>HG995179.1:2945000-12945000 GCA_905333005.2 Lycaena phlaeas | reverse complement strand
GATTTGAGCCAATAAGAAGTGTGATTTACTAGATGAGCCATCTGCTCACCTTTTTTTTTTTTTTGATGTCGCAGCGGAAATCCTTTTCGGACCATACCAGGGCCTTGGGTAGGCGCACTGGCGTGTGTGGAGACTCGCATTGGGTGCACAACCCCACTAAAACTGCTGCGTGAGCCTTCAGCCGCTATCTGAGGGATCCGAATCTGCTGGCGACGGGAAACCCTCAGCGACAGACTAGTCCCGGCAAGACCAGATTCTCCACAATAGGGGGACCGCCCGGTTACCACTTGGCAGTCCCCACGACGTCGTGTCTAGTGGGTCCCGGGTTCCCATCCCGAGCTCGACACGAGTACAGGGGTGTTACTGGAAGCGCATTAAATACACGCACCCCCGTTCGTCGTCTACTAGCCATCTGCTACCAGGTAGGTGAGCAGATGCAATAAGAAGTGTGATATTTTGAAAAGAAATTCAATTTCTGGTATAACATCGAATCTGCTTTGCCTTTTTGGTTCGGTCCGGAGACCACGTGCTCCGCGTTCACTCGGCTGATGAAAGGTGTTTACGAATTCATTGAAATAGATGCTAAATTCCTGTTTTTTGGCTAAAATAATTCACTTCACGTCGTGACCGACGCACATTTTATTTAATTACTTCCCGCAGGTTCGCTAAATCAGGTAGTTTGGTGAGGTTCTATTAAGCCAACTGACTAATTGTACGTTTGAAGTTTGATGTTTCGTCCAGGTTCATTGTCTTTTCCTTAAGGGCCTCAGGAGGCCTCAGGGGCCTTACGGGAGCCACTCAGGGCTCCATGGGAGCTTCTGTAATACAAAAATTCCGTTGTTTCAGCAGTATATTTATAATGCTTCTTGTATTGGATATACTGTCAAAAGATCACAATATTATGTTTAAATTGTAACGAATAACCATAGCAAATATCAAAGATAGAAAGAAGAAAGTCTCTCAGCTATTGCACCTGAGTCGGTAATAGGCCACTACATATTTGGCGTGCGGATATACTGCTTAATTATTGCAACCTGACGCTTTAACCCTTTACGGCGGTTTTCAATATCCTATCTATCTTAAAATTTTCTTATCTATCGTGAAATTTTGACACATTTTCTTACAAAACTGTCAAAATTTGAAGATGGATAAGAAAATTTTAAGATAGATAGGATATTGAAAACCGCCGTTAATCGCTTACGTCAGATGTGTCCGACAAATATTTTCGGGTCCCTTTCGCTTGCATCGTATATCTCCGACCGAAAACCACAACTCGTTTAGTGTGATTTTTTATTTATTAAGCTGTTTCCCATCAAAAACCATATTTTTAGTTTCACAGCGCCGGGTGCTGGGGACACGACAATCGATTTGAAGTCGGGCGGTTAAAGGGTTAATATTGAGAAGGAAGCAAAGATTAGTCTCGTTTATCCTTGTACTTGAAAGACAATAATATGTAAATGAGTTCCGAATTTATTTATTTCTTTCTTAAAAAACATAAAATATCTTACGCACTAAAAAAGTCAGTAAGACCGAGGAATCAATAGGTCTAACAAAATAAGGTCTAGGTTTCTTTAAGCGTAAAGTTGTTTGTAAATCATTTAAGTCTATTTTCTTTTGCAGAGGCTGACATAATGGCCGCTACGGTTTTGATAACATTCGGCGCTGTGCTTGGCTTGGCGAGTGGTCTGCAGCTGTTGTTTATTGCTATCGTCGAAATCGCCATAGCCTGCTTCAACTTTTGGCTTGTAGCGGATGTGTTCAAGGTATCGTTTTCATGATCGTACAAATTAATGCAGGGTATTGCATACCATTTGACCGTTATGTTAAAACACTACTATTAAATTCATTTTAGGCGGCAGATGTGGGTGGATCTATCGCTATCCATGCCTTTGGTGCTTATTTCGGCCTGGGTGTCAGTTGGGCGCTGAAATCGAAGAAGACTGAAGACCAGAACACTAACGCGCCTGCTGTAGATTTGAGTGGACCGAGCTATACCTCCGATGTTACGGCAATGATAGGTAAGATATTGATGTGAGAATTTGTCATTGCAGTTCAGTTATTCATAATTATTCAAATATATTATGTATATTGGAATTTAGTATAAGATAAAATCTCATGTATAAACCTATAGATAGATAGCTCACAACACATCACAAATTGCTATACAGAAACGCGCTAAACGAAGATGATAAAAGAATTTTAGTGTCATAAGGAGGAAAATGAGCTGCTGGAGTCGAAGGTGTACACCGACACCCATAGAAATCGCCACAACCAGGGGTTATCAGAAACCACACCGGAAACACACAAACCACACGAAACGCATCTGTATAAACTCTGGTTGTGTAGATGTGTGATGTGTGTGATATGTGCGTCGATAGGCGACAAAAAGCTTCGACTGTGTGTTAGCTCTCCTATGCTATACAAAAAATCCTCTGGAAAATTAAACACAGGTTTTCTAACCCAAGATCGTAATGATGAAATCCATCGTTACAAAAAAAAAACCTTTCATATTATGTTCTAAAAAAGAGATTTAATTTTAGATCTCCAGGTCAATTCTTGTATATGTAAATGTTATTGCAGGGTCGATATTCCTGTGGATCTACTGGCCGTCGTTCAACTCAGCATTAACAGCCTCCAACAGCGAATACCAAAGGGCCGTCGTTAATACCTACCTGTCTCTAGCAGCGGCAACGGTATGATATTTTTTCTGATTCTGTCATTTTGATATTTATATGAAGCTTCAATTTATTATTTCCGTAATTATTTTTGCAAGTTACTTTAAAATTAGTTTAAAATAAACTGGTTTACTATTTTTTTACTTATACGCTCTTTTTTATGAGCTTCAGGACCTGTTTCACAATCTCCAATTAAGTTCCCAATAGACTATCGGCAAAATATTTGATAGATATTTGACAGATACTCCATACTCTATCTGTCAAATATGTTGCCCATAACCTATTGGGAACTTATCTGGAGATTGTGAAACAGGCCCTTAGACGTATGTATATTACTCTGTAGCTACGTCAGATTACCAAAATTTGGCATACTTATTAAGAACCGATGACAATTCATTATTTTCTTTTTTTTTTTGCATTTGCCAAATTAGTATTTTAAGGAACTTGGTTATATTATATGCATTTACCAAATTCGTATTATATAATGGAATTTACAAACCACATGAAACGCGACAAGTTAGTTTTCACTATAAGTCTATTTCATGTGAGCGAGAGGTTCCTCCCCGGTCATGCAGGCCCAATTCGGCTGCAAAGCAGCATGGCACTACCCCTTACTAGACTTAATTATAATGAGCGACCATAACATTTTATATCCGGCACCAGGTGACCACCTTCGTGATATCGTCTGCTGTCAGCCACGGGAAGTTGGACATGGTGCACATCCAGAACTCTACCCTGGCTGGCGGGGTGGCTGTGGGCTCCGTCAGCAACATGCACATCTCTCCTGGTGGTGCTATCGCCATTGGAATGGCTGCTGGACTGCTGAGTGTGTTGGGATACAAGTATTTGACGGTAAGTATCGATTAACTGACTATAAATGAGCCGGATCAAAGAAGAAGGATCAATCTAACAACATATGCCGATGCCTATGCAGTTTTAGTTAGATGCAAATGGATAACGTCTTGGAGGTCATAATAATAGACTTTTGTCCAGTAAGATAAAGTACCACCAAATGGTTGGTGTAAGCACACTGTGCGGACTGGACTTGGTTCAACACGCTATCGCGTATCTAGATGATGAAACATCGATTTCCAATTAGTAAGGGCTCGGTGCAAATGTAACTTTATATCGCTGAAAGAATTTAGGTATATCGAATGAATAGTCCTAAATATCTTGAGGAAACCTGCACGCCTGATGAGATTAAGTCTTTGTAGGTGTGTGCCGTTCATTCTGCATTGGGCCAGTGCCTCGGTGAACCCGATACCCTCATCATCTGATTTCGAGGAGACCCATGTCCAGCAGTGGGACAATATTATATGGTTCGCTACATTGCTACATACCTCCTACCTTCAAAATATCAAAATCACTCTTTTTAAGAACGGTATAGATGAATATGATTTTTGATTATTTTCCAGCCAAGACTAGCAAAATTGGGTGTAGCAGACACGTGCGGGGTCAATAACCTGCACGGCATGCCCGGTATTCTCTCTGGTATATTCACCATATTGTTTGCTGCACTGGCCACGAAGGACCATTACGGTGCCCAACTGGGTGACGTGTTTGAAGCTATGAATGCGGTAAGCTGGCCTTTATATAGCTTTTTCAACTTAAATCACATGGTTAGCTCAGGCTGATGTTGCGAACGTTGCCTTCTATTCGGTGAAAAGCATTCCTTTACCAGCCAACAATTTTTTTTTTTTGTTTAATTGATTTTTTGACAATATATTATTATGTATTAATATATTAACTTAGATTTTTTTACTTTAACTTTAGATTGTTTGTTTGAGTGTTTTTCTGTAATTGTGAAGTTGGTAGGAATCCCGCGTACTTTGTACCTATAATAATTCAATAAACTTGTTAGTGCATACATTTTATTAAAGGATTGGAACCATGAGTACTTTCAATTTTATATTATTACCGATGTTATAACATTTGAACAGAAATCTATATGGAACATCATCTACTTAAAATTCATGTTCCTCTATGCATTTATCTATAAAGATATAGAAAATATACCTACTTAGTACACATCATTATCCCACTACTGTGAAATTTGGTTAAAAGATAAGACTAAATAATTGGCAAAACTCAGAAAAGAATCTTCTTTTATTATAGCTTTCTTAAGCAAAAGAATAAATTGTTCTTTTGTTAAAAACATAACATGCCAATTGTAATGGAAACATTGTAAACAGGATGTACTTATCCTTATTAATAATTTCTTCCTGGAAATCCTTGAAAAATATTTAAATATAAAATTATTAAAATATATCCAATTATGAAATATTACAACGGAGGTTGGAGAAACGGGAAATTTTATTTAAAATGTTTTTTAAATGAAACTCCAGGATGGAACAGGACGCACCGCCGGAAACCAAGCTCTGTACCAGCTTTGGGCTCTTCTGGCTACCATCGCCATATCTATTGTGGGTGGTGTATTAACTGGTAAGTAGTCTATATACTTAACACGCTGAACTTTACCTATAACCCCATCATTTATATTTTCCATTTAATACTGGTCATGAGCCTTTTTTAATTAACACCAATGCGACCAGTCGGCAATCTAGTTCAATTGTTAATTAAATTAGTCAGTAATTCACGTCTTTGTCGGCTCTGAATGTTTTTAAACTGTACTAAGCTTTTAGCGTTTAGGTAGACGAGGTGTTGGTCGGCCATTAACCAGATGGGAAGACGATCTCCGTGCAGTGGCAGGTCCGCGTTGGATGCGAGTAGTAAGGGATCGATCGTCTTGGCGTTCATTGAGGGAGGCCTATGTTCAGCAGTGGACGGATAAAGGCTGATGATGATTATGATGATGATGAAGCTTTTAGTAATCAGTGGACCGATAGAGTCTGATGATGATGATGGTGATGATTATGATGATGGTGATGACGATAATGGTGATGAAGATGGCGTTTATGCTGATTATGACAATGATGATGATGATGATGAAGCGTTTAGTCTATCATTTTATTTTTAATAATGTAGTATAGAAAGCATAGTGCACGCAATATTGTAAATTATAAAACGAAACGTCGGATTTTTACACTCTCCATCTCTTATAAGTGAAGAGATGAGTACTCATCTCATTCTCATTTTCTTAAGTTTCCGTGAGATTTCTCTGGGAGCAAATTTAATATTTGCACTCCATTACGCGTGATATTTTAGTAAACACTGTTCACTTTCTTATGTGAAATCTTCAGCAATTACTGTTCGGTCGTTTCAAACACATGCCGCGTTTAGGTAGACGAAGGGTCGGTCGGCCCTGTGGTGGCCAGTCCGTGTTGGATGCAAGTGGCAAGGGATCAGTTGTCTTGGCGTTCATTGAGGAAAACGTACGTTCAGCTGCGAATGGAAAAGGGCTGATGATGACAGTGATGGTGATGGTGATGATGAAAATGACGAAGAAGATGATGATGATGTCATCTCCAATATCAATTTCAGTGTATCGAAAATTACAAAACTGAGAGCCCTTGCTAAATGTTACTAAAGTGACGCTAGTTGGAAACTAAATTCCAAAGTTTATCTTTTCCCGTTAGCTTAGACATAACTCGGTGCAAAGCGGATCGATACCTTTATAATATAAACACAACAACTGCACCGGGCTATCGGATTAAATACACCGCAGTAATCCTTTGTCGGTATCCAAAAACAACGCGACCGTAATAACAAAATTTCCCCCGTGAATACAGGGTGTTTGTTAATGCTACTTTTCCTAGGCCAAATTACTGAATTCAGATTTCTAAGGTTACATCATAAGCTATTGATAGGAAATAACAAAATTTCCCCCGTGAATACAGGGTGTTTGTTAATGCTACTTTTCCTAGGCCAAATTACTGAATTCAGATTTCTAAGGTTACATGATAAGCTATTGATAGGAAATAACAAAATTTCCCCCGTGAATACAGGTTGTTTGTTAATGCTACTTTTCCTAGGCCAAATTACTGAATTCAGATTTCTAAGGTTACATCATAAGCTATTGATAGGAAATAACAAAATTTCCCCCGTGAATACAGGGTGTTTGTTAATGCTACTTTTCCTAGGCCAAATTACTGAATTCAGATTTCTAAGGTTACATCATAAGCTATTGATAGGAAATAACAAAATTTCCCCCGTGAATACAGGGTGTTTGTTAATGCTACTTTTCCTAGGCCAAATTACTGAATTCAGATTTCTAAGGTTACATCATAAGCTATTGATAGGAAATAACAAAATTTCCCCCGTGAATACAGGGTGTTTGTTAATGCTACTTTTCCTAGGCCAAATTACTGAATTCAGATTTCTAAGGTTACATGATAAGCTATTGATAGGAAATAACAAAATTTCCCCCGTGAATACAGGGTGTTTGTTAATGCTACTTTTCCTAGGCCAAATTACTGAATTCAGATTTCTAAGGTTACATGATAAGCTATTAATAGGAAATAACAAAATTTCCCCCGTGAATACAGGATGTTTGTTAATGCTACTTTTCCTAGGCCAAATTACTGAATTCAGATTTCTAAGGTTACATGATAAGCTATTGATAGAAAGATAGACTTGTAAGTATAGAATAAAAGCCCCAGTATTGTGAGGATAAGATTATAAGCCTTAGCTATAAGCCTTGTAAGGTCAGGCATGTAAGCTGGAATATTAATGCTAGAATACTTAGGCTTGTCTAGCCTAAGTTAAGCTAAGTTGTTGTTTACAGAGCCAAACCACAGAGGTTATATACACTGAGGATAGGCTACTGAAGCTAGATTATTGAGGCTGGTAATAGGCAGTTTAGCGCAACGATGATTGTAGTTTGTATGTGTATGACATGTCTTTCTTTTCTTATGGCTAATTTCAAAGTCAGCTTAAAGCGTCCAGGGTACGCAGGTCTATTAGCACTTGGTCCCTAGGCTACGGACATTCCATGTTGCTAATCCGATATCCATTTTCCACCGCAACAATAAAATTAGTCTTCAGCTGTATACGAGTATACGAGTAGTTCTTGGTATCGTATTCAAAACAATATTTTTTTCACGTGTTAAACCCGCGGTTATGTCTCAAAGAACAAAATATATTATCATTTCTTAAATTCATAAAAGAAATTACACCTTTTTACACACTACTTTATAACAAGAAGATTTTCTTATTTAATGACCTTTTGACATGTATTTTTATGTATTAAGCAAACAATAAGTGTTTGCTTATTAAAGTAATTATTCAATAATACAGTATACAATCCAAATTAGGAAAGTTAAAATATTGTTTATTCAAGGAAACTATAATAGAGCATCATGTATAAAAGTTAGTTTGCAACTAAATATATCTACTTACCCCTTAATACGGTATAAGCTACTTAATTAATAAATTTACCATTATAGTCGATTCCAACATTCAAATATGATTCGAATCTTTAAATCGCTTTAAAAATTGACAAATCCTTGGATTAAACTAAGCCCTGCGAATAAATAATCAGTATTATTATTTATTGACGTGTCAAGTTAATTATTGCTGCCGTAAAACAGCTTTGCTGTGTTTCGGAAAGTTGAGTAAGGAAAATTATAATTGGCAACGAAATGACTTCTGACGCCTCAATAAACAAAATTCATGAAATAAGTTCGATCGCAGTTGAGCAAGCGCTTACAAAACATTTATTTGAATTTACTTATATAATATTATTATAGTACCTGGTTTTTTTTTTATTTTGTTTTTATACCCCTAGTAATAATATGATAAAGCTTTTCTTTCAAAAAAATAAACTTGAAAAAAAGACAAAAATTGATCGGAGATTCGAAAAGGCTTCTTTCGATTCATAGCTGATTTCCCGAATTAGCTATCATGACATATTATTTGACAGCGAAATTTACGTTCCTATTCTAATGATATTTTATCATTGCCTCAAAACACGGATAAAAAAATCTAAAAATTTATCCTAGCTAGATCCATTTATCGCCGTTTTTGAACCGTATACAAAATTTCATGAAAATCGTTGGAGCCGTTCCCGAGATTCAGATTATATATAGGTAAATATACAAGAATTGCTCGTTTAAAGGTATAAGATTTATAAATTATTTGTATCAATAACATGAAAGCCAGAATCGGTATTGACCATTTATAGCATAAAATCAATGACTTGGATAAATGCTTATCTTTTATATTAACCTATTTAGTACCATGCGAAAATATTTTTGACTTTCAGACAGCCTTGCGGCGAATATAAATGCCTCAATGTCATATTAAGTTTATCTAATATTTAGCCTTTTTTCCAAAGTGCCAAAGGGTGCGTTAGTATTACAGATTACTGTCACTAGGGTCCCATTATACATCCATCAACTAACAATCAATAATATTTGAATAAGAATAATAATAATAATACTAAAAGTGGGCGTTATGAAACGTGTTTTGAAAAGAGTAGGTGCATGCCTTTATTGGTCTGAATATAACTTTCATCATGATCAGCCTTTATCCATCCACTGCTAAACATAGGACTCCCTAAATGAACGCCAAGACGACCGATCCCTTGCTTCTCGTATCCAAAGCGAAGCGGCCACTGCACGGAGATCGTTATGCCATTTGGTTAATGGTCGACCAACACTATAATAATATTATATAATAACATTATAATTATTATTACCTAGAAATAATAATAAAATAAACAACTTGTTATAACTTCACCATAATAATAATATGTTATATTGACGCTGGCGATTCAAATCATAAGAATATAAAAGAACAATGAAGCAACTTTTACAGAATTTATCTCGGTTTATTGAGTTTTTATATGCCCGACGTTTCGGATACTTTACAGCACACGTGGTCACGGGAGGACTATGATCCCGAGGGGACCATGGTTGATGTAAAGTATCCGAAACGTCGGGCATATAAAAGGCTTAATAAGCCGCTATAAAATCCGTAAAAGTTGTTTCATTATAATGAGTGAAATTCGTGTAAACTTAAAACAATAATGTAATAAAACATTATCAGCCCTATTTCAATTTTAAGGAAATCATTTCTGAAAAGGAGTTATACCTAGTTACTATTATTTTTACAGGTTTCATCGCAAGGATGCCCGTGTTGGAGCCGCTGAAGGAAAACGAGAAATACGATGACGAAATTAACTGGGAACTGCCATAAACATTTATAACAATATCATAAGAGTATAATTATAAAATATATAAGATTTTTTAATATTATGTGTTTCATTTTCATTAACCAGATGGGAAGACAATCTCCGTGCAGTGGCAGGTTCGCGCTGGATGCGAGTAGCAAGGGAACGGTCGTCTTGGCGTTCATTGTGGGAGGCCTATGCTCAGCAGTGGATGGATAAAGGTTGATGATGATGATGATGATGTGTTACATTTTAGATGTGTTAGATGAGAGTCTGGTATTGGGCTACAGTTCACCAATGCTCTCACCCAATGCAAACCGCATTGGGTGAGAGCATTGGTGAACTGTACCGGTGGGTGAACTTCACATACCTTCAAAGACTTTGAATTTCATCAGGTATGCAGGTTTCCTCACGATGCTTTCATTCACCGGTGAACAAGCGATGGACTCGTATTTAGGGCACGCTTAGAAAATGGAGATAAATTTTTTTCGACAGAATTTCGGGATCAGAATCGATGCTATATTAATTGTTAGCGTACTTTTATATTAGTATTTAAAAACATTGAGCTATTTATCCCCACAAATTTTTTATCCATAATAATTTTATAAATGCGAAATTAACACCTCAACCGATCATCATAAAACCTTGCACACATTTTCTCGGAGGTACTAGAAGTAACATAGGATACATTAAATTTTTTTTTTTGCTAACGCGAGCGAAGCTACGGGCAACAGCTAGTACTATTATACATATCAATTAAAGTTGGTTTGTTACTTAATCAATCATCATGAAAATTTGCACACCATTAAATATTTTCTGTCCACCATTTAAACTTTCAAATTATTTAATAACAAAATAGTGCTTTTTAATTAATTATTAGTATGTATAATAAGAGACTCTGATCCCACAGACAAACTGTGCAAACAGTTTTGCGGGACAGCTTTGTAACCCCATGACTTATACTGTAAGTGTCATAATAAATAAATAAATAATAAAAAAAAAAATTGACGAAGGATATTTATTTTAAAGGTGAATGTGGGCGAAGCCGCGAGCAAAAACTAGTAGGATCATAAGCAAATCTCTAGAGTATATTCTGAATAATGGTGTCTAGCCACAAGATTAGTCTGCTAGTTTAGAAAACACAAAATAACGCAATAGCCTCACCGACAGTAAAGTTAAATCTCTCTAAAGAAAATAGTCTACGATATCTTTCTACGTTAGAGGTTTTTTCTTTCTCGGATCAGATAAGACAAGGATATCCAAATTCATCCGACTGGTTTTATTCATATCGGGGTCTTTTTACACATTCAGTTCACAACACAGCTTCAAGGTTAGATAAATACTTTTAGTTATAATTTTACACATAGAAAGAAAATCATATGTTTTCTTGTAGTGGTAGTACAAGGTTATATTAACCCATGTGTTATACTTATCTGTATAATTGTAGTTTCATCAAAATCCATTCAGTAGTTTTTGCGTGAAAGAGTAACAAACATTATGTATAGGATTTTAAATTAACATGGTTATTTACATTATAGTATAGTATAGTATCAACCCTTATATGTCCCACTGCTGGGCACGGGTCTCCTTCCTCGAAATCAGGCGAGGAGGGTAATGGGCCAATAGTCCACCGCGCTGGCCCAGTGCGGATCGGTGAACTTCACATACCTTCAAAGACTTTCAATCTCATCAGGCATGCAGGTTTCCTCACGATGTTTTCCTTCACTGGTGAGCGAACGATGGTCTCGTGTGCACTTAGAAATTTAGAAAAAACCCATTTCAAGGCACACACGGACGGGTCAGGATCGAACCCGGAACCCCTCGCGTAAGAGGCCGAGTCCGTCCACCACTGGACCACCGTCGCTACATTATTTAAACTATTTAAAACGGGATACCTATTTACCACGTTTTTAGTGGAGTTCGATATTTCAACATTGTCTACGAATGTCATGTTCACGAGAAAACACTAAGAAACATAGTAAATATCCCGTTTTAAATAGTTTAAACATTATAACCATTCTGACACTATGGTTTTAATTACAGTAGAATTTAGAAGAATATATTTTATTCCTCTGTGTTATGGTGTTCCATACCACTAACTTATTCGTATGATACGATAAAACATACGTATAAAACTATCCCTTTCCGCAAATCCATTTAAAAAGTTAACGAAACAAAAAGTAAATCCCTGATCGCAGATAGGTCCATTTGAATCGGAGCTCAAGTAAATAGGCAAGTATATAGAGCGATAGGCAGCGATTTATTGTAAAGCGATCTCAGTTCACCGCTCGGACTATTTAAGATAATCTGGACTTAGCTGTGATTTTTGTGAAAATGTCCGTATCTTGATTCACAGTTTACGAGTGGGTACTTTTTATCCAACTGCTACAAATGAATTCTTTTTCGAGTGTACCTGAGTAGAATATGTGTATTTTTGGAGAGTAGTGAGAAATGCACTGAAGGCATCCCTCTGGAGAGTGGGTTTCCCCAGGCGGGTATGTGGGACTCGCTGCGCCCGAAAGATGGTAAGTGGACGCAGCTCTACCCACTAAAACCCGGCGAGTGCCACCAATGCCTTTGGTGAGGTGCCCCGGATCTGCAAGAACCTCGACAGCTAGTCAGTCCCTCAGGGGGCTGAGGGGCTGTCCCGTACCACAGAACAACCACTCTTAACGTCGGGGCAGTACGATCAAGTGAGGTTCCTGTCCTCGCCCCTTGCCCCCTGCTCTTTTGTCCTCTCTTCTTATAAGAGGGATATAAAGAGCCCTCTCGGCTCAATTCGCTTCGCCCAAGGTGCTGGCTCACTCTAGGCTACTGAGCCCCACTGCCACGGCTAGGCCTGAATCATGTTCGCGATTTACTGCTGAGCCTTAAGACAACTTGTGGTTCAGCAATGGACGGATAGAGGCTGTTGATGATGATGAATGTAATCTTGTCTTAGCTGTGATTTTAACGAAAATGTCTGTATCTTGAATTACAATTCAGTACTTTTTACCTGCCTATTTTTTATTGGCATTGTTTCTGTCTATAAGAATGATTTGATAGGTTTTAGCTTATGAGGTGCTGAGAAGAGAAGGTCAAAAATATTACTGTGTTGCAACATTGCTTTTTGGAACGAAGTTCCTTGCGGCAGGCTTGGAGGGGATAGGGATTTTGCTGCGCGACCGAACTGAAAAAATGCGATAGTAAAACCGTAAGAAAAAGTGCGTGGAATAAAAAGCGTTAAATGAGACGTGCGCAGGCGCGACAGTCGCATACACAAGCGAGTAGTGTATAATACCTTTCTTTTTAGCCGAAGGAACTTCGTTCTTACCTGCTGTCCCACGACACCACATTTCTTTTTTGAATTGTAAAATGTGCAGCTAATAAAATATTGAATTAAGCAGGAAACTCTCAAGCTTGAACATAATAATTAATCATTATTCAATAAGCATAAGCTTTTTCTATCAAATATTTTAATATCAAAAAAAGTTATTGTGAACAATTTCATTTAAATATTTTTTCTAGAACGTAGTTCCATATGGGACGAAGCGGAGAGGTAGTATAACCAGCAAAAAACGTTGCGAAAATACGCGAAGTAGGTAAGATCTTTATGTATAGTTAATGTATGTTACAGTTGATAATGATGATAAAACTGAAATCTATCTATATATATTAATATAACATCCATTTATAACACTACATATAAAATATAGCACTTATTATACATATTCCTATTTTCCAATAAAAATAAATGTCTCATACGTTCGTAGAAAAGCGTGAATTTCGATAAACACATATAATTTATATGCCCTAAGCATTTTAAAAAGATAACAAAATATGTTCGCTTTCAACTTCGGTATTCAGAATTACACTTCAATTTTTGCTTCAGGCAACACCTGGGACAAGGTCAGGTATATCAACAATTTGAACCATATATTATGTGATATAAGGCTCATTTTCAAATGGTTTTCTTGGGCCATTCCTAACTTGCTGTCACGGAGACCAAAAATAATGGTACACTGGAAATATATGGATATTATTTGTATAATAATATAAATAGGGTTATAAAAAATGTTTTATTAACATATGAATTATATTCTTCGTGCGAAAATTTTTCAGGAATTTGCTTTTAATTAAAAAAAAACTGATTGAACCTAAAAATGAGACCAACGTCTTTGAGTGTGTGAAGTTTACGGCCACGCATTGAACCAGTGCATCAGTAAGATATGGCCCGGTACTCTCGTCGCCTGATTTCCAAGAGGACACCCGTATCTGGCAGTGGGACATATGGGTTGATTGCTATTTGACTTTTCTTTGAGTTATTTTATTGAATTTATTGGATTGTAGTATTTATCAGTGGGTCTTGTAGACCATATTTGTCTTCAAGACACAGACTTGATGGTCCGCCATACTACTACAGCCTTGCTATAATCTAGGAAAAATCATGACCAAAATAAAACAACATACTTACTATAATATAAAATATTCTACTAGCTAGAAAACTAGCCCACTTTTTTAATTAAAATCACAATGAAAGATTTGTAATTAATTTGTAGTTAATTAGTCACTAGGTATCACTATATTAGGTGCTTGTAATAACTTCAATGAACTGTCGGCAAATATAGACCTATTTTGTGACTCTGTTGTTAAAGCCAGAAATACTTTAAGCAAGAGATTTTTTTCTTGTGTAATTATTATATTACATCTATACTGTCTTATTTTTAATCTACTCTTTACATGTGTGTAACGTTACATTTAATATCTATTTTGAAATTACTCTGCTTGCTAAACGATGTGCATTTTCATATAATTTTGTAATTAAATTATAAGTGGAAATTAGGTTAAGATATTTGTTTTTCATATTGTAATTTGTTTTAAAATTGTAATTTACTCTGTTAATTTCCCAAATAAATAATGATAATAATATACTTACCTATGGAGGCTTTTTCCACCACGTCAATCTGGTCCCTTTGCTGTGTTTCGCAGCCAATACAATTGCTGTTACTGTCTGGCACAGTTGTAGGTTAGCTTTTTATATTCATAGGTGACATTGACCATGTTGTGAATGCGTTGGCTACTTTAGTAATATTGTGATCATAAAACATAATATAATAGATACAAGATTACGTACAATGTTGAGTCTCAAAAGACATATTGTAATTTATCATATTCAAACCTATTTTTAGGGTTCAGTAGTCATAAATTGGGAAACCTTCGCGAACTCGTCCTTTCCCGGATAGATATTCATCTACCCGGAATCCATTGGGAACAAAAGCCAACTATGTATATTAACTCAGGAAATGAATAGGTAAGCCAAGAACCCAAGAAATTGTTCTTAAAATATAAAAACGTGTATTTACGTCCTACAAGAATACTTAAAAGCGTCTATAAATTTGAATAAAGTTTTTAAAATATTATTAGTTATTTTAAAAATATTTTATTAAATTAATTAAATAACAATAAAGGCCTAATTTAATGTTGATATTATTTAAATTTTATTTTAGGCCATTATTGATTCTTAGTAGTTTTTTATCACTGGTTTGGGTTATGCATATGTTTTGCTCTCTTTATTTTGCCATCTCCCAATGGGCCACTGGAAACTCACTTTCCATTTTGATTAAAAAAAATAAGCATCATAATCATTATTATCAGTCTTTATTCATTTACTTCTGCCTCAATGATACGATCGACTGATCTGTTAGCTCTCGCATCTAAACCAGCCATATTATACATTCTATTAGCAATCTAATGTGCGTCACCTGCGTCAAATCTAATGTAAAACACAAAATACCCACCAAAGCAACTTAAAGGTTATTTTTGAAGTACTAATTTCACTATTTTATTGGAACAAAGTTCCTGACGGCAGCTTATTTTGCTGCGTGACCGAACTGAAAAAAATGTGATAGTAAAACCGTAAGAAAAAATTCGTGGAAAAAAGTGCGTGGAATAAAACCGTTAAATGAGACGTGCGCAGGCGCGACAGTCGCATACACAAGCGAGTAGTGTATAATACCTTTCTTTTTAGCCGAAGGAACTTCGTTCCTACCTGGTGTCCCACGACACCACATCATTTTATTAACTAATCAAATGTCAAACAACAACTCAGGCCCCGTTCGCACGAGAGATTAATAAGCGTCGCGTTGGCGCGAGATACAAAAAGCGTACTTGGCTAAGTAATGAAACAGTACTATGCAAAGAACGCTTCTATCTACGCGCTCCGGATATCAATAGTCGGGTTTTATATGGGTTTGACAGACGCACAGTTGCGGATTTTATTTAAGTGTAGTGTATGAATTGGTTTGAATGACCCTATGCATTCGGGAGTACTGTGACACCGCAAAGTATTGTTTGTGAATACGGGTGTCAGTTTAGTTATGGCTTGCACGGACCGTCATTTGTTTGTAATGTCACTTTAGTTTGACGTTTAATGTCAGCTTCGTGCATCTGGTAATAGACTAACAATCAGTTGCAAGAAGCTCATCATTAGCATTCTATTAGTTAATAGCCCATTAAATTTAAAGAAGCCATTAGTTTAAGGCGCGTTGCATGAACACACATTAGGGTATTAATAATATACGATTTTACCACAGTTTATAAATAAAGACAGACGGAGAATGCAAAATACGCGAGTGATGCCACCAAAGCGAATATCTAATAGACGTTTAGGGTACGGCGCTATGTCAAATACTTGAGAGGGCTTTTGAATTTGTATTCGCTTTAAAGCGTCACTCGGGTGTTCGGCATGCTCCATCTGTCTTTATTTATAAATCTGTGTATATTACAGATGTTTATAAATTGTGAGACATACTACACGCTCGATAAGATCGTTAACATACATGGCGTAAATAGTCCCTTGTGAGTTTCAAAGGGCACTATCTATTAACCAATATATGACCAGTACCAAATTGCTTTAATTAAATAGACTCCCTAGTCGTTAAGGTTTGTTAATAATTTGTCATGCAATAGCTCGAAAGGCAGAGATGGATAGCAAACAAGCGGTCGAGGACGCTTGTCTCCAGATTTGGTTTATCGAGTTCCAAAGCGTTCAAAATCAAACCCTATACAGATTGAATAAAGATTCTTTTCAGCTTACTACAACTACAAGCTAGGTGTAAGGTACTTTAATATAAGCGTGAAGGAATTTGATATTTTGGTTGGAAATTAAAAGTCATATTTCTAGCTCGGAAACTCGCGTTCGTTCTATGTTATGCGATTCTTATTATGCAAACGTGAAACGTGCATATGGATATTTTAACACGAAGACACTGTAGAATAACATGAAGATATTATAATGGGTTATTTCGTCTATTCACATTGCATGTAAGGAGATGGGTGCATCTTTTAAAATGTATCCACCGGTGGACTGTGCCCTTTTTAACTTGATTGGAGGCCCTGAATAGGATAATGGGGCCCCGACGAAAAAAAAACAAATTTAATATCCCTGAGCCTGATTGATATATTCGGACTAGTTAAAAATAAGTTAAGCGACGATGGTCCAGTGGTTATGGTTCGGCCTCTTGAGCGTGAGAGTCCGGGTTTGATTTTGACCACGATGTGCCTTGAAATGGATTTTTCTAAATTTCTAAGTGCTGCCTTAACAGAAGGCCATCGTTCGCTCACCGGTGAAGGACAGCCTTGGGTCAATACATCGGTGAATAACCACCCAATAGCCCTTCTCGCCTGATTCAGAGGAGGAGACTTATGACCAACATTGGGACACATTATATAGGTTGATATTCAAATTTTTAGGTAATACTAAACATGTAATTACTCGGTATTATAATCAGTAATCATTGTTTAATTTCCTTTAAAATAACTTATTCTGATAGTAATAGGTGCCCCTGTGTTGCAGGTCCGGGGCACCTGTCCAGAGTGCCCATTCAGAAAGATGATCCCGTGGATGAGAGGCGCTCATGCTAGGGTCATGTGTACCATATTTTCTAAAATTGCTTTGTCTACCTGATTTCATAAAATTAGAAAGGCAGGCAGATAAAAACCTTTTGTGATTGGTATTAAAAGGAAAGGTTTTTTGTAGTAAAAACCAGAAAAACTCCTTTAGCAGCATAGCACTGTAAGCAATTTTTGATAGGGGAAAATTTTATAGGTCCGCGCCACTGACATACATAATGTGATGTTTTGACGTCATTATGTTTTTTCTGTATTAAAAAGTGTACTAAGTACTAACTACTTTAGAAAAACCCATTTCAAGGCACACACGGGGGGCAGGATAGAACCCGGAACGCGCGTGTTGTCTGTAGGCAGCCTAAGTCATGAGTTTACATTTTCCTAAGCAGTCCGTATAACCCCCGTTTTTAAGATCACCTGATAATCGATGGACGACATCGATATACAGGGTGAAATAATATTGAATTTATTTTAGTCTTTATTGAATTTGAATAATTGAATAATACCACTTTATCGGGGCTTATATTTGATGTTAAAATTCTAAAATTGGAACACTCCCGTGGCAAATCAAAACGTTGTCGTTGTCATTGTCAACAGAAGCCCAAATGGAGTAAATTCCGATTTGCGGCGCAAATGTGTTAAGGTCTGGTTCATACTATTTGACTTGTCATGCATTTTATTTACCGTTTATATACTGAGGATAAAATAGACTCTAAATATTATTGATTTAGAGTCATTACAGTCAGTATTCATTAGTAGATTTTGACATTAAATGCCTTTATAAAAATTCCGAAATACATTGTCACTGTCGTTTTAAGAGGTAGATGATCATTCCCTCATCAGATCTTCAACCAGATTTCATAGTAAATACAACATCTTGGTAATAGGTGTTTCCTCTCAGGCATTTTAGGATAATATGTAAAATTTGTTATAGATTATTTGAAAAGTTTCACTGAGTTTGTTTCGCCGATTCTTCTTGCGTTAGAAACAGCGGTACATTAAATTGATGTTCTAATATATTATACATTGTCGGTACTATAATAGAAAAAAATTGTTGATTTGACTCGACTTTCATCCTTGTGTAAATTTTATTACAATTTTGTATGGTAAGTTATTGGCCTCCCCCAAGAATCTTTAACCTGAGCGATCTAGTGCAGCGGCTTTCCATGACTCATAAGATCATCAGTCCACCTGGTAAGGGCTTCCCCACACTACAAGCTCAGGTACGCGGTTGTCACTCTAGGATCTTCATCTCCCCACTCCCGTCCCCTTTGTGTCTCAATAAAAATCTGTTAGGTTAGGTTTCAATGATACGTGTGCTCCTGGCCTTACTGAGCCGTACATTGCTTACGTTTGTATGAGCTACCGACAGGTATCCAATGTCAAAGTATAATACGAGAACAAAAGGAATTGACAAGCATTTGAGGGTTTACGCTGAACGCTAAGGAGTTGTGTAATGCTGAATTATTTAACAATAGTACTTCATACTAGCATTTTTTTAAGTACGTTCAAGTCTCGGTCGGTCTTAAGATGAGGCACCCTAAAATAATTTTCACGCGCTTTAAATTACTTTCAAGTGCAAACAAAAAAGACAAATGACATAAACGCATATGCGGCATAAGCGGCAAAAGTATAAAATAAATTATATAAAACAAACTACACAAGTATAAAACATGATTTATCCCAATTCGCTAGATAAGTAGAATTACTATTGTGTCTGAAAATGTCTAAGTTTAAGCACTTATAGTTACAGAATTAGTAGCAAATAGAAAGGAGATTTTTGGTATTAAAATCTATGCGAACATTTTTACTAATTGTGGTTTTTTATCCCACTTCTTAGAATATAATAATATTATATACTAAAACTTCATTTTCGTTGTTAGCTTACTTTACTTACAGTAGCGAGGTACACTGCCAAAAATACCGATATGAGGCATTCTTAACCAGATGAGAACGGTCTCCGTGCAGTGGCCGATTCGTGTTGAATGCGAGCATGTGTTCGGTCGTCTTGGCATTTATTAAATGTCAATTTCAGCAGTGGACACATAAAAGCTCCTAACCAAATGTGTTGTAGATTAATATAACACAAATAGTGCTATGCCGTTTTATATACTTATACAATCGTATAGCTTAGTGAATAAATGAAAAAATTTGATGAGCAGACCAAAAGAAAATACTTTTGCATTTTTAACATCAAAAGGGGTAACATTAAACGAAATGAATTAACATCATTGACCTAGTTCCTTTATCTATAGCGGTATGTACATTACGGAATCAGTTAGTCTATTAGTCTATATAAATATAAATTAATTCCCGAATTATATGAACATAACTTCAGAACCACTAAACTTTGATTTTTTTTTATTTCTTCTTTTTTTTGTTTATATTTTTTCACTATAACCAGGACAAGGTTTGATTAAGAAAATGGTGACATAACAATTTACACGAGAGGGTCCTGCCCTTTGCTGGGTTTAGATTGTATTTCATACATCTTTAATATCTAATATATAAAATTCTCATGTCACAGTTTTCGTTGCCATACTCCTCCGAAACGGCTTGACCGATTTTGATGAAATTTATTGTGCTTATCCGGTATCTATGAGAATCGGCCAACATCTATTTTTCATCCCCCTAAATGTTAGGGGCAGTCCAGTAGTAGTAGGTAGAATAATTTATAGAAAAATATGATAGAATTAAAATTTTGACAAAATTTATAAAGCTCAGAGATAGACTATAACTATTTCGTAAACTATACTACACAGTACACACTAGTAATTACTGTACTCTACATTATGATTCTAATCAGCGAATGACAAAACTCGACGCTCGGAAATCCATCAGGAATTTGATATCCATAATTTTGCAGATATGAGGTTTGATATCGACAATATAACATCGTGATTACTATATTCCTGTGCATAACATTATGAATAAAAAAAATAAAAAACATACAGTCGACCTCCGTACCTCCTCCTTTTTTTGAAGTCGGTTAAAAAGTTAATTTATATATAACTTTTTGTTGTGTTGGCTATCGTCAGGATAAGGTTTGTATAAGAACCCCACCACGGTTCAGGCCTAGTCGTGGCGGTGGGGCTCGGTAGCCCAGGGTCGACCCCAACACCTTGGGCGAAGCGAATGGAGTCGAGGAGGCTATTTGTACCTATTTTATAAGAAGAGGAGGCAAAAGAGCAGGGGGCAAGGGGCGAGGACGGAAACCTCGCCTGATTGTACTGTCCCGTCATTAGAAGGAGTTGTTCTGTGGTGCGAGGCAACCCTTCTGTGGAGGTGGCGTCGGTCCTATGAGGGACTGAGTAACCGACGAGGTGCCTTGTTGCTTGTAGATGGACATTGGTGGCACTCGCCGGGTTTTAGTGGGTAGAGCTGCCTCCACTTACCAGCTTTCGGGGGCAGCGAGTGCCACATGCGCCTGGGGAGACCTACTCTCCCGCGGGAGGCTTTGCACTCCTTTTCCTTAAAATGGGCCTAACTCTCAAACTACGTCGGTGTTGTTAATGTACATATTTTAACCTGTACGTACATACGGGGATTAATTATAGCATGTATGTTATTCTCATATATAATCTTATTGAAGAGTTTAATCAAAACCAAGTTAGTCGTTTTTGCATGAAACAAATATGCAAAATAGTAGAAATGAAATCTTTACTTACCGTACACTATGTTTTGTTTTGACAGGTACACAGAGGGACAAATGAGTAATTCTTTACAGGTGCCGTTTGGACATCCTGAAGGCCGGAACCCTAAAAATTATAGTTGAGGATTTGATTATGCTCTACAAATAAACAAACTACAAATAAACGAAAATTTCAAATTACCGCAGGGCATGCACATGACACAAACAGAATCAACGCCAAGGAAATATAAACGTTTTGCAATAGGTACATAATTCAATAATTTCCATTTGCTTTGAAAATCACCAAGTGCAACGTAATTAGCTTTTCATAATACATTCGCTTTGTATTTTCAATTCGGTGAAAATTTGTTTGAAAGGCCCAAATTAAATATTAAACAGACGTAGCTACTCGAAATGCCTTATTTAAGTCCGATTGTTTATTTTGTAACAAACAGGCTTCGACTTTTAAGCATCATCACCATAGCAGTGATTAAACTGGTGCTGGCGTTTGGTTTTTTTGTGGTTTTTTTTAAGGATAATATTCTGTTGTTTTCTTATGTTTACGCGAATTTCACAAATTGTAATGAATAAACTTTTACGAATTTTATCGCGGTTTATTGAGCTTTTTATATGTCCGACGTTTCGGATACTTTACAGCAACCATGGTTACGGGAGGACCACAGGAGGAGTCCTCATCATCATCAGCCTCTATCTGTCCACTGCTGGACAACCATCCTAAATTAACGCCAATTGATCCCTTGTCAATGAATTTCAAGGATCCTGAATAGCTTCAAAAAATTTTACTTGCAAATTTTGTAGCCTCAAATTATTATCCTTATGGCTAATGAGTCCTTGGGCAATCTAGATAGTTCCAAAAAATATTTCTTGCAAAATTTGAGGCCCTAAATTATCCCTTGGGCAAGGTGTTCTTAGGCCCCTTGCGTTCGGGTTAGTGGGCGTTTTGGGCACTATAGATATTTAGAGACGGGGCCCCGTTTCAGTTAGCAGACGTATCTGGAGTGATGTATAAATAATGAAGTAAAGTATCTAAAGTTAAGTTAACGCTTAAGTGCTGAAGCTGAGGCCACTCCATGGAGATGAAGGGTCTCCAGCTGGGATGGGATGATTTTTATATAGTAGCCGGTCCAAGTTGGATGCGAGTTAAATGCAGTAGTAGATCTTTATGTATATAATTCTGTGTGTTTATCACTGAACGGGCAGACCAGTTTTGGTGATATTTTTTTTGTGTACGTTCAATACGTACGTACTGGTATTCAGCTGAATCCGGTTAGACTAGAAGCCGACCCCAAAATATAGTTGGAAAAAGAATAAGCAGATGATGAAGTTCGTGGTCTCAATTTTTTTTTAAATCTTACAGAATATGTTATACAAACTACGTGCTACTTGTGTTTCAACATGCAAATAGGATACGCCTATTTCCTTACCTCGCCCAAAAACTATTTTCCTATTTATAAAATACAATTTACTTTCTTCGTTCCAATCTTGTTATGTTATTATTTTCGGTGTGGTTCTAATTGTAATATATTTTTAAGTAAAATCTTCTGTAGCCGCGTTGAGCACTTCTTGGTAGGGAAATCTTATGGGTTCGCGTCACCGACATGCTAATGTGACACTATAACGTCATTGTGTTGCTTTTACACGTTTCGTTTTTGCGTTCACAATTATTTTAAGTTTTTGCTTCAATAAGCAGTACCATTGACTGCCATTTTTATTATTATAGAACATTCATCGAAATTTAAGGCGACTCTGACTGAGCCCTTAAGTGAGGGGTCCAGATTCGATCTTGACCCCCTGTGGTTCCTTGAAATGGTTTGACGTGACAACGTCTGATGAGTCTGATGAGATGACGTCATGTAGCGTTCCGAAAGCGAGAACGCGCCACGAACGAGAGAGAGGTGTGGCGGACCAATCACAGCGCCACAATCCTGAATCGCGCTATCAGAATTCCAGCGGCCGGTCGCTATATATACAACCTCTGACACGATATCTAGTGGGCTTCGGACTGGCCGAGCATTGCACCTCGCTCGGTCGGAGATCCCTCTTTGGGGCCAACCACCATAATTCCCACATTGGTGACCCTCGACAGAACACGCCTCCTTCATTCATCATCATCACTCCCCACCCCTCCGCACCACGCCAGCCAACTTCAAGCCTCTTCGGGTACTTCGACCACTAGCCTCAACGCACCGCGGCCTGGTCGCCGGCTTTAACGGGCTATCGCACTACCACGACCGGTCAGCAAGCAGAGCACTCATCTCTCCTGGTCAGCAGCACGTAGTATCAGCCCCGCACGGCAGCAGCACTCCGACTCACTGGAGCCCCATGCAAGCAGTAGCACAGTTCCGACTCACTGGGACTTACTGGCACTGGCGACTCAAGCACAAGACTCAAGATTCCGACCTCCGGTCTTCGGGGAAGAGTCATGTGGTGGACCAATCACAGCACCACAATCCTGAATCGCGCTATCAGATTTCCAGCGCCCGGTCGCTACATATACAACCTCTGACACGATAGCTGATCTGACCTCGCTTGGTCAGAGATCTCCCTTTGGGAGCCCGTCACCATATTCCTACAGAGGCATGATCGGCTCGAGCGGCCGGCTCAGTTCGGTTCGTGCTGCATGTAATGTTTGACGTTGTCACGTCAAACGTCAAACTACCGTCCGTAAACCGACTTTACAGGCAACCAATTTTTATTATAGAAGGAATGAGAAGGCAAACAGTCGTCTCAGCTATACATTATTTATTATAGTCATTTCAATATATTGTTATTTGCAGTGCTTAAAATCACTTTTTAAACCTACTTCTATAAAGTTTATTGCTCGTCGGATACAAGAGATGATGATTTTGTTTATCCCAATGTTTTTGTCTGTATTTTAAATGTTTGATTTGTAAAATCCTTAAACCTTTGACTAAAATACGCACTGTTTTATTTATATACGAGTTTATCAATATTGGTCCTTTTTCGAACAACACTGAATTTAGATTTGAGGTGAGCAATATAGATAGAAGTTAGGTTATCCAGTTTGTCCTAAAAACCTTCCAAACAAGCGGAAAGGACTTATATTCCAGTCTGAGCTGGTTCGTTAAATCCCATTCTTGGGAGAATCAACAAGATGTCTGACGCTATTATGTTCCATCCAGTCGGCTATCGTAGTTTTTATTTCACTGGTTTTAGTGTCGTGTTTGAAGAGTTAATAACTGTAAACACGATACGCTCAACCATTATATGATGACACATGAAATGAAATTGCTGGTTTTGAAATTTTTATCTTCATTTTAGAAATTATAATCAGAGTTTTTTAGTTTGCTCTCTATTGCCTCTTTCAAATCCAGTGAGCGAAATTAGGAAAAATCTATTAAATTAAATTTACAAAAAAAAAAAAAAATAAGGAAAAATAAAAGGAATTCATACTTTAAAAAACTATAAACGCAACGAGAGCTGATCTTAAAATGGTTTGAACTGATTTTAATAAAACCCGATTCCTGCTAAAGCGCTAGAAAATTTGCTTTTAAATGAAGGAACACATTCAAATTGGTGCACCCGTTTTATAACTAAGTATTGTAGGTATATAGTAGTAGTACGTAAGTTGGTAGATATAAGACTTTAAGGGTTTGTTTCACAATATCCTAATAAAGTTCCATTTAAGCTATTTGCAACATATTTACCACATAACTACAACGTTTTTGTTACACAATTGACATATAGCAATATTTGGCTAATAAAGTTCCCTGTAAACTATAGGTCGGATCAACTGGCCATTAGCAAATTCATCTGTCAGATAAATTAGTTGACAGATATATACGCGGTTGACAGCTTCACGACATTTGACAATTTGACGTTCCGGTAACAGTAATATACAAAATAATTTAAATTGTGTTTTGATCGTTTAATAATTAAGGGATAACATTATATACAAGGTCTATGTAAATAAAAGGTATAAAGATGGTATGATACATACAATTAAATTATAAAAACATATTTTCATGTATATTTACAACATGGAATGTTTTTCTAAAACATATTTATCGTAAAATGGAACTATGAAATGCGAGGTTGCCAAGCCTACTAACCAGCAAGTGCCAAACAGGGATCTGCCAAATAAATTTATAGGGAAGATGATGGTGAAACCCAATCAAGACTAACTAGAAGATTTATGTGTCAGTGAATTTATGTGTCATATAGCTATAGGGTACTTTACTAGTATATTGTGAAACAGACCCTAAATTAGAGAGAGAATATTTAGAATGTTTAAATATTCAGCTCCGCGAAATAAAAATGTGAAACATATACCCCGTTTTAACTTATATTAGTAAAGTACTATAGTCATATATTTAGAGATCAAAATTAGAACATCAGTGTTCTTGCTTCGGAAATACCGAATGAACCTTTATTGAGGGGGAAATTCCAAAGATATGAAATATATGGCGATAAATTTCTTACCGAGTAAAACCCCTTTGAGAGTCATCCTTTGCACCACAGAATGCGCCATAGCAAAAACCATACGCAGCTTTTTACTGTGCTTATTCATCACATAATATCGTAACTATTGCTTTATTGCTCTCCAAGCTATTGCAAACCTTTTTAATGCTCAGGAAAATGCATCTACGAATATCACCAGAAGTCTTGGAAGGACCTGGATTTATTCGTTCTAAGCATTACAAAAATCCTAATAAACGAAGACAAAATCATATAGAGTTATTTATTTATTAAATGAAATTCATATTATACATTAAAAACTGTCTATTGCGCTAATAATAATTTAAAATACATGAAAAGAACTTAAAACAAAACTTTACAAATGTGACAAGAAAATAAAACATATTCAACCATTGTTTAGATTCCTAGAATAAAACACAACAGAGAATTCAGAATAGAAACGTTGAATATGACAAATGTAGAAATAATTTTACATTTCTATTTATATATTTTTTGCTTTGTTAACATTACAACGGATCTAAGCGGAAGAAAAAAGTCGCCTTACATTCAACGATACTGTTCTTTTCCTTTTTTTATTTCACACATAAAATATGTCGTATGAGCGGTCGGATTACGGTAATTTTACTCAGGGCATTTACATTAACCGATTCGATTTAGTAACTCAACCGATATCGTACGACTCTCGTTGCCTTTTATAGATGGGATACCACCATAATGCTCCTTCTTTTGTTAGATTTGCTGCTTAGAAAATGAGGGCAAGACAACCACTTTAACTGCCGACGCCGATAACTGATGGCTCCGAGATTTAACCATCTTACGTCCTTATTTCAGTATAATGAAGTAGTTAACGCATGAGTCATCTAGGCGAGTCCTATGTGTTCATCTCATGAGGTAGTAGGTCTGCTAGTGTTGCTTCTGTGTGTGTGGGCAGTGTATTATGTGTATAATCATTTTACAGCCCCTTCACTTCATTTAACATCTTACATAACAAACACATCTCCTGAAAAAGATTATAAGTAACAACTCTCAACCTTCAGTTATCTTCGTCTATAAATTAAGGCGAAGGCCAGCCAGTCCCAGACACTTTCAATGAAGTGTCGTAAATATTTCTGATAACTTAGGCTTTCTTTCAAAAAAGTCTTCATTCAAGAAAATCGGATCGTTAAATGTAAAATATCTCTTACACGTAACTAAACTTTATTGCGTTTCGTAAGGCTTCAAGTCAGTATCATTAATACTGTTATATTTTTTATACATTTCAATTGTTACCTAAACCTATTCCTTAGCATTTTATTAGCGAATCACCGATCGAAAAAGTTATGATGAAATTGTAGAATTTTTTAATTCAATTAAGCTGACTATCATTTCAAAGAACTGGGTATTGATTTTTTAAATCATGCACTGCACGCGGATTTGCTTGTGATTAGTTTATGACTGACCTCATAGCCGGAAGTGGCCGGGAGGATCACCAAAAAGAGTAGAGGAGTACCGATTACGACGATGACGTTATTTGATTTTTTTATAGTTTTAAATAATATACCTATGCTTTATTTATTTATTACTTTTAAAATAAAATTAAAATCCATGGGTCTATATTACCTTATAAAAATAAACTAACGCCTGGTTTCTGAAACGTTGGTCAAAGTGGCTGTTAATGGCGGTTAACATTCGTATGTTAACCGTAAAATTTGAATCTAGAATCGTTTCTAGAGTCAAATTTGACAGCTTTTCATTGTAGTTGTTATGTTAATTTACAGGCCGATCAAATTAAGTAATTTACCATGCTTCTAGCAACTCATTTGACACTTGCCAAGAGACTTGACAGTTGTTTTGTGACTTTGAACAGTACTTAATTATAAAAAAGTGCGTGCGTACATGGTACCTACACATGACCGAAATGAAACTTTAACTTCTAACATTTAACTGCTAAACGAATACACCAACCTTTAACGTCATAGGATGATCCAACCGGATCACCCCATTTCCGATGACGCATAACGGTCACTAGGACCATTAGCATAGATCCAACCGAAAAAAAAAAAAAAAAAAAAAAAAAGAATACACCAACCAATAGCGTTGCTTCATGCTACGTTTGCCCTTTCTCACTCTCTCTCTCTATCGCTCTCTCCCTCTTCTTAGTTTTTGTTTGACGGGTTTCATCCGTAAAATTTTTACCCTCAAGCGCGTAAAGAAGTTTCACTCCGAAAAGAAAAAGAAAATTTTGCGCTAAAATGCAGGTTTTAAATTGCAAGTAGCGGACATATGATTTGTAAAATGTCAGTAAGAGCAAACGTCGAACGCTCGCTTAACACGCCTCGCCACATCAACAGTCAAAATATACGTCCGCGTGATGCGAATGGTTTAAGTTAAATTCGACCTTCTGACATACATTTACAGTGTAATTTTAGTTAACTACACTGTGGTGACGTACGACAAACTTATTATTTACGATTGGTACAGTAATCGCGTCTAGGGATTGAACAGCAAAATTTAGTTTGCTTTTAATGTGCAAACCCTTCCGGGATAAAAAGTACCCGAAGCAAAAGTAACTCTGTCTGTCTGTCTGTTACGCTTTCACACCTAAACCACTGTACCGATTTTTATGAAATTTAGTACACATATAGACTAGAGCTTGGGAAAGGACATAGGCTATTTTTTATTCCGAAAAAAGCTTAGAGGGGTTTGTTTAAACGCGCTAATCTCAGGAACTATGGGTCGGATTTGAATGATTCTTTCAGTGTTAGATAACCTATTTATCGAATTAAGACGAAGAAGAGTAAGACTATATACCATCCCGCCAAGTCGCCGTTATAAATCATAGTTAACGCAGGCGAAGCTGCGGGCAACAGCTAGTTCAGAATAATTTTAAAATGACCACACGATTCCCATTTAATATTTAGTACAAGCGGCATTTAATGAAAAGACAAAGTTTTTGCTATGTTTTCGACGTTCTCTGAATTTGCGAGTTAAGCTACAGAATTGATATTCAAGCTATAAAAAGCTCTACACTTCAGTACCACTTGTATGCACTTCGAAACAAGCAAGCGAATATAATATTTTTAAATGAAAGTCGTTGAAATATATACAATACTCGGCCCGTTTATCTTGCCACTGAATATTTAAGTGTTCCAATACTCAATGGCTGTTTGATTTTTATGCCTTTAGATTTTTTATGTATATATTGTGTTTTTTATTGTATACTATTTTGTTTGTAAATATTTTCGAGTTGATGATTTCTTTATTATATTATATAGGGTGCTAGTAGTTATCATTTTCGTATTTTTTCGTATTTTTGTAAGAAGAAAAATATAATCTGCAGCAGAAATAGCTAATTGGTTAGCAACTTATCATTAGGTCAGCAAACATTTTGAAATCAATCAGCTATTTATGTCATTCTGGGTCATCATCAATATAATTTGGAGGTATTTTTTTTTGGATTTAGATTTGCTTTCAGATTTCAGGATTGCTATCAGATTTATTTTTTTGCAAATAAAATCTTTGTATGCCGTCCAAATTATTTAAATGCCTATTTTTGTAGCTCACCAAATTTTATAATTGCTGATCATTTAATTATTTCTTACATATTCTATTTATAACGTATTTTATATGTTGTTTGTCTGCTTGCAATGTCGTCTTAAATTGTGCTGTAATGGTGTTATAATTGTGTCTAAATAAATAAATAAATTTTGTCTAAATATAGGCAACATATAAGTGAGTTCGGACTAGTCACAGTTAGATTCACTGGTTAAGGGGGACATTTATTGTCACTTTTTAGCCCCCATTGGACCAGCGCATCGGTGAAATATGATCCAATAACCTCCTCTCATGATTTCGAGGAGGAGCCCCACGGCAGTGGAACGTCTATGTGCCACTGCTTTACTTCTACTTAATACTTTACTTTTTACTTTAGACGCTAAGCTCAATATCTAGATAAAAGTGAAAAACATTGTAAATGTATAATTTTAAATATTTTAGTATATATTTATTTTGTCTTAATATATTTCGTCTATAGAATTTTCAATGAACCATTAAATAAGATTATATTCGATTTCTGTCGTGTATATAATATTTAAACTAATCTCATATTAATGTATTCAGCCTTTAATAATGTATTTGAAGAAATATTATAAGATAATATTATCAATATAGAATTATCTTTGTATCTGACTCGAATTTGGGCACAAAATTATGTCTCAGTTCAATATTGAAAACATGATACGTACATATAACTGCCGACTCAAATTAGATGGAACAAATTTAAATGTATTTTTTTTATTTAAAAATTTTAATTACACGAATTTACCGGAAGCTTTGAAACAAGCTAATTCTAAGGAATTAGCTTGTTTCAAAGCTTCCGGTAAATTCGTGTTATTTATGATTCACAAAACATAAAATTAATACAACTATTAATATTGACAATGTTAATATAAAACTAAAAAGGTAACAACCCATATATTTCCCACTGCTGGACACGTGTTTCCTCCTCAAAATCAGGCGAGGAGAGACCATACTTCATAGATGTGCTGGCCCAACGCGGATTGTTAAATTCACACATATTCGAAGACCTTTAATCTCGTCAGGCACATATTTACTCACGATATTTTCCTTCACCGACGAGCGAGCGATGGTCTCGTTCTTAGGGTGGGTTAAATTAGAAAAAAACTATTTCTAGGACCACTGGGGGTCAGGATCGAACCCGAGACCTAACTCAAGAGGTCGAGCCTATACCCACTGGGCCAACGTCGCTCGAATAAATTTAATATGCTTAAGTTAATCATTATTCCATTTCAGAACAAATAGATTCCATCCTTTGACTGTTATGATCCGGCTAGCGTGCAATTTATATTATCCACAAAGCGGGAATCACAAAGGCACTACTTAACATTTGAGTCTCCGGCAATCTGTATTTGATTGGACAAAGATTATTATCAGTTCAAATGTTGATATCATGGAAATATTCAGGTTTCCAACAATTTTAGTTATTACATAGTATACTTGTGATAGAGCTGAATAATATAAGGTAAAAGCTGTGGGTGTTATGTGTGGAGGTGTTTATGTTGCTTGTGCCCCGAGGACTTTGTGACTGTTATACGCTGCCGCTGCAACAATCGTCTGACAAGGTGATGTAGCAAATGACCAATATGAGAATCCTACTAATATTATAAAAATGAAAGTTTTTAAGTATAGATGTTTGTTACTCTTTCACGTGAAAACCACTAAATGGATTTTGATGAAACTTTACAATAATATAGTTTATACATCAGAATAACACATAGAGCTCCCACGGGAATGGGAAGTACGCGGGTGAAACCACGAGGCGCTGCTAGTAATATAAAAGTGTACAAATGTTTTACTCTACGTACAACGAGCGACGATGATTCAGTGGTGGGTGGACTCGGCCATTTATGTAGGTTCCAGGTTCGATCATGACGCTCGTGTGTGCCTTGAAAAGGATTTTCCTAAATTTCTAAGTGTAATCCAAACACGAGAACATCGTTCACCGGTGAAGGAAAACATCGTGAGGGAACCTGCATGCCTAATGAGATTGAAAGTCTTTGAAGGTATGTGAAGTTCACCAACCCGCATTGGGCCATCGCATCGGTGAACTATATGGCCCAATACCCTCTTCATCTGATATCAAGGAGGAGACCCGTGGCCAGCAGTGGGACATATTATAAGGGTTGATATTTACTTTACTTATACATACAAATTTCCATATTATTTTCTTTTTAACGCGAATTAAGCATACCTTTAAACGAGCAATTCTTGTAAACATTATATAATCTGAATCTCGGTACCTTGGAGTTTCGGGGGCCATAAATCGATGTAGCCAGAATTCATTTTTAGAAAATGACGTTTTATTTGTGTTTTCAGTAATTAACTGCGTCCGTCGGGTTGACAAAATACAGCTTTGCCTAGTTTGGGGTCGTTTGGTGGTGTCGTTATCCCGAAATAATATTATCAAAAAAAAATATTATTTAAAGTATACACCAAGAACAGACGTAATCTAATTACCATGGTAATAAACAAAATTTCCACCTAAAAACGTCTGAAAAATTAAAAACGAAGCAGCACCTTTGGGCGTATTTAAAAAACTTCCCAAGCCTTATCCGGGGCATTATTTCAACGGAACGAACCTAATTTGGAACGCCTCTCGGCTAATTGAAATAAACGTGGAATTTTAATCTGAGAATAAATGTAGTAATGCCCACCCTTTATCCGTGAAATCGTTTCTGGATTTTTTTAGAATGTTTAAAAATGATTAACGTTTGATGTATTTTTTTATGTTCTTTGTTCAAATTTTTTTCATGTTCTTTGTTCAAAAGTTGTCGAATGAATAATTGAATTATTACCTTTATTCTGCATTACATTTACTACCTACCTTACGTGTTTCACTGTTGGTTACGTGTTTACTGTCTACTCCTCGACGAGACAAATTTTACGCTATAGTTAGATTTACTGGCCCTATCCTGGTTGGTGAACTTCACACTTCAAAACTTTTAATCTTAGTACAGACGCAGGTTTACTTGCGATGTTTTCCTACCCCATACATATTTATTTCGATTGAATTTCGATCGCTACTTTAATGAAATACCTGATTTAGCTACTAACGTTTTTATTATATTTGAAGTTGTTGTTTTAGAAGTCTATGTGGAGTTTCTGTTACATTTAATCTCCGTTGATTTTCCAATGAGCTTGAGATTAAAATAAAAATAGTCTCGTGGCTTTTGTTTTTGGCGTGGTACATTTGAAAAAATAGCTATTATTTTAGTTAAATAATGTGATACTAAAATAATAGCTATTTTTTAAATATCTTATATTACTTTATTATTATTAAAATATTACATTAAGTAATCAAGTAAAAAATTTGTAAAAATTTTGGGCTGTAAATGTTGATGTTTGTAGGCAGCAAGTTATCCACATCTGTGATTGCAGCCCATTATCTTGAAGCTACTATAATATGTTGTTTTAAATCACTGAATGAAAATAAACACAAAAAATGAAAGCTATTAGTAAGAATATTCTACGTTGAGTACAGATCAATTTTGGACTCTTAAGCTACGCTAAGTTAAAATTGACTTAAATTTCATTTTGTTTCATTTGTTTATAAATACCTAATGCTCTGAAGAAACAAAATGAGACCATATAAACCTGAAATAGATTCAAGGGAACATAATATCTAGACATATTATACAATAGAAAATATTTCTTTTATATCCTTAATCCTCGTATTATAAAATCCGTTTGGCGCCCTACTTAAATATTCTCAGCAACTAGCCCTCCACGTGAATACTTCGCATAAATTATTTTCAAATAACCTTCCACCTGACTAAGCTTTACAATAAAAAATATCTCACAGCTTCTCGCCATTAACGTTCACTCAGACGTCACATAAAGTCCTGTAATGGTATAAAAGAAAAATGGCGGACAAATGTGATGAAACGCGTGCGAAACAATGTATTTTACTGCATCTATAAAAATAAAGCCATACAAGATATAAATAATGGTGTACGTGTCGCATAAACTTGTGTTGTATGTAAAAAAAATACTACACATTAAAGTGTTGGCTAAAGTTCATATTTATTATTCAATATGTAACCCACTTATTGAACGTTTTTTTTTTTGACGTGACAATGTCTTATAACTCGATACTACGGACTACATGCACGAAATTGCTTTGTCGCGTTCCGCAAGCGAGAGCGCGGCACTAACAAGAGAGAGGCATGATCGGCTCGAGCGATCGGCTCAGTTCGGCTCGTGCTGCATGGAATGTTTGTCGTTGACATGTCAAACTACCGTCCATAAACCGACTTTACAGAGAACCATTTTTATGTCATATGGAGGCAACTGAGAAAAAGTCGATACCTTATAGTGTCTACCCATGCCCATAGACAACAGCACAAAAAAAGTAAATCAGATACGCCCTCAGTTTCCATACAAACGTCGTAATGTATAAAAAAAGGGTTTTATTTAATTTCTTTATATTTTACATTACGTCGTTCGACATCCCAGTACCAGCTGTTACAGCTGATTCAGAAAAAAATAGAAGTCTTTTTGAATGACGTGTACCTGAGGTAAATGTTTTGGCCGAAAACCTAACACCTCCTTTATTAATGGAAAGATTTTGAACGTTTTCTGAGACCCTATTGTAAAAACGTATACATTGTTCCATAAAATAAGTACTATCTTTATTAACCCAAAAAAATGGGACATTAATTTTATATTTGTTCCTAGTATTAATGTTGTGATTGTCGCATTACCTTCTCTCTCTCTCTTTCTCTCAAAATCTCAAATCAAAACTTAACATAAAGTTATGATCAAAATTGTAAACCGAGTCTATTAATCCATGGAATATATTTCCTACTTTATTTTCAATGTTTGTCGTCTGTATGTCACTACACAGCGTGAGACAGTTCCTCGATAGCTTCCGTTTGTGGTTTGAACATTCTAGAATCACTTAGTGAATTTTCATGTTGCTTTTAGCAGGATGTTTGTGCTGAAGAATTTATCTAATATAACGAATGTTATTAAGTTGAAACTAAATTGTATATATTGAGTTCTAGACTAAGAAGTACAATTACAGGAAAGCTAAGCAAGACATAGGACGAAACGTGGCCTCCTTTAATGAACGCCAAGACAGCTGATCGCCTGCTATGCGCATATAACACGAACCGGCCACTGCGCGTATATCGTCTACCCATCTGCATCCGAACACCGACTTCATCTACTCCACAATCTCCACTCTTGTATCTTATTGACCCATCAGCTATCCCTTATACAGAGTGACCAACCCACTGAGTGTGTATTTCTTTGGCAGATAGGATTCGAAACAAAGACATCTTCATCATCATGGGGTGGCATCTTCATACTGAAGTTTGGAGGTCAGCATTTGGTACTCCGTCCTATCATGCGATATGCTTTTTATCTGGTAGTATGTAAGTCCAGTCCACTCCTTGATATCGTCAAACCATTTTCGCCTTGGTCTTCCTAGTGGCTTTCTTTCTAAAGACATCTTAAAAAATATAATTCTCGTTGTTTGTTAGTTTGTCCTAATTTTACCGTGAAACAATGGATCGACATAATTTTTTGCATCAAGACAGACGAAGGTAAGTAACTTTGGTAATTTTTCATCCGGGAACAGATAAACTTATCTTTTTTCCCTTTTTTATTTTATTTAGCGGAGAAGATTTACAAAGACGACGATTTAACGACGATTGTATATGTAATTATCATGGGCCATAAAAGACATGAGAAAAAAACTCTGGTTTTTGGGTTTTTTTCAAATTTTATCGATTCTTAAAAACGGCAATGGTTCAGTAAGTATAGGTTTGGCCTCTTGTGTAAGAGGTGCAGGTTCGATTCTGACCCTTCCCCGGTGATGCCTAAAAATGTTTTTTTTTTTAATTTATAAGTGCATCCTGCGTATAAGACAGTGGCGCGTTCATCGGTGAAGGAAAACATAGCAAGGAAACCTGCATGCTTGAAATGTGACATTGAAAATCTTTGAAGGTGTGTTAAATTCACCAACCCGATTTGGGCAAGCTACGCTTTCCGGGGTTGGTTTATCAATGGGGGCCCATCAAAAAACCATCTCTACATACCGAGATTTCTCCGTGCCTCGGAAAACACGGCTTAACGTGCTTTCCATGGCTCGGTCTCTTGGTCACGGCTGTCAAATGCGGACCTTTGATAGTCCATACTGGTCGCCACAAACTCGAATGCCTTACAAGCAGTCTTACCAATTTGTGGACGCCAGATAGGCAGTCTGCACCACATACTACACTCACATACACTTCATTTAAAATACTGGTATTCAGCTGCATACGGTTAGAACGCCAGACCCAAGTTTAGTTAAGAAAAGGTTAAACGAAATCTTTTTCAAAATATTACTACAGTTTAACGTATACTTTCATATTCTTTCATAATAAATAATTCTTTGCGCAACTAAATTACCGATGCCAAGAAGGCTTCATGAATTCTACTGACTGTAACTAGCGCTTAGAATTTCTAAATGAAAATTAAATTATTCACCTTTCAGTGGAAGGTTATTTACATATTTCATGACCATTAATAGAGTTTTAATTACTACTTTGTTAATAATACATCCTACTACACCGAATATTTTAGCAAAACAACATCACTGGAATATTCATTACCTTTTAATTACACCTTTGTTTGTCAAGAATTCTCGACGGAAAGCGTGAATAAATTTAAAAACCTCATCTGAATTGATTAAATCAATAATTATTATGACTGAAGTACTTAACGGGCAAACTTGTAACATCCCTTATTCGCGTGCGGGGTATAAAAGATAATTTTATCTTGGGTGGATGAGGGATGCTTTGTTTATTTTTGCCCTTTCAAATCAAATCAAAATATCTTAATTTCGTAGGTAACAACGTATACACATCAAAAGAAGTAGTCAATAAAAAGTAAGTGAAAAATTATTCATTTGAGATGTAGGATCCTTTTAAACGAACGCGAAAAAACATAGAGGTCACTTTTTTGTAAACAAAAAGGTATTTTTAGTATGCATAGGTCCATCAGAACTTATTTTATCTATCAGTTAACTTTACAGTCCTTTAGTTAAAATGGCAGGATAAGTAGCATAACATAATTAGTAAGGGGTAGTGCCATGCTGCTTTGCAGCCAAATTAGGCCGGCACGACCGGGGAGGAACCTCTCGGAAACCGGAAGTGACCGCTAAGCTGTTTCGTGCGGTTTACGTGCAGCACGAACAGAACTGAGCCAATCACTCAAGCCGATAATGCCTCTCTCTCGTTCGTGTCGCGCTCCCGCTTGCGGAACGCGACATGACGTCATCTTTTTCGTGCACGCAGCCCATAGTATCGAGTTATTAAACGTTGTTAGGTCAAAAAATAACTATAAGTCCTTACCATTTTAGGTTCCAAGATAGGCAACATAAATAAATTACCTAAGCTACTCCTAGATGATCTACGTTGATGGGCGACGCTGACTATTTAGCACTTGCCATCAAGCTGTTCATCAATTTCGTGAATTTGCGATTAAAGTTTTACTTTGAAACGATTAAGTTGAGAGACGCGATCAATAAGACATTCCTATTCAAAAACGTGGACATCAAAAACATTTTCCGCTAGCCAAATCACGCTCAAGAGGGTCTGGGATGAGTCGACAGTTTTGAATATATCCCATACTATGACACACGCGGTCGATTGGCCATCGTTATGGGAACTTTAGGGGTTTTAGGGGCGTTTGGGACATGCTTCTTTTATGGGGCATTTAAGAGGCTTAGGGTCATAACGACTCCATAGCTCATGACGAATCGAATAAACTTATTTGTATCATTGCCTTGTTTTGAAACTGGAATGTATGTAATTGATTATAAAGGGTTGATAACTCGACATTAGGTAGGTGTGTATTTGAGTGTGATCTTTTCATTATTATCATCATCACATTTTCCATTAACTTCGGAACATAAGCCTTCTTCAACGAACGCCTAGACGGCTGACTCCTTGCCAATCACGCCCATCACGGACTGACAACTACTAGAAAACCGCAAACGGGGATTGCAGATTTAAATTTCAATAAATATCATATTTCATACAATACCTTACCCAAACCAAACCCTGCTACGAACAAGTAAAAATATTAACAGTATTTATATTTTCTTAGAATATTTCATTATGATAAAAAGGTTTAATATGTTCTGACAGCTCACTTAACGTGATCATTATCATAATCATCATCACCCTCTAGCCATCCCCTGCTGAACATTGGCCTCCTTCAATAAACATCTAGACGACCAATCCCTTGGCACTCGCATCCAACACGAGACTTATTGCGATGGTGCAAGCTAAAACCGACTGTATAGTGATGAACCTTTTTACTCCGTGACTGTACTTAGTGCATTAAGGTCACCTCAACATAACCAATGTACATAAGGAACTATCATAAATCTGTTATTCTACCATGATTCAATGTAAAGGGATGTTTCAAGGAAGTAATCTGAAAATTGATAAATACGGTGGACCAGTGTAGGCCTGGCCTGTGATTTATTGGTTCCCTGATTGCCATCCGCATTGCTCAGCAAGAATTGAAACGGATACTGTTCGATGAAATATATTGTCCAATATGATTTCTTATTGATCAGTTATGGCTTCCATAAAGTTAATGATGATTATAATCATTGGGTTGACCATAAATTGGATGAACGATGAACTAACTAAACTGTTTTAACTTGATTGGCCTGTTGGTCTAGTGGTTAGTCACCTTGACTGAAGGCAGAAGGTAGTGGGTTCGATTCCCACCCATGACGAGTCTTATGTAATGAGCATGTCATCAATAATCGTTCTGTGCCTAGTTGTGATTTCTATATGTATGTTTTCAGAAATATATAAGTATGTATCAGTTGTCTGGTTACCATAATACAGACTCTGCCTAGTTTGGGATCAAAGATCATGTATAAGTTGTTCCCACATATTTATTAGTAATATTTATTATTATAACTAATCATTACAATCGTTTTTTAAGGTTAGTACATTTTATTATTAATTAATGTCATGTAAATGACACAACATGGCGTTCATTGAGGGAGACATAATATTATGTTTAGCAGTGGACGGATAAAGGCTGATTATGATGATGATGATGATATGACACAACCTATTGTTAAAAATGGATTCAAACTTTGACTATAAAATTCGTCAAAGGTATCATTATTTTGCCAAAGCCTTTGCCCTTGAGTTGGCGAATTGTAACTTTGAGAACGGAATTTAGGCCTATGTTTAGTGGTGGACGGCTAAAGGTTGATAATGATGAAATAATCTTGGTTCAATAAACTTCAGGTTATCAGTCCCTTGTTTACGTCAGAAAGCTGTTTTGCAATTTACCGAAAAAGGCTTACAGAAGCTGAAAGGAATCGTATACGGTATAGGTTGTTGATTAGGTTACAGTTTCCTGTTCTTATCCCAAAAAGTTAACGTAACAAATAATTACACTCATTACACCTAATTGAACAGTTGGGTAAGTCAACGGCGCAGTAAACATCCCGAATTAACTTCTTGTCTCGCTTTCCTTAGCCATGTTTTATAACCCCATAATGTAAGCTTCCATCCCATTAAGAACGCCTACGAAAACGTAATTTTGTGAAAAAGGCACCATTTTTATAGCTAGTTGGGCAGATGAATATCATTTGTTTCAGTCCAGTGTAATGATTGTGACAAAGGTATGGGGTTCGAATGATGTCAGACCATTTGTATGTGTATTTTTATCTTGTGTTCGGGAACATTCTAGTTATTCCAAAGAAGACTAACTTTTAATGGACTTAAGGTCGAATTTAAGTTCGTCAATAATATTTTGATGTATTTTCATATGTCTGTATGTCATAAAGAGGCAACTGAGCAACCGGAGCCTTATGGTGTCTACCAGATACTATAGCCAGAGAATATGCAGATGCATTGCCCCCCTTTTCTCTATACACCCAAAGGACCACTGGAAACCTAAATACTGCATGAAACTCGACAACATAACTAGGCACTTTACGTCAGCATTTTGAGTTTGAGTGGTACCACTGCAGTGGTGAATGCAGCATGGCATTATGTCTCAGAAAGTATTTATTAAAGGCACTCTGTCTAAAGTCTATGCGAACTTGGTAAAAAGGTCAATGTTAAAGTAATTATTGCAACTAAGTGTACAAAATATTTTCATAGATATTATTATAATAGTAAGTACTATCGATTTATTTAAAATAAGCATAGTTCTACGAATGTCATACTGCTGGGTATGGTCTTGTCCTCGAAATCAGGCGAGGAATCATCAAAGACTTTTAATCTTATCAGCCATGCAGATAATTTGGAGGATTCCTCACGATGTCTTCTTCGCTGGGGAGCCAACAATGTTCTCATATAATTCGTGCGAGGTTTTTAAATGAAAATGTAGTAAAAAATGCCATATTTTTAGGTGATTCATAGAAATTAAATTTCTTCTAAGCAGCTGGATCGATTTTGAGGAAATGCTATGTTTAAGTAGATTCGAGAATATTTTTTATTATAGCATAGAAGGGCAAACGAACACTCGAAGTCTTGCGACTAACAACGCCCATTAACATCCACATAACCGGAGGGTATGCAAATGCGATCTCTGCGCCGATTTCATGTGTGCGAGAGGTACCCCAATCGTGTCGGCCCAATCTGTCTCCAAATCAGCATTGCACTACCTCTTACTAGTATAATATTATATACAAAATATTATAGTGTTAACAATTCACAAAATCCAGTACAGGAAAATGTCTGTCGGGCTAGTTAATAAATAATTAATAGTTCATTTCAAAAATGTAGGCATATTTTATTTCTTGTTTAATAAATTCAAAGTTATTTATTGAATTATCTCTCACATTGTTTTTAATCACCATGTCAATATAAATCTATTTCTATAATATATCAAATAAATAATATTCGTGACCGCCTGTCGTAAATAACTGAATCAATATCGGCTGGGTGCCGGTCGCACTTTGCGTAAACATAACTAGAGATGTAAAGAACTCGAGTCTTTGAGTCTTAATTCGATAGACTCGGCTCAATTTTACAAGACTCGGTGTGCTAACAAAACTCAGAGCTATGAGTCGACCCGAGCTCCAGTCCTTTTTCGAAGACTCGAGCGCCAAAATAGAACTCGTATTTCAAAAAAGCTCGAGTCTTAAAAAAGAAACTCACGTCTCAAAAAGAACTCAAGTCTTAAAAAGAGCTCGAGCGTATCGAGTCTTGAGCGTAATAAGGTTGATTTATTTAAAATACATAGTTTATGTGGCAACATGCTAAATGTGGCCTTTAGGCATGGCATTATTATGTTCTGTGTACCTCAAGAGGGATAAAAACGCGACACTTATTTGTTATGTGGGTACGGAACAATATTTATTGCTTTTTATTTTACGCTTTTTTTTGCTTTTTTTTTTTTGCTTTTTCTTTTTTAATATTAGACGTTACAAAAATAATTAAATTACTATTATATCTCACAAAGTTACATATTTTATTTCCTGTTTATTTATAAAGGAACTCCAAATGGAAAAGAACTTGAGCGCGACTCGTCGCGTAAAACGACTCGAGCGCGAATCAAGACTCGAGCGCCATGTTGCGCTCGTGTCTTTATTTAGACTTAAGTGCTCGAGTCTGGGGTTCTTGGTATAACGAGTCGAGCTGTGCAATTTGTCAGCCGAGTCTAAAATTTAAGACTCAAAAGGCTCGAGTTCTTTACATCTCTAAACATAACACATACAGTTATTTACGATATTAATATATTAGGGCCACCATCAATATGCAAAAACTGAGAAAATCAATATGTGAAATTTCCAAATTAAAATGTGAAATATCGGAATTTTATGTAGACGTCCTGCCACAGATTATGACGACTTTTTAATAAATAATGAAATATAAATAGATTTTCATATCATAGTTAGTTTTGTTTTTATTATCTGATTAGAATTCTTTGCAAATGAATATATTGTTCCATCTGTCTGTTAACTAGCGTTAAGTCCCCATACACCCGAGCGTTTTTTAACTAAGCGTTAAAAAAGCGTTTGAATGAGACAAGTCGATTGCCCATGTATCTGTTCACACGAAAGCGTTTTCAAAACTCAACGCTTTTATATCGACCACTTTTAAATTTTCAACGTTGAGTGTTTGACATCAAATGGAATCGAGCATGCCAAACTCGCAACTCAAGTCAACTTCGGGCTTGCCGGACGCTTTTTAAGCACTCATGCGAACGGGACTAACGCGGGAATACACACTTTTTTCGAAAAGTCTTCAAAGCCTTTAAGCCCAATCGGTAGGTAGTTGAGAAAATGGCTCACCTAGTAAAATTCGAAAGGGAGTCGCGGTATATCGCGCGCGCTACTCTCAGTAGTTATTTGTCTAAAATCCAATATGGTCAACGAGTCATTAGCGGATGAAGTTAAACTATTAGTCGGAGGGCCGGCCCTCACCTCCCCCTCTGACGGGAGAGGTGGGTCGTGCGCAGGATATGCACACGTAGAATACACACGTTGCAGCCGGTTGGTTACTCAGGATAACGGATGGCCGATGGGTCAATAAAGATCAAGAGTGGAAGCCCTGTTTAGGTAGACGAAGTGTTGGCCGTCCATCAACCAGGTTGAAGATGATCTTCTTGTAGTTGCTGGTCTAATTTGTGTCTAATATTGTTGTTCAATTGGTTTGATATTAGAATAAGAATTTAATTGAGAAAATGTGTCCCAGGATATGGAGACGTATGGGGAGCCTAGGTTACAAACGTAAAATATGTGTTAGTCAATAGGATGTACATGGCAACAGTTTATTTTGGAGTGTCGTGGTTTATTCATAAATTATAACTATTTGAGGCTTTTGTAGATGATAGATGCTAGTTTTATAAATGGATTTCGTACTAAATCCAACGTGTTTTTTGTGTGCGTCATTGTTATTTACATTGTTTCTATCTTTAATGGAGAAACTTATATTTTGGAATAGAGTGCTTTAACACGATTTATATAATAACTAGCTGTTGCCCGCAGCTTCGCCTGCGTTAACTAAGATTTACAACGGCATCTTAACGGCATAATATAGTCTATAGCCTTCCTCGATATATAATACAAAATTGGCTATAGATTATATATCGATTATAGATACCCCACATATGGCTAGCTAACACTGAAAGAAAGAAAAAGAAACGAACAAACTCTTCTGCTTTATATTTTATTATACGTACATGTAGTACTCGAAGAATTTGTAGTTTGAGTAGAGCCCCTCTGCTGTACTGAGGCTCCGGCCGCGGCGCGGCGCTTCAGCGCGTAGTATATAGTAATTTTTCAGCCTTCCTTGAGAAATCATTTTTTTAGGTAACAAACATCCATCCACCCATACTTACATACGTTATATATAGTATAGCAGCGCCCCGCGTTCCCGTGCGAATATTGGGATGAATTACAGCCTATAGTCCTCGCCACTTTTAAAGTCCTGCGACTAATGCCTGAACTAAATTTGACAAGATTGACATCTTGACATCTGTCTGGAGTAAGAAGTGGTGATATTTTAAATTGTTTTACGTGAAATATGGAGCATATAATATAAAGTAAGGTGTAAAAATTTAAGGCCGTAAATTGATCGTTAAAGTGAAATAATTTTGTGAATTAGAAAGTAAAAATAAACAACAATTAACCCTGTTAAATAATATGTTTATAATTAATGTCACAGCCATGACAGGTAAATTGTAGAGATGCCAGAGTCACTCATTTTTGCCTAATTTATGGTTAAAATATTATCATTAACTCTATACCTACATTTATCTTATGATATTTTATATGAATATAATTACAAGGTAAAAAGAATTAAAACCTTGCTTAGATGAATTATATTTTTAGGTGTTTCTGTAAAAAGGTCGAATAACAAAAGAAGTAACAACGGCAGCAATTACTTCTGAGAAAATCGTCACCCCTGGCAAAAACCGAACACAGTCGAAGAAGCTTGTTTTAGATGAATTCTACTAATCGGTTATACGTAAAAAATACAACGAAATATTTTAAAAAATATATATTTTACTAAAACCTGGTAGAGATTTTTATTTTGCTGCTATAATTATTTTGTCATTATTATCATCATCAGTCTTTATCAATGCACTACTGACCATAGGCCCTATAATTATTTAAATTTTTTGTTGTACTAGACTTGGTGGAAAATCATTACAATAGAAATTGGCAACATTGAGTTATGAGATCGCAGCGCCGCGTCTATCGGACTTCTAAAGTGGCGATGACTCTATGTGTCAATCTGATGTATAAGCTACATTATTATGAAGTTTCATCAAAATCCAATGATCAGATTTTTCGTGAAAGAGTAACAAACATCCTCACAAACTTTCGCATTTATAATATTAGTAGGATATTTTATAACCAAGTTTAAGCGATTTTCAATTATTCTACTGTTTATAATTTATATCCACACCACGACAATCTAGTCCTGTATTTGTGTTTTATTTGTGTTAGTATGTTACAGTTGCGTATTAGAAACGGAAACAAATTTATGTAAATATATACATACAAGCGATGATGAAGTGGTGGGTAATGGGCTCGACCTCGTTAGCTAGAGGGTCCAGGTTCGGATCTGTCCCTCTGAGTGACTCTTTGAAATGGTTTTTTCTAAATTTCTTAGTACACTCTAAAACACTAGACCATCGTTCGCTCAATGGTGAAGGAAAACATCGCGAGGAAACCTGCACGCTTGATGAGATTTAAGGTCTTTGAAGGTGAGTGAAGTTCCCCTACCCGCATTGGGCCAGCGTCTCGGAGAACTATATCCCTGACCATCTATATTCATCATGTAAATGATCTACACTTAACAGGATTCCGGCGTCTGGCATTAATCACCTGAATACTTAGTTGCAGTCGCAATATGTTTTTATTGCCAACGTAAGTAGCATGCAGGGATCCGGTACTCTGTGGAAAGTGACAAGGAAGACTCACCAAAGTGTCGTCACTGCAGTAGTAATGTCACTGCAGACCACACCCTGTTGGAGTGCCCAGCTTAGACGAAGGTAAGGGCGCAGTCAGAGAGACACATAACGGGTGGTCTTTTTCTTCTGTGAAGGGGTGATGTCGTAAAAGAAGGAGGTGAAGTGGGAGAAGAAATAGTAGTAGTAATAGGAGTAAATTTAAGAAAATTTGTTAACGAACGTTTGTGTAGTAAAGCCTATTACGAAATAAAAGATTTTATTGAAGATATTATATACCTTGGGAATAAGACACTCACTCATAAGGTTTAACATAATGTATCTATAAATTATATATTTCATATTTTATTATTTAGACGACGTGGACCCTTGGGATTAAATTGCTTTTCTATTAAGCTGTCTCTATGTAGAATGTAGATAAATTTTTAGCATGCAGTGTGTTGAACTAAACTTGTGTAAAGGTGAAACGTATGACATGTCATGCTCGCTTACGCCGCTGCAGTGGTGGCGTTGTGGGATGGGTCCTCCACTTCCCTCTAATATGTGGAAGAGGTTGATGCTGGCTCACGCGTCCTGGCCTGTGTGGAGGTGCTGCTGTGGTGGCTGGTCGTATTATGCGGTTTCTACCTAGCTGAGTTTCTTTTTTTTATTATTATTAAAATTTTCTGGTTTGTTTTGGACATTGCGGGGTCTAAATTTATTTCCTTATTTATCTTAGGCTAGTGTGTATAAGGCTATTAATAAATGCATATAACTAGGTATGTTTATAAAAATTGTGAACTATATTTTGAAAAGAGCAACCCAACAGAGTTTAGATTCTTCCCCTATACTATACTAGTACAGTAGTATGTATTTCATGTTTTGTAATAGAATATTTGAAAAGATTAGTTCCACTGAGTTTGTTTCGCCGGTTCTTCTCAGTGGGCTTGCTTTAGAACCGGTGGTAGACTCAATTGACATTCAAAAAGATACTTTGATGGTACTATTTTGAAAATTTTTTTTGACTATTCTGCCCCTATCTACAGAAGATCACGGCGGCGAAAGGATGTCGCACCACCGCGCTGTAAGGAAACTATAAGCGGCCGACCGGGGAATCCACCGTGCAGGCTTAAGGTCCGGGCCATAAACGCCCTTAATATGTGCTAAGTGTAAGAGTGAACGCCATTCTCCTACCTCCAAAGTAGAACGTCGTCGAGGCCCATGGAAGTCTAGAATAGAATAGAAAAATATTTATTAAAGAATATACACTGTTACACGTACTTAATCTAATACATACATACACGGCACATATAATAAGCGAATTATAATAATACATAGGTTTTGCTGGAAGAGATCTCTAATAGAGATAAGCACGCCTTGTAAACTAAATTTCTTTATTGTTATGTTTATTTTGTAAAATGATTGTATAAATAGTGATAAAATAAATAAATAAAATAAATAAGTATGTACGTCAGTGTGAATTTAAAATTGGAACGAGTTTATACCAAGAATGTGTTTACGTAACTCAATCCCATTGCGTCTATCATGACGCAGTAGAGCTGACCAGTAGGGCTATTCTGTTAGGTTGTTTTCGAATCTCGAAAGTGGAATCCGCGGTAATATGACGAATTTGACGGATTTGTATTCTTTAAAACTCGACTCTCTATCCATAACAATAAAGATCATTTTCGAAGTGACATAATATGAGCTCTATCACTCAGGTGAAGCTCGATATTGAAATAGTTTCTTACAGAATAGCCCCACAGAGGACGCGGAGAACATCGATGGGCTTAAATAGTTAGTGTCCCTTATTTTGCATACCTTACCTATATTTCGTTAGCCGAGGACCCAACATAAAACCCGTGCGCCCGGCGTAAACAAAAATCGCTTGTCTGTAAAGTTGGTTTACTGACGATAGTTGAACGTGACGTCATAAGAAAATACTGATGGGACGATTGCGCCTCTACGTCGCTCGTTCCGCACTCTCGCTTACTCTTCAAGCCTTAAATGGAACGCCTCAGAGCGAGGTAACGCCGCACGAGTCATGTTTTGGTCGTGCGTGCAACCGGCTCCATCGAATTACAAGATGTTGTCACGTCAAAAAAATCGTTTAGGTACTTTTTTGTAGTAGTAGTCATAGAGGTAACGTAAATATAAATTTTTCGCAAAAATATTTTTACTATACTTTATGCATTTATTGCTGGGCTCGAATTAGAAAATCCTCTAATATTAAGCTTTCAATAGAACCGTATTATGTTTGAATAAGTTTAAACAACTCTGTTATACGACAGACCTTTATATATACAGATAGTAAATCAATTAAGAAATGAAACAAATTTTCTTTATTTATTCACGGTACCTTCAGAAAATTAGCTGAGTGGATTTATGAAAGTCAAGTGAAAGATGAGAGACCAATATAGAGATTGAATAAGTAAATACCAGTTCAATATAATACGATCTTAAGATAACAACCCGTAAGACTGTTTAACATAATTTTAAGGTCATCATCATTATCATCATATTAATCACCAACCTCAGCAGCAGCAGTGGACGGAATCCACTGCTGAACAAAGGCCAAGACGACCGATCCCTTGCCACACTCATCCAACATGGAGCGGCTACTGCACGGAGATCGTCTTCCCACAAGGTCTTAAGGCTTACCAACATTTAGTCTACCTACATAAACGCAGCCTCCACTCTTGAAATCTATTGGCCCATCGGCCATCTGTTTTTCTAAGTCTGTGGCCAGCCCGCTGCCACTTCAACGAGATTATTCTTTACGTTTAATTTTAAGGCTTATTTAATTTTTATTAATGATTTTAAGATTTGTTAATATTTTTGTTTTTTTAATTATCGATACTAATAAATAGCTAAAGAGTTTGTTGGCACGCGTTGATCTCCGAGTCTGTCGATTTAATTAATTCGTTTTGCCTTTAAAAGCTCTATCGAGGAAAGTAAGGAATAACCTAATTATTTTACAGTTATTCGATTATGTAACATATATAGCAAGATCAATTCGAATGTGTCGTAATAAATTATTGCTTTCAAATCGCTTAAATTGGTTACTTATATTAATAATCACGATTTTTAATATGAAAGGTGCTTAAAAACGGGCAATCGTTTCGACCCCGAAGACCCCTACAATATTTCATTAAAATTGTTCGAGCCGCTTCTGAGATTCAGATTATATTATATACTCATAATATTATATAATATTTTCCAGAAATGTTCCGTTTAAAGATAAAAGATAATACGTATTATGAACTAGCTTTATATTTTTTCTGTATAGCCAAAGAAGAAAATATATACAAAATATTTTTATCATTGTCGTCGAAATATTAAAAGTAAAATCGGTCATTGCCAAAGGTTTTATTGTATTTTATTACTTATAAAAACCCTGAATGATTTATTATACAAATAATCTTCCTCGAAGCGAGGCGAGGAGCGCGGGCCAGAATTATGCCCTAACCCAATGCGGACTGGTAAACTTCACGCTTTACATATCTATCATCATCATCATCACCATTTATCCGTCCATACCATTTATGCCCCCTCAATCTATGACTCACTTAAATATATGCGAGTTTTTAACTTAAATTATCATTTACATGTAAGAAAAAACATAACTCATTTTTTTCTGATATTTTAAGCCAAGGATCACTTAAAATTTTCGTCTTAACTTTAAAGTACACCAACTTTAATTTAGGTGCATCATCTTTTTCCTCTTTTCGTCCACTTCAGCACATAGGCAATTAAAGCTAATATAATATACTACGCTACTTTACTGTAGGCCGACCCTAGGTCATTTCAAAAATAGCCTCTACTATAATCCCTATCTATTCTTTGCTAACTTCTGCAGTTGCTTATCTTTAACTAGCTGTTACCCGCAGCTTCGCCCGCGTGAACTTAGGTTTACGAATTTATCATGTTTGATGACGATCATTTTCCATTTCAATAATGACTAAGTTTTTGTATTAAAATGGATATATGTTATCTTGAACATAAAGACATATTATATTCCTATGCAGACTTTCTGCATGCATATTTACTATTTAGGATACTATTTCATATTACACTGCCCTCTCAAATCACGGCAACACGATTTATTTTCTTGCGTATTATTTTGATATTGCCATATCTTCTAAAGTATTCATTTAAATTGCATGATGTGAAGGGTGAAAATAATCTTCATTATGTGCTCCAGCTAATTAACTGATTTAAAATGATAAGGATTCATACCGTATTTTTGTAAATAACTTTCAAATTATCGCGTTATAATTGTCCATTTTTTAAAGTATTAAGTGGATATAGTATGATATCCCTAAGAGATAGATATATGCCATCGCGGACTTTTTTGTAGACCTATTTAAGACACACAATTCCACCATACATTATTTTTGATATATCTCAAAGGGTTTAGGCAGCGTTTTCGTTGGAAACTCCCAGACGGCCAATTTTATTCCGACACCTCCAACAATTATTGTTATATCTTAGCCAATGTATATAGACACTTAATAAATTATGTACATAAACCTTCCTCTTGAATTGTCCTATCCATTAAAGAAAACCGCATCAAAATTCGTTGCGTAGTTATAAAGATTTAAGCGTACAAAGGGATATAGGGACAGAAAAAGCGACTTTGTTTTATAATATGTAGTGATGATGATAATAATAATGTTAAGGGCCTGTTTCACAACCTCCTGATAAGTGCCGTATAGGCTATCTGTAACATATTTGACAGATACTCCATACCCTATCTGTCAAATATGTTGTGAATAGCCTATTCGGCACTTATCAGGAAGTGGTGAAACAGACTCTTATAATAAACCTTTATTTTCAGACTGAATAACCAGAATTACCTAATAATATATTCTTACATTATGCATATTTTTGAAATTAGGTTACATAAATGAAATTGTAAATAGCACAACAAAGTTTTTGTATCCTAGTAAAACTTTTATTTATAATCTTCGAAACTAAAAGCATTAACAATATAGGTCTATAAAAATTAACAACCATTACGTCGAGCAAACAGCCTAATATCTGTTATGGCGGGACGAATTTATGTTTGTTTTTATAGATTTGTTGTTTAAGGTAAAAATGTGATGGCAGAATAGTTATGGTGGCCAGTGCAAGTTTGATATTGACATCCTTGGGTTTAGGTTTAAAGAAATTTATTTTCAATAAAGAAAATTATTTAATATTATATACATCCTTAATCCTTAATACCCTACCAATCTTACTAATATTATAAATGCGAAAATTTCTCAGTACGATGTATACATTTACATAAAATTATTTCCGTTCCTAATACGTAACCTCAGCATACTAACACACATAGAGCTCACACAGGACTATATTAACGTAGTGTAGATATTCTACTTCATACTATGCCAATAATAATATTATAAACGCGAAAGTTTGTAAGTATGGATGGATGGGTGGATGTTTGTTACTCTTTTACGTAAAAACTAAAAACTACTGAATGGATTATTATGAAACTTTAGTATAATATAGCTTACATATCAGAATAACATATATATATATATATATATATATATATATATATATATATATATATATATATATGTGTGTGTGTGTGTGTTATTTATCCCCGAAGTCTCAAGGGAACGGGAAATACGTGGGTGAAATCGCGGGACTCTGCTGGTAATATTATAAATGTAAATGGTAATGTATGGATGTTTGTTACGCTTTCACTTGAAAAGTACTCAACCGATCATCATGAAACTTTGTACACATATTCTCGGAGGTACTCAAGTAAAATTAAACTTGAAAAAGGATTTTTTTTTTGCTAACGCGGAAGAAGCCGCGGGCAACAGCTAGTAAACCATAAATCAGTTTATTCTTATGTATTACCTAGAGGTGTCGGATCGCTCAGCATCTTCTACCGCATCTACCACCTGCAGCAGAATTTCACCACCGGATATCGTATCAAAATTACGAAAATCCACACCACCTTGATGTCCGGAATTTTCCATTTCCATTTTTTACAAATGGCGTTAACATTAATTCTTCTTTTACCCCTGGATATAATGTACATAAGAGTATAATACATGTTTTTTATGATGTTTATCTAATTTCAAAGCCGTCATGGAATTGTGCTGTTATAATTATTGTGTCTTAAATAAATAAATAATCTCAGAGGTTTTTTTACGTACAAAATAATATTTTATATATTGTATTGTTTCAAGACCTATGATTTAGTTTCGCCATAAGTACATAAAAATGGATGTATCAATAAAGTTTCGTCGGGAGGTTATTTTAGAAAGTTGAAATATACTTACGAAAGGCAATAACTTAGAATTCCATATTACACGCGCTATCATCGTCCCAGCCCTAAAGTTTACCAATATCATATTTTTCATGAGATTTCACTTTTTGCGTCCAAACTTTCCTGATAAGCCAAAATTGATGTTTATGAAAATGTCATAGGCGATATATGAGCTTTATAATTCATTGGGCTTAAAATATAATATTGCAACGAATATCATTGTCTGCCTAGCCTTTTCCCAACTATATTTTGGAGTCAGCTTCCAGTCTTACCAGATTCAGCTGAGTACCAGTATTTTAAATGGAGCGACTGCTTATCTGATCACAACCGATAACTGGGTGATACGGTACCCCATGGTAAGACTTGTTGTCAGACTCTCGGGCTTCTAACGACCCGTAGCGACTGTCGAAGATCTACGAATGACTTTCTTTCCGAGGCACAGAGAAGTGTCGGTATGTATAGATGGTCACCCATCCACAGATCGACCTCTGCAAGCGTTGCTTAGCCCGGTGAGTCGATCGCGGCTATTACCACTAGGCCACAAACTCCTATTATTAGTGTGACGAATATATTTGTACAAAAATAAATATGAGATCCAATATAGCAGGCTCCTGTTACATCTTGAGTATATTTTTTGTACCTTTCCGCCTCCTCTCATGAAAAGGTTACCTGTCAATAAACGTCTTTTTTTACGCCGGGATATGCGCTTAGGCACCTCACTGGGGAGTGGGTCTCCCCAGGCGAGTATGGAGGACTCGCTGCGCCCGAAAGATGGTAAGTGGACGCAGCTCTACCCACTAAAACCCGGCGAGTGCCAGCAATGCCGCCTTTGGTGAGGTGCCCCGGATCTGCTAGCAACAGGGCACCTCGACGGCTAGTCAGTCCCTCAATAGACCAACCACCTCCATAGAGGGGTTGACCCGGACCACAAAAAGACCCCTTCCAACGTCGGGACAGTTCAATGAGGTGAGGTTCCCGTCCTTGAAGGGGTCAAGGACGGGAACCTCACCTCTCTTTCGGCTCAATTAGTTTCGCCCCAAGGTGTTGAGCTCACCCTGGGCTACTGAACCCCACCGCCACGACGAGGCCTGAACCATGGTTGGGATGTCATTAAACATATTCTGTATTAACGATGGTTGACGCCTTCATCCATTAAGGGATCCATTCCCCCTGTACGACAGCTCAAGGCCACGGGACTGCATGTAGCATACTCACCGAAATACGTACTATCAACTATCAAGTCACACGGTTGCTTGGACGGTTCATTTCATTTTTTTATTTAATTTATCAATACTAATAAATTATCATAGGATAATAATTTTTGGACAAAAAATTAACAATTAATATTTTTTTATGAGCAACAAGATAACACCAAACACGGAATTCAGATTCTGCAGTAAATGTGCCAGCATCACTTATAACCGAAGCAAGGTCTGATCCTTCGCAAGAAATTATAAATATTATCTTTCAAAAACCATTTTTAGTTTTTTTTTTTAAGTTAGTATCAATCAATTATTATAAATGTTACATTTAAATATTGTGACTTCATACTCCAAGTTGTTTACTGCGAAAATTGGAATGAAAAATATATTATTATTATATATTTTTATATATTATACATGACAGTATGACCTCAGGTATTCCAACAAAATTTAAGAAAAAAAGATATAATCTTTTTGAATAGCGGAAACTACACATACTATAGAGTAAGCGTTACTTCCGTCAGAAAAAGAGTTCTGAGTTACTCCTTAGTCGCGCCTAAAGAAGTTTTACTTTAAAAATAATTAGCTTTAGGAGGATTCATTTCTGAGAGTTGGAAAAACAGATTTTGATCGCCCCAAGCGGTTAGTCGTGTTCTTCGGTGTGGAATCATCTCTTTGTGAATGTTTTCCTGTAGTTTTCTGTCTGTTCTGTCCGTCTGTCCAATCCAGTGTTTGTAATCTCCCAATGAAAGGCCAATAATGAAAGGCCAATAATGAAAGGCCAATCCTTTTAATTCTTGGGGCAAAATTCTCTCAGACAACAAACAGATAGTGGGTATAGAAAAGAAATTGATATACAAATATATAAATAAAGTGTCACCTACAAAGGTACACACATCAGAATTATTTTGCTTCGTTATTGTATATTATCACAAAAATGTTATCATGTGTGTACTGCTGGTGTCCTTATTAAATAAATAAATAAATAAATAAATGTATATATTGTGTCTCACTCTCTTTCTTTGTGTGTGTGTGTGCGTGTGTATGTGCGCGTGTGTGTGCGTGTGCGTGTGCGTGTGTGCATGTGTGCGTGTGTGTGTGCGTGTGTGCATGTGTGCGTGTGTGTGTGTGCATGTGTGCGTGTGTGTGTTGTATACTTACAAACTTTCACGTATTTAATATTAGTAAAACTAGTAAGATAAGCGTGAATAGATTGGAAATTCGAGTAGGAAGAAACTTAATCACTGTATGTTAGAGAGAGAGATAAACTAGATCATTTCACATACACGTTAATGGTCCACGGGTCCATAACTTTGGACTTAAACAACTTTAGAATAAACAAAGAGATACAGCTTATTTATGCAAATTAATTAATGCCATATACTAACATAGTTTTTTTAAGGTTTTATACTAACAATAATGTAATATATTTAATATATATGTTAGTCTGTAAGGTATATATCTATGGGCCATAGTGCCTGAAATAAATGATTTATTATTATTATTATTATATTTGTTTGGTGCTTGAAATGTGCTGTTCATAAATAAGTTATCAAAGAGAAAACATAATTTAATTCCACATTACATACATAAACAACGATTTTCGGTAACGTTTATAATAAAATAGGTCATTAATCAAAGAGTTCAAGTCTATGGTGTCGACCATTTGAGTCCAATCATACAAAAGTACCACATGTCTCACTGCTGTGCACGGGCCTTCTTCTCGAAATCATGCGAGGGGTGTATCGGGCCATAATACACCGATGCGCTTTCCCAAGGCAGGCTGGTGAACTTGACATAATATCTTTTCTTACTATAGTAGTATGTATTTCAATTTTTGTAACAGAATATTTGAAAAGATTAGTTTCACTGAGTTTGTTTCGCCGGTTCTTCAGTGGGCTTGCTTTGGATCTGGTGGTAGACGCAATTGACGTTCAAAAAGATAATTTGACTATTTTGAATAAAAAAAATCAACTTTGACTTTACCTTTGACACACCTTTAAAAACCTTCAGGCATTCAGGTTTTCTCGCGATGTTTTCCTTCGCCGGTGAGCGAGCGATTTCGTATTTAGGGTTAGAAATTTAATAAAACCCATTTCGATGCGCCACAGGGGGTCAAAATTGAGACCCTCTCGCTTAAAAGACCAAGCCAAGCCAAGCAAAAGCAAAGCATAAATTAAATAAGTATATTCATTTAGAAAGTGTCTTTATCTAGTCAATATACGGGTACCCTGAGAATAAAGTTTCGTATTACAATAGACCAAATTCAACTCAACGGTTCGGAGTACATTTCGAGAACTTTGAATAAAAGGGTATTTTACTGATAATCAGTTTTATTCAAACCAAAAAAGGATATCAATCTTAATTTTGAACATAGAGTTGGAACTCTATATTTAAAATATTGTGTGTTTATTTTATTTTACACTTGCCGTTTTGCCCGCGGTATTATCTTAGACTTACGGATAGATTTTTTTTATAAAAGTACCCTGTGTTATATCTAATACCTCCAAAAATATTTGTGTTGAAATATGCTTACTAGAATTGCACTGATTACAATCCAACAACCTTTACGGAACGTTTCGGATACTTTAGAGCAACCATGGTTATGGAAGAAGGAGGACTGCAGACCTCCTTGTCCAAAGTAAAACAAACATCGGGAATGAAAAAACTTATTAACCGCAATAAAATCTGTAAAAAATGTTTTACTGAGTACATAATTTTATGACCAGTAAAATAGTTTTCGCGTGAAAGCGTAACAAAGTAACTTACAATCACAGGATTAGAGCTTGACAACATTTGATACTTGATATTCATTTTACATATTATTAAAATAAATTATTTTATATGACTTCAGAAGGATTTATTTACACTATTAAATTGTGATTTACCTCATAATATGTTAATTTTTATGGAATTGTATTTAAAATAAAATTAATTTCATGTTTAAACAATTTTTATTCACTATAAACAATCAGTTCATTAAGGAGATGCTGTAGATGATGTCATAGACTGGGAACGTGACAAGTATATTGAGAAGAAAAGAGATTAAGAAGAAAAACATTGTTTTCGGTTTTGACGTATAAATAGTTTATTGCTCTGTTTGATATCTTCTATAGTCCTCGCCACTTTTAAAGTCCTGCGACTAATGCCTGAACTAAATTTGACAAGATTGACATCTTGACATCTGTCTGGAGTAAGAAGTTGTGATATTTTAAATTGATTTACGTGAAATATGGAGCATATAATATAAAGTAAGGTGTAAAAATTTAAGGCCGTATAATGATCGTTAAATTGAAATAATTTTATGTATTAGAAAGTAAAAATAAACAACAATTAACCCCGTTAAATAATATGTTTATAAATGTCACAGCCATGACAGGTAAATTTTAGAGATTCCAGAGTCACTCATTTTAAAAATTTAAAATATTATCATTAACTCTATACCTACATTTATCTTATGATATTTTATATGAATATAAATACAAGGTAAAAGAATTAAAACCTTGTTCAGATAAATGATATTTTGAGAAAATCGTCACTCCTGGCAAAAGCCGAACACATCCGAAGAAGCTTGTTTTAGATGATTTCTACTAATCGGTTATAGGTAAAAAATACGAATGAAATATTTACAAAAAAATGTTTTATTTTACTAAAACCTGGCAGGGAGATTTTTATTTTGCTGCTATAATTATTTTTGTCATTATTATCATACTCAGTCTTTATCAATCCACTACTGACCATAGGCCCTATAATTATTTAAATTTTTTATTGTACTAGACTTGGTGGAAAATCATTACACTATAAATTGGCAACATTGAGTTATGAGACCGCAACGCCGCGTCTATCGGACTTCTAAAGTGGCGATGACTCTACCACTCGTACAAACCAGAATTGCAATAGTACAGAAATAATAGTGTTATTTGAAATTGACACAGATATTTGAAGTAAGTCAAACAATTCATTCAAAATAGTACCATCAAAGTATCATCTTGAACGTCAATTGAGTCTACCTTCTATACCAATCTTAATATATATAAATCTCGTGTCACAATGTTTGTCCTCAATGGACTCCTAAACCACTTAACCGATTTTAATGTTTTTTCTTTTAAAATGTGTGCTTTTTTCCAACTTAAAAGATAGAATAGTTTATTTTTCAAATTTGAGATTGCAATTTTATTTATTGCAAATTAATTGTTTTGACAGAACGAAGTCTGTCGAGTCCGCTAGTATTATATAAGTATACATTATAAAGTATGAGTACCTAAGAGAATAATACATTTTTTACTTTTTACTTAATATGGCCATGAAAGGAATGACATTGAAAAGACAAACCCGATAAAATATTCAAATACTTTATCGGCTGAACAACAGCGGGTTACAATGTACGTTTTAGAATAAAATTGCAAGTTTTATGAGGCAATAATACCATATTGTATCGCTATAAATTTAATTCTTGCAACTTTGTTACGGTTAAAAAAATAAAAAATTGCCAGATGCTAAGGTATTTAGACTTTATCTTGGAAATCAGGAAAAGCCACCTCGGAATTTAAATGCCCTTAATGTGACTCACATTAAGGGTGAATTTCGTATACGGATTCCGATTCCCAGTCGACAACAAGAATGTACACTCCAGTCGAGTTCTTTTTCATAAGCTAGTTTAATTAGAATTAGTTCAGGCAATTATTATTTTTTTTATTTCATAGGAAGGCAAACGAACAGTCAAAGCCTTGCGATCGACGCCGATTAACATCCACACAACCATAGGTTATGCAGATGCGTTGCCCTCCTTTTCCCTGGATTCGACAGGAGAAGTTGTGACCATGGATGACATTTGCAAGAATGTATGGATGTTTGTTACTCTTTCACGCAAAAACTACTTAATGGATTTTGATTAAACCTTACAATAATATATTATATACTTCAATAACATATTGGTGAATACCGGTGAAGGAAAACATCGTGAGGAAACCTGCATGCCTGATGAGATTGAAAGCCTTTGAAGGTATGTGAAGTTCACCACTGGGCCAGCGCGGTGAACTATTGGCTCATTGCCCTCCTCGCCTGATTTCGAGGAGGAGACACGTGCCCAGCAGTGGGACATAAAGGGTTGATACTTTACTACTTTAACTTTATGATTTATCCCCGTACTTCCACGGGAATTGGAAATATGTGTGTGAAACTACGGGGCACTACTAGTATACTACATTTTGAACACAAATAATCATCACGAATCATAATCGTAAGAACACAAAAAAAAACTAAACCAAAATTTCAATTCTCTGTCGTGCTATATTATGAAGAAATTCCATTCGAAAATTCCTATTGTCGCCCGGGGCCCCGGTTCACCAAGTTGCCTTAAACTAATAAAAACTTTTTGGTGTATGCTAATAGTGACCCCTTTCAAAATGTCCGATCTTGTAAGAACCACCGCGAGATGCTAACAAACTTTTAATACTGTGTAAAATATCCTTAACTTGTCGAATAAGATTTATAGATAAGAACAAAAAGCTAAAAGGTATTCTATTGACATAAAACGACTGAACAGCACCCCTAGACAAGTGGCAAACGCTCGATTCTATTCCTTTGCGTTTACTCGCTAGCTCCATAGGGTTGCTGCAAAATTTTTGAAGAACGTTTATTTAGAGTTTAACGTCTAAAAACGACTACTTCGTCCCCCCTAGACGAGTTGCAAACACGCTGAACGAATATAATAGAAAAGAATACTTATTGTATGGGAATTACACTAGCTTACGACATTAAATAAAATTCAAGAAATATTATAATAATAATGTTCATTTTAAACGAATTACAGAGGTTGTTAAACGTTTTTAACCATATACTTTATGTGTCTTTATAAATGTTCTTCAAAAATTTTGCAGCAACCCTATGCAGTTAGCGAGTAAACGCAAAGGAATAGAATCGAGCGTTTGCCACTTGTCTAGGGGTGCTGTTTAGAAATATTGCGTGATATTTCATAAAATTTGCGTCTTATAACAAGATTAGAGGTAGTGTCATAGCATTGCAGTCTGATTGGACCGCCACAACAAGGGTGTTTTGTAAGCCTAAGCCTTTCGCTTAGTACCGGTGTCTAGTGCTATGCTGTAACATTTGATACGGTTTGTAAATTTCCTTGGCTCACTGGAGATAGGGAAAAGAAAGGCAGCGCATTTGTATAATCTTTAATCGTGCCGATATCTATGGGCGTCGTTAGCTACCATAAGCTCCTACTTCTCGTTTGGATCCGTATGCCATAAAGACAAAGGTTTTTACATTTATCCTACTAATATTATAAATGCGAAATTTTATATGGATGTTTGTTACCTTTTCGCGTAAAAACTACTGAATGGATTTTGATGAAAATTCACAATAACACAGCTTATATCATCACTATCATACATCCTACATCAGGATAATACAAAGGCTATAATAATAAAAATAATTTATGCCCGTGCTCCCACGGGAATGGGAAGTACACAGGTGAAACCACAGGACGCTGTCAGTTAAAGTAAAACACTTTAAACATTTTTAGAAGAACTTAAATGTAATGTAGAATTTTGGGACTTTTAAAAGAATATTATAGGAACTAGAAGTAGAATGTTATGGCCAGCTTTAATACTTATAGAAGAATATTATGACGCTCAGTGAGAAAATGTTTATGGCAGGTAATTTCTTATTTACATGTCATGACATTTTTATTTTACAATTTCTAATCTCTCTCTTTTCTGCTAAGAAAACAAATAAACAATGGACAGTCATAAAGTAATAAAACTGAGGAGAAAATTCCTGTATTATACTAATTCCTATTGATGTGGTCCTGTCATTTCTGTTGAAGGATCAATAATACAAAATTATACAGAATATTGAAGTTCGTTTTACCTACACACCCATTTATACGTGTAATGGCGAAAATGGAAACTGCAGCTGCCATGTTCAAATATCGTTCCCCACATATTAGTTGTCAACTCGCCTGTACACTCACAAACTTACCTGTAAGGGAATGTGTGAACTACAGCCGCCATATTGAAACATCATTCGCTATGGTGTTGTTTCAGCGTATTTAACTGTGGGAAAGCTTTTTTAGAAAGAACTATTCAGTAATAAACACATATATTTAACTAGAACAAAATTCACGAACTAAAAATATCGGTAAAATATCAGGCGACTCTATTTCGATCTAATCTTTAAAGCTTAGATGTTTTGAAGCTTAGCTCAAAATCCAGATTGCGCGTCGATTGAAAGTTTTTAACTATTATACAGTACTGAAATCTAGTTTTTTAATTGTGTGTATGTGTATACGATCATAGGACTCCCTCAATGAACTCCAAGTTCGCCGATTCCGATCCGAGTAAAAGAAGGCTTATCTTCAGCAGTGGACAAAAAAGGCTAATGATGATTGTGTATGTAGAATCTTATGCTAAAAAGTGGCAATCGGCTGATCACACACAGGTAGCAAGACGATCTCCGGCAGTGGCCGGTCCATGTTGGATGCGAGTGGCAAGGAATAGGTCGTCATTGAGAGATTCCTATGTTCAGCAGTGGACGGATAAAGGCTGATGATAGTGATGATGATGATGAAACTCGTTACAGTTCATCTCTTATTACCACGACGCGTCTGCCAGTTTATCTGTCCAACTAACATGGAAAAATACGAACGAAGGTCTATTCCTTTAACAGCGGACTGAAATCCAATCAAGGAAAACTAAAATCGTACTGGACTTAGCATCCACTAAAAATAAAATGTTCTAACTAGGTGAAGACTTAAAACGCTGTTAAATAAAACAAGAATCGTTGTACATTGTATAGTCGCTGTAAAAGTTTTATTTTCAGAGACCTGTAGGAAGCATTTCTCATAAATTTTGATAGATTTTACACTTTTTTGTATATAGAGAAAGTAGACGAAGCCAAAGTTATTAGGTTCGTACAATTTAAGAAATAATGGCTGCCACGGGAAGCTAGGCAAATGTTCTCACATTTGCATTCTCACATTCTCCCTCTTCTCTCACGTTCTCACATTCAATATTAGAATTCATCATAAAAATACAACAATCTTTTGATTCTTAAAGTTGAGAGGGTCTGCGTAATGGAACATCACGACATGACAGCGTCACGGCCAAGGCGCGCCAATATGTATATAGTTAACTAGCTTACCTCAAACTAGCCCAGGCAACTCATTTATGTCATCACCGCGATGCTTGGTAGTGACTTGTCCTGGTCGGAAATCGCTTCTTCCGGTGAGACAGTGATGTGCCAAAAGCAGGCAGACGAATGGGTGAGAGAGAAGGCCGCCGACAAAGCCTGCCCCCGTGGACAACGTACGGGGGCGCGTCGGATGCGCTACTTAATGCGCTTCTAATAACGCCCCAGTGCTCGTGTCGGGCTCGAGCTGGGTACCTGGGCTCCACTAGACAGACAGACAGGTCGGGCACTCCACCTTACCTGAGAGTCTGGCTTTGCTGGAGCAAACCGATCGCTAAGTCGACCCTGTTGCCTGAGGACTTTCACAAAGCGGTTGACGGTTATCTCAGCGGGGTTATACACCCTTTAAATAATAAATGTGATTCTCCACAAACGCCAGTGTGCCTACCCAAGGCCCTGGTAGGTGCGAAAGCATTTCCTTTGCGTCAAAAAATGCAATTCATTTATGTCTTGTCAAGCTGGTCCCAGGTAAACTAGTTACCATCAGGTGGCACGTCTACCAGATTACTATCCCACTAACAAAAAAGGTGTAAAGTAAAGTAAAGTATCAACCCTTATATGTCCCACTGCTGGGCACGGGTCTCCTTCCTCGAAATCAAGCGAGGAGGGTAATGGGCCAATAGTCCACCGGGCTTGCCCAGTGCGGATTGGTGAACTTCACATACCTTCAAAGACTTTAAATCTCATCAGGTATGCAGGTTTCCTCACGATGTTTTCCTTCACCGGTGAGCGAACGATGGTCTTGAAAAACCCATTTCAAGGCACACACGGACGGGTCAGGATCGAACCCGGAACCCCTCGCGTAAGAGGCCGAGTCCGTCCACCATTGGACCACCGTCGCTCGCAAAAAAGGTGTAGTCATTGTTTATCATGACGATGATCATTGGTTAATCGGAATTCAATCATGCAGCATCAATCAGTGTCAATCCAATATGATAAAGAATTCCGTCAGGTACAAAGCTCTGTCAACAGCCCTGCAGCTCCTAATCAACTGATGTTGATTGAGCTTTAAGATGGTCTGTTGTTGGCCAAATTAATAATATATTATGTACAGCCTTGTACCTTTGATTATAGAGATATATAGACCTACTAGCACCGCCCCGCGTTTTCACCCGCGTACTTCTCGTTCCCGTGGGAGTACGGTATTAAATTATAGCCTATGTGTTATTCTGATGAATAAGCTATATTATTGTAAAGTTTCATTAAAATCCACTCAGTAGTTTTTACGTGAAAGAGTAATAAACATCCATACTCACAAACTTTCACGTTTATAATATTAGTAGGATATAATATAATAGAAGAATGCTAATTGTATTTGTCATTTTGAAAGCGTATTGTGTACAGCGGGAGCATTTTTTGCTTTTGCTTTTGTTACGTGGAACTTGTATTTTTTTTTGGGCTCCGTACAAAAGGCACCTAACACGTACCCTATTACTAAAGCTCCGTTGTCCTTAAGTCTGTCACCATTTTGTTTCTTATCAACCATGATTGCTAGTCAGAAATTTCCATGCCTTCGCTATAATTACAAATACTTAATACAGATTGAATGAATTTGAAGAGGGCTTCCATATAAAAAACGTGATTAATCTGCTGCTTTTGCTCGATATTTATAACAGTAACATTTTACACAGTTTTATTCAGTTATATAATATTAAATTATTTAAATTAATTTATTATTAAAATAAGAAAAGGTGTGGATTCACACACGATAGAAGTGAAACACGTTAAATGCTTAAATACAAGTAAATATTAAACAGACTGCAATATACATACACACCGACATTTGCTCTCTCGCTCTGGCTCACTAATTACAGGCGACTATATGGGACAAAGAGGAGAGACCGATAGTATAAAATAGTATGTATATTTCTGTCTCATTCTTTGCCGGCTTCATCCTACACATTTTTGTATTTGTGTTTCTTACCTATCGGTTTTTCCGTTGTATCCGGTTTGAAATCACAACGATTCTAAAGAAGTTTCACTTTAATAAATAATTAAGAAAAATAAAATTAAAACTGGACAAGAAAAAAAATATCTTTATCATTTTCAAAATTTCGTCTAGAATACACAAACGAAGCCACGGACAGTTAGTAACATCCTAAACTTCGCAATGAATACATCAAAATATCCGAATCAAAACAACCAAACAGAGACAATGATAATATTTCAGATATCAGATAATAATTCTAGCTATTGTAATGTACACCGTGTACACTCATCTTCAATAAAATGTACACATTTCACATTATTTAAATACTCGTTATTACATTTTTTGTTTCAGTTTACCATACATTAACGTTTAGATTTTTAATATTAATGTTTGACTGGATGAAGTCTGTCCAGACAGCTAGTACCTAATCACATTCACCATTATAATATGTGCCGCTATAATTTAATATGTTTATTGCAGTTAGGCACTGTCAATAATTATTTACTTAGCCAACGGTTCGGTTACCTACATGACGCATAGTAAGGTAATAATGAACTATTAAGTTTTATTTTAATGGAATACGTAAAGTCAAAAATTATCAGATACATGAAAATTTAATAGTACTTATTATTATATTAGTATAAATATTGTAACAGCAATTAAAATAATTTGTATGTGAGCATCTGCAATGGCTGATCTGGGTCAGATGTGAATGGCAAAGCCGTCTCGACGTTCAGCAAAAAAAGCCTAAGTCCTAAGAAAACAGAAAACAGATAATCATGATAATCAATACATATTATTGTGGGCGACTGTACAAATTGAATAACTCCCTAATAATGCTAAAATAATTTGTGTACGGGTGAGCCAATGAAACGAGTATGGCTTATTGGTATACAACTAACAAACAACTTTTGTTGTTACTAATATTATTATATCATCACAATCTCTATTTATATTTAAATGTGTATACCAGTTTGATTCCTTGTGATGGTTTTTCTAAATTTCTATGTACCTACATCTGAACACCAACGCTCGCTCATCGGCGAAGGAAATCATCGTGAAGGAAATCGCATGCCTGATGAGATTGAAAGTCTTTGAATGTGTGTGAAGTTCACCAATCCGCATTGAGCCAGTGCATTTATGAACTATGGTCTAATAAAACTATGGTCTCGCCTGGTCTGATTTTGAGGAGATCCGTGCCTAGCAGTCATGGGACATAATATATTTGTAGACCCTTTACTTTTTATAAAAAATAGCTGTTCTTTATAATATCACTGATAAGAAAAGCCTGTTGCTTTAAGTAATTAATAATTAATTGTAAGTGATTAATTTAAGAAACATTGGGGCTCACAATATGTCCTAAGATACATATTAATAAAGAAAATAAAAGAAGAATTATATGAAAAAGTCTGTTAAATTTCATGAGAATAAAATAATCGCTCTTATGATGTTTATGTGTAAATGCACATAAACATCATAAGAGAATAAATATAATTTAGCAAAAAAGAAGCCCTTCAGTTTCTTATCGTATTTAAGGGGATTCTATATTTCAAAGGAGTCTCTTATAAGACAATTATCTTGTTAAAATTACAATCTTTCATACGAAGTTTTTTTTTCGAGTTAGCTAATGAAATAAATATGAATGAAACTTGAAATACTCTTGGCTAAAGTGGAAATGCTAGTCAATATTGAACTCTTAATTGTCTGAACATTTAAGACGGGATGTGTTTTATCCAACTAACAAAATAAAGTACCAATATCTCTGCAGTTGTAGAAGTTATGAATACATCCAAGACCAGTACAGACGAAAGAATTACTATCTGTATTTATTGTTATTCTCCTCAAATACATACAATGCGTATAATAATAATGCAATAGTATAACAATGTACAGTTATGATTAACGCTAATGCGTTGTGATGCAACTACTCAAACATATTTTATCGACAGTCTAGTAAATTAACGCGAGCGCGTCTCTAAGCGTACGTTTCCACTGACGCGGAGCTAGGCAGAACCTCTACGTTCGGTTAAAGAATTACTTAAAATCTCCTCTCCAAATCAGTGAAAACAGTTTTAGGGAAGCGGAGATGTCTTTTAATCAAAATAAACATATCGCCTCGACCCGGAACAGAACGGTGTTAAGAATGCTGATCCCAAGCGGAGTACTCGAAGAGAGGAATATGCTACCATCCTGTTTGACAATTACTTTAATAAGGTTAGGCTCTGTATTTTAGTAAGTGATATAACGTCATCAAAGGATAGCACGATAAATAGACAACATGACGTGAGATTAAAGGTAAGCGTCCACACGTCTGAATCGTAAGCTTTGCATGCATCGCATCAAACATAGAAAGTAACATCTTTTTACATAGAAAGTGACAATTAAATGCGACTCGTACGGTGCGAACCAGCAAACACACTTGTATGGCTTTTAATACAAAGTGTACAAAACGTTTGATGCGATGCGTGCGTTGCATACGATACGGACAAGACGCGAACGCTTACAAACATGATTTGGAATATGGGCCAATAACGCTCCGGTAGCCTCACATCAGTTCTAATCAACACTTTCCAACACTCATCGTTCAACTGACTTCAAAGGTGAAAAAGTTCTCAATTCTATGTATGATATTTTGTACACTACACGATTACTCCGACAATAACTAATAGATTTTAATGTTACTTTATTATTTAAAGATATTTTTACGTGGTCTCAATTTTTAAGTACTTTTCTCCGTTCAGTCCCGCGATAGTGGAAACGGACTCTAGTGATTTATGGCACCGTCGGCCACGAGTCTTTGTGCTGTATCCGCTATACAGTCGCATATGAAATTGGATGCGGCAATTATTTTCGGGTCCGACATTGTCCAGGTGGGATTGATGGAATGTATGGAAATGGGGTTTAATTAACATTCGCAATGCATCACGCGTTTAATGATCAGCGCAGATATGAATTAATGATGTGCGCTTGCTATTTCAATATTGGCATTAATTGGGCTTAATAAGGACGTGTTAAATACTTAGAATAAGTAGCTTTTAATTATTTTTAATTGCTGTACTTATATACATATTTTTTTAAATTTTTTACTACTTATCTCTTTTGCATGGGTGTGTTTGTGCAAGGTAGGTTATGCTTTTATATTATGATTTTTGAGACCAAGAATAAATGAGTGACAGGGCTAGTTATTATAATATGTGTATAGACATATATATGAATCTTATACCTTTAAACAAACAATTCTTATATATAATATAATCGGAATCTCGGAAACGGCTCTCACGATTTTCATACACAAGGGTTAAAAACGGCGATAAATCGATCTAGCTAGGATACATTTTTAGGAAACTTTAGTTTTATTCGTGTTTCGAGGCAATGATAAATATCATTAGAATACGGACGTAAATTTCGCTGTCACATAATATTATGTCATTATAGCTAGGTGGGTAAATTAGACATATGAATCGAAGAGAGCCTGGTTCGTATCTCCAGTCCGATTATTTTGTCTTTTTTTTTGTTCATTTTTTTTTTAATTTAATTATATTATCAATAAAGATATTTATATAAAACAAAACAAAACCGAGCAAATGCTCGGTCAACCAGGTACTGAATATACTACGTATTTGAACCTTACCTCAGTCCTCCCGTGACCATGGTTGCTGTAAAGTATCCGAAATGTTGTGCATGTTAAAAATTAATAAATCACGATAAAGTCCTTCAAAGTTGTTTCATTATATTTTATGCTAATATTGACTACAAAATTCTTGGTGTTTATTTACATAAATAGCGGGTATGTTGCTCAAATTAAATGCAAGTTAAGCCCAGTACATGAAGCTCGCTCAGATTACTTGTGTAGACGCTCAAAGACGGTTTACACAATGTTAAGAAATTTTAAGCTAATATTACTTCAGCAAGCAACAATCTTGCGAAAAAATAAACTTACTTCAATTATTTCTTGTTTCTAAGGAAAACTGGCAAATGACGAATGACTGAAAATCCTGACTGCGATTTTAAGTCGGTGCCAATATTCACTCCCAACTCTGACAAATTGGCATCTATATACACGGAAGAGGAAAGCACTTTATAATTTTAATTATCTCTTCCATGAAATAGTTTTTAACCCCCCCTAGACAAGTGGCACAAACGCCAAATGAATAGAATAGAATGCTTTAGTATAGGAATGCCCATCGGAGGGGACTTGTCTTTGTCGAGCGTCATCACCGCGATGCTTGACTCTGACGAGTCCTGGACGGCAACGGCCTCTTTCTGCGAGACAGTGATGTCCCAGAAGGAGGCCGACGAACGGGTGAGTGAGGCTGCTGACGTAGCCTCCCCCCGTAGACGACGAACGGGAGTGCGTCGGAGGCGCTATTTAATGCGCCTTCAATAAAGCCCTGTGCCTGTGCTCGTGTCGGGCTCGGGATGGGAACCCGGGCCCAGCTTAAGACACGACGTCGTGGGGACTGCCAAGTCGTAGCCGGGCAGTCCCCCTATTGTGGAGAATCTGGTCTTTGCCGGGACCAGTCTGTCGCTGAGGGTATCCCGTCGCCTGCACAGATCCGGGTCCCTCAATAGCGGCTGAAGGCTCACGCAGCGGTTTTAGTGGGGTAGGGCACCCAAATGCGAGTCCCCACACACGCCAGTGAGCCTACCCAGGCCCTGGTATTGTCGTAAATGATTTCCGCTGCGTCATCAAAAAAAAAAAAAAAAAAGTAAGTCCTTGTGAGTACCTGATGTGAAACATCTAAGTTGATTTTAGAATTCTAGATTTATAAATATAATAAGAATGGACAGCGTCATACCTTTTACTGTCACGGCATTAGAGTTTATTATTACAACAAGGCAAGCCAAGATAGATTCTTCACATTAACAATAATAGCTGATTGTGCATTTCATGAATATGTGTGATAAATTTAGATATAAATTACTAGCCGTTGTCCGCGGCTTCGCCCGTGTTAGCAAAAAAATCCTTTTTTTAATGTATCCTATGTTACTTCTAGTACCTAGGAGAATATCTGAACAAAGTTTAATGACGTTCGGTTGGGTACTTTTCGTGTGAAAGCATAACAAATATCCATACTTGCACATTTATAATATCAGTTAGGATAATAAATTTGTATGTATGTGTGTACGTGTCTATCTGCTAGGATATCTAGAGGCTGGGATACGTAATGACAACAAATATCTATCCATGAATTTTCAACTAGACTATTAATATTAAGTCCTCATGAGGACGAGACAAACTTAAGTTATTCACTTCGAAATGAACATAGTTCTATTTACAATTCACAGGAATCTGCCATGATGAACAGTTACAGCTAGACAACTTTACAGGAGAGGAGTAAATTGCCCATTTATACACACCCACCCACATATTTGTACAGAAAATATTTTTTATACTGGCGCTGCCTTAAAATTAAACAAATTCTTAATCAGTTCTCCCTTTTAATAGGAAATATCTCAGATATTACATGACTCCAACCCCTACCCCCATGGGTACTCGCTGTGAATGCTTTTGCTAGGACACACTCCTATGTCTCAGACATGAGAGTTTTTGCCGAGAACATCACGTTGGATTGGATCCTGCGAGCTCACCAACTAAGGTAGGGGATGGGACGAGGACCTGGCGCGACAGCACATTATGGCAAAAGCCTAAACGCTGTTATATGTCAGCGCCAACCCCTCACCTTCCGTCTGACGGATGCTCAGTGGACATGAATGCTGTGGTAAGTACTTATACTGGATGGCTCAGTATGTCACCGTTGTGGAACAGCGGTGCACTCGCCCCAGCTTACCTTCCAGGTGTGTCCAAGAAGTGCGGCGCTGCATCGCGGTTTGACATCGGTCGTTGGAGAGGATTTTTTCTGCTGAGCATCATCACCGCAATGGTAAGACGAGTCGTGGATGGCGATGGTCTTCGTTCATGAGGTGGAAATGTCCCAAGAGTAGACCAATGATAGTGGAAAACGCTAGCGTCGACAGAACCTCCCCCCGCGAAATACGAATGCGCTATGCAGCGTTGAGAACGATTGGTAGGAAAAGCCCATATTGGAACAAACATGTGTCTTGAAATAAAGCTAGAGCCAAGCTGCTTTGCAGCCAAATTGGGCCAGCACGACCGGGGTGGAACCTCCCACACGGGGATAGGGAAAAGGAGGACAACCCATCTGCATAACCTCTGGTTATGTGGATGTTAATGGGCGTCCATATTCGCAAGGCTTCGACTGTTCGTTTGCCCTTCTATGCTATTAAAAAATCCACAGATAATACCTAAAGTACACAAATGGTGCTTATACAACCTAGCATCTTGTTATGCAAACTTGCGAAGTGAAGTTTAATTAATACTGTGTACGTTGCCTTGGAAAATATCTATACTCTAGGGAAGTATGTCATAACTAAATCCCTCTACGTCTTAGCTTAAAGAGATATTTTGATACACCCAACTTTTTAATGTTGTTCAAACAAATAAGCTTGCCAGATAATGGCATGTCATCGTGATAAGTCTGCCAGTTTGCCTCTTATAAAAATATAACATTGACTATTTTTTTATTAATTACATTTGATAGATATGCCATAGGTTAACAAAAAAAAAGACTTTTTTTAATAAATATGTCCAATTTTAACAAAAATTATGTAAAGAAAAATAGATTTTTAAATTGCCGCTAAAACGCTCCAAGCTGTCATGTAACCGTGATTACGCCGATAACCAGAATAATTCGCGTTATATTATGAACTATGACAGTTTCTACTTAGTTCACTGGTCAGTGACGTCATCGCCTTATAATGGCGTTTGTCATTATTTTTCTAAATTTTAAGACAAATAAGAAGACTTTTAAAATGTTCAAATATTGTCTTTAATATGTAAAACATAACTTTAGGTAAATTTGTAACTCGTTTCCTATCCATGTAAGATGGTATCTATAGTGGTTTTTCATACTACTATCCTGCCATTTTTACAAAACAGCGCAAAGCTAATACGAACTAAGAAAACAATATGTTGTATACGTAATAAGATTGAAGAAAGTAATTATTTAGTTAATAACTTCCCAAGTAATACTTGTAAGACTATTACTAATGTGAGTTCTAGAGGAATATAATGGAGCAGATTGTAGTTTATAAGCTTCTTACAAGCCATTTCGGCTTATTGTCATATTATACAAGTAAAGATATTGTGGCGACTGTTTTTGTTGGCAGATAAAAACTGGTTTTAACTTTGCGATTTAAAAAAACCACCACAAATAGTTCAAGCTCATCGAGTTATTATAATTGATATTAATTAGCTTTCAAGTGTTATATTATATATTATTATTATATAATATACTGCGTATAGCAACAAATACGAAACGGATTTTAAAAACGAATGGGCTCTCCATACTCGCTCATCGGCTCTACATTCTCGTGTTCTCGCGTTCTCGCGAGATTCTCGCGCGAGTGTGGAGAGCCCATAACTATTATGTGGTAAGCGCATGGATTGTAAACGAGCACACAAAATACGTAATGCATACACAAAAATACGAAAATGTATTTTCTTCTTATTCAGTTGCTTGAAGTTATTTTTCTTTACATTTAAATAATTGCTTATTTGCAAGCAACTTTCTGCATGACGTTCGTTAACTACCCATTTTCTACATGAAAGGGAAAGAAAAGGAGAAGGAGAAGTAGATATAGAAATGAAGAGAGGGGGGCGTGGGGGGAAGGAGAAGGAACGGTGACGATGACGAAGACGGGTTATGTGATCATCACAGCGGGGTCACTAGCTTTGAGTTAAGCCTCGGCTGACCGCTGAAGCTGAACTGTAAACTCTCACTATATTAATTAATTTTATTTTTTATACATTTCATCTTCACTTTACATACTCTGAGGCCTATTTCAGAAAGATCGACGTTAAATACAACATTCTTCTCCTTCTTCTTTAATATTAGCTTCCTAAATGATTTGCCAAAAATTACGACATTCTAAAAACCAAGAATTCATCGCGCAAAGAAAAAAAAAGAATGACATTAATCAAAAAAACTCAAAATGGACTGGGACGATCTGCCAACGATAGACGAATTCCTATTATGCATCGAGTTGAAAGAAGGTGCTAGATTGATCGCTGTCTTCGGAATCATCTATGGTCTCATTGGCCACGTGCTAATTCTGTCCACGGTAATAAATTATGAAGAATGGGGAATGGTGTATCGAACGAAATTCGACGAGCTCATTTACATCCTGTCGATATTTATAATAATATGCGGACTGTTTTATGCAAGTTTGGTGTTGTTGGTTGGTACTGTTGATGAAAATGAGTTCCTAGTGCGAATTTATCTATGGAGCGTTTCAATGCATGTGGTTCTAAATTGGGCGATTAGTTTTGCGGTGTGCTGTTATTGTTTGTTTTTTGAGAGTTGCCTCAATAATCCCTCTGGTGGTATGATTGTTGGAACCATTGCTTTGGCAGCGCTTTACACTGTTTTCTGGTTTTACTTAATTGTAGCTGTAAATAGTTATCGAATGGAACTATAAAATTATTTGGTAAGTTTTTTTGATAATGTTATATCATCATGTATATAGTGTATTATGTATAAATATAAATAAATGATTTGTAACTTCATTTTCATTACAATAAAACAGATTATATATTTCTATGAGAACAAAGTGCAGTTCTTTTTACTAGAATCGAGACTAACCTTTTTGGGCGACTGTATATCTGTACGTATTAGTGTATAAGAACACAAAACACACCTTTGGCTATTTTATACCAGTTACAACTTCCAACATATTATAGGGTAAATAAATGCATTTTTATGATACTTAGAGCATGCGTGATACACTCATTTTTATTAAATATACAACGTATTCGTTAAAACACATAACAAAACCATGAAAACATAAACAACTATAATTTAATGTAATAAACTAAACAATATCTTTGAATACTGAGTCGGCTTGTGTTCGTTTAACCCTTTGTGTGACATCGTGTAACATCGTAGTTGGATTTTACTTCCATAGATTTTATATGAAAATCGATTCTTAGGAAGTAAGCTCCAATAATGTTTTTTTCTTTTAAAATAATTGAAAAATATTCATCGACTACAAAAAGTTAAAAAATAGTGATACTACACAAAATTTGTAGGCAGTCGTCGCATGAGCCACAGTCAAAGGTTCGATGCCAATGTTCAACCAAAAATAAGCTCTAACACGCAGCGATACGGCATAAAATAATTTGCATATCGGGAGGTATTTGTTCGTGTAATAGCTTGTGGGCTTAATAAAACTAATGGCAGATTCCGAAAAAATATTTCGTAGTGGTAAATCTGCCATTTTTAGTTTCTAATATTTCATTTATTCATCAAACGATTGTATCACTAAGACCCGCGTTTTTCGCAGCTGAAAAAAAAACCAATGAAATCCCAGTCTTTAGTTTGTAGCAGTTACAGTAGTTCTACGTATTATAAGTTAATGTACTGGTTCACAAATTACAGAAGCGCTACTATTTTTACGTATTGACAAAAAGTTGCGATCTTATATTGAAAATAGCAAATTCATATGTTAGGCTATAAATCATCGAACCCAATAATATGAGAATCATAATAATGTCATTAAAAAAGTAAAGTATCAACCCTTATATGTCTCACTGCTGGGCACGGGTCTCCTCCTCGAAATCAGGAGGGTAATAGGCTATAGTTCACCGATGCACAGGCCCAATTCGGGTTGGTAAACTTCACATACCTTGACTTTTCTTTAATTAGTTTAATTAGTTAATCTCATCAGGCATGCAGGTTTCCTCGCGATGTTTTCATTCACCGGTGAGCGAACGGTGGTCACATGTTTAGGATGCACTGAGAAATTTAGAAAAACCCATTTCAAGGCACACACGGGGAGGTCAGGATCGAACCCGGAACCTCTCGCATATGAGACCAAGTCCACTAACTAGTGACTACTAGTTACTTTAAGTTACTTAGTAGTCATACTAATATAAAAAAAAAAATAATAAACTAGTCCATCATCTATCTATTAACATTATCGAATTGTTATCGATTATAAATATCGATTTATCACTTAAAGTGCGAATGGAGATCGATTTGCAATGCAAGTTCTCGATGTTTCCGATGAGCAAACGCAAGTTGAGCGTATTGAGTTAATGGGCTCTTAGGCGTGTTCAATATTGGTATAGCTGAAATTGGGAGAAATGATTTAATATTTCCAATTGAATTATTAGCCTATATTCCTCGTTGAATGGAAACGTTGTTTCTGAAAATGAATGCACTTGCAGTCACTGTAACTTGTTTGTTAGTACATTCAAATATTGGCCCAAATTAGATATATGGATGATTTAGAAACGAATACTCTTTGCGAACTCCCTTAAAATGAAATTAGGTCTTAAATAAAATAAATTATTTCGAAAAACCTAGTCTGAATAAATTAAAACTACTTTTGAATCACATTTTAAATTTTTACACATGTTAACACTCTAGACTACTTCGCTTCTTCTATAAAGTCATTTCACTTCTTCTACCTTAAATTTAAGATTTTATGGTAGAAGAAGTAAAAGTTTTTTTGATATATCTAGCCGTCTCTAGAGATCTAGTTCTTCAAATTTCATCATGACCGGCTTATTAATTTTTTTCTCATATGAAGTTGGCCTTCGGTGGCGCAGGACCGTGATATGTGGAAGAGCTTGGCCTTTGCCCAGCAGTGGAACAGCATAGGCTAATAAAAAAATGGAGGCAAACAAGCATTGGGACCCTTATGGTGACTTCCGACGTCCGCACAATTTGATTTTACACGCGTACATTGGCCACCTTTCTTCTTTCTTCTCCAATTCGCAACCGCAAGCTTATGAACCGCATAAAACACATAGCAGCGTATAGCTGTTGTAACCCCGGTTGACCAGCCAGCCCGGAGCCAGCCCAGTTCGGCAGAAATGCATCAATGAAATTACCTCTTACAGAGAATAAGTTTTACTATCAAGTTAACCTTTATATGAATAAAAACTGCATCTTTTTATTACTATACAGACTATAAATATATTTCAATTCAAAGCAATGAAAAGTAAATAGCATTATTTTCTTGCTGGAATGTTAAATTAAAACGATAAGGAATGTAAAGAACATGTAAATTAATAATGTAGCGTTGTATGTACTTAGATTTAAACAAGAATTGTTCTGGAATTCAATTAAATTAACGGAAAAATAGGTTCCTAGGCGTATGAAGTAATCACAGAAAAAATCAAAGCTGATTGAGCAATTTATGGTTGGGGAAAATCTTATGGTTTCACGCCGCCATGTTGATATGACGTCATAGTTATAAGTTATAAAGTTTCACTTCTTATACTTATACCCCAGGCCAATGTTTTAAATCATTAAATTACCTACATGCAACGGTTAGTCACCGTTGCATGTTGCTGCTGAAGAAAACGATGCCAACGCTCTTCTTATTTTTGTTTCTAAAACTGCTAGCCCGATGATCATTCATCATGATCATCATCATTTTTTGTGAACAACATGACCAATTTAGGACGTGACGTCATCCCATCCCAGCCCCCAGCCATCTCAAAAACGTGCGTCTTCCAATATTAAATAGGTTTACAAAATTGATAGCATTCATTTTTCCTTTTTACGACAAACTTTACCTAAAGAACAAATGATATACCACACCATAGAATCCATAATCTAATGTTTATTATATACATTAGAAAGAAACAAAACAAAACTCGACAACATCGTGTTAATTACTAAAGCATATTGTTAATTGTCTCCAAAACACTGATTTTGTCCCCATTGTTTAAAATCGCCCTAAAACGGGTCAAAGTTATCTGGATTTATACGATAAGGCTTTGATAAAGAGGCATTGAAGAAGATTAATGGCCATTTTAATGAAAATAATACGATATGTCATATGCTTGTTATTATCTTATTATTGAGTTCCAATTTTGTAGAGCTTGCTGTTGTGTTTGTTGTTTTGAGAAATATTTAGGAATAAGCGTGAATTAAGAAAAACATTTTGAAAATATAATATAACATTCCTAAACGTAAATAATAAACCTATACTACGATAAATTTAAACCAATTACAATAAAAATAAATAATTATAATAGAAGAATGGATGGCCGATAAGCCAATAAGGTTTAAGAGTGGAGGCAGCGTTAAGGTAGACGAAATGAGGGCTTGCCATTAACCAGGTGGAAAGATGATTACAGTACAACAATACACTGGCCAGTGCGTATTAGACGCGAGTAGCACCTTGGCAAGGGGTCAGTCGTCTTGGCGTTTATTGAGGGGGGCTTATGTTCAGTAGTGAACTTGTAAAGGGTGATGAAAATGATGATAAAATCAGTCTAGCTTGCATTAAAAAGTTAAGCATGTCTGCTTCTCGCCGCGTAGATAAAACGCAGGCATATAATATTATTATGGACAGAGCAAATTCTAATAATAAACTTATTTGTCCCTCTAAAATACACTGAAGTCAGTCAAGCTTGCCAGCTAAGCCTCTGTTGCCATATCTGCAAAAATCTGATACTAAATAATATTTTCAATGCGAAATACGTTGGTCTTTTTGATTATAACACTTTTATCATAAACTGATAAAGCGATTGTGATTAATTTGGCACAGAGTTATATAAATAGTTATCAAAACTTTTTTCAAAATCTACATTAGCGAATCCACCAAAACTAGTAAAGTATAAGATAAGATCTGATAATCCTGCAGAACACGAAATCGGGTGCTTTAGCGCGTTATTACATAGAAATTCCAGATTCAAATTTAAAGGACGCATTAAGAAAGTTCAGTAAAGTTGTAGACGAAGCGTGAATTTATCTGATATTCAAAAGATATTTTGCGTCGACCTTAATAAAGCATATTGTTCAATATTTGAAAATAATGCCTTCAGAGCTGCTAGCGCAGCAACTTATGCAGAAGTGTTATTAAATGCCTTCATATTAATAGGTACGATTAGCTCATCCGTCCTACCGGCATATGCAAGATGGTGGAACTCCTCTAGCTCGGAGCACTTCCCAAAACAATAATGATAAATATCAATCTGACTTTGGCATTAAATCCTTTATTAACTTTTGAAATGTATTCATATCTTGCATATGCCAGTGGATGGGAAGTTCTTCTGGTACCCATCCAGCCGGGTTCTTCCTTTCTTCCTCCCACTGGCATACGCAAGATGGTGTTACCCATCCAGCCGGAATGTCTTTCTTCCCACTGACATACGCAAGATGGTGTTACCCATCCAGCCGGAATGTCTTTCTTCCCACTGACATACGCAAGATGGTGTTACCCATCCGGCCGGAATGTCTTTCTTCCCACTGACATACGCAAGATGGTGGTACCCATCCAGCCGGAATGGAGATGAGTCCATCGGTGATGAGAGAGGTTAACCGGCCGCTGTTCCCAAAACAATAACGATAAACATAAAACTGACCTTGGTATTATATTCTTTTATTAACTTTTGAACTTATTATTGTTAGTTGTAAATATATAAAGGATGTCTAAGTACCAATCAATTTAAATTCAACGGTAAGGATATACAGACCCGTAAATTAACTGGCACAAGAGTATTTAAGTGCTATATAAAAGTTCTTGAAGCGTTGAATCAGGTAATTTCAATCGACATTAGGCGAGCAATTACCAAAGTGCAAACCCGACAAACTGCAATTAAACTTTTCTATCTACTAACTACAATTTGATCTTGTTTGGGCGTTGATAATGCGAGAATTTGTATCGAGTTTTGTAAATAGGATATTTTCTATATTAATAACTACTAGTCATGCAAAAACTAGTCTCTATATAAAATAAAATCTGTTGTGGTCATTTTTCTGTCATACGTAGCGAGATCAAGTTGGTGGTAGAGATCTAGAGCCTGGTGATTCTTAGCATGCAGTGGCCGGTTCGCGTTGGATGCGGAGGCAAGGGGTAGGTTGTCCTGTCGTTCATTGAAGGAGGCCTATGTTCAGCAATAGGTGGGTCGGGGGTGCTACTTGTCGTGTTGTGCTCGTGTCGGGCTCAGGCTGGATACCCGGGCCTCGCTAGGCACGGCATCGTGGACTGCTTAGTAGCGCTCGGGCATTCTCCCTGTATCTGAAGAATCTGGTCTTGCTGTGGCCAGTCTGTCGCTGAGGTGATTCATTTGCCTGCGGAACCGGCACCCTCACTTTGTGTCTGATGGTGCTCGCAGTGGTTTTAGTGGGGTAGTGCACCCCAATGCGAGTTTCCACAAACGCCAGTGTGCCTACCCGAGGCCCTGGGTTTCCCCTGCGTCAACAAAAAGGCCTATGTTTAGCAGTGGACAAATAAATGCTGATGGTTATGATGATGATGATGATGATACTTAAAAAATAGATTTTACAGCAGTGGTTTTAAAGAATTTGAATTTTAAGCCTGACCAGAGAATATTTGAAAATAAACCTATTCACACGAAGGTTTCTAATGGAAATAGCTTGACAGCCTGTGGAATTCCCGAACAATATTTCACCAGTCTGTTATAAGCGAAGAATGCTTAAGTTATTATTTTTTCCAATAATACTGCGGAAGACTTCCTCTAGTATTATCCAAGTCGAAGGAAAAGTTGGATAGCCAAAGTGGCATACCAGCCTCTTGATAAGTAGTCATCTTTGGGCACGAACAAAGATGAGTTGGCCTGTTCTCATTTATGTTTTTCCCACCCTGACACTTATAGTGTTAAACCTGGATGAAAATTACAACTGCCTATCTTCTGAACTCGAGCCATGAGGATCTGGTTCGCGACAGACATATAGCAGGATGGCATCGATCGATAAAAAGTTTCTGTAAGGCTCTTTCTGTACTAATGGATTTATATGTAAATTAATGATTGGTATTTTTTTATTTTAGTTGTATAGGCCAACACCGTAATAGTAAATGGTCGTAGTAAATGGTCGACGCAGGCATTAATGTGTTAAGGGGCGAGAGAGGAGGCCGCTGACGTAACCCCCACCCCCCCCCTAGACGACCAACAGGGGTGCGTCGGAGGCGCTATTTAATGCGCTTTCAGTAACACCCCTGTGCTCGTGTCGGGCTCAGAATGGGTACCCGGGCCCCGCTTGACACAACACGTCGGACAGTCCCTCTATGTCTGGAGAATCTGGCCTTGCCAGGGCCAGTCTGTCACTGAGCTATTCCTGTTGCCTACGGATCCGGGACCCTCACTAAGCGGCTAAAGGCGCTCGCTGTGGTTTTAGTGGGGTAGTGCACCTCAATGGGACACACGCCAGTTTGCCTACCTGGGGCCCTGGTATGGTGCGAAAGCATTTCCTCTGCGACATAAAAAAAAGGCATTTATGTGTTGCCATTTATAACTCTAACGCTACCTTTCTTGCTCTTGTCTATGTAACACAACAAAGCTGTTCTACGTGGAGAAATATGCAAGATGGTCGTATCCAGATAGCCGTAACGCGGCACATCGCATTCCTTTCGAATGGGAATGCGAAGGCAAGGAATTGCCGTCTTAACACTCAGCAGTAGATGTATAAGGTGATCGTAAATACTTAAACTTTTTGCTGGTTATAATAGGCCAAAGGTCGTTTGAATTGGTGGTACGTTAGGGGTATGGGTACGGAATCTAATACGATACGATAGCTATGAACAAATACAAGATAACTAGCGTAATATCTTCTAAAATTGAACTTATTAAAACCTGATATGAAGATAGCAACGATGGTCCAGTCGTTATAGGCTCGGCCTCTTGAGCAAAAGGATCTGGGTTCTATCTTTACCCCCTGTGGTGCCTTGAAATGATTTTTCTATATTTCTAAGTGAACCCTAAACACGAGACCATCACTCGCTCACCGCTGAAGGTAGACCTCGTGAGAAAATCTATATGCCTGATGAAATTAAAAATCTTTGAAGATGTGTTAAATTCACCAACCCGCATAAGGACAACCGTTCTGTGAACTTCACCTCCCTGATTTCGAGGAGGAGACCCGTATCCAACAGTGAGACATATGGGTTGCTACTTTACTTAATTTATTAATAAGACCTACGTAATGAAAGTAATATTAATTGAAAAATATAATTTCACCTATAAATATGAATAGGTTTATTCGGGACCCAAGCAACTCAACCATGCGTTGCCTATTGAGAGGCAAGACCGTAAGCCTAAGTGCCATTAACTACTCAGACTGAGAGCAAGAGGAAAACGTCTTATCGTCTTGAGAGTAGAAATATACACGATAGTATATTATATCTAAGGAGAAAAATAATGTTATACATTCATCATAATCTTATACCTTTAAACGAGCAATTCTTGTATATATGAATCTCGGAAACGGCTCCAACAATTTTCATGAAATTTTGTATACATGCGTTAAAAACGGCGATAAATCGATCTAGCTGGGATAAATTTTTAGAAAACTTTTTTTATCCGTGTTTTGAGGCAACGATAAAATATTATGATTAGAATACGAACGTAAATTTCGCTGTCAAATGGTATGTCATGATAGCTTAGTGGTGAAATTAGGCAGTTAAATCCGAACGAGCCTGGTTTGAGTCTTCAGTCCGAAATCCTTTTTTACTTTTTTTTAAGATAAATTTTTGGAAGAAAAGTTCGGTCAACCAGGTTTTTTCTAGTAATATCAAACGTTACATTTTAAATCTTATATATAAAATTCACACAGTGTTAGTAACCATACTAGTCTGATAGTAGGTCTGAGAATCGGCCAATATCTATTTTTATTCCGCCTAAATGTTAAGGGTACTTCACCCCTAATTTTAATTTTATTATTTTTTGGACATTTTTTAAAATGATACTAAATACATAAATATACACAACCATAATTTTCTATTCTCTGCGATTAACCCCTATTTTTAACATGCTTTTATTAGCTTCACCTGTATGTTTGTATGTATGTTTGTAACCGACTCCTTTGAGCTCGATTTTGTCCTACTTTGAATGATCAGATTTAATTCAAACTTTGCACACCAGCTGTCATAAACCGATGACAATGCAATAATTCGATTACAAAATCCGATTATCCCAATAAGATTCGCCAGGATTAATTAATTCCTTTCCACATCCTTTGCGTGCGAGTAAGAGAGATAGAACTAGTGCGCGAACTCGGAGAGACTCGGAGAGACTTGTAAAGCGTGTTTTTTTTTAGTTTTTTAAACTATTATTTTTTATAGCGATAATAGTACTTTTGAGAGAACTAAGTCTACAGTAGGGGCAGCTACATATTATATAGATAAATAAATTAATGTAATTTTATTGTAGGAAATACACCACAACAGTCATCATAACGACATGATAACTCGTTTGTATGTCTGTATGATTTTCAGATCGTTGAATATCACGCCTGAAAAGAAAACACATTAAAAAACACATATTTATAAAATAATTGCCTTTACTTTCAAACGTATAAGCCAACAAACACAAAAATGATAAATGTTCGACTAACAATTTGAATCTGATTACGATGAAGCCCATCTTAGACAGAATCAATGTCATGTCTTGATTTTATAGACAACACCCTCCCCACCAATGAGAAACGTCTTAAAAGACAAATCACCAAGTGTTATTAAATAGGTCAATGGACGCTTCAATGCTTACCAAAATGTAAAAAAACCCCTTAGTCTTTTTATATTATTCGATCCGATATCGGTGTCGGGCACTGACACAATAGTCAAGAAATAGGTCTTTAAATCTAAATTTCGAGTTAAAGCTTGAAAAATATAATAGAAGCGAGTTTTTCTTTATTTTGGAGAAACGGTAAGTATTCGAAGAAAACCCTTCAAACAAAAGTTGTAGAACATAAAATTTTATATTAAAATGTTCTTATAACTTTTTTTCCTAACATTTACCGGTTTTTTTCAAAAATTTCGATTACAAATAAATTTATGAAATACTAGCTGCTGCCCGCGGCTTCGGCTGCATTAGCAAACAAAAATTCCTATGTATCCTATGTTACTTCTAGTACCTCCGAGAATATGCGTACTAAGTTTCCGTATGATAAGTAGTTTTCGCGAATAACAAACATCCCTATTTACGCACATACATAAACTTACAGATCAAAGTAGCCGCAGATAGCAGGAAAAGCGCAGCAAGTATGTAATGTATGACATCATAACCCTTAACTATAAAGTAGACTCCTGCGGTGATTCCTATTATAGCATCAAATATGCTTATCAGTAGATGCAACCAGTACCCAATTTCCAGTGCAATTAGATTTTCCTGAAAAAAAAACTGCTATTGCATATTTTGTTTTTACACAGAAGCGTTTTTAAAGCGCGGTGCTTTGTTGTCAAGCGCTGTTTGTTGGACTTTCAATGTTGAGCGATAAACATTAAATCGAATCGCAACTCGAGCCAACGTCGTGATTAAAAGCGACGTCTAAAAAAAATCCAACAGCACTTGACATTAAAGCGTCGCGTTTTATAAACGCTTTCTGTGAACAAATACATGCTTATCAATTTGTTGCATTCACACGTTTTTAGCGCTTCTTTTGCACCATAAAGAAGCTTTGCTATTTCGAAGAAGACACTATACCCATATCATAAAGCTGAAGATCATGTTGTTCTGTTCATCTGTTTATTTAACCGCGCCAACCTCCTAACGAAGTCCTCGGACAAGCAACTAAAGTTACCGATATCACGGAAATAATATGCACGTTGAAGTGGCAATGGGCTGGTCACAGAAGAACGGATGGACGTTGGGCCAATGAGGTAGGTAGACGGAGTGTTAGTCGGCCATTAACCAGGTGCGAAGACGAACTCCGTGCAGTGGCCGGTCCGAGTTGGAGTTCCAGTAGCAAGGCGTAGTATTGGCGTTCATTGAGGGAGGTCTATGTTCAAAAGTGGACGGATAAAGGCTGATGATGATGTTGGACCTCCTAACTACATATTATGTAGTAGTATAATATATAGATTAGAAAACACTAGTGGACATCTCTTTTATATGGAACAGCAAATAGCGTTAATGCTGTACAAAAAGTCAACGCGAGAGCCTCCGTTTCACACAAAGGCTATAGTTCTGTTTTCTATCACAAATAAAAAACCTTCAAGTCAAACAGTAAAAGTAATTTGAATGCGCTACGCTTTTAATATTAACAATTTCAAACTGCATACAGTAATTACTTTCAGAGAAGATGAATAAATAAAATGGAATGAACAAAAAAAAGATTTATTTCTCGAAACAAAACAAAAACTGAGGGGTAATTCATATATTATTACGTCACATGAATTTCATAATATTATATCGGACGAAATATTATGAACAAATAAAAGATATCGGGAAAACTCATCAAATCAATCATCAATTTTTCTGAAGTTGACACGCGCGGTTAATACATCACGACATGACAGCGTCACGGCATTATTAAAGAATAGTCATAAGTTACCTTTATCGCTCCAACTAGCAGGAGTATACCTCTGAGAATAATTGCTGGTATTGTAGCCAGCAGCATTATTTCTATAGCATAGCAAATACCGTCGTTCTTGCAGTTTTGGTGAACCAACCAGTACGCTACTCCGTGGAATATGACTGTCAGCTGGAAAGTGTTTAATGCAGGTAGCAAAATTATTTTTAGAGAAAAAAAGACGCGATTTCTAAAAAAAAATACTCCTTTTTATTTTTATTCTGTAGTACATCTGCCCCTCTAGACAAGTGGCAAACGCACGATCCTATTCCTTTGCGATTACTCGCTATCTCCATAAAAGCTGCAAAGGGTTGCTGCAAAATTTTTGAAGAACGTTTATTAAGACACATGATGAATATGGCTTAGTTTGTAAAAACTTTTAACAACCTCCGTACTTCGTTTAAAAGGAACATTATTATTATTATATTACTTCAACTTTTTTTTAATTATATTCTTTTCTATTATATTCGTTTAGCGTTTATGCCACTTTTCCAGGAGAGGACGAATTGCATAAGTTTTTAGACGTTTCTACAAACAAAACCATAATATCTTTGTGTCTCAATAAACGTTCTTCAAAAATTTTGCAGCAACCCTATGGAGTTAGCGAGTAAACGCAAAGGAATAGAATCGAGCGTTTGCCACTTGTCTAGGGGTGCTGAAATGTTCACGCAAACGCGAACCGATGGTTTTCTGGCCGTATTACGGAAATATATCGCGTCGCTGATGCATGGAACTCGCGGGAGCAATAACACTACTCTGTAGGTGGCTAGTGGCAGGAGTAATCATGACTATTCCTCCTAACGACAGGCATTGGAGATATTTAAATCTATTATAGTAAGTATTGGATTCCAGTCAAGAATGAGCTGAACATAATATTATTGTCAGCATTTTGTGAACTGAAATACCGTTTATTTTCACGTTTATATTCAGCGGCTTCAGGCGAGGAGGGTAATGGGCCATAGTTCACCGTTGCTCTGGCCCAATGCGGGTTGGTGAACTTCACACACCTTCAAAGACTTTCAATCTCATCAGGCATGTAGGTTTCCTTGACCGATAAGCGAACGATGGTCTCGTGTTTGGGATGCACTTAGAAGTTTAGAAAAACCTATTTCACGGCACACACGGATGGGTCAGGATCGAACCCGGAACCTCTCGCATAAGAGGCTGAGTCCGTCCACCACTGGACCATCGTCGGTATATTCAGCGGCTGACGGCGATTAGTTTGAAGACTTATCACATAGTAGTAACGCGGCAGGCGTAACGCGGTAATAAATAATTAAAGCTGAGCATTTCATACGGCTACCATCTGTCAATTGTATATACGGAACTTAAATCAGTCGTGAAGGTCTGATAAGTGAATTTACAAGATAAGGGGATATTTGTTGAAGGGCTGTTGGAGAAGATTAATTCCTATTATTAGACAGTGATGCCAGCCTAGGGGTTGTTCCCCTAAATTTAAGGCGAAGAATTTAGAAAACGGGATTTTTTAGGGTTAAAAATTTCTTAAGGTATTTTTACTTATGACAAGGAGACAATAAATAATTTAAATTTTTTTTCTGAAAATCGTATGTATTATTCATATACAAATATGAACTTTTAATTAGATTTTTTATTTATTTAAAAATATTTAGGGTATATTGGTTGGGATTTAGGGGATTTTAAAAAAGGCTTTGGGGGAAAAAATAAGCCTTTGGCATCACCGTTATTAGAACGAAAATAATGAAAAATGTTTCCTTATCGACTGTTCAGTGAACTGTTTTTAATTCACGTACAAATTTTCTGTCAATATTTCACGTCCTTAAGACGAAAAAAACTTAGAGCAACAAATAATCAAGCTTTATTTTTGTGAGCTTAATGTTTTAACAAAAGTTTTATCACGTGGGGCTCAAAGTTTAAACATATACGCATACTGGCCACGTGTATTTTACTTATCAGGACATAATATTATGTTATTATCCTACTAACATTATAAACGCGAAAGATTGTTTGTATAGATGTTTGTTACTCTTTTCTGAGATAAGCACAGTTGTATTTTAGGAAGCAAGGTTACTGGACCGAGTTATATGGTATGCCTGCTTGGCTAATCTATTAACATAGTGTCAAAAACTTACTGTGTCCATTGAAGCCATGAAAACAATGGCGTCCCTCAAAGCCCTTTTCCTAAAGGCCGAAGTAACTTCATCCGGAGGATTAGGGAACATGAATATAATTATAGCATTAACTTTACATTTATGGAAATATAATTAAAATGTATTAAAATGTTGTTCCAAAGAAATGTCATGTGAGGACAATTGTCATTTTCTTGACATTATTATTTTTAACGTCATAAATGATATGGCATTGGTTTTCTTATAATCCAATTTCTTTCTAAAAATCGTAAAATAATAAAATGTGCACGATTTATAACTTACGCACTTAAAATTCTACTGTGACGAAATAGTATTTCGCTCCCTACGACATTTGTCCCACCGTCCGGGAATCCCCCACCTGAATACGAGCTGCTGTGGCCTACCTGGAAGTGCTTGAATAGACTTAGAACTCAGGTCGGCCGGAGCAAGGATAACTGTGTTCGGTGGGGATTCACAGACCCTGCCAATGTAGAGTGCATGTGTAGTGCCGTCCCACAAGCAATGGACCATCTCATGTGTCCTGTTTGTCCTACCACCTGCACATTGCAGGACTTAATGGACGCTACTGAGTACTAGTCGTAGCTGAGTTCTGGGCGGATAAAATTTAGGTAGCCATCGACACGCTAAGAAGAAGACTTACGCACTGATGTAAAATGATATCAATTCATATACTATGTCCCACAACTGGGCTCCTCCTCGAAATCAGGCGAGGATATTGGGCCATCAATGCGCTGGCGCAAACTTCACATACCTTCAAAGGCTATCAATCTACGTATTGATGACATTATGACGAAAAAATAAGCATTTTTTTTCAGGAATTTTTTATATGATTGAAGTAGTACTTAATTGAAGAAGTTACATACTTGTTTTACGTATAATCATACGTATTTTCAGCTTGTCTATGTCTTATCTACCTGTTTAAAATACCGCAGTCTAGCTCATGTGATCTTTATTTTCTCCAAAAAAGCTATAGTACAAAAAAAATTCTTTGCAAAGCCAATCATTATGAAGTTATCCGCCCTATATATCTGATGGAAATTAGTTTTGACGTTTCACTGCAGTTTTGCTCTGCTTTATTCTCGGATTTTTTATCTGTTGCCGAAAGCGATTGAAAAAAGGGATTGTTTTCGGTTTGGAAAATCCATTCGTTTTTTTAGTATTTCTTTTTCAACGCTAGTTTTCTAGGCACTCTGTTGGGATTGTTTATGTACTATACGCCTTTCCAGGATAATGCATTAAGGGGATTGAGGAAATGTTTACCCTGAGTCTATATAAAGCGAGTCTTTTCTTAATTTTGAGGCAAGGGATCGGTCATCTTCGCGATTATTAAGGGAAGTCTATGTTCAGCGGTGGACGGAACAAGGTTGCTGATGATAATAATGATAATGATTATAGTGATGATGATGACGATGATGATGATGATAATGATGATGATAAAGCGAGTGTAGGAGCTTAAGATGAAATGAGAAATAAGAGCTACTCATTTACATACAATAGTATCGTTTTTTCATTGCTCTTTTGATAGAAGAAGTGCTGAGTTTTGTTTTGTAAGTGGTAGCTCGCTCACACAATACCGACGTATTACAGCTATACTGTCGCGTTTCGTATGGTTTATGAGTTTAAAAGGGACTGAAAAATGGATAGAGAAAGATATTTAATATTTAATATTTTAATTCCTAGTTAATACCAAAATATAATAAAGTAGGACAAATAACACAAACACGCGCACAGAGCAACGGCGTACGGACATCATGACAAGCGTCACGGCATTTACGGCCAAGGCGCTCAATAGATTTTCCACGTCGATGACCAAAAAATACATTATTCAAACGAATCTTTATTATTTTTATACAATATTATGAAAAGGGTTCTTATGAATATTTGTTAGGACATAAAATAATAACTTTATTTTTCCAAGTTCTAAATGAAATATTTTTAAGATTGACCCTAAATGGCCTTTCCCAAAAATCTGTTAATTATATAGAAACCTTTTATAACATATTGTATTTTAAAGATATTATTAATATTATGTATTATAATGATGATGTATAAAATGTGTTTCAGTTTAGTATCATATTATATTAGTTTTGAATAACTTGTAACAATAGTCGTCTGACACCTCAGTCCTCCCGTGACCATGGTTGCTGTAAAGTATCCGAAACGTCGGGCATGTAAAAACTTAATAAAAAGTATCAACCCATACAATTATTATTATTATGCTCTAATGCTGGGCATGGGTCTCCTCCTCGAAATTTGGCGAGGAGGGTATTGGGCGATGGCCCAATACGGAATGTTGAACTTCACACACTTTCAAAGACTTTCAATCTTATCGTTTTCTATCGGCTCTCAGCATTACTGAAGGAGAAAAATCTGAAATGTGTAAATTGTTTGTTTTATTACGTACAAAAGAAAATATATATTTTTTGAAAGCCCCGTTTGAACTCACACTTGAAATTTTTTTCGTCCCAGATTTGAACACGATTAAAAAAGTAGTGTCAAATTATTTTGGAAAATGAGCAGAATAAGATGAAAAGTATTTACGGAAAATGTTAATGGCTTTTGAGTTTTAAATTCTATTCTTTTTTTCCTATTCTTGCAGGGCTGAAATTGGATAGTAGTGTTATTAATGTTGTTACAAGACAGTCTTGAAGGGAAAAATCATTTCCCTATTTACCAGCCTCGTTTACTCTCACATATACCTATAAACCTACATATTATAGAAATTCACTTAAGACCGAAAAGACAATTTTAACAAAAAGCTAAAGTTTTAATGGTAAAAGGTAAAATTAACGATAGGGTAAAGAAAACAAATCCTAAATACATATGTTTTTATGAACAGACCGAGTGACTTTAGAGAGTTCTAGTATTATCATAATTACAAATAACATTTAATTGTTTTGACTTAGTTATTTTAGACATTTATTTTTGGCTAGTCTTGAGGGGCCTTTGCGGTGCTTATAGTAATTCCTGATATAATGCAAGTTGATGCCCGCGGTTTCACCCGCGTACTTCCCATTCCCGCGGAAATACGAGGCTAAAGTAGAGTTTGTAACACTCCCTGGTGAAAAAAAAAACGATTCTGTCAGGGATTTTTTATGAGTATAGTTTCTTAGGTGACAAACAATTGTATAATAATAAAAGTTTAGTTTGTGTGTTGGATTGATCGCGTTCATCTTTGAAATTAGATTGGAATAATATTTTCTGATTAGGAGCATTTCTTATTTATGATCGATCACGTTTTGGAGTTTCATCCATATTAAACAACATTTATGTTACATAAGCCCCAAGTATGAAAATTACAGTGAGTGAAATTAGAATGCGTTTTATTAAACACTTTCTCGTAGTAATAGTTCTTGTGAATAATCTCGTAGCACACGTATCGTCCGTTACGAATGCTACGAGATTTTTTTCACAATCTACTAGGTCGTAGCGCAGTGCGTAGCCGAGCTACGTATAGCTCTCCAAATTGTCTGTTAACATTTGAAGGGAAAACTTTTTTTGGCGCACCACACTCACATTATTTGTAGACTGTGAGTGAGAATGTTCCGTCACGCTTTGAGATGAAAGGCTCGTACGAGTTAAATTTTAAACTCTAAGTGTAACCGAGCGAGAGTGTATCATACATTCTGCTGCTCTGCTATGTCGCTGCGTTATTATGAATTAATTAATTATTCAATAGTTTCTATTTCGTTACTTTTTAATGGTTATTATTGATAGATAATAATAATATTTCGAAACCATTCCATTTTAGGGGTTTTTTCTATGGTCGTGCGGTTTTATTATATATTTCTTTTTTTAATTTCAGTACAGCCGCGGAAACTCCTAGAAATAAATTTAAGTGTAAATGATAGTATCTCAGTATCTATTATCAACTTCATATCTAGTATCAATAGTTGCAGCTCTGTAATTATCGCCTGTTAAATGTTAAATGTAATCCTTCTCACAAACAATATAAAATTAATCAATAAAAAACATTGCAATTCACAGTGCAAACCTTGTTTTTACAGTTACACAACTGTAACAAAACTTTTCAACTTCACTATTGAAGAGAGCAGAAATGCATCTGTACTTTTGTGCGAGTTTAGTTTAGTCCCGACAGTCTTTTATGTTCGAATCCGAATGCATGTCCTAGTGATCTTCTTATATATACTTAAGGCTAAGGCCCATGAGAAAATTATGAGCCCTCTAGGGATAAAAATAATAATTGCTATGTTAAATATTTTTGATTTTGATTTTAGCTGAACCAGCTTGGATAACACAAGTACTCAAGTTCCATCGGTAGAATTTTGATATTACTGTTAAAGCTAACGCTAGTACAATAAAATGGTTTTCAAATCCCAAATAACACTGGTTTTTACAAGACCAGTTAAAATGGATTACCCTTGTTATATTTAAATGAACATGTAGCGGAAATACTGAAATTAAATTTATGGCGTGCGGTAAACCAATATACGGTAGAAACAATCAGGAAATTCGTTGGGACACTCCGTAATCAGAGTGGTGTTGACAATGTCAAGTATAGCTATACTAATATAAGCTGAAGACTTGATTTGATATTCTAAAGAATAGTCAGTGAGATTTTAAAAAGTCTATATTAAAAGCCCAATCACTGAAAAAAGCAAGCAATTTATGTTGAGAGTTTTTTAGAAGTGTAGCAGCGAACAGGGGACAACTTTATCAAATATAGTCTTCAAATCTAAAAACAATTATTGGATATTTTTCGTTATATGCTGTTTAAACGAATATGGTTTACACACAACACAAAATAAACTCTGGACGAGTAGAGACGATTGCAGACAGGCAAAAGAGGCGATGCCAATAGGCAACCCACAGGTCTCTCGTCAATTAATACTCCTAAAACGATCAGAACTGCGCCTGCTAACAGGAACTCCAACAGGACATGGTCACTATAACAAACATCTTTTCACCATAGGTGTTACAGACAGTCCACTATGCAGAGCATGCGTAGCGCAAAAAGAAACAGCAGCCCATGTACTACTGGAGTGCACAGGAGTAGCACTGCTACGGGCTGCCCATCTCGGGTGCCCGAGAACGCTCCCGGATATCCGACGTCAAAAAACTGCAAGCTTTCTTGCGGGAGCTCAACTGGCAGTAGGGAGTGCTTCAGGCTCACAGCACGCAAAATAGTTCGAAGTTCGAGTTCAAAACGCGTCGAGTTTCGGACACCAGCCTGACCTCAAAAAAAAAGCTGTTTAAACGAATATGGTAAAATACTCGTATATCCAATATTCCACATAATTCAACTGTGGAGTTAATCTAAAGAATTTATCTACACACAGGGAGGGCAATCAAATTTCCACAACAAATGAATATATTCTGTAAATTTTGCTTTTCGTCCGACTCGATGGATGTCGATTATACAGTGTGATTTAATTTCGACCATATCACGGAGAATAATGTATTGAAGGATTTGGAGGGCTTTCAAAGGTTTAATGGATAGAGCATTTCTCGTATCATGTTATGTAAATATTTGTAATAAGATTTTTTTATGGCCGGACCAGAAATAAATTCTGTAAAGATATGACGATTAAAACCATAAATAATATTTCATATTTTAACATTGATAAGTCAGTAACCTGAGCAGACATGCTAAATTTTAGTTAACTATAAAATTAACTTCTGCTTCTTCTTCCTTCTATTATTTTAACACATTGGGCATAACTACTTCATTATTTTCATGTAGCATTAGCTTAGATATAACAAAATATTTATTAATATTATATATAATCAAAACAATGACGAATTATAATATTATAATATAAATCTCAGCTCAAGAGAAACCTTATGTGGAGTATAGTACTTAAAAATATTTCACAACTTCACAGTTGTATAGTGTAACGCTAATATTCAATCAGACTATTAATACTATCAATTGTTAACACAAGTTTCACATAAAAGTTGATCATCAATGACCCTATTTATTACAATTTATTCACGACGGTTTGGAATAGTTTCAAATGTTGACATCCCTAATGCATTCTTCAGTTTTTGGAAGATATCAAGAACATATCATTTCCATTTTTGAAGTGAAAAATTATCCTGTATCCTGATACGGCTGGAATTTTTAAGATATAATAAGATGATCGTATTATTTGGTGTTAGCAACCGTAGCGCCATCTGGCGGCTATAAGTCGGAAACGGGGAACAGGTTCCAGTTTACTTGCATGTGGCGTGACGTAGTCGTTGTCAAAGTGTGGGTAGGACGGCCGAGCGTTATGAAGGTCATTAAGTTTGCCTTTAAATAGCGGGGTATAATTGTTAGAGGGGTCATTCGCGTCTGTGAGTTTGAGGAGGACGAAGCTCTGCCCGAATTGTATTGTAAGGTCACGTAAGCCATTGTTTATTTTAATGTGTAATATGGAAATAGTTCATGTGAGCAAATGTAAGGGCAGTGTGAGTAAGAATGTATCTTAAAATATGTACTTGTGAACCTTAATATTGATATTTTTATGGATAATATAATAAATGTTTATATTTACAACGCATTTTCACTTCTGATGTTTAAATTGTACTGTATTTAATACTACAGGTAGTATTCCAAATAATACGATCATCTTATTTCAGTTCAACTAAACCTTTAACAAAATAATGACTGACGTTAGTGTATTGTCTCTAAATTGCTGAATTTCACATAAAACTTAAGTATTTGAAAAGAGGGTTGCACGAGATAAATTCGTTATCGTTATCTTAATTAATTCGTGAGACGATTTGGAATCATTCTTTGTAGAATAAAATATATCATACTTTAATATTTTACAAACATAATATTATTATGTAATATTAAAGTTCGCTCAAAGCTCATTGATTGGAATTATTACTTATCAAAGTCGGACGGTTGCCTGGAAACGCTTTACTATTATAGATTCTACATTGAGTTAGACTGGAGTTTATTATTAAGAGACATAATATTATGTCCATATTATTAAACCAAATATTATTTGGTTTTACGAACTTTTGGTATAATTATAGAATTGAACTGTTGGCCTATATTTTCCAAGAATAATAACACAATGTTGAATAATTCAAATACCAATATTGAAGGATGTTCCAAAAAAAACTTAAAAGCATACGTAGGCACTTACTCAAAGAAAGTATCAGGGATACGTCAAGAGGAGCTTACGGGAAAAGTTTCTGATATCACAGCCGAAGTTTTTGAAATATCACAAAGTTGAAACAAATTTTAAGACTCCATTCACCCAGTTCAGTTCGTAAAGTTTAATCTCATCCCGTTTCCATAGCAAGATAAGACCGTCTCATATTTGATTAAATTTTTCGTTTGAACATTAGCTCATATAACATTGTCTTTTAGATATATCGTTGAAACATCTGTTTGTTTGTTCGGTACTTTCGAAGCTTTGATATTGAATCAAATAAATGAACGTAAGACTGGAACACTTATTGCGTTGTAAAATGAAAGTATTTATTTTATAAGTATATCACATTCATGGTGTATTTTTTACAAAAGATTCTTTGACTTATATACTTAAACCTTATATTTGTGCGCATGGCTTTTCTTTATTTTTTTATTTATGATCTGTTTGATATGCACTCGAAAGTAGGCACTGCCAATTAAAAAAATGAAAAAGTATTATAAATCATTATACACTTATCATTTATTAAGTTAATTTAACAAGTTGAATCATCTAATTCAAATGACTCCTGATGTTAGCTCTGATTGATCAAACGACCACACTCTGTCACATCTAGGGAAAATGATGCGTAATTATTTATTTTTGACAAGTTTATATAAAAATGGTTCTTTCATCAAACCTTGAGGTACGCCATTGTAAATAGAGAATATTCTTTGAAGACATAATACTTTTTTTACTGATTTAAAATATATTCTTCTGACTTAATACTACTTATATATAATATAATATCAGTGCTTTAATACAGACATTAAACGCCAGATATTAGATAGTTAAGAAGGTTGATAAGCACTAGAAAAATAAAATATGAAACTCACAGTACGCTACTAGTTGAATTTATCTCTCAAATTAATTTTCTTAACCTGTGCCAACGAACATCTCAAACGGCTTTATTGCGGATTAATTAAAACCTCTCTTACTTTGAATTTCACGTGAATGGATACAATTTTATACGTAAAGTATGATACGGTACTTGATCCTTATTTTTATTATACCCAATATCGACTACATTTTAAACATAACGAGAAGACCTGAGGAGCAATATTTGAGTACTTCCAGGTTAAGTAGAGAGTTAAGTGATCTCATTGGGAAAACGTTAAGAATATTCGTGGTTATAATTAGTATTATGGGTCCACCATTTGTTATACTCATTATCTGACCCACAAAAATAAAGAAGCCTGCCTCTTATAGTTATTTCAGTAGGCCAATGAAATCCATCTATGCCGTAAGTTATACTGAGATGCAGGATGCATATTTTAGTGGGAGTTACTATTGGCTGTCCAGCTCTTGGTGTTGGTACTAATTCAGATATATAACGCTCGTGGTACATCACTTCTCTTCCATTTATAAACTGTCCTTTCTCACATGTTATGAAAATATCAAAATCAAAAAATCAAAATCAAAAATATCTTTATTACGTAGGTACAAATTGTACACTTGAAATAAGTCAAAACATAAGTAGTCAATAAGTAGTAATAGTAATAAAAAAAAAATTAAAAAAAAAAAAAACTCTATCATTTATTATAGTCAGTTATATTTTACATTTCATATAAAGTGTCAAAACAAGTTAATTAAAACTATTTAAACGTATTTCGGCTTTGGGCGTCTATGAGTAATTTACTGTACAGCGCTACCGTTAGCTTCGGTCAAACGCTCCTAATTTATTTACGTACTTGTGTGAATTTATTGCTTGCAATAGATTATTGCACGAATTTAAATGGAAAACTTTATTTTCAATTCCTTTGTTAGCACGTGCATGCCATGTCTATTTCAGGAAATTGCAAACCCCTTTTTGAACATAATAATATGTGATGTTACCAATAAGCTGAATCGAAATATCAATGCCTTGTAGCTTGATTAATTTGCACTCTATACAGAGTTATAATAGCAATGGTTTTGCATTTATGTAAGAACATAAAAATATTATGTACGATTGCTTCCATCTAATCTAGTCCTGTTAATGATATCGGAGTGATATGTAGTAACCGGACCAGCATTGGTGGAAGTACCAGGATTGTTGAGTATTCCAGGATTGGCTATAAAGGCAAATGAATAGTCTGCAATTTTCAATTAGACAACATAGACGCTTGTCAACATAGCCGTCGCTTGAGAGCTTGCAAATGCCTTACTAGAATTTGAAAAATGGAAATATCCGTTATTTCGTATCATCATCTTTGAATGTCTATCTTTGAATAGACCAGGACCAGTCATGAAGATTATCATAATCATCATCATGAGGTGGCATCTTCATACTGAAGTTGGAGGTCAGCATTTGGTACTCCGTCCTATCATGGGATATGCTTTTTATCTGGTAGTATGTAAGTCCAGTCCACTCCTTGATATCGTCAAAACATTTTCGCCTTGGTCTTCCTGGTGGCTTTCTACCCGGTATCTTGCCCACGAGGATTGTCCGTAGGAATTCGAAGACGGATCCTCTTTGCAAGTGTCTTGTCATGGTATATAATTGATTATTTCGTATCTCAATTTTTTTTTTAAATCTAATTGGTGTAAAGTGTAAAGTTGGTGGTAGGCTCAATAATTGACGTTCAAAAAGATACTTTGATGGTACTATTTTGAATAAAATTTTTGACTTTGATTTTGACTTTGTAACGAAATTATACGTAGAACAGGCTAACCAAAACTGAATTAATCATATAAATAAAAATAAATTCTTCATCAGAGCTGTGATAAACAGATTTCATGACAAACGATCGGATCAATTAAATCCTCGTTTGGAAAATTTTTATCGAATGAAAATAATTTGCGTCAAGTTTCAAGGAATTTCCATTCATAGAGATTCTTTAACGTTTCACCTCCGGTCTCTCATAATAGCTGAAGAGTCTTTTGACGAAATTATTAAAGCGATTGAGATCAAAGGAACTTGTGTGGGTTGTGATTACGTGATCGTTTCTCTTGATATTTGTAAGCCATTATTAATTTGCTGTGTTTCGGAACCTTCTTTCTCACAAAACACATTTTTTTTCTGAAAAGTTTGAGTCCTTTTTCTTACCTTTATGCTCCATCCATATCCGTGTCCATCCGTGGTCGTGTCAAATTCCCCTCAGCATGGGTATGGTGCTAGGCTGTTTAGGCTTTTGCTGTTATCGAAACATGATGGTACATCGCAGTTAATAATTTTCTTTGGATATTCCGAGCGAATTCGCTAATTTATCTGTGAACCATTAAAAGTAATCTTTGAAGAATCACAAATCAACTCATCATCGAATTGAAACATCATTATTTTGGCACTTATTCAACGCGATAAATGTATCATTTTCTTTATGGTAGTATTCAATATACTTTTGGTAACAATAATTTAAGTAAAGCAAATTTTTATGTAACCAATAAAAAGTCAATAACTAAAGCACTAAATTAAAATTGAATATTCAATATCCCACTCCATTGTACCAACAAATTTAAAACCTATTGATTTTAAATTTGGAATTTCTCATATTCGTCTGATTGTTAATTTTATGTTCCAATGCTTTTACATTAAAAGCAAACACAGTTTTGGTGAATTAAACATTTATCTAATATTAAATTGATTGACTTTTTTAATAACTGTTGATAATCAACCTATAATAAATAATATATAGATAGATTATGTCCCACTGCAAATCAGGGGTCTCTTCCTCAAAATCAGACAAGATTATAGGCCTTTACCATAGTTTACGGCCTAACGCGGGTTGATGAACTTTAACACACCTTTAGAGACTTTCAATCTCATCAGGTAAGCAGGTTTCCTCACGATGTTTTCCCTCACCGGTGAGTGGACGATAGTCTCCTGTTTACTGTACCAAAAAAATTATAAGAACCCATTTTAAAGCACTGGGGGGTCAGAGTCGAACCGAAAGCTTACCATACCATAATGTACCATAGTCGCTCGCTTTTCTACTTTTTTAATATCATTATCATCAAGCAACTGACTTGACTATAAGCAGTGCTCCAGTAATAACTCTCGAAAATTATTTGGAAGTATTAGGAAACAACATTGACAGTGAGCGAGTAGGGAAAGTTAAAATTATCGTATTCTGTAATCAGTCGAACAAAACTCGTACGAAACGAAAGTAGTATTAACCTTTATGTAAGCCCTTGACTGTTTCGCTAGTTCATGGCTTTTGTTATCTCGGCCTCTCGCAAGTTACAAGAATACTTCGACTTTGTTGTTTGATGTGGAAGCAAAATGAAAGGTATTTTTTCTGGCAGGTTTTACCACGCATGATTTTATTTATTAGTTAGATAGACAAATCAGATGATAGTGAATATGTTTACACCTACAGATTTATAAATAAAGACAGATGGAGCATGACGAACACGCGAGTGACTCCACCAAAGCGAATACAAATTCAAAAGCGGACACAATCTAATAGAGGTTAAAGTACAACGCTATGTCAAGCACTTGAGAGCGCTTTTTAATTTGTAATCGCTTTGAAGCATCACTCGGTTGTTCGGCATGCTCTACCTGTCTTTATTTATAAATCTGTGTTTACACCCTTAAATGTTTAAAAACACCGTCTGGCAATATTTTAAAATTTCTTGAAACTGGCAGGCGTGTCAACTGATGGTAAGTGGTCGACGTCACCCATCAAAATAAGCTAGTTTATCTTTTTTTTCTTTACCGCTGGAAAATGCGCCTATGAATTCCGTAGGGGAGTGGGTTTCCCTGTGGGACTCGCTGCGCCCGAACCCACTAAAACCCGGCAAGTGCCATCAATGCCGCCTATGGTGAGGTGCCCCGGGTCTACAAGCAACAGGGCACCTCGACGGCTAGTCAGTCCCTCAGGCGCCCGACGTCACCTTCACAGAGGTGAGGTTGAGGTGAGATTCTCGTCCTCGCCTTTGCCCCCTCCTCTTATACTAAGAGCCTCCTCGGCTCGATTCGCTTTGCCCAAGGTGCTAGCTCACCCTAGGCTACTGAGCCTCACCGCCACGACAAGGCCTAAACTATAATGGGGACAGGTGTTGCCTGGGCTAGTTCCGGGTAAACTACGTAATGTTTATGATCGAGCACTTACCATCAGGTAACACATTTGAAAGCTTGCCTAACAACGAGCATTCGAGGAGTCATCATTGTTTATTCATCCAATATTCAAAATATCTTGGATGAGTAAACCGCTTGTTATTCAGAGATCATACACAAATACATTTTTAAAGCATCGTATATAAAGGTCGAAACAAAGAATAATAAATATAAAATGGCGAAAACGTTTGTAAGAAATATAGTTTTTTTTATAAATGAAATATTAAACAGAAGCTCTCTTTGTTGCGTTTTAGATAGCGTCCTTAAAAATAAGTAAAGAAATGAAATGATATCACTAACATTTTCTTTTAACAATGGACGTTTACTGTAAAGAAATTATATCCAAGAAAATATAATAATGCATCTGGCAATTAGATGTCTTGAATTATTTTAATAGGACAAAAGAAAATTAAAGAGACTAAAATAAAACCTACGCCTGCTGCTTTACTTACAGTTCAAATAAAATCTCATAAAATATGTTAATCTGACCAACTTTCTTATTCTGAAATAATAATAACTAGCAACGCCCCGCGGTTTCACCTGCGTACTTCCCATTCCCGTTGGAGTACGGTTACAGCTTATGTGTTATTCTGATGTAAAAGCTATATTATTGGAAAGTTTCATTAAAATCCATCAACTAGTTTTTACGTGAAAGAGTAATAAGCACCCACCCATACTCGCAAACTTTTGCGTTTATAGCATTAGTAATAGAATCGGTCGCAAAGTAACAAACAACAAACGAAGACATCCGCAAGAGAATTTGAGTTACCGGAATAACGCGAAGAATAACGTTGAGGTGGCGGTGGGCTGGTCACACATTCAGAAGAACGGATGGTATATAGCCGGTCCGTGTTGGATGCGAGTAGCAAGGGATCGGTCGCCATGGCATTCATTGAGGGAGGCCCATGTTCACCAACGCCTCAGAGCGAGGTAACGCCACATGAGTCATGTTTTTTCGTGCGTGCAGCCGGCTCCATCCAATTATAAGACGTTGTCACGTCAATAATGTAAAGGGCCTTTGCTAATTAAACAGGAAATTACTTATAATATATGTGTGTAAAAACCCCCTATGGAATGTCAAAAAAAGCTGAAGTCGTAGAAACAGTTGGACCGACACAGATAAAATGGCCAAATCTGACACGGAACAAATAAACAAATAAACTTGTTTATTTGTTCCGTGGTCTCGATTGTAGAAATCCGAAGTCAAACATTAAACGTCCCTCTACATAAGAACAAAATTTATACAGTCATAAAAAATGTCTCGAATGACAAACCCTCTTATGGATGAGAGATATTGGCTCCGCAAACACCGCCTCATACGCGACCAAATATTAAATAAGTGCTTAAAGCGTTACACGTTTTAAAATATGTCTCTGAATACGTACAAAATTAATGTGGCAGGTTTACACGAAAAAGTCGTTATTATCATTACGAAGCATTGCATTTTGTAAACCAATATGACACTTAGCAAAATATTTAATAATTTGATTCACTGCTGAATGTATCATTATTACCCCTGTATCCGTCCATTGTTAGACATACATCTTTCAATGAACGCCAAAACGGCCAGTCGCTGAGGTCGGCTGGATCTATGCTTCAGATTGGTTAGCTAGAACTAGAACATTATATAGAAATTATATCAACCCTTATGATACCCTGGTGGCTCAATGGTTAGCGCGTTAGCGCTCAAGCCCGGAGGTAGCGGGTTCAAATCTCGCCAGGAAACAAAAAAGTTTCTGTGTTCCTGGGTCATGGATGTGTATTTAATATTATGTGTATTATATAATAGAAATCTTAAATATCAGTATTAATATGAAAAGTATTAAATATATTTATTTCTGTTGTCTGGTACCCGTAACACAAGTCAATTCGAGAACTTACCACGGGACAAGATTGACGTGGTGTAAAAACGTCCAAAGATATTATTATATACATTATTATACACCTAAACCTACCGCTAGATCTCCTCCTCAAATTCAAGGGAGGAGTGTTTTATCCATATTTCACCGTTACGCTGGTTCAATGCGGTTTAGTAATCTTCACACCTTCAAGAGCTTGTAACCTTATCAGGCATGCAGGTTTCCTCACGGTGTTTCCCTTTGCGGCTAATGAGATCTAATAAATGATCCAACAAATAAGAAATTGTAAAAAGATTCAAATTATGATGATATATTATTTTGTCTATTAAAACTAAGTCTTTGATTTTACCTTGTGTTAGACAAGACCATGTGAACTAATGCTATGTTTTCTGTTTTTAGAGTTTCATTTGGTAATTTACGTTCATAAAAGTATAAATGTATTTTCGTAATTATTTGTTCTATGTACAACAGCAAAACAAACACTGTTTTAAGTTGTTCCAATTTTAAATGCATCCACGACGAAAAATACGGACACCATATGTCGCGCAGCCGTGCTAACTTAATAAGTAAATTAAGTTAAAAAATAAAGGCGAACATTTTTATTTAAATTTCTACGTTTACATTCTTGAGAAATATCCGACCAATTCGGTGGCACTGCAAAAGGAAAGATAAAGAGTAATTAGTAAGGTTTTGTTTCCATTATTAACAAACAATTTTTTTTCTAAACATGACAGGACAAGCACAATGCCTAGATGCCAATTAGTGGTACAAAGAGCTACCTTAAGAATTAGCGGGGCATAAAGTACACGGATCCATCAGAACGTATATCAGCTACATCATATTTAAAAATTATACATAGGTACTAGACAACCTATACATCACAACAGCCAAAACTACTGTACCCAAGAACTTGAAATTTGATACACGAGGTTCCTTTTATGACCTAAGAAACCAAGAAAGGATTTTTAGAAATTCAACCCACTAAATGGTAAAATGGAAGTGAAGTTTCTTTGGAATTTTCTTATTTTTAGACTCAGAGGTATGAAAATAGGCAGATGTATAAGGTGTCGATTACAATAAAATTAAAAACGGTCCGTGTAGAAGAAGCAGAAAATACATCCCCCTTTATCGGTTAATTTAGAGGGAGATGATAAAATTAGATGTTTTTTAATAAATCAAATTAATAAATCAATCATCAAATAAATTAATAACACATAATTTTTTTGGACACATACATCCATTGCATTGGGGAAAATGAAAAAAGAAACAATAAACCAATCCAACAACAAATTGAACCCAAAAATTTGAACAAAGAATCACAAATCAGGTCAGCACTTGTCTCGAATCAATATGTCTGATCACCTTCCACTCGACCAGTCAAACGGCGGGCCAATCGATCTCGTTATCGACGGACGGCGTGATATTTCACCTAGTAATGGTTCCAGTTCGACTGTTCAAGGCAAAAGACTGTAACATTTGTTACTACGAGCTGATTCCTGCAGCTTTGCTGGCGTGATCTTAGATTTACAACAAAATCCATCATCATCATCTGCCTAGCCTTTTCCCAACTATATATTGGGGTCGGCTTCCAATCTAACCGGATTCAGCTGAATACCAGTTATTTACATGCAGCGACTGCTGTCGGACCTCCACGACCCAGTAACTGGGTGATACGGTACCCCGCGGTTAGACTGGTTGTCAGATTCTCGGGCTTCTGACGACCCGTAACGACTGTCAAAGATCCACGAATGACAGCCAGGACCAACGGATTAACGTGCTTTCCGAGGCACGGAGGAGTCTCGGTATGTAAAGATGGTCACCCATCCACGGACCAACCTCAGCAAGCGTTGCTTAACCTGGTGGATCGATCCACGCGGCTGTTACCACTGCGCCACGAGCTCCGCCTACAACTTCTGTTGTGTTACAACAAAATCCATATTGATCATAATTATAGCCAATGACGCGTTTAGTTAGATGAAAATGTTGGTCGGCCATTAAACAAGTGGAAAGACGATCTTCGAGTAGGCCGGTCCCACAAGCAGTATGATGAGCGAGAGAGAAGAGGCTAAATAGCTTTGCAGTATTTCGGAGAAAAGGGCAAATAAGCATGATAATTACTGGCACAGACACTTAACATCTTATGTCTCAAGATTTGCAAAACACAAATGACTTGTCTGACGTCAACAATTTGCCATTATTGCCAGTTTGATAGCTAGCTGGCCTGCCTCCAGTTATTTTATCTTTTTAAATTCGAATTCATCTTAATTGGAAACAAAGATAAAATGGTCTTAGCAAGTAATGAAATAGTGTTCCGCTAACAGCTAACGTTGTTTACAAGCTATACCGCTGTTGACAACTCGAGTTGCGCTCGTGTTTCGCGATTGGCCGCAAACAGCTTGTTAATTAGATGTGTACTCGGCGTATTTGTAGAGTGAGTGTTGGGGATTCGAATCCAGTCTAAATTTATGAACGAATGTATGATGCTTACGTATATATAGTGTTTGGCGTCATTAACCAGGTCGGAAGGCGAACTCCGTGCAGTGCTGATCTGTGATACGAGTGACAAGTCAGTCGTTTTGGCGTTCTTTGATGGAGGCCTTCAGTAGTGGACGGATAAAGGCTGATGATGATGATGATCATAATTATAATGATAATGATCATGGTGATAACCATCATGATAATAATGACCATGATGATAACGACCATGATAATAACGATCATAATGTTGCTCATCCACAGAATTTACTAAAAAAGTCCGTGGCTTTCCTACCCCGACGTAAGAAGATGAGTCAATGAATGAACTGGTTGCCTTTATAAGCTGTTTCTCAGTACAAGGCAAAAAGGATACCAGTTGCTAGTACAAGAGGCTAGTTGGTAATTACCCGCTGGTTATATTCATAGGCGACCCTTGGGGTGCCTACTCTTACATAAAAAGCCCAAAAACGGTGCCTCCCCCTAAAACGCAGTACGCCCTAATTTATATCACATCCCAGCACAATCATCCGCGCAGCTTCGATTCCGGTTCAGCTGATGCTGGAATTGATTTGATTGTGATCCGATTTGCATTTTAACCATTCAATTCATTCCCTAAATTCCATTCATTCATCATTAACATCAGCTTAATGATCGATGTACTTATAAGACTGTAATAATTTTTTAAATATTGTTTATAGTAATTCTACCATGTTATAAAAATTATACTAAGGGCCTGTTTCACAATCTCCAGTTAAGTTCCCAATAGGCTATCGGCAACATATTTGACAGATAGCGTATGGAGTATCTGTCAAATATCTGTCAAATATGTTGCCGATAGCCTATTGGGAACTTAACTGGAGATTGTGAAACAGGCCCTAATTATTTTTTTCAATTAAATCATTACAGTCATTTTCAACTTATCATCTACGACTATAATATCTAGATCTAAATAAAGACTCAGTAAGACACACAAAGCCGTAGTTAATAAACTAGGAACTTAAGACTTTAACTTTAATTGCTTTTTTCTCCGAATACCTGAAACGATAGGGCTGCTAACTGAAGTCCGAATGTAAACGCAAAAAATTTCCATCAATTTGTGTCAAAATGACGAAGGTTACGAAAATTTCAATTAAGAATTCCAACTTTGTTGAAGCTGTCAAAAATTAAGAATTTTTGTTGCAACGTAATCATTACACGAGTGCGAGAGGAAATTATTATTAATAATCAGAAAACGTGTTTTTTTTTTAATAGTAACGACAAAGTATTAAATGGAATATAAGAAATTGGCAAAAAATATCAATTTTATACTAGCTTTCTAACATACACTGTAGGTAATCTCACTCTATTTACCTGTAATAATATGCTAAAATAAATGAACAATAAAATTATAGAGGTAGTAGTGGAACAATTATTGAAATATTAGTTAACAGTAATCTATAAGCAACGTAGTATCATCATAATCATCAGCCTTTATCCGTCCACTGTTGAACATAGGTATAATAAGTAAAAAAAAATGCAACTCAATGCAATATTACGGGCCAATAAGGTTCAAGAGTGGAGGCCACGGATAGACGAAGCGTTGATCGGCCATTAACCAGCTGGGAAGACGATCTCCGTGCAGTGGCCGGTCCGCGTTGAATGCAAGTGATAAGGGATCGTTCGTCTTGGCGTTCATTGAGGGAGACCTATGTTCAGCAGTAGACGGATAAAAGCTAATGATGATGATGATATTATGCAACTCACAATATAATCTTAAAGCACGTCCTTTTCCACACTGTATAGGTACTTGTGCGATTACTTTAAAATGAGTTAGGTTTAATTGACATATTCAAGCGCCTATACACTGGTGTCCCTGTCATTAGTGGTAAAGAGCAGCTCTGTCAACCATTGTTCCAAATTTAAACCTTTTATGCTTAATCAGAGTAATAGTTCGGATTAAATACATTTGCAATACGATTTAAGGATGAGGTGTGTCGTATAATATTGTCTCTGCGATTGATTACTTAAAAGATTATTCTAATTTGTGGTGTATCTCCAAAATATTTCGTTTTCCTAGATTGAATACAAAGAGTTTGCGTCACACTGGTCTAGTGTGTGCACTCAGATACGATATTGTATCAGATTTGGATTCACACGTCTTTTAAAATGCAAGTCTCTATGGGTGTATAAAGTTCTACTAATACTCCTATATTGAGTCTCAGACTCAAAAAACCAACCAATTTAACGAAGGAGACACCTAAGTAAAGGTTGAAATAAACTAAAGAATTACTATAAAGAACTACTATGCTAAAAAAGAAATAATAGATAAGTAAGAAAAAGAAAGAACTAGAGACAATTATGATGATATTAATATAGGTAGAGAAATCCAGGGTAAACGGTAACCCTAATAACCGCTGGACAGAAGTCAGCGTTTTGCAAGTTTCCAAGTTTCGAAGTGGCGGACATCGAAATCACAAAGTTGTTACAGTTGGGAAATATGATTATACAAGAATAAGTATAGACAGGAATAGTTACGCGTTTGGACTTCAGAGACTGCAGAAATGCAGCACTTCTGCAATGTCTTGTTATTTGAAGACTATATTAATGTAATTAAAATATTCGTTTAGGTTTTTGTAAAGTATAATATTTATGTCAAAAATAAAATAACTGTAAGTGCAACTCTAGTTAGTTAATTTTCGGGACATTTATAACTAAAAAAAAACATACAGTCGAATTAATAACTTCCTCCTTTTTTTGAAGTCGGTTAAAAATTACTATGAGCAACGATGGTCTAGTAGATATAGGCTCGGCCTCTTGAATGAGAGGTTCCGGGTTCGATCCTGACCCCCTGTGGTGCCTTGAATTGTTTTTTCTAAATTTCTAAGAACACCCTAAACATAAGACAATCACTCGCTCATCGGTGTAGGAAAACACCGTGAGTAAACCTGCTTGCCTGATGATATTAAAAGGCTTTGAAGCTGTGTGAAATTCACCAACCCGCATTGAGCAAGAGTGCAGCGCCTCGGTGAACTATAGCCCGATAGCCTCCTCGCCTGAGGAGACATGCCCAGCTGAACATAATATATGGGTTGCTACTTTACATTACTTTTTATTGCTAAATGATGTGAAAAAAAATTAACAAAAATAAAACATATATATTATTTATTTTGAGGAATTCGTTTTTTTAATTATTCTGATTCCTTTCATGGAATATGTTCGGTTCTGTAGTGTAAGCACACTTAAAAAATAAATGGTCACTTTATTTATTTAAAGTTCCTAATCCTAAGGCAAAGGTGGTAAATCTGAGCACCAGGCACGCTCTACGTGTTTTGTCCTATCTTTCGACTCAGCATGGCTGATTACTAAGGTGGTACCCATGCAGAGCGAAACGACATATCTACCAAATGCCCTGATTATACACATGACAAATATTTGAATACTACGAATTTAGTTAAGCTAAATCGATACAGCCTCAATAGTTTCTGCTTCAGGAGACTATTTAATCAAATGTATTTGACTGACATGTATTAGACATATTAATAATTGAAATTGTCGCTCAAAGATTCAATATGTCATGTACTCTAGTTTAAATAATATTTAGTTTGGATAAAACACTTCAATACGGTGATATATTTTCATCACCAAGCAATAAGTGTGTTAGAAAAATCGTTGAATATACGAAATATTGAATGAAATCAATAAGTATTCGAGTCATAAAAATATTTAGAATTTATTATGAAACGATGTCTACAGTAATTTTGAGTACTAATTGGGTGACGAATTGAAAAAAAACTTTTAAGGGTTCCATTTAAATATGAAACAGTTAATTGATGTCCTAAAAATAGTACAGAATAATACGATTTCGCTAGGAAAAAATATGTTATATAAGCGAGTTGTAAGTTGTAGTATATTAAACATTTTGTAAGAAAGAGTATTTTAGCGTCCTGTATCAGTGTTAGTGATTATAGAGTACGCCTACATGCTATAGAGCCATCATCTCCTAAGCCCTAGCCTTTCCCAACTATACTTGGGGACGGCTTCCAGTCTAACCGGATTCAGGTGAATACGTATTATAAATTTAAAGTATTTTAAATGGAGCAACTGCTTATTTGACCACAAACCAGTAACTGGGTTATACGATACCCCGCGGCACGGAGGAGTCTCGGTATGTAAAAATGGTCACTCATGCATAATATCCACTATGGCTTAGTGAAGCTCCTCCTACATGATATAGAGTATAATAATTTATACAAGCCAACCGGCTCGCCTCATACCTGATGAAGCATTAGGGCTACTAGGGCCATCAGCATAGCTCCAACCGAAAAAATATTGGTTGTCTGTAAAGTCCGTAAAGCGTCACGGTACTGTAAGGAGGAAGGAGGTTCCGCGTTCCTTTATGGTAAAGTCGGTTTACGGACGGTTGACGTGACAACGTCAAATAATACATGCAGCACGAACCGAACTGAGCCGATCGCTTTAGCCGATCATCCCTCTCTCTCGTTCGTGCCGCGCTCTCGCTTGCGGAACGCGACATGACGTCATCTTTTTCGTACATGCTGCACGTAATATTGAGTTATTAGACGTTGGCACGTTAAAAATATTTTACAGTACGGTTAGTAACCCTAGTTGATCCCTACAATGTATCTGTCATGTTGCTTTTTACGAAATAAACGGTTTATATTTTATCTTTATAAATAAAAAATGAATCGCCGAAATGTATAAGCGCACTACTTCAGAACCATTGTACCAGATTAAATAATTCTTAAGATATTCAACGTTCTCTGGGTTCAGCAAGCTTATAATTACTTTAATATATATTTGTTCAAACACAAGTTATATAACAGGTATTAATAGAGCAACGAACTCCAACCACTTCGCTCGCTATTTTTCTAGCCTATATTTTCATATTCCCACAAAATATTGGAAAAACCCCATAACACAAAAAGAGAAAGCACGCCTTTAGTCTATATGCGTTTTAACTGTTATTCGAAGCTTATGCAGAAGAAAACAACAAATGAATTCTCTACATTTTTTTATGTTAGCGGGATAATAAAAAAATACCTAACTGCTTTTATTCTTAGACAAGCAATATCAATCATGAACAAATCTAATAAGCTATGTTTGTACGCAAGTTCACATGGCACTAGTTCAGTGATTCCCAAAGTGGTCCAGGTGTCCCAGGGGTCCACGGAAGTCTCGAAGGGGGCTCACGATGAGCGTGACAAAAAATGAGGGTCAACAATCGTAAGTCATGTCCATGAAAATTAACTTGGTTTCGATAGTGAAGAACCAAAATGTTGGCTTGACTTCTCCTATCAATATTGTTAAGAGAATGTTACTATTATAATGAAATATCTTTAAACGAGCGATTCTTGGAAAAAATAAGAAAATAAAAAAAGCTCAGAAATGGGTCCACCTGATGCAGGAAAATATTGAAAGGAGTCTATGAAACAAAAGAGTTTGGGAACCTCTGCACTAGTTCTTCACCTGGGCTTTGCTGTGCCCTAGGCTAATATTCATGAAAAGGCCTAGATGGCAGATACAACCTTCTGAAAACGGTAATGACGGAATAAGATGTCGTCGAGTAAGTGGTAAACGACTGAAAGAGGTGTGACGTCATGACACATGGCGTATCTTGCCACCTCCATGATTTAGGATTTTTATGCCCAGGCACCGTCGGGGAAACTCTTGGTTTCTGGATCCAATGAGAGAAATAGTCTGGCCATAGGGACAACAGAGCAGGGGGCAAGGGGTGAGGATGAGAACCGCACCTCATCGTACTGTCCAGATGTTTGTGGTGGTTGTTCAGTGGTTGTTCTATGATGCGGGCCAACCGCTCTGTGGAGGTGGCGTTTGTCCCCTGAGGGAGTGACTAGCCGTCAAGGGTCACCTTGACGGCTGTTGCTTGTAGATCCGGGGCACCTTACCAAAGGCGGCAGTGGTGGCACCTGCCGGGTTTTAGTGGGTAGAGCTGCGTCCACTTACCATCTTTCGGGCGCAGCGCAGTCCCACATACCCGCCTGGGGAGACCCACTACCCAGTGGGATGCGTCAGTGCATTTCCCGGCGTAAAAAAGGCCCATATTCATCTGTGGACAGATAAAGGCTGATTATAATTATTCATGCAATCATAATAATAAATATTTAGATTTTAGAGTCTTGTAAACATGACATTCGTAGACCATGTCGAAATTTCGAGCTCCGCGAAATAAAGATAAAAAACATGGTAAATATCTTGTTTTAAATAGTTTAAATAATAAGTATTTTGTAATACGTTAGAAGTTTATAATGAAAATGATTATAAGAATCAAATTATTACAATTTCTTTCTTGCTTCCACATATTAACCAAATTAAGGTAGCACAAAAAGATGCAATCTGGAAAGCGGAAAAATAAAATAGTGATATTCCGAAGGTAAATTTAACTTTATCGACGTCTTTTGTGCGCCACAATAGTTTTATAACGTGGAAAAAAGGACAAAGAGCGTCTTTTATGGCATAAAAGCAGTCTAATACCCGCTTTGTTGTGTAGTTTTTTTTCGAATCCGTCATAGAAATTGAGCTGCATATTATATTTAGCGTTTTTAACATCTTTTACTGCCTTGACGGTAAATCGACTCTAGCCGAGACGTCTATGATATTATGGTGATATCTTTATTAAAGTGAAACTATTATTACATCGTCTCAAACTTTATCATCTGTATGTTGCATGTCGCGTGACGGTCGGCCGCAAAGTAGGGATAAAATGAAAGGCGCTCGTAGATCAGCCGAGGCCAATATGGCGGCGCTTATAGGCATCGGCTGACCGTGTAGTGGTTACATATATATTACTGGTTTGTGCCAGTGACCTTATTTAGAAAATTTTTAGTAAAATGTCTACGATGTAAAAGAAAGTTTCGCTTTTACCGTGGTTTCATACAACCACACAATCCTGTCCTAATACTTTTTTTTTGTAACAGATTGAGATTAGGAATTACAACATCAGCGTCATGTTTTTCAGATGCTGGACGTCTCGTGACGAGCGTGTTTATTTTACTAGCTGTTACCCGCTGCTTCGCCCACGACAACATAGTTAATAATATTCAAATTAAATCAAAACATCTTTATTTAGTACGTAACAACTTGTAAACTTGAAATACGTCAAAATCCAATAAACAATGAAAAAACTCGCTTTGAATGTAGGATCACATAAGAAAAACAAGATAAAAACTTAGGAGTTTCTCTGCTTGTATTTAGTGTCTGATATAACGCACCAGGATTGATTTGTGGTAAAAAAAACTTTAGGACGCTCTTGAACTGTACAAAAAGAATATGAATGAAACAAATTCTTTTTTACTTTATATTATAAATCTTTCGTCCGCAGTATTTGTTACGCTTTATACTTATATTCGATAATGTAGAAAACATCTTAATAGCTATAATCGAACAGCCTTATTAATAACAACAAGAAATTTCCTTATATAAAAGGAAAAAATAATTCCCCCTCCTTTTATTACTATTTAATTTCCCGCTAACAACGGTAACCGATAGACTATATATCTTCAAAGCTACATAACGCACCGATCGAAATTAATGTTTCTTTATTACTTTCTAATAATCATCTATTCTAATAACACAGATAATTATTATTAACTAGGTAGCTTTTATACAAAGATAATGTAAATACCGTCGCATGAAAACACAGATCCAAATATATGTTATTATTATTATTTTTTTACTTTCTAATAATCATGTGTTTTAATAACACAAATCATTAGCTACGTAGCTTTTACACAAGGAAAATATCTACAAAGCCGCATAAACCCGATCCAAATATTTTTTTACTTCCTAATAGTCCTGCTAAAAACACTGGAGCTTGCAAATATCTACTTTACCGCATAAAAGCATTCCAACGCACCGCATAACAACCTCATTAATGACAACAAGATGCACAACCGCATGTTTCATGTGCACTCAACCAGCTCAATAGCATGTTGAATCGGAAACAAGTTCAACCATTTCGCACCGGCTGATTACAGTTGGATTTACTTTGCATGTTCATGAATGTTTTACATGCCCGTCCAACAAACGAAACGGTTTATTTATTCCCGAACATTTAAACGGGATTACTTAATTTCGATTATGAATGTACATGTCGTGTTGATTGATGATTACATGAATCTGATCATCATGATGATCCGATCCGATGCCTCAAGACCTCGTGGCTGGCGGGGAGACCCCCACCCTAAACCTTTCTAGATGAGCCATCCGCTCATCTACTATACCGATTAAGCGTAAAGCTCTTTAGACCAACAGGCCATGAAAAACATGATGCGATTTGCAAACTCTTGACGGGATGATGGTGATGAATATCCACTTTCATCATCATCATTTATTCGTCCACTGAACATAGGCCAGAAATGAACATGATCTAGGGCTAACTGTACTATTGGGTAGCACGTCTGTAAATTTTCCTTATTCAACTAACATAAAAAAGAATTTTGCGGTTTTATGAGACCACGGTAAAAGTGAAACTTTTTTTCACAATAAAGATATTAAACAAAAAAAGAAACAAAATAGCGTGGAGCACTAGCACAAATGAGTAATAGTCACTACATGGTCAGCTGATGAGATAGGCGCCGCTATATTGGCCTCGGCTGCTCTAAGAGCGCCTTTCATTTTATCTCTACTCCGCGGCCGACCGTCACGCGACATGCAACACGCAGACGAAAAAGTTTGAGACGATGTAATTAAAGTTTCACTTTAAAAATCTCCAAATGTATATAAATGACATTGTGCTAGGTTAATCCATTTTCATGGGCGGATAACCTGATGATGATAATGTGGAAAATTATTAAAAGCCTCCTGAAACATCGCTCGGTTGTGACAAAGCCGTAAATTCCACGGACAATTTAATTGTGAGCGGCGGACAGAGTGCTCGCAAAATGATCATCGGATTTAGATCTGTTAGGCTCGGAAAAATTATATCAGTCACGCTGGTGAATTGTAACTGAAAACTATTAGTTCTTTTATATTATAAAAACCAGTTTCCCGAATCATTCCGTAACATCATCATCATTATCAACATAATCTTCTTCTTTATTATTATCATATCCCTCTTTTTCTCCATCATCATCATTATCACCGTCTTCTTCTTCTTCGTCGTAATCATTTTCACCGTTTTCTTCTTCTTCATCATCATCATTATCACCATCTTCTTCTTCTTCATCGTCATAATTTTCACCATCTTCTTCTTCCATTATCATCATCTATATTATCTATAATATATATATATATATATATAGTAGTAATATATATATATTACTACTGGGATCGTGTCTCCTCGAAATCTGGCGAGAAGTGTTGGACCATAGCCTACAGATAATAATCTCATCAGACATGGGAGTTTCCTCACGGTGTTTTTTTTAAGCGGTAAGCGGTGAACAAGAGATGTTGGGGTGTACGCAGATATTTAACACCTACCCGGGCACCTGGTCAGAATCGAACCCGAACCTCTCACTCAAGATACTGAGCCTGTACTCACTACACCATATTAACTCAATATCACATCCTTTTATTATTTTATACAATATATTAATTTAAAGTTTTTTTTCTGTTTTTATATCAGTTGGAAAGGCAAACGTCAGCGTCACCCATCAATACAAACAAGTTATTCTGTGACCAGCCCAGGCAACTCATTTATTTAGGGTGAGCCCAACACTTTGAGCGACGCGAAGCGAATTGAGCCGAGGGGGCTCTTTGTAAAAGATATATTAAAGTATCTTCCCTCCCCTCTTATAAAAAGTGGGGGCAAAAGAGCAGGGGGTAACGGATGAGGACGGGAACCTCACCTCATTGTACTGTACCGATGTCAGGAGTGGTTGTTCTGTGGTGCGGGACAACCCCTTTGTGGAGGTGGCGTCGGTCCCATGAGGGACTGACGTCGAGGTGTTCTATTTTCTAACAAATCCAGGGCACCTCACCAATGGTGGCATTGGTGGCTCTGGCTGGGTTTTAGTAGGTAGAGCTGCGTCCACTTACCAGCTTTCGGGCACCAAGTCCCACGTACTCGCCTGGGGAGACTCACTCCCCCGCGGGATGCCTCAGCGCATTTCCCGGCTTGAAAAAAATAGGCAACTAATTCGTGTATTGCCCATTCTGAGACGTATGATGTTAAGTCACTGTGTCAATAAGTACACTGCCTGTCCTATCCTTCTCTCCGTAACACAGCGAAGCTATTTGACGGGAGAAATAAAACGAGTTCCTTGCCATATAGCGCGAAGCTCGAGTCATTGTCTACGAATTCCACGCTAAAACTAATTAGTAATTAGACATGTGTAATAACTCACAACACATTTAAACATAGCAAAAAAATGTACAATTTATTTACCGAATTAAATAATTAACCCGTACATTATAGTAATTCGCGGAAAGTGCTCAGAGATTGGCATAACGTGGAATAATAGTTGTTTCCCACCGCCATACAAATCCGAACATTTTAATTAAGTAAGGCTATTTGAGTCCCATTTGAGCGCCCATTCATTACCGGCAATCGCGATTATAACCTTGTTGGTCGTCAAATGGTTTGATTTTACAGTTCAGCTCCGTAATTACGTCTCATCACCATAATCGTCTAACTGGCCAGCTTGTCAAGTGGTCAAACTACTAACAGTTTACGCAGAGGCGCAGGTTCGAATCCCGTACGTGTAATTTGGTATTAGGAATATAAAATTTAAAGTATCAATCCATATTTGATATATTTGACGACCTCTGTGGCTCAGTGGTTAGCGCGTTGGCGCTCAAGCCGGAGGTAGCGGGTTCGAGTCTCGCCAGGGAACACAAAAGTTTCTGCGTTCCTGGGTCATGGATATGTATTAAATATGTGTATTATAAAATGAAAATCTTAAATATATGTATTAATATAAAAAGGTCTTACCCGTATAGTACGTTATAGTACCCGTAACACAAGTTCTTACTTCTTCGGAAACTTAGCACGGGACCAGATTGGCGTGGTGTAAAAGCATCTAATAGATATTATATTATGTATTTCTGTAATTTTCTTGTTAGTTTTTTTTTTCTAGTGTTACAATAATTGTTTGTTTCCCAAATATAAATAAATAAATTATTATTAACTACTAATATAATAATATTAATAGTTCCATCCATCGTGATAGTTGGATACATTATATTATTGGTTTAGCAAAAAATATAATGAAACTGATTCTGTGAAAAGCGTGAAGTTAAATTGCATTTCTGGTAAATGCTAAGAGCTTAATCTCGATAACCTCCGTAGAAGTGAAACTTCTCATAATATTTGACTCATATTTCAGATTATTCGTTTTCTCTGCGCCCGTATTTAGTTAAGCGATGAATATTTTGTTTCTAGAAAAAATGCAATAGCACTGTAATAAGCACACAATTATTAAAGAATTTTATCGCGGTTTATTGCGATTATTATAAGCTACCGTTTTGGATACTTCACACTTAGCAGTTCTGTGACCATGGTTGATGTAAAGTCATCGTTAACACAAGAAATTAACGAGTTAATTTATAAGGGTTGATAATAGTATTTTATGGGAAAATAAATAGATAAGAGAACATGTTCATCTCAAAATTACCAATTATTTTACAACTCTGTAATTCGCTTTTGTATTTTATTTTTCCTTTTTGGTATATTTAATATTCGCATCTTTTATTCAGAGAACTGAATGATGAAGAGAAATGAACTTGAAATTAAAAAAAAAAATTAATATTAAAAAAAAAATTAAGAAGTTAAGCTCGTTGTTAAAATTAGGTAGACGAAGTGTTGGTCAGCCATTAACCAGATAGAATGACGACCTCCGTGCAGTGGGCGGTACGTTTTCGATGCGAGTAGCAAGGGATCGGTCGTCTTAACATTCAGTGTGGGACGCCTATGTTCAGCAGGAGACGAATAAAGGCTCGTAATGATTATGATGATGATTCTTTTCTCAAAACTACCGACAAATATAAGAAGACAAAGAAGGTTACATTGTCCCTAAATGCTCACGGAAATGTCAACTGCTGATAGTCACGCACATTTACATTCTCACACATGAGGTATTCTTATTTTTTCCACAACTTTAGGGCTACGCCTCTTCTATACAAGTAGCATTATGGATATGTCAATTGTAAGAGATAAGTTTCTATTAGTAATACAAACTTCTACTTTCACAAAATGTACGACATTATAACACAAAAAGAAATAAAAACAGGACGATAAGCGAAGCAAAAAATAAAGCGCCTGATAAAAACTCGCGGCAACGTAATTTTCTGCGTTTTGCAGACATATTTAGAAAGTAAAGTTTTCCCATTATTCAGAGATCTTGTGAAACAAAACAACGACATTCAGGCAGTGACGGATAGTAGGGGAGAATGCACATTAGCGGGTAAAATGTAGTCAAACATGAATTCTTGGACTCTAGCTGAAATTCCTGAACAGATGATAAACAATTTCGCTACGTCATTTAGCCAGCATTTCGGGCTTGAAACTATATGCGTCTGCAGCTTAATATTAATTATTGAAGCAAAATTCGTGTTGCCTTGTGATTAATCAATCACTCTTTGGCGTGTTTGAGAGAGTATACGCTGACTGTAGCCCCTTTGTGATATTATGAGAAACACAATCTTGTTGTAATGAAGTATCTATTATCATCACTACATATTATAAAACAAAGTCGCTTTTTCTGTCCCTATATCCCTTTGTACGCTTAAATCTTTAAAACTACGCAACAGATTTTGATGCGGTTTTTTTTAATAGATAGGACAATTCAAGAGGAGGGTTTACGAATATAATTTATTAGGTTTTATATACACCGGCTAAGATATAACAATAATTGTTGGACGTGTCGGAAAAAAATAGGCCACCTGGGAGTTTTCAACGAAAACGCTGCCTAAGCCCTTTAAGATATAACAAAATAATGTATGGTGAAATTGTGTATCTTAAATAGTTCTACAAAAATGTCCGCGATGGCATATGTCTATCACTAAAACGAAACAGAGATAGATTAGAGCTTAGGAAAGGACATAGGCTACTTTTTATTTATTTTATTTTATTTTATTGGGAAAACAAGCAGTGATTTACATCTATTATAACAACTTCATAAACATGCTATTCACCAATTAAATGTTTCCACATATAAGAAATCTAAAATCAGTAATCGGAATAACAAAAATGAAAAATAAAAAGAAGAAGAAAGAAAACAAAATAATAATAATAATAATAATAACAATAATAACAATAATAATAATACAGAAGACACAAATAAAGAATCACTCACGAAAAAAATAGAAGAAGAATTAGATGCAGTTTTAATACAATACACGGGTACCGATCCCTTATCTCGTCCTAAGTTACCAAGACTAAAAGAAAATAAGAAATTATATGAGTTAGTAGATATTTTTAACCATCTTTTAAATAAATACTGTCGTACTAATAACGGTTTATCACAAATTCACACTCTTATTTACTGCAGTGCATTAGTTATAAGTAGACGTCTAGGTTACAAAATTAGTAACGTGAGCAACACAAATAATAGACCTAAACCATATAAAAAGAAACCCGCATGGCTAATAAGAATCGACAATGATATAACAAAACTTCGAGCAGATATCGGTGTTCTGACACAATTTATACAAAATAATAGGACCAAAAAAGTAATTAAAAAAGTAGATGCAATTTTCAAAAAAAGTAAGATTCATTCAACTTATGATAAAAATAACATACGACCTGAAGAATATCTAGATACGCTTAAGCAAAAGCTCACAGTCAAATCGCAAAGATTAAAACGATTTAAGAAGTCTCTACAAAGAAAATCAGATAATAAAGTTTTTACTACAAATGAAAAAAGTTTTTATAGATCTCTAAATAACAATAATGCTACTATAACTAACAACCAATTACCTACTGAAAATGAACTGAAGAACTACTGGACCAATATTTGGAAAAAGCAGAGGGATCACAATAATGAAGCAGAATGGATACTGGACGAGGAAGAAAATACTAAAACTATCGAACCAATGACATTTACAAGTATAGTAAGAACAGATATACAAACTATTACTAAGGGAATGAAAAATTGGAAAGCTGCAGGGGTAGACCATGTCCATAATTTTTGGATCAAAAAGCTCTTTTCACTACATGATGTTTTAGCGAAAGCAATTACAGGCATAATAATAGGAAATACCGAAATTCCGAATTTTATAACAACAGGCATTACTTACATGATTCCAAAGTCTACTAAAACCAACGACCCATCAGAATACCGACCCATTACGTGCTTGCCTACTATATATAAATTAATCACTTCATGCATATCTTACAAAATTAAAAGTCATCTAGAATCAAATACAATAATAGCGGAAGAACAAAAAGGATGTAGGAAAAATCATAGGGGATGCAAAGAGCAACTTATAATAGATTCTACGATATTAAAACATGCAACTACTAAGCATAGAAATTTAAATGTCACATATATAGATTACAAAAAAGCGTTCGATAGTGTACCTCATTCTTGGTTGATCTATGTATTAAATCTATATAAAATTAATCCAATTTTGATAAATTTCCTGCAAAATGCCATGACTAGATGGAAAACTAAATTACACTTAACTAACGGCACGGAAACTATTACTACAGACGAAATCAAGATCGAAAATGGTATCTTCCAGGGAGATTCTCTGAGCCCCCTATGGTTTTGCCTAGCACTCAATCCTTTATCCAAATTACTCAATAACTCAAATTGTGGCTATAAACTTACACCTCATTGTACAATAAATCATCTCATGTATATGGACGACATTAAACTATTTGCTAAATCAGGGAAAGAAATAAAAAAATTAATAGAACTAACGGCTAAATTTAGTAAAGATATAAATATGACTTTCGGACTAGATAAATGTAAAACTCTTAATTTAAAAAAAGGTAAATTTAAAAATAGTAATAATGATGAAACCAACTATTTTCAAAATATGGAGGAGAATGAAACTTACAAGTATTTAGGCATGCAGGAAGGTAGAACCATTAATCACATACAAATAAAAAAAGATCTAACTAAAGAATATTTATACAGACTTAACAAAATATGTAAAAGAATGCTATCGTCCAAAAACCTTATAAAAGCTATAAATACGTTTGCCATCCCTATACTTACATACTCTTTTGGCACAGTTAAATGGTCACGCACTGACATTAATCAAATTGAGATAAAAACCAGAACTACACTAACCAAGCACAACTACTTGCACCCTAAATCCGCTATAGAAAGACTGACGTTAAAAAGACACAAGGGTGGAAGAGGGTTAATTGATTTGAGGATGCTATGGGAAGGCCAAATACTAAATCTACGGGAATTCTTTTACAAGAAAGCCTTAACTAGTAAAATACATTTAGCTACAATAGAATCAGATCAAAATTTTACACCTCTTAACTTGACTGATAGGACCCGAAAGTTTATCACATTACAAGAAAATAATGATACCAAAGTTAGTAATTGGCGTCAAAAAGAACTACACGGGAGACATTTAAAGGATTTAGAAAAAACAAACATAGCTAATACAGCATCTAATCAATGGCTTAAATTAGGTTCCCTATTCCCAGAAACTGAAGGTTTCATCATTGCGATCCAGGACCAAGTAATCCACACTAAAAACTATAAAAAAATCATTTTGAAAGACCCAAATGTATTAAATGATAAATGTAGAAAATGTCACCGTCATTCCGAAACCATCCAACATATTACAGGCGCCCAACGCTCACACAATCCGACTATACCCATAGACACAACCAAATTGCACATTATGTACACCAAAAACTTGCTCTGAAACATGGACTTCTAACTGGTAAATTAGCGCCTTACTATCAATACACGCCGAAACCAGTACTGGAGAGTAGCAGCTGCAAGATGTATTTCGACAGAGCAATTTTAACAGATAAGACTATTCACAACAATAGACCGGATATTACGTTATTAGATAAAAACAACAAAGAAGCATATATTATTGACATCGCAGTACCAAACACCCATAACATTCAGAAAACTATTACAGAAAAAATCCATAAATACACAGACTTGAAAGAAGAAATAGCCCGCATATGGAAATTAAATAAAGTTTACATCGTGCCTTTGGTGCTCTCCAGTACAGGAGTCATCCCTAAATACCTACTTCAAGCACTGAAAACAATAGACCTACATGAAAATACATACATGACAATGCAAAAAGCTGCAATTCTTAACACTTGTCGGACTGTTAGAAAGTTTTTACAAGAAGATTCGCCAAATACTATCAATGATTCTCACTTGGCTTAGGCCCGTGGGCTTCATTAAATACCGGAGATCCAATTCAATCTCTGAGAAAAACAAACCCATTACATAATAATAACAATAATAATAAAATAGGTTATGCGATACTTGCCATAATCCAATCTGTCTACTGTCACCTATCACTTGTCAGACAGCAACAGATCCCTCAAACCAACGCTTAGCAAGTGATTGTTTATAAACAATTGGATTAGTATAAATAAGTCAAGTTCTAAATGGTCAACCAATTTGTTATACTCTCTTGCCGAACGGATTGTATACGAGTTTTTTCTATAATTGATGTTGCTGTGAGGTACAAACAGGGGCACAGGATGTCTCGTTGAGCGGCTTGGAATTTTAATGTTAATTTGTGAGAGGAGATATGGAGAATCAAGGATGTTTTGACATGTTTTGGACAGGAAAACTATATCTCCGATGCTCCTTCTTAATTGTAAAGGAAGAATATGTTGCCTGCGACATCTTGCCTCGTAAGTGTTATCAAAACACTTGCATTTGAATTGCAAGTATTTCATAAATATACGTTGGATGGATTCCAGCTTATCTATATGGGATCTATATTGTGGATTACAGACCTGTGAGCAATACTCGAGGATGCTAGGCACAAATGAGCAATATAGAATTTTTAGTACTTTGGTACTAGTAAATTGGGATCCTAGTCTCATTATAAATCCCATTATTTTGTTAGCCTTTTTGGCAATGGAGTCAATGTGTATATCATAACTCAATTTAGAGTCATGTATGATGCCTAGGTCACGGATCTGCTGTACTCGCTCCAATGTTTGCCCTTTGAGGGAATAGTTAAATGAAATTGGATATGATTTATGACTGAAACTAATGACAAGTCATTAGGCACTAGTTAATGTTGAGATCCAGTTTATTTTTTAAACAATAATTTTCAAAATTTTTTGTTGCGAAAATAAGTTTAGGGGATGAAATTTTGTATGGAAGTTCGTCATTATACATAGAAGATGACTCCATGACACTTTGTATTTAGGCACTTGATAAGAATTAAATGACCATTCTGTGTTTACTATACGTACGTACGGAACTGCGCTACTCTGAATTTAACGCGAGCGAAGCCGCGGGCAACAGCTAGTGCAAAATAAATTAACGTGAGTACGCATTTTAATACTGCAAAATACATTTTTCAAGTTTTTTTATATTAAATAACAAAAGATTGTTACTAAAACATCAATGGTACATTAAATTCGTTTCAAATATCATTGCGTCGTTTTCTTTGAGTAAAGGCAATTTTTCATGTAATAAAACTAAGTAAATTAGAAAATACTTTGATGACTTCGTGGCAAAGACTACAAGTGCGTCCTACCTTCTTAATATTAAAGCTTTATAAAGTTTTGAACTGATCTTGAAGATCAAAATAATATTAACTGTGATAATTTTAAGATTCAAATTGTCAGAGACTTTTTTACGTGATTGAAATGGGGAGGAATTTGTAATGTTAAAATGATAATCATTTCAACATTGACAATTCTAATTTTTCAACTCATACCACGTCCTGGTGGGAAATACTGCGCTCTGTTGTCTGCTTGGATACTGCTATTCTGTAAATTCTTTTCCGTGAAACAGTTATAGGTACTATCTTTTTCGGAGAGAACCTTTCAGACTAGGCCAGGATAAATATAGTCTGTATAGGGCTTTGAATCGAGGCCTAATTAATCCGAATATCATAATTAATGATGATTAATCATCAGCCAAAATATTATCATTACTATTTTATTTACGACTTTTTACTACACTATTTTTATTACTTTGACCACGACACAAAACAGAAACCTAAATCGAGATCGCGTCTCAAATTCCGACATCAATTTTACCGTAAAAGGTAAGTCTCTTAGTTGATGATGACAAAAAGTTAGTTTTTAGCACTCAATGCTAAAGATGGATAAACCAATAATCCTCGGCTTTGTTTCTGTCCAATTCGGCTAAGCGTGAGTTTTAATCGCCTTAGTTGTAGCTTACGTTAGCTCTGGCGTTTGGAACGGTCCATCGAAATGACTTGCTAGTGGGCTTTTAGGTGTTTTTTTGTTTGAATAGGAAATAATGGAATCTTAGTATACATGGTCGAAGTGATTATCATCGTGAATGTAAATTATTTCTTAAATGTTTGAGTACCACTTAATACTCTACGTCGCTGTTACTTATCATCAGTAAAGCAACTGACACTTCATCTTTAACAATATGGTGAATATTCTATAAACGAGTTGTCTCGGACCATGCCTTTTTTTTTTCTTTTACGCCGGGAAATTCGCTGAGGCATCCCGCTGGGAAGTGAGTCTCCCCAGGCGGGTATGTGGGACTCGCTGCGCCCGAAAGATGGTAAGTGGGTGCAGCTCTACCCACTAAAACCGAGTGAGGCGACGAGTGCTACCAATGCCGCCTTTGGTGAAGTGTCCCGGATCTATCAGCAACAGGGCACCTCGACGGTAAGTCCCTCAGGGGACTGACGCCACCTCTAAAGAGGGGCTGTTCTGCACCACAGACAACCCCTCCCAACGTCGAGACATTACACTGAGGTGAGGTTCCTGTCCTCACCCCTTGCCACCTGCTCTTTTGCCTCCTCTTCTCACTGACGGCTCACCCTGGGCTACTGAGCCCCACTGGTGGAGCCTTGGACCAAGCCTAAGGGAAGATCGTCTAACTGTAGTAAGACGAATCTCATGGCTAGTCATTACCGTGCCAATCTAGTCAATCTTTTCGAAACGCAACTAGCTGTTTATGTAGTAAAGCATACGGGGGCCCCATGCTGCAGTAAGCAAGGTGTTAGTACTCATGCAAACGGGGGCCCCATGCTGCAGTAAGATGGTGGTACCAATGCTGCAGATCTTGCTCGTTTCAGTAACAGTATTGATGATAAACATGGTAATGATCTTACCAGCTGTTAAATCTCACAAGGAATAAATTGTATGATAATGTACAACACGATTCTGAAAGTGATCAGGATCGAACCCGGAACCTCTCGCATAAGAGGCCGAGTCCATCCCCCACTGGACCATCGTCGCTGTGTACAACAGAGGCAATGACAATGGATACAAAATACAGATACCAATTTATCAAAATCTAATCTCACGTTTACATTACTTCGATTTCCCATCAACGTTTACTTGGTTCTTGATTAATATTCACCACCAAATCGGATAGCAGTCAAATCAAAATCAAGTCGACTAACTTCCTAGTCAGTTGGACGTTTGCGTTTATCCATGAACTAGCTGTTGCCCTCAGCTTCGCCTGCATCTTAAAACGCAAAACAAAAATATCTTACGGAACCCTATTCTTTTTTTTTTTCAAAATAAAATTTAACCTATGTTACTCGTGGATAAGAGTTTTCGAAATGGGTCCAGTATTTTTTGAGCGTATTCATTACAACCAAACAAACAAACAAAGTTTTCCTCTTTATAATATTAAAAATAAATTATATATTAGTGTAGATAGCGTCACACGAATTAAATGATTTTTGACCCTGTTTGTACCTATAACTAGAGCTGCCAGGCTTTTGGATAAAGCTGCACATAGGTAGGCTTTTTGATTGCGTGTCCGGCCAAGATAAACGGTGTCCGGCTTGTCTGGCTTTTGTTAGGCTTTTTCGGTCTTATTACAAAAAACTAAATCAACCTCTACTCAAACCAGAACTATCAAGACCAGGTTTATATGTAAAACCATGGTCTAAGCTTGTTTGTATTACAAAACTTGTTTTCCTTATTACAAAATACCTATAAACCATGGTCTAAGTAAAAATAGTATTACAAAATGTGGTTTAGCGATAAACCAGGGACTAAATCATGGTCTAACTTTAAACTTCAGCGACCCCTAGTTTAACGAAGGTCTAAATTACTAAATCTGATGTGACAAAGCTTCTCTTTTACGTAATATCATCTTTTCCATTTTGTATTGTTGTTTTAATTCGAAAAGTTATAATAATATGGTAATTTAATTGATATTGCTAGTTACTTGCTTTTTTGTTAATTGTTATGATTTAATATTTTGACGCGCGAGAATGTTACGTTTCGATACACGTACTTACTTTAGAAATTAATTCGACAAAATTTAATAAAATGCTTGAAACTAAACCAAGCTAAAGTCGTCATAATAACTAAATAATCAAAATAACCAGGTCTCAATATTTTAAATTTTCTTAAACATCGCCTAATCATTAGCGTATTATTAAAACTTTTTTGTTTTGGCAAAAGGAACGTTTTAATATAATGTTGTCATAGTGACCGAATGACTTTTGTATTAAATGATGGTACTAAGAAGACCACGGTTTATATAAGTCTTGTAATACAAACAAATTTAAACCATGGTTTTGCAGATAAACCATATTTTGTAATATTATTTTCACGTAAACTATTTAGAGTTTAAACCAGGTTTTTTTAATCAAACCGCTTTTTGTAATAAGGCAGTTTATGTTTCGCAAACGAGCGATGACAAAACAGCCTTAGGCTAATCAAAAAAAGGCTTGATTTTACATACATTTTTTGTCGTACCAATTAATACTGAGACATAATCCTCAATAATGTAGGGTGTCCGGTCTTTCTACCCAAATGTTCGGCCAAACTGGCTGGTCTGTCCGGCTATTAGGTTTGGCGACCTGGCAACCCTATCTATAACCTGCAGATGAGAGTCGGAGGAGTTATATGGACCTTTTTTCAGGATGTAAAATCTTCATGGCCTATCCCTCCACTTTAGTTGCGCGGTATAAGACTTAAGACTGCGAAGGAAAGTGCGCTGGTGAAATCGCAGGGCGCTGCTAGTTCATCTCCTAGCGTTTTCTAACTATATTTTGGGGTCGGCTTCCAGTATAACTGGATTCAGCTAAATACCAGTAAATTAAATGGAGCGACTGCTTATCTGACCACAAAACAGTAACTGGGTGATACGGCACCCCGTGGTAAGACTGTTTGTCAGACTCTTGAGATTCTGACGACCCGTAATGACTGTCAAAGATCCACAAATCAAAAACCAACGTCTCGGTATGTAAATACGGTCACCTATCCACGGATCAACCTCAGCAAGCGTTACTTAACCTCGCCAGTTGATCCGCGCGGCTATTACCACTGAGCCATGAGCTCCTGCTGAGCTGCCAGTTTATAAAACAGAAACTTTATGAATAAATAAATCCTGCTTAATTGATAATTAAATTTCTCTGTCACAATAAGAGAGAAACTAAATTATAAATCATGCCACGTTAGTTAAAATAAATAAAATGATCTAATTAAAAACAACGCTTTAACATACTTTGTTCAATAAATTCTCAAATGTATACAAATTAGGGTGGATTGATAAAAGGTTTCGCTAAAGCGAGTGTGGTTAGGGCCTAATGTCAGACATGTTGAGGGAGCGACCTTTTGCCTTAACCACTTTGATTTAATGTCCTATTTTAGGCCATACGCACAATTTAATAAGGTTAAGTGATAGTTAAGAGTGGAGACATGTGAAGGGCCCTAATGATTTTAGTCTCAGTTGGAATTTTAGTTTATATTTAAATTAAGCTATAATAATAACATTATAATAATAATACTTTAATAATAATACTATGGAAGAGGAAGGCGATGCACAACACTTGCTAACATTATATTAGAATAGTAGATGAAATGGATATCTTCTTTCCAGCGGGATGTAGGACGAGGTAGCCTTTAAAACCAACACAATATTGTCGTGAAAGAGAATTAATATAATAATACGCTAAGCTAAACTGGTGAAGGAAGACGTTCTGACACACACAAACAATTAACTTTACATACATATACTACTAGACATACTTATATATAAACATAGTATTTTCATTACTAAAACTATTTGAAACGATATATCTAAAGTTTATGCGAATTTCACTCATTATAATAATCTAACTTTTACGGATATTATACTTAAGATTTTTTCAGGCCTGACATTAAGGATACCTACTTCACAGGAACCGTGGTTTGGGCAAACCGTAAGGCTTATTTAATAATTGACGTCATGAAGTTTTACATTTTAAATTATTTCTCGTGCAATCACATGGAGTCACTTACATAATATTACCACAGTGTATAATCTACACTGTGATATTACTTAGAAATTGAAACTCAATTGATTTTTGTTTATATTTATATATCAAACTGCAATCTCTAGTCAGTCCCTTAAAGTCAGATTTGTGAACAAGGCCTGGTCGGGCTGGCTTGATTACTGTGAGCATTACTGTCTGTTTGTAAAGTCCTCGAGTGTCCCACTACACTGAATATATCAAATAGAGCTTTGTAGATACTCCGACTTTTATATCATACGATTTGCCGTCACTAATTTGGAGGAGAAACATAAATATGCGCGCTTTATCGTGACGACATCCCTACGCCACCGCTCTTGTCTTCTTAGCGTTATACCGTATCTCTTTATATTATTCCATCTTTCGTTATATAGTTATCGTCGTATAGATCAACGTCATGAGAATCGGGAGATTAGGCTATATCAGATGTTAAAAATAAGTTACTTGATTATACATATTGTCTTATGCACGTCATTTAAAAAATATTTGATTATATTGTCATAGCCATATTTAAGACAAGACAGGTGTGATTAGTTACTCGGGGTAGGTAACAAATAAATGAGTTGACTGGGCTAGTGCCAGATAAACTAGACCAGTCGTGATTTAATTAAAATATCGTATCGTATAAATAAATATACATTGATGTTTAGACAAGATCTCGCAGATCCAATCAGTGCCCCTTATTACTTTGCGATAAAGATTACTTCAATTTTGTTTAAGCAAAATGTAAAACTTGTAAGTGATTTGAATAAGCTCTAGTTGAAAGATGATCTAGACATTGCCATAGATGTAACACAAAAATAGATACACATAGAAATTTAAAGTAAACTCATTACAACAAACCAAAGGCTTTTGGAATCTAATAGCTGTAAGCAGTACTAAGTTACAGGGTTTTTAAAATAAAAGTTTTCACAAGAACAACATCAAATTACATACAAAACTAAATAAATACAAAGACGTAACCAAAAAAAGAAAAACTAAGTTGTTTTAATTAATTCTAAATACTTATAATTTCTACTAATCCTACTAATATTATAAACACGAAAGTTTGTAAGTATAGATGGATGGATGAATGTTTGTTACTCTTTCACGTAAAAGCTACTCAATGGACTTTAATGAAACTTCACAGTAATATAGCTTATACATCTGAATGACACATAGGCTATAATTTATCACCGTACTCCCACGGGAATGGGAAGACGGATGAAACCGCAGGGCGTTGCTAGTACAGAATAGTGAAACAATTAAACTGTTTTTAAAGTTATGTAACCTTGCAACTAAGATCGAGTCACTCGGCTTGAGTTGAAAACATAACATGAATATAAGGCAACAGTGATAATAACATTTTAAGAATAACGTGACATAGGGATGTCAGACTCAATCCTCCCGTTACTAGGCTTTTCGTAGAATATCCAAAACAAGAGTAGTTTTAATTATCACTGATTAATTAATAATACATGTTCGTATTGAAACTATTATAGTCGCACAATAGTAATAATAGTGTAAAAAGCATCAATATATATTAATATATTGATGCTTTTTACACTGTATCAGTCTGGTCCCGTGGTAAGTTTCCGAAGAACTTGTATTACGGGTACCAGACAACCGAAATACGTAATATATTTAATACTTTCTGTATTAAAATATATAGTTCAGATTCCATATTTAGTACACATTCACGACCCTAGAACACTTGTTTTTTCCTTGTGGGATTCGGACCCACTACCTCCCGGCTTGAGCGTTTCCATTGAACTAGAGAGGTCGGCAAATATTATCATCATCATCATTATTAGTAATTACACTGCTTTTCCTGCACTTCTCTAAGAAACACATTATAGCTGACGGAAGAGATACGCAGCAACAATTTTGGTGCTAGTAAATAATGAAGTCCTGTTGGTCCTAATTGCAAAAAGTTATTTAAATTTAATTGAAAATAAAAACTTAGAACATTTCTGTTTGCTATCGAAATCGCTTATTTCCAATAAGCGACTTTGCCAATTAATAACTTTTACTTAATGAAGTACTTTCAAAATTAATATTGACCGTTATTTTATAACAAATTTTGATCAACGTCTTTAACACTTTTACATTTTTTAAAGTTTTTAATTAATGGAATATTAATGATCGTTTAATTATATTTAATACATAAATATTAGGCACTGGTAGTGCTATATTTGATAATATATGTTATGCAATACTTTATAATACATATAATATATAATGATTAGCTGATGTTTATTTATTGACAAAGATATTATGATAAAAAAGCATATAATTTTGACGAGGTAAATGTCGCGGAACATAAAACGTCCAGTTTCATTATCATCATCATCATCATCAGCCTTTATCCGTCCACTGCTGAAAATAGGCCTCCCTCAATGAACGCCAAGACGTTCGATCCCCTGCCACTCGCATTAAACGCGTTACTTTGCTTAGCACAAAATATGACATACCACTTATAGGTAAGTCTAGCTTGCTCGGGTTTTCTCCTTAAAACTAGCCAATATATAAGGTCTGATTATGATACCAACAAAAACTGAATCTCATCAGGCAATTTCTTCATAACAGAAAACTTCTTATTATTGTTTATTTCATCAGAAATGCAGTTGTGGCCTACTCACACTGCTTCCTAAGTGTGAGTAGGCCACACAGTTAAAATGACGCCTACCCAGCTTTACAGATTTTGATGTGTAGTTTATATTATTCTAAAGTTTCATTAAAATAAATGCAATAGTTTTTTCGTGAAAGAGTGACATATTATATTCTTACTAAATTTTGAGCTCATCATTTTATTAGGATGGTTCAACTCGGATTGATAATAACGGAATGACAAATAAACGATTTTCATGCTCAACGAAGCAATTATGAAAATTGAATGTTCACAATTTAAAAATTAATTAACGTCTTAATTAAGGGCCGTGTTGACGTGATATATCTAGGTCGTTATTTCACATCAACGTCGCTCAGCACAAAATTTCCATTAAAAGTATTAACTGGGAGATTTTACAAAACTGATCAAAAACAGGTAATATACTTTTTGTAGTTTTTTATACAAGTAACTTTAACTGATCGGTGCGCTATAAGCTATTGAGTCCTGCAGCTTGCTTATTACTACCGTGGGACAGCTCGGCTGTATTGTGATGAGAAGAGCAAAGAAGGGAGTATATACTGGCATCTTACGTCTCAGGCTCTCAGGGTAAGCAAAATATACCTAGGCTTAGACACGTGTGTCTAACACGTAGTACGTTTTATCGTAAATAAAAAAAAAACCTTACATTTTTTTTCGTAATGTTGTATGTTGTGTTCAAAAGGCCTTAGAGCGAAATCGGAGCTGTGGGTTGCCAGGTGGCTCACTCAAGCAAAATACTATTCAAATTAACTTGAGTTTTATTAACAGTAAAAAAAGTGTTTAATATTCGATACGTTTTAATAACTGGGTTCCCGGAATTGATACTGCCGGGCGCGGCTCCACTCTTCCTACAAGATATAATTTATGTGCATACTAGTTGCAGCCCGCAGCCTCGCCTAGGGGACGGTTCGGCTTGTATTGCATAGAGGTGGACCGTTAAAACAACAACTGTTTTTCAGAATAAGCTGTCAACCGCGTATAGCAGATTTCGTTTCATACGTCTCTACGTTTCAGCTATCAACGCGACTCGCTAATTGATTTTTATAGCAAAATATCAAAAATGTGGTGTTGTGGGACACCAGGTAGGAACGAAGTTCCTTCAGCTAAAAAGAAAGGTATTATAAACTACTCGCTTGTGTATGCGACTGTCGCGCCTGCGCACGTCTCATTTAATGCTTTTTATTCCACGCACTTATTCTTACGGTTTTACTATCATATTTTTTTCAGTTCGGTCGCGCAGCAAAATCCCTATCCCCTCCAAGCCTGTCGTAAGGAAATTCGTTCCAACAATTATAATGAACTTTTACGAATTTTATCGGCTTATTAATGTTTTTACATGTCCGATGTTTCGGATACTTTACAACAACCATGGTCACGGGAGGGCAATGGTAAAAGTTGTTTCATTATTATGAGTGATTTCGCGTAAACATAAGAAAACAAAATACCAACTTACGTTTTAAATGTTTCTTATTCATTATGTTTTTCTCTTTCGAGAAGACAAACAATATTAGCCGTTATAAAAAAGGTTTTCTCAAACAAAACATAATATATATGCACAAGCTAAATGTTTAAGCGTGTTGACTATAAATATAATATGATGATTATGATGATGATGAATGAGTGAATATAATTTGATTCTTTTTTTTAAATCTTATATTTAAATAATGAAGATAATGAGTACGATTTTAATGATACTAAATATAATTCAGAGGACTAAGCAACTATACAAAACTGTTTAATATTCAAATTTCCTTCAGAACATAATAAATTTTATACCCAAGCATGTGATTGTCGTCTGAATGGATGTTACATTAAGAGTGCTGGTGAGACATTGTCCTCCAAGACAAAGAGCTGGGATGAAAGGACGTGCATGCGTCTGATTACTCCCAGCCTCTCTCGGTGTTGCCTCTTTTCTCGAACTAAACTCCCCTGTAACTATAGAAATATTAAGAAATTGTTTCAAATATCTGTGCCTGTAACCATTAAATGGATTTCCTTTATGAAAGTTTATTTACTGTAAATAATAATATTCATCATTATCAGCGTTTATCCATCCATTGATGAACGCGACTCCCTGAACGAACGCCAAGACGATCGATCCCTTGACATTCGCATCCAACACGGACCGGCCACTGCTCTGAGATCGTCTTCCCTCCTGGTTAATGGCCGACCAACTTCGGCTACCATTCATTGTAAATAATTTTAACCATATAAGAAGTGTATAATTTACATTGATCTTGATTTTAATATATAACACTAATTGGCGCGCCTTGGCGCTAAAATCGACCTGTAATATAATCTTGTATTATTTATGTATCATATTGGCGTATATTTATCCTGCATTTAAAACTTGGTGCCTAAGATATTATGTAAGTAACTGTAAGCCCAATATCTGAGAGAAACTACAACAATAAATAAAAAATAAACCGTAGTATATAAACATAACAGATGTAAAATGAATGTTTAGAAAAAAACTATTCAAAAATTAACTTTTATGCCTTAGCATTACACGGGATCTAAAACCGCCAAAGGTGATAAAATTTCCCTAAATCTAGCGAAACGGGAGGCAACGGCAACACTAGCCAGTATGTAGGCCACCGAATTCATTTTATGGAATTTTATTTGCATGTACCAACAACGCCAAAATCCATTTAATGATTTGTAGAACTTTCTAGAAGATTATTCTAGTTCTGCCCGTTTCTTTACTTGGATGAAATGGCTTTCTCACTAACGGAATCAGATTTCTGAGACTTTAATTAAGTTAAAATACGATTACATACTATGATACTATGATTAGATACGATTTGATTATTTATCTTTTAGTTTATTTTAGGAAACTTACTAATTCCATGATGCCTTATTAATATTGTTTTAAAAATGTCATAGTACCAGGTTGGCTTATTAACCCCACCGTGGTTCAAGCCTTGTCGTGGCAGTGGGGCTCAGTAGCCCAGGGTGACCCCAACAACTTAGGCGAAGCGAATTGAGCCGACGCGTGGGCTCTTTGTACCCCTCTTATAAGAAGAGAGGACAACAGATGAGACAGCAAGGGGTGAGGATGGGAACCTCACCTCATCGTACTGTCCAGACGTTGAGAGTGGTTGTTTTGTGGTGCGGGGCAACCGCTTTGTGAAGGTGGTGTCGTGTTCCTGAGGGACTGACTAGCCGTTGAGGTGCCCTGTTGCTTGTAGATCCGGGGTACCTTACCAAAGGCGGCAGTGGGGTCACTCGCCGGGTTTTAATGGGTAGAGCTGCGTCCCCTTACCATTTTTCGCGCGCAGCGAGTCCCACATACCCGCCTGGAGAAATCCAGTCCCCAGCGGGATGCGTCTGTGCATTTCCAGGCGTCAAAGAAAAAAAAGGTTGGCCTTTTTTCCCGAAATAATATTACGTATTTAATTTAGCAATAGTAGGTTGTAATTCTAAAGCGTTTTTATTTCGTGTACAGAAAAGTTATCCTTATATTCATTACACTATCATCATAGTCGTCATCATAATTATCATTATCGTCATTATTACGGCTGGTTCGGTGGTCAGGCTAGTATACACTTTAGATACGCAGTGGTAGACGGCTCATAAGCAGTCAAGTGAAGTAGGGCTATTCTGTAAGGTCGTTGTCGAATCTCGAAAGCGGAATCCGCGGTGATATGACGAAATTGTATTCTTTAAAACTCGACTATATGTCTATATCAATAAAGTTCGCTTTCGAAGTGACGTAAAGTGAGCTCCACACTCGGTGAAGCTAGATATCAAAATGGTTTTTTACAGAATAGCACTACAGAATCATTATTTGTACGATGAATATAAATAGCTCTATATATCTATAGGTGTAACGTCTATATACATAATCTTATGTATTTATATAGATTATGTATAATATATGAATTTATTTATAGATCTAAATGCGGCCATTAATGGCGTCGCGCGTGACGTCAGAAGATGCAAAACAAAATTGTTTGGTTGATTTATTTATAGACTATGTATTTATATGAATTTTCTTAAATTTTTTGGTGAGTTCTTATTTACCACGGCGCTACGTTAACGTGGTGTGATTGTTGGATAATTTTGATTCAAAATGATCAAACTTATCTTCAATCGCACGACCATTGCACATTCACTGATCATAAAACGTAGTGTCACACAAGTGTGTTAGGTTAATATTGACACAGCTGGTAAACAGCAGTCGTGTTACGTAACTCCCTAACTGACTCCTCTTTCTGAATGACGTTGACAAACAGGTCCCAAAGGATTCCCCGGACAAGGATAAGCTTTGTTTTGACGTTTGTAAAGCCACATGCCCATCTTTGAATTTCTGAGGTTAAATATCAATTTTTTATCTCGTACTTGTGTGATATACATGTACTTTTGCATTGTGGGGAAAGCATATTTTTTCATCAAATATTTAGATACCTATTTGTTTATAAAATGTTTATGTTTTATATTATGTGCATAAGTTTTGAAGTGAAACTTCTTTAGTATCGTTGTGATTTCAAACTGGATGCAACTGAAAAAACGACAGGTAGAGACACAAATACAAAAGAAAGATGAAGAGCAAATGTCGGTGTGTATGTATATTGCAGACTGTTTAATACTTGCTTGTATTTGAGCATTTAACGTGTGTTTCACTTCTATCGAGTGTGAACTGCACACACCTTTTTTTAACGTACGGTCTTAAAACCTAACTTTTGGACTTAGTTAATTTAAATTTTTATTTAAAACTAGTTTTGCCTAATAACCAATAAATATTCATACCTTATTAATAAACCATACATAATATTATGTTAAGTAATATACGTATGATGTAACATGACATTGGTGACTTTCTCTTCAACCGGACACTCAGTTCAAGAAACTCGTATACATACTAGCGGACCCAACAGAGGTTGTAATTTAGATACAAATCAATCCAGGCGTTTAGTTGCAGTATAGATAAATAACTTAGATACCAACAGCGCTATCTGCCGGACTAATTTGCGAATCAAAACCATCAAGGGCACCATCCAAACGCATACAAAAAAATATTCAAATCGGTCGAGTCGTTTAGGGAGAGTTTAGTGAAATATATACTACAGCAGAATTATATATTATATAATTATTTAGTATTTCTTGATTCTTGTTTTAGACGATCCAAAAAAAAACTTTTCTATCGAATATAATACAATCTGTAAAAAAAATAACTTTTATTTCTTAAACATTCAGTATAGTATGTAGACACATTGTAGAGAACAACAACAATTTTAAACAAAGAAAGAAACTGAAAGTAGATCTAAGCTAGAAATATACAGTACAGTAGAATGCTCATTCTACTGCTGCACATAGATTTCCTTCAACTTATGTTGAGACTCTTCTATCTTCTACTATTTTATCCGTTCCTGTGACCCTTGAATAGTATCACGCAAATACCTTCGGATAATGTTATGTCATTGGACAACAATCGTCTAAGGTACAGAACCTTACCCATAAATATCCAACAATACAGAGACAAGTAATAAAATTTAAATCTCGGCCTCATCTCAAGACAAATGAACCTTGTTATGGTATCGATTTGGACCTTAGGGTACTAAATACGCTGACGGCACCGATTAAGGTAATAAGGCACGTGTCACCCGGGGGACCTTCTACGCGATTGGAATTGTTAAACATCTGCAATTATATCACGGAGTGGGCAAGATGGATTTATTGTGAATCACTCTGTGTTTATGTATTCCTGGTACTTTCATTGTGGTTTTAAATATTTTAGAGTAGACCTCCACTCTTATTTACTCTCTTGTATAAGTATTCCTGGTACTTTCAATTGTGGTTTTAAATATTTTAGAGTAGACCTCTAGAGACTCTCTTGTTTATGTATTCCTGGTACTTTCAATTGTGGTTTTAAATATTTTAGAGTAGAGGTCTTTTGACATATTTTGACTATATACTTGTTCAATAACTTTGTAACTTTTTGGGGATTTATCGCGTCTAGGATCATAGTCCGTGAAGATTATTGCTGTAATGTTACTGTAATCGTCGGGCATGAAAAACCTTTTACTGCTATAATGTGATACCTTTAATATATTATCTGTTCTACTTAAAACTGTTGTTCTTTACGTATCGTCCTCTAATTAGATAACGATACAGCCTGAATCCTACTAAAAGAAAGGTACGACTTTCATATTTGTCTTTATAAGAGACGTTTGTCGATTACTACTCAATTTACATAAAAAAATGTCATGTAGTTTTTTTTAAATAACATAATATTATTTTCTAATACATAAAATAATAATAAATAATTTTGTAATAAGTACATATTTTATCTAAAAACTGTCAATAACAAGAAATTTTTAATGCAATGCATTTTTTGTGTAATTATATAATTACCTAAGTTCATTATATTATTGCGACTTACATTAAGAATATTTATAATCAACCAAAACCCAAAAATATCCATAGAATAGCGTTTAAACATATTTGTTAATGGTACCATAATTGACGATATTAATGAATTCCTTCGAAACGATTTGTCACTAAATGTGAGACAATCTCTCTCAGTCTCACCCGTAGTTTCACGCTAAAATATTATTATGTTAATTTTGCTAATTATCATGCAATATTGTACTCTATTATCGAATATGTAAGCTAAAGTCCAACAATTATTGGCTTTTTGCCAAACTGAGGGATTTGCAAATGAGTTTTTAATTTTTATTATGACAATCTGGAGCTTGAAATAATAAAAAATAAAAAATAAAAGCTAAAAAAGTTTCACAAAAATTATCTTAATCTGTTTTTTTTTTAAATTTTTCATAGCTATAATATCAAACACAAAAATATTAGTCAAAAACATTCTAGAAAAAATACACTAAAAGCCCTACGTTTAATCTATTGACCTGAAAACATAAAAACGTTTTTAAAGCGTATAAAGATTATTCCATTATACTTATTAAAAGAAGTAACGTCGAGTATGCGGATAAAACAGTATATAAGCAGCTTCCTGAGCTTTACGTGGTGTTATTAAAAAAGATTTGGAATAAATTGACGATTACCAGTCAACGGATAGAGGTTGATATTAGTTAATGAGATGTATAACCAAAAGAAACTAAAATAAAAGAAACAAAAGAAAAATATACTTTTGTACATGACGTTTATTTTGTAATAATAATTAATTAATAATAATCAGAAAACTGCACGAAGATCGTCTTCCCATCTGGTTAATGGCCGACCAACTTCGTCTACCTAATCTCCGTGCAGTGGCAGGTCCGCGTTGGATGCGAGTAGCAAGGGATCGGTCGTCTTGGCGTTCATTGAGGGAGGCCTATGTTCAGCAGTGGACGGATGATCATGATGTATCAGAAAACTATCTCCGTGGAAAGGCCATTGCCACTCACTCGCTTCCAAAACGGATCGGCGTTTTGGAAGCGAGTGAGTGGCAATGGTTTTCTTATAGTTTATTGATAGAGGCCTATGCTCAGCAGAGGACGGATAAAGGAGAGACGGAGGAAGATTCAGACAAATAGATGGGTGTTCGATTAGATTTCATGACGATATCCATGACGAAGATGATGTAGATTCATTCCTAAATAGTAGAATTGACAAATTAATCTTTAAAATTATGACTAAATAAAAAAGTTTTCATAATCACTTTCATTTTCTTAACTTTATCAAACTTTCGACATTATGAATGTTGAAAGCTAAAACTGATCTTAATATTGTACTAATTAGAATAAGTAGTATTTATACCTTTAATATTGAAATTAAACTTTCATCTTTAAAACTAAAAAGCTATTAAGGGATATTACTCATCTATTCAAATATTTATTTCGAATTATATTATAAAGTATACTAACATCAAATAGTCAAAATATGATTTATAATGATTTTGAGAGCCTGACTTATTGTGTCCAACTTTGCCCACTTTATAGTAGATTTGGTGACGTAATTACTCTGTCCATCCTGTCCCTACCCTGGAAAACCGCAAAGTTGTTTGACGGATTATACAGAACGGGTCCGGTCAAATGGGAGTGAGAGGAAGGAATTGAGGGAATGGGAGGAGAACAAAGACTTGAAGGGACCTTATGATTTGAACGATTACAAAATAAATAATTATAAGGAGATGATGGTACAGTGGGGTAAAGAGTAGACTCGTTGTGAGAGGTTTATATTCGATTCTGCTTGGGTGCATTTAAATGGGTCAATCAAAATTCCTCAGTCCGAAGACTTTTCAAAATCTGAAACTGAGAATAACGTAAACCGAAAATGTAAAAAGTTTAGGTAGACGAAGTGTTGGTCGGCCATAATACAGGTGGGACCCAGGTTCGTTTTGGATGCGAGTGGCAAAGGATCGGTCGTCTTGGTAGAGAGGCCTACTTTCAGCAGTGGACGGAGAGAGGCTGATGATAAAGATGATGATAATGATGATAGAAAAATGTGAAATTCATCATTATGAAATGACCCGTGATGAGTATGTATATGAATAACCCAACACCCTCCTCACAAGAGAAAGACAAGACCTTAGTCTCCTCTTTGGTTTTTTATGGCAGACGATGATGATGGTGAAATTTGAATGTTACAATTTCAGAAGTAATTATTTTTCGCGATGATAAAAATAAAGATAGGTTAAATTTAGCACAAAATTCTAGAAAACTCTCGACTTTTATAGAACTAAATTAAAAGTTCAGTTTTCATTTTGATTCAATTTAACACTTCTTTATAACTTCTTTCAAGGGAATACTTTTTATTAGGTGTTTAATATTATTCAAAGCAATAACGTTTTTCTATTATATCGGGGAAATGACCACGAGCGTCGATGGAAATGGGTAAGAATTAGGCATCTTGATAGAAAGGTCCAGGTTCGATTCTGACCCCGTGTGATGCCTCGAAATAGGTTCTTCTAAATTTCTAAGTACACCTGAATATCGCTCGCTCACCGGTGAAGGAAAATATCGTGAGGAAGCTATACCTGTTGAGATTAAATGTCTTTGAAGGCGTGTGACCTGGATGAGATAGTTAGTCTAGACAAATTTAGCACAATAGAGACTTTCAACTAGATGGGAAAAACTCCAAAATAATGCAACTAGCAGGGAATCGGGTGTCTTGAATCACTGCGTCGAGATCGTTCCACCATCTCCGTCGAGGTCTGCTACGTCTCTCTCTGTTTAATCAGAATATGAAGTATTTAGCTCACAACTCCAGTCCAGCTCAGTCTCGTGGGTTAAACAGCTGTCAGGGCTACATAGGTTACTACCCTGAATGGAAATGCTAATGTGGTTATTTAGTCTGACGCGTATAATACGCTCCGTCGCGCGTTGCAAACCTTAAATCGTAGGTTACCTTATAATTAGTCGAATTATGTCCACATTGTCCGTACATTTGATACAATGGATACTTGAGTACGCCCTCGTAACCTAGCTTCGAGTCATATGATACGTTAGATAGTTAAGTATATTATATATGTTTGTCCGACGAACTATTCTATACTGCGATAAAATCTGTAAAATTAATTTCATTACTTCTAACTATACTACTATCCGATCTGATACGGCTATAACCATAAACTACGATGGCTAGCATAAAAGAAAGTGATGTTTTGTGTTCTTATGTTTACACAAAGGAGACGGTCCAAAATTGTATGGGACGTTGGTCTACTTTTGTACACATAATGATATAAAGGAAAATAAATTAACAAACATTTTTAATTTGTTCATATCCATAAATTCTTTTTAATTTCAGCGTAAGCATAATTTAATATTTCCAAGATATGCAACACTACATGATATAACAATGGCGTATGAACATTTTCTTTGGCGTTTATGGCTATAAATCTATGTCCAAATAAACAGTCCAAGTCGTCAAAATATCCACAAAAATGCAAGAAACACATTCACAAGTTAACAACTCCATAACAAAGCTTGAAATAGATACAAAAAGTACCATGAGTGACGCCATTTTTCAATAATGACGTTTAAGTAATAGCCGCCATATTTAAGTGGAATAGGTAATATTTGATAAACTTGATAATTTTTTTAATTTTTTGCATGTAACTTATTACGATAAACTAATTTATTTTATTTTTGATGAAATCTATGTATTTTTATTTATTTATAGTATACTGTACAAGACTTACTGAACATACCAGAAATGGACCGTCTCCTTTCACTCATTTTAGGGATTAGGGATTTATTAGGTCATGAGTCCTTCCGTAACCACGGTTGCTACTTGCTGTAAAGTTTTCGAAATGTCTGCCTTGTGAATAACTTAATAAAACTTAATAAGTAAATTTGTTTCATTATAAAGAAAGTGATTTTTTACGCTCATTACAACTGTCAGTAATAGTGTGGTAAAACTATTATTACATATGCTATGATTTGAGAGGTACTCAATTATGGTCAGGGAAGGACTTGGTTGCTTTGAGTATTATTCGCGTAAACATTAAAAAACATAAGATAAAGTATTCATGATATAATAAAGTGAAGCTTTTTTTTTCACATTATACGTTGATACGAACTATACCCGCCATATTGGACTCCGACCGTCACGCGACATGCAACACACAGACTAAAAAGTTTGAAACGATGTAATAAAAGTTCCACTTTAAAAAACCATCTCTAGGATTATGTTTTATTTTAGGATGTCAGTGTGACAGCCCTACGAAGTTAAGGTGCCTTCACAAGCTACTGTAATATTTTACGTAAACAAGACAACGTCAGTCTATTGTGATGCAAATTCTCAAGTTGGGGACGCTACACGGCAGAAGTGGCATGCATTCATATGCACTATACTTCTACTTGTCACTATCAAAGTGGCATAAGTATTTTATAAAACAGGAAATATATTATAGTCATTCTCAAACGCCACTTAAATATTGAAGGCTCCTCAAACTACTGAGCACGCCTTAAATACACATGTCATCAAAATATAAGCAGCTCGAAAATTTGAGTTGCCTTTGAGTTCCGGCTTTGATCCTGACCAGTGTACCTTGAAATGTTTTTTTCTTAATTTCTAAGTGCACCCTAGGCACAAGACCATCGTTCGCCCACCGGTGAAGGAAAACATCGTGAGGAAATCAGCATACCTGATGAGATGGAAAGTCTTTGAAGGTACGTGAACGGCCAGCGCATCGGTGAACTACGGCAAATTACCCTCCTCGCCTGATTTAGAGCATGAGTCCCGTGTTCAGCAGTGGGACATAATATAAGGGACTTTACTTTTGAATTAAATCAGTTAAAATGTAGTTTATACCCGGACTATAATAACTAATTCGGACAGTTTAACTTCATGTGTACGGTTTTCATCAAATTCATTTTTTTTTATATTTAAAATAGTACCATGAAAGTATATTTTTGAATGTCAATTAAATCTACCACCGGCTCCAAGCCAAGCCCACTGTGAAGAACCGGCGAAACAAACTCAGTGGAACTAATATTTTCGAATAACTCATCTAACATCTAGCTGTCCCCTGCGCCTTACCGTCTAAAATTGAAAAAAAAAACCCTCAAACATATTAAACCTCGATCTTTATCTATTAACTGGGCTATCAAACTCCTAAAGAAACTTTTAAATTTGACTCGTAGAAAATTCTTCATAGAAACAAATGAACTATTTAGCTTCATTACACCAGTATAGATTAGAACCCGAAACCGAGTTTCACTGCATCACTAATGCGTCACGATTGCCAGCAGCGCATCATTCTATGGCCCAGTATCATGGTGATTAACCTTGTTAGACCGCGTCACGATTGCGAGTGCATCATTCTGTGACACACTTGGTACTTATGACACCTTCACCATAATCGAATAGTGAAATGAGCCGCAGAGTTCGTCTGTGAAATTAACAGCGCATTGATGTAATATAAAGTATAGACACGGTAAACAAAATAATAAAAAAAAATGTTTCATCATTATAAAGCTATCATGATGAATCATTGATATGTGATAATGATATTCGTCATCACCATTAACATCATATTTAGCGTCTTACATTCGTGGATGTAATTAGCTATTAATGATTTTTCAAAGTGCCTTACTATTTTTTCGCAGCAATTCCATAAAGTAATAGCCGTACCTTTTCATTGTAAAAATATTTCTTGATTTTATATATCTTTACTTACTTTACTTATTTTCTGTGGCTCAGCGGCCCAAAGTGGTTCTTGGAAACGAGAAACTTCCACCGGTCTCTATCCAACATCTGACCCTCGACCCCGAGCTCATGCAGGTCAGCCTCCACCATGTCTTTCCAGCGATATCTGGGACGACCGACTAGGCGCAGGGCGCTGTCCACTCTTTTCACTACATAACATGTTTTATCAACGTTTTTATACTAATGCTTCAGGATGTAAGATCTTGTGGTAACAGATAAGTAAATAAATACATGAATAAATAAGATTCAACAATCATACCATATCAACCTTGCCCCGGCATCATTATCATCATCATCATCATCAGACTTTAACTGTCCACTGCTGTACATAACCACCGCGTTAATGGCCGATCAACACTTCGTCTACCTAAACGCGGCCCGGGCTACTAGTACAGTAATTATTACTGTGTCCGCGTTCACTTGTGAGATTCTGACCACTCGACTAGCTATCTGCACAGATAGAGCAAAAAAATCTGATGTATTTAGATTTATATAAGTTTTTTTTTTAATAGCATAGATGGGCAAACGAACAGTCGAAGCCTTGCGGCTATCGACGCCCATTAACATCAACATAACCAGAGGCTATGCAGATGCGTTGCCCTTCTTTAACCTTTCCCAAAATGGGCCACCGGAAACTTACAAACCGTGCGAAACGCGACAGCTCAGCTGTCACTTTATGCCAATTTCGTGTGAGCGAGAGGTTCCTCCCCGGTCGTGCCGGCCCAATTTGGCAGCAAAGCAGCATGGCACTACCTCTTACACTTACTTATAAGTTTTTGTCATCCTTCTTTGTGATGCTCGAAGCTCTGACATCACACTTAGATGAATTAGAAACTATCGATGAACAGAAATGTGAACTTTTTATTCAACCACGGTATAACAAAAATGAGTAATTAACATTAATAACATTATTAATTCATATATTCGATTCGATACACAATTATAAATTCATACTTTTAATTCGATATAATACATCGCACTCGGCTTTTACCTGTTACCTCACGATGGCGTAATATCAGGTGGTAGGTGGTGGGTGAGTGGTAGAGAGGTGGTGGAGTGGTGGTAGAGTGGTGGTGGTAACCAGTCTCACAAGTGTCGCACCAGTTCGCGGTTCACGGAGAGTGCACGGTAGGATTATTTTTGTTAATATAAAATTGATAATGAATAATAATTAATATTGTGGATTATTATAATATACTTTTGAAAATGTATTTCGTACATTGAAAGTTATTATTGGAATATTAATTGTGCAGTTGCGTTTGGTGTTGAAATCAGTGCGAAGTAAAAATAATTAAATTGATAATTTTTTTTCAATGTTGAACAAATAAACTACAAATTTAAAATAAAAAAAACAGTGTGAAAGATAAGAAATCCTTTAATAAAACATTCGAAATTTGTTTGGAAATGCTAAGTATCAATATTAATTTAGTCATTTTTAAGACAAAGATAATTGAATAAAATAGAAATTTCGTAAGTTGCAAACTTTTTTTATGTACATAAATTGTAATATTCTTATAAAATATTCGATTATTTTGATAAAACAGTCCATAACATATCAACCTCAGTTGATCTTTTGGCTTTTTAATAATAAATAAATGTCTTGCGCTAATGACCTAATACTTGCACTTTAAGCGATGATTTTTTTAACTATTAAGGAACCTTTAAAAATAATGTACCATAAAATATGAGTCCGTATCAGCGAGTAAGGTAAGCAGCGATTACCTTGTCATAAGAATTTTTTGTTCCGTTACTATTCAAACTGACCATGGTTTAATAAATTGTATATTTAATATATACCTTTCGCTAATAGTACAAGCGACGATGGTCCGAGTCCCGGCGTCTTATCCGAGAGGTTCCAGGTTCGATCCTGACTCCCCCGTGTGTGTCTTGAAATAGGTTTTTCAAATTTTCTAAATGCACCTCAAACACGAGACCATCGTTCGCTCACCGGTGAAGGAAAACATCGTGAGGAAACCTGCATGCCTGATGATATTGAAAATCTTTAAAGGTATGTAAAGTTCACAAATCCGCATTGAGCCGGTGCATCGGTGAACTATGGCCCATTACCCTCCTCGCCTGATTTCGAGGAGGAGACAAGTGCGTAGCAGTGGGACATATAAAGGTTGATATTTTACTTTTTTTAATACTACAAGCGACCATGGTCCAGTGGGTCCCACACTCGGCCTCTTAAGCGAAGGTCCGGGTTCGATCCTGTCCCACCAGTAATGATGAATAAACACGGGACACTATGACTATGGTAATAACTAGATCTCGTTTAGGTCTATATGTCTAGTGTGACTCGTTTAAGCCTAGAAAGCTGTCTAGACTCAGGTTGTTATAATGCCATTGCATTTGTCGCAAGATCTCAGCCGTGGACGGATAGGAGCTGATGATGATGAATATAAATTAGTTCCTGGATTAGCCCAGGTGAAGTGCGTTGCCAATCATGAGATGTGATGGTTTCGATGCTAAATTTGCCCTCTAACAGCCCATGGAGCCCTAATAAGTGAGGAGCAGAGGAAGCTAATATCCACATAATCCACAGCTGGACACGGGTCTCCTCCTTGAAATCATACGAGGAGAGTATCGAGCCTAGTTTACCGAGGCGCTGGCATAATGCGGGTTGGTGTACCTACTTCACACACATTTAAAGACCTTTAATCTCATCAGACATGCAAGTTTCCAAGTGTTGGTGGGCCATTAACTAGATGGGAAGACGATCTTCGTGCCGGCCGGTCCGTGGATGCGAGTAGCAAGGGATCGGTCGTCTTGGCGTTCATTGAGGGAGGTCTATGTTCAGCAGTTGACGACTAATGATAATGATGATGATGATGCAAGTTTCCTTACGATATTTTCCTTCACCGATGAGCGAGCAATGGTCTTGTGTGATGCACTTAGAAATTTAGAAAAATCATTTCAATGCATCACAAGGGGTCAGGATTAAATCCGCGCCTACTCGCTGAAGAGGTCGAATCTATATTATTATCTTCAGGACCATCGTCTTTCATCATTATATTCCATGTTGATATAATATTCTGTGTAAAGTAAAAAAAAGTAAAGTATCAACCCTTATATGTCCCACTGCTGGTCACGGGTCTCCTCCTCGAAATCAGGCGAGGAGGGTAATGGGCCAATAGTTCACCGAGCTGGCCCAGTGCGGGTTGGTGAACTTCACATACCTTCAAAGACTTTCAATCTCATCAGGCATGCAGGTTTCCTCACGATGTTTTCCTTCACCGGTGAGCGAACAATGGTCTCGTGTGCACTTAGAAATTTAGAAAAACCCATTTCAAGGCTCACACGGACTGGTCAGAATCGAACCTGGAACCCCTCGCATAAGAGGCCGAGTCCGTCCACCACTGGACCACCGTCGCTTCTTCTATCTATTCTGTGTATAGTCAAAGAATTCAGACGTACATAGAAGCACAATTCTTAAGGATTTTTGTGCCCGCTTTATTGGAGACAAGTCCCAAGTTCGCACTCGCTCGCTCTCGTAGGCTCATATGCTGGGGACATCGCGGTGTCCCTCTCGTCACGCCGCCAAGCGGACATTTACATCGCAGAGTTTGTCCTCAAAGTGCTCATAACGTTTCTTAACTTCTATAAACACAAATAAAATTGACATAAATTTTTCAATTTTCCCTTCCAATGATAAAGCTCTTCTCACTTCTATTCTCCGTGTTTCTCACCTCCTATTGTATTTTTTAATTAATCCTGACCCACGACCGTACGGATATGTAAATTCGAATATGATTAATTGTAGAATTGTATTTACAATAGCGACGACGTAGTATTTTTTCCTCAATTAATGGCTGACCCGAATAAACGGAACGATTTTAATTATAGCGATCCTTTTCAACATTTACATTTCACGGGTGCGGTTTTTATTTTCTTAATTTCAATTCCGCATAAATTGTTGGGGGATAATTTGTTGACGGCTAATTTTGGGCTAATATTTAAAAAGGATAATTTTTCATGGTGTATTGTTTTAGGCACTTTCTAGGTAGGTACATGGGTGCCAAGTCGTAGCCGGGCAGTCCCCCTATTGTGGAGAATCTGGTCTTGCCGGGACCAGTCTGTCGCTGAGGGTATCCCGTCGCCTGCACAGATCCGGGTCCCTCAAATATAGCGGCTGAAGGCTCACGCAGCGGTTTTAGTGGGGTAGGGCACCCAAATGCGAGTCCCCACACACGCCAACGCGCCTACCCAGGCCCTGGTATGGTCGTAAAGGATTTCCGCTGCATCATCAAAAAAAAAATGGTTGTTATCATTTATTAAAACAATAGTAGCAATACTCAACTTTTGTGTTTATGTTGTGTCTTTTGCGATGCTGAATTATGGTGTTTACTATAATTCAAATTAATTTATATTTTACTACTGCATTGATAGTTTTGCCATCAGTTTTAATACATTTCACATCTTTAGACAATTTTGCATCTCTTAGTTTTTCACGCCAGGGGGACAGGTATCCAAACATCTAGTATAATATTATAACCAGTATATGCGGTAATGTAAAAAAATATGTGTTTTGTATGAAAACAACTCCCCCCTAATTTGTGCTGCGACGCTGCGTAGGTTCTGCGCTCTGATTGGCCGACTAATAGCCATTAATGGATGATTGGCCGATCGTACGTACACTTGTATCACTGGTTCGTTAAATTGCTATTACCTCAGTGACAAATCAATGATGAGTTTTTTGGGTTTTTAATGGATCACATTACTTATCTTTTTACTTAATATATGCTCGATGTTCACAAAAAAACCGTAGAACCACTAACCTACTAATCCACAATTTATTTTATTGTTCCAAATACAAATAACCTACATCTATTGTCAACTTATTCCTGCCAAGTTTTGCCCAGGGGAGTAATTGTTACTATAATCTTCAACTTTGTATGCAATGCACTGTGCAATCTTGAAATATTTAAATACAATACATATTATAAATATTCAGTAGGTTTATGCTATGAGTATTAAAATACTATTTCTTAGGGATATTACAAACGTTTAACTATTTATCATAATAAGGTCAAATTGCGGATAGACCATTTTAGCAGTAAAAATTAGTTAGTATAATTATTAAATGCTGTTTAAATGAAGTTACGATTTTATTATTTATCAGTAAAATATTAACAGTATGAAAAAAATCCAAGCTCATACGATGGATTCTACCTACCATACAATGTCAATCATAATATTAATTATTCTTGCAAAGAAACTATTATTATTATTATTAATAATTTTATTTGCTGTTATACATAACATACAAGTAAAATTATTATTTTTTATAGCATAGGAAGGCAAATAAATACATTCTGTGAAAAGTTAGCAACCTATTAGAATAGAATAGAATAGAAAATGTTTATTTCAGACACGAGTATGCCCATATAATATTATTGTTAGTTTGTTAGTAACAATATTAGCTTATAATTATGTTAGTAGTGTTAGTATATTTTCAAAGGAATACAGATTAATATTTACATTATACAAGTCCAGTGACTAGCCTTACCCAATGTTCTTGGATAGGGCAGTCAAACCTAGCCGCAATAGCTTTCAGAATGATGTTGCCGTTTAAAAATATCTACTGCAGTACATCCATCTGTCGTAAAATAGGGTTCTCTTAGCCCCCAATTGGACAAGGAACCCTAAAAAGGATTCTTGAAAATGGTCTGAATTGATGGTGATAAAATTTGAAAGTTTATAAGAATTGTATGAATTGTACGAGTTCATGATGTATGTATGAATCGTTGTATGTTTATTACTCTTTCAGAACAAAACTACTGAATGGACTTTAATGATATTTTACAACAATAAACCTTACATATGTAACACACACTTTTTATCCCTGTACTCCTACGGGAATGGGAAGTACGCTTGTGCCACGGAACGATTTACAATACTAGTAATAATATGTTAGAATGTTTTCGGAGCCAGTATATTATATTTTGTTTTTTCATATAAACCTTCGGCTTGCCTTTCGTAACAAACCTTGACTTGTCGAATCAATTAACATAGGTTGAATATAACTTAGCCAACATGCTTAACAGTACCCAAATCAAATTTGCACGTAAGCTGACATTAAAGTTCTTTCTTCTTAGTTGCAAAACGTTTTTTTGTTTTGTTTTTTTTTACAACCTTATTTCAAGCTGTTAAGATTGTTTTTAATATTGAAACCGATGGGTTGGTTGCGCTCAGGTTTCCGTATTACTATCCCGCTTGTTCCATTAAGCAGCTTCGCATCAAAATGACAGGCCACTAGCAAAGGCTATGTGCTTTCTGCAGTGTAATTTGGAAAATAAAATTAACATGTGATGTCTCAATATAGGCAACACATGAATGAGTTCCCTTTTTTCTTTAACGGAGGGGAGTGGGTCTCTCCAGCCGGGTATGTGGGACTCGCTGCGCCCGAAAGCTGGTAAGAGGCCGCAGCTCTACCCACGAAAACCCGGCGAGTGCCACCAATGCCGCCTTTGGTGAGCTACCCCGGGTCTGTTAGCAAACAAAGCACCTCAACGGCTAGTCAGTCCCTCAGGGGACCGACGCCACCTCTACAGAACGGTTGTCCCGCACCACAGAACAACCACTCCCAACGACGGGACAGTACAATGAGGTGAGGTTCACGTCCTTGCCCCTTGACCCCTAATTTTTTGTCCCCTCTTCTAATAAGAGGGGTAAAGACTCCGACCCCTCCGGCTCAATTCGCTTCGCCCAATATGCTGAGCTCACCCTATGCTACTGAGTTCCACAGCCACAACAAAAGACCACGGTGGTGATGAATGAGTTTCCTAGGCTAGTCTTCTTTCTCTCAATCTCAATCTCGTTTATTTTTTGGGTTACGTTGACCGCTTATCATCATTCAGCTAGTCTATAGACCATCATAAAAATATATAGTATAGAAGTCGATACTTTGCATTTATTAGTCCGTAACGTGCATGCATCACGAGGATAGATTTCACAGAGGTCATCGATATTCAACAATGCCATGGATACGGTTACTCCCGATGCTTTACATCACTTGCAGTATTAACGTTAAATAAACAAATTCTAAGGTCAGTATTTTTGTTTGATAAGTAAAGCAGCAACCCATATGTCTCTTACCTACCAATTGAGCTTAAAGACCATCAGGCCTAAAAGTCTAGACCTTATTATAATTCTTATGTTTACGCGAATTTCACTCATTATAATAAAACAAAATTTTACGGATTTTATCGCGTCTAGTCTAGACCTTTCGAAAAAAAACCATATGTCTCACTGCTGGGCACAGGTCTCGTCGAAATCAGGCGAGGAAGGTATCGGGCCATAGTTCACCAATGCGGGTTGGTAAATTTCACACACCTTCAGACATTTAATCTCATCAGGCATGCAGGTTTCCTTACTATGTTTTCCTTCGCTGGTGAGCGAGCGATGGTCTCGTCTTCAGGATGCAAAGCTTTACGGGAGAAACAAGCAAGCAACTCATGCAGCCGAGAATGCATAGCGCATTCCTCTGAACATAAAATCTAAATAAATCACTTTATAATAATTATACCGGAGCTAGTCTAGATAACTTTCCAAGTGTCGTAAATAGTGACAATCGTTTCATAAGCGATGACAAAATCTGATCATTCGTCAGTCCATTATTGGATTAGTCAAAGTCAAAGTCAAAGTATTTATTGCTGCTAAGTGTGAAAAGTTTCTTAAATATTATATAAGTATAGTATAGTTCTTTCATATTAGTATAGTAGTAGTATTTATCATTTTATTGGTGGGAGGGATACGCTCCCAGCTTCGTGGTTCCTATCTTTTTATCTCCCGTGAAACAGCTTTGCTGTGTTTCTATGAGAGTTTTAAGACACATAAATGAGTTGTCTGGGTTCCAGATAAAATAGTTTATGTTAATGGGTGACTTGGTCACTTACTATCAGGTGGCAAGTTTGCAAGTTTGTCTGTCCAATTAAAATTCAATTAAAAACATTTTAAAATACGCAATGAATTCTCACTTTACACATAATGAACATTTACACCACATCAACCAGATCCAGTGGCTGGTAAGAGGTTGTGTTTGGTCACAACGTCTCATCTTCTCTAAGATGATCAACCTTATAGAGATGCTCGATAGCCATGTGTCAGGAATTAAGTATTCATCACCATTATCTTCTTCATCAGCCTTTATCCGTCTACTGCTGAACATAGGCCTCCCTTAACGAACGCCAAGGCGACTGATGCCTAGCCACTCGCATCCAACACGGACCTCCACTCTTAAACTTTATTGGCCCATCGGGGCTGTTCGTTCTTCGTGTTCCGTTCTCCTGAGTGTGTGACCAGCCCACTGTCCCTTCAACGAGCTCATTCTAAAAAAACCTTTGATGTAATCTGAAAAATAGTTTCATTGTAAAGTGAATTTAGCGTATATTTTAATAAACTATTCGGAGTACGTTACGTACGTCAAATACTGTTTACATTTTGGAATATTCTGAATTGCCCTCTTTTTTCAACCTGCGATGCACAAAGAGGGATGTTCAAAACTTGAAGTACGTCTGTGAAATGGCAAAAACCAAACGAACAAAAAAAAACTTTTTAGAATGAGCTCATAGCTATGAACTAATAAAACTACAGCTTTTAAAATCATCAGATGTATTATAAAACATGTACATAATGTATATGAACAATTCAAAAGGCATTCTATTACTTCAATCAAGTTAGCACTTCAAAAGTAGTTATCCCGACATGTGTAAAGAAAAAAAAAATTTAGCCTTCATTTTCATCGCAAGGATAAAGGATAAACCCATAATCGAATAAAACCCCATTCAACGTGACAAGGGGGAATGAATCTTTCACGTAAACGTGTAAATTAAGCGTGTTGAGGTTGACGTGATTAATGGCGTGAAAAATCAATATGGAGACAATTGCACGCGCAACATCCCAGATGTATAGATGGAATCTGTATATCACAAATTCGTCACGTCATTGTTGGAACAAATGAAGCTATTGTAATAATACTTGAATTGAAGATTAGTCCTAGCCTTGAGGATATAGTATAATACGTTAACTCGAAGATATAATGATGAATGACGTCAACTCCTGGAGACGGTAACGGCGGCTTTCAATATTCTATCTATCTTAAAATTTTCTTATCTATCTTGAAATTTTGACACTTTTTCTTACAAAATCTGTCAAATTTTTAAGATAGATAGTATATTGAAAGCCGCCGTTAGTCACGATAATGGCGCGGCGGTGAACTTGACTTAACACACCGTGTGCTCGAGATGGGCGGAGCTGAGTCTCATTCTGGTCTTATCTCTGCCTCATCTGGGTAAAAATGGTCTCGTTCTGCGAGGCAGTAATGTGCTAGAAGGCGGCCGACGAGCTGGTTAAAGATAGGGCCGGCATCAAGGTCTCATGGGTGACGGACGTAAAAGTAAAATCGTTTCACGAAAAGAAACAAGTAAAATCATGCTACACGAAGAGAACTCGAACGCGACAGAATCTTTTCCATTCACTCTCCACTCCAATCATCATCAATAATCAAATCGTCTTGGAGTTCATTGAAGAGGGCCATCCGAAATTGAACTGAAACGTAGAATATTACAGTAAATCTGAGTCTATGCGAGCACCCAACCACTTGTGAAATATAACGTTCACGTACAAGGGATTTCTAATTCATATAGGGATTTCTAACTTATTCGACCCAAAAGTTTGAACAATAAAATGTATTCAATTTCCTTCGCAACTATGTACCCCAACTATATTTTAATTTTCACTTAAAACGGTTAGATGCCGTGCGTCTGCTGCGGACTTTAGCAAATGTTTCTTTTTATTAATTTTATTAGTGGGCTGAGCAGTTTTACCCATCTTCAAAGAAAAATATTGAAACTATTTAAAAATCACGAATTTGTGTTGCATATAAACCATTGTAAGCCTCTTTATTTTGCTCCACTCCATTTAGTTGTTTAAAAAAAAACATTATTTGGCGCGAATCTGCCATCTTGTTTTTAAAGCTTTCATAGATATTTTAAAGTAAATCTGACAATTATAACGAAATAAATATACTTTATACATAACAATAAACATAATAATCTTTGCGTTCATTGAGGGAGGCCTATGTTCAGCAGTGGACGGATAAAGCCTGATGATGATGATACATTCATTACACAATATTTTAAAGACATTCTAGTAGCACTCACATACAAATTACAATACATATAATTCAAAATCGTGATCCATATTCGGGCGGGCTAAATGTGTCAAGTTGAAGCAAAATCACTTTGCTTTTCAAGACTTGCGTATACAAACAATCTTACAGAATTATTCTGCTTTAGTTCTCGTATTATAAATAACATTAAAAAATATAAAACTTCAATAAAAACCTCGTATTATGACATCAATTCGTTGGAAAACACGTCATGTATGCCAATAACCTTAAACACAATTTCTTACAAAAAATATTACATAAGGCACGCATAACACGCGACTGTCACGACTATGTTAATGACTGTAATATTCATTGGCGAAGTGTTTCAATGCTTAACTTAAGTGTCTGTATAAAAGAAGCGATGTATGTTTGAGTGAGCGATTCAATTGTGACTGCTGGTTCGGAAATGTTGATATTGTTTAGAGCGCCTTTCACTTTCAATGCCAGTTTTTGCGTCAGGTTTGTAAAGGCGTTGTCACACTGCTGTGAAACTCAGAGGTGCCATCACTGACGTAAGACTATATGGAAGGGAAATTTCGATGATTGATGATAATGATGATTAAAATTTATGCTCCGTTGCATACAACACGATATTTCTTGTGTCAGTCCAAGTTCAATGATAGTTAGAGGGAACCAGACTTTTAAAGGTCGGTGCACATATTATTTTCTTATATTTACGCAAATTTCACTCAATAAAACGACTCCGTGACAATGTTTAATGTAAAGTAGCCGAATAATGATGATTAAGAATGTAAAAAACTTAATTAAACCGCGATAAAATTCGTTAAAGTTATTTCACTATATATGGTGATTAGAATTTAAATTCCGATGACGATACAAACGATGATAATTATTTTAGTGCCTTTATATTTGACTAGCTGTTACCCGCAGCTTCGCCTGCGTTAACTAAGATTTCAGACAAACGGCGTCTAAGCGGGATGATGTATTTATAGCATACAGCCTTCCTCGATAAATGGGCTATTTATTCTCAGATCAGGCATCTGCTCATCTACTTTTCCGATGAAGCTTAAAGGCCTTAAGGCCAACAGCATAGGTCCTTTCGAAAAAAAATGGGCTATCTAACGTTTAATTAATCTTTCAAATCCGACCGGTAGTTCCTGAGATTAGTGCGTTCAAAGATATAAACTCTTTAGTTTTATATTAGTATAAGATTGAGGCCAAGTACAAACAGATGGATTTAGTTTGAATAATTTAAGTTTAAAAATGTAATTTACTGGTTACACTAATTTATTCTCCTTAAAATTATTTTAATATATGCTCAACCACAATGGCAGCACAAGTCCGCTCTCTGGCAGACATGACAGTTTCTTACAAAGACATTGGGTTACATCCACTCTGGAAAATCCATGGAATGAATTCATAATGTATTTTAATAAAATATACAATAAATTACTTAATGGTTTGAGTCCATATCTCACAATCTTTATCTTTACAAAGTATAAAACAAAGTCGCTTCTTTGTATGTATGGTTAAATTTTTAAAAACTACTACTCTTTCAGTGGAAGAAATGTGCTGCCACTGCGCCATCTGTATGAATTCATCTTGTAAGAATAATTCGTATTAAATATATTAGTTATTGTGAACAGAAAAGTAGGATAGACAAAGTAGAAGAGTAATTACTGGTATATCGATGTCCCAGGATGGGCAACGCATGGTTCGCCTGTATTGTAATCGTTTCACACGTACGATTTACTTACATTGACACGTACGATTTACTTACACTGACACGTAGGATTTACTTACATTGACACATACGATTTACTTACATTGACACGTAGGATTTACTTACATTGATACGTACGATTTACGTTCATTGACGCACGATTGTCGTACGTTGACGTACGATTCGAATAACATAGAAATACTTTACCCGTCCGACTGTAGCGAGCTGTAAGGTAAACGACATAGAAAGCACTGTGCGCTCATCAAGATAACGAGATGCATAACACTAACCGCTGTTGTTCGATTACTTGATAAGATTTTTTTATCTTCTCCCAATAATATATATGAACACTTAATACACCAAGTCTGGTCCCGTGGTAAGTTCTAGAAGAATGTGTTACGGGTACCAGACAGTGGTAATAGTATTATATTTACTTACTATACTTACTACTATACTTTTATAAATATATTTAAGATTTTTATTAGATAATACACATGTTTAATACACACCCATGACCCAGGATAACATAAACTTTTTTTGTTCTCGGGCGGGATTCGAACCCGCTTCCACCGGGCTTGAACTCCAACGCGCTAACCTTTGAGCCACAGAGGCCGCCAAAGCAATGTCGTCTTATAAAGCACATTGTATTTTTGTTAACTAGATAGGTCGTAATATAACGCGCAAGCAGAGGTTTTAAATTAACCATTTTTTTGATTATTTGGAACTTTCCACTATCCAGCTATAATAAGCAATTATTATTATCACTTCCATAGTTGTAACCATAGACAAGGTAAGTTTTTGTTTCTTTCTTTTCTTTAGTTTTATTTTATATATGAGTATTCCTTGAAATATGAGAAAATTTTGATGTATTCGAAAGTACGCGTTTTCGCAGCGGTACAGATATAATAAATATTATATTGTATCAAATTTCCTTAGGGACCAGTGCGTGTTATAATAAGCGGTATACAAAATGGTTTTCCTACTACTCTTATATATTCCTCTTTATATTATTTATTTATTACTAGATGTCGCCCGTCACTTTGCATACAAACCTAGACATAACCTCATAACGTGGAAATAGTTTTAAATGTATCTGTGCCACTTTAATAATCGATTTTATTTTTTATAGATAGAGAAGCAAACTAACAGACGAGTCATCCTACTAGTATTATAAACGCTAAAGTTTATAATACTAGTAGGATGATGTAAGTATGGATGTTTGTTACTCTTTCACGTAAAAACTACCGAATGGATTTTAATTAAATCTTACTATAACAAAACTTAAATATCAGAATAACAAATAGGATATAATTTATCACCGTACTCCCACGGAAATAGGAAGGACGCGGGTGAGAGAGGCGCGGCTAGTTGTCCATAATTGATTTCCTACAAAAAAAAACGAACTAAAACTGTAACTTTGAAATTAATTCAAAGAGTCACGATGTTCAAGTGGGTACAGACTGACCTCTTAAGAGGTCTGGGCTCGATCCTGACCCCATACGGTGCTTTGAAATTGGTTTTTATAAATTTCTAAAGGGCTAATAGGTACCTGAACATGGTCTCATCACTCACTCACCGGTGAAGGAACATCGCGAGAAAACCTGCATTGCTGATGAGATTTAAAAGTCTTTAAAGGTGTGTTAAGTTCAAAGCTGTATTCGGTCATCGCAACGGTGAGCTACAGCCCAATACGACGAGGTAGTCTGATTTCAAGGAGGAAGGAGGAAGTGGGACATAATATATTAAGAAACCTTTTTTATTCGAAATTACCTATGCTGTTGGCCTTAAGGACTTTATGCTTAATCAGTATGTTAGATGGGCAAATGGCTCATTTTAATTTTGACGTGACAACGTCTTATAATTCGATGGAGCCGGCTGCACGCACGAAAAAACATGACTCATGCGGCGTTACCTCGCTCTGAGGCGTTCCATTTGAGGCTTGAAGTGCAAGTGAACGCGGAACGAGCAACGAAGAGGCACAATCGGCCCAGCTGTATTTTCTTATGACGTTGTCACGTTCACCTATCGTCAGGAAACCGACTTTACAGACAACCGTTTTTTTTAAATGGGGGTTTCCCCCGCCGGCCGTGTGGTCACGGTCTTCTGGCATCGAGTCGGGCTAAGATACCTTTTTTTTTTTTTACTTTTTCATAGTAAATAGACAAGAGAGTTTCATGAAGTCTTGTTTTTTAAGAATGTATTTTTAACATTTCGGTTAAGTCTGATGGAAACAAAATTTATAGTTCATATAATCATTACCATATACATATAAGAGAGGTCATAACCCAAGTATATAATTTACATAGCGTAATAGTGAATATGAGAAACTCAAACGCAAGTTAAGGTATGCTCTGTTAAGTTTTATATGAAAATTGTGCTCGTGAAATATATCGTGCTAGGTGCAAGGTAATTTTAAGCATAGTTTGGCCTTTGAGCTTGGTTGCCATTACTGAAAATGTGAATATATGTTAAGATGTAGTTAGGTAACTTAGAGATCGCTGCTACAATTCCGATATACATTTTTGTGTAATAGACAATTGTAACGGCCATCTATAATATGTGATTGTTTATAATATTTTTAACGTATAATTTACTTCTATAGAAGCATCACAAGATGTTTTTTTTTCGGATAGAGCTATGACTCTAATGCTTCGTCGGTAGTGGGTTGAGCCGGTTGGCTTCACCCTGTGATATAGTAGGGGGGGGGGGGTCTCTGCCTCACCACCGTCGGATGAATCACAAAATGTGTATGTCACTTATTACTTTTGTTTCTCTCTCTGTCTATCACCGATTCAGACAGCAATCTGTTCAACGTTAAGAATAAAGACCATATTAATGTGTTTCGTACCAATGTATGTCAACGATTGGCCATGTGATTATTTGTTTGTCAATGGTCATTACACGATTTACACCACGATGCACACATCACGTGGTGTGGATCGACGAAAGGCCGAGATCACTAATCAATTAGCCTATCTAACATTAAGATATAAACTAAGATTAGACATATTGTGAAGCATTAGAAGAAGAGTAAGCAGAGGGACAACAGCTTGAATCCTCGTACACGGAAAGAGATTTGTTTCATTTGGTTAGTAGTAGACATCTACAGGGTCCATGACCACTTTACATACCATAAGCAGACAAGCAAGTAATTGGTATCTTGTATTGACTACCAAACCTAGAACCTGCTCTGGGATCGGTCATCTTGGCGTTCATTGAGGGAGGCCTATGTTCAGCAGTGGACGGATAAAGGCTGCTGATGATGATGATAATGATGATTGCTCTGCTTTTCCCTTATCCTCCCTCCCCTATTTGATCATCAATATGCAAAATAAACTGCACGAAACCCAACAACATAGTTGTAACTTGACTCCGGTATGGACTGAGATATACGGGTCGTGCTGGACCAATTCTGCTGCAATGCAGCAGTGGTACAGCAACGAACCACCACCAAGTGAACTAGCTGACCATTTTCCTCCTCTTCTATAAAACTATTCCTGGACCCGTTAACAGTCTGCAAAACTAGCTGAATCCCCATAGCCTAATAATCATTTACATTTTAACAAATGTTTAAGGAAGTTGTTCAAAAGTGTAATTAAAAGAAAGTGCTCTGGGAAATCCGAGAAAACATGTTTTATCAAGAATAGAATTCCAAAGAAGTCCTCTGTGCATACTTATACTAGTTTTGTATTCAGTTATGTTATACGTTTGAAAATTGCTGCTAGCAATTTGAAAGAATTTTCAACGCCACTTAGGATTTAACCCACACTTTGCTATATAAATTCAGTTTAAACTTACTGGTTTATAATTTGGTAGGCAGAAAATTATTTTAATCATTCTTGAAATGAAATGAAATGAAATGAAAATGAATTTGCAAGAATATGGTACAATTGATGTTTGGATACATTATAGTTCACACATTCTGCTTAAAGCGTGCAAATAATTTAACAAGATTAATGTAATTTTTAATAATAAAAGATTCAATGTATGTACACAAAGTTCAGATACTTATCAATAACAAATGAATTATTATAAAATACTTATTATAATATGTTAAGACACACAGTGCAGCAGTAAGGTAACATGATACCGACTTATACAATATTTTTATCATTATTGTCATTCAAAAACTTATTTATGGAATAATACGATTTAGACAAGAGCCACCTAAACAGTTCAATCTTAAATTTGTTACCACTTAACTCATAAGCATGCTTGATATTATAACTTATAATCTTCACAACTTATTAATCATCACAACTTATAATTTACTTATTAATACTTTTATTTAGCACTAATAAATATATATAAATCGATGAACGGAGGCTGTATACTCGAAAAAGCATGACTCATGCTCACGTTTCTTCAGAACAGAGCGTGCAAGCGAGAGCGCGGAACAAGCAATAGAGAGGCATGATCGGCCTAAGCGTTCAGCAGATCAGGTGTTATGATGGTATTGCATAAAATTATCATCTGTACTTTACAGACAAGGATGATTTGATACCTAATCATTAAATTCCAACAGCAACACTAAAGTCAGTTAACAAACATACAGAAATAAACAACTTTTTCCGTCGAATCCGACCGAGTTTATTATTATACAAGTCTTTAACACCAAACCTTACTTAACAGGAAAGTAAAAGGTCATATATAACGGTCATAATGACGGCAATTAAAGAACCACCTTAATACTTACATGTAGAGTAAAACAGCCTTGCTGTGTTTCATAAAGGGGGAAAAGACATGGAGTATTCCTGGCAGTGAAACCGCAAGGATAAGGGCCCAAAAGCGTGTGAGCGAATTATTTAAAATTATTCAGAGTAAAATAAAAAACTTTTCCAGATTCGACTATTGATACGTCGATCTAGAATAAGCTACATCACTATCTACTTGTTTATATTCAAGACGCTAATCAATGCGGTGGCTCATCTCCCCGTTTGTCTATTTACCTCACAATTGTAACAAAACAGACAACTTTTCCCGCCTATATATTTACAATATCCCACCGTAACCTATATCCGGAATAAAACATATTTATGAATGTCAAAGGTTGGATAAAACGTGAGAATGGTCCATGCATCATCGCGTGAATCCCAACGAGCGTATAGAAAGTGAATACGTGAGTGCCGGTGTATATTTTATTGCGGTTTGTAGGGATGTAACACAAAACATCGATTTGTTTTTGTTTGCCACTAGTTTGTTAAAGCTTGTGTTGCCAAACACCAGGGTTTAGCAGGTAAATAAGTGATCTGACAGTCCATTTGCAACCTTATGAATAATAATATTAAGAAGAATACTACATACACGTCCATAATTTAGATTCTAGTGCAAACATATAAGTGGGACTCCAACCAGTCACTAATTGCTTAAATTGTCCAGTGGTCGTCGAAAATAGCTGTACCTAATTATAGTTAGTTAATAGGTTCTAGTTAGGAATACGATGAGTCGATGGACCATTAATTAGATTAGAATAGGTAGATACTGGTCCTTATTGGATGCGAATTGCAAGTGATGGGCAGTCTTGGCGATATTTCCAATTTTATTTAAAAAAAAATATCGAAAATATCGATCGAATATAATTAATCATTTTGCCATCCCTACCGTATCACGGTCATTGTATAGCGGTCTCGTATAATGACTTTATTAAATATACAGTTTATTTTCACCGTCAATACCATAATGTAGTACAACTCACACTTTTTTTATTTTTTTTTATTAAAAAAGCTATACAATACACCTATAATATATTCAGGTTAAGCTAGCTAACTCACACTTTTAAGACACAAAATTATCTAATATATTTTTTCTTAGGTAGGTGTAGACCTACTCCTGTGTAGACAGGATTCAAACAATTAATTTATTTTTTATTTCTTTGGTAAAGCAACATAGAATTTAAACACTTGTATTGCAATAACTTGGACGTTATATTATAAGTTAAAGACATATAAAAAAGGGATTTTCCCCATGTTTTCGAGATTTTTTATTTAGAATTTAATTACATCAAATTTTTTTAGACAAGGTAAGGGCAACTTACAACGTAGCTATTATAATCTCCAGTCAATACTTAGGAAATGCGTGCGTGTTTTTTGTAGATAAGAACGATAGTATTGTTTTATTATTATTAGGTTCCCACAGTAATAATCGTTTATCTCGACGTGAGAAAAGTTACGACATGCCTAAATCCTATGAAAAACATGATATCCTACTTAGCACTATTATTTCCTAGTGAGTAATAGTGACCTTACAAATATAAAATGAAAACGTTTTAAGTTGTTTGAAATAATTAATAATAATAATAAATTTATTAAACAATATTAACATTACAAGCCAACAAAATATTATACTATTATTATATTATTTTATAATATTTAACCCACTTAATAGTTGTCAAGATTTCTACACTAGGCATCGCCTCTTGCCTTGGGTAGAAATCTCTTGAAAAAACATTAATGTGAGCAGGTATCATTAAATCATAGACTAACAGCTGTAAAACATTTTTAAATACTTGAATAGAGTCTACTTTAAAACTATAGTATACTTTATTCGCTTATAATTGAATTTAAAAAATATATAATTGGATGAAACCCATTGGAATAGGAGGAAAAAAAAAGAAAGCTTACCTTTTTACGAGTTAATCACACTGTTATTTTTTTTATACAATATATAATTAGATACACATTTTTTACTTCATATCTTGCTTACCAATTGCTTTAGCACTGGTCTATGAAGTCATATTTAGTTCATTGTAGCGCTGCAGGGACTTTTCCCAGAATTCTATTAGATTATTAATATATTTCATAATATCGATTTAATCTTTATCATAGAATTAAGCTTCCTTGTTTTTTCCTTTTTAACCAATTTTATTTTTTTATTTTCAGAAAATGAAGCTGTGTTGGTACTTCGTTACAGCGGCATTGATTATAGTCGTAAATGCGGCTGTAGACGTAGAAAAAACTGTGCAGCAAGTTCAAAGCATTTTGAAGTCAAATGCTCTATTACCGCGACTTACAAGAGAAGAAATATTACAACTTTTAAATGACATTAAAGCAGAAGATTCCAAAAGCTCATCATCATCTAGGGAAAAGTCGAATGAAGTGATCACCACTACAACTTTCAAAAGTACTGATGAGAATGAGATAATTCCGAAAATTGAGGAGCATATTATAAGGGAAAAAGATGTTTCGAAACAAAATTATCAAGTAACATCGGAAGCTGCAACAACTGAAACTATTGAGAAAACAACAAAGGCTAGTGGACCAACGCTAACAGTAGTTCTTCCTTACACCCCACGTGATGGATCCTCTTTACAAGAACTATATACCAGACCACCGAGACTTGAAATTGTACCAGACAATGTTACTCCAAAACCTGTCAAAACGGTTAAAGCTAATGATAATATTCTTAATATATTGACTTCTAACTCAAAAATGGCCAATAAAGAGAAATTTGATTTACCGGCTGAACTCCAGGCATTTTTAGATAGCCATGGGCTACAAGGTAACTCTGAGAAAGATCACTTCCTTTTACCTCTAGATGGATTTAAACCACTCCCACCTGGAAGAGTGGTGGATGGAACTATCCAATTGCCAGAAAACATTTTACTAACATATGATCTTATATCTCCTGATCTAACTTCATCACAAAATGAACATGTAGCAGCATATTCAAACAATAACTACTTATATGAGCCTCTACGCCCTGAATTTCCTTTTGAGTTAGATACTTCGTCTTCTGAAATAAAAGACACAATTTTACCGTTAGATTTGCCAAAGCCAAGAAAACCCAAAGCAGCTGGACTAAATTATGAGCCTATAGATTACGACTCAGTCAAAGTAATACCTTTAAATCAGGGACCCAGTCCTGATATAGTTGAAGCAGTACAAAGCGAGCCAAATAAAAGACAAGCTAACGTATCTGATACGACTACAAACGAAACAACAACTATTGCTATTACAACAAATGCAAATACTGACAGTCAAGAAAGAGATGAAACAACTACTGCAGCATCAATTTCAACTTCATCTACATCAGCACCAGACAGTGTGCCAGCTGATTCAGATTCCGGCGCATCGATTGCTGATCTTGAAGACTCTTTTGGTGGTGCAGCTCCTGAGCAACCCGGAGATTCAGTTCTTCCACCACCGAAAAAGAATGGATTTTACTGGATGTTAGATTGGAATAGCTTTTTAGAAGTAGGAGATGGTGATAGTAAAGTTAATATTAGATTTGAGCCTAAGTTAGGAGATCCTCAAATGTTCTTACCTGTTAATGTACCGTGATAAGTAAATGTAAGACGAGTAGGTTTCTAGTCTTAGGGGGTTTATTTCATGGTGTAAATATTAGATATACACTGAGTTTTTTTATTTATACCGGTCTAAGTTAGAGTATTCTTGGCCAAAATATTGTTAGTTACAAACATCTGTACGAATATACAATGATAGAATTGTATACATACTTTTGTTCAGTACACATTACTTTTTATAATTATTATGTATTAGAAGAATTATTTAAATTATACATTAGAAGAATTTTAAATATCTTTAAATCGATAGGTATCTCTTTTATGTATGTCACCATATATGTTTCAGATACCATTATCGAAATTTCGAAAAGCTAATTTAAAAATCTCCGTGAAGAATTAAGCTTTAAAATTATTTATTGGGATAAATTAAATTGTTTCGTTTTTGTTGGTAGTATTTTTAATAAATATCTTACTATTTTAGTCACTTCTGTAGATGGTTCTACATTGAACTTAACATGTTCAGTACCCGATAGTACCATCTGTATTATTTTTTTGGCTTTAAAGTTAGCACACTACATTAATATCACATCCGAACTGTTTAGAATTTTGGATCCATCTTGTTTATTCTAACTAAAATCTTCATGGCTATCATCAACTGTAATCAATCGTACTATCAGATTTTCATCATTATTAATACCTTTCTTTTCACTGCTAGTCATACTATTTCAATAAACGCCAATTTTTATTTCACCTATACGTTTGTTTATATAAAATATCAAATGATGTATAGAAAATCCAATAAACTGAAGTAGAGAAAATTGTAAAGGAACATTATTAGTTTTGTCATGGTTGTTACACAATGGTGAACGAAAGTAGAAACGCCTTTTTATTCAATGTTACCAGAAATTCCCCTAACCGGAAGTTTTCTTTCAATTGGAGTTTTTTTAAGGAGAAATAGAAAGAAAGAAAGAAACATTTATTCAACACTAACAGGAGACACACATGAAAAAAATAAAAACAAAAATACACAGAGAAAATATTTTTCGCTTGCACAGCCTACAAGTAACACATATCAGTAACATTGTTGATAAAACAATAATTGCAAAACACAAATTGTATTGAAATTTAAGAATAAAGTGTGTGTCTCACGTGTAGGTCGAAAAGGTCCAGTTCAGCATTATGCCAGGCAAGGTTTACCTGACGCTGATTTCCAATTGAACCAAAAGTAAAAATCAAGTCACGGATGCCAACCATATGCTTACAATTTCACATTTTCAAACAGTATAATAACTAAGAATTCTATGCATATAATATACGTATATAAATCATTTAACACTCAAACAGGAAAATATTAATAAGTAAAAATGGGAGGAGGAGTAAGTAAGTATTTTTCAGGCTATCGTTGTTGTTATTTTTTATAATCGATACCAAATTTAAATAAAATTTATTTTTTACTAATTAGACAGGTTTTGATTATTTGTCATGATTTGATATCTCAGCGACTTTTTCAAGGATTTTATGGGAAATTTCCAATGTTGTATTGGCAACAATGGTTACGACTCTATTACTGAAATTAAATTATTTTCTATTGCCTCTATTAATATCGAAGTAATAACTTTAATAGGATTCCCTTAATAAAACATTAATTAAATTATTCAATATCAAAGAAATAAAAAGTTATATTAATGTAAGTTTCCAGCTGGTTCCAAAGTTGGCTACTATTATTACTACTGAATATTTTAGTATAAACTTCTTAACGTTTAAAGTTTGTAGGTAAAGAGAAATTTCAACCCTCAGCACGCTTAAAGTGTAATAAAAACTGCACTATATCATGTCCAATATAGACTATATTTTTAGCCACCGACTTAGAAAGGATGGAAGCTTAAGTTTGACCGCAAGTATTTCTATGTTTGTAGAGGCACCGTAGCGATTAAACGGGTGAACCGATTTTGGTACGATTCGATAGCAGGTTTTCTAGCGGTATTAAGATACTTGAGTGTTGTAAATAAAATCGTACGAAACAATCATACGCCAATTCGACTCTCACTTTGCTAGTTTTATGTTGAGTTTTACCTTTTTTTCCTTTTATCATCATCACCATCATCAGCCTTTATCCATCCACTGCTGAACATAGACCACCCTCAATGAACGCCAAGACGACCGATCCCTTGCTACTCGCATACAACGCGGACCTGCCACTGCACAAAGATCGTTTTCCCATCTGGTTAATGGCCGACCAACACTTCGTCTACTTTTTCGTTTAGGGGAGATCCCCTATTTATGCTAGATATAAAGCTAATTCCAGACAAGTCACTGAACAAAAACCATTAAAAGCAGGGACAGGTTCATGCCATGCTACGCGTAAGATGTGGTCTCGACAGAAAATTCACCCGTTGCTTTTCCCGAAATGCAAGATGCCGGTGCCAGTAACTAATACTAAATACATATCTGCTCTTGATTCTGAAATACTGTTTCATGGGAGATACAAGAAGAACCATGCGGTAACCATGTACCCATTCAGACAAACGCACACACTGCCCTTCTTAGGCTGTAGCTATGCTAATGGCCCTAGTGGCATAAATGCTTCATCGGACGTGAGGCAAGCCGATTGGATTCACCTTGTGATGAAGACGAATGGGAATCCATCGTCGTCGTGGCCCGCCAGCTGTGGAGTGCGACTTCCACTGCTTCTGGGGGTCGGGTTTGTACATGTGGTGGGTCCATGCCGCACTACTGTCGGATGAAAATGCACACTGCGTCTTGATAACCCTAATGTTCTTGTTTTCAGTAGAGAAAAGCACATTTTCGGAAAAAATAAGCAAAATATATTTCACTGTCTTCCATGCACATAAGACTGATAGAAAAACACAACATCGCATCAATTTTCCTTATGAAGTTCTTTGATTACATCTGTTGCGAATAAGGTCAAGTTGACCCAGAAACAAAGAGCCAATAAATGGCATCTGCCAAAATTAATAAGCTTGTAACTTTCGCAACGCATAAATTTAAAGTAACAAATACTTAAAATAATATTGTTCCAACAAAAAGACTTATTGTGGAAGTCCGCATTGTGATATTAGCATAGTATTAAAAGGGACAGTATATTGTTGTGAAAATTGCGTTAAGCTTTCATAAAACTTTGATTTAAACACAACAGTAGGTTCGAAATATTTTTTCGAATTGACGCCAAATGATGGTCGAGTGACTTTCATCATCCATGTATAGCGTGTTCGAATTATGGCGCGACCATTTGTACTGATAAATCATGATCATCAGCCTTTATTTATCCGCTGCTGAACATAGACCTCCCTCAATGGACGCCATGTAGACCGATACCTTGTTAGTGACAAGACATTGGTCATCTTGGCTTACTAAAACTAAAACTTGCCTTACTAAAACTGTTTCCTAATTCCGCAATGATGACTTACCGTGGTCAAAACTTTGAGGAATGCCGCTTGGCAGGTATAAAACATTTATAAATCTTCTTACTAATATTATAAACGAGAAAGTTTGTAAGTATGGATGTTTGTTACTCTTTCACGTAAAAACTACTGAATGGATTTTAATAAAATTTTACAATAATATATCTTTTACATCAGAATAACACAAAAACATAATTTATGTCTGTACTCCCACGGGAATGGGAAGTACGTGGGTAAAATCGCATATCTACTTCTACTATAAATTATTGTTGTATTAAAATTAATAATTGCATAAAAATCTATAAATATACAATAGAGCATAGTGGTAACGCGACAAAACAGCGACATATCGTTTGCCGTACGATATAACGGATAGGGCATCTTTCGCATAAAAATAAATAAATAAGCGCATGAATTACAAATACATAATATTAAATTACAAATCCAACAGCGCCTATTTCGATTTAGCACGCCTTTAAACTTATTTGTATTTGAAACTTGGCTCCAACATAAATTTCGAACTCGGTATTAACAACAGCTGTTCCAACGAACTATGTAACTCGCAGCATGCTACATCCAACATAGTTTCATGTCTTCAACATCTTCATATTTTGCAGGGATTCCATCGGAATTTCTTTGTGGAAACATGAATATGAAGTATTTTGCGCTGGCTGTATGCTGGTACTAAATATTTGTGAAATAGCTTGAGTAACATCGCAATCATTCTTAATATTTACAGGTGAATTATATTTAATGGTGGCTGTACAGTGTACATTCTCCTCGGGAATGGTTAATGTGAGAGTGCAGATGAAGCGTCCGCCCACATCAAGTCATTTATATATGATGGAGGCTGTACACTCTCGCTGGAGAATATCAAAGCATATAATACAAGCTCACATAATACCGACGTAAAGTGACAGTAATGCTGTCGTGTTTCGTGCGGTTTGTGAGTTTCCGGTGGCCATGGCCATGGCCCATATATAGGCAAAAGGAGGACAAAGTATCTGCATAACCTTTGGTTGTGTGGATGTTAATGGGCGTCAATAGTCGTAAGGCTTCGGCTGTTCGTTTGCCGAAAATCATTTATTTTTCAATCTTTTAAAAGAATATAACACCACAAATAAAAACTAGAATTGTAATACAGTTGAAGATGTAGTCGGCTATTTCTAATTCCCAATTGAATCTAGAAATATTTAGCTTTATCAAACTATCTATTAATTTTGGAGCAAATGAAATTGATGAAATACTAAGAAACCAACAAAATGGTAGTCAATACTTTCATTTTCATTATATCCCTGGGGTAACAAAACAGTCAATTTAAAACACTGGTCCGAATTTCGTGAGGGAACAAACCCAATTCGTTATGGCTACTTTAACATTCTAATTCTCATTAAAATAAGCGACCTACTGACCTGAACAAAATTGAAGTACTCCGAGAAAACCCTTAGTACAAAATGATGAGGAGCTACGCGAAACTTTGAGAATTCACTCCAGCATTTTAATTTTTCAGACTTTACGAAGCTCGTTTTTAAGGAGTTTTGTAAGTACGATGAGGTTAATCCATCGGAGAACTAAAGTTACCGATATCATGCTAAGAATATGCATGTTAAAGTGGCAAGAACAGATGGCCGTTGAGCCAATGAGGTTCAAGAGTGGAGGCGAAGAGTTTGTCAGACATCAACCAGGTGGTAAGATGATCTCCGTGCAATGGCAGGTTCGCGTTGAATGCAAGCATTATCATCTGCCTCCATTTACCCACTGCTGAACATAGGCCTCATTCAATGAACGCCAAGATCTCTTGCTACTTCCAAAACGGACGGGCCATTGCACAGATATCGACCTGGTTAATGGTCAACCAACTTCCTCAAACTAAACACGGCCTGCACCTTATTGGATATCTACTATCCGTTCTCCTAAGTGTATGACCAGCCAACTACCAATTTAACATTCAACGAGCCAATTTCTAGTTTGCTACCCGAATATTATAATACTAAGGGCTTGGCATTAGACAACTCTAGCTCATGGGACTTGTGCCCAACAGTGGGACATATTATAAGGGACACTTACGTTACGATTTGATCTGGTCACACCAATAAATATGTCCATATGCTGAGCACGGGCTCCTTCTCGAAATCAGGCAAGGAGGGTAATCAGGAGGGGTTCACCGAGACGCTGGCTGCAGATTGGTGAACTTCATATAGCTTCAAATACTTTCAATCTTATCAAGCATGCAGCTTTCCTCGTGATGTTTTCCTTCACCTTTTTACACCCATAAATTAATGCTCTCTAAAGGCAATATTAAATTACGTTCTGCCAAAGACAAAAACCGAACAGTTTTATTAATTAAATTACAATCGGAACATTAATTCATCAGGGACAAAAAACAAAAAGTTTCGATAGCATTATTATTAATGTAAAACAAACAAGAGGTAACTAAATGTCACTTCAATGAAAGACTTGACTTCCAGACTGAAAGTTATTAGAGAATCTAGAATAATCTGGAATAACAACTGTTCCATCGAACGGGAAAACTTCCAGCTTGTTAGGAGAAATTGTCCTGGTAATATTCGATTCCCATGGGAACGACCGCTCTTAGACTGGAACTGTTTATAATAACGTGCTGTTTTTGACGTGCCAATATTTTACACAGAAAATGATATCTATCAGAATTGAAAATTATATTCTTCGAAATTGTGTTTGGAATTTGTTTTAACATTTCCTTATTGACTTTTCACCGACGAAAGCATAGTTAAGAAATTATTATATCGATACTTCGGGTTTAGGTAGACGAAGTGTTGGTTGGCCATTAACCAGATGGGAAGACGATCTCCGTGCAGTGGCAGGTCCGTGTGGGATGCGAGTAGCAATGGATCGGTCGTCTTGACGTTCATTGAGGGAGGCCTATGTTCAGCAGTGGACGGATTAAGGCTGATGATAATGACGATGATGATGATGATGATGATGATGATGATGATGATGATGATGATGATGACTTCGGGTTCAGGGTCTGGAAATAGCAACTCATAGAATTAATATTTCGCATACATATTCTATAGGCGTTCATTGAGTGAGGCCTACGTTGTTTCCAGTGTGCCTACCCTGGATCCTGGTACTACTAGGTAGGCTAAAAACATTTCCCTGCGTCAGTTCAGACCCAGTTCAGTGGGTACATACTCGTGAGTCTTTAAAAGTCTTTAAAGATGTGCGAAGTGCACCTATGGCCTTCTCGCCTGACATCTAGGAGGAGACCCATGGTCAGCAGGGGGACATATTGTATGGGTTGATATATGAGGATTACGACTTCACTTTACTTCTATACTAATATTTCAAAATATGTGAAAGTAAGGATGTATGTTACGCTTGCAAGCGGAAACTACTCAACCGATCATCATGAATCTTTGTACACATATTCTCGGTGGTACCAAAGAATTTATATAATAGACGTATATATTGACCATTCTTAAGGATTTTTTTGCAGACTGTATTGGGGACATGTCCCCAGTGACCACTCGCTCGCACTCGTAGGCTGCTATGCTGGGGACATCGCGGTGTCCCTCTCGTCACGCCGCCAAAAGGAATTTTTTCGATAATGCGGGCAAAACCACAGTATAAGATGTTTAGATTTAGGAATACATATAGTAAAAAAGAAATGTGGTGTCGTGGGACACCAGGTAGGAACGAAGTTCCTTCGGCTAAAAAGAAAGGTATTATACACTACTCGCTTGTGTATGCGACTGTCGCGCCTGCGCACGTCTCATTTAACGCTTTTATTCCACGCACTTTTTCTTACGGTTTTACTATCACATTTTTTTCAGTTCGGTCGCGCAGCAAAATCCCTATCCCCTCCAAGCCTGCCGTAAGGAACTTCGTTCCAAAATATCAATACAAAAGTTACATTTGTTAATAGTAATATTATTATTCATTTTATTTTTTCAGTACACTAAAAAGACAATGTAAAACTTTTGAGCCGTTAATAAAGAGTTTAAACAATGTTTAGACAGAAACACGATACGAGCTCACAGTATCAAACAAATAACAAACTACTAAACGTATGTTAAATAAGTTGTGGTTCTTTTAAAAGTTTTCATAATAAATAAGCAAGCAAACTGAACGGGTGCGATATAATTTACCTTGTGATAAACATTACGTTTTGTAAGAGGTAGTGCCATGCTGCTTTGCAGCCGAATTAGGCCGGCACGACCGGGGTGGTACCTCTCGCTCACATAATACCGGCGTTAAGTGGCAGTTATGCTGTCGCGTTTCGTGCGGTTTGTGAGTTTCCGGTGGCCCATTGGGGGGATAGGAAAGGGAGGGCAACGCATCTGCATAACCTCTGGTTAGGTGGATGTTTACGGGCGTCGATACACGCCAAAAGGCTTTTCGTTTACCCTCCGATGCTATAAAAAAATCGTAAAGAGAATAGAAGATGTTGGTCCAGTGGCTACGGGACTCGGCCTCTTGAGTGAAAGGGTCCGGGTTTGATCCTGACCCTCGCCTGTGATGCCTTGAAATGGGTTTCTCTAAATTTCTAAGTGCACCTCAAACACGAGACCGGTGAAGGAAAACATCGCGAGTAAACCTGCATGCCTGATGAGATAACAATTCTTTGAAGGTGTGTGAAGTTCACCAACCCTTTTCATTTCTTTGTTTTTTTTATTAATATTCAAAGTTTTGTATTTCTTTTATTTGCTACATCAATTGTTGATTAAGGGCCTGTTTCACAACCTCCAGATAAGTTCCAGATAAGCTATCGGCAATATATTTGACAGATACTCCATACTATATCTGTCAAATATGTTGCCGATAGCCTATCCGAAACTTATCTGGAGGTTGTGAAACAGGCCCTAAATGCAATACTGAATTTGATGTTAGAATCAATCATAGCTTTAGTTCGATGAATTCCATTTTGAAAATATTTCTCATAGACTCATTGAAACAACCAATCGACGTATTGAAGATCATTGCTGGTTCAATCAGCGCTCTATTTCATGCTTCGAAACTTTTCTATAACCGTGTATGTGGGGTAAGCCGCAAAGTTTACATAATGCTGGAGCGAAATATCTGAACGCATGAATAGATTTTCATTGGTTTTTTGAGCTGGCATAAAATCGATAGGTTTTTAATTAATTTTCCGCCATAGAAACCTCCTTTTTGTGCTCAATTTTAAATTAGTTACTTCAAAACCAATACTGGTATTATATACTATGCACTATAATTGAACGTATTTCAATTTATACACTGATTTTTATCTAAACTTTATTGGCAACACAGCCCAATAAAAAACCGCGTTCTACTGTCTTCTGAGTATACCGTCTACTGCTTAGTTCCTATGTCACGACAAGTAATAAAAAGTCAAAGTCCATTTCTACACAATAAAGCTGAAGCAATTTTGACGGAAATCAAGCCTTGAAAATACAAATTTCATAATAGTATCTAAGAAAGACCAGGTTTTGCTTGAGCTGGCTTATATCCTGAATCCTTAATATATAAATATATTGCCGGCATAACGCATGTTTATTTAATTTCATAGGTTTAAAGTGGATGAATTATACAGGCTACAAATTTCCCCCAATTCAGATTTGAATTCCTTCTTCTCATGTATTCTTACGTCTTTGTCATCTCTTCTTGTGAGGATTCTTCTTGTAATAGTTTTCTAATCCTTTGTAATTCTTATTCTCAAAAGTGAAGTGATGTTTCATTTTTAATTTTGTTGGAGTTTGTTTTTAATTCCATCTACTATACTATCTTATACCTGAACCATAAAAAAAGGATTATGGACTCTTTTTTCAAACTCCATCTTTGAAAGAACCACGTGTTCTTTATTCTCTTCTAACATCGTCTTTTATATTTATACTCTTTAAATAAAGAAAGGAAAGAAGCAAAGTATTAAATGTACAATAATGTGGTTCTTATTCACATTTCTACAACTTTTGTAATTGTGTAAAGTTAACAAACAGATACCAAACAACTGACAACTTATTAAGGAACCCCGATGCTTTTCTTGTTTACTAATCACAATAAGTGTTTGTTTAATGTAAATAATTATTTTAAACAATTTCAAAGTTATAATGCCTACGCTATAGCTGTGACGGAAACTGTTAATTATAAGTTGTGGTTTGTAGCGTATTTGTAGATTTATAATTAAGCAAATAATGTTTTAGGTCTTGGTTGGATGAGCTGACGAAGTATCGTTCTGGGCTCTGGCGTTCATTTAAGGAAACGTATGTCACTGGACGAAAACAAGTTGATAATGACATGTCTTAGGGTTAAGTACCCAAAGGGTAAAAACGGAACCCTATTACCAAGACTTCGCTGTCTGTCCGTCCGTCTGTCACCAGGCTGTATCTCAAGAACCATACTTAGCCGGTTTTATTCTAATATTGACTTGAACTTACATAAAATCGCATAAAAATTTAACGTGTGACTGTGACAAACTCCCACATAGGTCCAGAAATCTAACCTCGGTCCTGGATTATGCAAAAGCATAATCTGCATCAAAAAAAAGTTGTGACAATGGGATATGGATTATTTTTTGGCTTCATGATTTCGGATAAGATTGAGAGCCCTGTCTACAATGCTAAGGGTTTAGCAGCAATGTAAGTTAATAGGGCATGAATGGAAGATGGCGTAAATAGCCTTTGGAGAATTTATACAGAACTATGGAAAATCTGCGCAAGGATCGATCAGTAGTATTTTTTTTTTTTAAATAACTCATTGATATTGGTACTGAAAAACTTGACGTCGTTTTGACTGGTTTATACTCATGATTTGAATCGCCTAAATCAAAACCGAGTTCATTCAAAAGTAACGTTATGTTATTCGAATTACAATGATCATATTTTTGACGTGACAACGTCTTATAATTCAATGGGGCTGGCTACACGCACGAAAAAACATGAATGATACTCTCATCATCATGAAAATACCTCGCTCTGAGGCGTTCCATTTAAGGCTTGAAGTGCAAGCGAGAGCGCGGAGCGACAAAGAGGCACAATCAGCCCATCAGTATTTTCTTATGACGTCACGTTCTACTATCGTCAGTAAACCGACTTTACAGACAACCGATTTTTGGTTGAGCGAACGAGAAATATTAATAATATTATTATAATTTATTTTACTAATATAAGTAAATTAATATCAGAAGCATTAGCTGCCAAAAATACAGATGCAAATGAAATAAATCTTGAAATTGAAAATGATATTGCCTTAAATACGGACTTCAAAAGTAGCTTTCAATCCTTGTTCAAATTTTAAACTGAAACTGATAAATAAGTAACGAGCTTAAATTGATACTAGCGAAGAAAATGCACGCTTGTATTAAACGACATAAAAATAATATCGCTATAACGATAACAATTATACCGAAATTGCCATTTGAATATTTGATCAAATCATATTTTGTTTGCTATTCCGTTAATAAGTTGTTAACTGCTCATAAATATTTCAGTATGGCAAAATACGCCAATTTAAATATGAATACAAAATATTGAATAGCAAATACAACCCGTACTAGTATTTCAATTCAATTTATAATATTATATCAGAATAAAGTATGCTAAAGGCTTCAACTTTTTTTTTCTTTTAAATGGAAATGCACTGACGCATACCGCTGGGGAGTGGGTAGGTCCTCAGGCGGGTATGTGGGACTCGCTGCACCCGAAAGCTAGTAAATGGACGCAGCTCTACCCGGCGAGTGCCACCACTGCCGCCTTTGGTGAGGTGATCCAAATCTACAAGCAACAGGGCACCTCGACGGCTAGTCAGTTCCTCAGGGGACCGACACCACCTCCACAGAGCGGTTGCCCCGCACCACAGAACAACCACTCCCAACTCCTGGACAGTACCATGAGGCGAGGTTCCCATCCTCACCCCTTGCCCCCTGGTCTGTTGTCCCCTCTTCTTATAAGAGGGGTACAAAGAGCTCCCTCGCGTCGGCTCAATCCGCTTCACCCAAGGTGTTGGGGTCACCCTGGGCTACTGAGCCCCACCGTTGTTTGCCACCCCACTTGTTTATTTCTGCAAAATATGCTTTAGCATCTTAAAAAATGTATATAACCATCAATCAATAACATCTCAACATTGCATCCTAGGACTTAGCCTCCGTTCGCAGGAGTGCTTTTTTACCGAGCGTCATAAAAGCGTTTGAATGAGACAAACGGACTGTTCAGATAAAGGCGCTTTTTTATCGAGCACTGTTGGATTTTCGACGTTCAGCGTTAGATTTTTGAATGGAGCATACGGAGCTCGCAACTCGCGTCGGAACTTAACGCAACGCTTACTAAATGCTCGAGCGAACGTGGCCGTAAAGTATTTGAGTATGTGCAAATATCAATGCTCGATAAACAACACTATAAGGATTTTTGACGTGACAACGTCTTATAAATTGGTTTGCCGGGTGACACTTCAAGAAACTGCGTTACGCTCCGCTCACGTTATGCGCTCACAATGAGAGCGAGTGAGAGGCACGCGTCCCTTCCACTCGGGCATGGTTAGCCCGCCTAAGAGCGAGAGAGACAGACATAAAAAGAGAAAGGCATTTACTTTATTTACTTTATTTATACTTTGTATAAATTAATGTTTTAAATATAATTCTTTGTATAAATAAATGTTTTAAATTGTTACTATTATTTCATCCTTCTTCCTACTATACGAAGGAATATTCACATTAAAATTATTTTACCACTCAAAGTCGTTGTCACGTAAAACTTTCGCCCGTATACCGACTTTACAGGCAACCAATTTTTTTTTTTAAAGGAATATTTTTCGACTAGCAATCAGAAAAACCCTGCAGAGTATATCTCGATCCTACTAATATTATAAATGCGAAAACGTCACGAAATCTCCGAAACTACTGTTCCGATTGACTTGAATTTAGCATAGTTACTCCATTCGTGATGTAGACGCTCACTAAGAATGGAATTTACGCAATTCCAAGCCAAAATGGATTTTTCGTCCACCATCACGTATGCTACCCCCTTATGCTTAGACAAAAGAATCTACTAATATTAAAAACGCGAAAGTTTGTGAGGATGTTTGTTACTCTTTCACGCAAAAACTACTCAATGGATTTTGATGAACTTTCACAATTATTTAGTTTATACATCAGATAAACACATAGGCTATAATTCATCCCCGTATTCCCACGGGAACGCGGGATAATACAGACAATATCATCCCGCTAAGATGCAGCTTTAAATCTTCGTTAACGCAGCCGAAGCTGCGGGCAACAGCTTAGTATAGATATATTTTACTCTCTACAATATCAAAATAATGATGTACACATTTGACCCCACTTTTATGTTGATATTCAAGATTATGGCTCTATCTACAGACTTATTCACCTGTCCGACCGTTGTTGAAAATGTTTTCGAGATGCAAAGTTGTATAATAGAGTTGTTAAATAGTTGGGAGTTAAAATAAAAGCAATGTAAGTTTATATAGAAAAAGAAAGTTAATTTGTAAATGTCTGAAGCAGATAGACGAATAAAACTTATTTAAAAGAAAATATTTTAGTGTATTGAACTGCCTTTATATAGAAAGAAATAAATAAAAATACTTTTATTATTCACGACAACAACTCACACACAAAATATACATACAGCATACTATTAGGTAAGTTTAGTTCTTTTTTCGTTACTTCTAAATAGACTATGTAGTAAACGGTATGTTAATGTACGTCACCCAAATAAATTACCGTTATGGCTTTGCCAGGAATGTCTGACAGAGATGCCATTCCGGGTTTTAAATAAAGGTTTCCTTTTCCAGGACCAACCCTCGCCTTTAACGCCCTTAACGGTAGAAAGGGATGGTGCCATTGTACTCCTCTTTTTTTTCTTTTTTACGCCGGGAAATGCGCTGAGGCATCCCGTTGGGGAGTGTGTCTCTCCAGGCGGGCATGTGGTTTTCGATGTGCCCCGAAAGTTGGTAAGTGGACGTAGCTCTACCCACTAAAACCCGGCGAGTGCCACCAATGCCGCCTTTGGTGAGGTGCCCCGGTTCTGCCAGCAACAGGGCACCTCGACGACTAGTCAGTCCCTCAGGGGACCGACGCCACCTCCACAGAGGGGTTGTCCTGCACCACAGAACAACCCCTCCCAACGTCGGGAGAGTACAATGAGGTGAGGTTCCAGTCCTCACCCTTTGATCCTTGCTCTTTTGTCCCCTCTTCTTATAAGAGGGATACAAAGAGCCCCCTCAGCTCAATTCGCTTCACCCAAGGTGTTGGGCTCATCCTGGGCTTCAACTCCACCGCTACGACAACGCCTGAACCATGGTGGGGGCACCACACATCCAGAATTAATAGTAGAAAAATATCTTCATCATTATTAATCTTTTCCCGTCCACTGCTAAACTTTTTTTTTATAAAACTCAAAAATAATCAGCTGATTCCTTGACTACTGGCATGCAACTGATTGAAATCAGATTGCAGTCCCAACTAGTTGGAAGACGACGTTCCGTAGTTTATAACATCATTATCGTCATCATCATCAGCCTTTATCCGTTCACGGCTAAACATAGGCCTCCCTCAATGAACAATGTTTATAACATACATGTATTTTGTGTGTACTGTGTATCATATGTGTATATTCCAGTCTAGACTTAATCAAGATAGACAAATATTTTGATTTAATACTAACGAAGGTGACTTTCAAACAAATTAATTATGTTTTACAACTGAGTTTTCAACATTTCGTATTCATGAAGATACCAGGTATGTAATAATACATAAAATTATCATATTCTGGAGTTAGCGAAGATTACGCCTAAGGGCTGGGAATGCTAATTCCTACATTTAGTTAGCTAATAATATATATCCCGAGAGAAAGATCCATCGAAGTTTCGAGAACGTGTTCAAGTTTCAAGACTACATGACGATAGGGGATTTGACTTTCTGGATGTAATCTTGAGATCTGATAACATCTTCATCATCATCATCATCAATATAGGTCTAATCAGTCTCGTGAACATGACATTCGTAGACAATGTCGAAATATCGAGCTCCGCAAAACAATATTAAAAAACATGGTAAATATCCCGTTTTAAATACTTTAAATCATCATCAAGTAGCGAAGATTTTCGATTAACACTGACATAATAAAATATAACAAAATAAATTCGCCAGAAAACTAAACTTATCGATACCACGCGAAGAATAAGCGCATTGAAGTTGCAGTGACCTGGGGGCCTAGCCAAAATGACATTTAGAAAGCGTTAGCGAAGTTCGAAATGTAAAGGATGGACCATGTGATTAAGCGCGGCCTTAAGTCAATCCCATACATTTTATCATTTTCGAACTTCGCTAACGCTTTTTTTAATGGCATTTTGGCTAGGCTCCATTGACTCATACTCAGGAGAACAGATTGCCGATGGGACATTAAGGTTCAAGTGTAAAGGCCGCGTTTAGGAGATGAAGTGTTGGTCGGCCATTAACCAGATGTTAAATCAGTCTCCATGCAGTGGTCGGACCGCGTTCGATGCGAAATAACTCTTACTTAAAAACTAAATATTTCACGATAAAATCCATAAAAGCAGTTTATGTAACAGTAACTTTAAAATAACAACTTTAAACTAACAGTAACAGTAACTTTAAAATAACAAACTTTTTAGCCTCAAAGTAAATCAAACATCTTAAACAAAATCATTTGTTTTTAGCTTAAATAAATGCTGTAGGCATATTAAATTTTGTGTGAATGTTAAAACTGTCGTTTGGCTTTTAAAAATTTGTTAGTACACATTAGTTTAATTTTTGAGAAACATAATTCCAAGACGATTTCCTAATCGCTCGCGAACCGTTAAAGAACCCTAAGAAATCCATTCAGTGTACTTGAAGTTGGATCAAATGCTAGTTTCAAAGTCAATTGGCCGTAGGTTTGAGTTGGGGAATCCGAAGGGCTCTACACACCTACTTTATATTCTCGATCACTATGGAGTAGATCAACTGACGAAGAATGTTTCTTGGCATTACGCTCCACCAAGTTTCAACTCGAGAATATTTTAGCCTTATATTCCTTTCAAAATATCTTATCAACTTATACGCGTCACCTTTCGTTAGGATGAATTAAGAAAGAAATTTAAAGATAAGATCTCTTTTTTTGGGTGTTAATAAACTGATGTTGTTAATAAACTGTGAGCAGAAATGGCTACTTGGTCAGCAACTCATGGTCAGCAAATATTTTAAAAACAATTAGCAATTTATGGATTCTGGATGGCTGTAATTATTTTTGGACACATACTAATTTTATAAGCTTTTTGGTGGCACTGAGAGTGTGATTTTTTTTTTTTTTTGCATACAAAATCTTTGTATGCTGGCCAAATTATTTATGCTCTTTTTTGTTGCTCACCAAATTTTATGATTGCGGATCATTTAATTACTTCTATTTTTTACGCCATAAGGAGGCAAACATGTAGTCGAAACATGATGACTACTGACAGTCATATGCACAACTAGAGGATGTACAGATGCATTGCCCTCTTTATTTTCAATCCTACCCTTTAGGCCGACGGAAGTTCATAAACCGCTAAGGAAAGCGACAGCATAGCTGTGATATTACATCGGTATTATATGAGCGAGAGACTCACCCGCATACTTCCCATTCCCGTTAGAGTACGGGATAAATTATAGCATATGTGTTATTCTAATGTGTAAACTGTGTCATTGTAAAGTTTCATAAAAATCCATTTAGTAGTTTTTACGTGAAAGAGTAGCAAACATCCATACTTACAAACTTTCGCGCTTACGATATTTATTTTATTTTATTTATTTTTATTTATTTGGAATAGTTACAGGCTACAGATAATTCAACACGCACGTTAAAAATATAAATAGAAGAATCTTTTTCAACACTGAAGCATTAGTAGAATGTATATTGTTTACAAAAATGTAATAAATAGTATGAGAAAGACATCGTGACGAACGACTAATTAATTAACTAATCAATTACTTAATTGACTAATTAACGACCAATGCCCACTGTTTGTTTGCATCAATAAATACATACTACAATTTCATGATGAACGAAGCTTGACTCCAATTCCAATCATGCTAGCCCAAATCCAATCTTCTGACCTCTATCATCTGATAATACTATCTAGAATTTCATTTACACTCCTTTTTTTTTGATGTCGCATTTAAAATGCTTTCGCATCATACCAGGGCCTCGGGTAATTAAGCAAGGTCAGATTCATCAGGGGGACTGCCCGACCGCTACTAAGCAGTCCCTACGTCACGTCTGACGGGGCCTGGGTACATGATTCATAGCACTCCTGGGGGCCTAGCCAAAATGCCATTAAGAAAGCGTTAGTGAAGTTCGAAATGATAAAATGTATGGGATTGACAAAAGGCCGCGCTTATTCACGAGGTTCATTCTATACATTTTATCATTTCGAACTTCGCTAACGCTTTCTTAATGGCATTTTGGCTAAGCCCCCTGGGGCAATAAGGAGAAGCAAAGCCGCGGGCATCACTAGTAATGATATATTGTTCAGAATGGTTCGGCTACGACCGTGATCCACCTGGTGCCATTCACACTCCGCGGCGCACACAATTTAATCTCGCTAAATTTTAGCACAGACTAACGATAACACAGAGACAATGGTGTGGGTTCGAATCGAACTGTTAAATTCATTCCAATCCAAAATTTAAAAAGTCTACTTATTTGTCTTAAAATTTAGAAAATTAATTTAAAATGCGTTATTTATCATGCATTATCACGTGACTGTAAACGCCAATAAGGCGATGACGTCACTGAACATTGAGCTAAGTACAAACTCACCTAACATAGCGCGAGCTCTGTACGCGGTGTATGTGTGTGTGTTTTTAACGGCAATATAAAAAACTATTCTTCTTTATTTAATTTTTTGTTAAAATTGGACATATTTCTTTACAAAAATCTTTTATTCGTGTTTATCTATAGTATATTTATCAAATAAAATCAATTAAAAAAAATAGTCAACATCCCTATTACGTAAATCTTGTCGCATACTCCCTGCCATCAAATGGCGAACACCTACTCCAGTTCGCGTACCCCACTGGTTGGTGGTTCACAAATGTGTTTAAAAAAAAAGTATTTATCATCACCATCACAATAATCATCATGACCATCATCATCATTATCATAATATAGGCCAGTGGAACCAACTCCTGTCGTCACTTACATCTTAGTAGTCTTATCTTACTAATATTATAAACATGAAAGTTTGTAAGTATTTTGATTTTTGTTACTCTTTCACGTAAAAATTACTTAATGGATTTCAATGAAACTTTATAATAATATAGCTTATATATAAGAGTAACACTTAGACTCTATTTTACTCCTACGGGAATGCAAAATACGCGGGTGAAACCGCAGGGCGCTGCTACTATTACATAATTTAAGATGTTCCTAAAAGTTACAATGCAGAGATGCTTATGAAACCAAACAAACACAATCAGCGGAACTTTATACAGGGTGTGTACGTTCTGAATTACTATGGTCAAAGTTAGTTTGCTTTCATCAGCCAACAAGACATTAGTTCGCTAGTAATTTATACTCGGCTCATTTGCATGTACATTCTAATAGAATACGTTTTAGATGCATTTATTCGCGTACAATAGGAATTGTTAATTTTTAAAAGATTGAATGCTCACGGGGCTTAGACAAAGTAACATTAAAAAAAACGATAACGAAGTTCGAAAAGAATAAAATGTATGGGATTTACATAAGTCGCGCTAAAACACGTGGTTAATCGTTATCGTAACAAAATCGCAAACGGTTATCGATCGTTATTATCAATATATTATTGGCTAGTAAATTGTCATTGATAACTCAGAGACGATGACGAATTTCGGTATCTTTCCGTTACAATGTTACTTTAAGCCCTCTGATCTTGATGTGGTCTTGTTTGAAGTGGTCTTGATTTTTGGTCCTATTATAATGTCTCTCTTTCTCCCTCTCTCTCTCCCTCTCTCTCTCTCTCTCTCTCTCTCTCTCTATCTCTCTTCTATGAGGCTAAACTGAAAAAAAAAATCCTCCCGTAAAAATGGTTGTTGTCCGTGTGTGTATCCGGAACATCAGACATAAAATTCTTAATAAGCCACGATAAAATCCTTCAAAGTTGTTTTATTTAAAAAAAAAAAAATGATCCGACTGATGTGAAATGTGTATGTTAATATTAAAATAATTTATAGTTGATAAAATCTATAACAAGATGGATACATACGACATGACGGCGTCAAGCCATTTACGATCACGGCATTCGAGCCACGGCGCGCCAATGCATGTTTCATATTCCTTCAAAATAAATCCTTACTAATATTATAAATGCGAAAGTAACTCTGTCTGTCTGCCTGTCTGTTAAGCTTTCACGCCTAAACCACTGAACCGATTTTCATGAAACTTAGAAAAGAGATAGATTAGAGCTTGGGAAAGGACATAGGCAACTTTTTGATGCGAAAAAAAGCTTAGGAGGGTTTAAATGGGGGATGAAAGTTTGTATGGAAGTTCGTTATTATATATAGAAGATGATTGATGAATTAAATAACCATTAATAATTGTTCCACCGTTTTTAAGATTTTTACCTTTATGGGCATGAAATAGGAGATGAAAGTTCGCAGGGTAGTTCAAAAAAAATCTGTCTGTTTACTATACGTACGTACGGAACTGCGCTACTCCGAATTTAACGCGAGCGAAGCCGCGGGCAACAGCTAGTTCAAAATAAAAAAATATATACCTTTCTCACTAAATAAGTCATCAAAAGTTTTTCAGCGTCGGATGAATCTCTTTGTGAATTAAAGTTAGGGTAAAATGGGGTTGGCATATTCTTAAAAATAAAACCCCAATATAAAATAATAACAATTAAAAAAGAGTTATTTTATACTGAAACAAGTAACATAAATATTATTATTTTGTTTATTCCTGTTCTGGCATTCGTCTGTACAAGTCAGTAGACTGTACAAACATGTTTATCCATCCTAAGAACGTGATAAAGGATGTTTTATTTCGCATGAGTTATTCTTATTATATGATAAGCTTTAAATAAACTTGGGAAATCTTAAAATAACCTTGTCAAGAGGTATTTTAAATAAACGTAAGATTAATATTATATTTTAGAGCGTCAGGGACCTTTAAGAAAAGAGCATTCTCACATTTAAACTGCCTTCAATGTACCTTTTATAATCTTATCTATCTATATCTATTTATCTATCTCTGTCTATCTATATTTTATCATCTGATCTGTGGATATTTGGATGTCATGAATAACTTACCACCAGGGAAACTGACTATCTCTTTGCCCTATCGACTTAAACGTACTGTGAGGTTTTAACCCTCTTATTAAGATGCCCCACACATATTATAGCTGTTACCCGCAACTTAACTTGCGTTAACTAAAATTTACTTAATCATCTTAGCTGAATGGTATACACTATACAGTCTATAGTCTTAATCCATAAATGGTCTCTCAAACGCTGTAAGAATCATTTAAATCTGATCGATAACTCCTGAGATTTTTATATAAATATATCTTCTTTATTCATTTCGATTGATCGATAGAATCGATATTATTAATATAGATATAATATCGATTTTCTTGTACAATGATGACTTGATTGCTTTATTTATCTGTGACTAACAACCACATAAATTGATAAGTTTATGTATATGTAATTTTAATCACAGGGATTGAATATTTCGCTTCATTTGACAGAGGTTTTAGCTGATAATCCATTGTAACTAATGGATTCCGAATTTAAATTAAATGGCAGCTGATGATTAAGGGTGGATAGACCAGTGTTATATTACTTGAATAAGCAAACTCATAATCGACGAAAAACTACGCAAGACGCCATTTTGCTCCACCCAAAGGCTGGTACAACCTTTTTTTTTTTCTTTAACGCCGGGAAATGCGCTTAGGTATGTGGGACTCGCTGCGCCCGAAAGATGTTAAGTGGATGCAGCTCTACCCACGAAAACCTGGTGAGTGCCATCAATGCCGCCTTTAGTGAGGTGTCCCGGATCTACAAGCAACAGGGCACCTCGACTGCTAGTCAGTCCCTCGGGGAACCGACACCGCCTCCACAGGGGTTGCCCCGCACCACAGAATAACCCCTCCCAACGATGGGACAGTACCATGAGGTGAGGTTACCGTCCTCGCCCCTTGCCCGCTGCTCTTTTGCCCCCTCTTCTTATAAGAGGCCCTTGGCTTAATTCGCTTCGCCCAAGGTGTTGGGTTCACCCTGGGCTACTGAGCCCCACCGCAATGACAAGGCCTGAACCATGGTGGGGCTGCCTGCCTATCCTGACATATGAAATGTCTTAGTACCAGTAATCACTTAACTAAAACCGCTATTTTATGTTAGGAACAAGCAAGGTGGCAGTACACCAGTTATCCAAATAAAGTTAAGTTAAGAATCATGTCTAAGTAAGCAACCGAGAGCATGTTTTTATACAGAGTGTTCACATATGTAATGATCTGTTTTCCCTTTGAATAATACATGGTGCTAACAAACTTCACAAACATTGTTTATAAAAGTATTTCCTTGTATATACAAGGAAGGGTTTTACGGTTCCCTCCATTACAACAAGAAATAAGAAGGCAGTAAAACTAGGGAGGGGTGCTCACGAGAGATATAAACAAGGATTCGTATGAAGGATACATTTACACGTATTTTTTTTTAATTTTATCCGTATTTCAAAATACACTCATCATAATTTTTGGAACTGAATTGGTATATTTTCATCAACACCTGTTGAAAATTTGAGGCACGAGTTAGTAGGGTAAGTTGCCTTTTTCACAAGATGTGACGACGAACTTCGTGCATTAGCTGGCTCCAATTGGATGCAAGTGGTAGAGATCAGCTGTAAAGTTTGTTAAATGGCCTGGGGCCCTAGCCAAAATGCCATAAAGAAAGCGTTAGCGAAGTTCGAAAATGATAAAACGTATGGGATTGACATAAGGCCGCGCTCAATCACGTGGCCCATCCTATACATTTTATAATTTCGAACTTCTCTTCTTTCCTGGACACCGTCCAAGAGTGGATTGGTGGTACCTTTCAAACAAATTCAACCAACTAAACAATTTGATGAGCTCTGCGACTCGATGGTTAGAGCATTGGCGCTCAAGCCGGGTAGCGGGTTCGAATCCCACCAGGGTACAAAAACTTGTTAAGTGTCTGATGAGCTGCTAAAAGCATGGTTAAATTATTTCATTTGATCAGCCTGTCAGTTGACATAACAACTACAATGAAAAGCTGTTAAGTTTGACTCTAGAATCGTATGTTAACCATCATTAACAGCTATGTGGGTTGACATACATTTTGACCAACTCCATTGTAAAACCTTATTGGCATCAGCAATACGTAGGCACTCCTATAATATTAAGTTTGTGACAATGTATATAGAGGTAGTAATGTAACATCATATTCTTCAAAAAAATTTCTATGCAACTAGCTGTGCCCGCGGCATCGCCCGCGTTAGCAAAAAAAGTCATTTTCTATGTATCATAATATGTTATAAAGTTTTATGATGATCGGTTGAGTAGTTTTAGCGTGAAAGCGTAACAAACATCCCTACTTTCACATTTATAACATTTGTAAGGATTGTGTAGTTTTGAAGATTTCCACCTTTATCGAGACTCACTTTACCTCTATTAGTATAGGAGAGATGACGTAAGTAAAGATACACTCAGAATTAATGTATACTCTTTTCCAATAGCCATAACGGTTATATCTTATGGTCAAACAACGATCAGAAGTGGTATCTTATATCTTTAATCTCACTTAAAGTAAACGCATCATGCACTAAATATTTATGATGAAGATAAAGTATATTTTTCCCATTAAAATATGATTAGATATACAGAAGAAAGAAGGAGCACTAAGAAACGGACTTTTAGAAATTTGACCCAACTCAAGTACAAAAAAAGGAGGTCTGGAATGGAAAAAACGAAAAAGATAATAAGATACCAGGAAATGTCTGCACCATTTTCGATAAATGTTTCACAACCGCTGATAAAAAGTCTGCTTCCAAATTAAAAAAAAAACTATCTATAGACAATAATTATTGGTGAATTACCTACATAATACAACAACATTACATTATAGTAAAACATACATTTTTCTTTAACGCCAGGAAATGGGTTGAGGCATTCCTCTGGGGAGTGGGTCTCCCCAGGCGGGTATGTGGGACTCCCTGCGCCCGAAAGGTAAATGGACGCAGCTCTACCCACTAAAACCCGGCGAGTGCCACCAATAACGCCTTTGGTAAGATTCCCCGTATCTGCTAGCAACAGGGCACCTCGATGGCAAGTCAGTCCCTCAGGGGACTGACACCACCTCCACAGAGTGATTTTCCCACACTACAGAACAAACACTCCCAACATCGGGACAGTACAATGAGGTGAGGTTCCCGTCCTCACCCCTTGCCCCCTGATCTTTTACCCCCTCTTATTATAACAGTGATACAAAGAGCTTAGCTCAATTTGCTCCACCCAAGGTGCTGGCTCTGAGGCTACTGAGCCCCACCGCCACTACAAGGCTTGAACCATGGTGGGGAAACATACATCAACTAACTCAATGAACGCCAAGACGGCGATAAAAGCTGATGATGATGATGATGATGATACATTATCTAATAAAGACAGGCCTGAATCTATGTAAGCAGGAATCAATATGTAGGAAAGGTTATCAAGTATCACGTGCACAAACGTATTATTTTCATATATCGGAATTGACAAGGGTCATGCTCAGATCAGCACGTTTTTACCCGCGTGTATCAATTTTGAATATCATTTCTGGAAGCTTCCATAATATTAGCTTTCCAGGAATATCCCGTAAATCCTATCATCATCATAATCAACTTTGAATTGACCAAAAAAGACTATACTAAATCTATACTAATATTATTAGGAGGAAAAATTTGATTGTTTGTTTTGTTGAATAGGCTCCGAAACTACTTGATTGATTTGAAAAACTCTTTCACAGTTGGGAAGCTACACTATCTACGGTGAATATAGGCTATACTAAAATATGTAATGAATAGGCTCAAAAAGTACTGGACCGATTTCAAAAATTCTTTCACCATTCGAAAGCTATATTATCCACGAGTAACATAGGCTACATTTTATTCTGAAAAAAATAGGGTTCCGTAAGATATTTGGAGTTTTCGGTGGTCTACACAAGGTGTAAAAAATCAACCAGAAAAGTTACTTATATTGCGTACTAAGCTCCCGTTGTAAATCTTAGTTAACGCAGGAGAAGCTGCGGGCAACAGCTAGTACATAATAAATATATATGATAGATCACGATATTTAGATATGTTTAAATATAACGTATTAATATATATTAGACTAACTATAGCCCGTGGCTTGGCCCGCGCTAGTAATTAATAAAGTGTAAAAAGTATTAGACTAACTGTTGTTTTTACTGCAGTGGACAAAAGAGGTCGGTTGAGTGGTCAAGCTTCTGACCAACGGTTATTTTACGGAATCCTAAAAACAGTACCATTACGTATTTTGTTTTCCTGGAAGTACCTGAAGCTATTAACTAGGGGGTGGTTTAGAACGTCTAATAAGGACGGGAATAATGCTCCCTCAAGTTCGCCCTTACACCTATTTTATAGCTTATACGCCCTTAATGCAAAACTGTGAGTCAAGGTGAACAAAAATTACAAGATATATAACCTTTTTATACCGTTATAAAAAAACTGCGTTGCAATTGATTTAATTTTTTACGAGATTGCCGCATACAAACTAATCGTCAAAGTAACATACCTCTTTTGTTGTGACAAAAAAACTCGATATTACGGGCAGCATGCACGAAAAAGATGACGTCATGTAGCGTTTAGCCAGCGAGAGCGCGGCACGAACGAGAGAGCGACGTGATCAGCTCGAGTGATCGGCTCAGTTCGGTTCGTGCTGCATATAATGTTTGACTTTGTCACGTCAAACTACCGTCCGTAAACCGACTTTACAGACAACCATTTTTTCATTGTAATCAAGCTACGATAAACTTTAGCCAAAAGCCACATGAAACAGCTAGTAACTGATAAAAAAAAATATGGCAATTTAATTCGAGCAAGAAAGCTATCGTGTCTCTACTATCTGGAATACAAACAGGAAATATTATATTATAATAAAACGACTCATTTGCTTCATGCAACAATATCATTGTAGTGATGTTCTAGGTAAAGATATTTTACATAGCGATACTAAATAAGTCTGCTCTTTGTATTTTGTAGTGTTGCTTCCCATGCAAAGAAGGGTAAGATATAACTAAAAAACTCGCCCATTTTTTACGACTCAATAGGATTCAAGTAATGGCAGGAATAAGCCCTGGCAGCTACCTGCTTTATTAACTTACTCTCTGGATTGGAGTCTTAAAGTTTCTGCGAAATTGGTGCCATAATAAGTAAGTCATGAAGACTACCCGAAATTTATTGGCAGTTACGGACCTGTAATATAGCAGAAGGGAGGTATATGCTCAGCAATGGACGGATAAGGGCTGATGATGACGAATACAGCAGAATTATAATATTATGATCAATCACTAGACGTTTTTAACTGATGAATACTGGTAATAGATTGATTTTGTTACAATACTATCGTTATAACTTAATAATATGGAGATCGATAATGTTGATACACTTACGGCAGTTTTCAATATCCTATCTATCTTAAAATTTTCTTATCGATTTTAAAATTTTGACAGATTTTGTAAGAAAATGTGATGAAGAAAATTTTAAGATAGATAGGATATTGAAAGCCGCCGTTAATCGATATAATATATAGATTATGTGTATCAACATTATCATTTAATGCATTATATTATCGATGTATAATATAAGTTTTCACGTACAAACTACACTAGCAATGATTATGATAAGTCCTTTGTGATTTTCGCTATAAAAGAAGCAAAATACAACACGCCTGAAATTTATCATCCATTTGCGATTCACAAAGGCTATGCAATTTTAACTTGCTAAATATTAGACACGCTTTGTGTGTGGTTCTTTATGTTTTAAGCGGGATAGAATTTGTTTAGTTTTACGACAGTGTAAATCGTAAGAGCGCAATCTTTCTGTAAAACTATTACTGTAAAATATCCGAAACGCCGGGCGTGTAAAAATCATAATAAATTGCGAGTAACAATGTAAAAAATGTTTCATTGTAAGTGGGAAGCTAAGCATTAGCCTAAAACTATACTATAATATAACATACGACACCATCGTTCGCTCACCGGTGAAGGAAAACATCGTGAGATAATGCCTGATGAGATTGAAATTCTTTGAAGGTATGTGAAGTTCACCAACCCGCATTGGGCCAGCGCATCAGTGAACTATGGCCCATTAACCCTCCTTGCCTGATTTCGAGGAGAAGATCCGTGCCCAGCAGTGGGACATATAAGAGTTGATACTTTACTTTACTACTTTTATACTATAAACTTATTAAAGTTTGCTAATAATTATCTTATGGCTAAGCTCAGGATTCTGTATCCAGATCAAAACGAAACGTTGGTTGTTTAGGAGCAGCAGTTGAAAAGGCTAAAAATGCAGGCTAATTACGACTACTACTACTACTAGTAGTAGTACTATGACTATCAGTTCTAGCCTACTTACCTATCGTCTTTCACTTCTCGATAAGGATAAAAATATTTTAATGTTAATAATTTAATACATAAATACGGCTGTATCAGAATTTGTTTCGGCGTAATAACGTTTTATGTCCGTCCCGATTTTTGGTCCATTGATTTGGAAACCTATACAGAAGTATTAATAAAATATAATCGTGACAACCGAAATAGATCTTGGTATATTAAATATAGAATCACTAGCATCAATACTTTAAATTTAACTACAACGCAAATACTTAAGGGTTAAAAAAAGGTGTGTGTGTGCGATTCACACACGATAGAAGTGAAACACATGCTAAATGCTCAAATACAAGCAAGTATTAAACAGTCTGCAATATACATACACACCGACATTTGCTCTCTCGCTCTTTTGTTTTTGTGTCTCTAACCTGTCGTTTTTTCCGTTGCATCCTGTTTGAAATCACAACGATTCTAAAGAAGTTTCACTTCAATATTAACACATTATTAACTCGGTATCTTAAGGTTACGCAGACACAAATTTCAAGCAAATAGTACAAGACTTCCTAAATTGAAGAACTAAGCTGATTTTGATGCGCAAATGTTATTCTGAGACTCGCGAAAATTTTTAGGCAATGTCGAAATATCGAAGTCCGCGAAACAAGGATAATAAAACATGGTAAATTTTATTTATGGCATTGTTTTTTTTCCCATGTTTACGCGAATTTGACTCATTATAATGAAACAGCTTTTACCTTTTTGGTCCTCCCGTGACCATGGTTGCTGTCCTAAATGTCACGCATGTAAATAACGTAATAAACCGCGATACAACCTGTAAAAGTTCTTTCATTATGACTTTTTTGTTTTGGCTGTCTGTTGCTGTTGTTGTGATTGCTGTTTGCTGTTTTGCTTGTATGAAATCGTCTTAGTCTTATTGCTGTGCTGATTAATTTCTAACATAGGTACTCGTATATGAATTGAAGTTTCTTAGATCTTACTTGATGCATTAAAAAAAATGTTTACAGTGCAAGGATCTCTAAAACCACTTCATTAATAATATATAACGATTATATTTTATATAAAAACAAAGATAGCTGTTTGTTTTATTATTTTCCGAAGTGGAGAGTGATCGGTTTAAAACAGTATATCCAAATATTTCTTTAATTTCGGAAGTGCTGCATAATTGATACCGTTAACGGAACAAAAAAATGTATTTATTTTACATTTATATAAAATACTAGCTGTTGCCCGCAGCTTCGCCTGCGTTAACTAAGATTTACAACGGGATATTAGTACGCAAAATAAGTAACTTTTGGGGTTGATTTTTTACACCTTGTTGGACACAACAAACAATTGCGATATTATCCCGGCGTTTAAGGCACCGTTCACAGTCAAATTATAATTTAAGTTTTCTAGGAAGATGTATTCATTTGAGAGCATAAAAAATATACTATTTTAATCTTTATAATATTTATGGCTGGCCCATTGTGTTCAACACATTTTCGAAAAAAATCTCGATAGCAAAAATCAAAATATCATTAATTAAATTTTACAACAGTAGCAATCGCATCTGTATTATTATTTTTTTAATCTTGATGAAATTAATATCAGTAATGCATTAAATGATAATAAAATGAACTTTTATTATCATTCAATATATTACTCTTATTTATCTATTTAAATAAGGAAGAGAAGTAAAAAAATAATTCTAATACTAATATATAAAGCTGAAGAGTATGTTTATCTGAACGTGCTAATCTCAGGAACTATTTGTCGGATTTGAATGATTCTTTCAGTGTTAGATAGCCCTTTTATCCAAGCAGGCTATAACACTGCCAAGATGCCGTCGTAAATATTAGTTAACACAAATAAAGCAGGCGAAGCTGCGGGCAACAGCAAGTAATATTTTAGAACAGCTATAACAGCTTTGGAAGCGGCAGTAGACTCAATTGACGTTCAAAAAGATACTTTGGTGTTATTATTTTGAATGGAAAAAATTGATTTTAATTTTATATTTTTTAGCTAATATGGAATTAAACTATCCGAGTGAATTCATGAATCCGCTCCTCACATGTTTCGATTTGCTGAATCGATGCAACATTAGATTTTTCGATGAAAACCAAACGTTCGTCAAGAGGCACTGGCGGTCGCTCTTCATAGCGCCTTTCATATTGATACATTTCACAGCGATGTCGTTCTATATACGGACGCTCTCTACTCGTATGAGCATATCCAAGTTGGCGTTTATGGTGTCAGCTTACTTGGTGACCACTCAAGGTATGTTTTATACTAACACTAGCATTGCCCCGCGGTGTCACCCGCGTACTTCCCATTCGTGTGGTATGGTGATAAATTATAGCCTAGGTGTTATTCTGTATGAGAAGAAGAAATGAAAATGAAAATCCATTCAGCAGTTTTATGTGAAAGAGTAACTGAGCAAGCTCACCTCGGGCGGACAACATTTGCAGAGTGGCAACGATCAAGACTACTAAAGGGATGATAAAGTGGGCATTTAACAACATATGTCCGCTACCTTTGGAAGATGCTGAATGAATCCCACGCTATCCCCTCCTAGACCCCTCTCGCGTCCCCCGCGGCCGCCACATCCATATCGATTCAGTATGTAACGGTTCCACGGGAGGCCGCTAGATGGCACTAGTGGTAACAGTAACAAACATTCATACTTAAAAACTATCGCGTTTATTATATTATAGTAGGATTACAAATAGAACAACGATCTTTACATCAAGTGAGAGGGTTAGATCCTTGCACCCTTGTCCCTTGGTTGCACCAGGGTGAAATCGGTTTACTAAATTTCTCCATAGACCATCAGAGAGCGATGATGGCTATGGGCTCCCCACCATAGTTCAAGCCTTGTCGTGGCGATGGGGCTCAGTAGCCTAGGGTGAGCCCAACACCTTGAGCGAGGCTAATTGAGCCAAGGGGGCTCTTTGTACCCCTCTTATAAGAAGAGGTGGCAAAAGAGCAGGGTGGGAACCTTGCCTCATTGTACTGTCCTGACGGTGGGAGGAGTTGTTCTGTGGAGGTGGCGTTGGCCCCCTGAGGGGACTGACTGGCCATCGAGGTGCCCTGTACTAGTAGATACGGGGCTCCTCATCAAAGGCGGCATTGGTGGCACTCGCCGGGTTTGAGCGAGTAGAGCTGCGTCCATTAACCATCTTTCGGGCGCAGCGCGTCTCACATACCCGCCGGGAGACCCACTCCCCAGCGGGATGCGTCAGTGGATTTCCCGGCGTAAAAGAAAAAAATGGCTATGGGCTCGGCCTCGAATCGAGAGGGTCCGGGTTCGATCCCGAATGCCGATGCCTTGAAATGGGTTTCTCTAAATTTCTAAGAACACCCAGAACCAACCATCACTCGCTCATCGGTGAAAGAAAACGTCGTAAATAAGCATCCATGCCTGATGAGATGACGTCTTTGAAGTGTTTGAAATTCACAAAAATGACCTCTCTCTTGGATTTTCTAATATTTACTTGAATTACGCTAATTATAATGAAACAAATTTTACGAGTTTTATATAACTAAAATTTTTACACACTACTTTTTACTACTAGACACTTTACAGCAACCATGAACATTCCAATTACATTGACCTATAGATTTCAAAAATAGGTTTATTTTTAATTTCTCTTTCAATTCATCAGCATTTGCTCATCGAGTGTGGAAATGTTAAGGAAACCTCTTTAATTCAACACAATAAAAGAAATGTGGTGTCGTGGGACACCAGGTAGGAACGAAGTTCCTTCGGCTAAAAAGAAAGGTATTATACACTACTCGCTTTTGTATGCGACTGTCGCGCCTGCGCACGTCTCATTTAACGCTTTTTATTCCACGCACTTTTTCTTACGGTTTTACTATCACATTTTTTTCAGTTCGGTCGCGCAGCGAAATCCCTATCCCTCCAAGCCTGCCGTAAGGACCTTCGTTACAAAAAGGTTTGATAACATTTGAAGTTTATCTTGGATCATAATATATCAGCAAATAGTGAAATGTAGCATCATAATCCTCGAAAGATTTCGAGAAGACTAAGAAATATATAAGTGACTAGAAAATAATACGTATGAAATATATTAAAAGGGTCGAATCATTTGCCGCTATTTACCGTTTCTATCTCTATAAGTTTGGCGTTCTGCCAAATGCTGATCCCCTATAACACCCAAATAATCTCGCCTATCTAAAACTACATCTAGATTTTACCGGGGTCGGTAAGTAAATTGTCAACTTAACTTCGACAAACTTCAACATCAAGTAGATTTTGTATTGGCAATTTCATTTTTTTTTTCAAATATAACCTTTTTTATGTAAGAGCAATCAGATAACGTGACACGAATGTAAATTAGTTTATCAAAAGATTTTTTTCCATTTAGAAAAACTTTATAATAGTTTAAAAACATAAATTCATTGCATTCATCAAAGCATGTCATTGAAAATTATTAATTATTATCTTATGTACTTCTAACCTAACATTAGTAAATTTTGTATTACAAAAGTCTTCATAAAATTATAAGTAATTATGTTTGAACTGTAGAATCTGAAGATATTAAGTATTCTTTATTTTAAATAAATATAATTAATATCTTGTTCTCATGTAAGTGGACATTGTATCCTTTAGGGGAATAAATTCTTTAAAACTGCTGCTGCTGTCAGTGATGTTGCTCTGAGCGAGTGATCACGAAAAGTCGCTGTAAATCAGCGTCTCACCATTGCTGTAATGGTGTGACTCTATTGTTCAAAATATTAATACCTATGTTAAGTTACTTCGTCATTATGGGAACCTCCACTCACACACTAGAAGATAGAATCGGACGGCGCGGTGCGGCGTCGCCATTTGAACACATAGACATTTTTAAATTTGGAATCCCCATTCCCGCGCGTTTGAACGAACCCTAAATGTTTGTACATTTGCAAAACTTTCTTCCTATGAAAAATTTGTCTGAAAAATTTTGAATCCAATACTAATGGACAAAAATATATTAAGGTTTATGTTAAGTCTATAATAAGCTTTCTGCACTAAAAGCGTATTTAGCAGTTAGTCATTTAAGCTTCGCCTTGTATATTGTAGAATATTTTTCTCCAGAAAAATAACTAATTTGTATTCACAAAAGAAAATTTATATCATAAAGTTTTGGTACAAGATTATACTGGGCAGCTTAGCGTTTTATTTACGGACAGTATTTTCATACAAGCTATATTTCGAAAGCGCGTTTCGTGCGGACCGGAAACTCACAAGAGTTTCCGGTGGCCTATTGGGGGGATAGGGAAAAGGAGGGCAACGCATCTGCATAACCTCTGGTTATGTGGATGTTAATGGGTTTCTACTGTTCGTTTGCCCTTCTATGCTATAAAAAATTAGAGATGGGCTAGTATAGTATAGATGGCTATATAGATGCACATACTGAACTCGTAACAAGTAGGCTCAGGAAAATGATTTGGATGTTTAAAAGCTTAAGACACGTGGCTTCAAATTCCTTAATTCATCGAATATACGAGTCATTGGCTAAATCAGTCATAATCTATTGCATACCAGTATGGGGTGGTGCAGCTAAAACCAAGTTCTTGGAATTGGAAAGAGCACAACGAGCCCTTTTAAAGGTAATGCTATTTAAGCCATATAAATTTCCTACTACAAATCTGTATAAAATATCCGATTTGCTATCGATTAGAAAACTATATATTCTGCAAACCATTCTTAAGCTGCATAAATCAGTCATATATGAAAAAAATATTTTAGAAAATGACAGCAGGAGAAGAAAATGTGTTCTACCATTTATATATGTTAAGTCTGCATTTGCAAGGAGACAATATGTCAAACAATCATCCGTCCTATATAAAGTCATAGATAAAGAATTAAATATCTATCCCATGTCAAAGTATGACTGTAAAATACAAGTAACTAACTGGTTAAAGACTAAAGATTATAATGAAATTGAAGAGCTTTTCAATAAAGTCTTATAAATTAAATAGCTAATAAAAATCCTAAGTACTAACACACTCAGCTTGGCCATTACCGTTCCTATTTGTGGCTTCAAAATGTATTATCTGAACCCGATCCCAAGTTTATGACGTAGGGCAAATAGGAATAGGAAGGCGAAGTTGTTTGGGTACTGTATCAGTATGTAATCATAAACGTACATAATACATAATAATACATAATATAATTATAATACATAATAATAAAAAATAAAGGTGTACACACACACACACGCACACACACACACGCACACACACACACACACACACACACACACACACACACACACACACACACACACACACACACACACAACACGCACATCCTCTATAATACGCACACTACCATACATATTAAAGAATAAGTAACACGTTTTAAAATAAGTTTAAGTTTTCATTTTGTTTAACTATAATTTGCAATGTGAACTCTGTAATGTGGAAGAGCGTAGCCTCCTAACACAGGTATTTTTATACTTAAAAGGAGGCTTCGACCTTGTAACTAGATTACTGTAAAATCAGGCAAATAAAGAAAAAAAAAAAAAAAAAAAAAAAAAAATAGTGGCTACTTGTAGCGGTTGCATTGGATACCGCTAGATGCAGATAATTTGAATTATAAAGATTGATGACTGTCAAGGATTATGCATGTATATATTATTTAAAAACATGTATCAAGTATACCTTGTATATCCCACTTCTGGGCACGGCTCTCTTCGAAATCAGGCGAGGTGGGTATCATCTTAGTCCAATGCAATGGTGGCACCAAGCGGGATGGTGAACTTGACACAGGCATGCAGGATTCACACGATGTTTTCCTTCACCTTCAGGTTCAGGTGGACTTAAAGAACTTGAAAAACTCATTCACCAGGCTAATGATCAAATCAGGACCTATCACCACTCTAGAGCTCACAACCAGAGGACCTAAGCCAGAGGAAATTAACCGCAATAAAATCCGTTAAGTTGTTTAATTATATTGAATGGAATTTGCGTACACGGTACATCCTTACTAATATTATAAGCGTGAAAGTTTGTAAGTATGGATGTTTGTTACTGTTTTACGTATAAAAACTACTGAATGGATTATTATGAAACCTCACAATGTAAAGCTTATGCATCAGAATAACACATAGGCTTCAATTTATCCCCGTACTCCCACGCGAATAGGAAATACGCGGGTGTAACCGCGGGGCACTGCTAGTAAATTATATTATTAGAAAACACTCCTACTATTATAATATTATAAATGTTTGTTACTCTTTCACGTAAAAACGACATGTATTATTATGAAACCTTATAATAATATAGCTTACACATCAGAATAGCACATAGGCTATAATTTATTCCCCTAGTCCCACGGGAATGGGTAATACGCGGGTGAAACCGCGGGATGCTGCTTGTATAATTTAATAGTACTCATTCTTTTAACGTTTATTTATCTTAAGATATTAAAAGAAAACTTTCACTTTTTTATCTTTCCAGCAATACTCAAATCTATCGTTGTCATAGCTAACAAACATGATGTGCGAAAACTAGTACACAGCCTTGGTGCGATGTGGAAAACTGAAAACCTGTCCCATGACCAGGCGAGCAAGAGAATAACCTTTATGAAGAGACTTAACATCGTTCGGAAAAGTATGCTTATGTTAGACGACCTCTGTGGCTCAATGGTTAGCGGGTTGGCCAAGCCCGGCGGTAGCGGGTTCGAAATCTCGCCAGGGAACAAAAAGTTTTCTGTGTTCCTGGGTCATTGATGTGCATTAAATAATAAAAATCTTAAATATATGTATTTAAATATATGTATTTCGTCGTCTGGTACCCGTATTAAGTTCTTCGAGAACTTACTACGGGACCAAATTGACGTGGTGTAAAAGCGTCCATAGATATTATTAAAATATTAAAAATAATATTTTGGCAGACAGTGGGTGATTTCATGCTTCTATAGGCTTCGGGGTGAGTAAAATAACAGCTGAGATAAACAAAAGTTTGAAATGAGTTATTAATATTATGTTGAATATCAAAAATTATGTAACAAAACACAGATTTTTCTCTAAATAACCCTAGAAAAAAAATGAGACTGTTTCATGCTAAAGTTTCAAAGTCAAAAATTTTATTCAAAATAGTACCATCAAAGTATCTTGTTGAACGTCAATTGAGTCTACCACCGGTTCCAAAGCAAGCCCACTGAGAAGAACCGGCGAAACAAACTCAGTGGAACTAATCTTTTCAACAATACTATTGTTATTGTTGAAAAGACTATATAGTTCCACTGAGTTCTAGTTCCACAGAGTATATAAGAAGAATTCAGCAATAAAACTCTGTTGGGTTGCTCCTTTCAAAATATAGTTTTTATAAACATACTAAATTACATACATTTATTACTAGAAAAATAAATAAAAAGTAAATATGCTAATATCTAAAGTATCCTATTGGTTTGTCAGACCGACAGAACGATCAACAATGCCATGATTCTATAAGGATTGCATTTTGTCATTTGTACAGTGGAAACCTTTTCAACTGAAAAAAATTATTCACATTGGGCACTTTTTCGTAGAGAAAAAACTTATGAATTAGCGTCACTAGCTTTTCAATGCGACATAATGACATCATTAGGAAATTTAAACTTATTAGTACTTATATTTGAATTTCATAATATCTTTAATATAAGTTATAATTTTCAATTCTATCACCAGTCCGTATGTCTACTAATTTCATTTGACTTGTACCTATTTATATTCACATAACTATCTCACATACATTTAATTGTGGCCAAATTGCAAGCATATATTCGCAAAACAAATTAATATATTCTAGAAGTTTCAAGAATCTCTAATGACGTTAAGTACACATGAAAATGTTGAATAGTTTAACTTTAATGAGGGTATGTTCCAGTTTTCTACTGGGGCAGCATAATTGCTTCATGGCAGAATATGCTGACTCCTCTATTCAGTACGCTCCTTCAACGAGTCCAGGGGAATCACGGGCTGCAATTACCCTTCGGATATGTTCTGCCATTCAAATTGGGCACTTGGAAATATCTCGGAGTGTACATCTTTCAATGCTACACAAGTAAGAAACGCTTAATTGTGAATCTCGGCTTTTCAGAGTTCTTTTCGGTTGGATGGGTAAACTTACAGATGTGTCACCAGATGGTGAGTGGATGACGTCGCCCAATCAAGGAACGAATAAATTCTGATAATGATGATAAAAAATCTCATAAAACAAAATTATTTTTACCAAAAATTTAAGATGAATCGATAGAACGATTGCAATTAGTAAGAGGAGGAAAGTATTTTGTAAGAGACAGTGTCATGCTGCTTTGCAGCCAAATTGGGCCGGCACGACCGGGGAGGAACCTCTCACTCACATGAAATAGGCGTAAAGTGACAGCTAAGCTGTCGCGTTTCGTGCGGTTTGTGAGTTTCCGATGGCCCATTGGGGGGACAGGGAGGAGGGCAACGCATCTGCATAGCCTCTACTTGTATCTGCATAACCTTTGTTGTGTGGATGTTACTGGGCGTCGATAGTCGCAAGGCTTCGACTGTTCGTTTGCCTTTCTATGATATAAAAAAAAAGTTGTAAGGCCCCGTCTGCACGATCGCTTTATAAGCGTCGCATTAGAATTCGACGTTGATTCCACGACGTTGACTTCATGAGTTTCGCATGCTAAATTCGATAATGATTCGTGTGAACAAATTCATGGGTATCTATTTGTCTCATTTTGTTTTTTAATGCTCGATAAAAGCCCTAGTCTGAAAGGGCCTAACAATCGTTGAGAACAACAACCCTACTATCTATTTAATCTTTTCTCTATGTATTAAATGTCAGCCAAAAATATTATTACAAAAATAATTTATTCGTAAAATATGCGTGGGTGTGAAATATACATACTAACTTGTTATAACCCTCGGTTTCGGATAAGTGGACTAGGATTTACAATGATATATTATATGTTAGCAGTTACGGGGTAGCGTAGCGCGAAACTTGGTAATATTTTACTGAGAGGCTTAGTTAAGCCCAAGGTCAGGTTAGGAATCACCAAAAAGGATGCATCATCATCATCAACTTCATATTTCCACCACTGAACATAGGCCTCTCTCAATGATCGCCAAGACTACTGTGCCCTTGCCACTCGCATCCAACATGGACCGGCACGGAGATCTTTTCACCTGGTTAATAGCTGACCAATACTTTGTCTACCTAAACGCGACCTCCACTCTTGAACCTTATTGGCCCATCCATCCTTCTGTGTGACCAGCCTATTGTCACTTTGACGAGCTCATTCTACGCGTGATATCGGTAACTTTAATTCTATGGCGGAGGTCTTGGCTCTGGGTGTTTCATTGGCAGGTAGAGATAGATTCGAAAAAAGATTAGCTTCAGAAAAATATCTACTTATAATGATACTACATGTACTTACACTTTTCATTCCCTTATTCGTTCTATAAACAAGATAATATTGTTATGTTTTCACGAGCCAAGATAGTTTCTACTTCTTTTAAGGCGAGGAGAGGAGAGGAAAACTATTCAATCCATACATAACATACGCGTTAAAGGCTATATCCAAATGACGTAGGACTTTACTAAATACTGGGTTAGTATAGATCTTTGAGGTCTTAAATAAATGTGACAATTTCAGTGTTTCGTCTGGTCTACGTTTACATCGGAACTGAGCTGCTAAAGATAATGCTGTGCGCGTACCTGAGCATCGAGTTCATGATGCTCCGAGAAGACCTACAGTATGTAGAGTATACCGACCAGCTCGACTCATCAGCAAGAGAGATATCTATGAAGACATTTATTAAAAGACACCAAGTATTGCTGAAGTAAGAAATTCTCTGTTCATCTGCTTGTATTTCTGTTGTTAGTTGCTTAGAAGAGTAGATAATCATTATAATCATCATCATCATCAGCCTTTCACGCAGTGCTGAACAGAGGCCTCCTACAATTAACGCCAAGATTATTGATTACTGGTCCCACACATCCTACACTACCGGCTACACGGACATCTGCCACCGATGCGAATCCATCATGGTCGGCGATTGCCAATTCGTCTGCTCAGAGTGACAATTTAAAAAAAAAATTAAAAAGACCTAGTTGCCAGCCACCTTACTATTCCTGGCTGCAGTAGCAGCATAGGTTACGGTGGGACAAAAGTGCCAAGAATCCTCTGGCTACGGACAGCTGCCACCAACTTTTCCTGGTGGTACGGTACATTAATATTATATTTATTTCAAGATTTTCGAATGGTGCCATAGGAATCTTTTTACTATGATTTTGTTATAATTGATAGAATGTAGCCGACGCTACTCAAGGACCGACGTCCTTGATGGAAATTCATGTTATAGTCACTATAATAAAACTTTATTACACTTTTTCCACTATTTATTCTATATATTATAACAGTTACAATTTAAACACGACCGGTTTCGAAAAACTCATCATCAGGTCCTGATGATGAGTGTATAAAGTTTTATTATAGTGACTATATGATTTTGTTGTCCTTTTGTCCGAAATTTTCTCAGCACACAGACTATTTAACAAGACTTCGTGTTTTGCTTCGTTACATGTTTTTTTTTTCATTTTCATATCTACCTACAATATACTTATCAAAAGTAGTATTGACTAATATCAAATTGGGATATAATAATTGGGAGCAATTTATTGGGTTAAATAAAGTATATAAAAAACAATATTTTTTTTTATATACTTTTTTTTATAAGCTTATTTTATTGAATAATCTATTCACTGGACCAATTACGGATAATGATAGAGCATTTGAAGAGCCTATTTTTCATATTTGGTTTGATAATTTCGATTGAATTTTCACGCTTACTTTATTGCGGTATATATTACATTATTGATAACGTACAATAACATCTAGATATATTATAAACGAGTCCGACTTAAACTACGTATTTTTTCCCAATATTCAAATTTATCTGGAAAAAAAACTATGTCCATAATTTTTTTCTAAGAGGCCATCCATAAGTTGGTCCTAAAATCCCCCCAACAGTTGGTCACATTAGTGAGACTCACTCCTCCCTAGTGTTGCATCACGTATTTTGCATTTTTATATTAGTTTTAAATTATCTTTGATTACCTTTTCCTTATTAGTGTAATTCGTTTTGATGTGTCACAAAGTCTAGGACACACTATGACACACTTTGTCGACCCCTTCCTCTTAGCGTGTGACGTAATCTACGGATAATCCCTGAACGTAAAATCATTAAATTAATGTAAATCCTGTATAACAATGCAATAGAAAGGTCTGTCTCAATAAATTCCTTTTTTCAGCTTATCAGTGTTGCTAAATAAAATTTTAAATAAGATGATCTTCGTCGATCTGCTCTTCGCTACGATGACAGCTTGTTTTTTCGCATTCGCAGCCACTGTAAGTATATTTCTTATACGAGCATATAACTGGATGTAATAGTAGATAAAGGCTGATGATGATGATGAAGCTAGTGGTGATGATGATGATGATGGTGGTGGTTGTGGTGATGATAGTACTGTATCCTACTTTAAAAAAAGAAAAGTTTTGAACAAAAGTTTGAAGTTTTGATGGTTATCAACCGACTTCAAAAAAGGAGGTTATCAATTCGACTGTATGTTTTTTTTTAAATATACTTTTAATGGCATATCATAGGAATTCTGAAGTTAACAAGGACGAAGTCACAGAAGTAACCCATCCCCATGGATTAGTTTAAGATGAAGGTCTGTATTAAACGTTACAAAACGTTATATTTATTCAGGTAACACAAGATGCTGTGGACATGGCCTGTAATTTGTTCGCGGTGTTCGTTGTTATGACCCCCATATACATTTACTGTTACTACAGCACGATATTGGGAGAAGAGGTAAGTTGACAGCTTCACATCAATTACCATTTAGAATTTTTTACTATTTTTTTTTTTACACTTAAAACATACATTTGTAAGCCATAATAGCTAATCTCCTATTCAAGAAGTTTGTAGGCGTTCCGCTTGATGTTGTAACAATTTGTAATAATAAATGAGTGACGATGGTCCAGTGGGTATGTGGGTGGACTCAGCTTCTGGAGCGAAAGGGACATGGTTAGATCCGTGTGGATTGAAATGCTTAATTTCCAAGCGCACTCTAAGCACGAGACCATCGCTCGCTCACCGGTAAAAGAAAATATCGCGAGGAAACCGGCATGCCTGATGAGATTGAAAATAGGCCATACGTTCTCCTGATATTGCGTAGTAAATTATTAATAGGATATTTTTAATATCTCTTTGTTTGCATTGAATAAGATTCGAAGAACATTAATATGAAAAAAATGCCTATAGAAAGCCAGCCATTTTATAGCCTATGTAGTACACATCCTAAAATGTACACACCGCTATTTTATTAGTAGAGATAAGTAGAGAAGTCCATCTCATTCCCATCTCTATCGCATGATTTTCTAATTTTTTAACAGTTGAATATGATGATGATGGTGATGATGATGCTAAAACAAAATAAACCGACAACTTTCATGTCGGGCTTAACAACATAAATTATGAGTTAATAAAATAACATTTAAGTGCTAGTAGCAGTATACAGTGCTAACTGCTAAGTACTCCTCTAAATATAGTTGTCGTTAACCTGTTTTATTACCCTGGTCCAAAAGGCTCCGTTTATCACAAAAAAGTAGTTTTGAAAAACAACTATAAATATTAATTATCCTTGCTTTTAGAGCTCGGGAGTGGCAGATGCTGCGTACGAGAATTTATGGTACCAGGCCGGTACGGAATACCAGAAAACAATATGTTTTATTATGGCAAGGTAAAATATAATTATATTTATGTACAAGAGCCTGGTAAATTATGATACAGAATTTCTACAAGAAAAAAGAAAACTTTTTGAAAGCCAATATACAAGTAAATATATACATTTAACTAAAATAAAAATAAACTCCTTACTTATTATAATGATACAACTTTTACGGATTTTGTCGCGGTTTATTTAGTTTTTTATGAGCCCGACGTTTCGGATACTTTACAGCAACCATGGTCAGTCCTCCCGTGACCATGGTGGACCAAGCCGTCAAGACGCTTAGAGTCCAATATAACAACGCCTTCAGGTTTCTGATGCGACTGCCTCGATACTGTAGCGCATCCGCGATGTTCACATCCGCTAACATCGACAGTTTCGCAGCTATACTGCGTAAGAGATCAGCGTCTATGATTCGAAGAGTGAGAAACAGTACCAACAGATACCTGAGGGAAATTGCTGTTAAACTTGAAAGCCCTATATGGAGACACTGGACTAATATTCATATTTATAATTAAACATTTCATATTATGTACCATTATTACAAACATAGTTATAAGAACATTAATTGTATAATACTAACACATATATGGATCAATTGGTCTGAAGTCTTATTATTATTATTATTATTATACGGCCTTCAATTTTTACACCTTACTTTATATAATATGCTACATATTTCACGTAAAACAATTTAAAATATCACAACTTCTTACTCCAGACAGATGTCAAGATGTCAATCTTGTCAAATTTAGTTCGGGCATTAGTCGCAGGACTTCAAAAGTGGTGCTGACTCTAACTATATATATATATAATTACATGTCGTCTGTATGTTTCCAGTCGAATTAATGTGGAGGTGTCTCACACCTCCAAAAAATGGCGCATTATACCTAATTCTTTTCTTGTTACGGTGGTAATCGTCAGGACATGATTTGTATGAAAAAAATGTTTTTTCGGTGAAGGCAAGACAACGCTTGCCGGGTTGAATTTGTATGTGTACTAACTTTAAAAAATAATTGATTATTTATTTATTATATGACGACCTCTGTGTCTCAGTGGTTAGCGCGTTGGAGCACAAGCCGGAGGTAGCGAGTTCGAATCTCGCCAGGGAACACAAAAAAGTTTCTGTGTTCCTGGGTCATGGATGTGTATTGAATATGTGTATTAAAACTTAAAAATCTTAAATGTAAGTATTAATATAAAAAGTATTAAATATATTATGTATTTCCGTTGTCTGGTACCCTTAACACAAGACTCTTCGAAAACTTACCACGGGACCAGATTGTCGTAGTGTAAAAGCGTCCATAGATATTATTATTATTATATATTTATCATTGATTAATTATTATTTTAATCATTAAAATAAAACATCAACGATTCAATTTCCAACAAAGTATATTGATACTGCAAAACAAATAACAAGTGGAAATAAAGTGTGGAAATATGTTTGATTATTTTGCTCTTTGTACATGTATAAAGTTTAACATGAAAATGAATAGTTGTTTTATCAAAATACAGGGTGCGTTTGATGCATCGTCATAAAACTACATTGGATTTTAACACTTCGGAATCTTGGATATTAACCATGTAAGAAGGACTAAGGACATTATATTGTCACTAAATTGTAGCAAGAAATATTCCATGAAATTAATAATAACGAGTTGATAAGTGAGAGAATGATGAGATAAGTGAGAAAAAAGTAAATTAGAGATGGCCAACTTGCTAGCAAGCAAGATATCACTTGTGACGAGACTGTAAGTCTATGGACCAATCGCAGAGCATGCTGTTTTAGATTGTGTCACGTCACAGTGCGATTTAGTCCGGGGGCCCTCTGGATGGATAAAATATATAGGGTGTCTCGTAAATCGACGTCAAGCCGTAAACACGTGAAGTTACAATAATTATCAAAAAAAAAAAAAAAAAATCCAAGTAATGAGTCTCAAAAAATTCAAAGCTTTAAAAAAACGAAAAATTGACATGTATTTTTTGAGACACATCACGTGGTTTTTTTTTCTGATAACTATGTAACTTGGCCTATCACGGGTTTACGGCTTGACGTTGATTTACGGGATACCCTGTATAATATATTATATTACTTATATTATTATATAATATTATTATAATTAAGGTCAAGGTTAATATTATAATATTATAATGATTAGTGATGATTCACTAGCCTCGTCTCTTTAAATGACATAACGGACAAACCTCCACTACAACGGCCACTGGCACGGACCACAGTTTGCCTCTCATCCAACCTGAGATCATAATACTGACTTATTAATGTTTCTATAGGTCCCAGCGACCCTGCCACCTCACTGCGCTGAAACATACTCCGCTCACCCTACATACATTTTCTAGGGTAAGAGATAAGTACTTTAGGATACCGTATCCAAAAGTTTGTTTTTTATTTGGGTGGTAAACGCAGATATGGCAATAAATTTTAGATGAATGTCCAATGAACTTATATTCTTAGATATGATTTTGCCCTTGAAGAAATCAGAGTGGGGCTTGCGGGAGCCTTGCCTTTTCTCAATAAAGCTTGTGTATCCTTTTTTCCCGCAGTGGGAATGCTTTGCGCATTCACTTTGATAGACACTTTGATTGATTGACATTCACTTGATAGGGCTACGCCCCCCTTAACTACCAACAACTCCAGTATACAACATTGAAACCACAATGAGTTGCCTTCAGCCGCTTGAAGGGCCGTGTTCCAGATCTGACCAACTCAGGACACTCTAGTCGTCGTATCCAGCTTTATATCTTAGAATCTACAGACTATTTTAAACATAGAATGATAAATGAAAAGTATTTTTTTAAGTTTGCTAGAGACAAGGATGAGTGTGTGGCACGTTGGTCAACATGGATATTACCATCCTGCTTAATTCTCCCAACTAGCTTAACTGTTTCAGAAAGATTGGTACGAAAATAGTGTGACTAAGGGCAACGAGACCTCTCTTCTGTTTCTAACTTTATATCTCTGTATAGACCAGTGATACCCAAAGTGGTCCAGGTCGACTACCAGGGGTCCACAATAAGCGTGATGCGTCCATGAAAATTAATTTGGTTTCGATAGTAGAAGAACCAAAATGTTGGCAATGTTGGCTTGACCTCTATCAATATTGTTACATCTTTAAACGAGCAATTCTTGAAAAAAAATGCATGCATGACTTACAAACATTATGCAAAGAATACAGACGTACATAGAAGGACAGTTCTTAATGATTTTTTGTGCCGCCTTTTTCGGGGACTAGTCCCCGGTTCGCACTCGCCCGCTCACGTAGGCTCATATGCTGGGGACATCGCGGTGTCCCTCTCGTCACGCCGCCAAGCGGACGTTTACATCGCAGAGTTTGTCCTCAAAGCGCTTATAAGAACTGGCCTTCTATGTACGTCTGTATTTTTTGCCTTATGCATGAATTTTGAAAGTGGTCTATAAAACAAAAAAAATTGGGCAGGTTCTGGTATAGACAATAGACTATACATTACAATCAATTAACCGGAACATTTGTAAGAGAAGTCGGCTATGATTATTAGCAATACTGATCACATACCATAAATTGGCATGTCAGTTAACATCGCTAATTCCATTCAACTAACATAAAAATACTTATGCATTCCAAGACGAAGGTTTTCCACGGAGATTCCGTGCAGCGGCCGGTCAGTTTTGATGCAAGTGGCAAGGGATTTATCCTTTTGTAGATAGTGACGCAAACCTATAGATTTTTCTCGACCAAAATGTGCTTAATGTGAATAAATATTTTTTTCAACTTTTTTTTCTTTTTTTTTCGGAAGGTAAAATGCCGTCAGGCCTAAAAGTCTGGCTTTTAGGCCTGACGGCATTTAAGCTCAAGTTTTTTTTCACCTCAAAAGGATTCCGTTGTTCAAAATAACAAAATGCAATTCTTATAGAAAGGTGCAGTAGCCGGTCCGTGTTGGATGCAAGTACCAAGGAATTAATCGTTTCCGTCTGGCAATCATTGAAGGAGGCCTATGTTCAGCGGTGGTCGGATATAGGCTGATGATGATGATGACTCCATGTTTTATCTATACAGTTTAAACTTTACGACTGAGTACATCGAAAGTAAAGGACTGATTGTATCCAAGGCTGATTGTAGACTTATTTTTATGAGCCATTAAGATAACCGTTACAGAAGAGGTACTTCCGCAAGGCTATTTTATTGGTTTCTAAGATTTTTAGCAATATTTCGAACAAACAAAAGGTCGTAATTGAAGAGCATTACTTAGTCTTGGAGATGATATTTACAGTGGAAAAGAAGTAACCACCATTTTGGATTTTGGAGATAAAATTATAGAATGTAGAATGTTGGAGGTCCAAAAAATGTAAATAGAACACAAATCACACAGCTTAATAATACTTTGGCTTGAAGAAATTTGACAATAGCAGCTTTTAAATAAACTCATACTCATTCCCTGGGCCAGCGTATCGGCAAACTATGGCCAATACCCTCCTAGCCTGGTATTTAGGGAAAAACAGTGTACAGCAGTGGTACATAATATAAAGAAAGATCTTTACCTTTTTTAAACTCATCTATGCTAGGACGATATTCGTTTGTGTGTCTGTTTAATAATGACATCCTTTATCATAAAGTTATTTCAATAATAACGTCTGTATATACATAGATCTGTACAAGCTTATTATAATACGTACACTTTCAAAAGTGGTACGCTTTCAAAGGAATGAAGAAAGTGGCAATCGAATAAAAACTTTAAACCCTTAAAATTAGAGTACAGAACCCTATAAGACCAACCCACTCTTGACCAGCTTTTAAGATGTTTTAAATATTTCAGGTGGTGAGCACTACGTGGTCCTACTTTTCACTGGCAACAAGTTTATACTCCGAGTAGCGTAGACGTTAATATTAATTATAATAATGGGAACACTTTAATTTTGAATAATTCATAAATATTAGTACTTAATATTGCCTATTTATAGAGCACTAACAGTCAAAAATAAAGTGTTTAAGGGCACCGTACAATAAAGTCGATTTTATGCAATCAATTTGTGAAAAATATTTTGATGTAGGTAATTCTAATAATATTTATGTGAATTTCTTGGTTTTTTTTTTGTTGCACTTTCCAAGTTCTTTCACACTTAATAAGTTAGGGCTTTAAAGCTTTAAGCAAAATGTTTAATAATTACGTGTTATATTTAACTACATAAGAAAGACTAGTATATTTTACTTTTATTTTACTATATAAGAAAACTCTCGTAAGTATCATATGGATTTTAAATTAACATGGTTATTTTCATTATTTAAAATATTTAAAACGGGATATTTACCGTGCTTCTTAGTTCTTAATATTCTTTCGCGGAGCTCGATATTTCGACATTGTCTACGAATGAGTCTCGTGAACATGACATTCGTAGACAATGTCGAAATATCGAGCTCCGCGTAATAATATGGAAAAACATGATAAATATCCAGATTTAAATAGTTTAAATATCATATGGATTTTAAGTAAACGTAACAGATTTCATCATCATCAACATTTAAATCCACTGCTGCAAAGGCACAACTTTAACAACACATTAAATAGAATTATTTCTCATCATGGTCGCCAAAAGATTTTCTTACTCTATTTAACAGTCAGGAATAGCTCCATTGGGGGACATACATTTTGTATGAAACGTCTGTTTAAATAGCTCCCACTGTACTGTTTATTTCTTTAGACAAATAGCTTAAAAGCCTTTTTTAATATATAGTTTACTAGCCATTTATTAGCATTGTACTAGTTACCCGCGGATTCGCTAGCGTCAGCAAAATATATTTTTGAAGTGAAACTTTTTTACGCGCATGATGGTAAAATGTTTACGGATGAAACGCGTCACAAAGATGTGCAACGTTGCCGAAGAGGGAGAAAGCGATTGAGACCGATTGAGAGAGAGTGAGAAAGAGCGAACGTAGCACGAAGCGACACTATTGGTTGGTGTATTCATTTAGCAGTTAAATATTAAAAATTAAAGTTTCACTTCTGTGATGTGTACTTTGTACGCACGCACTTTCTATAACATGTTACTTCTAATACTTCCAAAAATATGTGTACAAAGTTTCACGATGATTGATTAAGTAGTTTTCGCGTGAAAACGTAACAAGCAAACGTACATTGTGGATGTTGAATAAAACATAATAGGTATGACTGTAGTCACTAGCACTATAGCACAGGTATAATATAATAATAGGGATGTTGACTAATTTTTGTAATTGATTTTATTTGATAGATATACTATAGATGAACACGAAAAAAATACTTTTGTCAAGATATATGTCCAATTTTAACAAAAAATTAAATAAATTTTAGATAGTTTTTAAAATCGCCCTTGAAATGCTCCAAGCGTCATTACGTCACACACCGCATTCAGAGCTCGCGCTATGTTAGGTGAGTTTGTACTTAGCTCAATGTTCAGTGACGTCATCGCCTTATTGGCGTTTATAGTCACGTGATCATGCATGATAAATAACGCATTTTAAATTAATTTCCTAAATTTTAAGACAAATAAGTAGACTTTTAAAATGTTATTTTAGGTTTTGAAATACTGTATTTAATATGTAAAACATAACTTTACATGAATTTGTAACATGTGTCAACATCCCTATTATGATGCGTGACGAGACCGTGCATGGGCAAACGTGGTGTCGAACGCCTCTCTGCTAAATGGTGCGACAATCTGCGCAAGTTGGCTGGCAGCAATTGGATACTCAGAGCTCCAGAGAATAGTCACGTGCCTTGGGAGAGGCCTATGTCTAGCAGTGTACTGTCAAGGCTGATGATAATGGTGTGTGGGCTCGCCTTAAATTTAGTGACGATAAATGGTGTGACGCTGTTATGGGCGATGCCCCCAAATGCCTTATCTGTCAACATTTTTATTTCTAAGTATTAATTCCAGTTCCATCTTTCGTTCCTTAATTGTTATGAATTCGTATTCAAACATCAGATGTTTCATGTTTCATTACAACAAAAAGCCGGGTTTCTCGTGAATTTTTTGGCAATCCATCCATTGCAAAGTAGTGCATACAAACATTAATGCGTTACCTATGTCTTTGTGCCGGAATTGCACAATCTGTCTTTTTTTCATTAGGAAGAAAAAGAAGAAGAGAAGAAAGCACACATACCTATTGTCTAAAGAAGACAACATACAAACAATATATAGATAAATATAAATCGTATTCAAAGAGTTAAAGTAAAAACCAATATTTCAATATATTTCAAAAATGGACATTAATAGAATTATTGGAAAATTCCACATAGCCTTCATCATGATAAAAGTTAAAGAATTCCATACTTGGCCGTTCAATGGTTGAAATTCCCTTTAGTATATCAACTCTGCATTCCAAACAGTTATTCACATAGCAATACCTAAACAAAAGCCTTTACAATGCCATTACAATAAAATACGTTATTGCTTTTTAATTTTTACACGATAACATATTATAATGAAATAGCTTTTACGGATTTTATCGCGGTTTATTAAGTTCTCCCATGACCAAGAACTTGTGAACACTATTTCATCTGACATATTAGTCCGCCCGTGACCATGGTTGCTATAAAGTATCCAAAAAATATCTCTTCTCGCCCTTTTGGCTAAGATCAAAGTGTAAAAAGTATCTGAAACATCGGACATGTGAAAATCTTAGTAAGCCGCGATAAAATACGTAAAAGTTCTACCGATTGAGCTTAAAGGCCATCAGGCCTAAAAGTCTAGACCTTTCGAAAAAAAAAATACGTAAAAGTTGTTTCATTGTAATCCCGTCGTTGGCCTTAAGGACGCGTTTACGAATCAGACGAAATTATGCTGTTTTTCTGTACCGTTTGTAACAAAAGTACACAAAATCATATATAAAAATTATTTATTTCATATAGAATGGTTCTTTATCTACAAGGGTAACGCATATTTTTTTGATAAATGTTGCTTTTTTATATAGTAATCAACGTTCTTCCATTACCATTTTCCATGAAACGAACGAAATCGATTAGAATTACGGTACCCCTTTGGTCTAATATCCACATTTATTAAGGTTTTTAAAAAATAGTAGGAGCAGGGAAATATGTTCAATTTTAAATAAAGGACAAGAAAATAACCAAAAAATGCTAAAAATAGTCTTAAAAAAAATAAAGAAGATAACTAATTTTTTTACCAATTTTGCTACTAAAGATGAATGTTATTCCATTGCATTAGGGTTTATTTTATCGTTGTCTCTGTCTTGATTTCTTTTACATTTTTGAAATGAGAACTCAGTCCGCGCTCGGCCGCGGTTCTGGGTGGACACTGCGTCACATGTCGGCAGCAATTCGACTCAAAAAACATCGCGATTTATTTTTGATATTGGATACTTTGGATTGGATTTGATACTTTACAATATTTTTTTTTACCACAATATATTTTTATGGAATTGGTTTATTTCATATACATAGGTAGACGAAATGTTGGTTGGTCATTATAACCAGGTGGGAAGACGTTCTCTCTCGACGTTTGCTCACTTATCATCATCATCATCATCATCATCATCATAATCATCATCATCATCATCATCATCATCGTCAGCCTAAATCAGTCCACTGCCGAACATAGGCCTCCCTCAATGAACGCCAAGATGACTGATCCCGTGCTATGCTAAGGCAGCAGTGCTGCCGATGCGACTTCATCATCATCAGCTTAAATCCGTCCACTGCCGAACATAGGCCTCCCTCAATGATCGCCAAGACGACCGAACCCGTGCTATGCTGAGGCAGCAGTGCTGCCGATGCGACTTCATCATCATCAGCCTAAATCCGTCCACTGCCGAACATAGGCCTCCCTCAATGAACGCCAAGACGACCGATCCCGTACTACTCTAATGAGGCAGCAGTGCTGCCGATGCGACTTCATCAGCCTAAATCCGTCCATTGCCGAACATAGGCCTCCCTCAATGAACGTCAAGACGACCGATCCCGTGATACTCTAATGAGGCAGCAGTGCTGCCGATGCGACTTCATCATCATCAGCCTAAATCCGTCCACTGCCGAACATAGGCCTCCCTCAATGAACGTCAAGACGACCGATCCCGTGCTACTCCAATGAGGCAGCAGTGCTGCCGATGCGACTTCATCAGCCTAAATCCGTCCACTGCCGAACATAGGCCTCCCTCAATGAACGTCAAGACGACCGATCCCTTGCCACTCGCAAACAAATAGATATCATCATCATCATCATCAAACTTCATTCATCCACTGCTGAATATAGCCCTCCCTCAATGAACACCAAGACGACCGATCCCTTACCACTCGCAAACAAATAGATATCATCATCGTCTTCATCATCAAACTTCATCCATCCACTGCTGAATATAGGCCTCCCTCAATGAAACCAAGACGACCGATCATTTGCCATTCGCAAACAAATAGATATCATCATCATCATCATCATCAAACTTCATTCATCCACTGCTGAATATAGGCCTCCCTCAATGAACGCCAAGACGACCGATCCCTTTCCACTCGCAAACAAATAGATATCATCATCGTCATCATCATCAAATTTCATCCATCCACTGCCGAACATAGGCCTCCCTCAATAAACGCGAAGACGATCGATCCCGTGTCACTCGGATCAGGCACTGCTGCCGATGCGACTTCATCATCATCTACGATCGCCAATTCGCCTGCTCAGCGTGGCAATTATGAGCCCCCCCCCCCCCTCCTCTCAAGATGAATTACAGATATCAGTTTACTTACATAATATGTAATAAATAATTATATATTATAATATTATTATATATATTTAATATACTAATTCTAAGTAAAAAGATAAATAGTAAAAACAAACAGAAATAAAATATAATTTTGTGTTATAAATAATCTAAATAACAAATATTTGTAAAGTATCAAATCCGTTTACTTGACTACTATTCCCGCACGCAAGCGTGCGTATTGCGCGGGTGCGCTTGTATGCGTGACTTTTTCAATGTAGTTGTTCGATTCTGTACCTATCAAATTTGTAAACGCGTCCTTAATAAAGCATACTTTGCACACTTCAAACATCCCCCGACGAGTGCCACCACTGCCGCCTTTGGTGAGGTGCCCCGGATCTACAAGCAACAGGCCATCTCGACGGCTAGTCAGTCCCTCAGGGAACCGACGCCACCTCCACAGAGCGTTTCATTATATTAGGATAGTATATTTACCATGTTTCAAACATCGTTTCTCGAAATATCTTGTTTCTCTCAATGATGACGATAATAAAATTAATTGTAGTCTCTCTTTGAAATAATATTAGTTGTAGTCGCTCTAGCGAACTGGCGAAAACTTGCTTCATCAAAAGAACTGTCAGAGAAAGAGTAAATTCCGTAGTTGTACTACCTCAATATTTTTTTTTTGGCAAATATATAGAGTTAAGCAACACAAAAATATTTGTAACAAAAGTCCTGCGAGAGATTAGGGTCGATTCTTAATTTTAAATCTGTGCTACAGATCACCAGGCAGCTCTCGAACGGCATGTCATATTATTTTCCTAGAAATTATCTTGTGCGGAATACTGAATCGCGCTATCGAAGTTATAACAGTTTGGCTCTATATAATATACAGCTTTATATTAAAACGTGAGGCCGAAGAGTGATTATATTAATGTTATCATTTCCTTCGGTCAGATATCTCGTTTCGGGCTTTCACATCCCACACCTATTTGTCTACATTCTTCATATAAATTTTCAGAGCTATATGACGTAGAGTTATTTCATTATACTTTTCTTTAGCAGATAGTATTCAAATTATGATATCTACAAGAGAACTACTAAAATTACCGATATCAAGCGAAGAATACGCTTGGCGATTGCCACGCGATTCAGCAGTGCTATTCTGTAAGAAACGCAGCGCTGTCGCAACGCTGTGACAGCGCTGTGAATTCATCTTGGTATTCACTAAGCTTTACAAACCATATCAAACACCCTAGCAACGTCAACGCTGTAGGCGCTATTAGCTCGTCGCGGCGCACAGCCTAGAAAATGACTCTTACAGAATAGCACTGCTGAATTCGCGTGGCAGTCGCAGTGTCTGAATAAACTCTTAATCATGTCTTCAAAGTTAACTCAAGTTTACTGTCCGGAAAATCGATCTACTGACTGATCTATTGGCAGTGAAATCACTACATATTATAAAACAAAGTCGCTTTTTCTGTCCCTATATCCCTTTGTACGCTTAAATCTTTAAAACTACGAAACGGATTTTGATGCGGTTTTTTTAATAGATAGGACAATTCAAGAGGAAGGTTTATGTACATAATTTATTAAGTTTTTATATACATTGGCTAAGATATAACAATAATTGTTGGAGATGTCGGAAAAAAATAGGCCGTCTGGGAGTTTTCAACAAAAACGCTGTCTAAACCCTTTGAGATATAACAAAATAATGTATGGTGGAATTGTGTGTCTTAAATAGGTCTACAAAAAAGTCCGCGATGGCATATATCTATCTATTAGGGATATCATACTATATTCATTTAATACTATAAAAAATGGGCAATTATAACGCGATAGTTTGAAACTTATTTACACAAATACGGTATGAATCATTATCATTTTAAATCAATTAATAGGCTTGAGCACTTCATGAAGATTATTTTTGCCCTTTACATCATGCAAATTAAATGAATACTTTAGGAGATATGGCAAAATCAAAATAATGCACAAGAAAATAAATCGTGTTGCCGTGATTCGAAGTTCGAACGGGCGGTTGTCTGGTGTCTAAGGCCGTAGTGTATCAACTCTGGTAGACGTAATGTTATGATCAACGTATGTATGGTGGAATATATTATAATAATAGTATCCTAAATATGGCTACAGAAAGTCTGCGAAGGGATATATGTATTTATGTTCAAGATAACATATATCCATTTTAATACAAAAACTTAGTAATTATTAAAATGGAAAATGATCATCATCAGACATGATAAATCCGTAAATCTAAGTTCACGCGGGCGAAGCTGCGGGTAACAGCTAGTCGACAATAATTGCATGAAATGCATAAATGCAAAAATAATTTTAAAACATGTCGTTACAACATTTTTTTAATTAATTATGAATTATCGGACCGCGGGCGTCCATAACGGACGCCCTTATTTTCTTCATCATTATCTTCATCATCATCAGCCTTTATCCGTCCACTGCTGAACAAAGATCTCCCTCAATGAACACCAAGACAACCGATCCCTTGCTACTCGCATCCAACGCGGGCCTGCCACTGCACGGAGATCGTCTTCCCTTCCTTATTTTCTTATTTCAGTTATTGTTTGATCTCAAAGAAATAATATTATCCTTAACAACCTATACCTGCCCATTCTCATTCCAAATATGATTCCATTAGCATTAAAGTATCTGTCAGATATACCTATCTATCTATTATATTCTATCTATTCTATACACAAACCGTTGCGTAGGATCACGATAGTGCATCAGGCAAATACACCCATCCATCTTACTTATATAACATACTATTTTACATAAAAATAAACTTTATTATATCATAAATTTCCATTAAAGAAACTACACTTAATACACCTAAAAGTTTTTCCTGAGAGCATGTTGTACCTTCATAAATATACATATATACATACATTTGTATGTTTTTCGTTCTCTTAAAGGTTTTTTACGACTGGGACACGTATGTTACTATTCTAACCCAAATTTTGCGTCATAAAATGGTTGCCTGAAATTATTGCTAACATAGACGTATGGACCAATTACTTATATGGTCCAATAGGCTTAGCGCACAGGTAGTTTATATCGATCCTTATATTGTAGATATGCAAAACTTTTTTGATGTAAATATGTCTTAAAAATTGCTTACATAGGGGACACTATTAAAAAAAAAGGTGTGTGTGCGATTCACACACGATCGAAGTGAAACACACGTTAAATGCAAGCAAGTATTAAGCAGTGTGCAATATACATACACACCGACATTTGCTCTCGTTCTTTTGTGTTTGTGTCTCTTGCCTGTCGTTTTCCGTTGCATCCGGTTTGAAATCACAACGATTCTAAAGAAGTTTCACTTCAACAATGATAACAAAATCGTACGATATAGTTTCGTGTTGTAGCTATATATCTATCATACGCGTCCGAATTTCAATTATACCACTGGATAGCAAAAGAATCAAAGAATTAATTACGATAAGTAAGAACTGTAAAACTAGGCGCGGGGGGGGGGCAGCCCCGCCTTTTTGAAGACCATTTTTGTTTTGCATTTATTACATAGGAAAACTTTGACACAAAAAATTTTGTGAGTGACGATGGTTCAGTAGGTATGGACTCGGCTTCTTGTGTGAAAGGTATTTTTGATTCTGACCCCGTATGTCTGGCTTTTGTAAATTTCTAAGTGCACCCTAAACTAGTTCATCGTTTGCTCGCCTAATTTCGAGGAGACCCGTGACGTGCATGGGTTGCTACTTTACTTTACTTTACAGGTAGTGACTGAAAATCAGTCGATCTTTCTTCGGATTGATCTTTTAGTCCTGAGTTACTTACCTTTTTGCGATTCTGCAGCACACATACCCTGTATTTTAATGTGATCTTATTAACATTGTAAAGATTTATTTTATTTTTTGTTTGTTAGATTTAGTTTTTGTTTTTTACTCTTTTAATTTGTATGTGTAATATGGAATTGTGAATAAAAAGTATATCTATCTATCTTACTTTTATTACATAGTAAAAACCTTAAACATCCAAAAGCAATATTCTCATGATCGATAGAAAATAGATGGCATAATCGAATACGTTTCGATCCAGAAGGAGTCTGTGATGAATGATCCCTTGTGACTCCGTGTTATGTAAATATATATGGATGTTTGTGAACGGATCAATCAACCGCAACATATGAAGTTTCGTGTTTGCACATTTCTTGTTAGGTTATGGTTTCAGGTGAATTGTTTTATAATTTAATAATATGAAAGTAGGGATGTTTGTTACGCTTTCGCGCGAATACTACTCAATCGATCTTAATGAAACTTTAGACACATATTCTCTGAAGTACTAGAAGTAACATATAATACATTTAAAATAGGAAATTTTCTTTACTACCGCGGTTGAAGCTGCGGGCAACAGCTAGTAATTTAATACATGTGAAAGTCGGGGTGTTTGTTACGCTTGCGAGAACTACTCAATTGATCATAATGAAACTTTGAACATATATTCTAGGAGATACTAAAAGTAACATTGCAAAAAAGGAATAATTTTTTTTGCTAACATGGCCGAAGTCTTCTTCAGCTCATATTCTAAATGTCAAAACGCTGGAAACAATTCGAAATTAGAACAGAATTTCATAAGCCTTTTACGACGTGCGTGCTGCGTAAGATTCAGGCTTTATTATTACTCGTACATCATAAAACGAGTGGAGCTAAGGTAACATCTACGTTTAATATACCCAAATGAACCGTTCGGAGTTTTATCTGAGTCCGTGACGGATCATATTGGTAGAAGTCCGTTTCGTTCATCACCATCATCATCATCATCATCATCATCATCATCATCACCATCATCATCAGGTCAGGTTCTGGATATGATCCTGACCTCACCGTGTGTGCCTTGAAATATGTTTTTCTAAATTTTTAAGTGCAGATACAAGACCATCGTTCGCTCACCGGTAAAGGAAAACATCGCGAGGAAACCTGCATGCCTGATGAGATTGAAAGTCTTTGAAGGTATGTGAAGTTCACCAACCCGCACTGGGCCAGTCCATCGGTGAACTATGGCCCATTAAACCTGCACTCGCCTGATCTCGAGGAGGACACCTGTGTCCAGCAGTGGGACATAATAATATAAGGGTTGATACTATACTTTTTATTCAATATTTGACCCGTGGATAGTGCAGAGACTCAGATCGATATTATTTATATACGCTCCAGGCGCTCTGTGCCGCAGGCTCTATAACCGTTGCCAGAGGTAGGCTTACTATTCGTTACAATACGACAGACAAACCATTTTATACTGCCCACAGGCTTAACTTGTCCCTTTTGTCAAAACTAGCTTTGCACGAGTTTTAGAATGTTGGACTTATATTTTATTTATTGAAGTGAAACTTCTTTAGAATCGTTGTGATTTCAAAACGGATGCAACGGAAAAAGCGACAGGTAAGAGACACAAATACAAAAGAGCGAGAGAGCAAATGTGTATGTATATTGCAGACTGTTTAATACTTGCTTGTATTTGAGCATTTAACATGTGTTTCACTTCTATCGTGTGTGAATCACACGCACACACACCTTTTCTTTTTTTTTTACCGCCGCTTCGCTTGCGTAAACTAAGATTTAGAACGGTATCTGATGATAATATATTGTGCATGTATTATGCATATAAACCTTCTTTAGAATTGTTCTATCCATTAAAAAGCCGCATCAAAATCCGTTGCGTACTTTTAAAGATTTAAGCACACAACGGAAGAGACTTTGTTTTATATTATGTAAAGAAGATAAAGATCTTATTTATGCCAACTGTGTAATAGTAAGAGATCGCTTATCATCGATGCCTTGATGCGAGTAATTACACTGCCTGTTTTGTCTTCATCTACGAAACAGCAAAGCTGTTTTACGGAGAAAAAATGACGATGCAACGGGGCACAGCGCACTTTTCCCGACAATTGCACATTTATGGTAACATTTTGGAGGATATTCAAGGAGTTATGTCATACATATGTATTGTAGAGCTATTGATTTTTTTTTGTGTGGATAAAATAATAGATATGGAAAGACAGATAGGAAAAGTTATACCTTGTACGTCTACGTAGTTTAGGTATGTTTAATTGTCTGAATACTTAGATAATTTGTTAACAGCTGTGCCTAAAAAGTAAAGTATTAACCCTTATATGTCCCACTGCTGGGCACGGGTCTCCTCCTCGAAATCAGGCGAGGAGGATTAATAGGCCATAGTTCACCGATGCGCTGGCCCAATGCGGGTTGGTGAACTTCACATACCTTCAAAGACTTTCAATCTCATCAGGCATGCAGGTTTCCTCACGTTTTCCTTCACCGGTAGCTGTGCCTAACAGAACTTAAATTATTTTAGAATGGTTTCATCTACAAGTAGAATCTGAAAAAAATTAAGTTATTTTTCCACTTCAATGTTAATTTTTTACAGTCGGTCTGTACAAATTTGTACAAGACTCAGCGTGCACTCGCTCAATAACAGTTCTCTATTACCTACTTGTCTCTTGAGGGTATTTTTATATGAATTTCACTAAGTACTATTATATAACTATATTATAGTGAAGATGGTCTAGTGAGTGTGGACTATGGGAGATCCGGATTCATTTTTTTTATATCATAAGAGGGCAAACGAACAGTCGAAACCTTGCGACTATCGACGCCCATTAACATCCACTTAACCAGATGTTATGCACAAACCGTACGAAACGCGACAGCTTAGCTGTCACTTTACGCCGATTTCATGTGAGCGAGAGATTCTTCCCCGGTCGTACCGGCTCAATTTGGCTGCAAAGCAGCATGGCACTACCTCCTACAAATTTTTGTGATGGGTACCAAATAACCGACATTTATCATTTTAATACTTTTATACTACTCATACATATAATATTAAAAAAATCGATGATCGAGAAACACTGAAAGCTTTTTGTGACCAGGCGGAATTCGATCTCGCAACCTCCGGCTTAAACGCGAACGCGCTAGCCATTGAGCCACATAGTTCATAAATAAAGTATAATAAATTCCGTAGATAAAAAATCTCTATAAATCCAAGTTAACACACGAATTTTTCTAGAATATGATAGAACTAATAGAATGTTGTCGTTACTTTGTTCGAGCCAATCCCTCAATCTGCGGCTTAGAGCAGACTTACCCGGAACAGCTTACAGGAACAATGCTTTTAATCCAGACCAGAGAAACAATAAAAGGAATGCACGGATATTAATGTTCCGTTTTAAAATCACGAAAACATTAAGTTTTTGTATTTTTGTCTTTATCCAGGCATACAATATGAATGAAATTAATATTGTATTTGATATGATATTAAAGTAAAAGTAAAGTAACAACCCTTACGTTCCACTGCTGCACACGGGTATCCTCAAAATCAGGCGAAGAGGGTAATGGACCATAGTTTATCGATGCGATGGCACAATGCTGGTGAACAGTAAATGGTGAACTTCATATACCTTCAAGGACTTGCAATCTCATCAGGCATACAGGTTTCCTCACGATGTTTTCCTTCACCGGTGAGAGAACGATGGCGAGACCATCGTGTTTGGGGTGCACTTAGAAATTTAGAAAAACCCATTTCAATCGCGGCAAAATGCATCCCTCTCAGCGTTTATAATGATGATAAGTAGACGATAATAGTAATTATAATTATGATTATGAAGATAATGAAATTCGCACGCACGCCTTTAGTATCTCAGCGTAATGGATACTTCAGAGGGATCCCTAGACGTCATTATACAAGAAACTCCCCGTGATAGACTAGACTTAATGAGATTGTGATGTACACACATACAGAGATCATTTTTGTAATGCAATGCTGTGTCTACTGCAGTGCTATTCTGTACGGAACGCAACGCTTTTTTTTTTATACGCCGGGAAATGCACTGACGCATCCCGCAGGGAAGTGGGTCCAGGCAGGTATGTGGGACTCGCTGCGCCCGAAAGATGGTAAGTGGTCGCAGCTTTACCCACTAAAACCCGGCGAGTGCCACCACTACCGCCTTTAATGAGGTGGCCCAGATCTACAAGCAACAGGGCACCTCGACGACTAGTCAGTCCCTCAGGGGACCGACGCCAACTCCACAGAGCGGTTGCCCCGCACCACAGAACAACCACTCCCAACGTCGCGACAGTACGATGAGGTGAGGTTCCCATCCTCACCCCTTGCCCCCTGCTCTTTTGTCCCCTCTTCTTATAAGAGGGATACAAAGAGCCCTCTCGGCTCAATTCGCTTCGGCCAAGGGCTCGCCCTGGGCTACTGAGCCCCACCGCCACGACAAGGCCTGAGCCATGGTGGGGAAGGAACGCAACGCTGTGACAACGCTGTAAAATGAACTTGGTATTCACTAAGCTTGTCAAACCATATCAAACACCCTTTTTTTTTGATGACGCAGCGGAAATAATGCTTTTACGACCTTACTAGGGCCTGGGTAGGCGCGCTGGCGTGTGTGGGGACTTGCATTGAGTGCACTACCCTACTAAAACCGCTGCTTGAGCCTTCCGCCGCTATATTTAAGGAAGCCTGCATAAATCCGGGTAGGATCTGTGCAGGCGACGGGATACCCTCAGCGACAGACTGGTCCCGGCAAGACCAGATTCTCCACAATAGGGGGACTGCCCGGCTACGACTTGGCAGTCCCCACGAAGTCGTGTCTTAAGCTGGGCCCGGGTTCCCGACACGAGCACAGAGCATATCAAACACCCTAGCGCCTTCAACGCTGTGTACGAGACTAGCTCGTCGCGGTGCACAGCCTAGAAAATGACTCTTAGAGAATAGCACTGCTGTTCGTAGCGACAGGTTCTAAGACAGTGCCGTTGCCATAACCATATTCATCCGTCGCAGGGTTATGGATGTGTCCATATGATTTCAAACTACGCAAGGCTAAGGCAAATAATATGAAGTAGCTTCCCCACTGTGGTTCAGGCCTTGTCGTGGCGATGGGGCTCACTAGCGCAGAGGGAGCCCAACACCTTGGACGAAGCGAATTAAGCCGAGGGGGCTCTATCTACCCTTCTTATAAGAGGGGACAAAAGAGCAGGGGGCAAGTGGTGAGGACAGGAACCTCACCTTTTTGTACTGTCCCGACGGTGGGGGGGGGGGGGATTGTTCTCGCACACATATTTATTCATAGGCTGCGAGTGAATAGCTGATCCGTCACGCTTTGAGGTGAAAGACTCGATTGGCTGAATTCGTGTTCCCGAACGAAGATACACTAGGCAACTGGCTCATGAAAATCGTTGGAGCCGAGTCCGAGATTCAGATTATATATAAATATATGTACAAGAATTGCTTGTTTAAAGTTATATTATCAATTATTCCATTGATTTTACTTCAGCCGCGTGATCCTAAGCACATTCATTTTAATACATCATGTTGATCTTCGAAATTACTCTAAAAAAATTTAGACATAACTCAAACGATAAACCATTGCACTATTAGTAGAACACTTGATAAAGTACTCCAAGTAAAGGGACTAAAACAAAATGGTTCCTAAATTTCACTAAGCCAGCGCTCCAGCGATGATTCTAATTTGTCTGAAACGCTTCGGAAGTTAAGACCGTTGTGTCACGCCTATGTTTCCCTCTTCGCCTATAAATTTCGCTAGCCGAAAGGATATTTATATAGAGCTGTATATAATTTATGTCACTTAATTACTGAGAAATTTCTTAGAAATAACCATTATAAACCCTTTGACGGTTGTGACGTAAAATGCTACTTATTATTGTATAAACCACAAATTATATCCTACCAAACCCTTAGTTTTTTTTTCAAAAATTCGTTGTTCTGTGTACAATTGCAGGCATGCCTCTTATTTATACGTACATTCCTAAGTATATTAAGTTATAAAATGATACAGTCATTTGACACGCAAGAAGAAATATGGCTATATCGCTTTGTTATTTCCTGCTAGACATAGATCTTTTACCATAAACGCCAAGATAGAACTCCTGGCATCCACGTCCATTTGTGTATTAGAATATAAGAAAATGTTAAAACAGCTCTATATATTTCTCTTCAGGACATATCCCTCGTAGACGTGTCTTAATCCGATATTTAATTTGAAATATTTATTAGTTCATTGGACTTTTGCTCGGGGAAGTTACATGTAAAACCTAAGAGAAAACAAACATGGCCGATGATTTGTTTTAGATGTCGGGACTTTTTAGGGTTCTGTAAGGAATATGTGAGGCAAGCATGAAAATCAAGGTCCCACTCAAAGACACACCCTGTCTTGTTACCCTTGCACTAATATTTTGCATCTCATAATATCTCAGAATAGACAACAGATTAACGACTGGGCTAGTCTCAGATTAACTTGTTTATGATCGTGGCTCGTCTGCTCGTTTGCTTATCCAACTAAATATCATAAAACAGTACAAGAAAACTTACTATCAAATAACAAAACCACATCCAAATCAAATCTCTCTTTGTAATTGGTCTCTATATCGGAGACTAAGCGGGAAACCTTATAATGTTTCTTCTTACGTAGAGGCCCAGAGGCTAAAAGTACTCACAATTTCTCACGACTGATTACTGAACCACACACTGTACAACGTACACACTTGGCCGTTTTTTGTGCTATTTATATTTCGCATGTTGCCAAACTGTCAACAACAGATAACATTCGATTTAGAAGCTATTATTTCTCGATTCGAGGCGCGTGAGTTCGAAATTCAAATTTGTTTTTTTTTTCCAGGCGAGCTTAAATAAAATACAATAGATTAGATGCACGTACCTGTATTAGTTTTTTTTACATTTTACCGGCGGAGCTGTTAATTAAAAATTCTGTCGACCAATGAATTTATGGTACTACAAAATTTTTGATCGTTTTATGTATTACATTTTGAAATTTTATTATGCTACAATTCTAAGGATAATTTTACACTTTTATGTATAGTCATAGTGACTGTCTTTTTTTACTACTCTTACTTTTTTTACTTTTCGGTTACTCATTTTATATCGAAAGATATATTTAAATGTAAAATAGATGTTTTTTTGTACGCAATTACCTCTATGTTATAATATAGGAAAACTGTCGAACCAGGAAGCATAATAGAACACTTATTATCTTATGGAACATTTTCTCGCAGACAAATACATGAATAAAAAATGTCATTGGTTTTTTCATTATTATCTGTAGTGGAGTTAATAAAGGAAGAGATTTGTGTAAAGTATTTTGTTTTTAACAGAAACTCTGTTGTCTTAATCCTATAATTAACAAAATAACTTTTCGTTACAGAGTTAATTTATGTTAAAGTCCGAAATCAATATTTTTGTTGTTTGTGAAGAAGTGTATGAACACTAATTGATGATTTTATTGTTCCTCATAATAATTAGGAGACACATTTAATTAAACCTCTACCAATCAAAGTAGAAAAGAAACAGGCAATGCTAGTCTGATTCTTTTGTCTCGTTTTTCTTAGAAGATCTTGTATTTCTCTAGATTTCTGATCTAGACGCAAGCCTAGCTAACTGGCCTGCGGTGACGCAGGACTGCGATATGTGGAAGAGCTTGGAACAACAGTGGCTTTGAAGAGCAGTGGGACAGCATAGGCTAAAAAAATATTTAGCCTTGTTGAGCATTATTTAGAGCATAATAAAATAGTAGAGAATAATCTTATAGTTTCGCAGCACCGACATGCTAGGTTCGCGTCAGCAACTTGCTAATGACGTCATTAAGAAATCTCAGATTTTGAAAAACATTTGTTTCATGTCATAATTGTAAGTAATAAGTTTTCACTGCCAGTTCGTTACGTACTTTTTACTGACTACTTTTTTGACGTATTAAAAGGGAACAAGTAACTTACGAAATAAAGGTACTTACATTATGTACCCTATAGGTAAGTGCATTTTGCCATTAGAATTGAACACATAACTAAAAAAAGTTTTACAAATATAATAATGGTGACAGCCCTATTCGTAACGAGATAGGACATTTCTGTAAAGGTGGTGGAATAATTGACCTCAGTTGGCCGGTCACTGACAGGGTCATTACAACGGCTCCAGCAATTGGACCGGTAATTTAGGGCTCTCTTTCATTACCTTCCTTTAATATGTCTTTCCAGCCTTATACGACACAAGATCGTGATGAATGACAATAGTTTCTAACGGACTTCTAAGCTGAGTAAATAAGTTTTTTTCGTTAAATTGCAATAATCTTATTTCTATTTTCTAGTATTATTTTTTTTTTGCTAAAGCTTTTGTTTATTAAAGGTTTGAGAAGCTTGGATTCGATTCTGACGACTTCTGAAATAATTGTTTGTTGTATCTAGTTACTTAGACAGTGAAGAGAAAAGTCATGAGAGGTTTCACAAATTTGTAATGATTGTATAATATTATATTATATTAGGTTTTGCCCGCGACTTCGCCAGAGTTAGCAAAAAAAATTCCTTTTTTAATAAAATGTATCGTATGTTACATCTAGTATCTCCGAAAATATGTTTCATGATGATCGGATGAGTAGTTTTCGTGTGAAAGCGTAAAAATATCCCTATTTTTACATGAATAATATTAGTTAAAAATGGATATAATAAGGATTGTATGTGATCTGTGTCTAATATGTCAAATGTCCCTTACTTGAATAGCACTTATTAAGACACTTCGACCGTTAATAGTAAATTCCAAGGCAGAGACATTGTCACTAAGATCCACATACACTCATATAATTGAGTAAATTACCATTACCTCACTTTTCCAAGCTTGTCTTCCATTACAGAACTTTATTTTTACATTACAGAATTTTATTCTTCATCATCATCAGCACCTCGGACTTTATCCGTCGGCTCCCTCAATAAATGTCAAAACGACCAATCCCTTGCCACTCGCATCCAACACTCGGATTTCTTTTTTAAGCTATTGCATAGCTTCTATCGCGGGCCTCGAGCGCGGGGACCGAATCGAGAAATTCCGTAACGAAAAAACCTCACGCTCCCCACTCCGACGGGCTTGAAGGCCGTGCATTGTCTAACGTCGTTTCTTTTCGGCAGTCTTCGACACGGTGTTTGTGTGCGTGCAACTAGACGAATTGTACGACTCTACGAAGCTCGCACGAATCGAGACGAGCTGCTCCGAAATCGGACGAATACATAAGCAGCTGTTTATGAGAAAGTATATAGGTGTATAGGTATTTATGTACAACAGTGAATAGCTGTACTTGTAAAATTTGTGTATAAAGTGTTTTGAATATGAATGAATAAAAATATTTTAAACAATATTAACTTTTTATTTATTTAATAAAAGAAAAAAAAATGTTTTCTTATCGGTCACCACGCTCAAAAGTGTAACTTGAATTAATATCAAAGAAAAAGAAATACTGCATAAATAAAATAAATAAATAATTATAATTGCATAAGTTGATACAAAATGTTATGCAATAGCTTTACCGCGGCAGTCCCCGAGTGCCACACGTCTTTTTTTTATTATTTCTTTAACGCCGTGAAATGCACTAACGCATCCCGCAGGGCAGTGGGTCTCCCGCGACGTATATGTGGGACTCGCTGCGCCCGAAAGCTGGTAAATCGACGCAGCTCTACCCACTAAAACCCGGCGAGTACCACCAATGTCGCCTTTGTTGAGGCGCCCCGGGTCTACTAGCACAGGGCACCTCGACGGCCAGTCAGTCCCCTGGCCAGTCAGGACGCCAACGCCACCTCCACGGACGGGTTGCCCCGCACCACAGAACAACCCCTCCCACCGTCGGGACAGTACAATGAGGCGAGGTTCCCATCCTCGCCCCTTGCCCCCCTGCTCTTTTGCCCCCTCTTCTTATAAGAGGGGTACAAAGAGTCCCATTGGCTCAATTAGCTTCGCCCAAGGTGTTGGGCTCACCCTAGGCTACTGAGCCCCACCTCCACGACAAGGCTTGAACTATGGTGGGGTACACTCGGATTCCTAATTTTTTTATATTTTATTGTAATTATTAGGGCCTGTTTCACAATCTCCAGTTAAGTTCCCAATAGGCTATCGGCAACATATTTGACAGATATTTGACAGGTACTCCATACTCTATCTGGGAGGGGTTGTTCTGTGGTGCGGGGCAACCAGTCCGTGGAGGTGGCGTTGGCGTCCTGACTGGCCAGGGGACTGACTGGCCGTCGAGGTGCCCTGTGCTAGTAGACCCGGGGCGCCTCAACAAAGGCGACATTGGTGGTACTCGCCGGGTTTTAGTGGGTAGAGCTGCGTCGATTTACCAGCTTTCGGGCGCAGCGAGTCCCACATACCCGTCGCGGGAGACCCACTGCCCTGCGGGATGCGTTAGTGCATTTCACGGCGTTAAAGAAATAATAAAAAAAAGACGTGTGGCACTCGGGGACTGCCGCGGTAAAGCTATTGCATAACATTTTGTATCAACTTATGCAATTATAATTATTTATTTATTTTATTTATGCAGTATTTCTTTTTCTTTGATATTAATTCAAGTTACACTTTTGAGCGTGGTGACCGATAAGAAAACATTTTTTTTTTCTTTTATTAAATAAATAAAAAGTTAATATTGTTTAAAATATTTTTATTCATTCATATTCAAAACACTTTATACACAAATTTTACAAGTACAGCTATTCACTGTTGTACATAAATACCTATACACCTATATACTGTCTCATAAACAGCTGCTTATGTATTCGTCCGATTTCGGAGCAGCTCGTCTCGATTCGTGCGAGCTTCGTAGAGTCGTACAATTCGTCTAGTTGCACGCACACAAACACCGTGTCGAAGACTGCCGAAAAGAAACGACGTTAGACAATGCACGGCCTTCAAGCCCGTCGGAGTGCGGAGCGTGAGGTTTTTTCGTTACGGAATTTCTCGATTCGGTCCCCGCGATAGAAGCTATGCAATAGCTTAAAAAAGAAATCCGAGTGTTGGATGCGAGTGGCAAGGGATTGGTCGTTTTGACATTTATTGAGGGAGCCGACGGATAAAGTCCGAGGTGCTGATGATGATGAAGAATAAAATTCTGTAATGTAAAAATAAAGTTCTGTAATGGAAGACAAGCTTGGAAAAGTGAGGTAATGGTAATTTACTCAATTATATGAGTGTATGTGGATCTTAGTGACAATGTCTCTGCCTTGGAATTTACTATTAACGGTCGAAGTGTCTTAATAAGTGCTATTCAAGTAAGGGACATTTGACATATTAGACACAGATCACATACAATCCTTATTATATCCATTTTTTACTAATATTATTCATGTAAAAATAGGGATATTTTTACGCTTTCACACGAAAACTACTCATCCGATCATCATGAAACATATTTTCGGAGATACTAGATGTAACATACGATACATTTTATTAAAAAAGGAATTTTTTTTGCTAACTCTGGCGAAGTCGCGGGCAAAACCTAATATAATATAATATTATACAATCATTACAAATTTGTGAAACCTCTCATGACTTTTCTCTTCACTGTCTAAGTAACTAGATACAACAAACAATTATTTCAGAAGTCGTCAGAATCGAATCCAAGCTTCTCAAACCTTTAATAAACAAAAGCTCTAGCAAAAAAAATACTAGAAAATAGAATAGAAGATATTTGACAGGTACTCCATACTCTATCTGTCAAATATGTTGCTGATAGCCTATTGGGAACTTAACTGGAGATTGTGAAACAGGCCCTTAATGTACTATTACTGTGTAAGTCTAAATGCATTCTTAATGTATTTATCAGCTAATGACTTTATACACAAATGCGTCCCTATCGTTAGACATTCGCGTCGTTTGAAGTTGAAAAACATTTAAATGACTGATGATAAAGCCAACAAATATTAATAAACGAAATACCATCAAGAAAAATATACGTTATAAATAAGTTTGCACAGAAACGATTCCGGATGAGAGGATATTTCGAAAGCGAATTCAATTCCTCTAATGGAACACAGAAAATGTATAATATCCTTTCTGCGACTTATTACTTGTATAATTAAAATTACTTGTCAAATTATTTTGACTTTTACGATTTCTGTGTAAAGTTTATTATTAAATCTCATGATATTATTTTTATGTGAATCATCTCCGCGCCTTGCCTATTTCTGCGATGACAAATGTTATGAAAGGATCATTATTCCATCCCTCATTATAATAATTATATGAATTGTGGTGCGTGCTTTAGCTGTTCATGTGTCCATCTTTGACATAATTTGAAGTTAGGTCGACATAATTTCGAGAGAGTGACCGATAGGAGGATTTATTGGGATGGGCAGCATTTAGGAAGCTTCGCACTATTCTCGCGTCGACTATATCGTAGAGTTAGAAGAAGAAAGTCTTCAACCAATGCGTTCTGCCCGTGATGACCTACGGAGTCGAAACGTGGCCTCCTAATTTACGACTGTTCCGTAAGTTTGTCGCAGCTCAACGTGCTAACGAGCGTGCTGTGCTGGGTGTTTCTATGGCAGATAGGATACATAACGAAGACCGCCAGAGAACTAAAGTTACCGATATCACGCGAAGAATATGCACACTGAAGTGGCAATGAGCTGGTCACACACTCAGAAGAACGAATGGCTGATGGGCCAATAATGCTCAAGAGTGGAGGCCACGTTTAGATAGATGAAGTGTTGGTCAGCCATTAACCAGGTGAGAATCTCCGTACAGTGGCAGGTCCGCGTTAGATGCGAGTGGCAGGGGATCGGTCGTCTTGGCGTTCGTTGAGGGAGGCCTATGTTCAGCAGTGGACGGATAAAGGCTGATGATGATGTTGATGATTCTATTACGAAGGGCAAACGTACTGAAGGGAAATTATTGGTTTACTTAGGTATAGGGCAGCACAGGTATCCATAAATATCACCACACTCGCTACACCTAAAAGTTTTTATGCACGTCCCTTTTGAAATAAAATAAAAAATTCATGGACATCAAAGGTCATACGGATTTAAAATTAAAAATCTTTCCAGTACATTCCAGGTTCAAACTCGGACCAAGTGATTCATACTCAACGTAGCTTTTCATTGAGCAATAAAACAAAATTTTCCAACTGTATAGAAATTTATTTAGAAAACACCATTCAACGTGTACCGTGACGCAGATGAAACCAGCAACAAACCACGGGACAATTAGCACTCTATTTAATTGGAGCTACAAACGGGATTCGCGGTATGGAATTTTGTATAATGGCATAAAATCTGATAGCATTACGGCGGGTGGTTCGGATTCATTGCGATATTCTGACGTGGCATCAACTAGAGGTATATCGTCGGTCCTTATTTCTCTATGCCTAAATTTCCAACCAAATAACATCGATATGAAGTATATCAGGATGCCAATGAATATACCGCTTATCCATGTGTTGGACGTCTTCGTTTCTATCTCTTCGTATACCTCCACCTTTTCCATTTCTGTACACATATAGCTAGAGCCAAGTGTTGTTGTACAAAGCTTGACTAAATATTTATTCGATTTTAATGTTTTCACTACAATATTTGTAATATTACTCCCAACACACGACACTTGAGGTAAAGTCCGGCTCAAGTCATTTATTTTTATGTTTGGATATATTTCTACATTATAGCACAATACAGGTCCATTGGTGTGTTTCGGTGGATTCCAATGTACTGTAACGTAACCATTACTAGCACTTGCGTGGATTATCGTTGCTATATCAGCGTTCTTTGTTCTTAAAGTTCTAACAAATTCTCTTACGGTACGGCTGCAACTATGAACAGTGCAAGCTCTTAATTCAAATCTATAATCTCTAAACGGAGCTAAGCCACTTATTTGATAATTATTTGCAGGTCCATATAAATCAAACGACATACTTTTTACAATACCTCCCTCTGTTATATTTTTGGGTCGTTTAATAAATTCATTATGTCCACATCCATCGAGAGCACTGCACACATCAAAATAATCCTCAACCATAGCACCAACGGTCACAGTGGATAGAATACCACACGTAGATTCACAGGATTTTTCATAGCGTCTTGGCGGTCTCATAACTTTGGCATGTCTTGCATAATCTATTTCTAATATATTACTATCCGGTAATAGGCAATTGTCTTTATAAATAAAGTCCACATCAAATACATTAATAATATTTATATCTAACTCATAGTGACGAATGAACGGCTTGAAGTCTATATGATCCACCCATCTGATCACAATTGCATCTGACAATGATGCAATAAGCTCTAGAATAAACGGTGGTTCAGGTTTACCAACTGGAGTCGTAAAATTTACTATAGCACTACGAGCTAAATAGCTTGATGTAGATTTGTACGTTTCAATGCATGCAGCGTAAGTAGATGCAGGTTGGAGATTAGGTAATTCAACTTCAGCAAAGTCATTGGTAGTTGTAGGAACATTGATAGCATGCCACTCAAATTCACTACACGTTTCCGGTACTATCGTTGCATTCACCCCATATGGTATACGTACGTATAAAATTGTGTAGTGAAAGTCAAGTTTAGCTTGTGGATAAAATGTCGCTACAGCTGACGTCTCGTTTGTAACTCTTATTTTTAAGTTCAGAGACACTTCTTTACAACTTCCACTGTAGCTGTTCATGCCCTGGGGTATGTCTTGTTCGTTCGGTAGAACAGGAAACAAAGATTTCAACTTTTCGATTTGTTTCATACATAGCATTGGATTTCTGTATAATCCTAAAGTGCCTCGTTCCACTTTTAAATTTTCCGTCACATTGGGAAGGAATATTGTCTGCAAGTTATGCATATCGTGTATAACTAAACTGTATTTATCGCTGTATAAACGCAATCCTCTTACACGTTGTAACGATGGCAGAAAGTGTAGAGAAGTCAGTGTTAAAGAGCCGAAAATTAAAATATAGTCTGACACCTCCACTATATTTTTCAGGTACAATTTTAGTTCACTTTCTACGCCCGGTATCGATCTGACCTGAATTGTTAAAGATCCATTGATGTAAACACACTTCTCAGCTTCCTGTATTGAAGCTAATGTTTGGAGAGTTAAATTCCCGCAAGTCTGAAATCATAGAAACAATATTTTATGCAATTTCAATTTGCTCTATCTACAATTGAGATATGAGAGAAAAGTAAACGAGGTATCTAGTACGATCGAAATAGAATATAATATAATATCATATATGTATTTGCTAACTATTAACTGCATAATCTCGCCAGAATAAGCTTTTGATACCAACTTAGATATTAATATTTCATGTTTAATATTCCAGTCAGTTTAAATCGTTTATTTTTTATGCTATGCACATATTATAATAAAACACCTTACTGTATTTTTATAGCGGTTTTTGGATTCATTTCTGAGGGGGCATATCTCTCGTCTATCAATTCTCGGATCCGAAGGGAATAAAATAAAAGGAAATAAGAAACAAATGAACATAATTGATTGATAGACAATATACCACCCACAGTTTGGGTTTTTCTGTTTAGTTTTCAGATTCTAGTTTAAAAACGAATTGAAAAGCACACAAAAGGTTGTGTCATGTTTTTCCGAACGTCACAAACGTTCTGAGACCATTGATATATAGTTGAACTCTGAATGGTTTCCGAAAGTTAACACTTCCCGAGTAAACTGCAAAAGTTAGAGTTAAAAGGAAAGTTTTGGGATGGTTCACCGAAATTATGTAAGGACATTCCTTTCCTTAAACCAACCGTTAAAGTAAAGAAAGTTTAACATTTAACTGATCGGAACGCGACAGTTGTCCTATTGGCTTCTGTGTTAAAATGTATGTCTATAACGGTTTTCACAGCGATCCTACTAATTTTATAAATACGAAAGTTTGTAAGTATAGATGTTCGTTACTCTTTCACGTAAAATCTACTGAATGGATTTTCATGAAACTTTACAATAATATAGCTTATACTTCAGAATAACACATAGACTATAATTTATTACCGTACTCCCACGGGAATGGGAAGTACGCGGGTGAAACCGCGGGGCGCTGCTAGTTATATTATATTAATGACAACGCCAACGCGCTAACCATTGAGCCACAGATGTTGTCATAGAATCATACCTACCATACCGTTTGAACCAGCTTTTAGGGATTTCATAATGAAATTCACGTGTTTACGAGAAGACAATAATTGATGTTATACCTTTTTACAGTCATCACAGCGTTCGCAAGTAATGATACCACTTTCATTCTTCTTAATATAATTGTCTGGGCACGTCGAGACGCACCTGCCCATCCACGGCCAGCGGTTGAGGCGCTGGCATTCGGTGCTGGTGACACAATAGTTGCTAACGGATAACACCATCCTGCATTATATGAAATAAGAATAATAAGAGGTTATCAAAAAACAAGATAATAACATAAGAGCTGATGCCCTAGGCATAATTGATTTTGAATACACCATGACTAGTAATTAAGGTGCCGAAGACAAACAGATACACAGAAGAGGCTTAAAATGTATTTATCAACGTAAATACGTTCAGAAAAACTATCTCCGTTCGAGTTCTTGAGTACGAGGCGTAAATAGGAATCGACTTTGAAATCGTTTGAAAAAATCCTGTGAATTCCCGGAGCAAAAAGTTATCTGAAAATGTTGGTGATGATGATTTAAATACGCAATTTTTAGATTTACAGAATTAAAGTAAATTATGGTACGTGGTTTTTTTTTTTTTTTTTTGGTACTTCAATAATATTTTTGTCATTTTTCCCAAATTGCATTGCATTATCATTGCAAATCTGGGGCAGGTTATATTTGCATTTAGATTTTCGTTCATACACAATTTGATTGTAAGGATAAAATAATATGTAACATATTAATATGTAAAATACACGTTCAAATTTCGCGTATGCAAAGCATATTGCACGGATAAGTTCGTACCAAATCTTAACTCACGTTTCACTTGGGCATCTTGACACGCAGTTGTCTCCGTGTGTGAACTCCCTGCAGAGGGAGCAGCTGTTAGGGTTGGTCTTTCGACACCCGATGCACTGGCTACTGCATCTCTCGCCTTCAGGACCTTCGAGGTAGCGCTGGCACTTTCTAGAATATTCCAATGTGATAATATATTACTGGGAGTTTTTTACTCTTTGTATCTCTCTTATAAGAAGAGGGGGCAAGGGGTGAGGACGGGAACCTCGCCTCATTGTACTGTCCCGACGTTGGAAGGGGTTGTTCTGTGGTGCGGAACAACCCATCTGTGGAGGTGACGTCGGACCCCTGAGGGACTGACTAGCCGTCAAGGAGCCCTGTTGCTTGCAGATCCTACCTTAATAACCTTGCAGGTTCTAGTGGGTAGAGCCGCCACATATCATTTTTCGGGCGCAACGAATCCCACATACCCGCCTGAGGAGACCCACTCTCCCGCCTAAGTGCCTTTCCCGGCGTTAAAGAAAAAAAAATGGCAACTCATTCGTGAATTGCCTATTCTGAGACATAATTATACCAGTAATTATATTTGCTGTTGCCCAACTCTCTGAAACAGCTATGGTGTCCCAGGACAGAAATAAACAGTATGCAGCTGATCAGATCAATTGCCAACAGTGGATATAACACTCGACTCATATAACATCAGATCCAGCCATTTATAGATTTTATCGGGGCTTATAAAGATTTTGACATGTCCAACCGAGTTCTACCATGACCATGGTTGCTGTAAAGTATCCAAAATCTCAGATCGCTGTTTGCAATATAATCCGCAAAAGTTTCTAAAATATCGCAAGCACATTCTGCAGACGTATTAGTTGCTGTACTCGTGTGAGCTTTAATTTCTAAGATACGGGGTAAACTCGACGAACTTTAGTGAATGTATTTAGTTTTCTCTAAATTTAATATGAATAAGTTACTTTGTAGCCATTCATTACTTTGCTTAGTTCATGTTCAGCAGCTTCTTAAACCTATGACACTTAATTACTAGAATTATAAAAAAAGACGGGTTGCACTCCGGGAGTGCCGGCAGAAGTGAAAACTTATAAAAGGTAAAAAAATTACAATGTATACGCAAGAAATCAGTCATGGTAAAAAAGTAAAATGTAGAAAATTTTCAAAATTTCATTTTCTAATTCTTTCAATATTTTTTTTCATACTTTGAAAAAAATATTTTTTAACCAATTTTTTATGAAAATAGATTTAAAAAAAATCGATTTACAACCTTACAATCGATTAAAAAATATCGACAATCGAAAGAAAACAATCGATTGTTCGATTAATCGATTCCTAAGTTACAACACTACTCTCCAACCGTCTTACGAATTTTCGATCAGCCCACGGGTCCTGACGCGAGTTTCAGTTTTTACCCATCCCACAAAAGTGCTCAACGCCGCTAAAGAAGTTTTCACTTCAAAAATCACTAGAGTTATATTGAGCTGCATCAGATTTAAAGCAAATGATATGCTTGTTCAAGTGGCAGTGGACTGGTCACACACTCAGGACAGCGGAAGGCTGACCTGAGTGAGCTGATGGGCCAATAAGGTTCAAGAGTGGAGGCCGCGGCAACCAAATGTGAAGACGAGATCGTCTTGCAATAATAATAAGGGCCTGTTTCACAATCTCCAGATAAGTTCCGAATAGGCCATCGGCAACATATTTGACGGATACTCCATACTCTATCTGTCAAATATGTTGCCAATAGCCTGTGAATTGTGAAACAGGCCCTAATAATAATATCTATGGACGCTTTTTACACCACGTCAATCTGGTCCCATGGTAAGTACTCGAAGAGACTTGTGTTACGGGTACCAGACAACGGAAATACATATATTTAATACGTTTTATATTAATACTTATATTATATAATATTTTTTATTATATAACACACATATTTAATACACATCCATGACCCAGGAACACAGAAACTTTTTTGTGTTCCCTGGCGAGATTCGAACTCGCTACCTCCGGCTTATGCGCCAACGCGCTGAGGCACAGAGGTCGTCATGCAATGGCCGGTCTGAGTTTGACGGCAGCTACCGTGTGAACCCGCCATAGGGTAAGGGCAGGGGAAAGACGGAGTTCGGACGGCCGTCATACTCCTAATTGCTTTGGATGTTATATACATGGACGTTTAATAGACCTACTTAAACTAATAAAGCATCGATTGAGCATCTGTGTCAGAGATCAAATAAATTAAATGTACAGTCACCTTAATAATATTACTTATCGATTTTTTCAAAGAAGCTTTTTTATATTAATAAGTCTTAAGCTAGCAGTCGTACCATCTTAAAAGTGTTCACCCGGGACTAGTTCAAATAGCTCTTTTATGTGTTGCCTATGACGAATTAAGATGATGATTCTTAATCCCAGATATAAGACTGCCTGCCTGATTGTACGTACATTCGTAAATATGTCGTTACGTAAATCGTACTCTAAAAGTATGACACAGCATTTTCACAAATCTCACAATTCTTCTTCTTAGCGTGTCGATGGCTACCTAAATTTTATCCGCCCAGAACTCAGCTACGAGTATTCCATTCTCAGTAGCGTCCATTAAGTCCTATGTGCAGGTGGTAGGGCACGCAAGACACATGAGATGGTCCATTGTTTGTGGGATGGCATCACACATGCACTTTATATTGGCGGGGTCTGTGAATCCCCACCGAACATATCCTTGCTCCAGCCGACCTGAGTTCTAAGTCTATTCAAGCACTTCCAGGTTGGCTACGGCAGCTCGTGTCTAGGTGAGGGATTCTCGGATCTCACAATTAATACCATCAAACTGCTAAGACTATAGAGCGTGCAAAAAATATGCTTACATATTTTGTACTGTAAAACCCCTTTTTACGCAATAGGATAAAAATTACATACATTACTGAAAACAAAACACTAAATCACAATTCACACATTAAACGGATATGCAAGATTCCCTCGATATTTTCCTCCACTTAAGGGGTAGTGACACTTGTCTATGTCAGGGGAAAATTGAAAACATTTTCAACAGCACACAGCTCGAATTGAAACCGACATTCAAAGAATTTCTCACAGGTCAGAAGTAGAGCGTTTTCTTACAGTCTTAGAATGCTTTAGCCTTTGAGTTAGTGTTGTGTCGTCTACTATCGATAAAACCAAGTAATTAAAATATTTTTATGGTGTTAATTGTTCTGTGTAATCCAATAGGTAGTGTATCGATAAAAATAAAATGATTCTCTGTTTAAATGAGAAAGCCTAGTAACATTCACCTAATCTGCTACTTTGACCGTATGGGATCTTTTGTGCCTAAAAGAGCAATTCAGTAGTAACTTTAATCTGTCCTCAGTATTCTGTCAGATTTCTGACTAGTAGACAAACTGGCAACGTGGCTACTGTGGTCTAGTGGATATGGGCTAGGCTTCTTGTGTGAGGTCCAGGTTCGATTTTGATCCCCCATGGTACCTCGAAATAGTTTTCAAAATTCTTAAGTTTTCTGGTTAACATGAGACCGTCTCTCGCTCATCGGTGAAAGTGTGAAACATCGTGAGGAAACCTACATGCCTATGAGATCAAAAGTCTTTGAAGGTTCGCCAACCCACATTGAGCGAGCGCATCGGTGAACTTTGGCTCAATACCCTCCTCGCCTGTTTTCGAGAAGGAAAGCATGTAATAGTATGTTTTGAGCAAGTAACTTAAACAAGGTCATCTATCTAACCTGAGACGCAAGATTTTATAATTCGACAATTTTTGTGTTTAATTTTAATTTATCGATGTCAAATTAACCATCGTACCTCATCGTACAACCCTACGTCACACATTAAATTTATAAAATGTGTGACAAAAATGTAATGCCTTTATATAACGTATATTATTTAATCTGATTCATAAAAATGAAAAACGTTATTCCGGAATTTATCATTTTACAATTTACATATGTAAATTGAGATGTTAATTTGATTTCATAATTGAAAACGAAATGAAACACAAGGCCAAAAATATTAAAAACGCGCAGCGCCCCGCGGTTTCACTCGCGTACTGCCCAGTCCCGTGGTAGTACAGGAATAAATTACAGCCTGTGTTATTCTGATGAGTAAGCTATATTATTACAAGGTTTCATCAAAATCCATTCTGTAGTTTTTGCGTAAAACAGTAACAAACATAAATCCAAACAAATCTTACAAACTTTCGTGTTTATAATATTACTGGCTCTTGCCCGCGGATTCGCCCGCGCTAGCAAAAAAAACCCTTTTTTAATAAAAAGTATCCTATATTATTTCTAGTACCTCCCAGAACATGTGTAGGTACTAAGTTTCATGATGATTCGTCCAATAGTTTTCGCTTGAAAACGTAACAAACATTCACGTTTTCACATTTATAATATTAAGTAAGCATATAATGTAGAATTACAATAAGTGAAATTAAATATTGAGTTACTTATCTCGATTATGTTCCGTAAAAACCTATCAGTGTACCAATTCTTCTTCCGATCGCTTACCAGTAAAGAGTGACACAAGAGTGAGTGACATGCTGCTTTGCAGCCAAATTGGGCTAACACGACCGGGGAGGAACCTCTCGCTCACATGAAATCGGCGTAAAGTGACAGCTGAGCTGTCGCGTTTCGTGCGGCTTGTGAGTTACCGGTGGCATTGGGGGGGATAGGGAGGGTAAAGCATCTGCATAGCCTCTGGTTATGTGAATGTTAATAAGCGTCGATAATCGCAAACTATGACTGTTCGTTTGCCCTTCTATGCTATAAAAAATACTACTCTCCCAACATATACTTACTTATTGTTCCAACAGTGGTTGGTCGTTGAGTTTCTGGAACACGTACACTTCATGTTGCAGTCCGCGTGTCGGTCCGCTGAACTGAGGACGTGTCTTGACCTTGGCGCGATCAGGTTCCAATCAATTGTGTCCACATAGCAGGTGAGGGGCCCGCCCCAAATGATCACACCTCCCCGATCAATCTTCAGCAAATTGAAGAAACCTATCTGCAATTAATTACTTAAATGTTATTCCGCTTTTCATTGTGAACTTCATTATCATCATCATCAGCCTTTATCCGTCCACTGCTGAACATAGGCCCCCCTCAATGAACGCCAAGACGACCGATCCCTTGCTAATCGCATCCAACACGGACCTGCTACTGCACGAAGATCGTCTTCCCATCTGGTTACTGCATTGTGAACTTACTAGCCTGTTACTTGTAGGTTGTGCAACTGAAAATGTTTTCTTATGTGTTTATTTTTTTTCAAGCGTGTCTCCTGTTTATGTTGAATAAATCTTTCTTTCCTTCTTTCTTTCAAATGTCGAACCGAGATTATAGATTCTTATATTATGTCCTATTGCTATAATATGATTCTTCTTTGAATCACACGAGGGTAATGGGCCAATAGTTCACCGCGCTGGCCCAGTGCGGGTGGTGAACTTCACATACCTTTAAAGACTTTCAATCTCATCAGGCATGCAGGTTTCCTCACGATGTTTTCCTTCACCGATGAGCGTGCGATGGTCAGAATTCACTAAGAAATTTAGAAAAACCTATTTCAATGCACCACAGGGGGTCAGGATGGAACCCGGACTCTTCACTCAAGAGTCCGAGCTCCTTACCCACTGAACCAGAATCACCTTTGATCATTGTCAATCCGGTATATTTCACGGACCTCTCTTGCGGACAGCGGACCACTGATGGTGGAATAGGTTTAGAAGCCCTGAATTAGACCATCTTTGCTCACACATTTCGAATAATAAATTAAGAATGTAAAAGAACATGCAATGTATTACCTATCTTTTTTAGTTCATTAAAAAAGCGAACCGTTTTGAAACAAGATGTTGAAGTGATTTTTTTTTAATAAGGGATGCATCTGTCTAGCGTCGAGATCAAACAACTTTCACACTTCAAGTAACATTTGTAGACAAGGATAATGTTTAGACAAATGAAAAAATATTATATGAAAATAATAAAAAAATAATAGGTATCTTAGCAATTATATTGCAATGCTTGTAAAATACGTTAAGTTATAAATAATATAAAGTGCTATTAAAAAATAAAAATCCTTTTCACGGTAGCACAGGGGATCGTGATCGAACCCGGACCCTCACGAGGCCGTGACGATATCAACTGTACCACCGTCGCTTAGAAAAAAAAGGAAGTACGTAATCAAATTATTTAAATATTTGTAGCTCGATTACAAGAAAAACTCCTTTTGAAGTTTATGAAATTCACCCAAACGATTGCCTCCTCTGAAAACCCGCTAAGTATTTAAACATTTTTTAAACATTCAGCCAGTGTTGCATACTAATACTGTGCTTTGCCAAAAACCTTCATCATTTTTAGCCTTTATCCGTCCACTGCTGAACATAGCAACTTAGACAAAGTAGCATTAAAAAACGATAGCGAAGTTCGAAAAGAATAAAATGTATGGGATTGACATAAGTTGCGCTAAATCACGTGGTCAGTCGCTATCATTACAAAATCACAAACTGTCTATTGATTATCGATCATTATTATTATTAGTATTTGATTGGCTAGGAAATTGTCTTTGATAAGTCAAAGATAATAACGAATTTCGGTATCTTTCCGCTACAAAACGATGTTACTTTACCTAAGCCCTCAGAGCCCAGAGGTGTGTATTGCCAAAAACCTTACCTATAGCAACTATAATGAAACTTTTTAAACACTTTTTCCACTGTTTATAGTGAACATGAATTTCCATTAAGGACCGACAGTACATTCAATCAGTTATAAAAACCTTACCTCTCGTAAATTGGGCATATCATACACAATCAGTGCGTAGTTATACAGGAGGTTCGTGCCCCGTATCCTTGCCAAGTTCGGGAATAATTTGCCAAAAGATTCCAATCCTGCCACCCGGTACACGATCATGAAACCTGTTACCTGAAATAAATAATTCATGTAGCAACAAGTGGGGTACGCTAACTTGAGTTGACTCTAATCAGTTTTGGATGCAATGGATGGATGGATGGATGGATGGAAGCTCTTGTACATGAATAGGTATTGGATACAATTTAAACTATACTATATTAGTATAGTACTAGAATAATTATTGAAAAGTGGGCTTGCTTTGGAACCGGTGGTAGATTCAATTAATGTTTAAAAAGATACTTTGAAGGTACTATTTTGAGTAAAATTTTATACTTTGACTTTGAAACAAGTAATAGATAATATCTATCTATACATTTAGGTGTACATAGAGAGTAGTTAATAAATATAATCAGATCCTTACTAATATTATAAATGTGGAAGTTGGGATGTTTGCTACGCTTTCACGTGAAAACTGTTCAACCGCTCTTGAAACTTTGTACACATATTCTCGGAGATACTAGAAGTAACATAGAATACATTTTTTTGCTAAGGTAGGCGAAGCCGCGGGCAACAACTAGTAGGTATATAATGTGGTAATGAAAAAGACAATTTTAAGGATGAACTAAGCGCCATGTTGAATTTTTACGCACCATTTTTTGTTCTATTTTAAAGCCGACTCAAGCTTAATCATTCGGAAATTAGATACGATATCTGAGACAGAGAACATCTAGGACTCCTTCTCTTTTTCTTGGTGAAAACGGAAAACGACATTTTGTCTAACTCTCTTTATTTCATCCATTCAGCGCTCTACATGTGTACACGTTACCACAGCCTGATTATTTCTTACTTAAAACAATTTTGCTCTGTTTCGATAAAAACGGTAACAGCCAGAGTAATTACTTGAACCAACTCTTAATATCTTTTGTCTATGGGTAGGCAGCCCAGAATTAGTCGCTTAGTTCTAGGAAAACTCGTTTATGTACAGGGTGACGCTAATGACATACAAACAGACACGTCTACCAGTGTCCCTATCCAACTGAAACCAAAAGAAAACTAGTCAAGTGTGAGTCGGACTCGTGGACGAAGGGTTTTCTTTATTATATTTAACTAATAGACTCTCTGACTATAAATTCAACCTGCCAGGTCTTACAGTTCCTGACAAAATCAGTAATGACAAATGGACAGACTTATAAGGCTTCCTTTTTTACCTCTAGAGGTAAGGAACCCAAAAAACTGAGAGAAAAGCGAATCTGATTCGCATGCTGAGTTCCAAAAAACATGTTTTTGGCGTAATACAAAAAAGAAATAATCAGATATTTTCATTTACTTATATTATGAAACCTGCCTTCTGATCATTTCAGCGGTTTCAGCGGTTCATCAAACAGACGTAGAATCGTATCAAACAGAAGTAACGGACAAAGGATATTTTTTTAGTTGGAGCTATGCTAATGTCCCTAGTGACTTTATGTTATACATTGGCTATGGGGTGAATCGGTTGGCTTCACCCTGTGAGGAGAAGAAATAGAGGGTTGCCCTCCGCCAGCCGTGGAGTGTGACTTCCACGGCTTTATGGCGTCGGGTTCATTCCTGTGGCGCGTCCGTGCCTTACCACCGTCGGATGAAGGAGAAAGGAGTGATATGAGGTTGACTATGAGGTGTCCATTTTATCATTGTGAAGAACGAAACCTTAAAATACGCCATCACCAGAAGTAATCTGATGATGATAACAAATGTATCAGAGAAGCAAGCCACGTACGAGCACCAAGCTCCTATTGATAAGGACTGAGGCGTGAATCGCTCACGATATCACAGGATTTCAACAAAAATCTATAAATCCCACATTTTGTATGGGACGCGACGCACATACTAAACGTTTGAGAAATACACGTAGACACATGAAGACTTTTGAGGGTATTTTTATGTTAATCTTTTTTGAATAATTTCTAGACGTTTCAACTAATAAGGCAGAAACATACTTGCGTGTCGTGGCGTGTCGTGCACGTCGTGTCGCAACGACACGACGTGCAAATATGTCCCAATTAACCATGTTGAATGTATGAAACCGATATGCTACTGACGCGTCACGACACGCCACGACACGTAAGTATGTTTCTGCCTTTAGGCTTACTTGTCAGTGACACTCAGTAAACTAGCCTTGGCAACATTTACAAGTAGACTCTTAAGGTACGGTGAATCGACTTTAAAGTGTACTTCAGGGCCAGCATCAGGATATATCCGGGCATAGCTAGAATGAAGTGCAAGACGACTCACGGAAGTCACTGTCACTCTACGTAGAAATGAAAGATTAGCAAAAAGACGCCGCGATCGTACGATCTTTCATTCGAATCGTTTATTTTATTTCTTTTTAAATATATCAATCGATCGTTAAATAAAAACAACAGTTCCCCTTATAATTTTTTATTACATCGCTGTTATTAATTTTGTCAAGATTCGTTAACAAATAATACAGATGTAATCGCTAAATGTAAATAAGAAATTATTTTATTTTTTTTTATAACGAGAAAAAATTACGAAATTGTTTTTCAAGCCCAATAGTCCATCTGTCTCCTATCATAACAATATGTATTATCAGCTACAGTACCATTAATTAATTTTAAACTTTAACCTTTGAAAATAAAGCAATGATATAATAATGAAAAAAAAAAGATGGCGGGCCCGAACCTCAAGCGTATGGGTAAATTCTAGTAACTAACAGAATGGTGTATAGATGAGGGTGATTAAGAAATTAGTATTGAAAGTTTTTAAATACCTCTTTTAACTTCGGGAATGTTATATTAACGAAGTCCTTGGGTTTCGTCCTCTCCAAGAGTAGGAGCTTTAGGTCTCCAACCACAATAGTGCAGTTCTCTAATTTCTTCAAATTTGTCATGCTGTTGCAGTACATGTTCACGCAGAATCCATTGTACTCGTATGGCACTGTGGATCTAAAGCCATAGCTATGGCCTGCTATGATTAGTATTAACCTGGAAGAGAAGGTATAAATAAAATCAATCTTATGTACATAAAAATATGGGCCATTACGTCTCATTTTTTAATGCCATAAGGAGTAAAACTCCGACTTCTATTCGGAGCCTTATGGTCAACTACCGACGCCCATAAATGACCGCACAGTACGAGATTATGTAGATGCATTGTATGCTTTTCTATATATCTAATAAATAACAAACATAACACGTCAATTTGGTCACGTGGTGAGTTCTCAAAAACTCGTACCAGACAAATATATTTAACACATAATAATATAATATTTCAGATTTTTTTCTTAATATACACGGTGTATTTGGAACGCTTTGAAAAAGGAAGAGGTATGATAGGCGTGGCCTGACATGATAGAAGTGGAAAAAAGCGCGATTTTTTTAAATTATTTTATTTGTCTTTTTTAACTTTTTTTTTGTATACTTAATCTAGTTTGGTTAATATAATGATACAGACAATATATTGATGACAATGCTTTAAAATAATCGTTTTTTTTTTTGTATGAAACAGAAATGTAACAGCTGACTCACAGCCGTGTCATGCGAGTTTATTGAACCGTATCGCGCGCGTCTCGAGGTCCCCGTTAGTTTATAGTGTGTATGAATACATTACGGATGTGCAAAACGCGTAAGTCCTAAAATTTTCTTAGAAAAACGTTTCTGAGATAAATGATTATAATATGCATTATGTAGTATATAAATTGTATATTATCCGGCTTAAATCTGTCAAAGCGTTCTAAATTCACCCGTTATAGCACACATTCATGGCTCAGGAAGAAAACTTTATATTCCCTGGCGGTATTTGAACTCCCTACCCCCGGCTTGAGCACCAGCGCGCTAGCCATTTAGCCAAAGAGGTTGTTACTTTGAGTTTTTTTGAGTAGGCGAAATCGCGGGCAAAATATAGAGTAAAATAATAACAATATCCCGTTTCGCACGGTGACCCTATTCTTAGCTAATTAGCTCGATGCAGCCGCTGCTGAACTTAATTAGAGACATGTTGGAAATAATAATATTGCACTATTTTCCTGTAACGACCGAGATGATTAAACATTGATTTGTTATACTAATCAGGAACTATTCTACGTTCTAAATTCAAAATGAGAATGGAACTTTTATCCAAAATAAAATATAACTTCGATCAATGGAATTATTTATGTATTTAAATGAAAGCTGTATATGAATATTTATAATTATCATATCTAACTGGAAATTCTGGAGATCAAGGCATTAAAAAAAATAAGATAAAATCTATAAATTGGTCCTTACTGTAATGTCCTTATAGTATGGTCAATATTAAGCCCACCTTCAGTAACAATAACAGTAAAATCAAAAATTAAGGAACAATAAAAGTTCTGATTAATAAGATTGTTTATTATTATGCAATTTTTTATATGAAGTAGTCATATAATTATTATGTAAGTATATTAAATCATTACAAATGGGCAAGCAGATTAAAAAAATGTTTGTTAAATTTAATTTTAATTATAATAGTAAATGCATTTTAATTGGTTTTTATGGTAACACTAATAATCACATTTATACAATCTGGGGTCTTTGAACTGCCACTCGAAACAGTTGTATTCTTCACGATCGAACGTTTAAAAATTAAAAGAAATATAAAATAAAACACAAAAATTAAAAATTAACTTTTAACAATTTAATTCTATCAAGCTTATAACATTATATGTATTACACTTCGATCAATTATTGATCAAAGGGATTACATGTGTTTAGTTCACTTTTTTTTGTAAATTAAAAATAGACGTGTATAATAATTACTGGCTGTAAATAGGACATAACGCATGTACATAGCATAAAAATTATATATTTCAATAAAACAAGGAAAAATGGCGCATGCTCCATAATTTTAAGTAATATCGTCATGAACAATAAAATAGTATGAAAAAATACCTATGTCTAGAACTCCTCTAATTAAAAAAACTTTACCGTTGACTTAAAAGATTATTATCAATATTTCGAGTAGGTACCATTAAGAATTCATTAAATTTTTAATAATTAAATTAATTAATGAATTCAATAAAAGCAACCTATTAACGATAAAAACGAGATAAACCAATAAAATAGTTTAGTTTATTAAAGAAAGAGTCATATTTTAGTACAATGAAACAACTTTTACGGATTTCATTGCGGCTTATTTTTACATCCTCTTGTGACTGTGGTTGGCGTTTAGTGAGTAAAGTAGTAGAGTGAAGTAGTGAGTAAAGTATTCGAAATGTCGGACATGTCGAAATCTTAAGAAGCTAATAGATATAAAAAACTAGCTCTGAGGCTCAATGGTTAACGCGTTAACTCAAGCCAGAGGTAGCGGGCTAGAATCGAAATCTAAAATTTAAAAAAAAGTTTTCTGTGTTCCTGGGTCATGGATGTGTTTTAAATATGTGTAGTTTATAATAAAAAAATTAACTATGTGTAGGGTATAATATAAAAGTATTTAAAATATTTCCGCTGTCTGGTACGGGTACCAGAGGTAACACAAGTTCTACAAGAACTTTTTTTTCGGATGAAGCTATGCTAATGGCCCTAATGGCCCTAATGCTTCGTCGGAAGTGGAGACTTGGTCCTTCATCGAACTCTCCAGCTTTATTATCATACTAATATTATAAACGCGAAAATTTGTAAGAATGGATGGATGTATGTTTATTACTCTTTCACCCAGTAACTACTGAATGGATTTTGTTGAACCTTTATATTAATATAGGCAACATATCGAAATAATCCATAGGCGATAATTTAATGGGAATGGGAAGTATGCGGGTGAAACCGCGGAGCGCTGCTTGTATTGTATACAAAATAAAATACAGGATTGATGCCGTATGTACGGTAGTCGGTTAAAAACCATCATGTATAGTTCTTTGAAACGCCTTGCCTTGCTTCGGGAAAAGAGTGTATCTATAATTGGTCTAGCTACCTTAGACCAATATGGAGATGCTTGGCTTAAGGCTCTTAGTCGTACTTATTATAGTATCTACATCAAACAAGTCCATAACGGAAAACAAAAAGCCCGTCTGGAAAATTGAAAACTCTGAAATTCTCCAAATTACTTTGGAGCAAAACATTTTAATAATAATAACTGAGAAAGTAATTGAAAGAATAGGAATGTTGACACATGTTACAAATTCATGTAAAGTTATGTTTTACATATTAAATACAGTATTTCAAAACCTAAAATAACATTTAAAAAGTCTACTTATTTGTCTTAAAATTCAGAAAATTAATTTAAAATGCGTTATTTATCATGCATGATCACGTGACTGTAAACGCCAATAAGGCGATGACGTCACTGAACATTGCGCTAAGTACAAACTCACCTAACATAGCGCGAGCTCTGAATGCGGTGTGTGACGTAATGACGCTTGGAGCGTTTCAAGGGCGATTTTAAAAACCATTCTTCTTTATTTAATTTTTTGTTAAAATTGGACATATTTCTTGACAAAAGTATTTTTTTCGTGTTCATCTATAGTATATCTATCAAATAAAATCAATTACAAAAATTAGTCAACATCCCTATTACATAGGGCATTTTAGACATAACTTTCCTGCCTATTGCAGAGAAATATTTTATTTTAACTCAGTCTGGTAAAGTACGTTACGGTTGACGGACCTACGTACGTACAGCAGTGCTATTCTATAAGAATCGCAGCGCTGTCGCAACGCTGCGACAAGCTCGTCGCGCCCACAGCGTTGACGGCGCTAGAGTGTTTGATATGGTTTGTCAAGCTTAGTGAATTATACCAAGTTGAATAAACAGCGCTGTCACTGCGTTGCGACAGCGCTGCGTTTCTTATAGAATAGCACTGCAGTACGTAACCGCAAAACTATTTACCATATCACCGTCGCCATGTTATCCTGAACTTATTCTTGTTGAGTCTCTTGTACTTCTTTTGCTTGCTCGCTGTGTATTTCTTCTTTAACGGAAACCTTCCCAATAATTTAAAGCATGTCCAGACATTGAGAGGAAAACACAGCATTTTATAACATCTCCCTTCAATGATAAAAATATAGCGGATCTAAAACAAACATAAACCAAGTTAATCTAGTCCTGTATAAAAAAGTAAGTAACCACCAATATAATATTTCCTACACACTGGTCTCCTCGAAATCAGGCGAGGAGTGTATTGGGCGATAGTTCACCAGTTCCAATAATGCGGATTGGTGAACTTCATTCACATTTAAACATTTTCAATCTCAGGCATGCAGGTTTCCTCATGTTTTCTGCAACGGTGAGTGAGAAATGGTCTTGTTTTTGAGATGCACTTAATAAAACTATTTCTAGGCACCACTGGGAGGTCAGGCTTGAACAATGACTCTCTCGCTCAAGATGGAGAGCCCATAACCTCCTCAACCTCAACACTCACACTCAGTTCCGTATACACAAGGCTTAATGGAAGTATCTGATGATGCAAATTTAAAAAACGTATATACACCTATGACTGATACAGACATATAAATAGTTAACTTGCGAGATTTGAACTCACTATCCCTGCTTGTTGGTCTAAATCAGTGATTCCCAAAGTGTTCCAGGTGGACCCCCAGGAGTCCACGGAAGACTCGAAGGGGGTCCACGATGAGCGTGACAAAAAGTGGGAGGGGGATGCAGAAAAAGTTTGAAAGGGGTCTATGAAACAAAAGAGTTTTGGAACCACTGGTCTTAATCAACTAACGAATATAACATGTCACATCAGATTTTAAAATTACCTATTTTAGTTCTAACACTATTTTGACGGGACTTTTGTAATTTTTTTCAATTTTCTGAATCGAGCTAAAGCTAAAAGATGTTCGTAGACTATGTCTAAACATCGAGCTCCGACTCTCGATTTAAATAATTTTAGACAGAACATTATAAATAAATATAGTTATTTTCACTTTTAAAATTATATTTACCATTTTTAAATGTGTCACATAAAACTGAAGTCCAGTTTAAACATTAAAATAAAGGTCCCAGTGATACAGAGTATGAAACAGAGCGTGCTATAACAAAAATGACCACAACACCGCGTTGGAGCGTGACAGGAAATCTGTTGTTTGCAATGGATTACTCCGTGTGCACATGTGTTTCATTGTTTTGATAATGTCACATTATAAAAGAGGTATTCAAAATTAGAATATTTTTAAATAGAGATTATTTCTAGCATTTAATCTGTAGCATTGTTTTGTTTAGTAAAGAAAGAATATTGTGAATAATAAATATATATTTTTTGTGTATTATATTATTGTTACGATATTCGTCTTTATGATATTTACCATTTACCTTTCTATATTTACATATTGTGATTATTCACGGACAAAATACGAAAAACACGAACTCATTTTTTTTTTAATACTAACAATAGCATTAAAAAATATTTTTACATCTAAAACGTTTTGTATATTTTCAATATCACCACAACGTATATTGCGTTTTTTATCATAACATTTCTGACAAAACTATAACTCGACTTTAATTTGAACCAAAAATAATTAAAAATGAAAATATACTATAATCTGCTATAATTATCTAAGTTTTAAATTAGTATAATCTACCTACCTAAAAATGTATAATTTATACTAAATTAATAACAAAAAAATATATACGTACAAGTTTTTATCAATGTAACTTTCACACAACACTCGTTAAAATACGTTTAATAACTTTTCAGAGGTGTTGACAAATTAAAGCTATCTCGGAGACTGATCACATTACATACGGCGGCAAATTATTTAATTATGCTTGTGGGCTACCGATAGTCTTTCAATTAGTGACCTTAAAAGTGTTATATAGGGTGCTCGTTATCGTTATATGTTGCTGATTTACACTAGTTTTGGAAAAAGAAAATAATTGATAAAAATGTCATTAATTCTATCTTAAATGAAAAAAAGAAACAATATCTAATATATAAAATTTCCCTGTCACAATGTTAGTAACCGTACTCCTCCGAAACGGCTTGACCGATCTTTATGAAATTTTATATGCATATTCAGTAGGTCTGAGAATCGGCCAACATCTATTTTTCATACCCCTAAATGTTAGGGGTAGTCCACCCCTAAATTATTATTTTTATTTTTTAGACAAAATTTTATGTTTTTATTTTTTTATGATACAGCATACAAAAATACATACAACCCTAAATTTTGACCCCTTTACGATCAACCCCCATTCTGTAATTTCAATTTTAATATTGGCAGAACGAAGTCTGTCGGGACAGCTAGTTTAATATAATATTTCTCAAGTAAAACACATAAGATATTATGTTATATTCTATACTGAAACTAGCATTTGCATGCAACTTCGCCGCGTGTATTGTAGTTTTTTTTTATATACTTCACCCCCTATTTAAAACCTTTAGCGGTTGAATTTCTAAATGTCCTTTATTAGTGCTCACTTATATCATGAAAGAAACCCCTGGAAGATATTTCAAGTTTCTAGGTACTATAGTTTCAGCTGTGATATTATATTATGTAAATTCAGTAAGTTAGGCTTGCCTTTACTCATTCTAGAAAAAAAGAAAAAGGGAGGAATACCGTATAATCTTTAATACATCCTGTATTAATTAATTATTATCCTTTATTATTTCTTGCAAATAAATAGATAAAGGGCAATCAAATGATTGATTTTATTCCAAAATAGTAAGATTATTACAAGGATATTTGGATTCTGAAACTAGCTGTTGCCCGCAGCTTCGCCTGCATTATACGCAATATAAGTAACTTTTCTGGTTGATTTTTTACACCTTGTGTCCGAAAAACCCAAATATGTTACGGAACCCAATTTTATTCCGAATAAAATTTAGCATATGTTACTCGTGGATAATGTATCTTTCGAATGGTGAAACAATTTTTGAAATCGGTTTAGTACTTTATGAGCCTATTCTTTACAACCAAACAAAGTTTTTCTATTTATAATATTATGAGTGTAGAGAGAATTTTAGTATATTCACCAAAAAATACGTATATTAGTCTATTCCTGGGGGGCTATGTTCAGCAGTGGACGGAAAAAGGCTAATGATGATGATAAATATTAGACTATTCACTCATATTGTATCAAATTATTTAGATTTTAGGCTCATTGCCTTGCAATAAGCAAGTTCAAGACTAATAAAAATTGCGACTACAAATCTAATAACTGAAAATGTTTTATGATGTTTAAACTTTAAATTAAATCTTTCGTTCCTTTAGAAACTTGAAGCAAGCACTGTTCAAAGAAATAAATGTATAAGATTGACAATGATATGCTATTATTAAATAATATTTCCTGGTTTCATTTTCGATATAAATTAACATGTAGTCCTTTGACCTACAAGGCAACACTTCGCACGTTTAAAAAGTTAGAAAGGTTTTTTAATCTGTGGCAAGATTTTTTAAAAATACCTGCAACACTAGGCAAACCGGTTATCCCTAACCCTAGCCGTAGGCACTTCATTCTTTTTCCGTGCGAGGCAACGAGTGCACGCGTTCTCTGGTAGCCGTTAAAAGTACAATTATTATTTTCTACCATGCCAAAAAGGACTTATGAAGAAAAAATGGAGTATTATATACGAAAATTGGACAAAATTCGAAACAAGCATCATCGCAAGCGACGACGCTTAGATGATTCAACATCTTCCTCAGGCCAGGATAATCAACAAGGTTAGCTTATCTATCAATATTTTTATATATCATTCAAGTCCTTTACAAAGTAAAGTCTTGTACGATGTATTTTGCCATAGATTCAAACTCGAACGCGGCAAAACTAATAATACCTACCCGCCATAGATTCAATAAATGAACAAGGCGTTATGGATTCAAATACGAACCATAAGTTTATCGATAGGTGTAATCCTACGGTAACATTTTTTACTTCCGGAGTCGTTACATACCTCTTTTTTGTCTTTTAGGAGACAATTATGTAATGGAGAATTACGAAGATCCTCATCACGGCTCGGTGCCTGATGAAGTGATTGCCGAAGGCTTGTCGGAGTCTGCTATGACTCAACAAATAGAGCCTGTAGCACCAGCACCGGATCAGGCGTCGGAACCCGCACCGGGACCGGTACAGGAACCAATACAGGAGCCGGCACTTGATAATCTCGAGCCGCAATTGGACCCCGAGATCCTGTCGGCCCTTGGCGAGGCGACCGATCAGGGACCCATTTGGGGTCAAGAAATACATACTAATCTGTCCCAGTTGTGGTCACCGCTATTAAAAAAGGGTATGACGAAAGAGGCCCGTGAAAAAATACTTAAGGAATATGTCATACCTAGTAACTGTATGTTATTACAAGCTCCGAAACTAAATATTGAGATTTCAGCTGCGGTCCCAGAAATGGTACGAATACGCGACAAAAAAGTCGAGATGATGCAACAACAGTTAGGTTCCGGCATAACTGCAGTTAGCAGGGCGATGACGTCCTTACTTACAAATGATAGTAACAAAATCGAAACTATCAAAACTTTAAGTGACGCTTGTCGGATTTTATGCGACATACACTGCTCAGAAACACAGGCTCGAATAAAAATGCTAACGCCTGGACTGACAAAGTCTTTTTTAAATATTATACAAGATAGCGAAAGAGACGAAACCTTGTTCGGTAATACATTACCGGACAAAATTAAAGCTTCTAAAACGGTCGAGAAGCAGGGTCTGCAGATCAAAAAGACTAGCCCAGCAACAAGATCGATCACAGTTTCTCAATCCCAGAATTTGTCTACGCGCCAACAGTTCCAGGGAAACTGGGCAGGACCTTCTCGTTACCCGACGAACAGGGGGGGGCGAGGAGGTCACAGGCGATACCCCACGGCAGCCCGTCGATCGGCGCCAATGGCATCTGCGCCGATGTCGCAGGCCAAGACCGGACAGGGACGCTCGCGTGCCCCTGCTCGACAGTAACACAGGTACGTGTTCATGCTGGCCGAGTACAGCATTTTGTCAAATGTTGGAAGCGTATTACAAACAATGTGAGTATTATTAACTGGATACGCAAAGGAATACCTATTCCGTTTACGCACACGCCTTTTCAATCTTATGTTTCTCCACTCTCGTGGTCACAAATCGAGCGCCGTGAGATGGCTTTGGCTGTCGAAAATTTGATTGAGTTAGGAGCCATTACACAAGTTCAAACTACCTCTGGTCAGTTTATTTCTAGTACTTTTTTAACGCCGAAACCCAATGGAGGAAATAGGTTCATTCTAAATTTAAAATCATTAAATCGTTTTATTCCTAAAATTCATTTTAAAATGGAGGACAGTAGAACTGCCTGCAAATTAGTACAAAGTAATTGGTTTATGGCCACCATAGACATGAAGGAATCGTATTTGCTCATTCCTATACATAACGAATCGCGCAAATACCTAAGATTTAATTATATCGCGCCAAAGTCGTCCGAAGTGATAACGTACGAGTTTAGTGCATTACCTTACGGACTAGCTATAGCACCGAGGTGTTTTACTAAGATCATTAGAGAGGTTGTAGGTTATTTACGCGGTCGTGGTTTCAAGTCGGTTTGCTATTTGGACGATCTACTCTGTTTAGGCAAAAATTACAAGGAATGTCTTCACAACGTAAGGACGACCTTGGAATTACTAGAATGTTTAGGTTTCGTAATAAATTACGATAAAAGTAATTTAACACCTCAAAAGTCTTGTAAATTTCTAGGGTTTATTTATAACACCACTGATATGACGTTATGTTTACCGATAGAGAAACGAAATAGGATTGCCGATTTGGTCAAAAAATATTTAAGTTTACCTAGGGTTTCAATACGCGAATTTTCTCAGTTGATAGGAGTTTTAGTAGCAGCGTGCCCAGCGGCACGTTATGGTTGGCTGTATACCAAGTTGTTAGAGAGGAGTAAATATTTGTTGCTACAACAACACGGTACGATCGATACCAGGGTTAATCTTCCTCGAATAATTTTAAATGACCTCAACTGGTGGAATGAGAATATTTATAAAGTAAATATGGCAATTAAACAGCCTAGTTTTGCACTCGAAATTTATACAGATGCGTCATGCAGTGGCTGGGGGGCATTCTGTAACGGAGACAGAGTAAATGGCCCTTGGCGGAGTAGTGAGCTTAGTTCTCATATTAATTATTTAGAACTCCTAGCGGTATTTTTCGCTCTTAAATGTTTTGCGCGAGATCGAACCGAATGTGCTATACTACTTCGTGTGGATAACACTACGGCGATAAGCTATATAAATCGAATGGGCGGCATTCAATTTCCCCATTTGAATAATCTTGCTCGAGACATTTGGCGGTGGTGCGAGATGCGAAAGTTGTGGATATTCGCTTCGTACATTAACTAGAGATGTAAAGAACTCGAGTCTTTGAGTCTTAATTCGATAGACTCGGCTCAATTTTACAAGACTCGGTGTGCTAACAAAACTCAGAGCTATGAGTCGACCCGAGCTCCAGTCCTTTTTCGAAGACTCGAGCGCCAAAATAGAACTCGTATTTCAAAAAAGCTCGAGTCTTAAAAAAGAAACTCACGTCTCAAAAAGAACTCAAGTCTTAAAAAGAGCTCGAGCGTATCGAGTCTTGAGCGTAATAAGGTTGATTTATTTAAAATACATAGTTTATGTGGCAACATGCTAAATGTGGCCTTTAGGCATGGCATTATTATGTTCTGTGTACCTCAAGAGGGATAAAAACGCGACACTTATTTGTTATGTGGGTACGGAACAATATTTATTGCTTTTTATTTTACGCTTTTTTTTGCTTTTTTTTTTTTGCTTTTTCTTTTTTAATATTAGACGTTACAAAAATAATTAAATTACTATTATATCTCACAAAGTTACATATTTTATTTCCTGTTTATTTATAAAGGAACTCCAAATGGAAAAGAACTTGAGCGCGACTCGTCGCGTAAAACGACTCGAGCGCGAATCAAGACTCGAGCGCCATGTTGCGCTCGTGTCTTTATTTAGACTTAAGTGCTCGAGTCTGGGGTTCTTGGTATAACGAGTCGAGCTGTGCAATTTGTCAGCCGAGTCTAAAATTTAAGACTCAAAAGGCTCGAGTTCTTTACATCTCTAACATTAACACAAAAGATAATGTCGAAGCCGACGAGGAGTCGCGCAAAATAAACCCCGATATTGAATGGGAGTTATCAGAATCCGCATTTAATTACATCGTCAACAGATTAGGTAAGCCCGAGGTTGACCTATTCGCTTCTCGCATCAACGCAAAGTGTCCCGAATATGTGTCCTGGAAACCAGACCCCGACGCCATTAGCGTAGATGCATTTACTATAAGCTGGCATGATAAATTCTTTTACGCATTTCCACCGTTCTCTCTTATTCTAAACTGCATTCAAAAAATTATTTATGATAAGGCCACAGGAATCCTAGTATTTCCTATGTGGCCTACACAAGCATGGTTTCCGCAACTAATGGATTTATTGATAACGGATATAGTTATTTTAAATCCACATCCAAACTTAGTATTGTCACATTCCAGACAACAACACCCGCTACACCACACTCTTACCCTGGGAGCCGCGCTGCTGTCCGGCTCGCCTTCTCTCGCCGCGGCACGCCCCCGACCGCCCTGCGTCTGATGCTTAGCTCACTGTCAGATAGCACTATCAAGCAGTATGGTGTTTGTTTTAAGCTGTGGTGGCAGTACTGTCGAAACAATAATTGTGACGTGTTCGACAGTTCTGTCACCCACATAATTAGTTTTTTAAGTGAACTTCATGAAAAGGGCGCCACATTTGGTACGCTAAGTAACCATAGATCGGCACTATCGCTGCTGACTGGTAATAACTTAGCGTCCGACGAGTACGTAAAGAGGTTGCTAAAGGGAGTGTTTAGATTAAAACCGTCCCTTCCGAAATATTCGAGTACGTGGAATCCCCAAATTGTACTTGACTGCGTCTCTAAATGGATTCCCCACGATCAACTAAAACTAGATAAACTGACCCAAAAGCTGGTGGTTTTGCTAGCCCTGTGTACCGCACACAGGGTGCAAACTTTTTCACTTATAAAACTTTATAATATTAAAATTACCCCTAATTTTATCGAAATACCCATAACAGATATTATAAAGACTTCCGGTGTAGGCAGGGTTCAGCCTGTTTTAATTCTGCCATATTTCAGGGAGAATCCTAGCATTTGTCCGGCCACTACGCTCGTCGACTACATGTCTGCGACAAAGGATTTGAGGCCTCCGAGCATAGACTACCTCTTAATTACTGTGAAGCGTCCTTACAGGAACGCGACAGCTCAGTCTATAAGCAGGTGGATCAAGCAGGCACTGTGCGCGAGTGGCATTGACGTGACCGTGTTCGGCGCACACAGCGCCCGCCACGCTGCCACTTCGGCGGCGCGTGCGGCCGGCCTTAATATAGATCTCATCAGAAAGACTGCAGGCTGGACCCCTAACTCCCAGACCTTTGCTAAATATTATGATCGTCCAATAATAGAAAGATCAAATTTCGCAGAAAGTGTTTGTCTGTCAAATAATACAAATAATAATTAATTAATAATTAATTGTTAAGAAATATAAATCGTGATTTCTGTTATTAAGTGTTTTATTCTAAATCTAATAAATACTAGTAGTATGACACGTAAGGTAACAAAGTCTAAGCTCTGAACATCTACATGTTAATTTATATCGAAAATGAAACCAGGAAATATTATATATGATCAAACGAACTTCTAAAGTGAAGTTCGATCAATATAATATGACTGGTTTCATTTGAAGATATAAATTACCCAACCCTCCCAATAGCCCAGTTTTGTTACCTTACATCAGCAAGTATTCTGAAATGTTAACTCTAAAAAGAATGAAGTGCCTACGGCTAGGGTTAGGGATAACCGGTTTGCCTAGTGTTGCAGGTATTTTTAAAAAATCTTGCCACAGATTAAAAAACCTTTCTAACTTTTTAAACGTGCGAAGTGTTGCCTTGTAGGTCAAAGGACTACATGTTAATTTATATCTTCAAATGAAACCAGTCATATTATATTGATCGAACTTCACTTTAGAAGTTCGTTTGATCATATATTATATTCTATAATATTATGTTCTACTATTGTAAGGGCCTGTTTCACAATCTCCCGTTAAGTTCCCTATAGGCTATAGGGAACATATTTGACAGATGTTTGACAGATAGAGTATGGAGTATCTGTCAAACATCTGTCAAATATGTTACCTATAGCCTATAGGGAACTTAACGGGAGATTGTGAAACAGGCCCTAAGTATCTTTTATAACAGTAATACCATGGAACTAAAGTTATGGAGCCTTAACTAAAGTTAAGTGGACCATCTCTGTGTATGAAAAATGTCCATAAAAACTAGTCTAATCAATACAATTATTAACTGTATTCAAATCTTAGTATATTCGTTATTCGGACACCTGCGCTCTACTGTTGTGGTACTGGAAATAATTACACAACAAAATCAATAATATATTTTTTTAATTGCCACTTTTTTATTACAAATTCACTCTATGGTATTTTGGTCATATTTAAAAAAATTAGCTATGTTTTAGTCATCAGAATAACTATGTTTTAATCTTTTTTACGACCAATGCTTGGATCAACTAAGTTTTTCCGTTATTCAGAGCGGGTTCTTCTTGTCTCTGCCCTCCATAACTTAAAGATAAAAAACTCTGAAGTGAAGGGTTGAACGAATGAGTAAATGAAAGTATAAATTTTATCCTATATCCTTAAACGAGCAATTCTTGTATATAATCTGAAGCTCGAAAACAGTTCGAACGCTTTTCATGAAATTGAGTATGCAGGGGATTTCGGGCGCGATAAATCGATCTAAGTAGATTTCATTTTTAGAAAACGTCGTTTCATCAGTGTTTTCAGGCAATGAAAAACTTCTTCAACATTATTGCTCATTAGAATTCAAAGGTAAATTTAGCCACTGTATACAAAGATAAAAGACCTTAGAAGCCTTTTAACATTTTCTGTGGGTGGGAAATCTCTCAGTTTCAGAAGTAAGTGGGTACTCCTTTTTTTTATGTTGCATCTTTTGTGAAAGAAACTGTGATTGGGAGCCCTTTATATCCACATATCATATTCAACAAAGTCTACTTATATTTTTTAATATAAAAGACAAATCAATAACTCTTTATCTACTTCTTTTTATCGATAAGTTTGAAAAAAAATATGACTGTTTCTGACATCTTATTTAGTGAGTAGTTTTGCTAAGTACTACTTTTCCGACAAAAAAACACTGAAGCTACTTCAGTAGATGCCGAAAACCAATAATATCGAAAAAATCTCGGTCACCCAGGTACTTATTATATAATCCCCACCATCTGGATCCAAGCCTTGACGCGGCGGTGGGGCTTAAGCTCGGGGTGCGAACCCCGGGGGAACTAATTGGATCCTAACAGGGCGGCAGTAGGTTCCGGTCCACTGCCGGCCGAGCCGCTGCCTGGTACGCAGTGCCAGGGGTGGTGGTCGCCGTCCCATGTCGGGGCGGGGACTGCGAGGAAGAAAACCTCTCTAAAAATTACCTCAATCCCAAGATAGGCTTCGGTGCGCGGCGAGGGGATGAATGGCTGGAGGGTCTCCAGTCACTAGCGCATCATTGTTTTGTGGTGACTACGGGTTCCGCTCGACCCTAATGAGCAGGATTTAAAAATGGACTCAAACAGTTTGAAAATTGGTCCCCGGGCGGGTCCCCGAAAGGGGGAATCCCGCACCACGCTGGAAACAGCGTCGGTTAGCCCCACGTACTACGGGGGGGGGCACAACCTGTTTCAGGGGCGAGCACACTGCTCGTTCCAGATCAAAAGACAATGGCAAGATTATGGACACTGAGAATGCAAGCGATTCGGAGAAGACTAAGCGATCAGACATTGAGGAGAAGGGTCCGGGCGTAAGACTTAGACCGAAAAGAGGTGGTAAAGGGAAAGTGGAGGTTCTGGAGGATATCTCCATTACCTCGCTATCAGAGTCGGAGTTGGGGCAAAAACGCCTCTTCACTGAAGTGTCGGGGGGCTCTGACACCGAGACGGGAGGCGACGTGGCCAGGAGGAGGATGCCAGCCGCAAAAAGAGGTAAGGCGCTCACTCGCGCTAGAGCGGCCCTAAGGGAGAGGGTGGAGCGCGACGAGGAGGACGAGTTCGAGCTTGCCTTACAAAAACGGGCTTTTCAGAAGCCTAAGGAAGCGGTCGGGGAGGTCCAACTCACGCCCCGCGATATAGACGTGGAGAAAGTCGGGGCCGAGGAAATGATGGCGGCCGCTGAAGAACATCTTGGAGTCATCCTCGGCCTGACGGGCAAATCTGTCAATCTGTGGGGTGGATATGCGGCCAAAATCCGTAAATCCGCTGGAGTACTCAGGGAGATAGTCGAGGCCTTTGTGGTTCGGACAGATACGGAAGAGACCCGCAAGTTGCGGGCTAATAACAACCGTCTCCAACACGAGTTGGACCTCGTCAGGGAGGAGGTTCGCGCCTACAGGCGTGAATTCGAGGAGAGCCGGAAGAAGCAAGCAAATGGTGGTGTCGACACGGCCGAGCTAATGCAGGAGGTTGCCAAAATGGTCGGCAACATGCTCGACGGCCGTCTGGCAGCTCTTTAGCTCCCGGCTGCTCTTCCCTGTCGTCCTCCACTGGCGGGTGACAGGACCGAGGTGGCTAAGGCTACAAGGACCGCGATCGCTGCAGCCAGAGGACAGAAGGCGACGGAGGCCGTCGCAACAGAAAAGGTGGTGCGACCAGACCTGGCTGAGTTCCCTGCCCTGACAGCCTCAAAAGGCAAAGGGAAAGGGAAGGGTAAGGGTAAGGCCCAGGAATGGACCGCGTTCGGTCCCACCAAGACAAAGGAGGCGGCCCCTAAGGAGAGGGAAGAACGGATCCCTCAGGCCACACTACAGCAGGCGGAGATCTGGACGGAGGTCGCACGCCGGAAGCCGTCAAACAAGAAACCGGCTAATCCAACGTCACCAGCGACGAAACCGGCAACTGCTGCGTTGCCGGCAACGAAAGGAAAAGGGGCATCTAAGCCAAAGCTGTCGCTCCCCCGTTCTTCGGCCGTAATAGTTAAATTGCGGCCGGAGGCGGAAGCCAAAGGAGAAACTTACGGCTCGGCCTTTAGGAAGGCCGAGGAAAGAATCAAATTGGAGGAGCTGGGTTTAGGTCCGTTCCGGATTCGCAAATCAGCGACCGGGGCGCGCCTTATTGAGGTGCCCGGCTCATCGAGCGGCGAGAAGGCGGATGCCCTCGCCGCTCGCATAAAGGAGGCACTGCCGGAGGAGGTCGAAGTGCTCAGGCCCGAAAAAAAGGCGGAAATAAGGGTGACGGGCCTGAGCGACGCGGTGGATGCGGAGCGACTCGCTACTGCTGTCGCAAAGGAGGGGGGCTGCAATCCTGGACAAGTCCACGTAAGGAACATCCGTATGGGACAAATGGGCTCGGGTACAGCACACATAGAGATCCCGGTTGCGGTAGCAAAAAAGCTGCTCCAAACCGGGACCATAGCGGTAGGCTGGAGTCGCGCGAGCCTTCACCTTCTCCAGGCGAGACCCAGGCACTGTTTCCGGTGCTTGGGTATGGGGCACGTCGCTGGGGCGTGCCTATGCGAGGTTGACCGAAGCAACCTTTGTTACCGCTGCGGTCAACCTGGCCATAAGGCTGCCGGGTGTTCGGCCGACGTAAGATGTGCGGTGTGCGCTGCGGCCAGCAGGCCGGCGGGCCATATGATGGGGGGCATGGCGTGCAAGCCCCCCTCTACCCGTGGGAAGTTCCCTCCCTGTAAGTCGGGGGGAAAACAAGTGGTGTCGGCAGACGCTGAGATGGCCGAATAATGTCAAACCATCTTAGCGTTCTCCAGGTGAACGTCAACCACTGCGCCGCGGCTCAGGACCTTTTCCTGCAGTCCATGGCAGAGTGGAGCGTTGACGTCGCGATTGTTGCCGAGCCGTACGCTGTGCCTTCCAGCCCACACTGGGCGGGGGACAGCGACGGTTTGGTAGCGATCGTGGTGAGGCCTGGAGCCGGCCCTCCCCTCGCAGTCAAAGCGAGGGGCCGCGGGTACGTGGCGGCGGTTCGGGGAGAAGTGGCTTTTGTTGGAGTCTATTTTTCCCCGAACCGCGATTTGGCGGCCCTGGAGCGGTTTCTCGACGTTCTGGGGCCGCTGGTGGGGCAGCTAGCTCCACTAGAGGTGTTTGTGGCCGGAGACCTTAACGCCAAGTCCACGGCGTGGGGCAATCCGATCACGAACCCGAAAGGGAGGGAAGTGGAGGAGTGGGCGCTAGCTGCCGGACTGTCCCTGCTCAACAGAGGGTCAGTCCAGACGTGCGTGCGTTGGTCGGGAGGTTCCGTGGTAGACGTCACTTTCGCCACGCCGGCCATAGCACGCAGAGTGGAGGGGAGGGTTGAGACGGGGGTGGAGACACTCTCGGACCATCGTTATATAAGGTTCGAGGTGTCTCCAGCCCCCGTCCGTCCGGCGTCATCGTCGTCGTCATCGTCGTCAGGTGGGAGGCGAAGCCAGTTTCCGCGTTGGGCGCTCACAAAGCTTGACCGGGAACTGGCTGAGGAGGCCGCCATAGTCGGCCGATGGAGCCTCCCGCCGCTGGCGGAGCTAGGGGTGGATGAGGCGGCTGACCGTCTCTGCGACGCTTTCACAACGGTTTGCAGAGCGGCCATGCCGCGTTGTAGACGTCCGCCCCAAACGAGGGCGCTGTATTGGTGGTCGGCAGAGATAGCCGACCTCCGGGTCGCCTGTAACGGGGCGAGGAGACAGTACACCCGGAGCAGGCGGCGGCGCCCTCAAGACGTCGACAGGGACGACAGACTGCGCAGGGCCTACGTGGAAAAGGTAAAGGCCCTGAAGCAGGCCATTTGCCGAGCCAAAGAGGAGGCCTGGCAGGAGCTAGTTGAGGGTCTCGATCGGGACCCCTGGGGCCGACCGTATAAGTGGGCGCGGAACAAGCTCCGTGCCCAGTCGGCCCCTATCAACGAGACGCTCCAGCCGGACCAACTGAGAAGGATTGTCGGGGAACTTTTCCCTGACACACCTGGGGGGTTCTGTCCCCTCAGGATGGCTCGGCAGGCGCAGACGCCGGACGAGGAGGATGTTCCGCCATCCGTCACGGAGGCTGAAATGGGGGCGGTTTTGGCTCGCCTCCAGAGTAAGAAGAGGGCGCCGGGTCCGGACGGGGTGCACGGGAAGGTGCTTGCTATCTCCCTCGTGTACCTCGGCGATAGCCTTCGGGAGCTGTTTGACCGCTGCCTGCGGTCTGGTCAGTTCCCGAGGGCATGGAAGGAGGGCCGGCTCTGCCTAATACCGAAGGCGGAGCGGCCCACGGACTCGGCTTCGTCGGTGCGACCGGTGGTGCTGCTGAACGAGGCTGGGAAGGCTCTAGAAAGAGTTGTGGCTTCCCGGCTCGTTCAGCACCTCGAGGAGGGTCCGGGACCTGGACTCTCAGAGTCCCAATTCGGGTTCCGGGCACGCCGGTCTACGATCGACGCCCTCAAACGCCTGCGGGCGGTGACGGGTGAGGCGGAACACAGCGGAGAGGTGGTGGTCGCGGTGTCGCTGGACATCGCGAACGCCTTCAACAGTCTCCCGCACAGTGTGATACGGGAGGCACTGGCCTACTTCGGAGTGCCTCCCTATCTCAGGAGACTGTTGGATGCGTACCTCTCCGACAGGAGGATAGCCTGCGAGAACCGGTGCGGGTCCGTAGAGTGGTGGCGAGTCGGGTGCGGTGTCCCACAGGGATCAGTGCTAGGTCCAATCCTGTGGGACATCGGGTACGACTGGGTCCTGCGAGGCCGTCTCCTCCCCGGGACGGGTGTCATATGTTACGCCGATGACACCCTCGTATACGCCCGGGGACGAACATACAGGGAGGCGGCGCGGCTGGCCGAGGTCACGCTAGACCTCGTGATCGGCCGCATAGAGAGTTTAGGGCTTCAGGTCAGACCATCCAAGACCGAAGCCCTTCTCTTCCGTGGGACTGGGCGGAAAGGACCCCCACCGGGGGCTGCCCTCCAGATTGGAGGGGTGAGAGTCAGGATGAGCCCCCATATCAAGTACCTGGGGCTCATCCTCGACGGAGGTTGGACCTTCGGCCCACACTTCAAAACGTTGGGACCGAGGGTCGTGAAGGCGGCGAGTGCGCTGGGCAGACTCCTCCCGAACCTGGGAGGACCCAGCGCCGCCTGCAGGCAGCTGTACTCTGGAGTCTGCCGGAGTATGGCGACGTATGGTGCCCCAATTTGGGCGGATCACCTCACTGCGAGCGTTAAGGCCGCGTTGCGATCGGCGCAGCGGGTCATCGCGGTGAGGGTGATTCGGGGGTACCGTACGGTTTCGTGGGCTGCAGCATCCGCTCTAGCTGGCGATCCCCCGTGGGAACTTGTGGCGGAGGTTCTGGCCGAGACACACTCCTATGTCTCGGATAGGAGGTCTCTGGGCTTGAGCCTTTCGCCTGACAGGGTCCTACGGGTCCGCCGACTAGGGATGGAGACATTAATGCGGAGGTGGGGAGAGGACTTGGCGCGTCAGCCGTATGGCAAACGCCTAACGGCTGCTCTGCGCCCGGTTCTTGAGCGGTGGATGCGCCGTAAGCGCAAACCCCTCACCTTCCGTCTGACGCAGGTTCTCACCGGGCACGGATGCTTTGGTGATTACTTGTGTCGGACGGCCCAAAGGAAGCCGACGACAGGATGTCACGATTGTGGCGCGGCGGTGGACTCTGCCCAGCACACCCTCGAGGTGTGCCCGAGATGGGTGGCGCTGCGTCATGATTTGACGTCTGTCATCGGAGGGGACTTGTCTTTGTCGAGCGTCATCACCGCGATGCTTGGCTCTGACGAGTCCTGGACGGCAATGGCCTCTTTCTGCGAGACAGTGATGTCCCAGAAGGAGGCCGACGAACGGGTGAGAGAGGAGGCCGCTGACGTAGCCTCCCCCCGTAGACGACGAACGGGGGTGCGTCGGAGGCGCTATTTAATGCGCCTTCAATAAAGCCCCTGTGCTCGTGTCGGGCTCGGGATGGGAACCCGGGCCCAGCTTAAGACACGACGTCGTGGGGACTGCCAAGTCGTAGCCGGGCAGTCCCCCTATTGTGGAGAATCTGGTCTTGCCGGGACCAGTCTGTCGCTGAGGGTATCCCGTCGCCTGCACAGATCCGGGTCCCTCAATTATAGCGGCTGAAGGCTCACGCAGCGTTTTAGTGGGGTAGGGCACCCAAATGCGAGTCCCCACACACGCCAGTGCGCCTACCCAGGCCCTGGTAAGGTCGTAAATGATTTCCGCTGCGTCATCAAAAAAAAAAAAAGGTACTTATTATACTTGCCGGCAGTGGCCTCCTTCTGCGAGACAGTGATGTCCCAGAAGGAGGCCGGAGGGTGAAAGAGGAGGCCGCCGATGAGACGACGAACGGAGGTGAGTCGTAGGCGCTACTTAATGCGCTTCCAGTAACACCTCTGTGCTCGTCGGGCTTAGGATGGGTTAGACACGCTAGACATGACGTCGTGGGGGCTAAAGAGTCTAGTCTTGCCGGAGCCAGCCGGTCGCTGAGGTGATCCCGTTGCCTGCGGATCCGCGACCCTCACGAAGAGAAGTAGTACTGAAGTGAAGTAGTGCTGAACTGAAGTGTGGTAGTACACCAATGCGAGTCCCCACACGCGTTAGTGTGCCTACCCAAGGCACTGGTGAGTGCGAAAGCATTTCTCCTTTATTATTGTTGTCGATAAACGTTATCGATAGTGTATTTAGTTTTGTATGTGGCTAGTGACAAAAATGAAAGAAAAAACGTTAATAAAACAACGTATTTATTAAAATAAGAATAACAATGATATATAATAAATTAAAAATTGAATCTATGTATTAAAAAAAAACTATAAGTATTCAGAAAGACAATTAGCAAAAACAGATTTCTCTTATACTAAATTAGTATTGCACTAATTTTCTAGTATAATGTATAATAAATGACTCATAGCGGACATAAGCATAACGCCATCTGAAAAAAAAATTCTTTGCATCGCACACATAATATAAATTACGTTTCTTTTTTTCATTTTTGTGACGGCTGAAACCGCGAAAAGGACTAGTTTTAAATATTAGTCTCAAAAAAGAACATTCCACGCCACTCACAGGACTGCCTTGGCGTTCCAATTTTAAAATGTTATATATCGTAAATTTTAAAACACATCCCGTGTGATTTTCCAAAGTGCATTCTGCTGTTAAATTTCATCATACCACTTTTATCTTGATATTTTTAAACATAACAAAATTTGCAAGTTGAAGGGCCATTTAGTTCTACGTACGAAAAAACATAAAAATTTTAAATTATGACAATCAAAGTAATATCAAAATATTCTTTATGATGACTTCTATTATTAATTCTTTACAAATATCACACAACGTGTTAAAGAATATCATACAATAAAAGTAGCGAGCTCGACAGACGTTATTCTTTAGATACAAATCGATCTAGGCGTTTAGTTACAGTATATATAAAAAAATTAGACTCCGACTGCAGCGCCATCTGCCTGGTTGATTTATGAATCTAAACCATTCAAAAAAAGTTTCATTCTACAAAAAAAAGTGTGTGTGTCAGCTCCGACGCACGACAGGAGTTTACTCCTTACGAACGATTATAAAATAAATGGATTAGTGAATAAGGGTAAATAAATGCATATTTTATGATACTTAGAGCATGCGTGATACACTTATTAAATATGAAATGAATTCGTTAAAATACATAACAAAACCATAAAACCATAAGCAACAATAATTTCATGCAATAAACTAAACAACATCTTTATATACTAATACTGAAACAATCGGCTCCATTTTTCGCTTCATGTGACGTCATCGTTTAGCATCGTAGTTTGATTTTACTCCCATAGATTTTCATACGCCGGCCTTATATAATATAAATATCTATTCTTACGGAGTAAACTCCAAAAATCATTCAATCAGCATCAAGGTCATCAGGCCTAAAAGTCTAGACTCTAGACCTTTAGAAAAAAAACGTACAGTACATAAAAATAATTCACAGTCTTTTGGTATTTTTAATCTGTCATATTGCACTACTGTATTTCAAATAACTGGGCATTTTACCTGGAAGAGGATTTATTATAATAAAATCCGCAAATAGCCCATACAAACTCAACCAATCAAAAAAACCAACTTGATTGATATCCATTTATTTAATTAATAACTGACAATGCTTCCAGATCCAATCACTTAGCGTTTATTATAAAATTAATTTTAATATATTTCGAGTATGCCATTTCACTTAAAAGCCTTCTATAGAATTTCATAACAGTAAGTGGCGTGTAGCAATAACAGCCTGTATAGCTCAGACCCACGGGTCAAGTGGTCTTAACAAGCAATATTGCATTTTGTGCCCCGTTCTGATGAGTACATACAATATCGCGCATTTACCTGAGTCTTGGAAATATTTTGACATTGGCAATATTATGTTTAATACAAGTTTAATTCACGTTTGCACCTGCTCGAAAATCAAAATTATTGTTAATACTTTAAAATATAGCTTTTATTGCTTGGGATAGTACTTCGTTAGGGTTCCACACACTACTGTCAGTCACCCATATTAATGCTACCTACCTATTGAGCTTAAAGGTCGTCAGGTCTAAAAGTCTATACCTTTCGAAAAAAAACATCTTAATGCATAGATACCTATACAGTATACTGCGTGTATTTGGAACTCTTGCAAAGATTTAAGACTAATAATATACTATTTCTATATTATGTACTAGTTAATAAAGAATATAACCATTTATCTTTTTTTTTTTTAATTTAGTAGTTATGTATTTTGTAAGCCCGCAGTAATATGCACATTGCGCACAAACTGCACTCGCGGTGACCGCGAGACGCGCGCGGTTTGGGAGTCCGTTCACCTCGCGAGGCGAGCGCTATGAGTCAGCTGATGCAGTCCGGCCAGCACGAACCGTAGTTTTTAATAAACAAATTAGATTGCTGTTTTTTTTTCAATAAACGACCATTTTAAAGCATTAACATCAAATGCCTGTATCGTCTGTATTGATTTAACTCATAACTACGAGGATGACAGCATTAGGTGAATCCGGTTTATATTTGATTAGCGTAAAGATCATATTACTTCCGCATTATCGATGCGTAGTGCCGCGCTTCCGGCTGCATGGGTACCACTCTTCTTTCACGTATTGTTTTTTTACCGTGAAACAGCTCCGCTGTTTCATAAAAAAGGGCAAGACTAGTAGGGTAATTATTGGCACTGATACTCAACATCTTAGATTACAGGATATCTGGCGCTATTTTTTTTTATTTTTTTTTTTCGAAAGGTCTAGACTTTTAGGCCAGATGGCCTTTAAGCTCAATCGGTAGGTAGGTGAGCAGATGGCTCACCAAGTAAAATTCGAAAGGTGGCGCCCCCCTCCGTGCCCCGCAGGGGGCGCGGTATATCGCGCGCGCTACTCTGGAGAGTAGGTGTTTGGCTAGTCAAATCCAATACGGTCGACGAGTCATTAGCGGATGTAGTTAAACTATTAGTCGGAGGGCCGGCCCTCCTCTCCCCCTCTGACGGGGGAGGTGGGTGGTGCGCGGAACTCGTGCAATCGACCGATAGCAAAGTGCTATCGGTGCTTTCGCGGTTATACACGCTTTGTATAAGGTAAGTTTATGCCTGAGGGGCATCTTACTTTTCTTGTTTATCAAGAAGTATAATCGACTCAAAACGAATTTGGCCTTTTTTATTATGTTATTTATGTGCGGCCTGAATGACATCGACCTGTCTAAAGTGACCCCCAGGTATTTCACCTGCCCTACTCTGGGGATTATGGTGCCGTTTAGTTTGATCGGCATCATTTGCCGACGATTCTGATTGAGCGTGCCCCTTCTCTTTGTAAACTGGATTGATTGACTTTTGTCTGGGTTAATCTCTATTCTCCATTTAGCAAACCATTCACCTAGCTCGATCCGGCGCTAGTATACCGCACTATAACGTTGCATTCATCCGCTTTAAGGAAAGTGTCTCGGATCTGACTAACACAGCACAGTCCCCGCAACCGGCAGGCTTGCACTCAAGGGCCAAACGGCATTCCTCTTAGAAATAGGCACATACGTAGTAGGGATGTGGTTATCAATCCTTTATTACAAATTTATACGCTCCGTCATATTATGTACATGAGTTTAAACTTGAACCAAAAGATACTTGATATTAACAACTGTTTGAAATATTAAAATTGAATGAATCACAAAATCAGCAGTTTCTTAATCATAATTCTAGATGCTCATCATCTTTGCCTCCTGTGATAAGTGATACAAGTAAAAATAATCGACACTACAGGAAGACAAAAACAAAGTAAAAAATCTAGTTAATAAAATAAGAGTCTACCAGGTGCGGCACCACACTACCAACCACATGGAAAGTATAGCATTGCGGCACGGCGGAGCAGCGGTGATGCAAGTGCTTTATTGCCTTCCATTGCGCCTAGTTTCTGCAGTAAATAATGATAGATGTAAGAGGTAAATATGAACGTTGAACGAATGGTCGCAAGTTAGACAGAAGTTTTGCCGGTAGAGCACGCCTTTTTTAATAAATACTCATTTAAATCTTTACGCGGGAAGTATTGTGGCGCTGATTGGTCCGCTACAATAACATCGGTACCCACTCGATTCTAGCGCAGCCATTGACAGGAATGAGAACTAAGATTTGGGTTTATTATTGTATATATGAATTTTATGGAAAAGCCTATATCGTTCGGATTCTTTATATCTATACTTCGTGATTTGAGGCACAGATAATATTATAATGTCAATATTGTATTTTAAACTCAATATAATGCATGGATGTCGTAAGTAGTAAGTCCATGAAATAAATTATAATGTATTTTAAAACTATGAAATGTCATTGTCAGTCAGACAGGGGATTAAATGTCATTATGACTTATGTCACTTTTCGTAATGTTGCACTGATTCTGTTTACAAATATTGGAATCTTACTTGTAAAAAGGGTTAGAAAGTTAATATTATTAGCACGATATTGACACGTAAGTGTATAAAAGGATAAGATAATAATGCAAAACCGTTCAAATTTGCGTCCGTAAGTTGTTTTATATAACAATAGTTTTCATACAATTTGAAACATACGAGCACAAATTAAAGGGATGGGTAATTGCTTAATTTCACGCGAATCTTTTTTAGTGTGAAAGGACCTGACGGCCCCTTTGAAACCCTATATACAGAACTTTCTATTTAAATCTTTTGACACTGTAAATTATGGATCTTCCCAAATCCAAAAATTATTATTTAAGTAATGAAATTTTGATCATTCTTTATTCTGTTATAAAATAAAACACTAACAATTATTAATGATTCTGCCTTTCTCCTAATTCACTCATATAATCGAATCAAAAGGATGCTTCTTAAAAAAATATTTTTATGCCGCTTCCGTTTGTATACAATAACTTATTACGTGTAGCTTATTTTCTTGTAAATAAATAAATTAATGGTTGATTGTGGATTTTTATATTCGGTCCATACTAACCATTGGGTATGTGGCGGACCAATCACAGCGCCACAATCCTGAATCGCGCTATCAGAATTCCAGCGCCCGGTCACTATATATACAACCTCTGACACGATAACTAGGGGCTTCGGCCTGGCCGAGGTACATACTTGAAAAGACATTGTGTCTTTATCTACTTTGGGTGATGATGGGTTGACCTTAGTTTTGGTGTTATAACTACTTTTGTGTAGCAACAAGAAGCTTAGCATATAAACAGGGAAGCAGCCATCTTGATATACATCTAAGCAGGTATAATTGAATAGGCCTTCTATAGCAACTTAAATATAACTAACTTATCACCCTGTAACTTTAATACTGCAAACTATTTTAATTGTTTTTATTGCTTGCTTATGTTTAATGTTAAAAATATAGTTAAAGACCTACTGGTTTTGTCCGCCTTTCTCAGATCACAACCAGGACATAGTTGTACATAGTGTTAACCAGCTTACAAATAAAAAAAAAACACAAATTACCTATGCTTATGAGTAACCTAGATCCAAATATATATTATTATTTTTTTGTTATTTTCACTCCTTTTAGTATAGGCTAAAACTAAATGCCATGCTGTGAAGTCTGTTGTAACCTATATTTAGTCTGTAATATGTAGAAATGGCTGAAAACCATAAGAAGCCATGCTGAAAAGGATACATAAATTACATATATTGCTTTTCAAGTATGAGAAACACAAGAAATTGTGTGAATGTCTTAACTCTGAATAACTTTTACAGGTTGTTAGGTTTCAAAAAGAAAGATCAGAAATCTCTCTTAGATAATAATGTTCAAATTCCCCTGTCTAATCTTGGTCAAAAGTCAAATAGGAGGCAGAAAAGGAGAATTAAGGATTTTTTTATAAAGCAATCAAACGCCCGAGAGTTCGAAGACAATCCCTTATTTATAAGCTTCGAAGATCCTAAGGAAGAAAATTTTGAAAAGTGAGTACTCCATTCAAACAAAATTAACCAAATTTGTTTTGATTGTGGTCTCATATTTTTAGAAGTCTGTGCAAACAGACAGTTGGTTTCTTCAGGACAGTACCGTAAACTAAGCCTTTTCTGAGATATAAAAATTAAGATTCCGAGTCCACGAAAACTGTCTATTTGACCTTGACCATGGAAACTATTTATGAAAGAAGTACAATTGTTTTCTAATTATTGCCAATGTGAATTAAATAAACGCGGTGTAAATTTTATTTATTATTTATTTTTCAGATTCAACGCGACTACGCTAACTTCCCAAAAGCCACAAAACACTGGACAGAGTAAGGCGATAATACTTTTGTTTTTTTTTTCGGATTGAGCTAATGCTAATGGCCCTAGTGGCCTCAATGCCAAAATGCTCAAAGGGGGCAGGATCGAACCCGGACCTCCCACATAAGAGGCCGAGTCCATCCACCACTGGACCATCGTCGCTGTGGGTATGGGTGTCCTCCTCGAAATCAGGTGAGGAGGGCATAGTTCACCGATGCGCTGGCCCAATGCGGGTCGGTGAACTTTACTCACCTTCAAAGACTCGATAAAAGAAGAGCGAGCGATGGTCTCGTGTTTTAAGGTGCACAAAAATAATTTAGAAAAACTCACTTAAAGGCACCACAGTCAGGTCACCATACCACGGTCAGGATCGAATCCGGACCCTCTCGCTCATGTGGCCAAGCCAACTATCACTGGGCCATCGTCGCTCATAGACTTCTAGTCCATTCATACCATAAATCAGCTGTGTCCCGCGTTTTGTCCGGCATATACGGTTAAATTAGTTTACTTTTATTCTATTCTACTTTATATAGTGTGACTTTTTGAAGAACGGACATATTCAAGTAGTGTATAGAGTTAAAAATCCTCATCCAAAAAATATATCACAAGTGGGGTCTTAATTTTTTTCAAAATTATCCTTTGCAATTGAATAAGACACACTATTATGATATAGGTAAAATACGATGCATCAAATACGCCGACGTTCCAGAGCGAGCTATTCTATTGAAACTTTACAGTAATATACACTTCAGAATAATCTCTCTCTAGTCGTGCACTCTTGACTGAGTGGTCGTGGTTTGATGACGTGGTGTAACTGCATTAGTTCCAGCGTTGCGCCTCCACTTCTTGAGTTCTTCTCGAGCTGGTCTACCCACCGCGTAGGCGTTCGACCTCGCGACCGCTTACCTCCCACTTCCTTCATATTGTCATTTCAGAATAATACATAGGTTAATAAGTACATTATATGAATTGATTAAAATCTTATCCTGTGCAGCGGAAGTAGTGGATACGAGCTGATAAATACATTAAAATTACTCACAGATACAAAAATCATTTGTTTTTAGAAAGCCTTGACACATCAAAAGACAAATCAGCCGAGGAAATGAAAAAAGAGGATACCCCAGGTAATATACACTACTTTAAGTATACCGGGTGTATCTTGAACGCTTTGAAAGATATAAGCCTAATAGTGTAATATTTATATACTATATAATGCTATAAATAAGTTAAAAAAGGCAACCAAAAAGAAAAAAAAATCGCGTTTATGTCACTTCTATAATATCATGCCTCACCTACATTATCATCATACCTCTTTCGTTTTTCAAAGCGTTCAAAACACACCCTGTATGTATAGAAAAAAGTACTTTAAGTATGAAATGTTATGCGCTGATTTCACTCTCACATTTCAGGACCGTCCACGCCAATAGGATCCAATATCCCGACGCTGTTCCGACGGCTGGCGACTCAGTCATACCAATCTCTGAACATGGTGAACGCGAGCACAGAGCTTACCAGCCAGCCACAGTTGTATTCACCAACAGACGTCTCCATGGATCAAAGCAATGAAGGTACACTGATTCCATTTTTGACGAGACAATGTCTTATGACTCGGCAGCATGCACGAAAAATATGACGTCATTTTGCGTTCCACAAGCGAGAGCCCGGAACGAACAAGAGAGAGACATGATCGGCTCGAGCAATCGGCTCAGTTCGGTTCGTGCTGCATATAATTTTTGACATTGTCACATCAAACTACCGTCCGTAAACCGACTTTACAGACAACCAATTTAATACAAATTTTACCGGTTTTTTATCACCTGAACTGTTTGTTGTATGGTAGAAATCGCTTCTTCAGCGATAAGACCGTCTTTTTGCATATACCTATAATATTTATTTTTGTAAGTTTTATTTTTTAATATACTAATTGTAACATGCTAACTTGTATGCACAATAAAGTATATTTCTTATTCTTCTGTTTCTCTAGTGATTAGTGACATTGAAGCTGCCTTACCTTACCTAACCTTACTAAACCAGATACGTGGGTTCGATTCCTACCCAGGACAATAATGTTTGTTTGTTGGGCATGATCATTTATTCTGTGTCCTTGCAAATAACAAATGTATAATATGTATTATTAATATTTTTTATTTTAAATTAACACTTCAACACAATAATTCAGATGAGCAGGACATCTCAGAAGAACATGACGCTGGAATGAAACGGACGAGTGCATTCGACAGGCTCGGCCCTGTGACGCAATTGAAGAAACCAAAGCTGACCATCAACCTATGCATGAAGAAGGATCAACCAGTGAGGTGAGTGCGCGTCACTGCGCCACGACGATGACGTCACGATGCTGCGTCACGCGGCATGCAAATTTACGTTATAATACTACTGCTGTTAACATATTTTTTAACGTAACAATGTCTAATAACTTGATATTGCGGGCAGCATGCACGGAAAGATGACGTCATGTAGCGTTCCGCCAGTGAGAGCGCGGCACGAACGAGAGTTCGTTCTTACTACCTAGTTACTTGCTATATATCCTGTGTTACTTTTAATACCTCCAATAATATGACGTGTACAAAGTTTCATGGTGGTTTACGACGACTTTCACATCTATAATATTAGTAAGGTTTTTTATTTGAGTGACGATGGTGCAGTGGGTAAGGACACGGCCTCTTATGCGAGAGATTTCGGGTTCGATCCTGACCACCCGTGTGCCTTGAAATGGGTTTTTCTAAATTCCTAAGTGCACTCTAAACACGAGACCATCGCTTGCTCACCGGTGAAGGAAAACTTCGTGAGAAAACCTGCACCAGGGATCGAAAGTCTTTGACGGTGTGTAAAGTTCACCAACCCGCATTGGGCCAGCGCATCGGTGAACTATGGCATATGGAAGGAGACACGTGCCCAGCAGTGGGACATAAAAGGGTCTTTTTTAAGTCTTTTTACTTTACTTTTTTAAGCATTTAGGGCAGGAATATATAGTTTAAAAAATATTACAGAGAGGTAGTGGACGTATCGGAAGAGCCAGCTTACGTTCCGTTCCATGAACGCGAGGATGTCATATCCAGCAGCGACGAGACGGTCGTCAGGTATCTGCCGCTGTGGCCGTGGAAGAAACAGTTGCCCATCAAGAAGAGCTTCACGGTCCGATCATCGAAGGTAAATCAAATCAAAATATCTTTATTTCATTGATAGCAACTTGTACACTTGAAATACATCAAAAAAGGAGTCAATAAAACATAAAAAAAACTCGTTTGAGATGCAGAATCCCCTAAGAAAAACGAAAAAAAAACTTAGGGGTTGCTCTTTTGTCACTAAAATAATATAGACAATTTATATTCGATACATCATGTAAAATTTTTGTAGTGAATGTTTTATTCCCAAGGTATCTTCAATAAGTAATAGTGTGGCTGTGGTGGCTTTTTTCTACCAATTTGATTTCCCCGCCATGAATCGGTGGGCTCGCTTAGGAACCGGCGGCGAATTAATTTAATTTTTGATTGTGAAGAATTTCTTCTGTTGGTCAGTTACTATTTATACAAATAATATATTTTTTGTAGTCAATTATGTGCTTCTTTTTCTCTTATAAATGGAATAGGAATTTACAATTGAATTGTGATTTTAATTTCAAATTAACAATTTTACACCTACGCCCGGTTTCTGAAACGTTGGTCAAAGTGTACGTCAACTAACATGGCTGTTAATGGCGGCTAACATACGATTCTAGCGTCAAATTTTACAGCTTTTCATTGTAGTTGTTATGTCAACTGACATGCTGATCAAATTAGGTAATTAAACCAAGCTTCTAGCAACTATTTTGACACAAACCAAGAAATTTGACAGTTAATTTGTAAATTTTTGCGTTGATCGGCCTTTCGGGAACCGGGCGTAAATGTGGGTATATGAAAATTATACGCTACTGACATACAGAAAAAAACCTGTTTTTGTCTATCTGTCTGCTCTGAGTAATCTCTGAAACGGCTGAATCCACTTTGACGAGATTTACACTAGCAGATAATTATATTACTTATTACTTATATTATAAAGAGTATGTTAGGCTACAATAATAATAATAATAATATTAATGTAAGTATAAAGCGGCTGTAAATCTTAGTTGATGTACACTCAAATCTGAGAAATAGCAGCAAAACAAAAGTTTGAACGTTCGTTTTGATTTCAGTCAGTCATGCTGCTGGAGAAAGAGCAAGTTACGGAGATCTACGCTAAAGATGTGTACTTTCATAGCGTTTCCGTGAGTTTAACAACACTTTTATTATAGATCTTAAGTCAAAATTGTTATTTTCTCAGTTGAACCTATTCAAAACTATGGCAGAAAATGTTTAAAATCATTAATTAAGGGATTTCCTTCGATATCACAGCGACACAGATCGAAGTCTGTCGTTATTCGTTCAATTAAAGTAAACGATCGAAATATCCCATTTAAAACAGTAATTGTAGATCTAGTGTGAAGAAAAACAAAAAAGTAAAGTATCTTTATATGTCCCACAATTGGGCACCGGTGTCCTCGAAATCAGGCGAGGAGGGTATTAGGCCATAGTTCATCTATAGTATATCGTTCATGGGTGAAGTCGACTTACCATGAGGTGGTACATCTAAAGCAATCTATTCAACTAACATCTATAAAAAAAGGTGTGTGTGCGATGCACACACGATAGAAGTGAAACACATATTAAATGCTTAAATACAAGCAAGTATTAAACAATTTGCAATATACATACACACCGACATTTGTTCTCTCGCTCTTTTGTATTTGTGTCTCTTACCTGTCGTTTTTTCCGTTGCATCCGGTTTGAAATCACAACGATTCTAAAGAAGTTTCACTTTAATTACAGGTTAAAGGCTACCCGCCATCTTGGACGAAAGAGAATGTTCTAGACGCGCTCTTAGCTAACCTGCAGGGGAAATCATTCATACCATGTTTTATTGAAGTAAGTTTTTCAACCTTACAACTTCGACGACGTCAGTAGCTCAATGGTTAGCGCGTTGGCGCTCAACCCGGGAGGTAGCGGGTTCGAATCCCGCCAGTGAACGAAAAAGTCTGTGTTCGTGGGTCATGGATGTGTAAAAGTAAAGTATCAACCCTTTATGTCCCACTGCTGGGCACGGGTCTCCTGGAAATCAGGAGGGTAATAGGCCATAGTAATGCGCTGGCCCAGTGCGGGTTGGTGAACTTCACATACCTTGAAAGACTTTTAATCTCATCAGGCGTGCATGTTTCCTCACAATGTTTTCCTGTGAGCGAGCGATGGTCTCGTGTTTAGGGCGAACTTCGGAATTTTAGAAAAAACCCATTTCATATTGTTTTCTTATGTTTACGCGAATTTCACTCATTATAATGAAACAACTTTTACGGATTTTATCGCGGTTTATTTAGTTTTTTACGAGCCCGACCTTTCGGATACTTTACAGCAACCATGGTCACGGGAGGACTGAGGTGTCAGATGTCCTTCTGTTACAAAAGTTATTCGAAACTACCCTATGATACAACAATATTTTTATTTAGTCCTATCTATGCAAAAGGTGCTTACTGAGTCTTTAGTCTGTGTTTTAGTCAGCAATGTATTAAATCATAATAAAAATCTTAAATATATATTATAACGGAAATCTGTTGTCTGTTACCGTTACTGTAAACGTATATAGATATTATTATTATAAACGCGTAATTACTCTATCTGTATTTTCTTTACGCCTAAACCATTGATCAGATTTGGATGAGATTTCGTAAATCGACGTAAAGTGACAGCTAAGCTGTCGCGTTTCGTGCGGTTTGTGAGTTTCCGGTGCCCCAGTGGGGGGAATAGGGTAAAGGAGGTCAACGCATCTACATAACCTCTGGTTATGTGGATGTTAATGGGCGTCGATAGTCGCAAGGCTTCGACTGTTCGTTTGCTTTCTTATGATATATTCCTTATGATATGATAAAAAAAAGACCCGAGAAAAGACATTTTAAGCTAGCTAACCAAACATAGGCCTCCTTTAATGAACACAAAGACGACCGATCCTTTGCCACTGCAACATTGATAACTTGTCTGCTAATTGATACAAGGGAAAGAATCAAACAGAACAGAACGTATTTAAAATTTTGATTTCAGTTCACAAAAGAGGAATGTAAGTTCCTTGTCCACAAAAGTCGGAAGGCGCTCCTTGAGATACACGCTCTAGGCTTCCTCATCAGACAAGATGATGTGGAGCTGATGGTCACGATATCGCTGGTCTTCATCACCGTCAACCATCTAGACTTCTTCCCCATGATAGTGCTAAAGAGGCGTCTGGATCTAGGGTACAGTGGGACGAAACTCAACTTGAGTGCGTTTACGTTACAAAAAGGTGAGAGTTTTTTTTTAAAGCAAGTTATACTTCCAAGTAAATTGAAAATTAAGACATATTTTATGATAGCATAGGCCCATTTTTTTGGCTTTAAAAATGTCATATAGTCATATAGACAATATAATCATACACTAGAGATTTTTTTGCTCTTTTTGATGACGTAGACAAGTAAAAAATCCCAAATTACAAAAAAATATGTAAAGAAAAATAGTTTTTAAAATTGCCGCTAAAACGCTCCAAACTGTCATGTAACCGTGATTACGTCACAAACCGATAAGCAGAGCTCACGCTATGTTAGGAATTATGACAGTTGGTACTTATATCACTGGTCAGTGACGTCATCGCCTTACATTGGCGTTTGCAGTCACGTGATAATGCATGATAAATAACGCATTTTAAATTAATTTTCTAAATTTGAAGACAAATAAGTGGACTCTTAAAATGTTATTTTAGGTTTTGAAATACTGTCTTTAATATGTAAAACATAACTTTAGGTGAATTTGTAACACGTGTCAAAAATGTTTTTTTTTTTGTTTGTTTATAGAACTGAGCCACTTTCTGTACTACCCACTAAATCATTCGTATAACCAGAGAGAGTTGAGACAAATACACTGCAACGTGGACTGGATGAAGCTCACTGAGCTGGACCTCTCCCATAACAGAATCGAGTAAGTATCGTAATGAACCTTTGACCAAAAGGATGTTGGATGAGAGTGGCAAGGGTCGGTCTTCTTGGCGATCATTGAGCTAGGCCTATGTTCGCCAGTGGATAAAGGCTGATGATGATGATGATGATAACCAAAAGAACATTCTAGTGGTCAGAGAATAATAAACTATAAGAAACCTAGTCCGCGAGCTCATTTTGAAGCACCTTGTTTAGAGCCATTTCTGGCATTAATAAAAAAAGTTTTTTTTTTTTTTGCCAACGCGAGCAAAGCCACAGGCAACTCCTAATTTTATATATATTTTTTTAGAAATCTCGATGGATTCGATTTACCATCACTCACTCCTAATTTACAAAGTTTGGATGTTTCGTACAATCTTATACCGAACCTACCTACTTTGTTGTCTTGTCGAGGCCTACCATTGAAGAGGCTTCGTTTGGAAGGCAACCCGTTATGCCTGGACTATTTGAACCCAAGGGATTACAAGGAAACAGTGAAGCTGATGTTTTCCAGTCTTAGAGAATTGGTGAGTGGCTTGCTTTAATGTTATACATGCTTAATACAAGGCATATGTTTCGGTTTTTATGTCATAATGAGGCACCCGAAAATTCAGAGCCTACAGATGACCATAGACATCCGCAAAACCAAATGTTATGCAGATGAGTTGGTCTTCTTTTCCCTATCATCTCTATTCCCCGATGCAATAACACGAAAAGTGTTCAAAAACGTTTGGGATCGCTTCGTTTATCTAAAGGTAGGTCTCCGAGCTGTGATTCCACGGAGTATCGAGAGAGCTCGAGAGGATGCCGATCGTAATGTTGAACGAATGGTCTCAATTTAGATGACAGAAGTTTTGCCGGTAGAGCACGCCTTCTTTAATAAGTACTCGTTTAAATCTTTACGCGGGAAGTATTGTGGTGCTGATTGGTCCGCTACCATAGCATCGGTACGTACTCGATGCTAGCGCAGCCAGTGGCAGAAACGAGAACTATGATCTGGGTTTATTATTGCATATATGAATACTATTGAAAAGCCTATATCGATCGGACTCCTCGTCAAGCACACAACCTATAGACTCGTAATGTTTGATTTTTCGTATTAAATGCATTCTGGCAACTAGCTGAGGCGAGACGAAAGGGGTTGCAATGCTGTGATTAGCTAATTCAATGTCATACATTACCAATCACGGAACGTTAAAAAGAAATGGATATATTTCGCAACGGGAAAGAATGAGACGACACGATAGTTTGAGAACATTGTTTACGGCTTACATCGGAACTATAAGTCAGATGTGTGGCCAGAACCCGTTCCCCTGTTATTAGGAGTCTATGGGTTATGTGGTCGATGGGACTCCTTATATACATATATACTTTGTGTGTCTTTCTTACACATTTTATAAAAAATGCATGGTCATTAGCTCTTTTGATATTGCATTGGGTTTTTTTTAGTATAAACTTAATACTTACTATGTAAATATTCAGGACGGTGAAACAATCACGCTCAAAGGTGAAATGCCCCAGTTCAAAAAGAACTACTGTCCAGAGGAATCGGTGCCTGTGGTTGAGAAGTTTCTGGAAACATTCTTCCCTTTGCTGGACTCGAATGACAAGTACCTTATAGAGAAAATGTACGATGAGAACGCCATTATGACTATAACGCTACAAAATAAAATACGTAAGATCTGTTTTTATACGTTACTAGCTGTTGCCCGCTGCTTCGCCCGCGTTAGATACAAAAAAAAATCTTTTTTAAGGTTCCGTACCCAAAAGGTAAAAACGGGACCCTATTAATACTAAAACTTCGCTGTCCGTCCGTCCGTCTGTCACCAGGCTGTATATCAAGAACCGTAATAGCTAGACAGTTGAAATTTTCACAGATTGTGTATTTCTGTTACCGTTATAACAACAAAATATACTAAAAACAAACTAATATAATTAAGGCTCCCATACAACAAAAGTATTTTTTTTACAGTTTTTTCTGGTACGGAACCATTCGTGGGCGAGTCCGACTCATACTTGGCTAGTTTTATTTTAATGTATTCTGTGTTACTCTTAGTACCTCCGAGAATATATTATTGTGTACAAAGTTTCATGATGATCAATCGAGCAGTTTTCGCGTGAAACTTTTACACATTTAAATAGACACTTTCACATCTATAATATTAGTAAGGCTTTTACGTTTTTAGGCTACGACGCGGACAGTGTACGATTCAAGAAATACTATCGTTATATGTTTCTGAAGAGTAGATTTTTGGACCAGAAAATATACGACTACATCTCCGGAGCTGAAAATATAAAGAATGTGATTGAAAAATGGCCGCGCCTCATGCACGACCCGACCACGTTCTGCGTTGATGTGATTCATCATGATGTAAGTATAGGCCCATCTTACACATTGGGCACTTTGGGCCGGCTGGGGCCCCGTGACTCATGGGGCCCCATTATATCTTTCAAGACTATGATGTATTTATCATTTGAAAAAATTGGTTGTCTGTAAAGCCGGTTTACGGACGGTAGATTAACGTGACAACGTCAAATATTACATGCAGCACGAACCGAACTGAGCCGATCGCTTGAGCCGCTCATGCCTCTCTCTCGTTCGTGCCGCGCTCTCGCTTGCGGAACGCGACATGACGTCACCTTTTTCGCCCATGCTGCCCGTAATATTGAGTTATAAGACGTTGTCACGCCAAAAATCAATATATCATTGCTTTTCTCTCTTTAGTTCAATCTCACAGGTCCCTATAAATTCCTTGATTGGTTAAAAGGGGCAGTGTAAGCATGAAGAATTCAATTAAGAAAGGTTATTGTTCGGAGGAACCGTAATTGCCTCTAGGATTATCTATTACTTTGAGTATCAATATATCTGTCCGTTAAAAAAAATTTCATAGGGCACAATGGAAATTTGAAAGAATGAAGTTCTCGAAGCTCAAGGAATAATACGAGTACTGTAACCGATTGATACAGTTAACACATTCAATTCCACCACGATTTTCTAGTAGTTCCCAGCGATGCCGCCCTTTAAAACACGCAAACACGCTAGGTGTGCTCTCGGTACTGCAGGATGAAATTACGTAGCACGCTAGGCGTATTTACTGGCTCTGTAAAGAGGTAAAATCATAAAAAGCGTTATTTCGACTTCAACCATGCTTATTCATTAGTCCTTCTTGAGTTACTGAAGATATATTTTGTTTAGCAGTGTTTGTGGTTTTGAAGGTTTAATTATGGCAGTAAATAGATTCCGTACATATCTACTAGCAGACTACTTATAAACGATCGTCTACGGTCTAACGCAGGGCTTCTCAAACTTTCGGTTCTACGAACCCTTGTTAAAATTTCCAGGCAACAGACAACAAACCCCTGTTCTGTCTAAAAATTATTTCAGTGTTAGGCTGTATCATCCCGTTGTAAATCTTGGTGAACGCCGACAAAGCTGCGGGCGACAGCTAGTTACCTAATAATATCAGAATATGACTAGTCTCTCCTTACCGTTGTTAATAAAAGAATAAAAGAAAACTAAGTAAAACTCATAATAAAACAACTTATACGGAATGAATCGCGGTTTGATGAAACTTTTTTCTAGTAATTATTTTTTATTCCTATCTATTTCTGGGTACCTACGCTTAGTATGCCAAGTATTTTTTTTTTCAATATGGTGTAGAAGGATTACAGCCATTTAAGAACACAGCCCTTCCAAAAAAAGCCGTATATAATATCTGCCTCTGCTCTACCTATAGGTACCTATAATATCTTGTATCTTTGAAAACTGCTACAATAATTTGTAGGCTTACATTCCATTAAATGTCTAGGATGAGTCAACAGTACTAAGGGTCACGGGGATTTTGAAAATAGTGGCGGAAACCTTAGCTGAAGACGAACCGCTTCTAGTCTTCTCCCGTACAGTGCATCTTCACACGACAGATCAGGTGGAATATAGAATTAAAAACGAAATGCTGTACTGGGACGTACCGACTTCAGAGTATGCAGATTCTGCCTTCAAATTGATAAGAGTAAGTTGCTTAATAACATGAATGTTTTCATAGCCTTAATTTTACAGTAACAAACTTTTATCTTGTACTAATATACGAGCGACGATGGTTCAGTGGTGGATGGACTCGGCCTCCGAGAGGTTCCGGGTTCGATCCTGACCACGAGACTATGGCTCGCTTACCGGTGAAGGAAAACATCGTGAGGAAACCTGCATATGCCTGATGAGATTGAAAGTCTTTGAAGGCATGTGAAATTCACCATCCATCAGGCCAGCGCATCGATGAACTATGGCCCATTACCCTCCTCGCCTGATTTCGAGGAGGGGACCCGAGCCCAGCAGTGGGACATAAAGGGTTGATACTGTACTTTTTTAAAACTAATATATAAACCTGAAGAATTTGTTAGTTTGAACGCGCTTATCTCAGGAACTACTGGGTGGATTCAAATGATTTTTTCAGTGTTACATAACCCATTTATCGAGGTAGGCTATAGGATATATAATATCATCGTGCTAAAATCCCGTTGTAAATCTAAGTTAACGCAGGCGAAGCTGCGGGCAACAGCTAGTCTGAAATATAGCAAAGCTAATTGGGTTCCTAACGACCTGTAAAAAAATTATCAATGATATTAACATAAACCCGTCATACCGCGGGGTACCGTTTCACCCGGTTACTGGGTTGTGGAGGTCCGATAAGCAGTCGCTCCATGTAAATGCTGGTATTCAGCTGAATCCGGTTAGACTGGAAGCCAACCCCAAATATATGGGAAAAGGCCCCCAAACCCCACAAACTTGGTCTTAGCTTTACAATGACCCCACCTACACATCAAAAAAATAAAATAGCGTCCTCTAAAAAACGCAACCCCAAATGTAACTTTTCAATGGACTATCATTACAGTTTATTATTTGGCTAAAATAATCTTACTTTAAACACAATTACAAATTCAGCTTGCAACTACTTGTAAATATTTCAAATAGAACAAATTGAATTGGAGAAAAACGTCAGCAGTTCAGGCAGTAGCTGAACATTCCATCTTAACCCTATCCATCTTGAAACCAAGTTATTGCTTTTGTCTTCTGGTTCAATGTTACAGCATGTATAATGCTACCAAGCCTTTTTATATTTGTACAGCTAAGATCCATACTCCCATCATCAGCAAGCTATCTATTCATGTATATTATGCAATGAACACACAATATATTTTTTTTCCTTAAGGCCTTCAATAGTTAGTATGAGGATGAAAGATATTAATAACATTTACTTGCTTTGATTAGAATTGTGAATTAATCTAATAAATAAAATAGTAATTACTTAAAATAATCTTTATTTTGCCGAGTTTAAATGTGCATTATTATCTACCTTACGTCTATCACTTGCTATGACATAACTCACATCCCAAGTTCAAGTAGAATAAGTGTCAAATATATAAAAGTATTATATTTTAAAGAATAATAGCAACCGCAAAGTCAGTTTACTTATAAGTATTTTTAGACAGCATTGTTCCTCTATCCAATCCAATGAAGAATTATAATAAAGCTAAGTAGCATAACTATGACATTTGCAAGTGTTGTACCATGCTATTCTGACTCAAATTGTATACATAACTTAAAAATTGTAAAATTCATAAATCCATTACAATAAACATAATTTACTTGGCACTATTGCTTTGAAATACACTTACAGGATGTGATACACATAAATCTACAACTAAGTCTATAAACATAACGAAAGCTTTTCTCACACAGTATCCATAGACTCCTCGTTTGTAGGTTCAGTCTCCATTTCCATTTCCTTATCATCACCACCACCTGCGTATTTTAATCTTAACTTCTCATAGTGCAATTGTTCCTTTGAGGATACAGATGGCTTACATTTACCCAGTGCTGCTCTAAAGTCCTCAAATGTTACGAATATATCACCTTCCAGTGTTCCATTTGATATATGATGTGTGAGGGAGGTAGTGGCAGCTGCTCGAACTAAACCAGATAAATCTGCACCTGTGTAACCTTCAGTGAGGTTGGCAATTACTTGCAAATCAACATCTGGCCCCAACTGTGGTTTAGTTCCATTCTTTGTTAATTTCTGTAAAATATCATATCTGTCCTCTCTGGCTGGCATGCCAACATACATAATCCTATCCAGACGACCTGGTCTTAATACAGCTGGGTCAATAATGTCAGGACGGTTTGATGCAGCAAGTACAAACACACCTTCACGGGTTTCAATACCATCCATTTCAGTAAGCAACTGGTTGACCACTCTAGCAGCACCATTGTTGTCGTGTGAACTACGCCTAGGACATAAAGCATCAAATTCATCAAAGAATATAACACATGGAGCAGAATTGCGAGCTCGTCGGAAACATGTGCGTACAGCACGCTCACTCTCACCAACATACATGTTCAATAGCTCAGGCCCTTTCACAGATATAAAGTTTACACCAGCCTCGTTAGCCACAGCTTTTGCTAGCAAAGTTTTACCACAACCTGGTGGTCCACACAGTAATACACCACTTGGTGCTGACAAACCCAATTTCTTCAGTTGTTCAGGATATTTAACAGGTGCTAATACAGCCAGTTGTAAATCCTTGCGGACTTGGTTTAGAGAACCTACATCGTCCCATGTCACATCAGGAACAGTGACAATTCCTTCTCGAACAGCGCAAGGCTTAGTAGTTTTAAGAGCTTTAAGGAAGTCCTCTTGCCTAATAGATAATCCAGCTAACTGCTGTTTTGTATAAGGAAGATTGTCCTCCAAAAGGCTCATTACTTCTTCAATTGGATCTATTGGCCTTTCCACTGGCTTTGGTGTAACAATTTCTACAGGGACCGGTTCTGGTTCTTGAGATTCTACAGCTTCTGTATCTTTGTTCGAACTGTCACTCTCTTCTGTAGGTGTTTCTGCTTGTGTAGACGTGTGTATACCTGTTTCATTCACACTGTTTGTCTCACTTTCTTTGTCTCCATTGGGAATTGAAGCAGAATTATCTATTGGTTTGATGTCAGTTTCTTTTACAGATTGCTTTTGTTCAAGAGCTCTAATTTCTATGAATATTCTCTTCACTGCATATGTACTTGCTTTATTGACAAGAGCTTGTAAATCAGCCCCCACAAATCCAGGGGTTATTTGAGCTAAAGAATTCAAATCTATGTCTTCATTCAGAACCAAGTTTTTACACAAGATTGAAAGTATTTCTTTTCTAGCCTTTAAAGTGGGAATACCTAGAGCTATTTCTTGCTCTAGACGACCTGCTCTTCTCAAAGCAGGATCCAGGGTATCAGGGTTATTTGTTGCAGCTAACACTAATACCGAAGCACTATTTTCTGAAAGGCTATCTAAACTTGCTAAAAGTTGAGCCACCATCCTCTTTTCCATATCTTTTTGAGCATGAATCCGATTTCCGCATACAGCATCAATTTCATCTATAAACAGCACACATGGTTGAATATTTGTTGCCCGCTCAAATAATTCTCTTATCCTCTCCTCGGATTCCCCAGATACTCCACCTACTAATTCAGTCCCTGTTACTGAGATGAGTGGCAACTGCAGTTTACCAGCTATGGCATTTGCTAATAAAGTTTTACCTGTTCCTGGAGGGCCGTGGAGCAATGCACCTCGAGGTGACTTAATTCCTAATTGTAAATACACTTCAGGATGCTTCATATGTAATATTAAATCACAAATTTGAGTAACAATATCTGATATACCACCAATATCTTCAAAACTAACCTTTACATTTTTAGTAACAAACTCAGTCTTTTTCTTTGAAATTGAAGCTTTGTTAACATCTTGTTTTCTCTTTTTCTCTAAGTTTTGGTTTATTTGTATTTTCACTGGGCTTTCTAATATCGTACTGTTCGCATTATTACGTGACGGTATGTGGGGTGTGATTGTTATTTGGTCATTTATTTTTGGCAATTTCGGGGCAGCTGTGCCGTCTTCGTCACTGCTGATAATATCAATGGGTTCCCCGGATTTAGACGTTGTGCGGCGAGCGGCAGCCGGACGTTTTTTATCTTGTATATTGTACATTGCTAATAAGCGATCATTAAGAGTGCTGTTGTTTTCGTCTAACATCTCCAAGTCAGACTCCTCCGAACCTTCGGATGTAGTTGTTCCATCAAGTCCGTAGCTTTGCAAAACTACTTTATACGCATTTTCTACCATTTGACAGAAAGCGCTGTCGCTTCTATTGCTGTATTCACGATAGCGCTCTTTGAGAGAACGCGCCATTTGGCTTACATCGACGAAGGTTTTATCTACATTCTCGGCCAGATAGTTTTTAACACGCGATACAATAACTGGATCATTAATAGTTTTCTGTCTTGACTGATGTTTCTTCATGATTTTCTAGTTAATTTTCATATAATATTCAAATCCAATAATACATTAACCACAACCTGACAAATCGCAATGTTTGACAGAAAAAAATTGACAGCACGCACGGCTGCCCGGTAGCGTTGCGATGCCGAATCAATTGAATAGTTGCCATATTATAAATGAACTCAATAATTTTACTTTTATTTTCAGATAAGAAATAAACATTTAGAATTAAAATTTGAATCGCCTCCAGATAAAGAAATTCAAGAAAAACTTATAAAAGCATTTATGAAATTAACAGAACTAGAAGCGAAACCTAGTCGAAGGTATATTAAATTATATAATATTATGATATGACAATAATTATTATCTTTTTATGAATTAAGTTTGTCTGCATAGTTTTTATCACACTCGTCTGGCATTTTGCATACAACAAGTAAATTAAATGTTAAACAACAAAAAAATTAAATTTATATAGTATTCATTTAATAAGTTATACTTTGATAATGAGTTCAGCGGCCAAGTATAATATTTTCTTCGTTTATATTTTTATGCCTTATCATATTATCATCTATAGTGAAAAATTAAAGTCTTATTATTGTTCCTCATTTAGAATAATTAACAAAATTTACCCCAAATAAAAAAATTTCAAATTTAATAATGATCATCATCGTGTCACGTTAACATGTCGGTGATGTAAACGTATATGATTTCCTCCTACTAAAACGTGCTCAACGCAAAGTAGTTTTACTTGAAAAAAATGACATATTTTTTTAACGATAATAATATAATATTTTTTTTCCTTTCAGATGCTTAGAAGTAAAGGAATGGCATTTTAAGAATGCCTTAGAGTACTTTGTCAAGTTAATAAAACTTGATAATTTAGGAACATTATATAAAACAGAAGAAAGTTAATAAAATTTCCAATAGAAGCGATATTTTATTTTATTATTTCCATAATTCTAGTATCGATAGTTTAAACTAAATATGAGTAACGTGACCAAATCACTCACGTTAAAAAAATAAATCACCAGTAATCTGTAAATTATATCAATAATAATGCTCTTGGTCACATCAACTTTAATTTATACACTTGAGTTAAGGAGTTCATGAAGCCAAGGGGATCAATCCCTTAACACTTGCATCTAACACAGACCAGCCACTGCATGGAGTCTTCCTACCTGGATTACGGCCAACCAACACAACCGTCTCCCTCATGACGGTTAATGGGCCATTAACATTCAAGAGTTAGTGTTAGTAGAATTTTATTCTCCTCTACTTTTCTATCAACCACACAGGCTAGTGCCACTCAATAATATGTTGCCTTTATAAAAATCCATTGTTGAAACATACTTCACCTATGCACTGGCCCAATGTGAGGTGGATAAATTCATACATAAGGAATATAGTATAATCAGGTGTACTAGTTTTCTTACAATGTTTGACTTCATTGTTATTAATATTAAATCAAATTTATAATACTGTAATAATGTAGTTTAATTTCATTTTTTACACAATACACAGGTATATTTAATTTGTTGGTATCAATTAACTTCATTTAATTAAACAATCATCTCAAGATGTTTGGCATATTCAATAGTTTGCTCGGCCAGTTCTGATGATGGGAATACACCTGCAGCAGCAGCACATGTTTCTTCAGCGGCATTAAAGTGATAGCAGTTATCAGCACCCAATATCCAATTTCTCTGCAAATTTTTGCACAACATAAATATAATGTGTAGCTTAAGTAATTTCTAAGGGGCTAGGTTAAAGTGGTCTCACTATTGAATTTTTTTCTTTTAAGATAAGGACAAAGTAAATGATAAAGATATTGCATGAGAATTGAAAAATAATGGAAAGAATAAATTTTCATGTGAAATTGTTATGTACCTTTTTTCCATATTCTAGTACTGCTTGTTGTGATGGAAGATTAAGTCTCCTAGCTGCCTCTGCAATTGATATACATAAATATGCTTTCTCAATGCATGCAGCAATTTCCCCCCTTACAGTATCAAGTAGAGTATCCATAAATAAAGTATAGCTTTCCGCTGGTACATTGTCCTGTAACAAAAATCAATACTATTTGGCTTTCTGTCATAATAATTTACATTGTGTCAATAATATTAATTAGATAGATAGGTACTTAGATATGAAAACATTTATTTCAATACTATACAAAAATACAAGTTGCATTACTACATAGCTGGTAATATTTAATATTATATTGAAGGGTTACAAAAATAATAGATTAGTTTGTTAATCTTTACTCTTTTCCTATGTTTATGGGAATTTCACTCATTATAATGGGTCAACTTTACAGCAACCATGGCCCACGGGAGGACCATAGTTGCTGTAAACTATCCGAAACATTGAGCATATAAAAAACTTTATAAGCCATGATAAAATCCATAACAGTTGATCAATTATAATTGTTAATCTTTTAAAAAAAAGTTAATCCATGATCTCAAGACTTATATTTAAATTGGCTTAAAATATTTAATGAAACTACTTTTACTTAAAAACAAAACATGAATTTTCAACAATTAAAAATAATGTGGTAATAAAATTATTTACTTGGTACTTACCTTGGCTAAAAATATTTTGTTATAACTACCCTCCATCAGATATTGTTCCAGAGCGAGAGGATGGCGCACATATGGATCAGCCCTGATAACATCAACCGAAAGTCGCTCTAGCTCAGTATGAAACTCAGCTACCCGATTTTGTGATAAAAGAAAGAGTAAATTCAATCCAAGAAGCTGGTACATAAATGCAGATTCTGGTAAATGGTCTCTAAAAATCAAAAGGACAATATTATAATCATTTTGTAATTAAAATAACCTATATATAAGACTAATACTTGGAGAATAAAAGGTCCCATTCCAGATATTTACTATTAAACTTCACCCCACACATATAATTTATATAATATAATGCAAGTTGGTCGGAATTGTGTACTGTCATACAGCATATCAATAAAATATTCAAAGTTTTTAGACACTTCTTTGTTATCTTTTATATTTGATATTTTGTAAATTGATATATTTTTGATATTGTATCTTAATTTATACTTCAAAGTTCATACGTTATATAAAGTTCAAGTATTAATAGTTTGGCAATGGAAGTAATAAAGTTTTATATGCATGCATCACATAATATGTACCAATTTGTTTCAGAAAATATAACTTGAACAAAGACAACTTACTTATAATCGAAATAGTAACATTTTAACTGTGACATGTATCTTTCGAATGCTTTCACGTCTTTGGCGGCTACTGCCCATTGTGCTCCTATCTCAAGAACATCTCGCGCCAATATTAACTCTTTCTGATTAGCAGTCGTATTATTGCTTGGAAGAAAAGTAAGTTGTGTTAAAGCAATCTGAAAATAATTCATTGTATTCTATTAAAAAACAACACTTGTATACCTAACACTTTTGACGAGTCATGCTCAAACATCCGTACCTTAATTTTGTTTAAAAGCTCCCCACATTTATCAAGCTTACGTGGCTTTTTTGTCCACTCTGTTTTCAAATTTTGATAAAGAGTAGCCAAATCTTTTACCGAAGCCATATTTTACTACTTTTATTTATTTTTATCGAGTAAGTATGTATTACAAAATACTGTACAATGCTGGTTAATTTTCTGTTGATTGATTGATGATTCTGTAATCTGTATTCACTTTTTTTTATGACAGATCAGTTTTTTTATGTATACCTGTTTGAACCGGCTAACATCAGAGGCCATGCTACCATTCCTATCGTAAAAATATACATTTAATTATAGGCTGTGAAGAGAAACGCCATGGAGCATGGAACATTTGAGCTGGAACCGCACGCTTGCCAAGCCTCAGCAAGTCCTCACAAATTCAAACGTATTGTCTTGGCTTGCGTAGGTTTGCAAGGGTTTGTGACCCGAGTGTCAGTTTTGTTCACAAATCAAAGGAAATTTGACGCAAGCACTTGCGATGCGTTAATGCGGATTTTGTGACAAGCCACAAACGTGTGGATCCGGTATTACATTCTTCACGTCACCATCAATTAACTATCACTTCCAAATCCATCCAACCAGAACAGTCCAACTTAATATTCGCCAACTAATCACATTATAATGACATAATATGGATTAAAATGTTAAAATAAACAAGATACAAAGTCACCAGGACAGTCCTATAATAATTTATAGTTATATATATTTAGTTTTATATTATAAAAACCGCTCCAGTCCAGCTCGATACAGTAATGATTCTCCTCAGTATTCGCCTCAATCACAATATAAACAGATTTTGTTTTTATTATAAAAATGTATTATTAAAAACAGACATTATAGAAAACCACCCCGATCGAATAAAATACGAAATAATCATTAATTAATGGAAAACTTTTTATACTTATGTTTTGATTTTATGATTCATATTATGATAAAATATCACAAAACCGTTAATTTACTCAACCAAACAATGTTTGTTTAGAAACCTTTAACGCCACGTGCAACGCCGTGATAGATGGCAGTGTTTTATAGCGAGATAGTTAAAGAGTTTTGAAATTTTTTAAATTAGCATATTATACGTAGAATACTGTTTTTTTACAGTGAAATATTATTTTTTCATATTTCGGTTCAATTCAGCTAGCTAATTTAAGACAATATATTTTCTAAAAATTATTTATTAGATACCGTATTCGGCACTGTGCAGCACTGAGTCCTGCTATGCTCTGTAATTGCAAAACACACAAATAATTCACTTTATATTAATAAAAACTTCTTGCCTCTGTGGATTTGACCAGGCCGTATGTTACACGTATGCCTAAAATTAATAGTCGTGAAGTTCTAAAGCGGCATCCGCATGCTTGACCAGCCTCGGCAAACTCTCACAAATTCAAACGTGTGTATACAGATTACAGAGTTTGTCTGAGCTTGAGTGTCGGTATTATGCACAAATCATAGGGTATTTGTCGCAAGCGCTTGCGAGTTGCGACGCGTCCACAATATGTTTGTGCCTTGTGGAGATTTGGAGTTTGTGGCAAGCCATAAGCATGTGGATCCGGTATCAAATCGGCCACAAACCCTTGCAAATGCAATGCAAGCTCAGACAAAGTCTGTATCCACACATTTGAATTTGCGAGAGCTTGCCGAGGCTTGCTAAGCGTGCGGATGTCCCTTTTGAATTTCACCGACGATAATATGTCTTCTTCTTCTTCTTCTTTTTTAAAATTAGCTTCCTAAAGGATTTGCCAATGTCAGAGTGAAACGATAATATGTCAATAATTGTCATTGTCAATTGTCAATTGTCAAAAGAAAATGGAAATTAAATTTTCATTTTAAATAGGAATATAGGAATCGCGATAAATTTCTTATCACAATTTTTTTGACTATTTATACAATGAAAAACGTAAACATAAATGTAGAAAAACTATTTACTAGGTTAAAATTGAATCTAAAATGAAATGAAAGTGTTAGATCATGAATTCTCCGGCGGCTGTTGTGTGTCGCGAAATTTTCGATGAAAATAGTCAACCCTCTGCGGAAGGTTCGTATACTACTGCATTTTCCATTTTAATAGAATATTGTATTTGCTTTGATTAAGTTTTTTACTTCAGTAACATTATAATAATTGTTTTTATAACTATTTTAGATATGCCTACTTTAAATTTTTGTACAATCACAAGATAAATATGAGTATCTAAAATAGTATAATGTTTATTATTATAATTAAAATAATAATATTATATACTTTTGTTGAAAGGAAAAATACAATGAATTTTATTCTATACAAAATTAGAGTTTTATATAAAAAGCATATCAATGTATGCTACATTTATTCTACTTTATTGTTCATATTCTTTATTGTTGAGGCTATAAATGTATGTAATTGTCACAAATAATTTACAATGAATTATTACACAAAAATATTGTTTTAAAATTTTTAGACAATAATTACATACATATACTTACATATATACAGATGACACAAATATTCACAAAAACAGCAGTCTATCAGCAGAAAAACATTTGAGAATATTACTACCAACGAGAAGTAACTGTTGAACCGGATTTTAAAAGTCAATACATTTTAAAAGGCCACACTTTCTCACTCTCAACTTAACATCTTATGGTTTGTTTACTAATTTTCCTGTTAATACTTACTCAAAGAAAGTAATGTCTTTGTTTCAGAAATTTCCGAATATGCTTGCCAGCTTGGAATTGATCCTGATAGTGAGAGCCATCTCTTGCCACTTGCTAGAGATGGCCTCATGCAGGCTTTACCAGCTCCTTGGAAGGCATAGTAAGTATAACCCTCCTGTGACCATAAGAGATTAAAGTATATTGTTTTCTTTTGTTTATGCAAATTTCACTCATTGTAATGAAACAGCTTTTATGGATTTTATCATGGTTTATCGAGGTTCTTATGAGCCCAACAATGAGGATACTTTACATCAACCATGGTCATGGAAAGACTGAGGTGTCAGGTGTCCTACTGTTACAAAATCATTCAAAACTACCCTATGATACATCAATATTTTATGTACTATGTACGCAGAAAGTGCTGAGTCTTTAGTCTGTGACATATTATGCTTAGATTTCGATTTTACTATGGGATCCCAAGCATGTGGTAGTGGCCAACCATCTTCTCTATTGAAATTAGGATGTTTTTTAATTTCAATAATCAGAAAACGTTGTTTCATTTTGAATAGATTAAAGTACATATTTAAAACTACATGCAAAATTTGCAATAACAAAGCAAACAAATGTATGCACATCATCTATAGATTAGACATAATAATAAATGATTAACAACTCTATATCACTGTGAAACAACTGGTGGAATAAATTATGTAAATAATTTAAGTATATATCAGTCCCACTGCTCAGTGTCAGTGTCAGTGTATGTGGAAACTATAGATAGATAGATAAACTTTTTATTTACAGTTCCACATTACACATACAAATTAAAAAGGAAAACAAAAACTAAATCTAACAAACAAAAAAAAATAACATAAATCTTTACAACGTTAATAAAATCACATTAAAATACAGAGTATGTGTGCTGCAGAATCGCAAAAAGGTAAGTAACTCAGTACTAAAAGATCAATCCGAAGAAAGATCGACTGATTTTATGGTATTAAGGTATTAAGTTAACATCTCATACGCTCAAAATTTGGGAGAGGATACTAAGCAACCGCCTTTCTAAACAAATTAACATATCTGAAAACCAGCATGGCTTCACACCATCGAAATCCACTACCGACGCTATCCAGGCCATTCGAATCATTATGGAGAAGTATAGGGCAAACCGCGAAGATCTACACCTGGTCTTTATTGACCTCGAGAAGGCGTTTGACCGGGTGCCTCGGAAACTCGTGTGGCAAGCCATGAGGGCACAAGGTATACCTGAGTACTATATCACCCTAGTACAGGATATGTACTACAGGAGCTGCACAAGCGTGAGAAGCCTGGCCGGACTAAGTAAAAGCTTCGAAGTCAAAGTAGGCGTCCACCAAGGTTCAGCCCTGAGTCCACTTCTCTTCAACATGGTAATGGATTACTTAACAAAGGACATTCAGTCTCCCTTACCGTGGTGTATGTTATACGCGGATGACATAGTCCTCATAGATAAAGATGTTAGGCTTCTCCAAACTACCCTCGAAAAGTGGCAACACGCGCTGGAAAATAACGGCCTTCGAATAAGCAGGTGTAAAACTGAATACTTGGAGTGCGCATTTAGTGGTAACACCAACAGCTCCAACTCCATTCGCATTGACGGAAATCCACTGCCAAAGGTATCCCAATGCAAGTATTTGGGTGTGATTCTGACAGCCGACGGGAACATCGAGGCTGATGTTACTCACAGAATTAACGTGGGATGGCAGAGATGGAGGGCTTTGACAGGGGTTTTATGTGACACTAAAATGCCAATTAAAACCAAAGGCAAAATATATAAGACCGCAGTCAGACCAGCCATGACGTATGGCACCGAATGCTGGGCAGTAAAGAAAGCCCACGTACAGAAAATGCATGTAAGTGAGATGAAGATGCTAAGATGGGCAGCAGGTGTAACCAGACTCGATAAAGTGCGAAACGAGCACATCAGAGGAAGTTTCAAGGTCGCGCCTATATCAGAAATACTCACCGAGAACCGCCTACGATGGTTTGGTCATGTCATGAGACGTCCCGAAGACCATGTGGTAAAACAGGCCTTACGTCTGCCTATTAATAATAAAAGAAGAGGACGCCCGCAGGCTACCTGGTGGTCCACGGTAGCCAAAGACTTAGAGCTTGCCCAAATAAATATTTTCGACAACCCAGGACAGACTGTCCTGGCGCAATAGAACGAGGAGAGCCGACCCCAAATAATGGGAACAGGCTAGGACAAAGAAGAAGAAGATATCAGTCCCACTGCTGGGCATGGTACTCCTTGGAATCTCTCAACTATGGTATTATTAGTTCACCAAAGGGCTGTCCCAAAGCAGGTGGTATTAAGTATTCCTCAAAATTGTATTAATTCAGCTTTGTATTAATTGTATACCATAAAGAGCAACTCAATAGAGTTTTTTACTAGATTCTTCTCATATACCATACTAGTATAGTAGTATTTCATATAAATTTGTAATAGAATATTTGAAAAGATCCACTGAGTTTGTTTCGCCGGTTCTTCTCAGTGGGCTTGCTTTGGAACCGGTGGTAGACTCAATTGACGAAATTTGACTTTTGTATAGTTCTTATCTTTTTTAACCGACTTCAAAAAAGGAGGAGTTTATCAATTTGATTGTATGTTTTTTTTACTCTCTGCTTGGCTAAAAAAAGAATTATAATCACTAAGAGTATTTATTCTTTAACAGCTTCGACGAGAAACTACAGACTCATTACTATTACAATGAAGACACAAAGAAAACCCAATGGGAGCATCCGTTAGACCACATCTATAGGGAACTTGTGAAGAAAGCCAGGGATGCGTCTATGCAAGATGACACTTGCGCTTCAGTACAGGTATGTGGGTTTTCTTTTGCCTAGCCTTTTCACAACTATATTTGGGTTGGCTACCTGTTTAACCAGATGCTGTATACAAGTATTTTGAATGGAGTGGCTAACTACCTGACCAATAGTGTAACAGGATAATATGTTAGGACTGAATGTCAGATTTTAGGGCTTCTGACAACGCGTAACAGAAGTAGAGCTGTTAAGTTCATTGAATAATAGTCGGGACCAACAGTATAATGGGCTTTCTGAAGCACAGAGCAGTCTCGGTATGTGTGGACAGTTGAAAAAAAAAACGAAAAAATTGAATCTCACTATTCCGCCACTATTAAAAACCAGAGAGTGCTGGATTCTGATCCGATGCCACACCCTAAAAAGTTTAAGATCATCTCTTTTCCTTCTCATCTACTTTTCCGATTAAGTGTAAAGGCTCTAAGGCCATTAATTATAGGCCATTTCAAAAAAAAGGGTGCCGGATTAATAAATTTTCGGATTACAACATAAGTAACACAGAAAAAATTACAATAAATTATATTAAGCATTTTATAAAGAAAATACGACGTACATGTATTTGGGTTCCTGTTCAGGGCCGGATTTAGAAGTCTGGAGGCCTCGGGGCAACGAAGTAGTAGAGGCCCCTTGGACTAAAATTATTTTCTAAATAAAATAGATAATTTCCGCAGTCGGGTTTTTTTTTTCAATAAATAATTAATTGTGAAACCAAGTAGATTTTTTTAAATTTGAGATTTTGATATTTTACTGACCGCCTAATTAGAGTGAGCAACCGAAATCTTTTTTATAGGGGCCCCTCGTGTGTGGATGTCGGTTGCCCTCCCCTTAATCCAATAACCAATACAAACGAGATGGTGAGCGACGATGGTCCAGTGGGTATGGCCTCTTATGTGGGAGAGGTTTGTGTTCGATCTTGACCCAACTGTGATGTCTTGAAATGGTTAAACTAAGTGCATTCTAAACACAAGACCATCGCTCGCTCATTAGTGTAGGAAAACGTGAGCAAACCTGCATGCCTGATAAGAATAATAGTCTTTGAAGGTGTGTGAAGTTCACAGGCCAGGACAGGCCCAGAGGTATATTAAGGGAGAAGAGGTATGGGTTGGTACAGGTACAGGAATCTTAAAATTAACTCGTAAATACACATTTTTATAATAATCTTTAATTGACATGAAGCCTGACCACTTGACTACTTGAACTCCTGGTCGTCAAATTAACTATTATCGTTTTAGTGTTATTTTTACTGATCACATAATGTTCTTTCCCAGGAACTGCTCACATCTGAAGAGTACACGAAAAATCTGGAAAGAGTTGAGACCAAAGTTGAAAGTGACGATGAGGACTTGACAATAGACAGCGAGCAGCAGCCATCAGACAAGAAAGATATCCCTGGGCATAGGCGCTTGGCACCACTCGGGAGACCTCCCCCCGCTCCGTTATCCAGATTAGACAAGAAACTAATCGACATGCGAATATCACCTCTACGCAGGAGTGCTGATGGTCCACTATTGAAACCGGCTCTCGTTAGGAATGCATCGGATAAAGACATCTTACATCGACCCACGTTTGAAAGACCGAAGACTTTATTCAAACAGCAGTCCGAGATTATCGATCTGAAAATGCATGTTCTTACTAGTCCTGAAGAAGAGAATTTCACCCCCCTGATAACATCAAGTAAATACGAGAAAGGACTTCCTTTTACGGGTGAGTTTTTTGCATTATTCTAAACACGCAGATACTATGATTTTTTATGTTAGTTTCGTATGCAAACTAAATTTTAGTAAGGGGTAGTGCCATGCTGCCTTGCGGCCAAATTAGGCCGGCACGGACCAGGAGGGACCTCTCGCTCACACGAAATCGGCGTCAGGATCGAACCCGGAACCTCTCGCATAAGAGGCAGAGTCCACCCACCACTGGACCATCGTCGCCCAAGCAGCTGATAAGCTTAGCTTTATTATGAAAAGGCAACATACATAATTAATCTCATTAACGTGGTTCTAATTGGAGTGCCGATTAATTGAATGTTTATTTATAACATTGAACGAATACTATAAGATTCCAGGCTACCCAATATAACAGATTTCAAAAAAAGAAAATAGTCAAAAAGTTGAAAAACGATCACTAAGCAATAAGAAAAAAATGTATTTAACCTTTTTTTTAAATCGGTAACAATCTATTACAGATATGTTTGAATCTATTCAATTTTTATTGCAGGTAAAGGTAATATGTTTTTGAAGATATCGCGTTCAAATCTTCCCAGTCCGGACACCGATAAGTCTTTACCCCTAGATTCGGTGACTAAAAGTGATCCGCCCAGAGGTATATTAAGGGAGAAGACCTCGGAATCGATACAGAGGAAAATCGATACTATGTTAGCCGGGAAGCCAAAGCCGGTGGCTAGCTTTGATGATGATAAGAAGAGTGTAAGGTAAGTGTTGTTAATATTTATACTTCTTCATAAAGCAAATATCGGCTGTTCATCTAGATGGAACGACGATATTCGTACAGTAGCTGATTCTGTACTACTACTACTACTACTACTGTACTGTACCTGTACTGATATACATGTGAAAGATGGGAGATTAGCCATCTTAGACCTCGTTAAAAGGGGCCTATATTCAGCAGTAGATAGAGATTTAGTAAAAACACTTAAAATCATTTTTCATTTTAATGATGTAACAAAGAAGATAAAGTTTTATAAAACATAAAAAAGAAATAGTTGAAAGTCAATTGTAGATTTTCAGCACAGCTAGTTGCTCCCACAGACTTCGTTTTGTCAAAAGTACTAATATCGCTGTTAAAAAACAGGAGTTGGTTGTAGAAGGGTGAAAATTTATAGTCACTATAATAAAACTTTATATACACTTTTTCCACTATTTATTTTATATATTATAACAGTCACAATTTAAACACGACCGGTTTCGAAAAACTCATCATCAGGTGTGAAATAAATAGTGGAAAAAGTGTAGGTATATAAAGTTTTATTATAGTGACTATAACATGAATTTCCATCAAGGACCGACAGTACATTCTATCAATTATAGGGTGAAAATTTAGACTTGTGTGTATTTTTAATGCTACTTCATAAAAAAATAAAAATGGAAATTTTTGTCAATAATTTTTTTGGGGTCATCCTTATCATTTAGGGGAATGAAAAATAGATGTTGGCTGATTCTCAGACCTACCCGATATGCACACAATATTTTATAAAAGTCGTGTGGGAACGAACATTGTGACACGATAAATTTATATATTAGATTAGTAGTATATATTCTGATTATAAAATTATGTCTGTCATAAAAGGTCAAAAAAAGCCAGTTTTAAAGTTAATATAATTTCTATATTACAGGTTCAAGTTGGAGAATTTACCAGATCCCACTATAAGTCCCGGCTCGAATAGCTCGTCCGAGCAGAACGAAGCCCACTCCATCATTAGCGCTGTGGCTTCTATCCCATCACCCGTAACCCAACCCAACATTCCCTCCCCGATCATCCCCTCATCACCTATGCTGCCCTCAACGATCACTCAGCCCGTGCCTTCGATACAAAACCCAATTCTATCACCTCTAGTCGGCAGACCACCCTTGCCACCGCGTTTCTTGGACAGTCCGAGGGAAATCAAGAGTGTCCCGACTGGTGGAGATTCTTTAGGTGAGTAGAAATTAGTTAGGAACTCGTAAAAAAGTTTTTTCCGACATAGCTGAGTATTATTCTTAATACGTTTTTTTTGTGTTTGTTTTCTGAATAAATAAATAAATTTTGTAAATACGAAAGAAAAAAGATCACATCAGGTGGCTCAATGGATCTACCCAAGGTCCTATATTATGCGAAAGCATTAACCTTAAACCCCCCAATATAAACCCCAAATAAAAAATGTCTACTTACCATGAAACAAAATTCATCGCTTGCTACGTCTGCTAGTAAACTTAAAATGTGTCTAACAGACAATGAGCAACGGGGTACTTCGCCGAGGCGTCGACTAGTCAAGCCGCCGCCCGGTGACTATATCAGGCCGGAACTGTTCCAGAAGAACTTCCACAAGATATCAGACCTGGTGCGTCGGGCCGATACGGAACCGCCGGTGACGCTCGAGGAACCGGTTACGGATAAGGAGGGAAGACCTAGGTAGGATTTAGTTTTATTGTTGTGATAATGATGATGTTGATGATAATGATAACGTTAATGATGTTATTGATGATGATGTTGATGATAATGATAACGTTAATGATGTTATTGATGATGATGTTGATGATATTGGTGATAATGATAATGATGATACTATTTATCGGTGGGAAGGATAAGGTTTAAGCCGCGCATCTGTCTTTGTCTCGGTGTAGAAAATTTCGCGTTTCAGAATAGTCATTGTGTAGTTGCTTGAAGTTAGTACAATAAGAGCTATTGTGTGGTAAAGTATTTAACTACCGATTGAGCTAAAAGGCCGTCAGGCCGAAAAGGTCTAGCCTTTCGAAAAAAAAAAACTTTTACAGTCAAAGGAACGCTGATCACGTAATACAAGATTGTTTGCATATGTTCATATTTAGGCTAAAAAAGAGATCGTGACATTCAAAACGTTTTGATTGATTTTGCACTGTTATGAAATGATCATAAATTGGTCTTTTAAAATATAAGATTACAATTCATATACTCTTTTGCTTATTATTCCAGATCTCCGATGATACCTCAAAAGAGTAAAATATCGATTAATCTTATGGAGAGTATAGAGTCTGAAACGTCGATCGATTCTCCTGATAGGGAATTTGCGAATTTAGACCTCAACGATCTAGATACTTCGAATGACAAACCAGAAGATGGTGCAAAGGAAGAAAACGAAGATTCTCATTCCAAATGTGAAATACCAAAGCCAATCCCGATACCACAAATCAAAGTTCCTAAATTGAATCTCATATCCAAACAATCTAATTTCACACATTCCGACTCGGAGGACTCTAAAAAGTCGAAAGACGAAGAACAAAAAAGTACCACCAGGTCGAATAGTATAGAAATACCTAGAGACCAGAAAACGCAATTCAAGCTATCGCCCACACCAAGTCTGGGTTCCGAAAGGTCGCCTAGGATGGAATTTATGAAAAACTGGAGCACACCTCTATCCACATTCAAACCGGTAAACAAATCTGTCAGTCCATTGAAGTCGTCTGATTCTGCGTCCAGTTTGGGCAAAGGTCTCACCAGTCCAAGGTTGGATGGAGTCATTCTATCCCAAGGGAAGTCGAGTTCAGACAACGTGGTAGTGGTATACCAATTCGAAACTCAAGACGAAGGTCTAAAGCCAATAAAGTCCCCATTGATACAAGATATGGGAGTCAGAGAAATGATGGAGCGTAACAAAGCGGATGAGAGGAGAAGACTGGAGTTGGCCATGCAGAAAGAGCTGGAGGTGATTCGGATGGAGTGGGCGGCGAAAGAGAAGAGAATGAGGGGGGAGTTGCAGGAAGAGTTGAAGGAGTCTGAAGAGAAGTTTTTGAATGAGAAGAGAGTGAGACTGACGGAGCAAGCAGAACGGCATAGGCGTGAAATGGAAGAAGTAAGTAAAATAATTAAAAAAAAAAATGGTTGTCTGTAAAGTCGGTTTACGGATGGTGGTTTGACGTGACAACGTCAAACAATACATGCAGCACGAGCGGAACTAAGTCGATCGCTCGAACCGAGCATGCCTCTCTCTTGTTCGTGCCGCGCTCTTGCTTGCGGAACGCGACATGACGTCATATTTTTCGTGCATGCTGCCAGTAATATCGAGTTATTAGACGTTGTCACGTCAAAATATATCAACCAAGTCTGTAAGAACTAGTACTACGAGTGACAGGAACGGAAATAAAGTTGAGAATTTCATATAAGTAAATACCTATATGTATGTCCATGACCCGGTGCAGATATAATATTCATCATATAAATTAACTGCAATCGTCTAGATTCCAAACTCAAACCCTACAGCGACTACTGCGTCAGGTGTCAGCAACCAAAGTAGTCACTCGACCAGCTGGTCAAATAAAATGTACTGTATATTTCACTTTAATGTTTTTTTCTTTATCGTTCGTTTATATTATGTATATATAAATATGATAAGTAGCCCTATTATTGTACGATACATGTTTCTTGCATGCAATATTTTATATAAAAAGATATTAGGATAACATTGCCGTTAATTCCTTTCTTATTATTAATAAAAAAAAACAGCAAAATATACCATATATTTTAATTTACGGAAATGAATTATTAAAAGGCTTTCGCGAGCGCCGAGAGAAAACACCAGCAGGGCTTAAGCGATAAGCTCAAAGAACTAGAAGAGAAATATCTGAACGACGTTGAGGTGGCAGAGAATCAGCACAAGAAGAACATGGCGAAGCTTCGAGAAGATTTGAGCAAAAAACTGCACGAACTCCGAGAACATTTGGAGATTGGTAAGTACAACATACATGCATCTAAGCCGCCGACGCTACGTAAATTTTATCGCGTTTTATGACTCAATGGCGTGGAGTATCTCAAATATTAAAAATTCTTATAGATAATGCGTAAAAGTCCTAAATTTGGTTATATTTAAAATATTTAAATTGTGTTAGAATTAGAAAAATATATTATAATCTTTCATCGTTGCCAACTGGTTCCATATACTGGATATAAGATTTAATTCCATTTACTCAATGAATATCGAGTCGCAGCTGTCAAGGGCTGCCACCGACCAATAATATAAAATGATATACCGCGTTTATTTGGAACGCTTGCAAAGATTTAAGCCTAATATTTATACTATTCATATACTATATATAATGCATGTAACCATTTATCTCAGAAAAGGTTTTTTTTTAAATTTTAGAACTTATGTATTTTGTAAACCTGCAATGTACACATTATGCGCTCACGCTGACCGCGAGACGCGCGCGGTGCGGGAGTTTGTTCACATTGCGCGGCGAACCCTGTGAATCAGCTGTTACAGTTTACATTACAAACAAATTACATTGCGGTTTTTTTTTCTTCAAAAGACGATTATTTTAAAGCATTTAAATAAAATGTCTGTATCATTATGTTTACCGAACTGGATTATACTAAGAAAAAAAAAAAAATGATAGCCAATAAAAAAATGCGTTTTTTCACTTGTTTCATGTCAGGCCATACCAACACTATCATATCTCTTTGTTTTTGCAAACGTTCCAAATACACCTTGTATACATATACCTATATTGAAACTACGTAAAATAAACCTATGATAGAACGGGACTTCTAATGAGTTCTTTTTGGACCTCAATATTTCGCCACTTCCAGCGAATGCCTCGTTAGTAAATAAGTACTCTGTTTATAGAAAACGACCGCACTTTAGCCGAAATACGCGAGCAGCTCCGAGCCAATCTAAACCGGGAGAGGTCTCGGATGATTGACGAGAACCGAGCGACACTGGAGTCCTTGCGAGAGGAGCACACCACACGCGTCACCGACCTACGACACGACTACAGAGCGGAGGTGAGCTTATCTAATTGCACCGTTACGAGTCTCCTCGAAAACTGGCGAGGAGAGTGTAGTTTGTGAATACGGTAGTTCAATATAGTTTAGCGAACTACATTGAACCACCGTATTAGGCAAATTATATACGATGTTTTTTAGGGTTCTGTACCCAAAGGGTAAAAACGGGACCTTATTACTAAGACTTCGTGAATTTAATGAGGTGAACCAGTTGAATCTGCACTATTTTAGCCGAATATCCTAGCGTTCTATCTATCGTCAATCTCAGGCAACAGTGCAGTTGTCCCGTCAAACCGCTATCTTGTGCTATCGGGAAGATGAGCTAGACAGACAGTATAGTTATTGGCAATAAGACTAACGCCCGGTTTCTGAAACGTTGGTGAAAGTGTATGTCAATGCTGATTTAATTAAGTAATTAACCATGCTTCTAACAACTCATTCGACACTTAAAAACCGGTTTGACAGTTGATTAGTTAATTTTTGCGCTGATCATCCTTTTGGAAACCGGGAGTTAACATATGCGTCAGGATAGGCAACACTTATTGAGTTGCCTAAACTAGTATCACGTGAACTAGTTTACGTTCATGGGCGACGTTAACCACTAACAGCTGGTACGTCATCTAGTATATCTATCCTTAACATGTTGTGGGAATAATGGTGGTCGGCACCAAAGGGAGATCTCCGACCGAGCGAGTTGCAATGCTCGACCAGGCCGATGCCCACTAGCTAGCGTGTCAGATGCCGTATATATAGCGACCGGTCGCTGGAATTCTGATAGCGCGATTCAGGATTGTGGCACTGTGATTGGTCCGCCACAATGTAATCATATATCGGTACGCAGGTGGAGCGTCTGCGCGCGCAGCAGGCGTGCCACCTGGAGGGGCTGCGGCGCCGGCCCGCGCCCGAGCACGAGCGCGCCCTCGCCGACAAGTACCGCTGCCTCAAGGAGAAGTACGCGCGGCTCAAGCACGACGTCAAGGTAAGCATATGCACCTAGGGATGCCAGGAAGCCAAAACCTAATAGCCGCACCGAACAGCCAGTTTGGCCGGACATTTGGGTAGAAAGACCGGACACCCAACATTATTGAGGATGAGAATAATTGAGACTAACTCAGTACGACAAAAAAGTTGTGCGTAATATCAAGTCTTCTTAATTAGCCTAAGATTTATTTGGCATAGCTCGTTTGCGAAATGTAAACAGCCTATAGTAGCGGCACGATATGATGGCCGTTTTGACACATTACAATAGTGATGTAAATTTAAATTTATTCTCGAAAAAAATAAAATCAAATCTGGAAGTTATTATTGCAAGTTACTATCTAGTTATATAGTTTTAATAAAACTATATCACAATCGCAGTGCGCTCACAGTTTGTACTTTTCTATGTATGGTCAGGTTGAAACTGCATTGTTTTGCATTGAACATTGACGCAAGTTTGCCGAAGTTAGTAGTTGTGTTGGCCAGCGATCCTATTAATTCTTCTATGTGACGATCGTATCAGATTTCATTTTTTTAAATTTCGATTTTCGAAAAAGAAATGCCGAGATTTGTAGTAAACAAGGAGCCCATTAATGATAATCTTATAAAAATAAAAAATAAATATTTGCGGGACCCTAATATATATAGTTTATTTAAAGAAATTAAATAAATTCATTTTGTTTCCTAAAATTATACGCTAACGCTTGTTGTGTCACCTATGTTTATCGACAACATAAATTCATAGAAATGGCACTTGTTTGAGGTTTGTGTGACATTATTATAAATATTATATATAACACATTTTTATTTGATTGTTTATATTGTTTACAGATATCAATAGAAAGACGCAATAAGAGGCGTGAAATGAGCATGACCACTGGCTCGGAGACTGAGAAATCCAACTCGCACAAGGCGAACCAGTCCTTGGAGAGGTATATTTTAATCACCACTTCTATTAACTTCTTACTACGAATACAAGCATCTATGGCTATAGCATGGGAAGGCAAAAAAAAAAGCAGTCGAAGCCTAATGGCGAATATTGACGCCTATAAACATTTACACAGCCAAAAATTATGCAGATGCGTTGTCATCCTTTTCCCTATCCCCGAATGGAACACTGGAAACTCCATCACCACAATCGTGTCAGCCCAATTTGTTTGCAAAGGCACTACATTCTGATAGTGGATTTTACATTGTCAAACAGTATTGCTGTGTATATGTATATGTATAAGCAGCGTAATGCCTTGCATTGAGACCTCATACTTTAATCTCAGTATGGGTAAGATACGAGTGTATTGCCTGGGCTAAAAAAAAAACAAAAAAAAAATTGTGACTCAAACTTTGAGCAAATATTATAGATAGTAAATTTGACTGACAAAAAAAATTAAATAAATATCTTAAATTTTAAAATGTCGTATAGGACGGCTGATCTCATTGTTATTAGATTTTAACTCTTTTTGTGCTTATGGATCACTCCTCGCCTAATTTCGAGGAGACCACCGGTATATATTGTCTCCAGGTGTAAAGAACTGAACGAGACGTCAGTGAGTGTGGTGATCGAACAAGAGCCCAAGGCGAGGAACAACAATCTGTCCGTGAAGGGGAACGACAACGAGACCTCCCACTCGGAGAGCAACGCCCACAGGAACGACAACAACAACGAGTGGAGGGGAGCGGATACTGTGAGTATTTAATTAATTTTTTTTTATTTTATTTGATAGATATACTATAGATAAACACGAAAAAAGATTTTTGTAAAGAAATATGTCAATGAAAAATTAAATAAAGAAAAATAGTTTTTAAAATTGCCAAACGCTCCAAGCGTCATTACGTCACACACCGCATTCAGAGCTCGCGCTATGTTAGGTGAGTTTGTACTCAATGTTCAGTGACGTCATCGCCTTATTGGCGTTTACAGTCACGTGATAATGCATGATAAATAACGCATTTTAAGTTAATTTTCTAAATTTTAAGACAAATAAGTAGACTTTTAATCATAAAACATCGGTGGACTATGGTCCATTACCCTCCTTGCCTGATTTCGAGGAGGAAACCTTCGTTTTGGTCTCTTTTTGGTTAGATGGTTGATGGATTTTTAGGGTGCACTTAGAAATGTAGTAAAACCACAAAGCACACACAGGGTCAGGATCGAACCCGGAACCTCTCGTACAAGAGACCGAGTCCAGCAACCACTAGACCATCGTCACTAACTTATTAATAAAAATGATTTCGAGGAGGAAAGCTTCGTTTTGGTCTCTTTTTGGTTAGATGGTTGATGGATTTTTAGGGTGCACTTAGAAATGTAGTAAAACCACAAAGCACACACAGGGTCAGGATCGAACCCGGAACCTCTCGTACAAGAGACCGAGTCCAGCAACCACTGGACCATCGTCACTAACTTATTAAACGTCGTTAAACGAGGAGGAAATACAAAATATGATTCGATTTTTTTTTCATTTATGAACATGAGCTTTTACTATTTGCCAGTGTCAATTTTTAATTCGATTTATCAAATTTTATTGAAATTACGAAAATTTAAATTTCGAAACACGGACGGAACATTCCAGACGCTGCAGTCGGACACGTCGCACGGCAAGGAGCCGCGTCGCCGCGCCGCAGTGGCGTTCCGCGAGCCGCCGCGACGGCGCCGACACAGAGACAACGGTGAGTCGATAAACGGACAGATACGATGATATCATTGATGATACGGTCACCTGTAGGGCTATTCTGTATAGTCTTGTGCCTTCTCGGTCATTTTTAAGATCGCTCCGTACTAGTTCATTTCGGACAGTGAACTAGTTCATTCTATTAGCTCTATTCGGTCTTCGCTGTCGGTCAGCATTTTCATGGAGCACAGAGCGAATCTCAGAATAAATATTATGCTCTCTACGTACTTAATACTTAACTAAAAATGTCATTGTTATAATCTATTGTAATATTACCAAAGAATATAATCACTACGTTAATATTATAGTAATATACATAAAGGTTTTCTTGATGTTATTTTATGTTCGGGTAGCATCGTCGTTCGTCGGCTATTCTCTCTCATTCTCATTCACAGACACCGAAACGAACAGTGACTGTATTTTATTTCTCGTTCTCGCTCGCACACACAATCGTGCGGTTCAAAACATGTACGAGTCCGAAAAGAGCTATTAGACCTAATAGACCGATTACAAGTCCGCGCTCGGAAACGTTTCTTCTAGTACAGTGCGAAGATACGGTTCCTTTTCATTCATCGTTCGCGAACGACACAAGACTATTTAAAGAAATTATTTCTGTAAGGTAGTTTTCAAATCTCGAAAGCGGAATCCGCGGTGATATGACGAATTTGACGAATTGGTATTCTTTATAACTCGACTCTCTCTCATTATAACAATAAAGTTCATTTTCGAAGTGACGTAAAGTGAACTCTATCGCTCAGGTGAAGCTCGACATCAAAATGGTTTCTTACAGAATAGCCCTACTGTAGTGATATTCTGTAAAAACCATTTCGATATTTCACCGGTGTCCTCCTTGAAATCTGGTTAATCTCAGAAAGTACGAAGGCTAGAAAAAAAATAGTAGTTTTTCCAACGCCGAAGTTTTTCCAATAGAATTTGAAAAAATAAATATTTTTGCGTTCGCTCAATCATTCACTATAAAGGCTTTATCTTTTAGTTTAGTACGAAGTAGAACGAACTACTAGAAGATTTTAGTCAAATACTCGTAGGTATATTAATCCCAAGTGGAAAGATAACGTTCGAGCAGTGGCCTGTCCGTGTTGGATTGGAAGGGATCGTTCTTCTTGGCGTTCATTAAGGGAAGCTTGTGTTGAGCAGTCAAAGTCAAAGGGATTAAGGGAAGCTTTGTTGAGCAGTGGACGGATATAAGATGATGATGATGATGTATATTTATCAAAGTATTAGTCATAGTATAAATTGTGTATATTACAGGTACTACGACCGACTGTCAAGACTCCTCAGATGCGACTACAGCGGACGAGAAACCGAAAGAGGCGATAAATGGTATATGATTTTTTATCAGAGGGAAATAACGTAACTGTGCTTGTGTATGAACGTCTTAATCCGAGCTCTTTTACGGAGCTTTTCAGTATTTTTAATAAAAAAAAGACAATTAGCGTAAGTCTGACTCGCGGGCTGTAGGTTCCGATAAACTTGGCTTTTATGTCTTATAAACAAAAAATTAACGGTTTTCAGATTTTTTATTTTTTTATGGCATAGAAGGGCAAACGAACAGCCTTATCCTTGCGACTATCGACGCCCATTAACATAACGCCCACACAACCAAAGTTTATGCAGATGCGTTGCCCTCCTTTTCCATATCCACCAAAAGGCCACCAGAAACTCACAAACCGCACGAAACGCGACAGCATAACTGTCACTTTACGCCGGTATTATGTGAGCGAGAGATACCCCGGTCGTGCCGACCCAATTCGTCTGCAAAGCAGCATGGCACTACCTCTTTACCTTTACTTGTGTAAATAGAATTTTTTTACTTATACAATGTAATACCTGGCGTCACATCAAAGTTCATCGTTCAATGTCTATGAGATAGCATCATGTAGGTTTTTATTCACTGACAGGCAACGAAGTGATCATATTATGTGTCCTAAATGTATTATTAGTATTAGTAAAAAAAAGGTGTGTGTGCGATTCACACACGATAGAAGTGAAACACACGTTAAATACTCAAATACAAGCAAGTATTAAACAGTGTGCAATATACATACACACCGACATTTGTTCTCTCGCTCTTTTGTATTTGTGTCTCTTACCTGTCGTTTTTTCCGTTGCATCATTTCACTTCAAAAAAAAAAAACCACAAGAACGTCGTATTCCAGGTCACGGACGCCGTCGATGCTTCACGCGGCTGAAGTCAGCGTCCACCTCTCGTCTCAACTATTCACCCAAGTATGTGTGAATCTTTACGTATTTGTAAGTTACATTGGTTATTATTGCATGCTTTCATTAAATGTTAATTGTGACTTTCGAGAAACATTGCAGTCAGAACAGAACTTAACGACTATCGAGTCGTATCGATCCTGCTTGGTGCCAGATGGCACCGTGACATAAATAGGAGCAGATGCTCCTATTTATGTCACGAGAAACCAACCGGGCACTCGAAGCCTTATAGTGACTACCGACGCCCAGAAGTTATGCAGATGTGTTGCTATCCTTTTACCCTATCCTACCAATGGGTTACTAGAAACTCGCAAATCACACGAAACGTAACACCATAGCTCTCACTTTACGTCAGTATTATTTGAGCGAAAGGTACCACCCCTGTCGTGGCTAGACAAATCGGCTGCAGTGCAGCATGGCACTATCAATCGCAATGTTTCTATTATTAGATTTAGCCGAGTAAGAGTCAGCATCCTGCTCCTTTCGTCCGTGAAACAGCTTTGTTGTGTATCTGAGAGAATATCAAGGCAGACAGTGTAATTACTGGCACTGAGACTCTAGTCTCAGGATAGGTTCATCAGGCTATCTGGGTGACGTTGACCATGTTTCAATACTTGGCTTATCTGCCATAAAAAGAAGCGATAGTTTATACAGGCTGATTTTTTGAAGAACGGACATAATCAGGGACGTGATAGAACTTGGTTTCACCAATCAAAGAAAATTAAATTCGCCAAAAAAAAAAAAAAAACCACATAAATAACAAAATATATACAAATGTAAGTAATGCATTGTTGGACTTAGAATATGGTCACCCTATTTTATTATAACGTGCATTTTGCGCGCTAAATACAGACGTTAGTGGTAGGTATAAAATAATGCGAACTTAGTTATGTACATATCATAATACTGTGTCTACTTTAATTCAATTGTGAAGGATGATTTCGAAAAAAAAATACCCCACTTGTGATATATTTTTGGAATGAGGATCATTGGCTCTATACGCTACTTGAATATGTCCGTTCTTCAAAAAATCACACGTAAGATTTTCCAAACTACAATTGTTTCACTTATACGTATGTAGACGCGGCGAGGGCTGGTCGAGCCCGCTGGAGGCGCTGCGCCAGCAGCTGCGGAAACTGGACGACCTGGAGGAGCAGTTCCCGGACCTGGCCTGTCAGCCCGCCTATAGCCTGCGGTACCCCTTCGCCGAGCTAGGTTCGTGACGTCACTAGTTGTAGGTTACATGTAGACATTACCAAACATACTCCGTGGTGATTTATGTATGTAGTGTGGTATGTAAGTAATTATTATTTTTTAATTAGGGAGGAAATTCGGAAAATATTTAGTACAAATACGAATTAATTGATGCAATAATAAATATACGTCTTTGGCTCCCTAAGATGAAATGGTCATCTGTATCACGCGTCAAACTGTCATCTGGTGATTACCGCTGTCGATCCTGACTATACAAAAGTAGAAGCAGCAAAAACGTCACTGTTTACGCAAATATCACTCGCAATAAAATATATGTTATTCTGACTGTAGACCTAATGAGGTGTTATGATATCCTAGTCCATATTTGATAACCGTTGCTATGGTAACGGTAGAAAACGTGATTATTAATTAAGGATATCTCTAAAAAGAGATCCTGATCACTCGCCGAAAACTTTATTAATTATCTGGCGCCCTAGAGTGGGTAACGTACAGCGTCTGGGTCTATCATTTTAAAAATGGGTGACGTTGACCGCCCATACTAGTACCATTACACTTTTACTCTAACTCCCCACTAACATATTCCTGTGTTTTTTTATTTTTTTATAGCATAGTAGGGCAAAGGAACAATCGAAGCCTTTTGGCGACTATCGACGCCCATAAGCATCCACATAACCAGAGGTTATGCAGATGCGTTGCCCTCCTTTTTCCTATCCCCCAATGGGCCACCGGAAACTCACATACCGCACGAAACGCGACCACCCCGGTCGTGCCGGCCCAATTCAGCTGTAAAGCAGCATGACACTACCTCTTTCTGATTTAATAATAAAGTATCTTCTAGGTCCAGTAGGGAAGGCCGACACTCCGGAGTTGGAGTTCGTCCGTCACCGCGCGCTCGTAGAGAGGGAGGGCATGCGGCGGGCGCGGGCGGTGCTCAAGCGGAGGAGGGCCGCCCTCCGGGAGTCCCGGGCCTCGCTGTCTCCGCACAGGGCTCCGTCGGTGAGTTGCAGTCAATGTTGTAGTATACTGTTTCGTACATTGTACATTGATATATAGAGATAATATTTAGCAAATGTGTTAATTTTAAGTTCTATACATTTAGGACTACGAGCTAGAAGAATACACGAGTTTATATAATAATACGTTATTTAAAAAAAAAAAATTTTTCGCTAAAGTAAATCGACGATCGATAAAGATTGTAAGTAATTGTAAGTGCAAACATTAAGTCGTTAAGACACGTTTTTAAAATTCATCCTTCTCAGATCGTAGGCAAAGATATTTTGACAGTTAAAATCTTTTACATTCGAAACAGTGTTTAGATGTTCTAGGGAGAAATCGAATAATATATAATGGTTTCTCAAAACGGTGTTGAGATGTTCTTGATACATACAAAATAGGAGGAACGCGAGGCGACCGAATTGGAGGTGGCGTTACACCGGGCGCGCGCGCTGCTCGGCGAGAAGGAGATACGGCTGCGGCACATCGAGCGCGCGCTGCGGCGCCTCGCCCACCCGCCCCTCATACAGGTCCAACCACGCGCCCCTCATACAGGTCCAACCACGCGCCCCTCATACAGGTCCAACCACGCGCCCCTCATACAAGTCCACCCTCCCGCCCCTCATACAGGTCCAACCACCCGCCCCTCGCACAGGTCCACCCACGTTACGGCATTCCATGAATCACACACGCGACACACACATGTCCAGAGTCTAAATAGGGATGTTGACACGTGTTACAAATTCACATAAAGTTATGTTTTACATATTAAAGACAATATTTGAAAACCTAAAATAACATTTCAAAAGTCTACTTAATTGTTATAAAATTTAGAAAATTAATTTAAATGCGTTATTTATCATGCATTATCACATGACTGCAAACGCATATATAAGGCGATGACGTCACTGACCAGTGAACTAAGTACAAACTGTCATAATTCCTAACATAGCGTGAGCTCTGCTTATCGGCGTGTGACGTGATCACGGTTACATGACAGCTTGGAGCGTTTTAGAGGCAATTTTAAAAACTATTTTTCTTTACATAATTTTTTGTTAAAATTGGACATATTTCTTAACAAAAGTCTTTTTTGCGTGTTTACCTATGGTATATCTATTAAATAAAACCAATAAAAAAATTAGTCAACATCCCTATTGTAGTGGACCCGCGGTCTGAATTCACGTTATAAATGTTTTACAAAATTTCCCAAGCACCTGATATGTTTACGCACCGACGAAAAAAAGTATGTAGAAAAGATGATGTATGTTTGTTACTATTTCATACAAACTTTCAAATAATGCAAAATTAACAATAAAACTCATTGTGTGTTCGTTTAATGCCGTAACGTCATTTAAACCTGTAGACGTCACATTTCAGTTAAGCCACCGTCGAACGTCCGCTGCCACGCAACGTGTTCGTAGTTTATACGCACTATTTTATTTTGTCTTTTGCCTTTTCCACATGATGACGTCTTTTAATTGGTCGAACGCCTGCTGCAAGCACGAAAAAGTATTATTCATGCTCAAGTTCTGGCTGAGCCGAGCATGCATGCGAAAGCGCGGGATAAGTGCTAGATAAGCACAATCGGCCTAAGCGTTCGGCCTTTGACGGACTATGACGTTATCACGTAATATTATCGTCCGTAAACCGACTTTATAGATGATATTTATTTTCAGATTCGTTTTACTAGTCGCTGTTTTGTTTCTGGTCTATTTATGATTTCTATTCAATTATGTCTGAATTTCTTTTGTATATTTCAGTGATATTTTTCGTATAGCTTGCAACTTTAGTGAATGCTTTCGATGTTGCCTCTTTTATCGTTAGCCAACTATTATACTGATTATAGCTTAAGCGTTGTTACAATATTCATTAAAAGCTAAAAGTTTGGTCCAAATTTGTTTTAGCAATAGCGATAAAAATAATCGCTTGTCGTTGAAGTGGATGACACAAATTTTATTTATCATTATTTTGTCTCCACGTTACTTTCAGTTTTGTTGTTTTTTTTCTTCTATGAAGAACCGGATTTATATTAGAATACTTTATTAGGAGGCGACGACTAGCGAGGCGTCGTCCGGCAGCGAGGCGGAGTGCGCGGGCGCGGGGGGCGGTGCCGGCGCGGGCGGGGCGGGCGCGGGGGGCGCGGTGCTGCGCTCGCTGCGGGCGCTGCACGCGGACGTGCGTGACATATGGCGCGCGTTGGACGCGAGACGCGCGCACACCGGTATGTATTTTCTATTCTTACGATTAAATTAAAAAACACATTAAATGTTGTACGTTAAAGTATATTGTTGAATGTCAATTTGACACTATTACCGTTTTCAAAGCTAGTCTTTCGTCTTGTTTTCAAACCGAGAAAAACGATGAAACAAACGCATTGAAACTAATCTTTTCGATTTTTATTATAAATAATTTTTCGTGAATCGCATGTTAATAGCGTAACAAATATTCCTACTTTCAACAATGGTTGAAAGTGAAAATGGTTGAAATGGTTTTTTGTATTTTTATGGTTACTTAGCCATAAAAAATTTCGATACCCGCTCAAATACATTTAAAAATGTTTAGCCACCGCCATCTTTAAAACACTCAATGTTCTACTTACCAAAATATCAGCCAAACAGATGTTATGACATTGTACCGAATCAAAATATCACCCAAACATATCTTATTATGTTGTATTGAATTTTATAAGACTCCTTTGTTTATCCCTTTGCAAAGGGTTTACATTCTTACTTCTCGATGATCTATCTCGTGATATCTCGTGATATCAAACTCATGTGATATTAATGATACTATTATCACACGAGGCGAAGCCAAGAGAGTCGAAGCCTTCGTGCGTAATACCCCTTATAATAGTAAATTACTATTATAATATTATGTGTTTCAGCATCGCCCGAAACGAGTTCCTGCAATATGCCAACCACGTCTCAAACAAGACTAACATTGTCCGCTGTAAGATATATTTTCATTACCCATCGACCACACAACCTATAGACTCCTAACGTTTGATTTTTCGTATTAAATGCATTCTGGCAACTAGCTGAGGTGAGACGAAAGGGGTTGCAATGCTGTGATTAGCTAATTCAATGTCATACATTACCAATCACCGAACGTTAAAAAGAAATGGATACATTTCGCAACGGAAAGGAATGAGACGACACGATAGTTTGAGTACATTGTTTACGGCTTACATCGGAACTATAAGTCAGATGTGTCGCCAGAACCCGTTCCCCTGATATTAGGAGTCTATGGGTTATGTGGTCGATGTTATTACCATAATGTTTTAATTGTGGTACAGTAAGGTAGACGATACTAAAGTTACCGATATCACGCGAAGAATAAGCACGTTGAAGTGGTAATGGGCTGGTCACGCACTCAGAAGAACGGATGGCCGATGGGCCATTAAGGTTCAAGAGTGGAGGCAGCGTCTAGGTAGACGAAGTGTTAGTCGGCCATTAACCAGGTGGGAAGACGACCTCCATACAGTGGCCGGTCCGCGTTGAATGCGAGTGGCAAGGGATCGGTCGTCTTGGCGTTTATTGAGGGAGGCCCATTTTCAGCAGTCGACGGATAAAGACTGATGATGCTGATGATGATGATGACGATGATGACGGGATCTTTATTCGATTTAGTAAGCGTTTGTTGAGAAAGGCATGTGTTCAGCAGTGGACGGATAAAGGTTGATGAAAATGATGATAATGAGGGAATCTTAAAGGTTTTACTGTTTTAACCCAAAAAAGAAAATACCAAGAAACTATTACTGTATCTCATTTTAAGTGAATTGTAAAATTCTTATGAGAAATAAAGTTCTTTAAACCTAACCTATCACGATATTTTCTGTTAATTAATCTGCCTAATCCTATTTATAGATGAATGTATTTCATGTATAGATTACTAAAAATGATGAAATATCAATCGACTGCTTATGGGTTTTAAAACTTAAATATCTCGAATTAATATTGCAAAATATTTGTAAAAAAGTAACATAGAAGCGGATTTACTAATAGTCGCGGTAATAATTGTTTTGCAGCCGGAGCCAGTGATGCAAGACTCTGACAGCGTCGCAGAGAGGGCCAAGGGACTGCGGGCTTGGCTGCAAACCGCGCCGTGAATACGTAATGCATAGTCGTACTGTGCAGGGCCCGTCACGTGAACTGCGCCAGCCGATCTTATTGATACATAACAAGATTCATTCATTTATTTATTGGCACATTATACATTATGGCTATAAAATAAAATAAAATGTGTGAGTGCAAGTCACACACGGTAGAAGTGAAACTCCTGAACAGACCCCGATTAAAATGTTGAACGATTAGTCGTCCTTAAATATTCACATTGTGGCGGACCAATCACAGCGCCACAATCCTGAATCGCGCTATCAGAATTCCAGCGCCCGGTCGCTATATATACGACATCTGACAGTAGACGTCTGACATAGCTAGTGGGCTTTGGCCTGGCCGAGCATTGCACCTCGCTACCTCGCTATATATAATTTATCAATAACAAGCGACACCTAACAAATCATACCTGAACTGTTACCGACATTAGTAGTGCACCAGCTTTAGTTTCTTGTCGCTAGATGGCTTCATCTACTTGAGTTCCCCCCGCACCCCGAACGTCTAATGTGTTCTATCTCATTCTCTCGCTGACTGAATCTTATACATGTTGTATGTTTCTAGTCTATCGTGTATGTTTCTCTTTCCCCTGGACTCGCTTTTGCGTTTCATCGAGATTAAAATCACAACGATTCTAAAGAAGTTTCACTTCAAAAAAAAAAAAAAAAGAATAGAGATACAAATTACAATACATAAACCAATGTTAACGTATAATGTCACACACCAATGTCCGCAGAGTAATTTACAAGACATGAGTAATTTGTTTTAAAAATCGAATTTAATTGACTCCAGAGGATACTTACTCTAGGTATTCGACGGTCTAATTGGTGGTGATAACATGGTATATATAAAAACTACTTCAGTCATAAATAAACCTCTCCACGATCGGCCATTGTAAAGGATATTTGCTCTAGGTATTTAAAGGTGTTGCTGTCTTTTAAGGTCATAGCTCTTCGCGTGGCGGTACCTGAACGTCTAAGTCAATTGACTGATATTGTATGGATGTTTCTAGAATGTATTAAATATGCTAGTCATTTGTGATTCACTAGAGTAGTAGTGACGTTGTCACTCGACGTTTTTCAATTGTTTGTATAATTTTAATAAAATATAATTGAAGGTGTGAATTGTATTTCGAAATGTTATTTCAGTTTTATACGATGACAATGTTTTATGGAAATTATTGTCTGAATTCGACTGGTTTAGTGGGTAGTAGTAAAAATGGCCTGTATAAAACGTAAGCAATGAAGGAGGAGGTTACAGTGTTTCAAAGAAACACAGTATATATGAAAATTCTGTTTCTGTTACAGTAACGGAATTTCCGTATTACGATGTAGATTTATTCCGCTACTGTAACAAAGCCATTTGAAATTAATATTGGTTCAAAAATCTTCTGGTTCTGGGCGGTTGAATAAAATGCATGCGGAAGAGTAAGAAATGCAGGTGTCATGATGATATCAAGTGCATTTCCGGCGGAATAGGTCTTAGACAAATTAATATAAATTAATAAACTAGTTTTGGGGCATTTGGTAATGCGACATGAAAATCTCAAATCAGAGTTGCGACAAAGTGATTAAGTTGATATAGGTGAATGTGTTTATTCATTACGGGATAAAATAACATTTAAATACTGTTGAATATACGTACTTCACCATTTGTGGTGGTTACCATACTATAAATATCTGGTAGAAAAATAGGGAATTTATCGATTGTTATCTCTTTTTCTGGCTTGTATAAGTTATTGTTGTCGAATGCAAGGCAAATTAAATTTGGATTTACTAATAATTTTAATTAGATTACCCGGGGTACTTTTCATATTTTCCTATACGTAATAGGCTGGGCCTATCAAAAATATATTATTGATAAATAATTACTTAAGACAAAATTCCGCGGTAGATTTTAATCACTTCGTCGCCATTCCACAGATCTGTAGATCGAATATAATTTTAAAATATTATTTTATAACATTCCATAAAGCTTTAATATGCACAAAGTTATTTTATATTACATTAAGATATAATTGTTTTATTTGTTAGTAAATTGAATTTTATTTTCCTATTACGTGTAAATTGCATTCTATGCTGAATATTATATTTTTGTCACGCTTTTTATAAGTAAGTAAATTAATTTTACACATTTTCATTATATTTTAGCGACTGAATAAAATTTTATATTTCTTAAGGTGAAACTTACAATAGTAACAAAACATGACAATTGTAATGAAACAACTTTTACGGACTTTATCGACGTTTATAAAGATTTTTACATGACGCTTCACTTTATCAAGGCCACGGGGGGACTGAGGTGTCTGATGTCCTAATAATACAAAGTTATTCGACACGACTCTATGATACGTCAATATTTTATTTGGCCTATATACGCAGAAAGTGCCAACTGTGTTTTTAGTCTGTGGCACAGTATGGTTGGATTTTCATTTTATTATTTTCATTATGGCATTTCAAGCAGATGATAGTGGCCAGCCAGTCTTCATTAAAAATCAGTCTTCCCGAGACCATTGTTGATGTAAAGTATACGAAAAGTCAGGAATGCGAACAAAAAACTTAATAAACCGCGATAAAATCAGTGAAAGTTGTTTTATTATAATGATTTATATTCGCGTAAACATCGGAAAACAAAAACATGACAATATTGAAAAAAAAAACATTATGCGGAATTACATTTAATGTTAATGTCATTATTTTAAAGTTTACGAGTAATAAAAAAAAATCGATAATCTAATCATAAGAAATGTACATTTCTTAGATTATTTAATAAATATTACTTATTATAAGCGACTTACAGTTTCTTAACCAAACTTTAAAAGTTTAAAATAAAAACATTAAAAAATCGGGTGTAACTACGGAATTATATTGAAATGCATTTATTTAAATAATTGTAAATATAAAATAATATAATTTAATTCATATTATTCTCAGCGTTTATATAGGTATATGTGTGTTATACAAAACTCTTAATATATCGTGAATTACGCACAAATTTTAATTTTTAGTTGATATTTCCCTTCTGTTTTTCATGTTTTAGAGTGAAATGTCGATTTAAATCGAAGTTTCTCGAAGAAAAATCATTAGCTAAGGTTGTGAACCTTTGTAGGTGAATTTGGCTAAGCTTAGAATAAAAGCTTTGGCCTAATATCAATTTGGCGAGTAATCAATAAGAATTAATTTGGAAACCTAAATCAGATTATACCATTAAAATGTTCCAGTCACATTCTTAAATAATTATACATAATAAATACAGACAGAGCATGCCGATCACGCGAGAGACGCCACCAAAGCGAATACAAATTCAAAAGCGATACAACCTAATAGTCGTTTATAGTACGACGCTATTTCAAGCATTTTAGAACGCTTTTGAATTTGTATTCACTTTGAAGCGTCACTCGGGCGTTCGGCATGCTCCATTTGTCTTTATTTATAAATCTGTGTATACATATTTAATTTTAATAACACATGTACTTACAAAGATCTCGTTTGTTAAAGAAAAATAAGTTAGGATATTAAAAATAATGGTTATGATTTCTTGTTCCAATTGTTCGCTGAACAAATACTGTTTTATGACAATATTGATCTGTAATATAAAGTATTTACTATGAGCACAGATTTATAAATAAAGACAGATGGAGCATGCCGAACAAACAAGTGACGCTTCAAAGTGAATACATATTCAAAAGCGCTCTCAAGTGCTTGACATAGCGTCGTACTCTAAACGACTATTAGGTTGTATCGCTTTTGAATTTGTATTCGCTTTGGTGGCGTCACTCGCGTGTTTGGCATTCTCCATCTGCCTTTATTTATATATCTGTGCTATAAAAACATAAAGTTTCCAAATTGAAATGTCTTATTGATTATTCCTCAATAAATCGTATGTTATAGATATTATTTCAAGTCCCACATGATCCTTAATAGTAGACTGAATATTATAATGTATATCGAAATGAAATCATTTTAACAATTCTCGGCACTTAATTGTGTAATTTATTTAAGAGGGTATGGTGTGAGTATCGAGCATATAACCGGTAATAAAATTAGTGACTTTTCACTGAAGTAATAGAAATTTAACCAACCAGTGGTCTGTGTACGGACAACCCATTTGTGGCCAGAAGAATCAGCCAATCAGAGCGCAGAATTTATGCGATGAAGAACTAACACTCGCTCTATTCGGTATATAGGCTTGATGGATATAACTAAAACTAATTTGAGAATTGTGAACAACCAGTCCACTTTTTAAGGAGGCGACAAAGAATATACCGTACATGACAGAATTAATACAAAGTTACAGTATCGAATGGAGTTAAATATTTCCAATTAGTAAGAGAATTGTTAAAATGAAGGTTAGAGCAAGATACTGTGATAATAATGTAGATTCATTAGCTCATTTTCCCTTAGAAGAATGCACTGTTTTTAATTAGTTTTACAATCGGCCTACGTAGATGACTAACTATACTGACAATATTCGTTTACTGGAAAATATTTTCATAACAATAATACCATTACTTTATTTGTACACAAAAAACGATATATTATAAAAATCTTAATAGTGTTCACTCCTAAAACTATTCTTCATTCAGTTTATCTGAGTCATTAAATCTTAATATTCGGTAAGTTGATTGAAAGGCAAAGATATTCTGTGTCTGAATTTTTATACGTGATATCGTCTTATAATAAATTCGTGAACGCCAGCTGTACGTGCGAAAAAGCAGCATCGTGATTGTAAATTAATAATAAAATCATTCCAAAATAGGCACAACTATTTAAGTTATTTTTATGCAACATACAATTAAAACTCAGTGCATTTTTCTTATCATTTCATCCAATATAGTTTTAATAGTTGTATACAATTATTAAGGAATATTATTCCTTGTCCAATTATAATAATTGTAATATAATTTGAATCGTAATTAATCTTGATACATTAAATAAAAACCCTTTACGCCTATGAACTTATCAAAAATATGATTAAATTGTATCAACTTAAAATGACCAAAGCATATGAAAATTTGACAATCATTTATTAATGTAATTAAACATTTAATAATGGACAACAACTAAATGTTCCTTAAAGTATTAAAGGTTTTCTTAATCATAAATTAATTATATTTACATAATGTTTATTTATAAGAGCAGTTTCGCTGCGTATGAAACGGTGAGGCATTTTTTTTTATTAAATGAAAATGTATGTGTGTAAAATTAAAAAAAAAAATGTGTTCATGTTTTGAAGAAATAGCAGCATTTTAATTGAAATTTTTGATCGTTAAAATTTTTAATAAAACTATTAAAGGTATTTAATTACTGTTAAAACAGTAAAATTTAATTTAAAAATGTAGACATTTTGTAGCAGCGAAACTGTTTATTAATCACGTCCAATGATTTTACACACGTTTCTCATTAAAATGTTTATATTTATGAATCTTATAATAAATTCTGCGCACATATTTACTAAATATTTATAAATAAATAATCTTCTAAGTTAACGAATTTCGATTAGCGATGTAACCGAAGTAATGTAAACTTGCCAACACTTTCACATCTCCACACGGCTTTAAAATTCGTTTTTATATACTTTAAAATGAAAAAAAACATATTGTAAAAAATATATTTTTATTTGAGCATCAACCAACAAGGCCACGGCACTTGCCAGAAAAGTATTATACATTATGAATTTTATTGCCATTTAGGCCGGCTGCATAAGTTCGGAATACATATTCGATTTTCGAATTCGAAATATGAAAATACATTGACCGCCGAACACGTTTTTTTTTTCGTTACGGAATACATTCATTATACAATACCGAACGCAGAAAACGAATTCGGAAACCAAATACAGATTTCGAACGCGTGTGGCCTTAAAAAGACATCACAAATTTATCATATTTCTGAATTGCGTACAAGAGGCTATATAATAAATAGACGTTTTTTTTTTCTTTTTTCGTTTTTCATTAAGTACAGATAGAAATAATGGTTGCTATTTAGTTGAATTTATAATCATGTGGAGATGCAAAAGTCAAATTTATGAGAATGGAGTTACAAATGTTAGTTTTTTGTTTATATGGTAATAAAATGTAAAGCATAAAATAGACAATATATTTAGCCTGTTATCAGTCGATGAATTAGTATTCGAGAAATTTTGGTCGCATATTATTATCGTATTATTTCGCAAGATGCAAAGTCCGCTAAATGCATGCGATGTTTGTATAAAATTACATTATTATAAATACTATTTTCATTAATGTCCGCTAAAGTAACAAAGATAGTTACTTTAGCGGAAAAAAATTGTCCGCGGACAATAATTCGGGATGTACAAATCTTCATTCCCATAGTCAAAGGTGTGATCGCGGACACTTTGTCCGCGGACAATAATCCCGGTTGACAGGCTTGCCATATTGTTATTGCAAAACCTTGTACAAACTACAATCTGTGTTCATATTTTTTAAACTATGTGCCAACAGTAATGTAGCTCCATCTCACATTGTATGTCAACGACTCACTGAAATAAACTGATATTACAATTAATATTTTGTTTTATTTTCAGGGATTTTTGTTTCACAATATTTATTAACCTTGTCTAGCCTTTTAAGGTCAAATGTGTGTTTTGCATCAGAGTGCAATGACAGAAATCTTTGTACCATACATACGACATTTAACTATAAAAAAATAGAGTCCAGGTCACAAAAAAATCGCTAGTGCCTAAATATTATCTTGTCTTCTTCTGAAGATTTGATCTATCACCGTGCTAATATTACAACTGCTACAAGGAAGGCAGATAGTGTTGCGCCTGTAAAAAACATGAAACATTTTACAAATAAGGAATATACATGTACAGATGGAATCAAGTACTAATGAGCGCTTCCCCTATCACGGGGTGAATGCGCGGTTCGGGCGCTGTCATGCGCCTAAATGTTTTGGATGTGTACTATATTATATAAGAGGATCAACTATGAAGAACCCAATCTTTCTGTGAAACACATCTGATACATATTTTCTAACATAAAACTTATCTTCAGAACTATTAGTTTGGTTAGGTCAGGTTAAATATCCTTTTGAGTTTGTTGGCCAAATTATTGAACTAAGCTTTTTTTTTAATTTTGGTGTGCCAAACTAACTTGAGAAGCCTGTAGGAGGTAGTGCCATGCTGCTTTGCAGCCAATTTGGGCCGGCACGACCGGGGAGGAACCTCTCGCTCACATGAAATCGGCGTAAAGTGACAACTAATTTTTTCGCATTATAGGAAAAAAAGGGGCAACACATTTGCATAGCCTCGGTTAAGTCGATGTTAGTGAGCGTCGACAGTGGCAAGGCTTCGACTGTTTGTTTGCCCTTCTGTGCTATAAAAAAGCTAGATAACTTTATCTAGCGAAGATGTTCTAACCGCTACAGATATTTGCACAAAAATAAGTACTGATGCCAGTAATACAAATCAGCTCAAGTGGTGACCCTTAAAATAAATATTTTATTAGTGACAACCCTACTTACCACTCAATCTAATAGCCGAGCTATACTCTGCCTGTCGTCCAGACACCAGCATGTTATCGTAGTTGATTTCAGGGCTGCACACCACTTTAGCGCTGTCAGACCTGGTGTAGGAGAAGGATGACCACACGTCCCACAACTTCGAGGACACGTTCCATTTGTGTTCCGTGAAATCTCCTTCAACCTGCATAGAAAAGAATGTATCCCTAGAAACTTTTGTTTCAAAATATTACATTTCTTTTTACATTACATTTCTTTTAACCTACATAAGGTTAAATTCTTGAATTATCAATCTAATCTTCTAATGTAAATTAAAGGAATAGCCTAGAGATTGCCGCTTATCACGGTCACCTGCAATTCTAAAGACTCAATTTTTTTTGAAACTCCGTATGTATAGTAAACTATGGTACTTAAAGATAGACAATTAGGTAAAATAACTATATCACCAACACTTCATGACGAAAATGATTGGTTTCAGTAAAATAAGAGTTTTAACGGTGTTTTACATATAAGTCGAAAAATTGCTAAGCTTGTGCAAACAGGTAAAGGTACAATGTGTCTCATAAGTTTACCTTATTATCTCCAACCTTCCACTGAAGTTTGGGCGCAGGTAAGCCCGAGGACGAGCAGTTAAGCATAACGTGTGATGGCGAAGACTTTTTAACCGTAGCACTCATTACTGCACCCGTGGGGGCCACTGGAATCACAATGTTAATACGAGTGAAAATAGAGAACACCTTCGTCTCTCTACCTGGTTAATGGCCGATCAACACTTCATATTCGTAGACCTGGCGAGGGATCGGCCTTTTTGGCGTTCACTTATAGCCTATGTTCAGCAGTGAACAGATAATGAGGATGATAATACATATATACCTACGCTGTACTGGAAAAAATATATATTAGGAAAGACAGACGACAGGTAACCAAATATTTTTTTAAATTAGTTCCAAACTATGTTTGTTAACCTTTTCCAAAAACAGCTGAACAGATTTTAGTATAACGTTGTACACCACAGCGCTATACTAAAATCTGTTATAGTCGATCCTTAATCTTTAGGAATATTTTTACCTCTATATAAGAAAAGAACTGAAGAAGCTTATGTCGGGACATATTCCCGTACTACTAATAAACGTATAGTATAAATCTAATAAAACTTGTTTGTAAAATCGGTTTGCAGACGATATTTTATGTGATTCACAAGACGAACGTTTCGGCCGATCGTGTCTCTCTATCACTTGTTCCGAACTCTCGCTTGCACACTCAGCCGTAACGTGAGCGCATGAGTCATGCTTTTTTGTATGCAGCCGGCATTCATCGATTTTTATGATGATATTACGTCAAAAAAAATCTTACCTAGCGCTTTCACATATATGTCTTTCTTGCCGATACGAAACATAGGCCTTTCCCCTGACACTTCGCAAGAGTAAGAGAAGTCACTGGGTGGTTGGTACGGCTCCAATATTAGCGTGCATCTGCCTTGCCTACCCCTCTCCTTAGTTATCTCACAGTTGATCGTCATCACTTTGTCGGGAGCATCGAACTTCTGACTTTGGGACGATCCGTGCATCTAAAACATACATTGGTGTTTAAAGAAACAATTCATTGTAAATTGAAAATGACGTCACGCAAGCGTCTGTGATTGGTCACTTTCGGCCGTATGACGTCATTACGATAACAATAGGAAGATATTATTAGCATTTTGTATATTACGTGCATTGCTTTTAGATTCTTTATTATGCATTAGCAAGAGTAAACTAAAATCTTTTTTCAAACTATGTGCAAAGAATACAGACGTACATAGAAGGACAGTTCTTATGGGCGCTTTGAGGACAAACTCTGCGATGTAAACGTCCGCTTGGTGGCGTGACGAGAGGGACACCGCGATGTCCCTAGCGTATGAGCCTACGAGAGCGAGCGAGTGCGAACTGGGGACTAGTCCCCAATAAAGTCGGCACAAAAATTCCTTAAGATTTGTGCTTCTATGTACGTCTGTATTCTTTGCTTTGTGAAAAAAATATCTGTAGGCAAAATACAGGGTGTCCCGGAAAGTAAGGATCAGACGAAACAGGATTACGAGATAAAGGGGAGGTTCCTGGGAGAAAAAGTTTTGGAATGGCCTAGCACAACATCCCGTTTCATTTGATCCTTACTTTCCGGGACACCCTGTATAGATCGTTATGTTAAATATTTAGGTACCTGAAGAAAGTTATACGAGTGTGTTAAATGTATATTCAAGACAGGCGGTGTGTAAATAAGACGGTAAAATTGATTTATATTTATTTTCATCATTTTATTACAGGTACGCATTCTAGGTCTACTCCTAGCATACCTATGTTAGTCACGTACATAACACCGTTACTATACGACAATCATAAGTGCCGCTATGCAGTCCCATTCTTTAAATGACAGCTATAGATAGATTACTACAAGCCAACAAAAAAAATGTATTCTACTCAAAAAAAATCTAAAAATCATAATAATTGACCCTCACATGTCCACCGGCACTCTTCATTAAGCCCATCAAGACACCAATAATTTGCTTAAAGGAAACGGATGCCCAATACTCCACCAGCTAAGTGGTGACTCAAGTCTTTGTAGATTACTAAACTGATTTTTATACAACGATATGCCAAGTAAGAATGTTTTGTTTGCCTCAAAACACGAATAAAAACGTTTTCTAAAAATTTATCCTAGCTTGATCGATTTATCGCCGTTTTTAACCCGTGTATACAAAATTTTATGAAAATCGTTGGAGCCGTTTCCGAGATTCAGATTCTATATATATTTGCTTAAGAATTGCTCGTTTAATGTTCCTTTACTTATTTGATTCGGATTTGTTTTAATTGTGTTAATCTTTTTCTTAAAAAAAAAAACTTTTAAGCAATCACAACAAGTTGATTATCTATACAAGATATAGCGTTATGGACCTTTTGCCCTGATAACAAATTCCACTACATATCGGTATATCGCAGTTTAAAAATCCCTTCGTTTGGGATACTTTACAGTTACCAAAGTCACGGTCACTTCTCGATCAGTCGGAATGTCCTCCGGAGAACAAGGTTAGGTGTGTTATACTGCAATAAAACCTCTAACATAATTCCCCTGTGGAGTGAAATTGGCTACAATATTGAACGCTCACCTCGGGTCTGTATATTAGGAACTGCTGCCCGTTGTGGTACAGACGTACGGACTGGAGCGTGTCGTTGGCCAACGTCGCCCATGTACACGTGACCTCCCAGCCCAGCTCCGGCATCCACGCGCTGGTTACGTTCACGTCTATGGCGTGTACTGTTGACACTGGAATCAATATATGCATCTTAAATGTGGGACGCAATTAGCTTCAAGATTGAAGTCATAACTGAGGTGAAAACTGGTATACGTGATGCGTGGTGGTATATGACCAGGGTCATCAATATGAGGAAGGCAATTTGGAGCAGCACAGCCATCGGAAATATGGCGTAACAGATTGATGAAAGAAGATTTTTGAAGTGAAATTTCTTTAGAATCATTGTGATTTCAAACCGGATGCAACGGAAAACACGACAGGTGAGAGACACAAATACAAAAGAGCGAGAGAGCAAATGTCGGTGTATATTGCACACTGCTTAATGCTTGTATTTGAGCATTTAACATGTGTTTCACTTCTATCGTGTGTGAATCGCACACACACCTTTTTTTTCGAATGGACCTATGCTGTTGGCCTTAAGGCCTTTAAGCTTTATCGAAAGAGTAGTCATGAGATGAATAGAGTAGATTTTTATGAGGTAGTCTCCCCCGCAAGCCGCCAGTCGAGATCGATCGCACGACCTTCTGGCATCGAATCGGAACATGCAGCAGAGCGTCACGTCAACGAAGATTGGTGTGTGACCCCAGGCGCTAGTGAAATCACCCGGTAGGGATCCCCTACATACTAGGGCACATTCCGGGGTGTGCCGCAACGTCCTCTACATATTGTCTTGAGAAAAGCATGCGGACGGTCGAAGTCAGAAGTTACTCAAAAAAGTAAAGCATACAACTCGTTGATTCTGATTATTAAATAGATACCATTTATAAGGTGTGTGTGCGATTCACACACGATAGAAGTGAAACACACGATAAATTCTTAAATACAAGCAAGTATTAAACAGTGTGCAATATACATACACACCGACATTTGCTCTCTCGCTCTTTTGTATTTGTGTCTCTTACCTGTCGTTTTTTCCGTTGCATCCGGTTTGAAATCACAACAATTCCAAAGAAGTTTCACTTCAAAAAATACAATCCCGTGTTACTCCTCACCGATGCGTTGGCCCAATTGTTGGTGAACTCCACACAACTTCCTGATATACCTAATACTCAGAGGGTTTTAAGCCACTCGGCCCTTTGGTCTACTGTTACGGGCGGACTAAAATATAAAGGATATAATGTTTTTTCCGGCCCAATTCGGCTGCAATACAGCATGGCACTGCCTCCATAAAAATGTAGTCTATCAGAAATATTTTTATATAGCTACGTCCAGAAATACATTAATGGTAGTCAGCTTACATTGATGATGATGGTGATGGTGATGGTGATGATGATGATGATGATGATGATGAAACTCCATCATATAAAATTTATGAAGAGAAACGTGTGTAAGATTAGAAAGGTTATTATTTATTATAATTAATAAAGATCCCTTTTGCGGTTGGGATAATATGTGAATAAATGAACGTTATTTCTGTTCAAAGCCTCATTTACATGTATGGGTACTTAATTAGAAGAATCTCCGGCTCGGCCCTCGGTAGTAACGAGTTATTAGCAATGCAACCTTATTAGATTAGCGATCCAGATTATTTAGTTTAAAATTTTCCTACTTTAATATAAATGCATAAATAATATTTTCCCGCAAACAAATCTTGCCCTGTACGCTAAACGAATAGAATAGAATACTTCTTGTATGGAAATGACACTGGCTGTTAAATTACATGTCGTAAGCTAATATTCCCATACAATAAATATTCTATTCTATTCGTTTAGCGATTGGTCCACTTATCTAGGGGAGATGGTTCCACGACCAGCCGGCTGTCAAATAATATTAATTATACAACTGATTACGATAATAATTATTATTAGTCCATATGTGCTGCTGGCTGTGTTGGTATTATCCTTTGGATAATACCATTCTTCGAGGAACCCTAACACAGTCCAAAATGGTTGTGGTTGGACATCATCCATTTTGGACACCTGCTTGTGTTAAATCTTTTTCTTTTATTTTTCTTAATAACGTTAAAAATTATAAGCAAAACGTTTAATAGTGTTGACAATAAAAAACGCATCGGTGGAAGACGCAAAAAAAAATGATGTGGTGTCGTGGGACACCAGGTAGGAACGAAGTTAAGAAAGAGAAGGGATGATAGAACGAAAAGAAAGAGGGAAAAAGAGAAAGGTATTATACACTACTCGCTTGTGTATGCGACTGTCGCGCCTGCGCACGTCTCATTTAACGGTTTTATTTCCACGGATTTTTTCTTACGGTTTTACCATCACATTTTTTTCAGTTCAGTCGCGCAGCAAAATCCCCATCCCCTCCAAGCCTGCCGTAAGGAACTTCGTTCCAAAAATATTTTCTTGAAAGTTAATGATGACTGTTAACACAGGGAGGCAGTCTAGATGATATTGATGATAATTATAATAATAATGATTATCATGACGATGATAATGGCGATTATCTTGATTGTGATAACAATAAAGCGTTCTGCCACGAACCCAAGTGAGTACGATGAATGTTCCAAGAGAAACACAATTAAGTGAAACTTATGGTAAAATTTATATTCGCAATAGAAATAAATAAAAGGAGTTTATTTACACAAGTAAATCGCTCCGTTCAGCCGCGAGTGGATTAAACAATTCATTATGCAAATACGAAGGTATGAGCACCGCTTAACAAGGCTTTGGCACGCCACACCGAAATAAATGTGTATCACAACTAGTGACATTTAGATACAAATAGACGAATTCAATCCATTTAGTGATGGTAGCAAAAATAATTTACCTTTTTTTTCTCGAAAGGTCTAGACTTTTAGGCCTAATGGCCTTTAAGGTCAATCGGTAGGTAGGTGAGCAGATGGCTCACCTAGTAAAATTCGAAAGGGGGGGCGAAGAAAAATCTGTATTATTTAGTGCACAATAAAGAATATTTTGTTCGTTCATTCATTTCACAACGATACTTATTGATTCAGTATAAGAAATACTAACTAATAGGTATTATATCAAAAGATTTGCAGCGTAACAATAGATTCTACTTTTTTAAGTTCTGTAAAATTGATTGGAAATGTGTGAAAAAGTAAAGTTTCAACATAATATATAATATTGTCTCTTCTAATTTCTAACTTCTGGGCACCACCTAAGCGTCTGGGTTCGATCCTGACCCTCTGTGGTGTCTGAAGTCCAATTTTCAAAATTTCTTAGTTTACCCTAAACACGGATCACCGTTGGCTCACCGGTGAAGAAAAACTTCGTGACCTGCACGCCTGATGAGATTGACAGTCTTTGAAGGTGTGTGAAGTTCACTAACCCGCAATGGGCCAGCTTATTGGTGTACCCAATACCCCTCCTCGCCTGATTTCGAGGAGAGGAGACCCGTGGAGCAGTGGGACATAATTATACTTTTTTAACAACTGACGTAGTGTGTTAAAATCGCCCAAGTACCCAGATAGTTATAACACAATTATTTCCCCCAAAAACTCCATTAAGCCTTTTATCCTTTTCATTATACCTTTCGCTCAAATCACGTAACACCATAAATTATTTAAACGACACATAAGTGAACATGAGTACTTAAACGACCCTTGTTGAAATTTATTTTTTGAATTAGACAAATTAGAAGGGGACGCCAGCGTTTGTTCCTCATATCTTCAATATGCCCTTATTTAAATTTAATATTGTGTTACTATTTTACTATGTATATATTTACTTTATATTTTAACTATTTAAGAACTTGGTTATTTTGGCGACCTCTGTGGCTCAATGGTTAGAGCGTTGGCCCTCAAGCTGGGAGGTAACGGGTTCGAATCCCTCCAGGAAACGAAAAAAAAATGTCTTCTTTGATCAAGAATGTGTATTAAATATACTTATGTATTATATAATAAAAAGTATTAAATATATGTATTTCCGTTGTCTGGTACTCATAATACAAGTTCTTCGGAATCTTACCACGGGACCAGATTGACGTGGTTTAAAAGCGTACATAGATATTATTATTTTCATTTCTAAGTACTTCAACTACTACAAATAATGAAGGAGAGATTTTAAACATTAAATTCCTTTATAAAAACCATAGATTTAGAAACATTCTAAATCTATGGTAAAAACATCGTACGTATACATTTATAATATACATGTATTATATATTTTTAACATACAGTACAAATACTATTTACATTTTTAATACTATAATTGATATCTTTGTCGTAAAATTAATTAATTAAAAAAAATATTATACTTTCAATGTTTTTATAGTTAGCGTGGGATATTGTGTTTGTAAACTATGAGTCTAAATTAGAAGCACGAGACTCATGAGTGAATGATCCGAACGACTTAGATCCCTAATGTGCTCAATTGGAGACGGCCGCCTTAATATTTAATATCAGGACGCGTTTGATACGGTTAAACAACACGCGAGATAATAAACGTTAGGCTAGTAAATCATCATTATTAATTCTACTTGTACTGCTATTACAATAAATAACCTAACCTAACCTAGCCTTTTCCGACAAGGGGTAAATAGCTCAAAAAGTAAAAAAAAGAGTAAAATATCAACCCTTTATGTTCCATTGCTGGGCACGGGTCTCCTCGAAATCAGGCGAGAAGGGTAAGGCCAATAGTCCACCGCGCTGGCCCAGTGCGGGTTGGTGAACTTCACATACTTTCAAAGACTTTCATTCTCATCAGGCATGCAGGTTTCCTCACGATGTTTTCCTTCACCGGTGACCGAACGATGGTCTCTTGTTTCAGGATCAAACCCGGAACCTATCGCATAATAGGCCCAGTCCATCCACCACTGGACCATCGTCACTTAAATAGCTCAAACAGGAACATTTTTCAGACTAAGCTAAATAGCTAAAACAGCATTGCTGTCCTGACCTTAACGAAGCAAAAAAGATGTTTATAATGGGTAGACGTGGGGATTATAGGTAATCCTGAAACAAGCTGAGAAACTTAAATAAAAAAATTCCAACAGTTCAACGACCATTATTATGCATGTAGTAATCTTAAGTACTATCAAGAATGCGCTGTCTCGCGCTACCGTCGGGGTACCACCATTCTAGCTTTGAAGAGAAGGGCAAGACAGGTAGTGTATTTACTGCCCCAGATACTAGTGATGGGGACATGGTGGGGACCATGGTTCAAACCTTGCCGTGGCGTGAAGCTCAGTAGCCTAGGGTGAGCCCAGCACCTTGGGCGAAGCGAATTGAGCCGAGGGAGCTCTTTGTATCCCTCTTATAAGAAGAGGGGGCAAGGGGCGAGGACGAAGGGAATCTCGCCTCATTGTACTGTCCCGACGTTATGAGGAGTTGTTCTGTGCGGGGCAACCCCTCTGTGGAGGTGGCGTCGCGTCGGTCCCCTGAGGGACTGACTAGCCGTCAAGGTGCCCTGTTGTAGGCCTGGGGAGAGCCGCTCCCGGCGGGATGCCTAAGCACATTTCCCGGCGTTAAAGACAAAAGATACTTATGATATGTATCACAATAGGTCACACGTGATTAACTTACCAGGAATAGCCAAGTTAACTTTATTATATTCATTTGCGACGTTGCCAATAACTGTGGTTCGCTTGCCTAGTTTAAACCGCTAATATAAAGAAGTATGTAAAACAATTTAATACGCCATTTTATGTTTGAGTACCATCATATTGCAGATGTCTCTTTAATTATGACCAATTGAAGGCAATTACAAAACAAGTCGACAAGAGCTTCTGTAGGGAGATCATAATTGCAATAAATTTTTAATGGCCGTCGTAAAAATGACATTTGCTTAACAAAACACCATTGAAAATTATCGTTTAAACTCATCTTCATTGAAATCTTAATAATGGACAGTAATTCTTTTGAATGTGAAATAAAAACGTTCAACGCCATGTAGTAGAAGTAATTAATTCTTTATTTGAAATAAATCATGGGTTTTATATTTTCTAATTTCTCATAATAATTTTCTAAATAATAATGTGATTTTAAATGTAGAAATTAATTTTTTTAATGAAGCCTAGCAAATCTTGGAAATATATATAAGTGATAAATTTACGGAATAAATAATGTAATATGTATAATCTTATTTATTTCACCCACCCTAAAAGTAAACATAAAAGTTAGTCTAAAACCCAGTAAGTTAGCTTTATAGAAATAACTTTTTAATTCAGACGTTAAAAGCATCAAGATTATTATTATATTATACAAGTTGTCCGCGGTTTTACACGCGCCAAAATAGAAAAAAAATGACGTTTTCTTCAAAGAAGCTTAATAAAGATTAAAGAAAGAATTTTTCAAATCTGACTGGTTTCAAACAAGTTATCGTTCAGGTTTATTATATTAGTAGTCTATTAAACTAAGTAGTAGGTTTTAAAGCTATATTTTTTAACTGTTTTGGCTAACAAGCTGACACTACTGATATAGACAATTATAATTGAGAAAAAAGTCAACCCCAAAGTAGCATTGATTTTAATAAAGACCAATTAAAGTGTATTGAATATGTCAATTTATTTTAATTAGCTCTATCAAAGTACCAAAGTGTCAGTCAGAATCTTTAATAAATTATGTAGCCATTGCACGCAGCTTCGTCTGCGTCAACGAAGATTTAAAACGGGTCCCTAATTTTTGAAAATTTGATATAACCTATGGGATACATTCACCGGGGATAGTGTAGCTTTCTAACAGTGAAAGAACTTTTCAAATCGGTCAAGTAGTTTCGGAGCCTATTCAATACAAACAATCAAATCTTTCCTCTTTATAATATTAGAATAGATAATTTATAGCCATACTAGGAAATTCTATTAATAGGTTTGTAAGTTTGGATGTATGAGGTAAACTTCTAAACTATTCATCCGTTTAAAACAATCTTATGCTACGTAATCACCGAATGACAGAGATTAAAAGAAATGTTCGAGTATATCAGTGGTACTACATTATCATCCACCCATTGCTGAAAATAGGCCTCCCTCAATAAACTCCAACACGACCAATCGATGTACCGACTACATTAAATTGTTAAATAAAAAATGTATTTTAGAGTTTTTTACCTTTTGCCAAAACTCAAAAGTTGCAGAAGTTTTAAATATTTTGTTATGAGATATCTTTGTTTCTTGTAACAATAAATAACTTTATCGGTTAAGGTTATCGGTTCCATATAATATAATATATTATTTTGCTATGTTTTTTAGCGATTCGCCAAAATATGTGAATGTAAATTTGTTTGTTATGCTTCTACGCGAAAACTCGTCAAACTTGGTACCTACGCGTATTTTAACCTACTTTTAACGTGTATTTTAACTACCATGTAGTTACACAAAAGATATTTTTTTATTTTTTTTCCTCTCGTATGCACAAAAGTTGTCCGGAAGAAATTACCATGCAAGCAATAAATAATAACTGTTTGTGTGCACAATAAAGTATATTTCATTCAATATCTTTATATGAAGAAAAAAAAACGCAAGTGAGTTCGCGGGCAAAACTGTTAGTTGGTATATATTCATAAGTATAATTGAAATATTTACCTAAAGGCCTGTTTCACCACTTCCTGATAAGTGCCGGATAGGATCCACAACATATTTGACAGGTACTCCATACTCTATCTGTTGGATACCTAGTGGATAGACTATTCGGCACTTATCAGGAAGTGGTGAAACAGGCCCTAAATATATTTCTTTTAGATATATAAATAACTTTGATATCTTAAAATAATACAAAGCTTCGATAATGAAAACTAATGACTATCACAAATTTTATAAATAATTTTTGACTTAAATATAATAAAATAATTTTTATACATAAATTAATATAATAATTGCGTAAGTCGGTAAGAATGTAAGGATGTATGTTTGTTACTCTCCCATGCAAAAAGGTATGAGAATAAAATATAGGCTATAATTTATTCCCCTACTTCTATGGGTATTCGCGGTGCACTTCTAGTAAAACATATAATTTACAAAATAAAAATCGAACCTTATAAAATGACAAGGTTAAAACTTTACCTAATAATAGCCAAATCATCATTCCCATTAACATCGTCACAGTCACTAATCAAACTGAATACACAACAATTAACTACACGTCCTCTTTACAGAGTAGTTCACAATAAACTGTGGTGTATGCGCGCGCGCCGGTCACTATTGTATGTATGACCAAGAAGCGTGCGTGCATTTTGTATGTTGATGATAAATATTTCATTTTTTTTTGTCAACCAAAATTGTTCTTCATCATAATCAGCCTTAATTCGTCCACTGCTGAACATAGTTCTTCCTCATTGAACGTCAAGATCACTGATCTTCTTTTTTTCTTCTTGTCAGATTTAAAAAATTTAACTATATTTTATAATAGCTGATGCTCGCAGTCTTACCATTAATTTTGATATTAATTTTGAGGCTTATGTCATTCAGTGTTTACTCAGCGTTCTTATATTTTTTAGTCGGTTAGGAATTTTTGATTGTCGTAACAAACAAACAATAAAACATCATGTTCAATACGATATGAGCATAGATTACATTTTTCTTGAACAACAATAGATACGCATTGTGAAAATTTCAAGTATATATATATTATGATAGTTTAATTTTAATAGTACAATATACAGCCTCCCTACAACCAAGTAGACACATAGTGCAAGGTTTCTTTGAGTACGAGACTTTGTGAATATAATATTTTTTAATAGATGTTCTAATACGACTATCTTATGTTATTATACTTGGACGGAGAGTATGGATCTGACGGGTACACTCGTAAACTGAGTTTATATCGTTTTTATTCCTTTTCTAGCTTTTGAAATTAGAAATCTTTTCCTTATTTAGAGTAGGATCGTACGTAGCAGAAGGATTCTCTTATAAGGCACTTCTGATTATGCAATCATTGTAAATACTTTTCTCTTCAATCACGTTTCCATCGTACTTTTGTGCGTGTTTCCGTACAAACATAAAGTTTAATATCCAATATACTTTAAAAATATTTACGCTCTTTTGCATAGGCAATGTAATTACGGGCACAATTTATATGCATCAGACCAGCTTCCACTTCAATTATGGGACGATACGGCTCACTGACCGACAATATCGTCTTCTTGTTTGGTAAAATAGGCAATTATTCCAGTTAAATTTATAAATTAAGTATATGTGGTTTTTGGTTTGCTACTATTACTTCTTCACTTGTCAACTTCTTCTTCTCTTGTCACTTGTTTGAATGAACTACATACCATACCATTTTATAAGCAATACAAGGAACTAATAACGGCCTTGAATTATTAGTCAAGTTTCCAGAGTCGTTACAAACTAGCATAGTAATGAAAAACGTTGGCTAAGAAGCCAAAGTAGTATGTCTGCTAAATTTAGCAAAAAAAAAATATTAAGATATTTTTTTGGTAATATAAAACAAATAACAAATACCAATTCAAAGAGTTTTACACACAAACCAGTTTATCTAATTCTATTAATGTTTAAAACTTTAAAACAATATCCATTTGATTGTTATTCTGCTATTCACAATCATGCTGTTTAAAATGAGACAAACACGTTAATGTTTTATTCAACCGCTATAAACACAATTTCACACTGTACGCGATTTCGCATGAATGACCAATTCACATTCAAAACTACGTTTAAATTTATAAACCACTCCCGGTGAATAAAAATTCCTTTGTATATCCAATTAAGGGCTAGCTTTTAAAATAATAGCCATAATGACGCACTCTAATTGAGCGAGCGTGCTACGATCAAACTATTAGAATTGATTTTGTTCTAATTCCTGTTTTGTTTATTGATGGAATATATTCAGATGTTTGAATGGACGAATGTTTGGAAGCATAGTCATTGTCGTATTAAAATCATTTTGGTAGTTTTTTTGCATTTTTTAAAATATTGCTATTTATTATAAATATAGTATAAGTATATTTTCGATTAAATTTTCAATGCATAACATTTTTTGTGTAAATTATTTTTCCGTTTGGAGGAAAAAGAAAGAATATTTTGGTACCTCTTGTTCATGACGTAAAAAATATATAAAATAATGAATGGATTACTTTCAAGTCACTTGAGTTTAATCATGAGAGGTTGCCTTCGTAACAATTCACTATACTCGCTTTACTTATTAATATCCTTGGAGGATAAATGAAAGGTTTCGTTACGTTTAATGTTAACGGCTAAAAATAACCCAATTTGGAGCTTTCAACGAAAACCCCTTTGAGATGTAATAAAATAATGTACGATGGAATTGTGTACTAAATGGGCTACGGAAAAGTCCGCGATGGCATATTATGTCTATCCCTTAAGAGTAACTTCCTTACTAATATTATAAATGTGATAGTAGGTATGATGCGAAAGCTACTTAACCGATCATCATGAAACTTTGTACACATAGTCTGGCAGTAGAAGTAACATAGGATAAATAAAAAAATAGTACTATATAAGTTAGCGTTTGGGCGCCAAATGACAAACGACCATTGTCTTGACAAATCACTGATATTTGTGGAAAAATGTGATGGTATTTTTTTAATAATTTGTTACACTTTATTAACTTAAAAGAAAATTTTAACGGGGAAAAAGTTGAATGGCTTAATATTTTATGTTCTTCGTCACCTCAATTGATCTTATAAGCAATCCAAAGGTTTTAAGTGAGAAAAAGAATAATTAAGAGTGCTATTAGGGCGACCGCTCAAAGATGCAATTTGTCTTCATTAAAAGTACTTCGTCGTTCGCATTTATCACTTCTTGGACCATTACTGCTGAAATTATGTGCCAGTTGTCACCAACCATTGGCATACATACAAAAAACAGCCTGTATATATACAGGGTGTGTTTTTACTACATAGTAAAAACCTGACATATTTCACGTGTAGTGAAGTGTAGTGTTAGTTTAAATGTTTTGCATGATATACAATGTATATATTTATATTTAAAGAACATTATAAATCAAGTGTGACTGGAATCCATTGTAGTATTGTTGAATGATTGTTATTGTGAGCGAGCCGGTTTCATGTGGTTTCTGGTGCTGGTTGAATCTCGCATAGTGCAGATAATTTATATGGCGTAGGCAATAGGTATACATCCGTTCCAGGTCATGGAAGTATTTGTCATTGTATGTTCTTTTTTCGGATGGAGCTATGCTAGTGGCTCTAGTGTCTAAAGCTTCATCTTTGTATTTTCTTAAATTTATTTCCAATACGTTAAAATCTTACTCAGAACTGGATCGGTGTGGTGTAGTGATTAAAAAAAAAAAAAAACAATCTGTAGTTTGCGAAGTAAATGTATAAACCGTATTTTTATTTATTGTGTAATTAAAAACAAAATAAAGGAATAAAAATTATTGTAGGTGTATCTTTGCTTGTTTTTTCACTTTAAATAAATAATGAAAAATATGACAATCCCTTATTTCAGTCATAATATCTTTCAGTCATAACTCAGCTACATAGAGTTTGTTAGTTTAGATGTAGATGGATCTTGGAAAAATGGAAACATGTTAAAAAATAGACTTTCATATTTAAAATACAAAATTTTCATTCACATAAAAAAAGGCTATAAAATCATAAACAGTCCAGGGACATTTCTTAATCTATGTTGATGCAAAAATCTGCTTGATAATGTACATGTAATCTGTTATTACGAAGACAATAGAAACAGCAAAAGCAGGTAAACCAAGAGATTTCTATTGAAGTAATTGCTTCAGTCCCTTACATCGAAAACCACGAGATCGATTTTCATCTCAAGCCAATATAGATGTGTCAGAAACATTTATGATCAGCGAGGTACGTGTAGTTAATGAAAGCGATGATTATTTTAAAATATAAACGCTTAATAAATGTGTGAAACCAATTATAAAAAAACACACACACACATAACATGGAAAAAAGGTTTTTACAGGGTTACAATTACATTTATGGATGTACATCATTTACACAACTACTTTTATTGGTTACGTATCATATTTCATGAAGGTCAGTCCATTCTTTTCTAAATTCAAATTAAATGAATGTTAACCGGTCATAAAATACACCGCCATTTTTAAAGGCGTTAAGAAAGTTCACAGCCTTGTATAGATTCAATGTACGTATGTAAGGGTCTAATATTTACCTACCTATAATATGTATGCAGTACATATTATAGGTAGGTACATATTAGACCCTCGGTGCTTGAGAGTAGAAAACTCTAGACACTTAAAAGACAGCTGATATTATACTTTAATAAAAGTAATTATTATTTCGCTTACGAAAAGGTTGCGGACCGCTGACGTGGATATTTTAATTTTTCGCTGTACTTGCGGTAATGCGTACTAAATTTTCTCGTTAATCTATCTATTATTATGTTGTTAGGGCTCATTTTTACCTAACGAACCAATTTCTACAATTATTCCTACGAAAATTTATGACTGAAAATGGACAGCTAAATTCTTTTTGGATTATCTATGAAATTCACTTTTTCTTAAGGCTTTTAAATACAAATTGAGATTCACATTGAATAAAATGTTTTTATACGTTTTGATGATTAAAAAACCTACCCTTAAATGAGATAATTTATGCTTGAACGGTTTTATAATTTTAAGTTTCAATATAATCAAATGGTTTTTGAAGCTTTCGAAGAAAGGATAATATACAATTCATAACCTGTATTATATATCATTTATTTTAGATACATAATTTACTAGTGGGTCCAACAGACGGCATGTGCAAAATATCGTATAACTAACCAAATTGTGAATCAAAATATCTCTAAATTCCACTTGAATACGCACAAAAAATTCGTTCAAATCGGTTCAGCCAGCGTTTATAAGGAGTTCAGTGACATACACACGTACATAATTATATATATATATATATATATATATATATATATATATATATATACATGTATAGACTTAAAAAGTCATCAATTATTTGTATTTATTTTGTATTTCGATTTGTAAGTTTTCTTTTCACCTGTAGATACTTTACATCGTTTTTTTGTCGGTAAAATGTCTGCCTTTATGAAATTATTGGTTTATCTCATTTGTATAAATGAATAATAATGCACACTTGAATTCAGTAAATCCATAAAATAAAATACAATAAATTAAATCACCTAAAAGTCTACGAACGGTCAAAATTCAATATTTCAAAAATAATGATTCTGTAACGAACGGAGTATTTAAAATGTTAAATCCTCCAGTCAAAGGGATTAGCGGTGCCCTACATCCCAAATGGAAACGTTTGTGTGTGGATTGATATATTTTATGTGGAAAAACTGATGCCGACACGTAACACATTTATTAAGTGTTTATGTCGTCTTGGCGTTCATTGAGGGAGGCCTATATTCAGCAGTGACCGATAAAAGCTGATGATGAAATCTAAACAAGAAATTTTCAACTTAAAACTGTTTAAAATGGGATATTTACCATGTTTTTTAACATCATTTCCCTGAGCTCGGTTTATGAACTTTATGATATGTAGTCTTGGCGTTTATTGAGGGAGGCCTATGTTCAGCAGTGACTGATAAAGGCTGATGATGATGATGATGATGATGTATAAACAAGAAATTAACAATTTAAAACTATTTAAAACGGGATATTCACCACGTTTTCTAACTTCATTCCGCGGAGCTCGATATTTCAACATTGTCTACGAATGTCTCGTTCAGAAGACTTACTGAGTCTGAATGATAAAAAACCTGGTAAATATCCCGTTTTGAATAGTTTTTATAATAGAAATAACAATTTTAATTTCAAATCCTATCATTTACAATATGCTATTATAGTACAACTTATAATGAAACAACTTTTACGGGTTTTATCGCGGTTTATTATGATAAAATATCTAAGATCCGTCCTTCTAACCGTCCGTCCGTCCTAAATTTTACATGCCCCACGTTTCGGATACTTTAGAGCAACCATGGTCACGGGAGGACGTAAGTTCCATTCGTGACCATGCTTGCTGTAAAAGTTGTTTCATTATGAATTATATTTGCGTAATTATAAGAAACAATAGAGTACAACTTATAGCGGACTTTATGGCGTTCTGTTATGTCACAAAGAAGCATTTCAGCATATCCAGCGATGATGATAATGAATGTATGATATGTCCAGGAAAAAACACTGCTACAGGAAATTCCCGTGAAACAGTGGCGTTGACTTTGATTGATTTCCTAAACAAAATATCAATAGTCCGGGAATCAGCGACCGCCGATTTTTCGCAAGGGTTCAAAGGTAAGCTAAATTGTTTTTGAGAATAGGAAAACTGTGGATAAATTTTGTTTTGTAGCTTTGTATTGTCTGGGCTTTAAATTGACTGATGCAGTATTGTAGAAATTATTACATACTTACTAGCTGCTGCACGCAGCTTCGCCTGCGTGAACTAAGTATTAATACGTGTATGTTCACCAGGGATACTGTGGCTTCCCAACAGTGAAAGAATTTTTCAAATCAGTCAAGTAGTTTCGGAGCCTATTCAATACAAACAAACAATCAAATCTTTCCTCTTTATAACATTAGTATAGGTTTCTTCAGTAGGTGATATTACCAAATATTCTAAAAGGCTGAGAGAAACAATATGAAATTTAAATTGTGTTGTAGTTTAAAGAGCACTCACACACAGTTACACAGTCCTTATAACACAATATTTTTGTCATGAGTGAGCAACCGAGAAGAGCCCTTATGGTGGCTACTGACGCCCATAGACAAGCAACCAAAGCTTTCTCACAAACCGCAAGAAACGTGACAGCATACCACATCGGTATTATGTGAGCGAGAGATAACTCATACTTCGTGCCGGCCCGACTCGGCTACAAAACAGCAGTGCACTGCCTCCTTTTTAAAGGTATTATTAAATTAGGAAAAAAATATTTACATTTTTTCTACTAAGGCATAATAATCATTAAGGAAAGAAAGAAGACATCGTAGGAATATTTTGAATAAATTCAGTACGTATGAGAAGTCTCGTGTCAAATGAAAGACGCAGTGATGATGCATGCATCTTGCAATAGTTCTTTCAAGATATGTGTGGAGTACTTAGAATGCTAATAAAATACATATTACTTAGAATAGAATATTATGTGATAGAATACTTATGAAATCCAGGGTAAGCCGAAGAGCAAACTCTTAGCTGAGCTAGAAATGAGTTAGAGATACTGGAAGTGACTAAGTTTTAAAATAAAAATAAAATTAAAAAAAAGTATTGTGTGGTTTTATGAAACCACGGTAAAGGTGAAACTTTTTTTTACATTATAGACATTTAACAAACAAAATAGCGTGGAGCACTGGTACAAATGAGTATTAGTCGGCGCGGGGTTTACATGGTATTTGTACATATTATATTTAAGATTTTTATTACATAATATTTACACACACATCTTTGTCCCAGAAACACAGAAACTTGTTCTCTGGCGGGATTCAAACCCGCTATCTTCGGCTTGAGCGCCAACGCGCTAACCACTGAGCTACATTCGTCAAAAGATTATATATAGACAAATGATTTTTATATTACGAAATATACAACTTTCCATAAATTTCTCTTCCAGCGAACAATGTTTCCCTGCGGACCGCAGCCCCAGAGGTCTTACGTCAAGATACGTCACTATTAACTATTCCGCTGTTCGCAATCTTTTGTGCCCGTATAAGACCTTTAATATCGACTTGGTAATTGCGTTTTATTAGTTCGGTATTTAATTTTCAAAGTATTCCAATAAGGCTTGTGGTGCGCCAATTAGGTTTAAGGGTTCAATAAGGTCAATTTAACGTGTACATATGGCGTTATGTTTTAGTTTCGAGTATGCAAACTTTGATACAGTGGGTGTTTTCGTTTAGTCGTTTTAATTAAGAAAAAATACTTGGGAATTTGTTTCCAATATTTAAGTTAGGGAAGATGAGCATCCCGTCGCCTGCACAGATCCGGGATCCTCAAATATAGCGGCTGAAGGCTCACGCAGCGGTTTTAGTGGGGTAGGGCACCCAAATGCGAGTCCCCACACACGCCAGCGCGCCTACCCAGGCCCTGGTATGGTCGTAAATGATTTCCGCTGCGTCAACAAAAAAAAAAGGGAAGATGGTCGATGTTCAGCAGTGGGCGGACGAAGTCTGATGATGATGATGCTATGAAGTTTGAACTATTTAAAATGAAAATATGAATTTCGTCGAGCTACCAACCCCTTATGCGTTATTATTATCATCATCATCATTATCATCGTCATCATCATCATAATCATCAGCATAATCATCATCAGCCTTTGTACGTCCACTGCTGAACAATTAAATGAAACCTTCATTTAATGCCAAGACGACCGAGCTTTTGCCATTCGGTTTTTTTAAGTGCTCTGTGTATAATCGCCAACTTCATGAGTATTTATTTGTCATATAAACTTTTTATTTACAACAACAATTTTACTTATCTCCTTTATTTTCTTTGATGTAAATCGTATATTATGTTCTAATGCTGAGTGCGGTATTCACATCAAAATTAGACACCGCCATAGTTGACATAATATGCTCTAGGTCTATCTGTGTTCCTCACCACGGTTCAGGCCTTGTCGTGGCGGTAGGGCTCAGTAGCCCAGGGTGACTACACCTAGGGCGAAGCGAATTGAGCCAAGGGGGCTCTTTGTACCCCTCTCATAATTTTAAGAAGAGATGGCAAAAGAGCAGGGGCAAGGGGCGAGGACGGGAACCTCGCCTAATTGTACTGTCTCGTCGTTGGGAGGTGGCGTCGGTCCCCTGAGGGACTGACTAGCCGTCGAGGTGCCCTGTTGCTTGTAGATCCGGGGCACCTCAGAAAAGGCGCCATTGATGGCACAGCGAGTCCCACATACCCTGAGGAGACCCACTCCCCCCCGGGACGCATAAGCGCATTTCTCGGCGTTAAAGAAAAAAAAAGTCAATCTGTGTTGTATATATATAAAATACTTTTTTTCTTATTAGGTATGTGGGTTTCCTCACAATTTTGCCTTCACCAATAAACAAGCAATAGTCAGATGCAACTCACGATAAGATTTATATCACAACTAGTAAAATTTAGTGCCATTGTTATGAATTTAAATTCTGAGAAATGGATATGAAAGCCACGAAAATATTTATTTCGACACAAACTTTTATCAAGTTCATAGACGTAACCGACAATATTAATTATAAAGTTAGACAAGATTAAAGTCGAGAACTATTTACATTAGACCATTTAGAAGCCACTCATAAATTAGACCTAAAGTCTAAATAAGCAGATTTAGAGTTTTACTGGATTAGAATAGTTCAAAAGTTCGCTGCTAGAATTTTAAATATTTCATACGGAGGGTTTAAGAATCGAGTTCAATATCAAAAAAAAAGTTTTGAAAGTAAGCAATACCAGTAGGCCTACTCAGTAAAAACCATTTCGATATCGAGCTTCACCTGAGTGAGATATAGATAGAGTCGAGTTGTAAAGAATACAAATTCGTTAAATTCGTCGTATCACCGCGGTTTCCGCTATCTAGATTCGAAAACGACCTTACAGAATAGCCCTACAGTAAATGATTTGGAGTTAAGAAGAATTATGTAAGAGCGACGATGCTATAGTTGGTTTGAAGTCTGTCCCTTGAGTAAGAGGTTTGGGTTCGATTCTGACACCACTGTGGTGCCTTGTTATAGGGTTTGCTACATTTCTAAGTACGCCTGCACACGAGACCATCGCTCGCTCACCAGTGCAAAAAACGTGATAAACCTGAAGATAAGATTTACCCCACACCCAGATGTTAATTCTCGGCGCTAGTAATAAGTACTAATGCCTATCATGATCACTACCCTTCTTTTCGAAAAATAGCAAAGCTGTTCCGCGGGAAGAACAAACAAGATGGCCGAACCCATACAGCCCCTTGGGCGCATACTTCCCATCGAATCTGTACCAAATTCGTACCAATATAAAATGTTTTGTATAAAATCTGCGGGTTCGCTAGACGTGGATAATCTTAAATATATTTATACATGTTCCTTTATTTTAGTTCTAGGATAGTTTCGGATACAGAAGGCGTGGTACTGTGAAAAGTGTGCCTGGGTTCATATATAATATTCACCGAAATCCCCAGGTACCTACCGTATAACTAATACAGATTTCGATACGGAATATTTTATTTGTTTCCCTTTTTTACATTTCGTATGTGGCCCAGGACGACATTGGGGCATTACTTTGAATAAATAAGTACGGGCGAGGCCATTTAAGAAAATGAACTTGTTTTAACATGCGCGCGGCACGCCTAAGGCAAATGTGGGAAAACTGATATAAAAAAGGTGTGATTTCTGCCGTGATTGTTCTTTTTGAAAGTTTGTCAGGGATTGTTGTATAAATCATTGTATACTTGAATTCCATTTTCAAATCGATATTTTTAGTCCGAAACCATGCTTGGATAACGCAAGTCTGTCCTTTTGCCTATCTATCGCTCGGTTTCTGGAAGGCTGATCAACGCAAAAATGAACAAATCAACTGTCCAGTCTCTTGTGAAGTGTCAAATGAGTTGCTAGAAGCATGGTTAAATTACTTAATTTGATCAGCCTGTCAGTTGACATAACAACTACAATAAAAAGCTGTCAAAATTGACTCTAGAATCGTATGTTAACCGCCATTAATAGCCATGTTAGTTGACATACACTTGGCAAATGGAAGCTGGATCATCAGCCAGGCTAACATGCGTAAAACGAGCTACTTCTTAACGAGAGAGAGAGTTTTAGTTAAGTAGCGTCATTCATTAAGTAGCGTCTCTATCGCGCCCCCACTCATCATCCATGGGTAGCCAGTAATTACATCTGTCCTACCCTTCTTTTAAAAACACAGCAATGCTAGCTTTTAAAAATAAGCATGCAGGATTGAGGAACTCATGCACACACCGCACAACAAGCGCATCCCTTCCACCATAATATTTATTATTAAAATGTTATATGTGTTGCATTCCATGTAGCACGTTTCATATAAGTGCAGTTCCCGCGAACACTTTGAAGGCAGGAAGCATGTGCCTTTATAAAATTTCATCAGGCCGACACCAACCTTTGTCTGGTTCTTAAGATTCACAAGCCGTAAGGTTATTGTGTAACGGGAGCATGATCGCACACTCTAGCTCATATTTTAATGACATTTTTAAAGATAAAGTAACGTTTACATTAACAAGGGCATAGTGCCCCCTCAATTCCATCAGTTGGCGGAGGAAAGCCGATGATAATGATGATGCGAAATTAGAAAGAAAGAAAGAAAAATATTTTTATTATTCACAACAAATACCAAAACAATAATATTAAAACTAATTAAGGATATGCATTATAGTTTATAAGGCCACGTTTAGGTAGACGAAGTGTTAGTCGGCCATTAACCATATGGGAAGACGATCTCCGTGCAGTGGCTGATCCGCGTTGTATGCGAGTAGCAAGGGATCGGTCGTCTTGGCGTTCATTGAGGGAGCCCTATGTTCAGCAGTGGAAGAATAAAGGCTGATAATGATGATGATGATGATGATAGTTTACAGAGAACAATAGAGGCAGCCACTCAGCATTTGTCACAACGTTACAGCAATGCTGAGACGCTGATTTACAGTGACTCCATTCGCAAGTGGGATATTTATTTATATACCCAATCGGTCGTCGTGACGTTCATTGAGGAAGGCCTATGTTCAACAGTTAGTTCGTTTTTACAAACAAAGCCATATACTTTATGTGTCTTAATAATCTTCAAAATTTTTGCAGCAACCCTATGGAGTTAGCGTAAAACGCAATTGCATAGAATGGTAGCGTTTGCCACTTGTCTATAGGGGCTGAAGCAACTAAACTGTATGTTCATGTGACACATACGTGATGATGTTGATGAATTTTATAATAAAATGTATACATTAAACACTTTATTACATTTAACATTTATTTCAATAAGCCGATTATTTCATTTAAATTTTCAATAATATAATCATTAATGTGATTTTACTCCGCATACGGACCGAAATACGAATTATAATTATTTAATGATTCAGAAATCATAATATTACATTTCGTTCAATTATTAGCGATGAAACATATTTTTGATAATAAAATCGTCCACTAGTTATTTACTGGTAGAAAAACATTTGAACGGAAAGAAAGAAACATAAATAGAGAATTTTTTTCTAAACGCAGCTTTTACTGCGAAACTATTATTTTATAAACTTGCGTTAGGAAGTTTTATTTTGCCTATGCCATTTTTATTACCATCCTGTAATCATTTTTTGCCAATATCATCAACTGTTCTTCATTTTCTTCAATTCATTTCTGTGTTTCGGACAGGCAAAACAGGCAGTGTTACAGACATGGGAAACGTTCATCTTCCATTCCATAACAGCCAACACATAAATAAAAAATTTTGTCTAGTCGCAGGTGAACTCATTTTTGTTTATCAAGTATTTTTGTACGCCCTCCACATACCACAGTTACTTAGGTATTTAAAAAGAGAAAGATTACTATTCTTCTGATGCATATTTCTTAAGGTTCCTTAATAAATAATAATTCATAAAAACAGTAAAAAAATGATTTATCATTGTAACAACATAATTTTCTAAATATCATAAATATTATTGTCAAAGTCAAAGTCAAAATTTTTATTCAAAGTAGTACCATCAAAGTATCTTTTTGAACGTCAATTGAGTCTACCACCGGTTCCAAAGCAAGCCCACTGAGAAGAACCACTGAGAAGAAATTGTAATATCATAAATCTACACAGAAACCATAATGTACGCCGGCCTTAAAGTTTTAAGCTCGCGTACTTGTGTTAGTAGTCTATAAACTAACTGACGGCTAACTCTGTTGTGAGTGCTAAGTTCAGACATATGTTCATATCATCAAATACATTATCTTATCGCCTTATAAACTCCAGATTATAATTGTTAAAGTTGATATCATTTCCTTATACCCTTAATACGGGAGTGACGATGGTCCAGTGGTGGACGGACTCGGCCTCTTATGCGAGAGGTTCCGGGTTCGATCCTGACCCCCCCCCCGAGTGTGCCTCGAAATGGGTTTTTCTAAATTTCTAAGTGCACCCCAAACATGAGTTCGTTCGCTCATCGATGAAGGAAAATATCGTGAAAAAACCTGCATGCCTGATAAGATTCCACCAGCTCGCACACATTAGGATCGATTTGTAAAAATGCTCCCTCGAGCCATGGAAGATTTTACCAGTGTTTTTAGAATATTCTGGAAGCTAACCCTTCCGATTGTTAAATTATAAATTGCATGTAATTCCAGAAGTCCCTAATCGTGACGATCTTGCAAATCGGAAGGTGTGCGAATTAATACAGTGGAGCGTGGAATTCTTTAGTTCAATTCTACCTTCTCGCACTGTTGTTAGACATTTTTTTTGAGTTACAAAATCACCACCCTTGCTTAAAAAATAACTTATAGGTAAGTCTAAGTACCTAATAGGACAGAAGGGGGCACATTGCCCCCGTTGAAGAAGACGAAGATGAGGAATAAATGTATTCAAAAATCCAAAAATACATTAAAATCGCTGTCACATTGACAGAAAGACAGATACACAAATCGATAACCACTTGTAATTAATAATAAAAAACTATTTTTTTTATTAATAATGAGTGACGATGGTTCAGTGGGTATGGCTCCGCCTCTTGAGCGAAAGGTTTTTTTTTTATATTATAAGAGGGCAAACGAACAGTCGAAGCCTTGCGACTATCAACGCCCATTAACATCCACATAACCAGAGGTCATGCAGATGCGTTGCCCTCCTTTTTCCTATTCCCCCAATGGGCCACCGGAAACTCACCGCACGAAACGCGACAGCTTAGCTGTCACTTTACGCTGATTTCATGTGAGCGAGAGGTTCCTCCCCGGTCGTGCCGGCCCAATTTGGCTACAAAGCAGCATGGCATTACCTCTTACAAAGGTTTCAGGTTCGATCTTGACCCCGCCCCTCTACCTTCGTAATTCCTGAAATGGGTTTCTCTAAATTTTTAAGTCACCCTGATCACGAGACCATCGTTTGCTCATCGGTGTAGGAAAACATCGCGAGGAAACCGCACGCCTGATGATATTAAAAGTTTTTGAAGATGTGTGAAGTTCACCAGCCCGCGTCTTTATCCGACGGGGGTGAGGCAGAGATCCACAGGTACAAACCCGATGCCAAGAAGCCATGGAAGTCCCACTCCACGGCTGGCGGTAGGGCAACCCTCCACTTACTATATCACTGGGTGATACCAACCGGCTCACCCCACTTCCGACGAAGTATTAGGGCCAATAACAACGCTCCATCCGAAAAAAAAACCTGCCCGCATTGGCTCAGCGCCTTGGTAAACTATGACCGACCTTTCCTGATTTCGAGGAGGAGACCAGCAGTGGGACATATATGCTAGGACTTTACTTTTATTTAATTTATATTCATCGATTTGCATGAAAATTAAATACTGAAACAAGAAAATACACTGAAAAAAGAAATTTTCCATAAAAATTAAAAACACCGTAAAAAGTAATATATTTCTACATAAACTGCACTATCGCATTCCCGGTGTGTATGCAAATAAGTTACTTGTGCTATATTTTTTGTTATTTTTTTCTGAAACATTAAAATATCACCTGTTTGGTATCAAACATTCAGCAAAGCTTGTAAGAGAAACATTACATATTCGTTTTTGCTTTTGCTTTAATTCTTTAAAAAAAAACCGACCAAATGAAAAATATATCAACTTCTACATGACAAAAACGTTCGTTTAAAAACAAGTAATTTATAATAATTAGTTGACAATAGTATATAAAAATAATCTTTATATATAAAACTAGCTGTTGCCCGCAGCTTCTTTTGTTCTTTAACTAAGATTTACTACGGGATCTTAGTACGCAAAATAAGTAACCTTTCTGGTTGTTTTTTTAAATCTTGTGTCCGAAAAACCCAAATATCTTACTGAGCCCTAATTTTTTCCAGAATAAAATTTAGCCTATGTTAGTCGTAGATAATGTAGCTTTCGAAAGGTGAAAGAATTTTTGAAATCAGTCCAGTACTTTTTAAGCCTATTCTTTACAACCAACCAAACAAACAAACAAAGTTTTCCTCTTTATAATATTAGTGTAGGTGTGATGATTTTTATATTTATAAAAATGTGAAAGAATAAAATGTTCTTTTTACAGGCTTCTCTATGGATATAGGTAGGACAGTATGTACTAGGTACATTCGGTTTAAATAGTGTAATACCTAACAACAGTGCGCACGTGATGTAATGTGGCATTTCTGATAAAATTTAAATTCGGTCCCAATCTCGCACTCGATTGTCAAAGACTTACCCCTAAGCTGCTTACGTGAATAAGAAGATTTGGTTCGGATCCCGCTGCCTGCAACTTTGTGGACTTAAAAATTTAAATATCGCAGAGTTTGTCGAATGAAACATATTGACCAATGGTATAAGCAAACGAGGAAGCAAATTAAATAATAATACAACTTGGTATCACGAGGAAGATATTAAGTCTCCAGAATAATAAAAAATATACCCCCCAGAAAAAAAAAACCAGGGTTGGTTGGTCATTAACCAGATGGGAAGACGATCTCCGCGCAGGGGCAGGGGGCCTAGCCAAAATGCTATTACGAAAACGACAGCGAAGTTCGTTCGTCCGTTCGAAGTTGTGATTGGCTAAATCACGTCGTCGATCGCTCGACCGTTCAATCGACGACGTGATTTAACCAATCACAACTTCGATGGGACGAACGAACTTCGCTGTCGTTTTCCCTACTAGGTGAGCCATCTGCTCACCTACCTACCGATTGAGCTTAAAGGCCATCAGGCCTAAAAGTCTAGACCTTTCGAAAAAAAAAAAAGCTGTCGTTTTCGTAATGGCATTTTGGCTAGGCCCCCAGGTCCATGTTGGATGCGAGTAGCAAGGGATCGGTCGTCTTGGCGTTCATTGAGGGAGGCCTATGTTCAGCAGTGGACAGATTAAGGCTGATGATGATACCCCCCAGAAAAGTGATAATGATGATGATGGGCCAGAATAATAAATAATATATTATGTAAGTATGCTATTTGCAGATAGGATTCGAAACGAAGACCTCGGCGAACTAAAGTTGCCGATATCAAGAGAAAAATAAGGTCAGTGAAGTGGCAGTGAGCTGGTCTCACTTAGTAGAATAAGGTTCATGATTGAAGTGAAGAAGTTTTGGTCGGTTATTAACCAAGTGGGTAGATGTCCGTGCAGTGGCCGGTCCGCGTTGGATGCGGTGCAAGGGATCGGTCGTCTTGGCGTTGACTTATGTTTAGCAGTGAACGGATAAAGGCTGATGATGATAATGATGACGATAAAAATAAATATTCCAGATAATATATTTTCCTGAACCGTAAATATAAATAAGTCGGGATCTTTTTTTAACAAATAACTTTGAAATTTCTGAGCGAAAATATAAATATTTCATTTAGTAATTTCAGGCTTGCCTCAGGGATTCTTGAGGACAATGGAGAAGTCGATAAAAAGTGAAAGCAATAGAATTTTTAAGAACAGCCTCCAATGAGACGGGTGAATCTTAATTATCCGGTTACCGCTCTGATCGTCAAGAAAAAAATTCATCCGGCTCTCTGTTTCGAAGATTTTAGTTTTGATCTTAATAATGATTGGCTTCTTTTTATTCATATTTTATTCTAAATTTCATTTTGAAGAATTTTCAATGATTATTTCTATTGTTAAAGTTACTTTGTCCAGAAGCGGATGAATGTGGTTCATTATGCATATTAAATCATTATTTGCTCCTTTTTTTTAAATTATTTGTGTGGGATTCACACTGGGCTGTGCATACCCAAACTAAAACCACTGCAAGCGCCTTCAGCCGCTTTTTGAGGGTCCCGGATCTGTGGGTATCTCTTGGCTCCTTAGCTCTAGCACTATGCTATTTTTTCATCATCATAATAACTATTAATTTTTTTTCGAAAACTGCTGAACATAGGCGTCTTTCACTAAACGCCAATATGGCTGACCTCTTGTAATAAAAATAAACATTTAATAAAATCTGGCTATCGAGATTGTCGCTTGATCTTAAAAATCTATAATATTATAATAGTAAAAATATTTTTAATCTATTATTATACTAGTAGCGCCCTGCGGTTTCACCCGCGTATTTCCCGTTCCCGTAGGAGTACGTGATAAATGATATGTCATTTCAAGTTTCATAAAAATCCATTCAGTAGTTTTTGCGTGAAAGAGTAACAAACATCCTCACAAACTTTGGCATTTATAATACTAGTGGCCGCCCGCGGCTTTACCCGAGTGGTTCCCGTTCCCGCGGAAAAACGGGATAAAAAGTATCCTATGCGTTATTCTAGGCTATGATCTACCTCTGTTGCAAATTTCATCCAGATCCGTTGAGTAGTTTTTGCGTGAAAGAGTAACAAACATCCATACTCACAAACTTTCGCATTTATAATATTAGTAGGACTAGTAGGATTAGTAGGATGTTTACAATCCAAGCCTTGTCGCGGCGGTGGGGCTTAAACTCGGAGTGCGAACACCGGGTGAACTAATTGGATCCAAACAGGGCGGCAGCTGGTTTTGGCCACTGCCGGCCGAGCCGCTCCCTAGTACGCAGTGCCGGGGGTGGTGGTCGCCGTCTCACGTCGGGGCGGGGACCGCGAGGAAGAAAACCTCTACAAAAACTACCCCAATCCCAAAATAAGCTCCGGTGCGCGGCGAGGGGATGAATGGCTGGAGGGTCTCCAGTCCCTAGCGCACTACGTTTAAGTGTTGGCCACGGGTTTTACTCGACCCTAACGAGTAACTAAACCAAACATGGATCAAAACAGTTATGAAAATGGTCCCCGGGCGGGTCCCCGAAAGGGGGAATCCCGCACTTCTACGGAGGTCTGCCCCACGTACTACGGGGGGGGGGCAAAAACTGTTTCAGGGGCGAGCACTCTGCTCGTCCTAGCACCAACGACATACGCGAGATTACGGACAACGAGAGCCATATTGATCTGGACTTGATGACGGCGAGCGAAAGTGAAGGAGGATTGCGAGCGACGACGCCCGCACCCAAAGAGATTGCGAGTAGGTTCTTCCGAAAACAACCCGGAAGAGGAGAATCAGCAGACGAGAGCGGCAACGAGACCACTATCTCTCTGCCACAGAAAGACGAGCAAAAACTGAGACGGCTACGCAAGAGACGTGGAACTGGCGCAGGTGACTCAGATTCGGAGAAGGGAAAAGGCTCAGCCACCCCAAAGTGCAGCAAGCGCGGTAGAGGCAGGCCGCCCATCACTGGGAAATACGTTGGTCTAGCTAGGCCCATCAGAGAGAAAAAAGCGACAGAGGGCGTAGAACTGGCGGGTGAAACGGAACACGAACAGACAGGGAGGCTACTGCCGGCGCGATCACAGCAATTCTCAGAGACCTCAGTGACGGACAAGGACGGTGAGATCACGGCGACCAAATTAGGCTCCACTATCACCGCGAGTCTAGAGGTCATCACGAATATGGCCAAAAAAAATAAGAACCTCGACGGGCCATACATTAAAGCCCTCATGGAAGCCACAGGCGCTATTCAGGAGGCAAGTGAGGCTCTGTCCAATCGCTTAGCCTTGGCAGAGGCGAGGGCGCTGGAGATGGCGAATGAACTTGCTGCATTCAAGCGAGAGAACTCCGACGCCAGTCCCCGAATTACCCCTGTGACCCCGATGCCAAGCGTCGAAGAAATGCTGCAGCAAGCAGTAAGAGAGGCAGTCTCAGTATCGAGTGCAAGGCTGGACGCGCGGCTGGAGAGCCTCGAGGCCCGGCTCCTACCGGAGCCTCGCCTGCGCCCCCCGCTTGCGTCTGATAAAAAAGACAAGGCCCAAGACGCACAAACATCCGCGTCAAAGGCAAGAAGAGGGAACCTGGAACCGGATCCCGCGGTGACAACCTTGGCGCCCCCAGCAAATCCGGGCCCAGCTCAGATGCAAACGAGGAAAAAGACAAAAAAGTCTGCCGCCGCTGCTGAAGCAGCAGCTACAAGGCGGGAGGCTGATGAAATACCACCGGCACCGCCGAAGCCCCATCGTGAAGAGACATGGGCAGAGGTGATTCGAAAGAAGGGTAAATTAGTAGGGAAGACAGAAGAAGAAAAAAAGAAGAAAAGCCCTAAGAAGCCAAAAAGCGGAAAGCTTCGTGCCCCTAAGTCTGCAGCAGTAGTGATCACACTGCAGCCGGGCGCAGAGGAACGAGGTGTCACGTATAAGAACGTCCTGGAAAAAGCAAAGCAAGGGCTTGATCTGACTGAGCTACAAATCCCGGACGTCAAATTCAGACTGGCAGTGACCGGGGCTCGTATATACGAGGTCTCAGGGGACGCTTGCCAAGAGAAAGCGGACGCTCTTGCCGGGAAGCTTAAAGAAATAATAGGGGAGGAAGACGCCCGAGTCGCCAGACCCCAGAAGTGCGTTGAACTGCTCATCAACGGATTGGATGACTCTGCCACTGCAGTAGAAATTGCTATGGCAATCGCCAAGTCAGGTGGCTGCGCAGTTGGCGATGTGAAGGTAGGCGAAATCCGTCTAGATCGAAGGGGCCGCGGCTCGGCCTGGCTTAAGTGCCCAGTCGAAGCAGCGAAGAAGGTGACGGCACCAAACGTCAGAGTGTGCGTTGGGTGGACCGTGGTGCGCGTCATATTGTTATCCGCGCGCCCCATGCGGTGTTACCGCTGCCACGAGACTGGACACACGCGGGCGACATGCGCCTCTGAGAACGACCGCAGTGGACTATGCTTCCGCTGCGGCCAACCAGGCCACTGCGCAGTGCCAAAACGCGCCTCATTGTGCGTTGTGCGCAGTAGGTGGAAAACCGGCGGACCACAGTGTGGGCAGCAAGACCTGCAGTAAGTCCACACCCAAAAAGAAGGGCAGCTCTAAAAAGAGCACATTGCCCCAGGTAGGAGCCACAACATCTACGGCGACTACTAGGGCTGGAGCGGAACACATGGATGCCCAATAACGGACACAATACGCCTTTTGCAGGGCAACTTGAACCACTGCGCCCGGGCACAAGATCTCCTGGTTCAGACCGTAGCGCAGTGGTCAATCGACATCGGAATTATAGCTGAGCCGTATCGTGTCCCAGACAGAAGCGACTGGTTAGTTAATAGAATCAGGCGTTACTTTGCGGAAATCCATTTTAAAAAAAGGATGTTAAATTATATATTAATTAGCAATATCCCGCGAACCATGCAGTCTTTATAGTAAATGTGTGAGTGCACGCATATGCATAGAAGCGACTGGGTCGGAGATGTGAACGCGTCAGTAGCGCTAGTCTTCGGCCCCAAAGTCGCACCTCCGTCGTGTGGAAACACAACCAGGGGCCACGGTTACGTAGTAGCGAAGACAGGGGCCCTCACTGTGGTGGGGGTTTACTTCTCCCCTAATCGACCTCTGGTTGATTTCGAAGGGTTCCTCTTGCGACTGACCGTCGTTATCAGCGCGGCGTCAGGCCCTATAATCGTCGCCGGTGACTTCAACGCAAAGTCAACGCTCTGGGGATCTCCGGCGACGAATGCAAGAGGCCGAGTGATGGCGGACTGGTTCGCCTCCCTGGGACTTATCTTGCTCAACCGAGGCGCCATTAACACCTGTGTGCGGCAACGAGGCGGATCGATAGTAGACCTGACTCTAGTCAGCCCATCTGTCGCCCGTAGAGTAACAAGTTGGCGGGTCCTGGAGAGCATCGAAACCCTCTCGGACCACTCAGCTCGCATGTCGGAACTTGGCCGCGTAACTACACCTAGTGGCAGCCCAAGATGGTCTCTTAAGAGGATAAACAAGGACTTACTGCTGGAGGCGGCAATCGTCGCGTCTTGGGCCCCACTTCCCGCAGAAGGAGGGGTTGAAGAATGCGCAGAATGGCTGAACAAGGCGATGCGTAACATCTGCGACGCCTCGATGCCACGTGCAAGATCTCAGCAGCGTCGGCGCCAAACTTACTGGTGGCGTCCAGAGATCACACAGCTACGTAGAGATTGTGTAGCAGCCCGTCGTCGCTACACAAGATACCGCAGAAGGCGCAACAGGGACCAAAACGAAGAGGATAACATATATGATGGCTACCGCACGACGCGCCGCGCCCTTCGCGATGCTATTCTGAAGGCAAAGGCGGAAGCCTGGGAGGAATGGCTGGAAACCCTGGAGCAAAATCCGTGAGGCAGGCCATACATGTGGGTAAGGCAAAAGCTCCGCCCTGCCGCGCCACCGCTCACTCAGAGACTTCAACCAGAGCTTCGCAATACCGTGATCTCTACCCTGTTTCCATCCAGGGTCGAGTGGTCATCAGAGACGGCACGGAACGAAACACCAGACTCTGAGAATGAGGACATACCACCAGTCATATCATCGGAACTTGCTGCAGCAGTACACAAAATGGGCCTTAAGAATACAGCCCCTGGCCTTGACGGCGTGCCAGGTTGCGCCTGGGTTCTTGCGATGGAACATATGGAGCTGCGTGTACTCTCCGCTTTGACCAACTGTTTGGTCCAGGGCCGAGTACCGCGCCGCTGGAAGTCCGGAAAACTGGTGTTGCTGCAAAAGAAAGGACGCCCGGAGGACCAGCCATCAGCGTATCGTCCTATAGTGTTGCTCGACGAGGTCTGCAAGATGCTGGAGCGGATCATCGTGGCGCGTGTCAACCAACATCTCGAGTGCGTCGGTCCAAACCTGAGCGAAAACCAGTATGGATTTCGTTCAGGCCGAGCAACCATAGGTGCGATACAACGCCTACGGACAATCATGGAAGAAGAGGTGTCCCGGAGTGGTGTAGTCTTGGCTGTGTCTTTGGATATTTCCAACGCCTTCAACTCGCTGCCCTGGGAAACTATCAAAGAAGGTCTCAGATACCACCGCGTGCCGAGGTATTTACGCAACGTCATCGGCGATTACCTTTCGGCGCGGTCGGTGCAGTTCCCAACGCAGGAAGGCTGGGAAGAGAAGGAAGTGGTCTGCGGTGTTCCACAGGGGTCAGCACTCGGCCCGCTCTTGTGGAACATCGGATTTGACCCAGTGCTTCGCGGCGCCAACCTCCGCGGTGTGGAAGTGATATGTTATGCAGACGACACCCTGGTCGTCAGCCGTGGCAAGACATATCAGGACGTTGCTGTACTCGCGACGGCAGCAGTCGCGCAAGTGGTTGGCCGGATCCGGTCGCTAGGCCTCTCTGTGGCCCTGGACAAATCGGAGGCTCTATGCCTGCACGGGCCTAGGAACCCACCGCCACCTGACCTTGCAGTGGTGATCAGCGGGACCAGGATAAGCGTCACAACATCTATGACATACCTAGGCCTGGTGCTCGACGGAAGATGGACGTTTAAGCAGCATTTCCGACGTCTGTCTGATAAGGTGACGAAGGCAGCTGGAGCTTTGGCGTCGCTCCTTCCAAACTTGGGGGGTCCGAACCTCGGCTGTCGGCGCCTTTATATGGGAGTCGTTCGGTCTATGACGATGTACGGGGCGCCTATCTGGGCTAAGCACCTGTCACGCGGGAACAGACTGGTGCTCGGTAGGCTGCAAAGAATTATGGCCATACGGGCAGTGCGTGGATATCGCACCGTTTCCAAAGATGCAGCATGCGTACTCGCAGGCAGTGTCCCTTGGGACCTTGACGCCATATCCCTCGCTGATATCTACTGGCGGTGCGCATCGGTCCGCGCGGAGGGCAGCAATCCCCTACCAGAAGTAGTTCGTCAGTGGAGGGACTCGGCAACAGAGAGGGCCATAGAGCTGTGGGCGGAGCGGCTAGAAGAGCCTCTAGTCAGCGTGAGGTTGCTGACGGCCATCCGCCCAGTTCTGAAGGAGTGGGTGACCAGGAAGAGCGGCGCGCTCTCCTTTCGTCTCACACAGGTACTAACTGGGCACGGCTGCTTTGGGCAATACCTGTGTGAAATCGCACGACGAGAAGGAACCACGCGCTGTCACCACTGTGACGCGGACCGGGACACGGCCGAACATACCATCACGGCCTGTCCCTCCTGGACGGAACAACGTGCTGCCTTAATGGCCACCATCGGACAAGACCTCTCACTGCCAGCTATCATGTGTGCTATGCTGAGCAGTGAGGCATCATGGAACGCAGTGGAGACTTTCGCACAAAAAGTCATCTCCACTAAAGAAGAGGCCGAGCGTCGGAGAGAGGTAGAGGCGCTTGATCCAAGAAGAGGCCCGAGACGAAGACGTCGTGCGGTCAACCATGACGACCGCAACGTCCCGCCTTAATCAGGGATTGCTCAGGGTGGCGGTGTGGGGATGCAGTCGCCCATTTAAACAAATCCCAGAGTGGACCGAGATGCGCAAGGTACTCCTGCGCAACTCGGCAACAGAGAGGAAACAAAGGGGGCATTCGTAAGCCCCGCACAGGAGGGTCTGCACCATCAGCAGACAGCCGTCAGCAGAGCAGAGTCGCGGAGTACGCCAACGCCATCCCGTGGCTCAGTAGTATGACGGAGAGAAGGAGTACCGCCGGGTTTTAGTGGGTAGAGGCTGCATCCATTTACCATCTTTCGGGCGCAGCGAGTCCCACATACCCACCTGGGGAGCCCCTGCTCCCCCGTGGGATGCGTAAGAGCATTTCCCGGCGAAAAAAAAAAAAAAAAAAAGGATGTTTACAATAAAATATCTCACGAAACGAGTTTTTTTTAATCCATCGATTTAAGGACTTTACTACTAGACTCTAGTTATTCACTTTACTCTCAAAAATATCTACTACCTACTAGTGAAAAAGTGCTTAATCATTGAATTCTCTAAATAGAAAATACCATTTCAAATTCTTGATGGAATTATTTATTCTAGTGAAAAAAGGTAAAACCGCGCGGATGGAAATACATCGACGGACGGGCTGACACGAATCTGTCGCGTGGTTTGGTTTTATACATCTCTATATCTCTGGTCTATTTGAGGTTTCGAATAATTATAACTTATTTAAGTGAACTAAAAGAACTGCCCCCCTAGAAAAGTAGCGCAAACGCTAAAGAATATAATATTTATTGGATTGGATTATGGCTGTCAAATTACATATTGTCGTAAGCTAGTGCCATTCCCATATAATAAGTATCTTATTCTATTCGCTTAGCGTGTGTGCTACTTGTCTATGGGGCCTGATATGTAGCCGGTCCTCATTGAATCTGGGTCTCGACACCGCATGGTACAAAATCATATTCGAAGCCTAGACGCCTGTATTTATAAGCTTTAGCTTTTAAAATTTGTATTCAGATTTTAGTCCTTCTGATTTGAGCAACAAACAACTATACATCAAAACATTTCTCATCTTTGTCATTCTCCTCATCTAATTTATAATTATACTAGCTGTTACCCGCAGCTTCGCCCGCGTGAACTTAGGTTTACGGATTTATCATGTTTGATGACGATCATTTTCCATTTCAATAATGACTAAGTTTTTGTATTAAAATGGATATAATATGGTATCTTGAATATAAAGACATATTATATTCCTTCGCAGACTTTCTGCATGCATATTTACTATTTAGGATACTATTACATATTACTCTGCCCTCTCAAATCACGGCAACACGGTTTATTTTCTTGCGTATTATTTTGATATTGCCATATCTTCTAAAGTATTCATTTAATTTGCATGATGTAAAGGGTAAAAATAATCTTCATTAAGTGCTCCAGCTAATTAACTAATTTAAAATGATAGGGATTCATACCGTATTTGTGTAAATAGCTTTCAAATTATCGCGTTATAATTGCCCATTTATTTGAAGTATTAAATGGATATAGTATGATATCCCTAAGAGATAGATATATGCCAACGCGGACTTTTTTGTAGACCTATTTAAGACACACAATTCCACCATACATTATTTTGATATATCTCAAAGGGTTTAGGCAGCGTTTTCGTTGGAAACTCCCAGACGGCCAATTTTTTTCCGACACCTCCAACAATTATTGTTATATCTTAGCCAATGTATATAAAAACTTAATAAATTATGTACATAAACCTTCGTCTTGAATTGTCCTATCCATTAAAAAAAACCGCATCAAAATCCGTTGCGTAGTTTTAAAGATTTAAGCGTACAAAGGGATATAGGGACACAGAAAGCGACTTTGTTTTATAATATGTAGTGATAAGGAGGGATAATTTGATTCGGTGAGTAATAGTATAGTAGTTTTCATCCATTCATTAATTTATTTTGATAATCAATTTTCAGTGATAAGCTTTAAGTAAATGTAAATTGATCACATCATTAAAATATTAATCAATTAATCATTAATTATCATAAAGCCAGTAAGCGAATTTCAACAAATTGGTAGTTTAAAAAGCTATGTTAGCACTTCACATCAGAATTGGCGAAGTTTCATTGTTAAACTTGCTGCGGGTTCGCAAAGGCTGACTGCACACGTCGCGTTTCAAGCGAGATAGTATTTTTTACATGCAATCTATAAACTACGACTAGACTTCTAATTAAATAATTTAAAATATTCTTTTCATTTATTTATGTTTATTAAAATAATATTTTTGAAGTGGAACTTCTTTGAATCGTTGTGATTTCAAACTATCGGCAACGAAAATGCGAGTTGAAGAGAAATGTATAGGAATAGCAAGCGAGAGAATGAGATAGAGCACATTAGACGTTGGGGGTCCGGGAGAGCTCAAGTATAATAGAATAGAATAGAATAAACATTCATTGAGGAATACAAACTGTTACACACACTTAATCTAATACATATACTCACACGGCACATAATATAATATATACAGAAAAAAGACGTGTGGCACTTGGGGACTGCCGCGGTAAAGCTATTGCATAAAATTTTGTATCAACTTATGCAATTATAATTATTTATTTATTTTATTTATGCAGTATTTCTTTTTCTTTGATATTAATTCAAGTTACACTTTTGAGCGTGGTGACCGATAAGAAAACATTTTTTTTCTTTTATTAAATAAATAAAAAGTTAATATTTTTATTATTTTACAATACATGTGTTATATTTTATTGTTATTCGTGCGAGCTTCGTAGAGTCGTACAATACGTCTAGTTGCACGCACACAAACACAGTGTCGAAGACTGCCGAAAAGAAACGACGTTAGACAATACACGTCCTTCAAGCCACACCTCCGTGCCCGTCGGAGTGGGGAGCGTGAGGTTTTTTTCGTTACGGAATTTCTGGATTCGGTCCCCGCGCTCAAGGCCCGCGATAGAAGCTATGCAATATGTGCTTAAAAACAGAAGAAAGTAGATGTACCCATCTAGCGACAAGAAGCCAAAGCTGGTGCATTACTACTGTCTGTAACAGCTAGTATGATTTGTTAGGTGTCACTTGTAATTGATATTTTTTTCAATACTTTTCAATAAGTATTTTTAATGAGGGATTTTTTAGAAGTTTCACTTCTACCGTGTGTGACTTGCATACACATACACATGCTTTTTTTATCTATTTACTTCCATTAGGCTGAATGTCGATTTAATCGATTGCGACGGAATATAAGTTGTTTTAAAATTCATGGAGCGAATAAAATGTATAATGAGCACTAGCCTTAAGCCTATGTCAGATACAGTAAGTATTACATACCACATTAATTTTGGTATACCCTAGGCGCATGAGAGTCACGCGTCCGCTAGCGCTATAGCGTGCTACTCTGTTTGTTTATTAATCAACATTTTCAATATAATTTATTATTTCACGACAATTAAACATGTGTAAGTTATTGTTTAGAATGTTATTAAGTAATAAGCAATAGAAATTAATACTAAGTAACTGCACCAAGAGTGGAGGCCGTGTTAAGGTAGAAGTGACGACCTCTGTGGCTCAGTGGTTAGCGCGTTGGCGCACAAGCCGGAGGTAACGGGTTCGAATCTCACCAGGGAACATAAAAGTTTATTTGTTTCTGGGTCATGGATGTGTATTAAATATGTGTATTATATAATAAAAATCTTAAATATAAGTATTAATATAAAAAATATTAAATATATGTATTTCCGTTGTCTGGTACCCGTAACACAAGTCTCTTCGAGTACTTACTACGGGACCAGATTGACGTGGTGTAAAAAGCGTCCATAGATATTATTATTATTATAGAAGTATTGATTAGTACATTAACCAGGTGGAAAGTCGATCCCGAGCAATGGCCGGCCCTTGTTGGATGAGAGTGGTAAGGAATCGGTCGTCTTGGTGTTCATGGGAGGCCTATGTTAAGAAGTGGATGTGATAAAGGCTGATATTGATGATGAATTGCACAATTTCTGTGAACTCGTTACTGTAAAGGAAAGCCATCACAAAGTCGGCACCTGTGTGTCAGTGCAAAATCGAAAGATTAGAACTAATTATTATTATTACACCTGGACTAGTTATATATAGCCAGGCAATAATCCTGGTCTGACCTGGTCCATAGTTTAACTTATATGTACAACACTTGAAACATGTATTAGGATAAAACATACATAAAAAATTACGATAATGAAAAAACTTTATTAGAATGAAGGAATTCCTTAATAAAAAAAAATCTTTCTAAATCTTAAGAAAGAATCGAGAAAAGAAGAGCGAATGTCTTATTCCAAAGAAACCCAATCATGCATATTCCTGAGACGTCAGATGAAAAGTCAAGGTGCCAGGACTTACATTCTCTATTCAGCTCCTCTTTTCAAAATACAGCAAAGCTGTTAGACGTGAGAAATAGACAGGTTGCTGGCTGCCATGCAGACAGGAGCAACACTGTGCACCTCTTTCACTTGTGTAAAATATTTAAAAGCGGCCTGCACGTATTTTAAATCGTTTCGATCCCGTATCTCACTAGAAAGCCGTTAATGTAAAAAATATTGCATTATCCTTCCTACTAATATGATAAACGCCAAAGTTTGCGTTTGGATGTCTTACTCTTTCATGTAAAAACGACTGGATGGATTCTTATGAAACTTTACAAAAATATAGCTTATACATAAGAATGACACATAGACTACAATTTACCCCTGTACTCCCACGTGAATCAGAAGTACGCTGGCAAAACCGCGGGGCGCTGCTAATTGAAAATAAAAAGCAAAAAAAACCTTTCACATTCACAAACTATTCACAATTCACAAAAGCGTTGTTTAAGCGTTTTAAAAAACGTTTTTTTTAAAGTGATAACGCTGTTACAAACGCCCAGTCTACGTTTGCTGGTAAGATGTAGCTAACGAGTCAAGATCTCATTAGGAAGCTTTGTTATGTGAACACGCTGTTCAAGTTTGAGTGTAGCCGCTACGTTACCTGCTAAGTATACTGAGTTAATGTAGATTGGAATCTGTACTCCGTACAGTTTTAAAACTAGTTCACCAAGAACATTACACTGTTGCCTTTGATTCGCATTCTTTTTTATTTTTATCTAACGTCAATGGCAGAGGGGCGTTTTATGGTAAGTGGTCATGACCCAGTTCACCCATGACTTTATCCTAAAATTAGGTCAGATTGCCAGCTAAACTATTTGCTCTTATTAGTAAATAGGAAATTAGCTAGAGATAAGAAAGATGATACCCATGTAGACAGGCGCATCGCGTATACCTTACCACTACATATGAAATCATATAGAGAACAGAAGAGTAGAGATAGCAATGTATTCTACTATGTGAGTTCACTTATAACTAACAAGCAGCGTCCCGCGATTTCACCCGCGTATTTTCCGTTCCCGTGGGAGTATGGGGATAAATTATAGCCTATGTGTTATTCTGATATGTAAGTTATATTACACTAAAGTTTCTTAATAATAGATTTAGTAGTTTTTACGTGACAGAGTAACAAATATCCATACTTAAAAACTTTTGCATTTATAATGTTAGTAGGATTTAAGTTCACGTGTTCTTTTACTCTGAGTTGCCAATTACTTTCCCAATCTATAGCAGAATTCAAATACGAAATAAAATGCTCACCTGTATAAGCTCATTATAAACTTAACACTGAGGGCCTGTTTCACAATATCCAGTTAAGTGCCCAATAGGCTATCGGCAACATATTTGACAGATACTCCATATCTGTCAATTTGATTGTGAAACAGGCCATGAAAGTAATAAATACATGACCTCATTTTTTATATAGAAACTTCTAAAAAATTAATAATATTCCTACACTTCGTGTCTTTGTTCCGAGTATCCATAGCATGTAAAGTTGCAGTAATTACTTTGCTTAAGGAACTCTTTTAACTTTGTATAAATATTTCTAGAGCTTTATCTTAAGTTTAGAGATAAACTTATAGTTATTTTGATGATTTTACCAGTGGGTAATATTGGGCAATAGTGGGTAAAATTTTGTGTTTATTATATCCAGCACAAGATCGGTTTAATAGTAAATGTAAGAAACCTTGGTCAGTGACTTTTCACTGAAGTAATATCAATTCAACTAATCAGTGATTAGTGTATACGTCCCATAAGACAATAAACCATTAATGGCTATTAGCCTATTAGAACACAGAACTGGTGCAGCGTCGCAGCACAAATTTACTAAATTTGTTTTTTTTTTTTTTTTTTTTTTTTTTTTTTTATACAATACACATAAAATTACCGCTCGAATATTTTTGTGTGAGCCACCCGTCCACTTCAAGTCCACTGCTAGCCTTTACTGTAGGGCCGAAAAGTCTAGACCTTTAAAAAAAACACGCTCGAATCCAGTTATAGCTCTGAGTTTGCGTTTCGCTTGTATATGCTCGTTAATATTTTGTAGCCAGAGTTAACTGGCTCTTCAAATTAGCGATTAAGCATAGACCGATAGCGTAGCTCCAAACCGAAAACAAATTGTAGTTACGACCATTAGCGATAGACACAATATGACCCTTTGATACAATCTTAGCGTAAATGACACATTAAAAATTTGGGATCGGCCATTGATTTCATCTAAAGGATTAGGAATCCTATTTCCTACTAATATTATAAATGCGAAAGTTTGTATGGATGTTTGTTACTCTTTCACGTAAAAACTACTGAATGGATTTTAACGAAACTTTACAATAATGCAGCTTATACCTCAGAATAATACATAGGCTATAATGGGTTCCCGTACTCCCACGAGAATGGAAATTACGCGGGTGAAACCGCGGGGCGCTCCTAGTGAGTAATAAATATTTTTAATTCCTTGTTTCTCCCAATTTGTCCAGTTTAGTACACACACACTATAATATGAACAAAAGCTGAAAGATGCCATTGCAGTATATCATCATCATTATTTTAGCCTTTTCCGTACACTGTCGAACATAGGCCTTATTACGATCAATCCTTTAAAACTCGCATCAAAATTGGATCGGCCACTGCACCTAGTTTCTGTTCCCACCTGGCTTAAGGCCGACCCACACTTCATCCACCTAAACGCAATGTTGAAATTAATTTACTTATCGGCAAAACGTAATTATCACTTCTTAATATTTTGTAGTGTGTGCGAGTGGTTTTATTTTTAAAAATATCATAGAGGGAAAGATTGTTGGAAAAAGATGAAGAGGTAGACCGAGAAGGAGTTATATGCAATAAATAAAGGAGAAGGTACAGGTTATGTCGTATCAGGAGGTGAAGGTGTTAGCGGAGAGGAGGAATGAGTGGCGAATGCTCCACCGACAGGAGCAAAGCTCTAAAATAGAGAGATAGAGAGAGAGAGAGAAAGAGAGCGAGTACTTTTATTGAAAAAAAAAATATGGATTTTGTATAATTTTAATTATACGGCCGATTTGGATACTTCACGGCAACAGCTCACAGACTTACTATTCTTATTATAATATTTTATCCTTATTAGCGACGATGGTCCAGTGGTGGGTGGATTCGACCTCTTATGCGAGAGGTTCCGGGTTCGATCCTGACCCGTCCGTGTGTGCCTTGAAATGGGTTTTTCTAAATTTCTAAGTGCACATACGAGACCATCGCTCGCTCACCGGTGAAGGAAAACATCGTGAGGAAACCTGCATGCCTAATGAGATTGAAAGTCTTTGAAGGTATGTGAAGTTCACCAACCCGCATTGGGCCAGCGCTTCTGTGAACTATGGCCCATTAATCTTCCTCGCCTGATTTCGAGGAGGAGACCCGTGCTCAGCAGTGGGACATATAAGGGTTGATGCTTTTATCATTATTATGACGGAATTTTATAGGGCTAACTTTGTGGCGTTGTATTGTGGGGCTAATTTATAATTAGGACAAGATTTCACGGTGCATTCGTGAGAATGGGACATTAGGGTCCAACACGTCCTGCGTAGTTCGGAGTACATTAAAATAATGAAAATGTTCCCGCGGATAAGAGTGCCGGGTATGGTCGGCAAAAAAGTACATTTATCTTCAGAAAAAGTATCAACACATTTGTCTCATTTAATACTGCCTACCTCTGTGGCTCAGTGGTTAGCGCGTTGGCGCACAAGCCGGAAGTAGCGAGTTCGAATCTCACCAGAGAACAGAAAAAAAGTTTATGTGTTCCTGGGTCATGGATGTGTATTAAATATGTGTATTATATAATAAAAATCTTAAATATAAGTATTAATATAAAAAGTATTAAATATATCATGTATTTCCGTTGTCTGGTACCCGTAACACAAGTCTCTTCGAGTACTTACCACGGGATCAGATTGACGTGGTGTAAAAAACCGTCCATAGATATTATACTGCAAACGTAGATAACGAGTAACGGTAATCGATAGAAGCAGTTTTTTGGCTATCATGTGCGCTATAACTAGTCTCATGAAAGTATAACGTCAGATGCTTTTCAGTTAAATAGACAAAAGCCATTCGGAGGTAATGTCAAAATATCGAGCTCTGCAAATCGTGTAAAACATGGTAAATATTTGTCTTACACAGTTTTAATTAAAAAAAAACACTGTTAATTTGTATATAGCATATTAGAGCAAACTAACAGTAAAAGCCTTTTGGCGACCATCGACGCGCATAAATATCTATACAACCAGAGGTTATGCAAATGCGTTGCCATCCCCCCAATCCCTTCAACGGGCCACTGGCAACTCACAAACCCCATGAAACGCGACAGCATAACTGTTCACGCAAGCATGGCACTTTCTCTTTCTTATTAATTTCAAATCTATATCGTTAGTATCCTTCTGGAGCAGGTAACCACAATTATGAGGATTGATGGTATTTCGTCACCTTTATCCTTCGATTGAATATTAGTGGCAAAATATATTTTGACGTGACGACTAATAACTCGATACTACGGGCTGTATGCACGAAAAAGATGACGTCATTGTCGCGTTACGCTCATTGTCGCATTCCGCAAGCAAGAGCGCGGCACGAACGAGAGAGAGGCATGATCGGCTCAAGCGATCGGCTCAGTTCGGTTCGCGCTGCATGTAATGTTTGACGTTGTCACGTCAACCGTCCGTAAACCGACTTTACAGATAACCAATTTTTTTATGTTATTTGTATTGGAAAATTCGAGATTTCCACATGTGTTCAGCTTCGCCTATTAATATAGTTTTCCTGAAACTAGCCAAGGAGCCGATTTATGTGTTACCTATCCTGAGAGTGCTAGCAATTATTGTCTTGCACTTCTCTCTAAAACACAGCAAAGCTGTCTCCCGCGAGACTCATGTAGGTGATAACCTGGAAAAGTATTATACGTAGTAACGGTGTGCTATTGGTACCAACTAGAAAAGATTTTGCCTTTTTTAGCAATCAGGTCAAATGAGCTAGTTCTAAGAATGATTAATATACTAAGAACCATTTCAAGGTATCTACTTACTTTGATACCATTATATTTTCCAATACGATAACCTAATTTTTCTGCTATCCGTACAATAAACTCGGTGAAAGCACCAATTAAAAGGTTTCGCCTAGAGAACATTTAAATAAAAATGTGTACAGGTTGATTATTTTAATGTGTAATGCACATTTCTATAAAAATACAATATACAATAAATACCAGGTATTTGGTTATTATTATTATCATAAGAGGTAGTGCCATGCTGCTTTTCAGCCAAATTGGGCCGGCACGACCGGCCAAGGAGGAACCTCTCGCCAAAGAATACAGACGTACATAGAAGGACAGTTCTTATGGGCGTTTTGAAGAAAAACTCTGCGATGTAAACGTCCGCTTGGCGGCGTGACGAGAGGGTCGCGATATCCTCAGCGTATGAGCCTACGAGAGCGAGCGAGTGGGAACTGGGGTTGTGAGTTTTGTGAGTTTCCGGTGGCCCATTAGGGGTTTGGATTGGGAAAAGGAGGGCAACGCAGCTGCATAACCTCTGGTTATGTGGGTGTTAATGGGCGTCGATAGTCGCAAGGCTTCAACGGGAATGAGACGTATGTGGGTGAAACCGCGGGACACTGCTAGCGTGCTATATTTTAGTCTCCTATAAGATAGGCAAATAAGCGGGTGAAATCGCGGGACAGCTAGTATTAAATAAGTAAGTTTGTGTTATTAGGAAGTCTTTATTAAGTGTTATTTCATGTCCACCGTTTTTTAGAAATAAATAATATTCCTAGCCTTGAAATGAAACCTTTTCGCGTGAAGGTTAAATATACGGCTGTATAAATCAGGCTTTTTAAATTCTCAATGAAACTCTTCGTAAATTATTTTGACTTGTTTATTATTTCATAAAATATTTCTTAATACCTTGATTTGATCACGCAAGCACGCAGAAGTGCTAACTTGGAACTTACTGTATTTTTTTAGTGAAACTCATTAAAGAGTCTATGAAGATATGTAGTTTGAAGGTTGCGGGCTTTAATAAGTTAGGATAGTTCTTAAGAATGTTTATCATATTTTCGGACTTTATGGGTGAACAGAAATCATGACACCTTCGTCATCATCACCGCATGCTCACAATAAAGTTCTAAATACATTTTCGAAAAAAATTCTCGGCAAAAAATCATAAAATACCCATGGAAATTTACATTATAAATAATCATATCTCTTAATCGTTTTTTTATTTATTGTTTGAAACAATAAATTAAAAATCGTAAATTATATACTCGGAACGAAACATCAAACTGTCGCGGCATCTTTTCACTTCTCTTTTATTCCTACGTAGAGCGACGGTGACTTTCGAGAGAAAATCTTTTCGCACTTGACGACCTCTGTGGCTCAATGGTTAGCGTGTTGGCACTCAAGTCAGAGGTAGCGGTTTCGAATCCAGACAGGGAACAAAAAAAAAGTTCCAGCGTCATGGATGTGTATTAAATGTGTGTATTATATTTTAATAAAAATTTCCGTTGTTTGGTACCCGTAATACAAGTTCTTCGGAAACTTACAATGGAACCAGATTGACGTGGTGTAAAAGCGTCCATAGATATTATGTTTACTTCATTTGTTGCACCCCCTCACGTCCTATCCCACAAATATTATAAACGTGAATGTTTGTAAGTATGGATGTTTGTTACCCTTTCACGAAAAACTACTGAACGGATTTTAATGAAACTTTACAATAATATAGCTTATACATCAGAATAACACATAGGCTAAAATTTATTACCGTACTCCCACGGGAATGGGAAGTACGAGGGTAAAACCGCGAGGCGCTACTAGTACATTATAAAGTTATCCACCGCGCCTTAGTACAATTTTACTATGATGTAGTTACATTTTTTACACATACTTTTACTATCTTTAATTTCTAACTTTGTATCCTTATCTTTGGACATTGTATCATACCTTCTGACAGCTTAATGGCTCATTGGCAATCAACATCGAATTTCCCTTTGGACTGGATCATAAAACGTACGTTTAATTACTAACGTTAGCGTCTAACGTTAACTTATTCCATTAGTGCCTTTCGACAGTACTAAAGGTTCTTTAACCATATTTCTTGGAAGTTGCAGAAGTAATTTGAAGTCGATTCGGAAAATTGACTTTTGTTTAAAATAAGACAGCTGCAAATATATCTTGCGTGCGTGTAACGTAACGTAGTGGTCTAAGAGCCGTGGAAGATCGTCCTTCACCGATCTGATAACCAGATGAGATGTATTTTTTACCAAATATTTTGTATTTACAAATATGCCTGTAATTATTTGCCTATCCAAAAGTGCGTGATTTTTTTGCAGGCAAGTTTGTATGACTGATTTTGTAATAAAATTGTCTAAAATTTAATATACCTTTCGATAAGTTAGCAAATTGATAGTCACCCATATTGACTTACCTGTTTTTGTTTATATCTGCTTGCCAGGTAGCCATACATAGTAATGAGTAACCAAGCCTACCTAGGCATATTCTGTGTGTTAAAAACTAGCAGTGAAGTAAATTTTATGTGGTTATCAAAAGTATGAAAGTGAAAAAAAAAATCGATTAAAGTTCATTAAATTAAAAATAGCCATTAGCACTTTTGGATAGGCAAGTAATTATAAGCACATTTGTTTATACAAAATATTTGATAAAAAATACGTCTCATCTGGTTATCAGATCGGTGAAGGGTGAAGAGCATTGGATCAGCGCATCGTTGAACAAAGGCACAATTACACCACCATTGCCAGGCTTAGAGGAGGAGCATGTGTCTAGCAGTTTGGTTTACTTTTTACCTTAGAGTGTACTCTGTCCGGTTAACCGTACCGTTTAGTCGTCCGATCACCATAACTGCGTAACTTTACTATAAGGTGGTATAAAACTATGTGAAATTTAAAATTTAAAATTAGCGTTATTTTCAATGCTAAAACTATTTAAAACTATTCATTTACCATGCTTTTTAATATTCTTTCGCAGAGAGCATCTTCGATATTGTCTACGGATGTCATGTACACGAGACTGCAGTATGCGGGTAGATCTTGACGGCGTTTGCTGCGTAAACATGGTCAAAGAATTCGGACGTACATAGAAGAATAGTTCTTGTGGGCGCTTTGAGGACAAATTCTGCGATGTAAACGTCCGCTTGACGGCGTGACAAGAGGGATACCGCGATGTCCCCAGCATATGAGTTTACGAGAGCGAGCGAGTGCGAACTGGGGACTAGTCCTTATTAAAAAATCCTTAAGATTTGTGCTTCTATGTACGTCTAAATTCTTTAACATGGTAAATATCCAAGGAAGCATGGTTAATACGCGAAATAAATATATAAAACATGGTAAATATAATGGTATTTTAGTAAACGGGTTCAAAATTGATAACTATAATAAAGTCGGGGGAAAATACTAGTATACATGGGGAGCCCTTTAAGGTAATCATCGGTGGCATGGCAAATCACGTTCATGACGTCATCAATTGGAGCAGACTTTATTGCACAGCCCCCAGTTAAGCACAATCAGTTAGCAAATAGCTCCAATTTCCGATACCAATTCCGGTTGCCAGCGATGTAATTTAAAAAATAGAATATTTTAACCAGCGGTTTACGTTTTGTAACGAAAAAATCTTTCTTCTTTGTTCTAGCCTGTTCCCATTATTTTGGTTCGGCTCTGCTAGTTCTATTACGCCAGGACAGTCTGTCCTGGGCTGTCGAAATATTTGTTTGGGCAAGCTCTAAGTCTTTGGCTACCGTGGAGGTAGCCTGCGGGCGTCCTCTTCTTTTATTATTAATTGGCAGACGTAAGGCCTCTTTTACGACATAGTCCTAGGGACGTCTCATGACATGACCAAACCATCGTAGGCTCAGTAGGTAGTTCTCATATTTTATTCAATGGTATGTTGCTTTTTAGACAACTTATGATGGTCCTATCATATTCCATGATAAAGAATAAGAGATTGAATGCACCAATCTCAGAAACTACCGAAGATTCCAACATGGATTTGAGAAATTCCCTCTGCATTTTTACCCTAATTAGATAGGTGTAGTTTTGATAATTTAAAATGAGGTAATCTTGCCTATGGCTATCCTTGGAAATCCGGAAAAATGAAATAATTAAGAGATTTAGACAGACGCTCATAGAAAACATTTACTACATTTTTTTTCCGATTAAATTCCTTACGCGTACTTTAGTACATAGTATTACTTACCAGGTAGTCCACCTAAGGTCCTATCAGAGATTCTTTTGGCGGTTACCGCTATTGATCGATGCGAGTGGAAAGGGTCGTCTTGACGTTCATTAAATTCCGTCAATACGGCTACATTAATGTTCAGCAATGGATGGACAAAGACATGATGATGATGATGATGATGATGATGATGATGACGATGATGATGATGTTAATGATAATGATGATGATGGTGGTCGGAGTAGTAGTGGCAACTAGTGGTGGGTCTAACTCATAAGTGGCATTCATATGCAAATGTTAACCTACCTACCATTTGCTAACCCACACAGCCTACAGGACATAAAAATATACATGTAAGTATACAAAAAAACTTCCTAGAAATTTAATCTTTAATGTTTTGTCAATTGTTAATCTATACATTTCACATCAATTTTAGGGCTCAGCCCTCAAACCTTACCTTTTAATAGCCAATTACAATTACAATGCCACATTTAGGGTTCCTTAAGATTTCCGTGTAACTGCCGTATGCGGCACTCTAATGCGTGGATCCGCAACACGGATATATGATTATATAGAAGAGACATAAGTGGCTTATTCTGTGAATTGGCTGCTCCTGTAAAATCCAAGCTGTCAGCCCAAATTACTCTTACTAAAAAGCGATAAATGATAAGTAGTGATTAATAATAAAATATTAATAAATATGTTGTAATTTACAACGGGCATCTGAGGAGTCTGGCGCTTTTTTAGGTATATACTATACATCCCAAATGCGAGTCCCGATCACGCCAATGTATCCATCCAAGGTTCTGGAAGGTGCAAAAGCATTTCGCCTGCGTCAAAATACTAATAATAGCGTGCGTCTTTGTAATATTATTTCTCCTTTGTCTGTCACTGGCATTGGATGCAAGTGGCAAGGTTCATTGAAGGAGACTTATATTCAGCAGTTGACGGACAAAGTCTGACCTGACTGACTGATAATGATGATGATGATGTCGATGATGATAACCATAGATAGATAAAAAAAAAAGTTGCGTGTGCGATTCACAACGATAGAAGTGAAACACACATTAAATGCTCAAATACAAGCAAGTATTAGGCAGTGTGCAATATACATACACACCGACATTTGCTCTCTCGCTCTTATGTATTTGTGTCTCTTACCTGTCGTTTTTTTCGTTGCATCCGGTTTGAAATCACAACGATTCTAAAGAAGTTTCACTTCAAAAACTTTCGTTGTCGCTCCCGCTTTAATATTAGTCACATCCAGTAGCCGTATCGTAACCGTCTCGTTTCCTATTGTATACTGGTAGCGTGTTAAACGGTGGAACAGGCGTCGTTGGCTTTAATGTGCTCTTGTCATGCCATTCTGACACGCGCCTGAGTCACGCCGGGTCTAGACTTTTGAAAATTCGCAATTAATTTAGCCTACCTTTGATGAGGCTCGAATTATAAAGGAAATATCGTGGAACTTGTCTTCTCTCCGTGGAAAAATGTTTGTAGGCATAGTTGATATCAGATCCAGAGCTTTATGTCAGAACATTTTGTCTGGTTTGTCAACTGGAGTTCTAGTAAATATAACGTAATTTAACCTGAACGCTTCGGATTGAAATTCATTATAGGTTCTGCATTCATTGAGGAAGGCCTATGTTTAGCAGTGGACGGATTAAAAGCTGATGATGATGATGATGATGATGATAGGTTCTAAAATCTAGACCCTAAGCTCGGGTTAAAAGGTCAATCTGGCCATGCAGAAATAGGAACTACTGCTGGGTAAAATCGATATAAAAAATCTCAGGTGGTAATTGACGGTTATATGCCATTTTTTCATCTATCTCAAGTAACAACACCATAAAGCTAAAATTGAGGTACTTCAAATCTGATGATAACAGCACAAGCGCACATACAACTCAGCAAGATATAATTTACATGCCAGATAAGATTAAGATAATGTATGTGTGTGAAGTTCGTCAACCTGCAGTGCTATTCTATAAGTAAGGAACGCAGCGCTGTCGCAACGCTGTGACAGCGCTGTGATATGAACTTGGTGTTCACTAAGCTTGTCAAACCATATCGAACAACCTAGCGCCGTCAACGCTGTGGGCGCGAGCTCGTCGCGGCGCACGGCCTAGAAAATGACTCTTAGATAATAGCGCTGCAGAATTAGATCTCAAATTAGGTATAGCAAACTGGGTCAGATAGCTTTCTGACTTATTTTCGAGGAGACCTGGGCACAATTATGGAAAGTAAAACATCCGGGGATTACAAATTTTCTGCCAGATATAATATTACTTTCTATTTATAAATTTTGTTATTTCCGTGCTTGTTTCATTAAAACTGTTGTTTATTAATATCAGTAGGTATTCCGATCGTTTCTAAATATTATTAAATTCTAATTACTTTTTGTTTATTTTATTAGATTTAGATTTAGTCTACGAACTTTCAAATCTTATACCGTGCACATAAAGTTTAGTGTTTGTAAATTTATTAGACGGATTTTCCCCGGAGAGAAGGATTAGGAGTAAATTTAATCTTCTTTGATTTTACACTACAAGTTTTAAGAGACTTGTGTTTATAATTAATTCAATAAAATCATTCATTTGTATCATTAAGTTCCATATTCTCAACTCGTCTATACCGAAGAGTTTGAAGAAGAAAGTCTTCAACCAATGCGTTCTCCCCGTGATGACGTACGAGGCCAAATCGTGGCCTCTTAATTTACGACTGGTCCGTAGGTTTGCTGTAACTAAACGTGCTATGGAGCATGCTATGCTGGGTGTTTCATTGGCAGATATGATTGAAACTAAGACCTACGGTCCTAACACCGGTCCGGTCACACACTCAGTTTTAAAACAGATGGCTAATGAACCAATAGCATTCAAGAGTGGAGGCCATGACCAAGTGTCGGCCGACCCTTAACCAGATATCAAAACGATCTCCGTCCGTGTCAAAACGTCTCCGGATGCGAGAGCCAAGGGATCGATCCTTTTGGCGTTCATCGAGGGAGGCCTATATTAAGTCGTGGACAGCTAAAGACTTATGGAGTGTTGAAAAAAATATATATTATTATAGAATTTACAATGTGGCAATATTATGACGAGATTATGTTTTTTTAGAATTTTTAAATTCTAAATTATAAGTTATAAGTTATCGCTTCTCACCAGTTCCTATATCTGCTAGGTATATAGTGTTTTTAGGAAGTGAAAACGTTGAAAAATATTTTCGATATAATAATAACTTATGTAGTTTGAATTGTTCTACGTAAATAATATAAAATCTAACATGGTGTATAGGTAATGCATATAAATGGACCTAGATAATGATGTTTTCTCCACTCTCAAGTTTCAATAAACAAAGTCAACAGTCGCTTGGTTAATCAATAAGTTCAGAAGTTTCCTTGTCTCCGAGTTTATAAATTATAATTTGGTTGAAACGGTGTCACCTGTCGCCCTAGTTAGTATTTGACACGCATCCGACAGAGCCTTCCGACACTGATAAGTAGATCTAAATATTTTCATTAAAATCATCAAGTTTTCAAGACGTCAGAACTCAAAACGTCTAGAATGGCCGCGTTGCCAGTATGGGATAAAAATTTATAAAGTTTATCATCTGTGTTACTGGATAATAACGACTTGGGGATATTAAGTCCTTTCTAAGCAAGCGGGCTCCACTACCATGGAGCCCGCTTCTATCAGGTGATACAGCTTCTAAACGCAACCCTCAGTCGTATAAAATAATTATGGGAAACACTATGTGCCGCATATTTGTAAGTTTACTAAGCACTTAAGCAAAGAAAAATAAAAATTGAAATGGAAATTATTGTCTATGAAATTTTTATCATTAAGACGGCCTAAGATAAAAAGCGTGCTATGTATAATGAAGTGTGTTGAGAGTTTCTTTGACAGATAGGATTCGAAACGAAGATCTCTGCCAGAGAACTTAAGTTACAGATATCAGACGAAGTGTTGGTCGGCCACTAACCAGGTGGGAAGACGGTCTTCGTATAGTGTCCAAAACGTGTTGGATGCAAATGGTAAGGGTTTGGTCTTGGCGTTTCATTAAGAGATGCATATTATGTTCAGCAGTGGTAGGATAAAGGCTGATGATGATTTTGATGATGAAGATCAAATTCACACTTATCAATTGCTTGATTTAGAAAGAGGCACGTGCCTTGCTGCTTTGCAACCGAACCGTATCAGCATGACCGGGGTGGTACGTCGTACCGGCGTAAAGTCGCAGTTATGCTGTCGCGTTTCGTGCGGCTCGTGAGTTTCCGGTGAAAAGGAGAGCAACGAATCCGCGTAACCTCTGGTTGTGTATCTTTAGATGCTTATGGGCGTCAACAGTCGCCAAAAGCCTTCGGTGTTCTATGCTCAAAAAAATGTGCGTGATACTATAAAATACGAATTAATTTAATAAAAAATTGTAATCTTTTATCAAATTTGGTGTCTTTGCTACATTCATTCTAAAATAATATAATTAATGTCTCAATTTGTATTTGCGTAGTTTTATCAAATATGACAACTGTAGACTATAAAGGAGATGGTATATTATAAATCAATACCGAAGACACGCTCCTGAATACAAAACTGTTACTCAGATCTGCGTCTAGAATCTTGTTTTGATTTGAATCAGAAGGGACCTTGGCATTCAGTACGGTGGAATTATAACGGGAATATTAGCATTCATCAAATCTATACAAAAATATGATTGAAGAATTCGTTTGAAGATTTTCTCCTTTGAAACTATTAGATTTGACCATCAATTATTGTATTTGATAGCTGACAGATTTAGAAAGGTTTTTGCTTGCAGTTTTACACATAATATATAGTTTGGAGTGCTGCCATGGTATGACTTAAATGCCGCTATCTACCAAATCATAGTTTTGAATAAACGCGAAAAAACTATGATCTGTAATAGTACATAACGTATTAACGGCAATCTTTTAATTTTTAAAACTAATGAAGATATCAAAAAACTGAAAATACAGATCGATAGAGAATTTTTTTCTCTATTCCTTAGTGTCAAAAAACGAAAATCGCCCAGATGTTGGATAACGGCATTTTAGTCATACCACGGCAGAGTGGACGTGTTAAGGTCAACGAGCGGAATCTAAGCAGGATTCGGTGTAGTACTCGTAGTATTATAGTAATAACGGTTGCTTTGGCGTTCATTATAAATGCTTCGTGTGGGTCAAGGGTAAGGGTCAAGGGTTTAATCTGTTTGTAATACAGGACATTAAAATATGCATCAAAAATCTAACTAAGCTAACCTCCGCCCGGGCTAGACATCAAAATCCATGATACAAACTATTTGTATTTCGGAAACTAAAATTTTCTCTCATAAATTGTTGAACACATTTATAACATTTCATTTAGTCTTGTAGAGGCGAGGAAATCATTGTTTGACAGAGTGGATCTTCAGCTACATCTCAGCTAAACTGGCTTTTACATAATTTACAAGAGCATAGTATCCCTACGGTAATCAGATTCGCTTTACGCTCGAAAAGGGGACGAAAGTCAATTTTCTTATCAATATAACACGAAAGAAAATTGCTACGATAGAAGAAATTTGAGGGAAATGATGCTATTACTCAAAAGCTGACCCCGGCACTACTCCAATATACCCATTCGGCATAATGACTGCAACATTTTTCTTTCTAGAAAAGTTAAAGGTGTGTTGTTTATATGCTAGTGCAAATGATTAGGGTTTCCCTGCTTTCCGCGAGAGAATGGTGTATAAATAATAATAGTTCAGTATCATCATCATGGTATATTATCGATCAGGAGAATGAAACGCTTAAATGATTTGGTTCATTCGACAATAGATGGCGCTGTTCACAACCACATACTAGACTAGCTGTTACCTGCGGCTTTGCCCTCGTTATTTTTATTTACATGTATGTGTGTCCGAATTGATGATATCTGTCACCTCCTGAACACAGGCCTCCCTCAATGAACGCCAAGACGATAGATCCCATGCGAGTCAAAACTATACTTATCACAATATGGTTTCCACTTTAAAATTGCACGATAAATAAATCGGTTAAAAAAGTGTGATACATTATTCCTTTCTGTCAAATAAAATATTTTTTTATGTTTCAATAATTGGCTAAAGTAAAAAACTCTTTCAGACTCCGTGTGCATTAATTTGACAAATGTCAGAAATATTTCAAAATGGTGGCGACCCACGAATTTCTACACGCAACCCCCATCATATTTGTGGTATAATTTTCTAATAATTTCACGTTAGTCTAACGTGCATGTATTTTTAATGTTGGAAGAAATTAATTGTGAGGTCGATGCATATTTCACGTCCCAACCATAAATAAATATGTTCGGAAATATTTCATTTTGTTATAAAATTTTATATTATTTTTTTAACATTTATCAGAATACTAGCGGCTTCCTGCGGCTTCGCCCGCAACAGCAAAAAAATCTGATATTGTTGTTACTTTTAGTATTTCCAAAAATATGTGTTTAAAGGTTATGATGATCGGTAGAGAAGCATTCGCGTGAAAGCGTTACAAACATCCCTACTTTCACATTTATATAGTAAGGATGTATTTTTAGAGTCCTCGAAATCAGACGAGAAGAGTATCAGGTTATTATCGGAATGGGGATACACCCAATCCTTTATGTATAAGCAGGTATTTTATGACCCAGGGAAACCTTGATGGATGTGCGCACATAGGTACTTGGTTAGTTCCTGGCCCTATGTGAGACATGCGCTTAAGAAACGTGTAAAAGTACCAATTCTTAAATTATGACCCGCTACTGGGCACAGGTCTCCTCAAAATCAGGTGAGGAGGGTAATAGGCTGTACTTTACCGATGCGCTGGCCCAATCCGGGTTGTGGAACTTCACACCCAAGACAAGACTTCCAAGACTTTCAATCTCATCAGGCATGCAGGTTTTCTCACAATGTTTTCCTTTACCGGTGAGCAAGCGATGGCCTCGTGCTTAGGGTGCACTTAGAAATATATAAAAACGCGAGAAGAAGTTTAAGAAGCGCGTACCCAAACTAAACTAACTAAACCACTGCAAGCTCTATCATCAATTTTTTGGCCGCGGCGAAAGGGCAGTATAAGACGGAAAGAGGGATTGTCCGTCCATCGTTAAAATATAGTCCTTGCGACGACGTGCCATACTGGGTCCAAATTCCCACCCTGAAACGTATACGCTATATTATTGTAAAGTTTCATTAAAATCCATTCCGTAGTTTTTACGTGAAAGAGTAACATCCATCCATCCATCTATACTTACAAACTTTCACGTTGATAATACTGTACTGAGGTACTGAGGGATATGTCGATTTGATCCCGCTAGAATAAGCTATGCCACAGTACACATTGTAAACAGAGTGTATTTTATCATTGAAAGGACTCCTCGTCAGTTAAGGCTGACGGCTGAGCTCTTAAGCTTCAATGTGGTCATTCCCGAGTTCTCTTAAAACCCAAGTTTATTTCAAGATTCCTGATAATAAGACAGGCGATTGGCATCCCTATGTACTATTAAATAGGTCATACAGAGTAGTTAATGAATAGAGATTTAGAAAATTTTATTTTCTGTTTTTAATAAAATTATTACTTTCTTATGTTTACGCGAATTTCACTCATTATAATGAAACAAATTTACGGATTTTGTCGCGGTTTATTTAGTTTTTTTACAAGCGTCTGACACCTCAGTCCTCCCGTGACCATGGTTGCTGTGAAGTATCCGAAACGTCGGGCATGTGAAGAACTTAATAAACCACAATAATATCCGTAAATTTGTTTCATATCTAAAAATTAGCTATCATCAGCATCATCATCAGCCTTTATCCTTGCTCAGTGAACGCCGATACGACTTAACTCTACTATATTGCCTTGTTTTCCTCTATTAGATCAAGCGCATAATATTATGTTAAATGTAAAGTAGCATTTTTATTACTAAGGGCCTGTTTCACAATCTCCCTTTAAGTTCCCTATAGGCTATTGGCAACATATTTGACAGATGTTTGACAGATACTCCATACTCTATCTGTCAAACATCTGTCAAATATGTTGCCAATAGCCTATAGGGAACTTAAAGGGAGATTGTGAAACAGGCCCTAAATATATTAAAGGACGATGAACTTCGTATAGTAGGATATGAAGATGTAGTGCTATGCTGCTTTGCAGTCGAATTGGGCTGGCACGACCGGGGTACCTCTCGCTCACATAATATCGGCGTAAAGTGGCATTTATGCTGTCACGTTTCGTGCGGTTTGTGAGTTTCCGGTGGCCTATTGAGGGGATAGGGAAAAGGAGGGCAACACACCTCCATAACCTTTAGTTATGTGGATGTTTATGAGCGTCGATAGTCGCTAAAAGGCTTCGACTGTTTATTTGCCCTCCTATGCTATAAAAAAAGGAAGATGCTGGGATGGCCTACGCTTACAAGAGGCTAGTCAGAGGTGGTTAGAGTAAGTCCTCGTGGATAAAACAGGAGCAAAAGGGAAAACTGAAAAGATGACTGTGCTATTGACGCTACTATTTACCAAATATTGGAACGAAGTTCCTTACGGCAGGCTTGGAGGGGATAGGGATTTTGCTGTGCGACCGAACTGAAAAAAATGTGATAGTAAAACCGTAAGAAAAAGTGCCTGGAATAAAAGCGTTAAATGAGACGTGCGCAGGCGCGACAGTCGCATACACAAGCGAGTAGTGTATAATACTTTTCTTTATAGTCGAAGGAACTTCGTTCCTACCTGGTGTCCCACGACACCACATTTCTTTTATATCTACGAGTATTATATCTCTATAATCATTTCTATTTATTTATAATCATTATTTATCTCATTATTAATCTCGCATTGTGCATTTTATTGCCTGCTTTGACATTTAATATAAGAGAGAAATGTGTTGAATAATACTCTATGCAGGAAGAGTGCCAATAATATAATATTAACGATTGTGTTATCCCCTTTTTATTGATATGGGTCACCATAAAGGGAGTGTCAAAGATTAATCCAATAACTTTCAATAATAAATGATTGCAGATCAATATCAGGAAAAAATGACATAATTCAGCTTTTTTCTTTTCATTTTCATTCTCAAATATGTAACCGCTTCGAGTACTATCTTGAACTAATACATCATGGAAGGAATATGCTTATCGAAGTAAATATTACTCTACGCACGATTGACTTTAAGAGTATGCTGGAATGCTTGATAAGAGCGTTGCATAAGTTGAGACGGAAATATAAATAAGTGAAAGAGAAAGAGAGAGGCCTGCATTCAGGATGGTCATGCCTCGTCAGGGAGGCCATGCCACAGGTGTATGGCGATAATGGCGATGATGGATGAAACAGTTTACCAAGGCTCGTATCCATATATTTTTTTTCATACCATCGCATATACACTCTGGTCTAGCTTCAAAGATGCTATATGTCATTAATGTATGTCATAAGTTGTCTCCATGAAATGATATCGAATAAAAAACCCAGTTCAGACATAATTGGCATATCACCTTTTCATCCCTAATAAATAAAAAGAATATGGAGATGCTATCAAGTGCACCTGTCGATTCTCCTCGTTAGTATAGAGAAGGCTTTTTTTACCATTGTTTGCAATTTTCGTGATAATTGACAGTACAATGCTAGCAATGGAGATCTATAAATGGCCGTTTGTTTAGTGGCGCGCTGTGGCAGAAATTGGAACTAAATTTAATTTTGACAGTTCAAAGCTTTGTTCACTACGTAAGCAACGAGGTGATCTTATTATAATGATAAGCTTTATGTTTTTAAATAGTTTTTAGCTGGGTTTTAGTGGGTAGAGCTGCGTCCACTTACCATCTTTCGGGCGCAGCGAGTCCCACATGCCTGTCTGGGGAGAACCACACCCCAGCGGGAAGCGTCAGTGCATTTCCCGGAGTAAAAGAAAAAAGAAAGAAAAGGATATGATAATTGAGCTTACGACCTAAATCAGTTTATCTGTTTGAGAATTACACTGCCATAGTTATACTTTTTTTCTACAACTATCGGTAATAATATTACGATTCTTTAAAAATTAACGCTTTTTTTCCGAAAGCCTGATCAACGAAAAAATTAACATATCAACTGTCAAATTCCTTATTAAATTACTTATTAATTTGATGATCCTGTCAGTTGACATAATGGACTTATTAGTTGTTGACATAGCCACTAATGAACTGCTGTCAAATTTGACTCTAGAATCATATGCCAACTACCATTAACAGCCATGTTAGTTGACGCACATTAACCAACGTTTCAAAAGCTGGGTGTCAGTCTAGGATTTAAATAAGAAAGAAATCACCGTGTCCATCGTTTTCAGCTATCTCCTCGAACACGATAACACGTACGAAAATACGACGAAACATTTATGTTAAGCTATAAGAGCAACCGAGTTTAGTTCACTATTTTAGTCCTCGTGCTTTGCAAGGATTTTGGAGTCTAGACATACAATTCCAAATTTTATTGGATAGAAAAATTGTCCAAAACGTATCGAAGACTTTTTCGGAAATTCAAGCTTTTATTTTTTTATTCTATTCACGTTTGAAAATAAAATGAATTTTTAGTTTTCCATCACTAGATTTTTTCATTGACACTATCTTAAGTTACTTTTTCGAAAATAGAATTATCCTGTGCATATAATAATATAATATATGAAAAAAATTATGTGTTAAGCTATTTATAAGCACTCAAACACCTACAAATCAGTAGATCTTTTAATTAAAGGCTTTTGTATCTATACTCCAATCTATTTTTATAAGAAATATTTATGCCAATAATTAGCTCTTTGTTCTTAAATTGTTAGGGTTTCGAATATTATTTTTATTGGCATTAATGCTTAGATCTCAAGTTCATATAGTAAAAATGATTTTGCCGCCATACTAAGACTTTGGATTTTTTAATAATTGGCAAGTCGAATTTCCGATGTCTTAAATAAAAAAAGCCATTTTCACCCCAATCGTTAAGAGAATAATGGAAGGTGTAATGTGATGACTACGATCCGACGTCAAATCGGGTTTCGGAAATTTCACACCCGATAATATGGCGACCCGTAGTAAATTTTGCATAAGATGGCCGACCAATCTAAGATGGCCGACCAATATAAAATGGCCGACGGAGTGACGACATAATTTGATAATGGAAAAATTGTTTGCCTCTTAATGTTAATTGATTTCCATTCGACGTTAATGTCAATTTCGATTTCGAAACATGACAAGATTCCAAACGAATTTGGGGACTTTTTAATTCGGATAAAGATATATTTGGATTATGTTGATGTTCTGAGTCGGATTAATTCTATTGGGAATGTTTGAAGATTTTGTATTACATTAATATTTATTTTATATAAGATAAGCAGAATCCATATTAATACTCGTATCACTAAGCTGACAAAGGGCCGACCTTTGACCTTTTCATGCGCGTAATTAGTCAACTCATACCTAGACTTTGCTAAAATTATACTAGTACCTAGATAGATAATTTCTATTCTGCCATTTACTATAAGAACCCTTACAGAAAAAAGGCAGGATGGTGGTAAAAGGCAGTGCAATCAAAACCTTCTATGGTACAGTTCGATTTAAGTGTATGGTACACGTAGTACCATCTTTATACGTTACAAGCTGTTGCCCGCAGCTTCGCCTGCGATAACTAAGATTTACAACGGGATCTTAGTACGCTTTCCTGGTTGATTTTTTACAGCTTGTGTTCGAAAAACCCAAATATCTTACGGAACCTTATTTTTTTCTAGAATAAAATTTAGCCTATGTTACTCGTGGATAATGTAGCTTTCGAATGGTGAAAGAATTTTTGAAATCCGTCCAGTACTTTTTGAGCCTATTCATTACAACCAAACAAACAAACAAAGTATTCCTTTTTATAATATTAGTGTAGATGTAGATTTTGTAAGCTTACACTAGATAATATAACACAGCAGAGTTTGAAGACGAAAGTTTTCAACAATGCATTTCCCCGTTGAGGACTAACGACCAAAACCTGGCTTGTGTATTTACAACTAGCTGATAGGAAAACCGAGTACATCAGCCAAAGAACTAAACTTATAGCAACCATGGACCTCCCGGGACCATTTAAAATCCACGTAAACATCACAATAAACAGCTATAATATCCAGAAAAATTATTTCATTATAATGAGTAAAATTCGCGTAAACAGAAAATAATACTTCATATTATTACAATAAATGTTAATGCTATTCCTATCTTTCTATTGTCAATTCCATATTTTTTTAAATTTTCTTTTTAAAATTCTCAGCATGGATTTTTTTTGAAAATTTTCACTACTACTTAAATTATTATGTTTATATTGTCTCAAGGTCCTGACAGGAGTGTTAACTTTTTTACGAATTTTAAAACGATGAGTAATGATTACGGTAAAATATAAATCGCGATAAAATTCGTACTAGAAATTATATTACTAAAGTAAAATGTAGGTCTTTTCATAATATAAGCAAAGTTGTTACAGATGCACTATAGTTTATAAATACCATAAAATTATATCTAATAAAGGTAAGGTTATTAAAAATTATTAATGTGAAATCCAAACTTATATAAAAGCAAATTAAATTTGATTTGCAAGACCTTAAACCTAGAACCCGAGTAGCCCAATGGCCAATTATGGTTCATAAAGACAGACCCACATTATGGCATTATAAAACTTTTCTTAATTATCACAATAAAAGCTGAGTTCTATGAAAGAGGAGGACAAATGCGCCTCTATTATACTCAAGCAGGCTTAAATAAAGCTTGCCATTCACGGGTCTAAAATAATGAATTTTAGCCTTTGTGAAGGCGATTGTGAAACCTGCCTGATGGTGCACTTGAATTGGGCCAGAGAAATGTGACCCACCAGTCACCACCCTATGCCTGATTTTGTGATAGATACCTCATTGGGTTCGCAGTGGGACATATGAAGGTAGATGATGATGTGTAGCTTTGTGAGTTTGTATAGCATTAGCGTTTATAAGAAAAAAGACAAATGTTACTGACGCTCTATGTTCCTGTAAGAAATTAAAGTGGCGCTGGGCTGGACATATAGCTCGGCTGTCAGATAACCGATGGACGCAGAGACTGACATCTTGGAATAGGCCATCGGGTATTAGAACGCGAGGTAGGCCGACTGCCCGGTGGACAGACGACATTATACGAGTGGCTGGCAAACAGTAGATGAGCATAGCAAAAAATAAAGAAAGATGGAAAGCTCTAGAGGAGGCCTTTACTCTCGAAGGGAGGGGTTCTTGCTAGTTAAATAATTTATTTTTGTGTTAAAGTACACAAGTTATATTACTCAGCCTATAATTTGTTTGAAATGTAGTATTTAAAGTGAGCTTATTTAAATTTATGTAAAAGATTTTTTAGCAAGAAATATAAGGCTTTTTTATTTTATTTTATTATAGCATTAGCGTTAAGCAGCATGTAATCATGTGTGCGTGTAATCCTTACGCGAGATTGAAGTTAAGTTTTAACAATAGTTAGTCTTGTTGGTCTTATATTTGAGAAACATATTCAGGCTATGAGAGAAAGAGTCAGAAAATGTGTGCTAGCACCTGTCTTGCTCCAACATTAACATACGAAACGTAACTTCTCTCTTTTTTTCTTCACTAACTTATTTTCCTCTCATATTCCATTCGCTCCACTCGATCACACTTTTCGTAACGTTTTCGTCACTTATTCGCCAACTTATACCTCAAGTCAAGCGTGTGTCAAGAAATTTTGCTTCGAAACTCCTTGAATGGCTAGACTTGTTATATCATTGAAGAGGTAGCGGCTCAAAACGTCGAGGTATTATAAAATAAGTTTAAGTCTCTTTTATGGTTAGAGAAAGCTGATTTGAAAAATGAATGTAACATTTTTCCCATTAAACGACAAGTATGAAGAATTATTTGAAGACGATACTGGCGTTTGAAATGTGGACTTCACGTAAAACAGTAAATCAACCCATATAACACTGCTGTTTTCGGGTTTTGGTTATCGGGCCATAGTTCACCGATGCGCTGGCCCAATGCGTGTTGGTGAACTTCACAAAACTTCAAAGACTTTCAATTTTATCAGGATTGCAGATTTCTGCGCGATTGTACTTCACCTGTGAGCGAGTTAACGTCTTATAAAAGAAACGTATAGTTGCAACCCCTAATTGTTCCACTGCTGGGCACGGGTCTTTTCGAAATCAGGCGAAGAGGGTATCAGACTATAGTTCACGGAGGTGCTGGCCCAATGCAGGATGGAGAACTTCACATACCTTCAAAGACTTTCAATCTCATCTGGCATGCAGGTTCCCTCACGATGTTTTACTTCACCGATGTGTGTGTGATGTGATGTGTTTGGGGTGCTCTTAGAAATTTTAAAAAACGAGAGAGAGAGTTAAGGGCCCGGACTCTCACGCTCAAGAGATCAAGCCATACCCACTGGACCATCGTCGCTACGGTCTCACGTTCAGGGGAAATTCAGCAAAATATCATATTTTCATGACATCGATCTGGATTAAACTATGAAATGTTTAGATGTACGGATATTTGTAGCTGTATAATTTTGTTGCAAATTTTTCTGCATAATTTATAGCTACATAATGTGTTTGTGGCTGTAAGTGATGAAATTCGAAACATGCATTCTAAAATTGGAACACATTCTAATTGAACACTTAGTAATCGCAGAAGCTGCTCTTAGTGATGAAAAGGATGCATTCATATTTTCACACTGACAAAATTCACTATTAATGTTTGTGGATTTAAAAATTTACGTAAAGCTGACAGCTACTAAGTGTGAAAATTTGTTTATTTGTTACATATAAACAGATTTTCTTGTTTTTCTCAAAATATACTTTTGATTAAGGTGAAAGGTTCTTAGTAGTAAAATCCCAAGCTGATCATTTTGTTATGTTCTTATACGCTATTTGTTTACCTAACCTGTTGCTCCTGTGTTGCCAGGATTACAAAGTAAAGGAAAGTTTATAAGTAACTTATTGAACATCAAATAATTCCACTATTGTCAAAGACCCCATTCTTTTTAATTTCAGGGTGCCCGTGGCACATATTCAAACTAGCTAACTAACGCCACCAATGATAATTTTAGCAATGATAAATATAATGTTGACATATTACGGGAGTCCACTGGCGGGATTAGAGAAAAGAGGGCAGAGCAGATCATGAGAAATAGAATTCTTCTGTGCTTAGCATGTCACTGATCTACTCCTGAAATGTTAGAAAGACTTCAACGTTTTAAATGATTTTCGTGTATATTTATGTAGATTCTAAAATGGTTGAGATTCAAAATTCTGTCAACTGCAATGTTTATTGTACAAATAAGCGCATTTTGAGTACCTCTAGTTTTATTATATAGTAGGTACTGAAAAGTACAATTTTAAAGTGAGCGTGAAGCATCTCAATTTTGAGTACATATTTATGAAAACAGAATAACGTATAATACATCTATACTAATATTACAAAGAGGAAAACTTTGTTTGTTTGGTCGTAATGGATAGGCTCAAAAAGTTGAAAGCTACATTATCTAAGAGTAACATAGGCTAAATTTTATTCTAAAAAAAAAAGAATGGCTTTCGTTTATTTGGATTTTTCGGACACAAGGTGCAAAAAATTAACCAGAAAGTTACTTATTTTGCGTACCAAGATCCCGTTGTAAATCTTTTCTTAGTTAACGCAGGCGAAGCTGCGGGCAACAGCTAGTATATTATAAACGTAAAAAAACCTAATACCTACCAACTTTCCAAGTTTTTGCACGTGTGTCGACAACCTTATCGAGGTTTAACAAATTTGAACAAATATATTGATACAAAGAAAACTTTCCTAAGTAACGACTGTTCATTTCCCCAAGGAAATGTTTCTCGGGATAAAAAGTAGACGATGTTATTTTCCGGTCGTCCCTCTCGATGAAAATCACGTTGATTCGCCGCTTGATTGCGAAAATAACGAATTAATATACAAATACTTTAAAGTGGGAACTGGGAAGGTGCGAGTAGCAAGGGATCGGTCGTCTTGACGTTCATTATACACCTATGTTCAGCAGTGGACGGATAAAGGCTGATGATGATGATGATGATGAGGTATTGTTACGTGTTATACTGACGTATATGGGACTTTAAATTAACATAGTTATTATAATTACTAAAACTATTGTAATGGCCGTATTAACATATTTCGCGGAGCTCGATATTTCGACATTGTCTACGAATGTTTTGTTCATGAAACTAAACTCGTAACAGGAGACTCTCGGTATTTCGACGTTGTCTATGGATTTCAGGTTCACGAGAATAAACTCGTAACATGAGGCTTTCGCTATTTCGACGATTTATAAAAGGCAGCCTATGCCCTTTCCCAAGCTCTGGTCTATATGTGTACTAAATTTCATAAAAATCGGTGCAGTGGTTTAGGCGTGAAAGTGTAACAGACCGAGTTATTTTCGCATTATAATATTAGTAGAGAAGTAGAGATGTTATTATGTTATAAGATCAGCTGTTTCGTTATGGGACCAGCTTCCACATCATCATCATCTTCAGTCGTTATCCGTCTCCCATAGGCCTCCCCCAATGAACGCCAAAACGATCGATCCCTTGCCACTCGTATCCAACACGGACCAGCTACTGTACGAAGGTTGTCTTATCTTAATATATATATATTTCTTGTGTGCGTGTGTATGTGACTGAACTCCTCCTAAACGACTGGACCAATTTTGATGAAATTTTTTGTGTGTGTTCAAGTAGATTCGAGGATGGTTTAGATTCACAAATCAGACCGGCAGATGGCGCTGCAGTCGGTATCTAGGTTATTGATCTGTACTGCCACTATCGATTCGTATCTAAAGGACAACGTCTGTGGGGTCCGCTAGTAACTATATATTTTATATAATTTTCAAGATTTTTTAAAGTACACACCTACTTCAAACAGTCATAGTTAATAGGTTATTAGTTCATAGTCTAGGTATATAGCCTGTTATAGGTCATATAAGTTACGAATATTGTCAAAAACAATTTATACACTGAATATAGGGTGTCATTGATATTGTGTATACTTAATACTTTAACCGCAAGTTCGGAAAACTTGCTTATGACTTCTGAGTAATCATTATCTGCTCCAACCAATCGTTCAGAGCTCTTTCAATAATCCTTACTATTATCATAGTGTAAATAAATTCATACAGTGGTCCAACGAACACGTCTAGACAGAGCAATCGTGAGAGTGAGGGGCGTGCGGGGTGAGAGAGGCGCGGTAGCGAGCCCTAGCTGCCATACACTTGCTTGGGACACGTCAGTCGGGGTTGTCGCATTTTAATTTGATTATTTTAAGTGCTGATATAAATAATAATATATAACACTGATATGTTTTTTTCGTAATAGTTGAATCGAAATAATTTGTATGTCTGATAATTTGAAGACAGGGAAGTAAAATTAAACTCATTTATTTATTATTGATATTCAAAGTTTTCAAATAAATTAAAAATCAACGATATCTATCCTTTGAGTATCAATCAATCAAATCAATTTGAGTCATAAGTCCATTTTACTAACCAGAAGAAAAAAAAAGTGTATTAATTTTATCAGTCGAATTAACTCGACACATGGTATAAATGGATACTTAACAATAGTATAAAAACAAACAAGGAATTTTCTTTTTTTTTTTCAAGGAATTTTACATTTAAATATAAATATCAATTTTGATATATATATATATATATATATATATATATATATATATATATATATATCAAGCATAAAATATCAATTAATATATTGAGGTATATCATGCGAACCCTGAGCTTTTGTATACGTATTTGTATTTTTTATAATAAAACTCCTTAATGATACTTCTATATCTATTTTTTTGTTTTATTCCTAGTACTCTACATACATATACTACGAATACACAAAATGTAAAACAGATTATAATAAAACACATCATTGTGACAACCCTGAAGCAATGACGTATACCTACACAAAAGCGGCATTTCGCGCGACTTCAAAGGCGTTGGACCACTGTATGAATTTATTTACACTGTGCTATTATTATAAATGTGAAAGCAGAGTATTATAAATCATCATGAAACTTTGTATACATATTCTCGGAGGTTTTTCTTGCTAACGCGGGCGAAGCCGCGGGCAACAGCTAGTCTAAATATAAATGAATCCCCGAAATGTATGTACACACATACTTAAAAACCACTGCACCGAATTAGATGATACTTTTACTTCTTGTGTTGGTTACCCTCAGGACAAGATGCCTGTAAAAAACGATGATGACGGAGCAAGGGCATGAGCTGGACAACATTTTCTAGGTTCAGTTCGCAACCTAATCACCTTCATCATCATCATCCTTTATCCATCCACTGCTGAACATAATCCTAATGAACGCCAAGACGACCGATCCCTTGCCACTCGCATTCAAGTAAAGTATTGGTAAAAATATTGTGTGAATAGTCCAAAATCTAATACTTAGTAAAGTATTTTGGACGAAGCTAGTGATGAATAAAAACGAGTGAGGCCGTAGAACATGGCTAAAGTAATTCCCATTTAATTAACGTTATGTCACAAAAGAAACAAGATGAAAGCATCTTGTTATTCTTAATTTTCCGGCATGATAATGTTAATGATGTACAAAGGCGAATGTATTTCTTACTAGAAGCTCTATTTAAAGTTCCCTGATCAAGAACAACGGATACATTTTCTTTATTCAGTTTTTTATATGTTAGTAATATTATAATCTTACTAATATTATAAACGCGTTTGTAAATATGGATGTTTGTTACTCTTTCACGTAAAAAACTATATAATGAATTTTTATGAAACTTTACAATAATATAGCTATCAGGATAACACATAGGTTATAATTTATCACCGTACTCCCACGGGAATGGGAAGTAAGCGGGTGAAACCGCGGGGCGCGACTAGTAACACATATAGTTGAGAAGAGCAGATCTGTTTTTGCTAATGTTGAAATTAAAATTAAAATTTGTGGTTACTTTCCACCAAAAAGGTATTTTTTTTGTGTAGTATATTCTATTAGTTACCCCCCACGCCTGATTTCGAGGAGGAGACCCGTGCCCAGCAGTGGGATATAGAGGGTTGATACTCTACTCTACTCATTCTATAAGTAATTTTGTATAAAAATATTCTATTATCCTAACAAAGTGCCTAGTTTTAGTGCTGTATATTAAAAAAATATAGATATTAATTTCAAATTATATTCTATGAAGCCTGTGGAAAAATCTACAAGAAAATATAGTTCAACCAAATAGGCATTTAACATTTTGTATGTACTTACATTTATGTAAGTTCTCAAAATTTCTTGTTCTGTTCTTTTATTGTTATTTTTGATTTTGTTTGTACTTTTATTAATATTCACCGCTCTTTACTATTTTTATATTTGTTAAGTTTGTGTTAAAATTAATGTATTATCGAATTGTTGGTTACCTCAATGAAGATAAAATAAAATAATAAATACGCAAATTGACAGATGCACCTGATGATAAGTGGCCAACAACACCCATTAACATAAAATGGAGCCCAGGCAACTTATTTATAGATAAGTCTCGAGCGCTTTTTTTATCGCGCGTTAAAAAAGCGTTAGAGTTTAACCGCGACGCTTTTTGAGTACTCGTATAAACGGGGGCTTACTATCGTAGTTTGTTATGATAAAAGATAATAAAAATTCGAGAGAAGGTTAGAAATTATTATTCCTTTATCAGTGAGGTCGTTCCTGGTCACCATCTTTTATATAGACGTGAAATATGGTCCCTAGGGTACGGTAGTCGAGGGGAACATATTTCAAGCCTGTTGAACTGAGCGACTATATCGATAGTAGACGTATGATGGGTTAGTAGCTTTTGGGAACTTTTCAAGGTCAGATATCTTAAGATCATAGGATTTAATCTCATACTTATTGTATATTTTTCTGAATTTACTTAAAATATTGAAAATAGACTCGTTGGAGTGGCAGTAGGCTCGATACACGCTTAGAAGAACGGATAGTCGATGGGCCAATAGAGTAAAAGAGTGGAGGACGCGGAGGTAGACGAAGTGTTGGTCGGCCATTAAATGGGTAAGACAATCTCGGTGCAGTGGCCGGTCCGTGTTTTTATTTATTTTATTTTTATTTTATTCAAAGGAAAACAAAACGGCAATTAAATGACAATATTACAATCTAAATAGTTATAAAGATGCACATTTACATTGTTTTCGCATATGGGTAAAACTTAAACAAAAATAAATTAATGCTTATCTATTTACCTAGGAAAATTACAAAGAAATATGATCGGTTTTTGAATACCAGTTTTTAGAAAGAGTTTCTCTGAAAACATTAGGTGATGAAATGAAGAGATCGAGTGCGGAGCCATCTGCCGACTGACTAAGAGAGCAGTTGAATGAATTAATAGATCTTATAAAAAACGAATTTTGTCGGTAGTTAGACGTGTGAGTGAAAACGGAGAGAATCGGTCGATGCCGTGTATGTGTTAGTTTATAAGGAACGCGTATGTTAATTTTTGAAATGTGTTGGATGTAAGTGGCAAGGTATCGGTCGTCTTGGCGTTCATTGAGTGACGCCTTTGTTCAGCAGTGGACAGATAAAGGCTGATGATGATGATGATGTATTTTGTAGTTATATTTTTCTCACCATGTTTCTTAAAATATTAAGACCCCGTGACCCGGATCCTAGGGACCATATTTCACATCCTACTAGGAACACTCTACGAAGAGCGTTGACTCCTCTAGCTGGAGGTCTTACCAAAGCTGGCTTCCATTCCATTTACTTACTTATGGCATTTATAATTTAAAATTGTACTAGCTGTTGCTTACTAAGATTTACGACGGGATCTTACATGGATGATGTTATGTAGCCTATAGCCTTCCTTGATAAATAGGCTATTCTATCTAATATCTAAAACTGAAATAATCCATATAATGAAACAAAGAAGTCTACACAAGATGTGTGATTTGCAACAATACACTAGGCCAGCGTGTAGATGAGCACGAAAGCCTCCTCGCCTGATTTCGAGGAGAAGACTTCTATTCTGGAAATTGAAAGGGTCGTATTATATTATTATGTAAGTCCAAAATCTAAATCAATGTAGGCTACGCCGATGGCAGCAATCAATAAAGTAAAATAATTTACAATCACCATTTAACGATTTTCATAGACGGCTACAAACCAGTAAGGTCCATTATTAATTAAGTTGACAGCCTTAATGATGTCTTGAGGGCAAACAATCAAATTGAAACATCCAATTGTTTTTAGTACTTGTGGACAGAGCGTCAAAACGTCGAAGATAAGCACGAAATTGATATGGAGTTGATTAGGACATAACTCGAAGTGGGGACGGCAGGTGGTCCACATGGTGATCGTGGTCTACATTAGGACTCACCCACTACTCCTGGGTTAGAGATCTCCAGGACGTCCTATAGAGTCCTAGCGAAATAGAGATAGCGAGAGAGCGAGAACGCTGGTAGGAAAAAATGGATGAGTCAGGGTAGAGACAGGAGACTAGCAGAAAAAGGGAGATCCATACTTAGCAGTGGGGAGTAATAAGCTGATGACGATAAAGATTTTTTATAAAAAAATGGCAGTGGCACTGCCAATAAAAGTGAAAGCTTATTTATTTTAATACAAAATAATTGAAACTCAATAATGACGTCATAATGCACATTAGCATGTCGGTGACGCGAACCCATAAGATTTTCTCTATCAATAAGTGTTCAAAGCGGTTAGTGAAGTTTTTACTTCAAAAATATTTATAAAATATGATAAATCTATGTTAACTTAACCTCATATGAATATATAACCAGCCAACCCGACAGTGGCAAGGGTTCAGCAGTGGACGGATAAAGGCAGGTGGTGATGATGATGATGATTAGTCCGAAAGACGTTGTCATATACAAAACACGGTACACTAAACTATGATCATAAACCATTCTCGAATACTCCTTAAAAATATAAAAAGTTCAATCAAAGTTGATCCAGCCGCTTAAAAGGAGTTCAGTGTCATACGCTCACAAAAAATATATATCTTTATAGGGCTCTTCTGTAAAGTCGTTTTCGAATCTCGAATGCGGAACCCACGTGACAAATTTATATTCCTTAAAACTCGACTATCTGTCTATATCAATAAAGTTCGCTTTCGAAGTGACGTAAAGTGAGCTCTATCACTCAGGTGAAGCTCGATATCGAAATGGTTTTTACAGAATAGCCCTACTGGAATACATTCCTGTACATTCAATACACAGTAAAGAACTAAAAAAAACCTGTTAGCGTGTAACCTTTACGCGCGATTGAAGTAAACCTTCACAATAATTATTTGTAGTTTATTTCTAAAATTAAATTTTTACATTAAAGATTGACTATAATTGACCTCAGGTCTTAGCCTGTTCGAAAAAAAATTAAGAATAAATTATATTACTTTTTGAATAGCGGAAGCTACACAGACTATAGAGTAAGCGTTACATCCGTCAGAAAAAGAATCTGAGCCCTAGTCGCGCCTTAAGAAGTATTACTTCAAAAAAAAAAAAATTAAGCAGTCTATATCCACCATACCAATATCATAATACATCTTGGAATTCATTCAAACCCGTAAATTCTTAGTACAACTAATGGCTAAAAATAACACTCATAGATTCGAAGAAACAAAACATAAGTCGTCGCAATACTAATAAATTGCTCTCTCTATACCTATGGGTACATCTATAATTTTAATATACAAGCAGAAAAATACTAAGTAGGCGGTAATGCGAGAGCTAAGAAAAGCATTTTATCACCTATTAGTGCTCTTCTTTAGTCATTGTCCTCACTTCTGAGGTTCGTGACCCCTCTTGATGGTTATGGTTACGGCATTCTCTTTTCAAATCAGAAAGCTAAACCTTTTTTAGTTTTCCGTTTCTTAAAATTACAAAACGTAACCCTTAAATAATTACACTCGCTATCCACCTGTCTGTATGTAATCAGTACCTTTAGAATTTTCCCATTGATTTAGAATCATGCAGTAAATAAGAAGAAAAATAAGGGAAGGACACAATCATAAGTAAAAGAAAAAAACACAGACCAAAAAAAAGTGTTTTGTTTTTTTTTTCTCAAAAATATTTGATTGTAAGTGTTAAATTTTGGAAATCAAATCTCATATTATTTTTCCTACCTCTTGCGTGATCTTGCCAGAATTAAATTGCCTTTAAAAAGAAATAAAAGAATAGAAAACAAATACAGATACGGTGAGGCATATTTGTATTTGTTTTCATCTGGATCGTTTGTTATATGTAGCTGTTAGAGCCATGACCTAGATCATAATATAAGGCCTTTGTTTTATCTGAAATAAAATTTATTGCTAGAAAAAAAAAAAAATAATGACGTTTAACGTTAATTTATTATGTTTGTATTTTATTGTGATAAAGATTTTTACATTTACGATATTTAGGATACTTAAAAATAACCTTAAAGACCCTTTGCATAATAATCGCAAATAAATCCTAAAAAAAGTGGTTTTAATCGATTGGAAAGTTTGAAGTACCCAGAGTTAAAAACTGCTTTGGTGATAGAACTTTAATGAAACGGTTACCATATTTATTTAATAGTATACCTGAAGACTTACGAATGTACCTAATCAAAAGAAGATGGACTAAAAAATATTTTTTGTCCACCATTTAATTATTTATTCTTTATTATTATTACTATTAGGGACGGGTCTTGACCTCAAAATCAGATGAGAAGTATTATTACTCAAATACAAATAACATACCTCCATACGAATACGAATACGAATATTGCACGATTATAATATTATACAATACTACACGATTTAAAACCGCACATTCTCGATATAATAGCCAGCAGTTACGCACCTCAACCATAAAGCTTTCTACCAAAAAATTAAAAACTAAACTTAAATAACTGTTCCATATTATACCATCCTGTTACTAAATCTAACTAAATCTAAAGGATAATTTCATTTTAGACAATTTTCAATTTACATGAAACAAACATTTTTTTGTCCCGCTAAAAGAAATAAAATTCGTTCCACCAAAAAATTACACGTGATAAAAAACTTTCATTAACAACTTAACCAGCTCTTGTGGTCAATTAAATAAGCTAATTTCTTTAGTTAAATGAACTTAAAGTGTTTATACAGTTCAAAAGGCTTGTAAGCGACCCTTTACCAGCTACTAGTCAGTCGTAACCTAACCGCGGAGGCGTAGTAACGTGCGTCGTGCTGTCACGCGAGTTACGTGTTTGTGCTTATCGTAACGTACTCTATGGTTGCGGTGGATACATATCGAGTAAGTTTTTTAATATAATGTATAGATTCTTTAAAATAAACTTTATTTAAGAATAAAGTTATTTCAAAAAAAATAAAATATTTAGTTAGTCTGAAATAAACTACAGGAAGAAGTGAAGCTTTATTTAAAAAGTAGATGCATCAAAGCGAATTATTTATATAAAACAATTTTTTAACCAATACAAATATTTTTTTAATTAGCGTTATCATTTAATACTTATCCCTGAGTATTAGTTTTATTGATATAGATTAGCAATAAAACAATTGAGTAAGAAATCATTTTTATAGCTGCTAATTCGTAAGTTATCGAAACCATATTTTTGATTGGTCGGTTTATGGCTCCAGTCGAGGAGAGAGCATAAAATTATTGAGATTTTATGTTTCAATATTCCTATAAAATACCTTATTATAAAAAGTTATAAAAAACTTCATAGCGGGAAATAAACTCTAATTGAACTTTTATAGTTAAAGTTTTTTATATTTTCATTTCCATTTCCTTCCTTTTGTGAGCCAACTATAAGCTCTAGTTTATAAGTTTTAATGTTTGAAAGCTCTGTTTGAGTGGTTTTTCCAACATATATATTTTATACTTCGGTAACGACATAATAGTTTTCCCTTTTGTAAAACATGATAATAATATTATACTAGTACAAACTACAAATATAACTTTCGATTTAATTATTTTATGATTTTTTGTGTTATATTATAGTCTTTAGGTTATACAATTTCGTTAACAATTGTTGTGTTCGAATTTTTCCTTTTTTAAGCTTTTAAGCTTCGATCAAAAATATGTGTAAATTTAAATATATATATAATGACATATTAATAATCTAAGCTTTTAAGCTTCTTAAGCCGCGTCAAGTCATTTTTGGTAGGGGGAAATCTTAGACGTTCGCGTTACCAATATTAACAGTGTGACATTGTGACGTCATTATACGTTTTTTTTAATTTGAAATTTCACAATGTCACAGTTTTCAAGTTTTCACTTCTTTGTGCAACAGTAACGAGTACAACACATTCCTACAAATTTTCGCGTTCACGATATTAGTAGGATTATTTTTAAATAAAACGTCATGATCCCTATTCCTTAATAATCCTTACTAATATTATAAATGTGAAAGTGTGGATGTTTGTTACGCTTTCACGGAAAAACTACTCAACATATCATCATGAAACTTTGTACACATTCTGGAAGATACTACGAGTAGAAGTAACATAGGATATTTATACTGAAAAAAAAGAGAATTGTTTTTGCTAACGCGGGCGAAGCCGCGGGCAACAGCAAGTAATATTATAAATATGAAAGTAGGGATGTTTGTTACGTTTCTACTCGAAAACTACTCAACCGATCATCATGAAACCTTGTATACATATTCTCGGAGATACCATAAGTAACATAGGATACTTAAAAAGGGTGTTTCAAACGCGGATGAAGCCGCTGGCAACAGTTAGTATTATATAGAAACCTTGACATTTTTATGAAAAACTCATTAATTTTATTTTTCTTGGTGCTGTGTCACTGGTTATATAAAATGTTTACTAACATTTGTAAACATTTTTAATAGAAGCGTCAGCACCATTTCATTATAATTAAAGCGATATGATTTCAAACGGACAAATAAGATTAGCTTTTATAATAATAATTTCATTAATATAGGTACTGGTATTTGATTTATATTTGGACTTTAATAAATAAATTCCTGTATTCTAGTTATTTCATAAATCATAATCAAATGTAAATATTTTCCATCGCTTTCGTAGGTTAATTAAAATTATTTCTGTGTATTTCACATCTATGTTTATTGTTTTCGAAAAATGTACATGCATTTATGCTATAACATACCAGTCATACCAACCGGTTTTACCTGTCCAAAGGAATCCTTTTGGCGCTAAAATAAATAGCCTTATCCCATCCTCGATTAAAGGCCATATGCATTTTTGTCAAGTCAACAGTTCCGCATATAAGCGACTTCAAATGAACGAACAAACGCATTCATACAGTTTTATTATATCGGTATAGATTTTTGTTTCCACTACGAGTAGTGCCCCGCATTTTCACCCGCTTACTTCCCATCACGAGTACGGGAATAAATTATAGCCTATGTGTTAGTTATTCTGCTCTATGACACACTCTAGTACAAGAGTAACAAACATCCATTCATCCATCCATCTATCTAAAGTTAAAAGCTTTAGCGTTTATAATATTAGTAGAATATTTGTCTAGTTCTGTGGATTTGGTAGTAAAAAAAAACAGATTACTTTAACAGTTACGTTTAAATGTAATTTATGTAGCGGAATATAAAAAAAGTTTAATATAACAGGTTCAAATTTGTCCACTCCATTGTAAAAAATTGTGAAAAAAAATATAATTCTTTCATCCGTACGTCATAGTTCCACTGAAGTTTCCGTTTTCCAAATAGAGTTGTAGTTTTCAATGGACCGCATAACGTGAAAGAAACAAAAAGCACAAATAGTTTTAGCTCTATATTGTATGTTGCCCAAAAAATCTGAAATAACTTTTTGATACTTTAGCTGAATCCGATAACGATGACCTATAAATATAATGCTTGATTTAACATAAAACACAAGACAAACAAAAAAGAGACTGCGGCTTCGCCCGCGTTATCTTAGATTTACGGACGTATCCGGTTTGATCATGATTGTCTTCATGGTCTAAGTTACTTCTTATTATAACAGTTACCTGCCAGTAAAAGTCCCGTTAAAATCGGTCCAGCCATTTCAGACATTAGCCGGAACAAACAGATAGACAGACAGAAATTTAAAAAATGTTAATTTAGTATACATAGTACATACCGTATTATATTCTTATGAATGTCGTAAAAAGCGGTCATTTCAATATAATTGAAATTCAGTGAACGGATAAAGACTGATAATGATGAAGAATAATCCTGCTAATATTATAAATATGAAAGTTTGTGTGGATGTTCGTTACTCTTTTACGCAAAAACTACTGAATGGATTTTGATGAAACTTCATAATTATATGGTTTATACATTAGATTAACACAGAAACTATATCATCCCGCTAAGATGCCGTTATAAATCTTAGTTAATGCAGGCGAAGCTGCGGGCCACGACGTCGTGGGGACTGCCAAGTGATAGCCGGGCAGTCCCCCTATTGTGGAGAATCTGGTCTTGCCGGGACCAGTCTATCGCTGAGGGTTTCCCGTTGTCTGCGTTCCGGGTCCCTCAAATAGCGGCTGAAGGCTCACGCAGCGGTTTAAGTGGGGTAGGGCACCCAAATGCGAGTCCCCACACACGCCAGCGTGCCTACACAGGCCCTGGTAAGGTCGTAAATGATTTCCGCTGCGTCATAAAAAAAAAGGCGAAGCTACGGGCAACAGCTAGTATACGTATAAATTAACATATGTTTAATTGTTATTGTATCACTTAAAAATCTAAGATGCTTTTTAAAGTGACACGTACTAAATATAATCTTTATGAAGCAAATGGGGTCGTTTCATTAGGCTTACCGCTTAGGTTAGTTAGTTAACATTGGCTTACCATTAGATAATCCTAATCTGATGGTAAACTTAAGTTGCCAATTAGCATAAATTATCCTCTAGTCTAGTATAGTAGTCTATTATTCTAGCCACAGAAATATTAAGAACAGATTATTAGACCTTTCAAATATCTGTGATTCTAGCCAAATCATCAATGCATTGTTGACATGTCGTGTCAAATGATTTTGTGCTAGTCAATGTCCAGAGGGCTGACAAAGTAACATCGTTTCGTAGTAAAATGATACCGAAATTCGTCATCGTCTCTGAGGTGTCATAATCAATTCCTAGCCAATGAGATAAAGACAATAACGATCGATATAAGCAGTTTATGATTTTGTTACGAATATTGACATTGTCTATCAACTTGCGATAATGATAATGATCGACCACGTGATTTAGCGTGGCTTATGTCAATCCCATACATTTAATTATTTTCGAACTTCGTTATCGTTTTTTTCATGTTACTTTGTCTATGAACCCTTTAACCTCTTCTATAAAAGGTTATAGATTAATATATAAAATATGATTTTTGTTTTATGTGATGGTGATAAATATAAAACTAAAGTAAAGTATTAACCCTTTATGTCCAACTGCTGGGCACGGGTCTCCTCCTCGAAATCAGGAGAGGAGGGTAATGGGCCAATAGTTCACCGCGCTGTCCCAGTGCGAGTTGGTGAACTTCACATACATTCAAAGACTTTCAATCTCATCAGGCATGCAGGTTTCCTCACGATGTTTTCCTTCACCGGTAAGCGAGCGATGGTCTCGTGTTTAGAGTGCACTTAGGAATTTAGAAAAACCCATTTCAAGGCACACACATGGGGGTCAGGATCGAACCCGGACCTCTCGCATTCCACAGACTCGGAATAAAACCTAAAGATTACTTTATAACGTCACTTAAACGCCAATGGCGTTGATTACACTCAACTTAAAAAAACAAAGTTAGTAAAAGCTCAAAACTTTTTCCCTATTGGATTTGGTTTGTGAAATTTCGCAAATAAATTTCACATTTTATTGTGGAAATACCAGAACAATATACATTTTTTGTCGACATTCTATTATTTTTAAAATGTTTGTTCGATATTTTTTAATTGTTGTATTCATGATAAAATAAATAAATTTATTTTTGATTAAAAATCGGTAACTACTAAGGAACTGATATATCATAAAATGTATAGGTAGTAGGTGTTATATAGATTTAAAAGTTTTTTACAAGACATCCTGTTAATAAATGGCAGTTTGTAAGTTTGTTCGCAGGGAAATGGCTGAACGGATTTGCATGATATTATGCACTTACATTCTCTATAAGTAAATAATATAATAAATATTATCCAACAATTACACCACGTTAACCGAGTACCGTGGTAAGCTCGTAACTTATACTAAACTAACTTTAAAGCTAAACTCGTAAAGGCTTTCACCTTGATATCTATATTAATCAACCAAACTATCTGCACCTCGCAAACTTGAATCGAACGCTGTATAAATTCTAATTTCAAATTCAAATTATTTATTTCAGACATGACGTCCATGGTGTGTTAGCATCATACATGTTTCTTAATAGATATTGTTAGCAATTATATGATAGAACTACAATAATCTGACGAAAGGTGTAAGTGGGTTATACAGCCTTTTTTTACGCCGGGAAATGCACTGACGCATCCCGCTGGGGAGTGGGTGTCCTCAGGCGGGTATGTGGGACTCGCAGCGCCCGAAAGAAACCCACCCACTAAAACTACCCTACCACTAAAATCCGGCGAGTGCCACCACTGCCGCCTTTGGTGAGGTGCCCCGGATCTACAAGCAATAGAGCACCTCGACGGCTAGTCAGTCCCTCAGGGGACCGACGCCACCTCCACAGAGCGGTTGCCCCGCACCACAGAACGACCACTCCCAATGTCTGGACAGTACGATGAGGTGAGGTTCCCATCCTCACCCCTTGCCCCCTGCTCTGTCGCCCCCTCTTTCTTATAAGAGGGGTACAAAGAGCCCCCTCGGCTCAATTCGCTTCGCCCAAGGTGTTGGGGTCACCTTGGGCTACTGAGCCCCACCGCCACTTCAAGGCATGAACTGTGGTGGGGGGGCTATGCAGCATGTTAAAGTGACGTATGTACGGACTTTTGCATTGCTAAAATTTAAAGGAATTAATTTTACTTAATTGTGTAAAGTATGCTTGATCACTCGCCCAATCAGACGCAAAATACTTGTAAAAAAGTATACTATCAACACATATATTATATCCCACTGCTAGGCACGGTTCTCCTCGAAATAACGCGCGCACTGTAGAGCGAGCGATGCTCTCGTTATGGGTGCACTTATAAATGCACTCAGGATTGAACCCGGACTCTCTTCAACAGAGGCCGAGCCTTACCCAATGGACCGTCGCAGCCAAATTTCAAGTACTATATCATATTAACAACTATGTGTACAGTACTATAAATAAATAAATTGCCATATCATCGAATTAAAAGGCTTTTACAACCTATAATTAATGACTGCTAGATTTAATGAAAAACGTTAAAAACATACAAAAGGTGTGTTTATCTACCGACCGGTGTGTTATTAATAGTTTCAAAATAGCTGACTCAACTGTTCCGCTTATTACTATTATCAAGTGACAGATCTATGGCATAAAAATGTATCATCATCCTCATCATCATCACCATCATCACCACCACCACAACCACCATCATCATCATCATCACCACCATTACATCAAGTTTTAATTAACAATCAACAACTTTTATCCATCCACTCCTGAGCATAGGCCTTCCTCAATGAACGCCAAAACGACCGATCCCTTGCCATTCGTATCAATAAAAACTCGTTTTACCGGTATATAGGGTCCGCTTGTGCTTGAAATGGGTATTTCTAAATTTCAAAGTGCCCCCAAACACGAGACCATCGTTCGCTCACCGGTGTAAGAAAACTTCATGAGGAAGCCTGCATTCCGGATGAGATTGAAAAATCTTTGAAGTTCACTAACCCGCATTGGGCCAGCGCATCGGTGAACTATGGCCCATTACCCTCCTCGCCTGATTTTGAGGAGGAGACCCGTGCCAGCAGTGGGACACATTGATACTTTACTTCTTTTTTACTATCCTATCTTAGTTACGTCATTATACTTTGTTTTTATTTTACGTATTCAAATCCCAGATCTGAAACTAATATCCGATCGTAATGAAGTTAGTAGAGTAATTTGAAACAAAATACGGCGTTTGAAAATCCGAAACCATTCTTGCCTGATAATTGCCCCCAGAACATTTAAAACTAAAGTCCAGTATAAAATAACCTATTAAATACGCTATTTTAATATTTCCAGCGCTTAATTGTGGATTCAGCGCTTTACATCGGACATTAGTTTTTATTGAAATTGTATCCAATACTGTGGGATTTTTGTATATGAATGCAAAGTTTATGGTGTCAAAGCAATGACGCTTTAAAGCCTTAGTTAGTGTAACTAAGTGCTGACCATTAAAATGGAATACTTTTTTATATTATTCTTAAATATAGTTGTTATTCTAGGGAAGATCTACTTTTTGTGTTAAATCGACTTAAGTTATCTTAAGGCCTTCTTTCGTGTCTTCTTCTGTCGATCAACATTAAGGCGTTCCTTAATGTTGATCGACATTAAGACTTTAGAACCTTTTAAGATATATTCAAATAGACAATTAAGCCACTACAGTGAAAACTTTTTTAGAATTTATGTATTATTTATCAGTTATAATAAAGTTAACCCACTTTTCATTAAAATTTATTTTCTGTATAAAAATGTATAAAAAATAGATATTTAATACATTTTTTTATTTGTAAATATACAAGAACAAGGCAACATTAATTGTTTAGTTAAAAAATTAATCATCATGATCATCATCATGGCAGGCATTTAATGCCTCTATACTCGAGATTTGAATCGATTATCTTTGTAACCAACCTTACCACTAAACCATCCGCGCAAATAAATTAACCTAGTGATAAAGAGTGAAATGGTTATGATAATTATCCTATTCCTCCTTTAAATGTAAATTTTAAGATTACAAGTCGGGAAGTTTTGATTATAGGGCATTTTGTCCGTAGAACGGAATTTGTGCGTTCGAGATTTGAACCTTTTATAATGCGTAATTATTTTATTTCTCGGATAGCTGAACTTTGGAACTTAATTTCCAGTGAATTACCGGTCTCTTTGTCCGGTCTAATAGGTACCAGAACGAGGTACCACATAGCCTGGAGCTGTTGGTACGATGTAACGTAGTCAGTTCCACATTTTGAAGCTCGTGTCTGATTCTTCCCGCAAGGAGATGCACCCATACTCCCCCAATTGGTATTTTTTTTGCTGCTGCTTTATCTATAAGTCTAACGCTGAATAATTTTTAATTCATCAAGTTATTAATTAAATTATAGACAAACTTTTAATTCATTATCTTTTTTACATAGCATAAGACAAAGTCGCTTCTTTTGTATGTATGTTTAAACCTTTAAAAGTGCGCAACGGATTTTGATGCGGTTTAAATAGATAGGACAATTATTATGGATTATATTATATGCATAATATATGCACAATATATTATCCCGCTCAGATCGCGTTCTAAATCTCAGTTAACGCAGGCAAAAGGCGGCGAAAAATAGACGGTCTCTTTTGAAATGGTGGTCACATTGGAAAATACCACCAGGCCTATATTACATTAAAAACTAGTTCTAAATCCTTACTAATATTATAAATGTGAAAGCGTGGATGTTTGTTACGCAAAAACAACTCGACGAATAATCATGAAAGTTTGTACAGATATTCTGGGAAGTACTAGAAGTAACATTGGATACATTTTAAAAAAGGATTTTTCTTCACAGCTAGTAAATAAGAAATATAAAAAGATGATCCTAACCAAAATCCATTCGCTCATTTATGTAAAACTAACTTACCTTTATACACTTCATTCAAAACTTTTGACATGAAATTATTTAACGTTACATTATTAATATTAACGGCTATTTCAACCCTCACGATGGCATATTAATATAAGGGAGGTTATCCACCCGTTGTGCTTTCTAACTAATAACATTTTTTACTAATTAAAAGAAGCTCTTTATTAGTTGATTAATATGTTATTAATTATGATCTAAATGGTATTGATTGCGATCTATTTCGGTCGCTTAATTAAATGGATTGTATCTTTGGACGCCTTTCACGCATCGCGGGTTTCATACGGTATTTTTTTTGATGATGTGTGATCAGCGTCGCCCTGACGCTCGAGAGGAGCTCGTGGCGCATTTGTAACAGCCAAGCGGATCGATCCACCAGGTTAAGCAACGCTTGCCGGGGTTGGTCCGTGGATGGGTGACCATCTTTACATACCGAGACTCCCCCGTGCTTCGGAAAGCACGTTAAGCCGTTGATCCCGGCTGTCATTCGTGGATCTTTGACAGTCGTTATGGGTCGTCAGAAGCCCGAGAATCTGATAACCAGTCTTACCGCAGGGTACCGTATCACCCAGTTACTGGGTTGTGGAGGTCCGATAGCAGTCGCTCCATGTAAAATACTGGTATTCAGCTGAATTCGGTTAGACTGGCAGATGATGTGTGATCAGCGTCGCCCTTCCTTTTTTTGTCTGCTTCTCTGCCTTTTTTTTGATGCAGCGAAATGTATTTAGCACCAGGACCTGAATTGGGTAGGCACACTGGCTTAGGGGGACTCTTATTTGACTTATATACTCTACTAAAATAACTGGGAGCGCTTTCAGCAGCTTTATGAGGATCCGGATCGGCAGACAACAGGATCACCTCAGCGACAGACTGGCCCTGGCAATGGCCAGACTATTTAAATAGGGGATTACCACCACCACAAAGCAGTCCCGGTTGAGAGTAGAATTTTGTTTTTTTTTGCCTTCCTCGATTCATTATCGGGTGAAGAACTCATTCATACCTATTAGCGAACGACGGCAATATTTAGGATGGAAGCAATTCAGGTGGCCTACAATAGTTAATTTACTCAAGAATAGTCATGAAGTAGCTTACCGATAATGTGACTAATTGTCAAGTCAGTCGGTAATTGAGCTCGTCTAGTCAGCAAGCAATTTAGTTCCATTATCTTGTGTTCACAGCGGTCGTATTAGTTTAAACATGATATCCTTGTATTGACATTAAAGAAATTACCATGTATTAGCATACTAGTACCCAAGCGTTGCTTCGACTACTGGACGTAATGTTTGGATGTATCCTATTGTCGAAGAAAGCAACCTTTTATATGAAAGCTTGATTTAAAGGGATACTGTTGCCTGCAGATCCGGAACTTTACTGTGTACTGCCCACCCGGAGCAGCCCGGACATATTTGAAATGCATTTTTTTGCGTGAGGGGCTGTAGTAGTAGTAGGGGTGGTAGCTGGAACAGGGGCAAGTAACTCATTTATGTATTATATTTTATATTTATTGCCTGCCCCTGAGAAATATTAAGATATCTTGCCCTTCTCTCCGAAACACAGCGTAACTGGTTTATGGGAGAAACAAGAAATATGGTACTGCCCAAGCGGGCGGGAGCTGTGTATTTCTCACTCCAATAAATATTGTTTGAAGTACGACTTAAGAGAGAGATGGTTTTAATTCTGACCGACGAACTTCTGCGCCTGATTTGCACGAGAGCTGTCCATAGCGTGTGTACGAGTTGATAATGATGATGATGAATCGATAATCTACTTAGCGGACAATTTATAGTCTATTCGACAACAGTCCACGGAGCACCAGTCAAAAATCGCTGGTCGTCCAACCGCTATGCATTTATTATTCTTCTTAACCTTGGATCTGAATGTAAAATTCAATTCTCCAAGAAATTCACTTGGAATCCACAGTTAATTATTCAAGAAAAATTAGATTAAGATTAGATTAAGCAGCTGCGAAAACTGTAAAGCTTAAACAATGATGTTAGTAATTCAATGAAATAATTCCAGTAAAGCGTCTTTCAAGATTACCTTCGTAATAATAGAGGATTTTCACAGTAAATAATTAATTTAGTTAATGAGCTTTAAATCTTATTTCTATGTTTTTAAAGTTCAATTAAGTGTGATTTTTTTGCCCAATTATCATGGTATGACATAGTTGAAAGTTGATAAGAATCTTGCTGTTAGCAATGACGTCATATCAGCTGCTGATACAAATGAATTAATTGTTAATGAAATTTGTAAGAGTGCCTTGTTTGATTTTATCCGACGGTGGTGAGGCAGAGATCCGCCGCAGGTACAAACCCGACGCCATGAAGCCGTGGAAGTCACACTCCACGGCTGGCAGGGGGTAACCCACCCTTACTATATCACTGGGTGATACCAACCGGCTCACCCCACTTCCGACGAAGCATTAGGGCCATAAGCATAGCTCCATCCGAAAAAAAAGTGTTGGCAGGTGAATTGAGCTGGCACCATCAGGAAGGTACCTCTGGTTCAGTCACATTCGTGCAGCTTGTGAGTTTTAATGACCCTTTGGAATAGGGAAAAGGAGGTCAACGCGACAGCATGTCCTGTTGCTGTGTTGATGTTAACGGTCGTCGATAATCGCCAAGAGGCCTCGTTCGTTTGCCTCTTTTGTTGCATGAATTAAAAAAAAAAAAAAAAAGACATTTTCATAAAACAAATTTTACGGATTTTATCTTTACAGCAACCATGGTCACAGAAGGAACGGTGAAATCCGCTTAAGCATTAGAAATAATATTATTTATATACGATCATACTATGCATAAAGTTATCATGGCATTTTTATCATAATAAGTATATTTTAAGTAAATTAATATTAAACAAAAGAGAAATACATATTTACGTAGGTGCTACTGAAAAACAAAAATTAAACGCTCATAAAAATCAACCCAACACAAATCAATGTTCTCTGAAAGTCAATTAAATACGGACGTAAATCAAAACAAAACGAAAGCCATGAATAATAAAACAAACATTTATCTAAATTACCATTCCCGAACATAATATTAGTGGAAACAAAGGTTTTAGTCATTTATTAAGTTTTACGACAGATAATTTTGTTGTTTATGGTCTTCCCAAAATGTCCATTAGTCAGATGTTTACACGTGAGTGACTGGCGATTTTTTAATCATCACCTTTTTCGCGACGTAGACATAGTAGCGAGTTACTGACTGGTCTAGTCACAGGTGAATTCGATCATATTTTAAATTCGCGCTTGTTCCCCCACTCTTTTCCATCGCTGCAACTTCTGCGTAGCCAGGATCGACAGCTGTAACCACCAAATAACCACGATACGATTCGGGAGCCCGGAGTTACGTTAAAATTGTCTAACCCGCAACGAAATTAATCAGAAGAATCCAGGAGAAATGTCGTCTACATTTATTGATCACTACTTACTATCAAGTAGCTCGTTGTTGACTAATACAAACTTGTATAAGGTCATTAAAATCATACCCGACTACAACTAAGCAAAGCCTTAAGGTAAAGTCACTTCTAAAGGTAAAATCTTAAGGTAAAATCTGTCACCTTAGTTTAGACGATACCTCCACAAGGCATTGTTGTTCCTTTAATAAATATCAACAGCATTAAATTCATTAATAATGCTAAGAGCTTATATGATATCGCGTTACTAATTGGCATGTATATATATTTGTAGTCATCAGATTATTATATTTTCCCCTTAGAATATTCCATAAACAATAAAGGTATTTTATTTCCAAGCACAATACAGGCGCCTTCTCACATATACTCACTTTGTAATAATATGCGTGCGTATTTTCGTATCGGTAAGTCTGACAATGTAATTACTTGTATAAACTTTTTTTTAGTATTGGGAAATGCGTTATGTTGGGACTTACATCCGCTAAAACTGAACGATGTTCTGTCTCATGACAACATGACAACTCGTACATAGATTGGGTCGTTAAACAGGTAGGAAAAAGTAACACAATGGCTCAGTCTCGGGTGAACTCATTTCTCTCATAGAGCGACAAGTACGACGCAATGGCTTAGTCTCGGGTGAAATCATATAATAATCATACAAATACACTTTAATTATTAGAGAAACGCTTTAATTATTACCGTAAACGAGTCATGTATGATCATATTATATTATGATGTTTTAGTATGTGTTTTGTTAATGACACAATATAAATAAATAAACAAATAAATAGAGAAAAAGATACTATACAATGGACTAGTCTTCGGTGAAATAATTTATGTTAATCATGTATTATTATGTCTTGTGTGTTTTTTGATACAATATAAAGTTATAAATATATAGAGAAACAGATACGACGCAACAAATAGTCTTCGGTGAACTCATTAATGTCAAAGAACGTTAAACGTCTGAATTCTTTGTTAATGTTAATAGACGATCACTATTTATTCATCTATCTTTTGTCCCATCGTTTAAAATAGCTTAACTAAGCGTAAAACGAAGAAGATGAAGTCAGTAACTTAAGAATTTAATTGTTTCCATCCGGAGTGATTGGCGTAAATAAACATTTGTTCATTCCCAATTAAATCTAAGTCGTCTTGTTATGAAACACAATATTCTGTTTCCTTCGTGATATCAAATGGAAGGTGAATCATAATAACATTTTATTAAGGGTTATAGCGAGAGATTTGATCGGACAAGACTCACTTACATAGACATATGATAAATTAACGAGTGCAAATGAATGATCATCCAGATATGTGTGTTCCCAAATTTATTTTTCTGATATTATTAGTATTATTATATATATTGAATATTATTATCAATCAATTATCAAAAGGAGTCCTTTTAGGCAAGGTTCCGAAGATACTGGCAGCGATTCTCTCAGCTCCCTTTGAATAGCATATTCTTTGTCCGAGGTAACTGCAAACACTTCGGTCTCCTGTTATGTCGACTAACTAAAACTGTAATATTATTATTATTCATCGATTAATGATGCATCGAACATAAGGGAACCGGAATAGAGCGTTAATATCATGTGTTATGTATGAAAACAAATTCCGGAAAATTTGTGCTGCGACGCTGCACAGGGGGCCTAGGCAAAATGACATTAAAAAAGCGTTAGCGAAGTTCGAAAATGATAAAATTTATGGGATTGACATAAGGCCACACTTAATCACGTGGTCCATTCTATACATTTCATAATTTCGAACTTCGCTAACGCTTTCTTAATGGCATTTTGGCTAGGCCCCCTGGTTATTCTGATTGGCCAACTAAGTGCAGGCCGACCGATAGAGGCCAAAATTCAAATATATTCAGATATTTTAAAGAGGAAAATTATAATAAACTACCTGGTTTTTTACCAAAATGGATAAGGATTTAAACCCGGTAGATATTATCTACACTTCTACACTAATATTTTTACCGAGCAATTATCTTGCCAATACTGCTCTATGCTTCGGAGACCTCGTGCCTTTACAAGGCTGACATAAGGCGCCTCGATCTATTCCATATGAAATGCCTACGAACAATTCTCCGGGTGCGATGGCAAGATCGTGTGCCAAACTCCGAAATATTACGTCGGACTAAATTGTCGGGGATGGAGGGGCTGTTGATAAAGAGTCAGTTGCGCTGGTGTGGACACCTTGTGCGAATGGAGTCCTCCAGACTGCCTAAAAATATATTCTACTCGGAGCTTGTCTCTGGAAAACGGAAATCAGGAGGACAGTATCTTCGCTACAGGGATGTAATAAAACGTCACCTGACAGCAGTTGGCATTTCTGGTAAGTCGTGGGAAGAGCTTGCATCCCGAAGGACGGAATGGCGAACTTCTATTAAAAAAGGTTTAGAAAGATTTGAGTCCACCCGCCTCGAAGATCTTGATGCTAAGCGCCAGCTCCGGAAAAACCGACCTAAGCCCTCCTATGACTACACATACGACCCTAGTGGGACTCTGTACTGTGACTCCTGCAACCGGACTTTCAAATCCAAATTTGGTTTTGCTAGTCATGTTCGTGCTCATGCAAGACAAGGCCAGAACAACACTAATTAACAGGGTGTCGCCGTCGACGGATACGTCTGGGAGGACATCATCATCATTATAAAGAGGAAAACTTTGTTTGTTTGTTTGGTTGTAATGAATAGGCTCAAAAAGTACTGGACCGATTTCAAAAATTCTTTCACCATTCGAAAGCTGCATTATCCACGAGTAACATAGGCTAAATTTTATTCTGAAAAAAAAAACAGGGTTCCGTAATATATTTGGCTTTTTCGGACACAGGGTGTAAAAAAAACCAGAAAAGTTACTTATTTTGTTATTACGTACCGAGATCCCGTTGTAAATCTTAGCTAACGCAGGCGAAGCTGCGGGCAACAGCTAGTATTATTATAAAATAGCCTTTCTCTGTTTCTTTGGACTAATCTCTGAAACGGCTGAATCAATTTTGATGTGCTTTTTACCGGCACATAGCTGAAATTATAAGAAGTAACTAAGGCTATAAAAATTATCATCATAAATCCGGATACAACCGACAAACTAAGTTAACGCGGTCGTAGCCTAATTCCTAGGAACGTTAAATTTTTCGGAATAAAACGTAGCTTATAGATATTATATTCCAATTAAAAGTATTTAATACATTACTATTTCAACTCTCAATCATATCGGTTCAGCCATTTTACGTTGAACGAGCAACAAACATCCAAACTTACTAACTTTTGCATTTACAATATTAAGATTATAAATCTATATTGAAAGATTTTCTTACGAGTTTAATTAAGTATATTTAAAGTGCAATGATTCGTGGAACTTTCTAGAAGTTAACGAACGATTTTGCATTCAGGCTTGAGCCATTACAAGTCACGGGTAAGTCTAATTGACGTGTTCACTTTGTAATCGAGCCCATCGAGCCGGTAAACAATTTAGCTATATTAGTTCTTTGCACTGTTGTTAGACTTTATTTTAATGTATCGTATATGTATCATTCTGTCTATGACGCATGTATTTTAAGTTACTATTGTTCTGTTTTCATTTTATTGTACTGGCACTAAATAAAGTATTTTATTATTATTGTTATTTGTTTTATTAAAAAAAAAAAACTCTCAGGTTATAGCTGGGTTCTTTATTATAATTTTGCTTTAGTATTTATTATAATTGATACACAAAGATAGAGGCAGCTATTTACTACTAGTATTAGGCCCGAAATTAATTCAATTAGAAATATATAAAAGAATATAGAGATACATTACTACTCATCAAAAATTTGGGGAGACAGCTAAGTTATTCTGTACTTTACATCAAGATAATTTGCTTTCGTGAGGATTTATTGAATTAGTTTCTTTTGCATCTGTGAGCTATTTTCAAACTCTTACCAGAACAAATCTAACTAAAATGATTAATACCCGCAATGATTAGAATTCGTAACAAGACAATATATTCTTACTAATATTATAAATGTGAAGGCGTAGATGTTTGTTACGCTTTCACGCAAAAACTACTTGACGAATCATCATGAAACTTTGTACACATATTCTGGGAGGTACTAGAGGTAACATAGGATAGTTTTTATTAAAAAAGTGATTTTTTTTGCTAACGCGGTCGAAGCCGCGGGCAACAGCTAGTTATATATAATCTTAAATTTAAGTCATTGTCTTATTCTAGAAGTTTTTTATTCAAGAAAAGAGTGTGTTCTGTCGTAACATAATCTAAGGGTGGATGGGTAAAAAAAGAGACTAGGAGTGTAGGCTTTAGTAAATGGTTCTCTAACATAAAACGATAAGAATATAAATACTTTGAAAATACCTCCTTAGAATAATGAATTTGTGTATCAAATTTTGACGATGTGACGATGCTCGAAGCTACGATGGCTCGGCTTCTTGAGCGACAGGTTCTGGGTTCGATCCTGACACTCCCCCCCTGTAGTGCCTTGAAATGGATTTTTATAAATTTGTAAGTGCACCCTGAATACGAGACATCACTCGCTCATCTGTAAAGGAAAACATGTCGGAAAGAGGAAACCTGGATTTCTAATGAGATAAAATAGGTGTTGCTACTTTATTTTCTTCTCTATATCAAAAAGGTTCTGTCTGCAAATAAAATTTCTAAATCTTCAACTTTTAAGTATATAAATAAATAAGAATATTATAGATAATAGAAATAAATATATAAATAAATAAAGAATCCATATTATTTTAAAACACGAAAATTACCTTTATCCTAGAGTTATTTTTGTGAAAATATTTAAAAAAAAGTATTTAGACACAAAAATAAGGTGTTACACTCGTTTAAATACAGAGTGTACTTGACTAGTGAAATTGTGTGCAGAGCTTAAGCAGTTTTGCGGCGAAATTATCATAAGAGATATTACAGTGGCAGTTTAACGAACTTTGCAGTATTTAGGTAACGGTATTTATACTAAAATATACAAAATACCTTAATATTTGCACAAGGATTAAGTGCGACTTATTTTGATTAAGACGTGTACGCTAAAACAGATTGGAAAGAGGATGGAGGCAGGCAGGAGGAGGAGGACTTTATGAAAACTCTGTCATTTATGGAAGCATTTACCGGTGGAAAGCATGTACTTTGCTCCCCATGCATTCCATGATGGGTTCCCCATGCAGCCGGCAGCAAAGTAAATCCTTTCATCTTCCATGCCCATCTCGTGTTGACCAACTGTTGGCTGTTTTTCAGACGGAAGGGCAAAGAAGGCGTAATTACTGTCACCAAAACATAAAATATTTTATCAGGATAAAATATAAATGAGTAGAAGTTGCTAGTTGAAGATATATTAGTTTATGTTTATACGTAACGATGGTCCAGCAGGTATAGACTTGATCTTGTGCTAAAGGTTCCGGGTTTAATCCTGACACCCGTGTGCCTTGAAATGGAATTTTATTAATTTCTAAGTGCACCCTAAAGTCTAAACACGAGACCATATCTCGCTCACCGGTAATACCTGCTTGCCTGATAGTATTGAAAGTATTTAAACCAACGCGCATTGGAATGCAGTATGCCTGTCCAAAAAAAAAAAACTTATTTCTTTTTAATGAATTGCTGTGTACTGGAAAGGAAGGTTATATTTGTAATGTCATTACTGACATCATGATTTACTGTCTCAAGTTTTTTTTGTTTTTTTTATCAAATAATATTTATTTTAGTTTCATAAACTAATTACATAATATTATAAAAAAATAATAATCTAATAATAATAAATAATCTAAGGGCCTGTTTCACAATCTCCCTTTAAGTTCCCTATAGGCTATTAGCAACATATTTGACAGATGTTTGACAGATACTCCATACTCTATCTGTCAAATATGTTGCCAATAGCCTATAGGGAACTTAAAGGGATATTGTGAAACAGGCCCTAAAACTATAATCCTTAAAAATATAAATATTATATTATAATAACTAAAATATATTATTAAAAGGCGTCCCTTTAGGCAATGTTCCGAAGATACTGGCAGCGTTTCCCCTTTGAATTGCTAAGTTAAGTATAGTTATAATAAGTTAAGTTATAGTACAGTTATAGTACCTGTCTTAAGTTATAGTACAGGCATGGATATGGTTGGTAGCATGAATTGGCTGGTGCCATTATCTTAAGCTAGGAGCTTTTTATTCAAGAGAAGAGTTCAGGTTTAGTCCAGAGTCCCAATTGAAATCGTTTATGACGCTAAAGATTCTCTACTAGATGGCACTACTGATATTTGTCTATTTAACTGACATTAATAAACGCGGATAAGTTTTAGCTCTTTGGCAACTAAAGTTATTAGGTGACTCGAGCGCTAACTTTTCCATCTAAAAATAATATGACTTTCAAATTCAAACTCCCGTTTTTTGTTTTCGCACTAATTCCAATGCAACTTTTCTAGGACAGCAGAACGGATGAAGTGTCTAGATTTTCTAAAATGTCCGCAATTTTGCCTTGCAAATTCTGCACACTGCAAATTTTAGATGGAAGTCACAGGGGTTTTGGACACGAAAATTTTAACTTTAGAATATATATGATGCGTCCCTTTAGGCAATGTTCCGAAGATACTGGCAGCGTTTCCCCTTTGAATTGCTAAGTTAAGTATAGTTATAATAAGTTAAGTTATAGTACAGTTATAGTACCTGTCTTAAGTTATAGTACAGGCATGGATATGGTTGGTAGCATGAATTGGCTGGTGCCATTATCTTAAGCTAGGAGCTTTTTATTCAAGAGAAGAGTTCAGGTTTAGTCCAGAGTCCCAATTGAAATCGTTTATGACGCTAAAGATTCTCTACTAGATGGCACTACTGATATTTGTCTATTTAACTGACATTAATAAACGCGGATAAGTTTTAGCTCTTTGGCAACTAAAGTTATTAGGTGACTCGAGCGCTAACTTTTCCATCTAAAAATAATATGACTTTCAAATTCAAACTCCCGTTTTTTGTTTTCGCACTAATTCCAATGCAACTTTTCTAGGACAGCAGAACGGATGAAGTGTCTAGATTTTCTAAAATGTCCGCAATTTTGCCTTGCAAATTCTGCACACTGCAAATTTTAGATGGAAGTCACAGGGGTTTTGGACACGAAAATTTTAACTTTAGAATATATATGATATCCCACGAATTTTTTTTTCGGTTTCAAAATATGAAATATTCTAGCCATGCAGCTAATTAATTATCAATAAAAATTGTATGGATGAACAATTATAATTTTATAAACACAACATGAAAATACAAAACACAGATATTAATATAATTGGACCAAAAATAGATTACTACAGCAATAAAAACATAGATAAAACAAACACAGTCCTGGATAAAACAGCGTCCAGTTGATTTCAGGACAAACAAAAAAAGAATCTAGCTGGTTTGACATCATCGTGAAAAAGAAGAATTTTTAATTGTTTTCAATAATTATATTTGCATAATGAATCAACTTTACGAATTTCTTCGCAGTTAAAACAACAAGACAAAGAAAATACCACTGTTTATTCAGCGGTAGTGCAGTCCAAAATTATAAAACCATTTTAAAACACTTACATCGCCTCTAAAACTACATCTATTAATTGAGACAAACAAAAATTGCTACCACTCTTAATAAATCCAAAGAAATTCTCTTTAAAGTTAGGGGTAAAGTCTCGATGTTAATAGTTCAAATAGCGGATAAGTTAAATGGTTTTTAAATCACTCGTTCTAATTAAAATTAAATTAGATTGTGTATTTTAAGACATCTAAAAACTTTATCGCTTAAGATTTCTTACACGCGACGTTTAGCGCGAAACATGCAATAAACCTATTATAAGTGATATAGTTCTGACTTATAAGAAGAAAATATATAAAACGAAATATTTGTAATGATAAAAATAATGGCAGAAACAAATTGTGTAATGTAACAAAATTAAAAATTGGTTGTCTGTTCAGTGAACATCAAACATTACATGCAGCACGAACCGAACTGAGCCGATCATTCCTCTCTCGCGCTCTTGCTTGCGGAACGCGACATGACGTCATCGTTTTCGTGCACGCAGCCCGTAGTATCGAGTTATTAGACGTAACGTCAAAAAACACGACATGCTAAGACAAAGAGCTTATATCGAATTCTGTAACAGTGAGACTATTCAACTACTTACTTCGTCCTGACACTAAGTACGCACTGGAAGTATGTACATTTAATTACTAGCATCCAGACTTAACATCCATTTTGTGAGGCTTAAAATTTGTAGCACAATTTTGCACAAGGTTATATTCAGATTTAATTTCGTACTTAATTTACTACACGTTTATTTTTACAGAAGGATTGCATATCATATAGTAAACTATACTATACAACTGTCTGTTTGTCTTTTGGAACCAGCACTCAACGTTTAATCATAATTATTAAATACTTAATGCAAAATAAGCTTTATAATGTCATGATAAATCAACAAAAATACTGCAGAGATTTTTTTTGGCATCTTGAATGTGAATTTATCTGGATTTTCTAGAGATACTAAATATAGGTTAAGAAGATTTTGTGTCTCATTAACTGCTATATAAGTAACAATTAGAAACCCTACAAGCTAATTAATATTACGAGCTTATGATATTAGTAGGTTGTTTTACTTATATAATAGGTTCCAAAATAGATTTGGACGTGAGCCGCTATTAAAAATCTAAATTTTTAATCATCATCATCAGTCTTTAACTCTTTATCCATCCACTGCTGAATATATCCCTCAATGAACGCCTAGACGACCGATCCCTTGTAATAAATTTGTAAGTCATTTACATATTCAATAACATAAGCTTAGGTTTAATATGCTAATTTTACCTAGTTTTTGGACCATCATTTTTTTGAGAATGTCTTATTAAAAATGACAAGATTTATGGAATTTATTTAAAGTTTAATTTTTTTCGATAAATATCCAAAACATAGACAGTAAAGACATACAATCATCTAGGATTTAGATACACGCTAATTAAGCCAAGTTCAAGTATAATACATATAAAGGCATACTCATATTATAAAGAGTTTTTAAGGATGTAAGTTTCTCAGGGCTAATCTCTGAAACAAATAAACAGATTTTGAAAGTTCTTTTATCAATAGAAGGCTACGTTTTGGTGAGAAGCATAAGCTAGATTGCCCACTGCCACGGGAATATAATATGTGTGTTAAAATAAGTTTTTAAATGAATTCATAAATAAATTAAACAAAATTTAATAAATTTCAACGCAGTTTATTATGATTTCGTCACACAAGTTCTTCGGATACTCGGATGCACGGGACCAGATTGACGTGGTGAAAAACGTCCATAGATATTATTATTATTATTTCCAAATTGGGCAAGAAGTGTGTTAGCCATAGGTCACTGATGCGCTAGCCTAATGTGTTTTTCTTCACAAGCGACGATCAATTGAGCACGTAGGAATTTGGAAAATATATTTAAAATCACCACATGACCAATATCTAACCGGGACTTCTTATTCATAAGACCGAGCTTTATAAGAAATGTAATAGGCTAATAGACGAGGAAGGATTCAATTAGTTTTGCCGTATATTATTAGGTTAGGTAAAAAGGTTGTAAAAGTATTTCAAATTTGAATATAGAATATTCGCGGCTAATATTGAGTAAATTCAGTATGAATTCGAATAATTGAGTTTTTATTGTACTCAATTTTTATGTAAAAATTGTTAAAACTAAGCCTCCTATTTGCAATCATATTTTCATGAAGAAATAAATGCATATTATATTTCTAACAAAAAACACATACAAAATGAAAATACTCAATATATCTAACGATATTTGAGTAGTAACTAGTTATTTTGTTTTCAAATTATTTTTCGATTTAAACTAAGGTAATAGTAATAGAAGTTGTACTACTGGTTACTGATATTGCTTCTCAATTTATTTTTATCTTCGGTTCGCATGTATTTCAGGTTTAGTTTACACATAATTATAATACTGAGTGTCTACTTGGTTGCGAGAAAATTTCTTTTGGTTTTAATACACAAACGTATAAATCAACCGTGTACCATAACCATTAAGGCTGGTTTGTACCTACTTTTACACTAAAACAAAGGGTTACGCAACCATGACCCAGACAATTTCATGAGACGCTGTATTCTATCTAAAAACAAATGTTACGCAGCCCTGTCTCACAAACCATCTCATGAGTTCTTGATGGCTTGTTACCTCCAACAAAAACCAAGTATTGCGCAACCATGTATTCAATCTCATGTGTATTATCATGGACGTAGTAAGTATTATTAAATAGAGTATGTTTGACACAAGGAATGTCTCGTACAGTCGAAGGTCTACGATTTTGAAAGGAGGCGAGAACTAGATTTGAAGCGAGACCAATTCAAAAGCACACTGCCTCCTAAGTCCTGACATAATGTATAATATTGTCGACGGTGTTCTGGCTGCACAGAATAGGTTATATCAGCCAACTAAGAGCTAAATATCTAGCCAACAGAAAGAGCTACTCGTAGCTTAAGTCGTCTAGGAAGGGAAGAAAGAGAAAGAGAAGGACACAAAGAACGTATTATGCTCTCAATGTTATTGTTCGTTATTGGTTATTATGAAATACTTACACATGCCGCCATTGTTGTTTGATTGGTCGCGCTTGATTTGATATTTAGGCTAACTAAGTCAGTCGTGATTGGCTCACACTTGTTAAGTATATTAATGCTTTCATAGTCTAATAGTTAGGAACCATTTTTTTAAGGATGGAGCTATGCTAATGGCCCTAATGGCCCAATTCTTCGTCGGAAGTGGGATGAGCTGGTTGGTATCACCCAGTGATATAGTAAGTGGGGGGTTGCCCCCCGCCAGCCGTGGAGTGTGACTACCACGGTTTCATGGCGTCGGGTTTCATGTACATGTGGCGGGTATCTGCTTCACCACTGTCGAATAAAAAGTTAGGAACCAATTTCCACGGTTTTTTTGTACTTATCTATTTTTCGAAACATGACGTCTACTTTTGAATAAAACTAGTCTTAATTTGACTTGTTAATATATTGTACATTTAATCAAAGGAACATAGTTATAATGATAGCAATAGGTGGAAGTTAACAAAAATATATTTTTAAAGCTCTTAAGCTAAATAAGCTGTTTAATAATTAATAGCTTCTGTAATTTATTGTTAATCAACGAGCTTTTATTAGGAGCTTTACTAGCAGCACTATTTAGCTTACCAATGCCGAAATGATAACTAAAATCGATTATTCGCCCGTCAACCTCAAGCCTCCGTAACAAGTTAAAAAGTGCTAAAAATAAACGAATCACGGACCACTCGTGATTAAATAAACCACATCCAATCCAGTTTCGGCAGTTAATTGCAGTGTAAAAACGCGAATCGTACAATCGGTTCATTAGTTCCGAGATGTACAAGCTTAAATCGATTAAAATTGAGGAATCGATTTAACGAAATGTGGTTTCATTTTTTATTTACAACACGGATGAATGAAAGAGAAATTATAGGGAAATTAAGCGACACAAGCGCTTTCTGCGCTTGCATACGTTTTATTATTTATTCTGAGTAAAAAGCGATTTTGGGTGTGTGAATGTTTTCATTAATCGCAAAAATCAACTGTCAAATCTCTTGTTAAGTGTCAAAATGAGTTGCTTGCATGGTTAAATTATTTAATTTGATCAGCCTGTCAGTTGACACAGTTGACACAACAACTACAATTTAAAGCTGTCTTTGACTCTAGAATCGTATGTTAACCACCATTAGCAGACATGTTAGTTGACATACACTTTGACCAACGTTTCAGAAACCAGGCGTTATTTAACGTTAAAATATGAAATTTACTACCGGTTTTACTTCTGTTTAAATATTTTACAATATTTGAACAGAAGCCTCGCAGCAAATATCTTGTTCCCAAGCTGGTATCTTCATTGTATTTCTCTCGTCGATATGGGGATAAGGAGGGCAACACATCTGCATAATCTATAGATGGTATATGGGCGTCAATAGTCGCGAAAAGTCTTCGACTGCTCGTTGCCCTCCTATGCTATTCTGTTTGAATATTATTCTTACTCTATTACTATCTACTATTACTCTGATACTCTATATTTTCACCAACATATCACGGGGTTTCATTTCATTCATACATCTTCCCGAACTTTCGAGAATATAACTTTAAAACGATACTGGAGAATACTTGTTCCAGAATTCTCTTTTCAAACAGTTCGTTGATACAATATAAACTATAACTACAACATAAAAATATCTACACTAATATTATAAAGAGGAAGAACTTTGTTTGTTTGGTTGTAATGAATAGGCTCAAAAAGCACTGGACCGATTTCAATAATTCTTTCACCATTCGAAAGCTATATTATCCACGAGTAGCATAGGCTAAATTTAATCTGGAAAAATATAGGGTTCCGTAAGATATTTGGGTTTTTCGGACACAAGGTGTAAAAAATCATCCAGAAAAGTTACTTATTTTGCGTACTAAGATCACGTTGTAAATCTTAGTTAACGCAGGCGAAGCTGCGGGCAACAGCTAGTAGACTATAACTATGAAAATAATAATGGTATAGTGGTTTCATCAATAATTTATATCACCAAACAATCAATTTTACAACTGAATTTCATTTATCCGGGGCGAGAGGCACTCGATGGCTGTCGAATTAATTACTTCCAAATATTAAATCATTTGAACCCGACTGAATACATACATATTTATACACTTCAAATAGTGACAGGATATCCTGCCATAATGGCCGCCAAATATCCTGTCCAAAACCGTCCAGACTCTGTCTTTGAACTTACACAGTAAGCAAAGTTCGTTTCAAGTATCGTTTTATACAACGCTAATTTTGAATTACCAAAAAAAGGTATATTAGATCAATATTAAGCATTCATTATCTTTACCACCAGCCTTTATCTGATGAAAAAAGGCCTCTTTCAATAAACGTCAAAACGACCGTTCCTTGCCAGTCGTATACAAGACGGCCCGGCCATTGCACGGACTTCTTCGTACATAGTCAATGGCCGAACTATACTACATCAGCCTAAACACTGCCTCCATTCTTGAACCTTATTGGTCATCCGCTTTACAACAGTGTTTGACCTACCTACTGCCACTTTACGATATTCTTCGGGTGATGTCGATGTTTTTTTCCCTTCCCCTTTTTCCTTTCCCTGGCAGCTGACTTTTTAATCCTCCTGCCACAGTACACTCACACTGGATGAAAACTTGGGTACGTAGCAATAGCTAGTAATGTATAAATGTCAAAAAACTAATAAACATACCAACTCGCAGCACCTTTAACCCTAATGAGTTCAGTAGCTAATATTTTAGAACTTGACTTAATAAAACGCTTTTTTGTACATAAATAACAAGCGATTAAAATTAGACTAAGACTTATGATAATATCAGAAATGAAAATCTTGGAACATAGCGTGTTAAGACCGCTTAACGTGTGAAGTGACCCTTAGATCGCAATCAAAGCTCACGCGCCTTTATTTGTTATAATTATTCCAAACATTATCCGTAAGTACATTCACAATATCAAGTTATTAACTGTATTAAGTCATACAGAAATACGCAACCTTTTTTATACTAAATATATTATTTAAACTTTCTTCGTCCTCTTGTGTGATAAAATATATATCTAGCCTTTTGTATGTCAAGTTTGTAAGTATTGAAAATCAGTTTTGTCTTTTATTTTATGAGAAATGCACTGACTGAGTCTCTAAAAAAAATTCAGGCGTATAGTATCAACCCGTATATGTCCCACAGCTAGGCACGGGTTTCGTCCTCGAAATCAGGCGAGGAGGGTAATGGGCCATAGTTCACCGATGCGCTGGCCCAGTTGTTGTTCACGATGTTTTCCTTCACCGATGAGAATACGATGGTCTCGTGCTTGAGGTGCACTTAGAAATTTAGAAAAACCCATTTCGAGGCACAAAAGGGGGTCGAACCTCTCGCATAAGAGGCCGAGTCCACCCACCACTGGACCATTGTCACAGGCGTATACTGTCACTTGACAGTTCTTGAAATTGCTGTATATAGGAATGTAATAGCACCATTCTCTGTCCTGCCAAAAAAATAGTTCCATTTTCAACTTCCATTTTTTCTCTCTTTAAAAAGCCCCCTATTAAAAAGGCAAATAAAATTTAACAAATAATTTTGTACTATATTCATGTCTAAAAAACTAATATATTTAGCGTAGCGACTTGGGGTCGATTTTTTATATTATTTAGTTTTATTTTTATTTTTAATTTGATAAAGTATATAGTTTATTTTAAGTAGTTTTAGTATATTTTTGTCTTATGTTTATTACTATTATGATATATTAAATAACATTTTTGGATAGTAAGCAAAAATTAATACGTGTAACATCTTGTAATGAAATATATTTTTAGTTAATAAATTTGCATAAAAGTATATATTTAAATTTATATTTGCAAATTCAGTGGTCTTGAAAACGTGAGAATTCGTATTAAAACAATATCGGGTATACGTTAAGATTTCTGATAAATTGTCACAAGCAGTAGAATTGTTACATTTTCCTCTTTGTTGCATTTAATTACTTTCAACGTTGGAGGTTTTTTCTGGGCAGTTAACTTTTGGGTAATGTTTGATGTTTCCATAATATAAATTCACCGCAAGAGGGTTATGTTTAGGTTGTAACATAATGTATTGTCATATTATAATAATTTTTGTCGTTTTATGTTTTGTATCTATTTGTCCTTCTTTTTTTTTTCTTGGCATACCATTACTTTATGAGCTTGAACGCGCTCAAGCCTAAAAATAGACCTATCGAAAACAAAGAAATTATTACTTTTTTCGACATTCTGCAAGTCATAAAAATTATCAATATATGCCCCACTGCTGGTAAGGGAAATATGTCAGTTAGGACACGGGAATTCACGTCGAAATAAGGCGAGGAGGGTTATCGTAGTTCACCGATATACTGGCCTAATGCAGGTTGGGGAACTTAGCACACCTTCAAAGACTTTCAGTCTCATCAGGCATGCAGGTTTCTTCACGATGTTTTCCTTCTCTAGAAATTGGTTACCATCAGATTTTTTTTAGAAGAGGGGGCAAACGGACAGACAGTCACCTGATAGTAAGTGCTAGCGACATCCATAGACACGCTACAGGGGATTAGCAGGTGAGTGGCCAGCCTCAGATATAATGTACCGATTATTCGTAGTTATTTATAAAAACGGGGTTAAATTTAATACATTTTCTTTGTGCCAAAAGTTGCTAACTACTGTAATATGATTTATAACCACTACTTACTAGCTACGTGCTTATCCCTTCGTGACTTATTCACTAATCTGACTTTAAACTGATGTTTGTTATAGAGTTAACTTCAACCTTTTTGTCATAACTTGTGAATAATGATTCAAAAGAAGTTATGTTACTTAAAACACTATACAATTTTAATGGTATTAATAGAATATATTTCAGTACTATTAATTAGTGAGTCCAAGCTTCTGAGTTGGCAAACGAAAGTCCGTATCTATGTGACCATCATCAGACCAATTATACGGCTGTGACCCTTGGACACTAAAACTTAAAGAGGAAGATAAACTTTTAGTGGCGGAAAGGAGAATCCTCCGTAAGAACCTGGGTCCGGTACAAAGGGAGGATGGAAGCTGGATAGTCCGAAACAACGCGGAGATTGAAGAACTAGTGGCTGAACCAAATATCCTTGGAGAAATAAAAGCCCACCAACCGCGATGGCTCGGCCACTTGATCAGAATGGGTAAGGACAAATAATTGAACTCTTCGGTTCAATTATTTGTTTTAAATGTATACTCTGTATCTAATACCTCCGAGAATAATGTGTACAAAGTTTAATGATGATCGGTAGTAGTTTTAGCGTGAAAGCGTAACAAACATCCATACTTTAACATTTATAATATTAGTAAGGATATTATAAAATGGACATATTATATACCTAGTGCCTTGTCTACGAAGTCTCTTGAGCAAGTCGTCCGATGACTCTCATGGAATATTGAGCTCCGTGAGAGAAAAGTCAAAATTTATTATGGTCCCGTATAAACGGATTTGATGGTGAACATAATGTAAGCTTAAAATAATATACGAGAAGTTGTGAATATAAGTAATTTTAACTAAACCTTCATATTTATAGGAGCGCTATGACATAAATTCTACTTATGAATTTCGCTACCGTAAACACGATACGAAAGAGTTGACCAACTTTGATGTCCAAACTTTGGAGTTGGCCAAAATTAACGTTCTTGTTGTGAGTACAATGGCCGGAACAGACAAAGTTGTTTATTTTAATTTATATTCAAATATATTATTATACTTTTCAAAGTGTAAATGTACAATGCTAACAAAATAATAGTGTAATTAAATGTAAAAACTTATTAAATGCTATATATACAGCCTCATATATATGCGAATGAGATTTAATGCATGCATATGTGTATACATTATCATTTTGAAGTGAAACTTCTTTAGAATCGTTGTGATTTCAAACCTGCAAAAAAATGCAACGGAACAAACGACAGGTAAGAGACACAAATAAAAGAGCGAGAGAGCAAATGTCGGTGTGTATGTATATTGCACACTGTTTTAATACCTGTATTTGAGCATTTCACATGTGTTTCACTTCTATCATGTGTGAATCGCACATACACCTTTTTTATAATTAACGGTAACCCAACCTCGTAGTAAGTTTGTAAGGACGTTTGTTACGGGTACAAGGCACGGAAATTTTAAGAATTTTTGCATTATCAGAACGAGAGAATGATAAAGTTTTGCAGTGGAGATGAGCAAACGTAGTGTTGGACGCCCCCCTGCTAGATGGTGCGATGATCTGCGCAAGGTGGCTGGCAGCAATTGGATACTTAGAACTCAAGATAGAGAAAAGTGATGATGATGATGATGATGATGATGCCACCTATATCCATCATACAAATTATCTGTAGCTGGCGGGATTCGAACCTGCGATTAATTGCATAGCCGACGGTCAAGCTATACTTTTATTCGACGAATACTGAAACGGAAAATTTTTAAAAATAATTTTTCAAAAATCTATTACAAAAGATAGATTCTATTAAGTGTAAATTGTAAGTTATATCGAGGAAGACAAGTACGGAAAATAGAAACCATTTGAGTGAGACAAATCTGTATGTCTGTAATTAATAATCAATAAATGTATATGAATGCTGTTTTTTTATTTGAGAGCAGTATTTTAAGTGGTTTTAGGCATATTATTATAACAGTTTACCCCTTTCGATGAAACAAGCTTTTTTCTTATTGCGTTAGGGATATTTTAACTTAAATTAATCTAAACTTTTAGGTACCAGATTCAGTCAGAATCAAACTCCGAGAAATTCATAACGCCGATCCAAAATCTCTAAGGTAGTAATATAAAATTAAAACTAATATTATGATTTAACGCCCACTTTAGTGGACCATAACTCGTAATCAAAAACACCAAGTTTTTAATTACAAAAGCGAGTCGGTACAATTATAAATTTTATTTAACTACGTTAGGGTGCAGGTTAATGACCTCTACGAAATTCTCTGCCCAAGAGCGTTATGGCTAACTTTGTACACTACTATGGACTGGGGTGACCATTACATTTGAAAGTTGATACTAATAATTCATATTAATGGAATTTTATAAATTACAATTATGTTAATGTTTAGTAGATGTAGCTACAAGCTCGCCATAACACGTTAGGGATAGATGTCCATGATTTGTGTAAGTTCAAAAATTTACACGTCTCAGCAATAAAATACACAAAATGTCAAATACAAGGTAAAAATCTTTTGCGAATCATGTTTGAGCATTGATATTTTTACTTGCATAAAAGGTTACCTACCGATTGAGCTTAAAGGCCATCTGGCCTAAAAGTCTAGACCTTTCGAAAAAAAAAATTGCACAAAAGGGCTTCGTTATGAACTAGAACAGATTCCTTATTAACTAAGTGTATACATTTATATTTTATCATATCAGTTTTTTTGCTTGTTGATTATCTATTACCTCAAAAAATTTTTTAGTGAAACGATTTAAAAAAATCTTTTATCGGCAGTATGCTATGTTAATACTGCATTCATTGGCAATAACAAAGGCTAGAAAATAAATATATTAATAGCAAATACATCCTGAAATGGTTTTGGTAAAATTTAGTCGATTACATACTAATTACAGTGAATTTAATATCTGGTTCGATGATAATTCAATAAGAAAGAAATACATTAATGTGAATATTTGTTGCATTAATAAACGTAAGATAAAAGAGTACTAGACTTTAACTTTTTTAAATATATTTATACAAATTTTATGTCGTTATTGATTTTTTGGACATTTTTTATTTTGACGAAGAATAAAAATATAAAAACTTGTCCGATTTTGGGTCCCTCATGGTCCCCCTACAAGCGCGACATATTTATGAACCCTGTGATAATTAAGGGAAATATTGTTGGGCGGAAGCTACAAATATATATTTATTTCCCTCTACAGTGTAGGCGCGTTGTTAAATGTTTGTACAAGATGAAGTTTTGTAAATCTACCGCATCCCATGATTATCATGTCTGGGACATGACTTTGCGCGAAGGTCGTCGTGACATTTAGTACTCAATGTAGACATATCAGCTAAGAAGTCATGCTCGAAGGCTACGGGAGTCTGCGAGAATCATTAAGAAATTTTTATTGAATATCTTTAAATCATAATAGTTAATAAGGAATTTAACCGTGATTTGAAATGCAAAAAGATAAACCTTAAAGATTATTGTGTGTGTGAAAGCTTTAAAGATAAGCGCTCAAAATTTATCTATACTCATATTATAAAGAGGAAAGATTTGATTGTTTGTTTGTATTGAATAATCTCCGAAGCTACTTGACCGTTTTGAAAAATTATTTCACTATTGGGAAGCTACACTATCCCCGGTAAACAAAGGCTATATTAAATTTTCAAAAAAGTCAGGGTATTCAAACTTGCTGATTTTTTGTTAGAGACAAGCTGCGTGCAACACCTAGTCTCTAACAAAAAATCAAAATAAAGTCTTCAAATTAAATAAAAATAAAAAATATCACTCTATTTTTGTAGCCATTATAATTTGTAAAGAATTACAAAACGTTTTTTCTATTTTATTTAATAACAATAATAAAGGACAAGCAACAGATATATTTTCTTTGTTGCAACAAATAACAAGGAACACAATAGGGGAGTAAATAGGAATTACACACTGAAGGCAGTTGCAGGGTTTTAATGAACTAATTAACTTTAATTGGGCATGTGGCAGGATGCTGGCGAGACAAAAGGACTTGACATCTACATGCCGATTAATTATTATAACGGGTTAGGGGTCCTTTAACGTGAGGTCCAATTCTCAGTTTTTGATTTGCTAAGTTAGGAGCAATTTCGTGATATAAAAAAGTATTCAATATGTTTTTGGAGTTTACTCCTTAAGAATCGATTTTCATATATAAGGCGCCCGGTATGAGAAAAATCCGAGGGGTAAAACCAACTGAACTAACGAAAAAGTGTCACGTTTTTGGTGCGCACCTTTAGTGCGCAACTTTCTAATTTTTTTTGCGTATGGTTAGATACTCGTACTTGAGGAGTAAACTCCAGTCGTGCGTCGGAGCTGACACACACACATTTTTTTCATCATCATCATCAGCCTTTATCCGCCCACTGCTGAACATTGGCCTCTCTCAATGAACGCCAAGACGACCGATCCCTTGCTACTCGCTTCCAACCCGAACCTGCCACTGCACGGAAATCGTCTTCCCATCTGGTTAATGGCCGAATACTTCGTCTACCTGAACGCGGCCTCCACTCTTGAAGCTTAATGGCCCATCGGCCATCCGTTCTTCTGAGTGCGTGACCAGTCCATTGCTACTTCAACGTGCTTATTCTTTGCGTGATATCGGTAACTTTAGTTCTCTAGCGGATGTCTTCATTTCGAATCCTATCTGCCAATGAAACACATAGCACAGCACGCTCCATAGCACGTTGAGCTACGGCAAACTTGCGGACCAGTCGTAAATTAAGAGGCCACGTTTGATATTGTTTGTTTGTTTGTTGTTATTCTTGATATGAAAGTCATATCGGTAGTGAAATAAACGATAAAAGAAAATATCATTCAACAATTACACCACGTTAGCTTAGCCCTAGGTGATGGGGGGATCGAATTCCATCAGGAAACAAAAAAAAACCTGTATTCCTGGGTTATGTATGTGTATTAAATGTGTATTCTATGATAAAAATCTTAAATATTATATTGTATGTATATTATTAAAAATATTTAATAATTAATATAATATAAAAAAGGTATAAAAAATATAACATTTCTAGGTATGTGTATCCGTTGTCTGGTACTCGTAACACAACTTCTTTGAGAACTTACCACGAGACCAGATTGCCGTAGTGTAAAAAGCGTCCATAGATATTATTATTATGATATATACACGTCCACAACCCAGTGCTGACATCTATATTTATCATAATAATTATCTGCATTTGGCTCTTCAAATTTGCTACCGTTGCGTAGTAGCCTGAGTACTCGACCAGCCGGCCGTCAGCCGGGAGTGGTGGATCTTAAGCCAGCCATTGAGTTATCATTGTTAGTAAGCTGCAGCAAAAAGCTTACAAACTTTTATGGTGGAAAAAGCTAATTGTATGGGACTTGTGACAGTTTCGCATGAAAATTCCATTGTACTGAAAGTTGAGCTTTTTAAGTCGAGGCTAAATGGGTTAAAAAAGCTTTTCACCTGGCTAGTGCTAAATTAACTTTCGACTCTTAACTGGAAATGTAAAGCTTATTATAAATATAACATGTGGAAACGTTTTTATCTCTATGTAAATATTAAAACCGTATTGCTTGTGACCTTGGATGTAGTAGCCCTTTGAAAGTACTCATCAGATTTTTGTTAACACTATACTAATCTCCATTTTTTTGAAAGGTCTAGACTTTTAGGCCTGATGACCTTTAAGCTCGATCGGTAGGTAGGTGAGCAGATGGCTCATCTAGTAAAATTCGAAAGGGGGGCGCGCCCGTCCGTGCCTCGCAGGAGGCGCGATATATCGCGCGCGCTACTCTGGAGGGTAGGTGTTTGGTGTCGACGAGACATTAGCGGATGAAGTTAAACTATTAGTCGGAGGGCACTAATCTCCGTGTAAGGGACTCAATGACTCAAAAATAAGGGACTCAACGACCGAAATATAAGACGCACAAAATGTTCATGCTTAAAAAAAACTGTCAAAATATGTAACGACTTCTGTTCTGTTCTTCTGTTCTGTTCTGACGACCTCTGTGGCTCAGTGGTTGGCGCGTTGGCGCACAAGCCGGAGGCAGCGGGTTCGAATCTCGCCAGGGAACACAAAAGAGTTTCTGTGTTCCTGGGTCATGGATGTGTATTAAATTTGTGTTTTATATAATAAAAATCTTAAATATAAGTATTAATATAAAAAGTATTAAATATATGTATTTCCGTTGTCTGGTACCCGAAACACAAGTTCTTCGGAAACTTAGCACGGGACTGACGTGGTGTAAAAGCGTCTATAGATTAGATTTTAGATTATTTATAGATTAGATTAGATATTATTATTATGTAAAAAAAAGTTTCTTAGAACTGGTAACATATGTGAAAAATACACATACGTTAATTAGTATTTTTATACACGCATAATAATACACTCGGGTAAACTATTTGTTCCAAGCGATTACAATGTCAGTATTTTAACAATACGTTTTTAATTAATACATTAAGACATTATACACGCGACATCAACACGCAATGTAACGCACAATTTGTCATGGAACATGTACAACGTATGTCATGCAACGCTTATCGTACAACGCATATCATACGCTTCATGACTTGCGTTGTATGTATGACGTGCTTTGCGTTGCTTTTCTAGTACTTAACATGTTTCCGATAGGCTTATTCTAGCTTAGCTACGTGATAGGTCAAAGCTAAAAGAAAAATTATGTATTATGTGATGTTTTCTTTTTTAATACATTAAACAAGTGAAGTATGGGAATTAATCATGTGACGCCATTTTCATACTGAAATGTGGAGGTCAGCCATCGGTACTCCTACCTATCATGGGATATACTTTTCATGTGATAGTATGTTAGTCCACTCCCCTTCGTCAAACCATTTTCGCCATACCCGGTATCTTGTCCGTAGATATTCGAAAACGGACTCCCTTTGCAAGTGTCCAAAGGTCACTATTCTGTTGACAATGGTTGAAATCATCTCTATTAAATGAAGAAACTAATGCCGATGGATTTTGTACTATCTGCAATTCTCCGACAAACCTGGCCGTTAATCAAAACGAAGACACTAAAAAAATATTTTGATAAAATATGTTCAGGTTCATATGTTTCATCAAGAGAAATCATTATCATGAATCAAAAGAAACCTTCTGCCGTTGACTGTTAGGCATATGCCTCTTTCAATAAACACTAACGCCCGGTTCGTGAATGGCTGATCAACGCAAAAATTAACTAATCAACTGTCAAATCTGTTTTTAAATATCGAATGAGTTCCAAGAAGCATGGTAAAATTTCTTAATTAGATCAGCCTGAGAAACACAGAAAAGCTGTCAAATTTGATTCTCGAATCGTATGTTTACCGCCATTAACAGCATGGCCATGTTAGTTGACATACACTTTGACCAATGTTTCAGAAACCGGGAGTAAGATGGCCAAACCACTTGTATATACGTAGAACCGGCCTCTCTAATTTACATTTGGTTAGAAGTCAAACGGCATGGCTGAACGCGGTCTTCTCTCCCGAATTTCGAGTCATAAGTTCTTTCCCTTAATTTATGTTATCAAAATAATGAAAGTCCGGATATGACTGTAAGTCTCAATAACTTTGACAAAGTTGACAACAATAGTTACACATAGTAGCTTATTACAATGTAACTTAAAACAATGCTTACCTCTAACAGCTAAGTAATGCAACTTACTTGTCCTTAAAATGTATCTCTGGTGGTTTGCGAAAAGGTGCCTAAAACTTAATACTTTCAACTTAATTTGGAACTCAAGCAATTATGAGCTTTAACACATTTGGCTAAGTTAAAAATTCAATAAAGTACAACTTTATATGGCAGCATTTACGTTTAAAAGTTTTTCAGGGCGACTCGTAGTTTTCACGTGAAATGTGTTTTCTTTACTTAGCGGACGCTCATAAACATTATTTCACTAAAACGTGTATTATGTTAGTACAATGTTTTTGTCACTGAGGTACTTCTTAATTATTAATATGGGTTTTCAGACATTACATACATACTTTTATGGCATAGGAGGGCAATGAGCTAATAATTAAAAGATTGCTACTCTATATAATAAATAAGGATACAGATTAACAAAGGCTCTTCTATAAATAATTTAAAAAAGCGTTTTGCACTTAATTTTCACTTGCGCAGTTCTTAATAGATGACTGGATTACCGTTAATTTTACCCTGCAACACTATTTCATTTACCTTAATGACCGTTAAATGCTTCCAACATTATCTGTATTTTTACATTATTAGTTTTACTAGCGGAATAGGCAATAAAAAATAAGAATAAAAATTAAAAAGGAATTGAAAAACATCAAGACAAAATTGAAAATAAAGGTTTCCCTTTTTAAACCGATAAAAAAGAGCTGCAATATTTAATTCAAGATTAGAGGTATTTATTTAATTATTAGCAACCCATACTGCTAGGCGCGGCTCTCCTCCTCGAAATCAGAAGAGGAGGTTTTCGGGCCATACTTCACCGAGGTGTATTACGTCGGCGAGGTATACAGCGTACAAAAATTATGACCTTAGCGTAAGGCCTAACATCGGTCGTTACATCTTAAACTACGGTTACACTTTTTTGTGAGGCATGCTCGTTGTCTGGTTAGCGCAAACCATACGGCTTATTAGTTATTTTGGCGTCATGAAAATATTCAATGGCACTCGGAAATATGTGATGAAATGAGGTCATGCCTATTCTCAGGCATTAAATAATAAGTCTCGGAGCCAGTAAAACTCCAACTGTGTTGCCTTTCTTTGGAAGTATAGCAATTCATACAAAAATTAAACACAGCAAGGAATGGGTTTGGAGGAACTCCTCCCCTGATTTCGAGAAAAAATTTCTTGCTCAGGAGTGTGACATTGCTTGATATATTATTAAGCATATGAAAGAAATACAAATAGGAGAAGTATGTTCGATTAAATACATACATATAGAAATTATAGTAAATTCGATTTTTAAATTTTGCCGCCATTAAAATCGTCTCTCATTGCGAAACACGTTATAAAGCAATATATACTGCAATGAAATAAGTATTCTATCAATAAATTCAAAATGTCATAATTAAGTGTTGATGTAAATGAGGAAAACGTCGCCTATATTCCGCTGATTGGACACGCTGATGATTTTGATAATAATTCGGTTAAGTTAATAGGATATTGGGGTTTTAGAATGCACATAGTACGACCTACGTGCTATGTACATTTTATATATTATCTTCTGTTAATGGCGTTTAGGTTTAATGAGATTACATTATTTTTTGTCAAGTTGATATTTTGCTCCCGTGATTTTGAGGGGGAGCTTATATTATGTGGAATATACGAATTGTTTTTGTATAATTAATTCGAGTGTTAGGGCCTGTTTCACAATCTCCCTTTAAGTTCCCTATAGGCTATTGGCAACATATTTGGCAGATGTTTGACAGATAGAGTATGGAGTATCTGTCAAACATCTGTCAAATATGTTGCCAATAGCCTATAGGGAACTTAAAGGGAGATTGTGAAACAGGCCCTTAAAATACTGTTGACAAAAATATATTTTTTAACTAGAAAATGTTAATTCAGGATAATTATTTTTTTTAAAACGGTAAATTTGTAGAAAATTTCCGCCTGAATATTATAAGTGCTTTATAGTTGATAACGAAAAGTAATAGTAGGCTGGGGACAAAAATATTGACTTCGAATAACAATTTTACTAATATACATAATTTGTTTCAGATTGTCTCAATGTGAACGGAAAAATGGATTTCAAGTACCTTATCCTAATGGTTGCCTTTGCGACGGTGGAGATTAATTTAACTGAGAGTCGTCAAAATGACAAACGAAGATGGAAAACAGACAAATCCCTATATTCCCATTACGTTAACATCTGCGACATACAAGACAGAGTATCCAAAGTCCACTGCTATTGTGAAAGCGTAAAAATGAAGTCAGCTACTAAAGCAGATTGCTGGGTCTTCAATGGTGGTATCGCTGAAGATGATCCGTTCTGGTCCAATTTCTACTCCCAACCCAAGATAGAGAGACTATCATTTAATGTTCGAGCTGACGGAGGTCTGACATACGTTCCTTCGAAGGTCATCGTTAGGCTGGATCGCTTACAACACATCGTCATACAATATGCAAACATTTTCAGCATACCCTCATTTGCTTTCACAAATTCGACAACTTTACGAGAAATATCATTACCAAAAAACAAAATTGCAAATCTGGAAAAAATGGCGTTTGCACACATGATTATGCTATCGAATGTGAGTTTGACGGAAAATCAAATATCAGAACTGAACCAGGACGTATTTTATGTTCTTCCAAATCTACAGAGACTGACTCTTTCCAAAAATATCATAAGCGTGCTCCACGACGGATGTTTCCAGCATTTGAATAATTTGATAAAGTTAGATTTGAGCAGCAACCTACTATCTGTAGTTGTCAGGGAGAATTTTCAAGGTCTGTCAAATTTAATTACATTGGACATGAGAAACAACAAACTAATGATGATAGGGGATCTCGCTTTTGCGGAACTTTGGAGTCTCCAAGAATTGTATTTAGATGGTAATGAAATTGAATTTATTTCCGAACGGGGTTTTGGTGGATTGACTCAACTCAAGAAACTTTCGTTACCAGACAATAACTTGGCCGTATTGGACGAGGGAGTGCTCGACGATATACAAAAGTTAAACGTACTTGATTTGAGGAATAATAATTTGGAGACATTAAAACAAGAGGCCCTGAGAAGTGTTGTGGAAAACCTGAAATCGAATTATGCATTAATTTCTCTTGACGGTGAGTTAATGAATTTGTTCTCATAAGATTTTATGATGCAACTGATAAGTTTGAAAGTGATTTGTTAAGCAAATTTAATTTAAAATTGAGATAGTCCTTGCCTTTAATTAATTTTGTGAAGGTCTGCAGAAGTTGCGATATTGAGCTGAGTAAGATTAATGATGTTTAAGATTAAGAACTTGAGACTACAATTAATGTGATTTGTCTGTGTTTTATACCTCACAATTATATTAAGTTAGTTACATATACATATAACGCATATATGTATACACTTATATGGAATACGTTATCTGCATAGATTATTTTTAATGCAAATTCTCTGAATATTATAACACACCTTTTTAGGTCAGTTTCTTTAATATAACCGTAATATCGTGCAGGAAAAAATCTTAACATTCAAAAACCAGTATTTTATGACGCTACACTATGAATTAAGTTAAACATAATCATGATCTTAGCCTATGTGTAAATAAGTATAATAGACGAGACAATAGTCAAACAAAGTCAAATAGAAAAACGAATTTACTAATCTTGAAAGATAAGCCTAATCAAGTGGCAATATGCTGGCCACACACAGAACTAATGGTCTGTGGATCATTAGTTCGTTAGGCTTCGATCGGAAAAAAGAGGGTCCAGTACTTTGAAATATATGCATGCTGATCTCCAATCAGTAGCGGTCTTGAGTCAAGTGCGGCTTGCTAGGGTAGTTATTAGTAGAAATTCCAATTTATAGAATAAATGCTTTAGTTGTGTGCGCAAGTCACAATGCCTACAACATCGTTCACCCACTTCTTTTAGCGTGAGGGCTTAATCTGTTTTGGATTTGACATGCGAAGCTTTACTTCAAAGTTGACTTGTATCTTTAACCATGTACAAAACAAAATATTTGCTAAATATTTTAATGCATATTATCGAATTTTCAGAGTTCTCTTAGCATTGTTTTGCTTACCTAGAATGACTTAGAAGTAAAATAATATATTTTTATAAACAAAAAAAATTATAAATTCCATTTTTTATAAATTTATATTAATTGAATAAAACATTCGATGCCTTTGGTGACTATCAATGCCAATTAAGATCCACACAATCAGAGTTTATGTAGATGCCTTGACGTCGGTATTAAATAAATATATTTTCAAAATTATGATAATTTATATATAAAGTTGACTAGTCCGTTGATCTACTGGTTAGTGACCCTGACTGCTTATCCAGAAGGTCGTGGGTTCAATTTTCACTCAGTGCAAATGTTTGTTTTGAGCATGAACATATTTTGTTCTTTGTCTGGATATAATTAATCTATAATATTTCTAAATACTTAAGAATGTATCAATCTTATTGTCTAGTTAACCAAAGGCCAGGTTCTGATCAGATGGCGGTGTGTGAGTTGTCTCAATATTATTATTATTAGTAGTCACATTAGGAACAGGTTAATTCCTACTAGTGAATCACGGTCTAGAGGACCAACCCCTTGCGTTTATTGTGGGAGGCCTATGTTCCACCATTGGGCTAATAAAAGATGAAAATGGTGATGATTATAAAACCATAGCTCAGAGCGATTTCCAGTCCATAAAAGGAGTAATAAGTAATCGTAATATATTATGTAGTTTGTGAGAAAGATGCGTTTCTATTATTCGATTTCTCTCATTCATGAATCTCCATTTAGTGACGGTGTGTAGAAGGCATCCTTAAAATAGCCGCAGAATGTTAGCAAGGCGACTTTTCTAAATTTGTGTCTGACTTTTTAAAATCTGTATCTGAATATTCTAAATCTCTATTCGACTTTTCTAAATCTGTATCTGACTTTTTAAAATCTGTATCTGACTTTTCTGAATCCGTATCTGATTTTTTAAAATCTGTATCTGACTTTTCTGAATCCGTATCTAATTTTTTAAAATCTGTATCTGGCTTTTCTAAATCTGTATCTGATTTTTCTAAATCCGTATCTGCACAAACTATATCAACTCTTCGAGCCCAATTTCGAGCATCAACAAACAGAAACGAGACCGTAATTCATTAGTGTCTACAGACAATGACCCAATCAAGGAAATATAACAATAAATGAACACAAAACAATGAAATCATTACTGTACAATATCGCTGAATTACTAAAATTAGTAACAAAACTACAATCTCTGCACATGACGGCTTTATATAAGTACAACGTGCTTAGTTTATTTACAATAACAGCTGTATTCATACAAAGGCTTCAGGCGAGTTAATTACTTGGTATTATACAAGAAAATAGGACGTGGTTGGATGAAATATTTTTATGCCTGAAAGATAATGAAAGGATTCTAGGGTAATGTTTCATCATCATCATTATGATCGTCATCATCATCATCATCACCTCCACCATCATGATCATCATAATCATCATCATCATCATCATCATTGTCATCAAGGGATATAATATTATGTCAATATGGGCTATAATGGCAATTAAGGTAAAAAAAAAATTGGATACATATTTCAAAGAAACCCCAATAATTAATCTTCTTAGAATTATTTCTAATTATTTAAATTACTATTTAATTTTTTTATGTTAGTGATGGTTTGTTAATACATGAATAGATGAAAATATCATAAATTTGGATATTTCGGTAATTTTGGTCTTTGTTTTAAAGCGGTATACATCTGATGCTCACATCCATTTGCTACTCGAAATTTTCCTTATTTCTAAAACCCACACCGTAAAAAAGCTGTTGCTCACTTTTACGTTTCCACGAAATAAACTTCAACTATAACTTGGAAATGTTGATTTGAAAGTTTTAACTAAATCGAAGTTTGGAAGAATTTCACCAGACTCTAGCACTCGTCAAAAGTTGGACTGAAAATCGACATATTGCTGGTTTCCAATTGCGCAACTAAGGGCTTTTAGTAATAACGGCGTTTAAGAGGCCATATTAGCATAACTTTCCGCCCTAGACTTTAAATTTTAAATATTATTATAATCTGTTTATATATATATATATATATATATATATATATATATATATATATATATATATATATATATATATATATATATATATATATATATATATATATATATATATATATATATATATATATATATATATATATATATATATATATATATATATATATATAGAATCGGGATCTCGGAAACGGCTCCAACGATTTTCATGAAATTTTGTATACATGGGTTAAAATCGATCTAGCTAGGATACATTTTAGGATGAGATTAAAAAGCCTTGGAAGGCGTGTAAAGTTCACCAACCCGCATTGAGCCAGCGCATCAGTGAACTATGCCCCCATAGACTGTTCCACTGAGTTTGTTTCGCCGGTTCTTCTCAGTGAGCTTGCTTTGGAACCTTCGCCTGATTTCGAGGAGACTAGTACCCAGCAATGAAACAAATATGGGTTGCTACTTTACTTTTAAAAGAAACCCCCTTGATATTATGATATGAAAACAAGTAGATTTTTAAATTCAATGTTACAATATTCGGCTGCCATTTTACACAGATCTAATTATAAGGCAATACCCAATAAGTCAAGGATAGCTCTAATTCACGCAATCCTCCTGGGTCTGAGAGAAGATCAATTCTTACTCGAATTTTCTCGACGCATCAGGCCTATCAAAGTGACACTTATACGGAGTTTATTGATACGTATTTATGTCTATTTTATTGCTATCTAACCCTTAGGTAATAAATCGTCTACATCAAAAAATTTATAGCGTTGTATAAACATTAAAGCGTCTGATACAGCACAAATGAACAGACAGCCCAATGCTTAACCCACATGCCGAAAGTACAGGCTCTTTTGTTCCTTATTGACCCAGAATACAGTGTGTTTCTGCCTGTACCCTAAATGTGTATGAATTGTTGTATACACCTGTATAAGCTTAATACATTCACAGTAACAAGTCTATGAATCAGAGGTTAAAATATAGTGGTTTGTTGCAGTGTGACATTTTAATGGGGAACATATTTCGCGGTTGGGGGATTATATTTGCAACAAAAGTTCTCGTTACTTTAAACAAATTTTCGGATTTGATTTTATGATTTGAGTGATGTAGCGTCATTTATTAATTAGTGCTATATTGAGTTAATGTTTTCACATTAGCTGTGACTGTAATTATTGAATGGCTTTTGACTATTATGGTTTTATTTGTAATTGTTTTAAATGTTTTTGACGGAATTTGCTTTTGACTATCAGTAAAACCAGCAATACTATGAATTAAAATTCAGTTTTCATAAAAAATATCTCAAAGATAAAATTTACTGTGTATGTTTTATTTTTATTTTAAGAAGCTTATCAAAACCACTAGTTTTTTAAAACAAGATATTTGCAAACAACGCGTTATAACGTTATTCGTTCTAAACTAAATTTTCATAGATAATTTCGTATTATATACAGTTTGAATAATGTAAACCTTGTTAAATGAACGAGACATTCTTCGTCCTTCAATAATTTTAAGAAAATTAATATATGTAATGATTTAACAGGTAATAAGCTGACATGCGACTGCCGACTCTCCTGGCTGCACAAACTTCGTAACGAAACACGCAGCAAACGTGTCAAAGCTTCCCTAGACAGACTTAATTGTATTATGGACAACAAGCTCAAAGCGAATCTCGGACACGCGAAAACACTAAACAAGATACCATCAAAAATAATCACAATCAAGAAAGAAGATAAAACATATGAAGAAGAAGATGAATTTGAGGACGATAATTCTTACGACGATACAATGCAAGACCAAGACGTTATGGACGCTAAGATTGAATATCGCAGAAAATTACTAGAGATTCCAACTGAAATGCTTCCGTGTGCTAGCAAGTTGAGCTATGAGGCTTCTTATTCCCCACCCACACAAGATGAGGTGAAATATTATAAGACCTCTGGATGTACAAAGTGTTTTGTTTCCAGTATTTTATTTGCGTTTATTATCCTTAAGAATTTGTAGCAAGTTGACTGAATTTTAGAAAATATGTTATCGATAAGATCCGCCTTGATAACGAGTTCTCAAATTGTTTCATGTAAATTCTGTTGTACTAACACAAAAAGCTTTAAAATATAGTTTGGTGTAATATCTAATTCTGAAACAAAAACAACTGTTTTGAATAAATAAGGTTAGCTTAATTAATTCACTGAGGCCTTTCAAGATGTTTGTTTAGTTTTAAGCCAAAGAAATTGCTTTCGTGGTGCTAACTAAAACAAACTAATTCTGCCGTTTACTATTTGAAATGTATCATTACAAATTTGGCTTTATATTTGGGACTGTTTCTTTAAAATTTAATTCATGTTTATGCTATAGCTAAATTCAACATGTTATATTTATTTTCGTGGTCTTGAAAAGCTACTAATGCCAACAAAAAAACTAAACTAGTTTTAAAATCGTATATATGTTCTTTTTTAAAACTCTATTCTGATGCAACAGAATTAACAAAATATCAAATAAAAAAATATAAAATAAAATTTAAGCATTTATCATATCAATATTTATAACAATTAAGCTTATTAGTAGCATTTTGTAATGCTAAATATTTTTTTCATCAAAAAATATTATAGATAATATTATTATTGTTTTTTTTGTTTCCTTCAATATTCGGGCCCAAAATTTAAATTCTATTGTAAATAAAGATACATATCTTAATAAAAAAAATCAAATTAATGTTTAGTTATCCAAATAAGATTAAAGTAATACGTATGAAACAAGTAGATTAATTTAATTAATATTCAAATTAATAATATAAGCAAAAATAAATTCGTAATTATAAGTACCTATATTAATTTATGGATAAAAATAGATTGATGTTCACATAAATGTTGTGGTTTCCTTTGATATGTTTAATTTTAATTAGCATTACTGTTCATAATATTTAAGAGTATTTCTGAGTATTGGTTTTTCATTACATTCATTGTATCATCCCGTACATCTAATTTTATTTATTAACAATGTTTATTTATTTACGTATTTATTAAGTTGCATGTATAAGATAAATAAAATTAGCATGGTTTCTTAAAAAATCACCAGGGTGACCGTTTTGTTAGAAGAACTTTTCGCGCCGACTATAGAAGATCCGACGGTGGTGAGGCATGCCTCGCCACAGGAACGAACCGGATGCCATGAAGTCAAGGAAGTCACACTCCACGGCTGGCAGAGGTCCACCCCCCCCATTTTTCGCATCACAGGATGAAGCCAACTGGCTCACCTCATACCCGATGAAGCATTACGGCCACTAGGGCCATTAGCATAGATCAAACCGAAAATAAAAGATTAGTCTTTTATTTTATTCTTCAATAGGTAGGAACAAAAAACTGCCACATATTAGATCTTTGTGGCAGAACGAAGTCTGCCGGGTCCGCTAGTATATGGAATAAAATTAATAGTCATATCAACTGGCGCAAGCCACAAACCAACTCAGATTATTTCTGTATTTTTAGATATCTGTCAAAATTTACCATTAAATGTTATGTCAAGACTCAAGAGATATATCGATTGTTTTTATCGACTATAGATTTCGTTGAAAAAACGTAAACCACCCTTTAATAGGTTTGTGTCGGTTTATTTCTAAATGTAAAGTTTCTTCTAAATGTAGGGTTTCAAATAAATATGTTCCTCAATAGATACAGGTTGGGATGGCAAGATTATAATTATCAACTTGTTATCATACTGCTGATCTCTATTAATAAACGCCGAGATGGCGGTCTCTTATCACATATATTATACTCGCGGAACCGATAAACTTCGTTCCGTCAAAAAGATTTGGTATGTAGCAGTTTTTTGTTCCTACCTATTGTGTCTCAAATTCGAGAAATAAACTATCCTATCTCTTAAGTTGAAAAAAAGCACACACTGCAAAAGAAAGAACATCAAAATCGATTCAGTAGTTTCCGAGTTCATCCCGGACAAACATCGTGACACTGGAATTATATATAATGGATTTTTTTTGTATTAATATAACACACATGCAAAGCTAAGTCCACGTGCATCCACTGGCAATTGTATTAGCTCGTAATTCCATATTCCAACGTCAAATAAGCTAACAGATGAATAATAAACTAGCTAAATTGTATACCGAACCGCCAACGCACAATTGTGCTTAGAATTAAATTTTCCAATATTGGATTAACAAAGCCTTAATTAAATACGAGCTTTTGCCCTCGGCTATGTTTATTTTTAAAATCAATATGCTGTAAATTTTGAGAGTTAATGAAATAAATGATTCTTATAAATAATAAGAGGCATAAACCATTTATTACTTTTATAAGTACCTATATGATACGAACGTCATAGGATGATCCAACCGGATCACCCCATTTCCGATGACGCATAACGGTCACTAGGACCATTAGCATAGATCCAACCGAAAAAAAAAAAAAAACTATATGATACGATTAAATATATCATGTTTTTTTTTAATTAGAAGTGTTAAAAAAGAGGTATTTAAAACGCTTTTTAATTTAAAAATTCGTCACCATAATTTCTCAGTATTTATACCTATATAGTAGGAAAAATCAAAATCGGCGAAATAATTTTGAAAAATTTGTCAAAATCACGTATTAACAATTTTAGAAATAGTGAATCATATGGCAATACGCATAAGGGTTTTTGTTGTATTCACATTCTTTCAAATGAATAATTCTGATACAGGTTTATAATATATTATAGTTAACAATAAACAAAAAATAACAATATAAAAAAAAACTTAAAATGCGATTTAAATTACTAAAACGCCTAAAGATTTAAACTACAGAAAAATATTAAATTGAGTCTGGTTAAAAGTTGAGACATGTCTTTGACTGGAATAGGCTTGTAATAGACATTATAAGCATGTAAGTCCGAAAATTTTTGCATACAAACATAATATCACAACGGTGAATTTCAATATGACGCTCGTTTTTATAATATTAATTTTTATTTAAATTAGTTATTTGTATAATATTTAAGATGATATAAATTCTATGTTTTCTAATTTATACCAAAGATTTTTGCTACCTCTATTATCTATGTTACATTATTTGTCATTAAAACTTCATGTAAATAATTCTAATTTTAATAAAATTCATCTATGTATTATAAGTGTGAAAATAAATTGATACTTTTACAAATAAAGAGGTTTTTTTTATTCAATTCCTCCTTAAATTAAATCTGATATCATCATCATCATCCTTTATCCATTCACTGCTGAATATTCAGCCTATATAGGTCTCCTTCAATTAACGCCAAGACGGCCGATCGCCCACCACTCGCATTTAACGCGGATGTAGTTCTACACAAAATAAGTTAATTCGATTGAAGAGGTCGTATATAACAAGTGAATATCGACGACCATAAAAATTAAAAAAAACTTCACCAAAGACTCTAGGCAATCAACTCATTGCCTTCCCTGAAATGAATGATGGTAGTGATCCTAACTACACAGGACTGTTGCTTGCTTAGAGGAGCCATTTACTCATCTACTTTTCCGGTGAAGCTTAAAGGCCTTAAGCCTTAAGCATAGGTCCATTAAAAAAAAGGACTGTTGGAGCGAGTCGAGTGATAGCATTATTATCATCCATTGTGCTCTATCCGTCCTGTTCTTAACATAGGTCTCCCTAAATAAATAAGATGATCCCTTGCCACTCCTGACTGGTGCACCCACCGTCTTCCCATCTCGTTAATAGCTGATAGGGTCAGCTCGTAATAATGGTATTTGGTTTATCATCTAATAGGAACTTACAATGGTAATGATGGTGATGATGATGATAATGATGATGATGATGATGATGATGATGATGATGGTGATGATGATGATGATCATGATGATGATGATGATGATGGTGATGATGATGATGATGATGGTCATAATGATGATGATGATGGTGATGATGAATTACCCAAATTACTAAATGAACCTTGTCTCCTTCATTTCAATGATTGTCTAAAATGCTGAATTTTAATTCACGTCATCTGAAGATAAAATTATTAGGTTGATGTTTGGATAATCTCCTCTTGCATATACGCATTTATAATTACAAAAAGTAAAGATTTGGATAAAAATGTTTTTGACGTGATATCGTCTAATAACTCGATATCACTGGGAGCATGCACGAAAAAAATATATGACGTCATGTAGCGTTCCGAAAGCGAGAGACGACACAACAGCCGTCATTTTACGTAGCAGCAAGGCAATGCCTCTTACAACAAGGCAAGTTTATATAAGTTTATATAAACCCGATTATACGCCCGATAAGGGATTCAAAACAAGCCGTTAAGTTAAAATAACTGTTAGAATAATTTCTTCGCGCACCTACAATAACAAGATTGTTTATATTTACTTTAGGTACTCGCTTTTATACAACGATTAGGTCTTTAGATTTTAGAAGCATAAACTTTGTAACTTTGTTTAGACTTGTAAGTGATAACTTTGTTTTAATAAGCCTAGTAATTTAGTAGGGAGATCATAGATTGATGCAGCTATTCGATAAGATAAGATGACAATCTCACCCCACCATGGTTCAATCCTTGTCGTGGCGGTGGGGCTCAGTAGCCCAGGGTGACCCCGACACCTTGGGCGAAGCGAATTGAGCCGAGGGGGCTCTTTGTATCCCTCTTATAAGATGAGGGGACAAAAGAGCAGGGGGCAAGGGGTGAGGATGGGAACCTCACCTCATCGTTGGGAGTGGTTGTTCTGTGGCGCGGAACAACCGCTCTGTGAAGGTGGCGTCGGTCCCCTGGGGGACTGACTATTCGTCAAGGTGCCCTGTTGCTTGTAGATCCGGGGCACCTCACAAAAGGCGGCAGTGGTGGCACTCGCCGGGTTTTAGTGGGTAGAGCTGCGTCCACTTACCAGCTTTTGGGCGCAGCGAGTCTCACATACCTGCCTGGGGAGATCCACTCCCCTGCGGGATGCGTCAGTACATTTCCCGGTGTAAAAGAAAAAAAAAGGATGACAATCTCTAGGTAGTATCTAGTTGAATGCGAGTAGTAAAATACGAAGTGCTATGACAAAATATTTCTCGCAAATTAAAATCAAATCGAAATTATTTAATCTGAATAGAACCACCAAAGTATATTTTTGAACGTAAATTCTACCACCGGTTTCAAAGCAAGCCCACTGAGAAGAAATGGCGAGAAATGTATCCTCAGTTTCTCCTAGTACCTTCGAGAATGTGTACAAAGTTCCTGATGACCGGTTGAGTAGTTTTCGTGTAAAAACGTAACCAACATTCCTACTTTTACATATAAGTAAGGATTATGTTCGATGACTAAAGTCCAACATGGCACACAATAAGTGGTATAAGAATCTCTGCTAAAGAGAGTTTGCTAGAACATAATATAATTCTTGACACATACATTAATGGTGAGTTTTCAAGCAATTTGACACTATACAGCGGTCAAGGGTTCGATTCCCTCCAGGCAGTAGTAAGCCGTAACACGGGCTTACTTACCACAGAGTTAGGTTAACATGATGTGATTTTAGGATAATAGTTATTTATTAATTTCTCTCAGTCTCGGTATGTAAAGATCCCCATCCACGGACCAACTTCGGCAAGTCTTGCTTAACCTGGTGGATCGATCCGCGCGGCTGTTACCACTGCGCCACGAGCTCCTCTGCTTCTATGTTTACAATATGTGAAAATAATGAATATATAAAAATATTTTGGAATCTTAAAACGAAAATAATTCATAATTTTTTTAAAGTAAAACTTCTTTAGAATCGTTGTGATTTCAAACCGGATGCAACGAAAAAAACGATAGGTAAGAGACACAAATACAAAAGAGCGAGAGAGCAAATGTCGGTGTGTAAGTATAATATTGCAGACTGTTTAGTACTTGCTCGTATTTGAGCATTTAACATGTGTTTCACTTCTATCGTGTGTGAATCGCACACACGATAGAAGTGAAACATTACACTATACTTTTACGTATACGCAATATTTTTGTCAATAAAAGGTAATACTTAATACTCGTTATATACGAGCGGATAAAAAACATACCAATTTGACTTTGACGTAAGAGTAAAAAAGCAAGCGTTGATGGTTTTAAAGATCAACTTTGAATACATTTTGGTACGGTATAAATCCAATTTTCTAAAATTCATACCGTACAGGGTCCGAACGTAGCCAGAATCCCCGAGCGATAATACGTAAATTGTATTGCGTAACGGACAGGTACAGTTGACAGGAAATATCGAAAGATAATGGTACAGGCAATTACAGTTTTTTATGACGTTTTTTTCTATTAACGTTTTTTTTTTTCTTTCACTTATAGGCTAATAATATAAAACTGCTAGGAGGGACTGGCGGAACGTTATGTCCTATATGTAAATATATATTTTATTTTTATCCTGATTAAAACGTAAAAAAAAAAGAAATGAGAGGTACGCAGCCTGCTCATTCCTACTTGGAAGAGATTTGCTGCGATTTGATAAAAGATTAGCGCTGCACCTGGTATGCAACGCGCATAGACTAAATCAATTACCAATTATTTCACGTAAATGACACAGCTAGACCAATGCTGCCGAAGAAGATGACCATGAACAAACAAGATGACCAAGCAGCCAGGAGCGTCGCTCAGCGCATCCCTGCCACCGAAAACGGAAGGGGTATCGTCAGAACGCCACTCCGTACAGTGGCCAGTCAGTTAGAGAGGGATTGGTTGTGTTGGCGTTCATTGAAAGAGACCTATGTACAGCTATATGGAATAAGATTGATCAAAATTTTAATTTCAATGCGTTTGTAGTGCGAGTATCGAACTGCTGCTTGCAGTTCCACTTCGCTTTTGCGGACAAGTTCTACCGGAATCCACGAAAATGTAGCGCTAAAAAGTATACTAACATATTTTTAAGGTTTTATACTAATAACCTCCTTGATTCCTTAAAAAACCGACCGCTGGGAAAATCGTGCTGAAATGAGACCTGTATGGCACCAAGACATCAAAATCGGATGAATGACGAAGACTGGCTGGAGAATATTAAGCAGAAAAAGCTTCACTGTGCCATATCTCCTCCAACAGATTCGCGAAATAAGTGCTATCGATGTGGCAATAAATGCCAAGCCGCGATAGGACTCTATAGCCATCAACGAAGATGTGGGATCCTACCAACCCACTAGCACTGCAACAATCATCTACCATATATGCTGTGGCCAATCATTGATACTTTAACCATACTTCTATTCTTATATTAATATGAAAGAAGAGATGTTTGTTACGCCTTCAATCGAAAACTACTCCCAATTCATCACTTAGCTTTGTAGATGTATTCTCGGGGGTACTAGAAGTAATATACGATACAGTTAAGAAAAAAAAAATACTTTTTAATAACGTGGGCGAAGTCGCGGGCAACATCTAATGAAATGAAATAGTGTGTGTGTTTTTTTTAAGGTATTAGGCTATATTATTAAATTACTAGATATAAATACCCGCTTTGCTGGGTCATTTTTAATTTAGTACAATTATTTGTTGATATTAGAATTTTTTGGAATGTTTAAAATGTTACTAAAACAGTCAGCAGATTTTCGACTGATAAGAATGTTGATATACATTTTAAAGCTCTCTGGTTTGCTCGAAGTTATTCTAGATCATTCTAGAATTTTCAAGAACATTCTCATTCGATCAAAATCCAAGAGTAGATTATAGAACTTCTCAAATCATTTTAGAAAAAAATCTAGAACATCGATCTCTCGATCGATCAGAACATTGTTATATACATATTAAGGACGCGTTTACAAACTTGATAGGTACAGAATCGAACAACTACATTGAAAAAGTCACGCACACAAGCGCACCCGCGCAATACGCACGCTTGCGTGCGGGAATAATAGTCAAGTAAACGGATTTGATACTTTACAAATATTTGTTATTTTGATTATTTATAACACAAAATTATATTTTATTTCTGTTTGTTTTTACTATTTATCTTTTTACTTAGAATTAGTATATTAAATATATTATTATATATGTAATAAATAATTATATATTATAATGTGTAAGTAAACTGATATCTGTAATTTACCTTGAGATGAGGGAAGGGGGGGGGGGTCATAATTGCCACGCTGAGCAGGCGCATTGGCGATCGCAGATGATGATGAAGTCGCATCGGCAGCTCTGCTGCCTGATCCGAGTGGCACGGGATCGATCGTCTTGACGTTTATTGAGGGGGGCCTATGTTCGGCAGTGGATGGATGAAATTTGATGATGATGACGATGATGATATCTATTTGTTTGCGAGTGGAAAGGGATCGGTCGTCTTGGTGTTCTCATTGAGGGAGGCCTATATTCAGCAGTGGATGGATGAAGTTTGATGATGATGATGATGATATCTATTTATTTGCGAGTGGCAAGGGATAGATCGTCTTGGTGTTCATTGAGGGAGGCCTATTTTCAGCAGTGGATGGATGAAGTTTAATGATGATGACGATGATGATATTTATTTGTTTGCGAGTGGCAAATGATTGGTCGTCTTGGTGTTCATTGAGAGAGGCCTATATTTAGCAATGAACGGATGAAGTTTGATGATGATGATGATATCTATTTGTTTGCGAGTGACAAGGGATCGGTCGTCTTGGTGTTCATTGAGGGAGGCCTATTTTCAGCAGTGGATGGATGAAGTTTAATGATGATGATGATGATATCTATTTGTTTGCGAGTGGCAAATGATCGGTCGTCTTGGTGTTCATTGAGAGAGGCCTATATTCAGCAGTGAACGGATGAAGTTTGATGATGATGATGATGATATCTATTTGTTTGCGAGTGGAAAGGGATCGGTCGTCTTGGTGTTCATTGAGGGAGGCCTATTTTCAGCAGTGGATGGATGAAGTTTAATGATGATGATGATGATATCTATTTGTTTGCCAGTGGCAAATGATCGGTCGTCTTGGTGTTCATTGAGAGAGGCCTATATTCAGCAGTGAACGGATGAAGTTTGATGATGATAATGATATCTATTTGTTTGCGAGTGGCAAATGATCGGTCGTCTTGGTGTTCATTGAGGTAGACCTATTTTTAGCAGTGGATGGATGAAGGTTAATGATGATAATGATGGTGACATCTATTTGTTTGCGAGTGGCAAATGATCGGTCGTCTAGGTGTTCATTGAGGGGGGCCCATTTTCGGCAGTAGACGGATTTAGGCTAATGGTGATGAAGTCGCATCGGCAGCACTGCTGCCTCATTAGAGTAGCACGGGATCGGTCGTCTTGACGTTCATTGAGGGAGGCCTATATTCAGCAGTGGATGGATGAAGTTTGATGATGATGATGATGATGATATCTATTTTTTTGCGAGTGGCAAGGGATCGGTCGTCTTGGTGTTCATTGAGAGAGGCCTATATTCAGCAGTGAACGGATGAAGTTTGATGATGATAATGATATCTATTTGTTTGCGAGTGGCAAATGATCGGTCGTCTTGGTGTTCATTGAGGTAGACCTATTTTCAGCAGTGGATGGATGAAGGTTAATGATGATAATGATGGTGACATCTATTTGTTTGCGAGTGGCAAATGATCGGTCGTCTAGGTGTTCATTGAGGGAGGCCCATTTTCGGCAGTAGACGGATTTAGGCTAATGGTGATAAAGTCGCATCGGCAGCACTGCTGCCTCATTAGAGTAGCACGGGATCGGTCGTCTTGACGTTCATTGAGGGAGGCCTATATTCAGCAGTGGATGGATGAAGTTTGATGATGATGATGATGATGATATCTATTTTTTTGCGAGTGGCAAGGGATCGGTCGTCTTGGTGTTCATTGAGAGAGGCCTTTATTCAGCAGTGGATGGATGAAGTTTGATGATGATGATGATGATATCTATTTCTTTGCGAGTGACAAGGGATCGGTCGTCTTGATGTTCATTGAGGGAGGCCTATTTTCGGCAGTGGACGGATTTAGGCTGATGATGATGAAGTCGCATCGGCAGCACTGCTGCCTCATTAGAGTAACACGGGATCGGTCGTCTTGACGTTCATTGAGGGAGGCCTATGTTCGGCAGTGGACGGATTTAGGCTGATGATGATGAAGTTGCATCGGCAGCACTGCTGCCTCATTAGAGTATCACGGGATCTGTCGTCTTGACGTTCATTGAGGGAGGTCTATGTTCGGCAATGGACGGATTTAGGCTGATGATGTCGCATCGGCAGCACTGCTGCCTCATTAGAGTAGCACAGGATCGGTCGTCTTGGCGTTCATTGAGGGAGGTCTATGTTCGGCAGTGGACGGATTTAGGCTGATGATGATGAAGTGGCATCGGCAGCACTGCTGCCTCAGCATAGCACGGGATCGGTCGTCTTGGCTTTCATTAAGGGAGGCCTATGTTCGGCAATGGATCGATTTAGGCTGATGATGATAAGTCGCATCGGCAGCACTGCTGCCTCAGCATAGCACGGGATCGGTCGTCTTGGCGATCAGTGAGGGAGGCCTATGTTCGGCAGTGGACTGATTTAGGCTGACGATGATGATGATGATGATTATGATGATGATGATTATGATGATGATGATGATGATGATGATAAGTGAGCAAACGTCGAGAGAGAACGTCTTCCCACCTGGTTATAATGACCAACCAACATTTCGTCTACCTATGTATATGAAATAAACCAATTCCATAAAAATATATTGTGGTAAAAAAAATATTGTAAAGTATCAAATCCAATCCAAAGTATCCAATATCAAAAATAAATCGCGATGTTTTTTGAGTCGAATTGCTGCTGACAGGCGACGCAGTGTCCACCCAGAACCGCGGCCGAGCGCGGACTGAATTCTCATTTCAAAAATGTAAAAGAAATCGAGAAAGAAACAACGATAAAATAAACCTTAATGCAATGGAATAACATTCATCTTTAGTAGCAAAATTGATAAAAAAATTAGTTATCTTCTTTATTTTTTTTAAGACTATTTTTAGCATTTTTGGGTTATTTTCTTGTCCTTTATTTAAAATTGAACATATTTCCCTGCTCCTACTATTTTTTAAAAACCTTAATAAATGTGGATATTAGACCAAAGGGGTACCGTAATTCTAATCGATTTCGTTCGTTTCATGAAAATGGTAATGGAAGAACGTTGATTACTATATAAAAAAGCAACATTTATCAAAAAAATATGCGTTACCCTTGTAGATAAAGAACCATTCTATATGAAATAAATAATTTTTATATATGATTTTGTGTACTTTTGTTACAAACGGTACAGAAAAACAGCATAATTTCGTCTGATTCGTAAACGCGTCCTTAAAGCTTTCTAGAACATTCCGGCAATTTCCTGAACAATCCAGACCATTTTAGATCAATAATAGTCTCACATTTTCAAAGTTAACATCTTTCAACCCCCATATCTTTTACATCCTTATAATTATCGACTTGCAACCACCATAGTGTACAGTGGGAACCTTGTACCTATTGCCACATACAAACACTTTTCGTCTGCGATGCGTAGTTTTGGCTGCAAAGTGAAATATAGGGACACACACACCTCCAATTTTATATACATATATAAAAAAATATTATTAAAATGTAAACGATGAAGGATGTTTCATACATTCTCACACATGAAGGCGATACAAATCATTTTATACCATATCATTCTATAATCTACAACAATTAAAATTGTGTAAATTTTTCCAATCAAAGCGTTTCCCCTTGCAACAGATGGTATTCCATTTTGATAAAAATGGGGAAATTAAACCGGGAATGGAATTCCCGAGGGAAACTCGCGCGGAAGTATTTTTTTCTTTCACAATGGGTACGCTTAGATTTATTTGTACCGAGATAACCTATGGTTAAGAATTAAGAAGAGAATCGTTGATGTGATACGGTAATGATGAGTGAGCCTTCCCGTATTTGATTGGATTTTGAATTTCCCGAGGGAAAGTTTTTCGGCTCTACTATTTCCCGGTTTTCGTGATGGAAAGTATAATATTATTTTAATTCATCATTATTATAATGTTAATTGGAACTTTTTCATAGATTCTAATGAATCTTACTAGTTCTATATGTCCTACTAGTATTATAAACGCGAATGTTTGTAAGTATGGATGTTTGTTATTCTTTCATATAAAGACTACTGAATGGATTTTCATGAAACTTTATAACTATATAGATTTTACATCAGAATAACACATAGGCTCTAATTTATAACCGTACTCCCACGAGAATGGGAAATACGTGAGTGAAACCGCGGGGCGCTGCTAGTGTTTTATACAAACCATAGAGAAGATATAATGCATATTTAATTTTCCCATACAAATCACAACTATTGGGCCTTCTAGCGGCGCATCGTGGCTTTGCCGTGTATACGGGGATACATTATTATAGCCTATATCTTATTCCGATGTATAAGCAATCAATCATATGTATACAGTATAATCAATATATTATTGTAAAGTTTCATCAAAATGCTTTTAGTAGTTTTGCATTAAAACATCCAAACACACATACTTTCACCTTTATAATATTCCTACCCATTGCCCACGGCCTCACCCACGTTAGGAAAAAAAATCCTTTATTTTAATCACATGTTACTCCTAGTACCTTCAATAATATTATGTGTAAAAAGTTTCATGATAATCGGTTGAGTAGTTTACACGCGTAAGCGTAATAAACATCCCTACATTTCACATTTATAATATTAGTATGGATTTAGATTTTGATTAAAACGAAATATACACATCAGCCCCGAGGTTCGATGAGTTGTTTCTACAAAGATAAACTCCACCCAAATAAATTATCTCACAAATCATGATATCTATAATAAAACGTTACTCTACAGACGCGGATGGGACCGCGTCATCTCATTTCAAAATTTAATATACAAAGGGAAGAAGATGAGAAAATCTAAAATACAGTTATTAAAATCTTTTTTATAATAAAATTGCATCCTTGAATGAAAATAATCATGTTTATAAATTTTACAAGCTGCCCAAACATACTTCGTTCTGCTAGAAGTACAGCTAATATCGCTGTTAAAAAAAAGGGTTGAATAAAGAGTAAACATTTTAAGATAATAAAATTATAATAAAAAAATTGTGAATAAAAAAATAAGGGTAGGTTACCGTAGTCATATTGGTGTATAAAAATAGATGTTGGCCGATTCTCAGACCTATTCGTAATGTATACAATTACATAAAAATCGGTTCAGCCGTATTACGTAACATATTAGATTTAGAATTTACAGCCGTATTTACAAACAATACTTTGAGGTGTCACAGTACTCCCGAACGCATAGGGTCATTTAAATAAAATTCATAGACCCATATCGAACCCGACACCAGGAGCGCATAAAAAGAAGCTTTTTTTGCATATTTGTATGTGCCTATGTAAATTAAAGAAACAAAAAAAGAAACTCTCCCTAAACTGCTTTAAAGTAAAGTATCAACCCTTTATGTCCCACTGCTGGGCAGGGGTCTCCTCCTCGAAATCATGCGAGGAGGGTAATGGTTCACCGATGCGCTGGCCCAGTGCGAGTTGGTGAACTTCACATACCTTCTGAGACTTTCCATCTCACAAGGCATGCAGGTTTCCTCACGATGTTTTCCTTCACCGGTGAGCGAGCGATGGTCTTGTGTTTGGGGTGTACTTAGAAATTTAGAAAACCCCATTTCGAGGCACACACGGGGGGTCGGGATCGAACCCGGAACCTTTCGCATAAGAGGCCGAGTCCATCCACCACTGGACCATCGTCGCTCAAACTACAAACAAATCAGCTAAACTGCTTAAATGATTCTAATTTTTAAAAATCTATTAAGCGGATTGAAAGAATGTCAAATCGGTCCTTTACAAGATGCTTTTGTATAGGATAGGATCTGCGGTCCGCTAGTTTATATATAACACACTCTCCCCCTATTACTTGCATAGAGGGAGGAGGTCCCTGTCGATATTTCGAATTCGGATGCGCTGAGTATTACGTGCCCTGAATAACACTGATGCACTTAAGGGGAAGTTTGGTACTTTATATGGATTTTAGTCTTCGTCGTGGCGTGAAGGTCACGGTATTCGATATATATTTTATTGCTAATGCTGTAGGGCGGTGGGGGGGGGGGGAGCTAAATTGGTAGCCCTTTATCCTATTTCCATTTGTGAGTTACAAGCGAAGGTAAGGTCTGTAATATAAGCCAATTAAAATTGTTATTGTCAATCCTACACTCACAAAAGTATTGGAAAGAAAAAAAAGGGGGCATAGACGACAGTCTAGTCTTTTTGTCGTAATGTTGCCGAAACATCGGGAATTTAAAAATCTTTTTAAAACCCTATTAATAGGCATTTACGACAGTCTAGTCATCCCGTGTCTTTTTGTCCGTAAAGTTGCCGAAACATCGGTAATTTAAAAATCTGTTTAAACCCTTATAAATAGGCATTTACGACAGTCTAGTCATCCCGTGACTTTTTGTTCGTAAAGTTGCCGAAACATCGGGAACTTAAAAAATATTTTTTCATCCGATATAAAACCCGTAAAATACCTCACGGAATATATTAGCGAAATTCGCGTAATCATTAGTCTCTCTATCCAGATTTTGTCCGTCAGAACAATGATTGATGTAGCAACTAGTATTTAAGTGATATGTGGGCTTAGGTAGACGAAGTGTTCGGCCATTAACCAGATGGGCAGACGATCTCCGTGCGTTGGATGCGAGTAGCAAGGGATCGGTCGTCTTGACGTTCATAGGAAGGCCTATGTTCAGCAGTGGACGGATAAAGGCTGATGATGATGATGATGGGTGTACGAACGTTATATTATTTTGATAGCGTCATACAGTCACGGCATTCGAATCATTTGTATGTTTCACTTCGACGACAAAGAGTTTTATAGTAAATTTTTACATGCGTAATATTTTAAATAAATCCAATAGGTATCGCTCTGTTTACTCGGATGGTAAATATTCTGATAGCTTCGTACGATACATTTTATTGTGTTTTTTTGTAAATGTAACTGTCCCTAACATTTTACTATTGACTTCGAAAATATAGCGCGATATTCCGCGTACATTTTTATTGTTGCTCCGTTTTTTATTATAATTGATATAACTGACTCTATTAACATAATATGCTGTATATATGTAATATAACAGGCATATTGTTGTCTAATTTTGATGCGATTTAATAAATATAATCTTAATCAAAAAAGTTAAATTCCGTAAAAAGTTATTTTATTACAACTTGATTCTAAAATTACTATCATCATCATCATCATCATCATCATCATCATCAGCCTTTATCCGTCCACTGCCAAAGGAAGGCACGGGCCTAGCAGTGGGACATAATGGATACTTAAATTTTTTGTCAAATATAATTAATTTTTATTTTTATTACAGTCAAGTTGTTTTTAAAGGAAAAAGTAATGTCCGCATACCGCACAAAAGAAATGCCCTCTTAAATAAATATGAATATTATGAATGTAAATTCTACATTAAGAGTATAATCAAAAGGAGGTCCTCAAATATGAAAATATAAGGGACCCTTAATATGGGGATTAGTCTCGGACGATTATCTTTATGGGGGAAGGCGAGGGGAGGGCAGATGGTAAAAGCATCAGCGTTAATATGGTGCCATGTTGCCGTGTCAGGTATTAAGAGATTTAGTGACAAATTGTGTTATGCTTTTTCATTTGTTTATTGATTTTTTTATGTAAAACAACTATCGGAATGCCCTGGCAGAAAATATTTATTTTATTCAGGAAACTAACAGTCATACAATTAAAAAATGAAAGAAAATAATAATATATGAATAGACTAAGGCACCGTTCGCTCGAGCGCTTAATAAGCGTTGCGTTAAAATCGAACATTGGCTCGAGATGCGAGCTCCGCATGCTTAATTCAATCTTACCTCCTATGTTTAACGTCAGAAATCCAACAGCTCATGAAAAACACGACGCGCTTTATAAAAGCTATCATGTGAACATGGGTAAACATTTGTCTCGTTCAAACGGCCATGCTAACGGAGCCTCAGAGTTCCATGGAAACAAAATATTTGACAATAATAATTATCCATGCACATGCTTAACTTATTACTTATTAAATATTTCAAAGGAATCTTGAAATATTTAATAATTTTGTGAGGATGGATACAGATAATTCGCTGTCTGGAATGCCTCGAAGAAATAATAATAGCAAAGAGCCTTGAGCAATTAAGCAGTGGGTACTTAAGACATTCATTTCGCTAAAGTAAATCGATGGAGAGAAAATAGAAAAGTTATTTCCAGAAGTCGCATTAGTGGCGAAATTCGTTGAGTAATACTGCCGAGTAAAACATTATCTTGGATAATAGAATAGACAATTAAGGAAACGAAACGCAAAAACTTTAGATGTGAAACATCTATGGCCGCGTCTTAGCCTCGAATGTCGGCAGAAAATGGCATGACGCAAAAATGTCGTGACATCCTCACTACGCTGCTGATCTCGAATCCTTTGCGCGTATCTTTTTTAATACCAGTTGGGAAGATCTCCGATTGGCTGGTCCGTGTAGATGCAAGTGGTAAGGAATCAGTCGTCTTGGCGGACATTGAGGAAGGCCTATTTTCAATGACGATGACACTAAATTCCTAATTTATTGTATCTTTCGCTATAAAATTTTCTTATATATCAATTGTTGTTAATATATTCTGCAACGGACGGATAAAGGCTGATGATGATGATGCTGAATGTAATAAACATAGAGGTTTCACATCTGCCCGTCTATGATTGTCAATTGTTTTATTCACACTTTAAATTTGTGCGCAAAAAAAAATTCTAACTATGTGATTGGTAGTGCTTAGTGCGATAAAATAAATTGTATATATATCTAAAATAAGCCCGCTAAAATCAGCAGATTCTTTATTTTTTTTAATTAAATTATTCACATAAAAACAAATAAGGGCAATAAAGTTCAAGGAAAAAATACTTAGCAGTTACTTAACCAGTTAACAATATTTTAAGCACGAAATCTCTTAGGGAAGCAAGCAAGGGGAGAAAATCCTCCTCTCGGAGAGCAGGAGGATTAAATGATATTCAAAACTAAGTGAATGCGTGTCCTCGTAAATTTTTGTTTTGGTACCCCAAAAAGAAAGGAACCTGATAGAAAGAAAGAAAGAAAGGAGAAGAAAGAAAGATTTATTTGTGAACTTACACTATTAACATAATTAATATTATTTATTTACAATGTTCACAAATTGGTCTCAACCCATTGTTTTCTGGCGGTAATTCCAGCACTGGTCTTCCGTTAACTTCTTTGCCTGTGGGTCAGTTAAATCAAAACGAATACTTCCAATTAACATAGAATTATGAATTTTGATTAGAAGTTACCTTACGTTAATGCGTTGCTTACCTACAACGCAACAAAATATAATTCAACTCTATGCTAATAACTATCGCTAAGGGAGAGTCATAATATAATTGTAATCAGAAAAGTAAATCATGCATCTGAGTTGAGGCCAATTTGTGAACATTGTAAATAAATAATATATGTATTAATAGCGTCATTGTTTCACAAATAAAATATTTCTTTCTTTCATCTTGACAAGAAGTCACACTACGTTCATGCGTTGCTCACCTTTAACGCACTAACATTGAACTGGACGCCAATAACTAACTAAGGCTGTGAAAGAGTCCCCACCATGGTTTAGGAGCCGAGGGGGCTCCTTTTACCCCTCTTATAAGAAGAGGGGACAGGGGGCTAGGGGGGAGGATGGGAATTTTGCCTTATTGTACTGTCCCCACGTTGGGAGGAGTTGTTCTGTGGTGCTAGACAACCCCTTGTGGAGGTGGCGTCGGTCCCCTAAGGGACTGACTAGTTGTCGAAGTGCCTTGTTGCTGACAGATCCAAGGCACCTCACCAAAGGCGGCATTGGTGGCACTCGCCGGGTTTTAGTGGGTAGAGCTGCGTCCACTTACCAGCTTTCGGACGCAGTGTGTCCCACATGCCCACCTGGGGAGACCCACTCCACAAAGGGATGCCCCGGCATAAAAGAAAAAAAAGGCTGTGAAATAGTAATTACACAACATTAACGAATTTTATGGCGGTTTATTATTATTTTTATATGCAGTATATTAAGAATACATTACAGGTCCTGTAATAGTGGTGGTAAATCGTGGCTGGAAACGATTGCTGCAATCGTGGTCACAAAAGGATTCCGTAAACATTATAAAACAATAGGTTAAAGAGTTATACAATTATGAACAGAAAGGTATGAAGTCAGACATACACCACCAAACGAAACTTCCTAATTGGAATCTGTACAAGGTACAACAGTTTATTAGCGGACTTTGTTTTCGAGTATTTTTAACCCTGACACAAAATGGTTGCTATAGGCATTGAAAGGGTATCTTGACCGCTAAGTATGTCTATCTCTATGTGTATTTGGTACAGTACTGCCGTATTCCATTCCATTTCATCTTCCTTTGTAAGAGGTAGTGCCATGCTGCTTTGCAGCCGAATCGGGCCGGCACGACCGGGGAGCAACCTCTCGCTCACATAACTCGGCGTAAAGTGACAGTTATACTGTCGCGTTTCGTGCGGTTTGTGAGTTTCTGGTGGTATAGGGAAGAAGGGCAGCGCATCTGCATAGCCTCTGGTTATGTGGATGTTAATGGGCGTCGATAATCGTATGGATACGGCTCTTCGTTTGCCCTCATACGATATAAAAAAAAAACCGCCACCGATTTTGAAGCGGCTTTTTTTTAAATTATGTTTATTTTGTATTAGAATATGTAACTCCAGTAAAATAACGTACACTCAAGTGATTGTTTTCAAACACAACTTTTTTCTTTTAAACTTTGATTAATATTCTATTTTGATATAATATAATCGTGTAACTTTCAAGAAACTTAACTAAGGTCAATCGCTAACTTTCGGGAAGTTCCGGAGTAAACAAAACTTAATTTAATGTAAGCAGAGACTTAGACTTTTTTGAATAATGAAGGGCTATGCGAGCTTAGCGCTATATTTCAAAGGGTTGTTTTTGTAGAAGAATATTTATAGAGCGTATCTTATAAGGTTTCGATTGTTTTGGACTTATTAAATAAAAATCGCTCGTGGCGTAGTGGTAACAGCCGCGCGGATCGATCCACCAGGTGAAGCAACGCTTGCCGAGACTGGTCCGTGGATGGGTGACCATCTATACATACCGAGATTCCTCCGTGCCTCAGATAGCACGTTAAGCCCTTGGTCCCGGCTGTCATTCGTGGTTTTTTGACAGTCGTTACGGGTCGAAAAGGAGCCCGAGAATCTGGCAACCAGTCTTACCGCGGGGTGCCGTATCACCCATTTACTGGGCTGTGGAGGTCCGATAAGCAGTCGCTCCATATAAAATACTGGTGAATCAGCTGAATCCGGTTAGACTGGAAGCCGACCCCAATATATAGTTGGGAAATGGCTAGGCAGCTGATATAATTGATTATTAAATAAAATTTAAGTTGTTGTAGGATTTTTAAGATTGATTCAGAGTTTTTAAACTCTAAAGTATCAGGTTTGAATTTGATTGATGGTTGAACCTTTTTTAAGCAAACTTTAGCTCTCGGCATTTATTAAAAAAAAACATCCAGTTACGGAATTGTTGATGAAACGAGCTAATTTCGATACAATAAAAACGTGTAAAGCCACGTCCTAGTTTAAGCTGTAATATAGTTAGAAATAATCTTTACAAAGGTTTCTAAGTTAATAATAAACTGTTAGATAAAAATAATAATGAAAAGTTCGTGAGATATAAACGTTCAACAAAGAGGTTATTTAGCGTATAATCCTTAGTAAAAATAGCTTCTTTCCTGCATAGCTCGGACAAGTTTAAAAAACGGCGAAGTGTGAGTGGGACCCGCACTGTGAGATCCGTACATTATAAATTATAATATACTAATCGAATTATTTTTACTAATGCAGGCGAAGCCGCATTAGTTAAAATAATTCTTTTTTTTATGTATCTTATGTTACTTACCTCCGAGAAAAGTCAGGCATGTAAAAATCTAAATAAATTGCCATAAAATCCTTTCATGAGGTTTTATAATCAAATATAAATAAAAAAGTAAAGTAAGGTATCAACCCTTATATGTTCCACTGCTGGGCACGGGTCTCCTCCTCTAAATCAGGCGAGGGGGGCAATGGGCCATAGTTCACCTCGCTGGCCCAGTGCGGGTTGGTGAACTTCACATACCTTCAAAGACTTTCAATCTTATCAGGCATTTTTATTTTATTTTATTTTATTTGCATTTGCATTTGCACAGGCATGCAGGTTTCCTCACGATGTTTTCCTTCACCATGAGCGAACGGTGGTCTCGCACTAAGAGTGCACTTAGACATTTAGAAAAATCTCATTTTAAGGCACACATGGGGGTCAGGGTCGAACCCGGAACCTCTCGAATAAGAAGCCGAGTCCATCCACCACTGGACCATCGTCACACATATAAATATGTAACATAATAATACTTTATTATAAATTTCGCGTAAACATTAGAACAGTTACAAATTGAAATTTAAGTAATACATCAGCTGTATGTCATACAAGTCTTTGTAACTGGGGGTGATAAGCAGTCTCGACATTCATTGAAAGAGGCCTATGTAGTAGACGAATAAATATCACCAATGGTAATGGTGAGAAGTAATATGTCTTTTCTGACATGGTATATTTTGATATACGGAACCCAAAAAACTGAGTTAGCAGCAGTCCGTTACACAAAGGCACTAATGAAAGGGAGCGAAGCGTAAGCCGCGCGATGGTTTTATTTCAATATCGGCTGATTATCTGTCCGTCCGTCCGTGTGTGACTAGAACCATATTTAATCATCCTTATGAAAACCGGACAAGACCTGCGGCCTTTTCTTATACTCGTATTTGAAAGCCTACGCACTTGTTAATCCTCTGGTTGATTTAGCGAAACGAATATCCGTTCGCCCCTACTTCTATAAAAATAAATATGGCAAAACCTCATCATCATCAGCCTTTATCCGTCCTCTGCTTAAGTGGCCTCCTTTCTATGAACGCCAAGGTAACCGAGCCACTTGACTGCATATTTTAATACAATATACATTCTTAACAATCTCTTCAACAAAGTTTCAAAGGTTCATAATATTATGTACTCATGATTCTTTAAATGAATCAATTTGATAACTGTCGAGCCTTTTCATTCCGTGACTATTCCTACTATGTTTTATAGTAGGAACCTACGCAATAGACACAAGCTAGATGTACCAGTGATTAGACTTACAAAAGTAAGCAACTCTTTTAAAAGCAACTGTATACGCTTTTACAATAGGATCCTAGAAAACGTTCAAAATCTAGCCAGTAAAAAATTCAAAAAAAATATTAAAGAGCGTTAACTATGTTTAATAGAAAATAGCACATCTTGGGAATAGATCGTTCCTTCCATACATTTCAAGATAACATAAAATTATGAGTGCCCCGCGGTTTCACCCGCGTGATTCCCAGTCCCGTAGGAGTATGGGGATAAATTATAGCCTATGTGTTATTCTGATGTATAAGCTATATTATTGTAAACTTTCATTAAAATCTATTCAGTAGTTTTTAGGCGAAAGAGTAACAAACATCCATACTTACAAACTTCCGCGTTTATAATATTAGTAGGACTAGTAGAAAGTAGTAGAATAGGATTAGTAGGATTTGAGGTGAGCTTGGCTTGAAATCGGTCGTTTCAAAGTACGTTTAAAAATATACTTTAGTGGTACTATTTAAAAAATATATATTTTGAATTTAGTTTTGATAGCCTACACATCAGTTGAGTGGTATAAAGGCAGAGCAGAACGGACAATAGTCGTCACCTGAGGTGGATATTTACAATAGTCGAACTTCGATAAATATCTAGCTTTTGACTTTGGAACTAGGCCAGCAATCTAACAATCCCGGCCTTTGATGTTTCAGATTCTATGGACGCTTCGACCTCTCGTTTGAAATACAATCGGCAAAATTAGTACACGTCTAGGTAACTGTCCAATTAATTGATAACTGCATTATTACGTGATACAAGATGTTATTATTATCCTACAGTAAATACGTTAATGTTTACCCTGTAAAAAATTTAAACATTAAATAGAGTATATTATTTAACTAGCTATTGCCCGCAGCTTCGCCTGCGTGTCCTACACCTTCACCTTGTGTCCGAAAAACCCAAATATCTTACGGAAACCTATTTTTTCCCAGAATAAAATTTAGCCTATGTTACTCGTGGATAATGCAGCTTTCGAATGGTGAAAGAATTTTTGAAATCGGTCCAGTACTTTTTGAGCCTATTCATTACAACCAAACAAACTAACAAAGTTTTCCTCTTTATAATATTAGTGTAGATGTAGATGTAGATAATTAATAACTGCTGATTAGTATAAAATCTTATGATTATTTGCCCGTGTGTTACTTAGGTGCTTTATAAATAACGCTATGTCGGTCTGGTTCATTGTAACCCTTAAACGGCATCCACCTTATATGCAGTTTATTCTATCTTATCTTATATCTATTTTTCATTGGAAAGCAAGTTTCTAACGCAGATTTTTGAATGCATCTTATCAAAAATGACTCAGCTGTTTCAGGGACAGCATCACTTTTGTATTTCGTTGGGTTTTTTTATACTTAACTTTAACTTTCTAGTTACTAGGGTAACACTTTTTATGGATATTGTGAATGTATACTTGATATTATTTTCGGCGATTGTCACTAGTGTACTGTCTTTGTATTTATAGGGATGTAGACTGTCTATGCCAAAAAACTTAATTTTTAAACTTTGACAAGTAAACTTAAGTAACTTAAAGTCATTAGTGGTCTATATTCAGCCAAGAGCCACTTTGTGTCATGAAGATACATATGCTCCGACTTGAAAACTATTATCAATGTTCTAGAACCCACTATACAAGTTACGAACATACCATGTACAAGGCAAGAGACAAACGTGTTTATAATATACTAGCTGTTGCCCGCAGCTTCGCCTGCATTAACTAAGATTCACAACGGGATCTTAGCGGGATGATATATCTTTATCGATAAATGGGCTATCTAACGCTGAAAGAAACATTCAAATCCGACTAATAGTTCCTGATATATTATATTATATTATATTATAGTAACTTTTCTGGTTGATTTTTTACACCGTGTGTCCGAAAAACCCAAATATCACTACCCGAACCCTATTTTTTTTTCAGAATAAAATATAGCCTATATTACTCGTGGATAATGTAGCTTTCGAATGGTGAAAGAATTTTTGAAATCGGTCCAGTACTTTTTGAGCCTATTCATTGCAACCAAACAAACAAACAAAGTTTTCCTCTTTATAATATTAGTGTAGAAACACTTATAATAATTATCATCAGCGTTAAACCATTCAAAGTGACATGGGACCTCAAGAAAAAAGACTGCTGATAACCGCCTTTCGAAATTTTGATCGACATTTATGAAGTCATCTATTTATTTGAAGGTAGTAATTAAACTTTATATATTGCATATAAACAAGAAAGTTTGTGAGTATGGATGTTTGAAACTTTACAGTAATAAAGCTTCCTCAAAATAGATCATATGCTTATAGGAGACGGTCCATTTTTGGTCTAGTCTTGTAAAGTATACTAGAAATAAATAAAAATCCATACGTTACGTGCAATAAATTTAAAAAATATCATTTTTTTTCAAATATTTGCTATTGGACACAAAGATGGCGGCTATTACTTAAACGTCATTATTGAAAAATGACGTCACTCATGGTACTTTCGTAACTCTTCAAGCTTTGTTATGGAGCTGTTAACTCGTGAATGTGTTTCTTGCATTTTTGTGGAAATTTTGACGACTTAGACTTTTTATTTGGATAATGGAGCCATAAACGCCCAAGAAAATATTCATACGCCATTGTTATATCATGTAGTGTTGTATATCTTGGAAATATTAAATTATACATACGCTTAAATTGAAAATAATTTATGGATATAAACATATTAAAACTGTTTATATAATTGTTTTCCTTCATATCATTACGTGTACAAAAGTAGACCAACGACCCATACAACTTTGGACCGTCTCCTTTGTCATACTCACACGGGCATGGGAAGTACGTGGATGAAACCGCGGGGCGCCGCTTGTCTTTAAAATATTGCATCAGATAAAAACCCATCCATAAACGCACTAAAAGAAAAAACCAAATGACAAAAAAATAAACCAATTGGGGCATTGTATTGTGGAACATTTCCAATAACACTGAAATAATGAATGGCACTTTGTGAGGTCATCAACCATTGTCTGTGAAGAACTGATGCCTCTCGACCCACAAATCTAAATACGAATTGAGTGGGATTGTGTCTCTTGGAATTGGCTTAAATGACGAAATTATTGTTAAAGAATTATTGAGATTTATCGTATAAGAATGACTTGAGAGCTTCATGAGAGTATTATCGACAAATTGAGCCTTCTTTAGGAAATCTGGCAAGGAGAGTATCTCATACACGAGTATGGCTGAAGAGTTTGTTTGAATGTAATCTCAAGAATTATTGGTCGGAATTGAAAGATTCTTTCGGTTTTAGATAGCCCATTTATCGAGGAAGGCTATAGATAATTCGCTAAGATGCAGTTGTAAAGTTTAGTTACTGCAGGCGAAACTATGGGCAATAGCTAGTGAGTTATTACATAATATGTCTTGATCCAATAGGGATGTTGGCACATGTTACAAATTCATGTAAAGTTAAGTTTTACATATTAAAGACAGTATTTGAAAACCTAAAATAACATTTAAAAAGTCTACTTATTCGTCTTAAAATTTAGAAAATTAATTTAAAATGCGTTATTTATCATTCATTATTACAAGACTGTAAACGCCAATAAGGCGACGACGTCACTGAACATTGAGCTAAGTACAAACTCACCTAACATAGCGCGAGCTCTGTATGCGGTGTGTGACGTAATGACGCTTGAAGTGTTTTAACGGCAATTTTAAAAACTATTTTTCTTTATTTAATTTTTTGTTGAAATTGGACATATTTCTTTACAAAAATCTTTTTTTCGTGTTTATCTATAGTATATCTATCAAATTGGTTTAGTTTGCATCACACTTATACGAATAGACAGTTTCTAAATGTGTTTGGTGCTGATGAAGTAAAAAATACGGGACAGTTCGAAAGTCATTGGTGCTAGTCGTAGAAATGAAAAAAATGACATACGTATGACGATGGTAGAATATTTTGTTTGCCCCATGGTTCAGGCCTTGTCATGGCGGTGGGGCTCAGTAGCCCAGGGTGAGCTCAACACCTTGGGCGAAGCGAATTGAGCCGAGGGGGCTCTTTGTACCCCTCTTATAAAAAGAGCGGGTGCAAGGGGCGAGGACGGGAACTTCGCCTCATTGTACTGTCCCGACGTTGGGAGGGTTGTTCTGTGGTGCGGGGCAACCCCTCTGTGGAGGTAACGTCGATCTTTGAGGGACTGACTAGCTATCGATGTGCCCTGTTGCTAGCAGATCCGGGGCACCTTACCAAAGGCGGCATTAGTGGCACTCGCCGGGTTTCAGTGGGTAGAGCTACGTCCACTTACCAGCTTTCGGGCGCAGCGGGAGCTGTTGTTCTTATTTATATTAATCGATAAATAAAAACAACAGTTCCCCTTATAATCATGATTAAACTACATCACTGTTATTTCATTAATTAACATTTTTTTTACTCTCATATGTACATATTATATCCCTAAAGCAATATTTGATAAAGCCTATTTTGATTTTGATTATGCACAGCGTCTTAAAGACTTTTATCTCATTAGCCATGCAGGTTTATAACAATGTTTGCTTTTACAGACGAGCAAATGATGTTAGCCAAGTTATATGTAGTTATTCCGCAAATTCCGCTTTAAAGGAGTTGTCTAAATGTTTTCATGAAAGACGTACTTGACTTTTCTGTTTTAGAAAGAAGAGCAATCGGGTAACGTTCATGGGGACGCTGACAACTTATTATCAAGTCTAGATTGCCTATCCTTATCATCATCATCAGCCTTTATCCATCCACTAGTGACTCAATGAACACCAAGACAACCGATCCCTTGCCACTCGCATTCAATGCGGACCGGTTACTCTCGCGCGGAGATCGTATTCCCACCTGGTTAATGGCCGACCAACACTTTGTCTACCTAAACGCGGCCTCTACTCTTGAATTTTATTGGCCTATTCTTACTACATATAATGACATATAATGACACGTTAGTAATATTTTGAATATGAAAGGCATCTCATAAGATTCTACGTAAAATACAGCATACGCTATTTCAAAACAACTTCAAAGGGCAAAGCTAGGTAAAACAGATAACCTAAGGACGGCTCCAGCGTTTTTTTCAGGAGCTAAGAAATTAGAATTTAAAAATCTGCATGCATATTTTTACTTACGAAATTATTTAAAACGGGATATACCTACTCGTATAACATGTGGGAAGATCTCCGAGCAGTGGCCGGTCCGTGTTGGATACCAGTAGCAAGGGATCGGTCGTCTTGGCGTTCATTGAGGAGACCTATGTTTAGCAGTGGACGGATAAATGCTGCCGAGCTGATGATGATAATATACTATGTTTGTTATTTGTCTCTTGACCAAGACATTTTCAAAATATTGAGCTCCACGAATCAAATAAACTAACTAAAAAACTCGCTTGAACAGCAACCCGAAATAAAAGTTTGAAAGTATTATTAATATAATAATTAAATGGTTTAGACAGGAATGATATTATTGTAAAGCGAAAGCCAAAATGACTAATCTGCACGCCTTATGCCTTCTTTGTAGCCGTTTCTCAAGACCCCTCTTCGACGAAATTATTAGCATACAATCCCTCTGATAAAGTCAAACAACCTGGTAATAACTGGTACAACCTTATGAAATTAATGTATTATTGTCCTTGTAAAGTTTTCAAAGTTTTAATTCGACGACCTCTGTGGCTCAGTGGTTAGCACGTTGGCGCTCAAGCTGGAGGTAGCGGGTTTGAATCTCGCCAGGGAACAAAAAGTGTGTGTTCCTTGGTTATGGATGTGTATTAAATTTGTGTATTATATAATAAAAATCTTAAATATATTATGTATTAATGTAAAAAGTATTAGATATATGTATTTCCGTTATCTGGTACCCGTAACACAAGTTCTTCGGAAACTTAGCACGGGACCAGCTTGACATGGTGTAAAAAAAGCCTCCATAGATATTATTATTACTTAATGTCTTAAAGTGAGTAAAAATAACGTTTAAAGATCCCGTTATAAAGGTAATTTGATATACGTGAAGCTAATAAAATCGTTTAAAAATGTGGTAAATATCCTGTTCTAAATAGTTTTAGAAAATATACAAAAGTTGTAAAACGTTGGACTGTAAAAATGGCGTCATTATAAAACGCTACTTTTTCGTGCGCACGCTATAGTTTGTATTATTACAGGCTATAAGGCGAATGTTTCGTAATGCGGTACAATTAGCTACTTACATCATTCACTAGTAAAACGGTTTGTTTGAACATTATATAAAAATGACTGTAGTTAATTTAAATTACTAGTGTTACGGCACTTAGGCGGTCGGGAAAGGTACCGTCGGAAAAGGATAAGTATAGCGGATTCGAATCCAAGATAAAATCAGGCCAATCTCATAGCCAATGGCTGCATGATAAAAATAATAAAAATGATTCCTAATATTAAGATTATGTGAACTTGAACATGATAGGGCGAAGGCTGGACAGCCTCCATGTCCCCCACCGTGGTTCAGGCCTTGTCGTGGCGGTGGCGCTCAGTAGCCCAGGGTGACCCCAACACCTCGGGCGAAGCGAATTGAGCCGAGGGGGCTCTTTGTATGCCTCTTATAAGAAGAGGGGACAAAAGAGAGGGGGCAAGGGGTGAGGATGGGAACCTCACCTCATCGTACAGTCCCGATGTTGGGAGTGGTTGTTCTGTGGTGCGGAACAACCGCTCTGTGGAGATGGTGTCAGTCCCTTGAGGGACTGACTAGCCGTCGAAGTGCTCTGTTGCTTGTAGATTGTAGATCCGGGGCACCTCACCAAAGGCGGCAGTGGTGGCACTCGCCGGGCTTTAGTGGGTAGAGCTGCGTCCACTTCTTTCACTTCGTCACTATCTTTCGGGCGCAGCGAGTCCCACATGCCCGTCTAGGGAGACCCACTCCCCTGCAGGATGCGTCGGTGCATTTCCCGGCGTAAAAGAAAAAAAAAGCCTCCATGTCAACCATTGCTGTGCCTTTGTAAAATTAGGTACCTTTTATTAATGCAATCATTTTACTAACGTAGTCATAAGTCTTACTAACAAAATAAGTCTTTGTTACTTAAATAAATCATTCATTCATTATATAAGAGAAGGCAATAATTATTATTGAAGATTTGTTTCGTTTAATTTGTTAAAGTTAATATCTCGCGAAGAATGACTATTCTTTCATCATCGTTGAAGTCGCAGAGGCTGTGGGCCAATATGATTCAAGAGTGGAGGCCGCGTTTAGACAGAAGTTTTGGTCAACCACTACCCAGATAATAAGACGATCTCCATTCGGTGGCCGGTCCGGGTTGGATGCGACTAGCAAGGGATCGGTCGACTTGGCGTTCATTGAGGACCTATGTTCAGCAGTGGACGGATAAAGGCTGATTATGATCATGATGATGATAGACACTGCATTTTGCCGTTATCTCATTCTCACCATCTCTCTTAAAATATTAAGATAGGGAATGCTCTACGAAGATCCTTGAATCATCTAGCTAGAAGTCTTACGAGAGCTGGCTTCCACTCCATTTGCTTACTTTACTTACATATGATGATGATGATGATGATGAAAATAAATTGTTCTAGATAAACACGGAAGGAACATATTCCTTAGCTTGCTCTCTCGTTCACTTGTTTCTCTATAGATCTATCTCCTACATAAAGCGCATACAATAATGATACTTTAGCCTGTGCTTGTGTGAGAGCATAATCAATTCTATTACAGCCTATTGTTGGGTTAAGCTGCTACAATGGGTATGAGGCGGGCTATTGTTGCACCCGGATGCAGGATCCTTGGGGAGTTGATGCGGCATTTTATGCGGGGTACATTTTTTGATCTATAAAAATTTTCTTTGAGGAAACTTTGAGGATGTTAGCAGTAAGCAATGGAGTTAGAAGAGAGATAGCATAAACTAGATGCAAAGATCCTACTAATATTATGAACGCGAAAGTTTGTAAGTATGGATGTTTGTTACTCTCTAAGGTAAAAACTATTGATTAGATTTTAATGAAACTTTACAATGATATAGCTTATACATCTGAATAACACACAGGCTATAATTTGTCATCGTACTCCCACCGAATGGGAAGTACGCGGGTGAAACCGCGGGGCGGTGCTAGTGATATTATTTTTTTATGTCTTAATATAATATACTAGACGAATGCGAGGTGCTGGCCGTTTTGTCGTTCTTGCATAGAGTACGCTGGCTGATAACTCAGCGTTGCACTGTATAGAGCCTAAAAAGAAATAGTGAAAAATTGTTTACTACTAGTGGCGCCATCTAGTAGACTATACAGATATTTTCGCTCAGAGTTTCCATCTATAAGATCTAAAACAGTGTGATTTAATTTAAATCTATCATTAAGCAAAAACTTATATCAAAATCCTGTTATAATATAAAGAAAAATAAATAAATAAATAAATAAATATTAATAATTATATGTTTTTCTTATTTATTATTATTGAATAAATAACAAAAAATCCTTGGAAATAAATGGAAAAGATTTTAGTGACTTTATGAAATGATTACAATTAAATGTGATAGGAATCCAACAGAGCTTCTTTTGAGTATCTTCTCTGACATGTGTTGCGATTAAGCAATAAACATTTTATCCTACTAATAACTTGTAAACGTGAAAGTTTGTAAGTATGAATGTTTGTTACTCTTTCACGTAAAAACCACTGAATGTATTTTAATGAAATTTTATAATAATATAGCTTATACATCAGAATAGCATATAGGCTATAATTTATCCCTGTACTCCCACGGGAATGGGAAGTACGCGGGTGAAACCGCGGGGCGCTTTTAGTAAACAATAAAATAATAAGCAAATGTGAATTTTATACAGCGCATTCCTTTATATAATATCATATCCAATATTAGTCGCTCCTGGTTCGCTCTCAAGGCGCTGCATATTTCATATGTACTTTAGGCCAAAACTCAATTCAGTATCTGAGTGCCTGTCAATGTGGATGCTGGGTTTTTAAGTCATTATCATCATCAGGGATTGCTTACAGGCGTTCATCTTCTTATTCTTTATCTGCTTGCTTCCCCCGTGAAACAGCTTTGCTGTGTTTTTGAGGGAAGGCAGGGTGGGCAGTGTATTTACTGACACGGAGACTTAAGGTGTTTCAGGTTAGACAACACAAACACTAGTTACCTGGGCTAGTCTAAGGTTTATTTTTAGGGATGACGCTGATTAAAAATCTTTTTATCATTCAATTAACCTTTCTCTGTCAATTGTTGGATGTCTCTCTTAATGAACGCAAAGACGGCAATTAGTATAGCTATGTGCAATTGGACGTGAATTTTTTTTGTTATTAATTATATGGATTAATCTTTTTTGACGACCTCTGTGGCTCAGTGGTAAGCGCGTTGGCGCACAAGCCGGAGGTAGCGGGTTCGAATCTCGCCAGGGAACACAAAAAAAGTTTCTGTGTTCCTGGGTCATGGATGTGTATTAAATATGTGTATTATATAATAAAAATCCTAAATATAAGTATTAATATAAAAAGTATTTAAATATATTTATTTCCGTTGTCTGGTACCCGTAACACAAGTCTCTTAGAGAACTTATCACGGGGCCAGATTGACGTGGTGTAAAAGCATCCATAGATATTATTATTATTATTAATCTTATAAGATGACAATGAGATATGGAATCCCTGGAGGATGGAAATGAAATGAAATAAGAAGAAATAAAAATAATTCGTGGATGCGCGAGGTGTTCATTTCCAAACTTCAAAAATAGGATAGCTACTGATGATGATGATGATGATGAAATTATCCTAAAAACGTCAAAATTAGTTTGTTCCATTCTAGTATATTCTTCGAAAATCCTGTGATTCTGCAGGTTTCCAAGATGGGTAAAATATCTGTAAGTTGTATGATAAATAAAAGAGATGTATGTAAGTATAACATTATACACTAAGTACATTACCTAGTTCCCTAGCACAAGTTCTAGCCTTAGGACTGGGTTAACGTGCTAACTCATATACTTGATAAGAACTTGACGTGCAAAAACTCCGCAAGAACTTTCGCGTAGATAAAAACTTTTACAAATTCCCTGAGATCGTTTTTGACGTGTAAAAACGAGGCCTATGTCTGACAAAAAGCCTTAAAATGGACCCTTCAATTGGTGAATGCGTATTTGTCCCTACAGAACCTTAATATGCTTATGTTAGTCGGATAGGGAAATCAGACGTGACGTGTATTTGGCGTCAGGATGGTCCAGTGGTGGATGAACTCGGCCTCTTACGCGACAGGTTCCGGGTTCGATCCTGATCTCCGTGTGTGCCTTGAAATGGGGTTTTCTAAATTTCACCAGTTTTCACTCACCAGTGAAGGAAAGCATCGTGAGGAAACCTGCATGCCGGATGAGATTGAAAGTCTTTGAAGGTATGTAAAGTTGACCAGCCCATTACCCTCCTCGCCTGATTTCGAGGAGGAGACCCGTGCCCAGCTGTGGGACATAAAGGGTTGATACTTTTTTATGTGACAAGAATCGAAGTCCTCTCTTAAGCGTAGTGATTATATTCTTTTTCCGTAGTATCATTTTACTTTATGATATTCTTTTGGGTCATTCGTTCATAATACGTCAAATAAATAATAATACCTCAAAGCTGCCATAGAAAAAAACAATATAGCCACAGTAAGACATATACTTGAAATGAAAAAAATATTTTGTACAAGTATGTAATATATAATTTCAAAAAAGACTCAATGTGATATGGAACGTGTTTTTTTGGCAGATAGGATTAGAAACGAAGACCTCCGCCAAAGAATAAGTTCCCGATATCACGCGAAGAATAAGTGCGTTGAAGTGGAAGCCAATAAGATTGAAGAGTTGAGAGGCGTTTAGATAGACGAAGGTGAGCCATCAACCGGATAGGACGACGATCTACGTGCAGTGGCCGGTCCGTGTCGGATCGGAATCTCTTATAAATTCTGTATATTAAAAAACTAGTCATGATAACCTGTATCTAATTGGTTTTTTTACTCTAAGCTGTTAGCTTATTACTTGTTTGTATACCATTGGTTGTCCTTATCATAAATAAATAAATAATAGCAATTTTATCTATAACGTTCGTGAGATTCAAAGTCAAAATTTTTATTCAAAATAGTACAATCGAAGTATCTTTTTGAACGTCAATTGAGTCTATCACCGGTTTAAAAAATAATTTCAATGCAGATATGCTATGCAAATGTAAAAAGGAAATATACAGATAAAAATTAAATGCATTATTCATACATGATAAAATTTTATGGGGGCTAATAAAATTTGTCATTTAATGTATGGGGGTTTTATGTAGGGCTTAAAATACGGGAGTATAATGCATTCAACAACAAGGGCTAACGGACTAAGAAGGTTTTTACGAGTAAGATTCTCAGATAAGAGATTTTTACGCTAGTTATTATATTAATATTGCTTATATGAAAAAGGCGTATCTGAAATTCAGTTATCTTAGGGTTCATTAATAGAGACCTATTTCCAATGCATATGTTTTTATAAAGATGCAAAGTAATGACATTAATATTAGTAATTTGGTAATCCATGTTGTTTTAGAATATTCAAACGTCTTATAGTGTATAATATCTTCTATTCTAATAATATTCGCTCATTTGCGAAAAGGTTGACATATCTCAAAAAACATCATTTTACAGGAGAGCATTTTTAAAGTTTCAGTTGAAAATTATAACATAACCGTTGATTTTTTGGGTTCCGTATTCAGACAAAAGTTGTAGTATGGTTAGTATACTTGCTAAATTAAATATCAAATCTCACATATAAGGCACTCAGAACAAGTTATGCTACTTTTTTCACAGCAAGGAAACACTTGTGTCGTTATTGCTGATAAATATGTAAATATTTTTGTAGTATTTTGATTTGTGACGTTACATACAATAATTATTTTTAATTAGAGGTACTTATTATTATATTTATAGTAATTATAACAAAATATGTCGATATTGAACATTTTTTTTTATAATATAAGAATTTAGAGTGCACTGCAATACTGTCACTTTGATAAATATATTTATAGTAAAATAGTAAAACGGAGCAATGCAGATGCATTGAGATGATACATGAGATAATTGTGCAAATGCACAATCTCATTTAATGTGTATAAACGTTGATAATGGCCCTAAGGCTTTAACTGCTGCTTTGCCCTCCTATAATATAAAAATAAAGGAACGCATAGAGACGATCAAACCAATTCATAGACAATACTTAAATGAAATCCGCAACTGTGCGTCTCTGAAATACATATAAAACCCGATTATTGACACCAATTCTTTGCATAGCGTTGTTCCTTACTCAGGCAAGTACACTTCTTAAATACGGGTGTTAGTTGTCAAATTGAAATGACACATTATAAGTAAACTCTCCAAGCTAGCTTAATATTTATCAAATGAGAATCTTATAATTTTGAGAACTTAGTAAGCAATAATCTTATTATGATAATAATTTCATCACGGCTATCGCAAAATAAACATCAAATTTAAAACAATGTTTTAAATGAGGAATTGACAATTGTATGCTTACAAGAATATTATAATTTAACCTATCGGAATCATACCATTGTAAAAAAACCCTACAAATAATTGTAAAATTGAGGATTAAATTTGCTTTTAACAATTCTGTCAAATCAGCGTTCTTTCTCTCCGATATGCCTGGTTTGCAGTCATAAGTTTTCTTGACTACAATATCAATACTTTTCTTTCTTCCTTCGTGTTTGTTTCTTTATTTTCTTTTCTTTAATTTTTCGCAAGCAGTTTCATATAATCTTTTCATTTCTGTGCACACATTCACTTAATTCTTTTTGAGTTGTCTTTTTCGTTTTCTTGTTTCCTAATCCATTTTACTGTTAAAGCTGGTGACAAAGAAAGTAGACTACTCAAATCATTGGTTGCGATGGAATTATAATATTTTGTCTGTTTGGCTGAAAACTCAGGACTTCAAATTCTGATTCTATATATCGTTGAGGTAAATGGCAATGGATGTTAATGCTTAATTGTCTTTATTAATCTAAAGCTATTCTGTTGCTTAGGTGGAACGTACATCATATCTTTGACAGAGTCCTCACTATCTGCATAATAAATGTAATCATCATTATATCATCTCATCTGAAGAAGAATTACTTACATTTGATTAAGAGCTTATCTCTTATGATGTTTGGTTAACTCTCTTCCTTGTCTTAAAAGTCAGTATATAGTATGCAGCCTACATTAGACGTAACTTCTTAATTGGGTGAGTCTCAATGTATGTGGAAATAATACCATTGTCAAAAAAAATATACTAAAATGTGTCTTGAATTATTGTCTGAAACGTTTTATTACACAATGATATAAAAATATACTACTTACTATGCTAAATATATTCAATTATAACGACATAAGTATACATATTTTTTTGTAATAGTAATTTATTATTTTGTTTCACAACAACAACGTCATAATTTGCTATAATACTTTATGTGTTGCTTATCTTCTCAACAATATCGTCATAACATGAAATATGACTATACTAATCTATTCAAGTATTACCTGTATAAAAGACACATTTATATCAAAAACAGTATTCCTGGAAATATAGTAAAAGAAATTGTACTTAACTTACTACCAAGAGCGTTACTATGTAAAAAAATGTCGTTTTTCAAGAGCAGAGGTACAACCTACTGCCAGAATTGTAACACCTCAACTAAATAATGTCGTTGTTGTTACGAATCATGAAATCGAAACAGTAAATATTCTAACGACACAACTATAACTTTTTGTTCTATCTCTCTCTAGAAATGGCGTTTTTACAGTCAACGGAGCGCTAGTTTTTCTACGCATCTACATTACTAACTCAACAATCATGAATTTTGAGATATGTCATCCTTGCAGCAAATGAGCGATATATTCAAAGGCATAGAACAATTGTCTAGAACTCGAATGTAAAATATTTATTACGTCACATGTTCTGGAAGATTCGATTCTGTAACATACACAAAACTTCACTGAAGTGCAAGAACCTTATGGCTCCAAGACAAAAGACAATATTTGGAGTTGGCTTTCAATATTATCGCATGCAATTGAATGACAGTATTATAAATTGAGTAGCTGGGTAATACGGTAGCCCGTAGTATGACTACTTATCAGACTTTCTGACTCCTGACGACTCGTAACGTCAAAGATCCACAAACGACAGCCCTGACCAACGGCTTAACGTGCTTTCCGAGACACGGAGGAATCTTGGTATGTAAAGACAGTTACCCTTCCACGGACCAACCTAGCGTAGCTAATTCTGATGGATCAACCCGCGATACTAATATTAGTAGCCACGAGCTCCTCGAATAATAATAATAATATCTATGGACGCTTTTTACACCACGTCAATTTGGTCCCGTGGTAAGATTCCGAAGAACTTGTGTTACGGGTATCAGACAACGGAAATACATATATTTGATACGTTTTATATTAATACGTATATTTAAGATTTTTATTATATAATACACATATTTAATACCCATGACCCAGGAACGCAGAAACTTTTTGTTCCCTGGCGAGATTCGAACCCGCTACCTCCGGGCCTAAGAGCCAACACGCTAACCATTAAGCCAAAGAGGTCGTCGAATGAATGCAAACTGATGATGAAACTGATGAATTAAATTCTAGAACCCCCGAGGGTTCCGGGGAGCGAGTATGAAACATCTAATATTTTAAATTGCATTTCCAACTACATCTAATTACCCCTAAACTGAAACGGTTAATTCTATTGAATAATTCAAAGGAAACTTGTGCAACAGAATTTCATACTGAAGTTTACTTTGCGTTCTGTCGGATATTAATATTATAATACGTTCTAATTAGTACACGACGAAATAATTAGGACTCTAACCAATTATACTGAAATACAAGTGTTTTGGTAAACTTATTTATAAAGTATGTAATTGTATTTGCAGTAATTTGCAAGGTGAACAATGTGTATTTTTAAGCTCATTTTCAAGCTCAAAGCATAACTTAGCATTGACGATGCAACTCAATCATCTAAATAATTTTATCAATAATATCATTTCAAACTCTGCAAGTGTTGAGTTATAGTAATATAATAGACTTCAGTACAAACCCAGGATATATATGATATATTACGTGTTGCCCGCGGCTTCGCCCACGTTAGCAAAAATATCGCTTTATTAAAAAAACAAGTATCCTATGTTACTTCTAGTACGTCTCAAATTATGTGTACAAAGTTTCATGATGATTCGTCAAGTAGTTTTTGCGTGAAAGCGTAACAAACATCCACGCCTTCACATTTATAATATTAGTAAGGGTGATGTTAAAGACACTATCTATTTCCCACACCACAAAATGAGGAGATTAGCATGCAATCGTCGAAACAGCAGCTCCGAGGTATTTTAATTTCTTTAAATTCACTTGCAAATTAAGCGGTATAATATCTTTCTTATTCATTCAAATATAAGAACAGTTACTTATTTTGTATGTTTTGAATTTTTCGAATGGGACGTTGGCATTACATTCAAATATAAAACCTTTAAATGTATTTTACTTTTACTGACTTTAATCTTTATTTTACGTATTTTAAATGGTCTTACACTCGTACTTACAAACAATACTTTGGGGTGTCACAGTACTCCTGAACGCATAGGGTCATTCAAACAAATTTATAGACTACTCAAATAAAATCTGAAACTGTGGGCCCATATAAAACCCGACTATTGGCACCAGGAGCGCATAGATAGAAGCGTTCTTTGCATAGTATTGTTTCATTACATAACCAAGTACGCTCTTGAATATGGTTGTAAGCTACGAACAATATTTCAATTTTTTTTCTATTTTTAATTTGCTGTTGCACTATAAGGTAATAAACTAAAGTGTCATAAAAATGAAATGATAAACGCAAGGCAAACGTTTATTTTATTATTCAGTTGGCCGAGCTAGGGAAATGAACACCGCGACTTCTGACGAGTTAGTAATTACTCGTCTTGGAAATGAAGCTGGCTATTTTAGAATGTTTTCATGTTTTTCTAATTATTTCTATTAACAGCGAAATATATTTGGATTAAATGTACGGCTTACATTAATAGCTTGAAAGTAATTGTAAGACCGGTATCACCATCAGGCTTTATCCGGCCACTGCTTAACAAAGGCCTACTTCAATAAACAACAAGAGGGCCTTGCCACTCATCCAACACGAACCGGACACTGTACGGATATTGTCTTTCTTTTTTTTTTCTTTTACGTCGGGAAACGACCTAAGGCATCCCGCTGAGGAATGGGACTCCCCAGGGTATGTGGGACTCGTTGCGTCCGAAAGATGGTAAGTGGACGCAGCTCTACTCACTAAAACCCGGCGAGTGGCACCAATACCACCTTTGGTGAGGTGCCCCTGATCTGCTCACAACAGGGCAAAGAGAGAGATTGTCTTCCTGCTTAATGGCCGACCAACACTTCTAACTAAACGCGGCCATCACTCTTGTACTTTATTGGCCTATATATTCCGAGTAAGTGACCAACCTACTGTCACTTCAACATATTTATTCTTCGCGTGAACTTCTATGCTTTTTCATTTCATACAATTTTACATCCCATTGTACTAAAGAAGTTTGATTACAATGGTAAATGACATAAGGGTCATTTTTTGCTATCATCTAAAGGTACCAATCTCAGGGATTAGAACATCGACCTAGTTAGCAGACGTAGAGTTAAATGACTTTGAATTTGTACTAAGCTTTCCGCTAAATCTCCGTTGTGGTTATATAAAGTCGTATGAAACGTCGCATTTCGGGCCACACAGCCAACTTCTGACATTTGATGACAAGAACATGAGCTTCAGAGGGCCGTATTCGCTTTATGATATGATATGCTGTTTATTTCGTTCATGATATTCTTGAAACTATAAATAAACAATTTATGATATTATCATCATCAGCCTTTATCCGTCTACTGCTGCACATAGCCTCCCTCAATGAACGCCAGGACGACCGATCCATTGCTACTCGCATCCAACGCGGACTTGCCACTGCACGGATGGTCTTCCCATCTGGTTAATGGCCGACCAACACTTCGTCTACCTACTAAAATAATGTAATGTAATAATGTATGTAAATAATGTTTCTAATTTATGATATATTTTGTTTAAATTAAAATTCAATTGCGAACAAAATACATTAATAAGAAATAAATATAAAATATATGAGTGACGATGGTCCAGTGGTGGATGGACTCGGCCTCTTACGCGACAGGTTCCGGGTTCGATCCTGACCCCCGTGTGTGCCTTGAAATGGGGTTTTCTAAATTTCTAAGTGCACCCCAAACACGAGGTTATCGCTCGCTCACCGGTGAAGGAAAACATCGTGAGGAAACCTGCATGCTTGATGAGATTGAAAGTCTTTGAAGGTATTTGAAGTTCACCAACCCGCACTGGGTCAACGCATGGCCCATTGCCCCCTCTTCGCCTAATTTCGAGGTGGAGACCCGTGCCCAGCAGTTGGGTTGAGACTTTACTTTTACTTTTTTATGTTATTTCAACAATTACACCACGCTAACATAACCCCGTTGTAAGTTCATATCAGCAAGGGAAATAAAATATATACGCGTTTACGACCCGGCGCAGACATCTATGTTTTGTCATACAAATTATCTGCTTTTGATGGGATTATAATCTGCAAGCGCCATGTAAAGTGTCCAGCAGACGGCCAGTAGACTGTCCAGTAGACTGTTCAATAGACTGTCCACTCGGCCAGCTAGCTGACACTCTTGAAAGCTTGTGTTACCTGAATTCAAGAAGCGTACTTGGATAAGTAATGAAACAATGCAAAGAACCCTTCTATCTATGCGCTCCTGGTATCAATAGTCTGGTTTTATATGGATTTGACAGACAGTTGCAAAATTCATTTAATAATAATAATAATAATATAACATTTATTTCATATTTTAAAATCCATATATATAAGTATATTTGTAACTAACATAGTTACAAATATACTTATAAACTATGTTAGTGACTGTAGACATTCCTCAATGTACTTAAATAATTATCTAATTTAATTTAATTTTAAAATTTTTACATAGAGACATGCGCCTTCGTCCATCGTCTCCAAACTGGACTTTTAAAACAATCAACTAACACTTTCAGAATACTGTTGGTGCTGCGTCTGACATGTCGCATTATGGAAGCAGTTCTTTTCCGCAGGATCGCACCAAAACTATCGGTGCGAGCTTCTGCAAACATGCCAGACGCACTGCAGTATCTCGGCAGGCCCAGCAGCATTCTGAATGTTGAAAATGTTATTTATTGTATTGGACACGGAGGGCGTTTATCGCCCTTTGGGTATAGTTGACCCAAAGGCTGCACGAGTAAAAGGACTGGCAGTACGCCTTAAACAACGTCACTTCAACTTCTCTTGAGCAATGTGCGAACCTCCGGGCCAGCATACTACCACGCACGGCTAACGCCCTCCTCTCCCTCTCAATGTCCATGTCATCAGAGAGATCCTCCGTGACCCAGTGACCCAAATGTTTAAATTTCGAAACTCTTTCTACTTTATTTAAGAATTGTCTATTTGGTTTGAATTACTTTCGTTCAGGAGTACTGTGACAACTTATAGTATTGTCCGTGAATACGAGTGTAACACCCGTTGAAATTCGCCACTGTCCGTCTGTCAAACCCGACTATTGACACCAGGAGCGCCTAGATAGAAGAGTTCTTTGTATAGTATTGTTCCATTACTTAGCCAAGTACGCTTATTGAATACCGGTGTTACTATCTCATTTCCTAGCTCGCCTGTATAAATAAAAAATGCTTTCACAAGACAAACGTCAAGATTAAAAATATATCTCGCATCCCAGAAAATCTTTGTAAAATACAATGCTTCAAATCAGACTTTTCGGGCCATTTGCATTAAAGCTTCGAGAATGTTCCGTGGCCTACTTCCGAAGGCCTACAAGATAAAATGGACCATTATTTCCACAATAAAATAAGGTTTGAGAATGCGAATTGAAATAGAAGCTTAGACCTACCTGAATCTAAATGCAATCTGAGTCTAAAAAGACCTGAATAATTTTCACATTGCCTTCGAACCGTACGATAGACGTGGTCCGGAAAAAAGTTATTTATACTAGCACAACGATCGCAACGGAAATATAGACCTTATTATCATAAACATAAGGGTTACCTAACCAGATTCACGATTATAGAATATTCATAACGTTGAGTGGGGTTTTATATTATTCATCATTATTATTAATTAATACCCCTATTTTAATAAATTGATGGCCTACATTTGGGTCTTAGGTCTACTAGATAAAAGAGTTGATGATTATGAATGATACTTGGAAATTTTTAAGGTTAGGCCCTCTGGTTACGAGCGCTTTTTTACCGAAATTTAAAGTCGTCGCATCTCGTGAACATGAAATTCGTAGACAATGTCGAAATTTCCAGCTCCGCGAAATAATATCGAAAAAAATGTTAAAAACCCGTTTGACTTTTTTAAATTTTGTGTTTACATTTAATAAAATAGTTTACATATTTTAAAGAAAATTGGACGAATAATGTGTATAAATAAATACTTTTTCACGATATAAATCAACAAGCAGCGTCCCGCGGTTTCACCCGCGTATTTCCCATCGCCGTGGGAGTACGGGGATAAATTATAGCCTATGTGTTAATCCAATGTGTAAGCTATATAATTGTGAAGATTCATAATAATCCATTCAGTAGTTTTTACGTAAAAGAGTTACAAACATCCATCCATCCATCCATACTTATAAACTCTCGCATTTTTAATATTACAGTAGAACTCCAATTATCCGAACTCCGACTATCCGAATCGCCGATTATCCGAATCACAAATGCGCGTCAAGTCTTGACTTGTCTTGTCTTAACTTGCCAACAAGAATATGGAGAGGATGATGATGATGAAGATGCGTTGTCGCTAGAGGAAATAAGAAAAATGATTGTAAAAATTCCTGGTTGTACAGAAGTAAGTGCTGAAGATGTAGGAGAGTGGATGGCTTGTGACACGTCTGACCCTGGTTTTCAAATTCTCAATGACGATGAAATTGTTGTAAGTGTGAGAGAAGATGTTGAAGTGGAAGTGGAAGAAGAACTTTCTGCTGATGTTGAAGTAGACGCTGGACCATCAGCTAGTGAAGCATTTGCCGGCCTCGAAACTGCTTTGAAGTGGATGGAGCGTCAGCCCGAGTGTGACCACTTGCAACTGCTCACCGTCAAGCGAATGCGTGACCTGGCTGCCCGAAAACGGTTAAAGACCGCAAAACAGCTTACATTGACGGAGATGTTTAAAAAACAATGATTTTTATTTCTAATCTTGTACATAAGTACATTTTATTTATATTTAAAACATGTGAAAATTTCATGTTTCTTTCATGTAATTCAATAAAAAATAGTGCAATATCAAAACGTAGCTTTTATTCTCTCCAATGGCAATTTTTTTTTTAAAAATCCGATTATCCGAATATTTGATTATCCGAATGGGTCCCGGTCCCCATTAATTCGGATAATTGGAGTTCTACTGTAGTAGGAAAAATTGGATAATTAAGTCGCCTTAAGTTGAATACCGAACGCACTTTTGCTTATTACGAATAACTTGGCTTACTTGACTTTCCTTGAGAACGCAGAGATTTGCTCGTGCCCGTAAAAACGCATATTTGCACTACTTCATAAGAATCTGTACATGTAATTTATACATGGCGTTCTCTAAGGGGCCTACCACACGCGCAAGCTTCACCACACTTTTGCCTGCGCAGGCCGGCTTGTACACGGAACACAACAATAGGGATGTTGACACATGTTACAAATTCATGTAAAGTTATGTTTTACATATTAAATACAGTATTTGAAAACCTAAAATAACATTTAAAAAGTCTACTTATTTGTCTTAAAATTTAGAAAATTAATTTAAAATGCGTTATTTATCATGCATTATCACGTGACTGCAAACGCGTATAAGGCGATGACGTCACTGAACATTGAGTTAAGTACAAACTGTCATTACTCACCCAACATAGTGCGAGCTCTGAATGCGGCGTGTGACGTAATGATGTTTGGAGCGTTTTAAAAACTATTTTTCTTTATTTAATTTTTTCTTAAAATTGGATATATTTCTTTACAAAAGTTTTTTTTTTCGTGTATATCTATAGTATATCTATCAATAAAATCAATTAAAAAAATTAGTCGACATCCCTATTATACCAACCATCGTGTTCCGAGTACAAGCCGGCCTACGCAGGCAAAAGTGTGGTGAAGCTTGCGCGTGTGGTAGGCCCCTAAGTCCTAGTGAATGTTTTCACGTGTGCTCTTTACCGCGGGTAAGCTAATTTATGTGTACACTTATCGTTTAAAATCAAGTATCAAAAGTGTTTGCAGTTTTTCCTTTGATGTTTTAGTATGATGTTTGTAAAGAAACCAACTAGTAAAGTATAAACGAGCAACTTTGAGATTGAAGTTATTTCTTCCGTAAACGAGCTTTGTTACGTTTGGCAAAAAAGAAAAGATAAAAATATGTATTTATTAGCACTTATTAGCTTCTGTTTTGAGATAGGCTCTCCCTTAAGTGTAGTCTTCTTTGAGTGCCTCTCATCTGAGTTTCTTATAAATGAAACTCTACTATTTTCTTTCAATAATATGAAACTATCATCAATAAAATATGGTTTACGAGTAACAAATTTGCGTGATAACGATATGATGTATCACAAGCCGAACGCTTAGGCCGATCGTGCTTCTCTATCGCTTGTTTGCGCTCTCGCTTGCACACTTAGCTCTCGTGGAACGTGAGCATGAGTTGTACTTTTTGTACGTGCATCCAACGTCCATCGATACGACGTTACCAAGTCAAAAATTTTACACCACTTTATGTATTTTTCACAATTGTATTACTTATTAATCATTCTTTACAATAGTAAGTATCTTAATTAAACCCTACAATTTCCCAAGTAAGAAACCCTTAAAGTTGTAAGTCAGGCTCTTACATAAATAGCTTTTATTCCCACTTGATCACCGATACGTACAACTAATGCCTTAAGCCCATTCAATACACGAACTGCCGTTAGTAGGGCTCGCTAGTTCCAAACTCCGCTACAACTTTTGTGTTGTGGCGTATTAAGTGTTTGTTGTAACTTAGTGCGTTACTACACAAGTTATAGAATACTAGCTGTTGTCCGCAGCTTCGCCTGCGTTTCTTGTTGAATTTTTACACCTTGTGTCTGTAAATCCAAATATCTTACGGAACCCTATTTTTTTTCATAATAAAGTTTAGCCTATGTTACTCGTGGATAATGTAGCTTTAGAATGGGCAAAGAATTTTTGAAATCAGTCCAGTACTTTTTGAGCCTTTTCATTACAACCAAACAAACAAACAAAGTTTTCCTCTTTATAATATTAAAAGTATAGAAGTATAGATATAGATAGGGGCCGAGTGTTCTGGAAGAATATATTATCAGTTTTCATACAATATTTGCTTGTGGAAGTGGCAGTGGGCTGGTCACACACACAGAAGAACGGATAGCCAATGGTCCACTTGGCCCGCGTTAACGTAGAAGAAGTGTTGATTGGCCATTAATCAGGTGAAAAGGCGATATGCGCGCAGTGGCCGGTCCGTGTTAGATGCGACTGACAAAGGATCGTCTTCGTCTATGTTTATCGATGGTCGGATAAAGGCTGATAGTGATGATGATGATGAATAAATACCAAATCAATACAATATCGGGAGCACATTCATTTTCATAGTTAAAATATAGGCAATGTTTTATAAAAGCTACTTATAATCAATAATTATTTTCAACGATACTTTTATATGTTCGTTAAAATATAATGAATGCATAAAATGACCCAAATTCCCTGAATTTCGGCGTTGGACTAAAAACAGACGAATGTTCAGATTAAAGCGTAGTAGAAGCGTAGAAATGCAATGTAGGATTTATACAAATGTATATATATACATACATATATTATATATATATATATATATATACATATATCTTTTAACAAAAATGACAAATTTTTAACAAAAGTTTTTAACAAAAAAGTGAAATGCCAGTATGATGGAGACCACGAAAAGATATTTTCTTTTCACAGATGATTAAAACTATGTATTACTATCAGCACCCCGCGGTTTTACCCGCGTATTTCTTATCCCCGTGGGAGTACGGGGATAAATAATAGCCTATGTTGCGATGTGTAAATTATATTATGGTAAAGTTTCTTTAAAATACACACAGCAGTTTTTACGTGAAAGAGTAACAAACATCCATACTTACAAACTTTCGCGTTTATAATATTAGTAGGATCTATTTACTTTTGACAACGATGCGACGATGGTATAAAGGGATATACTGGACTTCTTGAGCGAGAGGTTCGATTTTGACCCCCTGTGGTGCCTTCGAATGAAAAATTTTATAATTTATGCCTAAAGAGATTGAAAGTCCTTGAAGCCAGCGCATCGGTGAACTACGACCCTATACCGAGACCCGTACCTAGCAGGGACATAATGTATATTTTACTCTTTTAGCTATTGACTATCTTTTCGGATTATATTGGAAATTATTTACGGCACTAGAAGGGTGTACATAAATATAAATACACTAAGAAACATGGTATTAAGTATTGCGAGCATATCTTGGACAACAGAGCGGACAGCGCCGAGTCGGTCATCCCAGATATCGCTGGAAGGACATGGTGGAGGCTGACCTACGTGAGCTCAGGGTTGAGGGTCAGAGGTTGGATAAAGACCGGTGGCAGTCTTTCGTTTCGGAGGCCAAGACCCACTTTGGGTCGCTGAGCCACAAAAGTCAGTAACAAACATGGTTATGTTAATTATTAAAACTTTTTAAGACGGGATATTTACCATGTTTTTTAAATTTATTTCGCGGAGCTCGACATTGTCTACGAATGTCATGTTCACGAGACTGAAATAAAGTTAAAAAAAAGGTGCGTGTGTGCGAAGTGAAACACATGTTAAATGCTCAAATACAAGCAAGTATTAAACAGTGTGCAATATACATACACACCGACATTTGCTCTCTCGCTCTTTTGTATTTGTGTCTCTTACCTGTCGTTTATTCCGTTGCATTCGGTTTGAAATCACAACGATTCTAAAGAAGTTTCACTTCAAAAATTTAAAATATTCCGTTTTAAATAACAAACAATTATTCACTCTATCATAAAAGTGAAGAAATTAATATATTTTGTACATTCTCTTACATTATATTTCACAAAATAATGTGCGTCATAATAAATCATAATGTTGACCCTAACAGTGTAGATCACAACCAAACGCTTTTGCATTCAAATTCCAACTCAACGTATATCATCACATCACGGTATGCAATCCATAACAGATTTCTGCAAACAAATTTGGCAAAGCCTGCGCCGTATCTCTGCATACAACGCGCGTACTGTCTCTCTATTGACGGATATCGGTAATTGGTATGATAAGCAATTATTGATTAACTTGAGATAAGGAGATCTAATTATAGATAGAGGTAATAATTAGATCGATTTGGAAATAACTAGTCCTCCTGCAATCATGGTTGCTGGATCAAAAACATCGGGATGTATGCATTCCTAAATAAGCCGCGATAAAATTTGTTATAACAGGTTTGAATATATTGAGTAAAATTCGCGTATAGATTAAGACGGTACACCTTCAGATAATTTCTACGTTTGCTCCAATAATTTCACACATTTTAACTGAATTTACTCCCGTGCGCAAACAAAAGAGACGAAGGACTAATGAACACAAACGCATATGCGACATAAGCGGCGAAAGTATGAAACAAGTCATATAAAATAAATTACACAAGTAACTTTACCATCGCTTCCGAAATGAGTAGCTAAAAATTAAAATATCTTCACTTCTTTCAAATAAAAAATTGGTTGTCTGTAAAATCGGTTTACGGACGGTAGTTTGACATGACAACGTCAAATATTCCATGCAGCACGAACCGAACTGAGCCGATCGCTCGAGCCGATCACGCCTCTCTCTCGTTCGTGCCGCGCTCTCGCTTTCCGAACGCTACATGACGTCATCTTTTCGTGCATGCTACCCGTAATATCAAGTTATAAGACGTTGTCACGTCAAAATAAAAGTACTTAAGTAATAAAAAATAGAGATATATTATCCAACATTACGTTAACATAGGCCCGGGGTAAGTTCGTAAGAACTTGTACTACTGACAATGAGAACTGCATGACGTAATGCTTGACGTTGTCCCGTCAAACTATCGTCTGTAAGGCGACTTTACAGGCCACCAATTTTTTAAACTAAAATAGTACAATTAAAACAGAAATAGTCATAATATTATGAATCTATACCTGGTACCAAGGTGCGCCAATTGAGAAGAAAAATCAATAAACCTTTTTTCCGCGACTGTACATCAAAAGTCGCATAAAAATCGCATGTCTGTACCAGTGCTTTTGACGCACTCGACCACATAGCCGCATTCGAGGAAAACATTTATATTTATGTTATGTTTCTTTGTACCGTTTCTGTTCTGCGATTGACCTCTTGTTTATTTCACGCTTGATTGCTTTGCGGCTTTTCCTTTTCTATCCTTTTGTATTGTTAAGTCGGGTTGAAGTGAATGTTTAAATTCTTTCCTTTTGCGAACGGTACATAGATTTTAATATTTTCAATCTGGTCATTAATGATAAACTTTTATTTTCTAATAGGTATTTGCGCAAAAAATATCTTTATTTCGTAGGTAACAACAAATTGTACACTTAAAATAAGTCAAAAAAAACTAGTCAAGAGTAATAAAAAACAATGCATAATAAAAAACAAGCACAAAAAATTTAAACATGAAAATATATTATTTCTGAAATACAACGAAGTTCTTTGGCTCAAGAGATAAACTGTATATTGGACAGGAGGAAATGGTCTACACAGAGTAAAAAAAATATTATAATAATGAAGGAACTGCAAAAACTTTTGTTCATAATAATATATTGAGCATATTATTTTGAATAAAATGTATCGCATATTCTCTGCATCGAATGGTAAATAATTAAAATATTTATATAAAATATAAGTAATTATAATTAAACGTAAATAATTATAATTATTAAAACAAATCAACATGCATAAATAATGGATATCGAACTTTTTTTAATGGCTTTTAATATAGTATGATTGTATGCTAAATGTATAATAATATATTTAAATTTTATTGAAAGATCGAAATATGCCAGTCCCATTTTGGTATGAAACAAAATTTGGTTTTACAAAACCTCAAATGAAAAGTGAAAAACAAAAGGTACCAAAAACAAAAAAAGCAACACACGAATGTAAATTAAGACCATGCAAGCGCTTCATAGCAAAACATCCAAGTACCTTTTAATACCTAAATATATGGTAATACAAGAGGATCTTCTCTTAAATCTTCTCTGAATCTCAACTAATACAATGTAAGCCTAGCTCCCATAAGCCTTCGAAGTAACTCGGTCCGTTCATTATAATTTTACAACACAACTTGGGAGGTCAAACTTGACAATGTCGAATCGTATGTAACAACAAACTGAGGATAGGTGTCCATGATTTTGAATAAATCAGGACAAGTATGTCTAAGTACCTATTAAAAAAATGTTTATCTGTATGTCCCTTATTTAATCCTAAACTATGTTTTTGATCATGTGATAATGCAAGCGTGATCCTTTCGAAAACGATAGGATGTGTACAAGACTAATGACCGCATGGCTCTTAATTTTTATCTACGCAGGTATATAAGTTCATATTTAAGAAAACGGAAGATCGAATCCCTCAAGTCAGGCGTCTGTTTGAACAAATAGTATTAGTGAAGCAACTGGTTAAGTGACTAGTTGAGTTACTGGTTAAGCGACCAGCTGGGCATTTGGTTCAGCTCCTTGTTGAGCGATAAATCAAGCTACTAGTTGAGCAACTGCTCGAGTTGACTCGCTTAAATAGTAATTCGTGGGACTAATTAGGCGACTAGACAAGCGACGGGAAAATCCGGGTTCCCGGGAACTAGACGGGATGGCAATCGTCTTGCAGTGGTTGGTCAACACACGTAAAAATATGATGCAGGAAAGCCGTATGCCGTAAAACATTTTGGTGCCAGCGAGGATCGAAATCATATCTCTCACTTCGAGACAGGACCCATAGCAAGCTCCATGGTCGCTTATGCTAGTAAATACGTATTAACTCATACAAATTTCAAGCAACTATATTACAACTACACTAGATTGGTACTTCTTCAAATATTCCCTGGGTCACATTCACGGAGACAAAGCTTAGATTTCCACTTCATTCTGTTGCCAATTTTCTCAAAGCTTGATAGCTCTTAGCGCTTGGAACTCGGATTGAGCAACGAAATACGAGTATAGCCCGTTTACTTTGACTTTATGTATCACAATCATCATCAGCCTTTATCCGTCCACTGCTGAACATAGGCCTCCCTCAATGAACGCTAAGATCCTTTGCCACTCGCATACAATTCGTAGACATTATGTAATAAAAAATACTTAATGATATTTATTGATTTGCTTTTTTTAAGATTTTTTAATGAGAAAGGTATATAAGAGGTTAGTAAGAGTTTTGTGGATTAATAATACAAAAATGATGTTAATAATAAATGTAAAAAAAATCTTTATTTAATTATTTTATTTGTGCCCTAGCTACTAAACGCACTCAAGGATGATATTAAAACGTTCTTCAAATCACTGTTAAGCTTTTGTCTATAACTAAAAATAAGAGCAGCGTGTTGCCTTATTAATTTTCTTCATCTTAGATATTAATATACGTAAAACTTACGACATAAAAGAACTAAAACTCAGTTTAATAGTTAAATACGTTTTTACTATTAAGCCGAGCTTAAGCAGTTCTTATGGTATCTCTAGTTTTTTGAGTAAAAAACATTTAGTTTATCCATGGAAAGCCATAAATAAAACGGTCACATAAGATAAAACGGTCACTGGTGAGATGTATCCAAAATCGAAATGTCCCTTTATATATATACAATTTATTCATAATAAAGGGTTTGTCCTGTCACTTGTGGTCACCATCGCACCGGTCACATTATAAGGGGCTAGTATTAAATTCAACTAATTTCGGGAGAAATTGACCGGATAACCCTTCCCGGAACGGCTGTACAAATTGTTATGCGCCGTGATGTCAAGCACCGTACTCGTGTTTATTCCGGGCTTCTAGAGATATTATTGAGGAATAATTAGTTTGGAAATCCTAAAGATTCTTTGAGGAACAGAAACCCCGTTTTAAAATACATGAGTAGAAGTTAATGACAATTGATTATTTTAGCTTATTGTGGCAGTGAGCTCCGTTACTGATGGCCTAGGCCGATCGCAGAATAGAATTTGAATGAGTGAAAATAAGAATGGAATTGGCGATAGAGTTAATTATAAAAATAGCTTGTGTATTTTTATTAATTATGGAATGTAAAATGTAAGGAGTATCTTGTCAGTGACGAGCTATCCGAGTGTTATCCCCAATGTGCTATTACGGGATAAATGAAAGGAAATTGGTATTATGGCTGATACCATTTTTTTTTTCACTTTTATTTTTTTACTGCTAAATGTATCTGCCGAGTTTTGTCTGTGGCATCTTAGTCCGTATTGGCGGACCGATTTGAATACTGTATTTCCTTGCAGTGTCTAAGATGCATTGTACACTACGCGTGCGCCAGTCACATGCATGTCAGTGACGCTAATCCATGAGATTTCCCCCCTACAAAGAAGTGCCCAACACGGCTAAAGAAGTTTATACTTCCAAAAAAGTTGTATCTTTTGTTCATTAGTTAGCATAGTTAAGGCATTTAAAATGTTATAATATGTATATTATTGGGTTTAAAAGGTTTGTATTATATACCGATACCTCCTCATTTAACAGGGCCTTAGTAATAGAATTCTAAAACAAAAATTGCATATTTCTAATATTTCAGGTATTAAATTTCCTGTTATTATGCAAAAGTATTGCAATTTTGTAGAAAATTACAATACAAAAATTGCTGTTTCATTTTGCACGCCAGAGCCCTAAAATGCCTCTAATAACCAATCTTAGGCGTTTCGATTGAAATTTTCATTCAAAACATTGCTTTAAAAACTCGTAAAAAGTAGTGTACAACTAGAAATTATATTGTAAGGAGTTAAGGGTTTGGATGCAATACGCGCAAATTTCTAAATTCTAAAATATTTATCATCATCATCATTAGCTGAACATCCGTTCGCTGCTGTACATAGGCCTATCTCAATGAACGCCAAAACTATTTTTTTTTTGCTAACGTGGATGAAGCCGCAGGCAACATCTAGTATAGTATGTAATTATATTTTAATTTTAGATAATACTTATCAGTAAAAGTTTGTTCATGAGCAATGCTGAAAACAAATAATAAAAAGGAGGAATTATAATTACAAAATTAAATATTATAATTATTAAAGGTAATATGTTTTAAGGAAAATAAAAAAAAAAGAAATGTGGTGTCATGGGACACCAGGTAGGAACGAAGTTCCTTCGGCTAAAAAAAAGGTATTATACACTATTCGCTTGTGTATGCGACTGTCGCGCCTGCGCACGTCTCATTTAACGCTTTTAATTCCACGCACTTTTTCTTACGGTTTTACTATCACATTTTTTTCAGTTCAGTCGCGCAGCAAAATCCCTATCCCCTCCAAGCCTGCCGTAAGGAACTTCGTTCCAAAAAGGAGAAATTATAATTATAAAATTAAATATTATAACTATTAAAGGTAATATGTTTCAAGGAAAATAATAAAATACCATAGGCTTATTCTGTCGCCACCTTAACATTTGTTATATGCAAGTTTTCTATGAAAATTACAAGCAACACGCATTTACGATAAAGGAAAAGTGCAAGATGCTATTACAGGCTAATGCGTCGATGGCGTTTAAGAAAACTATTACTCACTAACATACAATATTCACTATAAATATGCTTTAAATAGATTTTTGAGTTTTATGAGAATATTTTGGACATTTTTATCGCTCTCTCTATTTTAGAATGGACTTGCTAAGTTTAGACCTCCTGGACGGTGGTTTTTTTCGAGCCAATAATGTCCTGACGTTCTTCTGCGAGGCAATAATCTCCCAGAAAGCAGCAGACGAGCGGGTGGGAAAGGAGGTCATCAACAAAGCCTGGCCTTTGAAGCCTTAAAAGCTTTTTTAAAGCCACATCAATCTGGTTCCGTGGTAAGTTCTCGAAGAACTTATGTTACGGGTACCAGACAACGGAAATATACCTATTTAATACTTTTATGACATACATAATAACTATATGAAATAATTAGTATCAGTCATTAAATTCTTATGATGTCTTGATTCTTTGATTGGCCACTAATTAGGTAGGAAGACGATTGGTCCGTATTGGAAGTAGAGTGGCCCCTGTCGGTCTTGGCGTTCACTAAGGGAGTTTTGTGTTCAGCACCCCACCACGGTTCAGGCCTTGTCGTGCCGGTGGGGCTCAGTGGCCCAGTGTGACCCCAACGCCTTGGCCGAAGCGAATTGAGCCGAGGGAGCTCTTTGTACCTCTCTTGTCAGAAGAGGGGGCAAAAGAGCAGGGGGTAAGGAGCGAGGACGGGAACCTCGCTTCAGTTATTTAATACACATCCATGACCTACGAACACAGAAAACTTTCAAGTTCACTGGCGGGATACGAACCCGCTACCTCTGACTTAACCAACGCGCTAATCATTCAACCGCAGAGGTTGTAGAACAGTGCCTTACCATGACATTGACTATAAAAACCTCCAATAGTTGAAATGGTAATATTCCAATCCGCACGAACTCAAGTTATATACGATCCTTATCTGATCGACGCGATTTATCCCCTGAATGCTAAAGACCCAGTCTTTAAGGATAATCGAAATTCGTAACATACAACCTTCGTCCAACCTGTCTTCGTTCTTGAGATTTTATGTTGGGTATAACAATGCTTATTAATATTATAAATGTGAAAGTAGAGATGTTTTTACGCTTCCACGCGAGAACTACTTAACCGATCAACATGAAACTTTGTACACATATTCTCACAGGTTCTAGAAGTGGGATAGGATACATTAAAAAAAGTGTTTTTTTTGCTAACGCGGGCGAAGCCGCGGTCAACAGTTATGAGTCGGAAGATCCTTTTTCATCATCATCATCAGCGTTTATCCGTCCACTGCTGAATATAGGCCTTCCTTAAGACTCGTCATTCATGAAAATAATGTTCAGCTGAGGAAGTGATTTATAATGGTAATAACGAATAGTGGTGGTAAGTAAAGCTAGCAGGTTCAAATCCCAGACGGTGAAATTGGATATTGATTCATTGATGTATTTAGTAACGACTGATGATGTGGAGAAATAAATATCAACATTTAATTAATAGCGAAAAGATAATATAATTATCTTTTATATTACTCAAGTTCTCTTTGAAAATCGTAATATTATATATTAATTACCAAAAATAATTATTAACTTTTGTTCTTTGCGAAAACATATAATTTTATTGTAACGACGAAAAAGTTACTAATTAGGTATATTCAAATATTATGTTTCTTAACCTTGTGGTTTATTATCATCATCAGGCTTTATCTGTCTACTGCTGAACATAGACATCCCTCAATGAACGCCAAGACGACCGATCCCTTGCTACTCGCATCCAACACGGACCTGCCACTGCACGGAGATCGTCTTTCCCACCTAGTTAATGGCCGACTAACACTTCGTCTACCTAAACGCGGCCTCCACTCTTGAACTTTAATAGCCTATCGGCCATTCATTCTTCTGAGTGTGTGACCAGCCCATTGCCACTTCAACGAGCTTATTAATATAATTCTCTGGTGGATGTCTTCTGCAGTAACGATAATGCTTTGATTACTCGGGTGTAGTAAGTGAAACTTCTTTACGCGCTTGAGGGTAAAATTTTTACGGATGAAACCCGTCACGAAGATATGCAACGTTGCCGAAGAAGAGGGAGAGAGCGATTGAGACCGATTGAGAGAGAGTGAGAAAGGGCGAACGTAGCATGAAGCAACGCTGTATTGGTGTATTCGTTTAGTAGTTTTATATTTGAAATTAAAGTTTTACTTCTGTCATGTGTACTTTGTACGCACGCACTTTTTTATAATAAAATCATCAATATAATTAAATTAAAAACTTGAACTAGTAAAGATTGGATGCGATGTGAGAGCGTTCCTTTTGACGTGACAACGTCTTATAAATTGGTTTGCCGGGTGACACTTCAAGAAACTGCGTTACGCTCCGCTCACGTTATGCGCTCACAATGAGAGCGAGTGAGAGGCACGCGTCCCTTCCACTCGGGCATGGTTAGCCCGCCTAAGAGCGAGAGAGACAGACATAAATTAATGTTTTAAATTATTTGTATAAATAAATGTTTTAAATTGTTACTATTATTTCATCCTTCTTCCTACTATACGAATGAATATTCACATTAAAATTATTTTACCACTCAAAGTCGTTGTCACGTAAAACTTTCGCCCGTATACCGACTTTACAGGCAACAATTTTTTTTTTATTATGAAATAATAAAAAAGGAACGGAATAAAAGTAAGACAAAGATACAAGATATTATACAATACAGTAGCTAAATACTGTCTTTATTCCGTTAAGAATAAAAACTACTTCACTGAACATTATTATGTGCATTGGTTGCATTTCAGAAGAAATCATTTCTCAAAGGAATCGCTTTGTTTTCTGTTATTATTAAATTCTAGTCTTTTTTCTTGTGCCCTAAGAGTAACAACAGTTTTATTGAAATTCATTGTTTCTATGTGAATACTTGATGGTTTTTGGATGACTTTGTAATTAAGGTAAGGTTTTGAACTATTGAAACTATATAGTATGTAGTTTTCACATTGCTCGCGATGTTAATAATTTTGTTATGATTAACAAAAATCCTACTTTGGGTTACATAATCAAAGTTTTTAGATGCTAGTATTTTCTTAAATAAAACAAAGTTTGTATAAAGCTATAATATAAAATTTATATAACGATAAATATATTTTATAAAATCGAATGAGTATTTCAGAACGTCCAAATTCATTAATAAAATTATATTTTTTTCGTAACTCGTGAGGACAGTATTTTTTCTATTTATCAAGAAAAAGTTTCAAACTTTCTAAAAGCTTATGCACAGACGACACGATAAAGAACTCCAAATATGTTCGATATCAAAGCTCCAAGCCGTACATGTACATAAGTTATAAGCTCGGATTTCAGTTGGCAGTTGAAACGCCCATTAAACGCACGTCCGTTTGTTGCAAATTAGAAGCCCTTTTATAATATCTAGGAGCGTTTTGTGCAGTTTAAATCGGCTTTATTGTGACAATGGTCTGTGCGCTTATTATCTCTAGGACAAATTCACTGACCAGCGGAGCTGACGACTTCAGATGGCGTTTGCTTTTCCATGAGAAATGATGATTCCTCGAAGGAAAAATCTACGAAGGAAATCTGACTTTGGATGAGGGTTTTTCATTATTTTTGGTTCGTGATATCCTCTAAAATATCATAGACAAACTGGCGGTAGAGCCACCTGATTTCAAGTCATTATCATTCATATTTATAAGGGAGGTAACGCGGGATATGCCTTAGCAAATCATTCCGACTTTGCCCACCCTGAGAAGTAAGAAGGCAAATCTCAACGCCAGTAATTACAATCCTGTGATGCACACACTTCTGAACGAACAGGCAGTCTGTCTTACGAAAGAAATTGCGGGATGATGGTATACCCATTTATACGTAAAGTCATCATCATCATCAGCCTTCATCTTTCCACTGACGAATGCCAAGACGATAGATTCCTTGCCATTCGCATCCAACGTGGACCGGCCACTGCACGTAGATCGTATTCCCACCTTTTTAGTGGTCAACCGTTGTCTATCTAAACGTGGCCTCAACTCTTCAACCTTATTGACTTCCACTTCAACGCACTTATTCTTCGCGTGATATCGGTGACTTGTTCTTTGGCTGAGGTTTTCGTTTGGAATGTTATCTGCCAAAAAACATGCCCATTCCCACCAGGTTAATGGCCGACCAATACTTCGTCCACCTAGATGCTAGTGGTTTAATAGTGGCTTATATTTAAATAAACTTTAATTATAAGATTCTAGTAAGATATTATAATTAACTGCACATTATCCAGTACAAAGCTAGCGTAACTAATTAAACTTAATATAAGAGGAGTAGCCGTTGTTATCGGGCATGTTAACAAAGTCGGTTCAAATTAAACTAGTTTTAGTTCTTGTTTAGTTTTTAACGAGATATCGACGATATGCTCGTGTGCCAGTTATTTATGGTGTGACAGAAGTTTTGATTGCTTCCAACTTTTATTGGCATTATTTATTGACTGGTGCTGTTTTGTTTTGACTTCATTATTGGGTTAGTGGTATACAGAATCTAATCTTATTCTTTAGCTATCTTAAATACTTTTTGGTAAGGAAAGTTATGGTGAAAAAGAAAGAAACTAAGTTCACGGCACCGAAATGGTAATGTGACATCATGACGTCATTATCATATTAACACAGATCTATAAATAAAAACAGATGAAGCATGCCGAATACGCGAGTGACGCCACCAAAGCGAATACATATTTAAAAGCGAATACAATCTAATAGACGTTTAGAGTACGACGTTATGTCAAGTATTTGAGAGCGCTTTTAAATTTGTATTCGCTTTGGAGCATCACTCGGGTGTTCGGCATGCTCCATCTGTCTTTATTTATAAATCTATGCATATTAATATACCTAATAATATTTATGAACGCTTTTACACCACGTCTATCTCTTTCCGTGCTAATTTTCTGAAGAACTTGTGTTATGGGTACAAACAACGGAAATACGTCATATATTTAAGTATTCTATATTAGACATTTAATACTCATCCATAACCCAGGAATAGAAACTTTGTTCCTTTGGCGGAATTCAAACCCGCAACTTCCCGGCTTGAATGCTAACGCGCTAACCATTGATTCACAGAGGCCGTCATCCTCGTCGTCGTATAAAATTTGAAGTTTTTAGTATTGAAGCTTTTAATATTCATCATCATCATCATCAGCCTTTATCCGTCAACTGCTGAACATAGGCCCTCAATGAACGCCAAGACTACCGATCCTGGCTACGGTAGCAGCCTAGGTTACGGTGGGTCAGGGGGTGCTAACAATCCCCGGGCTACGGATCGCTACCACCAACTTGTCCTGGCTTTTAATATTATTATAACATAATTTTATACTAAAACTATTTCCAATTGGATATTATTTAGGATGAACTTTAATTAATTATGTATACATGTTATATTAAATGATTTACTCATACACACAAACACACACACAAAGACACGCGCGCACCGCACACATACGTACAAACGCGCTCATATATTTTATCGGTAAGTCTCAACTGAGGTACGTTTTCCTCTCGTCTATTGCGAAAATGATTTCTTTCATCCAAGACTTACTTCTATCTGGTTTACGCCACCAAGTATTGAAAGTTTTTATTGAAGTGGAACTTCTTTAGAATCATTGTGATTTCAAACCGGATGCAACGGAAAAAACGACAGGTAAGAGACACAAATACAAAAGAGCGAGAGAGCAAATGTCGGTGTGTATGTATATTGTGCACTGTTTAATACTTGCTTGTATTTAAACATTTAACGTGTGTTTCACTTCTATCGTGTGTGAATCACACACACATCTTTATTTTTGAAGTTGATAAGCTTTGTAATAAATCTATGAGTACCGAGTTGCTGTATCATAGAGGGACCAACTTGATGATACTGTGCATTATATCGTTATATTTTCTCTAAGTTTGTGAAGGGGAAAATTGAAAAACTAGTTTCAAAAAACCTCTCTTTCGTATTAGCAGGGGCTTGCCAAGTTGTCGTTAATCAACCGTTTAAGCGAGGCTTAAACTGTAGTTGGGAATTACTTCAAGTTTGATCCAGTGCTGTTAGGTTACTTTACGGAGTTGACGGTCACTATTTTAGTGTTTCAACTTTTTTAATATTGAATGATTAAGTGGCTAAGTTTTAAAATAAAGATTTTTATCGCCTAAGCTTCGATATTTTCTGGTCTATTATTACCCGGAATTTCGTTCGTCTTCTTGGCGTTCATTGAGGGGGACCTATGTGCAGCAGTGGACGTATAAAGGATTTATTAAAAGATTTTCTTTAACTTGCAATGTTGGTATTGTTTGGATCAAATCGTGCAAGTGAATTTTATATCAACCCATATATGCTGCTGGGCACGGGTCTCCACTCCTCGAATTCAGGTTTGGGGGTAATGGGTCATCGCACGCTGATAATGTGTTGGCCCAATGCGTGTTGGTGAGCTTCATACACCTCCAAAGACTGTCAGGTTTCCTCGCGATATTTTCCTTCACCGGCGAACGAACGGTGATCTGTGTTCAGGATGCACTTCGAAATTTGAGAACCCATTTTAGGCATTACAAGGGGTCAGGATCGAACCCTCGACTGTCTCGCTTAAGAGGCCGAGCCTATACACACTGGACCATGAAATTTCCTAAGCCTAATATTATGTTCTAATTCCAATATGGCGGACGGTCAAAGATGGCGGATTTTTGTAGCATAATAAAAAAATGTTTTAATCCTATCAAATAAATTTAATCAATTTTATCGTTAAATTACCATGTCACCATGTGGAATCAGCACTAATTCATAACATAGACCACCCTTTTTTTTTTTTTTTTTTTTTTTTTTTTTTTTTTTTTTTTTGATGACGCAGCGGAAATCATTTACGACCATACCAGGGCCTGGGTAGGCGCGCTGGCGTGTGTGGGGACTCGCATTTGGGTGCCCTACCCCACTAAAACCGCTACGTGAGCCTTCAGCCGCTATATTTGAGGGACCCGGATCTGTGCAGGCGACGGGATACCCTCAGCGACAGACTGGTCCCGGCAAAGACCAGATTCTCCACAATAGGGGGACTGCCCGGCTACGACTTGGCAGTCCCCACGACGTCGTGTCTTAAGCTGGGCCCGGGTTCCCATCCCGAGCCCGACACGAGCACAGGGGCTTTATTGAAGGCGCATTAAATAGCGCCTCCGACGCACCCCCGTTCGTCGTCTACGGGGGGAGGCTACGTCAGCGGCCTCCTCTCTCACCCGTTCGTCGGCCTCCTTCTGGGACATCACTGTCTCGCAGAAAGAGGCCATTGCCGTCCAGGACTCGTCAGAGTCAAGCATCGCAGTGATGACGCTCGACAAAGACAAGTCCCCTCCGATGACAGACGTCACATCATGACGCAGCGCCGCCCATCTCGGGCACACCTCGAGGGTGTGCTGGGCAGAGTCCACCGCCGCGCCACAATCATGACATTCAGTCGTCGGCTCCCTGTGGGCCGTCCGACACAAGAAATCACCAAAGCATCCGTGCCCGGTGAGAACCTGCGTCAGACGGAAGGTGAGGGGCTTGCGCTTACGGCGCATCCACCGCTCAAGGACCGGGCGTAGAGCAGCCGTTAGGCGTTGGCCATACGGCTGACTCGCCAGGTCCTCCCCCCACCTCCGCATTAACGCTTCCTGCCCTAGCCGGCGGACCCGTAGGAATCCGTCTGGCGAAGGGGTCAAGCCCAGACACCTCCTACCCGAGACGTAGGAGTATGTCTCGGCCAGAACCTCCGCCACGAGTTCCCACGGGGGATCGCCCGCCAGAGCGGTTGCTGCAGCCCACGATACTGTGCGGTACCCCCGGATTACCCTCACCGCGATAACCCGCTGCGCCGAGCGCAGCATGGCCTTAAGGCTCGCAGTGAGGTTACCCGCCCAAATCGGAGCACCGTACATCGCCATACTCCGGCAGACACCAGAGTACAGCTGCCTGCAGGCGGCGCTGGGTCCTCCGAGGTTCGGGAGGAGTCTGCCCAGTGCACTCGCCACCTTAACGACCTTCGGTCCCAACAGTTTGAAATGTGGGCCGAAGGTCCATCCTCCGTCAAGGATGAGTCCCAAGTAATTGATGTGGGGGCTCATCCTGACTCTCTCCCCTCCGATCTGGAGGGTAGCTCCCGGTGGAGGTCCTTTCCGCCCGGTCCCGCGGAAGAGAACGGCTTCGGTCTTAGATGGTCTGACCCGAAGCCCTATCATCTCTATGCGGCTGATCACGAGGTCTAGCGAAACCTCGGCCAGCCGCGCCGCCTCCCTGTAAGTCTTTCCCCGGGAATACATTAGGGTGTCATCTGCATAACATATGACACCCGTCCCGGGGAGGAGACGGCCTCGCAGGACCCAGTCGTACCCGATGTCCCACAGTATCGGACCAAGGACCGATCCCTGCGGGACACCGCAGCCGACTCGCCACCACTCGATGGACCCACACCGGTTCTCGCAAGCCACCCTCCTTTCGGAGAGGTACGCGTCCAACAGTCTCCTGAGATAGGGAGGCACGCCAAAGTAGGCCAGTGCCTCCCGTATCACACTGTGCGGGAGACTGTTGAAGGCATTCGCGATGTCCAACGACACCGCGACCACCACCTCCCTCTCGCGTTCCGCCTCACCCGTCACCGCCCGCAGGCGTTTGAGGGCGTCAATCGTCGACCGGTGTGCCCGGAACCCGTATTGGGACTCTGAAAGTCCGGGTCCTGGGCCCTCCTCCAGGTGCCGAACGAGCCGGGAAGCCACCACTCTTTCCAGAGCCTTCCCAGCCTCGCTCAGCAGCACCACCGGTCGCACCGACGATGCCGAGTCCGTAGGTCGCCCCGCCTTCGGAATAAGGCAGAGCCGACCTTCCTTCCATGCCTTCGGGAACTGACCGGACCGCAGGCAGCGGTCGAACAGCTCCCGAAGGCCATCTCCGAGGTGCACGAGAGCAATCGCCAACACTTTCCCGTGCACCCCGTCCGGACCCGGCGCCCTCTTCTTACTCTGGAGGCGGGCCAGAACCGCCTCCATTTCAGCCTCCGTGACGGGTGGCGGAACACCCTCCTCATCCGGCGTCTGCGCCTGCCGAGCCATCCTGGGGGGACAGAACCCCCCAGGTGGGTCGGGGAATAGTTCCCCGACAATCCTTCTCAGTTGGTCTGGCGGAAGCGTCTCGTTGATAGGGGCCGACTGGGCGCGGAGCTTGTTCCGCGCCCACTTGTATGGTCGGCCCCAAACATAGACCACCCTGCTCATTATGTCTCGTTACAAGAAAGTTCCAAATATGCGCTAGTTGAGATAAATTGGAAGTTATTTTCCGGCTCGTCGCCGTATCGACGTTGACACCACATAAATCTCCTGGAAATAATTAAACGTTAGACATATTTGGGAGTGGACAGATTTTGTATGTCGACCCCGCTAAAAATGGGAAGTTTTGAAGTGAAAACTGCTTTAGCCGTGTACTTTATGGTAGGAGAAAATGTGACGTGCTAATGTGACAGTATGACGTTATTGTTTTTTGAAGTGAAACTTCATTAGATACATGTGATTTCAAACCGGATGCAACGGAAAAAACGACAGGTAAGAGACACAAATACAAAAGAGCGAGAGAGCAAATGTTGGTGTGTATGAAGCAGACTGTTTAATACTTGCTTGTATTTGGGCATTTAACAAAGTTCTATCGTGTGTGAATCGCACACACACCTTTTTTTTATTAGCCTATGCTGTCCCACTGCAAAAGCCTTCCCGAGCCCTTCCACATATCGTGGTCGTACGTCACCATAGGCCATTCAGCTTGTTATGCGTCTTGATCGTCGCGCAATCTTTTTCGGGGCTGACCTCGGCGACAACGTCCATCTTCTGGCACCTAAAATGTGGTAATATTTTTATTTCATATTAGCAACTTTGATGCCCACGTCATTATTTATTATACTTATTGAAATTTAATTTTTTGCTTTTATAATTTTAAATATCTTATATTTTGTATTAAAATATATTATGGCTGCTAATTTTGAAGTGAATAATTCTTTAGCCGCATTTAGCACTTTTTGTTAGGAGATAATCTTATTAGATTGAAAAGTTACATGATGGTTGAAATGCACGCTAAAGACTTAGATAAACTTCGATCAAAATTACCGTTCTTTTTATATGAAGGTTAAATTTTAATCGCTAAAGACCATTTCTGGTGTTTGCTGAGAGATACCTATGCCCAGCAGTAGACGCAACCACTGATAATGATGACATGACAACGGGACAAATACAGCCATACCTAAAACCAGCATAAACTCATATTATCCTTGTAACATATTCTAAATCCTACATTTGCAGCTTCAGTATGCGTATTATGATGAGCAATCAGTATTTGAACAATCAGCATCCGAGACGTGTAACATGAGATGCCGGGCCGGAGATGATTTAGATCCTGTTACGCCACAATCCAGAATACTCCATCATGATCGTTATTATTAGAACAGTCGACGGTGATTGTTCAAATTTAGAATTTTATATAGTTCGGTAAATATATAATAGATGGCGCTAGTAAAATTTATAAATCGCGCTATTTCTTGTACGGACGAGCTTTACATATCGAGATAATTTAAATAAAGGTTTAATACGTTGATAAACCACCTGCTTGTCTACTGCTGCCATTTGCCTTAAGAGCTACTATAAAAATCTATCGAAAAAAATATAGTTTATAATTCAGTTGTATCGAAGCGACATTGATACTGTTGTTGAAATTTAAGAAAAATAATATCGTCTGACGTCTATTATGTCCTGGAGGTCAGGATCCCGGGAAGGCGAAGCCCAGGCAGCAGAGGAAAAAATGGTTAGACGACATCAAAGACTGGACCAAACAAAGTTATACGCAACTGAACGAAGCATTCTGCATCGTAAAAGATTTTGCCAACTGACCTCCGAACTACAATACCGATGGCATCTGATGATGATGATGATTATGTCGTATATTATACCAACAAATATAATGGCTCTGCCGACATAGCCCGCTTTAAATAAATATGGAATGACAAAACGGTCGGTTTATGATCAACTGCTCTCACTTTATATCATGTAAAAGGTTATTACTTAATAATTCATTGAATATTATAGACATCGCAATTTAATGTTTTCTCACTGTCTTTAAAGTTAGTGACGTAATAAATAAATAATAATAAATAATTTATTTGCATCAAACATGGTAGTAAGATTTTACAGAGCATGAAGTACGCATGTTTCGCTACACTAAATAATAGCATGCAAAGAATTAAATACAGGACAACAAGTTATCCGTTAAAGTTACATTCAAATTACAATATAATATAGTCAATTTATGTCACATTATTATTTTTGTTATAAATATCTGACATGCTATAGAAATTATTTTGTACAATTCATTCATGTATTTTTGATTTAAATATTTTCACTCCTAGTTTCTTGAATTCTACAGGTATTTTATTGTATAATCGAACACACATATTCAAACAACTTTTATTGTATTTGCTTAATTTTGGTTTAATGTCAATAACTAACCTATGGGGATCACGCCGGCTGCGAGTGTTTATTTGTTCTGCCGTCATGAAGAGATCCTTATGCCTGTGCACAAACATGCAGACTTCAAAGAAATAAAGTGACGGTAGCGGTAATAAGTAAAGTTTCTTAAAGAATAATTCACATTATTGATCCGGTTGAAGACCACATAGTGCTCTTATACATTCCTTTTGGGCTACAAATGCCCTTACGTAACTTACATTGGTTAGCAGAGTGTCATAAACGGAGAAGAAGGAGGGGACGCCACCCTATACCTTCAGGTTACAGTTCCGGATGGCACGGCGTAGAGGCCTTGCGGACGTTCACACTATATATGTAGAGTGCCGACTCTACACCTTAACATCTTCTCGGGTGCAGAGAGCCCCAAATCATCCCCGTCCCCCATTGCGATATGCCTCAGTGCATTCCCCCATCCCATGCTTAGGTTTACTAAGAAATTTAGAAAAAACTTATTTCAAGTAATCACAGAGAATCGAGATCGTACCCGGACTAGATGTCTACAAACTTACATTTCACTAATTATTATATTCTTATTATTATTATATTAATCATAATATAAACAAAATTTAATGCATAATATAAATACACGCACAGATAAATAATACAATTAATTTCAAAGCAATTTAATTAAAACTCAAATTAATGCCATAATTACATAGTTCTAACAAAGCGCGTAGCATCAAGATTCTGACCGCTACAGACATGTCGTGCTACGAGCTACGAGCTTTGATCAACGCTACGAGACCGCTACGAACGATTATAATGTAAGACGAAATTTGAGTTATTGTACAAAATATAAGTGGCAACACAGTTGATTAAATAATTTAGATTTGTGTGTATTATATTAATTTTACAATCACATACATTTTTAATATTGTTTGAAAAAAAAAAACACATATCCAAAAGAAAAAAAAAACTAGTACGAAGCATGCCGAATTTTCAAGAATCGAAAATGGCGGACCAATCACAGCGCCTCAATCCTGAATCGCGCTATCAGAATTCCAGCGCCCGGTCGCTATATTATATACGACATCTGAAACGATAGTTAGTGGGCTTCAGCCTGGCTGAGCATTGAACCTCGCTCGGTCGGAGATCTCCATTAGGGGCCAACCACCATATTCCCACAAACCTGTTTATTTTTTATTTATTTTTTAGAGAGGACAAAACAGTGTAATTACAAAAAAAAGAAAAAACACAGTATGTCTCAATTCTTACTAATTCCAGATGAAATTCCTCACTTTGGGAGATTTTGACAACCACCTGGTTGTCAACGTCACCCAAAGTGAGAAATTAAAAGGCTTAAGGGCCGTTTGCCTATACATACAACTTGTGATCACAATACAATAAAATAGTAATTTGTTTTGTTTTAACAAGCACTCGCAAATTAGTACTATGGTGACTATCGACGCCCATAGATATGAAACAAAAACTGAGGTCATGGAGATATATTATTCGCTCCTGTTTTTGGCCACCGGAAACTCATAAGCTGCACGAAACTTTGCTAGCTTTTTCTCATATACTATACTGGTATGTATTTCATCTTGTGTAATAGAATATTTGAAAATATTCCTTCTCTAAAGGTCAATATTATTTGCTTCTTTAGTGACTTTATTTCAACTCACTCATCAGAGCTTTATTATCTTGTAAGATGATTTACCAATATGTGTGTAAGTAATAAAAGAATATATGAATTTTCTAGAATTTATATTCTTACGAAATATCTTTTATTTTTATCGTACAAAAAAAGGGTAAAATATTCCAGTCTCAACAGAAGGTTAAATATTATAGACTCAAATATTTCCGCACGTCTTGCGAGACCTCGTTGTAATTTGCAGCTGAATCTAGGGTGTCAGAAGGATTTTTTTTGTATTTATCATGTCACTAGAAGGATACGCTCGTTAAAATGGTAGTGGACTAGTTACACACTAAAAATAACGATTTGCCGAGGGGCTATTTGTCGCGTTTAGGTATTAGAAGTATTGGTTAGTTATTAACTAGGTGGGAAAACGATCTCCATGCAGTGGCCGGTCTGTATTGGATGCGAGTGGCGACTGGCGAGAGTTCGGTCGTCTTGGCGTTTATTGAAGGAGGCCTATCAGGTATTCAGCAGTAGACAAATTAAGACTGATGCTGATGATGATGTTAAAAATAGTTAAGATATAATTACGATTGGCAAAAATATATTTTGTAATCGATTGAACTTTTGACCTTATCTGACCATAATTGAATTGTGATTCCATTATTTGTCAGCTTAGATTAAAAGTTTGAAAATTTGGTGCCAAATATCTGTGACGTAAATCGTTTCAAAAATGTTGAGTTATTTATTATGAAATTCTTAAAATACCCCAATGCTCGAGTGTTTTTTTTTTGTAAAAAAATTCAGGGCTTCATTTTCGTTTTAGCATTGAGTGTTTGAGTCCGTTTTGACTTCAAAAAGGTTTTTAGAGAGATTCATATCAAGTTGTAGGGTTAAAATCATGAAGTAGGGATACATTCAGAGATAAACGCTTGTGAATATGTGGAATATTCTTTTTACAGGTGGAATAATTTCTTGCTCACTGTGTTTTACGTGTTACAACTGTTAATATTATTATTATTCAAAGAGCAGCTATTCCAGGCAAGGCCTGCCTTTGTATCACTGCGACCAGGGTTGATCTATTGTGATCGCCACTATTTACAGCTCCGGTCCAAGTCCTGTTGTTTCTATGAACTCTAGGACTTTTTTGGCACCAAGAGATTTGATCTCTTCTGGGTGCAATACATGCTTCCCTAGAATAGAGCTACGTCTATGCATTTGGTTGGGACCATTACAACTGTTAAAAATTTGTACATTAATATATATAATAATATGTATGGATAATCCACACACGGCCATATCCCAAACTAGGCAGAACCTGTATTATGGCAACCATAGAACTAATTCATACTTTCCCAAAAATGTCCCAATTATATTATATTCCTAAATACATAAATGTTACAGATAAATAACAACCAGACATGAAACAAAAAGCCACGCTCATCACACGAATATTTATTCTGAGTAGGTATCGAACCCACAACCTTGTGTCTTAGTAGTCAGTGTCAATAACCACCAAAAAGGAAGAAAACTAACCCAACACGCTAGAGCGATGGTCTGTTGGACTTTTTTTGCCGAGTTTGATATTCTTTTTCGTAAATGTTTAACTCACATTAGTGTCGTTCGGTTTCCGAAAGGCTTATTAAGGCAACAATTAACAAAGCAACCGTCAAATCTCTTGTTAAGTGTCAAATAAGTTGCTAGTCAAATTTGGCTCTAGAATCGTATGATAACCGTCATTAACAGCCGTGCTAGTTGAGGGACACTTTGACCAACGTTTCAGAAACAGAGCGTTAGTATAAACATCACCTAGCTTATCTGGTACTAGCCAGGGCTAGTTTTTCTACCTGAGACGTTGAGTCCCGGTGCGAGGTGCTGTATGTCTTGTCGTTCTTTCCGAAACACAGCAAAGCTGTTGCGTACGTCGATCGTGTTTGTCATTTCACATTTGTAAGCACTTACATGAAAATTGATAGTATCGGGTGTAGATAATTTTATAGTCGCTCAAGCACTTGTGACTCTTTAATACAAAATATAGCATGTGCGACAGACGTATACACCGATGGTTGTAAGCTCAGAAACCGGCCGTTGGTCACGAGAAAATAATTGTCAGTTTAAAAGAAAACGTTTCATTGTGTAGTTGTTTATCTGAGGCCGTCTTATCCGGCTGTAAAAAGCCTATTTATCTTTCACGCCCTTTTCACGCTTTAATGGTTTTGATTACTAATGACCTTTCAGATATGTTCCTGCCTTTAGCCCTTTGTATGAAATGCGAGTAGCAAGGGATCGGTCGTTTTGGCGTTTATTGGCAAGGCCTATGTACAGCAGTGGACGGATAGAGGCTGATGATGATGATGAAATGTTTTGGTTATTTTTATGTAAATGATCTTTTGTTGTACCTTCAATCAAGTGAAATCGAATTATTATTAGTTTTTTGAAATTGAAAACTAATAGAAATCTATAACTAGGTTGGAATGGAGTATTTTATTTCTTTTATTCCAACCTACTTATAGATTTCTATTACTTTTCAATTCTATAATAGCAAAAGATTAATGACGTCTGAACGTTTTTGTAGCGGCCATTGCACATTCAATAAAAGTTATAAGTATCTAATTATTACGGGTCAAAACATACAGTCCCGTGGCGGAAGGGAGTACGGAAGATGAGTATTAATAGGGTGTGCCGAGGTTTTTGGTTCTGAACCCTAAAAAATATAGAGTAATATTATCTTGATCGATACAACTGAGTAATTTGTAACTGGGGAAAAACGGATCAATAGTTTATTTATAAAAAGAATTTGTATTGAAATCGATGAAACGATCTTTACAGAATTTACTATACGAGTACTAACGATTTAGACCGGAAAAAGTAAAGTAGCAACCCACATATACTGCTGGGAAATATGAACATATGAGGGCCAATAACTTTCATGACGATGTAGCATTGGTAGCAATAAAAGAAAAACGCTCTTTTAAAAACCGGTATGTATTGGGCCTGCTAACACTCTGGTCTAGAGCGTCTATGTTGCTCATCACTTACCAACAGGTGAAACGGTTATTTGTTTGTCTTCTGAAAAAAATACCTATCCATATTTATTAAAAAAAAAAGTAATGCATCGACCCTTTATGTCCTACAGCTGCTGGGTACGGGTCTCCTCCTCGAAATAAGACGAGGAGGGTAATGGGCCATAGTTCACCAATGCCCTGGCCCAGAGCTGGTTAGTGAACTTCACATGCCTTCAAAAACTTTCAATCTCATCAGGCATGCAGGTTTCCTCACGATGGTTTCCTTCGCTGGTTAGCAAGCAATGGTCTCGTGTTTGGGGTGCACTAAGAATTTTTAGAAAAACCCATTTTAGGGCACACAGGGGGGTCAGGATCGAACCCGGAATCTCTCGGATAAGAGGCCGAGTCCACCAACCACTGGACCATCGTCGCCATATTTATATATTGAATTCATTTGTTTATTTATTTATTTATACACACAACCAGCGCACATCTTGTATTGCTGCCGTTGTCAGTATTTTCCAGCCTCAAGAGTATCCCGTCAACAAAAATGCCGTCCATGATAAAATGACGAGTGAAAATATTTAATTGGGACCTTAGAAATACAAAATTACCATTAATCACGGCCATGGGTCCCATTGTCCGTAATACATTTATCATTACAATAAAAAACACCGAAAAAGGGTTACGATTAATGAATATCCACACATCATTTTCAAAATAATCTCTTTATTCAAACGGTCGTAAAATGGTTAAAATATTCATAATATTTTTTTTTAATATGTAAATGAAAGATAAAATTTTCCACACAAAATGGAGGAAACAGGTAAAAGGGAAATCGAACCGATCAAAATGAAAGACAAAAATTATACTAAAGTATGTTTTTGGACGATAGTGCCTACCGCTTTCAAGGTACCCACTGAGGAGAACCGCCGAAATAAACTCATTATAAGTAACCAGATGGGAAGACGATCTCCGTCACAGAACATATTATATACCCTTATCTCCGTGCAGTGGCAGGTCCGCGTTGGATGCGAGTAGCAAGGGATCGGTCGTCTTGGCGTTCATTGAAGGAGGCCTATGTTCAGCAGTGGATGGATAAAGGCTGATGATGATGATTATGATGATGATGAAGTAAAGGTGCGTATCCTGATACGCACCTTTACTTCATTTCTCTAATAGTTAATTAATCTTTAACAAGTCTTTCAAGAGTCCGTTAATTCTGATGGGGTCTGAAGATTGTTATGAGGCATAATATACTACAAATTCGTATCCTGTTGTCACTTAAAATATGTCTATACTAATATTATAAAGAGGAAAACTTTGTTTGGTTGTAATGAATAGGCTCAAAAAGTGCTGGACCGATTTCAAAAATTCTTTCACCGTTTGAAAGCTACATTATCCACGAGTAACATAGGCTAAATTTTATTCCGAAAAAAAAAGGGTTCCGTAAGATATTTGGGTTTTTTGGACACCTTGTGAGTAAAGTTGCGTACTAAGATCCTGTTGTAAATCGTAGTTGACGCAGGCGAAGCTGCGGGCAACAGCTAGTATTAAATAAGTTAGCAAAAAAAATCTTTTTTTAAAATGTAGGATACATTTAAAAATGTTGCTTCTAGTACCTTCAAGAATATGTATACAAAGTTACATGATGATCAAAGTCAAAGTCAAAGTCAAAATTTTTATTTAAAATAGAACCACCATAGTATCTTTTTGAACGTCAATTGAGTCTACCACCGGTTCCAAAGCAAGCCCACTAAAAAGAACCAGCGAAACAAACTCAGTGGGATCGGTTGAGAAGTTTTCACGTGGAAGCATAACAAACATACCTACTTTTACGTTTATAATGTAAGGATTAAGTAAGGATAATTATAAAAGTCAAATTCAAAAGTCAAGTTAAGTCAGCAATAACAATATTTGATATTTCTTTCTCAGCTTAATATTTGAAAAAGGAAACCAATGTATTTCATACAAACATCCGTAAAGTGCTGACCAAGTTGAAGAACAGTTAACAAATCTCAACGACCCAACTTTTGTTTTTTCGGAAAACAAATAAATCGACTTCACTAAACAATCACCGTTAAGGTCAGAACTCGAGGTAAACAAACTTCCACGCAATAATATAAAGGTAGTATTTTTATAACGTTTTTATTCAACCCACTGTTAACCTGCAAAATGTTTTTCTTTTTCTTAAAGTACAGGAGGGCAAACGAACGAAAGTCGAAGCCTTTGAGCGACCATTGACCCCCATTATTAAGGTAATGTTTTAAAATCATCCTAATATCCTACTAATATTATAATCGCGAAAGTTTGTAAGTATATATGTTTGTTACTCTTTTACGTGAAAACTACTGAATGGATTTTGATGAAACTTTACAATAATATAGCTTATACATCAGAATAGCATATAGGATATAATTTATCTCCGTAGTCCCATGGGAATAGAAAATACGTGGATGAAATCGCGGGACGGTGCTTGTTAAAAATAAAACATCATCATAATTACACGTTGCAGAGCATTTTTCTGTTTCAACAAACAACAACACCGGACAAATTTCTGTTAGCGACTAATCGTAAGTACGCCCGTTGGTGCCATCCGCGTCACCATTGTAGCGACAAGGTCACGCGCACTTAGTACTTCGATTACCCTATTACTTAGATTTCTATGCACACAACCAAAGCCAGTATTACGTGAGCAAGAGATATCACTTCTGTAATGCCGGCTTAATTCGGTTGCAAAGCAGCATGCACTGCCTCTTTTTGATGAATGTGTTTTTTGAGTAAAAAATAAACTAATAAAACTAATGTTTTTGAGCCATGACTTTCTCCTCCTACCAACGCTCCTTCTTCCCTCAATTTTCCTATCATTATAATTTGTAGAAGTAGTAGCGTTCATTTCATCATTTCATGCAGATGAGACTGCGGTAGACCGCGTCTTTCCTAACGGTAAAGATTTAACTGAAATTAAATTCAATATTCCACCGGCGTTTTACGTTTATATTGCACGTCTAATTTGATTTAATTTTTAATATTTAATCTAATCCAGATTTTATATGAAAACTAGTCTTGAGATTAAGAAATATATTATTTAGGTTTCATAGTATTTTAGTTACATAGAATGGTTCAAGTTGTGTAGATATTTTTATACCATAATATATTACAATATGAATAATAATTATAACAATAATACCTGCAGAATAGTAAGAAAGTTTATTTAGATAAGAGGAAAACGTAATAACACAACACCACACTGCTCTACTGTAACATACCACACGCTTTATTCACTTGGCTTCGGTCTGTCAATGTAGCTAAAAACCAGTCTCGAGTTGAGAATATAAAACAGTTCCCCATAATAATAGTAATAATATCTTGGGTTGTTGGGCACGGCCATCTGATTCCAAACGAGGAAACTAGGACAACTGATACACTAGACCCCCTTTAACTTATCGGGGGCTCTAGGCCTAGGTCCTGGGCACAAGGATAATGGGGCCCCGTTACAAATAACAATTTATACATCTGAATGCTTTAATAATGGACTAGAAAGATTAATCACAGTAATTAGGACACTACTAAGTATTCTAATCAGCAATCATTGTTAAACTTCCTAAAATTGTCTCTCGGTCATATTCTAATAGAAATATTGGTGCCCCATGGATAGCGGGGCCCTGGGTAATTGCCCAGTGTGCCCAATGGAAAAGACGGTCCTGCTGATATATACATAATATAAGTAAATATGCCCGGATACTGGACAAATGCTCATCACACAAACATATTTTGGTCCGGCATGGGAATAGAAGCCACGACCTTTTAATTTAGCAGTTAGATTCACTAACCATAGACTAACAGACTAAACAAGTTTTTTAAGTAGTGCTAATGATATAAACCAGATAATAAATAAAACTGTGTAAAGATGAACTTAGGACCACAAAGATTTTAAGATTACTTCGAACCTGACAAGAATAAATACAATTCTAAGAAATCTTCCAGCAAAACCTACTATTAAATATTATATTAGGGTTTGTCTTGACCTTTAAAAATGCAAATTAAAACCAATAACTTTCTCAGTAAGTAGAAATTATCGAAGGCTGAGAGTTTTATTTAATTTATGACAATAAGGACACGAAAAGGTTGGCCTAAAAGAAAATGTCTATTTTTATGTTCTCTTTATTTTTTTAAGATAATTTTAATAGGTACTGAAGGAAGTTTTATAATATTATTCTTCAGCTAATATAAATAAATCACGTTAAAATCTATAAAGTATCAACCCTTATATGTCCCACTGCTGGGCACGGGTCTCCTTCCTCGAAATCAGGCGAGGAGGGTAATGGGCCAATAGTCCACCGCGCTGGCCCAGTGCGGATTGGTGAACTTCACATACCTTCAAAGACTTTCAATCTCATCAGGCATGCAGGTTTCCTCACGATGTTTTCCTTCACCGGTGAGCGAAAGATGGTCTCGTGTGCACTTAGAAATTTAGAAAAACCCATTTCAAGGCACACACGGACGGGTCAGGATCGAACCCGAAACCCTTGCGTAAAAGGCCAAGTCCGTCTACCACTGGACCACCGTCGCTCAACAAATAAAATCTATAATATTATGTTATTTTATTACAAAATACTTTTTTTGTGAATATTTTCTTCACTGTTTATGGAAATTGTGAAATAATGTTTTTTATTATCTATAGTACTAATAACAAAAATTATTAAAAAATGTACGTTATTTAGGTCATGTTCTGAGACTCTATTTATCATTCAATCTAATTATGCCTTCTTTAACGCCGGGAAATGCGCTTAAGCATCCCGCTGGGAAGTGGGTCTCTCCAGGCGGGCATGTGGGACTCGCTGCGCCTGAAAGCTGGTAAGTGAACGCAGCTCTACCTACTAAAATCCAGCGAGTGCCACCAATGCTGCCTTTGGTGTAGTGCCCCGGATCTGTTAGCATTAGGGCACCTCGACGCGGCTAGTCAGTCCCTCAGGGGACCGACGCCACCTCCACAGTGAGTCACAGGGGAGGGGTTGCCCTCTTGGGGATTGTTCTGTGGTCGCACCACAGAACAATCCCTCCCATCAGGACGTCAGGACAGAACAATGAGGCGAGGTTCCCATCCTCGCCCCTTGCCCCCTGCTCTTTTGCCCCCTCTTCCTTTAAGAGGGGTACAAAGAGCCCCTTCAGCTCAATTCGCTTCACCCAAGGTGCTTGTTAGGCTACTGAGCCCCACCGCCGCGAGATTCGAACTCGCTACCTCCGGCTTGTGCGCTAACGCGCTAACCACTGAGCCACAGAGGTCGTCAAACATTGGCCTAATAATTTAAATTTCTCTACAAAAATCTGATAATGCATAACGACACTCATAATATTATCTAGTGGGTAATTCACTAAATGATGTTATAATTACGAAAGTTATAACTTTAATGTTTTAAATAGTGGGTGCCGCTCCATACGAGTAGAATGAATTATGCGAACTACTGTGACATTTTTACGGTCGGTACATGAGCTAGATTATGCAAGAGAAATAAAGGTGGTTGTACATTGGACGATAATAATAAAGCATCTTGCAAAATAACTTTTAACTGATTTATGAGCTACTGTTTCCCGCAGCTTCGCCTGCGTTAACTAAGATTAACAACGGCATTTATATATACAGTATAACAGTGCCCCGAGTTCCCTTGGGGATACGGGGATGAATTATAGCCTATGTGTTAATCTGATGAATAAGCTATATTATTATGAAGTTTCATCAAAATCAAATTTGTTTTTGCGTGAAAGAGTAACAAACATCTTCACAAACTTTCGCATCTATAATATTAGTAGGATGAAGTGCGACTATCTAAATCGGTTCTTTCTGTTTTTTTCTTTTGAAATGCTTTACAAAAAGACAGCACATATTTTGCCTTACGGTATTTAGGAAAAAATGAGAAGATAGGTGACCAAGTTTTTCTGTATGACGTCTTAGGTTTCTCTGGCCTCAAGGTATGTACAACTTTTACACTTTTTTTTGATGACGCCATTTAATACTTAGGCAGGCTTAAAGATTACCATAGGTAAGGATCCTGGACCTATGTGGGAACTACTCCACTAAACCACATGCGAGACTTTTGACGATATTGAATTTGCAGGCAACACTTCAGCGACAACGCATTCGCCTTGGTAAGTCCTATATAGTTCATGTTTATAGAGACGCCCTACATTTTGGCGTAAAAAAAAATCGTTTCCTTAATGGAAATCCGTCTTTTTAGAAGTTAGGAGTAAAAATAATCTAGCACAAGATAAAGTTTGCTTCAGTTACGTCATTACAAATACTAATCATTATATATAAACTTCAATGGCCACTGCTGATGACGTGATTGTCCTCGAAATCAGACGTAAAGGTTGTTGGACATAGTTCACCAATGCACCGATATTCACGTAGTTTCAAAGATTTTAATCTCATCACCGATTCACGATTTCACGATATTACCCTAACCGAAATCATACCAATGTAAAAAAACCTTTCATTTTAATACAATACCAACAAAAAAGACTCCAAAATACACGACAGAATTCCCCGTATCGTATCAATGCCTTTTATAAACTACCATTCTCACGCGGTGACGAACTTTTACTTGAAGCCTACAAGCGGCTGAAAAGTATTTTATTTGTTCGGCGAAAAATATTTTGAGGCAAAAGAAAATTATAATAATTTTCTTGTGCTCGCTTCGCCTATTTCATATAGTTTAGATGAGGTAGCGATTTTTTTCTGTGTGCAAAAGAAAGAAACGAAATAGTAATGAACGCATTGTGGCATAAGTGGCGAAGGTATAAAATGAATTTAATTTTGAATTAGTGATTGCATTATGCTCGCTTCGCCTATTTCACATAGTTTAGATGAGGTTGCCGTTGGCCGCGGAGAATACGTGACCATTAACCCGGCCCCAGGTGCGACAGAGTAACTTCTCTGTATCCCACTGGGGTAATTCCTGTTCGGCGCGTCCTAGTCGCGGGGGTGGGCACCTTGCACTCACGTAGACCGGAGTGTCAAGGTGGCGAAGTTCGACAGGGACCCAATACTGTGGGGTATAACACAGTCCCCTTGCCCAGGGTTACGGGTGAAGACCTCAACGGCTGCGAAGGCGGAGATGGAGTCCATCGGTATCGGAGCAGGTGGAAGAGGCGACGGATACGGAGTACCGTTAGGCGAAATTAGGGTTTAACCTGAAAGAATTGGCAACTCCTGCAGCCGGGTTGGCACTGCACGTATTAATGAGAGGGGGACATGAATGCTGGGCAAGTTCGTGTTCTCAAAGGTGTGTCCCAGGCGATGCAGTGCCTGCGTAGATGAGGTAGCTTAATTTATTATCGAGCGCGAAAGAAAGAAACGAAATACGAATGAATACGAATGCGTATATGGCATAAGCGGCGAAGGTATAAAATGAATTTAATTTAGAATTAGCGATTGCAGGAATAATTAATTACATTATTCGACGACCTTTGTGGCCCAATGGTTAGCGCGTTGGCAATCCGGGAAGCGGGTTCGAATCCCGCTGAGAAACAAAAAGTTTATTTGTTGTTGTTCAAGTTTCTGTCTCTTTTGATGAACGTCAAGATGGACAATTCCCCGCTTTAGAACCTGCATAAACGATGTCCCATTTAGCAGGAGTAGTGAAGCGTTGAATATACCTACTTGTATCCATGATTTTGGAACATAAATATTCATCATATGAATCTTCTGACAGGGTCTTGTCTTTATGATAATGGTTATGACAGGCAGTTAAGGTTGTATGACGTCTCAAGTACCATATTATATTACAGTCATTTTGTGTATCATTTAGTTGTTAAAGTACAAATTTTAAAACTAAGATGTCTGAGATGGGGCAATGTTATATAGGGTATAGGTACTTAAACATGTATTTCTGAAGAAGATAATTATTAGGCTCCGTTTATATAAGCGCTTTTAATTTAGCGTTAAAAAAAAAACGACGCAAGTTGACATAAAAGCGTTTTTAAAGCGCGACTCTTTTTGTCAAGTGCTGTTGGATTTTCCACGTTGAGCGTTGGACGTTGAATCGAATTGAGCATACGGAACTCGCAACTCGAGCCAATGTCGGGTATTATCACGACGCTTATTAAACTCTCGTGCGAACGGGGCTTAAATTTACTAAATTGATTTTTATTGAGTTGGAGAAGCATATTATTGCGGTCGATTTTACCACTCAAATAGTTACCGTTTTTCACAGCGTGTTATGTCAATGTAACCAATACTTTTCTATATAAATAACAAAAGACTCTGAATGAAAATTCCCACTTAACGTATACAAAGACGATCTCCGTGCAGTGGACGGTCCGTGTTGGATGCGAGTAACAAGGGATCGATTATTAAAAGAGGCCTATGCTAATCCCCACCATGGCTCAGGCCTTGTCGTGGCGGTGGGGCTCAATAGTCCAGGGTGACCCCAACACTTTGGGCGAAGCGAATTGAGCCGAGGGGGCTCTTTATATCCTTCTTATAAGAAGAGGGGACAAAAGAGCAGGGGGCAAGGGGTGAGGATGGGAACCTCACTTCATTGTACTGTCCCGACGTTGGGAGTGGTTGTTCTGTGCGGAACAACCGCTCTGTGGAGGTGGCTAGTCAGTGCTTGTAGATCCGGGGCACCTCACCAAAGGCGGCATCCGTGGCACTCGCCGGGTTTTAGTTGGTAGAGCTGCGTCCAATTACCAGCTTTCGGGCGCAGCGAGTCCCACATACCCGTCTGGGGAGACCCACTCCCATACGGGATGCGTTAGTTCATTTCCCGGCGTAAAAGAAAAAAAAAAGAAAAAAAGGCCTATGCTGATGATGATGAATGCAAACAAAAGATACACCGTTTTACAAAACACTCAATCAATCTTTTGGATAAGTGCGGCACCATGAAATGACTTGTCCAGTGAGTCAGCACCTTAACAATGACACGTTTCAACGGAAACTATTCATTATATCGCGCTATGTCAGTACAAGATAAGGGTGGAAGCACACTGCATTGTAATTTTATGCTTTTCTTCAAGTGAATTGCCCAGGTTTAATATTTATGTGAAATTATTAGTTGTAACGTGACCTTAGGAACTCGTGGCTCAGTGGTGGCCGCGCGGATCGATTCACCAGGTTAAGCAACGCTTGCCGAGGTTGGTCCGTGGATGGGTGACCATTTTTACATACCGAGACTCACAATTCAGTATATTGTTGATTTTGAGTCGGTATACTAGCAGCATCCTGCGGTTTTACCGGCGCACTTCCCATCCCCATAGTAAAGAAACAAATGATATCTTATAGTGTTCCCATATTGTGTAAGCTATATTATTGTAAAGTTTTATTAAAATAAAATTGTTTTATACTCTTTTATATAAAAGAGTGCAAAAAACCCATACATACAAACTTTAGCCTTTGTATTAATAAGATCAATATAGAATTAAGTATTTAAAAAGCCATATATTTCATGATAGCAATCTTCAGATTAATCTAGAGTTATAACGAAACAACTTTTACGGATTTTATCGCGGTTCATTGAGCTTAGACTCTTTGTCCTCCCTTGACCATGGTTGCTGTAAAGTATCCAAAACGTCAGGCACGTCATACAAAACTTAATACACTGGGATAAAATCCTTAAAACATTGTTTCATTTTTACAGTCGGTATCGGTGCGCCGTTAGGTTTGCACGTCCTTTCATTATTATATCGACTACGTGTATTTGTGAGTACCTATTGCAGTGGAGTGCGCCTGCGCTTGCGCGCGGCAGTGCGAGTGTTATCTACGATTATAAATACCTCCGTCGTTTCTGACTACAGGGACGATGGAACCTAAACTTAGTTATTCATCAGTTACCCAAGCTGTCGCCTTCCCCACAAAAGAGCAAGCCGTTATTATAGATGCAATTGATGACACCCCAATCAAGGATTATGCTTATGCTTTTGGTAAAATAATTGATTCCACACAGATTAGATTCCTCAGTAGAATGTCGAATAATAGAATCTGCGTGTTTGTATCTACGAAAGAAATTGCTGACGAATTAATAGATAAACATCAATGTATTGTCGTAAATAACAACAAAATACCTATTCGGCCGCTTATTACCAGAAACAAACGGATAATTTTTTCTAACGTTTGTCCAATTATACCACACAGTGTACTAGAAAACAAATTAGCGGAATTAGAAATAAAATTAGTTTCTCCAGTTAATTTTATTAAGGCAGGTATTAGTGAACCCGGCTTCAATCATATTTTAAGTTTCCGACGTCAAGCCTACATATCTCCGGAAGATTTAAAAAAGATACCCGATCGCATGCAAATAGACTTTGACGGCAGCATGTACTGGATATACGTCTCCTCGGATATTATGACCTGCTTTATATGCAAAAAAGAGGGACATATAGCGAACAAATGCCCAGACAATTTAAATACCGCCAACAAAACTATAACTAATGATATCTATGACCCATTGAGTACAGCACCGGATTTTCAGCCTCTCACCACCTTCAAAAGACCTCATCCACCTACAACTGAGTCTTCCCAAAGTATTGTTATACCAACTGATACTTCAGATTCAGAAGAAATTTCAATAAGTGACGCTGAATCGGGTGAAATTTCAACCGATTGCTCGGTGAATACATTGTCAGTTAAAAAGAATAAACGAGGCATTAAAAAACAAAAAAGAATACCTACAGTAGAGTTACAACCAACAGAAATAGAAGAGATTAAAAAAATAATAGAAAGAAGTGACTACCCAATGTCCATCTCCGAGTTCATCAACTTTTTAGAAGAATCATATGGTAAAGAAAATATAATACAAATAAGCCATAGTTACACAGAAGACATAGATAATTTGATAAGAATGTTTAAGGATATTATACCTAAAATTTCAGCGCGTAAACTTAAAAGTCGTTTGACAAGAATAATTAAAAAACTTAGTTCAAACTCATAATTTTGATGAATCTTAAAATCATACAATGGAACTGTCGCAGTATTATTCCGAAAAGGATTGATTTAGAAACATTTTTGTTCAGAGAAAGTGTACATATATGTGTTTGTTCTGAAACTTGGTTATCACCGGATAAGTCTTTAAATATATCTGGATACTGTTGCTATAGGAAAGATCGAGATGATGGTTTTGGGGGATTGGTCGTTCTCGTGCATAAATCTCTTTCAGCTAACATGATTGACATACAATTAACAGGAGATAAATTGGATATTATATGTATTGAAGTTTTTAACCAATCAAGGCTTCAATATGTTGTCGGTGTATATTGTGCTAGTGGTGTGGGAATAAGAAAGCGCAATTATGACGAGTTGTTTTCTCTCTTTAAAAGTAAAACTTTAATATTAGGTGACTTTAATGCTCATCATGCGTCCTGGTCATACACTACTGATAGAAGTGGTCAATTAATTACAGAAAGTTGCTCAGATTATAATTATTCTTTTTTGAATGATGGTAGCCCCACTCGTATTGCAAAACTCAATGACAGTATTATATTTTCGTCTCCTGATATTACTTTTGCAAGTCCTGATTTATTTCTTTGCTGTTCTTGGTCCGTAACGAATGAAAATTTAAGTAGTGATCATTTACTCATATGTATAAAAATTAAATCTGTGTCTATCCAGAAACCTGTTATTAAACGTAATATTAAACAAGCTAACTGGATAGGATATCAAAATGATATGGACACTAAATTCAATATTTTTTTAATTAATAATCACAATGTACAAGATAACTATGACAGATTTCTTGAAATCGTTAATCACTCAGCCGACAAATTTATTCCCAACACCAAGATTAATAACAGACCAGCATCCAGATTCCAACCAAAGCCTTGGTGGAATCAAGAATTATCCAAAGCAGTAGCAGAAAGAAGGCTTGCACTTAAAAAACTTAGGAAAAATCGTACAGTGGAAAATTACCAATTTTTAAAAGATAAAGTAGTAGCTGTTCGGAAACTAATTAGACAGGCCAAATTCAAATCATGGCAAAGTTTCTGCGATAGTATTGACCCGAAAACTACCAGTAGTGATATGTGGCGCAAGCTTCGCTGGGTTAAAGGCCACCCAAATAGACCTTATGTATTAAGGGAAGGGGATGCTAATCAGTTACTCACTAGTTTGAGTCCTGATGGTGTCGCCTATCCACCTTTTAGGGAGGATTCATTTCCTAACCATGAAAACGATCATATACCTATAACTTTGGCTGAATTAACTTCTGCGATTAAACATAAAGACACATCTCCAGGTATTGATGGTATAGTTTACTCTATGATTCATCATCTAGCTAGCGCTAAAAAAGTGTTATTAAAAATTTATAATTTAATTTATGTTACTTCTACAATACCTTTCCAATGGCGAAAAATCAAAGTGATAGCTATTCCTAAACGAAATGGTTCTGTAATTAAACATCGTCCTATTTCGCTCATAAACTGTTTTTGCAAAATTTATAATAAAATCATTACTAGAAGGTTAGAATACTTTTTCGAAAAAAGTACACTTTTTCCTGAATATATGATAGGCTTTCGGCGTGGAAAATCTTGTGAGGATGGGCTCTCCCGTCTGTCTATGGATGTAGAATTAAGTTTAACTAAAAAAGAATATACTTTATGTGCTTTCACGGATATAAAGGACGCGTATAATGGCGTTTCCGTGGAAGTACTCACTGAACGTCTTATTCAATACGGTGTCGATATACGCATTTGTAAATATATAAGGGAATTTCTTCACTTTAGAACCATTGTTTTTGTGTGTTCGAGTGGGAGAGAAATTTGTAGAACTTGTCGTGATGGTTTGGCACAGGGCGATCCGATGTCTCCAATATTATTTAATATTGTAACCCTAAAAATAAGTAGATTAGTTTCACCTAACATAAGGATTATCCAATACGCTGACGACTTTGTATTTTACTGTAGGAAAAGAGAAATTAATGAATGTATTTCACTCATGCAGAACACACTAAAAGACTTTGAATTGTTTTTAAACGATATAGGTTTACAACTAGCTTTAAGTAAAACTAAGTTATGTATTTTTACACGAAAGTATCGCATTCCTAGTATTGAAATTAAAATAAATGATGTCTCCCTAGAGGTCGTAAAAGATGTTAAAATTTTAGGGGTATGGTTTGATTACAGGTTAAGTTGGAACAAACATGTAAATGAAACTTATCAAAAATGTTCAAAATACATTAATATACTAAGTTGTGTTAGCAGTTATAAGTGGGGGGTTCATCCTCTTCATTTGAGAAGGATGTATATTAGTTTAATAAGAAGTAGGTTGGACTACGGAAGTGCTGTATTTGCTAATGCCAGTCCAAATGTTCTCAAAAAACTAGATTATATTCAAAACCAATCACTCAGACTGTGCGGTAGTTTCATTAAATCTACTCCAATACACGTGATGGAGAATGAACTATGCATACCCCCATTAAATGTTAGAAGGAAATATTTATCAGACAAGTTTTTTTTGAAAATTTTTTCAAGACATAATGACTACTTATTAAAAGCTATCATTCAATTTGAGAATATTATTCAATCAGGTACACGTTACTGGAATAAACATAGTCATTTTTATCTTTTTAATAGCTACAAATACCTTAAACATATACGAATTTCACACTACAATATTTGGCCTGCTTATAATATTTCCATACAATGTTTTGAAATACCATTGGAAGACATATGTTTTACGAATATTCCAGCTATTAATAAATTTCACAGAAGTAAAGAGACTATGTCTTCATTTGAACTCAAAATTGCTAGTGAAGAACTTTTGGCCACCAAATATATTGATTATGTTCGTATATATACTGATGGTTCAAAGTCGTTAGGTTATGGGGGTTGCGCCTTTTATGATTCACGACGTAAAATAAAATCTCAATTTCTGATTGATAATGAGGATATTCCCATCATGAGTATAGAATTAATAGCCATACTAAAGGCATTGACATATATAGAGAACTCGGATTATTATTACCAAAACGTAGTTATTGTAACAGACTCTCAAAGTAGTCTTCATCATCTGATATCTTGTGCAAAGGGTAACATGGGCAGGAACGAGGCTTTCCTCATTATTGAAAGTATTTATAAATTAATACGTAATGGGGTTAATGTTCGTTTGCAATGGGTACCGTCACATGTTGGTATTTTTGGCAACGAGACAGCTGACTTTTTAGCAAATGCAGCACGAACCGAGGGTACCTTAATTAATGTTACGTCATATTTTAAAGATTATTTTAAGCTGATAAAAAATACTTGCTATGATGAATGGGATCAGTACTTCCAACAAAAGTCACTAAGCTCAGGGATTTGGTACAGAACCATTGTGAGTAAGCCACCGAAAAAACCTTGGTTTTTGAATGTAAGACTAAAGAAGAGAGATTTGTCCGTTTGTTTTCGTATTCGTGCCAATCATATGCCCTTAAATAATTTTCTTTTTCTGATGGGAAAAAATAACAGCCCCAATTGTACAGTATGTGATCGATACGAAGATTTATATCACGTTCTCGTGGAATGTGCCAGAAATGAGTTTCTGAGACATGAACTTATTTTGGACACCCAATGCAGTAAATTAGACTTCTTTTTTTTTATACATAATGTTGCAAGTTCTGATTTCAAAATAGAAAACAGCGATAGATTTATAAGTTTTGTTATACATTCGTTATATTTAAGAGATCTAGACCTAATTTAAGTTTGTTAATATTTCGTTTAGGGCCGGCTTAATCTTATGATGTATGGCCTTTAAAATAAAAGAATAAAAAAAAAAAAAAAAAAAAAAAAAAATTGTTTCATTATGGGTGAATTTCGCGTAAAATAATCTCGAGTTTTATTAGATGGGATGGTGCAATGGCCCGATATTGGATGGGGTAGTGGCCGTTCCTATTTGGGTAAAAATGCCGGTGATCTGCCAATTTTTTTGGACGGAAAAAGGTTGTTAATGTAAAAAAAAAAAAAAAAGTTTTGACCAAAAAAATAGCATTTTCTATAGTGTGCGTTGTAGTACACTGAATACCATTTATGTCTGAATGACCTGGATTAAATTAACATTTTGTCATTAAAACGATGATAAGGCGTATAAGCATGCGGACTTAGGGATCTTTTGTTGTGGCTCTTGGCTAATTAGTAGCCCTCCGGAATCGTAATCAAAAGCTTTGAAATGGCTTACTTATATTTTTACGTTATAAATGGTGTCCAAATTTGTGTTTCACTTTGTACTTCTCGTTTGATTTTGAAGACTTTTTTGTCCAGCAGCGAGAGATATAGGGATATTATCATTATCATAATCATTGAAATATTTTTTCATTCATTTATTTATTTAGAGGAAATATAATTATACAATATTTCTTCAATATACAAAACCTAATCACACACCTCCGACAGGTATCTACTATTTGCTAAATGTAATGTAATGTAACCTATACGAAATATTATACTACCTACTAACCTATAAATTTAATTTTTTTAAAGTATGTATGTATGTACAGGAAGATGATCTCCCCACCATGGTTCAAGCCTTATCGTGGCGGTGGGGCTCAGTAGCCTAGGGTGAGCCCAACACCTTGAGCGAAGCTAATTGAGCCAAGCGGGCTCTTTGTACCCCTCTTATAAGAAGAGGGGGCAAGGGCGAGGATGGGAACCTCGCCTCATTGTATTGTCCTGACGGTGGGAGGGGTTGTTCTGTGGTGCGGGGCAACCCGTTCGTGGAGGTGGCGTTGGCCCCCTGAGGGGACTGACTGGTCGTTGAGGTGCCCTGTGCTAGTAGATCCGGGGCGCCTCAACAAAGGCGGCATTGGTGGCACTCGCCGGGTTTTAGTGGGTAGAGCTGCGCGAAACGCCACTACCATCTGCTTGGGATCCCATAATAAAAATAATAAAATCTAAATCCAAGCATAATAATATGTCACAGACTAAAGACTCAGTTAGCACCTTTTGCATAGATAGGACTAAATAAAAATATTGTTGTATCATAGGGTAGTTTCGAATAACTTTTGTAACAGAAGGACATCTGACACCTCAGTCCTCCCGTGACCATGGTTGCTGTAAAGTATCCGAAACGTCGGGCTTGTAAAAAACTAAATAAACCGCGATAAAATCCGTAAAAGTTGTTTCATTATAATGAGTGAAATTCGCGTAAACATAAGAAAACAATATAATCACTATAGAATAAAAATAAAAATTACACCGCGAAATCACCCTGTATATAGAAATTTGCCAATCTTTTTCCCCATTATCGTTATTCCAAAGAGATTACAAGACATGACAAGGGGCAGAGTGAGCGATTCATTAAAAGTATTATGTAACTGTTATAAGGGCTTGCCTTTAGAATACTAAGTTTTGGGGATACCAATTTTCTTTCGGCGTAATTTATTGGAATTTTTACGCTGGCATAAATATCTATAGCCGATTCAATAATTTCTAAGGGCCTCCCTTTATACCGCATTGAATGTCAATATTGAATTATGGATAACCTATGTTTAGAATTTTTTATGTACTTACTAATGATAATGATTTACCACATTTAAATGGTAGCTATGAACTTAAAAACATTGATCCTCGGGACACGTTCAGGCAACTCAATTTGTATGTCAAAAAAAGTTCAAATGTATGCTACATTTGAAAGGCAGGAACGCACTTGCCATCAGGTAAACCACAGGTTGAAATAAGTTTATTATATTTCTATGGGTAGATATAATATAGTAAAAGGTAAGCGTCGTACACGAACATAAGCAAGTTCACCTTGAATTTGCCTAAGCAATTCATTGTCTACCTTCAGCAGTGCTATTCTGTAAGAGTCATTTTCTAGGCTATGCGCCGCGACGAGCTCATCGCGCCAACAGCGTTGACGTTGCTAGGGTGTTTGATATGGTTTGACAAGCTTAGTGAATACCAAGTTCAATTCACAGCGCTGTCACAGCGTTGCGACAGCGCTGCGTTTCTTACAGAATAGCACTGCTAATAATTGCATTGCTTACCCCTTCCTCCATTCTAAAACACACGAAGCTGTTTCACAGTAAAAATTAGCAGGATGGTGGCAACAATTTCTTATTGAGGCTCAAAAAATAATAGACATGGCTATCACTGACTCTTCAATTCTGTAGCATAGGTGTGGGTGGTGCCGGTTGGACATTTTAAATTTCACTTTTATTCACATTTTTTTATTCACAACAAATCAAGTATCTCAAATCACCCAAATATATTAGCCCAACCTCTTATGGACGAAATACCTACACGGAGACTAAAGCGAAGGATCCCACAAGATGTGCTTATAAAATAAGCATACTGTTTCTAAAATAGGATGCGACACTGGCCGCATACCTATACAAGATCCAACATATATATATCCAACATTCTACTCAATATCCTGCGCAAAAGTGACAGATTGTAAAAATAAATAACAAAAAAAAAAATTTTATTCACAAAATTTGTATTTATTAATATTTCCCTGTGTTAAGTGTTAAGCATGTGTTAAGTGGTTTATATACGTATATTATATTAATAGAATGTGTAATTATTATAATGTTTAAAAAAAACAAGTAAAATAGTAGGCATATGGCTGGCATCCGAGACTTTTGGTTCAGTTGAAAATTAGCGTCAGGTAAGCTTTGCCTGACATAATGCTGAACTGGACCTTTATAACCTACACGTGAGACACACACCTTATATTATTACAACTTGTGTTTTGCAATTATTGTTTTATCATCAATGTTACTAATTTGTGTTACTTGTAGGCTGTGCAAGCGAAAAATGTTTCTCTGTGTTTGTATGTATTTTTTTTAATCTTTTCATGTGTGTCTCCTGTTAGTGTTGAATAAATATTTCTTTCTTTCTTTCTTCTTCTTTCAACCAGGAGCGTCACTACCTTATCAGCCGTATCATTGATTTCCGTATCATATCACAGGGTTTCAGGCAGCGTGTAAACAAATGTCATTTAAGTATTCTGAATCTCATAAAAAATACGGGATATGCCGACAAGTAGCCAGATCAGTGGCATGGAGACACTCATTCTGTATCTTTAGTTTTGTAGCGTTATATTCCTATCATATTTGTATCTACACTATGTTCAGATTTTTTTCTCTTTAGGTCGCGACGAAATAGAATACAATAACAAATAAGCAATTGTAAATTATTAAAAACATTATACAATATTGAAAAGCTATTATTTATTTTATTATTTAAAGCTATTATTTATTTGGTACCTGTAGCTTCAGCTAATAATAAATAAATATAAATAATAATTATCAAATCAATATCACTAAATTCATAACAGTAACAGTGCTAACCTCAGTATTGTGTTTGACACCTAATATCCCTTGCAAGGCCATAAATCCACCTCATAACTTCCCATTACATACTGTAGGCCTGGATATGATATGGTCCTTGATGTTATATGATTACACCCACCTTCGATTAATTTCACCATTATTAATTAAAACATTTATTCATACATTCAGGAGAAGAGCTCGTGGCACAGCGGTAATGGCCGCGCGGATCGATTCACCAGGTTAAGCAACGCTTGACGAGGTTTGTCCGTGGATGGGTGACCATCTTTACATATCGAGACTCCTCCGAGCCTCGAAAAGCACCTTAAGCTATTGGTCAGATTATTATTTTTCATACATTCAGTAATTCTTTACTTATTCAGTTACTCCGAAAATTTTCATTCATTCATTCACGAGTGCATTTTAATAAACATAATATTTTCAAGTTTTCATACATTAATGGTCACTGGCAGCCATATGGCTTATTCAATGCCAGCCAATCCCTCTCCAATCGTGTCCAAGGAAATGAAGCCATATAATATTATCATGGAACGAAAGTAGCCGTTATGCGATAAGAACGCTGAGCCCATTGCTAACTGCATCTGAGGATTATAGCCCCAAAAGAGAGGGCTTATTGTCGTTAATGTATGACCTTAGTGACGTCACGAAATAAAAACCGACCAATCACAGAGTGCAAGCAGTCACGTGATGCTATTAAAGACATCAATACGTTGCGATTATTTCATGTTTTACCCCTGGTTTTTATTAATCATGATAAATGGTACGGAAAGTATTATGTGTGAATGGCAGGATATTTTGCGTGATTATAATTTATAATTAATTGGACACGAGGGCTTTGATGTTTTTGTAATTAAATATTGAAAAAAAAAAAATAATATAATTGTTGCAAAACCATTTTAATTTTATGCTTTTAAATCATGGTGAAATGCTTGTGAATAGTCAATGGTATGATAACTAAAAAAATATTTTGTTTACTGTTTTATATAATGTAATATGTTAATGTTGAAACCACAGATTTATAAATAGACAGATGGAGCATGCCGAACACGCAAGTGACGCCACCAAAGCGAATACAAATTCAAAAGCGAACACAATCTAATAGACGCTTAGAGTACGACGATATGTCAAGCACTTGAGAGGGCTTTTGAATTCGTATTCGCTTTGAAGCGTCACTCGGGTGTTCGGCATGCTCCATCTGTCTTTATTTATAAACCTGTGGTTGAAACTTTGAGTAGAATTTAATCTTCCCTTGTATATATTTTTTTTGGATTGCAATAATGTCTTTCAAAAATAATAAGCATAGACACACGATGTATTCATTTCATCCCTAGGTTTACTGGAAAGTAAAATGTTCTAAAGAACTTGGACTTATCTAATGTTGTAATATGAAGTGACGTCATAAAATAATCATAACTAACACGGCCATTCGTATCACACTAATTACTTTCAAATGATCTCTTTTCAACTGTATCGAAATATCAATTGTTATTCCATTGAACAATAAAGAAACTGTACTTTATTACTGTATCTTCTTTATATTATAAAGTACAAAAAATCCAACATTTAGAAAGAAAACTTTTACATTTTTTTGAATAAGATTAGCAAATGCTAGCAAACAATGAAACCATGATATAATAATTAAACTTGATTAAAATACCGTTAGAAAAACTATTATAGAAGAAACCCCGATTTAGTAGTGAGGTAAATTCAAGCTGCAAGTTAAATCTTAGATGTACATTTTAAACTAAATTTACCTATAGGGGCTAGGGAGTAATAAAGTAAACCCTAATTGGATACTCGGTTAGGTATAATATACTCAATTCCACTCTCCACAATTTATAATATGTACATCTAAGTCCTAAGTAGATTACTTAGTCAAAGTGTTAGATTTAATAATACAGTACCTAGTAGAGCAAGCATTTGCTCGGTTTTTGAAGTGAAACTTATTTAGAATCGTTGTGATTTCAAACCGGATGCAACGGAAAAAACGACAGGTAAGAGACACAAATATAAAAGAGCGAGAGAGCAAATATCGGTATGTATGTATATTACCCACTATTTAATACTTGCTTGTATTTGAGCATTTAACATGTGTTTCACTTCTATCATGTGTGAATCGCACACACATCTTTTTTTTTTGTTTTGTTTTGAATACCCTTAGTAATAATGTGATTAAGTTTGTCTTCCTATAAAAAAAAAGAAATAAAAAGACAAAAAAATAATCGGACTGCAGATACAAATTAGGCTCCAGTTTTTAACCCGTAAATACAAAATATAAGATGTTTTTAAGAATAATATGTTTTATTATATTATGCTATTTTTGATAGTTCTATATTATTTTGTAAAAAAGAAACTATAAAACTTGGAAAAAACTTTAAGTGTCGTTTCCCTAGCTTATTTAAGCAACACAATGAGTTACTTTTATTTTGTTCTCAAATTAGTTGAATTATCTTATATCTATTTAATGTGGATAAACATATAAATGTATAAACCTATTGTCGCCCTTCTGTGTGTATGTCACTGAGCTCCTTCCAAATTGCAGAATTGAATTTGATGAAATGTTTTTCCGTGTTCAACAGGATTAGACATTGGCATAAATTCACATTTTCATCAACTACTATATTATGTTATGTATAAGACAACGTCTTTCGGGTTTGCTAAATTATGTAGGAATTACTGAAGTTTGTTCTATAACCTTGAATCTCATTGATTACAAACAAACAAATTGTTTAAATTATACATTATACATAGGCTAGGTTAACAAAAGTACATCTTGCAAGCCTATAAAATAGAGTAAATACTTTTTTTCACAAAACTCGAATTCGAGATAACGTTATAGCACATAATATACTTTTTCTTTATATCTCGGAAAAATAATTTCTACACAGCGCTAAGTAAACATACATGTTACCATAATATAAAGAAATGTGTGTTAGTAGAAAATGAATATTTTTATAAACTAGATCTCGAGTGGTGAACGCGTATTTTTTTGTATAAGCTGTGAAGTAAAAAAAGACGAACCATGTAATAGTAAAGGATCGACGTCGCCATGAGCTTACCTTATTCAGGTCTAAAACATTCATGTAAGGTTATGCATTTAATTTATTTGCCCTGATGGAATTATAGTTTAAAAAAGGGTATTTAACTGAACCGCCTATAATACACACAAGTCACAACGCTACAAATAACAAAAGTACAACGGATAATAAAAAAAGGAGGAACTTTTTAAACAGACAAAATATACATGTTTTTAGTGTTGCCAACCTAAATGAATTATATTGTCTTTTACTGACATGCCCCATGTACAAAACACACACCGAGGCCGCTAGGCCTTTTGTCAGCAGACTAGTTGCCTTATATTTGCCTCGGGGATTTTTTTATCGGAAGCCGAGTAGTGTCAGCGGTACAGCAATGCTGTTTATGAGCAGGACGTTCGTATTAATATACCAATTATAAATATTAGTATTTAAAACATTTAATAATTAACTGAAATAAGCACTCCTTTCTCTGCCTATTTGTCTGTATATCTGACAAAAAAATATGAGATACTTCTCACGGACATACAATTTCAATTTTTGCGACAAACAATATTACCAACGTAAGCTGTAGGGGAACAGATACTAAAATCATTATTTCACTGTAAAAAAAAGTCCAAATAAGACTTACGTATTAACGTTTTATTTATAGAAACTAGATAAATAAACCTCAACATGCGTATGCCAAGATTTTAGTACATACGTACGTAATATAATATTTATATTCACTGTAAATCTAGTATTTATATCACATCAATGTGTTAACCATATCATGCACATATCGGTGAATGGTATGTCCAGGATTGAATAAAGACATTTCTAAATTCTTTAATATTAAATTTCTAATAAATCCCCGGTCTCCCTATTTAGCTGCGTATTCAAATCATAATACACTAAAATATACGCATGAAGCGTTTGGAGGTTAAAAATAATAATTTCATGCAAAACGTTTATCTAACATTGAATATTTAAATGATGTGGGAAAGAATATATTTTTTTAACAAGAGCGATATATTATGTTTCTTAGATTGTAGGTAGTAATTTAAATGGTTTAATTTTAGCATGGAATAAAAAATATTAGCAAATAGCTAATTCATATCAAAAATTAAGTAAAAATGCATGGTACATTTTTTTCAATACTATATTTCAGTATAATGAAGAAAAAAGTAGTTTATTTGTTTTTATTTTGTCGACCTCAAGACTCGGTGGTTAGCGCGTTAGCGCTGAAGCCGTATATAGCGGGTTCGAATCCCGCAAGGTAACAAATATATTTTTCTGTATTCCTGGGTCATGGATGTGTATTAAATGTGTGTATTATATGTATGTAAAAAACCATAGATATATATTATGTATTATCGTAATGGTATCATATAATATTATAATGCTTTGTTCACAAGACTGCTGCAAATAATTGTTTTTTTTTTATTTTATAGAAGAGGTAAAACAAACTAAAGAGATAAACGGACAGTCGGTTCACCTGATAGTAAGTGATCCACAGACACCCACTCCACCTGAGGATTTCTTTTTTCGTCATCATCATCATCATCATCGTTAAAAACTGTAAGCAAGTTTACAAAGTTTATATTTTATTAAGTAAATTACCAAAATGTGTCAGGTTTAATAGACGAATTGAGTACATAGCCGTTGCCTTGAACGAAATCAAGCAAATTGGTCTTCTACGACCGATGCAACGGTGCATCGATCAGCCTCACGGGATAAGTACTTCGTGACGTAACGCCGACGTATAAAGTTCAAATTCGGGTGTACTTCATGAAAATTTTAAGAGGAATTCTCGCAACTCTAGTTTGAATCTTGAGATACGTTATGAACCAATGTAATGCTAAAAGTAAAACTGATGGATACCGTTTTCATGCTTGCACACAGCCAAATAAAGTTGATTCTTGTTTGTATTATTTTTGAACTTTTTTCATTTTGTTGCACTGTCTAACGAATAGATAAAATAAACGGTGTTTGATGAATTTTGGAGCAATAGCTGTAGCATGCATGTTTTATACCTTCATTTCCATTAGGGTTATCGAATTGAGTGCTGATAAAAATATACTGTAAAATTTGGTAGAAATATTCAGTTGGTAGCACTTTGACTAGAGGGGCGACGAATTTCAATGTATGGCTAACTGGAAATAAGTATTAAATAGAGAGTTTATTAGAAACTAGCTATTGTTCGCAGCTTTGCCTGCGTTAACTGAGATTATTTACAAGGGAATTTTAGCGGGATGATAATATATAGCCTTCCTCGATAAACGGGCTATCTAATACTGTCAGAATTTTCCAAATCTGACCAATAGTTCCTGAGATTAGCGTGGCCAAACAAACAAATTATTCAGTTTTGTTAGTATGAGGTTTAATATTAAAGAATTTAAAAATGTCTTTATTCAATCCTGGACATACCATTCACCGATATGTACATGATATGGTTAACACGTAGATGTGATATAAGTATTAGACTCACAGTAAATATAAATATAATAGGTCACCATCGAAGCGCTTGGGTTCATGACCTTCACTTTTTATTACCTACTTTTCAATTATTACTCATCGTGGCAATATTCGGGTTCATACTCGAGAAGTATATATAGTAAGAGTAAGTAAGTAAGCTTCTGTTTTCTTATGTTTTTTTTTTTTTTTTTTTTTTTTTTTTTGATGACGCAGCGGAAATCCTTTACGACCTTACCAGGGCCTGGGTAGGCGCGCTGGCGTGTGTGGGGACTCGCATTTGGGTGCCCTACCCCACTAAAACCGCTACGTGAGCCTTCAGCCGCTATACTTGAGGGACCCGGATCTGTGCAGGCGACGGGATACCCTCAGCGACAGACTGGTCCCGGCAAGACCAGATTCTCCACAATAGGGGGACTGCCCGGCTACGACTTGGCAGTCCCCACGACGTCGTGTCTTAAGCTGGGCCCGGGTTCCCATCCCGAGCCCGACACGGGCACAGGGGTGTCACTGGAAGCGCATTAAGTAGCGCCTCCGACGCACCCCCGTTCGTCGTCTACGGGGGGAGGCCTCATCAGCGGCTTCCTCTCTCACCCGTTCATCGGCCTCCTTCTGGGACATTACTGTCTCGCAGAAAGAGGCCATTGCCGCCCAGGACTCGTCACAGCCGAGCATCGCGGTGATGACGCTCGACAAAGACAAGTCCCCTCCGATGACAGACGTCAGATCCTGACGCAGCGCCGCCCATCTCGGGCACACCTCGAGGGTGTGCTGGGCAGAGTCCACCGCCGCACCACAATCGTGACATCCAGTCGTCGGCTCCTTTTGGGCCGTCCGACACAAGTAATCACCAAAGCATCCGTGCCCGGTGAGAACCTGCGTCAGACGGAAGGTGAGGGGTTTGCGCTTACGGCGCATCCACCGCTCAAGAACTGGGCGCAGAGCAGCCGTTAGGCGTTTGCCATACGGCTGACGCGCCAGGTCCTCCCCCCACCTCCGCATTAGTGCCTCCATCCCTAGTCGGCGGACCCGTAGGACCCCGTCAGGCGAAAGGCTCAAGCCCAGAGATCTCCTATCCGAGACGTAGGAGTGTGTCTCGGCCAGAACCTCCGCCACAAGTTCCCACGGGGGGTCGCCGGCCAGAGCGGATGCTGCAGCCCACGAAATCGTACGGTACCCCCGAATCACCCTCACCGCGATGACCCGCTGCGCCGAGCGCAACGCGGCCTTAACGCTCGCCGTGAGGTGATCCGCCCAAATCGGGGCACCGTACGTTGCCATACTCCGGCAGACTCCGGAGTACAGCTGCCTGCTGGCGGCGCTGGGTCCTCCGAGGTTCGGGAGGAGTCTGCCCAGCGCACTCGCCGCCTTCACGACCCTCGGTCCCAACGTTTTGAAGTGTGGGCCGAAGGTCCATCCTCCGTCGAGGATGAGCCCCAGGTACTTGATATGGGGGCTCATCCTGACTCTCACCCCTCCAACCTGGAGGGCAGCCCCCGGTGGGGGTCCTTTCCGCCCAGTCCCACGGAAGAGAAGGGCTTCGGTCTTGGATGGTCTGACCTGAAGCCCTAGACTCTCTATGCGACCGATCACGAGGTCTAGTGTGACCTCGGCCAGCCGCGCCGCCTCCCTGTATGTTCGTCCCCGGGCATACATGAGGGTGTCATCGGCGTAACATATGACACCCGTCCCGGGTAGGAGACGGCCTCGCAGGACCCAGTCGTACCCGATGTCCCACAGGATCGGACCTAGCACTGATCCTTGTGGGACACCGCAGCCGACTCGCCACCACTCTACGGACCCCAACCGGTTCTCGCAGGCTACCCTCCTTTCGGAGAGGTACGCGTCCAACAGTCTCCTGAGATAGGGAGGCACTCCGAAGTAGGCCAGTGCCTCCCGTATCACACTGTGCGGGAGACTGTTGAAGGCGTTCGCGATGTCCAGCGACACCGCGACCACCACTTCCCCGCTGTGTTCCGCCTCACCCGTCACCGCCCGCAGGCGTTTGAGGGCGTCGATCGTAGACCGGCGTGCCCGGAACCCGAATTGGGACTCTGAGAGTCCAGGTCCCGGGCCCTCCTCGAGGTGCTGAACAAGCCGGGAAGCCACAACTCTTTCTAGAGCCTTCCCAGCCTCGTTCAGCAGCACCACCGGTCGCACCGACGAAGCCGAGTCCGTGGGCCGCCCCGCCTTCGGTATAAGGCAGAGCCGGCCCTCCTTCCACGCCCTCGGGAACTGACCAGACCGCAGGCAGCGGTCAAACAGCTCCCGAAGGCTATCACCGAGGTACGCGAGTGAGATAGCAAGTACTTTCTTATGTTTACGCGAATTTCACTCATTATAATGAAACAACTTTTACGGATTTTATCGCGGTTTATTAAGTTTTTTACATTTACATTACCACCTGCTTGGGATCCCATAATAAATATAATAAAATCAAAATCCAAGCATAACATGTCACAGACTAAAGACTTAGTTAGCACCTTCTGCATAGATAGGACTATATAAAATATTGATGTATCATAGGGTAGTTTCGAATAACTTTGTAACAGTAGGACGTCTGACACCTCTGTCCTCCCGTGACCATGGTTGCTGTAAAGCATCCGAAACGTCGGGCTTGTAAAAAACTTAATAAACCGCGATAAAGTCCGTAAAAGTTGTTTCATTATATTAAGTAAGCTTTTCTTGTTTCTGAAACAAACAACGCCCGGTTTCTGGAACATTGGTCAAAGTGTATGTCAACTAGCATGGCTGTTAATGGCGGTTAATATACGATTTAAGAGTCAAATTTGACAGCCTTTCATTGCAGTGGCAATGTCAACTGACAGGCCGATCAAATTAAGTAATTTAACCATACTTCTAGCAACTTATTTGACACTTAACAAGAGATTTGACATTTGATTTGTTAATTTTTGATCAGTTGATCCTTTGTTGATCAGCCTTTCGGAAACCGGGCGTAAGAGTTAGTTATGTTTCTGATTTTTTTCTTTATGTATAAATATTAATATGCCTAATATACCTTATTATTTATACGACCTTCATAGCACTAAACAGCACTATAAATCACATTAAACAAATATAACATTGTGAATTATGACTGATGAAGAAGTCATAGTGAATTGTATACAACACTTTATACAATACAATACATTTTATACCATATTTAAAAAGAACCATAGTAGTCTCATGTAACGTACATCCTAGACTGATGGAACTCCAAAAATTGAAGGCCGTGAAATATATTCGTTGAATTTCAATTAAGTGAATTCACACATCACACGACAGTCAATCGACACTATAATTACATATTTCCAGAAATCCCATCCCAAAATTTATCCCTGAATTTAATTAAATTGTTTCTATTGAAAATTGTTCGTCCATAATTATTTCCGTCTGACGTTAAATGAACGTAATAACGTTAACACTTTTAACGTTATTAACGTACGCGTGAAAAATTCACGTCAATCTACGTAATCACTCCGCGGTTTGCAATGCGAACATGTAATGGTTATTTCAAAAGCTATTTATTGCTAGTACTCAGCTTTGTTTGTAGATTATATTATTATAATGCATTAATGATTAAATTATTTAATGATTAAAACAATTGACATTCAATTGACAATGTACCCGTGTTTCGGTAATTTGGGGGCTAGTGAGTAGTGAGTGAGATATTTTATATTAATAAGTTATGTTGACTATGTTAGCTTTTTTACAGTAATTATGGTTATCGCTTTTTTTGGAACGAAGTTCCTTACGGCAGGCTTGGAGGGGATAGGGATTTTGCTGCGCGAGCGAACCGAAAAAAATGTGATAGTAAAATCGTAAGAAAAAGTGCGTGGAATAAAAAGCGTTAAATGAGACGTACGCAGGCGCGACAGTCGCATACACAAGCGAGTAGTGTATAATACCTTTCTTTTTAGCCGAAGGAACTTCGTTCCTACCTGGTGTCCCACGACACCACATTTCTTTTTATTTATTAATTATAGTCGTCTGAGACTATAATTAATTTTGAAATTCCGAAAAAAAATAGTTTAGTCATAATATTATGTAGGTACTATAGTAAAAATATTTTTATCAGATTCTTATCTCAATAATTGCATTAATGCAGTTTCATATTAGGACGTATGACACTTCAATTCTTTCGTGAACATACTCGTTGTAAAATATATTTTTAATCGTATTTTTTTTAATTCGATAATATACCGTCCTCGACTCTTGATAGACTTCATACAATTCAATCCAACGTTCAGAACAAAAAAATATATCAACCCATGTTATATGTCCCACTGCTGGGCTCCTCTTTGAAATGAGGCGAGGATTTTAGGTATAGTTCATTAAAGCGCTGGCCCAAAGAAGGGTTGGAACTTGGCACACCTTGAATTTTTTTTTCTGTTTTCTCACGATCTTTTCCTTCACCGGTGAGCAAGTGATGGTCTCCTTTTCAGAGTGCACTTGGAAGTATAGAAAAACCTATTCAAAGGCAATGAAGTGGGTCAGGATCGAACCGGGACCGGGACGCTTAAGAGATCGAGTCCAAGAGACCGTTGTCGTCGGCCTGAAGAAGTTGTAAAAATGTTTACATATTTTTGACATGCACACTGGTGATTCAATAAAATGGTGTTAAAATAAACCTATTAAAGCAACTATCGCCTTATGATATTTTAATATAAAATAAGTTATAAGAAATAATAAACTAGTACCTTTTCAATTTTAAACATTTATCGCAAGCGAACGAAGTTTCATTAGATTGTGGTTTAAAACTTGCATAACTCGTAAAGTTAGCTGTTTGATCGGAAGTTTGCAGCTCCTATTGCTTACTAATTAGGGTTGATACTTATTAACTTTTTAATAGTCTTTTATTCCAGTATGCCGCGAGGATTAGCCGTCTTGGCGTTAGTCGAAACAGGAGATAAAGGTTGATAATGATGATGAGGTTCTTTTAAATTTAGTTAGTAATATAGTGAAATAATAACATAGTAGTACACCCCCCCCCCCCCCCCACAATCCCCCATATCCCCGGCAACTACCCGGATAAATAGCAAAAAATAAAGAATATGATACTTTCTTCCACGAAGCAGGTACTGTCCCCTGATTCTGTAAGAGTCATTTTCTAGTACAGCGTTGACGGCGCTAGGGTGTTTTATATGGTTTGATAAGCTTAGTGAATACCAACCTGAATTCACAGCGCTGTCACAGCGTGTCGACAGCGCTGGTCTTATTACAGAATAGCACTGCTGGCAGAAAATCTGCCAGCGTATAGATAATTTATTTATTGCACGTATATAAATCCTATATACGTAAGTATTTAGGTTGAATAAAGGAAAAACGTAATTTACAGCGCAATATGCTGCCAAAAATATTTTGACCATTTTCACAAGCCTAAAAATATACTCTACTACGAGTAGTTTTAGGAATAATTTTCATTTGCCAATGTTTCATAAAGGCTGTTCGTTATAATATGGCTGACAGTAATATTTCCCTCACTATTGCAGTGCTAAGTTTTGGGTATCAAAGCATTCACTAGACTTAATTGATGTTTCCAAAATCATACAATATTTACATTTAATTGTATCGGAAAAACTAAAATATTATAAAGAGAATCGAATTACTTACTACTTCTAAACATCTAACTACTTACTACTACATACGCATAACATAATGACGTGCTTTAGGGCCTTGTGTAGATACACTAGTGCATATTTGTGTGGCTTTTGCGCGGCCCGGGAGAGGCCATTTCCGTCCAGGATCGAGCAACGCGGTGATGACACTCGCCAAAGACAAGTCTCTTCCAATAACCGACGCCAGATCGCAGTGCCATCAACCTCGGGCACACCTCGAAGGTGTGCTGGGCAGAGTTCACCGCCGCGCCACAATCGTGATATGCAGTCGTCGGCTCCCTGTACGCTGTCCGACACAAGTAGTCGCCAAAGCATCCTTGCCCGGTGAGAACCTGCGTCAGACGAAACGTAAAGGGCTTGCGCTTACAGCACATCCACTGCTCAAGAACCGGGCGCAGCAGCCGTTAGGCATTTGCCATACGGCTGAGGTGCCAGGTCCCCCCCCCCCCACTTCCGCATTAGCGGGCCCTTAGGATCCCATCTATCTAGATGTTCAATAGAGTTCAGTAGAGGATCAGTTCATGTTAGGATTAACCACCTGTTTAATCCTAACAGCAACTGATCCTGTGATACCTTGGATTTTTCTGAACTTCGATGTGCACCGTGAAACATGAGACCATCGCTTGCTTGACGAAGGAAAACATCAGGTCTAGAAAGTTCCATTTTCAAATTTGATTTGCAATTATGAACATTATATTAATTGGAACACAGAAATGTAATTCTAGCTGGTAATTAGCTAAATATTAATATCGGGAATATACCTACTACTGCAATATGTCTGTCTAGCGAGCTGGAAGCACGCGAAGTGCTCGATTAGAAATTTTGCATTTCAATCACATGTATTGAACACCGATATTATTGTGCGAATGAGGTATTCATCATCGTAATATCATCATCATCATTATCATTTTAATCCCCTCACTTGATGATTTTAAAGTAGAATGACCTGCCTTTTTCTCAATAAAATCGCACACGCAATTAGAAAAAATCATATTATTTATATAACAGTAAAATTATGAATTGATTTTGTAAGAGGTAATTTGCTTTGTAGCCAAATTGGGCCGGCACGACCGGGGAGGAACCATTGCTCATATAAAATCGACGTAAAGTGACAGCTAAGCTGTCGCTTTTCGTGTGGTTAGTGAGTTTCCGGTGGCCCATTGGGGGAGATAGGGAAAAGGAGGGCAACGCATCCTCATAACCTCTGGTTATGTGGATGTTAATGGGCGTCGCAACTCGCAAGGCTTCGACTGTTTGTTTGTTCTCTTATGATATAAAAAATTAAGTCTTTAAAAACCGCAAATTACAAATAATCCGGATAGATAATTAAGAACCTACTTTTGACTCATAAAAAAGTTAATATTATATTTTCAGTATATTAAAATAGTCCTCACTGACATTGCTGACCGTTTCCAAAACTTCCCGCAGTTGGAGCTGATATTGATTTATAAAGTCAATAACGTAATTGAAAATCTTGCGGCGGTAGAGACAGCGTTTTAGGGCTTAACTGGATTGGCTTTTAGACTAAATCGAAAACCTAAATTATTTATAGCATGTTTTCAAAGAACGATGTACAATCACGGAATGAAAAGGATCGTCAACTTTAAGTAGTCTTGAAGACCAGACCAGATGGGAAGACGATCTCCGAGCAGTGGCAGGTCCACGTTGGTTGCGAGTAGAAAGGGATCGCTCGTCTCGGCGTTCATTGAGGGAGTCCTATGTTCAGCAGTCGAAGGATAAAGGCTGATGACGATGATGATGATGACGACGATGATGATGATGATGAAGTAGGTTTTACACTCGTATACACAAACTATACTTTGAGGTGTCACAGTAAATAATGAAACGATACTATGCAAAGAACGGTTCTTTCTATCTATGCGCTCCTGGTATCAATAATCGGGTTTTTATTGGTTATTTGTTCTTTTTATTGGTTTTATGGGTTTGACAGACGCACAGTGGTGGACTTAATTTAAGTATTGTGTATGAATTGGTTTGAATGACCCTATGCATTCGGGAGTACTGTGGCATCTCAAAGTATTGTTTGTGAATACGGCTGTTTTCTAGAATACATCGAGGTGTCAAAATATGTATACATAATACAAGAACATCTTCTACGACAAACTTTCAAAAGGTCATACCTATTATGTCTTCGTGACACGTCGAATTAATCAAACTCTCAACTGACGAATCTCTTCAGTGTACGTACAATCTCACAGAAAAAGCGTTTTATAAAGAGGGAAGATGATATAGACAGGGCAATTTCGGTGATGGTAATGTTCCCTTTATTATGAAACTCAGAGAAGTTGGTTATTGAACAGAAAAACATGATCCCAGCAATATAAGTATTATTTTATTGTTACATTTACAACAGCTTCACAGTCGTATGCGCATAAGCATACCACTTCCTAAAGTTGACAAAATAATAATATTTTTATTCTATATTTAAAAATTATCATAATCATCAGCCTATTTCTTTTCCATGAGCAATCTAATAATAGGGCTAGCACTCATATCCACACTACGCTACTAGGCGGTCAACCTTTTATGAATATAATATTACATATTTATCAACCATCGACAACCCTGGAATAAAGTTGGAGTCTTCACAAAATAAACAACTTTATAACTTGATTCTCGTGACGACATAATTAATAATTATCTGTATTAAATCCCTTAGGGATTGAGTTTATCCATTGTCAACAAAACTATTTAAATGAAAGCGTTTAAGGTTACAACTATTTTAAGAATTAATTGAATTGTCTTCACGGAGGTGTCACGGGCTTAATTCTTCCAAGTATATTATACTCGTATATACTTATTTATATACTTATTTGAGTATGTGCAAATGTCAACGCTCGATAAACAACACTATAAGTGAAACAACACTAAAAGTGGAAGGGACGCGTGCCTCTCACTCGCTCTCATTGTGAGCGCATAACGTGAGCGGAGCGTAACGCAGTTTCTTGAAGTGTCACCCGGCAAACCAATTTATAAGACGTTGTCACGTCAAAAAGAATTTTGAAGTGAAACTTCTTTAGAATCGTTGTGATTTCAAACCGGATGCAACGGAAAAAACGACAGGTAAGAGACACAAATACAAAAAAGTGAGAGAGCAAATGCCGGTGTGTATGTATATTGCACACTGTTTAATACTTGCTTGTATTTGAGAATTTAGCATGTGTTTCACTTATATCGTGTGTCAATCGCACACACACCTTTTTTTGTAAAATTCTGTATCACTTTGTCCTATGCACAATAAAGAATTTATCATTTAGTCATAATTATTAAATATGCACTCGGTCGGGGCCCTTTGGGGCATCCCATCATATCTCTCATATTGGTGACCCCAGTGCGACTGTCTATCTGACAGAAGTTATACTACCCCGTGGTAAGGTCAGTTGTCAGACTTTCGGACTTTTAACGACCCTGCCAAAGATATGCAAAGGACAGCTGAGATCAACGACTTAAAGCGCTTTACGAGGCACGCAAGAGTCTCGGTATGTAATGATGGTCACCCATCTTCGGACCAACTGTGATAAGCGAAGCTTTACCTCATGTCAAACCCAGGCGACTTATTTTACTTATCTACGAGATTTTGTTTACATTGTAACTATCAATATCAAAGCTATCGTAAACGCATACATTAAAATAAACATTTTAAACAAATGTTTAATTCAGCTTGCGTGAAAGCTCTCTATAAAATATAAACGTAGGTAAAAAAGATATTGTCTGATGTTATCCGAGCTGGTCAATGCAACGGAGCATTAGGGGTCGTAAATATAAATTTATGGTCAGTTGCATGGTAATCGATGAACCGCATAAAAGTGTCGCAGGTTCCGTACACCCGTATTATGATATATCGAGTCTTATACCATTTTATGTGTGTGGGAATGTTTGCGGCTATTTCTGCAAATGTACATATGCGCCTTTATTTCTTTTAAAAGATTGGTTATGAAATAGGCAAATTCGAAATTTGAATGTTTTTAACACGCTTTTTATAAGCTTCATCTGTATGTATGTTTGTTTATATGTATGTAACCGACTTACGGAAATACAGTAAAGCTGTTTCGAGAACAAAAATAAAACATCATGGAAAAACTGCTACCAAATATATATTTTTTGCTTCTTGATTAGACTCAATAATTATTTTGAAAGCAGTTAAGCTGCAGTACCCTAACATTCCCTGCGTGCAAACAGACCCTTGTAATCAGTACTCTATATTTTTCTGTCATAAATATATCAAAACAGATAAAAATGTTGATATCGATTTCATTATACTACATTTTAAAATATATAAAGTGTAATCACTACAATGAGCGACGGTGGTCCAGTGGTGGATGGATTCGGCCTCTTATGCGAGAGGTTTCGGGTTCGATCCTGACCCCCCGAGTGTGCCTAAAAATGGGTGTTTCTAAAATTTCTAAGTGCACCGCAAACACGAGACCATCGCTCGCTCACCGGTAAAGGAAAACATCGTGAGGAAACCTGCATGCCTGATGTGATTGAAAATCTTTGAAAGTATGTGAAGTTCACCAACCCGCACTGGGCCAGCGCGGTGAACTATTGACCCATTACTCTCCTCGCCTGATTTCGAGGAGGAGACCCGTGTCCAGCAGCGGGACATAAAGGGTTGATAACTTTACAACAATGGTTTTTTAAATATATATTTATTTTACATGTGAAGATGAAATATACGCATGGCAATAAAACTTAGTTAAGTTAAAGTTATTTTATTATGTTTCCAGTACATATATGAGTAATTGTCCCTGTTGACGCAGGGAAATGCGTTTCACCTTGAGGTGTTCTAGGTAAATGTTAATGTAACTATAGATAGATATACTAAAGAAGATTTCGTAACTGGTTTAGCATAAAAATAATATTTTTCACCCAGTAACCTCCTTCCACTGTACCCAGTCCCAGTAATATTATAACATCATCATCATCAGCCTTTATCCATATATTATGACCTCTTGATGACTACCTCTGTGGCTCAATGGTTAGCGTGTTGGCGCTTACACCAGAGATAGCGGGTTCGAATCTCGCCAGGGAACAAAAATAAAATCTGTTCCTGGGTCATGGATGTGTATTAAATATGTGTATTATTTAATAAAAAAATTAAATATAAGTATTAATATAAAACGTATTAAATATATGTATTTCCGGTGTATGGTACCCGTAACACAAGTTCATTGGAAACTTAGCACAGGACCTGATTGATGTGGTGTAAAAGCGTCCATAGATATAATATTATTAGTATAGCACATGTAACATTATAATATATCCTTAATAAATCTACACTAATATTATAGAGAGGAAAACTTTATTTGTTTGTTTAGTTGTAATGAATAGGCTCAAAAAGTACTGGACCGATTTCGAAAATTCTTTCATTATTCGAAAGCTACATTATCCACAAGTAACATAGGCTAAATTTTATTCTGATAAAAAATAGGGTTCCGTAAGATATTTTGGTTTTTCGGACACAAGGTATAAAAAATGTTATTTTGCGTACTATGATCCGGTTGTTGAATCTTAGTTAACGTAGGCGAACCTGCGGGCAACAGCTAGTGTATATATAAAATAAGTAAGCAAAACACACGTATTATGACGAAAAAATATTCTGTTCACTCAGAAATCGTCCCATTTTAATAATAATCCAGTAAAACTCAACATAAATGTTTACGATTCGTATTACAGCTTCATCAACATTTATGTTTCATCGTGTAAATAAACTGAGGAATAGACTTTGTCATATTTTACATTGAAATTTCGTATGCCGATTCAGCAAAGGATAGAAGTTGAATGGTTATCTTTAAAATATAAACGAGGTCCTTTCACATCGTAGAGCAACATGTTTTAATATCTATATCTATACTAATATTATAAAGAGGAAAACTTTGTTTGTTTGGCTGTAATTAATATGCTGAAAAAGTACTGGACCGATTTCAAAAATTCTTTCACCGTTAGAAAGCTACATTACGAGTAACTATGTTACTAGTGGATAATTTAGCTTTACTAAATTTTATTCTGAAAAAAAATAGGGTTCCGTAAGATATTTGGGTTTTTTGGACACAAGGTGTAAAAAGTCATCCAGAAAAGTTACTTATTATGCGTACTAAGATCCCGTTGTAAATCTTAGTTAACGCAGGCGAAGCTGCGGGCAACAGCTAGACTTTAATATGTTTATTACTAACTAGCTGTTGCACGCAGCTACGCCTGCGTCAGCTAAGATTTAAAACGGGTCCCCAACTTTTTTTAAAATTTAATATAGCCTATGTTTACCGGGGATAGGGTAGCTTCCCAACAGTGAAAGAATTTTTTAAATCGGTCAAGTAGTTTCGAAGCCTATTCAATACAAACAAACAATCAAATATTTCCTCTTTAGAATATTAGTATAAGAAATATGGCAGTCATAAAGACTAGCGATACAAGTGAAAACTTAGTAGAAGAGTATTTTGGAATTAAGTCATTGAAAAATTTAAAATTTTTGTATAAAAAAAACTCCCAAGTCATGATGTCACATGCGATGTCGCGAAGATTATCCTTTACCGTAAAATTCTCAACACGGCCAAAAAGTTCACTAGTTACTTCGAAAATTAATTTTAGAATTGTGGAAGTAATAAAAAATATTAAAATTATTTCGGGTGGAAAACTCTTACTTTAAACTGAAAACGATCACCAAGTGATCATGGCGATTAAAATATTGTCAAAATATTCGGTAAGAATCATTAAAACTATACACACAGATTTGAACCACCCGAACAATTTTAATTCAAATATGAATTGAAACAATACAACAAGAGAGGATACACATTATTGTAGGCAAATAAAAAAAAATCGGAAATCTACGTCATAATATCAGGATTTCATTATCATCAGGATTTACCTCTAGATGCACTTTATTTTTTTCGTCTAAATCTCCGTGCAGTGGCCAGTCCATGTTGGATGCGAGTGGCAAGTGATCGGTCACCTTGGCACTCATTGAAGGAGGTCTTGGATGTTTAGCAGTGGACGGATAAAGACAGATGATGATGATGATTTATGAAGCAACAATTTCTTTACCACATGATATATGAAGCAACAATTTCTTTACCACTTGAGTCCCTCGTATGTGAAGCGGCCATCTCGTTGCGATGCCATTTGTTCTCCAAATAGGAAGTAAAGTTGTTTACTCCTTTCTCTTGTGAGCGCTTCCAAACTTTTGTTTTACTCTTATAGCGTTGCATCACGAAGTTTCGCTGTTTTTGGTGTTGCTTCAGCCTAATATTGTCTAGGGTGGAGATTTAAGAGATCAAGATATAGTTGCCAGTTTGTAAACTTTGAGTTTTAAGAATATTAAATCTTTAAAACGCGAGTCTTGGCGCACATCCAATAGAATGTTCAAGATGCAATGTTTTTGGATTGAAAGAAATGTTTAAGTGAATAAAGTCAAAGGTCTCATGTTTGTATCGTTTCTTCTGTGAATCAGTTTTCATAGCTTTAAAAGGTAAGGACAGGTAGAGTAATTATTACTATCTTATATCTGATGAACAAAAGATGAACAATGCGCGGATGATTTGAGTTGGTCTCGTACAATTTTGGAGAGGCCAGGTGGAAAAGCCTTTACGTTAATGAGCGTCAATTAGTAAGCGTACATATTGTGTCACATGCCGTTCTTGTGACAAAAGTAAAGTATCAACTCATATTTATCTAACTACTCGAGTCACTTCCACGAAATCAGGCGAAGAGCTTATTGGGCCATATTTCAACGATACGCAGGCCCAAAGTGGGCTACTTTTGATCACACCCTGTTGTTGGTGTTGGTGGTGTTTTCCTTTACCGGTGAGCAAGTTCTCACGCATCGGGTGCATGAGAACTTAGGAATTTAAAAAACCATTTCAAGGCACCACAGGGCGTGGATCTTAAACCCTCGCCCTCAAAAGTTGAGTTATTGGACCACAGTCGCTTGTCGCATCCTGTTATGTTAACCTACATAAATACCTCCCTTAAACACAAGACAAGTGGCGCAAACGCTAAACGAATAGAATAGAACTCATAGGAAAAAAAACATTTTTTAGAATTACGCTTTTACAAACAAAACCATATACTTTATGGGCCTGAAAGAGAGTTCGTCAAATTTTTTGCAACAGCACTAAGGCGTTTGCCCCTGTAGACAAGTGGCACAAACGAATAGAATATAATAGAATACTTATTGTATGGAAATTATACTAGCTGTCAAATTATATGTCGTAAGCTAGTGTCATTCTCATACAATAAGACGTATTCTATTCTATTCGTTTAGCGTTTCTGCCACGTGTCTAGGGGGGCTGAATAGATTCGGAGCGTTTGCCACTTATCTAGGGGGGGTCGGTTAGTTAATAACAAATGAAGAATATAATATTCCATTGAAATCTCAAAGCCCCACTAGATTAGGGAAGTGGTTCAAACCTATTTGTCACTCAGAAAGGGATCTGAAAGGGCTATTGTTTTGTAAACTAAAATCCTCGAGACTAGCGACTAGCCATTTCAGTACGCACTTGCGAATACCCTTCTCATTGTTGTTTTGGGAACACCCTTTGTATTAATATCCATATAATAAGAGAATTGTTTGTTCCTACTTAGAATTCTGTCATTAACAAATGATATTGTTACGCGTGTGTTGCTTTTACCCCCGTCTCTGCTTTTCATTTCTCGTAAGTTTTTTTTTAAATACTATTTTTTTAAATACTACAGCTGCTGCCCCGACAGACTTCATTCTGCTAAAAGTACTGATGTCGCTGTTAAATAGGGGTTAATCATAGAGGAGTGAAATGGTAGCATGTATTTTTGAATGCTGTATTATAAAAAAGTTAAAAAAATCTAAGAAATAAAAAAATGGGGAGTCATCTTTATCATTTAGGGGTATCTAAAGTGCCTTTGGCTTAACTGGTCCCTAAGGTTGACAGCTGAGGCAATTCTAAAAAAAAAAGACATTTATATATTCCAAATTATACCACATGTATAATTATCGGTAAGCAAGAGGTGTGAAACATAATGATTTATATCAAATGTTCAGGAACACAGAGACATAATAAATTAGATTTATGAAATAGGCATGTTGACTATTTTTTTTAATTGATTTTATTTGATAGATATACTATAGATAAACACAAAAAAAAGATTTTTGTAATGAAATATGTCCAATTTTAATAAAAAATTAAATAAAGAAAAATAGTTTTTAAAATTGCCGTTAAAACGCTCCAAGCGTCATTACGACACACCGTATTCAGAGCTCGCGCTATGCTAGGTGAGTTTGTACTTAGCTCAATGTTCAGTGACGTCATCGCCTTATTGGCGTTTACAGTCACGTGACTATGCATGATAAATAACGCATTTTAAATTAATTTTCAAAATTTTAAGACAAATAAGTAGACTTTTTAAATGTTATTTTAGGTATTCAAATACTTTATTTAATATGTAAAACATAACTTTACATGAATTTGTAACATGTGTCAACATCCCTATTAACGTAACGTGTTTCGTGAAATACACAAAATATATATTTTTTTCATTTGAGAAAATAAAGATTACACAAAGGAAATTGTTGGTAATTTCATAGAAAGTTAATGTAATTCAAAAGGTGAAATTGTAAAGTGGAATTTTACTTACAAGTTACATTATGATATTTGATTTAAGCCAAATAAGTACTGCGCAGAGCCGTACTCAATTTAGCGGCAAAATGAATTGTCGCTGAAGTGAACAGAAAACTATTTCGTTTTCAGAATGAAATTGTTTTTGTTATAAAATAAAACGCTTTATGTCTCTCGGATATTTAAGTGTTTCAGGTTGAAGTTTGATGAAGAATCGCCTTCTAGTGTTTGATTGTGAACCGTTTGTTTCAAGTTTTCTTGTACGATTTTTATATTGATTTTAATTTTTTTGGGAAGAAGATTTAAGAATTGTTTTGTAGTGGTAAAAGTCGGATAAGAAATTAAAGCATTTATTTAATTTGGGCGTTTTAGAATTTTCATTATTTCATATTTTTGTTATTTTTGATATTCTTTTACTTATTTCATATTCTTTGTGCGAGATTAATTTTATTTTCCCTAGAAGTAAAAATACAAAGAAAGTTATTGATCTTTTAGCGGTATATGTTCAGCGCTTGCATCTAGTTGATGGGGTGTTTCTGGATTCGCGTTATATTTTCAATTTCCTTTATATTCTTCGTATATATCACTTCGAATACTTTGGACTTATGGCGCGGCTATTGACAATTAAAATCATATAATACTTTTACTTATCTTAGTGCCTGTGAAGGTAATATTAAGTTATTTGAAATGGTTTGGGTTATGGAAGTTTTGCTGTACCAAAATCTGAAATCTAAATAGAAAAAGTATTAGAAAATATAAATTACTTACTGAATATTGCCCGCGGCTTCGCCCGTGTTAGCAAAAAAGAAATACTTTTTTTATATATAAAATACATCGTACGTTACTTCTAGTACCTCCCAGAATATGTTTACTTTCATGAGTTTTTTCGTGAAACCATAACAAAAATCCACGCTTTCACACTTGTAATATTAAGTAAGGATTTTCTAATTTTATTAATTATTGTGTCATAAAGGACGACATTTGGAGAGACGTACGGTGGATAAAACATTGATAAGAGTAGCAAGGTACATAGGGAATCAGCAAAAAAGAGGGACTTATGCTTAGCAGTACATGTTGATAGTGATAATATTTGTATCAACAATATATTATAATAATAATAAATAAAAAATATATGATAATAATGTGGATCAGAGTCAATTTAAGTTGTGTGAATAATACGATAATCTCCAATGATAATGAGAACACGTCTAGAATCTAAACTCCCGGGCAAAGGATAGGGTCAATGAAATTATTGTCAAAGTTGTTGGGACTCGCGCTGCCAAAGTGAACAATCGCAAACGGGAAACTAGACAGGATTTCATTTGGAGTTTCTGTACGATAGTTTTAATTTAAAATATGGCACAAACTATATAAAACGTTTTAATGATATGAAATTTAGGAAACATTTAATTCAAATAAAAAAATATTGCAAAGTAACTTTTTAAATGGCATGTGAATCTACCAGTATAAAGTCGAACCTACTGAGAACAATTTGTGGAATAAACCCACTTAACTTTTACTGATACTTTTTAACCACTTTTTCATCTAAATTTTATATGAATAGTATCTCACAAGAGCAAAGCTCTTAAATAGAGAGAGAGAGAGAGAGAGAGAGAGAGAGAGAGAGAGAGAGAGAGAGAGAGAGAGAGAGAGAGATTATCTGAAGTAAAGATCTGATCCATCTAGGACTAAGACTGAGGATTTGATTAAGGGATCAAGATCAATTTGATCTTCTTTAAAATCAGGTTAGATACTACTAATAATATATTATAATAAGTGACAATTTGAATCACTCTTAAAGTTTTGGAAACAACTTATAACTATACTAAGTTTTGTAGGAAGACAAGTTTTGTAGGTTTTGTTATAATTAATTGTGAGACCCAACTGAGAGCCCCAACAGATTTGATATATTTCATAGTAAAACTATAATAATTGGTACCAGCTCTGAAAATATTATCAACAGTAATTACTTTTTTATTATTATTATAAAATGAAGCGCAAGCTAGAAATTATTTAATATCAATCAATATGATATTTTGAAGTATGATTTTTAGTTTTGATTTTATTCTTTTTATTCTATATTCATCATGCACACTATAATTATTATTGATTGTTCTTAAAACATGTCAAATATTGAACTGAAAGATCCAACAGCACTGAGAGTTGAGATACCCCCATGAAGATGAGAGTGCTCACAAGATTAATCAAAATATTTATTTTATCAGTATTCTATTCAAACATCTATTTTTCAAGCATATTTTGATTGATGATGATTTGATGCTTTCAAAGCCAATTTGGGCTACAGCGAGAAGCTTCTGATAAGTAGGTATTATATCTATGAGTGTCAAGTATCATTGCGCAGTGATGCCAACTTGGGGGATTTTCCCCTAAATTTAAGGGGAAGAATTTAGGAAATTTCTTAGAAATATGAACTTTTGATTAGACTTTTTATTTATTTAAAAAAATAGGGCATTTTGGTTGGGATTTAGAGGATTTTAAAAAAGGCTTAGGGAAATTTTTTTTTTGGCAGTTAGCATCATTGTCATTGCGTTGATGGGATCTCTCTCACATTACTTGTATAGCCTATCTTGGCTCGGAAGATACGTGAACAGTCAGCGCATGTGAACACCATCAACGTATTTGAATATTTTATACTAGCAGCGTCCCGAGGTTTCACCCACGTACTTTTCATTCCCGTGGGAGATTAATTATAGCGTATGTGTTATTCTGATGTATAAGCTATATATTGTAAAGTTTCATTAAAATCCATTCGTAGTTTTTATGTGAAAGAGTAACAAACATCCATCCATCCATCCATACTTACAAACTATCACGTTAGAATATAAGTAGAATAGGATATTCTTTTAAATCTAAAATGACATTTAGATTACGACAATAATACAAAACAACAAGTAACACAAACAATATATTTGAAACTAAAGATAAAAACAACAAAGCTGAAAATCATAAAGTTTTGAAATGTAGAACGAAATTGCATTTCGTGCCGGAAAAACGAAAGTTTCGCGAGGTTTAAAGTAAAGAACTGTTGAAGGTTTTAGTCTATTATAGCTAAAATAAAACTGCAAGGAACAAAGCCTAAAGTAAGACTGCTCTTGCCAGAACTGAGAAATTATTTCCAACGAATCTAACTTTGAATTATGAAGTCAAGCGACTTTCTGAGTAAATTTACTTTATATCTTTTGCTGATTGTTTTGGACGGGTTTTGTCAGTTTTTTTTTAAGTGCCGTTATAGCATTTAATAGTAGAAAAGCTATGACCTCAATAAAAAAATATGTTCTTAACGTTACGCTATTTATCTTAGCAATTAAGAGTGGACACATACTAATTTGCTTTAGTTGAAATTACAAAATTGACATGGAAGTAGACGAAGATAATATTATGAAGACCGACGAAGTGAAAAAAAATATTCAAACGAATTTACTGGTTCTTATTATTTAAAGATGAATGACAAAACACGTACGTCAAAGTCTCAGAAGGCATTGAGAAGTACTATTTAACTATAACAATACATAGTATTCATTAACACTATATATTTAGCACTGATTAAGTAAAACGAATAAAATCAAATTAGTTTGTAGGTACGTTGACAAATTTTTCTTAAAAATCTTAAGTTTTTTGTCGTATTGATTCGTTAATGCAAGTCTGAAGCTGCTGGTAATTTATGATAAAAGTTTAAAAATTCCACCAATTCAGTCAGCATATGCAATGTATCAAACTTTCTATTATAAGATTTATTCAAAATTCATGCAAACAAAATTGGAGTACTTCGAAAAAAATCTTAAACGCTTTTAAAAATCTGGGTCGCCGAGATTCGTTTGTTTTCCTTTTCAACTCCATGCGCTTTAATTTAAACACCTTAAACTGCTGACGTTTCGGAAACTGAAATTATATTTTCTGTTTTATTAAATTTTTTGAGCTGATCGACCTAGACTCAAATTTTGTATAAGCTGCTTGGAAATTATAATATCGATCAGTTACTACAGGCCTGTTGATGACCACGGTTAAAATCTTGAATTTGTACTAGGGAAAAAATGTGAGTGTTGAGAGTTGAGTGAAGCTATATTCAGAACCATAGAGGATTAGTCAGTCCAGTCTGTCCGGTTGGTTCTCTTTCTTACGAAGGGTCTACTCCACCCAGCAGCGGATGGAAAAAGATGGATCAATATCTTAACCAAACTAAAGTCTATTTTCCAGTTCTGTACTTCACCAAAACGATACGATACAATTAGGTACATAATATTGCTTTATTTAATAATGATAAATATATAGTAATCATTATTTAAGCTACCCTTAGGGCACTCCCTGAGGAAATAAACCCACTTTAAGAACCTATGATCTAGACAGACGAAACCGTTTTATGTTTCTGTGATTAAAATTGCGAAAATATAATTCGCAGATCTAACTCAGCTGTAACGGCATTTCAAATGAGATACAAATGCTCGGTACAGTCACCTACAATAATAGGTTCATATAATTTAACCTATATAATATATAATCTGAATCTCGGAAACGGCTCCAACAATTTGCATGAAATTTTGTATACATGGATAAAAAACGGCGATAAATCTATCTAGTTGGGATACATTTTTTATCCGTGTTTTGAGGCAATGATAAAATATGATTAGAATACGAACGTAAATTTCGCTGTCAAATAGTTTGTCAATAGCTTAATTATAGTGGAAAATTTTGAAATAATGAATCGAAAGGAGCCTGGTTCTTATCTCCAGTCCAATCACTTTTTTGTTTTTTTTCCAAGTTTTTTTTAAATAATAACTCTGGCATATTATTATTACTTAGGGTATATAAAACAAAACAAAAAAAACCGAGCATATGCTCGGTCAACCTGTAAGTAAAGTAGTACTGTAACTACTGTAAGTAAAGTAGCATTGCCAAGGCATTGGGGGCATTGGTGAGCTGTGCCAACACTCTCCTCGCCTAATTTCAAGGGGAATTTTTTTGCATCCCTGGGTCATAACATAAAGGTTGCTATTATTATGTCTATAAGTAAAAACTAGGCTCTGTCAGCTTGGAAGTCAGTTGGACGGTGAGTTCAAGATTCTCTCTTTAAGTTGAAAAAGTTAACCGGGGATTTAATCTTTCTAACTTAAGCAATGCCTTCGGAACATCGTCTATCATAAGCTAGATCCTAGGTCTTGATGGTTGTACCTACAGATACACCAAACATCTCAAGATCAAAGTAAAAAAAAATACATTATTATTTTGATATCTATAATTATAAGCTTTAAGTTTCGATTTGAGTGGGTTGAGGTGATATTATATTTTTAGAATATTCATTATTGGTACACCGTTTGAAAAAATTGACATAATTTTGAAGGTAACTGTACAAACAGTGAGGTTAGCAACAGAATTTTATCAGGATTGCTTATTTATTTATTTATGAAGGTGTGCCAGTTGGCACTTTGTAATTACATAACAATATGTTATTATATATTATATAAATTAATATTAGGAAGAAGTTACTTTTTGTATCCTCTATTCATATTTATTTTGTGGCTCGTGCGGACATTCAAATAACAGCGCTTTTATCTCAAACTGTATTTTATAAAGTTGAACCGAGCTGCAGTGTGCTAAATTTTATTAAAATTCAGTAGTGTCGACCTGCATAGGTGATAATACAAAATATTCGCACAAAAATATTGACGCCAATTTCATTATTAGAAAAACACTTTTATACTGCGAGGCCTCGTTCCCATGAGCGTTTAATAAACGTCGCGTTAAATCCCGATGTTGGCGCGAGTTGTGAGCTCCGCACGCTAAATTCGATTCAACGTTCAACGCTCAACATCGAAAATCCAACAGCACTTGGCAAAAAAACATCGAGCTTTAAAAACGCGTTCGTCTGAATAGATACATAGGTATTCATTTATCTCATTCAAACGCTTTTTTAAAGCGCAGCGTTTTTTTATTCAGCACTGTTGGATTGTCGACGTTAATCTTTGGATGTTAAGTTGAATTGAAAGTTGAAATGTAACCTTAAGCACTTACTAGAGAGGAAGTAAGTAAAGGAGTAAGACTTAGTAACAACGACATGTTTTTTGTATACTGACACTAACAACAAACTTTCGTCCAATGCCGGTCTTCTTTCGACGTACATTGAGATGGCCAATTGCCTGCAATCGCATTCAATTAGACAAGTCACCACACGAAGATCGTCATCCCATCTAATTGGATATCGATCTACCCTCCGTGAACGTGTCCTTTACTCCATAACTGTTTTAGCACATCGGTCATGAAATGTTCGACATAATATTATGGGCCCACATACTGACATAAATCAGTAAGTCCACGTTGGATGCGGTCGGCTTGGCGTTCATTGAGGGAGGCCTATGTTCAGCAGTAGACGGATAAAGGCTGATGATGATGATGATGATGAAGTAGCACAATACGATAAAAACAATTGAATCTATTTTATTAGGATAAGTCTAAGAACTTATAGAAAGCTTGATTTCATAAATGGGTGCAGACATATACCTTGTACATATTTTATGTCATGGACTGCCGCATGCTTATGATGATGATGATGAAGTAGCAATCAGAGCCTTATGGTGACTACCAACGGTCATTGACATCCGCACGACCAAACGCTTTTGAGATGCATTTCCCTATCTCCCAATAGGCCAACGGAAACTCTCGAACCACACCAAGCTTGACAGCGTAGCTGTCATTTGGACTCACTGTTATGTGAACGAGAGATACCACATCGGTCGTGCCAAGTCGGCTGCAAAGCAACATAGAACTACTAGATTAAGTGTACTCTATTTTGTGCGTATAAAATATTAGTATATAATAATAGTAAAAACTAATTTTTATTGTTGAAGTGACACTTCTTTAGAATCGTTGTGATTTCAAACTGGATGCAACGGAAAAAACGACAGGTAAGAGACACAATCACAAAAGAGCGAGATAGCAAATGTTGGTGTGTATGTATATTGCACACTGTTTAATACTTGCTTATATTTGAGCATTTAACATGTGTTTCACATAACTATCGTGTGTGAATCACACACACACACCTTCTTTTTATTACATAGTGAGAGGTATTCAAACTTACATTTTACAAAAGTTATTATACTTTCGGAAACGAGTGACCCAATTAACAAAATAACGCCGGTTCCCTACAACACGAGTAATCGGAATAATTTATGTTTTTATTTGGTAAGTTATTCGTGCACGGCCGCGCGTTATAACTTCATGCTTCATTATCCGACTGAAAAAGGTGGAGTTTTTTTTTTTTTTTTTTTTTATTCTTTTACAGGTGGAGTTTTGTTATACACATAAATCGCATCTTTTGACGTACCCAGGGACTACATATAATTAAAAAGTTGTTTATAATTTTGGATAAATTTATATTTTTTAACTATGTAGTTAAAGGATTAGACATACGTTTTTTTTGTCTGATATGAACAATAATTAATTACATTGTCTTCTTAGAAATGAAGCTTAGGATTATTTTCTCTTATTCTTACAGGAAGTATTAAGAAATATAAGAAATTTATTTTATTAGCATTCTATCAGGACAACATAGTACTTACTTTCAGCCAAAACATGTTCACTGCTGGAACATAAAATTAAATTCCCGAAAATTGATAACTTCTGGACATAGTACGCCCTCAAGTTAGAATATATTATAATATTATGATGAGTGTGAAATTGAAAACGGCTCTAGAGAGCCGAAATTTTGACACAGTTGCGTCAATGTGGAGATATATACAGAAATGTATGCTTACGATGTAATAATGTAAGATTTATCTCAGCCATCTGACGTATCGTATAGTGGTGTAACTTGTTTGTAAAGTAGTGGTATTGGAACGAAGTTCCTTATGGCAGGCTTGGAGGGGATAGGGATTTTGCTGCGCGACCGAACTGAAAAAAATGTGATAGTAAAACCGTAAGAAAAAGTGCGTGGAATAAAAGCGTTAAATGAGACGTGCGCAGGCGCGACAGTCGCATACACAAGCGAGTAGTGTATAATACCTTTCTTTTTAGCCGAAGGAAATTCGTTCCTACCTGGTGTCCCACGACACCACATTTCTTTTTTTATAAACAAAACTTACTTGTTACCTGTACTAATGTGTCACGCAATAATAATTTACTTTTACGCTTTTAATGTCTATGGAATATATTTGGAGTGACAAATGTTTTTAGGTCATACACATGTTTACGCAATAACATTATCATATCCATTCTGTTCATGATAATGCTGGTGATCCGAAGATGCGTTTTCTACGTTATATAATACAGTAATCTTTGCAAAGGGGCAAGAAAATAGGCGTTTGAAACATGCATCCGCTTTGTGCTTAGTATCTTCTGAAGAAAGTACATCATATTTAATGGATGCCTCCTAATGCAAATACCAATTTATATTCTGGGATCATTTTTCATGAGAATATTTTTAATTAGTTTTATTGTAGAGATATTACAAGCAACACAAATAAATGGGAATAATGAACGTCATCCTTCTTACTATCATAATGATCACAATGATGTTGATAATGATGATGTTGATGATGATGATGTTGATGATGATGATGGTGATGGTGATAATCATGATGATGATAAAAATATAGACAGTAAATAAAAGCTACGAAACGATATTGATAATAATGACACGCTTTCGTTCGTAAATCAACTTCTAAGTAATATAAATATTCAACTTTCTTGACCCTAAATCCTAACTTTACTGCTAACTAGCAGTATAGTAAGGCAGTAAATATGCTTTATTCATAATTACTGTATGTTTTGCCGCCCGCTAATTATACTACCATGATTTAATGTTATAGGGGTATTAATTTTGTGACAGGATGGGCGCGATTTTATTAATACTTTGAAAACTTGTCGAGCCGTTATGTTAATTTTGTTGCTCATATTTTATAGGTTTGATGATAAGTGGATGAACGCTCATATTTAACGTTTAATGTAACATTATCCCGTATTCAAGGGATAGTATACTATGGATTCAAACGTGGTATAAACGCTTTGAATTTTAGCCGTTAGGCTAATTTAATTTTAAAATTAGATTTGGACTATATATTCCAGAAAACACAAGTGTTTCTTGTGTTTCTATATTCTGGAATAAATAGTTCGAATCTTACCGCGCTTCCCGATTAAAATTCTTTGCAATTGTTCAGATCGAATAAGTTTCTTTACGATGTTTTACTGGCTAACTAACAGAATACTATTAACCAAAACGATTAGGCTCATGAAAGGTGATGTCAGAACCTCGCTTTCGCTCCTGGGTCCTAAATAGAGAAGAAGCGGGAACGAAAGGAAATTCATTGTTCAGAGGTCGTAACCGCATTTCTGGCATGTGCCTAATTATTTTTGTCAATTAGCTGGAGCAAATTTTGGGAAAGCTTGGGAACTATATCTCGTATGATTCGAACGCAAACCTCTTTAAAGTAAAGTAAAAAGTAAAGTATCAACCCTTATATGTCCCACTGCTGGGCACGGGTCTCCTTCCTCGAAATCAGGCGAGGAGGGTAATGGGCCAATAGTCCACCGCGCTGGCCCAGTGCGGGTTGGTGAACTTCACATACCTTCAAAGACTTTCAATCTCATCAGGCATGCAGGTTTCCTCACGATGTTTTCCTTCACCGGTGAGCGAACGATGGTCTCGTGTGCACTTAGAAATTTAGAAAAACCCATTTCAAGGCACACACGGACGGGTCAGGATCGAACCCGGAACCCCTCGCGTAAGAGGCCGAGTCCATCCACCACTGGACCACCGTCGCTCAAACCTCTTTAAGTCTACAGAAATAAAAAATTGAACAAAAATAATATTATCTTAAAATTATTAAAGTTTTAGCTAATTTAGGTTATATAATAAAACATTGGAGCTTAACAACCACTCCAATAGCAAATTACGAAACTCGAGCAGCTTTACTTACATTTATCCGATAAAGGTATCTTTAACACGATTCTGTCGGTTAAAGTATACAACTGTTTCTATTTATCTTAGAAGTTGAAAACTTCAGAACAGATAGATTGCTCTAATTGATAACTAGTGATTCTGCGATTTGTGCTCAGTTGTGAGGAGCTTTACTTGTCTTGTTTATTTGTTTACAACTTTCAATCATATTTGTATTGTTTTGCACCCATAATACGCCCGCTCAATCTTCTGTCCGTCAGTCAGTCCTGTCATATTTCTCTATAGTTTAAGTAAGTGATAACGATAGTCGAGTGGGTACGCGCTTAGCCTTTTAAGATCCTAATCTACGATACCTTGAAATGGCTTTTTCTCAATTATTCGTGCACCTGAACATGGAAACGTCGTTTGGTCACCGATGAAGCAAAACATCGTGAGAAAACCTGCATACCTCATGAGATAAAAGGCTTTGAAGGTATGTGAAGTTCACCAGCCCGCATTGGGACAGTACACCCGTAAACTATCATCATCAATCATTTAAATATTTTCTACGAAAGCCTTGCCCGGGTAAACTGTTCGTTCGTATACAGCAAAGAGTTTTTACAAAATCCAGGTCAGTGAACTCTATGCATGTTGCAACTATAGTATGCATAATATAGACTGTTGCAAAATTAGCCTCTCAAGGTCCATACTTTTCGTCAAATAAGTTAAAGGTATTGGAATTTGTGGCTTCAGGGCTCCAATCACCATTGGATATTTCAAAGTTTTGAATGCATCAAGTTCAGAGAGTGCGAGCTAAATAAAGTTTAAGATTACTAATTCAAGGATTCGTTCAAGATCAGACAAAGTCATATTAAAATTGGATCTACGTAATATTATCATGCTACCTTTAGAATCGATTATTCCCGTTATTTGAGATACAACCTTGAATAAGACTCAGTTTTCCAAGAATAATGGACCTTAATAAAACTAAAAATGCGGTAAGCACCCGAACTAATATAATATAATATGAACAGGGATTGCTTTAGTTAAAAATAATATAACCTGATACCATGCATTCACATTTTTACTGCTTAAGCTATAAAAAGTAAAGTAGCAAGCCATTTATGTCCCACTTCTGGGCACGGGTCTCCTACTTGAAATCAGGCGAAGAGGGTATCGGACCATATTTCACCGAGGCGCTGGTCCAATGCGGGTTGGTGAACTTCACACATCTTTAATGATTTTTACTATCATCAGGCATGCAGGTTTCTTTACGATGTTTTCCTTCACCGATGAGCGAGCGATGGTCTTGTGTTTAGGGTGCACTTAGAAACTCAGGAAAATCATTTCTAGGCACTAATGGGAAGTTCAGAATTGAACCCGGTCCTTAAAGCTATCCTTAATTTAAATTATAGAGACCAAAGTTTTAAGACGTTTTTGACGTAAAAAGACCAAAGCCAATCTTTCTATCATATTAGATCATCTTTCTTGAACGATCTTCTGGGTCCTAAAACATAGCAAATGTTGGCAAAATACTATTAGATGTATAGGCTATACTTTTTCTTCCCCAATACAAGCGGGAGTTGCGTAACAGTAGCATTTGTCCACCGACTCTGATACACATCGGAGTCAAGTAATTAGGTCGGATCTTGAATTATACATGAATTTGTGAGGAGTTATTCCGCGAACTCCGACTCAAGTCAACGAATCGAAACGTACGTGGATTGATAGGTTCGTTATGGTTTTTATTGTCATTTTGGTGGAAAGAGAGGTACTATATGCATACATATTATGCGTGCACCACATTTCTGCTTTAAATTATTGCTAGTTAATATAATTGAATGGAAATGAACCATGTAGTATTTTAAGTCACATGTTCTACGTGAATATTGTTTTAACCGAATACCTCTAAAGATAGCGCCTATGTAAAAGTATTGACGTGACTATGTTTCGCGCTTTTAATTAGTGGAATGCTTTGATTCGCGTTTAGGAACAAAATGGCTGAAAAATTTTCTTTGTTCATATCATATTATGATTATTAGGTAGGTGACGTGATGGTGTGAAATAGGTTATTTCAGACCCTACACAAGAGTAGCAACGATGGGAAAAAGTACAAAACCTACCTACCCGCCTAGTATTTCAACGATTTGATGCAATTCGGACAAATTTTTGAGAATATTTTAAATGCAATGCACCAAATCGTTGAAATGCCCCGTAAATCCTGATATTTTGGAAACTTTGCAGCGCCAATGACAAATTTAATAATAAATATTTTTTGAAGTTTGGAACTTTAATTATTAATATTCATTATTGGAATAGTTAGTAGTAGTAATAGTTGATAGTTGGATATTAATAGAAACACAAAAATGTGCTTTTAAGCTTTTTACATTCGTATCGTAACCTTGCAACATTCCCAATTGAAGTTTGAGGCCTTTTGACAATAAGTTTGGAGATGTTAATTAGTAAAACTGGAGTCAGAACACTGGAACGTCTTGGATTGCTGAGTTTACTTCGCTCAGGGGAGTTTAAATTAGATTTGGTGGAATTAGTTTATTTGAAACATTATTCAGTACATGGATTTCCTGCCATTCTTAAATCGAATAGTATTGTATAAAGCTGAAGAGTTTGTTTGCTTAAACAGGCTGATCTCAGGAATTATTGGTTGTATTATATCTCCTCCTCAAAATCAGGCGAGTATTGGGCCATAGTTCATTGAAACCCAATGCGGGTTACCCAAGAAAAGGGAGTTGACATAAGCATTTTATCGGACTGAAAGGAATGCTGTGTTTATGTGCTCGGTTTATAGAAGGAATGACATTTGTAACGCACAGTTTTATTTGTGCATTCTGTAGCTGATTTATTACAAGATGAGTTGCCTGGTATTAAGTAGAAAGGACATGGATTCTTGGCGTTCATTGAGAGAGACCTTTGAGAATTTGGCAGGAAGTTTGATATTGATGATAATGAACATGGAGTCAAAGGTATAAAACAATTATAAAGTACTAGCAGTGCCCCGCGGTTTCACCCGCGTACTTCCCATTCCCGTAGGAGTACAGGGATAAATTATAGCTTATGTGCTATTCTGATGTCTAAGCTATATTATTGTAAAATTTCATTCAGCAATTTTTACTTGAAAGAGTAACAAACATACATAATTATAAACTTTCACGTTTATAATATTAGTAAGAAGTAATGAAACAAAATATTGAAATTAACGTGCAAAATAAAATTTTATCGGTATTATAGTAACAAAAAGTATGCTTACTTCTAACCATAAACAAAAATAATCTATAGCTTTTTTTTCGATGGGAACAATTATAAAATTTTCTCAATTGCGAGAAATGTACAATACATAATTATAAACTTTCACGTTTATAATATTAGTAAGAAGTAATGAAACAAAATATTGAAATTAACGTGCAAAATAAAATTTTATCGGTATTATAGTAACAAAAAGTATGCTTACTTCTAACCATAAACAAAAATAATCTATAGCTTTTTTTTCGATGGGAACAATTATAAAATTTTCTCAATTGCGAGAAATGTGCCTGATGGTATGACTATTACACAAATAATTCTTACATTCAAACACTTATATAAGTTTGCAAATGAAACAGTTTTATTTAATTAAAAAATACTGAAAACAATTACTTGAAAACGAGTCTGCGATTCAGACTTACAAATAAAACATTACCATGGCACATAGATGTATAATTATAGATATTGCTGTTATTAAGAGGGAATTACGCTTTCACCGCTATTTCTGTGAAGGAAATTGAGGCGGTAACTCGATGATCCTTTGGTGCGATCTCAGTGGGCCTGTATCTGACCTGGCTCATAATAAGTTAAGTGTTTTAGTCTAAGGGCGGTAGTAGTTAATTAGTTTTTTGTATAAAAAATGGCAATATATAAAGAAAAAAGAAAGAGATAATTTTCGTAACTTTATTTACTTTTTAACTTTACTTTTACGTTTAAGTTATTGTCGATTTACTATTCACTTAAAATACGATAACTCCTAATATAATAATATTTATTAAACTAGGTAAAGTCCAGCTTTTTAGGGTTTCCGAAGGGTAAAAACACCCTATCACGAAGACTTCGCTGTCTGTCTCTCATCAGGCTGTCTCTCAAGGACCCCCGATAACTAGATATTTGAAATTTCACCAACGATGTATCTTGCCGCTATATTCTTAAAATATTGAATTTTTATGAAATTGTGTCATCTGCATAGTCAATGGTGCGTGGATCCAATTCGCACTTGACCGTTTTTTATTTTTATATTCATCCATATTTTGTTGCTTAGGCGATAAAATAAAAAATAGATACAGCACAAAGCCAATTTCAAGGTTTTAGATAAAACAAATTCTTATTTAGTTTTAGCACGTACACAAGATACTGAGCCTACTTTTTCTAACTTACTTAGGATTTAAACGAATTGCTTGGTCTTCTTAGCTATCTATTTAGATCTTGAGTCCTAATAATTAAGACCTTATTCGGTGAATCAGTTTTTCTGAAAACTATCTATAGTGTAAAGTGTTATTGGTTAGATTGAACAGACTTTTTAATACGTTAAGTAATGCGCAAAGGAAAATCATGTGTAAGTGTGATGTTTGAACTTCAGCAGTGCTATTCTGTAAGAAACGCAGCGCTGTCGCAACGCTGTGAAAGCGATGTGAATTCAACTTGGTATTCACTAAGCTTGTCAAACCATATCAAGCACCTTAGCACCGTTAACGCTGTGGGTGCAACGAGCTCGTCGCAGCGCACAGCCTAGAAAATGACTCTTACAGATAAAAAAACGAATATTGGCAGGGCCGACGCCCACAAAAAGAGTCCTAGACTTGAGTTAGGATTAGGTATTCTAACCCCAACACCGATTTTATTTTATTTTATGGCTATAATCCAGACCTTTCGGATAATTTCAGGTAGCGGTTAGGAGAGTCCTATTAAATGCTTAATAAATCGCTATAAAATCCCCTTGAAATGTTTCATAATAATTATTGGCCGTTTCCGATTCATTGATTGATTGACAGGAAACAAAATTGCTGATGATATATATTGGACGACGAATGAAAACGTCCTCATATACTTTACGCTGAGCAAGCGGATTGGTAATTGCAGAATGCAGCGCTAAGACCATCGCATCAAAGTTTTCTGATCGTCATCAGGGATTTCTTCCATTTCGCTTACCTTGATTAAGTTTCACAACTTAATAATTAAGTTACTTTTATGTAACTTACTTAATTGTTTAACGTATTGCTGTTACGTATGTAACTACTTTTTATTTTAAGGTAAACTAATTATATATTAAAAAAGGTAGTGATTGTAATAGTCGTTAAAATTTAATCTTTTTATTCATTAAAGGTTTATTATATATTTATTAATATTTTTTACTATCTTATAATATCATGAAAAAAGTAATCTTTAAATAGTCCTAAACAGAGTCGCTTATTTTGTATGTATGCTTAAATCTTTAAAAGTAGGCAACGTTTTTTGAAGCGGTTTTCTTTAGTAGATAGAAATATTCAAGAGGAAGGTTTATATGCATGATACATGCACAATATTTTATCCCGCTCAGATCCCATTCTAAATCTTAGTTAATGCAGGCGAAGCTGCGGGTAACAGCTAGTATAATATAAAAATAAACCTACAAACAACTTTAAATGTTTCTCAGCCTTAAGTATATTATAATAGTAATAATCTTCAATTATTAAAATTGATTGAGTAAAGTTGTACATTTCTTCCATATTTTTGTTGTATCTTATTTTTGTAGCACATCAACGATTCAGCCACAGAGGGTGGCCATACGTTTTGTTGAATTTGACCCATTTTAAACATTACAATTTAATTATTCTGCATAACTTATATGAACAAAAGATTTTTGGGACCGTACAAGTAACGTTTACACGGTAAATGCTGTACCGACTAAGTGAGATGAAGACGATCACGTCGTAATGTTAAACATATAAAATGTTTTTTTTTTAGTTAGATGGGCAAACGGGAGATTCGCTTTAGCTTATAAATTTAAAAAAAAATGTGATGTTTAAATTTAATTTAACGTCAAACTCTCAACGTCGAAAAATCAAATCAAAATCAATTTTTTTAATTCAAAATAGTACCATCTAAGTATCTTCTGAACGTAAATTGAGTCTACCACCGGTTCCAAAGCAAGTCCACTGAGAAGAACCGGCGAAACAAACTCAGTGGAACTAGTCTTTTCAAATATGCTTTTACAAAAAAAAATTATAAAAATAAATTAAATACAAAAAAAGGTGTGTCTGCGATTCACACACGATTGAAGTGAAACACATGTTAAATGCAAGCAAGTATTAAACAGTGTGCAATATACATACACACCGACATTTGCTCTCTCGCTCTTTTGTATTTGTATCTCTTACCTGTCGTTTTTTCCGTTGCATCCGGTTTGAAATCACAACGTTTCTAAAGATGTTTTACTTCAAAAATACATACTACTATAGTAGATAGTATATAAGAAGAATCCAGCAAGAAACTCTTTGGAAAATCCAACAGTGCTCGATAAAAGAGCGGTGCGCTTTAAAAACCCATTCAAACGCTTTTTTAGCGCTCATTTGTAACCATTGAGCCACAGAGTTCATCCAATGATTACTCACATTATTGTCAATAATGACATGTTCGAATCCCTTTAGCACTCCTATTACCAAAGAAACCTTCATAGCCCAATGAAAATGGCAAACGTTTTGCCCCATGCATAAACTGTATCTTAATGACCGTCGGCGCCGAAATGAACAAACATTCCCTTGTTTTGTTCGTAATTGAAGCATTTTCATTGAAGTGCATAGGAACGTTGCTAAGCCGCAGTGTTCCTTGTATTTCAGACTATATTTTCAGTTGTGATTGCTTTACTATTGTGCAAATTAGATCGAAGACTTGAAAATATCTTCATTGAAATATTTATTCACTAATAATTTATCCTTATTTTACACGTTTTCAAAATGTTCAAGTTAAGTAAAGTAGCAACACATATATGTCCTGCTGGGCACAGGTCTCCTCCTCGAAATCAGGCGAGGAGGGTATCGGGCCATAGCAAAAGCGTTAGCTCAATGCGCGTTGGTGAATTTGACACACGTTCAAAGGCTTAATCTCATCAGGCATGCAGTTTCCTGACGATGTTTTTTCTTCACCGCTGAGCGAGTGATAGTCTTGTGTTTAGGTGCATTTAGAAGTTTAGGAAAACCTTTTCAAGGCAATACAGGGGGAGGGGAGGGTCAGGATCGAACCCAGACCCTCTTGCTCAAGAGGCTGAGCCATTGGACCATCATTCAAGTAAGAACTTGAAAATATATTTTTGAATATAATAACATATTAATAATTATTACTGATAATTGATTCCATTAACCAGGTGTGAAGACGATCTCCGTGCAGTAACCGGTCCGTGTTGGATGCGAGTGGCAAGAGATCGCCTTGGCGTTCATTGAAGGAGGCCTTTATTCAACAGTGGATGGATAAAGGCTGATGATGATGATGATAATACATTTGCATAAAAACATTCTTACGTTAATAATTTAATGAAAAATAAACATGATTCATTATTTATATAGGAGATTCATACCCGTGATTTTATTTCAAATGTTGAAAAAAAATAAGAGTTTCACTTACCTATATGAAATCAAGAAGCTGATTCGAATACGTTTATTTCCAAAATATTTTTCTACATTCATGATTGTTATTTTTAAGGCGGGCGAAATTACTACAAACCGTTATTAGGATACTAATATTATAAAAAAGTACAAAAATTAATTGAAGAAAAAAACGTAGCACTGTATCCCTTAAAAATGTGCCAAGTGTATTTTCAAGGGGTGAATGTTTTATATCACAAACAGAGCTGAGGGTTGAAAGCATTGCTGTGTTCTGAATACTCCGAACGTGATGTCTTTATAACAAGCTTATTGTTCGAGAAAAAAATACTTAATAATCAAAGAGAACTTTCTTGCCTCATGTAAAATTCAAATGTTTGTGTTACCTTACATTAGGCTTATGTAATGCTTTAATACTTGCTGCTTATGTGGTTTTACTCACATATCGATTTCAAGTTAATTTGTGGTTTTTACTCAGCCCTTTTTTAATGAAGAATATTTTAAATAAGAAAGGAGACGGTCCAAAATTGTATGGGTCGTTGGTGTACTTTTGTTTTTTTTTTTTTTTTTTTTTCGGTTGGATCTATTTTAATGGTCCTAGTGACCGTTATGCGTCTTCGGAAATGGGGTGATCCGGTTGGATCATCCTATGACGTTATAATTTGGGGGGTTGCCCCCCGCCATGTTCATGGCGTCGGGTTTGTACCTAACTTGGTCAGCGACGGTCGACTGGTTTGGAACGGGTGACGTTAGAAACCTATCGTGAGGGCCGGCCCTCCCCTCCCCCGGTGGCGGGGGAGTTGTACTTTTGTACACGTAATGATATGAAGGGAAATAAATATTCAAACAGTTGTAATATGTTCATATCCATCACTTCTTTTCAATTTCAGCGTAGGTATAATTTAATATTTCCAAGATATGCCACACTACATGATATAACAATGGCGTATAAATATTTTCTTTGGCGTTTATGGCTATAAATCTATGTCCAAATAAAAAGTCCAAGACGTCAAAATATCCACAAAAATTCAAGAAACATTCACGAGTTAACAGCTCCATAACAAAGCTTGAAATAGTTACGAAAGTAACATGAGTGACGCCATTTTCAGTAATGACGTTTAAGTAATAGCCGCCATCTTTATGTGAAATAACTAATATTTGAAAAACTTGATAATTTATTTTATTTTTTGCACGTAACTTATAACGATAAACTAATTTATTTTATTTTTAATGAAATCTATATATTTTTGTTTATTTATAGTATACTGTACGAGACTAGACCAGAAATGGACCGTCTCCTTTGTTTAAGAAATTTAGTTTTATTGCATTAAATTAATTACTACTAACTATCTACAATAGGAAGAGCGCAGACTCCTACCACATGCTTTACAATGCTCAGGTACTCTAGTTACTTGATGTCTTTCCATATTTTTTACGAAGTACGGATTTTTATAATTTATATTAATTATATTGTTTATATAGATAGTTATCGAGGAGAAGCTCGTGGCTCAATGGATTACCATTGAGCCACGAGCTTCTCCGCCGCGCGGATCGATTCACCAGGTTAAGCAACGCTTGTCGAGGTTGGTCCGTGGATGGGTGACCATCTTTACATACTGAGATTGCCCTGCCTTGGAACGCACGTTAAGCTGTTAGTCCCGGCTGTCATTCGTGGATCTTTGACAGTTGTTACGGGTCGTCAGAAGCCCGACTCTTACAACCAATCTTATCACGGGGTATCGCATCACCCAGTTACCGGGTTATGGAGGTCAGATAAGCAGTCGCTTCATTTAAAATACTGATATTCAGCTGAATCCGGTTGGACTGAAAGCCAACCTCAAAATATAGTTGGGAAAAGGCTAGTATGTGATCATATTTATTATATTGTTTGATCAACTTGGTTTTCTAATGTTTACGCGAATTTATTTTGTTAGCATTTGTTTTCATTAATATGAAACTTTTGTGGATTTTATCGCGGCTTATTGAATTTTTCACATTCCGGTCGGTTCGAACACTTTACAGCTGCCATGATGTCACTGCTATATAAAAATGGCCTATGTTCAGTAGTGGATGGCAGGCTGATGATGATGATGTGACTTGAAAAGCCTTGACCAGTGGAAGATTATGATCATTATTACCCCACTACAAGTAACAGCCAAACCATGTTTTTATATAAAGTATCCGAAACGTCGGAAATGTAAAAACCTTAATGTGCCTCGATAAAACGTAACAAGAAATGTTACAAGGAAATAAAACTCAGTATTTTTATGCGCACATATTTAATGTAAAAACATACATTCGAGATTTTATTACATGTATTATTTGATATAACATAATGCCATCCATCTTTTGTATTACATTTGTTAAAATCTTTCCGGTGTGTCTATGTTATTTTATAAGACATTTTAATTGAGAATGGAAAAGAAAATGTTTATTTAGGTTCATAAGTCCAAAAGGGGTATCAATGAATACTAAAAAAGCTTTTCATAAAATGTAATGTTTGTGTGATAGCAGATATTCTATGAAGAGTCCGGGTTTGATTCCCCGTGCATACTTTAAAATGGGTACAATAAGTATCTTAACACCCTGAAAAGCTTAAAAATCGTTTTCAGGAACTTAGCTATATTCTCACGTCGTCCATACCGCCGAGTTTGAAGATAAAAGCCTTCGACCAATGCGTTCTTTCCGTGATGAGCTACTCTTAATTTACGACTTAAAAAGGACGACTGGTTCGAAGTTTTTCGTGGCTCAACGTGTGCTATGGAGCGTGCTACGCCGCGCTGGGTGTTTCTTTGGCACATAGGTTAACCCAGTAACTCTATGATACAGTCCCGTAACGACTGTCAAAGAACCACGAATGACTTACTTCAAAACACATGTTATGTAAAATTTGTTATCCTGGATTTAATTAGCATAATTGAAAATGCTTACATAAATTTAACCATATTTTTAAATAAAATATAAGTTTAACGTATATCATGTGAGTTTTGTTCAGGGTCCAAGTGGCCAAAAGAATTAATTGGGTCCAACGCGACCCTTGTTCCCTTAACCACAAAAACCTTCCGCTTAATTTATTTGTCCACTTATATCTTTGCATACTAGCATTGTCTCCAACTTTGTTCATCATACAAATTATTTGTCTAAAATGTGCATTAAAAAAATGTTGTTGCTCTTTTTCTCCTTTGGCTTTACCTCCCAAATGGATTTCCCAATTTCAAAGTGGGAGATTTTATGGGTTTAAAGGAAAGGCTGTACGGCGCTGTCTCCTTTTTTGATTGACGAATCAGTGAAAAGGCAAATCTCCACTTTTATCACACATTTAATAACTTAACAAAAGCAGTTACTTCGTTTGTAATATATTTTCATATTGGGCATATATTTTTTTTATATATCATAAGAGAGCAAACGAACAGGGCCACCGGAAACTTACAAGCCACACGAAACGCGACAGCTTAGCTGTCACTTTACGCCGATTTTATGTGAGTGAGAGGTTCCTCCCCGGTAGTAACGGCACAATTTGGCCGCAAAGCAGCATGGCCCTACCTCTTACAAATTATATACGACTTATTACTTACCGATATTGTATATCTTAGACTACTTCGACATGTCAAGCAACTCACATCTTTTTTGTTAACTTTCAGTGATTTGTCGGTGAAGTAAAACTACGTTAGGAAACCTGAAGGATGTGATTGAAAGTCTTTGAAGGTGTGTGAAGTTCATTAACATGCGTTGGGCCAGCGCCTCGGTGAACTACGGTCTGATACCCTCCTCGCCTAATTTCGAGGAGGAGACCCGTGCAGTGGAACATATTATATGGGTTGCTATTTTACTTTTTTAATTTAGTATGGTAATTTTCAGATATATTTAATCAAAATCATATGAACCGTTTATGTTTTATTTTAATTTGACTTACCTTTTACTTTAGTATTATTATTTCAAATTTCGAATTAATCCTGATAACTAAGGTATAATATTCTTGATTAATTTGGCAAATGTAAAAAATATAAATTTTACCTCACAAAATCTTGGTCGGGGTTCCTTATTACCACCTACGGCTATCCAATTTAAGGTCCAATTTAAGGTTGTAGATAAAGGATCCCACGAAATGTGTTTTACAAAATATTACAATCATAATCATCAGCCTTTTTCTATTTAGCCATAGGCCTAAATAGAAAAAGGCTGATGATTGACATAGGTCAATAAACGTTGATAATGAAAATAGTAGCGACGAAGGTCCAGTGGGTATGGACTTGGCCTCTTGAGGGCTCCGGATTCGATCCTGACTCATCCTTTGCCTGACACACCTGAACTGGGCCTGTGTGACCGCCACGTGAGCCACACACTTTTTAATACAATATGTGTTTTGCGATTACCGTTTTGTTATTCATGTTACCAATTTGTGTTATTTCTAGGCTGTGCAAGCGAAAACGTTTTCTCTGTGAGTGTTATTTTTTATGTGTAGGTATGTTCTGTTAGTGTTGAATAAATATTTCTTTCTTTATTTCTTTTCTTTCTTTCTTTCCTGGTGCCTTGAAATGTGTTTTCAGACTCTCGAAGTATACCTGAACACCATCTCTTGCTCACCTCGCTCTACCTTATTCCAAAGTCTACAGAGATGAATAGGCCAAACAAACTCAGTCAAATAAATATTTTAAACATGTCACAATATAGAATATATTAATAGTTAAGTAAAGTATAAATAAACGCCTCATTCCCATGGTGTGGTATCTTTAATTATCCTAACGATTTACCACCAGCTCTATTATTTTATGTCAAATCGCAAATATTCCTTAGGTGAGTTTGCCTTCTGTTGTCATGATGACAAATAATACGAATAACCGCTTTTCAATATATTCGAATATTCTTTCAATATTTTCTTATCCTCGAACAAGTATTATAAAGCAATTCGTATTTTCTAGGTTTCTAGGTCTGGATTCTATCTGTATATATCGCCTAGATGTAGGTAGAAAATGGACAAATTCTTGTCGAAGATTTTAGCTAGAGGATACTGTATAGAAGATGGCTAAAAGAGCGGGACATACATTGCAATTATTGGCCTATTATAATATTTTGCATTGGTTGCAAGTAATTTCTAACGCAAAATTGGTGATCACAAAACTGAAAAAAGAAAGAGTTGCGAAGAAAAAAAGAATAAGAAATGGCAACTTTCATACATGTCTTAGGGATAAAAAATAGTATTACTCTTGCCCTATCTCCGGAAAATATAAAAGCTGTTTCATTAATAAAACAAGGTAGATGATACAACCGGGAGCACGACGTGGTGCATCTCTGAAAAAAAAAACTAAAAAACTATGTATATGGATGACATAAGTATTGCCTAGATGTTAAAAATCTAGTCTATCTATCCTTAAATATCATAATTAATAAAAATCTATAACAAAAGGTAAAAACAATGACAGCGCCATTCCATTCGTAGTCACGGCACGAGTTCAATATTACAGTAAAATATTCCACATCAAAAGCATTACATGTGCGGTTGTCAATAAAAATCACAGACCGACAACAGTGAACAGACGTCAGACCACGAAGCGATGGGTCCTGATGGATTTTTGATTCGAGGCGTAACCACACCGCCGGTCCAATTACACGGCATCTAATAGACTTCACTGAAATGCATGATTTTAAAGAAGGCTAAGGTTGAACAATATTTTACCCCGGGATTCCGTATATTTTCAATAGACTAAAATATCGTTATTAAAATATAGAATAAAAAATACAAAAATATCAACATATGTGGGTTGATATTTTTGTAAATGTAAGCTGTAAATGTAACATGGCTAGCCAAGAATCTCATCGAAATCAGTAGAGGAGGATGCCATAGTTCACGGATGCCCTAGCCCAACACGGTTTTGTGAACTTCACACCTTCAGAACTTCATCAGGCGTCACATTCACGGCAGGTTTCCTCACGACGTTTTCCTTCACCGGTGAGCGAGCGATGGTCTCGTGTTTGGGATGCACTTAAGAATTTAGATCTCCTGTATACATAAATAATTAAATAAATAAATAATAAATAAATAGTTTATGTAAACGGCATATTTAGTCTCGTGATCATGACATTCGTAGTCAATGTCCAAATATCGAGCTACGCGAAATAAAGATAAAGAACATAATAAATATACCGTTTTAAATAGTTTTGTAGTTGTAGTATTGTAGTTTATGTACTACATAATAATTATAATATTCCTCAAATAGATGTTTGATATTAAAATCTTATGTTCTAATTTTTTTTAATAAATAACAATCCATAATATTATGTAGTCCAATGCAATAGAGCTATTAATATAGTTTTAAAATATTAATATAGAGTTGTACCTACGTAATACGCGCGTAAAGATAAAGCTTTTTTTTAAAGGACCTATGCTGTTGGCCTTAAGGCCTTAAAGTTACATCGGAAAAGTAGATGAGCGGATGGCTCATCTAGGAAAGATAAAGCTATGGTTGTGTCATGAAAGCTACAAAAAAAATCTATTCGACTGATTTATAGCTTGTGATAACAGTCACCAATCACAGATATTAATATTCATAGAAATTCCCGACCACTCCCCGAGGAGCTTCAAAAGATATTTTTTATATTATCTGGAAAAAGATAATAATAAAACTGAGGAGTATTTTTGTTTCTTAATATATTAAGTAAACTCCGGAAATTACTTTTCATATTAAAAAAATGATTAAGCATTTCAAATCAAAACATTTTTTTTATTCAAAGTATATTTTTAAACATTCATTGAATCTACCACTGGTTCTTAGCGAGACTGAAGCAGAACCGGATGAAACAAAATTATTGGAAATTATTTTTAAAGAATTTTAAATACACGGTCTATGTTTTACACGTTATTGTTATCCTTAAATGCCTGGGAGGCACGCCGTATTCCCACAATGAGCCTTCCATAAAATCTTTTAGAACGTTGTACGCAATTTATTTATTTTGAAGGATTTTTATGTGATTTTTGTACAGTCTTTAAATAAGTAACATCGCGGCGTGTTAATACAAAGGATATATAGAATACGTTTCTTTAATGTTTCTTAAATTATCAAAGTGCAAGATAAAAATAGCAGTTTGGTTAATTTGAAAAACTTGTGAAGCTAAATAATGCTAAGATCATCATCATCAGCCTCTACCCGTTTGTATCTGAATATTTTTCCTACACTCCTTGAAAAGGCTGCTTTCCTCACAGTGTTTCATTACAGCGATATATTATTATGTCGTCAAAACTAGGCTCGAACCCAGGCTTTTAAAACCATTCCACCGCCTAAGCCACATTAAATTAGAAACATTTTTTCCATCGAAACAATTGGGAATTAATTATTGAAGTTCACTGAACCCCAAAATTCAGGAGCACGTTGAAATCACACGATCAAACGTTATCAAACGCCTTCATAGATACAGCCTGAAATCAGACAGGAAATTAAAATGGGCGGGTCGTCAGAGTGCTGGGCGGGCGGCGCGTGCAGCCTTCGATAATTTCAGGATGTCGTTTAATGGCAATCTCTTGATGTTTATTATCTTACGAATAATAATGTGTTAATAATTATTATATTTATCATAATCATCATCATCGCTTTCATTATCATCATTTTCTTATTCATCATCATCATCAGCTCTATTGACATCATCCTTTTCCATCCACTGATATAAGCCTCTTAAAGAGAATGTCAAGACGTCATTTTATTATAGGTATACGAAACCAGGCGATGATGTATTCACTTATGATCAATGCGTAATAAATATTAATACGGCATTACTTATGATGCTATTATAATTGAAGTGAAACTTCTTTAGAATCATTGTGATTTCAAACCGGATGCAACGGAAAACACGACAGGTGAGAGACACAGATACAAAAGAGCGAGAGAGCAAATGTCGGTGTGTATGTATATTGTACACTGTTTAATACTTGCTTGTATTTAAGCATTTAACGTGTGTTTCACTTCTAAAGAGTGTGAATCGCACACACAATTTTTCTTTAGTGACTATATGTTAATGTTTTCTTTACTATAAAGCAATAAATCCCGAAGAAAACTGGTGAAGGAAAATATCGCGAGGAAACTAGGCTACCGCATCGGCTAACTATGGCCCAAAACTCCTCGCCTGATTTCGAGGAAGACCTGTGACCAACAGTAAACAATAACAAACTAATTAAATTGTATTGGGAAAAATCTATTTCTTATATCCAATACCAATAATAAAAAGAGCAAATTCAGGCTTTTCTGCCTTGTCTAAAAGAGAACAAAGCAAAACGACGACTATTCATCTTAGGCATCTCGTTACCTCAAGAAAATGAAAATGCAAACAAAACTCTAGATCCAGGTATTCTATAAATAAGGTACGTATTTACATAGTTTTAATAAGGCACCGGAAAATAGATGTTTCATTTTAAATAGCGTTTTTATGTTAGTTGGGTGAGCAAACGGGGAAACGAGCAACATTGGTGAGTATTGTTTTGTAGAGGGGAAGGCGGGGGAGGTCAAACTGGTAGTAAGTGATCAGTGACATCCACCAACAAAGGTGTAGCCGACCAATTACAGCGCTACAATCCTGCATCGCGCTATCAGAATTCCAGTGTCCGGCTGCTATATATACAACACCTGACACGATAGCGAATAGGCTGCAGGCTAGCCGAGCATTGCACATTCCTTGGTCGGAGATGGGCCCTTTGGGGCCTATCACCATATTCCCACAGAGGATTAGCAGGTGCTTCCCCGGCCTTTTCAATACAAGTATGCTCCTGTCTTGAAGCAACCATGGTTGCTGGAAAGTAGCGCGAGCAAAATTCGAAGAGATTCGAAAATTCGAATTCGAAAGAAAATAACATCTTATTTGTCCTTTAATCTGAAACTAATATTGAATAGTCTCTTTCTTTCACAATCCGTTGGTGATGGGATAGCGTTGCGGAAGGAGATCGGTAGAAGTGATTTTGATTGAGCGGCGATTTCTACCATTTACTGGACGTTTCGCATATATCACAGCCAATTGGACAGTGATAACCCGATCCAACGATCGTTCAAAATAGTACCCTAACTGGAGAATAATCTATATTTTGATCCTTTTCAAGATAAGCTTCACAATAGTCGCGTACTGACTAAGTACTAGTAGCTTTAGCACCAATTCAATCAAATTTTAGAATACGCCCATCGAAATCTAAATAATAAAGTAATAGAAGTGCTAAGTAATTATAAGAATAAAGGAATAACATTAAATTGGTAAGTAGTTTTTTGTAGTAATATTGATGTTTTATAAAAAAAATATTTCAAACGTTAGTACATATTTTGATAGTATGGCACAGCTTTTGACTTATTTTTAATAAATTGCTTCTTATTATCGATGCTGAGAGAAGAGCATCATAATATCAAAATAAATGTATTACGCAATGTAGCCCCACCCACAGGGTGCGTTTCGTTCTATCACCGCGCTATCTACAATTTCTATTACCTTATTATTTAGATGTCTATGGATGAGCCTCACCAGAGGCAAACCATGCACTTGCTCAACCGGACGTGCCACGGTTATAGCCAAACGTAGTCGATGCTCAAAATGCTATTGTAAGTTTTTTGCTCTCTAGGCAGTTGTGTTTTTTCGTATATTCGACCTTACGTTAAACTCTGACCGCTAAATACTTGCCCAGTGTCACTAACCTAACATAATTTGTCTCAGCCTTGGAAACCTCATTTAATTGAAACAAATAAAAAAAACAAATCAACTCAATCAAAAAACAGTAACCTGTCTACCTGCCCATGGCTACTCTTAAACTCGATTATCAACTTGAAGACGAAACGAAACGATTGTTGTCTGAACCAACTCAGCCGACTATAAAGATTAAGGTCAACGTGCTGAGAGACAAAAAGTGAAACGAAAACTTACTATAGGTAATAAACAGAAATAACTTTTAACAAGAGAAGTTTCTGAAGTATGAAAAAGTTATGAATTTTACGCATAACAAGTATATAAATTATTCCTAACATTTTTTAGTGAGAGTGTATACTCTGAATTTTTTTGCAAAATTCAGTCCAAAGTCATCACGGGCAAAAATTACTTGGAAATAAGTAGTAAGAAAAAATTGAGAAGTAAGGATAAGACAAAAGATAAATCTAGATTCTTTGATTTTTTGTATAATGTAATTTAGTACCTTGGAACTAGGTTAGGTACGTCAGGTATAATTTAAGGTTTTTACCTTACTTGTTTGCAAGGGTGCTTAGTTTCTCCTATAAAGCAGCTTTGCTATGCTTTGGAGGTAAGGGCAAGAGAGGCAGTTTAATTACTGGTACCATAACTTAACACCTTATGTACCGGGCTAAACAACACATTATAAATAATATGCCTGGGTAGGTTCACGTTAACTTATTATAATGAAACAACTTTTAAGGATTTTATCGCGGTTTATTTAGTTTTTTATAAAAGTTGTTTCATTATAATGAGTGAAATTCGCGTAAACATAAGAAAACAACTTCACGTTAACTTGTTAATGTTCGTAGGCTACGCTGTACTTCATGAGGACGCAAGGTATGATGCAGATTGCAGGCACTGAAGCAAGAAACTAGCGGCCTATGAAGCAAGAAGCGGCTAGCTACCGCAGCATGACTAATAAATGCGTAGCAGTCATAATTGTAGCACTGCTACGAGACTATTGATAAGCCGACCATCGTAGCACGAGGAATAATATAATATTTTAGCTGAGAGTCTTAGCGTTGCTACGATTTTATTAGTATTGCTACGGTTACGTTACTAATATAGTTAGTGCACTAAAATGACGAATATAATATTGCTATTAAGTCTCTCACACATAGTGCTGTTACGCACGCACTGGTTAGGTGATATGAGTTTAGGCTATGGTTTTATCTTTGTAATTTTAATGTATCGTTATATATTATTGTTGTGTAAAAATAAAGCATTTCGGTTGTTGTTTAAAATAATCAAATTCCTTAGTTATCCTTGAATCTCTAGTCTAGTGAAATGATTTTATGTATTTACATTTGAAAAACATTTACACAGTGTGTGTTACAGGGACATATTAAAGTTCATCTTAAAGCAAAAAGCCAATCAGGTCAGTAACAGATTACTGGCCATTTCTCCAGAGCGCATGTTTTTGTATTTTCTGTACTTGGTAATTCACTAAAGAAGTTCCATTCCGAAGGGGAATATTCAATTTTATCTCAAATCTGTATTCTAACGAGCGCCGCGAACTGTAAATAATGACGATTGCTTAATAAACAATTCTGTGGAGGCTTCTAAAGTTTTTATTAGGGAAGATAAAATTTTGTTTAACGCCAGCCTTCGATATTCGCATAATAGTCTCAAAGCAAACGTTACGTTGATGTAGACAGACAGGAGGTAAGAATATTGGATGTGAAATGAAACTATTCACAATAATCATCACCATCCATCAGCCTTTATCCATCCAATGCTGGACATGTAAAAAAAATGTCCCACTGCTGCACACTGGTCCTCGAATTCAGGGTATCGGGCTATAGTTCACCGACGCTAGCCCAACGCGGTTTGGTGAACTTCACACCTTCATATACTCATCAGGCATGCAGGTTTCCTCGCGATGTTTTCCTTTACCGATGAGTGAGCGATTGTCTCGTGTTCAGAATTACTTAAATTTTGCTTTTACAGGTTATTGTAATATAATATTATGTATTGATTTAAAGTTTATTCCTTCAATTTTTGTTTGTGTGAAGCTATGAATATTATAAGTTTGTAATGAAATTATTATTTGTGAATAAAAAGTCAAAATACTTTTAAACAAATAAGGTATGAATAAATCAAATGGACCCAGCATACAAAGGGCACTTTTGTTCATGTATCTGCCGACAAGATAAAAATCAGTTGGTTTTTATCTCTAATTAAAATTTTAAAATGGGATACATTTTTTTATATCATGAAAGTAAAGAAATAAAGAATAAAATAGAGTAAGCAAAAATGCAAATTATATTTAACAAGAATTTGTTAAAAAAATAAAGAATTTGACAGATTAATATTAAGATTAAATTTATTATAAAAAAATGTTTTATGTATAAATAAGATAATTTCAATTCATTGACAATTATTTCAATTAATACTATGTCAGGCTTAGTTTCTTGACGTTCAATAATTTGCGGTTGCAAATGAAACATTTCGGTAAGATTTTCATCCAAGCCAAAATCGTACCGCACTGACCTACGACAAACTTGTGAATCAGAACCGTTAGAGGTCACGTCTCCCCCGTAGGTCAACGGGGTCAACGAACTCAAGCTATAAAATTATTTATGACGTACTAACTTTTTTCTACAATATGACATACGTAAAAAAACGTTTAGTTTAATATTGATAAAAAGTCTGTCCAATACAATACATGTACGAGTATATTTGATATATTTAAAAAATATGAAAATGTTATCAATAGTTAAAAATGTAACAAAATAAAATTCCCTAAAAGTTACATCGTAAACGGAAAAAAAAGATAAGAGTGCAATTAACAATAGCCTGTTTTGCTTAATATAATGTTTTAATATTTTTATAATATGCATATTTTATTGTATTAAAGTTATTTTTACACTTTTGACTTATAAATAACTTTGCCAACAAGGGTATATTAAAGTAGTTAAAATAATACATACCATATCCATTTGACAAGTGTATTTTAAATGTATATATCACGTGTGGGCGCAATTCAAAGACTTTATAGCATGAAATGCATAAAATAGGAATATTGGAAAATATTTCTCGAACACTCAACATTTTATCTTCAAAATTCTGATGAAGGTTTCCTTCTTATAGGTAAATTGCTAAGTACTGCTTTTTTATTATTATTATTATTAAGTATGTAGCTACTCGTAATATGCTGGTACACAATAATATTATATCTATGCTTTTCTAGTTTCTTTTTTAATTTGAACATTAACCTTTGTCTTAATATGAAATAACAATTTTAAATTAAATTCTTTGTCTGAACGTGTTTTCTATATAATAAAAACAACTTTTCGCCGTATATTTACGCTACGTATTTTGGAAAAATTAGAGAAACAAGAGAATAGAAAGTTTGTATGTGAGTTTTACTGAGTGTGAAATGATGAGTATGAAATTATATCTTCGTATGTATAAACGCATTGCGCGTTTATATTATTAGAAAGAATATTAAATCCCAATAGGCTATTAAAAGCATTTTACATAAAGTTAGATTAAAGGTCGCCGTACATTGTATCAAGGTATTGATTTATAATTATTAAATGCATCAGAATTAATGTAATCAAACCACCTTGTTTCTTTAACAATAATTCTTCTAATATTCCTTTAAGGTTCAATAGAATGGACCGAGCCACTTTTTTTTCGTTTTTTTTCGGATGGAGCTATGCTAATGGCCCTAATTCTTTGGAAGTGAGGTGAGCCGGTTGGTATCACCCATGACCCAGTGATATAGTAAGTGGGGTTTGCCCCCCGCCAGCCGTGGAGTGTGACTTCCACAGTTTCATGGCGTCGGGTTTGTACCTGTGTCGGAGCTCTGCCTAACCACCGTCGGATAAAAGGGGGCCGAGCCACGCACTGATATCTTCTTTTATAGTTTTCTTACCCTCCAATTCCAAACCGGAAGTTTACTAATCGACCAATCAGATATCAGTACGTGACAGCGGATGTTGCAAGGAATAATCAATAGAATAATTATTACAACTTAAAATAAACAGTCAATACTTCGTCAATAATAACGGGCTGTAATAAAAAGCTAAAATAATTGTCTATAGATTAGCGCAACAAACAAACATACACTAAATATTATTCGGGAGATTTTAGATTCCTACATTGTACACTAGTAATCGGTCACATTCAATATTCAACCAAGTTCCGTCAACGAGGCATATAGACACAGGATTTGAATTGATTTCCACCCGGAGAACTGCGCAAATCGTAAGTGCATAGTCAACGTTGCGTTGACGAGTGGCCAACGCAGACAACGGATGGTAACTAAAGTGAGCTGAGACCAACGCATAATACTATTTAAGCTAACGATATCATTATACACAAAGGCTGAGTATCCTCGTTTTTATGATGAGTGAAACATTTTCGAAATATCAGTATGTGAATAAAAAAGGCACTGACTGCTAAACGAGGTCGTGGGTTCTACTCCCACACCAAACAAATGTTCATTTTTTTCATAGAAAATAATAAGATAATGGAAGTGCTAAGTGTACGTGACCTTGTCGCCACACTGGTAACGCGGATGGCACCAACGCGCATACATACATTTAGTCGCGAACACAAATTTCGACATAGCAAGACAAGTGAGGTTAAGAATGGTGTTTTGTAGAATATCCCAATTTAAGAATTCGTTTAAAGCATGATATTAATTAAACTAATGATGGAATAACTATATATATATATATATATATATATATATATATATATATATATATATATATATATATATATATATATATATATATATATATATATATATATATATATATATATATATATATATATATAATAATTGATACGTTAATATCAACAGTCAGAAGTTTTTTCTAGTAATATTGGTGAAATCGCGGCGAAATGATTTCAGTAAAGGATGGTAGCGCAGTGTTTGCCTCGCGCTCGACTTGGCGGGGGGTACTGCCGCGCCCTTTTATCGAAAATAATTTTAAATCATAACTTAGTAGTAAATTAAATACAACTTTCTATATATTTTATTCACCATACTTAATACATAGCTTCTTATGTTCGATGCTAATAAAAGAGCATCTTATTACAAAAAGAAATGTATTACGCAATGAATAATAATTTATTCCTTGGTGTAGCCCCACCGACTGGCGACACGCGTTTTGATAGATCACCGTGCTATATGCCATTTCTATTACCTTAATATTTAAAATTCTATGGTATTTTTTTTGTAAGTATTTATTTAAGCTAAAACTAGCCCAACTCATTCTCGTTCCAGTAATTAAACAAAACACTGGGTAAAACAAGATAAAGCAATTTCAATGACTTTGTGTCGAATCAAAGTTAAGATGAGACAGGATTAACACCTTCGAGTTAAGTTCGAGTTGGTGCTTTAAGACAACTTATAGCACAATTAATTAAATCATTGATGAATTTACATGTTCCTAGGGCCTGTTTCACAACTTCCTGATTAGTGCCAAATAGGCTATCCACCAGATATCCAACAAATAGAGTATGCAGTGCCTGTCGAATATGTTGTGGATAGCCTATCCGGCACTTATCAAGAAGCGGTGAAACAGGCCCTTAGAATAATGTTGTAAAGTGATTGATAAGTCGAGAAACAAATAGATTTAGATTAACTAGGCCGTTTGTCTAGTGGTTATAAACCTGGACTGCTAAACCAGAAGGTAGTGGGTTCGATTCCCATCCAAGAAAAATGATTATATTAGCATGATCATTTTTTCTGGGTCTGGATGTTATTCATCTACATTATGCATGTATTTACAAAAGACGACGGTCCAAGAGATATGGACTCTGCTTAGGGATGGGCGATATATATCGATATTTAAAAAAATAGCGATATATCGCTTTGCTCCGATATTATCGAATAATCTAGTATCGATATATTTCACCCGATATATAAAATACCGTATCACATTCCATTTTTCTTCTGTATATCTATATTTTATTCCTTTAAAAGTCTGCCAATTTGAGTAAAAATAAAACGAAAAATCCAAAAATAAGCTCAGCATTTTGAAAGTGGTCTATAAAACAAAAGAATTTGGGTACCTCTGGACTAGTTGAATGCAAGTATCGATATCTTAAAAATATCGATATATCTCTTCAATATAATATCGCAAAGTATCGATATAGTACTACGATATAAGGTTTAAAAAATTTATTCTCATAAAGGATAACATCCACTTACACGAGAACATGATAACAAATAAACTTATTTATAACAGTATTACAGTACATAATTACTTATTACAATACAAATTTTTCTAATGTTAGGTTAGGAATACATATTAAGATTAACAATTTTTAATGATATGTTGTGATAAACAAAGTTTAAAGCTATTGAAAGAATTTATGTTTTGGATATTTTTGGGTAAGTTATTACAATATTATATCGAAAAAAAATCGATATATTTTTTACATGAACATCCCTAAGTCTCTGCCTCAAGTGCGAGAGGTGCCGGGCTCGATCCTGACCTCCATCTATCCTCAAATAGCTTTCCCTAAATTTCTAGGCGTACCCCAAGCATAAGACCATCAATTGCTCATCGGTGAAGGAAAACATCGTGAGGAAACCCGCATGCTTGATGAGATTGAAAGTTTTTGAAGGTGAAGTTCACGAGCCCGCATTGAACCAGCGTATCGGTTAACTATTTTACCCCCATAACCCTCCTCGCCTAATTTCGAGGAGCGACATAATATATGCGCTTGGCTGGATTCGAACCTGCGACGTTGCGTTAACCCTAATTAGCATGACCGACCGTGAATTAATCATATTATAATATTATGTTTATTATAAATGTTTAATATAATGAAAATAATATTACGGGGTGCGTTCTTCTTAACGTCATAAGAATTTCCTCAAGCACTCTTGTAAATTACTGCCTTTCATAACTCCTCGGGGAGATTTAATTAAATTACAATTTTATTACTCGACAAGCATTTTTATTGTAAATTGTTATCGTATGAGCTTTGTTTGGTAAGTTCAAGGTTTTATTTTGTATTAAGTTTGGAATAATCATTTTTTATATAAATATTTATATTGAGATTATATAAATATTATAAAAAAATGTGGAAATATTTATGTGGAAATATAAATGGGGAATATTTATATAGGGAATATGTATTTATATTTTAATTGGGAAACAAACATTTATAAAACCACCCAAAATTTAGAATGTTTGTTATTTTTATCTTGAATCCGCTTCTGTTGTACATAAATGGGCTTTATATTATTTTTTATTTACGTTAAAATTAAAAAAAAAAAATTAAGATGAAATAAGCATACGTTTCAAAATCATGCCCTTTTAGCTGCTACCCGTAATTAATATAAATCCCCTCGAAACCAGGTGAGGAGGGTAATGGGCCACAGTTCACAAGTGAACTTCACATACCTTCAAAGACTTTCAATCTCATCAGGCATGCAGGTTTCCTCAGATGTTTTCCTTCACCGGTGAGCGAGCGATGGTCTCGTGTTTGGGGTATACTTAGAAATTTACAAAAACCCATTACAAGGCACTTCCTTCCTTACCTTCTCACTTATTCGATTTTTTAGTTCAACTATTAATATTTTTTCAAACTCATTACCACAGATTTATAAATAGAGATAGATGGAGTGTGCTGAACACCCGAGTGACACTTCAAAGCGAATACAAATTCATAAGCGCTCTCAAGTGCTTGACATAGCGTCGTACTCTAAACGTCTATTAGATTGTATTCGCTTTTCAATTTGTATTCGCTTTGGTGGCGTCACTCGCGTGTTCGGCATGCTCCATCTGTCTTTAATTATAAGTCTGTGCTCATTACTCATATCTACATCACTATTACGTGTTCGTTCATCACCGGCTAGCGTTCCACGGTATGTTCATTAGCATTTATAACATTTCCCTATTTACGAAATTCAAGAACTTCATGTGTTGATTGGCTCCGTTGACAGTTAAGAAGATAAACGATCTCGTCATTTGTCATTCGTCCCCCTGAGCGTAGACTAAAACCCTGAGACACACTTATTTATGTCATCTTTCGATATCGAACAAGCGATTACAACCCTTAATGTGCAGGCATAAGGACCACTCTCGGTTGAAGTGATGTACGATTATCGCATGTATTGCGGGTAGACTGTAAAAACGCCCTATTAAATACAGCTAATGAGAATTTTCGTCGATTGATCGATGGGTTATCAGTTGAAATTGTTGTTTTTAAGGTGATACATCAAAAACTCAACAATTGGACAGGCCTTGTAGGTGTTTGTTATTTTGTATCGATAGAAAATTTAAAAAATAAATATACAAAAACATGCAATTTTTTTGTTATTTATCCCGGGATCGCGTATTAGAAAAATGTCCAGCTATATTTAAAAAGTAGTGAAAACAAAATAGAACCAACGATTGTGAAACCATCAACGACGTAGGCACTTCGTTCCCAAAAAATCAGTAAAAACTTATTTCACTGAATTCACTTTGATAAACTTTACTCATTATTATCATCATCATCACCTTCAATCCGAACGCTGCTCAATATAGGCCTTTCTCAACGAACGCTATCTAAATCACTAAAAAAGTAAAGTAAAGTATCAACCCTTATATGTCCCACTGCTGGGCACGGGTCTCCTTCCTCGAAATCAAGCGAGGAGGGTAATAGACCAATAGTCCACCACGCTGGCCCAGTGCGGATTGGTGAACTTCACATACCTTCAAAGACTTTCAATCTCATCAGGTATGCAGGTTTCTTCACGATGTTTTCCTTCACCGGTGAGCGAACGATGGTCTCGTGTGCACTTAGAAATTTAGAAAAACCCATTTCAAGGCACACACGGACGTGTCAGGATCGAACCCGGAACCCCTCGCGTAAGAGGCCGAGTCCGTCCACCACTGGACCACCGTCGCTCAACTTTAAATCTTTACGCTTTCGCTTTTACTTTAAATCACTAAAAAAAAGGTAAAAATCTAAACGCGACCCACTCTTGAACCCTATTGGTGTATCGGCCATCGGTATGGGATCGGTCATCTAGGCTCTCATTGAAGGCGGCCTAGGTTCAGCAGTGGACGGATAGAGGCTGATGATGATGATACTAATTTATCCTAGAATATACGTATTAGTATAAGGATTAACTAGTTTGACCTACACTAAAGTGGTTAATACTATCAGACTTTGGACAAATTAGTTTGGACTAGGTTATACTAGTTAATCCTATCGCGTAAAGGAAGAATTAGTTTAACCTAGGCAAAACTAGTTTGTCCTGAAATCAGGTTTAGCCGGTCACATATTATATACAAATATACATAATATTATATGTATCTATACACAGATAACACTGAATTGAAGCGAGCTGATGATTATATTCTAACACAATATGTTAAGTAAGCCCCATTTTTCCTCACCTAGATAAGGGTATAAAGTGTATCAGAAAGAATATTAATCAATCAAAGAAGAAAACTATGTATTGGGTAAGCCGATAACTTTGACGTGTTAACAATCTTTCATCTAGTAAGAAAGTTTCGAGCGAAAAAAGATATATAATGAAGACTTATCACGAAGATACCTTACTAAGGCTTTTGTCTTGAACTTTTGTATTTTTATAAACTACCTACCTATTATAATGAAACTACTTTTACGGATTTTTTTGCGGTTTATAAAGTTTTACATGCCCGACGTTTCGGATACTTTACAGCAACCATGGTCACGGGAGAACTATCCTCCCTCTGGTTGTATGGATGTTTGTAAGTGTTGTAGCCAAAATGCTTCGACTGTTTGTTTGTTTTTCTATGTTATAAAAAAGCTCACATCCAACACCAACCGGCCACTACTCAAAAATCGTCTACTAACTAAGCTAGTATGGCCTAGTCTAAGTATTATATTAAATCTAGGAAGTAAAAAAAATTGAAAAACTAAATAAAATAAATAGAAAAACTGAATAAATAAATAAAATACTCCGTACTATTGGAAGATTAATCATTTTTATTAAAAAGGTAAATGATTCGTCGTTATAAGTACGAGTGGCAAGGGAGCGGTCGTCTTTGCGTTTATTGATATTATATATTCAGCAGTGGACAGATAAGGGCTGATGATGATGATGATTCAAATAAATAATATAATAACTATGAGAACATTATATAAATAAATACATAAAATAACATGCGCACATTCATTGACATTTATATAAATCAAATATTTTTCATAGCGGTATTGGAACCCTTACTTTGCTTTATTATATTTGCCATCAATGTTAGTTAAAAAAATATTGCGCCTTCCCCCAAGGCGGACTGGCAGACTTAATATAAACATTGTGCTTATTAAGCGGACAGTCCTGCTGCCGCCCGCCCGTGAAATTATGCTTTAGGCACCTTGATAAGCTCCCTATTGTCCAAATTAAAAGCGATAGCGGAAACCTTATAAAAATAAAATTAAGAAAAAAGTTATTTTTTATTTAAATTAAATCTGGTACCGCTTCTAAAGTACTTATAATAAATAATACTTATATTATTTAGTCATATATATTTTTGGGTACAATGTTTCTTAAATAAATTTTCTTATGTTAAATGAAACGTATTTTATTGCGGAAGGACTAAAGACTCAGGACTCTGTCCTCTTGTAATCATAGTTGTTGTAAATCCATCAAAGAAGAAAACCCGGATCAAACCGCAATAGCATCACTAAAGTTATTTTATTATATATTTTTTTATTTAAAACCAATTCAACTTGGCTATACCTCATACGGATTAATTAATCTTGACTAATGTGAAGCTGCGGCAAGTGGCATGTAGGGTTTTTTTTAAACTAGATGGCGTTAGTTACGTGAATTATCAAAACTATGAAGCTTTGTATATCATTTTATGTAAAATAACTCGTACCATTAATTTATCAACTAACTAAATTTATTATTAAAAATATTGATATTATTTCACATTAAAATTTACTTCTACACATTAAAAATATGTACTCTCAATATAATTTACGTTGGTCCTTCGAGCCCGATTCAACTATTGATCTAAAAAACTTTATTGAATAATTTTCTTGTAAACTATAAAAAACTATAATAATTTCAGGAACAATATTCACTATTGATGTTATAACCATACAACTCCTAATGTTACAAAAAAAAAACTCGAAATTTCATAAATTACTCCAACTCCAAGCATAATGGCAGCCATGGGGGAGATCTGTACGTAATACCTGGTGTTTATTTTATTTTAAGGGAGTATTTAATGCAGATATTGTTACAAAAATGTCCGTAATTATGGAGTTCTTAATCCGTAATTATATGTCCGTAATCCGTAATTTTATATCCGTAATAATGGCAATGTAAAAATTATTTGACATTTTTCTTTTGTTGCAAATATCATTGGATGTATGTATAGCCATACATTTTTCCTTTACATGTGGTGTTATTATATCTAATTTTAATAATAATAATAATGTTCTTTATTCGAGTAACTAAAGACTCAATTTGGTTAGTAAGCAAACATTTCTTAGCAAGTATGTTAGTAGTATTATTACATTTTTTTAATATATATTAAAAACTTTGCCCCATAGCCCCATTAATGTTGAGTTGAAAGGCAAATATGATAATAATAATAATAACCACTATCATCATCATCATCAGCCTTTATCCGTCCACTGCTGAACATAGACCTTCAATGAACGCCAAGACGACCGATCCCTAATAACATAAAGATAAAGGAATAATAATAATAATAAAATAGGAATAATAATAATAAAGATAGTAATATTTACGGATTACATGCACCACGTAGTTCCAGGGATCCCTACAAGAACACTCTGAATTACCTGACTTCAAATCAATATAGTCGAATTTAGAGGGCAAAGTTGATTTGAACTATCTACAGTACGTGGTTTTAATTAAAATATTAATAACGAAAAAGCGTGTCTAAATGTTCAATCATGTCATTTGGCATTCTAATATCTAAGGTATAATTTAATTAAGGTTCAATATCTTAACTAATGCACCCCTAAATCAAACAATTTTACACACCCCACCCTTGAAATGCACCCTTATGCATAGTGGGCTGGCCGAAGCACCCTCAACATGAGCAATCAGTGGGTAAATTTAACAACTGCTTCAACCGTTGAGCTAAAGCACTGGAAAAGGCAAAAAACAAATGTGTTTCTTTTTATTATTGTAAATGCAGGTTGGAAAAACTATTACAGATTTTATAGATCTCCTTCCGAAATCCTTTAATCTTGAGTTAAAAATAAAGCGGCTTAGTTTGTCCTCCCGTATCTCTTGCGTCTTTTTTGAATGGGGTTCTCGATAGTTTCAATAATTCGGTTACATACTTTGAAGCGATTGTAGTTCGGGGAACCCGTATCATTAATACGGCTGATACAGAAGTACTGCTTCCCTGGTTAAGGATCGCACCGAATTAGATGTTTCTATATTGATATAAGAAATGAAGAATATTTTAAATACCTGTTGAGTTCTTGTTGAGTCGAAATGCCTAAAACTGTTTATTGTGTCAGTTTAATTTTTATTTACTGGCTGTTGATTGTGACTTTAATATTGAATCGAATAAACCTGTTCAATGCTCTCTTGTAATAAGCGCTTTTGAAATGTAATTTTCCTATCATTCGTTGACTCAAGAGACAATAGCTGATGATCGTTCATCCAATGGTATTACCAACAAGGGCCGGACCCCTTGTTTACCTAGCGTGAAGATCCTACAGTGAGTGATCGGCTTATTTTGGCGTAGATAATTAAGGGAGCACAAAGGAAGTGTGTACACAGCCACACCTTTGTAATGTGCAATTTAATTATAATGATATTATATACCTTAATTTAGAAGAGACAAAACATCGGGATTGCGGTGCTCGTGGGCACGACCGTGCTTGTTATTTTTGACGGCTTAAAGGTGTTTCGATCTTTTTCTTCTATGGGCCCTTATTGGACAAGCCTGGCTTCTATGTTGCAAGAATAAATTGCTTAGGCAAATTCGATGTGAACACTTATTTTCTTTGTCGTTGATCACTTATTACCAGATGAAATACATGAAAATATGATCATTATAATCATAATCACTAACATTATCATCACCAACACTATCATCGTCATCATTACTACCACCACCACCACCATCATCATTATCGTTGTCAACATCATCATCGACATCATCATAATCATCTTGAAAAAAAAAAAAAAAAAAAAAAAAAAAAAAAAAAAAAAAAATAAAAAAAAAAAAAAAAAAATTGTATAAATTGTAATTTAAATTATTTCTAAATGTATTAATGCATGTCGGTTAGGTTTCTACAAATATATAATAATATTGCAATGCTTGTAAAAGGCGCTAAGTTTTAAGCACATACTAATATAATATTTAAGAAACTTTTCACACTTAGTAGCAATAAATACTTTGACTTTGACTTTGACTTTGAATGTCCGATTCCTTGCCACTCGCATCTAACAGCTCAACATGGACCGGTCAATCAGCGAACATCATTCTCCCATCTTGGCCTCCTTTAGATATCTTATATTATATAGATCCATATTAATATATATTTTTGATATTTTTTATTTATAAATGCTTCAATGTGCTTCAAAGACTGGAGAGAAGCTTAAAGCTTTTATACGTCCATTGTTCTGAGGCATCCGAGCCAAATATGAAAGGTTTATGTCATGTATAAGTAATCTTGATACGGCTACAAAGTAAAAGCAATGGAAGCACAAAGAAGCCATAACATGAGATATTTCCGATGTCGGGATATTCGACGGTAAATTCGTCGGACTTTACAATGTACTTTTATAGCATACACTCGTAAACCGAATCCTCAAAGGGAACTAACATACTCATGTTTGGTTAGACTACGATATGTGCGGTGGCAAAAAATAACTTTGAAAGTTTTTACTTTTACAAAAAAAAAAAATAGTTATCAAATAAATAGCTTAGATAGAAAAAATTCTGTGGGCCATTAATCAGGTAGGAAGATTATCTCCGTGCAGTGGCCGGTCCGTGTTGGATGCGAGTAGCAACGGCCGGCTTGGTGTTCAATGAAGGAGGCCTATTCAGCAACGGACGGATAAAAGTCGATTATGGTGATGATGATGATGTTGATGGGGCTGTTAATGATGACGACGGATATGAAGTTTAGGATGACGATATTAAAATACATTATACTGCTTACATTGGTGATCTTAAATAGTCTACTTACCTACAAATATCGTGTTCCTGTCACATCTTAGGTTCTATTTAAGTTCACATAGAGAGAATTTATAAGACCCCAACAACCTAAGTCCCACAAAGGCTTCTCAGGAAGTCGCGAACCAATTTACAATAAATGCTGTATTGACTGTTGCTCCACTAATAAACCTATTTCATTAGAGTTTTATTAGCGGTATTTCCTATTTACAACCCGTATTTACTACTTTCATTGTGAGGATATATATTTCTAATAAAATGTGGAATTTTATTACCATCTCGCAATTGCGTCCACAGTATTGTAATTATAGGTAATATCATTATTAACTATACGAATGCTACTTATTCAATAAATTTTCTTCTTATATTTATAAAAGAATATCCTTAATTGCATGGTGATTTTGCTTTTGTTAAGTATTTAAATTTGCTTGAATAGTTATGAATCGAGTGGGCCATGCCTTTTTTTTTTCTTTTACGCCGGGAAATGCACTGACACATATCGCAGGGGAGTGGGTCTTCCCAGGCAGGTATGTGGGACTCGCTGCACCCGAAAGATGGTAAGTGGACGCAGCTCTAACCCACTAAAACCCGGAGAATGCCACCACTGCCGCCTTTGGTGAGGTACCCCGGATCTACAAGCAACAGGGCACCTCGACGGCTAGTCAGTTCCTCAGGGGACCGACGCCACCTCCACAGAGCAGTTGTTCCGCACTACAGAACAACCACTCCCAACGCCGGGACAGTACGATGAGGTGAGATTCCCATCCTCACCCCCTGGCCCCTGCTCTTTTGTCCCCTCTTCTTATAAGAGGGATACAAAGCGCCCCCTCGGCTCAATTTGCTTCGCCCAAAGTGTTTGGGTCACCCTGGACTACTGAGCCCCACCGCCACGACAAGACCAGAGCCATGGTGGGGAGTGGGCTATGCCTGATCAGCATCAAATTTGACCTTTTCCATCGAATACCTTTCCCATAGGCCTCATTCAATTTATGCCAAGCCGCTTGATTACTTGTCACACTCATATTGAACATTGATGCTGAAAGGAATAACCTTTACTACCTTGAGACAAAGATGGTGAGGAAACCAACAATTATAGTATATTGCTAATTTCTCCAACATTTTCGCATGATTGACATGGCATTCATATTAACCGAAAGCTAAACGGAATCTATCAATCAGTCAAATCTAGTATACTTGGAGTTTCGGGGGCAATAAATCGATCTAGCGAGGATTCGTTTTTAGGTAAAATTACATTCTATTCGTGTATCCAATAATGTATTTTACCGAGTCAAGTCATCCGGGTACTTTATATATAATACGTGATCCCAAGATATATTGATGAAAAAATTAAAACACTTACAAATAAATCTGTTTATTTTTTGTATGTGAAAAATATTAAACCCTTCAACTAATATTAATAAAGCTGTAAAGTTTGAAGTGATCGGAATTGAATGATTCTTTTAATTTTAGATTTATTGAGGAAGGCATCAAGCACTAACACGCCATTGAAAATCTTAGTTAGCACAGGCAAAGCTACAGGCAACAGCTAATCTAAGGGCAGATAGAGTATGGAGTATCTGTCAAATATCTGTCAAATATGTTGCCGATATTAGCCTATTGGGAACTTAACTGGAGATTGTGAAACAGGCCCTAAATCTTCGACAAAACCACAAGACTTACGAATTTAAAAAAAGAAGAATAAATTTTGTCAGGTGTAATAATATATCTTCTTTTTGTCATACTTATTTAAATCGGCATATATTGTGAAAGTGTCGCAATATATTTGCAATTTATTTATATGAACAAAAATAAGCGTTGGACCGAAAATGTATAAGTTCATAACGTGCATTAATCACGTGCACGTATCAGTATATCCAGCTGTGAGTTATTATCCAGTTACTGGCTAAATGTTGCCGTTCTTTCTTTATGTCGCTCACTCACGCACGTCGGCACACTGTTTCGTCGTGACTTTGTTTGTGTGATTATTATTGGTAATGATCATACAATTACACTTTCGTGTGATTATTATTGGTAATGATCATACAATTACACTTCCGTGTGATTATTATTGGTAATGATCATACAATTACACTTCCGTGTGATTATTATTGGTAATTATCATACAATTACAATCGTGTGATGTGTGAGTGATGTGATTGCTACTAAAATAATACGGTGTTAATTTATTATTATTAGAATTTCAGTGATGTGCTTACGAAAATGATGAGATGTATTTACTATCTGTTGCCCGCAGCTTCACCTGCGTAAGCAAAGATTTACAACGAGATCTGGATGGGATAATATATAGATAAATGGTATGTCTTGATAAATGGGCTGTCTTAAACTGAAATAATTCAAATCTCCTTCCAGTGATTAGCGAGTTCAAACGAACAAACTCTTCGGCATAAGGTTTATACAAAAATTGCAATCTATAAATAAATTAACAATATTTAATAGGTATTAAGAGCCCCTTCACCTTTTTAACTCATTTTGAACAATTTTGATTATCTTTTGTACGCAAGGTGAGAAAGATTTGAACATTCTATTTCATTATTTTATGAGTAGAGTTCTTATTCTTGTCGACTGGATAATTTTTAAAAATAAATAATGAATATATTAATGGCAATCACCCATATTCAAAACCCCTTTTTCGCAAAAGTAACGAGCGAGTGATGTTTGTAGTTCCTGAACAAAGAACTACGAAATATTCTAAAAATAAAAAAAAATATATATAATAACATTATATAGTCTACTCGTAACTAAAATGAAAAAAATATTGATTTTGATATGAAATATAACATAAAAAAATGTTGAAATAACCTTATATGTGGAAAATGTCAGGACAAATAAGTTTTTTTGCGATACCTTAGAAACACTTTAAAATTAAAGAAAAAATACTCATGAATCTCTGGGCTACCCTTTAATATAATCTGAATTTTAATTTATAAAAAAAACAATAACTTCATTTCGTAAATTAAAGGCAAAGTGAACTATATATTGCCTATATTTGCCTGATGGGATAGTGTTTGCGCGCTCGATAGTATAGGCAATATATATCAAAGTCAATATTTTTTTCATTTTAGTTACGAGTAGACTATAATATAATAATATTATATATTTTTTTTAATTTTCCGAATATATCGTAGTTCTTTGTTCAGGAACCACAAACATCACTCGCTCGTTACTTTTGCGGAAAAGGGGTTTTGAATATGGGTGATTGCTATATATATATATATATATATATATATATATACATATATATACATATATATTATTTTTTTAAATTATCCAGTCGACAAGAATAAGAACTCTACTCATAAAATAATGAAATAGAATGTTCAAATCTTTCTCACCTTGCGTACAAAAGATATTCAAAATTGTTCAAAATTAATTAAAAAGGTGAAGGGGCTCTGAAACGAAGACATCCGACAGAGAACTAAAGTTACCGATATCACCAGAAGATTAATCCCGCTTAATGGAGATGGTCACCAACTCGGAAAATGGATTCACCATGAATCCATTTTTCAAGTAGGTTCAAGAGTGGGAGCCACGTTTATACATGAAGTATTGCTCGGCCATGAACCAGGTGGCAAGTCCATCTCCGTGCAGTGCCGGTCCGTATTGGACGCGAGTGGCATCGATCGTGTTGGCGTTGATCGATGGAAGCCTATGATCAGCAGTCGATTGATAAAGGATTATGATGATAACGTGATCATAGTCAAACTTTTTTGTATATTTTACTGCTTAACAGTACGCCTTTTTACCTACCGTAAGAACTGTCGATACTCGATGCAGAAACTAGTTCAATTAAATTACTCTATTCATTTTGTTGAACATAGGCCCTAGGCAGTGGACGGATAAAGGCTGATGATGATGATTCATATTGTTATATTCAACAATATTTATAAAAAAGATATTAAATTATATATTAATTAGCAGTATCCCGCGAACCATGCAGTCTTTATAGTAAATGTGTGAGTGCACGCATATGCATGCATATAGCACCGCCCTCCTTTCCCACACTGCATATGCGTACACTCGCATGCACCACCACCACACACAATCCAAAACCAAACACAAACGATTACTAATCGTTAACGATTACTAATCGTAGAGTCTACATCCTGAGGATGCCTCGGTGTCGGGGTGAAACGTGCGTAGATTTTATGGTGGTGGTCTTTTATGGTAGTGTGTGTGGTGGTGGTGCATGCGAGTGTACGCATATGCAGTGTGGGAAAGGAGGGCGGTGCTATATGCATGCATATGCGTGCACTCACACATTTACTATAAAGACTGCATGGTTCGCGGGATACTGCTAATTAATATATAATTTAATATCTTTTTTAAAATGGATTTCCGCAAAGTAACGCCTGATTCTATTAACTAACAATATTTATCTTGATAAATGAATAATATAATATTCAATAAGTCATAAACATTGAAATCATCACCACTCAAATAAAATTACATAGTGAATTACAACTGACCGTGCCATGCAATATCAAATAACCACACTAACGATTGTGAGAATATCAAACTATTAATTTAAATAATAAAGCAATTCTATTAATATCGAAATAATTAATTATCACTGAATAATATTTATTGAAAACACTACTAATGGTGGTTTTGGGAGTTATATATAATTATTATTTAGTAGAATTATTTTGTAGAAAGTTAAGGAATTCTTTTTACGGCTGCATTTAAATTGCGGCGAATTTTGCGCGGGACACGTCACACGGGACGCGTTCGCGCACGATTCGCCCGCTTAAGGCCACATTCGCACCAGAGTTTAATAAGCGTCGCATTAAAACCCGACGCTGGCTCGAGTTGCGAGTTCCACATGCTCAATTCGATTTAACGCCCAACGCTCAATGTCAAAATTCCACAGTGATTGATGCAAAAGCGCCGAGCTTAAAAACGCTTTCGTGTCTATAAGAACATGCCGGGTAAATATAATTGTGTCATTTAAACATTTTTTTTAACGCTAGGTGAAAAAGCGCCTGTGTAAACGAGGCCTTAAAGCCTCACAAACTGACGCGACTTTCCGCGCATCATTTTTATTGGATTTTCGTAACGTTGAAATCAACAAAAGCTACGTACTCAAAATGTGAAAAAAAAAATACTTTTGAATAATAAGTTCATAATAATTAGTAGGCGTTTATTGAAGGCGGCATGATGTGTTTAGTAGTGGACGGATAGATACTGGTATTGATAATGATAATGATTATGATAATGATGATGATGATGTTAATGATGATGATGATGATGATGATGATGATGATGATGATGATGGTGATGATGATGATGACGATGAAAAATTTACGTCCAAATTCAAACTCGGACACAAAACAAATATTATAATTTATTAATATTTATGTATTCGTTAAAGCCACTTAACCGGAGTCAAATCTATATTTCATATCAATTATTCAATATGTAATGGACGTGCAAATTTCACAGTAATAATTGATTTACTTTGATAAAACTATTTCGGACCAGACAAATCAATTATCTTATGCCTTCATAAATATTAAATATGGTGGTAGTTCCTTGAATAAATTTATCGAACGTATTATTCGCATAATTATTGCTAATCATCAGAATATCCTGTCATTTTGTTCACTTGAATCTTATACTTTTTGAATATATAAAGCTGGAGAGTTTGTTTGTTTACTTAAACATGCTAAATATTTTGCTGCTTGAAATGGGATTTTTTTTCTAAATTTCTAAGTGCTGTCCTAAACACGGAATCATCGATTGTCACCGGTGAAGGAAAACATTGTGCGGAAACCTATATGCCTGATGAGATTGACAATCTTCGAATGTGTCTAAAATTCACTGACCCACATTGAGCGAACGCATCGGTCAACTATGGCCCAATAACCTCGCCTGATTTCGAGAAGGAGATCCGTGCCTGCTGTGAGACATATCATCATCATCAGCAGCCTTTATCCGTTCACTGCTGAACATAGGCCTCCCTCAATGAACGCCAAGACGACCGATCCCTTGTTACTCGCATCCAACGCGGACCTACGTGCGGAGATTGTCTTCCCACCTGGTTCATGCTTGAACCTTAATCCTTCGGTCATCCGTTCTTCTGAGTAAGACATATATATGAGTTCATACTCATATATTATGTCATGATGGCATTTGTGGTCAAAGCCAAATTCTATATAATTTGACTTTATAAATCATTAAAAATTATATTATCAACATGAATTCAATAATCCCTGGTAGCACAGACTACTTTTAAAAGGTTCCATAATATAATCTCAGCTTACAGAATTTCGATATTAAATCCAAAGTACTTTTAAAGCGACATCAAAAGACGGATTTTTTTTTTGGTTGGACCGGATTATTTTTTAAATTGTAGAAACGGGGCCATTTCGATGTGCCTTTCGGGAAATCTTCGGGGATGATTATCTCAGGCCATTTCAAAAGTTTTTAGACATGTTGTGGTTTAGTGCTTTTCTTTTAGCTAGTCAGCGATTTATCTTGCGTAAATTAAAAATCGCAATCGTAAAAATCGTAATTATTTACAAAAAAATCGTTGGTGGAAAAGTCTGGGACCCACGAAACTGGTTCTTAATGGCTTTAAATATATAGTGTCACACTCAAAGGACTATCTATATTTAAGTTATCAAAGATGCGAAGCTATTAAGCCATTACAGAAGCGAGTGTGGAGGACTCGTTATATTATGTACAGGTTTCGTTCTTAGCACATTTAGGTTTATATATATTACTAGCTGTTACCCGTAGCTTCGCCCGCGTGAACTTAGGTTTACGGATTTATCATGTTTGATGATGATGATTTCCCATTTTAATAATGACTAAGATTTGTATTAAAATGGATATAATATGGTATATTGAATATAAAGACATATTATATTCCTTCGCAGACTTTCTGCATGCATATTTACTATTTAGGATACTATTATTACACTGCCCGTTCAAATCACACGATTTATTTTCTTGGGTATTATTTTGATATTGCCATATCTTCTAAAGTATTCATTTAATTTGCATGATATAAAGGGGAAAAATATTCTTTATGAAGTGCTCAAGCTAATTAACTGATTTAAAATGATAAGGATTCATATCGTATTTGTGTAAATAGCTTTCAAATTATAGCGTTATAATTGTTAATTTTTTCAAGTATTAAATGGATATAGTATGATATCCCTAAGAGATAGACATATGCCATCGCGGACTTTTTTATAGATCTATTTAATATACACAATTCCACTATACATTATTTTGTTATATCTCAAAGAGTTTAGGCAGCGTTTTCGTTGGAAACTCCCAGACGGCCAATTTTTTTCCGACACCTTCAACAATTATTGTTATATCTTAGCCACTGTATATAAAAGCTTGATAAATTATGTACATGAACCTTCCTCTTGAATTGTCCTATCCATTAAAGAAAACCGCATCAAAATCCGTTGCGTAGTTTTAAAGATTTAAGCGTACAAAGGGATATAGGGACAAAAAAAGCGACTTTGTTTTATAATATGTAGTGATAATATAGTGTAAATTATTTTCATATTATCGAGGTCCAATGGGTATGTCCTCGGCCTTTTGAGCGAGAGGGTCCGGGTTTGATTCTGACCCCTCTTCTGGTGCCTTGAAATGGGTTTCTTTAAATCTCTATGTGCAACCTACACAAGACAATTGCTCCCTCAGAACAGACAGCTCGCGTGAAGGAAAAACAGCATGAGCAAACCTGCATGCCTGATGACATTAAATGTATTTGAAGGTATGTAAAGTTAATCAACTAATTTTCCAATCAGTTAAAATTGGGTCAGCGCCTGGTGAACGATAGCCCGATATCCTCGCTTGATTTCGAGGAGGATACCCGTGCCCAGTAGAGGGATATGGGTTGCTACTTTATATATTATAATAAATTAAAAATTTCACTATAATAATATGTTAATAGGTTTTGTCGAAGGATTATATTATATTCAATATTCGAATATAATTCGAAATACTTTTCGATATATGGTTTTTAGTTCGTCACAGAATAAAAAATAGCAAAACGTCACAATTCGATACCATACTCCATTAACTGTATTTCTATACAACCTGGGACTATTTGAAACGTATTACTAACGTGCCGATGCTTCATAAAGGATATGTAACAAAAATAACACAATTAATCCACGGGAATACCATTTATTATAAGTTTTGAGTGGAGGGATTCTTCTTCCGTGTGAGCGACTTTTGTCTAACGAATACGTTCTGAGTTATAGGCTGAAGCGATTCGTTTATTGTGTACTTATTTAGGATACTTATAAATAAACACTTTATCTTATAAATTGTATAGTTTAATATGCATCCTTATTAATATAATAAATGTGAAGGTAAGGATGTTTTTTACACTTTCACGTGAACACTACTCAACCGATCATCATGAACGTTTGTACACACATTCTCGGGGGTAATAGAAGTAGCATAGAATACATTTCAACAGAAAGTAACAGCTAGTAATAGCTAGTATTATATTATTATATTATGTTTTATTTTCAACAAAAAATGGCTTCTTAAATATAGAAAAATACCAATAAATACTTTTTTTGGGATATATAATAAAAAAGTAACATTTTAATGAAGGCAAATATAGCCTGTAATAATATAAGAAATAGAAGTCATGAAATGTTGGTATTTAATTTCTAAGAAAATAATTCAATTATCTTAAGTATTAATAATAAAGTATTGTTAAATAAAATACTATTACGCCATACCTTTAACAGATTTTATCGCGGTTTGTTAAGATGTTAACATGCACAAAGTTTTGGATACTTTACAGCAACTATAATCACGCTTTACAGCAACTATAATCACGGGAGAATTGAAAATTTGTTACATTATTAACTGACTTCAAAAAAAGGAGGAGGTTATCAATTTGACTGATTGTTTTTAATAGTTAAACAAAAATGATAATTTAAAATTTTAAAACGCCATAAGTTCATCGCTTACAAAATCATCTCATTAAATAAGGGTTTGTAACAATGCATCCCCATTTCGCACGTGAGTGACTTTTAGGTATCGATTATTATTGTATGTGTAAGTAACATACGGTTTAGTTCCGAGGTGGTAACATTGTATAAGCCATTTCATGTGATTCTTTTGTAAGCGTACTTCTACAAAAACAAGATAAAAATGTTGTAATATAGGGATGTTAGACCAAATACGAAAAAAATGTATTGTATTAAAAAAATAGAACGTGTACATCTGAAAGGGGAGATTTTTATTAATCTATTTTTTAGTCATCATCATCATCATCATCATCAGCCTTTATCGATCCACTGCTGAACATAGGCCTCCTTCAATGCCAAGACATCCGATCCGTTGCCACTCGCATTCAACACGGACCGATTGCTGGAAGATTTTATTAGTATATCATTTTTGTTTTGTAAAAGGTGTGTAGACTCATAGCACTTTTGCAACAGGAGTAAAACAATTCAGAAAAGTATCCCACAAGATACAAGACGCGATAAAAAAGAGAAAAATAAAGTATGCCCTCAATGGCTGCCGTAAATCTGGAGCGCTGGGAATGTAAAATCTTATTATGCCGCGATAAAATCCATAAACGTTGTTTCATTAATCATTATAATGCGTGGAATTTATTACATAAATAATAATGAAATAACATATTAAAAATAATTTTGTTGCGTCGAATGAGATGTAAGAAAAGGCTACAATTTTGTCACATGTCCCATATGTGAAACAAAATTGTAACCTTTTTGTACATGACGTCTCATTCTTTGAGTTTATATATTCTCTATTGGCTATTTAGTAATTATATAATCTCATTGATATGAATAACAAATGTATGTATAAAGTGAAATAAATAAAAAAAAAAAAAAAAATATATATATATAATATTATGTTCTAATATTGTCTATAATGTCTTTATAAAAGTAAAGTATCAACCCATATATGTACCACTACTGGGCACTAGAAAATCAGGGGGCCTAGCGAAAATGCCATTAAGAAAGCGTTAGCGAAGTTCGATATGATAAAATGTAGGATGGACCACGTGATTAAGCGCGGCTTTATGTCAATCCCATACATTTTATCATTTTCGAGCTTCGCTAACGCTTTCTTGATGGCTTTTTGGCTGGGTCCCCAGGCGAGGAGGGTATCGGGCCCTAGTTCACCGATGCGCTGGCCCAATGCGGGTTGGTGAACTTCACATACCTTCAAAGACTTTTATCATGTGCTGATTTATTTACCGACGTGCAATGCGAGCGATGGTCTTGTGTTCAGGATGCACTAAGAAATTTAGAAAAACCCATTTCAAGACACCAAGGGGGTCAGGATCGAACCCGAAAACTCTCGCTCAAGAGGCCGAGCTTCTACCCACTGAACCATCGTCGATCTCTTTCTCTTTCTAATAAACGTAGAAACTACTAGACTAAAGACATAAATATAGCTTTGTTGCACGATAGGGTGCGTACAACGTAGTAGCATATGATGATCACGAAAATGATTATAATGATGATAAAATACCATAATACAAAGCCAACATTAATTACCATCAATCCCGTTTCGTCCCATTCAGATTAGCATCAGAGAGACGAGTTGGTCTCATTATTTATATAAAATAATCTCACCAACATCTGTGCATTTATTCCATTCCAATTGTTTGTGAGATCGATCAGAGTCAGATTACTGATAGTATTGATGTCATCCGCCATCTTTGTATTGTTACTAGAATGATCGCTCGTGCGTTATTTTATCGGAAATATTTTATTGAGAAAAAGTTTCTATGATAAAGTGTATTTAAGTGGAATTCGTTATTTTGCTCTTTTTAGAGGTTTCAAGGACCTGTTTCAAGGACAATGTTTGCAACTTATTGCATTTTATTCATGGGGTGCACAAGATAACGTTAGTAGTATGAAGTAGGAAACGCGTTTTATCAAAACGCACGATAACCGCTTTATATGCGAACCGGGTCTTAATTGTACTGGTTTACTGGTACTACGAAAATGATTGATTTTTTGAGCAATTTTTTGAGCTAAATTTTGATAATGTTACATTGGCTCGAGACAAAATTTACTAAAATTCATATTTTTTGTATAAAATAATATTAGCATAATAACATATATATTATTAATATAGCATGCAGCATCCATAATAAATAAATATGTCTAATATAGTCTTGGCGTTCATTGAAGGAGTCCATGTGAAGCAGTGGACGGATGAAGGATCATGATGATGATAGTAATAATAAACATTAAAAAAAGCATAATATATACGACGAATTGAGAAATTCTCCTTCCTTGAAGTCGGTTAAAAATTTGAGTTTCTGTTTGTAATATTGAAATATTTTTTTACTAAATGCATATAGATTGGATTGCAGAGTTAAATTTCATAATTGATTCTGTTGGATCTGGATCATTCACAAGGAAAACTAAACATCCGAATTCTTTCTATGGATCGCCACCGAGATGATTTGAATTATCAAATATTATTTTTACAACGAATTATATCCGAGACCACAAATTAATGATCTTTCAAATCGCGTGAATTTTTTAAAAATATAATTTATCTAACATATATTATGACATTTTGGCGAGAGTTTGGATGCTTTTACACGTCAATATGGTCCTGTGGTAAGTTCTAGAAAAAATTATGTTAAGGGCCTGTTTCACAATCTCCGGTTAAGTTCCCAATAGGCTATCGGCAACATATTTGACACATATTTGACAGATACTCCATACTCTATCTGTCAAACATATTGCCGATAGCCTATTGGGAACTTAACTGGAGATCGTGAAACAGGCCCTAAGAGTACCAGACAACAGAATAATAGTACAACTATATTTGGGATTTTAAATAAATATATTTAATACACGTCTATGCTCCGAAGACACAGATTTTTTTTTTCCTGGCGAGATTTGAACCATCTATCTCTGGCATGAGCGCCAACGCGCTTAATCATCGAGCCACAGAGGTCGTTATATTGTCTGCAAGAGATTGATCACATCGTTCAAATAATGATGTATAAGTATTGATGACTAGCCTATGTTAACAGTGTCAACATCTGATCTCTGGATTTATTATAATTTAGATATTGGCGGTTACTGTAAAATTTATTTTACCGCTTAAATTAAATCAACTTCTATTCAATCACTAAAACTAATCATTACGTTAGAAAATAAAATTGAAATATGAAAAAGACGATCAAACTTGTGTATCTTCTTCTATTGAATATAAGCGAAAAAGCAGCAGAAGATCGATCGAATCTTCCTATTTATACTTTATAGTAAGATTCGTCTGTACCTTCAGTTAAAATGGGTCTAAACTGACCTGTCTATACCTACCTAGAATTGCAAATCTTGATACTTGTAAATGCATATATACTTATTTTTATCTGGGACACGGCGTCTCCGGTTTGGAAGAAACTGAGCCCCTTATAGAGCTCGCCGAACAAAGTCTGATGACATCAAAATACGTAAGTAAAAGAACTAGTTAACGTCTTGTCCCTAGTACCGTTCATCTTCATCGTTTTCCCATATCCTCATGTACTGACTATCCCCTTTACTCTCATACAATGTTCACACAAAGCATCCCTTCTGGAAACACCTAAATCTTTCATACAACACGCGACCAACAATATGTTTGTATTGGTGGATTTTTTCTAATAATCTCTTTATGGAATAAGAACCAGCCATCAAGACCCCTGTGATCCGTTCATCAAATTTAATCTCTATCCCCCTTGATATAAAGGCCACATAATCCTCGTTGCTATAGAAATATGGTCGTATTACCATAATTTCATAACGAAGGGTGCCTTCTAATATAACACGTATTTTGATTTTTTTATAGCTTCGCCAACAAAGAGGATTCATATTTCGCATTGTTAAGAATAAATAACCCCCAAATAATGGTACGTTATGCCTTGAACAAACTTAATAAATGTGATAAATATTATTTAAATGAAATCTGGACGGGCGCTGGGAATTTATATAAAATGTGTGTCGTAATAATATCACATCTAGCATAATCGGATGGAGTGGTAATGTGCGTCATAAAAACCCGAAAGTGGTTAGTGGTGACAGACGTAATAGCAATCCAGCCAATTGTGATCTGTGTGTACGTGCTGTGGGCAAACGACGGCCACCATTCAGCCAATCAGAGAGTAGAACCGGCGTAGCGTCACTGCACAAATTTGACTGAATTCGTTTTCGTTCCATTCTAGTTTTAAGCTCAATTTAATAAAATTACTTCTTGCATAATTATACTTATAGTCAGACAGACAATAATATGACTGCTCCAATGATGATAGTATGATCATGAAATAGTCCTTATCCACCTGATCTTTCACTATTTGCATTTAAGACTGGATTCACAATATCATCATTATCATCAACAAAGTCTGATAGCGGATAAAGATCCGCTCGTGAACATAGACCACCCTCAATAAACGCCAAGACGGCCGATCTCTTGCCACTCGCATCCAACACGAACCTGTCACTGCACAGACATCGACTTCCCATCTGATGAGCTACCAGCCCACTGCCACTTCAACGAGCGTATTCTTCGCGTGATATCAATATAAAGAAGCTCTTTGTAAAATGCTGCAATTCAGCTGCATCCAATTCTATTGGAAACAGACCCTAGAGTAGTTGGGAAAAGGCTAGACTGAAGAAGAAAAACAAGACGAGATGACTGCTGTCACTCGCAACCAACTAATCCCGTTTACTGGAAGAACTAACTAATGCATAGGTCTGTATGGTGTAAAGGTTTTTGGTAGTAAAAAAAAAGTAAAGTATCAACTCTTCATGTCCCACTGCTGGGCACGGGTTTCCTCCTCGAAAACAGACGGAGAGGGTAATGGGCCAATAGTTCACCGCGCTGGTCCAGTGCGAGTTGGTGAATTTCATCGGTGAGCGAACGATGTTCTCATGTTTAGGGTGCACTTAAAAACTTAGAAAAACCCATTTCACACACACACGGGAGGTCAGGATCGAACCCGGAACCTCTCGCATAAGAGGCCGAGTCCATCCACCTCTGGACCATCGTCGCTCCGGCACCACCTTTTGGTAGTGTAATTCTTGAATTCTAATGTCTTCCTAAACAGCTTCTCAATTTGAAGAAATCATTATCATTGGACCATGGTTGCCATAAAATATCCAAAACGCCAGGCATGTAAAAATCTTAATAAACTGCGATAAAAAGACAAAGTCAAAGATATTAAGAAATCCGTAAAAGTATCTTCATTATAATGAATGAATTTCGCGAAATCATTAGAAAGCAATATGTAATCGTTGTACATAAATAAATAATTATAAAATATATTGAATGTGATAAATACTTTGTAACACAATATTTTAATACACGTATTAAATAAACTATATCCCTCTTACAATGGAGAACATTCCAAAAATTCTCTAAGCACGATAATGGCTCTATTCAAAGGATCCGCTTTGTAACCCAAGCGCGATAGCGACGTGTGTTAAAGCTTTTGTTGTCTAATGAAGTTATCAACTATAAAGTATCAATTTTATTATATTTAGGATATGGAGATAGAGTATGGAGTATCTGTCAAATATGTTGCCGATAGCCTATTGGGAACTTAACTGGAGATTGTGAAACAGGCCCTTATATTGAAGATTTCATAATCGATTTTATCGTGTTTTGAGATTTAAAAAAAAGGACACGTTGAGCTACCGTGTCTTTATTTATCTGTTTTTGTCCTACTAATATTATAAACGCGACAGTTTGTAAGTATGGATATTTATTACTCTTTCACGTAGAAACTACTGAATAGATTTTGATGAAAATTTACAATAATAACGCTTATACATCAGAACAGCACATACTATAATATATAGACAAAAAATTATCTGTAGCTTATGAGTAGCAGAGTAGTATGAGTAAATTTATGAGTAGCTTATGAAAAATTAACATGTAACAGGCGTATCATCTGCTTCATCTTATGCTTCAAGTTTCAAAAAGATATTCAGATTGAGACATCTAAATCGACTCCGGGCTAAGAGCTTTTGTAATAATGATACACACATTAAACGCATTAGCATCATTATCAATTAATCCTTTAATACAAATTGCTTATGGAATATTGGATATATATGGGATTATTTAATAAACATAAACACAATATACAACAATAGTCTAGGTACTAATATGTATGTGCTCGGCCTCTTAGAGTAGAAAATCCTGACCCACTGTGGTGCCTTGAAATGTTTGTCTAAATTTCTGCACCCCGATCCAGTGAAGGAAAACTTCGTGAGGAAATCTGTATCCCTGATGTGATTATTAGATTTTGAAGGTGTGGGAAGCTTACCTGTATTGGGCCAACACATCGCTGAAATAAGGCCGCATACCGTCCTCGCCTGATTTCGAGGAGTACTGTACCTTGCAGTGAGACATATAAAAGTTGACACTTTACTTTCTTACATTACATATTCATACAAATTTCACAAGACAAATTACATAGGTTTTGATATATGCGCCACTAAAATTACCTTCTAAGCTCCAAAAGATGCTTACAAGATATGGCAAGGATTGAGTGCCTTACCCGTAGCTTCTTTAAACTTTAAATCTGACCAGTTTTATAGCTAGACGAAAAGGAATTGGGCACAATACGTGCGTGTTTGTAGGAATTTTGTCTATGTATTACAAGTCTCTGTCTGGGGCTTAGACAAAATAACATTAAAAACGATAGCGAAGTTCGAAAAGAATAAAATGTATGGGATTGACATAAGTCGCGCTAAATCACGTGGTCATTTGTTATCGTAACAAAATCACAAACTGTCTATTGGTTATCGATCGTTATTGTCAATATCTTATTGACATGGAAATTGTCATTGATAACTCAGAGACGACTACGAATTTCGATATCTTTCCGCTACAAAACGATGTTACTTTGTCTAAGCTCTCACTTACGCTACATATTGCTGCCTTCGTTTAGAAACACATTAAAGCTGTTTATTGAACGAAATAAGGAAGGTGTTATTTATAAAAGCAACAAAGCTTGGCAAGCATAGCTAGATCCACTTATTTCCGAGAGAACAATCACTAATAAATATAGACATTACACTTATCTTCGAGGCAAAATTGCCAAAAAACTGGCAGACATATACTGGCAGATATATACCTCTGTGGTTCAACGGTTAGCGCGCTGGTGCTCAAGTTTATTTATTTCTAACTCATGGCTGTGTATTAAACATATTATTGTCTATTATATTATAACTAGCTGTTCCAAATGACTTCGTTCTGCCAAAAGTACTAATTTTGCTATTATAAAACAGGGGATGATCGTAGAGGGGTAAAATTTAGAGTTGTATGTATTTTGGTATGCTATATAAAAAAAAACGAAAAAAAAATGTCACAAAAAGAAAAAAAAATTGGGGTGGGTCACTCTTATCATTTAGGGGGTTAAAAAATAGATATTGGCTGATTCTCAGACCTACTGAATATGCATATAAAATTTCATCAAAATCGGTCAAGCCGTTTCGGAGGAGTATGGTAACTAACACGGTGACACGAGATTTATATATTTATATATATATATTAGATAAAAAATTTAATATATAATATTATGAGTTTATTTAAAAAGTATATAAGTAACACGTCTGCGGAAACTTACTACGGGACCAGATTAACGTGGTGTAAAAGCGTCCATAGATATTATTAAAACTTGCCAGGTAACTAGCATTCATACAAAGCAAGTTCCACTTATATTAAAAGCGAAAGTAGGTTATTGGCAGCATACAAAGTGCATTCCAGAGGCAAAGATTGCCAGGTAACTGCCATGCCGTTCCTCTCATTATTCTCAGATATGAAAAAAAAAATCATTATATTTGATGGGCGCAACAATGTAGAAGCCCTTTATTTATACCTCTTACAAACTTTAAAGATTTTACCTGCATCTTAACAATTGACATTGTTTTCGACGCTTTGTCTTATGCGTCGTGGAGTGTTTTTATTGGCGTAAAGAAATTTCAAGTGCCTACTTGGAATTATATGACTAAAGTTTGTTAAGTTTAAACGGGGATTTGACATAACAATGGAGTAAAATATTTTTTGTCGAAATTAAAACAAAAAAATATTTAGATCATTAATACTATGTAAGAAAACACAAACGCTGTTTCAAGATTTTTTTAGTTAAGTACATTCAAATGTCAGCCACTCTGATAAATGCTAAAGAATCATTGTCTATTTGTGTGTTATCTTTTAACGTCTAAACTCCATGGGTTTCGATAAGACTCGTTAAGTATTATTAACTACTAGGAGCGCCCCGCGGTTTCACCCGCGTACTTTCCATTCCCGTGGGATTCCCGTACTGTGATAAATTAAAGCCTATGTGTTATTCTGATGCTATATTATAGTAAAGTTTCATTAAAATCCAGGGAGTAGTTTTTACGTGAAAGAGTAATCCATCAAACATCCATACTTACAAACTTTCACGTTTATAATATTAAGTTATTTTAAGTTATTAAAAACTAGTTGTTGCCTGGAGTTTCGCCTGCATTACCTAGATTTACAACGACATCTTCATTATCATCATCATCATCATCAGCCTTTTTTCGTCCACTGCTGAACATAGGCCTCCCTCAATGAACGCCAAGACATCTTACCGAAATTATAATATATATATAGCCTATATCCTATCTCGATAAATGGGTAAAAATGGAAATATATATGAAAATAGCTCATGTAATAATTACGAGACACAATAATCGGCTTTTATATATTCACTAGAGAATTCATGGACGTCAAAATGACCGATTTCTAATCGCGCCGAAACCATCTAATCGTATGTTGCTCTTCACGATCCCGATCCCGATTTAGAAACCTTATTACCTTCCCCTACACTCCTGGAACATCAAAGAATATGCAGGAGTAAAAGCAGCTTTTCACTAGATTAAAGATTTTTTTACTTAGTTGCCAACCTGTTGCACAAAATAGTAGTAAGAGGTAGTATCTCTTTGCAGCTGAGATGGGCCGGCAATACCCGACTGGTATCTCACGCATACCGGCGTGAAGGGACAACTGACAGCTATGCTGTCGCTTTTCGTGCGATTTGTAAGTTTCCGGTGGACCATTTCGAAATGTCTATGAGCGTCGGTAGTAAGACTTCGACAGTTCAGATGCCACCTTATGACATAAATAATATGATACAAATAAATATTTATGGCTTCTTTGGTAAGTAATTAATCATCTCTGTATGACGGATACGATTCGAGTCAACTACGATACAAATATTCCTTCAACAAATAAAAAAGAAACTTGAGAGGTGTCAAGGGACATCTGGATGGAACGAAGCTCCTTTCGATTAAGTAGAGAAGGAATTGTAATTTTTTTAAGTTATAAAAACATGTAAACACAATAATCGTTGTGACACCACACTGTTCAATGCGAAATAGAACGATGAAAGGAAAATAACTGGCTTGCTTTCTATGAGAGAGATAGAGAGAGAGAGAGAGAGACAGACAGACAGACAGACAGAAAAACACACGCACGCTGCACGGCAACTATAGCAAAAAGCGTCGTTTCAGCTTTTCGTCTTATTTTTTTCCGTAGCCCCCTTTCGCAACGCGCGATAAGGAACTTTGTTCCAATATTTCTTCGGAATCGCATCGTATGCAGTGCGAAAGCGATTTGTTTCCGACTGTTACTTCACGTATAGCCATCACTTCAAGGATTTTTAAGCTGAAAGTATTTATATCACAAATGACAGCTTTTTTTGCGATTTAAAATAAATGGATCTTTTACCGACTCCAAAAAAGGTGTAGGTTCTATGTTCCAATGTATTTAGGCGAAAGGCGAAAAAACAAATAGTTGTGTATTTTGTTTTAAAATTAAACGCCTAATTATTTAGTAGCAAGTGATATAATATTGTGCTTACACATATACACAAACTCATTAGAATTTTTCAAAGTATTAATTTAATAATATTAATATTATGTCTATAAGTTTTTGTGTGCGTATTATACTTCGGTATAATTGACTTCATCGTACATGTCATCCTACCTACCGATTGAGCTTCAAGGCCATCGGGCGTAAAAGTCTAGACCCTTAAAAAATAAACATCTCATAGACGCCTGTGTGAGTTTCATTTCGTTCTTATATGACGTTGACTACGTACATAAGTAAAGTACTTTCACGAATAAAAACATCACCTAACGGGCGACGCTACGAGCTGTCCAAATAAATAAGGAATTTTTATCGAAAGCAAACAAAGCTATGGTTTTTCAAAAATCGATCACGTTTAATAAGCAGGTGACTCACTATCCGAAGTCAGGGGTTACAAACTGGGGAATATTTAGTGAAACAATACGACGCCCGAGGGTTCCTTATCTATGCACTCATCGTATTAGGGTTTTAATGAAATAAAACGAGAATTATTGGACACGTCTGGCCGTGTGTTACTGTGAAGTAATAGTTGCTTTCCGTTCGTCTGTGTTTTTGTTAGGATATTTTTTCTGTTATATTACATGGGATAGGCAAGTAATAATAAGCCACATGATGGTTAGTAGCGTAGCGTAGCTCATACACATACAGAAGTTGACCCAAAACAAGCCCAGACGTATTCACGTATTGGGCCCCAATAAACACGACGTCATGGGACTGTTTTGTGGTGGTCGGCAGTCCCCCTTTATGTGAAGAGTCTGGCCTTGCCGGGACTAGTCTGTCATTGAGGTGCTCCTGTTGCCTGCAGATCCAGGGCCCTCACAAAGCGGCGGCATTCGCAGTGGTTTGAATGGGGTAGTGCACCACAATGCCAGTGTTCCTGAGGTCCTGGTAGGTTCGAAAATATTTTCCCTGCGTAAAAAAAGCCGAATTCACGTATTGCCAATCGTGTGGACTAAAATAGTAAGCTACCAGAGTCCACTAAGTTACCAGAATCATTTCACTGCCTATCCCTTGTCCGAATTTTGTTTTCACTGAAGAAGAAAGCAATGTAGTGTTGCCCATGCAGAAGCGATTGCACAGTTGTATTTTTGCTTTAGCTGCTTTTCTCTATTTTAAATTTACAGTCTAAAAAGACAACTGTGTTATCAAAATTTTTTTCAATTGCAATTTAATTCTTCTTCGGTTTTTAAATGATTGTTTATAGAACAAAATATGACAAACATAAGCCTATACTTATGAGTGTATTATATTAATAGCGACCAGTGTTTCAACTGTATGAAACTTTACAACTATGAAATATTAATATGCTGAACTGAAGACTAAAATCATTGGGTAAGATCTTCCCGCGCGATTCTGCCACTCAAAGCTCAATAACCGCGATAAAGCGAAACCGTTTTGAATATTGTATTGTAACTATTTTTTTAACATTCATTTTTACATGACGTACATAAGACAAAATTTTTGGATAACCCCACTTTTAGCGGAGAATAATATAAAATATAACTGTTACACTTAACGAAATTTATTTCTGCTATTTAGTTTTTATTCAATGCCGAACAATTTCTGTAGAGTTTACATAAATAACGTATAAAGCATTTATATAATTATATGAATAAAAATTTCCCAAATAAACATTAAAATATTAACAATATTAATGCCATTAAAAATGTTTACAACACCGATAAAGCCCTAGATGAAATATAACGGATAGAGACAGATACGGTGGTGACAGTACAAAAAAGCTTTAAACTTTAAACTATCTATCATCCCCCACTCCCTTGGCCATCCTGAGTCAGTATTGAATTCGGCCGCGGCCAGAGCGCTTGCCCCAACAGTTGTGAAAATACAGGGGTTACAAAACTTTTTCGTACGTTCCGCGATTGTGATTTTGTGCTTGAGTTTCGTGAGCAAATATTTGGGTAAGCCAGTTAACCGTATTATTTGTGTTTCTTGATTATTTGGACCAATTTAGCTTGATAGTGTTACAGTTGGATTAATTTTGTGTGTTAAGTATATTTTTAGAAGTATTTGTGTAATTAAATTATAATGTGGTAATTAAATTTAATAAAAATTATATATTATAATTTAAACACAAAATAAATATTAAGTTACATAATGTAAAGCTTTCGTGTTTTTTTTCTTTTTGGCTATTTAAGTGCTTATAATTATTATAAATGACTATAAAAAAACGACGTATATTTTATGCTATGATATATAATTTTATATAAACAAATAAACATTACAGATTACGTCTTAATCAGAAGATAAATTAAAAACAAGCTTATATTACTTAGAAACGATACAAATAACAGACCATCAAATTAAAATGTTATAAAAATACGATTTAAAAATGATTTCCGACAAAAGGACCTCATAATGGCGATATTTTAATATCCATTAATTTACATTTTACCGTAACAAGTTTTTTCAGCGGGAAAGTTAGCAATAGCCACCGGCAAAGCTAGTATCAAGTATCGTTGTGCCTACATTTATCCCTAAAAAGTTTGAACTTGTTTTAAATAAAAAAGTAGATAAATAGGATCGAATCCACTTATAACAAAAGTTACAGTGTACTTACGTAAAGGTTTTTAAAATTTTTTTTCAAATGTTTAACTTGGGATAGGCCTTTTAGTTCTGGTTTGACTACGATTCATGAGTTAATTTCCCTACTATATTATGTTTATTACTTTAACCTTACATTTTACACATGGATTATTTAAAAGTTTGGTTGTTATATTAATATGTATGTAAGTATATTTAATTATTTTTATTGGTAATATTATTTATATTTTTAATAATATATTTATTTGCATTATTATATATTAAATTAATAATTACATTAATAAAATGTTAAGGTGTGGCACAACCGCGGCACGTGCGTTAAAAAGTTGTAATTAAAATTACAATAAAATATTTATCATGACCTTTTTAGGATTGAATTTTAACCTCTTGGCAGCCACTTACAAATTTTCACAGAATGAGAAACATATCTTATAATAAATATGTTACACTTCTTATAATATTGTGTTATGTATTTTATTTCGCATCTCAATATCCGCTCAGCAATAACAAATAAAATACGTACTAGAACGACACAATAAGAAATTTCCCACATGAAACAAGATATTAAAAACAGCACATTTGTGCCCCTTTCAATACAACCAGTATTTTAGCATTGACCCATTTGTAAACTTATGACAATATAGCAACACCTCTGCAATAAAAAGTAGGCAAAGGACTTGTTTCCAGCTCTTAATAAATAAAAAAATGTATTATGAACACATTATTGAAGAAAACAGTCACAAAAACAAATTTCGTGGTCGACATAATAAAAAAAATATTTGACATATTTTATGACTTTCTTCTTTAAGGTACAAGGACTTGGCGCCAACAAATAAAATATCAAAGAATTTAATGATTAGGGAGGGATATGTAAGCACTATCTACCAATATGTTTTCAAACGAATATGAATATTTATTTAATATTAATTTCAACAATAACACTCTTTGAAATGGGTTATTTGCCAGTTTGATCTTTTTTTTTTGAGCTCTATATTTCGGGATTCACATCTGTTCTTGTAGGTTGCAACCATGATATCTGAATATCATGGTTGTAACCCACAAGAACAGCCTGCACCAACAACAGCCAACAACAAATATATCATTATTGAAAAAAACATTGGTTGTCTGAATACAATACATTATTCTGCCAGTAACATTTTTAAATGATTTTTTGAAATTATACACGTTTCACTAATAACCTACGTTTCATCAAGCAAAGGGCGGTAAATCTAAGTTAACTTGGGCGTATCTGCGGGCAACAGCTAAATTATATAGTTCTTATCTTTTCCTACACAAGCTAACTTTAATGAAAATCAACAAAAACATTAATAATAAAGCAGCACAAAGAGACGCAAAATAAAGAACTTTAAATGAAACCAGCTACAATCGTACTTCATAGTTTTATTTTTCAGTGTTCCATACTTGAATAATAGGATTGTGTGATAAAGAGAAATTTTCACAGATTTTGACAAATAAAGTAAAAACATAGTTGCCAGCGTCACGTTAACATTCTTTATCCAGTTTCCTTTTTCCCGTCATACATTCAGTTTAGTTGCAGCCCCTTTGATCTTTGTTTTATCTTACAGAGAATAAGTAAATAGATATAACAATACACACAGATATATAAAACTGGATGTTTGTAACATTGAAATAAACACGTTTTACTAAATGTATCAACATAGGGTACATACACCAAAATAACAATTTTTAACAAGTTTTGTTTGTTTATTTTAGCTAATCTCTGAAACGGCTGTACCGAATTAGAAAATAGTTGATGTAAAAGGTGTAAATTAGGCTATAAAATAATCATCAACAGTCCTTAAACGTCCAAGTTTAAGTTAGCGCGGGCAAAGTCGCGGGCAATAGCTAGTGTATTCCTATAATAGGTTAGGTTAGCTTATGAAACATGTGCTTCCTTCATCATTATGTCTTAAATTATATTTTTTTAAAGTTTAAATAAAATCCATTCAGTAGTTTTAGCATGAAATAATAACAAACATAAAAACAAATTTCGTTTATATTAATAGTATGATTATATTGCACATTAAAATAAAACTAATAACCATGTACGAACGATTATAATTCTAAAGCAAGCACCAGGATTATAAGTTATAACAATTTTAAAAACCACAGCATGCGCTGTAAATTGTTGAACTTGCGATTTTTATTCTATTTAGAAAACGTCGAAGCGCTAGGAATTTCGTGAGATTTTTAAGAGAAATTCCGCACCAAGATATCTGAGGAAAATCTCAAATCCAATTAGTGTCACCCATTTATTAGTTGCCAGCTTTGGACGGCGACTTATGTGTACGTTTTATAAAGGCTAAGTAAATTCTTGTTTATTCTTCGTACAAATTTTAAAATTTCTAAACTGAAGTATTAGGGCTGTTAACCTGACAGGCATTACTGTAACGCCCGCTTGACAATATATCCTTGGTGCACTTTTTATTTGAAAAGGTTGTGTTGAAAAATTTTCAAGAAGAATATTGAAACACTTCGATTATAATATGGCACATCATTTTTATTAGATTTATCAAAATAGGTAATAAGCCCGTAGGTTTAATAATTACAAAATTGATTCAGGAGTCCGTATCATATGTAATGTCAACTTTGAAAATAAAAATTATAATCATAGAAATGCAATGAAGATGGGAGCTCACAGTAAAAGCTTACTGTAGCGTTCTTAATATATAAAATTATAAGGATTTAACAAAAAAAAACCCTTGCTATATTGCGGAAATATTTGGAAGTAATTTACTTTAGACCAACAATTTTTTTTTATACACCAATTTTGATCAAATATAGCCTGTTGCTCCAGGCTAAGCTGCAGAAATTAGTGAAAGTTTCTTGAAAATCCGTCCAGTGGTTCCTGAGATTAGCGTGTACAAACACACAGACAGACGGTCATTTTTTTTTCAAAACTTGTATTTTTGTGTTCAGCTACACTGCCTTTATCACCTACAATCAGTTTTTTGAAAAACAAATCAATGTACAGACACGCCGATTCTTCAGTTTTACTATAGTATATAGATAGATATAGATATATAGATATAGATTAATTTCTTTATTTGCCATACTATGTTATAACTTATAAAGTTACAGTGGCGCTACCACTGCAGAGCTCTGCTATCTGGTAAGAGTATACGTGCAATGAAAAATAAATAATATAAAATTACAAAGCAGCTAGACTGAAATAAGTACAAACTAAAATTTTTCTCAAGCAATAAACCAAAAGAATTTATTCCAGTAAGAGAAGTGAGATCTTTAAAAGTATTACTATTCTCTACCTGCGCATGTCACTCAGCTACGTCAGTCATTTAATTTGAAAATTTCTAAACTCACAAAAACGTGGAACTACCAACATAAAACGGACAGAACAAAATGTTCAATAACCAAATAAATATTTTGCGTAAAAAAGATTTTTTTTGTAAATCAAATAACCGAGTTTTGTATCGTGAACCTCATCGGCCTGTAAATTTATTTTTGTACGTAAATAAATATTCAATTTAAACGTTCCATGGATGACTGCATGTAATCGATCCTCTACTACAACTATAATAGCGTAGTTGTTTAAAATACAAAAGTTGATCAAAGCGAATAGGGTGTAAACGAGTTAAAACATAGTTCATGCTGTACTTGACTCATTGCCTTGCCTATTTTGTAGCCCACAGTTTAAATAGATATAATGCTGCTGCTGCTTTGTTGCCGTGTTGGGCCGGCATGCGAAGAAGGCATCTCTCGCTTCCATGATACTGACGTAAAGTGACAGCTACGCTGTCGCGTTTCGTGTGGTTTGTGATTTTCCTGTTGCTCGTTCCATTATGGGAATAGAAAAAGGACGCATCGGGTAGCCTTAAGATGTTCTTTTGGATGTCTTCGTACCTATTCGTGGTCACCATTCTTCGGTTGCTTTCTAACGACTTAAAAAAACATGTTAGTTGCTAGATTTCTGTACAAGTAATTCGATGAGATCAAAGTTGTTAGATGTTTCCAGTAATTTAATGACGTCACAGTTTTTTAGTTTTGATCACTAATAATATTCTCTAGATATGTAGATACTGTCCATTTGGAATCATTAAAAATAATTGTAGAGTCAACAATCTGCTACTAAACCTCTTGTTAACCGTCAGCAATTAAAAATAGCTTTGCTTATTTAAATTTAAATAGCCTTTAGCGTTCTTAATAAGTAGGCTAATAATAAAAATATGGTTTCGATTCAATGCATTTGGTTGTTCTTGAGAGTTAAAAAATAATAATAATAATAGATAATAAAAACCCCTAATCACATTCAAACACCGTAAGGGACAGCAAATACAAAAGGGCAATCTTATCGCTAAACTGATCTGTACCGGTACTATTACAAATATTGGAAGGGCCCAGGACGGCCCTACCCAAGGTGCATAAAAAACCAATAACCGTAGAATGTTTGCACATTTTAGGGTCCAGTAACTTGAAGGACCAACGGATTTGATTCGTGGGTAATCAAGTGGAAATAGGTTTTTGAAACGTGTTAAGTCTTATGTTTCTACATTAGACTTAACAAGAACCATCCCCCGTTATGATCTCTTTGTAGCTGTTTACAATTTGAAATATGTTATTTTTTGTAAGGATCTTGGATGTGTGTAATATGTATTATCATAAAATGTACAATATATAATATAGTGGTGCAAAAAGCGTCCATAGATATTATTAATTAAATTAAGTATATTTGCCGTAGCTCAACGAGCAATGGAGCGTGCTGTGCTGAGTGTTTCTTTGGAAGATAAGATTTGAAACGAAGTCTTCCGCGAAAGAACTAAAGATACCGATATCACGCGAAGAATATGCACGTTGAAGTAGCTATGGGCTGGGCACACACTCAGAAGAACGGATGGCCGATGGGCCAAGTTCAAGAGTGGAGGCCGCGTTTAGGTAGACGAAGTGTTGGTCGGCCATTAGCCAGTTGGGAAGACGATCTCCGTGCAGTGGCAGGTCCGCTTTGGATGCGAGTGGCAGGGGTTCGTTCGTCTTTGCGTTTATTGAGGGAAGCCTATAACTCGCATCTAGCTCGGACTTTTGATTAATGTTCAAAAATATTATATAAATATTATAATTAAAGACTCAATGCTATGTTTAGTGTGTGTGAATTACAAAAATGAGAGGTTCTTGACAGGCCTACGAAAAACCCCGAAAATATCCATATTTTAAAATTAATTAAGTCATAACTTAACATATTTTTTTAGATTAAATCGATATTAATGTTCTCAAACACAATACGAAGTACTTGTTAGAAACTGCTATATATCTTTATTAAAATAACCTATGAAGCTAGCGGAAACCGAATAAATATATTCAATTCCCGTTGCTATAATTCCATAAAAGTTGGCCATGTTTGTTCACGGATGAATCCAGAGTTCGGCCAACTTGTTATAACTTTGTCAATATACGATTCTAAATCACCGATGCTCACCGATGTTCACCGACTCCATCCGACTTCACCCGACTCACAGTTTCGAAAAGAGAAATTATTTGAATTTGGATGGATAGTTAAACATTGACTTTTATGATCTTTATTATCAGCGTATTTAGGGCGTTTTAAGGACTTTAAAGAGATTACAGAATCAATCTCGTGGCCTACTGGTATTGGAAGAATTTCATTGTATACTAGCAGCGCCTCGCGGTTTCACTCGCGTACTGCCCAATCTCGTTGGAGTATAGTGATAATTATAGCTTATGTTAAATTATGTATTGTAAACTATATTGTTGTTAAGTTTCATAAAAATAACTCAGAAGTTTTTGTGGGTAATAGTTTATTTTAGTTTTCGAGTTTGTTATTAATAGGACTAGCAATTGCCCGCAGCTTCGGCCACGCTGATTAACATTAGCACTCTTATGGTGAAATATTATTTTTAAACACAGACAAACTGTGTAGACAGTTTTGCGGGACAATTTCATTGTAAGATACAATTTTTATTGTAAGCTAAGGCCAAATAAATTTTAAAAAAACCGGGTCGTAAAACTTGGTGATTATATTTAAAGGAAATGAAAGCCAAATATTTCCTCTTATATTAGTATTAGGCACACATTATATTAGTATTATCACACTTGTGTTATCTGAATTTGGTAAATAATTAAAAATTAAAATATATCGATGTCTATTTTCAACCTACGCGTGCTTAAATTTGGATGCGAGTGGCTGTTTCTTGTTTGGAATATCCATCATTAGCCTCGTTTTGGTAGAATATGGGAGTTTAGCTAATGTGCATGTTACTGAAACTTTGGTAGTTGGCCAAAGTAGGACAATATACTTCAATCATCTTGTTTGAGCAAAGCATTGTTCCTGCAACAGACTATTCACTCCAGTAACACACCCCGCTACCGGGGGAGGGGAGGGCCGGCCCTCACGATAGGTTTCTAACGTCACCCGTTCCAAACCAGTCGACCGTAGCTGACCAAGTTAGGTACAAACCCGACGCCATGAACATGGCGGGGGGCAACCCCCCAAATTTTTAACGTCATAGGATGATCCAACCGGATCACCCCATTTCCGATGACGCATAACGGTCACTAGGACCATTAGCATAGATCCAACCGAAAAAAAAAAAAAAAAAAAACCAGTAACACAATATGACTCTACAGATGTTCACTTTAATAAGCACCTGAATAAAAATTTCCAATCTGAAATTACGTCTTTCTTTGATCGTCTAGAAAATAATTCACATTTAAAATAATGGAAGTATATATAATATGACTATTAGCCTAAAGCTGTTTTCATCTGCCACTTGTACTCCATAAATATTACATACCATAATAAGTAACCGATATCACGCGAAGAATAAGCACGTTAAAGTGGCAATGGGCTTGTCACGCACTCGGAAGAACGGATGGCCGATGGGCCATTAAGGTTCAAGAGTTGAGGCCGCGTTTAGGTAGACTAAGGGTTGGTCGGCCATTAACCAGATGGAAATACAAACTCCGTGCAGTGGCAGGTCCGTGTTGGATGCGAGTAGCAAGGGATCGGTCGCCTTGGCGTTCATTGTGGGAGGCCTATGTTCAGCAGTGGACGGATAAAGGCTGATGATGATGATGATGATAATAATATGGTACGCAAAGATTGCAATTATCCTTATGAGTAGTCATATAAATGTGAAATTAGGGATATTTGTGACACTTTCACGCGAAAACTATTCAATCGATCATCATGAAAATGTGTACACATATTCTCGTAATTACTAAAAGTAATATAGGATACATTTGAAAAAAAAAATGTGCTAAGTTGGGAAAATCCGTTGGGCAATCTAAATAAAATATCGTTTATTAATACTGATATATAGAATTATACTTTTGAAGTAAGTATAGTTATGTTAATTGATATTTGTATAAAGTTCCAAACATTCAGAGCCACGTATCCGCGGAGGCTTCCTTTGGTATTTTGAATTAGACTGGAAATAAACCCTCATCATCATATCATACCCATCCACTGGTAAACATAGGATTTAAAACTTCAAGATGGCCGATTCCGGAATAAAGTCTACGTTTATATAATAATTGTTGATTAAGATTAATTAAAAACATATAATACCGATCCACCGACTGTTAGTAAGGAAAAAATGTGTACATGTCTATGAGAATCTTGACCTGCTTTGAAGACTGCATTAGCTCTTTTGAGCATAGCATCTATGCATGTCTAAACACGCTTATTTATTTTGCAATCACGACTTATTAAGTGATTAAATATAGTAGGTATAATCATCATAAAATTCTTGATGATTAAGATGATAATTTTCCATAGTAGAGTGTTTCAACAAGCTCTCACTATAATAGAAATCCAGAGAGAACTCGAATTGATGAAAACATTAACATTCATCTATCAAACTCATTTGCTGAAACAATCTTCAACTAATTGTCCCAAAACCGGTGCTTAGGAAGCACTTCTCAGAATTAACTTCGGCAAAACTTAGGAGTTTAATTTGTATGAACGGATAATGCGACCGTTAGATACAAATAAGATTGCTATTTGTGTTTGGACTAACTTTTGGTCTATTTAAAAGTATATCAGGATAAGTGGCATCCCACACGTTATATAAGATGGTAAGTGGACGCAGCTCTACCCACTAAAACCTGGCGAGTGCCACCATTGCCGCCTTTGGTGAGGTGCTTGTAGATACAAGCAAGAGGCACCTCGACGGCGAGTCAGTCCCTCAGGGGACCGACACCACCTCCACAGACTGGTTGCCCCGCACCACAGAACAACCACTTCCAACGTCTGGACAGTACGTTGATGATTCCCATCCTCGCCCCATGCTTTATTGAAGCTAACTGAGCCGAGGGGACTCTTTGTACCTTGTAAGAAGGGGTCCCCTCGGCTCAGTTAGCTTCACCCAAGGTGTTGGTGTCACCCTGGGCTACTGAGTCCAACCGCCACGACAAGGCCTGAACCATGGTGGGGATACAGATACTTACCTAATTTATCCGTAAAATGGAGTAAATAATATTGCTGCCAAGTTGAACTTTCGTTTCGTAAATTAACTTTTTTTATTTATCACTTTTGCCTAGCGTATCGGTGACTTAAACCTTTTTAAAATACTTAGGGCCTGTTTCACTATCTCCAGTTAAGTTCCCAATAGGCTATCGGCAACATATTTGACAGATAGAGTATGGAGTATCTGTCAAATATGTTGCCGATAGCCTATTGGGAACTTAACTAAAGATTGAGAAACAGGCCCTATGTGAACCAACAAACTCAGTTTTTTTTTTAATTTTTAAATACTTTTTATTCATATTATTACTATCGAGTGACGATGGTATTGTGGTATGGGCTTGGCCTTAAAAGGTTGCACTTTAACTTTATTTATAAAAATGTTCTAAATAATGTGATATTATATTGACAAGTGTCATACAAACAACATTGATGAATTTCGTTCAATATCAGACAAGTTCTTTTTGTATTTTTATAACTGAAAATATATTATTTTTATTGAATGAAACTCTAAGGTTCTTCAAGCGGTCCTTTAAAATGTTATTGAATGTAAAAACAACTTGAAAACCGTTAAGACAATGGCGTATTGTGTTGGTCTTGGAAGTAAAAATAACGTACCTGTTTGATGACTCTATAGCCATAAGGTAAAGAAAACCCTAGAAATTCTTCCTTTTGAATCCACACCGAAATAGGTGTATTCTTCGACACCGTAAGAAGAAAGGAGGGTCGCGTTGCTTTTTGACTATTTATGAAATCAAATACGCTTATGAAATCGTTATAAAGATGAAGTTTTTTGTAATGCGTTTAAATCTTTGAAATTAGAACTTTGATTTGATAGGTATTTTTATTTCTTATCCCCAATAATCGAGAAAAGTTGAGGGAATTCATCATTATTAGACTTCTGGTGGTGAGTCTCTCTCATCGAACGCCAAGACGATTGTTTCCTCGAAGGTCGCATACAATTATGAGCGTGGAAATTATGAGCATGTCATTATATTTCAGGCTAAACTATTGAAAGGTTATTCCTATAAATCAGCACAATATTTATACTAAGTTTGTGTATAATTGAAAAGAAAACTTAAAATGTCCACTTACTCCCACTACTTTAATTTCTGAACTGGAGCAAAGAACCAATTTATAAGAAGCTTTTAATAACGAACGGAAACTTTAAATGGAAAAGGAACATTTTAACATCCATTTATGACTTCTTTGAAATTGCCAGTTATAGGGACTGTTGATAGGAGTGAAAGCTTTTAACTTAGAACTATATTATGAAATTTCAAAATTTATTACGTATAATATCATAACGTCACATTAGCATGCCGGTGACACGAACCTATAAGATTTCCCCTACCAAAAACTGCTCAACGATTAAATATATCCACTTCATAAACAGTTTCCCATTTTGTTTAGCGCTAGGTATTGTCTGCTGCTTCTGCCGTATAATTGACTGCTTATCTGACCTGCACAACCTTGTGACTGGAATACGTCACCCCACGGTAAGACTGGCTGTCAGACTCTCGGGCTTCTGACGACCCGTAATGACATTCGGGACCAACAGCTTAACGTGCTTTTCAAGGCACAAGTATGTAAAGATGGTCACCCATCCACGGACCAACCTCGGCAAGCGTTGCTTAACCTGGCGAATCAATCCGGACAGCTATTGCCACTGCGCCACGAGCTCCTCTATATTTTTCATAATGAAGATATTAAATACAAAAACACCGTTCAATCCTACACGCAGTTTTGATATAAATATTCGTTCGTTTTTTTTTTTTTTTTTTACTTTTTTATCGAGGCATGAATTACCTAATAGGTATAAGTATAAAAAGAAGTAAAATTTAGTTTATTACCAATTTACTAAAGTGTATGATTTCGTGCAAGACGAGCAAAACAAAGCTCGGCACGCAGTTAATTTATTACCTCCCAAATAGTAATTGTAATTTATTTTACCTTTGGTAATAATAACCTGCAAACAACCATAATAAAATGGCATCCAGGTAGACCATAATTTTGAAGTATCCTAATAAAAAAATCTTTTACTAAGAAATCAATGTGTCTCTGTGGAATCCTTTGTTCAGGTATTTCTTTTGGTCGCCTTTGTGCCTTGCCTCTCTCTTTTTGTTAACTTGACAATAGTTGACAAATGATATCGATTTTACCTGGGCCAAATGAATTTGTTCCGACGTACACAATGTATATCAGGTGACTAAAGTATGTAGTTTGCACGAATGGTAACATAAAAGAAGCTATTTTCGCGGTTTTGTTCGCACTACAGTACATTACACTAGCGGTTCCTGCAGTTTCGTCCGCGTCTACTTGTCGGGTTTGATGGCAATTATTTTCGTTTATGAGTCACTATTAAATAATAAAGAGCTCATGATAATTTTTAGTACGACCATTAGAATAATTTACCAAAGTAGCAGGCAGTAGTGGGTATGACTGGTAAGGATAGGAGTTTAGAACATTTCTATTATCAAAGTATGAAATCATAAAGTATCATCATTATCAGCCTTTATCCGTCCACTGCTGAACATAGACATCAATGAACGCCAATGCAGTGGCAGGTCCGCGTTGGATGTGAGTAGTAAGGGATCAGGCAGTCATAAAGCATTGATAGTATAAATTTCATACTATCATCACAGCTGTAAGTACTACAAGAACATACAAAGACAATCTTCATAATGTAAAGCAGTATTACAACTAAGTAATACTGTCTATAAAGTCACATACCTTAGTATTAAGTCACAATGCGCCGCCCTCTCTAATTGGAACACAACACCCTCGCAACTAAACAGACAGTGTTTATGGACTCCAAGTTTGTACGAAAATAGCTTGTATGAACAAAAATGATGCCATGTGAAATTCCATTAAAAGGAAATAAGAATATCCTATTTTTGAGATTCAGTTATAAACCATTCGTTTGTTATTTTGAATTTTACTGAGTTTATTTCTGAGGACAGGTCGACTGAAAGAACAGAATGACAGAGTCTAATTTAATTCAGTATTCGCCCAGTCTGTTTGTATTTATTCTCTCTCCTGTACTTGTCTTTGAAACACAGCGAAGCTTTGAGAGTTTATAAGTAGGTTGATGATATCCATTCAAACGGGTGAATTTTATCCCTCCAACCTCCTCCAACAATCGTTCCATCGTCTATTAAAACGATCAATGTCACACTACTTTTGACAACCATTTAAAAGCTCTACTATTAAACCTTCATATCACGGTTCAATGCTCACAAGATTTTTATCAAACTGTTTTAAGTATATACGCTTAAGACCTCAAAGCAAGAGCTTAATATTTGCTTACTCTGAAAGCTCAAGTGGATCAGTTACGTAAGCTCGTTACCTTAAGCTTGAATTCGTAAAATACGAGCTTGTTCAAATCACTTGCTGTCGTAATGCACAAATAGTCTTGTGAGAATGTTTCAACAGACGGTGTAATAATGTCTTAATAATTTGATGAGTTCCTTGGCACTTGCCACTTGGGAAGTTGGGTTGAAATCATAGCATAAACACGTGTATGATAAATATCAATTTCGACTCAACAAGTACAAATAATAAGTTTGTAAGACGTCTATAAGATTACATTTTTTAGCGTGACATCACCATTTTGTATCCATTTTGAAATTTTATACGCAATTAAAATAGAAAATATAAATAATAAAAATATTTTTATTAACTGCTCGCCGTTCTTGAGGTTATTTCCACCGTGAATTAAATTTTTTAATTAAAAAAAAACTTTTGTAATTGGGCTATCAAATTAATAGCTATTTTTAACTTTTCGAAGCTTAGTTCGGTTCAACAAACAAACAATTACCTTTATTAAGTACGAGCTATTGCTCGCGGCTTTGCCCGCGTTAGCAAAAAAAATCATTTTTATAATGTAACATAAAAATAAATATAATTAAATACTATACTAGTACCTCAAAATGTGTAAAATAAGTTTTCGCGTGAAAACGTAACCAACATCCTTACTTTCACAGTTATTATATTAGTTTTCATTGTCCGGGTTTTTTTTGTGTCTAGTAGGTAGTAGATAATACTATAAGAACTATATTATATTTCAATATTTAATTTCACTTTTTAAATTACATATATTATAACTGCTATATTGTATCTCAAAGACGATCCGTTGTCTGAGTTGAATGCGAGTAACAGACGAGTGGAAAGCAAGACTTTTCGATTATCTACGGACAATCCTTGAGAGCAGGTAGATAGCCTACAGAAATATCAATACGTAAAAGGCTGGTTGGTTGTAAATATCAAGTTTTGGACTGAACTAAGATACCAACCTGGTGAACATTATATTCCAAAATCGGATAGAGTACCAAAATCTGACCTCCAAAACTTCAATACGAAGATGGTATGCCATGATGATGATGATGATATACATTAAAGATATTAGTAAAATAAATGAATGAGTGACAGGCAGATGAATTTTATATGAAATGGTCAGATGTGTGGCTTCGGCCCCTTGGGAACTAATTTTTTGATCAGCGTGAAATTTAATTCTACTAATTAACGGTCGCTTAGGGATCAAGACTCGACCGTTATATATCTAGATTGAAACTAATTCCATTATAGACGTAAAACATCTATTGAGGAACCTCCAAAGTAAAATTTACTAAAATGCTGTGATAGTGGTGACATGACGTCAGTCGTTCTTGTGTTTTTTTTTTATTAATTTTGAATGATGCGAAATTAATAGATATTAACATTCGCCTGATGTTGCTGTAACTTTTTTTCTCGACAGTAGTTATAACAATAGTTACAAAAAAAATTATAAACCTAGCAGCTAGCAACGCAAAGACCCGTTTTTATTTATTTTTAAGATTTTCCAAGTTATGTGTGCGATGGTTTTTCTCAATCTAACGCTGACTTCTTGTTCGTTGATACATGGCAAAGATCAATCGAATCGAGCTTGTGTAAGGTTGAGACATAAATAACGGAAGTGCAATCTTCAGGTGGGAGGTACCACGTGAAGATTAACTTCCTGGCACTGTCCTGGTGAAATTAATGTTTTATAATACTATGATGTACTGTGCCTTTACTCAGGGGCTTGCAAAGTGATTAGTTTGTTTTCGTCCTCAGTGTAAGCTTTTCTAAGTTTTACTAGAACCGGATAAGTGACTGATGCGTGGATTTGGGAATACACACACCACAATTCAAAAGAGAAGAAGAAGAAAGAGAAGAAGAAGATATGAAGCCAAAATTGATTGTATGGTAGTCGTGCAATGCAAGAATACGCATATGCGATGTGGAAAAGGATTACATACATGCATATGTGTACGCACATTTATAAATTCGCTGCCAAAACCGCGTGATTCGCGGGATTACTGCTAATTGTTATACAATTTTAGATCTATTTAAGTTACGTTTCGTTTCAATATGCAATAACAATTTTAAATATATTGGTGTATTTATTTTAGTGAACATCCAACTTTAGGCAAAGGTAGAAAATAGAAAAGTACAAAACACAATTGCTTTTATTATATAAAAACTAAAAGCACTACAAACTATTCTATCAAAAGAAAGTTTTCAAATTTCATAACTTTTATGCATCACTATAAAATGCATTGTCTGTTTTACAATAATGATATTTTATAACAGGAACTTTTTGGTTTACATTTTTTATTACATACTGTAGGACTCAGGATGTGGTTAGTGGTTACCATCAGATGTCGCCACCAGAAATAAGGAACTCTTTTTGAAAGCGCGCGTACTAAATGATTGTCTATTACTTGAAGGAGTTGAATTATGGTTCTAATTAACGAGTATTCAAACCTATATGTATATTGATGATGTACGAATAAAATATCTTTTTGATTGAAGATAATACACACCTTAACAACACACAGGGATAAGACTTTTCTACGAAACTTGTGTGACGAGTGTTAATATATATACACATAATATTTTAAAAGAATAATAATTAAACTCAGATTGCTTCGCTGGTCTATCTGTGGACATACTGCGAAACAGTATTTTGACTTATTTTTAACATTGAATATTTTGTTCTTCTTACTTCTTGATCTTAAAGCTTTGCAATTATTAGTAATGTTTTGTTCTTCTTTCTTACTTGCTTAGAAGGGGTAATACCATACTGCTTTGCAGCCGAATCGGTCGGGCACAACCGGGGTGAAAGTGGCAGCTATGCTGTCTCGTTTCGTCCAGTTTGTGAGTTTCCGGTGGCCCATTGGAGGGCGAGTGGAAAGGGCAACCCTTTCGCATAACCTCTGTTTGTGTGGATGCTAATAGGCGACGACAGTCGCCAAAAGGCTTCGACTGTTAATTTAGCCTCCTATGCTATAAAAAAAACTTAACTTTTTTCTTTGACGGGTTCAACAGTCGTATGTTTTACTGGCATACTTATTTAACCTTGCTCAATAAATAGAACATAACCTTTTACTATGTGCCCAATATCTGTTTTAATACAACTAAATACTGAATATCTATTCCACCTTTTTTCAGTTTTGTTCAATTTTGTTCAGTTATAAAACGGAACAAAAATAGAAACACTTTAAAGTGAAATTTATTATTAAATGAATTGTAGCTTTGTTTTAAAATGTACTATGAAAAGCTCGTATGCTATAAGTTATTTATATCGTAATACAGCTGGAATTAATATGGTTGTGAATCGTTTTAATAAACGTCAGATACAAATAGATTCATCTGTTTCAGTCATTGAAAGCCTTGTCAATACAGAAACGCAAGATGTTAGCTCTCGAAGCCAGTTATTACATTTAATTTCCTTCCATTCTGTATTTGCAAAGTTTTATTGATCAAGTAATCTAATCCAGCAATATCGAGATTTCCACGAAGAATTAATACATCATCATCATCAATCTTTATCCGTCCACTGCTGAACATATACCTCAATGAACGCCAAGACGAACGATCCCTTGCCGCTTGCATCAAACACAGACCGGCTCCTACTCGGAGATCGTCTTCCCGCCTGGTTAATGGCTAACAATTAATACACACAAAATATGAATTTCACATACACCAGTTTTAAATGTATTAGACTAATACAAATCGTCTGATGAAGTGACTATACTAACCAGTCTTGTGTCTACTTCAGTTAACTCCAATCTACTGTCCAGTGATGATAAAACCCTAACCCGTATAAACACTAAAGTTTTAATTAAAGTTTAAAAAGAAGCGCATTCCGTACAATAATCATTATTACAAAAGTCGCTGCCATTCATTCGTCCCGATGCTTTGATAAGGTCATTACTATAAAAAGAAACGAGTGTCTATCTAATTAAGGAGTTCTTAATTAAACATTAACCTCCCCGGAGAACGTAGTTAGGGGGCGAAAGAACTAATGCTTACATCAAATTATTTTGTGTGTGTAAATGATAATGGCTGTTGTGATAATAATAATTTTTACGGAACGGTTTTAAAGTAAGAAGACTTTACACATTAATTTTTCTTAAAACGATACGAGTACTCACAGCAAATGGAAAACGTAAAAACTTACAAATTTCTATTTCAGATCAATGTGCATGGCGCACTTATAATTCTACTATTTTTACCATTTTTAGTAAAACCAGAATTGATTTTACGATTGATCGATAATATATTTTAATGTTTAGTTAACATTATAAATTATGTATATTTTTGAAGCGAATTACACAAAAATCGTGTCTTTTTAAGCTAATTATATCAAAATAATTGAAATGCACTTTATAAATATTCTTAATATTAATTACTCATCTAACTACTCAAATATCAACTAATATCTACCATGATGTTGATAATTGTAATGATGATGTTGGTAATATTAATCATGATGCCAACCAATAAAATTTTGGAAATACTAATGATGCTAACAGTGATAGCGATGAAAAGCTTGCAAATCTGGGAACTATTGTACACAGTTTTGCAATCGATAACATTATTGCAGTGTCTGTTCTGACACATGGTGTATTCCGGAGCGATTAAAACCTGCTCGTCTAGTCCTTCACACCGAAACATTGCTGCTTTGCGGCAGAATTATCAGATATATTGCTGCTGCATTATGCGGTAACAATGATTTTGGGCATTATTTTGATTTAATATTTCTCTTTACTTTGGACCTTGACATAATTTTAGGCAGCTTGTTATGTATTGTCCAATTTTAATAGGAGTATTTATTAACACGTAATATGTAAAAGTAAATATGCTGACAGCTAGTTTTAAGTCTAGCACAGCCTAGTGGCTGGCTTTAATACATTTTACAATCAATTTACATATAAATAAAATTAGAGTCTTGTTTGTAATATTAAAATTTACTACAAGCATATGAATATATGATATACAGTACATAATAATATTTGGTATATTACCAACATTTATTACAATTTTTGTCTAAAATTATAAAATCTGAAATGGCTAGACCGATTTTGACGGGACTTTTACTGGCAGGTATCTGGTAGAATAAGGAGTAACTTAAGCTATAAAAATGTAGGCTATAAAAAGGCAGACGAAGCTGCGGGCAACAGCTAGTTTAAAATTATTTACTTAAAATTTGGTCCTAAAATTCACTCTTCGATAGTAAAATATATTTTTACTATCAACCTTCCACGTATAAAATACAAAGTACCCCAAGTGTACAGGGTGTAGTGACTTTACGGCTATCGCTGGGGAATGGAATGAGTCATCGACACGTCAGCACACGCCCTTCGAATTAAAGTAAATACGTTTTATTTGTACGTTTTAGGAGTGTCTCACTAATAGTTTTTCGTTGGAGTGTCCGGTATATCAATCAATATAAAGTATCTGTTTTATATCGAAAAATAATAAAGACATTGACAAAGTCGAAAATGTGGAAAACCATTGTATCTCTAAATAAAAACAAAATAAGACAGCATAATATAATAAGACAAAAATATAAGACAGCATAATAAGACAAAATAATCAAGCTGACAAATACCATATTAAAACAAATTCCACATAGCTATGTGGAATTTTCGGATAAAATATACCAACCGATAAAAATTATTGTTAAGAGAATCTTATAATATCATTTCTGGGCGACCAATTTATTTTCTCAAAACGGAAACCTCCGCTACGTTAGTGTGACCTTATAAAAACTTGGAACGAAAATTCACTTTTACGAGATACTTTTATAACTTTTTCATGTCCTAAAATAACACTTGCTACAATGTTACGAAATCCGACGCACCTGAGCGAACTTTACTTATTTTAGGTTTGGCATAACATCATTTTGACGACCTCTGTGGATCAATGGTTACAGCTTAAGCCGGGGGTAGCGGGTTCGAATTCTGCCAGAGAATAATACAAGTTTCTGTGTTCCTGGGTAATGGATGTGTATTAAATATGTGTATTATTTAATAAAAATCTTAAATATAATATGTATTAATATAAGTACTTCCGTTGGCTGGTACCCGTTCTAAGTTCTTCGGAAACTTATCACGGGACCAGATTGACGTCGCGTAAAAGCGCCCATAGATATTATTATTGTCACCATTATCAAGGCATCTTCCAAAGAATTCTAAGACATCCTCCCTCACAAGCAACCAGAATCGGCCACTCCAAGAATATCATCTATACAACACTATCCATATAATATAACAATCACTGACTACTAATTCTAAGTGAATTGGTCAATAGCATCCGAAGAGATCATGTTCGACAAGTGTCGGTCAACCTCACAAGATGAGATGTCGTTCTCCGTCCATGCCCGTCACACATCCAACCACCAGGTCCGTTCATATTAATTGCTTTTGAGCTACGTTTTTGAATCAAATTTTGGAATTTAGGTCGCAGGTTCCAGTCCTGAAATGGCAATTTTTATATATTTAAATATATATCGTCGATGGTTTAGGGGTATAGCTCAGCCTCTTGAGTGAGGGAGTCCGGGTTTGATCTTGAAATGGATGCTTCTAACTTTCTAAGTGCACCCTAAACACGAGACCATCGCTTGCTCATCAGTGAAGGAACACGTCGTGAGGAAGCCTGTATGTTTCATGAGATTAAGAGTGTTTGAAGGGGTGAGAAGTTCACCATTCAGCGTTCAGCTCACCTACTATTCCGATTAAGCTTAAAGGCCAATATTTTAAGTTCAAAATAAGCTATCAAGTGATACTCATCAGATCTGTATTTATTGACAAATAGATCAAAATACAGAAATGTAATGGTATTTGTCACCACGTTAGCTTTTACTGTCAATACGCGCCAGTAAATGTCTCCTTTAAGAAACCGCTAGCCTATTTTAAATGCAGTTTTATGTTTTCCACATTTTGCACATAAAGCTAAAATAGTTATCAGTGGTATGAATGCTGTCTTAATTTCCATTGACAACTGATAGTATTTTCTCTTAATTGGGTCTTACTGTGGAGTATTAAATCAATTTAGATTTCGAAGAAACTCACAAGACCATTGATAGCTATAAAGCTTTTGCCCAAAATATGGACTATTTTGCTAACAGACGCTTGACAACATTAATAATCGGAAAAATAATTTTGCCAATTTAAATTAGTATGGTATCACCATCTTTAGCCTTATCGCCTTTATCCGTCCACTATTGAACTCCAACGACAGATCCCTACTTATAACTTTTATAGAAATAATTGTCTCATTCCTTATCCGCTATGAACCTACAAATAATTATTGATCTGATTTAGATAAAATTACAAAATAACTGCACACTGTGCAAATGAGAAATAAGACAGTATTGTTTACACAATATGTGGCGCTCTTAATACGTACACAGGTGCGTTTTTATAAAAACCAATCTTTTGTAAAAAGTCAACTCTGTAACATGAAAACTAAATCTGCGTGGCAGAAATACAACAGATTAAGACCTCCGTGAAGTCTCAGTAGCAGTGCGGCAGCAGGCAGTGGCTGTGGATGCGAATGGCAAGGAATCGGTCGTCTTGAAATTCATAGAGAGAGGCCTACGCTCAGCAGTGGACGGATAAAAGCTTATGATGATGATGAAGACGCAAGTGAAACAAATAAATCTAAATGATTGTATTACTCAACTATAACATATATTTAATAGCTAAGCTGTTTGTCAAGGCTTTAAAACTTATATAACTCTTTTGTGCAGAATCTACAGTGAAATATTAGAAGCCTTTTGTGAAGACTCAATGTTCCAGCATATCAAACCAAGACTTTTACTGAGCAGTCAAAAATAAAATTCTAAGTTTAAATAACTTTTAAAAGTGTATAAAATAACAAGATTTAAAACTATGACTATTCTGGAAACTTCATCAGATGTTTTACTAGCGTAGTGTCATAATGCTATGCGAATATAACTAAGCGAACTTGAGAGCCAAGAAGATATTAAGAAAATCAATATCAGTTACTACTTATATAATTTGTGTACCTACTAAAATCTTTAACTTTACTGTTTCACAATCTCCAGTTAAGTTCCCAATAGGCTATCGGCAACATATTTGACAGATAGAGTATGGAGTATCTGTCAAATATCTGTCAAATATGTTGCCGATAGCCTATTGGGAACTTAACTGGAGATTGTGAAACAGGCCCTAAGATAATTGTTATTATACTATTGTTTATTAAAACTATCGAACATAACATACTACAATCGTGGTATCTTTGAAATAAATCGTAAAAAGCGTAGCAAATATCTGATTTCAAAATATTCTAATAGAGGAATTTGAATTTCGAAATATCCATGTCAATTAAAAGATAAATTTTCAATTTCGAATGAAGGTTCCTATTTTGAAATATCAAACTAACTTTAAATCCATCCAGAATTTATGTTCGTTTTATAGTAATAGTTTCCATTCAAGAATTCTGCTTTTTAGAATATCAAAATTTCATTTACTCATATCCAATATTAATGAGGAACTATGCAAACCAGAAACTTGTCATCAATGTTCATATCGTGTAGGTTATAATATATCAGTGGCTTCATGATTAAACTACAGCTAAACGTTATCATATTTTATTATGTTTATAATAAAATAAAAGATGTAAGATTAATTAATAATTAATGACGAAAGAAGAACAAAACATTTATGAGTTTGTTTATATTTTTTTATTACATTATTGAAGATACCACACCTTGGGACACTCACTCTTAAGGTTTTGATGATGTATCTATAAATTATGTATATCTATTGCTGACAAAAGCGAAAAGACTTTTATGAAACTTTACAATGAAATTGCTTACACATCAGAAAAACATATTGGCTAAAATGTATCCCCATGTTCCCACGGGAATGGGAAGTGCGCGGGTGAACCCGTGGGGCGTTACTAGTATAATATAAATAGATTATGCTAACAGGAAGGCTATTCTGTAAGGTCGATTTCTATTCTCGAAAGCGGAATCCGTGGTGATATGACGAATTTGTATTCTTTATAACTCGACTATCTTACTACATCAATAAAGTTCACTTTCGAAGTGACGTTAAGTGAGCTCTATCACTCAGGTCAAGCTCGATATATTTTTAAACAGAATAGCCCTACTGAATAACCATATTGCCCACATAAAGGGAAATACGCAAGCTCACATGCGACAGCGAAACTCCCGTTGCTTACCTATTCGCAGATCTCCGGAACGATTTAAGCTTCCCATTAAAGTTGTCCATTAAAACTGCCATACGCCGTTAGCTTCGGTAGGCAATATTTCTCCACAGGGCATTCGTGCCACGGCTCGGTTACATTAGCTTTATCTAGAAAACAACACCGCATGTTACTTATTGTTAGATTGTGGCTTTACACACTGTAAAGAGGTACTGCCATGCTACTATAGATGCATGCTGGTTCTTCAATGAAATACTCGTTACGGCTTCATAGTTTATTTAGGCAACCTTATTAGGTTATGGTAGGCAGACGACTGCTCGCGCAAGAGTCTGTCCTCGTACATGTATTACAATGTTTCAATCTACTATTATATGCTGACAATGCACTCTAATATAACGAAATACATATATATATATATATATATATATATATATATATATATATATATATATATATATATATATATATATATATATATATATATATATATATATATATATATATATATATATATATATCGCTAATAATGTACGCTACACTACTTTGCAGCCGAATTGGGCCGGCACGACCGGGTTGGCACCTCTCGCTCACATAATACCGATGTAAAGTGACAGTTATGCTGTCGTGTTTCGTGCGGCTTGTAAGGAATGGATATGGAAAAGGAGAGTAACGCATCTGAATAGCCTCTGATTATGTGAATGTTAATGGGAGTCGATAGTCGTAAGGCCTCGGCTGTTCGTTTGCCCTCCTATGCTATAAAAAACACACGTTACATGGATTCTCAGTGCTAAGGTAACTTGGCGTTCATTGAGGGAGGCCTATGTTTATTAGTAGACGGATAAAGGCTGATGATGATTATGAAGGAATCTACCTTTTTTCATTAAAATAAAGTAAACAATCTTTATGTGCATCCATTTTCTCTATACTTGCTTATTTTTATGAAATTCTGTTAAGTAGTTGAGGCATAAAAAAACTTTAGCATATAAAATAATATCGCTTTCTCGTCTTTAATAGTACTTAGGATAAGATAACTTTTATGTTTCTTTCCTAGTTGTATCATACTCGTAATTCTAAAATCTTAATAATTTGAAATTATTTCTTTGCGGTAATAATAACATATTGGTAAGCAATTTCGTTGCAAAAAAAAAATGAAAGTTAGAATCACGACTAAAGCGAATTTTTTGAACTCACGTGTAAAGAAACTCAGAATTTTTATTTCGATATTTTCCTGTACGTAGATGATGTACTGTAATAGTTGTTTACGATATAATTCTAAGAAACACTGTACATGGTGTGCATAATTTCATTAAAATCGGTGCAGTATTTTACATAATCATCGCAGACGAAAAAAGCTACACATTTAGCTAGCTAGCTATTTAAGCTATTTATTTTTAATACACCACTAGCAATACAATTTGAATGATTAAAAGGGAAAAAAAACTAGTATGTCATGAGCCCATAATTGCATACATTATTCATGCACATTAAAATTAGAAAGAGAAAATAAGTAACGTGAACTAAAAATAATTAAATATATAGTATTATTATAATACACATCTTATATTACAGTATATACAGTTATTTGTTAAACTATTGGTACTTACGCTTATATTATTATATTACTTATATTCCATTTCTTATATCTGATTTCTTAAAAAACATTTTAATCTAAATCTTAATTATACATCCAAAATATTCCACATATAAATCTCAAAGGACTGAGTTATTAAGCCGATACGGACTTTGGCGGTGTTTTTAAAGCTTAAACCGCAAATTCACTTAAATGTATTTTTTTACTTGTTTCAGGTTTGTGAATAAGCTTGGAACATGGAGACCGTCGTTCAATATTTACTCCTAGCTCTTGCACTGACCTCAGTGCAAATATCCTTTACTGAAAGCCGTCTAAATGAAAAACGCAGGGATAAAACTGAAAGAAGATATCATGCCGTACAGACGAAAGATAATATGTGTGAGATAACAAACAGAGAATCCAAAGTACATTGTTACTGTGAAAATACTGAAATAAAAACCGCCACAAGAGCTGACTGCTGGGTTTTCAACGGTGGTATCGACGAATCTGATCCGATATGGACTAGTTTCAACTCGCAACCGTTTTTAGAAAAACTAACCTTTAATGTGAGATCAGACGGGGCATTGAAATTTATACCATTACATATAATACACCGATTGAAAAGACTACAAAAGTTGTACATTCATTACGCAACTCTTAACAAAATCGAGAAAAGAACATTCACGAACATCTCGACGTTAAGAGAAATAACTTTAATGAATGACAAGATAATGGCGTTGGACTTTTCAGCGTTCGCGAGTCTCCCGCTGCTTGTAAACTTGACTATAAAAGGGAACAAAATCGCCGAAATACAGAGAGATGTTTTCGTCGATTTACCAAGCTTGCGGTATCTTGATTTGTCATTTAACAATATTAACTTGGCCCACGATGGATGTTTTGAGCATTTAAATATACTCAACGACCTTGTGTTGGAAGGGAACTTAATTTCGGTGTTAACAAGAGACACATTTAAGGGTCTCGCTAATTTGACTAGACTGGATTTGAGGTCAAATAAACTGTCGATGGTCGGAGATTTGACATTTTCTGAATTGTGGAATCTAAATGAACTTCTTTTGGATAATAATGAATTGAAATATTTGTCTGAGAGAGCCTTTGATGGCTTAGCCTTGCTTCAAAAACTGTCTATAACTGGTAACAAATTGCAGTCCATCAATGAAGGGCTTTTGGAGGGCGTCAGAGGGTTGGAATTATTGGATTTAAGGAATAATGAAATCGAATTTTTTACCTACGAAACAGTTAAGCCGATTCTAGAAAATTTAAAAATGAAAACCTCTGTCCTCTACCTTAGCGGTAAGTTGTTATATGATTATTTAACAATATTAAAGTAATGATAATTATAATTTGTAGTTGCGTCCATTGTATTTAATATAAACTATTCAAATTCGCTGGGAGTTGGACAGAAAGATGTGAATTCAAACACATTTTTTAATTTGCGATGTTTCGGTCCTTTATTAAACCTTGTTCAGGCATCTACAAAAATGAGCATAACAGTGAAAATATTAGAAGTTCAATTTTTTTTATACAAACTTATTACTATGTGTTTGAATTGACATATTTCTATCTACTTTCCTGCGAATTTTAATAGTAATGATAATAATTGTCACGGGATAAAATAAATAAATATTATTCAACAACCACACCACGTTAACCTAAAGCCTCATGGAAAGCTCGGAACGATAATACTTGTACATTTAAAAATACAAGATATCTATAATCATCATATAAAATATTTTCACTTTGTGAGACTCGAATCCGCGACCACTATAGTATCCAATAACCTGACTATTCAACCAGCCGGCAAGCGGTTAATAAATATAATTATTATAATGAAACAACTTTTACGGATTTTATCGCGGTTTATTTAGTTTTTTACAAGCCCGACGTTTCGGAAACTTTACAGCAACCATGGTCACGGGAGGACTGTAAAAAACTAAATAAACCGCGATAAAATCCGTAAAAGTTGTTTCATTATAATAAGTGAAATTCGCGTAAATTTAAGAAAACAATATAATTATTGTAATTAAAACATGATTCTCAAACAACAAAATGATATAAAAATGTCCTCTCCGATGAATTTACTCGGCATTGAAAACATTATAATAAGAAAGTAGTTTAACATAGGACCATTGTAACTAATAATTATTTTCTTTACTAATGGAAGTTATATAAATTTGATATAATATTAGTAATATAGCTAATAAGTATTATATCTACGTAACAATATTAACAAAAAACAACAATATCAAACTGAAAACTTAAATTACAGGTACTCGGCATTGTGATTATGAAATTTAAAAACCCTGCAATTTTCACCAGTCCCATAAATCATCGCACGTATATGAGTCAACAAAATTTTTAACGCAATCCTTCAGTCTAGCACGTCCACTGTATAAAGGAACAGTATAACATTAATGTTGACTTTCCTTTATTATCTTTGATTCCAGAAAAATACAATACCGTACAACACCACATTATGTCGAAATCGAATGGGAAGATAAATAACATTATTTAGAGCCAACAATGCTTCCCCACTGAGTTTTAATCCCCTTCCAAAGCCTACACCCTCCACGTTAAGGACAATTAATGAGTGTAACAGTGCTTTAGTGACTCAACAATGGCGTAATAACACAATTTAGCACAATGGGAGATGAATTATTAAAAATCAACAACGAGTTCGCATGATAATTTTATTACTGACTTTTGTTTGTTGAATCATGTCGGATTTCAATATTGAATTAAGAATCCTAAATTGATATGGATGTGCTTTTGAAACATGCTGTTTTTTTCTAAATAGCTTGGTTAAATGTGCTGATTTATGCTGTTATTGGGTAGTTTTTGTGATAAAATTAAACATTTGATATAACATTTTTTTTTATATAATATCTATGGACGCTTCACACCACGTTAATCTGGTCCCGTGGTAAGTTCTCAAAGAGACTTGTGTTACGGGTACCGAACAACGGAAATACATATATTTAATACTTTTTATATTAATACATATATTTAAGATTTTTTATATAATACACATATTTTATACACATCCATGACCCAGGAACACAGAAACTTTTTTTTTGTTCCCTGGCGAGATTCGAACCCCTACCTCCGGGCTTAAGCGCCAACGCGCTAACTGTTGAGCCACTGAGGTCGTCAAAATCATAATAAAAAATCATAAACATTTTCAGCAATCTAATTAATTAATTCACTCATAACTTCAACGCTTACAAACGTAATCGTAATTATACTCGTAGTAATAATAAGACTAATAGTGGTGATAATATCAATGATAAAAATGTGCAATAGGATTACAATGAATGTTGAAAAATATAATATAAAACACTTCACATTTTGTCAACAGGTAATAAACTTAGCTGCGATTGCCGCGTAAGTTGGATTCAAACGCTTCGCAACGAAACAAACAGCGAACCTCTCAAAGCAGCACTGGACGATGTAACTTGTACGTATATCAAAAGAATTGAAGTAGCAACGAACGAAGTGAGCGAGAAAAGTCAAATTGAAAATGGCTTCGATCTCGACGCGAATGCTGAAGTTTTACAGCAAGACGGCAATGACGAAGAATACGATCCATTGTACAAATACGAAGGTACTGTGAAGCCGATAGACCAAGTTTTTGTTGTGGATATTCCACCCAAATCCCTGCCGTGTCCTGGTCAATTGGTGCAAAATGGAGAAGACTCGCAAATGCTGTCTTCGAAAGACGAGAATTATTGGCAATCTAGCTCGAGTAGCACGATACTGTCGAGTTTATCATTAATTTTATTATTATTTATAATCGTGTTTCATTAGACTATGCGATGTGTGATTTTGTAAATAATAGGTTAGTTAGTTAAGGAATTTAATTTTTTATAAGATAAGTTTAAGATAACGTACGTTTTAAGACGTTTAAGATATTTTTGACTCAGTTTTATCAATATTTGATCAAAGTGAAAGAATGTGAAAAAAATAAGATTTTTAATTAACATCGTTATTTTCATTACATAAATTATTTAAAACGGGATATTTCGACATTGTCTAGTGAACAAGACATTCGTAGAGAATGTCGAGCTTCGCGAAATAATATTAAAAAACGTGGTAAATATCCCGTTTCAAATAGTTTTAATAAATTAAATAAGGTCTCATATCATTGTATTTTTCATGTTCATTATATTTAATTTAAATAAATATGATTAATTACAGTAAATTGTATAAAATAGAATATTTTTTCAAATTTTTGCTGTATAAACTTAGGCTTACTTAGGCTATTATTTTATGATCCTGAATATTTAACATATGAAAAAATCTTCGTGTTAATAATATTATTTACTAGAGAGACGAATAAAATAAATAAAATAAAATGTCCTCTGTAAATTACAATTAAATTCTCAAGATGAAAATAATATTACACATAAAATAAAATATCTGGCATAGAAAATATTATAGTCCGAGAAATATGTAATCAAACGGAAAGTGTATCGATAATTTATGTTTGTCCGATACAATTCGTTAAAACGTAGAAAGTCGTAGACTTATTTAAGATCTCACTCTTCAAGCCACTTTAACCATCTGAATTGTTTCAAGTTACTCAATTCAAGGAACCAATGAGATTCAATTAATATGACGTGAATGTAAAACGGATTTCCCCGAACAAATTTCAAAGAACTCAGAATCCACTTTAAATATATTGAATGTATTAGGAGATATTAAATTCAATCATGTACTACCGCTGAAAGCCATCTGTAGTGATACTCAATACACTTATTCGATGCCACATTTGGCTGGGTTTCAAAAAGGTCAAACTCAGCAAATGTGAAAAATATTGTGTAAATAGATTTTGTTAGATCAGTTAGTGACTTGAATATCAAAATGGAAATTGAAGTGCACTTTTTTATATAAGTCAAATCCTTATATTATAAATGCGAAAGTTCGTGAGAATGTTTGTACTCTTTCGCGCAAAAACTACTGAATGGATTTTGACGAAACTTCATAATAATATAGCTTTTACATCAGCTTAACATATTAGCTATAATTCATTGCCGTATTCCCACGGGAACGCGGGATAGTATAGACTATATCATCCCGCTAAGATGCCGTTGTAAATCTTAGTTAACGTAGGCGAAGCTGCAGGCAACAGCTAGTATTCTATAAAGTTTAAAAGTGTTTCGTCATTTTTTCCGAAAGGTCTAGACTTTTAGGCCTGATAGCCTTTAAGCTTAATCGGTGTACATATCATATACCGAACAATCTGGAGAACATATAAGGCTATTCTGTATCGATTCAATATCGAGCTTCACCTGAGTGATAGAGCTCACTTTACGCTGACTTCTTAAGCGAATTTTATTGATATAGATAGATAGTCAAGTTTTAAAAAATAAAAATTTGTCATATTACCGCGGATTCCGCTTTCGAGATTCGAAAACGACCTTACAGAATAGCCCTACAGGACGCAAAAATTTCATGTTATGAGCAGAAGTTTCTAAATTCAAGCTCACCTGGGCTTTTATTACACTAGTAACCAATATTTTAATAAATAATTCTGCGTGCTCAAAACACCTCTCCTAGTACGGGAATGTCAAGTAGTTTACGTAATATTACAAAAAATAGGGAAATAAAGTATCAACTAGTTGTTGCCTTAGTTTCACTCGCGATGATTTACATTAACAATCATATTTTAATGATTTATCAAAATCATTAAAATATGATTGTTTTTTTTTTGTTCATATAATCATTAAAATATGATTGTTTAATTATATAGTCTTAGCGATATCAAATTGTTACAGAAAATTATTTCTTAATTCGAAATTACTGTATTATAAAAAAATGTGAAATAAGGTATGAACTAGTTAGCCCATAACTTCGCTTATGACGATTTAAGTTTAATCATTATTTAAATGATTTTGATTAATTTTAAAGCTATAAGTTTTAGCTATATCGGAGTGTTATGATGTATTATTTCTTAAATCGAATAAGACAATTCGAATCCTAAAAATTCTTAACCATTGCAAACATTTATAGCATTAATAAATGATTAATAAATTATTGCTCGCAATAATAGCATTTATCAATGATTATTCAAAGCAAATAATAATATATTATAATTAATTGTTAATATAGCATTATCACACATAATAATTCTCTAGAGAAACTGCCCGTAAATACATTGAAATTAGTTATCGCGCTAGTTTCGTTCAATATTTGCATCTAAATATTATTTACTGATAATGCAAAATATATTTCGACGACATTAAATAAACATATTATACAATCTATTATTGTATAACCTTTGCAATGAAACAAGTTTTACTAATTTTAAAGCGGTTTGTGTATTTTACTTGCCGACGTTTCGGATACTTTACTGTTACCATGGTTACGGGAGAAGAAAATTTCATCGCAATAAAAAATTAAAACGATCCTAGGCTACGCGTAGACTGTTAACCAGCTTCTACATTGACCTAATGTTAACGTGAATTTCTCATACATATTTATATATTAAAACAACTGTTTACGTGTTTCATTGCAGTTAGTTCTTTTCTTTCGATGTTTTGGCTAATTTACATGATATTCCTTCCTGACTATAGTATAAAGCGGGGTAAACAATAAACCACAAATTATTTAGCAAAGACAATTCCACCATGTACAATAGATTTATATAAATACAGAACTTTATTTAAATCATCTCTTTACGAAATTTATTCAAAATCCAAAGGAATATTAAATTTGACCTTTGGATTGACAAAATTAAAGTAAATAAGAATATTTAATTGTGATTTGATTGTAGGCGATGGAATCTGAAATATTTCGTTTTACACAATATGATGAAAAAAATTACAATCTTTTTATGTAATTTGTCTTAACATGATACAAAAGATAAACTTTAAGGAACAAAAAACAACATAAAAACAAATGATCTTGTATTAGCCGATCTCTACAAAACAAGTCTAAGGGCAGGTTGCATCGACCGATTTTAACGAATATGTAATCGTTGAAGAAGGCGGTAACAAATAGGCCGGGAGCCAGTAACAGGTCTTCATGACAAACTTCCTCCCGCGAGATAATTCGTGAGACGTATCAGAGAACAGTATCATAAAGCCTCGTGAACGTCAGCTGGCTCTCGGTTGGGGGGGATGAGAGGTGGGAGCCTCCCAATCATGTAGAAAAAAAAACCGGTCATTCCCTCTCAGCTGAAATATATATAAACCACTATAATGAAATATAAACCACTCCACTGAAAGTGAAAAAAAAAATCATGTTCTAGTCACCAGCTGACGTACAAGGTAACATGTCATAACCAGCTGATTTTTTTTTCGTTAAGATATTGGGCTAACTACAATTTAACAAATATTTCAGCTGAGAGGAAATGACCGATTTTTTTTCTGCATGATTGGGAGGCTCCCACCTCTCATCCCCCCCAACCGAGAGCCAGCTGACGTTCACGAGGCTTTATGATACTGTTCTCTGATACGTTTCACGAAGTATCTCGCGGGAGAAAATGATTTACCAAATTTTCACCTGGCTCTCGGAACAAAACGTTAGTGACCAAAGAGCGTTGTTTTTAACAGCCGTTAAAATTTAACAAAATCTCTTACGTTAACAGATGATCTGAAACAACCGACCCTAAGGTGGTTCCTAATAAAAGAAATGGCGCTTAAACGTTTAGCAGACGTTATTTTGGCATTGGTAGTAAAAAGACGAATTTGTGTAAATAATAAATTATTACTAGTAATTAATTATTATCACGTATGTAATAATAAGTAATATCTGTAGACTATTAATTAATAAGTGTTTGTCTTTTAGCAAGAGTTTTTCAACTTTGTGAATTATTTTTTATTATTAGTATATTCAAATTATGTGAACAAATCTTATAATGTGTGTGTATGTTTTGGAAAAAGGCATTTGAATGTTAAACGTCACAGAAAAAGAACGTTAGACACTGGACAAGTATGCAGACTTTATTTAGCGTTCCTTTTAATATGACAAGTCGTGTTGTTTAAATTTATGACTAAGCTCTTTTGTAAATTGATGTCCATAATAAAATAAGAATAAAAGAATTTTATAAAAAATAAAATTTATTGTTTCTGTTCTATGTCTAGATATAAGTGTCGTGCGACAATATAAATAAAAAAATTAAAAAATATTCCCTAAGTAAAAATAAATATCCTTACGATATTTTATACTGTTAGAAAAGTATATCTGTCAGTATGTCAAGCAAAACCTAGGAGGTAATAAATACTATTTACATTGTAACGTTGCGCTAGCTCGTTACATGATTTAAGGTTTAAATTAAAATTCAGCAATAGATATTATGTTTAAGTAAGCATACTAATGGTCTAAGCGCCATCTATCGTTAACTAGTGTCAACTATTGACATACTCTATTGGCTCAGTAGCGACCTCTCTAAAATTCAATAACCGTTTCTACTTTCCCTTTTTCAAATAAAATTAATTTACCTCTAGTAATTAATAATAATAAATATAATAATTTAATCTAATCCCTAAACAAAATTACAAATAAACTAAATTAAAACTTAATTAGTTATAAAGTCCGTTTGACAATTGACTATAGAACTATATTGTTTATGGAACGATAGGCAAGCTGTGATTAGGCACCTTTTGATTTGCTGTCACTTCTAACCGACCTCTTGGCCCCTTTTCTTGTCCTGACTTCGTGGCTGGCGGAAGCCGAGGCTAACCCTCGTCTAATTCTATTGAATTCCGCTGGGAGTTCGCGGAGCACAGTTCGGATAGACTAAATATCCAAGTATAGAAGACCTAACAGCCGGCCGGCTGAACCGAACGCCCAGCGTGAAGACCCAAGCTGCAGCCAACCTACCATCGCCAGGAGTCCAGTCAGGCCAGTGATTCCTCCCTTATTACCTCTACGCAATACGCTGTCGGAACGTGGGCCAGCTAAAGAAAGTTTCTGGCTCGAGATAAGGTGAGACTTGTCCGAACCCCCCTTCCTATCGTGCTCGCTGGGGGCAGCTACCACCCCTACGCGACAGCTGGCGCCCAACGTGTATTCTTTCTAAGGCCTGCCCAAGTTCTGATAGCGTATTTTAAAGGAAATATAGTGTTTTTTCTAAAATTAGTATCTAAAAAATTTTTTTTCTATATACCCACATATACTAAATGTTGTAAGCGTGAGGTGACGCCGAGCGAGCTGGTACGTAATTATTTACCTAATTAATATCTGTTTGATACTATTTCATCTATATTTCCTTATTTTGTGCCTATATCATGATATTTTGCTACAATATTTTTGTTTCGGCCGTGCTAGACGTCAAAATTTAAGTTTTATTATCTAACCTTTTGTCTTTAATACTATTGAAATTACTATAAAAACACTAAATACTTATTGTAATACGTAAAAGTTCGCAAAGCTTTAGTAATAACTAGTAAATTCAAGTTCTATAATTTTCAAATTATTTAAATACTTAGTTGATCTTCAATTTTTATTTTAAATTCATAAACTTCTATCGTTGATATTTTACATTTCACTTGTCACTTAGCGTAATAGGGAGATTGCTTTGTAAAAAACACTATTTAACTATAACTACTTGTAAACAGCTGATCTATCGTTCGATAATCTTTTAACTACTTAAGATTTTTAAACCTACATAACCTAATTGTTTCTATAGCATAATACTAATAGTTTTGATAGCTAGATAATATGGAGACTTACCTAATTAAATTCTTTTTGCTAAACAAAAACGAATTAACCTATGAAGTACTGATCAGAGGCGAGGATGCTGCCCTAGCCCTCTTCAGGTTAAGAGTATTGATATAGTAGGACCCTACATCTTACTAAAATCAAATATCTTTATTCTTCAGGTTATAAGTACTGATTTGTAGGACTCTACCCCTACTTAAATCAACTATTTTATTCTAGTTGTAACTTGTTGTTTTAGTATGTATTGCTTACTTTTTACAATCAAGATGGCAACCGCTGAAACCGTTACTAATATTTATTTGCATTTATTTGCTTGCATGTTACATCTATCTACCTAGTCTACTAAAGGTTAAAATAATGTAAAGTAATTAATAAAAAGTCTCCACTTGTCTACACACTTGCTGATATGTCAGGTAAACCTCTAGGTGACTGGCATATTAAGGATATTAAATTAGTAAACTATAAATCATAAAACCTACTTAAATAAAACTAAATAAATTATTTTAAAAAACCTAATTGAACTTTAACTTAAATTCAAATATTTAAATAATCTAACCTAACCTAACTTGAACTTAACTTAAACACTTAATATTTAACATCTAGTACCTAAACTATGCTGTATTAATTAAACTAAATAATACTAATTAATACTTTTAAACTAACTTATTGAGTCAACAGCGGCTGGGTTGTTTACTCTATATGTAAGGATCTTTAGGTTACTACTATTAACTTAAAGATATCATGAGAGATGCAAGAGTGTATGTGATGGGATGTATGTATAGGTGTGATGTATGTATAGGATGGAAGTGTAGTAAGTTTAGTTCTATGCATAGTTGGTATGTATGACTGCAGTTCAGTATATTACCTTGCAGTGAGTTTAATAGGTAGTTAGTTTAGTCGGATTTTGCTGTAGTAGGCAAAATCCTACGCTTTTTGGCGGGGTACTGTAACGTTGCGCTAGCTCGTTACATGATTTAAGGTTTAAATTAAAATTCAGCAATAGATATTATGTTTAAGTAAGCATACTAATGGTCTAAGCGCCATCTATCGTTAACTAGTGTCAACTATTGACATACTCTATTGGCTCAGTAGCGACCTCTCTAAAATTCAATAACCGTTTCTACTTTCCCTTTTTCAAATAAAATTAATTTACCTCTAGTAATTAATAATAATAAATATAATAATTTAATCTAATCCCTAAACAAAATTACAAATAAACTAAATTAAAACTTAATTAGTTATAAAGTCCGTTTGACAATTGACTATAGAACTATATTGTTTATGGAACGATAGACAAGCTGTGATTAGGCACCTTTTGATTTGCTGTCACTTCTAACCGACCTCTTGGCCCCTTTTCTTGTCCTGACTTCGTGGCTGGCGGAAGCCGAGGCTAACCCTCGTCTAATTCTATTGAATTCCGCTGGGAGTTCGCGGAGCATAGTTCGGATAGACTAAATATCCAAGTATAGAAGACCTAACAGCCGGCCGGCTGAACCGAACGCCCAGCGTGAAGACCCAAGCTGCAGCCAACCTACCATCGCCAGGAGTCCAGTCAGTCCAGTGATTCCTCCCTTATTACCTCTACGCAATACGCTGTCGGAACGTGGGCCAGCTAAAGAAAGTTTCTGGCTCGAGATAAGGTGAGACTTGTCCGAACCCCCCTTCCTATCGTGCTCGCTGGGGGCAGCTACCACCCCTACGCGACAACATGAAATCATGAAATTTGGCAAAAAGCTAGGATATTATTATCAATGTCATACACAAAAAAATTGTTATAAATCAATTGAATTTTTTTTTGACCATCATCATAATCATTAGCCTTTATTGATCTGCTGAACATAGGCCTCACTCGAGTAACACCGACACCGAAGACGATTAAAGTAAAATCGAGAATGGTTTTTATTCGAAAGTGTACTACAAAATGTACGGGACTTCAACTGGCCCGTACACATAATCGTCGATACTAAAAAGATCAGCTAAGTGACACAATGTGAATGCTAACAAAACTATGAGGAAATGGACTGTCGAAGTTTTCCCCGGTTTTTCCGCTTCCCTCGTCGTTTAAGTACGTATTTGTCAGTCGTATGAATGCGGAAACCGCTCGTTTGAGCAAAAGCCCTTGTATTTTAAACGATGATCCATTTTATACCAATATCCGGACTTTAGTGGGCCTTATAAGTTTTCGAATAGTTGATTTTCTTTAAATTATTCTTTGTTATAATGAAACAACTTTTACGGATTTTATCGCGGTTTATTTAGTTTTTTACAAGCCCGACGTTTCGGATACTTTACAGCAACCATGGTCACGGGAGGACCGAGGTGTCAGACGTCCTAATGTTACAAAGTTATTTGAAACTACCCTATGATAGGTAAAAGTATTAACCCTTTATGTCCCACTGCTGGGCACGGGTATCCTCCTCGAAATCAAGCGAGGAGGGTAATAGGCCATTAGTTCACCGATGCGCTGGCCCAATGCAGGCTGGTGAACTTCACATACCTTCAAAGACTTTCAATCTCATCAGGCATGCAGGTTACTTCACGATGTTTTCCTTCACCGGTGAGCGAACGATGGTCTCGTGTTTGCGCTTCGAAATTAGAAAAACCCTTTTCAAGGCACACACGGACGGGTCAGGATCGAACCCGGAACCTCTCGCATAAGAGGCCGAGTCCACCCACCATTGGACCATCGTCGCTAATAGAATTGTAGAGTCGAGTTATTTATAAAAGACTACATTATTTACGTTAAATGAATAGACGAACTGGCAAAGAAAGCGGTGGACGTCGATCATGAACCTGGAAACAGGCAACTAAGTCATAATATGTTGCCTATTTTTAGATTTAAGATGATAACGCCCGGTTTCCGAAAGGCCGATCAACGAAAAAATTAACAAATCAATTGTTAAGTCTCTTGTTAAATGTCAAATGAGTTTGCTAGAAGCATGGTTAAATTACTTAATTTGATCGGCCTGTCAGTTGACATAGCCACTACAATGAAAACGGTTAAATTTGACTCTAGAATAGTATGTTAACCGCCGTTAATAGCCATGTTAGTTGACATACACTTTGATCGGTACTAGTAATTTAAACTGCCTGTCATGCCCTCTTTCCGAAACACAGCATAGCTGTTAGGGCGAAAACAAGCAAGACGTTAAATAAAGTTCGATTAAAATATAATTACTGTAATATTATTATTCATTTTAGCCTAAAATGTAGTACATACAAAAAAAACTTGTGAGGACATATTTTTTTATATTTGCCCTATGAGGGTTAAAATTTTATGCTTTTAATTATTTTAAATCTATAGATTACTGATGTTTGTATAAATATATAAATCTAAAACTTGTATTTTTCTTAACAAATAATAATATAACTTATCTTACATCCTATCAAACCAAGTATTAGGTACACAAGTAACAAGACTTCTCAGGGCTCTTAGAAACTTGCAAAGAATCTATAAAGTATAATATTAGATACTAAAATATTATCATGATAAAATACTAACAAGATAAACATAAAACAAAATTGAATAACCTAGCCAAGGCAATGTCGAAAGAAAAACAAAACACTCGACTTCGGGCGTCGAATGCAAATCAGTTGTTCCAAGTTTCCTTATTAAATCCACCTAGATCCGGCTAAAAATACAACGGCCTAATAATAAATGAGAATATTATATGCCTCGAAAAATCCAGACGTTTCATCATACGTTTACAACATTTGATCCCCGAAATATTAAAAAAAAATAGCACTCGAGCGGAAATTTTAAAATAACTTGGTTCTCGCAAAGTGGACACAAAGTATATCTTAGATTTTTTCCGTGGTAACAGTCATATTAAAACCGTTACTAATGGAACTCGAAAGAAAAGGAATCATTTTCTTGGTGTTAATATTTCTGAACTGTTCCCTTTGAGTTGAACTGAAGGTACGCTTTTCGATCTTTAGAATCAATGTTGACACAGTCAAGTAACCAATGATCCTGTTTGTCTTCAACTCTATTTATTCTTCAATAAGGTTTATTAATGTATATTAATTTACTATTCATATCAATGATGAAATATGACTGAAATAAGTTTCTTAACAATTTATATAATACAAAATTTTGAAATTTTGTAAATGTTTTGCCATTGTAAATGTTTTTTAGAATTTACGAAAATGAAGTAGTTTAACAACTATCAAATTTTCATAATTATAACATACTAATTGTTTTCTAATATTTACGCAAATTTCAGCTATTGTAACGAAAGAATTTACTGAAGATTTAAAGTCGCAGAAATGGCCTCTCATTTTCAAGTCCGTGCTTTAGAGTCATAGTATATAATACATCAATTACACACAATATATTAAATATTTAAAATGTTCACATTTATTATTCATACAATATAGATTTTTTCTTTATTTCTAAATACCTATTATCCTATTGAGGAGAAATACCTGTCACAGTGAAGTATTTCTACGATCGAGATTAAAACGAGAATCCATAGTAGCATTTCCGTTAGCTGATGTTAATGCGTCTTAAGATGGCCACCATTTACCGCTATTTCTCCCCAGAACCTCTATCGTCAAATGAGTTTCGGCATAACTCATTTCATCACCTATTCCCGAGCATATTTCATTCATTCTTGATTGGGTTACTTAGGGGTCTATTCAGAGCCTATTTTATTTCCTTTGACGCGATGCTATTACGTATAATGATAATACAGTATTATATATTTTATGTGGTATTACGTTTTATGTATTCATTTTCCTTGTGTTTGCTTTTTCAATAGTATGTGTATTATGAAATCGCTTAAAGGTGAAATACATTACTAATATTATATTCAGAAAATTCAGAAAATGTATTCACAAATTTTCACGAAATAAATAACTTCCTCAGACTCTAAAGACATCATCGTCATCATCATCATCATCATCATCATCATCATCATCATCATCATCATCATCATCATCATTATCATGATCATCAACATCATCATCATCATCAGCATCATCATCATCTTCATCTTGATCATTATCATCAACATCATCATCACCATCATCATCATCATTATCGCTAAGTATGATCGTGCTACAAGATTTTAAATTAATAAAGCTTGTAAACAAACAAGATGTAAATGAATTAGGTCCGTTTTATCCGCGCACGAAAACTGAAAATTTTTCCTATCCTTCTGAATTCTTCTGATTAATTCGTTGCGGGTACCAAGGCAGTTTTAACGTATCCCCCGAGACAGATCGTATCAAAGAGTCGTTTGGAGGTTACGGCTGTCGATAGACACGTCGATGTGTCTATCGACTGTGGGCTGATCACTTACTAAGGAACCGAGTGGTAAGGGTTTTGTATTGTCTTGGCGTTCATTGAGAAAGACTTTATTTCAGGTATTGTGGAGAATCTGGTCTTACCGGGACCAGTCTCTCGCTGAGGGTTTCCCGTCGCCTGCAGATCCGGGTCCCTCAAATAGTGGCTGAAGGCTCACGCAGCGGTTTTAGTGGGGCGAGGCCCAATGCGAGTTCCCACATACGCCGGCGCGCCTACCCAAGGCCCTGGTAGGGTCAGAAAAGGATTTCCGCTGCGTCAAAAAAAGACCTTATTTCGACAATGGAAGGATCTATCCTTCCATTGTCAACCTTCCATCTATTCAACTTCTAAGTTGAATATTATACGAATGATGATTTTTTGAGAGCAATGTGACCACGGACGTAATATTATGAGCTAGCTCTAAGTTTTGATAAAAACTGAATCATCTAGTCTAATGGATAACCTTTTTTTCAAGTTCGAGTGTCTATATTATTATATTGGCTTATAGACGTTAGCGCAGGTGACGTGGTGATCCAAGATCTTCGTGACTGTTATCCGCTGACGATTCAATAATCATCTGACAAGATGCAGTGGCCAATGATAATTATTTTTTTTCGTTGTAGTTGGGATGTACTGTGTAGTGGCTGAATAAGAATTTATCTTCTTGGCGTTCCTAAAAGAGGTCTTCATCTTGAAGTGCACAGACAAAAGCTGATAATGATGATATCTAAAATAGATGTAGTTGATAATTGAAACATATGAGCGGTTTAAGCGGTTAGCCTAAACCCGAAAGGTTTAAGGTCAAAAGGGTAGAGGTGTAATGAATATAAATGTCCCTATATAAGGATGTGTGATACGTTAGTCCAGACAAAAACTAACTTAAAATCTGGGGACCACGCAGGCAACATTACTTAAAATAGAAATATTATTATGGGCAAAGGTATTGTATAATATGCATTTAGCTCTTAATAATTTAAAAAAATTGTTTGTCTGTAAAGTCGGTCTGCGGACGGTGATAACGTCAAACATGCAGCACGAACCGAACTGAGCCGATCGCTCGAGCCGATCATGTCTCTCTCTCGTTCGGGCCGCGCTCTCGTTTTTGGAACGCGACATGACGTCATCTTTTTAGTGCACGCTGCCCCTAATATCGAGTTATTAGACGTTGTCACGTCGAAAATACAAATATTTAAAACAACAATAATTTTTATTATCCAAAATGTACGTCGATCGACAGGTCCAAGTTCGAACTTGATTTTTGGGGTGTTTTGAAATGGGTTTTTTTTTAATTTTTATTGCATCTGAATACGTGACCATCCCTCGTTCGCCGGTGAGAGAAAAAATCGTGAGGAAACATGTCTGCTATAGTAAAGGCTGATGATGATAATACAGTATTATACTGCAATAAAATCCATAAACGTTTCGTTTTAATATCAGGACATTACACACGTTTTCTATCAAATGTCTAGTTTTATGGAATATTGAATTATACGTCTAATTAAAGCAATTTCCCAAACCTACAATTACACCGATATACACGCCCGAGGCGTAGGAAAACCGTATTGATTATGTATGGTATAAGTTATGGTATTTTTTACGTAAGATATATTTTATATTACTCGTAATAATTCGTTGAAAATGCTGAATGTGAGCGACTGACAATCGATCAATAATCTAACATTTTTCCACTGCGCCTAGCTGTGTGGCAAATATGATGCTAATTATGAAAGTATATAGAATTAGCAGCGTCCCCCGTTATGGGTACGGTAAGAGTACGTGGATAAATTATAGTGTAGTTATAGTTATAGTAAAGTCTCATCAAGATCCATTCTGTAGTTTTTTGTCTGAAAAGAAAGATACATCCATATTATTCTTACAAGCTTTCGTATTGGTAGTTCATATTTAATAAGTATTATACGTCTTTAGCTTAAGAATCATCATCATCATTATTATCATCAGCCTGTATCCGGCCACTGCTGAACAAAGGCCTCCCTTAATGATCGCCAAGACGACCAACTCCTTGCCACTCGCATCCAACATGTACTAGCCACTGCTCGGAGATCGTCCTCCCACCTGTTTAATGGCCGACCAGCACCTCGTCTATCTAATAGTGGCCTCCACTCTCAATGGCCCATCGGCCACCACTAAGACTCACTAGAAATGAATACTTGAAAAGAACCTTAATATTATGATGTTTAATTATTTTATAGCTTATAATAAAGATACATTATTACATAGAGCCTATATAGGGACAAGATGTTCGAATTCTTGGTCCCAATGTCACTGGCTGTCGCCCTTCTTTTTGAAACACAGCAAACTTCTTTCATCAAAGAAACAGCAAAATGGTGGGCCCAATGCAAAAACCCATGCAGCGGGGAGCGTGGCACAGCAAGATGGTGCACCATGCAGCCGGCAGCGCATCCGGCTACATCCGGTGCATATTTTCTAAAACTAATAAAACTATGAAACCTTAAATCAAAAATTTTAAAATAACTCCGATGACTCTGGTATGTAATGTGTGTCAAGTAAAAAATATTATGAAGCATTTTTGACTAATTTTATCGATAAAGCTTCGAAGCTTATTAAGATTCTTACGTTTCCGATATTTCTAATACTTTACAACAAAAGGTAATGTCCCTAATGAACTGCGCTGAAATCCGTAAAAAGGTGTCATTTTCTATTCCCGTGGGATTATGGGGATAAATTATTGCCTGTGGATATATTATTGTAAAGACTTACCAAATTTCTTTCAAGAATTCATTCGTCATAATTATATTTTAACGTATGATATTGGCGGGCTAGTAAGAAAGTTTTTTTTGTGTCCCCATGAATATTCTCGATAGAGTATTAACAGGTCACGTTTCACTAAAACTAGCTTTTAGGGACCGAAAACTCAGCCCGTGGGAACAGTGATGTCTTATTTGAACTCCTCATTATATTGTGTAGGCGTTTCACACTTAGCAACAGGACCGATTAAAAAAATGATTTTGTTTGCACACGAGAGAAAAATAACACCTTAGCCGGCATTTGTAAGGGATTTTTCGTCACTTTTTTGTGAGTCTCGTGTGAAGTGACGCTCTTTGAAGGGGCAGTGGGCCGGTCACCTTAAAAACAACGGATGATAAGGCAATCAGGTTCAAGAATGGAAGCCGGGTTTAGGTGGATGACGTATTGATCGGTCATTAACCTGGTAGTAGGTCTTAAGTCGAGGTCTGTGCTGTGGCTGATCTGTGTTGGATACAAGTGGCAAGTGATCGGTCATCTTGGCGTACATTAAGGGAGGCAGTTTAGCAGTGGTTAAAAGTTTGTAAATAACGGTCATTAGAGTCTGTTAATTGATCAAATATTAGAAAAATACATATTATGCATATAAACGCTAACTTACTAGTTTAAAGGACGCTATGCTGTCTCCTGTCTGCATGGGTACCACCTAAATGATTATTATATCCGTGAAACATTTTATCCGTATTCCCCAACGAGATGCAACTTCAAGTAACTTAGCTTCCTAGCTAAGTTACTTCTAGGACCATCTTATGTCTGAGGATAAGTTACAAGTCGCAGACTCAAGCACCAGAGAGCTAATACTAGATAAGTACATTATCTTTATATATTGATTCTTGGCGTTCATTGAGGGAGGCCTATGTTCAGCAGTGGACGGATAAGGGCTGATGATGATGATGATGATTGTAATTATTATGTGCAAATGTAGGAACGTAATTGAACTTCTTTGAAACGGCTCGTCCGATTTTAATTAAATTTTCGTGTATGTTAAAGTGGATTTGAGAATGGTTTTGATTTTTAATACGTTCCATTGTAAAATGTTTTGTACAGGAAATCTTCTATCGGACCGACTAGTATTTCACTCCGATCTATATCATGTAGAAAACTGAGTTTCAAATTAATATCCTTACTTATATTGTCAATGTGAATGTAGGGATGTTTGTTACGCTTATACGCCAAAACCACTCAGCCGAAACCCTAACAAAGCCTAACAAATACTAGAAGTAGCATAGGATACATTAAAAAAATGATTTTTTTTACTATCGCAGGGGAATTCGGCGGCTAGTATTTAATAAAACGGGAAAGAGAATTTAATATCACAATTTGGACTTTCTGGATTGCTGGATACCTAAGCGTTGTTATTGAAAAGGTCAACTGACGGGAAATTGGTTATTTTCCTTACCTTTACTATTCATAACAATGGACCATGTTTTCGAAACTTTGTGTCTACTTTCACGCGAGCCGTACATTTTTTTATAATGTAGGAAATTAAATAAATACATAAGTGATTGACTTATAAAAATGAATTAAATAAAAAAGAAATTGTTTAAGTTAGTCAAAGTCAAATGAACAAACAAATAATTTTACCAACACTCTGTTGAAAGTGCCTCGGACACACCAGTTCTTTTCTAAATGCATATGGATGGACAGCACATTCACCGAAATGTCTGTCTGCTTTTTTGGCTAGTCTCAAATAGTTCAACCGATTTCAGCGGGACTTTTACTGGCAGTAAGTAAGAAGAAATTGAGGCTATAAAATTAATACGATTATTTTCATCCGGAATAAATCGGATACGTCCTTGAATCTAAATAACTACGAGAGAACCCGCTAGAAATAACTAGTATTGATGAAAATTGCTTTAAAAAGAACTAAAAAACTAAAAGTGCTCTAAAAATATCAAGAACATACAAGAAAATCAAAAACAAAGCAAAAAAATAACTTTCAAATTGATTTTTAATTCAATTTATATTTGAAAACAGCACAAACGTGATAGCGTGAGACACGTTATTATTGTTACTGGCGCGTTAAATGTGGAAAAATTGTAATTATTCATTCATTCATAATTGCCAGTATAATTAGCTACTCGGTAATTTTCAACACCAAAAAATCATAGCTTTTTAAATTGCATGGCATCGTCCAATTAGTATATAGCCTGACTGTAAATGATCATCATAGCGACTTCACGTGTGGACTAGCTGAAGAAGGATATATTTTATTACTCATCATCAACAGCCTTTATGTGTCCACTGCTGAAAAAAATCCTCCCTCAATCCGCCAAATGATTCCTAGCCACTCCCATCCAACACGGATCGGCCACTGCGCGGAAATCGTCTTCCCGCCTGATTAATGGCCGACCAATTGATCCATCTAAACTCAAAAACCTTACTTTTGTTTTGCTGTATCATAGTTTTTACTATCGGTAAAATAAAGCATAACCTTTTCCTAGTCTGATTTTGAGTGAAAGGCCGTGGGACATATTATAAGGTTTATTAGTTTTCTTTCAATCGTATAGACAGAGGCCGTCTATCTAAAGTGGTTTTTTGCGAGCCGGATGCAACTGTATGCACTTTAGTTTAACATGCCCTACATATCACAACATACAAGATACAAGATCGAAAATATATTTGATTGCCCAAACATCAATTTTAAAAGTAATCCTGAAATATCTGATACATTCGCATTTTGTAATTGCAATCTGTTGCCAACTTCAGCCGTAACTTGTATTAATATTTTAATACAAATATTGGTTATATCATTTTTTTCATAAAAAAATCTTTGATGCAACGAATGCTTTGTACTTATGTTATTGGCTTTATTGGCTTTTTTAATGATTGTAGGATAGACACACTTACAGATGTATCAACTGTAACTGTAAGTGGATGACATCGCCCATGAGCATATAAAAAAGTAAAGTATCAACGCTTATTTGTCCCACTGGTGGGCAAGGGTCTCCTCGAACGCACACGGGGTCTGGATCGAACCCGGACCCGCATAAGTGGCCGAGTCCACCCACCACTGGACCATCGTCGCCTGAACATATTAGTTTACTATGAAATGTCCCTAGCATCTCATTTATGTGTTAACTACCAATATGTTATATAGCGATCCCAGTAATAACCTGCCTATCTTTCACTCCTCATTAAATTACAGCAAAACTGTTTGAAACTCACAAGCCGCACGAAACGCGACAGCATAGCTATCACTTTACGCCGGCATTATGTGAGCGAGTGGTACTACCCTAGTCGTTTCGACCCAATTTGGTTGCAAATCAGCATGGCACTACACCTGACTTTACCATCAAGTGGACTATATGCTAATTTGCCTATCACAACTGATATTCAAAAAACTGCGAGTTTTCCTGCCTCAACTAGCAAAATAGTTAATATTTTCTTTGTTATAATGATATATTTTCCTAATAATAATTATTTGTTTCAGTGATTACGAGGAAAACAATTTGACGTTAGTGACAATATTACAAATGTATTGTTCCCTGTAATGAGAGAATGTTTTGTCAAGAAAACACTTGGGTATTTTTATTTCTTAACCTCCTTTATACCTTCACGCTAAAAGTACATAAAATAAATATTTCTTAAATAGCGAAGGACCTAACAATAGTGCGCATGTGATGTAATTTAAAGTTAAAAAATTAGCTAGATAGCTTTCAGAAACATACTTTGAGGAACAGCTGGTCGAATAGTCCGAATACTTTAATATACGCAGCGATCACGAATTCAAATCCCGCCCAGTGCAGATAAATAAATGTCTGAGAACTTACCACGGGGTTAATTTTGTGGTGACAAGTAGACACTATATTCAAAAATTATTTAGTAATATACATAATTATAACTTTACAAATTAATCAATTTAAAAAATATAATTCATATTCTAGAAGAGACATACACAATTATAATATAATAAAAGTGACATCTATATCTATCATATATAATTCCAGTGTCACGATGTTTGTCCGGGATGAACTCCGAAACTACTGACGCGATTTTAATGTTTTATTATTTTAAAATGTGTGCTTTTCTCCAACTTAAAAGATAGGATAGTTTTTTCTCGAATTTGAGATAAAATAGGTAGGAACAGAAAACTGCTACATACCAAATCTTTTTGACAGAACGACGTCCGACGGGACCGCTAGTATTATACAAAATTAAAAAATGTTTTGTTATTTTGCAAAACTGTATCCAAAATTACAAAATACAACTTTTCTTTTTCAAAATGGTGCCAACAAGGCCTATCAAACATCAGTGCATTCTACCACCACTTCCAAGCAGTGCTTACAGAGAAGAACTGATGAAACTCACCACAACATGGTTTGAAATATTATATTTAAGTGTTCCTTAAAAATAATTAGGAAATCTTAGAATTTGTATCTTTTAAGTAACAGTAATTATCGGTCCCTTTTTTTGTCTTTGTAAAGTCTCTAGAGAGTACTCATGGAGCATTTATTAAAGAGGGTTAAATCCCAGTGGGAATGGTAAAGAGGGACTGTGACCTTTTGTGGATCGGACATATAGGGGTAAACGGATATCACTTGAAGGTATGAGTAATTGAGAAGTATAGAGATCTTTATAAGCCTTATTCGTCCGCTACGCATGGGCCTCTTTCTGCCACACAAGTATTTGTTTATTAGAGGATATCTTTTTAGAGTTTACTTAGGTTTCTTTAAGCATAGACTTGCACATACTATGAGAATTAATGAGGAGTAAAATAAGACGTCATGCCGCATGCGCCATACACTTGTAACACTCGTAATGAAGAACAAAATATTGAAAAAAGAATTCCTCTGAGTTTAATATCCCGATTTAAGAGGAGAGTAGATTTAGAGGGATTACCTTGAAAGCAGTCGCAAAATTAATTAAGGTTCAATGAGTTGACCAACAAAGAAAACGCCAGGCGTTGCAACTAAAAAAAACGCCAAGAGAACACTGCAGTACTATGAAAGTTCACATAAGAAAAAGTAGGAAGATTTTACAATTTTTTAAGTAAAATATTTTAGTCACAGATTTAAAAATAAATCAGATGGAGCATAATGAACACACGAGTGATGTCACCACAGCGAATACAAATTCAAGTGCTTAACACATCATACATACATCGTACTCTAAACGTCTATTAGATTGTATTCGCTTTTGAGTTTGTATTCGCTATAGTGGCGTCGCTCGCGTGCTCGTCATGGTCCGTCTGTCTTTATTTATAAATCTGTTATTTTAGGGCCTGTTTCACAATCTCCAGTTAAGTGCCCAATAAGCTATCGGCAACATATTTGACAGACACTTGACAGATACTCCATACTCTATATATAAAGGCTATTGGGCACTTAACTGGAGATTGTGAAACAGGCTCTTAGTGTTAAAAATGATGGTCATAGGGACTGGGAAACCTGACAGTGAGAACGTATAACTTAGATTAATGTCATTATTTCAAATATAATGATGAATAATGTCATTATTCCAAATATAATGATGTCATATTAGTATGTCGATGACGCGATAAGATTTTCTAATGCCAAAAAATGCTCAACTCGCCTAAAGAGAACTACAAAACCCGTGACTTACACCATACAAAGTATAAATAAATTAGAAAACTGTCCCCACGTTCTGGTATACCCTGAATCGCACCACAATACGCACCACCAGCAGCAGTAATTATGGTGGCATGTGCAAGTGAGAATTAATGGTAATATTTAATGCAAAGAAAAACTTTACACTGAAATTCTTTTTGATTCTACGTTTTTAGTAAATAAGTTGTCTTATTGCGTGAATAGTTATATATTTTTCTTATTATTTTTGTGACGTGTATTTGTTTCTTTCTTCACTGGATGACCTCAATGGAATACCAGTGCTGGAATTGCCGCCAGAAAACATTGAGTTGGGACCAATTTATTTAAAAATAAAACTTGATTAATCAAACACGTTATATTAATTATATAATAATACTAGCTGTTATATAATAATACTAGTGTACCTGACCATAGAAATATAATATCTGTGGTCCCGACAGACTTCGTTCTGCCAAAATTAAAATTGCAATTAAAAAATAGGGGTTGATCGTATTTGTGTATACAGCATACAAAAAATCATCAAATGTTGAGGGTTTAGGGGGATGAAAAATAGATGTTGTCCTATACTTAGACCTACCTGATAAGCACACAAAATTTTGTCAAAATCAGTTCAGCCGTTTCGGAGGAGTTCAATAACGTACACCGTGACACGAGAATTATATATAATATAAGATAATTATACGTTAATCACGTATATGTAATTAACAAATATATATTTTTATTATTTATTTCTTAAAGTGCTTGGTCATTTCTAATTGTTGCTAACCGTTTCAAAGTTTTATATATTTTTATACTGGAGCAGTGGCCCTGGATCCCAGCCGCGTAGTTACCGTTCCGGGTATAAAATAAAGCCTATGTGACTGTCTGATATTGAAGCTTACTATTGGAATATTTATAGGTTTATTGGTTTAGGCGTAAAAACAAACAAACCGTAATGAGGTAGTGCCATGCTGCTTTGCGGACGAATTTGGTCGGCACGATCGGGGTTATACCTCTCGCTCACATAATACCGGCGTAAAGTGACAGTTAAGCTGTCGCGTTTCTTGCGGCTTGTGAGTTTCCGGTGGTCCATTTGGGGAAATATGGAAAATGAAGGCAACGCATCTGCATATCATTTGGTTGTGTAGATGTTTCTGGGCGTCGAATTTCTCCAGAGACCTTCAACTGTTTTGTTTGCCCTCCTATACTAAAAAAAACTCATGGCCGCATTTAAAACTTTACAGTATTCGTGGCCAGCTTTCGCCGAGACTAGCATGTCGCTGCGATGCTCCTGTTGCCTGTAGATGGGGACTCTCAAAAAGCGACTAAAGGCTAGCAGTGGCTCTAGTTTTTGTATGTACTGCCCAAGTCTGTATCCCACACAGGAACCCCAATCGGGGACCAGCCACCTGGCTACATCCATAAAGGCTTCCCTGCATCTAAAAAGCGACACAATCGCATCCGTAAAGTAAGATTATTAATAATATTTATCATTACAAAGGCCCTACTAACCTCATGCCTCCCGCGTACACACATAGTAACGTTTAATTCAAGAAATGCCCGGATCACTTAAGCTCGTTAAACAAAATGTACCCACATAACATTATTATAATAATTATGACACTTACAATAAACATCTGTTATTAATAAAACAAACAAAACAATAATATTCAATAAAAAAAATCAAACAATTTATAAAATTATAATACACTTCATACTCGTTATATATAAAACAAATAACGGTACAGTCAACAAAAAAGAACAAACAATATTGTAACAAGACATTTCAATACTCGTAAAGTGATAGTCTGTCAATATTTCATATCAATAATGTTGCATTGTAAGCGTATTGTAGGGTCTATAATTATAATGGGGATACAACGTCGAATCCTATCGTGTGTTCTGGCTTTATAGTTTCGTATTACAATAGAATGAACAGATTGTTCTGGAACACAGTTGTGAAATTAATGACCGCGTCATACTGAGATTATTTGTATTAGATAGGTACCTAATACGTGAAAAATCGTATTTATAATATGATACTGTTATGTTATGGTACTATAATATGGTACTGTTATAACCTTACTTTTCTTTAGCATGTGGGACTCGCTGCGCCCGAAAGCTGGTAAGTGGACACAGCTCTACCCACTAAAACCCGGCGAGTTCCACCAATGCCGCCTTTGGTGAGGTGCCTCTGGTCTACAGCAACGGCTAGTCAGTCTCTCAGGGGACCGTCGCCCCATCCACAGAGAGGTTGCCCGCACCACAGAACAACCTCTCCCAACGTCGGAACAGTACAATGAGGCGAGGTTCCCGTCCTCGCCCCTTGCCCCCTGCTCTTTTGCCCCCTCTTCTTATAAAAGAGGTACAAAGAGCCCCCTCGGCTCAATTAGCTTCTCCCAAGGTGTTGGGTTCACCCTAGGCTACTGAGTCCTATCGCCACGACAAGGCTTGAACCATGGTAGGGAAACTTTCAAACTCTTGCCTTTATAATATTTATATAATAATATAACGCCATTAAAAAACCAACAAAAGATGCATTCTTTACTTTTGTATTTTTAGCAAACAAAGACATTGCTACACTCTAAAAGTCGTGATATGGGGCATAATATAAATAAAATTTAATATAGCAATTGTGAGAGCTGTAAGCTATTTTATCACCACGCTAGATCGTCCATTTTCCCGTACGACGAACACACACGCAACAAGTACGGACAATAAAGTGTTGAACAAACGGTTACTTTACTCAACACGAAAAGTTTTTCTAGAAAAATCCACGTATGAAAATGGTTGGAGTAATTTGCTTTATTTTTTGTGGGGGAAAGTTGACTAACAGCATATAGAAGGATTATGATGTTTTGAGCATCGTATACAATAATGTATGTTTTAATTATTACGAAATATCAGATTTTTTGTATTTTTTATTCGTATAGCAGTGGTCAATTGTAATTAGTAATTTATAATTATTATATTACATTGAAAAAAACACGTTTTTAACGTAAGCGTTGATCAGGCTTGCTTTTGTTTGAAATTTTTTATTTCAAAGAATTTTCTATCGTTCATTAGCAATGTATCAAAATCGGTTAGGATGCTTACACGCGTTACAATTCAAACCCACGGCATTTCCTAATGGCCGAATTCTTCACAGCCTCAAAGCTATTAGTTATAAGCCATTAAAATAGATCTACGAAGGGATTTTAAGATACTTCTAATGGACTTATAAAAAGTTTTTAAATTTATTTAATTTGAACTTAAATATTGTTACTATGAAAGTTTTGTAAAAGCTTCTAAATTAAATCATTAAACATTGATCAATAAAAATATAATAGCCAATTCTATCATATAATCCTGTAACGGACCAATCAAACCACAATTCTGAATCGCGCTATCGAAATTTCACAGTTCGCCGCGATATATATTATAATAGCTGATATCATAGCAATCGGGCTTTAACTTAGCATAAACTATCTCATCTAGGACATGAAAGTCATTGTGTCTGTCGTTTTCTTCTGCAAAATAGCTATTTTGGAAAAAAAGGAGAAGACCTCTTCAAAATTTTAAACATCAAGAAATGTAACACGTGAATTAGTTTATGTTACAAGCGACCAAGCTCATTTTTGTTGAAATGAAATGAAATGAATCTTTATTTCCAAGAATATGGTACAATTGGTGTTTGGATACATTATAGTTCACACATTCTGCTTAAAGCGTGCAAATAATTTAACAATGTTAAAGTAAAGTTATAATAATAACAAATTAAATATATGATCACAAAGTTCAATCAATACTTATCAATAACAAATTAATTATTATAAAATACTTCTTATACTATGTTAAGACACAAGCGCAGTAGTAAGGTAACATGATACCGATTTAAACAATAGTTTTATCATTATTGTCGTTCAGAAACTCATTTATGGAATAATACAATTTAGACAAGAGCCACCTAAACAGTTCAGTCTTAAATTTGTTACCACTTAACTCATAAATATGCTTCGGCAATTTATTGTTTTTGTTTATCTAACTAACGTAAAAAGTTTTAAACAAGATCACTATTCATATTTAAATACATATTATTAGAAAGGAACATATTTTACTCAACACTAACACACATGAAAAAAAGACATACACAGAGAAAACATTTTTTGCTTGCACAAGCTACACGTAACACAAATTTGTAATTTGTAACAGTACCTGGTTGACCGAGCATTTGCTCGGTACCCTTAGTGATAAAATACGATAAAATTTTTCTTCCAAAAAAAATCATCTTAAAAAAAGGAAAAAAATATATAAGATTAATAATAATAAAACAATAATTGCAAAACACAAATTGTAATATAATGTGTGTCTCACTGTGTGTAGTTTAGGTGCTCTTTCCTGAGTCTTTCTGCTTCGGAGTCTTCTCTTGACCATGGCAGTTGAAACATTGCCGAAATATCGGGACCACATTAAAACTATAGACGCGGTAAAATATTATAACATAAAAAAAATATTTTGTAAACGTAATCATAATTTTGGTTCATTTTATTATACAGCGTGCATTTACGCTTCTATTTATTTTATAGGCTGTCTCCTAAAATTATACAGAAATGTTCTAATAATCTATTATTATATTAATAAAATGAAATATAAATAATTCTCCAATTATATAATATATAAATAAAACAAAATATTAATAACTCCTTTAATCTGAAAGACAACCCACCCACGGATCAAATGAATGTTCCAAGCTTTTATTAGAACGTGTAATCGAATATTATCTTCTGTAGAAACATAATATTTAAGATCAAAACACATTTTACATCGTGTATTTGGTGTATCTAATAATTTATTTTTATTGCATTATCAAAAACGTAATTGTAAAAAAGATATAGAAACATAATATTTCATCTTAATTGATATCCATTAACTTATTATTATAATAAAGATTTAAAGATACATTATTAATAACTGGTGAAAAAAAAAAAAACATCGTAAGAAAACTGCATGTCCGATGAGATTGAAACTCTTTGAAGTTAAGTGAAATTTACCAAGCCGCATTGGACCAGTGCATTAGTGAACTATGGTCTATGGCCCACTCTACTTTTAATTTATACACTATCTATAGAAAATTTTCAAAGCTTTTAATTAATAGAAACACTATTAAAAGCCTCTTATTTTCAAAGCAGACGTCCTCCGCACTTGCTCTGCCAGCGGTTTGGTTTCAACAACTTTTTAATTAACTTCTCATCGTTTGAAGACTAAAAATAAAACCACATCAGATATTGTTATCGCTGTCTTTGTTCAACTTAAAATGAATGTACATTTTTTTGTTGTTGTTTCACACGTTCCAATATTAAATTTAAAAAAAAATCTATTTGTGATAAATGGGTAAAAATTTTCACCGATAATTTTGCTATGGGATGCAAAAACATTTTGAAGTGAAACTTCTTTAGAATCGTTGTGATTTCAAACCGGATGCAACGGAAAAAACGACAGGTAAGAGACACAAATACAAAAGAGCGAGAGAGCAAATGTCGGTGTGTATGTATATTGCACACTGTTTAATACTTGCTTGTATTTGAGCAATTAACGTGTGTTTCACATTTATCATGTGTGAATCACACACACACATCTTTTTTTTTTTAAATTTAATAAGTAGTTCCACTGATTAGCGTTTAAACAATATTTCATCGAGTATTAAAAAAACGTTAATATGACACAAATGGATGTCTTTATTTACACGAAAGCGTTTTTGAAGCGCGGCGATTATTAATTAAGCGTTGTTAGATATTCGACGTTAAGTCGAATGGAGCATGCTGAACTCGCAACTCGAGCTAACTTCGGGTTTTAACTCGACGCTTATTAAACTCTTGAACGACCCGTTCAGCTAGCAGCGTTAAGCTTTATATTAATAAGCATTTCATTTTTTTTCTTACATAAGTTCATCTTACTCGTCGTTATATTTTTAATTTAATTTATTATGTCCTAACCAATGCACAATTTAACTACCGTTTTCTATTATTATCAAAAGAGATATCTAAGAATAAAAAAGACGTGTGGCACTCGGGGACTGCCGCGGTAAAGCTATTGCATAGCATTTTGTATCAACTTATGCAATTATAATTATTTATTTATTTTATTAATGCAGTATTTCTTTTTCCCGCGCTCAAGGCCCGCGATAGAAGCTATGCAATAGCTTCTAAATATAGATAGATAAGATAAATCTGAACATAGAATATTTTTTTCCTTTCTTAATGCTTACGCTAATTTCAATCATCATAATGAATGAACTCTTATGGATTTTATAATGGTTTATTATGATTTTTTTATGTCCGACGTTTCGACAGTGGTATAATGTTGTGTGATTTTCTAGTTGATGGAATTGCAAGGCATACCTATTAATACTACTGACTATGTATTACTACAGACATGGAGGCTCAGACTATCTCGTGTACAAGTTATTCATAGACAATGCTAAGACAGCATTGGCGCGCTGATGATGATGTTTATAATACTATTACATGCCATTTAATATTAGAAATGTAACTGTAACCTCCGATATTCATATTACAGCGAAGAGTAAAACACTAAATTTGTATTAAAATGTCAAATGTTATCTTAGGACGGGTTTACACTGTATTTTTTTTAATATAAGTTTTTCTAAACAAATTATTCAGGAAGCTTCGTCATATTCTCACGTCGTCTATACCGCAGAGTTTGAAGACGAAAGTCTTCAACTCATGCGTTCTCCCCGTGATGACCTACGGGGCCGAAACGTGGCCTCTTAATTTACGACTGGTCCGCAAGTTTGCCGTAGCTCAACGTGCTGTGGAGCGTGCTATGCTGGGTGTTTCTTTGGCAGATAGGATTCGAAACGAAGACCTCCGCCAGAGAACTAAAGTTACCGATATCACGCGAAGAATAAGCACGTGGAAGTGGCAATGGGCTGGTCACGTACTTAGAAGAACGGATGGCCGATGGGCCATTAAGGTTCAAGAGTGGAGGCCACGTTCAGGTAGACGAAGTGTTGGTCGGCCATTAACCAGATGGGAAGACGATCTCCGTGCAGTGGCAGGTCCGCGTTGGATGCGAGTAGCAAGGGATCGGTCGTCTTGGCGTTCATTGAGGGAGGTCTATGTTCAGCAGTGGACGGATAGAGGCTGATGATGATGACATTCGTATTCGTAGACAATTCTAAGACAGCATTGGCGCGCTGATGATGATGTTTATAATATTATTACATAGCCATTTAATATTAGAAATGTAACTGTAACCTCCGATATTCATATTACAGCGAAGAGTAAAACACTAAATTTGTATTAAAATGTCAAATGTTATCTTAGGATCAGTTTACACTGTATTTTTTTCTAATATAAGTTTTTCTAAACAAATTATTTATATAAATTTCAGTATCATTGGCGACTCTACTCATTAAACAAATACAAACCAATTATAAACTAGGGCTTTTGCTTTTTTGGAAAAAAAATGATTTGCTCTTTTGTCAACAAAAAATCCATAGATTATAACTTACATCATGTAAAACTTAGAAGAGTTACACAAAAAAATGCATTTCTACATTTTTCACTTTATGGTTGTAAAACTGAGCTTATTACAAAATTTCATGATTCTAAGGTAATAGGTTTTGATTTAAAAGACTAAGACACAGATGAACAGCAAAGTAATCCTTTAAAGGTTTATATTGTAATTTTTAGAAACGGACTCATAAAAATTTAAAATAATCTTAAAAAAAGGTTACTAACGACGAAAACCGAAAGCAGATGCGTTGCGCCCCCTTTTTCCCTATTCCTCCAATGGGCCACCGGAAACTCACAAACCGCAAAAGCGCGACAGCATACCTGTTATTTCACGAGGGTAACCATCGCGGTCGTATCAGCCCAGTTCAACTGAAATGCACCATTGACACTGCTTTTGTGCACCTGCTAGTATAATGAAGGTCTCTATAGATATAGGGTTTTTATTTTTGAAAATAGAATAAAATCAATGTGCACTAGGCGTTACAATAAGAGATTCTACATGAAGTCGTGAGGACGGATATTGAAATTCTACGTCCTACGAGCGCAGACGTGCAATAGTGATGTATGCTTATTCTAAACAATTTATATGTTGGATCGGACCCTCTCCGACTTCATAGAACAAGTAAAGTGATTGGAAAATTACTAATTATTAACTTGCCCGACGTTTCGGATACTTACAGCCACACACTTATAACTTAGTCGTAGAAAAACTAAGTTTTTTTTTGTCATAAGAGGTAATATTTTTTTTTTCCATAAGAGGGCAAATCGAAGGCTTGCAACTATCGACGCCCATTAACACCCACCAGTGGTTATGCAGATGCATTGCCCTCTTTTTCGCTATCCCCCCAATAGGTCACCGGAAACTCACAAACCGCACGAAACACGACAGCTTAGCTGTCACTTTACGCCGGTTTTATGTGTCTTAAAAACTTCTGTAATATTGTTGTTAATTAAGTATCCATATATTATTTATTGATTTGACTGTACAAGCGTTTATGTATTTACAGTAGTTTGTAGCGAGTGCAGTTAATCCTCACAAAAACACCAGTCCGACTTGCACTGTCTTGTATTGTGGCTTTACACTGTATCCTGAAACTTTTTATCGTTGTCTATGCTATACGAGTCTTAACTTACTTGCTTATGCTTAACAACTACTAATTTATAATTTAATGTTATTGTGGGTATAAACGTACACATTATTTTAACATTCCAAGTATTTTTACTTAATATATTAGATAATAGAAGGAGATCGTGGCTCAGTGGCAATAGCGGATCGACTCACCAGGTTAAGTAACGTTTGCCGAGGTTGGTCCGTGAATGTGTCATCTTTACATACCGAGACTCCTCCGTGCTTCGGAAAGCACGTTAAGCCGATGGTCCCGGCTGTCATTCGTGGATCTTCTACAGTAGTTACGGGTTGTCAGAAGACCAAGAATCTGACAACCAGTCTTACCGCGGAGTACCGCATCACTCAGTTACTGGGTTGTGGTCAGATAAGCATCGCTCCATTTTAAATACTGGTATTCAGAATTTGAAAAAATTTAATCAACTTAGACTGGAGTCAACTTCAAAATGTAGTTGGGAAAAGGCAGATGATGATATCAGATGAGACTCAGAACAGTAGCGGCGAAGGAAAACATCTAAACATTCCCGCGTTGGGCCCAATACTCTCCTCGCCTGATTTCGAGGAGGATATCCATGCTCAGGAGTTGGACATATAAGGGTTGATACTTTTTAAGTGAGCAGTGAAATCAAGCCAGCAAAATCGGGCACAGCCGGTCCGTGTTGAATGGAATGGCAAGGGATCGGTCGTCTTGACGTTCATTGAGGCAGGCTTATATTCAGCAGGGTATGGATAAATGCTGCTGATGATGATGATACCCAATCCTAAAACATTAGCACTGCAGGAGGAGGAAGACGATTTCCTTCATTAATAAGCTAGCAATGTTAGAAAGACCAATCGTGATCGATGTTCAAGCTTAAACACAGACCCATTTCTAAGGCCTTTAAATACCATATTAAAGAAGGAAATATTAAGAGAAGAAGAGGAAGAGGTAGACCGAGACGGACTTATGTGGAACAAATAAAGGAGAAAGTACGGGTTATGTCGTATCAGGAGGTTAAGGTGTTGGCATAGAAGAGGAGTGAGTGGCGAATACTCCACCGATAAGAGCAAAGCTCTTAAATAAGAAGAGAAAGAGGGAGAGAAATACCATATTACTTTATTATTATTAACATACTTATTAGTATTATATTATAATATACTATTAGTATTAACATACTTATTGCTAGTAACCTAAATGTATGGTTGGACATCAGATACCCTATTATGGTAATATATGGAGTATTGTGCAAATATGCACTAAGCATTCATCTAAGATGCATGCATTTAGCTATCCGCACATCATAAACGCAAATGCGTTTAACGCAACTCGCATAATAATACTGGTTAGTGGATACGTGCTCATCATATGTTGCGGTTCATGTGAAATTGGACAATATCAAAATAGTTCGCATATTATCTAATATAAAAAAATCCCGTGTCACAATGTTCGTTCCCATACTCCTCCCAAACGGCTCGACCGATTTTTATCAAATGTTTGCATATCGGGTATGTCTGAGAATCGGCCAACATCTATTTTAATCCCCCTAAATGACCCCACTACCATCATCATCAGCATCAACCTTTATCCGTCCACTGCTTAACATAGGCTTCCCTCAATGAATGCCAAGACGACCGATCCCTTGCTACTCGCATCCAACACGGACCTGCCACTGCACGGAGATCGTCTTCCCATCTGCTTAATGGGTGACCAACACTTCGTCTACCTAAACGCGGCCTCCACTCTCGAACCTTAATGGCCCATCAGTCATCCATTCTTCTCAGCGCGTGACCAGCCCTTTTGCCACTTCAACTTGCTTATTCTTCGCGTGATATCGGTAACTTTAGTTCTCTGGCGAAGGTTTCGCGTTTCGAATCCTATCTGCCAAAGAAAGACGCATAGCACGCTCCATAGCACGTTGAGCAACGACAAACTTGCGGACCAGTCGTAAACTAAGGGGTCCCGTTTCGGCCCCATAGGCCCCACCACCAAAAACATTTTTTTTGACATCTGCAATCTGTCCCAAGACTATAAACAGATTGCTTGAGTGCTCGAAGCACTGTAAGGTGTAGCCCCAGCGGTAGGCATTCCTATTTTACCATCGAGCATATAAGGTCTGGATATCGTGACGTTTAGGGCGTTTACAGTATTTGATTTATTTTTTTTTGACAATTTTTTCCATTTTTATTTTTATAAGATGTGGCATTAAAAATATATACATCCCTTAATTTTCACCCTTCTATGATCAATCCCTGTTTTTTAACAGCGATATTAGTACTTTTGACAGAACGAAATCTGTCGGGGCAGCAATTAGCAGAAATTATTTTAAACAATATTATAGTATCTTATTGCCTTTCATTTAGGGTCCTAGATAAAACATTATAATTTATTGAACAATACAACATAATTAATTGCACTAAACCTAACGCTGTAAGTTTTGTATTCTCTGGTAAAAGAAAACATTGCAAAAAGTATATTACATGACTGACAAAGTTTAAGTTATATGCTCAGCTTAAGTAGGATGTGAAGTTGCCCAATATACTTGCCTGATTTCGTAATCGTCTTTAGCGATTGAATGCAATTGAACCTAATAATATTCTGAAAAAAAAAAATCATAGGTATTATTTTATAGCTTTGGTTATCATTATTATTAGTCAATTTGTAAAAGGCGGGTAATTCGAACTTCGCTCGTAGCACCCAGATTAATTTACATTAGAGGAATATTACGGCTGGATCTAATGCTTAGTTTACCTAGCCAGTTGGCATTATCGATTAATATTGGGATCATACCACCATTGATACATATATAACTAGTGATATTAACAATTATCTCCTGCGATCAGCTTAACCATTAACCTTAAGCGTACTGATGATGTTTCCAAGCTAATGTCATTCAGTGATAATTTATTTATTTATTGCTAACTAACTAATTCTATAAAAGAGATGCACTAAAAAACAAGTTAAACGCATAACAATCACTTATATATGAACTTAGCATGCTATAATAATAATAATAAGCAAGTAAAAAAAACCATACGAAATGGCTCATTAAATCATCAGAAAAATAACTTAAAATTAGAACGTAAAATAACTTTTTTTTTATCGAATGAGTTTCGAAGATTTCCACCCACATCACAAAACTTTCACTTTCCTTTATTACAGTAGTAGTTTGATTACTGGATAAACTTTTGTTTATCTCAGCTGTTGTCTACTCGTATTTACCTTGGTCCTGCCCTGAAGCCTTTAAGAAAAGGAACATCGAATTACAAACTCTCTACTGAAATATTATCAACTATATCCATATAATATGTACATTAATAGAATTGTATTATTATAATTTTATAAATGAAATACGTTTAGGCCCTGCCTGGGACAACTCAACAAAATCGGCCGTCTTGGCGTTCAATAAATACCTATGTTCAACCGTAGATAGATAATGATGACGAAATTAAAAAAAATATATAAAAATCTTTGTGTACAAATATCAAGGAACCTATTATGTATATAAAGCAAAATTTAGTGACGTAACGTTAAAAATAAAATAAAAGAATATAACAGTAAGATCAAAGCAGGAAGTGATAGCAATATTCAGAAGATTTTCAATCTTAAAATATGTATCTCTTTGTGAAAAGGACATTTGAACAGTTTCTTCCTCTTTTAGAGGAAAAATGTTGTTTTGTAGCGAAGCAATCTTGGTAAATGTAGGTAGGGTGAGGTTTGCTGCGACGCTGCACTTGTATAGCGCTACTTCATCGGGCTTTCATATTTTGATGTTATAGTGACGACGCATTGGAACGTTATTTTCGTCGCAATCGCGACTTTTATTATTTTCTCATTATAATTTCAAATGGGTATTAAAAATTGAGACCCAGTGAAAAAAAATAAATAAAAAGAGACGACTTATCTGGATATTTTTTAGGTTATTTGAATAGGCAGACGCCAGACATATCGTCTGATGGTGAGTAGTCAACATTGCCAAAAATATAAACAAGTTACCTGCAACTAGACCAGGAAACTCATTCATGACGTTTTGTTTGTCTTCAGTCATAAGAAGTCAAGTATCTACGCCTATAATTACACTAAATATCCTTTCCTTCTTTTCATAGCACAACACAACTGTTTCACGGAAGAAACAAGCAGGATGGCTGTGCCTAAGCAGACCAAAGACCAACCCCACCACAGTTCAGGCCTTGTCGTGGCTTTAGGGCTCAGCCTATGGTGATCCCCAACACCTTGGGCGAAGCAAATTGAGCTGAGGAGGCTCTTTGTGCCCCTCTTATAAGATGAGGGGGCAAAAGAGCAGGAAGCAAGGGGCGAGTACGGGAATCTCGCCTTATTGTACTATCCCGAAGTTGGGATGGGTTGTTCTGTGGCGCGGGGCAACCCCCCGAAACATTCGGGAGCTTCGGGAAAAAGAGTTAAAAAACATCCCATTTTAAATAGTTTTAGTTATGAAAATAGCCGTATTATATAAAGTATGAAATATAAAAAAATATGAAAAAATATTAAATAAATCGCTACAGTGCTACCTCACCATAACTAGTTTCGCCGTGGCGTTAATAATAAAGACAGGGGAATATTATACACGTAGATGTAGCGCTCGTATTCATCAGGGCGCTATGCAGATCCACAAATCTTAGAAATGTTTCAAGACATAGCTAATGAATATCTTTATCTTACCGAGTAACCGCGCACATGACTTATGAGTTTATTCACACTAACTGTTTCCCACGGATTTGTCCGCACTTTCAATTAGTAATTTGGTTTATTTTGCTAAGCTACTCAGGTAAACGTCGTCACTGATCATATTCGTATCATGTCGAGAAAGATGTACTTGAGTAAGAATGCCAAAGGATACTGAGCTGAGCGTTTTAAATTAACGCCCGGTTTCTGAAACGTTCGTCCAAGTGTATGTTAACTAACGTGGCCGTTAACATACGATTCTAGGGTCAAGACAGCTTTTCATTATAGTGGCTATGTCAACTGACAGGCTGATCAAATTAGGTAATTTAACCATACTTTTAGCAACTTATTTGATACTTAACAAGAGATTTGACAGTTGATTTGTTAATTTTTGCGTTGATCAGCCTTAGGGGAACCAGGCATGTAAGACATAATAATAACGATTGTTTTGTAAAATGTATCATCCTTACAAATATTATAAATGAAACTAGGGATGTTAATTACGCTTTCATGCGAAAACTACTCAACCGATCATCATGCAACTTTGTATACTTATTTCCGTAGGTACTAAAATTAGCGAAGGGTACATTTAAAAAAGAAAAATATTTTTGCTAATGCGGGCGAAGCTAGTTTGAATATAAAACAGAATAGAGGTTCTAAAAAAAGTTCTTCTATGTGATAAGGTCTACATCTTAAACATTTTAGGTATTCATATTTTATATCGTCGTAGTTGACCATGTACAAGCTACAGTAAACTCTCTGTGTAATGTCTAAATATTTACGTGAATTCGAATTTTCACTAAGCTTACATGAGTTGTTGAATAATTAAGAGATAAGTTAGATAACAACTCGTTCAACGCTAAGCCTGATAGCGGCGCACCTGATAACTTTAAATTATACTTTGTGGTTTGTTAGTAACTTGAATGCATTATTAAAACGAATCCTTAACTTACATTAACTAATCTTGTTTAAACTTAAAGTTCTAAATAAATATACGAATTGGATGCAAAGTTAAAGTTTTTGCAACGAAGGTTGGTATTGTAAGTTTAGATTTTGGATTACCTATTTTTTCTGCCTACTTTTTCTCAACTATTTTTGGGGTCAGCTTCCAGTTTGACTGGAGGCAGCTGAATGTCAGTATTTCACATGCTTTGACTGTTTATCTGACTACCACAGTGGTAGTGGTGGACCTCCTGATAATTAGACTTTCGGGTAGCTTGACTTAAAGACTCAATTTGCGCGGTTGTAAATACTGAGCCATGAGCTCCTTTTCGTTTAGGAGAATAGCCTGAAAGATAAATTTCATGGAGAATAGAATAGAATACTAAACAATAGTACCTACTTACAGTAGAATGAGTGTCACAAAGCAAGCCAAACGATCAAAATAATCGTTTTTATTGAAATGTAAAGGGATTTTTTTCTTCTGTGCCTTAACTTAAAAAAATCGGTTGTCTGTAAAGTCGGTTTACTGACGATAGTTGAACGTGACAACGTCATGAGAAAATACTGATGGGCCGATTGTGCCCCTTTGTCGCTTGTTCCGCGCTCTCGCTTGCACTTCAAGCCTTAAATGGAACGCCTCAGAGTGAGGTACCGCCGCATGAGTCATGTTTTTTCGTGCGTGCAGCCAGCTCCATCGAATTATAAGACGATGTCACGTCAAAAGTGTCACCTTGAACATCAATATACTCTACCACCAGTTCCATGGCATGGTAGAAGATAACTATCATTATCATTGTTCAAGAGTCACGTGGATTAAACCCCCTATAACTGATGTCGGATCGCAACGCAATCGTATCGGGCAAACCTCAAGCATGTGCTGGGCCAAGTCAGTTCCAAAGACTAGTAGGAACCGTGGAAACTATTTCATTGGTAATTGATGATGCTGACGATGATTATGGTACATGGTTTAATCATGATGGTGATAAGAGATTACATAAATTGAATCAATTAAAATTAATCATAGCTAAAACCATGCAATTATTACATATTGTGAACGATAACTAATCCATAGCTAATATTGGCTGATATTAGCTCGTTATCGATGTCCGCCGGAGTGAATAATGATATAATTGCTCGATACGTGAACAATCACGTTGATCTTTAATTAATATCGCTCTTTATAGCCCTTACACGCTGATTTCTCCGCTGAAGAAAGCCACTTCCAGTGAGATGCACATTAGAGTTTTATATCGAACACAGCCAATATAACAGGTTACAGTATAAAAATGGAAACTGGTCTGTGATTTATCACTGACGTAATAGTGATTCAACCTATCAGTCATCAGTGTATAAGTCCTAGGGTCCAATCATCCAACAATGGCCATCAGTGAATTAGAGCGTGGAACCGGCACAGCCGCACAAATTTGGCGGAATATTTTTTGTTGAACAATAGCGCTCTATTTCAGTTATTATGCTCGATGGATTTTCACCATTATTCTGCTTTTTGGTTTCGTGAATCTATTTCTATGTTACATAAAGAAGTAGGTATGGGTGTTGGCATAATTACTTGCATCAAGAGTTGTCATCTCTAAAATAGAAAAATGATATGACTTCACTCAATTTTGCTGTGTTTTGAAAGGCTGGAAGATTAATGGCAAAAAAAGTTTAAATTTCTCGGATCTAGATCAAAAAAGATTCGAAGATTGATGTTCATAATATGTGGCTCTTAAATAACACTTCCGATGGTTTTAATACTAATAACCCATATTATACGTTCGTCTCAGGCTCTTGGCTCCTCCTCAAAATTGATTCTCAAAATGGTCCCTCGTGATTTCTGTTCCTACCTGATTTAGATCAGTGACTAAATACGAGTTGGGAATACTTCACATATTCAGGCTTCACAGGCACACGCGATTCCGATCATTTTTATGTATACACAAAAGTATGAGTTCGAATTTTGAAAAACCTTTTACTGAGTTCGAATTTTGAAAAACCTTTTACTATTCTAATTTCGATCGAATAGACTTAGAACTCAGGTCGGCCGGAGCAAGGATAAGTGTGTTCGGTGAGGATGTGTGGTGCCGTCCCACAAACAATGGACCATCTCATGTGTCCTGCGTGCCCTACCACCTCCACATTGCAGGACTTAATGGACGCTACTGAGAATGGAATACTCGTAGCTGAGTTCTGGGCGGATAAAATTTAGGTAGCCATCGATACACTAAGAAGAAGGAATAGAACATTAGATAGTTGGAAATGCCAAAATACAATCATTTCGAGCATTGGACTGTATCAGATGGCGATTTATTTTGATTATTGCTATTTAATATGATACATTAAAAGGTATTTACGCGATTTGATGTTTTTAAAATCGATGTGTATTAAGCTGTTATTTGTACATTAGTACAGATCCCATTAATCATCAGATGGTCCTGCGCCATGTTGGCTTTCATAATATTTATATTTTTAATTTATTTTGGCCGCGTGTCGTCGGACTTTGGGACGAAAAACGCGGACAATTACGTAAGAGATTGAAATTTTGCTTTTTCTATGCCGCGAGAGATGATCTAATTGGTACAACTTATTTTTAGTTTGGGTTGCATCCTGATTGTTACATGTAAAAAAATTACTTTCTTATTTAATTTGTCTTTATAGGGCCTGTTTCACAATCTCCAGATAAGTTCCCAATAGGATATCGGCAACATATTTGACAGATAGAGTATGGAGTATCTGTCAAATATGTTGCCGATTTTATCTGGAGATTGTGAAACAGGCCCTAAATGTCGCTGGTTCACTGGTGGACCATTTTTAACGGAAATCGGCATCCCTAATAAAATATCTTCTGTGTATACAATGTACAATTTCATAACAAAATATCATTTGAGATTGTTGATTTCCAAGTTCACTCAAATCAGTTTCGTTGCTTTCACTAAAAATATATAATATTTTTTTGTAAAATTTCTAAATATATTTTAACCGAGTTAATTAAGGAGTGTTTAAACAAAAACGTTAAAGCAACCTTTGAAACAAGAACAAACTTTGGGCATAGGTAGTTCACGTCTGTGGTTGAACGGGATGCTTATATTGTTTAATTTTAGAACGCGAAATTTTCCATTCATAATATATTTTCCATGATTATAATATTTTTTGTAGTAAATAATGATAAAATCGTTTGTACAGAAAAACAAATACGTAATCACTTAGTCAACGTCCCACGTAAAATGAGTTTACCGGGACTAGCTATTGAGGTAGCTACAGCAAGTTTTCCATGTCTGAGAGGGAAAGTGGTCCGTGACTATTATTGTACTTCCTACTGTCTTGTCCTTATCCGTATATTCTACTTCATGAAAGAGCTCAGGATAGTGGTAACTGCCTTAAGTCTTTGATATCACTCCAGCCAATTCTGAACTCATGTTCTGGTAAATAAAATTGTCAGAGCTTGTAGTACGCATTCCAATTTTAACTATATTTACCCATCGAATATGATTTATTATATCTATACTAATATTATAAAGAGATAATTTTGTTAAGTTTTTGAGTTTGGAGGGGTCTACTGAACCGATGTTAATAATTATTTTTCCAATGGAAGGCTTTTTATTTGTGACTGATATAGGCTATAATGTATCCCGCTACTCTCAGGGAAACATTACGAAGTACGCAGAGCATCACAGGTTGTTAGTAATTATAAAAAAAGGATTTAACTTATAATCTTGCTACAGGGTCCCTATGAAGTGGAGTGGGAACACTACGACCTGTGTCGAGGTCCAAAGATGACGAATCTGACCTCCGCCAGGGCATCCCTGACGAGGCTCGAAAATGGTGACTACCTAGCATATTTGAATATAACGTTTTTTGATACAACCAAAGTTGAAGAAGTAAGTTGCCTATGTATTAGTAATATAATTAGTAGTAACATATATTGGATTTTATTTTTAAGGCCGGAGAATAGCTGAATTCTTTATTTATGATTTACGGCAATATCCATTTCGCTTATTTTAGTAGAAATACCGCCTTTCTGGGATTTGTTTATATGTAGCCTACAGGCAGATCACATTAGACTACTCGCCATATAGCTTTATAGTAGTCTAATACAGAATGCAGTAGTATATAGACTACTCGCCATATAATTTTGTAGTAGGTATTCAATAGATAGATTTCAGTGGTCTATATCCTACTCGCTATACTGCTTTAAAGTAGTCTAAAGTCAGTTTGTAGTAGTCTTACACTACTCGCAACAATAAAATAAAGTTTGTTTTAGACTCTTCATGAAAATACTAACTAGGATTTTTCAGAAAATAAAACGACGATCTCCTAGCAGCAGTTGGTCTTTAAGAAGGAAATCAGCCGTCTCGGCGTTCATTAAAGAAAACCTATTTCCAGCAGTGAACGGATAAAGCTGGTAAAATCTTTATTGACTTCGTTCCGTGATGATAAATCATACCCTTCTTGTGGGCTACGCTTAAAAATTAAAAGTTGTGTTAATATTGTTAAGTGCAGTTAATTTATTATAAACTAGCTGTTGCCCGCAGCTTCGCCTGCGTGAACTAAGATTTACAACGGCAACTTTATATAGTAGAGCAGCGCCCCGTGTTCCCGTGGGAATACGGGGATGAAATACAGCCTATTTGTCAATCTGATGTATAAGCTAAATTATTATAAAGTTTCATCAAAATCCATTCAGTAATTTTTGCGTGAAAGTGTAACAAACATGTTCACAAACTTTCGCATTTATAATATTAGTAAGATTAAAATATACTGTTAAACGAATATGTGTAACTGGCAGTGCATTCAGTTTAAATAGAATATTTATTATCTATGATTATTACTACGATTTTAATGGGGTGTTAAGTTAGTTAAGTAAGCGTTAGTTTAACATAATGGCACCTAGTAGAAAAACTGCAGTTTGTGCAAAAGCTTTCTCATTATATAGACAATCACATAATAATATCATGGTAAGAGCGATGTAACCATTATTCATTAGTCATGTTGCTGTAAAGTATCCGAGAATGCAAAATCATACATACACAAAGAGTCGTTTCGTTTGATAGTTTGCGTTAATGTTATAATATAATAATACTAGCTTTCCCAACAGACTTCGTTCTGCCAAAAGTACTAGTATTAAAAAAAATTGGGGCTAAAAAAACAGAGGTGAACATTCAGGGTTGTCTGTATTTTTGAATGCTGTATAATAAAAAAATGTCTTTAAAAAATGGGGGGGGGGGGTGTTATTTTAGAATTTGTGGGGGGAAAAAAATGATGGCCGATTCGCAGATCTAACCGATATGCACACAAAATTTGATGAGGATCGGTCGAGCCATTTCGGAGGAGTTTACTTACAAACGCCGTGACACGAGAATTTTATGTATTAGATCATCCATGTCTTGGCGTTCTTCTCACGCCATCCATCTCATCATAGCACGTACTCAACATCGACCCATAAAAAAGGAAGGTCTATGTTCAACAGTGGACAATAATGGGCTGATGAAGACGATGGGAAATATTTGTATTTCCTATATTTGTATTTTCCATGTTTGTTACTTTTTCACGTAAAAACCACTATGTATGGATTTTTATGAAAATTTTCAATGACATAGCTTATACATCAGAATAACAAATAGGCTATCATTTATCAGCGTACTTTTACGGGAATGGGAAGTATGCCCGTGAAAACGTGGGGTGCTACTAGTTTTTCGATATTTCCAGATAAAAATGAACGTATATTCCGTCAAGGACTCCGGCAAGGTTCTGTTGTGGAACTATATAATAAACAAGCCGTGCCAGCACTACGCTCTCGCAGCTGTTATCGACTCGCTGCCCAACGTGAAGAATTGTGTCATTAAAAAGGTATTTTACACCGTTTCATGAAATATCACTTACGTGTCTGAACGGACGGTGGAAAGTGTTGCATTGAATTGTATTTAGAAGGAGCGTGAACAAACAACAGAATATGAAGTAAGGAATCAATATTATACTTCGGTATCATCATCATTATCAGCCTTTTCCGTCCACAGTTGGACGTGGGCCTCGTCAGGGATATGGAGGGTCAGCACTCTTTTCAGGAGAAAGTCGTCTCATGCAGGTCTGCGCACTACATGGAACGACTTTCTCCTGAAAATTATGTAGTAAAATTAATTTCAACATGCCACTATTAGTACTATTATTAAGGCGGGGGTCCACTACTGTGCAATGATATTATACTACGTATGTTTGTTAAGGCACAGCTCCGCCGCGGTTCGCTTTGCGAGAAAATGTCAATTGATGCGTAGATTGTGTTTTGACGTGGAGCCGCCCATTCATTATACCACATTAACCCGGCCCAGTAGTAAGCTTGGAAGAACTTGTGTTACAGGTACTGGGAAGGAAAATAAAAATAAATTTACTTATATAAATATATTTTTATCTAAATTTCTTATCCATTTTTCTACTTTCTTATTCTTATTTATAAACTCCTGTTTATTCGTATGTACAAAGCCCTTTAGTCATCATTCTTATTGTCTGCACTTGGCGGGATTAAAGCCCGCGACCGCCGCGTAAAGTGTCCAATAACCTGACCATTCGACTAGCCGGAGGCCAAAAATCCTTTTACTCATATCTGTATGATTGAAGGGCCCGTGAATATTGAAGCTACATAGCTGCTAAATTTAAAATCCTGACTCATAATTTAAATTTAAAGGTAGGGCTGTTTGTTACGCTTTCACGCAAAAACTACTTAACTGATCATGATAAAACTTTGTACAAGTATTCTTGGAGGTACTATAAAGAAAATAATTAATATAAAATGCGGGCGAAGCCACGGCCAGCAGATAGTTTAAAATAAAAATCAATCACACACTGTAACAAAATCCTATATAAAAGCATTGAATGGCCCAGAGGGTATTTTAAAGGCCCTGGATCCACGGGCCACAGATAATAAATTCGCTCTCACGTATTTGGCTGTACTGCGAACGCCAACGAATCGATTTACATATAGACAGCTCAACAATCAAGAGAATGCTTGAGTAGTCGATGGGGTTCAGGTTTCATCAGGCATTTTTTTTAAAGGTCTAGACTTCTAGGCCTAGTGGCCTTAAGCTAGATCGGTAGGTAGGTGAGCAGATGGTAAGCCTAGAAATTAGACTTACCATTAGGAGAGTAGGAGTTTGGCTAGTCAAAGTTGCCCCGACAAACTTTCTTCTGCGAAAAGTAGTAATATCGCTGTTACAAACAAAAGTAATAGGGTGATTTAAGGTTGTATGCTTTGAATTCTTATAAATAATACTAAAAAAAAAAATAAGACAAAATTCCATGTAAAAATTAAAGGGTGGACACACACTACGGTACATGCCCAAGAGCTGTTGACCGATTCTCATAGCTGGTGCACACAAAATTTCATAAGAATCCGTGAAGCTATTTCTAGAATTTTATATAGAAATTTAAAATGATAGGCGGTAGGTAGACCTAAGTTAATCAGAGAATGGATAAAGGCTGATGACGGTTACAGTCCAGAGTATACGCTAAGCAACAAGTAAAAGTAAAGTTTGATATCCACCTTTAATTACTTGAGTGACGATGGTCCAGTGGTGGATGGACTCGGCCTCTTATGCGAGAGGTCCGGGTTCGATTGAAATAGGTTTTTCTAATTTCTAAGAGCACCCCAAACACGAGACCATCGCTCGCTCACCGGTGAAGGAAAACATCGTGAGGAAACCTGCATGCCTGATGAGAAGTTCACCAACCCGCACTGGGCCAGCGCGGTGAACTATTGGCCCATTACCCTCCTCGTCTGATTTCGAGGAGGAGACCCGTGCCCAGCAGTGAGACATAAAGGGTTGATACTTTACTTTTATTTTACTTTACTTTAATTACTTCACCCATCACTTCACCTTAGATAAATAAAATTTGAGTGTCTGTTTGTTATATTAAAATACGCGCGGTACATACACCAAAATAACCTTTTTTTTACAATTTTTGTTTGTCGAACTGTCTGTCTATTTTGGCTAATCTCTGAAACAGATGGACAAATTTTGACAACTCTTTTAAAGAACACAATATACTAAAAACTTATTTAAGTTTCAATTCAAAATTACTATCGACTTAAAATATCTTAGATTTTCATGCGATCTAAAGGAATTAAAATTAATTTATTTCAATTTACTTCTACAGCAACGTGGTAAAATCATTTGAAACTACAAACAAATGATTTTCTCAATGATCAAATTGCAAAAAAATATGTTCAACGTATACTTAACTGTTAAGCTTGCTTGTTCACCCGTCAGAAATAAAAATAAAATAACCTTTTTTTAGGGTGACTTCGTGATGGAGAATAATTTAACTCAAATAATGAAACGGCAGGCGGGTCATTCATTTTTCTATGGTGATTACATTTTCAAAGTTGTAGTGTCAGCGAAAAAAGGCAACATCGTCTGTCTAATGTTCGATCCCAAATTTAAAAAGGTAAAGAAAACGTGATTATTAATTTAAGACAAATAAAGACTTTCGACTATTTTGTGTTTTATTTCTAAAACTTAAGATATAGATGGCGTAAACGAAAATAGTTTATAGGAAAGTTTGGAAATTTAAACGAATTCAGGGCTTGTGAAACACATTAAAAGTTTTAAATTAATTTAAAATCGAAGCCATGTTGAAAAATCCGTGAATTTTTAAACGGTTTTATATCTAAAGGGTATAAAGCCCTAATTGATTCTTTAATTTTCTTATTAGGAAATTCAATAACATAAGACAGATGTGTATTATATAATCTGTAGGTAGTCCTGAAAATCGATGTTAGGATTCATTCCTAACTGATGCCGAGGACTTACCTTCTTGTGAGACACGCTGCTGCTGTCATCATTAAGTAGGATTTTTAGTTTATATTATATTTATATATTTGCTGCAATTGTTGTATTCAATAAATTGTCTTAATTTCTTTTTTATGTTTGTTATAATTGTGTTCATATTTTCTGTTTTATTATTATTATTATACAGTTTGTGTAGATCTTTTTTGTAGAAGACTGAACATTCGTTTGGATGTAAAGAGTACTTCTTCTAGTCATTGTATCGTTTTATTGACTCCTTTGGAGTAGTTATTGAGTATTAGAATTCTTGGTATGTGGTACTCATATACATAAAAGTTAAAGTAAAGTATCAACCTATATAATATGCCCACTGTCGGGCATTCCTTGATCAGGCGACATTATTTACCGATGTGCTGACCCAATGCAGTTTGGTGAATTTCATATATCAAAAACGTTGATTCTCATCTCAATTTGAGGAATGCAGGTTTACTTTTACCTTCACCGGTGAGCGAGCGATGGTCTCATGTTCAGGATGCACTTAGATTAATTTAGAAAAACCCAATCAAGGCATCACAGGTGGTCAGGAAATCAAGTTCGAACCCGGACTCTCTCGCTCAAGAGGCTAAGCCCATGTCTGTACCTAGTCATGGATATCATCATATTATATACTTCCATTGCTAAACATGGCCTGCCTCAATGAACGCCAAGACGACTTACCATTGCCAGTCGCATCCAACACGGCATTCAACGAGCTTATTTCGCGTGATATCGGTAACTTTAGTTCTCTGGCGAAGGTCTTCGTTTCAAATCCTACCTGCCAAAGAAACACCTAGCATAGCACTCTCCAAAGCACGCTAAAAGCACAGAATAAAAGTCATGGTGAAGATTCAACTACCATTACAAAACGAGCTTATCGTGGACTATGTTAACGCGGTGATTATAGTTGATATATTATTTAATGTAAAGTATAATACCTTATATGTCCCACTGCTGGGAACGGGTATCCTTCTCGAAATCAGGCGAGGAGGGTAATGGGCCAATAGTCCACCGCGCTGGCCCAGTGCGGGTTGGTCAACTTCACATACCTTCAAAGACTCAATCTCATCAGGCATGCAGGTTTCCTTACGATGTTTTCCTTCACCGGTGAGCGAACGATGGTCTCGTGTGCACTTAGAAATTTAGAAAAACCCATTTCAAGACACACACAGCCGGGTCAGGAATGAACCCGGAACCCCTCGCATAAGAGGCCGAGTCCGTCCACCACTGGACCACCGTCGCTCTAGGTCATTATTTAATGACCACCGCCTAAATAACACCGTTCAGTAGTTGATAACATGAATGATTGCATACATTACATTGATTAAAATCAATATACCCATAAAATATGCACTGGCTTTATTATTTTTTGATTGAATCAATTTTTACGACGCCCGGCCCTGAATCAATACCTGAATTTACTGCTCCAGATAGACCTTGAAGAGAATTTATATTCTTGATCCATTTCTATTATTCCAAGCGATAAGTTATTAGTATTATCCACGTTTATATGTGAATTTCCACGCGAATATGTATTACAATTGTGTAAGTTATGTATAAACATTTGCTAACATATTGAGATCAAATAATCAGACCGAAATTAGCTTATGTGCTGACCCAATTGGTTGGCAAATTTAGCACAGCCTCTAAGTTTTCATTGCCAGTTTCCCCACGTTGTTTCCACTAGAAAAAATTGGCAAAGATGCACTTTTATCTAAAACGCGCGCGGTATTTAGCACCCCTCAAAAATAGTCTTGACGTTCATTGTGAAGGGCCACGTTTAGCAGTGGATGGATAAAGGCTGGATGATGATGAATATAAAATCCTTACTAATATTATTAATGTGAAAATAGGGATGTTTGTTACGCTTTCACGTGAAAACTACTCAACCGATCATCATGAGAGTTTATACACATATTCTCCGAGGTACTAAAAGTAACAAATATGTAGGTAGTAAAAGCAACAAATACGGAGGTACTAAATGAAATAAATATACGTTAAAAAAATGAATTTCTTTTTTGATAACGCAAGCGAAGCCGCGGACAACAGCTAGTTTATTCATATAATACATCACGGTTCAGTAACTGATCTACAGTTATTTCTCAATGGTCGAGACATTTTAAGTGGTTTCCATTCACCAGCTCAGAGATCGTTAACCAGTTTCGCCAACGAGCACGAACAAACCCCGAATTAGAATCAGGTAGTGAATTAATTTGAAACGTGCCAATGATTTACAATCCCTATTTTGGTCGTATTTTGGTTATGGATGGTGTGGTTTCGGTAATTATCATTCGGGTGTATCTGATAGCTTGTATAATATGTTGATGGCTGGTCGTCAGGATGAACATTTAACGGAGCGATCGCAGGTTCGAATCCCGCCAAGTGCAGATAATTTGTATAAAAAAAAGGAAAGTATCAACCCTTTAAGTCGCGGGCACGGGTCTCCTCTTCGAAATCAGGCGAGGAGGGTAATGGGCCAATAGTTGTAGGTGAACTTCACATACCTTCAAAGACTTTCAATCTCATCAGGCATGCAGGTTTCCTCACGATGTTTTCTTTCACCGGTGAGCGAGTGATGGTCTCGTGTTTGGGGTGCACTTAGAGATTTAGAAAAACCCATTTCAAGGCACACACGGGGGAGTCAGGACCGAACCCGGAACCTCTCGCATAAGAGGCCGAGTCCATCCCCCACTGGACCGTCGTCGCTATATCAGATAATTTGTATAATGAATATAGATGTTTGCCCTGGAGTAATGGACGTGTAGGTTCCTATTTATATACATTTCTTGAATAGATTTCTATTCCAAGTTCCCATAACATAATTTCTTTAGAGCTTACCAATCGGCTAGGTTAACCTGGTTTGATTGCTGGGTATTATTTATTACTATTTATGCTTTTATGTTTTTCTGACGAGCCAGCGTCAGATTTTAGCGTGATGCTTATAAAGCACTCGTGCGAATGGGCCCTAACGCGACGCTTAAACTCTCGTGCGAATGGGCCCTAACGCGACGCTTAAACTCTCGTACGAATGGGCCCTAACGCGACGTTTAAACTCTCGTACGAATGAGGCCTAAAAATATATTATAAGCGTAGATTTTGTGTTGGGTCCTTTGGTCAGTAAGGAAACGTATATCTATTGTATCTCTCTTCAAGTTTCCTTCTTTATCACCATGAAACTTCTTTACAGAAGACAATATAGTTAGTCATAATATCCTCACCACGATTCAGGCCTTGTCGTGACGGTGGGGCTCAGTAGCCCAGGGTGTACCCAACACCTTGGGTGAAGCGAATTGAGCCGTGCGAATTTATGCTTCTTATAAGAAGAAGGGGCAAAAGAGCAGGGGCAAAGGGCGGGAACCTCGCCTCATTGTACTGTCCCGACGTTGGGAGGGGTTGTTCTGTGGTGCGGAGCAACCCCGCTGTGGTGGTGGCGACGCGCGCGTCGATCCTCCTCATCCTGTTGCTTGTAGATCCGGGGCACCTCACCAACGGCGGCAGTGGTGGCACTCGCCGGGTTTTAGTGGGTAGAGCTGCGTCCACTTACCATCTTTCGGGCGCAGCGACTCCCACATACCTGCCTGGGGAGACCCACTCCCCTGCGGGATGCGTCAGTGCATTTCCCAGTGTAAAAGAAAAAAAAGTCACAATATTTATGCAAGCAATTCAACAACATGATATAAAATAACCACCCACATCTATATTATTTAACTTACAACAGAAACGCCCACACATTACTTGGAGAGAAACCAGCCGCTTTTAAGGTCTAATGAATCTGTCAAATAATGGATAAGAGTGGGGTAATTAACCTAAACGTGCCGTAATGCACACCGAAACTTTGTCCCGTGACAGAGACCACGTGGCGAAAGGTGTAAAGATGATATAGATCCTCTAGAAGGGACATAGGGCTTTTTTATATCAGCAGAATTATGCACTATACGCGAGAGCAGAACAACATGCAACTAGATGAGATAGACGATGTACGTGCAGTGTTTAGTCGTAATAGAATTCGAGTGACGGAGATCGGTTGTCTTGGCATTTATCTAAATGGAGTCTACACACACGCGCGAGAATCGGGTTTTGAGAATAGGCAATAATAATTCTCGTGTTCTCGTGACGTTTTCACGCTAATGTAGAAAGCCCAAAAGAAACCTATGTATCTCAGTGGTCGGAGAAAAATTTATAAATATTTACAAGTATAATTTATGTATCGCTAATTGTACGCGTCCCATGCTCCTCAATCTGATGCCCGGAACAACGATCCGCCTGCCAGCCTAGCACGACCTGTCCGGCGATCTTCCGAACATCAGCTTAGACGAGGTTAGCCTGGCTTTTGAGCTGCTGAATGGGGGAGGTCTCCGAGGAGAACGGAATGTTCTCATATTTTATATGTATAATATTTAGTCAATATAAAATGGCACATCTAGAACCTTTACTTCTAGAACTTATTTACTAAGGAAGCACTTTACTTAAAACAAATTGCGCGCCGCCTGTAAGGGTTCATTTATTTTTGCTGCTGGTGAAAAACAGAAATTCGCGAAAGTTTCATAACATTTTTATCATAAATTCAAGGAACACGTGGCTTGTAAATTCAAGACATAAAACATGATGAAATTCTTGGTGCCGATGTCTCATAAACGGCAAATTGACTGTATTATGTTTTATTAATGCGAGATCAATGGCAGTGAGACAAAAACGTATACCCCTCACTTTTTTATGTCATACGGCAACCGAGTAGTCGAAGCCATATGGTAACTACCTACGCTAACAGACATCTACACAACCAGAGGTTATCCAGAGGGTCACCAGTGGCATCTACATAACCTCTGGTAGGTTATGTAGATGTCCTTATTTTCCCTAACCCCCCAATGGGCTACCAGATACTCAGAAACCGGAACGCGACTACAAAAAAGTGACCCATATATGATCCACTGATGGGCACGGGTCTCCTCTCCTCAACCAAGCGTGGAGAGTATTGAGCCATAGTTCATTGACGCGCTGGCCCAATGCGGGTTGAACTTCACATACCTTTAAAGACTTTCAATCTCATCATGCATACAGCGTTCCTCATGATGTTTACCTTTCGATAAGCGAGCGATGGTCTCGTGGCTAGGGTGCAATTAGAAGTTTAGAAAATCCCACTTCAAGGCACCACTAGGGATAAAATCCGGACCCTCTCGCCTAAGAGTCCGCCTACTGAACCATCGTCGCTACTACTTAGCCAATTACTTTACGCCAGTATTACGTGAGCTATAGCTAAAACAGCATGACCATGAAAACAAATGGCACGAGTTGAAGGGAGGCAGCATAATACTGGTCAGGATCAGTAAGGAATCTTTCTTGAGGTTTATTTTTCGGTTGGAGCTATGCTACTGGCTAGGGTCTTAACGTTTCAATAGATGTGAGGCGAGCCGGTTGGTTTCACCATGATGAGTAGAAATGGGGGGTCTCTCCTCGCCAGCGGTGGAGTGCAACTTCCACGGCTTCTTGGCGTCGGATCTTTATTAAGGAATGCAATGGACGTATATTATAGGCTGATGCAACCAATCGTTTATTCTCACGTGGTCTAATTTGAAGAAGATAACACTTCCCCGCATCAGCGAAGATTTGAAACCTTTTTTAAATTTTCGAACACACTCTACGTTCTAAATATCGGGTTTTCCTAATAACTTATGTGCCGTTTTTCTAAAAAAGTTAGATTACAGTTTAGGTTAAAAACAAGTTCCATATTTGAATATCTCCCATATATAGAGAGCCGATGAGCTGATGAACGTACGCGTTTGCGCTGTAACCAAATATTTTCAGCCCTGAGCGTTTTACCCGAGGCAACGAGAACTTTGATAAACGAAGTCCGGTTTGCTTACTTTACTATATCGTGCAATTTTTCAAAACATCCTACATTCATTACTCGTTTGTCGATGAAAATGATAGAGTGTATATTAAAAGTAAACTGACTGGCTGTTGATTGGAAAAAATACGGGTTCTCTTGTATGGATGACCAGGTATAGCTTGCACACCCTTTGGCTCAGGTTTCTATGGTAATAATCATTTACCAAGATGCCAAGAACCTACTGCCATGCTGTACATTCTCCCCCTCTATATAATATCTATGGACGCTTTTTACACCACTTCAATCTGGGCCCGTGGTAAGTACTCGAAGAGACTTGTGTTACGGGTACCAGACAACGGAAATACATATATTTAATACGTTTTATATTAATACTTATATTTAAGATTTTTATTATATAATACACAAATTTAATACACATCCATGACCCAGGAACACAGAAACTTTTTTGTTCCCTGGCGGGATTCGAACCCGCAACCTCCGGCTTAAACGCCAACGCGCTAACCATTGAGCTACAGAGGTCGTCATGTGTATATGAAAATATCTTACTGGAAGAAATTTATCTTATAGCATAGAACAGCAAACGAACAGTCGAAGCCTTTTGGCGACTATCGACGCCCACATGACAAACATCCATACACCCAGAGATTGTTCAGATGCGTTGTACTTTACACAATCCCTCCAAAAGCCTAGCGGGAACTTACAAACCGCATGAAACGCGACAGCATAGCTGCCACTTTACGCTTGTATCACGTGAGCGAGAGGTACCGTCTCCTTTTCTCGCCGGCCCGATTCAACTGCAAAGCAATATGGTACTATCTAACCTCTTTCAAAAGATTGTGTTTCGGACAAGGCTGACAGGCATGAGTTTCCTCGGCTAGAGTCTGGCCATTACCATCATGTAGCTCATCTGCCGTTTGCCAATGCTGTGTGGACCCGTAATGAGGTTTGTAAATATGGTAAAAAACTCTATTGTAAATATTTCGGAAAAAGTATATTTTTTTAAATTTAGTCAAATATTATATTTTAAATAATGCCAAAATTAAGGCTGTGGCCTGAGATAACTAACATAAAAAACAAAGATTGTTATATCAGCGTTTGCGTTTTTATGGTTTGTTTATGGTAAGTATATAATATAAACAATATACATATGTTTAAGCAATAATTCAAACATGAGCAAATAAATGCTTTTAATTATAATTTTTTAACAAATAACAATTTAGAGTATACATAATGTTTATGCTTTAGAATGTTATAATGGTTACAAACAAAAAAATGTGTAGCTGTTCCGAACTATAATAATGTAACAATTATAGTACCTATATTTCATTTTTGTCTATATACTCGTAGTCAGATCGCACGCGCTCCCCCGCGTATAAACAATAAAACGATACGAAAACTATGTTACGTAGCAAATCAAATTGTGAATAATAAAAATAAATTCCGGTTTCCCGGCGCGAGGTTATCAAATAAGTTAAACTCGATAAGTTTCGTCTCCCGAGTGAACTCGGCTCAGGTACATTTTGTAACAAACTTGTCATATCTCTGTTATACGACTGAAAAAGTTTATCTATAAGGTCAAACCTTTCATTCCTAAATGTTTTATGAGAAAAGGATTTTGTTATTTCTTAATAGCAACAAAATAACCTGTACTACTAAATTTATTAACGCGAAAGTATGTAAAAATGTAGGGATCCGTAGACGTATGTTTGTTAGTCTTTCATGCAAAAACTAGCGAATGGATTTTGATGAAACTTTACAATAATATGATTCACATATCAGAAACTTTTCAATAATATGATTCACATATCAGAAACTTTTCAATAGTTATTTTTATTAAGGGACTTTTTAGGAGTTTCACTTCTACCGCGTGTGACTTGCACACACAAATATTTTTTGATCTCATTAATATTGGAATTCATAAAAAAATGCTATAATAATAACTCGCTTCGTTCCGATTTTGTTAGCGCCTGCGTTCGACTAAAATTTCATTTATATTTGTATGATCACACATTTCTCATTAAATATAATCTTTTTTGTGAAGATCTTCGCATATTGTAAGTCTGAACATCATGTATCTATTGTTTTCTTATGTTTACGCGAATTTCACTCATTATAATGAAACAACTTTTACGGATTTTATCGCGGTTTATTTAGTTTTTTACAATCCCGACGTTTCGGACACTTTACAGAAACCATGGTCACGGGAGGAGTCCTCCCGTGTATCTAAACCACAAGTACTTAGATGAAGCCGACAAAACAATACCAAAACAATTATAACTTTGATGAAACATTTTTCAATCAATATACTTTTTGTAAAATTCTCAAACCTTACGTAAATAGCTTAATTTGCACTTACAAAACGAAACCCCTTAATGAAGGCTGAATGGATTTTTTAATAAACAAATTGATTCATTACCCTTAAAATGTCTAGGGCCTTTCGAAGGACCTTTTTCCTTCTCTAATTATGGGACAACTTAACGTTCAATCGGCAGATTTGGTAATTGTATCTCTTTAGACCCTTCAAATTATATTACTCCTGTTGGAGATAGGGGAAGATATTTTTCTGGTTCTATATGTTGCAGTCAAACAACAGTATGTTGGGAATACCAGACATAAATTTAGTTCAAAGTATTACTTTTATTATAATTTTCGTAAAAATTCTAAGTAGAATAACATCAGACAAGTTATAAGACCAATATGTTTTTCATGTTAGTGATACGTTTATAATGTTAAATTTATTGTGATTGATTTATGAGAATATTACATATTATTTAATATAATGAGTTATTATTTCGTTCACAGCTGGAGATACATTTTTACCTGGGTACCATGATCCTGTATATTTTGTATATAAGAAGGAGACAGTGTATATTTGATAACAGGACATTTTTTGACACGGAAAGTTGTTTATTTCGAGTCCCACATACGATCCAGGAACTTACCCGCAGTTACCTGGATACATGCGTCACCATTATCATCATCTTTCCCACCTTCTTAATTGCTGAATGATATTTCGTTTACGAAAACGCAGCCTCTTTTCTTTAACCTTTTTTTCGTGACCAGCTGAATGCCGCTTTAACGTGGTAATGCTTTGAGTGGTGTCGGTAACTTCTGTTCTGTCCGATGTCTATATGTATACATATGTATACACACTATGTGCTAAAAGAACACCCAGCATAACACGTGCAGTATACTTACGATTGTATTTTCTTATCAATTCATTTGTAAACTAAATAAGCTGGTCATTTAGTTTGGCGAATTGATTATACCGAGACTAGAAATTATTAGAAACGCTTGATAATTGAAACATTACGTTTTTGTAATCTCAAAATTATTTCCAATTATGTTTCAATTAGTTTATTAACTATGATATAAACGGTTTCCGTTTAATAATTTGTTCAATGATGTTTCATTAAATATTAAGAACCATTCGGTATGTGGGTAAACTTAAGAATACTAGCTTTCGTACAAATTTTAGGTAAGAATTTATTTATGAAATAAATATGAAAAGACGTTTGTAACTTTAGCGTGGTAAAAGCCATGCCAATAACGTTAAAAAATAGAAGTATATGTTCACCATAATGCTGAAAAAGACGGTAAGCAAGAGATGAGCTAGATCACCCTGATCATACTCGTACGCAGAGAGAGCAAACAGACTTAGTTCGCCTGCCTGCCTGCAGAGGTGCCCCAAATCTTTTCTACAGCGTACTAAAGTGATGATCGATCCTTGTAAGAACAATGTCGTGTCCCTTCGTCTTGAATGTCGCACACGTCTCTATAGCCTACAAGGGTTTGTTAGATAACTTCAAAAATAAAGAAGCCTATTTTTCTAGTGACGCATTTTTTTAGTTGATTTGATTCTTTTAGGTTTTTTTTTTTTGCTTTCAGTAATACTAATGACAATACAATATACAAGCCAGCAACCACAAGATGGCGTTGATCATCGGCGCTACCATTTAAAATTGTGTGGAGGAGGATGCAAGGACGTCGACCCATACGTTTACTTCCGACCTAGAAAACTAGCAGATTTGAATTGGTACTTAAACAAAATGCAATATATTTTAGAAAGAGCTATATAAAATATAAAGGCAATAAAACAAATACTTAAAATGCTATATTGATTTATATTTTGATTTTCCGAAGCTCGAAGTCTCTTGAACTTCATTAATTTAGTTTTAACAGTAAAATAACTTTTTTTTAATTTCGTTTCGAATTGTGGATTTTTTTACTAGATAATTTATGTATATATTATAGATTTATGTATGCTTCACTATCGAATTGGGTTAGTTCCTGTAATGATAGTTGTAAGTTGTGATTATAAAAAATGAGATTAAATTAAATAAAAATAATTATTTTAGTATTATTACATTAACTATAGAAGTTAACTAGGTACCTAAAAATAGTGAAACCATTTTATATTTTGTTGTTAAGTTAAATGCATATATTTTGAAAATATTAGTTCCACTGAGTTAGTTGCCGGTTCTTTCTAGTAGCTAGGCTTGCCATGGTGGTAGATTCAATTGACGGAACTATTTAAGATAAAAATGATTTTGATTTTAGCGTGCCAACTAATAAATACGCCTTTTATCTTAAATAAGCGTTTGTATATATTCAAACTAGTCGATAACAAGATATTTCTTGAGAAATGAGGGGTTCTTTGGAAATACTACACCTCGTTATATTAGTGCGTTTTAGTTTTACTTAAATCTTTTTATGCTACTTGTAAAAGCAAATTGAACTTGTAACTTAAGTTATTTATGATTCCGTATCTTTTTGTGAGTATCCGATGACCCAATGGGGGGAACAGGGAAAAACAGGGGAAACAAATATTATAATTGAGCAAACCAAACACACAACTTGAGCCAACGTCGGGTTTTACCGCAACGCTTTTTTAACACTCGTGCGAACGAGATCTTAGTAAGCATAGCTGAGCGGTTTGATAGCCCTGTACGAAGTTGAAGTCAGTCGAGTTCCTGTCCTCTGTCTCCTGTCGAGTTGTTGAAACCAGTATCGGCAAGCAGGTCTAAATTGGTATCAGTTAGCTGTTCCTAATACTCCGAGGGTTATCGAACCACTCAGCCGAGATCTTAGTACACACTTTTTTTTAGCTTTTACTCTTACCCGTTTTTGGTATCTGATAGAACTTTTGGAATATTATGGGCCAATAAGGTTCAAGAGTGAAGGCCGCGTTTAGATAGACGTAGTGTTGGTCCGCTAATAATTAACGCTGGTGGAAAGACGATCTCCGTGTAGTGGCCAGTCCGCGTTGGATGGGAGTGGCAAGAGATCGGTCGGCTTCGCGTTCATTAAGGTCAGCAGTGGACGGATAAAAGCTGATGATGATATTTTTATTTACTCCAAAATATTATGTTAATGTGAAGTGACTATAAAGATGTATTTATTCATACCCCAGCTAGCCGTAATATTCAATTACAGACTTCCACAGTCATAATAATAGTTTATGAAACTTTATCAAAATTTATACTCACTATGAGAATTTCAAAATTCGAAGCGTAACCAGTTAGGAGTTTGTAAACCTTCCTATTTATTTAACTTTTATTCGAGTGAGCTTTACTTTTTATTCACTTTTTTGAGGATGCTATATTTTAATGCAAAAAAAACAAAATAATATATTATATTCTCTGTACTGTCCGACATTTGACATGTAATTAATAATTTATAGTCTTTGTTTCAGAGTTCTACTTGTGATTATTATTTTTAATGTTGAACAGAGGGACATCGTAAACTTAATCGCATCCTAAAAATAAAACATTTGAAAAATAATTTCAAACCCCATATTTTCATAAATAATACAGTTATAAATAATTCTAAATTTCAAGTCACTAAGTTCGAACGAGCGCTTTTTTAATGAGCGGTAAAAAACCGTTTGAATGAGACGTATGGACTATGGACATCCATGTATCTGTTCACACGTAGGCGTTTTTAAAACGCAACGCTTTTTTATCGAGCACTGTTGGAATTTCGACGTTGAGTATTTGACATTAAATCGAATTTACCATGCCAAGCTTGCAACTCAAGCCGATGTCGGGTTTTACCGCGACGGTTTTTAAGCGCTTGCGCGTACGGGGGCTAACTCATCGGAAAGTTAGTTTAAAATCTATTTTAATATTCCATATGAACAAACAACGAACAGAGCGAGTTAGTAAAAATGTATATTAATTATTACAAATAAAATGAGATAGGCAATATTAGAATACAATTTGAATTGCTTGTTCCAAATCCGAATTGGTCAATATGAGGAAACTTTAAAGGTAATAAATAATGTTTTCCTTAAAGGCAAAGTGGTGCTCGTGGCCTTACATCAATACACTTAACTTTTATTAGAATTCTCAACGAGCCAACCATACACTCGAGTCGGGAAACAAAAATGGAAAAAAGCCTGGCTGATCAAGTGGAAAATTACGCCAAAGTACACAACTGTTATACAGACGGAAAGTTAGATGAGCATTCTTCTGAATGAAGCCTAATGGGGCTTAAACTGAAGTAAAAATGTCTTTGTATGAATTGAAAATCTTTTCTCCTATATTTGCTTACGGTTTTGTATGAGATTGTCCTTTTGTAAATTATTTATAAGGTTGTAGAATGTACCTATTTAACAGGCTGCACGCAGAGGACGTGTGTCTCCCGCCAGGCCATTTTGTATGATAAATATAGATGTCTACATCCGGTAATAGATGTGCGCGCATTTGTATGTCGTTCGTCTTGGCGTTTCATGAGGGAGGCCCTTTAGCAGTGGGCGGATAGAGGCTGATGATGATGTTGCAAGCTCTTTGCTTCTATCTCTATGCGCACCTGGTATCAATAGTCGGGTTTTATATGGGTTTGACAGACGCACAGGTTCGGATTTCATTTAAGTATTGTCTATGAGTTGGTTTGAATTACCCTATGCGTTTGGGAGTACTGTGACACCTCAAGGTATTGTTTGTGAATACGTCGGGTGACTGTCGCTCTACGTAGAAACGAAAAAACGCTGCGATGGTTCGATGGTACTTATTATTTTTTCTAGATATTTAAAAAGTTAATATATGTGTTTAAAAACAACAGTTCCCTTTATTATCATTTCATACATTACTGTTTTTGATTTCATCAAGATTTATTTTACAGATAGGTACGATTACTAGGATGTAAATTTAACGCTTATTTAATTATTGTTTGTTATTGAGATTTTTTCCGAAAGTGTATTTTGTTCGATCATTTAAAATATGCTACGATTAACATAATTTTTTTTTAATTTACTCAATTGTATATTATACATTTCCTAAAAAACTGTATTGCTAGTTGATGCACACGCCTCAACAATAACCTAGATAGATACATATCTGATGGGAATCATTCCAGTTAAACTAACAGGCCCGAATTCGATATCTGTATCAGTATTTCATTTCAGCAGACATAGCCTTCACTAGTTGATGAGTATTGGAGTAAGCATGGGTCTGATACCTCCGCATGCGCTGGCATATGACATTGAAGTTCTGGTGAATGGAGTTTGAGTGAGTGCATTATTACTAATTGGGAATAAAAGAATATTTTTTTATAGTTACCTACCATCTATATATTTTATTTCATTTGCTTTTATTTTATTGTTCAGCGGGTAGTGGTCTCGGTCTCTTTAGCGAGAGCCTCTGGGTTCGATCTGAATGGCTTTTTGTAAATTTCTTAGTGCACTCTAAAGCACGAGACTATTGTTCGCTCAACAGTGAAGGAAGACATCTGCATGCCTGATGAGATTCAAAGTATTTGAAGTTAACCGCTAGCCCAATGCAACCTGCATTGGTGAATTATGGCTTAATAGCCCTCCTCGATTGATTTCGAGGAGGAAACCAGTGCCTAGCAGTGGGACATATTATATGGGTTGATACTAACCTTTTTTTACTTTACTTGCATTTATGTGTACTTTAGCTGCTCACCAGAACAGTTCAAACATAAAAATAAAACAAATAACCAATAACATTTTCTTGAAATTGTGCTTGAAAAAAATAACACATAAATCCAACCCTGGTGGACACGGTTAGCGGACGTTCGGCCTTCTTGGCGTTCATTGAAAGAAACCTATGGCTCAGTACAAACATGTTACGATATAAAAATATGAACAAACGCCCGAAACGTCACACTCACACATACAAGCGCATCCAGACTCCTAAGCGAACCTCGCAGTGCTGTCAGTTTTGCCTGGCGGGCCCGTCGATGCGCAGGAGTATGCCGATACGAGGGCTAGATTATATATACTGTTCTCATGCATAGCAGTCCATTGGGAAATGCTGATAATGATAAGAATAACAATATATGTTCCAAATCTGACTTAATCCTTTTACATTTAGCTCGATGTTTGAATTTTGACTTTTATTTGTTTAACACATAAAATTATTTTACGTATGTAGCGGTTCACAGGAGACTACACACCAAATGATCCTGAGAGAAATGTGACGGTACAGATGGATGATCAGCACAAATTTATAAGGGTTAAAATATCTTATGACTACAGATGACTTTTGTAACTACGGTACCCTTAATAATGGACTTATTAAGGGTACCGTAGTTACAAAAGTCTAGAACGCTTTCGTCTAAATAAAGTTTCATGGCTGTTGACTGTCATGACTGACGACTGACTTGTATGTCAGGTGATTTGGTTTATATGATGGGTTTCGAATCAATATTTCAATGATTTTAGAACCAGTAACACGTTTTTCAAAAGATAAGCACGATCAACGTAGAGTTTTATAGACGAAAGAAGCCTGGTGGTTTCAGAAATTACCTGATTTACATATCAAATTTAAAAAAATAACAAAAAGAAATACAGAAATGACAAATATTGTCTACTATGGATTCAAACCTGCGAATCAATAATCAACTACTCCATAACAATTGCATATAAATAATATATTTATAAAATTAAAAGAAAAATAGAATACTTCCCTTTCATAATTTGAATTCGAAATTTTCAAGAATCAATTACCGAATTGAAAATAAATTTCACAAATGATCCGACAACTTGAAGCTTAGTTACAAAGTTATGACAAACTTTCCTATGGAAAGTGACTTTTATAAATTCCCTCAATTATTCCTTATAATAATGATTGAGAATAATATTTTTGTTCGATATAGATTTCTGTATTCTAATTTATCTTGTGAAAGGTTATATTTATATTATCTATTTTGAGCAATGAATGGAAAATTTGGGTAAAGAAAATCATTCATCAACTAAACTTAAAAGCATGATATTATATCGAGTTACTTACTTGAATCTGGAAATAAATGAACGCTTTAGTGAGTAAGATATTACAGAGACAAACAAAATAATATTTTAGATATTATGTCTGTTATAATTAGTATTAATTAATACCATAGAGGAAGGCATTCGGAAGAAGGTGAATTCATTCGCCAAAAAATAAAAAAATAGGATCGAAGTAGGAAATGAAAAGCGGGCACCAAGGCCGACGATATTTATGTTAGTGGAAATAGGTTTATGTATATTATGACATCCCAAATTATGGCATGTAAAATAAACATATATATATTTTCTGCTTTTAAACAAATCCGTAGTGCTAAGACGAAATCAGCTTGAAAAAGACATAGCTTATCATGACAGGCTAACGCACCAATATATCATAGACGGCGAATATTTAAAAAAAAAATTGGCAAAATTGGTTCAGCCGTTCACGCGTGATGGCGTGTCCAAGGGATATAGGGATTCATTCTTATATATACAGGGTCATTTCTCTATCACTGCGCAAATTTTTACAGCAGATTCAGACTCGGTAATATAACCGATTTCTGAAATAAAAACAATTCATAATTTTTTGAAAATTAAATCGAAATTATTCCCTAAAACACAGAACTCATCGACAATGCGAAAGTCATTCATAATAAAATTTTACTACGCACGCACACAAACATAAAACTCGTGAGTTGTGATAAATCAGAGACGAGTACCTATCGGGCATCGGCTATCTTATTACCACCATACCCCCCGCGCCCGCGCAGCACACCTGCCGTCCCGCCGCCCGCGCCCGCGCCCCTCACCCATCATTCGACACTAAACACTTCACAATTCAAACTAATCAGTATCCATTTGACCGTGACCTAATTACAAGCGCGTGCGCTATTTTTAGATTTGCTTATAATAACTAAAGATGGCGGCACAAAATCCTCATTATTCAAGTGCCGTGCGTGATTATTTAAATAGCGAATATGGTCATAGGTGGATAGGACGAGGAGGCCCGGTACCGTGGCCTCCAAGGTCTCCAGACCTTACTCCTTTGGACTTTTATTTGTGGGGAGAAATTAAAAGACGAGAGTTATGAAGACCTTCGTAGTAAAATAATTACTGCATTTGATCAAGTAAAAAGTGCTCAGACACAAATCATGTTAAAACGTAATTTAAGAAAGCGTGCACAACTTTGTATTGAGAGAAATGGACTCCATTTTGAACACTTGTTAAAATATCAGTGATAGTGATTATTATAGGCCAAAATTGATTCAGGTAAGTTTAATTGTTGTAAATAGTTGATTCCACTTTTTAAATACGCCATAATTAAAACAAACAAAACAAAAATGGTTGATTTTAAAATAATTAGATTTTTTTTTAAATTATTAGTTGATTATTATGACGGTCCTAAGCCCGTTAAAAGTATGAAGGAAAAATGGAATCATAAACTTGATTGTTATGATTACACTAAGATTGTTTAAAATAATAAAATAGTATTTAGTTAGTAGTTATGTAGCTATTTGATTATTATGACGGTCTTAAGTTCGTTAAAAGTATAAAAGGAAATTGTAATCATAAACTTATTTCCTATGATTACCAAATACCTACAACGTCATGATTGTGTTAAAAATAATAAAATAGTTTTTATTAATAGTTTCGTAGATATTTGTTTATTATGGCGGTCCTAAGCCCGTTAAAATTAATTAGGAAAATTGGAATCTAAAGCTTATTAGGTACATACCCAAATATTGAGTGTGTTGAAAATAAACATTAATAATGTGCGTATTATCCCAATGTAAATAAATATCAACTATCAAAAACTCGAGCGCCGGTAATCGCTGCTATACTTGAAAGTTGAAACACTTGTGTGCGTCGCTGAGAGTTGTGTTATTATGAATGACGGCGCGTAGAGTGTCCATAAATCATGCACATTTTTAAATATTTTCAATTGATCGTAAATAACTAGTTACAAGCTATTATAAATAATTGACTATATTAATTAATTATCTTACCAAGTCTGAATTTGCTGTAAAAAAATGGGCAGTGATAGAGAAACGACCCTGTATATAGGTTAAGAAATAATCGAATGTCATCAAGCTCCTACTTAACCATGAAACGAGCTTTCAACTAGATCTAATATACATTTAAACCAACCAGTACCTGGTTGACCGAGCATTTGCTCGGTAACCCTTATAAAATTTTTCTTCCAAAAAAAAATGATCTCAAAAAAAAGGAAAAAAAATCAGACTGGAGGTTCGAACCAGGTTCATTGGGATTTAACTGCCTAATTTCACCACTAAGCTACCAAGACATATTATTTGAAAGCGAAATTTACGTTCGTATTCTAATGATTTTATCGATGCCTCAAAACACGGCTAAAAAAAGTTTTCTAAAATGTATCCTAGCTAGATCGATTCATCGCCGTTTTTAACACATGTATACAAAATTTCATGAAAATCGTTGGAGCCGTTTCCGAGATCCCGATTCTATATATATATACAAGAATTGCTCGTTTAAAGACATAAGATAATGGAATTAAAACTAATAATAGTTTAGCAAGAAATTTCACAGCATAGCAACAATACAACAAGCTCTTAATAATATTGAGAACTCACATTTGATGAAACCTTTTTCGCGAACACATTCACTAAACACGGTAAAAAATCTAAGTCATTTACATTGTTCCCGATTTCCGAACTCAAGTGAAGTGAGACACGATTGCTAAATGTAGTGTAATCGACGTCATAATCGGAGCAGTGAGCTGTACACTAAATAGGTGTATCTGAACTTTCCGGGCTTAAGTTCGAACGTTAAATGGACATTTATGTTTCGGCAATTTACTTGTGTTGTTTGTTTGTTCTCGTTATTAACCTTTTCCATTCCTTGGATATTGAGCAGGGGAAAAGGTCGCTTCTCTACTACTTCCGTCAAACTAGGACCTGCCACCATACATCATTGTCTTTCTAATTTGAGGTCAACCGACCCTCTGTCATCATCATCATCACCCAACCATGGCTCAGGCCTTGTCGTGGCGGTGGGGCTCAGTAGCCCAGGGTGACCCCAACACCTTAGGCTTAGCGAATTGAGCCGAGGGGGCTCTTTGTATCCCTCTTATAAGAAGAGGAGACAAAAGAGCAGGGGGCAAGGGGTGAGGATGGGAACCTCACCTCATCGTAGGGACTGACTAGCCGTCGAGGTGTCCTGTTGCTTGTAGATCCGGGACACCTCACCAAAGGCGGCAGTGGTGGCACTCGCCGGGTTTTAGTGGGTAGAGCTGCGTCCACTTACCATCTTTCGGGCGCAGCGAGTCCCACATACCTGCCTGAGGAGACCCACTCCCCTGCGGGATGCGTCAGTGCATTTCCCGGCGTAAAAAAAAAATCATCATCATCAACGTCATCAACCTTTATCATTCGAGTGCTGAATATAAATCGATCAGATTCCTTGTCACTAGAATCCAAGAACCGGCCACTGCGCAGAGATTGTCTTCCTACCTAGTTAATGGCCGACACTTCTACCTAAACGCGGCTTCCACTCTTGAACCATATTAGCCCATCGGCTATCCGTTCTTCTGAGTGTGTGACCAGCCCAATGCCACTTCGAAAAGCTTATTCTTCGAGTGATATTGTTATATGTGATTCTTATGTGACGGATAATTCGTGATGATAATAATGTTGAAAATTTTAATATCGCAAAGTGTACTGAGTTAGGCTTACAAACAATTTCGGTAATGCACTTGCAATATCACTCCCGATATTAATTAATATATTATATGTTACTGGACTATACATTAAGCATGACTAATTATTATCATTATCACATAATGTATATTACAGTCTGTAATACAGCGCCCAGCGGTTTCACTTGCTTTCTTGCCATTTTCGTGGGACTACGGGGACAAGTCATAGCCTTTATGTTAATCTAATGTATGAACTATATTATAGTAAAGTTTTATCAAAATCCACGGTGTAGTTTTTACGTGAGAGTATAACGAACATACATCTATACATTTTCAAATTTCGCGCTTATAATTTTATTAGGTTAAATAACTTTTGCAAAAATAGTAGGTACGGTATGGTAATGGTAAAATCATCTAATGACCCTCCCATGTTTGCAAGAGGTAGTGGCATGTTGCTTTGCAGCCTCTTGCTCACAATGACAGCTATGCTGTCTCTATTCTTATTCATGATCGTACAGCATATTCACTAAATAGCTTTAAACTAAAAAGCTTTATCACTAAAATCATATCATATTTATATATTTTTTATTATTATTTATAATTTATTTAAAAAATAGCAATACAATAATGAACCTAAAATACAATTTTTTATAGGAATAAATAAACAGAAACGCAAACAAGACTATCATAACGAATATAACAATGAGTGAAGTCAGGCAAAAATAAACAATACAAATTCTAAATTGTATTTATAAATGGCTTAAAATCAGAATATGACATAATTCCGCAGAAATTCCTTTCGACGTCAGATTTAATTCTGATTATTCAATCATTTCGTATTTATAACGGGAATGAAATACGCATTGCAAAGGTAATTTATGTTCATGTGTTATTTTTAATAGCTTGTGTTTGCTGTAATTACAGCCTTAGCGTTTGGAATTAGATTTGCATTGAACGAAAGAAAGAAAGAAAACACTTGATTGGTTCACAAACATGAGACAACAATAAAATAGTTCACAATAACTATACAGTTAATTCACTCTTATAATTAAAGAAAAGTAGGATTGCTGGTAGGTACTATAAAAAAACAAACATTTTCTTTCTTGAATCATGAAATAGTAAAAACATTAATTTAGAAGTATTTTAGAGCCACCGAATTCGCTATCAAAATGTCAACAGGCGAAAATAAGTACAATACAGAATTGGCTTCGCAAATGGAAAACCATTTAAGTTTGTTTTGCCGCCCGACCGTCGCTTACACCGACATTCACATAATACTAGAGCTTACAATTTATTACTATTTAAAATGAGACAATTTTTTATGGATTTTAACGTCGAGCGACGGTTTTTCTAAATTTCTAAGTGCACACGAGACCATCGTTCGCTCACCGGTGAAGAAAAAGGTCGTGAGGAAACCTTTTTTTTTCTTTTACGCCGGGGAATGCACTGACGTATCCCGCAGGGGAGTGGGTCTCCCCAGGCAGGTATGTGGGACTCGCTGCGCCCGAAAGATGGTAATTGGACGCAGCTCTATCCACTAAAACCAGGCGAGTGACATCACTGCCGCCTTTGGTGAGGTGTCGGGACAGTACGATGAGGTGAGATTCCCATCCTCACCTCTTGCCCCCTGCTCTTTTGTCCCTTCTTCTTATAAGAGGGACACAAAGAACGCCCTCGGCTCAATTCACCTCGCCCAAGGTGTTGGGGTCACCCTGGGATACTGAGTCCCACCGCCACGACAAAGCCTGAACCATGGCGGGGGTCGTGAGGAAACCTGCATGATGCCTGATGAGATTGAAAGTCTTTGAAGGTTTGTGAAGTTCACCAACCCACATTGGGCCAGCGTATCGGTGAACTATGGCCCATTAACCCTCCTCGCCTGATTTCGAGGAGGAGACCCGTACCCAGCAGTGGGACATATAAGGGTTGATACTTTACTTTAACGTGGTTTAACAAGACTTCGACATACAGTTTACTGCAACCAAAGAGAAAATCAAAGTTTTGTAAGAGAAAATGTCATGCTGCTTCGCCTCTCGCTAGCATGATAAACGTAAAGCAGCTGGTGCTGCTGTTGCTGTCGCATTTTGTGCGGTTTGTAAGTTTCCAGTGACCTTTTGGGTTGATAGAGAAAAAGAGGATAACGCATCTGCATAGCCTTAGGTTGTGTGGATGTTTATGGCTGTCTTTTTTCGACTGTTCGTTTGCCTTTTTATTCCATAAAAAACCATGGTCAATGGAATTTCTGCAGAATCATCATTATCACCATAATCTCCGATTAGATCCATATAAAGTAGTTTCGATGAGTCAAATTCGCGTAAACATGAAAATAATACTATTAATATTGTATGTATGTGTGAAAAATGGATGTTTTATATGTGTACATACTTACTTATCGACCACATAACCCATAGACTCCTAATAACAGGGGAACGGGTTCTGGCGACACATCTGACTTGTAGTTACGATGTAAGCCGTAAACAATGTACTCAAACTATCGTGTCGTCTCATTCTTTCCCATTGCGAAATATATCCATTTCTTTTTAACGTTCCGTGATTGGTAATGTATGACATTGAATTAGCTAATCACAGCATTGGAACCCCTTTCATCTCACCTTAGCTAGTTGCCAGAATGCATTTAATATTAAATTCAAAATCAAACATTAGGAGTCTACCTATAGGTTGTGTGGTCGATGTACTTACTACACTACTCTGTTCAGAAAATATTACAAATATAATATCATAATATAAGAATAAAACCCGCAAAATTTTGTCCATTTCAAGTTACATTACGTGTGGGCAATTACAGTTTACATGTATATACAGACTGCAGTTGAGCTGTAACTGTAAGCTACCAAATCCAATTCATGGTAAAACAAAGGGGGATACGGACCCTTCGAGTTAATCTTTATGAATGGCGCTTGTTCATCGAATCAATTGATTGGAAAATCTTCAAATGCTAACATTGTTTGTGTATTGTGGACAAGCTCCTTTTTACACGACTACAACAAAGGATGAAGAGGTTATGATTTTAGCAATCTATGTATTTATAAAAGTTGTTTTTTTTTTAGTTTAATTTTTTGTATTAATTTACGTTCAACCTTTTTTTTCTTTTACGCCTCGGCTCAATTCGCTTTGCCCAAGGTGCTGGGTTCACCCTGGGCTACTGAGCCCCACCGCACGACTAGGCAAGAATAATGGTGGGAAACTTACGTTTAACCACTAGGTTAGGCACTAGCCTAAACTGCCAATTTTTAAAACCCGTTTATACTTATGTAATTAAGAGGGCGACTCGCGGTTTCACCCGCGTACTTCCCATTCTCGTGAGAGTACAGGTATAAATTATAGTCTGTGTTATTCTGATGAGTAAGCTATATTATAGTAAAGTTTCATAAAAATACATTTAGTAGTTTTTGCGTGAAAGAGAAACAAACATACATTCTTAGAAACTTTCACGTTTATAATATTATAAAGGATAAAATATAAACTCGAGTTCTAGATATTTTTTGTCATTTCTAACAATTTAAAACTTTTACTTTCAAACTCAATCAACTCGAGTGAGATGGTCTGGATTCGATTCCCTGGGATGCCTTAGATTTCCCAAATTTCTAAGTGCAACATTAGACCATCGCCCGCTCACCGGTGAAGGAAAACATCGTGAGGAAACCTGCATGCCTGATGAGATTAAAAGTCTTTGAAGGCATGTGAAGTTCACAACCCCCTTCTTCATTTTAAGAAGAGATTGAGAAAGACAATAAGTGTGAAGTTCACCAGCCCGCATTGGGCCAATAATTCATCGTTGAACTATAGTCCAATACCCTCCTCGTCAGATTTCGAGGAGGCCCATACCTAGCAGTAGGAAAATATATATTTGTTGAAATTTTTTACAAAGATAAAAATGTGGTGTAAAACATTACAGAAACCATGGTAAAAGAGGTTTCTCGATATATCAGCACCATGACGCCTAAACGCCCTTACCCTTATGAATCTCATTACCATCCAATCAAATATAAACTACAGTGTAACTGACTCTTACCCTTCTTAGCCCCGTTAGCGGAGTATCTCTGAAAGTATAACGCCACTGCCGTATTCAACTAAAGTTTTTAATTAGTTACAATAGTTTGATTGGAGGCTATATTCATTTGAATGTAGAATACAGCCTTTGTATTTAAAATAAATGATTCTCGAATTCATATGAATAAGCTTTGAGTTTATTTTGACTTTTGAGATGGTGTTTCAAATATATAGATAGTTCAACTCAAATTAGCACGTGTGCTGTGTGCTTGCGCATTTCACTAAATTTTGTGTGGCAGTGGACGACGATAAATGTTATTTTCTGCGTTTTGATTATTACCGTCTTGTCGTCATCAGCCACTCCTCATCTCTCATCCACTGCTGGAAATAGGCCTCCCTCCGTGAACGCCGAGACGACCGAGCTCTTGCCAGTCGTATCCAACACTGTCAATTGCACGGAGATCGTCCTCCGACCTGGTTAATAGCCAACCAAGTACCAACACTTTGTCTACCTAAGCGCAATCGCTTTTGAACCTATACAGGTCAGTAAAATACTTCGGAACACAAGCCCTGTTTTTTTAGGAGTAATTTAATAAAAAAAAAAGAAATGTGGTGTCGTGGGACATCAGGTAGGAACGAAGTTCCTTCGGCTAAAAAGAAAGGTATTAAACACTACTCGCTTATGTATGCGACTGTCGCGCCTGCGCACGTCTCATTTAACGCTTTTATTCCACGCACTTTTTCTTACGGTTTTACTATCACATTTTTTTCAGTTCGGTCGCGCAGCAAAATCCTTATCCCCTCCAAGCCGTAAGGAACTTCGTTCCAAAATGTCATATTAAAAAAATGGTCTGGTAAGCCATATCAATAATATTATAAAGCAAATTTATAGTACAATTTCTTCGTGTGACAATTTTTCGGTTCTTTGTTTCTCTTATATCATAAATATAAGAAATGGCAACGTACACCTTTATATACGAGGAAAATAATAAAATAAAACATATTAAATTATTTTGTAGAGAGCTTACTGAGAGGGTAACAAATTTATTCATATATTACCATTTTCAGCTTATTAGATGACATCTTTTATGAACATAATTTAAGAACGTGTTCGAATAACGTATAGTTTCGTAATTTTCATTTGAGGATTCTTCGCTTCTTACGTTCCTTCCTAACTTAACTTTTGATATTCCTCATTAAAAATAAAACTAGGAATTTAGTGTTCTTTTTAAGTATATTTAAAAGCGATCTCCATGCAGTTGAAAAATAATTGAGTGACACTTCTTTAGAATCGCTGTGATTTCAAACTGGATGCAACGGAAAAAACGACAGGTAAGAGACACAAAAAGAGCGAGAGAGCAAATGTCGGTGTGTATGTACATTGCAGACTGTTTAATACTTGCTAGTTGCTTGTATTTGACATGTGTTTCACTTCTATCCTGTGTAAATCGCACACACGCCTTTTATTCGTATTGCGGCATTGTTTTTTTTAAATGTCTAAAATTATATTTTATCTTTCTTCAAGTAATCATTATTCGTTTTTGTAATATCAAAATGAATAATTATTTTCTAACCACTAAAGCTGACAATTGACAGTAATTGCATGCTAGGCTATTAGAGTTTGTTGCGGGCAGGCTCAGCGGAGACCGAGAAAGAAGCTTACTGCAAGTAACAACAGGTACAGATAATAAGGTATCCTGAACAAGTCTGACTTCTCTTATTTATTTTGCCTCCACCGTCTGCTGGCTTACCGGTTTTTTACAGATTTCGCATTGTTATTTTGAAATTTCCGACATAAGTAACTGTTAGGAAAAGGTATAAATTATTAGGGACGAACCTGGTTCCCGTTGCCCCGCGCAAGATGTTAAAGGCGCCTCGTCTTCTTTATACTGTTTTCCACACCCGTGATGATGTCGCACCGTGAATAAAACTATACGCGTCGACGGGATGATGAGTCCAGACGGTTTTCGGTATTTATTTGAGGAGACACGCGAGAGCTCGACTCGACCACGATGCGGCGAAACGTCAACTCACTTTTCCCAGTACCCCCAGATTCGTAGGAATGGAATAGATTTAGGATGAGGGTAGTAGGAAATGTTGCGTTCAGGAAGGTTCAATTAATTACGTTTGGAAAGTATAAATGCGTTCGCCTATTTTAGTCATATTATTAAGAAACAGTTACAATGTGATTTAAAGCTTTATAGTAGGTATCTATTTATAGTTTTGGAATTTGTCAAAGTCAAAGTCAAAAATTTTATTCAAAATAGTACTATCCAAGTATCTTTTTGAAGGTCAATTGAGTCTACCACCGGTTCCAAAGTAAGTCCACTGAGAAGAACCGGCGAAACAAACTCAGTGGAACTAGTCTTTTCAAATACAATATTACAAAAAATAATAATACAAACAATACATAGTACTATACTAGTATAGTATATAAGAAGAATTCAGCAAGAAACTCTGTTGGGTTGCTCCTTTCAAAATATAGTTTACAATTTTTTATAAACATACATAATTACATACATTTTTTACAATAACACATTTATTACAGTCTTATACACACTATCCTAAGATAAGTAAATAAGTAGATAAATTTAGACCCCGCAATATCCAAAACAAACCAGTAGATGTTAATAAAAAAAAGAAACTCAGCTAGGTAGAAATCGCATAACACGACCAGCCACCAAAGCAGCACCTCCACATAGGCCTGGACGCGTGAGCCAGCGTCAACCTCTTCCACATATTAGAGGGAAGTGGAAGACCCATCCCACAACGCCACCACTGCAGTAGCGTAAGCGAGAATGACATGTCATACGTTTCACCTTTACACAAGTTTAGTTCAACACACTGCAGGCTCAAAATTTATCTACATTCTAGATAAAACGGCTTTATAGAAGAGCAATTTAATCCCAAGGTTTCGCTTCGTCTAAATAACAAATTATGAAATTTATAATTTATACATTGTGTAAAACCTTATGAGTGAGTGTCTTATTCCCAAGGTGTGGTACCTTCAATAAAATCTTTTATTTCATAACACGCTTTATCACACAAACGTTCCTTAACATATTTCTTAAATTTATTAATGGAAAGATTTTGAACGTTTTCTAGGATCCTTTTGTAAAATTGTATACATTGTCCCATAAAAGAAGTACTAACTTTATTAAGTCTAAAAAATGGAACATTCAATTTATATTTGTTCCTAGTATTTATGTTGTGATGGTCGCATTTTTTAAAAAAGTCATTAATATTTTTGCGAACGTACATCACATTAGCAAGTATGTACTGAGAAGCTACAGTTAAGATGGCAATTTCTTTGAATTTTTCTTTCAATGATACCCGGGGGCCCAAACAGTATATAGTTCGAATAGCTCGCTTCTGCAACAAGAAAATCGTATTAATATCCGCCGCATTCCCCCACAGTAGAATGCCGTAAGACATTAGACTGTGGAAGTAAGCATGGTATACTAATCGCGCCGTATTTACATCTGTCATTTTTCTTATTTTTTTAATCGCAAAAGTCGCAGTACCGAGTCTATTTGCCAACTTGGCTATATGTGGCGCCCATTGCAGCTTACAATCTATTGTTATTCCAAGAAATACGGTCGAATCCACCAAGTCCATCACCTCTCCGTTAAGTGATACATTGGTTTGCACCTGCTTGACATTAGGCAGTGTAAATTTTATTAATTTAGTTTTAGTTTTGTTTGAATTAAGTTAAGTAAAAAGAAATAAATTTTACAAAATTGCTTTAGCATGTTCGCGATAAGCTATCAAATTGGTCCCTGGATACTTAATAAATAAAACTACGACAGATAATATTTATTTACACCTATTTGCAATATATTTACATTGCAATATGTTATACTCTATATAGGATGGTTAAAATGTATCAAAGTAAACCGTCGGAAAAAGAATAGGTGAAATAAACTCAATTTTTGAAGTTAAACTTCTTTAGAATCGTTGTGATTTCAAACTGGATGCAACGGAAAAAACGACAGGTAAGAGAAACAAAAACAAAAGAGCGAGAGAGCAAATGTTGGTGTGTATGTATATTCCACACTGTTTAATACTTGTATTTGAGCATTTAACGTGTGTTTCACTTCTATCGAGTGTGAATCGCACACACACCTTTTTATTTTTAGAAAAAGGTGCATTCAACTTGCTTGGACACGTTTGGACAATTTGGAGCGTTTGCAGAATTTGGAGTAATAGCACGTCAGCAGTGTGCATCGAGTTTGGTGCGTTTACAGTGTGTGGCGCATTCGGTAGGAAATGAACGACCTTACGCTTGTGTCAAAGCGGTAAGTAGCTTAGTTTCCGGTATGCAGTCAAAGGTACCTACGCGAACCTTGACACATACCTCTCTTACAACACTTATGTTTTCTTTGATCATACTTTCATAAGCGAAAACATGTAGATATAATTTTTTAAGTTAGTAAAAACTAAACAAGATTAACTACTAAATTAACTAACAGACCAGACCAAAGTAAAAGTAAAGTATCAACCCTTTATGTCCCACTGCTGGGCACGGGTGTTCTCCTTGAAATCAGGCGCGGAGGTTAATGGGCCATAGTTCACCAATCCGCTGACCCGGTGCGGGTTGGTGAACTTCACATACATCAAAGACTTTCAATCTCATCAGGCATGCAGGTTTCCTCACGATGTTTTCCTTCAGTAGTGAGCGAGCGATGGTCTGGTTGAGGTGCACTTAGTAATTTAGAAAAAACCCATTTCAATGCACACACGGTGGGTCAGGATCGAACACTTAACCTCTCGCATAAGAGGCCGAGTCCATCCACCACTGAACCATTGTCGCTCGACTGCCAGATAATCGTTAACATTTTAAATCTAATAAAAATAATTTATGATAATTATTTAAATTATTTTTGGTGCTTTTATTTTAGTTTTACAGAGCGAAGATGGTATAGATTATCTAAAAATTTAACCTACTAAAATGTAACCTGGTAGTCGTTAGTGGCATCACCTATGAACAAAACAAGCTTATCTGGTACTAGGCTTGCAGACGATCGAGGTGTGTCCAGCGTGGCACTCCAAGCGGCAGGTTCAAGATACATTGGACGAGCGGCAATGGTAGGGAGTCGCAACGTGTGGAACGCTACAGTTTCTTTCGGCGAGAACGTTCTTATACAGAAAGAAGCTGCAGAGCGTGAATTTGAGCGGGCTAATCCCACAAGAATGCGCAGACGCATCTTATAAATATAATATAAAACAAAAGAGTTGCTGGTGGACGGAGTTGAGGTTCCAGTTCATATAATTCTACAGCAGTGTATGTGGTTGTTGAAAACAGTGTTGAGTAGACTAGGATGTGCTTCGGCATCGCGTTTTGGGAAGGTGAAGTTCCTCCGGAGAACCCAGAGCTTCCCTCTTTACGCGGAAGTACACGGCGGGTTTTTAGTAGGTAAAAATCTCACATACTGAAGACTCTTCCCCTTAAGAGTCGCGATGATCTTTTAGATTTTCCCCCTCGTCAACAAAAAAAAATTACAAGCCCTGGACAATGGTCTCTTGCGAGGCAGTAATGTCTCGAAAGAAAGGTCTCTCCCGCGGCTGACGAACGGCTGTGTCTACGAGCTTCTTAATGTGCCTCCAGTATGCTCGTGTCCAGGTCAAGGTTGGAACGTAGGCCTAGTATGACATGACATCGTGGGAACTGTCTAGGAATGACGATATTTTGACTGGATGAATGATGTAATTTTGTAGAATAGACGCCACCTCCACTCTTGAACCTTATTGGCCTATCTTGGCCATCTGTTCTGTAGGGCTATTCTGTAAAAAAACATTTCGATATCGAGCTTCACCTGGGTGATAGAGCTCACTTTATATCACTTCCAAAGTCAAACTTTATTGATATAGATAGATAGTTGAGTTTTAAAGAAAACAAATTCGTCATATTATAACCACGGACCTTACAGAATAGCCCCTTTTTTTTACGCCGGGAAATGCACTGACATATGTGGGACTCACTGCGCCCGAAAGATGGTAAGTGGACGCAGCTCTACCCACTAAAACCCGGCGAGTGCCACCAATTCCGCCTTTGGTCAGGTGCCCCGGATCTACAAGCAACAGGGCACCTCGACGGCTAGTCAGTCCCTCAGGGGACTGACGCCACCTCCACAGAGCGGTTACCCCGCACCACAGAACAACGTCTGGACAGTACAATGAGGTGAGGTTCCCATCCTCACCCCTTGCCCCCTGCTCTTTTGTCCCCTCTTCTTATAAGAGGGGTACAAAGAGCCCCCTCGGCTCAATTCGCTTCACCCAAGGTGTTTGTGTCACCCTGGGCTACTGTGCCCCACCACCACGACAAGGCCTGAACTATGGTGGAGACAGAATAGCCCTACTGAGTGTGTGACCAGCCCACTGCTACGTCAACGAGGTTATTCATCGCGTGGTATCGATAATTTTAGATACATTATAAACACAAAACGAAAACATAATATGCCTAAATAAAATCATTAATAAATAATGATTATCTCATATCTGAACACTAAATCCTTATCATTATTCATTATTAATCAAGATTTATGTTACGTGAATGGCTAACAGCGGTTTAATATTATAACAACAGTCATTATTTGTTTTACTTTAGATTTGGAATTCCATTTAATGTCATTATTGTGACATTTTGTTCGAAGGTTGTATAAAATGAAAACGAATAAAGTCATCGTGTTTTACCCAACTGTGTCAGAAGGAGGGTTATGTTTTTGAGTGATAAATCCATGTGTATTTTTTTATTATTAATTTTGAGATTATGATGATTTGATTTATATATTTTGAGTTGAAAATTAAAATGAATAGTATAATGATTATTATTATTATTATATCGGGACCATTCACACGCGACCATCTGATCTGAAACTAGACAGAGTCTGTACATTGGCGACCAGATAATTACTGATACATACATATATTATTATGAATACAAACATTGTACTATGGATAAATTACGCTCAGACACAGAACAAATGAATAGAAATCGAACCAACGACCAGAAGGTCGTTTAGCAGGAAGGGTTACTAACCACTAGAACAAAATGCTAGATTAGATATCAATGGATTATATCAATGGATACATACAATAGGTTTTTAATAAGACCTAAATTTCTATTTCATAATTTTGGAATATATTAGATTTTTTTATTCAAAACAGTTAGGTTTTTGTATGGAATAAAAATATTTCCGTTTCGGAAGCAGGGACGCCGCCGCGCTTTGCCAAAAAATACATTTGACAATTGTACACAAACGAGAATTTGCGGTGACCTATTTGATAAAACACTATTAATATATACAGTAAACTGATGGGAATTGTAGTATTATAACAATTACCTAGGTAATAAAAACTTAAATGATAGTACCAAACCTTAATTAATTCATATACTTAGCCGAAGTGGTAGGTAACAATGTTCAGTCTAGGTGATACACTCATATTCATCATAACTATCAACTTTTTTACATGCGTTATTGGACATGGGCCTATTTCAATGAACCCCAAGACGGCCGACTCCCCACCACCCGCGCCTAAAGCGGATAGGCCCCTGCGCGGAGACCGTCGTCTCATCTATAAATAGTTTTAAAAATATTAAAAAAAAATAATTATTAAATTGCCCATAACATAATATTTTAATATTTATGGTTTTTGGTTTTTTTTTTTATTGAACTTTAACATTTTTAATCGAATGAGGACAAAACCATAATTATTATTATTATTCTATGTGATTATTTTCGGTCGTTTCTTTTTTTTTTGGAACGAAGTTCCTTACGGCAGGCTTGGAGGGGATAGGGATAGTAAAACCGTAAGAAAAAGTGCGTGGAATAAAAAGCGTTAAATGAGACGTGCGCAGGCGCGACAGTCGCATACACAAAAGAGTAGTGTATAATACCTTTCTTTTTAGCCGAAGGAACTTCTACCTGGTGTCCCACGACACCACATTTCTTTTTTTGTTTCACAGAGTGACGATGGTTTAGTGGATCTGCCTTAGTTATGAGATGCCCTTTTTTGATCCTAATTCTTGTTATGTCATAAAAATAGTTTTTCCTCATTTCTAAGTGCACCTCAACACGAGACGATAAGATCTTCACTTGAACTTCACACACACTCAAACACGCATTAGGCCAAAGTATTGGTGAAATATGGCCTAATATCTTCCTCGCCATATTTCGAGAAGGAAACCCGTACCCAGCAGTGGGACTTATAAGGGGTGATAGTTTTTTTAGTTTTCCCACAGATTTTCGTAAAAAAGACTTTACCAGACTAGGGGCCTGTTTCACAATCTCCAGTTAAGTTCCCAATAGGCTATCGGCAACATATTTGACAGATAGAGTATGGAGTATCTGTCAAATAACTGTCAAATATGTTGCCGATAGCTTATTGGGAACTAAACTGGAGATTATGAAACAGGCCCTAATAATTCGAAGTCGCCCGACCTTCCAGTGCATCTAACTGCAGAGCACCAAATGAACATTGTCGTTCCATCTAGCCTAGTCTGTGGAAGTAAACTCTCCATCTTCAAACATAGTCTCCACTTGAAATCTATTAGCCCAATGTCTTCTGGTTGCAAAGGCATCGTATCACTTGAGGTCACAAACACGGGCTATTTGGATAACAATTTAATTAACGTTATTAAAGTTTCGACCATGTGTAGTCCCGTGAAGTGGAACGTGACCCCAAGCCGGAAGACTCCCGAGGTTAGCCGTCCTGGAGATCGTATTGAAATGTACCAAGTAAGAGGCTAGAGCGATATCATGTAACATTAAACGTATACCAAATTCTTCCATATATCAACGTCTTCAACGTGCAATGCAGCAACGCGATACTGTGCCGCGTCGTGCGTATGCTTCATACGACGATGGCGCGATATGAACTCCTCGCAGCAACTAATCAGACGCCAAAAAGCCGTGGAAACGGTACTCCATGGCTGACGTCGGGCAAGCACCGGCAAGCCCCATTTCTTATTCATTATAAGGTGAAGCCAATGAAGCATGAAGGCCACTAGGGCCATTATTATTCCATCTATAGTTATAGTTTCTATTTTCTTCTATACACAAACAATAGTGCCCTTAACTAGTGTCATTTATAAGAATTCTATCCGGCCTTCTCCAAAAATTACGAAAGTACGTCTCAAAATTATTGTAAATCCCTACTTTCCTATTAATATTATTGCCAAAGTAACTACGTCTTTCTGTCTGTCTGTTGCGCTTTCACGCCTAAACCACTGCACCAACCTTAATGAAATTTAATACGCATGTAGACCAGAGCTTGCGAAAGGACTTAGACTACCTTTTATTGCGAAAAAAGGTTTGGAGGGGTTCGTTTGAACGCGCTAATCTCAGGAACTATTGGTCGGATGTGAATGATTCTTTCAGTGTTAGATAGCCTATTTATCGAGAAAGGCTTTATACCACCCCGCTGAGTCGCCGTTATAAATTATGGTTAACGCAGGCGAAGCTGCGGGTAACAGCCAGTATATAATATCCACTTGAATAACTATTCTATACCATATTTATAATTTTATTGGCACTGATGGGATTGAATAGGACTAAAAATGGGTAACGCTAACCTAAACCGCTTGCCTGTTCGTTAATACAGAACACATTCAAAGCTACTTTTGAATGAGCGTTTGAACAAGATTAGAAACTGTGAACTTCAATCGTCATCATCATCATCATCAGTCTTTATCCGTCCACTGCTAGACATAGGCCTCCCTCAATGAACGCCAAGACGAGTGATTCCTTGCCACTCGCATCCAACGTGTATCGGCTAAACTGAGGGCTTAGACAACAATGTAAAAAAAATAACGAAGTTTGAAAAGAATAAAATGTATGGGATTGACATAAGTCGCTCTAAATCACGTGGTGATAACAAAATCACAAACTGTCTATTGGTTATCGATCGTTATTGTCATATATTGACAATAACGATTATTGACATGGACATTGTTATTGATAATTCGAAGACGATGACGAATTTCCGTCTTCTCTACGAAACGATGTTACTTTGTCTAAGCCACTGTGCTCGGAAATCGTTTTCCCACTTGGCTAATGACCGACCAACACTTCGTCTACCTAAACACGAAATTCTATAATATAGTAAAATTTTTATAATATGTGATTATGCAAATCGACATTTTAATGAAAAAATATTATGCAGTGCATCGACATTTATTCGAAAAGATTCCCATTCCTACCCACGACCACGCTGTAAAGTATAGCAAACGTTATAACAATCTTACATCACGAGAAACCCTTTAAATCTTCCCCTCTCTTGCCTTAAGCCGGTGTTCCGGTAGCGCAACCCTTACAATATCCATTTAATTGGACTGCACGAAATTACGAAGTCCCAATCCTTTTACGGACCTTAGGGCATTTATTTCAATTAACTCGTTCGAAAAGTGTCATAGTTATATATTTCTACATAAAAATGATGCCATGTCCAAAATTAGCTCCTATTATTGATTTGTTATTTGACTAGCTGTTGCACGCAGCTTCGCCTGTGTCAATTAAGATTTTAAACGGGTCCCTCACTTTTTTGAAAATTTAATATAGGCTATATTCACTGGGGTTAGTGTAACTTCCCAACAGTGAAAGAATTGTTTAAATCGGTCAAGTAATTTCGGAGCCTATTCAAAACAAACAAAAAACGAAACCTCTTTGTAATAACAGTATAGATAATGAAATTGGCATTTTGGGCAGTTTGGGCAGTTTTTTTTCTTCCGACTTGGAAGAAAAAAGATAGACACGATATGTTTTTGAGGCTTGTTGAGGCAAACGATCATTCAGAGCCTTATGACACCCATAGACATCAGCACAACAGGAGTTGCCCTTCCCCCTTCCCGCTCCAACGGACCACCGGAAACTCAAAAAACGCAACTGCATAGCCTTTATAGATGTGCCACCTCTGTTGTACCTGCCTAATTCGGCTATAGCGCAACTATGCCTCTTGCAAAAAAATTGCTTGTCTGTAAAGTAGGTTTACGGAAGGTATTTTGACTGAACCGAACTGAGCCGATTGCTCTAGCCGATCTTGCCTCTCTCTCATTCGTGCCACGCTCCCGATTGCGGAACGCGACATGACGTCATCTTTTTCGTGCATGCTGCCCGTTATACCGAGTTATTAGACGTCGTCATGTCAAAAAAATAGGCAAATGGATAACCTACTCATTCTTTGAAGCCGGTTAAAAATCAAAGTAAATGTCTCTATTTGTGATGTCGTGCAGGCTTTTATCATATCACCGTACTATCCCCACGTATATTAACGCGTACATTAAAGTCAAACAAACACCATTAAATAAGTTCAAGTATAAAACAACTCCGGTACATTACGAACATTAACTAAATCGACTAATGGCACGACACATGACTGGCTCTTGCCCGCGGCTTCACATAGTTTCTGATTTACTGTTTGTTTATAATAAGTGATGGTTGTGGTTTCCAAATTGAGTGATCTCGCGTTCTTATTATTATGGTTTTCTAATCATCATCCCCACATATCTATCTTCTGGTTACTAGTAGTTTTCGTGAAAAAAAAAATAGATTCAGTTGACTCCCAGCTGGATGGAACGACTATGAGAAGTTACCGTCCAGTCCCTTTAATCTTTTACGTTTAAAGAAACAATAGAATAGACACACAATACAATAAAACACAATAGAATAGTCATTAATGTATATGAAACAATATTGTCGAAAGTGAACGTCAATCAGTCGACAGCGAACGCCAGTCTGGCAAAAACAAATGTCAATTCTGGGCTGGTTAGATGCGTTGCACTGAAAATAAAGAAAGAAAACATATTATATTTGATACAAACAGGAAACAGACATTAAAAATAATCTTTTAATTTAAGGAGCTTTGCTCTTGTCGGTGGTGTTCGGTGTGCCTTCCTATAAACCCTCACCTCCTGATACGACATAACCCGTACTTTCTCCTTTATTTGTTCCACATAAGTCCGTCTCGGTCTACCTCTTCCTCTTTTTCCCTCAACCTTTCCTTCTATGATATTATATTTTTTTAAGGGTAACGTCGTATCAGGTGACCAATCATACTTCCTTTTCGGTTCTTTATAGTTTTAATGATGTTTCTTTCCTCTTGCCACATCCCAATTTGGAAAGGTATCGCCAGGTATGTGACATCGCAGCAGCTCGTTGTCAAGAACCACATTTCTTATTCTTTGCATTCCATACTCCATAAATAGGGCGTTTAGAACGGTGGTTGCACCACTTGCCTGCCGTTGCCTTGGTATTAATTTTCTTTCGTTTTTAATAATTATTTCAATAACTGAAATTCAATATAAATATTATTAGTAATACAGTAAAATCTTAATGATAATAAATAAAATAAGAACAGTAGCTACAATTCCTATTCTAAGCATTCATAATAATGGTCTAAACACTGGCCTTTTTGGCGTTCATTGAAAAAGTCTACGTCGAGCAGGGGACGAAAACAGGGTGATGATGATAGTGAATCTAGAGGTCAGCTGAACCCCTGTGCCCTTTAACCTGGATTCAGTTGTTGTCAATCCATTTACGCCAATCTAGTTTTCTCCTTTCTCGTGACATGACACAAAGTGGATCTCATTTCATCCCAGCAAATCGATACTTTAAATTTAGAGCAACCGATTTTATCAATACTTTATATAAAAAAAATCTCATTCGACCACAAATAAATGCACCCTTTTGTTGAATTCGCATAAACAAGGACACAATACGCATTTTATTGAATGCATTTCGAGCCAACAGAATGAGCTCTAACTCTAAATCCAAAATAGGTGTGAATTGGGACGGTCATGTAACGCCATTCCAACACTGGTATGTGACTATGGCCGTACACGTCCGAGCACAAAAATATGCACACATTATTTTTTTTCCTTTTTTAGAACATTCACTACTTTACCCATTTAGGAGGCTTGTAATTACGTGCTTAACTGTATAATTATGTAATTCAAATTCACCATCATAAATATTTACATATTTCTTACGTGAATTAAGATTGTTGTCAATATCCGAATGAAGATATTAAAAAAGACAGGTAGCGGCATCTATGTTGCGTTTACTGTTTTGTCTTTCATTACAATTATTTTTAATACTTATATTTTATTATATATGATAAATTAATTACCTAAAAAAATACTAACTTGATTATTCACATTTTGATTAAAGTATTAAATTGAAAATATTGAAAATGAAATGGCTTCATAGCTTACGATAAAAACTAATACGATAATCTGCAGCAACGTTCTTATACAAAGCAAACAAACAACAAATATGCAAATAATAGTTTGATATCATTTGCCTAACTCGTACTCTATTACAAAAACTAAAGTTCAAAATTTCATTATCTTGGCAAAGAAACTCTTCAACATTTTCAAATAAACCTAGAATGCAAATTGAGTAGTAAATTAAGCGAGGCGCATCTTCAGACAGTTGGAAGACATCTTCCAAACACATTAATCAACTTTAAGTTCCACCACACATTTTCATTGTCCCCCATTTCACGGGAATTATACAAGGCACAATTTCAAGTGAAAATGGCCTCGATAGAATAATGATAGAGGATTCGAGAACATAATAAATAAACTCTAATTAAAATATATACGATGGTATATCTAGAATAGCTCATGCAACTTTGTCTTCTTCGGCCTTATCTATAAAGATATATTCTTAATGCAATTAAAGATAAATTCACTAGATTTTTATATCTCTTTGGGACGTTGCATGCTCAATCCAAAGGCATTGGCAAACACATTTATCAACTTTAAGTAGAAAACACATTTCCATTGTCCCCCATTTCACGCGAATTATACAATGCACAATTTCCGATGAAAATGGCCTCGACTGAATAAGCAGCGATAGAACGAGATTCGGTTACGGATACGGTCTAATGCGTAAAATAATGTTTATATTTAATTTGATCGCGATTGTAATTTTGATGGATTGAATATGAAACGACGTTTTAATAATGATTGGGTTATAATAATAATAATATCAATGGATGCTTTTTACATCACGTCAATCTGGTCCCGTGGTAAGTACTCGAAGAGACTTGCGTTATGGGTACCAGGCAACGGAAATACATAATATATTTAATACTTTTTATATTAACACTTATATTTAATACACATCCATGACCCAGGATCACAGAAACCTATTTGTTCCCTGGCGGGAATCGAACCCGCAACCTCCGGCTTGAACGCCAACGCGCTAACCATTGAGCCACAGAGGTTGTCGATTATAATATTAAGAAGTTTGTTTCGAAGCACAGACATTTTTAACATACATATAATAAATACCTTATTAAACTTCTAGTTTGAGAATCCAAGTTATCCTGGTGGCAACTTAGGGATCTTTAAAAAACATAAAAGAATATATTCTTATTTTAAATGCTGTTAACTATGACGTGTCTATGGATGTTTCTTTTGCACACTCTTTAATAAAAATCTATAGTCTATCTATAAGCGACGACGGTCCAGTGATGAATGGACTCGACCTCTTATGCGAGAGGTTCCGGGTTCGATACTGACCCCCCCCCCCCCCCTTGTGTGCCTTGAAATGTGTTTTTCTAAATTTCTATGTGCACCCCAAACACATGTCAATCGCAAACTTTTGGCCCATTACCTCGCCTCGCCTGATTTCGAGCAGGAGACCCGTGCCCAGCAGTGGGACATAAAGGTTTGATACTTTACTTTACTACTTTTATAGTCTATCAATACTGATACGCTGTTCCAATGCGGGCTATGAGCTTCACATCCCTTGAAATTCCTTTCATATCTAGGCATGCAGGTTTGGTTTCAATGCGATTCACACGAGATAGAAGTGAAACACATGTTAAATGCTCAAATACAAGTAATTATTAAAAACAGTGTGCAGTTTACATACACACCGACATTTGCTCTCTCGCTCTTTTGTGTTTGTGTCTCTTACCTGTCGTTTTTTCCGTTGCATCCGGTTTGAAATCACAACGATTCTAAAGAAGTTTCACTTCAATAATTTAAAGATTATTAATAATAATTTAAAGATTATTAATTATAATTTACTGCTGTAAGATAACTTATACATAAATAATAAGCTGCTGCTGTCTGATTTCATCTCGTTATAATGAAATTAAGAACCATCCTTCAACCCTTTGGGGGAAGCCACGTTACATCGAATCATCTAATTAAACTTCAACACTTAAGACCATAGCAATTTTGCACCGGACAGTTTTCTTAAATAATTTACCCATTAATGCGGATTACGGAACATGTAAGCAAATTAAAATTAAGTATTTAATAAGATTTAAATAACCTTTTCCGGTAGAGGTTATTAAGGTTCTGGTGTAAGGGTTATTAGTATTACGAGGGTCGGGATACTAGCTGCGCCCTACGACTTATCCCGTGTAGTTCCCATTGGCATGCCAAAGAGATAATTATTTTATCTCTATATAGACTATTAATGTTGATAGTGTAGATTAAGATGATGGGATAAAAAGTACCCAAGAGCGAGTAGGCCGCACTCACGAACAATGCAGTACCAATTATATTATTATGTATCATCATCATCTTCCTAGCCATTATTATTCCCATTCATTTGGGGTCGGCTTTATATGTCTTCTACCTCCACTCTGGCCTCATGCTTGTTAGTTCCCGCGGCACTCCACACTCCTCCATATCTCTACTTATCCCGTCCAGCCATCTCTTCTTCGCTCTTCCCTTTCCCCTATACCCTTCCACCCACATGTCCATTACCCTACGTGTCACGTAATCGATTTCTTGTCTACAAACATGTCCAAACCGTATTATGTATCATAATATTGTATATACACTACCCAAAAATATGACGATTCTTGTATGATACAGCATAATATGTACAGAATTTTAAATATCTGATTTAATTTAACTGTATTTCTATGTAAATATTGTTTTTATTCTGTTTTTAATATTTGTTCTTAGAGCGGCAACAGAAACACATCATCTGAGAAAATGTCAACCAACTATCACGTTCAATAAGATATAGCCCTGTGACACACAGAGAATCAGACAAACGGACAGACAGCAAAGTTTATTTTAATTAGGATAATAAAGTATGCTTTTCTCTGCCTTTTCATTTTTTACGTCCATTGTTTTATGTTGTACTTGATTATAACATGTACCTAATATCTTCATTTAAGCTTTAGAACAGATTAGGGGAACATTTATGCTAAGCCAGATTCATACGGGCACAAATAGTTTCAAACTTATGCTAATTCTTAGAGCGAAAAGATAAGTTTTATTCGGCTTCGTGTATCATAAGGATCTATAGTTATAATTTTACATATTGCAGCCCGCAGCTTCATCGTGAATTTAAGACTTTTAAAAATTATCAGGCGATCGATAGGTTAATTGGTGATTGGCAGTGATATAGTAGCATTTATGCAAACCTTTTATTTTCTTCGCTACAGTGGCGGATCTAATTATTGTATATAACATTTAAATATTGTCTATGAATTGGTACAAATGACCCTAAGTATTGCTTGTGAATACGTACGTGTGCTATTTACTTATATATCATATTCCTCGAGCTACAACATATTTCCTTGCAATCAATTGAGACTTGATTATTGAAAATTGCCGTCCGTATAGTGGCTGCTACAAAAATGTACGAGGCAATGAATCGGTCTTTTTTTATAATGTCTTTAAAAATGAGGTAATCTAAGACTAGCCCAGGTAACTCCTGTGTTGCCTGCCCGGAGACGAAAGATAGCTCGTCCTGTCCTTTTCTAATTTCCCAAACAGAAAAACTGTTTGACGAAACGAGCCCTGCTGCTCCAAACCCTCTAGACAAGTGGCAAATGCTCCAATTCTATGCAGTTGCATTTTACGCTAACCCCATAGGTTTGCTGCAAAATTTTTGAAGAGCGTTTATTCAAACGCATATAGTTTATCCTTTTGTTTGTAAAAACTTTTAACAACGTCTGTACTTCGTTTAAAACTATATAATATTATTATTCTAATATTTCTTTTTTTTTAATGTCGTAAGCTAGTGTCATTCCCATACACTAATAAGTATTCTATTCTATTCGTTTAGCGTTTATGCCACTTGTCTTGCGGTACAGTACAGTACATTTTATACGTTTTTATCTCAATAGGAAGGGTAGGTTAGAAAAACTTTTTAATATTTTGTCTGAAAATATCGAGATTTCCCTGTACAATAACATTCATAAGTTAGTACACGTAGACCGAATTATTTATTCAGTCGAATCAGACGTATCCGACCTTGAAACATGACTACATTATGCAAAGGGTACATCATTTGCTTTTTTATTTTAACAATATAGGGATTTAGAATACGACGCCCCAAGAAATTTGATTATTTAGTTATAAAGTTAAATTTTAGTTTCAAATTAAATAATAAATAAAAATAGTCGAGTTTTATATTATGGGTTTGAACGACGCATAGTTGTGGATTTCATTTAAGTATTGTCTTTGAATTGGTTTAAATGACCCTATGCGTTCGGGAGTACTATGACACCTCAAAGAATTGTTTATGAAAACGAGTGTTAGATTTAATGTGACGTCAACGTCAGTCGTTGTGTGCCCAATAAAATTGTTTAAAGCAGGATAATTTGCCTAGCTACTTTTAATTTCTTACTCGTTTATGACGCGACTTCGTTAATTAGGCATTATCTACCTATGTATTTACTACACTACACTATTTATTTACATTTAAATTCAAAGCTAGGAAACAAGCAACCGACTCTCGTCTACAGTGGCGAACGTTCCCGAACAGTCGATTATTGGAACGAAGTTCCTTACGGCAGGCTTGGAGGGGATGGGGATTTTGCTGCACGACCGAACTGAAAAAAATGTGATAGTAAAACCGTAAGAAAAAGTGCGTGGAATAAAACCGTTAAATGAGACGTGCGCAGGCCCGACAGTCGCATACACAAGCGAGTAGTGTATAATACCTTTCTTTTTAGCCGAAGGAACTTCGTTCCTACCTGGTGTCCCACGACACCACATTTCTTTTTTTCGTTTATGGCTCGTTCGAATTCGTTGTATAAAATGTAAACGCTGTATTAAGGTAAATGATTAAAAATATCTCATAATAGATACAAAGCTTTCTGAAACTGCTAAAGAACTAAATTTAACACTTTAATATCACAAATTTTCCAGTTTTAGTTGCTAACCAAATTGACAAAATTCTATGGAAATGAGGCTTTATGTAATAATTTTATCGATTAATTCTAATATGCGGTGAAACCTTAATTAATCTAGCTTTGACGACCCTAATTTAGCGTTTCTATTGCTAAGGATGTGAAATGGCTTAATATCGATAAAAATAATATCATGATTATTGTTTTCTTTTTTTCTTATATTGTTACATATTTTTTTGCACAAAAACGTTTTTGTTTGTTTGACATAATATACATTATTATAATATTATGTACTAAGGAGGAGAAATGAATGAATATTAATAACTATTACCCACACCTTTTTGTGCACTTACCTTGCCTTTTCAGAATTTCTAAGTGCACATAAACACGTAACTATCGCTTGCACCGATGAACGAAAACATACCTTTTTTTTTAGTTAAAATAATTTTAAATTATTGACCAACTCAAAATGAGAAAATAGTAACACTAGAAAGCAAGGAAAAGCGATGCATAACATATTATGTTCAAACTAGCTAATCAACAAAAATAAGCTCACCCACATTGTTATATGGCATAAAATAGTTTGCAAGAGATATTACAATTGGTTTTTGATCGCTTTCGCTTGGTTTTTAGAATATTAAATGTCATTTTTCGTTTCTTATTTTTTTATTCATGAAACGATTATGCGAAATGTTTTTGTCTTGGACATGGTATTACCAAGACAAAAACATTTCGCAGTGGAAAAACAACCATAAAATTACATGCTGTTTATTCACCACTATAATCGATAAATTGAAATAATTATAGTCCTACTAATATTATAAATGCAAAAGTTTGTGAAGATGTTTGTTACTCTTTCACGCAAAAATTACTAAGGGATTTTGATGAAACTTCTTAATAATATAGCTTTTTTTTTTTTTTTTTTCGGTTGGATCTATGCTAATGGTCCTAGTGACCGTTATGCGTCATCGGAAATGGGGTGATCCGATTGGATCATCCTATGACGTTAAAAATTTGGGGGGTTGCCCCCCGCCATGTTCATGGCGTCGGGTTTGTACCTAACTTGGTCAGCTACGGTCGACTGGTTTGGAACGGGTGACGTTAGAAACCTATCGTGAGGGCCGGCCCTCCCCTCCCCCGGTAGCGGGGGAGGCGGGTCAAGCGCGGGACCCGAGCAAGCTGCCGATAGCAGAGTGCTATCGGTGATTACACGGTCTATATTGGTGTCGACTCGTAGCTGATCTGAGCCTATGCTGTCGCGGTTGATCCGGATCAACTGGTCAACGGAGTGTAGGGTTCGACGTCGCATACGACCCCGGGGCCCATGCGGTGTGAATGTGTGCCTAACACCGGCTGTGTTATGTCTGAGTGTGTGTTGTAGCCTACGTCGCGCTTCAGCGTCGCGCTTTAACAGTTCTGTGATTTTATCAACAGGATCGGTTATGACATTCTTAGGTAACCTAGACTTATTAGGTGCTAAGCTATCGGGGGTGTAGTTTGCCGCACTCACGACGAGTGGGTTCGGGTGGAGAAGTGCCTTTTCGAAGTGACGTTCTGACATCGCTTTGAAATGGCCCCTAATCGAATCTAGTCTGAGGTCGCGGTGTAGGTCGATGTTTCTTACGTACCACGGGCAACCGGTTGCCACACGTAAGAATTTATTTTGGATCGTTTGGAGGCCTCTGAGTCTATGCTGAGGCACATGCGCGAATGCCACACAGGAGTATGACATGATGGGGCGGATACATGATTTATAGAGGGTGAGCTTGTGCCTGAGGGGCATTTTGCTCTTTTTGTTTATGAGGAAGTACAGTCTACTACTGACGAAACGGGCTTTTTTAGAAATCGCGGCGATGTGTGGTCTAAACGACATCGACCTGTCAAGGGTGACCCCCAGGTACTTGACCTGTCTAACTCTGGGAATAACGACGTTATTTAGTAAGATTGGTTTCATCGTGAACCATGTTTGTCTGCGTTTAGGTAAGCGTGTCTTTCTCTTACGAGAGAAATGAATCGACGCGCTTTTATCGGGGTTAATAGCTATTCTCCATTTTGCGAACCAGTTGCCTAGTTCGGTGACGGCACGTTGGAGAAATAGCGATGCTCTATTAGCATTAGGGTGGGTAACGTATAGAGCTGTATCGTCAGCGAAGAGAGCCAGTTTGACGTCCGGAGGTCTGGGGATATCTGATGTGTACAGATTGTATAGAGTTGGGGACAGCACGGAGCCCTGGGCCTGAGCCCTGATAATATAGCTTATTCATCAGATTAACACACAGGCTATAATTCATGCCCGTATTCCCACGGGAACGCGGGCCGCTGCTATACTATATATAAATGCCGTTGTAAATCTTAGTTAACGCAGGTGTAGCTGCGGGTTACAGCTAGTATTATAATATAGTAGCCCGTAGTACGATTTATATTTGAGCTATTGATTTAGAAGACTGCAACATAAATACGACAATAAATAAATTACGTAATAGTAACGTAATCTTAATATATATATTTCTTGTGTGCGTGTGTATGTGACTGAACTCCTCCTAAACGACTGGACCAATTTTGATGAAATTTTTTGTGTGTTCGTGGAGATTCGAGGATGGTTTAGATTCACAAATCTGACCGACAGATGGCGCTGCAGTCGGTATCTAGGTTATTGATCTGTACTGCTACTATCGATTCGTATCTAAAGGACAACGTCTGTGGGGTCCGCTAGTATTACAATAAAATTCTATTTCCATTAACTTTAAATAGATAATACAGTTCGAGAAAGTCTATTTCCCGTCGAATTCATAAAACTAATACGAAATCAGAACAAAAGTTTTTATTAAATATATTATCATTGGTACGTCCGAAAAGGTCCAAAAAGTATGGAAACTCTAACTTGGAATGAGCAAGTTCCTAAATTGATTTAACTTTCTTATACAAGTATATTATACATATTTATTTATCTAGTATTTTTCTTTATAATAATCCTTACTCTACCCTAATATTATAAAGAGGAAAACTTTGTTTGTTCGTTTGGTTGTAATGAATAGGCTTAAAAAGTACTGGACCGATTTCAATAATTCTTTTACCATTCGAAAGCTACATTATCCACGTAGGCTAAATTTAATCTGGAAAATAATAGGGTTCCGTAAGATATTTGGGTTTTTCGGACACAAGGTGTATAAAATCACCCAGAAAAGTTACTTATTTTGCGTACTAAGATTCCGTTGTAAATCTTGGTTAACGCAGGCGAAGCTGCGGGCAACAGCTAGTAATATTCTAAATGTGAAAGTAGGGATGTTTCTTACGTATTCACGCGAAAACCACTCAACCGATCATCATGAAACTTCGTACACATTATTCTCGAAGCTACTAGAAGTAAAATAGGATACTTTAACAAAGGAGTTCTTTTGCTCATACGGGCAAAGCCGCGGGTAATAGCTAGTATGGTATGAATAACAGTTTGTTTATTCGTATACTAAAAGTATGTAAAATGTCTTTTAGTAAGAATTGAAAAAAAAACCAGTTTATTACACATAAACTTGTTTTATAAACATTAAACATGTATTGAATAATATAGTTTTCTCTAAAGGTTTTTTTTATTAAGATTTAAAAAAAAAGATTTAATTAAGACGGTGTTTTCATTACTAAAATTAATTAAATGGGTATTTATCATGTTTTTTTTTTTATTTTGCGGAACTCAATATTTAGACAATTAAATAATTTCAGTTTACCAAAAGAGTTCTTAGGATCGATTTTTTAATACTACCTATTTGGACAATTTCTTACTAACTTTTACTATTTGTAGTGTTTTTTATGTTCCAAGAGATTGAATTAGAGTAATTCGTGATCGAAGGTAAATTATTTTCTATGGTTTAGAACACGAAAGTATTGTAACAAAAGGGTAAAAAATCTAGTGAAATTTGACGTAGAAAACAAAAATATCAATTCATATTTCCGTATAGGGTACAAATACAACAATAGAAAACAGGAGAACGGCCATAAATCAATAAAAAATTGAACAATTTTCATTTTGGCAATTTTTTTCGTCAAACAAAAGGTACATACAGGTGAGCTTTGTTTATGCTTACAACCCAATGGTTGTACAGTCAGCGTAAAAAATGCATCATAGGTCAGTTTCAAATAACTTTAAAATGTTTGTAAATGCTATAAAGTATCCGAAACGTCGGACATTTGAAATTTCAATAAGCCGCGATAGAATCGTTTAAGAATAAAAAGATATAAAAATTGAAAACTAATTTCTTTGCTGACTGACCTAAGTAGGAATTCTCGTCAAAAACTTCTCACTCTGAGCTTGTAACACCATTTAAAGACTACAACTTATATTTGTCGCTAACTGTTGCTATAGTGTTTTTATTCGACGGTGGTAAGGCAGAGATCCGCTATAGGTACAAACCCGACGCCATAGCATAGCTCCATCCGAAAAAAAACTCTTGCTATAGAACAAACTAGAAAAACTAATCATTATGCTGACCATTTCAAGTTACAAGTGATGAAAAACATCTTATTACATCATAACTTAATACCAGTATACGTTTTGTATAATTTTCAGCAGCCATATTTCTTTAAATATAACTACCATATTATATAGATGAGATGTAGCGCCGACTGCAGAAAACTTACCTCGGGGTTTATAAAAAATGAAAACTGATTTGTTTGCTGACTGTACCAGCTGTACTACCAATTATTATAATCTTATTTTGGTGACTTACGCTCTTGTGGGATATTAGCTTTCGCATGCGATGTTAATTGTCCTTTGAGTCGTACTTGGGTGCAATTTTTAGTCTGTGCGCATCATATTTGTGTATTTGTGTGCATGTCTTCTACATCACACTGTTTCTAACGGCAATCTTTGTTTCTTCCAGGTTCTAATTCTGACAAGGAAACTAGAAATCAGACGAGGGAGGTTGGGCCATTTCTCTTACGACCAGTTTTCTTATGCGCTGGAGCAATGAGGGATGATCAACTTCACACACCACTTCAACATGATAACTTATGATAGCTTATAAAAAATTGGTTGTCTGTATAATCGGTTTACGGACAGTAGTAGTTTATGTGACAACGTCAAACATTACATGCACGAACCGAATTGAGCCGATCGCTCGAGCCGATCATGCCTCTCTGTCGTTCGTGCCGCGCTCTCGCTTTCGGAACACAACATGACGTCATATTTTTCGTGCATGCTGCCCGTAATATCGTGTTATTAGACGTTAGTGATGTAACGCGAGTTCTTACGAGCCTATCACGGGACTAGGTTAACGTGATGTAATCGTTAGATATTATTTATTCATTCATCAATTTGTTTATTTCTTTATTACAGTGAAACTTTTATTACACCTCAAACTTTTTCACCTGTGTTGCATGTCGCGTGACGGTCGGAGGCCAATATGGCCCATAGTTCGCATCAGCTGACCGTGTAGTGTATCGACTATTACTCATTAGTGCCAGTGCTCCACGCTAATTTGTTTGTTAAATGTCTATAATGTGAAAAAAGTTTCACTTCTACCGTGGTTTCATAAAACCACACAATCTTATTCATTTATTATTATAACTGAGATGCAGGTTTCAATAATAAATATCATCATGGGTCTACCTCAAAGCCGTGTCAACTTTTCCATGGCCACGCGTCAGCTAGCGGATTGATAGACAGGTTAATTTTCCCCCTGACACCCGTCCACTCGGCATTGATCGCTTCGACTGCTCGTTAGCAATGGAACCGAAAAGACTCTTAAGTTTTAAATATTGCAACGGTTTCAATAGATATAAATAAATTAAACATTATAATGCATACGTACTAAGTCTCTTCTTGAATCCTTCAGATTACTAAACTAGTAACTAAAAGTCATCTATTTTGAAAGAAAGAAAAATATTTTTATTGTTTACAACAACATAATATATTAAGACAAAATATTTAAAACTAACTTAAAACAGGCGTTACAGCCATAAATAGCTTACGGTATAATGTGAACAATAGAGTCAGCCACTCAGCATTTGTCACACCATTACAGAAATGGTAGGACGCTGATTTACAGTGACTCCTCGTGATCACACATAATTATTTTAATAATTTTCATAATCTTTATCACCTATTACACTTACCAACTTTGAAAATCAATATCAACATCATCTTCCTTGCCATTATTTTTTACCATTTATTTGAGGTCGGCTTTATATGACTTGTGCCGCTAAATAAACCTACTTTCGAAATGATAAATTCGAAACAGTTGGCTGATTCCTAGTACTCATCCTTCTGGATCTTGCACGGAGATCATTAGAACGAGTAGTACGTCTTTCCATTATCTTTAATCCCAATTTTACAAATTTACTCTATAGTTAAAGGGGATATCTTTGCTAATAATTATAATAATAACATCGGCAACAGCAATCTGATCCCGTGGTAAGATTCCGAAGAACTTGTGTTATGGTTACCAGACAACGGAAAATACATACTTATATTTAATACTTTTATATTAACACATATTATATTTAAGATTTTGATCATAAAATACACAAATTTAAAACACATTCATGACCCAGGAACACAGAAAACTTTTTGTTCCCTGGCGGGATTCGAACCCGCCGCCTCCAGCTTGAGCGCAAACGCGCTAACCTAATGCTTAATAGCAACAAATGTCGTCAAAATGGGATGTTTATTTAGAAAATGAAAATATTTTTTCTAGAAATGCTACTCACAAAACAAGTATATTACAAAGAGTCTGCCTTCATAATTTCTACTGTATGTAACAATTTACTATTTCTCATTTTTGTTTAACTTTTAATATAGAAAATTTAATTAAGACAACATTGAGAATACTAAAGATTTTAATTTCATTTCTTGCAACAATCTCAAAGGTTCTTTATACACTTTGAGAAACGGTTTTCATAATTTAATATGCACCTAAGAGAACGCTCGACGGAGATCTAAGACACCACTGAGAATATCAATTATTTGTTGAGAATAATTATAACTAAGTAGTCACAATTAAGTAGTTATAACTACTTAGTTATAGGATGTAGGATAACTAAGTAGTTATAATAATAGCTATACTCTACATTTTGCAGGAGTATACGGAGTATGCTTAGTATGCAATGGATCAAGCGGTGAGGGTGATCAGGGGCTACCATACAGCATCTTGAAGAGGTAGTGCCATGCTGCTTTGCAGCAGAATTGGGCCGGCCAGCACGACCGTTGTGGTACCTCTCGCTCACATAATACCGGAGTAAAAAGTGCGGTTTGTGAGTTTCCAGTGGCCCATTGGGGGGATAGGGAAAAGAAGGGCAACGCATCTACGTAACGTCTGGTTGTGTGGATGTTTAGAAGCGTCGATAGTCGCAAGGCTTCGACTGTTCGTTTACCCTCCTATGCTGTAAAAAAATACGGTCTCCTGGAACCATCCAGGAGACCGTATCCTGTGGTGAAGGTGGAGTGGCATTGGTGTTCAACAAAGACCACCGCTTCTGTTCACAAAGGAGATCACTCTTCAGTTAGTCAATATCTTAGAAGATATCAGAGATTTGAAAAACGAAGGCGTAGCGGAGAGCTGTATACCAAAATCTGAAGCGGCTTGTTGTATATTTGCACAGTAATTGGGATCATTACATTTAACTAAGGATTAACAATGATCGCGAAATATCGTCAACGCCCCAATGAAGTGACGTCAGAGTTCGCGAAATGAACACCAAATAAAAAGGGCATCAAAAGGGCTCTCTCTGTAATCCTCTCAAGCAAATGAAGCGATATTTTGTGTCAGCGTATTTCTCATTACCTTTTAAGAGCTGAATGATCGAATACACAAGGATGCGTGTAATATGGTGATAAATAAGAACCACTTTACTGCTTATTTCTAATGTGATCCTTGCACTATCCTGCTTATTTCTAATGTGATGCTTTCACTATTCTACCTATTTCTAGTGTGATGCCACTATGTCTCTATTCTCTTTGTTTCTGATATGATTGCTATACTATCCAGCTTATTTATTAATGCGATGCTTTAACTATTCTGTCTATTTTTTGTTTAATTCTTTCAGTATCCTGCTTAGAATATAGTGAGCTTTGGATACATGATTGTTTTTTTTAATCCTTAATTACAATTTATTTCAAAGGCATACTGCCCCGGTCGAACAGGCCCTAATTTTTACACGACACCTCTTCAAAAAAATATAACTCCTTGAAGGATCAGACTTAACCTTCGAACTACAGATAACTTTATTTCAAAGGGATAATCTAAAATAATAGAAATTGAAATTTGACATAAACCTGAAGTAAAATACAAATATATTTCCTATGGGATTCGTTTGATCCGCGTGGTGTCTACTTACAAAGGATAAGCAACGCACGATTTTATATTTTTCCTTTTCAACATTACAAATACTTAACGTCTATCAAGTTTCTAGGGATTCCCAAAATTGAGCCTTTCCGAGTCCTTTTGTTGAAAATTGATTTCGCCTTTGTCGTTATGATAAACGTTCGCATTAGTTTGTAATATTTAAATGATTTCTTAGGTTATAATGAAACAACTTGCACCAGGACTGTGTCCTCCCGTGACAATGGTTGTTGTAAAATATCCAAAATGTAGCACTAATAAAAAATAGCCGCGATAAAATCCGTAAAAGTTGTTTCATTATAATGATGAAATTCGCGAAAACATAAGAAAACAGTATGATTTTTAGGATTTACCTTTGCCTTTAACAGCCAGAGATAAGCACACTATCTCATAAAGCTCGTAAATGATTAGTGTAATAAATGCTCATCTAAAATCAGCTCATGTTAACGCCAATGTTAGTTGAGTTAAAATTATAATGAAACAACTTTCACTGATTTTATCGCGGTTTATTAAATTCGTACATATCCGACGTTTCTGATACTTTACAGCAACCACGATCACGGAGGGACTGAGGTGTTAGACCTCCCAAAATTATAAAGTTATTGCATACCCTAGCATAATATACCAAAGATTAAAGACTCAAAACTTTTTGCGTGGAGAAAACTAATCAAAAAATTCATGTAATTATAGTATATAGTTGAATTATAGTATGATATCTCTAAAAGGCAAACTGTAAATAAAACGAAGCTTAGAATTTTACACAACAAGTTACATAATATAATATTATATTTATCACAAACACAACAAGTTACATAATATAATATTATAAATTCATTCAACTTATGATCCAAAAATCGCAATACTTTTCTCTCAATCTTTTTTTAAACTCCACTCATCCACAATATATTTTTTATTGCACTCATTCTCAAATCAGAAAGTTGTTCTAATGAAACCACTTTTATGGATTTTGTCGCGGTTTATTATAATTGATTTTTAGATGCCCGACATTTCGAATATTATTACTACTACCGTCCCGTTATGTATAGATTATACCTTGTAGTTAGCATCGATCAAATTATACCCTAGATACACTGTTACCTACAAATCCAAGTCGAAAAAGTGTCCCATGCTACGTCATTTCTCAGTTGCAAGTCAAAAAAAAAAAAGTAAAGTATCAACCCTTCATGTCCCACAGCTGGGCACGGGTCTCCTCCTCGAAATCAGGCGAGGAGGGTAATGGGCCAAAAGTTCACCGCGATGGCCTAGTGCGGGTTGGTGAACTTCACATACCCTCAAAGAATTTCAATCTCATCGGGCATGCAGGTTTCCTCACGATGTTTTCCTTCACCGGTGAGCGAGTGATGGTCTCGTGTTTTGGGTGCACTTAGAAATTTAGAAAAACCCATTTCAAGGCACACACGGTCAGTCAGGATCGAACCCGGAACCTCTCGCGTAAGAGGCCGAGTCCATCCACCACTGGACCATCGTCGCTCACGTCAAAAAGTAAAGTCAAATTCTTTTTCTTTTATTTGCGTCTCTATTCCTTAACAATAACGTTGTTTTTGCAATGCCGGAGTTTTGCACTTATGGAATTACAGAATACGTTCATCGCGGTCGTAATAATTTATTACCAGACACCATACTCACACCTTAAGGTCAACAGCATAGGTCTTTTCGAAAAAAAACCTCACAATTGTGCTTAGAACAGTTTTAAGCACAATTGGATCGAGACACTTTTTAGCGTTCGCGCGGTATCTGGGTTATATTTGATCAAACATTAGGAAAGAAAAACAAAAAAGTCACTTAACATGTATCATTTTTTTTGGCAATCGCCCTTACCTAAGTCTATAAACATTGGACATTGTAATTTAGAACCGCAGCCAAATCAGTAGCCAAGAGTATGGCGATGCCAAACATTTGTTACGTATTAGGTTAATAGACAGCACAATACTTATTTCATTATACATTTAAGCCTGATTCATTGGATCAAATCCAATTACAAAGGTTAAAAAGTAAAGTTTAAAATCAAAGATATCTCCATTTACGAGACCAAAAAAACACGTCCGAAAAAAATTGAAAACAGTGTGAATATAAATTCGAAAAAAGTTCAAAAAATGTTTACAAACCCTATAAATACTCTAACTTATACAAGGAATTGAGTTAAAAGGTCCCAATTATGGTTGTAAGCATTGAAAAATCCTGGAACCTAATCTCATTTAACCAGGCTTGAAAAGTTCCATTAACGGAGGTAATTCGATTAAGAAGTACGTGGGATTTCATTGCAATTCTCAATATGACTAAATGTTTAGTACTACAGGTCCCATTTAGGTTTCCTTGTACTATTATTTGTAGAACATCATTATCATCATCGTCAATATAAATGATGATTTTTATTTATATTTTATATCGAGTAGATTATTAGATAAAAAAGTAAAACTCTCAAAGTATATAATATATTCACAAAAATTACCAAAGGAAAACTGTCGAATAATGAACAAAGGATTTTCAGAGAATGACACAATGAGTCTGACACAAGTTCACTATAATTCAAAAGTGCTCCAAAGAATGGGGTTCCAACGTCATGTTCGGCCTATCCTCGTAGACCGATGGCATTTTCCATGTGTCGTCCAACGATCGTGTGACGTCGTAACGTCAAAAGAGCGAAAGGGACACGACAATCACTCCATCACGCTCTAACTTTATGGTTGAGCACGTCTTTCTAGCAATATAGATTATTTCAAAAAATTTCTGCAACACCCAAAGTCACAACAGCTTTTTATGCAGTAAGTGGTTTTTTTTTTACATAATTTTACTGCATTATTTTCATGAGCCTTTGTAGTTTACTGACTACTTATTTATTATTATGTTTTTTTTCTTTGTTAATATTAGTATTATTTTGGCGTGCACAGTAAAGAAAAGTGCAGTCATTAATTCAGTCCTTATCGGGTGGTTAGGTCGATAATGGGCTAGTCCGTCATTTTGTCCATCCACGGAATTCCAAACGGAATTACCTTATTGGTCCCTGTCAAGGAGTCCCTTTTCACCTGAGCGAGGACCTAAATGTTTTCGGCGTAAAACATTACAAAGTTTAGGCAACAAAAGCTCTTAATGAAATGGACCCTAAAAGATTCACGAGTACATTAAAAGGGGATGTTTATTAACATTTATAACTTTCACTTAATACTTTAGGTTTGTTAATATCAAAACATAACATATTAATTATACATATTAGATTCTCGATAAAAACATTAGTTTTAGTATTTACTAGCAGCGCCCCGTGGTTTCACCCTCGTACTTCCCATTCCCGTCGGAGTACAGGGATAAATTATAGCCTATGTGTTATTCTGATGTATAAGCTATATTGTTGTAAAGTTTCATGCAAATCCATTCAGTAGTTTTAACGTGAAAGAGTAACAAACATCCATACTTACAAACTTTCACGTTTATAATATTAGTAAGATTGCCTCTCTTATCACCATATTCATTAAGCATGATATGGCCCACAGTAGGGCGCGGGGCTCCTCCTCGAAATTAAGCTAGGAGTGTGTTGGGCAATAGTTAACCGACGCGTTGGCTCCACGCGAGTTTGTTAACTACAAATACGTTTAATCTCATCAGGCATGCAGGTTTCCTCACGATTTTTTCCTTAAGGATGCGTTGTTCTCATCTTAAAGCACACAAAGATATTTAGGAAGACCAACTTTAAGTCACGGGTCAGTGTCGAACAGACCTCTCATTCAAGAGCGCATATCGTCTAAACCAGCGTCTTCCATTTGTTGGGTCGACCAAAGGGGTGTCTAAACTGGTATCTGGCCATAAAAAAAGACCGGGTCGCACCATTATCTCCTTAAAAAAAGTATCAACCCTTATATTTCCCACTGCTGGGCCCGGTTTTCCTCCTCCTTCACATACCTTCAAAGATTTTCAATCTCATCAGGCATGCAGGTTTCCTCACGATGTTTTCCTTCACCGGTGAGAGAAGGATGTTCTCGTGTTTGGGATGCACTTAGAAATTTAGAAAAACCCATTTCAGGGAACACAGGGCGGGTCATAATTGAACCCGGAACCCCTCGCATAGGCCGAGTCCACCCACCACTGGACCGTCGTCGCCGCTCCTTGTTTTAAACAAATAAAATTCTGGAAGAGATTCCTCTATGGAATAAGCTGTACCTTTGTACCTAACTCTTAATTTTATTTTCATTGTTTGTACAAACTACGATTTCCATGTACATAAATTGTTAAATAAATAAATGATGTTGTTGTTGTCTCCTTGTTTTAAACAAAAAAAAATATCTTCTTCCCAAATTTCATCAAGATATGATCAGCTTTTTAAATGCGAAAAGGAGACATACAGATTCCAGAGTTATTTTGGGAATTATTAATACGGATACGATATATTTTATGACTTGAGTTTACGTTTTACACAGTAGAAAATAACTCTTCAGAAAACTAAACTAAGGAGACACATCTAGCAAGAATGAGACATTGAAATAGATTAAAAAACCTCAAAACTTAAAAAAAAATGTCTTTGATGTTATTTTAATAAAAAAAAGCTACATTAGCATTTTTTAATGCTTTGTTAAAATTACTGTCTCCAAGTTTAAAAGTAACGTTGTCGGTGCTTAAGATACGCTCCGCTGCTCTCCCTCCACCATGTTTTTGCCGTGAAATAGCTTTATTATGTTTCGGAAAGTACCCTTCTTTAAGGCAAGCAGGCAGTAATTACTGACACTGAAGCTTATTACGTCTCAGGATACACTTCGCGCTTGTCTGGCAATTCCGCAAGGGCGCTAAGACAAAGTAGAAGAAGACATCGCGCTTTTTTTTGACGCAGGGAAATGAATTTAGCCCCTACCAGGACCTTGGGTACACTGGCACGTGTACACACATTTGGGATGCATACCCCACTAAAACTACTGCAAGGATCTTCAGCTGCTTTGTATGGATCCCGGATCGGCAGGCAACAGGATCACCTCAGCGACAGGCTGGCCCTGGCAAAAGCCAGATTCTTCAAAGTAGGGGAAGGGTAGTAGTTAGTAGTAGAAGAGGGGAGGGGAGTAGTAGCTGACAATTACAGAGCAGTCCCCACGACGTCGTGTGACGTGTCTAGCAGTGCCCGGGTACCCATAACCTAGCCCGAGCCTGACACGAGCACAGGGGCATTTCTGGAAGCGTATTAGGTGGGGCCTCCGACGCGTCCCGTTTGTCGTCTATATTGGTAAGCCTAATCGGAGACCTCCACTGTTACTCGTTCGTCGTCCTACTTCTAAGGCAGAAGGATAATGCTGTCTAACAGAAGGTGGTCATTGCCGTCTAGGACTCGTCACTATCGAGCATCGCGGTGATGACTTTCGGCAGAGACAAGTCCCCTCCGATGACAGACTCAGATCGTGAAGCACCGCCGTCTATCTCGGGCTCACCTCGAGGGTGTGCTGGGCAGAGAACGCGCCTTTTCCTAGGCTAGTTTCTGGCGAGCTAGTTTATGGTCCTGAAAGATGACCTAGGTAGTCCACAACTCGTCCGTTCGGTTGCCAATCCAACAAACATATGGTTACTAGTATTTTTGATGGTGATAATGTCATTCGATTCTATAAAAATCAAATAAAAAGGATTATTTTAGATACCCATTAAGATATAACAGAGGAAATCTCCGTTCCAACCAGCGGGCCTTGATATTGACGAGAAGTAATAAGAACCGGAGAGCACTCTGATCTATTACCGTGATTGTGATATTGCCGAAATATTACCTCCTTATCACTTATTATACCCTGGTAATTATCAATCAAAACTCTACTAAAAATGTGTAGCCACTAGAAATAAATTACATTTCATTTATTTATTATTTTATTTAATTATTTATGTACACAGGAAACTTAAAACACAAAAACAATTAAATTAAAAGAGAACAGTACAAAGGTACAGCTTATTCCACACTGAAATTCTTCCAGCTGACCTACAGGAGAAGAAGAATAATAATTTAATAATAGGGTGTACATTATTTAAAAGATAAAATTATAAAAACACAAACAATACGAAGACAAATTTTCAGAATATCTTTTTTAATAAATAAATGAATAAATAATAAATAAAACATCCGTATTGCTGGATATAGGCCTCTATCAATTAACATAAAGATGATAATTATTGAAAATTTGGCATTTTATGAAGATGACACACTACTATTGTGGTGTATTGGTTTAGAAATGGATTCATTGTAAATACCTCTCTGACGACCTCTGTGGCTCAGTGGTTAGCGCGTTGGCGCTCTAGCCGGAGGTAGCGAGTTCGAATCCCGCCAGGGAACAATAAAATTTCTGTGTTCCTGGGTCATGGATGTCTATTATATTTAATATAAGTGTATAATATTATAATAAAAATCATAAATATAAATATTAACATAAAAAGTATTAAATATATGTATTTACGGTGTCTGGTTACAAGTTATATTAATACTAACAAAGTATTGGCAGAACTGGCAGTGTAATCACTGGCACCGACACTCAATTATGTGCCAGAGGTAGGCACCTGCCAAGTGAACCTGTCTATATTCATACAACCGTATTCACAAACAATACTATGAGGTCTCACAATACCTCAGAACGCATAGAGTCATTCAAACTAATTCATATATAATACTTAAATTAAATCTTCCACTGTGCGTCTGCCAAACTCATATAAAACCCGACTATTGGAACCAGGAGCGCATAGATAGAAGCGTTCTTTGCCTAGTATTGTTTCATTACTTAGCCAAGTACCCTTCTTGAATACTTACAGGTGTTAGACTACTCTGACCATCAAAGTCAAAGTAAAAGTCAAAAATTTTATTCAAAATAGTACTATCGAAGTATCTTTTTGAAGGTCAATTGAGTCTACCACCGGTTCCAAAGCAAGCCCACTGAGAAAAACCCGCGAAACAAACTCGGTGGAACTAGTCTTTTCAAATACAATATTACGAAAACTAATTCTTCTTATATACTATACTACTATAGTAGTATAGTATATAAGAAGAATTAAGCAAGAATCTCTGTTGGGTTGCTCCTTTTTTTTTTTTTTATTTGGAAAACTTACAGCTACATACAAAAATAAGATATTTAACTATATACATCGAATAAAAAGCCATTTAAAAGTTTTCACATATTTTAAACAGTTATGTAAACACGTATAAAAAAATTTGAGCACAAGTGAGATACAATAAAAGTAAAAGTTGATTGAAAAGGTAAAGGAATAATGCAAAATATGTCTTACTACTAATAAAAATCATCTGTATTGTAATTTCTAAATTTAAAATATACTAATTTAAAATTATTAAGACTTTCAATATCACACATGGTCTGAGAAAGCCACAGCTCATTGCCATAGTCAGTATGCAGTTCATTCAGTTAACTTTAGATGGCATTGGGAGAAAAATATTGAATTGTCATTAGCTGTCTGAGTGCACACGGTTTCATTGAAAAAATGTCCATCTGAGACAGAATGTCGGATAATTTATTGAATTTATCACAGGATCTATTTATAAATGAATTACGACGGTAATAAGTGTTATACCATGGGACATGCAGTGGAACAAAATTTCGAAAACTAGTTAATAGAATCAGGCGTTACTTTGCGGAAATCCATTTTAAAAAAAGATATTAAATTTTAATTAATTAGCAGTATCCCGCGAACCGCGAAAAGTAACTTAACGATTAAGTAACTTAACGATTACTAATCGTAGAGTCTACATCCTGAGGATGCCTCGGTGTCGGGGTGAAACGTGCGTAGATTTTATGGTGGTGGTCTTTTATGGTAGTGTGTGTGGTGGTGGTGCATGCGAGTGTACGCATATGCAGTGTGGGAAAGGAGGGCGGTGCTATATGCATGCATATGCGTGCACTCACACATTTACTGTAAATACTGCATGGTTCGCGGGATACTGCTAATTAATATATAATTTAATATCTTTATTTCGAAAACTCTTAGTGGGTACACACAATTTAATTTTACAAAGTAAGTCAGGACTATCTATTTTTTTCAAAATATAGTTTACAATTTTTTATAAACATACATAATTACATACATTTTTTACAATAACACATTTATTACAGCCTTATACACACTATCCTAAGATGAGTAAATAAATAGATAAATTTAGACCCCGCAATATCCAAAACAAACCAGTGGATGTTAATAAAAAAAAAAAGAAACTCAGCTAGGTAGAAACCGCATAACACGACCAGCCACCACAGCAGCACCTCCACACAGGCCAGGACGCGTGAGCCAGCGTCAACCTCTTCCACATATTAGAGGGAAGTGGAAGACCCATCCCACAACGCCACCACTGCAGTAGCGTAAGCGAGCATGACATGTCATACGTTTCACCTTTACACAAGTTTAGTTCAACACACTGCAGGCTCAAAATTTATCTACATTTTAGATAAAACAGCTTTATAGAAGAGCAATTTAATCCCAAGGTTTCGCTTCGTCTAAATAACAAATTATGAAATATATAATTTATACATTGTATAAAACCTTATGAGTGAGTGTCTTATTCCCAAGGTGTGGTATCTTCAATAAAATCTTTTATTTCATAATACGCTTTACCACACAAACGTTCCTAAACATTTTTCTTAAATTTATTAATGGAAAGATCAAAAATCAAGTCTGCCAGTTTCCCTTTTCATGTAACGAAAAAGGAATTTTATAAGTTCGACATCTAAATATAAGCTAAGTAAACCTGTATGACAGCAGCTGCATAGAAGTCGGGTAATATTCCCCCCAGGTCACAGGTGAAGTCAATATTGAAATTGGAAACTTTATACAATATTATATAAATTGTTTATTTCGCCTTAAGAATACATTTTATATTCGAAATATACTAAATGCAGTCTGATATCTCAATATTAAATGATAAAATAATCCTGCTCCCTAGACAAGTGGCAAACGTTTCGAATCTATTCGCAGATACAATAATATACTCGTATACACACATACGTAAAATCGTACACACATACAAACGAACAGTTATCGCATAAATACATCTACAAATCATCTTTGTTTTTCCAGACCCAAAAGACTCGTCTTAATACTATTGTATCTAGTCTAGACTTTCAACATAAAGACTATAATAACACATTATTATTTGACTTATATAGCAGAGCACAGAGCTGTGTCTTAATTAGTAGCTTTTTGTCTTCATTAGGCATTCAAAATATAATAATTAATTTAACTAAATAAACATTTCGTTATTTAATTATTATACACATTACATTATATTATGTAGGATTCGAAACTTAGACCTCCGCTAATCTTCCGATATCACGCGAAGAATAATCTCGTTGAAGTGGGCAGTCATATATGCAAAAAAAGAACGGATGGGCGATGGGACAATAAGGTTCAAGAGTGGAGGCAGTGCTTATGTAGACGAAGTGTTGATGAGTCATTAATCAGGTGGGAAGACGAGCTCCGTCCAGTGGCCGACCCGTGTTGGATACGAGTATCACACGGGATCGGTCGTTTTGGCGTTCATTGAAAGAGGCCTATGTATAGGAGTGGACATATAAAGGCTGATGATGATGATGAACTTAAAGTGAAGAAAATTTCAAATCTTAACCATTTTGAAAACACTTCAACACACAATTTTATCGATATTATGTCCATCCCTTTATCCAGAATTACATTATGATACGTTAATGTACATAATATTATTTAAACCGAGTTTGTTTCGTCAGGTCGTCGTGGACTTTTGAAATCAATATTTGTAAAAATTAGACACCTAATGAGATACTTCTAATGAAGGTTACATTGAAATCCGTTTTCTTAAAATGTTCTAAATTTACGGATGATTATGACAATTTTAGAGCACAATATAAATAGCTTGTATGTAATAGAAGCTTTCATAAAGAACGCCGCATTTTTCTTACATTACACTTTTGACTTTCCTAATATAATCTGGTGGCAATATAAAAATCCCCTAAAAACCTCCCCTCGCGCACATTAGCCATTTTCCGTTCCTATTATTGCCGCTTATACAATGCCTATCACATTATGACAACACACGGCGTAGAATTGTGTCGGAAAACGGACGGACGTTTTTATGAACAAAATGTTTTTTTTTTTAATAATAATAATAATAATAATATCTATGGACGCTTTTACACCACGTCAATCTGGTCCCGTGCTAAGTACTCGTAGAGACTTGTGTTACGGGTACCAGACAACGGAAATACATATATTTAATACTTTTTATATTAATACTTATATTTAAGATTTTTATTATATAATACACATATTTAATACACATCCATGACCCATTTAATTCTAAATACTGTAAAGTGAGGATAAACATTACTGTTAAAAGAGATATATATATATATATATATATATATATATATATATATATATATATATATATATATATATATATATATATATATATATATATATATATATATATATATATATATATATATATATATATATATATATATATATATATATATATATACACATATATATATATATATATATATATATATAGCTATTGTTTTCATGAAATGAAATGAAAAAATTGAACAATTTTTGTGGATTAACCCGACGTTTCGGATATTATACAACAACTATGGAGGTAATAAAAGTAGTGACGCAAATATTACCACAAACACAGTAGCTGTGTTTAATAAGAGTCTGAATAGAAGAAAAGAAAAAATGAGTATTAGAACAGTTTGAGACATCCACAAATGACGTTTATGAGTAACCAGAGAAGCCGCGTTTATAGAAGGAACTAGAAACAAACTTAATTAGATGTAGGCTTCGTTTGATATTTGATTTAGATAGATAGATAGATAGATTAGCTTCACAGTTCCACATTACAAATGATGTTACATTTCATGTTTGATTGTAAAATATAATATTTTGTTTGTATAAATAAAGTATAATGTAATTAGGATTATATTATAATGTACTTCTTTATTGTCTTTATTGATGGAAAACTGTATTTGGTCCTAATAAATAAATAAATAAATTCCTATTAGCTAAAATTTTTATAGTGTGTGTATTTTACCCCCTTGTGTTTACACTCAACCCTCTAGAGAAGGAAATCGCTTATAAATAAACACATTAATGTAAAAGCCGGATTTGAGAGTGTTAACAAGATCCATTGTAGCCTGTTACTGACTTGACAGATGATCATCATATTTTGAATTACCTGCAATACAGGGCAGAATAAACAGTACCTACACTATTATACTAATGAGGCACAGTTTGTGAGTTTGAATGTTTGAGATCAAATTGCGTGTTACATTATTTCCTTTATCACCAGCTTGTATCCGAATACTACTAAACAAGCTGACAAACGCGCCCAATGCGGATCGGCCACTGCGTGGAATTCGACTTCCCACTTGGTCAATGATTGAACAACACTTCCTTCACTAGAACACGGCCTATAGTATAACTTATTGGCTATCCGTTTGTGAGTAACAATTTAAAAACAACAACAACAACAACAGAAAAAACAAAACAGGCTGTAAATATCATCATCAGGCTGGACACGCCTGTACATCTAAACCAACGCAGGCTCAGCTAAAGGCTGCACAAAACGTCTATGCTCCTTATAGACGTTTATTTGTTTGAACCGTACCGATTGAGCTGAGAGGCCATCAGGCTTAAAAGTCTAGACTTTTCGAAAAAAAACATTGTTTGAACCCGCTAATCTCAATTGCAGGATCAATTAATTGTAAATGCAAAAAAAAACATATTCTAAGACGAATTGATAACCTCATTTTTTGAAGTCGGTGGACGAAAAAATAAGCCTATAAGCCTTAAACTACTTGAGGGCATACTTGTTATTTTGAAATTATACTAATCGTAATTGTTATAATAACAAAATTGATATCTACCTATATAACCTATATACCTATACAAAAAATAATGACTTTATATTTCGCTCAGGAAATAAATGTATGTCACCATAAGTATAATATATACATTAAACGTAGCCCGAGGAAGTAATATTCATAAAAAATATACCCTTGACCGGATTCGAACCCGCATTCGCCAAATATCCAGCAACCAATAACATGACTACCAAACTTCCAATCTATATTAAAACATCTATGAAATATAAATGAGGCTAAACCAACACTATCAATTTTGTATTCGTGTCATGACAAGGGAGTAAAAAATTCGCAACAGTTTGGAGCTGTGAAAGCATTACCAATTCAGCTGATACATAAATTGAGTCAGCTCTTCAATCATCCGAATGATAAATGAACTATCGATCATCCCATGCAAGGAAGTCACTTGAATGTTCTTATAGTAACGAGCAAGAGAGAAACACTTAAGGACATTAAGAGAAGAGATTAAGGAGGACATTAAGACTTTTTTTTATGTTAGTCGAATTAGCGACCTAAACACCTGTCCTCCTGGTCAACATCGCCAATGAAGAGTCTGGAGGCATTAATTAAAAAGTGGGACGATGACAATAAACATAATATGGCAAAGGCCAAAAGGCTGTTCTACGTGGGATCTTCAAGCTGATATGTGCCATAAGCACAAGCCCCTGGACTTCCGTTAGACATAGGATTTCCCGGGCATGGCCCACGAGCCGGTTAAAGTCTTATGATTGTGACGCAGTGGTGAATTTGGCCAAGCACACTCTCCTGAGGTACACCCAAGATGAGCAGCGCCGTGTGTATATGCCGATAATCTCGTCTTGTAAGGCCTTGTCTTAGGAGGCCGATCAAAGAGTAAGAGCATAAGAAGCAGAACTTACTTACTTTAGTCATAAACTTTTGAAATTGATTGATTGAATGTGTACCGTCGATCCTTGATAGAAATTCATGTTATAGCCATTACAATGATAACTTTTTTTCAATTTGTCCACTATTTATTATATTTTTTAAATTTGTAATTGATATAATATAATTAATAATGAATAAAGTGTAAAAAAGTTTTCAATGTAGTGGTTTTTGAAATTAGCTTTAATTTAAACTCACCGTTTAGTAAAATAAAAAAATCGCATCTGACGTCGCAATAAAATAAAATCAAACCATAAACCATGATGCATGTAAGATATCTACAGCAGCTCTCAATTGCGTTGACGGTTGATGTCCCTAATAGTTCGATCAATTTCGAAAAACATCGCTTGTTTGTAAGACTAGACTCAGACACACATACTAGTCTAACTTTTTTGCCTCCTCTCGTTGCAACAGTGGATGGAAAAAAATGTAGTTTATCATTTCATAGACAAATAGACAAAGCATCTCAAAATCGATACCCATAACCTATCAAATTGATGAGCATAATATCAGGCATCCACAACTTGCAAAGTGGTTAAATGTCATGATTGCTGGATATGGATAATTTAAGCCTACGAGTACGTTCAATTGACACTAGTTCCAATTGAAAATAGCATACGTCTGCGCACTCGTCAATTTGCAAAGTGATATCTCGGGAAAATTGTAATGCAAGCTATGATACTATCCAAAATGGTGAAATCAGTGATTTTCGTGTAAGTTTCATTGGAAACAGCTACCCACCTGAAGGTCACCAAACTCTTAATATGCATCACCTTCTATGATACATATCATAAGACTAAGCGCCAATTATTCATGAGAATCTTTCTAAAACGCAACAAAGCTGCTTCACGGAAGAAGTGAGTAGAGTTATGGTACCATACAAACTGGCACAATACATTTCTCCCGAGGTCCTCCCAAGTATTTACGGATTTAAATAGGAGACACCATAAGTAAAATGACAGTGAAATTATTTTAATACAACTCTTGGTTATATTTTAAAACTTATACTTAAATAATAAAAAAACTACATTTCGTATTTGAATTCATAAAGACAGATCAATGGATAGATATTCTATCTGAAATATATTTTCAAAACTGAACCACATTTTATGGTATGATAAGCTAATATAAATCTATACTAATCTACACTATCTACACTAATATTATAAAGAGGAAAACTTTGTTTGTTTGTTTGGTTGTAATGAATAGGCTCAAAAAATACTGGACCGATTTCAAAAATTCTTTCACCTTTCGAAAGCTACATTATCCACGAGTAACATAGGCTAAAGTTTATTCTGATAAAACATAGGGTTCCGTAAGATATTTTGGTTTTTCGGACACAAAGTGTAAAAAATGTTATTTTGCGTACTAAGATCCCGTTGTAAATCTTACTTAACGCAGGCGAAGCTGTGGGCAACAGCTAGTATTATATAAAAAGCTTAGGGCTTTCGACAATAAAACGACACTTTATAATTTCCTTTATACAAAACTGTTTCTTAGACACATAATAATCCATTTCAATACCGAAAATGTGCTCTTTTGTTTTCATAATGGGAAGTCATTTAACAAAATGCGCGGTAAATGAGATGTGTTGATTTAAAATGGCCGCGGTTTGTGTTGGAAACGACGCGATCACGAGACAAGCCTCTTAACACCAGATTCTGCAATCATCGACTCATGATTTTTTTATTTTGGAAATTTTATGGGGGCTTTACGTTATTCATGAGGGAAAACGACACGTAAAAGGGAAACGTATTTCTTGAAAAGTAGGTTATTAATTTTCGACGGTATCATTTCGGGATCAAATGTGAAATTATCTTGATCAGCAATGTTACTAGTATACTAATTATAATTTTGACCAGTTACCACTATACTTATATGATAAACTTTTCCTTATTTGGAACAGACACTGCGCTTGCGCTCGTTTTAGTTGGATATATTATTCTAACACAGAATCTTATTGACCGTTCTTTGTCGTATAAAAAACTGACGCATTTCATATTATGTCTTTTCAATCTTTGACATTTTTATATTAGACTTTAAGTGCTAAGTGGAAAGTATACATATTTTAATATTATATTGGTTTTAAATATTTTTAATTGATTCAGATAACCAACTAAATTTAGAACTGGGACTTTCACTCTTTCAAAAACAGAGAAAAACTGGTTCACAGAAAAATTAAGTCCGCATAACACAAATCAAATTACTACCGTCGGTAAAAATATAATAACAATCTCACAAATTTTCACCTCTTCAAATCTTAGAAAATGGTACCGAAAGCCATAGATCTAACCGTACTCGTAAAACTGGCGCAGTACAGAATAAAGACGTATGGAAAAGAGAGAAAGGGGCACTTGTCCAGCAGTATAGCCTAAGAAAAAACCATACCCAATAGAAGAGTAATTATTAAAATCCATCTAGTCTTTCCGTAGAAGCATAGCATTTAAATTTCAACTCTTTAGCTTTAATGATCTATTCAAATCCTATGCACCAAATTTGCATGTTTTGTATATATCCACTATCCAGTCTAAATTATACCAAGAATATTGTATTTAGATCAAAACAACGTTATATTCAAACCAAGTCTAAATAATAGTTCGGAACATTTCACGTGTCCTCTTGTCACTTTCCAAACTAAACTCGCATATGGTACCTTAATAAAAATATTCAATTCTGTACCGACAGTTTGCATCAGGCAGACAGGTGCTCCTTGCGAAACGAAATGCCTCAGATATTTTGCAATATCCAAAGTATTGGCACTTTCATGAAGAAATCACAAATTATAGAATAGAATAAACATTTAGTAAGTAATTTTGAGCGACGATGGTCCAGAGCGACGAAGGTCCAGTAAGTGGACTCGGCTTCTTATGCGAGAGGTTCAGGGTTCGATCCTGACCGGGGGGCCACGGGGGTGTGACATAAAATTGGTTTTACTAAATTTCTAAGGGCACTCTAAACACGAGACCATCGCTCGCTCACCGGTGAAGGAAAACATCGTGAGGAAACCTGTTGCTTGACGAGATTAAAAATATTGAAAGGTATGTAAAGTTCACCAACCCGCGTTGGGCAAGTGCGTCGGTCAACTATGGCCCCATTACCTTCCTCGCCTAATTTCGAGGAAACCCGTGCCCAGCAGTGGGACATACGAGGGTGGATACTTTACTTTTTGACATGATCTTTAAAATTTCTTACATAGGGAGCACAATTCAAAAAACCAATGATAACAAAATCCTACGATACAGTTTCGTATTGTAGCTTATATATCTATCATACCACTGGATAGCTAAAGAATCAAACCTTCAAAGTGTTCAAATTTTATTACAAAAGCAAGAATTTTTTAGAAAGTAAATTGAAATTAGAACAACGTAATAGCCAAAAATGTATAATATTTCTTGCTGAATTAAAAAATTCATAATTGCATTGTGGTTGTTTGGAATTCTCGGGTTGTCGTACTATTCTCTTGGTGACTTTCACTCGATTCCGATTTCCAGGGTACTAGGTAGTTTTCACAACCAATGTATATATTGACTGACACTGGCTGGTTGTACACTGATGTAAGTCTCAATACCACATAGTTATATAGAAGTCCACCTCGTAGAACCTCAACGGTGGGTCCCCGCCCCACACCCAAGCGGTCTACCACTCTCATGTAGGTTATCTGCAAATATTACATGAATTGAATAACACTATTTTTTAGAACAGCCATCCGCTCATCTACTATACCGATTAAGCCTGAAGGCCTTTAAACCAACAGCATAGGCCATTTCGAAAAAGAAAAAAAATAACACTATTTAATATAACTGTAAGCCATCAAAAGTTGGTGAATCAAAAATGGTGATGCCACTGAAAAAATACAATGAAATGTAAGACATAAAAAAAGTAAAAGTGAAGTATCAACCCTAATAGATCATACTGCTGGGAACAGGCTAAACGCAAAATTGTGAACGCTTATAAATTCTCCAAGATTCCAAGGGCTAATTGAAGAATATGGATAGTGAAGCACTTGCCATTTGCTTTTAGATTGGTTTGATCCTATCTAGCATCTAAACTCACAGGATCCCTATCCTATCTTGACTCTAGGTAATATACATTGGGCATGGATCTCCTCCTTGAAATCAAGCGAGGAGGGTAATAGGCCATAGTTTCCCGATGCATTGGCTGGCTGCGGGTTGTTGAACTTCACATACCTTCAAAGACTCATTCTCATCAGGCATGCAGGTTTCCTCACGATGTTTTCCTTTACCGGAGAACAAGTGATGGTCTCGCGCTTAGGGTGCATTTACAAATTTAGAAAAACCTATTTCAAGGCACATGGGAGGTCAGAAATTAATCACTAACGTATTTTTAACATCTTTTTAGGTTCTATCAATTAATACTAAGAAGGATGGCTCCCCCGAATATAGGCTTATTGCACGTGACCTCGAATCTACACCTCATTGAGCTCCCGGATATCTGGACATAAGAGCCCACATCCACCTGATAATAATAATAATAATAATATCTATGAACGCATTTACACCAACGTCAATCTGGTCCCGTGCTAAGTTTCCGAAAAACTTGTGTTACGGATACCAGACAATGGAAATACACATATTTAATACGTTTTATATTAATACATAATATATTTAAGATTTTTATTATATAATACACATCTATGACCCAGGAACACAAACTTTTCGTTCCCTGGCGAGATTCGAACCCGGTACATCCGAGCTTGAGCCCCGACGCGCTAACCATTTAGCCACAGAGGTAGTCGGATAATATGAAATAATTATATAATAATATTGTACTTCTATTTTGTTTGTCTTCGTAACATTAATATTAAACTGTAATTATGTCATTATTAATAACAGCTTATGTATATGTAACCTTAAGTAAATGTTGTGAATGCTGTATACGCCTATAATAGGTGTACATATCAGACCCTGTACTTCATTGAATATCTGTAAATGTATGTTTTAATGTGTACACTGTTGGCGTATCAAATATAATAAATAAATAAATAATAAATAACTAATATACGTACTGGACACACGAACATACGTCCATATTTAGCTACCACTCTTCTAAATGGTATTTTCTCTCTATATAAAGTATCTTGAGCAACCAGAAGATCGTTATCTCTGAACATACCCACATAAAAATCACGGCACACGGCTTCATGAAGGAAAAACAATATGAGAAGCCGTTTCATTGTGAACGCTGATCGTGTAATGTATTAGTTTTGTGAAAGCTGATTAGAAATTACAATATTAGGTAATATAATCTTAAAATACAATGTAATAAAAACGCAGAGGTGTTAAAATAACGAGTTTGTCGATGGTTTTTCATACCGATACATTTGATTAGACGATTTGTTAAGCCTGGTATCGAATCCATCATAATCATCACTGGAGTAAATTCCCCTTTTGGTGTAGTGCGTAAGTCTGTTATGATAATGCATGCTAGGTTATAGAGACAGTAATAAACGTAACCTTAATCGGGAATGTAGTCGTTTAAAGCCCCATTTTCACATGGCAACTCTGCCAGGATAAAAGAAGCATGTGCTTATCCCGCTTAACACTTCAGTACAGTTTTGCTGTCTTTCGGAAAGAAAAGCAAGACAGGCAGTATAGTTACTGTCACACCAGGACAGGCAACACATAAATGTGTTACCTGGAATAGTTCTAGAGTTCTTAAAGATGAACTAGGTTTGACGTCGTGGGGATTGCTTAGTAACGGCCGGACAGTCCACCTATATCTGAAGAATCTGGCCTTGCCGAGGCCAGTCTGTCGCTGAGGTGATCCTGTTGCCTGTGGATCTGAGACCCTCACAAAGCAGCTGAAGGTGGTTGCAGTGGTTTTAGTGAGGTAGTGCACCCTAATGCGAGTCCCCAGACACGCCTACCATAAACCATTTTCACTGCGACATTGAAAAAAGTGCGTGCGTGCAAAATACACATGATAGAAGTGAAACTTTAATTTCTCATATTAAACTACTAAACGAATACACCAATACAGCGTTGCTTCATGCTACGTTCGCCCTTTCTCACTCTCTCTCAATCGGTCTCAATCGCTCTCTCCCTCTTCTTCGACAACGTTGCATATCGTGACGGATTTCATCCGTAAAAAATGTACTATCATGCACGTAAAGAAGTTTCACTTCAAAAAGGTTTATGTTTATGGACGACGTCAACTACCTACCATCAGGTGACACATCTGTCGGTTTGCCTGTGTGACTATCATTAACAAAAAAGGTTGCAGTTTTATTGGATATATTATATTCTTCCTTTATTTCGTTCTTAGATTTCGCTTTAATTACAATCAAAGGTGTCGTTTTATATATACATAGCTAGAGCTAAAGCTAACGTTTCCTACATCTTTGCCTTTATATTTTCAATTCCACTGCCTTTTGCGTTTGATGAAAAATAATCAAGCACAGTTATTGAAACAGTAACGCTAACTCAAGTGTTCAAATATGAAAGCGTATATTAAAACGTGCATATTTAATAGGGGGCCCTAAATTTGCCCCGTGGGATTCAATCTAAAATTCCTCTTACACAATAACTTCGTATTGTAACAAAAGGTTTGAAATTTATTCAACTCAGTGAAATTTCAGTCTATTTAGAATATAATTATATATTAAAATGGTCCTGCAATCAGCTGGATAAAATATGATTATTTTTGTGAAACATTTATTGACGTGCTTTGACTCGCATGCCCCGACGGTTAGCAGCATGACGCTGTTATTTCATATTTATTTCATTTGAATTTTAATGCAAAAAAATCATAATGACATCATATTATTTTAACATTGGCTTACCAAGGACACGAACCTATAAAATTATATCCCAACCAAAAAGTACTTAACACGGCTAAAGAAGTATTCACTTTGAATATGAAGAATTTCCATTGTCGTCTACGAGATATATGAACTCGAAGAAGTACTTCTAATCATGGCATACTAGCTGTTACCCGCAGCTTTCGCGTGCGTTAACTAAGATTTACAACGGCATCTTAGCGGGATAATATAGTCTATAGCCTTCCTCGATATAAAATATAAACTAGGCTATAGATTATAATATAATATAAATTATAGATAGCCCATATATGGCTATCTAACACTAAAATAATCGTTCAAACAAACCCTTCTGCCTTACATAAGTCACATACTTTCGCATTTATAATATTAGTAAGATGTGCAAGGGTAACAAACATCCATCCACCCATACTTACAAACTTTTGCATTTATATATGGAAACGCAGCACCCCGCGTTCCCGTGGGAATACGGGGATGAATTATAGCCTATGTGTTAATCTGATGAATAAGCTATATTATTATGAAGTTTCATCAAAATCCATTCAATAATTTTTGCGTGAAAGAGTAACAAACATCCTCATAAACTTTCGCATTTATAATAATAGTAGGATATTATAATACTCTGAGAAGCAGCTGGATTCGAACTCACGTTTGCTATTACAAGGCCTCTATTTATATGACCATCGTATATTAGACACTCCAATATTCTCCCAACTATATTAGTTCGCCAGTCCGGACAATAATATTGTTGTAACTGGTGAAGCGTCCCAATCTCCTTGCACTTGATTTGATGCCATCTCCGCCGAATGGTGTACATAACTATACACGGTGATACGAAATAGGATGAAGGAATTTAATTTAGTTAAAGTCTAGCTATCTAAGACGTTAAAAAAATCTTTAAACAGCTAAACCAATTTTGATAAAATATCTAAAAAACAACTCTCAAAACGCGATTTAAAACTATCCAAATTGGTTCATACTTTTACGAGCTAAACCACCACAGTACATATTTGCTTAGTAGTTGAATGTATGGGTATGGTATGGAAGAGGGAGAAAGTGGTCCTGTTATTTTATAGCTAGTATCAAAGCTTTATTTCTTGCGTCTTAGAAAGGGCAATATACGGCTTACATCGTTGATTTGGCCCTAATGTCTTTCTTTATATCGTACGGTGGCAACCGACGCCCACAGATATCGCCTTTACCCTTTTATAATATAGGCCATCGAAAACTTACAAGCCGCACGACACACGACTTCGTTGCTGTCACTTTACATCGGTTTTGTGTGAGCGAGAGTACCACCTCGGTCTTTTTTTTTCGATAGGTCTAGACTTTTAGGCCTTTAAGTTTAAATCTGGCTAGTCGTGCCGACCCAAGTCGACTGCAGCATGACACTTCCTCTTATTTAATCTCTGCCTTTGGTAAAATCTATGCCCTTGGTAAATTGTAATAGCGGTTCTAGATTGGTTTAGTAATGATCATAGTTTTATCTATTCCTGTACAAAATAGATATGTGTATAAAACCCAGTTTGTTTTAGCATAGACCGAATCACCTAGTGACCCAAATACGCTGTCATGTTTGTTTTATAAATATCCCGAAATTCCAATAAAAAGGTGAACGAGATATTTTAGCGTGTTAAAATTATACCTGACTAAATTTAGATATAAAAAACTGATGATGTTAACCGTCTATATATCATCATCTTACCTGCCATCTTGCGATGCTTACCTGAGCGACGATGGTTTAGTGGTGGATGGACTCGGCCTCTAACGCGAGAGGTTCCGGGTTCGATCCTGACTCCCCCGTGTGTGCCTTGAAATGGGATTTTCAAAATTTTTAAGTGCACCCCAAACACGAGACCATCTCTCGCTCACCGATGAAGGAAAACATCGTGAGGAAACCTGCATGCCCGATGAGATTGAAAGTCTTTGAGGGTATGTGAAGTTCACCAACCCGCACTAGGCCATCGCGGTGAACTATAGGCCCATTACCCTCCTCGTCTGATTTCGAGGAAGAGACCCGTGCGCAGCAGCGGGACATGAAGGGTTGATACTTTACCTTTTTTTAAGTTGAATAGAAGCACTGGTGACATGCCAACTGGTGGTGGTTGACGTCGTCCATGAACATAAATTTGTTTACTTGAAACTAGTCCAGGCAACTCATTTGTGTCCCCACCATTGTTCAGGTTGGGCGAAGCGAAAAGCCTAGGGGCTCTTTGTACCCCTCTTATAAGAAAAGGGAGCAAAAGAGCTGGGGGCAAGGAGTGAGGACGGTAACCTCACCTAATCGTCCTGTTCCGAAGTCGGGATTGGTTGTTCTATGGTCCGGAACAACCCCTTTGTGGAAGTGGTGTCGGTCTCCTAAGGGATTGACTGATAAAAAATAAAAAATAAAAGATTTGCAGCCCTGTTTATTCTGGTAATGCTTATATAACCTACGATTGCTACAGTCGAATCCATCGTCACCAACAAATTGGCGGGATCAACTTTCCTCATCTTTGCTGCGCAATAAGACTGGGATCCCATTAGGAACAAGCACTGAATACACCGCTCTAACTTCCCAGTTACAAGACGAAAACTTTTTCATTACAAGTCTTGGAGACACTCGGAGCGTACTAAAATCCACTCCACGCTACAAGTTTCCAAGTAACTTTGTTTTCCATTACTTAGATGTAGCATAAAATTCGCCAATTAATCTGTTGCATGCAGCATGTTCAAGCCTAGAGGAATGATCATAATGCTTTGTTCTTTCTTTAAACTGCTTTGCTATGTTTAAAAAAAAAGACAAGCAGTTATGGTGCCTTTGAGGCCCTGAGACTTACCATTTCAGGCCTAAAAATAGGCAAGTTTTGAATGATTTGTCTAGGATAGTTCGGGAAACTCATTTATGTTCATAGACAACGTTCCTCTTAGCTCTCCTGTCTTGTCTCTGATACAGCAAACCTGTATCACGGGAGAAAAAAGCAGGATGGTACTCAAGCAGCCGGGAGCGTGGCACACGTCGTATCTTCGAAATCGGGCGAGGAGGGTATTGGGGCATTGTCCTCCGAGGCGCTAACCCAATGCGGGTTGGTGAACTTCACACATCTTCAAAGACTTCGAAGCTCATTAGGCATGCGGGTTTCCTCACGACGTTTTCCTTCACTGCTGAGCGAGCATTTCATATTTAGGGTGCACTTCACTTCACAACACAGGAAAACCCAATCAAGGCAACACAGGTGGTCAAGAGGTCAGAATCGAACGCGGGGTCAAGGGACCAAGGCCCAAGGCCATACTTGACCTTTCGTCACCCCCATAACATGCTGTAAGTTAAGTTGTATTATAATTTATGAATTCTGAGGAAGGCTAATAAATTTCATAAACAGCATTACATCTGTACGTAAATCATTTGACAAACGACGCGTTCAATGAGTGAATACGAAACATGAATTTACCAATGATATACTGACATACTCGAGCTATCTATCGTTCCAAAGTTGCACTATTACATTCATGGAAAAAAGGGTGAACAGACAATTCACTTCAGCAACCTATTTATATGTGTGTATGAAACCAAAAGACTGAAAATAGCCTTAGAGTGCACGAGTCTAATTTTAAGCTAATTCTTAGGCCGTTCCTCTTAGTGGGATATCTATGGAACCAGTAGCTTAATTCGACATTTAATTAGCAAATCGTAAGATTAATTTTCAAAATGATGAGGCTTTTTTTGTTATACGTTACTGATATTGTGAGTACTTATATAGGTATAATTTTGAAGTCGGTTTTTTGGTTTTTATTCAAGCTTAACTTTTTAAAATATTTTTGACTTTGTGTTTTAAAATAGTGTACTTCTCAGTTTTTTTATTGATCCGAAATGCCATTATACTGGTTTTACCAAAATGAGAAGTTATTTTTTTTCGAGTAACATGGCCGACATTTGATAAATTTAATATAGAGATGTGAAATGCTAAATTTACTCATGAAGTTCCCTTATTGTTTGCATTTTATAATGAATGAATAAATTCATGAACGTATTCAAATCATGCAGTATGGAAGTTGAATATTCTTTCCTCTAGTTGGTGTATGTGGAAAGTTGATATAAACCACCAAGTTATATGCGCTGTTCTGCGAGACCGTATACCGTATGATAGAGTGATGGTAATCTCAGTGAAACAGCTTTACTGTACTTCGGAAAGACAGATTAGTGACTCCAAAATGTATCACGACTATAATGCATTAATAATTAATGATGTTGACTATTTTTTTTTTTATTAATTTTATTTGATAGATGTACCATAGGTAAACACAAAAAAACACTTTTGTTAAGAAATATGTCCAATTTTAACAAAAAATTAAGTAAAGGAAAATAGTTTTTAAAATCTACACTAAAACGCTCCAAGCTGTCAGTGCGGTTGATTACGTCACACACCCATGTACAGAGCTCGCGATATGTTATGACTTATGACAGTTTGTACTTAATTCAATGGGCAGTGACGTCATCGCCTTATATTGGCGTTTGCAGTCACGATAGAATGCATGATATTAACGCATTTTAAAATTAATTTTCTAAATTTTAAAATAAATAAGTAAACTTTTTAAATGTTATTTTAGGTTCTCAATTACTGTATTTAATGTGTAAAACATAACTTTACATGAATTTATAACATGTGTCAACATCCCTATTAGTTCATATGCGTTTATGATTATAGATGTTTTAGTTTAAGATTATAGATAGAGGCTACTCATCATCAGACAGCCGATGAACTCGAACTGCAATAAAAGTAAGTTAGTATAATATTATATTGAGCAACGATGGTCCAGTGGTGGATGGACTTGGTCTCTTAGGCGAGAGGGTCCGATGTTCAATTTCGGATTCAATTCTGACACCCCGTGTGTGCCTTGAAATAGGTTTTCTAAGTGCACCCTAAACACGAGACCATCGCTCGCTCACCGCTGAAGGAAAACATCGTGAGGTAGCCTGCATGCCCGACGAGATTGAAAGTCTTTGAAGGTATGTGAAGTTCACCACCCCGCAATCGGCCAGCGCATCGGTGAACTATGGCCCATTACCCTCCTCGCTTGATTTCGAGGAGGAGATCCGTACCCAGCGGTGGGGCATATACCTACGGTGGGGCGGGGGACATACTTTTTAGTGTATATTACCTAGAGTCAGGATATGAGTCTAGATGCTACATAGGATCTCTGTGACCAAACCAAGTTAAAAGCAAATGGCAAGTGCTTCACCATTCATATTCTTGAATTCGTCCTTGGAATCTTGGACAATGTATAAGCGTTTACAATTTTGCGTTTAACCTATGCGTTTATCCCACCTTTAAAAATTTCAGATTCGATTTTAGCAATCGCTGAAAGAACGAAGAAGAAGAAGAACGGATGGCCGATGGGCCTGGGGCCATTAAGGTACAAGAGTGGAGGCCGCGTTTAGGTAGACGAAGTGTTGGTCGGCCATTAACCAGATGGGAAGACGATCTCCGTGCAGTGGCAGGTCCGCGTTGGATGCGAGTAGCAAGGGATCGGTCGTCTTGGCGTTCATTGAGGGGAGCCTATGTTCAGCAGTGGACGGATAGCGGCTGATGCTGAATCGCTGAAAAATTCCTAAGAAATTTGCATTTAGCTTTAATCTTAGAAAATTTGTAGCCTTCACAAATTCAGCCAGCGATACTAACGTTCTAAACGTTTCACGTAAGTCCGCCGGTGGATTAAGCTCACCTCATAGGTGATGTGGAAATTTCGCTAAAAACCTGTAGAGGGCATTAATTCGCCGTCCGCTGCAATATGTCTCCCCAAACTTTCCAATTTACACAATCCGATCGTAAATCTGCGGAGCTTTGTCTGAAATTTTAAAATATTACCCGCGTGGAGGGGGGAGGGGTCCAAGATACCCCGGATTACATTTTAAGGGTTGAATGATTTATACAAAGTAAGTTTTAGGGTTTGGTCCATTCGACCGTGGGTTAGGCTTGATGAATCTGCGCCGGAATATGTTCGGAAATTCGGACACAAGTTATGAGGCAATATTGTTTATGATTTAATATTTATACAGTAAACAGACAATGTTATGAAAATGGAATAACCATTTTACCTTTATGAGTGCTTATGAAAGTGTCTTTCCTCTCCCTTTATTTACTTCTGTCTCGTTTTCTTTTCACACAGCTAGGGCAACATAACGCTACACTACCTACATACTCAAAATGAAGAAATTTCTATTTTACTTAAATTATTGTACTTCTCTCTAAATTATTTCTTTAACATAAAATTATAAATTGTGATAATAAGTAAGTTAGGTCTGATGGCACATTATGTTAGGGTAAATTACTAATAAAAACACCGGGAGATTCAGCATTTTTTCCGTGTGGTGATATTATGTTGATATTTCTATCTGCAATAAACTATATTTAAGGACGGTATGTAAATGTGGAAGAAGATAGTTTTGAGTTCAAGTTTAGCGATGAGATGAATGCGCTGTGCTCCACTTCTGGCTGCAGGGGTACCACCATCTTGCTCGTTTACCCGTGGGTGGAATGCGCTGAACCCTGCTCCCGGCTGCATGGGTTCCTCTACTGCCCCTATCAGAGGTGTGACTAAGGATTAATATGATTAATGTTTGAAATATTTTTTTTAATTACAAATTCATAGTACAATTATGTCACATTGCATACACTATTATAACATTTTCATACTTAAAATAATCCTAATCTACTAATAAATTAAATACGTTTATTGTAACGGTAGAAACCTTTATTTAATAAACACTGCATCCAAATCGGTTTTCCCACTTGAAAAATACAGCACTACAGACAGGCACCTTTAGGGGTTAAAGTATAATATAACAAAAACTAGTGTTGTAATTGGAATGTTTTAATTAAGGTGCCTGTAAAAATTTAAAAGCAATAACATACAAGCCCGATATAAAATTATTATTAAGGCGCTGCTGGAATTCTGCTCACGCTAGAAAAGTACACACGCAATACACGTGGTAGCCTATTTACATTAGTTGAACTCAGTAATTATTTTTAATGTTATTTAAGAGCCAGACAAACATGGCAAGTAGCCAACGTTACCCTCGCAGACGGGGCCCGATTCAAAATATTTCGCTCGACTAGGCGCTGCCGCGATAGCACAAACTATCAAATACCTCTAAAATGAAATAAAATAAAACACAGAATCTTCCTAGTAAGTAGGAAACTATAAAGTCCTGTCACGGCCGTCAATTCGTAGAACAAGAATATTTTCTAATATTTAATGATTTAAGAGTTCTTATTTAACATACTGAAAGAGCAGTATCAAAAACAGTTATTTTTCTTTTGATTTGGTCAAAAGGCAAAACCTTTGCTATCGCAAATGAGCGCGAACAGTATTGTTTTCTCGTGTTCGCGCGAATTCCTCAAATTTTAAATGAAGCAATTTTATGAGTTTTATCGCGGTTTTTTTACGTCGGACATGAAAGAATCTTAATAAACCGCAAAAAAATCTAAAAAAGTTTTTCATTAAAATGCCTCTCTCATTCAAAGAGTATAACGCTTATCAGTACTACCGAAGCTTCCTTCTCTCTGCCAATTCCTAAACAAGAATACGGAAGGTACTACTGTGTTACTAAGCGTACTATCTCCTGGATCTGCTCTATATAAGTTAAGCACCTTCACACATTGCTTGACATTTTGCTATTAAAACACTTGTCAATAATACTTTAAAGCTTCAAATCGGCTACCTATAGCCCTAACGATAGAAATCAGGGTAAACAAAATCCCCTATGTTATTCATTCGTTTGTACCTTGGCAATACCTTTTAAGGTAATGAATGTTTATGGCAATTGGCTTTCATTTGACCTGAAACAAAACCTGATGGACCATTGGAAATTGAGCATCTGCTGATTCAACCTTTATCGGGTTACATTACAAGAATGCGATACGGAATATTGGATGCGGTAAATATTTTCACACTCATGTAACTGCTGCCTCTTAGGTATTGTATATTCTATGCCTATAAAGATACCTCTATTTTGTTTGGGCAACAGATATAGAGACAATTAGCAGTCGATCTCATAGTGATTTGTGGTAATTATTAAAAATAATCAATAGTACAAAAAACTAAAAATCACGCTTTTACTTTCTCAAATTTAAAAATGCAAATATCTTATCGAATTAATTTATTGTGTTTGGTCCTCGATAAATCCGTAATGTCTGCAAAGTATGAACGAAATCTGGCCGTTTAAAGTGGGTCAAAATCGCACCCCAAAGGTTGCTTGGTGCTTATAAACATACAAACAAACATATTATATGCAGGTGTAGAAAACTCAAAGATCCCAAACTTAAACATACTACCTTTTCAAGCCTTGATTAATATTAATCTATTTTGTTTACCCAAAAGGATACACATAATAGTCAATCTTATACAATAGTTTACAATAGTTTAGAATAGTCAATTTTGTGTAGGATTAAAATAGGAGATCCATTACGTATTAGCTCCGCGGCCTAAGCGTTCGGACATTGATTGTCGCAAATGGTTCTGTAAGTATATTGAGGAGCTTGGAAAGTGGATTAATACACCTTGTACAGGAAAACATACTGAAACAAACAAGCCTTAGTGTATTGGGCGTGATTTCTTTATTTTCATTTAGTGATGAAACCGAGGAAACCTAGAAAAAGAGGGTAATAGAAGTGCTAAGTGCGCGTGACCTTATCGCCACACTGGTGACGCGGTTGGCACCAACGCGCGTGCTTATAATTAGTCGCTAACAGAACTTTGCCGTTGCAAGTGAGGTTAAAAATGTTGTTTTGCAGCATTTTCCAGTGTAAAAAATTCGTCTAAAACGTATAATAAATAAAGAAATAAGTAATATTTTTTTTGGTAAATAGATTTTTGTAGTAATAATATAGATGTTTTATTAATAATAATTTAACCTTATAAATTGAATGAATGCACGACTTCCGACTTTATTCATCATACTTAATACATTGCTTCTTATGTTTGATGCTAACAGAAGTGCATCGTATCGCAAAAAGAAATGTATTACGCAATGATTAATATTTTTATTCCCTGTCGTAGCCCCTGGTGACACGTTTTTTGATAGGTCATCGCGCTGTATATCATTTATATTTCCTTATTATTTAGATCTTTATGGATGAAACCAGTGGATACTAGGGACATTTTATGTAAGTTAGATAGGCAAGGGCAAATGGTAAATTTTCAGGGCCCAGACATCATCTTTTTTTTTGATGCTGCAGCGGAAATCCGAAGCGGAAAAATTGGGTAGGTCCGCTGGCGTGTGTGGGGACTCGCATTGGGTGCACTACCCCACTAAAACCGCTGCGTGAGCCTTCAGCCGCTATCTGAGGGACCCGGATATGCGGGAGACGGGAAACCATCAGCGATAGACTGGTCCCGGCAAGACCAGATTCTCCACAATACCCGGACTACCCGGCTACCACTTGCACTCCCCAACCCAGACATCATCTGGAATGAGCTCAGTCAACTTTTAACAACAAAGATGTTTGCTAAAACAAAGCAAAAGGAGGTTTTTCAAATATCGCGTCTAACATAAAATGACGATATCTTTTTTCTCGTCAGATTTCAATATGACAAAGCCTACATATTGCCCCAAGCAATGTTAAAATCGGTTCAATGGGTCAGTAAATTAGCGTTTACAAACAGGAAATATTTATGTTTAAGATGCGTATTACGTTCAAATGTCTTTTTATAATTGGCTAAAGCCCCAAATTGGATGGATGATAAACTTCATAGACACGATTTCTGATCAAAACTTATATAAGGATGGAATGGCAATCATTATCAGACTTTACCCACCCACTGGTGTACATGAGTCTACTTCAATGAAAAATATTTTTAATATAAAAAATCTATGCCAACGAAAAGTTATATTTTGAGCTATATCACTTAGTGTTGACTCAGCCTTATTTTAATTACGGCGTAAGAATATCGTAATTCGACTAATAGATTTTTGGACCCTCATTGCTCGAGTCAGGTTCATTATATTTTGTTGGTTTTTGGAGTTTACTCCTTAAGTATCGATTTTCATAGATGAGGCAGGGGTATAAAAATCTATGGGAGTAAAATCAAACTGTCAACTGTCATACGAAGCGTTAAACCACGTTCGTTTTTATTTTGTAGTTATACAAACACAAACCGATTGTCTCAGTATTCAAAGATGTTGTTTAGCTTATTGCATTAAATTACCATTGTTTATGTTTTTATGGTTTTTTATGTATTTTAAAGAATTCATTGTACATTTAATAAAAACGAATCTATCACGCATGCTCTAAGTATCATAAATGCATTTTATTTTTCTTTTTATATGATTTATATTGTAAAGTAGCAACTGCTGTTTGTGTGGAATAAATAACTATTGGAAATTTCTCTGGTTAATGATGATTGCTATAACGATGATGGCTGATCTAAATGACTTATGACACCTCTAGCAAATGCTTGACGATTTTTTGTAAATATTTTCCACTTACGCGCTCAGCAACACCTGTCCCTCGTAGCTAACGTTCAAATTGGCATTTAAATTTTTACGTTAGATTATATCGATATTTTTAGTTTTATATATTACATGCTGAGCTCGTAATACAGATACTTTTAGGGGAATGCTATTTAGGACAGAAAATATATAGAGTAGGCAATTAGGCAGATTTTTGGGCTTAGTAGAGTCATATTTTTTTTTAAGCATGACGATGTCTTGTATTCTCGTCTGGTGGTTCGAATATCAAATATCATTAAAATACTTTATTAATTAAAGTGCTGAAACTTCTCAAGTGCTGGAACGACTATTTAGCAATAGTCTATTATAAAGGTCCCTTAAATATTATATCTAGATAGGGGTTGGGATAGAAGCTTGCGAACTAAAATCATCGTATTAATATGTGATATCGCGCAAGTTTGTTAAAAAAGTGTGGATGTATGCGTACAGAAATGAATGACCGGAATATAGCCTTTTCAAATATCGGCGATTTAAAAGTTTGCACTGACTTCCGGGACCACCGCTTTAGTACCTACGGCACTAGGTTTTTCGACATTTATTTTTAATCATCTGTAAACTTAGACAAAAGCCGTACATGATCAATTGGTCCGTAGTTCCTCACTTTTTTCCTGGGAAATTCCATTTACTCCCGTACTCTCCTGTACCGCTCAGAAATGGCATAGTGCTCAGAGTTATTTTCTTATATAGTACCAGCCTTCTAAGCGTTATTCACGTTGGTTCATTTCACAGGTTTTTTCCTCCATGGGCTTGTATTCTAAGCCTTTTCAAACTCCACGCGGGCGAAGGCCCGTTTACCAGCCAGTATAAATACGCAATACATACATTTCAAAATTAAATCATATATAAAATACTGTTATTATAAATTAGCATCAACGCCTCCATAGCTCAGGGGTTAGAGCACTGGTCTTGTAAACCAGGGGTCGAGAGTTCAAATCTCTCTGGAGGCAGTTACATTTTCTTTACTGATGACTTTAATTGTGAATTTTCATTTGTATACTTAATTCGAATTTCTTATAATATTTTTTATAGAGTTCATACAAGAATTTCTTTTAATAGTGTTTACAATTTTTATGTGAAACGTCGACTAACGTCGGTTTTCAATATATAATAATATCTATCTTAAATTTTTTTTATCTATCTTAAAATTTTGACAGATTTTGTAAGAAAATGTGTCAACATTTCAAGATAGATAAGAAAATATTAAGATAGATAGGATATTGAAAACCGCCGTAAGAAAAAGTGATGCCATATGTATGAATAGTCGTTACCGAAGTAAGGGCTACTCTAAGAAACATTAATCATCATCATCAGCAGCCTTTATCCGTCCACTGCTGAACATAGGCCTCCCTCAATGAACGCCAAGTCGACCGATCCCTTGCCACTCGCATCCAACGTGGACCGGCCACTACACAGAAATCGTCTTCCCACCTAGTATATGGCCGACCGTGATGTGTTCAAATATCCTATTAGGAACTGTGATATACAAATACAAGAATGATCATTGTGTGAATACTAAGTCGAAACCACTAAAACTATTCTCAGTGCAACTTTTTATATTTATGTTCAGTCTCTAAAACTAATCTAGCTAAATTAATTGCAAACACAAATTCTCATTTTAAATTATGTTCCTCTGCTAAGTAATTGTAATTAAAATCCGTTGTTTAAAACATACCTAAAACATACTTAAAATAATTCTAAGAATCATCGCTAACCCACTTTCATATAAAAAGCTACATTGGCCTAGATAGACATATCGGTCAAATTGGTATGACCAATATTTTTGCGTCAGAGATTACTTCTTAAAACTAGCTCGGACCCTGAAAAATAAAAACTTTATTTTTAAATTAATCAATCACTCCTTTCTTCAATAATTGTTGTAATAAAAGGAATTGTTGTCTGTAAAGTCGGTTTTTTTTACGTGGCATTGTCGTGTGACGTATTGCGTCACTAGCCGACCGCTTAGGCCGATCATGCCTCTCTATCGCTTGTTCGCGCTATCGCTTGCACGCTTAGCTCTGGCGGAACGTGAGCATGAGTCATCTTTTTCGAGCATGCAGTCGGCGTTTATCGATATATTCTTAATAATCGATATATAAGGTTGTTTGTGGATGTATTATTTATTAATCGTTTTTAACCTTGTTCACACGGTTTGGTTCATTATTGTTGTAAAAAAATATGGAAAACACTGCTTCCATCCCAAAGCCTTGAAATAACGAACATTATGCTTTAGCACATAAGTAGGATAACGCCGGAGCCTATGTTCTTTCTTATCCTATAACTTATCCATCCTTAATTCCTTTCTTGATTAATTAGATTAGAGATGATCATTCAGGCATGATGAAATACATTTCAATATGGAAAATATTATTTTTAGGATGTTATTTTTTACAAGCTACTAAACCACTCTCTCACAAAAGATATTTCTGACTGTGATACCTTAACGCTTAAACGGATGAATAGATTTAGATAGTTGTGTAAAATCAGCAAGTTTTATTGTGGTGGTCCAACATAATATTATATTATAATCAGTTTAACCCTTTCATGGCTATCCGCTGTTATGTTATTACAATCAAGAATTTTTAAATAAATACTTTTAGTCATAGGAAACACATTTCAACAGAATGGTTTTCAAAGTTTACGTTAACTCGTAAAGGTTATAATTTTATTAATTTCTTCATCAGGTTTCAAGTGGAAGTCTTCCGTAATATGCAGTGAGTTTGTAATTATTTGGTACTTGAGTTCCGATATTAAACCGGAGGTACAAGGGTTATTAAATACCCCATCACTTTGGCTTTAATATTTCTTAAGGAATGGGAATGAGATTACGTTCAAGATCATTTTATTGGTATATTATTAATATGTGGCTGGAGTAGCCCATTAATTTAGTCAAGGATATGTTACGTGGTAAGTCTGGTAATAAATTTAATTTAACAATAAATCTAAAAATTAAACTGTAAGATGCCAGTAATTATACTTTTGTTTTTCTTATTTAACGTTGGGAAATGCTAAATGAAAGGCATCCCGCGGGGGAGTGGGTATCCCCAGGCAGATATGTGGAGCTCACTGCGCCCGAAAGCTGGTAAGTGGACGCAGCTCTACCCACTAAAACCCGGCGAATGCCACCAATGCCGCCTTTGGTGAGATGCCACTGATCTACAAGCAATAGGGCACCTCAGGGCACTGAAGCCACCTCCACAGAGGGGTTGCCCCGCACCACATGACTCCCAACGTGGTGTCGGGACAGTACAATAAGGCGAGGTTCCCACTCTCGTCCCTTGACTCCTGCTCTTTTGCCCTCTCTTCTTATGGGTATGGGGTATGGGGGTACAAAGAGCCCCCTCAGCTAAAGTCGCTTCGCAAGGTATTGGGGTCACCTTGAGCAACTGAGCTCCACCGCCACGACAAAGACTGAACCGTTGTGGGGCCAGTAATTATACTACCTATTGCTGTTTGACGGAAGAAATAAGAAGATGAAATCAGAAATAAGGTGGAACCCGTTCAGACGGGACCGAGGAACATAGCATCCCGTAAGCCGGTTATTATTTATTATAACCGGTTATTTTTTGCATGTATTTCATATTGAACTTTATTATCAACAGAATATGTTATTTTATTCTGCAATGCCTCAGTTAAATGACAGAGTGGCCAATATTTTTAACACGCTTCTATTAGCTTCACCTGTATGTTTGTATGTATGTTTGTAACCGACTCCTTTGAGCTCGATTTTGTCCTACTTTGAACGATCAGATTTAATTCAAACTTTGCACACCAGTTGTCATAGACCGATGACAATGCAATAATTTCGATTACAAAATCCGATTATCCCAATAAGATTCGCCAGGGTTATTAATTCCTTTCCGCATCCTTTGCATGCAAGTAAGAGAGATAGAGCTAGTGCGCGAACTCGGAGAGACTTGTAAAGCGAGTTTTTTTTTTGTTTTTTAAACTATTATTTATATTATGTATTTTTTTATAGCATAAAAGGGCAAAGTAGCACGGCACTACCTCTTACTCTTCGTATAAGCCGAACTCTCAATTTCAGGTCTGACATAGGTCCACAAGCCTTAGCCTTAGAAGCCTTACACGATGAATATTCTTACGATATCCCTTAAATTGAAATATTATGTAAACGAATATCCTTACTCCTATATACATATAACTTTGAAAAATGGGATGTTTGTTACGCTTTCAAGAGAAAACTACTCGACCGAACTTCATGAAACTTTGTGCATATATATTCCCAGATACAGAAGTAAAATAAGATACTTTTTATTAAAAAAAGGATTTTTTTATTGCTAACGTGAGAAACAGCTAGTCAAACATTAAATTATGTTCATAGACAGGATATAAGATTTTAAATTGAGCTTAAAAGCCATCGGGCCGAAAAGTCTAGACCTTTAAAAAAAAAAGATTTTAAATTTGTTTCTATAGATATTATAAATGATATAATGATATCTATATTGTCATTATAGTCACGAGTATAATATGTTTAAACAACTGAACAAATAATATTTTGCAAAATTGGCCTACAATATGAATTATATCAGTGAAATTTCATGGTCCCTACTTTCACATTTATAATATTAGTAATGATTGTTCGATACAAACGCATTTTTTTGAAAAAACGTATTGTAGTGTTTGTAGTTAGTGTATAACTATATAAATAGTTATAAACACGATCTCGTGCTCACGGTACGGGTGGGGCGCACGTCACTACAGTGAGAGCCATGGACGAGAGCGGACGTGCGCCTGCGACCAACAAGTATCGTGTGTTGTCGAGCCCGTGTAATTGTGGTATCGGTTATTATAACCGAGTATACTACACGCAGGATTAAATATTGTTCAATGGTATCATCATCATCAACATCCTTTATCCGTCCGTCGCTGAACATAGGCCTCCCTTAATGAACGCAAAGACGACCGACCCCTTGCTACTCGCATTTAACGCCAATGCATCGATCGTATGGAGCCTCAATATGCTCACTCGCATTGATTTGTTTTCCATTCGTTTTAACATAATGTAGAGCCAAACTTAGTATATTATACCTACTCAAGTCGCCGTCGACGGATACGTCTGGGAGGACATCATCATTATACCTACTAACTATTCGTCTCCTTATATTACCGTGTGAACTTGCAAGTAAATTACCGTAATTAGTAACTTACAAGGGAACCATTTTAGCTATTACCACTTTCTCAAATTTTGAATGAAAACTATTTTAATATATTTTGAATATATATTATTTTTTATTGACAAAAGAGCAACCGCTAAGTTTTGTTTTTCGTTTTGCTTCGGGGATCCTGCATCTCAAGCGAGTAATTGAAGTAAAACTTCTTTAGAATCGTGATTTCAAACCGGATGCAACGGAAAAAACGACAGGTAAGGGACACAAATACAAAAATGTGTAGGCTGAAGCCGGCAAAGAATGAGACAGAAATATACCTACTACCTATTTTATAATATCGGTCTTTCCTCTTTGTCCCATATAGTCGCCTGTAATTAGTGAGCCAGAGCGAGAGAGCAAATGTCGGTGTGTATGTATATTGCACATTGTGTAATACTTGCTTGTATTTGAGCATTTAACGTGTGTGTTTCACTTCTATCGTGTGTGAATCGCAGACACACCTTTTTTTTACTTAATATTTATTGACTACTTCTTTTGACATATTTCAAGTTTTAATCGTAATTTAAGTTGTTACCAACGAAACATAGATATTTTAATTTGATTTCATCGTGGCTTCTAGCACCCATAGACATTCGCACAACCAGACATCATGAAGATGCGAAAACTCGCAAACCGCAAACTCCACAGCAGAGCTGCTACTTTACACCGGTAAAGTAGCAGCTCTGCTGTTAGTCTGGTAAAAAATACATTATAAAAAAATTAACATTAATTGGATCCGTCTTAATCATTGAAATATTAAAGCTTACTTCAAATATCTGTGGTCTGAACCGGGCTTAAAAAATTATGATATACTACGAAATATTTTATACAAGACAACGTCTGTCGAGTTATTTTTTTTTTCTTTAAATGAACGTTTTAATAATCTCAGTAATGTGTTAAAATGAATTAAATTGCGCATTTTCTTTAAATCCCCTAGGAGCATGAATAATCTCACAGAAATAATTAATATTCTAATCCTGATGGAGCCAATGAAAATATTAAAGTCTTAGAATAATCCACGTGCGCTACTGAAAAGAATTTAAAAGAAGCTTTTGTTGAACGACTGAGTCACTAGACGTTGGTATTGAGTTCGAATAGCATATAATTTTGTATAACACAATACACATACTAATTTGTATACATACTGAAAAATGTATAATATAATATTATTATGATTAGGGTTGCCAGGCGTCCGGATAAAGCCGGACATAGTTAGACTTTTTGATTGCGTGTCCGGCCAAAATAAACGGTGTCCGGCTTTTGTTAGACTTTTTACATTTTGCAAACAAGTGATGCTAAATTAGTCTTAGGCTAAGACTGTCTTGGAATTCGATTTTATATATTAGTTCACTAGAATTGAACAAAATGTGTGATACTTATAAAAAAAGCTTGATTTTACATACAATTTTTTTGTCTTACCTATAAATACTGAGACTAAATCCTCAATAATGTTTGGTGTCCGGTCTTTCTACCCAAATGTCCGGCCAAGCTGGCTGGTCTGTCCGGCTATTAGGTTTGGCGACCTGGTAACCCTTATTATGATAAACATGTTTTATAATCATCAAGGATATGTTTAGTAAGCAATATTAAGTTATGACTACTTGTGTGTTGTTACTAGAGGCAACGGATTTGAATCCTGACAAGTGATGATAATTACAATACGTCTGATGAAATACTTTCATTAAAAAAAGATCTGCTTCAAATCAGTCGACCCGCATAAGGCGGAACTCGAATTTAGCGGGCAGCGGGGCGGGCAACGTAAACCCACGCCGCTGCCGCGGCCGCTCCGCGGTTTTCGAGAATCGGTCCATTTGATTATTACACATTTAGTAAAAAAAATGTGTCTTTCCTAGTATCCGATGAATTTGCCACGGGCCCCGAACGGTATAGTTACGCCACTGGCTAACTTAGCATTATGTCAAATAGAAGTCAAATGAATGTCATAATAATATGTCTACTTAAAGATGGATGAATGGTGATTATAAGGTCACTAGCGGACCCCACAGACGTTGTCCTTTAGATACGAATCGATAGTGGCAGTACAGATCAATAACCTAGATACCGACTGCAGCGCCATCTGCCGGTCTGATTTGTGAATCTAAACCATTCTCGAATCTCCACGAACACACACAAAAAATTTCATCAAAATTGGTCCAGTCGTTTAGGAGGAGTTCAGTCACATACACACGCACACAAGAAATATATATATTAAGATTTGTAGTATGGATACAAATATGTTTGATTGATCAATCATCGATCTGTAGGGTCATAAACGTGCTATGAACCAATTAGGCTAATCATCGAAGGCCAATTATAATATCCAGCTAACACCCGAGTCAACATACGGCCAGTTTCAAGACAATGGGTAAATTGCAGTGGTTAGATGGATGGGCGGTGAGTGTTGGCGTAAGACACTATGCAAAGCGATTTACTACTTGATAAAAAGATTGTTTGCATTCTCAAAAAGTATTTACTCACTTTTTTATTTTTCATAGATTATATATATGGCTGGACGGGATAAGGAGAGATATGGAGGAGTGTGGAGTGACGCGGGAACTAACGAGTTTGAGAGTTTGAGGCCAGAATGGAGGCACAAGACATAAAGCCGACCCCAAATGAATAAGAATAATGATGGCTAGAAAGATGATGATGATATATATATGAATCTGAATCTCGGAAACCGCTCATATCGTTAGAATACGACCGTAAATTTCGCTGTCAAATAGTAATGATAGCTTAATGGAGAAATTAGTCGATTATAAGGCTAGGTTTCCACCGGAGATGAGCTAAGCTGCGTGGCGAGGAATGTGCTTTACAAGAACCAATAGAGCCTTGTTCGCATCTCAAGTCCGATCACTTTTTTTTCAAGTTCATTTTTTTGAAAGAAAAACTTTATCATATTATTACTAAGGGTAATATAAAACAAAAAAAAACGAGCAAATGCTCGGTCAACTGGTTACTAATTAACAGAAAGGCATACAATTTTTGAGTTATTCTCGTTCCTAGCACCCGAAATACTTACGGATAGAGCATATTTAGTTGATAATATATTTAACACTATCCTACACGCTACATCCTATCCGCCTACCAAACGTCCAGAGATAGACGAGCAGAGAGGCACAGTTAATTCCGAGGTACGGAAATAACTCGCATTAGTCAACTGCGCTTGGGTAATGAAACCTTACATACACCCTATATTTAGGATCGAGTACAAGCTAACAATGCTATCTAGTTGTAACATCACCCTGTATATATAAAGTGACCAGTCGTCCCGTATTTAAAGGGACCGTCCCCTTTTCGGTAATCTATTCCAAATTTAAAAATCCCGAAGCTTTTGGGCCCGCTATTGCACTATTTTTTTCAATATTATCTTAAATATGAAGGCACATTTTTTTTATAAAATATGAAAGTGAATTATTATTAGTCCAGTACTTAGTAAAAAATATCGTCTGAGTAAACAATAAAATAGACAATTTTCGTGGTAAAATTAAGAAAATCAAAATGGTCATGTATACCTTTTTAGGTAACATTTTTTGAGACATTTTTAGAAAAAGGTATACTCATATTTAAAAGGCCTCTAACGCACCTGCTAATCTTCTCTATCTCCTAATCTCGGCCTTGTCTGGATGTCAGTGTTCATTTACCACCAGGCAAGCTGACTCTCCGTTTCCCCCATTTTTCGAGAAATCGTAATGACTAATTTTCATGATACACTTTAGTTTGTAGAACCTATTGACCTTATCCGCCCATTATCCTAGCATTACATTTATTAGGCCCGGGTAGTAGGCTTTAAAGAAATAGCCTGAACTATCACAGCCAGTCTCCTAATAAGCCGCTCATGTTGCCTGCAATATCCAGGATCCTCACACAGCGATTGAAGGCACTCGCACTATTTTTATTTCGGTATACCACTGTTCAGGGAGCCTAGCCAAAATGCCATTAAGAAAGTTCGAAAATGATTAAGCGCGGCCTTATGTCAATCCCATACATTTTATCATTTTCGAACTTTGCTAACGCTTTCTGGCATGGCATTTTGGCTAGCCCCCCAAATGTGTGTCCACATAAGATCAGGTACTAGCTCCCGTCCTGGCTATCGTCCATAAAGGATATACAAAACTATTGACCATAAAGTCTATGGGTCTGTAGATTTCAAACAGATGAGTCAAATTAGGAGGGTTTTTTTTTCAATTTAAAAGAAGGTTTTCTTAGATGCGTTTCATCGAATTTTTCGCCAGTCGTTTCAAAGTCACAATCTCATTATTCACATCAAACCTCTTCCTACGGGATTCGAATCTGAGACTTCCACCAAGCCTAATTTACCTTGGTCCCTAGATCTTGTAGCGTACTTAGAGCATCAGTACACGAAGATTCCATTAGAGAGATGACCGAATCAACAGGCAAGCCCTTGTATTGGTCATAGCAAAGATTATTCGAGACGTAGTATCGCCGGTGTCAGGCGAAACGTCGTTTATATTGTCACTAGCTGTTGCCCGTAGCTTTGTCTGTATTAATTAAGATTTACAACGGGACCTTAACTGGATAATGTATAAGTAGATATACAATCTGTTTTAGAATATTTATTTGTTTTACCGGTTTTTCTCAGTTTGCTTTCCTTGAAACCGATGTTAGGTTCAAATCGTTCAAGAAGTTAATTCAGTGGTACTTATTTTGATTAAAAAAATGTTTTAATTTTAATTTTTACATTTTTATTGATGACTGTTTGTTATCGTTTTTAAATATTGACATATTATCCCTAATGATTTCTATTTTTTCATAAGAAGTCAAAAACATAATATTTGTATTACATTATCATGATGTAAAAATACCAGAAAAATCCTACAGTACATTTGGAAAATTTTAGTGTTAAGGTTTGACGAGATTAAATAATATGTGTCGATGAACTAAATTAAATAAATAACACTTAAATTTTTTATATTAGAAAAATAATATTTTTGTAAAAACTCTAAAAATGATATTACAACTAAGTAAATATATTATGTTATGATTGCAATGAATTTATATCATTTTAACTATTTTCTAAAAAGCTTCATAAAATATGTTGATAATGAATATTATAATTAGGAGAATACAATGGCAATTACAATTACTAGTAATTGCCATTGTATTCTCCTAATTATAATATTCATTATCAACATATTTTATGAAGCTTTTTAGAAAATAAAACATTAAATAAAAATGTTTTTTACCCCTGCTATCGGGCGGTTGCTTAGTAACGGTTACAAGTATTCAGAAGAATATAAATATCTTTAATTAACAAAAGCTCACTGACCTTCATCTGACATCATTACCTTCAGCAATCTTATTATTTTAATGAGAGATGATTTTAATTTTTAGTAAAAAAAATAATTACATAATATAATAAATTAATAATAACAAAAATTAATCAATGAATATTTTATGTAACTTTTTCCAATAAAAGATAGTGTTATTAACAAGATGTCATTAAAAAGTTAAAGAGCCAATTATTTTTGATCATTATTTTTACTTGCCTCTCAGCTTGGTCAATTTGACATCATTATTTTCCATATCATAAAATCAGCCGCAATGCTAAAAAACGCATCTTGGTGTGTCTGAAGATGTGTATCATGAATTTTGATATCAAATATTAGATGTTACACATATGATATGCGTTGCGTAAGAGTAAAAAGTAAAGTAAAGTATTAACCCATATACGTCCCAAGCTAGCCGCGGGTCTTCCCCGTCTATATCGGGCGAGTATGGAATTGCGTCATATTGCGTTCACCTATTTTTTTTTACGCTGGGAAATGCACTGGCGCATCCCGCTGGGGAGTGGGTTTCCCCAGGCGGGTATGTGGGACTCGCTGCGCCCGAAAGCTGGTAAATGGACGCAGCTTTACCCACTAAACCCGGCGAGTGCCACCAATGCCGCCTTTGGTGAGGTGCCCCAAGGTGAGGTGGTCCAACGTCTGGACAGTACAATGAGGTGAGGTTCCCATCCTCACCCCATGCCCCCTGCTCTCTTGTCTCTTCTCATAAGAGGGGTACAAAGAGCCCCCTCGGCTGAACCATGGTGGGGTCATAGTTCACCCAGTCCCAATGTGGGTTGGTAAATTTTATACACCTTCAAAAACTGTCAATCTCATAAGCATGCATGCATGCTCACGATGTTTTCCTTCACCGGTGAGCGAACGATGATCCGTTTTCAGGTTCACCGTAAAAAACCTATTTCAGGCACCACGGCGGGTCAGGATTGAACCTGGACCCTCTCGCTTTAAAGGCAACTGGACCACTGCCGCTCATGAGAGAGCACACCCAAAGAGTAGTTAATTTTTATTTAATAATCATAATCATAAATTCACGCAATCACGTTCAAATTAAGTTCTGCCATTCGAAATGTGAAAAGATGCATAAATTAAGACCGAACAAAGACGGACATTAGGAGATGGGATAATTTAAAGAAACGCCACATTTAAGCACACCATAATCATAAAAAATCAGTCCCGCTGGAGCTGAGGATATTATCGGACGTTTGCGCTGATGACTCGCTTATTCCTTGAAATTAGAGGAAAATGTAGATTGAAATGAGTTTGAAATGTCTTTCATATTTATAGTATTTTTCTGATGGTTTCCTCAATCGACTATAGGTTTATGGTACGCGATATTATGAATTGAAATCTCGCCAGGGAACAAAAATTTTCTGTGTTCCTGGGTCATGGATGTGTGTTAAATATGTGTATTATATAATAAAATATCTTAAATATATGTATTTCCGTTATCTGGTACCCGTAATACAACTTCTCCGGAAACTTAGCACGGCACCAGATTGACGTGGTTTATAAAAGGGTCCATAGATATTATTATTATTTTTATTATTATATATAACTAGCTGTTACCCGCAGCTTCGCCCGCGTGAACTTAGATTTACCGACTTATCATGTCTGATGATGATCATTTTCTATTTTAATAATTACTAAGTTTTTGTATTAAAATGGATATACTTAATATGTTATCTTGAAAATAAAGACAATATATCCCTTCGTAGACTTTCTGTAGGCATATTTAGGATACTATTATTATATATTCCACCATACGTTGATCATATTATTACGTCTATAAGAGTTGATACACTACGGCCTTAGATACCAGACGACCGCCGCGCCGGTTCGAATCATGCAACACGATTTATTTTCTTGTGCATTATTTTAATTTTGCCATATCTCCTAAAGTATTCATTTAATTTGCATTATGTAAAGGGCAAAAATAATCTTTATGAAGTGCTTAAGCTAATTAATTGATTTAAAATGATAAGGATTCATATCGTATTTGTGTAAATAACTTTTAAACTATCGCGTTATAATTGCCCATTTTTTAAAAGTATTAAATGGATATAGTATGATATCACTAAGAGATAGACATATGCCATCGCGGACTTTTTTGTAGGCCTATGTAAGATACACAATTCCACCATACATTATTTTGTTATATCTCAAACGGTTTAGTCAGCGTTTTCGTTGAAAACTCCTAGACGGGCAATTTTTTTCCGACACCTCTAACAATTATTGTTATATCTTAGCCAATGTAAATAAAAACTTAATAAATTATGCACATAGACCTTCCTCTTGAATTGTCCTATCTATTAAAAAAAACCGCATTAAAATCCGTTCCGTAGTTTTAAAGATTTAAGCGTACAAAGGGATATAGGGACAGACAAAGTGACTTTGTTTTATAATATGTAGTGATAGTGATAGGCCAATGGTGATTAATATAATATAAACGCTAAATTAGTATATGTATCTAATATAACTCTTTCATATAAGCTTTTATAAGGATGGAAGCGACTTGTCCAAAATCTAATGCGCAGACGAAGTCACGAGCACCAACCAGTAAAAATAAATCTAACTTTACCATAGAAGCTACGGGAACTTACTAGTAGTTCATATTTTATTCCCGTAAGAATATTTCAGTTATTCAGCATATTTTGACGTATTGCAAAGGCCACGTTTAAATATTTTGTAATATTGCAAATTTCCATTCCTATTTTGCAAAATTTCCATATGCAAAATAATATTAAACGTCTGAGATATATTGATGAACACGAAACGCTGAAGCGGCGGAAACACAACTTTGCGTGCATCTGTCAAATTGGTTATTCATCATCATCATCATCATCATCAGCCTTTATCCGTCCACTGCTGAACATAGGCCTCCCTCAATGAACGCCAAGACGACCGATCCCTTACTACTCGCATCCAACGTGGACCTGCCACTGCACTGAGATCGTCTTCCCATCTGGTTAATGGCCGACCAACACTTCGTCTACCTAAACGCGGCCTCCACGCTTGAACCTTAATGGCCCATCGGCCTTCCGTTCTTCTGAGTGCGTGACCAGCCCATTGCCACTTCAACGTGCTTATTCTTCGCGTGATATCGGTAACTTTAGTTCTCTGGCGGAGGTCTTCGTTTCGAATCCTATCTGCCAAAGAAACACCCAGCATAGCACGCTCCATAGCACGTTGAGCTGCGGCAAACTTGCGGACCAGTCGTAAATTAAGAGGCCACGTTTCGGCCACGTAGGTCATCACGGGGAGAACGCATTGGTTGAAGACTTTCGTCTTCAAATTTGGTTATTACTTCTTTCAAACAGCTTTGCTGTGTTTCAAAGAGAAGAAAGGCAGCAGGATATTGGGCAGCTATTAATTATGTGCACCGAGACTTGACCTACGACAACGCAAAAATGAGAGCCCGGTTTCGATAAACTTTTTTGTACTCGTGTACATGTGCGATGTTACTAACTCACGTGTCATTTGCCTCATGCGCTATTAACTACTAACAATTTTTTACAGGCTGATGTTATAGTAAATATAACATCTATATTTATATAATTAGAAGAGTTTGTTAGTTTGAATATAAAACATAAACTTAGGGTCTGTTTCACAATGTTCCAATGAAGTACCAGATAACTATATGACACATAAATTACTTGACAGATAAAGCTTCTAGTTAGTCTTGTTTGCGTTTCACCATCATCTTACCTGTTTATTTACTTGTCTTGGCCTAGCTAAAATGCCATTAAGAAAGCGTTAAAGAAGTTCGAAAATGATAAAATGTATGTGATTGGCATAATGTCGCGCTCGACGTGGTCCATCCTATACATTTTATCATTTCGAACATCGCTAACGCTTTCTTAATGGCATTTTGGCTAGGCCCCCTGATCGCTTTTTGCCAGTTACTGGTTTGCCAGTTACAGATTGGTTATCTGTGGTTTATTTGAATATTTACTATTGATTATTAAAACCTCTTTTGTGGCAACTGGCAAGTGCTGTTTTAGTCAAACATAATATTCTTATTTCACTGTTCGAATAACAAGCAGAAATATTAGCGTTGCCACAATAATACTTCGTATTGAGTTTTATCCTTAAAACGTTCTTATTTTACCGCCTTAGACGTATTTTTATTTCACATAGACACATTTTATTTTATTATGTTAATATATAATGCGTTTATATGTTAATACATTGTCAGCGTCGCATTATTTTTGGATCCTAAGTACCTAGTATAAATGCGAATGCGAGTGTGATTGTTTCTTATTTACGGGCTGGAGAGGGGGAGGGGTTAAACGGTGAATCATTTTACCTGCTGGTAAGTGATCAGACACAGACACGCTACACCAAACATTAGAACCTATGTGAACTAAGAAATCTTAGATGAGGCATCTGCTCATCTACTTTTCCAATGAAGCTTAAAGGCCTCAAGGCCAACAGCATAGGTTCATTCGAAAAAAAAAGAACTAAGGATTGATAATTAAATTTAAGCAGCATAACCGGATAGCGAAGTTATGTGAGCCGCAAAAATTTATTAAAAATTTATTTATTTTAAAAATTTTATACAATAATTTAAAAAATGAATAAGAAAATAATATACTTATATACTTTTTGGGACTGAATTATTCAGTAATACCACTTTAATTTACAAAAATAATAGCTAGTTCTAAAACTAATATGTGTTCCTTAGCCAAGTCAATCGAATTGGTGAATTAAAAAAAGTAAAAGACTGTCGCGTTTGATGGTAATACTGTAGTGGAAATATACATCTTCTATAACTATAAAAAGTGCCCCAAATATACAATTAGTAAACTTTTTGGAAATAAAACACTTTTTTATACCATTGTTATAACCAATATAACTCTCAAAACAAGAACATCCAAGCTGCAGAACATGTCAAGGAATTAGACATACAGGTACTCGAAAAATATAAACCTTCTTTTGGCACAGACATAGAATAGTTATTCATAAAGCGATATCGATTAAGATATTTGTCGAATGTGGCCTCGAATTTTCGGCATTCCCACAAAAGTATCTATAGCTTTACAGAATTGCTATGCGATATAAACTAGACACACAATATTTTTATAGCATATATAATTATAGTATTTATTTATTGATCTTTTAGTTTGATCTATGTAAGAGATAGCACAGTCACACTTAAGCTTGTATTTTGTACTCGTACACCTTGTAAGGCACTTGACAAATAGTAAGAATTGGCCTATCTTTTTCGGCGGCGTGAAAAATTGTTTTTATGGAAGCTCGCTTTAGAATGAAGCCAATCTTGTGAGTGACTTCTTTGATAAACGGTAGTACAGCAGGAACTTGCTCGACGGTGGCTGGTTTCACACCTTCACAGTGAAAGAGATGCGGCAGAAGAAGCTTGTTATCTCGCATTAATTGCTTGACATCTTGAAGTCCACTCAGTCTTGTTCATCACAGATTCCTTGTGCTCTCTGAAATAAAGATTTACCCACGGTAAGTAACTGTGTTGGATGGTGGTGAGATTCGCCGTTTAAGTGCTACTCTGTATTATGTTAATTGATGACCCTGAATGCTTACTTTCTCGTCTCCATATCCTTCTTATAATACTAAGTAATATAAAATAATATTGAATACTCAACAGTGCGTCTAGTTTTATAATGAATCAATGCAATGACAGTGTTCTATATTCCTGTGTCGATTGAAAAATAAATTGCGACCCAGTTGAAACCGAATTTGGTAAATCCTGTAGCCCAATTTGTGTGATCTCTTTTGTCTTATGGATTTCAGATTCAGTGATGGCTATATTTAGGCATCCGTTGTAACAGTACTGCCATAGAAACAGCTCAACGTGTCTTTCTAAACAATTTTCAACTTAGTTTTGTATCGAATTAGTAGCAAACCTGTATAGGTTAATATAATATAATAGTAAAATACGATACAAAACTAAAGATACTTACTGAAATTTAACTAAATACGAGTTGTGGTGCGCGGAAATTGAAAATAATGTTCTTCGCGGAACTGGTACAGTTCTGAACTTATTGATATAATGCTTATGCGCAGAGAGATATAATGCTTATGCGCAAAGAGATACAAGATGTGTCGTAGAAGATTTTTCAACATGTACTGAAAGCCGTGAAGATGGGTGGTACATGGTGGTACGTGGCACGTTTGCCAGTTTGCCTACACAACTAACAAAGAAAACAGAGACAGGGTAAAAAAAGCGTGATTCTTAGGGTTCCTTTCAGCAAAATGACTAAAGGGAACTCTTACACATGTTATGAATTTACCCACTAAGTCTATCTTTGACACTCCGCGGTAAAACGATTTTATTGTTAAAATAATTTGAAAAAAAAAACAAAAAAGTAAAAGGAAGAAAACAACTGTTGAGGCATTTTACTCATATTTTATCAAAACTCTTTCCGTCGATTCAAGGCCATGAGCTCTTATTGCTTTGGGTATTTATATTTCATATTATATATATATATATATATATATATATATATATATATATATATATATATATATATATATATATATATATATATATATATATATATATAATAAGTTTATCAGCTTATACGAGAGGAAATTATCAATTGAATTCCTAGAAATTTATCGCTCACGATAAAAAAAATTGCAGTTATTGTTTTAAGTACCTTATAATAAACCAGAACTTACAAAACCAGATCTTATAATAAAGGTTAGCTAGGTTTTCAAATCATGATGATCATGTCAGTAGTCATGTATGTCTCCTCGGCGTTAAAAAGCTGAGCCGATTTGGATGAAATTGGGTGTTCAATGCTGAGAATTTTCTTTAAACCAACCGGTTTCTGATGAGACTGCCTCAGTATTGTAGCGCATCCGCGAACAGTTTCGCAGGAAGAGATTAGCGTCTATGATTCGAAGAGTCTGTTGAAACTGTCTCGCAACAGTTCCAACCTGAGGGAAATTGCTAATATAATACTAATACAAATATGGATTCAACGGTCTGAAATAAAGTATTATTTATTATTATTAAAAGAAGAAATATTAAATTCATTATTTCCTTTTACCAAACTTGGTAAAAAATAAGTTAAAGCGTTGTACTAAAAATACTGCCATGTGCAAACAGAGTAATGTCTGTCATAGAATTCATTAAAATAAATTCTAAAAACGACAGGTGATTTTAATGATGAGAATGCAGTCTTATATTTTTGGAAATAAATAGACCTATTAGAGGAAGGATTTGAGGATTTTTTTGCGTGGTTACACATTTTTAAAGATCTGGAAACCTACATATTTAAACGGTTGGAAATATGTGTACACTCATTATTTTACTCACTCGCTATTATAAAAGGAAAATCATTATATATTTTTCCATAAAAAGTAGTCCATCGAAATCGAATTGAGTCTAAAATGTAAAACCCGCGCAAAACCAACCGTACGACTGGGAATCGCCTGCGAAAAAACTCAGTGAATCTTGAAAATATTTTATAAAAATTCTCTTCATAGATGAAAGTCTTATGGAGAATTTAATACATTTCTTTGTTTCATAATCACAACATCAAAAACTTTCGACAAAACATGCTCTACGAAATTCCATTTTTATTTCGACAATTCCAAAGCCATAGGTTATCGATTATATGCAAGTATAAGATAAGTTAGGAGCGACTGATATATCATAAGACATAGACTAACATGATAATTTAATAATAATACTCACTGTATTATTATTAAACTTATAAAAACGTATTGTGTAGTCACGATTCATTACGTAAGTAATAATGGTTTTATGTGAAAAACTGATTTGATACGGATATAATAATTTCTAAGTCCTATTGTAAATCGATTATGATAATATTTCTCTGCGTGTTTATATTAAATACTGATAACGAGTGAATTTTTTAAGTTTTTGTAGTTTACTCCATAAAAAAATCAATTTTTATGTAAGGTATAAAAAAAACGTTATGAGAACTCATTTACTGTTTTACTCTTTAACAATGTGTGTGTGTGTGTGTGTGTGTGTGTGTGTGTGTGTGTGTGTGTGTATGTGTGTGTGTGTGTGTGTGTGTGTGTTGTGGTGTGTGTGTGTGTGTGTGTGTGTGTGTGTGTTTGTGTGTGTGTGTGTGTGTGTGTGTGTGTGTGTGTGTGTGTGTGTGTGTGTGTGTGCGTGCGTGCGTGCGCGTGCGTGCGTGCGTAAAGTATAAAATTAATCTATTAATATATCTTAAATAACCAAAATTATAATACACTACAAGCTAAACCCGCCAAAGGTTCTTTTAACTACGGTTCTTTAAACCTTATCCTGACGATAACCAACACAACAAAAAAAACTATCTAATTTGGTGCAGTGGTACTAAAATTATGGGCGTACATAATACATATTATGTTTCAACGATAAAATTTTATTTATAATAAGATTTATTTCATATCAATGTCCTTTATGCGATAAAATGTCACAACCAGCAAATGTGAGAATCCATTGCTGTTTATGAATGATCAATAATTTATAAACTCTATGCGAGAAGTCGTTGTATAACAACAACAAATATAATTTTAAAACCGTATATTATGAAAATATTTAAAACAAAACTTAGTGAGATATATAACAGACGCGCAACTGTTTATGATTAGTATTCACTATTCTCCTTGACCAAATCAAACATGTTCTCCTTAAAGTTTTTTATCTGTGTATCAGCTTTGTATGTGACAGCTAATGCAGCCGTTGCTTTGATGAAGTCTGATGAAAAACCAGCCAAATACGGTATGTACCTTACCATGTACTAATTAATTGGCGTGTGAAATTTCGTAATTGTTTCTTAACTAACTTCCCGGTGTGCTAGAGATTTGAAATTTAGTCTATAGCTCAGAAATTGATGACAATATATGAAAGTATCAAATATTTCTATGCATGTATGCTGTAAGGCTTTGTTCACAAAGAGGTTCATGATGGTTTATGCCGTAATAGACGAAATGCAAAACACCCGTTCGTCGGCTCATACCATTGGGGTGAATAGACGACTTCTATACTTCGACGTTCCACTGAGTTTGTTTCGCCGGTTCTTCTCAGTGGACTTACTTTGGAACCGGTGGTAGACTCAATTGACCTTCAAAAAGATACTTGGATAGTACTATTTTGAATAAAATTTTTGACTTTGACTTTGACTCTAAAATGCTAATTGTGCTAATAATACTGTGGGATGAATAAGCCGCGGTAGGATCCGACGAAAGACTCCTATAACTTTTATCGATATATTTATTTTGACTTAATAATATTAATTTGATAAATATTGATCTAAGATACCGTAAGGAGGAAGACGGTCTGCGTTGCTCAAAGATATTGATGGATGTGAATTTGGCACTGTTTTTAAAAATAATTTATGTAATATGTAAATGTTAGAAGTTATCTATGTATATGATAACCTATGTATGTTGATCGAATAGGTTAAGAAACGAAAGCGAATTTATTAAGATTATTGGTATTGATTAAATTTCAAATGTAGTATGATAATATAATATAAATATACGATATTAAAAAAAAACTATAGTAACATAAAAGATTTTATGTGTAACAAAATCGTTACATATAATTTTTGCTTAAAAAATATATGAAATTTATACAACTATATATTATGTTAATAAATTATTGTTTTTTGTTGAATTACTGATTGCTGAATTAATTATGAATACTTCTTAAAGTGCCACCTCTCGAAGTTCGACAATCATGTAGGCAACTTGTACCCTTGATGCTGCGGCTATTAATAATGAATGATTTTCACAAACCATTAGCGTTGATTTTTTAGCCAAGATGTCCTAACAAGATTCAAAAGAAGACCAAGTTTTTTAAAAGCATGCTTTCAAACCTGAATACACAGCCGCAACAGCGGTGGGATGTGGTGAATCGACTGTTCGTTTTTCTTTTTGTCTTCTAAAAAATAAAACGAGAAAAGAAGTAAAATAGTGGTAGCCCTAGGTTTTTCTAATAAGCTAAGACTTTTAAGAGGAATATTTAGAAATGCTGATACTGTCTTAAAACCACTGCAAATAATTTAATAGCCCGATGTCGGATGCTGTCATTTACAGACTCTTTATTTAAATGACTAATTTTTTTCAGCCGATTTGGAGGGTTGTTATATGAAAAAATATGATCGTGTCCTACCATATGGTGAAGCATACAAGCCGACCGGTGATGTGTGCGCGAGGTTTACCTGCGCCAGTAATAATTTAATACAAATAGCTACGTAAGTATGAATTAAATAATTTGATCAGAGATTATCATCAAAATCCACCCATCACATCCTTAATTCACAAATATCAAAATTAATAATTCAAAACACTAAAAACACGCTTTTGTGTTAAAAATTATGGAATTGCTTCGTCACCGAACAAGCTTAAATGAGCTATACATGTACTTTGTTTGGTGAACCAAAAGCTTGAAACTGTCGCCATCGTCACGTCGCCGTATGCTTCGAATATGACATTTAAATTTTTATTAAAATTTAAAATTAATGTGATTCTTAAGGTCATATCGCATTAGTGGCTTAAAACAACGTGGACCTCCTTCCTCCTTACAAGGAAGACCGTGTTTGAAGCATCGGTGGTAACTGCGCGCCAGCGATGCGACGCAATGCAACGTGGCGAAATTCATCATACCGCACGAAAGACCAAGATGGTTCAAATATGGCTATTGATTGATTGACGGCATTTTTCCCATCCGAAAAGCGAACTGTTTTTATGAACACCCTTTTATTAGCTTCACCTGTATGTTTGTAACCGACTCCTTTGAGCTCGATTTTGTCCTACTTTGAACGATCAGATTTGATTCAAACTTTGCACACCTGTCAAAGACCGATGACAATGTAATAATTCGATTACAAAATCCGATTATCCCAATTAGATTCGCCAGGATTTATTAATACCTTTCTGCGTCCTTTGCGTGCGAGTAAGAGAGATAGAGCTAGTGCGCGAATTCAGAGAGACTCGGAGAGACTTGTAAAGCGTGTTTTTTTTTCGTTTGCTATTTTTCATTGTTATTTTGCAATATGTCCTGAAAGAAGCCACAAAATCATCAAAATAATAATATTATGTCTATTAGACGCATTCTCTATCCATAAAATTTTTAGAGACCATTTTGTACTTACTTTATATCTTTTTATCCAATTCCTCACGTCACGCTAGTAACAAGAGGAAATCTGCCTGACTAGATTATAAGTTTTCAAAGAAGTTGCCACATAATGCCAGGCAAAGGGGTTAAAAATTAAAATCCTCTTTGCCTGAAAGACCAGGACCCTGTCTATGATAATGATAACCCACAAAACTTAAATCATTTTCCAGATGTGGATCAGTGGGTATACCTGATGGATGTGAAGCGGCTGCTGGGGACAAGAGCCTGCCGTATCCAAAATGCTGTGGCGGTGTGAAATGCAGACAAAGTGATGGAACCTACGAATACATGTTCCCGTAATATGCGATTAATGTTCCAGAAATCATTCTTATCGTGATTTCTATGACAGGAGTTTTATATTTCTTTTGTAAATAATAATTTCCACTCACACAGTAATAATGTAAGAAAATAAAGATAGATTGATAAAAGCGAATAGTTTTAATACTTGCTATGCAAAAACCATTAAGATTTTGTAATTAACCATTAGGCTCCGTTATAACTAGCTTTTATTTCGAGCGTTAAAAGACGTTGAATGAAACAATCTCATGTATTTGTTCACTTTTTTATCAACAACAGTTGTAATTTCGACGTTGAGCGTTGGTAATTAAATCGAATTTTTCATACGAAATGCGCAATTCGCGCCAACGTCGGGCTTTCAACAATCGGTAAAAAAGCGCTCGTGTCGCGCCTAATTTTATTATAATATTCGAAACAAATACTTACTCTCAGGACTTTGGCAGGCTTATAAGTAAACATATTATTTTATTATTAGCTGGATAATCTGGATAATCAAACATTCAGGAAGCTTCGCCATATTCTCACGTCGTCTATACCGCAGAGTTTGAAGACGAAAGTCTTCAACCAATGCGTTCTCCCCGTGATGACCTAAGGGGCCGAAACGTGGCCTCTTAATTTACGACTGGTCCGCAAGTTTGCCGTAGCTCAACGTGCTATGGAGCGTGCTATGCTGGGTGTTTCTTTGGCAGATAGGATTCGAAACGAAGACCTTCGCCAGAGAACTAAAGTTACCGATATCACGCGAAGAATCAGCACGTTGAAGTGGCAATGGGCTGGTCACGCACTGAGAAGAACGGATGGCCGATGGGCCATTAATGTTCAAGAGTGGAGGCCGCGTTTAGGTAGACGAAGTGTTGGTCGGCCATTAACCAGATGGGAAGACGATCTCCGTGCAGTGGCAGGTCCGCGTTGGATGCGAGTAGCAAGGGATCGGTCGTCTTGGCGTTCATTGAGGGAGGCCTATGTTCAGCAGTGGACGGATAAAGGCTGATGATGATGATGATGATGAATCAAACTGGCAGACGAGCCACATGTTTAGTGGTCAGCGTCACCCATCAACAGAAACATAACATAACCATAACCTGAGACTAGCCCAGGCAACTTAATCATGTATCGCCCATCCTGAGACATGAGAAGGAAAGTCTTGGTGCTAGTAAGTACACAGTGATGAATTGAGAACTCAACTAGACGGTAGCGCGGAACCCTTTTACCGGGTTTTACTTTTAAGCGTACACAAATTATATATAACTTACTTTTAAAATATAATATAATAAGGGCCTGTTTCACAATCTCCAGTTAAGTTCCCAATAGGCTATCGGCAACATATTTGACAGATAGAGTATGGAGTATCTGTCAAATATCTGTCAAATATGTTGCCGATAGCCTATTGGGAACTTAACTGGAGATTGTGAAACAGGCCCTAACTAAAATATAATGTTATTTAAAGGAATCCGTTTAGGCAAAGTTCCGAAGATACGAATAACGCTGCCAGCGTTCCCCTTTTGTAAAGCTAGACTAATTCTTTACATAATAACGTGGCATTGCTGATATGTGGCATATAAACATATAGGGTATACCTACCCAATATAAATTCATAGAACTCTTCAGTTAGAGTATGTCTTTAGACTCCTTAACATAGATTTCGGTTCCTGCGATCTTATTAAGTACATGTCTTCTCTTTGCTCTGAAAAAGTAATTAAAATATAACGTGGAAATAGTAAGTATCCTTTCTCACGGCAAATATAAGTAAGAAGGATGGTGGTGAGGCCCACTTTACCTAGAGCCCCGCTAAAAATATCACTGATAATGTTAAAAAATTTAAACATTGATTAATGATTGCCATACCTAATAGTACCCTAAATGAGTTTACTCTTCTCTAGTCAACAATTCAGACTTACATCGTAGTTTTTTGTCGGGCTCCACGACAGGTCAAAAGTAAAGCTTAGTCTTAAAGTTATTATCTTTCTGTAGACTAGATCTGGACGTAATAAGATAATTAAGAAAGTAGCAGATGCGACTTTACCATAAACAAAACATTTTGTAGAATCGAATTGTGAACTTTAATAATTCTTAAATCCATACAAACACACAAATTTCTCGCAATCGGTTCAGCAGTATATTCAGCGCATACACACGCACAAAAGAATTATTAAAAAAACTGCAGACTTATAAGCGATTTGTACAAAAAATGGCGAAGTTGAAAAAAACGTGTACAGATGACATCAATAAATATGTCGACTCTAGTTATATAATATTAGTATTTATTGGCTCATCGCACAGTGAACATGTTTTTCGCATTAAAATTGTTTTTATGTTTCTTATCATTATGTATAGTCGTGGACGCTTATGTGGGGATAGCGCCACCAGAAAATAAACCTGAGAAATATGGTGAGTATTTTGTACTAAGGTTTAAGGTTAGATATCACCTTAAGGCGCGGTCTTAGCTCAAAACTCACAAAACTGGGTTTTTTTGACGCTACGGTACGAGGAAACCCAATGAATATAACTAATGCAAAAAAATACAGACCATAGAAAAGGGTCTAAAGAAAATGTTTACGGTCATATAATATTAAATATTTGTTTAATATATCCAATAAAAAAATCGTAATTTTCTTCTCAAAAATAAACTTAGACGTTGGAGTTCTCTGTATTTTCAGCGGTAACAACATATTTTTTTGTAAGAATATAATTAGAATATGATTTTATGAAGAATTCGTCTCAACAGATATTGAATTTAATGCGTATATTCTGAGTTATTAAAGAAAAACCCGCAAATTAAATGTTTATTTGCAACAGGGTTACACTTCTGCTTTGCAATTTTTAACCTTATTCAATGTGTGGTAAATGTAGCATTAGATTACGCGGTCATATTTAGTCCGCGACAAACGCTCGCGGTGGCTGGTCGGTCCCGGCCGGTCTTCTTGTGACATAAAACTTCGTGGTTTATGTGTAAATTGTAAAAATTTATTGGAATATTTGGGAAAGTATAAGATGGATAATAAGGCTATAATGTTTTTTTGTTGAAATATACGATATTGTGTAATTTGAGTAATTGCACAAACATAACATTCTAAATCCAAAAACATATTGTGGCATTCTATTTATATGCGCATAGAATACATATTTGAATGCGCTAGGTGCAAGCGTGGTTTGTCTGCTACGTTGATCGACCGTATCGGTCATGGCTTGCATAGTAAACGTAACATGAACGAAAAATCTTCTAATATATAAAATTTCCCTGTCACAATGTTAGTTACCGTACTCCTCCATACACTTAATAGCGATTTTAGCAGAACGAAGTCTGTCGGGACAGCTAGTATTTTGTATAATATCATGTTTTCTTTTTAAGATCAACAAAACGAATCATCATCATCCTTTATCCGTCCACTGCTGAACATAGGCCCCTTCTAATGATTGCCAAGACGACCGATCTACCGATCTCTTGCCACTCGAATACAACAAGAACAATATACCATCATCATCATCAGCCTTTATCCGTCCACAGCTGAACTTAGACCTCTCCTAATGAACGCCAAGACGACCGATCTACCGATCTCTTGCCACTCGAATACAACAAGAACAATATACCATCATCATCATCAGCCTTTATCCGTCCACAGCTGAACTTAGACCTCTCCTAATGAACGCCAAGACGACCGATCTACCGATCTCTTGCCACTCGAATACAACAAGAACAATATACCATCATCATCATCAGCCTTTATCCGTCCACAGCTGAGCTTAGACCTCTCCTAATGAACGCCAAGACGACCGATCTACCGATCTCTTGCCACTCGAATACAACATGAACAATATACCATCATCATTATCATCCTTTATCCGTCCACAGCTGACAAAATACAAAATATTCAATAAACCAAATTTGATACTTTGCAATCATTTTTTACCACAATAATTTTTTATGCAATTGGTTTATTTCACATAAGTACATAGGTAGACGAAATGTTGGTTGGTCATTTTAACCAGGTGGGAAGACGTTCTCTCTCGACGTTTGCTCACTTATCATCATCATCATCAGCCTAAATCCGTCCACTGCCGAACATTGACCTCCCTCAATGAACGCCAAGACGGCTGATCCCGTGCTACTCTGATCAGGCAGAAGTGCCGTCGATGCGACTTCATCATCATCTGCGATTGTCAATCCGCCTGCTCAGCGTGGCAGTTATGAGCAAAGGCGAATTACAGATAACAGCTTACTTACATATAATTATTGTTACTAAAAACCACACATCTTTAGTAGTGAAGTGTTTGCTCACTCATCATCATCATCATCAGCTTAAATCCGCCCACTGCTGAACATAGGCCCCTTCTAATGATTGCCAAGACGACCGATCTACCGATCTCTTGCCACTCGAATACAACAAGAACAATATACCATCATCATCATCAGCCTTTATCCGTCCACTGCTGAACTTAGACCTCTCCTAATGAGTTTGCCTTAGCTCAACGTGCTGTGGAGCGTGCTATGCTGGGTGTTTCTTTGGCAGATAGGATTCGAAACGAAGACCTTCGCCAGAGAACTGAAGTTACCGATATCACGCGAAGAATAAGCACGTTGAAGTGGCAATGGGCTGATCACGCACTCAGAAGAACGGATGGCCGATAGGCCGTTAAGGTTCAAGAGTGGAGGCCGCGCTTAGGTAGACGAAGTGTTGGTCGGCCATTAACCAGATGGGAAGACGATCTCCGTGCAGTGGCAGGTCCGCGTTGGATGCTAGTAGCAAGGGATCGGTCGTCTTGGCGTTCGTTGAGGGAGGCCTATGTTCAGCAGTGGACGGATAATCATCATCGGTTGAAGACTTTCGTCTTCAAACTCTGCGGTATAGACGACGTGAGAATATGGCGAAGCTATCTAAATGCTGCCCAATCTAATTGAATCGTCCTATGGGCTTATTTAGGATACTATTATTATATACTAGCTGTTACCCGCAGCTTCGCCCGCGTGAACTTAGGTTTACGGATTTATCATGTCTGATGATGATCATTTTCTATTTTAATAATTACTAAGTTTTTGTATTAAAATGAATATATGTCATCTTGAACATAAAGACATATATCCCTTCGCAGATTTTCTGTAGGCATATTTAGGATATATAATACTATTATTATATATTCCACCATACCTTGATCATATTATTACGTCTACCAGAGTTGATACACTACGGCCTTAGTCAGCAGACAACCGCCCGCGCCCGTTCGTATCACAGCAACACGATTTATTTTCTTTTGCATTATTTTGATTTTGCCATATCTCCTAAAGTATTCATTTAATTTGCATGATGTAAAGGGCAAAAATAATCTTCATAAAATGCACATGCTAATTAACTGATTTAAAATGATAAGGATTCATACCGTATTTGTGTAAATAACTTTCAAATTATCACGTTATAATTGCCCATTTTTTTAAGTATTAAATGGATATAGTATGATATCCCTAAGAGATAGACATATGCCATCGCGGACTTTTTTGTAGACCTATTTAAGATACACAATTCCACCATACATTATTTTGGTATATCTCAAAGGGTAAACCCTTTGAGATATACCAAAAGGCAGCGTTTTCGTTGAAAACTCCTAAGCGGCCTATTTTTTTTCGACACCTTCAACGATTATTGTTATATCTTAGCCAATGTATATAAAAACTTAATAAATTATATACATAAACCTTCCTCTTGAATTGTCCTATCTATTAAAAAAAACCGCATCAAAATCCGTTGCATAGTTTTAAAGATTTAAGCGTACAAAGGGATATAGGGACAGAAAAAGCGACTTTGTTTTATAATATGTAGTGATTCCACCATACTTTAATCATTTTTTTTTTTTTTTTTTTTTTTTTTTTTTTCGGTTGGATCTATGCTAATGGTCCTAGTGACCGTTATGCGTCATCGGAAATGGGGTGATCCGGTTGGATCATCCTATGACGTTAAAAATTTGGGGGGTTGCCCCCCGCCATGTTCATGGCGTCGGGTTTGTACCTAACTTGGTAAGCTACGGTCGACTGGTTTGGAACGGGTGACGTTAGAAACCTATCGTGAGGGCCGGCCCTCCCCTCCCCCGGTAGCGGGGGAGGCGGGTCAAGCGCGGGACCCGAGCAAGCTGCCGATAGCAGAGTGCTATCGGTGATTACACGGTCTATATTGGTGTCGACTCGTAGCTGATCTGAGCCTATGCTGTCGCGGTTGATCCGGATCAACTGGTCAACGGAGTGTAGGGTTCGACGTCGCATACGACCCCGGGGCCCATGCGGTGTGAATGTGTGCCTAACACCGGCTGTGTTATGTCTGAGTGTGTGTTGTAGCTTACGTCGCGCTTCAGCGTCGCGCTTTAACAGTTCTGTGATTTTATCAACAGGATCGGTTATGACATTCTTAGGTAATCTAGACTTATTAGGTGCTAAGCTATCGGGGGTGTAGTTTGCCGCACTCACGACGAGTGGGTTCGGGTGGAGAAGTGCCTTTTCGAAGTGACGTTCTGACATCGCTTTGAAATGGCCCCTAATCGAATCTAGTCTGAGGTCGCGATGTAGGTCGATGTTTCTTACGTACCACGGGCAACCGGTTGCCACACGTAAGAATTTATTTTGGATCGTTTGGAGGCCTCTGAGTCTATACTGAGGCACATGCGCGAATGCCACACAGGAGTATGACATGATGGGGCGGATACATGATTTATAGAGGGTGAGCTTGTGCCTGAGGGGCATTTTGCTCTTTTTGTTTATGAGGAAGTACAGTCTACTACTGACGAAACGGGCTTTTTTAGAAATCGCGGCGATGTGTGGTCTGAACGACATCGACCTGTCAAGGGTGACCCCCAGGTACTTGACCTGTCTAACTCTGGGAATAACGACGTTATTTAGTAAGATTGGTTTCATCGTGAACCATGTTTGTCTGCGTTTAGGTAAGCGTGTCTTTCTCTTACGAGAGAAATGAATCGACGCGCTTTTATCGGGGTTAATAGCTATTCTCCATTTTGCGAACCAGTTGCCTAGTTCGGTGACGGCACGTTGGAGAAATAGCGATGCTCTATTAGCATTAGGGTGGGTAACGTATAGAGCTGTATCGTCAGCGAAGAGAGCCAGTTTGACGTCCGGAGGTCTGGGGATATCTGATGTGTACAGATTGTATAGAGTTGGGGACAGCACGGAGCCCTGGGGGACTCCGGCCCTCAGAGGTCTCAGGGAAGAGAGGGTGCCTTCGACCCTATACCTAAATGACCGGTTTGACAGATAGTCGCGGATGATGATGACTAGCCTATCCGGTATTCCTAGCTTGTACAGTTTGTACACGAGGCCTTCGTGCCATATCCTATCGAAGGCCTTAGCTACATCGAAAAATACGGCGCACGTATCGCGGGAGTTCTTTTTATTGAAACCTCTGAGTATGTCTTCGGTCATACGGTGGACTTGCATTGGACAGCAGTGGTACTTTAATCATATTATTACACCTATCAGAGTTGATACACCATGGCCTTAGACACCAGACCATAAGCGTAGCCAGCCTTGGGCTCAACGTGGGGCAACAAAGGGGTTTTTTTTAATTAAGCCGTTTGGGCTGCATCTATGCCAATTTGTTAATCTGTAAATTTTAAGGGTTTTCGGACCCGCTTTTTGTTTTGATCGCACTTTTTTTATGTAGACTAATTTTTTGATATTATGAATGAATGAATGAATGAATATACTTTATTGTGCACACATTACTACAACATAAATGAATGGCATAATAACAAAACAAAAATTATGATTGTTGTTAATATTAGAAAAAAATGTTTTATGTTTAATTAGGCACCCTATAGGTGCCAGGGTGGGGCAAGCGCCCCAGCTTGCCCCAGTGTGGCTACGCCCATGCACCAAACAACCGCCAGTTCGAATCATGGCAACACGATTTATTTTCTTGTGCATTAATTTGATTTTGCCATATCTCCTAAAGTATTCATTTAATTTACATGATGTAAAGGGCAAAAATAATCTTCATGAAGTGCAGATGCCAATTTACTCATTTAAAATGGGATTCATACCGCATTCGTGTAAATAACTTTTAAACTATCACGTTATAGTTGCCCATTTTGTAAAGTATTAAATGGATATAGTATAATATTCCTAAGAGATAGACATATGTTATCGCGGACTTTTTTGTAGGTCTATTTAAGATATACAATTTCATAACCATACATTATTTTGTTATATCTCAAAGGGTTTAGGCAGCGTTTTCGTTGAAAACTCCCAGACGGCCTATTTTTTCCGACACCTCCAACAATTATAGTTATACTTAGACTTAGATAATGTATATGTCGCAGTCATCTGGTTGAATCAGTCATTTGATTGTATCACTAGCGCGTTAATTAAATGACGACATTTAATTGAATGACTAGGCCGAACGTTGATTGAACAAGCGTCGCTCATCGTCCAACTAGATAGCGGATATAGCCTTTTGAACAGAGCGGACGTAAAATCAGTCAGGTGATTGGAATTTAGTTCATTTTTTTAATTTTTTTAAAAATATTTTTTTTTTAAATAAATTTAAAATACAATATAAAATCATAATGTTCATTGCTCAAGACTGTTTCAACCAGATGACTGCGACATATATAAAAACTTAATAAATCTACACTAATATAATTATCTACAAAAAGTCCGCGACACGCTATACCTATCTATGTCGAGTGAGGCACAATAACCATTTTTTTATTTAGATATTATGAATTTTTTTTGGACTACATTTAAACGCGTTTATTTTACTTATGCTTTGGATCCTTATCAAAATAAATTATTTCATCACTAAGTACAGTTTATGTAAATAATATTTCGACTTTGAATGATTAAAATTGGACGTTCGGTTTTGAAGTTATGGCGAAATCTATCTACACTAATATTATAAAGAGGAAAACTTTGTTTGTTTGGTTGTAATGAATAGGCTCATAAAGTACTAGACCGATTTAAAAAATTCTTTCACCATTCGAAACCTACATTATCCACGAGTAACATAGGCTGAATTTTATTCTGGAAAAAAAACAGGGTTCCGTAAGATATTTGGGTTTTTCAGACACGAGGTGTAAAAAACAACCAGAAAAGTTACTTATTTTGCGTACGCTGCCTAAACTATAAGAGATAAAACCATAAAATGTTCTAATTAATTGTAGATCTTATAATTATCTACAAAAAAGTCCACGACACACTATACCTATCTATGTCGAGTGAGGCACAACAACCATATTTTATTCAGAAATTTTGATTTTTTTGGACTACATTTAAACGAGTTTATAATCTCTTGCTTTTAATCCTTAAGATATGAAGCTAAAGAGTTTGTTTATTTGAACGCGCTAATCTCAGGAACTATCGGTCGGATTTTAATGAAACATTTCAGTGTTCGATAGCCCATTTATCGGTAAAGATATATCATCCCGCTAAGATCCCGTTGTAAATCTTAGTTAATTATGTAGTGATATGAGTAGGAAATGTCTGATTACTTTGTAAAAAAAATAATTTTATTTTTTGTTTTTTCTTTTATTTAACTAATGATTGTAACTATCTATTATAAACATAAAAGTGTATGCATTTATGCTGGTGGTTACGCTTTTTTATTTTGAATAAGTATAACACCCATGTTTACTCTGCTCGTTGCGTATAACCATGCATCTTTCTGTGAGCAAAAATGGTTGATGGCGCGTGTGTGTGTGTTACCGTATCGCGCGTAGATATGCGGTTGTGTGAGTGAAATCGCATTTTTAAATCGTACTAAGACCGCGCCTTAATTCGTGATCGCAGAATGTCTATACAGTTGTCACTCCTGAAAATAGAAAGAGTAAGGGAAGAAGAGGAACTCATGTTGAATTTCTGCTCCTTCTCGCTGATGTCTCTTGCGTGTGAGAAGTGTACGTTTCCTTCACTAACGTCCGGCTTCTGATACATTGGTCAAAGTGTATGTCAACTATTATTATTATTATTCAAAGAGCGGCTGTTCCAGGCAAGGCCTGCCTTCGTATCACTGCGACCAGGGTTGATCTATTGTGATCGCCACTATTTACAGCTCCGGTCCAAGTCCTGTTGTTCCTATGAACTCTAGGACTTTTTTGGCACCAAGAGATTTGATCTCTTCTGGATGCAATACATGCTTTGAATGTGTTTACTACATAATTATTGAGACGACAGTGTCCCGTAAGCAACCTTACAAAAATGCGAAGATTGTCAACTAAAATGGCTGTTAATTGCGGTTAACATACGATTCAAGGGTCAAATTTGATAGCTTTAATTGTAGATGCTATGAGAACTGACAGACTGATCAAATTAAGTAATTTAACCATGTTTATAGCATGGACTTATAGCTTCTATAACACTCATTTGAGATTTAACAAGAGACTTGACAGTTGATTTGTTAATTTTTGTGTTGATCAGCCTTTCTAAAACCGGATGTTAGTGTCTCTAGGTATAGCTAGGGATAACTAAGTCCCCCCCTCCTTCCCCCTCCCCCCTTCCCCCTGTGTGAAGTAGAAAAATCCTAAATTGTTATCATTGAAGTATTGTAACAAGCTAGATAATTATCATCAGCCCGCTGCTGTCCACTACATAGCATACGAGTCATAGATGAAATAATAATACTGTTTTCATTTTTAATCCATTTTCTTATATAGTGCGTATCGTAACATAAACGTGTTTTAAATGAAACAAACGTTTAAAGATATCGTTACATCCATACAAGCAAATAAAATACAAGTGGAGTTCATAAAAAGGACGTAAAATGATGTACTAAACTTGTATAATACAATACAACGTAACCGGTTTCTACTCATTCTAGTCCTACTCTAGCCTCTTGTTTACTATTCTGCGTATTAAATTAAACAAACTTTATATTCAATATTAGCACGGCAAACTTGTTCTGCCATTCTAGAAAAATCGTCAAAAAAATCTATTAGCTGTTGCTAGGAGGTAACATGTGAGCGACGATCAGTGGGTAAAGGACTCAGAAGACTAACCCCGCTTTGATGCTTTGAAATGGGTTTTTAAATTTCTAAGTGCTCTAAACACAAGGCCATCGTTCGCTCACTCAAGAAAAACATCGTGAGGAAACCTGCATGCCTGATGAGATACTTTTGGAAGGTGAGTGACTAACCCGCATTGGGCTAGCGCTTCGGTTAACATAGCGAAGAGGGCTTCGCTGGGTCTCGAGGAGGAGACCCGTGACCAAGAGTGGGACATATATATCTCTACCTCCCGATAACCTACCGATTGACCTTAAAGGCCATCAGGCCTAAAAGTCTAGACCTTTCGATTAAAAAATTCCACAGTTTTATATTAAGAGGTAGTGTCATGATGCTTTGCAGCCAAATTGTACCGGCACTGGTGGTATAGATATGGTCATGGTGGTAAAAATGGTACCTCTTGCTCATAACAATATGTCTGTTGCATTTCCATGACTTCTGCTCAAAGGTTAGCGCGTTGGCACTCAAGCCCGGAGTTAGCGGGTTCGAATCTTGCCAGCGAACAAAAAAAAGTTTCTGTGTTCCTGGGTCCTGGATGTGTATTAAATAATATGTGTACTATATAATAAAATTCTTAAATATTCATTCATATAAAAAGTATTAAATATTATATGTTATACATATTATTAATACTTCCGTTGTCTGGTACCCGTAACACAAGTTCCTCGGAAACTTAGTACGGGACCAGATTGACGAGTTTCCAGTGACCTATTGGGGGATGGGAAATAGGAAGGCAACGCATCTGCATGACCTCTGGTTTTGTAGATGTTTGAGACTGAGGTTTCGGCTGTTCGTTTGCACTCCTATGCCCATCAAATTAAAAACAAAAAACAACCTGGTGATATCTATGATTTTGAATCTTATTCTGTTATTAATTAATTGCAGCTGATCAAGAAGGATGCTACTCATCAAAATATGACCGGGTCCTGGCATACGACGTGCCCTTCGCACCAACAGATGGATCGTGCCAAACATACACTTGTAGGCGCAACCAGGAAACGCAAATTGTAGGGTGAGTACTTTTCACCACAAAGTATGTCCCATTGCAGGAACCCACTCGAAATATGGTGAGGAATGTGTTTAGTCATGAGAAAAACTGGTCTTGGGACTTGGTCTTGGTCTTGCGAAAAAGAAACACCGTTACTAAGACAAAGATCAAGACCAATTCCAAGGACAAGACCAAGACCAAGACCAAAACCAAGACTAAGACTAAGACCAAGACCAAGACCAAAACCAAGACTAAGACTAAGACCAAGACCAAAACCAAGACTAAGACTAAGACCAAGACCAAGACCAAAACCAAGACTAAGACCAAGACCAAGACCAAAACCAAGACTAAGACCAAGACCAAGACCAAAACCAAGACTAAGACTAAGACCGAGACCAAGCCCAAGACTAACTCAGCAAGACCGAAACCAAGGCAGTCCAAGTCTTTGTGTTGGTCTTGTTTTGCTCATCACTAAAAGAAGTACACTTAGGCATGCATATTTCTTTCACACTGTGTAATGTCAAATGTGTAACCAAGCTATGGTACCATAATTAGATCGTGAGGATATTATACTTACCTTGTTAGTGATGCACCAGTCATGTTTGGTCCTAGACGCTTACAGCTCTAACCTACTACACTGATCTGGTGTAACTCATAGAGCAACGCGGGACCTCCTTCCTCCTTACGGTGTGAGGGTGTAACTATACAAAATGAAAGCAAACCAAAAGACTTTTCTTTTCTTTCTCCTTTGTTCTTCTTCTTGCCTCTTCTGGTCCAGCCTAATAGCTAGTCCCTACTCTTTGTGCTAATCTAGTTATCATATATAAAGGCTATATAAAGGCTTGTGGGCCAATCTATTACCACTAATAGAAGAAAAACCGATGTTCAATTCGTGTACCCATAGACTCCCGATGCGAAATGAGGAGTTTTATGAGTCTGCTAGTTTCTGCCTTGTCACCGTAGCTCGTAATCTGATGGACTGATTTGAATATATCAAAGTAGAATGCTTAGAGTTGGTTCTTAGATACGTTTTATAAAAGTTAGTTTCCATTAACACTTTTCCGTTAAGGTTTTTTAAGAATATCCTTTTAGCAATGTGGTATTTCATTTATATTTTTATGTCATCTTACCTTGAATACCCAGGAAGGTGCTAAGTCTCGGAGCTAGCGGACACGACCTGTCTTGCCTGATCTCCAAAACACACGTTGATGTATGTTTTATCGTTTCAGATGTGGAGCTGTAGGAATCCCAGATGGCTGTGAAACGGCTGAAGGTGATAGGACTCTGCCATACCCAAAATGCTGCAGTGGGTTCAAATGCAAGAACGAGGACGGCACTTACACTTACAAATTTCCATATTAATAAACGCTAAATAAATACAAGCTGTTTTTTTTTTACCTCATTCGTCCTCACGCCTATTAATTTTCAATTAAATTACGATTGGAGAAAGATCCTACTAATATTATAAATGCGAAAGTTTGTGAGAAATGTTTGTTACTCTTTCACGTAAAGACTACTGAATGGATTTTGATGAAACTTTACAATAATATAGCTTATACATCAGAATAACACATAGGCTATAATTTATCCCCTTACTCCCACGGGAATAGGAATTACGCGGGTGAAACCACGGGACGCTCCTAGTTATATTATAACGATAGAAATGCCTTATAAAAATTAGCATCGTCACTCCAGATAGGTACATCTGTCAAAATAAGGCGGGCGAAAATGCGAACATCAATCAAACAGCTCGTAGAAACTAGGCCCCCCTTAACCTTTAGGGGGCCCTGGGCACAGGGGTAATGAGCCCCGATATATTATACACTATACAGTATCTAATTTTTTTTGTTTTAAATTAAGTTATTAAATTAAGTTTTGGACTAGAAAGAGTAACCATAGTAATTGGGACACTACTAAGTATTCTAATCAGCTATCATTGTTTAACTTCCTAAAATTATCACTAGGCCATATTCTGGTATAAATACCGGGGGCCCATGGATAGCGGGGTCTGGACAGTTGCCCAGACTGCCCAATACCCAAGATGGGCCTGCGTAGAAATATTGTCTTTCGTACTCATCCGGCTGAGTGTGAGACCAACCAACTACCTCTTCAACGGGCTTTTTCTGTGGCAGATGTCCTCGTTATTAAATTCATTTATTAATTTCAGTTATTAAATTAAATTCCTAAATTTTGAATGATGTTGAAATAAACCAATTTCCAGCTATCGACAAGATTCCAGCGAATAATGACGATGATTAAATTATCTTTAAAATATCTAATTGAGTCTTAAAAAGTCATAAATATCACAATACAGACTATCGTATTTCCGAGGTGTGCTTCTTTTAAACAGCAAAAATGTTAATAATCATATTTAGCGCCACCTATCGTAACTACGGCAGACTATTTCGAAACAATACAGTGTTGTAATAGTAATCAAGTAGCAAACAAGATGGCGCTGACACTAATTTTAAAACGGAATATAAAAATAAATACATATAAAAATGTAAGATTTCAAACTATTTAGACAATACATGAGCGACGATGATCCAGTGAGTAATAGGCTCGGTGTGTTAAACAAGAGAGTTGGGGTACGATCTTGACTTGAATATTATGGTTGTGCCTTGAAATGCGTAAGTATCAAGCACACATAAACACGAAACAATTGCTCGCTGATCGGTGAAGGAAAACATCGTGAGGAAGCCTGCATGCCTAATGAGATTGAAGAAAGGGATGCGCGGTATAACTATCCTATCCCCGCCCTACACCCTAGATTAATTACTCTTATGCTCATGGTTACCAGTACCGGATACCTGACTAGTAAACAGTTCCAAATTTGAATCCAACTGACATGAAAACGTTCTAGAATGCTTGCATTACGCCAACGCTTTTCTTATTTTAATAGTATCCATTTACACAAGTAATGAAATTTAAGTGTTTTTTTTTGTGATTTATCATTTTTTATTTAAAAAAAGCATGTAAAATGATACTTATATCAAAAAAAAATTTTTTTTTAATTTTCTTCTGTCTATTTGTTTTGGCTAATCTCGGAAATGGTTTGGTCCATTTTTTTTGGGCTTTTATTTGTTATCTACCAGTTGATGTTTTAAAAAAAAAGTTTGATGTCTTAAAGTAAATTAGGCTTAAAAAATAGTCACAATCAAACCGAATACGTCTGTAAATCTAAATCATCGCAGGTGAGGCTGTAGGCAACAACTAGTCCATAAAACACAATTTTTTTTTAAGACAATTTTAGCAGTGGTTGCCCTAATTTAGCAACAAAAAATATGATCAAATTAACTTCCTGCATATTTTATGAACGTAAACATGTACTAAATAAAAACAAAATAAAATAAAAAATAAGATTAATTTAATAAAATAAATTACATTAACAATTTGGTGGCAAGATAGCTTCTTAAGTTAGATCTCTCCAACTTACGTTAAAGGAACTACGATTAATAATAGAGTATAAAAAACATTAGCTTGACATTATAACATTAAAACTAGTAACACATCAGACAATCAAAAATTGTTTAATTTTATACAATGTTAAAAATTTATACACTCATGCCTAAATTATTATTACAATTGATTATTATTTGAGATCGAATCATCCTCGGAGTACTTGTAAAAAATGAAACTTAGAAAACCACAAAAACATCAACACACATCTTAAAATACAATGACGATGACAATTTTCAAATTAAATTTATAAATCGAATGGAACATACGATACAAACAATACCTATACGAAAAATGACATAGAATTTTGCAAGTCCTGTGATTGGACGCGTCTAGGTTTATGACGTCAGCTTAAATGGCTCTACAGACTGTACTGTGAGTACATTTTCAACTATCTTAAATGCTTGTAAAACAGTATCGCATTTAAGCAATTGGAAATTTGTTTTATTATGTAAATGAATTTTGTACAGTCATTTAGGTTTAAAATAAATTCTTCATTCAAAATTTTGTACTCTTTGTTCGTGATATCACGGCATATTTTATGCTTTTTTATTGACGTCAGCTGTTTCGTACTCTTGTCTAAGTCTATACTTAATATATACTGTTTTCGATATCACACCTCACGTCTGGACAGCAGTCGGGATAGGGCCTCCTCAGATCAACCTGTGTAATCGAACAGTTGGGATCATCTGTAGATATTAAACCGCATCTGGAAAAAATAAATGCTCTATTAGTTACAACCTCCACATTTTTAGAGATTACGGACTTTGACGCACTTTTATATGAATCTTGCACCTTAAAATTGATCAAGTGTAAGCTATATATAACCTTCTTTCTGACGCAGTTGTGTAAAATATGTGTATTGTATGACCTCTTAAAAGAAGGCCAAAAATGAATTCTACCGTCAATCGTTTTTAGAATATCATTAACTATGTCATTTTTACTGATTGCATCTATTTCAAGGATATCAACCTTTTCAATTATTCATCTTTTTAAACCTTTCGCATATTCATTACTTTTTGCGATAACTTGTAGTATTTAAATAACTATTAATCTTTTTAATATGTCCAGTAATGGGCGCCGAACACCCAAGTTAAAAGTTTCGAGAAAGTTTTTAAAAAATAGCTCGATTCTAAAGTAATTTTATCAGTGGAATGAATGCGCTTGCACCGCGCTTTCATCTGCCTGGGTACCACCATCAAGCTTTCAGTCTTCTTGTCAGGGCAGGTCGGATACTAAAACAAAGTACCTTCTAGTCTAGTCTACATCATAGGTGACGCTAAACTTTGACCCGTGGATCGTCTGCCCATTTGCATATCCTGGCATGATTTGTCGTATCATAGAAAATTACTTACGAAGCATATGAAAGGATCCCTCTGTCACATTCTATTCTGTAGCATTCTCCTGGTGGTGTGATCTCCTCTCCATAAGGTAGCACGTCATTGATTTCTTGCACATAGCAACCTCTTTTGTGGGCTGTAACAAGAAAAAACATTGTTGATTACATTATGTTACTTATTATTAAATACGAAAAGTCGCAGTTAAGGGGACAGATTTTTTACCGAACGCGCCTTCTTAATGAGGTACTCGTTTAAATCTTTACGCGGGAAGTATTGTGGCTCTGATTGGTCCGCTACAATATCTTAGGTACGTACTCGATTCTAGCGCAGCCAGTGGCAGAAAATATAACTAATATCTGGGTTTATTATTGTGTACATGAATACTATGGAAAAGCCAATATTGTTCGGACTCCTTATATCTATACTTCTGATATAGTTATGTTCAGGCGACGCTGACAACAGATGGCGTGTCTGCAGATTTTCTACATAAAGGTCCTTGTGTTTAGATCATTATTAACATCACGTAATTTTCATATTACCGTAGTACCCCCAGTGACCTTAAGACCTTAAGTATTAACATAACTTCACAGGTATCCGACGTGTTCTGATTAGTCCAAAATATGTTCGGAAAATACCATGTAAACTTGTATTTCCAATTTGACGTAGTTCTAATAAGGAAACCATAACTTGCATATCAATTAACTCATAAACATTTATGAGGTTTTTCATTATTTCTAATAAGCGTATAAATTCGACACCCGGAAATTGATAATTTGTCATAATCGCTGTTAAATTTGACGTGTGGGAGTGGCTTAAGAATCACTTATCCAGAAGATGGCCACAAAAAACCTCAGAGCAAAAACTTTAAAACTGGCGAGTTGATTTTCATAGACCATATTTAAAAACTACCGATGAGGAACCGTTTTTCATATCCTACCAATAAAGGTTCTTTCAAAAAAAAAATGGCGTCCAAATCACCAATCAATCAAGACAAACTAAAATGCAAACTTTTAATTCCCCTTTTTTTCTTCTACTAAACCATTCTATGTCACTCACTGATGACTAAGCATTTTGGAAAAAATTTGGAAAAAGATTTTATAAATTATATGAGGGATTATCTCCTTTATCGTAATGCAAAATTTCTTCAAATATATAAATACATTTTTTTAATAAGATATTAGTTATGTAGGTATAGGACAACAACATTCCGTTACATAATTCTAAACTCAAAATCGAGACTCTAATCTAAATATTATGATGATGATAATAATGATATAAATAATCTCGAATTTTTCCCACCTTCATAAAATTCTAGAATATAAGGGAAGAAAATAAAAAAAATTAAATGAAAAACCTAGCGATATAAGAAAAAAATCAAATCAACTTAACATCATTAGGCAATTAATCCGTAGTAATAAGTCCAAATAAATTTATATTTATCTAATTTTAATTAATTCAAATGGTCATTATATAATGTCCTCAGCAACATTTCACGAACTCATAACGGAAAGCGGGTCCAAAATCCCGGATGCGAGCTTAAGATTTATTATTATTATTATTTATCATAAGAGGACACTACTATCAAATTCGAAATTAACGAAAGAGAATGAAATCGACCTAGTTTATTTGGAAAACAAGAATTATCTCAAACGGGAATTATTCTTATTACATGGAGAAAACTCAGACTTCTTCATGAATGACATATTCAGTCTCATTTATGCGAAAATGAGATTTCAAGTGAATCAAAAGACTTGTCAAATATCGACATTTTTTGTGACGTAGAATCAGAAAAAAAATACTTTTTTTTTATTTAAAAAAGTAAAGTCTCAGGTGAATCTCTTTGTAAATCGATTGAGCAGTCGTCCAGAGTTCAGACTCATAAACTAGTCATACTAGTGTTTAACACAGACAGACTCCAGACTCATAAACTACTCATACATATTATACTAGTGTTTAACACAGACAATAAAAACAGTTCAGAACCGGAAACGTATAAAATCAATATTATTTACAATCTGTCGCTTAAGTAATGCAGTTTTTATGTTAATTTTTTAAATAAAGTCTGCACTGTAAGTTATTGTTTATTGATACACCAGCGTATTTTACGTTTTTTAATTAACAAGACAATTTTATTGCTTTATATAGTTTTATGTAATATTCAAGACAAGCAACTTTCTATATTTTAAATTTTTATATAACAGTAGGATATTTTTCATATTGGTTTTATTTTAATCACAGATTATTATAACACTCAAACAACTCTTGTTTTATATTCCGATTTCCGTTATAATGAGTTTATTTGTGAGCTAAAACCACAGAAATATGATAAAAGTAATATTTCTATGGCTAAACCATTTCTTGTTGCTTTTATAGTTTTTTGTTTACTCTAATGTAGGTAGGAACTTAAATTATTTGATTAATACATTTTAGTTGATATTGGTACTGGTACTTGGATCTGAGTTGTCGATGCCGTCTTTAATTTATGGCATTCCAATAGAAAATGGGTGGGTGCTGATGATGGTGATGATGAATTATGTTACATACAAAGATTAGATGCAAGACTAAGCGAAACGCCTATAAACAGCTGGAACAGTTTTGCGATTAGTTAATAAGAATTACAATTGTCTGTTTTAAGTTAACAAAAAGAATTTAAAAAAAAAACAAGAAATGTAAGTACCTATATTATACCGAAACAAAAAATACGAAAATAATATATGAATGTTATGTAATAAAAATGTTTATGAATTTTAATCACATTCATTAAATTAACGTCCTCGTGGACATGTAAACAAAATGAATTCAAAAAATCACCGCCATATTTGTCGTCTCAAATGTTGGCGCCAATTGATACAAAAATATCGTAAGAATACAATAATTTATTTGCTTATTGATTTGAATTATCTTGTTATGTATGCAAATTGTTTTATTTTTCTTGTATATTTTGTTTCAGATGTTTGTGATATCTGTTTTAAAACTGTCGATAATAACGTCGTTTTTAATTAATTGTAAATACCAAGATGGCGACGAAAATTGGTTGCCAAATTCATAAAAAAATATTATATCCTCTGTATTTTAAATCTTTATTTTATACAATAAAGATTTTAAATACAGAATGTGTCTCAATTTTGCTTATACGGTTTTGGCTTATAATACAATTAATAATTTCAATTTTTAATTAGAGTGTACCAACACTCTAATTAAAAATTGAAATTATTAATTATTGTATTATATTAAATATTATTATTGTGATTTTATTTTATTTTGTGTATTTATTAATACTATAATATAATGCCTCGAAATTTATAATATTAATATAAAACCTTATAATATGTACTTAAATGCTGAATAATAAGCTAATTAATATAATATTATGTAAGTACTTCATTAATTTATTGTGTAATATGCTTATAATGATAAGCTTTATGCACGATAGGTTATCACTGTTTAGTCTAGGTCATGAAATGGTATGTTTACTTACATATACATAATTTATTTAACAATTAAATAACTTATTGATTTCTTTGTCAACAACGGATATTATTAAAAATTTTACGTAATTTTTTTTATACGCATAAACATAAACGCAAGAATATTTATTTTAAGAATTTAAGATTGAGACTTATAAACTCTTGAAGAAGACATTTTTCCGTTGAAATTAGCTCAGTCGTTTCAGGGATCTTTTTTCTCATTCATCAGTTGATATAACTACAGTATATAGTTTTATATGCATCTAATGTGTGTTATTATATTTCTTTGCATAGTCAAGTGGGTGGTTTTTGCTTTTTTTTTACAGCATAAAAGGGCAAACGAACAGTCAAAGTCTTTTGGCGACTATGTGGATAGTTAAGCTAAGTTAAGATAGCCCATTAACATCCACATAACCAGAGCTTATGCAGATGCGTTGCCATTCTTTTCCCTATCCCCCCCAATGGGCCACCGGAAACTCACCGCACGAAACGCGACAGCATAACTGCCACTTTACGCCGGTATTATGTGAGCGAGAGGTACTACCCCGGTCGTGCCAGCCCAATTCGGCTGCAAAGCAGCATGGCACTGCCTCTTTCAAAACCTTTGCGTATTGGTATGGATACCACGTCCATCCCTATTTTTCTTGCAAATCAAATTGTTTAAAACCCTTAAACCGGAGTAACTGAGAGTCGCTAGCGTAACGGATTAGTCTCTTTTGTACTATTTTACGGGTGAATTTAGTCATCATCGCGACGATGGTCCAGTGGTGGATGGACTCGGCCTCTTATGCGAGAGGTTCCGGGTTCGATCCTGACCTCCCATGTGTGCCTTGAAATGGGTTTTTCTAAATTTCTAAGTGCACCCCATATCCGAGACCATCGTTCGCTTACCGGTGAAGGAAAACATCGTGAGGAAACTTACATGCCTGATAAGATTGAAAGTCTTTAAAGGCACGTGAAGTTCACCAACCCGCACTGGGCCAGCGCATCGGTGGACCCATTACCCTCCTCGCCTGATTTCGAGGAGGAGACCCGTGCCCAGCAGTGGGACATAAAGGGTTAATACTTTAAACCATCATCATCATTGATAGCTCTTTTTATAACAAAACTTCAATACTTTTTGTATACTGTTAGATTTACAATTTGAATATTAAGTAGGTGATTAATGTATTGTTTTTAATACGCCTACATCTCAAGCAAGTCATATCCTCCCACTCCTGTTGTTTGTTTGTCATGATTAGTCATAAGCATAATTAATAATCTGTATACTTAAATAATAATGAAGAAGAGTTTATTTTGTTTTTTATTTGCGGAACTATTCGGTTTTTGAAAAAAACGAATTTGATAGCCCAATCTTTGATCTTTTGTATCTACTTATAATATTTGAGGTACGGCTTGGCAAAATGACCTGGTAACTGATGCAACTAAATATTTTTATAAATGGAAACATATTATATGACACTATTAGGCCGAGTAAATTTAGTTTATCGCTTCCAAAAAAAAATACTCTTTTTTTTCTCTTTTGAAGTCGAATTCGTAGACAATATCGAAATATGGAGTTCCGCGAAATAAAGTTAGTAAGCTTAGTAAATATCCCGTTTTTAATCATTTTAATTTAACTTCTTATTTCAGATTTATTTTAAAAAATTTGATTTAATTCTCTTACTGTTTTTCTATTATGCGACTGTCTTATAAGTGAGATAGTGGCATCTTAATTTTTTCTTAACTCCTTTTTGCCAGGTAAGTTCAGTAGAATGAAACTAATTATTATATACTATAAAGAGGCAATGATAATTAGTTTAGTTAATGGATCTTTGTAACTAATTATTCAAAATAAAAAATAAGACATCTGCTAAAATATCGTCCTTAGATTCTGCAGTCCACACTCAACATCTAACATACTTAGGGGGCGTTTATTAATTACGTGTGGCACTTTTGAGAATTTTTCGAGCCAAGACCGGGGGGTCTTTCTTTAAGTGTGATTTCGAAGGATTTGGCTTGATCGCCTCCCCCCTAGAACACTTAACGTAATTAATGGACCCCATATGCGTTAAACGATTAGCCGTCTCGGTGTTCATGAAAGCTGAGTGGAAACATGCTGATGATGATAAAATGACAAATGGATGACGTCATGTGGAAAAAATAATTACTTTTGCGAAATACAAATATGGTTTGTTTGATGATTCGATTATGTTTTTGTTGGGTTCAAAAAACGTTGTTGACTTCGCGTCATTGTTGCATTGTGCGTCTAAAAATAGAGGGTTTTCTCACTCGTGTGAAACCGGATGACTTCATATTGGGATATGAAAGTTTTTATCGTGTACTAGCTGTTAGCCCGCGGCTTTGTCCGCATTACGAAAAAATATCCTTTTTTTAATGTATCCTATCTTAATCCGAGAATATGTGTACAAAGTTTCATGATGATCGCTTGAGTAGTTTTCGCGTAAAAGCGTAACAAACTTAGTATAACAACATATTGAGTGACGATGGTCCGGTGGCATGTGCACTCGGCCTCTTATGCGAGAGGTTCCGGGTTCGATCCTGACCCCTTGTGTGCCTGATAAGATTGAAAATCTTTGAGGGTCTGTGAAGTTCACCAACACGCTTTGAAATCAGGCGAGGAGGGTATGTGCCTTAGTTCACCGATGCGCTGGCCCTGTGCGGGTTGGTGAACTTAACATCCTTTCAAAGACTTTCAATCTCACCAGGCATGCAGGTCTCCTGGGGGCTTACTCAAAACGCCATTACGAAAACGACAGCGAAGGTCGTTCGTTCGTTCGAAGTTGTGATTGGCTAAATCACGTCGAACGAACGAACGACCTTCGCTGTCGTTTTCGTAATGGCGTTTTGACTAAGCCCCCGACGATGTTTTCCTTCACCGTTTAGCGAGCGATGGTCTCGTGTAGGGGTATACTTTGAAATTAAGAAAAATCCATTTCAAGACACACATGCCCCCGTGTGTGCCTTGAAATGGATTTTTCTTAATCCTAAAAACTGGATCGAACCCAGAACCTCTCGCATAAGAGGCCGAGTCCATCTACCACTGGACCATCGACGCTCGTAGCATTTCTGATGTAATTTGTTTTTTAAATTAATCATATTTTATACGTAACTACGTCATCATTGTAAAATTCGAACGTCGAATAACAATCTTTTAGCGTATATTGATACCATAATCAAACGTACAAACGAGTTTAGTAAACACGCAAAAACGCGGTGAAAGTCTACAAATTATATTGGAAAACCCAAATTTATATTATGTTTATTTATATATTATGTTTTACTAGCTAACAGACGTTGTCTATACTAGTACTATCTATACTAATATTATAAAGAGGAAAGATTTGTACCTATTTTTGTATGTTTGTATGTTTGTAATGAATAGGCTCAAAAAGTACTGGACCGATTTCAAAAATTCTTTCACCATTCGGAAGCTACATTATCCAAGAGTAACATAAGCTAAATTTTATTCTGATAAAAATGGGTTCCGTAAGATATTTTGGTTTTTCGGACACAAGGTGTAAAAACTGTTATTTCGCGTACTAAGATCCCGTTGTAAATCTTAGTTAACGCAGGCGAAGCTGCGAGCAACAGCTAGTGTATTATAAAGAGGAAAGATTTAATTGTTTGTATTGAATAGGCTCCGAAACTACTTGAACCATTTGAAAAATTTTTTCACTGTTGGGAAGCTACACTATCCTCGGTGAACACAGGCTATATTAAATTTTCAATAAGGACCCGTTTTAAATCTTAGTTGACGCAGGCGAAGCTGCGTGCAACAGCTAGTCATGTATAAAACAATTTGTTGTGTATTGTATAATTGTGAATAACCATTCTCGAATTCTATTAAACGCACTCATAAATTTTTATCAAAATCGATTCATTTAGATTTTATCTCAGTATCCGAAATGATAATGTTTATTTCTATAGCCTGTAGCAGGGTTTCTCAATATTTAGGCTTCACGAACCCGTGTTAAAATTTTCAGGCGACAGCGATCTTAACTAGACTCTGCGCAATTGACTGTTGAAGAAAATAACGTTTTCATTTGAATAAATGATAACAAATAAAGTACTAATAGAAATATGTTTTTGATATTAATGTGATGGGTGTGCTTGTTTCTTGTCGCAATTGGCCTTATAACATAAAATAACCTTAATTCTGACTGGGTATCGAGTACCTATCAACCGCTTTGCGTGAGAGTGTCAGTTATTAGGTCACCATTACGAAAATCTTGTCGCGAACCCACTGCCACCGAATGGCGAACCCCTAGGGGTTCGCGTACCCCACTTTGAGAAACCCTGGCCTATAGGACCAGCCAGTCCGTATTGGATGCGAATGACAAGGGATCACTGCTCTTGGCATTCATTGAGGGAGTCCCATATTCAGCAGTGGACGGATAGATGTAGTGTTAGAGTACTATAATATTTAAATATAAAGCAAAAGTGAAGGATTTTTTAATGTGTTAAAAGATTATTTTCTTCATCAATTAATGCTCCTTTGTGATATTAAAGACAGCGTCTTTACAACTGCTCATGACTTAACCAATACGAGTAATATTATGTTGTTCCTATAATATAATGTATTAATGATCTTATCTCGCTTTTGCCCCTCTAGAAAACTGGCAAACGCTAAACGAATAGAAATAGAATAGAATACTTATTGTATGGGAATAACAATAGCTGCTCAAATCACATGTCGTAAACTAGTGTCATTACCATACAATAAGTATTCTATTATATTTCTATTCGTTTAGCGTTTGCCACCTTTCTACAGGGGCAGGATCAACAGACAGAAGAAATACTGAATCACAAATCAGTAATCCATAGTTTATACATACGGAAGTCTTCCGTGTGTAACACGTAAAAGATCTATATAAAAAGTGCTATAAATACGACAGTAATTTCGCCTTCCTTTAAATCACCGATATTTAATACAATTTGAAATGGCTATATAATAATCGATACATATAAAATAACACGTGTGAAGTTAACAGCTGTATCAACATCGCCAGCCAAATCACTCCATAAATAAGGATATTATTGTTAATTATTGCAACACTTACAACAATATACCGGCCAATTACGTATTATATTGACGAATTATAATATAATTTATAGCATTCATAAGAAAATTTTCACTTTTTCAAAACAAAAAGCTACGCTCCGTTTCATGCGCGTCCCATTGCCGTACATGAATAAATCATAGCCTATGTTATTCTTATGTATAATCTATATCATTGTAAAGTTATAAGCATAACAAACATCCGTACATACTTTCACGTTTAGAATACAAGGTTATTTACTTACATAGTTCCTGTGGTTTCACTGGTGCTCTCCCTATAAAGGTTGCGCTCATTGCCAAACCAAAAACCATGGACAGACACAAAATCCTCGACACCATTTTGATTTTTTTCTCTAAAGTTCCTTCTCTCGATTGTCAATCACGACTGGCGAGTCGGTATTGCGCGAGTTGGTTTTATTCACGGCCGCGTGTGTTGCGATGATTTGGTGATAATTTAAGGCGGACTGCTACAGATAGACAAAAAACACGAATGCGATAAATACGTGAATATTTTAAATGTATAATTAATGTCTGATTTATTTTAATTTTTGTTATGTTTGCTAACAATACAATGCATATAATTTAAAAAAAAAAACTAGCGGATTCCAAACAATAGTTTGTAAACAGCGACGACTCTCTTATTTAGATGGATTAAGGGAAAGAGAAAAAGAATCTGAGTCTCCCTCCTGAGTCTGGATGAGAACTATGTGGAATTTATCATCGTAAAGGTACTGGTCACATCGTATCAGGAGGTGAAGGCTCTTATTTAAGAGCCTTTTTATTTAAAGAGAAAGAGAGAGAAAGTTTGAACGAAACGACACAAATCAATGACCCTTCTAAAGTAGCAACTATATGATATCTTAGGCAGTTTCAAAACAGAACTGGCAGTGTAATTCCTAACATCGACAGACCAACATTTGAATTCATCTGCCTCAAGATATACATATAACGTATATAGTATGAGTGGTTGGAGCTATTTATAGACGAACTTGGGCTGATTGAGCTTATTGTCTGTCAGTTGACCTAAAAAAGGTAACTTTTTATTATTATTAATGATTGTTTCAATGGTGTGTAAAAAAATAATGGTAAACAGTAGTGACTGCGCGATGGCTGATTGCTGTTATGGCATTTACTTCCAATACAAAATAAAATTGCTTATTATTGCAATTATTGCAATAGCGGCCTGCCTTTTGTGTATATAAAATATTCTATGTTTAGTATTAGTATATTTATTAATAAGAGTGCACAAACAATATTATCTTTCTTTTTGTGTATAAAATAAAGTATATTTCATTAATTCAGTACGCGTCAATTATTTCACATCAAAGGTTCTCGTGTCGCACGCGTGTAGGCGCCCTTACGAAGGACGGCGTTCGGCATTGGAATGTTCATGGGATCATCTCCGTGATTCATCTCGATGTAAACAAACGTCACGGTGTACGAGATCCGTGTGCTAATGTCCTCGTTCGAACAGTTTTGGTCTGTTGGCGCCGATTCCCAAAATTGTTGCATTTTTTACGTCCGCGAAATTTTTGTCGCTTGTTTTGATTTATTTTTCGAGGTACAAAAGTGAATACGTTCTCGCGAGTTTTACATATTGATTTATTTTTCGAGGTACAAAAGTGAATACGTTCTCGCGAGTTTTACATAATATTACATTATATTCCTTACTATCCTACTAATATTAAAAACGTGAGAGTTTGTAAGTATGGATGTTTGTTACTCTGTCACGTAAAAACTACTGAATGGATTTTAATGAAACTTTACAATAATATAGCTTAAAGATCAGAATAACACCATAGGCTATAATTTATCTCCGTACTCCCACGAGACTGTGAAACCGCGAGGTGATGCTAGTATTGTATAATTTTTGAGTGCTCTTAAAAAACAGACTCATCCGTTTCTGGTAAAGAGTTATATCGTTGACTTTGCTTTTTCTTACATATTAAACGTAATCAATTTTTCCGAATTTTATGATAATTTTTTTCTGAAAAATTTAATGGCCGATTTCCAAATCGATCCATGTAGGGTTGGTTAGTTTTATAAGGTTTTATAAGGTTCATTTAGTTAGATAAGGAGGTTAGCTCCTTGGCGGTTGGCGCGTTAAAAAAATATTAGCTTTACTGTTGCTGTATGAATATAGATTCTTAAAAAGTATTAATTTCGGAGCTTTAGTCACCAAATTCTTGTAAATGATTTACCTGATTAGTACGTAGAATCCAATATCTCATTGATTTTTCCTATGAGTCCCATTTTTTTTTATTTTTCCCATATGATTGTTACTCTTTCATGTAAAAACTACTGAATGGATTTTAATGAAACTTTACAGTAATATAGCTGATACATCAGAATAACACATAGGCTATAATTTATCCCTGTACTCCGACGGGAATGGGAAGCACGAGAATGGGGGTAAAACCGCGGGGCGCTTCTTGTAATTAAATGAGGGAAAATTTTTTTTTTTTTGTTTGTTTCTTACAAATTAACTTAGAAACTAAATAATAATAAAAAAAATACTTTATTAATACTGAACGAAATAGGCTACAGGAATAGTTATTAGGGATAATAAATATTTTTCTAAATAGGATACTAAAGACATCGCATATCCTCTGTAAGATTTATTATTGTAAATAATATTTTATATTTTGCGAAATAAATCACAATTTGCTATATAAATCACTATAACTAATGTCACTTGTTGACCTTTGCAAGGGTTAGGGAGGTCAGCTGAGTACTCCTGTCATATAATATGATAACCATTTTAATAAGACCCACAACTTAACGCTGTTATCTTTATCCTAAAATCATTTTTTTATAAAATTTAGCCCATTTTATAAAAAAGATGGAACAGAATCAATCTGTCCGTCTATCTGTTATTTCCCAATTAAGATAGATTTATGAAATTTGGTGAGAAGGTTTTACAGCAAAAATATATGAAATAAAAGAAAACCATTTACTAGTAGTCTCACATTAAAAGTACCTGCCCTATGCCTTTGTACTAGCATTATTTATATTATTGTGTTAATTTAATGTAACTATTCAAGTGTACATATCAACTACATATATATATATATATATATATATATATATATATATATATATATATATATATATATATATATATATATATATATATATATATATATATATATATATATATATATATATATATATATAATAAAAATGTATATTTATAGTTTATAGTTTTAATAGGATAAGGCGTTATCAAAGTAACGGCCGTCACCTCTGTGGGGGATCAAAGTCACAGATAACGAAGTTCAATGATTATTTATTTTCACAAATCTGATCTGATCCGGACAATTTCGGCCACAGCGTCACCTTCAGCTTCTCTACTAGCATTCGTGTGCTAACGTTGCTTATGCAAAGAAACTTCTTTGAGAAGATTCTCGTATATTGCACGCATGTACAGCGTTAACATAATTCGATAGTGGAAATGCTTTGGCTTTCAACTTGTAGTGACTCGTGCTTAGCGTCTATCACAGATTGATTCTTAATTTCACGAAAGCCCTCCATTCCCAATTTCTAGCGGTCTGCTTCTCACTGAGGTGGATCGACGGCACTATTTTTCATTTGTCTTATACTCCGGAGTTGCTAGCGCTCCTCAAGTTCTAAATAAGACGCTCAATAAAGGACATGGGTCATGACGGCATCACCAAAATTGTCGCGGAATGAGATAGGACTCGATATTTCTTACATTAGTTCTGCCACACTCCTGGGTGCCACACATCCATACCATCAGATATTGAGGACTTAACATACGCATCTTAGGATTTTCTTATTCCTAGCTATCCATAGTCTGATAATAGGTCTGGACACTAAAACAGCCATCTCAGCGTTCACTGTAAGAGACCATATATACGTCTGCTCATCTATAACAAAATAATGTTGTTGCGCAGTTTTTTTTTTACAAACTGGCTTCTGTTTACACAAGGATTATGCTAATATTTTTGATTACAAATAAGAAAACATATTGATGATAAATTATACTACTTTTAATGGCGTAGGTCTGGCGCCAACCGTCCTTCTCGGAACTCAGTTGGCTGGAAATTGTAGACGGAATTTCGACAGTTCGAAACGTGTTCGAATCCTGACTGGTAAAAAAAAATATTTTTAACAGGGCATATAATATAGGTACCTATTGTACATCTTTAATAAAAAAGAGATAATGTTTGTGTATTTGGATGTCGGAAGTAAATATCAAAATTACTGATGTTATTTAATTCTTTTAATACTAGTATGATGAGTACTAGAGCGACAATGGCCCACTGGGTATGGACTCCCTCTCTTGTGCGAGGGGTTCCGGGTTCGATCCTGACCCCCATGTACGTGCACCCCAAACACGAGACCATCGCTCGCTCACCGTTGCAAGAAAACATCTTAGGAAAATAAACGTGATGAGATTGAAAGTCTCTGAAGGTATGTGAAGTTCACCAACCCGCATTGGGCCAGCCGGTAGACTATAGTCCAATACTTTCCTCGCCTGATTTCGAGGGGCAGCCGCGTACCCAGCAGTGGGAAATATATTGATACTTTAAATATTTTAATGCATCGTTATTACTGAGTTAAATATGATATGAAAACAGTTATTAACAATTGGTTGTTTGTTCTTACGATCGACTTAGCAACAACAGATATAAATTTTATGTAAACAAGACTTGGACACGGTACAGAACTAGCTATTTCTAAATAATGGAGACCTATTATTAAAATATTCTACGAAACAACCATTTAAACGATCAAAGTTGATGACAGCCTAATATATTGTTGTATCTACGTATAATTACACACGAAAAGAATAACATGACAAAAGATGCCTAATTCAAGGTCACATACTATAGCGAGGAATGTACAGTCGCGTAGAAAAGTGTAAAAATAAAGAAATCTTTACTTTGTCTCGCTAATCTTTCTCCGCTACTGTCTCTGTCTCTTTCTATAAATTTCGATCTAGAAACTTTCACAATTAATGCTAAAATAGCCTTAGCATCCCGCATACAAATTTGAACCGACTATCTATTAAAAAAAAATATGCCGGGAAATACGCATAGGCATCCCGCGGGGGAGTGGGTATCCCCAGGCGGGTATGTGGGACTCGCTGCGCCCGAAAGCTGGTAAATGGACGCAGCTCTACCCACTAAAACCCGGCGAGTGCCACCAATGCCGCCTTTGGTGAGGTACCCCGGATCTACAAGCAACAGGGCACCACGACGGCTAGTCAGTCCCTTAGGGTACTAGCTAGTACTGTCCCTCCCAACGTCGGGACAGTACAATGAGGTGAGATTCCCGTCCTCGCTCCTTGCCCCCTGCTCTTTTGCCCCCTCTTCTTATAAGAGGGGTACAAAGTGCCCCCTCGGCTCAATTCGCTTCGCCCAAGGTGTTGGGGTCACCCTGGGCTACTGAGCCCCACCGCCACGACAAGACCTGAACCATGGTGGGGCTCTATCTATAATTTAGTTCGAGATCAAACCGGGTACTCTGGACTCTGTTCCACAGCCCGCAACACAGAAAATATACTGACTATTGACTAAAGAAAGAAGCAGAACGTATACGGTCGGAGTGCGGCATTCACATTATAAACATTTGACTAAAAATTTTCTGAATAATATTCCATTAAGGGTATAAAAATCTAGAAAATGGAGCACTGGTACAATGAGTAATAGATACACTCCGCGGCCGACCATCACGCGACATGCGTCACACAGACGAAAAAGTTTGAAACGATTTAATAAAAATTTGGCTTTAATATACATACTTACATATTAAATGAAATATATAGAATTTCTCATGAGTTTCAAATATAGCATAAATAAGGCGTATTACTAAAAATAAAATAAAAAACGTTATAAAATATTCAGACGAATCTCGAAGCTGTAGTAAAACGAACCGGATTTGCTCTAGACTGTACGGCTGGACACCAACATTCCATTGCCCATAAAACGGAAGTATTCACACGCGTTGATATAGGCCTTGTATCGTTGATGATCATTAATCATTGATAAATAGGCCTTGAAACATCCAGTATATATTATATATTGCTAATATAGGCCTTGATCATTTTATAAGAAGGGGACATAAGAGCAGGGGGCAAGGGGTGAGGAGGGGAACCTCACCTCATCGTACTGTCCAGATGTTGGGAGTGAATGTTCTGTGGTGCGGGGCAACCGCTCTGTGGAGGTGGTGTCGGTCCCCTGAGGGACTGACTAGCCGTCGAGGTGCTCTGTTGCTTGTAGATCCGGGGCACCTTACCAAAGGCGGCAGTGGTGGCACTCGCCGGGTTTTAGTGGGTAGAGCTGCGTCCATTTACCATCTTTCGGGCGCAGCGAGTCCCACATACCCGCCTGGGGAGACCCACTCCCCTGCGGTATGCGTCAGTGCATTTCCCGGCGTAAAAGAAAAGAAAAAAAAAGACCTTGATCATTTATGATCATCAATCAAAATTATAAGGCCTTGAAACATCCAGTATACATATATTGATAATATAGGCTTGATCAATGGTGATCATTAATCATTGATAAATAGGCCTTGAAACATCTAGTATGTATACTAAAATCAAATGAAATCATTTATTTCAGGCACTATGGCCTATAGACCTTACAGACTAACATATTATATATTATTATATTACATTATTTTTAGTATAAAACCTTAAAAACTATGTTAGTAAACTTCCTACTACATTGATAATATAGGCTTGATCATTGATCATCAATCAAAGTTATAAGGCCTTGAAACATCCTTGGTGATACATCATTTTAATCATTTATTATGATTTGATTGATGCTTTATTGCTACACTTATTGCCAAGGTTCCTGTATCTATTGGTACCTTCGCTTTATTTCTTTTAAAAGAGTGTGCTGTTAAGTTTTTTTTTTCGAATGGAGCTATGCTAATGACCCATCGACCACACAACCTATAGACTTCTAATGTTTGATTTTTCGTATTAAATGCATTCTGGCAACTAGCGGAGGTGAGACGAAAGGGGTTACAATGCTGTGATTAGCTAATTCAATGTCATACATTACCAATCACGGAACGTTAAAAAGAAATGGATATATTTCGCAACGGAAAAGACGACACGATAGATTGAGTACATTGTTTACGGCTTATATCGGAACTATAAGTCAGATGTGTCGCCAGAACCCGTTCCCCTGTTATTAAATTATATATATTGTCTATGGGTTATGTGGTTGATATTGTAAGCCCTAGTGCTTCATCGGTAGTGGGGTGAGCCGTTTGATATCACCCAGTGATATAGTAAGTGGGGGGTTGCCCCCCGCCTTGGAGTGTGACTTCCACGGCTTCATGGCGTCGGGTTTGTTCCTGTGGCGGGTTTTTGCCTTACCACCGTCGGATGAAACTGTTAAGTGTGATTCTTACTTTTCTGGAAAGAATGCCGGCTTATATGTATTATGAAGGACAAGATTTGCGATCTTGGCGTTTATAGACAGAAGCCACGTGCAAACTTCGGTCTTTGACCCCCGAAATAAGACGTCAACAGAGATATTTGCCCAAATCCGACATAATAAGGACATATGTAAGCATCTTAAAAAATTAAGTAGTCATTTCGAACTTGTTTTCCAAATAAACGGAATGCGCATGAGTGCGAGAAAAATACGAATTAGAGACAGTTACTTTGGTGCTTCATCTGTTTTATCTACATTTGGGAGAATATTATATAATATTTAAATTGCGTCCTATTAAAAGTTTGAAATTGGAAATATAAATATTATGTTAATATTTTTTTATATAAAGTTACATCTTAATAATATTCGAAATTTAAAAAAATATCGATTTCAGTGGATTAAGACGTATATTGTATAATGTTTTTTCATGACGAAAGCAAACAGGATCTTATTATACATGACAAATACAAATAATGATATTCATGACGTCCTCAAAATGTCATGTATTTTGATTACGAATGTACATTATAAAAAGCCGGATTCGTTTGGGACGCCACGGCGCTATTTGGGGCAGCTTTAAAGAGAGCAAAACCTCTCTAAAATAACTCGTTTTATTTTAGGGTCCAAAAAAATGTGACCAAAAAGGATTGCATCCAAAAATAAACCGGTAAGTGTGAGATGGACACACAATATTTGACAACACAAGATATTTATAGGCATTAATATTATGAAGGCGAGAATCGCCAAAAAATCACATAATACAAAATCATATTAATGTGTTAGTGTTAGTAATTAATTAATTAAAATGAATTAATTTCTAAATTTAATTTTATTAATTTTTACTACCTGAACATTCCAACTTTAAACAACACGGCGACAGAAGCGTACTTAAAATATCCTACCGATAGTCAACATTAGATGTAGTACTTTATATCATTATAGGCCTCTGTTCACCACACATAACTAAATATAGGCCTCCTCCAATGAACGCCAGGAAAACGTTTTCTTGTTAATCTTGAAAATTCTGAAATAAATTTTAAATTAACTTTTTTTTTAATAAAAATCCGAAATTGTCTTCCGAAGGAAGCATTCGTCGTCGAATTTAAAATATCGAGGTCCGCGTAATAAAAATGAAAAACATAGGAAATATTCCGTTTTAAATCATTTTGGTTGAGATGGCATTTTAAATTTCGATTATTTAAACCGATCTATCTCTATAATACCATTAAAGTTAATGATGTCGATCGAAATCATTAAGTGAAAAACGTCATGATTAATAAATTATGAAAAATCAGATCATGAACTCGATTCAGATAAAGAGACCTGTTTAAAATTTCGATCCGGCATTCCGAGATTATAATGAACACTAATAAATTATTCCAATAAATAACACTATTTTGGATAGAATTTAGATGGTCTTTAATGAGAATTTTGGCGCCACGGTTATAAGAAACAAAACGAGCAGCATTGTTTAATTGTTTATCGAAGGCAATTCTAGAAAGGGCGAATAATTTTTAGGAGACAAAGCCTTGAGTAAAGTTTTTGAGTAATATTTAGCTTGACTAGGGACTTTTCGATCTTCCCCACCATGATTCAAGCCTTGTCGTGGCAACCCATCTGTGGAGGTGGCGTTGGCCCCCTAAAGGGACTGAATGACCGTCGAGGTGCCGTGTGCTAGTAGATCTGGGGCGCCTCACCAAAGGCGGCATTGGTGGCACTCGCCAGGTCTTAGTGAGTAGAGCTGCGTCCATTTACCAGCTTTGGGGCGCAGTGAGTCCCACATACCCGCCCTGCGGGATGCGTCAGTGCATTTCCCGGCGTTAAAGAAAAAAAAGGGACTTTTCGATCTTACTGATATACAGATTTATTTTGTCATACACAGCGACGATGGTCTAATAGGTAATAGGTAAAAATAGAGACTTGTCCTCTTGATTGACAGGTACGGGTTTAAACCCGTATATATATACAGGATTAACCTGGGCTTAGTGATGTGTTGGAATAAGTTATAAATCAAATGCAACTGAATACGAGGCTATCGCTCGCTTATTGGTGAAGGTAGACATCGTTAGGAGGCCATGTCTTATGAGATTCAGCGTCTTTGAAGGTGTGTGAAGTTTACACATGCATTGCGCCAGCGCATCGGCCAAGATACTCCTCGTCTGATTTCGAGGACTTATGTCCTGGCAGTGTGACTCATAATGGTTGATGTTTTTGAACGAATTGCAACTTCGAACCCAGATTTTTTTGGAAGCTGATCTTAATTCTAACTGTTCCTGTCTGTGCTAGTAAGTTAATTCTTATTTTTATGCTGTTTTTTTTCATTTAACCCGCGAGGCGCAATCTATCATAAAAAGAAAGTTGATAGAGTATACCATACTACCTTATACAACAGCTGCAGGCGCTTGTAGATATGTGCTACTTACATGTTTCTCCCGTGAAACAGATTTTGCTTGAAAGACAGGAAGTTATGAAGTTATTCAACATCAGATGGCACGTTTGCCAGTTTGCCTGACTAACATAAAAAAGGATGTAAATGTCCTCCCGTGACCATGGTTGCTGTAAAGTGTCCGAAACGTCGGGATTGTAAAAAACTAAATAAACCGCGATAAAATCCGTAAAAGTTGTTTCATTATAATGAGTGAAATTCGCGTAAACATAAGAAAACAATATATAAAAAAGGATGTGTACCACATGTCTTATGAGCGACGATGGTCTAGTGGGTATGGACTCGGCCTCTTGAGCGAGAGGTTCCGGGTTCGATCCTGACCCCTGTAATGCCTTGAAATGGTTTTTCTAAATTTCTAAGTGTATCCTAAACAAGACCATCGCTCGCAATTAAGTAGCACATATTTACGAACGCTTGGCATCTTGTCGCATAAGGTAAAATTGTATCTACTTGTATCTATAATAATACTCTATCAACGTTTTTTCTTCTTTTTATATTATTGCAAGTTAAATAAAAAAATATATAAAAATAAGAATTCCAAAATAGTTATGACATATTTTTAAACAGACACTCAGCAAAGTAAGAACTTTTGACGACGCCTAAATTTATTTTTTTGCAGAATATTCATTTCATTGTATTGCCTGCCATTGATCTTGTTTCACTTTAGCTACTTACTAGATTACAGCCTGAAATACTAAGAGATGTAAATATTTCGAAACTAGTAGCGCCCCGCGGTTTCACCCGCCTACTTCCCATTACCGTGGGAGTACAGGGATAAATTATAGCCAAGTTATATTATTGTAAAGTTTCATTCATTCAGTAGTTTTTGCGTGAATGAGTAAAAACATCCTAACAAACTTTCGCATTTATAATATTAGTAGGATAGCAGCGCCCCGCATTCTCATGGGAATACGGAGATGAATTATAGCCTATGTGCTAATCTGATGTATAAGCTATATTATTATGAAGTTTCATCAAAATCCATTCAGTAGTTTTTGCGTGAAGGAGTAACAAACATCCTCACAAACTTTCGCATATTAGTAGTAATAAAGCTAATACTGTAATAATGACAAGCGACGTCTTTACATTGATCGCGTTGCTTCTTGGGGACTGAAGCTATCTTGGGAGCTTTCAATGGGTATAAAAATACGCCTGACTCTTTCTTCATCCAATCTGGATTATGATGAGATTTAAACTTTTTATTCAAATTTTTTTGATGATGATTTAGATTTTTAATCAAATCAAAAAATCTAAATATATTATTGTGTATTGTGCGATTTGTTGCGGTGAATCGGATCAGTATGGGGAAATCCACAAATAAATACCTAACGGTATCACGTTGGGTATTTTTATGCAGAGAATTGCTCTAAATATGGCTGTATATGAGCGAGTTTAAAAAAATAAATGGCAAAGGCGTTAAAAATTAATAAAATTTATATTATTATTTTTGTACAAGTTACATAGTCTTTTATTTATTTCATTAATACTCTTTTATTATTATTTAGTCAAATTTGTTACAGTGACAGTATATAAGGCTGCAATTTGGTCCACATTAATTACAATCCATATTTACTTCCTTCACGTGGTTAACTTCTTACGCTTTTTCTGCGAGAACTCTTCTCAAAATTTTTCCAGACGGATTCTTTGGGATGCTATCAATAAATTCTATCTCTTTAATTCTCTTATATGGTGCCACTTTTGTATTAACATAGTCCATAATATCTTTATCACTTGACTTCGATCCGTCTCTTAGAACGATGAATGCTTTCGGTCTTTGTCCAGTCTTAGGATCAGACACACCTATCACAGCTGCGTCGAAAACATCTTCGTGTTCCTTGATTACGCTCTCCAATTCCGCTGGTGGTACTTGATACGCGTTGACCTGGAAATTATTGAATTAAAACTTTAGCATAATATAAGTTATATTTTATCATTCCTAATATAGGCTTTGCCGCACTCCCAACTGCAGGGAAGGCATCATTATAAAAATAATAATAATTTATTTGCAAGAATGTAGTACATGATAGGTGTAGGTCCCGTAAAACAGTTTTGCTGAGTTTTACAAATAAGGGCAACTAACTGAGTTGAATTACTGGCATTCCTAACACTTTATGTCTCAGGAAAAGCAACGCTATAAATAAGTTAGCTGGGTTAGTTATAGATAAAATAGTTCGTGTTTATAAACTACGCCGACCGCTTGACATGGCACGTCTGCCAGCTTACTTATCTAAGTTCTACTATAAAAAAAGTCAATAGATTAAGGTTGTACTTGTTACCTGAAACAGGACTATGAGTTTCAAAATTAATTTTATTCAATTACTCTATAAACTGTTCGATGTTTTTTGATTATACGAAGGTTTTTGTCTATTCATAGAACTTTCCTATTCCTTATAATTCCAGTTTGCTCAAAATTGTATTGTAAAGGTATCTAATACATCCTTTGTTTCATTATACATCAACTTTCTCAATACCTTTGACCTGTTCTTGTAACTTTACCTCTGATTGATTTTAACCTTTTAATTTATTTTCACAAACACACGTATGTTGAATTTTTTTATAAATTTTTATATGTACCTTGATTAATTCTTTTAGTCTATCTGCAATGTACACTGCACCTTCTTCGTTAATACTAGCCATGTCTCCACTTCTAAACCATCCATCGTCCACGAATGCTTGTTTGTTAGCCTCTTCATTATCTTTATATCCTTTCATCACGTTAGGTCCTTTGATAAGTAATTCTCCAACCTTAACAAATACACAATATTAACATATAAGTTATTAAATCACTATTTATTAATTATTAACTTATTAAGCTGCTAGCGTGTTTACCATATAATAATAATAATCAATAATCATTAATTGAAAGACATGATTATTGTTAACTAGTCTAAACGTCGGTAAATATATTAATATGTCAATAAAGTGAACAATATACCGTCTATTGTTTTCTTATGTTTACGCGAATTTCACTCATTATAATGAAACAACTTTTACGGATTTTATCGCGGTTTATTTAGTTTATTACAAGCCCGACGTTTCGGATACTTTACAGCAACCATGGTCACGGGAGGACTGAGGTGTCAGATGTCCTTCTGTTACAAATGTTATTCGAAACTACCCTATGATCGAAACGTCGGGCTTGTAAAAACTAAATAAACCGCGATAAAATCCGTAAAAGTTGTTTCATTATAACGGTTTTACGGATTTTGTCATATTTATAAAAAAAAATACCGAAGTTTTGGACATTTTACATTAATTACGATCACAGGTGGACTGAGATACACTTCTATTAATAATTAATACTAACTAAATAAACCGCGATAAAATCCGTAAAAGTTGTTTCATTATAATTATACCGTCTGTTGGTTAGGCCTCTTTCAATAAACGCCGAAATAGCGTATCGTCTGTTACGTGGGCCTAAGTACAAATGGGACCAATCAGCGTATTTTTATAGCATAGGAGGGCCAAGGAGCAGTCAAAGCACACTACACAACTATAGAGTATGCATTTGCGTTGCTCTCCTTTTCCTATCCCCCTCGATTGTCTACCAAATGCGGCCTTGACTTTTGAATTTGATCCGTTCTTCTGTAGTATGACTAGCCCACTGTCACTTTAACGAGCTCATTCTTCGTGTGATATCGGTATTTTGTATAGTTTACCTTTTTAGGTAGATTGAGATACGAAAAACTTTCAAACCAGTCGTAAATTAATAGACTTTGTTTCAAGTGGATCATCGCGGGCAGAACGCATCGATTGAAGGCTTTAATCTTTATACTCTGCGGTATAGATGAAGTGAAAATATGGTTAAGATTACGAATGCTGCCTAAAACATCGGTATCATATCCTCCTATCGGCTTTCCTCTCGAAGTTATGTTGACTAGCTGCAAACTAGGCCGAAGACAGACAGATGCTTTCACGGTTTCGAGAGTTACACCATCGACGTTAACCGGTCTAGAGAGAACATGACTTTCGCCTTGTCCAAGTTCATCCTAGCGCCGACACTTCTAACTAATAAGAGTTTGGGTTTTATAGAAGTGAAGAATTTTTACTACTAAAAATATACTTTACTTTAAAATATGATTTATCATTAAGACGGGTTATCTTCAAGCATAATGTTAATTTTATAATTACCTCATTTGGACCCAAATTCTTCATTTCATTATTGACTACCCGCAACTTAACGTTTGGTAGTGGTATTCCCACTGACATGGGATCCTTGAAGTTCAGCGGACTCATGGTAGCAACTGGACCCGTTTCTGTCAGTCCGTATGCTTGTCCGACGTGCACGTTACGCTGTGAACCGATATTAATTACAATAGCAATTTTTTTTTATTTGTCTTTGTTTTGCATAAGCAATTACTTCTATAAAGATATTTGGTATTGTAAATTTGATATAATTATATGTACACTAGTTAATTTCATTATAGCGTTTAAACTTTAAACTGCCTCGCCTCGTATTTACCCGCACTATACTTAACACCTACCTTACAACCTATTTTATTGCGCTATCGAATGCAAAAATTGTTACGCCAATACAACTAGTTTTGTAGAAAAGTGCGCTCAAACAATATTCAGGTTTACAATACTTTATATGGATAAGATCTCTATCTGTCTAATGATTTGTAAAAATTGCTAATCAAATTTAAATAGAAGTAAGGAAATAGTTATCATAAGAAAAATAATGATCATCATGTGATCATAACTTTTACAGCTTTAAATGTTACATACATAGTCCATAGACATAAATATAAAGATGGTAAGTATGAAAGGCCAGTTTTTAAAATGGCTGAAATGCATTTACAACAGTCTGGATTTCTATTATTGTTATTTTATCATTAAATTATATCTACAATTATAAAATCCCCGATAAAGTTTGTTAGCGATAGCTAAGAAACTATCGACGATCTATAATGATACTGAATTTTCGTTATCTTTATTATAATACAAACCTGACTGCACAAACAACACCAAAGCACAACCGAAACTATTTTACCTAATTATTTTACCTTTACTTAAAAATTTGTACGGGGTTCCGTTTATAATATAAATGTGCACAAAGAAAGGATATTTAGATATGAAACCGCTACAGGAGTTTAAGCCCTTAGGCTGAAATTTATATGGAAGAAATGCAAACTTAAGTACCTACACTGTAAAAAGTAATATATTTATACAATAATTATATTATATGGTTTAAATATTATATTAAGACTAATGGAAGCCACATTCAATTTATAACAAGAGTATCAAGTTCCGTCGTTACTACCTACTGTTTATAAGCTTTATTATATCAAGATACTGAAGAACTAGCTCAAGTGCAATTTCAAGACCACATTTTTTGTTGTTCATCTCGAACTTTACAAGAGTAGAGCAAACTCTTGTTTGCTCTACTCTTGTCAAACAGCGGAACAATTAATGTAATCGTTTGTCCTGCTGTTTCATGCACATAAATTAATTTACCTAGATCCCATAATATGAACGTCAAAAGATCTGACTTCTCATCAGGTGTCAATCTTTAATTATTATTTGCAGTCTCAGCATTATAGAAAAATCTGAATTGACCAGTTATCACTAGTAAGTCTGTGGTATATATTTTTTTCCGTTATTGTTCGTAAGAAGAGTTGAATCGATTATGAATGGAAATATTTATACAAATACAGATAATAACACATACATTACCCGATATTGACATTTGTATTAATTACACAAATTATCTACCCTAGCGGGAGTGTCCAGTAGCCTAACTAATCGAGCTGCGACCAGACGGCCAATATTGATTTATTTTATCAGAGTGTATACATAAAAACGTGGACTCACATTGACTTTTGCTATAAATCTCTCAATATCTGGCTTGGGCAGTGGCGCTGCGGCTACGGTGATGCACCTTATATGTTCCAAGTGCTTCGGCTTCAGTTCCGGATGGAATCCCATGAACAGTACTGAAAATGATACGTTTCAAAGACTTTTAATCTTATCAAGCATGTGAATGACCTTACGATGTTATATCCTTGCCGGCTTTACATCATCTCCCTAGCCATTTCCCAATTATACATTAGCGTGCCCCCCTATTGTGGAGAATCTGGTCTTGCCGGGACCAATCTGTCGCTGAGGGTTTCCCGTGCTAGCCTGCAGATCCTCAGATAGCGGCTGAAGGCTCACGCAGTGGTTTTAGTAGGGTAGTGAACCCAATGCGAGTCCCCACACACGTCAGCGCGCCTACCCAAGGCCCTGGTAAGGTCCGAAAAGGATTTCCGCTGCGTCATCAAAAAAAAAAGACTTCCAGTCTAGCCGGATTCAGCTGAATACCAGTATTTTAAATGGAGCCACTGTTTATCTGTCCTCCACACCCAGTAACTGGGTGATACTGTACTCCGTGGTAAAGACTGTTTTTCAGATTGTCAAAGATTCACGAATGACACCCGGAACCAACGCCTTTACGTGCTTTCCGCGGCACGGAGAAGTCTCGGTATGTGAAATTGGTCTCCTATCCGCGGACCAACCTAAGCAAGCGTTGCTGAACCTGCTGAGTCGATCCACGGGGCTATTACCACTGAGCTACAGCTCCTATAGTCACTTTACCGGCTTTGTATAATGCATATGAATTAGCTGCTTCCCCTGTATCTTATCTGGTCATATAATTATTATTTTGTACTCTATTTCACTCAGTAATAACGACAAACTATATTTAAATTCGCAAGCATTCCTCCATTTCTGTTTTGTAAAAGAAAGAAAAAAATTACCAGTAGGTGGAGCCACGTAGAACATGTTCAATTTATGTTTCTCAAACGCATTTACGAACGTTTCCGGAAGAAATCTCGGGAGAGTCACCAGCTTGAGTCCAACCGACAACTTATGGAGTAGTACCACTACCAGTCCATATGCGTGGAACATCGGAAGATTTGCTAGAACTGTATCTTGATTCGTATCTGTAATTTTTACAGCCATTATTAGTTTCCTTTTTTTTTCAAATGTTTCACAGTTTGCAGATGTTGTAAGAACTATGTGTAGATTTGACTAGTTTGATAGTTGAATATTACCGTTAAAATATTACAATTAGGGCCTGTTTCACTATCTCCAGATAAGTGCCGAATAGGCTATCGGTAACATATTTGACGGATACTCCATACTCCATCTGTCAAATATGTTGCCGAAACAGGCCCTTATGTAAATTATTAAAAGTAGTGTATCTCAGTCCACCTGTGATCGTAATTAAAGTAAAGTTTCCAAAACTTCGGTTTTTTTAATTATCATAAATATGACAAAATCCGTAAAACCATTATTACATTTAGTGGAAAAAAGGTATATATATATATATATATATATATATATATATATATATATATATATGTATGTATATGTTTATATATATATATATATATATATATATATATATATATATATATATTTTTTTTAATAACAAATGATAAAACAATAAATTTAAAATCTCTACAAAATCTATGAAATTTCGAAACAAAATTCAATCAAAAGTAAATATTTTTAGTTTAAAAATAATATTAAACTTAGTCTAAACAACAGTTCTTGTAACAGTCCAAAGCCTATTTTGTTAACCCAATGATCTATTATTAATTCCACTTAATAAGTTTATGATGATCATGATGAATTCAAAAAAAACAGACTTCACTTCAAATATAATATTTTGATCATTATTAATTATGATAATTATACTTAATCGCCAATATTGCTTTAATTTCCATAAAATATATATTAGATTCACGTATTCTAAAATTATAATATGAATAAAAAAATAACCATTGACTTTAAATTTATCCAATTATTAAACTTAATAAAAATAGAGGTAATTAATATTTTTAGCCGTTTTATTATTAACATTTCAAAAATAAAATAATGTTTAATCCACTCGTTTTTGGCAACTATATGAAACTACGTTGGAATTATTTTGATAAATTACTGCAGATATTTTAACATGGCGTCATCGGCAAAATAATAATTTGACAAAAGTTACCTGTTGTATAATTATAATGTCTGATTTCCGTGTTTTGTTGCTCACAGTTGGATACAATATTGGTGTTTGTCCATTCAACTCCCTTTGGTAAGCCAGTTGTCCCACTAGAATATGGTAGAACTACTACATCCTTCGCATTCCTTTTTACACCATTTAAGATACTCAAATCCGTATCTGATTCGATCAGCTCCTTATAAGATACTGTTTTGTCTGGTCTTTTAGTGTCTGCATCCATTACAATGATTGGGATATCTTTTTTGGCTAACGCTAAAGCATCTTTAACAGTCTGTGCTATTTCTGGAATCACAACGACGACTTTTACGCCTGACATCGAAATTTGTTTTTGCAATTCATCTGTAAATATATTTATGTATATTGAAAAAAGTATATTTTTGGTTTCAAAGAACATGCTGAATAATAAGTAGCAGCATTTGGGTGACGTTAATCACGTTCATTGAGGGAGGGCTATGTTCGGCAGTGGAGGCCATGGAGGCTGATGCTAATGATGATGATGATGAATTTTGTTACATACTTACATAATATAACAAGATTGATCGAATGCCTACCAACTGCTTAAACCAAATGAACAGTAGAGTGGCGATTAGTTAATAAGAATTACAAGTGTATGTTTTAAGTTAAAAAAATAATAATTTAAAAAAAAAGTTTTTTGGTGATCACCGTCTAGACTCTAGGTACATACATATTAGACCCTACTCAGTGTAAAATCACCTTGCTACTTTACCAGTGGCACCTTTTTGTGCCTTAGAAATAAGATTGAAGAACGAACGTGAAAGGTCCTTTTATGATGATTTTTATACGTACATATTCGTACATATTATACAGTTGTAAAAAAGTCGAAATATTTGATAATCTTAGCTCCTTCAAATTTAACTAATAAATATATTAGAATTTACTTACAAGGTGTATATAGAGGATTGACAGTCGTAACAACTGCTCCAGCTGCTAAAATGCCCAGTAATATAATGGGATATTCAGGTACGTTAGACATCATAACAGCTACAGTGTCGCCATCTTTGATGTTAAATTTCTTCCTCAAGCATGCACCGAATTTTTTACTCTGATTATACACTTCAAAATAGGTATAGCTTCTGTCTGTTACACCGCAAACCTGTACAAAATTGACACTTTTAATGAGGAACAGTCAGGCTTCACGGCATAACGTTCTCTAATGACAATTTTTTTTCAGATTTTTTTTTAAATAAAGATAATGATGACACTGATAGCAATGATATGAAATCAAAAGATGCAGATAAATTTTAACTTGTCATAAGTATTAAGTAATAAACGAATCGACTTTTAATCATTGATTTATTACCAGTCGAAGGTACGTGCTGTGCTTTATGCATGATTCCAGTTGAACAGAACTTGTAGCCTTGTAGAACACCCGCCATTTAGGTATCATATTGGCACAATATAAACAACTAGTATAGCCTAGGTAACTACAACATAATTAGTAAAAAATTTGAGATTAAAAGATACGCTTTTATCAATGCTTTAAAAATCTTCATACGCGTTGTTTCTAAATACGGATCTCTTTATTTTACGCATATATTTTTGTCAACATTCACTCGCCGGTTAAGAAAAACGTTGTAAATAAACCTCGATAAGATAGACTGATCACACACTCAGGAGAGCTGATGGCCGATGGGCCATTTAGGTTCAGGAGTGGAGGCCACGTTAAGGTAGACGAAGTTTTGGTCTGGTGTGAAGACGATCTTTGAGCACTGGTCCGTGTTGCATGCGAGTGGCAAGGGATCGATCATCTTGGCGTTCATTGAAGGAGGCAAATGTGCAATAGTGTACGAATGAAGGCTGATGATGATGATTTTGATGATGATGATGATGACGATGATGATACGATAACATTTAAAGACATAACTGTCCGTGACATTTATAAAATACTAGTTATGCTCGCGGCTTCGCATGCGATAACAAAACAAATTTCCCTTTTTTTAATGTATCCTATACTACTTCTAGTATCTCCGAGAATATGTGTACAAAGTTTCATGATGATCAGTTGAGTAGTTTTCGCATGAAAGCGTAACCAACATCCCTACTTTCACATTTTTAATATTAAGTAAGTATTTTAGAGGTGAAGACAATAACCCAAACTACGAGAAGAACATGATTAACAGAAGATTAAAATATACTTCAAATCAAAATATCCTACCAGAGCAGTTCGATTCGACCACTTATCAAGATTCCTCCAAATGTATTCTGTAACCGTTGTTTCTGGTATAACAATATCCTTGCACGGTGAGCTGACAACCCGATCCGCTGCCCACACATGCTGCCTCCTCAAACCAATTCTTCCAAACGCTTTGCAACGCACCAAACATTTATACATATTGACAACACAACACGTCTGATCGACGATTCGGTCGCGATAACACTAAACAACCCAACAAAAACCTGTACTAAATTGATGATTGTAGCAGTTGTAGTTGCTGTGTAATCTGTCAGAATGTTTTGTACGATAATGAGTAAGTAGAGTTAATCTATGTTATAAAGATAATTTATCTTCACGTACCAAAGATTGCATTTTTTTAAGTCCAAATTCTGAATGACTTATTACATATATTTTATTAGATACTTGTTTGTGTTGTTAAATAAAGAAATGATTGTGACATTAATCATCATCATCAGCCTTTATCCGTACACTACAGCAGTGGAGCTAAACATAATATTATTTTTATATTACTTAAAACTATAACTTGAACTTACCGGTCCGTGTTGAATGATAGCGGCAAGGGATTGGTCGTCTTGGCGTTCATTAAAGGCCTATGTCTAGCAGTGGACAGGTGAAGCCTGATAATGGTGATGATAAGATTTCATGGATGAGCAAGCAACACAGAACACATTGTACTAGGACAACATAATGTATTAGGACCACCAAAATCTAAATGACTATTTACTATTATAATATTGTGCTTTAAGATTACAGGGATAGAATCGCTTTTGCGTTTTGAAGGAACCAAACAATAGCCCATCAAAGCTTTAGCGTCACCTCATAATGAGAAAATATATTATGCTCATACTCTCGACTCTACCGAAAATCGGCTGTTCTCTATGAACGCCAAGATGGCTGATCCCGTTTACTTTGTGGACAGGCGACTGCCCTTGCGTCCTCCTTACTCGTTAGAGGCCGACCGGTTTTCGGGTAGAACCTATTACCTATATATCCATATATATAGGTTATTGAAACCGGTTATAATAATATTATGTATGTAATCTGTTTTAGGACTGAAATTTTAAAGATTTTTTAAAATATTTAAAACGGCATATTTACTATGTTCTAGTGTTATTTCGTGGAGCTATTAATGTCTAACATCTAAGCTAATATCCCTTTTAAAATAGTTTAAATAATGAAAATAGCTATGGTAATTTAAAATTTGTGTACTGTTTAATATAATAACTCACTTAAATGAGACATGGTTTTTGCGAAGAGCCGGTTCTTTAAATTATTGACCTTGACTCGAGGTCACCATAGTAATGTAATGCTGTACATATTGTAATGTAAATTTAAGAAAACATATATAGAATTTTATTTGATGTATAATATGTGCCAAATTTTTGTAACGATTGGTTAGTTCAAAAGTGGAACTTCTTGCTGCCATCTTGCTTATTTCTTTCGTGAGCTAAGCTGTGTTTTGGAGATAAGAGCAAGACAGACAATGTAACAACTTTTGAGCGCATGAGGGTTTAACAATCTAATTTTATCTAATACTAATATATAACGCCGAAGAGTCCGCTTGTTTGAATGAGTTGATCTCAGGAACAAGTAGTCAGATTTCAATGATTGTTTCAGCTTAAGATAGTCCATTTATCAAGGAAGGCTACTAGCTATATATCAATTCACTGAGATGGTTACTTAACGCAGGTAAAGCAGCAGGAAACGGCGAGTGTAATAATAGTTATAACGGCAAAGTACCTACATGTTTTCAATTTTTTATTTTTTTTTGCTTATATTGGTAACATTTCTCCAAACATGATTCTATTCTATTCATGAGGAAGTATCCTATAAGCTTAGTACGGACATACATACATTAAGACGAACAACAGAACAATCCTTCGGAAACATTATGTGTTTGGCCGTAATGGACCGAACATTAAAAAAAAATAACTAACGAATCAATGTGTCGTAAAATAACCATGACAAATTATTTATTTATTAGTAACCACCAAATTACATATTTACTCAATTTCTAGTCTATTGTGAACCTTTGATTCAATTATTAGGAAGTATGCAGTGACCTTTACGTTGACGATAGACGTAGTAATTTTGTGTACATTGATGTAAAATGTAAATAGATACGCTTTTTAATATTAATCTATAAATAACTTTCTTTGTCCTTCAAAATTAAAACGGTCTTTATAACGAATGGTTATTTCACTAACCTACATTCTGAAAATAATCCACAGAACATAAAATATTATGTTAAGTTGTATTTTTCTTAATTAATAATAATTTGCAGAGATGTGTAACAAAGAGAACAATGAAAACTCATGTTTTTTTACAGTAACAATAATTAATAATGACTGTAATAAAACGTTACAAGAATATATCATCAGTAATCGAATCAGTAAATAATCTGTCATAATGAAGTTTATTCAATTCGTATTTAGAATGACAGTACAAACCTAAGTTCCTGAGGAAAGGCGTTTTATGAATGTTTTGCACGCTGGTCTCAAGTAAACGTCTTCCGGGGCGACGCTGACCACAATCCAGAAACGCAGCGTTGTCGCAACGCTGCGACGAGCTCGTCGCGCCCACAGCGTTGACATTGCTAGGGTGATTGATAAGATTTGACAAGCTTAGTGAATACCAAGTTGAATTCACAGCGCTGTCACAGCGTTGCGTTTCTTACAGAATAGCACTGCAGCTGAATTACTAGTTTTCCAAGGCAACATTAACATGCATTTCATTATCGGTTGTTTTTATTACAGCAAGTAAGAGACGCGAAGGAAGAAAACAATACAAAAAAAGGATAGTAAAATATATTTGATATATCGAAGCTTTACAAATAAATTGTATATGCATTAATATCATTTTAACGACCCGTCATTATCTACTTCCAGTCAATTACACTACATTGCATGTGTTACTGTGGGATAATAGTAAGCTCTTGTTATGTTTGCATTGTTGTAGACATGCATAAACTATAAACTAAACATTTGTCATGTTGAGTTGTCTATACTAAGAAGTAAGACGGTAGGACTCGGTGCTAGTTCACTGCTTGTATTTTTTCCGCGACACAGCAGAGCAGCTGCTGTTTCATAAACACAATGTTGCTAACCAAACAGATGAGAGACATAGCGCCATTCATCGCATCGCACCCGCGGGCTCCTCTCGAATTAAGTGCGCTCTATTCTTCATTGTGTTCATTTAACATGATCTAAAGCGCTCTGTAAGGCATTACTTCTGATCTCATACACGTATTGTCTAGGAGAACAGTACATAATATGACATACTAATCGAAACATAGGCTAAGTGAGGATGGGAACCTCACCTCATCTTACTATCCCGACGTTGGGAGTGGATGTTCTGTGGTGCGAAACAACCGCTCTGTGGAGGTGGCGTCGGTCCCCTGAGGGACTGACTAGCCGTCGAGGTGCCCTGTTGCTTGCAGATCCGGGGCACCTCACCAAAGGCGGCAGTGGTGGCACTCGCCGGGTTTTAGTGGGTAGAGCTTCGTCCACTTACCATCTTTCAGGCGTAGCGAGTCCCACATACCCGCCTGGGGAGACCAACTCCCCTGCGGGATGCGTCAGTGCATTTCCCGGCATAAAAGAAAAAAATAAATAAAATAAAGGCACACTTGTAAAGTCATCCCATCACTCTATCCTGTCCCAGAACATTTACCTGTTCTTAAGGCCCATTCGTTCTTAAATTCCTTCCCATCACTACAATTTATAAGGTAAGTAAGCTCACAACCTTTATGCTGTATCCATAGGCGGTAGCAATCTAATTAATTAGACTTCTTGGAATTTAAAACTTAAAAAAAATGTATTTTATTATATGTTTGTAAAAATAAAACGTTTATTTCACATGTTCCTCTATGAGAATTCTTTTCATTATTTTGCCAGATGCATTCTTTGGAATGGCATCAATGAACGATACCTCTTTTAAATGTTTATAAGGCGCTACTCTTTGGTTCACATAAGTCATTATCTCTTTCTCACTTATATTTTTATCGTTTAAAACTATAAACGCTTTTGGTCGCTGTCCAGTTCTCGAATCTTCTATTCCAACAACTGCCGCATCTACTACTTTCGGTATTTCTTTGATTATACTCTCTAATTCCGCTGGTGCTACTTGATAGGCATTAACCTGCAATTTTAAGAAATCAATTAGACCTGATATACTAAAATAGGGATGTTGACTAATTTTTGTAATTGATTTTATTTGATAGGTATACTATATATGAACACGAATAAAATACTTTTGTAAAGAAATATGTCCAATTTTAACAAAAAATTAAATAAAGAAAAATGGTTTTTAAAATCGCCCTTGAAACGCTCCAAGCGTCATTACGTCACACACCGCATTCAGAACTCGCGCTATGTTAGGTGAGTTTGTACTTAGCTCAATGTTCAGTGACGTCATCGCCTTATTGGCGTTTACAGTCACGTGATCATGCATGATAAATAATGCATTTTAAATTAATTTTCTAAATTTTAAGACAAATAAGTAGACTTTTTAAATGTTATTTTAGGTTTTCAAATACTGCATTTAATATGTAAAACATAACTTTACATGAATTTGTAACATGTGTCAACATCCCTATTAAAGGCATTTAATATGAGTAAATGAATTTAAAGTTGGCGCTCTCGAGGTTTTAAATGTTTATAAGCCGTGTTTTTATTGTAAAAAAAAACACGTATTTTTTTTGTTGGAAAGAATATAATATTTTTTCATGATAAGAAAATCATAAGAAAATCTGATGAAGGCAAACCAGAGAAATCGTGTACGTTTTACATTTTTTTCCTTAAGTATTTTAAAGCACTACTATTTCAAAAAATAATCTGCAAAATTATAAAATTAATAATTTTTAATCTTTTTTACTTAACTAAATAAAAATAAGTATTACATTGTGCGAAGTAAATTTATTTTTGTTTTTCAGTTTACTGTTCGAAGTCGTTTTGTTTCTTTTGTTAATTGTTTTTATTATTTACTTTTTTAACGTATCCTTATAGAAAAATTATTTTTATTTTTTCCATGCCCGAAATATGTTTTTTTTATCTTTATGTTTATAATTCTGCTATACGCGTGTATGTCACTGAACTCCTCCTAATCGGCCGGACCGATTAGAATGAAATATTTTAATGAACATTAAAATATTTTATTCCAATTCCAATTAAGACGATTCAAGAATGGTTTGCATTTACAATTTGATCCTTTAGGAAATGTCTTGTACAGTATAACGTCTATAGGATCCGCTAGTATATTTATATATCATATTTTTTTTTAAATTTTAATAGCATTTGACCTACCTACCTTTATAAGATCTCGTATTCTATCAGCTATATAAACAGCGCCATCCTCATCTATTGATACTAGATCTCCTGTCTTTAGCCATTCATTTTCGTGAAATGCATTTTTATTAGCTTCGTAATTATTTTTATAACCTTTCATCACATTCGGTCCCTTTATAAGTAGTTCACCTTTCTGTAACAACATTACTCAAAAATTCAATTTGATAACACCTTTAGCCTATTTTAAGCTACATTATATTATGTACATCATAAAGCGTTTAATATAATATTCATAATAACATATTATGTTATTAGTAAGATGATATTATTATCTTAGTTTTATATTTTTCATTATTTTGCAAACGTTTTATCATTTTTGTACTAAATTTATACAACTACTTGTTATCTTCAATATCATTCATAATGTTATCAGATATTTTTTAATAGAAAATTAAAGAAACCCATACTATTTAAAATTTTATTACACTATTGTATTTTAGACATTTCATTATCACTAATTATCGTTATGTATTTGTTTTAAGGTCTCTCGTACTAAAATCATGTATTAATAATTATAAAAATATCAACCTCATTGGGACCCAAGTTGTTCATCTCTGAATCCACCACTCGTAATGAGCTATTAGGTAAGGCGAAACCAGCTGAAGTTATTTTCTTAAAACCAATTGGACCCGATGTGGCAACAGGGCTGGTCTCTGTTAAACCGTAGACTTGACCAATATGAATATTTTTCTGTAATATCAAATTACCTTATTTTTTTTAATTTATTAATACAAATTATATTATTACCCACTTTCATCTGTGCCAATTTCAAAACAAACAACTGGAAATATTATATAATCTTTTTGTAACTCAAAAAAGTCAAAAACTAATCGGCAGCACAGCTTGAAATATGACTTCGAACATGTACTTACATTAGCTTTGTCCAAAAGACGTTCTATATCAACTTTTGGCATAGGCGCCGCGCCTATACCAATATACCTCAAGTTATGTAAGTGTTTGGACGTCACTTTAGGATATGAACCCAAAAATTGTGCTAAAAAAGAATCGTCATAAATTTGACACCTTAAATTATTACTTAAATTACACAAAAATATCTATAGTTCACACTAAATGTAGTAATATCAAATTATATTATATAATATTATATAATAGTAATAATATTATATAATAGTATAATAAAGGTAAAAATTTAGTAGTAGTAGTAAATAGTTTTATGAAACTAAATTTATTTAGGCTTAATGAAACGGATTTAATCGTGGCTAATTTTGTGGTTGATATAAATCTTAAGCTGCTACTGCAATGAAATCAGTGAAAATATGCTTCATTATATTTTAACAAAAGATCAAACTATGATAAAATACCTGTTGGTGGGGTTAGAGCAAATATATTTATGTTATATTTTTCCAAAATGTCAGTGAGTGTATCCGGCTGAAATCTTCTAACAGTGACTAGTCTAATACCAGCCGATAAATTATGGAACAAATTAATACCAAATCCAGAGCTATGAGAAAATGGCAAAATAGCCAGTGCCGTATCTTGATGAGTAGCTGAAATGAAAAAAATAAATAAACGATTGACTTAGAACTGTTTTATAAAGTCCTGTCTTTGAAATATATTTTTAAATATAGGAAAAGTGTTTTATTTCAATAATTCATGTGATTTCTGCTTAGTACGTTACTGTGCTTAATTAATTATGAAAACTGATTCAAAGTGTTTTTGAATTACCTGTTGTATCTTCGTGCCTCCTACATTCAGTGGATTGCTGTTCAGAATTTGCAATGATATTTTTATGTGTAAGTTCTACGCCCTTGGGTAGACCTGTTGTTCCACTGGAATACAGAAGACTGGCTACATCGGTGGAACTTCTTTGAACTTTATTCAAAATACTCAAATCTACATTATTTTCCATAAGTTCCTTTAACGATGCTGTATCGCCTAAACGCTTTTGTTCAATATCTACAGTTATCACTGGGACATGTTTCTTAGCGAATCCCATAGCTTGTTTTAAAATAATTACATGTTCAGGCAATGTTATAATTATTTTAGCATTTGAAAGCAATAGCAAATTCTGAATTTCATCTGAAATAATGAATGATAATTGTGATTCGTATACTAGCGATATCATTGAAAGAAAACGAACTTTAATTTCATATCACCAACCATTGTATAATACTCATGTTTACAAATAAAATATCTTTATCTTTAATACGTTAATGTGTATAATAGGTTTAATTGATAAAAACAATGCCATTATTTTCATCAACCATTAACATAATATTATATATTATTTTTCATCAAACTCACAGACGTGCCGCATGATGGTAAGCATTCAATGTCGCTTAAAACCATAAACCAGTTTACCTACCAGCCCAGCTGGCCTGGCCCAGCCTGAGACATAAGATGTTCCCCCGGCTCGACTCTCGGTGCTAGCAATTACTCTGCCAGCCTTGCTCTTGCTAACAAAGCTACAAACAGCAAAACTGTTTTACGTGCTACAAGCAAGATAGTAGTATCAATGCATCCGGAAATGCATATCATTGCATATGCATGCAATAAATGAAAAGCGCATCCCTCTCGCGTGTAACCTACGGTTCTCTTAATAAAAAAATCCATCTCAATTTCTATCCCATAAACAAATCCCAAATCCGATTTAAGCCCTATAAAGTTCGAGGAGATCGTCATTAAATTGTTGGCTAAAGTTGGTATCTGCGCTCTACAGAATATTTCGTCTAGTTCTTCAGTGCGTATAACTGGACAACTATCAGATTAATATTAATTCTCTTGAGAATTGAGATCATTGCTTAATGTGAGCTGCGACATGTTTGTGGTCCATTCATACTATTAAAAGGCAATTTTTCGGACCCACCATGGGAGAAACTTATTGAAAACTTTTGTCTACGCTACTAATAACGTAGATTTTGTAAGCTCCCTTCGAAATACTATATCTTGTTTATTATAATTTGAAACATTTTTTTTACAACAAACAACAATACGAAGTCTTTTATTGAACGTCAAAATGATAAATATTCTAAAGATCTAAAATCGCAAAAAAAAACTGGCCATGAATTAGATGTACCAAAATTAGAAAATAATCTTTAACGGCGGTCTTAAAGTCAATGATATGTAGATGATCTCTTAATAGCGATTGAATACTTACAGGGTGTATACAAATGATTGAACGTCGTAACAACTGCACCCGCAGCAAGAATTCCTAAAGCGACGACTGGGTATTCGGGAATATTTGGAAGCATGACTGCTACTGTATCGCCATCTTTGATGCTGAATTTCTTCCTTAAGTTTGCACCAAATGTCTGCGACTTTTGATATAATTGTAAGTAGGTGTATTGTCTGTCAGTGCTACCGCACACCTTAAATTTAAGTGTACAAGTGCATTTGAAATACAAGATTTTATTTATTAACAAATTGTTCCCAGCAAACTTCCTGCCCTCATTCAAAACCTTTAATTAATCCATAATTATTTTACGTATAAGAACAATAAAAACTAGCAACACTTTAATCATAATATTTACCACAGCTGTTTTATTCGACCACTTGTCCAAATTACGCCACATGTATTCAGAAATATTTATGTTTGGTATATTGATTTTTTTGTACGGGGACTCGACTATTTTGTCTTTAGTCCAAACATGGCTGCTTCTGAGGCACAACGCTCTTTTTAGCTCTCGGCCACTTTTATACATGGTTATAAAATTTCACACAAACCGTCTAAAACGTATCTCTGCAATAAGTTCACTGCTAGAAAACGTTTGTTTGTTCGCGTTTTATGGAGTTATTTTTATCTCGAACGTATGAAGGAACGATAACTTCTATTTAAGCACTAGTTGTTTCCCTTTGTTTCGTCCGCTTCGATTTACAGTCGTATTATAATAATATTTACTATGATCTTGATATTATGATGATCTATATAATATGTACTCTCCAAATTTAGATGATATAATTACCTAAAGTTATAGAAAAAAAATTAATATGTTTGTAGCAAACGGCAAAGTTTCTTTGTTCTTTTCTCCATCAGCAAAAATACCAGTCCAGTCATTTTGCGTTTTTATGGCATCATCATCATCATCATCAGCCCTTATCCGTCCACTGCTGAACATAGGGCTCCCTCAATGAACGCTAAGACGACTAAGACATATGGCATAAGGAGCAGTAAATGCACCGGCCTTTATGTTACTATCAGCGTCCAGAGGCTTATGCGGATGCGTTGTCCTCAATCTTTATCACACTAATGGGCCACCGTAAACACACTCACGCAACTCAACGGCATGGCCGTTACTTTACGCAGGTATTAAGTGAGCGAGGGCACCACAGTCGTGCTGATCCAATAATTCGGCTGCTCTTGCAGTCATTACTAGACGGTCATATACATTATTGAATGACAAAATTTTGCCATAACAAACAGATATTTTTATTTTATTGTTGTTACAATTGAAAATTTACATAATATAAGCATTCACATTCATATAATAACATTGTTAATTATTTTTATTATTTTGTATATAATTCTTCTCTACGTGTGTTGTCACTGTCAGTGAACTCTTCTTAAACGGCTGAACCGATTTCAGTGAATTTTTTGTGTGTGTTCAAGTGGATTCGAGGATGGTTTAGATTCACAAATCAGTCTGGCAGATGGCGCTGCTGTCGGTATCTAGCTTATTTATCTATATTGCAACTAAACAGCTGGATCGATTTGTATCTAAAGGACGACGTCTGTTAGATCCTCCTTTGTTTTTCGCATTAAAGACTCTTAAATTTTATTTATTTCTAGATATAGTTACTAATATTTAGTCCGGCTTAACATATGAAGATAATCAGTTTTCTATATAAAGCGTAATCTTTTACGCTTCTGGGATTTCTCCAACTAATTATCGGACAAATCATTTATCATCATTTTTACTGAAATTTTTCGGAAATGTCGTGCTTTGATTTCAATTGGTAATTATAATTATATTTCCTAATATCTTGCCTATATACTTAATTTCGTAGCTAATTTTGATCACCGAAGGTCCCTTTATAAGTAATTCGCCTTCCTATAAATGAAAATGATATTTTTCATAACTGCTAGAAATAGTAGCAAATGTTCCACGTGGTGGTAAATATTGCTTTATCATAAATTCATCAGTATCTATACTAGAATACCCATGGTAATTTATGTTAATAAGCAATGTCACTCACAAACATAAAAATGTTTTTGTAGGACTTCACTTGAAGGGGCGAGGATGGGAACCTCGCCTCATTGTACTGTCCTGACGGTGGGAGGGGTTGTTCTGTGGTACGGGGCAACCCGTCTGTGGAGGTGGTGTTGGGCCCCCGAGGGGACTGACTGGCCGTCGAGGTGCCCTGTTCAAGTAGGTCCGGGGCGCCTCACCAAAGGCGGCATTGGTCGCACTCGCCGGGTTTTAGTGGGTAGAGCTGTGTTCATTTACCAGCTTTCGGGCGCAGCGAGTCCCACATACCCGCCTGGGGAGACCCACTCCCCTGCGAGATGCATCAGTGCATTTCCGGGCGTTAAAGAAAAAAAAAGACTACACATTCATTCGTTGCTTATAGTAAAACGCAAGATGGAATGTATATGAGTAACAAAATGTAGCAATAATAATTTCACCTCATTAGGACCTAAGTTGTTCATTTCAGAGTCCACTACTCGTAATAAGACATTAGGTACAGCGACACCCACTGATGTGGTTTTTTTGACACCGTATCCTCCCAAAGTAACGACTGGACTTGTTTCCGTGAGGCCATAGATTTGGCCAACATGAGCGTTGTTCTGAAATTAAAATAATATACTTAGTCTAAATCTTAGTCTTAGACTAACAATAAAATATTTTTCTTTCTTTCTAAATAAATAATATCCTTGATTTTTAAAAATAAAGGATATTATTATTAAGACGTATTATAAGAAATCTTTTATGATTAACAGTTATTATTAACTTTATACAATACCCAATAATAATCATCATTAACTGCTTAACATAGGCCTCCAGTTCGCATCCAGCATGGACCGTCCACTGCACGGATACTATTTAATAATCCATTGCTATTATAATCTGAGCAAAAAAATATGATAAAGTGTTCATTTTTGTGTACATACATTATTTAAATGATACGTAATTATATTTTTTCGGTATATACATAAGCAGTTAAAAAGTACGTCTCCATCATGTATGTATAATTTATGTCGTAGTTTAATATTATAAATCAGCTTTCGAAATGAAACAAGAAATAACAAAAGAGCCGATTTCTAAAAATATATAAAAACCTGCTTACTCTCTTTAAATAGTGTTAATAAAACTTACCTTACACTTATCCAACAGCCTCTCTACGTCAACTTTTGGTAATGGTGCGCCGCCTACACCAGCATATCTCAAATGTTGCAAGTGCTCAGAACTTACTCTTGGATGAGTGCCCAAATATTGTACTATTAGGAGGCAAAAGATTAAAAGTGTTGATGAACCAAAAAATAATGGAAACCAAAAATCAAAAGAACAAACCTGTAGGGGGAGTCAAGGTAAAAATATTGAAATCATATTTCGCTAAGACGTTAGGAAATGTGTCCGGATGAAATTTCCTAACAACAACTAATTTGACTCCAGCCGATAATTTATGAAACATGTTTATGCCAATTCCTGAAATATGGGAAAATGGCAAAATACCCAGTGCAGTGTCCTGGTAACTATCTGAAACGTTAAAATTTAGTTTGTATTCTTCCTGATTAATGCATAACCTAGCGTGCTATTAAACCGCAAATATAAATTTTATTTTATTTACGAATCTAATTTACTTGTAGAAATTTTTACTGCGCTTTTTCGTTTATCAAGCGATTTGATGAACGCTTTTTCTGGTTTATTTATAGGAGCAAATCAGATACGTAAATTAAATTCGGATATCAAATAAAATTCTCTGACACTGGCACTAATATGAATCTTTTTCAAGTCAACTTTTGAGTAGACAAAATCTTGATATGCTTAAAGTTTAACTATGAAAGTTACAAACAATAAATGTCATGTTACGAGTATCTTTGTCTGGTAATAAAAATAAAACTTACAACTATCATTTGTACTCCTACTCATAAATTTCAAGACAATTCTCAATCATAAAAAAGACAACTACATTTATACGTGGCATAAATTAAAAATTTTGCTCTCTCTTCATCTTTCTTTACCTGTTGTATCTTCATGCCTCCTACATTCAGTGGATTGCTGTTCAGAATTTGCAATGATATTTTTATGTGTAAGTTCTACACCTTTGGGTAGACCTGTTGTTCCACTGGAATACAGAAGACTTGCTACATCACTAGATTTTCTCTTTACGTCTTTTAAGACGTTCAAATCTATCCTATCTTCAATAAGTTCCTAATATGATATTGTATCAGGTAGTCGACATTGTTCAATATCTACAGAAATTATTGGAATATTCTTCTTCGCTAATTTCAATGCTTCTATAATAACTGGTTGATTTTTTGGTAATGCTATTATTATTTTAGCATTTGAAAGCGACAGTAATGTTTGAATTTCATCTGAAATAATAAAATGAAATGCACACAATAGTTTTTTATTTTTTTTTTAATAAATTGTAATTTAAATTTATCTTTTTCACTTAATTTTATTGCAATGCTTGTAAAATGTCCTAAGTTTTAAGTACTCCTGTAATATCTAAGAAACTATTTTATATTCTTGGTTGCTATAAATACTTTTACGTTGACTTTATGTATAATATTATTATTCAAATTGATTTTAAATTTAAAATTTCTAAATTTTTTAAAGTTGCCAATTTATAGTGTAATGATTTTCCACCATGTCTAGTATAATAAAAAATTTAAATAATTATAGGGCCTATTGTCAGTAGTGGATTGATAAAGACTGAGTATGATAATAATGACAAAAATAATTATAGCAGCAAAATAAAAATCTCCCTGCCAGGTTTTAGTAAACTAAAACATTTTTTTGTAAATATTTCATTCGTATTTTTTACGTGTAACCGATTAGTAGAATTCATCTAAAACAAGCTTCTTCGGATGTGTTCGGCTTTTGCCAGGAGTGACGATTTTCTCAGAAGTAATTGCTGCCATTGTTACTTCCTTTGTTATTCGACCTTTTTTACAGAAACACCTGAAAATATCATTCATCTGAACAAGGTTTTAATTCTTTTACCTTGTATAGATGTAGATAAATGTAGGTATAGAGTTAATGATAATATTTTAACCATAAATTAGGCAAAAATGAGTGACTCTGGCATCTCTAAAATTTACCTGTCATGGCTGTGACATTTATAAACATATTATTTAACGAGGTTAATTGTTGTTTATTTCTACTTTCTAATTCACAAAATTATTTCACTTTAACGATCATTATACGGCCTCAAATTTTTACACCTTACTTTATATTATATGCTCCATATTTCACGTAAAACAATTTAAAATATCACAACTTCTTACTCCAGACAGATGTCAAGATATCAATCTTGTCAAATTTAGTTCAGGCATTAGTCGCAGGACTTTAAAAGTGGCGAGGACTATACAATAAATATCTATTCCGATCATAAACAAAAGGTCAGCTTTGTCATATCTAATTAATGATAAGCATTCTAATTAATTAAAAAAAAAATTACACCTTCATTTAATAATTTGCAATACGTAATTTTTAATAATTTAATTATTTTGATCAGTACTTACATGGTGTAAGTAGGTGGTTGAAGGTCGTTATCACTCCTCCTGCTGCCAGTACACCAAAAGCGACTATTGGATATTCTGGGACATTTGGAAGCATTACAGCAATGATATCCCCATCCTTAATCATAAACTTTTTTCTGAGGCTTGCACCAAAAATTTTGGATTTTTGATGCATTTGTGAATAAGTATACTGTCTATCAGTAAAACCGCAAACCTAGGAATGGCAACATTTATATTTTATAGTTTAATGATTTTAACTAATGCTAAAATAAGGACCTATTGTAATATGAGTATCTTATAGAAGTGGACAAAACAAGATTATGCTATTGAATTAATTTCAACCTCACCAATATTATGGTTAATTGAGTTTGCTTGTTCTTGAGGTCTTAAACGACTTTTACGGATTTTATCGCGTTTCATTTTTTATTTTCTATGAACTTTACAACGTTGGTCCTCCCGTGACCATGGTTGCTGTAAAGTAACCGAGACGCCGCGCCGGGCATATAAAGAACCTAATAAATCCGCGATAAAATCCGTAAGAGATTTTCACTATAATAAGTTCTTTAGACCTAAATATAACAATAAATCAACTCCCAGGAAATAAATCCAAGACTAATAATAAGTGGTAAAAAAATCTAAAATATGATTACTACGTATAGACATGCTAAGCTAAGATAATAATGTTTTGTTTTACAACAATATGTCACATACAATAGTAGAGATAAAAAACAGCAAACGAATCTGACCGCAAGTAATCAACACCAATTATACAAGTCAAAAAGTTCACACGAAATTAGCCCTTTTACCAGTCCAAAGTCCAATCAATGGGAAATTGATGTATGAAATAGGGATGTTGACTAATTTTTTTAATTGATTTTATTTGATAGATATATTATAGACAAACACGAAAAAAAGGCTTTTGTAAAGAAGTATGTCCATTTTAACAAAAAATTAAATAAAGAAAAATAGTTTTTAAAACTGCCCTTGAAACGCTACAAGCGTCATTACGTCACAAACCGCATTCAGAGCTCGCGCTATGTTAGATGAGTTATGACAGTTTGTACTTAGCTCAATGTTCAGTGACGTCATCGCCTTATTGGTGTTTGCAGTCACGTGATAATGCATGATAAATAACGCATTTTAAATTAATTTTCTAAATTTTAAGACAAATAAGTAGACTTTTTAAATGTTATTTTAGGTTTTCAAATACTGTATTTAATATGTAAAATATAACTTTACATGAATTTGTAACATGTGTCAACATCCCTATTGTGTACTCTACGATGGTCATTAATTACAATGCTGAATGCCAAAAGAGCAAATCTGCATCGTAGGATAGGTATAACGGTGTCTCCCTGAAAGTACAGCAAAAACCGCGTTTCTCATTTCTGGCATCGCTAAAGCATAATGACCAATGCAGTAACAATTAGGAACTAGGGTGCCTAAGGACAAATTTCACAATCATAGCCCAGAAATAATAAGACAGCATGAGTTCAAGAAATTCAAAGATCCAGTTGTCGATGTTTCTGGATTAAAAATTATGAGAGAATAATGAATTATGTTAGAGGCGCATAGGTTTTATGGTTCTACGACCTTTATAGCACTGATAATAAATTTCTCTATTAATTAATTACTAGCTGTTATCCGCGGCTTCGCTCTCGTAAAATTTGGAGTAGAGCAGTTCCGTACGTACGTATAGTAAACACAGACAGATTTTTTTTTAATTACCCTGCGAACTTTCATCTCCTATTTCATGCCCATATAGGTGAAAATCTTAAAAACGGTGGAACAATTATTAATGGTGATTTAATTCTTATCAAGTGCCTAAATGCAAAGTTTCATGTCGTCATCTTCTATGTATAATGACGAACTTTCATACAAACTTTCATCCCCTATTTAAACCCCACTAAGCTTTCTTTCGCAACAAAAAGTAGCCTATGTCCTTTCTCAAGGTCTAATCTATTTCTGTTCCAAATTTCATCAAAATCGGTTCAGTGGTTTAGGTGTGAAAGCGTAACAGACAGACAGACAGACAGAGTTACTTTCGCATTTATAATATTATATAGTAAGGATGATAAATATTGATGTTTTTACCACAGCTGTTTTATTCGACCACTTGTCTAAATTGCGCCACATGTATTCAGGAATAGTTATATCTGGAATGTCCACATTTTTGAACGGCGATTGCACGATCTTCTCTTTTGTCCAAATATGATTTTTTCTGACGAGACAAATCACTCTTTTTTCTATTATTTGCACAATTTTATACATTTTTATTTTAAAGTATGAACTAATATAGTTAAAACAGAAGTAATACAGATTAATCGATATTATTTTTGCTCTTACACACACATTACTGATTTATCATTATCATAATATTATTTAATATATTTTATAGTTTGATAACTAGCCATACAGTCGTGTTTATAAACCAGTATTAATATAAATACGTCAAGGCATGCATGATGATAATTAAAAACCGGTCATTACACTAAGGCCACGTCCACACGAGCGCTTTTTTATCGAGCGTTAAAGAGTTTTCGAATGAGCTAAATGGATACCCATGTATTTGTTCATATAAAAGCGTTATATGAACCGATTTACCGAAAAGATAACTAGTCTTATTATGGGGTAGCACAATTGCTGGGTTGTGGAGGCATAGGCACTCACTCTATTTAAAATACTGGTATTCAGCTGCATACGGTTCGACTGGAAGCAAACCACAAATGTATTGGGAAAAAGCTAGGCAGAAAAAGAAAACAAATTTAATATTTTTATAATAATATATAATTCACGTATATTATTATATAACGACGTGACTGTATGAGACCAACAGCAATGACTTTCAAATATGTAAAAATAAAATATAGCATACGTTAATTTTATAAACATTAATTTATATTATCACTTAAATAGGGTAACATTATGCATATATTATGACAAGGTGAGCAAAGGACTTGTAGCAAGCTACAGCTAAAATTACAACAAGATCGATTTTAATATTGAGTAAAGTATCAACCCTTATAATATGTCCCACTGCTGGGCACGGGTCTCCTTCCTCGAAATCAGGCGAGGAGGGTAATGGGCCAATAGTCCACCGCGCTGGCCCTGTGCGGGTTGGTGATCTTCACATACCTTCAAAGACTTTCAATCTCATCAGGCATGCAGGTTTCCTCACGAAGTTTTCCTTCACCGGTGAGCGAACGATGGTCTCGTGTGCACTTAGAAATTTAGAAAAACCCATTTCAAGGCACACACGGACGGGTTAGGATCGAACCCGGAACCCCTCGCATAAGAGGCCGAGTCCATCCACCACTGGACCACCGTCGCTCGTATTTTGAGTATTGAGTATGTATAATATTTTATTTGTTTATTTATTGATGTAACGTCTTATAATTCGATGGAGCCGCGTTACCTCGCTCTGAGGCGTTCCATTTAAGGCTTGAAGTCCAAACGAGAGCGTGGAACGAGCGACAAAGAGGCACAACCGGCCCATCAGTATTTTCTTATGACGCTGTCACGTTCAACTATCGTCAGTAAACCGATTTTACAGATAACAGATTTTTATTATGTAAAGTACTCTTGCTGCAATTACAGCTTATTGTTTAGTTCTCAAACATCTATTTTTCTATCATCTGCTAAAAATGATCTAAAAATAATGATAATGATAATGATAATGATAATGATGATGATGACGGCGAAACCGTTGTTAATTGGTGGTGGTCTGGGTTCTCCTTGCGTAAGCGCGAGCATGTACTTGCAATCAAAAATTGCATAAAGGGGTATAAAAGACCTTTGAAAAGATATCATGAGGATATTTAAAAAACGATTATTTAGTATCACACCCTGTATATTAAACTTAGCTTATCTCAATACAAATATAAAAAACTGTATAAAATAAAATTTCCATTTTTACATTTGTTTATGGACGTGGCTCCACCGCAGCGCAGAGGCGTCGGACGTGTGCGAAAATGTCAATTCTAGAAAATATCAATTAATTCGTCCCTGTCATCTATCATTTTCTTGCAGAGCCAAAATTTACAAACATAGTCCCTCCACACGGTGCGGTAGATCTGCAGTGCTATTCTGTAAGAAACGCAGCGCTGTCGCAATGCTGTGACAGCGCTGTGAATTCAACTTGGTAGTCACTAAGCATGTCAAACCATATAAAACACCCTAGCAACGGCAACGCGTCGAGACGAGCTCGTCGCGCCGCACATCCTAGAAAATGACTCTTACAGAATCAGGGGGCAGCAGCTATTTGCAAATGTACATTTTTATCATAACATAATTAAGTCTTTCAAATAAATATTTCACTAACAATATTGCTTTCTTAATTCTATTCGTAGGATTTTTCCCGCTGAAGATTTTGGAATACTGTCTATAATAACTATGTCGTCTATTCTTTTATATGACGCTACTCTTTCTGCGACGAATTCAGCGATATTTTGAACTGTGTCAGTTTGTCCAGGTTTTAAACATATAAATGCTTTTGGAGTTTCTCCTTTCGTTGGATGAGGTACACCGATGACAGCTGCATCACTAACTGCTGGATGCTCTCGAAGGACTGCCTCCAATTCCGCTGGAGGTACTTGGAATCCTTTCACCTAGAAATACGCATCAAGATGTATTAAATATATTAACATATTCCTCGCTGCAGCGTGTTCTATTATTAGACCATTTATTGTCAGGTTGAAAATATGTTAAATGTTTTTCTTAAATATTCAAATGCTAAGCAGAATATTTTCTTCAATTTATTAAAGCTTTTTCACGTCGAAGACATTTTATTACTATTATAGTTGCGACTATTGCATATATAGATACCAACATAGTTTACAGAAGTCTTGTCACAATACCGAATCAGAATATCTAGTAACATGAGGAAATATTGATATTGACCTCAGTTATTACTCATTCCTTTACAAAAGGCTCCTAATGTATATTACACTGGACAATTTCGATCTATTTAATCTATTTAATTTATTATTTTTTAATTGTCATCATTACACCTTTACCTTTATCAATTCCTTCAATCTGTCAGCAATTTTCAAAATACCCTCCTCGTTCACATTTGCTAAGTCACCAGTCCTGAACCAGCCATCTGCGATTAAGCATTCAGCATTCGCCTTCGGATTGTCTTTGTAGCCTTTCATCACTTGTGGACCCCGAATTAATAGTTCACCTGTCTGAAATTTTAGTTTTTAAATTCAATTAAACTGCGTCTTTTAAGTGACGCAGTAACCTGACACTATTGGTGAGTTTGCAACGTCATAATTTTTACTGTCGGATTGATCGTCGTTGCGCTTTAACTTTAACATAAACGATTCCACTCGAAACATGACCTGATCGGGTAAATAGTTATGTATGCTTATCCTAAAACCCTAAACAGAAGGCAATGCATACAATTATTATATAGGCATAATTGCATATCCTGTTTTTTTATGATTACATATATAAGTGGAATAATAAAGAGAGTAAGTAGAATTTTGTGTGCCTATCTATATCGGTACTTACATAATATTTTTCTGTCAAATAGCTTTGTAGTGTTTTTGTAATAATCATATCAGCAGGTGCTGATGCAACATCTTTCCAATTGCTAAGATCTAATATTAATATTTTTTTTTATAAATTGCTAAGATCTCATAGTAAAGTACCAATAAGTAAGCACCGAACTCAATTATACCAAATAGCAATATTAAACCATATTTGCTGGTCTATCAGAAAGATTTACATTCAATGAACGCTAAGCCAATTTTCTGAGTATAACGAATTCTTATCTTTACAAAAAAATCACCTCATTTGGTCCCAAGCTTTTCATCTCTCCGTCGACGATTTTCAATTCTGTATTGGGAAGGGGGTGTCCTACGAGATTGTACTGTTTTGAGTATTTATCAGCCATGGAGACGACTGGAGATGTTTCTGTTAGGCCATACCCTTGGCCAATGCGGATTTCTTGCTGAAAATTAAGATTCACATGAAATAGTTAATAAAAACCAACCAAGTGGGAAAGCCAAAGCGATTTGAAGTTCAGCAATGTGGTTGAAAGTTGACTCACGACACATTTAGTATACTTAGCGCTGTGGGGCTCAAAGGCTTTCCGTGTTGGTGCGATATAAAATGAAATGTGGAGGAAGGTATTCAATTGAGGAGGACAAGGATCTACAATATGACGCCATATATTACCGTTAGCTACATAAATATAGGTATGCTTTACCTTTACGTTTGCTAATAATCGTTCAATATCAGAGGCAGCTAAAGGCGCAGCTCCATTTATTACATTTTGCAAATATTGGAGTTTCTTTGGAGTAGCAGCAGGATGTTTTCCCATTAGTATAACTGAAAGATGAGTTATATTAAGTTACTTAAATGCTTCACTTATTGTTAGAGAAAGTATATTTTTTATGAAATAATAATATACATGGTGGTTTTTTGAAGAACAGATATAAAAGTGATAGAACTTGGTTTAACCATCAAAGAAAATTATATTCACCAAAAAAAGACCACATAAATAAAAAAATATAAAAAAAGTAAATAATGCATTGTTGGACTTAGAATATTATGGTCATCCTATTGTATTATCACGTGCACTTGCGCGCTAAATTTAAACAGACGTTAGTGGTAGGCACAGATTTATAAACATATAGGTAGGTATAAAATAATTGAGCCCCATCGCTTAACGCGACGTGACGCTCGTGCGAACGGTGCCTTAGGTAGGTCGGAGTATTTGATGCATCGTATTTTACCTATATCATAGTACTGTGTCTACTTTAATTCAATCGTGAAGGATAATTTTGAAAAAAATTTAAGACCCCACTTGTAATATATTTTTGGAATGAGGACTGTTAGCTCTATACGCTACTTGAATATGTCCGTTCATCAAAAATCACACAGTATAGCAATTCAGACGATTTTGTTAGTTAATAAAATAATTTTTAACAAAAAAAGAAACGACTTCAAACGGTAAATTAAAAAGCAAAAAATAAATTAACTTCGCACAAAGTACCTAATATGTCCACTTAGTAAAATAAAAATTATTAAATAATTAATTATTTTATAATTCTGCAGTCGGTGCCAAGTAAAACACTAACTGTGTATGGATATTATCAATCTTCCTAACAACTTTTGTGATTCAATTATTTATTAATATTCAATTTAATACGTTCATCCTATTATAAGTATATTTTATTAGACTTTCATATTTTTCTAATACTGTTATTGTTTTGTAATTGCTTTGATATTTTAATAATTTTAATAATTTTTTGTGTACTTAATTTAATATTGTAGTTAGGTTGTTACTGTTGTATATAATATATATACTTGGCACCGACTTCAAAATTATAAAATAATTAATTATTTAATCATTTTTAAATGTGATTGTAAAAATATATATCATCTCCAGTAAAATTTGTTAAGAGTTGTTTAATAAAATCGATCGAACTTACTTATAGGTGGAGCAACAAACAGTACATTAATACGGTGATCTTCTAGAGCATCTAAATACTTATCCGGCTGGAACTTCGGAAGGGTCACCAGTTTTATTCCGTGAGACATCTTGTGGAACATTAGAACGGTTGCAGCATAAATGTGGAAGAACGGTAGAACAGCAAGCATCGAGTCTTGATTGGTAGCTACAAAATACAAAATTGAATTTAGAAGACGAATATTTTCCACTTCGCCTTACCGTTTAGTACCCTAAAATCAATCATAGCTCAAACGTATTTAAATAGCAGGTTTATTTTTAAACGACTTCAAAGAAAGAGGCATTTCTCAATTCAACCGTTTATATGCTTTTTTTTTAAATATAACAAGTATGTATCTGAACACGGTAAGTACAACAAATTCAACGCGACATATGATAATTCGACACCAAAAATTTTCATTTTCATAATGTTGATAATATACCCAGTGTCAATTAAAACGAATTTAACGACTCCAAAAAACCGTAAAAGTTTCAAAGCCTACTCAAAAAAACGCTGGTGAAATTTTCGTGTGGAAATTTTCATAATATGTACACACAACATTGTGTGCACCTTTTACTTTATGTAATGTGTTTATAACTTGTACCTATACTTATGCTGCCGTACACAGAATATTTTTAGAGACACCTGACTCATGTCTTACTTTTTTTATTATTGATAGGGAAATCAAGCGATATAGAATCAAAAATGGAATAAATGTTATTTACCTGTTGTTTCATTGTGGCATTTGATCATAGGCTCATTCATTTGTTCACAGTTAGCAAGAATATTTCTATTCATCAATTGCACTCCTTTGGGCAATCCTGTAGTACCACTGGAGTATGGTAAGAAACAAACATCATTCATAGTTCTTTTGACTTCTTTGAGACACGTGTGGTCAACTTCATTAGCACAAAGTTCTTCAAAATTAACAATTCCTTGTGGTAAAGATTCGTTACTTTCTTTAATAGCTATTATTGGTAGGTCCAATTTAGCCATCTTCAAAGCGTCCTTCATAACTGGTACTATCTCTGGTAGTGTAACTACTAATTTTGCTTCCGACATCAACAACTGTCTTTGTACTTCATCTGAAATTACAACAAATAAATGTTTATTAACAATGGTTCATAGTTAATTAACAAAGAGAGGCGCACTGTGCTCTTCTGTCTCTATTTGTATGTAATAAGCCATTAAAATTCGGAACTGGTGTGTGAATTGTTATTTTTTTTTTATTTAAAATAGTCCTAACAAAGTATTTTTTTTAATGTGGATCGAATCTTCCACCACAACCGCTCTTAAAAGAACCGGCGAATCCGCTAGTAATGAATAAATTATCTCTAATATTATAATGAAACAACTTTTACGGATTTTATCGCGGTTTATTTAGTTTTTTACAAGCCCGACGTTTCGGAAACTTTACAGCAACCATGGTCACGGGAAACTAAATAAACCGCGATAAAATCCGTAAAAGTTGTTTCATTATAATGAGTGAAATTCGCGTAAACTTAAGAAAACAATATCTCTAATATTGCTTGAAAAGCAATGGAAAATTTTGAATAGCTTATTAAAACTTTTCCATCAATATCAATCAATAATCTTGTAAAAATGGCATTCTTAAATGCCGGAATATCCAATTCTGCGAAATAAATTGAAAGCACCTACCATGGTACGTAAATATCATATTTCAATAGGTTTCAATTATAAAAATAGCCGTGTTGGTTTTAAATCGTAGAAAAAAGCAGCTAAAAGAATCTTACGTGCAGTATATATAGGGTTGATAGTACTGATGACTCCTCCAGCTTGCAACACCCCCATGCTGACTATAGGATATTCTGGAATGTTCGGCAGCATGACTACCACCGTATCCCCATCTCTTATTTTGAATTTCTTCCTCAAATTTGCGGCGAAGTTATTCGATCTCTTATAGGTTTGTCCATAAGTATACGTTTTGCCAGTGAATGCACATACCTAAAATGTTTATTATTGTTAATATACTGAAAGATTAAAGTATTAAATTATTATATAAGACAACTACTGTCCACGTGACTTGAAAATTGGAAATGTGTGTTTAATAATTGTTGAAATACAACAAAGGTAAAGAATATTCTTTGAAGACAACACACGAAGAATAATCTCGTTGGAGTGGCAGTAGGCTAATCATACCTCGGGACACAACAGATGGCCGATGAGCCAATAAAGTTTAAGAGTGGAGGCCACGTTTAGGTTGACGAAGTGTTGGTCAAACATTAACCAGGTGGGAAAACAATAACCGTGCAGTGGCCGGTCTGTATAGGGTGCAAAAGGATAAGGTTTGGCCGTCTTAAAGTTTATTGAATGAAGTCCATGTTCAGCAGTGAAATAGACTTATTAAAGTGATGATGATGAAAGAATATAATTTAGTGCAAATTTTTTATCATGTTCTAAGTTATAAGTTCCTATGGGCGTACTACATCGTATGACAATTATTAACCCTCTGCTGCTACAAATTACTATTTCAATCCTTGTACTGCAGAATATACTTACAGTAAGAGTCCTGTCGGACCATCTATCTAGATGTTTCCACACGTACTCCGGTACTGTACAGGTTGGAACCTCAATATCTTTGTACGGAGACTTCACGATGCCATCCTGAGTCCACAAACTTTGGTTCCTCACGACCACAGCATATTTGGACCCTTTGCACAATTCGCTCAGAGTTTTCACTATTTTCAGACCTCTGGCCGCCATTTTGTATAAAAGCGAACGTCAGCTCGGCAACAACGCCCGTATTCAACTGAAAACAGAAGTAACATTTTATTGTCCGATAAAAAACTGGTATCTATCTCATGATAATATGGAGAAAATAAATAATTAAAGGTATTTTTAGGGTTCTCTTGCAAAATCTTAAAAGTGTCCTATAATGCTTTATGTCAGTCGTCTGGAACGTGACCGAAGAAAATCTAAATTGATTTATCCGTTCAGAAGCTGGGGTGCCAGACACCTGACACACATCCTACTAATATTGTAAACGTGAAATTATGTAAGTATGGATGTTTGTTCTTTCACGTAAAAACTACTGAATTAATTTTTATGAAACTTTACAATAATATAGCGTATACATCAGAATAACACATTGGATATAATTTACTACCGTAGTCCCACGGGTATGGAAAGTGCGTGAGTGAAACCGCGGGGCGATGCAAGTATAAGTGTGCATCTAACAGTCATCGAACCCGTATCACTGTTTTGTTGAGAATTTAATAAATAGCCGTATAACATGTTTCAGTGGATATTATAAGATGAGCCATCTACTCAGTAACATACCGACTAAATGTAAAGGGCAACCAATAGCATAGGTCATTTCGAAAAATAAAATATTCAGAAGTAACCAGAGTAGGTACTCAAAGTACTAATTAATAACATTACCGAAATTTTTCACATTATCAAAATAATCAACAAATTTTTGATATTGTTAATTAGTATTTTTAATTCCTTACCATAATTATGTTTGAAATGACTAGTAATTATTATCATTGTTAACTTTGTTCTTATACAACCAATTTCATAATCCATCATCATCATCATCATCCCCATACATTATTGTGGATATACTGTAATACTAGCGGTGCCCCGTGATTTCACCCATATTCCCATGGGAAGCTTATTTAAGTACTCATTTTATTCAATCCGACTAATATTATAAACGCGAAAGTGTGTAAGTATGGATGTTTGTTACTCTTTCACATAAAAACTACTGAATGGATTTTAATCAAACTTTACAATAATATAGCTTAAATACATCAGAATAACACACAGGTTATAATTTATCCCCGTACTCCCACGGGAACAGGAATTATGCGGGTGAAACCGCGGGGCGCTGCTAGTATATAATAATTATAATGTGTACGGAACCCGTTTCTCGTATGCACCGGACGTGTTTTGGGAACAGTCTGATTAGATTAGTCTTAAATTACCAGCGCAAGCGCACCACGTAATGTTACAGATAGTAAAGTTGACATACGAGATAACGCGGCACTACAACAAGTATATTATAAGTAGATACTTTAGATATTAGTATTACAAAGTATTGTGGCAAGATAGAAGCTTGTTGTGGCGGTGGGGCTCAGTAGCCTAGGGTGAGCCCAGCACCTTGGGCGAAGCTAATTGAGCCAAGGGGGCTCTTTGTATCCCTCTTATAAGAAGAGGGGGCAAAAGAACAGGGGGCAAGGGGCGAGGATGGGAACCTCGCCTCATTGTACTGTCCTGACGGTGGAAGGGGTTGTTCTGTGGTGCGGGGTAATCCGTCTGTGGAGGTGGCGTTGGCCCCCTGAGGGGACTGACTGGCCGTCAAGGTGCCCTGTGCTAGTAGTTCCAGGGCGCCTCACCCAAGGTGGCTCTCGCCGGGTTTTAGTGGATAGAGCTGCGTCCACTTACCAGCTTTCGGGCGTAGCGAGTCCCACATATCCGCCTGGGGAGACCCACTCCCTAGTGGGATGAGTCAGTGTATTTCTCGGAGTAAAAGAAAAAAAAAGATACATACGACAAACTACTCGAAATGAAGTAGGAGGTGACGGCTACTTTTATAAGTAGGAAACATCTATTGACGTGTAGCAGTCAAATCAACTCGAATGCTGCGCCATGATATTTCTTGCATTTTTATCATTTTTATAACGAAAAAATCTTTTAAAATGTTCCCTAGATACAATTTCAATAATGAGGAAACATTCAAAACCTACTTGAATGATTTCAATTAATATTTCAATCCTACTAATATTATAAACGCGAAAGTTTGTAAGTATGGATGTTTGTTACACTTTCGCGTAAAAACTACTAAATGGACTTTCATGAAACTTGACAATAATATAGCTCATACATCAGAATAACACATAGGCTATAATTTATCCCCGTACTCCCACGGGAATGGGAAATACGCGAGGCGCTGCTAGTATTGTATAATTTACATACCTATAATATTATAGTTTTATACTTATTTTTTATACGTATTTCATGAAAAAAATTCTTGCTTGTTTGTTACGACGTCAAGCAAAAATACTCGAACGATATAACTAATGTAGAGATATAAAGAAAATCCCAAGGAAAACGGGATAACTAATTACAGCGACCTCGCGAGTCTACGTCGTGAAAAATTCCCGAGCATTCAAACCAGTCACAGTTATTATTGGAGACCTTATAAATTCATGTCATTCATAAATAGCCAATGATATTATATTAAAACAGATATGTTATAAACGCGCCATAGTGAAGACTCGAAAGGGACCCAATTGGACTCCAGTACCTTCAGTCTGTCGTCACGCATCGCACGAGTCATACGCATTGCGCTGTTACAAAATTTAAAAAAATAATGCCCTTTTGTGTCTTTAGGAAATGTACCAATTATTACAGCAAAGTTAATAAAACACAAGGCATGTCATACCACAAGTAAGTACGCAAAATACTTCGATTTTTTACATATTTTAATTATTTTCCAATTATTTTGATAATTAGAGGCTAGGAAAAAGAAAGAAATGGCAAATACATTTTTTGTCGTGAGAGCGACAAGGACGCGTGCGTTCCGGACAAAGAATAAAAGTACAGATGCGAATATTAGGCAGTAAAGTCAACGTTACTCCAGAGTCCTGTTTTACAACAGTTTTTTGAACATATCCCTATACTAACATGCTCATCATCTGGTATCGAAAATATTAATTCATCATCGGGACTTCGTGCTTTAGATTTAGATGAAAATGAAAATATTTTAGATACCCCTACACCAAGTGACAAAAATTGAGAAAACAATATTAATATTCTATCTGAAATGTTGAATATTGAAAATTGTTCAGAGTCAATCAAACAAATAACAGGTTACATTTCTGGTTGGATTGCACGAATATTAACAAAGTGATTAAGTCTGAAATTTGTGTTGATGATCTTTGTACTAAAATTATGGTTTCACAAATTGGTCACAATCAGAGACATGGGAGGCTTATGTTATGCATCAGAAAGCTTGTTTTCAGTATGCTTAAAATCTGAAATGCTTATAAAATCTCATTTAAATGAAAACGGTAGCCATTATTTTCATAATAAAGATGTAGAGAGTCTAAAATGTCAGATTTTAAAATCTTTCATACATTCTAATATATCTCAAAGACTCACTTTTAGAACATTCCAAACAACAGGCGCCTTTTTTTATTAAGACTATAATTGATAAATACACAACAGTTCGCCTTCATTATGCTCATAAAAATAATCACGAAATAAAAACTCTCTAAGAGACCGAAAAGAAATAAATTAAATCTTTTCGAAGGTGTATGATTGTTTTTATTGCTAAATAAATATTTTTCCTATTAAATCGTATTTTATTTCTCAACTAGGTAATTGAGAAATAAAATACGATATATGAGGTTATTAGGTATAACCTCATAATCTTTAATAAAGTTCATTAATTTTTATTATTATTATTATTAATTTTTATAGGTACAAACCGCGTCTTCGAATTTTGTACACGCGTGTGTCCCATCTGTTTTGTTAAATTTGTTAGTCTATGATGTCAAAATGTAATTGGTCGCCAGAACAATGTTTGTTTACTTTGAGTACGTAATTGATAACATTAACAGTCTCTCTTTTTCTTGTTATATTTATTATGCTATCCCTTTTCTGCCATTTTAACTTGTAGTGAAATGTACAAGAATAAAAAGTATGCGTGTGTGCTAACGCTTTGCACGGAACACATTTTCCGTGTGTTTTATTTAGCGTATAACATATCTGTTTTTAATATAATATCATTGTAAATAGCTCATTTTTATTCAATGTATAAAAATCGGTTGTCTGTACAGTTGGTTTACTGACGATAGTTGAACGTGACAACGTCATATGAAAATACTGATGGGACGATTGTGCCTCTTTGTCGCTCGTTCCGCGCTCTCGCTTGCACTTCAAGCCTTAAATGGAACGCCTCGGAGCGAGGTAACGCCGCATGAGTCATGTTTTCGTGCGTGCAGCCGGCTCCATCGAATTATAAGACGTTGTCACATAAAAAAATCATCTCAATAGATTAAGGTTAGCTGCTTCAACCCACTTGCTAGATGCCCCCGAGCGTAAAAACGTTGTAAATTGAAAAAGTCGATGTATTTATACGTAATATTATCTTGTTTTTATCAGGGAGAAATGCGCTGTGCTGCGCTCGCAGCTGCATGGTGCATACCACTATCTTGTTTGCTCTACCGTGAAACAGCTCTGCTGTCTTTCGAAGAGAAGGGAGAGACCGGCAGGATAATTACTGGCGATGAGTCTTAACATATTATGCCCCAGGAAAGAACACATAATTAATGTTGCCTAGTAGTTCTAGGTAAAAATATTTTTAATGAGCATTAAAAAAGATAGCTACAAATTATACTAATGTAAACAGGATAATATACATATTATACACAAAATCATACCTTTTTTTAACGCCGGGAAATGCACTGACGCATCCCGCAGGGGAGTGGGTCTCCCCAAGCGGGTATGTGGGACTCACCGCGTCCGAAAGATGGTAAGTGGACGCAGCTCTACCCACTAAAACCCGGCGAGTGCCACCAATGCCGCCTTTGGTGAGGCGCCCCGGATCTACTAGCACAGGGCACCTCGACGGCCAGTCAATCCCCTCAGGGGGCCAACGCCACCTCCACAGACGCCACGCACCATAGAACAACCCCTCCCACCGTCAGGACAATACAATGAAGCGAGGTTCCCATTCTTGCCCCTTGCCCCCTGCTCTTTTACCCCCGTTTCTTATAAGAGGGGTACAAAGAGCCCCCTTGGCTCAATTAACTTCGCCCAAGGTGTCACAAAATCATACCTAAATTACTCATACTTAAAATAAACTTTTAATTACTTAAATTTACTTTGTTGTATATTGTAGACATTATATTAATTTCTACGAGATGTATTGCAGCTGGCCACTGGGCTCTTCTGGCTGCTGGCTATCCTAGGCAGCAAAAAAAGTCCATTATGTTAAAAAAAGCATAAGATTTTTATATAATATAGTCTATGTATGATAGCTATATTATAGTGTTATTATGTATTTTTATCAGTCATTGTATAAATCAAAATAAAGATGTTATGGTAATTTTGATTTTTTTTTTGGATAAAAAATCATACTAAAAATGTACACGAGAATAATTATTTTCCTTATACCTAGAATAGAACTTTGAATATTTTTATAATAAGGAACTTTGTTCCTATCTAGGGCCCCTGTCCCACGACACCACACAGTTTTTTTTTTTTGTAAGTCATTGCAACCTTCCGCTTTAATTTAGGAGAACTATAAAATATTTTGGACCAGTAGTCATCATATAAATAAGGTTACTTGGCTGGATTCGAACCCGCCATCTCTGCATGTCATTAATTGAAAATTTATTCAATATTCTTTTTTCATTAGCCGGTCTTCGTATTGTTCTTTTGTACTTTGGATGACGCACGTATTTTTTGTTTTAATGATTAATCTGAGTTAATTTATAATTCCTATCTTGTTGTATAAATCAAAACATGAATATTTATATATTCAACGCGAGATACGTATAAAAAATAAAATAAAAAATATTCATGTTAATAGTTTCTGGGTAGATATTTTTTTGTAAATTTTATATTTTTTCTATTATTTTATATAATTCATTTGACTTTTACTTACAAATAGGTACCTATGTGTAATGTATGTTGTTATTGCCTGAATAATACTTATAAACTATATTTAATTACGAGAGATATTATTTACTTCCTAATAGACCGATAAAAAACCGCGATAAAATCTGTCAAAAGTTCTTTAATTAAAGTCCGTATCGGATTTTGTAATAACACATGTGTTGCCCATGCTCAGTTACCACACAAATCCAGTCTGGCTTCGGTCATGGTCTATTTAGTACGCTTGAATACATGAACTGTCAACTTGTTTTGCCACTAGTGATCACAAAATATTAGCGGACAAAGTCCAGCGTCCACGGAGCGCTTAACTTTATTTTGTTTCGAAATTATCCGGCATTAAATGAATACCAGCGGAATAAAGTTCGCGAAGTATTTTGTTTCAGATTTATCGCGCAATATATCATCGGGCAAAAGTTGATAAAGCATTTTAAATATGCTTTTAGATTTTTAGGGTTCCGCACCTCAAAAGGTAAAAAAAAATCATATTAAAACTACTATAATTGTTTTATGTATGTTTTCATGTTTTCACTACACTGTTTATTATAGTTTAAAAATACCAGCCCGAACCGAAAACGTACACATTTTTATCGCAACCAGTTTTTTTAATTTAAATAAACACCATAGGTCAAAGTTTATGAAATGCAAAGCTATAGACAACAACACATATTCATCTCAGATACAAACATTGCCAATTACATTTTAATACATATAAAAATCAAAGTCATATTTTATTGTTCATTAAATAAATAAATAAAAAGTGTAGATTTATACTCACATATTATTATAAACTTTTTCCTATAATTACACAAATTATACAATTATAATAATATGTATTCTGTAACTATTGTGTCACATATGTTCCACTGTGACTATTATTACATTCGACTGAGTAGTGAGCAACAGGCAACAGCCGAGGGCCGAGGCGATATTGATATATCATAGTGAGGTCGGAATAAATAATGTAATCGATAAAATAAATTCCAGTATAAACGAAATTAAATCCCACATCATTTTATTGTATACCTCGACCTTTTTGGAATAATATTGTCAGGGTTATGTAACCATTCATCTTAAAAACATCATGTTTCCGATTCATACGTAGTCATTTGGAGCCTTAACTAGCAGCCAATAAGAAACAATTATACCCGTAATTTGATGTTTCATTAATCACCAGTATTATTTTAGAATTGCTTGGCTTGACGCGCTCCCGCGCGTCTAGATCTTCTATCTATCGCGTCTAGGTCATCTCCAATTATACAATAGTCTTTGGTCTAGATTATGTCGTTTATGGTAAGTATGAAATAGTAAATTGTATCACATTTTTTTTTAATTTGGAACAATAAAGCATAAATAAATAAATGTCCTCTGTTCTGTATTTGGTATGTGCCAAGAGACGCGCATGTCGACGTGCGCTATCCGGTTAATTATTTCTACGAAATTAGTATTCAAGACACGCGGTCCTAACAAGAAGAGCTGACCTATACTCAATAATCCATTAATAATAAAATATCGAAAGTTATGTATCGGTTAATTATCGACAACGCATCGACATTCGATATGTAGTTCAAACCGCACTAACACATTACACAGCATAAAATGCGCACGCGCAGACAGCGAGCAACTATAAATGTATTTACACACTATAGCTAAATCAGTCTGCACTCTGCAGTGTTGCCATGTTTGTTATTAAGTCTGATGACTTAGCGATATTGTCATCAATTCATTCATAATTCATACTAATCATTAGGGACTTCCCCTCGGATTTGGTTGTAAATTGCACGACGGTAATTCAAACAAAATAAACCATTTCAACAACAATTTATTTAATAATCAACATTAGCTCCATAACATTTCCGTAACATTTCCATAACATTTCTATAACATTTTATCAGTCAATAGTTTGATATGCATTTGTATTAGCATAATTTTAGTAACATTGTATTGAGGCGTTTTACAAGACCCTTTCCAGCTCAATAGCATATATAATATTTGAGCATTAAAATGTCGCGGTCATGTAACTTAGGTAGATAAATAATAATAATAATAATATGTATTTGCAAATATTAGAAGTTCTCCAATCTCCCGTGACCATGGCTGCTGTAAAGTATCCGAAAGTCAGGCATGTAAAAAACTTAATAAGCCGCGATAAAATCCGTAAAAGTTATTTCATTATAAAGAAAGAGTAAGTTTTGTTTTTATTTTATCTTGCTTATAAAATGCTCAATGTGAATAAATTAAGTTTTTCATTGTTTTAATCACGGAGTATAGTTATAAGGAGTCCGAACTTAATGTTGAACGAATGGTCGCAATTTAGATGACAGAGGTTTTGTCGGAAGAGCACGTTTTTTTAAGAAGTACTCGCTTAAATATGAATACTATGAAAAAGTTTTCATCGCTCGGACTCCCTATCTATACTTCGTGGTTTTAATAATAACAGAAATGTCACCTAAACCATAATAGCTATTTTGGAACCACAGGCGTTCTATCTTTACCCAGAACCCACCTGTACCATAGTATCATGCAATACGGACTTATAAACATAATTTTAGTTTCATACAAGGCTGGGTTTCAATTCACGGGCAACTCGCTAGGAAAATGAGCCCCAAGGAAGACATGAAAAACCGATAACATTAATAGAATATACGAGTACAATAGAAAATGCTAGAAGACTCATAGTTAATCCGCCCTTAATCTATGAATTTATCATTATATTAAAAGGAACATTTCTAGGATTGGCTAAAATTATACTTATCTATAATTATATAATAAAGATTACATTTAATCTACACAAGATTAAATATAATCTATATTTCTATATTATTTCATCATGAGATAATAAACAAATTTTGAAAAATACTAGAAAAGACTTTAAGCGGCAGTCGTCTAGCTATTGCCCGCAGCTTTTCATGCTTAATTAAGACTCAGAGCCATCGATAATTTAAACTGAAACTTACATTCTTTTCTATCATAATTTTTCTATAGAAAATTTTGTTGAAGACTGATCAGTTTTTTTGGCGTGAAAGGTCGCATATAGGAAAGAGAGAATTCCTTTCTATCTAAATTATTAGTAAATCAATATGTTAAGCATATGCATGTCTCCTCAATTGATTGAATGACCGATTTAACTTTATGCAACAAATTTAATTGTTGGAAAAAGGGACACATTATTTTTAAGCAATATATAAGGTCTTTGTAAATTAACTACGAACCATTTGGGTACGTGATCTACTGCTTGTGTAAAGACGTTTAGGCACAAAAAAAAAAGTAAAAATTTGAAAAAAAAAAATGTAATAAAAATTGCAAAAAATGAAATCTATTGCATCAAACCGTCTGCCCGCAATACATGTACACAAGAAAAGTTTACTCATTTAAATCATATTACAAGAAATTAAACCTATTGCAATAATAAATCGTCCGTGCGCAATACAAGGTCATTTCTCGGGTCATTGGGTTCATGTCTCGACAGCTGATCGACCGCCGCGCGACGTAACGGGGTTTCAACCATTTCATACACGTTTTAAGACCGCCAGATTGATAGCAACATACCCAACTAAGTACCTTTTGAAATTTACATCTCATTTAGGGTTTGAAATGATAATAATTATAATTAGTCGTAATAATAGTTACTTAAGTTCTTTGACCTCCCATCACACTTTTTACAGGCTTTGGACTGACAGATTAGCATAAACTCAAAATAAAATCTACGTAATCTTACAACAATAAAATCGCAACTAGAGCAAAAACTAACAAAATTTCAATACATTATCCATTACAGGGGCGAGGGTGGTGTAATATTTTATTTATTTGTAGTTTGTACAAAATGGCAACGCCGCTGTCTTTTAAAGAAGCCGACAAAGGAAGCGGCAATGCTGTGTGTGATACCGTGATAAAGGATCTTTCACATTAGCATATTTATTAAATAGTACCTACTTCTACTACTTTATCAACGTCTGATTAGTATTACAAATTAGTTTTAATTTATGTTATTTTAATAATGTACCGTAAAAAGTAATACGTACCTACTTGCTTATAATTAATTTAAACATTTATTGGATTGTATCGCTATGGTTACAAGTGTGTCAAGATTGGACTTTCTAATTACAACATTATTATTATTATGGTTAAAATAACAATAATTGATATTAAAACATACCTACGTCAAAAATAAATCAGGCAAAAACTTTTCATTTACACATTATTATTTTAAACGATATTGCGTCGAGTGTGAAGGAGACTTTACCGGCGGCTTTCTATTGAAAATCATTTAATATTTTTATTTTAATTTTTAGTGTATTTCGAAATCGTGCAAGTGGTGCACGTAAGTTCAGTTAATACAGTGTCGCGTAATTCATACCTATTAATGATTGTTTGTTAAATTTGTGTGTGATCGTTTAAATAAAACATAAAAAAACGTTGTAAGTACTACACTTACTGTGCACTGACGCAGCATTAGGTATCAAAATTGTTTCGGTCAATTTTGTATTCCAGTACTACTACATCATACATGTGATAGTGTGACACTTCGATGAGGATGAAAAGACATTGCCTGAGGCGTGCGTCATTCTGTACAGGACATGGTGGCGGTAACGTCCAACAAAATTAGGGTAAACAAGTTATGTATGTACGTACTTAATTTTACATTAGTTTTTTAGAGATTTTTAAAGTAATTGATATCTGCCTTGAGTGCTACACTGCTACTAAATGTCGGTGTAACTAGTTTATGCTAATCAGTCAGTCCAAAGCCTGTAAAAAGTGTGATGGGAGGTCATAGAACTTAACTAACTATTATTACGACTAATTATAATTATCATTTCAAACCCTAAATGAGATGTAAATTTCAAAAGGTACTTAGTTGTGTATGTTGCTATCAATCTGGCGGTCTTAAAACGTGAATGAAATCGTTGAAACCCCGTTACGTCGGTCGATCAGCTGTCGAGACATGAACCCAATGACCCGAGAAATGACCTTGTATTGCGCACGGACGATTTATTATTGCAATAGGTTTAATTTCTTATAATATGATTTAATTGAGTATACTTTTCTTGTGTACATGTATTGCGGGCAGACGGTTTAATGCAATAGATTTCATTTCTTGCAATTTTTATTACTTTTTATTTTTTTTTCAAATTTTTACTTATTTTTTTTGTGCCTAAACGTCTTTACACAAGCAGTAGATCACGTACCCAAATGGTTCGTAATTAATTTACAAAGACCTTATATTGTTTATCTGATACATAAATTTAATATAATTGAAGTTTTAAACAATTAACAAATTGGAGTTTGTATAAAATTAGAAAAATAAGTAGTGTATCACATTAGATTCCATATCACAGTGTTTTATAATTTAAGCATACATTTTTTTTAGCTCTCGTCTTAATACTTTTCCAGACGCCGTCTTTGGTATGTCATTCACGAAGACTACTTCTTCGATTTTCTTGAAGGACGCCACTTTCTCTGCGACAAAATTTTGGAGTTCATCAGGGGTCGTGCTGAGCCCGCTCTTCTTTATAACGTATGCGACTGGCGTTTCGCCGTAGAACGAGTGGGGGACACCTATGACTGCTGCCTCTTGCACTGCTGGGTGCGTCCGTAAGAGTCCTTCCAATTCAGCTGGAGCCACCTGCATTCCTTTAACCTAAAAATAAATATGTGATCGTCTTTCACTTTTACAGGTTTAAGTATTCAGAACTTTGTTTTTCGGTACGCGAGTGTCTGATTGGTTTATTTTTATTATACTTGAATAGGCAAACTGATTGACATGCTACCTCATGGTAAGTAGTCGACGCTGTCAACGAACATCAACTTGAACTTGTTTTCCTGAACTAACCGAACTACACCAGGTAACTTATTTTTGTATTGCCTATCCTGAGATGAGATGTAAGATGCTAAGCATCGATGCCAGTAATTACTGCCACCTGTTCCGGCCAGTCTTGCCCTTCTCTCGGAAATAAAGCTAAGCTGTTTATGGGATAATATAAGCTAGATGGTTGCGCCCATGCAGCTGAAAGCGCGGTGCTCATGGTAATGGCTGAATATTTACTCTATATCCCATTCCAAAGTTCTCATCCCATATTTGGAGCATATCCGAACGTTGAGCGAGACTGAGCAGCAATGAGCGACGGTAATCACTTACCATCAATTAAGCCGCATGCTCAATGTCAACACATCGCAATTAAAAAGTAATAACAATATTAACCTTAATAAGCTCTTTTATTCTATCAGAAACATATAATCCATGTTTTAAACTGTAGCTGCCCAAATCGCCAGTTTTAAAGAATCCATCTTCCGTGATGCTGTCTTTCGTCGCTTGCTCGTTTCTATAATATCCTTTCATGACAGTGGGGCTTCGTATACATATTTCTCCGGACTGAAATAGAAAAATACTGTTATATTCCAAGAGACCATCGATAGACCATCGTGGTCTAGTGGGTATGGGCTCGGCCTCTTGGGGTTTGGGCTACGAAGGTCTGTGTGTTAAAGATCCCAGTTTGATCTTGAAAAACAACTTGTGACACTTGACCTCCTCTCGTGTCTTAAAATGGATATTTCTGAATTTTATTCGAGGAATGAGCAGGTGGACTCCCGTGACCATGGTTGCTGTTATGTATCCCAAAACATCGGTCATCTAAAAATCTATAAAAGTTGATTCATCATATACATGTGTTAATTTCTAATTACCTGATCAAAAGGTAAATCCTTGCCAGTCACGGGGTCTATGATCTTCATTTCCATATTAGACATAAGTTTACCGCAAGCAGCATAGTCGACATCTTTCGTGCCGATGAAAGTTGATGTGAACAGTGATGTGGTTTCAGTGGCTCCGTATCCTTGATTGATCTCCATTTTTCCCTGGTAACATAGAAGAGAAACGTTTGAATACAGAGACGAAGACATAGGGATCAAGTTGAAAGAAACTGTAAAAATATTAAATTTGATGAAAGAGTTTAGGAGTTCTTAGAGAAGATACTTTATACACTGTGATTTATTGGCTGTTTTCCCGCAGCGAAATGGCAGGGCAAATGCCTTGGTAACACAATCGTTTCATAAATAAATAAACTATTTAAAAAAAAAAATGGCAGATTTAAAATCTGAAAAACAAAGCTCGATACGCAAACTATTTTATGCCGTGTCACCACGTGCAAGTGCTTATTTTATCTGTAAAACATTATAGGCTTCTTCAATTCTTGAGCATTTTTCTTTCGACTATTGGTTTCAATATGTATACACTTATATGAATAACCTCTTCAACTTTATTATATTAATACTAATTATTAACACTGTTTTACTCAAATACAACTGAATGGATTTTAGTGAAACTTTATTGTAATATAGCTTTGGTATATAAAATTTTTACAACAGATAGGTCATGATTCATCTCTGAATATGGAATTGAATTTACACAAGTGAATCCGCTAAACATTACTAGAATGTTATAATCTAGAGTTCAAACAAATGTGGGGGCAAATCACTAAGATAAGCATGTCACGCGGGTCTTAAATGCTATCTGCATGGGCCTAAAGCTGGACAAAATAATGTTTATTGGGATTATATTAGTGGAAGTCATAACTGTCGGAACCAAGAGATATTATGATGAACTTGTAAGAATATAATTACAAGCTTTAACAGGTCACAATAAATAAATTCGTAGTTGTAAAGCAAAATATGCAAAAAGATTTGAAAGATTATTTTTATTATAAATAAGCTCATTTACGATGCAATTAGTTTAAAAAATTAAAATGCAAAACTTACATTTTATAATTATCTTTTATTATTCTACGAATATGTAATGTAAGAAATTTCGCATGTTTCCATCAATATTTTGAACGTTTACAAGAATGTGGACTTTAGAACTATTATCAATAAACAAAACCATCATAACATATTTACATTACAACAAAATCATCATAACATATTTGTAATCTGTACACATAACATCACTACAGACTTGAAAGTGAAGGCGAAACGTCTAGCATCAATGTCAATAAATCTAAGCTTATTTATCAAGGCTTAGCTGTTTTTAATGTTACTTTTAGCCCCCGTTAGCAAGAGCGCTTAAAAGGCGTCGCGAGTTTGGCATGCTGAATTCCATCGATTTACCGTCAAGCACTCAACGTCAAAAATCCAACAGTGCTCGATAAAAAAGCGTTGCTCTTTAAAAACGCCGTCATGTGAACAGATTATAGTCTTGTTCAAACGCTTTTTTAACGCTCTATAAAAAGCGCTCGTGTGAACGGGGTCTTATAGTATACTGACAAACGTGCCAATTGACGGTAATCTGTCATCTTCACCTATGGACATGACTGAACTTCGTTCCGGACCCAGAAATACCAACTCATGCGTTATCTAATAACTTGTTTTTTCTGAGACGTAAGATGATAAATCTTGTGCCAATTATATATTATGTCCTGCCCTTAATTCTTAAACACAGCAAAGATGTTTCACGGAATTCCTATGTAGGATGGTGAAATCAGAGGGCCTTTGAAAACGCATCCCTTCCACCGGTAAATGGTGATGATGATGACCTACGGATATCTTTAAAGAAGTAGATACAATACACCACCCAAATAGGATATCTCATTCCATCAATATTTCTATCGATCAATATAGTCTTATTACGTACACTAGTAAACTATAAGTACTTACATTGCCCTTTTCCAATACAGCAATAGCGTCACTAGCAGCCAAGGGTGCTGCACCGCACACAATGTGTCTTATCTTCTTGAAATGTTCAGCTTTGACATCAGGATGTTTTCCCAAGAATATAGCTGTAAATTAAATTAGCACTTCGTCATTTTTTACGTTGTATTACGCAAGTGTTTAGATGCGAAAATATTTGAGTAACGTTGCAAACATTTTTAGATTAGATTTACGACGTGAATTATCATGCTCACTATAATATGAGCCTTTCCCTTGGCTTGGCAATGAACGCAAAGACAAGTAATTGTTTCACTTGGGTCCAATTTACCTACGTTTTGTAGTCATCGCATCTAGATGGTCAACTGATATGTCTTAGCGTTCATTAAAAGTGGCCTTTGTTCAGTAATAGCTGGAAAATTAATGATGATGATGAATAAAACTACGTTATGCAGATTCCTTCGTGTTTATGTAGATTTGTTTGAATTTGTAATACTAGGGGAAAATGTGAGTAATGTACAAGCTTTAATAAATCGGGATAATATCGGTCTAAAATAGTCCTTAAAATTGTTTAGGTAAAATCGAAAATATTTAATTGCTTGCTTACCGATAGGTGGTACAACGTATAAAATGGCAGGGTCATAATTCTTCAATATGTCCAAATATGTTGCCGCTGAGAATTTCGTTAATGTCACCAATTTGCAACCGCTAACAAAGTGACCAAATAGGTTTATTACCAGACCGTAAATGTGGTAAAAGGGCAAGATACAAGGAACCACATCTTGATTGCTTCCTGAAAAACGCAAATAAAGGCATAAATTTTAAAAAAAACTATGTTTTTATGTATTCTATACATTTTAAATTAATGTATTTTATTTTATGATAATACATAAACTTTAAATTATTCTTAGAGTATTTACTGCTCTTAGCATGTTACGACACAATAAAATAGATATCAGTAATGATTATGCAGAGCGTAAAGAAAATTCTATAAACATTTCTGCTAACACACAGTTGATTTACAAATAAAAAGTACTCACCATTTGCTAATATTGGATAACAAACATCCGGTACCATCATAACTTCGGTTGCTGCTAAGAGATTCCCATGAGTAATAATAACACCTTTCGGCAATCCTGTTGTTCCACTGGAGAATGGTATTACGGCTGTATCATCTTTACTTTTCTCTACTTTGTCTAACATAGAATAATCTGCTTCTCCCGTTTCAGCTACTTCGCTAAATCTTATAGCTCCATTAGGTAATGAATCTTTAGCATCGGCTATTATAATTTTAGCATCTATTTTAGCAGCCTTAAGACTTTTGACTAATGTTTCGTAACACTCTGATATTGTAACGACAACTTTCGGATTTGTGGTAGATACTTGATGAGTTACTTCAACTGTAAAAGAGAATTTTTCATTTTAATGATATTATATTATATTAAGTAGAAACGCATAGTATATATTGCTTTTAGAATGTAGACAATGTAGAAGGCAACGAAAATAACCTATAAACACCATTTAAAACGGGATATTTACCATGTTTTTTAACTTTATTTCACGGAGATATATGTTATGTTCTATATTTCAACATTGTCTATGAATGTCTTGTTCACTAGACTAACAATAAATTAATAATGAAAATAACCATGTTAATTTAAAATCAAAAATAGGTTAGTTGATAAAGGCAAAACTGAAACGAATTTTTCAAAATTTTACATAGAAATTAACAATGCCTTTGACTGCGTAAAGTTTGCCACACCGTGTCAGGTCGATACGGTGTACAAGCCAATTATGGCCTAATTCTCACCTCGCCCGAATTCAAGGGGAATATTCATGCCTAAGAAAGGCCGCAGAGGCACGGTGAAACAACCTATAAGCTGTTCAAAGTTTACTCGGTTAATGAATTGCAGAAGTTATTGGCCGACCTAGCATTCTCATTATGTATGTTTTTTCTTAATACCACAAACTTATAAACCTTAAGACAATTATTTTCGCATTATATATTTTTTCCTACTGCATGACTCGAACAAAACTCCAAAGTCCTTGTCATTAAGACATAATTTATTTTGAATAACGATCTTTTGGATTTTATAAACTTTAACGTCTATAGCTCTTTTGATGTCGTAAGGAATGTCAAGAAGCTTCTTGTATATACTTACCGATTGAGCTTATATTTTTTATCATTTATCATGAATGCAAAGTTATTATGCTCCTACTTACCATTTAACTCAAAAGTCAAAAGCGTGTTATAATGAAACAACTTTTACGGATTTTATCGCGGTTTACTGAGTTTTTTTACAAGCCCGACGTTTCGAATACTTTACAGCAACCATGGTCACGGGAGGACTGAGGTGTCAGATGTCCTACTGTTACAAAGTTATTCGAAACTACCCTATGATACAACAATATTTTATTTAGTCCTATCTATGCAGAAGGTGCTAACTGAGTATTTAGTCTGTGACATATGCTTGGCACCTCAGTCCTCCCTTGACCACGGTTGCTGTAAAGTATCCGAAACGTCGGGCTCATAAAAAACTTAAAAAAACCGCGATAAAATCCGTAAAAGTTGTTTCACTATAATGAGTGAAATTCGCGTTAACATAAGAAAACACTAAGTCAAAAGCGTGATTAAATGAATTTTGCGTGGACTTTAACTTCATAAAATATTTTATTGTTTTATTTTGCATAAAATTAAACGTACCATATTATTTTGTTTAGCAGAATAGGTTCAAAGACGATTAAATTTAATCAATTTTTGATAAGACTCGACTCATAAACAATAATAAATTAAATTTATAATTTAATTTATTAATAATTAATTAATATGTTATTATCCTTAGATAATAATATTATGGTGAAAAATTAAAACTATAATTGCGTTGCTCTGAAAAGAGATTTTATTTTATAATACATATAATTTAATAATTTTACAAAACATTCTTTACAATTAAATATTTACAAAAATCTTACCTGAAAAGAGAAACAACATTTAAAGCTATTGTTTCACCAGTATTAATTTAACAATATATATAATTCCAAACAGCTAAACTAAAACATCAATAACTAATATTATAACTAAACAGCTCCATGGCAACAGACGAGTTCTATCTTTAAATATATACATTATAAAGATATTAAAAACATTAAACCTATTTAAATGAAGTGTAACACTTTATTTACATCTCCCCCCCCCCTTCTTTTCCTACATTACTTCCACTACTGGAATAATTTTTGTAATGTGAAAAAGATTTGATTCTGTCTTTTTGTGACCTGTATTTACTTTGTAAATTGTATTGGATATTTTATCTATTATTTTAAAAGGTCCTATCTTTAATTCGTCTAATTTTTTTCGGTTTAATCGGTTTCCGTTTTCGACATATACCGAATCTCCGATTTTGAACTCATACTGTTTTCTGTTTTTATCAAATCTTTGTTTATTGTAATTATGTGATTTCATACTATTTTCTAAGGCAATTTTACGATCTTGCAGTAGATGATTATTTGTTCTATTTTGTTTCAATTCCTCCGGTAAAAGGTCAACATTTTTTCCCTCCAGTAAATATTTTGGAGAATAGCCTGTAACACTATGTTCTGTTTCATTATATTTTTCTGTGCACTCGTGAGCAATAGTTGTCCAAGCAATTTTAACTTTCCTTTCATTAATTTTACAACGAATTTTATTAACTAACGTTTGGTTTAACCTTTCGTTTAATCCGTTTGAAAATGGCGCATTAACTGCAGTGAAAACTATAGATATATCTTCTTTTTCTAAAAATTGTTTAAATTCCTTCGAATTTATGCCTGGATATTGATCAGATAGAATCAAGTCTATTTTATAATCTTTTGTTACCTTTTGAACAAGTTTTATAAAATCATTCGCATTCTGAGTTTTGGATGTCAAAATATAAGCGTAACGAGAAAAGTGATCTACTAGGAGATGTAAGTATGTTTTGGTTGAACGAGCACCACCAAATCCCCCTATGGTGTCTATAGACACTATTTCGAATGGATAGGTAGCGGGACCTAAATACGACATTAATCCAAACTTGTTTTTGCTTCTAGATTTATTTTTTATACATACACCACAGTTTTCGCAAATCTTTTTTATGTTATCTAATAAATTTTCAGCTTGATAAAAAGGTTTTATCTTGTTTTCCAATTGTTGTCTTCCTATGTGACAGTAGTAATTATGTACATCCTTTATAAACTTTTTACTAAACTCCTCAGTAAGTATTATCTTTTCATTTTTTCCTATTTTTTTATAATATATATTATGTTTGCATATTAGTTTATTTATATTTTGCTTAATTTTTTCATTTTTATCTTGGTCGTTTAGTATGTCTTCTAACTTAACAAGATTTACTACTTTTAGACTACTTTCTTCATTTTCATATGACTCTAATACCGGGTTTCTACTTAAAGTATCTGCCTCTATGTTATATTTACCTGGAGAATATATTATTTCAAAATTGAACTGTGACAAATAATACGTTAAATCTCCAAGTTCTTCGTCCGTTCTAGCTTTTATATTCATTCTTTCTAAAGGTTTGTGATCTGAAAAAACCGTGAATGTCTTTCCCATAAGCCAGTGCTGCCAGTATTTTACCGCTTCTTTTATTGCCAAGCACTCAAGATATATGGCTTTTTTCTTTTTTTGGGAATCATTTAATTTTTTTGAAAAATATGCACAAGGTTTTTCATCACCGTCTGATTGAATCTGTTTTAAAATCGCGCCTACACCTTGTATGCTAGCGTCTGTATAAATATGTATTGGTAAATCTGGATCAAAAATAGCTAGAATTGGTTTTGAGCAAAGAAGTTTTTTTATAGTATCAAATGATTCTTGGCATTTATTGGACCAAACAAATTTTTCTCCTTTCCTTAGTAAATTATGTAAAGGATCCAATATAATTGAAATATTTGGCACATATTTTCCATAGAAATTAATTTTTCCTAAAAATTGACGGATATTCTTTTGTGTTTTTGGAATCGGAAATTCTTTTATGGCAATCAAATTATCTTTTAGTGGTGTTACAGTATTGTTTTTTATTATATGCCCCAGATATTTTACAGAGTCCTGTGCAAAATTACATTTCGTAAATTTTAATTTAAAACCTTCTTTTAAAACTGCTTCCAATAACAAAGATATATGCTGAATGTGTTTTTCAAACGTTTCAGAAAATACTAATATATCGTCGATGTAGTTAACAGTAAAATCTGAGAGTTTATACTTTCTTATGATACTACTCAATATTCTTTGAAAAATAGCAGGAGCAGTTTTTAAACCGAAAGGTAAACATGTCCATTGAAAGTGCGCCTCTTGAGTAACAAATGCAGTTTTGTGTCTATCTTCAATTTTAAGAGGTATAGACCAGAATGCTGAGTTTACATCAAATGTTGAAAAATACTTACAATTCCTTGTTTTAATCATTAGATCCTCGATTAGCGGAAATGGTTGTGATTGGGGAACTACTATTTTATTTAATTCACGAAAATCTATACAAAGCCTTGATCTCCTCCCATCTTCTTTTTTAAATGCTAGTGTTACCGGAGCAGCAAAAGGGCTATATGACTCCTCGATTAAATTATTTTTTAGTAATTTTGATATTTGTGTTTCGATTTCTTTCATATCTTCAATAGAGCACCTATACGGTCTTTTACTACAATATTTATCTATCATTAAATCAATATGGGCTTCATAACCTTTTACAGTACCTATATCGTACTTGTCTTTAGCAAATACTGAATTATATTTGTGTATCAATTTATCAATATCAGATTTTTTCTGATGATCTAAATTATTAACAGAAATGTCAAAATTATCTATTATTATATTTTCATTAAAGTTTATTTCATACTCATTATTTATATTTTGATTTTTATATATTTTTTTATTATAATATATTATATCTTTTTTATTTCCTATAACACTACCTGAATTGCCAGGAATTTCTTCAGTGCTTATAGGATCCTTATCTTTGCTTTTTATATAGTCTTTATTGATAAGGCCATTTTGAGCTATTTTTAAATTGTCATTTTGAGTTAACCGATATTTTTGTATACAGTCTAATCCTACTAGGAAATCATAGTCAAAGTTTTCTTCGTCTATAACAAAAATATCGACATGTTTTTCAATGTCAAAAATTTTTATTTTTAAAGTTACCATACCTATTGTTCTTTTTACGCCATTAATAGTTTTTAAACCTGCATTTTTATTATGAGTAGGTTTTTTTTTTAAAGATAATAACCTTGAATTAATTAAGGACACATTAGATCCATAATCATAGATTCCTGTTGTTTCCAACGTGTCATTAATTAGTAATTTAATTTTTATTAATGGCGGCACTATTAGTTTTTTGGATCGATTTCATTTAATTCAGCCTCTAGTTCAAAATTGTTAACACTTCTTATTTTATCTTTATTTTGTATATCATAATTTTTAATTTTAAACCAACATTGTGATTCAGGATGGTAACGTTTGCCTTTATTCTCTTTTTCACAAATTTTACACGGGTTAACCATTGGATACACCTTTTTCTCTTTAATATTACTTTCGGAAGGTCCTGTCCTTATACCAAATGTTTTTTTGTTGACTATATTATACTCTAACTTTCTTAAATTATTGAATAAGTCTTCAGTTTTCTTTATACTAACCCTATCAATCTTATCTGTAATAAAATTTGGTAATCCTATGGCAATTAAATCAATTAAAGTTGATATATTAATAGAACTATTTATTTCTAATAAAAGTCTCTCTTTCTTTATTGCATATTCTAGTAACGAGCCCTGTCTATACTTAAATAACATTGCATACCTGATCGGCGACCAACCTTTATCCGCATATGTTTCACAAAAAATATTTTTCCATATCGCCCATTCTGAATTTATTGTATACTTTATAAGCATAGAACTATACCAATCTAAACAAGAATCTTCTAAAAATAACCTAAAAATTTCAATTTTTTTTATATCTTCTTCTATTCCCATACGAACACATTCCGCCTCAAAAGTAGTCATCCACTGAGACACATTAGTAATCTTGCTATTGAATTTTTCTAAAACAAATTTTTCTACTATTTTTCCAATATTAAAAGATTTTAAATTTTGTGAGTCTTTCTTCATTTCAGCGAAGCGTTCCATAATTTTTATTAAAGAATCTTCGGAAATTCCTGTGGATATTTGTGCTTTTGTTTGTTCCTCTAATAGATATCCCATAAATTGTTTGTTACCATCTTCATCACAGTATACAGCTTTCATCTCTGGATTCATGGATATCCACACCAGTCGTTTCTCGTGCCGTTTTTGTAATGTGGACCTTACTTTTTGAAAGATTTGTGTATGTGTAATTACATCATGTAATTTTACAGGTTGTAACTTATCTGGAATCGTAAAGGTCCGTCCGTCTAAATCTGTGATTGTCGTCACACAAATAATATTTGTTTTCATATCTTCGCTGGCTTTGACCATAAACTCAAATCTTAATTTATCCATTATTCCTGGTAAGCAGCTGCAGAAATGTTGTTTTATAATATGTTATTATCCTTAGATAATAATATTATGGTGAAAAATTAAAACTATAATTGCGTTGCTCTGAAAAGAGATTTTATTTTATAATACATATAATTTAATAATTTTACAAAACATTCTTTACAATTAAATATTTACAAAAATCTTACCTGAAAAGAGAAACAACATTTAAAGCTATTGTTTCACCAGTATTAATTTAACAATATATATAATTCCAAACAGCTAAACTAAAACATCAATAACTAATATTATAACTAAACAGCTCCATGGCAACAGACGAGTTCTATCTTTAAATATATACATTATAAAGATATTAAAAACATTAAACCTATTTAAATGAAGTGTAACACTTTATTTACATATGTAATATACAGAAAAAATATTGAAACGAATAAAACTGTACTTCGAATAATTTAAAACCGCACATTTCACTCAGATTGGGCATACCAATTGGCTACGAGAATAAAAACCTTCGTTCCATCTTTTAACCGCTCAGGGTAGCTAGCAATAACCAGGGGCAGGATGGATTAAAGATACTACGCTCCTTTATGATGATCCATTTTGGCGCCAAGATGGCCGATACACTGGCTTAAACCACCATAAGTCCACCATCATAAAAGTCACTATCTACTTGTCTATAATACGGACAGATTTATCTAGAATATTCCAAAGTTTGATTTTCCTTGCTGTATTTGATTTGCCGGATCTTTTCAGCATACCTACTCGAATTGAAACCTATCGTAGATTTAATTGAATTTAAAAAAAAAATATGTCTGGTACTATTTTAAATAAATATAAGGAATTCAAATTTGACTTTCTCTTTACTTACACTCTTTATAAGCAGGGTTTATGGTTGTCACTATGCATCCAGCTTGTAGGATTCCCAGAGTAACCACAGGGAACTCTGGAGAATTTGGCAACATAACCGCAACCACATCGTTCTCTTTCAGTCCCAGCTTCTTCCGTAGCGATGTAGCGAATATCGCTGAGAAGTGCTGCAACTGTTTGTACGTGTACTTCTTCTTGGTTTCAGCGCTTTCCTGTAAAAGAAACAATGTCAAAATAACTATGAAAGTCATTACGATTTTTACTTCCCTCTTTCTTTAAAACACTGTAAGTTATGGAAGCCTTCGTACCTTAGTTCTACTTAGGTTATTTTACTAAACTCCTAGTCTAGTAGGAAGTCCCTCTATTCTAAAAAAGGCATGGCGTAACAATTGGCCCCACAGTTCTGAATCGCGCTATCAAAGTTTCACAGTTCACCGCTATAAACAACAGCTGATATGATATCAAGTGAGTTTCGGACTGACCGAGCATACCATCTCATTCGGTGGAGATTTCCCTTTGAGGTCTTTATTTATATATCACACAAAGGCCAATATTATAATGTACGAAATGGGGGTCAATAGATGCTATGTTTTTGCGGCAACTCGTCTCCAAACATCCACTAAATAATGGCATATCAAAAATGCAATTTAAGTGTAAAAACCTTAGAAACTTCAAAAAGTTCATAGGAATTACAGCAGTTTTTAATGTTTCCTCAATCTACCATAGCTACTGAACACTATTCAAATCAACATGTAAATAACCGAGTGACGTGACTCTCTGTTACTACTTACTAATTATGGATGCAGCGAGTTTATTTATCTATTCAGATTTAGAAAATACTATTTGTCTATTCAAATGTAATGCAACATTAATTACTTAGCGATTGGAAATCTTTATATAGGTATTATATAAGTGGAGGTGTGTCCCTATATTTCACTTTGCAGCAAAAACTAAGAATGGCGGACGAACATTGATAGTATGGCAATAGGTAAAAGGTTCCCATCGTGCACTATGGTGGTCAAGTCAGGTGCAGTCGGTAGTTATAAGGATGCCAACCCCCGTACCTTACACACTGGGATTGATATGTGTTAACTTTAAAAATGTAACGCTTTTATTAGTCTAAAATGGTCTGGATTTTTCTAGAAATTTCTGGAATTATCTAGAATGCGGACCAAGCGAAGCGGGTGTTCACAGTTATACATAATATCATGCAACGAAACTAAAATAAAATCCTCAAAGAAACTTAATATCTGATTTAACTTTTATGGGAATTCTTATGATTTGGAGAAACGTATAATTGCTCCAACATAATAGCTTCTACTAATCTAACAGCATTACCCCCTAAGTATTATAAGCAGGTTATCGCTATGACGCATTATGTCTGACGCACTTTCTTTTGTTCTAGATTACGCTAAATCCAGACAAATAAACTGATAATATGTGTATAGTCCAAGGTTGAATGACTTCAAAATTAAATAAAATAACATTATAAAAGCGTTTATTGTACGATAAGTTATCAATAGGTGTGGTTTCGCTAATCAGCAATTCGACCACTCGACTGGAATTTGGAGCGACGATGGTCCAGTGGTGGATGGAGTCGGCCTCTTATGCGAGAAGTCCGGGTTCGATCCTGACCCTCCCGTGTGTACCTTGAAATGGGGTTTTCTAATTTCTAAGTGCACCCCAAACACCTGACCATCGCTCGCTCACCGGTGAAGGAAAACATCGTGAGGAAACCTGCATGCCTGATGAGATTGAAAGTCTTTGAAGGTATGTGAAGTTCACCAACCCGCACTGGGCCAGGGCGGTGAACTATTGGCCCATTGCCCTCCTCGCCCGATTTCGAGGAGGAGACTCGTGCCCAGCAGTGGGGCACAAAAGGGTTGATACTTTACTGAAATTTTAAAAACCTAATTATTGTTGGCGTCTTCGCTTGCGTTTGATTTTCAGTTGTATCCGGGTTGATAAGCGGCTAACGCTGATTTTGTCTATTAACAATTCACAACAAATGCTAATTTTCTTATTCATATTTCATATTTTGACATGTCTAGGAAACATACATTATCGTATTTCACGGAATTAATTTCCCCTTATCTCCTTATCCCTTATAATCAAAGAAATTTCACGGAAGATCCGTGATCCGCGATCCGCGATCGCGTTTTAATGAGTTTTACAGTTCTGTTTCGGATATTTTATAGAAACTATGTTCATAAGAATAATGAAATGGAGAAGGCAGTACTCATATTAAAAAAACACAATAAAAAATTGCCCGGTTTTTTTAAGAAGCAGCTTTGATAACTTACAAAATGAAGGGCAGAACTGCAGTCAGCAATTACTGGCACGACTGCCCATAACTTTCCGCCCATCTCGGGCACACCTCAAGGATGTGCTGGGCAGAGTCCACCGCCGCGCCACAATCGTGACATCCAGTCGTCGGCCCCCTTCCGTCCGTCCGGCCGTCCGACACAAGTAATCACCAAAGCATCCGTGCCCGGTGAGAACCTGTGTCAGATGGAAGGCATCCACCGCTCAAGCACCGGCCGCAGGCAAGTTATATAAGGCATTAGAGTCTTTTTATAGGCTTATTATAGGTGACATAGACCACACCATTGTCTGTCACTTGCATCTATATTTAAACATCTGATCTTCACTTATTTCCGGGGTGCCTTGAACTAGTGATTATATGAAATATTAATTATCTGACTCATTTTAATGCGGAAAAACCTATTATCAGTACTTATGATAATTATCTTATCGTTATCTATAATCGGCTACGAGTACTATTACACTAGTAGCGCCCCGCGGTTACAAGCACGTTTTCCCCATTCCCATGAGAGTACATGTAGTTATGATATTATTGTACAGTTTTATTAAAATCGTTTTTTTTTCATATCTTAAGAGGGCTACCGAACAGTAGGAGCCACTTAGTGCCTACCAACGGCCATAGACATTCGCACAACCATTGTTGTGCGAAATACATTTCCCTCTTTCCTCTACCTCCCCAATGAGCTACCGAAAACTCACAAGCTGCACGATACGCATATAGCTGTCACTTTTCTACACTAATATTATAAAGAGGAAAACTTTGTTTGTTTGTTTGGTTGTAATGAATAGGCTCAAAAAGTACTGGACCGATTTCAAAAATTCTTTCACCATTCGAAAGCTACATTATCCACGAGTAACAAAGGCTAAATTTTATTCTGGAAAAAAATAGGGTTCCGTAAGATATTTGGGTTTTTCGGACGCAAGGTGTAAAAGTACAAGGTGTGTTTTGCGTACTAAGATCCCGTTGTAAATCTTAGTTAACGCAGGCGAAGCTGCGGGCAACAGCTAGTACATTATATAAGCGAGACGTATCTCCCCCCCAGTTGTTCTCCCACAATTCGGCTGCAAATCCAAATGGTTGAAAATTTTCTAAATTCAATCAGTAATTTTTGTGTGAAATTTTCTCCTCTCCGTTGTCGAGGAAGATCTGCAAGTTTTGGCTGGCATAATCTCTCTCTATTTCTCTGATGCTAAGCATCGTAAATTGATATGCATAATATAAGATAAAATATTTGTGAAGAGAAGATAATCAACCAAGAATTCTGTGTGAAAAATGTTTGATAAATCATATACATACTTCTCCTTCAATAACGAAAACGTCCAAGCAAAGCCACGGCTTAGAAATACATAAATATCCATATCACTACATATTATAAAATAAAGTCGCTTTTTCTGTCCCTATATCCCTTTGTACGCTTAAATCTTTAAAACTACGCAACGGATTTTGATGCGGTTTTTTTTAATGGATAGGACAATTCAAGAGGAAGGTTTATGTATATAATTTATTAAGTTTTTATATACATTGGCTAAGAAATAACAATAATTGTTGGAGGTGTCGGAAAAAAATAGGCCGTCTGGGAGTTTTCAACGAAAACGCTGCCTAAGCCCTTTGAGATATAACAAAATAATGTATGGTGGAATTGTGTATCTTAAATAGGTCTACAAAAAAGTCCGCGATGGCATATATCTATGTCTTAGGAATATCATACTATATCCATTTAATATTTAAAAAAAATGGGCAATTATAACGCGATAGTTTGAAAGTTATTTACACAAATACGGCATGAATCCTTATCATTTTAAATCAATTAATTGGCTTGAGCACTTCATGTAGATTATTTTTGTCCTTTACATCAGGCAAATTAAATATATACTTTAGGAGATATGGCAAAATCAAAATAATGCACAAGAAAATAAATCGTGTTGCCGTGATTCGTACATACGATCGTCTGGTGTCTAAGGCCGTAGTGTATCAACTCTGGTAGACGTAATATTATGATCAATCATCAACGTATGGTGGAATATAATATAATAATAGTATCCTTAATATGCCTACAGAAAGTCTGCGAAGGGATATGTCTTTATGTTCAAGATAACATAATATATCCATTTTAATACAATAACTTAGTAATTATTAAAATAGAAAATGATCATCATCAGACATGATAAATCCGTAAATCTAAGTTCACGCGGGCGAAGCTGCGGGTAACAGCTAGTACTTAATTAAAAGCAATAAAGCGATTACATTAATGAAATATTTTTATAGTCCGTATGTCCTTGGAGTATAAAAAAATAATTTTAAAAGACAACGTTATTATTTTCTAAAGTAATGTTTTTATTCTTACATACATATAAAAAGTCATATCATATTTCCGCGATGGAATCCTAAACGACTGAAAATATTTTAATAAAATTTATGCATTGGTTAGTTTCAGACAAGATGGTGGCGTTTTTATCTCTGGTCGAACGTTGGAGGGCCATTAGTGGCTATTAGTCTTTTATGTACAGACAGCTCATATAACTAGATCAGTGATTCCCAAAGTGGTCCAGGTGGACCCACAGGGGTCCACGGAAGACTCGAAGAGGGTCCACGATGAGCGTGACAAAAAATGGGGGTCAACAATCGTAAGAAGGGGGTCCACGAAAATCATTTTGGTTTCGATAGTGAAGAACCAAAATTCTCCTACCAATATTGTTAAAATAATTTTACTATTTTAATGTAATGTAATATATTTAAACGAGCAATTCTTGAAAAAAAAAAGCTCAGCAAGGGCTCACCCGATGCAGGAAAAGTTTGATAGTGGTCTATGAAACAAAAGAGTTTGGGAATCTCTGGACCAGATGAATCTTGAAAATTTCCTTTTGGTTTAACTTCAAAGATACGAAAGTTTTGGAATAGACGGAGCACAGCATCCCAGTCTTCCTAGGCGTAAATTAATATCACTAAGAGGAAAAACAAGATTGTTTGATTCAATTTGTTTGAGCTTCGATAGTCCAGTGGATGAATCCATCCTGAAGGTCCTCTTGAATGAGATTTGGTTTTGAGTTCGATCCTGACCCCGACCCCCACACTCGTGGTGCCTTAAAATGTGGTTTTCCAAATTTCTAAGTGCAACCTGAATACGAGACCATCGCTCGCTCATCGGTGAAAGAAAATAAGGTGAGAAAACTGCATGCCTGATGAGATTGAAAGTCTTTGAAGGTGTGTGAAGTTCACCAACCCGCGTTGGGCCAGCGCCTCGGTGAACTATGGCCGGTACCCTCGTCTGGTTTTGAGGAGGTGACCCGTGTCCAGCAATGGGACCTTTATGGGTTGCTACTTTTTTAATAACTATAATAATATGTAGTAATAATATTATCTTTTCGGTACCAGTATAATAACCCTAATACTGATGACTGGTGGATAAAGGTATGTCATCATGACATAGGCCTGTTCACTCGTTATCATTATACTATAATAATAATAATTGCAATTATTTTCTTATCACAAAGTGGAAAGTCCTCATTTTATCTTTCCTACTACGGAGATAAGATTAATAAGCGTGTTATGTAATATTTTTATTTTATTAAAACTAAATAATTAAATAATGCATAATAAAATAAACTGTCTTTATTTTTCTGACTTGATAAAAATATAATATTATTTTGACATATTGTTCAAAAGCCTGCAAAATTTACATTTTTGGACCACGATTAAAATATTTTAATGTTAAATTATTATTGTATTTTACATTATATTACTTTTTTTTCTAAAAATTTTTAATATGTGATTTGTTCATACGATCCGATCACTAAATATTAATAATAAAATATTAATATAATATTTTTAACATTGCAAAGAAAAAACTTTGGATTAAAATATAATACATTAAAACTTTATTGCTGTTTTTACTATTTTATATTGCAAATTTATTTTATTTATGTATTTTTTGGAGTAAAAAATATTTGTATGAATATTATAATTATTTTATTATAGAAAAAAAAAATGTGTTTGTATGCAAGACTTCCCAACTTTTTGAATTATATTTTAATTAAATAAAAAAGTTCGTTACCCGATTTTGTATGTGGTTGAGTGTTACATTAAGTTTTTATTAATATTTATTGAATAAATCACGTAATATAGAAATAATATTTCCTGTAAAAGTATTTTAAGTTTAATTGTTTTATTTATACTGCATTTTATGATAAAATATTTAAAAAAATATATTATTTTAATGAAAAATTATAATAATAATAATAATTTAATAATAATAATAATTTATTCAAAAATACATGCATGGAAAATTACAGCTAACATAAAGTACAATAATATACACTTATTCTATAATGTTAACAGTAGTGCCTGAACTAGGACATTCTGTGTTTAGGCAACAAGAAGGGCTTATATTAATAATAATTATTATACAAACTAGATCAATGCATTACAAAAAATATGAATATTGTTGTATCATATTATCATTTCATTATTTTAAACTTAATATTATAAATAAATATGTTATTATAAGGTTCTTACTTACGTACAATTGTATAACTATTAATAGTTTCTCTGTATCCTCGTAAGACAATTTTTGTAGGCAGTTTTTAAGGCTTCTTTTACAATTAAAATAGTTAAGTGTATATATATTATTATAATGAAACAACTTTTACGGATTTTATCGCGGTTTATTTAGTTTTCTCCCGTGACCATGGTTGCTGTAAAGTGTCCGAAACGTCGGGATTGTAAAAAACTAAATAAACCGCGATAAAATCCGTAAAAGTTGTTTCATTATAATGAGTGAAATTCGCGTAAACATAAGAAAACAATATGTATATATATTAGTTATTGCATTTACACTGTTATAAAGTAGTGGGCCTAAAAATGTAAAAAAATTGGTGGCAAATGTATGTTTTATATCTGTTTTCAATGGACAAACGATATCTTTCCGCCTTTTAGTCATGAATTCCGAGTTGAAAGGTAGGGCTGTGTGCTGCTTGAGAACTACATTCAAAATGAAGAGCTGACGAACAGTTAGCACTTTAAACGATTCATAAAGCAGTTTCGTTGGGAAAAGGAATGGACGGAAGCTGCATACTTTACTGATCGTCCTCTGTGCTCTCTCAATGGTCAATAGCAATGTTTTACCCACTCCTCCCCAAGATGAAATACAATAAGTTAATATCGATTGACATAGAGCAAAATATACTTGCCTTATTAATTGTTGGTCAGATATATGTCGCAACTTTTTGAAAATAAATATTAACTTATGTATCTTATTATTTAAGTCCTGTATGTGGTCTTTGAAGGATAAATTTTCATCCAATATAATGCCTAAATACTTTATTTTGCACAGTCGTCTTTTAAGCTCATGATAACTCTTTCTACTTCGGCTTCATCGGTTTTTATAAGAGAGAAAGATGTGATGCTAGAAGGGCACGTCAAAAGAGAGAAAGTTTGACCTTGTGATTGGTTTTGTACTTTATTTGCAAGGTCCGATCCCAGATTAGTAAAGAAATTATTTACAAAATTTGCTGATGTTAATTCTAACGGATGAATTTTTAACAAACCTGAGGATGATTCATGCTTCTCCGTTGTGTATGTTATGTCTCTAATATGTTTCCAAATCTGTTTACTATTGTTTCCAGCTTGTTCTAGAAGGTTTTTGGCGTAACTTTTTTTTACATCTTTTAGTAAATTATTACAAAAATTCCGATATCTTTTGTATGTTATTAGCAGTATATGGTTTTCTGGGTTAGATTTAGATTTCATGTGTAATTTATCTCTATGCCTAATGCAACGAAGAAGACCAGGTGTGATCCAAGATTATATTTTTAATTTAAAAATCTTGAATGTGGATTCTTAATTTGTATTTATTAAGAAAAAAAAATGCCTTGTGATTTGAATCTATAAGATTTTCCTCTACCCAAAAGCGCTCAACGCGATTAATAAAATTCACTTTAATAAAATCTGCCAAAACAGCTGTAAATCTAAGTCAATGCGGGCAACGACTGCAACAACAACCACTAACAACAACAACGACAACGTACAAATAAGACCAGTAGGACTATTCTGTAAGGTCGTTTTCGAATCTCGAAAGCGGAATCCGCGGTGATATGACGAATTTGTATTTTTTAAAACTCGACTATCTATCTATGTTAATAAAGTTTGCTTTCGAAGTGACGTAAAGTGAGCTCTATCACTCAGGTGAAGCTCGATATCGAAATGGTTTTTACAGAATAGCCCTACAGTGCAGTTTCTGTGTGATAAAAACTGCAGTCACGCAGTGGTCGACACGACCGTAAAGTTCCTGTCGTGTAACCACGACAAAAATAATATCAAAAATTGAATATTTGTAGAAAAAAACACAGGAGTACGATCAAAAACACCATGAAAAGAGAATTTTATATATACATTTAACAGAGCTATATGGTTTAGCATTTTGTAACAATATCATTTAAACTGTGTTCTAACTCACTAACTAGAAAGTGGAATATATAATGACTTGAAACTCGTTTGACTAGTCTAGCTTGATTATCTCCTTATAAATAATTAAAGTAAATGTCGACATTGATAGTAAATAGTAATGAAAATATAGTAACTATTCATTGGCAAGTGAAGCGCCATTTTTTAACCGACTTGAAAAATGAGAAGGTTTTTCAACACCGTATACATATTATGTATGAAACCTCACAACGCGTGAACTTTAGGATGAACTTGGACAAGACGAAAGCCATGCTTTACCAACACCTTTTCATCAATGGCAAAACTATCGAAGTCGTTCAAGACTATCTTGGACATCCTTTGTAGCTAGTGGAAGCCGCGTTTCGGTAGAAATGTTGGTCGGCCATTAGTCAGGCAGGAAGACGATCTCTAGATAGAGAGGCCTATGTTCAGCGGGCGGATGTATTATGATTTTTTTAAAGGACTTTTTTTGCATTTTTTTGTCAGGATACAATCTTTCTCCTTACACGAATGGACTTCTCTCTTCAAACTGGCCGGTGAACCAAAAAAACATGAATGATTGAATTTGATAAACCATCGCTCGCTCACCGAAGAAAAACAAAAAATCTTGAAAGTCTTTGAAGGTATATGAAGGCCTCCAACCCGCATCCGCCCAGCGCATCATTGAACTATGGCCCGCACACTCCTCGACTTTTCCTTATTTAGACTTGTGCCCAGTTGTAGGTAATATATTTATGTTTTCAGTTTTTATAGCAAAAGTTGTTTATATTGAAAGGAGGCTTTATTTCATATAATTAAAGTCCACTTTTGTCAGCTAGTTTATCTCAAGTAGGTAGTAGTGTCATATAATTTTAATATCTTGCTTTTTCTTGACGACTCGTAATGAGTTAGCATAAAAAGAGGCTGCAGCGAATTGTGTTCTCACATCACACAGCAACAAACAAAGAAATTATATTGTTATCTCTATCGCTCTACTAACTAAAAAAGCAAAAGAGCAGCAAGGGGTGAGGACGGGAAACTCGCCTCATTGTACTGTCCCGACGTTGGGAGGGGTTGTCCTGTGGTCCGGGACAACCCCTCTGTGGAGGTGGCATCGGTCCCCTGAGGGACTGACTAGCGGTTAAGGTGCCCTGTTCGAATTCTTCGATTTTTTCGAATTCGAATTTCGAATTACGAAATCGAATGAAAAAAAAATGCCATTTGCAATTCTCAATAATACTTATTGTACATACTTCTAGTTTTGTTGCCATTTTTCATCAATTTTATGGTACAAAATAAAGCATAATATTAAGATTATTATTGTTACTACCTGGGCGTTGTATCAAAGTCAAAGCAAAGCAAATACATTTCGAGTGGACTAATACAATTAGCATATAACCTTCAAGAGCTAGGTTGTCTAACTCCAGCTTGCCGACATACCTTGTGAGTTATGGCATCTATATGCTCTTATATAGATGCCATGTTTAGGTGTGTAATAAATATTGACACTTATGTGATTCTCATTAAAGTTTTCATTTTAGGGACCGGTGACATAAGTGTATATCATCATCGTCATCATCATCAGTATCATCATTATCATCATCACCATCATAATCATCATCAACATCAGCCTGCGGCTGTCTAGAAGGTGTGTAATAGATATTGATACTTATGTGATTCTAATTAGAGTTTTAATTTTACGGAAAGGTGACAGAAGTGTATATCATCATCATCATCAGCTAGCGACAGTCCACTGCTGGACATAGGCCTCTAAGTATATAAGTTATAGGCATAAGTAATTAATAATAGCACGGTCTACCGGTGAGAGTGATACGTTGTGCTGCCCTCCCGGCTGTAAACCTTGCTTCATCCTGCCGTGATACAGCTATGCTGTGTTACGGAGAGAAGGACAAGGCAGACAGTGTAATTACTAGCACTGTGACGTAACATCTTAAAAGTAATCAGTATATGGATAGAAATCATAAATGATTTGCCTTCGCTAGTTCCAGAGTATATTTTATTGTTATTATTTGATAAATAAATAAAACAATATAATAATTTATTTATTTATTAATTATTCATTCCCTATACCTACATCGTGAGTTTAACAAGCATACAACTCAGAAGCAATCCTTACTAACATTATAAATGTGAAAGTAGGGATCTTTGTTACGCTGTCACACGAAAACTACTCGACGAATCATCATGAAACTTTTTACACATATTCTCGAAGGTACTAGAAGTAACATAGGATACATAAAAAACGAATTTTTCATTTTTCCGGCGAAGCTTGTCGTTTATAAATTATTGGAAACTTTTTTTCTGGTGATGACGATCCCCGTTAGTGGTCATATAAATAGAACTGGATTTTGAATTTTAAATAAATTTTACAGATTTTACCACGGTATACAAGGTATTTAACACGAACACGGAAGATTCAGCTCTTAAAAGTTAAGTAACTTATAAGTCAAGAATTGTTTCATTATAATAAGACAAATTCTTAAACTTTATAAAAACAGTATCACGGATAAGACAGTCGTTAACATTCCGTCTAAAGATAATAAAAATAATCTTGATTGTCTCCTCTTCCTAGTTAGCTGCGACGAATAACAAAAATGCTATGAAAATAATTTGCAATTTTTAATGAGCCCGGTATTTTGCCATTTTAACTATCTAACGCGGGAGCGTGTCAAGCCAAGTTCAGCTGGCGAGCAAGCACCGTAGTATAATATTACACGATACAAATAATTATATTCGAGAGGCTATGGTCTAGTGAGTATGACTGAGCTGAGCATCTATAATTACTGAAAGGTCCAAGTTCAAGTATGACCTCTGTGGTGACAAGAAATAAGGCTTTCTGATAATTTCTTCGTAAACCTGAACGTCTGGCATGTAAAAAACTCAATAAACCGCTTCAAAACTATCAAGTAATTTCGCTATTATTATTATTATTATATTATATATATTATATATTATATTACATTACAAGATGTTACACGTATTAATTCTTGATTGATAATGCCAATTTCTTTAAAATTTTCGAAGCTCTTGTAAAACTGTGACTCTTGACACTCGACACTCGGCAATGAAAGGAAGTAAACGAAACGAAAAAATATATTTGAATGTTTTTGTTGTATTTGTCTTTGTTTAAAATATAATAAATTTATGCTTTCGATATCATTAAGGATCGGTCGTCTTGGCGTTCATTGAGGGAGGCCTATGTTCAGCAGTGAACGGATAAAGGCTGATGATGATGATGATGATGACGATGATGATGGTGATATCGTTACTTATTTGGCCACAACACTACAACTACCAAATTAGAACTGTCATCGAGAAAATAAAGAAATGGAAATAGTATAGTGACGTACATTTGAAAATTTTATTGACTAACCAACGTAAACAAGGAATGTGTATATGGAAGATATATTATTTAATTTAATATATTTGTAGAGCGTACTGTACATAAATGTTAATTATTCATAGCCGTTAAGGCCAAAGGTCTACCAGGCCGATGAAAAAATTATAATATATTCATAGTATTTTTATTTGCATTTTTTTCACCGTTCATACTTACTTTAGCTTTGTAAATAAAATAAAAATTAAAACACTCTTTAATAAGAATACAGTTAATGGTCTTATCGAAATAATATTATTAAAATCGCATCCAAATAAGGCTACGCCTAGTGCAGGGATCCGACATAAATGCTGTGTTTTTTGGAAATAAAGTCATTTATTTTAAATAATATTATTAAAACTATTCTGACAGATCACACGAGATAATTTATTTATTTATTTATTCTTTAGTTTACAAAAATCATATAACAATTGTATTGAAGACACTGTTAACAAGGTGTACTTATCTCTATCAGAGATTTCTTCCAACAAAACCTTGTAAAGTTGTGGGATACTCCGTCACTTAAAGACAGGTAAATAAATATATTAATATTGAATAAGATTATAAGGAAATTGGATAACCTGCAATAAATTAAATACAATAAAATAAATACAAACAATACAAATAATACAAATAAATCTTATATATAAAAATGAATCGCAAAATTTGTTGGTAAGCGGATAACTCAACAACGCCTGAACCCAGGGGTATGAAACTCTCCTACAATAACTTAATTCAAAAATGGTCATATACACTAGAGACATCTCGTGGACAGGGAATGTGATTTCAGCGTGAGATATTAACGTATGAGGAATAGATGGCATTAGCAGTAATAGAGTCGAAAATTCTTGCTAATATAATTAATTTAAATAATTACTCAAATATGTTTTGTCCGATATATAAGTATTCAAAAAGTTATTATTAAATAAGAATATCATTATATTATAATTTTATGAACAATATATTTCTCCGTGGCAATTGGTCTTTATCTTTCAAACATGAAAAAACGTTAGCCAATAGCCGGCCAGATTTGGATTTTGAATTACTCGTTTTCTGTTTGTTCGGTGCGCGTGCGATTTTAATTTTATTGTGTTATTTCCTACGTTTTGGCTTGTTTACGGACTTTTTGATCTTCTAAGTGTTACGATATCACCTGGCTTGTTACTTGGACCCCGGGCTGATTGCATGACTAATAACTTAGCGTGATTACACGGATTACGAGTTTTGCAACATTGAAGATTTAAAATGCCGAAATCATCGGATTTAAAATGTTATTTCAAATGTGATATCGATGGTAAGTATTCCTATTAAGTAAAGAAAAGTTTCAATACAGTATAAAACATTAAATATTAAACTAATAGTAATAGAGCCAGAGTCCACTGCCCCCAGACCTACGTCATTTTAGCAAAGCTGAAATTTTCAGGATTACTAGTACAATGTCTTATCAAGAGATATGCGTACCCTTTAGCTTGAAAGCGGGGCCATTTCTCACTTTCCGTGGGCCATTACTTCTGCCGACGTAAACTATGTTAAAGTAGCAAACCTAAAATTTATGTATATATTATCTTAGGTACTATTTTATAAGACCCTATGTATGCGGCCAGACCAATCCTAAGGGCCTATCATCCCTCCAGACACCTTAAAAATATTTGGAGTAATTGGGAAGAGGAGGATTTTTGGTATTATTTCAATTAAAATATTAATTAAAAAACTATTTAATATTTTACAATTCTATTCTTGAAATGTACTAATAATCCTGAAAATTGTAGCATTGCTAAACTGACGTAGTTCTTCCAGACTTTCTTCCTTTACTCTTGGACTATAATTCAATATATTCGTTCATTATTGTCTCTTATATATCACTTGTATGCTATAATTTACATACATATCCTTCATGCCAGCTGAAGCTATAATCATAATATATTAATATTAATTCTTTTCAGGACCTTTACATCGCTTTCCAAAGTGGGAATATCCTCATACAGAGAAATTTAACCAATGGAAATCTGTACTAGACAGCGTAACTCAAGAAAGAGGAAATAACTATATCTACAATTCTGTTCGAATTTGCCACAAACATTTTGAGGAGTACTTCAAATTACCAAGCAGACGTTTGACGGGAAATGCTATCCCTACATTGAACTTAAGTAAGTATTTTTTTTATATTCTAATTTTGACATGCACTATATATTATATAAATCATTATCATTGTCATACTGTAGTAACATTGAGTTCAATAAGAAGTACAATAAGAGTGCTTCTTTAATTAGAGAAAATTGCACCATAAATCATCTAAAGTTATAATATTAATATAGGCATTTTAAAAAATAACTAACTAACATTTGCCAACCAATGGTAAGGGAAGGTTATTTTCACTTGGATAAAAATGATTTTGAATGTTCAATTGTTTGGCTGCTTTCTGGAGGGCACATTTCCCTTATTATATACAAAGACAGACATGAAATGTCTACAGCTCGCAGATCAAGTAGCTATTATAAGTAAATAATAGCATAAAAGTAAAATAAAAATAAATTAATATAAAAATTAAAGGAACATTATTTAAATCAAATTTAATTTGGAGATGAACTGAATAATCAATGTCTATAATAATTGATATATTATTTGCATGTGTTTCTCATTATTATTCTTTTTAATGAATTTCTAATGTATGTATTTATGTTTAATATACAAATAGGTATTTTTATATGTATATAAATGTATGTGTATGAGTATTGTATATATGTATATGATTGTGTGTAAATGTATGTATGTGCTGGGTATGTTTATTTAATGCATATGTATTTATTTGATATTTATTTTTATTTCTACTGTATATTTTAGAGTATTAATTAGGTTGTTATGTGCACACAGATTTTGTATTGTTCATTAAATTCTCCTGTAGCAGGACTACTGGAAGAAATTCCACTTATGGAATAAGTAGTACCTTTGTACAAGTGTTCTTCATCACTATTTCACTCTATATGTTTCTCAGTGTACATAAATTATCAAATAAATAAATAAAATAGCAACCCATATTTGTCCCACTGCTGGGCAAGAGTCTCCTCCTCTAAATCAAGCAAAGAGGGCATTGGGCCATAGTTCACTGAGGTGCTGGCCCAGTTGAGTGTGAGTTGGTGAACTTCACACACCTTTAAAGACTTTCAATCTCATCAGCCATGCAGATTTCCCCATGGTGTTATCCTTCACCAATGTATGTAACATATAACAATGTAAATGTTTTTAGTTATAACCTACTGAAACTTTAATTAAAGATTTTTTTTTGAAGATTAGATAATTAAAGTATATTATATTAATACAAATTATAATTATACAACTTTAATTTACAGACTTGTCTCAAAACAGTATGAAACAACATATAATTGAATCGCAAGATGCAATTGACCAATTTGAGATGATGGGGCCATGCTCATCAAGTACTTCAAAACAATCGAATGTAGAATTTGAATCAATTCCAATTTTATCAAAAAGTAAGTAAAATACAAAAATTAAGTCTACATTGCATCTAAAGGGCTGCCAGCAAGCAGTCAGATCTCCTCATAGTGAATACTAGTACTCATACTTATCCATCCACTTGAGAGTTTGTGGAATTCAGGTTACTTTGGTATTTTAAAGCGAAATATTGCTTTATACTGGCACATATTAGAATAAGAAAATATGTAACATGAATTAAAGTATCCTATAAATAAAACCTTTATGTTCCACTGCTGGGCACGGGTCTCCTCCTCGGAATCAAGCGAGGAGGGTAATGGGCCAATAGTTCACCGATGCGCTGGCCCAGTGCGGCTTAGTGAACTTCACATACCTTCAAAGACTTTCAATCTTATCAGGCATGCAGGTTTCCTCACGATGTTTTCCTTCACCGGTGAGCGAGCGATGGTCTCGTGTTTTTGGGGTGCACTTAGAAATTTAGAAAAACCCATTTCAAGGCACACAAGGTCAGGATCGAACCCGGAACCTCTCGCATAAGAGGCCGAGTCCATCCGCCACTGGACCATCGTCGCTCAACCATTTATTAAATTACAATTTTAATTTTGGCAGAACGAAGTCTGTCGGGGCAGCAGCTAGTAGACTATATAAATAACCCGAAATCGGCTTCGAATCAAATGCAAGCAAAGCTGCCGGAAACGCCTAGTCTTATATATAAAATTCTCGTGTCACGGTGTACGTTATTGAACTCCTCCGAAAAGCCTGAACCGATTTTCATAAAATTTTGTGTGCTTATTAGGTAGGTCTGAGAATCGGACAACATCTATTTTTCCTCCCCCTAAATGATATTTTTTTTTTTGATAGAACGAAGTCTGTCGTGGCAGTTAGTCTATTATATAAAATTCTCGTTTCACAGTGTTAGTTACCATACTCCTCCGAAACGGCTCGATTTTTATGAAATTTTATTTGCATTTTCTGTAAGTCTGAGAATCGGCTAACGTCTATTTTTTATCCCACCCACATACCACAGTTATGGGGTGGCCCCACCCCTAATTTTATTTTTATTATTTATTGGACATTTTTATTTTTTTATGATACAACATACACATAACCATTAATTTTGCGACCCCTCTACGATCAACCACTATTTTTTAATAGTGATATTAGTATTTTGGTAGAACGAAGTCTCTAGAGGCAGCTGGTATTATATATTTCTTCTTCTTGGAGTCCACTCCAACAAGAGGTTAGCAGTTCTGCATATTTATTCTTGTCTCGATAGACGAAACAGTCGCCACGTGCGATGCCCGTAAACTCTCTATAATATATATTATAGGAAATAGGGATGATAGGCATAGCCTTATAATATGTATTAAAACTTATAACTTATATTATGATGGTTTCTTTTAGGCCCTATGAAACGCCATTTGAAGGAGAGGTCTTCAATTAATATTATTAATAGATTAAAGAAAAAATTGTTTAAACTAAGTCAAAAGTACAAAATTCAGACCAAAACAATAGCAGCTGCAAAGCGACTCTATGTAAAAATCATTTTTAAAAACCATAGAAGAATTACCTGATTTGGCACAAACTTTAGTTAAATTGCAGTTAAAGTGGAACAAGAAACCAAGAGGAAGACGATACACCATTGACGAAAAAATAATGGCCTTGACTATATTAAAACAAAGTCCAAAAGCATATAAACTTTTAAATAAAATGTTCATTTTACCCTCAAAGCGTTGTTTACAGAAAATTCTAAGTACATTTACACTAAGACCAGGTATTAATAAGAATATACTGGAAAATTTAAAAAAACATATAAGACGTCTGCCCGAAGAAAAAAAATTAGTAAACCTACTGTTCGACGAAGTTTCGTTAGCACCTGGTCTTGTGTATAATGCTTTTCTGAATGAAATTATAGGTTTCCAAGACGATGGCATTAAAAAAAGTAATGATATTGCAGATCATGCCCTTGTCTTTATGATCAAGGGCATTAAAAGTAAAACAAAACAACCAATATGTTTTACATTTACGAAAAGTGGGGCAAAAAAAGATGAATTGAAAGCCCTGCTATTAACTGTGATAAAAGAATTAAATGCAGCAGGGCTTAAAGTAGTTACTACAATTTGTGACCAATGCCCCACAAATGTTGCAGTGATAAATGAATTAAAGGAAGAAACAAGAAAAAAATATGCCATCGAAGGAAACCTTCCAAATTATCACTTTGAGGTAAATGACATAAAAGTGTTCCCATTATTTGATACGCCCCATTTGCTTAAAGGCGTGAGAAATAATTTATTAAATAAAGACGCAAAATTTGTTCAAAATGGGCAAGAAAAATGGGCAAAGTGGGAACACTTAAAAATGCTACTGGCCATCGACATTGGTGATGATGAAATTCGTCTGGTAAATAAATTAACAGAAAACCATGTAAATAAGGAAAAAATAAAAAAAATGAAGGTTAAGTTAGCTGCACAGGTGTTCAGTCAACGAGTGTCTGCTTCACTCCGATTTTTAGCAAGTAAGTTAATAAGTATTTTTTTAAATTTAGTAGATTTGACATAATTCACAGCACAGGAAATCATATATTGTATTCTTATTGTATACTAACTGTGACCGTGACCGCAGCTTTTAGGTTTAAAGAACTTTATTTCTCATAAGAATTTACAATTCACTTCAACTGAGATACAATATTTTAATACATTTATAAAACAGTTACAACATCTGGGCCGTTGGATATGGAAGGCTTTCTTAGATACTTTAATGAGGATACAATATGTTTTTAGTTTGGTTTCAAATATTTTTAAACCATCACATTGTTTTATTTTGTCTGGTACTTTGTTAAACAGCTGTCTTCACACATAAATATTGATAATTTGGAGGTTCTAGAATTATAAAATAAATTAGGTACATTACGATTTGTAAAAATATTTAAAATAAATATAAAATAAATATAATTTACAGATTTATTAAAAAAAAGTATTTACCTATAAGATAAAAAAACAACTCGTTTGAGATGCAGGATCCCCTAAGAAAAACGAGAAAAAAACTTAGGGGTTGCTCTTTTGACAAAAATATGAAATATATAATTTATAGATACATCATGTAAAACCTTAAGAGTTAGTGTCTTATTCCCAAGGTGTGGTAAATAACCTTCAATAAAATATTTTATTTCATAATAGGCTTTACCACACAAATGTTCCTTAACAGTTTTATTAAATTTATTAATGGAGAGATTTGGAACATTTTCTGGGATCCTGTTGTAAAAGCGTATACATTGTACCATAAACAAGTACTAACTTTACTTACTATACTAACTTATTTTCTAAAAATGGAACATTCAATCTATATATAATACAGTCGAAAGCTTTGGACAAATCGCAGAATACACCCAGAGAATCCTGGGACTCCTCCCAAGCTGTAAATATTTGTATGTATGTTTTTAACGAATTGGCTCAAAAAGTACTGGACCGATTTTAAAAATTCTTTCACAATTTGAATGCTACATTATCACTTATTAATTAATGTTATTTTAATTGTAAGAAAAAAATAACGATCCCTACTAGAACTACGATAATGTTACCCAAGGTGTAAAAAATGCCTATATAATATCTTTCATCGCATGCGCTGCTGATGCTGACGCTGTTGATGATGGAACAAAAAAATGTTCCACAATATTAAAGGACATATCAATATCTATCGAGGAAAGCTTTATATTATCATCCCACTAAGATGCTGTTGTAAATCTTAGTTAACGCAGGCGAAGCTGCGGGCCACAGCTAGTGTTTTAATAGATCAACTCCCGCATCAGATGTAGATAGCCTTTAGTAAACCCGAATTGTTGCTTAGGAAGTAACTCATGCTTATTTAAACACAGTAAAAGTTGATTTATAACAATTATTTTGAATATTTTACTGTACTGCTACCCGATTTAAAAAGTGGTAATAATTTACTATGTTTTATTAGATCAGTAAATTCACCACAATCAACACATTCATTAATTAATATGATAGCTAGAATAGTGCAATGATATGCACAATTAATTGTATTATAAATTTTACAAACATACCCCCAACACATCTGTAGTGTTCTTACGCATATAGACAGCAAAGAAATTATTGAAGATAGTTGCAACCTCTTTGTCAGTATTTATTTATTTATTATCAATACGTAAGGAATACTTAGTGTTCTTATATTTATTTTTCTCAGTTTTACTAATTATACTCCACATTGTTTTAATTTTATAATCCGATTTCGATATAATGTTTTTAATATGTAGGGATTTAGCTTTAAAACATACCTTTTTAAATATTTTAGAGTATGCTTTTACATATTTCTTAAATGCTTCACAATTGTTGTACGACCTTTCATCATAATCATCATCTCATACAATCTTTGCCTACTTCTATGAATGTCTACAGTCGCCCATTCAATAAAAGTTTTAAGATTTTTTACATTGACTGTTTTAATTTTAGGTGCAAATACAAAGTCAAATTCATTTTAAATTAAATGAAATAATTGGCTAAACAGTATTCGAATCTTTTTTGCTGCAAAAAAATATAAACGTTTTCCCGTCATATTACACCTGAGCTTCTTCAATCGTATTAAGAAGTCAATACGATTTAATATACGATGTAATAGGCCATAGTTCTCCAATACGCTGTCCTAATGCGGGTTTGTGAGGCATGTTTCCTCGGGAATCACGATGTTTTCTTTCAACAGTGAGCGAGCGATAGTTTCGATTAATTTTGTTTAATTTTGAAAGACCCATTTCAAGTTCATGTCTTCTATTAAAAATTTGTAATTTATTTGGATTATAAACTAATGAACCTTTTATTTTATTTTACAGAACATGGAATATTACCTGAAGAGTGTCAAGGAACAGCTGATTTTCTTCTGATTTTTGATAAATTATTTGATTCTTTTAATGGTCATTCCTACAAAGATGAAAAGAAATTGTATAAATGCTGTATAAAAAATAATTCACCTCACTTCAAATTGTGGGATGATTTGATTCCGATTTTAGAATCAATTAAATTTAAATCATATCATAGAAGAAATGGTGTTAATGAAATAAAATATGAATCAATACCATCAATTAGAAATTGGGTTGGGAATATAAAAACATTTAAGGAATTGTGGGAATATTTATCGACAAATCATAAAATAACTAATTTAGTAGCTAGAAATTTTAACCAGGATCCATTAGAAAATTTTTTTAGTAGTATTAGAAGTAATGGTGTTAGAAATGTTAATCCTAATTGTAATCAATTTATGAATGCCTTTAAAACGTTGATTATCAATAATTTTAATTCACCCCATTCTGTAGGTGCTAATTGTGAAGAAGATGAAAATACTGGAATGCAATCACTATCACATTTAATTTTAAATAATCCTCCTGATTCTCAAACTGTTAATTATGTAACTAATATTGATTCATTGCTAAATGTAATGACAGAAATTAAAAGTAATGATTATCTCTTGCATGCTGAATCAAAAAAATATGTTACAGGGTATGTGATTAAGAAATCCAAATCAAAAGTGTTCAAAAATTGTACTACATGTTTAAATGATTTATGTCGATCTAATGTTGATTTTGATTCATTTAATTATGAAATTGATTATACCAAAAAATCTCTATTTCACCCAAGTAATCAATTTATACATTTAATGAATAATATGTATTATGTGATTGTTGCATGTCTTAGGGATAATCCAACATCAAAATGCTTAAAAGATGAAATTAAATATTTCATTGATTTTGCATGTGATTTTAGTATAATAACTTGTGAGAGACATAGAGTTGATTTGGTTGATTTTATTTGCAATCTTTGCATTAAACTGATTGTATACAACGCACCTTCAGAACGGTATGGACTTAACTCAAAAATCTAAGAAATCGAGTTACGGTCGTAGAGGGTCACTAAAAGGTACGCACTTTTAGGTCAGTAATAAAGAAGTGGCGTTTTTATGGTAGAATAAAGATTACGATACTTCGGTCTCTTTCGCACTCCGTCCCTCCACCCGCGCAGCTCAAAACGGTAGCGACACAATTAGTGATGCATGTAAAGTGAAGTGAACAAGTCGTCGCAAGATTATTAGTGAACTGACCTAAAACGTAATAAGTCGCTTGTGTACTGAACAAACGGGTAAGTAAACATCTCAATCTTCAGTATAAGAGAGACTCTTTCTTATATTAGGTCTTTTTACTACCGATTTTGGTTTTTACTTCTAGGACTTATTGGTAATTGGGTCCCTTTAATACTAAAAACTAAGAATATTTATAAGGTCTAAGTATAATTGAGTCCCTTTCAAAATAAAACCAAGGACTTATATACATTTTACATCAAAATGTGACACTACTACACTAATTTGCCGACAAATAAATGTGCTATTTTATTAAATGAGTCCTTATAATTACATAAGATACTTGTGTTTGTTTGTTTTAATAAGATTTAGGACTTTATTTCCTAAATACCGAATACTTAAACTATATTATTAGCCCTGTTTGTTTCAGATTAGAATAAAAATGAAGAGAAGAGCAGACTTAATATTTGAGAAATTACAAATAAATGAGCAACGAAAGGTTATTTCTGTATATTTACATTACACTAATTACATTTAGTGGTTCTTTTAACAGTTATCGTAATTATTTTCGACATTTTCAGGTGGACGTAGGACCAGGCAATAAAAAAAATGTAAGTTGGCCCTCGGACCAAATGCAGAAATCTAGTGACGTGGTTTGTATAAATTTAATCATTATAAATATATATTCCTTTTTTATTTATTAGACATCGTTTTACGGATATGTAAGTAGGTAGATATGAAATGTATATGTTTTTGTGGTTGTTCGTTACAGGATGAAATTAATAAAGAGAACATTCCTCATTTTATTGAGCAAAGAAAACGAAAATTGACGCAGGTAACTAAATGTTAATGTTTTTCAGCCTATGTCAAATCGATAGGCTTATTCCCATAATTTTCTTTTCGTTTTATTACTAAGTAGGTACGGTAGATAGATGTTTAATAGTGGTTTTGATATTTACAGAATGAGTATGAAAGCGATATCTCTCGGACATCCAGTCCGTCAATAATAGAAGGCACACCTGAAAAAAGTGTGCCAAATTATGCAGAGGTCCTTTGCGATGGAAAAACTAATATAACTTGGGTTGGTCTCAAGATATTGTCTCTTTTCGTAACTAATTATTTAACTGAACTTGAACAACACATAAAATTATTGTAATGCTAAATATATTTATGTTTTTTATTATTCAATAAAGTGTACGTAGTATATTTAAGTCACACATGATAATATATTTATATATAATTAAGTGTAATATAATATATTTATATTACACTTAATTATATATAAATATTCAATTCAAAATGCATGCATTTTAGGAACCCTTGGCAGATGAACTACCTACTAATGAACTACCCAGGCGAGCACTTAGTGAGTCATCGTCCAGAAGTTCCTCGTCTTCTAGCTCAAGTAGCTCATCTTCCTCCAGTCGCAGTAGCCCGCTTCATAACAGTAACACCATTGAGTCGAATACAAAGTTATATGAACCCTCAACCTCTACAGATAAATATCATAAAACTACACCACCTAAAAATTATTGTGAGTCGCCTATTCATTCAAACGAAAGTGATGTAGACTTGAGTGACGATGACCCTACGTATTCAAATAGACCCCGTTCACGTCTTGCAAATGCAGTCAGAGTATCTGCGTCGAGTATTTCCTCATCTTCTGATACTACAGACACTGAACCCGAAAATACTAATGATTCTGTTGTGGAAGGTCCAAGGAAATCTCGCAAACGTCTACGAAATCACAACAAGTGGAAACAAGTTGTTGCCAAAACTTTGCGAAATACTGGGAAAGAATATGTTTCTAACACCAAATCTAAAAGAATGGTTCCCGCTCGTTCAATAAAAGATCCATGTACCAGCAAGTGTAGAGTCAAATGTGTCGATAACATAAATGAGATCGATAGAAATCTATTATTTCAAAAATATTGGGCACTAGGAGACATAGATTTACAGAGATCCTTTATTAGAAATTGCATGGTAGAAATAAAACCTAAATATAAATATACAAATTCAGCTAAACCGCGACAGCCGAATAATGCATTTTATTTTTCAGTTAATAATACTAAAATTAGAGTTTGTAAAACTTTCTTTATAAACACGTTAGGTATATGTGACAGGCATATAAGAACTGTTAGAAAAAAGACAGATGCGCAAGGTTTTGTCCAGAAAGATAATCGAGGTAAAAATAATAATAGAAAAAGGATAGAACAAGCAATCATACAAGATATAAAGAACCACATTAACTGCATACCAAGGATTGAATCGCATTATTTAAGGTCTTCAACTTCTCGGGAATATATAGGCGGAGAGAAGACCATAATGGATCTATGGAGAGATTTTGATAAATTTCGACGTGACGCAGGAAAAGCTTCGTGTGAATATTGGTTGTATTATGACATTTTCACAAAAGAATTTAATATTGGATTTTTCCAACCCAAGAAAGACAGATGCGACCTTTGTTTCGAATACGAACTTGTTACTCCAGAAAAAAAACTGCAACTTAAAGAAAAATATGATCGACATTTAAAAGAAAAGGATTTATCCCGAAAAGAGAAACACAATGATCGACTCAACATTGATGAATCCCATATTTGTGCAGTTTTCGACCTACAAGCAGTAATGCAATGTCCTAGCGGTGATTCGTCTTCATTCTATTATAAAACAAAGCTAAATTGCCTTAACTTTACAGTTGTGGAGTTATTAAATAAAAAAGATAAAAATCTAGAGGAAAACACAGAAAGTGAACACAAACGTGATATTGGAGCTTATGGAGATGTCTACAGTTTTTTTTGGGACGAGACTCAGGGGAAACGCGGATCTAGCGAGATCGGATCGTGTATTCTTAAATATTTAGAGATTTTAAATGCAAAAAATCAGGGTCAGGCCATCCACGTTACGTTTTATTCTGACAATTGCTGTGGACAAAACAAAAATAAATATATCGTTTGCTTATATTCCTACGCAGTATCACATTTTGAGAACATCAAGTCTATAACCCAAAAATACCTAATAAAGGGTCATACCCAAAATGAAGGGGACAATGTCCACAGCCTCATTGAAAAAGAAATCCAACGGAATAAAAAAGCTGGACCCATATACGCACCTTGTCAATACGTCACTTTAATAAAAAATTCGCGAAAAAACGGAAAGCCCTTCATGGTTCAAGAATTAACGTACGATTTTTTTTGGGACTTAAAAATGTTTCAAGAGAAATGGGCTTATAACTTTAGCGAAAATGAAAATAAGGGCAGTGTGACTTGGAATGTCATAAAAATCCTTAAATTTACTAAAGAGGATCCGTTTACATTTTACTATAAGACATCTTATAGTCAAAATGAGTTCAACAAGGTAAACATGCGAAACAAAAGAAGGAAGATGAGTGCTATAAGAGAAATTACTATGACCAAAGCATACTCCCAAAGACTAGTGTTATCTGAGAGGAAAAAAACTGACTTGCGTTCCTTAATTGAACATAATCTGATACCTCATTATTATGCTGATTTTTATAATAACATTATTTAACAATTTTTATAAGTATAAGAGGCTCTTCTGCTTTATGTTTTAGTTTTTAGTTTTAAGAAGCATATTCTATTACCAAAGTATTAATTTAAAATTTTGAAATGATATTAAGATTTTTTTAGTTATAATTAATTCCATTTATTAACATAGGTAAACATTCTATGCACCTATGCATAGCATTGCCGTACTGCACACTCTTTTTTAAATTAAGCTTGTTTGATTTTTTTATAGCTTCTTATAATATTGTTTTAAGCGATTAATATTGATTAATTATTATTATTATTATTTTACCTAATTGTTTACTTGTTAAGTACAATTTCTTGTATTAAAGAAAATAGAACTTAATTATTATAAACATTGGCTGTGCAAAACATTGACTGAAGACTGATTTAGGAATAATTATGGTAGGTAATAAATGTTTTTTGAAAAAGCTATTTCTATATGGATAATACAATAATTATTATTGTATGGTTGTTTTTTTCTATTAATTTTATTATTTTTAATTTTATAATTGCATTACAATTTTATTACTTTAATTGTTAACTTGACTTAATTTAAAAAAAGAAAATAAAACTTATTTATTATAAACATTGGCTGTGCAAAGCATTGCCTGAAGACTGATTTACGAATAATTATGGTAATAATGTTCTTTGAAAAAGCTATTTCTATATGGATAATACAATATTGAAATACAATACAATGTTGTATGGTTGATTTGTTTCTATTGATTTTATTATTTTAAATTTTATAATTGCAGATTTTGACTTGAACGACCGAGATTATTATGTTTATTTTCTGTACCAAAGTGACTTAATATGAGTGTTTTGAAAATAAAGTGTTTAATTTCATAGATCTTTTTTAATTTAAAATGACTTATTTCGTTATGTGACACGATATTATTATATCAGTTTATTCTTGTAGTGCACTTTTCAGAAATAAGATGAAAACTGTACAATGATTTCAGAATAAAAGAGACCTAAGACCTAAAATGGTCTAAAAAAAAAACAGTTTCAGTATGATACTGACTTAAATTGGGAACCTTTTTAAAAAACCTTAATTTTATTTTAAAATATGCAACATTTAATTTCTTTTTCGCTCATATTTGACAAAAGATAAACTTAACTTATTACAAAAATCAAATAATTGATATGTTTTCATACAAAATAAATTAATTAAATCAGTTCAAAGATGAAAGTTTGTAATTTCAAAACTTCGTATTTGTTTTCCTAAAAAAATGTTTTTTTGAGATACGTCACTACTATTCTGAAGGTGCGACAATTGGTGCCTGGGAGTTAATCGATTATTAAATGGAAAATTTTCAAATTTTGATAGGAATGACCATGTTAAAAAACAAGCATTTGATTTTTATAATAAAAGAAGAAATAAATAACAATGATTTTACCCTATATGGTACTGGTGTTTTAATTTTAAACCCTCGGATTTTCTGTTACTATTAAGTAAAACAATTTGAAATCAAATTTTTTAATACTAGTGATTTTTAACCCAATAAAAATATAAACTTCTCAATGTACGTGTTATTTTTATAAAAATTAATGATAAATAAATATAAAATACATTTCACACTATTTCCACTAATTTATTTAAAAAAATTGTATAGATTAGTGGAAAAGTGTGAAAAATATGGACTTCAGTTTTTAGTAGAAATTATTAACGTTCTAGTAAAAAATAAAGCTCCATCTGTGGCATTGGTATTGAAACAAAATTGCATATGCACGCCATCTGTCGATCGAGGATGTCGTGATAAACCAACTTTATTGCTTAGAGTGGCGTATCTATACCAGTATATAAGTGTATAATCTATGGCCTGAACCAATTTGGCCAATTCTTTTTTTAAAATAATCGCTGAAGTCCAAGGATGGATGTTCCGGCGAAAAAAAATCGAATAATTGCCGGGAAAGCCCTAAAAACAGCCCTTTTATTTTTTCCATACAAACGTTTTCTAACTAAAATGTAGAGTTAATCTGAACTTTATCGCTATTAAATAAAGATCATATTAAATTGTTGTCACTCATTGTTGTCTAAGCTATATCATATTAATAATTTTGTCGTAGACTCGATCTAAAACTTACCTTAATAATAAAACATAAAAAATTAAAGATTTCGAGTCGACAACATATATCCCCAAAATTCGGATTGTCGAGTATTTAGTTAAATTCTAATTGTGCTGACAGACAAAATATTGCAGTCCATTATAATACAATGACATAATTGCATATTATCACTGTCATTGATAACGGGTGACATCTACTTATTTTAATACGCTTTTTTTCCTTCATTTATAGCACTGGCAAATATACTATTTGCCAGTGTCAAGTTTTGTTTTGTATTGTATTTGTATTACGAAAAGGATTATTTAGACAAAGAAATATTATGATCAGGAGAATTTATAGGTATACATTCTGTTCCAACTTGACGGCTCAACATACGACCCAAGAGGAACTGGAAAAACTTTTGTATTTACAACTATTATACATTTTAAGGCCAGTATATTCGGGCGTTTTATGCATTGAGCGCAGTCGCCCTTCCCGCACGACGAGTTACGCGAAGTCTTCAAACAAATGAACTTTCTTGAACCCGGCGTGAACTTATTGTCCGTCCTAGTATAATTTTAAACGTATGGCAACTTACTAGGTTTTTTTTTTACTTTAGTTTATTTCATAAGAATTACATTATATAAAGAGCGTTTTATGGTTTTGTTATCGATCCTGAACACACAATATGATCATTTTCTATTTTAATAATTACTAAGTTTTTGTATTAAAATGGATACGTTACGTGAGTATTTAATCTTGAACATAAATACATATTTCCCTTCGCAGACTTTCTGAAGGCATATTTAGGATACTATTACTGCTTTCATATTTTCATTTTCATATTCATACCGTATTTGTGTCAATAACTTTCAAATTATTGCATTATAATTGCCAATTTTTAAAGTATTAAATTGATATAGTATATATATTAAATTGATATAGTATATATATATGCCATCGCGGACTTTTTTAGAGACCTTTATAAGATACACATTTCCATGAAAACTCCCAGCGGCAGGCAGCGTTTTCGATGAAAACTCCCAGGCGGCCTATTTTTTTCCGACACGTCCAACAATTATTGTTATATTTTAGCTAAGGCTTATAAAATTTTAATAAATTATATACAAAAACCTTACTCTTGAATTGTTCTATCTATTAAAAAAACCGCATCAAAATCCGTTGGGTAGTTTTGAAAATTTAAGCGTACAAACAGATACAGGGACGGAGAAAGCGACTTTGTTCCGTAATATGTTTAAATGGATATAGCATGATATCGCTAAGAGATAGACATATGCCATCGTGGACTTTTTTGTAGACCTATTTAAGCTACACAATTCCACCATACATTTTTTTGTTGTATCTCAAAGGGTTTAGGCAGCGTTTTCGTTGAAAACTCCCAGGCGGCCTATTTTTTTCCGACACGTCCAACAATTATTGTTATATTTTGGCCAAGGCTAATAAAATTTTAATAAATTATATACAAAAACCTTACTCTTGAATTGTTCTATCTATTAAAAAAACCGCATCAAAATCCGTTGCGTAGTTTTGAAGATTTAAGCGTACAAACGGATACAGGGACGGAGAAAGCGACTTTGTTTCGTAATATGTTTAAATTGATATAGCATGATATCGCTTAGAGATAGACATATGCGATCGTGGACTTTTTTGTAGACCTATTTAAGCTACACAATTCAACCATACATTTTTTTGTTGTATCTCAAATGGTTTAGGCAGCGTTTTCGTTGAAAACTCCCAGGCGGCCTATTTTTTTCCGACACGTCCAACAATTATTGTTATATTTTAGCCAAGGCTTATAAAATTTTAATAAATTATATACAAAAACCTTCCTCTTGAATTGTCCTATCTATTAAAAAACCGCATTAAAATCCGTTGCGTAGTTTTGAAGATTTAAGCGTACAAACGGATACAGGGACGGAGAAAGCGACTTTGTTCCGTAATATGTTTAAATGGATATAGCATGATATCGCTAAGAGATAGACATATGCCATCGTGGACTTTTTTGTAGACCTATTTAAGCTACACAATTCCACCATACATTTTTTTGTTGTATCTCAAAGGGTTTAGGCAGCGTTTTCGTTGAAAACTCCCAGGCGGCCTATTTTTTTCCGATACGTCCAACATTTATTGTTATATCTTAGCCAATATATATAAAAACTTAATAAATTATACACAAAAACCTTCCTCCTAAATTGTCCTATCTATTTAAAAAAACCGCATCTAAATCCGTTGCGTAGTTTTAAAGATTTAAGCGTACAAACGGTTACAGGGACGGAGAAAGCGACTTTGTTTTATAGTAGTAGTAGTAGCTAACATGCGTACCCGGGATATTCTTCTGTGCATTATTAATAATAATAATAATATCTATGGACGCTTTTCACACCACGTCAATCTAGTCCCGTGGTAAGTACTCGAAGAGACTTGTGTTACGGGTACCAGACAACGGAAATACAATATATTTAATACGTTTTATATCAATACTTATATTTAAGATTTTTATTATATAATACACATATTTAATACACATCCATGACCCAGGAACACAGAAACTTTTTTGTTCCCTGGCGGGATTCGAACCCGCGACCTCCGGCTTGAACGCCAACGCGCTAACCATTGAGCCACAGAGGTCATATTACAAACAGACACACAAATCATTGTAAACAAAATAAGTGTTAATTATCACCTCTATCACCATTCATCACCACCATCACCACCATCATTATTCTCGTCAGCGTCATCACCACCATCAATATAATCATCAACTTCATCATCATCACTATTACAATTTACACCCCCCTACCTCATCACCACCACCACCACCATCATTATTCTCGTCAGCGTCATCACCACCATCATTGTAATTATCAACTTTATCATCATCACTATTACAATTTACACCCCCCTCCCCCACCACCACCATCACCACCATCATTATTCTCGTCAGCGTCATCACCACCATCATTGTAATTATCAACTTTATCATCATCACTATTACAATTTACACCCCCCTCCCCCACCACCACCATCATCACCACCACCACCACCACCATCATCACCACCACCACAATCACCGCGATCATCATCATCACCACAACCACCACTGCCACCACCACCCTCATTATGATCATCATTATCACCACCACCATCATCATCATCACCACCGCCACCATCATCATCATGTGTGCATTTTTGATTCTTATCGATACAAAAATTTATGCACAAATATTTTTTTTTTCTTTAAACCTCGAATAGAATTTAAAATTAATATTTTTATAATAAAGATGCGAGTAGCAAGGGATCGACCGTCTTGGCGTTCATTGAGGGAGGCCTATGTTCAGCAGTTGATGGATAAAGGCTGATGATGATGATGAATTAGTAACATTAAATCGATATTAAAATAAAAATGAGGAAAAAAACACGCTGATGATCATGATTACGACAAAAATGAGAAAAAAACATTAAAACTAAATATTGTTCAAATTTTTATTTTTATTTCCTATGTACACTATCATACCAGACACCGGCTTATATGTTCCACACGTTGTTTTAACGATCTATAGCGGAGGGGAGCCGCCAGGCAGCAACGAAACATAGGTCCTACTTTGTTAACGCCTCGCAGGCAACTAAATTGAGGCCGCGCTGGGGACTAGTCGAGTTTTTCACATTATTTGATATTAAGAAAAATAAAAACATTTATTTAAAAAAGTAAGATCAGAATAAAATTCTAAATGTTATTACCTATTTTTTCATATAAATTTTGTAACTTAAAATCTCACATTCTTCAATTACAACTAGAAAAATAATCAAAAACATCTTGTGTTTGTGATTTTTTTTTATCGAGGCAAGTTACAATGATCGTGTTTTGAATAGGTTAATAAAAAAGAATGTATACTAAACTACAACATATATTTTTAACGGATCAAAAAAACCAACATTACTATGTTTACGACTTAAACAAAAACAGCCGCTTTGGGATATACTGGCCTTAAGATCCGAAAACAAAATATGCCTGCATTTACTGGGATTGCTGCAAATCTTTAGATGGCGGTAAAACAGATCACTCGAGATTTAAAATTCCAATTAATTTTGACGAAGTCTCTACGTCTTACATGTCATAAGGATTCAGGCAATGGATCATCAAATGCGGACGGCGCTAACCATAGTGATGCATTGTAGATAATTTAATTGTAGACCATTTGTTTGATGTGTCGTTTGACACAAATTATTATAAAAATTATTCAATGAAAACGTTACTTACTCCTCAAAACGGAGACTGTTTTCAATTGCACGACTAAGTTATTAAAAAAACCTCCGGTGTGTTTAAAATTTAAGAGAGTTATGACGCTGTAGTTGAGGACGATCTTAATGATGTTTTAAACTATCCCGTAGAATTCCTAAACTAGATATAACGATTGCAGGACGTTCCCGAAACCCAAAAATGGTGATAATATCGCGAACCCGACCAAAATACAAAGCCCCAAAATTACGGGCTATGGATCATTAGTACTGATTTTAAATTTGGTCGGTTTCGCGATATTATTTCGTTTGTTTTAGTTTCGGCACGCAACATAAAATGCATCAGTTTCCACGTCATTACATCAGTCAAACACAAACCGCGTTACCAAGAGTGTTTTATTATTTTTAATAATTATTTTAATATCCCTGTCTGTGCAAAATTATTTAAATACATACTAATATTATTATGTAATTGGGATGAACACCGAATTAAATAATAAATATAGGAAAATGAAAACTTTACACACATGTGATTATTTACTTTTAAATGTATTTTGTACGTATAATATAGTATCGAAAACTTATCTGTTTGGATGGATTTTTGATATAAGATTGAAGACTTCTATAGCGAATTGTATGCGTCCCATGCTTCTGAGATCCGTCCCAACCTGATACCCGGAACAATGATCTGCGTGCCAGCCTAACATGACACCTCTCTGGCGGGCTTTCGAACATCAGATTAGATGAGGTTAGTCTGGCTCTTAAGCAGCTAAAAGGGGGAGGATTTAGCACCATAGACCACATTCAACCAAGTTGTAAAGAAGACCCATGAGTACAACCAGCCACCGCGCCTTGCTTTTGACTCTATTAAAACCTGAGCTGTTCTGGAAGCTCTACTGCGATGTCATGCCGATTGGCGTTACGCTAAAGTGATGAGAGGATTATACGAAGCCGCTTTTATGTTCATTCTGATTCCGGGAGGTCAAACAAGACCAATCCAACTGCATTGAGGAGTGCCACAGGGGGATGTTCATTCCCCGAAACTATTCACGAATGCTTTGGAGGAAGTCTTCAAGACTTTAAATTGGGCAGAATGTAGCATAAACATTAACGGCGAGTATCTCTCACACCTTCTTTTTACCGACGATATACTTATATTGGCCGAGTCGCTGAAGGGTTTGCAGAAGATGCTGCACCGTCTAAACGAATCCTCCCGACGTGTGGGCCTTAGAATGAACTTGGGCAACATGAAAGTCATGTTCAACAAACACGTTCTCCTTAGGCCGGTTAACGTCGATGACATAACTCTCGAACCCGTGCAAGAGTATTTCTACCTTGAGCATACCTTGCAGCTAGGTCGACATAACTTCGAGAGGCAAGCCGATAAGAGGATTCAATTAGGTCGGACAGCATTTAAGAAGCTTCGCCATATTCTCACGTCATCTATACCGTACAGTTTAAAGACCAATGCGTTCTCTCCGTGATGACCTACGGGACCGAAACAAACTCTTAATTTACGACTGGTCCGTAATTTTTCCGTTGCTCAACGTGCTATAGAGCGTGCTATGCTTGGTGTTTCTTTGGCAGATAGGATTCGAAACGAAATCCTCCGCCAGAGTACTAAAGTTACCGATATTATCATGCGAAAAATATGCGCGTTGAAGTGGCAATGGGCTGGTCACACACTCAGAAGAACGGATGGCCGATGGGTTAATAAGGTTCAAAAGTGGAAGCCGCGTTTAGGTAGACGAAGTGTTGGTCGGTCATTAAGCAGGTTGGAAGACGATCTTCGTGCAGTGGCAGATCCGCGTTGCATGCGAGTGGTACGGGATCGGTCGTCTTGGCGTTCATTGAGGGAGGCCTATGCTCAACAGTGGATGGATAAATGCTGATGATGATGATGATGATGTACCCATAAACAATGCCATCACAAGAACATAACCAGAATAGATGAGTTTGTGTGTTGTAATAAGTTGTTGATTATCGTAGTTATGCTTATTAAATCCCCATGACTTCCTTTACAGATCATAATCTCCACTATCTGAGCGAGGCACCCACTTTTTAAATATTTGTCACCTTTAGGCTTCAACTGTCCCTTTAGATTATTTTTATGCAGGTTTAGTCTGAAGCCTTCTGGCAGATATCCCAGTCGGGGTTTTTAGTGGATCCCAGAAGGGAAGAGGCGAAGGTCGTGGAAGATTTATCCGACGGAGGTGAGGCATGCTCCCGCCACAGGAACGAACCACATTACACGCAAACATTACGGCCACTAGGGCCATTAGCATATAGCATATAGCATATATACCATAGCTCAAAACGAAAATAAAAAACTCAAATAGGTAGGAACAAAAAGCTGCCACATACCAAATTTTTTCGACAGAACGAAGTCTGTCGGGTCCGCTAGTACATATATAAATACATACACAATAAATAAATACATATTATATTATAATACATATGAAATATACAATATATACATTAAAAATATAATGGTTAATTAACTATCGAGTGAGTTCAGATAATGTTGCTTCAGACGAGATTTGAAAGAAGTTATGGTAGGACAATCTCGCATAGATGTGGGAAGGTTATTCCACATTTGAGCTGCTTTTACTGTAAAATTATTAGCATAAGAAGCACTGTTATAGTAAGGGATGGTCAAGGGTTTTGGTTGAGTACAAGCTCGTGTTGGTCTGTCACTAGTAGGCCTATATGTAAAGCGCTCCCTTAGGTACTGGGGAGTGGAAAGTTTTAAAGTATAGATTAGATTATAGATGTAGGTTAAAATGTGCGTATTCCGGCGAAGTTGAATTGGAAACCACTTCAATTGAGAGCGATATCCGGAAATATGATCAAATTTGCGCAAACTAAATATAAATCGGATGCACAAATTTTGAAGACGTTCGAGTTTGTTCAGTAGCTCTTGTGTTGCATCTAAATAGCAGACGTCAGCGTAGTCTAGGATGGGAAGTAAGAGGAATTGTGCTATCATGATCTTTGCTCCCAAAGGTAGAAAATTCTGCAGTCTTCGCAAGGAATGCAGAGATTGATGTAACTGTCGACTAATCTCTGAAATATGTGAGGCCCAAGATAAATGACAGTCAAATATAAGTCCTAGATTCCTCGACTTATCTATGAAAGGAATCGGTATATCATTGTATATTACTTTGGTAATTGAGTCAAAATTAATTCTTCCGCGTAATTGTCTACTACCTATTATCATAACTTGTGACTTAGCAGGGTTCACAACAAGACCAAAAAGGTCTGTCCAATTCTTTATTTGTAGCAAGTCAGAGTTAATTGAACTATCAAAGTCTTGTAAACTTGAATGTCGGTAAAGTTGCAAATCATCTGCATAAAGGTGATAGAATGAAGTTAAAATTTTAGTTATTTCATTAATAAAAATGGAGAAGAGCAAAGGAGATAGAACACCGCCTTGGGGAACGCCAGCAGCGATGTCAACCCAGTTTGACTGACATTCGCCCAAACGAACCTGCTGCTAACGCCCTCGTAGATATGAGCTAAACCAATTTAAAGCTGGAGAAGAGATGTTAAGAGACCTAAGAATAGCTAGGAGAATGTCAAAGTCTACAGTATTAAACGCATTACTAAAATCCAATAAAACCAAAATAGTAACCAATCTATTGTCCATTGCAAATCTTATGTCTTCTGTAACTTTAAGAAGCGTTGTTACTGTACTATGAAATAGACGGAAGCCAGATTGATACGGACTTAAGCAATTGTTAAATGCCAGATATGCAGACAGCTGATGATGGACGGCTTGTTCCAGAATTTTAGAGAGGAGAGGTAGTACTGAAATTGGTCGAAAATGAGAATAAGAGAAGGGGTTTATAGTTGTTTTTTTATTCAGGGAAATCTTTAAGGATGTGAATATTATCTTTTAAGCATCAAGCACGCAAACGCCACCTTGAACAGTAAGAGACGTTTCTTGAAAATCAGGCCAGAAAGTATACCTACATGAATGTCGTCCACCTTAAACTTAATCTTATACCTTTAAACGGGCAATTCTTGTGTATAATATATTTATATATAATCTGAATCTCGGAAACGGCTCCAACGATTTTTATGAAATTTTGTATACATGGGTTAAAAACGGCGGTAAATCGATCTAGCTAGGATACATTTTTGAAAAACTTTTTTATCCTTGTCCACATACCCGCCTGGGGACACTCCCCAGCGGGATGCCTCAGCGCATTTCCCCGCGTTAAAAAAAAGGTGAAGGTGCGGGCAGCAGATAGTATATAATATATCGGTGCTGGTTAATCCATTTCGTGGAATCTAGAACGTCTGTTATCTAGGTAACTGAGCAAACGTTTCGTCATCATGACTATTAATTAGTATTCTAGCAATCATCATCATCGTTAACGGATTTTACAGCGTTTTTTGTACATTCCTAAGTTTTACTTTCGTTGCGGATTTACAGTCACGGTCACGGATGAATTGGTACAATAAACGCTAGCATAATCAATTTGTGGCATACACATAGAAGAAAAAGGATTGTGTGGTTTTATGAAACCACGGTAAAAGTGAAACTTTAAACATTATAGACATTTAGGGCCTGTTTCACAATCTCCAGTTAAGTTCCCAATCGGCAACATATTTGACAGATAGAGTATGGAGTATCTGTTAAATATCTGTCAAATATGTTGCCGATAGCCTATTGGGCACTTAACTGGAGATTGTGAAACAGGCTCTTAACAAAAAAAATAGCGTAGAGCTCTGGCACTAATGAGTATAGTCTATACATTACACGGTCAGCTGATGCGAACTATGGGCCATATTGGCCTCCGACCGTCACGCGACATGCGACACACAGACAAAAAAGTTTGAGACGATGTAATAAAAGTTTCACTTTAATTATATATACGTACATGGTGTATTTTCACAAAGTTCCTAGTTCAATTTACACAAAGCATTTTCTACATCAAGCAACAATTGGGATTTCATACACCGACACTTCGATTACGCTAATTTCACGCATTCTAATTGATTACACGGTTTTCTATCGCACTTTACACTATACTTTTTTTATTGAACAGTATAATTTTGTTAGTAAATAATTAGAAATATGATATCCACTACACCAGAGGATTAGCAAAATCATCATAATACACCAAGTTTAATCCGTCCTAAAACTATCATATTAGTAAATTTAGGAACCACGTAAAATCAGGATTGCGGCTTCCCCGGACGCCACAATCACACCACTGAATGGTTACCTTTTGAGGAACTACATTACAGTGTTGTGCATTTTCCGGCGAATATAATATTATTATATCTATATGTCAAAATTTTCATACTTATGTTTATAAAGTTATAAACATAAATATGAAAAATTTAAAATAAAAGTAGTTCACTTATATTTTAAATTTTAACCGTGTGATGTTGTAAGTTTAACTACAATTTCTTATTTCTTATATATACAGTATAAATGTTCCTCAATAAACGTTTATTCTATTCTAAATCACGATTGTTTGATGAAGTTGGTAGGAAAGTATATAAGAGAAACCTTAATAATAATAATAATAATAAATGACACTTTATTGCACACCAAAAACATAATACAATATACAAATATTAAAACTAGAAATGAGAGCACAAAAGGCGGTCTTATCGCTAAAGCGATCTCTTCCAGACAACCTTTGAGCATAGGAGTGACATAGAAACAAGTACGAAGGCGGAGTAGACTAAGTGCATAAATTAACAGAAGAACGTAATAAATATAAATATATACACATGTTATATACATATACATACATACACATATCTACGATGTATAGATATTATGCAATATATAATTATTTATATACCTAATGTATAAATAAAGAGGAAAAATATAATCTATAAATATACATAAAAATATATAAATAACATAAACCGATGAATGTAAAATAGTAAACAAAAAACAACATGAGGCATGAAGGATTAGATTTTAACTTAAATAGTGGTCTCTGACAAGTTTTTTGAAAATATTTAGAGATTTAGCTTGCCGGATATGTAGAGGAAGCGAATTCCAGAGTGAAACAGCACGAGCAGACCTTAGGGCTTGTTCAGATAGCGCGACAACGACGCGGACATTATCTATTTAGATATTTATTTAATGCTTTAGACCACACGATTATAATATGAATCTTGAATTCTGAAATCGCGCGATTGTCGCCATGTCTGTACGAGGCCTAAGGGTAATGACCGAATATATCTATATATAATTCTTCTGTGCGTGATTTTGATGACATTTATTTTGTTCGAGTGGATTCTAGATTAAATTAGATTTACAATTCCGTCCCACTAAATGCTTTGTTGATGATCATGTCAATTGTTCTGCTAGTTTAAATACTATCATTGTCACTGTAACCTCAACTTCTAAATGTGAGTTCTGACCTTTTTTGTTAATATCTGGAGCAAGATAATGGCTATGGAATTTCAGCAGACAATTAGCACCATCTAAAGAAATGAGGTGAATGACCTCCATCGAAGGATTTTGATAATAATAGAAACAAATGTAAGGTATTATAATTGTTTCTTCAGTAAGCACTTAGATATTATTATAGGTAGTAAAGACATCATAAATAATTCTATTTTTGAATAAGGCGTTTGTAGAGATACCAGTGATACCACTTTCTTGCTTGATCCTTTCGTGACACAGATTTGCTATGTTTCGGATAGAAGAACAAGACACTGTAATGACTGATACCGGGACGTCTATATTTTCGCCCGGTTTCTGAAGCTGTTGGTCAAAGTGTATGTCAATTAACATGACTGTTAATGGCGGTTAACATACGATTCGAGAGTCAAATTTGACAGCTTCACTGTAGTTGTTATGTCAACTGACAGGCTGATCAATTTAAGTAACCACGCTTCTAGCAACTCTTTTGACACTTAACAAGAGACTTGACAGTTGATTCGTTAATTTTGACGTTGATCAGCTTTTCAGAAACCGGGCGTTTATGTCTGGATTTGATGATATTTGAATTATTCGTTGTTTTAACCCTTAGAAAGTAAAAAAATTAAGGTTTTAACCTTAAAGTATTAACCCTTTATGTTCCACTGCTGGGCACGGATCTCCTCGAAATCAGGCGAGGAGGGTAATGGGCCAATAGTTCACCGATGCGCCGGCCTAATGCGGATTGCTGGACTTCACATATATTTAAAGACTTTTATTTTCATCAGGCATGCAGGTTTCCTCACGAATTTTTCCTTCACCGGTGAACTTGATAAACCGCGATAAAATCCGTAAAAGATATTTCGTGATAAAAGGAAGACAACATCGACCATGACCGAGCTTTGTTTACCTGGAAGCTGGAACTACTTAGCCTAGCCAACTTCTTTATGTAGTGCAATAGGCACTACATTAAGATTTTGGCTAGGCTAAGGCTGAGACAGGAGATGTTAGTTAAAGCCTTTCACATTATTACGAGAAGTGTACAATGGCACATAAAACGCTTTACGAAACCTGACGAAGTAGAGAGTATTTACGTTTATCATCATCATCATCATCATCATCATCATCATCACTTATAGTTATCGTTCTTTCGTAAAATCAAAGAAACCGTTTTATCAAAATGTCTATTTACAGTAGTTTTATATACAACATTGATTTTATTAGTATACCAACTATTTATCAATCAACAGCCGCAGCTAATATCATTATCAACTAGCAGCGAACCGCGGTTTCGCTCGTGTACTTTCAATTATTATACGTACGATAAACAAATACAGCCTAAGTTTTCTTGTTGTTTAGGCTATAATAATATTATTGTTATTTGTGATTAAAATCCATTTTGTTACATTAAAGTGTAAAAAACATTACAAAACTTACATACAAACTTTCGCGTTTTAATTAAAATTTAGTAGGATAATATTGAATATTTTGTATTATTATTTCCAAGGCAGCTAAAATATTGAATGGCTGCTTAAAGGCAAAAATAACTGCCCACATAATTTTTTCTAGTCTCATAAAATTTACATATGCCTCAAAAGTAACGATAAAAACTCTGACCAGCAAGTTAATCCAGTATTAATTTATTTATAGAACATAATGTACTTACGATTGCGATATGGTCTTTGAAATTGGCGTCATATTTCCACAGGCGGTCTATGAAGCGTGTGTTCGGTACTACAATCTCCTGCAACGAAGACTTCACGATGGTTTGACGTAAGGCACTGGACGATAAACTCCTCGAGTTCAATTCGCGTAAGTGACGAATAAATATTCTACGCGACATTTTGCGTGCGTCTCCGACGGTCGCGCCGTAATAACTGATTAGGATTTGGCGTTTAGGCTGAGGTAACAGGTTGACCGGTTGTTACGCGGTTTTTAGGTTCCGTATACGTTTTACCGGTTGCGCGATATGGGTGTATATAGGGTTGCCAGGTCGCCAAACCTGGCAACCCTATACATTGGGTAGAAAGACCGGACACCCAACATTATTGAGGATTTTGTGTCAGTATGAGGTACGACATAAAAATTGTATGTAAAATCTAGTATTTTTTTTATGAATATCATACATTTTGTTACATTCTAGTAAAATAATAGATAAAATCGTATGGCAAGACAGTCTTAGCCTAAGATTGATTTGGCATCGCTCGTTTTTAAAATGTAAAAACTAACAAAAGCCGGACATTGTTTATTTTGGCCGGACATGTAATCAAAAAGTCTACCTATGTCCGGCTTTATCTGGACGCCTGACAACCCTAGGTGTATGGATGTATTACCTATGTTTACTCCTTCCGTGAAGTAACTACTATAAATAGATATATAGATACAGAGATAGCGTAATTACCGGTACACATTTGTGCACACGTGTTTCTAATTAACATGTCTATACCGTATTAAGTCTACGGGACTTTGGTATCACCATACTGAGTTCTTCCAATAAGCGACTTCGCTTCGGAGAGGTCAAAACTGGTACAGGGACTTAACACCTGACTATAATAATAATAATATCTATGGACGCTTTTTACACCACGTCAATCTGGTCCCGTGGTAAGTACTCGAAGATTATAGATATTGCCCGAGTTACCCGGGCTAGGTACAGAAGTAATGTTCGGCTCTGACCGCTCATCATAAGGTAATGGCCGCCAGTAACCAAGGCCTCGTAAAAGAATTGGATTTCGGGGCCCTTCGGTTACTTGCTCATTAAAATTCTCGCATATATTATATTTTTTTTAAATGTATCTCTTGTAAAACTAGGGAATGAAAAAATATGTTAGAATGCAATCCTACTAAAATTGTAAACGCGAAAGTTTAAAAAAATTATACATTTAGCTATGTCTCTCTCTCTCACTCAAAAAGTATTGAATACTTAGATCAGTATTTTCTTATGACGTTGTCACGTTTAACTATCGTCAGTAAACCGACTTTACAGACAACCGATTCTATTTTTGTTATAATACAGCTTTAAAACCTGTTAAATTATTATTAAAATTAACATCCTTGTTATATATGTTTCAGTATTTTCAGGATTCGATTTTGATTAGATCCAAAATTATGCAAATATTTAAATATTAAAACCTGTGCTTATTATATTGGAAATAATAAAGACGTAAGAAAAAATAAGCTCTTTTATTAATTAAAGCATTTTACAGTTTACACATAACAATCCCTTTACCATAACATCAGTACATATGACATAAACTTGTATAACATTAAAATAAGGTAACATATTATAAACAATTTTATTTTGAAAAAAAAAATATTGAGTACTTACTTATAATATAAGTCATAAATTTTGTAAATATTTATTTCTTCATATTGCACTTAATTCGTTAAAATTTTCTAAACATTTTACTTATAAATTTCTTTTTTATATAAAAATATTGTTGATAATTTTTAATTGTTGATAAGTAATATTATTAAATATTGAGTTCTGAATACTTTTTTGTGCACAGTTTTTTTTTAATTATGATAAAAATCACATGAACAACTTTGTAACATTTGTGTATTTAACAGTTTGTAAGTTTACACTTTTAAACATAATATATTCACATAACTTTTTTCATACAAACAAATAACAACTATAAAAAAATTAAGTCGTAAGTGCCACCCATATATTAAAACATGAACAAAATTGTGATAACAAATGTTAAATTCTAAAAACATACTAATATACCAAATAGATATATAGATATATAGAAAACAAAACTTATTTTAAAGTTTAAAACAAATTCTATATAACATATTAGTTTTCAAAACAAAACAAGCTGTATCATCATTCATTTTATAAATGTTTTCATTCAACCAAGTTATTAATATTTATAATAATTAATTATTATCTGACTAAAACAAGTTTTTCTCTTCATTTCGAGAAACTTTACATGTTATTTTGTCTAGTAGAAAAATGTCTATTAATTTACTGTTGACAACAAAGTTGAGAAGTTAAAGAAGTTAAGAATTAAAATAACCATATTTTAAATATTATTATGTATAGACCACAAAATACTAAAACAAAAAAAAAACTTAATCTATGGTATTTGTGACTGTTTACCCGCGTACTTTACATCCCTGTAGTATTACTATTAATTATAGGCTATGGGTGAAGCTATATACGTATAGGTAATTGTAGTTTCATTAAAATTCAGTAGTTTGTAAATTGTTCATAAAATGAGGATATTTTATCGTCTTTATAAATATATTATACTAGCTGTTGCCCGCAGCTTTGCCTGCGTTAACTAAGATTTACAACGGGAGCTTGGTACGCAAAATAAGTAACTTTTCTGGTTGTTTTTTTACACCTTGTGTCCGAAAAACCCAAATATCTTACGGAACCCTATTTTTTTCCAGAATAAAATGTAGCCTATGTTACTCGTGGATAATGTAGCTTTCGAATGGTGAAAGTATTTTTGAAATCGGTCCAGTACTTTTTGAGCCTATTCATTACAACCAAACAAACAAACAAAGTTTTCCTCTTTTTAATATTAGTGTAGATATTATGTTAATTTATTAAAATTCGTAAAAAACTTATATCAAAATAATATTGCAAGAGACACAAGTATTGACTTTCAAAATTATTTTTGATAAATACATTGGTCGGTACTGATTAAAAAAAATTGTTTTAGATCCCAATTTTGTCAGTATACACAACAAAACAGTTTAAATTCTAAAAAGTATAATGGCACAAAAAAGTTAAGAATTCATAACTTTATATTTAATATGAAGAATAAAGAATTGGACAAGTGGTTTGCTCTTAAGTATAAGGCCACAAGTCATCATACTTACTGTTTCAAATTAATTTTTGTCTGAAGAAGTCTTGAGATGATGATGTTATTAAATGTATATAAAGTTTTAAGAAAAGCATAATAAAAGTATAAAATATAAATTGTTTGTATAAAAAAGTTTACTTATTTACTTAGTTATATCTTAATTTAAAATGGTCCCAACCCTATAAAATTGCATATCATCTAGGTTTTTAATAAATAAATCCATCTTAAGTATATAATTTCCTCCTATACATAATACAATAAAACCTAAAAAAACATGCTTACAAACTTTTGAGTAGGTATAAAAAATTTATAAAAATTTCATAAAATTTTATCATAATTTTAGATCATTAATATAAAATGTATAAAATATATTTTTAAATCTACATAAATCTTAATAAAATTTGTAAAAAGTTATTTCATTGTAATTAATAAAATAACCTGTATTTTCCATGAAAGGCACATTTACTGTCAATCATAGACTATAGAAAGCAAGGAGAGCTATCTCAGTATATAAAAAAGTGTCCACTGATAGGCAGCAAATTAAGATGGCGCCACAATAGCAATTGGAATGTATTTAAAAAGACGCCACAAATAATTAGAGTAGTATACTAGGTAGTAGGAGTAGGAAAGAAAAACTCCCTCTTTGTCATCGCGCATTTTACAAAAATGTAACTATTTAATGTGTTCTCATTGCTAAATTCACATCATTTTCCGACACTAGCGTTATTTTGACGAGTCTTCGAACTATAATTTGCCGTTTCCAAGTGGACACTTTTTCAACTGATCCCCCATACTAGACGGTTCTCCTTGCCTCTACCCTCCATATTGTCAATGAACACATATTATTTTAAATGTAACAACGCCATAGGTCACACTAATACACACGCCACGTAGTAAAAACTATGTTCATATGCACACCAAGCCTTAGGATAAAAATATTTGTCTTTATTTCAAAACGTACTTTAATGACGTTCACATAGAAGTTTTTTATTTATGTACAAGAATTCCATAAAATTTTTATGGCAGTTGTTTTTGTATTTATTTATAAATTCGTCTCATTAAATTTGAACATAAAAAAATAATCTTACCAAGACATTGAGTAGAGGTTATCTTAATCTTATCAATATAATCAGTATTTTTTAAGTTTTGTTACATTAAATACGAATTGACCACTTTGATAGTCATGTAAACACACTGCTTTAATAGTAATGTACCTAAGATATTGTTAAGATCTATACTGCAGTTTTTGTGGTCACAACCATAGTTATGGTCACGAAATATAGATATAAGGAGTCCGAACGTAATCTTGAACGAATTGTCGCAATTTAGATGACAGAATTCAGTTCGGCAAATTGCTAGTAGAGCACGCTAAGTACTCGTTTAAATCTACGCGGGAAGTATTGTGGCGCTGATTGGTCCGCTACCACAGCATCGGTACGCATTCGATTCTAGCGTAGCCAGTGGCAGAAACGTGAACTAAGATCTGGGTTTATTATTGTTTACACAGAGTATAGATATAAGGAGTTCGATCGATATTGGCTTTTCCGTAGTATTCACGTACACAATAATAAACCCAGATCTTAGTTCTTTTTTCTGCTGCTGTCTGCGCTTGCATACCGATGCTACTGTAGCGGATCAATCAGCACCACAGTACGGGAAGTAAACGCGTAAAGATTTAAACGAGTACTTATTAAAGAAGGCGCACTCTACCGGCAAAACTGTCATCAAAATTGCGACCTTTAGTTCAACATTACGTTCGGACTCCTTATATCTATACTGCGTGATTGTGTATGTGAATACTATGGAAAAGCCTATATCGTCCGTACTCATCGACCACATAACCCAAAGACTCCTAATGACAGGGGAACGGGTTCTGGCGACACATCTGCCTTAAAGTTCCGACGTAAGCCGTAAACAATGTACTCAAACTATCGTGTCGTCTCATTCTTTCCCGTTGCGAAATATATCCATTTCTTTTTAACGTTCCGTGATTGGTAATGTATGACCTTGAATTAGCTAATCACAGCATTGCAACCCCTTTCCTCTCACCTTAGCCAGTTGCCAGAATGCATTCAATACGAAAAATCTAACAGAAGTCTATAGGTTGTGTGGTCGATGTTCGTACTCCTTATATCTATACTTCGAGGTAATAGTTTACTAACTGTCACGTGCGCGCAGGTCTGATGTGTCAGTCAAGTGTGAGCCAATATACATACATATTGTCGAGCCAGTGAGGTGTGTGGTAATCGGTACACTACAAATAAGTTCTATGAACACTTTTTTATTAACAATACTTAACTTTCAAATCCTTCTTCAATATCTTGCCAGCCGCACTCCTTGGCACCGACTCTATAAACTGCACTTGTTTGATGCCCTTGTATGACACCACTTTGGCATTCACATATTCCATTAGTTCTTTGTCAGATACGTTTTGTCCCGGCTGAGACACCACGAAGGCCTTGGGCACCTCCCCGGAGATGGGATCTGGGACACCCATGATAGCGCAGTCAGACACCTTTGGATGTGTTCGGAGTATTGTCTCCAACTCGGCTGGAGCCACTTGGAAACCCTTCACCTGTAAAAACAAATTGTTCTTAATAGTATCATTATCATCATATCTTTATCCGTTTACTGCAGAACATAGTATAAATAAACAAATGTACGAATGCTTTTTTTTTCTTTGGTGGCTCCTCTATAAGTATTTTGTTTAAATAAGAAATTCAGAACATAAACCCAGCACAAGAGAGAATATCATAGTATTTCTGTGGATACTAGCATATGTTAGGTCTCGGTATATCACTACACATATACTACCAGAAATATTCATTTAAAAAACTTGGAATGTTAAATTAATTAGGAAAGTGATAGGTCAACGCAGTAATGCGAATCACGTTTCCATCAGTTGAGTTACGAATAGGAAACTCTTATAGTTTCCTATTCGTAACATAACTGTAACACAACAATCCATCCATCATGAGGCAGGTAAACATAAAAGTTAAGCAGTAAAGTAGTAACCCATTGTCCCACTGCTGGGCATGGGTATCATCAATACAGGTTGGTGAAAACTTCACACACCTTCAAAGACTTTTAATCTCATGAGGCATGCAGGTTTCCTCACCATGTTTTCCTTCACCGATTAGGTAACATTACGTAGAATAAAGAGTAATTATGCAACTATTTCAATTAAACGTTCCAATACATTATATGAATATTTGTATTTTTTTATAGCATAGGAGGGCAAACGAACAGCCGAAGCCTTGCGACTATTTACATCCACCCAATTCGGCTGCAAAGCAGTATGGCACTACCATTTTACAGCCCGTTTCTATCCCGTTCACTAGTTTTACTATCGCTTCATCGGACACTATCAAATAAGTCACTATCACTAGGAGCATCTTGCTTATGTATACCATGAGTTTAGGTAGACTTTCAAATCAACGATTTTCGTTACAACTACGTACGTACACGTATACGCACATGTATACGTGTACGTACTTACGTGTACGTCCCCACGTACGCACTACGTACCTTAATGAGCTCTTTCATTCTGTCCGTGATGTACATATGGTTGTCCTCGTCGTATTTGCCGATGTCGCCCGTCCTGAACCACCCGTCCTCGCTCAACACGTCGTCTGTGGCCGCCTTGTTGTTGTAGTACCCTTGCATGATACTCGGGCCGCGGAGATACAGCTCACCCTCCTGGAATTAAAATAACACTTTATATAGAACTAGCTGTTGCCCGCAGCTTCGCCTGCGTTAACTAAGATTTACAACGGGATCTTGTACGCAAAATAAGTCACTTTTCTGGTTCTTACGGTACTTAAAATGACGGAATCCTATTTTTTTCTAGAATAAAATTTAGCTTATGTTACTCGTGGATAATGTAGCTTTTAAACGGTGAAAGAATTTTTGAAATCGGTCCAGTACTTTTTGAACCTATTCATTACAAACAAACAAACAAAGTTTTCTTCTTTATAATATTAGTGTAGATTTAGTCGACTACCTATTGTAACACGTATATTGAAGTAAGTTTTAAAAAGTTTCGAGAATTTGTGAGATAACAAACTCCAAACTTATATGGCTTCAAACATTTTTATAGCATAGAAAGGCAAACAAACAATCGAAGCCTTGCGACTATCGACGCCCATTAACATATACATAGCCAGAGGTTATGAAGATGCGTTACCCTTCTTTTCATTTCAAGAAAAACTGCACGCCTAACGAGATTAAAAGTCTTTGGAGGTGTGTGAAGTTCACAAACCCATACTCCACCAGCACCGTTAAACTATAGCCTCGATACCCTCCTCGCCTGATTTCGAGGAGCTAACCCTTGTCCAACAATGGGACATATCTTTATATGCTAATGATGATAATGAATGTATCTTACTTTTCCAGGGCCCAAATTCTCCCCCGTCTCCAAGTCCACTATCTTGGCCTCGCAGGAGCCGAACAGATGCCCGACGGAGTCGAACTTGTTCGGGTGGCCCTTCTTCAGCACGGAGACGGAGCCGCTGGTCTCAGTCAAGCCGTATCCTTGGCGGATTACTATTTTCTTCTGAAATGTTTATGAAATTTTATTACTTATGTTTACATTTTTTGACGTGACATCGTCTTATAATTCGACGGAGCCGGCTGCACGCACGAAAAAACATGACTCATGCGGCGTTACCTCGCTCTGAGGCGTTCCATTTTACTTGAAGTGCAAGCGAGAGCACAGAACAAGCGATAAAGAGACACAATCGGCCCATCAGTATTTTCTTATGACGTTGTCACGTTCAACTATTGTCAGTAAACCGACTTCACAGACAATTTTTTTTATAGCATAGAAAGGCAAACGAACAATCGAAGCCTTGCTTCTATCGACGTCAATCAACATCCACATAACCAGAGGTTACGCAGAATCGTTGCCTACCTTTTGCCTATCCCCCTCAATGGGCCACCGGAACTCAATTAAGGAAACAAGCTACACGAGCTCAGCTGTCACTTTACGTCGATTTCATGTGAGCAAGAGGTTGCTCCCTGGTCGTGCCGGCCCAATTTGGCGGCAAAGCAGCATGGCACTACATCTTACAATATTACATTACATACATATAAAACGAGCCAAATTGTTAGCTTTCGATGTATAAAAGCATCAACCACATAACCCATAGACTAATAACAGGGGAAGGGCTTCTGGCGACACATCTGACTTATAGTTCCGATGTAAGCGTCCGTGCTGAAATACTCAATCAGTGTCGACCATTACTGGGACCTGTCAACACGATCGGAGTGTGTTTATAGAAAATTGCTAAAAAACTTAAAATGCCTCGGTATAGTATGTAATGTTGATTTATAATAAAGCAACTTATCGAATATGGAGAAAGATATGTTAACATTTCACTTGTTAGTATCTTATTATCTTTATTTATATTTATAAAACAACAATTTGTTTCGCAAGTGCGGAATTCACGTTTCACTGGTCGGTTCTTAAAACAATGTACTCAAACTATCGTGTCGTCTCATTCTTTCCCGTTGCGAAATATATCCATTTCTTTTTAACGTTCCGTGATTGGTAATGTATGACCTTGAATTAGCTAATCACAGCATCGCAACCCCTTTTCGTCTCACCTCAGCTAGTTGCCAGAATGCATTTAATATATAAAATCAAACATTAGGAGTCTATGGGTTATGTGGTCGATGTATAAAGGCCTCGAATTTCTAACTAATATGCTAATGAAGTCGAATATTAGTACAGCGTAAGCGGCTTTGTTTAAAGTGAACAGATTACTGTTGGTCGAGTAATTATCTACTATACATAGTAATTGTTTTTATTAGTTGTTTTGGCAATAGTCGCTGATGATTAAAAAAAAGTCCACCAAGGAGTGGCTTCACTAATTCATTCGTGAGATGCCTAGCCTGGCTATTCTAGCCAGGCTAATGTTAAATGCTAGGAAACTAGATGGTAAAATTAGTGCCAGTAATTACGGCCAGACAGTAGGGTCAAACAGGATAGTGGTATCCATGCATACGTTTTCGTTGCTTTTATTATAATTTATGATAATAAAACAAAAATCTCTTGGATTTTTTTGATCAAAAGCACAGTACCCTCATGTCCCTCAACCCTCCTAGAGCGACGATGGTCCAGTGGTGGATGGACTCGGCCACTTATGCGAGAGGTTCCGGGTTCGATCCTGACCCGTTCGTGTGTGCCTTGAAATGGGTTTTTCTAAATTTCTAAGTGCACACACGAGACTCTCGTTTGCTCACCGGTGAAGGAAAATATCGTGAGGAAACCTGCATGCCTGATGAGATTGAAAGTCTTTGAAGATATGTGAAGTTCACCAACCCGCACTGGGCCACGAGGTGAACTATTGGCTTGTGGGAATAATGGTGACGGGCCCCAAAGGGAGATCTCCGACCGAGCGAGGTGCAATGCTCAGCCAGGCCGAAGCCCACTAGCTATCTATATATAGCGACCGGGCGCTGGAATTCTGATAGCGCGATTCAGGATTGTGACGCTGTGATCGGTCCGCCACAGGCCCATTACCCTCCTCGCCTGATTTCGAGGAGGAGACCTGTGCCCAGCAGTGGGACACAAAAGGGTTGACACTTTACTTTATAGTACCCTAACTAAAGCACCTTTGCGAGCGCCTTCAGCTTCTTTTCAAGATTCCTGGATCACGTGAATTTGAGCTTGGAACTAGGAGTAGTTGGTTGCTTACGTTTTTGCTGACGACTCCCTCCGCGTCAGACCGGGGCAAGGGGGCGGCGCCGCAGATGATTTCCCTGACCGTCTCCAAGTGAGCTGATGACACTGCTGGGTGCTTCGCAAGGAACATCACTGGAAACGGATGGAGATAAATGTAAATTTTCAAGTGGTTATTCAGGCTAATGGACACTTAAAGCAGAGATCAAAGGCTCGGATACCACTAAGAACTCATAATAGAGACGTTGACACATGTTACAAATTCATGTAAAGTTATGTTTTACATATTGAAGACAGTAATTGAAAACCTAAAATAACATTTTAAAAGTCCACTTATTTGTCTTAAAATTTAGAAAATTAATTTTAAAATGCGTTAATTATCATGCATTATCACGTGAGTGTAAACGCCAATATAAGGCGATGACGTCACTGAACATTGAGTCAAGTACAAACTGTCATAAGTCATAACATATCGCGAGCTCTGTACATGGGTGTGTGACGTAATCAACCGCACATCGACAGCTTGGAGCGTTTTAGTGGCAATTTTAAAAACTATTTTTCTTTACATAATTTTTTGTTAAAATTGGACATAATATTTCTTAACAAAAGTGTTTTTTTCCTGTTTACCTATGATACATCTACCAAATAAAATTAATTAAAAAAATTAGTCAACATCCCTATTCATAATTATAACGATGTATTATTATTCTTATTGTCTGATTGGGTGATTACAAACTTACCCATTGGCGGGACCAGATACAAGTTTTCCACTCTATATTTGACGATCGTCTCTAAGAACACTTCAGGCTTGAACCCCGGCATCGTGACCAGCTTCACACCTCTCGACATGAGATTGAACATCATCACGTTGATGCCGTATATGTGGAAAAATGGTAGGATCGCTGGCACCGCTGCTTGGTGCGACTCTGTAATAAGAAAATCAACCATGATAATATTGAAGTCCATAAATATATATTATTCCCGTGCGACCACGGGGATACATTATAGTCTGTGTAAAATAGAATAGAATAAACATTTATTGAGGAATACAAAAATGTTATAAATAGTTAATCTAATACATTAACCATCTGGTTCCCATCTGGGAAGACGATCTCCGTGCAGTCGCAGGTCCGTGTTGGATGCGAGTAGCAAGGGATCGGTCGTCTTGGCGTTCATTGAGGGGGGCCTATGTTCAGCAGTGGACGGATAAAGGCTGATGATGAATACATACACGGCACATATAATACATATACTATTTGATGTATATGATATTGTTACGGACCCCGCCATCTATCGGATCAATAGAACAAACAAACAACGGTGTGAAGCAGGAGCGGACGGCGCGCCCGAGCAGCGACGGTCTTCACGACGTTCACTCTCATACAGAATTCGTTTTCAAACTGTACGCGTTCAAAACTAAAATTTTGTATTTACGTTTAATATTTGTAAAAAGTAAGAAAATATACGTTTGTTAATTGTCCTGCATTTGATTCGTTCACAAACATAAATTTGGTCATTCGATCCGGGATAAATTAAAGGAAAATTTGAACAAGCTACACGTTGCACAGAGGGCGGGAAGAAAGAAAAAGAGTGGGCAACCGGTATTGGTCAGGTCAATCGTTCCTATTTCTTCTCCTTTCATAATTTGCGTTAAAATCGTTCCTCGAATTACAGAATTCATCAGCTTCGGGCTCAGAGTAAATAGTCGTTTGAGGTTTCGGGGCATCTGGTCTCCAAGACTGTGAGTATTAACCTACTTGTTCTTCTATAGCTTACCGAAATGAGTGAGGGTGCGAATGAATTAAAAGGGCCTGCCCAAGCACAAAAGCCAGGCAGGTCAAAGTCGCCTAATCCATTAGGTTCTATTAGTATACCTGAATCAGAACGCATCCCACTGCTAAAAAAGCAAAGGGGTGTTGTAAAGTGTCGTTTAACTATGTTTGAAAAATATTTTAACAAATTGTTAGATGGAGGTAGATTGAGCTCAGATCAAACGGTCGAGTTACAATTGCGATACATCGCTTTATCTGAATTATTTAAAGAGTTTAACAATATTCAAGGTGAAATTGAGAGCATTGTTGACGAGTGTGATCTTTTGTCGCATATGGAGTACCGACAGCAGTTTGAGGAATCGTATTACCACATATTGGCAGCGGTAAAACAATTATTACGTGATGAGAATAGTGATATTAGGCCTCAAATGCTGTCAACTAATCCTGTGTCGATAAAATTGCCCGAAATAAAATTGCCTATGTTTGATGGTTCCTATGACCAGTGGCTTGAGTTTCGTAATTCGTATAAGACCATGATTCATTCTCGTAACGATTTAGACTCGATTCAAAAATTTCATTACCTAAAATCATCATTGAGTGGCCCTGCCCTTCAAGTTATATCGGCTTTAGAATTTACTGCGCCAAATTATTTCATTGCTTGGGAGTTATTGGAAAACAGATATCATAATAATCGTTTACTCGTTCAAAATCACGTTAAATCGCTATTTTCTATACCATCGATTACAAAGGAATCGCCCACTCAAATCCGTATATTAATAGATACAACTTTGCGCAATTTACGTGCATTAAATTCATTAAAGGAACCCACTGACCATTGGGATACGCTCATTATTTATTTAATTGTGTCTAAGCTCGATAGTTCAACAGAACGTGAATGGGAGACATACAAAGGTACTTTTAACGTAGGTCGGGATAACATCAATGGTTTAAAGTTAAGCGATTTAATTTCATTCTTAAAAAACAGAGCAGATATGTTAGAAATGATTCGAAATTCAACTAATAAGCCTAATAGTTTACCGATAAAATCGGGTCAAGGTCATTCGGGTGTGTTAGATCATAAAAAACATTTAAATAAATCATTTAGTTACGTTTTGAGTAAAAATGTTAATAATCAGAAACAAAATAAAATTCATAATATGCGTAATTGTATACTGTGTAATGACAATCATTATCTTTACACATGTCCAAAGTTTCTTAACTTAACAGCGCTAGACAGACTAAAGTTTGTTAAGGAGAAATCAGTCTGTACTAATTGCTTACGCACCGAAGGTCATACGGCAGAGAGTTGCTCGTTCAGTCATTGTAAAATATGTAATATAAAACATAATACATTGCTTCACGTTGATAATAGCGTAGGTAGCAGCGACATGTCGGACGAGGTTTCGCAGGTGGCATCATTTAAAACAAAAAATAACGCGAGCAACGTTAGTCGCATCAGTCATGCACTCGCATCGAACACATCCATCTGTCCGACTGTACTCGAACCGGTTCTCTTATCAACGGCGCTTATAGAAATAGCCGATGCAGATTATAATTTTCAAACGGCGCGCGCACTTCTCGATAGTGGCAGCCAACATAGCATTATTACCGAAAGGCTATGTAAACGTTTAAATATCTCATGTATACAGTCCACTATACGCGTTTGCGGTGTGGGACAAACGATTTCACATTCTAATAATTCATGCAAAATTAATATACGTTCTAAAACATGTTCTTTTAATACACACATACAATGTTTAGTTTTGCCAAATATTACTTCAAGCTTGCCCTCTATAAAAATAGATTGTAAATATTTAGATATACCAAATCATATTGTACTCGCAGACCCTTCATTTAATGTGCCAGCTGATATCGATATATTACTAGGCGCTGACGTCTTTTGGGATTTATTAAATATTAATAAAATTAAGCTGAAAAGTGGCCCAACGTTACAAGACACTAAAGTAGGATGGATAATATCCGGGCCTGTTTATAATATGATGCGTTATAGCAGTTATACGAATAGGCAGGTTCAATGTAACAATTTCAATATTATTGATTCCCAATTAAAAAAATTTTGGGAATTGGAAGAAATTGCGGACGGGTCAAACGTTATTTCCAATGAAGATCAAATTTGTGAAAAAATCTTTACAGAGACCACGGTACGAGACGAGCATGGCAGGTTTCACGTACGCATGCCCTTACGGGAGCCGGCAAACGTTTTAGGTGACTCGTACACTAAGGCAAGAAATAGTTTTTTTTCGTTAGAAAATAAATTAGAACGATCTGCTCAATATAAGAAATTATATATTGATTTTATGCAGGAATACGAAGATTTGGGACATATGTCGTTATGGACAGGGGATATTAGTAACATAAAAACTCCACATTATTTCTTGCCCCACCATGGAGTATACCGAGAGAGTAGCTTGACGACGCAATTAAGAGTCGTTTTTAATGCAAGTGCTGCTACGACCTCTAATTATTCGTTAAATGACATACAATACGTTGGCCCCATCCTTCAAAACGATGTATTCTCCATATTGTTACGTTTTAGACAATATAAATACGTAGTATGTGCGGACATTCAAAAGATGTATTGTAATATAGCCATTCACTTAGATCAACGAGATTTGCAGCTTATTGTGTGGAGACAGAGTCGAAATGACCCATTACGCATTTATAAACTAAATACAGTTACATACGGCACCGCGTCTGCGCCGTACCTTAGTATACGTTGTTTACACCAGCTGGCTGCGGATTGTAATGATAAGCGCATAGCTCAAGTCATCACCGATGATATGTATGTTGATGATGTCCTTACTGGTGATGATGAATTAGATAACTTATTGGATATTTGCAATAAGACATCGGAAGTGTTACGAGGCGGTTGTTTTTTATTAAGAAAATGGACGTTTAATCATGACGTTAATCTTGATATCATAAAACAGTTAGGCGGTGATGAACTGTGTCAGTCTAAAACTTTAGGGTTAGGCTGGTCTAATAAAAATGATGAATTTAATTATACTACGAAATTGGAAAATTTTAATTCAAAAATTACTAAACGTATAATGTTGTCAGTTATTTCTCAAATATATGATCCTTTAGGGCTACTGGCTCCGGCTATAATTCGGGCTAAAATTTTATTGCAGAATCTTTGGCTATCCAAGTTAGATTGGGACGATGCCGTTCCCGCCAATGTTAAACAAGACTGGAATAATTTTGTTTCAAAATTAGAATATTTACCTAAAATTAGGATTCCGCGTCATGTTCTCATAGAAAATGCCACAATAAAGGAATTACATATTTTTTCTGACGCTTCACAAAACGCATACGGTGCTTGCGCATATATTCGTTCATTCGTTAATAATAATTCGCAACCGTGTGTAAGGTTATTGTGTGCTAAATCGAAAGTAGCCCCAATAAAACCAATAAGTATACCCAGACTTGAACTATGTGGGGCCTTGTTAGGTGCAAAATTATATAATAAAATAAAAAAATCATTACGTTTAACATTTGATAAAATTTGTTTTTGGACGGACTCCACAATTGTTTTAAGCTGGATCCGCATGTCTCCCCGCTTACTTAAAACATTTGTGCAAAATAGGGTCACACAAATAAACGAACTAACAGGAGATATGACTTGGCGGCATGTTAAAGGTGTCTTAAACCCTAGTGACATGTTGACAAGAGGAATAGATTTAAATTATCTTCAATACGATACAAATAGTTTATGGTGGTGTGGTCCCCCTTTTTTGAGTGATCCGTATAATTCGTACTGGAGTTGCACTGATGATGATGAAAACTATCTCATAAATTGTTCCGATGTACCCGAGTTGAAAGTTTCTACGATCAACTTATGTAACGTCGATAATTCTAATGAATTAATTGATTTCGAACGATTTTCGTCATTTAATCGCTTAAAGCGAATGGGTGCATACTTGTTGCGTTTTATATATAACACTCGCGTCGATAAAACTAAACGTAAAACCGGTTCATTGAGTGTGGACGAAATCAATGAATCCTTGCAAATGTTGACACGCATCGTTCAGCAGCAATCCTTTTCCGATGAATATCACAATCTTAAGCTTAATTTACCTATAAAAGTAAAACATAATAAAAAGATAAACAAAATATCCGGATTAAATATATTTTTGGATAAAAATTCAATAATGCGAATAGGCGGTCGTTTGGGTAACGCTGAATTTAATTATAATAAAAAACACCCGATATTATTATGTGCTAAACATCGATTCGCATGGCTTTTATTTACTTCGGAACATAAACGTTTACTTCACGCGGGGCCTCAGTTGTTAGTATCTACCACACGCGATTCGTGGTGGACTTTAGGAGCCAGGAATTTGGCCAGGAAGGTCACGCATAGTTGTGTTACTTGCGTTCGTATGAAGGGAAAAACACTAACTCCAATTATGGGTAATTTGCCCCCCGAACGACTCGAAGCAGGTTTCGCATTTATGAATTGCGGAGTCGATTACGCCGGTCCTATATATGTTTTAAATAAAAAGGGCAGGGGTGCTCAATTGATTAAAAATTATATTTGTTTATTTATATGTTTCTCAACGCGCGCAATTCACCTGGAATTAGTAAGTGGTTTGTCTACACAGGATTATATCCTGGCGCTCAAACGATTCATATCTCGTCGCGGCAAGCCTCACCAAATATTTTCAGATAATGGGAAAAATTTCGTTGGGGCAGAAAGGGAATTATTAAGAAATCTTTTTAAAAATTCTAATGATATTATCGATTTTACTAGTAATAATAATATAAAATTTACATTCATTCCACCATACGCCCCTCATTTTGGTGGGTTATGGGAGGCGGGGGTAAAGTCTTGTAAGTACCACTTGCGTCGGATTGTCGGAAATGCACGATTAACGTACGAGGAGTTGAGCACGGTTTTAACGCAAATTGAAGCCGTCCTGAACTCCCGTCCCATGTATCCTATGTCCACAGATCCCGATGATTTCCAGGCCCTTACCCCAGGTCATTTCCTGATTGGCCGGCCTTTGACTGCGCCCACGTATGAAGATTTGACCGTGACGCCTTACACGCGTCTTGCCCGTTATGATCGAGTGGAGCAGTTACGTCAACATTTTTGGCAACGGTGGTCCAAGGAATACGTATCCGAGTTACAAAGAAGGACAAAATGGACCAATAAGCAAGAACAACTTTCGATTGATACGCTTGTCATTATCAAAGACGACTATCAGCCACCTCTTAATTGGAAACTAGGAAAAATTATACGATTATACCCGGGCAAAGATGGCGTTCCCAGAGTCGCAGACATAAGGACATGTAATGGAGTCATACAACGAGCCCTTACGAAAATCTGTCCACTTCCTACATCGTCCAGTCCCGAAGGAACGAAGAGTACCGGAACCCAAAACTAATATAATAAATCCATAACTTATTTATTGAAAGTCGAGTCTTTCAAGGCGCCGGGCATGTTACGGACCCCGCCATCTATCGGATCAATAGAACAAACAAACAACGGTGTGAAGCAGGAGCGGACGGCGCGCCCGAGCAGCGACGGTCTTCACGACGTTCACTCTCATACAGAATTCGTTTTCAAACTGTACGCGTTCAAAACTAAAATTTTGTATTTACGTTTAATATTTGTAAAAAGTAAGAAAATATACGTTTGTTAATTGTCCTGCATTTGATTCGTTCACAAACAGATATATAATTGTAAAGTTCCATTAAAACCCTTAAAATGTACCATTGGGTTCGATATGCATACATCTTTACATAGTATAAAACAAAGTCTCTTTATTTTTATGTATGCTTGAATCTTTGAAAGTAAGGATATCACGTAACGGTAATATAATATTTTAAAAGTTATAACTTCTTTAGTCGCGTTGATCGTTTTTTGGTAGGGGCCAGGGGGAAATGTAATTGGTTCTTCTTCTTATTCTTCTTTGGATTTAGTTCCCAAAAGGATTTGCCAGTTTCAGAGTGGAAAAATGTAATAGGTTCGCGTCACCGACATGTTAATGTGACATAATGACGTCATTGTGAAACTTCAAGTATTTTTTATTAAAGTTTAGGATTTCATGTCATAATTTAAAGCTTTAAGTTCACTTTTATTGACAGTTTGATTTATGATTGGCAAGATTGGCCCTATGATTGGCAATTATTTAAATTAAAAAAAAAAAACTCTTTTGGCCTCTTCATTTTTTTTCGGTAGGGGAAAATCTTATAGGTCCACTACACCGACATGGTAATGCTACTGTAACGTCAATATAAAAAAAAAGTATTAAAATATAAAATTTCATAAATTATAATTTTTCACTTCTATTGGTCGTATTGTGTAATGGAAATATGCCAAATAACATCATACGACTTTACTGTGTCCAGTAATGGACAGCATATCTCAGAAAAATCAATTCTATGACTATTTACTCATGTATAATTAAAATATATGTGCATGACAATGAATAACAAAACGTTTCATATACATCTGTTTAATTTGCGTTACCGTTGTACCGAGCAGTTCACTTGGCTCAAGACCGTGTCCAGTGGAAATTCATATGTGGTCACGATTATCAGCAGTGAGGGAACGACGAAGAAGAAGAAGAAGAATTTGCGTTAACTCTAACAATAAACATTTTACACTGAACAATGCAACAAACGAACAATAAAAATAATCCTCATATTTTGCAAGCCTGGGAACAGAATGCGAATGTCCATTTGTCACGTTTTGTTAGAACAAATTTTTATTTCGCAACTATTCGATAATTTATATACTAACGATTTTACATTATAATCCCTAAGAATTTGGTATTCTTATTTTAAAAATTCAAAATGGTGGCAAATACTATAGTGTTTAAGCCATAGACTACCTGTACCTACACCTACTTTCTAGTACCTAGTCCTAAATATTATTTTACAAAAAAAAAAAACATTATTTCTAATGTACATAGAAAATATTCATTATTTTTAGTGTTTGTCAGTTTAATCAATTAAAAATAGTACCTGGTTGACCGAGCATTTCCTCGGTTCTTTTTTGTTTTGTTTTATATACCCTTAGTAATAAAAAGAAAAAAAAATATTTAAAAAATGAACTTAAAAAAAACTAAAGTGATCGGACTGGAGATACGAACCATGCTCCTTTCGATTCATAACTGGCTAATTTCACCACTAAGCTATCATGACATACTATTTCACAGCGAAATTTACGTTCGTTGCCTCAAAACACGGATAAAAAAATAAATAATTAAATATATAAGATGTAATTCTTTTTCAAAGAGGTCTGCATCGGTTGACCTTATTTATGAAATTCATAATTGGTCATTTTGTAGTTGCGACACGAGTTCCTAACTTCGTCATTATGTTAATTGTGTGATTATAAAAAAAAACAACTAAGTATATTTGAAGGGAACGTCTAAAACAAAAGTAGAATTTAGAGGTCATTATTTCGCTAATTATTTCATAGTCAATAACAAACTAGTTCTAATTAATATAATAATATAATGTATATGTTGTCTAATTGTTATCTACACTAATATTATAAAGAGGAAAACTTTGTTTGTTTGTTTGGTTGTATGATATGCTCAAAAAGTACTGGACCGATTTCAAAAATTCTTTCACTATTCGAAAGCTACATTATCCACGAGTAACATAGGCTAAATTTTATTCTGGAAAAAAATAGGGTTCCGTAAGATATTTGGGTTTTTCGGACACAAGGTGTAAAATATCAACCAGAAAAGTTACTTATTTTGCGTACTAAGATCCCGTTGTAAATCTTAATTAACGCAGGCGAAGCTAGTAATAATATATTGTATTTTTCATCATATATTGTAACGAAACTAAACCATTTTTATTCCAAAGGGATGTCCTTTTTTTAATACTTATTCCGAAAATAATATGTATGATATGTCTCTCTGGAATACTGATAAAAAGTAGGTGTTCAGAAAGAAGTAACACGGACCTTCATCTAGATTATGTATACTAATTCAAGCCAGTGAGACCATGTTCATAATAATTGGAAATATATTCTTTATATTTCTAACTAGCCGTTGCACGTAGTTACGCCTGCGTCAACTACGATTTAAAAACGAGTCCCTAACTTTCTGAAAATTTAATATAGCGTATGTTTACCGGGGATTGTGTAGCTTCCCAACAGTGAAAGAACTTTTTAAATCGGCCAAGTAGTTTCGGAGTCTATTAAATACAACAAACAATCAAATATTTCCTCTTTATAATATTACTAGCTGTCCCGACAGACTTCGTTCTGCCAATATTAAAATTGCAATTACAAAATAGGGGTTGATCGTAGAAGGGTGAAAATTTAGGGTTGTATGTATTTTTGTATGCTGTATCATAAAAAAATAAAAACAAAAAATTTCGTCCAAAAATTAACAAAAAATTTTTAAGGGTGAACAACCCCTATCACTTAGGGGTATGAAAAATAGATGTTGGCCGATTCTCAGACCTACTGAATATGCATATGAAATTTCATAAAGATCGGTCAAGCCGTTTCGGAGGAGTACGGTAACTAACATTGTGACAGGGAAATTTTATATATTAGATTATAGATGTAGTGCTGTATGACTATACAGCAATCTATATTCCCGATCAGACGCGAGAATAAATGAATAACAAGACCAAGAAAACAAAGGAAGTCTCATTATACCTTAAATCCTTTAGCGTGTTATCCGAATCAGTAAAATATTTGAATAGTTAAAGGCAAACACGTATTAGGTACGACGATTTGCCCTAAATACTGGCACTAGTCGGGGCAAATAGATAATACACAACACTAATAATGTAGTGAAATTGAATGATCTATTATAAGGACAGTACAGACGTAACGTAAAATAACTAAAAACCACGCCTTAGCAAATTTAAAAATGGAATAATCTTATCGAATTAGTGTATTGTCATTGATCCTCGATAGACCTACAAAGTATGAACGAAATCTGACCGTGTAAAGTGGGTCAAAATTACGCCCAAAGATGTCGGTTAAAAACATACATACAGATGAAGCTAATAAAAAGCGTGTAAGAAGATAACAGGCGAGCTTAATGGACCGTCTAAATACACAGTCAAAGGCAAACGGATAGTCGGTATCCAAGGTGCTAAGTGACAAACGCTCCAAATCTATTCAGTTGCAATAAACGCTAACGACTTACGGTTGTTTTCAATATCCTATCTTTAAATTTTCTTATCTAGCTTAAAATTTTGACAGATTTTGTAAGAAAATATATAATAGATAGGATATTGAAAGCCGCCGTTAGTGTTGTTGCAAAAAAAATGAAGAACGTTTATTCAGACACTAAGTATATTTTATAGGTAATAGGTTAGGGCAGGGTTTCTTAAACTTTTTGAAGTCACGGACCCCTTTCACAATTGAAACAATTCCACGGACCCCTCTCAAACAATATTTTCGTAATTGAAAAAAAAATGTCTTATTTATATTAATAAAAAATACTTTTATTAATATTTTCATTACACTTACAATTACACAACGCGGTATTGAATATTTAATTCGTCACTCGGTTTCGTCGAATTTACTACACAATTCCCTAATAAATATGTTTAGAGATTGACCTAGGTACTGCGGACCCCTGGGACACATGTTACGGACCCTCAGGGGGTCCGTGGACCACACTTTAAGAAACCCTAGGTTAGGGTAGGTTTTGTTTGTACAGAGGTCTAAAAAGTATGTACTTACTTAAATATCATTATAATATTCCTTGAGTAAAATGTATTCATGTCGCAAGCTATAATATCGTTCCCATACAATAAGTATTCTATTCTATTCGTTTAGCGTTTGCGCGATTTGTCCTTGGTGTTAATGATCTATAGACACTACTGAGTGTTTACAGGCGTTTGCCGGTTACACACATCATACCGATCAAAACAATCTTGTTGAAAAGCAATGTCACAAGTGTATGAGAAAAATAAGTGTCTGACGCATTAAAAATGTTGTGATAATAAATTGTGCAAGTAATTAGTAAAGTAGGAATGACTTCATGCAGGTCTATACACTTACACCATATTAACAATTATGTAATGTCAACATTCAAGTGAGGTTTTTAAGTTTGTATGTATCGGATAATCTTATCCGGATCCACACGTTTGGGGCTTGCCGCAAACTCTAAACCTCTACAAGGCACAAACATGTGGACGCGTCGCAAGCGTTTGTGGCAAATTCCCTTTGATTAATGCACAAAATCGACACTCGTTGGATCGGCCACAAACCCTTGCAAGCCCACGCAAGCGTTTGAATTTGTGAGACTTTGCAGAGGCTTGCAAAGCGTGCGGACACCGCTTTAGAAACTACTCAAAAGTAAAATCACAAAAATTTTATCATATATAGGTTATATAAAGGTTATTTTCATTATTGAAACTTTTTAAAACAGGATATTACCTTTTTTAACAAGACATTCGTAGACAATGTTTAAATAGTTATAATAATACTTGCCAGTGGTCTCGACGATGTCAATAATGTTGGGATCGAAGATCATTTCGTTCAGAGCATTCGTGTTTTTATGTGTTAGAGCCACAGCCTTCGGTAGACCTGAAGTTCCGCTGGAGAACGGCAGCAGCGCTATGTCTTTGTGACTTCTCTTCACCTTCTTCAAACATGAAGTGTCGATGGCGAAATCTTCGGCGAATTCCGCGAATTTTATGGTACCTTCTGGAAGGCCTTCGTTGTCAATCAATATGACAGGAACATTGAGTTGTAGTTGCTTTAATGCTTCAGTGACACTCGCATAAGATAGTTTGGAGGTGACGACCGCTTTGCACCCAGAGATCTCTAGCTGGGGTTTGAGATCAACTGCAAAGAAAAAAATATGGTAATTTTTTTCCTGAGCGAGTATGGCCTCGGCCTCTTTAGCGAAAGGGTCCTGATTCGATCCTGACCCTTCCCTCACCTGTAGTGCTTTAATATGGGTTTTTCTAAATTTCTAAGTGCACCATAAAACACCAGACCATAGCTCGATCGCCGGTGAAGAAAACATCGTGTTGATACTTGCATGACTGATGAGTGGAGCGCATACTAGTTATTAACACCTGTGTTATCATTTACGCTGTTTCCAAAATGAGGTCCCGAATTACCAAATCATTAATGTTCAGGAATGATGTTGAACACTAACCACCAGGTGGCTTGTCTGATTATTTCCTTAACAAATGCCAAAAAAAATTTAAACTAAAAGTAAAGACGGCTTGTGGATGATAGAGTGGTAAGGGATTCATCCGACAGTGGTGAGGCATGGACCCGCCACAGAAACGAACCCGACGCCAAGAAGCCGTGGAAGTCATACTCCACGGTTGGCAGGGGCAACCCTCCATTTTTACTCGTCACATGGTGAAGCAAACCGGCTCACCCCACCGTCTGATTTGATATCAGAGTTCTACTTAAAAATGTAATTTTGGACTTACCGGCCGTATACGCAGGATTCATGACAGCCGGTATACAACCAGCTTCGAGTACACCCAATGTTGTGCATGGGTATTCTGGAATGTTCGGCAGAATAATAGCTACTTTGTCACCATCAGTCAATTTTAGCTTTGTCCGGAGGGATGCCGCGAAACACACAGACATCCTGTGCGTCTGTGCATATGTATATCCGTGACCTGTCACTGCACATACCTGTCAATGGATACATGCTTGGCATTAGCAAAGAATTCAGACGTACATAGAAGGACAGTTCTTATGAGCACTTTGAGGACAAACTCTACGATGTAAACGTCCGCTTGGCGGCGTGACGAGAGGGATACCACGATGTCCCCAAGATATGAGCCTACGAGAGCGAGCGAGTGCGAACTGGGGACTAGTCCCCAATAAAGTCGGCACAAAAAATCCTTAAGAATTGTGCTTCTATGTACGTCTAAATTCTTTGGCATTAGCGAGTCCCATGTGTTTCACTGCTGGGCACAGGAGCCCTTGAAATCAGGGAAGAGAAATGGGGTGTCATGTGTAGAACATTGTCTGATAAATCCCCCTTAATGATATAAAGGTGGTCATGGTATTGCGTTTGAAAATTTTAAATCAAATCACCAAAATCAAAGTATCTTTATTTCGTAGTCAGCAACTGGTACACATGAATTACGTCAAAAAAAAAAATGTTTGCAATTCACAAACTCAGGCAAACTACACTGAACCAGTTTGTACCAGATTGTACCAGTGTTATCACTATTTTACTATGTTTTAAGTGTACATAAATAATTAAATAAATAAATAATTACAAATAATGTAGACTATTAATCTGAAATATGCTGCAAACTGGTAGCATGTGGAATAGGGATGTTGACACATGTTACAAATTCATGTAAAGTTATGTTTTACATATTAAATGCAGTATTTGAAAACCTAAAATAACATTTAAAAAGTCTAAGTACTTATTTGTCTTAAAATTTAGAAAATTAATTTAAAATGCGTTATTTATCATGCATGATCACGTGACTGTAAACGCCAATAAGGCGATGACGTCACTGAACATTGAGCTAAGTACAAACTCACCTAACAGCGCGAACTCTGAATGCGGTGTGTGACGTAATGACGCTTGGAGCGTTTCAAGGGCGATTTTAAAAACCATTTTTCTTTATTTAATTTTTTGTTAAAATTGGACATATTTCTTTACAAAAGTATTTTTTTCGTGTTCATATATAGTATACCTATCAAATAAAATCAATTACAAAAATTAGTCAACATCCCTATTGTTTTGTACCAAGAGGGCAAAAGACCTGATTGACCTTTTTTAAGTACAAAGGCCATTCTTTATCGGGTAGATAAGATACTCTTTATAATCTCATTTTTGTAGATATGAAAATGATATTAAACTGATAACTGTATGAAAATGCCTTTTATCAAATATCAATTAATTGCATAATATACTATAACAAAATAAACAATACAAGATAATGTACCACTCAATTAATATGGGTGTTAAAGTTTAGCTAGAACATAAACATCTGTCCTTCAACCAGATAATACTATTTTCTAAGCAACATTATTTTCAGAACATCACTCTGGCTACCTTCATGGAAAAAAAGTACTGTTATTTTTTTATTTTTTAGGGACTGTGTTTAGGCATAGGAGTCCAAAGTGATCGTAAGGTGAACTAGTCTACTCACTAAACCCCAGCGGTATTCTCCTCGTTATCCGCCCAAAACTATGAAAAATGTGACATCCGGCATACCATCCGGTGACATCAGCTCTTTGTACTCTGCTTAAGGCACCCTGTATACCCAGGGGTTCCTTTTTAACCAAAATGCTACTTTCATTAAAATCTACATATCATTTATCTAAAGTTTCATCAACTTTTATTTAATAAAATAAATTTTCTGTTTGAAAAATAACCATTTAAATAATCAACACTTGTATTTCAACACTTTAAAAATTAGTAAAAATAGTAGGCAGAACAATAAAAACATCATAGTCAAATTAAACAATAAAAACTTACTATCATAGTTTTATCTGGCCATCTATCCAAGTCTTGCCACACATATTCATCAATTGTATACTTAGGAATCTTCACATCATTAAATACGGACTTGTGAATATTGGCTTCTGTGCTTTTTTGTCTACATGATATTGGTACTATTCTTCTCCTGAATATGTGCCGGGCTGTTTGACGTAACGTGGATGCCATAGTGTTGGCCTAAAATGAAAAGTTAAACTTATAAGCTGACAATTTAATGGAGCATAAATTTTTACATAATTATATGATAACAATTCACAAGTGTATGTCACTTTAGCACTAATATGTTAAAATTAATTTCTTTATGAGGTTTTTTAAAGGTTAGATACTTTACGGTGTACTTAATTTTCAATAAACAAAGTGTTACCTGTGACTTTGCTTATGTTGACTTATATTTATGAGGCTAGTGGTTGTTACTTTAAAGCAAACTCAGTAAAAATAAATACCTACCTAAATGTTAAAAATTAAGAGTAATATTGAATGCAACAAACAAACTTTATCATTCCTGTCATATAGATGTGCAAAATCAGCTGGATTTCTGGTGAAATAAATAACTTGACTAATAAATGGTATTTCGGAGTCAGTCCCTACTTTAAAAAGTATAACTATTTCATTACTCTCAGTAAAAAAATTCAGGTAGAGATATAGGCAAGTGGATAGGTATCTTATTAAGAATGAAGCATATATAGTACAAAAAAAAATCATTTTTTAAAGTGGTATAAAATATTAATATTATTAATAGTGAAGTATAGCTTTTAACTTTTTTTAAATATGTCCTTTATTTACGAAATTAACAATTAAAAAAATATTTGCATATTACATATAATATGCTTACGTTCTAAGTAGCATAGCTGGTTCTTAAGAATCTTACTGTCATTAAAGATAAATATAATGACTTAAAAATATTCTTTTCATATTCATGTAACAATTATTTTAAAGTAATGGAACAAATTTGCAATAACATATCACATAATATATAAAATATGTTAAACCATGATATAAAAATATAATAATCATATGAATAAATATCATAAACATGCAAAAGAAACACATCTCACCTTTCGGAATCAAGGTTGCGAATCACTTTACATAAAATAATAATTTTAGACTTTCAACCGAGTTGAAGTTTTAATGAGTAATTATACGAACAATTAATTCAAGGAATGGAATTAATCCAACGGCTTTATTTTCTGTTTCAAAATTATGGATTTAAAGTTAACCAGTATACTATATTTTAAATTAATAGATCATAACATATCACATCGAATGGAATGTGGAATAAATACAACTTTATCTGTACTAAACAACGATTAAAATATTACAGGGTTTAGGGATAAATTATTAAACGAAATTGAATATATTGTGTATGGGTACTTAGGCACTTGAGTCTCGACGTCTCTATTTGTGATAAATATATTATATAGATGTCATTTATTTAAATAAACAGTAAATAATATAAAAATACCTACTTGTTGACTGTTGAGTGTTGTTGTTGATTGTCACCACAAATTGTCACTTGATTGTTCAAACTTCAAACCACGGTTCAAACTTCAACTTTTATCACGAACAGTTGTCGGAATTTTGAGGACGGTGTCGAGTGCAAGCGTTTACGGCTTATTGTAAATTTTATTTAATTTTCTGTTTCTAAACCTATCAATTATTTCATAATTTTTGTGCTCTGTTGTATATTTGTATAGTAGGTAAGTAATTAGATATAGTTAGTATAATATAGTCTATTTACTAAAATGGACGCGGATCCGCCGGATCCCGGTGGGGGTTTGGACGTTTCATTGTCGTTATGTTCAAATACGAGTAATTCGAGAAAAAGATTAAATGTTGAACATGATGACATTAACCCCAAAAAAATTACTAATTCCGTTTTAACTACACCTTCAATTCAATTAACATTTATTCATCCTGATTTTAATCAAGATAAAAAATTATATTCAAATAATGACATTGCTCCTTTTATAGTTCATGTTTCCAAATTAGAAACGGATGTAAATATTGGAACCGTGCTTCGACCCATTCAATTTGGACATTTTCTCTTTAAAAATAAAATTAAAAATATTGTAATCGACGGAATAAAGCGAATTGGTCGGAATCGCATTTCCATAGAATTTAAGACCGCTGAGCAAGCTAACTCCTTTTTAGATCATCCAGCTCTCACTAACGCTGGATATTCAGCATCTGTTCCTTTCTATAGTGTTTCTCGCATGGGGATCATACGTGATGTCCCGGTTGAGTGGTCTATGGAGGAGTTAGTTGACAATTTAGAAGTTCCAACTGGTTATGGAAGAGTTGTTCGGGCCCGGAGGCTAAGCCGGAAATCATTTAATGATAATAATACACCGATTTGGATCCCTACCCAGTCAATCGTTTTAACTTTTACAGGTCAAAAACTTCCACCGCGTGTTTTTCTTTTTTACAATTCCCTTCCAGTCGACACCTACTTATTGCCTACTATTCAATGCAATCAATGCTGTAGATTCGGACACGTAAAGGCACAGTGCAGATCAAAGCCAAGGTGTTTTAAATGTTCTCAATCGCATGATGGGCAAACCTGTTCAGTGTCTACACCGACTTGTCTTTTTTGTTCAGGCCGTCATGCAGCTAATGACTCATCCTGTCCTGAGCATTCAAGGCAGAAGTCCATAAAATTAATTATGTCTCAGGAAAGTATATCTTATTTGGAAGCATCTGCCAGATTTCCTCAGGTTAGGCGTTCATTTGCGGATTTGGCTGGAAACATTCCTTCTTCTTCTAATTCTATTAAAAATAGTGCAACAAATTCGTCGCCATCCATTACTTCTTATAAAAAAACAGTATTTACTCCGCGTCGTCGAATTTCTCCTGTCCGTACTGGATATGATCGGCAAGCCCATCAGGCTATTATTGAATCTCCCGCTTCAACCACCCATAATGGATGTGCTTTCCCTCAAGAAATTAGCTCGCCAAATGACAATCTTCTTGAACAGTTAACTTCTATTCTTATTAATATTATTTCCCGGTTTAGTGATACCGGCTTACCGAACAATATTCTTAAAAATTTATCTCAGCTTACTTCTCTTTTATCTCAAAATGCCTTACAACCTAGCACAGTGGAACATACGTAGTGTTAAAAATAAAAAACACGATTTAATTTACTTATTAAGAAAACATGATCCTCTCATTTTTGCCGTCCAGGAGACGTGGTTAAAGCCTGGGTCTCTCTTGAGGGTGCCTGGCTACTCATGTTTCCGGGACGACAGACATGATGGTAAAGCTGGATCAGCCATCTTGGTGTCCAGAAAATGTACATACTCTTTTATCCCTATTCCATCCCATGGTGATGGTATTAATGTAGTTGGTGTTCGTGTGTCGAATATCTCTTTTCTATCTGTATATATTCCTAATCCTAACTCTTCCGTACTATCTGAACTTTCATTAATTCTGTCCTCGGTTCCACCTCCTATGGTTATACTGGGAGATTTTAATTTGCACAATGTCTTATGGGGCTCCTACTATTCGGATCATTTTTCCTCGCTCTTATTAGACATTATGGATGATCATGATTTGGTTTTACTTAATGATGGTTCTCCCACACGAAGGGTTTCTCCTTTACAGAACCCTAAAAGTGCGGTAGACCTATCGCTTTGTTCATCTCATCTCTCTTCCCAATGTTCATGGTCAATTCTTTCTAACACCTTAGGTAGTGATCATTTTCCAATTATAATATCCATTACTCATTCTGGTGCTCCATTTATATTAAATTACCCGCGCAGGCAAAAGTTTAGTCTTGATAAGGCTGATTGGGACAGATTCGCTATAGTTTCAGATACAGAAGTTAACAACATTCCGTCAGTCCACCCTCATAATGTGCATTTTCTTTATCCTGATTTTAAAAATGCTCTTTTGCGTAGTGCTAATAGAACAATCCCTATTAAATATTCTGGCAATTTAAGGATTTCTTCCCCTCCATGGTGGGATGCTGAATGTACGGATGCCTGTAAGCGTCGTAAAAATGCAGAGCGCTTGTACTCTTCGTCTATGTGTCTCGAAAATTACCTTAGTTATAAAAGAATTGCGGCAGAAGTTTGCAGGTTGCTCTCCAAAAAGAAAAGACAGGGTTGGTGCCAATTTTGTGAAAGCTTATCTCCTTCCTCCCATCCTTCCTTGGTTTGGGCAAATATTAAAAAATATCGTGGATCATTTCGCCTGGGTGATCCCTTATCTAATGATTCATCTGCTTGGTTAGATACTTTCTCGCAGAAGTTGGCACCTCCATTTGTTCCCTCTTTCGAGGAGTGTAATGTTTATATATCTTCCTCTTCTAATGATGGTAACTTTGATTCCCCCTTTTCTCTGGAGGAGTTTCGTTTAGTGTTAACATCTTTAAGGGATTCTTCTCCTGGTGTGGATGGAGTCCCTTATTCTTTTATAGTGAAGAGTGGCCAAGTTACACAAAGACTTTGTTTATCCTTCCTTAACGCCATATTTCAGTCTCAGATCCCTCCTGAGGAATGGGGAACCCAAGTTATTATCCCTATCTTAAAGCCGGGAAAACTTGGTAATGACGCTTCTTCCTATCGTCCTATAGCTCTTTCGTCAACCTTATTAAAAATTTTAGAACACCTTATCAAAAACAGGCTGGAATGGATAATGGAGAATAGAGGTATTCTCTCCAGAAGTCAGTTTGGATTTCGAAAGGGTTATAGTACTATGGATAGCCTAAGTATTTTTGTAACAGACATTCAAATAGCTTTCTCAAAGAAGAATTCTGTGGTGGGAGTGTTTCTTGATATAGCATCTGCATACGATAATGTACTTCTTCCGGTGCTCAGGCAGAAATTGCTTCATCTGAGTGTTCCAGTGAAGATGGTCAACTTTATCTGTAATCATTTGTCAAGCCGCTCTCTCATTATTAATTCTCAAAATTGTACTCTTCCTCCTAGGCTTGTATGGAAGGGCCTTCCTCAAGGTTCGGTCCTTAGTCCACTTCTGTACAATATTTATACACATGACCTTGATGTCTCTGTAAATTGCTTTTGCAATGTACTCCAGTATGCAGATGATTTGTTATTGTATATTGCTAGTTCTAATATTTTGGAGGCTTCCAACCGACTTAATTCTGCCATTAGGTACCTAAACGAATGGTTGGACAGACATGGTCTTTCTATATCAATAGATAAAAGTAATGTAGTTGTATTTTCTCGTTCCAGATCCATTCCTCGTGTTTCTATTTATTCGAATAATCAAGTTTTCCCGGTTAAAGATAGAGTTAAATTTTTAGGAGTATATCTTGATCCCAAATTGTCAGGCACCCACCATGTCAATCATGTACTTAAAAAGGCTGAGAAAAATATAAATATGCTTCGTTCTCTTTCCGGGGTATGGTGGGGTTCCCATCCTTACTCTCAAAAACTTCTTTATAATGCCCTTGTACGTAGTCATATAGACTATGGTTCCTTTCTTCTAGAACCTTGTAATAAATGTAATTTAAAAATGCTGGATAGTTTACAGGCCAAATCTCTTCGTATTATTATAGGAGCTATGAAATCTTCCCCTATCAATGCGCTCCAGGTTGAATGTGTTGACCCACCTCTTCAACTTCGTAGACAGTACCTGTCTGATAGGTTCCTATTTAAAGCTTTTCAATCCTCTTCCCATCCTCTTATTGGTAAACTACACTCTCTTTCCCAACTTGTAACTTCGTCCAATTATTGGTCTCATAAAGATCTTCCTTGTCTTTTAAAAAGCTACCTTAAATTTACTAGCCTTCCTTGCCCTGTTGTTCAGTTTAATCTTAACCCTCTCTTCGATACATCTTTTTCTTCCCTTATTTTCTCCCCTAATGTAATACTTGACTTGCCAATAGTAAAGGGGTCATCTATAGCCAATGATCAATTTATCTCAACTGTTAATAGACATTTTAAGGACTGGGTCCTTATTTATACTGATGCTTCAAAATTAACCGAGTTGAGCTGTGTTGGAGTCGCTGTCTGGATACCGAGGGTCAATGTTTTACTGAATTTTAAATTACCTACTGTTTCATCTGTTTACACAGGAGAGGCATTAGCTATTCTTGAGGCTCTGTTATTTGTTGAGTCGCATCGTTTAGATAAATCTATCATATTTTCGGATTCAAAAAGTTCTCTCGGATCTATTCTTTCAAATCAGTTTCGATCCAAATTTAAATCTCCCTTAATATTTAAAATAAAAAGTGTTCTGTTTAGCTGTCATTTTCAAAATATTAGAGTTGCGTTGGCCTGGATTCCGGGTCATAGTGGTATCAATGGTAATGAGCGTGCTGACTACTTCGCTAAAGAGGCAACGGTTTCAGGAGGACTAAGTCGTTTTGAAGCATATTGTCAGGACCTAATCCCACTGGCCAAAACACATTTGATGTCTGACTGGAATAAAAATTGGTTACTGACTAGCAGGATCAAGGGAAGACATTATGCTGATATTCAAGGAGCAATTCCTATCAAGCCTTGGTTCTTTAAATATCGTAAAGCAGGCAAATCTACATGTTCTACAATTTGTCGCCTACGACTTGGTCACTCTTGTAATCCTGTTTTTCTTACCAAAATAAGAGTAAAAGACAGTTCTCTGTGTGAGTGTGGACTGGACGAGGGCACGCCCGACCACATCTTTTTCAATTGTCCAAAATATCAAATATCTTTGTATGATATTCTTCCTCTTAATATTCCCCGTCCTATTAACCTTAAATCCGTTTTATCCTATGTATATAATATTCCTATTTTAGATATTTTATGTTATTTTATTACTATTAATAATATTAAACTGTAAGTTTGGGTAAATTTTTAACTGTATTTTTAGAATGTTTTTAGTTTAAATAATTTTAATTTCCTCATATTAGTATTGTATATTAATTATATTAGTTTGTCTTTTGTTTTAGGTTTAGCAACTTGTGTCACTCTTTCCTTCCGATTTATTATATATTTTCTATTTACCTTGCATCTTCACAAAGTCTGAATTTATAGTCACGTTGACCAAAATAATTCACCGAACAATATTCCACTCACTCTGACATTGGCAAATCCTTTAGGGAAGCTAATATTAAAAAAGAAGAAGAAGAAGAAGAACTTTTATCACGTAACGTCAAAAACTTTTGATTATAATTCAGTTCCGTATTTTGTAATGCTAACGCCACACGTTGGTTATTTATGGCTTGCCATACGTCGTATGATTATAATAATACTAGCGACCCGCGGTTTTACCCACGTCCTTCGCATTCCCATAAGAGTACAGGGATGAATTATAGCCTATGTGTTATTCTGATATTTAAGCTATATTTTTGTAAAGTTTCATCAAAATCCATTCAGTAGTTTTTACGTTATTATGTTAAAAATACATTGTTGGGGCAGCCAGGAAGCGGGCCCAGCGGTCAATGAAATTATTTTTAAATTACTATCGGGCAGCACTGAGCAGGCTGGCGAAACTCCTATACAAAATAAACGATGTATGAAACGGACGTCCTTTTTAATGGCTGCTATAATCCGATAACATTAAGAAGAACATTATTAACTTTAGACCTACATTTAACGATGGCTCTTCTACATATAGATGGATTATATCGATCGCCATTTTGATTTTTGACAGACAAATTGAAAAAGTCAAAAAGTGATATGAGATGGACGGTTATTGCAGATAAAAGATATTGGGTTTTCTAAAGTTACATTTTCACGTGTTTATTACATAAAAGTGTAATATTAATTAGTTATAGTCATTTTGTGAGTGATTCTCAGAGATTCAAATAGTGTTTCTGTAAAACAATATGAGAAAAGTAGCTTGTGAGATTTGTGGTATAAAACATGCCGGGTTGGTAACAAACGTATTTTTATGGTAAAATATCCATTAGATAAAGATCGGCAAGCTAAATTACTTATTTAATCCATAAAGGAAGTCAATTCTAGTAGAAATTATAATGGTTTAATATATTTTAACAACTTAAATATACAAAATAAACATGTTATAAAAACTTATTGTAGTGCTTACCCATCAATCAGGATTTACCGACATCGATGTATAAACTCAGACTAATTTGTCTATTATAATATATTATAACGTAAGCATTACATACTGTTTGAGTCATTTAGTTAAATTTTAAGATTCAACTTATCATTCACTTTTAAGGTGTAAACAATGGGTCAAAGCGATATCTTATTTCAGATTCCCAAAAGATGTTAATTTAAAGAATACCTGGACCCTGATTGACAAAAATGCATATTTACTTGTGAAAATTATTATAAACTTATACGTAAATTTAAGAAACAAACATATTGCTAAAGAAAAGCGAAGTAATGTTTCTAAGAAATTTTTTATATAAAAATTATAGTGTTTGAAAATAAATGATTTTGTGAGAATTTGAAGTTTCTTTTCCGTTAATTCGTTAATTAAAGATTATTATACACATAGTTTTCTATGTGTATCATTTACCTTTCATTTGTTTATGTTTTTAAAATAAAATTCGCACTATAAAGAGTCTTTAAAAAGTCGATATCGATAAATTTTCACTATTCCTAGCCCAGTACTAACTAGTTATGACATTATGTTGGCAGCATTTACCGCCAGGCGCCATAGTTCTGTCTGTTAGGTTGGTATTGGTTTAGAGCGCACGTTTCATACATCGTTTTTTTTGTATGGCAGTCCCGTCTCTTAACGTTAGTTTTACATAGGACATAGGTACTCTTTGGCACTGAGCAAAAAAAAATATTACTACTATTTTATACTACTTATTTTTCCTGGATATGTTTAATGTCGCGTGACAACAAACGGAAATGACATCACTTGTTCTAGAGCGACTCGAGTTATCACTTTTTGTGAGTGACTGGCAGTGGCAAGTGGATTTAAATTTTGTCACTTTGAATGATAAAAATCCATCGAAAGGATTGTTTTGAATGCGATGAGTTTTCTATTGGATCCGCTGCGTACTCCCGTTCGTACAAACCCGGTAGTTATATTATTTAGATTCTAGTATTCTAAATACGAATATATTATCTTCTGCAATTTAAATCCAACTCGCACTTGACTGGTTGTCTATCTTTCTCTACACAGGAATTAATTTACATTAAAAGCAGGTTTTCGTACTTAGTGTTAAATTTTCGATCGACGCTAAAGTATGACTGACAATTATTTTGTTTCACAATTATTATTGTTTCTGCTTCATTATATTATATTTGTATCTTGTATCTTGGTTATCCCCACAAAATCAAACAATATGATCCTATAAACAATGCCAAAATACTTTTTGGTTACAAATTGATTAACTGTTTTGTGGTAAATAAAAAAACAAATAACTTTTGATTACAAGTTTAATTTATGATAGAAAAAAAAATCAAAACATTTTTATATTTTGTTGCTTTTTTATATAAATGGATACAAAAAAGGCCAAACTTATTGATACTGCATTGGCGTCAAAAAATGTCTGCAATTACAAAATAAACGGTGATCAAAATCGCGGTAATTTTATTCGGTTCAGTTGCAGTACGTTATTGCCCCAAACAATGTTACAATAAATATAGGATAGATTTTGGTTCATCATTCTCTTTATATCTCTCATCCTTAGACAATTGTACAGCGACTACATTGTACGTACAGACTCTTAGGGATATTTTGATCTGGCAACATTTTGGCCGTCCCTATTAATCACCTAGACTCTAGAGGATTTTTTTAAATTCCTAACATTTAACAAAAGCGAGAAGTTAAATGGCTATGACTATGTAATAATGCAAGTTTCTTAGTGCTGTGTAATTAGACTTTTTTATATCCTTTTATTCGCTGTCATTATAAAATATTTTTCGTGCAAGTTATACTATTGCTGGTATTAAAGTAAATGCTTTATGAGTCTATTATGCGTCATACAAATAAAAAACTAACTTATTACGAAAGAAAAATCAAGTTTATATGGCAAACAAATACATCATACACAATAATAAAAAATCTTAAAATAAATATTAATCCTCTTTTAGAATTTTGACTTCAAAATGCACATTTCAACGTTTATCAGGCTGGCAACAAACCTTCGGAATCTGTATTCTATTTTCGAATACGTTCATTTTATATTAGCGAACGCGGGAAGCGAATTTGGATTCCGAACGTCTGTAGCCAGCTTTATGCTATAAAAATATATTTTTTAAAATTAAAGAGTAATTATTTAAACAACTTGAATAATAAAATGTTGACTAGATGTCACTACATATTTTGGTCGCTCGCATTAAATATTACTGTTCATACATTTTTATAGCACTTTCGATTGTAAATGTGCAAGACAGTTACTCATTTTTTTTTTAATTGTTTCACTGTTACGGTTTATTTTTATTACAAAGAACTAACTTAACAAACAATTACTGTTGTCTTAATGGATTTAGTTTCCAATATTACAAATACAACATTATACATTATGTTGAAACATGAAAAATACAACAAATTACAGTTATAAACGAAAATAATAATTTATACTTTTAAAACTTTAGGAACAAAATGACTCCGAAATCTTATGACTAAAACAACTCTTTATTCTTCTCATAAATTACAAAAACATTTAATATCTGGCAACACAACGATAAATTTAAAATTAATGGAGTGTCTTATTCGGCTATGATCAGAATTTTCTTTGTACCATCACTGTCTTTCATTCGAGTTCATTCAAGTGAGACTCACTAGTTTTTGATAAGTTTTGCCTCCATTTTTATTTTTAATCAATATGTTCATCTCTGCAAAATTATAAAAAGCATCTCATCATATAATAACAAAAATCCATAATGGGGACATACTTCATACCTACCCATATTACACAAAGAGAATATTTTGTACACTATAGGACATATACAATGTGTTAATTTTTATACCGAGTGTATTTGGATCACTTTAAAAGATTTAAGCCTAATAATATAGTATTTATGTACCATATAATGCACTTATGTATTTTGCTATGAACTCACGCTGACCGCGAGTCGCGGCTGTGAGTCAGCTGTTACATTTCTGTTTTATTAAAAAAACGAGTATTTTTAAGCATTATCATGAAATCACTTTGTTTGCCAAACTAGATTATGCAAAAAAAAGTTAAAAGAGACAAGCAAAAAAAAATTATTTTCGCGTTTTTTTCACTTGTATCATGTCAGGCCACGCCTACACAAACTTCAAAGCATTCAAAATACACCCTGTATAAATTAATATTTTACAATATGGGATGTCAGATGGGAGTAAGAAGAGTTGTTTTGGCAATTATTTTGTTATCTTTGGATCCATATTGTTGTTGTCTCCTGTTTAGATGTAAGTATGGATTTGGTACAACTTTGCAGATAGGCTGCTTGTGGTCCTCATCATGCTTACAACCAATGTCTTCTCAGAGACACCTTTGCTTAAATGTTATAACAGTGATGTTGAATAGTTTAGCACAATAAGACAGGCCTTAGATTACTAAGGCCATTACTAATACCTTACCATCATCATTTTAAACCTTTCCCACATAGGCTTCCTTCAACGAATGCCACGCCAGCTGATCCTCCGTAACAAGCAATTTGGATCGGTCACTATTAGACAGATCTTCGTCTCGTGGAGCTACCGAGTCTCCATCCCCAAGCTGTCATAAAATTTACTGACCAGTAATTTTAGAGATTCCCAATCTCCTCCTCGAACTTCCGTTTGCCGCCTTCCAATTTCTTCTCAGCATCTTGACCATACTTCATGGCATACTCCTCATGTCTGATCAGCCACTGGGCCCAGTGCTCTCTCAGTTTATCCGTGGACAGATGAAACACATCCGCCTTGGAACCATCCGTGTACGCGATGACCAATAAGGCATCTCTCACATTGAAGTGTTTGTAGTTAAGGTCGTTGCACACTGCCCCAAAGTACGCAGCGACTTGGACAGGGTTGTCGTACGTCATTGATATCGATTTTCTTGGCTTATCCGATTTCTTCCATTCGATTAGCATTGGTTTATCTCTGAAACACAATAAAAAATTGTGAATGAAGAAATTGTGAGATTTAGACTTGAGAGATAAGAGATGTTACGCTAATTGGGACGAAAAAGGACAAATTGAGGTTTAGAGAAAGTCATCTAGATATATTATTTCGCCCTTCGATAATAATATAAATGAAAGTAACCTAATATTCCATTTCAATGCAAGAAACTGGCTATTAGGAACATGCTACAACGGAAATCATAATCAACAAACATCAAGACGATGCCATCTGCAAAAATATTATGAAAAGAAAGTAAAGTATCAACCCTTATATGTCCCACTGCTGGGCACGGGTCTCCTAGCAACCAGGCGAGAATGGGCCATAGTTCACCGATGCGGTGGCTCAATGCGTGTTGGTGAACTTAACATACCTTCAAAAACTTTAACTTCATCAGGCATGAAGGTTTTCTCACGACATTTTCCTTCACCGGTGAGTGAGCGATGGTCTCGTGTTTGGGGTGCACTTAGAAATTTAGAAAATTCCATTTCAAAGCACACACGGGGATCGGGATCGAATTCGGAACCTCTCGCATAAGAGGCCGGGTCCATAAACCACTGGACCATCGTCGCTCGAAAAGTATACTACAATATAGAAAAATATACTTACTCGTAATCAGCTATTGCATCAAAAATCCCCCTGTATTTAAGAACTGGGTGCACCACGTTCGATTCGATCGCCTTTGGTGAAGATATGTTCTTCAACACCTCGGCAACCGACACCCATACGCCCTCCACCTCTTTTTCAATACGAAGCTGTGTTTTAGGTTGGGTAAAGTAATTCTTGAGTGTATTGTGAAATTTTGTGCCAACTTCCATTTGTGCTGAAAAAAATAGAGAAAAAAATTATTTTAATATAATTGTGTAGGCCGATGTTCAGCAGTGGACGGATAAAGGCTGATCATTATGGTGACAATTATGTAGTTATATTATAATTAAACCCGCAAAGGAAAACATCGTGAGGAAATCTGTTTGCCTGATGAGATTGAAAGCCTTTGTGCAGGTATTTCATTTTTGAGCCTTTGGGCCAGCGCATCGGTGAACTATGGCCCAATAACCTCCTCGCCTATTTCCGAGGAGACCGCAACAGCAACAGTCCTCCCGTGACCATGTTTGCTGTAAAGTATCCGAAACGTCGGGCTTGTAATTTATTTCATTGTATTTGTCTGAATTGATATTGAGAACTAAAATATTGAATGGTTACACTAGGTTTGATGATACTTTCCCCACCATAGTTCAAGCCTTGTCGTGGCAGGCTCAGTTGGCTAGGATGAACCCAGCACCTAGGGCGAAGCGAATAGAGCCGAGGGGACTCTTTGGAGGCAAGGGTCCTCACCCCTTCGTCGACCTAAGGGACTAACTAGCCGTCGAGGGGCACCTCGACTATAGGAGTAGTGTTGCTTGTAGATCCGGGGCACCTCATCAAAGGAGGCATTAGTGGCACTCGCCGTGTTTTAGTGGGTAGAGCTGCGTCCACTTATCAGTTTTCGGGCGCAGCGAGTACCACATACCCGCCTGGGGAGACTCACTCTCCCGCGGGATGCCTAAGCGCATTTCCCGGCGTTAAAGGAAAAAAAGGTTCTGATGAAACTTTGATTACTATCGATGCACCATCATGTCAAAGACACGGCGATGTTGATCGTAAACAAAGCGTTTAGTATGTGCTGCGTATCGGACAAAAATAACTTGTTACACAAATAAACATACTGTTTATCTATGCTAGCGACAACGAATACATTGTCATCTGTTGGCGATGTTATTAGAACTAGGTAAAACAAAACATAAACAGTCTTCACACGTGATTCTTGAAATATTTTTTTTCTTTATAGCGTAGAAGGGCAAACGAACAATCGAAGTCCATTAACATCCAGATAACCAGAGGTTATGGTGATGCGTTGCCCTTTTTTTCCCTATCCACCCCAATGGGCTACCGGAAACTCACAAACCGCACGAAGCGGGACAAGTTAACTGTCACTTTACGCCGATTTCATGTGAGCGAGAGGTTGTTCCCCGGTCGTACTGGCTCAATTTGGCTGCAAAGCAACATGGCACTACCTCTTACTAAGTCGTAAGCTTTTAGAAGAAAATAATTTAAAGCTATAAAAAATTGTTAAGTCAGCTATCTACCTCGTATTAATGTCTATCGATCTTTGACTAGACAAAAGGTGTCAGTTTAGAAATGTAGTATGTATATTAAACAATACAGACGGCCAGCTGATCGAACGGTTAGGATACTTTACACATAAGTCGCGTGTTCGAATCCCGCCGAGCGCAAATAATTTTATCTACATTTTGTTAAGAGGTAGTGGCTTGTTTTGCAGCCTATAGCTCACATAATACCGGCGTAAAGTGACAGTTATGCTGTCGCGTTTCGTGCTTGTGAGTTTTCGGTGGCCAAATGGGGGGATAGGGAAAAGGAGGGCAACACATCTGCATGGCTTCTGGTTGTGTGAATGTCTATGGGCGCCGATAGTCGCCAAAAGGCTTCGACTGTTCGTTTGTCCTCCTATGCTATAGAAACCACCCTGTACACTAAAATAAGCACATCATTTTAGGTAATATAAGGTGTACGTGTTTTTTATCTCGTATACATTTTGGCACGTGACCCATCACAAGACGTCCACGCATCATAATATAATATGTTTGCCAATACACCGTCGAGAGCATTGTCCGACGTGAAGTCGTTAGCTTTATGTGCTCCTACTGACCCGAATCGTACTAATGGACTTTTAATATTAGTAGCTGGTTGACCGAGCATTTGATCGGTACCCTTAGTGATAAAATACGATAAAAATTTTCTTCCAAAAAAAATGATCATAAAAAAGGAAAAAAATAATTCGAACTGGAGATTCGAACCAGGCTCGTTCGGATGTATCTGCCTAAGCTACAATGACACATTATTTGACCACGAAATTTACGTTCGTATTCTAATCATATTTTATCGATGCCTCAAAACACAGATAAAAAAAAATTCTAAACATTTATCCTAGCTAGATCGATTTATCGCCGTTTTTACCACATGTTACATACAAAATTTCAGGAAAATCGTTGGAACCGTTTCCGAGATCCCGATTCTATATATATACAAGAATTGCTCGTTTTAATATATAAGATAAATGGCGCTTTCACACCACGTCAATCTTGTCCCGTGGTAAGTTTTCAACGAGACTTGTGTTACGAGTACCAGACAACGGAAATACGTTGGTATAATTAAAACTTTTTATATTAATTCATATAATATTTAAGATATTTAATAATACACATAAACGACCCAGGAACACAGAAAGTTTTTTGTTCCCTGGTGGGATTTGAGCTCGCCACCTCCGGCTTGAACGCCAACGCGCTAACCATTGAGCCACAGATGTCACAGATGACAGTGTACTATGCTACTATTTTTCTATGGATATTAAATTTAACAAAGAATAATATACGCATAGCAGAATGCCATGCAGCAGCAATAGTCTATGAAAAACTATTATTTAGTGGTTAAATTTACATATTATTCACATTAACATTTTTTAAAGTTTATTTTTGGTGGAAAATTTACTAAAGCAAATGTACTCCCAAGTATTTCTTCCCATTTGTAATCGACCATTTTGCCAATGACAGAAACTTATTTGGAAATATATGTATAGAAACTTCATGTAAAAATGAAAGTAACAACAAGGTTTTATAAATTTACAAAGCTTATTATGTTATTATTATTCTTAACAATGTCTAAACCATTTCTATAATTTATATAATTTTTTTTTACCTACTCCCATGCTTTAAATCTTCTTTGCAAGATTCAGAACCACCTTATTGCCAACATTAAACACTCAATGTTCTAATAATTATAATTTATAATTTCATCCAAAGGGCTTATATTTAATGTTGTACTAAAATTCATAAAAACGCGCCTTTTTTAACTGTTCACACAGCAAACAGCCACATCAATGTGTGGTATCTTTGGACAGATTTATTTGAACTATTTAAAATGGGATATTTATCATGTTTTTTACTATTACTTCTTGGAGCTCGATACAATATCTCATAAATACGACATTCATAGACAATGTTGAAATATCAAGCTCCGCATAATAATAATAAAATAAAAAATATCCCATTTTAAATAGTTTAAATAATGAAAATAACCATGTTAATTTAAAATCCAACACAGCCAGATATTTTAAAAGTTTAGTTTATGTATTGCATATATTCAGTAATGGATTATATTAACTAGAACAATGATCTTTTAATGTTAGCAATAACCTAACTGTTACTGAGTTTTTTATATTAGATTCATAATATGGGTGTATATTATAATGTCCTGTGTGCAAGTATTGTATACAAAGGGGTATTAAAACATAAATGTGGATTTTTCACACAAGGAAAAGCCGAGTGTCATAATATATAGTACCACATAAAGTATTTACATGTACATTTATTATCAAATAAGTATGTAACTCCAATTTTTGAAGTATTAGAACTTGGTATTTTCATGTAGTACAAAGCAAACAAATAATTGAGACCAGATGTTTAAATAGCTTTATTTTAAGTTTGACCTATAAAACATTTTTTTTAAAGGCAATGTTTCATTCCAGGCCAACATGATGTACGCATATTCAAAATAACGGCAAAAATGTAGATATCACACTAGAAATACTAATACATTCGCATTTCCATTTGTTTTTTAGTATAATTATAAATTTGATTGTATGTTTGCCATACCAAGCATGAGTTTTGTAGTCATATTGGATGAATAATATGTGTTCATGGATGGCAAGTGAAGAATAAGTTTAGTCTACCAACTATTGTTATTTTATATATTAACTATTGTTATATTAAATATTATTCATATCATTTAATAATTATTATAACCGGATTTTTAGCTCTCATATGAAAAATATATTGTGTCATGCATAGTATCTTAACAACCTAACTGGACAGTGTTAGAGAATGAACATATTTAATACATTTTATTGTATTACAAAATGTCATAACTGTAAAATGACAGAAGTCTAAAGAGGAATATTCTGCTATTGTTTGGTATTAGTAAAAACTGTAGAAAATATTTTTGTACATAACAAGGTTTTTTAAAATTAAAAGTTAATTGATGTTAAGTTTTAAGAAACACCCCTATCAACTGTACATCGAGTTGGCAGAGGGTCTATACAAAGATGTAATGTCTCTTTTGATCAGGCTTCATAATAATATCAGCTAATTTTAATACATTTATGAATGATAAGTCATGTGTAAGCCAAATTGTAGTAGAAACATCAATTCCTTTGAAGAAGGAATATTTTACTAATTAATATCAAAATTAATTATTTTTAAAACCTACCTTCATAAAACCTATTGAACTCCTCTAGACCCATTTCTGCAATTCTCTCTTTCTTCCATTTCTCCAAAGCTTTCCTAGATTCTTCTGTCATTGTTTTATTTAATATCAATGTTACCGATGGATATTGTTTCGTGTAATCAGTTTGGTGTTGTTTTATTTGAAGGATTTTATCCTCGCTGGCATACCCAGGCTGAGCCGCTGAACTTCTTGCTGCAGACTTCACTGATTCTGTCTTCAAATTCCTGATGGGGCCACCATTAAGGATAACCCCAGCAAAATTAAAACAAGTCCTTGTATTTTGCCACATTTCGTTCTTTAAAAACCTCAAAGAATTAAATACACTGTAATTTTGATGATTCAATGCACTTTTCACACCATTTGCAAGGTTCGTAAACTTCTGCGAGCTTTCCTTCGAAGTATTCGATGCGTTGTTTTGATGTGGTCTATTTTTAGCTGAAACAGACAATTTTATATCGTATGCGTAAACATACGGCGCCAAAGTGTCATATGATTAAATAATTGAAAGTCGACGTTTATACACGAGTTTCGTAGCACTAACAAGACAACGCCAACGAAAATACGAAATATGAATGGATAGATGTTGATCTTGGCAGATTTAAGCGGATAGAAAGTTGATACAAGGTTAAAATCGAATAACAAGATAACTATTACTTATCAGTTTAACGAACCTGATTTTTTCTCACGACTAATTTTTTCTCTCTTAGTCTCTATCAGGGGACCAAAAAGGTCTTTATTTTCTTTATTATAAAGCTTCAATTTTTCTGCTGGTTTCAAAATAGAAGCAGGACGCACAATTTTAGTTCTTACAAACTCTTTTTCTATCAAGATCTTTTGACTTCCTTTGCAAATAGGACGAAACATTGTATAATTTTGTAAGGTAAATGTTTAATAATTTAAAGTTTATTTATCTGTGATATGCTTTATAAGTTGCTGCTGGCCCTTTAGAAGTTTTATAATTATTTAGTTTACGAAATCCAAAATTTTTTAGACTTCTGATGACATATCAATTCGATTTATTTTTTAATCTTTATTCAAATTTCAAAAATGTATTTCACTTATTCTTCTTTTTCTAAAATATTTTTCATTTAGAACAAGCAAACATCATATAACATAAAGCCTTATCTTTAAATAATATAATAATAATTTATGAAATAAAAAATATGTAATATTTATAATTTGCAGAAAATAAAATAAAAAACTTTATATTGATCTATCTAAAGTAGTATACAAAAATTTAGACTCTTTATGTATAACTTTTTAATTGTACTTTTGTTTTACTCTTGTACATTCAACACTATACATTAATTTTTTTTAAAGGAATTCACATTTTACACATTCATTTAAATATTTTTTAAACGTATAAAAAAGATAAACATGTACATCCACAATACACATGTTATTATTTGCAATTTGCAATATGAAATTACCAAATACAAATTACAGGTAGATATTTCATATTAATACACTGACCTCTATTAGAAAGTATAGAAACAACTAACAGAATAAAAGATATTTAGTTATACTAGAATCGCCCTAGATGTCTCTTCCTATTTTGTAGTGTATTGGTTACCTTAATATATTTTGATTTACTAGTAAAATATATTTTCTTCAAAACGTTTTATAATAATCTTTTATGGAGTCTTTAATCAGTTAGGTATTGGTTCCATAAGAATTAAATTATACTCTGCTGTAATGCGACTAAAATAAGATGTCACTGCTGTTAACTATCAGCCTAACGTACAGAAGTTACTATTTGATTTTGTAGGTTTATTAGTGTGTATCAAAAGGCGGGAAATACAGATAGAGTTCCAGTCGGTGTCAAGACGCAAGCGCGTTATTCCGGCCAGATTCCTGAAAAGAACTTTTACATTCAAATAAGCCGGCTGTCTTGTACCCATGTACATCTGCAGGTACGACTAATTGGAAGTTTTTCAGTGATAAGTGCTCACAACATTTGTGAACTGTAACTGTGCTTTTACTTATTGGAGGGACTGTATTTAACGTGGTATTAACTCTAAAATGTTGACAGACCGGCTACAATTTTTTTTGTGAGCGAGAAAAATATTGTAAAATAAGAAAATAGAAGGTAATGTACAATATTTTTATTTCAGTCTAAGTCTAGCATTTATTAGGGATAATATTATATAGAAGACAGATACCATTGAATGCAGATTTAAAAACATAATATAATAATTTTTCGATCAGTAAAAATATTATGATGTAAGTACAGAATATGCTATATTTATTTTGAATCCTAATTCATATAATATTATTTTCCGTTCATACTATACAATAAGTAAAGAAAAGAAAATAAAGTATTATGTATTTTTATGTATTTAAAGTTTAGGAAGTTTGAAACATATTTTATTTATGTCGAGAAACTAGCTGAAACTCAAAGATGCCTGCGTGGACTTAGAGTAATATAAACTAAAACAAAATAAAATTATATCAATCATATTTCTAGCTTCATAATATTAAAACCCATAACAATATTATGATCCTTTTATCTGCTTCGGAATTGATAACATTTGAATCGGGACTTTATTTAAATTGAATATTCAATATGAAATCACACACCCATAAACAGCTCTAAATATGAACAATGAATTGTAAAAAAAATGAAATGTAAAAAAATGTGGCCGGGTCGTGTTGGATGGGAGCAGTAAGGGATCAGCTGTGTTAGCGTTCATTGAGGAAGTTCAGCAGTGGAAGGATAAAGGCTGATGATGATTTAAAAGTAGACTACAATGAACTATAGGTCCGGTGGACACGGCTTTGCACGGCTAAACATCTTAATATAAGTACATAGTATACGTTACTTGCTGATAACGGTGGTCTGCGGTAGAAGTAATTTTTTATAGCATAGGAGGGCAAACGAACAGTCGAAGAATTGCGACTATCGACGCCCATACACATTCTCACAACCAGAGGTTAGATGTATTGCCCTCTTAAGTGGGCCACTGGAAACTCACAAGCCGCACGAAACGCGACAGCATAGCTGCACTTTACGCCGATTTCATGTGAGCGATTCCTCCAGTCCGGTCGTGCCGGCCCAATTTGGCTGCATGGCACTACCTCTTACAAAGTACTCTCTTTTTCGAAATCGGTACAGTACTTTCGGAAATCAGAGCTTATTTAACGCACACAATCAAATATTTCTTCTTTATAATATTAGTACAGACATTACAATCATCATCATACGTTTTACGTAAAACCGTAATCCCGAAGCAGAGGCAAGACTGAAGAAGAATGATTATGAGAACTAAACAAGCTAGGCATGGCCCATGGGTCTTTCTTGATGCCCTGTTGCCGACATATCCGCAGCACAACCAAGAGAAGGCCTTATGCTGCATGCTATATAACCACCAAGTAAAAGTAATAAGCCTCCTCTGCCATTTCTTCTGCCAATGGAAGCTGCTCTAAGGAATATGAGTACTTTTACTTATTCTAATACATAAAATTCTTGTGTCACAGTGTTAACATACTCCTTCGAAACGACTCGACCGATTTTTATGAAATATATGCATGTTCAGTAGGTCTATGAATAAGGGTTATCCACCTAACATTTTTATTTTTTGGACATTATTTTTAATTTTTTAATAATCTGCCACTAAAAAATACATACTACCCTAAATTTTCACTCCCCTACGATCAACCCCTATTTTTATAGCAATATTAGTATTTTTCGAAGTCTCTCGGGGCAGCTAGTTAATACTATAAATGTGAAAGTAGGGATGTTTATTACGCTTTCACGCGAAAAGTACTCAACCGATCATCATGAAACTTTGTACACATATTCTCGGTGGTACGAGAAGTAACAAAGGATACATTAAAAAAAATGTTTTTCCTAACGCCCCTGAAGCCTCGGGCGACAACTAGAGGCATATAAGCTGTGTGCTTATTATATACTTACTAATTTAAGCAAGTAGCCAAAAAATTACCATAAAAGGAAAAGTCTAGGCGTAACTGTGTTAACAGTGGTTAAAAGTTAAAATTTTAATAATTCAACTTCGAGGCGTAAGTGTTGAACATGTTAACCTATATTCGCAAGGGTTTTCTTTATTATATTTGGCACCCAATGCTAATTCAAACATTGGGTTAAGAATCTCTTGGCATATTTTTGGGGATTGAGCTACTCATTAAAATATTGGAGTACTTTAAACAGCGGCGTAGCTTGTTCTAGCGGGGCCCCGTATTTATTTGGGTCCTAAAGTATATTTCAGGCCCTGTTAGGCTCTATATTATGGATAAAGTTGACATAGGCCTGGCTTTACGCCTACCTATCGATTGAGCTTAATGGCCATTGGGCCTAAAAGTCTAGACCTTTGGAAAAAAAATGCCTGGATTTAGAGATGTTGTTTGACGATCGTATAGACTGTCATTATCATCAGGTGCCATCTTCATATTGTAGATCGGGTGTCAGATGGCAATCAATTTTACGATCTCAGGAGGCTTCCAGGCTAGGCGTATAGCTTTGTCCAGTATTTGATGTCGTCTAACCATTTTTCCCTCTGTCGGCCTGGACTTCGCCTTAGGTATATACTATGTAAGAAAGAAGAAAGAAAAAGAAAGATAAATCTCAGAAACGGCTCCAACGATTTTCACGTTTAGTATACATGGAGTTTCGGGGGCGATAAATCAATACAGTTAGGATTTATTTTTAGAAAAAGTCGTTTTATTTGTATTTTTTTAATAATCAACTTTACCTACTATTAATAATATTATAAATGCAACGGAGACGTATAAATTATATCAAATAAAAAGTACTTCTGTGACCATAAGGACATGAACCTTTATTATCTATGTTTATTGTAATACAACTGGATTACGACAGTGCAATGGAATTTTAATTAAAATGATATTATCATTATATTATGTGAAGATTAAGATTTAAGATTATAGCGCGGAGGAGTGAGCGATTTGGCATAGGGTTTAAATGGAGAATAATTGTAGAAACCTAATATACATAATAATTTTATCTTACATTTAGTTTTTTTTACTCCTAATCTATTCATAATGCTTTTATTCCCATATTTCTTTTATATTTGACGGAGTTTGATATTTCGACATTGCCTATGAATGTCTCGTTAACGAGAAATAAAATTAAAGAACACAGTAAATATAATAATAATAATAAATAATAAATGACACTTTATTGCACACCAAAAACATAATACAATACACAAATATTAAAACTAGAAATGAGAGCACAAAAAAAAAATTAAAATATACCCATGTTTTAGAGGAGTTTGTGGCTATGTATATCAATTGAGTTCCATCACATTAATCTACTCTTCAAATTATTTTCACAACATTAAATTAGTTAAGTAGTTGTTAGTAACACACAAAATTAGTTTCACAACCTCCAGATAAGTGCCGGATAGGCTGTTCATAACATATTTGACAGATAGAGTATGGAGTATTCTGTCAAATATATTGTTATGGATAGCCTATCCGGCACTTATCAGGAAGTGGTGAAACAGGCCCTAAGTGTATAATATTCATGACAAATAGCCTGGTCATCTGACCACAACATACCGTAATCTGTAAGACTCTTACAATTCGTTTACATAAGCGGGATTATTCGGTCAATGTACACAGCGTAAGCCGGCGACTGCAATCGTACATGCAAATCAGCAATACCTGGGAATCTACAGCTGTATGCTCTTACAAGGGATATTTGATACTAGCTTTAGCCCGCAGCTTCGCCTACGTTAACTAAGATTTACAACGGGATCTTAGTACGCAAAATAAGTAACTTTTCTGGTTGATTTTTTACACCTTGTGTCCGAAAAACCCAAATATCTTACGCTTACGGAACCCATTTTTTTTTCAGAATAAAGTTTAGCCTATGTTACCCGTGGTCAGTGACCGATTTAGGCTTGATGCCGCCCTAGGCCCTGTTTATTTTGCCGCTCTTAATGCTAGAAAAAAGTAAAGTATCAACCCTTATATTATGTCCCACTGCTGGGCCAGGGCGAAATTATTAAGATTTAGTCATTTTTAAAAGCTTTATATGCATGTGATATTCAGTAATGAAACAAAAAGTTAAGAACATCATTCGGTAAAGACTATAATTAATCTTTAAAAAAAAATAATCCTATTCATAGACTGAAAAGTAAATAAAAAAGTGAATTGTTATAGGTATATTCTATAGAGAATTCTTCACAAAAATTAATCCAAACTCATTTTCAAGGGCAGTCTTCTTTACTTATTTCGTCTCTGTAATTTTGGCGCCCCTCAAATCATGCCGCCCTAGGCCCAGGCCTCACGGGCCTATACGTAAATCCAGCACTGCTCGTGGTTAATGCAGCTTTAGAATGGTGAAAGAATTTTTGAAATCGGTCCAGTACTTTTTGAGCCTATTTTTTACAACCAAACAAACAAACAAAGTTTTCCTCTTTATAATATTAGTGTAGAAGTACACAGAGAATCTAATACTAGTAGCTCGGCTAGTCACAATAACGCCATCTGTACAAAACTATTCTCTCTCAAGTTTGTAACCGCTCAATTTGCATAATATGATTAAAATACGGTGTTTGACAACATTCAAAATACTCTATGAAATGTGGACATCCTGCGAGATAATAGTCTAAAGAAAACCATTATCACTTTTTTTGGACAAAATAATGCATAAATTTTGCATAATTCGCAAAATAAAAATGATATTTTTTTTTTATTTTTGATGTGAATCAAAACGCCCTGTGATTGGTGGTAACACTCGTGACGTCACACGCAAGTAAACAATATTTTGTACTACTGATTGTCGTTCGAGTTTAATGTGTTTTGGTTATTATTTTTACTTCTGAGCTATTTTTAAACAACTTTTGGCCATTTTTTAGAACTAGTCATTAATAGTGGTAAGTATATATAATCACAAAATGGAAGGAAATTTTGTGCAAGCGATGATGCGATAGCAGCAACCTTGAACCTACATAATATGATAGACGCTTTTATGGTTGCACTTTTCTATAAGAATAACGCTGATTATTATTCAGCTGAAGCTTAGGGGTGTTTGTTACGCTTTCACGCGAAAACTACTCAACTGATCATCATGAAACTTTGTACACATAATCTCGGAGGTACTATAGCGAAGTATATAACGATTTACAATAAATTTAAAAGATTATGAGGGAATATTTTATGCGAACTATTTTTTTAACAGCAAGTAGTTATAGTAAATAAATATAAATTTAAGAATGATTAGTGTACTTACCTAATAATTTAATTTAAATAATTCATGTTATTTTAAACCTATAATATTAATATAATATATATTTCTTGAGAATTATATATAAGTAATATGTAATCTATATCTATACAAGTATTATAAAGAGGAAAGATTTGTACCTATTTTTGTATGTTTGTATGTTTGTAATGAATGGGCTCAAAAAGTACTGGACCGATTTCAAAAATTCTTTCACCATTCGGAAGCTACATTATCCACGAGTAGCATAGGCTAAATTTTATTCTGATAAAAATAGGGTTCCCTAAGATATTTTGGTTTTTCGGACACAAGGTGTAAAAAATGTTATTTCGGGTACTAAGATCCCGTTGTAAATCTTAGTTAACGCAGGCGAAGCTGCGGGCAACAGCTAGTCATATATAAATATATATAGATTATATATGATTTTATAGAATCATATATAATTTTTTTTTCCAGGTACTCACAATAGTGATCTTCCCACATAAAAACATTTGTATGCATCGAAATACTGTTTGGCTCTCTTCGCGCCAATCGTAACCACAATTTATGTTTTTTGGGATTCGTAGGAACAGAAACAAATAATTTTTCCGGAGTTTTTATAGACGTATTTGTACATTGTGGTACTACACACCATTTATAAGCCATTTCTTCCAATAAATACTGAAATTTGAAGAAAAAAAAAGCAATGCACCTTCAGAAGTATACAAGATGGATTGGTTTACTAGTGTGTGACGTCACATGCGTCACGTAACCGGAGCCATTACAAAGACGTCGTTTTTGCCGCGATTTTTACAATTTAAATTTTAACATCGTTTTTTATCCTATATACTGTAAATTTCACAGAAAAATTATTACTGTACGTTTATTATATACTAAAAGAATCATTTAAAACGATTTCCAGAATTAGTCAAATACCGTATTGGTACAGCGTTGGATGCGCTTACAATAATTATAAAACGACACGTTCACAGATACTGTATTAGCGATCCGGGCAGATGTCGCTAAAAAAGCGCTAATTTGTAAAAAAATATGCTATCTAATGTTTCAAGCTGGATAATTCTCAGAGTGCATGAAATTAAAATCAACATAATATTACAGGAGGAGTTTATTTTTTATACATCTTTAATATTCATAATATAATAAGAGTAGAGCATTTGATGATGTAGATGATTCGAAGGAGACAAGGCGGGTAGAGAATAATAGAGTATGAAGTATCAACTCACATATTATGTCCCACTGCTGGGCACGGTCCTCCTCCTCGAAATCAGGTGGGTAATGGGCCATAGTTCACGATGCGCTGGCTCAATGCGGGTTGGTGAACTTCACACACCTTCAAAGACTTTTGATCTAACAGGCATGCAGGTTTCCTCACGATATTTTCTTTCACTGGTGAGCGAGCGACGGTCTCGTGTTTAGAGTGCATTAAGAAATTTAAAAAACCCATTAAAAGGCACACGGGGTGTCAGGATCAAACCCGGAACCTCTGCACAAGAGGCCGAGTCCATACTCCATACCCACTTGACCGTCGCCTCTAGTATATTATAATACATGGTTATAATAATAATATATCAATAACGTTGAGTACCTGTAACATAATTTGCTTACGATGACTGAAACCTTAATGTAAAAGTGACATATCGACGGAGCGTTAGCCAATTTACTAATGTGCCAAAAAAAAACGTGTTTTTGTATAAATTCTTAAAAAAATAATGGTTAAAAAAATCTTGTTTTTGTGTTAATTTAAGTCAACAGGAAGTACCAGTGTTACTTCTAGTTAACTACAAGTAACTAAGTAGTAAAGGGTTTTGGCTTAACATACGGACAAACAGACGGACGGACACAGGTCGGTAAAGATTTCATTTTGTGACACACAACTTATTCATACTGAAAACGACGCTTTAAAATAATCACTTTACACAAAATAAAAAAAGACCTCATCTATCTAAGCGCTAACTAAAACGATTTAAACTTAATTTCACTATTATTTAAAACTTAGTTACTTATTTAAAACTTAGACGATACTTGAGCAGATTTGGTGACCAACTTAGATCGTGTTCACGGGCGTACTTAGTTTCGGTTTCTGGGAACTTTGTACTGTTTAATACTTGGGGTTGAGCTAAATCAAGGGATTAGCACAGTTTCCTAGCAAAGTAAATAGAAGCTTGTGCTTTTAGCATTATATATGCTTTGCACATAAAGTGAAGTCTTACTAGATGATATTAGCAGTTAATTATACTATTACATAAAAAGTGCTTACTATGCACATAACGTTGCCACGTTTTTATGAACTCGCTTTGGGCTTTGTCTGTCCTGGTTTTGGATTTGATATAAAAAAAATCCGGTAAGTTAGAGATTTGAAATATTGACCACAGCTGAAACGTGGACGACAATGCAAAAAAATTTAGAAAAAATAAAAAGAGAGGAAAGATTTCGTAAAAATGGTATTTAATTTTAATACATTGTTAAATCATTCGGATTTTGTTACCTACACAGCTCTCAACAGTGACTTATCTAATCATACAAATAAAATGAATTAGTGTTTGTTTGTAATATTAAAATAACTGCTTTTTACTAACATATACCAAAAGTACATTTTTTTCTATTTTTGTCTGTCTGTTTTCTCCGGCTAATCTATGAAATGGCTGGATCGATTTTGTCTAATAAGAAGTAACTTGGGCTACTTTTATTTTGGAATATTGTATTTACAAATTGTAAATATTAGTTAACGCAGGCGAAGCTGCGGGCAACAGCTATAACAATATATATAATTAGAAGATCGGCACGCCTTGGAGTGAAATGTACTACTTATATGCCGCGATGGGTGTATTGATGGCCAATTTTTTATACGCTTCTCATAAGCTTCACCTATATATTGAGTCTGTGTAACCGATTCCTTTGGGCGCGATTTCAACCCAATTTAAAAGGATCTATCGACTTAGCAGATCTACCGATGACCGTTGACAATACACTCATTAGATAATATTCCATTTTTCAATTTGCAAAAGCGTTTATTAGTTTTTTTTTAACTATAAATATTTTTTTGGGGCACGAGCAAATATGTAGAGAGCATCTAGTAAACTTAATAGCCACAGTTAGCACATAATCATTGATCAATGAATCATCGATTAATCATGGTGGGCGATGCAATTAGCATGACGCCAATTTGGAAAGGGCCCGTACTAATTTGACCTTTTGTTTGACTATGCTCAAAAACACGTTACGGTGACCCATTTCATTAGATTCGTTTGGTGTTTACACGATGTTAAATTGTTTTACCGAGAATTTCCGGTAATTCCCAAAAGAATGGCTTGCATTTAGGTTTATGGAGTCGCCATCTGAAAGACGTCTACTTCTTCTCACACTTCTAGCTGTCGTCGTGTCTGCTCTTGTTATTGTCCTGCTTTTTCTATCAGCCTGCTTTTGTCCCTTGCCTGCTTTTTTCATCAGCCTGCCTTTGTCAGTATCCTGCTTTTTTCATCAGCCTGCTTTTGTCACTATCCTGCTTTTTTCTTAATGCAATATTCGTTATTATCTTGTTTTATCAATTTTTGTGTTTATCTTTCTTTTATCATTATTTGAGGCAAATTATTTCTTATTTCTATAGAAATCTTTTTATTTTATAGAAGGGAAGCAAAAATGTTCAATTTCTAGCACTTACTTCAGTGTGTCTGAGACACACTAGCTTTTCGAGCTTTCAGCCGCTATCTGAGGGACCCGGATCTGCAGGCAACAGGAAACCCTCAGAGACAGCCTGGTCTTGGAAAGACCAGATTATCCAATAATAGGCAGTCCGCACGACGTCGTGTCTTTAACGGGGCCCGGGTTCCCATCCTGAGCCCGAAACGAGCACAGGGGTGTTACTGGAAGCGCATTAGAATAGCATTTCAGTCCCTCCGTGACCGTGGTTGCTGTAAAGTATCCGAAACGTCGGGAATGTTAAAAACTAAATAAACGAATAAAAAATGTATTATATGTTATTAAGCTCAATATTAAATATCACCCCAACTCCGATATTATCAAATACCTTAGCAAGTTTATTCTTATACACATTGTTCCCGGAGGCTGGAGCACAATTCCTTTCACCTCACCGAGCAGCCGGGAAATGTTGACAAGATTTAATGCACTCAGGTAGATTTGCTGAAAAATTTTATGTAACTGGAGCTTTTGTTCTGGGTTTGTCTTTCATTTTTTGTTTAGCTAGGATTTTAGTGTGTTATAAAATTCGTGATTGATGTTGTGATTATTTTGATAGCTAGTATTATCTAATCTAGCTCATAATTATAAAGTGTTTTTTTGTTCTTTTTTAGAATTTTTTAATGAAAAAACACTGGAATAGTGCTTAGCGTTCATCGTCACCATTAATTTTTTCATTTTGTCACCAGCCAAGGCTCATAAATATCTTAATAATTAAATAATATATCATCAGCATCGTCATCAGCCTTTATCCGTCTACTGCTGAGTATAGGCCACACTCAATGAACGCCAAGACAACCGATCCCTTGCTACTCGCATTCAACGCGGACCTGCCACTGCAGGGAGATCGTCATCCCACCTGGTTAATAGCCGACCAACACTTCGTCTACCTAAATCCGGCCTTCACTCTTGAACCTTATTGACCCATCGGCCAACCGTTCTTCTGAGTGTGTGCCCATTGCCACTTAAAAGTGCATATTCTTCGCATGATATCAGCAACTTTAGTTCTCTCTCTCTCTCTCATTTCGAATACTCATATACCAAAGAAACACCCAGCATAGCACGCTCCATTATATTATGTATATGAATAAATTTGGAAAATCTAAAAAATATTCCGGTACGATACATTTTTCGAACAAGCATATGTCATCAAAATAAAAAATCGAATGACCATTCAAAATTAAAGATAAATTAATCTTCCTATTTTTATAAAAAAACAAAACAAATGTTATTTAAAATACATTCTGTGCCTAGCATTTTGCTCGCTATAAGTGCTCTTAAGTTTTTTTTATAAATCAATGACTCATGTTAACCTATAAGTGTGATTTAAATAACAAAAATATTCTCCGTTACGAGAAAACTGATTTTTAACATGTCGAGTTCATAACACACTCAAAGATACTCATATGAGGCGTGCAAAAATCAACTTTTTGAAAATATCCATTTTCATAAGTAACCCAATATTTCCGCTACATTTGCGTTGTCAAGTTTATATTTACACAATGATTACCTTTTGCAGAATATTTACCGTATGATTTTCCGTTTTGTATATTGAACGCGGCCCTGGTACACCAATATGGTTTTATGAAACTGGTGGTATACGATAGCTTTGCTTTTTAAAATGAAACATGGTGTTTAAGGGTATCCCTGATCACTTTTTTTTCTTTAACGCCGGGAAATATGCTTATGCATCCCGCGAGGGAGTGCGTCTCCCCAGGCGGGTATGTGGGACTCCCACTAAAACCTGGCGAGTGCCACCAATGCCGCCTTTGGTGAGGTGCCGCGGATCTACAAGCAACAGGGCACCTCGACATCTAGTAAGACTTCGGGGGTCGCCCCGCACCACAGAATAAACCCTCACAACGTCGGGACAGAACAATGAGGCGAGGTTCCCGTCCTCGCCTCTTGCTCCCTGCTCTTTTGCCCCCTCTTCTTATAAGAGGAGTACAAAGAGCCTCAATTCGCTTTGCCCAAGGTGCTCTTTACCCTAGGCTACTAAGCCCCACCGCTTGACTTGAACCATAATGGGGATCCCTGATCACTTACCAGCAGTGAATCAACGGTTCATTTGCCCCTCTTCTATAAAAAAATATTAGGAGATAGTCTGGTCAGTTTCTCATCGTAGGCGGTTATGTAGAGCATGATTCATCATATGGTAATTTTTTACCAGTGATAAATGTTTTATTATCTTGGCTTTTTACGGATTGCCAATAAATATTAGCGCGTAGGCAGCGAGGAGGTTGCATTTACCTAAATGGTCTATCGATTGTGTCACAAGATGGTCACAAGTTTCGACATATCTCTCGTGTAAATCTAGGTTTGTCATTTGTCACATGAACAACGAAAAATGTGTTGCATATAGGCTAACATAGCCTACATGGAATTTGAACGGAAATGAAATCATTGGAACCCACGACAGTAGATTTGTTATGTGTTTTGACAATTGCTCAAATGTTAACATAACAAATTTTTACTATAGCAATCCATATATGTCCCACTGCTGGACACGGGTCTCCTCGAAATCAGGCGAGGAGGGTATCGGGCCATAGTTTATCGAGGCGCTGGCCCAATGCGGGTTGATGGACTTTACACGTCTTCAAAGATTTTTAATCTCATCAGGTATGCAAATTTCCTCAGGATGTTTTCCTTCACCGGTACGCGAGTGATGGTCTCGTATTCAGGGTGCATTTAGAAATTTAGAAAAACCTTTTTAAGGCACCATGATGTCACGGTCGAACACGGAACCTCTCGCTATTCCGATTCCGATTATTGAAGTGTAATCTTCTTAAGACGCGTTGACCACTTTTTGAGTGAACAAAAATCATGGATCTCCCGTCATCGTCACCTCGTCACATCCTAACCTAACGCTTCCAATGCGACATTGTGACGTCTCTATAAAAATTTTAATTCTAAGTATTAAAATTTCAATATTAGCCATATTTCTAAATTATAAGATTTCACTATTATCGGCAGATCTTTCGACATTTTTTTATTAGAACTGCTTCGAAATGCTTCTAACTACTTTTAATAATCTGATATTGGAGACAAGCTTGTCTGTTTTGACGAGGTAATCTCCGGAATTTTTTGCCAAATTAAAAATCTTTATACGCCTGATTGCACAACTAAGAAATGTTATATTTAAGTAACACGTTTGTTTTGAATTTAATTCCAAATATGGATTTTAGTTAAAAGATTTAAATAAGCGTTATTAATTTACACCCCATACACGGGCAGTAAGTCCATTCGGTAGGCAACTTATTGTGTTTACTTCCTTGTGGATTAGCGCGAAAATAATTGCTTACGATACTTTGTTACTCAATTATCATATTTTTAAAAAAATATTCTATTGTCCATAAGACCTATTGTCTTGTTTCTGATGCATGTTCAGTATAGCGATTAGCATTTACCATATGAGGTCAATAATGGGACTCTACGTCTCTGCAGACTTTATGCCTTCGAAAATATTATAGAGTCCCACATAAACCCAAGCTTACACTGTAGTGTTACGCGCAAACACATTTTTCCCACAAATGGCTGGCGTTAGGAAATATGCCAGTAGCAATTTATCAAAGTGAGAAACTATTTTTTTACATGTGGCAATATCCACCAGAAGTATAACCGGATACGACCTAGATACAAGAAAAGAACATACTTATACAAAAGACAGTAATGCACCTTCAAACCCGCTGGTGTAGGTGTCTAAGAATTTATTTACTACCGAGTGAAACGACGAAGAAACGTTTGTCCACTTATAAAGAAACCGAGCTATATTTTCCAGCACATTCTCAACTAGCAGATCAGCTATATATGTTCTCTGTGTTCATATATTTCATTGACAATGGTCCAGTGGCTCGGCCTCTTGAGCGAGAGGATCTGGGCTCGATCCCGAGCCCTTCCTGTGGTGCCTTGAAATGGTTTTTCTAAATTTTCAAGTGCACCCTAAACACAAGACCATCGCTCGCTCACCGGTGAAGGAAAACATCGTGAAGAAACCCGCATGCCTGATGAGATTAGTCTTTAAAGGTATGTGAAGTTCACCAACCCGCATTGGACAAACGTCTCACCGAACTATGGCTACTACCCTCCTCGCCTGATTTCGAGGAGAAAATTCGAACGGCTAAATTCAGAGAGACTGGCAACCCTAGTTGCGACGATAGTAATTAATTACACCGAATTACCGCTTGGGACGTGGATGAAAGATGTATGGAGTGCGATGTTAAATCAATTGTGTCAACCCTCAGTGATTTGTGAGGTTTATTTGGCTGTAACTGGATTCAGTTTGGCTAGAACGGTGAAACTTTAGATTTTAGGGGCACTTACGTAGCTGACTCAATCGGGCTGAGTACAAAAATTCTTTATGAGGCTTTATCTTCCTAAGGATGCCAATGAAGAAGATTTTCTGTATTTTAGTCTTATATTCATAACATGCAAAATATGGCAGTTAAGTAGCTAACCCCTGTTAAAACGGCAGGATATGTATTGTTCCTCAGTTACTGCCTATATCATCCATAATTATGTTAGCGGGTACTTCAGACTACAAAAAATGTACAAGCCAGAGATGCTGGTCGAAAACCAAAAAAAAAAGCCTTATTAGTAGTGTTAACAATAAGGTTGCACAGGCAACCGAGATCTACTATCTGGCGTTGGCTGTTTTATTTGTTACGGGAAGAGTAAGCTTCATAAGCTTCGTAAGATTACTTTTTCTATTGGAATTTCTAATGCAAGTAAAAGGATTTGGCCGTTTGGCGTTCATTGAGGGAGCCCTATGTTCAGAAGTGAATGGATTGAGGCTGATGATGATGATGATAATGTCAACAGCTTTTTTATATAGGTTGCGCTATGCGCCTAGGTTACTAACTCGTGTATAAACTTTGATTTACGTATTAAGACGATTGTTTTTTTGGGTTACTAGCAGATGCGTGCGACTTCGTCTTATTTCTTTTTTCGTCTTCGTCAGGATTAGATTTTGGATAATACACAATGTCTTTTTAATGAAAGCTTTTGTGCTGTTCTGATGTACAAATTATTATTATTGTTTTATTAAAATCCACTTAGAAGTTGTGTGAAAGGGTAACAAGTATCCATACATACATACTTTTGCATTTATAATGTTAATGGGATGTCTATGTAAAGGTACATTCCCACAACGTATTCCTGTTTAAATAATTCAAATTTTCAAAATCTGCTAATATATTCAAAAACCTCACGAAAAACGCGTAAACAACCTGTTTATCTTGAATTTACCGACTTTCCAAATTTCCGACTCTAAAAATGTCTATTTCCGTTCGAGTTTCAAAATTATTACTGGCGTATTTATTTCGTTTTGAAATTCGATTTCCTTAAATGTCTTATTGCCGTTTCATTTGCTCCCCGTTATTGGTATAGGAATGTTGTTTTAGTCAATATTTGAAAAGAAGGTCGAGAGCTTTATTTATGTAGGTCCTTGAATGTAGTATAATTAACAATCTTTCATCATCTACATTAACCGCCTCTTCCATAACTGGACGTCTTAAATGAACGCCAAGATGGCCGATCCACCGCCACCCGTATGCAAAAAATGGTCGCCGGCCCGAAGGTCCTCGTTGCATCTAGTTGAAGGTTAACCTCTGTTTTCTTACGTTGCTAAAATGTGTTAACACGCTAAACGTAACAAAATTGTTTGTATTTGTAATCTTATATTATATAATTATTCTATGATTATCACCATCATCATCATCATCACTATCATCATCATCGTCATGATCATCATCATCTTCATCATCATCACCATCATCATCATCATCAGTCTTTATCCGTCCACTGCTATTTATTCTATCAGATACTTAAAAAAAATTGTAGAGGTATCGTTTCTGTTCATTGAAAATATTTTGTAAAATTGTAAGGTTATTAAATAATAAATTTTCATCATTCTTGGTATTTTTGTCTGTCTATTTAGTTGTGCACGCATCGCCTAGAAAGTGCAAAATCAATGTAAATAAGTTTTATACATAAAAATTGTGCGTAAATTCGAGTGATATTTAGTTTTGTTTCATTACAATCGCTATCACAGCAATGGGAAGTACGCGGATAAAATCGCCGGGCATGTTAGTTAAAAATATGCCAGTCACATAGGTCCAAAGTTCTTTGAGCTTATATTCGTCGCTGTTTCTAATATGTCTTCCAACAACATAATAGGCAATAAACTGGAAAGATGAAATGTAATAGAAAACCATTCTTAAGTTTAGATCTGCAATTTAATGGCTGCGTCGGTGTGGTAATGGTCGCTCTACAAAAATAAAAGCTTTTTTACTGTCCCGCCGAGGAGAAATAATGAAATTAGCACTCAAAATAAACGATTGTTAATTTTCTATTTGTATCTACTTCATTTTATAAGTACTAAAAAAATATACGATTGTAAAAAAACATGTTTTTAGTGTTATTTCGCGGGGCTTAATATTTCGACATTGTCTACGAATGTCATGTTCACGAGACTGGTTCAGTTCTTCAGTCTCGTGAACATGACATTCGTAGACAATGTCAAAATATCGAGCTCCGCGAAATGAAGATAAAAAAACATGGTAAATATCCCGTTTTAAATAGTTCAAATACTAAAAAATATTCTTAAAATATAAAAATTAAATATATACATAATATAATCTTACTAGTCTTACTTCTTACTAATATTGTAAACGTGAAAGTTTGTAAGTATGGATGGATAGATGGATGTTTGTTACTCTTTCACGTAAAAACTATAAAACGGACTTTGATGAAACTTTACAATAATATAGCTGTTACATCAGAATAACACATAGACTATAATTTATCATTTTTTTTTCGAAAGGACCTATGCTCCTGGCCTTAAGGCCTTGAAGCTACATCGGAAAAGTAGATGAGCAGATGGCTCATCTAATTATAATTTATCACCGTTCTCTCACGGGAATGGGAAGTACGCGGGTGAAATCGGCGCTGCTAGTACTATATAACAGAGCTGAAGAGTTTCAGGAACAGGCTTGAAAATAGGTTTTAATAATCCTCGCTTTATTTCGAGGACACGTGCCCAGTGTACGAGGGTCGCGCATGCATCAATGTTATATGAAAGCTTTTCGTAGTTACGCGAGTAAACTCTAGAATCTAACACACTTATATAATTAACAGACTCGAATTACTCTGTAATTTTCGATTTGTTGCGCATCGAAAAACTTTTAGAGTTCTGTAGTCATGAAATCATTGCCTTTTTTATTGATTATTATCATTGAAGAAGAAAACGATTGGCTGACAAAGCTACTGACTGGGTCTTGTTAAACAGGGTTCGGAGACGCTCTCGTGGGGGTGCTTGGAGGATACATCTAGCTCTTGAGTGTAGTGCACTGCATGTTCGGGAGCTTGGAAGGTGTCGGTCATCTTCTGCAAGACCCCGCAGCAGGAGGCTGCGGAGCGAGACAGAGAGGACGATACGTCTGTCCCGCTCCGTCAAAGTTAGACAGGAGTTCGAAGGAGGTACTATACGCACCTACTGCTTCTCGTGTCGACCCGCGGAATTGTTGGGAACTTGCCTCGGACGAAATGTTCTGGCGTCGACGTGGGTATCCTAGGAAACTCGTTTAGCCCATTTAAGGGTACCGGCTTGTAGTGGTGGGTTTCCTCATTCCTGTTAGTAAGATTCAGGACACTACTCTTCAAGTGGCGCTAGTAATCCCGAATATACCCAGCGAAGTCACATCTTTGGGTGAATGAATGAAAAGTGTTTCAACTGCGAGAAAAAAGGGGTTCGAAGACGCGGTAGACATCGATAGAGGCGGACAATCTGGAGATATAAGTGTAGCGACGATGGTCCAGTGGTGGATGGACTCGGCCTCTTATGCGAGAGGTCCGGGTTCGATCCTGACCCCCCCGTGTAATTGGTTTTTCTAATTTCTAAGTGCACCCCAAACACGAGACCATCGCTCGCTCACCGGTGAAGGAAAACATCGTGAGGAAACCTGCATGCCTGATGAGATTAAAAGTCTTTGAAGGTATGTGAAGTTCACCAACCCGCACTGGGCCAGCGCGGTGAACTATTGGCCCATTACCCTTCTCGCCTGATTTCGAGGAGGAGACCCGTGCCCAGCAGTGGGACATAAAGGGTTGATACTTTACTTTTATCAAGATCATATTACTCGTATTGCCGATAGAGACAAGCAAGAAAAAGGATGGATTAACAGTAGTGGGACAGACAGGTAGGGAAAAAGTATCAGTCGTATAGTCCATCAGTAGGGCTATTCTATAAGGTCGTTTTCGAATCTCGAAAGCGGAATCCACGGTCATATGACGAATTTGTACTCTTTAAAACTCGACTCTATCTATGTCAATAAAGTTCACTTTTCTAGGGAGCGTAAAGTGAGCTCTATCACTCACGTGAACCTCGATATGAAATTGGTTTTTACATAATAGCCTTCAGTTCGGGTTTCGTTTTTCTACGAATTCAATACCAATTCTTGTCATTATCTCACCATATTTCAGTTGTGGTGAAATTTCTCTTTTGATTTCTTGTAAGATTTTAAGGTACAGACACTGCGAGTTAAATAAAACATAATGAAAAGTAACTTATATTTTAAAAAGTGTTTCTATATTTTAGAAGCTGCGGAACCCTGTTCTGGCCATTTCGACACACGCTTCTTGGAATTATTCACTTAAATTTTATCCTACATTTTTTTTATTTTACGGCATACACCGTTTTTATGTTGACTTTCCGTCTCGTCTGGAAATTGCTCGTAATAAAGGCCAGTAAATTGTATACATTTTGTTCGTAGGTATTCTTGTATTCCCTTTTATGTCTTTGTTTTATTTTATTTACGAAATGTCATCATTTTGATGAAAAAGGCGAACATTTGTACAAAACCTTTTGTTCGTTAAATTCGGCAGTTAACACATTAGTTTGCTGACCGTACCGAGTGTGTTTTTTAATCATCCTGAAATGGGATTCCTAGTAATTACTTTATTCTCTCCTACATTAAAGGAGAAAGGAGCTTAATAGACGATCTGATCTGGAGCGATTAGTATGTCTAAACTATAGGACACGTTAATCTTCTCTTTGTATATCTTTTATTTTTGTGTTATGTACAGTCTGCTACGTTAAGCCTTGATTTAGGGATAGGATAGATAGACAGAGGTTCTTGACAAACGTGATGGGGTTTAGAAGATCTATGTATATATAATACATATTATGTTTGTGTGTGTGTACTTATTTGTAGATGTATGATAAAGGTGTCTATAGTTCTAACTTCAATTAATCTCTCATAAGACTGAAGATGAAAACTTTTTAGCCGTATTGAGAACTTTTTGGTAGGGGTAAATTTTAGAGGTTCACGCCATTGACATGCTTATATGACTATAGCTATAGAGTCCGCGCCACTTATGAAGTCCTGCGACTAATGCCCGAACTAAATTTGACAAGTCTGACATTTTGATGTCTGTCAATAGTGCTTGCAGAGAGAAAATTGTAAAATTTAAAATTAATTAATGTGAAATATGGAGTGAAAAGCGATAAAAAGTGAAGGCCGTAAGATGATTCCTAAAGTAAAAGAATTTTGTGATGTAGGAAATAAGTCGAAAGAACTATTGATCCCGTTAAATTGTGTTCAGATGAGAGTCGCTGTTATGACAGATAAATTTTAGGGATGCCAGAATCGCTCTTTTTTGCCTTATTTATGGCTAGATGGATGATATATTTTATGGAAAGATTCATTATATGTTTACAAAGTGATAGCGAAACTGAGTCGGTACTGGTATGGTACTGAATTTTCAGATACGAGTGATAGCGATTGCGAATTTATGTTCAGAATAAAACCTCTTGCTATGGAAGACCATAAATATTGTATTAAAATATAGACAAAATAGCTATAACATTTGTTTTATTTTACTAAAGCGTTGGTACAGAGATCCCCTGGAATGTCCAAACTTGCGAAGTTTTTAACTCTAATTATTTTAATTTGATTTTTCTGCCATAATTACTTAAATCATCAGTCATCACAGTCTTTATGCTTCAACTGCTTAATATAGGCCTCATAACTATTAATCATAATTTTTATTGTACTAGCCTTGGTGGAAAATGATTTCACTAGATATTGGCAACATTGAGTTATGAGACCGCAGCGCCGCGTCTATCGGACTTCTTATGTGGCGCTGACTAGAGATAAAATTTTAATTCTACAAAATTTAAAAAAGTCGTTTTTTTACCGGCAGTCCCAATGACTACTATTTTGGTTTCGTCAAACGTAAATGGTTTGAAGAAGCAAGCAACAACCTACTATCAAATATTAAACTACAATTAATTTTCAGCTCAAATAGTACAAGCACTTATGAAGCGTCTTTAGTATTATACATATTTAACTAAATGGAATACTTAATAGTGAGTGTGAGATTCAAACTCATATTAGTTTAAGTTCTAAGACTCCAAGTTCTATATGACTGGTACATAAGTATGGAAAAGGATTTTTGGAGAAAGAAAGAAAGAAAAAAAGAAATAAACATTTATTCAACACTAACAGGAGACACACATGAAAAAAATAAAAACAAAAATACACAGAGAAAATATTTTTCGCTTGCACAGCCTACAAGTAACACATATCAGTAACATTATCAGAATGTCCAATTATTTACCTAACGTAACTTGTATAATGTTAGCATAATATGGAATGATGGATAATTGGTTTATGATCATCAGCATTCATCGTCAAGGTGGTCCATGGTGGACGGTGGGCATAGGCTCAGCCACTTAAGCGAGAGGGTCCGGGTTCGATACTGAACCCCCTGGGGTGCTTGAAATGGGTTTTACTAAATTTCTACATGCACTAAATACGGACCATCGTTCGCTCACCGGTGATGGAAAACATCGTGAGGAAACCTGTATGCCTGATGAGATTGACAGCATCTGTGAAGTTTACCAACCTGCAATGGGCCAGCGTATCGGTGAATTATGGCCTAAAACCCCTCGCCTGATTTTGAGGAGGATACTACAGGAGAGGAAACAACATTCACACACCATGTGACATTATTGCTTGTATTTCAAGAAATTTAAAAACAACAATAGGGATGTTGACACATGTTACAAAGTCATGTAAAGTTATGTTTTACATATTAAATACAGTATTAGAAAACCTAAAATAACATTTAAAAAGTCTACTTATTTGTCTTAAAATTTAGAAAATTAATTTAAAATGCGTTATTTATCATGCATTATCACGTGACTGTAAACGCCAATAAGGCGATGACGTCACTGAACATTGAGTTAAGTACAAACTGTCATAACTCACCTAACATAGCGCGAGCTCTGAATGCGGTGTGTGACGTAATGACGCTTGGAGCGTTTCAAGGGCAATTTTAAAAACTATTTTTCTTTATTTAATTTTTTGTTAAAATTGGACATATTTCTTTACAAAAGTATTTTTTTCGTGTTTATCTATAGTATGTCTATCAAATAAAATCAATTAAAAAAAATAGTCAACATCCCTATTCATCGCATTTGCCATGACCGGTCCATGCTGGATGCGAGTGACGTCGGTCGTCTTGATAATCATTGAAGGAGGCTTATTTTGTACAGAGGGGGGATGAAGGCGGATGATGATGATCTTAATATAAAGAAAAAACCATCCTCCAGTGGTCATGGCTTCTGTAAAATATACAGGTCAAGTTTAACTTGACTTAACCTTAATAAACCACGATAAAATCCGTAAAAGTTGTTTCATTATTAAAGTGTTGTGCTGCAATATTTTTTTTATTTTGTGCTTCTAACTTTTAACAGTGTTTTGGGATGTTTCATAAAGCTACGAACGTATCTAGTCGAAATTAATTTTTTAAAGTTCGCATTAACTGCGAGCGTTAATTTTTACTTTTTATATCGTGTTTATTTAATTAGATCGGTAGAAATGCTCTCAAAGTGTTGAGTGGATACTTTTAATTATGCTTTTGAACGTTATTTTCCTTTTTATTAATGTACGCAGAATATCTATTTTCACATTTTTATTAGTATATTGAACAATTGTCTACATCTACACTAATATTATAAAGAGGAAAACTTTGTTTGTTTGGTTGTAATGAATAGGCTAAAAAAGTACTGGACCGATTTCAAAAATTCTTTCACCATTCGAAAGCTACATTATCCACGGGTAACATAGGCTAAATTTTATTCTGATAAAAATAGGGTTCCGTAAGATATTTAGGTTTTTCGGACACAAGGTGTAAAAAATGTTATTTTGCGTACTAAGATCCCGTTGTAAATCTTAGTTAACGCAGGCAAAGCTGCGGACAACAGCTAGTCTATTATTAAATTACAAATACACTAAGCCCATTTTAATGAAGAGAACTTATGAACTATCGAAATAATTACTAATCCTTTATCGGTAAAATTAATGAGTTTGTGCGGTGTTTGTGTGCACATCTGCTTTCGGAGAGAAGAGCGGTATATTACTGGTACAGTTCACGTATAGGCAACGCTTAAGGGAGTGTCTTGGCGTTCATTGAGAGAGGCCTATGTTCAGCAGTGGATGGATAAAGGCTGATGATGATGAAGGGAGTGTCTGGGTAAGTTACCCATTCGTTGATGAGCGAATGTATGCCTGATAATCCAACATAAAAATATCTAAAATAACTTTATAATAATAATATCTATGACCGCTTTTACACCACTTCAATAACCCGTGGTAGGTTTCCGAAGAGCTTGTGTTTCGAGTACTTGACACCGGAAATATACTTTTTCTATTAATAAATAAATTTTGAGATTTTTATTATATAATACACACATTTATTATACATTCATGACATAGGACACATTAAGACAATTTAGCCTATGTTTCTCGTGGATAATGTAGCTTTCAAACGGTGAAAGAATGTTTGAAATCGACCGATTTTTACTTAGTACTTGAGTACTTTTTTAAACCTATTCATTACAACCAAACAAACAAAGTTTTCCTCTTTATAATATTAGTATAGATAACGTCTGTATTCAGATTAAAAGTCAAAAGGACAATTTATCTCATATCGTATGCGTTAGTCGGCACAGGAAAATAGGCGTTTATAAATTTTTATGTCTCTCAACGGTTCCGAACCATTTGAAAAGGTCAAACGTTTTGTATATCGAATACGGCCCTTTGATCGTTTATTTGAAGGACTGGACATTGCCGGCTATGAAAGGAATTCACGACACATATTTTACAAATAAGAACCTCAGTTTCAATCACTTTGTATATTAGAAAAGGTTACTAAATTTTGAGCAAACTCACAGCTTCGTCAATAATACTGTACTAGCCAAAGTCAAAGTCAAAAATGTTATTCAAAATAGTACCATCAAAGTATCTTTTTGAACGTCAATTGAGTCTACCACCGGTTTCAAAGCAGGTCGGCGGTTCTTCTCAGTGGGCTACTGAGAAGAACCGCCGGAACAAATTCAGTGGAACTAATCTTTTTATATATAACTATACTTACTATATATAAATGCATACTACTATACTAGTATAGTATATGAGAAGAATCTAGCAAGAAACTCTGTTGGGTTGCGCTTTCCAAAATATAGTTCACAATTTTTATAAACATACTTAGTTTTATACATTTATTACTAGCTTTATACACACCGGCCTAAGATAAATAAGTAAATAAATAAGTAAATAAATTTAGAAACCGCAATATTCAAAACAAACCATAGCTTTATTAGTTATGATATACTAACTCATAGCTTTTCCAGAGATATCATAGTTTTATGGCCGTTTCATAAATGGCCTGATTATGTCTTTCTAGTCTTAATCACTCGGTGATAACTTTAAAATTATGTTATAATTTGACGAAGGCCGGCCGCACGCACGAAAAAGCATGACTCATGCTCACGTTCCGCCAGAACCGAGCGTGCGAGCGAGAGCGCGATAAGCGATAGAGAGGCATGATCGGCCTTAGCGTTCAGCTTATCACACTAACGTTATTACGTAAAATTATCTTCTGTATAATTTACAGCCAACCGATTTTTTTTATATATTACCGCCTACATCCATACTTATAAACATCGTATCTTATATTGGAATGAATATTAATTTTATACTATTTGGCATGAATTTTCAATGAGAAATCGAAAAATAAAAGGAAAGCGTCATTCAAATGTGTTGGTAAATATAAATTGTCACTTGTAAACTGTTGACTCAACAGAGCAGGGCGTCAAAGACGAATCTCGTTGAAAATTTTAAAACATTTTCAATTCACAAGATTTATATATACCAAATACCGATGCACAAAATTTGATATGATGAATATATTCTCTCAAATTATTAGACAACCTTACAAGAATATTAAGTTCATTGAAGTAGCAGTAGACTGTTCACACACTCGAAAGAACGGCTGGCCGATGGGCTAATAAGATGCATGAAGGGGAACGGGAAGACCGAAGAAGAGATAAGATGGACGGGATAAGGAGAGATATGGAGGAGTGTGGAGTAACGCGATATCGAACGAGAATGAGACCAGAATAGAGATACAAGAAATTCAAAGCCAAATGAATGAGAATAATAATGACTAGGAATATGATGATATGAATTACGGGGCACTGGGCACCTGCCCAGAGTAGCTGATGGGCAAACGGGCCTTTACAAGCTTACGTCAATCTTTGCAAGTAAACATCATTATAAAAGGATTTGGCACACTGAGCGGAGGAATTAACTTAAAATAGTATATTAAAATTTATGACTACGCAGGGTTTTGGGATCTCAGACATAAAAACTGAAACATCTTTTATGATCATAAAATCTTAGTACTGTTATGACGATGGATTATAATTCAAAGGATATTGCTGAAAATTGAGCCCATTTGGACACGATTCTGGAATATGTTGAAGAAAAATGAACCTGAATATTTTTTTAATCCAAGGCTTAAATATTGTTTAAGCTCAAATTTAATAATAATAAAATCAAAGATATCATAACATATTTTTGGAAGAATATTATAATTGGTGTCGGTTAGACGCCCGTGACGTGGCGGATTTATAGATTTGCCGCCTGTAGTCTATTCAATTTCTTAAAATAGATACCTCATCTTGGGCAACTTTTTTAGATCGATTTTATATCCAAATTAGCCCCTCTAGTCTCCAGCCTTCACAGCCTAATGGTAAATTCGCCGCTGCACTCCTGTCGAATAATTTGTCTTCATTACACAGGATTTTTTTTCTTTTTATCTTCAGTCTTCAAAGCATTTTAAATACGAAACTTACAATACTTGTCACGCTAAAATACATTAAGCCATCCAGGCTGTAGAGCGTGAGTACACACATACATACACTTATTGAACAAAGGTCTACTTATAATGCAGTCTGGTAAAAATAAAATATTTAAAGTCTTAACTACTGGATGAAATGGCAATTATTGTCTGTTTGAAAGCCTTTTGACTTCATTTATATGGCTTTAAAAACATATTGCAATCTGGTATTACTCCTACGATGTATCAGATTTGGCCGACAAAGCTGTTAAGTCCAAGGCTAGTCTAGCGGCTTAGGTTTTAACGTGATGACGTCAAGTCTATCGTGGGAGTTAACCCTGTGAAGCTTAGAATATATCATCATAAATCATTGACATATTATTGTCCTATTTTCTTAACAAATGAAAGATTTTTACAAAACTTTATTGTAAAAAATCCTTGTTTCCAATCATAGAGATTAGAGATACACATACTTAAGCCACAAAATAAATATATTATGTAAAGTCTTAATTGACTAATGGAAAAAATAGACTTTAGACGCTCGCGGCTCATCTATGCCCTAGCATTGGGCATAGATGAGCATTATTATTTATTACTATAAATTATTTCGACATTACTTGACCACTCAATAATAATTTCGACGTGACTTTACCACTCTATAATAATTTCGACGTTACTTGACTCGATATAAATCGTCTGCCGGTTTTATTTTTCTATAATCGGGATTTCGGTCAAGATATATAACAAACAACTATGTTGGTTGCTGTCTAGAGACTATTTATAAATCTAAAGAAGCTCCAAAGCTTAAAACTTAGTAATTTTAGGATGACCTGGGTCACAGCTTACATAAATGTTTTACGATGAACCTGATTTCGTATTCTATTCACGACTACCCAAGTTTGCTGTTGCCAAATATTATGAGCATGTTTCTATGTTAGTCATGTATTTAGTATTAATGATATATGCATTAAATTATAATTTATATTCATTTGTGTAGCGAAAATGTGTGCAGTAAATTGTTATGCGTCAATGGATACTCTCGCCACACGAAATGCGACAGTAATGCTGTCACTTTATTCGGGTATCATGTGAGCGAGTGTTACCACATCTTGATCAAGCGACCTCTATACTACCTGATACACTGAAAATAGGGCTTTAATGAACGATATTAAGACGATAAATTTCTTGCCACTGCACGGAGATCGTATTCCAACAAATATTCTTACATGAGTCATCTGCTCATCTACTTTTCCGATGAAGCTTAAAGGCCTTAAGGCCAACAAGGCATAGGTCCTTTCGAAAAAAAAATCCAGCTATTACTTATCGCTTTTATTCGGAAATATTAATAAATTAAATATATCTTAAATTGTTTTGTACTACTCAATTGATAGTTTGCTTTTTTAGACTCGTATCTCGTGTCGGAGGCCAAGATCCACTTTGGGTCGTTGAGCCAGAGGAGTTAGTTAAGTTAATCAATTGATAATACTGTAATAAATTAATGACATCCATATCGAAATAACTTATAAATTGCATAAATATAAATAGCTTGACTTCAAATTGTAATTTAAATTATTTTTAAATATATTAATGCATGTCGGCTAGGTCTCTACAAATATAAAATAATATTGCAATGCTTGTAAAAGGCGCTAAGTTTTAAGTACATACTAATATAATATTTAAGAAACTTTGTACACTTAGTAGCGATAAATACTTTGACTTTGAATTCCGTAAACAGGCTAGACCCGCAGCCTCGCCCGCTCGCTCTAACTTGGATTTATCGATCAGTTGATATATAGACAATTTATAGATTTAATATTTATGGCCTTTCCTATAATGCCTCTATTCCAAAACTTTATCTAAATCTGATTTGTAGCTGTTTAGATAAAACGTCAAACTGATAAAGTTCTTTTCGTTTTTGTTTTATGTTAGTAAGGATTTTTGATCAATAATATATATATTTATGAAGAAGAATACAGGCTTTTGTTTGTTGGTCTGGCCGTGTGTAACAAGGTTTGTCAATTAATAATGTTTTATTATTTATTGACAAACTTAGTTAATTTTATTTCATTCTGTCGAATAAAACAAGTTTAAAGTATTTCCTAGCAGCGTCGCAGCTTAAATTAAATAGAAAAGTTTAGTATAAGTGAGATAACGAGTGGAGTTGCTAATTTGGTAAAAGTTTATTTCCAAAGCTAATCGGAATTACCTTAAAGACGTATTCAGTTGTTCCTTTGATTTTCGCGCTGATTACCTTTTTATCTTTATAAGCGCTTTTCAAATCTAATGACTGTAATTTCATGTTTTGTTCAAGATTGTAGCTTAGATCGTACCAATTATTTTTTTGGTCACTCAGTGATAGTCATATGCTAACTTCCTTTATAAGTCGGCTAAAATCAGAAGAACATAAAAAAATAAAATATTATAACTAGCAGAGCCCTATTTACCCGCGTAGGTACTACGCATTCCCGTGGGAGAGCGGGGATAGGTGCCAATGTGTTAATCTAATGTGTAAGCTATATTATTGTAGGGTTTCATCAAAATCTATTCAGTAATTTTTGCGTGAAAGTGTAGCAAACATACATACATTCTTACACACTTTGACATTTATAATACTAGTAAAAGCATCAATATTCAAATAAAAATATCTTATGTCACTTCTAATAATTAATACCTCTATGAATATGTGTAAAAAGTTTAATGATTAATAAAGTAGTTTTTGCGTGAAAGCGTAACAAACAAGCTTACATTCAGCAAATAAACAATTTGAATTTGAATTCACATTCACAATATCAGCAGTTTTATTATTAGTATGCGTCAAATTACTAAACCCCAGAAAGATCTTGAAACATACTTTGTAATAATAGCTCCGAACCCAGACTCGATTTTGAGATAAGGACAATCCGGAGTCTATTTATGCTCGCAGTGAGAATATTTTGAGGGTCGCATCAACTACGCGATAGTTGTTACCCTCAGAATATTCTCAAGTGCTTTGACTCTGACGGATCTCATTTGTTTGAGTCAGCTCAGAAAAGGGTACCGTCCTTTTATGTTATTGAACTCAATTCAATTTGGATGTGAGTTTATGGAGTATTTTGTATTTTAACACTCGAACGCTGTATACTTGTTAAAAAGTGGTCTAAAATTATGAATTTATATGAATAGCAGCGCCCCGCGGTTTCACTCGCGTACGGGAAGTACGGGAAGAAATTATAGCATATGTGTTATTCTGATGTATAAGCTATAATATTGTAAAGTTTCATCAAAATCCATTCAGTAGTTTTTACGCGAAGAGTAACAAACATCCATAAGTACTTACAAACTTTTGCGTTTATAATATTAGTAGGATTTTTTCGTGATCTACTTTAACTTTTTCACGACGCAAAATATACGGGCTGTTATAAGTTCGACGTGTCTGCGGCATCATAACTGACGGATGAAACGATTTTGATTTTTTTTTATAACTATGTTTGATAAAAATAGTTACAAGATGGCCAAACCACGAAATGGTGGATTACATATTTTTTACACAACTCCCTGAATATTATGGATGATGTAACAGTAATTTATACTTATTGTCGATGGTAAGTCGTGTATGTATAGTGAGTATGTATATATGTAAGTATGGTATTCGAGTATTAAAGAAAACAGTTACAATATTTTTTGACGTGACAACGTCTAATAATTCGATGGAGCCGGCTGCTCGCACGAAAAAAACATGGCTCATGCGGCGTTACCTCGCTCTGAGGCGTTCCATTTAAGATTTGAAGTGCAAATGAAAGACAAAGAAGCTCAAACAACGTCATCATAAAAAATTGTCACGTGCAACTATTATCAGTAATCCGACTTTACAGACAACCGATTTTTGTTATAGTAATATCAAGTACCAACAGTTAAGTACAGTTTCAAATATAGAGTCCGCGCCACTTAAGAAGTCCGATAGACGCGGCGCTGCGGTCTCATAACTAAATGTTGCCAATTTTTTAGTGTAATGATTTTCCACTAAGTCTAGTACAATAAAAAAATTAAATAATTATAGGGTTATGGTCAGTAGTGCATTGATAAAGACTGATGATGATAATAATGACAAAAATAATTATAGCAGCAAAATAAAAATCTCCCTGCCAGGTTTTAGTAAAATAAAACATTTTTTTTTAATATTTCGTTTGTATTTTTTACGTATAACCGATTAGTAGAATTCATCTAAAACAAGCTTCTTCGGTTGAACACAACCTCTTTTGCCTCCGGGTGACTTCATGCCTTCTTGCTGCCGTTGTTACTTCTTTTGTTATTCGACCTTTTTTACAGAAACACGTCTGAAAATATAATTGATCTAAGCAAGGTTTTAATTATTTTACCTTACTTACCTATTCATATAAAATATCATAAGATAAATGTAGGTATAGAGTTAATGATAATATTTTAACCATAAATTAGGCAAAAATTAGTGACTCTGGCATCTCTAAAATTTACCTGTCATGGCAGTGACATTTATAAACATATTATTCAACGGGGTTAATTGTTGTTTATTTTTACTTTCTAATTCACAAAATTATTTCACTTTAATGATCATTATACGGCCTTCACTTTTTACACCTCACTTTATATTATATGCTCCATATTTCATGTAAAACAATTTAAAATATCACAACTTCTTACTCCAGACAGATGTCAAGATGTCAATCTTGTCAAATTTAGTTCGGGCATTAGTCGCAGGACTTCATAAGTGGCGCGGACTTTATGAAATATATTTTGTAGCATTTTTATGTAGAGCAAGAGGTATTTTATTTAGACTTCAATAAAAATTTAGTCCAGGGGAAGCCAGGTTCAAACAAACTTAGTACAAAAGAATAAAAATATTTCAGAATTCACATTGACATTTTTTACGGCTGCTTTGCTGGGGTGTTAAATGAAAATGTACATGCAAATAAAATAGACGTGGATTATATTTTGTTCAGACAATCATCATCATCATCATCATTAGCATTTATCCGTCCACTGCTAAACATAGGCCTCCCTCAATGAATTGTCTTCCCACCTGGTAAATGGCCGACCTTCGTCTACCTAAACGCGGCCTCCATTCATGAACAAACGAGGCAACCAAAATCTTTAAAGGCTGTTATTAAATTAGAAGTTAAAAATCAAAAGGCAGCTTTTTTTACCTCGCCTTATCAAAGGGAGAAGTATAGTTGACGTATACGTTAAGCTCTTTGATTGACAAAGTTTCAAAAGATTCAAAGGTCCAAATATTCTCCAAGTTTTAAGTTTGCGGCCCTATCTGCCGTCGCTGGCTTTTTATTAAATCCTTTTGTTGAAGATAAATTGGAACGAAGATAAAACTAAGGGCGAAACGGACTCAAAGGTACCGTTATATTGTACGATATTTTTTAATACATAATATCTGGGCGGGTTTGATATTTTTTCTTTATTTTATAATACAGATGTAGATTTATCGCGACTCTTGAATGACGAGGGCTACTGGATGAGGCTTTAAAATGAGACGGGTTCGATTCTGTTTTGTGCACCTAAAATAGATTTTTACCATAGACATCTAAATAATAAGAAATTGTATAAAGCGCGGTGATCTATCGAAACGCGTGTCTCCGGCAGGCGGGGCTATAACAAGGAATAAATAAATAATACATTAATACATTTCTTTTTGTGATATAATGCTCTTCTATTAGCATTGAGCATTAGGAGCAATGTATTAAGTATCATGGATAAAGTCTAGGGTTGTGCCAATAAATTAATTTATTAGTAAGGTTATTATGGCCCAAAATTATTTAAATATTTATACTATAAATTATTAAAACATTAATTTTACTACAAAAAAACTAATTACCGATGAAATGTAATTCATTTATTGGTGTAACTATACCTTGAAGACGAATATTTAGATTGGATTGGAAATCAAAACAGGCGAGGCGACCATGAAAATTATTTTAAGTATAATAGTAACAGTGAAACAAAAACAACCGTTGATGAACCGCAGCCAAAGAGGGAAGTTCGTGCAAATAAAACAGCGCCCAAACTTCAGCGCGGTAATTTGATTAAATTAAGTGATATTCACAGTTCTGGGTTAGTTTTGGTCTCGTAGTAAGGGTAGAACTATAATATGTATTGTCTGTCGACGATCATTTAGTTAGTATAGTTGGTATTGAAGGATATTCAACCATAACTTGAATATCTGTAAGTCGGATTTTCTCAAATTCTCGTGGAAGATATATGGCTTTGTGCTGTCTGCATTTGTGTAGAGCGACATCATTAACAAGATATTAGCCAGAACCTTTAGATTTCCATGGCTAACCTGACCACTTACTGTCATGAGGCTCTGCCCTTTGATTACCCAACTATTATAAAAAAACATGTATTTGACCTTCCAGACTCTAGAGTCTAGACCAATGCAACAGACGTCCAATTTTTTTTTGTTCATATTGGAAGACATCACTGGTCTGGAGAGTGCCTCCTTAGATATCAATGAATTTTTAAGTTCTTTCGATCTTTATTCTTTAGCATAGATCACCTTCACTTTTATCGCGTCTCTTTTTTACCCCCCAAGTAGATCCAATACACATTACATGTAACCAATAAATTATCGATGAATTTTATTAATTTATGAAAGTTTCAAATATAGACATTGCGAAGCAAAATTATGATAATTACAACAATCATTTGTTTAATTAACGTTTGATACATGGATATGGTGATTAATTAATTAAATAATAACTACATAATATTCAACTTGATTTATGTAGCGGGATTGTGTTTTTAAGAGAAGTATTACCTATTATTAAATTAATCATATGATAAATATTATTAAACAACGCAGATGCCAAAATAATTTAAAAATGGGATGGAGTGTAATATGTATGGGTCATGTGTATGTATTGTGTATTAGCCACAGATATTTGAAATAGTATTAGCAGTAGTGAAACAAAAGTAGATATTATGCGACGAATTACCATAATAATGACAGAAGTGACTCGGCAAGATTCCTTTAAACTGATGGCCAACCAGTCAACGGATCCGAACTTATCGAAACAATACAGACCAGACAAACTAATCGGAAAGGTACCTATTGATCTAAACAGAACGGGACGGAAGATAATACATTTATCGCTCTATTTTATTTGATAACGCATTTACCAGAATCCTCGGGTTCTTACTACCCTGCCTCCTACCCAAACTTAAACCACTGCGAGAGCATTTAGCCGCTTTTTGGAGGTCTCAGATACACAGGACAATAAGGCTAAATTCCTCTAAAGGGAGTCTGCTCGGGCGCCACTAAGCAGCCATCGCGACGTATTGCTGTTCTGGGCGAGGTTTCATCCTGAACCAGCCACAAGTAAAGAAGTGTTATGGAAGTGTTACCGCATTAATTAGTGCCTCATACGTTCCACTTCGTAAGGGGTGACGTCATCAGTGGCTTCCTCTCTTACCCGCTTGTCAGGCTCCTTTTAGGACATACTGACTCTCACAAGGAGACCATCGTCGTCCAGGACTCGTCACCACCGAGAATCCAACAAGGTATACAAGTCACTGATCTACCGATGGAGCGTTTATCGTCGCATTTGTCGTGAGCCAACAATTAGAAAAAGATTCGAAGACGAAACAACGTAAAAATATAATAGGGATGTTGACTAATTTTTGTAATTGATTTTATTTGATAGGTATACTATATATGAACACGAAAAAAATACTTTTGTAAAAAAATATGTCCAATTTTAACAAAAAATTAAATAAAGAAAAATGGTTTTTAAAGTCGCCCTTGAAACGCTCCAAGCGTCATTACGTCACACACCGCATTCAGAGCTCGCGCTATGTTAGGTGAGTTTGTACTTAGCTCAATGTTCAGTGACGTCATCGTCTTATTGGCGTTTACAGTCACGTGATTATGCATGATAAATAACGCATTTTAAATTAATTTTCTAAATTTTAAGACAAATAAGTAGACCTTTTAAAAGTTATTTTAGGTTTTCAAATACTGCATTTAATATGTAAAACATAACTTTACATGAATTTGTAACATGTGTCAACATCCCTATTGACTGGATCTGTCATTTAGACACCCTGTTATACTTACTATATCTACTTATAATAATTGATTGAATGTACTGTCGGCCCTTGATGGAAATTCATGTTATAGCCACTACAATGTGTAAGGTTCAAGTTACACATTGTAGTGTCTCAGTAAAAAACAATCAGTAACAGTAAATAACACATTCCAAACAAATAACACTATATTTTCTGAACACTTATTCCACCAGTAACAATATCGAACAATACTTATTAAAATCACCATCACGGCCCGAGACCGATTGCCCCAGTCCGCAAGACTCATCCCCTTAATACCTTCCTACCCCCACTTATTCTTTGGATTCTCAGTATGACCAGTGCAAAAAAACAAAATTATTATAAACAAAATATGTGGGCAAAGTTTCCGAAACCTTACAAATGAAACTTTTTTACACTTTTTCCACAATTTTTTTTCTTTCTTATATTGGGTATATTAAACCATATGTGCTGTGATTTTGTCTTAAACTTTAATTTTAAAACTTTATACAGCACCAGTAATTCGGCTGTGTACGCCACTTTGATATAATTGATTGAATGTACTGTCGGTTCTTGATGGAAATTCATGTTAAAGGCACTAGAATGAAACTTTTTCTACACTTTTTCCGCTATTTTTTTTTTTCCTTACATTGGGTATATTAAACAATATAAGCTGTGATTTTTCTTTATACTTTATACAGCACCAGTAATACGTGTACGCCGCTTTGATATAATTAATTGAATGTGTAGTCGGTCCTTGATGGAAATTCATGTTATAGCCAATATAATGCAAACTTTTTTTACAATAAATAGTGGCAAAAGTGTAAAAAAAGGTTTTATTGTAGTGGATATCCATACTTACCCAAGTCTAAATGACAGATCCAGTAAATTATATCTTTTCTCTAGTTTACAAACTTTTTCGTTAGCAATCAGCTTTATGTCATCGGCAGTAACTTAGACAAGAGATGAGATACTTCTGGACTTGTCGTATCAAGGCGATTTATGAACATGTGGAGCCCGAAGTCAAATTAAATGAAATTGTGGAAAAAATACTTATAGTATTGAAAACGTTTATGTAACTTTTAACGATCTTCGTGCAGTGGCAGGTCCATGTTGGATGCGAGTGGCAGGGGATCGGTCGTCTTGGCGTTCATTGAGGGAGGCCTATGTTCAGCAGTGTATGTATATTTATGGCTGATGATGATGATGATGATGTAACTTTTGCTGACATTTATTTTTCATTACAAGACAATTTTCAACTTAAGAATAATTTACATTGGTGCTTACATCTCAGTGCGTGGGTACCGCCATGCTGCTTTATCAATTTTGCTTTAAAGAAGAGGAGAAGACTTTGCTTTTCAGGATGGTCGTGATTTGTTTCGTAGCTTTCCTATAAGAAAAACAAAAAAAAAAACAAATAAGAGTACACCCGCAGTATACGCTGAGTGTTCCAATTTATCGTACCCGGATTCTAAGAATATAATTTATTTTGTAATTTTTAAAAATAGAACCGTAAAAATACCTTAAAATCACCGATCTATCGTAAGTTTTAATAATAAGGATTACTGCAATAGTGTAAACGCAGGTGTTGGCATCGCCGAGGCCGGAACAGCCCACGTAAATTTTATCGATTCAAGACAGTCGGTACATGCATAATTTTAGCACGTTTTACTGACCTATATTAGTGTTGTCTGATTTTTTATCGATATTAATTAATTTTATTTGATAGAATCCGGTAGAATTTTATTCGGTAGAATCTATCGGTATAAATAGTGATGTGAATGATGGGTCTGTTTTGTTTATTTTAGTGAACGGAGCTTTAAATAGTTTTATTAATCATCACGTTATATCCGTCTTTCTTAAAGTATTTAATGGGGTTAAGAAATTTTTATAGATTGTATTTTATTGAACAGTTGCTGGCAATAAACATTGAAAGTCACTTCTGTGAAAACTTTTACATCGACTATTGAATCCTAGCTATAATATGATCTACAAAACTGTGAGCAGATTAAACGAAAGCAATATTGAGTAATGAGTGCACAATAAATTAAGGAAAACCTTAATATTTCACTTTATCGATATTGAGAACAGGACTCACATAGTGTTGTTCTCGATATCGATGCACAACTTCAACATGAAATCTGTCTGTGAAATCTTCCGTTTATATATTTTTACAGCGTTTATGTAAATACAGGAAGGTGTTTCGGTACGGGAAGCGTTTTACTGTTCGTTGCATCCAGTGTGATGTGCGCTTCATTTTAGTCAGCAGCTGGCATTGGTCGTTAAAATCCTACAATCGCACTCAATACAAGTAAGTATGAGTGACTAAAGACAAAGTTTACAAAGGTTTGAGTATTCTGTCGAGTAGGTATCATATTGTATTTTTGAATAAATTAAATATTAAAAAGTAGTTACACAAGGGTAGGGTTCTTTGAAAATACATAATAAATAATTCCAAAATAATAATATAATTGTTGATATATTTGGTTAAAATGGCAAAAATTAATCTATGGAGTAAAACCTCTTTTATTTGTGCATATAGTTTTATTACTTTTTTTGTTTCTCTTCATGTCAGACACGTGCGTTTTTCAAATAGTTAAAATAATTGAATATAATTTTATTTTTGCGTTCACTACATCAAGTATTTTATTTACCCTTAAACCTTTAAATCTATACTAATATTATAAAGAGGAAAGATTTGTACCTATTTTTGTATGTTTGTATGTTTGTAATGAATAGGCTCAAAAAGAACTGGACCGATTTCAAAAATTCTTTCACCTTTCGGAAGCTACATTATCCACGAGTAACATAGGCTAAATTTTATTCTGATAAAAATAGGGTACCGTAAGATATTTTGGTTTTTCGGACACAAGGTGTAAAAAATGTTATTTCGCGTACTAAGATCCCGTTGTAAATCTTAGTTAACGCAGGCGAAGCTGCGGGCAACAGCTAGTTCTAATAATAATATGCCAGCAATTAAGAAAAGTTTATGAAATAATACAAAAAAGGAGGAAAGGAGACCAATATATCTACATAACTTTAGTTGTATTTGGTATTCGTTCAGTGGTCATCATAAGGCTCGGACTGCCCCATTGCACTTATCTCATTCCCCCTTTGACTTTCTCATCCCAGTTGCTTGAATACTTGACTAATAATTTCACTGGATTGGAATTCATAATTCATATTCACGCACTCAGAAGAACGGATGGCCGATGGGCCATTAAGGTTCAAGAGTAGAGGCCGCGTTTAGGTAGACGAAGTGTTGGTCGACCATTAACCAGATGGGAAGACGATCTCCGTGCAGTGGCAGGTCCGCGTTGGATGCGAGTAGCAAGGGATCGTTTGTCTTGGCGTTCATTGAGGGAGGCCTATGTTCAGCAGTGGACGGATAAAGGCTGATGATGATGATGATTCTCGTGCACTTTAAATAACAATTCGTCCATCTTACCTTACGTAAACGCTTATGCTTTACCTTAGTGAACACGTTAACCAATATATCCTGACATGCAGTTTGAAGATCACAATAGAACAATGGAGCTCATCGATTGTATACGTCGGACGTGGATGCAATATTTATTACCTTCATCGTACGAGATTTTAAACCGTTTTCAAACATTGTTTTATATTTAATACCAAAGGTCCTGGAGGTTTGAGATATTTCTATACTTACGCTCGGTTTCCGAAAGGCTGATCAATGCAAAAAATAACAAATCAATTGTCAAGTCTCTTTGTGTCAAATGAGTTAATTATTTATTTATTTTATTTAATTGAATCACAATTTAAAACTATCATTACAAGTACTAATCCAATTCGATAGAGAAGCACACATAATTTAACTAGTAAAACAAATAACACTTAGTTGTTCGAAGCACTGTTAAATTACTTAATTTGATCAGCCTGTCAGTTGACATAACGACTAAAATGAAAAGCTGTCAAATTTGACTCTAGAATCATAAGTTAGCGGCCATTAACAGACATATTAGTTGACATACACTTTGACCAACGTTTCAGAAACCGGGGGGTTAATATTATAGAATTTGATTTTTTGTTATGATTTAACTTTACAATTACCTACATGAGTGATTAATGCATTTGCAATAATCATCATTAACCGAAGCTACCAGCACCAGCTAATTGATTATTATCATCATATTCATCATCATCATCACAGACCGATCACTGGGCCACTTGAGGCCAGTTATCAAAGAAACACGAAATTTTTCCATAAGGAAAAGCTTCCCTGCCAATCGTATGGATTGTTCTAGATAGATCTTTAAATTATCATGTCATTAAAACTGACCACAAATCATAATCCAGCGGAATAATATCGGGATTAGATCACGGCCAGCCTTCAGCAGGGCTGCCGGTAGAGCCAACTTCTTTATACAGCTCGGTCACTGAAATTATACCGAATCAAATCTCAATATACAAAATGGCAAAGTTGTTAAAAATAGTCTGTAAAAATATAAGTATTTATTTTTAGTTATTTTGACTTACCTTAAATATGAAAAAACTAAAAAAAAAAATGTGGTGTCGTGGGACACCAGGTAGGAACGAAGTTCCTTCGGCTAAAAAGAAAGGTATTATACACTACTCGCTTGTGTATGCGACTGTCGCGTCTGCGCACGTCTCATTTAACGCTTTTTATTCCACGCACTTTTTTTTACGCTTTTACTATCACATTTTTTTCAGTTCGGTCGCGCAGCAAAATCCCTATCCCCTCCAAGCCTGCCGTAAGGAACTTCGTTCCAATAATTTACTTTCGTAGATTGTCATATCGCCATCAAACCCTATTTATTAGCCCTACCCAAAACAGTTTGTTTTTAAGCAGTTTCTATCTTGACTCTTTATTTTTTTCTAATTTTTATTTTTGTATCCAATTAATTATACGAGATAATCTGCTAAACGAACTGGATACATAAAATAACTATATTATACAATTTTTGTATCCGATTATACAATCTGGCAGCCCTGGCCTTCAGCTCTGACGAAGGAATATTACGAGCTTTAGGGCCTAGTCTTCCTAAAAGGATCACGGATGGAACAACGGAACGGACAAGGACGAAAGGTGGTTAAAGGGCTTAACTACCTACTTAAACGTGGTATTTTGATACACTTGCGCCAATGTTTTGATATCTTTTTCACAAAAATATAACTCGGAAATCCTTTCACAGCTAACACCCCACCAAACCATCACTGATGCCAAATAGTAAGTTTTTGTCCTAAATAAATAAAAAAAATGTTGTCATGTTTTCTGTTAACTAATTTGAAAGCTTCCTTAGTGCTTTGAGAATAAATACGGTCATTTTGTTTGTTAAAACATTCATCAATGGTAAAAATAAATCTTACTTCTTATCTTATCTTACTTCTTACTAAACGTGAAAGTTTATAAGTATGTTTGTTATTCTTTCACGTAAAAACTAATGAATGGATTTTATTGAAACTTTACAATAATATTGCTTTATACATCAGAATAACACATATGCCTTTTATCCCTGTACTCCTACGGGTATGCGATGTACGCGGGTGAAAACGCGGGGCGCTGCTAGTCCATAATATTGTGTCGGCGACTTTAGTTGTGTGATATTTTAGTTCGTGACGATTCTTATTCAGCAGTAATTCTCGAGTATATTATGTATTTATTTACAGATAATCTCCGAAAGTTCTTCGTTCTTAGCAAAAGCTAAAGACAAAACATCCGGTATGAGGATTATTCATTTCTTTAGTCTGTTCAAAAATTCCTTCATTTTGTAAAGTTGCTTGGAATTTTTATACCAATATAAGAACACTTGTTTGTGTTAATAATATTAAACGAATCCATTAGTAATGAACAATCTAGTTACTGTCTCTTAAATAGACTCTTTCAATAGTTGTTATCAATGACATATTGAACTTTTATAACTCTCCAGATAAAAATTGTATGCACTCGACAAATAATATCGATTTATTTTTAAAATAATGTCTACAAGGTATATATACAAATAACACGTCATGTAGGTTTGTTTGTAATATACACGGTAATGTATTACGAGCTCCTGTAGTTTTAATGGTTTAATGGATTTGAATGTTTGTGGTGTTTTCTAATTCTATCTAATTGTGGGAGTATCGAATTACCTCCATCATCATCATTATCATCATCATCATCATCATCATCACCACCACCTCCATCATCATCATAATCATCACCACCACCACCATCATCATCATCATCACCATCATCATCATCATCAATATTTTTTTCACCCACTTTTTGACGTTTGACGTCCAATCCCCAGTTTCTTCTTTGTCCAAAAAAAGAGTCTGTTTTTGAATTTATAAGGTTATTTTCGTTACTAAAATTAAAACTTGATATTTATAATATAATTTTAATTATGATAGAAACAGCAGATAAGATCTGATGCCAAGTGGCAAGTATCTTACCTGTCCTTTGTTATCCAACTAACACACAAAAATTGCCACTGCTTATTACCACTGTTGAATATCCAAGAATATCTAAGAATATCAAAGAATATCAAAGAATATCTGAGAATATCTAAGAAAATCTAAAGATATCTAAGTTCTACTGTTACCGCATTGATTGTGGTATGTAAATCTGGTCCACGGGAAACCGGGTGTAGCAGCTAGTGCATCAATGATAGTAATGTTTATACAATGTGCGCTCTTTAAGGAGACGAGCCGTTTATTATGATAGATGACGGGGTCACTGAACTTTATAGACGAAATTAAATGTTTACCAAACTCGTGTGCATTAGTAATCTTATAGAAAACGAATAAGGGTTATAGATTTAATACAGACACGATAAAATCCATAACACCTTTATTAAGTATTAGGTTAATTCATGTAAGCAACACAGGACAATAACCCTTATTATTATACATATACGGAAATTTGCTTTACCTTTACCCATCATGAAAAATAATAATTCACAAACCAGGCTTGATTGACATAGCATTTTTACACCAATATGATTCTAAGTTCATGTTATAGCGGGCAATGTCAGGCAGAGAAATAGCTGAGCTTGTTTATTACAGAGAAGTAGCTGAATAGAAAGAAGAATGAGTAGAAGTAGCTCACGCCGTACGAGCAGCCTTGCACGCTGTTTTTGTCTGCTGCGCTATTTAGTGCGCCACAAAACGGATAGCATAAAAACCTCCATGTTAAAATACACATACCAAATTTGCATGGCTGATGATGATGATTATATAAGATTTATTTATTATTATAAAAATTGATAAGAAAATAAAATGAAAAGTTTACAATATAATAAGGGCTTAGCCAGCAATACAAAAGAAATATAACTAAGTCGTAACTCATTGTAAGATGCACATTTCCATTGAGCATAACGACATCTCAATGAGCAACTCCACCATCGATTTGTTCTCGATCACTCGTCGATCAAAGTAAACATCTAAGCTAACATTTTAGTGCGCTATTTCATGTCTTGCGACATTTGAGCCGCTGAACACGTAAGCAACACGTGAGAATGAATCAGGTTGAGCCGTTTTGGAACTACGACTAGCTTCTTATATTTTTGTTGTTGTATAATATTTATCTCACTAAAATGTGAAAGTAGGGATGTTTGTTACGCTTTTACGCGAAATCTACTGAACCGATCATCATGAAAATTTGTACACATATTCTCGGAGATCTACGTTGGGCAGCGGACGAATAAAGTTTGATGATGATGATAATGATAATGAAGATCTTAGAAACAGTTTCTTCAGAAACCGCAAAGCTTTTGTGTCATTGTGTGTCTAAGAAGGAATGCATACGGGCGTAATCAAGCACAGGCGGCGAATTAAAATTAAATATAAATTTCCAATTGAATGCTACAATAAAAAAATAGAAAATTCTTTTTTTTGTCTCAAAAAATTTAGGAATTTTATGAAGAACCTGCAAAACGTTTACATACTACGTCAAAACGCTTTTATTCTGAGTCATAGTTAGAAGACAGTATGCTCAAGAGTATTATCGTCTTTTTGATCTGGGATTGCAAACGATAGACTTTATTCACCTTATTTTCTTTTACCGCGAAGTTTTATCTACTCAAGTAGACTTACTCACTGTTCCCACAAATTCCTCTCGCTTCCCAAAGTTACATCTTATCTAATTAGGACTTTACTAGATCATCATTAATACCATCATCATCATCAACATCACCATCACCAATAAGTCATAGTAATCATCATAAGCTTTTATCTGTCTACTGCTGAACATAGCCTTTCTCAATAGACGACCGATCCTCTGCATTCGCATCCAAGACGTAACAAAAATAATAAGTACATATTAATCAAAATAGGCTTATTGGTAATAATTAAAGTCCATGCGACCAACTAGGAGTGTGTTTATGGCGGGTCCATTAACCATTAACCTGTTTCAACATCGTAAACCCAGCATTACGTCAGTAGCGCTTTACGATTGTTTTCCTGGGTCATAAGGACCGACTCTATTAAGGGACTATTTCACTTATGGAGTCAAGAGATTTTATGAGCCCTTGGACTATGGTTTACTTGTTCTGTAACATAGCAAAAAACCGCTAATAGTTTTAGAAGAGCACCAGCAAGCGAGGAAGCAGCGCCGGGTGGGTTGGTATGTAGATGGAAAGATTCAGTCCTGACTTGCATTAGAATATCAAAATTTCCGAACACACTCGATAAATATCGGTAGTTCTGAGAGAGCAAATACCGCAAAACGTGCATGTCTCAGAAGATATGAAGTCCAGTGTCTGCATTGGAATCATCACTTTTAAATTGCGTCTTTTTGTGTAATAGTCGCTGCTTCCTGCTGTTTCATATGCGTGATATCCAGATCATCATCATCATCATTTACCTCTATTCGCCCACTACCTGGGTCTCTTCCCTTCCCTTGCTACCCTTGGTGTCCGTATAGACAGTGATATTTCTTATAGATGCTATCAAAATGTTATTATAATCTAATTTATATCCTTGCTAAATGTTACGAAAATCTGTTCAGCGGATTAGTTCTGATACATAAGTTAGAAGAAACAGTCAAAGCTATCGCATTAATGATAATAATACGCGTTTAAAATTAGCATTAAAATGAAATTTTTATAATAATTTATTCGTGAGGTAGTAGAAATTCTAGCATTCAGGCTTGCCTTTTGGCTTACGACAACTCATAAGAGATTATTGGACCCTAGCTCAGACAGGCTAGGTCCCTTTAAAGGTATTAATACTCATTTTCTATCAATAGGTACCATTCACCACTGCATTTGCTTTTATATAAAAAATCGGTTCTCTGTGAAGTCAGCTTACTGACGATAGTTGAACGTGACAACGTCACAAAAAAATACTGATAGACTCTTTGTCGCTCGTTCTGTGCTCTCGCTTGCACTTTAAGCCTTAAATGGAACTCCTCAGAGCGAGGTAACGCCGCATGAGTCATGTTTTTTCGTGCGTGCAGCCAGCTCCATCGAATTATAAGACGTCACGTCAAAAAATACTAGTCAAAGGAGAAGCCGAAACAATTTAAAATTTCATAGTGACGTCATAATGTGGTATTAGTCGGGGACGCGAACCTATAATATTTTTCCCTTTCAAACAATTTTGAACGCAACTAAATTTTTTTTTTTTTTTCGGTTGGATCTATGCTAATGGTCCTAGTGACCGTTATGCGTCATCGGAAATGGGGTGATCCGGTTGGATCATCCTATGACGTTAAAAATTTGGGGGGTTGCCCCCCGCCATGTTCATGGCGTCGGGTTTGTACCTAACTTGGTCAGCTACGGTCGACTGGTTTGGAACGGGTGACGTTAGAAACCTATCGTGAGGGCCGGCCCTCCCCTCCCCCGGTAGCGGGGGAGGCGGGTCAAGCGCGGGACCCGAGCAAGCTGCCGATAGCAGAGTGCTATCGGTGATTACACGGTCTATATTGGTGTCGACTCGTAGCTGATCTGAGCCTATGCTGTCGCGGTTGATCCGGATCAACTGGTCAACGGAGTGTAGGGTTCGACGTCGCATACGACCCCGGGGCCCATGCGGTGTGAATGTGTGCCTAACACCGGCTGTGTTATGTCTGAGTGTGTGTTGTAGCTTACGTCGCGCTTCAGCGTCGCGCTTTAACAGTTCTGTGATTTTATCAACAGGATCGGTTATGACATTCTTAGGTAACCTAGACTTATTAGGTGCTAAGCTATCGGGGGTGTAGTTTGCCGCACTCACGACGAGTGGGTTCGGGTGGAGAAGTGCCTTTTCGAAGTGACGTTCTGACATCGCTTTGAAATGGCCCCTAATCGAATCTAGTCTGAGGTCGCGGTGTAGGTCGATGTTTCTTACGTACCACGGGCAACCGGTTGCCACACGTAAGAATTTATTTTGGATCGTTTGGAGGCCTCTGAGTCTATGCTGAGGCACATGCGCGAATGCCACACAGGAGTATGACATGATGGGGCGGATACATGATTTATAGAGGGTGAGCTTGTGCCTGAGGGGCATTTTGCTCTTTTTGTTTATGAGGAAGTACAGTCTACTACTGACGAAACGGGCTTTTTTAGAAATCGCGACGATGTGTGGTCTAAACGACATCGACCTGTCAAGGGTGACCCCCAGGTACTTGACCTGTCTAACTCTGGGTATAACGACGTTATTTAGTGAGATTGGTTTCATCGTGAACCATGTTTGTCTGCGTTTAGGTAAGCGTGTCTTTCTCTTACGAGAGAAATGAATCGACGCGCTTTTATCGGGGTTAATAGCTATTCTCCATTTTGCGAACCAGTTGCCTAGTTCGGTGACGGCACGTTGGAGAAATAGCGATGCTCTATTAGCATTAGGGTGGGTAACGTATAGAGCTGTATCGTCAGCGAAGAGAGCCAGTTTGACGTCCGGAGGTCTGGAGATATCTGATGTGTACAGATTGTATAGAGTTGGGGACAGCACGGAGCCCTGGGGGACTCCGGCCCTCAGAGGTCTCAGGGAAGAGAGGGTGCCTTCGACCCTATACCTAAATGACCGGTTTGACAGATAGTCGCGGATGATGATGACTAGCCTATCCGGTATTCCTAGCTTGTACAGTTTGTACACGAGGCCTTCGTGCCATATCCTATCGAAGGCCTTAGCTACATCGAAAAATACGGCGCACGTATCGCGGGAGTTCTTTTTATTGAAACCTCTGAGTATGTCTTCGGTCATACGGTGGACTTGCCTTGGACAGCAGTGGTTTTCGCGGAAGGCGAATTGCTCGTCTATGAACAGGTTCGTTTCGCCTATAACGGCTTTGTGCCGCTTAAGCAGAACCCGTTCGTAGATTTTGCCAATCGAGCTTAGTAGACTGATGGGCCGATAGCTAGACGGTTCCGTGCCCGGTTTGCCGGGCTTAGGTATGCCGATAACCGTAGCTTCTTTCCATTGGTCTGGGAACCTACAGCCCTTTAGGAGGGCGTTGAAAATGCTAACCAGGAGGTAAACAAGAGCGGGTGGGAGTATTTTAATGACTTTGTTGGAAATCCCGTCCGGCCCGGGGGCCTTCTTGGAGTGAAGTCGTTTGATAATGTCTTGGACTTCTTCTACATCCGTCGGAGGGATAGGATCCCCCTCCGGAGGCGCAGAAGTCTTCGACTCTACTACCCTAATTACCTCCTCTACGTGGGAGCCTATGGAGGGTGAGGGGGTAGTGATGTTGGGGGTACACTGGCTCTCTAGTGTGTCGGCTAATAGTTCCGCCTTGTCGGCGTCCTCTAGTGCAGGCGCGCGATTTGGTCTTTTCAATGGCGGCATAGATGCCTCCGTTTTCTTTTTAAAAGAACGAGCGAGTGGCCAGTAGGCCACATGGGAGGGTGAGATTTCACTAAGGAGGCGATCCCACTTTTCGGCTTTGTGCTCTAAGATGCGTGTTTTAACGTCTCTTTCGAGGTTACGGAGGTCACGACGATACTCGTCCGCCGGGTAGCGAGCGTATCTGCGCCTTGCGGTGTTTTTGGCGCGTATGAGTGCTTTAATGTCATCCGGGAGCTCCCAGTGTCCATCGCTGGACGTTGAGATCTCCCTAGATGACTTTTCCATCGTCGCTACCAGATGGTCGGTAAGGTCGGAACTGGCCGCAATGGCCGCCTCGGGACTATCTATAGTGTCCGGGATGTTGTCGAGTTGACTCGAGCGAAGTGAATTTAAATTTTCGTTTAATAATTTAAAGTCGATGATCTTTTTCTTTAGATTTTTAGTATTATTCTCGGGGTTACCTAATTGAATTAATACTGGTCTGTGGTCTGAGTTAAGCTCGTGTACTGTTTGAATAGAATGCACCAGAAGGGATACATTGCGTATTATACATATGTCTAATATGGATGGCCGCACATTACTCCTATCGCTGTTTGCGAAGTCGTAGCGTGTTGGCTCATCTGGGGCGACTACTGTACAGGCTAGATCATCGACGGCGCGGCAGAGAATTTTACCATTTTTATTGTTTTCTCTGCAGCCCCATGCCTAATTTTTACTGTTTAGGTCGCCGGCTATAAAGACGGCGTTGCCTAGTTCTAATAGCGATTTGAGATCGCTGAAGAGTAATGTTTTATTGCACGATTGATATACCGAGGCGATGATGATCGACTGATGGCCGGTCATGCTCACCTGGCAGATGGACGCCTCCAGTGAAGCTAGAGGCGGTGTGTCTAATGGGATGCAATGGAGTGTTCTTTTGTAATAAATTAGTGTACCTCCGAGTCGGGATCGCAACCTATCATTCCTAACGATGTTATAATTAGGGATACGCGGGTTGCTGTTACACGGTTTTAAAAACGTTTCCTGCACAAGGAGGACGTCAACATCGTATTTCTTTACGAAAATGCGAATTTCCTCTAAATTCGCGCTAATGCCGTTCGCGTTGAACGACACTAGTCGGAGAGAACGCGGTTTTGTCCTAGCCGTGGTAGCCATTTAAGGGCTTTGAGAGGGGGGGGGGACCTAATCTTGGCGACCAGGGTGGCATGTTCACTATATGCCTGGCATGTCTGCTGTAAGGTGGTGGCGACGCGTAGTTTGCGGGCCAGGACGGCTAGCTCTTCTGGATCTATATCGCAGAGAGCCTGAGAGACAAACGCTAGGTTTATCCCGAATTCGTCGGTGGGGGAACGCAACTAAAGAAGTTTTCACTTCAATAACGACTTTTATTACCGTCGCCTACTTCATACTAAAGTCAATATTGATTTTTGTACAATACATGGATGTCTTCACAGAGTAAATAGAGTGGGACGATTGATGTCATCTCTGATCTACTGGTGATTCTGATGGACATTACGAATGACGGTTTCGTAACAAAACCCATACGTTTTAAAATTTACGATCCACTAACTCATGTGGGACTGGCGTTGATATATTAACAACTCAAAACATTATTTCAAAATGTATTTCAACATTTCGAAAAATTTCAGATTTTATTCAAAAAAAGGACAGATTTACGTTAATATTACTGCTCATAATTAAAATAGTGTATTAACGAAGTCAAGAGACTGCCGACAGAAGTGAAAACTTTAACTTAGAATTATGGCATTGTAAAATTTCTAAATTTGATAAAAAAATATAAGTAAAGCAAACTTATAAGCTTTTCCCCTACCAAAAATTGCTCGATATCGCTAAGGATGTTTATACATAAAAAGAAATTACATCGTCATTGTCGAGATATGCCGAGAGATGTCTCAGATCATAATTATATTTTATATGTTCATAATAAGCTCTTTGGAGCCGGTGGTAGATCCAATTGACAACATTTCAAAATTGACACGACATTAAAATAAAAATACCATTTCTTTATTTTCGTATCTTGAGTTCAAATATATTTTTTTATATTTTTTTATTTCTTCATTTTTGGGGAAAATAATAAAAACTAAAAAACATGTGATGACGTCACATATATGGCAGAATGAGATTGTTACCTTTGCGTTAGAATGTTTTAGATGAAAACATCCATATATAATATTATATTTTTTAAGAAAATAAATTGTATACTATATTGACCCTTTCTAGAATTCTCCTTTTAAAGCTACGACGACGTCTGTTTGTTTGTATTATAATAAATATTTCTGCATGATCACTGCTGGATATATCTAGCAGTGATAATGCAGTAATTTGGCCTATAGGCCAAATATAATTGTTTATTATTCATAAATTATAAATATCGATCTATAAATATATTTTTATATCTCAACGAATCTAGACATTATATTACATCGTGGCACTCACATTGTTAACGCTCTATATTATGAGTGGTTATTGAATGAAGGTTTTATATGAGCTTGAGAATGTGCTTAGGCGGCTATGGTCACGCAATCTGAGTTGTACTGATTCATACTAATGAATACTGTTACACGCAGCTTCGCTTATCCACCACACATACATAGAAACTTATGGAGTTCACATATGGTCCTCCCGTGACTACGGTTGCTGATTTTATCCGACGGTGGTGAGGCAGAGATCCGCCATAGGTACAAACCCGACGACATGAAGCCGAGGAAGTCACACTCCACGGCTGGCGGGGGGCAACCCCTTACTATATTACTGGGTGATACCAACCGGCTCAATCCACTTCTGATGAAGCATTAGGGCCATTAGGGCCATTAGCATAGATCCATCCGAAAAAACACGGTTGCTGAAAAGTATGCGACACCGCGACAAAATGCGTAAAAGTTGTGTTATTATAATAAAAAGCTGAAGTTTTAAAATCTACATAAAATTCATAGATTGATAGTACATGACTTAAAAAGTATTTACTATGCCTAAATGAATAAGCATATTTTGTAGTTTTCGCACTCAGGTTTATGGTTTACGAGTCCCAAACTCGTGAATTCTAATTTTAAATCATGGGGCTTGGCCTTTTGAGCTAAAGGATCCGGTGGTGTGGTGTGTGGTGCCTTGGAATGGGTTGTTCTAAATTTCTAAGTGCACCCTGACCATCGTTGCTCACCGGTGAAGGAGAACATCGTAAGGAAACCTGCATACCTGATGAGATTAAAAGTCTTTAAAGGTGTGTGAAGTTCGCCAACTCGCATTATTACCCTCCTCGCGTGATTTCGAGGAGGAGATCCGTGCCAAGCAGTGGGACATATAGGTTTCTACAATGATTGCACGTAAGTGTTCTAATTCCGTAAGCGGTTCGTGTTGGATAAAAGCTGATGATGATGATGGATGGAACTTCGAGTATAACAGTGCAGTCGTTTTGGTAATACGAACATCTTTGTGCGTCAGGACGGCGCATCAGTATTTACTGTAATCGAGACCTAGAATATTCTATTTCACGGCATGCATTTGCAGCAATATATAGTTCATGGGCCATACAATTTATTGTGATAGATATCTAGATAAAATCTAGACTTTGCATCATAATTATCAGCCTTTATCCTTTTTTTTTCTTTAACGCCGGGAAATGTACTGACGCATTACGCAGGGGAGTGGGTCTCCCCAGGCGGGTATGTGGGACCCGCTGCGCCCGAAAGCTGGTAAATGGACGCAGCTCTACCCACTAAAGCCCGGCGAGTGTCACCAATGCCGCCTTTGGTAAGGCGCCCCGGATCTACTGGCACAGGGCACCTCGACGGCCAGTCAGTACCCTCAGGGGGCCAACGCCACCTCCACAGACGAGTTGCCCCGCACCACAGAACAACCCCTCTCACCGTCAGGACAGTACAATGAGGCGAGGTTCCCATCCTCACCCCTTGCCCCCTGCTCTTTTGCCCCCTCTTCTTATAAGAGTGGTACAAAGAGCCCCCTTGGCTCAATTAGCTTCGCCCAAGGTGTTGGGCTCACCCTAGGCTACTAAGCCCCACCGCCACGGCAAGGCTTGAACCATGGTGGATCAGCCTTTATCCTTCTGGATGAAGGCTAGACCAATGAACGCCAATACGTATCTCGTGACTAAAAGACCGACTCCTGTGTGGAGACGTAGTCCCATTTATGTTATTCTTCTTCATCGTTCTCTCTTTACTGAGGGTCATGGCTATTCTTGATGTTGTCTGTCAGTTGTCTGTAGTAGTGCAGCAGTAGGGCTATTCTGTAAAATACCACTTCGATAACGAGCTTCACCTGAGTGATAGTCAATTTACGACACTTCGAAAGCGAACTTTATTGATATAGACAGATAGTCGAGTTTTAAAGAATACAAATTCGTCAAATTCGTCATATCACCGCGGATTCCGCTTTCAAGATTCGAAAACGACCTTACAGAATAGCCCTACAGAGCGATAATCATAGTTGTGCAGATACCTGGGGGCCTAGCCAAAATACCATTAAGAAAGCGTTAGCGAAGTTCGTAATGTCAAATGTATAGGATGGACCATTTTCGAACTTCGCTAACGCGCTTTCTTAATGGCATTTTGGCTAGGCCCTCTGGTCTGGTAATGGTTTCAGCACAAGGTCTTTCGTTCTCAATCTTACCCGTCACTATTAGTCTTGCATCGTCCATGCCTGCCGCTAAAATACTACTGAAATTATTTCTAACGTTATATTTTCACTATGTTTTTTATTTATATTTCGCGGCGCTCGATATTTCGACATTAACGAATGTATCCCGCGAATAAAACATTCGTGGACAATGTCGAAATCACGAGCTCGCGAAGTAAAAATAAAAAGAAACATGTCGTCTATTACATTTCTTTTACCAGTCATCAGGCATATGCTCATAATTGTGAGGATGAGCAGGAAGATTGGCAATCGCAAAGACTGATTACCAATGTGTGTCAGAGAAGACCATCACCCTGCAGTGGACGGTCTATGTTGGATGCGAATGAATTTGGATCAGCCGTATTGGCATTCATAAAATGAGGTCTATGTTAAGAGGACGAGTAAAGATTGTCGATAATCATGATGAAATATCCCGTTTAATTTCGAATTTAAAATCTTATAATACTGGAGGACCCCACAGATGATCCTTTAGATACAAATAGATCCAGCCGTTTAGTTGCAGCGCAGATAAATAACTTAAATACCGACTGCAGCGCCATCTACTAAGCTAATTTGTGAATCTAAATTATTCTCGAATCCACCTGACGGTACACAGATAATTGCATTCAGTCCAGATCAGTAGCCATGCTTCGCTGGGTCATTTTTAATTGTATACTTATTTGTTGATATTAGAATTTATTGGTATGTTTAAAAAGTTACTAAAACACTCAGCATATTTTCTAGAACATTCTAATTTAATCTGAATCTAAACGTAGATTTTAGAACTCCCTATATCATTCTAGAATTTCCCAAATCATTCTAAACATTCCTGGATTATTCTAAAAATTTTTAGAGTATTCTCGATCGATTAGAACATTGGTATATACATTTTAAAGACTTCTAGAACATTCCAGAAGTTTCCTGATCAATCCAGACCATTTTAGATCAACAATAGTCTCATATTTTTAAATTTAACATCTTTTAACCCCCGTATCTTTTACACCCTTATAATTATCGACTTGCAACCACCATAGTGCACAATGGGAACCTTGTACCTATTGCCATATTATACAAACACTTTTCGTCTCCGATATATAAAAATAGTAGTAAAAAGTTGTAAGCAGCTAGGAGACAAATGACAAGCGCTGATGTATTGAACTAAACTTAAGCCGTGTCATATAGTGACAGTAACATCTCTAGACTATGTAATTTCGCTATCAGATCTGATGGCTATTTAACCAACGAAGATAAGCCAAGAACAAAGGGATCTGTTGATGCGTTGTGTGGTCCCGTTTACTCTATCATAGTATTCATGCTTGATAACCTCTTTATGAACAATCAAAGGCTCAAAAATTGGATTGGTGTAATCACTGTTAAAAATGGTTCGGACTGGAAGGTGCTTACATTTTTTTTTTGTTTGTTTTTTCTTTTACGCCGGGAAATGCACTGACGCATCCCGCAGGGGAGTGGGTCTCCCCAGGCGGGTATGTGGGACTCACTGCGCCCGAAATCTGGTAAATGGACGCAGCTCTATCCACTAAAACCCGGCGAGTACCACCAATGCCACCTTTCGTGAGGCGCCCCGGATCTACTAGCACAGGGCACCTCGACGGCCAGTCGGTCCCTTCAGGGGGCCAACACCACCTCCACAGATGGGTTGCCCCGCACCACAGAACCCCTCTCACCGTCAGGACAGTACAATGAGGCGCGGTTCCCATCCTCGCCCCTTGCCCCCTTCTTATAAGAGGGGTACAAAGAGCCCCCTTGGCTCAATTAGCTTCGCCCAAGGTGTTGGGCTCACCCTAGGCTACTGAGCCCCACCGCCACGACAAGGCTTGAACCATGGTGGGGTTCCATTACCACACAAGACAAGTGTATTTAGAAATATATAAGTATCAGTGGTCTGATTGCCAAAATGCAGGCTGTTTCTAGTTTGTGATCAGATGGCCGTGTGTGAGTTGTCCCAACTTTTATTATATATATATATATATATATATATATAACTGAAAAGGTGGGAACAGCATAACCATTCTTTGGAACGAATTCTGTTTAGATAGTTCACATAAGCAGGCATATAAGTATCATTATCAAGGGCCTGCCTGCGTGAACGCCGAAACATGGCCGATTCCTTTCCACACACATTCAATATGGTCGTCTACATCTTCCAATTGCTGCTTATCATTCGCGTCTTTCATTTTAATTAAAAGTCATTTATACTTATTATTTTGAATCTTCCATTTTAATTCCACAAGAAGAATCGTTAATGAGCTTGATATTTGGGACAAAGCTACGAGCTAAAGTTTGAATTGAACAATTAACTTTCCAACGAATCTCACTCGTCGAGCGGGATCACATGTGACCTGTAAACGTAATTGGGCCCCTGGGGTGCATTTATTAATTATTGTTCTCCGAATATACTTTGTTGTTTTCATTAGTGATATTATAAAAGCATGAGCTTGTGTTTTATGTTGGAATTATTTATGTACATTTTTTGGAGCGCCTTGATAGTAAAAGAGACTCGTCGAGACGTTTTCATTTTGACAATCTGTGCAGCACGCGCAGAAAGGAATTGTGAATGTCCTTATAAAAAGACATTCGCGATTTTCAATCTTTCATTGATTGTTATTAATTGTGAATTCAAATATTAGTACGGATTATTTATGTCGTTATCATCTAATTAGGCCCGTACTTGATCATGATCATTATCATCATCACTGATAAGTCATAGTAATCATCATCAGCCATTATCCATTCACTGCTGGACCTCTAATTCAATGAACTTACAGATATATTTTTTATTCTATTTTTTTTTTTTTGTAAAATATTACCAGTTATGTCATGCTGCTTTATGAATTTAAAATTAGTAAAGTTTGTTTTAAAATTATTATATTTTTATAATTTTTGCTAATTATAACTTATGTTATTTTTATATTATGATTTTAAGATATAAATTGATTAATTTGTTCCAAAATTTGTCCACTTATGTTGTATAGTGGAGGCCACTTTCGGAAAGACGGGAGATCTACCATTGACTCCAAAGTTCAAATTCCAAGTTGAATGCAACTAGCAGGGAATCATCTTGGCGTTAATTGGAAAAGTCCTTATAAGCAGTACACGATGATGATGTGCTGGTTGTTCTCAGTAGACTATCTTTGAAACCGGTAGTAGAGTTATTTGATGTTCAACCTAACTAATATTATAAACGCAAAAGCTATTAAAATGCATGGATGTATATTTATTTATTTATTTATATTGCGAAGATACTCTTAAGAACAATATTAAATTCCTTTTTACTTTTTTTTTGCACGTTCCATCTACTGAAAACACATAACTTTTACATACTTGAAATCCATGGATAGAATGCGCTTCGAGAAATCCAGAACACGTGGAAAATATGAGAAATTGAAAATTGCGTCATCTTTATTCAATAGTTGTTACCTTTTGATGCGGAAATAAGATTTCTCTTGGGAATGAAGTCCATGTATCGTAGAAAAAATAATTTCAATCGATTTCCCGGCTCTACATATTTTTAAATTAAAAGCTCTATAGCTTTACAATTAGGTTGAAGTTGGCATACGAAGACGGGGATGTTCTCAGTAATGTTGTTTATTTCTTAGATTAATAACCTATGAAAGGGATTTCATTCATCATCATCATCTTCCTAGCCATTATTATTCCCATTCATTTGGGGTCGGCTTTATATGTCTTGTGCCTCCACTCTGGTCTCATACTCGTTAGTTCCCGCGTCACTCCACACTCCTCCATGTCTCTCCTTATCCCGTCCAGCCATCTCTTCTTCTGTCTTCATTATTGTATAAATATATCATAAAACTTAGCGATAAGTCCAATGGAACGACATTGTCAATTTTGATAAAGTTCTCAAATAAAGCAATTTTTAATCAAAGCAAAAAAGCTCGACTAAGCTTGAAAAAGAAAAAAGTTATATCATCGACAATTTTTCAAGAATTGCAGGTTCAAACAAACAAACAAATGTTGTAAATATATAATATGATGATTATTATATTTTGAATTTTGAATCATATTGTCAGTAAAAGCTCCGAATAGCTTTTTTAGGGTTCCGTAATTAAAGTTGAAAACTATTATTATGGTTTCGTAACTCTCTTTTGATATTTTTGTTTATATTCTGAATTGTATTAAGTGAGAGACTTGAGCTTTTTGAGAACTTTGAGTCATAGTTTTATTATTTTGAATTAAGTATGTATTTTTGATTTCGGTTTATTTGTAACGTTTTATTAGTGATTATAATAATAATCACTAATAACATACAATCTTATACATTTTATACTCAACATACAAATTATTTTCATCTTACAAAAACATTTGTTTTTCCTACGTACAAACGCTTTTACGATCTCTTGGGATTATCTGCATAAAGCTCTTATAAGATTACTCGTGGAATCCTCGATGTTGATGCGATACGCAATTTGTCTTAATTTGAAATATATCAATTATTCGCACGAGTACGTTATAAGGCGAGGTTCAGACATGGCGACAAACGATGATTTCAGAATTCTAAATTCAAACCGCGGGAGGTGAAGAGTGCCCCCCCCTCCCCTATCACAATAGCGTTCGCCGCGGTTCCTGCCTGTGGGTCCTAGTATCAATAATAATAATACCTATGGACGCTTTTACACCCCGTCCATCTGGTCCCGTGGTAAGTTCTCGAAGAGACTTGTGTGTTCACGGCGATTGTCTTCTCGCTTGGTTAATGGCCGACAAACACTTCTTCTAACTAAACGCTATCATTGATACTTCTGTATTTTTTTAAATAGCATAAACAAACGAACATTGAAGCCCTGACACTATCGACGCCCATTAACATCCACATAACCAGAGGCTATGCAGATGCGTTGCCCTCCTTTTCCCTATCCCCCCAATGGGCCACCGGAAACTCACAAACCGCACGAAACGCGACAGCTTAACTGTCACTTTACGCCGATTTCATGTGAGCAAGAGAATTACTCTTACTAAATTTTTACATTTATTAATGAAATCATTAATATATTTAGTAGCCCAAGCCAAGTAACACAAGCTTAATAATACGATACCTACGTGTATTCACAAGTACAAAATAAGTATTTGTATTTACTTAAAGTAGACAGCAGTAGTTATAAGTAATATTATAACATTATGATTGATATGGAATGAGTTTAGTTACAAAACTTTGCAGTCTTGTAGATTTATATAGTCTGTCCAAACTTGTTTATAAAACGTTTGTGTATATTTCAAGGGAATTATAAGGAAATAGCTGGAGCACCTGGTATTCGTTATTAGACGAGGAATGCGAGATCTTGTATTGCTCAGTATATAAATACATACATATATGACAGCCTCGAATGATTATCCCTAGACAAGTGGCACAAACGCTAAACGAATAGAAATAGAATAGAATACCTATTATATGGGATTGACACTAGTTTACGACATGTAATTTGAGCAGCTATTGTTATTCCCATACAATAAGTATTCTATTCTCTTTCTATTCGTTTAGCGTTTGCCACTTGTCTAGAGGGGCTGGTATTTTTTTGCCAGATTCATCACGTAGGTATAGCTAATGGTCGCGGGGATCTATAATGACTCTACTAACTCCAAAAAAAAAAAAAAAAACTCTAACTACACAATGAATTACGAAAATTCAATATTTTTCTCTTTCATAAGAAGTAGTGCCATGTTGCTTTGCAGCGAAATTGGGCTGGCACGACCTGGGTACTTCACGCTCACCGGTGGAAACCGAACCGGCGTAAAGTGACAGCTATGCTGTCGCGTTTCGTGCGGTTTGTGAGTATCCGGTGGCATATTGGGAGGATAGGGAAAAGGGGGGCGACGCATCTGCATAACCTCTGGTTATGTGTGTGTCGCATGTCTTCGACTGTTCGTTTGTCTTCATATGCTTAAAAAAAAGCTTATGTATTACATATGCCTTAAAAGTTATTTAGATAAGTGTTATTATAATATTTTAAAGATAAAACCGCAGGGTGGGGCTTGCAATTCATGAGGCCACATTTAGAAAACCTGGAATAATATTAAATGTACGTTTTGAAATGGTTTTTATAAGAGAAAAGCAGTTTTCAATTAATCTAGCCCCCGTTATCTGTGTCAAGTGGAACAATAATTCTCGGCGAACCGTGAAGCGGGCACAATTTACAGCGTTATGCAGGCAGATGCATACGGAACCCATAACACGAATGCTGATGGAACTGAAATATTTAGAAGCTTGAGCTTAGGATAGGGTTTATAAAGATTTATAGTTTCTGGGCTGATTATAATTAAAAATTTTTTATAAATAAAAAATTAAATAGCTACAGCTATATGCCGGAATAGTACTTATAGGGATGTTGACTAACTTTTTTAATTAATTTTATTTGATAGATGTAGGTAAACACGAAAATAACACTTGGTTAGAAAATATGTCCAATTTTAGAAAAAAAAAATATGTTTAAGAAAAATAGTTTTTAAAATCGCCACTAAAACGCTCTAAGCTGTCATGTGCGGTTAATTACGTCACACACCGATGTACAGAGCTCGCGATATGTTATGAGTTATGACAGTTTGAACTTATTTCACTGGTCAGTGACGTCATCGCCTTATATTAGCGTTTGCAGTCACGTGATAATGCATGATAATTATTAACGCATTTTAAAATTAATTTTCTAAATTTTAAGACAAATAAGTAGACTTTCAAAATGTTATTTTAGGTTTTCAATTACTGTCTTTAGAATATAACGCCATAAACCGCGATAGAGTTCATAACAAAATGTTCCAATGGATTTTATAGTTTTTCTTGAATACCTAAAAGCTGCTCAGCGTGAGAAATAAGCAGGAAAGCAGGATGTCACTTAAGTGCTCTCGGAAGAGAATGAATTTAATATTGTAATGCTAAGTCTAAGACTTTAATAAGGAAGCCTTACTCTGGAAGCGACCATAGAAATAACAAATATAACAAAAATGCATAATATTATTATATTATGTATTCTTTGCTATCTACTCTAATAAGAATACTCTAATAAAATAATAAAGTAGAGAGAATGGGTCTTGTATATTTATGTAATGAAAAAACTTAAAAAAACTGGATAGTATAAAAAAAAAAAAAATTTTACCGGCAGAATGCCACATCGAAAGGCCTACTCTTAGGCCTGTGGCCTTTAAGCTCAATCGGTAAGTAGGTGAGCAGATGGCTAACCTAGAGATCTAGAAGATTAAAAACTCTTTACCTGTGGAAGCGAGGTGCTTGTGCACGCTTCGGTCTGCTTGGGTACCATCATCCTGTCTTTCCGTGAAACGGCTTTGCTGAGTTTTGAAAAGAAAGGCCTGGCAGAGTAATTACTGGCAACTGGATTTAAGATCTAAGATAATCAACACGTGAATGAGTTAGTTGTAAGAGGGCCGGTACGACCAGGGAGGAACCTCTCGCACATGAAATCGACGTAAAGTGACAGCTTTTCCATGGCCGTTGAGGGGATAGAGAAAAAGAGGGCAACGCATCTACATAATCTCTGAATATGTGGATGTTAATGAAGGTCGATAGTCGCTTTCGACTGTTCGTTTGCTCTTCTATGCTATGAAAAAAAAAGAGTTGCCAGGGCTATTTTCTGCTTAACATATATATATATATATATATTTATGGGCGACAACATAAAGACATCATCAACACTCCGAGTACGACTACAAATCTAAGTAATTGCTGCGGAAGCAAGTGGTAAAAACTATAGAGTAGGTGCCAATTTTCATAATAGTCGTTCGAACGGTTTTATTGATCCTATACATTAACATCTATTTTTGCCACGGTGATACATAATAAAGTAACCGAGATATTCTCGTGTGTCTAAAAACACGGTCAAGAACGAGTCGGACCAGAGCTAAGAGGGTTCCGTGCATGATTAGATAAAGTATTTTTTTTAAACTTACCCCAATTTGTTTGTGGTAATTAAAATCAAGTTATCTTGGATATTCGAAGTTATTTTTTTTAGGTTCAGTTTATTTTCTTTTGGAGCAGGAACATTGATTAGAATTTTGGAAAAAAGTAACTAACAAATGACAAACTATATTTCATTTATGAAATATAAATTCTTATTAGTAAAAAAACATTGCGAATATAATAAACAAGTGACGATGGTCCAGTAGTGGGTGTACTCGGCCCCTTATGCGAGGAGTTCCGGGAGTTTTCTAAATTTCTAAGTGCACACATGAGACCCTCGTTTGCTCACCGGTGAAGGAAAATATCGTGAGGAAACCTGCATACCTGATGATATTGAAAGTCTTTGAAGGTATGTGAAGTTCTCCAACCCGCATTGGGCCAGCGCATCGGTGAACAATGGCCCATTAACCCTCCTCGCCTGATTTCGAGGAGGAGACCCGTGCCCAACAGTGGGACATTTATGGGATGATACTTTACTTTTACTTTTAAATAAACATTATTCATTAATGGATTTTGCATTATTTTATACTGAATAAAGGACTTTGTGGTTTTGATACAACTATGATTATTTTAACCTCGCAACAGTCTCATCTCCAAGGAACTATTTATTTCTATAATTATAAGACCGTTAGTAAACGTTATGGACTTGATAATGACTTTGATAACGTACATCATGATTACAATGACGACAATCATGATAGTATTAATAATCGTTAAGATGAGAGTTGCTCATAACCGTTTAGATGTTGAGACAATGAAGAATATCGCCAGACAAGCTATTTGCGATAAACGCCGCAAAAGATCGTATCATCGAGACCCGGGACTTGCTGTTATGATGTCCAAATGGAAACATTGATAACAATGAAAATAAATCGCTATACAAAGCAATTATAATACCTTATGCAGTACCTGCTTTCCTGAAAAAATTAGTCATGCAAACTGCCTCATAGAGTATCGATTAAATATTATTCATCATAATTTAAACGACGAAAACGAAAATACCATAAAAGTTATAGACAAAACCTAATAAATAGGGATGTTGACTAATTTTTTAATTAATTTTATTAGATAGATGTACCATAGGTAAACTCGAAAAAACACTATTGTTAAGAAATATGTCGAATTATAACAAAAAAATATGTAAAGAAAAATAGTTTTTAAAACCGCCACTAAAATGCTCCAAGCTGTCATGTGCGGTTGATTACGTCACACATCCATGTACAGAGCTCGCGATATGTTATGACTTATTACAGTTTGTACTTAATTCGATGGGCAGTGACGTCATCGCCTTATATTGGCGTTTGCAGTCACGTGATAACGCGTGATAATTAACGCATTTTAAAATTAATTTTCTAAAATTTAAGACAAATAAGTAGACTTTTAAAATGTTATTTTAGGTTTTCAATTACTGTCTTTAATATTTAAAACATAACTTTACATGAATTTGTAACATGTGTCAACATCCCTATTATAGCAGAAACATACAAGTAAGACATATTGAGTACTGAAAATATTATACCAAAACTCTAAGTGAAGGGGCTAATCTTATTAAAATAAAAACTGCCAAAGAACTGCCGCCAAAAAAAAAAAACTACTTAATTGAAAAACAACACCCAAATCAGTGTACTCGTTTAAAAGCTACCTAGAGCCACTTACAGAACTACCTAGAGTTTGATTAAACGTATAACACTCCTTTTATGCGTTAGCGGTTAAAAAATATCTTTCATACAATCTTATGATCGTTCCAACGCAAACAATGAGACCAAAATTCACTTAAGCTCGTGATATCATTGCATAAAGCTGTAAAGTTACGACTTAAGACGAGTCAAATGTAGAATTTCTGCACCAGCAGCATTTAAAATTACCATAAATTTCTTATGCTTACTAAGATAATTTTTGTTAAAATTAGACATACTTCTTAAGTCTTTTTTTCGTTTACCTATGGTTTATCTATCCAATAAAATCAACTAAAAAATTAGACAACATCCCTATTGAAGTCTTCTAACTGCTTCTTCTTACAAAGTACTTTCGTATTATATACACGAACGTTTGTAAGACTGTATGGATTTATGTTTGTGACTCTCGCGCAAAAACAACTGTATAGATTATTATAAAACTCTACAATAATATAGCTTACGCGTTGGAATAAGACATAGGTTTATCCCAGTACTCTCTCGAGAATGTAAAGTACGCTCGTCGTATAATATAGAACACTGCACTTAATTTCAAGTTTATCTTATTGGCTTTAAAACTCTATAGCCCATACAACTAAACGTGGTCTCACTTTTTATTCCAAGAACAACGTCAGAATAAGCGAAATGCTACTAATAAACTCAGAATAAGTATACGTCAGTATATTTTCGGCGTAACTATTCTAGGTAAATAATGTTGGGTGTCCGGTGTCTACCCAAATGTCCGTCCAAGTTGGACTTATATCTATACTCCGTGGCCATATCAATAAACTCACTGATAACCGTAGACAATTTCTTTTTTTTAAGTTTATCTATGAATTAGAATACTAATTATAACTATTCCTAGTGTAAAGTGTGAATAAGTAAGTTTTTATTTATACGGCCGTATAATTTCATCATCTGTATAGTTTGTTTAAACGATCAATGTGTTTTAATCTATGTATTTTTTCCACAGGTCGGGCGATGCGAAGCAATCAACAATCCCGGGCCTAAAGATCTTGTCCGGACGTATCAAGTCAACTGACGGATACAGCCACGAGCCAGATCGGCGGCGGGCTAAGAGCTTTATAAATTATTACAGGTATACTAAATAAATCATATTGATACTTTAAGGGCCTGTTTCACAATCTCCCTTTAAGTTCCCTATAGGCTATTGGCAACATATTTGACAGATGTTTGACAGATAGAGTATGGAGTATCTGTCAAACATCTGTCAAATATGTTGCCAATAGCCTATAGGGAACTTAAAGGGAGATTGTGAAACAGGCCCTAAGTATATTATATATGAGACGACTAATCATTATCATCATCATCAGCCTTTATTCACCCACTGCTGAACATAGGCCTCCCTGAATGAACGCAAAGACTTAAATGCATCTAACACGGAAACCTATAGATTTTATTTTTTAAGGCTATCAAAAATTAGGTAATAACAAGCTGCAAGTAAGAACACTCAGACAGCTGTTAAAATAAGTATCTTAGGCTATAAAAAATCATTATCAAACTGGATACGTCCGCAAATCTAAAATAACACGGACGAAGCCGCGGGTAACAGTATTAAATACGCATAGAATGTTAACGTACACGACTCAGTTTTTTATTCTCAAACATATACTATATACAGCCAAAATATATATTACAATATTCATGCGAACATAAACGAAGCTGAACACTCCGGGCTTATAAAGTCTGGAATATTCCCCGGCGAAATCACCGCCAACTTTAAGGACACTCAAAACTCTGTTAACCACCGAAGCAAATCTTTAAACAAGAATTCTTATTTACACTTTATTAGTTTAGATACTATACGAAATAAACTAAAACGAACTGAAGTTAGTTTTACAGAATTTTTATGGATTTGAGCCATTTTAAACCGACTTCGGAAAGCCGAAAGGATTGGTTTTAGCAGGCTATGTATGTTTATAAAAAAAGTAAAGTAAAGTATAAACCCTTATATCTCCCACTGCTTGGCACGGGTCTCCTCCTCGAAATCAGGCGAGGAGGGTAATGGGCCTCGTGTGTAATATGCTTTGTTACGCCGAACCTTTTATTCGAGTATTAATGAGATGTTATTATAGCCTTGATTGTGGGAGCTACATATTACATAATAACTGACGTGAAGAAAGGTTGAGTTTTTAAGCTTTTTACTTATGAGTAACGTATAATATATAACGTAAGTAAGTATTTTGTATACAAATCACTTTTCTACGTCACTATTAATTCTATTAAAATCTTAATCACTATTAAAATCTTCAGCCCAAAGTTGAATGGCGTGAACTGTAAACACAATTTCATGAAATAATTATTATTAAGAGGTCATAAGAGGTTATGTAAGTTTGTATGCCAGAAGTTATATACGAAACTACTCGTCCTATTCTGATGACCTCTGTGACTCACTGGTTAGCACAGGCGCTCAAGCCGGAGGTAGCGGTTTCGAATCCTGCCAGGGAACAATAAAAGTTTTCTGTGTTCCTGGGTCATGGATGTGTATTAAATATGTGTATTATCTAATAAAAATCTTATTGTCTCTTGCCTAATCTTGTCTATACTAATATTATAAAGAGGAAAGATTTGATTGTTTGTTTGTATTGAACAGGCTCCGAAACTACTTGACCGATTTGGAAAATTCTTTCACTGTTGGGAAGCTACACTATGCCCGGTGAACATAGGCTATATAGAATTTTCAAAAAGTTAGAGACCCGCTTTAAATATTAGTTGACGCGGGAGATCTGCGTGCAACAGCTACCTACCCGTAAAACGAGTTTTTCGAGAACTTACCAGATTGACGTTGTGTAAAAGCGTCCATAGACATTATTATATTTCCAATAGTTCTTTCATTTACGTGAATATATTATACGTTACGTCACGTAGGCTGCACATTAATCATCGTTCTCATGCTATGAGCTGTCCAAGTAGACGCGAAGTCAAGAGTAAAAGCTAGTTTCACATAAATCTCAAATCGGTTTTAATTAACTTCTCAACCCATAAAATGTTTATCGCCGGCCTAAATATGCGCCAAGCGGATTTAGAATTGTGTCTTTGTTTACCGGCGAAGAAATTTATTGTACTCTGTTGAAAGTGATGTATGTGCACTTTAAAATATTTCGGCGTTATGTTGAATAATTATTCTATCATAGTATAAACAAAAGTGTGAAGGTAAATAATTAATAAATAGCACCGCCCCGCGGTTTTACCCGCGTATTTCCCATTCCCGTGGGAGTACGCTGATAAATCCTTTGTGTTATTCTGATGTATAACTCATATAGTTGTAAAGTTTCGTGAAAATCCATTGACTAGTTTTTACGTGAAAGAGTAACAAACATCCATACTGTCAAACTTTCGCGTATATAATATTAAGTGGGACTACTACAGGTAAATATACAGGAGTAGTAAGTAAATATAAAGTACAAGTAAAAAATTAGGGTCGCCCTTTTTTTAACCTACTAAAAATCATCTCACTCATCAAACATACACAATATAATTAAGTCATAATCTTTTGGGTGAAATTGGATTTTTATTTATATTTAAGAGCCTTATAAGCTCAGATGGATGGTCCAGGATTCAGATCTCAGAGCTCTTCATCATCATCATCATCATCATCATCATCATCGGCCTTTATCCGTCCACTGCTGAACATAGGCCTCCCTCAATGAACGCTAAGAGCTCTTATCAATGGTGTATTCGCCGATCATTTTTTTTCCGCCAACTCTTTCCTATCTTTATACTATAAGACATGTAGGGCTATTCTGTAAAAAGCCATTTCGATATCGAGCTTCACCTGAGTGGTAGAGCTCACTTTATGCTCACTCCGAAAGCACTGCGGATTACGTTTTCAAGATTCGAAAACGACCTTACAAAATAGCTCTACTGTACCATCTTCTTAATCCGTTGCATATAATTTCTTCTTGGTATACCTCTTCCGCTATTTTCGTCAACTCTTCCTACTAGAGTATTTTTTAATGAGTGATGTCCCCAATAAGACAAGGTGACTAAGCATATTGCCTCCTTGTTAAAATAGTATATGCTAAAATTATTTTAGTCAGCCCTAGTTAGAAACGGTGGCCTTAAAAATTCCAAATTTAATTTTCGAACACGTTTATTGTTTGTATAAATCAACGTATGATCTAGAATTCTCTTTTTCTACCGTTCTAGAAAAAATGCGTAGGAATAATAAAAATACGGACCGTTTTATACACGTTAATTGTTCTATCGATCGAAGCGCCTGTTGGTCTCTTAAAGTCTATTTTTATAAATTTTAAAATAATGTAAGACAGCTAACTCAAATTAGTTTTTTTATAATTCATATTGGTTAACAGTATGACGCCAATTTCCGTTTTGTTACTCATCCATTCACCTACACAGTATCATTTAAAACCAAACAATATTTATCTTATCTTTATATATTTATTTCTTCCGTGCGTGTGTTTGTCATTGAACTCCTTCTAAACGGCTGCACCGATTTTAATTAAATTTTCTGATAATGGTTTAGATTCACAATTTAGTCCGGCAGATGGCGCTGCAGTCGGTATCCAGGTTATTTATCTATACTGCAACTAACGTATAAATAATAACTAAACGGATCGCTTTGTATCTAAAGGAAAACGTCTTTTGGGGCCTTTAGATATTATTTAGATATTACTTAATTAGCGCTCCGCTGTTTCATTTACATAGTTACCTATGGGAAATAATGAAAAAAAAATATAGCTTAATTATGCTATTATATATTTACTGGAACAAATTGTTAATAGTTTTGACGAATGTAGAGAAGAATATGAGAACACACTAAAAAACACAGCTATACTAAATACAAAACTAACCGAGGCTCAGGAATATATATCACAACTAGAGTTAGAAATAGACAATTTCAAAGTTTCTCAATCTAAGCATCTCCTTCACAAACTTATTGGGAAGTCATCGAATCCTACCTATAATAACATTTCTACTATAGACTTGACTGGTGATGATTCGATTACTTCTCATCACATGCCCAGTAAGAATAAATTAAAAAAATATAGAAATATAAAGAAACATATAAGAAAAACCCAACACCTCTTACTGAAAAATAAAACACTATACAGTAAGGTGACAAAATTAATAAAAAATAATAGTTCAGTTAAAAACAAGTATATATCATATAAGAGACAATATGAGAATGTTAAAGGCACATATGAGACCGAGACGCTTAAGCTGCAAACAGAGTTAGCTACATTATATGAGTCACTGAGGTCCATTACTACAAAATATGAAATTGCACAAAAAGAAATAGCGGGACACATCTCGGCAATGGACGGTTTGATTGACTTGTGTAATTATAATGAAGAACGGGTGGAATCAATGCAAAACTATAAGTGTAACTGTCAGTGTTTATCCACAAACCAAACAAAGCTGAGTGTTAACCCTAATCAGGTGCCTGTAGACAATATTCCTGAAAGCCTTGTATCTAAAACCATGTATCCCTTGTCCAAATTACCTGAGAAAAATCATATCAGTATTTACAGTGATGAAATAGGAAAAAATATGGGAGCCTTATTGTGCCGGTTATATCAGGGAGGGACACTAACTAATCACTGTATGACAGGTGCTTCTCTCAATCAAATCATAGAAGCAATTATTGGCACTACCCACTGTCCCAACACAACATTGATAATTATGACTGGCAGAAGGGGAAATGTGAACCGAAAAAAAATTGTCAAATTTATAGATTTACTAAATAACTTACAAAACATAGAAAGGGTAATTATGTTCACATTTCCCTATTTAAACACACTGCCTCAGGAAAATATAATAAGACATAATTTAAACTTATTATTATATACAATGTCAAGCAATAATAATAATATAATTTTAAATTCGAATAATAGTAATCATAATAAATTAGAAATATTTGACATAAATAAAATAATTAATTATAAATTTAGTTTTAAGACTAAAGATAAGTTTAACTTATCATATTTTTTTAAAAGACAAATAGCATCATCGCTATCCTCTTTACTATACATAGACCCAGCCAAGGATTTGGCTACACAGACCACTGCTCCTATTGACCAGTGTCTCTTATCGACACAACAAAGCTTGGAATTCGTTCCAAATAATTTAAACTAGGTTATATGACAAAAGAAATTGTATCTTGCTATACTATGGGGAAAATTAAAGAATGTAATAAAATTAAAACTAGAAAAATTACAGAAAAAAGTAAAATTAATTATTGTAATATCAACCTGGTGCATCAAAACATACAAGGTCTGGTCGGTAAAGAGTTAGAAATAGATTTATTTACTAAATGTTGTAGTATAGACATACTATGTATTACCGAACATTGGCTGAATAAGAACGAAGTTATGTTTAATCTTGGTGATCACCAGGTAGCAAGTTCATTTAATAGGGAAAATGCAATACGAGGTGGCTCCCTAATACTGACAAAAACTAATCTAAAATGTAAAGAAAGAAAAGATATTGTGAGCCTCTCTATTGAGCGCACTGTTGAAATAGCCTGTGTAGAGTTTGAGTGTCTTATTATTGTAAGCGTATACAGACCTCCTAGTGGGCCATATGATACTTTTGAAGAAATTATGGACAAAGTTCTTGTAAAGGTATGTGGATCTAAGAAATATATAATTATATGTGGTGATTTTAACATAAATTTATTAGAAAATAATTCCACCACTATCAGATTTTTATCATTATTTAAATCATTTGGCCTCAATAACTTATTCTTAGAACCCACCAGAATAACTTGCACCACGGCTACTTGTATAGATAATATATTTAGTAATGTAACACCATATAGTCAATGTGTTATTAATAAACTTACTTCGGATCACTGTGGATTGCAAGCATCTTTCAAAAACATGAATAGGGAAAATAACTACAAAAAGAAAGTAATGTTTGTCCCTGTCAACGAAAATCGTATTGAGAAGCTTAGGTGCAATATAATGGAAAAACTCTCATATCTTGATTGTAACAAAAATGATCCGAATATTCTGTATGGTAAATTATTTCATTTAATTAAAAATGAGTTTGACGTTGTATTTGCACCTAAAATAAAAACAGTAAATGTAAAAAATCTTAAACCTTTTAATGAATGGGCGACTGTAGGAATTCATAGAAGTAGGCAAAGATTGTATGAACTCTATGATGAAAGGTCATACAACAGTAGTGAAGAATTTAAAAAATATGTAAAATCATACTCTAAAATATTTAAAAAGGTATGCATAACAGCCAAATCCTTACATATCAAAAATACCATATCGAAATCGGATAATAAAATTAAAACAACGTGGAATATAATTAATAAAGAAACTGGCAAAAATAAATATAATAACACTGAATATTCTTTATGTATTGATGGTAAACGAATAGATACTGACAAAGAGGTCGCAACTATCTTTAATAATTTTTTTGCTAATGTTCCATTGGCAACAACAAAAAATCTTATATCCTCTCCTACCGTTGCCGAGACATTACTTAAAAAAAGTGTCAATGAGAATAAACATGTATTTAAATTTCAATATATTTGCCCAAAAGATGTTATTAGTGCTTTTAAACTAATTAATATTAAGAATACTACAGATTTGTGGGGCATGTCTGTAAAAATTATGAGACATATTGTGCATATTATTGCACCGATTTTAGCAATCATATTTAATAAGTGCATTGATTGTGGTGAATTTCCTGATTTAATGAAACATAGTAAAGTATTACCACTTTTTAAATCAGGTAGCAGTACAGACCCTTCGAACTTTAGACCAATTTCCATACTTCCAACTCTCAGTAAAATATTCGAAAAAAATATTCTAAATCAACTTTTATTCTTTTTTAATAAGCATGAGTTACTTCATAGACAGCAATTTGGATTTACCAAAGGTAGATCCACAACTGACGCGGGAGTTGATCTTTTAAAATATATATTTACAGCTTGGGAGGAGTCACAGGATGCTCTAGGTGTATTCTGCGATCTGTCCAAAGCTTTTGACTGTGTTGAACATGCGACGTTAATCAGGAAATTGCACCACTATGGTATCAGGGGTACTGAACTTAAACTACTGGTATCCTATTTAAATAATAGAACACAAAAAGTAATCATAAATGGTAAAAGTTCCGCTGGTACCAAAATAAAAATGGGGGTACCTCAAGGATCCATTCTTGGTCCATTTCTCTTCCTTGTGTATATAAATGACTTGGCTTCACTTATGAAGGACAAACATGAAATTGTATTGTTTGCTGATGATACCTCAGTAATATTTAAAATTAAACGACAGCAAATGGTCCTTGACGATGTAAACAATGCTCTTTCGAACATGGTGCATTGGTTTAGCGTAAATAATTTGTTACTTAATTCAAACAAAACTAAATTGATAAAATTTACACTGCCTAATGTCAAGCAGGTGCAAACTAATGTATCACTTAACGGAGAGGTGATGGACTTGGTGGATTCGACCGTATTTCTTGGAATAACCATAGATTGTAAGCTGCAATGGGCGCCACATATAGCCAAGTTGGCAAATAGACTCGGTACTGCGACTTTTGCGATTAAAAAAATAAGAAAAATGACAGATGTAAATACGGCGCGATTAGTATACCATGCTTACTTCCACAGTCTAATGTCTTACGGCATTCTACTGTGGGGGAATGCGGCGGATATTAATACGATTTTCTTGTTGCAGAAGCGAGCTATTCGAACTATATACTGTTTGGGCCCCCGGGTATCATTGAAAGAAAAATTCAAAGAAATTGCCATCTTAACTGTAGCTTCTCAGTACATACTTGCTAATGTGATGTACGTCCGCAAAAATATTAATGACTTTTTAAAAAAATGCGACCATCACAACATAAATACTAGGAACAAATATAAATTGAATGTTCCATTTTTTAGACTTAATAAAGTTAGTACTTCTTTTATGGGACAATGTATACGATTTTACAATAGGATCCCAAAAAACGTTCAAAATCTTTCCATTAATAAATTTAAGAAAATTGTTAAGGAACGTTTGTGTGGTAAAGCGTATTATGAAATAAAAGATTTTATTGAAGATACCACACCTTGGGAATAAGACACTCACTCATAAGGTTTTATACAATGTATAAATTATAAATTTCATAATTTGTTATTTAGACGAAGCGAAACCTTGGGATTAAATTGCTCTTCTATAAAGCTGTTTTATCTAGAATGTAGATAAATTTTGAGCCTGCAGTGTGTTGAACTAAACTTGTGTAAAGGTGAAACGTATGACATGTCATGCTCGCTTACGCTACTGCAGTGGTGGCGTTGTGGGATGGGTCTTCCACTTCCCTCTAATATGCGGAAGAGGTTGACGCTGGCTCACGCGTCCAGGCCTATGTGGAGGTGCTGCTGTGGTGGCTGGTCGTGTTATGCGATTTCTACCTAGCTGAGTTTCTTTTTTTTTTTATTAACATCCACTGGTTTGTTTTGGATATTGCGGGGTCTAAATTTATCTACTTATTTACTTTTCTTAGGATAAAGATCTTAGGATAAGACTGTAATAAATGTGTTAAGTATAGTAATAAGTGTATGTAATTATGTATGTTTATAAAAAATTGTAAACTATATTTTGAAAGGAGCAACCCAACAGAGTTTCTTGCTGAATTCTTCTTATGTACTATACTAGTATAGTACTATGTATTGTTTGTATTACTATTTTTTGTAATATTGTATTTGAAAAGACTAGTTCCACTGAGTTTGTTTCGCCGGTTCTTCTCAGTGGACTTACTTTGGAACCGGTGGTAGACTCAATTGACCTTCAAAAAGATACTTGGATAGTACTATTTTGAATAAAATTTTTGACTTTGACTTTGACTCGCTTTTGATTGGTGAATGATCTTTTTGATCGACTGTCTTGCATTTTAAATATTAATTTGGTTTTTAGAATTAAGATATTACATAGAAAACCTACCTTGTTGTATATCGCCAACATCGCCCAAAAATGAGCTTATCCAAGATAAGTTGGTGCCCACCGCTTCACCCGCGGTTATTTAGATCTATTATTTTTATAGCCTAATGTCTCTCTAATCTTGTAGAAAATCATTTTTGGAGTCGGTCCAGTAGTTATTGATTTTATTCATTACAAAATACAAACCTTTTCTTTTTATAATATTAGCGTCCAATATGGTCGTCTTAATGAGATTCCTTTTTTTATCCCAAGATTCAATAAGGTAGATTCAGAGGTAGAGGTAGTTCCAGCCATTAAATGGCTCATACTTCAATATTTACAGAATGCGATGATGCGGCGGGTTAAAGTATGACAATAATTAATACCAATAAATTAAGAAACTGTGTCATCAAGTCATCAAAGTTTAATTATGAAATCAACGGCATGTTGATTACTCGGTGCCTGGTATCGTGAATATAAAATTTTGTTGACTGTTTGTATGTACATTAAGTCAAAGTCAAAAAATTATTCAAAATAGTATGTACCATCAAAGTATCTTTTTGAACGTCCATTGAGTCTACCATCGGTTCCAAAGCAAGCCCACTGAGAAGAACCGGCGAAACAAAGTCAGTGGAACTAATCTTTTCAAATATTCTATTACAAAAATATAAAATACATATTACGTGAGAAGAATCTAGCAAGAAACTCTGCTGGGTTGCTCTATTCAAAATAAGTATAGTTTACAATTTTTACATTATATCACACACCCTATACACTATGGACACAAGTCCATATGTAACTTCTTTCTACGTTTTTTTATCGCTTAAATTTTAAGTTTCGTTTCGCATACTTTACAGTAAACAGTCCTAATGTCACAAACTAAATAAAAAAAGATAATCCAAAAGTAATAAAGCATTTTGGTTTATTTTGCTAGGTTTTGTAAAAGAATAATGTTGTTTTTTTATGTTTACGCGAATTCCACTTTTTATGGTGAAACAACTTTTACGGATTTTATCGCGGTTTTAATACATGCCTAACGTTTAGAAACATTTTTAAACAATGAGAAATTTGAGAATTTCTCAAAAATTTCTTAAAAAGAAAAGCTTGAGCATCATTTTGTTTACAAGTATCCATAATTGTAATAAACCTAAATTATGTCTAGGGATCGATCGTCTTGGCGTTCATTGAGGGAGGCCTATGTTCAGCAGTGGACGGATAGAGGCTGATGATGATGATGATGATGATGATGTCTAGGATTTAATTAAAATGACTATATAAATGGGATTAAAACAGATTTAAATACATTAATTTACATTCAATGATTTTCTTACAGTCATCCGATCGGATAAACCCTTCATCAATTTAATACTGACTACTGAGATATTCAATATTGGAACAGATGTTACCGCTACGTGACAGTTTAGATAGGAAATTACTAAGACGTTCCAATGTTAGAGGTGAAATAGAATTTGCGAATCACTGCATTAATATTATGTAACATAACATCTATACTAATATAGCTCAAAATACCACCAATAAATTACCTTCTCGAACGTCGAGCGTGGTCCAGTGGGTAATGAGCTCGGCCTCTTAAGCGTTAAGGTCCGGGTTCGATTCTGACCCCTGTGGTACTTGAAATTGTTTTTCCAAATTTCTAAGTGCACCCTAAACACGGATCACCGTGTGCTTACCGGTGAAGGAAAACATCGTGAGGAAATCTGCATGCCTGATGAGATTGACAGTCTTTGAAGGTGTGTGAAGTTCACCAACCCGCATTAGGCCAGATCGGTGAACTATGGCCCAATATCCCTCCCCTCCTCGCCTGATTTCGAGGAGAGGAGACCCGTGCCCAGCAGTGGGACATAATGGGTTGATACTTTATACTTTTCGAGGCGAGCCCATTGAGAAGAATGACAAAACTGGAAGTACCTTTTCAAATAATCTATTACTGATTTTCGCAAACTTAACAAATATATATTATATATAACCCTCCTCGCCTGATTTCGAGGAAGGAGACCCGTGCCCAGCTGTGGGACATAATTTAAGGGTTGATACTTTTTTTTACTTTTAACAAATAATAATCTTAATAAGATATTATTACTGATCTAATTCTACATATTATTAGAAAATTATTGCATAATAGGGATGTTGACACATGTTACAAATTCATGTAAAGCTATGTTTTACATATTAAATACAGTATTTGAAAACCTAAAATAACATTTAAAAAATCTACTTATTTGTCTTAAAATTTAGAAAATTAATTTAAAATGCGTTATTTATCATGCATTATCACGCGTCTGTAAACGCCAATAAGGCGATGACGTCACTGAACATTGAGCTAAGTACAAACTCACCTAACAATACTAAACTCACATAGCGCGAGCTCTGTACGCGGTGTGTGACGTTATGACGCTTGGAGCGTTTTAACGACAATTTTAAAAACTATCTTCATTATTTAATTTTTTGTTAAAATTGGACATATTTCTTTACAAAAATCTTTTTTTCGTGTTTATCTATACTTAGTGTATATCTATCAAATAAAATCAATTAAAAAAAATAGTCAACATCCCTATAGCATTATCGGTATTAAGCTTCCAACAAGCCTAAGGCAGATAAGGGACCACTATTAAGAGTATTATAACATAAATTCTAGATCTAAGCCAATTGTCCCAAGTGATATTATATTCTCCATGATGTCCCATGATAAACTCAGTCGTCAAGGTTTTTATTGTTTCTTAGAATATATTTTATCGCGCATCACGTAAGCGTGGACTAGTTTTGTTTTTATAAACATTTATAAATAGAAAGTGAAATAATAGTTGCAAATTATTTTCGTACGGATGATTCGTTACGTGAAAATAGATAGCTTTTAAATATTTTGCTTCTATGCTTTTAACAATTTCTAATATTATATTGAATAAATTCAATATATTTTAAAAATAATTCGATGCGTAGGAACATAAAAATATTGATAAGCCAATCCAAAAAGTTGCTTCATTAAAATCAATTAATGATCATTACGAAAAACACAGTGTTTGGTATGTTTGTCTAAAGTTCGTATACACGAAATCAGAGTGAATAAAGCCCCGTTCGCAAGAACGCTTTTTTAGCGAGCGTTAAAATAGCGTTTGATTGAGACAAATGGACACCCATGTGTTTACATGAAAGCATTTTAAAAGCGCGAGAATTTTTTCATATAGCACCGTTGGATTTTTAACGTGTGTTTGACGTGGAATCGCAATGAGCATGCTAAACTCCCAACTCGACCCGACGTCGGGTTTTAGGGAGGGAGGCTTATTGCTGCCTATATAGTATATGCCAATAATGTTTTGTAATGAAAGCCGTTTTGGACGCAGACTTTTTGTTGACCTAAAGTTGTTTGGTCCATAGGGACTCACAATTACATCCGTAATGCGACAGAACCTAATGAGGGTTCTATTGTGTGTTGAGAGTTTAGGAGCCGAAAGCCTGACCTCATTTTCTGAAACGCAGGATCATCAGGCACATGAAAGCGTTACGGGACGTTAGCGAAATTGAAGATCATCATCTAGAGCAACTCTTTGTAGTAATGCACCCAAGAAATTAACTGTCGCGTTTCGTGCGGTTTGTGAGTTTCCGGTGGCCCGTCGGGCCATATTGGTGTTATCTATCATGATACGTAAGATTGTAAGCTCTGTTGCTAGTATTTCAGTAAACACTGTCTGTCCTGCTCTATCCCTTCGAAGTAAAACAAAACTGTTTCAGATAAGAAATAAGCGCATTGTTTTCATTGGTATACAAAACCAATTAAGTAATATTACTATATTACCTACTTGATGCTACCACATGAGTTTTAAACTTTTTTTTTTGACGTGACAACGTCTTATAATTCGATGGAGCCGGCTGCATGCACGAAAAATCATGACTCATGCGGCGTTACCTCGCTTTGAGGCGATCCATTTAAGCCTTGAAGTGCAAGTGATAGCGCGGAACGAGCGACAAAGTGGCACAATCGGCCCATCAGTATTTTCTTATGATATTGTCATGTTCAACTATCGTCTGTAAAGCGACTTAACAGACCACCGATTTTTTTAATAATGGACTTGGTGTACAGCACCATGTCATTATTGAACATTCAATGATAGACTTTAATGATGCAAGAGCTTAGTGCAGGTAGGAAGTAATTAAAACAACATAGCACAAGTTGTCGAGTGGATGACGCAGCGTTGTTTCCGATACATTTGCACTACTCCGCTGAACAATCAATTTGAGTTACGAACGCTCTTCACTGGATTTGATGTAATCAATCTTTTTGTAGCATCAACTTTATTTGTCACTAAAATTGTAAATTTATTTATTAACTTTACACCTATTCACATCATAACTGTACCATTGACTTGAAATAATATATTTGTTATCTGATGATGCACTATATTATAAAATTTACATCAATTAATTACTATCAAAACTGTATCCCTTACTTTACATCTATTTATTATCATCTGCACTATATCTTTATCTTTACATTTATTTATTACAATCAACACTTTATTATTAATTTAACGTCTATTCATTATTATCTGCACTGTATCGTTAACTTTAGATTTATTCATTACTTTCAGCACTATAATGTTAACTTTATATATATTTTTTACCATTAACACTGTACTATTAAATTCACATCTATTCATTACCCTATGCGATGTATCATTAACTTTACATGTAACTCAACTGTCGGTTTGTGCAACATTTATAATACAATGTATTTTACACAGACATGCATGTTACGAGTATGTGCTCGGTGTACTTCTTCTAACGCTTCGTTTGAGTTTTGGGCAAAATGCTATTATTGTTTAATAAGACTTTTTTTTTCTTTTACGCCGGCAAATGTCAGCGCATCCCGCAGGGGAGTGGGTCTCCCCAGGCAGGTATGTGGGACTCGCTGCGCCCGAAAGATGGTAAGTGGAGAGCAGCTTTACCCACTAAAACCCGGCGAGTGCACCACTGCCGCCTTTGGTGAGGTGCCCCGGATCTACAAACAACAGGGCACCTCGACGGCTAGTCAGTCCCTCAGGGGACCGACGCCACCTCCACAGAGCGGTTGTTCCGCACCACAGAACAACCACTCCCAACGTAGGGATAGTACGATGAGGTCATCCCATCCTCACCCCTTGCCCCCTGCTCTTTTGTCCCCTCTTCTTATAAGATTGATACAAAGAGCCTCTTCGGCTCAATTCGCTTCGCCCAAGGTGTTGGGGTCACCCTGGGCTACTGAGCCCCACCGCCACGACAAGGCCTGAGCCATGGTGGGGATTGTTTAATAAGACTAGGTTATTTCATCTTCTTTTCAAAAAAATATATGGTCTATGGAATATGGCCCACTGGGTATGGGTTCGGCCACTTAGGCGAGAGGTTCCGGGTTCGATCCTGACCCCTCAGTGTGTGCCTTGTAATGGGTTTTCCTAAATTTCTTCGTGCACCCTGAACACGAGACTATTTCGCTCATCGGTGAAGGAAAAAAATCGTGAGAAAACCTGCATGCCTCATGAGATTAAAAGTCTTTGAAGCCTCTCGCCTGATTTCGAGGAGAAGACCTGTGCCCAGCAGTGGGACATGTGTCTGTGGACATCACCGATCACATACCAACTGTCCGTCCTTATTAACTAAAATTACTGACATAAAAAACGGAGCAATTTTAAACACTAACATCTCTATTAACACAGAATTTGATGCATTGCGATTGTGACATTATTAACGGTTTCACTGAAATATGACTCAAACCGCGGCGTGCAGTCTCAGATCTGTGGTGATGTCATGGTACGCGAAATTAGAAATCCACTGGCACAGTGGCGCACCGTAAACAATAACATTTTATGAGTTATGACACATGAATTTGTGATTGTGTCACGCGGTATTGACACTAGCGGTTTTGGAACGGTTGTAGGGATAACAGCCGTTAAAATTTTGGGCGTACAAGTTCCGTTGCTTGACACAATAAAACCTTTTGGTTTGCAAATATGTGATTTTGGCACTTATGTTCCTGTGCCATTTTCATTATTGACGTGACAACTACTTATAATGACTTATAATTCGATGGAGCCGGTTGCACGCACGAAAAAAGATGACTCATGCGGCGTTACCTCGCTCTGAGGCTTCCATTTAAAGCTTGAAGTGCAAGCGAGAGCACGGAACGAGCGACAAAATCGGCCCATCAGTATTTTCTTATGACTTTGTCACGTTCAACTATCGTCAGTAAACCGACTTTACAGACAACCGATTTTTTTTTAAATTGTAATCACACACACATAATATTGTTTGAAACTAGTTACCATTTTTTTCACGTGATAAAAACATTAACTTGCCAAATTCGGATCCTAATGGTTATAGGACACGGTAGAAAGTAGACATATATTTGGCGATCAAATACTTCGAAGTCGATATCGTATTATCGCTGTTGATTTAAATTTTGAATTAAGCATTTTATTTTGACACATATTCAAGCTCAATCCGATTTTATTAATTGTAAAAAATATATTTAGTTTGCATAGTACTAAGTACAAAATTATTTATAATTTTGTACTTAGTAATATGTATTTTTTTACCTTCAATAATCTTCAGTTCTATCACCCTCAGCTAGTATTGTTATATTATTTTTTAATAACGTCGAAAACGACATATCATATCTTACTGTACGATAAATGTTAGAATTCATCATAACATTTTCAATAAAGCCTAACATACACATTACGCCAAGGGAATTCAGGTAAAACAAATAAAGCCCGTATTCCACAATTGGCCCTAGGCTATTGGCTGTAAACTGCGGAAGTATTATTTTATTACTGATTGCCTGAACCATAAGAAACAGGTGTTATTTATTATCAAACAAACGGCCATTTTTATTGATCATCAATATTTTATTGCTAGAGATTAGCAACATCTTAATAAGGACACACAAGGTACTTAGAAGTGGTGTTAAGGCACGCTTGATTTTTGTAATGGCAACATTCGTTATTTATACACGGCTGTGAAGTTAGCTAATTATTTTTGTATCAAACCCGCCATATTGTCATTCTTCGCCCTCTCTCTCTCTTCGATCAGGAGTAAAACTCCTGATCGAAACTCAAGGCAAACCTTGTAGGATCACAATGCTAATGTAACGAACAGAGTCTTAAATAGTCATTAAGAAAATACTTTGACATTGCAATTCCTATGGGAGCCCATTTATAAAAGAAGAAGAAGAAGAAGACAACACTGTCATATACAAGATCAAATAAATATTTGTATAAGTACAGTTTCGATTTAATTCAAAATTGCATTTCGTCAACGACGAGACGAAACAAGTTGTATTAGAAATATTGGATTGAGAATAGTCGTCGAGATTAGACGATGCAACTATCGTCTTAACTCGGCGGTAAGAAATAGAGAACGCTTAGCAATCAAAACAATATCCTTTCCATGGATTTTTATCATTCGCCGTTGGAACGCGACTTGTAGAGGTACATACCACATGTATCCAAAATGTTTTGTGTTATGGTGTTTTATAGATAATGGTGTCTTGGGTTATGAAATATTGTAGAAACTATACCAATGAAAAATCCTTAACCAAAGACTAACGCCAGGTTTCTACAAAACTGATCAACGCAAAAATTATGAGTTGCTAGAAGCATGGTTAAATTTCTTAATTTTAAATCAGCCTGTCAGTTGACCTAACAACTAACACTCATCCTAAATCCTAACATCTACAATTAAAAGCTGTCAAATTTGACTCTAGAATCGTATGTTAACCACCATTAACAGCCATGTTAGTTGACATACACTTTGACCAACGTTTCAGATACCGGACGATAGAATTTCATAAGCCTGACTATCCCACTCACAAAAAGTGATAGCTCAACTCGTATATACACATTGTAAGTCTTGCGTTCTCTACTGTCCTCCGTAAACAGCCAAAGCTTGTTGAGAAGAGTGCACTCTCGTATTGCCGATCATTATAAGAGATCTGTCTAGCGGTGGTCGAAAGAAGTCTAATAATGATGATGATAATACTCATACCAGACCATAATATTTACTAGTTCACCATAAATCAGTATTTCAATAGGTACTTGGTGTTTTTTTTATATTTCCGACCGACAAAAAACAAGTACATTGTTATCTCGGAAAGTCACTCAAATCTCACTTTCAAAATTTTAATGAAATATTATATTTTATGAAATTAATAAAATGGTATCTCAGTGATGGCTCAAAATACAGCTTGTTTTGAAAATGATTGATGAGGGTTGTACATCAACTCGAGGAAACTGATTTGGAGGATGGATAGGAGGATAAATTTTATCAAAATCGGTCCAGTAGTTAAAGTTATACGCTCTGAGGTATTGTTTATGGGTTTTCTATTATTTCAAACTTTATTTTATATGTAATCTTCGAGGTAAAACGCGTGTCGTGCCCTACCAGTTACAACTTATACCAGATAGATAGCGTTCATGATGGTGGTGATGATGATGATGAAAGCAAGGACGGATTTCTAGTATAAAAACAATAAGGAGTGGAAATCATAGACATAAGTGATAGGCCTTATAAGAGCTTTATATTCACCTGTTTTGTAAACAAAACAAAAGAAGAAAAAACACAAAGCCCCCATCAAATCGTTTGATAACGTTCTTCATATTATTATTTCGAGCTTACTTTAACGTTGCTAAAAATAACATTTACAAGTATACCGCTAGAACAAACAAACCAGATAAAACACAGATAACTAGAGGATGTTTCACTTAACTGATACATTGTCCTTAAACTATTTGGAGCATACTTTTGACGCATTATAATTAAATACACTTGAGTGCCCTTTATTCGGGAGCCCTTTTTAGAAATTCCTTTGGAGATGTTTTATTAAAAGCGGTCGACTGTAGAATTGAAGGGTGGGCTTCTAAGTATTATATAAAACTACTTTAAATACTTTCAGGTATATTTAATTAAATTTTGGCAACAAAAAAATTGTTTTTTTTTTTTGTATGGGAAAGTTATACAAAATTTATTGCTTTAAGTACAAGCAAATCAACCATTACAGCTTTCAGAAAAATTTTCATGGACATAATTTTGCTACACATTATTTATGGACCTATAACACACAAAGCCGTAAATTTTACATACAACGTAATGGCGGGAGAGATGTACTGCACTGCGCTCCTGTTTGCATGGAAGCTTTCTTCTTCTGCGTCATCACCATTCCTCTATCCATCCTCTACTGAACGTAGACCTCTCTCAGTAAGCGCCAAAAGTAGCCACGCGGCCTATTATGAGTATTATTATTATATTATACGGTACTAGCTGTTACCCGCAGCCTGCGTTATCTAAAATTTACAACAGCATCTTGGCAGGATGATTATCATATCCTTCCTCGAAACTATCTGAAACTGAAAAAATCATTGGAATCCGACCAATAGTTCAAACAAAAGTCTCTTTAGCTTTATATTATATTAGTATAAGATTTTCTTAAACTCGACTCTATAAAATAGAATTCGTGTTTCTGAAAGAAAGGCAAGGAAAAAAAGATATCTTACGTCTTAAGATAGTCATCGGTGAACTCGTCTGTGATTATAGGCGACGGTGTCTGCATTTTTTTTATATCATAAGAGGGCAAACGAACAGTTGAAGCCTTGCGACTATCGACACTCATTAACATCCACATAACCAAGGGTTACGCAGATGCGTTGCCCTCCTTTTCCCTATCCCCCCCAATGGGCCACCGGAAACTCACAAACCGCACGAAACGCGACAGCTTAGCTGTCACTTTACGCCGATTTTATGAGAGCGAGGTTCCTCCCCGGTCGTATCGGCCTAATTTGGCTGCAAAGCAGCATGGCACTACCTCTTTGTCGATCTTAAGCAAAAAAAAAAAAAACTTTAAATAACTTTATACATAATGAAATGCCAAGCATCTTTAAAAGTCATTAAAGTGAGATGTTTAAACTAAATCTTATACTATCAAGAACGGACGTTGACCTCACAATGGCCCTTTGTATCCCAGTGTTATGTTCCTTTACATTATTTGAACCCACATAAACTCGGATAAGGCCCTTTTGTTCGAGACCATAATTATGCATGAATTCAAAGAATTTTAATGATAAAAATATTCGGGGTAAGTGTGCGACAGACTATATGTTTTAGTATAGTATTTGATTGTTTTGAGAAAGGTTTTCACTACTCATTTTTACTAGAGATTTTATAAAAAAAAATGTTATAAGGTGTGGCTTGAATAACCGATACACTGACATATTGATGCCCATATAAATAGATTTTTATAAAAAGCTAAAACTAAGGCATCTTACTGGGGAGTAGGTCTCCCCAGGCGGATGTGTGGGATTCGCTGTGCCCGATAGACGTAGGCTCTATCCACTTAAATCCGGCGAGTGTCACCAATGCCGTCTTTGGTGAGGTGCCCCGGATCTGCTAGCAACAGGGCACCTCGACGGCTAGTTAGTCCTCATAGGGATAGACGCCATCTCCACAGAGTGGTTGTCCTGTACCACAGAACAACCAGTTCCAACGTCGGGACAGTGCGATGAGTTGAGATTCCTCTCCTCACCTCATCGCACTGTCCCGTGTTGAGATGAGGTTCCCGTCCTCACCCCATGCTCTTTTGTCCCCTCTTTTTAAAAGAAAGATACAAAGAGCCCCCTCGGCTCAATTCGCTTCGCCCAAGGTGCTGCCTCACCCTAGGATACTGAGCCCCACCTCTACGACAAGGCCTGAGCTATGGTGGGGAGCACGCCCTTCGCTGACCTAACGCAGTATTTCGCTATGGTCTAATACCCTCGCTTAATTTTAAGGAATCGTTATACTCAGCTCTAAAATCTTGATCGACAGTTATTATACTATATGCTTATGCAAGCGAAAATGGTCTAGTGGGTTCAGCCTCTTGAGCGAGATGCCCAGGTTCAATCCTGACCCTGTGAGACCCTGTTCCGTGGTACCTTAAAATGGATTTGCCTACACTTCCAGCGAGGAAGAACATCGTGATCAAACATGCATTCATGGTTAGATTAAGTGTTAGAAAGTGTGTAAAGTTTACCAACCCGAATTGGGCCAGCGAATACTAAAGCGAACTTTGGCTTAACGTCCTCCTCGCCTGATTTCTAGGAGATCGGTGCCCAGTATTTATAATGGTTGATGTTATCTCTCTCTCTATTTAAGAGCTTTGCTCTTGTCGGAGGAGTATTCGCCACTCGTTCCTCCTCTCCGCCAACACCTTCACCTCCTGATACGACATAACCTGTCGGTCTACCTCTTCCACTTTTTCCATCAATCTTTCCCTCTGATATTTTTTATAAACATATATCACAATTTGATGTTATATTCAATATTAAATATGCTCTTTACTTTTTCATACTCGATTAAATTCGGAACCATAAATACATCGAAAAATAATGGAATCCAATTTTGAATATTAGAAAATTTCATTACATCAGCGGGGTCCTTGCTCCATAGGTAATAAAACCCCGACTCCTAATATCCAGTGCTATAGCACGTCGCCTGCAGCCATAAATTCTCAGTATTTCGGACTCTCATAATGCCAAGCTCTACCTTTGCTACGTGTTTATTTTCTGTACTAATCTTTAAAAAAAAATCGTTTATTTTTCCGACGGACATGCTTTGCAACACAATAAGTATACTTCATGAACCCTAAAAATGATTTTAATTGGAATGAAAAATATTACAATGAACATATTAAGAGTTATACATATAATTGTTTTCTTATGTTAACGCGAATTTCACTCATTATAAGCTCAGCAACCATGGTCGCGGGAGGACCATGTCACCAGCCACATTGTGACCAGTCCTCCTGTGACCATGGTTGCTGTAAAGTATCCGAAACGTCGGGCTTGTAAAAAAACTTAATAAACCGCGATAAAATCCGTAAATTGGTTTCATTAAAATGAGTTATACATATTATTAGTATGACTAATAAACGTTTTGGATAAGTACCTTAAAGGAAATAAAAATAGAAAATCAAAATTTTTGAATATCATACTTCACACTTTCTTACTAACATTATAAACGTGAAAGTTTGTAAGTATGGATGTTTGTTACTCTTTCACGTAAAAACTACTGAATGGATTTAAATGAAATTTTACAATTATATAGCGTGTATATCAGAATAACACATATAATTTATCACCGTACTCCCACGGGAATGGGAAGTATGCGGGTGCCAGTCAATTATAATGAAACGAAACGTACGACGAATTATTGTATCTTTGATGGCAATAACGGATCGATCCAAGAATAAGCATAGGAAAAAATAAAATGTTTTTAGCACATAAAGACTTCTGGTGCTTGTCACCAAATATTATACACACAAACATTTTATATTGACAAACAAACAATTTCATCGCGCTTGTCTAAGAAAACGCTCAGACAAAAACGCAAAAAGAGCTAGAGCCGTTTGCAATGTATAAATAATGTCTTATATTTTTAATGATTTGCTGTTTTTAATGCTTTTATTAGTTCCAGACGTTGTGTCTTTTAACGGAAACTGAACATTATTTTTATCATATGAGTGTAACCGACCAATAAACGCCAAGACGTAGATTCCTTGTTACTTCGTAGTTTATCCAAAACGTTCATAATTTGCCCAGCCTAAATCAACCCAAATACAAGCATTTGTATAGAACATTCTAGAAGGGTTTTAGCACACGCATGCGGTACATATATTGTTATGTTAATGCGTAATTTGTAAACCTGTCTACGCCGGTGTTTACGCAAGCATAGACCGTTGTTTGACGTAACCCATGTGTTTCGATGATATATCTGTATCTTGTCAAGAGATAAATGCAAAGGATATTTCTCGAATGTTCCATAGCATAATTAAAAGCTATGGTGACTAGCAGGATTTCTCGCTTATGCTTTTCGCAATAAGAATGCTGAAATTATTCCATCAAATAAAGGAGAGAAGAAACAACTATCATAACGTTTTAAACAGCCAAGTTTCCACTAATGACTACTAGATTTAAAAATAATTAAGAACAGAACAGTAACAGTAGTAGTGTTAATTATTTTTAACGTAAATCGTTTATTAAATTATAATGAAACAACTTTTAAGGATTTTATCGCGGCTTATTAAGTTTCTTATAAGCCTGACGTTTCGGATACTTTACAGCAACCACGGTCATGGGAGGACTTAATCAACCGCGATAAATCCGTAAAAGTTGTTTCATTATAAAGTGTGAAATTTGTTTAATAAAATTATAAATAGCACATTTTCACATTCATAATACAATACGTTATATTATTTATGCCGATTTCATTAATTACAATGAAACTACTTTTACCTAATATATCGCGGTTTATTAAGACTTCAAACTTTGTTATTATAATGTATATGATGTAATATAAATTGTATAATACGTAATTGTATGATAGAATATCTCGACTATCTAACTATCATAATGAGATAGTGTTATAATAATAATACTGGCTTTTATAAATTATTATTATTATTCTTTTGTATTCAAAATTCTTAAATCATTCTATGTTACTAGGTTACATTGTACTTCAAATATAAACATGCTAATATAAACACGTCTTTTCTTACTTTACTATAATAATATCACAACAATTCGTTATCAGCACGAATATAGTAAAAGTATTTGCTTATTAGAGAAAAGTGTTACGTGTTTAGTTGTTTAAAGATGCCGAACTCAAATGGAGATACAAATGAACGAGGTATGCGTAGTTCATCAATTCCATCGTTTACCCTACATAATAGACGGGTATAGTACTTGGAATATAGGAATTGTGGGAAGCAATTATTGGCTACCCAACAGGGATAGACGTTCTGAATGTCATAAAGACGAAGAACGATCAGAAGGCACTAACAAAAATTTGCCTTACCCTTGAAGGTTCAGCAATTACGCATGTACGAAGTGCTACGAAGGCAGCTGAAGCATGGAAGGCATTACAAAATGCTTATGAGGATAAAGGAATGGGTCGGCGTTTACATTTAGAAAGGAAATTATATAGGTTGAGACTTGAAGACTATGACAATAATATTGAGTCGTATATCAACTCTGTTATTTCCACTGCCCAAGATTTAGCAGATATAGACAAAATAATAGATGATGCGTCCATTGCTGCTATTCTGTTGGGAGGTCTAACGTCGAAATATGATCTATTGATTATGGCCCTCGAAAATAGTAACGTAAATGTTACCACCGAATTGGTAAAATCGAAATTACTAAACGAAGTGTCAAAGGAAAGTTCATCAATACTGGAGTGCACTGAGTTTGGCCTTAAATCCTATACACCACCATAGGACGAAGCATATAGATACCAGATATCACTTTATTAGAGAAAAGATTGGTGATAATTCGGTTAGGTTAAAATATACCAAATCATGTGATATGCTCGCTGACATACTAACGAAACCATTGCAGCGTGTGGCACATGGTAGATGTGTACTAGGCTTAGGTTTAGTGTAAATATATTTTTACACGTTTATTTAAAAACTTAGTATACATTTTCTTATTTTTTGTATTGGTATATTTTGAGTTAAATTTTCTTTATAATTACACTTGTAATTTATTTTTGAGAATTTTGATTAAGGGGGTGTGTTATAATAATAATACTGGCTTTTATAAATTATTATTATTATTCTTTTGTATTCAAAATTCTTAAATCATTCTATGTTACTAGGTTACATTGTACTTCAAATATAAACATGCTAATATAAACACGTCTTTTCTTACTTTACTATAATAATATCACAACAGATAGACTTCTCAAAAGAGTTTTTTGACCTAAATATCTCATAAAGATATTATTACAGATTATCTCCAATAAACACTTTTCTCATATAATCTCTGTAGAGGTTTTCTATAAAGTAATAACAGAACTTTAAAGTGGTTTTAGCTCAGGTGTAAAAGCGACTGAAAATACTTTAGTAAGAAAGTATCATTCTTTATAAAAGGAGTTTGAAAGGATTTTGATATGCCGCATGGTTAGAAAAACTTTCAAGGAGGTCCTTTATTTCTAATACCTTATCAAACTGCGCTAGTAAGGGATTTATTTTATTAGGGTATGGAACGGAGGAAAATTTTCTTTCTGTTATCACTGAGGGTCTACTGTGCAAGGTACGGATGCTGAAAATGCAATCACATGCAGAGACTGTCATCACAGTCACGAGATCCGTTTACTGCCTTCTTATTATCTATCTTACTATGCTGATAAAATACTACAACTACTACTACTACATAATATAGTATTTATTTTTGTAGTATTTTTTTTAAATATTAATTTTTCCGTGGATTTTTGTTGAGGAGTCCAAAGAAGATTTAACGGATAGATTTGTCTTCTTGAGATTGTATCAGAGGGTCATTTTGTTGTTACCTCTGTCGATCCTGGCTATCAAATCAAATCAAAATATCTTTATTTCGTAGGTAGCAACTTGTATACTTGAAATACGTCAAAGAAAGTAGTCAATATAAAGTAAAAAATGTATAAAAAGAAACTCGTCTGAGATGCAGAATCCCGTAAGAAAAATTACATTAGCAGTGTTGGGACGGTGTTGGGCAGCAGCATTATGTATCAGTTAAGCCCACCGCTACTTTTGCAATATTTATTTATTTATTTAATGACATATTAATAGACACAACTTTACTTATTGTAACACTTAACCAACATATACTACGTTGGTAATGTATAGCACTTACCATCATCAGCGCATATATTGTCATCTCTCTCATCAGAGGTTCTCCCATGTATACCCCAAGGTATACATGATTGCTCCATGTATAATTAATTTCTGAATAACAAATTAACATCATTACACATAGCTGTGTAATTGCATCGATCCTACTTAGGCAATATACTCGTATAATATTAATTTATCATCATCATCATCAGCCTTTATCTGTCCATGATTCGATCTCTTGTAACTCGCATCTAACACGGACCGGCCACTGCATGATCGTCTTCCCATCTCGTTAATGGCCGACCATCACTTCGTTTAAACGCGGCCTCCACTCTTAAACCTTATTGGCCTATCGGTCATCCGTTATGGTCAAACGAAAAGCCGATGCCTTGCGACTATCGACGCCCATTAACATCCACACAACCAAAGGTTATGCAGATGCGTTGGCCTCCTTTTTCCTATCCACATCATGGGCCACCGGAAACTCAAAAACCGCACGAAACGCGACAGTATAACTGTCACTTTACGCCAGTATTGTGAGCGAGAGGTCACAGCTATTCGTGCCGGCCCAATTCGGCTGCAAAGCAGCATGGCACTACCTCTTTACTTTATGTATACCATTGTTGTAACATTACCATCATCATCATCATCCTCAATCAGCCTTTATCCGTCGACTGCTGGATAGAGGCCTCTCTCAATGAACGCCAAAACAACAGATCCTGCCACTCGCATCTAACGCGGATCGGCCACTGAACATATATCACAAGAAAATGCCATTTAATTTAAATCAGCAAATAACCATAAAGTACGTCGAACAAATGATCAATATACACGAGTATTTCTGAATAAAATCCAACGTCGAGTCGCCGATGAAGTGAAAGAGTTATGAACGGGGTAACAGATGCTCGGAATGAACTTATATTTTACACATCGGATTTTTCATTTGCATTTTAATAAATGCAAAGTTATGTGAATATTTATATAAAAGCATCATAGGCTTTATCAATCATGTTAATTTAGATGTTAATGCTTCTTAAACATGGGCTCTACTGGTAGTACATAGCCTATTGATATAAGTACTAATACCACTGAACAAATAAAAAAGCCTTCTCCCAACTATATTTTGGGGTCGGCTTCCAGTCTAACCACATTCAGCTGAGTACCAGTATTTTAAATGGAGCGACTGCTTATCGGACTTCCACAACCCAGTAACTGGGTGATACGGTAACCCGTGGTAAGACTGACTGTCACATTCTCGGGCTTCTGACGACCCGTAACGATTTCCAAGATTCACGAATGACAGCCGGCACCAATGCATCAGCTTAACGTGCATTGCCCGGAGGAGTCTCGGTATGTAAAAATGGTCACCCATCCATGGACCAACCTCGGCAAGCGTTGCTTAACCTGGTGAATTGATCCGCGCGGCTATTACCACTGAGCCATGAGCTCCCCAAAGTATTAGGTATTGCTAAAAACCTTGACAAAGCCGCATTCAAATAATTAGTTCACCCTTTTATGAGATTCAATACAAAACATAGCGATCAAACTAATAACACCCTTCTTTTTGCGTCACAGGACAAAATAAGGATACGACCAGTTCTCTGGGGATGTGAGAGGGGGAACGGAACCCTGAAAACCATGCAAAAGTTACCCTCCACGTATCTCTACTAGCATAAAATATGTCATGAAGGATGTGCCACATTTATCATTCTTATTTTGGCGTGTGACCGTTATCATTAGTGAAATTACGTAAATGAAGCGCGGTTTTCTGAATACTGATTATATGAGTAAAAAATTAAGCTTGAATCTGATAGAAATTATTTCTGTATATGGAGTATATGGAGGATAATATTCAATAAAACTCGGCAATAGCATATATTTATTATAAAAAAACTATTTTGTTAAAAAATGTGTAATACTGGCTGGTGCCCGCAGCTATGAATAGATTTTGGGGTATTCATACGATATTTATATAAATTATAGACTATGAGGTATTCTAATATATTATTATAAGCTTAAAATCCATTGACTCATTTTATGTATTCATGTATGTGCGCTTGCGCAGGTAAGTAATAAAAAAAATCACTCTTTTAAAATTGTGTAGCCTCATCATCATAGTTTTACCCAACATAACAAAAAAAGAATTATCTAATTTGGTTCTGAAGTTATGTCCGTACAGAAATTTCGGGAATGTATGTTTATTTATATGGATTTACTTATTGACAATCAATATAGAATCGCTGTAAGCCTTTCAGCTGAAAAACAATACAGCGTCTGTACGTTTACAGCAGTATTCACAAACAATACTATGAGGTGTCACAGTACTTCCGAACGCATAGGGTCATTGGAACCAATTCATAGTACTTATATCAATCCGCAGCTGTTCGACTGTCAAATCCATATAAAGCCCGACTATTGACGCGACGAGTGCATAGATAGAAGCGTTTTTTGCATAGTATTGTTTCATTACTTAGCCAAGTAGGCTTCTTGATTACGGGTGTTAGTGTAAAACTAACACCAAGCAGTGGATATGCGATATACAATTCCTACGTATTTTTGCAATAGGTGCAACAACTAAGGTAGCTTGTATGCAATTTCATATACCATATACCATACTAGTTATACATTCATTCATATTGTGACTATGTCTATTATTGAAATAGGCCTATAAAACCAAAGTAAAATACTGAGGATTTTAACGAGTTCGATCTTACACCCCTCAAAATTGTCGTAACCTCTAGGGTATAGTCATACAATGGCTGACTTTTTTACTGTCTTGAAAAATATATGGCGTAATAAGTAAAATGGGGTAGCCTCAGGCATGGTTACATTTTTTACATTAAAATTTATTCTACCAATATGCAATCACATCGATATTTTTTTATAACATTTAACAAAGTAATAAAAAAAATCTCAAAATAATTCATATCGTAATCATAGTCACCTTATTAAAGCACGATAAATTATGAATGTATGTAACGCAAATCATTAATTAAATAATAAAAAAATAACTACTCTAGAATCTTCTACTACATTTACACATCACGACATTTTTAAGACGGTTAAAAGGCATCCAGAATTAAAATCGTTCATATTTCACTATCTGCATACGTTCTGTCATCGATCATACGACGTGAATACATTCACAAGCGCTACATAAAAACATCTCAAGTGCTTTCCAAGTGTCCATAGATTACTAATTTCGGGAGACTTTTTTTTATTGTAACATCTATTGGCGCCAATAGATGTTATGAATCGAATGCAAACGACACGATGCTGTCTTTAATTATTTAATTACCGTAGTTTTAAATCTTTAATTATTCATTAAGAGTTATAATATTAATTTAGTTACGATGTTTTACATTTGTCGGACTTTAAGTTGGAATTCATTGAGACCATAATATTATGTACCTACATGTGGAATTCATAAGTGAACGATAGGGTTTGATAATAATTAAATGATTTCCGTAATTTATTTGGCATTAATTGCTTAAATGTTTTACAATAAACTGTTTTTATGAAGTAAAAAGAGTTTCAAAATAAATAATGAATGTTGCTATTTGAGGTAGAAATTCCTCCAATCATCATAGACCACAGAAAAAATCTACTAGCAGAAATACTTTTCTACAAAGCAATCAAAAAATCAATAAACAAAAACATCCATGAACAGCATATTGATGTTCAAAATGTGTGACAAAAGTTTCAAATAACGATAGAACATGCTTAAAATATATGATGAGTTGTCAGAAAATATTGTACACCAGGCGCAATAAACGTGGCCGATATTTGAGTAAGTTTTGAGAAAGTTTCTAATTTTAAATAACCAACTAATATCTTTAGCTAACTTTAGTCCAGCTTAGATATTTCATACAATTGAATTTACTTAAAAAAATAGTTTATCGTAAAAAAATAGTTTTTACTGCAAATACTGAATATTAAACGTTAACGTAACTCTGATAAATCTGAATTTGATTGACATAAAATGATGAGGAATGGTTTACACAATACTTCAAAAATCTCTCAAGTTACAGTCTATTTCTACACAGGCAAGTCGTAAATTGTAAACCACATATTTTGTTTTAACAAATAAACGAACAACATAGTATTATAATGAAACAACTTTTACGGATTTTATCGCGGTTTATTTAGTTTTTTACAATCCCGACGTTTCGGACACTTTACAGCAACCAGCTTTATAAGCTTGATTGTGACTGTGGTCTCTCTTACATAGGTCAAACTAAAAGATCAATTAAAACTCGCGTTAAAGAACATATAGCTGACTTAAAACACCGTCGCTATACTAAGTCAGCAATCTGTGAACATAGCCTAGATAATGCCCGCCATTATATCAGATTTGATAAACCACAGGTCCTCGCAAAAGAACACCGATTCCTACCAAGGATGATTGGCGAGGCTATTGAAATTAAAAAACATCCTAATTTCAATAGAGAAGATGGCTGGCCACTACCATCTGCTTGGGATCCCATAATAAAAATAATAAAATCTAAATCCAAGCATAATAATATGTCACAGACTAAAGACTCAGTTAGCACCTTTTGCATAGATAGGACTAAATAAAAATATTGTTGTATCATAGGGTAGTTTCGAATAACTTTTGTAACAGAAGGACATCTGACACCTCAGTCCTCCCGTGACCATGGTTGCTGTAAAGTGTCCGAAACGTCGGAATTGTAAAAAACTAAATAAACCGCGATAAAATCCGTAAAAGTTGTTTCATTATAATGAGTGAAATTCGCGTAAACATAAGAAAACAATATGTGAACAACGTAGTAAATAAAAGTATTGGGTCTCTAAATATTAATTCTAAAAAAGATCTCATACTGAAAGATAGGGGCCTCTAATGTAAACAGGCTGTTAGCAACCCGCATTCTCTTTTGCTCTGCTAAAATATATTCACTCGTAATTAAATATTGTGGCATCAATGCTTTTAGAGTTCCGTTGAAATTAAATGTCGAGTCAACCCTTATCAGAATACTTTATTACTTCTTCTTCTTAGCGTGTCGATGGCTACTTAAATTTTATCCGCCCAGAACTCAGCTACGAGTATTCCATTCTCAGTAGCGTCCATTAAGTCCTGCAATGTGCAGGTGGTAGGGCACGCAGGACACGACATGAGATGGTCCATTGTTTGTGGGACGGCACCACACTTTATTACTAATCTATATGTACGTCTTTCCGTAAATAACTTGTATCCTATCCTACACCTATTCCAATGACAAAGTCACAAATATGGCAAAAATGTGTCTTGCAAAAAAATATGCGAATAAAAATTCTCATTTTTTTAAACTTTAAGCATCCTCTTTTCAAAACCTCAACGCATAAGACAGGCGGCCTCTTCCTGGTTTTTACAGTAATATAAAACTAGATAGCTTTAATGATTGTGTCCTCTTGTTACAAATTGGCGAGATAATAATATAAGATCACAGTTTCAGCATGCGACCATAATTGCCGTCTTAATGTTTTAAATGGCAATTTTGTGAAATAAATAGAAGATGTCTAAAGTAACACTACTATCGGTAACACTTAGCAGACGAATTTGCATTTTTCACTTTCTCTATTAAGGCTTGAACACAATAAATAATTAATTTTATTTTCCATTAAAGTACAAAATTATATTTTAACCAATTAAATATCGTTATTTTAATTATTTAAAATAGAATACTTTATTTTATTTAGTATGTTGGCTATTTTTATGTCGCGGTATAGCAATAGTCAATAATAATAAGGGTTTGTTTCACAATATCCTAATAAAGTTCCATTTAAGCTATTTGCAACATATTTACCACATAACTACAACGTTTTTGTTTCACAATTGACATATAGCAATATTTGGCTAATAAAGTTCCCTGTAAACTATAGGTCGGATCAACTGGCCATTAGCAAATTCATCTGTCAGATAAATTAGTTGACAGATATATACGCGGTTGACAGCTTCACGACATTAGACAATTTGACATTCCGGTAACAGTAATATGTAACAAAATAATTTAAATTGTGTTTTGATCGTTTAATAATTAAGGGATAACATTATATACAAGGTCTATGTAAATAAAAGGTATAAAGATGGTATGATACATACAATTAAATTATAAAAACATATTTTCATGTATATTTACAACATGAATTTTTTTTCTAAAACATATTTATCGTAAAATGGAACGATGAAATGCGAGGTTGCCAAGCCTACTTACCAGTAAGTGCCAAATAGGGATCTGCCAAATAAATATATAGGGAAGATGATGGTGAAACCCAATCAAGACTAACTAGAAGATTTATGTGTCAGTTAATTTATGTGTCATATAGCTATAGGGTACTTTACAGGTACTTTGTGAAACAGACCCTAAACATGGCAAATATCCTAAGTTTTAATATTGTTGCTTACTTCTTTCGTCACAATTGCGTCTTCTAGCTATTTTTTTCTGTTTTATAAAAATTAAAGAGTCCACGCGCATGCGTAATACAAAAGTCATATTTCATGATGAATTTTAGTATATTATTAATAATAAAAACGAAACTTTCACATCCTTGGAAACTCAACAATATTTCCTCGTAAGTCCCGCACATAGTAAATACAAAGTTTGTAAAAGTTTCCAACTATCCACCATCATGGTGCACCTACACCGACTGCTCTAACTAGTTTAATAACAGCCACCCTCTTACTGCATTTACTATCATGCCTTCTATTTATTCTAGACTTTTCGATATTTATACTAGTCACTTGAGTTGAAGTGAGGCACTTTATAATTTAAAATGGAGTTCGCATTTTTAGGGTTCCGTTTTTTAAAATGACAAAACGATCTCTTATTGCTCCGTTACTCGTCAATTCATCCTGCCTATATGTCTGTGCGTCTGTCTGGCTTAAGAGCGACGATGGTCCAGTGGATATGAGCTCGACCTCTTTAGCGAGCGAGTCTGGGTTTAATCCTGAATTCCCCAACTTGTGGGCACTTGGAATGGGGTTTTTTAAATTTCTAAGTGCACCTTCAACATTGTGACCGTCCAATTGCGATCGCTCATCAGCGGAGGAAAATATCATGTGGAAACCAGCATGCCTGATGAAATTAAAAGTCTTTGAAGGTCCGTGAAGTTCACCAACCATTGGGCCAGCGCCTCAGTGAACTATGGCCCTATCGCCTCGCCTGATGTGGAGCAGATCCGTGCTCAGCAGTGTGACATATATGGGTTCCTACTACTACTGTGTATTGCCCGCTAAATGCTTTCTGCCCGGCAGTCTATAAAACAGAAACCTAAAAACCCGAGAAAAGTTACTCATATCACGTGAAGATTAGAACTGCATATGCAAATAGCATTTAATAGAAGTAGGCTGTTCACAAATACAGGAGAATGGATGGCCGATAGACCAGTAAGTTTCAATAATAGAAGACTCGTTTAGGTAGAATAAGTGTTAGTAGGCCATTAACCAGACGGGAATACGATCTCCGTGCAGTGGCCGGTCCGTGTTGGATGCGAGTGGCAAGGGATAGGTTGTTAGGATGCGAAAATACGGAACCCTCATCGCGCGAGTTCGACTCACGATTGTCTGTCGTTTATTAGAACTTTAGATCTTAATGCTTTAGTTATAGCATTTTTCCCTCCTCTTCACTTGCGGTTTTTCTTGTCCCTAGTAATCATTTATTAAATATAAAATGTATACGACTTATGTAATGTATACTATTATTGTAATAATATAAGTTTTACTAATATTATTGAAGTACTAATGTAATGTAAACTACTAATGTTATATTTTAATGAAACATTTTTTTCGGGAATACGGATAGTATATTTCTCACAGGGCAACGTCTACCGGATCCGCTAGTAATTTAATATAGCTCTTATGATCATTATTGATAAGAGCAAACGAAATCTACATAAAAAAGACATGCTATAGAAGTTCTGTTAAAGCTTGTTTTAAATTTACAAAGACGTGAATATACCCTTTTAGAAATGTAAATAATTATTTTTCCTTATTAATTAGAATAAGGAATTGTACTAAATATTATGTAATCAGAATAACCCATTGTTTAAATCTAGCCGGCATTTCAACTTATCTACCTAGACCTAGTTAGTATGAAGAAATCTGGCGATGAAATATTACCTGAAGCTGTTGGAAGACAGCCAAGTCCCTAACGGATTTACCGAATAAAGGAATTTGACTATTTCATATTATAAATATCACAATCGTATTTTTACCTTTTTTAGTGTAAATATATGGAATTAGTGATTACTTTGGACAATTTGTGTTGGACCTTGAACCGATACTGCGGATACTTTTTATTTAAAAAAAAAAGGAATTTTTTTGCTAATGCGGGCGAAGCCGCGGGCAGCTCGTATTACATATTTCATCATATTTATACCGTGTTAAAATATAAACTACTAGCAGCGCCCTGCGGTTATACCCTCGTCCTTCCCGTTCTTGTGAGAGTCCGGGGATAAATTAATAATATAATATCTATGGACGCTTTTACACCACGTCAATCTGGTCCCGTGCTAAGTATTCGAAGAGACTGGTGTTACGGGTACCAGACAATGGAAATACATATATTTAAAACTTTTTATATTAATACTTATATTTAAGATTTTTATTATATAATACACATATTTAATACACATCCATGACCCAGGAACAAATAAACTTTTTTTGTTCCCTGGCGAGATTCGAACCCGCTACCTCCGGCTGTGCGCCAACGCGCTAACCACTATAGCCTATGTGTTATTCTGAAGGCTATATTATATAGGCTATAGGCTATATTATTGTAAAGTTTCATTAAAATCCCTTCAGTAGTTTTTACGTGAAAGAGTTACAAACATCCATACTTAAAAACTTTAGCATTTATAATATTAGTAGGATATATAATTATATAAGGTCCGCGTTGGATGCGAGTAGCAAGGGATCGGTCGTCTTGGCGTTCATTGAGGGAGGCGTATGTTCAGCAGTGGATGGATAGAGGCTGATGATGATGATGATGATGATATAATTATATTATGTATGAATACAGTATAACCCGTCTCAAACATTTATATACAATATTAGTTTATTCTCCACTCTCCGGTAATATTATTACATCAAAATCCGTCAAAAACGTAAAATCGAATCTAGATCAACGAAGTATCACAAAAAGAGAAAAAAAAAAGCTTTTTTAAGTCTGTGCAAACTTGGAGCATAATTTAAAAACCACTTTATGAGCCCACGCTGCATATCGTTATCCTTAAAAGGCGCGTTTTATGAGCAAAATAGGTTCCGTTTTGAATAAACATTAATCTTGTATAGGTGAAAATTATGTGTACTTTCGGCTATGGGATAGTAACTCTTATTCGTTGTGTATAAAACACAATCTTGCTTAAATGAAAATAAAATATACCAGTTATTTAAGCGTTGATTTTCGAAACAGATAAATTGGTATCACGTGTTAAACTATAATTTTTTATTGGCAAGGAAGGAAATTATATTTCCATAAATTACCTCGCCAATCCAATTTCCTATTAATATTACTACATATTTCCTGTTCACAGATTTATTCACTTTCATAAATTGGTTTTTTATGAAAACACGAATTACACCGCCATCTCCCGGGTCCAGCTGAATTTCCATAAAGTTGAAAGTTCACAGGATAATCTCGAAATTAATTGATAAACACCCAAACAGAAAAATTATGATATTATGCAGTAGGGCTATTCTGTAAGAAACTATTTCAATATCGAGCTTCATCTGAGTGATAGAGCCCACATTACGTCACTTCGAAAATGATCTTTATTGATATGGATAGAGAGTCGAGTTTTAAAGAATACAAATCCGTCAAATTCGTCATAATATTACCGCTGATTCCGCTTTCGAGATTCGAAAACAACCTAACAGAATAGTCCTACAGATTTAGCTTTACCATTTAATTTCTATCATTATAATGAAACAACTTTTACGGATTTTATCGCGGTTTATTTAGTTTTTTACAAGCCCGACGTTTCGGATACTTTACAGCAACCATGGTCACGGGAGGACTGCAACAGCAACCATGGTTGCTGTAAAGTATCCGAAACGTCGGGCTTGTAAAAAAACTAAATAAACCGCGATAAAATCCGTAAAAGTTGTTTCATTATAATGAGTGAAATTCGCGTAAACATAAGAAAACAACATTTAATTTCTAAGTGAGCTATCTGCTTACCTACCTACCGATTGAGCTTAAAGGCTATCAGGCCTAAAAGTCTAGACCAGGGTTTCTAGGGTAGGTAAAACCTACGGGTTCGCCTAATTATGCAATTAGGGGTTCGCTGTCATGTTGAAATTTTAACAAGGGTTCGTGGATCCGAAAGTTTGAGAAACCCTGGTCTAGACGTTTAAAATGTCGCTTTATCAGATTTGTTTTTTTATTAATGTGCATCTCGTCCAAAAAATTAAAGTATAAAACTAAACAATATTAATTTAAACTATTTTTATTCGTTTTAATTTGTAAAGAAATACTTTTATGAATTCGTGTTTCTTTCAAAGCGTTTTTTATATGTTAAGAGGCATCTATCACTTTTTCTTTGTGAAAGCCTTATAGCAGCTTTTCGAGTAACAAGATATATCTGTGATGAAACAAACTAAAGTTTAATAGAGAATATACTTTGTAAAACCTCTAATGCAAAACAAACTGAGGACATGAAAAACTGAACGGATGAAATATGTAAAAACAACTGCGAGGAAACCTACAGTATTTCCGATTTACGACATAGGGACCTTTAAGAAAAGAGCATACTATCCTATTTGAAAGGTGCGTTGCCTTTGCCTGCTAATCCTCTGGTGCGGTTGTCTGTGGATGTAGCTATCACTTACCATCTATACACCTGGTACCGACTGCCTATTTGCCCCCTCTTCTATAATAAAAAACCTGCTTGGAAATAAAATACCGTACCTACCTCCAAGAATATGTGTACAAAGTTTCATGATGATTCGTCGAGTAGTTTTAGCGTGAAAGTGTTAAAGATTAATTAGAAATATTAAAGAAATAAATTTAATCAACTAACAGGAGACACACATTAAAATATTAAAAAAATACATACAAACACAGAGAAAACATTTAACAAAAAATTAGTAAAATGATAATTTGTTATTTTTTCACACTATTAATTCATGGCATTTCGGGTCTCTGGGATACTTTGTGCCAAGTTATACTTTTTCGAATCTGCCATATGGGATGCGACGATAGAAATAGTTATAAGGCTGATGAAGAATTTTCACTCTCATTGTCACCGATTATAGTTTTGTTACTTTTTTTACTATTGTTTTTACTATTGATTATACATGCATACAATCAGAGCCGCATAATAATCCAATACGCTGCAGTATTTGATTGGATCAACTCTGGGCTCCCGATTGACGCGCGTACGGAATTAAACTATAGTGTTCACTTGTCTTGTTGGATGTATGGTGATCATCATCATCACTATCATCACCATAATAATTTCTATCACCATCATTACCGCCCGGTCGGAGAACAATTTACGCGGAGGTTGTGAGTGCGAATGGAACAGTCTTTTTTTTAATGTACGTAAATAAGAGCTTAAAATTCCTGGCCTATTTCGAGAAGAAGACCAGTGAAAAATAGTGGTTCTTTTAAGGGGTTGAAACTATAAATAATTAAATTAAATTTCGTGCGGATATAGTGTTAAAGTATCATCCCATATTATGTCGCACTGCTGGGCACGGGTCTCCAACTCGAAATCAGGCGAGGAGGGTAATGAATAGTTCACCGATGCGCTGGCCCAATGCGAGTTAGTGAACTACACATACCTTCAAAGACTGTCAATCTTATAAGACATAAAGGTTACCCCAAGATATTTCCCTTCACCGGTAATCCGTACTCAGGGTATACTTAGAAATATATAGAATGCTAGCTGTTGCCCGCGGCTTCGCGCGCGTAAAATTCGGAATAGCGCAGTTCCGTACGTAAGTATAGTAAACACAGACAGATTTTTTTAAACTACCCTGCGAACTTTCATCTCCTATTTCATGCTCATATAGGTAAAAACTAAAAAGCATAAAAAGGGTGGAACAATGATTAATGGTTATTTAATTCTCATCAAGTGCCCAAATGTAAAGTTTCATGGCGTCATCTTCTATGTATAATGACGAACTTCCATACAAATGTGCATCCCCTATTTCAACCCCCTAAGCTTTTTTTGCATCAATTAATGTCCTTTCCGAAGCTCTAATCTATCTCTGTTCCAAGTTTCATCAAAATCGGTTCAGTGATTTAGGCGTGAAAGCGTAACAGACAGACCGACAGACAGACAGACAGAGTTACTTTCGCATTTATAATATTAGTAAGAAAGATTTGGCAAATCCTAGAGGAAGCTTAAACTTAAATGAAGTTTCTAGCGATACCTACTATAACCTACCTACGCAATAATTTAGATTTTTATAAGTGGAGTAAGATTATTTTCTCCATCAATCACTGTATTTTACGAGCGCGTCAAAAGATATTGTTGGAATAACCTGGTTTGAGTGTAATGTGCGTATGAATCACTCAATAACATATATGTGATGACGACCTCTGTGGCTCAATGATTAGCGCGCTAGGCCTCAAGACGGGAGGTAGCGGGTTCAAATCCCGCCAGGGAACAAAAAGTTTTTATGTTCCTGGGTCATGGATGTGTATTAAAATATTATGTGTAATTCAAAATAAAAATCGTTAAAATAATAATATGTATTAATATAAAAGTATGAAATATATTTCTGTTGTCTGGTACACGTAACACAAATTCTTTCAGAATAAGTTCTCTGGTCCACAGGACCAGATTGACGTAGAGTAAAAAGCGTCAATAGATATTATTATTATAATATACCCTCGCCTGATTTCGAGGAGTCTCCTCCTCCTCTCCGAAATCAGGCGAGAGGCTCCCCGTGCCAAGCAGTGACAGAATTCGATTTGTTTTATACAGGTATGAAACAAAGACGCGGGTAGAAACTGGTATGTACATTGACTTTGGCTGCGTCTTCTTTCTTTCAGTCAAAATCCCCCACCCTAAAGACCCTGCGGATACCATCAGCCATAAATCACCCCTGCCCCGGACCTGTCAGCAACAGGGTACCCTTGCCTAATGAATATCCTGTATACTTGCTGAAATAATCTAAATCTACTTCCTACGGAAACTGGATACCATAGAAATGAGGTCATTAATGTGACGTCATTATGTGAATAAGCTGGCTCTTGCGCGAGCCATGGAATTAATTATATTCTCTAGAAGTCTAGACCTTTCGAAAAAAATATATATTCTTTTATTTTAGTTTTAGGTTTATTATATGCTAACCACATTGCACGTTGGACTCTTGGTTTCAAATCAAATATTTAAGAAAATTAATTTTATTATATTAATCAAAATAATAACAATAATAAACCAACACAAAAAGTATTTAATAATCCTAAAAAAAAAACATATGATAAAAATGTCGTCTTCTTAATTTAAATGCACACAACATCCGATTAATCATCAAATCTATTGAAGAAATGTTTCCAGCCTAAAAGTCCATAAATAGAATTTGTACACACTTTTTTCATTGTCGATATAATCGGTTCATACCTGTTTATTTCATTCCTTATTTTTTTAAGGAATGAAAAATAAACATAAATATAAAGTTTACTGTGAAATACATATTTTAAATTATTCATCCATTTTGAACAACTAACTTGGCTTGCAGGGACCTAATGACACAAATGACGAAACTAGGTGAGAGCCGTCGCGAAATAAAAGAGCGAGTATAAATACGGGTCATGATATTCATAATGATTCATGACGTGTACGAGTCATTAACATCAACAATACACCATGCTAACCTAGTCCCGTAACTCGGAAGCACAGAGTACTTTTGTAAAATCTCGGAAAACTTAGATACATAAAATGGGACGCCGGACGGCAGGCTGCGAGTTATCGGGCTACTTAACGTCTTATAATGATACATTTATCACAGCATACAAGCAGCATCAGGCTCTTAAAGAAAATTTTAGGTCTTATGTCTTTTGCATCCCCGCGATGTGAAATCATGCTGACCGCAAATCGCGCGCGGTGCGGGAGTTCGTTCACAACGCGCGTCGCGGCTGTGGGTCAGCTGTTACATTTCTGTTTTTTTTCAATAAACGATTATATAAAAGCATTGTCATTAAATGTCTGTACCATTATGTTTACCAAACTGGATTATAAAAAAAAAGACAACAAATAAAATCGCGCTTTTTTCACTTGTATTATGTCAGGCAATGTTAATACTATCATACCTCTTCGTTTTAGCAAGCGTTCCAAATACACCGTGTATGTTCCACATCTGTGGGGTGTCCCATGATCTACTTTTGTATTGTTATCGTAAAATCGATCTTTTAAAGACTAGCGTAGGGGGCTGCTGATGATGATGATGAGTAATATCAACTTCTCTGAAAGGCTCATTTGAAAATTGATATCCCACTTTATTTTTACGTTGCCTCCGTGAAAATTTAATTTCAATGCTAATTCAGAAAGTTGTAGGAAGTAAATATAAAGAATGTCGCCTGGCAAAGAGTAATAGCAATCCACTATTTGCAGTACTATCATCATCATTCAGCCTCCGTCCATTAATGGATATGGAGTTATTTATATTGAATGACTGAAGCTGGATAGTGAGTGGATTTAAATAAGAAAAGTTTAGACCATTTCCTATATAAAATTTTACAAGCTTCGATTTTTTTTGGAGAATAATCTCTTATTGTATCGAAATACTTACAAGCTTTTCGAGGATATTATTTTCTTATGTTTACACGAATTTCACTCATTATAATAAAACAAATTTTGCGGATTTAATCGCGGTTTATTAAGTTTTTTATAACGTTAACGTTTCGGATACTTTACAGCAACCATGGTCACGAAAGGACTGCGTAAAAAAACTCAATAAACCGCGATAAAATCCGTAAAATTTGTTTCAGCTTTATATGGAGTTTTTTAACATTATACCCCTGAATCGATTACATAGAATCCTGCACCCTGTGTGCAGTTAGGTAAGATTTAGTTTACCGGTGAGAGGGATGCGTCCGTGCCGCCCTTGAATCTCCAAGAGTACAACTGTCACAGAAAATAAATCTTACGTCTAGGCTAGTTCCTAAGTAAGCTCGTCGACGTACATTGGCTACGCCGACCACTTCGTAATGCTGTTTGCCTATCCCACTAACAATAAGATGGGCCTATAAGGATCGAGGGATCTGTCATCTTGCTGTTATTGAAGGAGTCCTATGTTTTACAGTGGACGGATAGAGGGTGATGATCCCGATCCGATGCCTGAAGACCGTGCGGTCGATGACCTCACGGCTGGCGGGAAGGCCCCCACCCTAAACCTTTAAAGATGAGCCATCTGCTCATCTACTACACCGATTAAGCGTAATGGTCTTTAGACCAGCAGTATAGGCCATTTTGAAAAAAAAATGATGACGGTAGTGAGACTTTTAAATCTTTTTTTTTTGACGTGACAAAGTCTTATAATTCGACAGAGCCGGTTGCACGCACGAAAACGCGTGACTCATGCGGCGTTACCTCGCTCTGAGGTATTCCATTTAAGGCTTGAAGTGCAAGCGAGAGCGCGGAACCAGCAACAAATAGGCACATTAGGCCCATCAGTATTTTCTTATGAAGTTATTACGTTCAACTATCGTCAGTAAACCGACTTTACAGACAAATTACTTTTTTAAAATTATTTGTGGTCTATTGTCTTGTATAATGATGTCACATTGCGTACGTGATGGCTTTGATGATTCAATATTGTGTGTACTTATTTTAAACTAAAACATTTATTTATAGGTTATTTACACATTTCTTATAAGTCTTAAGTCATTTTTATTCATAGGAGTATACATATAAATATAACAAAACTCATTTATTGAGTGTAGTGGGAAATGTATTTGAATCACACCTAGCACCATTTTGTTCACGTGTTCGGTGCAGCTATGTTGTTTCGCTGAGCATCTTAAATCCGTAAAAGTATTAATTCATATAAATTAATTTTGTTCAATATTTTTGTAACAATATTTAATACATTTTTATTTGTATCAATTAGTAGCACTTTTATCATTTTTAGTTTAAACTATATAATAACGGACCTAAAAGTATAGGTACAAAAAAGTATACTTAAGCAAAGTTTTAAAAACCTTAACATTTTTATCAACTTCCATTCTAACACAAAATGCTGTAATTGAGAAACATACTTTCAATAAAAAATAGTATAGATGCCTGTACGACTTAATAATAAATTGGTGCTACTCTTATATTACCTTAATGTGTAATATAGTATACCAATATAAAAACATATAACATACATAAAATGTGGTATCATGAATTATTAACTAATACAAAAAAAATTACTCATTCCAGGAGCTGTGACGAGAAAACAAAATGGCACATTGGAGAGTGATCACCTTATTATGCGTGACATTTATATTCGTTGAAGCAAGAAGATCTCATATGAAACGCGACATTAAATCCCATCTATGCGATCCAGTTTACAACAACACAAACAAAATACAATGTTATTGTACCAAAGGTGTACACGAGATGATAAAAAGCGCTGAATGCTACGCTACCGTTGATGGAATTCCATTAGATGATAAGATATGGGATTCGTTTTCGGAGCTCCAAAATATAAGCAAACTCACGTTCACGAGTACGAGCGCTGAACTGAAGTACGTCCCGCTGCAAGCCTTGACGCACACAAAGAACTTACTAAAATTGGAAGTGAAATACGAAAACATAGAAGTCATACAACCTTTCGCATTCGCTAACTTAAGCGAGATTAGAGAAATTATACTTAGCAGTAACCAAATTAAAACACTAAAAGTAGATGCATTCGCACATCATAAGAACTTAGAAGTTATAAGCTTAGACATGAACGCAATTGTAGAAATAAACAGAGATGTATTTATTGATTTGCCTTCGTTGCAAAAGCTTTTCCTTACTAGTAATAGAATAACAACAATACACGATAGAGCATTTGTTCACTTGTCGAATTTAAAAGAAATGGAAATTAATAGAAACATTATATTCAGCTTAAACAGTGAAACTTTCTCTGGGCTGAGTAAACTAGAGAAACTAGACTTAAGTCAAAATTCACTGGAGGTGATTGGTGATAACACATTTTCGCCATTGAGGAATTTGCGATTCTTGAATTTGGAAGGAAATAAAATCCAGATGCTTGATACAAAAGCCTTTAACGGCTTGTCTAAATTGGAGACTCTATCCCTAGCTCATAATGCATTTTCTGCTATTGACAACGAAAAAGTATTTGAGGGATTAAAATCACTAATCGTACTTAGTTTGAAAGGGAATCAACTTCGTACTTTAAAACCTGAAGTAATGGCGCCAGTAGTAGAGAACTTTTATAATCATGCTAGTAACCTGGATGTTGAAGGTACTGTTTTATTTAGTTTTTTAGACCATTAACACCAACATAACATACTTCCCACTATACCTCGACATTATACAACAGACAGGTTTAAAATCATTTTAAGAACTTCGCCCAATATCACAAATGTAAATTGAACAGCTGAGCAAGCATATTACTCACGTTATTATCCTTCTTAGTAGAGCAAACACGATGACACGTATATAAAAGGGTATGGCCAAATTAACATGACTTGGCCCAAAAAATTGATGAATCCGTATTAACTATAAATACTATACAGTTTAATATATTGCCAGATATTCACGCTTAAAAGTAATTACTGAATTATACAATGCTGTAGGTATTATATGAATCTGTATCAAAGTATTAATCGACAAAGTATATTATAAATGATTGTAAAAGACTGGGTTTTCAAAAATTTTTTTACGTCTAGTCCCGAAAATATTCACAAATGATAGTTTACTCTGATTGGACATGTTCGGTAAAAACAAATTTAACGTGTACCTCGGATGACTTGAAATAACTCCTCACTTTATTCCTTTACCTAAATTTAAATTTGCACCATGTGGATTTTATAATATAAATGATTAGGTTCTGCGTCATAAATTTTGCAGAGCGTATAAATGCTGGAAGCTCCCACAGGAGTTTAATGTCTATAAAATATCCATATTACATTCAGTATTTGAAACTGCTATATTATATTTATGTTAGAATATTTTTCTTTGTCAATCTTTGAATTGAGAGACATTGGATTAAGTTTAGTTGTTTATTGGATAGTATATAAGTAGTTGGAAATAACTGTACTTGTTTATAGGATCTACATAAATAAACATATGTAAATTTACATTTATACGTACATATTATAAAGTAAAATATACTTAACGAATGTCTTATCACTTTACAGACAACAATTTCCCGTGCGAGTGTCATCTCGACTGGTTCGTCTTGCTTATGAAGAATACTAAAAGTAATCATTTGAAACTCGCAACTGAAAACCTCAAGTGTACTCCAGAGCCTGACATCAGAGATAAATGGAACAAAGCTGCAGAAGCGGAGAAGACCTTCCAAGAAACTGATGGAAATGCAAACACCGACTACGATTACTATGACGACACCCAACTCAATGGAAAACTATTTTATATAGACATGAGATATCTGCTCAACTGTAGCAACGTATATAGAGGTGAAATCATTAATATATCGAGCATAATAAGCCCTCCAACAACAACAACCGCAAAACCAATTACAGAGGCACCGAAAATGAAACCTAGTACAACGAACGCACCTTTTAACGTAATAACTGAAGAGAAACCAAAACCAAAGATTGACGTTACCACTAAACTACCGAATAAGCTTAATGATAAGGATAAATCAATATATACAACTAGTAGACTAGCAACTGTATCTGCTAAGCCGCTTAATAATAAAGTATATGAAGCAAACAATATGGCTGCAGATGAAGGGAAGCCGGACACAATAAAAGCTTCTAGAAGTATCCAAGACGGTGTAAAAGAAACGCCAGCAAATAAAGCTAGAAATAATGTATACTCTATTTCTCTGCTTGTTATTGTAATGTATTTAACATTTTTTTATGATTAAGCAATAGACAGTTTATTGATGAATTATTAATAATAATTTAATCTCTCACAAGTCATTAAAATAATAAAGTTAATTTAAGACTATTCGTTGTTTTATTTCTCTACAAGTAGCGTCCCCGGGGTTTCGCCCGCGTACTTCCGATTCCCGTGGGAGTACGGTAATAAATGATAGCCTATGTGTTATTCTGATGTACACGCTATATTATGTATTGTAAAGTTTCATAAAAAACCATCTAGTAGTTTTTACGAGAAAGAGTAACAAACATCCATACATACAAAATTTCGCGTTTATAATTAGTAGGATGATTGGTAATTATACTTTCTTTCTATTTATCTTATTCAGAACTTATTCTAGATATTGATCCATTTTCAACCTTCAAATACAAGTTTTTAATGTCCTATCAGAAATAGAGTAAAAAAGTATAGTATCAATCCATATATTATGTATCACTGCAAGGCATAGGTCTCCTACTCGAAATTAGGCAATAAGGCCATAGTTACCGATGCACTGGCCCAATGCTGGCTGGTAAACCTCACATACCTTCAAAGACTTTCAGTCTCATCAATCATGTGCAGGTTTCACGATGTTTTCCTTCACCGGTGAGCGATTGATAGTCTCGTATTTAGGTGCACTTAGAAATTTAGAAAAATCCATATCAAGGCACCACAGGATGTCAGGATCGACTCCAGATCGCTCACTCAAGAAGCCGAGTCCATCCAGACCAACGTCGCTCAAAAATACAGTAAATGAGTAAAAATATATATAATCGTGCACCAGACGTAGCACATACATCGCATCTTGCTGTACACTGTAAAGTTGAGAAATGCTTGAGCTCGTCGATCGACTTGATCTTATAATAGTGTTACTTTAAAGTAAAGAAGTTCTTCCAGCGTCTGGATCAATCTAAGCCACATTAGGCCGAGGTCTTGGACATACACAAAAATGTGAGGTCTGTAGATAATATTTGCTTTATTTGGCGTTATTCGAGCAAAATTGAGCTACGTGTACCATCTGTTCCATTAAGGAAACGTCAGCTTCTGCATATCGCACCTGCTAAAACTAATTATCATAGCAATTCCTACATGATAAGAGCTAGCAAAACATATAATGAGGTATCTCAGAGTGTCGATCTTGATATATTTTATACAAGTGTCGGAAAATTGAAAAAACTTCTCAATAGAGCACTAATTAGCTTTTATATTAGTACTATCCTTTCCCTCCAACTTTTACCTATGTCTACTGTCTTTTTCTTGTTTTCTATTCGTTTGCTTATCTGTGAAAACTTGTAATTGGCCTTCTTTTACTATTTCTGTTTCTATATGTATACGAGCTGTAAGTTTTCTGAAGTTATAAAATAAAAAAAATAAAAATAAAATATTCACTGTGTGATGTGTCTACAATCATAATAATAAATATACCACTATAACAATAGTTATATTTCGGACCCCTGTAAGGATAGGATAAGCCCTTGCCCCCCTGCATGCTTATGCCCTAGTCGTATGGTCAAGATAGCATCGCCCATTGGTCTAGCAACTTGGCAATAGGCATTCAGAAGTAATTTTCATCATGCCATTGCCAAATGAGTAAGTATTAACGAATGGCTGATGGTTGATGATTATAATATGATGATTTTTTTATGTGCCTCTAATATTCTGGGAAAACGACGTCTTGCAATATAAGCGCCATCTATAATTGAAATTGGATATACTGCAGGCTGCTGGCATATTTTATTAAAATCGGTTCAATAGTTTGTGGAATTAATCGCAACAATAACACAAAATATGTATCGTTAAAGAAACTAAAATTACCATAAAATTATTAATATGTAAATTTTATCATTCTTTTACAACATACATAGTTTCTTATAATATACATTGTTCTTACAATATACATTGTTCTTCGTGTTTTTAGATTGTGTATTTAAGTCAATTTTGTACTTTAGTTTATTAAGTATAGTGGTCACTACCAATTACCACGAAACATATTTCCACGAAAAGTTCGACATCTTGTGGAGACTTTGTGTACTATGTACTTAACCCTATCTTTTGGCTTGCTAATACAACACGTAGTGTGCGCGTTCGTTAAGAGATGGCAGCTCACGAGCGCTTAATGTAAATTTGATTTGAAAAAATAATAATTTCTAAAAAATGTAGAAATCATAAACAAGAAAAAAATGAATATTAAGAAATAAAAAAAAACAATGAGGACATAGCCGTGAATCTTATAAGATCATATTATTAATTTGTTACCAACGTAAAATAGGTCCCCTGGGTGCCATTCATTTTGGTTATCACCTTTATGAGGAAAAGCATGTCATTGACTAAATGAAGTAAACTTAACGATTGTATATTAAATGATCGTTTCTCGATCTCCCAAACATAATAATATCATCTACCGCTTAAACCTAAGGTATATCAAATTGAGTTTTGTTTTTGGCTAAGATAATCTATCAAGTAACTTGCCACCACAATTATAAAATGGACATCCCGGATACGTTTTTCAGATATAGCTGTTTCGTTCTACACCCCAAGTCGCAATTCTATCTTTTACTCTATTTCTTCCACTCATGTGTTTAGATAAAAACCTATACCTTACATGATAGATGCAACATATTTTTTATAGATAATATTAATATGGACTTGGCTTAACTTTTCTGTTAGTTGGACAGCCAGACGAGCAAACGAACAACATGATGGTAAATAGTCAAAACCTTGAACAAGTTAACCAAAAACTAGCCTAGGTAACCTATTCACATATAACTGCCTAAGCTATGCAAGAGAAGCTAGGGTAAGTCTCGATAATTTTTTTTCTTTATTTATTGATACAATAAAATAAGTAATCACATTGTCTATTCTTAATTGACGACTGTGGCTCAATGCTTAGCGCGTTGGCGCTGAAGCCGGAGGTAGCGGATTCGAATCCCGCCAGGGTACAAAAAAGTTTTCTGTGTTCCTAGGTTATGGATGTGTATTCAATATGACGTGTATTATACACATATTAATACCTAAATAAAGACATATGGAGCGTGCCAATCACCCGAGTGACGCTTCAAAGCGAATACAAATTCAAAAGCTCTCTCAAGTGCTTGACATAGCGTCGTACTCGTCGTACGTAACGTAAGCGTCTATAAGATTGTATCGTTTTTGAATTTGTATTCGCTTTGGTGGCTGTTGGGATCGTGGACTGTATTTATTTTATTTGGCGCCGTAGACAGTAGTAGGAGGCTTGATGGATATATTAAAACGATTTTCTCTCTTTAACTGTATATTGTAAATTGTAACCACAAAAGTAAAATATGTGTTGACTGTTAGCAATCCTTAAGGGAACAGACCGAAACAAATTTAATAGCTCATAGAACAAAACAAAATCATTCTACATTCAAATACCTTATTATTTTTTATATAATTCAATATACCCTACATACTGGCATAATATTATTTTTGTTGGTGTTGCCAACAGCGGCGTCTATCTATCACAAGCATAATATTATCTCCCTCGGCGCCATTGGCGGCTTTTTACGTTGGTCCAATCGCCACATTTCCTGTTTTTACTATCATAAAAAATTAAATAAAAATTCAATTACAATATAAATGAATCAAAGTTACATAGATATCCGTTAATTCAATTAATATTAAACAAATTTCCTCCTCTCCATTAGATGGTAATTTCTTCGAAACTTTTTATAATTAAATTAGGTTTGCGAAGCGCCTTTATTTAATTAACTGTGAGGTCTTTCCCTAATACACCCCAACATGTTTTATGTAATAAATCCACTTGCAAAGATTCTCTATGGAAAAACAACTTAATTAAATAATTAAAAGAATAAATGGAATACTAATGCGTTTGCATCTTATTCTTCTTGACCAATCTTATCTATAAGTAAATCTTTAGCCTTTATCTATAGCCCCTGTATTATCGAATTTTTCATAATTTCTTCACTGACATAATATTTCGCTTAAAAACTGTCTTCATTTTTGCTTGTGAGAACATTCTACAGAATTTTGCTTCTAAGTAGGCTGTATTCAAAATACCTGATAAAATAGATGAAAAGTATCTCAAATCAGAAATTTACTAGATATTTCGAAATTATCTATGATAGTCTTAAATATTTTGTTCACGAAACTATTTCTTACATACACACCATTCTGCAATCCTTACTAATATTATAAATGTGAAAGTACTGATGTTTGTTATGCTTTACGAAAACTACTCAACAGATCACAATGAAACTTTGTACACATTTTCGGTGGTACTAGAAGTAACATAATACATTATGTTTACGAGGTCTACAAAAGTAAGATTTCAAGAATTTCGACCTAGTGACAAACTTTTAAACATTTATGTTGGTTATGGTTATATAAATAATCTGCACATACGAGTATTTAAATAAAATTGGAGTGCTTGTTTGTAATATTAAAATAGCCGCCTTTTACTACATTCTTGCATATTATGTATTATATTATAGATACGGTACATATACCAAAATAACATTTTTTACAATTTTGTCTGTCTGTTTGTTCCAGCTAATATATGAAATGGCTGGACTTATTTTGACGGGACTTTTACTGCCAGATAGCAGTTATAATAAGAAGTGACTGAGGCTTTCACTGTAATCATCATCAAACCTGATGCGTCCGTAAATCTAACGCGGGTGAAGTCACGGGTAACAGCAGCCCCTCCAGACAAGTGGCAAACGCTGAACGAATAGAAATAGAATAGAATACTTGTTGTATGGGAATAACAATAGCTGCTCAAATTACATGTCGTAAACTAGTGTCTATTCTATTTCTATTCGTTTAGCGTTTGTGCCACTTGTCCAGGGGGAGCAGGGCGGAAAATGTAAGTAAGATGTCGATATCAAAGCGAAATAGATGACCCTTTGGTATGAAAGGATAAAATTGTCAAACTTCGATTAAATGAGATGAACATCTTTGTGTACCGACCGGCCGTATTGGATGCGACAAGATAGATTGATCTCTTAACTCCATAACACTGGTTTGAGATATTCGAAAATAAGATAAAGATTTAGAGCAGATGATTTATGTACAACTAGCTCTACCCGCAACGTCGCCTGTTAACTATATTTTAGAATCTTAGCGAAATTAAACTGCTTATAGATTTCCTAAGTAAATGGGCTATCTAATTATATATAAAAAATATATTTTTAAACTTCATCATCACCAGTCTTCATCCGTTTACTGAACATAGGCCTCCTTCAATGAACACAAAGAAGATCGACTTTACAAACTTTTCCCTCCAAAATTGCGTGAAATTTCAAATTAACCAAAAGTCTTCGCTTTATTTTTGGTGAATGGGACTTTTTCTCTGTATTTTATAAAGCAAGAGGCTCAAAGTCAACGTAATTACCTCGCAATCTAGTTCGCGACCCTTTTCTTTGAATATTCTCAGCACATCTAAAACAATTCCCACCAGATGTAGATGTAATAAAAAGAGAGTATTTGGCGTTCCTAATATAACGCAATTACTTAGAATTCCTTGGACTTAGAGCTCGTAAGTATTAAAAGTAAAAAAGTAAAGTATCAACCCTTATATGTCTCACTGGGCACGGGTCTCCTCCTCGAAATCAGGCGAGGAGGGTAATGGGACATAGTTCACCGATACACTGGCCCAATGCGGGTGGGTAAATTTGACATACCTTCAAAGACTTTCGATCTCATCAGGCATGCAGGTTTCCGAACGATGTTTTTCTTAATCGGTGAGCGAACGATGGTCTCGTGTTTGGGGTGCGCTTAGAAATTAAGAAAAACCTATTTCAAGGATCACACTGGGGTCGGGATCGAAGCCGGAACCTCTCGATAAGAGGCCGAGTCCATCCACCACTGGACCATCTTCGCTCAGAAGGATTTTATTAAGTTTAATAATAACATACTTAGTAATCATATTATGTATCTAAGTATTTTTTGACGTGACAACGGAGCCACGCATGCACGCAAAAACATGACTCATGCGGCGTTACCTCGCCCTGAGGCGTTTCATTTAAGGCTTGAAGTGGAAGCGAGAGGGCGGAACGAGCGATAAAGAGGCACAGCCGGCCCATCAGTATTTTCTTATGACGTTGTCAGTTGTCACGTTCAACTATCGCCAGTAAACCGACTTATTCATAATTCATACAACATATTGTTGGTAAAGTATAATGCCAAAATATAGAGTACAGGGAAAAAGGGAAAACGTTCTAATAGTGAAGATAACTATAAATTTAAAATAGTATGTAACTATTAATTAAGCTTGTAGTAATTTAGTTAGTCACATGTTGAGTGTCGATATAATTTCATAAAATATTACGGAGCCGCCGTCAATGAATTCGCGTTTGCCAATATTTATTACAGTCTCACAAATAGGGTTCGTGTATTGAGACCATGCTGTGGTGATATCCAGGAATGTACTTTATCAACATTGTATTACCTTTTCATATCTTTTTCCTTTCGAAAGGGATAGACTTTTAGGCCTGATGGCCTTTAAGCTCTATCGGTAGGTAGGTGAGCAGATGGCTCACCTAGTAAAATTCGAAAAGGGGGCGCTTCCTCTGCTACTCTGGAGAGTAGGTGTTTGGCTAGTCAAATCCAATACGGTCGACGAGTCATTAGCTAGTGAAGTTAAACTATTAGTCGGAGGGCAACCTTTTCATATCTTGTAAGGTTTCGTATATCTAGGAAAACTAAATATTTTAGGACCAATTTTTATTCCAAGCTTATATTATTAAGCTTGTTTTTTTTTTCTATTATACTGCAATTATAGAATCATAGAATAAAATATACTTACATGTAATTAAGCGACCTCATAACCTACTGAATCGTATTATAATGAAACAACTTTAACAGATTTTATCGCGGTTTATTTAGTTTTTTATGAGCCAGACCTCACGGGAGGACTAAGATGAACAATAGGACATTTGATATTTTAGTCCTCCCGTGACCATGGTTGCTGTAAAGTATCCGAAACGTCGGGCTCATAAAAAACTAAATAAACCGCGATAAAATGCGTAAAAATTGTTTCATTATAATGAGTGAAATTCGCGTAAACATAAGAAAATACTACTGTTTCGTATTTATTGATATTTACACGCATTGTCTGCAGTTTGGCACATTTTTTTCCGAAAGGTTTTTTTTTTACTATTAGGCCTATTTTTAACTTTTAGGCCTAATGGCCTTTAAGCTCTCTCTCTCTCGGAGAGGTCTCAAGTACGGGAGGTGATGGCTCACGTAGTAAAAGCACCAACTGAAGGCGCTGTGTATAGACAACTTATAATGTATTTGAGGGGATGATCTGATGGATACTTTACAGAAACCATTCTCTAGGCAGGCCGTACTCCCACGACCATTGTTACTACATGCTTAAAATCTTGATAAAACGCAATAAAATCTATAAAAAGTTGGTACACTATAATAAGGATAAAAAAATATATGAAAACATTATATAGAAGAATGTTACAAGAGCAACTTAATTTCTAGAAGGTACTTCAAAACAACATAACAACCTTAACTAGTATGGTCATAAAAATGATGGCACATTCTAGTGAGTTCTCACGTGCGTTAGCACAAATTATTATTTACTTCCTACCCTCGTGAAAAGCTTTCCCTTTCTGAAACAAACACTTTCGGTATATTCCAAGGCGATACTTTCTCTGTATGACTTAAGTTTAGAACTAAGATATGAGCGTAATTGAAGACACTAAAATTATGAGATTCGTATAAAAAGGGATCATTTCTTTATTCTCTTTGAGATGAAATGTAATTTAAAAATATTCCTTCCAATAGTTTCCTTTTCATAATTATTGTCAGGTTTATAATAGAGCGATAATAGTATGTGATTATAATATCCACTATCTATATACTTTTGCATACTTACATTTACTAGAATAAAACTTTAACTACTTAAACTTAAACTTTATATACTACTAACAGCGCCCTGCGGTTTCACTCGCGTACCATGATTCCCGTGGGAGTATAGTGATAAATTATAGCCCATGTATTATTCTGATGTATAAGCTATATTATTGTAAAGTTCCATTAAAATCCATTGAGTAGTTTTTACGTGACAGAGTAACAAACATCCATACTTACTTTCACGCTTATAATATTAGTAGGATTTCGAATTTAATAAGAAAAAAATGTTTTTGAATTCCACGTATAATTTTTTGTATTCAAACTACAAATATTTAAATATAATACACTACTACCTACCGTTAAAATGTAGATATAATTTTGCTTCGAAAAGAAAAAAGTATGTGAAAAATATAAAATGTCAATTTGAGCGTTTAAACGTACACGAACAAAATGGCGTATCACAGCGCTCGCTGTTATTAGATTAGCCGGTGCAGATGGCCGTGGGTAATGACCAAGTACCAATGTATTATTCTCTAGGAAATCACCTTTATTTCATTTCACAAAATAACTTGTTAATTTTCTTATCTTCTTCCTCTTTCTAAATTAGTCTATTGACATATTGTTTTCTTAATATGTGTCATCTATTGTCTAGTGTCATTCCCATACAATAAGTATTCTATTCTATTATAATCGTTTAGCGTTTATGCCACTTATCTAGGGGCGATGAAGTACATATGTTTTAGATGTTTTTACAAACAAAACCATGTTACTTTAATTATGTGTCTGAATAAACGTTCGTCAAAGATTTTGTAACAACCCTATGGCGTTACATTTTTAGCGTTTATCGCAACTGACCTTCGGAGCGTTTGCCACCTGTCTAGAGTCACTTGTCTGTAGCAGTGACGGATTTAGGCTTGATGCCGCCCTAGGCCCTATTTATGGCGCCGCCCTTAATGATTGGATATCATTCAGTAAAGGATATCATAAATGTTTAAAAAAAATTAAATCTTATTCATACACTGAAAGGTTAATAAAAAAAATTGAATTATTTTAATTAATATTCTATGAAAATTTCTTTACAAAAAATAATCTAAACTCTTTTTCAAAGGAGACTGTCTTTACCTTTTTCGCCTCTGAAATTTTGGAATTTCAAAAATTTTGGCGCCCCTCAAATCATGCCGCCCTAGGCCCGGGCCTCACGGGCCTAGGCGTAAATCTAGCACTGGTCTGTTGTGGTATGGTCTCGAGCTGAACCAGTTTACCTCTGAAACACTTGGCTGCACAAACAGCATTTGACCATATCAATTGCTTAGGAAGAAAACCACCGAGATGCGTAATTAGAAGAAATTCTTTATAAAAAGTTCACTCCCGCATTGGGCTAGAGATGGCCACCTAAAACGTTCCATGCCGTATATAACTTTAAGCTGTTAATACTTCACAACGAATTTACTTTTTTATCCAATACTCGATTAATATTTTTCAAGCATACTTCAATTTTCACTGCCGTATTCGTGACAAGGCTACCGAAGAATCCGGGGACATGTAATCAAAGTTTTCTATCGAAGTTATAAACGAGCGTGCATCGACATCCCCTTGATTGATAGGCCAAAGGTAAAAAATCTAATCCGCTTCCCAATCTCCTACAATGATAAAGGTTAAAACGCTATCAGATAAATCAAGGACTATCTGTTTTTCGAATGATGGTGTTGTCGTTTTATTTAATTTACATCTTTTTATCTTTCAAACGAATGAATTATAACGCAGATCTGAATTAACTTCTTCATTTACATCCATTAAATCTGAAAATAAAGTGAGCGTTTCACAATCTCCAGTTAAGTTCCCAATAGGCTATCGGCTACATATTTGATGTAAAGTATGGAGTATCTGTCAAATATCTGTCAAATATGTTGCCGATAGCCTGTTGGGCACTTAACTGGAGATTGTGAAACAGGCCCTTATAGAGGAAATATTTTTGTGTCATTTTTTTTAATGTAAGAAAATAAGCTCAATAACGTTTCATTGAAATTGATAATTAAAAGACATTATTAAAATGATAATTAATTACCTACAGCGGTACAGTCACCTCAGCAAGTATACTTTACAGAATACCTCTTTAAATGTACCTTTTTTTGCAGCAGATCTTGGCAAAACACCGTTGCTACAAGACAAAAGGTTAGTCGTGAAGCTAAGAATTTTTTTCTAGTACTAGGCACTTGCAAGTAATAAAACACTTCATTAAAGAGATTTTCAAAACCTACAGAATATTGTTTGTGTCAGAAATTATTATTCCGGTTAATAATGATGCTTTGAGCGCTTAAGTAAATCGATTCACCCCAAGCAAAGTTTAATAATGCCAGATCTCCGCCCCCGCCGACGCTAATTTCCAGAGCAATAGTATATGTATAGTTAGGAAATAATGATGGAACTGTTTCAATGGCGATGGAGTTTGAAATTAAACAAAGTAAAGTTGGTGTTGTATGTAACAAAAAAAAAATGGTCGTCGTAAGACGCTCATATATGAATCTACTAGCTGTTTCCCGTGGCTTCACCTGCTTTAGGAAAAAAAAACTTTTAATGTATCCTATAATACTTCAAGTACCTCCCAGAATATGTGTACAAAGTTTCATGATGATTCGTCAAATAATTTTTGCGTGAAAGCGTAACAAATATCCATGCTTTCACATTTATAATATTAGTAAGGATGTTAATATAATAATTAAGGATTTACAATGAATACAAATCTATAACGAATAAAAGAAGAGTAAGTAAGGAGGTATAGTTACCGATATCACGGAAAGAATAACCTCGTTGAAGTAGCAGTGGGCTGGTCATACGCTCATAGAATGGAAGGCCGTTTGGCTTTTAAGGTTCAAGATCGGAGGCCACGTTTAGATAGACAAAGAGTTGGTCGGGGATTAACCAGGTGGGAAGACGATCTCCGTGCTGTGGCCAGTTCGTGTTGGATGCGATTGGCAAGAAATTGGTCGTCTTGGATTGGCTTGACGGATGAAGGCTGATAACGATGATGATGCTATTACTATTTGCGAATGATTACACGAAGAGAAAGTAAGAGGCAACGTTGTGGAGCTCCACGTTTGTTGTCATGGTATTCGATTTGATCCTGCCAAAGACGTGCCTTAAGTTGATACCTTAGAATGAAAGCTATAGACAAGAAGAGAAGGGAGGAGATGATAGAATAATTTAATTCTATCAAACAATACCAACTTGATAGTAGCGGCTGCGCAAAATTAATTTAGTCTGGGGTTTGGCGCAATCATTTGTTGCTGTGTTCGTGGTGATTCTACTACATTATTTTAAAAAGTTTTTATGTGCGGCAGTTTATGTTTCTTCCCTTTTTATTTTAAATGGGATAGATACACCAGTTTATCCCTTTGCTGCTACAGTGTAGCCATAATCGACACCACGTTGCTAAATTACGTGACCCTCTAATACGATGCTTTACAGCCGGATGGGAGAATTGTTTTGGGGCCGACAAAGAATTTAATCACGAGAATCCAAAAGCAGTAGAAAATATTTTCCAAGTAATTAGACTAATTAAAGCGGGAGACAGGCTATCAAATATTAACAATGTTGATATTGATTGGGAAGACACATGTGGGCCTAATCAATCAATCTAGGAACCTTAATATCAAAGTTCGTTTAGTCCCTAGGGTTTCTGCACAAGCGCAATGTTTGTTAACAGCCTCATATCAATTACTTTACTTGGTCTATTAAACTAATTTAGAATCTATCTAGATTCTTTGTAGGTCTTGCAAAGTATGTTGTTATTCAATAAAAAGACAAATTTACTTCTTTTACTTTATATTCTTTCTCCATTTTGGATTTTCCAATTTCAATAATAAACTATTGTTTTGTTCAAGGTTACTTTTGTTTTATTGGGTAACTTATTATTTTTAGATCTCGATAGTGTACAACTTTTACTGTCACTACTTTTTGAGTATCTAAGGAACTTAAACGTTTGTTCTTATTTTATGCATTTACATCCTGTCTGAAAGCTGATCAACGTAAAATTTAACTTATCAACTGTCAAACCGGTTTTTAAGTGTCGAATAAGTTGCTAGAAGCATGGTTAAAATCCTTTTTATTAGCCTGTCAGTTGACATAACGACTACAATGAAATGTATGTTAACCTACATTAATAGCCATGTTAATTAACATACACTTTGAACAACCTTTTAGAAACCGGGTGTAAGTATCTTTACAATACTTAGGGCCTGTTTCACAATCTCCCGTTAAGTTCCCTATAGGCTATAGGCAACATATTTGACAGATGTTTGACAGATACTCCATACTCTATCTGTCAAACATCTGTCAAATATGTTCCCTATAGCCTATAGGGAACTTAACGGGAGATTGTGAAACAGGCCCTTAGACTGACATACAAAGTAGATAGTAAAAAAATTATAAACTTGTCCTGGATTAGCAAGTTTCAATGGTCCCTTGTTTACTACGGTCGATCTATTTCGTAAGCGGGAAATTGAAACCCATCGAATACGATTTGAGATTTCAGCCAGCGTCATAAAATATATCTCGATCGCTAGAGCCGGGACTAAATAAAACATTTAGCAACATATAAGGGTTAGACGCTTTATTAAATTACCAACTACCCGCGGTTTCTTACATTTACAAATTTAAAAGCAGCCTATCTTTACGATTTACTAAAGATATACTAATTGTAATGTAATTGTAGATCCAGTAAGAGTTATTACTAGTTTACGGAAATAAATAAGTTATCAGTAGTACTTTTTTGTCCAGAGTGATTTTACTCTTTGACTCTTTATTGATATTTTATCCTTGATCTTTAGCTATTGCAAAAAAATAAGTTATCAATGAAATTTTTGTACGTTTTTTTCATTAGATCATTATCATCATCATCATCATCATCAGCCTCTATCCATCCACTGCCGAACATAGGCCTCCCTCAATGAACGCCAAGACGACCGATCCCAATTTCATTAGATATTCTGACTCAATGATACAGGAAAATGAGTAAAAAAAGCCAATTTCAATTCTTAAGTGTCTTTTTAATGCTTCTTATTCCAGAACCATCTATTATCTATAAATATATATAACGATAGTAATGGTAGTAATTTAGGGAATTGAAAAAATCGTGTGATTTTCCTGTGTCGTTAGTTTTATATGATTTATTTTTTCGCCGCTTATGCCGCATACGCGTTTGTGTTCATTGGTCTTTCATCTCTTTTGTTTAGTAGTAGTAGTAGCACGCGAAAGTAAAAGCATCGGAACTATTTGAAATAGGCGAGCGAGCGTAGAATATGTCTAATAAGATCTATAAACTCCTTAAATTGAGTGGGTATCTTTCAAAACATTTAGACATATTGTGGTAGTTTATATTGTAATGAAAAAAAAACATGATAAGGAAACTTGTGTGTCTGATTACATTAATATTCTCCATGGGTGTTAAATTGTGGTGAATTTAACAGCCCTTTTCATTATTGGGTCGTTGCATGAGTGAACTTTGGCCTAACGATCTTATCGCTTGATTTTGAGGAGACCCGTGCCCAGCCGTGGGACATAAAAGGTTCGATAATTAAGATAGCGAGTAGTTACCACAACTCTCCGTTGTTTATAATGCCCTTTGTCTTCAAATCTATTGGCCTAATAGCTGGAATTTCGCTATCGCCGAATCTACACGTACAATATGACATAGGATACGGTATATAAAATGACCTTAACCGAGATGCTTATTTGATGAAACGTATTTTATATTCAATTTAATATGTCAATAAACATGTTGCATATGGGTTGCCTAAAAAGGTTCAGTCCAAGATATGATTACTTAATAATTAAAAAAAAAAAATTAAAACATTTCTCCGGTTTGATTATTAGACAAATTCTATACCAATCGAATATGAAGCCCATAGAATATGCTGACATTAGGTTGCCTATTATTTTCTGGTCACAACTCTCGGGTTGCCACGTGTAAACGGGTAAATCGATACTAGAGCATTTTGCACTGGTCTGATTATTAAATTGAAATTAAATGATATTAAAGATTATTTCATTATAAATACGGTGGTAAAGAGTTGCCTGCGAAAAATCAGTTCCGAATTCCGGTTAACGAATTTTGAAAATCATATCCAGGACTGAATTTTTTTAGGCAACCCATATGCAACATGTTTATTGACATATTAAATTGAATATAAAATACCTTTCATCAAATAGGCATCTCTGTGAAGGTCGTTTTATATACCGTATCTTAGACTATAACCGTGACACCTTCGGTATCTGATAAGGCCATGAAATTTCGTAGCCGAGACAAATTCAGTATTTTATTTGAGTGTTTTTGTAAGTGCGTGCGCGGATTTTTTATGTCCTAATTTCTGGAACATTCGCTCCGGTTTGTGACAACTGAGTGATATGAGTGAAAATACTTTTGGTAAAATACTTTGTGTTTGTTGTACAAATGTTTTGGATATTGTTTTTATTAATACAATATGCTGTGTGTTGTGTTATTGTTGTATGCCATGAAAACAAATGCCGTAATACTCCCAAAATGAATAATTGACGCCGTTTAACGGCGGTTTTCAATATCCTATCTATCTTAAAATATTCTTATCGATCTTAAAATTTTGACAGATTTTGTAAGAAAATGTGTTAAAATTTCAAGACAGATAAGAAAATTTTAAGATAGTTAGGATATTGAAAGCCGCTGTTAATCATCTTTCAAAGATGTAAAAAGCCAATGATATTATGTCGTTATTGTTAACTTTACATGAAGCGTAATTCAAATAGATGTTATAATGAGAAAAATGTAGCATTATTTTTAAGAAATATCTTTATCTAAAAATGTTGTGCTTTTTTTTAATTGCTTATAGTTGTCACACTTTTCCGAATTACAAGTAGATTCTGGACCAAGCTTTTAATCAGGTTGCGATGACTAAATTCCTTTCCGATAGGTCAGCAACTACGCGAACCCACCTCCCTAATGCAGCTCATTCTCTCTTCTAGTAAAAGTGGAGCAAGCGTTAAATATAACTGCCTATTTTAGATTCATCATCATTCATCATCGACCCTTAGTGTCCCATTGTTTGACAATTCCCCTCTTCAAAAGTCTTGGAGGAGGTTGGGACATGATTGACTAAATGCAGTATTGTGATCTTCAGACCTTCAAAGTCATATTAATCTAACCATGCAGGTTTTTTACGGTGCACCAGCAAACAAATGTTATCATGGTCAAGTGCATGAACAGAACTCATTTAGGTGACACCTAAATCTTACCTAGACCTAAATTTAGAAATAGAATCTGAATTGAATGCTAATAGAACCTAAATAGAATCTACTCCATTAAATTAGCTTCACATAGGTTTTCTATCCCTTAGCTAGGCAGTCCCCCTATTGTGGAGAATCTGGTCTTGTCGGGACCAGTCTGTCCTACTACTATGTCCTCCTACTACCACCTACCCAAGGTCCTGGTATGGTCCGAAAATATGGATTTCCACTACGTCATCAAAAATAAAATGTACCCCTGAAACTTGGAATACGAGGATATCCTAAGTTTATCATACGAGTGGCTTGACCAGTTCTATGGAGCCTTTATGATCAATCATAACGCTGATTATTGCGCCATCTGATACCATCTCTGCCTATTCAACTCAAAGTAAAGAGAAAACCATATAAGTTCCACTGCTTGGCTGGGTAATCTTCTCGAAATAAGGCGAGGAATGGCTGGGCTGGTGAACTTTCAAAGACTTTTCAACTTCATAAATAAGCTTCATCATCATCATCATCAGCCTTTATCCGGCCACTGGTGAACATAGGCCTGCCGCAATGAACGCCAAGACGACCGATCCCTTGCTACTCGCATTCAACACGGACCTGCCACTGTACGGAAATCGTCTTCCCATCTGGTTAATGGCCGACCAACACTTCGTCTACCTAGACGCGGCCTCCACTCTTGAACCTAAATAAGCTTGCACAACAGTCAAAGTTTTTAAAGTCCACTGGCTGAAGAACTGCAGCTTGCTTATGAAATAGCATCAACAATTTTCCTGCTCGGTTTCCCATACAATTAAAGGTGACGTTAATTACGGAACCCTAAAATAATATACGCTTACCACTTCCTGAATGACGGTAGATGATGGTAATCATTAGCGTCACGCGAGTCGCGAAGCAATATGTGTATGAAATGCATGACGCCATCACACTATTGCTAATATGCGAGTAATAAAGAAGTAAATGTTGCCAACATTATGTTTGAATGAAGGGGAATTGTAAAAATGTTTGAATGTGGAAGTTCTTCGAATATGCGCTAGCTAGTTATACTAAAAGTGACACAGATAATAAAAATGTGTGATACTAAGTATTAGTTATAGATTAATCGTATTGATAATAATAATAATATCTATGGACGCTTTTACACCACGTCAATCTGGTCCCGTAAGTTCTCGAAGAGGCTTGTGTTACGTGGTACCAGCAACGGAAATACATATATTTAATACCTTTTATATAAATACTTATATTTAAGGTTTTTATTATAAAATACACCCAGGAACTCAGAAACTTTTTTGGTTCCCTGGTGGGACTCGAACTCACTCCACCTTGAGCGCCAACGCGCTAACCATTGAGCTACAGAGGTCGTTAAAGAAAAAAATATTTAATATAATTAAATTTTGCTTCTTAATAAAACTTATACATCAGAAGCTACAAACGCTTCAGATTAGCCCCGTACTCCCAGGGGAATGGGAAGTACGCGGGTAAAACCACGGGGCGAGGCTAATAAATTTATGTAGCTTAAATAAGTATAATATAAATATTTATCTGATTACAGAAATGCTTATTATAATCATGCTCATATGACTTATTCTGTCGGAGTCATTTTTGACGTGACGTCTTATAATTCGATGGAGCCGCCGGCCGGAGCCGGCTGCACGCACTAAAAAAATGACTCATGCGGCGTTACCTCGCTCTGAGGCGTTCTATTTAAGGTTTGAAGTGCAAGCGATAGCGCGGAACGAGCGACAAAGAGGCACAATCGTCCCATCAGTATTTTCTTATGACGTTGCCACGTTCAACTATCGTCAGTAAACCGACTTTACAGACAACCGATTTTTTTTACATTTTAAGTTCGATTCGAACCCGCAAAATCTTGTGAGCGTTTGGCCATGACACTTCTGATTTGTATTTTAATAAACATGGCACATGCTATTTAGCATTTGTGGCCACATGCTCCACGTCAGGGCTTCATCGAGTGCTCCATCACCGTCACCGTGTGTCGTGTCGTATCCGTGTCGCGTGTCGTGTGTCGTATCGCACAATCACATTTACATTCAAATGTCATCATTAGTTACATTAGTTGTCACTTTTGCCCAACTACAAAGGATACTTGAGTCAGGACTCTTTTTATTAAGTAGGTATAATATGTATAAGCCTATTAATTACTCGAAAATCTAAAATAATCACCATTTTATATAAAATCTAAAATTACCCGAAACTAATATCTGCGCTCGCTCCACATATTTCACATAGTTTTAATGAGACAGCCTAATTTTTTTCCATGCGCAAAAAAGAGACAAAAGACAGTGGCATTGTTAAAGATTACAAAAACGTACTCGTATGCGGCATAAGTGCCGAAAGTATAAAATAAATATAAAAAAAAATCTACGTGATTAAACAACATAATTAATCCAATTTGCAAGACAAGTAGCATTATTAGCGTTTTTGAAAATTTTGAAATATGGGCACACGTATTTCCTGAATAAAAGGCAAAAAAAAAATGACTCATCTTTGAAGTTCAATTCTATCAAGGAAGTTTTATACAGGCGTTGTGTTCAAAACACAGCTTCGATGAATTTCTTCCTATTCTGTAAGGAACGCAGCGCTGTCGCAACGCTGTGGCAGCGCTGTGAAATGAACTTGGTATTCACTAAGCTTGTCAAACCATATCAAACACCCTGGCAACGACAACGCTGAGGGCGCGACGAGCTCGTCCCGGCGCACAGCCTAGAAAATGACTGAAAAAGCACTGCTGGACAGAAATCATAAAATAACCAATAAAATTTAGATTCCAGCAAATATATTATGTGTATTATCTATAAAAAAATCTTGATAAAATTAATAACAGTTATGAATTATCGTCCTGCTTCAACCTTCACTCCCTCAACTCTATTCTCCGCGCCTTACCTTACATTGTCTTATTACAGGGTACCGATTAAAGAGTACTAAACTATCCGATCTCTATACTAAAATTGATGTTCTACTAGCAGGTTTACGACCATCTACTCCAATGCAGCCATTTGGTACTTACACGAACACCTGAACTAGACTCCATATTATTGGTTATTAGTACCAGCGTATTATGCATGCATAAATAATTATGTACACACATTCACTATATAAACTACATGGTTCGAGAAAAGTTCTTCATATCATCATCGTCATCATCAGCCTTTATCCGTCCACTGTTCAACATAGTCCTCCCTCAATGAACGCCAAAACGACCGATCCTTTGCCACTCGCATCCAACACGGAGCGGGCACTGCTCGAAGATCGTCTTCCCACCTGGTTAATGGCCGACCAATACAGGAAGTGTTTTCCATCTAAGCGAGGCCTCCACTCTTGAACCTTAACGGCCTATCAGCCATCCGTTTGCCTGAGTGAGCCCAGCCCTACGCGTAATATTAGTAAATTTAATTCTCTGGCGGAGGTCTTCGTTTTGAATCTTATTCATCAAAGAAACACCCAGTATAACACGCCCTATAGCACGTTGAGCTACGGCAAGCTGTCAGACAAGACGTAAACGTATAGATGACATGAGAATATGGCGAAAATGCTGCCCATCCTAATTGAATCCTCCTATCGGCTTCCCTTTCAAAGTTACGTCGACTTAGCTGCAAAGTATGCCCAAGGTAGATATACTCTTGCACGGCTTCGATAGTTATGACATCGACGTTAACAGGCCTAGGGAGAACGTGCTCGTTGAACATGACTTTCTTCTTATCCAAGTTCATCCTAAGGCCCACCCGTCGGGAGGATTCGTTTAGACTGTGCAGTATCTCCTGCAAACCCTTCAGCTACTCGGCCAATATAACGATATCGTCGGCGAAACGAAGGTGTGTGAGATACTCGCCGTTAATGTCTATGTTAAAATACTTAGTTTTAAAAGAAACAGTGATTAGTAAATTTGCTCTAAAATACTGAGCTGGTCTATTCAGCTTCTTCGTTAAATATATATTGGGCCATATGGTGAGAATAAATATATAAAAAATGTAAGTTCAGTTAGTAGACGCGGGATCTTATAACAAATATGCCCACATCTGCTGCAGGGTTCGCCGCTAAATGTATAAGGCAATTTTGTGTGGAGCCCAAACGTGGATGTAAATTTTAAAAAGAGTGCAAATATACATAGATTTTTTTTATATTTTCAAAAGAAATTGAAATATTGAATATGATTTTCTGATATAAAATACATAATATAAAAAAAGCATATATACGGTCAAATTGAGAAACTTCTCCTTGAAGTCGTTTAAAAATAATAATGATTGGAACAATTCACTGCTTGTTTTAAAATATGCATAGCGTAATTATGGAGCCAAGTACGCGTTTGATGTAGAGCAGAGTCGAGTATACAAAATCTGTTCATCAAGGAACCAAGTTTGGTGTCGGGTGTAGTCACAGATATTAAGTAGGCTCTCAATATCTCCCCACCATGTATGATCATGCTCATCACACAAACATTTGTCCTGGGTGGGAATCAAACCTACGACCTTCTGGTTTAGCAGTCAGGGCGCTAACCACTAGACCAACAGGTCAGTCAATTGCGTTTGAAATAATCAATAGAGTATATAGGTACCCATAAGTAAATACTTATTTAGTCGCTTCTTGCAGCTCTATGATCGAATTATGTGAGGCAGAGGTTTATTGACCCGTCATCTAATGTCGTTAGCATAACGTTCTGTATCGGTCGCCGAAATGCTACCTCATATTAAAACTATTTAGAAATCATTACAGTGACGATGGTCTTGTGGGTCCATTCCCACCTTCCTACACTCCTCCTTCTCTAGTTTTTCACAGTTGAAACATGCAAAGGGTGGAACGCCACCACGTGTGCGCTATAAGCGGCGTAAGTATAAAATAAATCATACAAAATAAACTAGACAAGCATGTTACGCGATTTATCCCAATTCGCTAGATAAGCCGTTTTACCATGCATACTGAAAATTTCGAAGTATAAATACATACATATAGTTCCAAAATAACTAGAAAAATAGGAAACTCCTTTGGAGTAATAAATATCCCCAATAAAATCTATCAAGGAATTTTCTACTAATCGTATTCTCCTATCCTAGTTCCTGACAATATAAATTATGATGAAAAATATACTAAAATTTGATTCACGTAACGTTGACTTAATTTTCTTACAATAGCAATAGGTATAATACCAATAATTTGAATGCAATAACCTAAACTTTGGTTTGTCACGTTAGTAACCTATTATCATTTTCAATGACAAGAAATACTAGTCTATTTAGAAGGATAGAACCAGCTAAGGCGGCTATTATAATATCAAACTAATTTGAATGAAACAATGAGTTCAAACCCGCTTAGAAAATAGGAACCATGTTTGAAATTCCACAGGAAGCTCCAAAACTAGATCGAGATAGATTTTAAACTATCATAGCACTGCCTTATTTACCAGAACCAAATATCTAGAATACCTTTGTCTAGCGAAATACAACATAATACTTGACTAGCAGTCCGTCCCGGCTTTGCATATACAATACAATTTATAGTACATGTTACTTAGCTTATCACATTTTTCTTCAGGAAATATTAAATTACTAACTGTTGTCGCGGTTTCGCCCACGATAGCAAAAAAATTCCTTTTTTAATAAAAAAAAGTATCCTATGTTACTTCTAGTACCTTTCAGAATGTGTACAAAGTTTCATGTTGATTCGTTGAATAGTTTTTTTGCGTGAAAGCGTAACAAACATCCACGCTTTCACATTTATAATATTAGTAAGGATAAGGATTAGTTATTGGTCAATGGCTCTGATTATGATTTTTTTAAACCAATAAAAACTAGACCAGCAGCAAGGGTCTTACTCAAGCGAGAATGGTTCACAACACAACAAAATCTTGGTTTTCAGATGTTTTTCTTCAATTACATTGTGAATACATTTTTTCTTAATTTATATCAATATGCAATACCGTAAGATTTTGGTTTCGCTAACCGATACGACAGACACACAGATAGCACGGCCATCCTATAAGGGTTCCACTATGTCAGTTTTTATTATTGGGTTATGTGCCTCAAAGTACATAAAAAAAATCTCAACAAAAAACGTAAAACCAAGACCATTTTTAATCCTTTACCGTAAAGCTACATGCTAACAAGTCTGAGAGCTCTCCACTGTATAGCACCCTTCCTATTGTTAACCTAAGCCATAGTGGTTTCGCTCTTAGGTATACGCAAGAGTCCTTTGCGTGACTGGCGTTGTTCTCACGTGTCTAGAATAATATCCTATATTTCTGTTATGGGGTAAGACTTTCATTTTGCAGTGTCGTTTTTCTGTGAAATGAAGTCTTTGGTTGATTTTAAATATGCTTAGCTGTGTATCTACGTATTCACAATGTAAGCAGACGTATTGTATCTTTCATCATCATCAGCGTCTATCCATCCACTGCTGAACATAGGCCTCCCTCTATGAACGCCAAGACGACCGATCCCCTTCCATTCGCATCCAACACGACCTGCCACTGCACGGAGATCGTCTTCCCACCTTACCAGGTATCGTATCGTATCTTTAGGTATTAGTGATGTTATAAAATGAGTTAAAAAAAAAATGTGTCAGCTCTGATCTAAACGATTGTAAAATTAAAATTACTATGTAACATTACAAAATTAAGATAGTAAATTTATGTATAGCATTACATCGAGGCGGTCAAAATTTGCATTTATTTGATAACTAGCTGTTGCATGCGACTTCGCTATTTTAAAATGTATCACACTTTACTTCAAGAACCTATCTCCGAGAATGTGTGTACAAAGTTTCATGATAATCAGTTGAGTAGTTGTCGCGTGAAAGCGTAACAAACATCCCTTTCACATTTATAATATTAAAACGAACAGACATAGGATTGCAGAAACGACGTCTCTCCAACCATCATTTACAAAACGCACCACCTTCCAAGACACGATAAACAAGAATTCAATTTATTGAACACGAGAATGGGTTGATTAAAAATTTCCAATCATCTCTCAAGCTAGTTGATAAAAGAGTCGACAAACCCATTTGACATATTTCCAGGAAAACGAAGACAAAGGAACCTTTTTTATGGGAGTTATGAAAATTTACGCAAATTACAACTCAAAAATGTAATAAGGGAGCGCATTCATACGTTCTATTTAGTACAAAGAAATCTGGGACAAGATTACAACATAATTGAGCGGTCTTGGAGCGGATGATGAGGGTACTTGAGTAAATCGGATTTATGAGAGAATTACGGTTACTTTTATTTCAGTATAATATTCCTATAAAGATCAAGGCAAAAATAAACATAAGGCCTGGATAGACGTGGAAGACATGCGCTGTTTGAGTGGTGTTCATTAAAGGATTCATCAAGATTTATGAAAGACGAGAGAGAAGACACTCTCTTAGTCGAGGTACTACTAATACTAGGAGTGTTAGTAGTTGGAGGCTTTGTATAATTAGTGTAGGTTGAAATGATAAAACATTATTTTTCGATGATTCATAAAAATGGTTGACTGTAAAGTCAGTTTGCGAACGATAATTTTAGGCGATGACGTCATAATGTGTCACAAGCGAAACGCTTAGAACGATCATGTCTCTGTATCGCTTGTTTCGCGCTCTCGCTTGCACGCTTAGCTCCGCCGGCACGTGAGCGAGAGCCATCATGCTTCGTCATGCTTTGATGATCTGCCTTTTTTTAGTATAAATTGGGAGAAATGTTGTTCAGCAATGGATTAGAAATTATGATCATATTTTATAGACTGCATTTTCACGATATCACAATAGTATATCAAATTAAAATAAAGCATCAAGCCTTATATGTGTCATAGTGGCACAAGTCTCCCCCTCGAAATCAGGCGAGGTAGTTATCGGCCATAGTTAAACGACGCGTTGGTCTTGGTGAACTTCACACACCTTGAAAGACTTTTTATCTTATCAGGCATGTAACCTTGCCACCACTACTACTACCCTTGGTAGGTGTCCCTTCACTGGTGAGCGAGCGATAGTTTTTTATGATTATTTTGAAAAATCCATTTTAAGGCACCACAGGGTCACGGTCGAATAATAATCTCTCATTCAAGAACCAAATCCATTCGACCATTGACTCTCATTCGCATATTTAAAATTTATCTTTTCTCCTAAAAGTTTAATAAAAATGAAAATAGCATGACTGAAACCAGTGCTATTAGTTGGAAAAACGTATTTATTGATTCGCTCAAACCAGTCAAATTCTATGTTTGAAATTGAATGCTCACGCGAATACTTCAAGCGGCGTTAATACAAATAAATTGCATCGCAAATCTTTGAAGAAATATTACATCACTCTTAGTGAGCTATAAACTTTTTATATACGCTTTAATTGTATAGTCCCCTATGTTAGTAAAGTATTTGTGCTTAGTTTCTTGATTTATATAGTTAAGGGAGATGAACTTAATCCAAAAATAATGATATACATTGATTGGATAGATCAAAGCATTGTTAAATGTTGTGAGTTTGTGAAACATTGAACAAAGCTTTATCCAAAATCCAATTTTGAAAGAAAAAAAAGTAAAAATTTTAAAAACTTTGATTTGATTAACTTACCGAGGTAGACTCCAAAAAGGCTTGCGGTGACACAATACCGCGATATGTAGAAGAGCTTGGGGGTGGTCTTTGCCCAGCCGTGGGCAGTATGGGCTAGTACATTAGATAGATTTGACTTGAAAAAATATTTATTAAATCGGATCAAAATTCGTAGCTTAAGTTACCCGGATTTCAATAATAAGTCACATAAGTCTTTACTTAACAGAATTAGATAAGCAATTTAGGTAACAGGCAACAAACTTATTTTTTTTTAAAGGATAGGAAAGTAAACGAACAGTCGTAGCCTTGCGGCTATCGACGCCCAAAAGTTATGCAGATGAGTTGCACTCCTTTTCCCTATCCCCCCGATGTGCCAACGGAAACTCACGAACCACACGAAACGCGACAGCATAGCTGCCACTTTACACCTGTATCGTGTGAGCGAGAGGTACCATCTCTATCGTGGTAGCCGATTCGTCTGCAAAGCAGCATGGCATTTTCAAAAAATATATTTAAAAATATACATATTAGATTCTAATGAGATTTGTCATAGTCGCACAAAAACTAATAACCTATTTATTTATCTCTGAGTATGATATGCTAATAAACATTATAAATCCGGAGAGTCCAGTGGTAAGATTATATAAAAATACGGGCAACAGTTTAGTTTGTTATATTATCGGACACTATAATAGATAGTTAAACTCAACTTATGTGTTAGGGCAATAAACTACAACGACCGCGTCACTATCACACATATTATATTCGTGACAAGCGCATGCACTCGCAGTGTGTCGCGTAATGTTGACTTGAACTATCTAAAATTGAAAGTCTCTGATAAAATAACAAAGTTAGATGAGTCTATATGCTATTATATTTATCTAAGCGTCCCAATAGGTAACAATTCAAATATTTAAGAACGAAGAATAAATAACTCTGAAAACAAAGTTCCAAAGTTTTGTCTATTTAGAAGTTGGAAACTTTCGCGGTAGACAAAGTAAATAAAGTAGCCGATAATGGATGGGGTACTTCATTGTTATATGAATTCAGACTATTTGGTACAAGTTTTGTTTCGTGAACTATGTTGCTGACTATACCAAGTCTGTTGGCTGTTGGATCTTTATTAATCTTCTTTATTAATACTAATATATAAAAGTATCAACCCTTATATTATGTCCCACTGCTGAGCACGGATCTCCTCCTCGAAATCGGGCGAGGAGGATAGTGGGCCATAGTTAACCCCTTGCGCTGGCCCAATGCGTGCTGGTGAAGGTCACATACCTTCAAAGACTTTAATTATAATTACTTTAATCTCATCAGGCATTTTCTCGTCAGAGTTTTCTCACGATGTTTTCCTTCACCGGTGAGCGAACGATGGTCCTGTGTTCGGAGTGCACTAAGAAAGCTGAAAAACCCATTTCAAGGCAAGTGTGTGCCTCATGGGTCAAGATTGAACTCGGGACCTCTCGCTTGATAGGCCGACCCCATTACATACTGGACCAACGTCACTCAATGGTAATATATGATACTAATATTAATGCAATCTTAGTGCGTGGCGGTCCGTGTTGGATGCGAGTAGCAAGGGATAGGTCGTCTTGGCGTTCACTGAGGGAGGCCTATGTTCAGCAGAGGACGGATAAAGGCTGATGATGATGATGATGATAATGATATTATTAATATAATGAATATGAAGTTTGTTTATTGAATCTCAGTAACTTCTAATCAGATTTTAAAATTACTTCTTATGGATTCAGAATAGTTATAGGTTTCATAGAGTGTTTCACGGACCTTTTTTGGTTTTTTCGTAATTCACTCATCTATTAATAAGTAATTAAAGATAATTTTCTTAATATTATTCTGTGTGTATGTCAATGAACTCCTCGTAAGCGACTGATATGGATATCGTGTTTGTTGGTCTTGAGTTTGAAAATGATTTACATTTAATACATTTTAGATTTAAAATTCGGTCCACCTCAAAACAACGGGACAACGTTTGTTGGTTCCTCTATTTTAATATATTTTTCAACGACAAAACGAAAAACGAAAAAATCCCGGGTTTTGTAAATACAAGACGAAGTGAGACCAACAATAACCGGGATTTATGAATTATTCCGCTTGAAATGCTAACTCTATCATCCTTTGCGGCGCAACATAGATACCGACAGCAAATAAATGTAACGAATAATTTTAGTAAAAGGCAGAAACTAAATTATATGTATGAAGAGAGTTTTTGGTTCTGTTAACTATAATAAATAGGGTAAAGGGATGATATCACCCGCGGTTGTACCCGCGTACTTTCCATTCCTGTGCGAGTACGGAGATAAGTTTTAGCCTATGTGTAATAGTCTAGCTTACAGAATACTGTAAGCTAGACTATTGTAGTTTCATTAAAATCCAGTCAGTAGTTTTTACGTGACAGAGGAACAAACATCCATACTTACAAACTTTCGCGTTTATGATATTAAGTAGGATAGGACCACTAAGTATATTTTTGAACGTCAATTGAGTCTATCACCGGTTCCAAAGCAGGCCCACTGAGAAGAACCGGCGAAACAAACTCTAGTAGAACTAATTTATTCATGTATTCTATAACAAATTGACATGTTATCCTGAAATACCTGGAAGGAACGCCTTATGTTTTATTGTTATTAGGTGTGGTATCGTCTATTGAGTCTTTTATTTTGTAATCCTTTACCACACAAGCGCTCTTTAATAACTTTTTAAATTTAGGTTATTTAGATCTTCTTTGAAATAGTTACTGAAGGTCACACGATGTTTTGTGAAAATATATCTATGCCAAATTTAATGGATACTCCTTCTTAATTTTTTTCTTTTTCTTTCTTATAAATTCTGTATGTAAAAATAGATCTAACCAATAGATTTTAGTAGATAGTATACAGCACAAAGTATTTCTGATGAATTTATTAAATTTCCAAACCACTGAAATAGCTATTAACCTTTTTATGCTGACTGTATATCTAAGAAACGACCGCGATTCACTCGCTTAGTCCTCAGCTAAAGACAGTTTCACACAAGACCGATGAAAGAGAATTTTTTACTCAGATAAAAAACAGATTAAAAGTGTTTCTGTAGTTTATTAAAGTTTTTATTTTAAGCCTTCATAAAGAGGATTATTTCAAGCACAAACTGTCTGCAAAGCTAATTAAAAAAATTGTTCATTGTTCAGGAAAACTGAGTTGGCGTTTATAAAATAAAAATAAACTTTTTTATATAGAACGCGTATATGAATAATATAATAATAGAGGCATAGAACCTGTGTTCGGATGTATAATAGAAATAGATATTGGTAGAAATTCAAGCAACCAACGATCTGTGTGTACCGTTAATCATTCGGCCAATCAAAGCGCAGAAGCGCCGCAGCGTTGCAGCACAAATTTGGAGAAATTGGTTTTCATACGAAATACAACATTATTGGTCTATTCCGGTTATATATTCGATGCTCGGGATAAACAACACTGAAACAAGTTCCCTGGGCTAGTCTCAGGTCTCACGGGTTACATTTTTTGACGCGAAAACGTCTTATAATTCGGTGAAGCCGGCTGCACGCACGAAAAAACATGACTCATGCGGCGCTACCTCGCTGTGAGGCGTACCATGTAGGCTTGAAGTGCAAGCGAGAGCGCGGAACGAGCGACAAAGAGGCACAATCAGCCCATCAGTATTTTGTTATGACGTTGTCACGTTCAACTATCGTCAGTAAACCGACTTAACAGACAACCGATTTTTTTTATATTTATGGGTGACGGTGACTCGTCTGTTTGGCTCCCCAATTAAAAAAAAAACCTATTTTTTTTAACTTTCTTATTGGAAGGAAGGAGATTTTTATTTTGCCAGAATAATTATGTTAGGTTTCCTTTGAAGGATGCCTTATATGCCAAATAGATTTGGGACAATTATGTGGAGTTTTAGAGACATTTATTTTAATTCTTAAAATTTATTTCTCCTTTTTTCTTTATAGAGTTTCTTTTTTTATTCCTTTCTTAGAATTTCTTTTAGTTTACTTCATTTATTTTAGGAATTAAAAAAATAAAAATAAATGAAGTAAAGTAAAAGAAACTCATTTGTTGTGCTAATCCAATTTTCAGTGGTAAATAAGAATTTGTTTATCAATTAATTAACGGCGAATTACGTCTTTCAGTTTTCAGACTTTTACGTTTCTTTATAAAGTATTCTGAAAGTTAACGCTGATAGTTTTCACTAGTCGAGTCAGTTGGTAAACTCGGAAAAACTAAGCTGCTTATGTCACGTTTTCAATTTTCCAGGATTCTTTAGCTTAAGAATTGGGTAGAGCTAAGAATAAAACGATGCGATAAATCCAGACACCGTTACTTGAGATGAGATTACTAATACTCGTAAGAACTGTTTCCGTCTCTTTAAGAATTCTTCTTTTTCTTAAGAGTCTTAAATTTCAATATTGAATTGAATCTCTATATAGAAGAGGCTACTCAGCATGTTGAAAGATCCCGAAAGCCTCGGTAGGAATCCAAAAGGAATATCCTTAAAAATTATTACATAATACTTTTGTTGTGCGATTTAATTCATGTAATTGTCATGTCATTAAGAAATAGTAAAAAAATCATTATTTTTAGCAGCACTTTTTTAACTACCGACGCTATATTTATAAGTTTGACTGCTATGAGTGAACTGGTGCATGCATTTTTTTATTTGAAAGGGGTTTTGTTGCGCTGGTCTCTTAGACGTGATTCATCAAAATTAATTTAGCAATCTCAAGGTCATTAACACTTCTTATTAAGTATAATAATACTCGAGACGATGTCCTTGCAGTGGTCGGTCCATGTTGGATGTGAGTGGCAAACGGTCGTCTAGGCGTTCATCGAGGGAGGCCTATGTTTAACAGTTGACGGATAAGGGCTGATGATGATGACAATGCTATATAGTACATTTTAAACTGCTAATATTTTTTTCGTTTCAATCCCTAAATTCAGAATAAAAAAAACTGTATTATTGTTTACGCAAATGTTCGCAATGTTCCAAATTTGTCTTAAGTAATTCTAGATATCGTTTTATTAAGCCAAGTGGTCCCAACTTAACCCTAAAATGCAAACGAAAATATGAAAGTGAAAAGTGAAATTAAATTGACACACATAAAAAAAATAAGAATTTTCAGCTTATGGTGTAAATATTCCTAGCTACCTAGTCCTAAGAGAATTATTTTCTTCTATTTTTTTCCTTATTGTGAGATAAAATCTTAAGGATATTTCTTAAGTAATTTCTTCTGTCGTTACGGTCCCCGCGTCTAAAGCAGTTCCATTGTGTTGCGTCTGTACTCTGTTCTTAATATTTTTCTTTACGCGCGCCTGTATAAAATTTCGACTTAGCGAGACAGTTTTTACTGAAATAAAGATAAAATCCTTCACATTCAACGACAATGGGACACTTGAAATGTTTTGTTATACTTATATTAAAAATAACAATCGTCTGCGTCTTTGTGTGAATTGATGGTCGGGGGGTTTTTGTGAGGAATGATATGGTTTTGTCAATAAAGTTATTGCCCGTGGTTTTTAGACACAAGCGTCGTCTCAAGGGGTCTGAGCCATCGGGCAACTCAGCATTTGAATTGCCCGTTTTATTTTATATTTTTAAATCGCTAATTCGTTTATTTTTTCGAAATATTTTTTTTCGACAAACTTTTTTTTTATATTTTATCTGCAGTTTTTGGTAGACGTGTCACCTGATGGCAAGTAGTCAACGTTACCTATTTCCAGGTCAACTAGGTTGTGATACCTAGTTGGCCTGAAACTAGCCCTGGCAACTAAGTGTTGTGTATCCTCTGAAAAAGACAGTAAATTAATATCATCAGCTCAATTGTGGTAACTTATGAGTATTCCCCTTTTTAATTCACTATGGTGTAAGGCTTCTATCATTGCTAATATCCATCTACCACTGGCATCGAGGTTTACCGCCTCATAATTTTCCTTTTTAGAACTAAATCTAAATATATCCGTCTATCGGTTATTTAGCGTAAGCTACCGGATATATATACCGGATATGGCGATGATAATGATGACGATGATGATGATGATGACGATAAAGATGATGACTACGGTAATTGTAATGGTGATATTAATATAACTCAGATATTTGTCGTGCTGAGAAAGAAAATAATGGAATCTAGTCATGAATTTGGGGATACGATAGATCCATTAAAAAAGATACGGATATAATGAAAATATGGAAGGTTTGGATTCAGATTTCAATTAAATCTAAGACCGGAAGAAGCTTAGAGATAAGGATATTAAAAAGGATGAATGCGATAAAATCTCCAAGCTTGACGCGAATGAACTGAATAAGGTATTTATACATGCTGAAATGATGAGCGACGATGGTCCAGTGGTGGATGGACTCGGCCTCTTATGCGAGAGGTTCCGGGTTCGATCCTGACCACCCGTGTGTATGCCTGGAAATGGGGTTTTCTAAATTCCTAAGTGCACTCCAAACACGAGACCATCGCTCGCTCACCGGTGAAGGAAAACATCGTGAGGAAACCTGCATGCCTGATGAGATTGAAAGTCTCTGAAGGTATGTGAAGTTCACCAACCCGCATGACCAGCGCATCGGTGAACTATGGCCCATTACCCTCTTCGCCTGCTATCGAGGAGGAGATCCAGCAGTGGGACATAAAGGGTCGATACTTTTTTACATGGTGAAATATCATATCCCGAGCGATTAAAATTATCGTAACGTTTACAGCAGTTAGTATATTCCCAGTAACCCAAAGATCTTAAGACCTTTGATTTTAATCTAAAATATTATGAACGGTATAAATAAACAAAATGTAGATGTTAACCGCTCGATAGGCGGTTGCAGCGTATTTTAAAGTCAAATCCACAACGCAAAATATTCAAAGCCGCGGCGGGGTTGTTCCGAATTGCAAATGTTGCTCTGTGTAGGTCTGTGTGGAATGGATCCTACAAACGTCTTGTAATTGCGTATCTGTTTGGAAACAATCAACACTTTCGAGATGAGCCGGTCCTTTTTATCCACGATGCAAAAGGTTTGATATAAAAGAAAGAAAGAAAGTTTATTTGTGACACACATTAGGTGCACAGACGTGTATGACAATAATTCAATATTAAATATATATTTTTTCTTACTTGGGTATCACAAAATGGTTCCAGCTCAGTGTTTTGCTGATGTTAACCAGCACTGGTCTTCTTTTGGAATCGTTTATACGTTTTTTATTATGTTACTTGGATAGTAGTAGCGACGATGGTCCAGTGGTGGGTGGATTTGGCCTCTTATGAGAGACGTTTCGGGTTCGATCCTGACAACATATGCTGATGTTTTAACTGGCTAAGGCAAAAACAACAAGATGAAGTCAGACTTTAGCAGCCTTTGTTTTGATATTTATTTTTTTTGTTGTAACTTTTTTGTGTTTAAAAAAAAGTAAAGTATCAACCCTTATAATATGTCCCACTGCTGGGCACGGGTCTCCTCCTCGAAATCAGGCGAGGAGGGTTAATGGGCCATAGTTCACCGATGCGCTGGCCCAATGCGGGTTGGTGAACTTCACATACCTTCAAAGACTCTCAATCTCATCAGGCATGCAGGTTTGATGTTTTCCTTCACCGGTGAGCGAACGATGGTCTCGTGTGTGCGCTTACAAATTTTAGAAAAACCCAGGATCAGGGTCAGGATCGAACCCGGAACCCCCCGCATGAGAGGCCGAGTCCATCCACCACTAGATCATCATCGCTTTTTTGTGTTTGTCGGCATCAAGACTGGTCTATTGAAATCTGGTCACCCACCGCTGAGTAGATAACACCGCATTATGAGTCGCACAAGATGGATGACGTCACTGGAGCCGGCTCAGTAAAAGATGGTGCGACGACCTAAGTCCTAAACGCATACCGTGCTGGCCGGCATGGGGTGGTGCAGGAGCACCGCAAAACAGCGGTAACATAAACAAATAGAAGAGCTTGGGAGAGGACTTTGTCCAGCAGCGGGACATCACTGGCTTTTAAAAAAAATGTTTGTAGTTACATATTATGTTCCATGATTTTGAAAAATGAGATATTAAACCATTTAATAATAATTGGATAATTTTTACTAACTACAAAAGAAGGCGTCAAAGTTTTAAGCTTTTTACCCGTTAAAGTTGAAAAGTACATTTTGGTGTTTTAAATTCAAGTCTGGCATTAATTTTTAATTCTTGGACCGTTTCCAATGTTATCGCATCGTATCAATTATTTGTAATTACTGTCGTAAGCTTGAAGCGTATTAAACGTAAGCCCCATAAAGCAAATTTAAAAAGTTAATATTTCTTTTTTAAAAAGACATCCATTGGTATTAAGGTTAATTGAAATTAAAAAGCACTCATTACGGCTACCGAGAGTTTGTCTGCTTATTTGATGTAATTTTTGTAATATTAAATATTATCAACAAATTAGGTTATTATATGTCTGTAGAATCCAACCCACTAAGAGCCGGCGTAACAAACTCGGTGCTTGTAATCGTTTCAATATTCAAAAGCATTTATTCAAAAACAAAACTTTATGCTTTGTTATTCTAGAATGATCTGAGAGAAGTTTTAAATTGACACTGTTATTTACACTTTCAAAATTATATTAACGTATTAACAAATAAATAAATCGTCATCATCATCCTTCATCCCTCCACTTTTGATCATAGGCAAATGGTTCCATTATATATTTTTTATTTATTAATAACATATTAGGAACAAAAAATGTTAGATTTAACATTCTGAAAGTGCGAGAGCTTATTTTCGTTTGAACATTTAGGAGTTACGTTTGGTGTAACTAGTTTCTCACTTATTTGAGATGATAAGCGTCTTTAAATTATTAAAAAAAATCATTCATTTTTCTTTTGCTCTACGCTTACTATAAAATTTTATAGATAGTCGTTCTGCTGCGGGAAAATCACTATAAAAATTTCACGGTGTATATCATTTCCTGTTAGATGCGAGTGGCAAGGGATCGGTCGTTTTGGCGTTCAAAGAGGGAGGCCTTTGTTTAGCAGTGAATGTATAAAAGCTGATGATGTTATGTGAATGATATAATGTCTAGCCATGTGCCGCATTAAAATATATTCGTGATAGCCGGAGCTATTGACTAGTAATTATATTTCTATATCATTCAGCAAGTAGATATACGGACTATTTATACATTTTGACGACGCACACAACTAATTAAATTAAAGTCTACGAGCAAAGACGCAGGCAAAAGAACCTTGTTTATTCTAATAAAATATGAGAAAACGCTTGATTGCCGAATGTGTAAATAATTAAGTTGTACAAATTATTCTATACATTTGTTATTTCCTTTAAAGATATTAATTAGTTGGATTGGAGTCGATTGTAATCAGTGGTGATCATACTTACATTGATCAAAGGAAGAGTCCTTTAGTCCTTTCTTTTAGTTCCTTTTTTTTCCTTTTTAGGCCTATGATATCCTATCGACAGGCGATCGAAATGAAATAGTAAGTAATAGACAATAGAAGAGTAATAGAGTCCTCACCGATTTTATTTACTTTATATCTACTTCATTTACTTGTATTAAGACACTTACCTATTTCAAAAATTGAGCTATATAAACCAAAAAATATATAAAAACCTAATGATATTTTTAATGAGCATATCAGTATATAGGTAGTATATAAGTCCACAAAAAATAACTATTTTTATACAAGCTGTATACGTATTTTCTTTAAGAATCAAGTTAAATAATTCTTAAGGTACAGGGTATTAGAATCGCAAAACAGCTTGGCCGGGCCAAACGTGCTCCGCATATTTTGTGGATTAAGAATTTGCCTTTAAAATGAAGCGATAAGAGAAATGCTGAACGTCTTAAAACCATCGATTTTCAATAAGCAAGCCCGCGGATGAGCCGCGGATTAGTATTATACTTTGTAATCATTTTAATGTGCATGTTCCTGGGAATTTACGGGAAATATCAAAACCCAAGGTCTTGCAATTAGAGTTCCGTTCAAATTGACAAAACGGGATGAGATCACTCTGTCTGCGTGACTGCTTGGGGAAGCTACCTGCCAAACCAGTATAGGACATTTCGAAAAAAAAAACTGTCTCCGTATTTCCGTCTATCTGTAAAACCAAAGATGTAAAGAGTACTTTCCACTGTCAACGTGAAATTTTTTGGAGGAAATGTAGGCTTCGCTATAATGAGTAAATAAAATGTCTGAAAACTGTTAGAAAATATCAAAACCCAACCAGATTTTGCAATTAGAGTTCCGTTCAAATCGACCAAACGGGATTTCTCTGTCTCCGTATTTCCGTCTATCTGTACAACCAAATATGTAAAAAGTAACTTCCACTGTCAACGTGAAATTTTTGAGAAGAAATCTAGGCTTTGCAATATAAGTAAATGAAAAAGTTTGAAAACTGTTAATTTGTTGTTTTTTTACATTTTTTTGGAACCGACAGCATGTCGGCATGCCTTATAAAGAAAAAGAAAGAATAAGCTTTATTAAAGAATAAGAAACACACATATGATAGGGTGAAACACAAAGGCAAAAAGGTCAAAGAGGCAGTCAGCTCAGCATGTGCGACTGCGCTAATGGCAGACGCGCTGATTTTCAGCTGACGCCTGAGCGGTGACACACTTAATATATCATTATATATATCTTAATCTTATCTTATTACTTATCTGAGTTTTTTGAATGAAACTCCTTATCGCGTGATACATGCTCTCTAGAGAAAAGTGTAATATAATTTCTTTCTGACACCCCTTGCTACAGTTAAAGCCGCAAACTATAGACATGAACTAATTGCTTAAAATAAAAATTTTTCATCCAAATCCTTAAGGATTGAGGGACAAGACAGAAACTCAAGTCTGACTGCTATTAGTAGTTTATCAAAGTTAGTTTATTAACGTAGAATCAAAGAAAACTTATATCAATATCACTATTGCACTTGATAACGCCTTTACAGTTGAATTAAATAACACTCCTTCTATTTCCCTGCCGTAGGGAAATCGCAATTCAATGTTAAATGTGATTTTACTTGGATTTATGAAAATATCTTTTACTTAATTTAATAAAGTAAACATTTCGAAGCGCATGTTTCGAACCCAATTATGAATAATATCATATTTAAATTATTTTAGTATAATTTTTCCATGATATATTTGGACAAGAATAATTTAAGAGCGCTTATATTATTATTTTAGGAGTTTTTTATTTTACTGATACAATTGTGATCAAACTCTTTGTTCCTTTAGGTTGGCTCTGATTATCTTCACTGTTCTAAGTCCATGCCAATTACCTAGTAACTATTGATATAAAAACCAAAACACTTTTATTTTACACTAGCGGACCCGACAGACTTCGTTCTGCCAAAATTAAAATTTCAATTAAAAAATAGGGGTTGATGTTAGAGGGGTGAAAATTTAGGATTGTATGTATTTTTGTATGCTGTATCATAAAAAAATAGAAATTAAAAATTTTGTCTAAAAAATAAAAAATAAATTAGGGATGGACTACCCCTAACATTTAGGGGGATAAAAAAAGATGTTTAAAAAATTTCATCAAAATCGATCAAGCCGTTTCGGAGGAGTATGGCAACGAAAACTGTGACACGAGAATTTTATATATTAGATAATAATATGCTTAGATGGGTACTTATAGAACGCGGAAAAAACTGCATGTTTCTGGGTTGTCGTTTCCATAGAGAATAACTGGCAAGATACTCCATGGTTATTTTTGTGTATTTCAAAGTCTTTAGTGAATGTCAAAGTTTTTCGGGCACTCGTAGCCAATAAAGGCCAAACAAGCCACTAAGCCAACTTTCCCCTCGACTAGTTCATCAACTTGTGAAGTTGATTTATTATTTACAGCTAGATTATGGGCCATACATAAATAACAGCCAACGCCACGCGGGAGGTAGGGGGGTTGACGAAGTGTGATATTATGTGACAAGGGATGGGATCCAAGTTTATTGTGACGTCACACTTTACCATTGAAAGCACCGATTTTAAACTAATAAAGAGAGACATTCCAAAAATAGGTTCAAATAACTTTAATGGGAGTGTTTGGCCTAATTAAGTTCTTACAAAATATAGTAAGTCACTCACTATACTTACAAAATTTTCGGCTTGGACACAAAATTAAGTGCTAACAGTAAGCAAGAAAGACGCCATTTTGCTAAATATTGATTTTTATGCTTACCGGATTACCTACTAAATTTTGTAATTACCTGCTTAATTCGGCCGAAAAAAAGACAAATTGGGCATCCATTGTTACTTTTCGGATTTTTTTCAAAATGTTCATATAAAACATAAAAATGATTTTTTATAAAAAAATTGCGAAAATGCTTAATACCATATAACATATGGTATTAAGCATTTTCGCAATTTAAGTATTTGAAATTGATCGAGGGCTAAAATGAAACGTTGGCGTAATATTTCAAAATCATTACGACCCTTATTTGAAGTTATGGAAACATAATGGAAAAATTCAATAAAACGTTCGGATATGGATAGATTTGATAGAGCTGTAATTCTTTTATAATGTATAACAATTCCTTTTTAACAAGAAGTTTTTTAAAATCGTACTATATCGTCCTTCGTCGTATCCGACAATGACGAATCCTGGCTACTTCACGAGCGTTAGTCTCATGGTATGGGTTCGTCTTCTTGAGAAAGAGGATGCGGGGTTGACCCTGGTTTGGGTTTTTCTCAATTTCTAAGTGCACATGAGATCATCACTCGCTCACCGGTGAAGAAAAGCATCGTGAGGAAATTTTGAAGATGTGTGAATTTCACCAACCCGCATTGATCCAGAGAATTGGTGAATAGCCTAGCACTTTCCTTATCTGATGTGGAAAAGGAGAACCGTGACTAGCAATAGGGTTGGTATAAATATAGATAACGAAGAGATTCGACGGTAAATGGGTTGACAATTTACCATCACCGTTGTTCAACAGGAGCTCAATCCCGACATTAACGCTTCTTGTAAGCTTCACTTGTCTGTGCGTTGTCTGCCATGACTTTCTTGCATCATCATAACCAACTAGTCCCTAGATTATGTGGTAATATTACCAACGCGCCCCGTAATATAATGCTAAAAACATGGTAAAAATGCCGTTTTAAATAGTTTAAATAATAAGCTATATTATTGTAAAGTTTTATCAAAATCCAATTTTTGGTTTTTACGTGAAAGAGTAAGTGATATGATAATATACATCCATACATTCTTACAAACTTTCGCGTTTATAATAATAGGATACAAATTACAGAAAGTATATGAGAAATATTACCGAATAGTCTCGAAAGAAAGAATAAAACAGAACTTGTGTAAATTAATTTTCTTATCTTGATAAAAGCTTTGTGGTACTTTTGATTAGAGCACCTTACAAATAGCCACAAAAGGTTTTAGAGTAGTACCTTTTGATTGAAAAGGCAGTGCTTAGACACAATGTAAATCTTATTTGAATGAGTAAATAATGAAAATTAATCTCTGACTTGTCTCTGTCTGGGCTCATAAGAAAACGTTATTCTTTCCTTTTTTCATTTTCTCAAGGATTTCGCATGTCCTCAATTTTTTATCTGACTTATTTCTATGCGTGCACCAAAAAGCTATTCTATTTTTACGTGTAAATACTTTTTAATGTCGATTATTTAAATTATTAAATTTTAGAAAAGACCAGTCAAATTACTAGTTGATCAACTAATCAAGCGATTGGTTTATCGATTAATCAGACATCTGGTCAATGTATCATCGTGGAACAGTCTTGTTTATTGTAATTAGGTAGAAAAACTGGCAGACATGCCACATGCCACGTGATGATTAACCGGCAATGTCAAAATACAAAATAGTAATTAAAATGGTATGACAGATATACTGCCTGCTTTCTGAAACATAGTCGGATGTTTGTTGCAAAGAAAAAAGCAGAATGGTACGACACAAACGTATCATTTTCACTGGTATCTATGAATCAAACATGGCCGACACAGGCCACCCGCCAGATGTAAACACAGACCGCATATTTTTTTTGAACACCTTGAAATTTGAGGCATTCTGGGCTACCTAAGACACACTTTAGTAGTCAACTGTAATTTTCAATTACTAATTTCTATAGCAACGACACGAGACCATCGCTCGCTCACCGGTGAAGAAAAACATCGTGAGTAAACCTGCAAGCCTGATGAGATTGAAAGTCTTTGAAGGTATGTGAAGTTTACCAACCCGCACTGGGCCAGCGTGGTGAACTATGGCGCACTATCCTCCTCGCCTGATTTCGAGGAGGAGACCCGTGCCCAGCAGTGAGACATAAAGGGTTGATACTTTACTTTTTTTATAGCAACGACAAATTAGACGTAAATCTCAAGGATGTATTGTTTATAATTATCGATATTATTTTATTTTGATAACATATTTCATATCGTTTGAAAATCACGGGGTCCTTATATTCGCGGAAATTTGGACAGGACTCCAAAGCCTTTTATGTGGATTTATTTAGATAGATACAATATTTTTATAAGATATTCCACTGGTTGAATCTACTATGTTTAAATAAACATGATTTACAATAAGTTACTAGAAATCTATAGATATAAATAATATTGAAGTCTGTTTGTAATATTAAAATAACCACTTTTTACTACATGCATATTAATATAAATACATACATTATAAACTAATAAAATATTTTTTCCATTTTTGTCTGTCTGTCTGTTTGTTCCGACTAAAATCTGAAATGGCTGGATCGATTTTGACGGGACTTCTAGTGGCAGTTAGCTGATATAATAAGGAGTAACTTAGACTATAAATTAATTATCATCAAACTGAATACGTTCGTAAATCTAAGTTAATGCGATATATAAGATAGATATAAAGACAAGATACAATATTATAAAGAGGAAAACTTTGTTTGTTTGTTTGTTTGGTTGTAATTAATAGGCTCAAAAAGTACTGGACCGATTTCAAAAATTATTTCACCATTCGAAAGCTACATTATCCACGAGTAACATAGGCTAAATTTTATTCTGATAAAAAATAGGGTTCCGTTTGGTTTTTCGGACACAAGATGTAAAAAATGTTATTTCGCGTACTAAGATCCCGTTGTAAATCTAAGTTAACGCAGGCGAAGCTGCGGGCAACAGCTAGTATAAAATAATGGCGACACTACTTTTACTGCATCGCAGCATACGAATTGGTTTTGCTATTGCACGTCAAAAATTATTCACATAAAAATCCTACTAATATTATAAACGTGAAAATTTGTAAGTATAGATAGATGGATAGTTGGATGTTTGTTACCCTTTACGTAAAAGCTACTGAAAGGATTTTAATGAAACTTCACAATAATATAGCTTATACATCAGAATAACACATAGGCTATAATTCATCCCTGTACTCCCACGGGAATGGAAAGTACGCGGTTGAAACCGCGGGGTGCTGCTAGTACGTAATAATAAAACAATAATGTCCTTCGATCCACTTGGCGTTCAGCAGTGGACGGTTAAATGCTGATGATGATGATGATGACGATGAATGCCCTTTAAATCGTACGAGTACCTCATAAAGGCTTCTATTTCCGTCGTGCAATGATGCAAAGAACTCGATCTTTGCCCACTCAAGAATTACAAAGGAACTTTTTGAGACAGTAAGTGCTGTGATTCAATTTAAAATTTCTTGGATCTTGAAGGGGCTTCGTGCTTAGGATTATTTCACGCGTTAACATTAGATCAATAACGTAATATATTTTTATATTAGTTTTCCCAGAGAAGTACGCTCCGTTAATCATCATCAGCGACCCGACTACTGCTGGGTCTCCACCTCGAAATCAAGTAAGGGCAAGCAAGTAATAAGTAAACGCTGGCTCAAAAAAATAGCAATTTAAATTATAATATTAACTTTCCCGTGTTGTATAAAATTATTGAATTTTTTAATCACTAATTAAATTAAAAATGCCAATTTAATAAAAAGAAATCGAAGACAAAGAATTGTACAAAAAAATTTTGTATTGAAAATACTTTGCTCCTTTATAAATGTTGCCACTATATTATTCTTAATCTATTTAAACCGGTAAAAACCGGTTAGGATTCGAAAAGTAGTAGTTAATGTCCACCAGCCCATTCCATAGATCCGGGATAAGTGGACTCGCCCGGCAATATCCGGAAAAAACCGGATTAAAAAGGTCCGTTAATGGTTCTACCGTGAAAAGTGACGCAATTACAAGGAATTGATTTCTCCCTTTGTTCTCCGTCTTGATGTATTGACCTTCAGTTAACTTACTGCTGTGCTGACTTTTACCCGCTGATTTACTTGCTTGTTGCCAGATAATGACGAAAATTATGGCGATGATGATGATTAATATGATGACGTTATTACTATTATAAGTATCAAACGGTTAATGTCTCTCTGCTGGGCACGAGTCACCTCCTTGAAATCAAGCGAGGAGGGCTATTAAGCCATAGATCACCAATGCGCTGGTCAAATTCGGGTTTTTGAACTTCACACTCAGAGATGCGCCGTGCTGCGCTACATCTTGCCTGTTTCTCAAGTGAAACAGTTTTGCTGTATATTTAACAGAATGGCAGGACTGGCAGTATTATTATTGGCACTGAGATTTAATCAAAGCCGTAAGTAGCCTTTTTTGCGTCCTGTGCGAGCTTATATAACTGCGCCCTTAGCAAACCGAAAAAAATTTAGTCCTGCCTGGTCTGGCCATTTTTGCGCCCCCCTGAGTCTACGCCCTGTGCCTGGGCGCCTTATATTCGCGGAACTTTAGACAGGACTCAAAGGCCTTTATGTAGATTGCGGCCCTATTTACGGCTCCGGACTTAATATCTTATGCCTCAGGATTGGTAAAACAAATAAGTTGACTGGGAATGTTCCAGATTAATTAGTTTCTGTTAATGGGTGACGTTGACCCCTTACTACCCGGTGGCTCTGCCTCGCTAATCCACAAAAATAAAATATAAACTTTTTCGAAGTATTAGTATTTGCAGTCACTGGGATTTATTTTTCAAAATCCGTCTATTTTTCGTGTGATCTAACAAGTTAGCAGCAAAACTCAAAGCTTCGTCAGGATTATCACCTGCGTCATAAAGGGGGGCTTATGACGGGTCCTTTGTGTCGTTTAGGCTTCCTGTGATATTCCACGCGAAAATAGAATCAATTGTACACTAACAAAACGTTTGTGAGGTTTTTGTGTTTCAGGAATTGCTAGTTACCTTATAAGGATTCCAATTCAGAAGATAAATGTATTTTTGTGCTTTGTATATAAAATTTACGTTATTTTGCTTTATTAAATAATACAGTAAGAGAGATCGTCTGGGATAGGTCGTCTTGATGTTCATTAAAAGAGGCCTACGTCCATCAGTAAAAGGTTGATGATGAAGTCCATGAAACATTGTGATAATGTTTCTTGAGAATGGCTTATATCACACATATCATCACTATTCAGAGACAGAATAAGTCCTGCTGGAAATGAGCACAGAACGATTTGCTAAGAGGTAGTAAGTATCAACTCTTTATATCCCACTGTTGGGCACGGGTCTCCTCCTCGAAATCAGGCGAGGCCAATAGTTCACCGTGCTGGCCCAGTGCGGGTTGGTAAACTTCACATACCTACCTTCAAAGACTTTCAATCTCATCAGGTAAGCAGGTTTCCTCACTATGTTTTCCTTCACCGGTGAGCGAACGATGGTCTCCTGTTTAGGGTGCACTTAGAAATTTTGAAAAACCCATTTCAACCAAACATTCACACAACCAGAGCTTATGTAGATATCTCGTCTTTTCTTTTCCCCATCCCCCCCAAAGGGCCACTGGTAACTCACAATCCGCACAAAACGCAACAGCATAACTGCCACTTTTGTGCCGGCTCAATTCGGCTGCAAAGCAGCATGGCACTGCTTCTTTACAAAAGAATAGGGTCGAAGAAAGTCAACTTTTCGTTTCATTTTAATTGACATCAACTCCCTGCTTACTTTTTCACGTACCCTAAAATACTCTTACTTAATTGATACTATAGAAGTATTAGAGGGTACTGGGCATGTTATTTTGGACAATGCATTTTATGCTTACAATAGAACCCCGTACCGTTTACGTTCAAAGGCTTTGTACTAATATTCAAGAAGATAGTTGTGAACGCGGGCATGAGGCAAGTCTTCTGAAATAGTATTGTTATGTTAGTTTAAATAGATATAAATGAATTGATAAAGGATTTCAGCAGTTGATGGATAAATGCGCAATTTTTACAAATTTAATTTTTATAATGAAACAAATTTACGGATTTTATCGCGGTCACGGGAGGACCATGGTTGCTGTAAAGTATCCGAAACGTCAGGCTTGTAAAAAACTTCATTAGGCGCGATAAAATCCGTAAACTTGTTTCATTATAATGTGTGAAATTCGCGTAAATATAATAAAAAAAATTATAAATTAAAATTAGAATAAATTTTATTACATTATTAATGAAATCTATAATAAAGGATGGAATAAAAAAGTACTAAAAGTAGGTCCTAATACGGACAAGCACATAATTAAGGATTCGGAAGCAGCGGCATGTGCAGGCGTTAAAAAAATAAGACTTGGTCTTGCTTTCTAATCTAAAACACATAGTAAAAGACCATTTGGATATGAAACCTCATACGCAAGACGAACATATTAATGAGTACAAGTGCCTGATTTTTTAAATCATCTTTTAAGCTTTACATGGAAATTTAATTCCATGGACGTCCCCTAGAACGTCCCGCCTTTTGTTTTGTTGTTAGTTGTTATTGACATCAGCTTGGATTATATTCTGTATTTCTTGTCTTTATTTATAAATCTGTACGTGTACAGATGTAAGAAAGAGTTGTTGGAAAAAAGTGTTTGTTACTTCAAAGTTGCATTACATTGGGATATACTGAACAAGTATTGAGAGTCTTATTATTATTTTCTTATGCTTAGGCGAATTTGAATAATACGGAAAAATCTTTAACGGATTTTATTGCTGCTTATTAATATTTTTACACGAAGACTCTTCTCGTGGACACGGTTGCTAATGATCGAAATGTCATGTGAATTTTTTAATAAACAGCGATATTTTTTTATTATAATTGAATCTAGATTTAATATAACATCAACGTTACGTACTACAGTTTCCAACAGGTGGGCTAAGTGATAAACGTAAGGTACAGTTAATTAGAGCTAATAAACGTTAAGTCCCAATCTTTATTGGAGCTTAACATTCAAATAAACTGATACCTTGGTTAAAATTCACTTACATTTAATTTTATCGGTGGCTAAATTCGTTTTATTGGCACTTTAAACGAATGTCAGATGGCTAGCGTATTTAAATTGGTGTGGGAATGTGGCAAATCGCGATTTGTCATTCATAAAAGAAGAGGAAGGAAGTAGTTTTTGACGGCTGAAAGTTATATTGTCATGACGTGGAGTATTAAAGGAGTAAGGAATAGACGAAATGCACCAGACTATTTTTTTTCGGTTGCCTTAGACCCGATCTTTTCTCCATGACCTTCCTCCTAATCTATGCCTCGTCCTTGTAATTACAAATCTATTTTATTGTATGTACCCATTATTGATACTTTGTTCAAATGTATTAACAATTTTAAGAAAATTAACAATTTTGTGTGTTTGTTTTAGGTTTTCAATAGTGGAAATCTGCAATTATTATTATGTATTTAATGGTCAAATCTAACGCTTGTACTTTCTTAATACCACATTTTTTTAATGAACTACACTTAGTGCACCATAACAATTATTATTAGCAGCGCTTTTACCCTTTATTAAACAAAACCAAATATTTACCCTCCTCGCCTGATTTCGAGGAGGAGACCCGTGCCCAGCAGTGGGACATAAAGGGTTGATACTTTACTTTTTTTTAAATATTTACTCTGATACTGGCCAATCTTCGCTGGAGCCATTATACAAGAAGAAGAGGGAATTGCATGTCATATGGGCAAATATTCAAAATATTTCTTTTTTTAGCTGTAAATACCAGTCCTAAAACCGTCTCAATACACTAGTGTAGTCAAGAGTATGGTATGAAATAATAGAAAAAGTTAAACTCTGACTATTATGGCGCCATCTTTATTTAATGCTTTTTGGACACTTTTCATACAAAGAGATGGCGCTCTCTACTTCGAAACTTCATGATCTTCTAGGCTATCCATAACTCGTTCGGTAAAAAAAAAAAAAACTTACACACTTATTACGTAGGTGGGCACCTACGTAACACTCTTTATAAATTCAAGAATACATTTTCACTTGTGATTTTCCATAAAATCTACTTCTATCTGAGAACTTTTGTTATTAGCGGAAAAGGTTAGATAATTTTATGAATCTATAAATAAAGAATCCACTTCCGATTCCCAACACGTACGCGTTCAGAGCGAAAATTTAAGCATTTCTTATCTCTGCGGCCAGAATAAGGCATAATTCAAGCCTTTATGTTTGTACGAAAATAGCAGGGTAATAATATAATATGATATGTTAGAGCCATGCGAACTGAGTGCACGCATTTTGCCAGTATCCAGGGGGCCTAGCCAAAATGCCATTACGAAAACGACAGCGGCGATCGTTCGTTCATTCGAAGTTGTGATTGGCTATCGAGCGATCGTCGACGTAATTTAGCCAATCACAACTTCAAACGAACGAACGATCGTCGCTGTCGTTTTCGTAATGGCATTTTGGCTAGGCCCCCTGGTCTTGCTTAAATGCCTTCCATAATACGCTGCATATTCGTACCATGCATATACAACACCCCACACCATAATGAACTCAACTAAAAATCGAAAATATTCCTCAGATAAGATCCACAGAATAGACTACGAATAGTATTAGTGAAAAATAATAATTATGTACATCTATTATATTAATATTATGAACAAGCAAAGTTTGTAAGGTAGTAAGGGGTAATCTCTGGATCTTCTGAATTTATTCTGAAAATTCTTTTACCAATTTTTTGAACTATTTCAGTCAATTTAACAATAAACCGAGGATTAATTATTTCAGTCTAGAGTTTATTTCTCTTTTAATCCATCGTATTTAAAAAAAAAAATATATTTGACTTTAAAAAACCAGACCAATATTGCTTTGTCAGCTATATTAGTTCTACGAAAATTTATCATTTACCATTTACAGCAAAATCAATTAAATAATAATTAACCATTTAATACTCGCATTTTTTCAAAAAATGGTTATTTGTGATTGGACTGATGTCTGATGATGGCTGATGCAGAAAGGCAATTTCTTTTGATCCAAACTTTCCATTTTTTAAACGACTTCAAGGAAGAAGGCGTTTCTCGAAGGCGAAGAAAAATAAAATAAAAAAAATAAATAAAAGTCGACACGACTTGAAGCAAGAGCCGAAAGCTATATTCACAATTTCACCACTTTTCCCAAGTCAATTGCCAAAAAAAGATCCAACATCTTTTCCCTCTCATTGCACGGGACGAGGTAAGATCAGTATCGGGGAGCTCGTTCAAGTGGAGCAAATTAACCCCTAGGGGACCCTTAACAAGCCTGGTATATAACCGAGTTTTTCGCAGATTATTATATCATCGTTAAGGACACCTTAAGTCATAAGAAGTATGTGCCTTAAAAATTACATTCATCCTCCTTTACAAAGCGTATTTTTGTTGTACGAGAAGGGAACCTGAGACCGTGCTGAGATCTTAGTTTTATATTTAATCGTATAATAATTTATATTTATTAATTCGGAAAGAAAGGAAAAGATTATATTATCTTTTTAATTTGCTATATTTAATTTACTGGTCATTGTGTCCCGTACTAGAAATATTGCTAGTATATTATTAAATATTTTACTGGAACTGTTTAACAATATTTTTTCTATTTTGGAGCTACGTTAGAATAGGACCCTACACGGGCCTCATGTGTCCTTATGTTGGAGATAGGCAAAGTCTGAACAATATTGTTTTCGTATGCTTACACGAATTTTACTCATAATAATGAAACAACTTTTACGGATTTTATCGCGGTTTATTTAGTTTTTTATATGCCCGACGTTTCGGATACTTTACATGGTCACCGCAGGACATGTTTAATTATATGAACAGTATTATTGCGATATCTACTGTTCCCCTGTAATGGTTTTTACCAGAAGTTTTCTTGTAGGTAACACTTAATAATTGTATTAAAGAATTTTTCTGCGCATGTGTAATGATTATTTTGTTTTGTGTGTATGTACCGATTTTGATGAATTTTATTTTGTGTATGCATTTGGATATGAGAGTTTTTCTTTTTTTTTCGGAATGGCCTATGCTGTTGGTCTAAAGACCTTACGCTTAATCGGTATAGTAGATGAGCGGATGGCTCATCTAAAATGGTTTAGGGTGGGGGTCTTCCCCGCCAGCCGTGAGGTCATCAACCACATGGTCTTTAGGCTTCGGATCGGGGATACGAGAGTGATTTAGATTCTCAATCAATTCCATCACAAATTGTTATGTTCAGGATGACGCCTGTCGGGTCCGCTAGTGCGAGTATCATCATCATCCAAGCCTTTTCTCAACTATATATTGGGGTCGGCTTCCAGTCTAACCGGATTCAGCTGAATACCAGTATTTTACATGGAGCGACTGCTGTCGGACCTCCACAACCCAGTAACTGGGTGATAACGGTACCCCACGGTTAGACTGGTTGTCAGATTCTCGGGCTTCTGACGACCCGTAACGACTGTCAAAGATCCACGAATCCACAGCCGGGACCAACGGCTTAACGTGCTTTCCCAGGCACGGAGGAGTCTCGGTATGTAAAGATGGTCACCCATCCACGGACCAACCTCGGCAAGCGTTGCTTAACCTGGTGGATCGATCAGCGCGGCTGTTACGACTGCGCCACGAGCTCCTCCGCTAGTGCGAGTATATTATACATATATAATAATAAACTGGTTAATCCGAATCCAAAGAATAATATATTCTCATCACGAGCAATGGCTATATATCGTTGAAGTGTTTCACTTTGTACCCGTCTGATAAGATAACCCCTTTTTAATGTTATTGCAATTTATTATATTTTATCTATCTCGTTTTTACCGGGTTAACTTCGCGTCGATTTTATCCGCCATCTTGTTTTTCGTCAGGGTATTGTGTGTTTGATATTAAGTAATTGAGATATTGTTGTAAATGAATTAAGCGACGATGGTCTAATGCTGGGTCCCCATCAGTGGTTCAGGCCTTGTCGTGGCGGTGGGGCTCAGTAGCCCAGGATAACCCCAACACCTTGGGCGAAGCGAATTGAGCCGAGGGGGCTCCTTGTACCCCTCTTATAACAAGAGGCAAGGGGTGAGGACGGGAACCTCATTATTGTACGGTCCTGATCTTGGAAGGGGTTGTTCTGTGGTGCGAGGCAACCTCTCTGTGGAGGTGGCGTCCGTCCACTGAGAGACTGACTAGCCGTCGAGGTGCCCTGTTGCTTGTAGATCCGAGGCACCTCGCAGGGTTTTAGTGGGTAGAGCTGCATCCACTTATCATTTGTCGGGCGCAGCAAGTCCAATATACCCTCCTAAGGGGACCCACTCCGCTCCCGGATGACTAACCGCATTTCCCGACGTTAAAGAAAAAAAATGCTGGACAAGGTCTCCTTAACAAAATCTTGCGAGAAGGTTAAGAGGACTGATGCTTCAGAGGTTATGTCACTTGAGCGAGAGAACCGATTTTGATCCTGACCTTGGGGTACCTGGAAATGGGTTTTTCTATAATTACATCAGTCAAACACGAGACCGTTGCTCGCTCAGCGGTGAAGGAAGACGTCATAAAGAAGAAAAAAAGAGAATGAAAGCCTTTGAGCGTGTCTGAAGTTCACCAAACTATATTGGACCCGTGTATAGGTGAACTCTTTTACCATTTTCACCTGATGTAATTCTTGAAATGAAATTTTCGTTTGTATTTTTTCTATAATCCAATGCAACAAAAAAATCAATATACAGCTATTGAATACAGCGAAATCTAAAATTAGTCTAAATGGAAATATTACTTGAAACTGACAGTTTTTCCCTATACAAGCATAAAAACACTTGAAATACGGAGAAATTATTTCCTTTTTTGTAGTTTGCCATGTCTGTAATTTCAACTTTGATATGATACTTATAATGTTATCATTAATTTCTTGAACTAATGTCGGATTTAATGATTAGGTGGCACTTAGGTGATTTCGAATCATTGATTTAGACTTTTTTAAATTCTTTATTAAAAAAGCTATACACCTACATAAGATTAAGCCAGCTTTTCATTTAGACTTGTTTTGATGAAATTCTTATTTAGATTAATGCTACGAGTTTCACTTAATATATCTGGGATGTGAAGGTTGGGCTATTTTTTTATCTTCCAGTTACTGTTACTAAAAGGAAATTATATTTTTGACTACCTGTTGTCGACGGTTTCGGCCCCGTTAACTTAGATCTACAGCAGCATTCGTATCGATGATTATTAATGTGTGGTTGTTACTTCTTATAATGTCATCTATCTGCCAGCAAAAATTCCGCCAAAATGGGCCCAGACGAAACATACAGACAAACAGAAACTGTAAATAAAGTTATTTTGGTATTTCATTATATTACTCCAATTTTATTTATCTGTATATTTGCGATTGGTCAGGGTTTATTTTATTGTATTCAATCGGACCTCATTGAACGAAGCTATATTCAGCAGTGGACGGATAAGGTAAAACTTATGACGACGATGACGACGATGATGATGATGACGATGATGATGATGATGATGATGATGATAATGATGATAATGATGATGATGGTGGTGGTGATGATGGTGGTGATGATGATGATGATACACATACACATTGTTATTTTATATATTTACAATAATTTTGAAGCTTGCCCTGCCCCTTTTCGTTAATGTACGGTTTCCTAAAGTAACGTGGTGTTTTATTGACACTTAATTTGGAACATGGACAAATAAAATTCAAGTGTAGAAGATAAACTTGTGGCGCTCGTAAAACCACCACGATCGTTGATAAGAATTTTATTGAAGGTTCTGATGAATCATTGAGAGGTTTTTTGGTGAAAAGTGAAATTCGAAATTGACAGAAAACACTTTTACGAGTGCCCGAATTTCAATATTCTCGTACATATTAGATGAATATCTTTCCAAATTGAGATTTTAAGTCCATTACTTTCAATGCAAAGAAAGAAGTATAGAAAGAAAGAAAGAAGAATATTTTTACTGTTCTCAAAAAAATATAATGACGTCATGTACGACAAAGTAACTTAACTCACTTAAGCAATACTTAATACTTAATTTTAGTAATCATGAACGACGGTACTTAAATAATCTTATAGTTCGCGTCACCGACATGCCGTTGTCATGTTATAACGTCATTACGAGATTTAAAATGTACTAAAATTTAAAATTTTATATCATGATCCTAAATTATAAGTTTTTACTTTTGTGACTGCAGTTAGCCTTTTACTTTACCGTGAACTTGATTTTCTTAACTTAGTATTTAGTTAAGGAAATTATCAAACCTGGATGCCATAGCTAGGGGTCAATTGTAGACAGTTCTGTCATTTTGGTGAATGAAATTCACGTAAACATTAGAAATATTTGAATAAGTTCTAGAATCTTCCGTGAACACATTAAACGTTCCATTTTACGTGTAATTCTGAAAATAAACATGTAAACTCCGTTTCCAGCCGAGCACACCCAGAGGGGTAAACTTTGGCCGCCATCTGCATATGTCATAGTGGATACAAAAATTCACTGGATGAAACATATTCCCCGAACGTTACACGCTCGGGTGGGAAACGGGAATACAAACATTTCCTTGGAAAATTAGATATTTAGGATTGCGAGATTAAAATTGAGTGAATGTATTTTTTCACTATAAGAAAAATAAGCTCGTTGAAGTGGACGATATCACGCGAAGAATAAGCTTGTAAGTGGATGGTCACACACTGAGGAGAACGGATGGTCGATGGTCCAATAAGATTCAAGAGTGGAGGCCACGTTTAGGTAGACATGTTGGTCGGCCATTAACCAGATGGGAAGACGATCGGGCAGCAGCCGGTAGATCGGTCGTCTTGGCGTTCATTGAGGGAGGCCTAGGTGATGATGAATGTATTTTAACGGTTAGAGGAAAGATCTTGTGCCCCGCGTCCTTATATGTACCACCGTATACCATGCTATATATTTCTACGGTAAAACAGCCTTAGGTGATTAGGACAGAAAGGCTAGACGCAGTGCTATTCTGTAAGGAACGCAGCGCTGTCGCAACACTGTGAAAGCGCTGTGAATTCATCTTGGTATTCACTAAGCTTGTCAAACCATATCAAACACCCTACCAACGTCAACGCAGTAGGCGCGACGAGCTCGTCGCGGCGCATAGCCTAGAAAATGACTCTTACAGAATAGCACTGCAGGACGTTTTAGAATAGGCATTTTTTTTATAAGTTGACAATAGAGTAGGCAGTGCATCGGCATTCATTAATTGACAACCAACCGTTTGATTGCATTAAAAGTCTAAACAAAAATAATATTATCTTTACATAGTATAAAACAAAGACGCTTCATTTGTATGTATGCTTAAATCTTTAAAAGCACGCAACGGATTTTGATGCGGTTTTTTTTAAATAGATAGAACCATTCAATAGAAAGGTTTATATTATGCGTAATACAATATAATATTATCCCGCTCAGATCCTGTTCTAAATCTTAGTTAACGCAGGCGAAGCTGCGGATAATAGCTAGTGTTGTATAAATGGAAAATCAAAAATCACTACCAGTCGGTACTAAATGTTAATATTAACGACTGAAACTTTACCAGAATTATTTTTTCGCCACCAAAGTAACACTTATGTAAAATTTGTCCCTGTACTCCTACGAGAGTGACATACGTGGATAAAAGCAGAGCGCTGCAAGTATTCCATACATTGACGGCAAAAAAACATTGAAAACTATTATTTGCCGTCTATACATTGACGGCAACAAAACATCGAAAACTACTCCCGATACATTATATCCTTGTTAATTAACTCTCCATTCAAAATAACGTTACCCTATAAACTATTGAATTAATAATCCCATTGCAGCTCCATACAAAGTTATTAAAATACGAGAAATCCCGAGTTCTCAATACCTATTTAAAAGTTTTTCATTGTGCGAGAGTTAAAATGCTAAATAACGCCCTCTTAGCGCTTTTCAACCGAGTTTATTTTACCGTTTATAATTATCGAGTAGCATGATCAATATCAGCATTTAGCCTCGTCCCTTATTGATAGGGTATTTTAATGCCGCTATCGCGTCCAAAGGTTTTCCCGGAAACTATGTATATCGTCCAACATTTTTTTAAACTTTAGTATGTAGGGGTTAGCATAGCCCACACATAACGACTGTATGTAACATTATGTCTAGTTATTGTATATCTGTGTAACAATAGAAAACTAGCAAGCACACCTCGAGTCAGTTTGCCGCGAGTTACTAATCCGTGTACACTTCAAATAAACGAGTAATAATTGAGTGTAGTTTCCTTCAAGACCAGTACCTAAAAGTATTATATAAAATTAAAATTTTATGAGCTACAATAAATTAACTGATGCACATAATAATACTAATTAAATTATTAAAATATCAAAATATTAAAAAAATAAAAAAATTCAAAAGTAAATTTTGACGACCTCTATGGCTCAGTGGTTAGCGCGTTGGCGCACAAGCCGGAGGTAGCGGGTTCGAATCTCGCCAGGGAACACAAAAAAAAATTCTGTGTTCCTGGGTCATGGATGTGTATTAAATATGTGTATAATATAATAAAAATCTTAAATATAAGTATTAATATAAAAAGTATTAAATATATGTATTTCCGTTGTCTGGTACCCGTAACACAAGTCTCTTCGAGAACTTACCGCGGGACCAGATTGACGTGGTGTAAAAGCGTCCATAGATATAAATTTCATAATCTATATTAACATTATAAAGAGGACAGATTTGAGTGTTTGTATGTATTGGATAGGCTCCGAAACTACTGGACCGATTTGAAGATTCTTTCAGTGTTGGAGAGTTACACTATCCCCGGTGAACATAGGCCATGTTAAATTTTCAAGAAGCTTTAGGAACCTGTTTTTAATATTAGTTGACGAATTATTGAATTATATATGTAAATATAACTACTAATCTAATAGGTAATAATAAGACTCACACTAATGTGTGAAGCGTCTCTAAATCCTCTCAAATATCTTTTTTTAAGTTGCGACTATGCTGTCGTGTTTCATGAGGCTTGTGAGTATCTATCCCATTTCGAGGAAAGGGAAAAAGAGGGCAATGCGTCTTAATAACTTTCAGTTATGCATATGTTTGTGAGCGTTGGTAGTCACCTGTTTATTTGCCTCCTGGCATTAAAACAAACTTTCACTCCCTTCTATAATACAACAAAAGCTGTTTGCAATAAGCAAGCAATCCGTTTGGATCCTTTAAGCTACTTGTATAAAAATAAATAGATTGGATTTTTGTAGGATGGAATCGCGAAAGGGAGCCATGCCATTAAAAGACTCGACCGTTGAAATATGTTCGTTCTAAGCTTTTTAGTTACCATTCTTTAGTATTTGAATTAACGATACAGTGCCCTGGGGTGGTATAAAAACAAAATGGGTACTTATTAATGTAATTATTTCTTTTTATGAAGCTACACCGTCTACATCTATAATGATCTTTTAGGATGTCATCGCATCACCAAGAACGTCTTTATTTTTCTTATGTAGTATTCATTTAAAATAAAATAACTCCTAATTATTTGGGTAGTAAGTTCCTTTTTGGGTTTTCTTATTATTAAAATAGACAAAGCGTTAAAAAACTTTTTTTTGTGGCTTTTCTCGCATATCTTTGTTTGCTATAGAAAGGGGTTAATCTCGTTTCTGTAAAATAATGTTTATGTTTTCTATCTCGCAATTTAAGTCTTGGGTTTATCGAAAGAGAAGCTTTTGGAGTCTTATTGTGACCTAGACGTCCAAATAACCACAAGCTATAGAGATGCATTGCCTTTCTTTGCTGACTTCTTGCCTTGCTTGTTTCTGTCGTGAAACAGTTTTGTTGCGTTTCAAAGAGAACACAAGCACTGTACTGCTAAACTCATAGGAGTTTCCTGAGCTATCCCGAGCAAAGCTACCACTCCGGTCGTGCTGGCCCAATTCTGCTGCATTACAGCAATGGCACTATCTATTACAAGCTATGACACGCGCTCTTACAGTGTACGGAATAAGGTTGATAATGATGACGACGATAAAGATGATCCATATAATATCAAAAGGCAGAAACCCAAGTAGACAGCTACGCTTACTCCATCACTAAATTGCCATCTTGATTATTATTTGCGTGTTAAAAATCCCAGAAATTTATCCCTCTAAAGCCCGAATCAAAAATCTCAAAAACCCTTACAAAAAAGTACAGTGGCGCAAAGTTTTGCGGATCTTTTTTTTTACTTCTAGAATTTATCTGTATCTCGAAGTTTAGCAGGAGTGACGGGTTTGTAATTGGCTGAACATTTTGCCCCGAATTTACAATTTTTAATATTTTTTTATGTAATCATACTTCCTTAAAAATATCCTATAATTATTATACCAATAAAATTCCATACCACTTTATCTCCCTTTTGGAAGGGAAACCAATAAGGTTACCAGTTCCAGTTGCTATGTTCCAGTAGCGATATGACTGTGTAAATTCTAATACCTTTTTATTCTAAGACCTTTACCAACAGCACACGGATGATTTTCTTGAACTAGGTACAATAATGGGGTTCCAGGTAGACCGCGTTTACGGGCGACGTAAAACTCATACGCTGTTTCGAAAAGATCAGTAAATAATTACTGGCACCTTGCCAATTGACGTCGCATGACGTCATGCGTGAACCAGTTTCCTGCATCAGTCCCGAATGTACTATTTTGCGCGTCTGCCTTAAAAAAAAAGGTGTGTGTGCGATTCACACACGATAGAAGAATAAGTGAAACACATGTTAAATGCTCAAATCATCATTGGCCTCAGTCCGTCTGTTTCAGACGATTTAAACAGAGTCAGCGTGAGTCGGTCACACAGCTCCTTTCGTGACTAAATAACCCCATCCTTGAGCGGCACACTCGGCCACACGCTTTGCAGGTAAACTGGGTGATATTATTGACGGCAGAAGCTTGATGTTTTCTTCTTTCCGCTAAGGTTTCAAACCAAGCTAGATCTTGTGCCTTGCTTCCATCCACTACGGTCCTACGCCACTTGTCGCGGCTCTCGGCGACTGCTTCCCACTTTTGGTGTTCGATACCAAAGGCTTGCATATCTCGCTTAGCGCAATCTTTGAACCGCAGAATTGGCCTCCCCATGTTGCGTTTTGCGTTTGCTATAGCGCTAAGCATGATTTGCCGAGGCAGGCGCGCGGGCTCCATGCGATGCACATGCCCTAGCCAGCGCAGCCGTTTCTGCTTAAGTAACGCTGCGAAGCTAGGCAGCTGTGCAATTTTAAGAACCCGCTGATTGGAAACTCTGTCCTCCCAAGATATGCCCAGGATACTACGAAGACAGCGCATATGGAAGTAATTTAGATGACGTTCTTGTTTTGCGTATGACGTCCAGGTTTCAGCTCCTTAAGAGAGTATACTCAAGATGCATGCCTGGTACACGATCATCTTGGTACGTATGGTAAGATGTTTGTTTTGCCATACCCTCGTATTGAGCTGTCCGAACATGGTCGCCGCTTTGCCGATACGAATATCGATCTCCGCATCAAGCGAGAGATTGTTCGACACGGTAGACCCTAGGTACGAAAACTTGTTTACGACAGCCAGGGGCACACCGTACAACAGGATTGTCGGTGCTTCCGCGCTTCCTTGCGCCATCAAAACGGGTTTTCTGGCATTAATCGACATCGAGAAGAGTGTGCATGCCCGGCAAAATATGTCGATCATAGCCTGAAGCTCGAGGGAGGAGTTAGCGACAAAATCTGCATCGTCGGCAAATAATAGGCTGTCTACGAAAATGTCCTCGCGATTTCGCTTGAATTTGAGAAGCTTAATAATGTTGTAGAGCTTCCCATCAGCTCTCGTATGAAGATGGATACCCTGTTGGTCATTGCCGAAGGCTTCTCTTAAGAGCAATGAAAAGAATATACCAAATAGGGTAGGCGCCAACACGCAGCCCTGTCGTACACCTCTACGCATATCAAACAGATCGGATGTGTTTCCGTTGAATATGATAGAAGCTTTCATGTCTTCATGGAAGCATTTTGTCAGACGTAGTAGTTTTGGTGGACACTCGATGCTTTCAAGTGCGGTATATAGCCCCTCTCTACTGACCTCAAATGCTCAAATACAAGCAAGTATTAAACAGTCTGCAATATACATACACACCGACATTTGCTCTCTCGCTTTTTTGTGTTTGTGTCTCTTACCTGTCGTTTTTTCCGTTGCATCCGGTTTGAAATCACAACGATTCTAAAGAAGTTTCACTTCAAAAAAAAAACATTCCTAGCTAGTCATAGGGACTGACAATAAAAGTGAAAACTTTGAAAGAATTATTACATTTCAAATTTTAATTCAAAATTAATATAATTTAATTTTTATAATGACGTCATAATTATTCACACTAGCATGTCGTTGACGCGAATCTATAATGTTTTCTGTTACCAAAGAGTGCTCAACGCGTCTAAAGAAATTTTCACTTCAACAACATGAGACAAATACACAGTATTAGATTTTCAAGCCGGCTGAGCCAAGTTTTTGTACTGACTGTAGTAGCGCATACTAATACGCGCCCCGAGCGTTCCCCGCGCCGGTCAGAGGTCACTGCGTGTTCGGAATGCTTGCGATCTCTATTACATTTTTCTAATATTCCTTGTTTTCTGCCTAATATATATTATTTGGTGGAACTATTTCGTAATACTTTTGAGGGTGGGCTAGTGTTGTAAGGTTACGGTTCGAACCCCACGCAGAGGCATGGGGTTCGAACTCATCCAGATAATTAGTATGTTAAACATATTTGACGACCTCTGCGACTTAATGATTAGCGCATTGGCGCACAAGCCGAAAGTAGCGGGTTCAAATCCAACCAACGAAAAGATCATGGATATATGTATTAATATAAAAGTATTAAATACAGTATTAAATAATATATATTTATATTTCCATATATGCAATCTATATTTCCGTTGTCTGGTACTCGTAACATAAGTTCCTCGGGAACTTATCACGGGATCAGATTGACGTGATGTAAAAGCGTCCATATATATGTATATAACTTTAAGATTATTATCTGAACCGGGTTTTGAGTGTGTTTTTATGTATTTACATAAATATCTTGCGATGATGGTCAAGTGATCTCGTCCACTTACCGAGAGGGTCAGGGTTGACTAAACCCCTTGTGGTGCCTTAAATAGATTTTTATAAATTGCTGAACGCACTCTAAGCACGAGACTATCAACCGCAGTGTAGCCGCGCTCTAAAATTAACCTCACATAATGACTGAAATTCGCATAAACATAAGAAAACATAAGTATGCTTGTTATTTCTGTTAGTAATGACAGTTGAGACAAGCAATCAATATTAAAACATATTCTCATGAAGCCGCGATAGCAATGAAATAAATAATGAAAACACTGCTTTTTGGGAACTCATAAATAATTAAGTGATAATGAATACCTTACAAAGCTTCGTTAAGCTTGATAAATATTGCACGTGAAAATATAGTGCATTATACTGTCGGAAATCTGAGCGTACTTTAACAAATATTTTATCTCGCTCAAGATTTATAACAATATGATCATCATTATAAGTATCAATATCATCTTTATCAGCATCATTATAATCATCATCGTCATCATCATTAGTACCATTATCATCATCAGCACCGACACCACCTAACTTATTAATCGCGCCGTATTTTCATCCGTTAGATTTCGTATTTTCTTAATCTCAAAGGCTGCAGTACCGAGTCTATTTGCCCTATGTGGCGCCCATTGTAGCTTAGAATCTAAGGTAATTACAAGAAATACGGTCGAATCCACCAAGTCCATCAACTCTCCATTGAGTAATAAATTGGTTTGCACCTACTTAACATAAGGCAGTGTATTATTTGAGTTAAGCAATATGTTGCTCACGCTGAACCAATCTACCATGTTCGAAAGAGTATTGTTTACATCATCAATCAATGGTCTTTTCAAATGGTTGAAGATAAGTCGTATCGGTTCGGAAATATCATGGATGGTAGCTGTTTCCACATATAGAATTTCCGGACATCGACGTGGTGTGGATGAAATTCGGAATTTTGAGGCGATATCTAGTAGTCAAATTCTGCTGCAGGCATTAGTCCGAGCAATTGCGCAGAGCACTACCTATGATAGATGTGGTAGAAGATGCAGAGTGATTCGACAGCTTATATCCGCCAATAGCGTGTTCTGACTAAATAGCACAATTAAATGCTAGAACCATCTTCTATTAACAATATCTCGTGGTAACCTAAAGTTTAGCTATGCATAAAGTTAGTGTCATATTACAGCCCCCTGATTCTGTAAGAGTCATTTTCTAGGCTGTGCGCCGCGACGAGCTCGTCTCGGCGCACAGCGTTGTCGTTGCTAGGGTGTTTTATATGGTATGACAAGCTTAGTGAATACCAAGCTGAATTCACAGCGCTGTCACAGCCTTGCGACAGCGCTGCGTTTCTTACAGAATAGCACTGCAGCACTGCTATTCTGTAAGAAACGTAGCGCTGTGGCAACGCTGCGACGAGCTCGTCGCGCCTACAGCGTTGACGTTGCCAGGGTGTTTGATAATATTATGGTTTGACAAGCTTAATGAATATCAAGTTCATTTCTCAGCGCTGTCACAGCGTTGCGACAGCGCTGCGTTTCTTACAGAATAGCACTGCTGACTCAGCGAGTTATTTTATTTTTATTGTGATTTTAAAAATGATATTGATAATCCAGTTGTCTGGGCAGTAGTAACATAAAATAATTCCCTTCCTCTGCGAGTCCCTTAATTGCGGCTATAAGATAAGATGCGAAAAGTACAATTATTTTTTACGACGTCTGGTCGGATCCGACGGTTCGATCCAGTTCAGGAATGCAGTTCGGGTTTACGAGCGTCTAAGATGTGAAAGATTTTACAATCGTTATGGAGATTTTCGAACGTTGTAAATGCAGACGTTTTGTAAATCTTATCTTGACTCACGTGATTTAGCATTAAATTTTATGACACGTTAGAGGGGTGACGACAGAGAAAGTATTTGTTTTTCCTTTTTATAGATATTCTGTAACTGTACGGAGACAAGTCTAATGGTTTTAAAATAAACTAGCAGCGCCCCGTGGTTTTACCCGCGTACTTCCCATTCCCATGGGAGTACGGGGATAAATTATAGCCTATGTGCTATTCTGATGTATAAGCTGTATAATAGTAAAGTTTTATGAAAATCCATTCTGTAGCTTTTACGTAAAAGAGTAACAAACATCCATACTTACAAACTTTCGCGTTTATAATATTAGTGGGATAAGGTAGTAATTTAGCGGCAGCATTTTTTTTTATTGCGAAACATATTCTTTATCCATTTTAAAAGTTACATTTTGATGTTATACATTACCAAAATAGCTGTCTTGACTTTGTTCTGCCTGCTAATTAAAACAGAGGTTGATGGCAGAAGAGTGAAAATTTAGGGTTATATGCATTTTTAATGCCACATAGTAAAAAAAATAAGATAAAAATCTGTATCGGAAAAATAAAAATAAATTTGGTGTGAGCCACCCTTAACGCTTATAGGGGTATAAAAATTTGTTATAAACCGATTCTCAGACATCGGTTAAGTCGTTTCGAGGAAGTATAAGCTCTAAAACTCTGACACTAAATTTAATATATTAGAGAAAATTTTGATTTTTATAGTTTGTTATAGTTCTGTGACTGATCAGCCCCTTATAGACAAGTGGCGCAAACGCTAAACGAATAGAATACTTATTGTATAGGATTGACACTAGCTCATGAAATAATTTGACAGCTAGTGTCTATTCTATTCGTTTAGCGTTTGCGTCACCTTTCAAGGGTCAATTCAGTTCAATCACACACAGTTCAATCGATTAGAATGACCGCGTCCTAGTAAAAGATATCAAACTGATGTGAAGGTATCATCATCATTACCATTGTTTTTTCTCAAATTTTTGACATAATGTCTTTTTCAGTGAACGCCAAGATGGCAGATCTCGTACGTCATTCGTATCCAACCAGCTACTGCACAGAGCTCCCGCTTTCTACTCAAAGGTAGCTCGCTTCGTATTTTATAACGTGGCCACTACAAAACTGTATTATCCATCAGTTCTTCTTTATATAGGTCAAATTTTGAACAATCATTTTAAAGATTATTAAATTATACTTACATAATAGTACTATAACCTTAAAGCGTTGAAACAACACCCGCGAAACAGAATTTGAAATTTCGATTTCGAAATTTAAATAAAAGTTACAAAAGAATTCATAATATTTCGAATATAATTATACACGAGGGTAGTTGATACGAATTCGGGCGCCAGTCGCTTTTGAGGTAGGTCAAGAGTTGAGGACCCTACAGCCCAACGAATGGGGAAAATGTATTTGTGAATTGAAATAATTTGGGTATCACAAAAAACTAGAGAAAAATTGTTTTATATTTTGAGGGTATTTTTTTGTAGATAGTTTATAGATAGGACAATTTAAGTGACATTAGATTCTAGTCTGATAATTATAGATCGTTTATGTAAGGCATCGCTTAAGGTTACCCTTATTGGCCCATTGGCAATTCGTTCTCCTGTATATCTGACCAGCCCTCCGCCACTACAAAGTTTATTCTTCGCACTAAAGAAACAAACACTTTACTGTTAATTAAAATGTGCAATGAAAACGATAGTTTGTAAAATGACACTAAACAGTTTCAAACAGTGAGAAATAAACAAAGCAATTAACTCTTAATTGCAAACAGCAGAATAGTAAAATGAACTCCTCAAAGGTACTGCATTTTGTGGAAAATTTATTTTAAAAGCTTAGGTACACTGGTGTACTTACATGTGGTGTTTGAATACCGCCAAGAAATGTGCGGATTCGATGTATTTTATGGTTCTGTTGTGTGTCTATTTATCCAACTAAAACATCTAGGATTTTTGAGGCCTTCCATTGACGTAAAATGATATGCGAAATAAGTTCACACAGGAACATTTAGTTAGTAGAATGCGTTTTGATGGAAGCCTTAGCACGTTTTAATAACACAATATGGCCAGCATGCACGAAAAAGATGGGGTCATGTCGCGTTCTGAAAGCGAGAGCGCGGCACGAACGAGAGAGAGGCATTTACAAAAATATTTGTAATTAAAGTAAATTGAATTTACGTTGGTAAATCAGTAACTTAATTTTAGAGTGTGTTAGTAAAGAAAAATATGATGTACCTAACTTTTATAAGGACTTTTACTTCATTTATTAATTATTTATCACGCACTAAATTTTTTAAGACAAAAAAGGTAGCCTAAAACATCTTGCTTCTTTTATTTTCAATTCGATACAAGTAATATAAGAAATATAAATCATATTTGGTAAATCTAGAAAAGCTTTTTCCTTTTCATTCCCTCAGGACTAAGAACCGTGAAAATCGTAATAACCAAATCCTTCAAGTGGACCGCACGTAATACAATTAACGACAATATTTTCTACGTCCATATGAGGCCTAACATTTAGCAAACTTTTATTTATATGTATATATTTTCTATATTTCGATGATGTTATGATATAATTAAAAATAAAGTGTCATCGTCATCATCATCGTCAGCCTTTATCCGTCCACTGCTGAACATTAACCTCTCTAAATGAACGCCAAGACAACAGATTCCTTGCCACTCGCATCCAACACGTGCGAGCCACTCTTCGGAGATCGTCTTCTTAAAGTATATGACATACTTAATGAGACTTAAAGTTGTTGTAGAGACTTGTAAGATGAGACTTAATAAAACTTAGCCACTATTACGATGAATCATCAACAAGCCTACGCTAGCTTAAAAAAATTGGTTGTCTATAAAGTGGTTTGTCGGACGATATTTTTACATGATAATATTATAATGTGTTATAACGAATGCTTAGGCCGATCATGCTTCTCTATCGCTGTTTCGTGAAACAAGTTTTTATCAATAGTATATCAAATTCGTAAACCACTTGAACAGGCAAAAAATCATAAAATTTACCTTGAAGAATTCTATGGAATACAAGTGACATTTACACGAGAGCCTAAATTTAAAATACGAAGCTTAACGATACATAAATAAGACTCAACGCGACATTCGCAGGCAACGGAGCGGGTGGAACATGCTCGAAGGAAACCCAGCCGTGCGAGGGCATCTACACATGCATAAAACACTCGCTAAAGAACCGTTTGTACTTAACAAGTGAAACGTTAAAGAAAATGACTGTGAAAAAGCATTACATCTCTTCTGTAACTCTGTTAATGCAGCCTAATACTCTGACTGTAAAAAATACACCAAGCAATAGATCCAAGCTTAGGCGAAGTAGTTGAGAGCCTTCAATGTTAGGGATTAAGTCTTAGAAGGTGTTTGCAGTTATTAAAACTGTTTGCCTACATTGTAAACCTATCGAAGATGGAAGGGATTTTCCAAATACTCTTAAAATATCTATTATAATAACAATATGATATGTATGGACGCTTTTTACACCCCGTCAAGCTGGTTCCGTGATAAGTTCTCGAAGAGACTTGTGTTACGGGTACCAGACAACAGAAATACATATATTTATTACTATAAGTACATGTATTTAATACACATGCGTGCCCCAGGTACACAGTCTTTTCTGTTGACTCTCGGGATCCGAACCCACTGCCTTCAGCTTGTCGTCCAACGCGCTAACCACTGAGCTACAAAGATCGTCAATAATTAATTATTAACGTCAATTATTTTAATGTCTATTAAAAATATTGTTATCCTTAAAGGATTTTCTGGCGATATAAAAATTTCATCTTGAATTTTGGCCCAAACACAGACTAACTAGGTTGGAATGTCAGTGGACCCATCTGATTTTGAGGAGACGATCCATGGCCAAAGATGAGTCTAATAATGATGGTAATATTACAAACCAGTCATGACGATTTAAAACGATATTTGCAAAAATGTGCTTTATTCATCTGAATAGACTGAGACTATCTAGTCTACGACTTCAATTGCTCGACAATAAACATTAATCTTAGGAAACCTCTGTGCGATAATAGTCTTGATACGTAATGGGATTCGAAGTTTTTGACGAGATGCAAAGTTAGTTCGCGTGGAAACATCTCACAGGTAAAGTTTTGCTCTACGGTTAGACACTCGGGATCTTCGATGTTGTTATGTGTTGTTCGATTTTATGTCTATTGTTAAGTACCGACTCAAAATGATAAGTGTGACTTATAATACAAATCTTTTTGTATTGATCTATGTTTGTGTTTGTTTGCGGCACCGTTTTCGGATGAATGAACTGATTAAGATGCAGCGTTTTAGAACGTAGTTCTTATTATTGCATTAGATTAAAAAATATTTTATTACTTTTTATAAATCTCTTATTTATAATTTGACGAAATACTACGACGATCGTCTACGCGTCACTGACAAATACAAATTGACTGGCCTGTTGGTCTAGCGGTTAATGACCCTGACTGCTAAACCAGAAGGTCGTGGGTTCGATTCCCACCCAGGACTAATGTTTGTGTGATGAGCATGATCATTTGTTCTGTGTCTAGGTGTAGTTTATCTATAATATGTATATATTTTGAAATATATAAGTAATGTATTAGTTGTCTGGTGACCATAAGAACTAGTTTGGGATCAGATGGCCGAGTAAATTGTCCTAACATATAAAAAAATCGTTTACGAAAGCTAGGGCAGCTTTTTACTTTTTAGTGGGCCGTTTTTTAATTTTTACCGTTCTCCTAGCTGACCAGCCAGGAGAACGAATGGCCAGTGAGCCAAAAAGGTTCGAGATTGGAGTCTGCACTTAGGCAGACGTAGATTCGGAAGGCTAACCAGGTGGGAAGAGATTCTCCGTGCAGTCCGTGTTGAATGTGAGTGGTAAGAGATCGGCGTTCAATGGCGTTCATTGAGGGGACGGATAGAGGCTGATAATGATGATTAAAGATGTTTTATCTCAAGATACTTTTTACCTCAATAGTAAGCAAGCATAGATTGGTGAACGGTAGAAGAATATCCAGTTTTCTGTGGTCAGACTCGAACTTGGACCTCCCAATTTGATACCCGAGCTTGTAACAATTAGACCATTGGCTCTGTTCTAAGATTTTTGAGGAGATAAAAATAATTCGCCCCAACGACCAACAATGTAAACTTATCTTTTATTCCAAAACACGTATTTCCAACAGAGTGATGGTTTGACATTTATTTCGTAAATACATCACTCTATTGTTGGCTTCCTTTATGAAGAAAGATAAAATATATCCTGAAGCCATAACCGATCCTGTTGATAAAATCACAGAACTGTTAAAGCGCGACGCTGAAGCGCGACGTAAGCTACAACACACACTCAGACATAACACAGCCGGTGTTAGGCACACATTCACACCGCATGGGCCCCGGGGTCGTATGCGACGTCGAACCCTACACTCCGTTGACCAGTTGATCCGGATCAACCGCGACAGCATAGGCTCAGATCAGCTACGAGTCGACACCAATATAGACCGTGTAATCACCGATAGCACTCTGCTATCGGCAGCTTGCTCGGGTCCCGCGCTTGACCCGCCTCCCCCGCTACCGGGGGAGGGGAGGGCCGGCCCTCACGATAGGTTTCTAACGTCACCCGTTCCAAACCAGTCGACCGTAGCTGACCAAGTTAGGTACAAACCCGACGCCATGAACATGGCGGGGGGCAACCCCCCAAATTTTTAACGTCATAGGATGATCCAACCGGATCACCCCATTTCCGATGACGCATAACGGTCACTAGGACCATTAGCATAGATCCAACCGAAAAAAAAAAAAAAAAAAAAAAAAAATCCTGAAGCGAGTCAAGCATTGTTGGTGAAAAGTCTCGCCTGTGAGAGTTGTGGTATGGTCTAGCGCACGAGCGGAGCGATTTCATTTATATTTCTCATACTTATATTATAATCATAATAAATAAAAAAATGATATGTTATTAATTTTGATTAGACTAAGCCTTATATTCACACACCATGGCATGGTAGAACGTATGAAACTTGTTTTTATTTTTAATATAACCCATGTATTTACTACATTCATGTGAATAAATGATTGAATTGAATTGAATCATCTTGTAGTTAGCCATTTACCAGGTGGGAACACGATCTCCGTGTTGGATGGAAGTGACAAGGGATCGGTCGCGTAGACGTTTATTGAAGGAAGCCTATGTTCAGCAGTGGACAGATAAAGGCTGATGATGATTATGATGATGATTATAAATCATCGTATTTTGTAAATTAGGACGATGATTTTGATCAATATAATTATGATGGTGGAAAAATTTTATGTAAACGAAAGAAATCTTTCTAGTGTAGACGTAAAAAACTATGTTTTGGTTTGAAATACTGACAGACAGATAGACAACGAAGAGACTTGATACAGATTCCATCTTATCGCTTTAGCCTCTGCCTTACACTATTACGGACATAGATGGCTGCGTGAATTGACGAATATTTACGTCGTAAAATTACAATGTTCAATACATATTGTTGTTTTAACGATTATGTACTCTTGTATCCTTGCTTATCACAAACTAGTAGAATGTTCGAACAGGATACCCTTCTCGAACATTCTAGTTATTCTTTAAATTTTTTAGTAAATATTCATAGTTTCTGCAATAGGTGGAAATGATTTCTAATTTAAAAAAATATATAACAAGTGTACCCAAACGGGAAAACGATTCACTTTGTTGTAAATATAGAGTCACCCATCATAGCCCGAGATCCCACCGTAAGATTGGTGCGCTCATCTGTTTTTTGATGGAAACCAATTTTTTTATGTATATTTACAATTAGGAGAATATACATTTACCAGGTTGCCTATCAAAATATGGACGCAAGTATTTTTAATTAAATTATTAAAAATTGATTTTTGGGAAAGTATTTCGTTCACTTGTTTTTTAAATAAAAGTACCTGGTTGACTGAGCATTTGCTCGGTACCCTAAGTGATAAAATACGATAAAATATTTCTTCCAAAAAAAAAAATGATTTTGAAAAAAAAGGAAAAAAAAAAATTCGGACTGGAGATTCGAACCAGGCTCGTTCGAACTTAACTGCCTAATTTCACCACTAAGCTACCATGACATATTATTTGACAGCGAAATTTACGTTCGTATTCGTACTCAAAACACGGACAAAAAAAAGTTTTCTAAAAATGTATCCTAGCTAGATCGATTTATCGCCGTTTTTAACACATGTAAACAAAATTTCATGAAAATCGTTGGAGCCGTTTCCGAGATCCCGATTCTATATATATATACAAGAATTGCTCGTTTAAAGGTATAAGATAACGTCTATATCATGGCAATTTACATGAAGATTCTAAAAAATCACGGTTGCCGTTGCGCATCTGGCCGCACTTCTTTGCAGCCAGGTGTAAGTAGGTGTGACTTCGATACCTTTTTACGTTCATCGCGTTTATTTATTATACATATATCAAATCAAAGCTCTTTTTTTCTGTTTATTATAATATATGGTTGCCTAATTAAATCCGCCCGCAAATAAGGGTTGCCGGCTGTTAAAAATGATCCATATTTAAGGCAGCGTTAAAAAGAATTAGCGCCTTCATTTGTCAGGTGAGGATAGCGAAAGCTGCGGCATTTTTATTCTAAGGTACCCACGCTGTTTTGGTGTTCGTAATGCACAAATTTATTAAATTAACTAACGTAAAATAAAATTGATATAGATGAAGTCGTGTTTTCTGTGTAACGAAAAAATCAAAGTACTGGAATTTAATAATGCATTATTCAAAAAGTTAAGTAAGCTAATGTAATAGTTTCATTTAAAAAAATATAAATATAAATATCATGACACTTTATTAACAACTGAATCTACTAATGATTTTCGATATCATTCAGAGTGCCTAAAAAAATATCAGTTCTAGAGTATAAAGATAAAAAAGAATTTGAAGAGATGTGCCGCATGTTACAGGTTAAGTTGAGATAACTTAGTCGGTAACTTAGGCCTATTAGGCACGACGTCTCGGGGTCTGCTTAATGGCGGTCGGGCAGTCCCTAATTACAAGGGGTAGTCTGGCCTTCTTTAGACTCAGCCTGTCACTAAGGTGCTCCTGTCTATTGCAGATCCGGGACCCTCAAAAAGCCACTGAAGGTGCTCACAAGTGGCTTACTATGGTAGTATCCAAGGTCCATGAGCCTTAAGATAAAATTGGATTATGCGAAATATGCAGCATTAAAAAAGGCAACTCATTCACGTGGGGAAGTCTGCTTGCTAGCAATTGCACTGCCAGTTCTGACCTTTTTGAACAGCAGAGCTGTATCATGAAAGAAACCGCCTAGATGGTGGAACCCATATAAACGGGAGCTCTGAGTTTCTTTTATTCTTCGATCCTGCTAGAAGTTTTTGTTTCTATCATCAGTCTCCAGCTTAGGATTGCCAATTTTTAAAGTGATAACTTATTAAGCCCCGTTAAGCGTTTTCTGGAGGCTCTCATAAGTTCATTCACGGATAATATGTCATATTGACATAGCGTCGTACACTAAACGTCTATTAGATTGCGTTCGCTCTTGAATTAGTATTCGCTTTGGTGGCATAACTCGCGTGTTCGGCATACTCCATCTGTCTTTATTTATAAATCTGTGTATTTTTGTATCAAAATTTACCGTGCGGAATAGTTTGTATTTATGGTACATGACCCTAGTTATCTTAAGCGTGTAGTGTCATATGCTAATGCATCACAGCGGGTCAAGTTGAGACGCGAGATTAATGCCTTCGGGATGCTGGGTAATATAACATTTACATGAGGCATGAGATGTTCCCTTTGACAAAAGGCTGTTCTATCTCGTAGCTCTAAGCGGTAATAGAAACCATTATTAACACTGTGGATTAAGATAAATATTATCTTTCGTCATTATCATCCTCAACATCTACTAAATGTATGGGGTTGACATAAGGCCGCGCTTAATCACGTGGTCTATCCATTTTATCATTTTCGAACTTCGCGTACGCTTTCTTAATGGCATTTTGGCTAGGCCCACTTAACTCCTTAACGGCTGGGTCGATTTTGATGAAAATTTTTAGTGTGTGTTCAAGTGGATTTTGTAATGTCATAATTCGGTCCAGTTCATGTTTCATTCAGGACAACATCTGTTGGGTCCGCTGTTATTATATAAAATAATTTCCACAAGAATAATGAAGTTAAGACTTGTTAGCATACCGTAGTTTTCAAAGTCTTCCCCCTGGTGCAGCAAACTGGAACAGTTTATTGCCAATAAGTCGCTCGTACAATTTAATTTGAATTTCTATTTCAGATTGTAGCAAATATTTTATTTTAAATGTCATTTCGAGTTTATTTTATTATTACAAAGAGGTATCTCAATACCTTTGATATCTTATTTGATATCTTATTGATATCTAATTTTTAGTTTGAAATTGATTTCGACATAATAAATGACCCCTGTCCATCGACTTGCCGTCAGCAGGTATAAGGGTGGTGAACTCACTTTAAATCTCATCAGACATGTAGGTATTCTGATGTTTTATTTCGATCGATGTTAACACAAGAAATAATAATAAAAAACTTTAATACTATGGTGGTCAATATGAAACTCAAGACTAATTCCATCTAAATTACGTCCTATTTTTTAACGCAGGGAAATGTAATTAACAGCTATCAGGACCTTGGGTAGGCACATGATAGTCCCCAGGAACACTTATATTTGGGATGCATACCCCACTAGAACCACTGCGAGCGCCTTCAGCTGCTTTGTGAGGGTCCCGGATCGGAAAGAAACAGGATCACCTAAGCGACAGGCTGTCTGGCAAAAGCCAGCCTGTCGCTGGCCACCAGGGGACTGCCCGACCGCTACAAAGCAGTCCCCACGACGTCGTGTGTAGCGGAGCTTGGGTACAAAATGAATATTAACCAAAAATCACGCAACGTTAACTCCCCGTGATGAGCTCGGAAAAGGTGTGTTACGGTAGTACAAGAGGCGGTAATAAATTTAAGAACTTTATATAAATATAATTATACTAGCTGTTGCTTGCGGCTTCACTCGTGTTAGGATACATAAAAAAATGGCCGCTCGGCGACCACTCTTGCTAATATTCTCAATCGGCCTGTCTAATAATATTAATATATTATAATGACTTTACACTCCTAAGAGGTTTGTCAAGAGTTGACTCCGGGCTGATCATAATTGTAACCACAGCCATTATCATTAGCAGTTCATATCGCAATAATTTGAACCCTACGCACCCAAGGGCATTTTATTATAAATAATACAATTATACAAACTAAAATACTCAGCATTTAACTTTTCAAAACTGAAAATTTTACCAGACTTTTGCAAATATTGAATTATGAAAATGAAAGCTGTTTCAAAATTTTATATCGTATTTCGGCGGTCATGTAGGCAATTTGATTAAAGTTTTCTCTTTTATTTTACAGTTAAGGTCAATCAACTCATTGCTGGGCACGAGTCTCCTCGAAATCAGATGAGAGACTTTACCTAAGGGCTTAAGCCCTAACTTGCCCCCCTATTGGGCCAAGGTTACGGGGTAAGGCACTAGCCCTCAAAGACTTTAAATCTCATCAGGCATGCAACCGCATAATGTGTTCTTTCAACATACAACACACAATAACATAATATGACATATTTCATGACTAGCTGTTGCCCGCAGCTTTGCCTGCGTTAACTAAGATTTACAACGGCATCTTAACGGGATGATATATCTTTACCGATAAATGGGCTATCGAACACTGAAATGTTTCATTAAAATCCGGCCGATAGTTCCTGAGATTAGCGCGTTCAAATAAACAAACTCTTTAGCTTCATATCTTAAGGATTAAAAGCATTAGTAAAATAAACTCGTTTAAATGTAGTCCAAAAAAATCAAAATTTCTGAATAAAATATGGTTGTTGTGCCTCACTCGACATAGATAGGTATAGTGTGTGATGGACTTTTTTGTAGATAATTATAAGATCTACAATTAATTAGAAAATTTTATGGTTCTATCTTTTATAGTTTAGGCAGCGTACGCAAAATAAGTAACTTTTCTGGTTGATTTTTTACACCTCGTGTCCGAAAAACCCAAATATCTTACGGGACCCTGTTTTTTTCCAGAATAAAATTTAGCCTATGTTACTGGTGGATGATGTAGGTTTCAAATGGTGAAAGAATTTTTGAAATCGTTCCAGTACTTTTTGAGCCAATTCATTACAACCAAACAAACAAAGTTTTCCTCTTTATAATATTAGTGTAGACTCCATATAGCTCCATATCCAATAAATATCCTCACTTTCACTTTCGTTATCGATCGCTCGTAAGCGTTTGAAATTTGACAGTACTTTACGATTAGATAAGGAATTGAGTTAACTCCGATTGCGAAGTTTCTTCACGATTCTTCCCAATAAGATTACGGCCGATCTCTTCAAGTTTTAACTTACTTAGACTTATATTTGCTTACAGATCAGTTTTCAGGGTTCCGCATCGGGTTATCCGTTGCCCGTCCGTCCGTATTGAAATGGCTATATGATGAGAATACTCGAAATGTTTGCGTTTGCGTTTTATTCTAAATATTTTTTGTGGATGTCTTATTCGCTTTTTAATTTCAGTGAAAATATATTTTCTGAATAGTCCTTCATGCGTCCTCCTTCGTCTTCGTATCATGAAACGGTAAAGCCTAGTAAACACGAACGCTTTAAAAAACGTATAAACGACATAAATGGATCAATGGAAAGAGATCAGAGTCGCGGAGATAGAAATCTAGATAATATTACCTTATTATACAGCTGCCCTGCTGTACCAGCGGAAAGACTTAGATCTGACGGGTTATAGTGGTACAGTGGGTATCTTTTTGGGGGCAATGTGTCCCACGTATCCACCCGGGGAGTCTCCACTACCTATGGGGGATGCTTTATGCATATTCCAAAAAAAGTAGAAGAGGTCTCAGGACTGTAAGGTAAAGTTAGTATATTATAAAAGTAGGCCACTGGTTTGACAACTCAGAGTATCCCGCTGTGTCCAATTTTGCAGCTTGATCTAGTGGTGAGTTACAACACAGTGGACAGGATCCAAACCTTTAGTATAGAAAAAACAGAAAATGCCCACTTTCATGGTGATCGGTATAAATGTCAACACACTTTAGCAATCTTAGGTCTTACGTGAGGGATCTAGACGCGAACGCGAAGCTGCGCAGCGCTGCGTGAAAACACCAAAGTGTCAAAACTTATTGAAGTGTCCTACGTGACCAAACGCACGAGAGGTGCGGTGCCGTACAGCGCACTGCATCGCATTGAATTCGCGTGTCACTGCTTCGAAATCGTGTTCGCTTTGAACCGTGTACGTAGGACGTAGGCGTATGTCTAGAACCATATTATATTAAAAAAAATAAACAGTACAGAACCCCCAGGGCTATAATACGGCTATAACTTTTATAAAAATGTGGTTTAAATAAGTACATAATCCAAGGCGTATAATCTGGAAAGTTTTTAAAGAATTTCCATTCATATATTCTGTTAATCTGAAGTATACTTCGAGTTAACTATTGAATGCTATTTTAAAGTAATTGTTTGTAATTCTAGCTGTTGCACGTTCAAATTTCGAATTCGATGAATTCGAAATTTGAAACGGTCGTACGAATTCGGATCGATCGAGATTATTTTGTCTTGGACTGCAGCAACGCATCTGAATAACATTTGGTTGGGCGGTTGTCTATGTACTGCCCGATTGATTCCTCTATACCTTATGATATAAAAAAGCGAAGGATAAGTATAGTTGTGGATGTAAGTACCTACTTCATTATAAATTTCGAAGAACTGCTGTTCTATGGGGCTTACAGCGAAAGATGCTCTCGGGAATACGAGCGGTTCGTTGAATTTTCAATTTTAATTTAGTAAGGCCTTCTTGGCATAGGTATAGTAAGAGCCACGTGCAGAAGTAGATGGATTTTTCTAGGTCTTGTATATTTATTAGAAGTAAACATATTAAAGGATTTATTTTAAGCGTTGTCAAAGTACAGCAATGTGCAGATTGAACTCAGCGATTCTTGCGTAGGAGGGTTAATTAATTGTTGAAGCCTTTTGGCGAATATCGATGCCCATAAACATCCACACAACCAGAGGTTATTCAGATGCATTGCCTTCCTTTTCCCTATTCCTAATGGGCCACCGTAAACTTACAAACCGCACGAAACTCGACAGCATAACTGTCACTTTACGCCGGTATCATGTGAGCGAGAGCTACCACCATCATCAGCTTTTATCCGTCTACTGCTGAACATAGGCCTCCCCCAATGAACGACAAAACGACCGATCCCCTGCCACTCGCATTCAACACGGACCTGCCACTGCACGGAGATCATCTTCCCACCTGGTTAATATAAATAATAATAATAATTAAATACTAATTAAAAAATACTATTAAATCAAATAAAATATATAAAAAAACTACCGTTTCCGACGTGAAAAGGATTAGTTTTGGAATGAGCGTAAAAAATAGCAAGAGTAGCACTTAAATTCCAGTTTCGCTGATCCGTTGGTCGTTGGAAAAACTGCCTTTGATTGATGACCCGGTGATGTTGAGGCTAGCTTCTGAGATAAGCTACAGAAATAATAATTGTGGATGCTTTTGATGTTCCCAGCGGTTTTTGTCTTAATTTAGTTTGATGTAAAACTGGCAATCTTGTCATCTGATGGTACGGTGTTGGGGTCAAAAATGAAAATAAACGATACGCTCGTTTATTTTCATTGAATTAGCCCAGGCTATTCATTTTTGAGATTCAGTTCTGAGTACGGGGAAATCCCAAATTTTTTTTTTCCATTAAAGGGTTCCATCTAGGGTTCCGTAGTCATTTGGCTACGGAACTCTAGAAATCTATATAATTTTACGAATGCTTTTTAGACAACACAAGATATATAAAAATCAATTATGTTACATTTATGCCGTGTATTTTTATGTTTTGATACAATAGGATCTCCTTTAACTTTTGCTAACGCAATCACCTTCACGTGAATAACCTAACTTCCTGTTCGATTCTAAATATGAATTATAATCCAATGTGGGAAGTGATGTGAACTTTTTCACCCAATCTCTTGTACCCAAATTTTCCCGAGTCCCTATTCAATATGGCATAATCATTGACGCAGACCCCCGGGGCGGCCGCTTTTTAAACTATTTCCGTTGTATGCCAAATTGTGGGTCAGTTCACAAAGAAACATGTCTTGCCCTTAGGGCTCGTTAAATACTTGATATTGATGTAGAATAGAAACCATTTATCTTGGGATTTTTTTAATGGACAACGTATATTAACTCGATATTATGGGCATCATGCACGAAAAAGATGACGTCATGTCGCGTTCCGCTAGCGAGAGCGGCTCAGTTCGATTCGTGCTACATGCATATGTGCTTTGTTGAGGTGCCCTGAATCTGTTAGCAACAGGGTAACTTGACAGCTAGGCAATCCCTCAGGGGACCGACGCCAACGCCACAGAGGGGTTGTCCCGTACCACAGAATAACCCCTTCCAACGTCGGTACAGTACAATGAGGTAAGGTTCCCGTCTTCATCCCTTGCTGATTTGGGGTAAATTCTCTTCTTATAATAGGGATATAAAGAGCCCCCTCGTCTCAATTCGTTTCTCCCAAGGTGTGGTGTCACTCTGGGCTACTAAGACCCATCGCCACGACAAGGCCTGAACCGTGGTGGGGAAAACTAGTTTACCTAGAATAAGGTAAGGCAGCCATCGATTTGTACATGTTGCCAATCTAAGTCAAAAACTGCTAAGTCTTAGTGCCAGTACACTTATACACTGGGTGTCTTGTCTCTTCGAAACACAGTGCATCTATTTGACAGGAGAAACACGCAAAATTCAGTAACGCGGTACATCGCATCTCTCCTACGCGTGAAAGATATCTTAGCTACATCATTGTTTCGGTATAAAACGAATTTAAGTTTGAACATATAAATTTATAATTAGCCTACAGTCTGGTAGTCTCTGGGAGGATCATTAAAAGTTTTAAGGCCAAACAAATTGTATGAGTTGCTGCGTTACGTACAATCGGGTATTGTATAAAATGTCTAGGTTATTTATAAAATCTTGAAATAATTTCAAATTCTAGCTTTTATACCCAGCTGAACTTAGTCTTTAATTGAAATATAATTATTATATTTTTATATGTCTTAAAATTTGAAATACTTAACTAAAAAAGAAACATTTAGTTTATTTTAATTTTCTGAAAGGCTGATCAACGCTAAAATTACTGTCAAGTCTCTTGTTAAGTGTCAAATGAATTGCTAGAAGCATGGCTAAATTGCTTAATTTGATCAGCCTGTCAATTGACAAAACAACTACAATGAAAAACTGTTCTTGGCACTAGAATCGTATGTTTAACCGCTATTAACAGCTATGTTAGTTATAAACACACATTTTGACCAACGTTTCAGCAGTGCTATTCTGTAAGAAACGCAGCGCTGTCGCGACACTGTGACAGCGCTGTGAATTCAACTTGGTATTCACTAAGCTTGTCAAACCATATCAAACACCCTAGCGCCGTCAACGCTGTGGGCGCGACGAGCTCGTCGCGGCGCACAGCCTAGAAAATGACTCTTACAGAATCAGGGGGCAGTAACCGGGCGTAAAAGACTTTCGACGCTGTAAAGCAATTATAAACAGAAAAACAAGACACAGACATATTACTTACACACTTTTTCACATAAATTAATTAAATTAAATACTCTCTTTAGTTTGATCCGGATTTTATTAAAAAGTGCTTTCTAGAACTTATTTAGTTCGAGAATTAAAAATAAATACTTAATCGGTTGGGTTGTTCTAGGACTTGTAAATTCTTTTAAGCCGAGCATACTTATAAACACAAGTTATATAAAAGCTTTTAATAAATATTCAACATTATATTATACACATATAAATATATATAGACTACAGGCCCCATGGAGAAAAAAAAAACCTGTGAAATGAACCAACTCAGAGTTATTTTCCGATATAGTATCAGCCTTTTATGTGTTATTTACGTTAGTTCATTTCACAGTTTTTTTCTTCATGGGCTTGTGGTCTATAAGTACGGTGACCTAATCCAATATTTTCATCACAAGTTAGCCAATGCTTGGATTATATACTGAACGGCAACATTTTTACCGTTTAATTCATTTTATTTCAATAGAAACTTGGGAGGATTCTTATTTTTCAATAGAAATGAAAAAAAAGCATTTCAAATGGTTTAACACTTAAAACAAATATTTAAATAGCTTTTACTAATTAAGTTTCTTTAAATATGTTTTAGTCAGATGCATAATCAAAACTATTTACTTGTATTTGTTGAGGTTAAATGAATGCGTAGCCAACTTAAAGGGTATTTAGCTGATTCATGCCAAGAACTATTCATCCCACGGCATAAATTGAATAATAACTATTTTTCACGATACCGGAAGCGACGGTGGTCCAGTGGTGGACGGACTCGGCCTCTTATACGAGGGGTTCCGGGTTCGATCCTGACCCGTCCGTGTGTACCTTGAAATGGGTTTTTCTAAATTTCAAAGTGCACACGAGACCATCGTTCGCTCACCGGTGAAGGAAAACATCGTGAGGAAACCTGCATGCCTGATGAGATTGAAAGTCTTTGAAGGTATGTGAAGTTTACCGACCCGCATTGGGCCAGCGTGGTGGACTACTGGCCCATTACCCTCCTCGCCTGATTTCGAGGAAGGAGACCCGTGCCCAGCAGTGAGACAAATAAGGGTTGATACTTTACTTTTTTCACGATACCTTCACGAAACGACGAATGGCTAATTTATTGATTCGTGTCGTGAGCTATTCATCCCGCGGTATGAGCATTTTGGAAGTCGTGTATAGGTTCACTAAGGTTTAATATACGAGAACGCATACGAAACCGCTCCGTGAGTTCTTAGCCCAAGACTTTCTCCTACCAAAAAGAAGAGTTGAACACTTTTTGGACTCACACGTAGACAAAGCTATAAATACAGGTGGTACTTATACTTGCTGTTGCCCGCGGCTTCGCCCGCGTCAGCAAAAATACCCTTTTTAAAATAAAAAGTATCCTCAAAGTTTAATGATGAATCGTCGAGTAGTTTTTCACATACGCTTTCACATTACGCTTTTGTATTTATAAATAAATAAAAGTGTAGTGGTGTCGTGGGACACCAGGTAGGAACGAAGTTAAGAAAGAGAAGGGATGAGAGAACGAAAAGAACGAGGGAGAAAGAGAAAGGTATTATACACTACTCGCTTGTGTATGCGACTGACGCGCCTGCGCATGTCTCATTTAACGCTTTTATTCCATGCACTTTTTCTTACGGTTTTACTATCACATTTTTTTCGGTTCGGTCGCGCAGCAAAATCCCTATCCCCTCCAAACCTGCCGTAAGCAACTTCGTTCCAAAAATGATTCGATAAAATATATTATGTACGCACAAAACTTCAGAAGTTCAGTGGACTGTGGGCACCATATTAGATGATTATATTTTTGTTGTATTGATTATCCGCTGCACGAGGTTTTTATATAATAGGTAATGCTTAAATATATTATGATGAAGACGCTAAGCATTTTTAGATGAGAACAATCTTTGCAGTGTATGTAATTGAAGCCTATATACTACCTTATATATTATGTATGATATATGTATGACATCTTCATGTAATTAGTATAAACATCTTCAGCGCATTTCGACGCTTACATAATAAATGGGTTCAGACCCCAGACACTTATCGTGCATGTTCGTGGCCGAGTGTGAAAATATCATCATCATCATCACCACCACAACTACCACCATCATCATGATCATCAGCATTATATCCTAGTCACGTCTCTTTTATCAAAATTGAATAATAAGTCTTTGTAATATATCGTGTAGGTAAGTTAGTGTTTATTTTTTTATTTTTAAGGATATTTTTCATCATCATCATCATCATCATCAGCCTTTATCCGTCCATTGCTGAACATATTCCTCCCTCAATTAACGCCAAGACAACCGATTCCTTGTTACTAGAATATTTTTACTAGTACGTTATTATGTTTGAATAATAGTTAAGTATAAATATCAACCCTTTATGTCCTACTGCTGGGCACGGATCTCCTCCTCAAAATCTGGCGAGGAGGGTAATGGGCCAATAGTTCACCGCGCTGGCCCAGTGCAGGTTGGTGAACTTAGCATACCTTCAAAGACTTTGAATCTCATCAGGCATGCAGGTTTCCTCACGATGTTTTTCTTAGTCTCGTGTTTTGGGTGCACTTAGAAATTTAGAAAAATTGCCATTTCAAGGCGCACACGAGGGGGAGGGGGGTCTGGATCGAACCCCGAACCTCTCGCATAAAAAGCCGAGTCCATCCACCACTGGACCATCGTCGCTTCTGTCAAGTTTGAACAATGGTAAGTAGAAAATCATCATCATTTTTGTCATTGGTTAAAAGACCTGGTGACTAAAAAGTCCGAACGTAAATGGCCTTACATGGCTTCATATGGCCTATTACATGCTGGACAATACACCGTATATTAGGGGCGCATCTAATTTCGGGTTCTGTATCTAATGTCCCGCAATGTTCAACTCAGTTGGCACCGCATAAGTGAGCATTCCACGGTATTGCCTATTCATAGATACAACCGAGCATTTTAGATACCAAACATGATTTGTGAACGTGTGGCTTACAGGTTGGTAATAAAGTGTTGATAGGATAGTAATAAATAGAAAACTTATATTCTAAAGATATATAATTCGAAAACGTATCTAAATATCAACATCATCATCATCAGCCTTTGTCTGTCCACTGTTGAACATAGGCCTCCCTCAGAGACGCCAAGAAAACTGATCCCATGCCACGATCGTCAAAAATGCACCGGCGACTGCACGGAAATCGTCTTTAATGTATGTCATAATATTATTATAAAGGAAAAATTTTGTATGTTTGGATGTTCGGACGGATTTTGATGAAAACATACAATATTGTAGCTTAGACTTCAGAATAAGACAGCATATATTTCACCTCCGTAATCCTACGGCAATAGAAAGTATGTGTGTGAAACAGCGGGACGCTGCTAGTAATATATGTTTAATTAATATGGCTAATTTCATAATTAAAACAATTTTATCGTATTTTATTTTATTCCACTACAGAATGGAAATATTTTGCTCTATAAATTATATTATAGCATATCTTAAGTAGGTTTACACACTTAATCTTACTAATATTATAAACGTGAAAGTTTGTAAGTATGGATGTTTGTTACTCTCTCACGTAGAAACTATTGAGTAGATTTTAATAAAACTTTAGAATAATATAGCTTATACATCAGAATAACACATAGGCTATATATTGTTTTCTTATGTTTACGCGAATTTCGTTCATTATAATGAAACAACTTTTACGGAACCATGGTCACGGGAGGACTCACGGGAGGACACATGGTCCGTATAATATATATAGTAAAATCCGTAAAAGTTGTTTCATTATAACATAGGCTATAATTTATCACCTAACTTCTACGCGAATGTGAATTACGCGGGTAAAAACGCGGGGCGCGGCTTGTATCAACTATTAAAGTATCGGCTAAGTTACTAGTTAGCTGAAACATGCTAGTCCGTAGGCCCTAAAACAACGACAGGTTACAAAAATTGTATCAGTCATGTCTAAAATGAATTAACACTGCTTTCGTCGAAAATTCTCGTACAACAAATGAATAAAATCATATAAATACAAGTTAATGAAACATGATTTAAATTAATTTAAATATGATTTAAAATGATTCGAGTTATAATTACCGTGGATTTGTACGTAAAGCTCGTTTGAGGATTATGTTCTTATGTGATTAAATTCTTAATCTGTAATATTGCGTCGTTAATTAACTCTAAAGTTCTAGATCTTTTTAAGCCCCACATTTAAGTCTATAATGTATGTCAGTGCTGGGTATTTCAAATTATTTCTGGGTCACATTGTTACAGTTTTTTTTTAATTCAACAGCCATATTTAATTTTAATATTTAAAAAAAAAACTCTTAAGCATCTTTTAGTGGTGTGGTGGTTACATACCTTTCGAATTAGATATATATAAAATTAATCGTGAGTAATCACTATTTATCCGACAACTGCTTAATAAATTATGTTTAAAAATAAATGAAAAAAAAAATGTTTAAAATATACAATTTTAAAATGTATAATACATTAATGTGTAAAGTGATTACAACTTTATATAATTCAGATCAATAAAGAAATAGCAATAGAACAAAAATGTCGACAAGCAGATATTATGTCACAGTAATAATATTATGGTCTATTTTTACCGCTCAGTCATTCAGTACTCTCCCCCACTTTATTCGGAGAAAGGAACAGACAACATTTCCAACTCCTCTTGAATTCTTCTAATTAATTCGTTCCAGGTTCCAAGACAGGTTTAATATTTATATCTGAGATCAAAGTCAAAGTATATATTTCAACTAAGTGTGCAAAGTTTCTTAAATATTATAAAGATCTTATCAAAAATGTCATTTAGTGGATATCGCTATCGATCCTGGTTATACAGTACTAGCAGCGAGATGAACGACAGGTGCCCTTAAGCCTACTTTAAATAATAAATAATAGTTTAAAAAACTAAAAAAAAAAACACGCTTTACAAGTCTCTCCTAGTTCGCGCACTAGCTCTATCTCTCTTACTCGCATGCAAAGGATGCGGAAAGGAATTAATAAATCCTGGCGAATCTAATTGGGATAATCGGATTTTGTAATCGAATTATTGCATTGTCATCGGTCTTTGACAGATGTGCAAAGTTTGAACCAAATCTGATCGTTCAAAGTAGGACAAAATCGAGCTCAAAGGAGTCGGTTACTGTGTACGGTGTTAAAAAGTGGCTCAGTTGGCACACTTTAATCATAGGATCTTAAAATGTTATGGAGCTTAACTTACACGATCCCTGATTTCAGACCTTTAATTTACTTTTCATGTTTTAAAAGGCTGATATCTTTTTTTTCGTCAAATTAATCTCCTTATGAAACATTTAAAATGAATGCCATGTTCTATGTATAAGAAGATTTGAAAGTTTCATCTTTCATGAAATATTTCTAAGTCTTTGAATACTTTTTAATCTTCTCCAAGTCATCGGGTGTTAATAATAAGATCAAAGCAGCGAATATTTCTCAAATGTAGGCCTATAGTTAGGAAAATAAAGATCTTTTTGCTAGGATATTTTTTTTGTCTATCATCATCAATATCAATTAGGTTTATTAGGGTTAGGTAGACAAATTAGGTTTTTCACAATAAACATCAAGACGGCCGATCCCTTGCCATTCGCATCCAATCGCATCACTGCACGGAGATCATCTTCCCACCAAGTTAATAGCCGATCAACACTTATTTACCTAAACGTGATCTCTACTTTTGAACCTTATAGGTCCACAAGTCATCTTCTCCTGAGCGTATGTCCAGCTCACTGCCAATTACACGCTCTTACGCACTTATCTGTATATCTTCAATCAGAAGTATATTTTGTGTATTTGGTGTATAGCTTTTTAATAAAGATTGAAAAAAAAGTTGGTCCCAAAATTTTTTTTGTATAACGATTTTAAAAACATAATTTTAAATATTTTCTATACTTATAAAGAACCATAAACGAGTACCTAGTGGAACAGACGTTTCTAGAAGTCTAGAGTTCCAAGTTCTAATCCAATTATCCAATAGTGCATCCCATAGAAGCCGCGCACATGTAAAAACTCGAATTGAATTTCATCCCTGAATAGCAAATATAAAAATTTAATATTATATTTTCATATTCTAGGTTTACATTTAACTTATTTTTAATTTTGCATTTATGGTGGCTTAAACAACTTTTTATGGATTTTAATTATTTTATTTTTTATCATATTGGCAACGTTATAAATAATTAATAAACCAGAATAAAACAGTATGAGTAAAATTTGCGTCAACCAAGGAAAAAAAAAACGATTTTGTTTTCAGCCGGTCATTCTCCTCCACTTAACGAAGAAATATTTAAAGAAGACATTATAAATCTTAATGATAGTCAAACAAAACTAGACAAAGAACGTTCAAAGCATGTAATTATCGCTGATTACGCTACTAAGGGAGACAAATCTTATAAAATGAACGCAATAACCAAAATAATAGACATCATTAGGGATACAAATTCAAAAGAATGATTATATCAAAGTCTTGGTAATACTGCTGAAGCGTTAATAGTGTTGAGCAAAACGATACTAGCATCGAGACCAATTATTGATGGTCTAACGTTTTATCTGGGATTCAAAAAATGGCCGTCACGGAATGCTCAGCAGATGTGAAACAACTATGTTTATATTAGTATTCATAATCAACAAAAAACACTAAACTATCGTTTGTTTCACACTGGTGCTGTGAGCGCTGTGTGAAACAAACGATAGTCATTTCTTTATAATATATACAAATAAATAGGTTTTTTCACAAGTACGATATATCATATTACAACTATAATATAATCAACTATAAATGGTGAACCCGAATATGATGCTAATTATTAAGGTCTGAAAGTCACCTTTATATTCAGCTTAAAAAAATATAAGTTAGCTGGTAATCATCAAAAAATAGCTCGTATTCTAAAAAACATGCTTTAAGTAATGTTCACATTCCCATAGGGGATTTGTTAAGGAATACTTTAGTCTTAAGTAAATGTTATATTATGCGAAATATTTTTCAGTTCAGATTTTAGAATTGTTTTTTTAATGTCTATGGACACTTTTACACCACGTCTTAGCACGGCACCAGACGGTGCCGTGCTAAGTTCTCGAAGAGACTTGTGTTACGGGTACCAGACAACAGAAATACATATATTTAATACTTTTTATATTTATATAATACACATATTTAATTTAATACACATCCATGACCCAGGAACACAGAAACTTTTTTGTGTTCCCTGGCGAGATTGGAACTCGCTACCTCCGGCTTGTGCGCCAACGCGCTAACCACTGAGCCACAGAGGTCGTCAAAATATTGAATGGTAAAACAAATAAAGCGTATAGTTATGCGTATACCGATTTTCTATTGCAAATATTGTTTTCTTTCTAGGACCACGGGTTTTGTTATTAGGACCAACATTTAGATTTCCCATCACTAAACGTAAACAATTCAGGACAAGAAATTAATTGGCTCCTCATTAAGATCCTCATTTGTAAATACAAATATTCTTAAGAGCCTTGCTCACAACCACGATGATCACTATCATCAGTGTCAATCACCTTGGATCCTTTAATGATAGGTCACGATTTTGATCCTTGGGTAAATAAATGATAGGTCCCAATTTTTGATTTGGCTTTTTTAACTGAAGGCTATTGGTGGACTTCACCAACATTGAACATCAACTTGTTTACCTGTAACTCTAGTGCAGGATACTCATTTATGCGTTGCCTATCTTTAGACATAAGATGTTAAGTGCCAGCTCTCTCTTTTCGAAACACAGAAAAGCTGTTTCATGGTAGGCCAGAAAAACAAGCAAGATAGTGGCACCCATAGATATCTATTGCCTTGCCATCTTTGTTACTAACACAGATTAGCTAAACCAGGATAAATTAGAAATAGGTTAGACCCTAAATTTTATAGTTTGACAGAGACCGGTGGAATACTCTCGTTTTGGAGGCCAAGGCCTACTTTGGGTCGCTGAGCCACAAAATGTATAGATGTGTAATCGATGTATGACTGTAACGTATGTTTGTGTTACTTTTTCACTTAAACATTATTGAATGGATCTTGATGTAACTTCACAATAATAAAGCTTATATCATCAAAATAAAATAGTTTTGCTCACGAGTCTTTCGTAGATTTAATGTCATTAAAAAATTATGAGCATTATTTGAAATGTCTGTCGACGTATCGAGGCTCTGCACTTATAACTTCGAATTATTACCTTATGAAATGTATAATAATACTAAAAATCATAAATAAAATATAGTGCGACATGACATATTACTGTGAGTAGCCAAAATAGGAACTTATACGTAATTTTTAAACTATTGGGTTATCTGAGAGAAAAACTTGCTTAAAGTGTACAGAACGGTCTGCGCTAAATTATTCTAAACATTGGAGAATACTTTGAATGAAAAACGACTCAACGGCCCCCAATACCATTTGCAAAAGTCAACGAACGCCCCCACTCAATCACAGTATGATCCTTGACACACTATTATGACTTCTCAACGTGACATTGAAAGCGTGGGGGGATGATGACGCAAGTCCCATGATTTTTGTTTACCCAAAAAGTACTTAACGTCCATAAAAAAAATTTGTTTCAAGAATCTGTCTTTAGAAAAAAATCGTCAATCCATTCAATATTAAAAAATCGGTTGTCTGTAAAGTCGGCTTACTGACGATAGTTGAACGTGACAACGTCATAAGAAAATACTGATGGGACGATTGTGCCTCTTTGTCGCTCGTCCCGCGCTCTCGATTGCACTTCAAGCCTTAAATGGAACGCCTCAGAGCGAGGCAACGCCGCACGAGTCATGTTTTTTGTAGGTACAGCCGGATCCATCGAATTATAAGACCTTGTCACGTCAAAATAACGTATGAGAAATATTTAACGCTTAATTGCTGATGCACGTATGATATCAATGATGATTATAATCATGATGATGATGTTGATAATGATAATAATGGAGAACATGATGATGGTGCTAGTAAAGAAAATTACCATAAATGTATCGAAGTACAGTATCAAGATGACGAGTCTGGAAGGGTCTATGAAATGTCGGAATGAGTAATTCCTACTCGTCCGCCGTCGACCCTTGATTCCAAATATCAATCTGTTTAATATCCGAATCGTATAAGCTATCGGTTAGGCAACGGTCTGATGAGACAGGGAAGCTAACATAGCTTCGTATGAAAGAAAACATAATATTACGATCCGGGAATAACCGTGTTTTATCGTTGGATTATATTATTATGAGCGACGGTGGTCCAGTGGTGGACGGACTCGGCCTCTTACGCGAGGGGTTCCGGGTTCGATCCTGACCCGTCCGTGTGTGCCTTGAAATGGGTTTTTCTAAATTTCTAAGTGCACACGAGACCATCTTTCGCTCACCGGTGAAGGAAAACATCGTGAGGAAACCTGCATGCCTGATGAGATTGAAAGTCTTTGAAGGTATGTGAAGTTCACCAATCCGCGCTGGGCCAGCGCGGTGGACTATTGGCCCATTACCCTCCTCGCCTGGTTTCGAGGAAGGAGACCCGTGCCCAGCAGTGGGACATATAAGGGTTGATACTTTACTTTTTTTTATATTATGGTCTTGTGTCGTGCACTCCTCAACGTGGGCACTTATTGAATTTTTTTTAAATACATTCGTGAAACAGATTTTTGGAGTTTACTCCTTACGAATCGATTTTTATTTATGAGGCCGCGGTATGAAAATCTATGGGAGTAAAATCAAACTACGATATTACACGATGTCACACGATGCTACACGAAGATGTCACAAGAAGCGTGAAACAAAAAAGGGAGCCTGAGAAACGGCTACCACATCCAAAGAAGGCAGCAGGAGTATTACAAACTGTACTTTAACAAATTCATTGCATATTTAATAAAAATAAATGTATCGCGCATACTCTAAGTATAAAAAAAATGCATTCATTTACCCTTTATTCACTAACGGCGGCTTTCAATACCCTATCTATCTTAAAATTTTCTTATCGATGTTAAAAATTTTGACAGATTTAGTAAGAAAATGTGTCAAAATTTCAAGATAGATAAGAAAATTTTAAGACAGATAGGATATCGAAAACCGCCGTAATCCATTTATATTATAATCGTTTGTAAGGAGTAAGCTCCTGTCGTGCGTCGGAGCTGACACACACACTTTTTTTGTTTTTCTATAAGAAGGACAGGACAGACGGGGTAATGAATGCCAAGACGACGACCCTTGCTGCTCGCATCCAACACGGACGGAAATCGTCTTCCCATCTGGTAATTGGCAAAAAAAGTCTTAAAACAACAAATATACAATCGATAAATAACCAAAATAAATATTATATTTATCATTCCTTTTATGTACACAATACTCAAAAATATTTAATGTTTGATTTGGCTTTTCATTTAAAATCAAAGTAATGTATATTAATTTTCCCAAACGTATAAAAAAAATTCAGCAAAAAATTCAGTTTTCAATTGAATTTTAGTAATAACTTTGGTAAAATAAACATGACATGTTTAAACATCAGAAGTGAAAATGCGTTTTAAATATAAACATTTATTATATTATCCATAAAAATATCAATATTAAGGTTCACAGGTACATATTTTAAGATACATTCTTACTCACACTGCCCATACATTTACACACACTATTGCCATATTACACTTTACACATTAAAATAAACAATGGCTTACGTGACCTTACAATACGATTCGGGCAGAGCTTCGTTCTCCTCAAACTCACAGACGCGAATGACCCCTCTAACAATTATACCCCGCTATTTAAAGGCAAACTTAATGACCTTCCTAACGCTCGGCCGTCCTACCCACACTTTGACAACGACTACGTCACGCCACACGCAGGTAAACTGGAACCTGTTCCCCGTTTCCGACTTATAGCCGCCAGATGGCGCTACGGTTGCTTACACATGAAATATGTTTTTCACTTGAATTTTACACGTAGTTGTAATTAACTGTGTAAATTTTATTCATATTTGATTACATTCATGCAACCCTCGTCAACCTTATTTAAAGTTGGTTGTGGATAAGTTTATCAAAAATCATAAATTAACAAAGGTACTCTATTACCATAGCACGGCCTTTGAATTTTAATATCGTTTAATTCAATTCATATTTCACTCAATCCTGTACTTTATTTTCATAGAATATAGAATTACAAAGGGTTGGGATGAACAAAAAAAAGCAATTTTTTTTCAATGCTTGTTGCAAGCAGGATATTCAATTGTCATATATTTTCACTTTTTAACAGACTTCTAATAAGAACGAGGTCCCGTTCTGCTGTCTGAGTATTTTTTGTATGTCCATGTCCATCAATGTCTCTGTCAATTTTGGATCGATAGAAAAACGCAAAGCTTGTAGAAAAATAAGGTTTTTCGTTTTTTCGTTTTTTTTTTTGAAGTCCTGTTTATGTATGTTTTTAAACGAAACTTCTATATGGACGCTCTCACGACCAGATTCAGACGTTTCAAGGTTCAGCTCTTTTGTTAATGCATATTGATTTTTTAAGGTATTTATTTATTCTTAGTAGTATAGTTTTGTAAAAATATGTTTAAAGGCTGAAGAGTTCGTTTGTTTGAACGCGCTAATCTCAAGAAGTGTTGGTCGGATTAGAAAGATTATTTCAGTTTTATTAGTCTATTTATCGAGGAAGGCCACATGCTATAAGTCTATATACCATGCTGCTAAGATGTCGTTGTAAATACAAGTTAATGCAAGCGAATCTGCGAGAAACAGGCTAGTCTACTAAAATATCCGTGAATTTTGTTTTATCGCTTGCTATATCTGACAGAAGCCTTATATCAAGATTCGCTGAACCTTAAGGGAAATCAAGCCACACCCCGATCTATTAGACAATACCGATCTGTATATATATTATATTGCTCCGCGGTACGACTCAATCTAACTTTCCCGTAGTCATTATGTTATTAATCATTGAATCTCAAATTACTTTTCACTATGCTCAGCTCCTGATAACGAAATAGCTTCTAGTTCAATTAGATCTCGAATTCTATTGCAGAATCATTGTCGAAGTCAGGTTGTTATTAGCTGTAGTTTTATGTGGGACCAAAATTTTAGTTTTATACCGGCTTTTGATGTGACAACGTCTTATAATTTGACGGATCCAGGTGCACGCACGAAAAAACATGACTCGTGCGGCGTTACTTCGCTCTGAGGCGTTCCATTTAAGGCTTGAAGTGCAAGCGAGGGCGCGGAACAAGCGACAAAGAAGCACAATCGGCCCACCAGTATTTTCTTATGACGTTGCTACGTTCAACTGTCGTCAGTAAACTGATGTCGCGTGGGGGTGGTAGGTGCCCCCAGCGAGCACGATAGGAAAGGGTAGAGTAGAGTAGGTTCGGACAAGTGTCACCTTATCTCGAGCCAGAAACTTTCTTTGGCTGGCCCACGTTCCGACAGCGTATTGCGTAGGGGTAATAAGGGAGGAATCACTGGCCTGACTGGACTCCTGGCGATGGTAGGTTGGCTGCAGCTTGGGTCTTCACACTGGGCGTTCGGTTCAGCCGGCTGGCTGTTAGGTCTTCTATACTTGGATACTTAGTCTATCCGAACTGTGCTCCGCGAACTCCCAGCGGAATTCAATAAAATTAGACGAGGGTTAGCCTCGGCTTCCGCCAGCCACCAAGTCAGGACAAGAAAAGGGCCAAGAGGTCGGTTAGAAGTGACAGCAAATCAAAAGGTGCCTAATCACAGCTTGTCTATCGTTCCATAAACAATATAGTTCTATAGTCAATTGTCAAACGGACTTTATAACTAATTAAGTTTTAATTCAGTTTACTTGTAATTCTGTTTAGGGATAAGATTAAATTATTATATTCATTATTATTAATTACAAGAGGTAAATTAATTTTATTTGAAAAAAGGAAAGTAGAAACGGTTATTGAATTTTAGAGAGGTCGCTAGTGAGCCAATAGAGTATGTCAATAGTTGAACAACTAGTTAACGATAGATGGCGCTTATACCATTAGTATGCTTACTTAAACATAATATCTATTGCTGAATCTTTAATTTAAACCTAAAATCATGTAACGAGCTAGCGCAACGTTACACTGACTTTACAGACAACCGATTTTTAATAACTGCGCCGCATTAAGCAATATTTAGATTATGACAAATAATGCCTGGAATGTACTATACCTACTATTTGCTTAATTCCAAGTGCCCTTTCAAATTATTTAGTCGGGTGAGGGCGATCAGCTGATTATTATTCATTCAGGGAGGAAATTGAGGTATCCCTCAATGCAGGGTTGGAGTGTGGAGGACTGCTATGCGCGTCTCGTGTCCCTTTTCTTACGGGATTGGAGTTGAAGTGAGATTGGGTTCCTGTTCCGTAGCAAAGTCCGTGTCGATGGGGGTGCTTCAGGTTATCAGAGTTAGAAGGCAGTCCAGTTAACCCTTTTCAAGGAACTGACTAGTCGCGAGGGTTGTCCCATGCTAATCAGATCCGGGATACCCTTCTTTAAGCGGCTCGAGGTATCAAGAGGTAGGTGCAGTTGCAAATATGCATGCATGATGCCAATACTGATAATGTCAATTGACAGCTATGCTATCGTGTTTCGAGTGTTTTTTGAGTTTACGGTTGCCCACTCAGAGGATGGGAAAAGCAACAGCTCACCAGTTTTATTCAACTAGAAGTATTTGTAGGTCAATCGACCCTCCCCATGGACCCCACTCAAGGATTCCAATATTTCACTGACCATCACTTCTTATCTGGCCTACTGCTACTCCAGTATTGCTAATCCTCAGTGTCCACTATAGTCGGACGGTTCATCATCATCATCATGATCATTATCATCATCATCATGATCATTATCATCATCATCACTACCATCAAGACCATCATCATCATGATCAACATGTATCCATCTAATATTTGACGTGAACATATTTCAAGACATTGCATTACATTCGGATGGTAACAGAGTGATAATGATGATAAGGTGTGACTGTACTTTACGAGCACCGACGGTGAGTTGTTAAAAGTTCAGTAACGTGTTATAAATTGTTGGAAAAGTGTACGAAAGCACTTTTGATAATTAGCAAAGTTTGTAAACCATTTTTATATTCGACAAAAATTGTAAGTCGCTATTTTACATTCAGCTTATAAAGTATCAGACAAATCATCAGTCTCTCCTTGCCTTAATTATTTTTCAGCCTTAGATGCTGCTTTAACAACCACTGAATTCATCATCAAAGATGATTCAAATGAAACAGGGATTACATCAATAAAGTGTCAATAGCATATGAAGAACTTACTCTCAACGTAAAAAGATATGTGTTACAAGTAGCAAAAATCGACTGCTGGCCTAAAGTGAATGGTGATGATGATGATGAAACCCAAGTATACGCATGACTCAACATTCACAGTAAACATATTAACGACGAAACTTCAGAATCTGTATTAAATACGTACCACATAACAAAACCGGGCCAAAAGTTTGGCCTAGTACAACTTGAACATACTTGGAGTTTGTTGGGTAAGATTTCGGAATATATTTTTGTGTAAAAATGAGTGAGGATTTATGTTTCCCTAATTGCATGTTGTTGCTCCTGGTAGTTGTGTTTTCTTGGCTTAGGTAGATTATTGCAATTTGCACTGACCTAGCCATAGATTGGGGATAAATCATTTTTAGTTAGTCTATTATTTTTTTCGATCCAAATTATTATCGTATCATTTAGGTTGCTTGAGATCGTATGAAAAGGCTGTGGCCGCCGCTGCTGATTCTAGCTATATAAGAATATCAGCAGAAGTAAAAAAACCGGCCAAGTGCGAGTCGAACTCGCGCACGAAGGGTTCCGTACCAAAAATGATTTGTATTAGTTATCTAGCGTCTACGTGTAGCCATTATAAATATTGAGCAAAAAACGGTAAAAAATACCTTTGTTGTATCGAAGCCCTCCTTAATTATTATTATTATTTTGATTTTCGTATTTGTTGTTGTATCCACAATAAAAATACATAATCTGTGCAAACTTCAACCGTCTAGCTATAACGGTTCTTGAGGTGCAGCCTGGTGACAGACGGACGGGCGGACGGACAGCGAAGTCTTAGTAATAGGGTCCCGTTTTTACCCTTTGGGTACGAAACCCTAAAAAACCTTTATTTAAATGATAAAATGTATGAATCTTATAAATAGGTACGTTTTCAACCTTACCACATAAGCTAGAAAAGAATACTACATCAGCTCTAGAACATTTGGACAAGATGACACGCTGACAAGCCAGCCGAAATAGGCACAGTTCAATATTTGATTTATTTTTTATCTCTACCATAAGCACCTTCCAAGGTATTATACAAAGTGTGTGCATTGACAGTTTCGTCTTGACGAGGGTCGGATATGGGGCGAACTGAATTTCGGTTATTGGGCCGTTATTCCAAATTAGGATTTCCTATTTTATTTGGATAGAAAGTGCCCTATGTGCTTATATGAATAATTTGAAAAGATAAGAAAGTGTTTGAAATTATTTTTATTGACAAATAGCAAAGTATTTCATAGTATGTAATAAGGGTTGATAAATATAAGCTACCCAGACTAGCTAGAGCTTTTAATATAATTATACAGTAGTTGAAGCATTAAAATAATTATCTTTCCAGAATTAATTTGTTAGAAGCAAGGTATTTGTGGAATGGCATCAATGCAGACTCTATACGTCTCCTAAGATGTTTAAAAAAGAATTTAAAGTGGTATAATGCCTCAAATTTTTGTGTTAAAATTGGTTTGATTATTTTTATATTGACTATAAAACGTCATTAATGCAAAAGTTATTAGTTATTAGTTTTTTATGTCTTGTGTACTTTAATCATATTTTGTACGCGAATTTTTAACAGTAAATTTATAAAAACATACATTTTCCAACATTTTCCAGTAAAATAGCGCATGTAAAATGGACACGATGTCACAGCGGAACAAAAACCACGCCAATGATTCATCACGATGACGTTAAAATCAAAGGCTTGATTAAAATCAGTAACAAAGAAAAAAACGGGGCGGAAACAAAGTGAAAAGATTTTTTCATTATGCATGTCGCTCGGTTAACAGATTCAAAATAAATACAAGAAGTTTTACAAGATTTTTAACTATTACGCCTGAATGAAGAAGTATTGGAAAATAGACACTGATGAAGGCGTTGCATGGAACGCCAAAAAACAAAGATTTTTGGTACTTGAAAAAAAAAAAAAAAAAAAATTATTTTTATTTATTCGGAAAACTTACAGCTACATACAACAATAAGATATTTAACTATATACATCGAATAAAAGCCATTTAAAAGTTTTCACAAATTGTAAACAGTTATATAAACACGTATTAAAATTTTGAGCACAAGTGAGATACAATAAAAAGTAACAGAATAGTTGATTGAAAACATAAAGGAATAATGCTTAATATGCCTTACTACTAATAAAAATCATCTGTTAATTACATCAATTAATGCTACAATGGTCCAACGCGTATGGAGTCGGCCTCTTGGGTCAAAGGTTCGGATTAGGGTTCGACTGCAAGATTCGGGTTCAAATGTATGAGGCATTAATGTGTTGCTCTAAATTTTTAAGTGCACCCTGAACAGAAGCTCGCTTACCAGTGAGTGAAACATCGTGAGGAAACCTGCATGCCATGCATGAGATTAAAAAATTTCGAAGGTATGTGAAGTTCACGATCCATCGTTACTAAAGGCCAACTAATAGATTACTGACAACTTTTTATGCGTATTATGACAATTTAAAATGCTGAGCATTTATGCTCACTTCGGTAAAGTTTTTATCTAATTATAACCACGCAACTACTTAAAAAACTCGTCTTAAGGCTTAAATTAAATCTTATACGTATAGCTTTCACAGTAGCGTCTGATTCTATTAATTCTAAAGACGATATTTAATTATATATTAATTAGCAATATCTCGCGAACCATGCAGTATTTACAGTAAATGTGTGAGTGCACGCATATGCATGCATATGCTTAACGATTACCAATCGTAGTCTACATCCTGAGGATGCCTCGGTATCGGGGCGAAACGTGCGTAGATTCTGGTGGTGGTCTTTTATGGTAGTGTGTGTGGTGGTGGTGCATGCGAGTGTACGCATATGCGGTGTGGGAAAGGAGGGCGGTGCTATATGCATGCATATGCGTGCAATCACACTTTTATTGTAAAGACTGCATAGTTCGCGGGATATTACTTGGGAATACCTATGATCACCACGCGGAGGACGCGTTCGTCCTCGAGTGCGTAGGTGTGGTATCCTATCCCCTTTGTTTTAAGGAAGGCCGTTAACCTACGGTGGTCGTCGGGAGAGCCTACTTGGACTCGGATACCGTCAGCGCATGTGCGCGCGGAATTATAGAAGATTTTTTTGGCATATATTGCCTTTGAAATTTCGTTCCAGGACCTAGTGTCCTGGACGATGATCGGGGGGGGAGGCCTGCACTTCGGGGGTGCATCCATAACTACGTCTGCGTCGGCGTCAATGACCGTGTTTGACGCCGCGAGTTGGTCGCGCCTACTGATGGCTGGCACAGAAGGTGCTTCGCTCATCCTATGGCTGTTTGAGAGGTCACTAGTTGACCTAGACAGTTTTTTGCCCTGAGGGGGCTTTGGAGCGGTCACTTTTGGGGTTTTGGGCGGGGGGGAGGGAGCGGACTCCGGGTCCGGGCGGTGCCTCCTTTTCTTGTTCCGCACTTCGCGGAAGCCTTCTTCGTCCTCCTCGGATGAGGTGCCGGTGGCAAACATCTCAACCTCTGACGGAGGGTTGATGTCATCGGGGGACGCGGGGGAGTCGCTGAGTGCCTTGAAGTGGGCCTCGGCTTCCTTCTTGGCATTGGGGTATCGCGCGAAGAAATATTCCAGCATTTCTTCTGAAGAGTTCGCCATGGTTAATTTTTAATGAAGGAGTTAATTTTATTTAACGTTTTGCCTAGTCCCGCCCGCCTTTGCGGGAGGGTGAAAAGTGATACGAGACGCCTACCAGGGGTAGGTGTGTTGTTTAGAATTACAGATTTATTATTAATTATGAACGCGAGAATACGCGCGAAAACTAAAAGACTAAAAGAGCGCGCCTAGCGATGGAGTTTTAACGGTCGCGACTGTGCGGCGCCGGTGCCGCTTACAAGGACACGGACTAAAAGCGCGCGAAAACGAATTAACGAACGCGAGAGTCGCGGGACTTACTACCAACTTACGTGAGTTTTGCTGCTTCTATTGATACAAATTTAACTGATTGTATCGCGGTTAAAAATTTTATATTTCCAACTTTTGGGTACTTAAAAGCTACCATGTATGGTATAGCTAGCAGAGCAAGCTAGCAGCAGCGCGTGATAAGCCGTGACGAAATCCGTAAAATCATATTATTAGTATTAAATAAATAGCAGTCTTCGAGATTTACGAGACGCTTATAAAGCGCTCATCCGAACGGGGCCTTAAGGACTTTATCGCATCTTATTTTAAAAAAAATTGCCCGATGTTTCGGGTACTTTACAGTATGTTCACGGTTCATGTTTCATGTTCACGGGAGAACCCTTGCTTAAGCCCACCATGGTTCAGGCCTTGTCGTGGCGGTAGAGCTCAGTAGCTCAGGGTGAGCCCCACAAATTGGGCGAAGCGAATTGAGCCGAGGGGGCTCTTAGTACCCCTCTTATAACAAGAGGAGGCAAAAGAGCAGGGGGTAAGGGGTGAGGCCGGGAACCTCATCTCATTTTACTATCCCGACGATGGGAGGGATTGTTCTGTGGTGCGAGAAAACCCGTCTGTGAAGATGGAGTCGGTCCCCCGAGGAACTGACTAGCCATCGCGGTGCCCTGTTGCTTGTAGATCCGGGACACCTCACCAAAGGCGGCATTGGTGGCATTCGCACGGGGCACTCTTCCTCTGCGCATTTCCGGGCGTAAAAGAAAAAAAAATAGGACCCTTAGTACCCATGATAGTTATCATGAGCACTGACATAGGTCTTACTTAATAAGATAGCTTCTGGCTAATATAAATATACTGAGTCTTCATGTGTCAACCAAGATACAGAGTAAATAAACGTTATTAAGACACGCAACATTTTCATTAGACTACTAGAGAAACATCGTAATCCGATCTTGTCTTTAATAAGCTGTCGCTATCATCAACCTGTAACCGTCTATTTGAAAAGCTTCTTCCAAACCCGACGCCATGAAGCCGTGGAAGTCACACTCCACGGCTGGCGGGGGGCAACCCCCCACTTACTATATCACTGGGTGATACCAACCGGCTCACCCCACTTCCGACGAAGCATTAGGGCCATTAGCATAGCAAGTATAATAATAAAAAAAAAGCTTATCATAATGAACATAAAGATGTGCGAAAGTTAAGTATTAACCCATATAATATGTTCCACTGCTGAGCACGGGTCTACTCCTCGTAAAGGAGAGGGGATATTGGGCCATAGTTTACCAATGCGCTGGCCTAATGCGGGTTGGAACATCACACATCTTTAAAGACTTTTAATCTCTTCAGGCATGCAGGTTTCCTCCCGATGTTTTCCTCCACCGTTGAGCGAACGGTGATTCGTCTTTAGGGTGCACTTAGATATTTAGAAAAAATACGCTTTAATAGCCGAACTAAAATGAGAAAACGACTTTTAATATAAGAAGCAAAGGCATGAACTAATAAAAAATTCATTGTAAATAAAACTTAAAAAAATACTCCACGTACTTTTATACAATATCTTCTCTTTAAAAAATTGCTACACATTATTATATGTTTTTAATTAGTATTGAGCATCTCACCCTTTTTTCGCAATATTAATAATTTCGAAAAATTCGTGATCATCATCATCAGCCTTTTTCCATTCAATGTTGAACATCCATTCTTTCAACGTACTCCCAAGACGACCGATCTCTTGCCACTCCATCCAACCCGCCACTGCACGGAGATCATATTCCCACCTGGTTAATGGCCGACCAATACACAATAATATAAAACAATAATAATATAATAGAATATAATAATTTAATAGGGAGTTTGTAAAGACTAACTCGGCGTTACAAAACCGCCTCCACTTGAGATGTCTGCAGTTGAGAGTTTGGTTTAAGCGAAATTTCATTTTTGATGTCAATCTGAGTGAAACTCCGTACCAGCAGGAAAGGGTTTATGATAGTTCGGAAGTTAATAGCTTTTACAGATTATTTTTTAGATAATCGTTCGATATAAACTTCTGATCAGAATGGCAGGTGAAAGGAAAAAGGCATGTAAAAAACTTAATAAACCTCCATTAATTCCATGAACGTTGTAACATAATATTATAATGAAAAAATATATTGAAAAATCTAAACTCAAATGTTCATAGTCAAATAACTTTTTTTTTTTTTTTGGAAAAGAAACTTAAGACTTTTTTTATGTCCCACTAGTCCCCTCAGATTTTTTTGATAGGAGTAAGGTTCAGTAATATATATTTAAAATTAGTATTTTTTATTCATCATGACTTGTAAGTAGTACCTATAGTGCAATTACAAAATTAAAAAAAAAAAAACATGAATTCTGAATAGTAAAGACAAAAAAAATCAAACGTTTAAAAATGGTTTTATATTCCAAAGTGTTTTTTTTTTCCGGAAATGTATATGCACAACTTTACTATCTTTCGTGAATTACAATATCTGTATAAAAAATGTTTTAGGGAAAAGAGAAGAAAATTAACTCCATTATACAAGAATAAAAAGAAGATGAGAATCTACGAATTTATAAAGAGAAAAATATCATATTTGTATTATGCGAGATTTGTGATTTGTGCAAGCTGCTTATAAATAACATGTCATAAAGCTTTTAAAAATAAAAGAGATCCTAAGAAATAAAATTGAAGTGATTCCAAAGATGAATATTTAATTTGAAATCATTCGAAATCTGTATAGATTATAAATCTCGATGTCCATGAACAGTTGGCAGACTTTAATATAGAAAAACGTGAAATATAAAGAATCTGGGCCGCGAATAATGAAAAAACAGAAAGCTTTGGGGAGTATTTTGTGAAAATATTCATTACAGTTAACCTGGTTGCATATTAAAAATGCACGTTTAATACACTGGCCATGAGAAAATTAAGACATTAAGGTCTGATTTCACCGTTTGTATCCAAAACAAAGATTAATAGAACTACGTTTTGCTTAATCAAGATTATAGTTGGATGATAATCTTGGTTTTCCTTAAATGGATTTCACCAGCTGTAATTCAATAGCGCTTACGAAAACAAAGTTTAGATACCTTTAATGTAAACTTCACCTTAAATCTAAGCGCAGATGTCACATATCATGAAGCTAAATGGACGTAATAATATATAACAGGACCGCGAACTCGTAACAGAAAAACGAGCCGACAGAGATAGCCAGTGTTAAGGAGTGTGTCCCTTTCTTATAAGGTGACAATAAGATTTTGACATGTGGGACAAATTCAAATGTCTTACAAAAATTGAAAATTTTAATTGCAGTAAGGTTGATATTCTACCAGTACATACTTGATGTATGCAATTTTAAGCGCTGCATGAGTTTACCACGACTGCCATAATATTATAAATCTCGAGTTTTTAAGTTCTTCAAAAGGCGCGTTTAGCCCCGGCAGATATCGCAAGCTAGCTTAGATGCATTTAGGGTGCTTGAAAATTCTGACACAAGTATTACACTTACAAACGAAAATAACAACATTAGCAATGGTTAAAATCTGAAGAATAGTAGATGAATTACGAAATATATAATACTAATACTTCCAGGTATAATATACTTGACGGGAATCCGTCATCAGGTGGTCGAAAATATTAACTGCAAATCTTAGGTTTACTCTCATAATAACGCATTGTTGAATTAAGATTACAAAACAACTAAAGATGCCATGGATTCAAACTGATTAAAATAAGTAGGAACGTGGGAAGTTTAGTACGGAGTCACTCTGTCTCACGTTCTGACCATTGCTTTTCGGATTGCTATTATTCCCCTCCAAGCCTGCCGTAAGGAACTTCGTTCCAAAAAATCATGGTCACCATAGTAGTTTGATTTACTAATTATGTTATTTAAGTAACCATAGCAACCATTACAATACAAAATGTCAAGATGACACTTAACTGGGCTACCATAAGAAATAAAAGAAATAAGCAAAATAATAATTTATGTTTTCTTTTTGAATTGGAAATATATTTAAATAAATAAATTCAATTACAATTTCTTGACATACAATTGTCAAAATAATATTAAAAAGACAATTTTTTCGATGAAATTTTTGATCAGTCGAAATTTTTAATAAAATACATTTTTAAGCTGGCAAGATAAAAGAACGAGACACACTCCTAACATATTGCTATCCCGCTCGGCTCGGATCAGCATCTGTGTAATGCCCATTAGAATATAATACTTAATGCGTTGAGTTAGTGTTCACTTTCGTAAATACATTTTTTCCGAGTAAGCCATCCTGTTATTATACTACATCCATGTGAAGCTATGACATATTGACATCTATAGTTTTATTTTTAATTGTTGACTTTTTGCTCGTGGAGTTTTTATTTGAAAATTGATTTCTGCTTTATTTGATTTTTATAATACATATTATATTATCTTATGCAGTACAATAATATCGAAACGAAAATGGGACACGACCTTCACCACTAGCGAGAAAGAGGCTCTTCTAGAACTTGTTACCACATTTTTTTCTATTATCAAGTTCAAGAAGACAGATGCCCTAAACATAAAACATAAAATGAAAGAGTGACGTAAATTGCCATAGAATTTAACGCCATCTCCAGTATCTATCCCAGATATTGGAGCTAGACAAACTCTCTAAACGAGTTGTTAGGGCTAAAACGTCAAAAATCGGCCGTTCAGAATTAAAACTCAATTATGCTCTAATTGCGGTTAGTTTCTGTTGGTGAAATGCAATTTGGAGCTCTAACTTCAGTTAAATGCCTAAATCGAGCTTAAGTCGAATTAATTGCGTTTATTTGCATCGGTGAAATCAGCCCTAAGTATCAGACGGGCTAATAATATGTCTTAAAACGTAAATTTAAGGCCCAGTTCGCACGAGCGTTTTTTAGCAGGGGTTAAAAACGCGTTTGAATGGGACAAATGGATACCCATGTATCTGTTCACACAAAAGCGTTTTTAAAGCGCGGGGCTTTTTTGTCAAGTGCAGAGAGCAGAGTGTTATTATTAGTTCAATTATGTCCTAGCACAGGCCATCATTTCACAACCAACGTGCGAAGTATGAAATTAAAAATACAATTTTTTCATTAGTCATCGAAATGTATTTCTGTATTAAAATTTAGAACAGAAACTTTATGTAAGGCCTTAGACTTATCTTTACATAATTTAAAATTATTTGATGAATAATTTCAAACGTTTTCATTTATTCTACTGAAATAAAGTATTTTTAGACTTTTAAGCTTTCTTATTTATTTGTAAGCTTGTTACAAAACTTCTAGTATTTCTGTAAATATTTTACCAAGTTTTTCGTTTATTGACATGGCGCTAGTATAAACAGTTTTGTATTTATATAATTTGCAAAATTTGTAATTAAATTTTCATTCGAACTCGTTCCTCAAAACGCGAAAGTGCTGTTTGTTTGAACTGCGCTTGGACTAATTTTATTTATTATAAGATTGAAAGGGCTGTATTTTATTGAAATATTCCATTATATTTATCAAAGTCAAAAGGGGTTTAAGTCACAAGCTTTAGTATTTTACTCAAAATATTCTCAAATTGTCCGAATACATGATGTGCGTCTGTAAATAAGACAGTATTGCTTTGTTTGGCAAGTATGTGAATGTGTGAGGGACAGGAAAGGCAATGTGATCACATCTAGATTTAGCACCTTATGTCTCACTGACACCGAGACTAAACTTTTTATGTATCACTGCAACCGAGACTTTACACACTATGTATCACTGACACTGCGACTTAACATCTAATGTCTCACTGACACCAAGACTTAACATCTTATGTATCCCTGACACCGAGACTTAACATCTTATGTCTCACTGACACTGAGACTTAACATCTTATGTATCCCTGACACCGAGACCTAACATCTTATGTCTCACTGACACCGGAAATTAACATCTTATGTCTCACTGACACTGAGACTTAACATCTTATGTATCACTGACACTGAGACTTAACATCTTATGTATCACTGACACTGAGACTTAACATCTTATGTATCACTGACACTGAGACTTAACATCTTATGTATCACTGAAACTGAGACTTAACATCTTATGTCTCACTGACACCGAGACTTAACATCTTATGTCTCACTGACACTGAGACTTAACATCTTATGTATCACTGACACTGAGACTTAACATCTTATGTATCACTGACACCAAGACTTAACATCTTATGTATCACTGAAACTGAGACTTAAAGTCTTATGTCTCACTGACACAGAGACTTAACATCTTATGTATCCCTGACATCTAGACTTAACATCTTATGTATTTCTGACACCGAGACCTAACATCTTATGTCTCACTGACACCGGAAATTAACATCTTATGTCTCACTGACACTGAGACTTAACATCTTATGTATCACTGACACTGAGACTTAACATCTTATGTATCACTGACACTGAGACTTAACTTCTTATGTATCACTGAAACTGAGACTTAACATCTTATGTCTCACTGACACCGAGACTTAACATCTTATGTCTCACTGACACTGAGACTTAACATCTTATGTATCACTGACACTGAGACTTAACATCTTATGTATCACTGACACTGAGACTTAACATCTTATGTATCACTGACACCGAGACTTAACATCTTATATATCATTGACACCGAGACTTAACATCTTATGTCTCACTGACACCGAGACTTAACATAATATGCCTCAAAATAGGCAACACGTAAATGTGCTAATACTAATATAAATATCAATAAGAAAACAAAAAATACGTTAATATAACTTTTATAAACACAGATATAATAAAACATACGTGACAAAGCTGGTGGAGTGGTAGACTCGAGTACCTTCATTGTGAAGCGACCCGCACTTTAGTGTTTAGTGCACGAGACAGATGAGAGCGATTTTGATATTTTTACTAAGTTTTAAGTAGGAATGGTTTTTCTAATCTAAATACTCGTATAAATCTGACGACGCTGATCATTTCTGCTGATCATCTGTTAATTTGTGATACATGTTATATGAGAAAGTGATATTTCTATAAATTGAATAGGTAAAGCTGTTCTTAAAGAATAGAGGTAAATCTAGAGTTAAATTTGATAACAAAGATCATGGTGTTTGTGAAGTGACACTGGTTTAGAATGACAGCAGTACTGGCAAAAGAGTTTTTTGCAGGTGGTCGAAATAGGTCACTAATTTATTCTAGACGAGGAGCGCCCCGCGGTTTCACGTATGTAATTCTCATTCCCGTGGGAGTGTAGGGATAAATTGTAGCTTTTCTGTTGTAGTGATATATAAGGTATATTATTGTAAAGTTTCATTAAAGTCTGTTAAGTAGTTTTCCGAGAAAGAGTAACAAACATCCATAATTACAAACTTTCTCGTTTATAATGTTAGTAGGAAGTAGGATAAGGTACTTCTAACGAAATACTTAAAGAAGATAATTATCAGTTTTAGGCGAAAGTGATTTAGATATTTTTTAGTCATAATTGGTTAAGTTCTTAATTAAGATTATTACGTTTAATGTTACTAGTAGGAACTTGGGCTCAGTTGGCAAGACGTCACGTAGACTGCTTAATGAGAAATAATCTAGCCTTTTCTGAGGTCAGACTGTCGCTGGGGTGATTCGTTATCCTGCATAACCGGGACTGTCATAAAGTGGTTAAAGGCACTTTAAGTGATTTTAGTTGGGAAGGATACAATTAATATTTTAAAATGGAATAATTTTATATTCTTATAAACTATTTCATTTAAATGGTGAATGTTCGCATGTCGATATCGCAAACTATCCAAAAAAACTGTAGTTAAAATAATGAAACAAATTAAGGTCTATTCTTATAAAATCGCTAGAGTTTATAAATTATCACATAATGTACAAGTTCTTTAAACTCGTTCATAGTTGTGGTAGTTGTTATGATACACCATTTACCTTAATTAAGAATGTTCTTCATTAACAGGACGATAGAGCGAAATGCGACGTAAGAGGACGTAAAAGCATTCTGTCTTGTTCGAATTATATAATATAGAACGAGAAAGAGGAAGTGATGTAGTGAGGAAAGTATGCTTGAGATGACTCTTCTTTGCGTAATAATAAGTGTGAATGGAAGGATTTAAAAGTCAAATGTATAATTTCGTTCTACGTTACGAACGTCCAATTATGTGTAAAATTTAAATTTGTACGTGTATAATAAAATATAGATTAGTATGATCTGATACACAGTACACTCAATATTCCTTTACCGGCTAGCTAGTGGATTTCCATCATCATCATCCTTTTTCCCTCCGTGGCCTCCTTCGATAAACGCCAAGATGGAAAATCCCTTGTGACTCGCATCCAACACGGACTTGCCACTGCACGGAGATCGTGTTCCCACCTGGTTAATATCATACCCACAATTCGTCTACCTAAACACGGCCAATCTTGAACATTATTGATCCGAAAGTTTTACGTAGCTCAACGTGCTATGGAGTACCTATGCTACGCCGTCTCTTTGTTAGATGGGAATCGAAGAAGAAACGAAGACTTCCGCGGGAGAACTAAAGCCGTCCCCTACTAATATCACGCGAAAAATAAGCACGTTAACGTGGCAGTGGGATTGTCACATACTTAGGAGAACGGATGGGCGATATGCCAATAAGGTTTAAGTGGCCTTTACGTAATTCACGACGATTCACCCCATATTGAGGTATCACCGTCGCCCAGGACCCGTTAAGTTTATCTGGGACTATCCAGGACATCTCATCTTTCCGCACAACCGGAAGATATGCAGATGCATTGCCCACCTTTTCTCTTTCCCCCTACGCCACAGACATCTGAACAACCGGAAGATATGCAGATTGCCCACCTTTTCTCTTTCCCCCTTACGCCACGGACATCTGAACAACCGGGAGATATGCAGATGCATTGTCCACCTTTTCTCTATCCCCCTACGCCACAGACATCTGAACAACCGGAAGATATGCAGATGCATTGCCCATCTTTTTTCTATCCCCCTACGCTACCGGAAACGCAAAACCACACGAAGCGTGACAGCATAGCTGTTACTTTACGCCGGTACTACGTGAGCGAGACTTAGCACCCAGTTGTGCCGACGCAATTTGGCTGCAAATCTCACCTTTTAATAAATAAGTATAGTGTTTAGTGTTCACAAATTCAGTAGTATTGAAATCATACATTAGTAATTAAATTAATAAAGTTTGCGATCAACTAATTATACTAACTGATTACCCGAACAAACAAACGTAGGAAAACAATTTATTGAATTGTGTATTTATATGAAAGGTTTAATTATAGTATTATGGAATTATGAAATAATATTAAATCAAATTGAAATAAGAAAGTTACATGGAAATAAGATTATTTTCACAAAACTTAAAAGGCACGGAATATATCAAAGTCGACCATTGAATATCGAGAGTATGTTATGGACCACATTTTTGAGAAAAGTTAAAATTTTACTGTGGCGTACCGATAGATGCTACCAAAAATCAGTCATGGGACGCCATACTGACCTGATATTATTGAGATTAATAATATCAATAGGCGACTTAACGCCACGTTAATCACGTATATGTTTTACGGGTACTAGACAATGGAAATACATAGATTATTTAAGATGTTTATGAAACTTTTTGTCCCCTGGCGGGATTTAAACCCGCTTGAGGTACCGACTTGAATGCTAACGTGTTAAATATTGAGCCACAGAGGTCGCCAGTTATAATAATGGAATTATAGATATAGAAAAACGCAAGACAGAATGAAATAAATAATTTTAGAGCATACAAACGCATCGATAACATCGGCGTAGTAGGGTCGGGAGCGGCGTCACTTTCTATCATCGTCATCATTATTATCATCATCATACAGTCAGCCTTTATCCATCCACTGCTGCACATAGATATCCCTTAACATTTTATTTACAAAGAATTAAATACTGAATTTGATGCTATCCGTGCGACAAGATGCAGAAATATGGACTCTTGTTTCAAAAACGTCAAAATTATCAAATTGGGATGGATGGATGGAAAATGTTAGTGTTAGTGGGGCCCCGTTTCGACATGTTGGACATTTTTTTAAGTCAATTTTAGTTACTTAGTTTCTAGAGTTTTACTTACCCACTTTGGGCCCCTGATACCCTTCCTTCCTACCCCTGATCTTGCTTAATGCTGTATGGTAGCTATGTCCATATCCATATCCAGGCTGATGATGATAAAATTCTCATTAGAGTGTACCGTATTAACAGTATATTAATTTTAATGCTATTATTTTAAACGTACGGATAAGTATTAATTTATGAGTTAAATTGTAAAGAGCTTATTGTAAACAGATTAACGACCGTTAATTGTAATTATGATTACATATCTCATGCAAATATGTTATTACTGTATAATTTGAAATAATCGCTTTCAATATTTTCTATTTTAGTGATCATGATTTTGTTGTATAGTAGAATTTTTTTATAGCATTTTATAGGCAAACAAACAGTCGAAGCCTTTTGGCGGCCATATATGCACATAAACATCCAAAACCAGAGGTTATGCAAATGCGTTGCCCTCTTTTTTCCTATCCCCCCAATGGGCCACCGGAAACTCATAAACCGCACGAAACGCGACAGCATAACTGCCACTTTACGCCGGTATTATGTGAGCGAAAAGCCCGGCCCAATTCGGCTGCAAAGCAGCATGGCACTACCTCTTACTAGATAGATATAATCGCTTTCAACAGCAATACTTCTTTTTATCCGTTTGAGATTTTTCATTTGGATTTCACTCTCCATTTTTGTCCGTTGAAACAGTTTTCCTATGTTTCGGAAGGAAGGGCAGAATTAGGTGGTGGAGGAGACTTGCCAGCTAATACCTCAACATAAGCTATTATTAGGTGACGTGCTTATGTTAATGTTAGACGCTATCCACCCGTACACTTTTGCAATTAACAAGAAGAATAATAATTGTGTTAAGCTGTGGATTTCTTGGGTTTTAGTTTAAATCTTGCATGCTGTGGATATGTAGTAATAGACTGTCAAAATGAAGAGTAAATAGATCCCTACATGAAGCAGAAATCGGGATAAAGTATTATATACTAGGTATTGCCCGCGGCCACTCCGCGTTAGCAAAAATAAATTATCTTTTTTTAATGTAATCAATGTTACTTCTAACGCCTTCGAGAATATTATGTCTACAAATTTTCATTAGGACCGGTTGAGTAGTTTTCGCGTGAAAGCGTAATAAATATCCCTACTTTCACATACTACTAATATTATAAACGCAAATTTTGTAAGTATAGATGTTTGTTACTCTTTCGCGTAAAAGTTTCTGAATAGATTTTAATGAAACCTCACAATAATATTTCTTACACATCAGAATAACACATAGGCTATAATTTATCACCGTACTCCAACTGGAATGGGAAGTACGCGGGTGAAACCACGGAGTACTACTGGTTTATTATATTAGTAATAATTATTATATTGAATGTGTTTTTTTAAGATGTTAAGAGTTTGGGATATTATTTAACGAAGAATTGAACTAATGATAGGCGATTATGATCACAGTCAAAAGAGATTTAATACAAAGATGACTTAATGCTAGAAGGCCCTTTAAGTTTCGAGATTTGTAAACAAGATCTCGAAACTTAAAGGGCTTTTATCTAGAACTCGGTTCGAAATACAGCTTTGGCTAATGTTTTAATTATTTACTAAATTCTCTAATACCGATTCAATTTCAAAGGAATTTCAAAGCTGTTACGGGAAAATGTAATTTGTACTTTATGAAACTTCAACATATCTTCTGAATTAAGGTCCGTATAATAGTTTAGTTATTTGACAGCTTGGTAAAGCTGATAGAGCTGCGTTCCTTTGATATTATTTCATGCGTTAGATGAAGTTGCATGCTAATATTAAGATTGTATTTAATATAAATTTTAGTTGCAGAAAAGTGATTTATATCTAATAGAACCTGTTCGGGCTAAATAGAAAGCTGCATTAATAATATTCTAAAGTGCTGTGTATTATGTATTTTAAGCTAGAACTATTTTAAGCTCCAGAAGTGATTCTGTTGTATGTTCACCGGTGAACATCAATATATATATATTGATGTTCACCGGTGAAGGAAAACATCGTGAGGAAACCTGTATTGGAGATTGAAAGTCTTTGAAGGTATGTGAAGTTCACCAACCCGCACTGGGTCAGCGCATCGGTGAACCTTGGCCCATTACCCTCCTCGCCTGATTTCGAGGAGGAGACCCGTGCCCAGCAGTGAGAAATATATAATAGCATAAAGATTTGATACTTTATGATGATGAATATATTAATATTGATCATTTCATTTCATCATGATTTCTAGATCCACACACATTGCGTGTTAATCACACCGAGACAATCTTACATCTTATAGGCGTGACATGGCTTGCCTAGGTAGTATTAGGTTTACTTGTTCATGATCATGGTTGACGCTGATCACTCGATATCAGGTGATTCGTCTGTCAGTTTGTCTATACAAATAACATAAAAATGGCTCCCATAAAACCGCGGATCTTATTTCGGCAGGGAGCTCAGGTGTAGCATTTGGCCCGAGGCAGTGCCCTTTTCTCTTAGGGGCGTGTCCATTGAAACGTGATTCAAATATTGGAGCCGCCATATTATATAGTAATACAAGATACGGCTGTGACCTTTTTCTTTAAGACGTGCTAAAAATGTTAAAGACAAGATATTTTCGTTTAAATCTTTGTGAAAGGAAGATTTGTAAAAGTTTTATGTAATATCAGAACAAAGGTTGTTCAAGTTAGTAGTTGGAAATCGAAATATTTTTTTGAAGAATGAATCTGCAAAATCTTACTCATTAGTGATAGGAGCTCAGGAGGTAACGCACCATTTTTTTTCAACGCCGGGGAATGCGATTAAGCATCTCATGAGGAAGTGGGTCTCCCCAGGTGGTCATGTGGGACTCGCTGCGCCTGAAAGCGGGTAAGTGGACGCAGCTCCACCCACTAAAACCCGGCGATTGCCACCAATCCCGCATTTGGTGAGGTGCCCCGGATCTATTAGCAATAGGGCACCTCGACAGCTAGTCAGTTCCTAAGGGGACCGGCGCCACCTCCACAGAGAGGTTGCGCCGCACCACAGAACAGCCACTCCCAACGTCGGGACAATACAATGAGGCGAGTTTCCCGTCCTCCCCCCTTGCTCTTTTGCCCTCTCTTCTTATAAGAGGGGTACAAAATCCACACAATATTCATTATTATTCACACACACGCTTAAAAAGCACCGCTGGTGATGATGATGATCAATATTTATATTTTCATCATTATAATTATCTATTAATATTAATCATCAATATAAACCAGTCACCCACTTCTTTCAATTCAAAAACCTCCATAAAAAACTGCACTACAGCGGAAATTTCAAAAATGCAAACATTCAAACGCGTCTGTAAAAATTTAAACTAACAAAGTATTCCCAAACACATTTTAAAATTAAATACAGGAGCATTTTATTCGCACCTTCCATAGCGTGAATACTTTTCTTACTTAATAGGATTTTTTCACGTTTTAAAATAAACTCGGCATCACGTCTACCGGTGAAAAATACGGGATTAACGGGATGGCATTAAGTGAAACATGCTTTATTCCTTTCATAATTCATTTTACATGCCTTTTGATGGTCTGTCGGATTTGCAGCATCCGGATCTTGTCACAGATTAAAGGCTTAGAAATGTGAAGTGTTAAGAAGGTTGGAGCGTTAAGTTCAAAGAAACTTAACTTTGTGAAATATGTAGTTGAAGCCCGAGACAAATTACCATCTCACAAGTATTAAAGACAAAAAATTAGTATAACTTGTAGTTGTGTCCATTATATATATTATTAATTTTTCAAATTCACAGGAAAGTAGACAGAAATAATATGTCAATACTAACACATTTTCATTTTTTTCAACACGGCCGATACTATTGACGTGACAATTTCTAATAACTCGATATTACGGGCAGCATGTACAAAAAACATAACGTCATGTAGCGTTCTGAAAGCGAGAACGCGAAACGAACGAGAGAGAATCGAGCGATCGGCTCAGTTCGGTTCGTGCTGGATGTAATATTTGACGTTGTCATAGAAGATAAAATTTGTTTTTTTGAAGTGAAACTTCTTTAGAATCGTTATGATTTCAAACCAGATGCAACGGAAAAAACGACAGATATGAGACACAGATACAAAAGAGCGAGAGAGCAAATGTCGGTGTGTTTAATACTTACTTGTATTTGAGCATTTAACGTGTGTTTCACTTCTATCGTGTGTGAATCGCACACACACCTTTTTTTTTCATGAATATTCTCTAAACTCAAGATAATCATTGTAATTTAACTCCGCGCTGGACGTTACGGAAATCACTTCACAACTCCATTTGGTACAGTGATTTATTAGCCTGGTCAGTAGAACTTTTCTGGAAGTAATTACGCCACGACAGGCAAATATACTGGACATGTAAATACACTTAGCACGATTATTAAGCTATTTTTGAATAACACCCAATAATAGTACATTCGCAATGGTCTAAGTATTGGAAAGTCATAAAATATTGTGAGGAAGTTACAATTAATAAAAGCAGTTATATATGGCTCATATGACTCCTCTAAATTGGACAAGAAGGGACTACAGTTCGCCTAAAAATGATGAGTACCAATAAACGGAAATATAATTGAAACTTTTATTCTATGAATATACTAGCGGACTCGACAGACTTCGTTCTGTCAAAACAATTAATTTGCAATAAATAAAATTGCAATCTCAAATTTGAGAAATAAACTATCCTATCTTTTAAGTTGGAGAAAAGCACACATTTTAAAAGTAAAAAACATTAAAATCGGTTAAGTGGTTTAGGAGTCCATTGAGGACAAACATTGTGACACGAGATTTATATATATATATTAAGATTAAAGATTATTGATTATTATGTACATATAATGCAGGTCCATGACCTAGGAACACAAAAATCTTTTGGTTCCCTGGCAGGATTAGAGTCCCCTACTTCCGGCTTCAGCGCCAAAGCGCTAACCATTAAGCCACAAAGGTCGTGTAATATAAGTAAAAAAATACATTTGTTTATTTTATTGGGCAATTCTAGCCATTATTTTAAGCCAGGCGGATTAGCTTGCCTATCTAATCCTACTAATATTATAAACGCGATAGTTTGTAACTATGGATGTTTGTTACTTTTTCACATAAAAACTACTGAATGGATTTTAATGAAACTACAATAATACAGCTTATACATCAGAATAGCACATCGGCTATATTTTATACCCGGGAACTACAGGTTAAACCACGGGGCTAGTTATATATAAAAAAAACTATTTTGTACTCAAAGTTTTAATTCAAAACATTTCATCCTTAATTATCATAATTAATTACTTATCTTTATTATTTCATGTAAATTACCAAAATAATGAAATAAGTTATTTCTGTTTCACTTTGACCTATATTGCTTGATGTGGACATCACTGCATCATAATGATGATAATTAAATTTGTGTGCGTGAAATATGTCAGGTATGTCATTAAGGTCAGTTATTAAGCCTGTAAGTTGTAACATCGTAGCTTCTAATTGTGTATAAGCACGTGTGTTTAAGCGAACGACAATTGTCCAGTGGGTAGGACTCTGCCTCATGTGAGAGAAGTTCCAGGTTCAATCCTGACCATCGGGTGCCTTGAAATGGGTTATAAAGCGGAAAATGGATAAAGGCTGATGATGATGATGATGATGATGGTGGTGAAATTTCTAATTTAATATAGCCTATGTTCACCGGGGATAGTGTAGCTTCCCAAGAGTAAAAAAAATTTCAAATCGGTCAAGTAGTTTCGGAGCCTATTCAATACAAACAAACAATCAAATCTTTCCTCTTTATAATATTAGTATAGATTGGCTGGAGAAGCCTAGCACACGTTCGCGGGTTCGAATCCCGAAAACAAATAAATAATATCATCATCATCATCAGCCTCTATCTGTCCACTAGTTAACATTTACTTTTTTGTTGACCCCTTGCCACTCGCATCCAATTTAACCTCTTGTTTGGTATATTATTACTTTTATTAATATAGTGGATACTAGTATTTTAGTAGAAATAATTAAAGTTTATCTGTCACTCCAATAAAAGATTAAACTCTAATCAAAGCTTCTCGGATAAGTTTTGAATAAGTTTAAGCTCAGGTGTCAATATGTCTGAGCTTTACTTGAATTGTAATGGACGCAAATAAGGGGAAGTTTACACTTGCAAAATATATCATGTGTTCACAAATATCACAACCGCAAATAATTACATGCGCATTAAAATAGATTTGTGTGTATTATGGTTATTTAAAGGTTTTAGGCTTATTGAGTGTTTGGTTTATTATAGTTGATTAAGAGAAGATACAGCTTTTTATTTAGCCTGGAGCGATTCAGAACCGCTTTTCTGTAATTCGGTGTCATAGGATAACGCCAGATGTACGTATGTATTCTAGCCTTAAGCTTTTGATATGCTTATATTCTTTTAATTATCCGTTACACCTCCTTCTTCCTCCTTAGAACAACGTGGACCTCCTTCCTCCTTACGGTTTCGTGATGCTCTAAGGTCACACCAAGTGATAAAAGAATTTTCGCGTGTACTAACAAACAATGTCAGTATATTAGAAATAGGCTCTAAGTTGTTCAAAGGACACATTAAATATACATGATGATTTATTTGTAGATTGTAACATCTAAAATATAATAAGCAACAATCTTCACATATTTAGAATTTCAATAGAAACTTACTTTTTTATATTTAATTTTTAATATAAAACACTAAACGCTAAGCTTATGCAGCTGCATGTAATTGCCTCTACGTGGAAATTTACAGGAGAAACTATGCTCGTAGCGTTTGTTACAAAAAGTATTTTAAACATTGAACAAATGAAAAATTTAAGTAGATGAAGGGATTAATTGATTCATTGTGTGGTGTTAAGGAGGATGTTCAACATGTGTTGGTGGAATGTGTTCGATTTGCCAGAAAAAGAGCTGACCTCTTGCCTTCTCTCAAACTATCTGCCTCGGATGTCTATCTGAAGCAGCTAAGATATTGTATTTTTTACATTTTTAAAAGTATAAATTAATTAATTATTTAGATTTATGATTATTGTATTATAATATAGATAAGCGCGATGAGATTGGCATAGTCACTCTTATGTACTAAAATCTCTTAATTAAATAAAGAATTTAAAAAAAGAAGGGTTTCATCGGTCTCTAACCAGATGGTAAAATCTCGTGCAGTTGCCGATCTGTGTTGAAACAATCTCGCTGATGGAAGGGGTGTGCTTTCCGCGTTACTAGCTGCATAGGTACCACCATTCTTGGTTCTCCCATGAAACAGCTTTACTGTATTTTGTTGAGAAGAGGAAAAGGTAATCAATTTCAATTCATTCAACATGAATTACTTGCCTGGACTGGTTCCAGGTAGACTAGTTCATTCCCCTCGTAGACGACGAATGGGGGTGCGTCGGAGGCGCTACTTAATGCGCTTCCAGTAACACTCCTGTACTCTTATACTCCTTGTATAAAAGGGAAACCAGCCCTTAAAATAGATTATCTCATAAAACCAAATTATGATCGTTATATTAGAGTTTACATTAATTATGAGTGGGCAGAAACAGTTTCGTTCAAGATATCGGGTTCCGAATTTTCTAAATTAAATTTTTGGGTGAATCAATCATCCAGAACTCAAGATGAATTTGAAAATTGAGGTAGAAAATTGCTAAATCTGGGACCGGATAACATTACTCGGGCGTAAAACTCGTGTTTTTGGTATTAATTATTATCGGTAAATACAATTTTAGATACATTTTTATATTTATATAATAAAATAATACTTGGGTTTCATCATATTGGTTAAAGAAATTAATTTTTCTTTATTTTTTATGCTACTTAGATTGGCGAACGTGCAAGTCTCCTGATAGTAACTGGTTACTTAAATGTTCAGCCCTTCTTAGAACTCAATGCTTCACAAAAAATAATCTATATATTTATCCTACTAATATTATAAACGCGAAAGTTTGTATGTATAGATGGATGTTTGTTACCCTTTCACGTAAAAACTACTGAATGGATTTTGATGTAACTTTACAATAATATAGCTTATACATCAGAATAACACAAATACTATAATTTATCTCCGTACTCCCACGGGAATGGGAAATACGCGGGTGAAACCGCGGGGCGCTGCTACTTTATTAATATTTGGGAAACGAACAATTATCGTGACACTGTTCTTTGAAACTAACAAAAAAAATTGCAGAAATCAGTTAAGTTTCCACTAATAACTACATTAAAAATAATAATAAACAGAATAGTATTTATAACTAAAGCAAAACTAAAAATAAAGTATAAATGAAAAAAAAAACTCTTTTTTAATTGTACACTGATTCTACGTCCAAAATGATTGAATTTTTCGTGAATTATACCGATTTTATCACAAATTTTATTATACATTTGACAAGCACAAATATACTGAAGGCATTTATGGGGACTCGTATCCCTTGACTATATTTGACTTTTACTTAAGCATAGCAGGTACCCTTAGGGCCTGTTTCACAATCTCCCGTTAAGTTCCCTATAGGCTATAGGGAACATATTTGACAGATGTTTGACAGATAGAGTATGGAGTATCTGTCAAACATCTGTCAAATATGTTGCCTATAGCCTATAGGGAACTTAACGGGAGATTGTGAAACAGGCCCTTAATGAAATAAGAAGCCGATACCATGAAGAATCTTCTTTAAATACAACAATTCCTTGGAGATAATTGAGAAGGTGCAATGTAGATTATTTTTAGGCATATACTTCGACGTTAATCGACCTTGGTTCAAGTACAGAAGTCCTGCCACTTTTCCAATAACGGGAAATAGACAGGATGGTGATAACCATCAAGGGTGCATGGCCATTCACCGTTCATTGAACCCTCTTTAATTCCTGCCTATTACAAGCAGCAGGAAACAGGCAGGATGCGAGTGTAGCCCAGCCTTAACTGAATTGTAAATGGGAATAATTTATTGAGTGCTGCATGCCAACCACAATTTGCCGTTGGAATTGAGTGCGATTCAGCGCTGAAGACTTTTATTGACATAATTCATTTATTACATCGGACAGCTTATAACACATTTATGGGTATCCGTGTTGTTTAACATGTTTTAAAATATAATAATGTCATCGAGGATTTGTAAGGGCGTTTCCATAATGTTCCATAGTACATTCCATAGTAAATTGACGACCTCTGTGGCTCAACGGTTAGCGTGTTGACGCTCAAGCCGGAGGTCGCGGGTTCGAATCCCGCCAGGGAACAAAAAAGTTTCTGTGTTCCTGGGTCATGGATGTGTATTAAATATGTGTATTATATAATAAAAATCTTAAATATAAGTATTAATATAAAAAGTATTAAATATATGTATTTCCGTTGTCTGGTATCCGTAACACAAGTCTCTTCGAGTACTTAACACGGGACCAGATTGACGTGGTGTAAAAAGCGTCCATAGATATTATTATTATTATAATGGGAGTTTGCCTGATGAAATTAATTTTTTAAGGATGTGTGACGTTCACCGTAGTACAGGGCGTACTAGCCCTTATAGGCAATTGCCCAACACTCCTAGTTTTCAAGAGAACCAGTACCTTAGAGTTGGAATTTATAAGATTCGATGTGGAAATAATCAAAAATTAGAAGAAGAAGAAATATACTTTATTGTGCATGCAAAATTGATAAATTACAATCAATATCTTAAAAAACAAAACTAACCAAAAAAAAAATACTGTGCACAAAGGCGGCCTAATAGCTTTGGTAGCGATTTCTACCAGATAACCTTGGAGTAGAGGAGATTTTTAAATAATACAGGGTACCTAATCTGTCACTTTAAAACAGCATGGGGCTATTCTATTCCTGCATTTCCAGGTGAATATCCACTTTGTCTACGTCATCAATTCACCTAGCCTAAAACTATATTATTATGATTATAATGATAATAATGATGATAAGTACTAACTAAGTAGTCAATACTTACTTATCGTTTGCAAAACGGGTACCAGGGTGTTATAATTTATGAGCACATGCTAACTCAAACTTGCGCTAACTTCGCGTACGTAGCGCGTAACGTATTCAATCGCTAAACCCGTATTTGCAAGTGCCGTAGATAATTACTAAGTACAAACTAATAATGATTACTTAGCCTAATCGCGACATAAGTTTAAGTATCGTAGCATGCGTTTGTGCGTGCTTCTGGTAACTATTTGAACGGTGTTTCAAGTGCTTTGTTGTTTTTCTGAGAAAAACTGCCAGTATGATTACTGGCACTTAAAACCACCTTATGGATAAATGTAGGTAGCTTATTAATAAGTTGAATGAATCTGGAGAATCTATGTATTTATTTAAATAAATTTAACAGTTTATGTACACTAAGGGCCTGTTTCACAATCTCCCGATAAGTTCCGAATAGGCTATCGGTAACTTATTTGACAGATAGAGTATGGAGTATCTGTCAAATATGTTGCCGATAGCCTATTCGGAACTTATCGGGAGATTGTGAAACAGGCCCTAAAAATCTTACAGTAAAAATGACACATAAAAAAATAAATGCTGGTACAAAGGCTCTACTTTTTCTAATTCTCTAAATCTTTTCTAAATCATTTTTTTTCCTTTTTTTTATGGATAATATTTATTTATTTATTTTTCATACCATAAGAAGTATCACCCTTATGTACTATTGCTGGACACAGGTCACCTCCTCAAAGTCAGGCCAGTAGGGTATTGGGCCATAGTTTAGTGAAAGTTACAGAAATTTAGAAAAACCCATTCCAAGGCACCACAGGGGATTAGCATCGAACCTGGACCCATCGGCGCTCTCTGGATTTTTTCTCTTTGCATTCATTGAAGAAGGTTTGATTTCAGTAGTGGAAGGGTAAAGTCTGATGGTGAGGCGAATGGGTATTGGTTGGTCAGGTCTAAAAATATCTTAGAGGCGGGGATCTGGTGAATGCAAGAGTGCGTACCCCGTACCCCGCCTATAGGCTAGACTAGGAACACCGGGGTGCTTTTAGCAGGATAAGCACACTCGGCAAAAGAGGAGTGATAGTCCATGAGGATTTCACACCTCGAAAAAAAAAGGTCTAAAAATATCTATTACAAATAGGTGTGTTCTATATAACACTATAGTGCTGCAGTTTTTAATAATTATTTGTACTATCTCTCTTTCCCTGATCAGGGCCAACTGTATTTTTGTACCAATTTTTTATCTAAACTGAATCTAAGCATGAAACGGTGAATTACAAAGTTTCGCATGTAATGAATACAGATTTAGAAAATTATCATTTTAACAAGAATTATTTTATCGAATTTCATTTTTCAAGCAATTCGCAGAATTTTTTTAATGATTTAGGAAAAATTCTTCGAACTATATCGCTCGTACATTCGCTCCAATTGCTTTATATTAGGAAAGCAATTCATCGAAATTTATTTCATTACTATATGTACATCGACATGGCTTTTCAGTATCACAGTATCTTTGTGTAATAGTTCAAAGTAATGTGTAGTAAGTAGCCTTCGTTATTATAACAAGTTATTAGGGTCTTTTTTGTCTAGCGATCCCTCCCGGCTTCGCACGGGATTTAGATATAAGGATTAAAAGTGCTCATTTCTTAAACTATTTTTATAGTTTTAGTACTGAAACTAGATAGAATTTGCCAACATGGCAAAAAATGTTTGCCGGGTCAGTTAAAGTCTTTTATCTAAAGCTAAAGAGTTTGTATTTTCGAAAGCGCTAATCTCAAGAACAGTCTTCGGTCTTTTAGTCGGATTCGAATGATTATTATTTGAGTATTAGATATCCCGTTTATCGAGGAAGGATATACTCGTAGTATTGTAAATTTCAGTTAACGCAGGCGAAACTGCGGGCGGAGCTGTAGGCGCCAGTTAGTATATTATAGTATAGTACATTATCATTTTCTAAAGAAATATAAGGCTTTTCAGATGAGATACTAAAATCTTGAGGTTTATCGAATTTTATTTAAAGTTAACTCTTCAAATTAAGATTTTTTTTGCTGTTAATATAATAATTAATTTTTATAATATGGTTCTGCTAGTAAAACTATTTAAAACCATATAATATTTCCTATGTAAACTACATATATATTTGCGTATAGTTCGATATATTATCTTGATTTACCATACTTTTTAATTTACCAAATTTTTAATTTACCAAAGCTTCGTTTAGGACTATTTTACTAATATTATAAATGCGAAAGTTTTTAAGTATGGATGGACGGATAAACTACGGAATGGATTTTTAATGAAACTTTACAATGACATAGCTAACTTCAGAATAACATATCAAGGCTATAATTTATGTTAGTTCTTTTGATTATTTCTTTTGACATATTTGAAGTGTACAAGTTGATGCCGGCGAAATAAAGATATTTTGATTTGATTGATATCTCTGTACTCTCACGGGAATAGGAAGTACGCGGGTGAAACCGCGGGGCGCACTTGTTACATGTTTGTTTAAGGTTTTTTATTATAATATATAATAATTTAAATAATTTGAAAAGTAAAATAACCATATCACTTTAAAAGGCTTTTTATGATCTGAAAGTTATGTTTTCATTTTGAAAATCGTTCACTGCGCATGTTTGTTGCGTGCATTGCTGCTAGGCCGACTGTATCCAGTTGCCTCAACGCCGCTGGTGGGAACGGCTGTGTCGTGTGAGTTTACTTCGGTGTAACTTCGGGACTTGTGTCTATGGACGGATATGTGATTTTTTCTGGAATACCTCAAGGTGAGAAAGTTTTGTATTTTAATCAAAGTTTGGAAGTTAAAATTACAAATTGTTATGTTCAACTAATAAGTTCTAATATTTATTTTACAATAAGTAACAATTTAATAACTTTATCAAGTTGTTAAAAAATTTAAAACTAACATTTAAAATATTTTGTTGATGGTTTTAACAGTTATAATAAATTATTATAAGTGAAAAAGTGCGTGCTGCGAAAACCAAGTATTGAATATTATTATTAAAAATATTTTGTAACTTCTTTATGTAAGTTTTCTTACGAATAATAATTATTATTGATATTACGTGAGAGGTAAATTATTTATTATGAATTATTTGTTATTAAATAGCTCATTACTTAAACATAAAAAGAGAGAATTACGAGTTACGAATATTTATAAAATACTTTGACACAGTGCGCCAATCCGTTCTGAGCAATCCAAGTATTTTTCCGAATCGGCAACGGCTGGTGGCCTTTTTGGCCTTTATAATTTATTGGGAGAAAAGTATGATATGTATGTATATGTATATTTGGACTGGAACATTTATTACCACAAAAAAAATTAAGGTAAAGACATGTATAACAAATTCTCGAATATCTCAGTACGATAAATATGCAAAATAAGTTTCTAGACTAAGACAAAATTAATCACAGATTTGAAGCCCTCAATGACAGCGGTCAAATAGCGGACGACGCCCAAGGGCAGATATTTATTTAATGTTCCAAGGGTGAAAATTTTTATTCATCAAACCTCTTTGTTTTGGAGACGGGAATATAATAAGAACTTGCACGAAGATTATCGTGCGTCTGCTCCTCATGCGTATGGAAGAAGTACTCATTATGGCAGCAGTAATAGCTATCTCCAATTACCATACCATATCTTCAGGCAGAAGGTCGTGTTCCAGGGTACGAATTCAATGACGCGTAGTAGAGTAGACCGAGAATTGCCCAATCGCCGTGCTCGAAATGTCAACTCCATATCAGTACAAGCTGTGTGATTGGTCATTTTTTTATAGCATAGAACGGCAAACGAACAGTCGACGTCTTGCGACTATCGACGCCCATAAGCATCCACATAACCAGAGGTTATGCAGATGCGTTGCCCTCCTTTTCCCTATCCCCCAAATGGGCTACGGGAAACTCATAAACCGCACGAAACGCGACAGGTCAGCTGTCACTTTACGCCGATTTTATGTGAGCGAGAGGTTTTTCCCCGGTTGTGCCGGCCCTATTTGACTGCAAAGCAGCATGAAGAAGCAAGAAATAGTGCCTACTTCTTACAATAATAAAAATTCAAAGTCCGCTCTTCTCTGTTCCACCCAGCTTCACATCCGTGGAAACAAATCGGTACCCGTTACTATGTGGAGATTATACATAAATTGGTGATGATATTCATGACCAAAGTCCAAGCTATACTCCATTGATAAATGGCTTCAGACTTACGTCGTCAAGCTTAGCTTATGTGAGGAATAAGATTGATCACATTTACACTAATTTTTGATATAGACTTAACATTCGGATCACGGTTTCCGTTCATTAACCGTCCGTTGCTGAACATAGGCCTCCTTCGATGAACGCCAAGACGACCGATCTCTTGTTACTACTTTTCTATATGTCATCATCATATGATGCATTGCAGCTGGGCTTCATCTGGCTGCTATCTTTTTTTATTGACTTTTGTTAGTCACTGCAATCCTGTACTGTCTCCCGCTTTGAACAGGGAGGGAAACTGGAATATTTCCTACTGCTACTAAATTCTTCTGATTAATTTCGTTGCGGGTCCCAAGGCAGTGTTTAACGTATCCCCCGGGCTCCCGGAGATCGTATCAAAGGGTCATTTGGTGGTTGCCGCTGTCAATCCTTGCTATACAGGAGTTGCAGCGGTTCGAACAAGTGGTCCAGTTCGACGGGTTCCAAGTAACTCAACAAGTAAAAGAGAGACGAGTAACGAGTTCCTAGCCCGATAAAAAAAAGTTCATAATCAATTTAAAGGTGGAAGGGATGAGCTTTCCCTCCTCTTTCTCCTTTGGTATGACCATCGTCCATCTTGCTTGTGCCTCCAGTACATCTTTCCTGTGTTTCGCAGAGAAGGCCTAACCAGTCGGTGTAACTGGCACGTTGACTTAACTTATCTCTCAGGCGAGGTTGGCATTGTTTTTGGGTGACGTTGCCCATCAGAAGCCACTTGTCAAGCAGCCTATTGAACTATCATAACCAACTATTGCAATAAAAGTATGACTTTAATCTGACCACTAAGCTTTACATCAAATAAAATATCATCATCATTACCATGAGCCTTTAGCCTTGAGCGACGGTGGTCCGGTGGTGGATGGATTCGGCCTCTTATGCGAGAGGTCCGGGTTCGATCCTGACCCGTCCGTGTGTGCCTTGATATGGGTTGTTCCAAATTTCTAAGTGCACACGAGACCATCGTTCGCTTACCGGTGAAGGAAAACATCGTGAGGAAACCTGCATGTCGATGAGATTGAAAGTCTTTGAAGGTATGTGAAGTTCACAAACCCGCATTGGGCCATCGCGGTGAACTATAAATGGCCCATTACCCTCCTCGCCTGATTTCGAGGAGCCCGTGCCCAGCAGTGGGACATAAAGGGTTGATACTTTACTTCTACCATGAGCCTCCGTCCACTGCTGATTTAAAGTCTCCCTCAATGCCGCTTCAAACGCCAAGACGACCGTTCCCTTGCTACTCACATCCAACACGCATCAGTCAATGGTTAGAGGCCGACCAACATTTCGTCTACTTAAACACGGTCTCTACTCACAAACGTTAATGGACCATGGGCCATCCGTTCTTCCGAGTGTATGACCAGCCCATTGCCACTTCAACGAGCATATTCTTCGTGATATCGGAGGCTTTAGTTATATTTAAAAATATCAAGAATAGTTTTAATAAATTATTAGTAAGTTAAATAGAAAGAGGCGGCTAAACAATCTTCTAACTACTAAAAGGCTTTTTACCGAGTCTTTCTACTTTCTTCTCTTTTTAGTGACTATAGTTTTTCAAAGCCTTCGGTAAAGTGCCTTAAAGGGAATAGCGAAGTGCTCTTAAATATGGAAATAATTATTGACTCTGTACATAGGGTCCCATCGCATAAATTTGCTTGTGGCTTATGGCACGATATCAATACTATTAGCAAGGACACTCTTTACGACTTACTTAAAACATTTTTTTTTTGTCAACTAAGAAGTTAATAATCATGGTTAACTTATTTATTTAACTAATTAACTTAACTTAACTAATTAACTAACAAGGTTAACTTATTTAGTTAACTTATATTAATTCGAAACGAAATCGGATACAAAAATATGAATATAGAATAGATAAGATGAGTAAATAAAATTGTTCCTTGACATAATAGTAATTATAATTCAATAAAAATAATAAAAGTACAATAACATCTCGGTATAATACACTAGTAGCGCCCCGCGGTTTCACCCGCGTTATTCCCATTTCCGTGGGAGTACGGGGATAAATTATAGCCAATATCTTATTCTAATATATAAGCTATATCATTGTAAAGTTTCATTAAAATCCATTCAATAGTTTTTACGTGAAAGAGTAGCAGACATCCATACTTACAAACTTTTACGTATATAATATTAGTTAGAAGTAAGATTTTAGTACATAGCTAGTGTTTGTTGTACAAGTGTTTTATGTATCCTACCCGTTGGCGTGGGTAACAGATACTTATTTCCAAGAAACAGCTCTGCGAGTTCCGAAGACATGCGGTGTAATTACTGAGATTCTTTTTCATGAGATAGACATATTCTTTTCTTATGTTTACTCGTATTTCATAATAGTGAAGGGAAAACAGTCCTTTGACTATGTTTAATATCCGACACACCGGACATGTCAGAATAATCGACTCATTCGTAAAATAAAGTCCAATCTGTTTGGTTAATAATTATGAATATAGATTAGCGAAATTGTTGAATTATCTCACTCAAAAACGGCGAGACTTGGCAGTTAGATTTATAATAGTAAAATAGTTAATGAACCGCGATAAAATCCGTTAAAATAATAATCAACTATTTACCTTTTTTTTCGAATGGACCTATGCTTTAAGCTTTATTTACCTATCGGGTCTCGCCTCTTAAGCGGGAGTGTCCGAGTTTGATCCTGACTTCCTGTGGTGCATAAAATGGGTTTTTCTAAATTTCTAAATGCACACACCGGTGAAGGAAAATATCAAAAGGAAACCTGCATGCCTGATGAGATTGACAGTGTTTGAAGGTGTGTGAAATTCGCCGATCTGTGGACTAAATGGCCGAATACCCTCCTCGCTTGATTTCGAGGAGAGGAGACCAGTGCCTATTTTACTTTTCATTTTTACTTACCCATCTCTTGTTATAACTAAGATTTATGAGAATTAATTTTAAGTACATAAACTAGAAGCTTTTATTCCATGTTTCAAACAATAATTATCTTAATGTATTCGATTATAAATCTACACTCCAAAACCGCTAACGAAGGCTTTATGAAATACTTGTATACAACAAAATAATAGGCTTACATTGGGATTAATTAATAATTCGAAGGCTATTAAAATTAGAATTTGGGTATACCTTCAATATTTATAGTCGAAATAAAAGAAAATATGCCATTTTATAATTATATGATTTTATTATTCAGTCGAGTTAATTGATATTTGTTTCATTGTTGAAAACCCAACTATTTTATTAAAAAAATGTTTGTTACAATGAATGGATGTTTGTCACACAATCATAAAAAGGGTGGGCGTTTTTAAATACGTTATTACTTTTTTTAGGGTTGCGTACCTCAAAAAAAAATTAAACCACATAAGGACAAAATCTCAAAATTGTAATATCACGTCAAAAATATCAATATTTCAGGCTTGCTTGGTTTTTACTTTTGTCATTTTTGTGTGAGAGAGAGAGAGTCAGAAGTATACGTTATAATTGGGACATATTATGAATGTCGAAGCATTAAAGAAAAATAAATTTAACATGTAGTCGCTTGTCATAATTCAAAGAATGTTTAGTTTGTTGTTTCAAATGTATAAACTATAAACCCTAGCAATAAATCTCAGAAATTTATGGGATTTTTCCCAAAAATAAAACCATGATTCGGGATTTATTAATTTTTAGGCAGACAGGACAAAGCCTCGACAGCTCGTCCACTGACCTCGATATCTTCTACTTGGCACTGTCGTAAATATTTCACGAGGATGCGTTGTTTCGGTACGTGATACCATTTCCCTATCCCATAACTCTTGTCCCATTCTTAATTTGCTTTTTCATCCCGTCTGTTGAAAACGTACTCTTTCGTTGTATCCTTGGATGAAAGAAGGCGAAATGAAATTTGAAGTACAACTTCTTAAACTGGTACTATTTGGTATTAAGAAGTCTTTCCGTTGTCTGTAGTAACGTTGCGTAATCGTTGATTGAAGCAGTGAAATTGTCTTTCGTGAAACCTTTGCTGTGTTTCACAGAGAACAGGACTGTCAGTGAAATTGCTATCACGTACGATAACGTTACGTAACGATAGACGTTCACGTATTTCCGTATAATATAATAATAATAATATCTATAGACGCTTTTTACACTACGTCAATCTGGTTCCATGGCGAGTTCTCGAAGAGACTTGTGTTACGGGTACCAGACAACGGAAATACATATATATTTTAATACGTTTTATATTAATTACATATACTTAAGATTTTTATTATATAATACACAATATACACATCCATGACCCAGGAATACAGAAAACTTTTTGTTCCCTGGCGGGATTCGAACTCGCTACCTCCGGGCTTGAGCGCCAACGCGCTAACCATTGAGCCACATAGGTCGTCGATATAATAATATTGATACCATACGTCTTAGGATGAGTGACGATGGTCCAGTTGGTATGTATGAGAGGGTCCGGGTTCGATCCTGACTGATCGATATCGATACTATTACTAATAGTAACGATAATTTTATCCTTACATTTTTTTACTATAATAAAGTCGCAGTAAATTGCCTTACACAGCCAAAGATGTTCAATTTGAAAAAATAATTTTCGGATGTGGCCTCACAATTTATTGTTTCTCGCGTACTTTTGATTAAACTTGTTGAGAAGTCAAGCCCGGATTAAGCTAGGTTAAAAAGCTTTTTAGCGAAAGTTGCGGGAATGATAGCAGGCGTAAGCTTGATTAAGTACTACGGAGCGAAAGCTCCCGTCAACATTATAAAATGATTTGGCTGCACACGGCAGAAATCCCTCACATCTCTTGACGGTACAGTTGTCAGTTACCATGTATGAATATGTATTTATTTATAATATTATATTATTGCTTACATTTTTTTGTCTTATTAATGCATTAGCTGTTGCACGCAGCTTCGCCTGCGTTATCCAAGATTTAAAACAGGTCCCTAACTTTTTTGAAAATTTAGTAATTAGCCTACATGGTTTTCTTATGTTTACGCGAATTTCACTCATTATAATAAAACAACTTTTACGGATTTTATCGCGGTTTATTTAGTTTTTTATGATCCCGACGTTTCGGATACTTTACAGCAACCATGGTCACGGGAGGACTAAAAATTGTTTTATTATAATTAGCCTATATTTACCGGGGGTAATGTATATTCCCTACAGTGAAAGGAATTTTGAAATCGGTCCAGTAGTTTCGGAGCCTATTTAATACAAACAAACAATTAAATCTTTCCGTTTAACTCTATAACCTATTTTTAAAATATTTTTCATTACTTACAATTAATTACGCAAAGCAAGATTATATGGAAATAAATCATTATATTTATTTCGTTCATGAATATTAAAGTATAACGTTATTTATTATTTAACAGAATTGAAGATTTAATGTCCAATTAATTTTTTTAACTAAAAATTAATTCTCTTTTTCAATTTAATTAACATTGTGATAATTCACTTTCACCCTCTTAAAGTTGACAGCGTTTCACATCCACCCTTGAAGTTAACATTTCACTTTTATCCCTATCATTTGATCGGCAACGAGCCAATTAGTAAATGCGTCGATATTTCAATTGATGGGGTAATTTATATATAGTAATTTGCATAAAGCCTGTTACATCCCTTATTACCCTTTCGAGTAGGTAATGGGCAATCGATTTTAATTAAACATGTTTTCAAATAAACGCACACGCAAAGGAATAGGGTTGAAATATTTTTGCCCAATGTTAAAACTAGTATAAACTTATAACGCAAATTCTACTTATCGTTAAAAACTAATTTCGAAATTATAGATTCTTATTTCGTACTGTTTAAGTGAGGAGGTTGTATGTAACTTAGCCGGCTGGTCGATTCGTACTAACCACTTTTCAAAGGGGTCGTGGATTCGAGTCCCGCCAGGTGCAGATAATATTTTGTATGATGAATATGTTGAATCAATATTATGTAGTTATTTTCCTTTCTCAGATTTATTTCCGTTCCTAGTACACAAGTTCTTACGAACTTACCATTGGGCTAAGTTAACGTGGTGTAATTGTTTAGTTATTTAATTTATATTATTATTAATATATATTAAAATTTTCGTGTTACGGTGTATGTTATTGAACTCCTCCGAAAAAGCTGAACCGATTTTGAAAAAAATCTGTGTGCTTATCACGTAGATTGCTACCCCTTGACGATCGACCCCTATTTTTAATTGTTATTTTAATTTTGGCAGAACGAAGTCTGTCCCCCGACAGACAGGCAGCTAGTAATTTATATGAAAATCTGTAAAAATGATTCTATACAACAAACCCAAACTAACTTGCTATAAACCACTTCACCGAGTCCAAAACGAGTCTATCTTTCCAATTGAACTGTTCAAATTGAAAAATCATTCAAATTGATTCAGCAGTTTCGAAATTCGTTTATTATTTAGTGAACGTTTGCATTTGTGGTAACAAGCATCATTTTATAACTACGCGAGAAATTATCTAACAACTAAGACAATTCCTTGGCTACGTATTCGAAAGGTCTCGTGCAGAATGTCACGATGACGAAGCGCTACTTCCAATATTACACAGCATTATTCGATGTAGGTTGAACCTGTGAGATTACATTCTTGAGGATATATAGTTATTATTTTTGATAGGAAATGTCTTATTAACAACATATTTTTTGTGTAAGTACTTAACTTACACAAAAAATATGTGTTCTTAAGATCACACGGCTGAAGTGGAAACTATTGTTATTATATTATATAAATTGAATATAGTTAACAGCGACGTATCTCTGTGGCTTAGTGGTTAGCGTGTTCGCGCTCAAGCCGGAGGTAGCGGGTTCGAAACCCGCCAGAGAACAAAAAAGTTTCTGGGTTCCTGGGTCATGGATGTGTATTAAATATGTGTATTATATAATAAAAATCTTAAATATATTTATGTATTAATGTTATTAATATAAAAATTATTAAATATAATATGTATTTCCTTGTCTAGTACCCGTAACACAAGTTTCTTCGAGAACTTACCACGGGACCAGATCGACGTGGTGTAATAAGCGTCCATAGACTTATTATTAAGTATTTTTATTATATTACCATCTTCTCTCAGGTACATACCGCGATCCCGAGTTCAGCTGATCGAGCCTTTCACCTAAGAGCGTGACGAGTCAGCTTCACTCACAACCTACAAATAAATCAGTGTGCCGTGCGCCGAGAAGTTTTCACTTTAAAAATATCGTGTCACGGTTTTTGTAGTCCAATTGATTTCTAATGGATTGGCGGATTCATAAATTTCATGGATAGCAGTCAGGTAAAGAATTGCTAGATCCGTGATGGATGCGAGTGACAAGGGATCCTTTGTCTTGGGGTTATTAGAGGGATAGAAACCGATGATGATGATGATGATGATGAGTTCGTAAATTATTACACTTCGTATTGCTAGGTGATTAGTGTGTCCTAGAAACAATTTAAATGGTAACATTTTCCGGGTCAGCTAGTATTTCCATAATTTCTTGATAACAGTGACGCCTATATTAATGAGCTAGGTGCTAGTTACTAGTTTTAAAATTATGTTTTTAAGTTTTTAATATCGTCATCAACGACCCTTTCGAAAAAAATAACAATTATGTCTTCGACCACTGTCACCTGGTGAATTTTACAAGCCTTGATAGAATTTTTCATCTCGCAATACGCCGATGAGACAGCGATGTTTAAATTTAGAAAAATAAAACGAGTTGAACCCATACCCCCCAAAGCGATATCATACACAGGTCGATACATCAGGTTATGCTACGTATTCCGGGGTTTGTTCGTGGACGGATGAACCTCTTTACTATAAAAAATCACATATAACATTTTATTTAAACAATTCGAATATCGAACGTATTAGAACTTGGAACTTATCATTGATTCCTTCGCCATTTGAATATTGTAAAATTTTATATCACATAAAAACATGTATGTACTGCTTTATTTTATTTATCACAGGAATAACTATTATAATAATTACATATACCGTAAAGGCTAAAAATCAGAAGACCATAGAATAGATTTTCTTATTTACTGTAACAGACAAGTAAAAAGTTAAAAAAAAACAAGACAAAGAAACTAACAAGACGCTTTGTAAAACCTCTCCTATTACGAGTATTTTACGGAATCTCAAAGGGAAAATTATTTTAATATTAACTTTACAATTTTCTATGAACAAATAGAAACTTAAGGTTTCACGTTGTAATTACTGGGTTCATGTTTTGTTAACGATTTTGTGAATCTTAAACGAGACAATCTTTTGGCAATATACCTTTTTAAAGTCATAAGCGTTATTATAATTATACTGAAGATGTAGAAGTATTGAGTTTGAAAACATTAATGAAACCTCATCGAAATATAGAGATGTATTTTTTAAATTTTAATCATATTAATATTACAATGAAACAACTTTTACGGATTTTGTCGCGGTTTATTTATTTTTTATGAGTCCGACGTTTCGGATACTTTACAGCAACCATGGTCACGGGAGCACTATAGTCCTGTGAATGTATTCCTGTAACCGCGATAAAATTGGTAAAAGTTATTTCATTATAATGAGAGAAATTCGCGTAAACATAAGAAAACATATAAAGATTTATAATATATAATAGATTAAACACCTAAATGCCCTAAAATTGTAATAAACATAAATATAATGAGCTTGTTAATTATCATAATGAGTTCGCGGCTAAATCAGCTGTGCGGATCTATCCGATGTAATTGACCCAATAGGCTACGCCTTACTACTTTTACGCTTACGCAGGGCTAGTTCATAGATAGTTATGTATACCATCTTTACATAGGTACCTAGAATCATCCGTGCCTCGAAAAGCATGTTAAGCCGTTGATCCCGGCTGTCATTCGTGGATCTTAGACAGTCGTTACGGGTCTGAAACCCAAGAGTCTGACAACCAATCTTGCCAAGGAGTACCGTATTACACAGTAACTGGGTTGTGAGGGTCAGATAAGCAGTTGTCAGTATCCGGTTAGACTGAAAGTCGACCTCAAATATAGTTAGGAATAGGTTAGGCAAAAGATAATAAGTTTGAAAAGCTAAGCTTTAAGCTAGGAAAGAATAGGATAATAAAATACATAAAATATAAACTGTAATGTATGTACGTATTTTCAGAAATAAAAGCATCAATCAAATTATACTTGTCTAAAGAATTCTCCAGATGCCGTAAATAAGATTTCAATGAATAAATAATGATATTTTTTTCTTTTCTTCTTTTTAAGTATTCGGTACATTTACTAAAAAGGTCAATATTTGAGAAATTTGGGAATTAATTACTAATTCTTTATTCAATCAAAGTAAATAAGCGCAAAGTCACAGGAAGCAGGTAATCGGGTATAATTATATCATCATCATCATCATCATCATCATGATCAGTCTTTAACCGAAAGCTTTAAAGGCTGTTACCACTGAGGCACGAGCTCCACATACTAAATTGTACAGATCCCCGATAACATACACTACCGATCGAGGTTAAAGGCCTAAAAATCTAGACCTTTAATAAAAAATCCGGCAACATTATTTAAATAAACGCGATTTATAAGAATAAAGAGCATCATGTCACTCACACCACCTCAATGTCTAGAAATCCAAAACAACTAGATTTTTACGGCATTGCCTGCCTCGTACGGCTGATATATGGAATCAGCTGCTACCTACGGCAACTCCGAACCGACCCGCAAAAAAGAGCATACTCCTATTTGAAAGCCGGCAACGCACCTGCTCATCCTCTGGTGCGGGTGTCTGTGGATTTTGCTATCACTTACCATCTGTGAACTGACTGTCCGTTAGCCCCTTCTATAAAATAAAAAAAAACTGTCTGGGCCCTTAGTACCTTTTATTATATTGAGACCTTTTCAATTTGTCTCCAAAATTAGGAACCGGTTCCAACCGGATAAACATTCAAGAACTTTCCAGATTCAATTATTCAGAGGCTTCGATGCTTGAAATTTTCTTCAAATATAGTTTCCTCAAATAATATATTCGTTTAAAATTAAACAAACTTAGCATTGAAACAATGTTTTGATATTAATGTTTTGGCGCGGTCCTACCTAAGTTATAGTGTCTACTATGATTTAGTTGTAACAGTGGTTATGAAAGAGCATTAAGGGCTTATTCAGACATTGATCCTGGACAAGCCTTTCCTGTTGATCTGTTTTCTTTTTTCCTAACGCTTTAATGGCGGTAACCACGCGATTATGTCTAAGAGATCCCATGTATAACTACATAAATAAAATCCAAGCGATTCTACAATCGCGCGTTTATCGCTATGTCTGAACTAAATCTTAAGGTATATGATTTACTTATTTGAAGCGGACTTTAGTAAGCTAGACTTTAATCGAGGACCTACTCACCGCCGAGATTATAATGTCCTTTTAAAATAGTAACTGTAGAACATAGTTTTTTGTCTATTAGTTTGACTATAATATTATGATAACTATTTTTTTATCTCTACTTAAAACAAATTGTATAACGCTTTCACTGAAAATTCTCCTCATCCCTTAAATCCTTACTTAATATTATAAATGTAAAAGTAGGGATGTTTGTTACGCTTTCACGAGAAAACTACTTACCCAATCATCATGAAACTATGTAAACATATTCTCGGAGGTACTAGAAGTAACATAGGATACATTACAAAAAGGAAATATTTTTGCTAACGCGACCGAATCCGTGGGCAACAGCTAGACTTTTATAAATATAAAACTTTGTTGTATAAAATATTTATCCTAAAGTATGATTTTGAAAGTTTTCACGGAAAGTTTTAGTTTTTAGTGTTGGAAACGTTAACGCTTTTCATACTTCAGGGTTATAATTAAGGAAAGTCTGCGCGGGCCATTGTGTACGCTCATTACAGGTTTTTTACAGATTCTAAATTAATTTTTCTCAAAATTACTTCAAATACAAATTAATTTTATAAAATTCCTTATGAAGTTTTTCTGACCAAGCGCTTACAGTTCACAAGATTGTTGGGTAGTTATTAAAAAGGTTAACTTTTAACTCCTTTATATTTCACTGCTAGGAATTCATAAGATTCTGCATTTCTAAGTGCACACACGAGACCATCGTTCGCTCACCGGTGAAGGAAAACAGTCTTTAAATGTATGTGAATTTTACTAACCCGCATATTTGGGCCAGCGCATCGGTGAACTATGGCCCATTAACCCTCTTTGCCTGATTTCGAGTAGGAGAACCGTGCCCAGCAGTGGGACATAATATAAGGGTTGATACTTTACCTTTTTGCCTTTTTTATTATGGGATCCCAAGCAGGTGGTAGTGGCCAGATATCTTCTCTATTATATAGCGTTACTATATCGTAGCTATAGTTTTATCTGGCTTTTTTATTTCAGACGGAGACAACCAAGCACCGGAGCTTAATCCGACCCGAAACCGTATTTCCCACCTAATGGCGACTACCGCCTATAAGCATTTGCACACCCAAAGGTTATGCAGATGCGTTGGCCTTCTTTTCCTATCTCCGAAATGGGCCACCGGAAAAACACGACAGCATTGCTGTGACTCTACGTCGGTATTATGTGAGTGGAGATACCACCCCGATGTTGTCTTACCATTTTTTTTTGTTTTACCAGATTCTGATTCCAGTATACGTAACAAAACTAAACAAAGTAAAAAAACAAGAACGAACCGACCTTTTATCAACAGACCCAGGGGTAAATATTTGATTGATAAAGGTCAAAGGGGATAAAAATTTGCTTTTTTTTGTTTATAAAGAGATCCCGGTATAAGTTAAATACGACAGAGATAATGGAAGTTGCATTACTTTAAATTATGTTTAAAGAAATCGCTTCGAATTATATACTTTCAATATTATAAAGGTGAAAATAGGGATGTTTGTGACGCTTTCACGCGAAAACTACTCATCATGAAACTTTGTACACATATTCTCGGAGGTGCTAGAAGTGACATAGATGATACATAAAGAAGTGTTTTATTTTTGGCGACGCGGATGAAACCTTGGGCAACATATAGTTAAGAATATTTCATTAATATGTAAGAACCGAAATTTAGATAAACACTTAAGATTTTCATTCGCCTGAAATACGCTACGTTTTTCCCGTCTAGTGAAATATGTATTAAAACTTTCTTGGGCCGTAACGCTGTAGACAGACTCGATATATTTATAAATACATTTTCTTATACAAAATATATGCTGAAGTATTAAAATATTTACAAATCTCCATCACTCTAAAATAATTTTTATTTTTAAAGTTCTATTCAAATATTTATTTTTGAAAGACTCATCTTAAATTTTATTTTCATGTTATTTTTTAATAAATATTATTACATAACATCAGAGTGATCTTTAAAAATGTTAAACGATATTTTATCGTATAGATTTTTAATAACAACTACATTTAGCAACCATGGTTGCTGTAAAATCCGTAGAAGTTGTTTCATTATAAGAAATAAAATATGTTTATCAGCTAATAATGATTATATTATTATGCTCCTCAGTCATTGACATTTTGTGGAATAATGGGATGTTGAGTGTTGGACCTCGGCTATCGATAGGCAAGTAAATATATTCAACAATACACACATGCATGAGCGCATACACTTATTAAATCACTCATGCAAACACAGCATATCACGATATAAATAATAATAATAATATCTATGGACGCTTTACACCACGTAAATCTGATCCCGTGCTAAGTTCTCGAAGAGACTTGTGTTACGGGTACCAGACAACGGAAATACATATATTTAATACTTTTTATATTAATACATATATTTAAGATTTTTATTATATAATACACAAATTTAATACACATCCATGACCCAGGAACACAGAAAACTTTTTGTGCCCTGGCGAGATTCGAACCCGCTACCTCCGGCTTGAGCGCCAACGCGCTAACCATTGAGCCACAGAGGTCGTCATATACGATATAAATATTTTTTAATGTACTAGCTTTTGCCCACAGATTCACCTGCAGTAAATAAGATTACAATGGTATCTTAGCAGGATGATAAGCCTATAGCCTTCCACGACAAGTGGGCTATCTAAAAATTAAAGAATCTTTCAAATCCGACCAATAGTTCCTGAGATTAGCGCGTTCAAATAAACAAATTCTTCAGCTTTATATATTAGTATAAGATACTATTATATTTATGCAAGGCGTTACAATATTTTGCACTATACCTCAACTGTGGCAAACTATGTCACGCCTAAGTTTAAGTGAAAACTTTCTTAGGTTTAGTTTCGCACGAGCAAAATAAATGTAGCAGATTTTTCCATATATAAAATATCAGAGCTAGTTTGAAAGTACCCTGCGGCTTCAACCACCCCAAAAAACTTATAACTATTCTAAATTTAATACTGATTTTTCAAGTGAAAAAATCAAGTTTTAAATCAGTTTAGTTTCGAAGATTGCGTTTTACAACCAAATGTGACTTTATTTTATTAAAATATATTTAGCGGGAAATACTTTTAACAATAATTGAACGAAATTTTATCTAATATATAAAATTTCCCTGTCACAATGTTAGTTACCGTACTCCTCCGAAACGGCTTGACCGATCTTTATGAAATTTTATATGCATATTCAGTAGGTCTGAGAATCGGCCAACATCTATTTCTCATCCCCCTAAATGTTAGGGGTAGTCCTCCCCTAAATTTATTTTTTTATTTTTTAGACAAAATTTTTAATGTCTATTTTTTTATGATACAACATACAAAAATACATACAAACCTAAATTTTCACCCCTCTACGATCAACAACTATTTTTTTATAACGATTTTAGCAGAACGAAGTCTGTCGGGACAGCTAGTTTAATATAAAAATGTATTGTGTGTAAACGACCATATTAAATACAATATATTGACAAAATCCCATACAATATCAAGCTTGACCGAAATTAACCTAGATTTCTGTGTAATTCTGATATATTTGTCTATTTATTTATTTATTTATTTATTATACAGATTGTTACATATCTCTTTTTTATTTCATCTTACGACTTGATGAACGTCAAGACAGATGTTTCTTTTATATATCTCCACAGTACAGGCATGTAGGCTTTTAACCTACATAATATTATAACCCATCTTTTATCATTCATAATTCTGCGATATCATGGTACATTTTACTCATTGTATCGTAACATTTTTTTGCGGTTTTTTACGGTCAACATAGTTGTTTTGTTTTATTTTTTGCGTTTGTTTTTCTTTTTATTATTATTAGTGAATGACAAGCGCGAAAAGCGTTTATAATTGAGAGTAATAATGGAGCCAGATATTTTTTTCTTTTTTTAATAATAATTTGTTTGTAACTAAGTTATGTCATAAAATGTGGTTGCTAGTTTTATGCATAGTCTTAATATTTTTTACACTGTATGCACTTTGGCAAACTACTTGCATAAGTTTGAAGAAACCTCGCTTGAATTTTAGTTATGAGCGAGCAAAATATTTTAAAATTTCAAGACTGCAAAAAAGCTATTTTCAACATCAGCGCCTCGTTTTATGTTTTACTAGTGTTTTCCTGCAGCTTCACTCACTTTTAATTCACTCGTACTGATGTAAATGAGATGTGATAAGCATAACCAAGTGAGAACATAGTATTATACTAATGATAGATTTAAATTGAAACGATGTAGATAGAAAGAATTGAAGGTTCTTTTATTCTCTTTTATCTCTTTGTTCTATTATCTCGTTAGACATGTCGAGCAATTTTTGGCAGGGGAAAATAGACGTTTGTGTCATGTTCTCTGTTGAGACCCTCCATCACTTCCAACCAAGCCTCTTTGGCTTGCTCAATGAACTTTTTGCAGAATCTTCCGCTTATCCACTTAGATTCTGCATGGTCCCTCACGACATCCTGGCCCCACCGCTTGCTAGTATAGAGCCGTCTTACCCCATTTCGAGCGGTCTGGAGATTGGCTATTTTTGCTGAATACCAGTAGAACGGGGGTGAGCCCTTGAAGCTCGGTATAGCCGTCAAAACTGGTCAGCGCCCCATCCATTCCTAACTATGTATTTCCCATCCTTCAACCCGCTGAGAATAACTCAAAAAGCGGTATACTAGACGTCACACACATCCATGTACAACTCATCCCCTGGTGAATGCGCAAAGACCTTTCCACTGCGACAAACAAAACGATAAAAGACCTATGCGACATAGACAATAAGACTGGAAAATAAAAATGGTGATTAAGCAAGAATGAAACAATTATATAAGTGACCAAAATATCAGCAGCGTCCTCATTATAAGATAACCCACTTCTAAGCGTTATATAAACGCTAAAGCTAAATCGATCGAAGCCTTCCACGAATAGACGTGTCGATACTTTGACTTTCGCTCTGTACCTAACTGTTTGTCTTTGTCTTAATTACAATTTTGAACAGATGCAGTTGGGGTCTGGTTTATAAGGGTTCTTCTGTTACGGTTTTTTGGTGGGTTCTTTAAAGAATAAGACTAAAAGGGCCACCGGTAGCGAAGTGAGCTTTAGTCTTAGAGTAGGCAACTCAAAAAGAGGTCTACGTGGCTGGTGTAATAAGCGCAGATCTTGATTGCTTATGTTTATTTAACGTTCATTATAAGAAAGGCTGGAGGTCATGTTTTCATATATCGGTGTAGCTTAGTCTAGTCTTCTCTATGGGACTATCTTAGAATAGACAACACAAACGAGTCTAGGTTTTAATACAAGATAATGATGATAGATGATATTTGCACCGTGCGCTTGCTGGACTCCAATTACTGATATAGAATTTATAAATATGTAGTCACTTTAGACCACTGCCCGAAGTTTTTAAAAATAGTAAAAAGTAAAATAAAATTATAGTAGAATAAAACCCATTTGAAAAGGATCAGGGATATAACAAATATGAAGGTAAAAATAATTTACGGGCGATCTGAGGCCGGGAAAAAGGAAAGGATTTCCGGTGAAACTACAACTCCCATTTAATAAAGTTAAGTGACAAAGTTGTAGTTAGTAAAAATATTTAATATTTTATGTATTTAATTATTTTTTACATAGCCTCAAAATGTATATGAAAAATTCAAATTACCATGTTCTTTATTTCAATCTTTTACAAAAATTAAATACTCAAAATTATCACAAGTACTGAAGAAAGACACAAATATTAAACAATTAACGAACATTAGGGCGACTCCCGCCCTTGATAAGTAACTAAGTTCTGAGTGAGTCATAGAAGTGACTGCAAGAAGGTTTTTAATCTTAAGGGCAATTTGGAACGGCTGACTCCAAGCTAAGTTGGAACGGCCAATTTCTAAGTTAATAGTCCATATTTACATATAAACTGGAATGTTGTTTGTTTACGAGTTTAATTACATTACACCAACTTAATTAAAAGTTAAGATCGCAGATGTGACAGCTTATCTTAGAAATGTTTTTGATAATATTGACATTTTATGCACCAAGTTTGCCTTTAAAGTAAATATTTAAGTATAAATCAAGCAACTCTTGATCTTTTAAGATGTTAATAATATTAGAATCGAATGTTTGTTGGTTTATTTGTAAACCGATCAAGCGTCAAAGTCTCTCCGTGAATTTTCTGGCACACAAACTCTACAGTCTCTGTCGTGATACAGTCTCACTAATAAAACAGGATAGTATTAAATGCCGAGCAGTCCCCCCTATTGTGGAGAATCTGGTATTGTCGGGACCAGTCTGTCGCTGAGGGTTTCCCGTTGCCTGCGGTCCGGATCCCTCAAATAGCGGCTGATGGCTGACGCAGCAGTTTTAGTGGGCCCTGGTATGGTTCGAAAAGGATTTCCACCATCAAAAAAAAAATACAGTATCACATGTCGCTGAGGGTATCCTGTTGCCTGCAGATCTGGGACCCTCACAAAGCGGCTGAAGGCGCTCGCAGTGGTTTTAGTGAGGTAGTGCATCCCACTGCGAATCCCTACAGACGTCAGTTTGCCTACCCGAGGCCCTGGTATGGTGCGAACGCATTTCCACTGCGACATCAAAAAAAAGGACAGTATCACATACTTTCTCAATATTGGAAGTTTCACATATTATATAGAGCGACGATGCCAGACCGCCTAGTGGGCATGATGGACGGGTTCAATCCTGACCGATACCATAAAATGGGTTTTTCTAAATTTTTCCCTACACCTGAAAATGAAAACATTGCTGACTTACTGGTAACATCGTGAGGAAACCTGCATGACTGATGAAATAATCTTCGAAGATGATTGAAGTTCATCAGAATTTCCCATTTCCATTGCCCGTAAATATTTCCGTGGAAGTATATATAGGATGTAGACTATATTATTTTAAAGTGTCTTCAAAATCCATTCAGTAGTTTTACATGAAAGTGACACACAATATATAATACACTAGATGTTGCACGCAGCTTCGCCTGCGTTAACTAAGAGTTAAAACGGGTCCTAAAAGTTTGCAAATTCAATATAGCCTATGTTTACCACGGATAGTGTGGCTTCCCAACAGTGAATTTTTCAAATCGGTCAAGTTGTTACGGAGCCTATTCAATACAAACAAACGATCAAATCTTTCCTCTTTATAATATTACTAGCTGTTGCCCGCAGCTTCGCCTGCGTTAACTAAGATTTACAACGGGATCTTAGTACGCGAAATAACATTTTTTACACCTTGTGTCCGAAAAACCAAAATATCTAACGGAACCCTATTTTTATCAGAATAAAATTTAGCCTATGTTACTCGTGGATAATGTAGCTTTCGAATGGTGAAAGAATTTTTGAAATCGGTCCAGTACTTTTTGAGCCTATTCATTCAAAACATACAAACATACAAAAATAGGTACAAATCTTTCCTCTTTATAATATTAGTATAGATATAGATAAGTATAGATAATACATGTAAATATAATACATGGTTTTTCTTACAAAAGTTTCGCGCTTATAATATCAGTAGGATTCCCTAAAATTTACTGTAAAATTTACGAATCGTGACCACAGCTTAGTGTGTTTTGTATTTAGAACTACAATCATAACTATCCTAAACAAAGAATGGGTAACTTGATTTATTATAATAGGAAGGAAGAAACGGGAATGAAACACAATTACAGCGGGATTAATGTGAGGATACAACGAATTTTATGCAAGCCCAGAGCCGAGATTTATTCTTGACCTCAACCGCTATGTCATCTTTATTGTTTAAATCTGGGGTGAGCTACCCATGTTTTCTATGATTAAAAATTCCACGCAATAAAACAATTGCGAGATTTAATATGATTTTTTAATGAAAAGTTTATTTAATTAGAACATTTCTTTATTTCTTAATGTGTTTTCCTAATGTAGTTAAAAATAGAAATGTAACCAATTTTTCTTTTGATAATCTCATATCTTAAGAATATCCTTTCTTTCATCATCATCATCATCATCATCATCATCATCATCAGCCTTTATCCGTTCATTGCTGAACATAGGCCTCCCTCAATGAACGCCAAGACTTTCTTTAAGACTACTCAAAGAAAGGATATTCTTGGATTCATTATCACCTTCATTCAGACCACTAGGTCTAAATGAGATAATTATAATTTTGAATTCATATTCAAACAATTTTCTTGTTTCAAAATTTAGTTATAGGTTAATAATAGACATTTTTTCTTGTTCAAAATAAAAATATATTAAGTTGGAAATTTTCATTTTTAATGAGATTTTTTTTTCAAAACACGTGTCATCAATATTAGTAATGTTATTACTTTATTTTAATTTGTATTCATTAATTTCGTTCCTTAATAATATATTCAACATGATATTACAGCCAATCTCCATTTCGGTTTTCAATTCGGAGAAATAATTTTACTAATACGCAGTAATATACGCGTACCAATAGGTAGAATTTGGGCGCCATGTTTTTCAATATGGCGTAATAAGCTGACATGGAATCCCAAACTCAGGGATAAAGTTAGGCTACAAAACTTTCATAAACGCTAAAATATACAACGTCTCGATCTTTCAATTTGCCATATGCCTATTTAATTCTAGAAGCTATTTTTACTTCATTTATTGTCATTTATTATTTCCAATTATGAGAACACTAAAATAGGCGACTAGATTTTTATATGAGTACTAGCTGTTGCCCGCAGCTTCGCCTGCGTTAACTAAGATTTACAACGGGATCTTAGTACGCAAAATAAGTAACTATACTGGTTGTTTTTTTACACCCTGTGTCCGAAAATCCCAAATATCTAACGAAGCCTTTTGAGAATAAAATTTAGCATATGTTACTCGTGGATAATGTAGCTTTCGAATGGTGAAAGAATTTTTGAAATCGGTCCAGTACTATTTGAGCCAAACCAAACAAACAAACAAAGTTTTCCTCTTTATAATATTAGTGTAGATAGATAAACAAAAATATGAAATATTAAAAAGATGCGTCTCATAATTTTTGACTCTGCGGAACTCATTTATGTAAACGAAGTGTTGGTCAGCCATTAACCAGATGGAAAAACGATTCCACTCTGTGGCCGGTCCTTGTTGGATGCGAGTGGCAAGTAAATAGCAATCGCTCGTCTTGGCACTCATTGAACTAGGCCTATGTTCAGAAGTGGTTAATGATAATGTATTTTAATTAGTTTAATCTATCGTTCTTATATTTGCTACTAGCTGTTGGCCTCAAAGCCCTCGCGTGAATTTACAGCTGTGCCCGGACTAACGATTAGTATTTAGCCTATCATCATCATCATCAGCCTATATCCACCCACTGCTGAAAATAGGCTTCTGCCAATGAACGTCACAACGCCACTTTAGTACTCGCATCCAATACGGAAGTATATAAGTATATATACTTATATACTTATAATAATATAGTACCTGGTTGACCGAGCATTTGCTCGGTACCCTAGTGATAAAATACGATAAAATTTTCCTCCAAAAAAAAAAAGATCTTAAAAAAAAGGAAAAAAAAAATTCGGACTGGAGATTCGAACCAGGCTCGTTCGAACTGAACTGCCTAATTTCACCACTAAGCTACCATGACATATTATTTGATAGCGAAATTTACGTTCGTATTCTAATCATATTTTATCGATGCCTCAAAACACGGATAAAAAAAAGTTTTCTAAAAATGTATCCTAGCTAGATCGATTTATCGCCGTTTTTAACACATGTATACAAAATTTCATAAAAATCGTTGGAGCCGTTTCCGAGATCCCGATTCTATATATATATACAAGAATTGCTCGTTTAAAGGTATAAGAAAGATAAGATAATAGTAATATCCTAGTTTATACTGCTTAAAGAAATTTTTGATCGGCTTAGTATCGAAGTTTAGCCGCCTACATAAGAGCACTATTTTATAGTAATAATACAGATAAGGTGGAGCTAAAATAAACACAAATATTAACCTTATTTGAAACAAACCAGATATAATTAAAAGTTCTCATTAGTATTACAAGGATTAGATTTTCGTCGAATTATGTGTTTTGGAATTCCTTTACACAAATTACGTAGTATCAAAGGCAGTGTTTGCCTTTTCTAATATTTACCTGTATCATATTTAATTAAGATACAAAGGCATTAATGAAATGTCAAATCACTCAGAAAATGCCCTAATGAAGATTATTTGTGTTTGCGGTCGCATTGTTTACGAGAGCATTAAATTGATTTATCTGTTGACGCGATTTTTACTAATAGCACATTTTTAAGGATTTTGTCGTTTATATTTTTACTTTGTTTTGGATATTTCATAGTTTAAAAAATGCATAGTGTAATTTACTACTACTAAATAAGTACTACTACTTTGACTTGGCCTACTTTGACTTATGTAAAATAAGTCCAAGTGTCGGAATGCTTCTCTTAGATCACGAAACAAGCTCGCTACAAATAAACCTAATATAATAATATACACTATTAACTGTAATCTTTTCACTCATGGTTATAAAAATATGAGTGTACCGTAAAGTTTTTGTTTATAAAAGCGTGGGCATATTAAGAAACTCTACAGTTACTTTTTACGCGCTTTTTTAGCTTCATCTGCGAGATGTTCCTCCCCGGTCGTGCCGGCCCAATTTGGCGGCAAAGCAACATGACACTACCTCTTACTGGCAGGTGTCAGAATTTTGTAAAATCGCCTCTAAATAACCGACGCATACATGTCATTTGGTTCTTCTGAAACTCTTGAGTTAAGAAGTTGTCTAGCAGACGTTGGTGACCTGTTACGTGATTACTCATAGACCGGTTCCTTACCCAAAAATTTCCATTGACCAGTCGCTACAGTAAAATACAAAGTATCAACGCATGTATGTCCCACTGCTGGGCATGGGTTGCTTCCTCGAAATCAGGCGAGGAGGGTATCGGGTATAGTTCACCGAGGCACTGGCCCAATGCGGATTGGCCAACATCACACACCTTCAAAGACTTTCAATCGCATCAGGCACGCAGGTTTCCTCACGATGTTTTCCTTCATGGTCTCGTATTCGAGATGCACTTAGAAAAATTAGAAAACTCAAGACACATGGCAGGTCTGGATCGAACCCGGACCCATTAGCTCAAGAGGTCAAGCCTTTACCCACTGAACCATTGTCACTATAGTATTCTACTCTAATGATGCATACAAAGTTGTTAGCTGCTAAGAAAATTGGCTAAGCGATAGAATCGCTCACGTTTCATAAACCCCGTGTCTGGTCCATGCCCTGGATTAGCCAGCCCATTGAGCACGTTCATTGAGAGCTCATACTAGCGACGGGAATAGCACACCGAGTGTGTTTTGTTCCCTGATCGTTCAGAAGTGCAAGTGTCTTTTGAATGGAAGTTTTCAATGATTTTTAATGATAATATCATGTTCGAGCCATTATCTAGTGAATGATTACTAGACTGGATTATCTAATGCCGACTGCTAATAGAATTTGCTGTGAACATTCTGCAAGACACAAATCACGCGATCGTTTTGGAATGGCTTGGCAGTGTTTGATATACGAGGGTGCTTTTGAAGTGAAACTTCTTTAGAATCATTGTGATTTTAAACAGGATGAAACGAAAAAATGAGTCCAAGAGAGAGAGAGAGAGAGAGAGAGAGAGAGACAAATACTAAAATGTATAGGATTTAGCCGACGAGGGAATGACATAGAACACATTAGACAATTTAGACGTTCGGGGTGCGGGAGGAGCTCAAGTAGGTGTAGCCACCTAGCGGCAAGCTAAATAGCTTATTATGTTAGGTATCGCTTGTAAATGATTTTTTTTTCAATACTTTACAATAAGTATTTTCATTCAGGGAATTTTTAGGAGTTTCACTTCTACCGCGTGTGACGTGTGAAAAAATATGTATGAGCAACACATTTTTATTTAAATTTCAATCAATTTTGTAAGGTAAAAAAGCAGACTTTCTGATGTGATGGACATTGGACAGTAGCTAGTGTGAAGGTTGGAGCTTACCAGTAGAAGGAAACTCAAAATGGAACAATCAGGAAACCTGGAATAACGCTAATGAGTTGATGATGATAAAAATATACCAGATGTTACAACACTAAAAATGAATATTATTAAAAAACTTACGAGTCACCTTCTGTAGCAATTTCGCAGCTCGTAATGAAAGACGAGGCCCTTATCGTTTGGGGCCCGACTGTCAATAAAGGACCCTGGTTCAAAATGAATGGAGCCTAAAATATGAATATTCTTATTTCAAATCGTAAATGGCCAGACCGCCAGACGCTTAGACGTCTAATTTGATGACTACTGCATATGAACTAGCATATAATATAATTTAATATAATATAATGAGCATACAATCATTGTTTGATTTCAAGATTTTTTTTTATAATTGCAAAGGTAAAAATAAAAAGAGCTTATTAGATACGAATACTTTAGAGTGCATAATAATATGATTTGTGACAAAAAAAATATTCAATTTTGTATTGTTAAATTAAGTTACTGATCGCCTAAGACAGGGAGCATATAAGCAGACTTTGGAGGTCTTAATTTAATGATTCTTGCACCGATCTAATTTAAATTAGAATCTGCATTATAACACTTAAATATAGATTCAAAAAATAATGTAATCATTTTTTTAATAGCCTATGCTGTCCCACTGCTGGGCAAAGCCTCCCTAACCTCTCCCACGTATCACGGTCCTACGCCACAGCATGTACCACCGTAACAATTTAATAATAAAAATAAAAATATTGAGTAAATAGGTAGGTACTATAAGTATTAGTTTGAACCCTTGCAAGAAATAAAAGGCGTCTTTATTATTAACTAAAAAAATGTTGTTCTAAAATTAAATATTCTATGAAATAAAGATAATATCAAACAACTTTAATGGTAGTGACCATTAGAAAAGCTAATTTAATACTTTCAATAATAATAAGTATATTTTCATTAAGTATTCGAAAAAAGAACGGAAGATTTTCCAATCAGTTATTTTCTTTAGCGTCTATTTTCCTATTCTATAAGAAACTTAAGTTGAATGAAAAAGTTTTGTTTAAAAAATGTATATGACATCTCAGAACTTTCTAGACGTCCTGAAAAAATATTTTAGCATAGCGAGATGGTTTTCTTATGAAACTGGAGATACCATTTTTATCTTATTTTATACAAAGTCTGAATTACTTGTTTTTTTGTAGTTATCTTCAACGTAATTCAAAGTTTTTCAATTTTTGAATTTATTTGATTTGAAAATAAGGGAAAATTATAGTCCGAAAAATTCAAGGAAACTCAGAATAGTTCCTCATTGTTTTTACCAAAAATATAACAACTTAAAACTTAAACTGTTAGTTATGCGAGTATATTTGGATGTTTGTGAAAACTTAATACTGGATACACCGTCCCTTATACAAAAAAGAAACTAAGGAGCGATCAAACTATTCTGTAGTATGAACATGGCTGGAATTTTTCATTATTGCCGAGCTTGTATTGACAGGGACATTACACCGACAACAGCGGCTGGCCTTTTAATTAAGAAGTATTTTTACAAGAAAAAATAAAATTTTAAAATTCTAATTAATATCTACAGACGCTTTTACTCCGCGTCAATCTGGTCCCGTGCTAAGTTTCCGAAGAACCTGTGTTACGGGTACCAGACTATGGAAATACATATATTTAAGATTTTTATTATATAATACACATCCATGACCCAGGAACACAGAAACATTTTTTTGTTTCGGCGGGCGAGTCAACGCGCTAACCATTGAGCCACAGAGGTCGTCAACTTACATACATATAATTAATTATAATTGGTGGGAAGACGATCTCAGATGGATAAAGGCTGTTGATATTCATTATGATAAACATATAGAAGGAGAAGAAAGGTGTACAAAAGCTCTTTTAAGGGTTGCGGGTTCTTCAGAATTCCCTGTAGACTATTAATCTCTAATGATTTCACACATTAATTTAAACAAATAAATTTTGCTTCTGGAGATTTCGCTGCACCTTTCATGGTTACAAAAAACGCATCCTTACCAGTCGAACGCCTAAATCAAAATGAACAATATTTTATTACCTATCTACACTATTTCTATCGGCGGGGTGCGGGAAAAATATCATTCCTCGATAGCTCGTGAGGCCAGATAATATAGAAGGGAGAAAATTCAGTTAACTTTATAAAATTAATACGGAAAAGTAAAAAAGTAAAATTAGAGAGTGGACTGTATCTTTGCGTTTGTTATAAATATATTAAATTAACTTGCATTTGCTTGTCCTATATAGGACAGACTTAAGGTACAAGAGGCAGGAATAGGAAATGTGTGACTGGGCTGTGTATTCTTGCTCTTCTTCCAGGGATGCTAGCAGCTCTCGTACCCCCTCGTTTAGTCTTCTAAAGTCTGTAGATATGCGGCAACAACACACACACACACACGATCGCGTTCAAAGCTTTTATAGGCCTATAGCTTGATTTACAGTCTAACACTTAGCGAAAAAGCGTCTATACTTGTTGACGGCTGGCGGAAAAGAACGGAGCGTCACACATGTATGTAAGGAGGGACGTTGACAGATGACAAGCATAATGCAAGTTTTTTATTTAACTACCCTCAACTCTGGAGAATAATTTGAAACTCAATAACCTTGATATTTGACTAATACTTCTAAGTCTTATCTGGCACCGATAACTATAATTTCTCTCTAATTTAGTTATAGCATAATTTCTCCATGTTACGTGCGCTAACTAGAGAGACAGATGGATATCAAGATTTGCCATTGCATTATTTGGCGATAAAACTATTGGGAAAAAAACAAGATTTTGTCAAATATTTTATATGATAATAATCAAAATATCTTCTCTCTGTCTTATCTACAATAATCCAAACTATCCTAATGTACTGGTTATTCGAAAATATTACAGCAATATTTTCGCTTGATGTTTTAAGGGTAAAGAAAAATAGTGGTTATGTGTCAGGCTGTCATTTCCTTGGATTCCGCTCGCGTAGTTTTACGATTTGATGCCAGGTCAGATGGTACGTTCGTTTCCGCCTAGTTTTCCACCTAGACAGCCGAGTCAGCTGGATTTTGAATTGAGCTAGATATTGTTTTCCAACTTTTATATTTAGCGAGCATATACTGCCTTTTATTTATATTATAAGGGTTTCCACTTTATGTAATGGTAATATGAAATCATATATCTCATGATAGTAACAATATTGAAAAATTAACTCGTGTTAATTGTTATATTAAAGAAATTTGATTTTGGGCGATATTTTCTCTTTTTAATCCATTTCTTGTAAAATTAAACATAACTTTTATGCTTAGTAACTAAGTTATAGATTTATACATATTAGTAAAAGTAAAGTAAAGCATCAACCCTTGTTTGTCCCACTGCTGGGCACGGGTCTCCACCTCGAAATGAGGCGAGGAGGGTTAATAAATAGGATATAATATTATTGTTATTAGAAAAAAAAAATTCTTTTGATGTTAACAGTGATAGACAATTAAGTTGAATTTGAGAAAAGGGTATAAAAGCTCTATAAATCTTAGCACAAAAATAATAACAAATGTACGTTTTAAAATAAATAAAACACAAAAAATATTAATTCTAGAATGTTGAAAGTCAAATTAGTCCATGCAAGTAAAAAAAATACACTCTGAAAATATATTCTCCTTTGAATCCATTAACTATAATAAGTATGATAATAAAATACCTCAGCAAGATGAAAAGGAGCCATCTTATTTACATATAAAGGACAAATAACTTCCATTATTTTGAAGCCAGATGAAAACATATTGTGCACTAAAAAGGCACTGCCTTCCGAATATAGTTTCAACGGTCAAAGTGATAGGAACTAAAATAACACGCATACTTTTACAGGAACATTAATAAAGACAAAATGTCACGTCGGCTCTAATAATGTGCATTCAAATAGTCATACGGCTTAACACGATTCTTATATTCTAACAAGAAGACTTTTTCGTCTCTATTGACGTTGTAATGTCATAAAATTGTTAAAATGGTAGAACCACCCATAAAGTAAGAAGCACCGTTTTTTTTTTTTTTTTTTGATGACGCAGCGGAAATCCTTTACGACCTTACCAGGGCCTGGGTAGGCGCGCTGGCGTGTGTGGGGACTCGCATTTGGGTGCCCTACCCCACTAAAACCGCTACGTGAGCCTTCAGCCGCTATATTTGAGGGACCCGGATCTGTGCAGGCGACGGGATATCCTCAGCGACAGACTGGTCCCGGCAAGACCAGATTCTCCACAATAGGGGGACTGCCCGGCTACGACTTGGCAGTCCCCACGACGTGGTGTCTTAAGCTGGGCCCGGGTTCACATCCCGAGCCCGACACGGGCACGGGCACACTGGAAGTGCATTAAGTAGCGCCTCCGACGCACCCCCGTTCGTCGTCTACGGGGGGAGGCCACATCAGCGGCCTCCTCTCTCACCCGTTCATCGGCCTCCTTCTGGGACATTACTGTCTCGCAGAAAGAGGCCATTGCCGCCCAGGACTCGTCACAGCCGAAAAGCAAGAAGCACCGACACTTTCAATGTCATGATGTTAAATGATACGAATTAACATACCAAGCTGACCTCATTTTAAGATTCATCAATTATAATTTGATTACTTCGAACTCGCAATGAAATGGCAGTCGATCGGCCATGATGATAAACTAATGAAAGTGCCGTATTTTGAACCGGTGCTAATACTTTGATATTTATTTCATTGTTTCTCACAATAAGAGCTAATATAGTTAGTAATGTGGCTTTCAATTGATGAAAGATTTTTGAAATCAGCCCGGTAATTTCTAAGGCTTTTCAATGCAAACAAACAATCAAATATTTCCTCTTCATAATATTTGTATAGATTTCAACTACTTTCCAACATCTGCTGGCAAATGAGCGTATTTTAATAAGCACCACGTACATGCATACGCTTTTACAGAAAACGCTGAACATCATTATAAAGTGTGGAATGTACACACATTAACGTACGTGACTTTACACAATTCCTTAATACATTTTTATGCTAACGAAACGGAAATGTCACACAAGGTACTGTTCTGTTGTAATATGTTTCACATCGCGCGACAAAATATAAATTTCAATAGCTAATAGAATGCAGAAAGATGAAATTATATTAAGTGTTTTGAATAAACTATTTTCTAAGACATCATTATCGTTCTTACACTTACGCGGATTTTAATATACCTAATGGAAAATCTATTACAGATTTTATCGCAATGTATAATTATTGAGGTTTTCACATGCCTGACGTTCCAGATACTTTACATTTCACATCTACTTTACAACCATGGTGGTATTTTTAAAGTGAAACTTTTATTACATCGTTTTAAGCTACCTCTGTGGCTCAGTGGTTAGCGCGTTGGCGCTCAAGCCGGAGGTAGCGGGTTCGAATCTCGCCAGGGAACAAAAAGTTTTCTATGTTCCTGGGTCATGGATGTGTATTAAATTTGTGTGTTATATAATAAAAATCTTAAATATATGTATTAATATAAAAAGTATTTAATATATGTATTTCCGTTGTCTGGTACCCGTAACACAAGTTCTTAGGAAACTTAGCACGGGATCAGATTGACGTGGTGTAAAAAGCGTCCATAGATATTATTATTATTATAAGCTTTTTGGACTGTGTGTTGCATGTCGCGTGACGGTCGGCCGCGAAGTGTAGAGACTAGACTTTTGTTCCAATCTATGTTTTAGATATTTATACACCCAATGGAATATTATTCCGAAACTTAGTTAAATGTTTATAATGTGAAAAAAAGTTTAACTTTTGCAGTGGTTTCATAAAACCAGATAGCCCTTTTTTTCTATAATCGCGTAACAAGCAACTATATTATTTCTGTAGTGGAAGGATAGAAACTCATGATAAAGAACTCGTAGTGAAGACTTATTCAATAAGCGTTTATTTCCATTATTCGCTTTTTCATACAAATAACAGGAAATGATAGCTTAAATACAGCAAAAAATAATAATATTAGATATTCTGGAAGTATCCACGTTCGTGCTGATTTTGCTGACACTCAGTACGTGCGGTGTTTATGTGCTGAGATCGGGTGCAATTTTGCGAAATTTCGGATTGATCAAATTATTTCTCTCGATATATCTGTCAATCGAAATAGTTTATATTTGGAAGTGTAATCGACTCTGAAAATGGCGTCATATTTTTTTTAACCTGTTAAAAGTAAATTTTTATTAATTAGTTATCCATTTTTAGCATAAATGTCTAATGTTGATGGTCGATGGGTCAATACAGTTCAAGAGTGGCCGCGTTTAGTTAGACGTAGTACCTCTTTTGGGAAAACGACCTCCGAGCTTTAGCCGATCCCTGTTGGATGAGAGTGACAAGTGGTCGTCTTGGCGTTCATTGAGGATGGCCTATGGTCAATAATGGATGGATAAAGGCTAATGATCATGATGTTGATTACGTGTCTCACATTATCCTGTGAGGGCAAACGTTTTGGCAATTGTAGATTTTTTCAAACAGATTGGCCTGGTTGTAAGTGGTAGGTATCTTGACAAACAAGTTCCTTTGGGACTATGGGGAGTGGGTCTCCCCAGGCGGGTATGTGGGACTCGCTGCGCCCGAAAGATGGTAAGTGGACGCAGCTCTACCCACTAAAACCCGGCGAGTGCCACCAATGCCGCCTTTGGTGAAGTGCCCCGGATCTACAAGCAACAGGGTACCTCGATGGCTAGCTATTCCTTTGGGGGACCGACGCCACATCCACAGAGGAGTTGCACCGCACCACAGAACAACCCCTTCTACCGTCGGGACAGTACAATGAGGCGAGGTTCCCATCCTCGCCCCTGCCCCCCGCTCCTTTGCCCCCTCTTCTTATAAGAGGGGTACAAAGAGCCCTCTTGGCTCAATTAGCTTCGCCCAAGGTGTTAGGCTCACCCTAGGCTACTGAGCCCCACCGCCACGACAAGGCTTGAACCATGGTGGGGCTGAGTCCAAAGCCTGGATCATCGTCGTGTTACATATACATATTGTACTAGCTATAATTACCCGCTTTGCTGGGTCATTTTTAATAGTAGAATTATTTGTTGATATTAGAATTTTTTGGGATGTTTAAAAAGTTACTAAAACACTCAGCATATTTTCGGGCGATAAGAATGTTGATATATATTTTAAAGCTTTCTGGTTTGCTCGGAGTTATTCTAGATCATTATAGAATTTTCTAGAACATTCTTATTCGATCAAAATCCAAGCGTAGATTAGGCATGGAACTTTCCAGATCATTTTAGAACTTTCTAGAATATTCTCGATCAATTAGACAATTGGCATAAACATAATATTAAAACTTTCTAGAACATTCCAGAAGTTTCCTGAACAATCCAGACCATTTTAGATCAATAATAGTCTCACATTTACAACAGGCTGGCGAAACTCCTATACAAAATAAACGATGTATGAAACGGACGTCCTTTTTAATGGCTGCTATAATCCGATAAAATTAAGAAGAACATTATTAACTTTGGACCTACATTATTACCGATGGCTCTTCTACATATAGATGGATTATATCGACCGCCATTTTGATTTTTGACAGAAAAATTGAAAAAGTCAAAAAGTGATATGAGATGGACGGTTATTGCAGATAAAAGATATTGTGTTTTTTAAAGTTACATTTTCACGTGTTTATTACATAAAAGTGTAATATTAATTAGTTATAGTCATTTTGTGAGTGATTCTCAGAGATTCAAATAGTGTTTCTGTAAAACAATATGAGAAAAGTAGCTTGTGAGATTTGTGGTATAAAAACATGCCGGGTTGGTAACAAACGTATTTTTATGGTAAAATATCCATTAGATAAAGATCGGCAAGCTAAATTACTTATTTAATCCATAAAGGAAGTTAATTCTAGTAGAAAATATAGAGGTTTAATATATTTTAACAACTTAAATATATAAAATAAACTTGTTATAAAAACTTCTTGTAGTGCTTACCCAGCAATCAGAATTTATCGACATCGATGTATAAACTCAGACTAATTATTCTATTATAATATATTATAACGTAAGCATTACATGCTGTTTGAGTCATTTAGTTAAATTTTAAGATTCAACTTATCATTCACTTTAAAAGTGTAAACAATGGGTCAAAGTGATATCTTATTTCAGATTCCCAAAAGATGTTAATTTAAAGAATACCTGGACCCTGATTGACAAAAATGCATATTTACTTGTGAAAATTGTTATAAACTTATACGTATATTTAAGAAACAAACATATTGCTAAAGAAAAGCGAAGTAATATTTCTAAGAATTTTATTTAAATAAAAATTATAGTGTTTGAAAATAAATGATTTTGTGAGAATTTGAAGTTTCTTTTCCGTTAATTCGTTAATTGTAGATTTATTAAAACAATCTGTGTATCATTTACCCTTCATTTGTTTGTTTTTAAAATAAAATTCGCACTGTAACGAGTCTTTAAAAAGTCGATATCGATAAATTTTCACTAGTCCTAGCCCAGTACTAACTAGTTATGACATTATGTTGGCAGTATGTACCGCCAGGCGCCATGGTTCTGTCTGTTAGGTTGGTATTGGTTTAGAGTGCACGTTCATACATCGTTTTTTTGTATGGCAGTCCCGTCTCTTAACGTTAGTTTTACATACTCTTTGATTTACAAAGTCTCACTTCTTTTACACTTTTATAATTATTGACTTGCAACCAGCATAGTGCACAATGGGAACCTTGTACATATTGCCACATACAAACACTTTTCGTCTGCGATGCGTAGTTTTGGCTGTAAAGTGAAATATAGGGACACACGCCTCCAACTTTATATATTATAGAGATTTATATAGGTACATTTCTTTAGTATATTCAAAACATGGTTTGTATATTAAAATGATGATGGCGCTATATTTTTGGGTTAGGGCAGGATATTGCCGGGTTCAGCTTCTCTGGACTAGCCAAGACCATTGACCAACGCCATTAATTAAACCAATAAAGGCTCTGCACGTATCGAGTTCCACTTTACTTACCCTGGTCTCTGACTAAGTGTGCGAGTTTGTTACCTTCAGGGGGAATGGAGTTAAAATATAGGATTCGTTGTATATAAAATCCATCAATGTTGAAATGTTAATATATTTCATTGCAATACTTTCAAAGTTTCTCTTACAACGGTCGCATAGTATATGAAACGCCGGGAATATAAATAACTTAATACGCCGCAATAAAGTCAGATCTGCTTCTTTAGACAAGTGGCAAACACTAAACGAATAGAAATAGAATAGAATACTTATTGTATGGGAATAACAATAGCTGTCAAATTACATGTCGTAAACTAGTGTCATTCCCATACAATAAGTATTCTTTTCTATTTCTACTCGTTTAGCGTTTGTTTCACTTGTCTAGAGAGGCAGCTCTTCGATAGGTTAGTTATGTAAAATCAAGCATTCGATTCTTTTTCGAGCGGTGAAATTATCTTAAAAGTAAAAAATGATTTATTTATTCTAAGCTCGTTTTCACCGTTATGTAACTCTATAAATTATGTTTAAACGGGACTATGTGTAATAAGTGTATTTACTCATAACTAACAAAAATAAAATATATTATGTAAAACAAAAGGCACTTTAAGAGATCATAAACTTTTTTTGAGTTAAAATATAGCCCATATCAGCATAATAACATACCGACATTGTGTTTATCAATATCGGAAGTTGTGCAGAGATATGGCACGCGAATATATTAATATTGTGGTAATTCTTACACACTACATACTAAAACCATAACCCTTCATTTCCGGGATTGGGTAAAAATATCATATCATACAAACCGATGTCTTCAGCTTCGCTCGTGTTAAATTAGATTGACGGATATATCCAGATTGATTATTATAATTTTATAGTTTAGGTACTAGCTGTTGCCGGCTTCACCCGCGTTAATAAAAATAAATCTTTTTTTATGTATATTGTGTTACTTCTTGTACCTTCGAGAATATGTGTAGGTATAAAGTTTCGTAAAGACCAGTTAAGTAGTTTTTGCGTGAAAGCGTAACAAACATCCCTACTTTCACATTTATAATATTGTAAGAATTAAGGATGTGACTCTGTGTTAGCAAACCATTCTATTTATCAAAGAACTTTCAAAATAAGTCTATTAGGTTTTAAGTAAAATCATAACAAACTAGTCTTATCTTTCCTCTACCATATTACTATTGATAAAACGCAATAAACGAACCCAAGTATCATAACATGTTCAAAGCAAAAGTAGACTTTATTTGCTTAACAATATTGGCACACAAATGTTCTTAAACGTATCAAAAGCGTTCATAAAAGCTCATATTAGCTGTGTTAGTTAAAAAGTTTAAATTGCTCAGCTTTGGTTAACGTGATCAAATACCGTGCAAACATGGTAGCGTCAGCAAATAAGTTATGTTGGCTTGATGTATGCATTTCGGTGTTTTGATTGTTATTTTCAATTCATTTTCACATTCTAATAGAATTTTGATTTTGTTATTGTTTTAGAAGTGACTTTTTAATAACGTTTACACATGCGTAACCATGGTTGCTTTATATTTAACGTCGGTCGAAGTTGTTTCATTGTATTTAATACAAGCAGCGTCCCGCGGTTTCACTTACGTATTTCCCATTTCCGTGGGACTACGGGCATAAATTATAGCCTATGTGTTATTCTGATCTGTGAGCTATCTTATACTAAAGTTTCATAACAATCCATTCAGTAGTTTTTACGTGAAATAGTAATAAACATCCATCCATACTTACAATCTTTCGCATTTATAATATTAGTATAATAAAGGGAGATTTGAAGAACAAAAGCTGCTATGGTTTTTATTTTTTTAACATCTTATTTTATTACATTTTCTACGTCTCCTTTCTACGTCCAGCATTAAATAAATTTAATAGTGAAACCAATAAATGCGCTACTTTACCCATCGCAGATATTAATCATAGAAATTGCACTTGATAGGAATCCAATTTGCAACTAATGCGTGATGTGTCTACCTTGCTCGCCACTTCGACTCTATACGATCAGTAAACCATACCATGTAGTTCAATACTTAAAGTCAAAATTAAAAAAAAAACATTATTCCAGCTTATTCTAATGCTATTTAATTTTAATTCCAATTAATTATCGGAGAATCAGAAGAATAAATTAAATAACAGTTTATTCTTGCAATTTTATGGCAAGTAAAACCAATGAATGAAAAAAAAAGTATTTTAAGATTTATTTATTTAAGTTATAGATTACGTATGATCTAGCTTTTGTTTAGAGCTAATTTAATACTAGGTGTACCCCCAGATAAGATTTACAACGGGATCTGAGCGGGATGATATCTTCTTCCTTAATAAATAGGCTAATCTAAAACTTCAAACAAGCAAACTTTTCATTTTCAAATATTAGTACCTATAAGATAATATATAGCTTTCTTCGACAAATGGGCTACCTAACACTGAAATAATCTTCAAATCCGACAAATAGCTCCCGAAATTCTCGAACAAACGTTTCAGCTATATACATTAGTATAAGATTAAGTCACGCGAAATCGTGGAGAGCATCTAGTTCTTAATCTTCATTAACCAGGTGGGAAGACGATCTCCGTGAAGTGGCAGGTCCGTGTTGGGTGCGAGTAGCAGGGAATCGGTCGTCTTGGCGTTCATTGAGGGAGGTCTATGTTCAGCAGTGGACAAAGGCTGATGATGATGATGATGATGATGATCTAGTTCTTCATGCATGATGGTGAAATTCATGCATAGGATGCACATACAGACAAAGCTCTAAGTAGGGGCCTTCACTATGCAGATGCAGTATTTGGCGTCTTATAGAATACTGTGTATGTTAAGCTGTTTGTTCATCGTATACTCAATTTCGATGATATTATTGTAAGCGGTGGGTAGACTAGCTAAATTTACTATCTTACTTACCTTCACCCGACTTAATGGGTAGTATGTTACTCAGAAGAAAAGACTGATTTTTGGAGTAGTGTAGCATTTTAGCGACGATGGTCCAGTGGTGGACTCGGCCTCTTATGCGAGAGGTTCCAGGTTCGATCCTGACCCACCGTGTGCCTTGAAATGGATTTTACTAAATTCCCGTGGAGACCAGTGCCCACTGCTGGGCTGTAGCTTCCCAATAGAAATAATTTTTCAAATCGGTCGAGTCGTTTTGGAGCCTGTTCAATACAAACAAGTAATCAAATATTTCCTGTTTATAATATTTTATTGACAATAAAGAACATTTGTATAGTTTAACATTTCCACGAATGTAATAAGTACTTTTAATCTTCACGTGGTATAAAATAAAGTCGTTTCCTTTTTATGTATGCTTAAATCTTTAAAAGTATGCAACGCATTCTGATGCGATTTTTTTAATATATATAATAATACATGCCCAATATATTATCTTGCTCAGATCCAGTACTTAATCTTAGTTAACGCAGACAAAGCTGCGGGTAACAGCTAGTGTTAAATAATAATACATTTGTAAGTGCTCATAACATTATGCTAGTATGAGTACTAATAACTGTACTGGTATAAGTACTCAACCGAATACCTAGTGTTTGTGGTGTAATGGCAGTTGGCAATGCGGTTCCATTTCTGTGTAAGTACGAGACAAATATGCACCGCATATGCTGAGGTTATGCAATGACATCACTATTTGGAGCATTTTGTAATTCCCCATTGTTGCCAGCGTAATTATGTTAAAAGCGGTTGAGTACCTCTTTAGCGAGCTCTTAAAACGTCTTTACTTTTTTATGGCCTTCATTTATTACAATAGGCATGTATATTATTTTATACTTACTTACATTTTAAGTAGTGTTAAAGCTAGGACTGTGGAAAAAATGGCTCGATTTGCCTATTTCAAGTTACTTTAAAATGGATAACAGATTTTATATATCTTACCGTTCATTTGCTATCTATCTACTGTTATAACATGTCAAGGTTTTTTTTTAATTATAAACTTTTAAAAACTTTATGCCTTAGTACTGTAGCCGTAAAACACATTTTTGTTTGTTATTCGGAGCTATTTATGTTATTTTCTTTTCCACATAACTTTGTCGTCGGTGAAAAGAAACCTCGTGAGTAAACCTGCATAAATATTACAAAGAAAAATCTTTTTAAGCGACACCGTGTCACATACACTGAAGGCATTGCATAATATTCATATTTAAATATGTATTTTACCGCGTTTATAGTTTTATTGAGGTCCCGATATTTCGGCAATATTTCAATTACCATGACCAGAAGAAATATATATATAATAATAAGCTGAACAAATATACATTTAAATATTATGAATAGCGATCGCATAGCTTAAAACAAAATATTAAATAATATTTTAGTCAGCAGCGACAGTACAGGTTAGATAATGAAGTCTTTAACCGCGTTAGGCAATTGAAATAGCTTTTAAATATTTACACGTACACGGTACGGTAAGGCGATAAAATATAGCCTATGTGCTATTTTGATGTATTAACTATATTATTGTAAAGTTTCATTGAAATCCATTTAGTAGTTTTTACGTGAAAGAGTAACAGGCGTAATCTCCCCAAACGGGTATGTGGGACTCGCTGCGCCCGTAAGCTGGTAAGTGGACGCAGCTCTACCCACTAAAACCCGGCGAGTGCCACCAATACCACCTTTGGTGAGGTGCCCTGAATCTGCTAGCAACAGGGCACCTCGACGTCTAGTCATTCCCTCAGGGGAACCGACGCCACCTCCACAGAGGGGTTGTGCTGCACCACAGAACAACCCCTCTCAACGTCGGGACAGTACAATAAGGTGGGGTTCCCGTCCTCACCCCTTGCCTACGAGCCCCCCGGCCCAATTCGCTTCGCCGAAGGTGTTGGACTCACCCTGGGCTATGGAGCCCCACCGCCACGACAAGGCCTGAACCGTGGTGGGGCGATAATACGTACCTGATGCAAAGAAGTGTTGCTGATGATAGAAATCAATTCGTGTTAATATATCTAAAACACAGATAGCTGTTACACTAGCGCACATGTTCGTAACGATTATTGCACGGCTAATTGATGGAGCCTTCGTAACGACCTATCGAACCTCCATCGAGCCTATATACGCCGGAATATTTTACATAATAAATAAAGCCTAGATGTTCCTTTTAGCTGGACGGATTCAAATTTCCTATGTCAAATAATTTGTAAGGGTAGGTAATTAATTGTGTGCATTTTCTCTCATTTATGACCTCAGTGGCTTAATAGTAACGGCGTTGGCGCTTAATCCGGAGGTAGCGGGTTCTAATCCCGCCAGGGAACAAAAATGGTGTTCCTGGGTCATGGATGTGTATTAAACATATGTATCATAGAGTAAAAGTCTTAAATATATGCATTAATGTAAAAAGTATTAAATGTCTGTGCCCGTAACACAAGTTCTTTTGAAACTTTCCACGGGACCAGATTGACGTGGTGTAAGAGCGTCCATAGATATTATTATTGTTGATGTTTACGGCTCTCCCTACATCCGGTTATATGCTCAATGGGTATAACGCATCTCTCCTACCGGTTAGTTGAAACAATCCCTGTAGCAGCTTTTAGACTTGATTAATAATCCAAAATTTTTACGTTAACAAAGAGCATGCTACGGGTGTAAAAGATTGGTATTTGGATTTTTTAAATACCACATTACTATATAATACTAATAAAATATTTAGTCCGTCTGTAGTTATTTCATCTTAAACTAAAAAAAAATATACTGGTCTAAGAGCCGTGGAAGATCGTCCTTCACCGTTCCAAAATACATCTCATCTGATAACCAGATGAGATGTATTTTTTATTAAATATTTTATATAAACAAATATGCCTATTACTTGTCTAGCCAAAAGTACTCATCGCTATTTTTAATTAAATTTAAGTACTTTAAATACGATTTTTTGCAGGCAAGTTTGTATGACTGATTCAGTAATAGAATAATCTAAAATTTCATATATCTTTCGATAAGTTAGCATTAGCAAATCGATGGATTCACCTATATTGACTTACCTGTTTACATCTGCTTGCCAGGTACACAGGAATGAGTAGGCAAGCCTTCCTAGGCATATTCTGTGTGCTAAAAACTATCAGTGAATACATTTCATGTGGTTATCAAAAGTATGAAAGTGAAAAAAAAAGCTAATTAAATTAAAAGAGCCATGAGCACTTTTGGCTAGGCAAGTAATTATAAGCACATTTGTTTATACAAAATATTTGATATAAAATTAATTTTAAATAAAAAACCAACAACCGACTTCAAAACTACTTATACCTTAATTTATGTACAACTAAAAATTTTAAAATAATGTTGAAACACTCTGAAGTGAAGTAGAAGTATACTATTTAAAATTGGGTATTTTTGGAGTCGGTGCCAGCCAAAGGGGATATTTTAATGATCAATCACATACACCAAGTATTGAGAATATGCCTGTGAAGGGCAGCCATGTTTTGGACCTGTCGCTTAGCGTTCATTGAGGGAACCTATGTTCAGCCGTGGACGGATGAAAGTTGATGATGATGACCTCACAATACTTTGATACTTTCCAAAGTATCCTATTCAGTGGTTTTGTTCATATTATTCATATTACATCGACATGTAATAAAATGAGAAAATCGTCTGGTCTATACAAAACCAACCAATAAGCATTATTGAATATAACTTAAAAACCGCTGATTAGATGTCGATCAAATGAATATGGGACCAATTCGGAAACATAAGCTTACTAACAAAACAAGAATCACCAAAATCCATTCCCAAACAGCGGAGTAATCGAGTAACATACAAAAAAAAACATACAGACGAATTGATAACCTTCTTTTTTTGAAGTCGGTTAAAAAATACATTTCATCTGGTTATCAGATCGGTGAAGGAAGATCTTCCACGTCTCTCCTACTATACATCCTTTATGTAAGTCACGATCAAAATCGTATATATACAAGGATGGAATGACAGTTAAGTAATATATAAGGAAATCTAAACCCCAATATGTAGCAAGAAAAATATTCCAATAAATCGAGTTATTGTAATCTATCACGAACTACCAATACCCCGAGGGTTCTCTCCTCGTTTGGGGCGGGGCAGCGAATAAATATAATTCATCATGATCATCATCGGGTCTTCTTCTTTAATATTAGCTTCAGGATGTTAGTTGATGAAATATTGTTCGGTAAATTATTGTAGTTACGTGACTCTACAGATTCAGACTTTGTGAAGATGCAAGGTAAATAGAAAATTTATGATAAATCGAAAGGAAAGAGAGTCGTAAGTTGCTAAACCTAAAACAAAAGACAAACTAATATAATACTAATAATATAAGGAAATTAACATCATCATGATTTCACTATCGTTGAAATAATCAGGACCTGACTTTAATGACGATGAAAGTAATTGGTGTGAGAATTGACATACAAATGATGTTAATATTGTTTGTAACGCAGAGATGCACTTACGCCAGCCAGGATCCTCGCATAGATTTCTTGATTTATGTAGGCGTAGATGTAATCCTATGTTTAGAAGTAGAGGGATAAAGTCTGATGATTATGATAATGTACCACACACCGCTTACATAGCCCCATGGTAAGTTCGTTAGCACTTGCTTTTTTTCGAAATGTCTAGACTATAGGCTTGCTGGCCTTTAAGCTCAACCAAGTAGGTAGGTGAGCAGATGGCTCACCTAGAAATGATTCTAAAGGCGGACGCCCCCCTCCGTCCCCCGCAGGGGGAGGGGGAGTTGTATAGCGCGCGCTTTTCAGGATAGTAGAAATTTGACTAGTCAAGTCCGATACGGTTGACGAGTCATTTACGGGTGAAGTTATACTATTAGTCGGAGGGGGATTTTAGCACTTGCGTAACGGTTACCAGGCATGGAAATAAATATAAGAAAATTATATAAATATATTATAATTATACCCGTACATGACCAGGAGCAGACAATTGGCATAATTATATATATAGTACCTGGTTGACCGAGCATTTGCTCGGTATCCTTAGTAATAAAATACGATAAAATTTTTCTTCCAAAAAAAATGATCTTAAAAAAAGGATAAAAAAAATTTGACTTGCTTGACAGGCTCGTTCGGATATAACTGCTCATTTCACCACTAAGCTACCATGGCATATTATTTGACAGCGAAATTTACGTTTTTATTCTAATCATATTTTATCGATGCCTCAAAACACGGATAAAAAAAAGTTTTCCAAAAGTTTATCCTAGCTAGATCGATTTATCGCCGTTTTTAACGCATGTATACAAAATTTCATGAAAATCGTTGGAGCCGTTTCCGAGATCCCGATTTTATAGATATATACAAGAATTGCTCGTTTAAAGGTATAAGATTTATCATACAAATTATGACACTTGGCAGGATTCAAACTTGCGACTGCTGCGTAGTATCAGCAGTGCTATTCTGTAAGAACAGACAGTTGAATTCAACTCGGTATTCACTAAGCTTGTCAAACCATATCAAACACCCTAGCAACGTCAACGCTGTGGGCGCGACGAGCTCGTCGCGGCGCATAGCCTAGAAAATGACTCTTATAGAATAAGCACTGCAGTAACCCGACAGCTCGATAGTCGACCAGCGGACCGTGTATGCTCATGATAAATGTTAGAGTTGTCCATTATCTTTCATATTTTAGTTTTGTTAGCAGACATTTTTGTTTCAATAGAATTTAGCAAAGCGAAAACACAACGTACACTCACAAAGCGAGCCACAGCCCTGTGAAAAATCGTTCCGCCTTCAAAGTAACTTTATAACGATACGAAAATATATTTTAACAAAATACGCTGATTCTCATAAGCTCGCTTCGCATTGTTATTATATAAAAATATAACTTTTGTAATTTCGTTGTTAATTGGATACATAACATACATTATATTTACCACCAGTCGCTTAGGAGTTTTGTGTCATACACAATATAGTCTAAGATACGGTATATAAAACGAAAACGAAACTGATTTTTCACAGACAACCCTTTACCTACGGTGGTAAAGGGTTGTCTGTGTTCATAATGAAATAATCTTTGATATCATTTAATTTCAATTCAATAATCAGACCGGTGCAAAATGCTTTAGTATCGATTTACCTGTTTACACGTGGCAACCCGAGAGTTTTGACCAGAAAATAATAGATAATAGGATTTATATTTTCGATTGGTATAGAATTGGTCAAATAATCAAACCGGAGAAATGTTAAAAATAATTGATTAATTCTATTTTGGACTGAAATTTTATTTTTAAATAAGCATCTTGGTAAAGGTCGTTTCATACACCGTATCCTATGCTAATACAACAGAATTATATATGCAGATGTGCCAATAGTTAGCGATCTATTTAAGACAGAAAAAACCGCCATAATCAAAGGGATAATGAGAAATGTAATTAACTCCAAACCCGACGTAAACTCGAAACTCGTGTAGATAAACTAAGATCTCACACGTAACCAACTTGGTACCTTTGACGTCTAACGCCAAAGTGAATTTGCTCTAAAAGCAACCTCACGAGCGATACAACTTACCAGAAACTTAAGTTATTATAAACCGGTCGATGCAAACTACGTTACCCCTTTTACATGGAACAAAAACATACATACTCTTAAACTGGTTTGTTGATGTTGGAAATTCGATGAAACAAACTGACCGCTGTTGTTTGGATCAAGCGTACTTCATATTTGATTTAACGTAAAGGGATAACACGTGAATTAGCTGACTTGGGTAGTCACATAATAAATTGTTTATGGGTGACGTTGGCCTTACCATAAAATGGCTCGTCTGTCTGTTTATCCAACTACATAATATTGGAGGGCAAATGAGGAGCTCGTGGCGCATGGATAACAGCCGCGCGGATCGATCTACCAGGCTAAGCAACGCTTGCCGAGGTTGATCCGTGGATGGGTGGATCTTTACATACCGAGATTCCTCCGTGCCTCGGAAAGCACGTTAAGCCGTTGGTCCCCGCTGTCATGTCATGATAATCTGACAATCACTCTTACCTCGGGGTACCGTATCTTCCAGTTACTGGGTTGTGTAGGTCCGGTAAGCAGTCGCTCCATGTAAAATACTGGTATTCATATACTTGGGGAAAAAGCTAGGCAAATGATAATCATAGGAGGGCAAATGAATAGTCGATGTTAATTAACATCCACACAACCAGAGGTTATGCTGCTGCGTTTCTCTCATGTTACTTATTCCCATTAGGCCACTGGAAACCCACAAACCGCATGAAACGCGACAGCATAACTGTCTCTTTAGGGCGGTATTATGTGAGCAAGAGTTACATCTCCAGCATTGCACTACCTCTTAAAAGATAAATAGAATGTATTGAATATGTCTACATAGCTAGTTCTTTTTTTAAGGAGGAGGCGATGGTAATGCATTTTTCGTGGACGTGATTGAGTTAAATCAGTACAAGCTCAACCTACTCAATCCCGCGTTGACCATTTGAGGTGTAAGATGGAAAATTACAGTGTCAAAAAAAACTCTCTCACACCAAAGTTGTAAAGATTTTGTCTTTTGTTAAAATATCTTTAAAAAGTCTTGATGCGACTCAAAATCGGCCAATAACAAAATATGAGTTGACTAGTTCTAAGTCCGTCAGAGTCTGAGCTAGCCATAGGTAAATTTTCTTATGTTACATGCAATGTTAACTGATTAACGGCGGTTTTCAATATCCTATCTATCTTAAAATGTTCTTATCCATTGTGAAATTTTGACACATTTTCTTACAAAATTTGTCAAAATTTTAAGATGGATGAGAAAATTTTAAGATAGAATATTGAAAACGGCCGTAAAACGAATTGAAAGATTCAGATGTATTTGGTTTGACTGATCCATAACAACAGTAAAAATAAAAAAAATAAAAATAAACAAATTGCGAAGTTAAATAAGGTTTCTGATTTTGAATGTAAGATCGTAATTTTTGCAAATTCTTTTCCTGAGAGGACAAAATAGGGAATGCAAATTTGCATGAGACTTTTATACATTCTCGGAGATCAGCTACGGGAAGACTGTAGTGGTATCGATCTGACCGTTTTCACTCTCTATCATCGACATTTTTTTTCGAATGAAGCAGGGAAACAGGAAAATGCATTTCGCATGTATCCAGGTTTGCTTAAAGCTTCTAAACTATACATAGCTTAGAATTTTTGAAAGCTATTTACTTGGTTATAACATATATATATATTTTTTTTTCTCTGTCACACATAATTATGGTAGAATGTAATGAGCATTAATTTAACACACCACCACCTATTGTACTACATTCTGTGATTAAATAAATTATTATTATTATTATTATTATTATTGGAAGTTCACCCGAACTAAGACCCCTTTTTATTTATTTGATAGATCCACCAACAAAGGTACATCCTACTTAGTATTATAAAAGCGAAAGTTTGTAAGATATTTGTTACTCTTTTACGTAAAAACTACTGAATGGATTTTCATGAAACTTTACAACTATATAGCTTATACTTCAGAATAACACGCTATAATTTATCACCGTACTCCCACAGGAATGGGCAGTACGCGGATGAAACCCCGAGGCGTTACTAGTTGAAAATAAATTTAAGAAGTACGCAAATATATTTTGTGTTTTGCGAGAGACCTCATCGAGAAAAAATTGCTGGTTTGCCTTTTTTATCTATCAAGGGAATATAATTTTACCAGAATACCTAATAGGATAGAATATATAAGAAAGAGCCATTTTATATGAAATAGTTAAGGACTCAAATATATCGTTGTTACGTGACCTCGAAAGTAATAAAATTAAAAAAAAAAAACTCATATTACGTAGACGTGGAAAAATGTCACGTTGTAAAAATACACCGTGTGACCCGTCATGTGGAATTAATTTAGATGAAAATTGGCCTTTGTAAATTATGGAGATTTTAACGGTAACCTGAAGCCAAGGCCCATTAAAGGCCTGAAACCAAGGTCTGAAAGGCCCGAATCCAAGGCCATAGAGGTCATTTGGATAGAAACATTAAGTGTTACTAATATTATAAATAGTGCATGTCACGCGACTTCTGTTGAGTGAATGTTATGATTCTAATGATATTAAACCAGTAAATAAACAATAACGCCTGCTACGACACGCACAGTGTAGAGTTCCGTAGGCAAGTTTCTATTTTTCTATGAATAAAATGAAGTTATGAAGATTATTTTCTGTTTAGGTTAATATTATTTTTTTATTATAATACAAATATTTTACTCAAAATTTCCGATTCTTATGTTATTTGATACCAGTTTATATAATTTATGTATTTCCTTGGTACAATGAAATAAGTAAGAACTTTGAATTTTTCGGGATATATAGCCTTAGAAGTTCGAACACTTAAGTTATTACGTGAATTTTCTGTGAATTTTTCACATTTTTGAAGTAAGAAGTATGAAAATAGTGCTGATTTTAAATAAAAATGATGTGCGAAGGCAAAGATGAAAAAAGAAGTAGTTTTCTACTTCTTATGAGGAAGTTTCTATGGCATTTTTATTATTTATAGACTTAAAAATATGACTGTCGTAATTTAAAATGATCCTTGACAAAGTTAGCGATTTCAATAGGTCATTATTCAGATATTTTTATGTATTTTATGTACAAAATAACTTATATTATATACTAAAAAAACGTTTACTGGACTAGATAGTATTACAAATTGAATAAAGGCATACAAAAGTATTCTCCATAAGCAGGTATCGGGCATAATATCTTTTGCATGTCTAAAGCAACTATGTTTAATATACATGCACGTACGTAAGACCGTAAGCTTTGCTGTGGTCAGCTAAGCTCTTTACTATACTAGATGGATCCTTCCTATACCTCCTCATCCATTTTAACTGAGCCCGACCACAAGCGTAAGCCTGAAATAACAATGTATTTTATACTTATATTATATGTATGTGTAGTTTATATTTACTTTGATGCATTTATAATAAAAGATATTATAATGATTATTGTTTACATCTTGTAGAAACAACTTTTACGGATTTTATCGCGGTATATTTAGTTTTTTATGGGCCCGACGTTTCGGATACTTTACAGCAACCATGGTCACGGGAGGACTGAGGTGTCAGATGTCCTTCTGTTACAAAGATATTCGAAACTACCCTATGATACAACAATATTTTATTTAGTCCTATCTATGCAGAAGGTGCTAACTAAGTCTTTAGTCTGTGACATGTTATGCTTGGATTTTGTCCTCTCGTGACCATGGTTACGGTCACGAGAGGACTGAGATGTCGTCCTACTATTATAAAGTTATTTGAAACTAAACCCTATGCTACATCAATATATTGTTAAGTCCCTATTTAATAAAATCCGTAAAAGTTTCATTATAATGAGTGAAATTCGCGTAAACATAAGAAAGCAATATAAATCTTGTAGAAATTTAATTCCCTCATATTAGTAAAATTTTTTATAGCATAGGAGAGCAAACGAAATGTCAAAGTCTTTTGGCGACTATCGACGTCCAAAAACATCCACACAACCAGAGGCACGCAGATTTCCTTATTTTCCCTATCCCCCCAATAGACCACCGGAAACTCACAAGCCGCACGAAATGTGACAGCATAATTGTCACTTTATCCCGGTATTATACTACACCATGGCATTATGAAACATTACTGTGAATTCAGAAAGAACGCATCTTGTTAGGCGATGAGTTGCCTATCTCATTTTAGGCGATATTGACCACTTTCCAAATTGACACAAAAAAAGGACTTACCTATTTATTCTGCATGGAATAAAAGGCTTTTTTTATTTTATTTATATTGACCACTTTCCTATAAAGCTCATCTACCATGCCCGCCTAACATAAAAACCCATTCACAGGACCGTCGAAACTCAACCACCAATTTAAATTCAGGAAAATGCCGCAGCCCTATTTGCGGAACGATTACAAGGCCGACTCAAGCGGTACTAATAATAAAAAGACTTTATAGATCTGCGAACGAATTGAGTGCAATTTAAAGGCAATTTGTTGCTTTCCAATTCTATCCTGTTTGACTTGTGTACTTTGTATAATTGTGTCCTTATTGGTATTGGATTGGAATTGATTGAGTTTAGACAGGCTTTAAAATTCTATTACGTTGTGTTGTTTGTATATACATTCTATTGATGAAAGTGAAGTGGGAGCAAAGAGGGTATGAATCATGCTAGGCTTGCTCATATTATAGCTCAAAAAGAAGCCCAAAAAGTCACATAGCCCCCAATCTCACCTATGGAATTAACCTAATATCCGACGAGTACCACCAATGCCACCTTTGGTGAGGTTATCCGGATCAACAGGGCACCGCGACGGCTAGTCAGTCCTCGGGGGACCGACGCTACTTCCACAGAGGGGTTGCCCATAAAGTATCAACCCTTTATGTCTCACTGCTGGGCACGGGTCTCCTCCTCGAAATCAGGCGAGGAGGGTAATGGGCCAATAGTTTACCGCGCTGGCCCAGTGCGAGTTGGTGAACTTCACATACCTTCAAAGACTTTTAATCTCATCAGGCATGCAGGTTTCCTCACGATGTTTTCCTTCACCGGTGAGCGAGCGATGGTCTCGTGTTTGGAGTGCACTTAGAAATTTTAGAAAAACCCATTTCAAGGTACACGCGGGGGGGGTCAGGATCGAACCCGGAACCTCTCGCATAAGAGGCCGAGTCCGAGTCCACCACTGGACCATCGCCGCCCATACCACAGAACAACCCTTCACAACGTCGGGACAGCACCATGATGTGAAATTCCCGTCGTCACCCCTTGTCCTTGCTCTTCTTATAACGGGGGTACAAAGAGCCCTCTCGGCTCAGTTCGCTTCGTCCAAGGTGTTGGGCTCACTCTGGGCTACTCAGCCTCACCGCCACGACAAGGCCTAAAACCATGGTGGGGACTCATGGAATTAACCTCAAAAACCCAAAATATTAAAATGAAATTATAATAGATCCCATTTGAGTAAAAGGTAATGCCATATTATAATGAAACAAATTTTACCGCGGTTTATTAAGTTGTTGTATGCCCGAAATTTTGAATACTTTACAGCAACCATGGTCACGGGGACAGTCCTCCCGAAAGCGAGGGATAGGGAAAAGGAGAGCAACGCATCTGCATAGCTTCTGGTTGGATGAATATCTATGGGCGTCGGTAGCCACCTTAAGATACCGACTGCTGGTTTGCCTCAGGCACAAAAAAATATTAAAAGAGCTCTTAACTGATTTTCTCCGCTGGCTCACTGACCTTAGGGTCAGTCAGTCATTCAGTCGTATCATTGGTCTCTGAAGCAAGCTATCACCAATAATAAATCCACTTTGTGTGTAATTTTTACAAATTTAAGTGTCGTTTAGATACAAATATTTATTGTTTTAGAACATTTTACTAATTTATGTAATCGATTTTAAATAATCATATTTTGTTGTATTTATGCTAAATCCTATATGACATAAGGTTTATCTTAGTCATTTAAGTATCGCTTTTCATGGAGTTTAGTTTCAACAGTCGACCGTGCGGAAGATTTCACTTCAAAATCATTTAAGACGAGGACTCAAAGTTTAGCTTTTAGCAAGTTCAAGTTTATCAACTTTTAAGCTCATGTTATCAAGTTCAGTCGCACACGTGTCTTATAATTTATATTCTTAATTTTCCACCATCTCATAACACACATTTGAAAGATAAACTTTATGACTCGAGCAAAGTGCTTGTACCGCAAAGTTAAGTAAACATTGACTATAAAAACTTCAATTACCATGAAAAACTTAGTAAAAGTAATCACTATTACTTATTAATGATTGATTAACTTTTTATTTGATCAATCCTAGATAGGCCTACTGTAAGTTTTACTCAAGTAAGATACTTACAATAAATTTGCAGTGTAACACTCATGGTAAATAATAAAGCTTTATTTTTCGTTCTACACATGCTGAGCTCAGCGAAAAAACATAAAATAAAATTTTAAAAATATAATTGAAACGTTGTTAAATTAAATAAATTATTGTTAGTAGCTTTTCGTCATGGCTTTTTGCAAATTTATCATCTAATATATAAAATTTCCCTGTCACAATGTTAGTTACCGTACTCCTCCGAAACGGCTTGACCGATCTTTATGAAATTTTATATGCATATTTAGTAGGTCTGAGAATCGGCCAACATCTATTTTTCATACCCCTAAGTGATAGGAGTTGTTCACCTTTAAAATTTTTTTGTTAATTTTTGGACGAAATTTTAAATTTCTATTTTTTTATGATACAGCATACAAAAATACATACAACCCTAGATTTTCACCCTTCTACGATCAACCCCTATTTTTTAATAGCGATTTTAGCAAAACGAAGTCTGTCGGGACAGCTAGTAATAATATATTCATTGCGTAAGTTTATATTACCTGAGTAAAATTTACAAATGAAAGTAAATTCTGAGTGTATTTAAAATTTTCTGACAAATAGAGTTTAAACAATAAGTTTTCTATAAATAACTACAAATAAACAAACAGTGAGCGACGATGGTCCCACTGGTGTGAACTCTGCCTCTTGAACGGAAGAGTCTGAGTTCGACCCTGACCCCCTGTGGTCTTGAAATGGGTTTTCCTAAAATTCTGAGTGCACCCCCTAAAAGGAGCGATGCTCGTCCAGCGTGGGTGGACTCGGCCCCTTATGCGAGAGGTTCCGGGTTCAATTCTGACCCCCGTGGGTTTTCCTACATTTCTAAGTGCACCACTAAAATACAAACAATGGTTCGCTTATTTCGCTAGATCATAAGGAAATATGCATGTCATAAGAGATGGAAAGTATTTGAATGTGTGTCCACGAATACACATACGGTCATCGCATCGGCGAACTATGGCCTAATATGAGGCCTGATTTTGAGGAGACCCGTGCCCAACAGTTGGACATAACACATATTACGATATTTTACTTTACTTTTAAACAAACTATATTATGTTTAAATTAAACTACATATTATAGGTTTTTTTTTGAAGTGAAACTTCTTTAGAATCGTTGTGATTGCAAACCGGATGCAATGGAAAAAACGACAGGTAACAGACAAAAATAAAAAAAAACATACAGTCGAATTGATAACCTCATCCTTTTTTTGAAGTCGGTTAACAAAAGAGCGTGAGAGCAAATATTGCCCACTATTTAATACTTGCCTGTATTTGAGCATTTCACGTCTATCGTGTGTGAATCGCACACACATCTTTTTTTTATATTTACGCTTACTTTATACATTACAGTAAATGTGTCTTGATGTGTAATTCCTAGTAATTTGTAATACGTGTAAGTGGGCGTATATAATAGTCTCAAATTTAGTTGATGAATGTTCATTTGTATGTTAATTGGTTAAGACTTGTCAAGAACTAATCAGCAATACACTAATACAAATTTGAGTTACCAAAATGTTAAACTAACGTTTATTAAAGTGTTACTAAATATTTAAAATATACAACGACATAGGTAAGTATAAAATAATGACGTTTTCGACACGAATCACGATATTTATCGATAAATGATCAAAGGCCATGAAGGTATTCACTAAAATATAATTATTCTATCGTAATAATATCCTTAATGAAAGATTGATGGAAAAAGAGGAAGAGGTAGACCGAGAAGGAGTTATATGCAAGAAATAAAGGAGAAGCTACAGGTTTTTTCGTATCGGGAGGTGAAGGTATTGGCGAAGAGGAGGAATGAGTGGCGAATACTCCACCGACAAGAGCAAAGCTCTTAAATAGAGAGAGAGAATAATATCCTTTATAAAATAAAAAAGATATAGAAATTTACATATGAATTCATATGAAAAACGTATATTTATTAGTATTATGTATTTATGTATTCCATCAACAAATGAACAAAACGGTAACAAAGTGGCGAATATATTTTCTCTTTTAAAATGTAGTTTTAAGGACGCGTTTACGAATCAGACGAAATTATGCTGTTTTTCTGTACCGTTTGTAACAAAAGTACACAAAATCATATATAAAAATTATTTATTTCATATAGAATGGTTCTTTATCTACAAGGGTAACGCATATTTTTTTGATAAATGTTGCTTTTTTATATAGTAATCAACGTTCTTCCATTACCATTTTCCATGAAACGAACGAAATCGATTAGAATTACGGTACCCTTTTGGTCTAATATCCACATTTATTAAGGTTTTTAAAAAATAGTAGGAGCAGGGAAATATGTTCAATTTTAAATAAAGGACAAGAAAATAACCCAAAAATGCTAAAAATAGTCTTAAAAAAAATAAAGAAGATAACTAATTTTTTTACCAATTTTGCTACTAAAGATGAATGTTATTCCATTGCATTAAGGTTTATTTTATCGTTGTCTCTTTCTCGATTTCTTTTACATTTTTGAAATGAGAACTCAGTCCGCGCTCGGCCGCGGTTCTGGGTGGACACTGCGTCACCTGTCAGCAGCAATTCGACTCAAAAAACATCGCGATTTATTTTTGATATTGGATACTTTGGATTGGATTTGATACTTTACAATATTTTTTTTACCACAATATATTTTTATGGAATTGGTTTATTTCATATACATAGGTAGACGAAATGTTGGTTGGTCATTATAACCAGGTGGGAAGACGTTCTCTCTCGACGTTTGCTCACTTATCATCATCATCATCATCATCATCATAATCATCATCATCATCATCATCATCATCATAATCATCATCATCATCATCATCATCATCATCGTCAGCCTAAATCAGTGCACTGCCGAACATAGGCCTCCCTCAATGAACGCCAGGATGACTGATCCCGTGCTATGCTAAGGCAGCAGTGCTGCCGATGCGACTTCATCATCATCAGCCTAAATCCGTCCACTGCCGAACATAGGCCTCCCTCAATGATCGCCAAGACGACCGATCCCGTGCTATGCTGAGGCAGCAGTGCTGCCGATGCGACTTCATCATCATCAGCCTAAATCCATCCATTGTCGAACATAGGCCTCCCTCAATGTAAGCCAAGACGACCGATCCCGTGCTATGCTGAGGCAGCAGTGCGGCCGATGCCAGTTCATCATCATCAAACTTCATCCATTCACTGCTGAATATAGGCCTCCCTCAATGAATGTCAAGACGACCGATCCCGTGATACTCTAATGAGGCAGCAGTGCTGCCGATGCGACTTCATCATCATCAGCCTAAATCCGTGCACTGCCGAACATAGGCCTCCCTCAATGAACGTCAAGACGACCGATCCTGTGCTACTATAATGAGGCAGCAGTGATGCCGATTCGACTTCATCAGCCTAAATCCGTCCACTGCCGAACATAGTCCTCCCTCAATGAACGTCAAAACGACCGATCCCGTGCTACTCTAATGAGGCAGCAGTGCTGCCGATGCGACTTCATCATCATCAGCCTAAATCCGTCCACTGCCGAAAATAGGCCTCTCTCAATAAACATCAAGACGACCGATCCCGTGCTACTCTAATAAGGCAGCAGTGCTGCCGATGCGACTTCATCATCATCAGCCTAAATCAGTGCACTGCCGAACATAGGCCTCCCTCAATGAACGCCAGGATGACTGATCCCGTGCTATGCTAAGGCAGCAGTGCTGCCGATGCGACTTCATCATCATCAGCCTAAATCCGTCCACTGCCGAACATAGGCCTCCCTCAATGATCGCCAAGACGACCGATCCCGTGCTATGCTGAGGCAGCAGTGCTGCCGATGCGACTTCATCATCATCAGCCTAAATCCATCCATTGTCGAACATAGGCCTCCCTCAATGTAAGCCAAGACGACCGATCCCGTGCTATGCTGAGGCAGCAGTGCGGCCGATGCCAGTTCATCATCATCAAACTTCATCCATTCACTGCTGAATATAGGCCTCCCTCAATGAATGTCAAGACGACCGATCCCGTGATACTCTAATGAGGCAGCAGTGCTGCCGATGCGACTTCATCATCATCAGCCTAAATCCGTGCACTGCCGAACATAGGCCTCCCTCAATGAACGTCAAGACGACCGATCCTGTGCTACTATAATGAGGCAGCAGTGATGCCGATTCGACTTCATCAGCCTAAATCCGTCCACTGCCGAACATAGTCCTCCCTCAATGAACGTCAAAACGACCGATCCCGTGCTACTCTAATGAGGCAGCAGTGCTGCCGATGCGACTTCATCATCATCAGCCTAAATCCGTCCACTGCCGAAAATAGGCCTCTCTCAATAAACATCAAGACGACCGATCCCGTGCTATGCTGAGGCAGCAGTGCTGCCGATGCGACTTCATCATCATCAGCCTAAATCCATCCATTGTCGAACATAGGCCTCCCTCAATGTAAGCCAAGACGACCGATCCCGTGCTATGCTGAGGCAGCAGTGCGGCCGATGCCAGTTCATCATCATCAAACTTCATCCATTCACTGCTGAATATAGGCCTCCCTCAATGAATGTCAAGACGACCGATCCCGTGATACTCTAATGAGGCAGCAGTGCTGCCGATGCGACTTCATCATCATCAGCCTAAATCCGTGCACTGCCGAACATAGGCCTCCCTCAATGAACGCCAGGATGACTGATCCCGTGCTATGCTAAGGCAGCAGTGCTGCCGATGCGACTTCATCATCATCAGCCTAAATCCGTCCACTGCCGAACATAGGCCTACCTCAATGATCGCCAAGACGACCGATCCCGTGCTATGCTGAGGCAGCAGTGCTGCCGATGCGACTTCATCATCATCAGCCTAAATCCATCCATTGTCGAACATAGGCCTCCCTCAATGTAAGCCAAGACGACCGATCCCGTGCTATGCTGAGGCAGCAGTGCGGCCGATGCCAGTTCATCATCATCAAACTTCATCCATTCACTGCTGAATATAGGCCTCCCTCAATGAATGTCAAGACGACCGATCCCGTGATACTCTAATGAGGCAGCAGTGCTGCCGATGCGACTTCATCATCATCAGCCTAAATCCGTGCACTGCCGAACATAGGCCTCCCTCAATGAACGTCAAGACGACCGATCCTGTGCTACTATAATGAGGCAGCAGTGATGCCGATTCGACTTCATCAGCCTAAATCCGTCCACTGCCGAACATAGTCCTCCCTCAATGAACGTCAAAACGACCGATCCCGTGCTACTCTAATGAGGCAGCAGTGCTGCCGATGCGACTTCATCATCATCAGCCTAAATCCGTCCACTGCCGAAAATAGGCCTCTCTCAATAAACATCAAGACGACCGATCCCGTGCTACTCTAATAAGGCAGCAGTGCTGCCGATGCGACTTCATCATCATCAGCCTAAATCAGTGCACTGCCGAACATAGGCCTCCCTCAATGAACGCCAGGATGACTGATCCCGTGCTATGCTAAGGCAGCAGTGCTGCCGATGCGACTTCATCATCATCAGCCTAAATCCGTCCACTGCCGAACATAGGCCTCCCTCAATGATCGCCAAGACGACCGATCCCGTGCTATGCTGAGGCAGCAGTGCTGCCGATGCGACTTCATCATCATCAGCCTAAATCCATCCATTGTCGAACATAGGCCTCCCTCAATGTAAGCCAAGACGACCGATCCCGTGCTATGCTGAGGCAGCAGTGCGGCCGATGCCAGTTCATCATCATCAAACTTCATCCATTCACTGCTGAATATAGGCCTCCCTCAATGAACGTCAAGACGACCGATCCCGTGATACTCTAATGAAGCAGCAGTGCTGCCGATGCGACTTCATCATCATCAGCCTAAATCCGTGCACTGCCGAACATAGGCCTCTCTCAATAAACATCAAGACGACCAATCCCGTGCTACTCTAATGAGGCAGCAGTGCTGCCGATGCGACTTCATCATCATCAGCCTAAATCCATCCATTGTCGAACATAGGCCTCCCTCAATGTAAGCCAAGACGACCGATCCCGTGCTATGCTGAGGCAGCAGTGCGGCCGATGCCAGTTCATCATCATCAAACTTCATCCATTCACTGCCGAACATAGGCCTCCCTCAATGAACGTCAAGACGACCGATCCTGTGCTACTATAATGAGGCAGCAGTGCTGCCGATGCGACTTCATCAGCCTAAATCCGTCCACTGCCGAACATAGTCCTCCCTCAATGAACGTCAAAACGACCGATCCCGTGCTACTCTAATGAGGCAGCAGTGCTGCCGATGCGACTTCATCATCATCAGCCTAAATCCGTCCACTGCCGAAAATAGGCCTCTCTCAATAAACATCAAGACGACCAATCCCGTGCTACTCTAATGAGGCAGCAGTGCTGCCGATGCGACTTCATCATCATCAGCCTAAATCCGTCCACTGCCGAAAATAGGCCTCTCTCAATAAACATCAAGACGACCGATCTCTTGTCACTCGCAAACAAATAGATATCATCATCATCATCATCATCATCATCAAAATTCATCCATCCACTGCTGAATAAAGGCCTCCCTCAATGAGAACACCAAGACGACCGATCCCTTGCCACTCGCAAACAAATAGATATCATCATCGTCATCATCATCAAACTTCATCCATCCACTGCTGAATATAGGCCTCCCTCAATGAACACCAAGACGACCGATCCCTTGTCACTCGCAAACATATAGATATCATCATCATCATCAAACTTCATCCATTCACTGCTGAATATAGGCCTCCCTCAATGAACACCAAGACGACTGATCCCTTACCACTCGCAAACAAATAGATATCATCATCGTCATCATCATCAAACTTCATCCATCCACTGCTGAATATAGGCCTCCCTCAATGAACACCAAGACGACTGATCCCTTACCACTCGCAAACAAATAGATATCATCATCATCATCATCATCATCAAAATTCATCCATCCACTCCTGAATAAAGGCCTCCCTCAATGAGAACACCAAGACGACCGATCCCTTGCCACTCGCAAACAAATAGATATCATCATCATCATCAAACTTCATCCATCCACTGCTGAATATAGGCCTCCCGCAATGAACACCAAGACGACTGATCCCTTACCACTCGCAAACAAATAGATATCATCATCGTCATCATCATCCATCCACTGCTGAATATAGGCCTCCCTCAATAAACGTCAAGACGATCGATCCCGTGCCACTCGGATCAGGCAGCAGTGCTGCCGATGCATGCTGCCATCGCCAATGCGCCTGCTCAGCGTGGCAATTATGAGCCCCCCCTCAAGATGAATTACAGATATCAGTTTACTTACATATTATAATATATAATTATTTATTATATCTATACTAATTCTAAGTAAAAAGATACATAGTAAAAAGAAACAGAAATAAAATATAATTTTGTGTTATAAATAATCAAAATAACAAATATTTGTAAAGTATCAAATCCGTTTACTTGACTACTATTCCCGCACGCAAGCGTGCGTATTGTGCGGGTGCGCTTGTGTGCGTGACTTTTTCAATGTAGTTGTTCGATTCTGTACCTATCAAGTTTGTAAACGCGTCCTTAACAATGCAAATCCTCTAACTTTTAATCCGAATGTTAACTTCCAGTAACAACTTCAGTTTAAAATCCCTAAAGCCGACAGTGAAATATATTAGTTTGTCACGGCATTACAAAACAAATTAGGAATTTAATTAGGTTAATGAGATAATTGTGATTAATATACATATGGATAAATATTCATCGTGAAAATGAATATAAATGACGTCATAAATATGCTTACTCTAATGTTAAATGCCACGAATACTGGATAATATTATGTAAATATTTCGAGAGAAGTGGGTCAGCTAGCAGATGGACTTAATTCTTTTGATATTCTGACAAATTATATTATGATTTCCGTAGTAGTTGTAAGTTTCCTTTAGTAAGAGGGAAATAATTTTAAGATATTTTAAGATAAAATTTCAAAAGATTTAAAAATATTTTAACAATGTAAATATTATAGAGGTATTTTAATCATTATTGAAAATTTAAAGTGGACAATTTATCTTATCTTTTATTCTTACTTTACCTACTTTAGAGAGAAAGAGAGAGAGAGAGAGAGACTTTTCAATGGAAATGGAGGAAAAAATCATATTTTACATATTTATAATAAATATTAAAAAGAGGAAAGATTTGTACCTATTTTTGTATGTTTGTATGTTTGTAATGAATAGGCTCAAAAAGAACTGGACCGATTTCCAAAATTCTTTCACCATTTGAAAGTACATTATCCACGAGTAACATAGGCTAAATTTTATACTGATAAAAATAGGGTTCCGTAAGATATTTTGATTTTTCGGACACAAGTTGTAAAAAATGTAATTTCGCGTACTAAGATCCCGTTGTAAATCTTAGTTAACGTAGGCGAAGCTGCGGGCAACAGCTAGTTTATAAGATTAAAATAGATGTAATCGGCAATTAAGACAGACACATAAATGATTCGTTTTATTAGCGTAAGAAATATACAAAGATTGTTGTAAATTAAACATCTTTAACATGGTATCACGCCACATCAACCATAAATAAATATTATTCAACAATCATGTTAATTAATATTTATAAAAAAATGTACAAAAGTCAAAAAAAGATTTGTTACAGACACTGACTTTAGCTTAATGAATACATATTCCTTAGATGTCATGAATAAAAAGGTTTTAAGGTCGTGTCTGTTCGCGAACTTTGATAAAGTGCCTTTTCTTGTATTAAACTTTTTATTTTATCAAGTCCATATTGAATTTAACCTGTCTGTCCTAACTTTGTTCGGAATAAATTTTCACTCCCAACTTTCTTTGTTTCAGATAACGCAAGGATCATGAGAAAGATAACCAAGTATCTTATTATTATGGCTTCGTTGATGACCGTCGAGCTAACAGTGACGGAAAGCAAGAATGACACAAAGATTGACAGGCGACACTTTCCTATGCCGCTCTTTATTAACGTCTGCGACATCGTCGACAGAAGATCTAAAGTCCATTGCTACTGCGACAGTAACAAGCCCAAAATGGCGACTCGAGCTGATTGCTGGATATTCGGAGGTGGATTGACTGAAGATGATCCGATTTGGCCGAGCTTCTCTTCACAATCTGAATTAGAACATTTGATGTTCAATGTACGGACTGACGACGCGTTGACATTTGTACCGGCAAAAGCAATAGTACGTTTGGATAGATTGAAGACTTTATCAATACATTTTGGAGAGATAAAAAGGATAATACCGTACGCATTCACGAATTCATCCACACTGAGACAGATCATTTTGAAATCGAACAAGATAACGAATTTGGAGAAGCACGCATTCTCTCAAATGATGATGTTGTCTAATCTGAGCGTTGAGGACAATCAAATTTCGGAACTCAAGCGCGATGTTTTCTTCAATCTACCGAATCTACATGTGCTGATACTGTCTAATAATAATCTTAGCTTATTGCATGAAGGATGTTTTAAGCATTTGAATAATCTTAACGAATTGAAATTGGACTATAACTACATAACCGTAGTGACAAAAGAAATGTTGGAAGGTCTAGAGAATCTGTCGAGACTAAATCTGAGGAACAACAAAATGGCGATGATTGGCAATTTGGCGTTTAGTGAATTGTGGGGTTTGAAAGAATTGCTATTAGATAATAATGTTATAGAATATATATCGGATAGAGCGTTCGGTGGACTAACGCAATTGCGAAAATTGACGTTGTCCGGAAATAAAATAACCACTTTTTATGAGGACATACTTGAAGATACCAGAAGTCTTACTATGTTAGATTTGAGAGATAATCTTCTGACTACAATATCTTATGAAACGATTCGACCTGTTGTTGACAACGACAAGTCACTATCTTCTGTGGTTTACCTTGACCGTAAGTAAACAAAATTTAATTAGCTAAAATTATGATTTCACGTTACTCTTGGTAATAGGGATAATTTTGCAATGGCGAGATCATCAGCTGTTTGTTAATTTGAATTGTCCTGTCTACGAGGTAACGTGTCAATTTATTATCTAATTTGTCCTTTTTTTGAAATTGTGTCCTTTCTTCAACACGAAAGCTTTGCAAAAATTATTATGGTAAAATGGTAGAATCCAGGTAAATGCGCACTAAGAACACCGGATATAAGCTTACCTCGTACTGACCTAGATAATTTAGATTCTGCAAGTTTTGCCCGCACAGACGAACTTATATGATAAAGGTAAGCAAATTCTCCAGGAATATGTATCGGTAACGTAAACCGTAAAATCAATATTTCAATTTGATATTTGAATTTTGCAAGTGTTGAAATGGATATCTAGTTTGGGTAAATATGAACTAGGGAAATTCGATACATTTCGACTGAGAATCTACGATATTTTTTTAAAGACAGAATATAATTCATCATTATTGTTTACGTCTTCTTTCATGTGGTCTTTAAATGAATACCAAGATGGCCTAGCCCCCGGAGATCGTGTTCCATCCTCCATCGGCGTAAATGACTGGCCCCTTGTCATAATAATTAAATTATGATAAGTGAAATTCGCGTAAAAGTCAAATAAAATATTACGAAATCCAAATTGTTGCGACGTTGCTCTCATTTTAATAAAGCAATATTTTGAGACGTTTTATCGCTATTAAAGCCATTATGACTGGAATTTTCATTTTTTTTAATATTTTAAACGCGATCATGACGCCATCTGCAAAATCCTTCATGACCTATCGATGATAATAATATAATTTTAGATCTTTGATGGAGTTAGGTAACTACATAACATACCAGAAGAATTTATATACAAAAATGAAATAAAGTAATGACAATATATTTATTTGCCGTACAAATTAAAAAAAAATACACAACCAATCCCTTGCTATTTACATCCAACACGGACAGACTTCTGCACGGAGATCATCTTGCCACCTGCTTCCTAACGTCCATGTAAACGCGGCCTTCACTCTTGGACCTTATTAGCCCATCTACCGTTCTTTTGAGTATGTTACCAGCCCACGTTAAAACACAAATATCCTGATAACATTTTATTTCTTATATCTTAATACATTTTTTATGTTTATAGAGATTGTATAGCTTCTTAGTGCGAAATAATATATTTACGACTTCGCCACTCGCTGTAACAGCTACATTATATTATGCTCTCATCTGTTCTTGAAGGTTTATAATATTCTCTATCTTTACATTTATCTATATTTACATTTATCTTTAAAAAAATTGCCTTTTCATATTCATATAAGGATTTTTTTTTGTAAAACATTTTTGATATAATATATTATTCTTATCCCTAGATAGTACGCAGGCCGCACTTCTGCACTGTACGTCTGAATTGCACTGTCGAGCGTATCGGAAAGCGTTACATAAAAATCGTTACACTGCTAGGGTTTCGACTGCAGGATAGTGACTGACTCGATGGTTGGTGTCCAAATACTATCTATCGGTCAAATCCAAATTGTTTATTTGCTTAAAAATACGGTACATAAAAGCCTTTCTTTAGCCAGTCAAAACCTCTTTGATACATATTTATTACTGCCATAGTGACATTTTTTCATATATATTTTAGTTCACATTTGACTAATATAAGTGCCAGTTTCACGCGAAGGATAACCTCGTTGAAGTGGTAGTTAGCTGGTTACACACTGTGTTAAATTATGTATATCTTTAAGTAGATTTACTATGTGTACATCTCTGTACATGACAAAGGCTAATATAATCAATCATATTTGTAACTTCTACAAGATTATACAAAACATAATATAAGCGGTATCAATTCAGCAATCCGATAGTACGTCCCCAATAAAATATCCCCGCTCTACCCACGTTCGCGATGTTTGGAGCGACAACGGGACGAATACGGGTAGCTCGGGGGGAATTGAGACAGGTGTCCCTTTTAAAAAAGGTATATTCTTTCAGCAAACCGGTTGTAGATGAGAATGCCCCGGGACCGTCGAGCAGAAAATCGGATAGAGTAACGTGAACGGCGAGTGGTCTGAGTGTGCACCCTATAGACCAATCATAAATCAATGGTCATCACGCGGCCAATCAGAGCGCAGATCCGGCGCTGCGTCGCAGCACGAATTTGGCGGAATTTGTTTTTATACAAAACATTACCACTCTATTCATTGGAATCTATTAATTGGATTCTTCTCTATTAATTGGATTTTAATATCGATAGTGGAATTCAAACCCTCCACCCCTACGTTACACTGACCATTTGAACGTCTGTTGAAAAATTTTCTCCGCGTGGTTATCGTAAAAGCTTACAAATATTCTAAAAGTATTCCTTACTCAATTCAAACATGACATCAAAGACCCCTGAGCCGGTACACAATAAAAATATTTAAGTGGAAAAACAATCGAGCCTTTTCCCGTTCAATATCGCGGTAAAAACTTGGAAAGCTTGTTTTATCCACTTGATATCACTTGGAGGGAATTCGTAATGTGTTCACGTCGACTTAAGCTTCCTGACAATCAAAGTGAAGCTAAAGTCGTGTTGGAGCTTTTTGCATATGTTATAAAAACTCTAACTTATCATGCTTATTATTGTTTACGTTATGAATTGTGTGAGATTTAATTTCACGTTTGAGTTTCTTTGAAATAGCACTAGTTCTTCACGTCTTTGGGTGATTATGATAGTACTTGCAAGTAGTTTTTCTTTTATTTTATATATATATATATATATATATATATATATATATATATATTTTTTTTTTTTAAAGCCTTGTTTCCAAGAAGATTTCCCTGCAGTAGCCGGTCCCTGTTGGATGTGAGTGGCAAGGAGTTAGCTGTAGTGGCAAGAAGTGGCGCAACAAACAAACTCACATTCATATTTATAACTAACACTTCCTGCGGTTTTACCCGCATACTTCCCAATCCTGTGTGAGTACAGTTAAATTATGGCCCTTCTGTTATGCTGTTGTGTAAATTATATTATTGTAAAGATTCATTAAAAATCATTCAATAGTTTTTGCGTGAAATAGTAACAAACATACATCAATATAGTGTTATAAATTTTCGCTTTATAATATAAGTGGAATATTAGTAAGGAACACCAAGAATACAAAGTGGAATAGAAAGAAGAAGAGTGATCATGGTTGCTGTAAAGTATCCGAAACGTTGGGCATTGAAAAAAATTAATAAACCGCGATAAAAACGTAAAAAATATTCCATTATAATAAGTGAAATTCGCGTAAACATAAGAAAACAATAAACGAATAGCAAGATTAGTAGGCAAGACAAATACGTAGTAGATATTACATAGTGACAGCAACGATTTGTTTGCGCATAAATGCAAAAGAATTTTCTTAAAAAATAGGTTGCGACCTAGCGCCTAGCACATGTTCCAGATTGTTCCTTATTGGAGATACAATGCGAAAGATGAGCCCGACTGCGAACTAACAAGCCCACCAGGGACGAAGTCGACCCACCTGGTTCTATTTCGAACGCCGAACGAGTTTCACCGACATTAACAGATGCAGAACAACACTGTCTGGATATTTTATATATTATGATATATATTATATATTTTGACGACCTCTGTGGCTCAGTGGTTAGCGCGTTGGCGCTCAAGCCGGAGGTTGCGGGTTCGAATCCCGGCAGGGAACAAAAAAGTTTCTGTGTTCCTGGGTCATGGATGTGTATTAAATATGTGTATTATATAATAAAAATCTTAAATATAAGTAATAATATAAAAAGTATTAAATATATGTATTTCCGTTGTCTGGTATCCGCAACACAAGTCTCTTCGAGAACTTAGCACGGGACCAGATTGATGTGGTGTAAAAGCGTCCACAGATATTATCTGGATATATACTTAAGTACATAACTATTAATTCTTGCATCTTAATGAAGATTAGAGAGCCGATAGGCATTAAGGTTCAAGAATCATGGTCGCATTTTAGTAGACGACGTGTTGCTTAGCTGAACTGACTTGAACAGGAGGGAAGACGATCTCCGTGCAGTGGCTGTTCAGTGTTGGAAGCGATGTGGCAAGGCATCGGTCATTTTTGCGTTCATTGAGGGACGCCTATGTTCAACAGTGGACTGATAAAAGCTGATGATGCTAATGATAAATGAAGATGAAAACGAAATATTATTATGCCCAAATATTTGGTTATGTGCTTGACTGAATTTAATATTATCGACAGCCTTTAGCTCTCTTTAATTCTTATGTTTCAACAAGTTTGAACCCCCATATTTAAGAAGCGTACTTGGCTAAGTAATGAAACAACACTGCAAAGAACGCTCCTGGTGTCAATAGTTTTGGTTTAACAGACGCACAGTGGCAGATTTCAGTTAAGTATTGTATATGACTGGTTTGAATGACCCTGTGCGTTCGGAAGCACTGTGACACTTCATATCTATTTGTGCATACGGGTTTATAATTCATAATTTATTATTGGCTCAAATTGTGGTTACAGAGATGTTACATAATATAAAATACACTTCACAATTTACCATCTTTACGGTGTGCAAATTTTCCAAGGATTTTCAAAATTTAGAATTTAAACAAATTAATAATTTAATACCATACACGATATTAGGTTAATTATAAATATGAGTAATTTACAGACTATTAGTGTATTTTAATAAAATGTATGTTAAATGTAAGGAATTAGATTTTAAGAGATTAGACGGACAGAATATTTTGCCCGTATCACGTTAGCGTACTAACATAAAAAATGTGAAGAGTCTCAATTGTGGAATTTAAAACGTTCCAAATCCTTATACAAATGCACGGAAGAGAAATAGGAAAATACTTGAATAAAAGTAACGTGCATAAATCCTCAGAAGTTTCGCGAGAAGCACTATATTAGGTACGGCTGGAGGTTTTGTCTGTCAGATAAACGTTTTGTCATCGGAATTCTAAGCGTGTGCAAAATTTCCAGATCCAGCTTTATAAACTAGGACAACTTCTCTCAGATTATGTCAAAGTTTTAAGTAAAATTGTGAAGTGTAAGATGAGTGTAAGTTATATCACTGATGATTAAGGAGGAGAGGACCGAGGGTCGACCCTCCACTCGATAGGACAATGTTCTCCGTGCAGTGTCCTGGATGAATGGGTCCGGGTGTTCGGAGGACGAAGATGGCCATTTATTGAAAGAGACCTATCCTATCCATCCTATCCTGCAATATATGAATAGAGGGTGATAATAGTGATGATGATATATATAATATTTACGGATGCCTATACACAACGTCAATCTGGTCCCGCAGTAAGTTTGCGAAGAGCTTGTGTTACGGGTGCCAGAACTAGTCTAAGAAAATAAGTCTTTGAATCGAAATTTCAAGTTAAAGTTTGAATTTTTGATATAAGTTGGGAGAATTTAAAAACTAACTGTGAAAGTAATTTTTTAATTTCACCCCCGAGAACGGGTGAAAAAATATAAAAGAAGTGGGTTTTTCTTAATTTTGGGGAAACGGTAAGTGTTAGAAGAAAAACCTTAGAACAAAAGTTGTAGAACGTAAAATTTTATATAAAATGTTTTCATAACTTTTTGTCTAATCTTTTCCGTTTCTCAAAAAAATTAAAAAAACCACTTCCCTATACTTCCCACTGTTGGGTTTGAGTCTCCTCCTTGAAATCAAGTTGATTTCTTTGAATTTTAAAATCATTGGAAAACAATAGATCAACCCTCATCAATCTAGTGTGTTCCAATGAACTCGCTATTTGCGGATTAGTGAACTTCACACATTTTTAAAGGCTTTTACTCCCATCAAGCATGCATGTCATCGCAGACAAGGTCTTTATTTCATAATATGTAGCATGTATTCTTCAGGTACATAAACTAAGCATGCAATTAAGGATATACTTTCTCATATTACTGTGACCAAATTCAAAGACATTCCAGATCGCTTTAGGCATTTATGAAGAGCCTGTTGAGATGGTTGATACGGTGCATGTATTGTGCCTACTCACCACATAAACTTCATGTGATAGACATGATTTACATACATTAGGCTAATAAGGCGAAAGTAAGTGTCTAGTTAGTAGGTAAATGCGGAAACATACTTACGTGTCGTGGCGTGTCGTGATGCTTAATGTCGTGACAGTGAGTGCACATTTACGTGTCGTGTCGTGGCATACTCTGACGTTATTTCTGAACAGTACTTACTGAACCTTTGCAGTGTTCAAACATACATAATGTTTTCTTCTGATTCGGATAGTGATTTTGATGATGATGATAGTGATTTTGATGATCGGTTCATTAGATCTATAGATTACTCTCTACAACCCAACAAACTTTACCCCTTTTTTTCAAATTAGTATCGACTTTAGATTAACGTATACGTTATACCAACCTAAACCTAAAGACAGCATGTTTAATATTTTGACGTGAGAACGTCTTATAATTCGATGGAGCCGACTGCACGCACGAAGAAACATGACTCATACGGCGTTACCTCGCTCTGGCGTTCCATTTAAGGCTTGAAGTGCAATCAAGAGCGCGGAACGAGCGACAAAGAGGCACAATCGGCCCATCAGTATTTTCTTATGACGTTGTCACGTTCAACTATCGTCAGTAAACTGACTTTACAGACAACCGATTTTTAGTATTAGTATGTATACCTACATACCTACCTACTCCTGCATTCTTCTTCCTGGTTTCATCATCATCATCATCATCATCTAGCCTTTATCCGTCCACGGCTGAATATAGGTCTCCTGGTTTAAGTGAAAAAAATATAAAAACTCAAAATACATTATTAATCGATTCATTTTTCTACGTAAATATCTATACGTAAACTTGCATTCTCTCAAGTTATAATATAACACTTGCGGATCCGACAGATGTTGTCCTGCACAAAACATCTTTTAACTACATATCTGAATTGTGAATCTAAGCGATTCTCAAATCCATTTTAATACACACAGCAAATTTCATCAAAATCAGTCTAGCCCTTTAAGAGAATTTCAGCGACATACACACTTGGAGCAGAATTATAATATATAAAGACAGACGTTCACAGGCTTTAGATGCAAATCGATTCAGAGGTTTAGTTGCAGCATAGATAAATAACCTAGATACCGACAGCAGCGCCAACTGATTTGTGAATCTAAAGTGTAAACCATCCCCAAATCTACTTGATCAACACACAAAAAAAATCGCTCAAATATTCCAGCCGCTTAGAGGAAGTTCCATGACATACACACGTACAGCAAAATTATATATAAAGATTATACAGAAAGATCACATTATACAAGCTGTCATTCTAATCTACTCTACAATAAATGCTTAAGACATGCTCCATATCTGTGTAAGATAAGTTTGGCGTATTACTGTGTCATAACGGTATTGGTAATAGAGAAATTGAAGCGTGGAATGGAAACGGCACGTCCCAGAACAGGATGGGAGCTATTTTTCTTTCGGTTCAAACTATCAGTTCGCAGGTTCCATGTTGCCAACTTCGCGAGATAATTTTGGAACGCTTTCGGAATGTAAATTGACCATTTCACGAAGATATCCACTATATATTCACTTTATGGGCCAACGTATTTCGTTCTTAAGGACTTACATATAGCTTAGCGTAAGATAAATCGTTTAGTATTATAATAACGTTTGTGGCTGGTTGTTTGAGCGCTTTACAAGTCTTGTGTATCTTTTATAAACAAAATTAAATTAAACCAAAATGCATAGCAATCATTTTGAAGCGCGTAGCTTTTCTTAGCGGGGACGTGTCGGTGATGATTCATAAATATTAATTTTGATACTAGAAAAAGCTAAGACCCTGATATTTTCAAACAGTAAAATTTCTTTACTTCTTACTTCCATTAAAAACTTACTATTTTCTATTAAGCGGCAGGATAGGCAAACAACTAGTACAAACCCTTAAAAGCCTTAGAAGAAACATAAATTAATTAATCTGGCCTGGCTAATTTGGTCTTGAATGTCTATTCAGTATTACCAATTGTGGTGGCTAGCATATTTCACTAACATAAAAAATACATTAATATTCTCGTAAAAAAGATTGCCGTATAAAACCGTCAATTTCAATCACTTTTTTGCTCCAGCGAATACAATCTCTCATTCAACGTATTTACTCATGAATGACATGTCGACAATATTTTTTATGAATGACTTTGTCGAGATTGCGAAATGTCGAACAAAGCATAAAGCAGCCTATAGCTTAAACTGAGCGTTGCAAGTAAGGTGATCATTTAGGTTCCCGCTTATTAAACTCATATAAAGTTATAACTCAAACAGAATTTTATCCATCATTAACAGCAAAGCATGTATCCGTCCACTGCTCTACATAGTTCTCCTTTAATGACGGACAAGACGGTCGATCCCTTGCCACTCATATGTGTCAATAAGGTTCAAGAATGGACGTCACGTCAAGACGAAGTGTTCGTCGGTCATTAACGAGTGTGGAACGACGAACTCCGTGCAATCGCCGGTCCGTATTGGATGCGAGATTTATATTACAATATGAGAATGAGTTTTATGCGATTAATATTCCCTTATTATCATTTATCCATGTCCGTCTGCTGTATGTTATTATTCCTTAAATTAACATAGCTGGTCGATCTTAAAAAAGACATTCGCTTTAACATATATTTTAGTCAGCAAAACTAAGGTAAAATTTGCATTTAAACACTTTTTAAGTCAAATGATACCCTCAGGCGTAATGACCGTCTGAATATGGAAACGAAGAAAGTGCATTTGCGAAGCAAGCCGTAAAAAGGCGCATAAAAATTTAATTACCAGCATTTGTAATATATGCAAAGTATCTTACGCTAAATTAGAAAAGTCTATTAAAATTTTAATATGAAACGACAGAATTAGCTTAAGTCTGCGTAAATTAACGGCTTAAAATGTTAGAGCTAATGATACAAAGGATTTCACACTAAATACAGAGAGCGTCACCGCTGTAATTAGCAATTTTAGCTTAGCTAGAAACTAATCCGTTATTTCGTTCCAGGTAACCCACTCAACTGTAATTGCCGCTTGTCCTGGATTTATGTGCTACGAAACGAGACCCAAGACAATACGATGAAAAAGGCGCTTGAAAAAATATCATGTGTACCTGAGTCCACCAATGAAAGACGTGGAAACGAACTAAAAGAAGATGAAGAGGATGATCACAATGTTTTATCTGATGACACATACGAATATTATGATAAAAACGAAGATTATAATACCGATAAGGAAAAAACTAGAGTAAACAAATCTATAAAACTCACTGACATTCCATTAGAAACTCTTCCTTGTCCAAAAGAAATAATGCAATCGATAGAGGAAACTTATGGACACCCGGTTCAAAATGAAATAAGATTAAAAGCGTTTTCCAAAGTTGAAAGAATCTTGCCCGTTTCTCCGCTCTTCTTAATGATGTTAGTTTTACTTTAAATGTGAAGTGTTTAAAAAACAAAGATATTTGTGATATTAGAAGTTAAATATTTGCATATCTAGTAAATATAAATGTTATTTCTAATGTAAATTCTAGCACGTGTGTTGAAGGTAAGCCTTCGCATAGAAGTTGAGTTTCAGTCTATTTGTAAGAAATCATCGAAGTAAAATACAATATTAGAACTATATTTGTAAATAGGTAAACTAGATAGATGTCTATTTTTTGTTTATAGTTTATGCAACGTTAGTATTATAAGTATTCAAATTTTATTGTGAACCTTAACGTAATTTTGACCTGTTGCAACAATTCCAAGTTTAGAGTACGATACAATAAGTATTAAAAGCATATATTTTTTCTTGGATCCTGAAAATAATGATTGTACATGGTAGACCCAATTTCAAATAAAACGATCTGTACTGACTGTAATAAATTTACCATCTTTAAATCTCTAATTTCATTCCAATACTTTCAGCTGTTGAAAATTATGTACATATTATATTTTAATGAATATTTAATAATACCTAGCAAGCTGTATGAATAGTCTAATAATAAAATAGTTTGGATTTAGTTATTAACTTATCTGTTGGTGTGCTATTACACAGTTAGTTTTCTAGTGTTTTGTGAAATTTGCCAGATCTTTACTTCATAAGTTAAAAGACTTCCCTACACCATATTGGTACTAAAATATTCATGCGAAAATAAGGTTTTTTTTCAAAAGCTCGATGTGTATTTTAAATGTGTAAATATTTGTGAAAGGATTGTAATATTAATGTTACCTTTTTATGAATAAAGAACTCTTGATTTGAAATTGAAATTTTTTTTGAATAACTTCAAAGGACGAAGATGTATTAACATAAAACATTTTTTTCGACAAAAATAAATAATAAGTTCTATTTATAAATGGTTTTTATTGTTTATATGGTAGTGGAGAATAAAGTACTAATAATATATTATGAATAAGGAGGGTTATCAATAAAGAAACCTTTAATAAATTGTTTCATATTTGCGAATTCCACTCAATTACATGAAGCTGATTCAAAATTAACGGATTTAATCTTAATAAAACACAACAGAGGAGTCACGAAGTTATTCTTTTATAATATATTGTATTAGTAATGAATGAATTTCATTATAATATCTCAAATCTTATTAGGCGCTGTATTTTCTTTTCGTCGTCTATTAAAGAAAACAGTAATTTTTCAAGAACGTACGTACGTATTGGTTTTGAAATCAATTATTTGCGCTTCAATATTGAAGATTTTTTTTATATCTCGACGATGTAATAATAAAAGTAGAAACATAATATGATTAATCCTTAAATAATATTTTGGTTTAACACACATGTTTGAAACAAGCTAATAATAGTTGATTTTGATGATAATATAATGAGACGCTACTGAGTAGACTAAAATTTACTGTCTTAGCTCATCCTGTTTATTTTGCCAGATAGCTCTATGGTAGTACTAGAATAGCCAGGCAGGCTGATGATTACTGGCACCGAAACCTTTATCATAATCAAGCTTTAGTCGCAGGTACTGCCTAGCCTTTAGCCTAACTACAGCTAGACATGAAAAAAGGTCAATGGATTTGTTGTTCTATTTATTAGATGCGGACTTGTTACTCAATAACCATGACTCGCCTTTAAATCAATGGAGTTTTGAAGAACAGGATCATGCAATAGTTGATTTCCTAATATACACATTTATGCAGAATTTTTGTGAGTAATCATCAAAAATATTAATAATGAAACAATTTTTACGGATATTATCGCGATTAATTATGACTTTTACATGCCTGACGTTTCGGGCACTTTGCAACATGTAAGAACAAACTGCGATGAAATCCTAAAAAAGGTTTCCTTATAATGATAGAAATTCGGGAAACAGAAAACAATATTAAAAATATACCGTTGTTAGGATTTTTACTGTTAATATTATTATTTTTTCTTATTTAATATTAATAATATTATTAAAATCTTAAAAGGCACCTAACAGTAACTTAGTGTGTTTCATTATGATCATCATCATTATTAACAGCCTTTATCCACCCACTGCTGAACATGGGCCTCTAAATCGAATAAAAATCAAAACCGTTCAAATAACAGCCAAAGTGTGATAGTTTTTGTCTAACAGTGAACAAAAGCGGATTGATGATGTACAGGTTTTATGAACTTTTTGCTGCGAGTTTTAAATCCTAACAACAATACAAATGAAACGGCCGGTGAAGCGAATGTCAAATTGGAATTTGATAGTTTTGCGAGTTAAAAAGTTTGTTTCAGGCATATTGGAATATATTTCAATAATAAATAACTCCAAAATAAACTTTTTTCTACGTATCTATTATATCTAAGTGGTGGCCGAGCAGTTCCGCCTTAGGAGAAGTGCTCTGACCTTCTGGTACCATGCTGTCGCTGAGGAGATCCAGCTGCCTGTAGATCCGGGACCTTGACAAAACGACTGAAATTCTCTTAAGTGGCTTCGTAGGATAGTACATTTATCAAGTACGGGTCTCTACTTACGTCCGGGAGCCTTACCCCAGGTAAACCGAAAAAAAATCCAATAAGTAGCTTAGAACTATGGAACGCATACATAAATACATACTGCTAAATCATAACCGACATTTCGACTTTGCAATAGTTGGGTAAAAAGACATTTATTTGGTGGTGGTGGTGATGATGATGATGGTGTTGATGTTGTTGTTGATCATTATGATGATGATGATGATGGCGGTGATGCTGGTGGTGATAGTGGTGGTAGTGATGATGATAAAGGTATCTAAGCATGCATTAAAAGTATTTTGAAGCTATTCATAAGCTAAAGCAATCTTCCAGCTGAATAAGTGTAAGAGATATTCGAGATGAAACAAGATAAATAGAGGCTCATAGTTTTTGTGTGACAAGTTTCGAGCCCATGTAACTCGAATACAAGCTAAATAATAAATGAAATGTGAAAAGTTTGCGCCGCACTTTCATGGATAAACCCTTGTTGGTAATATTTTTAATCTGACAAACTTTTATGGGCCATCATCATTATTATCTTTCAGGTAATTTTCATGTTCTTCACTGTCTACGTTTTCGGGAGCCAACGGACATTTCTTAAATGTTAGATCGACGACGAATATGAAAGGGAGTTGTTGAGTTACTAGTTGACAAGTTTTTTTTGTTCGTTACATCCCCATGGGCCAGCGCGGTGAGCTATTGGCCCATTACCCTCCTCGCCTGATATCGAAGAGGAGACCCGTGCCCAGCAGTGGGACATAAAGGGTTGATACTTTACTTTTTACATCCCCATATGACAGCAATTTGCGGATTACGGAAAAACCAAGATCTTGAAGATAGGGTGTCTGTACCTAACATTTTAGGAGAAATTAAGTCCGCTAGACTCCACTAGATTGGTCATCTTGAGCGACTGCCAGCTGATAGGGCGCTAAGGATAGCCTATGAGGGACTGGCGGTCGCCGACCGATTGGCCGACCCAAACACCGTTGGAAGGACCAAGTCCTAAAAGACCTACGTACCCTGGGTGCTGTAAGTTGGGAGGAAATCTCTAAAGACACGCGGTGGCGCCATTTCGTGACGGCGACTAAGATCCACTTCGAGTCGTTGAGCCAGGGGAGTAAGTTATTATACGACTCTAAACTAGAGAGAACCTATAATTTGGCAACCAGGCAACTTGATACATACTTCATCATTATCATCATCAGCCTTTATCCGTCCACTGCTGAACATAGGCTTTCCTCAATAAACGCCAAGACGACCGATCCCTTGCTACTCGCATACAACGCGGACCTGCCACTGAAGATCGTCTTACGTACATACTTACACATTTCTAAATACATACTTAATGTATTGTTGTTGTAACGAGTTATTTCACTTAATTTATTCAGAGGGTGGTGGACTTGAATTTTCATGGATGCTGTATATCATCATTATCATCAGTCTGTATCCGTCCACTGTTGAATACAGGCCTCCTCAATGAACGCCAATACAACTGATTTCTTGCCAATCGCATCCAAAACGGACGGACGGACATAACAGTAATCGGATTTGGATTTGGATGAAACTATAGTGTGCTAGATTATATTAAAAATACTTCATAAACTCGCCGTGGACGCATGAAGTTTTCAAATATAAAAATTATGAGAAATATGCATCATACAAACTGAACTAAATTGAAAAACTTAGTTGAAAAGTAAAAGTTCAAACGTTGCCAAAATATTTTTGCATTTCATATACCATTTCCGGGCACGGTACGTGAATGTGCCATTTATCTTTTATGAGGAAACGTCTGCGTGTGGAAACGATTTCTGGCGTGAGGATTTCGATTTCTGATATTATATAATAGGTTACGTGCAGACCCTTACAGATGTGTGCCAAGCGGTAAATAGCTTAACACCATATGATTTAGAACACTTTTACATTAGTACGCGAACTGGAAAGACGATCTCCATGCAGTGGTCGGTCAGTGTTGGATACGAGTCACAAGGGGCAGGTCTTCTTGATGTTCACTGAGGGAGGTCTATGTTTAGCAATAGACAGAGCAGAAGTGACTGAGAGTTACTGGTAAATGATTAAGGTTCCCAAATATAATATGAGTTCTCTTAGGCTTAAGTTCAGCAATATTGAAATTAGCAATTAATCTCTGGTCTTCCGTTCAAATGAGAATAAAGGTGTTACATGGATGAAATAACCTATGCGGACTGCAGCACGGCATAAGTGCAGGCCTACCACCAGAAAAAAAAAAGATTACCGACACCAGTAAATACATCTATTATAATATAAAAAATATTTTATTTACTTTTTTGCGTTTTAAAATGCTTAGGTACAGGCAAATTTCATACTTAATATTATATGGAATATTTTAATAGCATTCAAAGTATTTTTTTTTTACTAAAGAAATTAATGCCACACTTCTTAAGGTCAAAAAATTAAGAAACAGCCTCTTTTCCTTTCGATTATCTACCTTTTCTTCTCCAGTCATGATCCTGACATATCTTAAATCATACATTCCCAATAACGTAAGTATTCCAAAGAATAAAACGTATGTAAGTATAAAAAAACATTTACTGGAAAAAAATGGAACTAAAACGAGGGCACTCCATAAAGGTCAAGGGTGCTTGGTGCTTTAAATCATATTTTTTTCCTTAAAAATCCCACTTTATTTTCAGTTTCTGTAGTTTTAAGCAAACTGCACATGAATTTGCATTGCAGTGAAATCAAATACAGAGGCACTTTAGTGAACAGTATTGTTTGATGGAGAAATATTTACGCTAGCCAAATAGTGAATGCATAAGCTGAGAACATGAAGTTTGCTCAGTAATCCAGATACGGATGTATTACCAGCAATAGGCTCAGTGATGATTGAAGTTTCATTACGTGAATTAATATTGTGTAAGCTTTTAACGGGCGACGGTGGTCCAGTGGTGGACGGACTCGGCCTCTTATGCGAGGGGTTCCGGGTTCGATCCTGACCCGTCCATGTGTGCCATGAAATGGGTTTTTCTAAATTTCTAAGTGCACACAAGACCATCGTTCGCTCACCGGTGAAGGAAAACATCGTGAGGAAACCTGCATGCCTGATGAGATTGAAAGTCTTTGAAGGTATGTGAAGTTCACCAACCCGCACTGGGCCAGCGCGGTGAACTATTGGCCCATTACCCTCCTCGCCTGATTTCGAGGTGGAGACCCGTGCCCAGCAGTGGGACACATATAATTGTTGATACTTTACTTTTTTAAGCTTTTATCTGTGTTAACATTGAGACCCCGTACGAGCGCTTTTTAACCGAGCGTTGAAGAAAACTCAAAAAAGGGTGTGAAATAAATATTATAGTTTTAGTAACTAAGTATTAAATATTATTAGAATTGTTGAGAACCGAAGAGGAAATTTGATTGGTCACCTGATACGACATAGTCATGTTTTGTAAAAATGTGTTTATAATAAAATTATCATAGAGGGAAAGATTGATGGAAAAAGAGGAAGAGGTAGACCGAGAACAAATAAAGGAGAAGGTACAGGTTATGTCGTATCAGGAGGTGAAGGTGTTGGCGAAGAGGAGGAATGAGAGGCGAATACTCCACCGACAAGAGCAAATCTCTTAAATAGAGAGAGAGAACTAAGTTAGTAACTAATATTGGAATTGAAAAAGTTTGTAAGTTTGTTGTTTTATTGTTATTTCTATAATATATCATTGTTAAACGGTTGAATCCATTTGGCTGAAAGTTGAAATGTTCTTGAGTATGTTTGTTAGAAGACGACATGCGCGCAATGGCCGGTCTGTGTGTGAGTGGCAAGTCGGTCGTCTTAGCGTTCATTGAGGGAGGCCTATGTTCAACAGTGTACGGATAAAGGCTGATCTTATATGTTTGTTTATTTAACCCTGCAAGTAAGAGTTCTATTACAATTCTCCAAATGCTAACTTTATCGAAGATTACACCGCGTCAAAATAACCTGCCGTGAAATGGCTTTCTCGTTTACACTGTGTATGAGTAACGTAACATATTTATCATCTCGGCCAGAAACTTTTATTCTCAACATATAATATTCTATTATTTTGTTTAACATAGCAAAAAATTCTATAACATTAAAAACGGTATAAATAAAATAAATTTTAAATAAAAAAATCAAAAACCGACTTCAAAACTATACCTTCAAATTACGTACAGCTGAAAAAAAATAAAATAATATTTAAATATTTCAAGGTGAAGTTAATTGACAAAAATAATTAACGAATATATTGCTTAAACTTATAATATTATGTCTTACTTATACTATTTAAAATTAATTATTTTTGGAGTCGGTGATAGCCAAAGAGAATATTTTAATGATTAATCACATACACCAAGTATTGAGTAGATGTCTGTAAAAGTCATCTTTGTTTTTGCTGTTTAATAAAATTTATATGAGACTAACTTTGAAATATCATCTTAAAAAAAAGAATCATGGAAATCCATTACATACAATCAGCGGAATAATAGCTTCACAAACATATTAAAAAATATACAGACAAATCAAGAACATCCTCCTATTTTGAAATCGGTTAAAGGAACATTAACTGGCAAAGAAACGAACAATATGAAGTATTATTTTGTGTCTTTCCTGGGATTTATGTGACCGCTCAAGTGGATTTGCTAGTGTCATTAGCACCATTCCTGTGTAAAATGTAAAAATAAAATAAACTGTGCCAAAACGCTATAAGAGCGCCTTCATACTAGAGTCTGTCCAGGACATGCGTTAGGCAACGCAATAGACAAACGCTTGTGTGAAGGAACTCTCAATATGTCTGTGTTACTGCTTGATATTATGCTGTAAGCATTGTTTTTAAATAATAACATGTCTGATAAGTACATTTTAATGAAGGCACTTGTGAAATACGTACATAGTAATAATGATGAAAATCGTATTCGCCAAGGAAATTGAGAGATGGGAGATTCTTTCATAAGATATATTATATTAAGATTTAAAATATTTTTTTGATGTTTCTGCTTAGAATATTATGATAAAACTATTTTTTTCCTTTAGCAATTTTATTGCTTATGGCACTTTAGGATTAATTTATATTCCAACTCAGCTTAGAGCTTTACCTACATAGATAAGTTAGCCTATTTAAAACAATTTAAAAATAATATATAATATGTATATAAAATAGTCACAAATACTTATATGAATATATCGATCACATTAGGTATTCATTAATATATTTATCTTAAATTTGTATAATTCAAGATTCCTTCCGTAGCCTCGTCTTTAGTTACGTAACTTTGATGACAAAATTATATTTTTACATCATTATTTAAAACAGGATAGGTATTTACATTTTTACAACTCCATATTTCGGCCTTTTACAAGCTCCTACAAAAATAGCGCACAACACCTTCTATTAACTAATTACTTCAATTAACCAATGAAAACGTTTCCTTATGCTGCATGCAATAATAAACAATGATCTGACCAACCACCGCTAACGAATAGGGACTACCTTCTGGCTGGAAGTACTCCAACTTGGCACGGTGACCGGAGATTTGCAATGGATATGGGGGTTTTTATCGAGTTATATCTGGAGATTAGAGCAAGTTACGGCTTAAGTGTTATAAGGGATTTACACTAAGCAGCGGATTTTTTTTAAAGTATAGCTTTGTTTGCAAATTACTGTAGCAATTTCTTATCGGCAAAAGACTTTGGAATACATTGGATTCAACTTGCTTCTATGTTAAATTTTAATTCAAATTCCCTTTTCAAAGTTGTAGTAGGCAAGTTTTTGGAGGTTAGTTGAATCTATCCTCAGTTCAAGGTCACTAAGAAGAAGGCTTTTTGAATAAGGTATTCATATATAATGCCAAGCTCTGTAAAATCAAATTGTAATTTTTAATTAATACATATTTCACTACTCATTTCAAATAGTTTCTGGTTTCAAATAGATTTTTCCATAATCGTATTAGCCGCTGAATTTGGCGTTCCTCAACAAACGCAAAACGCCAAAACTCATTTGAGAGGAAATTGATTTGAGCAAACGACAAATGTGGGTTGAAGTAGATTACTATACTTCCTGTCCCCAGATCCAATGTGGATACGGATGGATAGATGGACATCCCCATTGGGATGACTTGATTAGTGTCTCATAATCAATGAGTCGCGCAGAGTATGCTGCGGAGCAGACGCATGTATTTTAAAGTTTGTTTTATTATCAATGTTTATATCTTTAATTAATATAATTATTTTAGATATTTGTGCCTGTATCAGGAACTCCAGTAGTGAGTTGGAGCTAACACACAAATATATTTATAGCACTGCTTGTAGGTACGGAGATCTAATTTATCTACATCTACACTAATATTATAAAGAGGAAAACTTTGTTTGTTTATATATTTGATTCTAATGAATAGGCTTAAAAAGTACTAGACCGATTTCAAAAATTCATTCCCATTCGAAAGCTACATTATCCACGAGTAACTTAGGCTAAATTTTATTCTGAAAAAAATATATTACTTACAAACTTTCGCGTTTATAATATTAGTAGGAAAATTAGGATAAAACGTAGTCAAACTTTTGAGGTAATGACAGCTTATAGGTACTTAAAGTCATCACACATACTGTTACCATTTTTTTCCAGATAATAATATCTATGGACGCTTTTACACCACGTCAATCTGGTCCCGTGGTAAGTTTCCGAAGAACTTGCGTTACGGCCTGCGGGTACCAGACAACGGAAATACATAATATATTTAATACTGTTTTATTTAATATATAAGATTTTTATTATGTAGTTAATACACATATTTAATAAATGATCCAAAGATAGATAGAGTCTCATATTTTTTGCAAAAGCCACGCAATATCTCCACATAATCTAATTACGCATTCAGGGCTTCGGCTTTGTTTATAAACATGCTATACTGAGGGTAGGCCCTTCGTTACAGATGCCACGGTCTTCGTAATATCAAAAGTTTATTACCAGCCTTCGTCGGTGCGCTGTAATAATTTAGCTAAACCACAATTGTATAATCGATGAACTGTTTGGATATTTTATCTAATTAAATATCTTTTTTCAGAAAGTGGTCCGAAAGATCGTGGTTGTCCCAAATTTTTCCGTAACTCAACGCACTTGGAGCGTACTATGTTGGGTGTTTCTTTGGTCCCCATTGCCACGAAAGGGCTCGATTTTCGTGGCGATGGGGCTCAGTAGCCTAGGGTGTGCCAGCACCATGGGCGAAGCGAATTGAGCCGATGGGGCTCTATGTATTCCTCTTATCAGAAGAGGGGACAAAACAGCAGGGGACAAGAGATGAGGTCGAGAACCTCACATTATCGTAATATCCTGACGTTGGGGATGATTGTTCTGTGGTGCGGGACAACTTTTTTGTGGAGGTGGCGTTGATTGCCTGAGGGACTGACTAGTCGTCGAGGCGCCCTGTTGCTATCAGATCCGGGGCACCTCACTCGGGGTTTTAGCGGGTAGAGCTGCGTCTACTCGTCCATCTTTCGAGCGTAGCAAGTCCCACTTACCAGTCTGGGGAGTCCCACTTCCTAGCGGGATGTCTCAGTATATTTTCCAGCATTAAAGAAAAGTACCTGGTTGACCGAGCATTTGCTCGGTACCCTAAGTGATAAAATACGATAACATTTTTTTTTTTTAAATGATCTTAAAAAAAGGAAAAAAAAATTTGGACTGGAGATTCGAACCAGGCTCGTTCGATCTTAACTGCCTAATTTCACCACTAAGCTACCATTACATATTATTTGACAGCGAAATTTACGTTCGTATTTTAATCATATTTTATCGATGCCTCAAAACACGGATAAAAAAAGTTTTCTAAAAATGTATCCTAGCTAGATCGATTTATCGCCGTTTTTAACACAAGCATACAATTTCATGAAAATCGTTGGAGCCGTTTCCGAGATCCCGATTCTATATATACAAGAATTGCTCGTTTAAAGGTATAAAATAAAAAAGAGTAAGTCACAGTTAGAGTAGAGTTAGAGTTAGTCACACAACTCCTGTAGTCACTGAATAAGCCGATCCATGGCCGGCAAACTTTGCCACACAATATGCAGGTAAGGTGGGTGGTGTTAATCAAGCAGAAGTATGATGTTGTCGCTCCCTTCTTGCAGTTTCAAACCAAGCTTGATCACATGTCATGCTTCCATCCACTACAACCTTTCGCCACCTGTCACGGCTGGGGCTAAACCAGACAATTCATTAACGTGTTAAATTTAACCGTAATAAATCGAATATGTTTATTTTAAATGAAACAAGTGCTCGAAGTTCAGAGTTAAACACAAAATAAACTATTTCGCAATAAATTCACACGGAATCAAATAATTTATTGCGCAATTCTTGAAGCTCGCATCTTATCTCTCCATACGATGAAGTAAATAGCCAATATAAGGTTCAATTTCCCCGATGCACTTTTCCCCATTTCCAGCTCCTGGTTTAACATTCGCCCACTCAAATCCACTGGCAACTGGCCAAAGTTCAATCCGAGATGAACGCTGTAAACTCTTTATAGTTACAGGCAAAAATACGCTGTGAAACAAAATGGCCGCTATAAAATAAATTTAATTGTTCTCATTATATGTAAAGCATTTATGTTAGTTGCATACGCAAGCGGACAGACGAGAAACAAAGTCAACTCCACCGATAAATAATTCATCCTGAATATATAATAATAAATAGGCGAAACTTGAGAATCGACCTTATTGCTTGTCCTATCCCTCTTTACGAAACAAAGCAAAGCTGTATGACACGGGAAGGACAATGAGACTGATGGTATCCTACTGACTGATGATATATGACTACGTGTGAGAGAGAGCCTACCGGATCTATAATAATAATTATATCTATGGACGCTTTCACATCACGTCAATCTGGTCCCGTGGTGTTCCGAAGAACTTGTGTTGCGGGTACTAGACAACGGAAATACATAATATATTTAGTACTTTTTATATTAATACATATATTTAAATTTTTATTACATAATACATATTATATTTAATACACATCCATGACCCAGGAGCACAGAAACTTTTTGTTCCCTGGCGAGATTCGAACCCACTACTTCCGGCTTGAGTGCCAACGCGCTAACCATTGAGCCACAGAGGTCGTCAATAGATTTGTCGATTGAAGTATTACAATATTTGTTGGTATGTACCGCGGGCTGCGAAATCACAATGTAATATTGGATATTACATTCCTGTGTTCGTAGTTGTAACAGGCGTGTTTGATTTATGAAATCATTGTAAGAGAGATATCACGATAATCTAGCCTAGTTTGTGTCGGGAATTCAGTTCGATTTTTCGATCGACTTTCTGATAATCCGCTCGATTTATCCAGAATTCAAGAGTCCATCAGAAACTTAGCAGGTGTGTTGTCGGTCTTTTAAATAAGAGTACGCCCTTTTCCTAAAGGTTCTTCAGTCGGATCGGTTTTAAAATACGTAGGTAGCTTATTCCATCATTACCATGGTTCCAGCCTTGGTGGAACCTCGCCTCATTGTACTGTCCCAACATTGGGAAAGGTTGTTCTGTTGTTCAACCTCTCTATGTAGGTGAGGTCGGTCCCCTGAGGGACTGACTAGCCGTCAAGGTGCCCTGTTGCTTGCAGATCCGGGGTACCTTACTTAAGGCGGCGTAGGTGGCACTCACCGGGTTTTAGTGGGTAAAGCTGCGGAAGACCCACTCCCCCTAAGGATGCCTAAGCGCATTCCCCGCCGTTAAAGAAAAAAAAATGTAGCCGATTGCATACAGTGGAAATTATATTAATTTAAATCATTAATAAACCATAAAATATAATCAACCTAAAAAGAAAACCTTAATATAATATTATTAAAAGGAGTCCCTTTTGGCAAGGTTCCGAAGATACTGACAGCGTTCCACCTTTAAATAGTTAAACAAATTCTTTGTCCGAGGTGCCTGCTGCCTGCCAGCTCTTTGGTCTGTGAAAAAAAAAACCAAACATGCAATAACAAACGATTAGTAAGAAATACGTATTTATTATTTCCTCGTATATAATAAGGACTACAATAAACCGGCAATTTCTGAACTGCAAGGAACCGGTAAATCGGTACTGACAAGATAACCGGTGTTTAGGTGTGCACATACATAATGTATGCTATCAGTTCAGATTACCCGTAAGCAATGTAACGTTTCTATTATACGAGTTTCATAAGTTTGTAACTTAAGTCAAAATCGTTTATTTCGCGATCAGAGAAACGAGGCAGCTTCTGTTAAAATGAAAATGCTTTTAATATCAGTCCATTTTAATTTAACAACAAAATCATTATTTTCAACACCGACATGCATATATTGTAGGTAACATAACGACATATTTAGCAATGATCTTTATATTGACATACAACCTATTGATGAATGTGTATACATTGAAGATAGGACATAATATATATTATTCTTTAACTGAGAATGGCCTTATCATAATCTAAAAAACGCTAAGACAACCGATCCCTTGCCACTCGCATCCAACACGTACCGGCCAATGCACAGAGATTGTCACCCCACCTGGTTAATGGCTGACCAACATACCTCGTCGCCCTAATGGCCTTATACAGACTATTAACTTAATGAAAAAGATAAATATGTACAAAATATAATAATGTAAATATTGAAGTCACTCATGACCTTAGCTATTGAAAGCGACTTAAAATAAATATATAAAAAAAAGAAATGACAGAGTCTTTACGTCATTGCACGTTCGATTTTACAGCTGAGAAGGCAATAAATGATAAAAAAATCATTCATGTAAGACCAAAAATATATAAAGCGTAATTATAATAATCTATTCAACACACAAAGCCTATTCAATTGCCAGATTGCATTTTTTCAAAAAATGAAACACAGCATAAAGGTGATTCAGCAAATATTTTCTGGTGTAAAAAATAATAAAATTTTTGACGCCTGTGACATGTCCGTATTCAGCAAAAACATGAATTTTCACGTAACCTCGTCTTGATTACTGTAAAACCGGCATTATGGAAATGTTTCGTGTGAATTTGGATAAAAATATTTATGAAATCAACCTTGAGCGTGCTTTTATCTAGACTAATATAAATATGAAAATGTTTTGACTTTGTTTGTTTATACATACTATTATGTACCTTCCTCGCCTGATTTCAAGGAGGAGACCCATGCCCAGGAGTGGGACATAAAGGGTACTTACACACTTACACATTTTACTCTTTTTTCTATTATGTTCTCACTATATCACATACTCAGAAGAACAGATAGCCGATGGGCCATTAAGGTTCTAGAATGGTGGCTACGTTTAAGTAGACGAAGTGTTGGTTGGCCATTAACCAGACGAAAAGTCGATCATCGAGAAAGCAAGCAATGGCCAGTTCATTGAAGGTGGCCTTTGTTCAGCAATAATGCAGAATAGAGAAGCAGCTAAATAAAGAAGCTGCAAACGGATTAAGCTTGCTTAAGGCTGATGATGATTATGATGATGATGTTTCTAAGGAGTAGAGGTAGTCCTGATCCGATCATAAACAATATTCTTTAGTTGTTTGGCATTTACTGAAATAGCCTGATAGGCTGATAGTGATGATGGCGAGAAGGTGAATCCATTTAGGTAAGATCTTGTGTGCGGAAAGTAGAAGCTCGGGGAAGCAGGTTGTCTATTCTTAAATTATGTAGGGGAAAAATACTTAAATTATATTATGTATTTTTTTAAATACCACTAAATGGCTTAACCAAAAATCTATTTCACAATTGAATAAAGGCTTAGCTATTCTTGCCGCAATCGAAGAATTCTTTTTGCGCTTTTCTTAAATCTTAAAAGCCGTATTCACAGTTTCGGATCATATGATAATATTTTTATACACTAATAAAAAATAATTAAATAAGTATCTGAAAATCATAAAACACATATATAAATCGTATAATCGAAATTCCATATCATAATCACATATTGAATGACAGGAAAACTTTATAATAACAAAATTCTGTCAGAATATTTTCTTATCAAACTTTTGAAACAACTCCATAAATTTATCGATATAAAGGCAAACAAATCTAAACTAGGGGATGATATGAGGAAGAATTTTTTATCAAGCCTGTATATTGCTTATTGGATTTTCTTTATCAACAAATATTTTTTACAAGATTGAAAAAGAAAAAACAATTGGATACATGTAAGTAAAACAAACAGTGTGTTATGATTTTGGAATTCGTTATGAATTCGAATCCATCTCGTTACTGCTATGAATTGTTTTGATTAAGTTAAGTCTTGTGAATTTTTAGGTATAAAAATAGATACTTGTTATAATATATTAAAATAATATTAAATATATATCTTTATTGTTCTTATAAGTGTGTTTAATTAGCTGAATAAAAAATAGGTTGCTTGTAAAGTCGGTTTACTGACGATAGTTGAACGTGACAACGTCATAAGAAAATACTGATGGGCTGATTGCACTCCAAGCCTTAAATGGAACGCCTCAGAGAGAAGTAGCGCCGCATGCTCGTGTTGTTTCGTGCGTGCAGCCGTCTCCATAGAATTATAAGACGTGTCACGTCCAAAACTCTTGTCACTCTTGTTGAACACTTCCTCTATCCAACGATGCTGGTTAATGCTTTCACTTTAATGATTTACATCAGGTAAGGCTTTTGGACATATAAGAAGATTTGCACCTGGGAAATAAACTACCCCGCCTTAACCACCTGCGAGCGCTTTAAAGCATTTTGAGGGTCCCGGATATGTTTGTACGCGATAAACTAAAAACTACTATATTCGCATGCTGATTTAAAAATAAGATACTGTATAATTCACGAAGTAGGTTCTTATATTAATGGTAATAATATAATATAAGAAAATTGTAGGTAACAGCTGGATATTTGAAGCCACTTAGTAGCATACATTGAAAAAGCTGTCTTATTTCCTCTTAGAGATATAACAAATAAATTGTCCCGATTTGCAAGTCAGATTTAAATAACTCTTTTTGTATTTGATAGCCTAATCATTCAGAAAGGTTATAAGCTCGCTAGATATTTAGGGATTATAGGCTACTTATCTCAAATTTTAACATTTTAACAGCTTGTATATTATTAAAAGCTTTTGAATATCCTTTCCTTTAGCTTATTATCTATGTACTAATGTATAACACTACGAGTATGCTATAAGATATATTTCACTATGTAAAGTCACATATGCAATTAGCTGTGAGTTGTGACAATCGTAAATGGGGAATTGCCAACGGCTGGTTGGAATTGTTATTGTCATCGATCAGCCAGAGGCTAACATTAGAACTCTCTGACTGGTCACAGGTTCGAATTCCATCAATAACATTTAATTTTGGGAATCTATTTAAACACATATGGACATACTTATTATTTACAGTTGATGTTTACTGTAAATCCAGTGGCTTATAAATATAGTATAGTGAAAAAAAGAAATGTGGTGTCGTGGGACACCAGGTAGGAACGAAGTTCCTTCGGCTAAATAGAAAGGTATTATACACTACTCGCTTGTGTATGCGATTGTCGCGCCTGCGCACGTCCCGTCATTTAACGCTTTTATTCCTCGCACTTTTTCTTACGGTTTTACTATCACATTTTTTTCAGTTCGGTCGCGCAGCAAAATCCCTATCCCCTCCAAGCCTGCCGTAAGGAACTTCGTTCCAAAAATATTAATTTGTTTTTTATTAAGCCTAGCATACCTATTTGTAACAATAATATTACACACACACACACACACACACACACACACACACACACACACACACACACACACACACACACACACACACACACATGACAAATAAGACCAATTCTCGCACAGTGTGAATGCAAGTTAATGAAAAACCTCTGGAAAGCAAATAAAATGCATCGCCGAGGTAACTATATAACTAAATTTCACTTTTTAGTCGAACCACAGCCCGCTTCATGGGAAACGAGTCTGCTCTATGTAGATTTGCACTATATTATACTACTACAATATCTGCCCTTTTTTTTGTTTGTTATATTAAATGTTTTATTATGTTAAAAGGGCCGTTTAGACACAATAAAATATTTATTTAATAAAAAAAATGTTCAATACAGATAATTCTATTTCTCATATAAAAAATATGATTAGTGATTAATAAAATAAATAATAATAATAAAGGTTTATTTTGACGCTATACATGCTGATTTCAACGAAAAAACATGTAAATATAATTGAATACATTGTTACATTATAGAAATAATAAAATTAGTGATTATAATCATTAAATACAATCATGAAACCCAAACACGACTCAATCGTATGAACATAACGAATCGACCTTTTTCCTCCACCGTCGTACACAAGTTTTCTCGTAAAAATGAAAATATTATGTAATAAGCAATCGAGTAAAAGTCGATTCTTGTCAACCGGAATATCACTGAACACTTGATAAAATCTCGAATGTAGGCTTTTGTATATTTTTCGGTCGAACGAAACGGGTTGTATCCTTTACCTTAGCAACCAATTTTGTTCAACAACCGAAATATTATTCTAACGCCCGGTTTCCGAAAGGCTGATCAACGCAAAAATTAACTAATCAACTGTCGAATCGGTTTTTAAGTGAAACAACTTTTACTGATTTATCATGGTTGCTGTTAAGTATCCGAAACGGCAAGCTCATAAAATACCAAATAAACCGCGATAAAATCCGTAAAAGTTGTTTCATTATAATGAGTGAAATTCACGTAAGCATAAGAAAACATTACGGTTTTTGAGTGTCAAATGAGTTGCTAGAAGTATGGATAAATTACATAGTTAGATCAGCCTGTCAGTTGACATAACAACTACAGTGAAAAGCTGTCAAATTTGACTCTCTAATTGCATGTTAACCACCATTAACAGCCATGTTACTTGACATACACTTTGACAAACGTTTCAGAAGCCGGGCGTAAGAATGGTATGAGTGTCCAATTGAAACACAAAAACAACACACAACAAACAAACCTAGAATCCTAAATATACGTGATGATTCAAGTTATTCCCCGGACGACTTAGAACACAGTATCATCATCATCATCATCAGCCTTTATCCGTCCTCTGCTGAACATAGGCCTCCCTCAATGAACGCCAAGACGACCGATTCCTTGCTACTCGCATCCAACAGAGTATCTAATTACGGTAAGGTATATTTTATAGCTTCCTTTGAATTATGATTTATCTGTTTGGAACTGTTATTCTACCATTATTCTCTTCATACTACATATAGCTTTGTAGGGTGAATTGCCTGACACAATTTAGATAAGTTCTACTACATGTATACATATCCAGCACTTACTAGATAACTCAACCATCTCACATAATATATTTTTAACTTCCCTTGCTCAATCTAACAAAACCAAAACGTTGGAAATCTTCAAAGAACAAGTACAAAAAATAATAAATTTAAACATAAATAAAATACATTTCATCGCTGTTAGAGGCGACTGAGTTTGTTTGTATAAATAAGCGCTACGAAATAGGTGAGTAAATGTTAATGCTCCCTATTTTAATGTGAGATGCGAAGATTCACTTCGTGAAAAACAAGGTCCGTAATTCTGAATACATTTTATGTATATTTGGAACTTTTTAGCTAAAGTGATAAACCTGTTAGGAACATTTTACATTTTGGAGTGAAAACTTTTTTGACCATAGATTATTGAAGGCTGTAAATGAGCCCTCCGACTAATAGTTTAACTTCATCCGCTAATGTCTCGTCGACCGTATTGGATTTGACTAGCCAAACACCTACTCTCCAGAGTAGCGCACACGGGCGCCCCCTTTCGAATATTACTAGGTGAGCCATCTGCTCACCTACCCACCGAAATAGCTTTAAGGCCATCAGGCCTAAAAGTCGAAAAATGAATGAGGCTGATTCGTCACGCACTGAAGTAAAAACTAAAAAGCCTTATCTGGTAAACTAGTGACCGCTGAATGTATTCGAAAAAGATATAGTCAACTACTCTTCGCTGCTATGTTTACTATATTCAATTATTCAAAAGTTTTTAAAGTGAAATTTTTATCGTGTCAAACTTTTTCGTCTATGTGATGCATGTCGCGTGACGGTCGGCCGCGCAGTACATACTATTACTCATTTTTGCCCGAGCTTCATATTTTAGTTCTTTATACCCTTAATGGATTATTGTTCCGAAAAAATTTTGTTAAATGTCTATAATGTGAAACAAAGTTTCACTTTTACCGAGATTTCATTAAACCACACAGTCCTTTTTATCATTTTATTGATACGTAATAACAATTATTATTTAAACAATTATTTGGATAATATATAAATAAAAATATATATAGGCCTCTTTCAATTAGCGCCACGACTCCACGCCACTTGTATCCGACACCAATCGGCCACTGTACAAATATCATCTTCCCACCTAATTAATAAGTGACCAACGCTTCGTCTAACTTAATTAAAAGGACGAAAACAACTTCACTGTTTGCTTGGTGCTAAATACAGTACCTTGAACTTATGCTAAGCAGGCACCTGACAACCCTATCCCGACTCATGCATATTATATACAAAGCGGGACGCCTCGTGCAATGACAGGGTTTACACTCCGAGTGTCGCCATATAAATGAATTACATCGACGACTTAACTTTGTTATTGGCATTAACATACATTTCAATATATTGGCGTGCTCTTAGAGTTTGCATACTTGGATGTTTAGTTTTTGATAACTCAAGGTCATCAAAATTTATAATATATAAAGCTGAAGAGTTTGTTTGTTCGAACGCTCTAATCTCAGGAACTGTTGGTCGGATTTGAATGATTCATTTAGTTATCCCATTTATCGAGGAGGAGGTTTTACAATACCATCCCACTAGGATTCCACTGTAACTCTTAGTAAAGGCAAGTGAAGCTGCGGATAAGCGCTAGTTATGAATAAGCAAAATATTTTATAATGCAGGCACAGACAGAATATATTGATAGAAAAAATATGCCAATTCTCAGCAATGAAAAAAGGTTAATGATGTTGATGATATTAATGATGATGATGATGATAATGATGATGATGGTGATTATGGTGATGATGATGCTGATGATAATGATGGTGATGGTGACGATAATGATGGTGGTGATGATGATGGTGATGATTTTGATGACGTTGATTACGATGTATAAATAATAAAATGAGCACACAGCTGTTGGCGACAGCGATGCGATGTGAACAACAGTACTGTGTTTGGACAAAAAAGGCGAGACTGCAATGACTGGCACTAAGATCACTTTACACATTACATTTATATTACACGTCAAGACAACGCGTAACTGAGTTGCCGGAGCTACGGATTCTCAAAACCTTTCTGTCTTCATAGACAACAACTTACAATGAGGCTCGGCTGCCTGTTAGATTGTTTACTTCTACTTAAAAATTCTTCCTACTCATGTTGATATAATTGCCTGGATAGATTAAATGCCTTTTTCCTTGAAACCCTCCGCTAAAGAATAAATTCTAAGAATTCCGTTTACTATTAAACAGCAATCTTTTTCTATAGATTCTTAATGTAAACTGAAATATTACAAGGCAGTAAAATATCGGGTATTACGATAATTATCTCCAATTATAACGAGAACCTAATATTACGCCTGCTATATAATTCTGTGATATTCTTCTTTTATCTTTTTAATTACACGGTTATTAGGCTTGGATTGATGTAATAGATAAAATAAATGAATAAAGAAAAGGTTTTTTATTTCATCATCGTCATTATCAGCCTTTATCCGTCCACTGCTGAACATATGCCTCTATCAATAAACGCTGAGACGACCGATCTCTTGCTACTCGAATCCAACGCGACCCTACCACTGCACGGAGATCGTCTTCCAATCTGGTTAATAGCCGACCGACTTCGTCTACTTAAACGCGGCCTCCACTCTTGAAACTTAATTTTAACGTTTCTTTTTATTTAGCTCGAGTGTAAGAGCGAGAGCGACTGTTCTAATTTATGATAATAATAATATGTTGGGACAACTCATACACGGCAACCCCAATTCCCCCAATCCCCAAACTAGGCAGAGGCCATATTTTGGCATTCAGACAACTGATGCATATTTGCATGTTTCTGAATACATACATATTATAGATAAATTACGCCAAGGCAAGGAACAAATGATTATGCTCATCAAATATTTGTTCTGGGTAAGAATCGAACACACGACCATCTGACTTAGCAGTCATGGTCACTGACCATTGTACCAACAGGTCAAATATAAAAGCTATATCTCAAAAATAAGAGATGCGTTTCTCTTGATGAAGTTAGCCTACCCTAAACGGATAACAAATATTTAACTATGGGGCGGTGGTGACCATCAGACAAACCGGAGAAAAAATGCATCATAATCATCGTCAGCCTTTATTCGTCCACTGCGGGACATAGGCCTTTTTTTTGATGACGCAATAGAAATCCCTTTCGGACCATACCAGGGCCTCGGGTAGGCACACTGGCGTGTGTAGGGACTCACATTGGGGTAAATTAGGGACATAGGCCTCCCTCAATGAACGCCAAGACAACCAATCTCATATACATTAACAGGTAAATCTCACACTTACAATGAATCAAACTGCACAAAACTCTACCTTGTTAATAATTAGTTAATGTTAATTCGACTTAGGCCGACACTCGTTCTTACCCTTCCTTTTGTAGAATGGTTCGACAGGCTTAGTCGAACAGCTGTTATTTTAAAACTATCGCCTATTCGAAGAGTTTTATGCACCATAACCAATTTTACAGCAGGAATTTGCCAGCCGACTAATATAACTTTATATTGAACTCGTAAATTGTGCTTTGCAATTCCTGTTAGGATAGACGAATTTTATAATACACTAGCTGTAGTCCGCAACTTCACCTGCGTTAACTAAGATTTACAACGGCATCATAGCCTTCCTTGATAAATGGACTATCCAAAACTGAAAGAATCATTCAAATCCGCTCCTGAGATTAGCGCGTGCAAACAAACAAACTATTCAACCTTATATATTAGCATAATATTAGAAATTAAATAGCCTATACTCTTTCTCGATAAATAGGCTATCGAAAACTAAAAGAAGCATTCAAATGCGACCAATAGTTCCTTAAATTAGCGTGTTCAAACAAACAAACTATTCAGCCTTATATATTAGTATATAAGATATTTAAGTAGCAACTACAAATGTATTTGTAACTAAAATGATCTCTGTTCCCAGTATTTAAACACTATAATAGAATAAGCCATAGATAAATCATAGTCCAAACATACATTGTATATTGTGGATGAGGAAACGTTGGCAATTCGGACATAAAGGGCGTAATAACATTAGGAAGTGCGTTAACGTTGATGACTAAGACGTTCCGCCTAATAAAGCCGTAATTCCATCGCCACTTCACCACACAGGCAACTTAGTTATGTACATACACAGATTATCCTTACAGCAACTAGCAAATACTTATATGTATGAAAAATTTGTGAAAGAAACATCAGCTTTACGTTACGATTTTGTACTTAATAAAACGATTCTAAAGAAATATAAAAATACAATAGGAATCCTTGAAATTTAGTTAATGTAAGAATATTAAAATAAATAACGACTATAAAAGTTATTAATAGAAAGTAAATTTTAATCTAAATATCAATCATGTAATTAGAAATGAGCGACGATGGTCCAGCGGTGGGTGGATTCAGCCTCACGTAAGGTTCCGGGTTCGGTGCTGACCCCCCGTGTGTGCCATGATTTGGGTTTTCCTAAATATCTTAGTGCACCCCAAACACGAGACCATCGTTCGCTCACCGGTGGAGGAAAACATCGTGAAGAAACCTATATGCCTGATGAGATTGAAAGTATCTGAAGGTATGTGAAGTTCACTAACCCGCATTGGGCCAGTGCATCGATAAACTATGGCCCATTACTTACCATCAATCTTCGCCTGATTTTGAGGAGACCCGTGCCCAGCAGTGGGACATATTTTAAGGGTTGATACTTTTAATTACAAATGAACTTTATCTATATTTCACGCTTGATCCAATGTTGATTAAAAGCAACTTTTTGCAGGAACACTTGTGAAAGTGTTGCTTATTACTCCAACCATTTCATATAGCTTCATTGAAATATCTTTACTTATTTTCTTGCCCAAAAAAACTTAACTTCGACATTTAATTATTTTTATAATAACATAATTTAATACTGCACATAATATAAATAAACATAACTAAAATATTCTATTTGAAAATCACCTACGAATAATACAAATTCTTTGTATTATTCGTAGCACTTGTAGCTAGTGGGAAATTTTCAATATTTACTTATTTTCACAATAACAGAACATAAACACTGCATAATATAAACATTAATATAATGTTCTACATAATAATCATACACTAGTAAAGAATTTGTATTATTCGTAGCACTCGTAGCTGGTGGGCAGTATTTGCATAATATCAGCACTTAGTCATAATCTTAATAAACAATTTCCACTGCCACTACCGCACAATACACTTGAGTGTCTCCTAAAATAATCATGTTCATGCATAAATTTCCCTGAACATGCACTTTAGTAAGCATAATCGTTTGAAAGGCGCTGAATCGTGCCACTGACGTGAAAAGATTGATAGGCCTGTATCACGGATATAAATTTGTTAGATCGGATCTTGTAATATAATGCGTAATGGAATTTTGTTATAAAACTACTTTTTAGGTTACTTAATGGTTATTCAAGTATTTAATATCTACGTAAATCCGTAAATACTTTTACTAAAGGATTTTAAATTAACTTGATTATTTTTATTATTTAAACTATTAAAAACGGGATATTTAACATGTTTTTATTATTATTTTACGGAGCTCGATATTTCGACAGACACGAAATAATTTAAATAGTTTTATTAAAGTTTATAATTTTTTTTTTTTGAACTTTTATTAAAGTATTATGAGGAGAATTAACAATTAATATCATTTTATGACAAATTAATATATCTAAAGTTAGCGTTTGCGAAACACAAAATAGTTAATAATCTCCGCAATGGTTTGTCGGTTTCGGTTTTTTTTTTTTAATTTTTAGGCAAATAGAGGATTTTTCTTTTTTTTTAATTCAGAATAAGTCAATCCGCGTCAATAAGCAAGTTGTGTATATAAATATAAGAAATGTTATATTAAGAATCATGTAAAACTTTGTCACATCTATTATCCTTCTATTTCCAGTAAAAGGTTTACATATAATAACATTTTAAGGAACTGATATCCCTACATATCTTTTGTATCCCGAAATTTATGACCTGATCCGGAGAAAGGTGGAGGTATTTGTACTGGTGACAAGGAGGAAATCTCTAAAGGGATATGGCTGAATATCAGCCACGTTTGATATTTTATTACCTTGCCACCTATAACGCGGGTTTGTCGATGTAAATTCAAATATTTGGAATGTTCGTAGTTGTTTTGTTTAAATCCTGAATGGTCAAAACTGTCTATATGAAGTTTTAAAATAACATGTCTATTTTTACTGTTTTTAGGTTTTAAAATCGAATATTTGCATGTTTTTCGTTTGATTTCGCTAAGCTCTATATTTCAGCATCGCCTACATATTATGTTCTGTTAACATGTGTCGTGGAAAGTGAAAAACGTTGTAATTATTCCGTTTCCAACTCTTTTGGTAATAGTTATATTATAAATAAATAATTCTTATTATATCTCATTACTTTGTTTATTTTAATCAATGTAAACACAATATACATGACTAATAAAATCAAATTCTATCTCACGCGACCACTATATGGTACCAGCTACCTTTTATACATAATGTATTTGATATAATTTTAAACTTAAAAATAGGCATAGTTCTGTTTCTCTGATTCCTGGTTATGATAAGAAAAGGTAGGTTTCAAATTATGACGCTTAGAATTACAAAACGTTCTTAATTCTTTCTTGATAATATAAAAAATGATACCTAGACAAAAACATTCCTTCCTAAATACCGAAGCGTGTATAAAATTTAGAACGTTGATATAGAACTCAACGTAACTTGAACTCAAAAACACGATATAAATCCCCATACAAGTTGAAACAAATCCAATAAAGTTCCAAGTAGAACTTAACGTAAAGTACAAGCAGATTGTCATAATGTTTTGTTCTAGAATAATAAATTAATATAAAGGTCCATGTACGATCGCGCTTCATCGCTGCGGTACTCGACATAGTTTACTTTTCACGCTTCAGTGAGTCCGTTTGATGTAGGGGTATCAAGAGCAACCAAACTCATGAAAAGTATGACCTCTACACATACGCTTTTTGTCTTTTACTATCTTCTTTGGGGCTTAGTCCGTTTGGTATCGTGACTTTATGACGCTAATACCTTTAGGATGATACGCATTAAGTTTAAGTTGCTGTCGCTCTCTAAGGCATGTTACGTATCAATTAAATAAACTCAACTTATTTATTTCATTTAATTTCTAATGCGTTAGTAAACGCATAAGTTATTTTTTGTTTCTTAGATTTTTGCTTTACAAAGAATCAATAATATTTTTTATACTAGGTACATGTAATAAAAAAACTTTAATTATATTATTTAAGTCATTTAATTAGTCAACCGCATATTACATAATATGACGAAAGCTGTATCAAATTTGAGTATCGGTAGACTACGGGAAATTAAGAAATTTTCTATGATTTTTTAAATGTCATAGGAAGGAGAAAAAGCAGTCGTTACCTTATAGTGACTATCGTCGCCCATAGACATCCGTTCAACCAAAGGTTCTGCATAACCTTTGCATTGCCCACCTCTTGCCTATACCCCCTAATAGACCACCGGAAACTCACAAGTCGAATAAAACGCGAGAACATAGCTGTCATTTAAGGCGGTGTTGTGTAAGCAAAGGGTACCATCGTGGTCGTGCAAGCTAATTCAGCTGCAAAGCAGCATACACTACCTCTTACTCTTACTTTATAAAATAAACTCCGATATTGATAAAATCAAATCCGAAATCGCGGAAACGCTAACGCAGGTGTTACGTCTATGTTTAGGGACCCTAATAGATCGCGTGACCACTAAGTTAATGTGAGCGACCTATTAATTGGTTCTTGTTTTCAGTCACGGTCGCTAAGTTATAGGTACAGTAGCTGACAAGCATTACCGCAGAAAATGCTTCCACGAAAAATGTTTCTTTATGACAAACTTGTAATAATGTTCAAACTTATATTACGTAAACAGACTTGTGAGCAATTTTTTGGTCTTAACTCTATAGACCCACTCGTAATTATTATCATCTAAATCAAATTATTATATTAATGTCGTCTATACGAAATATTATATTTTTGATTTTACTAGATATAAAGGCGAAAAATATTGCAGTGTACAATAAAAAAACAGAAACAAATACATGAAAGATTAAACCTTTAGTTTTGTATCGTTTATTTTTTTCTATCATAATGTATTTAATACTCATATTATTAATAATAAGAATTTAACTGTTCCTCATTAAAGACTTCTTTGAAAGATAGGAACTCTTTCAAAGAAAGATTTACAAGTTTTAAATTAAATTACAATTTTTATTTAAGTGATTCTTCAATAGAATTCGAATAAGTATAAAAGCGATAGTTTTAATAGTTACCATAAAGCATTTACCAAAATATTTGACCCTTGGAAAGCGAAATAAATAAAGTACAAATATCCTTTTGTTGACCGACTCAATACACTCCAGCTCCCATGTCTTCAAACACGTTTACTACCACCTGGGGATCGCTTATTGCGCCATCGACTTACTGCAATTTATAGCCCGAAAACACACGGAAGTATTAACTTTATACTTTACCGATAGAGTTTAAACTCCCTTGTTAGAAAGAAGTTATGTCACCTTTCGCTGTCACAAGTTATTTGTACCTGTTAGTTTCTTCTTATCCCTTATTTATGGGAATTGTAGTGTTACTTATCTTTGTTAGTGGACAATATGTTATTGTAAGCGTTTACTTAATTGAATAAGCTGAACATTTAGTGTTTTAAGGTTTTCTGTTGTTCCTGCTAATTTGTTGCTGATTAATCTTTAACTTTGTGTAGCAAACAGAGATTAAATAAGCAGTGTAGTATCGAGACTTGCCATATACCTCTTAGAATAAGCGATGCTTTTTTTGAAAAAAAAAATGATAATCCAGTTTAATATGGGAGACTTAAAGCAATTCTTTTTATTATTTCACGGGTAGAAACATAGTAAACAGCTAATATATAATATATTTTCATAATTTTTTTTTTTATATTATTGTCACTACAATGAATCTTTAAATTTTAATTAGCTCAGGGATAGAGCCAAAAAGCCTATGAAAATGATGTAAGATTATAAAAATGCGATGAGAAAGATCAAACGGCTCTCTTAATTATTGCTCTTAATTAAAATATGAATTACTGACTTTCGCCGTTGTCTAATTTTATTTTTACTCAACCAAACTGTGAATTCATATATGTGGATAAATATTTACTTTAATGCGGCAGTAGATTCATAGCTAGCAAAAGAAAATTTCTTGGATTAATATATTTCGACTATTATATTGCACAAGCTGGCAAAAGTGCCACCAAGGATGACGTTGTCTACTGTCTTGTCATTCTCTCAGAAAAACAGCAAAGCTGTTACGGTTTCACGCAGATGATACCCAGGCAGCTGATTACAACACAGCGCAACCTTTCCACCGGTCAAACTCAAGTCACACATAAATTCTCCCAAAAACTTATACTTTTTCGAATCATAAGATACATGGTGCTCATGACGAATGATCAAGCCATACAAAACCAGTTTATACGAATCTCTTATTGTACATAAAATATAAACAAAACTAGGCCACGTTATTCTAGAAGTAAAGCTTGAAGTAACGCCCGAAAACCGATCAAACGATCATCCTAACATCCTCTTATAAAATAATGCTTCTATCAAATAATGGATATTTAATGCTAGCTGTTCGCTGTGGTGTAAGCTGCAACGAAATTGGAAAATAATATTACATGTTTTATGTGTTTGTTAGCAAAGATTCCGCGAACCTTAAAAAGCTTCAAAATATTAAATACACAATATACACATAGTGCCCCATGGTTTCACCCACGTACTTCCCATTCCCTTGGGAGCACGGTGATAAATTATAGCCTTTATGTTATTTTTATGTATAAGCTATATCATTATAAAGTTTCATCAAAATCCATTCAGTAGTTTTTACGTGAAAGAGTAACAAATATCCATACTTACAAACTTTCGCATTTATAATATAAGTAGAATCTCATACTATATATTTCCTCAACGTCTTATTCTACGTTAGCTACTTAAATGAATAATTATTTGTACAACAAAGAGCCTTTCTTATATAAAATTTTAAAATATGAAAAAGAATTTTAAATCAGTACTAGTTACTTTAGATAAGGACTCAATCAAAAATGAAACTTTCAACTCTATAACAAAACAAATGGTACCACAAGTAAAGGTTTTAATAATAATAATAATAATTCTTTATTCGAGTAACTAAAGACTCAATTTTGTTATTAAGCAAACATTTCTTAGCAAGTATTGTTAGATAGAATTATTACATTTTTTTATTTGAAATATTTAATAAAAACTTTTCCCCATAGAAACGGATCATTGCCGTACCGTTTTATATTTAAAAATATTTAATAAAAAGCTTATAATATTCCTATAACAAGTATGGACTTGAGCCCTGTCATATCCAGTAATTTTACAAAGCATAGGTACTCACGGCGGATTCTCGGGACTGTGGAAATTAATCTTCCTACAAATTAAGACAATAGGAGGACTATTAGCAACATAATACATTATTACACTGCAAAATTTAATATAAAAATTGTCGAAGAATAATAATATAATAAGTGGTTGCTTTTTTTATAATATCAAAACTGCTTAGATAAAAAACTGTTAGATATTTTTCGATGCGATTATTGTATAATGTCAATAGGCCGAATAGAACAGTTCGTTTCGAAAAAAAGCAACCAAATTTAGGCATCACATTGAAAAGTAAGTAAAGTAAAGTATCAACCCTTATATGTCCCACTGCTGGGCATGAGTCTTCTCCTTGAAATCAGGGGAGGAGGAAGAAATCAGGGGCTAATGGGCCATAGTTCACCGATGCGCTGGCCCAATGCGTGGTGAAATTCACATACCTTTCAAAGACTTTTAATCTCATCAGGCATGCAGGTTTCCTCACGATGCTTTCCTTCAACGGTGAGCGAACGATGGTCTCGTGTTTGGCGTGCACTTAGAAATTAAGAAAAACCCACTTCAAGGCACACACGGACGGGTCAGGATCGAACCCGGAACCTCTCGCAAAAGAAGCCGAGTCCTCCCACCACTGGACCATCGGTATCACATTTACTATAATTTATCCCCGTACTCCCATGGCTATAGGATGTAAATCGCTAAAACCGCAGGGCGTTGCTAGTGCGTATATTTCATACCGCTATGTAAAAATGTGTAGGTACCATCCAGAAACGATATCCAGATTTTATGTTCAGAAGTGGACTAATAAAGGCTGATGATGATTATGATCCAGAAAATATTTATATGACAGAATAACGTATTCGTTTCATCTAGTCATAACAATTTATACACAACACGTAAATTAGGCTTTATTCAAATCAAAAAAACAATCGAAATGGTACACCCGGTTTTTATACAGAAATCTCATTAATTCCATTATTATCTTGACCAGGCATATTTATTATATTTGGCTAACGCGTAGATACCAACCCTTTATATAATTCCAATTTAATCTCCGCAAAAGCACATGCCGTTGATACATTACATCGGTTTTTCCGCAAATATTTCGTAGCAATTTTGAATATAAGCTGAGCGTATTGAAAAAGAAATTAAAGTTACTAAACTCAAACTAATTAATATACTTACCTGAGATGATATATGAATCATCATCAGCCTGTGGCAGTCCACTGCTGGACACTCTCCCAAGGCACGCCGCTTTCCTCTATCTTGAGCTTTGAGTATCCAGTTGCTGCCAGACACCTTGCGCAGGTCGTCGCTCCCATAGTAAAAATGGTCCATCATTTCAAAGATTGTCTGGAACAAAAAGACAGACAGACAAAAATTATTAAAAATGTTGATGATGATGAAGCGGTTATTTTAATATTAGAAATAATAATAATATTATTATTATTAATTTTAGAAATTAATTAATATTAACATATATAGTATAATAATAGACACTCTAATTTATACGTATAAACATTCAGCTTAAATTAAGTAATAGCCTTGTAATATTTGATGCAGATTTGCCCGAAGCGCTGAAGATTTTTAAGGGTATTCACAGTTCACCGTTACGTATCTCCGGATGGTCGCATACAAATTGGATCGGTCCCTAGACGGAGATCACCGAGTGCGAACCAATTTTTTTTTAATTCTAAATAAAAAAAGCCATATCTATTAAGGTAGATATAAGATATTATTGCTAACAGAAATAAAATGTAGTAGGTAATTTACGAGTAGATCGGAGCGACGCTGGTTCAGTGAAAGAGGGTCTCCCCTCAATGAAATGGGACACGAGGGTCGCTTGCTCACCGGTGAAGGAAAACATCGTGAGGAAACCTGCATGCCTGATGAGATTGAAAGTCTTTGGTGTGTTGAAGCTCATCAACCCATATTACGCTGGCACCTCGATGAACTGGTTGCTACTTTACTTTTTTTAAGTAATTTAGGAAAAAGATTTTTGGTACTCATGAAAGTAAAGTAATTGTATACTTAGAGCCTGTTTCAACACATCCTGATAAGTGCCGGATAGGCTATCCACAACATATTTGACGGATAGTCCATACTCTATCTGTTGGATAGCCTATTCGGCACTTATCAGGAAGTGATGAAACAGGCCCTTAGTAGGGTATACTTAGAATAAGCTATACATATAACAGACAAGCCTGTGGTCACAGTCGCCCAAGAATTAAAGAGTTCTCTAAAAATATAAGTCGAGTTAAGTTATAAAAATATCCAATTACAAGAAGTTTTAATTTTATATTCGTCTTTACTGCTTTCAGGATATAATTCATAAAAAACTTGAGTTTGTACTTATAAAAAACGAGTAATATTGTTTTAATTACTATGAATAAAGAGAGACAACCTCTATGGCTCAATGATTAGCGCGTTGGCGCTTCAGCCAGCAGCGGGTTCGAATACCACCAGGGAACAAAAAAACGTTTCAGTGTTCCAGGGTCATAGGTGTGTATTTAATATGTGTACATTATACTTTTGGAGTCATTTCAAGTCAATATTACATTTAATTCTATTTTCAAAAAAAAGCTACGTTTAGAAACGTTAAACACAACATCGTCAATACGATAAGTACTTCTTGAAATGAAGTCGAGGGTAAGCTCACACAAACGTGATGTTCCTTTGATCTTGCTCTAAACAGATTCGCATAAAACAAGTACTTAGACATCATCAGCTTGAAGTGTACTCCTAACCGCTGATAAATAAACGTGTGTTATCTCTTAAAATCTAACGGATTTGAAACTTATTGGTATGAAAATACGCATTTATATATTTTTTTTATATTTCATAATTATGAGATTGCCGTAAACTTTTGTTTATCCTATCAAATATTCTCATGTTTTCAATGTAGTCTATGCAAATTAACTTATCTATCTTATCTTTTATATATAATCTTAACATCACAATTTGCTCTTGACTTACTTCCGTCAGAAAAATCAGAGGTATTTAGTCACGTCAAATAGAAGTTTTACTGAAAAAAAATTAAAATATTGTAACTTATACGGGCGCTGGAGGGTTTGCAGGAGATGCTGCACAGTCGAAACGAATCCTCCCGACGGGTGGGCCTTAGGATGAACTTGGACAAGACGAAAGTCATGTTCAATGAGCACGTTCTCCCTAGGCCTGTTAACGTCGATGGCAAAACTCTCGAAGTCGTGCAAGAGTATGTCTACCTTGGGCATACTTTGCAGCTAGGTCGACATAACTTCGAGAGGGAAGCCGATAAGAGGATTCAATTAGGATGGGCAGCATTCAGGAATCTTCGCCATATTCTCACGTCGTCTATACCGCAGAGTTTGAAGACGAAAGTCTTCAACCAATGCGTTCTCCCCGTGATGACCTACGGGGCCGAAACGTGGCCTCTTAATTTACGACTGGTCCGCAAGTTTGCCGTAGCTCAACGTGCTGTGGAGCGTGCTATGCTGGGTGTTTCTTTGGCAGATAGGATTCGAAACGAAGACCTTCGCCAGAGAACTAAAGTTACCGATATCACGCAAAGAATAAGCACGTTGAAGTGGCAAAGGGCTGGTCACGCACTCAGAAGAACGGATGGCCGATGGGCCATTAAGGTTCAAGAGTGGAGGCCGCGTTTAGGTAGACGAAGTGTTGGTCGGCCATTAACCAGATGGGAAGACGATCTCCGTGCAGTGGCAGGTCCGCGTTGGATGCGAGTAGCAAGGGATCGGTCGTCTTGGCGTTCATTGAGGGAGGCCTATGTTCAGCAGTGGACGGATAGAGGCTGATGATGATGATGAACTTATACGGTATATCCTAACTTTATATCACCACAGAGTCTACATATCCCCGTTTCACTAGAATATACCCTTATGTTCAGTGATATAACGGCGCTCGCCATCGATCGTCGTATGGCTCATCTGAACATCCTGCCATCTGTTTATCTATGAGACCTATTTCAAGTAGGTCACGAGGTCAATAACCTTTGACGCCATTTTATCACTATCATTAGCCTTCTACTATTGGACTTTAAATTTAAGGCCTACTCTACTAATATTAGAGTATTAAAACACCTACCAGAGTAGATAGACCCTTTATGTCCCACTGCTGGGCGCGGGTCTCCTCCTCGAAATCAGGCGAGGAGGGTGATGGGCCATAGTTCACCGATGCGCTGGCCCAGTGCGAGTTAGTGAACTTCACATACCCTCAAAGACTTTCAATCTCATCAGGCATGCAGGTTACCTCACGATGTTTTCTTTCACCGGTGAGCGAGCGATGGTCTCGTGTTTGGGGTGCACTTAAAAATTTTAGAAAAACCCATTTCAAGGCACACACGGCTGGTCAGGATCGAACCCGGAACCTCTCGCATAAGAGGCCGAGTGCATCCACCACTGGACCATCGTCGCTCGCAACTAAGTCCATATTAACGCATACTAAGTCCATATAACGTCATTACTTAGGAAACTTCTCAACTGGAAGCCTATTTGCTAAGCGATGATTACTTATAACAAGTTGTCAACACTTAGCTAATATACAGTTTTAAACTTTAGATATCATATCATCTGTTCATAGAGTGATCTAGTGGTCAAAATACCAGATGTTCGGCAAATGTTGAAGCTGAACAGTTGAAGACAGCAGACAGATAACATCACAAAGAGTTACTATCCTCAGAAACGAGAGAACGAACAAGTAGAAGAACTAAAACTAAAATGACGTGGTGTAAAAAGCGTCCATAGATATTATTATTATAAAAAAAATACTTTTAACATTAGTGTTCTACAAATAGGTGAAATGCTTAAGCTGTTTAAGTTTTTTTTTTTTTTTTTTGCAAATCCAAACAAAATGAGATATTAACTTATCTGCCAGTCTGCATAAATAGGCATAGTATGTATAGTTATATAATTAAACCATAGCCACAACATAATAACCACAATTCTCCCTTGACGATTGTAAAGTATCTGAAACATCAGGCGTGTAAAAACCATAATAAACCAACATAAAATCCGTAAAAAATGTTTAATTATAAGCAAAATTATAAGCAGAATTAACATTACGAAAATTAATAATTAAAATTCATTACATTTATATTGAAATGGTAAGATAATTTAGCTAAATCGTCATAATCAGACTTAGCCTATTCTCTTATCGAATGAGTTATGAACTGTATAACGTTCTGCTTCTGAAAGGTTCTAATATAATACCGAAGGCCTAGGACATAAATTATTGCCTATAGAACCCAGGGCTTATTAGCTGGACGAGGATTTCAATAGTCGAAACGTTTATGATTGGGCCGGCTATGTACTTACGCCTCGTTTTAGCCGATATTAAGTCAAGCTGGCTTAAAGGCAATCTATTTTGTTATGAAAATATATTTTGATTATATTATATTAGAAAAGCTTCCTACATTATCAATCGCTTTAAAATTGAATAAAATTAACGGTGGCTTTCAATAACTTATCCATCTTAAAGTTTTCTTATCGATCTTAAAATTTTGACGGATTTTGTAAGAAAATGTGTCAAAATTTCAAGATAGGTAAGAAAATTTAAAGATAGATAGGATATTGAAAGCCGCCGTAATTCATTTTGAACTATCGTAAAAATGCTTAGAATCCTATTGAATACTATAAATGCGAAAATTTGTAAATAATATGTATGTTGTTATTCTTTCAAGCAAAAACTGCTAAATGGATTTTGATGAAACTTTACGTAAATATAGCTTACATATCAGAATAACACATAAGATATAATTTATTCCCGTACTCCCACTGGGGCCCTGGTAGTTCTTATTCTAGGCCCTTCTTCAAATAATTCGGCATACGTACGTCTTATGTATTACAAGAATTAATTTCGTACCCAAATCTTAGATGGCGCACTCTAATTTTGGTAAACTCATCCCCATAATCTGTCGTGACTGTCTCTGTCATTATGATGGAGCGGGTATTCGGATAATCTCAACAATCAAAAGAATTATATTCGAGTTAATCCACCATCGTAATGATACGCGAATAAGCCTACCCGAACTTTGAAAATAGAAAATCCGTTTTGCGTAATATGAAGATTCTATCGGAAAATTAATTTAAATCGATGGATTATATTGCTTTCGAAAATACGTCAAATATCCTAAAATATACTCTATAATGAATATAAACAGTATTGTTTTAGAACTTGTAATATGGTAAAATATCTCTTTAAGTACGATTAGTTGAAAGTAAAAAAAATCAATTATAATAATTCCAAAAATTTGTACTATTAATTGTTATAATCTTAATATGATATTAATATGTCAAGTTTACATAAATATATAATAATACTAGCAGCGCTCTGCGATTTCACCCACTTACTTCCCTCACTTATTTTTAATCTAATGTACAAACTATGTTATTGTAAAGTTTCATCAAAACCCATTCAGCAGCTTTTGCGTTGAAGTGCCAAAAACATCCAAACTTCTATACTCTCGAAATTATAATATTATTATTTGGATACAATAAGCAAAATATGTGCTGAAGACATATCATTTCCTTCCACTCAAGAATATTTTGCTTTATGTAGTTAATATTTATGTTGTTAAATGTAAAGGAAGTATTTATATAATTTACACTGTTGAAGACCGCTTGTGACCTAAAAATTATTATTATTATTATTATTATTATTATGTTTTTTTGGGTTTTCCATTCTCCTTTACAGGGTTCTACTGAAGTTGCGGGCTTGTGGCCAAACAACTACAGGTGATGTGTTAATTAGTTATTATTATTAGCTAAAAACTTGCGGACGATGCGACATGTGTTGAGGATGACTGCTTTCTGTAAGGTGATGTATGTGAGTGGATGAATGTTGAGTGTTTTGAGGGAAGTATGCAACGTTTTAGGTACAATGCCAGTGGTTGAAATGACTATCGGAATAGTTTTGACTGTGTTAACTTTCCATTGCGTCTTTATTTCTATTGTGAGGTCAGTATATTTTGTTAGTTTATTTGTTTGTGTGGTTGTAAGGTTGTGTGAATTAGTAAGTAAAGTAAACTATTATTATTATTATTATTATTGGCTATCTAAAAATCGTTTAAAAATCATGATAAGCCACGAAAAAATCGTAATAAGTTGTTTCATTATAAGCTGCGAAAAATCATAAAAAGTTGTTTCATTAAAAGAATAATTACCATATTTAAACAATATTATTTCGGTGACCTTTAAAACCAACATAATAATGGTTGAGAAAAAGCACATTTAGTTAAATAATTTAAAAGTTAGAGTTAATCTTTCGGCGAAGTAATCTAAGTTAAGATCGAAAGGATTGCGGACGTCGGATGAGCACGGCACGAATCCTGGCACGGCGCCACCAGAAAATGCTTCGGTGAAAAACCTGGTGCTAAGTTAATGTAATCACACAGCTGAACGGACGGGCTATCGATATCTATACATAAAAATCTTACGAGCGTACGTTTGTCATAATACTCCTCGAACATACAACCTTCATATAATCATCTAAACGTAACGTGACATTTGTCATACTAAAAACTATATTTAATTTTTTTTTATTGGCTGAGAATAAATCCCCCTTATAAATATTCTTAGATGGGCCATCTGCTCATCTACTTTTCCGATGTAGCTTTAAGAACTTAAGGCCAACAGCATACGTCCTCTCGAAAAAAAAAGGCGTATCCTATAAACTATATAACTATATATTACTTACTAACCTCTGTATGCATTTTACTCTTTACTCTTATGTATTTTAAAGATGACAAACAATTTAAAATCAAATTTTAAATGCGTATCAATTTTTTTTACTGGCAGAATGTTGCAAAGTGGTATGCCAAAAACGAAAGAAGAAGAGGCGCTTATCAACAACGGCCCGTACCAGGCCTTCGCGCTACGTATCCCCGCTCTACGGGAATTGCGAGGCGAAGGTAGGGTTGAGGTGGTCGCTGTCATGCGCCTTATTGTTTTGGATAATAGTATATCAATTATTTATTTCCCCAGGCGTAGTTAATTTTGTATATAGTAATAATATAAGGGTTCATAATAATATTTATGGTGTTTCTCAAAGTGTAGTAAAAATTGGACCATTGAAGAGCAATATCATTTTTCATTTTTTTTATTTCCGCCAGATTGTCACAAGTATATTGCATGAATTGCCAAAGCATTAGCCAGACAGTTCACGAAATTTTGTAGCAAACGTTATGGCAGAATATTATCATTCGCTGTTTAGTGAACGCCTGATTAAGCTAGTTGGCTGCGATATATATTTAACAGTTATGATGATAACAAGTGGACTTTGGCAAGACGAGCACCTCGCTCCGTTAGAGATTTTTCTTCACTTCTTTATTTCACATAAAAGTTGGTAGATTACCAAGCTAATTCCATATTTGACTTTTAAAAGAATCTTACACCTCAACATTTGCCTTTTCTTTAGTATAATTAGCACGTTACCTTTGAGCGACGATGGTCCAGTGGTGGGTGGACTCGGCCTCTTATGCGAGAGGTTCCGGGCTCGATCCTGACCTCCCCGTGAGTGCCTTCAAATGGGTCTTTCTAAATTTCTAAGTGCACCCCAATCACGAGACCATCACTCGCTCACCGGTGAAGGAAAACATCGTGAGGAAACCTGCATTGAAAGTCTTTTAAGGTATGTGAAGTTCACCAGCCCACACTGGGCCAGCGCATTGGTGAACTATGGCCCATTTCCCTCCTCGCCTGATTTCGAGAAGGAGACCCGTGCCCAGCAGTGGGACATAAAGGGTTGATACTTAACTTATACCTATACTTATATCACTTGACCCTTATGAAACAAACTTGCCGTGTCCAGAATCACAAGACAACAAGATAAACATATTATTACCAGGACTGACCTTCAGCTTAACCCAACTGACCTCACGTCCTCATCAAGTCATTAAAATGTAGGGTCACACGAGGATATATTTATAGCGTTAAAGGATCAGTCGATCGATAGATTGTTTACTTTGCGCCCTCGGATGATGATAATTTTAGGGATAATCTCTAATATTTAATTAATATTTATTTCTTATGTATGTAAATCTGTATTCGTAGTATTTTGTAAATTATGTACGGAAATAAATAATTATATTTGGCCTCGAAGATAGGCTATGTTCACTTGTAGGTATGAATCACTTTTAATAAGATTACTTATAACATTTATTTTTCTATTTATTTATATAGAGTTATATATATTATAGAGTTGCACCACCCGGAGGTTCTAAGCGCGCTACCGCTGCGGGTCCCGTACCCGGGCCTACGGCGCCGGCACGCGTTGCTCAGTGCTCCCGCATCCCGGACGAACCTGCTAAGCGCATCTCCCGTGTCACGCGCCATTAATCTAATAAATATCCTTGCGGATAAAGAAGTAGATGTTTTTTGTCATAACTTGCCGAAACTCATGAAATTAGTCCAGGTAGTTATCGAAAATAATGATAATAATTAATTAATATATTGTATCGTTTGTGTAATTTCAGTGTGTTCGCCATTGAGATTATTTGTTTTGTATAGCATCGTCTTGGATTTTATCTGTTATGGTGTTATATTTCTATGGTCTAAATAAATAAATAAAATAAATAAATAAATATACTACTTTTTTTACTTATTTTAAAATTACATGACGATTTATAATCTATTTTGTTCTAGATATTTAACAAATACTTATAACAAAAAAGGTACTTACATCAAAGATTTACAGGGTATCTAAAAAATCACGTTATGATATCTAATGATTTTACTAGCGTATAGTACCAATTAATCGTTTAATCAGTATTAATTTGATCATATACTTTGAACCCAGCTCAAAACTTTCTGTGGAAAGTTTGAAGCGACTTCAAAAAACGTCTTGGTAACATGTTGGAACGTGTATATCCGCACGCACATCCATTTTTTATGTCATGTTAACTGTCTTACATAGTATAATGAATGCCTCATCATCATCATTATCAGCCTTTATCCGTTTTCTGCTGAACATAGGCCTTCCTCAATGAATGCCAAGACGTCCGATCCCTTGCCACTTACATCCGATATCGTCCGGCCACTGCTCGGAGATCCAACATGGTTATTGACCTACAAACATGCGGCCTCCACTTTTGAACCTTAATGAATACTTATGTCATAATAAATTCATAATAGTTTACATGTGATTCGGTATTAAAGCCTATTTTATGATAATACTAACCGACACGTTGAAACTGTTAAAAACGGCATATACATCTTTTTTTTAGATTATTTTTTTATTTGTTTGGGTATTTCTCATAAAGAAGGCATTTTTAACAATGCTGAAATTTCCAGTCTCGTGTAAAGAAAAAATATAAAGCACTAGTATTGCTCGCGGCTTCGTCCGCGTTAGCAAAAAAAATGTTTTTTTTTTATAAAAATATCCTATGTTACTTTTAGTATATATAAACACATACATTTAGTACATAGTTATATAGACAAAAAATAAACCTATGTATCTAATCTTCTTAATGATGATAATTACAGTAATTTATTAGTGATAAATGATAAAAAGTCAAGAACTATCTCGAACACGATTTTAAATGTTAAATAACTTAGTCAATTAGATAAGATTAGTGGGTAACTGAGCGAGAGTTTCGAAGTAATGTAATAATTTTAGTTTACAATCGAGTTAGTTGGTAATAAAGTATCAAGAATTGTTTATCTCCCCATAAATAGTGCAACCAATGTATAATTTACTTACGTCAGATGTATTTGACAAAACTTAAATTATTATAATCAACATCATCAAAGTATCAACACTGGACTAAAATAGACTTGAGACGTTAATTGTAATAATAATAATAATATTTTTTATTTGTATTAGACCAACAATTAATCATAATACATGTATGTTAAGAATTTTATATTGAGGACATTGCAAACCCGGTCTTAAGCTCGGCATTTGCTAGCATTGCTGTCGAGCCGTTGAGCCGCTGGGTGACAACACGGTCGCCCCAACGTTCACACTACATCCACACATGACAAAACAACAAATACAACATAATAATAATAATAATAATAATCTTTATTCAGTAATCAAGTTTACAATATACTATATCAGTGGCAGGAGACCCCTGTTAAGTAAAGAAATACCTGTAGTAGGTATTTAGGGGACTCCGCTCTTCCATAAGCATAATTTTACAGAATGGTTCTAAGTAGACATTTTTTTTTTTAAATTTAAATAACGGTGTGTGTATTGTGTCTGTGTGTGTGTGTGTTTGTGTGTGTGTGTGTGTGTGTGTGTGTAAACATGTTATGTAAAATACATAATTGTAGACTTCGCTAGAAATATGACTTCTTTAGGCATTGACGAAGTCATATTATGTAGGTTTTTTTATGATAGTTGGATAACTAACATGCCACCCGAGCGACGATGGTCCAGTGGTGGATGGACTGGGCCTCATATGCGAGAGGTTCCGGGTTCGATCCCGACCCGTCCATGTGTGCCTTGAAATGGGTTTTTCTAAATTTCTAAGTGCACCCAAAACACGAGACCATCGCTCGCTCACCGATGAAGGCTTTTTTCCAGTTCAGTGCGTGTTTCAACGTCTCTCGGCCAAAAAATGTAATGCCGGTACGCCAGATGAGCACAGCATTATTGTCGGTTTATATTTCACCGCACTTGTAACATGCAACATCCATAACATAACCACTTCCGTACTAACCGGTAACCGCGTTGAAATCCCTATAAAATTGGAATAATGAAGTAATTTTATTTTTTACTTCATATTTATAAGCAAATTGAATATCTTTCTCAGTTCTTTTTATATCTGTGGTGGATAAGCGTATCCTAAAAATAATGCGGGTAGGCATAATATACCAACCTATATACGTCTCATTGCTAGGCACGAGGTAGTCTCGAAATAGGGAGAGGATGGTATTAGGCCTTAATTCAACGATATGCTGGCTTTCGGGTTGGTGAACTTTACACACGTAAAAAGCCTTTTAATATCATCAGGTTCCCTCGCGATGTTCTCCACCGGTGAGACTGCGACGGTCTCGCGGACGAAGGTGGATTTCAAAATTGAAAAGACCATTGTCACTCACAGCGATAGTAGACTCTATCAAATTTACTCTACAAAATATTTTAATGTTTGCATAATTATCTTACCTTTGAAAAGTCACCGCGACAATATACATACCTACATCTCAAGATACGCATTGTACGTCCTGTCAAAATGGGCTGAAAATTTGCTATCAAGCAGTACGTCTCCCAATTTTCACCAAACTAACATAAAAACACAAGATTTGAGCTCTTCAGCCAAAATTTTCATCGCCGATGCGGGCGAACTTCACTTTCTATTTCTTCGATGCAACCCGCTGCAACTTCAGTTCATATATCACAGCCTCTCATATTCCGTGTTTAATTAACCGCAGCCCGCGGGCCCAGTAATTAATTCGTAACACCACACGTTACTACGCTTGTCACATAAATTCCTCAAGTTCATATTATGCGTACCCAATGGTAGGGTGCCCATGATTTGGTCAAAAGTAAGGACATTCCATTTTATATATTTATACACATACTTGGACAGTGAGTCAAGTATCTTAGCACGCCAAGGACATTTAAGGGACTGTAGATCAAGGTTTCTGTAACGTCTCTAGCGATGATGACATTTTTATGAAATTTGATCAGGTTATTATAATGAGAAATGATATGATTTAAGTAGACAAAGATACGACGGCAAATCTATAATAAAGTAAGCAAAGCCACGGCAACAGATTGTTTACTGATTATATCAAGGTACCCACTATTAGGTAAAGAAATTGAAAAACCTCACCGGCTTTTTATTATATTCAACGAAGAATGCATGATTTTAAATTATTATCAGCAAATAAAAATATCTTGAATAAAGTTGGCCACACAAGTACAAGGTCATTTTAGACACGTGTAAGGTTTTTTACAAAAATAAACCAAATGGTAATAACATTCGGTTTATTTTTGTAAAAAACCACTAGCCGTCCGTCACACAAAAGGCATTTTTGATATAAAAAATAGAGCCCAGAACAAAGCCCCGCTAAAAGCAATTTAGTGCTTTTAGTGACATAAATACTAAATCATATTGTTGATATGTCTCCAAATGAAATTACTGACGACCCGAATAAACCCCTGAATGACGCGACGAATATAATTATCATTGGTCTATGGTACCTTTTCGAAATTTGAAAATTTGAAACGATACTGAAAAGATGATGTGTAATTTGTATATTGAGGTTAATGGCGTTGATTATGTTAACTTGATTATCTCTATAAATAGCAATAAGATTTAGAAATTTGTTTAAAACAAGTTATAATTTTTTTGCAATTTAATAATACCATAGAACATTATTAATATTATTATCTGCTTGACCAGTTTTGATCAAGGCGAACATATATTGAGTCTAGAATAATATTATACATAAATATAAATTATCCATAACTTTTAAGGTAACTTGTTTTATTCAGGCGTTCAGCGAAGGATAGATAGAGGCTAATGAAGATGATGAACTTATTGCATTTTAATTTTTAGTATTTATTAATTAATTAAATATTTAATACACGCTGTTCTGGTAAATGTTAATAGCAAATCCAAAAGAAGAACAAAGACAAGCTCCGAACTAATAGACAGACTCATAAAGACTAATTAGTATAATAGTCTTTTTATTATGTAGTTCTAGAGCCAGCGCTTAAATATTAAATATTTTATAATTGTACAAGACAATAGAATTTCACTAAAACTGTTGAATATTATATTATTGAGACAATAGCGAAACAATGGAGTATTGAAAACAAAATTTATTTTGGTAGAATTTGTAATTCAAAATCGATTACCGAAATCAAAGCAGATATAATTTGGCTTTGATTACGAAACTTTACAGATGTTGAGCGCTGTTATTTCATAATTTGGAAGTTATTTCCGCAGTCAATCATGTTTTGTGATTGGATTGATTTTAATGTTCAGTCCAGGATGTTTATCTTAATACTAATCATCATCATTATTATGGATGGATGGATAAATGGAATATCTGAAGGAGTATCAGACGCTTTAATCCACTATGGCATCTTAATATTGACCTCATATTGGATGAGTAAAAAAAGTTTCAGTTCACAAAATGAAAAAATACAATATGGTCATCGAAAATGACGTCATCTGATTAAAAGCGACCAATCACAAAAGGCGAATGGCGTGCTAGTTGTTTTGTGACGTAATTTTGTGTGCAATGCGGCTTTTATTTAGTATTTACTATGTTGAATCTAAAAACACTATTGGGGCTATCCATCTGAGATACTTTAGCCTTGTCTCGTCTTGCTGTTATTGAGGGAGGCTTTTTTTTAGTAGACGGCCAAAGGCTGATGATAGTAATGATGAAACAGGTATTTTATAAACCCCACCACGGTTAAGGCTTGGTCGTGGCGGTGGGGCTCAGTAGCCCAGCCCAGCCCAACATCTTGGACGAAGTGAATTGAGCCGAGGGGGCTCTTTGTACCCCTCTTATAAGAATAGGGGGCAAGGGGCGAGGACATTGTACTGTCTCGACGTTGGGAGGAGTTGTTCTGTGGTGCAAGGAAACCCCTCTGTGGAGTTGATGTTGGTCCCCTGAGGGACTGTCTAGCCGTCGAGGTGCCCTGTTGCTTGTAGATCCGGGGCACCTCACCAAAGGCGGCATTGGTGGCACTCGCCGGGTTTTAGTGGATAGAGCTGCGTCCACTTATCAGCTTTCGGGCGGGAAACCCACTCCCCCGCGGGATGCCTAAGCGCATTTCCCGGCGTTAAAGAAAAAAAAAGGTATTTTATAAAAATAAAAAATATTATCCTTAATTTATTCAAAATTATCATTATCATATACATTGAAATTCACAGATTATAGTAAAGCTATTAACGCCAGCCATCGTCCAGCTTTCAACCGAACAGTTTGAGTTAACTTCACTTTTCTTAATTACCTACCCAATCTTCGTATACTCAACGCTTTGGACTTATGAAATTCTCGAGATATTCACTGTTCTTACCAGGAAGCAATTAATTCTCATTGTAGAAATAAATGATAAGTTCGTTAGTCACTCCATTTTATCGAAGATTTTTTTCCTTTTATCCGCTTAATAAAGTATTACTTAGAGATTTTTATGTTAAGAGAAAATTAATTTAAAAATTTATGTATTTTTCTTACTAGATAATTGACACTGGCTTATTCGTGTCTCGTGTTTAAAAAGTAGACACGTATGTATTCATAAATAAAAGATATCATAATAGCTCATCGTGAACATACACATACTAGCTTTTGCCTACGTCTTCGTCCGCCTGTACGTTAATTATCAGGACATATGTTTAAATTAACGCCTGCTGCATGTGATATGGTTTTTTTTATCTACTAAATTTCCTTACAAACTTCACCACGTCGTCGTTTAGTAGTGCAGGAAAACATCGTGAAGAAATTTGTGTGTGAATTTCAGCAACTCACACTGGGCCATCGGCGAATTGTGGTCTAATAGAGTATTAGGTCATCCCCTGATTTAAATGAGTTGATGATTTAATTTGACCATAATTTTACTTGAGTTTTGTTAATAATAAGTGACGGCCATTTTGATAGTGTCCTATTTTGGTTCACGTATAAATTAATATTTATATTTGCGTCACCATATGCTAATTTATTAGCATAATACAAAACGGTAACTATTTTTACATGAATTAATATCCCTATAAATAGTTTAAAATGGTGGCCCCACATAACATTATTGTGGCAATTTTATCTAACAGCACAGAAAATATAAATTGCCTACAAAATGGTTTTAAAGTCTACTAACGTTCGGTTTGGTTTCCCTTGGCAGTTTTCGCCAGTTGTAAAGAGTACAGCTCAATTTGATGTTTCAGGACATTTATGGAATACATGTCAACGGTTACACTAAATGACGCCTGAATATATTAATAGCGGTTGGAATAAAAGTAGGGGTAATTAAAAATAATTAATTTTATTTTAGAGATGTCAACGAAACGACTGCTTTATACATCGATATAAGAGGTAAGTGAAGAGGCGTTCATTGAGGGAGGCCTATGTTCAGCAGTGCATGGATAAAGCCTGATGATGATGATAATATAAAGACAATCTGTAACATTAGTCATCATGATTATCAAAATTTATCCGTCTTTAAGCATAGGTCTCCCATAACGATCGCCAAGACGGCAGATTCTCCACTATTCGTATTTAAAGAGCTACTGCATGGAGATCGTCGTCCCATCGAGCTTGAAGTCCACCTCCATGGTATATTTGGCCATAGGCCATTAGACATTTAATTTCTGGCCATATAGTCTTTATAAATTTATAAAATTGCTATAATATTATATATCCGGACATAGTTCACCGAGGCGCTGGCCGAAAGCAGGTTAATGAAATTTACATAATATCTTCAAACTTTCAAAATCATCAGGCATGCAGGTTCCCTCGTTATTTTCTTTTATCGATGGTCACGTGTTCAGGATGCACTTAGAATTTTACAAAAATATTTCAAGCAACACTTCAGGATCGAACCCAGACGCTCTCGCTAAAGAGGCCGAACCCATACCTATTAGACTCTTATTAAACCAAATTGCTATAAGAGTATTAAGTTTAAAATTATTTTAGTAATCTAAATTCCCAAAACTGTTATTTGGAACAAATGACGGGACCCAAAGAGACCTTAATTATAATTTAACTCCTGGTTAACGCTTTAACGATTAAATAAAAATAATCATAAAACTCAACAATTAAATCACTTATCTGCAAACTCCCAGTCATAGGAAATTAAATAAACATAACTATTAAGATAACATTAAATAAAATTAAATAAGATTATATTTTAGGCGTTGGCGAAATTTAAATTAAATTTGACTCACAAAGGTAAAGGGTACATTAATCCTATAAAAGTAAGGCTAAAAGTTTTCTGAATTTGTAAAAATGTATCAACGCGTGTTATACCAGCGCATGACCGCTATAGCCTAATACCCCTTTCGCATTTTGAGGCGGCATGAGTAAGCCGCTTATGTGATTGTGTCATGTTGTATTAAGCTGGTGACATGTTCGTGCTATAGTGGTGCTACTTTCGTGCTACTTTCCTATTATACCCGTGCTCGTCGTTACCTTTTACTACGCTCGTGCTACACTCGTGCTACTATGATATTATTATTATGCTCGTGCTCGTCGTAGCCTTTTGCTACGCTCGTGCTACTGTGATATTATGCTCGTGCTCGTCGTAGCCTTTTGCTACGCTCTTGCTACAATCTTACTACGTTCGTGCTACGCGTGGCACATTTGCGTTATATGATGTACGATGATATATTATTATGCTTGTGCTACACTCATGCTAAATTCGTATTATTTTGATGATCAGGTCAGATTCCAGCCTGCCTGAATCTTCAATCAAGCCGCCATGGTTCAGTAACTCGGGGTGACCTCAGCACCTTGGGCGAAGCGAATTGAACCGAGGACAGCGCACAGTGCGTCGCTGTCTTCACCAGATGCTTAAAAACATCCGCACAGACAAAGGTAATGCAAGTGCGATAAAATCCTTTTTTCTGACCCCCCCCCCTCCTATTGGGTAACGAGAAACTCACAAGGCACCCGACAAGAACGACAGTCAAACGCGAGAGATACCACACCGGTGCCGGCCCAAATCGCCTCTTACTAAATAAGTGATTAATATTTTTAATTATCACGAATCATTTCACATGCCTACTGAAATGTACTATCCGTGAACGCAATAAGCACAAAAACCTTTATTTACAAAGTTCTGCATAAAATCTTAAAAGTTCGGCTTTCACATTAAAATATTTCAAAGTTTTTAATGAATATTCAACAAACCCGCTAAAGAATGTCGTGTGAGTTCGAAAGTTTGTGAGAATGTGGGCACGTTAGTAGTGTGTGATATTTGTTAAAATTTTACATTCGAAACTTATATATGTCCCCCTGCTGGGCACGGGTCTCCTCCTCGAAATCAGGCGAAGAGGTAATAGTAGTATAACATTTCAATTCACCGATGCGCTGGCCCAGTGCGGTTTGGTGAACTTCACTTACCTTAGACTTTTAATCTCATTAGGCATGCAGGTTTCCTCACGATGTTTTTCTTCACTGACGAGCGATCGATAGTTTCGTGTTTGGGGTGCACTTAGAAATTTTAGAAAAACCCATAACAAGGCACACACGGGGCTGACCCCCCTGTCAGGATCGAACCCGGTACCTCTCGCATGGTAAACCCCCCTGGCCAGGTCCTGTTATAATAATAATACTGGCTTTTATAAATTATTATTATTATTCTTTTGTATTCAAAATTCTTTAATCATTCTATGTTACTAGGTTACATTGTACTTCAAATATAAACAAGCTAATATAGAGTCATCGCCACTTTAGAAGTCCGATAGACGCGGCGCTGCGGTCTCATAACTCAATGTTGCCAATTTATATTGTAATGATTTTCCACCAAGTCTAATACAAAAAAAAAATTAAATAATTATAGGGGTTATGGTCAGTAGTGGATTGATAAAGACTGAGTATGATAATAATGACAAAAATAATTATAGCAGCAAAATAAAAATCTCCCTGCCAGGTTTTAGTAAAATAAAACATTTTTTTTGTAAATATTTCATTCGTATTTTTTACGTATAACCGATTTGTAGAATTCATCTAAAACAAGCTTCTTCGGATGTGTTCGGCTTTTGCCAGGAGTGTCGATTTTCTCAGAAGTAATTGCTGCCATTGTTACTTCTTTTGTTATTCGACCTTTTTTACAGAAACACCTGAAAATATAATTCATCTGAGCAAGGATTTAATTCTTTTACCTTGTATTTATATTCATATAAAATATCATAAGATAAATGTAGGTATAGAGTTAATGATAATATTTTAACCCTAAATTAGGCAAAAATAAGTGACTCTGGCATCTCTAAAATTTACCTGTCATGGCAGTGACATTTATAAACATTTTATTCAACAGGGTTAATTGTTGTTTATTTTTACTTTCTAATTCACAAAATTATTTCACTTTAATGATCATTTTACGGCCTTCATTTTTTACACCTCACTTTATATTATATGCTCCATATTTCACGTAAAACAATTTAAAATATCACAACTTCTTACTCCAGACAGACGTCAAGATGTCAATGTTGTCAAATTTAGTTCGGCCATTAGTCGCAGGACTTTAAAAGTGGCGACGACTATAAACACGTCTTTTCTTACTTTACTATAATAATATCACAGCAATTCGTTATCAGCACGAATATAGTAAAAGTATTTGCTTATTCGAGAAAAGTGTTGCGTGTTTAGTTGTTTGAAGATGCCGAACTCAAATGGAGATACAAATGAACGAGGTATGCGTAGTTCATCAATTCCATCGTTTACCCTACATAATAGAGACGGGTATAGTATTTGGAAATTTAAAATGCGTAACTACCTTATGCACGAGGAATTGTGGGAAGCAATTATTGGCTACCCAACAGGGATAGACGTTCCGAATGTCATAAAGACGAAGAACGATCAGAAGGCACTAACAAAAATTTGCCTTACCCTTGAAGGTTCAGCAATTACGCATGTACGAAGTGCTACGATGGCAGCTGAAGCATGGAAGGCATTACAAAATGCTTATGAGGATAAAGGAATGGGTCGGCGTTTATATTTAGAAAGGAAATTATATAGGTTGAGCCTTGAAGACTATGACAATAATATTGAGTCGTATATCAACTCTGTTATTTCCACTGCCCAAGATTTAGCAGATATAGACAAAATAATAGATGATGCGTCCATTGCTGCTATTCTGTTGGGAGGTCTAACGTCGAAATATGATCCATTGATTATGGCCCTCGAAAATAGTAATGTAAATGTTACCACCGAACTGGTAAAATCGAAATTACTTAACGAAGTATTAAAGGAAAGTTCATCAATACTGGAGTGCACTGAGTTTGGCCTTAAATCCTATACACCACCATAGGACGAAGCATATAGATACCAGATATCACTTTATTAGAGAAAAGATTGGTGATAATTCGGTTAGGTTAAAATATACCAAATCATGTGATATGCTCGCTGACATACTAACGAAACCATTGCAGCGTGTGGCACATGGTAGATGTGTACTAGGCTTAGGTTTAGTGTAAATATATTTTTACACGTTTACTTAAAAACTTAGTATACATTTTCTTTTTTTTTGTATTGGTATATTTTGAGTTAAATTTTCTTTATAATTACACTTGTAATTTATTTTTGAGAATTTTGATTAAGGGGGTGTGTTATAATAATTATACTGGCTTTTATAAATTATTATTATTATTCTTTTGTATTCAAAATTCTTTAATCATTCTATGTTACTAGGTTACATTGTACTTCAAATATAAACAAGCTAATATAAACACGTCTTTTCTTACTTTACTATAATAATATCACAACAGGTCCATCCACCACTGGACCATCGTTGCTAAACTTCGTAAGGAAAACAATTATAATGTGTCTTATTTGCTTATATTTTTTATTTATAACTTCATAGAAGCTCGTGACTAAGCCATAATAAGCCACACAAGTCGATGCATCAGGTAAAGCAACGCTTGTCAAGGTTGGTCCGTGAATGGGTTATCTTTACATACTGAGACTTCTCCGTGCCTCGAAAAGCACGTTAAACTGTTGGTCTTGACTGACATTCATGGGTCTTTGACAGTCGTTACGGTAATGGAGAAAAGAAAAGACTAAGCCAGCAATGACTGGATGGTATCAAGAGAGATATGGAGGAGTGTGGAGTGATGCGGGATCTAATGAGCATGAGGCCAGAATCGAGACACAAGACATTCAAAGCCGATTCCAAATTAATGAGAATAATAATGACTAGGAAGATGATGATGTAAAGCATTACTTATTTTATTCTAAGTGTGGCTTAAATTGACTACTAAACAATATTTTTTTTTAAACAGGGGAAATGCTTTCGCACCTACTAGGGCCTTGGATAGGCATACTAGCAGGACTAGGACTATTATTGGGGTGCACTAACCCACTAAAACCGCTGCGAGCGCCTTAAGTCTCTTCGTGAGAAACCTGGGTCTGCAGGCGACAGGAGCACCTCAGTGACTGGCTGGCCCCGGTCGCTGATTCTTCAGATATAGGGGGGACTGACCAACTACTACTCAGCAGTCCCTACAACGTCGTGTCTAGCGGGGCCTGACACGAGCACAGGGATGTTACTGGAAGTGCATTAAGTAGTGCCTCCGAGGCGCCCCTGTTCGTCGTCTACGAGGGAAGATTGTTCTGGGACTTGTATCTAACCATCTAATAAAATGGTTAGATACAAGTCCCAGAACAATCTTTAAAAATTAAACAAAAATTACGAAACAACTTATAAGACGACGACAGATACCTCTATTTCCCTTAACATTTTACTACTGTTGAGTCGCTCCGATATCAAATGGTTCGTTCCTTTAACTCGTGGTCTCATCATAAATCAACTGTACACATACAATAAGTCTCTTACCGAATCATTAGGGGGAAATAAAACCGTTTGAAATGTAGTTGCATTGATTTTCATGAAAAGAATATTTACTATGTAAATGTAAATTATGTTGTTTTCTAATATTTACGCGAATTTCACTCATTATAATGATTGTAAATTATATTAAACTAGAAAAAATCCCGGCTTTGCTCAGGTAAAATTTGACTCATAATTGAATATTATAACTGCCTCGTGGCTGATAGTTAACAAACTTATGCCTTACATAAAACAAAAAAATAATATCAGTGACAGTTTCGCTAGAGTGGTCAATATGCGATTATGTCATTGCATTTTAATGGACTGCGATTTGTCTGTCAGCACCATTAAAATTTAACAAAATACTCGACAATCCGAATTTTGCGGATATATGTTGTCGACTCGAAATCTTTAATTTTTTATCTTTTATTATACAGGTAAGGTTTTCATCGAGTCTATCGTACCCCTGCACGAAATTATTAATATAGATAATATGTGCTGGTCACATTTAGGAGAACGGATGGCCATTAGCTTCAAAAGTGGAGGCCTCGTTTTGGTAAGATGTAGTGTTAAGATGTACTGTTTAGGACTACCAAGGCATTCGAGACAATTTTACTGCCAGAGCGCACCAAAAGATATTTCTCATCAAAATTTATTGACTGTCAATGCGCTTGTGCACGGACTTACGTATTTAAAAAAAAAGAAAAAGAATAGATATAAAACGTGTACGATTTGGTGACGGGATGAAAATGTAATCTCTCCTCTTATGTTTGTTGAAGGAAATGAACGCACAACTTCCATTTACTTAGGTAAGTTTGTTACATCAGAATCAACACTATTGTTATGTTAGTTGGCGGTAAACATTACGTGTTTCCAAATGCTGCTTTGACACCATGTTTTCGTTCGTCTGTCTGTGTGTCTTTAACATGACCAGTACATTACATGAGATTAGAACATTATATCAGGTGCTTGTGATATATCTGTAAAATCGGTAGCTTAAAGCTTTAGTAATTAGTATATTAAGAGATCCTCCAATAAAGATAATTATTTTTATAAAGGCAGCATAGTGACTATAATATTAATAACAACGTTATTTAACTTATAAAATACTAAAAATACATATATATAGAATATTATATCAATCTTATTATTTTCTAATTATAATTATCAACTGAGTAATTTAACAACTTCAGAAAAGTAGCAAGCGCTGATATTGTGCTAATAGTCTAAGATCCGACCGTAAGAAAAGTGCGCTGATCTGTTTTTTGCAGAAAACCAATTTTTCATTAGATAATATTAAATAAATAATTTTGATTTAATTAGGCAACCATATATGATAATAAACAAAAAAATGAGCTTTAATTTGATATATGAATAATAAATAAACGCCATGAACGTATAAAGGTATCAAAATCACACCTACTTATACCTGGCTGCAAAGAAGTGCGGCCAGATGCGCAACGGCAACCGTGATTTTTTAGAATCTTCATGTAAATTGCCATGATATAGACGTTCTTTTATTTAAAAAACAAGTGAACGAAATATTTTCCCAAAAATCAATTAAAAATAATTTAATTAAAAATACTGGCGGCCAAATTTTGATAGGCAACCTGGTAAATTTATATTCTCTTAATTGTAATTATACATAAAAAATTGGTTTTCAGTAAAAAACAGGTGAGCGCATTAATCTTGCGGTCGGATCGCGTACTATAAAGTTTTCCACAAGTTTTCAATTGATCGTTGTAAATGTAATTTAAGGCATACATAAATGTGGATGACAATAATTATAATTCTGATAAACACATACCTATATTATGTTCATAATCTGATGTGAGTCTCAACACAAGTTCAACAATAACCGGTAATTTCCTCCTCATGAGGGTCTGATTAACAAAGGAAGGTGTTTGTTATGTGTTCAGGGCCTGTCATCTTTATCAGTAGAACAAACACCGGTTACAATTAATTACTATGTTTGTAATGGTATGTTTATACAAGTCTATATTAACTAAAATTCTTGTGGAGTGGTCAAATGGTTCGAATCCCGGCAAGAATAAATTCTCATAGGTTAGTATCATGAGCGACGCTGGTCCAGTAAAGGCTCGGCCTCTTGAGCGAGAGGTACCAGGTTCGATCTTAACCCCGCCCTCCACCCTCGTGGTGCCTTGAAATGGGTTTTCCTAAATTTCACCACCACCAGTACACCCACAAGACTATCGTTCGCTCATTGGTGAAGGAAAACATGGTGAGGAAATCTGCATGCCTGATGGCATGAAAAGTCTTTGAAGGTGTATGAAATTCACTAACCCACTCAATAGCCAGCGCCTCGGTGAACTGTGTGATAATACCCCTGCTAAGCAGTGGGAAATAATACATAGGTTGATACTTTACTTTCATATTATAAATTATACTTTATAGAGTAGGTTATAGGCTTTATAATAGAAGGTAGGTAGTCATTTAATTATTGAAACAATAGTCGCACGGCAATATCATGAAAGCATTCCATCTGAAGTAGCTTATTGTATCGGAAATGCACTGAAATAAAGCATTTTTCTGCATAATTTTCCATTTGGAATAAATAGAAAATAGAAGTAAGACAATGTCGGATGGCGGCACTTGGATTTCATTATGCTCCGAAAAGGACTTGTCAAATAAAAACCGATTGATGTGCTATTATGTTAGATACTGATTTTTTTATTAATAAAACTACATATAAATTGTTTTTTATGCTCAGTTAAATTTCCTTCATTATAATAAAACAACTTTTTATCGTGGTTTGAGAAGGGTTTCCACGTGATATCATCGAATGAACAAGTTTATCTATTCATCATCAACTAAATTAGAATATGATTTTCGTAATAAATGTAGTTTGAATGCAAGTAGTGATCTACCGTTTTGTTGTATTAGGATTAAAATTTATGGCCAGAATACGGAATGAAAAAAGTAAGTTTTGGTTGAACGTAACGTTTGTTTTCAGACAGTAAAAACGAATATTCCACTCATAAATCAATATAATAGTGAGTAACTATAAAAAGTAAGTATCAATCCCTATATGTCCACTGCTGGGGGCATGTGTCTCCTCGAAATCAGGCGAGGAGGGTATTGGGCCATTGTTCACCGATGCGCTCGCCCAGTGCTCGTTGTTGAACCTCATCATTATTATCAGGCTGGGTAATCTCTCTGTTTTCCTTCACCGATCAAATAACGTCTATATAATTAATGCTAATTGCAATCTCACCTTTTTAATACTCGTAACATCCAGTGATTAATTTGTCGGAAGAAGTCAATTTGTGATGTAACAAAGATACACAAAATACTTTTTAAATTTATACACAATCCAAAGTAGTGTCCTAACACAATAATATACATATTATGTTCAAAATGAACAATGTTCCAGTCACACTTTATATTCATAACTTACGGGAGCAACGCAATTTCAAATGAGCAAGCGGAATGAAGATATATTGCCTGGCCGATGTTTTAACGAGACTCTAAAGTGGCTATTATTTCTTTTTATTAGTTTGATCAGAAAATAATATATGAACTATTCGACTTGTAATATAGTCTACTGGTTTTATTATATTATGAAATATTATATTAATACAAGAGATAAAAGTTATGACATAGGTTATTCACTATAAGTAATTCAGTATAAGATGACTGTGCTAAATGTAATAATATGACCAATATTACTATGTTGTAAAATACGATGTAATAAACAACACAAACAGTGTTATAGTTTTATGTAACTACAAACACAGATTATAAGAAGTTAATTGTAACGATAATAATAATGATGATAAAAATGAGAATAATATTATTGATGCTAATGATGATGATGCACTGAATATAAAGTTCCAAAACAAGATGTAACAAACAACACAGACACTAGTGCTGTGTAAACGACAATCGATTCAATACATATTCAGCAATGCTATAACATTTGCTTATTGTTGTATCATAGAGAATGATAAGAAAATATAATATTAATGATGCTAATGAAAATGAATATAAATGACGCACAAAATGTTATAACGTTCCAAAACACGATGTAACAAACAACACAGACTCTAGCGTTGCGTAAAGGACATTCGATTCAATACATATTCTCCTGAATATGTATTGAAGTATAGCACTCCTGTGCTATAACATTAGAAGACTATAATAAGAAGCTAATTTTAATGATAACAAAAATGAAAACAATATGAATGATGCTAATGATAATGACGCAGATAATATTACGTTCCAAAACACGATGTAACAAACAACACAGACACAAGCGTTGCGTAAACGACATTCAATTCAATGCATATTTGGCAATGCTATTTGCTAACATTTGCTTTTTTCTGTATCACGTAGAATTGGAAGAAGTTAATTTTAATGATAATAATCATTACAAAAATAATATTAATGATGCTAATGATAATGACGCAGATAATATAACGTTCCAAAACACGATGTAACAAACAACACAGACACAAGCGTTGCGTAAACGACATTCGATTCAATACATGTTCAGCAGTGTGTAAACATCGTACAAATGAGTGTTCCGCTCGCCCGCCCAACCCAATCACATACGTCGCTGTCACCCGGCCGGCTGTTTAGGCGATTCTCATATTTATTACGGAACTGCGATTTATGATCGCAATTCGTATTAGGGCCTAAACTTGGGGTGATTCTTTGTACTGGATTGTTAATGGATATAAAAATTGTTGAAGCATTTGAACGATTAGCTAAGTAAGATCAGCTTATCAATGTCTGTTGTATCAACTGCTACACGGGAACCTGTAAAAGGAGTTTTTGTCCAAATACCTGACTTTTATTACAAATTGGTCCGGCTACTAAATCGTTCTTACAAGGATCTCTTAGCTCGTAACCATTCAGTTTTTCAGCTTTAAGACGCGCAAGACCGGCTAGATGAGTGATCAGGACACTTCATGCAGTGGTCGCCGGTTCAAATCCTGCCAGGTGGTACAAACCACCAAATGATGAATACTGCAGATGTCTGGATCGGATGGTATATCAAAATGTACCCTTTTTTATTTACTTCTGTTCCTAGTACTTGTTACACAAGTTCTTATTAACTTACCAATGGGGTTTATCATCGTTGTGTGTTTGTGAAATGGTATATACATATTTATTTATTTAGAAGCGTCCCGTGGTTTCACCCGCATACTTCCCATCCATATAAGAGTACATGAATAAATTATAGCATATATGTTATTCTGATGTATAAGCTATATTATTGTAAAGTTTCACTTAAATCTATTCAGTAGTTTTTACGTGAAAGAGTAACAAACATCCACACTAACAAACTTTCACATTTATAATATTAGTGAGATACTAGTAGCGCCCCGCGATTTCACCCGCGTACTTCCCATTTCTATGGGAGTATAGGGATAAATTATAGCCTATGTGTTATTCTGACGTATAAGCTATATTATTGTAAAGTTTCACTAAAATCCATTCAGTAGTTTTTACGTGAAAGAGTAACAAACATTCATACTTACAAACTTTCACGTTTATATGAGTGAGATTAATTACTAATTATTTATTACTTACTATTTAATATTTAAAAAGTATCGACCCTTATATGTCCCACTGCTGGGCACGGGTCTCCTTCCTCGAAATCAGACGAGGAGGGTAATGGGCCAATAGTCCACCGCGCTGGCCCAGTGCGGGTTGGTGAACTTCACACGCCTTCAAAGACTTTCAATCTCATCAGGCATGCAGGTTTCCTCACGATGTTTTCCTTCACCGGTGAGCGAACGATGGTCTCGTGTGTACTTAGAAATTTAGAAAAACCCATTTCAAGGCACACACGGACGGGTCAGTATCGAACCCGGAACCCTCGCATTAAAGGCCGAGTCCGTCCACCACTGGACCACCGTCGCTCTAATTTAATATTTACTATTTAAATATTATGACTTTGTGCCTACACTTTTAGGGTTTATAACCTTCGTGAGATATGGATTACTTAATTAGGGTACCTACTCCTATAAAATACAAAAGTTCAAATCCCGCGAGAAGCATAAAGCGGACAGCTTATATATTATGTTCTGAAGTGAATTTAGCCGAGCTAGCCCTAGATCTTAAACACAACTAAAACTATAATAGCATAGAGACAACCTTCACCGATTCAAGTTTCAAATTTAGTCCAAAATGAAATATTTACGATACATCTTACTGTCGGTGTTCGTAATATTATAATTTGAATATGGATCAAACCGTATCTCGCACCTGTTACGTTTTTGTGGTTTAATCAAAATATCTTAGATTATTAATATGTCTAGATGGAGTGTCGACCTACAATCGAAACAAAAAGAACAGGCCAACATTTTTAAAGATGTATTCGTGAATAGTGATACCAGCTACTACAGTTCTCCCATAATCATCCTTTTTAATCTCGTTACACTTCAACACAAACCTTCATTATAAATAAAAACAATAATGCGTAACAATTCATGCGTATTCTATGACAGCGGGACGGATACTAAACACGGAGAAAGCATTCATAGGCTAACAGTTGGACGCTATTTTTTTGGACGTGTTTTCCGCGCGACACTATCTAGATATATTATTGATCTAAGCAAAATATATTCTTAATGAATCTTTATCATCATCTTTAGTATTACAGAGCGACGATGGTTCAGTGGTGGATGGACTCGACCTCTTATGCAAGAGGTTCCGGGTTCCTGGGAGGATCCTGACCTCCCCGTGTGTGCCTTGAAATGGGTTTTTCTAAATTTCTAAGTGCACCCCAAACACGAGACCATCGCTCGCTCACCGGTGAAGGAAAACATGGTGAGGAAACCTGCATGACTGATGAGATTGAAAGTTTTTGAAGATATGTGAAGTTCACCAACCCACACTAGGCCAGCGCGGTGAACTATTGGCCCATTACCCTCCTCGCCTGATTTGGAGGAGGAGACCCGTGCCTGTACTAATTATTTATATTGAAATTAATTATGAGCTCATGGCTCAGATGCAATAGCCGCGCGGATCGATTCACCAGGCTAAGTAGCGCTTGCCGATGATCTTTATATACTGAAACTCCTCCATGCGCAAAGCACATTAAGCCGTTGGTCCCGGCTGTCATTTGTAGATCTATGACTGTCATTACGGGTCCTCTGAGTCTGACAACCACGGGATACCGTATTATCCAGTTAGGGTTGTGGAGGTCAGATTAGCAGTGGCTCCATTTAAAATATTGGTATTTAGCTGAATACGGTTGGACTGGAAGACGATTCCAAATTATAGTTGGGAAAAAGCTAGGAGATGATGATGATGAATAATTATTATTAATATCAACCCTTATATTCCACTGCTGTCAAGTCTCCTCGAAACTTAGCGAGGAGGGTTTTAGGGCATAATCGAACAATGTGCTGGTCCAGTTCTAGTTAGTGAAGGAAAGTGTCGAGACCGGCACACTAATTGAACTTATTAACCCGCATTGGGTCAGCGATTCAGCGAACTATTGTCTAACACCCACTCACCTGATTTCGAGGTGTCCCGTGCCGAGCAGTGACACATATTATAAAGGTTGATTGATACTTTACTTTGTTTATATTTTACCTCCGGCACTGGTCAGAATTGAACCCCGGACTCAAGACCGGACTGGACTCAAGTGTATAGTCTGTATAGTCAATTATGTTTTATTTTATATTAGCAGCGCCCCGCGGTTTCACTCGCGTACTTCCCATTCCCGTGGGAGTACTGTGATAAATATGCCTATGTGTTATTCTGATGTATAAGCTATGTTGTTGTAAAGTTTCATTAAAATCCATTCTGTAGTTTTTACGTAAAAGAGTAAAATCCTTCAATACTTACAAACTTTCACTTTCAAAAAAAAAAACAAAAAAAAGCCGAGCAAACGATCAGTCTACCGGGTACTATGTATTTATAGAGAAAATATATAAAAATATTTCCAAAGATAACGTGGTAAAAGGGACGCTTGGTAGACGTGATAGAGGTAATTAAATCTGCAATGAAAGATGGTATAAAATAACATACAACAATGACAGCGTCCCGGCATTCAAGTCATTTTACTACCAATGATTGATGTTTCACACAAAGTAATATTAGATTTCATATGGAGACACGATATTTAAATATCGTAGTCCGTATGAAAGTCTTCAGTACCCCTATATTTTGAAAGGGACCTTAAATATTCTATCTCAGAGTTTTGTCTAATGAGATGTGAAGGGTCGCTCATGTTTATCTTCAGTTGAGCGATAGGTTTTGTTTGTGCACGGGCTTACAAGATTTGAGACCAGCTGTTGCCTGTGTCTTCACTTGTATCATCATCATCAGCCTTTATCCGTCCAATGCTGAATATAATGCCTCCATGAACGCCAAGACAACACAGGCCGGCTACTGCACAGTGATTGTCTTTCCACATGGTTAATGGCCGATCAACACTTCCTTTATCTAAACGCAGCCTCCACTCTTGAAATATTTTCAAAGACTTTCAATCTCATCAGGCATGCAGGTTTTCTCGATATGTTTTCCTTCACTGGTGAGCGAGCGATGGTCTAGTGTTTGGGGTGCACTTATAAATTTAGAAAAACTCATTTCAAGAGGTCAGAATCGAAATCGGACCTTTTCGCTTAAGAGGCCAAGCATTACCTACTGGACCATAGTCGCTCGCCACTAACAGATTGTTGTAAAAGTGTGTAGTATTTTGATAATAACGCCCTATTTTAATTTACTATCCAAAACCCTCAAGGGTAAAGCCACGGGTACAAATATAAAGCTTGTTAAACAAACACATTAAAATTTAACGAACTACATTATCAATACCAATATAAACTTGATAAAAGCTTATTATAGGAACAGAAGCTCACGTAATAAATATACTTCAAGTAAAGGCCCGAAAGGTCCGCTGAGAATTATGGGTCGGATCGCTGACCTTTCGTTTTTGGAAAGGTGTTTTCATCTACACGTTAATAAGCCCAGCAATGTTATCAAAGACTTTAATTCAAATAGTGATTACTAACGTCCGTACTTGTATGATTAGTCGACTATTTTAAGGAGTTATGTTTGGGATTATCAAGTCAAAAAAAGTTTTTTTTTTCTTTATACTGCAACTTAGCAATTTGTTAATAATAATCCAATAGATTGTCAGGTTTCCCTCGTCATATATGTCTCTAGCAGAGTTATACATCCAGTAATCTCGTAATAAATGTTAATCTCGTCAATTGTGTAAAAAAACTAAAGATAAAAGTAACAACCTATATATGTCCCACTGCTGGGCACGGTTCTGATCCTCGAAATCAGGTAGGACAGCCATTGGGCCATAGTTCATCGATGCGTTGGCTCAATGTGAGTTAACACTTCACACACCTTTGTTTTCCTTCATCGGTTAGCGAGCGATGGTCTTATGTTTGAAGTGCATTTATAAATTTATAAAAACCATTTCAAGATGCCACAGGATCGAATCCGGACCCTCTTGCACAAGAGGGCGAGCCTATGCCCACTGGACGATTGTCACTCACCAGAGATAACTCATTAGGTTTTTTTTTGGAGACACGTGATGCTAAGTATGCTTCTCCCAGAAACGTGCTCATTTGTGGAATGATTTCCAGAATCTGTGTATAACATTTTGACCCTAAACTATGAAGGATATAATGGGCATTTAATTCCATTAAGATATTATATAAGGAAAAAAAAACCTTCAATCAGGCGATTCGCCTATTCTTTATCTTAGTCAAGTAATCTTAGTCATAGTATGAGGTATATTTTATTTTCAATAAGTGTACCAGCTAGTAACGGTAGCCCAATTTGATGGGTCATTAGGTCATTCGAGTTCGACAAAACAACTTCCCAAAGTGTGACTTGGTGAAAAAATTTATTGCCAGTATCATGATCATCAGCCTTTTACGTACACTGCTGAACAAAGCCCCGCACAATGAATGTAAAGACAACCGATCCCTTGCCATATTAAACGCGGGCTGGATACTGCCCTGAGATCGTCTTAGTGTACCAGATTCTTTTTTTGAACCCAGCATGAGCATAGGAGCGTTACTATATGCGCCTTAAATAGCGCACCCCCCTTCCTTCTCCCCCGCCCCAATATGGCTGCAGATCTCTTTAAAGCTGAGCTACGCACAACTGCTAGTAGATCCTTGATCTAGAAAATTCAAAATTCTTCCGAAGTACGATTAAACTTGTGCCTCAAATGGGATTGTTTACACAAACTTGAAAGACACCAATTGGTCCAATCATAGTCGTATAGAGCGGGAAATAACTGTCCGTTTGCCCACTCCTCTATATAAGAAATACTGTGCTCATTGCAACTGGACATTTAAATCCAGGGTTGGGTTTGCTAGTCATGCTCGCTCATGCAAGGCGAGAGGAGAGCGGGCAACTGCTAGTTGGGTCATAAAACTAACCTTTTGCGAGTTGCCTTCAGACACTTGAAGAGGAGCATCCCAGATTTGACTAACACAGGACATCCTGCGTCCGACCGGTTCCCTCGAAACAAAAACCGGGCTTCCTTCTAGTATAAGGGAAGCTCCGACACCCTGGAGCACCCCGCCGACGCCGGTACATATCTACCGGAGCATTTTCATGTAAAAGGAGCGCATAGCGCCTCTTTCATAAACATAGCCTACAATAATTATATCAGTAATATTTTACATTATTTGAAGATATCTCCTCAGATCCATCGAACATATCTCCTCCAATCATTTTTATCATCAATTTTCTGAAGCTCGACGGGGTGCATTATCGTACGTCTATTTCCCAAATCTAGAATACAATAATAATACTTTTCATTTATTTCATCGCAGATCTAATAATAAATATCTATTTATAAACAATACGATAACAAATATGTATTTTAAAAGAACTATATTGTCTGTTTGTTTATAATTTTTTTATTATTATCAATTCATAAAATATGTACAGAACCGTCGCGGTCGCACAGCATAATAGGGATAATCTATACAAATTAATAAAATTTAATTGTTGCTTCAAATTAACAGCTTTTCACTGAATGCATATTAAAGTCCGGTAATCACATTTAGGAATAATGTTGAAATGTTTGTCTGTCTGTCTGTTTCTTCCGATTAATATAATAATAAAATAAATATAAATAATACTAATTTTAATGAACTTTCACTGGCAGATAACTGATATGACAAGTAACTTAAGATATAAAAAATAATTTTAAATAAAAAACCAAAAACCGACTTCAAAACTATACCTTAATTTATGTACAACTAAAAAATTTAAAATAATATTGAAATACTTCGAAGTGAAGTAGAAGTATACATTTAAAATTGGGTATTTTTGGAGTCGGTGCCAGCCAAGGATATTTTAATGATCAATCACATACCAATCAATACCAAGTATTGAGTACATGTATGTGAAGGGCATCGATGTTTTGGCTGGTACCGACTCCAAAAATACCAAATTTTTAATAAACCTATGTTCAGCCGTGGACGGATGAAAGCTGATGATGATGACCTCACAATACTTTGATACTTTCCAAGGTATCCTATTCAGTGGTTTTTGTTCATATTATTCATATTACATCGACAAGTAATAAAATCAGAAAATCGTCTGGATATCATATACAAAACATATACAAAACCAAAGATCATATACAAAACCAACTAAATAAGCATTATTGAAAATAACTTAAAAACCGCTGATTAGATGTCGATCAAATTAATATGGGACCAATTCGGAAACATAAGCTTTCAAACAAAACAAGAATCACCAAAATCCATCCTCAAACAGCGGAGTAATCGTGTAACAAACATACAAAAAAAAAACATACAGACGAATTGATAACCTCCTTCTTTTTTTGAAGTCGGTTAAAAACAATCATCAACTCGAATTCATCTGGAGATCTAATTAACGAAGGCAACGCTGCGGTCAACAGCTAGTTTTAACTATAAAATACTTTTAAGATAATCCTCCTGTTAATTATGCGTGTATGGTTTTGTAATACGGAAAAGGAGGCGATCAACAAATCGGCCAATTAACCGCCCTTTGATCAATTAGTGCTGGGTTCGAATCCCACCCGATGTAAATAATTTGTATAATGTATATATCTACCGAAGAGGAAGTATGATTGGTCACCTGATACGACATGTCCCGCTTTTAAAAAATATCATAGAAGGAAAGATTGAGGGTAAAAGAGGAAGAGGTAGACCGAGACGGACTTATATGGAACAAATAAAGGAGAAAGTACAGGTTATGTCGTATCAGGAGGTGAAGGTGTTGGCAGAGAAGAGAAGTGAGTGGCGAATACTCCACCGACCAGAGCAAAGCTTTTAAATAAAGAGAGAGAGATATATATCTACCGAGTCATGGATTTACACACGTTTCTTAAATTTATTTCCGTTCCTAGTATCCTAGTATCCGTACCGAATAATAGAAGTTATGACTTACCACAGGACTAGGTGAACGTGTTGTAGTTGTTGGATATTTATTTCATAAACCAAATCACAATCAGTTTAAAAAAATACATATATTATAATACATAGGCAGTTTTTAAAAAATACATATATTATATCAAAAAGCATGAATGCTTTTTGATATAATTGACTCATTTAATTACTACACAGCAATTGTAATTTATTAATGCTTGTAAGTTATTTAATTTATACTTCTAATGTATTATTAATTATAGTGTGTCGATTTATTGTTAATTGCCTTTGATGTTATAATCTATTTATTACGGTTTGTGTGTTTGGTACAACCGGTAACTACAAAGGACGTCAAAAATATCACAAATTAATAATATAATGATACAACATACCCGACGCGACGTTTCGAATACTTTACAACTATCATGGACCGTAGAACTCATCATTATATTCATTATGTGGGAAAGATATTAGCTTACTTGCTTTCCATAGAAATCCAAATAATAATTGCTAAGTGCGCGTGACCTTGACGCCACATAGGTGACGCAGATGGCACCAACGCGCGTACTTACGATTAGTGGCTAATATAAATTTGTCATAGTAAGTGAAGTTAAAAATGGAGTTTTACAGTATTTCCCAATGTAATGATGACGACCTCCGTGGCGCAGTGGTTAGCGCGTTGGCGCACAAGCCGTAGGTAGCGGGTTCGAATCTCGCCAAGGAACAAAAAAAAAGTTTATTTGTTCCTGGGTCATGGATGTGTATTAAATATCATGTGTATTATATAATAAAAATCTTAAATATAAGTATTAATTTAAAAAGTATTAAATATATGTATTTCCGTTGTCTGGTACCCGTAACACAAGTCTCTTCGAGTAATTAGCACGGGACCAGATTGACGTAGTGTAAAAGCGTCCATAGATATTATTAAAAAAAATGATTCGTCTACAACGTGTAATTACACTAATAAAGTATTTCATGGTGAGTAGTTTTTTGTAGTAATGTTAACGTATTATTAAAATAATTTTAAACAATAACCTACTTTACTAATCATACTTCATACATTGCTTCTTATGTTCAATGCCAATAAAAGAACATCTTATCACAAAAAGAAATGTATTACGCACTGAATAATAATTTATACCTTGGTGTAGCACTCACTGGCGACAGATTACCGCGCAATATACGAGTACCATTTCTGTTATCTTATTATTTAGATTTCTTTGTTACTTTTCAATATTTTAAAGATTTTGCCACTACTAAGCAGCCCGCGCTAGATACGAGTCTAGCGGGGGACCCGGTAGCAAACTCGAACTTGACACAAGCACTGGGATGTTACTGGAAGAGGATTAAGTAGTATTTATATATCTTGTCCTCTTGTCTTGTCGTTCGTTGAGAGAGGCCTTTATTCAACAGTGGACAGGTTCAGAACAGAGTGGATCGAGGCTAATTATGGGTATAATAATAATAAATATGATGTACTTTCTCCAATTATATTTTTTATAGCAATCACGCTGCGTACAACAAATTACTCGCGTTACGGATTCTAGGAGGCGGGCCTTTGTGGCCGTTGTAACTAAATAATAAGAAATCGGCCATCTTAGAGTTATTTAGAAGAGGAATAGCATATTATATGATAGTCGGCATATGGCTAATTATGATGATAGTAACGCCACCATTACTACATATGGCACATTTAAACGTACTCTACTCTACTGCTCTACCTAAAATAGAGCGTTCGATAAAATAATCAGTCTAATTCTATTCGAATGGATATTTAGTACAAAGATAAATCACAGATAATTATTGAGATACATGACTAGCTAAATTGTTATTTCAACTGTGTAAAAGATAAAAGGTCACGAATAATGTCACATTATCCGATGATATCATGCTAAAAAGGGTGATATCTTGCCTTGAAACTTGCCAATTGATTTTAATGAAATCGATAAAATTCATCAATAAAGCCAAACACAATTTGATCAACTAACAAAGCGTATGAAAAGGCATAATGATTATTTTACCAAACGATGATTAATATAGAATACAAATAGGTACAGTCGGCTAAATGTCGATAAATCAAAAGCAACAATTAATTATACGAAGGAATGTTCCCAGTGAAAAGAGCGTATAAATTGTTGAGACATTGATAAATTATGCCGACTGTACTTTTATTGGTGTTTTTTTGAACTCCATTAAACGATATGGTCGATATATCGCGAAAGATATGCAAATAGATGGGAGTTTTAAAACGTTTCGATGATTTTTTTATTTAGATTACAATAGGTTTTCGTATATTTATTAAAAGAATAAAAAAAGTGTCAGGACGAACCTGGTACAGGTCTTATAACACTTATCAAACTGTAATTGTGTTTTGTAAACATGTTGAAATAAAATAAATAAATAAATACTTGCTGCATAAAGGCCGGGGTATGAAAATCTATGTGAGTAAAATCAAACTACGATATTACTACGATGTTACTCGATGATATCATACGAACCCCACCAAGGTTCAGGCCTCGTCGTGGCGGTGTGGCTCAGTAGCGCAGGGTGACCCCAACACCTTGGGTGAAGCGAATTGAGCCGAGGGGGCTCTTTGTACCCCTCTTATAAGAAGAGGGGGCAAAATAGCGGGGGGCAAGGGGCGAGGACGGGAACCTCGCCTCATTGTTCTGTCCCGACGTTGGGAGGGGTTGTTCTGTGGTGCAGGGCAACTCCTCTGTGGAGGTAGCGTCGGTCTCCTGAGGGACTGACTAGCCGTCCGTCCTGTTGCTTGTAGATCCGGGGCACCTCACCAAAGGCGGCATTAATGGCACTCGCCGGGTTTTAGTGGGTAGAGTTGCGTCCATTTACCATCTTTTGGGCGCCGAGTGTCCTACATACCCGCCTGGGGAGACCCTCTCCCCAGCGGGATGCGTCAGTGCATTTCCCGGCGTAAAAGAAAATAATAATAATCGGAGCTTACTCCTTAAGAATCAATTTTTATATATAAGGCCGGGGTATAAATATCTATGGCAGTAAAATCAAATTACGATGTTACATGATGTCACACGATGTTAAACGAAGTGTTAAACGATACAGGGAGCCTGAGAAACGGCTACCACATCCAACGATGGCAGCAGGCGAGTTACAGACTGTGTTTAAACAAAGTCAAAAAAATTTATCTAACATAAAAGACAAAAGACAAGATATATACCTTAGTAAATATACCTTATTAATATGTTATATAAAAAAAACAGCTCGCAGAATAGCCCCAGCAAATCAATATAATAACGATAAGTTTTCACGGCCAAAGCAACGGGCAAAAGCTAAAAGGGTAATAATGAGATTACCCATCGCACAAATGCAATACCGAAAATGGCATACATTCGCAGAATAGACGCGTTGATAGTTATATGACGCGTCAAATTTGATAAGGGAATTCCAAATCCCTGGCCTTAGGCATTATAGTGGAACAAGCGTTATCGCATGGATTCGCTAAAATTAAATAGAACGCATGAATATTCTCTAGTTATTAGTTTAGATAATAATGCTAAACACACACGCACGCACAAAAACACACACGCTACGCATGCATACACGCACGAACTTATTCATGCTAGCACACACGCACGCATGCATGCTTGAATGAATGAATGCACTTACGCACACATTTTTAGGTAATGTTTTTAATATAATAATAGATATCACGTTTCCTGTTTTTGTTGTAGTGAAACTTCTTTAGAATCGTGATTTCAAACCGGATGCAACGTAAAAAAACGACAGGCAAGAGACACAAATACAAAAGAGCGAGAGAGCAAATGTCGGTGTGTATGTATATTGCACACTGTTTGTTACTTGCTTGTATTCGAGCATTTAACGTGTGTTTCACTCCTATCGTGTGTGAATCACACACACACACACACACACACACATCTTTTTTTTCTTGAAGTTTTTTTAAAAAGAAATTTGTTCGAATCCAATTTGTTTTTATCTAAGAGAAAACAATAATACTCGCTAAAGTATTGTTATCGAGCGACGATAGTCCAGTGGTGCGTGGACTCGGCCTCTTATGCGAGAGGTTCCGGGATCGATCCTAACCCCCCGTGTGTGCCTTGAAATGGGTTTTTGAAAATTTTTAGGTGCACCCCAAACACGAGACCATCATTCGCTCATCAGTGAAGGAAAACATCGTGAAGAAACCTGCATGCCTGATTAGATTGAAAGTCTTTGAAGGTATGTGAAGTTCACCAACCCGCATTAGGCCAGCGCATCGGTGAACTATGGCCCATTACCCTCCTCGCCTGATTTCGAGGAGGAGACATGACCAGCTGTGGGACATAAAGGGTTGTTACTTTACTTTTTTTTACATTAATAATACGAATATTAACATTGAAATAATGAAACTAAGACCATTCGAATTCAATATTAAAATTTAAATAACCAATTCCATACAGTCCTCTTTATCTGAGTATATTTAACTTTTGAATTCAATGTAATAGAAATACGTTATAACTTTGTCCCATATTATATATGCGGGTCACGCAGCGGACCACCGAAAGTCCAAAATAATATGAGTTACATTACAAGCGACGGGCAATAATTTCTTAGACGATGTATTTTATTAAAATGTTACAAAGTTACATAAATCTTCTCTAGTACTTACTATAAGCTAAGAATTGCCAGTATACAAATATAAGAATATGGAAAATTCTTCTACTTCTTTATTTCTTTGTTTCAAGACACTTTGAACGTAGGCTCAATTCCCTGGGTTATACCTTAATACTTTTCATAACAAACTGCTTGCTTCAAAACTGTTTGATTTCTATTAAACTGTTTGATGTATTGCATGGTCTTATAAGTAAGCTACTGTATTAATAGAGTCTTTTTTACAAATTATTTGACTACCTTTTCCTCCGAAGAGAGCCGATCTTCTGTGGAATCGAATTGAGAACCTCTGACTGCATCATGAAAACACTAGCAGTACGACCCATGTCTGCTATTCCATTATCCAAATCTATAATATTAATTATCACTATTTTAGCATATTATGGTTGTAATTGTTATCAATATTCTTCATTTTATTCATAACTTTGAGCTCATACTCATTCACTCGCAATTCATTTGCATGATACTGAGTGTTAGGTTGTGAAACTCGTAAAGCACACTTATGGGTGTTGTTCATTACCTCACATGAAACCGCTGCATAATATGCATAGTTCGGTAACACAATCGCGTCTCGTTCGAGGTGGTGATGGTGCTAAGTAGTTAGTACTTATTAAATTTAACGTTGCGAGCATATCATTTATTTTATAATCATTCTTGTCATTATTTATTGTTTCATTATGATTACGCGAATTACATTTGTCATTATTTTCATTATTTTCTTGTCATTATTGTTATCATCATTAACATCTTTGTAATCATAGCTAATTATTTGATCGCTTTCATTTTCATTATCACTGTCAATTCTACCATCAAACTTTCTAACATGATTCTTGTCATTATAAAAGCAATATGTAAAGTATAATAACTGTTTTAATAATCAGATCATAATCTGATGTCTTGGCGTTCATTGAGGAAGGCCTATATTCAGCAGTGGATGGACAAAAGCTGATGATGCTTATAATAAATATTTAAGATGCTCACTTAAACCGATTTAATCTTTGTTGAGAACATTATACATAGTACATAGATTTAAATTAAGGATCCTCAACCTTATCATGTTACGTAATATAATTTGATCCTATGTTAACATTTCATCTTCATCATCATCATATTTTATCCGACTACTGTTAAACATAGGCCTCCCTCAATGAATGCCAACACACATCGGCCACTGCATGGAAAAAAATTGCTAGTAGTATGTGTAGTAGTAGTGGTAGCCGAGGGTATTTGCATGGTCCTTAGCGGGTATTATACTGCAAAAACACAGTATACCTAAACCAAATGCGAGCCACATAAGCACCAATTTCCATCCTAGTTCTAGTGATACGTGTAAGTGGCGTTTTTTCTTAATTACATAAAAAGGTCATAAAATTACTATAATGAAACAACTTTTACAGATACTTTAAAGTAACCAGGGCAACGGGAGGAAGGTTTTTTTGCGAAATGACATATGCTGTTGGTCTAAAGACCTTACGCCTAATCGGTATAGTAGATGAGCGGATGGCTCAACTAAAAAGGTTTAGGGTGGGGGTCTCCCGCCCAGCCGTGAGGTCATCAACCGCACGGTCTTAAGGCATCGGATCGGACAGGAGAAAGGTGAGTTCACGTTTCATTATAATGAGTGAAATTTACGTAAACATAAGAAAATAATATAAAATTATTATTTTTTCTAAAAACATTGATTCTTATGAACTCTTTATACATACTAAATGCCCGTATCTTTAGTGCGAGTCAACAAAAAGACAGCTAACAACTAAGTCAAGTCAAACAAACGTTGCGAAGACTGAATACGTGGCGTGGAGTAATGGTCTCTGGGCGATAGTGCACGTACTAGATACAAGCTGGTGCACGTGGCTTTGCTCGCTACTTTCTTGCATACTCGTGAGTTTTTTTTAACGTGCTTAAAATATTTTTTACTGAGTTTTTTCGGCGTTCTTCGCGAACTAATTAAGATTTGGAATATAATTAAATAACTCTTTACATTAAAGCTTCGTATCAAAAAATAATCTACAATAGCAAATGAATAAAGCCACATAAGCCAATAAACATAAATAAAAAATGTCCGTGCAATGTAAGCGACTATAAAAATGATTTATTCAAATTTTTCGTACTAAACCTCACCTACCACTGCACTAATCGACTGGCAAATGAAAAACAATTTACAATGCTAACACGAATTTTAGTCATTGTAGTCGAAAAAAATCTACGGATTCATTCGACATGCCTTCACCGTCACTATTGTAGGCAAGGCGTTGAACAAATACGCAAGATAATTGTACCTTTTACAGGCAATAATAACTATGGTAATTATTTTATACGGATTCATCACGCAAGCTATTTTTAGCCAACTTAGGTGCTGATCTGATTTGGGTTGGTGAACCCTAACTGGATAATACGGTATCCCGTGGTTGTCAGACTCAGAGGGCCCGTAATGACAGTCATAGATCTACAAATGACAGCCGGGACCAACGGCTTAATGTGCTTTGCGCATGGAGGAGTTTCAGTATATAAAGATCATCGGCAAGCGCTACTTAGCCTGGTGAATCGATCCGCGCGGCTATTGCATCTGAGCCATGAGCTCATAATTAATTTCAATGTAAATAATTAGTACAGGCACGGGTCTCCTCCTCGAAATCAGGCGAGGAGGGTAACGGGCCAATAGTTCACCGCGCTGGCCTAGTGCGGGTTGGTGAACTTCATATATCTTCACAAACTTCCAATCTCATCAGGCATGCAGGTTTCCTCACGCTGTTTTCCTTCACCGGTGAGCGATCGATGATCTCGTACTTAGGGTGCACTTGGAGATTAAATAAACCCATTTTAGACACCACAAGGGGTCAGAATTGACCCGTACCCTCTCGCTTGAGATGCCGCTCGTACTTGGCAGGTTTAGACCGTAAATAGCACTGAAGTAATCCTGTTGCCTGAAGATCCGAGGCCCTCAAAAAGGACCTCTAGGCGCTCGCAGTTGTTTTGGTTTTGGCACTAAGTGTAATAACGCAGCGCCAAAGTGCGATTCCCACGAGAAATACCTGGACTGTGAAAGCATTAACCTACGTCAAAAAGGAGTCGTATTATTAGAATGGCAATAATTTCGAACCCTATAAATTTAAACTGAAGTCAAATATAGTAAGTGGGAAATGTATCAAAAGTACGAAAACACTTTAGTTAGGTCCATCCGCAAATGATCCCCCAATTCCCAAATGGTCCCGAGTTTCCGCGGAATGTGCGGACTTGCGAAAACTTTTTCTATATCGACGATTTCTTCGGATCAGATATATGCTGCAAGTAAAATTTTGTTTTCATTTATGATATGAGTATTCAGATTTATGCGGTAACGAATATAATTTGATTGAATTACAGTCGTGAAACTATTATATTATATTGTCATCGTCAGACATTTTCCGCCAACTACTAAACATTACAAGAGCCAGGAAGCCTTTTGTAATGAACGCAAAGAAGTACTCTCATCACAACCAACTCGATTTTTTGCGTTTATAATTAATTTCATGGGTCATAATGCGCTTAGCAGAATTCAAAAGACCTCTATTTTCTTTTTTTACTATGTAGACGAATCAACGCTAAATAACCTTATAATTCCTTAATCAATACTGTCAAATATTGAACCGTATTGATATAGAAAAAAGAAACAAAGTTCTTTTTTATTTATTCAATGTAAATGGTGATAATTTAGAACAAATACTCATGTTAGTGAGGAGTAATTACTCTGACCAGACGTGACCTAGTCGTCGAACTTTCTAGATTAGTACCCATTACACTAAAGTTACTAAAGTACTAAAGCCCGCAATGACCATTAGACATATTAGTTTTATAACTTTAAGAAACTACAGCACTACTGTATCTGAGAGTAATAAAACTATTAAAGATGGGACAAAGGTTTTGGCATGAAACTCGCAATGACCAGGAAAAAAACTAACAGATTATTTCGGACACGTTCATATCGCCAAGAGCTTATAATCTTTGACGTACGTCCTCAAAAGAATAATGAGTTTATTTTAAACTAACAGCGCACCGCGGTTTCACCCGCGTACTTCTTGTTCCCTTAGGAGTGCGGGGATAAATTATAGCCTATGTGCTATTCTTATGTATAAACTGTTAATTGTAAAGTTTCATTTAAATACATTCAGTAGGTTCCATCTATCCTTACTTACAAACTTTCGCATTTATAATTTTAGTAGGACGAGTGTTTTTTACATGTGGTATTCTTCTTTAGTAAATTTTTATTGAAATTATAGTTGGAAATATCGTAAGAAACAACCGTTACTTTAGTTCGAAATAAGCATTCCTACCTGTTTCTTTTGTGATAATTTTTTTCAGTTTCTTTAAAACAAGTTCCTAGTTGTAATGCATTGTTGGAGACTGAAGAAAACGGTTGAGTTTTTCAGTTAAATAATCTGCAAGCCAATTTTGATAGCGATTTACAAGTTAGGTTTAAATATATAAGATTTGTTTACTAGAACAAAAATATATGGAAATGTTGAAAGTTTTTCTTTTTAAAGTTTGTCTTGCATTTTTTAAATTTGGACTGGATTTTTTTTTTAATTGATAAATAGTTAGTAAAAGTAAGCTCGTTGAAGTTGCAAATTTAGGAGAAAGGATGGCCGATGGGCCATTAAGTTTCAAGAGTAGAGGCTGCGTTTATGTAGGCGAAGTATTGGTCGGCCATTCGGAAGACGGTCTCCGAGCAGTGGCCGGTTCGTGTTGAATGCGAGTGGCAAAGAAGCTGTCGTCTTGGCGTTCATTGAGGGAGGCCTGTGTTCGGCAGTGGACGGATAGAAGCTGATGATGATAAAGATGAAATAGTCTGTGCTTATCCGTCTATATAAATCACAAAATAAAACAATCTATTGATTTAAATCAACTAAGATCTAGTTTCGATAAGGCTTTTTGATATTATGACTTATAGATAGCTAAAAAACGTGACCCCAACATAGTGTACGAAGTTGAAACAATAGTCGCCCTTATTACCTCCTTCACCTAATATTACCCTAACTGTGGCTAAAAAAATTTTTTGGTCGATATCCCAAAAATTATGAAATTTAGGGCCAAAATTATTGCAATTATTATTGTAGATGTAGATGATAAAATTACACATTTTTCATTTCCAGTAAACTTTTTTGCAAGGCTTACTTACTCTTTACGATTTATGAGCCATTTAATAAAAAAAATTGTGATTTATGCTCAGTAGTTATCACTAATCATCACACATTTCTTCTCTATCTCACAAACATAATTTTGTTTTTGATGATTCTGAGCCTGAAATCTCCAAAACAAAGTTCCACTAATTATACACTGAAACTCGTAAGTAGTATTAAAAATATTGGAAAAACTTTTATCTCGAGAATTTTATCGAGATTTGAAAACGTATTGAAAGAGAAATAAATCAAGTGAATATCAACAAAACTCAGACAAACTGACGAGGCCAGGCCGAACTTGTAACAAAGACCCGTAGCTTACAATACCTATTCTAATTGCTGAACGATCAATTTATCTTTGTTAGTTCATTTTTCCCCAACTTCAATAGTCTTGTTAACAAAAACTATATTTCCAATGAATATCACTAATGCCCGTGTTTGTTGCGTTTTAACGCCTGAAAGATATTTTAGATTTTGATAAAATAACAGGATGATAGAAAATATCTATCTGATAATATTATCTAGATAAGTAATAAGTATAAAGTCTCCCCAGGCGGGTATATGGAACTCGCTGTTCCCGAAGCTCAAACCCGGCGAGTGCCACCGATGCCGCCTTTGGTGAGGTGTCCCGGATCTGCTAGCAACAGGGCACCTCAACGGCTAGAGGGACCGATGCCTACCCCACAGAATGGTTGTCCCGCATCACTAAACAACCCTTCCTAACGTCGGGACAGTACAATGAGGCGAGATTCCCTTCTTTGCGCTTGATCCTTGCTCTTTAGTCCTCTCTTCTTATAAGAGGAATACAAAGAGCCTTCTTCTTTGTTCTTCAAAAAATCACGCTGTAGCGTTAACAGTAGTGGCTGACCTAGGATATTCTGTGTTTCAGACATGACAGTGATGATAATAAGGAAAGAGACTGTGATGATGACAGTGGTGGATAGTGATATGATGATGATTATACTAGTGGTATAATTCAAGGATTATTACGGTCTTTACGACATCACTTGAATAACGTCAAGTTTACGATCTCTAGCCAACTTCATAATGCTTTTTGGAGCGTAACTTAATATGTAATATGAGTTTTGGGTCTTCCGTCTTTCAAAACTACCACTAAATTAATACGTTGCAACACTACAAGTGAGGTTATGAGGTGAGTGTCGTCTTTATGACCTAACCTCAGTTGGCACATGCCGCTCATAAAGAAATACTTGTGTCCCCACGTCTTTAAAATATATGCTTATTTTGTAAAAGTGTGGATTTATTTTTGAGTTTTGGCGTTTTATTAAGGCTTATGTCCAGTAAAAAAAACCGGCCAGGTGCGAGTCGGACTCCCGCAGTAGGGCCCCGTTTTTACCCTTTGGGTACGGAACCTTAAAAAGGATGCAAGTTAATGTGGAAGATTTTTTAACGTAGTAAGTGACATCTATGCACGGATGCTACACCAGAGGATTAGTGACCTTGACAGCCTTTCAAATATGATTTGGTATAAAATATTAACAAACAATCACACCACGTTAATATAGCTCAAGGGTGTTAGACCATAGTTTGCCGACGCGCCGGCCCAATAGTCTCGTGTTTACGGTGCACTTAGAAGTTTAGAAAAAAGCCTTTCAGGGCCTTTTTTATCCTTTCAGGGAAATACAGGATCGAACCCGGACCCTCTCGCTCAAGAGGCGGAGTCCTTACTCACTTTACCACCGTGGCTGATCTATTCGTCACTGATTGGTAGACTTAATAAAGTCTACTAGATACAATAAAGTCTTAATTTTACAACCTACTGTAGTAGCAAAAAATACAGACGTACATAGAAGCACAAATCTTAAGGATTTTTTGTGCCGACTTTATCGGGGACTAGTCCCCAGTTCGCACTCGCTCGCCCTCGTAGGCTCATATGCTGGGGACATCGCGGTGACCCTCTCGTCACGCCACCAAGCGGACATTTACATCGCAGAGTTTATCCCCAAAGCGCCCATAAGAACTGTCCTTCTATGTACGCCTGTATTCTTTGGTAGTAGGTAGGTAGGTAGCAGTTTTAGTAGGTCAGTTAACACAGAGGTCGCGGTTCGGATCCCGCCAAGTGCAGATAATTTACATGATCAATGTAGATCGCTACGAGGCTTCTTGTTATAAGATTTTATTTATTTAAAATATTTCTTTTGTTACTACTTCTTAGTGGACTGATTTTAGAATCATTATTAGAGTTCCTTTAACGCTTTAAGATAGAACATTGAATATAAATATTATTCTTTTTTGTGTTTTTTTTTTTTTTGTTTGTGGACGCGTATATTATAAATATTAGTAATAATAGTTTCTTCAGTTAATTATCATTCCTAGTACCAGTGATAAAAGTTCTGGTACGAATAAAAACACTTCTCTTTAATACATCATTACTACACGACAGCTTGTCAGGTATTTGGGTCTCATGAATATTAAATATGAAATAATTACAACCATTTAATACATAATGTGACCTATAACTTTCACTAAATATCAAAGGCATATTTTAATATAATATTTAATTATCATAAATTATATGCTAATATAATTTTTGATGTGAAAATGGCGCGCTTTGGCATTAAACCTGATTCAGATGCCGTGACGACACGACGTTGCCCAGTATGCCACTGGTCAGTGGTTAGTCAAACCACTTGATAGTATCTAGTTTACTTTCAATATGCACGTACACGACATACATTTACGCATTTATCGAAGTTACCTTTTTTTTTATTTCGCAGTGGAAATCTCCTTCGGACCTTACCAAGGCCTCAGGTAGGCCACTGGCGTGTGTTGGGGCTCATATTGGGGTGCACTACCCACTAAAATAACTGCGAGCGCCTTGAGCCGCTTCCAGAGTGACCTGGATCCGCAGGCAACATTAACCCTCAGCTGGTCAAACTGGTCCCAGCAAGACCAGATTCTCCAACAATAGTCGTCACAATAGTAGTCGTAACTAACAGGGCCCGGGTACCCATTCCGAGCCCAACACAAGCACGGGTGTGTTACTGAAAGCGCATTAAGTAGCGTCTCTGACGCATGCTACGGAGGTAGACCAAATCGTCGGCCTCTTCTCTCATTCGTTCGCCGGGCTCCTTCTGGGACAGGCCATTATCGTCCAGGACTTTCCAGCAGCAGACAACCAAGCATCGCGGTGATGACGCTCGTCAAAGACAAGACCCATCAAATAATCAAAAGCATTTACCATTAGCGCATTATCATGGACATGCGGGTATAGGGGAAGAGGAAGACCGAAGAAGAGATGGCTCGACGAGATAAGGGGCGATATAGGGGAGATATGGAGGAGTGTGGAGTGACGTGGGAACTAACAAGCATGAGGCCAGAGTGGAGGCATAAAGCCGACCCCAAATGAATGGGAATAATAATGGCTAGAAAGATGATGATTTATCATTAGCAAACGTTTAGAATTACACAAATATAATAAAGTCACATCTTCAATAATCACAATCAACTGTAATAGTGGAAATCTAATTCGAATTCCGGCTTTGGTAATTCAATCAGACATTCTTGTTACCTGCAGTAATTTCATTAATTTCAACAATAGCCGAAACGAACCTCGCAAATGTATGCCGATGGAATAACGATTTTAAAGCGATAGAAAGATTAATAAGAGATTTTATTATGATGAAATTTAGATGGAACGGACACATTCTATTATAAGGTTTTATACAAGATATTAGGTTTTCATATGATGTAATTATATCTATATATTCGGGCTATGATGGCCTACGGGGCCGAAACGTGGCCTCTTAATTTACAACTGGTCCGTAAGTTTGCCGTGGCTCAACGTGCTATGGAGCGTGCTATGCTGGGTGTTTATTTTACAGATAGGATTCGAAACAAAGTCCTCTGCCAGAGAACTAAAGTGACCAATATCACGCAAGGAATTTGCACGTTGAAGTGGTAATGGGCTTGTCACACACTCAGAAGAACGGATGGCCGATGGGCCAATAAGGTTCAAGAGTGGAGGCCGCGTTTAGGTAGACGAAGTGTCGGTCGGCCATTAACCAGGTGAGAGGACGATGTCCGTGCAGTGGCAGGTCGTGTTGGATGCGAATGGCAGGGGATCGGTCGTCTTGGCGTTCATTGAGGGAGGCCTATGTTCAGCAGTAGACGGATAAAGGCTGATAATAATAATGATTCGGGCTACCTATCTTGGAACTGTTTAGATTGTGTGTTTATTTATCTTATACTAACAGATCCCTACTATTTCACTCGGGTAATTCCCATTTCCCTGGAAATGCGGGAATAAAGTATAGCCAATGTGTAAGCTATATTATTGTAGTTTCATTAAAATTCATCCAGTAGTTTTTGCGTAAAGGAGCATAAACCACATACATAGGAAACTAGCATACGAGTACATACATAAAACTTTCTTACAATCTTTCGCGCTAATTTCTTAATACCATAATATAATATTTATGGTTGGACAAGCTGCCTAACGGTAAGTGGTTAGCGTCATCCCTCCCAGCAGGAGGCTGCTTCCTATTCGAACATCATATGAGAATTCAGTAGACGTAATTTCTCCAATCCTATAACATAATAAGTATCTTTATTAAATATTACAGCTTCTGCAAAACTGAAGATAAAATTGGAAGGAGTAATAGACAAATTCAGTTCATTAAGAACAAACGTTTATACTTTATGGTATTGAAAATGTTAAGGACGTTCAACAAGGCATTCAAGGTAAGGCAAGGCTCAAGGCAGCAAGACATTCTGCCTCGGGGCTAGGCGCGTCCGAGTGGCCTCATTTCTACCCCACTTGAAACCTCCTTATGTATGTATTTCGACACCGCTGTCAGATATAGGTCAGAGCCCTCAACAAAGGCCCTATCAAATTTCATAATGAATTTTAATATCGTCAACCGGTACATTCTGTTATTAATCAACGTCAAATTAACATTATTTCAATATTGACATGGAATTTGAACAAATGAATTATCATATTCATAGATTTCATTGTTTTGCTATCTTTTTTTTTGTTTTTTTTTTATTAACGGCTTCTTTAGACGTATTTCCGAAACCCAGCATAGCTGTTTTACTGTAGGAGCAGGCAAGATGGTACACATGCAGCTAGGAGAGAAGTACAGTACATCCCATCCACCGGTAACCGGTTCCACCTCTCATTCATAGATGTCTGGCAGTCATTATAGGGTACCACACCCAATCACTGGGTTCTAAAGGTCAGGTGGGTAGTTGCATCCGGATAAACCGGAAGCCGATCTCAAATATTAAGGATAAAGATTATAATAGTTATTTGGACAATAACGTCTTAGTCCAATAACTAACATATTTAGTATTCTACAGTAGCTTTGTACTGCTTTTGTCTTTTGATGCAAATATATTGTGATTCAGTGGCATTACACTAGTTACATAAGATTAGAAATTAAATGGGTAATTGGAAAAATTGCTAAAAAATCTAGAGTCTTTAGGGGCGAGGGCATTATTTCATACGAAAGACATAAAGTGACCGAATATCTTTATTTCTTATAATATCATAACATATCCGCCATATATGGCTCTGCTCGATGACTGCCTTACAAACTACATGTTCAATGCGTCATCAACAATATAACATACATACATAATATAGCCCCTATATCTTTGCGTAATGCAGGCTATTTCCCCTCTCTAACGGATGATTTCATTGCAAATCAACAGAGAAACCCTATTTCAATTTATGCGTTCCATATAGCATTTAATACGAGAAAATTTACTTACTTACTTAGTCTTCTGTCAAAAAATCTTAGAACATCCATATCCACACAGTCCTAATATATCCTGAGAGGATTCAAACTTGTCATTTGGTGTCGTAACTTTGAATTCCATCAGGGTTAACAAATTCTTGAGTAACTGTTTGTGGCAAATACTATATTCAACTGTTATATAATATACAGTATAGAATAAGGGTGTGGCTCCACCGCGGCGCACGGAGAGGTTATGCACATCATCAAGCTTCTCTTTGCAAGAAAATGTATGTGATTGTCTTCACTACATTCTACATACACGCTACACATTGAATAGCATTTTAGCCATTTTGTTTTATAAAAACCAGCTTCTTACCTATTTTTTCCTGATCAACGGGGAACATTCTATGATCATTGGCTTACAAACAGACAGGTGGACAACAAAGTGATCCTATGAGTGTTTAGTTTTGTTATTTTGTCACACGCACGGGCGACGGGTCTCCTCCTCGAAATCAGGCGAGGAGGGTATCGGGCCGTAGTTCACCAAGACGCTGACCCAATGCAAATTGGTAAATTCGCATTGGGTCAGCGTCACACACCTTCAAATGCTTTTAATCTCATCAGGAATGCAGGTTTCCTCACAATGTTTTCCTTCACCGGTGAGCGAGCGATGGTCTTATGTTTGGGGTGCACTTAAAAATTTAGAAAAACTTATTTCAAGATATACTGAGAACTATGCTTATACCTACTGGACCATAGCATCGTCGCTATATAAAATTAAAAGAAAATATCTAAAACACCTACACCACTCTAAATACGAAATATCACTTAATTAATAAACATTTCATGGAGCTGAATGAGGATCAAGCGTCCAGTGTTTATCTGCAGCATCCGCTCAAGGAATCCGTGATGGAATACCCCCTGCGAATGACTAATGAAATTCCCCGCAAATGACGCTAACGTTGTTAGGCCGAGTGCTCATTACTGTCATTGCGAATATTTTGTTTGAGCAATTTGATAATTAATATGAATACATTATATATAAAGGAGCTGACTCAGTGGTAATACCCGCGCGGATCGATCCACTAGCTTTAGCAACGCTTGCCGAGGCTAATCCGTGGATGGATGACCGATATACCGAGATTCCTCCGTGCCTCGGAAAGCACGTTAAGCCGTTGATCCCGGCTGTCATTAGTGGATCTTTGACAGTCGTTACGAGTCGTCAGAAGCCCGAAAATCTGACAACCAGTCTTACCGTGGAGTACCGTATCACCCAGTTACTGGGTTGTGGAGGTCCGATAGCAGTCGCTCCATATAAAATACTTGTATTCAGCTGAATCCGGTTAGACTGGAAGCCGACCGAGCCAATGATGATTTTATATATAAAATACAACGCTATTCTAGTCAATTTCGTAGTGGTTGCACCTAAAAGCAGATTATTTTATAATATTACTTATATATAAACTTTTTAAAACTACTACATAACTGTTACATACTTATATATTATTTCTAAATACGTACATAATATTATGGATCAACAACCAGACACAGAAAAATAATTAATGATCAGGCTATTAACAAAAACATTTGTCTTGGGCGGTACTCGAATCCACGACCTTTTGGTTTAGCAGACAGGGTCACTGACCACTAAAACAACAGTCTGTTATCTTTTTCTAAATTAAATTCAAAAACATTTATAACTTCGAATGGCTAACGAGCCTAGCGTTCTAAATCTGTTTTTATTGACCTAGATATTCCATTCTTGCTGAATCTTAAACCACAGAAACAAAGCGAGTAACCAAAAGGAGCTTAAGACGAGGCACACGAAAATTATTTTTAAGCTCGCTCGTATTTCAAATAGTTTTCATGAATTAACGAATAACAATTATGCCGCTAATAAGGCCCTCAAATATAATTTATTTATTTATTGAAAACAAACAACCATGGAGTATAAAAGAAAGTCAACATCTCTGTGTATGAAAAGTGTGAAAAAAACCGTTAAATGAGGGTGGCGCCACCGTAGCAAGAAGGTATACTATTAAACGCGTGTGCGCTAAGAAATCACGCACACACGCATAGATGTGTATACCAACACCATGCCCTTTTTTTACACCAGCGCCATTGCGGACGGTTTTTGAACTGTTACTTATAACATACAGCTGGACACTTTATCTACTTTTCCCCATATGAGATGGTTTTCTTTACCTTTACCCTCCATACCAACAGCGTGATAATTCATACACATTTGTGAATAATATTAACAGTAAGGCCAATAATAATAATTAGCTTTTCCTGTATACACATTTAAGTACTGGTATACATTAGGTTGCTTATGAAAATCCTAAGCAATAATGGCCAGGAACGATGGCTATATACACTATAATATTATAGTCGCCGATCGACTGATGATAATAGACGACCATTATAATATTACATTGTTATTATTAAAGTTTGACAGGACGAAGTCTCTCCGGGCAGTAAGTAAGAAATATAAACAACTCTTCATAATATAAAACACATTAAAAGTCCCCAATTGAATTATCACCAGACATTTACAATCATAATAAATGCGAAAGATTTGATTTATACATTGACATTAAGACTTCTCCAAATATCAGCTCCCTACCATAATAACAGCAATATAAAACCTTTTTAAACGACTTCAAAAAAGAAGGCGTTTCTTAATTCGACCGTGTATATGTTTTTGTTTTATGTTTGTTCGCGGTTTACTTCGTCGTTTATGAATTGATTTTGATGATCCTTTTTTTGTTTTGGAAAAAAAATATTTGGCATGGCAGATCTGGAATGTAGAGTGCAAAATTACAAAATAATTAATTATTTAATCATTATCATACTCATTGTGCGAAGTATTAGTTTTGTTTTGTTTTTGTATTACAATATTAACTTACGATATAACTAGCTAAGATAAGTGCTTAAGCTCCCCCAAATTTATGGTGCAACGCTGCGCCGGTTCTCTGCACTCATTGGCCGAGTGATTTTCGAAAAGTATACTCAGATCTCTGGTTGGTTGAATAGCTATTACGTCAGTGACAATACTCTATCAGTTATATGCCGTTTAAAGTAAGGCTAAACCGTATGCAGAAGCGAGTCTGTTTGGCTACTACGCTTTTACGCCTGAACTGAAAATTGGATTTAGATAAAACTAGCTGTTGCCCGCAGCTTCGCCTGCGTTAACTGAGATTTACAACAGGAACTTAGTACGTAAAATAAGTAACTTTTCTGGTTGATTTTTTACACCTTGTGTCCGAAAAACCCAAATATTTTTACCAGTATAAAATATAGTTTATGTTACTCGTGGATAATGTAGCTTTCAAATGGTGAAAGAATAATTGAAACAGGTTCAGTACTTTTTAAACCTATTCATTACAACCAAACAAACAAACAAAGTTTTCCTCTTTATAATATTAAGGTATCTACCTATATATATAAGGTAGGTAGGTAAGGTATCTATCTATATATAAGGGTAGATATCAAATATATTTTTTCGCACATCTCATTGTTTATTAGATACTGATAAATACATACAGTCAATAAAGACTTTCATACTTAGGCAAATTAAACCAAATGTATACAAAATAAGCAATAAAACTTTATCAAAATCAAATCAATTTGCAGTATTTAATATCTCGACAATACGTTCAATATCGATACTTGAAGCGCAAAATGTTTGTACCCTCATCACAGTTACGTCAACCGGGTCTAATTCAGTTACCGGCAATTACTGGGCCAAATTTTGTCAATATTAAAATATCCTTCAATCCCTTCAACGTGATCTGACTTACGAAACAAAACATTTATTGAATCATATTCCATCAATAAATTATTCTTTAATATTATTTTTAGGCCCCGTACACACGGGTGCTTTTTAGTCGAGCGTTAAAAAAATGTTGGAATGAGACAAGCGAATTCGTATTTATTCACACGGAAGCGTTTTTAAGGCGGGACGCTTGACTAGACGCTTTTGTCAGGTGCTGTTGGATTTTTGATGTTGAGTGTTGGACGTTAATGAATTGAGTATGCCGAACTCGTAACTCGAACCAACATTGGGTTTTCATGCGACACTTATTAAGCGCTCGTGCGAACAGTGCCTTATTAAAAGAAAATATGATTTATTAAATTGTTTTTGTTGCTGCGTTACTTATGTAAGGCCTGGATGTTGTTTTAATTGAAACATCTTTTTAGCGTAAATTTATTTCTAACTAGCCAGGTAAGCTAGCAAAAAAATCCTAAGGTAAGACGTGGTCAGCATCACACAAGAACATTAGCATTTTTTTTCTGAGACCAGTCATCATTTCATTAATTGAGTATCCTCAGACATATTATACATATAAGTAAGTGCTCTTCGTTCTAAAACACAGCAAAGGTTTCACAAAGGAATAAGTTTAAAGATCGGCCGTCTTGGCGTTCGTAAAAGGAGGCCTATGTTTAGCGACAGACGGATTAAGGTAGTAGAGTAGGTAGCTGATCCATACTCGCTTGCACGTCCCCTGTGCTTGTGTCGGGCTCGGAATGTGTACCCGGGCCCCACTAGACATGACGTCGTGTCATGCAGTCCTTGCTTAGTAGCAGCTGGCAGTCCCCTCTTTAGCAGAATAGTCTGGTCTCGCCGAGGCCCGTCTGTCGCTGAGGTGATCCCGTTGCCTGTGGATCCGGGACCCTTACAAAGCGGCTGAAGACACTCGTAGCGATTTTAGTTGGGTAGTGCATCCCAATACAAGTCACAACCTACGCTATTTCGGCTACCTGAGACCCTGGTATGGTGCAACAAAGTACACATGACAGAAGTAAAACTTTTATTTCTAATATTTAACTTCTACACGAATACACCAACCAGTAGCGTTGCTTAATGCTACATTCGCTCTTTCTCGCTCTCTCACATTCGGTCTCAATCGCTCTCTCCCTCTTCTTCGACAACCTTGCACATCTTCATGACGCTTCAAAAAAGCTGAACCATGTACTATGTTTTTGTATTTGGCCAAACACACTCGCTTATCTATTTTTAGACCCGAGATGGTGGGTCTGAACACTAATAAAGAGTGCCTGCCAGCACTTCTTTCCGGCACACAACAAATCTATTTCACGGAAATAAGCTTGAGAAAGATAAGAATGAGACGGAGAATTTATAAGCAGCGCTAACAGTTTTCGCTGAATTTTATGTAAATATGTTTCTCACATGCTCGAGCTAAAGCGTTTCTTTATTCCTTAAAATATTGTGATAACCTGTACCCAGCTTTATTTTATGGACTAAAATATTTTAAGATTTTTAAACATGTAAAGAATACAAGATACGTAATATGGTTCACTTATTAAAATGGTTTAGAGCTGTACAATGGGAGTTCCCGGAATGAATGAGTGTTGCAATATGCAGAAATATTTCGTGATACGAAATTACTTTTCGTATTTAATATGCACATTTTAATAATGTGATGTGGTGTAATGAAAAACCGTTGACTGTAATATGACTTGTTATTGGAAATATTAAATACTAGCCGTTACCCGCGACTTCACCCGCGTTAATCAAATCCTCTATGTGTGTGTCTGTCCTATCTTACTTCTAGTACCTCCGAGAATATATGGACAAAGTTTCATGATGATTGTTTGAGTATTTTCGGGTGAAAGCGTAACAAACATCCCTAATTTCACATTTATAATATTAGTAAAGTAAAGTAGTAATAATGTCGCAGTGGAAATGCTTTCACGCCATACCAGGGCCTCAGGTAGGCATACTGGCTTGTGTGCGAACTCGCATTGGGATGCACTACCCCACTAAAAGAGATATTTAATGTTGGAAGTTATTAATTCCGCCTTTCAATATTTTTTCCGATCATTAAATTTCATATAACACTCACACAAAGACTTCCTCGAATCAGAAAGTTTAATTTATCCATACGCTGTCCCAATTCAACGCTCGTTCTTGGCATGGAATTTCTCACATAAAGGTTTTTTTTCGAAAGGTCTAGAATTTTTTTCTTTAAGCTCAATCGGTAGGTAGGTGAGCAGATGGCTCACCTAGTAAAATTCAAAAGGGGGGCGCCCCCCTCTGTGCCCCGCAGGGGGCGCGGTATATCGCGCGCGCTAATCTGGAGAGTAGGTGTCACATAAAGGTTGACAAATAAAGAGCATGTTGAATTAATTTATTACAAGTTTATCATTTTCAGCTTTCGTGGTTAAACCTCTAGCTAGCTAGAAACGGAAGTTACTAGCTCACGAGCTGAATTCAATAAAATAGGTGGAATTCAATTAAATGTTTTACAACACGTGATACCTTTAAAAAGTTATATTAAATATATTATGTAAATAAAGAAGTGCTAAGTTTACATTTACATTTACTTACACTACTCGTTTGCTTGTCGATAAAAATGTTCATCGATAAATATTTAAAAAATATAAAATAGGATTAGGAAAAACCAAGGAGTAAGCCCGGAGCTCGGTAAGTGTAACTTCCCAGTTTAAGTCCGCTCAAACTTTAAATCCAATCTCATAACACTGAGTTGATTATGCTACGTTGTAACACTTTCAATTTTAGTTTACGAGAAGCAAAACGCCTGCATTCAATTATGTATGAGCTTCGTATGCATTTTACATTTATATTTAACACTAGCTGTTGCCCGCAGCTTCGCCTGCGTTAGCTAAGATTTACAACGGGATCTTAGTACGCAAAATAAGTAACTTTTCTGGTTGATTTTTTACACCTTGTGTCGGAAAAACCCAAATATCTTACGGAACCCTATTTTTTTTTTCAGAATAAAATGTAGCCTATGTTACTCGTGGATAATGTAGCTTTCGAATGGTGAAAGCATTTTTTAAATCAGTCCAGTACTTTTTGAGCCTATTCATTACAACCAAACAAACAAAAAAAGTTTTCCTCTTTATAATATTAGTGTAGATGTAGACTAGTAGACTAGTTTGTGAATAATTAATAGCAGATATTATGTTAGTATGGAGTGAACACCGCGTTCGGGAAGTTAAGATGTTAGTCGGTTAGTCGACATGGATGCGCAGGCGCACTACCCTTCTAGTTGGCTCAAAGATGCCGTTATCAATTTTGAATCTAATGTTAGTAGCTATAGAGAATATTCATAGGTAACCTATGAAATTGGCGCTCTGCAGTACTAGCCATTTCAAATCAAAATAATTTTTGTTTGGCTAAGAATTCTAATTCCAAATTAATTTTATTTAAAAAACATGAAATTCTTTTTCAAAAAGCTATATATTATATTTTATTTGTTTAATGTGAAATATAATACATAAGTATTATATTTAATATAAATTAAATTCTGTGTAGATAACGGCGTCTCGGAACCAACTAACGGTGGTTTTCAATATCCTATCTATCTTAAAATTTTCTTATCCATCTTACAATTTTGACAGATATCGTAAGAAAATGTGTCAAAATGTAACGATAGATAAGAACATTTTAAGATAGATAGGATATTGAAAACCGCCGTAAGAGGCTACCGAGCTTCGCCTTCAGCGTTGACAAGAAATATTTAAAAAATATTAAGTTAATTGAAGGAGTATACTATGTTTAGCAGCAAGCGGATAAAGGCTGATGACATAAAATTAAATGCTGAGGAATTGGTTCGTGAATTAAAGCGTTATAATCTAAAAACATTAACACTTTTATTATATAGTAAAATAATAAATATGTCAAAAAGACTATAACTATAGTTTACATACACTACATTATTACCCTAAATAATGTAGTGTATGTAAACTTATCAATAATATTAAATTTATTTATATATTAAATACTATAAAAAATTATCAATAGTTTCACATATACTAAAATAAAAAAAGACATTCCTCCAAAATAATGCATATAACATTGCTCAAGAATTGTAAAATCAAATACTAGAAAAAATATTGTTATCTTCGGAGGTCATAAAAGCGTCATCAAACTAAGCTCTTAATTTTAATATAATATCACTGACATAATATTTATAAACTAAACAAGTTATAAAAGCCAACATACACCTCTTAAATCCAATCTGAGCCCTAACTGGCAAAGGCAATAAAAATGTGTGTAATCCAAACAAATCTTTATGGGCTACGGCAATCCCCCAATCTCACCACAGACACCCAATCCCACCACAATCTCCATAATTCCACCACAATCTCCCCACAAGCTCTCACTTCGTTTTTACCAACTTTTTGTCTTGTTTACGTTAGCGCAGATGTTCCAGTCCAATAATATAAATCATACGCTTCTACACACAAAGTTCTATAAGTGAATGCTAGAGCTTTTACTTTCACTTATTTTTTTCGAATAATATTGAATGAGATAATATTTGATTCTGATGTTTTAGTTTTATTTTTAACTTTTTATCATTTCATTCATTTTTATCAGTAATTTGAAGATTTCTTTATAACAGAAATAACGCTAATAATATAAAAATAGTGACTTTTTATTCCTTAGTAATTTTTTTTCTGTAACTGTTGTTGTCTGCTTATTCGTTGTTAAGCAATCTATAATCTACAGTAGCTAAGCAACGAATATGCTGATATAAATTTGCTTTTGTTTGATTGCGTTAATTTAAATCATTCACAATTCAACATATTATAAAATGTTTTGTACATGAGAACCTCTGTACAAAACGTTTACTGACTAGTTATTTATATATTTTGTGAAGCTTGCAATTTAATTCATTATTCAATAACAAGATTTAATTATCATTTGACATATATTTTGATTGATTGGCAATCGTTATTTTATTTATTAATTGATATTTTGAAAGTAAAATATCTTTGGGTGCATTTAGAGAGTAACAAGGGATTTTTATAACGAATTGTATTACTTACGTCCATGATTCACTATATAATGCACATACGAGGCAAAACCTTAATTTTTAGGTATTTTAATTATAGAACCATACATAAAGGTATCATTAAATTAGAAAATGTTCACATCAATGTTCGTCTGTCACAAAAAAGTGCGCACAATTTTTTTTTGTGAATAATTAATATTACAAAGGTCACGACCTTATACACTTTAGTGTTCGAAAATAAACAATTTTCTTTGTCAGTTAAATGTTTTAATGTCGTAAAAAATCTAATATGTAACCCGTAAATAATTTTTTGCTATAATATTTTGGTTGATAAATATTATCTGATTTATCTCTCAATATCAACGTAAGCATATGAAGGAGATTTTACGGTATTATGCTGTAATAATTCACTGTATGAAGTATTGTAAACAAAATTACAAACATCCGGTTCTTAAGGATATTTACTCTGCTTAATATATTTTTTCGATGAATATAAATCTTTTATATAATGCTATGTATGTTACTTAACATATGTTAAAAGTATAATCACACACGTAGTCCATTTAAACATATTTTATGTGGAGTATTCAGAACTCGGAACAAACTACCAAAATAGTTGCAGTTGGAAATGGAATTTGAAAATTTACCTAATAAATAACAAAAACAGTAGTAACTGGATACAGGGTTTAAAAATTGACTGAATTTCCTGTCTGCTAGTAATGTATGTTAAAAAAAGTAAAGTAAAATATCAACCCTTATTAGTCCCACTGCAGGGTACAGGTTTCCTCCTCGAAATCAGGCGAAAAGGGTAGCGGGCCATAGTTCACCGATGCGCTGGCCCAATGCGGGTTGGTGAACTTCAGAGACTTTCAATTTCATCAGGCATGCAGGTTTCCTCACGATGTTTTTCTTCACCGGTGAGCTAGCGATGGTCTCGTATTTAGAGTGCACTTAGAAATTTAGAAAAACCTATTTCAAGGCACACCCGGAGGGTCAGGATCGAACCCGGAATAAATAAATAAAAAAATGTTGTAATGTATGTAAATAGCTAAATTTGAAATGTCTGTAAGTTTATATTAACACCTTTACACACATGTGAAAAGTAGGAAATTTACGTCATAAAATAAATTTTATTATTTTTATTTTTCCCTCCATAAAAATGACAGTTATAAGGACTTCAAGACTTTTGGCATTATGAAATTTCAAAACAAAAAAATCCATTTTCTTTACCTAAAAAGCGCACAAGACATAAAATTTTAATTTCAAACATCTATGTCAACTTTTATAGCGATTGGTTTACGGTGTCAAATTATAGAACCTCATTTATATCATTTCCATATAACAAATTGCAGCTCTATGGTAATGCGATTTGCATTAAATTAATGAAAACTTTAATGGTAGCTGTCATTAAGAGATGCATGAGTATTATATGACGAAAATTATTAATGCAAGAGAGAAATCAAAATTATGGAAAAATTGACATTAACCATTTCAAATATTCAATTTTAAAAATGTGCATTTAATTTAAAAGTGAATAGTTACGACGTTTCGAAAATATCCAGAATTCAAAAAGCGTGCATTTATCGGATCAAATACTAAAAAAAATGTCGGAAAAGAGGAGCTGTCTATATAATGTCTTCCCTATGACCTGTAGGCATTAGTGCTAAAAGCACTAAGACCGGAATAAATGTTAGATAAAATGTTTATAACTAACTCACTCTCCTTATGTTTCTATTATTTTATGCCAACTACAATCTATTTCAGCGATTGATCTGACTTTACTCAGCCATCCGGCTCGAAGGACCAATAACCAGGTCATCAAGTTGAACAGTGATTAATTATTACAACGTGATTTTTTTCACGCATGACACTGATATTGAACTTTAAATATATACCTTCATTTGTCTAAAAAACTTTGGAATGCAGATCGCCGGAAATATAAATAAGGAGTTCTCTATCAAAACCATTATATTCATTCAAATTTAGGCTATCTACACTGAAGTTATATAAAAACTTAAAAATTTAATTTCGGCTTAAGATTGAATATAGCTCAGGCTGAAACTTCTGAATGAACCGGAATGAACTAATTTGCATTCCGACATTTTCTATAAAGTCTGCTAGAGTTATGGTCGATTAGACTGAGCCAAGGGCGACTTAAATTTCCATACAAAACTCTTTAATTTTGTACAAGTTAATTAGTTCCCTCTGTTAATAAAGTTTGTCTGGCAAGTTTGCTGGTGCAGTGCAGATTCTTTGAAGCTCGTCTTTGAAAATGCTGAACATATGTCTGCATTGGATTCGTACGACTTTAGATTTGTATGCATTCACTCACTTTCTTCTTGTTTACATAGCCACGACGCGAGGTTGTCACCATAGAACGGTACGGTGCTGCAGCGCAGTGCGGTGCTATGCCGTGCGTTTCGTTTTCCTTATCTAATAATGCTGACAAAGCGAAGTTGGCCCAGTGGGTGATGGGTTCAGCCTCTTAAGCGAGAGGGTTCGGGTTCGATCCGACCCCTGTGGTGCATGAAATGGGTTTTTCTAAATTTCTATGTACAGCCTAAACACGGATCACCGTTTACTCACTGGTAAAGATAAACATCGTGCACTGCACCTGAGGAGAGGAGACCCGTGCCCACCAGTGGGACATGAAATATAAACCGCGGCAGACCACGTATCAATCCGCGACGATGCTACTGCGTTGCTATAGCGTGCAATACAAGTTTACAGTTAATGCGGTACCGTTCTAAGATAACGACTTCGTGCTGTGGTGATATGAACATAACTCATTAAATAAGCGTGTGATCAATGTATAACGTGCATAGGCTTCACTGTCGTCCCAAATACAGATGAAACGAAACCAAATCAAATCAAAATATCATTTTTAATTTATTTGAAAAAACTTGTATTAACTTGAAATACGGAAAAAAGTAATAAATGTAAAGTAGGTAAAAAAAACTCGTCTAAAATGTAGACTAAGGAAAACAAAAAAACTAAGAGGTATCTCTTTTGTCAACATTAAAAATTACACTATTTATCGTCATCATATCACACATCGTGTTTTTTTTATTTTTTATTTATACATAAAATTTTAACAGTGTTTTATTCCCAAGATGGAGTGGTATGTTAAATAAAGTAGAAGTATAAAACATGTAAGATATTGAAGGTGATGATTATGAAAGCCTTTTGAAGTCACAATATAAACATTTTTCCGTAATACAAACATTTTGAATGCATAAAATTTGTCTTTGAAACACAATGTGGATGTGCCACTGAAGTCCAATTTTCAACGAGACAAGCTCAAAGCAAATATTTTAGGCATTTCAAAGCAAGTTGAAATTTCTAGACGCAAAATTTGTAAATTATCCAGTTGAATATGAATACGTATTCATTTGCAATTTCAGTTTAGATATTTAGATGACCTGACAATTTTGATAATTGGCTAGTTTTTGAAGTTAAACTTCTTTTGGCGTGGCTTGGGGGTAACTAAAAAAATTTCCTGACGAAAGTAACGCTCAGTATTCTTTCTTCAAAACAAGGTTGCAGTGGTAGAGATCAAAATATATTTTCAAACGTGTGAACTGTGAATAGCAAAGTAAATAACAAATTTAATATTTTTTTTTTAATTGCATTTTTCCCTTTAATTTTATATGAGAACTTTACACCTGCTAGACCAAAAATGGTACAATTTTGATCACATTATATTGGTATAAGAGATCATAGCGCCCCGCGGATTCGCCTCTTCTCATCTAATTATCGTAGGAGTTGAAATTATTTATATTATAGCCTATGTGTCATTTTGATGGTGAGTTGTCGTTGTCAGTTGTCACGTTAATAATTATGGGATTAGTGTCGAAGTATTAAAAAATAAAGGCATAATCTAAATTGCTAATAATTCAAACCAAACATCTAGTCTGAAAATAATTCGAGAAGGAATTTAAATTTTAATGAAAATTAATTTAGATACAGGTACAATATAACTAATATTCCGGGTTAATGAATATGCTAATTATAATTTATCGCACATCGTAGTTTCAAATGTTGACCAGAGCGTCAATTGACTCGGAAATCAAATAGTACCAAATAATCAAATGACGCACTATCTAATGTATATTTTGTTTTGGTTGGTCAAATCTACGTATCCATCATTTTAAACGATCCCTATATTTACACGTTTATAATTGTTTGATAGTAAAATGAGGTAAAATTATAAAATTTGTAAGTTATACTTTAAATGTCAATGTAATGTGTACTGTACATTGATATTTAAAGTAAAGCGTTAAAATGTTTTTTTAAAGTTCGAGTATTATATTTCAAAAAAACATTTTTCGCATGCATGCATCTTGAAAAAAAAACTAATTTAAGGGAGTAAGGTCCCAATGGTTAGTGCGTTGACATTCAAGCCGGAGGTAGCGGATACAAGTAACGCCAGGGAAAAAAAAGTTTTCCGTTTTCTTGGGTCTGTATGTATATTATATAATAATAATATTTAATATAATTCGTATAGTATAAGTAAGTTTGTTCGTTGTTTAGTACCAGTAAAACCTCCTCGAGAACTTACTACGGTACTACATTGACGTGGTGTTAATAGCGTTCATATTAATATAGTTGATTAAACGATGGCTGGTATGGTTATATTATAGTTTACTCCAATAACAACTAGCTTGCGATGGTCTATAGACATTTTATTAAAATTATTAAGCCATTACAGAATATTTAGGTCCTTAGTTTATATTTATTTTAAGTATATTATTATTTATAATGTTTTATAGGCGCTTTAATCTGCTTAGACTGTCTTAGAGACCAAGTACATAATATGGGTCGATAATCATCATCATCATCATCATCATCATTTATCTTCTTCCCTAATTTTCTGGACATGTCTTTCAGCTTCATCCGCTAATGACTCGACCGCATTGGATTGGACTAACCAGACACCTACTCTCCAAAGTAGCACGGGCGATATACCGCGCCCCCGAACTTTACTAGGTGAGCCATCTGCTCACCTTCCGATTGAGCTTAAAGGCTGACACCGAAAAGTCTAGATCGTTCGAAAAAAAAATCTTTCAGCGAATATCAAAAAGCAATTCGGGACAGATGACAGCGGGGACCATTTAGTTGGAAGTACGAACCCAATCTACATATTATATCAATGAATTTTAGTAAAGCATTTAGCCATTAGGTCAGGGCCTTAATAAACAGTGGCGTATCAAACGGTATCGGTAATGCTATGGTAATAGAATGCGATGGCTAATACTACCATCATTATTCAAATCTATGCAGACATTTGTATTCGGAATATGTGGGTTTATTGATTTATTTAATCTAATGATAATTCATTCATTTTGTGCATCAGTAACCAAATCAAATCAAATCAAATAATATTTATTTCGTAGGCAAATTACATAGCACTTGAAACATGTCAATTTTTTTATAAGCTAATGCTAGATTCGCAAAGTAGCAGTTTTCCTCAGAGAAGAATCTAGCAAGAAATTCTGTAGGATTGCTCTTTTTAAAATATAGTTTTACAATTTTGTAAATACATCAAAATAACAACATACTAATATACATATAAGTAATAACAACATGCAACTGATACACTGATACAGTGTATCAGTTGCATGTTGTTATTACTTATATTATATTGTACTAACAACTGATACAGTGACTGTCCCCCACCATGGTTCAAGCCTTGTCGTGGCGGTGGGGCTCAGTAGCCCAGGGTAACCCCAACATCTTAGCCAAAGCGAATTGCGCCGACGCGAGGGGGCTCTTTGTACCCCTCTTATAAGAAGAGGGGACAACAGAGCAGGGGGCAAGGCGTGAGGATGGGAACCTCACCTCATCGTACTGTCCAGACGTTGGGAGTGGTTATTCTGTGGTGTAGGGCAACCGCTCGTGAAGGTGGTGTCGGTCCCCTGAGGGACTGACAAGCCATCGAGGTGCCTTGTGCTTGTAGATCCGGGGTACCTCACCAAAGGCGGCAGTGGTGGCACTCGCCGGGTTTTAGTCTGTAGAGCTGCGTCCACTTACCATCTTTCGGGCGCAGCGAACCACTCCCCAGCGGAATGCGTCAGTGCATTTCCCGGCGATTAAGAAAAAAAAGTGACTGAACAATGAAATACATATATAAATAAATACATAAAACTTAAAGATGTCATCGCCCATGTAATATTAATCCTACTTCCTACTATCCTACTTTCTATTAATAAGCGTGAAAGTTTGTAAGTATGGATAGATGGATGGATGGATAGATAGATGCTTGTTAGTGTTTCACGTAAAAACTACTGAATGGATTTCAATGAAACTTTACAATAATACATCTTAAAAATCAGAATAACATATACGCTATAATTTATAACCGTACTCCCACGGGAATGGGAAGTACGCGGGTGAAACCGCGGCACGCTGCTAGTAAACTAAAAAATCCGTAAAAGTTGGTAAAATACAATACTAGCGCTGAAGGCGCTAGTATTGTATTTTATTACTTTTTTTAACAGTCCAGGCTGTAGGCAACAAAATAACCTCAGGGACAGGCTGTTCCCGGTGAAGTCCAGACTTACTCCTAAACGAGAAAAATGGCCGCCACTAAGCAGTCTCATGACATTCTTAAAACCCCCTACAATATCGGTTATAGCATAAGAGCATTTTGACATTTCCAAATCCCACTAGGAAAATATTAAAATAATAAAGCCGTCAAACTCACGGCCTAGCCTTGTTTTGATAGTTTAGACCTCGTATACAATAAAGTATTCATACACCTATAATATAAAAATTGTAACAAAGACGTATTGTCCGTAATAACGGAGTGTGTGCTGCCGCTATTAGTCATTTACATGTGATATTACTTCCTTAAACTATTAGGATTATACAGGGAAATAAAAAAAAATAAGTATATGCTATAATAGTCGACTCCATGTAGGCAATACTTGTTGAATTATTTAGATTGGCAAAGTGGCAGACATGTGTGAGAGCGCGACACAGCGTAACCCTTTCACCAATAAAATATAATATTATACAGTCTACCAACTGGTAGTCAAGCTTTTAAAGAAAAAAAGGATATCTTTCTTCCTTCTTTCCTTTTACAACATTCATAATCAGCATAAATGCGATGCAAAAATTAACATCATATGTATAATAAAAGGGGCGAATCAATTCAATAGATAGTAATCTAAAATACATATTAATATTATAAAGAGGAAAGATTTTATTGTTTGTTTGTATTGAATAGGCTCCGAAACTACATGACCGATTTGAAAAATTCTTTTACTGTTGGGAAGCTACACTATCCTGAGTGAACATAGGCTATGTGACATTTTCAAAAAAGTTAATTAATTTTATTAAAATTAATGTTAAAATTATTTGTTCGTCTTTACAAGTCAAATTAGTCTTTAAGCGATTACGTATTATTTAGATTGATGTTATCTATCGTCCTAAGTGGATCGGACTTAGCTTTCACGTCGTTACAATTGAGAGGCTAATGTTTCTAACAGCTTGTCAATCGAAGAACATAAAACTAAATAATATAAACAACCTAAGTAGGTAACTAAGGTCTTTAAAGCACTGTGCATACTTAGACCTCGCTTAATTAGACAGTTTTTAAGAAAATGCTTACACGTGAAAGCATAAAAAAAAATGTTAATCTTGGATTTTGGATTTGATGGATGAATCTGGAAATTAATGAATTCCACTATTGTGTTCAACATACATTTTAGAAAAGAAAATGTCGATAGTAACAATTTATTAATTAAAATTTAAAAAATAATTATTTCACTTTATTACCACTTTTTACTAGCACGCTTTAAGTGTTCTTTTGGTGTAATATTTTTGTTGTATTTTTTTATAATTTTAAACTAATTTTCCTATAAGTCATGGAATTGAAATTTTGACGTTAATCCAAAAATGCGTATAAAGATGTAAAAATTGGTAAAATGAATATATTTCCCAATTAATAGTTACACTTAAAATTGCACAGGCTAGATTCAACCCCGTAAATTCGATACGAGCTTATCTGCTTGCCAATCGTATGAGACCACTGTCGACTATTCTAACATAGTATTAAATTTTAATGACAGTGATGATAATGATTTATATGACATTTGAATGGTGTTATCTGAATAATTAATGATAGTGAGAAAGTTCCAGTAAACAAAATGTCGTGTCAAATGACCGAACCGGACACCCCATCCGCATTTCCACAGCCTTGCCAGTCACGAAAAATCGATAAATTGTGGCGTCGTAAAGCACTTGAAAATATGAAGTATCGGATAGTTAAGGAAATAAATAAACATAAAATTAAATGAACACATCAAATCTAAAAAGGGCGGACACATAAAAGTTGTGGAAAAAAAAAAATTTAGAATTTTTACTACATAATTTATAAAATTCTTTAGCTATATAATAATGATATGCGTGTGTATGTTACTGAACTCCTAAACGGCTTGACCGATTTGAATGAATTTTCGAGTGTGTTCAAGTGGACTTGAGAATGGTTTTGATTTACAATTTGGTAAGTCACAAGATATTTTGCACAAGACAACACCTGTCGAGTCCGCTAGTTGTATAATATAAAAATATAATTATGAGTAAACTATCATAAATAACAAAATCCAAAAAATGCAATCCGCTTAATCCGACTTAGATTTTTTATGACACGTAGACTTTACAGCGGAAATAAAAATCGATTTACAGTTTAATACTCTGATCAGACCGATAGACAGTTTTATGATATTACAGACTCCTCATACCTGCGGTCTCCGCGATATCCTCTGTGGAGACGTGCTTTTATAAATTTAAAACCTCATTCCATATCTATCAGTGTCACGATAGACCAAAATAGAATTCAAATGGGACGTAGAGTATGAACTATAGATGAGGCGATAGACAGAGACAGAGTGCATTACTTTCTATCTCAGTCTAGCCAACAAATGTCTGTTGAAATATAATTTTACTTAACATCTGTGCTAATGCTTACTTGTGATTTTAGTGACTTTAATATTAGTAAACAATATCTGTGCAAGTGGAGATATGAAACGCTACTTTCTTCTAGATTATAAAAATAGATTTAAATGTAAGAAAAATAACAACATTTAATCAGTAAGTAAACTTATAACTACTATTATATCAGTGTAAGTCATAGAAGACGTTTACGTTTAAGTTTCTCTACAAAGATCATTCTATGAAATTATTAATTGATATTAATTTTGAAATAATATAGTATACAACGATGTGAAACATCTATAGTTTATTCTCTATCTACGAAACAGAATAATAACGTCTAATACATAACTTGGCATCGGATAGCTGCAGTTACAGCCACATAACATCATGTGTGCGCGTGCGTGTATGTAAGGGTTGATAATCTTTTACTTCCGGCACGAGTTTCGTAGATTTCGATAATTAAGAGTTCTTAGGATATTTGGCCATACATAGTCGTAGAAAAACCCAAGAAGAGAGAGAAAGAGAAAATATAAAAGAGAATAAATTTAGAAAAACCCAATTTCTAAACCACAGGGTCACAATTGAACCCGGACTCGTGCTCAAGATGTGCCCATTACCCACTGGACCATATATTAATACATTTAAATGCATTTGAAATTATAAAATGGTTTGAGATAACCTCCTCCTTTTTGAAGTCGGTTAAAAACTAAATTACTTATTTATATAAGCTCGGAAACCACACTAGAACTCGCTGAAGTTTTTATGAAGAAACAGTTTCAAGAAAGTCATTAAATAAAGTAACAAGGAAATGAAAAACATTTTTCGTTTACGTAACTTGAATTAATGAAAAATTTAGATACGTTCCTATTGCAATTTTCATCATCAGTTTTTCCATGATCTCCAACTTGATACTTGCGTTTTCCATCATTTACGAATCAATACACGCTATAAATATTGGTGAGTGAATGAGTTTAGGGAGAAGAAGGCTTATATAAAATAATATGCTTACCTATTAGCAACGCCCCGCGATTTTCAAACGCGCACTTCTAATTCCTGTGGAATTAAAGGTATAAATTATAGACTGCCTTATTCTAGTATGTATTAAGTACGGTAAAGTTTAATCAAAATCCGTTCAGAATTTTTGCATGAAAATCAACAAACATCAAAAGTAACAAACTTTCGCCTTTTTAGCATTAATATATTTAGATCAGAGTCCACGCAGAAAGGGGACGATTACAAGTAGAGTTGTGTATCTTACGCGGCAAAGCGTTGAAAATTATCATATTCATATACCGTATACAATACAAATGATAATACAAATGACAGCTTCTAGAAGAAAAGATTCATATGTTAAATGCCTCAATGCCTCACAAATGTTAGATTTACAATGAAACTCTGGTTTTTTTTTATAATAGAAAATACCGTTTGTATGAGACAAGTGGATACCTGTTCACATGAAAGCGTTTTTAAAGCGCAGCGCTTTTTATGGAGCACTGTTGGATTTTTGACGTTGAGTGAAAGAAAGAAAGAAAAAAAAGCATGCGGAGCTTGCTAATCGCGCTAACGTCGCATTTTAACGCGACGCTTATAAAGCGCTCATTACGAACTCTTTTTTACTAGGTCTTCTTTGACTGTAATATGATTTATTCAATATAGTCATACTTTTTCTTTTAAATAGGATTTTTTTTAAAAAGAAACATGAATGAAATATTATGACGACCGAAATAATGATACATACATTCTTACCGTTTAGCGCCGTCTAATTTCTTCATTATTAACAAAACTAAATTATAAGTTAAAAACTAGGACTGATTTGAAACGAACTTCAATATGCCAATTTTGAATCAAATTCTTTACCTTTCAACCAGTTCTGTAATTAAGTTTGTAACCATATCGTGAAATTTGTAATAGCTTAAGCCTGAAGGCTAATCTGTAGGTTGTTATAAAACTTTGAACGAACTTTATGTTTACGTTTCGAGGGCAGAGTTAATAATAGCAAACTAGTGTTTGCCGTCTAGCGTAAGAATCTACTTCTATATACACAATCGTAGAAAATCCACTTTCAAAGATGAACAAATTTACTCTAGTAATACTAGAAGTCCACCGGTCATCGCTCATCCTTGCTTGCTCAACATCATAATCATCAGCATTTATCCGTCCACTGCTGAACATAGGCCTCCCTCAATGAACGCCAAGACGACCGATGTCTTCCCACTCGCATCTAAAGCGGACCTGCCACTACATGGAGATCGTCTTACCACCTGGTTAATGGCCGACCGACACTTACAAATGCCTAAGCGCGGCCTTCGCTCTTGAGCCTTATTACTTGTAACGTTGCGCTAGCTCACTGGGGGCATCTACCACCCCCACGCGACATACTCTACATTTTAATATATCCATCATCACTATATATCGCGGTAAATAAGCATGTGGCAGAGGGCCATTCACACGCTCAAAGGAAATGGTGGCCGATGGTCTGTTAAAGTCGAGGTCGAGGGAACGGCCGTCTCATTGTTCATTCAGAGAGACCCATTTCAATATTGGACGGATGGCTGATAATGATCCATACTATGTCTTTTATAAGCAACTTATAAAGTATTTCAGAAAAATATATTGATGAAATTCCGTAAACAATTGAAGATTTTTTTTTGTTTATAAGTTTTCTAAACTTTTTCGGAACGTGATCTGACATATTTTTTTACAGCTGTTTCAGGCATTAAATGAAAATCATTTTTCAAATACAATTGTAAAGTTAAATATTATTTGGCAAATCAAAGTGGAAATACTCTCTGAAAATCGTACTCAACATAAATTTGTATTTCCAAATTTTTCAAATTAAGTTTACTAAATATTTCTTAGTTACTTAGTAGTACTAGATAAGCATATGGCTTTTGCTTGCACATTATTTAATTGGATTGTATATCAATTAAATTCTATTTATATAATTATTATTCATATTTTATTAGTTAGGTAATGCCAATTAGAATCAATAAACAATGTCAGGAAATAGCTACCTTACAGAAAACACATTAAAAATTAACTATACAAATGCACTAAAGCTTAGAAAACTTGCATGGAAATCTGCTTGTGTAATAGAACCAATTAATAGCTTATAACCTCATTCGGTTCAAACTCATTAAATTTTCCAAGAACTAATTAACATCTGCTGGTTATTTCTATTAACCCCGTTCACTGCGGCTCTAGAACTTATAATTCTGTTAAAGTATGTCGTTTAGTTAGTGTATAGTCTGTAAGAGGTGCAATGCTAAATTACAGCCAAATTAGGCCGGCACGAATGACTTCTCGCTCACATAATACCAGCGTATAGTGACAGCTGTGCTGGAACGTTTCATGTGGTTTGTGAGTTTCCGGTGGCCTATTTATTAGAAAAAAAGGGCTCATTTCTACATAACACGAAACCATCGCTCGCTCACCGGTGAAGGAAACCTGCATCCCTGAAGAGATGAAAGTGTGTGAAGATCACCAGTCCTTATTAAGCGTCCAATGCCCTCCTCGCCTGATTTCGAGGAGACTCCTTCCCAGCAGTGTGACATATATGGGCTGAAACTTTTTAAAACTTATTGTACATAAATGTAAACAAGAACTCAAAGCTACTAATAAAAATTCATCAGTTCGAACCGAATCGCAGTACTAACGAGCCACTTAGGGAGATTTATAGAGATAGGCAGACCAAGCAAAAACCCGCCAGCTTTACTATTAGTGTTGCTAATATGCTGCTGAAAAACTTCGATTGCATACAGCGAAGTGCCTTGTTAATTAGTTGGATCAATTTGCTGAATTACAGTTGTGTTTATGTGAAACCTTAGCCTTGGAAATAAAATTAACTCGTATGCCGTGACATAAAAGGTCACGTTATTATCTCATATAATATATTATATTAGATAGGTAAACTGGCAGACGTGACGTTTTGAGGGTATTGGTCGACGTAATCTGTGAACATGGCTTAGTTTGGATTTAAGTGGCTCAGGCAAATTATTGATATATTGCCTAGCCTGAAACATGAAGTGAAGTTCACCAACTCGCATTGGGCCAGCCTGAGCCTGGGCGGCGCCTCAGTGAACTATGACTCGATACCCTTTTTGCCTGATACCAGTAAGAGATCTGTACCCAGCAGTGGGACATTTGGGGTACTACTTTTTACCCCTAGAACCGGGAACTCATCCCTCCGATCAGAAACAAAATCCGACAATATTTAATCATTCCTAATTTACCGTGTTTTAGTTAGCCATTTCACATTTGTGTAAATAATAAAAATACTAGTCTATGGACGATTTTTCCTACGCCAATCTAGGCCTGTGCTATGTTCTCTAATAACTTGCATTGATGAACATTCCTGACCCAGAAACACACAAAACTTTTTATTCTCTATTGGGATTCGAACCTAGCAACAACCGCGATAGCCATTTAGCCACGTGTATGAAACCAAAGCGAACAAAAACATAAAGTAAAATTTTTTAGCAGTCAAATGTCGATACATACGTTTGTAAAGATGACGATGATGATTATGATGATGAACATCATCGCCATCATCGCCATCATCATCATCATCATCATCATCATCATGATAATGAGATATTTTGAATAGTTCATGGATATTTCTAGCCTTGTTTATATTATCTTAAGCAAAATTTGGTCTCTTAAAAACTTCAGTGATTTCTTCTTTCTTAGTATACATTCCTTAACCACGAAGCTAGGCTAACTTGTTATTTTGAATATTTCCTTGCACACCCCAGACACATTCATGTTGGGGAGTTAGTTGGCTTAATTGTCAGTCTAAACCATCCTCGTATCCGCTTGAATATACACAAAATACAACACTGATAAAAAACCCTCCAAAATCGGACCAACCATTTAATAATTCAGTGACATACAAGCAGACATAAAAAATATAATTATTTAAAGATTTTTTCCAATAATACCGAATCATTCGGTCAAAATTCAACCAAAAAACATATGGATCTACATATCTCTACATTCACATGGTAAAGTTAAATTCTATGCCAAATCTCACACTCCTCGCAATGAGCTTAAAAAGGGGTGCAAAGATTTATCTCTCGTATATAAATAGCACGTTAAGGTAATTATGTGGATTGGTAAATTTGTAGATAGCGTAATTAAACTGGAGGAATTTATTTAAAGCGGTCTCTATTTGCTCTATTTTAAACGCTGCATTGTAGATGTACGCTATTTTGGAATTTAGGCAAATCGAAAAATCTAGAGTATTTTTATTAGACAGTATAAAACAAGAACTTGCTTAAGGAGTTAAGTGGTAATGGTTTTTATTTATTTTACTCATTTTGGCAATTCTAAATAAAATGCATAAAATATTCGCAAAGTCTTATAATTTACAAAAAATTAAATTAAATAAACCTTGATACCAATGTTATTATTAATTCTCTGAGGGCCTGTTTCACAATCTCCAGATAAGTTCCGAATAGGCTATTCACAACAAATTTGACACATAGAGTATGGAGTATCTGTCAAATATGTTGTGAATAGCCTATTCGGAACTTATCTGGAGATTTTGAAACAGGCCCTAAGTATATGTGAACAAAATATATAATAATTATGTAATGTAAAATATCAAAACATAATATTTATGTGCAATCCTCGATCTTTATTGAGTTATTAGTATCATGCTACAAAATGATATAAAATAACAAATAAAAGAGCAAATAGAGTTAATAAAAGATATTGTACAACGAGTGAGCTCTGGAGCAATATGCTGCTATAAGAGATACTACTGAAATTTCTGAATCGATTCTAACATCTATAGAAAATACAACTTCTTCACTATCATCATTATCACCCTTTATCTGTCTACTGCTGAACATAGGCTGCCTTCAATTAACGCCAAGACAAGCGATCAGGCCACCCTCAATTAACCGCAAAAACGAGCGACTTGCCACTCGCATCCAACACGGTCCGACCACTACTCGGAGATTTTAATTCCCCCTGGTTAGTGACTAAAGACTCCTTCCTCCTCTCTTAATCGTTAATGGCCTATCGGCCATCCGTTCTCCTGAGTGTTTGCCACCCATTGCCACTTCAACAAGCTTTTTTTTAATACATATTGTTTTAGTATTATTAGAAATAATATCATTAGTTTTAGTTTTTGCCAAGTAATATTTCCGTTGAAGACAAGATCTCATCAAGATTTAATATAAAATAAATTGTATAGTGGCACTAAGAAGTTAAAATAATTCGAAAGAAAAAGTTGCATGTTAGCACATTCAATAATATATAAATGTTGCTTTATGGTCCTTTTAATTTTTATTTATTTACCTATAATTTTCACATAACAAAGCCTCTTATTCCATTACATGCATTACAAACAATTACCAGCAAAGTCAAGCAAAGTAAAAGTATAATAATGGAACATTATAAATGCAGCATTTAACGATAAATACCTATTACAGTGCTACGCCGTAGATTCCCGCTACGAGTACGCTACGCGCGCTACGTTCGATTTTGTGTTCGCTACAAAAGCAATTCTCGCTTATATAAGTTATATAGAGTTATACATTTGGTGTAACATATTAAAAGATAGTGGGTTTTCCGTTAGTTCGTTTAGTTGGAGATTAGTAGTGTAAGGGCCTGTTTCACAATCTCCAGTTAAGTTCCCAATAGATAGAGTATGGAGTATCTGTCAAATATGTTGCCGATAGCCTATTGGGAACTTAACTGGAGATTGTGAAAAAGGCCCTAAGAACAATAAACAGAGGAATATAAAAAATATGATTTTCATGGTGAAACGTTCTAAAAGCCTATTAGCCTAATTGCACTTAAAAGTTTGACCTCCTTTCACAAATTCGCATTTGTAAAATGATTAACATTTCCATATAATATTATAAAAGGTAGGGATATGCTCTGCAGCCGAATGAGGACAGCACAGGACTCTCGCTCACGTGACACCGGTGTAAAGTGACAGCTATCCGTTTCGTGCGATTTGTGAATTTCCTGTGGTCCACTTGCTGAAGTGAACTTTGACCAAAACCCTCAAATTAAAAATCGAATTCGGGAGAACAGAAGTCAGATTCTTACGTACTCCTTCAAAATATCCCTATAAAGTTTATTTTTTATGCATAATATGTTGGCCGGCCTGATGGGAAGACGATCCTCGTCCAATGGTCTATCTGTGCCAAATGCGACTGGCCAATGTCTTGGCGTTCATTGAGGGAGACCTATCAGCAGTAGATAGATGAAGGCCGACAGTGATGATGATGGTATGCATCTGACCTCCTTTATAGTATAAAGTCTACCTAGTCTCACAGCTGTAAAGATATCATGAAGTTTATTACATATTAAAACAAAAAGCTGATGCTGGCAATGAAAAAGCCACAAACCGGGAATAAAAGCTAGAAATAAATGCGGTGAGCAAAAATTGCGAAGGTGTAATTTGAATGCCCAGAAGACTAAGATAAGCTAAATGAAGGCGAGGTAAATTTAGCTAAAGCAGTTCAGGATGGACTTTATCAAGTACTTGCGTAAATAACGTTATTCCCCGATGTAAAACTAAGCAGCGATAAAATGGCGGATGGCTCAGTTCTTTTTAATGATGGAAACTTTACGTTTTGAAATTTTGATAGTCTTTCAGTAATAACGCTGGAAAATATGTATTTGGTTATAGCATTTCATAACATCCGTCATTATACCCTTGCTAAGTGTAATGCTGTAACAAGTTTTTGGAGTTTATTCTTTAAGAATCGATTTTCATCTAAGTATACTAATATTATAAAGAGGAAAGATTTGTACCTATTTTTGTATGTTTGTATGTTTGTAATGAATTGGCTCAAAAAGTACTAGACCGATTTCAAAAATTCTTTCACCATTCGGAAGCTACATTATCCAAGAGTAACATAGGCTAAATTTTATTCTGATAAAAATAGGGTTTCGTAAGATATTTTGGTTTTTCGGACACAAGGTGTAAAAAATGTTATTTCGCGTACTAAGATCCCGTTGTAAATCTTAGTTAACGCAGGCGAAGCTGCGGGCAACAGCTAGTATATTATAAAGGCCTGTGTATGAAAATCTATTGGAGTAAAATCAAACTACGGTGTTAGGCGGTGTTACCCGATGTTACACGATGTCACACAAAGCTTTGAACGAACACGAACCGGTTGTCTCAGTATTCAGCTTTACGTTTTGAAATTTTATTAAATAATTGAATGCAATAGCATTAAATTATTGTCGTTTATGTTTTTATGGAATTGTTATGTATTTTAAACTCATTGTCTATTAAATAAAATTTGTGGACGAATAAAGGCTGATAACGATGACGATTCATTTAATTCATCAATTAAGTGTAACACACAACGTGTTAGCGTTAGTATCAATAAAATCAATTATTCTAATAACAAAAATTAATTCAATCGCCACAAAACAATTAATCGAATAACCAACTCATTATCAAGCTAACCGCATTAGGAGTAAAATTATCAAACTTCCAGCCGCTCCCGAATTATCCCGAACCCGGGGACGGTGTGATCAGCTCCGCTAATGTCATTATTGTGGTCTCGCTATGAATAAACTGCACTTAACTATAATTATACTTTATAAGTAACACTCAAGGCACTATACTAAGCGTCGACCTCTGTGGCTTATTGGTTAGCGCATTTCGCTCAAGCCGAAGTTAGCGGATTCGATCTGCGAGGGAATAAAAAGTTTCTGTGTTAATGGGTCATGGATCTGTATTAAAAGAGTTTATAAAATATAAAAGTAATAGATATGTTTCCGTTGTCTGGTAACACAAGTTCCTCGAGAATTCACTACGGGATCAGATTAACGATTGATTACTATAATAATAATAATAATAATATATAATAATAATAATATAATAATAATAATAATAATTAATTAATTAATTAATCAACCTTTATCCGTCCACTGTTGAACTCATAGGATGATGCTGATGATGATCTGTTGTCTGGTTGTCATAACACAGGCCCTGCCTAGTTTGGGATCAGATGCCCGTATATGAGTAGTCGTAACATATTATTATATCATTACTTATTGATTTTTGAAACACTTTTTTTATAATTAAACGATTCTAACGAAAAAAAAAACAAAAATTAAAAATTGGACACTTATTTATCAAAAACACATACATTCTATAACTTGTATTTGCGTAACTTCTAAGGCTCAAAATTAATATCAGCTACAAGTAAACTGAAAGGAGAATTTAATAAAATATTCAAACAAAAATTTTTATTTAAGACATTTTAAAAAAGCTCTTTGTCACTATTGTACTACAAGGAAGCAATCTACGAGTCTCTTTGAACCAACAGAATATTAAAAGGAATGACGTGCCAGGAATATAAATGCATTTAACAATGCCAGCCAAATCCATCATTTATGTCAATTTGGATTGACAGTATTCAATTGTTTCTATCCAGTTCATATTAAAAACATCGAGCGACTGCACCAGGTTTTATATTACCATGCTTAGCAAGAAATAGCTTTGCTTTTGTTTCGCAAAGGGGTAATTACTGGATAAGCTGGTGGGCAAAACATGAGACATGAGATAGGAAGAGAAAAAGAAGACCTATTTTTTTTTCTTTAATGTCGCTAAATTCTCTTAGGTAACCCTCGGGGGAGCGGGTCTCCCCAGGCGGGTATGTGGGACTTGTTGCGCCCGTGTTATGGTAAGTGGACGCAGCTCTATCCACTAAAATCCGGTAAGTGCCACCAATGCCACCTCTGATGAGTTGCCCCGGATCTACAAACGTCGGGACAGTACAATAAGGCGAGGTTTTCGTCCTCGCCCCTTGCCTCCTGCTCTTTTGCCCCCTCTTCTTATAAGAGAGGTACAAAGAGTCCCCTCAGCTCGATTCGCTTCGCCCAAGGTGCTGGCTCACCCTAGGCTACTGAGCCGCACCGCCACGACAAGGTTAGTATAATGGTGGAGAGAGAAAAGGAAGACACTCAATAGCGAGCAATGGCAGGCTGATGATGATGATAATTTACTGCCACTGAAACTTACTATCTTATGTTTTGCAAGTCATTCATGTGTTGTTCACACTCCAGTTGCTTGGGATTGAGTTGATCCCGTGTGATCTTGTGTGCGTGGATGGCTTTGACCACTTACCACATAGGCTTAGTAACACGAGGGCTAAAGCCTTTATATCTATATGATCAATAAATTGTTCATTGGCAATGGAAAAAATTGTAGGCTTAAGACACCAATGCCTCAATATCGATAAATCTAATTTATAAAATTCTCTTGTCGGTGTTAGTATACTCCTCCGAAACGGTTTGACCCATTTTTAAGAAATTTCATAAGCATGTTCAGTATCTACGTCTGAGAATCGGTCGATATCTATTTTTTAGATCCTAAATGTTAAGGGTAGTCCATCACTAATTATTGTTTTAATACCTTTTTTAGACAATTCTTTTTGTTTTTATTTTTTATGATACAGCATACAATAATACATACTTTAAATTTTCACCCATCTACAACCCCTATTTTTATAAAAACAATATTAGTACTTTTAACAGAACGAAGTCTGTCGGAGCAGGTAATTTAGATAAATTATGATAAATTTTATAAAGGTCAATTTAATTTTATATTTGAGACAAATAATTGTGAAAGTTAAATTAACAAATAATTGTAAAGGGTAAAATATGTTGATTATCGTATATGAAATTATAATTACATTAAAGTATCAACCCTTATATGTCCCACTACTGGGCACGGGTCTCCTTCCTCGAAATCAGGCGAGGAGGGTAATGGGCCTATAGTCCACCGCGCTGGCCCAGTGCGGATTGGTGAACTTCACATACCTTCAAAGACTTTCAATCTCATCAGGCATGCAGGTTTCCTCACGATGTTTTCCTTCACCGGTGAGCGAACGATGGTCTCGTGTGCACTTAGAAATTTAGAAAAACCCATTTCAAGGCACACATGGACGGGTCAGGATCGAACCCGGAACCCCTCGCGTAAGAGGCCGAGTCCGTCCACCACTGGACCACCGTCGCTCATAATATTTCGTACGTTGAGATTGTGTTACATGTAAAATTCTAGACCATAAATATTATCCTTATCCTGAATTTAGACATTGAATAATTACATTATTTCTTAATAAATACTTCCATGAATGAACGCTAAGGCTTATAGAGTGATCGGAACTAATTTAATTAATGAAATTTCTAACCTGTAGTGCGTACTTGACAAACTATATGCATAGCTTTTCCTCTGATTTCGTTTAGTTAAGGGTATTCGCATTGTTAAAATAGGGGTCCCAAGTCTGTTTTCGACAGTTTTAAATGGGACCCATATTGCTTCGGACAGTTAAGTAATTAAAGGTAGTAAATAAATATTTATCAACGCATGTTTTTAAATACTTTATTTTTACGGACTTTATATAAATCTGAAATTTTAAAAGCTTGTTTCTAAATTTACAATATATTTTTATGACATAGCTTGTGTTATAGATTCCTGTATTTAGAAGAACAAGTAACAATCAACGTAATATCGGAAACTTTGTTTGAACTTCTAATATAATGTTTAAGCTAACGTTAACTATTCATATCTTCACTTTTTTCATTCATTATGCACTTAGGTGAATTGTTAATCTAAATCATTCTCAAATCCACTTGAACATACTCTATAAATTTTACCAAAATCGGTCCAGCCGTTTAGAAGTTCAGTGACATACAAACATACTTCATAATTACATATAATTATATTAGGAACTTCTGATTATTATTCATTTATAGAGATACAATTTCATTAACAAAATATTTTAGTGTCGATGCAAATTTCTATTACCAAAGAAGAACTAAAATTAAATAATAAAATCTTAAATAAAGAAAACCAAACTAAGCTGGTCAACGTTCAAATCCTTTTCAGAATAACGGGCGAATTGTGATGTGTCCCTGTGAAATCGGATATTTCGCTGTTTGCGAAACCATTTCCAGACAATATGGTTGGACACAGCAATCTGCAGAACACGGAGAAAATAAATGATTGTGAATTTCACGAATTTATGAGATGTGAAGATTTCTAATTCCCATATAATTCAAATAAGTAAATGCAAATGAAATATTATTATATATTATTTTATTACGCACAGTTAATAATAAATTAATATATACCTTAATTTAAACAATGAACTTAAAACTAAAAACCTTAAAAAATATAAAATAATAACCAAAATATTAGTAATAGTCCCTTTTGGCAAGTTTCCGAAGATACTGACAGCGTTCCTCCTTTAAATAGAAATCTAATTCTTTGTCCGAGGTAGTTGCCAGCGCCTGTAACGTCAACTAACCTTTTTGTTGTAAAAAGGCTTAAAGCGCTAGGACCCCACGGAACAAGGGTCTCGACACCGAATAGGACAAAATCATATTCGGAGCCTAGACTCCTGTATTTGAGAGCTTTGCTTATTTAAAATCTTAATATCACGTGTTTCTGTGATTTCAATATATGATATTAACGTGAATTTGAAAACAACCTCTGAATTTTCCCAAAAGCCTTAAATGAACGATATATGGGACCAGCTGGCACATACAGTGTTTCGAACCGACAGTATGTTTAAATACAAACATTCTACTATTACATTTACCTAGAGCGCATAACTAGGCAACAGATGGATCATGCCGAACACATGAGTGACGTCACCAAAGCGAATACAAATTCAAAAGCGCGCTCAAGTGCTTGACAAGCGTCGTACTCTAAAAGTCTATTAGATTGTCTTCGCTTTTGAATTTGTATTCGCTTCCGTGGCGTCACTCACGTGTTCGGCATGATCTATCTGTTTTAATTCATAAATCTGTGATTATGGGTATAAATAGAATATTTGTTAAGCTCGTTTAAGTGGCAGTGGGAACACACTTAGAGGAACCAATAATATTTAAGAGTTGCAGACGTTTTGGTAGGCAGTGAACGAATAAAGGCTATTGATGATGATGGGTATAAATAACTATAATATAATAATTTAATGTTGAATTTATTGCAACTCACTAACATCATTCAATAGAAACTTTAAATTCTTTTCGCGATATAATAAATCATTTCCTCTAGTGATTTTAAAAGTAGATTCATTTCAAGAAATCCTTCTCTTGTTGAATAAGTTTGAAGTGTTTCATAGTCTTTGTTAAGTACACTACTGGTTTCTAGAAGTACTACTCAAAATCTGGATACATGCCAAGATTGAAACGCAGTATGTAATTAGATTGAAAATTTACGGCCTTTATAATTAAGTTTAGTGGAAGAGTTTAGGGAGTAGACAAAAGTTATGTCCCAGAGTCTGATTGTGATAATAAAATCAAATTTATTTCTATACATGCAACGTGTTTCAGATGTTCATTAATTAATTTTGAAAAAAGAAATTAAATTACACTCGAGAGAATTGGGGTCACAAAGAAACCTATAAATCTCTGAAACTAAGAAAGCTAGCTTAATGAAATAAATTGTGTTTAATAGACACCGTAATATCCCTTAAATTAAAGTAATAAGATTTATGACTCACTACATTTTATTTACTAAAAATTACCTGATGAAAAAACTGCTGATTTCGGCTTTTAAAAAATGGACAACAATATTTTTGAACAGCATTACTTTTTCTTGAATTTTAATAAGTGTATTGCCTCCTTATGCTTACATAACTGCGTTTTGCCATGCTGTATAACAAGTTTAGTATATGATTTTGATGAATATTCACAAATTCTTCTCTGAGAGAAGTTTTGGGCCCACGAAGCATGATCTGGTTTCGTTAGTTAACATCAGCTAGCTCCAGTCGGCACTGTCCAGCATGCTTAATAGAGTTGATATCCGCTCTGCGTACTGAATACTATTCGAGTAATGTGCATTTCTTGAAGGTTGTCAGATTCACAGTCCAGCATGTATGATATCGGGAATTGACGGTTGTAAAATTAACAATAGATTGACCTGCGTATTCTTCTAAAGACCAACGTATTCGTCACGCGCAGACTAAAGAATTTCTTTAGATATACATTATAATGAAACAAATTAACGGATCAATAAAAACTCGCGTAAAAGATCATGCTGACTTAAAACACCGTCGCTATACTAAGTCAGCAATTTGTGACCATAGCCTTGACAATGCTCGCCATTATATTAGATTTGATAAGCCACAAGTCCTCGCAAAAGAACACCGACTCCAACCAAGGATGATTCGCGAGGCTATTGAAATTAAAAAACATCCTAATTTCAATAGAGAAGATGGCTGGCCATTACCATCTGCTTGGGATCCTATAATAAATATAATAAAATCAAAATCCCAAGCATAACATGTCACAGACTAAAGACTTAGTTAGCACCTTCTGCATAGATAGGACTAAATAAAATATCATTGTATCATAGGGTAGTTTCGAATAACTTTGTAACAGTAGGACGTCTGACACCTCAGTCCTCCCGTGACCATGGTTGCTGTAAAGTTTCCGAAACGTCGAGCTTGTAAAAAACTAAATAAACCGCGATAAAATCCATAAAAGTTGTTTCATTATAATGAGTGAAATTCGCGTAAACATAAGAAAACAATAAGTAAATTTTATCGCGGTTTATTAAGTTTTTTACAAGCCCAGCGTTTCGCATACTTTACAGTAACCATGGTCACGGGAGGACTCCTCCCGTTAGAGGAAAACTTAATTAACTGCGATAAAATCCGCATCCGTAATGGGTTTCGTTATAATGAGTAAATTCGCGTCAACATAAGAAAATAATATTTAGATACATACTAGCGGACCCCACAGACCTTTAGATACGAATCGATAGTGGCAGTACAGATCAATAACCTAGATACCGACTGCAGCGCCATCTGCCGGACTGATTTGTGAATCTAAACCATCCTCGAATCTCCACGAACACACACAAAAAATTTCATCAAAATTGGTCCAGTCGTTTAGGAGGAGTTCAGTCACATACACACGCACACAAGAAATATATATATTAAGATTACAAAAAATGTCTAAGCGCATCTCAACCATAGAATACGTCATATTATAAAACTGTTTAAAAAATTAGCTCCCCCTAGTCCATTCTATTCAAATTTCACAAAGAACTAGACTTCTAATTTAAATTGATTCTTACCAAATAATTATTTACATATCCTTCACCCTATCTTTTATTTCTTTATTCCAATTAGAAATAAAGGATAGATAAAGTTCATCGTTTCCAATCTAGAATTTCTAGAACAAATCTATGTACACGTTTCATATAAGGGCGAATCTAGGTTGTGGCGGGGCGGTCAGGGTGTGACAGCGAGGCACATGTAATCTTAACTTGACAGTCACGACGAGTAATATTTCGTATACTCAAAGGCGTGTGGAATGTTTGATATAACAATATGGCCTTAATATATTACTATCGTATATGCTATATGATAATATCGTATCTGTACTATAATACAATAAAATATAGTAATAATAATATGTTGGGACAACTCACACACGGCCATCGGATCCTAAACTAGGCAAAGCCTGTTCTTATATATGATAAATAATGCCCAGACACAGAACAAATGATCATGCTCATCACACAAACATTTGTCCTGGGTGGGAATCGAACCCACGACCTTCTGGTTTAGCAGACAGGGTCGCTAACCACTAGACAAACAGGCCAGTCAATAGCTTTAAAGTAAAAAAAAGTATAAATCCTTTATGTCCCACTGCTGGGCACGGGTCTCCGCCTCGAAATCAGGCGAGGAGGGTAATGGGCCAAATAGCTGGGCCGCGCTGGCCCAGTGCGGGTGGGTGAACTTCACATACCTTCAAAGAATTTCAATCTCATCAGGCATGCAGGTTTTCAATAGCTTTATTAAAAAGTAATAATATAAAATGAAATGCTATATAATGAAACAACCTATAGGGATTATATTTCGTTTTATTTTGATTTTTATATATCCGATTTTTACCTTATACCTTACAGCAACCATGCTCACGGAAGGATCGTGGTTGCTACGAGGTTGTTGCTGTAAAGTACCCGGGCGTGCAAAAAACCTTAACATACTGTAAAACCCGTAAAAGTTATTTCGTCGTTATAATAAGTGAAATTAGCGTAAACAGTAGAAAACAATTACAATAGTTTCAAAGTTTATCACAGACAATATTTTTTTATTTAGTGAAGGATGCGAGACTCGTCTTCCTGGAAGGCTTCTGAGTAGAACAAAGGAAAATATGAAATAATAATTTAATTAAACTGGAGAGCTCTAACTTTGTTTATTTTTAATAATATTATGATGAAAATTAATTTATTAACCATTTTCAATGTAAGTTAACTACTCTGTGGTCGTGTCGGGTTCAGGATGGGAACCTAGCCGAGTATAGCAGGACGTAGCAGGAACTGCTTAGCTTGCCCTTACGAGTAATATAGCCTTTCTTCGGGGTTAGCTTGTCGCTGAGGTGATATTGTTGACTGCAGATCCGGGACTCTCAAAAGCTTAAGGTGCTCTTAGTGACTTTAGTCTGGGTATACACTGCCGAAGTGTAAGTTCCATATGGTTCAGGAATCAGGTCTATGCCCTGACATACACCCTCAAAGATTTTCTTGTGTCAAAAATACGTAATTATCACACTTATGATTTTCTAAAAAAATCGATATAATTGGATGATACTAAAGATGATGAACAATACTCTCCTTTTTACCTCTCGTCTCGCTTCGTGTCATTCGTTTAATTTTCAGAAAAACAAAAAATGTAAGATCAATTTTACCCATATTCAATGTATGTAATCATAAAAGTAAATACGTAAAAAGTCAATCACAGGTACCAGTATTCAGAAACAATACTTTGTGGTGCCAAAGTACTCCCGAATACATATTATGATCATTCATAACAATTCATAGACCTAAATGACCGCAACTGTGCGTTTGTCAAATCCATTTAAAACCCGAAACACCAGGAGCACATAGATAGAAGCGTCCTCGGCATAGTTATGCGTTCTGAAGTACTGTGACACCTCAAAGTATTGTTTTTGAACAGGGGTGTCATCCTAATAACGGGTATCTAGTGAAAAACTCGCAGTAGTAGACAACATCAAAAAAGTACATTGAGCGACGACCGATTTAATTCGCTTGAATTCGTTGAATTTCACACTAAATAAATTTGAAATACTTCGTCACTTAACCGCTCTTATTATCCGGCAACGAATCGAGCTTTATCAATTAAAATAAATAAAAGATTCCGCTTTCCCTCCCTTTTCATATATTTACCGTGGTCTTCCCGGACGAAATGCAGGATCGGGAATAAAGCCGGGGATATAAAATAAATAAGGGAAACCCGTTGTACCTATACATATCTTCTAGTTCTTCATAATTATAGAAATCTACATTTGTAAAATGCTACAAATATAATATGTAATGTGTAGTATAGTATATTATACTATAGTATTTTGTGTGTAGTATAGAAGTGGCATAGTTACTACGCTAGTTGGTAAGCTGATATATGATTATATTTGATGATTATCAAAAGAAACCAAGACCATGTTCATCTATGAGTGGACTCTAGTTGATTTGTCGTGCCATTTCGTGTTGACAATACTAAAATTTAAGATTCGAGGGTTTATCAATTAGTAATAGTAATGACCTTGCTTATGCTGTCTTTCTAATGATACTGATTCCAGGCGATTTGATCTGCCAAGTGCTATTTAATGTTGGCAATCCTAAAACCTAATATTCCAGGTTTTAATATCAATTATTATTAATATTAATTACTTTGCCTAAGCTGCTATTTAGAGTCACAGCAAATGTGCACTAAAATGTCTCTATTCGACTTATCGCACAAAATTATTTCTGATATCAATATTTAAATGTATGCAACATAAACAAAGTGAAAATAAAATTACGACCGAAACAAAGCCACAGAGAGAACAAAATTAATTTATTACTTCAAACCGAACTCGCGTGTGCTTCCAATCAAAACTTCTCTATTTTGTAAATAAGCAAATCTGTGTAGCCAATACAGGATTGTAAACACACGATAATGTCTATCTAAAAAAAATATACAATGTCCGCTAATCTTCATTAATTCAAACGTTGTTTAGTTTAATAAAGTATCAACCCTATATGTCCCACTGCTGGGCACGGGTCTCCTCTTCGAAATCAGGCGAGGAGGGTAATGGGCCATAGTTCACCACGCAGGCCCAGTGCGGGTTGGTGAACTACACATACCTTTAAAGACTTCCAATCTTATTACGCATGCAGGTTTCTTCACGATGTTTTCCTTCAGCGGTGAGCGAGCGATGGTCTCGTGTTTGGGGTGCACTTAAAAATTTTAGAAAGACCCATTTCAAGGCACACACGGACCGGTCAGGATCGATCCTGGAACCTCTTGCATAAGAGGCTGAGTCCATCCACCACTGGACCATCGTCGCTAGTTTAGTAGTCGCTTAGTTTCAAAATGATTTAAAAAGTAAAAGTAAAGTCTCTTTCCCCCTCGAATTCAGGCGAGTATATTAGGCTGTATTTCAGTAATGAAACACCGCAAGGAAATCGTAAAAAATCCATTGGTTTCAGAGTTACGATGCCAAAGACAAACACACACAGACAGACATCGACGATAAACTTATAACACCCCTCTTTTTACGTCGCGGGTAAAAAAAATATCTCTTACCCGAAATAAGGCAAGGAACTTTCAATCTCATCAGGTACGCGAGTACGATGTTTTCCTTTACTGATTAGCGAGCGATGGTCTCGTGTTTAGGATTAGAAATATAAAAAAAACCTATTCCAAGACATCACAGGGGGTCAGGTTTAAATTCGGATCTCTTTTTTAGATGCTGAGCCCATAATCAATGGACCAACCAACAACCACATGATTTATACATACTAATATTATAAATGTGTAAGTAAGTTCCACAAATTTATAAATAAAGACAGATGGAGCATGCCGAACAGGCGAGTGACGCTACTAAAAGGAATACAATCTAATATACATATAGAATACGGCGTATATCAAAATATCTTTATACGAGCGCGCACAACGCTTAATTGTTTTTAACTCAAAATAATTAATCATTCAAAATTCTAAGGCCATTTACAATACAATTAATATAAAGATATTGTATGTGTAGTATATATCTACACTAATATTATAAAGAGGAAAACTTTGTTTGTTTGTTTGGTTGTAATGAATAGGCTAAAAAGTACTGGACCGATTTCAAAAATTCTTTTACCATTCGAAAGCTACATTGTCCACGAGTAACATAGATATTTGGGTTCCGTAAGATATTTGGGTTTTTCGAACACAAGGTGTAAAAAATCAACCAGAAAAGTTACTTATTTTGCGTACTAAGCTCCCATTGTAAATCTTAGTTAACGCAGGCAAAGCTGCGGGCAACAGCTAGTCACAAATAAAATGATTTACAATATAGTCATAATTATTATGCACACATCAAAAGCGTTTGTGGAACCAACGCCGCGGGGAAAATCTATATTTATCCGTTCCCTGCAGGTTGAATATTCGGCTAAAAATAATATTAGCGCACAAATATGATCTAGCTCACACAAAGGATTTAAATCCAGATGAAATCAAACCGACTCAGTTTCAATTTAAGGTGAAATTGATATTTTCGTTGGACGCAATTAAAATGTACATTTGCTTACACAGAAGTGTAATATTTTAATCGACGACGGATATTATCTTTGGTGTAAAGTGATCGAAAATGATCAACGATACATGAGCAAGGGGAGAAGATCTCATACTTGGAAGCTATGTTTATTTACGACATATTTGGGTAGATATGCATTGTTTACGATACGCTTGCTAGCCTCTCTTGTGAACAAGGTATTTGCAAAAAAGAAAAGAGGCATTTCCTGAAAACGCTTGGAAAACGTGTTCATCGTTTGAAACTGTTACTATTGACTTTTCTTTTCCGATATATAACAAAATTATTTATCGCCTAGTCCTTTCGAAACGCCCAGCTCCCCGAGACAAGTGGCACAAACGCCAAGCGAATAGAATAGAATGGAATACTCATTGTTTAGAATGATACTATACTCCGTGCGGTGTGGCTTGGTGCGGCTGACACATGCCAATATGACGTTGACATACATGATTAGAGATGTGACGTTATGCAATTTATTTTTATCGCCAACGATACACGCAGCGTAAATATAGTTCTTATTAATAGTAGTGTGTTTATTCTGTTGTGCAGTGTATCTAGGTGTATAAACTTTTCAATGTATATATTTAGGGGCTACATAATAGTAGCTTTGAACTTATATTAAATAATCAAAATCAGGTTTATATTTTTTTCGTGACAGCTTTTTTAACTATAATAATAGATTCTGTTGTTTCATTAATATAATGATAGACTTTTTACAATAATGATTGAACTACGCCCAATATACATTTTTTATTATAAAGAACATCGACTTTCCATCCTAGTATAGTACGTCCCATCACTAAGCACGTCTATGGTTTTACGTTATACGCATAGGACTTTGCTTAATTTTTCTTTTTTTATTATTATTATTATTATTATATTATTATTATCTACTATTTCACGAACGAGGTATTAATAAAATACTTAATTTTTTTTTTTAATTGCGACGGCCTGCAAGAGTAAAACGTAACGTTACTGGCACTGTCACCCGCACCATGCTACACCGCAATAGGTATAGCTGTCAAATTACTTGTCGTAAGCTAGTGTCATTCTCATTCAATAAGTACTCTATTCTATTCATTTAGAGTTTGTGCCATTTGTCTATGGGGGCTGATTTTACATCTAATTTAATGTGGCTTTATCCTGATGTAATATAGTGATATATTACCCCCGTGGTCAAGCATTATTGCCTAATATAGTTTTTAAACAATAGGCAGCGTGGACTAAACTGCCGTGAGGACAATGGACATTAGGTGGGCCCTCCCCTAATCGGCCCATTAAAAAGATGTATAGTGAAATTAATTATATTCAACCGCGATTGTTTTAAAATAAAATGAAAATCTGACTTTAATATTGGTTTATATTATTGTAGAAACCAAAAATAATGAATGAGCGAATAAAAAAACCGTTCAACTGTGACTCGGACTCTATATAGCACGAAAGGTTCTACCATATGGTAGAAAAAAAAAAACAAATTACTAAAAGTCACGTTTGTTGTACATGAGAACCCCTCTTAATTTTTAATTTATTTATATACTTTTGAGGGGAAAATTATACAACTTTATCATCATCATCAGCCCATATCGGTGTTTAAAAAAATTAAACATATTGAGTCATAAAATATAATGCTTAGAAGATAATATGTATGGTAATAGAAAAACACACTGTTCTAAGCTCATTTATCGACCGCTTGTGCCATAAAATTTCGTCTACAATATTTTGGTGGCGATGTCTTTTTCAACGCAAATTGGAGGTAAAAAATATTACACAAAGATCATACGTTTAAAGATAAATTTCTAATAAATTGATTTTTAGTACCGAAGATGCAATAATAAAACTATTATGAACGCAAGAAACCACAAACTTACTCGGGCGTAAAAGACGTCAATAAAAATATACCTTAGATTTTTAGCATTGATATCGATGGAATTTATTGATTGAAAATTGAATAGGGATTCTTATGTTAGTTGGATAGGCGGGCAGACTCTACCTTAAGTGGTCAGTATCTGCCATAAACATCAAAAAGTCCAACAAGCAACGAATGAACAGCCAACAGCTCATTCGTTTTTGCCTATCCAGGAGTGCCATTCTGTTAGATACGCAGCGCTGTCGCAACGCTTTGACAGCGCTGTGAATTCAACTTCGTATTCACTAAGCTTGTCAAACCATATCAAACATCCTAGCAACGTCAACGCTGTGGGCGAGAAGAGCTCGTCGCAGCGTTGCGACAGCGCTGCGTTTCTTACAGAATATCACTGCTGAGTCATCAAATGGTATCATCATCATCAGCCTTTATCAGTCCGCTGTTGAACGCAAAGATAATATGTCACCTAGTAATTATATCTACTGCTTATCAGAAACTTCTTTCTGAAAAGTTATTTGATTGAAGACATACAGAATGACACACGGCCACTTTTGTTTGCATGGCGCAAAGGAAAAAATGGCACAATACCTGCATAGCTCCTATCAGTATGGTATAATTTATTTTAGATTCGCCTTTATATTTTAGTTCATGGTCCAATGGGTAATGGACTCGGCCTCTCAAACGAAAGGGTCCGGGTTCGATCCTGACCTTGCTGAAATGGGCTTTTCTTACTCTCTAAGTGCACCGTAAGCATGACACCATCACTCGCTCACCGGTGAAGTAAACCTGCATCCCTAAAAAGATAAAAGTGTGTGAAGTTCACCAATCCCTATTGTCAAAAATGTTTATTTTCAAAGAATGTTCTATATGTAACAGAGGGTATATATTTCTGCACATACAACATCTTTGAAGACTTACAAAAAACTTACTTAAAAAAAGGCGTGTGTGATAAACGTGATAGAAGTGAAACATATGTTAAATGCTCAAATACAAGCAAGTATTAAACAGTCTGCAATACACATACACACCGACATTTGCTCTCTCACTCTTTTGTATTTGTGTCTCTTACCTGTCGTTTTTTCCGTTGCATCCGGTTGGAAATCACAACGATTCTAAAGAAGTTTCACTTCAATAATTGTTGAAATAGAAATAATTTTGAAAACTCTCCTTCAATACTGATTTTATTATATAGATAGATGTTATATATTATCTTATATAGTAGAATGGACAACATTCGAATTTAAATCATTTATTTGCATAAATGTACGTGAAGGATACCGTGAATAATATTAAACCATTGGCTATTTCAACGATGAAAATAACAAAATTGTTTATTTCTGTCAGCCGTGCGTTTATACAGTTATAAAACATTTTAATATAAAAGTAATATACGTCCCATGGTTTGTTCTGTAAATACGATTCGGAAGCGACGACACGCCTGCACATAAACGTTTTTACTCTGTGGGCCGTTTGACAGGTGTCATTCGAAACAAACATGGCGGATTTCATAGAATTATTTAGTGCGCGGTTATTGTGTCAGGAAACTCGATAGACAAAATTTGTTCGAACAATATTGCTTAAGGTGGTTTATTTAAGGACGCGTTTACAAACTTGATAGGTACAGAATCGAACAACTACATTGAAAAAGTCACGCACACACGCGCACCCGCGCAATACGCACGCTTGCGTGCGGGAATAGTAGTCAAGTAAACGGATTTGATACTTTACAAATATTTGTTATTTTTATTATTTATAACACAAAATTATATTTTATTTAATAATATGTAAGTAAACTGATATCTGTAATTCAATTTGATGATGATGACGATGATGATATCTATTTGTTTGCGAGTGGAAAGGGATCGGTCGTCTTGGTGTTCTCATTGAGGGAGGCCTATATTCAGCAGTGGATGGATGAAGTTTGATGATGATGATGATGATATCTATTTATTTGCGAGTGGCAAGGGATCGGTCGTCTTGGTGTTCATTGAGGGAGGCCTATATCCAGCAGTGGATGGATGAAGTTTGATGATGATGACGATGATGATATCTATTTGTTTGCGAGTGGCAAGGGATCGGTCGTCTTGGTGTTCTCATTGAGGGAGGCTTATATTCAGCAGTGGTTGGATGAAGTTTGATGATGATGACCATGATGATATCTATTTGTTTGCGAGTGGCAAATGATCGGTCGTCTAGTTGTTCATTGAGGGAGGCCCATTTTCGGCAGTGGACGGATTTAGGCTGATGATGATGAAGTCGCAACGGCAGCACTGCTGCCTCATTAGAGTAGCACGGGATCGGTCGTCTTGACGTTCATTGAGGGAGGCCTATATTCAGCAGTGGATGGATGAAGTTTGATGATGATGATGATATCTATTTGTTTGCGAGTGACAAGGGATCGTTCGTCTTGGTGTTCATTGAGGGAGGCCTATATTCAGCAGTGGATGGATGAAGTTTGATGATGATGATGATGATGATTACGATATCTATTTTTTTGCGAGTGGCAAGGGATCGGTCGTCTTGGTGTTCATTGAGAGAGGCCTTTATTCAGCAGTGGATGAATGAAGTTTGATGATGATGATGATGATTATGATATCTATTTTTTTGCGAGTGACAAGGGATCGGTCGTCTTGACGTTCATTGTGGGAGGCCTATGTTCGGCAGTGGACGGATTTAGGCTGATGAAGTCGCATCGGCAGCACTGCTGCCTTATTAGAGTAGCACGGGATCGGTCGTCTTGACGTTCATTGAGGGAGGCCTATGTTCGGCAGTGGATGGATTTAGGCTGATGATGATGAAGTCGCATCGGCAGCACTGCTGCCTCATTAGAGTATCACGGGATCGGTCGTCTTGACGTTCATTGAGAGAGGCCTATGTTCGGCAATGGACGGATTTAGGCTGATGATGATGAAGTCGCATCGGCAGCACTGCTGCCTCATTAGAGTAGCACGGGATCGGTCGTCTTGACGTTCATTGAGGGAGGCCTATGTTCGGCAGTGGACGGATTTAGGCTGATGAAGTCGCATCGGCAGCACTGCTGCCTCATTAGAGTAGCACGGGATCGGTCGTCTTGACGTTCATTGAGGGAGGCCTATGTTCGGCAGTGGACGGATTTAGGCTGATGATAATGAAGTCGCATCGGCAGCACTGCTGCCTCATTAGAGTATCACGAGATCGGTCGTCTTGACGTTCATTGAGGGAGGCCTATGTTCGGCAGTGGACGGATTTAGACTGATGATGATGAAGTCGCATCGGCAGCACTGCTGCCTCATTAGAGTATCACGGGATCGGTCGTCTTGACGTTCATTGAGGGAGGCCTATGTTCGGCAGTGGACGGATTTAGGCTGATGATAATGAAGTCGCATCGGCAGCACTGCTGCCTCATTAGAGTATCACGGGATCGGTCGTCTTGACGTTCATTGAGGGAGGCCTATGTTCGGCAGTGGACGGATTTAGACTGATGATGATGAAGTCGCATCGGCAGCACCGCTGCCTCATTAGAGTATCACGGGATCGGTCGTCTTGACGTTCATTGAGGGAGGCCTATGTTCGGCAATGGACGGATTTAGGCTGATGAAGTCGCATCGGCAGCACTGCTGCCTCATTAGAGTAGCACGGGATCGGTCGTCTTGGCGTTCATTGAGGGAGGCCTATGTTCGGCAGTGGACGGATTTAGGCTGATGATGATGAAGTCGCATCGGCAGCACTGCTGCCTCAGCATAGCACGGGATCGGTCGTCTTGGCGATCATTGAGGGAGGCCTATGTTCGGAAGTGGACGGATTTAGGCTGATGATGATGAAGTCGCTTCGGCAGCACTGCTGCCTTAGCATAGCACGGGATCAGTCATCTTGGCGTTCCTTGAGGGAGGCCTATGTTCGGCAGTGGACTGATTTAGGCTGACGATGATGATGATGATGATGATGATGATGATGATGATGATGATGATGATGATAAGTGAGCAAACGTCGAGAGAGAACGTCTTCCCACCTGGTTATAATGACCAACCAACATTTCGTCTACCTATGTATATGAAATAAACCAATTCCATAAAAAAATATTGTGGTAAAAAAAAATATTGTAAAGTATCAAATCCAATCCAAAGTATCCAATATCAAAAATAAATCGCGATGTTTTTTGAGTCGAATTGCTGCTGACAGGTGACGCAGTGTCCACCCAGAACCGCGGCCGAGCGCGGACTGAGTTCTCATTTCAAAAATGTAAAAGAAATCAAGACAGAGACAACGATAAAATAAACCCTAATGCAATGGAATAACATTCATCTTTAGTAGCAAAATTGGTAAAAAAATTAGTTATCTTCTTTATTTTTTTTAAGACTATTTTTAGCATTTTTGGGTTATTTTCTTGTCCTTTATTTAAAATTGAACATATTTCCCTGCTCCTACTATTTTTTAAAAACCTTAATAAATGTGGATATTAGACCAAAAGGGTACCGTAATTCTAATCGATTTCGTTCGTTTCATGGAAAATGGTAATGGAAGAACGTTGATTACTATATAAAAAAACAACATTTATCAAAAAAATATGCGTTACCCTTGTAGATAAAGAACCATTCTATATGAAATAAATAATTTTTATATATGATTTTGTGTACTTTTGTTACAAACGGTACAGAAAAACAGCATAATTTCGTCTGATTCGTAAACGCGTCCTTAAGAAAATATAATAATAGGTTCTTTGTTTGTAAAATTTTACAAGACTATATTGTTATATATAAGAACACAGAAAAATAAGTCTAATAATATTATAATGAAACAACTTTTACGGATTTTATCGCGGTTTATTTAGTTTTTTACAAGCCCGACGTTTCGGATACTTTACAGCAACCATGGTCACGGGAGGACTGAGGTGTCAGATGTCCTTCTGTTACAAAAGTTATTCGAAACTACCCTATGATACAACAATATTTTATTTAGTCCTATCTATGCAAAAGGTGCTAACTCAGTCTTTAGTCTGTGACATATTATGCTTGGATTTAGATTTTATTACTTTTAATATGGGATCCCAAGCAGATGGCTGTGGCCAGCCATCTTCTCTATTGAAATTAGGATGTTTTTTAATTTCAATAGCCTCACCTCTAATAATATTTCTTTAAGCCCTAATAGAGGATTTCGTTACAGTTATACCTTACTACATGTAGCACGTGCTGTTAATTCCTAACATTTCTCAGTAATATAACAAACATTAACAAGTAAAAGTTGTTAGTATTAGTCATTAAATAAAATTAAAATTATAAATATATACGAAAATTTAATGAAACATTCCTTTATAATTGTGAATGAGGCCCCGGATAAACACTATACAAAGTATACATCTTGCCCGTAAGCCCATACGGTTTAATCTCTGAATTCAAATTACCATCCGACCCTAGTTACCTAATTCCCTCCCTGTCCTCTCAAGTTATAATACTCAAACAGGTACAGTACGCAGCGAAATTTTCTTTGAATTTATATCGATTTTATTATCGATGAGCAACAAGTGCCATGCTGCTTCGCACCTATTGCTCACATCATACTAGGTTATGGAGGGTAAAGGTAAGTAACATCTCTGTATATGAAAGGAGTCCGTCGAAAAAACGTTAAATAAGGGTGGCGCCACAGTCGCAAAAGGGTAAACTTTTAAACGTGTATGCGCCAAGAAATTACGCACACACACATAAATATGTATACCAATACCATACTCTTTTACTACACCAGCGCCATTGCGGGCGGTTATTGAACTGTTATTTATAGCATACAGCTGGACACTTTATACTATCTCCCCTTATGAGATGGTACTCCTTACGCTGTCGCGTTTAGTGCGATATATGAGTTTCCGGGGGTATAGAGAAAGCTGGGGCATCGGTAGTCGCAAAAAGGCAAACCACCCGTTTGCCCTCTTATGATATTAAAACAAATATAGTATTAAAAGACTTATGACCAAAAATTTGTTTATTTAAACCTTCTTATTTCCAGCACTAGCTCAAATTAAAGAAATTCTATTTATTAAAATTATAATCATTGAGGAAGGCTGAAAAGGATATTTTAGTTGTTTTGCTCACATGTTAAAATGTGTATACCTACTAAATCTCGGTTCGTACCTTTCTTTTTATTTAAATAGAAACGACTGTTTCACCCACACATCCTACTGTATTGTTCCGGCATTCATCATTTCAACCTGACAAGCCTAATGAGAGCTTCAGGTAGTCTCAAGTGCGGCTTGACAATCACTTATCCTCCCGCAACCATAGCCGTGAATTCGTCCATTACTCGGAAATACCTAACAATTTTCATACTGAAAAAAAATTCTATGTTCACTATTCATAGAATCAGTAATCGCACTCTGAAGCAGATTTTATCCTTAATCCTTACTAATATTATAGAGGTGAAAGTAACGATGTTTGTTGCGCTTTCATGCGATAACTACACAACTGATCATCATGAAATTTTGTACACATATTCTCGGAGGCACTAGAAGTAATATAGGATATATAAAAAAAGGGATTTAATGCGAACACGGGCGATGCCGCGGAAACAGCTAGTTTATTATATCAATATTAGTATTAATAATAATAAGCTACAGTTAATAATAATAATAAAATAATTGAACATTTAAATATGTTTAACATATTACAAGCGGACTGTATCCCTCCTTTGAAAATAACTTTAATAATCCGCTAGATTAGGAAACGTATTTATTTAATTCATTTAGTAGTTACAAATTCTGTAGCATTTCCTTTGAGCATATGTAATGTGCGTTTTGAAAAATTATTAGAACAGGTAAGGCACATAGCCTTCGTATGAAATTCTCTTAATGCTATTACACCCCGACGTTAATATATATAATAAGGATCTCAATAACGCAAAAAGGATATTATTTCAAATGTTCAAATATTATGTACCAAACAGCTAATATAACATTTATTTGTAATTTTAACTAAAAGTTGCATCTTTGTGGAATTAAATTTACATTCATCAAAGAAAAAAATCACTAGGTAACCAGCATGCTTGATGGCATTCAAATTGATTTGGTTGTGTAGAGTTAAAGAAGTAAAAGAAGACGGTCGTCTTCTTTATACAGTCACATATCTTCTTAAAATAATTATATTTCCTTTGAAGCGGACCAATCACAGCGCTGCAATCCTGCATCGCGCTATCAGAATTCCAGGCTTCGGCCACTTGCTATCGTCTCAGATGTTGTATATATAGCAGCCGGACGCTGGAATTCTAATAGCGCGATGCAAGATTGTAGCGCTATGATTGGTCCGCTACACCTTATTTAGCCTAGACGCATTTTAAGCTTAGTGATAATATTATCTTGAATGCATCCATAATTATATTGTAATGTTATACACCGTTTTCTCATTAATACTAGGAATATTACAATGTACTATAATTTGTACATAAATACTCGTATAGTCGTAAAAGATTCAAACCCAGGCTGCAACAGTTATCACTTCGACAGGCATTACATTTGTCTAATCTTATTCTCCTTATTTACTTTATAATCTTTTTGGAACGAAGTTACTTATCGCGCGTTGTGAAAGGGGGCTAGACGGAAAAAATTCTTACGAAAAGTTGTAACGACACTTTTCGCTATAGTAAGATATTGTAAGCTGTGCGGCGTGCGCATGTTTCTCTCTCTGTCTCTCTCTCTCCTTTCTGTCTCCTCTCTCTCTCTCCTTTCTGTCTCTCTCTCCCCTCTCTCTTATAGAAAGCAAGCTAGATATTTTCATTTCTATTTCGCATTGAACAGTGTGGTGTCGCGACGATTATTTTTGTTGAGTGGTTTTTTGTAAATAATATTTATTATTTACAAAAAACCTGTATACACGGGTGTCTCTTGACACCTCTCAAGTTTTTTTATTCTCATACTTCTACTTAGCACTTACTTTTTATAGTTCTCAGTGAAATGTACGTACATGCAGCACGTTTTATACGAAGTTATTTCAATTTATAATAGCGCCAACCACTAATTGGCACGATCTGGTGCGCGGCCGCCATGCGACTTGTGCCAATTTGTTTCACTAACAAACCTTTTGTTTTTGTACTTTCCATTTGTAATAGATGAATATTCTTAATGGAAAAATGCGGACAGCAAACATAAAGTCCTTTTTTCATTTCAAGCAATTAACATAACATTGTAAAAGCTTTTCCTTTGATGTTAATGATAGTTGGTAATATTAACAATATAATATTGTGAGTTAGTATTTGTTCCAATTATAACAAGATATGTATTTTAGACTATATACTGCTTATTTATTATTTATTTATTTCTTAAAATATTTGTTATCTTACATACTAACAAAAAGTCTGCAAAACTGCGCAGCAGTTTGTCTGCTTTTAACAGTATAGTAATAAAATTGAACAGAAAGATGCTGGATCTCATATATTTCTATAACTATTTATAGTGTTATAAAAAAAACAATTAGCATCAGAAATAAATAGGTTTAAATAAGCCTTTACAAAAGCCACTTATAAACATGAAGAAAAGAAAAGGGCCTAGAATAGATCCTTGCGCAACTCCCATTTCAGATTCTCACACATTACAAATTTTGTGTGTATCGTAACGAAAATATTACGTTTTAAAATATGCAAGCCAATTTCATATATAGGTCAGTAAAATAACAGTCCCAGTGGTATAAATGCTTTTAATTGTGTCCACGATTAACCCTTATCAAACATCCTCACGGCGAAACACTCATGAAGTGCGATTGGAAACGATTGATAAAGGGTATCTGACTGCCCAGATTAATAATATAAACTGTGCCAGGGTTGTAAACATTTTTGAGTTTTAAGTATTTTAACGGTGATGGCTTCTTATGTAATAAGCAGAAATAACAGCTTCGAAGGCCAGTGATAATTTCGTAAGAATTCGAAATAATTTGCATTAAGTAGGTACACTTATTTAATTATTATTTAATCATAAATATCAAAATAAAATATTATAAAAAATACTGTTTTCTTATGTTTACGCGAATTTCACTCATTATAATGAAACAAATTTACGGATTTTATCGCGGTTTATTAAGGTAAAATACTGATAAATAAAATTTAAGTCTGATTGTAATCATAAAACGATGGTGCGTACATATGCATTATGCAACAAAATATTTTTTTGTCTGTCTCTCTTTTTATTTTCTGGTTAAAGTAGCACAGCTCATGCTAGAAAAAATAATCACCATCAATACGTCCCCAAATCTAAGGTAACACAGGCGAAACCGCTGGCAACGCTAGTGTAATATAAAAGTTTATTTTAGATAAAGATTGTAGATTAAGTATTTTTAAATCTATAATAATATGTTAATAGTCACATATAAATGCATACCATTCGCAGAATTTGGATTTTGGCCCTTCAACTAGGCAGCCCAACTACCAACACATTTATTCGGATGACCTAAAAATTTCTACTCTGAAAATAACTGAACTAAATGAAATAAAAAAGGAAACAAATTGTTTAAAAAACTATTCTATATTTTAATAAACGCAAAACAGATTCGAAAATATTGTATTTTAGAAAGCATTTAGAAAATATTCAATTAAATTTCTACCGAGTAACAATGTCTAAAAATATTCAAAAACATGATAGTTTTTGAATGAATTTATGACAAACAAAAAATATTTTACACTATTTTTGAAAAAGAAGAGCAATAGTGAGAGAAATGCCTGTCTGCACGGTATACTTCTTGCTTATATCCTCGTGGAATAAAACTTATCTGTATTTAGAAATAAGGAGAAATAGGAGACGCAGTGTAAGAACCTACTGGTACCAAGACTGATCTTATAGCTACAGCGTAGACAACTCACGTTTGTCCAATAATGGCGGCTAAGGTCCACACAGGTGTACTTGCATTGTTATGATTACTTACCATAAGATGGAAATGTGCAAATTTGCCCATCCAACTGACGTAAAAAGCTCTCTCTCTCTCTCTTCTCTACCAGGCGTGTTTAACTTGATATATCTTGCATTGTTTTTTACACGTATTCTAATTGTATCGTTCTTATTCATAATCTGGAGATATTATGTATTTTAATATATTATTTCAATATTTAGATTATAAATTATCGATGTAACTATTAAAACTGTTCTTATATTATTATTATGTTTATGTTTCGTGAGCAAAGAATTTGCAGACAATGATTTTCGAGCTACTCAATAATAAAGTGAAAAACGTGGAACGTGCGTGGAAAAGAGATAGGACAATATAAGCTAGGAAAAAAAAACAGTTTTAATAGAATAAATATCCTAACTAATAGTATAAATGTGAAAGTATGGATATTTATTACGCTTTCACGCGAAAACTACTCTACCGATCATCGTGAAACTTTGTACACATATTCTCGGACGTACTAGAAGTAACGAAGGATACATTTTTTTTTTGCTTACGTGCGCAAGCCCGCGGGCAATAGCTAGTTTAGAAATATAAAGTTAAATAATATGCGGACATTACACGCCCGATAATTATTGATACACAGCAATAAATCAGAAAGTTAACTGGTACTATTATATAGCAGCGTATACGATTCGCAACTACTTATAATCATTGCTCATTCGCTCACTCACTTATGGAATATGACAAAAGTAGGGTAAAAATATATAGTGATATTTAGAAATTTACCTTCATGTTGTTACGTTAGGGTCAGGCCACACAAAGCTAGACACGAATAGGGTTAGCTCTGTACGAATAAACAAAGTGAGACCAATGTCATCTCTTCATTTTGCTTTCTATTCACTAAAATCCTTATTTGATATTCTCCTTTTACTTCAATCAACGAACACATTTAAATACGCTTTTATGTTAGCTCATTGGCAAATTGACAGCGAGACATGGTAAGTGGGCAAATGAAATCCTTTCTATTTTTGCTAGAAACTCATACGATACTTGATACGTAAAATAAAAAGTCAAGTATGAACTCACATACTTCTTACTGCTGGGCACGGTTTTCTTCTATAAATCGTGCGAGACAGGTAGGTCATGGTTCACCTATGCTTGATGAACTTCACATAACTTTCTCCAAAGTGCCAAGGTCTTTCAATCTCATCAAACATGCAGTTTTCACGATATTTTCCTTCTCTGGTGAACGAGCGATGATCTCGTGTTTAGGGTGCACTTAGAAATTTGGAAAAGCCTATTTCAAGGCACATGAGGAATCAGGATCGAACCGCTCGCGCTCCATATCTACAGGACCACCGTCGCTCTGGTAATGTAAAAAAAATAAAGTAAAGTATCAACCCTTATATGTCCCACTGCTGGGCACGGGTCTCCTTCTCGAAATCAGGCGAGGAGGGTAATGGGCCGAACTTCACATACCTTCAAAGACTTTCAATCTCATCAGGCTTGCAGGTTTCCTCACGTTTTCTTTAACCGGTGAGCAAACGATGGTCTCGTGTAACAAGGCACTCACAGGGAAGTCAGGATCGAACCCGGAACCTCTCGCATACGAGGCCGAGTCCGTCCACCACTGGACCACCGCCTGGTAATGTAAGAGCTTCTTATTTTAAAATGCGGCACTACTAAAGATTGAAGGTGGTAAAGGTAACACGGGGAAAATATTACGGGGCTTACTAGATTTGAGACAGAAATTCATTTATTGATCGTATCGTAGTGTTGATTCACATTAATGACCGTCTACTTGACGAACTATTGAATTTCGGTGACATACTTTCAGCGTTGATGGGAACGGACATGTGTCTGATATAAAATAATGTTCTATAGCTATTCACGTACTTTATATTTGGAGTATATACTGCTTAAAGGCAAAAGTCTTCAAAACTAATACGACTTCCCGTGATGACTTTCGAGGCAGACGTATCCAAATCGTAGCCTCTTAATTTACGACTGGTCCGAAAATATTCCGTAGCTCAGCGTGCTATGCTGGGTATTTCTTTGACGGATAGCATTCGAAACGAAAACATCCAACAGAGAACTAAAATTACCAATATCACGCGAAGAATAATCTCGTAGAATAAGCTGTGGGCTGGTCACATACTCAAGAAAACGGATAGACGGCCATTAGTTCAAGAGTGGAGGCCGCATTTAGGTAGGTGAAATGACGGCCATTGTGTTACATGCTAGTGGCGAGGGACCGGCCGTCTTTGCGTTCATTGACGAAGGCATATGTTAAGAAATAGACGAATACAAGCTGATAATAATAATGATTTACGTACCTGCTAGAACTGTAAATATACAAACACATAATCATATTAAAGTAATTCAAACTAAGGTACAAGGTAGTAAATACATTAAAGAATCTCCGATTCACATTCTTTAGCATAAGTACATACATACAGATAGAATATACCGAGATATTATTGTGAGCGCTCCTTATTATTTTACCCGCTTAAAATACAATTTGCTACGTTCTAGTATTTTTACAGATACCCCGTCTCTATTATTTGTAGGACAAAAGGCTTCTCGCTTCCAATCCTCTTATAAAAGTCTTCAATGCAACCTCAGTATGCTGAAGACGATATTATTTATAAGATCCAGTCCGGGAAATTCGTCCGCATTCATTTTCTAAAGAACACTGGCATATGTATTAAGAAAATAAAGATTCGAAATTCGAAAATACTATGTTTGAATAACGAACGGAAAAAGCAATGAAATTCTATTCAGTGTGCTATTTTGACGAGCCAGTCCATTTAAATTGGTATTCACATACTTTCAACGCAGCAAATTTCATTCACTAAATATCACCAGCTTCTATAAATGCATCGTGTTGTCTTTCTCGATGGATATCATTATCTTATTTTCCTTTTCTTGATTCGTATATACATTTAGGAATAAATGTGTCACCTCGCTTTGAAAGAAGACACTGAAAACATGATGACGTCATAGCACAGTAGTTACTTATTTTATCTTATTGTTAACCTTTTGAAATAAAAACCTTTTATCTAGCTTTATTTTAATAATACTAATAAAAGAGTATACACAAAACTTAATAATTAAAAAAGAACTTAACGGAAGAAGTGACAACGTGAAAACAGCATATATTAAATGCTATCATCGATGAAACGGCAGTATAATTCTCCGAGGTGCCATTTTGTATTTACGGAGCAGTCACGTGACAATACACAGATAAACGTTTAGTAAGGACCCCAGTAATCGCCAGAGGAGGCTCGGACCTCACAACTAAACTAGCTACTTTATCTAATCTGACCTTTTTATACACGAAAACGTCTATTGCTCGGTTGGGTCTTTTATGTATTTAAAATTCATATTATTTTATAAGGGTAGGTTAATGTCTAGGCATTCTCTAATAGAAACTCCCGATAAAAGATAATATTAATAACCTTTTGTGCAATTTTAGAGTGAAAATAAGACATTTTAACATCATTATATAATAAACACATGTGTGAGCAAGCATTAGCAAAAAACAATCTCGTTAAAAAGAGTTTTCGTATTTATTTATTTTTTTTTAATTTAATGCAGAAAAATTCGGATTTTAATGCATTTTTAACAAGACACCGTGTGATTTATCATATTTGAAATTCAGGATTAATGTATATTTAAGGATCCGAAAGTTTTAGATCTTTATAAGTAATTTGGACATAATTTAACTTTTAATCCATATTATATTACAAAAACACTGTAGAACATTCAAAATTCAAAAAGTAAATAAAAATAATAATAGTAGAAATAGTAAACGTAATTAATAATGCAAGCATTAGCAAATGTAAATATAATTAAGCAGCTGTTGCAGTACTCGTAGCAATTAATTTTATTGGAAAAGCAACATTGGCCGTTTTTATCCACGGGCCCTTTAACGAGTAGGTATTAGCGGTTTTCATGTATGCGTGTATTTGGCAATTAATATGGGTTGCCAGTTTATTGTTTTCTGATATAAAAAAACAAATGTCGAAATAAATTACGTTCCTAATTAGTTTCCTTTTGCGGGCTCTTTGTTTGAGTAATTGAAATTATGTTTGCGAAATCAAATAAAGATTTTATCAATTGTATTTCTGTTTGAACTTAAATTAGTTTCTTAGCTGTCAAAAATATATATACAGTAATTTAATACATTGTTTTCATTTCCGAACTCGAAAAAAATATTTTGTGAATGATATTTATAGAAAGATATTTTGGTCCAAATCAACGTGATCAATATTATATTGATTACGTAGTAGGTGAGCAGATGGCTCACCTAGTAAACCAGGGGAACGTTGGAGGCGTTACTTAATGCGCTTCCTGTAACACCCCTGGGTTCGTGTCGGACTCGGGATAGGAGCCCGGGTACAGCTAGACATGACGTCGTGGGGACTGCTTAATAGTAGCCGGGCAGTCCCCACTATATCTGAGGAATCTGGCCTTGCAGGGGCCAGTCTGTCACTGAGGTGAAAGACATAATGCGTCACAAGCGCCTAGGCCGACTGTGCGTCTCTATCGCTTGTTTCGCGATCCCGCTTGCATGCTCGGTCCTGGCGGAACGTATGACTGAACGTACGAGTATGACTCATTTTTTTCGTGCATGCTGTCGGTAATTATCGATTTATAAGACGTTATCACATTAAAAAATGTATGGTTCTTTACGATATATGAATATCTTTACCTGCCATACATAATATACCATACATTTATTTATATATTTTTTATATATATTTCTTAAATTTCAAGTTAATTTAATTACATAAACATAATATTTGTCTTCAAACCGACGATATTCTGAATCTGTTTCATCTGTTTTAAGGTCTCAACTCATTTCGCATTCATAATTTCACCAGCGGCGGAGCCAAGTTTTTTTACAATTGTACCAAAGTACATTTATAAATATATAATTGTAATTTTCAGCGGCTCGCTCTAATTTCATTACCAACAAAATACATTATGAAATTAGGAAAATTTTGTTAGCCTAGTCTACCTGTTATTTATACATTATATTTTGGAAGGAATTGAACAATTTTTTTAAAGCATATTAAACAAAACGACAGATACATTTTTTTTATAAAGACAGCGAGTATTTGTTAGATTTTGGTTTTGTTGATTTCGGGATTATGGGGATAAATTATATAAAGACTATGTGTTACGTTTAAATCCATTCAGTAATTTATGCTTGAAAGAGTAACAAACATACAGTCATACATTCTTAATATCTTTCCAGACTAATGATTTCTATTTTTATAGTTATGTCTTTAAGTGATAATGTGGCATTAATAAATGCTTAGGTCACTGTTTTAGGTTATTCACAGACGCAAACTCACAGAATAATTTATAACATTAGTATGTTTCATACGGCATAGCATCTACTTTTAGTACAATTGGCGGAAAGAAAATCTTATAATTATAAAGTAAAAAAGATTATACATAATTATATCGTAGTTAATATCTCGACAAAAATGGAAGAAATACACAATACCCATTTTCTTTACTTAAGATAAGATTCACGTCAAAATTCACAATGTTTACAGAAAATATCTTAATTTTAAATCCTTAGAAAAATTTGAAATTATTTAAAATACGTACATTATACGGAGTACCAAATAAACACGAGAAAAGCAACATATAACCGTTAATACAATGTAAATGTAAATTAATATCATTAACTAGAGTAGACTAAATTTCGAGCATTGAACATCGTATAGAGACAATCAAATATGCTTCAATATTAATATACATGGAATATATTATCTACGTGAAGGCTTTAATTTGTAGCGCACAATTACACACGAGAGTATTTGAACTGTTAACACGGAACGGGAACAGATCTTACAAATACAATCATTTAAATATAATTTTATATTGACTTTAGCTTTTGCACACCTTGAGCTTGAACTTAAGTCGCATATTTATTTTTATGCAAAGTATCATGAATCATAATCATGGTGGGAATTTGTTATTATTTTTGTTACATATAAGCGGGAACACTACTAAAAACCGCTACGACATCAACATTAGCTACTCTACGACTTTACTACTAACACAGCTACGACTACTAATACGGCTACGACTAGGTAGATACTCTATGACATCACTACTAATACGGCTACGAATAGGTAGATACTCTACGACATCACTACTTACACGTCTACGACTAGGTAGATACTCTACGACATCACTACTAATACAGCTACGACTAGGTAGATACGCTACGACATCGCTACTAATACGGCTACGACTATGTAGATACGCTACGACATCACTAATTACACGACTACGACTAGGTAGATACGCTACGACATCACTACTAATACGGCTACAAATAGGTAGATACGCTACGACATCAATACTAACACGGCTACGACTAGGTAGATACGCTACGACATCACTACTAATACGGCTACGACTAGGTAGATACGCTACAACATCATTTCTAACACTGCTACGACATCACCAACAGCTGCGATACGATATCATCACTAACAGCGCCACATCATTATTAACAGTGCTACTCTTATGAATTTATCGGCCGATTTGATAACAACGCTACATTACTATCATTCCTATTGTACTAGTTTATCACTACTATCAACACTACATCACCACTTATGGCTGCACAGTGCTACGCCACATTTATTTATAGGAGTTTATTAGCTGCGTTTGAGCATAAGTGTTATTTCCATGTGGTTTGAGATTTATATTTTCATTACTATGTATTATATTATACCATTTCGCTATTGCTTGAAATTCTAAAAGACACTTAAAATTTGTATGTCTTTAAAAGTATTTCACTAAAGATAAAGAATATTTAACCAATTTCGAAGACTAATCAATAAAATATGTAAATAGCTATAATAAAACAAAGTCCTCCACTGCGTCTTTCTGTCTGTCTATTCACGATACTCTTGAATTCATTTGTTCATTAATTGCCAATAGATAAAGTAATTTATGAGGAAAGTTTAGGTTATGGTATATGAGGTATGTTTTACCAAGATTTTCTTTAAAATGATTTAAATATGACGATAAATATTGGATATGTCAAATAAAGTCATATCGCTGAGAGTGTATGTCGAAAACGAAACAGAGCATGGTAATATTTTCCTTTTTATTAGACTACAATGTCTTTTTAGCACAGCTTCCTGTAGACATTCTCCTTCAATCACATTCAAATCGATAAATAGAAAAGCTGTATTTTACTAGGTTAGTTGTTTTAATGCAAATCAATATACTATATAATTGAATCTTATAATTTAAATGAACATCTTAGAAATTATCGCAAAGGATATCGCGCACGACAATTTTTCAAGCACGGTTCTCACACCGAAGATAACGCACTAGAAAGATAACGCGATTCTACGAGAGACAAAATATGTAGACATAATAAGTTCTACTTACCGTGCCAAGCCTACCTAGTATAGTAATTATAATTGTTAGCTCTTTATGAGAAAATTTCCATACAAACTTCCCCCTTACCATTTTACCCTTTTAAGGGGTAATTCTGTCTATTTCACCAACAAAGACAATTTTCACTTACGTCCCTCTAGCTGTACGGTGCTATATCAATTGCCTCTTTTTATATGAAGATAGATTTTGTACGAATTTATACAAACCTAATCTATTTACTCGACACTTAGATAAAGTGCCATGAACTTTACAAATAATTACTTTCCCACAATACGCAAGTAATGTTTATCCACACAAATAATCATTTATTTCCCTAGCAAATCCCAGCGCTCGGTAACATTATTTCTATTATAGCTAGCCTAACCTAATCCTCTTATCTGGGCTCGTAATTTTTGTTTAGTTATTAGCTAACTCACTTTGCTAGCGTATTTCGTTTTTATTGCTGACAGTACTGAATAAAAAAAACTAATTTATGGATTTGCGAGTGTTTTAAAACAGAATTATGGTAATTTTCCTTTCCAAGATGCTTAGTATACAAGATTTAAAGCAGATTTGAAATTAATATAAACATTTTTTAGTCGTTAGTAATTGCTTTGGGAATAGGTTGAAATATAAGTATACACTAATGCAAATCTGTATATTAATTTATTTATTTTATGTTATTAAACAATAATCATCAATCTCATCTCATCACAGCGCATCTCTCCTACCAGTGATAAATCCAGAACCTTATATTTCCATGTTTTACGAATTTATCCAAAAAAACTCATGTTTTCATTTTTTTCAGATATTTCATTTTTTTCACACTTATCTTATTAGCACACTGTTAAAACGGCAACTCGTTCCCAACTTTTCAAGTTGGAACTTTGGGCAAAGGCACTTACTATCTCTTGTTGTGCTTGCTCATTCGTTACCCAAGGCAATTCTTTTACTTCGGTGATATATTCACTTAGTTATTAATCTCACTCAATTAGTGAAACATATTGTTTGTGATTATCCTTTTTTTTTCTTTAACGCCGGGAAATGCACCAGCAGAGGAGTGGGTCTCCCCAGGCGGGTATGTGGGACTCGCTGCGCCCGGAAGCTGGTAAGTGGACGCAGCTCTACCCACTAAAACCCGGCGAGTGCCACCAATGCCGCCTTTGGTGAGGCGCCCCGGATCTACTAGCACAGGGCGCCTCGACGGCTAGTCAGTCCCCTCCAACCAACGCCACCTCCACAGACGGGTTGCCCGCACCACAGAGCAACCCCTCTCACCGTCAGAACAGTACAATGAGGCGAGGTTCCCATCCTCGCCCCTTGCCCCTGCTTTTTTGCCCCCTCTTCTTATAAGAGGGGTACAAAGAGCCCCCTTGGCTCAATTAGCTTCGCCCAAGGTGTTGGGCTCACCCTAGGCTACTGAGCCCCACCACCACGACAAGGCTTGAACCATGGGGGGGTTTTGTGATTATCCTAAAATAAATATACCATATTTAATTCGTCCGTAAGGATGCCCGTGGTGAAAATCTCTTAGAAGCTTTTAGAAAAAAAATAAAGTAAGCATTAAATGATCTCTGATTAATCTCACTTAAAATTTCAATCATGGTTCTGTGATTGCAATTCAATAGCATGATTATAATCAAGTATGTATAAATGTTATTATTATTAATTCACTATTGAAAAATACAACTATAAAAGGCCATATTTTTTATTGCTTCGTTTTTTTTATAATTTCATAAAATATAGATGTAGTAAATGAGTTATTCTAAATCATGATACAACACAACCCAACAAAATATGATTTAAAATTATTGCGATATCTTTTTTTTATATAGCATAGCAGGGCAAACGAACAGCCGAAGCCTTGCGACTGTCGGCACCTATTAACATCCACACAACCAAAGGATATGCAGATGCGCTACCCTCCTTTTCCCTATCCCTCCAATGGGCCACCGGAAACTCACAGACCGCACGAAACCTAAGACTTACTAAGTACTAACTAAGTACTTCCCGTTCCCGTAAAAGTACGGGGATAAATAATCATAAATATCAGAAGAGATAAATCATCAGAATAACACACACGTTATAACCTGTGTGTTACTGATTTATAAGCTATATTATCGTAAAGTTTCAATAAAATCCATTCAGTAGTTTACGTGAAAGAGTAACAAACATCCATACTTACAAACTTTCACGTGTATTATGTTAGTAGGATGTTGATCAAGATGCATCCTTCCCATCTGTCCTTCAATGAATACTACACCCCTACTAACGAAAATAGACGATCCATTTTATTAACTATCGTAAATGAAATACAATTTCATGACTGTACCTTTTTGACTTGAAACATAAAGAGAATAAATACAAATAACGAATAACATAGAAAGTTTCATCCATCGAACACATAACCCATAGACTCGCAATGTTTGATTTTCCATATTAAATGCATTCTGGCAACTAGCTGAGGTGAGACGTAAGGGGTCGTAATACCGTGATTAGCTAATTCAATGTAATACATTACCAACCACGGAACGTTAAAAAGAAATGAGACGACACGATAGTTTGAGTACATTGTTTACGGCTTACATCGGAACTATAAATCAGATGTGTCGCCAGAACCCTTTCCCCTGTTATTAGGAGTCTATGAGTTATGAGGTCGTTGGTTTCATCTGTTGAGTACAGAAGTGAAAACTCATTTAGAACAACCCGCTCCGATTCAGAGGAATCTACATTGCTCTTAGAAAAACAAGATAAGTGGGTTCTTTCAAACAATTTATACACACATTAGGAGTACAAAGCTAAAACGCTAGTTAACATTCCTCTAATGTACAGTTGTATAGCAGTTGTGAAACTACTGTATTAGTGAAAGAAATATAAAACTTGGTGTGGTTTTTTTTTTTTTGGAGGCTACGACGAGTCTTTTTTTTTTTTGTTAATAAGAAATACTACTGTATTAATGAAAGAAATATAAAACTTGAGAGCGTGGCTTTTTTTAAGCATTATATGATGAGTCTTTTTTGGTTAATAAGTTCTATAAAACCAATGGTCACACTGAAAATGATGACACCTAGCTAAAAACTATTAAAACTGAATTTCCAAGAAAAGGCTTATGTGTTCTCTTCAAGAGTTTTGTCAGCCGTCAACCCAACTGTGTTTAGTGGGACCGGGACAAATATTTTAGTTACTTATAGTCTAAGATCCGGCCGCAAGATTAGTGCGCTCAACTGTTTTTTGATGGGAACCAATTTTTTATGTATATTAACAATTAGAAGAATATACATTTAACAGATTGTCAAATCTTCATGTAAATTGCCATGATATAGATGTTATTTTATTTAAAAAACAAGTGAACGATATTTTTTTCCAAAAGTCAATTAAAAATACTGGCGGCCAAATTTTCATAGGCAACCTGGTAAATGTATATTCTCCTAATTGTTAATATACATAAAAGAATAGTTTTCAGCAAAAAACAGGTGAGCGCACTAATCTTGCGGCCGGATCTCGTACTTATTACCTTTAAAGCGGGGAGATGGATTGACTGGCTGTTGTCGCTTTTATGGCAGATCCTAGTTGGTTGCAAATGTTATATCAGCCAAACAATTAAAGTGAATACAATAATTCTATACGTTAAGCTTAAGTTACGAGTACTAAAAATGGCAATAAAAGAAATATATTCATGCCATGATTTATTATGATGGAATAATAAAACTACCCGCCTAATATCAATTAATCACGAAACCATCATCAGCATAAGCCTTTATCCGTCCACTGCTGAATATAGGCCCCCCTCAATGAATGCCAAGACGACCGATCTCTTGCGTCTCGCATCTAGCACGGTCTGGGGGCCTAGCCAAAATATCATTAAGAAAGCGTTAGCGAAGTTCGAAAATGATAAAATGTATAGGAAGGACTACGTGATTAAGCGTAGCCTTGTGTCAATCCCATACATTTTATCATTTTCGAACTTCGCTAACGCTTTCTTATTGGCATTTTGGCTAGGCCCCCTGGTCAATGCACGGATATCGTCTTCCCATATAGTTAATGGCCGACCAATACTTCATCTAAGCGCGGCCTCCAATCTAAAAGCTTAAAGGCCTATCGGCCATCCGTTTTCCTGATTGTGACTAGCCTATTGCTACTTCAACGAGCCTATTTTTTGCGTGATATCGGTAATTGTTATTCTCTGGCGGAAGTCTTCTTTTCGAAAGACTATAGAATTAACCAATTTTGAGATATTTTAATGTTAATAGATGATTATCAGATAATGTTGAAGGATTATTTAATGTATACAACATTTATAGTTTCAAAAATCCCTGAAAATGTGTAAAAAAATAGTTGTCTTATATTATAAAAAATGAGTAAAATTCCGTTAAACTATTCGAATATGCGCAATCATATTACTAGTAGGTTGTAAAAATAAAAAAGTTAATATACCTACAAAATATTTATTTCAATCTTCAATAAAATTTCGGTTTCAAAAAAATAAATAAACTCGAGATTTTTTATTAGGTCGTTATTAGATGGATACCTCGCGCACCGCAAGCATCCTATTTTTATCAACGAATAACACTTTATACAAATATAATAATATTACGAAAAATATTTTTGGCTGGTTCAAGCAATTATTCAATTTGCTTGGTTGAGTAAGATCGGCATTTGAAATTAAGTAAAGATATAAATTATTTAAATGAAATATTTTGAAGCGGAAAATTCAACGCAAAATTATAAATATATTAATTATTTTATATAGTTATTTTCCGTAAATCAACAACAGAACTTCCTAATAGTTTTTCTACTTCGCACAACTATCTTGTTTTATACAGCGCTATTATTGTTGCAAGCTCTATGGTATCCAAGAGAAGACTTCGTCTTCCGTCCTTTTTCAGCCTTCGGCGTAATCGGAATGGCTCCATGTCAGATGCGTATAGTAATAAATAGAATTAGAAGCGCTTTTAACCTAGCGTTAAGAAAAGCGTTCGAATGAGACAAAATATGGATACCCATGTTTACATGAAAGCGTTTTTAAAGCGCTTGAATGTTGATTCACGTATTTATATTTTATTGTGAATATTAAATTCAAATTATTAAAATTGTATAATATGTTGTAATTTATCACAAGGCCCAGTCTCTGCGGTGTCGAGTAGACCGCGGAAATGAAATATGTATACTGCTGATAACGGACAGACGACCAGACTGTTTCGTTTTTTATTTATTTCACTCTGATTCGAATAATTACTGTGCGTTTCTTTGTAGGTACATTTACCGGGTGAATTATTTTTACTAGAAGAACGGTATAAAGTTCTCATTGCATTCCTTGTGAGTGACAAACTACTTTATACTTATTTCTAATATCATTTTCCTGACTAGATAGAAAATGAAAGCAAGGTGAGATTATTGCAGTCTACGTATATACGTTTTTTCATCATCTTCAGCCTTTATCCGTCCACTGCGGAACATATGCCTGTATATTCCGCAGTAAACGGATTTGTGCCTTGCACTTGCTTTGCCGGAGTTGTGCCTTTACCGAGCTGTATTCACCTATTTTAATGTATAATATGTCAGTCTACCTTATAGTCCAGGTGACCTAGGCTATGTTTAAACTGACTTCAAAAAGAAAAGGCTATTTTATTGTCGATTCAAAGTTTTTAACTTTACATGTTCATGATAAAATAAGCACTGAAAAAGAAAAAAAAATGTGTTAACCTTTTAGTACAGAGTCTATTAACAATTCATCAAATTATTTCCAGCTTTCAACTTTAGCTTTAGTAACTATCTTAAAATTAATTGAATAATAATTAATGTTTAGAATTAGAACTAAACTATTAGGAGTGAATTCCACTTTGATATTTAATTCATTTTATCAAGATCTCTCTCAAAGACCATTTCTTAAACTGCAGGATCGTTATAATGTCAACCATATATTTTCCAATATAAAATACGCTTCCACCGTATTTCCAATCTAGAAATCATTCTAGAAAGATCTCTTCACTTTTATGAAGTTCACACAAGTAATTTATGACAATTGATATTTTACTACAATAATAAAACTTCTGGTTCGAATAATGAAATAGAGTATTTTAGAATTTTATTGTTCATTCTGACGGTTATATTTGATAATATCAAAGTGCTTTTCTAACGGATAACAAAGATTAATAATTATATAAGAAGTTTATAAAATAGTATATTATTTGGCGACGCATTATTTATCCGTTTAATTACTGAGTCGATTTTAATGAAATTGTGTTGTAAGATAGGATAATTTGTAGCCATAAAAGGTGGGGAATTGCTGGGGAAAATAGAGTTACCAGGGCTAGTTATATTAATATTATAAACGCAAAAATTTGTATGAATGTTTGTTACTTTTTTAACGCAAAAACTACAGAATGGATTTTGATGAAATTTTTTAACGATATAGCTTACACATTAGAATGACACAAAGGCTGTAATTTATCCCCGCACTTTCTCTCGCGAATGGAAGTATACGGGTAAAATCGCGGGATGCTGCTTGTATAATATATATTTATCTTATCTTAGGATATCTTCTTAACATCAACAATATGAAAACGATTTTTTTTTTATATCATAATAGGGCAAATAAACAGTCAAAGCCTTGCGACTATCGACGCCCATTAACATCCACATAACCACCACGGATGTGTTACCCTCCTTTTCCCTATCCCCCCCAATGGGCCACCGAAAACTCACAAACCGCACGAAATGCGACAGCATAACTGTCACTTCACGCCGATTTCCTGTTAGCGATAGGTACCACCCCGGTCGTGCCGGCCCAATTTGGCTGCAAAGCAGCATGGCACTACCTCTTACAATAAAATAATGTTGTCCGTTAAAAAATACAAGTTCTCTAACTAATCCTTACAGCTAAATCAGCCGCTTTATCTTTTCATTGGTTACATAAGTCTCAATATGGTGATCAAATTACTTCGTAGTATAAAATACATGATGGAAATGGCATAACTACTTCTTCAAAAGATCGAAAGCAAGCTTACAATAGGACTTACAAGTCTAATAACCTACGGTTGATGGATTCTTACAAAAAAGGAAACACGCGTTAAATACTCAAATACAAGCAAGTATTAAGCAGTCTGCAATATACATACACACTGACATTTGCTCTCTCGCTCTTTTGTATCTGTGTCTCTTACCTGTCGTTTTTTCCGTTGCATCCGGTTTGAAATCACAAAGATCCTAGAGAAGTTTCACTTCAAAGACGGCTATTCTCAAGACTGATAAATACCACACTTAGGCTCAAGCACTCAATGTTCACATTAATCTGATATAGTATTGAAAGCACTCAAACTAAAAGCTCACAGTTTCCATAAGAAAAACCAATATATATATATATATATATACTCTGCATCTATAACCCTTTCAAATGACGACAATTAGCAATTACATGTGATAATAATTCAGTCAAATACACTCCTCGCCTAATTTCGAGGAGGAAACCATGCAAAAAGCATGATGTAATGATGTATAGTCAACTATCATATAAGTGATATCAAACCATTTTTAAACGTCCGGGCGACTATAGTCGCCCAATACTTTTTAGCGTTAAACGTTCGGGGCGACTATAGTCGTTTGACGTAGACGTTTGACGTTCCCCGCTGCACTTGAAACGAGTTTTTATATATGAACGAATTTAAAGAGATTCATTTGACGTATACCACATTGTTCTCTATTGGTTGGTAAAATACATATATTGGCGTTAGCTAACATTTAAAAATAATAAGTTTAAATAATAAATTTAATAAATTTAATTAGTGAAATACGATATTTTAACTAAATAATTAAATATAATACGATAGTAAGTTATTATATAAATAGTGTTATATATTTAAATAATCACGAAGATTCATTCTTTCTAAATATCTACAAATTTAAAGCATTCGAAATTTAATCCGATATTTATAAATATTTATATATTTTTTAAATTTTATCCAAATTAAACCCAAAACTTAAGTTTATTTTTCTTGTTGTACATTTAACTTTAAGAGTCTTAATTTGATTATTGCACATATTGTTTTTATGAAGTGTCAGCTTTATGGTGGTATTTTTTAATTTGCTGTAATGCTAGTAGGTAGTTAGAAAATACGGTTTAAGTTTGGAATAGCGTTGGGCGCGCGACGCCATTTAATCATGATCGCGCGGCGAACGGTCAAGGCCTTCTGGGCTCGCGCGCTCGGACGTTTGAGTGGTTATTTATGTCTGAACATAGATATCATCATCATCATCATCATCATCATCATCATCAGTATCATCCGTCCACAGCTAAACATCCTCCCTCCCTCAATCAACGCCAAAATGACCGATCCCCACAATTTACAAGAACATAGATATAAAGTTTGAAATTCCCATCGTCACCTATTTTTAGTCCACTGTTGAAAGAAGCATATGCACAATGCATAGGCTTCTTGCAATAAACACCAATCCGACCGATTTCTCGTCACTTCTATTCAATTACAGCTAGTCATAAATAAGTATAGCGACAATTATATTTAGTACCTTACTACACAGTAGGAAACCATCTGACATAATCCATAATTTTGTCAACGGTGTACTGACGAATGTGGCTGCATGTTCTTCCACAAAATAGGTTATGTCAGCCACCTAAGGGCGAAACATCGAGCCCAGAGAACGAGCTGGTCGTAGTAGAAATCGACTAGGAATGGATGATGATGACGATGATGACACGGCAGGAAGTAAATTAAGATCGGAACATTTTAGACGAACCAAACTAGATCCAGCTTCAATATTCTGCTTTAAATAGAACAGTAGGGCTATTCTGTAAAAACCATTTCGATATCGAGCTTCACCTTAGTGATAAAGCTCACTTTACGCTCACTTTGAAAGCGAACTTTATTGATATAGATAGACAGTCGAGTTTTAAAGAGTACAAATTCGTCAAATTCGTCATATCACCGTGGATTCCGCTTTCGAGATTCGAAAACGATCTAACAGAATAGCCCTACAGGACTAAATCCAAAAACGACAGAGCAGACACAGAGAATCATCTCTTAATTTATGCATGGAATTTCAAGTAAAACGAGAAACGAATGAAACAAAGATATCCTAATTCATCATCATCATCAACTTTCCTTCTGCTGGTGTTCACAAGCCTCATCCTATGAATGGCAAGAGAGCTGATCTCCTGGCATAGAAATAAGACGTATAAGGTCGTCGCCCCATCTTAGTAAAGGTCTATCTAGCTTCCTTCTTCCCAAACTCTGCTCCATATTAGCCCACCGGCCATAGTGCTTGTCCTTTGCAAAATGATTATTATATTGGTTATTTAGCTGACGACTTTATGGGGAAACCTTTTTGACCGAGAAATCGAGTTTTTAGTTTAAAAAAAGAACACTAATGTTATTAAAATTATACATGTATCAGATTATAATTATGTTTACTTTTGATCCCAGTAAGTTTTTGATTTGATTGACTTGGTTCGGTCAGTTACCCTATTTTAACATAACTGTTTTACAAATATTTTATATTTATGCTATTTAGTTTGTTTGAAAAAAACTTTTTTTTTATACAATCTGGATACGATAATACGACATTAATTCAACTTAACGGCTATACTAGTCCATACTAGTATTCTGAATCTATCAAAAATGTCCTAACGTATATATAAAAAAAAAAAGATTTTTTCCAACAAACTAAATAGCATAAATATAAAATATTTGTAAAACAGTTATGTTAGAATAGGTTCACTGACCGATAACAATAGCTGTGACGTAGTGTGCGTACTGCGTAGTGTCGTGTTACTTACGCCGTGATATTTTGGTGATAGCTCAGTGAAAAGTTTATGATATAGAAATGAAAATATTGTCCTGTGCCTAAACTACGAGGTATTTTTGGGTAATTTTTTGTATACAGACTCTTATAGTTGTTTTACATATGCAGTTTAATTTAATGTCGTATCGTCGTATCCAGTCTGTATATACGTTAAGATATTTTTGATAGATTCAAAATACTAGTATGGTAGTACTTATAGCTGTTAAGTTGAATTAATGTCGTATTATCGTATCCAGTCTGTATATGCGTTGTGTATTTATTATATATGTATATATTTTGAAATATATCAGTTGTCTGGTTGCGAAAAAAGGCTCTGTCTAGTTCGGGATCACATGGCTGTGTATGCCCCAACATATTATTATTATTAATAATTATAATTATAATAATAAAAGACCTAAATAATTAATAATAACAGCACTTTCCGTGGCTTGTCTGCCAACAAGGTAACCTTCCTTAAGTACTCCAATTACAATGCCTTTTAATTAGTCTCATAATGTCTACCAAAACATTAATTAATCCTATAAATATTTGTTCATTTATGCGTTGTTAAGGTAAAAACTGACGCCATCTTGTAACGCTTACTCAAATATCAATAAACGCCGCAACGCATCGAGGATTCTTGCGGTTACAAGCGCTGTGTCATTGAAAATTTAACGCGTGTGAAAATACGTGGCATATTACATAAAATTGTGCTATTTATCTCATATTATATACAATCAAACTAGCTGTTCTTCGGGACTTTACATGGCTAAAATAAGTATCTTAGGTAGCACAGTTTTGTGCTGATTACAAGTGCACAATGCACTAAGTCATGAATTCCCACCCCACCATGGTTCAGGCCTTGTCGTGGCGGTGGCGTTCAGTAGCCTAGGCTAATCCAGCACCTTGGGCGAAAAGAATTGAGCCGAGTGGGCTCTTTGCCCTTCTTATAAGAAGAGGGGCCAAAAGAGCAGGTGGCAAGGGGTGAGGACGGGAACTTTACCTCATTGTAGTTTACCCGACGTTGGGAGGGGTTTTTCTGTAGTGCGGGGCAACCCCGCTGTGGAGGTGGCGTCGATCCCCCGAGGGACTTATAGCAGTCGAGGTGCCCTTTTACTAGCAGATACAGGGCACCTCACCAAAGGCGGAATTAGTTGCACTTGCCGGGTTTTAGTGGGTAGAGCTGCGTCCACTTACTATTTTTCGGGCGAAGCGAGTTCTACATACCTGCCTGGGAAGACCCACTCCCCAGCGGGATGCCTCAATGCATTTCCCGGCGTTAAAGAAAAAAAAGTCATGAATTCCTAAGGTAGGAAATTGAAGAAATGAAAAGTTGCCATAAGTTCTACGGAACCAACATTTTTATTACCAACTGATAAATAATAACTGCTACAAACATTATTTTGGAATAGACACAAAATTTGATTAGAAGAACTGTAACTTTAACCCTATTAATTTAGCATAGAACTAAAGTAATACTGTATATATTAAGTAATGTACCAGGAAATAATAAACCGTAAGACATAAAAGAGAGAATATCCAAAAAACTCGTTACTCCAGAACATTATGTAGGGTCAAAGAAAGTTTTAATCGAAAAACCTGGTATAAGCCGAAACACTATGAGAAGTTACTCGTAAGGTGTGGATTAAGGCTTTTTACCTAACATAAAACTCCCTTAATATGTTGAAGCAAACTGTACTGATATTATACTGAGGTAATTTTCATGAGTTTGGACCAATAAGGTAATTTCGTTAAGCAATACGTTAACCCAGTCTCGTAGTAATCTCGTACTAATACTTATGTTTTAGAAAAAAGTATACTACACCAACAATAGTATACTATAGTGGCAATAGTACGCTGCAGTATCAAGAGTAGTGACACAATACTAATAATAATATAATAATATTTCGTATACATTGACATCTAACGCATAGCTTTAACAAGCTATTCTGGTACGAAAATTATATAATAGTATTTGGAAACCGTTCTATCAATTTCAACGAAACGTAAGATAAAGTTTTACTTCAAAAAACGAGCTGAAAGGAAATCTTAGTGTGATGAAATCGCTATCATATTAAATAACAGTCATTTGGTCTCATCGTATGAGGTAATCTTATCAACTTAATGCTGATAGCGTATTTTTATCACACTAGCTGTGTCCCCCCCAGCTTCACTCGCCTTAATATCATAGTGATCCAAGCTCAAAAAAAATATTTTATTCACTATTATGGCGTATTGAAACGAAGTTCTTTAAGGCAGGCTTGGAGGGAATAGGGATTTTGCTGCGCGACCGAACTGAAAGAAATGTGATAGTAAAACCGTAAGAAAAATTGCGTGGAATAAAAGCGTTAAATAAGTCGTGCACAGGCACGACAGTCGCATACACAAGCGAGTAGTGTATAATACCTTTCTTTTTAGCCAAAGGAACTTCGTTCCTACCTGGTGTCCCACGACACCACATTTTTTTTATTCTTTACTTCACTGTTGATAATTTGACTATTGATAATCTTGACTACTAGAATTTAGACTACTAGCTGTTGCCCGCAGCTACGCCTGCGTTAACTAAGATTTGCAACGGGATCTTAGAACGCAAAATAAGTAACATTTCCGGATGATTTTTATACCTTGTGTCAAAAAACCCAAACATCTTACGGAACCTTATATTTATTTTTTCAAAATAAAATTTAGCCCATGTTACTCGTGGATAATGTAGCATTCAAACGGTGAAAGAATTTTTGAAATCGGTCCAGTACTTTTTGAGCCTATTCATTACAACCAAACAAACAGAGTTTTCCTCTTTATAATATTAGTATAGATAAATACGTATATTATAGTCATCAATATTTACAGTCTATCTATATAGATCTATATAATATTAGTATATAAAGTAAGTACAAAAATAAACCGACCAAATACAATATGTGTAACATCACGTAGCCCATAAAAGCCTCATATCATTGGTATGAATTATATCATAACCTCAAACGCCATTTTTGTGGGTCGCCGTACGGTCGACCGAGTTACTGCTCGATGCGTACTATAGTAAATTATTTGTAATATTAGTATTGAGACATACTGAGATCATTAATGTTTAAGTTGCCGTCGCTCATCGAGTACCTAGGAGTGGACGATCACTATTTACCCTAGCTAAGGTTATGCAGATATGTTGCCCTATTTTCTATCCCCGGCCACCGGAATCTCGCAAACCGCACAAAACACGACAGCATAGTTGTCACTTTACACTGGTATTATGTGAGCGAGATGTACCACCCCGGTCGTGCCGACCCAATACAGCTGCAATGCAGTGGGTGCCTAAGGATGCATTTGGATACTATAATATACCATAGAAATCGAAATAATAAGGTAATAGAATATGATATATAGCGCGGTGTTCTGTCGAAACGCGTGTCGCCAGTGGGCAGATATACGCCAAGAGATAAATTATTATTCATTGCGTAATACATTTCTTTTTGTGATACGATACTCTTCTATTAGTATCATAAGAAGCAATGTATTAAGTTTTTGAATAGAGTCGAAAGTTGTGCCATTCATTATATTTATTAGTAAGGTTATGGCAGGAGCAGTTGTCACTCGTTAGGCGTTTGCTATACGGCTGTCGCGCCAGGTCCTCCACTGGAAGGACAACCGGTGGGGTCCTTTCAGCTCGGTCCCGCGGAAGAGAAGGGCTTCGGTTTTGGATGGTCTGACTAGAAGCAGTAACTTCTATATGCGGCCGATCAGGAGGTCTAGTGAGACCTTAGCCATCCGCGCCGCCTCCTTGTATGTCCATCCCCGGGCATACATTAGGGTGTCATCGGCGTAGAATATGATATCCGTCCCGGGGAGGAGATGGCCTCGCAGGACCCGGTCGGTCCGATCCTGTGGGACATCGGGTACAAGAACCTATCCCTGCAAGACACCGCAGTCAACTCGCCATCGCACAACAGACCCACACCGGTTCTCGCAACCTCCTTTCGGAGAGGTACGCGTCCATGATACAGAACTTATTTCATCGTTTATAAATAAAATCAAACTTTAGCTATGTGTGAACAAGGCCTTTTGTATAAATTATTATGGCAATTAAGACGGAACCATCGGTTACAAGAAAGGTACAAATTATATTTCTACAGCTTTTAGTTATTAATTACATACGAGGAAACGCTTTTGGGCCGGAATGGGGGCCGTGCGGGAAATGTCGGCCTTCGAATGGATAAGAATCCACGGTGGCTGTAACAATGATTTCACGAGCTAAAAAAAATGAAAAATTTGAAAATTTCTTATAGAAAATAGAATACTATATTCAGAATTCTATATTACACAGGTTCAATACTGATTGTGCTTCTTTGTCGCTCGTTCTGCGCTCTTGCTTGCACTTCAAGTCTTAAATGGAACGCCTCAGAGCGAGCTAACGCCGTGAGTTATGTTTTGTGCGTGCAGCCGGCTCCATCGAATTATAAGACGTTGTCACCTCAAAAAGAACATCATTAATTGAATTAAAATAATGTGTGCTGGAAAATCTTAAAAAACAAGTCGCTCGTGACATAACACAAAGTTTACGATCAAGAAGACGCTCAAACGCTTAGATAGCATGATAATTTGGCATTAAATAGTAAAAAAATAAATTTAAATGAGTAGACCACATACTTACATGGATAAAATATAAAGGTTTTTCATTTTGTCGCTACTAGATGGAACTGAAGTGATTTTAGGTGCCGCGATAGCAAAAATATATAAGTGAATGAACACACGTCGCAAATTTGTAATCCACTTCAATAGCGTACACCACAATCGGATCTAATCGGATCGGTTGAGTTTATCCTCCATTTCCAAACATATATTCACGATGATGCTACGATAAATACTACGACATAAACGTAGTTTTTTTAGAAGTTTAGGCAGATGTGCCTGTGTAGTACGTCGTCAATTAAAAACCAGTTTACCTGGAACTAGCTTAGAACTTATTTATGTGTGTGTAGTCTAGAACTAGAGCGACGATGGTCCAGTGGTAGTTGGACTCAGCCTCTTATGCGAGAGGTTCCGGGTTCGATCCTGACTTCCCTGTGAGTGCCTTGAAATGGGTTTTTCTAAATTTCTAAGTGCACTCCAAACACGAGACCATCGCTCGGTCACCGGTGAAGGAAAACATCGTGATGAAACCTGCATGCCTGATGAGATTGAAAGTCTTTGAAGGTATGTGAAGTTCACCAACCCGCACTGGGCCAGCGCATCGGTGAACTATGGCCCATTACCCTTCTCGCCTGATTTCGAGGAGGAGACCACGGGTCTCCTCCTCCCAGCAGTGGGACATAAGTGGGACATACTTTACTTTAGCCTAGAACTTATTTTTGTATGTCTTGCTTATCCTAAGATATAGGATGTTAAGTTTTGGTGTTAATGATGACACTGCCATTTTACAGGAGAAACAAGAGAGGTAGTGCTACAAACGCGCGGCACAGCATCCTCATCATGAATGTCGAATCATCATCAAACTAAGATTGTTTTATGCTCTTTCACTCTTAAATTGTTATACGCTTTTATTGACTTCACCTGTATATATGATTGTTTGTATGTTTGTAACTAGCCTTTGGTTGCGATTTTGACCCACTTTAAACAGCCAGATCTCGTTCAAACTTTATAAATCTATGGAGGACCGATGACAGTGCACTAATTTGATAAGATTATTCCATTTTTGAATTTGAAAAGAGCAACAGCGTTGTTTTTAGTTTTTTGAACTATTAATTATGATTAATAGTTTTAATAAAACTTAAAAATATTTTTTTTAAATCACAATGTAACACAATCACCGGCTAACGCGATCATAATATTCATCTATCACTGAGTTTTTATCATTTATAATTTACTTCGAATCTGCGGCCAAAATCTGATTCCCAACAGTAATTTCTCACCAACTGTCAGAAATGTGATCAATCATGGTGACAGTGTTTTAAATGAAACGACTTTCTAATCGAACAATAAGTGCCTTTTATATTAATGTGTTAAATTTGAACGTAAACAATATTTCCATGCCACCAAAATGACCATGGCACCAGGAAGTATGGCTTGGGTAATAATTTATATTATATATTATTATAATAAAGTAGCAAGAGATCGGTCGTCTTGGCATTCGTTGAAGAAAGCTTACGTTCAGCTGTGGGCTGGTGATGATGATGATGATGATAAAAAAAATTCCTATTTACAGGATGGTCTAAAAGATGAAGACTTGGTCACGAATGTGAGAAGCCTTGAGTAGAGCCCAACCGGTGCACTCTTAAAATGGATTTTCATATATTCCCTTCCTAGTCGTAACGACTCTTGTTCGCTAATAAAGATAATCAACATAAGGAAACCTGCATGTACAAAGAAATTAAAAGTTTTTGAGGTTGTGTATTGGCAAATTACAGTCTTATAAGGTACTATCTGTTGCCCGCAGCTTCGCCTACGTTAACTAAGATTTACAACGGGATCTTTGTACACAAAATAAGTAACTTTTCTGGTTGATTTTTCACACCTTGTGTCCGAAAAACCCAAATATCGTACGGAACTTTTTTCAGAATATCTAAAATTTAGCCTATGTTACTCGCGGATAATGTAGCTTTTAAATGGTGATAGAATTTTTGAAATCGGTCCAGTACTTTTTGAGCAATTCATTACAACCAAACAAACAAACAACGTTTTCCTCTTTATAATATTAAAGTACAAGTAGTAGCTTATCGTAACAAATGCTCTAGTACACGAACATAATCGAGAAATATAATATATTCGTAACCATCAAGCTTTAAGGCAAGCGTAATAAGCAATACTTGGCAGGCGGCGCGGTTGACAGATGAACACAAGGCTGCAGTGGACGTCCCTTTGCTCCAGGAATGCCTTAGTTTCAGACGTGTGGTTATTAGCAGGATTGCCAATTGCTGAGAAATTTTCCAAGCCCAGGGAAGGTTCGGTCTTGATTTTGATCTGTGTGGGGAGTTTTTGATTTTTACATGTTATCATATAGCATCATAATTTTATTTATTTTACACATGTAGAGGTTAACATGTAGAGGTTTAAGATATTTAATAAAAGCAGTGTTTATTTAGTTATAATACTTATTGTTATAAAAAAATGACACATAATTAATAACAATATACTTGCGCAACGTTAAATCGAACGGTCGGCCTTTTACGGCTAAACCATCAAACTACAAACAAAAAACCAAAACTATTTTAATTGCACTATTGAACAGATGTTTTAACTGTTGACATAAGTATATTTTTAGTTCATATTCCCACGGAAAAAATAACTAAACAACTACTTTTTTTTTACAATTTAAGTTGTATTTTTTATGTGTCTTTCTCCTGTTTGTGTCGAATAAAATATGTTTTCGTTCTTTATTTTCCACACGGGTGGACCCGCGGGCTGCACTAGCAAAATACAAATATGCCTGGCTGATAAGTTTATTATATAGACGTAAATAAATTCACTCGAACTAACCCCTCAATGTCGAGTCAATAACCATTAAACTTGCCAAATCAAAACTTACAAAATTTGTTTGAAATGTTAATACTGAAACAAAGTTTCGCTAAATATTGGGTCAAAAGATTGCTTACATTTCAAACAAGAATGCAAAATTGTAAAAAAAAACATAAATCAGTGGGCTTAAGTTACAAGCGACAGGTTTTTATAAAAAAATATATTTCAATAATAATAATTTCCATTGGTCATATGTTCAGCAGTGGATGTTTAAAGGCTGATGGTCATTATAATATTTCACTGTTTTAAAAAAATATATATTTTAATAAAAAAATAATATTTAAAAATATAATTTTATTAAGGTCCCAATATTTCGGCAATATTTCAACAGATTTGATGACGGAGAGGCTAAAGAAATATAATATATTTAAATAGTGAGTGTGTTAGTTAAAATAATATTTTAAACGTTAAATTGAATCACCACCAATTGCCGAACTATCGAATCAAAAAGCGTTAAAAATAACTCAGAGCAATGGTTGGTGCGTTACTTCCCTGGGTTTAACTCGAACGTATTATTAATATTAATAATATTAGTAGGAATACAAACTACCTGATTTATAGTTGTAATATTATTCATAATCATAGTTATATTTTTTTAGTTCTTTCAAAAACATACAATGCTTAATTTGCTAAGCTATAATGTCACGTTTCGTGAAGTTCGTGAGTTTTCGATGGCCCGTTGGGTGGATAGGGAAAAAGAGGTAACGCAGATGCATTCTGGTTGTGTAAAAGTTTATGGGTGTCAATAGTCACCAAAAGTGTTAATTTTCTTATATTGCAAGTACTTAATAATATTATTAGTATACACTATGAACTAGTTTTCTCACACATAGATAACTTGCATTGCAAATATGCAATAAATAATGCAATAAATAAATGGTACAATTTTCATCCAAGAAATATTACACACATTTAAACTTTGACATAGGCCGTAAATAGACGAAGAGGGGCTGATGATGGTGTTTATGCTGATGATGATGATTGCAATGCAAATGATTTTAAAACGTTGACACTTAGGGTTGTTACACAAAGCGTAAGGACCAGCTCTACCCACTAAAACCCGGCGAGTGCCACCACTGCCGCTTTTGGTGAGGTGCCCCGGATCTGCAAGCAACAGGGCACCTCGACGGCTAGTCAGTCCCTCAGGGGACCGACGCCACCTCCACAGAGCGGTTGTTCCGCACTACAGAACAACCACTCCCAACGTCGGAACAGTACGATGAGGTGAGGTTCCCATCCTCACCCCTTGCCCCCTGCTCTTTTGTCCCCTCTTCTTATAAGAGGGATACAAAGAGCCCCTCTTGGCTTAATTAGCTTCGCCCAAGGTGTTGGGGTCACCCTGGGCTACTGAGCCCCACCGCCACAAGGCCTGAACCATGGTGGGGAAAGCGTAAGGACCACGCTAGCATCTCATAACTTGGACTCAGAGCCAAACCATTCAAGAAGCGTCAAAGAAAAATCGTAACAATTTATTTGGCGCAGCCCCGTAAAGAATGGAGTAAATTTCGCTGTCCACCATTAGCGCCCGCTTTCACAACACCCAAATACTTTCGAAATACTTTAAGAAATCATTTCGAATCTTAGAGAAATAGAATGAAACATTACAATTACTGTAGACTACACTTAGTCTTATTTTTTAAAAAGAACAAGACTCCCAACAGTTTGCTGGACGCTTTATTTATTTATTATTAAACTCACGATATAAATTGCGGGTTATGAATTTGTCCTGCAAAACTTACTAGTGGCAAGGAATCCGTCGTCTGGCGTTTATTGAAGGAGGCCTATGTTCCGCAGTTTACAGATAAAAGCTGATGGTAATGATACTTAAAACTGTTACTTTTGTATTTTATTTCTTCTCATAACTTTTTCGCATTGATTGATCGAAATCGAACCTCCATCTTCGAGAACCGTCTACCTACTTAAACCGTCCACTAAATACCTTAATGAGATAATTCACCTGTCACAAACCGAGTAAACCAATTACTTGATAGAACAAACACGTTCGCCGGAGATTGTCACACCCGCGTCACACCTGACACACCAATACTTCGGACAGGGATATCACGGTACAGTAAATAAAAAGTAATATGACACAGTACCTTTGAGCTTTGTTTATGGAAATTTTTATATGCGCGTCGCTGTTAGATAAGTAACTAGCTGTTGCCCGCAGCTTCGCCTGCGTTAACTAAAATTTACAACGGGATCTTAGTACGCAAAATAAGTATCTTTTCTGGTTGATTTTTACACCTTGTGTCCGAAAATCTCAAATATCTTACGGAACCCTATTTTTTTTTTCAGAATAAAATTTAGCCTATGTTACTAGTGGATAATGTAGCTTTCGAATGGTCAAAGAATTTTTGAAATCGGTAGTACTTTTTGAGCCTATTCATTACAACCAAACAAAAAAACAAAGTTTTCCTCTTTATAATATTATATAGTGTAGATCTAGATTTACTTTGAGGTCATGTTAATAATAATAATATCTATAGACGCTTATTACACAACGTCAATTTGGTCCCGTGGTAAGTTCTCGAAGAGACTTGTGTTACGGGTTACCAGACAATGGAAATACGTATATTTAATACTCTTATATTTAAGATTGTATTATTATATAATGCACATCCATGACCCAGGAACACAGATTTCTTTTTTTCCCTCATCCCTGGCGGGATTCGAACCCGCTATCTCCGGCTTGAGCTTCAACGCACTATTTAACCATAAAAATTCAAAAACAACCCTTCTTCTATGTATCCTTTTACTTCTAGTACCTCCGAGAACATGTGTACAAAGTTACATGATGATTCGTCGAGTTGTTTTAGCGTGAAAGTGTAACAAACATCCACGCTTTCACATTTATTATATTAGTAAGGATGTAAGGATGTTATATGTCCCCACACCTTGCTTCCAAGTTTAGCCTCTGACCCATCTTTACTAAAAAGTTATTATTAGAAGGTGTTCTAACTGTTTGAATCACTTATGACGAAAAAACATTTGACAACTAAACTCTGGACAATTTTATTAAACAATCCCACATTCGCCACATATGTAACGCCATTCGCAAAAGTTTCGCATTTCAGAATTTAAAACGCCAACAAAACATTAACTTTTTGTACCAAATGCACACGCCATACAAAATATCCTTTGAGTTAGTTCTCGCTGATATGGCTGAAGAGAAAATGAATAAACATTTTATTTCATTTTATGCTTTATTCGTGTTTTTAATTATAGTGTATCTAATGTTATTGTTAGTATTTGTAAGACTTAATATGCCATGAAATAGTGTTTAGTGTACAGACCTATATTCTAAATATAATCTATAAAATATATATACTATATCAGTGATAAAAAATAACATAGAGAATTTTTTTTAAGTGAAACTTCTTTATAATCGTTGTGATTTTAAACCAGATGCAACGGAAAAAACGACAGGTAAGAGACACAAATACAAAAGAGCGAGAGAGCAAATGTCGGTGTATATGTATATTGCAAACTGTTTAATACTTGCTTGTATTTGAGCATTTAACATGTGTTTCACTTCTATCGTGTGTGAATCGCACAGACACCTTTTTTTGCATGTCGTTTATTATACAGTATTGTTTATATTGAAGCAAGTAAAATTACGAGTAACAGCTAAGTAGCTAAGTTATTGTAAGTATGAATTTATTATTAACTTTACAATTGTAAAATCCGCAAAAATCACCGGAACTTCTCGAACATTCTAAAATGGCGGAATGTACAAAACGGTTTAAATGTTATCGATCTGTGATCCCGTTGGCAACACTCCCGGTGGCTCATTATAACTTTTCCAACTATTAGAGAGCTCCTAATTATCCGCCTGTAATAAGGTTTTAGTTTTTGCCTAACGAAGCTTAGAGATATCAGCAAGTATTACATCGTTCAAATGAAAGACACATGTTGAAATGAGTGCCAATTTAATTGATGTTGTTGCAAGTCATGCCAACTTTTCATGCCAAACATAAGTTTACAATGCCATATACGTTTGAGATGTAGGCAAAGTTGGAATAAGATGTATTATAACTTCTTGGTTTAAAAAAAACGATATATTATAAATATATAGATATACCTATAAGATGAATAAGCAGCTTAACCTTGGTGTTGAATGCGAGTGGTAAGGTTTCCGTAAACTTGGCGTTCATTGTGACCTTGTGGACAGATAAAAGCAGCTGATGATGATGATAAACCAAAGAAATCAAGTTTAAAATGAAATTGAAATACTTTTTGGCAGCGCGTATTTGCCTGCTATATAAATACGACGAGCGACTTCAAATCCTTATTGCCAAGGCCGTAAATTTTTTTTAAACATCCAAATACCTAATTACGTTTATTCATTGTAAAACTAAGATGACTATTCATTAATATTTTTAACAATACAAACCTATTTATAAATTCATTTTTTTATCATTTTAATAGCATATTTATCAACATCACAGAATTTAATCAAAAGGCAAAATAATCAAGCCAGCAAAATAACGTCAGTGCCTCTAAAAGAAATATTATCAAGCAATGACAAAGATATAAAGTATCGTTCTTTTTTCAAAGCGGTGATCTGCATCGCTTTGACGAAAAAGGATTTATGGCTGAAACGTGGCCGCCGAAGAGACTAAATTTATTACCTTTGAGTATTTGACTGTATATGATATTTTAACATTCGCTAACATTTAATTTTGCAGAGTGAATTTCGTCGTCGCGGTCGACAGGAAACGTACATCAATATTGTGGTGTGTTCTACTTTAATGTAGAGAGAAACTATATTGTGTATATGGATTTTGTATTATCTAGTAATTTAATATCGAGGCGAAACGAACATAAATTCTTAGCCCCCGTTAGCACGAGGGCCTTTTTACCGAGCTTTGAAAACCGTTTGAATGAGACATATGGACACCCATGTATCTGTTCACATGAAGGCGTTTTTAAAACGCAACGCTTTTTTATGGAGTACTGTTGGATTTTCGGCGTTAAGTGTTTGACGTTAAATCGAATTTAACATGTCAAACTGGCAACTCAAGCTAACGTCGGGTTTTACCGCGACGGTTTTTAAGCGCTCGTGCGAATGTGGGCTTAGTATGATCATTAAAGTCCGTCACAGACTTAGCTATAATATATATTAATATTTTTATAGCTAGGCATATTACTATATATTTTCTATACTAATTTTCGCGCGACCGCACACTCAGCTATAATATATATTTCTGAGACGTCACCAAGCGATACCGTTATAAGTATAGAAAATATATATTAATATGCCTAGCTATAAAAATATTAATAATATATATTATAGCTAAGTCTGTGACGGGCTTAATGCTTGATGGGTACACGTATTCTATAGGTCTATGAATTGTTCGCTCTGATCACTAATGCCTTGATATGTAATAATTTGATGTCGAGGTGAAACGAACATCAATTGTTTTGTATTATCAGTATCTACTTTAATGCCTAAAAAATTATATCTAGAGACGATAGTCTAGTGGCAAATGGGCTCTGCCTTTCAAGCGAGAGCGTCCGGGTTCGGTTCTGACCAGTTTCCTGATCATGTTGATGCCTTGGAATGGATTTTTCTAAATTTTGCACGCAAGGAATCAAACAAGGCAAAAAGCAAGTTTTATTTGTTTTTTTTTAACTATGTTAACTTAGAAATATATAACCTATAAAATGAGTGTATGAATTGATTTTATTTTATATCCATATCTCTACAAATTTATTACTAGCTGTTGACAAACGGACAAAGCCAGGCAAAATTTGTAAGAAATGTTATTTTGGTATATGAACCATATATATTGTAATTATATATTTATATAGGTACATGTAGTAAAAAGCTGTTATCTATACTAATATTATAAAGAGGAAAGATTTGTACCTATTTTTGTATGTTTGTATGTTTGTAATGAATAGGCTCAAAAAGTACAGGACCGATTTCAAAAATTATTTCACCATTCGGAAGCTACATTATCCACGAGTAACATAGGCTAAATATTATTCTGATAAAAATAGGGTTCCGTAAGATATTTTGGTTTTTCGGACACAAGGTGTAAAAAATGTTATTAACGCAGGCGAAGCTGCAGGCAAGAGCTAGTTTTATTAATATAAATAGACACTCCAATTTTATTTATAGGTATGTATAGATTTTCACAATAAGTCATAACAATGAAAGAACATTACCACCTAAACTTTTTTAACCGTAGCGCATTAAATTTATACTTTTTGTAATATCTTCTTAAATTCCTACCGCTATCACTGGCAACAGACTATACATAAAAATAAATCGTAGGTTGTTTATTAGGAGAGGAATGCAAGGCGTATACTCACTAACATTGTGTGGTTGTGTAATTACTGAGTCGGCTATGCGAGGAATCCTTCTTGTGTTCCTTTGTCACCCCTTTTAAAGATTTCATTAGTAATTGAGAATGCGTGGGTTGAGAATACGTTACTCTTAGGATCTACATGACAATAATGGCATGGTTGTCTTGGCGTTCATTCAAATAGGCCTATATCGTAGTGGACAAGTTGATAATTATAATGAATTAACTTTCATTGCCTTTATGGAGGTTATTAAGATTTTTACATGCCCGACGTTTCGGTCTTCGGACATTTTACAGTAACTGAGGTAAAATCCGTAAAAGTTGTTTCATTGTTAAGAAATTTGCGTGAACATTAGAAAACAAGGTTGATAACGTTTCTAATGTGATAAGTGAAACAGAAAGGCAAGAATTTTATTTATGTATTGATACTTGAAGTAATATAATTTTTATGGTATGCAACCTTACGTAGAGGTGGGTTAACAATCTAATAATTTCATCTTGAATAACCTAACAAATAAATACTTGTGTTAGAGACTTTGTTAAATTTTAAAGTCTGTTAAAAACAGCGCTCTTTGGTCAATAAAGTGCGTTACCGCTATCTTTAACGATTACATATTCGTTAAAATCAGTCGACGCAACACGCCCTAAGGGCCTGTTTCACAATCTCCCGTTAAGTTCCCTATAGGCTATAGGGAACATATTTGACAGATGTTTGACAGATAGAGTATGGAGTATCTGTCAAACATCTGTCAAATATGTTGCCTATAGCCTATAGGGAACTTAACGGGAGATTGTGAAACAGGCCCTTAGTATATAATTTTTTCTGTTTTCATCAAAACTTTTAGGGATATTAAGCAATTGAATAACTAAGCAGTTCGGAAATTATATAGAATTGGTCTGGCATTCAGCCTCAGAAGCTGTTTAAATGAATCAAACGGAATAGAATATATTATTGAAGAACATTTACATAATCTTGTTTTTAGTTCTGTCTTCTAGTAATTGCGTGTATGTAATTTAATAAAGAGACTTTGGAAAAGTGTCTGAGAGTAAAAAAAGTAAAGTAAAGTATCTTATATGTCCCAGTATATCGTGTACATATTATCATAAAGCAGTTACATCATCATCTTCACCAGCCTCTATGCTTCCATAGCTTCACTGAATAAGCGCCAAGGCAGCTCCTTGAGATAAGTATCATCATCATCATCATCATCATCAGTCCACTGCTGAACATAGACCTCCCTCAATGAACGCCAAGACGACCGATCCCTTGCTAGATAAGTATATATTTAAAAATTATAGCCTTTTAAGAAAAGTATATATCATATATTATAATAAAATATTTTTATGTGTTTTATCAACATTGAGTAAGTTTTTTTACATGCCTGAGTAACTCCCGCGACCCTTTCACAAGCCTATCGTCAAGCCTTCACCAGCTTACTCCTTAGGTCTAAGTTAAACGCACGTAAAGAAGTGTTTACTTCGATAACTTAATAAACTACGATTAAGTCTAATATTATTTCAATAGAGTGAGTGAAATTCACGTAAACATTAAAACGCAATAAATTGTATGAATAATAATAATAATAATATCTATGGACGCTTGCACACCACGTCAATCTGATCCCGTTCTAAGTTCTCGAAGAGACTTGTGTTACGGGTACCAGACAACGGAAATACATATATTTAATATTTTTTATATCATTACATATATTTAAGATTTTTATTATATAATACACATATTTAATACACATCCATGACCCAGGAACACAGAAACTTTTTTGTGTTCCCTGGCGAGATTCGAACTCGCTACCTCCGGGCTTGTGCGCTAACCACTGAGCCACTGAGGTCGGGAATTTAATAAATAATTGAAAAAAAATATTATTCGGCTAAATTAGCTACTAACACTTATGCGATATTGTTTTTCTTTAGTGTAAACGGTCTCCCTTACAATAGTTGGCGTGGGCAAAAAATAGAACGTGTCTCACCCCACTGGCGCACTGCGGATCTGAAGTGATATACCCAAACCTAAACGTCGACAAATAAATATTAAACGACACTTTATTAGAAGTGTAACTCTTTTGCGTATACAGTAACGGATTTAAGTGTGATTAATATGAGCTTGTGCATTAAGCTTTTGTGGCACATCAGGTCATTAGTGTCAATTTATAAGTTTGCCATCCTCTCGCTGTATTTTTGTACTTTACAAACAAATTAAACTATTTACAAGAATAATAATGAAGTCTTTTCTGTTGGCTTGCATTAACCAATTAATAACTAAGCTAACATTTCTCACATTTTTAAAAACGTATTGAAAAACTAAAAATATCGCTCAAGTAAAACTTCCCATCTCAGTTCAGAAGCGCCGGTATGAAAAGAAATTCATCAAGATTCATTACAGAAATTGCGAGAGCACATAACCGCGACGCAATACAAGAAATTCAAAAACCCCATTCAGCTAACATTCCACAGCGAATGACTTCAACAAAAAGGGCCCGGTGAACTAAGATGCGGGGGCCAGATAACCTCGTATTTCCAGAAATGTTTGCTCGTATTCACTACTGTGGGTGTTCTTTAATGAGAACAGGATCAGGGACGAATTCTGTCGGCCCTTAGGGGCCCACCTAATTAACCAAACTATTATTGTCGAAACTATATTAACGTCTTTTGGCAACGTACAGTTCACCTCAAGTAATACAGGCAACAGATCCTGAGATGTTATATGGGTTCCCTCGGTCCCGTGACATCTACTTGTCGTAACACAGAAAAGCTATTTTCTTATGCGAATTTCGCTCATTTTAATGAAACGAGCATGTAATAAACTTAATAAATCGCGATAAAATACGTAAAATCTGTTTCATTATAATAGAATGGTACCCATGGAGACCGGCCATTAAAAAATCCACGAAGTAAAAAAAACATTAAAATCCTTACTAAATCTATAAATGTGAAAATATGGATATTGGTTACGCTTTCACGCGAAAGCTACTCTCTGATATGATCATCATGAAACTTTGTACACAATATATTCTCAGAGATACATAGAATACATTTATAAAAAAAAAAGTATTTTTTTGCAAACGCGGCCGAAGCCCGGCTAGTATTATGTAAAATATTTTCAATGATTTTAATTTCATATTTTCTTTATTTGAATAGAAAGTTTCAAAATTAAATTCCATAACACCATGGTACAAATAGCTTTTACATCCGCCCCTGCCATAATAGTAATTTCATAGAGTTTCGTAAACTGTTAGTCAGAGAAAACGTTTCCAACGAGAGCTCCAACGCAGTAATCATTAGATTTGATAGGTCGGTAAGAGGTTTACATTGAAGGAGTTGAATGGAATTTTATATACAACTCACGAGATCTACTATAATGCTCTCGGAGATAATGAACAGAATTAAAAAAATATTCTGGCTTCATATCATTCAATGGAATGCTTGTGTGGTGCCGTCCCACAAACAATGGACCATCTCATGTGTCCTGCGTGCCCTACCACCTGCACATAGGACTTAATGGACGCTACAGAGAATGGAATACTCGTAGCTGAGTTCTGGGCGGATAAAATTTAGGTAGCCATCGACACGCTAAGACGAAGAAGAATGGAGGATTTAAAATTAACATGGTTATTTTCATTACTAAAAATATTTTTAAAAATATTTACCCTATTTAGAACTCTAGAGTGTAGAGTTTTAGAAATTATCGTTTCTATTTTCTAATACACGTAATACTTTTAATGCTGATTCAACGTTTAATTGAAAGTCCATGACAAGTCCAAAAAATACTATTAACCCTTACAAGTTTCTTCTGGGCACGGATCTTCTCCTCGAAATCATGCGAAAGAGGTCATTGGGCCATAGTTCACCGAAAGACCGAACTACACACACCTTCAAAGACTTTTAATCTCATCAAGCGATCCCTCACGATGTTTTCCTTTACCGATAAGCAAGAGTACTTAGAAGTTGATAAAACCCTATTTCAAGAAACACGGGGGGTCAGAATAGAACCTAGATCTCTGACATAAAAAGCCGAGCTCATACACTAGAACAAGTCTAAAACCACCCAAAAAGTATATTCAATACGAAAGTTCGGTCAAAGATAAACGCTACACTCATTACTTGTTGTTTATGTTCTTACAAAACTTTCCTAGGCAAGGTATCCTTTCATGGTCTGTGGCAAAAAGCAAACTAATAACAAACTCCTATTCCGTAATGAATATTAGGCAGTTTTAGGAGCTCAGAATAATGTAGAGATGTCAGAACTACGATACTCACAGACTTATGAAAGACATGCCTAAACCTATTTAAGTTTTAATTAAAAAGTTATGACCACGCTCGAGAGAAAATCTTTAAAAGTATTATTTAGAAAAACTTGTATTTTCTTTTAACTTTCAGGGTGACTTTCCAAAAAGAAACTGGTCCTAGTTTCTTTTTTACATTCTAAACTCTAAAATATTTTTTTGAGTAAATCATATCGTGATTAAATAATATTCAGTAATTATTAATTATAAGTATTACTATAATATTAATTGTTGCTCAATTAGGTTCTTTATTATTTCTCCAGTGGATGCTAAAGCATCATTTTGAATGTTTATTATTTTCTTAGTTATTAAATATTCAATACTTGGCTTTAAATTTTCAATTTGAAATACAATGAATTGTATCGGCAGATTGATTATAATTTCGTTTACAATTGAAGTCAGAATCCCTAAGCTTTTCTTATAACAATTACTGCCAGCACTTTGAATTCGTGTAATTGGTTTTTAATGCGATTATATATCTTTTTTTTAACATAGTTGAGCAACCTTACATTTAGAGTTACTTATCCTATGGTTCTAGACCTATAATTGCTTGCTAAAAACTAAAGTATTGATTTTACCGTTTTACTTTTTATCCTGATAAAACGTTTTTATATTGTATCTATCAAAAAAACTTTTCTATGTCTAGAAACGAATCCAATCTCTTTATAGATGTAAGTTTCTAGAACGTTCCCAGAGTCGCAATAAGTCCGTCATTTAATTAAACCGAGATGCAACAAACTTATCACGGTGCTAAAGATTCTCCAGCGTGTGTTTAACGAGAACTAATAGCAACCGCACGACGTTACACGGCCGTTTGGGCAGCGGGGCCCGAAACATCTCTAGAAATGTTACTAGTTTTATTGCTCACCACACGGCACTGCGGTGCCGCGCGTAATTGTCTTTAACTTGTTTGTTTAAGATTATTACAAGTTATTCACAAGGTCACTATCGATTTTCTTTATATTGTGTTCTAAACAACTATGAGAAATGTTAACTATCCTCCCAGCACTATGGTACCGTGCCTAATTGTCCGTTTAAACTTCTGTGCCTAATTTTTAATTATTATTGATGGGACGCTAGTTATTTTCTTAATTTATACTAGCTCGTTGGTGTTTGCGGCTCTTGCTTCTTTACAAATGTTTTTTTTTTTATTCAAATTAATTAAGTGTATTACTGGCCGTAACAATCCGCATTTGATAAATAGCAGTTGACGTCTACGTTTACCTAAAGCAAATTTGATCTCTGCTGTGTAAGGTATTAAATCCAATCGAATCGCGCTCGAGCACCACTTGTTCTGTAGAGCATGTGTAGGATATAGATGTAAATCCCAAAGGGGTATGTCCAACGAGCGAATCGGTATGCTCGGCCACGCCGGAGCCTATTTGTCATTATATCAATTGTTATATATTATATACAGCTGAAATGTGATAACTTCGATAGCGCGATTCAGAATTGTGGCGCTATTAATTAAAATTAGAGTAAAATAATATGGTGACTCTGAATATATTTTAAGCTAACGACGCTAAAAAAAATATGTGCACATATGGTGAGTCTATATGAGATCATGAAAAAGTATAATTAAGAAATAACTTGGAGGAATGTCTACTAGTTTTAATATTCACCACACAGTGTTGCGGTGTCGCGCGTAATTTTGCTTGTTTAAACATTTATAATATATTATATTACAAAACGTATTTTTAGATTTATTAGACTAGATTCATTTTTATTATAAAATTGTATTATCATCAACGTCGCCCTACATACATGAGATGAAAATCCCTAAAATTTTTTCAGGAGTGGTACTAGAATAATTTACATATAAACATACTGATAAGGCCTCTTATATCCTTTTTCGGGATTATTGTAAAATGTGAAGCAGATTTCCTGAAAGGAAAAGTGATATGCGTAGGAGTGGAATTCACTTAAAAGGAAAAAGGCATCGTCATACTATGATGTCCGTTCTTTCTTCGTATCTCTATAACAAATGCCGAATCCTTTCACAGCTCTGCATACCAAAACATATGATTGAAATATAGATCTATGTGAAAAGATATTTTATGATACTCTTTCGTCGCGTTACTTACGCGTAGGTTCACAGTATCTGATATTTTTCCCCTATTATCTTTGATGTAAGGCTTTTACTCAGAATCGTATGTGCTTGGAGATTCATCAACATGTATTTCCCTTTTTATTTCCTTGAGTTATAAAATGTATGTCATTTTCACCGGATGATATAATATAATTTGTACAATATTATGTTTGTATGTCTGTTACTCGTATACGCCTTTTGACTTTTAGTTACAGTATTTCATTTTTTATTTTTGTAACATTTTAAAATAATGTCATCATCAACCTGATGATAACCAACACAAGAAAATAAATATCTAATTTGGTGCAGTATACAAAATTTCAGATTCATTTTTATTTAAATACATTATTTGCTATTCAATTACGTTGTATTTTATTGATTGCAAAAGGCAACGGATCGGCGCTCTTGGAGTTCATTAAAGGAGGCAGCTTAGCAGTGGACGGATAAAGTCTGATGATGATGATGATGGCATTACGTTTTATAGATAATGAATTAATCAAGGGACAGAAATTCCCATCAGCTTAAAGAATATAGAAAATTACAAGAAGATTTCCGTGCTAAGAGTTCTAAATATAATTGTACGTTAGTTTTAGAGTTCCGTTCCTAAGAAGAAAAGAAGAGATCCCAAACGGGAACTAAAACTCCGTCCGCTCACCGTCTGTCCGTCCAGGCTTTTCGTAAACCATTAGATAGTTGAAATTTTGTAAATATAATGTATTTCTGTTGCCACTATAACAATAAAATACTAAAAATAGAATAAAGACAATATTTAAGGGGGAATTCACAAAGTCCAATACAACAGATGAGACTTTTTGAGGTTTTTTACTTGAACTTAATAACGCTATAATACTTTTTTTTTACAATTTGAATTATCCAGTGACGGCTTTGAAAAGAGATATTATAAGTAAAAAATGGTTGTCTGTAAAGTTGGTTAACGGACGGTAGTTTGAGGTGTCAACGTTGACGTTGTCATTTGTCAATACATGAAGATCGAACGCTCGAGATCATGCCTCTCTCTCGTTCGCTCCGCGCTCTCGCTGCCGGAACGCGAAATGACTTTTTCGTGCATGCTGCCCGTTATATCGAGTTATTAGACGTTGTCACGTCAAAAATGTGTGTAATTTTATCGATCATTATCATTATCTTATACCTTTAAACGAGCAATTCTTGTATATATATATAGAATCGAGATCTCGGAAACGGCTCCAACGATTTTCATGAAATTTTGTATACATGTGTTAAAAACGGCGATAAATCGATCTAGGTAGGAAAAATTTTTAGAAAACTTTTTTTATCCGTGTTTTGAGGCATCGATAAAATATGATTAGAATACAAACGTAAATTTCGCTGTCAAATATTATGTCATGGTAGCTTAGTGGTGGAATTAGGCAATTAAATCCGAACGAGCCTGGTTCGAATCTTCAGTCCAATTTTTTTTTTCTTTTGTAAGATCATTTTTTTGGAGGAAATTTTTTATCGTAGTTAATCACTAAAGGTACCGAGCAATGCTCGATCAACCAGGTTCTTACTATTATAGCCAATACTTAATACTTACCAATATTTTATTCACATTTGACTTCGTTTTTAATTAAAATATTTAAATATCAATATTAATCATTACTTTACCGTCGGATATTGTAGACAATATTTCATTGATAAATTCCATATTATACTGATAAAAGTATCATTAATCTTTTGATAAAACTATCAGAAACTTGCATATCCGACACTTCCTCGTTTATAACGAGAAGCATTTTATATTGTTTTAAGACAATGTTGCTGATATTGAAAACGGATTTATTTATTTAGTTCTGGAGAATTCCAAGGATTTAAAAGCAACAATAGTATTTAAAAAAAGTATAGATATCCTAGTTATTTTAAAGTTAAACATTTACAATTCAAAAACTTTAACCCTTAAAACCGAAATTATCGTCTTGTTTAAACCGAATCATACAAAACTTTGCGAGCTCAGTCTAACTTTATTCATTTGAATCCATTTAGATAAGTCTTAGGAAATACGCCCTAAAGAAACTTACTATATAACTCAATTGTTCAAACTATTCCTTAACAAGACAGCTTCTGGTGAAAAGCTTTTGAAGATGTTATTAAATACCTTCAACAAGATAATAGAAATGCTTCATACCAAACAACGTTTACTGTTGTTGTTTTTTTTTGTTTTCTTTTTTTGCAAACTGTATCTCTGGCATATAAATAGCGGTATATTACTAGACTTAAAAACCTTTACCTTTGTGCGTGCAGCCGGCTCCATCGAATTATAAAACTTTGTCACGTCCAAATTACTATTCGCCTACATAAACTTATCACTAATCAGTTAAAGGTAGGCATTTTTTGACGCAGTACCAGGGCCTCGGGTAGGCACACTGGCATGTGTGGGGACTCGTATTGGGGTGCACTATTAAGCTACAAGCGCTGCGAGCGCTTTCAGCCGCTTTGTAAGGGCCCGGGTTGGCAGGCAGACAGGATCACCTCGGCGACAGGTTGTCCATGGCAGGGCGCCTGCCCCAGAGGACTCGTCACAACCGATCATCGCGGTGATAAGATAAATCCCCTCCGATAACCAACGTCAGAGCGTGACGCAGCGCCGCAAAGGTAGGCAATATAAAAACGAATCATATTTTTTTAATTATTTCAAATAATAAGTATTGACCTTAAAATTTAATTTTAAAAGAGCCAGCATTTTAAAAGAGATTTGAAAGAGTTGGTCGGCCATTAACCAGGTGGGAAGACGATAAAGGAGGAGGGGTGGGGAATGGGCACGAGTGGGAACCTCGCCTTATTGAACTGTCCCGACGTTCAGGGGAGGTTGTTCTGTGGTGCGGGACAACTCTGCTGTGGAGGTGGCGTCGGTCCCCTGAAGGATTGACTAGCCGTCGAGGTGCCCTGCTACTTGTAGATCCAGGGCACCTAACCAATTAAAACCCGGCGAGTGCCACCAAAGCCGGCATTGGTGGCACTCGCCGGGTTTTAGTGGGTAGAGCTGCGTCCACACCGCTGGGGAGACTCAGTGCCCCGCGGGATGTCTAAGCGCATTTCCCGGCGTTAAAGAAAAAAAAAGTGGGAACACGATTTCCGGGGAATGGTCGGTCTTTGTTGGATGCGAGTGGCAAAGGTCAACCTAAATTCATCATTAGATGGGTAAAGGCTGTTGATGATTATGATAATACTCAAATCTCTATCTTATTTCCCATTTAACTATTTTTATTCGACGTGTATGAGATAGCTTTTGCCCTAAAAAAGTTATAAAAATAACGTTTGAAGCGTTAATGTATGCTGGCTCTTTTGCATTTAAAACTCATTCATTTATCTAAAAATAGGTTTTACCTGAAGATTCGCCAGAATTTAAAACTGGCAGCTTTTAAATAAAAGATTGTTTTTGTGAAGAAAATAAACAGGGAAAATCAATTTAAAAATAATGTTGCCATGAAATAATTAGAAAAACCGTCGAAATAAACATCTGCAATTAATCGGGTAGAAGAAGAAGAAGAAGAAGAAATATACTTTATTGTGCATAAAAATTGACAAATTACAATCAATATCTTAAAAACTAAACTTACAAAAAAAATAATATGCACAAAGGCGGCCTTATCGCTTTGGTAGCGATTTCTACCAGGCAACCTTGGGGTAGAGGAAATTTTTTAATAATACAAGGTAGGGTCATCAAAGAAGCGAAACAAAATTAAAATAAAGTAAGTCTTACAATTCAAACAATATTATAATAAATAACATTTAAAAACAATAAATAAATAAATAAATAAATATTATATAATTAAATATGACATATAGATAAATACATATACATTAATAATATATACATACATACGTATCATGTTTAACGCAATATATAATTATGTTATATGCAATATAATATAAATACATACATATTACGATTATATTAATCATTAGCTAAGTAGGTAATGGTTCATTATAAATACAAAATTTAACAATTATTAACAGCACACAGATAAATAACTGAAATTTCTATCTTTTTCCAGGTTTAACAATTTAGGTAAAAATCTTTTACTAGTTTCTTAAAAGTGGCTAGAGTTTTAGCCTCCCTAACACTATCTGGCAAGGCGTTCCACAGAAGTATTGACTGCACAGTAAAAGAGCTATTGTAGAATGCAGTATGATGGGTAGGGATATGCAGAGTAATTGTGTTATTAGATCGCATTGCCTTATCAGAATAACGTACAGTAAACATTTCTTTAAGATATTCTGGGGCTTGAGGACTCTTAAGTACGTTGTAAAGCAACGTCAGTATTCTAGTATTCCGGCGAAGACGGATTGGCAACCACTTGAGCTTTTTACGAAAATCTGATATGTGATCGTATTTGCGCAAAGAAAATACGAATCTAATAGCTAAATTTTGGAGCCTCTCAAGCTTTGTTAGTTGTTGCTCAGTGAGATCAGGATAGCACGCGTCGGCATAGTCGAGATAGGAAAGAAATAGAGATTCCGCAAGCGCAATTTTGGTAGAAGTAGGTAGCATGTATTGTAACCGTCTTAACGAATGCCAAGTTGAAAACATTTTTCTACTGACTTCTTTAATCTGCGTTGACCAGTTCATACTGTCGTCCATATACACGCCAAGATTTTTAACGCATTTGCTGTATGGTATAGTACTGTTATTGATGAGCACCGGAGGTAAAATAGCCCAGTCAATCCTCGAAACAAGTGCCCGACTGCCCAAAACTATAATTTGAGATTTCACTGGGTTCAACTTGAGACCATGACAGTGACTCCATTCAGATACAGCAGCAAGATCTTTATTGATTATAGAAATAGCCTTAGGCAAGTCTTCAAGTTTAGACTGAGCATAGATCTGCAGATCGTCTGCATACAGATGGTAGGGAGAAGAAATGTTACTTGTGATGCTGTTAATAAACATGGCAAAAAGAAGGGGGGATAAGACGCCACCCTGAGGCACCCCGACAGGCAGATTAGACCACGAAGAAAGATTCATTTCCATCTTTATTCTCTGCCGGCGCCTTTGCAGGTAACTACGAAACCAGCCAATCACTGATGGAGATATGTTAAGTGAACACATGGTACTAAGAAGTATGTCATGGTCTACCGTGTTAAAAGCATTACTGAAATCTAACAGACACAGAACAGTTAGTTTCTTGTTATCCATGCCGCGTCTGATGTCCTCGGTGACTTTAACAAGAGCAGTAGTCGTACTATGTCCCGTCCTAAACCCCGATTGAAGTGAATTAAGAAGTTGATTTTTGGTCATATATAATGTAAGTTGAAAATGGACTAGGCGTTCGAATACTTTGGAAAGAAAAGGAAGGATAGAAATAGGCCGAAAGTCAGTAACAGTAGAAGGATTAGGTTTTTTTGGCAAAGGAATAACGTAAGCATCTTTCCAAGTGTCAGGAAAGCTGCCAGATTCAATAGAGCTATTAAAAATATGAGTGAGGACAGGAAGAATAACATCAAGGATAGGTATCAACATCTTACGGCTAACGTTATCGCAACCGACGGCATCAGATGATATGGATAACAAGTTCTTCTTAACATCACATTCAGTAATTTGGCTGAAAAAGAACGGAGGATGTTTGAGAGCTGGTAGCTGAGAAAGATGATATAGTGTGCTAGCCTTAGCATCGGCGTCAAAGTCTGAATTGGGAGAAGCAAAATGGAGGTTTAGTTCCTCTGTAGAAATGTCTGAATTAGTAGTAAAGTCTGGGTAGCTTACTTTACTAGCGAAAGTTTATGTAAAATCTGTTTTTGAAATTCCTTTTAAAATCATATGAAAGTATGTAAGATTAAATGACTGTTTTAAATAATATAAAAGAGTAACAAACAAGAAATAATAATATAAATGTTATAAGTGTCGGTTGGTGATATTAACAAGAGCGGATGACCTTGAAACAGCTAAATTAGGTTTTAAATTAATAATTATACAATAGTGACCAGTGTTAGTACAGCAAACATACAAGAAAAGAGGCAGTTCAAACCCCATAGACAAGTGACACAAACGCTGAACGAATAGAATAGAATACTTATTGTATGGGGATGACACTAGATTGCGACATGTGATTTGACAGAAGGAAGATAATAATAATAATATTCGCTTAAAAGAAGCACAAATTCTTGGCTAAGTGGCCTTTTTTAGAATAACATTTTTACAATCAAAACCAAATACTTTGTGTGTCTGAATGAGCGTTCTTCAAATTTATTGCATTGAATAGATTTGGAGCGCTTGCCACTTGTCTAGGGGAGCTGTACGGACAACTACACATACTTTAATGTACACACGAACACATTTACAAAAGTACAAAATTACAAAACATACAAAATACAAAATTACAAAACACACAAACTACAAAATTACAAAACACACTAATTACAAAATACATAAACTACAAAATTACAAAACTCGCGAACTACAATAAATATACCGTTTTAAATAGTTTTAATAACGGCTAAATTGCTTGAGTAAGCCAACCCACAGCTCCGATTTCGCTCAAAGGCCTTTTGGCCACAGCATAGGACATTGCGAAAAAAAATTGATTTTAAAAAGTGCTAAATTGATTTTAATAAAATATATATACAAGTTAAGTCTATATGTTAAGTCACTTTACGTGCGTTGGGAAACCTGCCTTTAAAATAGATCCATTCATTTTAGCGCTCCAGTGCCATAGACACAGTTTTAAAATAGATGCAGATCCAAAACCATAATAGGTTTTTATTAATTAAAAGAAACCAAGTAGCTTACTAATAATCGTATGGAACGGCCACGGAATAATGATAAAACTCTCGCCTAACAAGACCCGGATAATCCCATAGCTGTAAGCCGTACACGTACCATAATAAAATAGAATAAGTATTCCGGCCCGTGTGTTTCATACCGGCTGCATATTTACGACTTAATCAGCCGCTGCAGCTGTTTGCATTACCGCTGCACTGACATTATACATCTAAGACCAGATGCACACCTACAATCTTAATGAAACGGTTTGGAAACGTTTCATAAGTGACCTATTGTTTATGGTATTCGAGGAGTCATTATGGTTGTAAATGAAAGCACATACGGTAATATTCACAAAAAGTTGGTAGCGGTTTATTCGAAACAAACCGCCTAAGTAGCGATCGACATATTAATATTACGACATAACTTTTATTGTTAACATAAATTAATTAATCATTATCATCATCGTCAGCCTTTATTCGTCCACTACTGACTTTAGGGCTTCCTTATTGGACTATATATGACGGATCTCGTACCACTCGCATCCAACATAGACCGGTCACTACACAGAGAGAGTCTTCTCATCTTATGGACGACCAACACTTCGTCTACCTAGACGCGGTAACAATATATATATTATCTATACTAATATTATAAATAGGAAAGATTTGATTGTTTGTATTGAATAGGCTTCGAAACAACAACACCAATTTGAAACATTAAAAAACTTAGTTAACGCAGGCGAAGCTGCATTCAACAGCTAGTTATTAATAATATTAAAATATTTAACTTTCTAGATAAATTAGATAGTACTAGCAGCGTCCCGCGGTTTCACCCGCGTATTTCCCATTCCCATGGAAGTACGGTGATAAATTATAGCTTATGTGTTATTCTGATGTATAAGCTATATTATTGTAGTTTCATTAAAATCCATTCAATAGTTTTTACGTGAAAGAGTAACAAACATCCATACTTACTAAACTTTCGCGTTTATAAAATTTATAGGACTAGTAGGATAATTACTAGCACTAAAACTTTATATCTTTTGCCTCAGGATAGGAAACACATGAATGAATTTTCTGGGCTAGAGTCTAGCTTATGTTTATAGGCAACGACGGCCATTTACCACCAGGTGGCACGTCTGCCAGTTTGCCTAACCAGTTGGCAGACATGCCACCTGGTGTTCCTCATTGAAAACTAAATTCCTAAGTTTTATAGTTATACACTTAGGAATTTAGTTTTAAAATTTTCCTAAGTGTATAGTTATGACTTAATATTTATTTTGAAGAAAACATTTATATTTATATTATGAGGCAGATAAAACAAACAAGTCAAGCAAAAGAAATAGACAAATATTGTTTTATTCATCTATACCTCCATGACATAAACACATGTCACAAATGTAATAACGGCACAGAAACGTAATGTTGTATGGATTTGCATTTTAAGTAGATTCATATCAGTTGTGTGCTGTTGTATAAACTAATTTTATGGCACGGTTGAACCTTTTTTTCTTTTTTTTTCTTTGACGCCGGGACATGCACTGACGCATCTCGAAAGATGATAAGTGGACGCAGCTCTACCCACTAAAACCCGGCGAGTGCCACCAATGCCGCCTTTGGTGAAGTGCCCCGGATCTACATGCAACAGGGCACCTCGACGGCTAGTCAGTCTCTCAGGGGACCGACGCCACCTCCACAGAGCGGTTGTTCCACACCACAGAACAACCACTCCCAACGTCAGGACAGTACTATGAGGTGAGGTTACCATCCGCACCCCTTGCTGCTCTGTTGTCCCCTCTTCTTATAGCCCCGGTCATCCTGGGATACTAAGCCCCAGCGCCACGTGAATCTGCTTCATAATAATAAAAATACTGTTAATTCTTAAAACTCTTCCACCCAGTCATAGTGTCAAACATTTTGATCGACCCGCACATCGTTTTAGTGCTTCGAGCCATAGATTTAGTTAGATACCTAAAATGTCTACTCAGTGTAAGAAATTAGCTAATAATGATGAAATTGTTTTTGAAGAGCAGTTACGTTATTCTACGGAAGTGCTTATTTCGGAAAATCTGACGTCTAGAAAGTACAGTTCGATAGAAAAATTCTGAGAAAGATTTATTTATAGTAAGAAGAGTATCTAATCTACAAAATTAGGAATCTATTTTGTAGTTGAGTTGGATGTTCATCTCATATTAAGAATTGTAACGCGAAATAATATTAAAAAACATGGTAAATATCCCGTTTTCAATAGTTTAAATAACAATTACTAAAATTTTGGCTAAACTTTCTAATCTACTTTCAAATTATTATTATATCATCTACGTGGTTTCGTTTTCAATTTAATTTTACTAATAGTTACATAGTTAATTTATTTATATTGAAAATCTGAGTCAACAAATAAATACGGTTCGTTACGTTCACATCAAACTTACACAGTAGAAAAACCAACATGCTAATACCACTAAGTTACGTATTAATTAAAAATAGAATATTTTGATGCGCACTGTACCAAGTATCAGGAGGAGTGAGTCTGTCAGAGTCCGGAGGAGGTAAGATTTATGACTTGTAAGTTAGTCAACACTTAATTTATGGGGGGAAACTTCACCATCGCTGCGATTGTTCGAGGTGTTTCTTGGTAAGTTTATTTTGAATAAGAATAAACTTTGCGTTGCATACTCGTATTAAGCTTCAAATATAGTAATAAAGTAACCAATCTCAAATTTAAAAATTATAATTAAAACTATTTTACTATTATATATTAATATATTAACATTTTTTTTTTCTAATAGAATATTTGAAAAGACTAGTTCCACTGAGTTTGTTTCGCCGGTTCTTCTCAGTAGACTTGCTTTGGAAGACTTCCTTGCTTGCTTGCGGTGGTAAACTCAATTGATGTTGAAAAAGATACTTTGATGGTACTATTTTGAATAAAATTTTTGACTTTGACTTTGACTATAATATCTACTATTTAATTTACGAAAGATGCGAAAAAAAATGTCAGCGTTATACTGTTAATCGTCACGTCATTTTATTTTACTGCACAGGCGCTCCAATAGACGTTTGGACTTTATTTTCCTTTAAAAAATATGACCGTTGTCTTTCGATTCCACTTTTTGTTTTCGTCAATCAGCATTAAAACATGTGTAACTCGGGGAATTATTTCTAATCCCTAACAAACGATAACCGATATCATCTGAAACAATAAAGCCAAACTTTAGTCTTAGGTTTTAAATCTCTTCGATTTCATTTAGTCTCTTCGAATTAAGTAATTTAAAACAAGTTAAAAATTTAAGCGTTCTACAAACAGTACCATTACTTATAAAAAAGGATAGTTTTTTATTCAAAACTCTTGTTTTTATTAAAGAAAAAAGTGAGTATTCAAAAAAAACTCAGCACCAAGTTATTGTACAAGGCCATATTATGTTGAACAAGAACAGTTTTTGTTGGCGAATGTTTTTGTATTTCTTGGAAGATATTTTTATAATTAGTTAGCCCTTTTTTTTAATAAAAAGTATCCTATGTTACTGCTTTTAACTTCTAGTACCTCCCATATTGTTTTCTTATGTTTACGCGAATTTCACTCATTATAATGAAACAACTTTTACGGATTTTATCGCGGTTTATTTAGTTTTTTACAAGCCCGACGTTTCGGAAACTTTACAGCAACCATGGTCACGGGAAGACTGAGGTGTCAGACGTCCTACTGTTACAAAGTTATTCGAAACTACCCTATGATACAACAATATTTTATTTAGTCCTATCTATGCAGAAGGTGCTAACTAAGTCTTTAGTCTGTGACATGTTATGCTTGGATTTTGATTTTATTATATTTATTATGGGATCCCAAGCAGGTGGTAATGGCCAGCCATCATCTCTATTGAAATTAGGATGTTTTTTAAATTCAATAGCCTCGCGAATCATCCTTGGTTAGAATCGGTGTTCTTTTGCGAGGACTTGTGGTTTATCAAATCTAATATAATGGCGAGCGTTGTCTAGGCTATGTTCACAGATTGCTGACTTAGTATAGCGACGGTGTTTTAAGTCAGCTATATGTTCTTTCCATATTTATTCTAAACTTACATACCTATTCACATAGAATAACATTTGAAGAGCTATTCCTGTATCATATAATAATTATCATCATCATCATCATCAGGCTGTATCCATCCACTGCCAGCACGGGCCTCCCTTTACATATAATCTGTGCCTCCGTCAATGGACGCTCTTTAAAGAACTGTATAATGCCTCCTTGACCAATAAGATATTTTACTATTTTTGAGGTATCTTTCTATTTACATAACCCAGCTAGCAGAATAGTCTATACTAATATTATAAAGAGGAAAGATTTGTTTGTTTGTATTGAATAGGCTCCGAAACTATTTGACCGATTTGAAAAATTCTTTCACTGTTGGGAAGCTACACTATCCTCGGTGAACATAGGCTATATTAAATTTTCGAAAAGTTAGAGACCCGTTTTAAATCTAAGTTGACGCAGGCGAAGCTGCGTGCAACATCTAGTTATTAATATACTAGCTGTTGCCTGCAGCTTCGCCTGCGTTATATAAGATTTGGAACGGGATCTTAGTACGCAAAATAAGTAACTTTCTTGGTTGATTTTTTACACATTGTGTCCGAAAAACTCAAATATCTCACGGAACCCTTTTTTTCAGAATAAAATGTAGCCTATATTACTCGTGGATGTTGTAGCTTTCGAACGGTGAAAGAATTTTTGAAATCGATCCAGTACTTTATGAGCCTATTCTTTACAACCAAACAAACAAACAAAGTTTTCCTCTTTATAATATTAGTGTAGATAGATGTAGATGTATGGTGTATATTATAATACACACATGTCTTACATATAACCCAGTATAAGGTCAGTACGGCCGACGTTGTGGGTGACGCCTATTAGAGCTTGGGTACGTTTCCAAGAATACTACAGTTAATTGGAGGGCTCCGCTGAGCTGTGTTACACAGAGAGCGCACAGTAGGTGTACATGATACTTGTGTAATTATGTAAAACGTTGTTTGTAATTAACATAGATGATAGTTTTAGAGTAAATCATAATAAATGGTATGACGAAATCATGTCGTGATGCCTCTTAATGTGCCGTTTTCGATTCCTTTGTAAGTGGAAACATATTTTATTCCATTTCTTTATCGATAATTGTTAGAAATATTAACATTGTATTTCTTTTAGTTTACGTACCTCTAGTACATACTAGAGTATAGTTTACTTAAGTTATTTAAGTATACTATTCATACCTTGTTTTATTCTACTTAAAAAAACTAATTACTTATTATTATTTAATTTTTATTCTTTATCATATTTTGTAAGAAATACGAAGTGTAGCTCTTAAGTGAGTGATTTGATTCCTGTTATCATCATCATCATTAGCCTTTGTCCGTCCACTGCTGAACGTAGGCCTCCCTCAATGAAAGCCAAGACGACCGATCCCTTGCTACTCGCGTCCAACGCGGACCTGCCACTGCACGGAGATCGTCCTCCCATCTGGTTAATGGCCGACCAACATTTCGTCTACCTAAGCGCGGCCTCCACTCTCGAACCTTAATGGCCCATCGGCCATCTGTTTTATTATTTTAATTTATTGGAAATCATATCGGCTAGTTTAGTTATATTACGGTAGTTTTTAGACATGAAGCAGACCAATCACCGCCTCAATCCTGAATCGCGCTATCAGAATTCCAGCGTCCGGCCGCTATATATACAACCACTGATAAAATAGCATACCGAGTATACCATCTAAATCGGTCGTAGATCTTCCTTTGGACACTTACACTTACTTCCCACAGACTGAACTGACAGAAAGCTGTTTCTAGAATATCGACGTTTTCGTTACTAAGTTGGGTTTGAGGTAAAAACAAAGAATCAATCCACATATTATCATGTCCAATTTAGCAGGGGTTTCCTCCTGTCAGGTGAGGAGTGCATTAGGCTATAGCCTAATGCATAGCCTATAGTGCCATGCGCTGGCCAACTTTACCTTCAAAGCCTTTCGATCTCATCGGGCATGCAGGTTTCCCTTCACTGGTGAGTAAACGATAGTATGAAGTATTAAAGGTAAAAGTAAAATTTTATCCATATTTATTCAGGTTTATATAGCAATATAAAGGTTGACACTTAACACCCGTGAACCGTAAGTACATTAGCGTAGGGTTTATTACGTCGTTAGCGAAGATAATACCGGCGGGGTTGTAAATTTGATTAATTTTCCCCTCGAATGTTTAGGCGCTATACGGAGGTTATCGCCAACTAAGTTTCTCTTGATCTATTTATCGATTTCTTAATTATCATCAGCTTTTTATCATTAAATACAAGTAACATTTATACCAAGAACATATTATAATCACCATCATCATCATCATTATTATCATCATCATCATCATCATCATCCTCATCGTCATCAGACTTTATCGGCTTACTGCTGAACAAGGGCCTCTTACAATGAACGCCAAGATGACCGACACATGAGTAAAGAAGCGGAACGGAAAAATAACCTATTTGAATAAAAAATGTAAAAAGAACATTTACCTATATTTTTAATTGTGCCAACCCTACCAAAATAGGTATAAATTTTTCTAGCTCTTTAGAAGCTTTGTCTCTGTTCCGTTTCTTTACTCATGTGCGACCGATCCCTTGCAACCCAAGAATATATAAGGCGCTTATCTATTTGTTCTTAGTATTTTACATGGAACCTCTAGTTTCAATTTTTAGGCTCCAATAATTAACAAAAAATCGGTTGTATGTAAAGTCGGTTTACTGACGATAGTTGAACGTGACAACGTCATAAGAAAATACTGATGGGCCGATTGTGCCTCTTTGTCGCTCGTTCCGCGCTCTCACTTGAACTTCAAGCCTTAAATGGAACGCCTTAGAACGAGATAACGCCGCATGAGTCATGTTTTTTTGTGCCTGCAGCCAGCTCTATCGAATTATAAGACGTTGTCACGTCAAAAACAAAAAAAGAATCATCAAAATCAGGTAAAAAAATGCGTTCGCAGTAGTTTTAGTTTGGGTAGCGACCTTCCAGGGGCGAGTTCCACACGGCCAGAAATCTGGCAGAAACCGGAGGATCCTGGCTACACGCGTAAATGAATTTCCCTACATCATCAAAAAAGTCTAGGTACACTAAAATACTACTAGGGTACTATTTTATCAAAAGCCTTAGATAAAGATTATATCTCGCATTTATTTAGTTTATATAAATTTTTTATATTCCTTATAACATATTTTCCTATTACGAAATAAAAGATTTTATTGAAGATACCACTCCTTGGGAATAACTCACTCTTAAGATATTATGATGTTACATGTTGTATTTATAAAATATTATGTACTCATTTTATTGACAAAAGAGCAACCCCTAAGTTTTTTTATCGTTTTTCTTAGGGGATCCTGCATCTCAAACGAGTTTTTTTTTTGTATTACTATTACTAATTAGGTAAACTACCTATTGACTGCTTATGTTTTGACTTATTTCAAGTGTACAAGTTGTACCTACGTAATAAAAATATGTTTGATTTGATTTGATTTGATTTATCAAATATATTTAAATTAAAAAATACATAAATTCTCGTGTCACAATATTCGTTCCCATACTTCGTTTGACAAGGCTCGACCGATTTTTATAAAATTTTGTGCGCATATCGGGTAGGCCTGAGAATCGGCTAACATCTACTTTTCACCCGTAAATGATAAGGGTAACCCAGCATAATATTTTTTACTGACAATGTTTTTACATTTTTATTTTTATAGTGTGGCATTAAAAAATACACACAACCCTAAATTTTCACCCTTCTACAATCAATCCCTATTTTTTTAACAGCACTGTTAGTACTTTTGGCAGAACGAAGTCTGTCGGGACAGCTAGTTGAAATATAAATGTTGCCGTTTATTTCTTTTTAACCGACTTCAAAAAAAGAAAGAGGTTATCAATTCGTCTGTATGTTTTTTTTTTGTCTATGTCTATTCAATTATAAAAATAAAGGGGCATAAAAAGGGAGCGTTTTAGTGCTAACAAAGACATTGTTTATTCCATCTAATCGGAGAAAGTTGCAGTTTATAGCGACAGTATAACAGTATAAGACGCCCTATAATAAAACTTGGGGTATGTTCGGAGGTTATTCAGCTTGTGGTGATGATTAAGGTGGAAACTTCTTCGTTGTGATCTGACAAAAACATCTTGTGAGAGAATAAAATAGAAGAAGTAAGTAGGTAAGAGTAAGAGGTGTTTTTGATTAGGTAAAGGTAATTGTAACGCCCTGTTTCCGAAAGGCTGATCAACGCAAAAATTAACAAATCAAATGTCAAATCTCTTGTCAATTGTCGAATGAGTTGCTAGAAGCATGGTTAAATTACTTAATTTGATCAGCCTGTCCGTTGACATAGTCCTTACAATGAAAAGCTGTCAAAATTGACTCTAGAATTTATTAACAGCCATGTTAGTTGACATACATTTTGACCAACGTTTCTGAAACCGGGCGCAAGTCGCTATTCGCTACATGTTTATTTTATGTACGAAAAGTATTTTATTGAATGCAAATACCAAATTTACAAACTTTACTGTTTTAAATATTGTATTTAAAAATTATTATGCATAAAAAATATATTATGTATAATATGCATAATAATATATTATTTTTGCTTATAAAAATTCGTAAGTAGTTATCATCATCAGCATCAACCTTTCTCCGTCTACGGCTTAACTATATACAGCCTATATATTTTTCGATGAACGCCAAGACGACCGATTCCTTAAACCACTCCCATCCAAAACGGACGGGCAATGAAATCGCTTACTTAACGCGGCCTCCACTCCTGAACCATATTGGCCCATCGGCCATCCGAAAAGATAGAAGAAAGGAGATATAGTTATGCAAAATTAATATTATGCGTAATTATTACGTCTACTTAAACAATTTAAGGAAAACACAGTGTTCTTAGACCCAGCAGCTAAGAACCTCCATCGGTCGTAAGACATTTGCCCAATGGCTTATAGAAAAAAAGGTCGCTATAACATTTGCCAACCCAACGTAAAATAAAAACAAAAGTCAAAAGATATTGTAAAGTGGAACGCTCTACGATTTTCCGATGCTATAATATTTTATTCAGATACAATTTGAATGTATTCAGACATAACCGAGAGCGCAGTTTATTTGAATATTTTAATGTCGCAATTTTACTGTCATTATCATCATCATGGGGCATGTGTCCACTTCACCACATCCTCTCTTAATAAATGCCAAAATAGCCGATCTCTTCCAATACGGAGATGGTCTTCCCACCTTTTTTTGTTATTTAAAGCCGGGAAATGCGCTTAGGCATCCCGCGTGGGAGTGGGTCTCCCTATGGGGGTATGTGGGACTCGCTGCGCCTGAAAGCTGGTAAATGGACGCAGCTCTACCCACTGAAACCCGGTGAGTGCCACCACTGCCGCCTTTGGTGAGGTGCCCCGAATCTACAAGCAACAGGGCACCTCGACGGCTAGTCCAGAACAACCACTCCCAACGTCGGAACAGTACAATAAGTTGAGGTTCCCGGCTTCACCCCTTGCCCCCTGTTCTTTTGTCCCCTCTTCTTATGAGAGGGGTACAAATAGCCCCCTCGGCCCAATTCGCTTCGCCTAAGGTGTTGTACTCACCCTGGGCTAATGAGCCCCACTGCCATGACAAGGCCTGAACCATGGTGAGGATCGTCTTCCCACCTGGCTAATAGCCGACCAACTCTTCATCTACCTAAACGCTGCCTCCACTCTTGGATCTTATTGGCCCATCGGTCATATGTTCTCCTAAAACTGGTCACCTGCCTGCTCCTTCAACCACTACTACTATACTATAGGATATTTTTATCGTGGTAAAAATTCTTTGGGATTATCACCCATCTATTAATTATTTGTCTATTTAACAAGCTAAATGTAAGTCCCAGCAGTCAAATTAGAAAGTCAACTATAATAGGAGTCGCAGATAGTCGACTAAGCGTGGTCTCCATTCTTAAACCTTATTTGTGGGACATTAAGGTTCGGGAGTAGCAGCCATTCGTTCTTCTGAGTATGGAACCAGTCCACTGGCATTTAACGAGCTTATTCTTTACTTGATACCGAAAGTAAACGATTTTTTAATCTACCGTCACTCTTTCATCCGCCAGAAAACTAACATTATCAATATCACGCGAAGAATTTTACGATATAACAAGAAATATCTCAATAGAGTATTATATTGAAACTTTTACGGATTTTATCGCGGTTTATTTAGTGTATATGCCTGACGTTTCGGATACTTCACAGCAACCATGGTCACGGGAAAACTGTCCTTCCTTTTTTTCCAGCTAATTTCATAAGAAAACAATACTGTTTCACCTATCACTAACTGGGATCGACAATCTTGGTATTCAGTGAAATACGTTTAGCAGACAAACATAAGCTAATGATGGTGCATACTCTCCAGGGGGCTGGCCAAAATGCCATTAAGAAAGCGTTAGCGAAGTTCGAAAATGATAAAATGTATGGGTATTGAAGGCCGCGCTTAATCACATGGTCCATTCTATACATTTTATCATTTTCGAACTTCGCTAACGCTTTCTTAATGGCATTTTGGCTAGGCCCCCTGGTTGTTTTGCCCTGTCGCTGTACACGTATCAACATTAACCCCTGCGTAGACGTGTAATAATTTACGAGGCTGACCCGATGGGCCTAAGCTCACACGCGGCTCATTGTAAATTATAAAGCTCGAATGAAGTTGTGTAATATTAAAATTACCTTGTGCTAGAATGTGCTCGTTAAAATATAATCTACTAGTAGCACCACGCGGTTTCACCCGCGTACTTCCCATTCCCGTCAGAGTACAGGGATAAATTATAGCCTTTGTGTTATTCTGATGTATAAGCTATATTACTGTAAAATTTCATTAAAACCCATTCAATAGTTTTTACGTGAAAGAGTTCCAAACATCCATACTTACAAACTTTCGCCTTTTTAATATTAGTAGGATATATTTTAAATTGGATACGAATGGTAGGGTTTATGCCGGCTTTGTGTTCAACGATAGGTCCTTTTCCATGCCATGCGGTGGTAGTAATTTGAGGCGGGATATCGCCTACCTTAACGTTGTTTAAAAGAATAATAATAATTATAGTACTTTATAGCGGTGCATCGTTTGGCGATGAATTTATAATAATAACAGGAATAATTTCTATGGATCCTTTTTACACCACGTCAATCTGATCCCGTGGTAAGTTTCCGAAGAACTTATGTTACTACCAGACAACCAAAATACATATATTTAATAATTTTATATTAAAACACATATATACATCTATGATCCAGGAACACAGAAACTTTCGGGATTCGAACCAGCGCGAACGCGATATTAAGTCACAGAGGTCGTCAGAGATATATGTCAGCAGTGAAAGAAAAAGGCTGAAGTGATAAAAGCCTTTTTTCAAGGACATTTCGTTATTATGTAAGTTGTAACTCAAATCTTCAACATATCCCATATGTTATATTCAACTTGTATTAGTTTCTCAAATCGCTATTATGTCGACGTAACACGATCCGCTCCTCGAACTTGTATTTCCTGCTACGGCTACACGAATCCTACAACAGTTCTAACATGAAATTTGTTTTGTAATATTCGCCATGTATTATAATTTTCTTCTAAACATGCTTTTATTTTTAGCTGCGGGCAATGTTTAGTACATGGAATATGTTTTCTTACGCATTTAGTTACGCGCTACATTTTCAATATGAAATTTCGACTACATAAACAAGATATTATATATTTCTAACTTGTTCACTTGTGTTCTAAGAATTCTTAAATACGTGATATTTAAGGAGCTGTTAATAGACAACTAAATGTATTAGAGGCGATGAAGCAAATGTAGTTTTTTTTTTCTGATGTAGAAAAGCTAATGGTCAAATGACATTGATGCTTCATCGGACGAGAGGTGAGCCGGTTGACTTCACTTTTGGATTAAGATGAATAAGGGTTGACCTCCAGCCGTGGAGTGACTTCCATGGCTTCTTGTCGTAGGGTTAATTCCTGTAGCGGGTCCATGCCGCACCACCGCCAATGAAAGCAAATGAAGTGCTGGAAGGCACATTTGTTTATACAAAATATTCGATAAAAATACGTCTCATCTCGTTATCAGATCGGTGAAGGACGATCTTCCCCGGCTCTTAGACGATTCCTGCGAATTCCCATAATTTAAAACATTACTTTATTTTCTTATATCATTCCTTTAACATCTTAGCAGTAGACATAATGAATAAATTGAAAGAATTTACCAATCTCCTTCACATTCATAATAAAAGGGCAATTCAATTAGCTGTTTTGTTAGAAGGGTTCAATTATAGAACAAACTCGTAATGAAAATTACCGCGTAAGCTAATTGCTATGAATACGTTTAACGTTTGAGTTTAAAAACGGGACCAATATGAAGTACTTGCTAATTAAAAGCTTTATTGTATCGGTATTTTTATTCACTGGTGCTTTATGAAAGCTCGCTCGGGCTACGGCTGATAAAGCTTTTTCCAGCCATATATGAATATAACTTTTAAGCGCGCTCTCTAATTTGCTGGTAAAAGGTTTTGGGGATTATTTAATGGTTTTCCGATATGATACAGACGATGTATATTTTTATCTTTACTTAAGTAAGGACTCAGGTAGGTCCAAATTTAGAGTAACTTCTCAAGTTGGACAGTATTGCATAGCATGGCAATCTTATCGATTGCTAATATTAGGTACTAGCGGCTTCCTGCGGCTTTATATTCCTTTGGAGGTATGGGTTTAAATTATAGCCTATGTCACTCACAAATGACGTAAGCCTTCGACTGCTAAAAATGTGTTCAGTAGATCAAGAGATTTATTTATAATATTAGAATTGATTTTTTTACTTGTAATTGTTTAATTCGCTACAAGAGTTACAAAAAATTAACCAAATAAAGATATTTCAATATTGCCAATAATATTATTATTCATACGGTTTTTAATGTGATTAAAAATACTCGAAAATATCCTACTAATATTATAATCGCGAAAGTTTGTAAAAATGTCTGGATGTGTATTTACAATACTTGGTACTTAGTACAATACTTGGCTACTTTATCCAGGTATTCCCGCGGGAAAGTGAAGTATGCGGATAAAACCGCGAGGCGCTGCTAGTATTCAATAAGGCTACAAAAGAAACAAGCACGAATAAAAATGAATTAAAGTTATAAGAACGGATATTAAGCCTTATATTAAACAAGTAAATTTAGAGACGACATCATTAAATACTAGAATTTGTTTAAAGATATAGCAGTTTTTTGGTTAATTTATAGCAATATTTTGCTGCAAAAGATTGCTCGCTATACATTAACTCCTGTTCAGTACAGGTGGAAATTAAATTGTTTGATGTTGGACTGTTTATACGCAATGGATGGGTATTATTTATAAGCAGAAGATCTAAGGATTTAATTAACCAACGCCCACGCTCATAAAATCTCCCGGTAGATTTTATCATGATCAGCGACAAAAGAAGCGACAACAGTGGGGCCAGACATTACAAGTATGTTGAACACGAAGAAAGGCACTGAATATGTGTTTATGTACACTAATATTATAAAGAGGAAAACTTTGTTTGTTTGTTTGGTTATAATGAATAGGCTCAAAAAGTACTGGATCGATTTCAAAAATTCTTTCACCATTCAAAAGCTACATTATCCACAAGTAACATTAGGCGAAATTTTATTCTGGAAAAAATAGGGTTCCCTAAGATATTTGGGTTTTTCGGACACAAGGTGTTAAAAATCAACCAGAAAAGTTACTTATTTTGCATACTAAGATCCCGCTGTAAATCTTAATTAACGCAGGCGAAGCTGCGGGCAACAGCTAGTATTTAAATAAGAAGAAATAATAATACAGTATTTAGAGATGAAAAAATGATAACTAAAATATGCTAACAACAGTGGGCAGGGAAAAGAATAATATCAATAAAAAATGACATTTTAAAATGGATCAAAAACTGTTAATTTAATGTTGTTTGCGAAAAAAAATACGTTCAACACACATGCGCAAGTCAGACATGAATTTTCTGGTTTTTGAAACCTTTACAGTCATACAATTTTTTTTAGAAAGGTCTAGACTTTTAGGCCTTATGGCTTTTAAGCTTAATCGGTAGGTAGGTGAGCAGATGGCTCACCTAGTAAAATAAATCATACATTTGGTTGTTAGCTTTATGCCCGGTTTCCGGAAGGCTGATCAACGGAAAAATTAACAAATCAACTGGTAAATCTCTTGCTAATGGTCAAATGTGTTGCTAGAAGCATGGTTAAACTACTTAATTTGATCAGCCTGTCAGTTGACATAACAACTACAATTAAAATTTATCAAATTTGACTTTAAAATTTTATGTTAGCCGCCAAAAATAGCCATGTTAGTTGACATACAGTTTGATCAACATTTCAGAAACCGGGCGTTAGGCTCTCTTCACGCACTTATTATGGTTTGCTGGTAGAGATCTCTTACGGAGATAAGCACATTTATATATCTCACGTATGCTACTTAATATTATAAATGCGAAAGTTTGTGAGGATGTGTGTTACTCTTTCACGCAACAATACATAATTATGTAGCTTATACATCAGATTAAAAGACTATAATTTATCCCCGTATTCCCACGGAAACGTGGGATAATATAGACTATATCATCCCGCTAAGATGCCGTTGTAAATCTTAGTTAACGCAGACGAAGCTGCAGGCAACAGCTAGTATTTTATATTAGTTGAAATAAATATGTACATACAGAATAAATAAAAAAAAACAATTGACCTATTTTTCGGAATCAAATGTCCGCGAAACCCGCGCTATATTTATGCAAATATGTACTAACAGGGACCTGTAGGCTAGCATTTTAAGAATAAATAAACTCAGACCGTGGTTTTATTCCGATTTGATTAAGCCAGTCGCCTGTGAAATTAAAGGCCATGAGGCGTAAAATTATTGCGATGTAAACGGACTTAGCCGACATCTTGGATGCATAACAATGGAAGTAGATTAATTAGGATACGGATAACATCCATTTACATATTGGAAGGTTGTGATGGCACAGCCGTTGTGGGAGGGATGCGCTGTGCCGCTACCGGCTGCATGGATACAATCTTGTTTCCCCCGTGAAACCGCTGTTTAGGAGAAAAGGGGAAGGCATGCAGTGTAACAGACGCCGAAACTTAGATTAAAGCTATTATTATTATTATTGCTTGTGTGTGTGAGCGACGATGGTCCAGTGGTGGATGGCCTCGGCCTCTTATGCGAGAGGTGCCAGGTTCGATCCTGACCCCTCCGTGTATGCCTTAAAATGGTTTTTTCTAAATTTCTAAGTGCACCGCAAACACGAGATCATCACTCGCTCACCGGTGAAGGAAAACATCGTGAGGGAACCTACATGCCTGATAAGATTAAAAGTCTTTGAAGGTATGTGAAGTTTACCATCCCGCACTGGGCTAATTCATCCTCCTCGCCGTACGAACGTGAGCATTAGTCATACTTTTTCGTTTTCATTTCAAAATTGTTATTGTATAAAATGTATGTATAAAAAAAAATATACTGATAATATTTAATGAGATAAGTTTTATAACCTAAGAAAAATACGTTTCTTAATTAGATCTTAATATTACCTTAATGTAGAGTACGACGAATGTACATAATATGTTTGAGCGGATGTAACCCGATGTGTTATATTCCAATATTCGTAACCCTAATTAATTGGTAATAAATCATATTCCATCTGCTGCAGTCATTAATTGATAACCTAATGACAACTTTATGATGTAATATGCCTAATAATTAGAGTATTGCTTTACTTAAATTACTGTCCTATAAATTCACCTTTTTTGTTTGTCTCTAAAACTGCGATTTTTATTATTGAATTGTGTAGTATATGCACACAAATAAATCCAATAGGTATGTTGACACGTGTTACAAATTCATGTAAAGCTATGTTTTATATAACATTAGAGACAGTATTTGAAAAACTAAAGACTACATTTTAAGAGTATACGTCTTATTTGTCTTGAAATTGAGAAAATTAATTTTAAACGCGTTATTTATCTTGCATTATCACGTGACTGCAAACGTCAATGTAAGGCGATGACGTCAGTGACCATTAAACAAAGTTTAAACTGTCATATCTCATAATATAAACCAAGCTTTACTATTACTTTAAGGGGCATCGGGTGATATTTTGACTATTTTGTAATAATTTATAACATTTTTATGGCTTCTATTAAACAGATAGAGAGCGAACTTTGTTTATTGGCTTGTGACGTAATCACGGCTACATGACAGCTTGGAGTGTTTTATCGGCAATTTTAAAAACTATTTTTCTTTATTTATTTATTTATTTTTTTGTTAAAATTGGACAATGGACATATTTATTCACAAAAGTCTTTTGCATTTATAGTATATCTATCAAATGTAATCAATTAAAAAAAATCTCAACATCCCTATTTGATAGAATTCCATTCACACGATTTTTTTAAAGAACTCTAAATTTCCTTTTCATAATTGCTTGGCGCTCTTTCATGAACTGTGATAACAAATATATACCTTTACTAGACATATGGGCATAATGTCTTTGGCTCAATCATTGCTACATCATCTGTTATTTGTTATAGCTGTTGTTTTTATCCCTAATGAAAAAAAATATAAAAAAAATATGTTACAGCATTTTTATTAATATTTAGGCAACTGAAACCAGGGGAACAGCGTGTGTTAGAAGTAATCTCACAGCTCTGCCCACATCGCAAATTATTTCATTTCGTCTGGCCCGACAGGCGGAGCTAACGAACTATGTAACCCGTGGCCGTGCAGATTAAATTACTAAGGCCTCATGAACTCCTGGTCGGTTAATTACACCGATACTGATAAATCACGAATATTTCAAATTAGGAATTTAGATCCGAGGGTATCTTTTTTATGTTGGTTGGATAAGTAAACTGGCATATGTGCCATCTGATGGTAAGTAGCCGACGTAACCTACGAATATAGACTAGTTTACCTGGAACTAGTCGAAGCAACTCATTTATCTGTTGCCTATCTGGAGCTTCGAAAACTACCTATTAAAATATTTAAAAAAAGTTAATTACGAAAGTATGTGTAGTATAGGATAATAAAGTAAGTTTTCATGGAAGATACCACACCTGGGAATAGGGGTTCCTCCCAGACATTTCAGGATATTTTTTTAAAGAATATTAGAAAAGATTAGTTCCATTAAGTTTGTTTCGATGTTCTACTTAATGGGTTTGCTTTTGAACCGGTGGTAATTTTCAATTCAATTGGCATATTTTTTTTTTCGGTTGGATCTATGCTAATGGTCCTAGTGACCGTTATGCGTCATCGGAAATGGGGTGATCCGGTTGGATCATCCTATGACGTTAAAAATTTGGGGGGTTGCCCCCCACCATGTTCATGGCGTCGGGTTTGTACCTAACTTGGTCAGCTACGGTCGACTGGTTTGGAACGGGTGACGTTAGAAACCTATCGTGAGGGCCGGCCCTCCCCTCCCCCGGTAGCGGGGGAGGCGGGTCATGCGCGGGACCCGAGCAAGCTGCCGATAGCAGAGTGCTATCGGTGATTACACGGTCTATATTGGTGTCGACTCGTAGCTGATCTGAGCCTATGCTGTCGCGGTTGATCCGGATCAACTGGTCAACGGAGTGTAGGGTTCGACGTCGCATACGACCCCGGGGCCCATGCGGTGTGAATGTGTGCCTAACACCGGCTGTGTTATGTCTGAGTGTGTGTTGTAGCTTACGTCGCGCTTCAGCGTCGCGCTTTAACAGTTCTGTGATTTTATCAACAGGATCGGTTATGACATTCTTAGGTAACCTAGACTTATTAGGTGCTAAGCTATCGGGGGTGCCAATTGACATTAAAAAGATAGTTAATAGTTAGGCTAATTGTCTTTCGGTTAAAAAAATGTTAACTAATTTTAAAATAGAACACAAACACAAAGGCGCCCTTTTAAGCGATTTCTTCCAAACAGCTGTAAGATGATGAAAATGTTAAATTTTCATCATCATCATCATCATCAGCCTTTATCCGTCCACTGCTGAACATAGGCCTCAATGAACGCCAAGACGACCGATTCCTTGCTACTCGCATCCAACACGGATACAAGAACATTAACATTTTAATAAAATTAATTGGCTGATTATGGTGTTATGATAATGACAATGAAACTGTATAAGGCCATAGGCGGAGCTACTCGAGCATTTACTCCGATATTATGCAAGAAATAATTTGCTCGAATGAACAAACATACTTCCTACAAATTACAACTTTATCTCAAAACCATAGGGTTGATATTACGTTGGAGTAAACAGGAACAAGTGATTAAGGACTCGATTTCAAACTCAGAAATCCATGTTGAGTCCTGACCTGAGAATATAAATCATTTACAAATGTATCTCAAGTTAGCGGTGTAATACATGTGATGAGATTAGACTAGTTTTTGTGATATCCGCATCATCATCATCAGCCTTTATCCGGCCTGTTGAACGTAGGCCTCGTCCAATGAACGCCAAGACAATATGTAGATGTTTTCTGTATTTTTGAGGCCTTTCATTTAACTGGCCATTGTCAATCTACAGTTTCTCTGCGACCTATACTATCTTGTGTGTTACAAATGTCTCAGTACCATGGGCTTATATAAAACTAGCTGCTGCCCCCTGATTTTCCCGCATTGAATATATTTAAAAAAATCCTCTTTTTAATGTATTCTATGTTACATAGGATACATTAAAAAGAGGATTTTTAATAGTACTTTCGAGATAATGTGTACAAAGTTTGATGATAGGTTGAGTTTTTTTCGCGTGAAACATTTATAAGATTAGTGAGGATGAATTTTGCTTTGTAGATTTTCTTTCCATACTTTGCCTCACAAGGCATAGATAATAGTGGCTTGGGATATAAAATTATATATGAATTTAGTCATTTCTGATCACCGGTGTAGGAAAACATCGTAAGGAAACCTACATCCCTGATGAGATTGAAAATCTTTGAAGGTATGTGAAGTTCACCAACCCGCATTGGGCCAGCACCTCGGTGAACTATGGGCCGATACCACTCCTCGCCTAATTTCGAGGAGAAGACCGTGCCCAGCAGTAGGACATATTATATGGGCTGCTACTTTGGTAATCTCGTATTAAGGATCGCGCTTGATTCCATTAATTACCTGATATTTTTGGTCTCGTAAGACCAAGGCATGGAGGCTTTCTCATAATATTTTCCTTCATAAGTTATCGAGCGATGGTCTAGGGTGCACTTATAAATTTTGATCCTGTTGCTTGCGAATCCGGGACCCTCAAAAAGCGGCTGAAAGCACTCGCAGTGGTTTCAGTTGGCAACACACGCCAGTTTGCCTACCCGAGGCCCTGGTATGGTGGGAAAGCATTTCCACTTCAAACATCCACACTTTTAAAACAAAAAAGGGTGCACTTATAAATTTAGATAATCCATTTTAACACTAAAGGGGGTCAGGATTGAACCCGGACCCTCCCAAAGCCCGCCAATACGCACACATTTATTGTTTTACCGAGCGTCTAACGTTGACTTTCTCAAATTCCAGATCATAATAACATTCATTGGGGGCTAACTTGCTGATGACAAAGAATTCAGAGTTATTAAGGATTTTTCGTGCCGAATTTATTGGGGGCATGTCCCCAGCGGCCTAAGTTCGCACTAGCTCGCTCTCGTAGGCTCATATGCTGGGGACATCGCGGTGTCCTTCTCGTCACGACGCCAGGCGGACGTTCGCGTCGCAGATAGTTTGTGCCCATAAGAACTGTTCTTCTATATACGTCTGAATTATTTGCTGGTGACGTACAATAAAACAAAACACTTTAAAAAAAGCTACTATATTTTCGCTAACATTTTTTCCAAAGATCACAGGATATTTTCACAAAGGAATATTTCTCATGAGTAAATATTAAGTGCTGATATATTATTGATGATAAGTGTCTTGGTACAGAGATGCGGAACCCTTTGTAACGGGGGCATATATTGAAATATATTTTTGTCAAATGTAATTGAACTTACTATTGTTCTTTTGAAAAAGCCTTTTCTTCGCCTACATGAGCTACGATAGTTTAGTGGGTATACTTGGCCTTTGGGCGAGAGGATCATGTTTCGATGGCTTTTTCTAAATTTCTATGTGTACCCTAAACACGGGACCATTACTCGGTCATCATCATCATCAGCCTTTATCCGTCCACTACTGAACATAGGCCTCCCTCAATGAACGCCAAGACGACCGATCGCTACTCGCATCCAACACAGACTGCACGGAGATCGTCTTTCCATCTAGTTAATGGCCGAACAACACTTCGTCTACCTAAACGCGGCCTCCACTGTTGGACCTTAATGGCCCATCGGCCATCCGTTCTTCTGAGTGTATGACCAGCCCATTGCCACTTCAACGAGCTTATTCTTCGCGTGATATTGGTAACTTATTTTATCGTATAACTTATATATAACTTATGATATCGGTAACTTCGGTTATGATCTCACTAGCCTTAAGCATAAAAAGATTGTTTAATAGTTTTGTAGTTTTAAGATACTTTTACAGGTTTAATATAATGTATACGCACATTGTTGGTACCCTAATGGTATTGCACCGATCCCAAGATGTTATCGTAGGGTTAGGGTATCACATACATACATGTGCAAGTATACACACACGCACGCATTTGCACCTTTTATTAAGTTTAGAAAATGTTCTTTTCTTTAATTTTTTAAAACATTAATTTACTAATTTTCCTTTGTTTTTGTTGTTAATTTAACCTTAGTGTTGCATTGTATAGTTTCACACTGGCAAGCGGTGATATTCCGTTATTATAGATACTTTTAGTTTTATTATTACTGATGTTTATAACATAGAATAAGGTTATCTATGTGGAATGTCCATAAATAAATAAATAAATAAACTTTAGTTCTCTGGCGGAGTCCTTCACTCGCTCACTGATGAAGAAAAACATCGTATCCGTAAAAAGAATTATAATTATTTATTATTTATGTTTAAATTTGTATAATGTATCAGTAAATAGTGTGCACTAAAAATAATAATAATATCTATGGACGCTTTTACACCACGTCAATCTGGTCCCGTGCTAAGTACTCGAAGAGACTAGCGTTACGGGTACCAGACAACGGAAATACACATATTTAATACTTTTTATATTAATACTTATATTTAAGATTTTTATTATATAATACACATATTTAATACACATCCATGACCCAGGAACACAGAAACTTTTTTTTCCCCTGGCGAGATTCGAACCCACAACCTCCAGCTTGAGCGCCAACGCGCTAACCACTGAGCCACAGAGGTCGTCAAATAATATTTCATTAATTTAGTCATTCATTCCTTCACTCATTCATTCCTTCATTGGCCATTACTCCAAAACTACAATTTTATTGTATTGTTACATTTACTATTTCCGATTAACAATATCCACAAGCGATTCGATACAATTGATATCAACATACAATTTAAATGCAAATGCTCGAGTTAAATTATATATGTAAATGTGTGGTGTATTGTAATGCTGCATCTTACACGCTGTTCGTGTCTTAATAGATTTGAGGGGAGCTCGGGGCTTGCATATTTAATGGTGCAATATGTTCTGTTACAATTATCAACGCTATTAGCTATACGGTAGTAGGCCTTATTAGTACTATGTAAGGATATATCATCATCATCATCATCCTAGCCTTTTTCCCAACTATATATTGGGGTCGGCTTCCAGTCTAACCGGATTCAGCTGAATACCAGTATTTTACATGGAGCGACTGCTGTCGGACCTCCACAACCCAGTAACTGGGTGATACGGTACCCCGCGGTTAGACTGGTTATCAGATTCTCTTCTGACGACCCGTAACAACTGTCAAAGATCCACGAATGACAGCCGGGACCAACGGCTTAACGTGCTTTCCGAGGCACGGAGGAGTCTCGGTATGTAAAGATGGTCACCCATCCTCCTCGGCAAGCGTTGCTTAACCTGGTGGATCGATCCACGCGGCTGTTACGACTGCGCCACGAGCTCCTCTATGTAAGGATATATATTTGGCCATATTTATGCATAACATCTTTTGGCGCACCGTACACAAATTTTTTGTATGATGTGTATCATCGTCATCATCATCAGCCTTTATCCGTCCACTGCTGAACATAGGCCTCCCTCAATGAACGACAAGACAACCGATCCCATGCTACTCGCATGCAACGCGGACCACTGCACGGAGATTGTCTTTTCATCTGGTTAATGGCCGATCAACACTTCAAATGAAATCTCCTCAATGAATCCCTCAAGTGAATATGGATACTAAAGTATCCAAAGCGTCAGCTATGTAAGAACCTAAGATAAAATCCGTAAAAATTGATACATTAGAGCAGGGTTTCTTAAAGTGTGGTCCACGGACCCCTTGCGGGTCCACAGCATGTGTACCAGGGGCCCGCAGTACCTAGGTCAATCTCTAAACATATTTATTAAGGAATTGTGTAGTAAATTCAGATGACATGCGGTTTGCCTTGTCAAAGACAATCCCACAATTTAATATTCTTATTGAGACCAAACAGCAGCACCCTTCTCATTAACTTAGTTAAGTTTAGTAGTAAGTGTAATGAAAAAACTAATAAAAAAGGCAAAAAATAAGGCAATTTTTTCAATTATGAAAATAATTTTCGAGAGGGGTTCGTGGAATTGTTTCAATTGTGAAAGGGGTCCGTGACTTCAAAAAGTTTAAGAAACCCTGCATTAGAGATAAATTCGAGAAAAACTTAGAAAACAATATGAAAAGCATTGAATGTATACTCTTACCGTTTCACGTAACATTCCTAACACATGAACAAAACACCATTGTCAGTAGATTTATCCAACACAGACACACGGTATAATCTTCACATCACGAACAAAAGACGTGTGCGGGGCTTACAATCAATGCATGCGCATGCAACAGAAGCCTTTGACTGCTTCCGTAATTTCAACTGGATCTTATGCGAGGCGTATTCTCAAATCTAATATTGTACAGATTATCCATATACGTATGTTCCTGTGGATTTGTTTCATATAGGTATACAGAATATATAATAATTTTATTCTTGGTTATTATATTATGAATTACTGTATATAATTCCTTGATAAGTGTCCAGTGTGGTACCCAGGATGTAAAATAATAATTACTAATATAGTAATATGTATTGTTTGTATTTAATATTTTTTAATAGAATATTTGAAAAGACTAGTTCCACTGAGTTTGTTTCGCCGGTTCTTCTCAGTGGGCTTGCTTTGGAACCGATGGTAGACTCAATTGACGTTCAGAAAGATACTTTGATGGTACTATTTTAAATGTTTTTTTTTTTATTATATCAAGTGTAATTGTAATCGAACGGGTCGATTTTGCGTGATACTCGAACAGATATACAGACAGACAAAGTTTAAACACATTTTTTGATTCGGTATCGATCTAGTTATCCTGCAGTCTATTTTGTGGACTGATCGCAGCCATATAGGATGGTGGATCTCCATTCAGTCATATCAGGCAAAGCGTTGAAGTGCGCTTAGAAATAAATTAATATATTGACAAAAAAGAAGTAGAAAATAGAGGGATAAAAAACAATATCGGATCGAACATCCGCCATTTTATTTTTAGTGTCACTCTTTCAATTACCATGAATTTTAGAAATTTTTAATTTAACTTCAAACTAATAATCGTGCCATAAAAAAAACATATAGTCGAACACATAACCCATCTGGCACGGTCGGGTAAAAATATAGCAAGAATATTTCGCTAGAATATTACATAGGATGGCGTAAAAATAAATATATACTAGTAATATCGTAAAAATTAATTTGCGGATGAAACGTCGATAGCAATAACTTACTTAACACCGCTCGAATCACTGCTGGTTACTGCGCGGGAAACATTTTACAATATTGAACAGTACATATTGTTTTTTTTTTTTGGATGGAGCTATGCTAATGGCCCTAATGCTTTGTCGGAAGTGGGGTGAGCCGGTTGGTATCACCCAGTGATATAGTAAGGGGTTGCCCCCCGCCAGCCGGGGAGTGTGACTTCCACGGCTTCAAGGCGTCGGGTTTGTACCTGTGGCAGATCTCTGTCTCACCACCGTCGGATAAAAGTACATAATTTTGTAGTCTAGGTTATATTCTTTTTGTTTTAGTTTTTTTTCCATTGCACGCCTTGGCAGTAGTTGCCGCGATACCGTATAAGCATTGTGAAACAATATTTGTGTAGCGAATGATATAATACAATAAGGGATTTCATTGAGGATCTGTTTTAGGAATAAGTCGAATTTTTCGGTTGCTATATTGTTATCCCAATAAAAAAATATTTTACTGTGAATCATTTATTTTGGATTTTTATTCGTAAATCGTGATCAACAACTGCCCTTTTTAACCGACTTCAAAAAAAAGGAGGAGGCTATCAATTCGACTGTATTTTTTTTTATAAGTGTTACCTCATAACTTTTGACTGGGTGAACCGATTTTGATGATTCTTTTTATATTAGAAAGCTCATGCTCCCCATGTGGTCCCATTTTAATCTAGTCCAGTTCTGATGATGATATCCATGAGAAAACCATAAAAGTCATAAATTTGCATTAGGCTTGTACGCGACAAATAGATAAATAACTGAATATCACGCCAACCGATTTCGATGATTATTAGTTTATATGAAAGAATGTAGTTCAAGGATAGTTTGGTGAAAACTTGGTTAGGTTCTGATCATGGGATCCATAATAAAGTGACGGAACTCTTCAATTCTTAGGAGCAAATTAACGATACTCGGCTGAATTTTTTATAGGCCATCAGGATATTTGGCTAACGTAACGTCTTTATGGTCCAGTGGTCAAGTAACTGTCGTAGCCAAATATGATGATCAATTCCTCAACGGCTTACTGTAAGGATGCGGTCTATGGCAGAAATTCTAACTAACTTGTGTATGCACTCTGTAAAATTGTGTATGCAAAACATAAAATTATCATCATCATCTCATCATCATCTCATCATTATTCTCTGATCGGTCGTCTTGGCATTCATTCAGGGAGGCCTATGTTCATAAGTGGATGGAGAAAGGCTGATGTCGATGATAATATATGTATTGCATACAACTTTCCAATCGCTTTTGGCTGTGTGTTAATTTAAATCCTTTCTTCGTTTGTTTTTCATTAAGCCTTGATAAATTTGTGTAAGCCCTCTAAGAAAGTTTACTAGCCTTACTGGCCCTATACTTAAAACTAAAAAGTACAAAATAAAGTTAATTTTAAATGAAAAACCAAAACCGACTTCAAAACTATACCTTCAAATTATGTACAACTAACAAATTTTAAATAATATTTAAATACTTCGAGTACTACTTTTTAAAATTAGTTATTTTTGGAGTCGGTACCAGCCAAAGCAAAGATAACCTTAACAGACATCTATTCAATACTGGGTGTACTCGTATGAGTACAAAATCAATAATTGCAAAGGAATTTATAATAGATGTGAGAGTATAATATTATGTATTCAAATGCTGTGAATTGTGATTAGACTGTCCTTATTGGCTGGCACCGACTCCCAAAATTACTAATTTTAAAAAGTAGTACTCGAAGTATTTAAATATTATTTAAAATTTTTTAGCTGTACATAATTTGAAGGTATAGTTTTGAAGTCGGTTTTGGTTTTTCATTAAATTCTTCATGAATGTCTTTAAACATTTTTTTCTCCTTGTATAATGGTTCTTAAAAAAATGGTTTTAAGTTTCGGGAAATTAGCTTTTAGTTATCTCAGTGGCCATTTATGACTGTACAAAATATTTTATTCCTTCCAAATTTAAAAAGCTTGTGCTTTTAGTTACAAACGGAAAAAATACTCATCAAGATAGACATTAAGAATGCCAACGAAAGAAGTACCATCTGCACGATAGCTGATTTTTCATATATTTTTTAGGCTTTTCAAAAATATTCGAAAAATATACGGCCTTGTTATTTTACAGACCCCTTGCTGTTTGTGGTCACGAGACTTATATTTTTACTTTTAGGCAGAAAACCCTTTTCAATTAGGAAGACATGGAAACACGCTAAAGGTACTCTACCATGAGGTCAGTCTTATGTTTAATATGCTTTTAAGTGTTTTTTATAACAATGGCTTAAAATATTTAAAAAAAAATCTCTAAAATTCACCAGTACCTTTGTCGTAATTTAAATTTAGAAAACGAGATCACGAATCACGAAACCAATATGGATTTATAGTAAGCTTTTATTTTTAAATAATATTTTACATAGCCAGAGAACAAGTAAATAAGCAATGACAAGAGGCAAACCATTTAGAAGAGGTAGTGCCATGCTGCTTTGCAGCCAAATTGGGCCGGCATGACCGGGGAGGCACCTCTCGCTCACATTAAATCGGCGTAATGTGACAGCCATGCTGTCGCGTTTCGTGCGGTTTATGAGTTTCCGGTGGCCCATTGGGGCCCAGGGAAAACGAGGGCAACGCACCTGCATAACCTCTGGTTTTGTGGATGTTAATGGGCGTCGATAGTCGCAAGGCTTCGACTGTTCGTTTGCCCTCCTATGCTATAAAAAAAATGGCATGTCATACACCAACATCACCACCGGAATGACGCGGGGACTAGAGCGACCCAAACATTTATAGCGTTGAACGTCTTTTTTTTACACCGGGAAACTCACTAAGGCATCCCGCTGGGGAGTGGATCTCCCCAGGCGGGTATGTGAAACTCGCTGCGCCCAAAAGATGGTAAGTGGACGCAGCTCTACCCACTAAAACCCGGCGAGTGCCACCAATGCCGCCTTTGGTGAGGTGCCCCAGATCTAGTAGCAACAGGGCACCTCGATGGCTAGTCAGTCCCTCGGGGAACCGATACCACCTCCACAGAGGGGTTGCCCCGCACCACAGAACAACCCCTCCCACCGTCGGGACAGTACAATGAGGCGAGGTTCCCATCCTCGCCCCTTGCCCCCTGCTCTTTTGCTCCCTCTTCTTATAAGAGGGGTACAAAGAGCCCCCTTGGCTCAATTAGCTTCGCCCAAGGTGTTGGGCTCACCTAGGCTACTGAGCCCCACCGCCACGACAAGGCTTGAACCATGGTAGGGACTATAGTCGCCCTGCCACAGCCCCAGCTAGGGCATTTGAAACGAGTTTTTATCTATGAAAGAATTCATAGAGCTTCATTCGTTATAAACTGGTTGGGATCCATTAACTTTGCCTATTATGCTTGACTCTGACGAATTTATCGGGCTTGTGGCGGAATTTTACCACAGGACATCGCGCCATCGTTCAAAATTCCACCCATAACTCGATGTCCGGATCCATTCTATTTCGCGCAGCAGCTATGTGCAAACACCTGCCACCTGCAGTATGTATTTTGAATCTGCAAAAATGCTTTCTCATATTTGAAGAAAATATGAGAATGCCTTTCTTAGTTGATAATCCTCGGTGTATCGGGTGTATGTTATAGATGTCTCTGGGCGCGCAGAGCTGGTGTTACGAGTACCAGATGAGGCAAATATATATTATACGTATATTTACGATTTTGACTATATATACACATATTATACCTAGTGAGATTCGAACCCGGTATCTCCCGACATGAGCGGCAACGTGCTTATCATTGAGCCACAGAGATCTTGCTACAAAAATTATCATGTTGGTAGTACGAGTAAATAAGGTACACTTTCTTTGTTGATTTTCTCTTTAGAAAACAGATCTTGGCAAAAAAATGTGTGCTGTGAATGGGCAACTTCTAAGTGCATTTGAGGCGATCAAGCAAGTGAAGTGCGGGACCATTTGCTCCTTGAAGTCATTGTCACACTACGGAGAAATGAAAGAGAAACGAAAAGACACTGCCATGATACGAAATTTCGTAAGCATCGAAAAACATATTTTTTTATTATTCCTTACTAATATATTATTTCAATCGATATATAAAAACAACAGTTCCCCTTATTATCATGTATTATATTATGTTATTAATTTCATCAAAATTTGTTTACAAATAATACAGATACAACTGCTAGAATGTAAATTTTAATAGTTACTTCATGATTTTATGCTATAGAGATTTTTTTGGATCACGAATAACATATTTATTTATGCTCTTACACGCACATGTTTTTAATTAAGCCCATTTTCACTATACACAGCACTGTACGTACAATGCTTGCATCATCATCAGCGTCTACTCTCCACTGTCGATTCGAGGCCTCCTTCAATGAACGCCAATATTCACAACAGAACTAAATTAATTACAACGCCAATCAGATTTAATATCTCATCTACGAACGACGTAGCAAGCACTAAACGTGCTAGTTTAAAACCCTTAATTAGTACGTATGTGGATAATTTGGAAGTAAATTTTGTTTCACAAGTTGTTAGCGTGGAACGCAACGTTCCAGGATTAAATAGTTAGACGCTTAGCTAAATTGTTTTTTTGCGAAATTGATAGTTTAATGTGGCTTCTTTCCTTCTTTTATAAAGGCACGTAGACAGAGACAATACATACACACAGAAAGCAGAAGACTGCCGGTCAGTTTTGTAAAATCAAGCTATTTTTTGTGATCTGTGAATTATATTTAGTAACCATAGAGCTACCTTCTCATTTTAAATAAAGTTCTGAAACTAAACTTATCCAAACAAAAAATTTTTGAAAATGAATTATGACCAAAACGTCTTTTTCGTTCGTCTTATGTTATTTAACGTCAAAGATTAAGGGCCTGTTTCACAATCTCCCGTTAAGTTCCCTATAGGCTATAGGGAACATATTTGACAGATAGAGTATGGAGTATCTGTCAAACATCTGTCAAATATGTTGCCTATAGCCTATAGGGAACTTAACGGGAGATTGTGAAACAGGCCCTAAGAATAGATTTTTTATTGTAGTAAAAAATGTACTGCAGCGCGTTTCACAAATGAGGTTATTAGATTATTAAAAACTAGACTAAGGGCCTGTTTCACAATCTCCAGTTAAGTTCCCTATAGGCTATAGGCAACATATTTGACAGATGTTTGACAGATAGAGTATGGAGTATCTGTCAAACATCTGTTTCACAATCTCCAGTTAAGTTCCCTATAGGCTATAGGCAACATATTTGACAGATGTTTGACAGATAGAGTATGGAGTATCTGTCAAACATCTGTCAAATATGTTGCCTATAGCCTATAGGGAACTTAACTGGAGATTGTGAAACAGGCCCTTATAATATAAAAACATGTCGGTTCGACACTGCCGATAGAAGTTGAAACTTATAACATATTGTTTTCTTATGTTTACGCGAATTTCACTTATTATAATGAAACAAATGTTACGGATTTTATCGCGGTTTGATTCAGTTCGTTCGATGCGGTTCGTTGTATGGGCGGTTGTATCGCGGAGAAATGTCCTCTCGTGATCATGGTTGCTGTAAAGAATCCGAAACGTCGGGCTCATAAAAAACTAAATAAGCCGCGATAAAATTCGTAAAGGTTATTTCATTATAATAATTAGTACCTGGTTGACCGAGCATTTGCTCGGTAATAAAATTTTTCTTCCAAAAAAATGATCTTAAAAAAAGGAAAAAAAAATTCGGACTGGAGATTCGAACCAGGTTCGTTCGGATTTAACTGCCTAACTTTCCCACTAAGCTCTCGTGACATACTATTTGACAGCAAAATTTACGTTCGTATTCTAATCATATTTTATCGTTGGCTCAAAACACAGGTAAAAAAAGTTTTCTAAAAATGTATCCTAGCTAGATCGATTTATCGCCGTTTTTAACCGATGTATACAAAATTTCATGAAAATCGTTGGAGGCGTTTCCGAGATTCAGATTATATATATATATATATATATATATACAAGAATTGCTCGTTCAAAGGTATAAGATGAGATAAGATAACATAGTAGGTATTATGACATTATAAAAATTAAAATTACAATACAAAAAAATCATAATGACATCACAACGTCACGTTAGCAAGTCGGTGACGCGAACTTATAAGATTTTACCCAACCAAAAATTGCAGGGCTAAAGGAGTTTTCACTATAATTCCGCAACTCGTAAATACTCTTTTATAACCAAGAATATACTTCATAATAGTAAAATAAAGGTTTTTATTTGCGAGTCGATGAGTCGACGTTTTCACACGCTCCATTGTACGGAACAATAGCCCCGATGTCACTCGCTCACAAAGGGGACGATTGTACCGATTTAATTATTACGAGATTAAAACTTTACTGTTTTGTATCTTGAGGCTTACCGACGAAAGCTTACTAGCTTACGTACTGATAGTTTCAAAAAACCAATAAGATAATTCTCTAATATCTATTTAATGTTCAACACAGCAATATTATGTTATTGGTCACAGGTTTATAAATAAAGACAAATGGATCATGCCGAACACGCGAGTGACGCCACCAAAGCGAATACAATCTAATAGACGTTTAGGACGCGACGCTATGTCAAGCACTTGAGCGCGCATTTTGATTTGTATTCGATTTGGTAGCGTTACTCGCGTGTTCGTCATACTCCATCTGTCTTTATTTTTAAATCTGTGCTATTGATAGTCAAACTCTAATGTCGATTTCGAAGCTCACTAAGAAACATCGTAATAAACTTAATGAATATTCTTATAAATATAAATATTATATATAAATTGAAATTAATCTCCGTAACGTACGCAATTTTTTATATTATAATATAATCGAGATAAACGAAGTATTTCCAGCAATATTGATCAATCAGCCAATATATAAATTTTAATTTCGGCTAAAGTAAACATTGTAGCAAACAACGTGAAGTACGCTGTTATTATACAATACGTAAAATGTTTAATGTATATCATGCATTTACTGTGCAAACTGTATAACAAAATATTTTTTTACTCATAATATGTAAAATTGAAACCGATTTGAATTTAAAATAAAATTTAATTAATAGGTTCCGTGAATGATTATTTACAATAATGATTTTAACCAAGAGATTATTCTTAAATTAATTTTCTATCTATACATATAAATTAAATTAGTATAGATATTGTTAGGAAAAGGTATAAAGCATTAGGGACTAACCTGGTTCCCGTTGCCCCGCGCAAGATGTTAAAGGCGCCTCGTCTTCTTTATACTGTTCTCCACACCCGTGATGATGTCGCACCGTGAATAAAACTGTACCGACGCGGACGGGATGATGAGTGAGGGAGATGAGAGGAGACACGCGAGAGCTCCACTCGACCTCGACACGGCGAAACGTCAACTCACTTTTCCTAGTACCCCCAGATTCGTAGGAATGGAATAGATTTAGGATGAGGGTAGTAGGAAATGTTTCGTTCAGGAAAGCTAAATTAATTACGTTTGAAGTGTATAAATGCGTTCGCCAATTTGAGTCATATTATTAAGAAAGAGATATAAGTAATATGGATAGTGTCTTGTACTTTGTAATATTTATATAACCGCTTTTTACTACATGCATACAACTATAAAAACCTTGTTCTTTACTATAAATGCCGTTCTGCAGTACTGGAAATTTCAAATCGGTTAATACAATTCGTTTATTTTTTTTTATACAAAACGGCAATTTCTTAGGTAAAGGCCTAATATTAATAAAATGACAATAATAAAATTAATAAAGAAGTTTAAAAGTATTAATTAATTGTATTCATATACAATTATATAAAGTATCAAGACTATTAATCGTAATATCGACAAATCAACAAAACATCGCTGTAAAACTTTATCGTCATTTTCAAATAGGTACTTGAAGTATATTAAAAAATTTAGTACTAAGAGACAATGCCATATTATGAAAAAAAAGCTAAGTTAAAAATAAAACAAATATGTTGCATAATATAAAATTTATTGCCATAGCGAATATTATTTTATACAATTTCACGGTCATAATTGGTCATTATGATAACTTGAAATACTAGTTATTTAATATAAAAATACTTCAAATGAAGTATACAAGTATGTAAATAAAAAGCCACAAATTTGTAATTGTAAACATACATAACTTTTATATATTTTTGTCAAATAAATGAAAAGATACTCGAAAGACGCATGTTTGTCAGCGTAATTAAGCGCGTTTTCATCATGCTTCTTAGGATGCGTTTCTAATGACGTGGTAGTGGAGCGGATCATGAAGTAACCAATCACGGTGCTCAAAATCTTCATACCGCATCATTGGAAATAGTGTGATTGCTCAATTAACGACTCTTCACCACACCGCGGCAGTGAAAACTTACCCTTATGGTATACTGCGACGCATCAATCTTAATCACAATCAATATATTGGACATTAACTAGCCACAGATCTCTAAGATATTTTACACATATCGAGTAGTTGACAAACATACAATCTTCCAACAAAATATATTAAGTACCTGGCCAAACCTTCAAAAATTCAGTCCATGATTATTTAATTCGATATTCTAACACATTAAATAAACTTCAAACTCTATAAAATATCTTAAGTTTGAGCAAAGAGATTCTATTACAGTATATACTCAAGGTGACTTCAAAGTACAAAGGAAAGTCGCGCGATACCTCTAAGATGTATTATAAAATTAATTTTTAAGTTTAGGCTATAAAAAATCTAGCTTACTTATTAAAACAAGGCACGTCCTTCGTCTGGATTTTAGTAATACAAAAAATATGCTTGGCCAGCGAAACTATCGAATGTTCTGAACTTGCACAAAATTTTATTAGTTTCGTTTTTGTTATCGATTATATTACAAAGATTTTCTCTAAACTTTTAGTTTTATTATGAGCCTTACAAGGCCTTAGGCCTTGACAAACAATTTGTAGCACAGATCAATTTACTATGATAATGATAATTATTTTTTACTTGTATATCTATAATTTATGTTTATTTAAACATAAAATTGTCGATTAAAAATACAAAACTTAAAATTTCGACAAAAATACTAGTTGTATTTACAACTCGTAGCAACACAAATATAATTAAAGCGATTTCAAATAAAAAATAACAAAAAATTATGCAAATAGTTTTTGTATATTTTTTCAATAAGTTTCAATAACAGGTCGTTTAAAAAGGTTTTTTTTTCTTATAACTAACTGTACATAATAAAGACTACAATTTTTACCAATACTAAATAATTTTTGTTGTTTCTACAATCATTTTAAACAATTTTAGTTAAAAAAACCATCTCAATGACTCCTAATCTCTTGTAAGAAGAACCAGTCAAAATGTTTTGTACTAATAGATTTTTCTCCGGCATAGTATATGCGATATTTATAAAGCACTATAATGGCAAAATACTCGTCATAAAATTATTAAATGTATAAATAAATGAATATTTGTATTATTAAATGAGCGAATTAATGAATAAAATAATAAACGAATGAAAGAAAAAAGAAATTAATGAATATATTTTGTGTACCAAATTGCATTAATACGTGTATAAAACTAACAAAATAAATAGGACAAAAAAAATCATCTACACGATATGTCTATATTCTTACCAGTTACGAAAAACTATTTGATTTTTTATCGTCGTATGCAAAGGATAAAAATACATACTTACAGAGTATGGTATTACCAAATATATTTTTTATTGTATGATTTTTTTTTTCAAATATGTCATGGTTTTTTTAATAAGTTTATAATAATGTAAAAACTCAATAGTCTTGTTATAATATTGTGTACAAGAACTTGTTTTCTTATGTTTCAACCTTTTATCTGGAATCAATTTTAACCGGTTTTATTAAGATTACTCCGAAAAGGATTCCGTTGGCCATGGTTGCTGTGAATTATCATAATTGTCGGGAGTGTGAAAATCTTAATAAGCCCGTAAAAAATTATAAAATTATTTCTTAATACTTCTAGTCTTACAAACAAAAAACAAGCAATTTGAAAGTGACTTGAGCTACCTTTATATTTAACTTAATCCTACTTATTATCTACGTAAGCGTTTATACATTTTATTTATAAGGTACCTTTTCAGGCTATTTAGTCGTTTAAAACTTAAATACTAGTTGTGTAAAAAGTCTAGCTTGTTCAACAAATTTTGAGACTTATTTTCCACGTTTTTTTCCAAATGGTAGATTTTATAGATGCCTTTTTAAGAGAATTTACATTGTATTTTTTTAATATTTTAATCACTTAGGGAATATATTTTATGTAAAAATTTAATCAGAAATAATATTTATAATATAACTTTCAATCCGTGAAAAATATCTATATTAACTTAAACACAAATAAATGCTTAAACGAGTAAAAGCGGCTCATCCCGCGGACTAAAAAAAAAAAATACCATTTTGTACTGTCAGTCCTCATTTTTACACATGGCGACATTTATCACAATTACGACGTGGCTTATGAAGTGTAGCAACACTACGTTCATAGACAAAAATACAGGAAAAAACTGATTTTCAGATCCGAATAAAATAAAAAGTCTAACGGAACCACATGGCTATCTTTCATGATAACTGCAGTGAAAAACACTGCTAAATTGTGTACATAGATTATTATGTCTAGACCAAAACTGAAATGACCAAAAATATGAACGCAGAATATATCACTGAAACGAATGTCCACAATTTTGACTAGGATAATTGAAAGTTGACACACGCATTGACATACAAAAGAAATAATGTTAATGCTAAAAAAGAAAGATAAAGTCTAGATTACATATAAAAAATGCTTACTATCGCATTTGGCATGATGTCTCTAGCGGGTTAAAAAAATATGTTTTATTTTTATTTTATCACGCCTTGTCGATGTTGTCTTTTTTTAACATAAACATCGATGCGCAATTGTCAAAACTCTTGACCATTAGATATGATAAATGCCTGTTTCTTCTAGATCAAACTATGGACCTTCGTTTCAACAATTACTTCTGCGTACATATTTCTTACTCCGTCGCTTCCATACGCTTGAAATTATATTATGTGTGTAACATACATTTTGTTTTTTTTTTTTTATCGAAAACGTAACGTAACAAGGGGACAAAAATTTTAGACTTATTTCTGCAAGTGACCCGCTTTATGACGTCATAAAATTGTTTTTTTTTTGCACTTTCATACTACATCTATACCAACATACAAAATCACATTTCAGTACGAAAAATCTACAGTAGTAGAATTCATTTGAAGTGGCAACACAAACACGTGTTCTTTATTGATTTAACTAATTACACAATTATGTCGATGAAGCGTAGTACTTTGACGAGTGGTGCTAAAACGTAATCGCCACAATCGTAATGACCATATTTTTTTTCGGTGTGTTTTTGTGCACACCAACTAGCCGAATGTTAGAAACGAATTTTCAGATCTCTTAGCAAAATGCAAATTCGCCCTTATGACGTCAGATGGCTGAAACTGACCAATCACGAGTCGATGTTCGCTGTGACGTCATTTTCAAAAGCGAATGTTTTAATACATTTCGTTCAGTCTATAATTAATAGAAGTCGTTTACTATAGTCCTTTAACATTATCTTGTCTCTCTAATTATACGTATTGTCGCGAAGGTCCGTTCTTCCTTGAGTGCGGTAGGCTCTCGTCGTTGCTAGCGTTATTGTTATGCAAAAAGGACATTTCAACACCGCCATCACTTCCCTTAAAAAAAAATAGACATTAAAATACTTGAGATTTCACAATATTTTCTTATAGAAAATTGAAAATCTCCTGTTACTGTATGTTTGAGCACATATAAAATAATTTGTAAATATAAAAATTATTTGATTGATGTAAATAGAAATCATATTACATTATATAATAGAATAAAGTTTTTTTCTTATTACATGCCGGTACGTAATCTAATGATGTAAAGATATTTAAAACAATATTTTATAATAAATATAAGTATAGAACTTATGTGTAGGTTATATATCTCCTCCATAGTCACCTTATTTCTAGTTATTTGTTAAATATAACAAGTCAGAAAAAGCATAATATACTCAGCAATAAACATGAAATTAAAAAAAGTTATTCGACACTTCTGCAATTAAAAATGGAAAATAATGTCGCATCACTAAATCTTACCTCCGCGTGCATCGGATTGGTGGTTATAGTGATGGGCACTTTGGCCGGGATATAGCCGTTATTGCCTCCGCTCTCAGGGGCCGATCCTTTCTCCTCTGAAACAACATTGTTACCGTCAGCTCATACATAATTCAAAATTAATCGCCTTACAACCGAAACTGTAAAAATATTGTGTTTTCCGATCATCTTGTAAACGACAAACATGGTCAAATAACGCCTACGAGAAAAACTGTTTTGGTGCAAGCCAGCATGCGAATTGTGGCCGACGAAATGACATCACGTCGCTTCTGTTAAGCGACCAATTACATAGCGGTACAGGAATGGAGTTTTATGATTGAAGATGTTTGGTTTGAATTATTTTCTATAATATAATATACTAAGGGCCTGTTTCACAATCTCCTGATAAGTTCCGAATAGGCTATCGGCAACATATTTGACAGATAGAGTATGAAGTATCTGTCAAATATCTGTCAAATATGTTACCGATAGCCTTATGGGAACTTAACTGGAGATTGTGAAACAGGCCCTAATGTAAATATAAACAGAAACTTATAAGTAGCTCGGTATTCAGGTGCACTTAAAAACCACAATTTAAAGTTATTATTGACATTAAACTTTGTCATCATCATCATCAGTTTCTAACTGATAACACTACTGAAAGTAGACCTCCCTCAATAAATCACTTGCATCCAACACGGACCGGCCACTGCACGGAGATCATATTCCCACCTGGTTAATGGCTGACCAATACATCGTGTACTAAAAAAGTTTATGTAATAACGACTTATATTGGTTAAATGTATGCGGCATGAAACCCGACAGCCTAGCTGTCACTTTACGCCGGTGTGAAGTAGGTACTTGTCGCTCACATAATACTGGTATCATGTGGGCGAGAGGTCTCCTCCTTGGTCGTACTGGGCCGATGCAGCAGCAGTGCAGCAATGACAATACCTCTTTTAATTATTACATCCTATATATAAAAATGAATCGCAAAATGTGTTGGTAAGCGCATAACTCAACAATGCCTGAACCAATTTTGCCAATTCTTTTTTTTAAATATTCGACTGTATCCAAGGATGATTATTCCGGCGAAAAAAAAATCGAATAATTCCTGGGAAAGCCCTAAAAACCGCCCTTTTATTTTTTCCATATAAACGTTTTCTAACTAATATGTAGAGTCAATCTGAACTTTATCGCTAAAAAATAAAGATCATATTAAATTACAAGCACTCATTGTTGTCTAAGCTATATCAAATTAATAATTTCGTCGTAGACTCGATTTAAAACTTATCTAAATAATAAAACATAAAAAAAATAAAGATTTCGAGTCGACAACATATATCCCCAAAATTTAAATTTTTGAATTTTTGAATGTTGAAAAGATTGTTGAAGGTTGAATCAAAATTACAAACGTTAGTTAACATTTTATGTCTTTCATTTTATGCTTGTGTATTAGAGAGACAATAGCTTTTTATGTCGAATATAAAATAAAAGTAACATAAAGGTTTCACGATATGCTGGTGTCACTTCACGCGAGAATCCTTCTAAGGGCACATTTGTATGATGAATATAAATATCTATTCCTAGACCTAGGTCTTGAATACCCTTCGACTAATACAACTTACAAAAAAAGATTTTAATTTATCGTTTTCTTTATTTATGTACCTGAAAAATCTTTATTCACGAGTTTGTTATATTTTCTGTCAAACAGAAAATCTATGCGTATAAAAAATATGTAGAAAAGTCGTTTCTGTACATTAAAAATATTTAAAAATTGCCAAGTTATTATAGGAACTTAACAGAATCCATTTCTATAGAATAAGAGGACAAACTACTACAAGACATGGAAATAAATTTATGAAATGTATGTAATAACATACATTTATCATACACAGCCATGACCCCGTAAGCATCTTTATTCATCATTCAAATTATCTGCCCTTAGCGGGATTCGAACCCATGACCGAGTAAAGTGTCCAGTGGCATGACCACTCGACCATCCAGTTGTCAATGTTGCCAGTAAGTACTCTGCCTGTGCTCTTCTCTCCGAAACACATCAATGTTGTTTTACGAGAAAACCAAGCAGGTTCTGCCGTCTGCGGTATCCAAGCAGTTGGGAGCGCGGCACAGCAAAACGGAAGAAGTTGCGTTGCGTTGCGTTGAAGGAGTTGCGTTGCGTTGAAGGGGTTACGTTTTCGCTGTCGTTGAAAGCAATCGTATATACATATTATACACTTGTTAATATACTCTATTGATTTGGAATATCAATATGTACTATTTCAAATTTGGTACGCATCTCAGATATCAATGACTGATTTTAATTTTAACTGTCTGTTTTTTTTTGCATATTCATTTTAGTATATTAAATTTCCTCATTAATAGCTCTAAATCATTTTTTGTATAACCAGTATGTTATATTTAATTATTTTGATATTCTTTGTGGTTTAGATTTACAAAAGTACTTTTATTTTGTATACAATTTCTGCATTGCACGCCATTTATTTAAACTCAACTATGCAGTTTTGTCCGTTTTATAAATTTAATGTCCTCTTGGGGCACAAACAAGTAAACTTTATTTCCTTCAAACAGAGCAGGAACAAGGTTTTACAGCACTTTGAAATATTTCAAAGTACAAAAGTGAGCAAAGCTTCGCTTAATTCTCTCTTCAACAAAATAAAATACTCCGTAACTTATAGATATCTTACGGTCTATACCACTATCTATTCTTCTGTTACGTATAAACACACTAAGCAAACATAAAAAGGTATTAAACATATTAAAGCTTAGACTATAATTACTATTTACAAATTTAAGATTTGAGTAAATGATCTTTAATTGCATTTATTGCACGAAAGTGTATTTTTTTTTACAAACAACATTTAATTTATTTTTATTTTATAAAAAAAATTAATAACAATAAACGCAGTAAATCCACAACTGTGCGTCTGTCAAACCCATATAAAATCCGACCCGATAGCAGGAGTGCATAGATAGAAGCGTTCTTTGCATAGTATTGTTGCACACCCGCTTCGCAAAGTTGTCGATTTCATTTAAGTGTTGTCTATGAATTGGTTTGAATGACCCTATGCGTTCGGGAGTACTGTGACACCTCAAAACCACCAAACCACCGTGTTCATACGTGTCTAGGTATACCTTACATTACAATTACATCCCTTTGTATTCGAGTCCAAATCGATTACCTATAAAATAAATCAAACTAAGTAAGAATAAAAAAATCGATTCACAGAACATTAAGCATTTGTTATTCGTTCAATCGGCCGTTTATCGATACACATTCGTTCCTCTCGACGTTTATTACCCAATTCTGTAGCTTCTTTATTCCAACATCGCTTTACTGTTTATGGAATCAGAATATGATATTAATTGAAACATACCACGTTAGATACTATGCATGTACGTACAAAACTGTTAAATATATTTCTGTAAATTACAAATTCTAAATATGCATGTAAAAAAGATAAATATGCGTGTAAAAAAGCTAAAAATGCATGTAAATAAAAAATTCTAGATATGCGTGTAAATAAAAAAAACTGAAGCATTTAAATAAGTTACTCGTTCTCCAATTGAATGATTTGAACTTTTATGGTACTACCACCTATGTAACTGCTTAAGAAATGCGACACGAGAATTTGTTAAAATGACTATTGAGTTTCATTTAAATAGGCAATCGAATTATATAATGAAGAAATAAATAATCTGGAAGAAACATAAAGCAACGCAGACCTCCTTCCGGTGTCGGAGTCCTCCTTTTACTATTACTAGTATTGCTAGTACCTCTTATTTTATTAAATATTGGCGGTGTACTTGTCAAAGACGATGGCTTACTCGAAAATATATTTAAGATATACCGTTTTTTTTTTTTTTTTTTAGTATAAAGGTAGGTAGTTAATATTTTAAAAGTTTACCGTCACTAGATAATTTCTTTTCGAATACCTTTATTGCAGACGCGTCGCTCCAATTTTATTCCATTGATAAAAATTCAATCATTTCAATTCAATTCCACAGAAAAACAATACAATTATACTACAGACAAAGCGTTATTTTAACGAAATTTAAAAACTAAAAAAAGTTTAATGTTTTTTTTTTATTTATTAGAATAAATTGAAACAAACAAACACAAATTCAATATTCAAAACCGCGAAAATGGTTTAACATGTCATCATCAGCTCACATCCGTCCTCTTTCTATTCAGACAGGATAATGCTAAATGCATTATTGAGGAAAATTACGCTTTTTAAAGACAACAGTCCATCTATATATAAGATCAAGATTAAAAGTATGAACTCTTATATTATGTCCCACTGCTGAGCACGGGTCTCCCCGAAATCAGGCGAGGAAGGTAATGGGCCAATAGTTCAAAGCGCTGGCCCAGTGCGGGTTGGTGAACTTCACATACCTTCAAAAACTTTAAATATCAGATTTACTTACGATGTTTTCTTTCACCGATGAGAGAGCAATGGTCTCGTATGTTTTAGGGTGCACTTAGAAAATATTGTATAAACAATAATTATAATGATTATAAACCCATTTCAAGGCACACACTGGGGTCAGGATCGAACCCGGAACCTCTCGCATAAGCACCGAATCCATGCCCACTGGACCATTGTCGCTGAGATCAAGATTAACTTTTTTCACATGATACATATTAAATATCATAGAAGGAAGGATTGAGGGTAAAAGAGGAAGAGGTAGACCGAGACGGACTTATGTGGAACAAATAAAGGAGAAAGTACAGGTTATGCCGTATCAGGAGGTGAAGGTGTTGGCAGAGAAGAGAAGTGAGTGGCGAATACTCCACCGACAAGAGCTAAGCTCTTAAATAAAGATTCTTAGATAATAGAGAGAGAGAGAGAGATACATATTACCCCAAAAAAACCTGTATAGCGGAGACTACTTAAAAGACTTCCATTTTACTATAAGACGCCAACATCTTTATTAAAATCCATAGAATACAGGAAAAACTAATATTCCAAGTTGCATTCGGATGAACATTTAGATAAGAAGTAAACTACACTTTCTTGTGCAAGTTTAGAGATTTTGTACGACTGTCTTTAGAGTCGGGTACGTAGAAACACATTGAAACTCCAACAATGGCATGTCCCTTAACAAAAGGTTTCTGTATCGGGTCTAGCGTTTGATGCCGTATTAGCTTGAAAAAGTTTTAGTTTGAAGCTGGTTAAGCTATTTCCAGTAAGATAATCTTGAAAAAATGTACATCCAAAATAAACGCTCCTAGTTTTAGTCATAAAACATCATCAAATAATTTTTGAAGTGAAACTTCTTTAGAATTGTTGTGATTTCAAACCGGATGCAACGGAAAAAACGACAGGTAAGAGACACAAATACAAAAGAGCGAGAGAGCAAATGTCGGTGTGAAAGCAAATATTGCACACTGTTTAATACTTGCTTGTATTTAAGTATTTAACGTGTGTTTCACTTCTATCGTGTGTGAATCACCCACCTTTTTTTTTTGTACTATCAATATTTTTATATTCCCTTCTTCTTTATCTGTTTAGGCTTTCTATCGATTACTGAGGTTCGTGGCTGTTCTTGGTGTTGTCTGCCAGTCGTTGCGATCAAAGCATTAAACATAGTTGCTCAGATAACAGTTCTGACTGATCTGATATTATATTACATACGTATTTCTACCATCTATCCCCCCTATTGGGTTTAAATGTAATGAAAGCTAAAATCACTGCATCATCTGGAACCGCTGCACGGTGATCATCGGCATATCCAGTTTAATATGGATCATCACAATAATGAAATTAAAAAAAATGCAGTTCATAGGATAGCCGAAGTTGTGACCTCATAATGTCACAATGGCATGTCGGTGACGCGAACCTAGGTTTTGTAGGCGGACTCGCATTTGGGTGCCCTACCCCACTAAAACCGCTGCGTGATGGGTCCAATATCCTATCTAATCACATTTTACCATTGCTAATTTCCATAGCTGGGCATTAACTCGTTAAATTATTGAAAATAATAATACATAACGAAGTTAACATTTTGATTAACGGTTTAACATTTAAGTTAACTTTTAAAAGTGTTAACGGACAAGCATGAAACGACAAGTGTTGGAAGGCGGCAAATGCTACTCGCATTTACAACAACGATGATGATGAGGGAGTCTCCCTCATTTTTATCACGCCGTCTATAGAACTTTTTTTTATTTTATAATCACTAACTCAACGATATAAAAATGCAATTATACACATATTAACGGATTAACGTTAACTTCCGTTAATGCGTCCGAAATGTAACTCCTAACGAAGCTAACTTTTTTTGTAGCGGATTAACGAAGTTAACTATTTGATTAACGGTGCCCAGATATGCTAATTTCCTAATTTTCCTTCCTTATACCCCGCAATGAAAGGTAAAAGTTTTCGATGCTGTAGGCGTATGTGGGCTGCGAAGTCACTTTTCTATAATAATGATAATTATGATATTGAATGATATTAAATATTAGCACAAAAATATAAATCTATTTCGAGAGCATCTCTGTAGGAGTATTCAATAACACACTCGACCTAATCCAAGCATCTGAAAATAGAATTATAATATTCTGTATTATTGACAAAGCATTATGTCTTTCCAGCTGAGTAAATATACGCTTGGTAACTAACGTTTATTTCCTACTAGAAACGTTAGTATAACAGTCACATTACATGTATATCTATTGTTAAACACCCGCATTCACAAACAATACTATGAGGTGTCGCAGTACTCCCGAACGCATAGGGTCATTCAAACCATTTCATAGACATTACTTAAATGAAATCCATAACTGTGCGTCTGTCAAATCCATATAAAACCCGATTACTGACACCAAGAGCGCATAGATAGAAGTGTCCTTTGCATAGTATTGTTTCATTACTTAGTCAAGTACGCTTCTTGAATACGAATGTAAATCAGCAATGTGTGAACATATTTAAGACAATGCTCGCCATTATACATAATATTAAATTTGATAAACCACAGGTCCTCGCAAAAGGATGATTCGTAAGGCTATTGAAACCGAAGTCCTCCCGTGACCATGGTTACTGTAAAGTATCCGAAACGTCAAGTATATAAAAATTTAAAACTTAATAAACCGCGATAAAATCTGTAAAAGTTGTTTCATTATAACTTTGTTCGAATTATTGCATTAGTAAGATGACAGCGTCATACCATTTCCCGTCTCGGCATACGGTTAGATTTTACTTTCCATCTCGCTATATATAACATCATGAATATACTCACTGTGTGCGGTAGGACGGCGCGCTCGTCGGCACAGCAGTAGTGCCAGTGCCAGCAACAGCAGCAGTGCTACGGCTCCAGCCACGCCAGCAGTCAGCAACGCGCTGGGCTCGCGCTCCGTGCCAGGAGCTGCGGTGCTGGTGGTGGGCGGAGTACCAGACGTACCACTAGTCCCGCCAGAGACCGCCGCGCGTTGAGTTTTCGCAACCTGTACCAAATGTAAATATATGATATTTTCGCTCAGAAAAGTAATTGCTATGTTCGTAGAGTATTTCTGAACCGATACGATTAGGTACCTTCAAGAAAATAGCAAATTAATATTCGAAAGACCGCCAAACACCTCCTAATCCTCTGTTGTAGTAGGTGTCTATGGATGTAGCTAACACTTACCATCCGGTAAACTGACTGTCCGTTTGCATTCCTTCTTCTTAAAAAATGGTTGTCTGTAAAGTCGGTTTACGGACGGTAGTTTGACATGACAACGTCAAACATTACATGCAGCAGTAACCAAACTGAGCCGATCGCTCGAGCCGAACATATCTCTCTCGTACGTTCCGCGCTCTCGCTTGTGGAACGCTACATGACGTCATCTTTTTGTGTATGCTGCCCGTAATATCGAGTTGTCACGTCAGAAACTCCCACTTTAATTGGAAAGGAAAACTTCAGAATGCCTTGTTTAGATTCTTATCGGATCCAAAGGCAATTTAAACATATCCTTCGTTCTCAGTAAAATTGTTTGAAACTTGAAAGGGTCATTTGGTATATACTGTCGATCCTAGCTACACACCAGTACCAAGTAGTGGTAAGTAGACTGACTAATGTGATTCACATGTCTAACCCGACGCAAGACAGCATAAGATTCTTAAGTAAGTTGGGAGTAAGTAGTTAAAACCCAGAGTTCCTTGGCTATACGTTCTTTGTTTGTTACGCCTTTGTTTAAAACTGCTGTACTTATTGTTGCAGGGAAAACTGGACCTTATGAAGATAGCAGAGTTTGGTACCTGCACGTCTTTCTTACTGGAAGATATAACGGCGTTTCAGACGAATCCTACGCTTAAAAGCTCATTTATACCGATAAGAACAAATTTTTAAATTAGGCAATTCATTCCACAAGGAGCTCTCTAGTCCTATGTTATTGTCTTGCATAAATAACACTTTTTTAATCTATTTTATTGTATTTAAAAGTAAAGTATCAACCCTTTTATGTCCCACTGCTGGGCACGGGTCTCCGCCTCGAAATCAGGCGAGGAGGGTAATGGGCCAATAGTTACCAACCCGCGCTGGCCCAGTGCGGGTTGGTGAACTTCACATACCTTCAAAGACTTTCAATCTCATCAGGCATGCAGGTTTCCTCACGATGTTTTCCTTCACCGGTGAGCGAGTGATGGTCTCGTGTTTGGGGTGCACTTAGAAATTAGAAAAACCCATTTAAAGGCACACACGTGGGGGTCAGGATCGAACCCGGAACCTCTCGCGAAAGAGGCCGAGTCCATCCACCACTGGACCATCGTCGCTCACACACACAAGCAATTTTTTTCTAAATTTCTTAGTGCACACCAAACACTAAACCATCGTTCCCTCATCGGTGAAAGAAAACATCGTGAGGAAACCTGCATGCCTGATGAAACTGAAAGCCTTTGAAGGTTTGTGAAGTTTACCAACACGCATTCCTCCAGCGCGGATGATTTCGAGGAGGAGACCCGTGCCTAGCATTGGGACATATAAGGGTTGATACTTTACTTTTTTTTAAGGGAATTTTCGAAATGTCTGTACGCACACTTTCAGAACCACTGCACCAAATTTGATTATTCTTTTTTTATCGTATTGGTTGTCGTCAGGACAGCAGCAGGACGTTTGTCATCTTCAGCTGATTAGTTATAAGATATAAAGCCTTACCAATATCGCGCTGAATTCTGAAGGCGCCTGCGCTGTGTAGGCTTGTATCTTCAACTCATATGCCGTGTCCGAGGCCAGATGATCCAGCACCATGCTCCTGGCAGTCCCCTCCACGGTGACCTTCTCGTACAGCCCCGCGGACGACACCGCGCGGAAGTATATGTAGAAACCCTCCGCTTCAACTCCGCCATCACTGGACCACTGTAAGGTATTATGGTGTTGGTTAATAGTCTCAGGCATTACTTTGCGGAAATCCATTTAAAAGTTTTTATTAAAATATATATTAATTAGCAATTTTTCCTGCGAACCATGCAGTCTTTACAGTAAATGTGTGAGTGCACGCATATGCATGCATATAGCACCGCCCTCCTTTCCCACACTGCATATGCATACACTCGCATGCACCACCACCACACGCACTACCATAAAAGACCACCACCATAAAATCTACGCACGTTTCGCCCCGACACCGAGGCATCCTCAGGATATACAATCTACGATTAGTAATCGTTAAATGGTCACTTACTATTGCTAATTAATATAATATAATTTAAAGTCTTTTTTTATTATGATCTTATGTAGATGCTATATAGATGTTTTAGTTATGAGTATATGAAGAGATAACTAATATTTCCGATAGTATGGAATGGTACAATCGCCTTCAGTAATTTCTAATCTATGTTAAGTCAAATTTGGGAATACTATTACTAAATTAAATGAAGAGAAGTAAACAGTATATAACAGTTTAAAGCAACTGGTATATAAATATATTTTTTTACGTTCTATGAAAAAAAATCGTTTTTTTTTATTAAGATAATAACATTGTGGAATCTTCATTGCAAACGACTACAAACTACATACCCTAATTTTATAGACAGAAACAATATTTAAAAAGTACATTTTTGGAACGAAGTTCCTTACGGCAGGCTTGGAGGGGATCCCAGCACACCCTCGAGGTGTGCCCGAGATGGGCGGCGCTGCGTCGCGATCTGACGTCTGTTGTCGGAGGCGACTTGTCTCTGCCGAGCCTCATCACTGCGATGCTTGGCAGTGACGAGTCCTGGACGGCAACGGCCTCCTTTTGCGAGACAGTAATGTCCCAGAAGGAGGCCGACGAGCGGGTGAGAGAGGAGGCCGCCAACGAGGCCTCCCCCCGTGGACGACGAACAGGGGTGCGTCGGAGGCGCTACTTAATGCGCTTCTAGTAACACCCCTGTGCTCGTGTCGGGCTCGGGATGGGAACCCGGGCCCAGCTCAAGACACGACGTCGTGGGGACTGTCAAAGTCGTAGCCGGGCAGTCCCCGTATTGTGGAGAATCTGGTCTTTGCCGGGACCAGTCTGTCGCTGAGGGCATCCCGTCGCCTGCACAGATCCGGGACCCTCAAATATAGCGGCTGAAGGCTCACGCAGCGGTTTTAGTGGGGTAGGGCACCCAAATGCGAGTCCCCACACACGCCAGCGCGCCTACCCAGGCCCTGGTACGGTCGTAAATGATTTCCGCTGCGTCAACAAAAAAAAAAAAAAAAAAAAAAAAAAGGCTTGGAGGGGATAGGGATTTTGCTGCGCGACCGAACCGAAAAAAATGTGATAGTAAAACCGTAAGATTTTGTGCGTGGAATTAAAAAGCGTTAAATGAGACATACGGAGGCGCGACAGTCGCATACACATGCGAGTAGTGTATAATATCTTTTTTTTTTAATAGATAGGACAATTCAAGAGGAAGGTTTATGTATATAATTTATTAAGTTTTTATATACATTAGCTAAGATATAACAATAATTGTTGGAGGTGTCGGAAAAAAATTGGCCGCCTGGGAGTTTTCAACGAAAACGCTGCCTAAACCCTTTGAGATATAACAAAATAATGTATGGTGGAATTGTATATCTTAAATAGGCCTACAAAAAAGTCCGCGATGGCATATGTCTATCTCTTAGGAATCTTACTATATTGATTTAATACTTTAAAAATTAGCAATAATAACGCGATCATTTGAAAGTTATTTACACAAATACGGTATGAATCCTTATCATTTTAAATCAGTTAATTAGCTTCAGCACTTCATGGAGATTATTTTTCCCCTTTACATCATGCAAATTAAATGAATACTTTAGGATATACATATATCAAAATCAAAATAATACGCAAGAAAATAAATCGTGTTGCCGTGATTTGAATGGGTAGCTTAATAATAGAATCCTAAATCTACATCTACATCTACACTAATATTATAAAGAGGAAAATTTGTTTGTTTGTTTGGTTGTAATAAATAGGCTCAAAAAGTACGGTACCGATTTCAAAATTTCTTTCGACATTCGAAAGCTACATTATCCACGAGTAACATAGGCTAAATTATGTTCTGAAAAAAAAGGGCTTACGTAAGATATTTATTTATTTATATATTTTTAGCCGAAGGAACTTCGTTTCTACCTGGTGTCCTACGACATCACATTTCTTTTTTTAATACTATAGTGTATTCTGAAATCCATGAATATGAATTTTACGGTAAAACCGGTGAAACAAAAACGAAGGTCGTCGGCGTAAAACAACTATAAACATAAACACACCAACGACAAAAACCTAGTCCTCTATAGTCAAATTCTTTGTCTATTCTAGTATTTCGATCCAGTTTTATGTGTCCCAACAGCGGCGTTTTCCTTTATTTATTCAATGTCTAAACGGTAGGCAACAGTTTCGGTTTTATAAGGGTAACTAAATTTACTTTAACATGATATATACGGATAATTGAAAACGTTCAACGCTTCTATCATGTCTCGAAAGACGCAATGGACAGCAGTAGATGGCAAAGGGTTCATAATGATAAACAACTGATTGAAATTAACCTTAACACTTTGTGATTTGATGATTAAAACTATAATGACAGTTGACAAGCGCACCCATATTAAGCGCCGCGCGCAAAGTTGGGTAGAACTATCTAAAATAGTGTAGTTTAACATATTTACATTTTTACATTCTATTACCTGATTTACTCCAGTGCCTCTGTTTTAACTTTTTTACAGCTTTTCGGTATGTTAGCTATCATCATGAATTTTGCTGGTGTTGTTTAAAATTCCGTCAAATGCCGGTATGGTCTATTTGAAAGTTGTTCTAAAATTTGTATTACTAAGGGCCTGTTTCACAATCTCCAGATAAGTTCCGAATAGGCTGTCGGCAACATATTTGACGGATAGAGTATGGAGTATCTGTCAAATATGTTGCCGACAGCCTATTCGGCACTTATCTGGAGATTGTGAAACAGGCCCCAATTGATATATAGTTACATTATTGTATTTTACACCGTGAAATGTAAAAGTTGTTTCCCACTGCAGAAAAACTAATAATTATATACTACTAATTATATACTTTAAAAGTACTACACTTTCAAATCGTGGAGTGAAAGTTAAAAAATAATGTGTCGCTTTCTAGTACTTATTTTTTTTACAGAATGCTAAATCTACGATATCTTGTTACTAATACTTCATTTATTCATAAAATACAACATAATTACATAACCAATAAAAAACTATTTCACTGCGGGAAAACGGCTATTAAAATTTTAAGGTCTAAATAAATATAGAATTCAATTTTATATTAAAACCTTTTTTTAATTTGGTTGTATAATAATAGATATTTGATGCAGTATCTATTATTATACAACCAGATTAAGTAGTTGTGCTTGATAGGTTTTTAATTATGAACTTTGTTGCAGAATTTAATGAACAAGAACTTTTCAGCCATCAAAGTTTCTCGATGAGGTATTATGACGTTTACGATGTTCTTTTTTTGAAATGCTAACAAAGAACCTCTCACACTATGTACTCATTATGATCCATAAATCGAAAACTAGAAGTTATTGAACTCACTTTTTATAACTCCGAAATATTGGGAGGAATCCGGCAAAATTTCAGAACTTTTTGTAAAGAGTTGTTCCTAGCATGATATCCTATTGTCTGTATTCACGATTTTGTTCTTTTTTTAAAAAAATTTACAATACAAAGTATACCTTGAATTAAAAAAAAAAGTTTTGTAATAAAATTTATGCAGATTGATTTCAAAATGAAGGAATAAGACAATTGATCTCGTGTTTTTTTTTTCGTTTATATGATTACTTAAATTTAAATTATATTAATATTTATTTATAATATTCCTTAAACAAAGGTTTAAGCATATCACATATACTGATACTTACAGTCCAATTTAGTTGTATGCTGTGGGGTGACAAAGCTGTCGCCTTATCCAGGACCGGTACTCGAGGACTTTGGAAGCCTCCCCGTTGGAGGTAGAACTTATTGCTGCTGCGCCCCAGTTTGTTGTCCTGGTTTGAGTAGACTGCGGCTATGCGGAACCTGGAATTAATACATTTTTAAATTCCGGAAAAAATTCCAAGGCCGAGTTCACAAAAATTATATTTTTAGTGGCCTATAAATAAAAACAAAGTAAAAGGTAATATAATAAAAATTAACTTTCACTTGGAAATGTTATCAAAGAGTAAGTATCACTAACTTGTGAAATTGAACGATAAAATTCTTCAACGTTACGGAGAAACCAGATTCGGGCTTAAGTAATATATCTGAGACTTTCCTACTAACACAGGTGTTTCACAGCCTCTCACAAAATATAATCGATCTATTTTATTTAGATTTTAGATTAGATATAATGTCCTTGAAAAAATCTACCAAAGTGTATGAAAAAGTTTGTGCGTGACAAGATAACCAACAAAAAGAATTACGTTTCGCATTCAAGCTGGATTAGTGTGAAATAATTCTGGATATGTGGATTAGGACAGTTCTATGTAATCCTAGAGTAGCGCCCGGGGTTCCACTGGAGTTCCCTTTCCCGTGGGAATACAGGATGAAATGTAGTCTGTATTACTCGCTGCTAATGTTCTCATTAGTATTATTTTTATAATCGTGTAGAGATTTAGGCGCTTATGACGAGGCCTCACAGCTAAAGTTAAGCCTCTGACAAGATTCGCTACATCTAAATAAAATATTGTTTTATCATAGGGTAGTTTCGAAAAACTTTGTAACAGTAGGACGTCTGACACCTCAGTCCTCCCGTGACCATGGTTGCTGTAAAGTATCCGAAACGTCGGGCTTGTAAAAAACTCAATAAACCGCGATAAAATGCGTAAAAGTTGTTTAATTGTAATAAGTTAACCACGTAAATGAAATTTTAGTTTGCTAAAGTCCCTTAAAGTTTGCAAAAGTTTGCTTTTCACTCCGGGACTATTTATGTACCTATTCATATTTCAGAAAAAAAAATGTAGTCGTTATAAAATCACTAAAAATGTTTAAATGGAAACTTGTTTTGGCGCGTTGATCACAGTTTTAAAGTTAACAAAAATATTAAATTATAGAATTCGCGCAATCGTCTCCGTCATGCTTGTACCACATTGGTGCTCTCGTTGCATTTGTAATCGTCCATTGGCTATTGTAAAAGTTGCCACAAAAATAAGCCAATTGCAACTAGCTCCGGCTATTTTCAAAACAAATTAGAACGTGCGTTCCGAAATACGTTAAAATGCGTTTTTTTAAATTGTGTAATAAACTTAATTTTTCCAAAGTACCTTTTGAGTAAAATAATTGTGTAAGGCAGCGTAATAAATTACAAATGTATTTCACCATATACGATAGTACTTTCTACTGATATACTAAAAACCTATAAAGTTATCTAGTTTTCACTTCATTCGGTAAACAAACTAGAAATCTTAGTTCCATAACTATTCCCCATGGACTGCCCATAGACTAGGAATTTAGTTTTATTTGTTTGTCTATTATTCAAGTTCTTACTTGTAATATCTGTCTGGTACGAGCCCGTCTATTTGGAACGAGTGTATGTAGGAGGCGATGTCGTTGTTGGCGGTATGCCACTGCACGTTGGAAGAGTTGGACGCTTCTCTGTACTGCACCTGCATAGGATATTAGCGTTAGATCGTTACGAATAATTATTATGACATAACATTATAAGCACTACATTCAGTTAGTAGAACATTTACCACGTTTTCTGCAGTTTTGATATCGTGTAAAAATTATCGAGCACGGTGAAACGATAATCGGTAATTATCCCGTTTTTAATATGAAAAGAGGCGTGCTAAATATAAAATCTGGTAAGTAATTAAATTATTTTTCGAAAGGTCTAGACTTTTAGACCTGCTGGCCTTTAACCTCAATTAGTAGATAAGTAATTAAACAGCAAACAACTAAACGACTAAATAAATGAAATTTAGTAAAAAAAAAATTTTTTTTATTAATTTCTATTTTTACTACCTGTAACATGAACTTTTACGTAAATCAGAATGGAATATAACTAACATGAATTTCATGATTAACATAAGATGATGGTTTATAGCTACTAATAATTTAAACAACAGTTTTATTATTTATAAACATTTCACCAAAACTTACCTTGAAAAACTGTATGGGGAGACCATGATTACTGTGAGTCCAGGACACCATGACGCTGTCGTCTGAGAGACGCGTCACATTCGGCCGAGACGGTGGTTCTAATATGGCTGATAACATTCAAACATTACCAAACTAATAGGATTCCATAAGATCTTACTAATATTATAAAGGCGAAAGTTTGTTAGTATGGACGTTTGTTACTCTTTCACGTAAAAACTACTGAATGGATATTAATGAAACTTTACAACAATATAGCTTATACATCAGAATAACACATAAGCTATAATTTATCACAGTACTCCCACGAGAATGGGAAGTACGCGGGTTAAACCGCGGGGCGCTACTAGTCTGTTTATATTGTATCTTGATATTTATTTTGTATCGCTCTTATAGATTCTATAAGAACGATATAAAATAAATATACTTATAATTAATGTCAAAACTAAGCTAAGCTTCAAATTTAAGATTTAATTGTGCCTTTTTATCATTACTATTTATTATACCCACTTTATATCTCAAAATCATCATCATCATCATCATCATCATCATCATCATCATCATCATCATCATCATCATCATCATCATCATCATCATCATCATCATCATCATTATCAATATCATCTTGGCGTTCATTGAGGTAGACCTACGTTCAGCACTGGACGGATAGACTGATGATGATGATGCACTCGAAAAACATAACCCTCTTTAAATAAAAAGCTCAGGTGGATAAAAGTATCGTAATATTTGTCTTCAAACGAATGAGTCCGATATTATGGTTGCGTTCGTTCTGAGATTTAACCATTGAATGTAATAATTTAATACCTTTGTGTTTCCTTGTATTTTTCTTGTTATATCTTTTTGGTGGTTGTGAAGGTATGTGTAATGTTCTGGGCGCTTCCACGGAAAACTCCTAAAAAGTACATAGGTTAATGAATTATACACCTTTTTTATAAACAATAAATTAACCATATTTACTATTGTTGGGCCAAATCACTTGTAAGCGTTACGAGCACTTTCGCTGTCAAACAATTTTAATTCCTTCCAAACAAACTTAAAGACCAATATCCCTTGATATGCTGATCGCGAGGCTATTCGTGACGTCGCGTCGCGAGCGATATATTATTTTGAGTCTTTTCAGCCTTTAGACTTGCACTTTTATTTATTTATATCATTAATAACAATAGTAAATATTCCCTTATCTGTCAGTTTGTATAAGTCAACTTCTGATCAGGTACATATCCAAAGTCTACACTCCGCCCTGAAAGGCATATTCTTATGCGAAATAACTTAAGCACATTCTCCATTTTACTTTGTGACCTAATATAGTGCCTTTAAAAACCAGTATGCATTGGACACTTGATCAGATATCTACTACTTAGGCCTATTAGAGACGAGAAAGCGTTAGGCCCATTAAAAACCAGTAAGCGTTGGGTCCCTGATCTGCAACCTGACCTAGCTAATCCAGAGACCAAAATGTCGGGTACCTGGTCTGATATCTGCACAGGCACCACCGTCAGCAGCGCCGCGTCGTACGCGCAGCCAAGGTCGTTGCAGGCGAAACACTGCACGATCCCTGCGTGACGTTTCTCCACCCGATCGATGTACAGGTCTGAATCTGAAAGAATAGTGGAATAAGACTTTGTCAGCTAGCCATTGAGGTTTGGAAGACCTATTTTGTTATATATTATTATATTATCTACAAATACCTACATGATATTAATATTTGAGCTTATAATTCGACTTCCAATAAGGTTGCGTTAAGCGTTCAACGCTCCCCCCACCATGGTTCAAGCCTTGTCGTGGCGGTGGGGCTCAGTAGCCTAGGGTGAGCCCAACACCTTGGGCGAAGCTAATTGAGCCAAGGGGGCTCTTTGTACCCCTCTTATAAGAAGAGGGGGCTAAAGAGCGAGGATGGGAACCTCGCCTCATTGTACTGTCCCGACGGTGGGAGGGGTTGTTCTGGGCGCAGCGAGTCCCACATACCCGCCTAGGGAGACCCACTCCGCTGCGGGATGCGTCAGTGCATTTCCCGGCGTTAAAGAAAAAAAAGCGTTCAACGCTCCTGGGAGGGGGAGTAGAAAGAGACAGAGCGAGAGTGAAAAGGCACTCGAACGTATGAGCGTAATATACTTATTATAGGCCAGCGCAAGCGTTAGCAACGAGTAAATACTAAATATCAAATAATAAAGTAATAAGTTTCACTTCTTCCGCGCGAGGGACTCCACGCAATATTTTTATTAATTTTGTATTTATATGTTATTCCCGTAGTACACTCTCGGTCGAAAGCATTCACATTGTCCTATTCATAATTATTAGGCGGGATGCAAGCGATATCTACACATACGCGCTCGCCCTGCCTCGGTCTGTCTCGGAAATAGTGTACAGCTGCCATTATGTTTGTAATCATAATAAATGTATCATTAACCCTTTATCCACTGCTATCTTTGCTCACTTTTACTATGATTTTTCTTAATTATATACTTAGGCTATATTACTTTTTAATTCCATACGTTTGACCACTGTGTGCCTGCCTCTGTTCTACGGTGGACCACGGGTTTGAGGATTGTTTCTAAAAGCAATTTTTTTGGAGACAATGACAAAATGTCAACGTAAGAAATAATAGAGTCTCAGAAATAACCACCTCATAATTCTTCCTATATCATACGTATACTTTCAGTAAAGTTTGTAGGCTATTAACAATGCCTTTGCATTTGCAAAATACACGTAACCGTGTTGGATGCGAGTAGCGTTCATTGAGAAAAACCTATATTTAGCAGTGGACGGATAAAAACTGCAAGAAAGAAATATTTTTTCCTTTTATCTACATCTACATCTACACTAATATTATAAAGAGGAAAACTTTGTTTGTTTGTTTGGTTGTAACGAATAGGCTCAAAAAGTACTGGACCGATTTCAAAAATTCTTTCACCATTCGAAAGCTACATTACCCACGAGTAACATAGGTTACATTTTATTCTGAAAAAAATAGGGTTCCGTAAGATATTTGGGTTTTTCGGACACGAGGTGTAAAAAATCAACCAGAAAAGTTATTTATTTTGCGTACGCTGCCTAAACTATAAAAGATAGAACCATAAAATGTTCTAATTAATTGTAGATATTATAATTATCTACAAAAAAGTCCACGACACACTATACCTATCTATGTCGAGTGAAGCACAACAACCATATTTATTCAGAAATTTTGATTTTTTTGGACTACATTTAAACGAGTTTATTTTACTAATGCTTTTAATCCTTAAGATATGAAACTAAAGAGTTTGTTTATTTGAACGCGCTAATCCCAGGAACTATCGGTCGGATTTTAATGAAACATTTCAGTGTTCGATAGCCCATTTATCGGTAAAGATATATCATCCCGCTAAGATCCCGTTGTAAATCTTAGTTAACGCAGGCGAAGCTGCGGGCAACAGCTAGTTGTATGTATAAACAAGGTCAAAGAGTGGAGGCCACGTTTACACCACCACGAGCCCACAAGGTGGGATGACGATCTCCGTGCGGGACGGCCCGTATTGGATGCGAGTGGCAAGGGATCGGTCGTCTTGACGTTCATTAAGGGAGGTCTATGTTCAGTAGTAGAAAGATAAATACTAATTATGATGAAAATGATGATAATGAAGTATAAACAAACTGATAGAGAAAAACAGCTAGGTAAAAGAAAACCATCACAAACAATAAAGAATACACTTATTCATGGTTATGTATACAAAATAAAACATAGCGAAACAAGTGTACCTCTGTTAAATTAATTTAAGAAGCAGTTTAAGAGAAGTTAGCGCTCCAAACTAAATTTATACTGTTTGTAGCGACTCCGTAGTGTAAGGTAACAAAGGATGTAAAAACTTGGAGAAATTACTCGTGCAAGATACTGGTGGGAGGGAGGTATTTAATTATACTTAATAAACTTCCTCTTTGTACTATATTAATAATATATTTATATACTTGGTTGATTTTCGACGCTCCATGTTTAGTATAATTTTTCCAATTATATTATTGAGGTGGAACACCAATTAGCGGTCCTTGGTTTGCGTGCTCGCGTATTCTATATTTCTTTGATTTATTCAATTTCTTGTTATACTTTTTACGCGTACAGAAAAAAGGAGTCACGTACTAGTCGAACGTCTACGATTTTGAAAATGAAAGAAGGCGAGAGTTAGACCTGAAGCGAGACTGTCTTAAAAGCAAACCGCCTCCTGACATAACCTATAATTTTGTCAACGGTGTACTGACGTGCGTATGTGGCCGCACGCTCGTCAACAAAATAGGCTATGTCAGCCACCTATGGGCGAAAAAATAGAAATAGGAAACGGCTAGGAATGGATGAAATACTTTATTATAATAATAAAATTACTACAAAGTTTATGAACATTATTTTTAATCATTTGATATGGAGTTGCATAAAACAAAATGTACTCGTTTGCTATTCCGCTATCTTTTAGGAACCTTTCTTGTGAGTACCTAATCGATATTTGATAAAATACGATACGTACAAATACGATCATACGTCTACTAATCATTGAAAGAAAATTAAATATGATTCGCAATATTAGCAGTTGTTTCTTTAAACCACATTAGCCGGAAGTTCGTGCGGGCCTACTTATTGATAACTAGCTGTTGCACGCAGCTTCCCCTGCGTCAATAAAGTTTTAATACGGGTTTCTAAATTTTATAAATTTAATATAGCCTATTCACCAGGGTCAGTGTAGCTAAGAAAGAGGTAGTACGACCGGAGTGGTACCTCTCGCTCACATAATACCGGCGTAAAGTGGCAGTTATGCTGTCGCGTTTCGTGCAGTTGATGAGTTTTCGGTGGCCCATTGGGGGGGATAGGGAAAAGGACCGATTTGAAATAATTTTTCAAATCGGTCAAATAGTTTCGGAGCCTATTCAATTCAAATAAACAATCAAATCTTTCCTCTTATTATAAAGAGGAAAGATAGTATAGATTCCTGGTTTCTACCAGCATCATATCACATTATAATCAAGCCTTCTAAGGCTAAATATCCCGGTCGTAACGAATGCTTTTCCATAACATCTATCATCATCATCAGCCTGTACCACTGCATACCACTGCTATAACAATTTCCAATAATTTTGTTATTTTTTATTCTTCCAATATTTCCAAAGCTACAAATTCTTAGAGCAAATGATAAAGAAAAGTTTGGGTCGTTTTATTTTGTCAATTCCAAGTCTTCCTGCCTCTATTTTCCCGTTAAGACATGTAGGATGGAATCACAAACTAAACTGTTACATTTATAGCAGGCAGGTTTCGTTTAGGAATAGCTGACATCAAAAAACGAGCAGAACTTCGTTTGTTTTGTCAGCGCTTTCGAGCTTCGCGAATTTTCGTCGCACACTTTTGAAAACGCCTAGCGGTAAGCTTCAAGACAAATTCATGTTCGTTATTATACAGTTTTTATTAATAGCTATGGGCCGCGGAAAATTAATTCAAGATACAATATTTTAAAAATTGGACACTGAAAAGTTAATTTAGTTTTCTTTGCATAATTGGGCTAATCAAATAAAAAATATCGAATCGGATTGGTTCATCATCATCATCAGCATTTAACAATCCGCTGAGCATAGGCCTCCCTCAATGAACCCCAAGACGACCGAGCTCTGATACTCGTATCCAACGCGGACCTGCCACTGCACCGAGATCGTTTTCCCATCGAATTGGTTGTTTCTGTTAATCTCTACGCAGACAAACAAAAAAACAAACAAATTCGTTCGCATAATATTCTTATTTTAATTGATTATCCGTCCGATGGGAGTGGCAAGGGATCAGTCGTCTTGGCCTTCATTGAGGCTTATCTTCAGCAGTGGACGGATAAAGGCCGATGATGATGAGGATGATGAAATTTAAATAATTCCCAAATCAGAATGCCATCACGTTTCGGGTGAAAGCTAGAGCTTATTTGAGACTCGCTTCTGGAAAACCCGTCAGTCTCTTGTAACAGGAATCAAAAAGGCTATCTTACCTGTAGTCCTTATCCCCTTGCCAGTTTTGATGGTCTCGGAGTTGAGCAGCCAGTGCACTACGGGCTTGGGGCTGCCGTGGGGTATCCCGCAGGAGACGTGCGCCGTATCCCCCTCGCTGGCGTTCACACTCCCGGCTGATCCCTCCCAGTTGGGGGGCTGGAGGGATATCACCTTCCAGGATCTGCTCACGCCGTTGGCAGAACATGTATATATCCCCTGCAACCATTTCTTATATAGTCGACAATTTACATGGCTGATTGATGGATTGGGTGGCGCCACAAGCGGCACATTCAGATGTGATCCAATATATATTTTTTTAAATAATTTGAAAAGTGCATAATTTAACTTAAATTGTGAATAAAAAGAATTATAACTATTTGATTCTATTGTGCAAGTGTTATCTTAAGGAATAAAACTGCCAGGACTTAGTTGTTTACATTTTAAAAATTTGAAACTGAAGACTTATTTTTTTTTGGAATAAACGTTTTAAAACAGAACAGAACCTAAAATATTTGTGAACGAAGACAGGACGCATAATTAGTGAGTAAAATAAGATATTATTGTTTTGGTAAATGTAGTTTTTAAAAAAATTGCATATAAATTCAAAATAGTTGACCGTTTTGTTTGAAAAACACAAAGAAAGTGCTGCCAACTAGCGAAATATTATTATTTTACCTCGATATTGAACACATCGCAAACGGACTTAGTACCTGCTAAATACGCTAGAGGGCATTAAAAACTATATTTTTTGTTAATATGGAAGACGACAGCTTTGTAACCAAAAGAAAGCCACGACCTAAAAACAGACTTAACGATGACACTTCAGACTTAATTCTAGATAATATATACCTCAGTCCATTAAATACCGATGACCACTTATCTGAAAAACCTTCAGAGTCATCAGATTGGTGTCAATTCTTACAACAACGACCAGGAGCTTTAGAAAACGAAAATCAAAAATTACACGAATATATATGCAGTCTCCAAAATGAATGTATGCATCTTAGAAAAGAACTATCAAATAAGATTAGACAAATAGAATATCTCAAAAATATTGGTACAAAATCAGTTCAAAATAGTCCATGCTCGTCTGTATCCTCCCAGTCCAGTCGACGCTCGCTATCTTGTAACATAAATAAATTGGTAAACATAAGAATGAGAACTTCACCTATAAACAGTAATTATAACAAATCGCATATTAATGAAATGACGAATAATCATATCCCCAACGATAATCTCATTTGTTCTCCACAAAGAAATTTTTACAATTCTAATGACCTTATTTATCCACTGTGTTCACAAGGAAAGAAAAAACTGACGATGATTTGTAACAGTGACAATCTTGAAATAAGTAATAAGTATCATAAAGTATATGACACCACGAATTATACTAGAAATAAAATACATATAATCAGCGAAGGACCTGCGCGTGGGCTTGCATCCCGGTTATACTACGACTTCGAACGCTACAAAAGCAAATTGGAATGTGTTTATGACGTTTTTGGTAATGTTAAACGATTCGCGGACAGTTGTGAAGTACTCAGGACATGTGAACATGTACAAAATTGTTTAAAACCCAATGATGTAATAATTTTAACAATTGGTTCATACGATACAAATCCATATCGATTATTATGTAATTTAAGTAATATTCTTTATTTACTCAGAAACTACAAAGTTTTTCTTACTAATATTCAATGCAATCGCTATATGAATGAACTTGTGTTAAATAAAAATATAAAATTACTATTAAAACACTATCCAAATTGCCAACTTATTGAAATATTTTCTAACGATGAGTATGAAATAAATCATAATATGTTTATACATAAATTAAGTTTAAAGGTTTTGGTAGAATTAGAGTTATTAAATTTAACAAAAAAAATAAAGCAGTCTTGCGGTCAAACCAGTGCGCGTTACAACAATTATAATCAACAGAACCACCTATCAGGTGCCAAAAATTGTATCACTCACACACGAAATATGAGTACTATTGCGCCTAGTTCAACTTTAAATATACTGACAAACACTAACAAAAGTTTAAATAACGTTAACTCTTTTTCCAATGGTAAAAATTGTGTTTCTATTAGTCCTAAAAGGGGCACAATACCCTATTACTTTCGGCAGCAACAAGCAAAGACTAAATTAAATAAAAAGTTTTTTCGTTCCTAGCTGTAATCAACTGACCATATTCCATCAGAACATAGCAGGAGCGATTAATAAAATCGAAGACATATATTTTACATTATCCGATTTATCCAAAAAAATCAATGAAATTGATATTATATGTATGACGGAAACGTTTATAAAAAGAGGCACGGAAAATTTACTTAAAATACCTGGTTATAGACTGGTTTCGTCTCATTGTCGCGATTCGAATAGAGGGGGCTCTTGTATTTTGGTTAGGAATAATATTTGTTGTAAAGCCTGGACTACGGGGCTCTCTTGTGATTTCGATTTTGAATGTTGCGGTGTAGAAATGTTAGCACAAAAGTTAATAATAATATGCGTTTACAGAACCCCAACCAGTAATCCCACTATATTCTTAGAAAAAATAGAAAAGGTATTACTCGATATTTCAAAAAGATCGAAAAAAATTGTAATATGCGGAGATTGGAATTTCAATACTCTGAAACCTAATAAGTTTTGTTCAAATCTAATTAGCACTTTAAAAAATTTTAATATAGAAATGCATATTAAGACGCCTACTCGTCAAGACGCGTGTCTCGACCAGATTGCGAGTAACATTAAAGAAGTTCAGGCTGACATTAACTATTCAAATCTTTCAGATCATGAGACTAGTCAAATTTTAACAATCGAAATTGATAAAAATTATAAGTATTCTAGTTGGTATATACAGGTCAGAGACTTTAGTCCACAAAATATTAATAAATTTTACAATTGTATATCATCACTATCATTTTCCGAGGTATATAAGAAACCGAATGTAGAAGAAGCTTTCCAAGAGTTACACAGCCTATTAAGATTGTTCTTTAACTTGTGTTTCCCTATCATAAAGGTAAAAGTAAATAATAAAATTAAAGGAGTTGGATCATGGTTGACGAAGGGCCTAAAGAAGTGCTGCATTAAAAAAAGGATATTATACTTGAAATATAAACAAATAGGCTATGATAAAAATAAATACAAAACAAACTACAAAAAATACTCAAAAATACTCAAACAGTGTATACTTAAATCTAAACAGCTACAAAATAAAAAATATATTGAAAAAAATAAAAACAAATGTAAAGCCACATGGAAAATAATAAACGAAAACATTAATGATATAAATGATACCACAGACATAGAGAAAATAGTACATAATAATAAAATATATACTAATCCACTTGACATAAGTAATTTATTTAATAATTATTTTATTGACATGACTAATACTAATTATTTTAAATTTAATAATAATGACTTTACCGACACAATGAATGTTCACTATTCTAAATCAATATTCCTAAGCCCGACAGATCCTGTAGAAATACAAAAAATAATAAATAATTTAAAAAATACCAGATCTGTGGGAGTAGACGAAATAAATACTAGAGTATTAAAACTTACTTCTAAATGTATATCGGAACCCTTGAGCTACATTATTAATATGTCACTTCAAGAAGGATCTTTTCCTGACAGTCTCAAAATTTCTGTAATAAAACCGTTGTTTAAAAAAGGAAATAAGACGGACTTAAACAACTATCGACCAATCACATTAATACCAATCATTTCAAAAATTTTCGAAAAAGTTATGTTGACAAGGCTTAATAATTACGTGACCCACCAAAACATACTAACTGGTAATCAATATAGTTTCCGAAAAAATAGCAACACTTCTTTAGCTTGTTTTAATTTAATTAAAACTGTTACCGAAGCCCTAAATGATAAAATACTAGTCTCTGCTATATTCTTAGACATGAGCAAAGCATTTGACCATGTTGATCATTCGTTGCTCCTATACAAATTAGAAAAATACGGAATAAGAGGAACTGCAAATAAATGGATTGAGTCCTACTTATCTAATCGATACCAATGCGTCGAAATAAACAAAATAGACAATAAAAATAAAAAGTCTGTTAGATCGAGCTACTGTATTAATAGATTCGGTGTGCCTCAAGGAAGCGTACTCGGTCCTTTTCTATTCCTATTATATATAAATGATCTTCCCAAAATAACAGAACATCCAACGATATTATTCGCAGACGACACCACGCTTATTGTTAAATCTAAAGATAAAAGCAAATTAGAACATGAAATAAACTCAACTTTACATAAAATTATTATTTGGTTAAACAAAAATAATCTAAAAATTAACATCGAAAAAACTCAATTGTTACAATTTAAAAACTATCGAAGCCAGAAACAAAATTTAAATGTAAATTATAAAAACATAAATATTATCGAAGCAAACACAGTTAAATTTTTAGGTCTTATGCTTGATACCAATTGTAACTGGAAGGCTCATATAGAATATGTATGTAGCAAACTTGACCGGTTCGTTTATGCCATAAAACGGCTACGTCAAACAGTGGGCATTGAGGCAGCCCTTAAAGCCTACCACGGGTATGTATCTTCTGTCCTCTCATATGGTCTATTGCTGTGGGGTAACTCAGTTGACATTGAAAAAGCGTTTCGTGTACAAAAAAAATGTGTGAGAGCAATTTGTGGCGCCTGGTATTTGGATAGCTGTAAACCGTTATTTAAGAAATTAGATTTATTACCACTAACATGTATGTACATAAGAGAAATTTGTATTTTTGTAAAACTACACCCAGAATATTTTAAGCGTAGCTCAGAAGTAGGAAGAAAAAATGAAAGATATAAATCAAAACTTTATATGCCTAGCTGTAATATTAATATTTATAAAAATAATTCGCATGTACAGGCTATACAGATATTTAATCGTCTACCTGAAAAATTTAAAGAATTGCCTTTCAATAAATTTAAAAACAATATTACAATGTGGCTTAAAGAAAATTGTTTCTATGACCTTAATGAATTTATGTTACATAATAAAATTTGTCCTAGATTTATGAATTTTTAAAATTTTATTAATTATTATAATATTGATTATTTATAATACTTATTATTGTTATTAAAATTGTATTATAATTATTAATCTAAAATGACATTATTATAATATAAATATTTTAACATTATACCTACTATAAATGACAATAAAAATTTGCACACTTCGAGGAAGTAGAATGTAAGATACTAAATCAATGTAAATACACCTATCATGTACTACATTCTTGCAAATAAACTATTATTATTATTATTATTATTATTATTATTATTATGGCAATCTGCTAGAATTCATTCCGGTGGTCAAAAGGAAATTCTCGCAAAAATAGTATAAGGTAACAGATATGGCTGTATTTACTATTACTCTAGGGTTGCGTGGGGTCCGGATAAAGCCGTACATAGGTAGGTTTTTTGATTGCGTGTCCGGCCAAAATAAACGGAGTCCGACTTTTGTTAGAATTTTTACATATTGCAAACTAGAGATGCTAAATTCATCTTAGGCTAAGATTGTCTTGGCATTCGATTTTATCTATTAGTTCACCAGAATTTAACACAATGTATGATACTCATAAAAAAACTTGATTTTACATACAATTTCTTACATACATACAAATTATTTATCGGACCTATACATATAAGTCCGATAAATAATTTGTATGTAAAATACAAATTATTTATCCTCAATAATGTTGGGTGTCCGGTCTTTCTACCCAAATGTCCGGCCAAGCTGACTGGTCTGTCCGGCTATTAGGTTTGGCGACCTGGCAACCCTAACTCTGTAACTATTTTAAAATAAATTGAAATAATAATACGAGTATATAATGGGCTGGGCATTGAAAGCTGGGAAGAGATCGCTAAAGACAGAACGTCGCATTACGAAAGCCAAGTTCCACTTCGGGTCGTTGAGCCAGTGGAGTAAGTAATAATAATATATAAATAATCATAGCAACAAATACCGCTTTAAGTCAAAAGATATTATAATGAAATAACTTTTAGGGATTTAATCGCGGTTTTATCAAGGTCACTGTCCTCCCGCGTCCCTGATCGCTGTAAACTTTACAGTGTAAAGTATCCGAAACATCAGCAGGTAGAAAAAAAATCCACGATATACTCTGTAAAAGTTGTTTCATTATAATAAGTGAAATTTATGTAAACATATGACAAAAATCAATAGATATTTTAATATGTTACCTCATCTTCAGGAGTGAAGGGCGAGACCACGAGCGTGTGGTTGTGTTTCTTCGACAGGCTGACCGAGTCACGTGACCACGTGATCCTGGGCGGCGGGGTGCCCACAGCACCACACCACAGACGCAGACTGCCGTCAGGACGCACCGGTGTTGTCAGCGTACCATCATTATCAATAACACCCACGTACTCTTTGTTTTCGAGGAATCTAAAACAAATAAGTAATATAATATTATTTAGTGAATGTCAGATTTATAACTTGACCAGAAATGTGAAAACCCTTCAGTGGTGACGATACTATCCCTTTTGTATGGTAAAACTAGCTGTTGCCTGCAGCTTCGCCTGCGTTCACTAAGATTTACAACGGGATATGAGAACGCAGAATAAGTAACTTTTCTGGATGATTTTTTACACCTTGTGTCCGAAATATAGGAATTCGTTTGGAATTTTTTTGCTATTTTCGATGGTTTATATATTTCTGATCAAGTTATACATAATTTTTAGAACCTACCTTTTAATGAAACGGTTTGTTCTAAAAATTAAAACAGCTAACCGAACCGCAGTATTTGGGAGTATATTTTCGGATGGTCGTATTATGGTGTCCTTAATCTTAAGTTTCATCCGTACAGTTACATCTAAGAGTCACCAAATTATTCAATCACGAAACGATGTTAAGATAAGTTTTAATTTATTTTCTGAAGCCTACCTGGTTCCTCCATTTCCCTCATGCTGCACCTTCAGGTAGATCCTCTCGGGCAAGTTCTCCGTCTGACCGCTCAGCTCGTTGGTGGCTGAGCAGCCGTACGTGCCGCTGTCTTCCACCGTGGCGTTGTTGATGACCAACACACCATGAGGTGTCTTCAGGTGCTTGCGGGAACCCTGGAAGGAATTATGTCATGATAACTAACTCATCCATTTCACTTACGAACATTTGGCCAGTACAGATTCGAATCCCGCCAATGCTAATAATTTTATGGTGAACTAGGAGCGCCGCGCGGTTTCACCCGCGTAATTCCCGTTCGCGTGGGAGTACGACGATAAATTATAGCCTTTGTGCTATTGACCAGTCTTTCCCAAAGTGGGCGATAACGCCCCCTTGTGGGCGCTGCAGGTCTCAAGGGGGGCGGTAAGAGACCCAGAAAGAAAATGGGGGCGTTGTGTCGAGGCAGGGAGGGGGGGGGGGGGGGTGATTTGTAATTTTATTTAGCTAGTAGGCCTCTTAAACAACCTCTTAATTGCAAGAGCTCTCGACTCTCAACAGCAACTTGTGAACATCAACTAATATGAATTAAAAGATTGTTCAAACTCGATTCTATATTTCTCTCCGCGTAGTTCATATATCTGTCATATTTTATTGAATATAGAAAAAATGAATCATCATGTCAATCGGTCGCTCCGATTAAAAGAAATAAAAAGGCAACAGACACACTTTCGCATTTTAATAGTTATTAGTACTCGTAGATATCTATCATGTTTTAACAAGTTTTTGTTAAATAACCCTGAATTGATGAAATGGCTGAAAACATTGAAGAATCATTGTGCGATCACCTGAGGACAAGTCAATTCTCAATTCAGCTCGATGAGTCCACTTTACCAACTAATGAAGTATTGTTGTTGTCTTACGTGAGGTTTATTAAAGATGAGAAAATATGTGAAGAACTATTATTTGCTAGAAATTTAGAGACCGATACAAAAGGTGAAACCATATTCAATACATTGGAAAAGTTTTGCTATGAGAAAGAGATTCCTTTGAAAAATATTATTTCAGTTGCTACGGATGGCGCTCCGGCTATGACAGGGTGCCATAAAGGCTTCATAGCGTACTTAAAAAATAAAATTCCAGATGTCCTTGGTGTACATTGCGTTATTCATAGACAACATTTAGTTGCTAGAAACTTAAGTGAAAAACTATTTCAATCACTGCAATATGTCATCAAAGCAGTCAATAAAATCCGCAACAGCTCTTTGAATGATAGATTATTTCATCAGCTTTGTGTTACTAATGACGAGGATTTCAACCGTTTGTTGTATCATACTGAAGTTCGTTGGCTATCAAGAGGCAATTGTCTGACTCGATTTTACAACCTGTTTGACTCTGTTATAGAGTTCTTGGAAACTAAAGATACAGAATTGCACGACAAGCTCATAACATCAAAAAATGATATAGCTTACATGACAGACCTGTATAAATTGTTCAACGACATGAATCTCCAACTGCAAGGCGATAAACTAAATTTAATTAAAACAAAAAACGTCGTTGCTGCTTTCGCAGCCAAACTGCTTTTACACAAAAAGAATTTGGGCAGACGTGAGTTTCACAATTTTCCAAATTTATCAGTATCATGCAGTAACGACGAATTGTTTGCCTACTGCCAACATTTGGAAAACCTCCACATTGACTTCACCGAAGGATACCAGGACATTTTGAACTTGGAAATACCAGACTGGGTGTTGGATCCGTTTTCAAATGACAACACAGCAATGTCACATCAGCTGGAAGAAGAACTTATAGAATTGACAACAAACGAGGAAATAAAAATCAAGTTCAAAAATGGTTACCAAGAATTTTGGCTACAAAAACCGATCCCGCATTTGTACCCTGGGGGCCTAGCCAAAATGCCATTACGAAAACGACAGCGACGATCGTTCGTCCGTTCGAAGTTGTGATTGGCTAAATCACGTCGTCGATTGAACGATCGAGCGATCGACGACGTAATTTAGCCAATCACAACTTCAAACGAACGAACGATCGTCGCTGTCGTTTTCGTAATGGCATTTTGGCTAGGCCCCCTGGATTGTGGTCAATCGTTCAACGATTCTTGATAGCATTCCCATCGTCATATTTGTGTGAACGTGGATTTAGTGCTGTGACAACACTGCTTACTAAAAAGCGCAATCGTTTGCTTGTTACCGAACGTGGCGACTTGCGACTGTTCTTGAATAAATTGGAACCTGATATCAACAAACTTATTAAACAGCATCAGATTCATCCTTCACATTAGTTTTTATATAAGGATTGATTATTTTAGTTATATTTTTAATAAAAGATACTCTGTTTTAATACTATAAAGTTGCGTTTCAATAATCATTCTTATTGGCAGGTGGAGCCCGTAAGAGTTAACTTGAGACCTTAAGCGCCGTTGTATGTTACCTACTGCGCTCAGGTTTCAAGTTGCGGGTTATAGTAAAAGTTTCGTTTAGAATTCTCCGTTAATATACATAATATACATATATAGGTCACAATAATTAATTAATTCAATTTGAAGTTATAGTGGTTTTTAAATAGGTGAAAAAATGGGGGCGCTAAAAAAATATTTATTCTCAAAGTGGGCAGTAGACAAAATAAGTTTGGGAACCACTGTGCTATTCTGATGTATAAGCTATATGATTGTAAAATTTAATTAAATCCATTCAGTAGTTTTTACGTGAAAGAGGAACAAACATCCATACTTACAAACTTTCACGTTTATAATATTATTAGTAACAAGTAAGATATCTTTAACATAATATATTCTTGTAATGCGTCTTTTTCACAATAATTTTATCCGACAAACACGAAATTAGGATTCAAAAGACTATTCGAGAAATGCTCAACATTTTTGGTAATATCGTATCCCTCTCGTGTTTGAGTGGAAAAAACTTAACCGCCTTAACTCGGGGACAATTAAAGTGAAGTTCCCCAAAATTGGCGACGTGAGACCGCCCGGACTTATTGGAAAAGTCTTCAAATAACTAAAAACGCTTTTTACCCAAGATATGGTTTTGAGAGGCATTTGATACTTGAAATTTCGTTTATGGACTTTAAAACGTGGGATTCTTGAAAATGAAAAATATTTTATCTATATCTATATACATATAATAAAAAAATATCTAGTATAACATCATCATCATCATCGTCACCATAATTATCATTACCATCATCCCCATCATCATCATCATTATTATCAACATCAACATCGTCATTATCACCACTATCATCATCATCATCATTATCATCATCATGAGCATCATCATCATCATCAGCATCATCATTATCATCATCATCTTGGTCGTCTTTGGTAATTTTTATACCAATGTTACGTTATTAATTTAAGTTTTCTTACGGATAAAACGTTGGTTTCGTCACGTCACGTTAGGGACCTACCTTATCTTCCTTCCACCAGCTGAGCACCGCTGGTGGTTCCGATATAGGCTCCTTGCAGTGCAGCACTACGGTGTTATGTAGAGGCGCAGTTATAACTCTTCTCTCAGCTGTGTTACCGCTCAGGTCTAGCTTGGCTATGGATAGCCTGGCTGGTATGGACACCAGACTGATGCCTCCGTACCATACCACACACTGAAACAAAACAATTCGTTGATTACATGGATGGAAAATTGATTTATTATAAACAGCAATGTTCATTTTAATTAAGGGTGAACCATCAACCAACTAAGAAGCTCCTTGACAATAGGTTATGTGATAGGTTGCCCTTTAACATCAACAATCACCCAGCATTTTTTAGAAGAGTGGGTAAAGAAACAGTCAATAAAGTGGTGATGAGACATAAGCGACATCCACTGACACGCCAGAGTATTAGGATTAGCCCTCATTAAATTAGGTGTATCTCCCCACCACGGTTCAGGCGTTGTCGTGGCGGTGGGGCTCAGTAGCCCAGAGTAGACCCCAACTACCTTGGGCGAAGCGAATTGACCCGAGGAGGCTCTTTGTACCCCTCTTATAAGAAGAGGGGGCAAAAGAGCAGGAGGAGGGAGACGAGGACGGGAACCTCGCCTTATTGTACTGTCCCGAAGTTGGGAAGGATTTTTCTGTGGTGAGGGGTAACCCCTTTGTGGAGGTGGCGTCGGTCAACTGAGAGACTGACTAGCCGTTCAGGTGACCTGTTGCTTATAGATCCAGGGCACCTCACCAAAGGCGGCATTGGTGGCACTCGTCGGGTTTTAGTGGGTAGAGCTGCGTCCACTCACCAGCTTTCGGCAGCGAATCCCACATACCCGCCGGGGGAGACCCACTCCCCAGCGGGATGTCTAAGCGCAGTTCCCGGCGTTAAAGAAGAGGTGTGGGTTATCTAGGTATGGATAGTTCTTCAAAATTGATATTGAAGTTTTCCAATATATTTATTTCTAAACTAAATAGTTTGCGCTTCCTAAGGGGTAAAATGTGTATTTGTAGTCGTCGTCGTCGTCCCAGTAACTTTTAAAATAAAGGCAGAAACACACTTACGTGTCGTGACGTGTCGTGACGCGCCAGAAGCATATCGGTTTCATACATTTAATATGTTTAGGGACATATTTGCGTGTCGCAACGACACGACAGGCAAATATGTCCCTACGTGTCGCAACGACACGACAGGCAAATATGTCCCTACGTGTCGCAACGACACGACAGGCAAATATGTCCCTAACAAATATTAAATGTATAAAACCGATATGCTTCTGGCGCGCCACGACACGCCACGACACGTAAGTGTGTTCTTCAGTCAGTCTTTATACACCTTCAAAGACTTAAAATGTCATCTGGTAGTTTTCCTACGACGTCCTTTACCGGTGAGCAATGATCACGTGTTTAGGGTGCACTTAGAAATTTAGAAAAACCTAGGGCACCACAGGCTTTTTTTTAAATATCATTTCAAGGATCGAACCCGGACCGTAGTTGCTTTTTGAGCTTTAATAAATATATTTCGTCATTTCGGCTTTGTTTTATAATTATTACAATCGAAAATTATTACAAAATGATCTCTCAAAGGTTTGCCTCGTGGACGAAATATTATGAATTCACTAATTTCCACTCATTTTCGTCCACAAACCTGTGAAACTTGTTAATGGCGCGCTTAAGGCCAGTATATTCGGGCGTTTTATGCATTGAGCGCAATCGCCCTGCCCGCACGACGAGGTACGCGTAGTCTCCAAACAAATGAACTTTCTTGAACCCGGCGTGAACTTATTGTCCGTCTTAGTATAATTTTAAACGTATGGCAACTTACTAGGTTTTTTTTTTACTTTAGTTTATTTCATAAGAATTACATTATATAAAGAGCGTTTTATGGTTTTGTTATCGATCCTGAACACACATGATCATTTTCTATTTTAATAATTACTTACTAAGTTTTTGTATTAAAATGGATACGTTACGTGAGTATTTAATCTTGAACATAAATACATATTTCCCTTCGCAGACTTTCTGAAGGCATATTTAGGATACTATTATTGCTTTCATATTTTCATTTTCATATTCATACCGTATTTGTGTCAATAACTTACAAATTATTGCATTATAATTGCCAATTTTTAAAGTATTAAATTGATATAGTATATATATATGCCATCGTGGACTTTTTTGGAGACCTTTTTAAGATACACATTTCCCCCATACATTATTTTGTTATATCTTAAAGGGTTTAGGACGCGTTTTCGTTGAAAACTCCCAGGCGGCCTATTTTTTTCCGACACGTCCAACAATTATTGTTATATTTTAGCCAAGGCTTATAAAATTTTAATAAATTATATACAAAAACCTTCCTCTTGAATTGTCCTATCTATTAAAAAAACCGCATTAAAATCCGTTGCGTAGTTTTGAAGATTTAACGTACAAACGGGTACAGGGACGGAGAAAGCGACTTTGTTTCATAATATGTTTAAATGGATATAGCATGATATTGCTAAGAGATACACATATGCCATCGTGGACTTTTTTGTAGACCTATTTAAGCTTCACAATTCCACCATACATTTTTTTGTTGTATCTCAAAGGGTTTAGGCAGCGTTTTCGTTGAAAACTCCCAGGCGGCCTATTTTTTTCCGACACGTCCAACAATTATTGTTATATTTTAGCCAAGGCTTATAAAATTTTAATAAATTATATACAAAAACCTTACTCTTGAATTGTTCTATCTATTAAAAAAACCGCATCAAAATCCGTTGCGTAGTTTTGAAGATTTAAGCGTACAAACGGATACAGGGACGGAGAAAGCGACTTTGTTCCGTAATGTTTAAATGGATATAGCATGATATCGCTAAGAGATAGACATATGCCATCGTGGACTTTTTTGTAGACCTATTTAAGCTACACAATTCCACCATACATTTTTTTGTTGTATCTCAAAGGGTTTAGGCAGCGTTTTCGTTGAAAACTCCCAGGCGGCCTATTTTTTTCCGACACGTCCAACAATTATTGTTATATTTTAGCCAAGGCTTATGACATTTTAATAAATTATATACAAAAACCTTACTCTTGAATTGTTCTATCTATTAAAAAAACCGCATCAAAATCCGTTGCGTAGTTTTGAAGATTTAAGCGTACAAACGGATACAGGGACGGAGAAAGCGACTTTGTTCCATAATGTTTAAATGGATATAGCATGATATCGCTAAGAGATAGACATATGCCATCGTGGACTTTTTTGTAGACCTATTTAAGCTACACAATTCCACCATACATTTTTTTGTTGTATCTCAAATGGTTTAGGCAGCGTTTTCGTTGAAAACTCCCAGGCGGCCTATTTTTTTCCGACACGTCCAACAATTATTGTTATATTTTAGCCAAGGCTTATGACATTTTAATAAATTATATACAAAAACCTTACTCTTGAATTGTTCTATCATCATCACTATTACAATTTACACCCCCCTCCCTCACCACCACCATCACCACCATCATTATTCTCGTCAGCGTCATCACCACCATCATTATAATCATCAACTTCATCATCATCACTATTACAATTTACACCCCCCTCCCTCACCACCACCATCACCACCATCATTATTCTCGTCAGCGTCATCACCACCATCATTATAATCATCAACTTCATCATCATCACTATTACAATTTACACCCCCCTCCCTCACCACCACCACCACCACCATCATTATTCTCGTCAGCGTCATCACCACCATCATTGTAATCATCAACTTCATCATCATCACTATTACAATTTACACCCCCCTCCCCCAACACCACCACCACCACCACCATCTTTATTCTCGTCAGCGTCATCACCACCATCATTATAATCATCAACTTCATCATCATCACTATTACAATTTACACCCCCCTCCCTCACCACCACCACCACCACCATCATTATTCTCGTCAGCGTCATCACCACCATCATTGTAATCATCAACTTCATCATCATCACTATTACAATTTACACCCCCCTCCCCCAACACCACCACCACCACCACCATCTTTATTCTCGTCAGCGTCATCACCACCATCATTATAATCATCAACTTCATCATCATCACTATTACAATTTACACCCCCCTCCCTCACCACCACCACCACCACCATCATTATTCTCGTCAGCGTCATCACCACCATCATTGTAATCATCAACTTCATCATCATCACTATTACAATTTACACCCCCTTCCCCCAACACCACCACCACCACCACCATCATTATTCTCGTCAGCGTCATCACCACCATCATTGTAATCATCAACTTCATCATCATCACTATTACAATTTACACCCCCCTTCCCCACCACCACCACCACCATCATCATCATCACCACCACCACAATCACCGCGATCATCATCATCACCACCATTTAGAATTTAAAATTAATATTTTTATAATAAAGATGCGAGTAGCAAGGGATCGGCCGTCTTGGCGTTCATTGAGGGAGGCCTATGTTCAGCAGTTGATGGATAAAGGCTGATGATGATGATGAATTAGTAACATTAAATCGATATTAAAATAAAATTGAGGAAAAAACACGCTGATGATCATGATTACGACAAAAATGAGAAAAAAATATTAAAACTAAATATTGTTCAAATTTTTATTTTTATTTCCTATGTACACTATCATATCAGGCACCGGCTTATATATTCCACACGTTGCTTTAACGATCTATAGCAGGGGAGAGCCGCCAGGCAGCAGCGAAACATAGGTCCTACTTTGTTAACGCCTCGCAGGCAACTAAATTGAGGCCGCGCTGGGGACTAGTCGAGTTTTTCACATTATTTGATATTGAGAAAAATAAAAACATTTATTTAAAGAAGTAAGATCAGAATAAAATTCTAAATGTTATTACCTATTTTTTCATATAAATTTTGTAACTTAAAATCTCACATTCTTCAATTACAACTAGAAAAATAATCAAAAACATCTTGTGTTTGTGATTTTTTTTTATCGAGGCAAGTTACAATGATCGTGTTTTGAATAGGTTAATAAAAAAGAATGTATACTAAACTACAACATATATTTTTAACGGATCAAAAAAACCAACATTACTATGTTTACGACTTAAACAAAAACAGGCGCTTTGGGATATACTGGCCTTAACGTATTCGAGTTCTAAAAGCTTGTCGAATTATTTTGCTAAAAATTTTTTTGTTTAAATATCCTTGTAGTGGCCGATTTGTGTTCGATGCGAGTGGCAAGACATCGGTCGTCTTGGCATTCATTAAGGGAGGCCTATGTTCGGTTGTTGACGGGCAGAGGATGTTGATAATGATGGCTAATATGTTTTGACTAATAGCTTATGGCCAAATATTAATAAATAAAATTGTAGACAAATAATTTTGTTAGAAGCATGTCTATCGTTTGAAGGTTTTTTATCGTGTATGAGATATAGATTTCAGCTCGGGATAGTTTTTTTACTGCTACCTTGTAAAACTTTAAAAAAAATATTATTTATCTATTAAAATTGCAATCAGTTAAATTTTCAAATAAAGCAAGTAATATTTTAATTCCTTAAGTAATACTTAAAGTTTTAATGCATTTTGCACTTCTATGCTATAATTACCACCAAATCTCTGAAGCTATTACTAAGTGTAATGTGTGTTTAATATGTGTAAAGTGCTATACGTTTAGCGGGTAATCGAGTTCTAACATTTGATTGACTTAAGCCATTATTAACACTAGCAAAACAAACGCTTCTTGTATTCCTTTTTTATTATTAATTTATTTTTGACGTGTTACAAACGTCTTATAAATCGAACGCACGCACAGAAAAGCATGACTTATATACGTTCCGCCTAAGCCGAGCGTGTAAGTAAGAGCACGGAACAAGCGATAGAGAGGCACAATCGGCCTAAGCGTTCGGCTTGTTACACGTTACGGCTTTTTGAACGCTTTTTATTGGTACAAACTTAAACACAGGTGAAGCAATCACCTGTATGTCAGGTATATTTGTGAAAGCGACTTCTTTAGGGGCGATTTTGGCCCGCTTTAGACGGCCATCTTAGATTATTAATATGTCTAGATGGAGTGTCGCCCTACAATCAAAACAAAAAGAACTGGCCAACATTTTCAAACATGTGTTCGAAATTAGTGATACTAGCTACTCCCATAATCATCCTTTTTAATCTCGTAACACTTCAACCCAAACCTTCATTATAAATAAAAACAATAATGCGTAACAATTCATGCGTATTCTATGACAGTGGGGCGGATACTAAACACGGAGAAAGCATTTAGAGGCCAACAGTTGGATGCTATTTTTTTGGACGTGTTTTTTGCGCGACGCTCTATCTAGATATATTATTGATCTAAGACGACCATATTTCATTAAAATCCATTGAGGACCAATGACAATACCCTTACTCAATAAGATTATACCATTTTTCAATTTGTAGAAGCAAAAGCGTGTTTTTTGGAGTTTACTCCTTAAGAATCGATTTTCATATATAAGGCGCCCGGTATGAGAAAAATCCGAGGGGTAAAACCAACTGAACTAACGAAAAAGTGTCACGTTTTTGGTGCGCACCTTTAGTGCGCAACTTTCTAATTTAGCTGTGAGTGTATTGAGACGTACATAGGGTATGCTGTATAGGCGACTATACCTATATACTATATGTTATTGTGCTTGTTTGTTTCTATTAGTGTCGATGTATTTATATTGCTATTTTTTTTTGTTATAAATATCAATAATTAACATTGTAATTGTGAAGTTATTTTTGCGTATGGTTAGATACTCGTACTTGAGGAGTAAACTCCAGTCGTGCGTCGGAGCTGACACACACATTTTTTGTTTTTTTTAGAACTCTATTATTTTGAATAGCCTAGGGGGGCAAACGAACAGTCGAAGCCTTTTTGCGACTATCGACGTCCATTAACACCCATACAACCAAAGATCATGCAGATGCGTTGCCCTCCTTTTCTCTATCCACCAATGTACCATCGGAAGCTGACAAACTCTTAACAAAACGTATCACATTAACGTAATAAACGTAAAAGTCTCATTCGGAAACCGAGATTACTGACAAGTATTTTTTTTGTTATTATAGCAGCAGCCAGGGTTTTTAGCCACTTTAAAAATTTCATGTTTCTCTTTTATGATTTAATTGTTGCAATTATGTAATTTACGAATAAACGTATAGGTCACACAGTCACACTGCCTAACACAGGTACTATTTAGTATTTCTGTCATATTAGTTTAGTTATATATCGGTTGACTAATTATGAACGAAGTGACGAAACCCTAATAATACAGACGTAGCAATAGGAACCACCCAGCGCGAATTCATCACTCAAAAGATCTCATGAATTAATTACGTTATATGGCATCACGCCATTGTATTAGGTGCGCTATCTGCTCTGTGATTGGTCGGTTTTAGTGGCGTGACGTCATTGAAGACGACACTCTTGATTTGCATGCCACCTATGACGGCAGTGTAATTAGGAGATATAGTTTCATAAAGTACCGTATGATTGCAGTATACCTCGCCCTTGTTAGCATGAGTACCACCTTTGTACATGATTCTCCCATGAAATAGCTTCCTTTGTTTCAATGAGAAGAGGAAGTGAATTATAGGTAAAAAGCTTAATATGTTACGACTCAGGGTAGGCAACACATGGATGAGTTGCCTAAGATAGTATTAGGTTAACTTGTTTTTTTTTTGAAACGTCTAGACTTTCAGGCCTGATGGCCTTTGAGCTCAATCGGTAGGTAAGGTAGGTTAACTTGTTTAATTTCATTGGCCACGGTGACAACTTACTGTCGTTTGGCCCGTTGGCCAACGCTATCATGATAACTGGATATACATAATGAAAAAAATAGATAATGAAAAATATTAGCCTCATTCAACATATTTATGGCATTAATTTACTAAGCTTACGTAGCGCGGGCAAAAAGTGAATCGGAAATATTTCCTGAAATTGAACTTTTATAGGATGCCTTTACGAAAGGTAATTTCGCATTCCTGTCGTTTTTGTTTCGTATTTCATTCTGTGAACTCATCAATGGCGTGTTTTCACGGTGGTGCCTTTGAATTTAGCCAGTTCTGATTGGGATTCCTTATGAATGATGAATATACATAAATTGGAACACCATAAAGTTGTCATACTTTTTTTACATCTTTTGGTTAGTGCCACAAAAGTACAGCAACTTTTTTCAACGCTTATTCAAGATCTATTAATAAGATTTCCTTAAAAAAATTGGTTCTCTGTACAATTCGAAATCGGTTTACAGACGGTAGTTTGACGTGACAACGTCAAACATTACATTCAGCACGAACCGAACTGAGCCGATCGTTCGAGCCGATCATGCCCCTCTCTCGTTCGTGTCGCGCTCTCGCTTTCGGAACGCTACATGACGTCATCTTTTTCGTGCATGCAGCCCATAGTAGCAAGTTATTAGACGTTGTCAGGTAAAAAGTAGCATAAAATAGAATTGTTGCCACCACAACCGGTACCGGAGCCCTTGCTAGAATTAAAGAGTGGAGTCCGCGTTTAGGTAGACGTAGTGTTGGTCGGCCATCAGGAAAGACAATCTCCGTGCAGTGGTCGAGGTGCAAGTGGCAAGGGATCGGTTGTCTTGGTGTTCAAAACTAGTACATGCACAAGTTTAAAACAATAGTATTAAAACAATTATACTAGTTAACATTTAAATTACATTACTAATTAAATGTTCGGATGAGAACAGTTAACGATGCCCGAGAGTCAACCAACATGAGAATTTACTTTGTTTCCTAAATTAACATTCCTATATTATACACGGGAACGCTAAAATTTATTATCTAATGCTTAGTGGTTTTAATGTTGTGACTACATTAGTGTGCCGTAAGTAACCGTTGTCTTAGCTTTTGCATAAACTTTTATGTATACGCCAATAGATGGCAGTGAGCGAGATTTTAAATCACGGTTACGTACCCACAACTCGAGTTCTGACTTCTGACGAATGTACCATGAGGCTAGGTTAATGACGTATGTCGTACGATTGTTAGACAAAAATATTGGCGCTGTAACTGCTCAGTATGTACTGTATGTATTGTTTATTTGACGACCTCTGTTGCTCAGTGGTTAGCGTGATTGCGCTCAAGCCGGAGGTAGCAGGTTTGAATCTCGCCAGGGAACAAAAAGGTTTCGGTGTTTGTCGGTCATGGATTTGTAAAAATCTTAAATATAATAACCTTCAAGTAAACAGCATGTCACCAACGCACCTCCTAATCATCTGGTGTAATTCCCCCCCCCCCCCCCCCCTCCTCTTCCTAATTCAGAAATCTTAGTCCTTAATCCGAGGATCATTTGCGACACTGACCACTTCTGCTGTCGGTCATCCTAGTTTGACTATCCATCTAATATAAAAGTGATGCCATACCTGATACAGCGCTGTCGGTTTATCCTCTTTAATCTCCACCATCAAGCGCGTGGACACGCTGTCCCTGTCATTGGCACCAGCGATGTCCTTCCAGTCGTTCCACTGGTGGTCCACAGGCCGCCAGCGCCACACCAGCCGCTCCCCCGGGACCCGCACCGCGCACTCGAAGGTCACCGTGTCGCCCACAGGCGCGGTAACCGATTCTGGAAACTTCGTGAATTCCATTTCGATTTCTGGAACAAAGATTTTTTTTTAAATAATTATTAAAATGCATGTACAACTTGTACATTGTATACTAGAAACTGCTCATTCGAGTGTCATCACAGGGGATGCACTGCACAGGGGATGCTGCAGGGTTGGCGCATGTAAATTATTGAAGTTTAAGTGAAAACTTCTTTAGCGCAATCGAGCATTTTTTGGTAGGGATAATCTTACAGATTCGCGTCACCGACATGATAATGTGACATTATGACGTCATTATGAAATTCCTATATTTGTGTTAAAATTTAAAATGTCATAATAAGGCTGCGTTTCCACCGGAGATAAGCTAAACTGCGTTGTGAGGAATATGCTTTACAAGAACCAATAGAAACGTCGCGCTGAACGTGGTCAGGCAAATGAAGCGTTTCTATTGGTTCTTAAAAACACATTCCACGCAACGCAGTTTAGCTCATCTCCGGTGGAAACGCAGCCTAATTCTCTACATCATACGATTGTTGCTATAATAACGACTAACTAAAATTTTATTTTCGTATTTCATTAATACTTTATATTTGAACAGCTGTCCATCAAAGACGCCAATTTGAGACCAATCAAGATTGCCTACAGATCCGTCCATCGTCAAATCAGCTTTACATTTGATCTAGATCAGCGAACTGGCATACTACACACAACTATTTATATAAATTGCATACAAAAAATATTTAAAATGTATGTCTGTAATAAATTATTTGACGGAAGTAACACATAAAAAACACGCACTCACGCGTTGTAGAGATGAATTATGACTTTCATAGAAATACATTTTTGATGGGAATATATTTTGTTGTATTTTTTCTGATATAAATTTCACATCAAAAAGAATCACATTACAAAACAAATCAAAGAAGTAAAATATTAAAGAAATGTGACCTGACAATAAAACTAAAACCTGCTTTAAAGACAATTAAAATAATCACGAATCGATTGATACTCCATGTCTAAATCGAACATATGGTTAAGGCGCTACAAGGGAACATACATATATACAACGACGTAAAGGAATAAAGAAGAAGAATAAACATGCTAAAGTATCGGTGAGCCAGGTACATACACCTAAAAACTGATGGCCATTCGTCTGATAAATTACGTCACAAGTTTAGGGGCCACCTTCTTTTTCTTTCTTTTTCCGGGGTGTTAAATCCTCATGGACTCCGCCTTAGCTGAGCGAAGGGGGTGTGCAGGAATTTAACCTGCTAAAAACACCCCGGTTTTCCTCGTCTAACCAGATTCAGGTCTGCATTCACCAGATCCCCCGCCTCATAAGGCCACCCTAGTGTAACATCGTGTGACTAGGGGTGGGATTTTGATTTTATGCCGTCATATCTCCATATCGAAATCGAATTCAAATCGAAATTTGTGACGTCACACTAGGGAGGGGGAGTCTCATAAATGTGACCGTTTGTGACAAGACCAGGGGAGGGATCAAAATGTCATGAATTCGTGTGACGTAATTTTCGGATGGCCGCTAATATAGTTCTGGACTCGAAAGAACGTTCGGGAAAGTTCTCCAAAATGGTGGAGAGGTTGCATGCAAGTGGTTGCTGATCGGTAATCTTGGCGTTCTTCGAAAAAGACCTAATTCAAGCAATGCTAAATGATATAGGTAATCTTGACGTTCTTTGAGAGAGGCCTAATTCAAGCAATGCTAAGTTTGCTAACGATGCTAAATGACCTTCTGAATATTGTCAAATGTCGTAATTATACATAAACACCAGGTATCAATCGCCTCTACAGTTAATTATGGCACGGAAACCGAAATTAGCGTAATATATACGGATTAATGACCTTATCAAATAGTTTACCAACTCAATACAGTAATTAGAGCAATTCCTGCACATACGTGCTGGTAACAAACAATACATAACCCTTTATCGTATCTTGAAAAATACCCATATAGAGACCAAAACCGGTTAGTCGGCTTGCGCTCAATGGGTATTGGGTACCCAAACAAACTTTCGCTGTGTTCCATTGGAAAGGGTTAGATGGCAACGAAATGTAACATCTTGTAAAACATGTCTCAACGAGACATCGCGGGTTAGTGGATGCGAGTGAACTTTTGGACATGAGCAACATTGGCTAATCTGCTAGCTAGTCTATAAAAAACCTTTGTGCTATTCTGATGAATAAGCTGTATTATTGTAAAGTTTCATTAAAATCCATTCAGCAGTTTTTACGTGAAAGAGTAACAAACATCCATACTTACATACTTTCGCGTTTATGATATTAGTAGAATTTTTGCATTGATCATCCTTCCGGAAACGGGACATTCATTTATAATTCTTTAAAATGAAACATGAACAAATTCTTGCTACACTCATTGCAATGAACTTTATTAAAATTTAAATCCAGCCTGTAACTATCGCGGAAAGAATGGAAACGAGTTTGCATTCCTTAGACGAGATCGAGATGCAGAAAAAAAGATGGCGTCCTTGGCTCTCGGATTTTGATCTGTGACGCATCCGTCCACAAATTAAATTATACTTTTGTGTGATGCAATTAGACTCAATTTTGATGCATCATGATTAGAATCAACATTCAACAACTCAATCTGGTGAATCATTTCATACTTTATCCACTAATTGTTGATCGCTTTGTTCGATTTTTAATATTTTTTTCCGCGCTTGGGCGCGGAAAAAAAAATTGTGGGATGACTTAGCGCGTGGGATAATTCTAGAACATGGTATAATCATTATACCTGTCTGATTTAAGGTTGTGAATGATAGATTGATAGATAAACTAGAAGTTGATTCGTGGATTTTTTTTGTTTATAAACGTATCCTATTTATTTACGCCAGCTGTAGACGAGGTGATGATAACACAATTCACTCAAGACAGCGTTTCAGTCTCAAATAAAGTTTCCCTCTTTTATTAACACGATAAAATTCATCAATCACTCTATAGAGATGGCAGGATATCGATTTTTACACTTTTCGATAAAAACGCTTAGCATTGTCTCAACACAATCAATCATTGTATCGTTTAATTAATTATAAAGGCTAGATATTAAACTGGACAGAGAAAAGATTACACGGATGGGTTTTGTACGTGTAAATAACAAGGAATAACAAAGAGTGATAAAAATTTAACGCCATCTGTTGGTAATATTATAAATGTAACTTTATAAGCATGCTATCTCTTTGAACTTTGTGGGAATGGAAATTTGTAATTTATTTTAGACTAAGTTCCCGATTACCTTGGGCACCTTAATTTAGACCACAATTCAGAAATGACAATGCATGAAAATGTAAAATGTACTGTTATAAAAAATTGGTACATTTTTTATGAGTTCCAGTGATGTTTCTTTCAAAAGTATGTATTCTTTTCTTTTTCACAGAAGTCACGGTTAATAGCTAGTTGAGTACATTGTCAACAGTCCCTAAGCCTCGTAATCAAATGAACATTAGGAAAAACAGTGAAAACAGACGCAAATTCTCCCGGACATAATGGTCGAGAGCGTTATTTTTTATGTACTTTTTTACTGTCCAAATAAAAAATGTGTTTATTTTTATAAGCACTTAACGAGATTTCGGGGCTACAATAATTTTGTAATTCAATAATCATAATTGCAATCTCTGTTGCCTCTGTTGCTAAGTAACAAAAAACTCTATGACCTCGTTATTAAGAATCTTAAATGTTTTCTTTCGTATTTCCAAGAACGTATTTCCAGCTACGAGTATTCCTTTCTCAGTAACGTCCATTAGGTCCTGCAATGTGCAGGTGGAAGGGCACGCAGGACACATGAGATAGTCCATTGTTTGTGGGACGGCACCACACATGCCCTCCATATTGGCGGGGACCGAACACAGTTATCCTTGCTTCAGCCGACCTGAGCTCTAAGTCTATTCAAGTACTTCCAGGTTGGCCACGGCAGCTCGTGTCCAGGTGGAGGATTCTCGGACGGTGGGATAAATGGCGTAAGGAGCGAAATACTATGAATCATCGTCATCATCAAGTTAAGTGGAAATAGATGCTAAAACTGCTTAAATCAGAACGAACTCTTATGTTTTTATTATTTACAATCACAATAGAAGACGAAGAAAAAACTAGAAGAAGAGAAAAGGGAAACTAGGAAAGAACCAGTCAATAAGCTCGTAGTAAATATGTAGGGACTATTTTTACTGATAGCTTTTAAGTATTATTCTTATAAAAAAAGTAAAGTATCAACCCTCATATTTCAGGTGAGTGGATCAGGATCGAAACTGGAACCTCATGCTCCAGAAGCCTAGGCCATTACCTACTGGACCATCGCCGCTCTATTCTTCTATTCGTCTTATAAAAGTTAGATTTCTTCTATGCATAGAGAGAAATTTAGTGGCACTGAGACTTGAGTATAGTCTGTTAGTAAACCGGCTGAGCTGGTGTCTCCTCAGTGAGACACAAAAAACTACCAAGCATTGAGTGAACTTACAATTGTCATTAAATACTCATCATTAAAATCAGGTCTGTAAGAAATTAGTAGGAAAAAAGTCGGTTGTCTGTAAAGTCGGTTTACTGACGATAGTTGAACGTGACAACGTCATAAGAAAATACTGATGGGCCGATTGTGCTTCTTTGTCGCTCGTTCCACTCTCTCGCTTGCACTTCAAGCTTTAAATGGAACGCCTCAGAGCGAGGTAGGATCGCCGCGAGAGTCATGTTTTTACGTGAGTGCAGCCGGCTTCATCGAATTATAAGACGTTGTCACGTCAAAAACATTTAATCTTGAATAAAACACGTGTTGGATGCGAGTGGCAAGGGATCGGTCGTTTTGGCGTTCATTGAGGGAGGCCTATGTTTTCGAGCCTATGTTAGGCCTAGTCTAGGGTTTCCCCAGGTGGGTACGTGAGACTCGCTGCACCCGAAAGATGGTAAGTGGACGCAGCTCTACCCACTAAAACCCGGCGAGTGCCACCACTGCCGCCTTTGGTGAGGTGCCTCGGATCTACAAGCAACAGGGCACCTCGACGGCTATTAGTCTCTCAGGGGACCGACGCCACCTCCACAGAGCGGTTGCCCCGCACCACAGAACAACCACTCCTAACGTCTGGACAGTACGATGAGGTGAGGTTCCCATCCTTACCCCTTGCCCCCTGCTCTGTTGTCCCCTCTTGTTCGCGACATCGCTCATCGATAGCGGCGACAGCTCGCTGCGTCTACGACTCGCCGGGAGCTTCCCCCGCGCGGACCGCACTTCACTTTCCGTCTAGCCGCACTAGGCGCAACATCGCATCTTATACATGTATAATTTCTACATAAAATACAGTCCACTATTTAAATTGTCTTCGTTCTTTTATTTACACAAACATAATGGTCCTTCAGATGAAGAAAGCGACCTATAAATTATAATTATAACAATTGGAAATAGTGAAGATGCCATGCCACGCGTGCAATATACATACCACATCGCCGGCCACAACTTGTGCAGCCCATTTTAAGAAGCTTCAAGAAACAAAAGGAAACAAACACCGAGTGAGTTCGTTCCAATTCCTTTCTTTCCATTATTAATTTCTCATTCCTTTTTTTTCCTTTTCATTTCACCCAATTTTAATAGTTAGGATTGCAATATACGAATCATTCATAAAGTTCGCTCATCTTTTCATCTAATCGTTTAATATCATACAAATCATATAATACGATCTAATTACATATTTCAATCATACGTTCTAACAATTTTTACTTGCATTTTTTTTTTTATTCTACCCTCAATTGGCCACTTCAACGTTTTAAGTTTATATAAGAACTTCATCAATATTTATACATAAGGCCATCTTCTATAATATAAATACATATTACGTAACATATCATATTAAATAAAGTTTAGCGTTAATTTCTACAATCGTCAATTGAATCATTGCATCTGAGTGTTTCATTATCACGAGTTAACTACATTATACTGCTAACAAGGTACCGTTAGGAATTTATATTACAAGTTTACCTTTTAAAAAATTATTTTATAGTTTGAATTTAGAATTTATAATTAAAGTTATAGTGTACTCTTATTAGCTGTTTTGTTTTTAAAAATGACTACAATTAAGGATTTAATTAAAAAACGCGGAGGACTAAAGGCGAAACTAACATCATTTGGCAATTTTTTAAATCTAATTAAGGGTCATGAAATGTTAATGGATAGGCAGAAATGTGAGCTGGAGTGTCGCCTCAGTAAAATTAATACAACGTTTGACCAATTTGATGCATTACAGGCGGAGATTGAAACATTATCGGAACAAGTCGATGACGAATATAACGAGCGTATACAATACGAGGAGCAGTATTATAACCTCGTAGGGGTGGCGCGCTGTTTACTTAACAGTGCGACGTCATCACAACCTTCTCGAGATGGATCGGTGGCGAGTGAACAGGATGTCAGCCATGCTCCTAAATTTAATTTACCTGTTATCAGTATACCTCAGTTTGGCGGCGACTACCAGGATTGGTTGGAGTTTCGAGATACGTATATTTCAATTATTCATAACAACATTAATATTTCTAAAGTACATAAATTTCACTATTTACGCGCTGCCTTAAAAGGTAGTGCATCTTTAATCATTCAAAGCCTAGATATAACAGCCAACAATTACCCAATAGCTTGGCAACTATTAACAGACAGATATGATAACACACGACTTTTAATTAATAACCACTTACAAGCCTTGTTTAAAACTAATAACATTACTTCTGAATCGAGTTCGGATATAAGAAATCTAATAGATGTTTTAAATAAAAATCTAAGAGCACTTTCAGCACTAGGTGAACCAGTCGATCACTGGGACACAATTATTATTTACATGATGTCAAAAAAACTAGATTCAGTTACAAATCGAAGATGGGAGGAGTACAAAAGCGGCTTAAATTGTAATTCACCCAGTCTTGAACAGTTTATAAAATTTTTAAACAATAGGTGCGATTTATTAGATACACTAGATACTAATACATCATCATCATTAAATTACACACATAAAAATCATTCAAACTTATCGAATAATCACAAAAATTCATATTTAAAAAAAGATACTATAACATGTAATAACAAATATAATAATTATAACAGTAAAAACAATTCTTGCCCCATGTGTTCTCAAAATCATTTTTTGTTTTCTTGTCCATCATTTATTAAACTAGATATTGACGCACGAATAAAAAAGGCCACGGAAAGCAGAATATGCATCAACTGCTTACGTCCAGGTCATAATCGAAATCGGTGTAGACTTTCAAATTGCAAATATTGTAATTTTAAACATAATACTCTTTTGCACAAAGATGAAATCAAACAAGAGTCATCATCATCATCTTCTTCCAATGTAGCCCTTACAACGAATGCTTCATCTTCTTATACCTCCTATGTCATATTATCCACAGCTTTGGTGCGCGTAAAAGATAAAGATGGTGACTATCATACAGCAAGGATGTTATTGGACAATGGGAGTACTTGCAACTTCATTACAGAGGAGCTGTGTGACAAGCTTGGTTTGGTAAGACGTAACACTGACTCCATTATTTCTACAATAAATAATCATACAACAAGTGCCATGGAGATATGTGAACTAGTGTTTGAGTCATGTTTCGGTGATTACAAAGCAAACATCAATTGTTATATTTTGCCAAAAATCACTAACGCTCTTCCTAGTTCTTACGTAAACATTACCCATTTACCTATTCCACAAAAAATTAAATTAGCTGACCCTACATTTAACACACCTTCTTCCATTGACATATTAGTAGGCGCAGAAATATTTTGGGCGGTATTAAATTCAGAGACCTGTAACATCGGTTCATCATATCCAAAGTTGCATTCTTCTAAACTGGGATGGCTTCTATCCGGTTGCATTTATAATAACTATACACAAAATGTTTGTTATAGTACTTGTAATTACGATATAGATTACACTTTAAGAAAATTTTGGGAGTTAGATTCCATTTCTTCTCAGTATTCATATTCTCATGAAGAGAAAGCTTGTGAGGACATATTTAAGAATTCTACATATAGAACTTCAACTGGTCAATTCGTGGTCACCATACCATTGAAAGACTCACCAGATAGTTTAGGAGATTCATATGCTTTAGCCAAACGGCGATTTCTTGCTCTTGAAAATAGATTTAAACGAAATAGTAAATTTAAACATGAGTATGATGAATTCATTAGGGAATATATTAATCTAGGCCACATGTCGTTAAATTTACCTAATTCACACATGACCAATAAACATAATTATTACTTGCCACATCATGGAGTTATTAGAGAGTCAAGTACAACATCGAAATTGCGCGTTGTTTTCGACGCATCTGCCGTTACGACGTCTGGTAAGAGCTTCAATGATATACAAATGATAGGCCCTAAAACTCAAGACGACCTTATTTCTATATTGTTAAGATTTCGTGAACATAAATACGCAGTAACTGGGGACGCTGAAAAGATGTACAGAGCAGTATTAGTGCATGAGTCACAACGCTCTTTACAACAAATTATATACAGATTTAATTCAAACGAACCTCTTAAAACTTACACACTTAACACTGTCACATATGGAACCTCATCAGCTCCATACTTAGCAACAAAATGTTTAGTCTCTCTTGCTCATGAAACATCTAATTTAGAAGCCCAACGCTCTATTAAACATGATTTTTACATTGATGATTATTTAGGAGGTGCAAACTCCATAGAAGCGGCAATTGAATTAGTTAAGGATATAAAATGTACTCTAGAATCTGCAAAGTTTAATTTACGCAAGTGGCAATCAAATAGTCAAGTAATTTTGGAAAGTTTAAAATTTAGTAATGATACAACTACAAATAAAACACTAAATTTAGATTCTTCGCCTTCTAAAACATTAGGATTATACTGGGATACTTCACTTGATAATTTTTATTTTACAATCAATAATTCTTTTGAACATCAATATACAAAACGTAACATTCTTTCATTTGTCAGTCAAGTATTTGACCCTTTAGGCTTAGTGGGCCCTTGTATATTGCAGGCAAAAATTTTACTACAACACTTATGGTTGCAAAAATGTGCATGGGACGATGAAGTACCACCCAAAATCAAATATGAATTTAATAACATTATCAGTTGTCTCTCTCATCTAAATTCAATACGTATACCACGTTGGACATTACAAGATAATCCTCAAGAAGTGCAACTTCACGTATTCACAGACGCGTCGGAACGTGGTTATGGTGCGTGTGTTTACGTAAGAACTATTTCTACTAGTGGCTTAATACATGTTTGCCTCTTAGCATCCAAAAATAAAGTGTCGCCTCTAAAACCAACAACCATACCTCGATTGGAGTTATGTGGCGCTTTATTAGGCACAAGACTTTATACAAAGGTTGTCAAATCTTTAACGGTAAAGTTCGATGTTTGCTATTTTTGGTGCGACTCTACTATAGTTTTGGGCTGGCTCTCAACAGAGTCAAGTTCCCTTAAGCAATTTGTAAGAAACAGAGTTAATGAGATTAAAGAGACCACGAGTTGTATGAAATGGAGTTATGTGCAGTCTAAACTAAACCCTGCTGACTTAGCTTCTCGGGGGGTGAATGCTGACTTCCTCAGCGCTTCCGCACTTTGGTGGAAGGGCCCTGATTTTCTACATACATCAAAATTTCGTATTCCTTCCACTACAAATTTTAATAATATTTCGCTTCCAGAGCTTACACATCACATAGATAATAATTCACAAATAAATAAATTAAATTCACTACATATATTAATTCATCAATCATCCAATTTTAAAAAATTAATAAGAGTATGTGCATATATTCATAGATTCATTTTTAATTGCCGAAATAAGTTAAATAAACTTAATAATTTTTTATCATCTTCAGAACTACAAAGGTCACAAAAACGTCTTCTTAGTTATTCACAACAGGAAATGTTTCATGAAGAATATTCATTACTTATGGCTTCCAAACCAATACCTAAAGGTAGTCGGTTAAAATCACTTACACCTTTTATAGACACAGATAATTTAATCCGTGTAGGTGGAAGATTAAAAAACTCATTTTACACATACGACATAAAACATCCCATAGTATTGTGCTCAAAACATCACTTAACTAAAATCATTTTTGAATGTAAGCATAAAGAATTATTTCATGGTGGCGCTCAATTAATTTTATGTAATATAAGAAATCATTTCTGGCCGTTGGGTGGCAGAAATTTGGCGAGATCAATTGTTCATGCTTGCATTCGATGTACAAGACACAACGCAAAATCACCACAGCCGATTATGGGTAATTTGCCAGCTGAGAGAACGTATCTTGAATTTCCTTTCCTAAACACAGGAGTCGATTACGCTGGTCCCATTTTAATAGCTGACCGAAAGGGGCGCGGTTGTAGATTGCAAAAGTCTTATATTTGTGTTTTTATCTGTTTTGCAGTCAAGGCCGTGCACTTAGAACTCGTGACAGATCTTAGCAAGGAGGCATTCTTGGCTGCGTTCAATCGCTTCATTTCGAGGAGGGGTAAACCTCAAAACATATATTCCGATAATGGTACAACCTTCGTGGGTGCATGTAATGAGCTTAAACGATTTTTAAAATTTAATAATCATCATATTCAAACTAATTTGGCCGAACTTGATATAAATTTTAATTTTATACCACCATATTCTCCTCACTTCGGGGGCATTTGGGAGGCTGCAGTTAAATCTGTTAAGACTCTTTTGTGTCGTATTTTAAATGTTACACATCTCGTTTATGAGGAACTTTCCACATGTTTGTATCAAATAGAAGCAATCCTAAATTCTAGACCCCTTACACCTTTATCCACCGACCCGCTAGACCTTACCTTTTTGACACCAGCCCACTTCCTTATTGGACGACCGCTCATGTCTGTTCCGTATCCCCCACTTGAAGATGTAAACATTAATAGACTTCAACGGTTTCAGAGAATAGAGAAGCTAAGACAGCATTTTTGGAGGAGATATACACACGAATACATACATCAGCTTCAACAAAAACAGAAATGGCATGCATCTTCCGGAAAACTAGAAATCGGAGACATAGTCCTGGTCAGGGACGCCAGTGCGCCGCCATTGCTTTGGGTCATGGGAAGAATAACGAAGCTAATTAAAGGCAGCGACGGAGTTTGCAGAGTTGCCGAAATACGAACCAAGAAGGGATCTATAGTTCGAAGTTTTAATAATCTTTGTCCTCTTCCAGTTCGCAAATCTTGAAGATTATGAATCTTCAAGGCCCGGGAGTATGTTCGCGACATCGCTCATCGATAGCGGCGACAGCTCGCTGCGTCTACGACTCGCCGGGAGCTTCCCCCGCGCGGACCGCACTTCACTTTCCGTCTAGCCGCACTAGGCGCAACATCGCATCTTATACATGTATAATTTCTACATAAAATACAGTCCACTATTTAAATTGTCTTCGTTCTTTTATTTACACAAACACCTCTTCTTATAAGAGCTACAAAGAGCCCCCTCAGCTCAATTCGTTTCGCCCAATTCAAAGTGTTGGGGTCACCCTGGGCTCTGCGCACTACCGCCACGACAAGGACTCAACCATGGTGGGGACCGTCCGGACTCCTTGTGTAGACTTAAGATATATTTTTATCGGTTTGTTCATTATAATATTGAAATCTTTCTCACCTATAGGTGATATATCAAGACAAGAGCTTATACTTTCCCATACATTAACGGGTCATATTTAATATAAATCATCAATTATTCATCGACCATTGATACATGGGGGATATAAATCAAAACGTTTCAACATCCGCCCAAGCTCATACATTTCACATAACTTTAGAAACTAGTTTTTTGTAAGTACAGAACCCGCTACCTGTTTGAATGGCTACCTGAGGCTTAGGGCTGACACAACTTGGACACTTATCCTTATTTTGACATCTTTTGTATCATAATTTGACAAAAAGTAGTTAAATATTTCTCAACCCATGTTTCGGATAATTAGTTTTTTGTGGTGCTTTTATTTTGATGTGAGTGTCTATTGACGCGCATTACGTTTACGCATATTCACGTCATTCGAATCAGTAAAACTGATTCGAATGACGTGATAGTAAGTCCCGCTTGAATTTTATCGATATTGTCTTCTAATGCTTACTTTTTTTTACTCATCTATTTCTATTTTACTCATTCTAATAAAACAGCTTTTAGCCCCCGTTCGTTCGAGCGCTTAAAGAGCGTCACGGTAAACCCGACGTTGGCTCGAGTTGTGAATTTGGCATGCTCAATTCCATTTACCGTCCAACACTCAAGGTCGAAAATACAAAAGTGCTCTATAAAAAAACCGTTGCACTTTAAAAACGCTTTCGTTTGAACACATGACCCATTTGTATTTGAGAAAAGTCGGTAAACGTCGCTCGTGCGATAGGGGTCTTGCCCAATTTATCGCTGTTTATTACGATTTTTACATGTCATTTTTTTTTTAATTTGCTTAAAATAAAATCTAGCTGATTTGAAACACCTATACTAAGTCATCAATCTATGAACATAATCTAGACAACGCTCGCCATTATATCAGACTTGATAAACCACAGGTCCTCGCAAAAGAACACCGATTCCAACCAAGGATGATTCGCGAGGCTATTGTAATTAATAAACATCCTAATTTCAACCTTACCTTGGCTCTTACCAACGCTTGAAATAACATTGCTAAAATAATTAAACCAAAATCCAAGCTCAATTCAATATGTCACAGATTAAATCAGCACATTCTGCGTATATAAAATAAAATAGAATATAAATAGAATATTTATGTATAATAAGGTAGTTTCAAATAACTTTGTAACATTGGGACATCTGACTCCTCAGTCTTCCGGTGACCTTGGTTGGTGTGAAGTATCTAAAACGCCGAGCATGTAAAAATATTTCATTATAATTAAAGTTCATATTCCACATTTGCCGTCTCGTGATGTTTGAGGTTTTTTTTAACTATACTTGATGGTACTTTATAGATTCAGACACAAAAATTATAGAACTCTTAAAATATAATATATAGAACTCCAAAAACAATGTAGTAAATCATTTGAAATGTATTCTACATGTAATAAAAATAGTACTATATCGGTCTCTCGGTTGCAATACAAAAGAAGACTAAATAAACAATTTATTTTCCCATCATTAAATTATACATTAGAAATACTATTTATTAATTTCTACAGCAGTATACAAAATTGACGCCACTGTTATATTTTTTGTTATTTACTAAATGAAAATGAAAACAAAAAATATCAATTTCACAGCCCTAACAAACGTCAGACAAAAAGGAGATAAATAAACGTTACCTAAATTTATCACCTTTACATTACGTCTTTCGTTATCGCCACTTCAAAGAACAGCTCCTTTCACGCCGCATTGGATAAAACGTAAGTTGAAAGTCACGACAAAAAGTAGATTCCCATCTCTTCATTATAAAAAAGGTCGATATGTTAGCAATTAATTTTATTAGTGGACAAGTTATACCGCTTGAGACGAGTGGGCGGAAATCGGCTCGATGATTATTAGACACGATGAATAGTATAAAAAAATTTAGTGTAAAAATAAGTAATCACCAATGGGAGAAATGTTGAAAAATTGACAATTATAGCTGTAAATAACAGTTCAAAAACTGTCCACTATGGCGCTGGTATAATTCAATTCAATTTAATCATTTACTCGCATGAATGTAGTAAATAATATATAGACAACGAGTACGATATAAATTAGATTTGACGAAATCGTCTCAAAAATTCAACGGAATTGTGTATGTATATAAAATATGTGTGGGTGTGTGATCATTTCTTGGCGCACACACATTTAAAAATGTACACTCTTATGACCGTGGCGTCAACTTAATTTCACAGAGACTTTTAACAAGATACTACTTTTAACTTTTATAATCTATGCTTTCTAGACATTCTAGAATGTGCCAGTCTATTTTACATGATTTTATTTTTTAAATTTTCATAATTTCGTTGCAGAATGAATGAAATGATTCATGAACAATATGAATAATGAACGAATGGAATTAAAAATAAAGGTTTTAATGACGGTCTAGATTCTAGAAGGTCTACAAAGGATTGTCAATGAATCTTTTTGTGAACAATCCACAAAGTCGTCAAAAGCAACTCATAACAAGAGCATACGATATCTTATACTTTTAAACGAGCAATTCTTGTATATTATACATATATAATCTGAATCTTATCTTATACCTTTAAACAAGCAATTCTTGTATATTATACATATATAATCTGAATTATATAGAATCTGAATCTCGGAAACGGCTCCAACGATTTTCATGAAATTTTGTATACATGGGTATACAAAAAGGGCGATAAATCAATCCATTTGCATGCATTTTTTAAAAAAAATAGTTTTATGCGTGTTTTGAGGCAATGAAAAAATATCATTAGGATACGAACGTAAATTTCACTGTCGAGTAATATGTCATGATAGCTAAGTTGGCGAATAAGGCATTTATGATCCGAAAAGAGCCTGGTTCGAATCTCCAGCCCAGTCCGGCTTTTTTTTTTCATTTTTTTTCAAGTTCATTTTTTTGGAAGAAAAAATCCGACCAAATGCTCGGTCAACCAGGTACTATTATATAAAGAACGCATTTCCCGTATAATATATTTTAAATTTTCCTCCGGATCAAAAGGTCCATGCGTGCGGGTAAAATTTGAATTTTAATTCTATCGACGTTAAAAGGTCCCGTTATTGGGTTAAATGTTTTAATAACTTTTTATGATCTCCCAAATAAAGGCGATTATAATCTCATATTTTACATATACTTAGTTCATTATAATAAAGATGAATATATGATCCATTTTTGATTTTAGTCATTCTGCCTTAGCAGCAGCTTATAACCTATGCCTGTCCTTCAAGGAAAGGGAGAAATAAAGGGACAGATTGATTAAGTAGGCCTTGCGCAGACTGTATTCTCATGCAAAAAGATGCACACACCTCGCCTACAGAGGGCGCTATAATACACTCAATATACTAATTTAGATAAGAAAAAATGGAATGTATTATTTTGCTCGAGTAAAGTGTTGTGTTCAAGCTTCTAAGTAGGCAGACGAAAGTGCGTATGTATAAGACCATCATCAGACCAACTCTTTACATACGGCTATGAGGCTTGGACCCTAACACTTAAAGAGGAAGGTAAACTTTTAGTGGCGGAAAGGAAAATCCTCCGAAAGATCCTGGGTCCAGTACAAAGGGAGGATGGTAGCTGGAGAGTCCGAAAGAACGCAGAGATTGAAGAACTAATGTTCTCGCCCATTTCGGAGTAGTGAATTAGACTTCAAATAATTAGCGTCGACTAATTTCTAGGCAGCAACCCACAGACAAAGTAAATTACAGATACATTCAAAACTTATTCACTAAAGTACTCACCGGCCATCACAGGCAAGACCACGCCCACTATGATGTGTATGAGGAACTTGGACCCCATGTTGGCGAAATCTGGAATGAGAATATTAATTCGTGAATATGGGACAAAATCGGTTGTCTGTAAAGTCGGTTTACTGACGATAGTTGAACGTGACAACGTCATAAGAAAATGATGATGGGCCGATTGTGCCGTTGTCGCTCGTTCCGCGCTCTTCGCTTGCACTTCAAGCCTTAGATGAAACTCCTCAGAGCAAGGTAACGCCGCATGAGTCATGTTTTTTCGTGCGCGCAGCCGGCTCTATCGAATTATAAGACGTTGTCACGTAAAAAAAATAAAATACATGTACATAAAAGTCTTGTTTGTACTACTATTGATTATAATGATCAGCCCTTTATGTCCACTGCTGGATACAGTCCTCATAAATTTTTACTATCCGTAATATACAAAAAACAAATAAAATCCTTTCCATATCGGGAATATAAAATTCCGTATTTTACGCGCGGAACCCAATTAACTATAAAAAGGCGAGATAAAAATATATTCGATAGAGAATATTCGGAAGTGCGCATTTTTTTTCGAATAAATCAATTACAAAAACCGAACCAGTGGACCCTTATTATTATTATTCAAAGAGCGGCTGTTCCAGGCAAGGCCTGCCTTCGTATCACTGCGACCAGGGTTGATCTATTGTGATCGCCACTATTTACAGCTCCGGTCCAAGTCCTGTTGTTTCTATGAACTCTAGAACTTTTTTGGCACCAAGAAATTTGATCTCTTCTGGGTGCAATACGTGCTTCCCTAGAATTGTGCATTAGGTTGGGGCATTCAGTGAGTATGTGCATAGGCGTTTCCTCTGCTGAGTAGCAGAGTCTGCAGTGCCTTGTGTCACTCTTCCCGACTACTTGCATATGCTTATTGAGACGACAGTGTCCCGTAAGCAACCTAACCAAAATGCGAAGTGGACCCTTAAAAAATTTTGTACTCATAAGTAAAAAGTACAATTTTTTGCAATAAGTAGAAAAGCAGTGAAATATTACCAGCACATACTTTTTCTACGTCTCGAGAATTAGCTTAATGTCGAAACAAAATACTCGTCAGGTGTGTGAGTACCTGTTCTTGGGCTTAGTTGAAAATGTGCGCGTGAATTTATGAAGAATTCGGTCAGAAAATGGTCGCTTTAAGACGTGGGATAACTACGATGACCTTACAGTCTTCTAGAGGGTGATGTAGCGGACCAATCAACGCCATAGTCCTGAGTCGCGCTATCGGAATTATACTGTTCTACCGCTCTATATACAAAACCTGATACGATAGCCAGTAGGCTTCGTCCAGGCCGAGCATTGCACCAACTCGGTAGGAGATCTCCCGTTGTGGCCTAGATACATTAGCAGGTCGGTGTCGCGGTCCTCATCACGGTCCAGACCATGTCGTGGAGTTGGGGCTCGGTAGCCCAGGGTGAGCTCCAACACCTTTGGCGAAGCGAATTGAACCGAGGAGGCTCTTTGTTCCCCTCGTAAGAGGCAAAAGAGCAAGGGGCGAGGATGGGAACCTCGCCTTATTGCTTGTAGATCCGGGGCACTTCATCAAAGGCAGCATTGGCATTCGCCTGGTTTTAATGGGTAGAGCTGCATCCACTTACCAGCTTTCGGGCGCAGTGAGTCACATACCCGCCTGGGGAGACACTCCTCCGCGGGATGCCTAAGCGCATTTCCCGGCATTAAGAAGAAAAAAAGGAGATATTACTTAAAAAATAAAACCGATATGTTAGGGCCCTTTTAGATGTCATTTAATTTCATGGAAGATCTACCTATGTTCAGCCATTTTGATTACTGATAATGATCATTGACTAGGAAAATAAACCGCTGGATTGGTATGATATTAAATACTTCCAACTGCTTGGCTCTAATGAAATATTAATATATCCATAATAGATTGGAAAATACAAAATACTGAAATACTCTCGACTCAAGAAATTCCAGTTTATGTTTAATTAAGCTTGCCAGATAATAAAGATGTCAAATATTTTCCCTGTAACCCCGTAGGAATTAGCGGGAATGGAAATTAATTTCCCTTTTTATGGTATTCCCGTGGGAAACGGGGAATCCTTTAGCACACAAGTGTAATCTGTCAAATATAATTACTTGGTTATAATTTGTTATCTACTAATATAGCTAGTTAGTAATATTACGCTCATAAAGTAGCTGATTCGAATCCCACTAAGACTAAAATAATATCTTATTTATAATAGAAACATTTTCTTTATTCCTACAACAGACAATTAAAATTACTAAAATGTATCCTATACCAATTAAAAAAGCTAAAAAGTTTCTTTGAATGCGCTGGAGTCTATAGAGCTTTTATTAAAGTTATATTTTTTATAATTTGATAGCTCAATTGGAGCGCTTTTCATTTAACAATTTTGAGACGAGAAAAACTTCGCGGAACGGATAATAACCAATATATATAAAAAGGAAATATTGTTTTTTTCGCGTTTTGGCGCCAAAAAACAATACCCTACGAGTCATCGCAACAAAATTCGGGACAATCCTTTAAATCCTCGAGCCCGGGGATCCAGTCTTGAAAGAAATAAGATAAAAAAATATTCGAAAGTTTTCGACTAAATGTGCAAGTATGTCGGATTTGGATCTCTCGCGCCAATCAACACGTTCTAGTAACTACTACTCAAACAGACTTCCTGGCAGCATCACTTGCTCGTGGGGTAGCTAAAACGTGTCCTTGGATCATGATTAGATCATGATCATCCTTACCCGCCTTTATCCGCCCACTGTTGAACATAGGTTTCCCCAATGAACGCCAAGACGACTGCTCCCTTGCTGTATCCAACACGGACCTGCTACATGAAATTCGATATTCCATCGGGTTAATGACCGACCAACGCTTCGTATTTCTAAGGACGCTTTTTAATCCACGCCAATCTGGTCCCGTGGTAAGTTCTCGAAGAACGCAACGGGCACCAGAAAACGGAAATGTATTTAATACTTTACATTTTACATAATATATTTAAGATTTTTATTATAAAATACACATATTTAAAACACATTCATGACCCAGGAACACAGCAAACTTTTTTCCTGGTGGGATTCGAACCTGCTACCTCCAGCTTGAGGACCAACGTGTTAACCATTAAGACACTGGACACAGAGGTCGCCAAAATAAAGAAGTAAAAAATTAATAAAATTAAAGTAGATCTATATTCAGCGGTGGACGGATAAATGTTGATGATTATGAAAATATGCTGTCAAAATATTTATTCTCAATATAATTTTTACTCTCGTAAAAGTAGTCCACTGTTATTCCGCACAAAATATTTGTAAATGGGCCAACAAAACTAGAGTTGATTTTAGCAGTTTAGAGCGCGTTAGTTTTAAAATTTCGAATGCGTTCCAAAAATAAACATGTATATTTCAGAAATTGGAACACGCCAGCGTTCAAAAACACTTTACTTTTTTATTGATTAGTTCGCACAAACGAGCCGAGGATCTGTACAGACAAATATAGTGGTAAACGTTGCCCATGAAAAAGCTGGTATGTAGACTCTTCTGTGATCGGTAATGCTTTAAACTTTAAAACATAACGTACTATTTTATAACGTCAAAATAAAAAAAATACATTATTTCGGCCTCTCTTTATATGCGAATTGCGAAAATTATTTTTCTTATGTACTATCTGTAGTAAATATATTGGCAGGACATCGATATTTTCAATATTACATATTACAAAACAGTATAAAGACTTGGAAAAGCTTTTATTCCTCCAAGATTAAAAAATAAATTATTAACCCATACATGTCCTACTGCTGGGCACCGTTCTCCTTCTTGAAATCAGGCGCTAGTTAGTAAGGCCATAGTTTACCGATGCGCTGGCACAATGCGGGTTGGTGAACTTCACACACCTTTCTTTCACCCTTCACCAGTCTTTCAATCTCATCAGGCATGCAGGTTTCCTAACGATATTTTCCTTTACATGTGATCGAACGATGGTTAACTTGGAAATGTAGGTCAGGATCGAACCCCGACCCTCTTGCTAAAGAGGCTGCTCTCATACCAACTGGACCGACGTCGCCCCAAGTATAAAGATAAATATATAATTTCGCTATTATGTTTTATTATGTTTATCAAGTAAGGTTTCTTTCAGATTAATTGAACGAAACACGTAACGTATTTCAAATATATAAACCAAATTCTGGTAACTTATTAAAATAAGTTATTTTCGGATCCAAGAGAATAGATATACAATCATCATCATCAGAATTATCCGTCAACTGCTAAACACAGGCCTCCTTCAATGAATGCAAAGACGACCAGACAATGCAAACTTAATTAATTTAGTAACTTCTATAGGTTAATAAAATACTAAAGTTTTTGGGGTCAGTTCCTAAAAATAACAAAACAGAGTGCTCTTATAGCACTTTTGTGTTCTTGTATTTGAGTCTTCAGTGCTCTTTAGCATTTTTTTTTCGGATGGTGCTATGCTAATGGCCCTTGTGTGTAAGCCCTTATGTAAAATGGCCTAGTGACCTTAATGATTCATCAGACGTAAGGTCAGCGGGTTGGCTTCACCATTGGATGAAGATGGATGGGGGGTTGCCACCCTCCATGCGTGGAGTGTGACTTCCACGACTTCATGACGTCGGGTTTGTTCCTGTGGCGGGTCCATGCCGTACCACCGTCAAATAAAATGAGAACCCAGGCGGACTAAAATCCCTTATTCTGGGTTTTATATTTTTAAAATGAAAAATACATATACCGGACCTCAAATCTGCAGCATTAGAACAGTTGCATAGTCACGACCATTATATTATCAGCCTTTGAACATAGGCCTCTTATAACGAACGCAACGACGGCTGATCCCCGCTGATAATTCGATACTAATATCCAAACATTCAAATAGGATAAACATCAGCTATCGCGAAATTAGGTGTATTTGAACAGTAATTATTATATTCAAATTTTCGTCTATAATGAAATTAGCATATTTAACCACTGCATTAATATACATTCAAAATTTAGATCGAATCTCCATTCTCCAATGCGTCTAATGCATTGGATTCTAAGCCTTATTTATCACCCTGTATCGTTTACTTCTTATAATCAAATATTTGAAATTAAGATTTTGTTAGACAGGATTCTATAAGGTTTCATCATGGACGTAGTAATAACTATAGTATACTTAATACGTCCATGGTTTTCATTGTCTCGTATGGTAAGGACATTTTATAGTTGAGGAGACGAAGGCCCAAAAATGTTATGTTATTACAGATTAGGAGCTTTGAATTCATATTTTACTGAACCAGAAGAAACGTGGGACGAATAGTAACTAGTAAGCCACTTCAGTCTTATGAGATTTTTATCAAAAACTTTTCACTTGTTTTCGTGTATTAGTAAAACGTCCCTATCGATTTGTAAGATTTACGTTGATTAGTTTTCATGATTTTCCATCATCATCATCAGCCTTTATCCTTCCGCTGCTGAACATAAGCCTCACTCTATAAACGCTAAGACGACCGATCCCTTGCCACTCGCATCCAACACCGACCGGCCATTGCACGAAGTCATCCTGCCACCTTTTTTTTTTCTTTAACGCCGGGAAATGCGCTTAGGCATTCCGCGGGGGAGTGGATCTCCCCAAGCGGGTATGTGGGCCCCTTGCCCCCTGCCCTTTTGCCCCCTCTTCTTATAAGAGGGGCACAAAGAGCCCCCTCGGCCCAATTCGCTTCGCCCAAGGTGTTGTGCTCACCCTGGGCCACAAAGCCCCATCGCCACTACAAGGCCTGAACCATGGTGGGTATCCGTTTTTCTGATTGTGTGACCAGCCTATCGCTCGATATGCTATATAATATAGAAACACCAAAAAATATATAAGTTTGGTGTGGTGAAGCCTTTATTTCTAATTATTATTGAGGCTACGGCCGTTAGATAAAGTCAAATGGCCCATCAGCTGCGATGTTTGTTGGGTCGCCCCGTGATTAACCGCTTTCAATCAGATCCGCTGATAACTTCTGTTAGTCTATTTAAAACGGATTTTATCCAGATTTGGCGGAGGAAAGTTCACGAAAACTGGACAGAGATTTAGATGGGATGATCTAAGGGTGTAATTGAATACGATTTAGTTGATATGACGATCACTGAAGGGATTTATAGAGCCTTTGGATATACAATAGTACATAAGCGGCACGTTTCATGCGGGACAATTACTGTGACGTTTTCGAATCGATTCTCTTATTTCGGATGCGTAAGGAGGATAAGCAATGTAATCACCAAATGCATTTGGATATTATATACACGATACATACAACGAAATATTTTTTTTTATAATTTGTAGCTTTATGTTTGTTTCGGCTAATCTCTAAAACGGCTTGACGAATTTTGACGGGATATTTGAAAGTCCTTTCACTAACAGATAGCTGATGTAACAAAGAGTTATTTAGGCTATAAAAATAAACATCGTCAATCGAGGTGCGTCCGTAAATCTTAGTTAACGCAAGCTAAGCATCAGCTCTATATTGTTAAATTTCATTAAAATCCACTCAGTAGTTTTTACGTGAAAGAGTAACATACATCCATACTTACAAACTTTCGCGTTTATAATCTCAAAAGGACAATAAAAAATAGCAACAATATTCTTTGACTTCAGGATGCTACTTGAAAATGTGTCTGTACTCGTTACTTCATTAAACGATCTCAAGATCGCGCGATCGAATGTTATTAAGATAAATATACAATTCAAATTTCCTCTCTATTTCTAGGATCGTAAAGGGGAAAGTAGCCTGACATCTAGTCTACATGATTGTAAGTTATGTACTAGGAACGGCTTTGATTTCTAGGGTGAATTATTTATTGAAGTCTAGACCCTTAACGGCAAAATAAGATTGAATACACGATCAAGAACGTTTATCAGATTGTTATATATGTATTCTAAATTAAGCCTATCGATTTATGATCATTAAAGATTTCTATTAATCAAATTATCATCATCATCAGCCTTTATCCGACCACTGCTGAACACAGGCCTCCCTCAATGAACGCCAAGTCGAGCGAACCCTTGCTACTTGCATCCAACGCGGACCAGGGGGCCTAGCCAGAGTGCCATCAAGAAAGCCTTAGCGAAGTTCAAAAATGATAAAATGTATAGGATGGACCACGTGCTTAAGCGTGGCCGTATGTCCATCCTATACATTTTATCATTTTAGAACTTCGCTAACGCTTTCTTAATGGCATTTTGGCTAGGCCCCCTGCCACTGCACGGAGATTGTCTTCCCATCTGGTTAATGGCCGACCAAGACTTCTTCTACCTAAACGCGGCCTCCATTAATCAAATATAATATAATAAAAATAAGAATGAGCCACATGAGTGTTTCTTACAAAACTATGAAAAGTACTATGAAAAGTAATTCAGACAGATAATTTAATATTATTCAGATTAATCAAATTATTTTGTTGGAAAGATATACAATAAAGAAATAAAATAAATAAATAGGCTCAATATTGCTCATTTTTGCCAGAATATATTATAAATAATATATTTAATCATTCTTTAGAATCTCTGCCCCTTACCCGGGATCTTAGCGACTGTAAATAAATGTGTCTTACTCGCTACTTTGCAACTTTTTTCATGCAACTACATTTTTTAATACAAATTCTGTCATAGAACCATCGCATCCAACAAGCTAAGGTCGTCCCAAACAATCTAACAAGTTGTTAATCTCCCGTAAGCCAAGCAAGAGCTACAATATTCCAGAATAACAATGATTCTGTGCAAAAAGCGGCAACTTTGAAAAAAGTATCAAAACTATTTTTCGCGCTACGAATAGTCGGACTCGGAGTTTTAATTGCTAACTCTCAACGCTAACTTGTCGGTCGTACGCCAATACAAGCAGTGCTTAACCTCGCCTGTAACACTTATTTATAGGCTGAAAACTTTCGCCAGCTTTTATTAGCTTCATTCTGTAAAAAGGTGCAACTTCCAGTGATTGCTACCTTACATACAAATTTTGCTTCGCTGTAATATTTATTTATGGGATGAAAAGATTTACAAGTTTCCACTGGCTCATTGTGAAGCTTTTGCAATATTGCGTTCATGATTATAGTCTGTGGCAATTTGTAAGTCTGTGGTAATACTTCGACACAAGAATCATTTTGCTAACTCCATTTTAAAGGAACTCTGGAAAAGGACGTTGCCTCTTCTTGCATCATTCATATAAGTACTAAGGACATTGAGAATGACTGCTTTGTCTCTAGTGGGTAGGCAGTAGGCTAAAAAATTACTTATTGTTAGCATCTTTATTAGCCTAGACACTAGGGGTAATACAATTTTACGGTGGACTACAGAAAAAGGGTGCTAAGAATATGTGTAATTTTACACTGGATAACAGGAAATTAAACAAGCTTCTCACAACAAAAATCAACGGCAGCCACCATAAATGCTCCAATAAGATCCTAACCTGTTTAAATAACAGTAAGGTCATAGGTGACTTATGCAGGTTACAAGTTCCAAAATGTACTAGAATCCAACTCTTGGCTGCGGCATCTTAAATTGCGACTTTTTTGGTGCAAATTGAATTAAATTACTTATGTTATGCAGAATGAATAACACCTGTATTCACAAACAATAATTTGAGATGTCACAGTACCACGCACGCATAAGATTATTCCAACCAATTCATACACAATACCTAAACGAAATCCACAACTGTGCGTCTGTCAAACCCATATAAAACCCGACTATTGACACAGTGCATAGATAGAAGCGCTCTTTGCATAGTATTGTTTTATCACTTAGCCAAGTACGCTTCTTGAATGAAATGTAAGGCACATCGATTTTAATTGACCAGTGTAAATAGGGTGTTGATATTAAGGGGGTAACGATTAAAATCGACTCGCCTAAAGAGTTTAGAGACCTCATCACATTTTGTAGACAACCTAGTACAAAAAAGGGGTTTAGGCACATGAATTAATCTGGTTTACCGTTAACATAAAGAGCCTTAAAAGGTTAATCTCGCCTATCTCTCGGTCGGTCCGCGTGTAACGGACGTTTTTCGATAAGAGTGCGACACAGGGATTTCACATTTAAATGATTTGGACGCGAGCCCTGGAACGAAAGAGTTCATTGTACTGTATAATGATCGTTATCATCATTATTGTCATCACCGTTCCATCATTCATCATCATTGTAGCTAAGCTTTAATGAATAGGAATGCCAAATGTATTAACACAAAATATTTGTTGGTAGTTCTAAGAAATTTGTTTGAAAAGGCTTCCTTTATATTTATTTGAAGAAAATATACAGTGATATTTTATAAAACTACATTAAATCTATTTAAATTGAAAAATACACCATTAACGAGTTTTCACTTATGGTTGCTAAATAAAAAACTAAAGCTGCATATTCAAGCTTTTAGGATGAGTTAGTAACTTAGATAATAATAATAACCATTTTCTTCTTTCTTTCTTCACAACTATTGTTTATTAAAATTATACTAACTATATTTTAGTGATACTATATGGAAACGACATATTAAAATTAGGCGTGTCATTTTGTTTCAATTATTTTAGTTAATTTGTTTAAAAATCATCATCTAATGTATATTTTATATAATTTTATAATTATTATTATCAAGTCAAAAGTTTCTGGGATACGTGTCACCAAAGAGCAACCGTTAACTGAGTTTTTTTTCTTATTATATAGGTGTAAGAGGTATTTGATGTGATATTAACTGGTATATTTTAATTCGTTTGATCTTAAATATAATTTTTATTTTTTATCAAAGTGTAAATTAAAAAATAATGTGTCAAAAAATCTAAGTTGATTTTTTTCTACTTTTATTCCATAGTTGCAAAAATCTGACCAGACTCAATCTTTTTCTTGGAAATTGTAATACAACTTGGGAGTAAACACTTAGTGTATAATTGATTCATTTAGGTTACGGAGCTGACTAGTGCCTTGTACGGAGTAAACATCCATTGTAGAGCTTCGCCAATAAGTAGTCTATTTAACATCATATCACAACAAAATATTTCACATTAACAAATATTGAATACCTTAATTTTATTATCATAAAATTTTTGGAAAAGGTTCGGGAAGACGAAGGGTAGGTTGACCTTTTTTATATCATTATATCATAGAAGGGCAAACGAACAGTCGAAGCCTTAGGACTATCGACGCCCATTAACATCCACATAACTACCACGGATGTGTTACCCTCCTTTTCCCCATCCCCCCAGTGGGCCACCGGTCACTCACATCCGCACGAGACGCGACAGCTTAGCTGTCACTTTACGTCGATTTTATGTGAGCGAGAGGTTCCTCTCTGGTCGTGCCGGCCCAATTTGGCTACAAAGCAGCATGGCACTACCTCTTACTAAATGACCTTTAATGTGATGGACAATATTCTCCTTGCAGCGGCCGGATTTAGTTGACAGCAGCGAGCTTAGCTGTTTATATATTATATGCCCAGCAAAAGACGGGATATGGGTGATGTTTATGATGATGATGGTGATGTCAGAAGATTGTTTTTTTATTTTCTTTTTAAATAATTCAGGTACCAATATTGATTGATGAAACTTATTTATAAGTTACAAGAGAGCTTACTAGGTAATCTCGTGTATTATCCACCAAAAAACAACATTATGCTTTGACCTCTACAAACAAACCTAAGTTAATTTCGAACAAAACCAGCGAGAGGAATACATAATTCGTTGTTAACTTAAAAACATTCATAAGGCGTCCGTAATTCGTGTTGATTAACGGCCAGTCGAAAACAACATTTAAATTTCGAATCATTATTCAAGGGGCAACATTAATTTGTTATTCATCACACGTCACAGACCAACAGTAATTTACTCATTGACATATCCTCGCTAATCCATACCGCACGGGACATCCTTGAAACGTACGTTTCATAACTGTTGATGAATAAGTATCACATGGAACACAACTGTCAAAATACTCCCGGCTGGCAGAACAAAAGAAGGAGAACTGTCAAATGTCAAACTGTCAAGTGCAATGCTATTAAACGCTTGTGTCAAAATCACTCCTTGAAAGGCGACGGAAAGAAAGGAAATGGATATTTGGATTCGTGTTATCGGATGTGAATAACCTTCCATAGAGGTTTATCCGGATGCAAATTCAAATTCTAAATTCAAATGTAAGTGCACTTGATTTTGAAGACTGACAGTTGTCGTGGTTTATCGAGAAGCTATACACGCCCACATCACGTCAATTGTCACTTCTGAATAGGCATTGCTACATCTCGAGTACTTAAAATCTTTCACTTATCGGAAGTATCTGAATAGGTATGATGAATGAATGAATAATAAATAAATACCGTAAACTAATATAATAACAATTTCGGCTATTAAAAATGTATAGTATTAAAAATAAAAATATGTATAATATTTCTTTCGTTATTCGCTTATACAAGTTCTAGCGGTCTTACTGTGGCATTATCTTTACAGACTACGACAAAGCAAAAAGGAGTTATATTTTCAACAGTGTATACATGTATGTTTCATGAATCATGGCTGAGTGGTTTGATAACCCTCTGAGTATAGTATGTGAGCGACGGTGGTCCAGTGGTGGATGGACTCCGGGTTCGATCCTGACCCCCCCGTGTGTGCCATAAAATGGGTTTTTCTAATTTCTAAGTGCACCCCAAACACGAGACCATCGCTCGCTCACCGGTGAAGGAAAACATCGCGAGGAAACCTGCATGCCTGATGGGATTGAAAGTCTTTGAAGGTATGTGAAGTTCACCAACCACTCACTGGGCCACCGCGGTGAACTAGTGGCCCATTACCCTCCTCGCCTGATTTCGAGGAGGAGACCCGTGCCCAGCAGTGGGACATAAAGGGTTGATACTTTTATACATGTATGTATATTTTAGGTGTGCTCTAACATCATAAACTTCTTATTCAATATTGATGAATGAGGTATTATTTGATTCGTTAATACGATCGTAGTGATCTCTGTCGTCAGGTCACACATTTTAAAATATCGTTTTTGTTAAATCGGACATAAAGTACAATTTACCAAAAGTCTAAAATAAAACTGCAAGCTGTATTATAACTTACACAGTCCACAGCTAATGAAGCAGCTTAAACAAGGTAAATTGTAGAAACTAATGGAGCTTCCATGCTGCTCATGCAAATAGGGGATCTGGATTCTGGGAACAGCCGTAGCTGATAAATAGCTTACTCACTAGACTAGATTACTGGGACTACTAGAATTATTAGAAAGTAAAAAGAACACTATAAAGACTCGTAGAGACTGCGAGAAGAAGCCTGACTTATATTATAAATGTAAAAGTTATGGATTTTATGTTAGGGATGTTACGCTTTCACGCAAAAACTACTCAACCGATAATCGTGAAACTTTGTAGTACACATATACTCGAATACATTTTTTTTTGGTACAGCGGGTGAAGCCGTAGGAAACTACTAGTACTAAATAAATAATTCCCGAGTCACTACATAAAACGATAGACAATGGATTCTCAAGTAAAACAGAAGTAAAAAAAGATGGATCAATAATAATATCTATGGACGCTTTTACACCACGTCAATCTGGTCCTGTGCTAAGTTTCCGAAGAACTTGTATTACGGGTACCAGACAACGGAAATACATATATTTAATACTTTTTATATTAATACATATATTTAAGATTTTTATTATATAATACACAAATTTAATACACATCCCTAACCCAGGAACACAGAAAACTTTTTGTTCCCTGGCGAGATTCGAACCCGCTACCTCCGGCTTGAGCGCCAACGCGCTAACCACTGAGCCACAGAGGTCTTCAAATAGTCAAATAGACAATAATTGAAAATAGTGATAAGAAAATTTAGATATTTAAACTATTCTGAAAGCAAAACGTATATTAAATACATACTATGATTCGTTGCCATTTTTTCAGAAACATTTTAACGAAAACAATAACCAAATTTTATAATAGTAAAATAATCTCAAACTAACAGTAATTATTAAATCATATAATAGAATCAACAGTGAAGTATAAACAGGTAAATTAGTATTCAATTATATTAACTATTCTGCTGAAATTCTAAAATTAGTTCAACAAATGTTTGGACGCGGTTGTTTTTTTTTTTTTTTTTTTTTTTTTTTTTTTTTTTTTTTTTTTTTCGGTTGGATCTATGCTAATGGTCCTAGTGACCGTTATGCGTCATCGGAAATGGGGTGATCCGGTTGGATCATCCTATGACGTTAAAAATTTGGGGGGTTGCCCCCCGCCATGTTCATGGCGTCGGGTTTGTACCTAACTTGGTAAGCTACGGTCGACTGGTTTGGAACGGGTGACGTTAGAAACCTATCGTGAGGGCCGGCCCTCCCCTCCCCCGGTATCGGGGGAGGCGGGTCAAGCGCGGGACCCGAGCAAGCTGCCGATAGCAGAGTGCTATCGGTGATTACACGGTCTATATTGGTGTCGACTCGTAGCTGATCTGAGCCTATGCTGTCGCGGTTGATCCGGATCAACTGGTCAACGGAGTGTAGGGTTCGACGTCGCATACGACCCCGGGGCCCATGCGGTGTGAATGTGTGCCTAACACCGGCTGTGTTATGTCTGAGTGTGTGTTGTAGCTTACGTCGCGCTTCAGCGTCGCGCTTTAACAGTTCTGTGATTTTATCAACAGGATCGGTTATGACATTCTTAGGTAACCTAGACTTATTAGGTGCTAAGCTATCGGGGGTGTAGTTTGCCGCACTCACGACGAGTGGGTTCGGGTGGAGAAGTGCCTTTTCGAAGTGACGTTCTGACATCGCTTTGAAATGGCCCCTAATCGAATCTAGTCTGAGGTCGCGATGTAGGTCGATGTTTCTTACGTACCACGGGCAACCGGTTGCCACACGTAAGAATTTATTTTGGATCGTTTGGAGGCCTCTGAGTCTATACTGAGGCACATGCGCGAATGCCACACAGGAGTATGACATGATGGGGCGGATACATGATTTATAGAGGGTGAGCTTGTGCCTGAGGGGCATTTTGCTCTTTTTGTTTATGAGGAAGTACAGTCTACTACTGACGAAACGGGCTTTTTTAGAAATCGCGGCGATGTGTGGTCTAAACGACATCGACCTGTCAAGGGTGACCCCCAGGTACTTGACCTGTCTAACTCTGGGAATAACGACGTTATTTAGTAAGATTGGTTTCATCGTGAACCATGTTTGTCTGCGTTTAGGTAAGCGTGTCTTTCTCTTACGAGAGAAATGAATCGACGCGCTTTTATCGGGGTTAATAGCTATTCTCCATTTTGCGAACCAGTTGCCTAGTTCGGTGACGGCACGTTGGAGAAATAGCGATGCTCTATTAGCATTAGGGTGGGTAACGTATAGAGCTGTATCGTCAGCGAAGAGAGCCAGTTTGACGTCCGGAGGTCTGGGGATATCTGATGTGTACAGATTGTATAGAGTTGGGGACAGCACGGAGCCCTGGGGGACTCCGGCCCTCAGAGGTCTCAGGGAAGAGAGGGTGCCTTCGACCCTATACCTAAATGACCGGTTTGACAGATAGTCGCGGATGATGATGACTAGCCTATCCGGTATTCCTAGCTTGTACAGTTTGTACACGAGGCCTTCGTGCCATATCCTATCGAAGGCCTTAGCTACATCGAAAAATACGGCGCACGTATCGCGGGAGTTCTTTTTATTGAAACCTCTGAGTATGTCTTCGGTCATACGGTGGACTTGCATTGGACAGCAGTGGTTTTCGCGGAAGGCGAATTGCTCGTCTATGAACAGGTTCTTTTCGCCTATAACGGCTTTGAGCCGCTTAAGCAGAACCCGTTCGTAGATTTTGCCAATCGAGCTTAGTAGACTGATGGGCCGATAGCTAGACGGTTCCGTGCCCGGTTTGCCGGGCTTAGGTATGCCGATAACCGTAGCTTCTTTCCATTGGTCTGGGAACCTACAGCCCTTTAGGAGGGCGTTGAAAATGCTAACCAGGAGGTAAACAAGAGCGGGTGGGAGTATTTTAATGACTTTGTTGGAAATCCCGTGCGGCCCGGGGGCCTTCTTGGAGTGAAGTGGACGCGGTTGTGTAAATGTACTTATAACAAAACGTTTCAACAAATGTCCGGGTGAATTATTACTGCTATGTTCGGGCGTTACTAGAATCTCTTCTACTACGGAGGACCGAGGAATAAGCTTTGTGCTTGGGGATCTTGTTTATCTTTCATCGTCATCATCGGCTTTTAACCCTTCAGTGCTGAACATAATGTGTCAATGAACGCCAAGACGACCGAACCTTTACCACTTGCATCCAACACGGACGCGTGCTAAATGTTTCTTAGGAAGATAGGGCTCGAAATGAAGACCTTCGCCAGAGAACTAAAGCTATAGAATAGAATATGCTGGTTAGAGTGGCAGTGGGCTGGTAATATACTCACAAGAAAGGATGGCCAATAGGCCATTGAGATTTTTTCCACGTGTTGAATGCTTATCTTTATATATAATTCCCCTATGCGTATGTATGTTACTTAACTCTTTTTAAAAACCTGAAATGATTTTGATACACGAGTATTACTGAAGTAAATTCTAAAATGATTTACATTAAAAATTCGGTCTACTACAAAGTCTTTTGTGCAGGACAACGTGTCAAGACTGCTACGTACTTGTAAGCTTATATTGGGTGAGTACATCGACCACATAACCCTTAAACTCCTAATAACAGAGGAACGGGTTCTGGCGACACATCTGACTTATAGTTCCGTTGTATGCCGTAAACAATGTACTCAAACTATCGTGTCGTCCCATTCTTTCCCGTTGCGAAATATATCCATTTCTTTTTAACGTTCCGTGATTGGTAATGTACGACATTGAATTAGTAATCACAGCATTGCAACCCCTTTCGTCTCACCTCAGCTAGTTGCCAGAATGCATTTAATACGAAAAATCAAACATTAGGAGTCCACAGGTTGTGTGGTCGATGGGTGAGAGCTAGCAGAATTATTGGTACCATGTAGCGTCTCAGGCCACGCACGAAGTATGCTCCTGGCTGATAATTTATCATTATCATCCCGCTATTGGAATGTTAGATAATTCTAGAAGTTTCCTTTGTAAAACGTCCGCAATCCGTCGCGGAATGAACCTCGCACGTGCAGAGTATAAAACCGCAAAGTTTATTATTAAAGTTTAATAGCTTTAACTCTGTTATCAAGTTGAGAAAACTTAGATTGTGAAATTAGAATTTCCGAATAAAATTTAGGACGTAATTCAGGTGTCCTTTCTTACACTTCAATGTCATTATAATCAGATTAAGGACGAAAAAAATCCTGCCGTCTAATATTTTGGTCCTAAATTTCAATTATGACGTTTAGTTACGTCATACGGTCAAAAGAAGAGGCAATCCACGAGCCAGGTAGAAATTATTATTACGGCTTAAAGCGTATAACTAAAGAAAAGGATTGGTTGCAACCTTTTTAAATTATCATCATCATCTTAATCGTCAACACCGAAAGCCCAAGGCGATCCTTATTTTCGTACTAACTTAGATCAACTACTGCATGGATTTAATCCCATCTTGTTTGGACGTCCACCAATCCGTCTTTTGGAACGCGACTTTTATTCTTAATCTCTTCTATGCATTAAGTTTTTTCCCGATATGTCCAAGATGATCGTTTATGATATTCTACAAATATACACTACTAATCTATTCCAATAATCTTAGACATTTGAATTTACTAAAAATATAGATAACTAAAAGCGATCCGTGGTTTCACCCGCGTACTTCCCATTCCCGTGGGAGTACAGGGATAAATTATAGCCTATGTGTTATTCTGATGTATAAGCTATATTATTGAAATTTTTTATTAAAATCCATTAAGTAGTTTTTACTTGAAAGAGTAACAAACATCCATACTTACAAACTCTCACGTTTGTAATATTAGTAAGATTAGTAAAACTAGTAAGAAGTAAGAAAATACGACCCCTCAATATCCAATTTATAACTATTTTTATTATAATCTTTTTACATACATGTTTTTGTACATTGTATGAGACAGATTAATCTCCAGTCGGGACTCTAATTTGGTTGAGATAATATTATGATATCGTATTTTTTCTAAGTATCATGTAGTCCTAAAATTTTAACAGGCTCACTAGTTTATCTTTCAAATAAAACTAAATCAAATTCGATGTTTCGTTTGTAATAGACAAGCAAACCACAGTCACAAAGTTAAAGGTAACTTTTCGCTCAATGTTTATAAAAAGCTAACATTTGTATTTCGAAAATAAAGCAGAAAAATGCGCTAGGAAAGACGACAACGTTGCGCATATTTAGGGAAAACTGTTATGATTCCGTTAGCGATTTCGATTATACATGAAATAAAATAATAATTGAAGTGAAACTTCTTTAGAATCGTTGTGATTTCAAACCGGATGCAACGGAAAAAACGACAAGTAAGAGACACAAATATGTGCAAAAGAGCGAGAGAGCAAATGTCGGTGTGTATGTATAATTGTATATTGCACACTGTTTAACACTTGCTTGTATTTAAGCATTTAACGTGTGTTTCACTTCTATCGTGTGTGAATCGGAAAATCCGAATTTTATCGGCAAATCCTAGCTAATTTATGATTCTAAAATGATTCTGTCACAAACTAAGATAGATATCTATGCCAATATCGTGTATTAATCATCTGTATTGATTTAAGTTTGTACAAACGCGCTAATCTTCAGAAAAACTAGTTTGAAAAAGAACGTATTGAATGACTTTAAATACGTTTTATTTTTAAGGCAAAAACGGGTGAAAGCGGAGGCTAAAGCTAGTTATTTCATACGTCCACAGCTACAAGCCAATACATCGGAATTCTTTAAAAACCTTAACAGAACCCCTCCATAAAGTTATGGTCGTTATAAATTGTATGGGCCCGCATAACATTCTGCCGTCTACGTTTAATCGTTAACTGGAGTTTAGCATATAAATGAAAGCGACAGAATCTTTTCTTTGAATATTTTGATGATATAATAAAACGTACCTTATATTAAATGATTTATGGAGGTTTTTATTTCGTATTATATAAAGGGGTTGGCAAAGTGGGGTAAGTATAGCTGGAATCTTAGAATGTGGTGAGTTTGAGCTCTACATGCACCATTCAATGTTTTTTTTTTTTCAACTTTATTAAAGGCTTATGATGTATGTCTCTTTCATATGCTATAGCAGGAATCATTCGAAGCATATTCAAGGAAATAAAAACAGATGCTAAGAAAATGCTTTTTAATGTAAAATCATAATGTTACGATCTTGTGAGTGTATTTATTACATTAAGTACGTGTTGTAGTATATATCCTACTTCCTACTAATATTATAAACGCGAAAGTTTGAAGTATGGATGTTTGTTACTCGTTTACGTAAAAACTACATAGATTACTACTGCATAGATTTTTATCAAACTTTACAATGACATAGCTTATACATCATAATAACACATAGGCTATAATTTATTCCCGTACTCCCACGGGAATGGGAAGTACGCGGGTGAAACCGCGGGGCGCTACTAGTTCCTTAATAAATGTTTATTCTATTGTTCTGCAGATCAACACCGCCATCTTACTTATATTTTCTGTGACACAGCTTTATTTCATGTAAATTTGTAATAGAATATTTGAAAAGATTAATTCCAATGAGTTTGTTTCGCGAGTTATTCTCAGTGAGCTTGCTTTGGAACCGGTGGTAGACTCAATTGACATTCAAAAAGATACTTTGGTTGGTACTTGGTTTGGTACTATTTTGAAAAAAAAAAATATTTTTATGTTCCTAAAGCAAGGGCAGCACCTCATCATCTTGCATCGTGAGATACACCCGGTCGTGCTGACTGCGGAACAGCAAGACACTACCTCTTTGCAAAATTTCTATAATTGTTCGGATACATAGAAATGATCGATTGTAACCCGAGCTCCCGGAAGGTGTGCGGTTCGAGTGCCGGTCGGATCGCGTTACTGCACTTGACAACTGATTATTGATTGACGAAACCCCTAAATAAAGTCCTCATACGAATCAGCTTTAAAATAACTTCAAAATCAATGTAGGTACACTCACTGTCCTTTCTTTTCGAAATTAAGTAAAGCTGTATCGCGGAAGAAATAATCATAGAGGTACCACCAAAGTCCAATCCGGCACGCTCCGTGCAGCATAGAGCACTCCTTTTTTTTCTTTTACGTCGGGAAATGCGCTGAGGCATCCCGCGGGGAAGTGGGTCTCCCCAAGCGAGTATGTGGGACTCGCTACGCCCGAAAGATGGTAAGTGAACACAGCTCTACCCACTAAAACCCGGCGAGAGCCACCAATGTCGCCTTTGGTGAGGTGCCCCGGATGTACAGGCAACAGGGCACATGAAGTCAGTCCCTCAGGGGACCGACGCCACCTCCACAGAGTACAATGAGGTGAGGTTCCCGTTCTCATCCCTTTTGCCCCCTCTTCTTATAAGAGGGGTACAAAGAGCCCCGACGACTCAATTCACTTCACTTGGCCCAAGGTGTTAGACTCACCCTAGGTTACTGAGTCCCACCGCCACGATAAGGCCTGAACCATGATAGGCATAGAGCACTCCTCTCATTAGTAAGACCAGTCTGGCTTAAAAATCTACTTAAAGATAAAGAAATTGAATGAGATGGCAACAGCCTGGGAGCTGCTGCTCATATTTTTAATGTGCCTAAAGTTAAAATGGTCTAACCGACGAATAAATTATCCCTTGGCCAAGATTGCTGTTAAGTAACCGAAACGTCCGTTATGTGTGAATCTTATTAAGTCGTGAGAAAATGAGCAGTTAAATACATTATGAGTGAAATTCGCGTAAACCTAAGAAATCTCATTCCATATGTATTCCATACCTTATGCCTTTTCTATGCTTTTCTTAGCATAAAAAGAGTGGAAAAAGGCAATATCTCGGTAATCCCATTCGAATATGAACCGCGCGCATCTCTCCTTGGGTAAATATTATATGCCTGGGAAACGCTTGAAAGATCCATGCATTTCTGCATACAGTACTAAATAATACACATCTTGACGCTTTAATATTATCAGATTTAACCATACAGTCTTTTTTCAAGTTAGCAAACAGAATTAGGGATTGTCAAAATTAACATTTATAACCTTGAAATCAGATGAGATTATTAGGCCATAGTTCACCGATGCGCTGGCGAAATGCGGGTTAGCGAATTCCACACACGTTCAAAAACTTTCAATTTAATCAGGCATGCAGGTGCCCTCTTTTCCTTCACCGGTAAGCGAGCGATGGTCTCAAGGTCAGGCAGATCAAGGCACCACAGGCGGTCAGGATCAAACCCTGGCCAAGCCCGTACCCAGTAGACCATCGTCGACCAACGATAATTTTTATGACTTTTCATAATATTTAAGGACGCGTTTACAAACTTGATAGGTACAGAATCGAACAACTACATCGAAAAAGTCACGCACACAAGCGCACCCGCGCAATACGCACGCTTGCGTGCGGGAATAGTAGTCAAGTAAACGGATTTGATACTTTACAAATATTTGTTATTTTGATTATTTATAACACAAAATTATATTTTATTTCTGTTTGTTTTTACTATTTATCTTTTTACTTAGAATATATATATATATATATATATATATATATATATATATATATATATATATATATATATATATATATATATATATATATATATATATATATATATATATATATATAATATTTATATATTATAATTTATAATATTATTTATTACATATTATGTTTATGTAAGTAAACTGATATCTGTAATTCATCTTGAGAGGCGGGGGGGGGGGGGGGGCTCATAATTTCCACGCTGAGCAGGCGCATTGGCGATCGCAGATGATGATGAAGTCGCATCGGCAGCACTGCTGCCTGATCCGAGTGGCACGGGATCAATGTTATTGAATGATCAAAAGATGAATGTTATTCCATTGCATTAAGGTTTATTTTATTGTTGTCTCTGTCTTGATTTCTTTTACATTTTTGAAATGAGAATTCAGTCCGCGCTCGGCCGCGGTTCTGGGTGGACACTGCGTCGCTTGTCAGCAGCAATTCGACTCAAAAAACATCGCGATTTATTTTTGATATTGGATACTTTGGATTGGATTTGATACTTTACAATATTTTTTTTACCACAATATATTTTTATGGAATGACGAAAATGAAATGTTGGTTGGTCATTATAACCAGGTGGGAAGACGTTCTCTCTCGACGTTTGCTCACTTATCATCATCATAATCATCATCATCATCATCATCGTCAGCCTAAATCAGTCCACTGCCGAACATAGGCCTCCCTCAATGAACGCCAAGATGACTGATCCCGTGCTATGCTAAGGCAGTAGTGCTGCCGATGCGACTTCATCATCATCAGCCTAAATCCGTCCATTGCCGAACATAGGCCTCCCTCAATGATCGCCAAGACGACCGATCCCGTGCTATGCTGAGGCAGTAGTGCTGCCGATGCGACATCATCATCATCAGCCTAAATCGATCCATTGCCGAACATAGGCCTTCCTCAATGAAAGCCAAGACGACCGATCCCGTGCTATGCTGAGGCAGCAGTGCTGCCGATGCCACTTCATCATTATCAGCCTAAATCCGTCCACTGCCGAACATAGGCCTCCCTCAATGAACGCCAAGACGACCGATCCCGTGCTACTCTAATGAGGCAGCAGTGCTGCCGATGCGACTTCATCAGCCTAAATGTCCACTGCCGAACATAGGCCTCCCTCAATGAACGTCAAGACGACCGATCCCGTGCTACTCTAATGAGGCAGCAGTGCTGCCGATGCGACTTCATCATCATCAGCCTAAATCCGTCCACTGCCGAACATAGGCCTCCCTCAATGAACGTCAAGACGACCGATCCCGTGCTACTCTAATGAGGCAGCAGTGCTGCCGATGCGACTTCATCAGCCTAAATCCGTCTACTGCCGAACATAGGCCTCCTTCAATGAACGTCAAGACGACCGATCCCTTGCCACTCGCAAACAAATATATATCACCATCATCATCATCATTAAACTTCATCCATCCACTGCTGAATATAGGCCTCCCTCAATGAACACCAAGACGACCGATCCCTTGTCACTCGCAAACAAATATATATCATCATCATCATTAAACTTCATCCATCCACTGCTGAATATAGGACTCCCTCAATGAACACCAAGACGACCGATCATTTGCCACTCGCAAACAAATAGATATCATCATCGTCATCATCATCAAACTTCATCCAACCACTGCTGAATATAGGCCTCCCTCAATGAGAACACCAAGACGACCGATCCCGTGCTACTCTAATGAGGCAGCAGTGCTGCCGATGCGACTTCATCATCATCAGCCTAAATCCGTCCACTGCCGAAAATAGGCCTCCCTCAATGAACATCAAGACGACCGATCCCTTGCCACTCGCAAACAAATATATATCACCATCATCATCATCATCATTAAACTTCATCCATCCACTGCTGAATATAGGCCTCCCTCAATGAACACCAAGACGACCGATCCCTTGTCACTCGCAAACAAATATATATCATCATCATCATTAAACTTCATCCATCCACTGCTGAATATAGGACTCCCTCAATGAACACCAAGACGACCGATCATTTGCCACTCGCAAATAAATAGATATCATCATCGTCATCATCATCAAATTTCATCCATCCACTGCCGAACATAGGCCCCCCTCAATAAACTTCAAGACGATTGATCCCGTGCCACTCGGATCAGGCAGCAGTGCTGCCGATGCGACTTCATCATCATCTGCGATCGCCAATGCGCCTGCTCAGCGTGGCAATTATGAGCCCCCCCCCCCCCCCCCCCCCCCCCCCCCGCCTCTCAAGATGAATTACAGATATCAGTTTACTTACATAATATGTAATAAATAATATTATAAATTATAATATATAAATATTATATATATATATATATATATATATATATATATATATATATATATATATATATATATATATATATATATGGATTGCATGGATGGCAGTGGATGGATGAAATTTGATGATGATGACGATGATGATATCTATTTATTTGCGAGTGGCAAATGATCGGTCGTCTTGGTGTTCATTGAGGGAGTCCTATATTCAGCAGTGGATGGATGAAGTTTAATGATGATGATGATATATATTTGTTTGCGAGTGACAAGGGATCGGTCGTCTTGGTGTTCATTGAGGGAGGCCTATATTCAGCAGTGGATGGATGAAGTTTAATGATGATGATGATGATGGTGATATATATTTGTTTGCGAGTGGCAAGGGATCGGTCGTCTTGATGTTCATTGAGGGAGGCCTATTTTCGGCAGTGGACGGATTTAGGCTGATGATGATGAAGTCGCATCGGCAGCACTGCTGCCTCATTAGAGTAGCACGGGATCGGTCGTCTTGGTGTTCTCATTGAGGGAGGCCTATATTCAGCAGTGGTTGGATGAAGTTTGATGATGATGACGATGATGATATCTATTTGTTTGCGAGTGGCAAATGATCGGTCGTCTTGGTGTTCATTGAGGGAGTCCTATATTCAGCAGTGGATGGATGAAGTTTAATGATGATGATGATATATATTTGTTTGCGAGTGACAAGGGATCGGTCGTCTTGACGTTCATTGAGGGAGGCCTATATTCAGCAGTGGATGGATGAAGTTTAATGATGATGATGATGGTGATATATATTTGTTTGCGAGTGGCAAGGGATCGGTCGTCTTGACGTTCATTGAAGGAGGCCTATGTTCGGCAGTAGACGGATTTAGGCTGATGAAGTCGCATCGGCAGCACTGCTGCCTCATTAGAGTAGCACGGGATCGGTCGTCTTGACGTTCATTGAGGGAGGCCTATGTTCGGCAGTGGACGGATTTAGGCTGATGATGATGAAGTCGCATCGGCAGCACTGCTGCCTCATTAGAGTAGCACGGGATCGGTCGTCTTGACGTTCATTGAGGGAGGCCTATGTTCGGCAGTGGACATTTAGGCTGATGATGATGATGTCGCATCGGCAGCACTACTGCCTCAGCATAGCACGGGATCGGTCGTCTTGGCGATCATTGAGGGAGGCCTATGTTCGGCAATGGACGGATTTAGGCTGATGATGATGAAGTCGCATCGGCAGCACTACTGCCTTAGCATAGCACGGGATCAGTCATCTTGGCGTTCATTGAGGGAGGCCTATGTTCGGCAGTGGACTGATTTAGGCTGACGATGATGATGATGATGATGATTATGATGATGATAAGTGAGCAAACGTCGAGAGAGAACGTCTTCCCACCTGGTTATAATGACCAACCAACATTTCATTTTCGTCATTCCATAAAAATATATTGTGGTAAAAAAAATATTGTAAAGTATCAAATCCAATCCAAAGTATCCAATATCAAAAATAAATCGCGATGTTTTTTGAGTCGAATTGCTGCTGACAAGCGACGCAGTGTCCACCCAGAACCGCGGCCGAGCGCGGACTGAATTCTCATTTCAAAAATGTAAAAGAAATCAAGACAGAGACAACAATAAAATAAACCTTAATGCAATGGAATAACATTCATCTTTAGTAGCAAAATTGGTTAAAAAATTAGTTATCTTCTTTATTTTTTTTAAGACTATTTTTAGCATTTTTGGGTTATTTTCTTGTCCTTTATTTAAAATTGAACATATTTCCCTGCCCCTACTATTTTTTAAAAACCTTAATAAATGTGGATATTAGACCAAAAGGGTACCGTAATTCTAATCGATTTCGTTCGTTTCATGGAAAATGGTAATGGAAGAACGTTGATTACTATATAAAAAAGCAACATTTATCAAAAAAATATGCGTTACCCTTGTAGATAAAGAACCATTCTATATGAAATAAATAATTTTTATATATGATTTTGTGTACTTTTGTTACAAACGGTACAGAAAAACAGCATAATTTCGTCTGATTCGTAAACGCGTCCTTAAATCCTTTTCTATTGTAATACAATACTTCCAACTTCGAGCGACGGTGGTCCAGTGGTGGACGGACTCGGCCTCTTACGCGAGGGGTTCCGGGTTCGATCCTGACCCGTACGTGTGTGCCTTGAAATGGGTTTTTCTAAATTTCTAAGTGCACACGAGACCATCGTTCGCTCACCGGTGAAGGAAAAACATCGTGAGGAAACCTGCATGCCTGATGAGATTGAAAGTCTTTGAAGGTATGTCAAGTTCACCAATACGCACTGGGCCAGCGTGGTGGACTATTGGCCCATTACCCTCCTCGCCTGATTTCGAGGAAGGAGACCCGTGCCCAGCAGTGGGACATATAAGGGTTGATACTTTACTTTTTTTTTACTTCCAACTTCTATTAGTTATCGATATTGCAATCGCATGACTCAGTCTTCTTAAAGACTCGGTCTACCTTCAACAGGATGAGTCGGTGACATATGTGCAGTGACCATACCTAGTTGAATTCGAGTTACAGTAGAACTGCCCTAATGGAAGGCATATGCCCAAGAGTTGACTGTTGACAAGAGTCTTTATAATAAAACAGTACTTCATAATAAAAGACATCAAAAACCTGCACAAAGCATGCTGAAAAACTATGTATACCACGTTGCACGAATTTCCTTTTCCAATTTTTATTCGTGCTGTATTACGCGTTCTAATTTCATACAATAAGCTGTAGAAAACTGCACAGTTACAATACCCCACGTATTTTAAATTTACGACCTTTGCTTACAGTAGCTCTTTTCAAACGAACAATAAATGTAAAATTTCACTACAATATTGGCCAGTCAATGTATCAAAGGAATACAAATTTGTTTTTTTACAAGCGGTTGAAGCTGGCTGAACACAAAATATTATACCTATTTCGGTGTAGCATGGTGCGGGTGACAGTTCCAGTAACGTTACGTTTTACTCTTGAAAGCCGTCACAATTAAAAAAATATAATTAAGTATTTTATTAATACCTCATTCGTAAAATAGTAGATCGCCAATTACTGTGGTAAATTAAATCAAACTCAACCAGAATGTGATAGTCTCCAAATAAAGTCAAATGGAAAGAAAAATTAAGCGTATAACGTAAAACCATAGACGTGCTTAGTGATGGGACGTACTATACTAGGATGGAAAGTCGATAAGTCGATGTTCTTTATAATAAAAAATGTATATTGGACGTAGTTCAATTATAATTGTAAAAAGTCTATCATTATATTAATGAAACAACAGAATCTATCATTATCGTTAAAAAAGTTGTCACGAAAAAAATATAAACCTGATTTTGATTATTTAATATAAGTTCAAAGCTACTATTATGTAGCCCCTAAATATATACATTGAAAAGTTTATACACCTAGATACACTGCACAACAGAATAAACACACTAACACACACTACTATTAATAAGAACTATACTTACGCTGCGAGTATCGTTAGCGATAAAAATAAATTACATAACGTCACATCTCTAATCATGTATGTCAACGTCATATTGGCATGTGTCAGCCGCACCAACCTACACCGCACGGAGTATAAGCTTTTTATTAATAAGGGGAGAACAATATCTTAGGGCCTGTTTCACAATCTCCAGTTAAGTTCCCAATAGGCTATCGGCAACATATTTGACAGATAGAGTATGGAGTATCTGTCAAATATGTTGCCGATAGCCTATTGGGCACTTAACTGGAGATTGTGAAACAGGCCCTTAGTCTTCTATTTTAATGAATTAATTATTTTTATATTATAGTTGTTTTCGTATTATCACGCAAAGAATAAGCGGTTGAAGTGGCAATTGGCTGGTCCTTTGGAAAACGGATGGCCGATGGGCCTGTATGGTTCTAGAGGAGAGTCCGAGGCATTTACGTTGTCGAAGTGTTAGCCTGCCAATAAACAGATGCGACACCGTGCAGGGGCCAGTCCGTATTTGATGCGGTTGGCAAAGAATCGGTCGTCTTGAAGTTCATTCAGGGTAGCCTGTGTTCAACAGTAGTTGTATAAATGATACTGATGATAGTAGTATAGGACTGTTCGTATATGAAGAAGAAGAAAACAGTTCTTGAAAATAATTATATTTAACCTCAAATCTCTTTCTCTCTCTCTCACTGGTCGCTCCCTCATGACTGAGGATCGTGGCCATTAGTGAATGTGGATGTTTTACACCACATACGGATTATCTGATACCATTGGTGGCTATCCATTGCGTCTCGACCAACTTTTCTGAAGATGAACCTTTTACTTGATCGCTCCATCTATTAGGGAACCGTCCACCAGCTCTTTTACGTTTTCTTAACGAAAATAGGTTTAATAAGCTCTCATTTCCCTTCATTATAATGTGGCCAAAGTAATATACGCTATAGGCAGACCATAGACAAGCGAATCCTAATCCAGAGCTGTGAAAGGATCTATACATTGGTATGTTCAAACGCAAATCATCTTCGTCATTAATGGTAAGCGGATAACGCACAGATGGGATAACGTCACAGCATTAGCCCATCATCATCAGCCTTCAAGTCTTTTCTTATTTCTTATTAACATTAATTATCCTATCCCCTATTTACAAATAACTTGACTGATAAAAAAAAGTTACAGGATGACTTGTTCTTCCATCCGTACCATCTTAGTTTATGATAGAGATAGCGGTGTTACAATTGTAAATTAAACTGCTAAAGTCTCATTTTACAGAAGTTTCTAAGAACTTATAAAGAGCATATTAATTCTTACGAACTAAATGTTAAGTTAATACTGTAGCTTCTTTACAATTGTGTTTTCGACTGTATGCAAAAGCTTTGTAAATTATTTGTGAAACTTTTTGTTGTTTGTTGGTATTCCTTTCCTTACTTATATTTATTATATATTATTTTACACTATACACTTTTATATTCAGGAGAACGGATGGCGAATGGACAAATGAGGTTCAAGAGTGGAGGGCACGTTTAGGTGGACTGTTAGTAGGTACTAACTGTTAGTCGAGTGTTTCGTTCCTCCCGTGACCATGGTTGCTGTAAAGTATCCGAAACATCGGACATGTAAAACAATAATGAACCGCGATAAAATCCGTAAGACACCGTTCGCACGAGCCTTTTTTAGTGAGCGTTAAAAAAGCGTTTCAATGGGACAAATGTATCTGTCTGGACCCATTTATTTGTTCACACGAAAGAGTTCTTTAAGCGTGGCGCTATTTTATCAAGTCCTGTTGGATTTTCGACGTTGAGTGTTTGATATCAAATTGAGTGAGGAAAACTCGCAACTCGAGCCAACGTCGGATTTTACAGTGACGCTTTTAAAGCGCTCGTGCGAAGGGCCTAAAAATAGTTTCATTATAATTAGTGAAATTGAAGTAAACATAAGAAAAATCAGCCAGATACGTTTTCAAATAGAAAATACTCTGAGTTAGTGGTATTTTCTGGCTATTTATCTAAATGTAGACCTACCTCCATGTGGCACGTCTGCCAAATAGCCTGATTAGCATAAGTACAAATGCGGGACGAAGCGCATTTCCGCACTTTTATGTCGTCAATATATTATTAACAAGCTGTACGGATATGCTGTAGCTATAAAATGCTGCGCAGTATACCGTTATATCAAAATGTCGCATTCATAAATCCTAAGAGATATCTTTTGTATGAAAATGACTAATCTAAATTCTAATATAAAAATTTCGCATCCCTTCATAATTTTTATGAGCTTTATGTAGCGGCCATAAACTAAGTTTAATATCATAAGCGACATACTTTGAAATCTCGATTACAATACTTTTTATTTTCGTTCTTAATTTTTAGGCTTCGTTACATAAGTGTTAAGTCGTTGTTCAGCCGTCCTTAAACCTTCTGAATGGGGCCAATAAATATTGTCGTCTGTACACATTTCTATACTAGCTGTTTCACGCACCATCGCCTGCGTCAACTAAAATTTAAACAGGTCCCTAACTTTTTGAAAATTTAATATAGCCTATGTTTACCGGGGATAGTGTAGCTTCATATCAGTAAAATAATGTTTCAAATCGGTTCAAGTAGTTCGGAACTTATTCAATACATACAAACAATCAAATATTTCCTCTTTATAATATTAGTATAGAAGTAAAGACAAAATATTCCACCACAAACATTACACTTACTAGAAGGATGGATATTGGGTACCACCGACCTGTATTGACTTTTGCTTTGTCTAATTCTTTTTTCAAAGCGATTCGATTTTTAAATTTTCGGAAAGAAAACTAGAGAAGTTATTTATGGCACCATCTTACATCTCAAGCTAAGTAAGGTTTAAGTTATTTTGAAAGTAATTCATAACGTAGAGCGAAGCTCGCCGTTTGTCATCAGTTGGTTACTCTGCCATTTTGCTTACAGGAGTTAACTCCTTACGAACGATTATAAAATACTAGCAGCGCCCCGCGGCTTCACCCGCGTACTTCCCATTCCCGTGGGAGTACAGGGATAAATTATAGCTTATGTGTTATTCTGATGCAGAAGATATATTACTGTAAAGTTTCATTATAATCCATTCCATCCATCCATACAGTAGTTTTTACGTGAAAGAGTAACAAACATCCATACTCACAAACTTTCACGTTTATAATATTAGTAAGATTTCGTTAAACGCTTCGTGTGACATCGTGTAACATCGTAGTTTGATTTTACTCCCATAGATTTTCACTCCCCGGTCTTATAAATGAAAATCGATTCTTAAGAAGTAAACTCCAACAAACTTCAAAAAAACTCTTATAACCGTACCACAACTTCGGACTTATTGAATATGTTTTTATTTCCACAAATCATCAATTTATATTCACATCTTAGGGTTAAGTTTGAACACCTAACCTAAACACAATGTAAAAAATAATTAAGGTACGTATCAGTGGCAACAGACGTAATTTTTCGGTGAGATAATCTAAAAAACAACTCGCTAAACGCTAAGGGCCCTTGCCAAATGATGTCACGCATAATTAGACACACAGCCTCATTGTATATACAATTTCGGCAACTTGCTGCCACCCCTTTTCGTCCTTTTTTTGTTGTTTATGTTTTTTGTTACTTCAAAATGTGACAATTTCGCTCAACCTTTCCATTCTCATTGTAATTAGTTGGTGAAAGTTAGTGTCCTTGCCAACAGTTTAACAAGTTTGTAGGAAGTATACTACTGTGGTTACTATCATATTCTAGGAAAAAAAATCGGACAGAAAAGCTGGGAAAAGCAGTAACAATTGGATAATTGACCGATTATCTGCAGTATCGGCACGCTCGAGGTGGTGGTGGTGGTACCAATCGCTCAAGGTACTGGCGTAAAGTGACAGCTTGGCTGTCGCGTGCGGTTTGTGTGATTCCAATGGCCCATTTAAGGGAAGCAAAAGTCTCCTCCTCGAAAGGCGAAACGGGTAATGAGCCATAGTTCACCGATGCGCTGGCCCAATGCGGGTTGGTCAACCTCACACATCTCCAAAGACTTTCAATCTCATCAAGCATGCAGGTTTCCTCACGATGTTTTCCTGCACCTGTGAGCGAGCAATGGTCTCCTGTTCATGGTGCACTTAGGAATCTAGAAAAACCCATTTCAAGGCATCACAGGAGGGTCAGGATCGAACTCGGAACATCTCGCTCAAGAGGCCATTGGCCACAGGCCCACTGGACCATCGTACCTAAATAATTTAGTGTTTATTATTTTGTTGTTACTACCTTTATGTTAGTAAAGGCAATACGTATATTGCCTTTACTAACATGAAGGTAGTAAAAGGTCTGTGACAAATTTAAATTAACCTTGAAGCGATAATAAAGTAATAGATGCTATCTACAATTTAGTTTCGAACTTCATTTAGACCTCAGTTCGGTAATTAAACATTTATTTAAGATTTACTACCGCGCGGCGATATTATCAGCTTATCCCTCCCGCTAAAGTACATTTTGCAAAAGAGGCAAATGGACAATCGGTGCTAAATCCTTTGACACAGGTGGGAGGGATGCCTTGTGTCACACTCCTGGCTGCATGGATTCCAGGGAAACTCGTATATGTACATGGGCGACGTCGACCACACGCCATCAATACGTTTGTCGGCCTTTTAACGGTATGTTATCTTTTTTTAATATCTTTTCCGTGTTTCGAGAGATACAGCGGATCATACGACAGCTGATATTCTTCTTATACTTAGGGCCTGTTTCACAATCTCCAGATAAGTGCCGGATAGGCTATCCTCAACATATTTGACAGATACTCCATGCTCTATCTGTCAAATATGTTGCCGATAGCCTATTGGGAACTTAACTGGAGATTGTGAAACAGGTCCTTAGTCTCTGTATTAATTTTTTTTTAATTTATTAAGAGCTGGATACAAGTCCTTTGCACTCTCTGTGTGGATGTCTGGATAATTTGCCAGTGCGTCATTATTTTCTAATATTTACGCGGAATTTCACTCACTATAACGAAACAACTTTTGCGGGTTTTAAAGTTTTAGGATAAAGAGAAGTAACAATAATTATTATTCTACTAATATAAAGAATAGGACAGATAGATAAAGTTTATTTAAATTGGAAATTAAAATAATATACAAAAAATATTGAATAAAAACTTTTATAAAAGTCAAATAAACATACTGCGGTTTAGTTTAAATTAATTAATTTTTTGTTTGATCTTTTTAAGCAAAACAGGCACGAAATATCAGAGTCCAAGACTTGTTTTATTTTATCTAGATTTTATTATTTAGCTGACATGACCTTTTAACTCTAGCGAGCTTTTATTTTGTTCGAAATTCAAACTTACAATTCAAAATTAGAATGTTGTAACACAAAGCGACCATGGATATCCCGCTAATCCGGGACCGGTATTCAAGTGGGGGACGATATTATTTACCAATATAAAACAGTTCCAACTTCCGCATTAGAAATACACTCAAAGGGTAATTAGCTCTAAACGTAAAAAACCTAATTTCCCGGCCTACCGCGTTCCTATCTCTTATTGTCCGAGTCCCCGCTTTTCCTGGTTCATTAGAGACCACCGTGATAGGGCGGCCATCTTGTTTTCAAGGAGGTAAAGTATTGCCATGTGCGTAAAACTTTTTTCCGCACGTGCTCAAGTGTTACACGTGCTAGCTTTTGAATGGACAAATGGATTGGCGGGGGTTCCTATTCCTAGTGGATAGACGTGATGATATTGGGCATAAAATAAAGCGATGTAGTTTAAGCTTGTTTTTTTTACAATATTTGTGGAATTGGTTTTAACAAATTTAATATTATAACCTTTAAATATTTCGCATAAAAATCCTCTAATCAGTTTTTTTACTTGAATGACGTTCTTACAGCTACAGCCTACTGCCTCCGATCTTCAATATTTATCGAAATAATCACCATTACATAGTCTACTATACTATACTAGATACCGGAAAGTAATCGATATATGTATTTTATTGTACCAAAATAGATTTATAATAGCGACATCTAAAGGTCATTGAGGTTTACAAAAAATAACTTGAAAAAAATAATACGTATATCAAATCAATATAGACACTTGTAATTAATACCAGCTAGTATCAAGATCATTAGCGTTAGGACATATACTATACCTAAATACTTTTTACTAAACTGGTCACAAGTCACAAACTACAAAGTTCATCAAATATAAAAACAAGTTTCTCACATAAAGAACGCATAAATTAGAGAATATACAGACATAATACCAGATTTTTTTTTTATTAAAACGATAAAAATAACCCATCGATATTTAAATAAAATAAACAGTGTTAATTAATAATAAAAATAAAATGTAGTCTAAATTTTTATCTTATTTCTAAGTTGTAAACATAAAAAAATGAGTTTATTATTACAATAATAAGTTTCTACTTCATTCAAATAGATAAAATTAGCTTTTCGTTCCCATATTTATTTAGTAAAATGCAAACATTTTATGTTCGAAATATAAAAATACTATTCGAATATAAAAAACGCCGAACAAATTTATTAAATTGCCAGTTCAAAAATCTTTATAGTCACGCGAACGATTATAAGACTTAAAGCGAATCCAATATGGCGGCTGATGTAATTGCCTTTATTATATAAAAAAATAAGAATTGTTAACAACTAAAGTTTTTATACACTCGCTCGCGGCCCACCTGTCGTGTCGTAATTAATAATATTACCCGTTGTTTTTATTATAATTTGAGCCGAGCAGTTAAGGTGACATCAGATGTCTATCAGAGCGAGAAATTGTCTGTTCCGTCCATTACACCCTTACACCGACATTGGCACCAATTAGAACCAGCATCCAAATCAAGTCAACCATTGTCAACGCTAAAGCTAGGGAATGGCTTCTCAGACGATATAAATACGTAACTATCAAAAGACAGTACTTTCAGCGTCAGTAGGGCTATTCGGTAAGGTCGTTTTCGAATCTCGAAAGCGGAATCCGCGATTATATGAGTTTGTATTCTTTAAAACTCGTCTATCTATCTATAAAAATAAAGTTCACTTTAGAAGTGAGCGTAAAGTGAGCTCTATCACTTAGGTGAAGCTCGATATCGAAATGATTTTTTACAAAATAGCTACTGCCCTACAGCTACATAACAGGCCTACTACTTAAACCGTTGGTCGGATATAAACGACACTTTCTTTTTTATTTATTTTACGTATTGAGGACTAGGTGTCTCCATTATGCAGTTCAATAGTCTTCAATCTTGCAGTGCTTCGGGAAAGATATGAGGCATCATCTTTTTAGGGAGATTTAGTGAGATCTGTGGCCCGACTTTCCAAGGCTTTAAGACAGTGGTTTGAGGTGTGTACGGGAATACCTTTTCAGTTGCAACTGTCACATATTTTTTAATATATTTCCAGAGCTTCTACAGGGTATTTTTTTTAAATTAATAAACTTAAAGACATAGGCAGACTAATAACTATTGTATGCATATAATATACTAATGTCAATCAATGATAACGTAACATTCTACTTATGACATCATCATCAAATCAGATTCAGAGTCATTTTGAAAAATCACTCCCACATACAAACACACAAATATTACCTACTATATTAGTATGCATTTTGATATAACTTAAGTAATAGTATATTATTATTTCTCGTTTCATATATTAATTATTTATTTTAAAATTAAACTAGCAAGACTACATAGGTTATAAAGAATTATACCTACTCAAAAATGTAAATGCAATTTTTTAATCTGATTTTCCGCACAGATACTCAATGAAATGGCAAAATGTAAAGACTAATGTAGTTCCCAGTAAAAAAGGCGCGTAATCTTACCGATGCATTGAGCATCGTAAATGAGTGAGAATTAATTAATAATTCACATTGCTCAGTAGTCATTAGCGCATTAATTTATCTCTGCGGGGAGATATAGTAGAATTTATTATGATTGTGCTGTGAATTTGTGCTTCGAATATGACTTTTGTTGTTGCTTTATCTCTTTCTAACCAATAGTTTTGTACAGGTTAGAAAGAGAAGATGATAAAATGGATTAAGTGTACGTTCGTTGCCTAAACAAATATTAATGTTGAAATTGGAGATTATTGTTTAGAAGTAGCTTTTTGTCTTTCTAATAAGCTGAACTTACCTACTATCTCAACTATTCTAAGTAAATCTTTAAATTTACTTTAAAAAGAAAAGTTTCATGACTGTCATCAATAAATTTTGTAGGAAATTAATTTTAGAATTTCATGTTTTCTTTTTTCCCCTTTAAAAGTTAACATGGGCGAAGTCAATAAACAGCCATTATCTCCCATAGAAACATAGTAGCGAGTTATTTATCTATAATGTGTTAATTTGCTAATTCTGCAACGGAATCAGTTATTTATTTATGTTACGATATTGATAAGAAAATGCGTACGTGATTCTCTAGACATATCGTCTTTGCCCGGCCAACGAGATATTGCTCTAATTATAAGGTTTCTTACGCACTAAATAATATATCAGTGTGAGATGATATTAATTATGTTCTACCCTGCTAAACCGATTTCTATGAATGATATAAAGATATAATATGTGACCTTAGAAGAGTTTCATCACACGGTTAAGTATTCTTATTAACAAGGCGAGAAGACGATCTCCGTGCAGTGACCAGTCCGTCAAGCTTATACATCAGAATAGCACATAGGCTATCATTTATCACCGTACTCCCACGGGAATGGGAAGTACGCGGGTGAAACTGCGGGGCGCTACTGTTTTTATATATTAGATCTTCTTTCCAATCAACACACCATCATTTAATGGTAATCGTTTCATAAGTAGATTCAACTAAAAAACTTTATTCAGTAATTAGTATTTTCGGTATCTCCGGCATCCCTGCGCCGTCCGCCCTTTGTCTCGCATATTTGCAGTCGGCGTTCTTGCAATAAATTGAATTGTACACGGGCATACCTCGTCCTTTTGTGTGCGATATTTCAATGTTTATTTCGTGTATAGACGTTAATTGTTTAGGGCTTTTGATTTAGGGCTGGCATGAGAAGATAAAAAACACGAATAGTAATTTAAGGAACGATCGTAGGATCATGAGTTCCCTTAAAGTCAAGGGAAGATTAGCCTTAATACGTCCACAGAACGAAGTCTGTCGGGGCGGCTAGTAATTAATAAGTATTAAACAATTAGCGCATCACGTTAGCAGTGATAAGTTCGTAACTTTGCAACTGTGTTCGCATCGGGTAGAGCACCCGGGCCTCGCAAACAACGTCGTGGGGACTGCTTATAAGTAGTGGTCGGGAAGTCCCCCCTATTTGGAGAGTCTGGCCTTGCCGGGGCCTGTTTGTCGCTGAGGTGATCCTGTTGCCTGCCGATTCGGGACCCTTACAAAGGGGCTAAAGACTCTCGCAGTTGTTTTAGTGGGGTATGCATCAATGTGAGTCCCCTAGTAGGTGCTAATTAAATTTCCCTACGTCTTAGGTACTTTAGGTAAGTAAGAACTTGAGCCATAGACACTAGAAGCGGTATTCAATTATCAAGCTACTCTTTCACTCATTCAATCTCATTCAACTGAAAGGCATATTTTTCTCTACCCATTGGTGGTGTAGACATTTTTTTGCTCACTTGTGAATTCAGAAAGAGTAACTCTTTTATATTATTCGGTAGGTAAGCTGGTAGTGGTAACATATGCAAAGTATGCATTACCTATTATGAGACTTGAGGTAATAAATCTATACTAGTATTATAATAAGGTAAAGTTTGTGAGATTGTAGGGGGTAATCTCTGGATATACTGAACCGATTTTGAAAATTCTTTTACCTATAGAAGACTACGTCATTTGTGAATGACATAGGCTAAAATTTTACCAATGGAAGGTTATTTGTAAGTGACATAGGCTAATTTATCCCCATAACTCGGGGAGTGCGAATCCAGTCATATTTTATTTTCAGCAGAAAATAAAAAATCTAACGAACTAGTTGGCAATATATAATAATAATAGGCAAACGAAAAAAGATTTCTACTGCCAAGGTACCCATGAAATACACAATATTGGGACAAGCCCAGCCAACTCAGCGTGTTGCCTCAAAACACAAAACTGTAAAAGAAGAAAAGGGATGCTAACAAAACGCAGATCGATTTAATGAAATAAATAAGATTTAAAACGGTTAACTTTTTACAATTGCAAAGCTGATCCTGCAACGGAATATCCACAAATCCACTTAAGATTTGTCGTCGTGTTCTCTCTTGGTCCAATAAAGATGCCACGGCTTTTGCTTTAAGTGAAAGATTGAGATAAACAACAGATTACTTACATCTTTGCATTAATGGTTTATGTATGTTTATATTTATGTATCTACGTATTTTTTTAAAAACATATACAACACTAGCTGTTGCCCGCAGCTTCGCCTGCGTTAACTAAGATTTACAACGGGAACGTACGCAAATAAGTAACTTTTCTTGTTGATTTTTTTACACCTTGTGTCCGAAAAACCCAAATATCTTACGGAACCCTATTTTTTTCAGAATAAAATGTAGCCTATGTTACTCGTGGATAATGTAGCTTTCGAATGGTGAAAGAATTTTTGAAATCGGTCCAGTACTTTTTGAGCCTATTCATTACAACCAAACAAACAAAGTTTTCCTCTTTATAATATTAGTGTAGAAGTGTAGATGTAGATAATATCAGTACTAATATAGAAGTAATGGATGTAGGAATTCTTTTTATACTAATATTATAAAGAGGAAAGATTTGATTCTTTGTTTGTATTGAATAGGCTCCGAAACTATTTGACCGATTTAAAAAATTCCTTCACTGTTAGTAAGCTACACTATCCCCGGTGAACATAGGCTATATTAAATTTTCAAAAAGTTAGGGACTCGTTTTAAATCTCAGTGGACGCAGGCGAAGCTGCGTGGAACAGCTAGTTCAGGATAACTCGTTGCTAAAATGCTTCGTTCTGCGTTTATTAATTAATTACGAATATACGAGCTGAGAGGAGCAAAGATACTCTATGCATAAAATTGCAGTGTCTGTTTATAATATTAAAATAACCACACGTTGCTAAATGCATGTGGATTGATACACGGTTCATACACAAAAAAAAACATTTTTCGCAATTTTTAACAGTCTGTCTATTTGTTTGTTTAGGGAAGATGGGAAGCTACACTATCCCTGGTGAACATAGGCCAAATCTCTAAAACGACTGGACCGATTTTGACGGGACTCTCACTGACAGATAGCTGATACCTTGTGACATTGTTGTCACAAGGTATCAGCTATCTGTCAGGGTAGTGACGCCGTTAAATGTAATATTAATTAATCCAGTAACATCAGTAAATATAAGTTAACGCGGGCATAGCCGCAGGCAACAGCTAGTCATGAATAAAATGAAAATGTATAGACAAAGTTTCCTTGTCATGAAATTAAAATAAACTACGAGTTTATTCAATTCAATTAACTCGCCATTTATGTTTTCAGTTACGCAAAATTGTTTTCGTGTTTAATTTAGCGGTTGGAGTCTGGTATGCGTAACGGGTGATAGGCCGTCTTGGCGTTAATTGCATGAGACTTAATTATACTAATAATATGTTGATACAACTCACGCATGGCCATCTGTAGTGCTATTTTGTAAAAACAAATTTCGATATCGAACTTCACATGACTGATAAAGCTCACTTTACGCTAACTTCGAAAGCGAACTTTATTCGTATGTATAGATAGTCGAGTTTTAAAGAATACAAATTCGTCATATCACCGCGGATTCCGCTTTCGAGATTCGAAAACGACTTTACAGAATAGCCCTACTGAACCCAAATTAGACAGTGCCTATATTGTAGTAACCAGACAACTGATACATACTTGTATATGAATGATTCATACTTGAAATGATTTTGGCCATTCCCAACTTCTCTTCCCAATTGAAAGTCTATTATAATCTTAACAAGTCTTCCCGCGAAAATCCTGTAATCGCCTAGGATTGGATAATCAACTAACTGATTTCTAGATTTCTGAGATTTTTTTTCGGTCAGAGCTATGCTAATCCTACTAGCCTTAATGCTTCATCGGATGTGGGGTGAGTCTCATCACCCTGAGTAAAAATGGGGGGTTGTCCCCCGCCAGTCGTGGAATTAGACCACGGCTTCTTGACATCGGGTTTGTTCCTGTGACTAGCCCATGCCATTGTCGGATGAAACTGAGACTTCTAAGATGAAAAATTCAACATAAAAAACAATTTCAGAATAAATAGGTATTGGTAGTACTAACCCCAGATATATTATGTTAATATTGGGAGAATAGGTCAATCCAGGTCTAGCAGACATGAACGCTATTACCAAATGACCCCTTGATACAGGAGATATGCGTTAGAACTGCCTTGGGACCTACTCACAAAAATTCCAGCGAAGTTGTAAGTAATAAGAAAAATATCTTAGAGTAAATTGGGCATTGGTACATTAACAAAATATATAATAGTCTTTGTTCGGATTTACTTAGAAGATCCGGATAACAATCCATGGAACTAATCCCCTTTTGTGATTCGGATCTTTCTGGAATTAAGGGAATCAACAAAGAGACGACGTCCAAAATAAGCCGGGGATAATTCCTTACACTTTTTTATAACGTTTATATCTCAACTACTTTTTACCTACGTCCTACACGTTAGGCTGAACGACTCTGATTTACAGAAGACTAGGTATTTGCGATATTATACCTAACATGATAAAATTGATTATGTCCAAAATATTATCTTCTATAAATCAATTAAATAAGCAAAGAGTATAGATAAAATCTATATTATACTTTAGAAACACTATTAAGCACTTGGTCATAAAAGTAAAAAAAAAAATCAACCCTTCATGTCCTACTGCTGGGCACGGATCTCCTCCTCGAAATCAGGCGAGGAGGGTGATGGGCCATAGTTCCCCGATGCGCTGGCCCAGTGCGTGTTAGTGAACTTCACATACCTTCAAAGTCTTTCAATCTCATCAGGCATGCAGGTTTCCTATATTTTCCTTCACCGGTGAGCGAGCAATGGTCTCGAGTTTGGAGTGCACTTAGAAATTTAGAAAAACTTAGTAGGTAAGAAAGCTAAAAGTATTTACATGAAAAATACTCGCACGAAACAAAAATAGGCACAAACAATGACGTCCGCAAATACACGTCGTTTATGGTCACTCTAAGGTCATGGCTTAAGATTACAATGCGCCTATATAGCCCATGTGTTACGTACACTTGCATATTCTACCTACCTTTGGTATGCATGCATGGGTCTCACTGCCCGCTTCACATAATATTATGTATCCGTTTGGTATATAACAATGTTAGCCGCGAATTTAAACGCGGCTTAAAAATCACAATGATTGACATAACCGTGAACTTTCGAGTAATGAAACTTAAAAAATATTTTGATATCTGTGTTTGAGGAACAACGATTATTATAAAGAGGAAAAGCTTTTTATTCAACAGTTTAAATTAACGTTTTATGCTGATGTGCTACAGGAAATAAGGTAAGGAGGATAAATACCTCCTGAAATTGCGCTGTCTCAACTGGATTAGTAAACCTTACTTATGCAGATGTCCTCGCGATATTTTCTTCGCATTCAGTCTATGATTTGGTCAATAATAATACGTTTTCTTACTTAAAATCAATAACAATTAATTTAATTTGTGGTGATTTGTATTATAATTTATTTCAAATTACAAAATTCACAAATCAAAAATCTACGTAATACAATGTAGAATACATTAATAAAAATGAATCAGAAACATACAAAAGTTACTTCAATAACGTATGAAATTTTCAAATTGAATTCTAAATATTCCAGACGAATATTAGAAATATACCTTTTTATTCGATATTTCGTTAAAATATAAAGAAAGCCAAGTTTGTAATAACTTATGTTTATTTGAAAAGCTAACAAAATTGTATAAACTCAGTATTAAATAAGTTTTAATAAGAGAACCTACAGCGGACCGAGATTGCTCAGGAACGGGTTATTTGTACATTAAAATATTTTTGTATATAAGATAAGCGCACGCAACGAAACGTTCTTGCTGACCCAACCCAGAAATTATTTATCCTCAAACAATGCTTGTGACTCATATTACATTAATAAAGTTTTAATATTTATAACAAAGGTAGCATTTTACATGTGCCATACAGAAGAATAGAAAATAAGGAAAGGAGCAAACCTTTTACAAGTTATTTTAAACGAATCGTTATATGTATTTCATTTGTAATGTACCTAAAATTTTGCATTTATTAACTGTCGCTTCCGGATCATATAAGAAATGGTGCGTACCATTTTTATTTGAAGTAACAAAACGTTCAGATTTCACCATATGCGGCAATTTTTGTATATTACCATCTATATTATTATCTGAGAAGCATATTACATTTCTAAAGATTATAAATTGAGTCTAACTTTTAAAAAATTACTTCATTACCATTTTCTACCCTTTCATTGATATTGCAAAGGAATGGTATTGAGATTTCTAAAAAAATTAGGGCAGCTGTGTTAATATTAGTAGAGCTAACTTATTGATTAAACTAAGTATCTGTCACGAATAGATTGCTGTAAAAATGGGATACAGGTTCAGTACCTCAAATAAAATGTTATGAATAACAAACGGGTTCTAAGAATGTTACGACTTACGAATGCTCGGTATGTACCCACGACTCGGTATCTCTTTGAGGGACTGATCTAAGATTGTATAAAATTGTAGATTAAAAATGTGTTGGGACTTGGCAAATGAAAAAAGGCAATTGCTATATAATGAAACAAAATGTGTAGAAACGAATTCGTTTTTACACGAAGTAGTTTCTGTGTTGTTGTTTTCTTATGTTTACGCGAATTTCACTCATTATAATAAAACAACTTTTATGGATTTTATCGCGGTTTATTTAGTTTTTTATGGGCCCGACGTTTTGGATACTTTACAACAACCATGGTCTCGGGAGGACTGAAGTGTCAGCCGTCCTACTGCTACAAAGTTACTCGAAACTACCCTATGATATAACAATATTTTATCTACGCAGAATGTGTTAACTGAGTCTTTAGTCTGTGACATGTTATGCTTGGATTTTGATTTTATTATTTTTATTATGGGATTCCAAGCAGGTGGTAGTGGCCAGTCATCTTCTCTATTGAAATTAGGATGTTTTTTTTTTTATTTCAATAGCCTCGCGAATCATCCTTGGTTGGAATCTGTGTTCTTTTGTGAGGACCTGTGGCTTATCAAATCTAATATAGTGACAAGCGTTGTCTAGGCAATGGACACGGTCGCTATACTAAGTCAGCAATCTGTGATCATACACAGGGTTGTGATTTTATACACAAACTAGTCCTGGTATTTCTAAGAATAATTTCGCCAACGCTTGATTATCAAATCAACCCTATACCCTATATCTTAGTGATGACAGTGTATCGGAGTATTGTATAATAAAGCCAATTTCGTATTTATTATTTATCGCCAACCTTTTCCAACACTAGAAAATGTTAAGATCCTGAACGTTAAATTGTTCAATTTGGCGTTTTTAAACGATATAATTATACAATAATTTGAGATATTGTAATGGAATTATTTTTCTTATAACTTCTGATGGTTCTGAATATTGCTTCCTAAATTTACTTCCTTTAAAACTTTGGCCAAAATTCTGGATCAAATAAATAACACTTTTAATTTACAAATCAAAAAACTTAATAATTTTTATGTATTCTATGGAATCGTGGTACGAAGCCACCAATTTAAATTTTAAGAATAAGATTAATAATTTATTTGCGATAACTTTATCAATGGCAGCTAGTCATTGATAATTAAACTTCATTGATTCAAACGTCTTCTTGTTTACAAAAGCGTTTGCCTGAACTTGACATTAGAGAGCCGTGTACTCAAAACTCGCTGGAATCAAGACATTCCGGGTAACTTTAAAATTGTGGTCATCGTAGTCAAAATAAATTATTTACAATACTTGTAATTAACATCTTGTATCTATGTATAAAAACACATAAATTTATATATTTATTGTAATCTTTAAAGACAAAGTAAATACCGTATTTAAGTGTGTTAGTATTTAAGGTTTTGTTGTTGTAAATAGAAATAATAATAAGGAATAAAGTAGTTATCTATTCGGAAACATTCGCTTGGGGTAAGTTTTGAATCTTGATTCTTTTGTCGCACAACAATCGATTTATATTGATTCAGTTGTTTTGGTGTAGCAAGGTGCGCCCGAGTCGGTGCATTCTTCCATGGAGGGCCGGGAGAGGTGTCGTATTGCATTCCAAAACCCTTACCGTAATCTTAAGTCACTCCCACAAATTGGACACTTAGCACATATTTTTATGTCACCTTATTTAACATTCATTAACACCGCTTTGTTTTAAACATCACTGTCGAAATATCACGGCTTCCGAAACACACAACACAATGACCGGCGCATACGAGTAAACTGGATTCATTTGGCTGTTTCAACTTTGAAGACGGAATGTTATTCGCTGTCCCGCTCGATGCGTGTTGTCTCGCTCGGACACAGAAAGGCGCCAACGGGCGCGGGCGCCGTCTCCTCCGGGAACAAAACAAAAGCCCTTTTGAAACAAGTTATTAGTGATGGTCCTTCACGCCTCAGGCACCTTCAGGTGTCTGTCCAGATTCTACGAGATCTTCGAATCTATGCTAAAATATCACATTTATTATAGAAATCGATTGCTTTTACATCATTAATTTATATCTATTTCGAGAATTCCATTCGCGATAACGTTACTTTTTACGACTTTTTATTTTTAATGTTTTTATGTTCCCGACATTGATACATCTTGTGAAATACTTTAATGAACTTTGATAAAATACCTTACCAAGTATTCCCTAACAGTAGTTTTATTACGTGAATGAACTTTTCTGGAAGATGTTTATACCAGTATTAGTTCGATAAGTTTGAAAAGATAAATAAATTAGTATGATAAAAAATATCTATCTACAGCCTCCGTAAATTCCACTACCTTTTTTTTCCTGCACACAACAGGGCACCTCGACGGCTAGTCAGTCCCTCAGGGGACCGACGCCACCTCCACCTCCACTAAGCCGAGGGGACTCTTTGTACCCCTCTTATAAGAAGAGGAGGCAAAAGAGCAGGGGCAAGGAGCGAGGACGGGAACCTTGCCTTATTGTACTGTCCCGAAGTTGGGAGGGGTTGTTCTGTGGTGCGGGGTAAACCCTCTGTGGAGATGGCGTCGATCCCCTGAGGGACTGACTAGCCGTCGAGGTGCCCTGTTGCTTGTAGATCCGGGACACCTCACCAAAGGCGGCATTGGTGGCACTCGCCGGGTTTTAGTGGGTAGAACTGCGTCCACTTACCAGCTTTCGGGCGCAGCGAGTCCCACATACCCGCCTGAAGAGACCCAAATATAAAAAATGGTAGATAATTAATAACACCATGACACAGCATAAATTTTCATTTTCATTAAAAAGCTTGCCCTTCTAAGTAGTAAGTTGTCAGTGTCGCCTATAAGCTTAAACAAGTGACAAATGTACAGTAATTTCACAGATTGTCCTGCCTTTCTTTCCGAGATACAACTATGTGGCCTTATTTCATGTGGCCTAAGCCCCCGGTTTCCAATAGGCCTCGGAAGTTGGTAATTCTAGTGGCTTAATAATTTATATGGAAACTGGGTTAAAGGTCCATCCGTTCGGGCATCTGTGCGATCCGATTAAAGAAACGGATCCGATTTAATCGGAAGTTTTGTCACTGCAAAGTTCTAATCAATGTATCGGATCCAAGACTCAATCGGATTTTTATTTTGCATCTTTTCTGTCAATTGGAAGTCGTCTCAGTAGACATGGCGATATTTATATGCGAAACTAATTGAAGAATTTCAAATCGTCCCATTATGTACCAAATATTCAAACTGCACATCTTATGTGTAAGATATGATGCACACACAGTGTTTTGTTGTGTTTTCGTCTGTACGTCATACCACCACAAATGACAGCAACCCCTTCGTCGCCAGGAGATGTGAACACCTATTTCCGATAATCTACTTCCTAACGAGGGTCAGATTCGGCTTATTCTAATAGGCTCCCAAGCCCAATTTTTAATATACATACCTATCAGGTATATATGGTATACCAACTTTATGTAATCTTTCAATAAGATTGAAGAGATCAACCCGTTTCTTTGAACAACCACGTGATTTCAAGAAATAAGCAGTATATGCTTAATCATCATCATTATCAGCCTCTCCATTCTCTGCTGAATATTGGAATCTTTCAATGAACGCCAAGACTACCTCTACCTAAATTTTACGTTAAAGATGATCAAAATAGATATTTACAGTAAGATATAAATCATTGATATTAAAGTACCTAAATAATTTACTAATTTGTTGCGCAGGTATAGACCCCTTTAAATATGGACGGATCTATAAAAACTAGAAGTCCTTTTAAAATTTAAATCGAGATTCATAGCAAGTGATTCAGAAGACAAAAAAATGTATATCGTCGTATTATCGAAACTCAAATATTATGCTAAATGACAACACGTATTTCGATCATCATCATCGGCCCTTTACGTAAGTCCCATCCCACGGAGCTCGAATCTTTTCAGATCAAACGCATTTACGATCGAACCCAAAACTGTCGCTCAAGACTCTTGAGTCAAGAGGCCAAGTCTATAGATCCATACCCAGTTGACAATCGTCGATGCAATTTTATAGTAAGTATAAAAAAGGCGAACTGGCAAATACTACCTCATGGTAAGTGGTGGACATGGCCCATCTGTTCATGGGTTTACCCGGTTTTAAACAAATTTACCTGAGGCTAGCCCAGTCAACTCATTTATGTGGCCTTTTTGTTTTTTTTTTCTGGCTTTGGAAATGCTTTGCGCATTCACCCGGGGATGTGTCGTCCCCGGGGATATGTGGGACTCCCGGCGCCCTGGCGACTGCTACCGGCGCCGGAATACCGCACTAAAACCACTGCGGACTGCCATCAACATAAGCATATCCCGGATCTGTCTACCACAGGACACTCCCCGCGACTAGCCAGTCCGCTCAAAGGGCTAACCGGCTTCTTCCTAGTATGGGGAAACTCCGACAACCTGGAACACCCCGCCGACGCCGTAACATTACTACCGGGGCATTTTCCCAGCCTTACCAGGAGTTCCTCTAGACAGAAGGCAGAAGGTGCATAGCGCTTCCTTCGCACTCCCATCCTACGCTGACAGATCGGGACGGACGTGGCGTCGTCTTTATCGTTAGTCGATTGGTTAACTAAATCCATTTAACACCGAAATTTGCGAACGCCATTTCGTCTATGTAAATATGTGATAATATAATAATGACATCTAAATTCATATTGCATAATATAAGATGCGATGCTAAAAAAAATAACAATTTATTTTAAAAACTATTTAGCATTAACTCTTATAAACAGTTAAATCCTCTTAGCATTTGTACTAGCTATTTATATGTCGCATTAACTTGTCCCCGAAGACCATAAATCTCGAATCAAAAATCCTCCACACAGCAATAACTCACCGAATAAATTACATTTAACTAATTTAAAATTATTAGACATCACTAGAATACCTTCTCTGCTTGAGTAAATTTATTCTAATACATTCCGTTCACACAAAACTTCGAATGCGACAGAACGCAGATAAAACATTCCAAATATTTTTTCGAACAGGTTTCATTTATCACGAGAGATTCAACTTACGATTTCAGAATACAAGAAACTGAATACTTACTAATAACAAATAATAAAATACTTAATTTGATGTAAAAAGTATCAACCCTTTTATGTCCCACTGCTGGGCACGGCTCCTCGAAATCAGGCGAGGAGGGTAATGGGCGATTAGTTCACCGCGCTGGCCTAGTGCGGGTTGGTGAACTTCACATACCTTCAAAGACTTTCAATCTCATCAGGCATGCAGGTTTCCTCTCAGTGTTTTCCTTCACGGTGAGCGAGCGATGGTCTCGTTTTGGGTGCACTTAGAAATTAGAAAAACCCATTTCAAGGCACATACGTGGGCGTCAGGATCGAACCCGGAACCTCTCGCATAAGAGGCCGAGTCCATCCACCACTGGACCATCGCAGCCTTATTTGATGTACTTACCTTTATTATATAAGAATTAGCCGCAAAACTGGACCCACAGATAACTTACCAACCGTCAAGCGCAAAATGACGTGAATTTCAAAACCTAAGATCTTGACTTTTTTTTTGATGTCGCAGTGGAAATCCCTTTCGGACCTACTAAGGCCTCGGGTAGGCACACTGGCGTGTGTGGGGACATTGTGGTGTACTACCCCACTAAAACCGCTGCGAGCGCCTTCAGCCGCTTTGTAAAGGTCCCAAGTCCACAGGCAACAGGATCACCTCAGGTCCAAGGACAGATTCTTCAGAAATAGCGGGGACTGCCCGACCGCTACTAAGCAGTCCAGACGACGTTCCTAGCAGGACCCTGGTACCCATCCCGAGCCCACGGGGGTTTCTGGAAGCGCATTAAGTAGCGTCTCCGACGCATCCCTGTTCGTCGTCTACCCCCGTTCGTCGGCCTCCTTCTGGGACATCACTGTCCCGCAGGAAGAGGCCATTGCCGTCCAGGACTCGTCACAGCCAAGCACCGCGGTGATTAAGCTCGACAAAGACAAGTCCTCAGATGATTGATCATGAGTTTATATAGCGTACACTTAACACTTTTTATGCCAATTTTTAGCAATAAGACTTTACCTTACCACCGTGGATCAATATAACAGCTTTTATTCCAGCTATCGGCAAAATCGACATGAATATTTAGTAAATCGCTAGTTTTAGTAAGATGGTTATAATATGCGGTTATGGGTAAAATTTCAGAGCGTTCATTTAAATATGTGTAGTTCGTTATCGACAAAAGTTGATATAATTTAGTAGATGTACCATACATCTAAACGCAATATTCAAGGGACAAGTTGGAAAAATGTCCTCCTATAACTGAAAATTAGCCACAAACAATAGTTTCGAAAACAGTCCTTATTGGCGCTGGTTGAGCACGTGGAAGGTTTGTATGTGTGTGTGCGTAATTTATTGGCGCACACATGCTTAAATATCGTTCCGCTTGTTACTGTGACGCCATCTGTAATTTGTCGCGGCAACATTTGGCAAGGAATCTTAAAGTACACAGTCCACAAAGATGATTCTCCATACTTTCTTTACTTCTTGTATGTATACAGTATATTTATTACTAGATACAATCTTCTTTGCCACTAACAATCAGCGTTATAACGTTACAGATGATTACGCATCATCACTATCCTTTTCGACCATCCAGACGTAGACCTCTTTTAATGAACGTCTAGACGGCCGATCCTCGCACCCTTATCAAAAGTCAAAACATGACAGGACATGAGGATTGTATAAAGTATTAGTAGCAGACTAATTGCATATTATACACGGTCACTTTATTATACAATATTGTATGAATTAATTTAACTTCAATAAGATTGAAAATCCAAAAAAAATCTAGTATTAAAATCGTTAGTGTAAAAGCGTCCAATTCTATGAAATTATTTACATACCAACCACTTACCCCATACAATATAGCCATTAAGATATTTTCTTCTCAAAACCTATTGCACAATAAAACCTCAAAATGAAACAACAATTTCATTTAATATTTATTTGCGACTGGATATTGTGTCTTAATATAATCACACTGGTAGTACCTATGTGAACTAAACAACAAACAAACAGACACCGATTATATGCAATAACATTCCAACATTTCATTACTAACCCATTGCCTATAAACAATTTATACATATCACAAATAATTACATAACTAATACATTGTCATCTCTGTGTATCTTTACAGGATTGTTTCGCAATTTTATCTTGGTACATAATACCGTAAATAATAGGAGTAATCGGGCCGCATTAAAAAAATAAATGGCAAAAACTTCATAGATAATTTTGAAAGTAGAAGGAAATAGACAAATAAAGCTAATGTCAACATTTTATGTATTTTCCTACTTTATTACATAGCCTGTGATTCATGCAACAGAAATGAATCTAAATTGTCTATGGACTTGTTTTGGATTTAAATATAATTTTTTGTATGAGATTTATTTAACATTAAAAAAAAATCTTAAACCATTTATATGTTCATTGGTTTCGGCAACTATTAATTTTTAAGCCTGTATTGATTTAGAGATAATGAGAGGGTTTAGAAAATGTAATGTTCAGAGACTGAACATCACCAGGACTCTCAAAAATTTGAAAAAATCATTCATCCATATAAATAGAGTTTTACCATATAATGTATTTAATTAGATTGTTCAGATATTATATTGATGTTAGTAAAAAATATTATAGAATTTAAAAAAAATACCTCTCCTTTTCCTGAAACTCATTGTTTCAAATTTACCATTTTTGATACATTGTTATTAAATAATGGCAGCCCGATTTGAGATTTTAGTAATGTTAATGACGTATTCGCTTTTTGTACCATGTTGTGATCTGTATAACACTTATGATTATTATAGGACCAAATTTAACACTAACAATACAAACTAAATGTTTAAGAGCCTCGGGTTAAATGTGATATATAGATAATGACTAATAATGTTGCCTAATGCATTTACACCGCAGATACTTGGATCAAGCGATGTACTGTCAAAAAAAAATCAATGACAGTAACTTTTTTTAACAGACTTTACCAACATTGGTCATTGCTTAACAAACAGTATCTGCAGTCTAATGCACAATGTTATTTAGTTTTATGTATTTCTTTTTTGTAACAAAACCTGTCAAAAGAAGACTTCTAAGATTGAGTGTTATTGTTTATCTAGTCTGCTTATTTATAACTTAACAATAACTTATCGTTTAGAAAAATGCATTTGGAGCTTTACTTCAGAGTATTAGTGGTCTAGTATGATGTTACAAAAATATTTTCAGCAATTTCCTCATTGCTGGAATGATTTAGTGCAGCAAAGGACATTACAGCTATTGAATACTATGATTATTATTAAGAGTAAAAGTATTTATTAACTTGTGCATCTTATTAAGTCTAGTACAAAAAGGGAACACTTCATCTATTTAGTAAAAAAATAAATTAGACTAAATAAATTAAATAATTCACACCTCACTATTATAATTCGGAATGTTCGACGTTATCACCTAACTGCGGTATTTCTGTTGTGCTTTCCTTTTCATCTTTTTCTTTCTCGGTTTCTGTCTCTGGTTTCTCCTCTTGTTCTTCTGCTTTCACTTCATCTTTAGCTTCGGGTTCAATGACAGTCTCGGTAGCATTATCTTCTTTCTTAGCCGGTTTCTTGGGTCGCCATATTTTCATTTTGTTAGCTAAATATTTCATTTCCCGGTCTAAATTAGACATCTTCTCTAAAATGCTATCGACCGTCAATTTAACTTCATCGTTGTATTTCAAAGCATTTTGTTCATCTATAGATTGATTAATCCAAGATTCCGTTTCTTGTATCTTTTTCTCGAGTACACTGATTTCCACTTCAGTGAAAATATCCTTGTCGGGGCTTGTTTCTTTGGTAAAATTCTTTGCCATTTTCAAAAATTCATTAGAGTGATTCAAAAGAGTCCGCATATTCGCAATTGCATCAGGTCTCTGACTGTGTTCCCAATGCTTGTAGAATATTGGATTAGTTTTCTGTTGCAGTGCATTTATTTTTTCTTCATACATCTCAGTGGGCGCATCGTATCCGTCATCGTAAAGCCAGTCTGACACCTCAGTGCATAGTTTTCTAATTTCTTCTATTTGTTCCGGTGTTCCGCATCTTGCATATTCCTCCATATCAATTTTCATTTGAGCATCAACAACGAATGCTTCCAAGTTATTCAACGCTGTTTCTCTTTCAACGCGTTTTTTGTCGATGGAATTGAGTTGTGTTATTTTGGCTTTTGCACTTTTGAATTGTTCGGGATTCAGGGGCTGTAAATTCAAAATTTCTTCCTCAGTTTTGATTGGTTCTTTGAGCACAACAATTTTTGGTTTCGGTTTGCTTTCAGTTTCTGTGGCATTTTGCTTCTCCGTTGTAGTTTCGTTTGATTTAGCTGTATCATTCTTCTCGGCTTCCTGAGGCTTTTCCTCTAATTTTTCTTCAACTTTTTCAGGCAATTCAGAGTCCGAACCAAAGAGTTTACTAATTGTGCTGCCGATTTTGGATAATGTACTGTCTTTGTCCTCATCTTCAGTAACTGTCTTCTCTGCAACAAATTCTACATTGACTAAGTTGAGGATCCCAGAGTCGTCCATATTGAAATGAGCTTTGATGCCCTTATGTTCGACATTTTCGCCAGTGTTTTTGTTTAATGCTTCACTCACTCCTGTGAGAGCAACTTGCGAAAGATTCAGAGCACCAATGCGTTTTAATTCTTCAGATGGTATATGGTCTAGCTCTGCATAGTTTACGGTAAAACTGAAGTCATCAGTGTGTTTATTAAAAGTAATAACTTTCTTCTGAGGATAAGGATTCATTGGTCCAAACAAAGTTCTCTTAATCTGAAAAAACATTACATTGATGAAATTTATCTACTAGTTAATTACAAACTCATAGCATTATTTATTTCTCTAAGCATTTTTTTCTATTGTTAAAGCGATTTTCACTCATTATGAAACATTTTTTACGGGTTTTATCGATATCGAGGTTTATTGAGATGTTTTACACGCCCAACATTCAAATACTTTAGAGCAACCATGGTCAGGACAAGGTACAAAATCACTAATTTTTTTTTTTAATAAAAGTATTTGCATTAATGATTGTTTTTGAGAAAAAAAGCATTTTTTTCACTCATATTTTTTCAATTGTATAATGCATTTGGATGTTTTGTATTTCTAATTGTTACGATTTCTTAGAGTAGAAGACAAAAGAGTAGGTATGCAATAGCATATACCTTGTGAAAAGATATGCACTTACCAATTTATCGGTACCATCGACATTTCTGGAGAACACCACTTGAATAGGGAATAGAACCGCATCACGTACATTCAATGCCGCTACCTTGTAACCAGAAGCGAGCGAAGCCGCCCTATAAAAGGAAATTACACATCAACACCATATATTGTGTTCTGGGTAAAAAAATCAATTAAAATAAACTTTTTACACATCCTTTTATGGTTAATTAAGATTTTACATTATGGTTGTATTAAAAACTTAAGTCTATTTGTGTTTATTGGATTCATTATAATGAAATTCGGATAAATATTATACCTTTAAACGAGCTATTCTTGTTAGAAAATGTCGTTTTATTTGTATTTTTAATAATCAACGTTACCAATCAAAGTGCCGTCATCTGGGTACTGTTTAAAAAAATGCTACATTCAACTATTTTGCAAGTACTTACTTAAAAATACTTGCATAACATTTATTACCTACTTGATTTCACAGAGGAACTCATATTAAAGTGGGCTTTTTTAAAAATAAGTAGCAAAATGTATTGCAGTATAAAAATTCATAAAACAAATTATTATTTTTTCCAATAGCTTATCTGTGCATAATTGTCTATAAAATACTCTAAATTTAACACAATTCAAAAACACATTAATATTCCTAATCCTTTTTATGATAGTTGGACAAACGGTCAGACATTACTGCTACCTCTTCTTAAGTGGCCAACGTTGCTCACGAACATATACCAGTTTCCCTGGAACTAGATTAGGCAAATCGTTTATATTATGTTGCCTGTGCTGAGGCGTAAGATGTTGAGTCTCAATATCTGTAATTACACAGCCTGTATTTCCCCTTCTCTCAAAACAAAACAACAAAGTTGTTTCACGGAAGAAAAACAGCAAAATGGTGGTACTCGAGCAGACAGGAGCTCGGCACAGGGAGTCCCTCCCACTGGTAAATTATCTTCTGTGTATAATAAATAACATAAAATATATAACACAAAAAGTCGATAAATCAAAATCCTACCTATATACAGCACCGAGCGTGGCTGCCTCATCCGCGTTAATCGACTTGGAAGGTTCTAGACCGGCAGCGCTGCGAAGGGCATCTTGTACCGCTGGCACTCTGGAGGCGCCGCCCGCGAGGATGAGACGAGCTCCTGAGCCTGAGCCGCCCGCGGCGGCAATAGCACGCTGGATCACGCCCGACACGCGGGGCCATAAGTCCGAACACAATGCTTCCAGGTCAGCACGAGTTACCTACAAAAATTCATGTAATCAAATAGCTGGAAAACAACATTCATTTTTTGCATTCGGAAACCTTGATCGTGTGTGTGATGAAAAATCTTTTTATTTAATTAAACACCGAAACAAACTCAGTAAATCTAGCATTTTAAATATCTTACATTATACATATAACAAATACACAGAATATTTATAGAGTACGCATTATTTTTTTTTGTTATATACTTAACCACACAAACAGTTCTTTTTTTTTTTAAATAATGTAACAGAGCTTCATACCGAAGAAAGACTTTGTAATTTGGATGAATAGTTTCAAAGATTACCTTCTACGTCAAATCTTTAACATACAAAGTCAAAAGCATTTACTCCTCATTATACAATGAAATGAATGATCGGAGAAAAATTATCTAATGAATTTAGATCAGATGATAATTCCCATGATTTTTGGTTTAATGCTATTGAAAAATAGGATTTTTTATTACATACATTATATAATACTTAAAAAGTAAGCAAATTAGACTATTAAAACAGATTATAATAAAACTTGACTTTGATAATAATGTTTTGAAAATATTTGATCCATAAACATTAACGAAAATCTCACCAGTTGTTTGAAGTCTTTATCATCGAGCAAGCTCTCAATTTGAGCATAGTGCTCCGTGTTCGCTGACAGGACAACCTTCACACGTTCCGATTCTTTTAGCAGTTTCTCCATAGCTCTTGGTGAAGCTCTTACATCCCCTCCACCATTTGCTTCCCAAGCCTTAATCAGATGTTCACGAAGCCTAAGTGTCATTTCATGTCCTCCTAATGTTCTGTAGACCAATAAAATATTTGTTTCATGATTATTTTCATAGCCTTGCAAAATTTTATGATTGTAGAATATATTCAATTAATTATGTCAAAAATTAATTGTGGATATGTATGTACATGATTAAATTAAATCTTCATTGCAAACAAATATTTCTTTGCAAGCATGAATTTGATTGTCGATTTGCCAATGGATGGCCTGTTTCTATTCAAACTTTTTTTATTATAATATACTATTAAATACACTAATATAATTATATTTTATTAATTTGAAGATGCACACCTAATAATGGTAAAAGAAATACCTGTCATATCCAACACCAATAACTTGCAACTGTGGCACTGTCTCCACATATCCCTTGTCCTTAACCTTAACATTCTTGTACTCAACTAATGCAGCTTTTGTAGATGCAGCACCCATGTCAAAGAACAGAGCATGCCAGGCTGTATCATTGATTTCCTATAAAACAGTGCCCATGTATAATTCACAAGATGACTAAATGAAATGTAAGGAATATTGTATAGTTTGTTTTTATATCTTATCTTTAACAGATAAATTTAACTCTCTTCACCTTTGATATATTATTTTCAGTCTTAGAAATCATGACCGAAATAGGAAAAAGTAAAAAACATATACATACAAAAAATTTGTTCTTTACCTTTCTTCTGAATATACCATAGTTGATGGCTATGGCGGTATAATCATTAATAAGCTGAAGAACGTTCAAGCCCGCAAGAGCTGCTGCTTCCTTCATAGCTCTACGCTCGGCTTGATTGAAATAACCAGGTATAGTGATCACACATTCACTAATCTGGTGACCTGTTAAATAAATAATAGTATATAAATATTATCTTACCAGCCCTATAGTTTGTTTATAATACCTTTTATAGGAACAGAAATTATAGTAAAGTATCAACTTTTAGATGAGCCACTGATGGACACAGATCTTCTCTCCAAATCAGGTACTAGGCCATAGTAGACCGTTGCACTGGCCTAATATGGGTTGTTAAACTTCAAACACCCTGAAATACTTATAATATCATCTGGTTTCCTAATTATGTTTTTCACCATGGGTTATATTTGAAGTGCACTTATGGATATAAAAAAAAAACTAGTTTCAAGGCATTACAGTCAGGTGGAGTCAGGATCAAACTCGGACCTCTGACTCACTCACTCAGGTCAGCCCATACCTACTAGAACATCTTCACCATATAAATAAATATAAGAAATCATTAGAGGTACATGTATAGACATCATACATGTTATCAGTATTTGGAGTGTCAGTTTAGTGTTGATGAATGTTAATAATATCAGAATCTTCTTCTGACAAGATTATTCAGTTTTGAGAGAATTTCATTATGCTTTGCATATTACAAAAATAATAGTTCTATTGAAACTCGATAAATGGTATCCTACCTACCTATCAAAGTAGTCAATAAATGTAATTATTACAATACTGTGTTGTAGGTATCTCAGATACATATTCATTATCAATATTATTAAAATTATACTTTATTAAAATTACAAAAAAAATACATTTCATAAAAATGTTTTTGGCTCCGGCAGTAGGCCACTTGCTTAGCAACACTTTGTCATTAAACATTCTACATCGAGTTTAGCTGGAGTATCTAAGATACAAAACAAGATAACTCATAAAATCCAATTAGTTAAGTTCAAGGAAAAACAATGCCATCATGCCATTTAACTCATTATTATTTATTTATACTTACCATGGTTTATCTCTGCAAATTCCTTTGCTTTAGCCAAAAGTTGCGCTACTAACTCTTCAGGCGTATACCTGGTATTTTCATCATGGACAAATTCAGGTGTCCCTCTGTCAGAAGCAACTATCTCATAATATGGGTAGCGTTCCCTGTAATATTTAATATTATTATGAATTACTTTACAATGATTATAGAATTATGATGTTACATGTTGTATTTACTACACTCTTAAGATATTATGATGTTACATGTTGTATTTATAAAATATTATGTACTCATTTTATTGACAAAAGAGCAACCCCTAAGTTATTTTCTCGTTTTTCTTAGGGGATCCTGCATCTCAAACGAGTTTTTTTTTTTTTATTACTATTACTACTTATTGACTACTTATGTTTTGACTTATTTCAAGTGTACAAGTTGTACCTATGTAATAAAGATATTTTTGATTTGATTTGATTTGAATTTAATTGTGAAAAACTATTATATTATGTACATAGCATGTATTGCATCATAAGAAAAAAAAAACAATGTATAATAAAAAGTATATAATGACAAATTTAGAATATCATTATAATAGACTGATACATGGTATTAATATGAACAATAAGACATTATATCCTCATGTTTAATTTCATTTATTTTAATTTAAGGTGAATATGAATTGTTTAGCAGAATGAGGTCATTAGCTTTCACTTGTTAGAAATAGTTAAATCTCATAGACCACTTACTTGTAGGCTTGTACTATAGGATGATCATATGCTTTACCAAGCAGGTCCAACAAAAACTTATAGGAATTTTTCGGGAATCGCACACCCACTGTAACAGCATCTTCTCCAAATGTTCTCACGTCGTCACGGAACGCGACAATCGCTGGTGTTTTTCTCTTTGACTCCTTATTTAAAACTATCTCCATAGGTACTCCCGGCGAAACTATTCCGATTTTCATCCATTCTGATCCAAAATCGATAGATATCACGGCTGCTGCATTGACATTTTGGCCAAAGAATAGCGGCAACAACGCCAAACACAAAATACTGTACATTTTCTGTGAAGAAATAGATAAAACTGTTAATAAGAGAAATTTAACTCACCAAGCAGAAATATTAATTGTCACCGCGGTCTTTCATTTTCTGTAACAAGTATATACTTACCAAGTACAGGGCCATTTTTAACTAATAAATCTCATTAAGATTATTTTTAATGTATATTCATGCAATAAATATGTTGAAGTTATAAGAAATTTCACTTCATTATTTCTTAGCCAGTGAGCCAGCTGCTTTAGTCCACGTCAAGTTTAACGTGTTTTCTTCTTTTTGGTTACAAACTGCATAGTGGCACTATTGCCAGGTTCAAGAAAATTAATTGTCTATAAAAATATGTAAAAGGTTTTTTTGTTTGCTTATTTTAGTTAAACGTGATTATATGTGTGTGATATTTGCATATTACATTTTATTTTATTAATACATGTTGCAGATTTATTTGTTATGGACCGAAAAAATGCATTTTTTACGCACAGAGTATTCAATGCAACGGCATAGAATAATTATTATAAAAAACCTAGTCTTCATGCTCATTTTGAACATCTATCTCTATGGGGGCCAGAAATTGCTCTAAGCCCTGGACCATTGCGTAGTATAAAATATTAAAACACGCCGAACGTGTCTCAAAATAATAATATAATATTGAACCGCACGCTTGCCGAGGCTTGGCAAGTCTTCACAAATTCAAACGTGTGGATACAGAGTTTGTCACAGCTTGCGTAGGTTTGCAAAAGTTTTTAGCCGATCTGACGAGTATCGGTATTGTGTACAAGCCAAAGGGAACAAAAGAGAATTTGCCGCAAGCGCTTGCGAGCTTAAAGCAACGCGGTCTTCCTTACGGAAGGGAGGGGCCATACACAGGCGATCCCCTCTGTCGTGAAATGTCATTTTGTTAGTGTGATGGGTCCTGGTCGAACAATATAACTGATTTCAGGCCGAGCTGTTTACTAGACTGAATATAGTTGCGCTGTTATACGCACGCTCTTAAAAAATGCCGAATTGTTCAGTTTTTTGTTGCAAGAAGAGACCTGCCACGTGATATTTACAAAAATATGGCATTTCATTTCATATTTAAGTAATTTTGATCACATTATTAGTATTTATTTCGGTTAAATACAAAAAAATACAATAATTACCAAATACATTGTTTGGGACTTGTCAACCAAACACGGCAGCTCGCTCTAGTACAATCTAAAGATCGGTCAAACGACTGATCCGACAAGTGCATGCCAAATATTTCAAAATTATTGCTGTCACCGAATGATAGTGTTGTAAAAATTTCATCGTATAAAATGGCAAAGGTACAGCCACAGGTACAGCTTATACAGCCTCGTCTCTCGTCCATATAATTATTTTTATTGGTAATATTTTATGTTTTATTGAAATATATTTTATTAATCTAATAAGGTCAGAACTCAGTAAGCTATTAAATTCGAAAAATGAATTTATACGTTGGGCCGTCTGCTCGTCGGTCCGTTTGTTCTTCTACTCGTTGCACATATACTGTTAAACTACTGAACCGATTTTAATAAAATTTTGCACACACACTTTATACATTCCAGGCCAGCATAAAAAAAAATGGCTATGAGTTTGTCAGACCAGCTTTGCTTAGTTTTGTTGGAACTAGATGACGCCGTATGCAATACAAAAATGATCATAATAGTATCATTATATTATAAATGCTTTTGTCTGATTGTTGGTTTGATATACGATATTATAATAATTTACTAAAGTGAACTCCAGCCACATTACTTTATTATTTCAGTTTTCCCAAATCAGGTTGTACAGGAGATATTATCCAGTAATAACTTTTATAATAGACGTAGCTGAATTCCTGGAAGAGTCAGTGTCTTTTGCTCGGATCATTTATGACCTTTGACTTTCCAGTGTTGGCCAACAATAGAAAATGATTGATCGAGGCTTATATCTTTTTCATAGATGATAATATCTATCTAGATTATTCAATATTTGTATTAATTTCAGTGGTGTTTACATTAATAAAAAAAAAAAACAAAATTAACATTCATTTACGTTGTGCATAATTTGGCAATATTTAAATTGGAATCTAGGGTCTAATTTGTCAAAACTTGACAATATTTTCATATATATTTGTAACTAAATTATCAATGCAAATTGTCTTTTTAAACTGTTAATAAATGATGAAATAGAGATTTTTATGATATATTTGTATAAATTTCAAAACTGATTTTCATAACCGAAATATGGAATATATCGATAGTCGATAGAGTCATCGCCACTTTAGAAGTCCGATAGACGCGGCGCTGCGGTCTCATAACTCAATGTTGCCAATTTATAGTGTAATGATTTTCCACCAAGTCTAGTACAATAAAAATTTAAATAATTATAGGGCCTATGGTCAGTAGTGGATTGATAAAGACTCAGTATGATAATAATGACAAAAATAATTATAGCAGCAAAATAAAAATCTCCCTGCCAGGTTTTAGTAAAATAAAACATTTTTTTTTGTAAATATTTCATTCGTATTTTTTACGTATAACCGATTAGTAGAATTCATATAAAACAAGCTTCTTCGGATGTGTTCGGCTTTTGCCAGGAGTGACGATTTTCTCAGAAGTAATTGCTGCCATTGTTACTCCTTTTGTTATTCGACCTTTTTTACAGAAACACCTGAAAATATAATTAATCTGAGCAAGGATTTAATTCTTTTACCTTGTATTTATATTCATATAAAATATCATAAGATAAATGTAGGCATAGAGTTAATGATAATATTTTAACCATAAATTAGGCAAAAATAAGTGACTCTGGCATCTCTAAAATTTACCTGTCATGGCAGTGACATTTATAAACATTTTATTCAACGGGGTTAATTGTTGTTTTTTTTTTACTTTCTAATTCACAAAATTATTTCACTTTAATGATCATTTTACGGCCTTCACTTTTTACACCTCACTTTATATTATATGCTCCATATTTCACGTAAAATAATTTAAAATATCACAACTTCTTACTCCAGACAGACGTCAAGATGTCAATGTTGTCAAATTTAGTTCGGCCATTAGTCGCAGGTCTTTAAAAGTGGCGATGACTATATACATGGATAATAACATATTTGTCAAGCCATGGCTGTCACAACTTAACAATTTCCCCCCGCAAAAAGTGACAGACTTTTTTGTATCGGGTATAAACGTCATGCCTACTCCCCTCCGACACCGTAAGGAGGAAGGAGGTCCCGCGTTGCTCTATTGCGAGGCGTCCATATGCTTGTGACTTGTGTAGGCTTGGAGCTTGCGGCAAGCCACAAGCGTGTGGATTCGGTATTTAAAACACATCTGAAAAAGCACAACAAAGCTTCGAATATTACGTAATTAGATTTAAATTGAAAATTAAGCTTTAATGGGTAAGAAACCATATTTTTTATAACTCTATCAATAGTCGTTACAGAAGATATAAATAAAATTTGTTTTGAGTGTGCTCATACAAAGATTATCCTATAATATCAGTAAGTTATAATGGAAGTCAACTTTGTAATATCTATGTACTAGACGTACAATACAAAAGTAATCGCATGACAGATGACGCCCGAAGCTAGCCTTTGTCCCGTATTTCCTCTAACTAGGACAAGAGCGGGACAAATGCAAAGTTCGGGTGTCATGCACTTTGGTCAATTAGTATTTAGTAGGTACTGTGAATGTATTGCGTTTTGGTCAATTAGTAGACTACTGCACCCACGCAAAATTTATACCACTAGAAACCTTGATGCTGTCGGTGTCAAAAATCTTAAATTTTTGGAATGTAGAGACAGCATTTTACTAACTACTCTTGACATTACAACAACTATGTTTAAATTTAATTGTCCGTTTAAATCGGGACCCTTTTTCAACTTTCTCTTTAAATGAGATGGTTCTCCTTGTACCTATACTCCATACTTTTATCAAAAATCGGTTTAATCAGTATCTTTGATCAAATCGTCAATTAATTTGATCAAAGTCACACATAGTTGGTAAAGCTTAAAATATTTTTGGGCGCGCCTTACGAATGCTTACGACTGTCAGCTGCAATTGATAATTAGTGGCTCTTTTTTTTGAGACGCAGCGCACTTGGTGTCTTTTAGGCGTCATAGCGCTTAAGGCCAGCTCAAGTTACGTCTGCTACCACATGTAAAAGTTTGCACAGCTCGATGGGCATTCATTATCTTACCTTTATGTCGCGGCTGATTTTTTTTATTATTTAATTTTTATATATCTTGAAACGTCAATTCCTGATCATAGACAAAATTGCGTAAAACTGTTGGATGTGCCGAGGCTTGCCAAGTGTGCGGATCCAGCTTTACATATCGATGTAAAGCTGGATCCGCACACTTGGCAAGCCTCGGTAAACCCCCACAAATTCAAATATTGTGTGGATACAGAGTTTGTCTTGACATGCGAAGGTTTGCAAGAGTTAGTGGCCGATTCGACAAATGTCGATATTGTGCACAAATCAAAGAGAATTTGCCGCAAGCGCTTGCGACGCGTCCACATGTTTGTGTCTTGTAGAGGTTTGGAGTTTGCGGCAAGCCCCAAGCGTGTGGATCCGGTATAATAGCATTATAGAAGGAGATAATTCAGATTGCTTATAATTTTCACAATGCTTAAACTATAATCAAAACAAAACAAACTTAAGTTTGCCTTATTGGAAACAATACGGATTCATAATAAAAGAAGAAACTGTAGGTAACAAACAATAATAAAACTTATTAAAACCTGACGAGCTTTAGGCCAGTGCCTGTGCCATCTATCGAATTTCAACTTATTTATGTGTACGGTAACTCATTGAAAATATAAGTATTATTTGAATTTTAAAATGCCTGTTAATGTATGTAACTTTCACTTCTCATCAAAGATATTTTATTCTATTAATTTGTTGTACGTATTTAACGTAAATAGCTATGTCCATAATATACTCTTTGGCTATGTCCATGAATCCAGTTTTATATGTCTATGTTAAGAATCATATGTTTATTTATGTAGGTTGTTCTACAATTTATGATTTGATTGGGTGGTATTTGTTGAGTGTTGATTTCAAGTACGGAGTCCGAGGAATGCTGTTTATTGTTATTATTTTTTGATTTGTGTGTGTACAAGATTTTCTTATAATAAGGTAAGTGCTTGCTTATTTCTGCGTAAACGTAAAAATATGTATAATCGGATCAGGGAAATTTTAAGCGAAATTAAAACTGTCTGGATAAATAAATCACTACTTCTTCTGACTCTTTGCATATTTTGCGCATTTTGGTTCAAACTTTATTCAAATCTATTGATTAGTAAATTCCTGTATTTATATAAACGTGTAGCATTCGGTGTCGTTTACACGCAGATCTAAAAATGTGCTGAGACGCATGAGGAAAGTAGAGACGCAATCAGTAGCGTACCAGCTAAATATGGATCAACTATCTGTCGAATAGTACATGCGACGTCCTCCGTGTGATAGTGGGTTTTTTTGTCGTCCCTGTGTTATGTAATGTCCCTTGGTGATGCACGTGCTGACACGATGCACGCGGTGCTACCTCGGTCCACGACTTCCACGTAGAAGTCAAGCGCATATCGCGGCTCGCGCACGCGGTCGCACCACCACATAGTTTCCTAGCAACACGCCGTTGACGCTGCTGATCAAATGAATACAAACACACATGGTGATTACTGTTACATCATAATAACCACGCGTCAATATCTCAAATTGCGTAGCAGCATTTAAACATCTGTATCACTGTGTAACACCTTTATCTGCATTTTTTTATCAATTCCTACCGTGTTCAGACCACGAGAGTTGTGAGTACCTACTTCTTTATGTAATATATTTGAATCATTTAATTTTATCATGTTTCTAATAATGTGCGAATTATTTTTTCGGTTTGCAATCAAGTCGTGTGTATTCATGAAACTGACGTATCTATTACCTAGTTTGACCTAGTTTTTGACATATTCTTCCTTTACAAATGCTAAAAATAAATATCACTGCAGAAGTCTTATTTGCAATAAGATTAACGGGTTAGTATATCATTTTTTGCAATCTCTAACATAGACTGTTGACTTAATTTGTGTAGAATAGCCCACATAGTATTATTCATATAACTTATATTATACAATATAATATAAAACTTTTTATCGCATGATTAGGTAAGTTAGACATAGTCCTGAATACCACATGTTAGCATAGTGAACGTGAAACTTACTATTCTCTTGTGAATTATTCATGCAATTTGATTTAAATTATTCCAAGGTTTTGTGCTACTTAAAAAAAGACATCATGCTTTATATGACACATGATAAATTTGTCTAAAGCTTAAAATTATGATTATAATGATAATAATAATAATTAACATAATTAAGTATTATTATTTTACTTTGTTAGTCGTTGGTTTTTGGCTCATATGTTAAATGCACTGTCATCATATCCCATTATTATTTATTCTAATAGAAATGAAAGTTTATCATATGTTTTGAATGTAATGTAATAATTTGTATTTGGTTTCCTGTCACTTGTTTGTGATCATTGATAAAAGACTTTAATAGGAGTATCATATAACAATTCTTTTTTGTTGATAAAAATAAGTTACAATCTTGGTTAACAGAGTCAAGTTCAGTCAGTTTCATAAATTTTTGTTAAACTTAAATACACATTTTTAAAGTTATCAATATTATAACATAGCTATAATATATTATACTAACAATTATATGATGTATTGAAATACAAAAACATGATGCTAATGTAATGTAATGTTACAAAAATACATAATATGGTAATTATAACTTTATGGAAATTGTTCATTCAAGGCCCTATTTAACTCTGTTATTTCCTTGTGTGTTTTGCTTGAAGTTTAAGGTACATACATATATTTTTAATTTACCAATCATCAATATTTATTGAACACAATATTAAAATCATCATTAACAAGTACATTATAACCCTGCTGGATGTTCAAATGGCAGATGGTATTCCTCTGCTCCTATCTAATTTAGACAAATAAGTGTCTTAACAGTTAACCTAAAACCTTCTAAAATCCTATCTGTAGGCTATTCTGTGAAAACCATTTCAATATCGAGCTTCACCTGAGTGATAGAGCTCACTTCGAAAGTGAGCTTTGTTGATATAGATAGATAGTCGAGTATTAAAGAATACGAATTCGCATATCACCGCGGATTCCGCTTTTAAGATTCGAAAACGTCCTTACAGAATAGCCCTACTGTTTTATGTCTATCCGTTTTTACTTGTGACCGGCCCACTGCCACACGCGCTTATCTTTCGCACGATATCGATTATAAAAACTAATATAGTCATTTATGTCAACAAAATTAACTACAAAGCCTAAAATTTTAAACGAAATGTATATATTTATGTCGTGAATATACAATCAAGTATTGGATACTTTAAAATAGGTCTCAAAATGATTTTAAAAATCTATAAATAACATTAATAGTTTAATATATTGTGTATGTAGTATATTCATATTTTTTTGGCAATAGTAAAGTTTGTGACAAGCTTATTCAAGTCACGAGACTTATACAAGAGACAGAAAAAATGTTTTACGCAGACGCTTAACGCATTTTTCTGCACCGCAAGCTTAGTGCCATCGACCACATAACCCATAGACTCCTAATAACAGGGGAACAGGTTCTGGCGACACATCTGACTTATAGTTCCGTTGTAAGCCGTTAACAATGTACTCAAACTATCGTGTCGCCTCATTCTTACCCGTTGCGAAATATATCCATTTTTTAACGTTCCGTTATTGGTAATGTATGACATTGAATTAGCTAATCACAGCATTGTAACCCCTTTCGTCTCACCTCAGCTAGTTGCCAGAATGCATTTAATAAGAAAAATCAAACATAAGGAGTCTATAGGTTGTGTGGTCGATGCTTAGTGCGTACTAGGTAGTAGGTACTGCACAATAGTCAATATGTACACAATACACATGCCTCTTGAATCTTGACGATTTTTATTATAATTAACTGCTGTGACTACGGTAAAACGGTAGTGAATAACAATACGGTGTGCGTTTTTTAAATACCTTTATTATTTATTATCCCATTCATAACAAATCTAAAGCCGGAACCGCACGTTTGTGACTTGCCGCAAGCCCCAAGCCTTCACAAGTCACAAGCATGCGGACGGCTCGCAAGCGCTTGCGGCAAATTCTCTTTGGTTCTCTTTGGCTTGTGCACAATACCGACACTCGTCGGGTCGACCACAAACTTTTGCAAGCCTACGCAAGCTAAGACAAACTGTATCCGCACGTTTAAATTTGTGAAGCTTGCCAAGCCTCGGCAAACGTGCGGTTCCGGCTTAATGTTCACGGAATAACTAATGCGGAAAAATCTCGCATGGTGTATGAGTGATTAGTCGATTACGGAATGAGTTTGTTTGTTCGGTAAAGTGTGTTTATGTGGCACTTGACATAATATTACGAGATAGGAATCTTTTCTTACTCTTCTTTTTTTTATTCCTTTTTCGTTTACAAGTAAGATTACAGCAAACTATTCTTAAATCAACTTAGAAAAGTATTTGGTCGCCTTGAGGTAAACTGGCATGCCAATTCACACCTGCCGAGGCTATACATTTGTATCTACTTGGATTAGTTTCTTTTTATTACCGTTCCCATTTCTCAGCAATCTCCTGCTATCTCACCGCGAGAATAAACATAAATAAGGTAACATTAGATATTTATTAACTTTGGTGGCACTAAGTTACCGTAAAGATTATGAGATGTACATAATTTGTCACAGACAATTAACGGTTGATGTACTGTACGCATGCAGAATATTCCATTGATTTCAATAGATCATTATTAAATCGGCCCTGTGGTGACGTAATCTGACGACGCTTGTAAATAGTTGCAGAGATGTCTGACGCAAACATGACAAACATACACTTAATAATAGTTAGGATAATAATAATAATTATTATTATTATTATGAAATAGGCATTTTAGGGCTCTTAGTTTGCATTATTATAGGCTATTTTATGGACACATTACTTTGATATATTGCTTATCTCGTAGTAGCTACGCTGCAATGATTTTTGTGCATGGGTTTTCTTATAAAATAACCTTGAAAAGTTACTATATAGTTCTAACTTCTAGCTAAGAGACCAATAAATTACGTCACACGTCTAGGAAAGGGGGGACATCAAACGTGACAAGGGGGAGGGGTTTGAGATTTTATGACGTCACATTTCCACATCAAAATGTCTTTTATTACAAAACGAATAATTATAAATTGATAAAAAAAATAAAAATGTGAAATTGCGAAATATGTGACGTCTCACAAATGTGACCAACTGTGACAAGGACGGGGTAGGTGTCAAAATATCTTGAAATTCGTGTGACGCAATTAAACGATAGCCCTAAGTGTGACCTTCAGTTAAATAGAAATGATTTCTTCTGCCTTGTGCCAATAGGATGCGACTAACATGCTTAGATAAGCCATCTACTTTTCCGATGATACTTAAAGGCCTTAAGGCCAAGACCTATGCTGGTCTATTCAAAAAAAACTATCACTTGTTCATTGACCTGTCTGTGGTAGATGGCTTGCTGGGCGATGATTATTACACGTACTCGCTAATACATGAAGTGGAAAACTATTTGGTTTATTAACAAAATGAAGTAAAACAGAGCCTTTGCCCAGCAGTGCGATTTGATAGGCTAAAATTTTTTAGCAATAGTAAAAAGTGCGTAGTCTACGTAAGTAAATTATGATTAATACAATAAATTAAATATGACTCGACGACCGAGCGCCATTAAAACGCGAAAACAATATGAAAGCGATAATTTATTACGTAAGGAGCACGTTTATGCAACACACAAAAATATCGAATCTTCGCTACATATGCCAGCGATGTCAGTCGGTCAGTGGGTCTGTAAATAGACGGTGATAAAATTTTAAATACATCGAGCGAAATGTTCCCTATCACTCATGATAGGGTACTATTAAATCATCAATGTATGTACCTTGAACTATGTGAAGCTATTTTCTTGAGTATAATAAATTAATCTACGTGAGATATTTATTTAAATTAAGGAGATGGTGAAATGTCGACTTTATGAACGCTGTAAATTTTTCTCTTGCGAATAAATTTAACTGAATGTTAAATGTGAAAATAATGGGTATGTTTGCTAGAGCATAATAGCCTATAACCCTCCCCAATCATTAGGCTATCTGAGAAAAAAAAACCAATTTATGGTTCCTTGTAGATTAGCGCTTTTAAACAAATACAGGTTTATTATTTCCTAGCCGTTGCCGGGAGCTTCCCCTGGTCCATTAGAGGGATAGGGAAAACGGAAAAAAAAGAGGGACGTTCATAGTCGCCAAAGGACTCAACTTATAAAAAGAGAGATTTCTGTTGTCCAGTGTATTATCGACTCTACATACCTCTTTGGGATTCATCTGTCGCTTTGTAATTTACGTGAAACTTTATATTATAATGAGACGTCACGCCGCGTAGCGTGACGTGACGTACACGTCAAACCCGCTGTGTGGTGTGATTTGTGAGACGTGACACATGTCCCTCATAGAATCCCATCACGCTGCTAATAAGGGCTTCCTGCTTCCTTTCCGCTCACTATACATGATGCTTTGGGTACCACTACTTATTTCTTTCCTAGTTTAGATGACTATAACATTTCTTATTCTTTTGCTAGACGTATAGTAAAACAATTTTTCGGATTTTATCGCGGTATTTTTTTTTAGGGGTGGGATCCGCGCTTAGATAGATGTTGGACCAGGTGGGAAAATGATCTCCGTACAGTAGCCGGTCCGTGTTAGATGCGAGTGGCAAGGGATCGGTATTGACGTTCATTGAGGGAGGCCTATGTTCAGCAGTGGATGGATAAAGGCTTATGATGATGAAGCAACGCATAGATAGAAAATAATATAAGATATGGTCTCTCAATTATATTTGTATAAAATTTTTCATAAATAAAGTTCTTATTATAATCTCTTAGTACCTGGTTGACCGAGCATTTGCTCGGTACCCTAAGTGATAAAATACGATAAAATTTTTCTTCCAAAAAAAATGATCTTAAAAAAAAGGAAAAAAAAATTCGGACTGGAGATTCGAACCAGGCTCGTTCGAACTTATCTGCCTAATTTCACCACTAAGCTACCATGACATACTATTTGACAGCGAAATTTACGTTCGTATTCTAATCATATTTTATCGATGCCTCAAAACACGGATAAAAAAAATTTCTAAAAATGTATCCTAGCTAGATCGATTTATCACCGTTTTTAACACATGTATACAAAATTTCATGAAAATCGTTGGAGCCGTTTCCGAGATCCCGATTCTATATATATACAAGAATTGCTCGTTTAAAGGTATAAGATTATTAACGTTATACTTGTCCGAGAAGGACTACCTTTACCTTTCATCTTAAGGTAAGGTAGCTGGTCCAATTCCCTTTTTGAAGCTAACCGTTTATAACATCTTTACTGATGATGATTTTGTCAAGACCATTGTTTTTACGCTAGTCTTCGCGCTCCATCCATTTTAATCTAATTCCTTCATTATGTATTGTTGGTGCGATTTGAGATAATAATTTCGGACTTTGTAACAGGTTTAAACTGGTTTCCATGATAGTACTCTTTATTTAATCAATACTTTAAACATAGAGGAGCAACTATCATGTTGTTATAAAAGTAAAGTATCAACCCATACATGTCCCACTGCTGCACACTGGTCTCGAAATCAGGCGAGGTTATTGGGCCATAGTTCACCGTTGCGTTGACCTCATGCGTGTTGGTGAACTTCACACACCTCCAAGACTTTCAATCTCTTCAGGCATGCAGGGGTCTACATCAAACCCTGACCCTCTCACTCGAGAGATCCATACCCTCTGGACCACAGTCACTCTACAGTATAATAAATAAAATAAAAATATATTTTAATATATTTTTCATTAAATAAATGGTTTAAAGAAATGTGCTCGGAATTTTATAAACGCGGAGAGAAGGTCACGTTCATCTTTAACGTAATTTAATTAACCAGTTACCGCTTCCAGTATCACAGTTAAAAATAGTTCAAAACACCAGCGGGCTCCGTGCGAGTTGATTGTGTTTAGAAAATACTTCGAACATTGAGATCTCAACAATAACAGAAAAATGCATTACGAAGTAGGCTAGGTAAAGTAGTAGTTTCATTAAAATCCATGCAGTAGTTTTTGTGTGAAGCATCTACCACATAACCCATAGACTATTAATAACAGGGGAACGGGTTCTGGCGACACATCTGACTTATAGTTCCGATGTAAGCCGTAAACAATGTAGGTACTCAGATATATCCATTTCTTTAAAAAGTTCCGTGATTGGTAATGTATGACATTGCAGTAGCTAATCACTAATGTAATATTAGTAGGACATAGAATAATCCAGAATTCTCTCTACCCTCGAATAAAGAAGATAATATGTACAATTAAAAGAGGATAGAGCTTATCCCCTTTTATATATAGGACATTTTTATGACGGCCGGCTAGTCAGGCACTACGTACACATAGCATTGCTGATGGATTATTTAGATAATGCTAACGGTAAAAAAAGGATACACTTCCAAGTACGCTATACGCTTCCCCGTCTGACTTGGACTGATCACAGCATGAAGATCGTCTTCCTATCTACATAATACGTAGTTGGAGATGCGCTCCCCGTTTCTGAAGTAAGTTTCTAAATATAGAACTTATTTTGATCTCAATAACCTGTTATACATAAAATGTGACTTCAAATAAAAGTTTTTTTTTTTACGGTAAAAGGCCCGAGATCAATCTCTCTAATAAATATTTAAGAGTCCAAAACTGGTATTAATTTCACATTACTAATGTGTCCGGCACCATTTTAACTAGTGTTATTGTTATATTCAACTAACTGTTACCCGCGGCTTTGCTCGCGTTAGCAAAAAAAAAAATATCTTTAATGTATCCTATGTTACATCTAGTACCTCCGAGAATATTTGTACAAAGTTTCATGATGATCGGTTGAGTAGTTTTTGCGTGTAAGCGTAACAAACATTCAAAGTTGGATGAACTTTCACATTCACAGTAAGTATTAGATTAGTAAGGATGGCCGGTTTGGTTGGATGAAGTTTTGAAAAAATCTTTGCGAAACTCTTCAATATTCAATAACAAGATTATTTTGACATTATCATAGGTTAATGCTTATCTAACTTTAGAAATTAATATTCAATTTATTACTATGATTTTTTATTTTATGTAATTAATTAACGATTTTTTAAAGTAAAATTGCTTTAAAAAATTACACACACTTTGTGTGAAAAATCATTCAAAAATCACACACAGTGTGGCTGCGTGAAACCGCGAGGAACGTCTAATATATAAGTACATATTAATTTATTTATCATGATCATCATCGTCATCATCAGCCTTTATCCGTCCACTGCTATCACTGAACGCTGAATTTACCTATACTCTTAATTTAAAATAATTTGGGTCAATAGGTATAATGGTTCTACATTGTTTTATCATTTGTTTGTAAACGTAGATACGTTATATGATTGCCCTGTTATCATCAAAATGTAGTCTTCGTGGCTTGTACGTAGTGTAATTATGTATTTTATATAAAAATCTATAGTTCTTATTATCATAATGCGTTTTCTCACACAAGATACCCTAGTCCGTGTTACGAGTTCCTTGTAACGGCTTATAAGAATATTCTAGAGGAATACAAAATGCCATATCATTGGCGGGAAATGAAACCGCTAACTGTATATTTTAGTCTCGTGACCACCGTGACCATTATAAGCAGCTGGTCGGCCGTCCACTTGTAATATTAGGACAATAATTTTACGGATTCATTTTAAAAAATGACAAAACTTATAGGATCACACTATAGGGATGTTGACACATGTTACAAATTCATGTAAAGTTATGTTTTACATATTAAATGCAGTATTTGAAAACCTAAAATAACATTTAAAAAGTCTACTTATTTGTCTTAAAATTTACAAAATTAATTTAAAATGCGTTATTTATCATGCATGATCACGTGACTGTAAACGCCAATAAGGCGATGACGTCACTGAACATTGAGCTAAGTACAAACTCACCTAACATAGCGCGAGCTCTAAATGCGGTGTGTGACGTAATGACGCTTAGAGCGTTTCAAGGGCGATTTTAAAAACCATTTTTCTTTATTAAATTTTTTGTTAAAATTGGACATATTTCTTGACAAAAGTATTTTTTTCGTGTTCATCTATAGTATATCTATCAAATAAAATCAATTACAAAAATTAGTCAACATCCCTATTGTCAGTATGTCTATAATGTAAACCCATTGACAAAGAATTATGTATTTATTACATTATAACCTTTCATTATAAATAAAGGAAAAAATTGCAAACCGAGAACCGCGTCTTTTTATTTAGTTCCACGCGACAAAAGCTACGCAGTGTTAGTTGATTGCAAGAAAATGTCACGTATCCGCTTGTAGTGTTGTAGTGGAAGCAATCACAAATAATCTCGCAAACAGAAATTTGACAGACATGTAGCCTCTCCGTGGGCCTCGGTAGAGCCGTGCCCTTAGTTTTATTTCGTAAAATCGACAATCTGCGGGTAACCGCTATCTTTTGGTAACTTCAAAATGTACAAACTGTGGTCAGCAGCATGGCGCGTAGTGATAAAGTCAGTAAGTTGAGAGAAGTTCGTTGTTACAAATTACTCCAAAACTACCCGATTCTCGCTACGATGGTACATGTACATTGTACAGTACAGTAATACATCCGTATTCAAGAAGCGTACTTGGCTAATTAATGGAAAAATACTATGCAAAGAACGATAGATAGAATTTTAGAAATTTACATAGAACATCTATGCGCTCCTGATGTCAAAAGTCGGGTTTGTTATGGGTTTGACAGACGCACAGAAGTTGCCACATTAAAGTATTGTCTATGAATTGGCTTGAATAACCCTATGCGTTCAGGAGTATATGATACCTCAAAGTATTGTTTGTGAATAGAAAAAAGAATTGTCTTTAAGAGATAGGCTATTAAAATTTTTTCATCAATTCGGAGTTGGATGATTGTAAATTTAACTTGAGGCTGCCGAAACTGTGGGCACCAACACTGTAAAAGTGGTGCAACTTGAACTTCATAATATATAATTTACTTATAACTTAGAAGTGCTATCGAAGCGGCCCATGTTTTAAAATAAAATGTATGAAGTATATTTTTGGCTAGTGAATTGCTTTTGCGGGAGATATCGCGGTCTGGAAATTTTTCTCGTTATTTTCTACAATATCTTCAGTAAACGAGTGACGTAATAAATGGGTTCTATACTAACGTGCGAGCCGCGGTTTTCGTCTAAGCGTACGTGGACTTTTGAACATGATGTGATGGGTTAAGAGATACGTCAGTTCCATCCTGATAGGGAAATATGATAATTTATCTCACAGGAAGTTCTACGGAAAAGAAATTCGATTCAAGTCATTTCTCCGCTAGCATCGTACTAGATTTTTTACGTGGATTAAAAGAGACGTCAATAGCAATCCAATAATTTCAAAAGTCTTTGATTTATATTAACTAATTAAGAGGTAAAGTTTGTGGGGTTGTAGGGGTGATTTCTGTAATTACTGAACCAACTTTGGTTTTTCTTATCAATACAATACTTCGTTATTTGTGAGTGACATACGCCCGAATACTCAAACGCCGCTTAAATATTTGGGGGCTCAAACCACTAAGCACGCCTTAAATCTGTAGCGGATCAATCAGCGCCCACAAATCTATGTGTCATCCGAATGTAAGCTGCTCCCAAATTGAGTTGCGTTTGAGTATTGGGGAAATAGTCTATAAGTTATCCCCATACTCCCACAAGTATGTGATAATGTGGTGTATGTAAGTGAAACCGCGGGTCGCTACTAGTAATTAATAACGGAGCTCTATAAAAAGACATTAACGAATTTTATCGCGTTTCAGGAAAGACGCTTATAGATAAACATAAAATGCGAAACGTTATCAAAATACAAATTTTACTGGTAAACGTAGGTGGCCTTTCCGAGATACCATTAATTTTATATATTTACAAAAGACGCTCGTTTAAAGTATAAGATTTACAGGATCAGTAGGGCTATTCCGTAAAAACCATTTCGATATCGAGCTTCATCTAAGTGATAGCTCACTTAACGCTTACTGGGAAAGTGAGCTTTCTCGATATAGATAGACGAATTCGTCATTTCACCGCGGATTCCGCTTTCAAGATTCCTTACAGTTCTTCAAGCCATAGCAAGTATGTTATAATAATCATACGCCATTTTTTATACATAATATGTTATGCAGATAAGTTTAAAGTAGTAAGACTACAGAAATAGAGACGTAGCTACTATAGATTTAGTACACTGTAGAAGTATCCCTTTACGAATATTAGAATATTATTCGGATAAGTAGGATCTTCTTTTTCACATTACGTCGCCAGTGACACATCCATGGCTAATAGTGGAGATCGGAGGACAGCAGGTGCTGGTCATCACAAACGAATAAGTAGAGGGAAATTCAGTAAAGGTCAGACCCTTTAGATAGTAACATTTGTTACGTTTGAATTACTTCTAAATTGATTCTATCTCGATTTCGTTTACGACACACCACAGTCCACATTTAAGAACTAAATCACACTTACGAGTTACGATCCCATCGAATCTGTCTATACTCTATAGTTATGTTCGGCGAATGGCACACGGCGTCAACGTAAATTAATGCAACGTCATCTAGCGGCCATGTTTTTAAAATGTTTAAAAATGGAATGCACTAACACCATTCAGCATAGTAAGTAATACGTATGTTTTTTTTTATTACACTATGGCTTTAGAGTTTCAAATTTCAATTCACCTAGTCATCGCCGAAGATAATAAGTTTTTTCCCTTTGATTTGTAGCTCTTTTTAATAACATTTCAATTACGTACGATTGGTCACCGTTATTTGTAAAACCGAAAAATATAGACTTGATACATAAGCTCCGAGTTCCGCCCCACCAACACAAAATAATTTCATAGAAGTTATCTTGCTTACATATTGTACAAAATAACTACATTTGTATCCCGTTGTTTTTAACATTTTATATGATTAAAATGTGTAATATAGGATAGTATTGAAATATCGTTTACTTCAAATAGTCGAAATCAAACCGATAATTTCAAATATAACATCGATGAAAGTAAAAACCTTTAAACTTTAGGCGTCGACGTTTCTTTTTCGAAAATCAAAATCCATTCCTATTGTCGTTCCAGCTTCATCGAACTGGACTGTAGTTGATTCGACGCAATCAACATCTGAATGCGTCTAGCGGTCGTGTTGGCTTTTTACTTTTTATACGATTCTAATACGATGCTGTTGTAGCGAGATTTTACATAAACTAATAGAGTAAATCAGATATTGTGTCGATTGGTACGCGCTATTCTCTAGAACTTTCTTAAACACTTTACATTGCCACGGATCAATTTTAAAATTGAACATATCTGACGGACTTTTGGCCTTGCACAAACCTGCAAAGCAATAGCCGAATTTGTAGCATCAGGTTGTTTGTTACTGAAGAACTATAAAGATATTTTATTGGCACAGCATCTATATATTTTGTCTTAAAGAAATCATCCATTTGGTTATCGTATGTGATAAATATTATTTCACTTATATTATAAATACGAAAGTATGTAAGAATGTTTGTTTGTTACTCTTTCACGTATAAACGACGCTGTTAGCCTTTCTATTAACATTAAGATTGCCGGCCCCCCACTATTTCTATCGGCTTACATGGAATATTCAGCACCACAAAATTAAATAAAATATATTTTACATATTATAGTATCTATCTTCGCATATTAAATGCACCACAAGAATGAATCACGTGCCCGGTTCTTGTTATTTGTTGTTTCTCATATTAATATATTTTTATAGTACCGTGGTATTCGACGCTTGTTTTACGATAAAACAAAAATACACGCTTCTTTTATTATTAACATTATTTACGCATACGCGTAAATGTGTTATAACTTCAACCGGTTTTTTATTGATTTAGCTGATCTTTATTATGATTGTAAATAGCGTCGGATATGTAACGTGTCCATTTCCAAGTCCAGCCAAGTCCCTATGTGCCCTAATGTACATCACTATAATCAACCTTTTTGGTCCACTCTTAAACATAGCTTGGATAATACTTGGACAATACATCAATATTAAAATTTAAAACACCAATACCAACTTCGGTCGTAACAGGAGTATCAACTGTTGAGAACACTTTTTTACAATTTTAAAGCAAGTTATGAACGCCAAACTAATATACCATCCTCAAGGGAGTGTAGATTACCACGCCATAATTCGTTTCTTTATTGAATTGATTGATTAGTTTATTGATTTTAAAAATAAACAAAGTATTGTCAGCAATCAACATTATTTTTTGATTATCTTGAACTAAGGAAGCAAATAGTTCATATAAACTAGAAAAAGAAATAGACCTAGTATGTGCCCTCGCGGAAGCCTCATATTTTTATTCGTTCTAGAAGATTTTTTACTATTTATCACCTATTATAATGAAACAACTTTTACGGATTTTATCGCGGTTTATTTAGTTTTTTACAAGCCCGACGTTTCGGAAACTTTACAGCAACCATGGTCACGGGAGGACTGAGGTGTCAGACGTCCTACTGTTACAAAGTTATTTGAAACTACCCTATGATACAACAATTATAGCTTAGTATAGTATAGACTTAGTATAGCGACGGTGTTTTAAGTCAGCTATATGTTCTTTTACGCGAGTTTAAACACCGCTAAAGCTGACTTAAAACACCGTCGCTATACTAAGTCAGCAATCTGTGACCATAGCCTAGACAACGCTCGCCATTATATTAGATTTGATAAACCACAAGTCCTCGCAAAAGAACACCGATTTCAACCAAGGATGATTCGCGAGGCTATTGAAATTAAAAAACATCCTAATTTCAATAGAGAAGATGGCTGGACATTACCACCTGCTTGGGATCCCATAATAAATATAATAAAATCAAAATCCAAGCATAACATGTCACAGACTAAAGACTTAGTTAGCACCTTCTGCATAGATAGGACTAAATAAAATATTGTTGTATCATAGGGTAGTTTCAAATAACTTTGTAACAGTAGGACGTCTGACACCTCAGTCCTCCCGTGACCATGGTTGCTGTAAAGTTTCCGAAACGTCGGGCTTGTAAAAAACTAAATAAACCGCGATAAAATCCGTAAAAGTTGTTTCATTATAATGAGTGAAATTCGCGTAAACATAAGAAAACAATATTTATCACCTTTTAAATCCCAGTTTTACATAGAAATTTAAAAGATACAGCACCGAGAGCCTATCAGTCTCCCATGCTGTACACAATCAAACGTCTTGGACAAGTCTTGGACTTCCAGGCCTCATTAGTGTAGCCAATTAAATTCACACCAACGTCTGCAGCGCCCCTTTTTTCTAGGGAAGAGGGCTTGGGTTCGGATATCATACTCTTAGTTTAATATATAAATTATTGTATATACTAATTAAATATTAGGGCACTACAATATCATTATATATATTTTATTAAACTCTTATGTGATCAATTTTAAATATGATAAAAAATACGTACGTGAAAGTATTGTTCTACCTATTACTCTACCGAGATAAAATTTTTACTTTCCAATTAAAACAAGTACCTATGTAGTTGCATTACTGTGTGGTGCATTCCATCAGTACTTTACAGCAACCATGGACAATTTCTTTTCTGTAATGAGTTAAACTTAAACAAACATCAGTAGCCTATGTTCAACAGTGAACGGAGGCCAAGGAAAATGATTACCAATCAATTTAGAGGAACCTCATACAGCGCTCGTACCGCGTTCGGGATTTCATAAGAACATGGACGTTCTTATGAAATCCCGGACGCAAACCCGTTATGATCGGGAATTGCGTTCGGAAAGGCAGTTGAACTCGTGTAGTTGTGTGCTGTCGTGACGTTGTGGACACGCTTGTTTACAATCAGGATAGTATGTTAATTCCATGAATACTTAGCAAGACAGCATAAGTTTTCTTGTCATGGTTATATGGATAAAGCCACCGTCAAGCCGTGTAATGTTCCATACTGTTTTCCATCAATGAACGTCGAACGGTGGGAGGGATGGGCTGGCCCGTAGTTCCAGCTCCAGGAGTACCATCATGTTGCTTGTTTCTTCTGTGAGTGCTTTCCTGTGCTTAGGAGAGAAGAGCAGGACATAATGTAATCAGTGACACCGAGACTTGACGTCTTGTCTCAAGATAGGCAACTCATATTAATTGCCTGGGCTAAATTCCAATCCTAAAATCCGTACCCCGAGTTCTTACTACGGGGCTAGGATAACGTGTGTTGATTAATGGTTGTGGTTTATTAATAATTAGATATGTATTTACTTTGTCACATTAATATCATTTTCATTGTTTCCAGATGGCGCCAATGCGTGGTGAACGAGGCGGGTCTCCGGCCAGGGGCGTCAGGGCATCATTGCCGCTGCCCCGGCGACTCATCAGGCAGATCGCCCGGCATGTGGCCTCCAGCGGCCGCTCGCTGCGGCGCCTCGAGGTGTCGGGCAGAGTCATAGACAACTTTGACGACATCGACGACGGGTCTGACGGCTCGGATATGGAGACGCAGACTGCGTAAGTGTTGTTTTTGGTATAGAGTGACCTTGTGGTGGTCTATGAGAACCATAAACCAACCAACCACCGTAGGTTTTGCGTGTGCGTTTTTTGGGTTAAGCCGTTTTGGTATTTGCTTATTTTTTGTAAATGACAGGTATATGGTACCTGTCTCAACAATTGAACTATGAAATGTAAATATATTTAAAATCTTTAAAAAAAAATTACGCCTGTTATTAAGCCTGTGCGCTACTGCATACTATCAATATAGAGATTCAATCAAACAAAGGACTCTTCCACACTTACACCCAAAAAGAACTGGCTACATTATTATTATTATCCGTGGTTTTTTTTCGAATTAACTATGCGGTTGGCCTTTAAGCTTCATCGGAAGAGTAGCTACAAATAATCCGTGGATACAAAATTTCAATTAATTAAAAAAAATACGTAATAATTAGTTATCCTTCCTTTTTTACGTTTCGAATTGCGAGAAAGCTATTTTTCCTATAATATTTTATATTTCCATTTAAAAAATATCAATATTCATTTCGATTTATCATTAATAATTGAAACAGTCTCCAGAGAACGGTCGCGAGCTATTAAAATATTTTTTTTATCAATATTATCCGTATCGAATATTTGGTATTCACGACGAAATAACTTATCGATTAAATTATATTTGACATAGACTTATCATTTATTTTATTATCTGCGAGTAACAGGCAATTTTATATCATTAGGTTTGTATGACAGTTTGTCATGCCGATATTTATGTGCCCGCAAACCACATTTCGAGAGTGGGAGGGTGGGTATCATCTCTGTCACGTCACGTGTTTTTTGTTTGGATACGTTTTTTAAAGAAACTTATTTAATTTTTATACCCCTAATTGTTACGGGTTGCTCATCCTAAAAAAAAAACATTTTTCGTCAAAGTATTTTATTTTAATTTTTTAAGTATGTGACATTATAAATATTTCTACCACCAACACCTACTTTTTAATATCGATATTAGTACTTTTGGCAAAACGAACAGACTGACGAAATACTGCCGGGGCAGCTAGTACATAATATATCCTTAATGCTTACAAAATATTATAAGTATGACAGTGGGTTGCTTAATACATAGGAAAGTTTCACGGAGATAGGTTGAGTAGTTTTTGCGTGAAAGCTCAAGCGAAAACTACTCGCAGGTACTAGAACTAACAAAGGATTAAAGATAGGATTTTTTATTGCTAGCGCGTGCAAAGCCGCGGGCAGCCGGTAGTATGATATAACCATTTAATATCCGTTGCTATGTCATGGGTCTGCGTACTGAAACTGGTCAATGTTGTTGTTTACTATTAACATTAACTAAACGCGTAAACTTCCTACTTCGCCTTGAGCATCTTTCCGCGTTAACTCTTATCAATTTAACGCTATAATGTTTTTATCTCGAGGTGTGTAGCTCCATCGATCAAATCGAGTTTGCGATAATGTTTTTTTGTTATCGACTTTTTAGGTTACTGGGTACGAGACACGACCTTGTGAGCGATTGAAACCTAAATGAGAGTTATTAGCTTCTTATTGTTTTCTTTCACGAGAATATCACTAGCACCAGTGTTCACAAAAAACACATAGGGTCATTCAAACCAATTCGTAGACAATACTAAAGTTAAATCCGCAACTCTGCGTCTGTCAAACCCATATAAAACCCGACTATTGACACCAGGAGCTTATAGATAGAAGTGTTCTTTGCATAGTATTGTTCCATTACTTAGCCAAGTACACTTCTTAAATACGGGTGTTAGTATAGGTATTAAAATTTAAAACAACTTATTACTGACTGTACTACCTTTACCATGATTGCTGTAAAATATCCGAAACTAAATCATCAATATAAAATCATCTCTTAGAAGTTTATACGGATTATGACAAAACTAGCAGCGCCCCTCGGTTTCACCCGCGTATTTCCCGTTGGAACACGGGAATAAATTATAGTCTGTGTGTTATTCTGATGTATAAGCTGTGTCATTGTAAAGTTTCATTAAAATCCATTCAGTAGTTTTTACGTGAAAGAGTAACAAATATCCAAACTTACAACTTTCGCGTTTATAATATTAGTAGGACGTTTATAATATTAGTAGGATTACTACCGACTTTATATTGTGATTTCTGACTAATCTCATATTGTAATGCTGAAGTTTCGCTATTTTTTTTTAATTATCGCTAATTCAAGATCTGAAGATTCGCTAATAATTGAGTCATCGCAATTTCGAAGCTATCAGTATTTCAAAAAACTTTTAGCATTAAGTACGTTTTAACATTACAGTGTGTTTTAATTCGTATACGTTTGGTAATTTTGTAAGTGTTTCTTGAAAAGGCGAACTAGATACTTACGTAAGATTAGGTACAGAAGCCTTTAGTCTATTTATTTCGTGTAAGAACATATTACTAAGTCTAGTCTGGGTAGAAGGGCAATTCAAAATCCATATAATAAACAGAGACGGAAATATAAAATGGCAGAAGTTGAATGTGATTGTTTTGTCGATAATTGTAAGATTTTTTTTAGTTTACAAACATCTAGCAGCGTAACAAACATCCCTACTTTCATATTCATGATATTAGTAAGAATGTGTTTTAGGTTTCTGTGTATAAGCTGCGTTGTTGTAAAGTTGCATTAAAATAAATACGTTTATCGTGAAAGGGTAACGAATATCTACACGTACAAACATTCGCTTTTATAATATTTTTCATGTGTAATATAAGCAACTCAGTTTTGCGTATTCGGTATTACATTTACAGATGTTAAAAAATAAAAACTATTGATTGCAAAAGTTTTTCACTTTATACTTTTACGAGTATTTTCAGGTTGGCAGTTCTTTTTGGTGGTGAAATTTGTTCTGATTTCAATTTTATCGACAGGGTGGCGTGCGGAGGACACGCCGGTAACCTGCCCCCTCCAGATCACGACGACGACCTCACTAGCCTCAGTTGGTTGCAAGACAGAAATCTGTTAAGAGGTAAAATAAAATACTTTCAAAAAAATACGTATGCATCTCTCGTCTCGTGGCTCAGTGGTTAGCGCGTTGGCGCACAAGCCGGAGGTAGCGGGTTCGAATCTCGCCAGGGAACACAAAAAAGTTTCTGTGTTTCTGGGTCATGGATGTGTATTAAATATGTGTATTATATAATAAAAATCTTTAATATATGTATTAATATAAAAAGTATTAAATATATGTATTTCCGTTGTCTGGTAACACAAGTCTCTTCGAGTACTTACCACGGGACCAGATTGACGTGGTGTAAAAAGCGTCCATAGATATTATTATTATATTGCATCATAAGTACGGCTCTTTTAATTTCTTTCCGGATTTATTAAAATAAAATCAACCGCGTCAAGTATGTATACAAACATCACCCTTCAGTCATACATGAGCGCTGTAACACCAGAAGAGGACTTCATTTTTTCGTTCGTTTTAACAGAATGTGTGATTTTCTTAAGCTAGAAATCCAGAAATGAAATATCATCACCCTTTATCCTTCCACTGTTGAACATAGGCCTCCTTCAATAAACGCCAAGACGACCGATCCGTTATCACTCACATCAAACACATATTTGTAGCTTATTTATTTAATGGTTCACCAACAGATATAGGTACATCGCATATAGTAAGTTAAAAGTATACATAAATCATGTTAGGATGTAGATCCAATTACAGCAGCTTTTTAATTTTAAGTCTTACTGTTTACTATTTATTTACTATTATTAATGCATTATACTCCTGATATGATTATTCGAACTCAATAACATCTATAATTAACTATTCGATAGAGCCCCTTATTGTCTGCGTCAATATAAAAATCGATCAGACTAAACTTGGCACGTGTTTCTTCCTAGTTTTCAGACGGCAAATCCCTAGTTTATCGAGAAATCTATACATATAAATCAAAATGGGGTGTCTGTTTGTAATATTAAAATAACCGCTTTTTACTAAATGCATATGAATATATTATATACAGTAAATATACATAATTAACATTTTTTACAATTTTTGTCCGTCTGTTTGTTCCGGCTAATCCCTGAAATAACTGAACCGATTTTGACGGGACTTTTACTGGCAGATAGCCGTTATAATAAGAAGTAACTTAGGCTACATTTTTTTTAGGAAATTGTGTTATATTTTGAGTGAATAAGATGTAAGCCTAATATTGTAATATTTATAATATACTATATAATGCATATAACCATTTATGTCAGAAACGTTTATGTATGTATTTATTATACATGCCCGCGATGTATGCATACAGTATACTTATTATTAGATGGACCACCCTCTCATCTACTTTTCCGATGTAGCTTTAAGGCCTTAAGGCCAACAGCATAGGTCCTTTCGAAAAAAAAATCAGTATACTTTTACACAGATTACTTCAGCGGCAGTTTGGACCCGGCGAAAAGCCAGGCTCCTCGTTAGAGGGGAACAGCCTGGCAGCCAACTGCCTGATGTCAGGCTGTGTATTATCATAGGTAGTTGATTGAATTATCAGGCGGCTCATCGACCTATTTCAAAATTTAAATATGTATCTTTTAGAAATGTCATAGAAATGATGTTGATTCCCTCTAGTCTAACTCTTAGTCATTTTTAGATTCTAATAAAAGTTTTTATTTTTATTTTCAGGTATAAATCTCACAAAAAACGACTTGGAGGACTCAAAAATTATAAGCAGTCAAGTTATAATAAAAGTAAGTCGATTTAGTATTTTTGTTCCTTTTTCTACAGATTGGACAGACCATTGAAATAGTCAATTAACAATAAATGTATCGCCATTTTCAAATTTCTTGAATATAGATAACATGTCATACAAACATGTCGATTATCGATCTTACCACGGCACTCGGTAAACGAATTCAATTCATTATAATAAAACAACTATTTCGGATTCTATCGCATTATTTATTTTAAATGTCCACATGGAGAACTACCGATAACATGTTTCCAAAAAAAAACTACTTAACTGTAATAAGGTACACCTCTCTCTTGCAATACGAGTTTTGTAAAAATAAATCTGAAAGTAATAATTACACAACATTCGGTTCTCACGTGCTGTTTGCTCAAATGGTTACCGTATTCACGTTATTACGCATTATCTAGTGACCTTTTGAATTTAACAAGCACGATCTATAAGCAAACTATGAAAAATTTTCGCTTATTGTGACCTAGCTACCGAATATTTATTTGACTACATTGAACACGGAGTATACTATAGATATAAGGAGGCCGAACGTAATGTCAAAGAATTCAGACGTACATACAAGGATAGTTATTATGGGCGCTTTGAGGACAAACTTTGCGATGTAAACGTCCGCTTGGCGGCGTGACGAGAGGGACACCGCGATGTCCCCAGCATATGAGCCTACGAGAGCGAGCGATCGCGAACTGGGAACTAGTCCCCGATAAAGTCGGCACAAAAATCCTTAAGAATTGTGCTTCTATGTACGTCTGAATTCTTTGGTAATGTTGAACGAATGGTTACACCTTGTATAACAGAAGTTTTGCCGGTAGAGCACGCCTTCTTTAATAATTACTCGCCTAAATCTTTACGCGGGAAGTGTTATGGCGCTGATTGGTCCGCTACAATAGAATCGGTATGCATTCGATTCTAGCGCAGCCAGTGGCAGAAAAAAGAACTAAGATCTGGGTTCATTATTGTGTATTTGAATACTATGAAAAAGCCTATATCGTTCGGACTCCTTATACTTCGTGACATTTAAGTTTACAAGAATTGTAAAGACGACGACATCTTTAATAATATAAGAGAACTAACATACATCTATACTATTTACCTTGCAACTTCACAAAGTCTGAATCCATAGAGTCACGTTAACTAAATTTATCGAACAATATTTCACCCAATCTGACATTGGCAAATCCTTGAGGAAGCTATATTAAAGAAGAAGAAGAAGATACATTCTTACAAACTGCGATTATAATATTACATCATTGTTAATTTTATCCACCAAAAAAGATTTCATATTTGTATAAAACGATCAAGGCAGTATAAAATTAATCTCTTACGATATCTCCTCTATCTAACGTTATCGTGTGCCGCTTGGATCGATAAAACAAATCTTATTATCGCTCTGTCACGTTTCTTAGTTGGACTATCGATAATACTGAAACGAGCTGTCGATGGTCTAGACCGGTGTCCCAACGTGGGGCCGACGCCCCATAGGGGGGGCAAGTTGATAGGGGGGCAATTCAGAAATGGATTCGAAAGGATTTTAACCGATTAAAACATAATTTAAATGAAACGCTACATGTATAGGGGGCATAAAAGTTTTAGCTCCATTATAGTACAATTTTTTTTTTGATGACGCAGCGGAAATCCTTTTCGAGCTATACCAGGACCTGGGGAAGGCGCGCTGGCGTGTGTAGGGAGTCGCATTGGGTGCACTACCCCACTAAAACCGCTGCGTGAGCCTTCAGCCGCTTTATCTGAGGGACGGCGAGTGTCACCAATGCCGCCTTTGGTGAGGTGCCCCGGATCTACAAGCAACAGGGCACCTCGACGGCTAGCTAGTCCCTCGGGGGACCGACGCCACCTCCACAGAGGGGTTGCACCGCACCACAGAACAACCCCTCCCACCGTCGGGACAGTACAATGAGGCGAGGTTCCCATCCTCGCCCCTTGCCCCCTGCTCTTTTGCCCCCTCTTCTTATAAGAGGAGTACAAAGAGCCTCCTAGGCTCAATTAGCTTCGCCCAAGGTGTTGGGCTCACCCTAGGCTACTGAGCCCCACCGCCACGACAAGGCTTGAACCATAGTGGGGATTATAGTACAACTACGTTAACCTTATGTATGTGTGGGATTATAGTACAACTACGTTAACCTTATGATGTATCCCTTGTCCACATTACCTGAGAAAAATCATATCAGTATTTACAGTGATGAAATAGGAAAAAATATGGGAGCCTTATTGTGCCGGTTATATCAGGGAGGGACACTAACTAATCACTGTATGACAGGTGCTTCTCTCAATCAAATCATAGAAGCAATTATTGGCACTACCCACTGTCCCAACACAACATTGATAATTATGACTGGCAGAAGGGGAAATGTGAACCGAAAAAAAATTGTCAAATTTATAGATTTACTAAATAACTTACAAAACATAGAAAGGGTAATTATGTTCACATTTCCCAATTTAAACACACTGCCTCAGGAAAATATAATAAGACATAATTTAAACTTATTATTATATACAATGTCAAGCAATAATAATAATATAATTCTAAATTCGGATAATAGTAATCATAATAAATTAGAAATATTTGACATAAATAAAATAATTAATTATAAATTTAGTTTTAAGACTAAAGATAAGTTTAACTTATCATATTTTTTTAAAAGACAAATAGCATCATCGCTATCCTCTTTACTATACATAGACCCAGCCAAGGATTTGGCTACACAGACCACTGCTCCTATTGAGCAGTGTCTCTTATCGACACAACAAAGCTTGGAATTCGTTCCAAATAATTTAAACTAGGTTATATGACAAAAGAAATTGTATCTTGCTATACTGTGGGGAAAATTAAAGAATGTAATAAAATTAAAACTAGAAAAATTACAGAAAAAAGTAAAATTAATTATTGTAATATCAACCTGGTGCATCAAAACATACAAGGTCTGGTCGGTAAAGAGTTAGAAATAGATTTATTTATTAAATGTTGTAGTATAGACATACTATGTATTACCGAACATTGGCTGAATAAGAACGAAGTTATGTTTAATCTTGGTGATCACCAGGTAGCAAGTTCATTTAATAGGGAAAATGCAATACGAGGTGGCTCCCTAATACTGACAAAAACTAATCTAAAATGTAAAGAAAGAAAAGATATTGTGAGCCTCTCTATTGAGCGCACTGTTGAAATAGCCTGTGTAGAGTTTGAGTGTCTTATTATTGTAAGCGTATACAGACCTCCTAGTGGGCCATATGATACTTTTGAAGAAATTATGGACAAAGTTCTTGTAAAGGTATGTGGATCTAAGAAATATATAATTATATGTGGTGATTTTAACATAAATTTATTAGAAAATAATTCCACCACTATCAGATTTTTATCATTATTTAAATCATTTGGCCTCAATAACTTATTCTTAGAACCCACCAGAATAACATGCACCACGGCTACTTGTATAGATAATATATTTAGTAATGTAACACCATATAGTCAATGTGTTATTAATAAACTTACTTCGGATCACTGTGGATTGCAAGCATCTTTCAAAAACATGAATAGGGAAAATAACTACAAAAAGAAAGTAATGTTTGTCCCTGTCAACGAAAATCGTATTGAGAAGCTTAGGTGCAATATAATGGAAAAACTCTCATATCTTGATTGTAACAAAAATGATCCGAATATTCTGTATGGTAAATTATTTCATTTAATTAAAAATGAGTTTGACGTTGTATTTGCACCTAAAATAAAAACAGTAAATGTAAAAAATCTTAAACCTTTTAATGAATGGGCGACTGTAGGAATTCATAGAAGTAGGCAAAGATTGTATGAACTCTATGATGAAAGGTCATACAACAGTAGTGAAGAATTTAAAAAATATGTAAAATCATACTCTAAAATATTTAAAAAGGTATGCATAACAGCCAAATCCTTACATATCAAAAATACCATATCGAAATCGGATAATAAAATTAAAACAACGTGGAATATAATCAATAAAGAAACTGGCAAAAATAAATATAATAACACTGAATATTCTTTATGTATTGATGGTAAACGAATAGATACTGACAAAGAGGTCGCAACTATCTTTAATAATTTTTTTGCTAATGTTCCATTGGCAACAACAAAAAATCTTATATCCTCTCCTACCGTTGCCGAGACATTACTTAAAAAAAGTGTCAATGAGAATAAACATGTATTTAAATTTCAATATATTTGCCCAAAAGATGTTATTAGTGCTTTTAAACTAATTAATATTAAGAATACTACAGATTTGTGGGGCATGTCTGTAAAAATTATGAGACATATAGTGCATATTATTGCACCGATTTTAGCAATCATATTTAATAAGTGCATTGATTGTGGTGAATTTCCTGATTTAATGAAACATAGTAAAGTATTACCACTTTTTAAATCAGGTAGCAGTACAGACCCTTCGAACTTTAGACCAATTTCCATACTTCCAACTCTCAGTAAAATATTCGAAAAAATTATTCTAAATCAACTTTTATTCTTTTTTAATAAGCATGAGTTACTTCATAGACAGCAATTTGGATTTACCAAAGGTAGATCCACAACTGACGCGGGAGTTGATCTTTTAAAATATATATTTACAGCTTGGGAGGAGTCGCAGGATGCTCTAGGTGTATTCTGCGATCTGTCCAAAGCTTTTGACTGTGTTGAACATGCGACGTTAATCAGGAAATTGCACCACTATGGTATCAGGGGTACTGAACTTAAACTACTGGTATCCTATTTAAATAATAGAACACAAAAAGTAATCATAAATGGTAAAAGTTCCGCTGGTACCAAAATAAAAATGGGGGTACCTCAAGGATCCATTCTTGGTCCATTTCTCTTCCTTGTGTATATAAATGACTTGGCTTCACTTATGAAGGACAAACATGAAATTGTATTGTTTGCTGATGATACCTCAGTAATATTTAAAATTAAACGACAGCAAATGGTCCTTGACGATGTAAACAATGCTCTTTCGAACATGGTGCATTGGTTTAGCGTAAATAATTTGTTACTTAATTCAAACAAAACTAAATTGATAAAATTTACACTGCCTAATGTCAAGCAGGTGCAAACTAATGTATCACTTAACGGAGAGGTGATGGACTTGGTGGATTCGACCGTATTTCTTGGAATAACCATAGATTGTAAGCTGCAATGGGCGCCACATATAGCCAAGTTGGCAAATAGACTCGGTACTGCGACTTTTGCGATTAAAAAAATAAGAAAAATGACAGATGTAAATACGGCGCGATTAGTATACCATGCTTACTTCCACAGTCTAATGTCTTACGGCATTCTACTGTGGGGGAATGCGGCGGATATTAATACGATTTTCTTGTTGCAGAAGCGAGCTATTCGAACTATATACTGTTTGGGCCCCCGGGTATCATTGAAAGAAAAATTCAAAGAAATTGCCATCTTAACTGTAGCTTCTCAGTACATACTTGCTAATGTGATGTACGTCCGCAAAAATATTAATGACTTTTTAAAAAAATGCGACCATCACAACATAAATACTAGGAACAAATATAAATTGAATGTTCCATTTTTTAGACTTAATAAAGTTAGTACTTCTTTTATGGGACAATGTATACGATTTTACAATAGGATCCCAGAAAACGTTCAAAATCTTTCCATTAATAAATTTAAGAAAATTGTTAAGGAACGTTTGTGTGGTAAAGCGTATTATGAAATAAAAGATTTTATTGAAGATACCACACCTTGGGAATAAGACACTCACTCATAAGGTTTTATACAATGTATAAATTATAAATTTCATAATTTGTTATTTAGACGAAGCGAAACCTTGGGATTAAATTGCTCTTCTATAAAGCTGTTTTATCTAGAATGTAGATAAATTTTGAGCCTGCAGTGTGTTGAACTAAACTTGTGTAAAGGTGAAACGTATGACATGTCATGCTCGCTTACGCTACTGCAGTGGTGGCGTTGTGGGATGGGTCTTCCACTTCCCTCTAATATGCGGAAGAGGTTGACGCTGGCTCACGCGTCCAGGCCTATGTGGAGGTGCTGCTGTGGTGGCTGGTCGTGTTATGCGATTTCTACCTAGCTGAGTTTCTTTTTTTTTTTATTAACATCCACTGGTTTGTTTTGGATATTGCGGGGTCTAAATTTATCTACTTATTTATTTACTTTTCTTAGGATAAAGATCTTAGGATAAGACTGTAATAAATGTGTTATAGTAAGTAATAAGTGTATGTATGTTTATAATTATGTATGTTTATATAAAATTGTAAACTATATTTTGAAAGGAGCAACCCAACAGAGTTTCTTGCTGAATTCTTCTTATGTACTATACTAGTATAGTACTATGTATTGTTTGTATTACTATTTTTTGTAATATTGTATTTGAAAAGACTAGTTCCACTGAGTTTGTTTCGCCGGTTCTTCTCAGTGGACTTACTTTGGAACCGGTGGTAGACTCAATTGACCTTCAAAAAGATACTTGGATAGTACTATTTTGAATAAAATTTTTGACTTTGACTTTGACTTTATACAACTTTTTGTCAACAGTCCGAACCGTCAAAGACGCCACCGCCGATATGTCGCATACCGTCGCCACCTCGGACTCCCTGCAAGGCACCCCCCTCCCCACCCGTCATCACTCACACTAAACCCCCCTACTCCTTTTCCTGTCTCATCTTCATGGCCATAGAAGCGGCGCCGACCAGAGCTTTGCCCGTCAAGGAGATTTACGCTTGGATCATCAAACACTTCCCGTACTTCAGACACGCGCCCCAAGGATGGAAGAACAGCGTTCGGCATAACCTGTCCCTCAACAAATGCTTCCACAAGGTATATTAATAGGATCTACAGGATCTTGTATCAAATAATAGATAGATTTAATTAGCTTAGATTAAATTAAGCTCTTTTTCGGTCCGTCTGTCACCGCTGAAGAGATTTCAATAGAATTTGATAACCTATGTTAATTCAGGCGAAGCCGCAGAAAACATCTAGTAGTTAAATTATAATTAAAATCTCATACATTACAAATCGGTGAAGGAAAACATCGTAAGGAAACCTGCATACCTTATGAGATTAAGTCTTTGAAGGCGTGTGAAGTTCACCAACCCGCAGCGTAAGTGATTTGGAGGAGAATCATGCCCAGCAGTGGGACATATTATATGGGTTGCTACTTATTTTTATTTTTTTACATTACAAATCGAGTGAAATATAAGAATTCAAAAATCGAATGCTTTCACAGGTATCAGCCGCTCCTGCGGGCTTAGGCAAAGGATCTCTGTGGACCGTGGATCCGCAACACAGGTCGACATTAATACAGGTACCAATTATACTTTACCATAATATTAACAGAGAGACCGACGATGGTCTCGGCCTATTTAGTATCTGGCCGCAGTTCAAATTTTGATTTTGAATTGAAATTGGTTTTTCTAAATTTCTAAGCCAATCGCTCACTCAGCCGTGAAGGAAAACATCGTGAGCGAACCTGCATGACTTAATAAAAAATTTGGATGGTGTGTGAACACTTACTGCCTAATTTCGAGGAGACCCGTGCCCAACAGCGAGATATAAGGGTTGAAATTATTATATTCACAGAGCATTCATAAAAACTATAAGAATTGTAAAATAAAAAAAAACACTGGTTTACAAAACTAGCAAAATGCTGAATATCATCAAACAAACCTTTATATCTGATAAAATTTAATTGTTTGAGTAAGGGCTTGTTTCACCACCTCCTGATAAGTGCCGGATAGGCTATCCATATTTGACAGATAGAGTATGGAGTATCTGTCAAATATGTTGCAGGTAGCCTATCCGGCACTTATCAGGAGGTGGTGAAACAGGCCCTAAGTAAAGAAAACATCTATATTTACTTTCTTTATTCCGAGCAGATGACAGCTGTCTCTAATTTTGGAGGAACACAAACTAAAACATATAACGGATGATATCAAGTAGAACATATTATAGGCCTTCGGTCGTCAACCACTGCCGGCCATGCCACTGGAGGTAGAGATCACGGTGCCCGAGACACCGAGCCCGTGCGAGAGCGCGGAGGCGGGGCTGCGGCTGGACGTGCGCGCCACGCCCACCGCCACGCCCTCCGCCGACGAGTACCTCGCCGCGGCCACCGTGCTCGCCATGAAGTACGGCCCGGCGGTGCTGGAACAGGTATACTGGATCTTTCTAATGTTATTTACGAAAACTCGCACAACAGGGAAGTGTAAGTGGTCAGAATTACCATGTACATGAATGGGTTCATGTGGGACATGTATGTGAGATTTTCAAAGTGTTTCTAATTAGACTACTAAGATTTTTTTTTTAAATTTTGATAGACAAACCAACTGATGGTAAGCCAGCGTCGCTCATAAACATAACAAGTTCGTCTAGTATTAGCCAATTCATTCATGTATCTATTCCGTGATGAAATGGCAAATCTCGGAGTCTTGTAAGTTTATTTGTTTGAACTTCGATCCCTTGAGCAACTGATAATCCTTACAATCATGCAGCTGCCGCCCGAGGCGCATCTGGTGATATCGCGGTGTGCGCGCGACGAGCACTCGTACAGCGGCGGCGAGGAGCGGCGCACGGCCGAGGCGCTGCTCAACCTGGCCGGCGTCACGCCGCACGCGCCCAGCTAGCGGACCACGCGCCCGGTAACTGTCGCTTCCCGTCGCATATACACCACCTCCACATACCCACATACACTCACACACGCCCCCACACACTCATATACACTCATACACGCCCCCATACACTCACACACGTTCAGACACCCACACACGCCCCCACACACCCATATACCCTCATACATGCCCCCACACACCCATATACACTCAAACACGTTCAGACACCCACACACGCCCCCACACACCCATATACACTCATACACGCCCCCATACACCGATATACACTCATATACGCCCCCCTACACCCAAATATACTCACGTTCAGACACCCACACACGCGCATGACACTTACACAATGTTCACACTCATTCAAACACCCACACATAACACGCGTCCAGACATATTCTCACCACAATCATTGATGAATTTATGAGAAAGCTCGGTTCGAAAAAGGGGAACTATTAAAATAAACGAAAGTTTGTAAGTATACATGTTTGTTACTCTTTCATGTAAAAACTACTGAATGGATTTTAATGAAACTTTACAATTACATAGCTTATACATTAGAATAACACATAGGCTATAATTTATCATCGTACTCCCACGGGAATGAGAAGTACGCGGTTAAACCCGCGGGTCACTGCTAGATAACAATAAAGTATACAATTTCAGGTAAGCTAAGGTGACGGTAAGGCTGGGGGAGCGAAGCAACATCAGGGGTGATAACATCAAGTAAGTCTTCCTAGAGAACGCCACGCTTTTATTGGAAACGTTATACAATTTTTTTGCGACGTCAACTATTTATTTAATTTATATCCTATATTATACCTCTGTCCCTTATTTATGAGAAAGCTCCCGTGTCGTTTTCCGAATGTAATTCTTATTTAAGATCTATTCTAGCTTAAGTTTTAAATAATTTGGCATCAACTGCTCAAATTTGTTTTAAAATAAGTTATGTAGTGTTTAATTTGTGTGTAATCGTGGGCAAAGCCCGTGCAGTGATTTTTGACATATACGTTCATAGAACAAAATAAATTTATATATGAAGCTTCAGATAAATATTATCTATGCTTGTATACAGACAAAGTTTACCATTCTCTAGTCCAATAAAGACAACATTTAAATCAATACATAATGAATTTCTATATAGTTAAATGAAATATTATCACTGTAGATTATGAATCGTAGTTAAGTCCTGACTATTTCTTTTTAATCTCCTCATGTCCTATTACATCACATATAATAGTCAACTTTGTCCTTACATAGCCTAATCGACTATTCCCTATATTTTAATGATGTACAAATGTACTGCGTTTCTTCTTATTTAATAAATTTTAATATAAACTTAATAAAATCTTAATAGAAATAGATGTGATACGGTTTAACAATAATAGTGGAAATAGTTTTGCATTTAGGTTCTTCATAGATTTAGAAAACATAAGAAAATATATTTTTATTGTAAGAAATTAAAGTATTTCCGTCTATAGAATCAATGCCGATTATTGCCAACCATTTTTAATTTAACTGTATAACAAAATCGTACATTTATGACATTGTCATATATTTTTTTTAATTTACCAATGGTATTGCCATAGCAAATGTATTTTTTTTGATATTGCCACAAACTATTCCAACTTAACGGAACAGTTCGATACAGTTATAAAATATTCAATGAAATCTTAGATATACGCACTATGTGTGATCTGAGAGCAATCATATACAAATATAATATACAGGGCTCTTGAAAAGTGTAATCAAACATTGCGTTGAAAGTGATTTATATTATATACTCTATAGATTACCTATGCTGTAAGTGTATTTTGTGTTCATAATCATGTGATTGCTTAAACTTAAATATAAAATCACATTTTGCTCGTTAAAAGTAAAATATTTTGAATTTGTAAGTAGTACTTCGTATAATCATCTCTTATGAATAAGGCAATTTTGCTGTAAAATAATTTTATAATAAATAATAAAAGTACACTATTAGTACATTATTAGATTCGCATTGAAATTAATCTTTTTCTACAATAAGCGTAATCGTTGCTCCAACAAAGATGTCTGGTGGTCACCAGTACAGCCTTTTATTGATTCTAAAATGTTACATTTAAGAACGCCGATTGCTTCACTCAGCGCAGTCATGCAATGCTGCAAATTGCAAGTGCCTATTTTTATTTTGAATAAAAAAAAACCAATGTCAAACGGCAGATATATTTTTATTGTGATGATTATATCTTGAGAGTGTTGCCAGATTTCTTAAGGATTTTCATTTTCTCTTACGTGAATTAAAGTAAAAATATAATGTATTTTATTTTTTTCTTTCACACCTTTTGATAAGCAATATTAGTGAGCTGGCAACACTTGAATTTGTCCGGAATAACTGGATCTCTATAATGTACAAATCATGTTGTTTAATATTTTTCTTCGTTCGTTGTTGTGGTAAAAATATATGTAGACGGTAGAAACACTAATTAGACTGACTCAACGACTGAACCCAAGCAATAATTTATTAGTCAAATCTTTTATTTAAATAAAACAAGCTTAGTATAATTTGTTTGTGAACGAATGTTATACAAAACACCGAACAACATATTTAAACAGAGATTACTGTGCCAAATTAATATAAATTACATTGTATTTTATCTATATTGTATGGTAGCATTTCTCAAATTCAGGAAAATTGTTTATATTTCCGTATTGAATTACATATAGACAGAATGTCGCAAAAGGCGATCGTATGCCAAAAAAAAAACGAATTACATACCATCAAGGTTTGAATATATCCATGTGTCTGATTGTATAACAATTATAGAATATATACGCCCGGTTTCCGAAATGCCGATCAACGCAAAAATGAATAAATCAACTGTCGAATCTCTTGTTGAGTGGCAAATGAGTTGCTAGAAGCATGGTTAAAATAGTTAATTTGATCATCCTGTCAGTTGACATAGCCACTGCAAGCTGTCAAATTTGAATCTATAATCGTATGTTAACCACCATTAACAGCCATGTTAGTTGGCATACACTTTGACCAATGTTTCAGAAACCGGGCGTTATTCAGTTATTTATTTATTGCAATATACAATTGATTAGACAGATCAATGAAATATCCTATACTTTTGAGAATTGCCGCCATAAATCAGAATTCAAATAAATAGGTACCAGAAATATGAGTGTATTTATATAAATCAATACATAACGCGTAGATAATTTAGCTTTAAGTGATATTTTAATGTAATTAGATGCTAAAATGGACATACATTTTTGCTGTATAGAGCGTCTTCCATCTTTCATTGTTTCTCTAAGAGTACAGACAGCTGGGAAATAATTCATTAAATATAGATATAAGTGTACTGTGTATCGCACTGGTACAATGGTAGGGCTGTCAATCTTTATTTAAGGGTCATAGTAAAATTGGAGAAATTGAGTTATTTGATGGCTGGATCTCAGATTAGTGCTCAAATAACTGTCAGAAACGATTTCTTTAATTCTATGTTTGAGCTTATTAGTCAATTGCAACGCAAGGAACAAAATTAACATGGGAAATATGTTTCTAAGCCAAAAATGGATTTTTGGCTTAGATATTTGATATGATTTCACATTTTATGTAGAGTAAATTTGAGATAGTTATCACACTTTAAAACAGGTCTAATAGCTGCCAGTAAATGAGTATTTTCAAAACTAAAACTTTTGTGATGTGTTAAATGTATGAATTATTTGTAAATCCATGCTTTGCAATACTTGACAAGATCAGTTTTAAAATAAATTGCTTTAATTAATTAATACTCAATTTAAACCTGGGAAGGAACTTAAAAATTTAAACATAGGAAGTCATCTGTAGGAGTACATATAATACTAAAATTAAAAAATACATCTATAAGCCTAAATACAGATAGAGTGGCAACACTTTGGATTTGATCACATACTTGGGCAAAGGACCTGTATCCAGCTCTTAGTAAATTTAAAAAAAATCAGACTGGACAGGTTGCAACATAGATTAAAATGGATCCACATTTTAAACCACTCACCGTTGTTAACCACGCGATTTAAATTTTTCTGGCTATTTTTTTTTTCGAAAGGACTAGACTTTTAGGCCTGATGGCCTTTAAGCTCAATCGGTAGGTAGGTGAGCAGATGGCTCACCTAGTAAAATTCGAAAGGGGGGCGCCCCCCTCCGTGCCCCGCAGGGGGCGCGGTATATCGCGCGCGCTACTCTGGAGAGTAGGTGTTTGGCTAGTCAAATCCAATATGGTCGACGAGTCATTAGCGGATGAAGTTAAACTATTAGTCGGAGGGCCGGCCCTCCCCTCCCCCTCTGACGGGGAGGTGGGTCGTGCGCGGAACCCGTCCAATCGACCGATAGCAAAGTGCTAACGGTGTTTTCGCGGTTTTGATTAGTGTAGACTCGTATTGAATTCGAACCTAATCTTACCCGATCGATCCGGATCGATGTATTTACCATGTGTAGGGATCGACGTCGCTCACGACCCCGAGGCCCAAGCGGTGTGACTGAGTACCTAACCCCGGATGTTGTATGTTATGTGTGTGTAATCTATCTTGAATTTCGCGTCGCGCTTTTGCGTCGCGCATTAATAGCTGAGATATTTCGTCAGCCGGATCGGTTGTAACATGTTTAGGTAACCTAAAACTCTTTGAGACTGAGCTATCAGGGACATAGTCTGCCGCGCTCACTATGAGCGGGTTTGGGTGATGGAGTGCCTTTTCAAAGTGACGTACTGACATCTCTTTGAAGTGGCCCCTAATCAAATCTAACTTGAGGTCCCTATGTAGGTCGATGTTTCTTATGTACCATGGGCAACCGGTTGCTATGCGTAAGAATTTGTTTTGCAATATCTGCAAAGGTTTGAGTCGACTCTGTGGCACGTGCGCGAATGCAACACAGGCGTACGATATAATCGGTCTTATACACGCTTTGTATAAGGTAAGTTTATGCCTGAGGGGCATCTTTTCTTGTTTATCAAGAAGTATAATCGACTCAAAACGAATTTGGCCTTTTTTATTATGTTATTTATGTGCGGCCTGAATGACTTCGACCTGTCTAACGTGACCCCCAGGTATTTCACCTGCCCTACTCTGGGGGATTATGGTGCCGTTTAGTTTGATCGGCATCATTTGTCGACGACTCTGATTGAGCGTGCCCCTTCTCTTTGTATTTCTGGCTATTAATACACATTTAGCGGTATAAAGTTAGGTTGTTAGTCTCGTTTCGATACTTAGGATAATTTTACGGGTATCCAAGCATGAATTATTTTCCCGCTGTCATTAAACTTGCCTTTCTTTTGGTGGTATGTAGAAAAAAATTTACAGCAATAATTAGTAACTAATGTAGTACTTCGCTGGTAGATGCTACGTGTATAATTAATTGTGTGATAAATTTCTATATAATGACTAAGTGCAAATTTTAAATTATATTATCTCTTAGATCACCGGATGGCGCCACTGTATAAATATAGTGATGGGGTGATATTTGTTTAATTACCAAAAGTTATATCGACATGATATTAAAATTGTTGCGGCTCATACTTTATCAAATTATTTATCGATTAATTTATTTTTAATTAGTTAAGTTGTTATCTACTTTATCTAGAGGTTTTTTATAAAACATTGAAAATATATTCAATTATTAAAAAATGTTTGCATGATTTTGACATTTTTAGGGTTGCCATATAGAGTTGGGTTTAATATTAATATAATCCAGTTTATGTATATCACCTAATTATAAAAATTGTTGTAGGTTTCTAAAGAATACATTATTTATGTCGTTTCGTCATATCTTAAATCGAAGTATGTTTGGCACATTTGTTTATTCGTCAAAATATCAAAAGCAACATGTCAATTGATTTCGACGAAGAAATTATTTAAAAAGAAAAACTTCTATGTTATCACAAAAAATTGTTTTACCGAATAAAAATGATCTTTTAGAAAATCTATCTGGCAACTCCATTGATGTTAATTGTGAACAGGCTTCAAGAGCTTGATACACGCATGTATGCAACGCTAAAGCCGACTACTGTTATAGTCGTAACAACTTCATTGAGTGAAAAAAAAAATGTTATTGTTGAATTTTCGCTGGCTTGTGTACCACTTATAGCTATTGTTAGATATTATTGCCAAATTTTTATTTGTCCATAATACCTTTTTGTCTTTGTACATATCCATTAAATAAATTATGTACTGAAAATGTTCATGCTTTTTATTTATGATCCCAATACATACTGTCCTTTAGTGTACTACTAATATAATCTTACATGATAAGTCACATTGGGCAGTGTCTGTCTTCAGTCGCAAAGCCTATCACCACTGTATTTCGACCTTTTGAAAAGTGGGTCAGTCAAAAATTTTGAATAGATGCAATAAATTGAATATCAATTTCAAAATTAACTATCAATTTGTGGTGTAATTAATATTGTATTCATAACACATAATAGACAAACAAGATATTTTCATTGTTATAAGTATATATTTATAAATAAAATAATATATGTATTTTTATAATGTTTAATACTATAACCTTGTGCTATAATCGTCACAAATAAAAGTATTGTATGCATTTTTTGTTATATATATATATATATATATATACTTGAACCTTATTATCCGAACATTCCTAATTGAATGTATTTTATTAATACTGCCGTGGTATAACTTAAATGCCGTTATCTACCAAATCATAGTTTTGAGTAAACGCGAAAAAACTATGATTTGTAATAGTACATAACGTATGCCGTTGACGGCAATCTTTTAGTTTTTATAACTAATGAAGATATCAAAAAACTGTAAATACAGATCGATAGAGATTTTTTTCTCTATTCCTTGTCATTTCCGTGTCAAAAAACGAAAATCGCCCAGATGTTGGATAACAGCATTTTAGTTATACAACGGCAGAATATTCTACATATTAATTATTACGAAATACTAAAAGCGACATTAATATTCTCGTTATGTGCTTTGTCAAATGTTAGTAATCGTGTACTGATCAGGATTAAGGAAGTAAAAGTTCAGTTCAGCTAAAATACTTGGACTAGGCCTTACATAACATTTATTGCCGAGAGTTGATCTTTGATAATAATACAGGGTTATTTGTGATGCAACAGTAATTTCGCACGACTTAATAATTCGCGAAATTTTATTCTCATATAGAATAAACATTTAATTTTCTGCTTGAATATTATTGAATTTATGAACATGGCGTAGATTCGGTAAACAGACAAGCGTGAAACGCAGGGCGAAACGGGGCGGCGCTAGCGACAAATGTAAAGACAGTACTATAAAATCATGACAAATCAATTATAGTGTCTAAATAAGTAGAAAAATGGTTATATATATGTCAAGTTATCTAGTCCTGTGAGTTAACCACTGTTTCACAAATAACCCTGAGTATATCAAATATATTTAAGATCATTGTTTTATATTACAATTTTATTAATGAAATACGGTACCTATAGCTGTAACATAAGCTAAAGAGCAAAACATACTTTTACTTATAATGATTTCTAAGAGGATAAATTCCCGGGTAACTTAATATGTTGGGAAAAAAATGAAACTTGTATAAATAATATACATTTATTGCTGACGTGAATTTTAATTTGAACGATTACTCTACGGTCAATATAAAAGATACGATACACAACATGTTGGTTGTAACGACTACGTGCAAGACAGAATTCTTAGGAGAAGTATATTTGCCGAGCTTCCGACGGTGACTGCTCCATAGGGCAATAAGGGCATTTCAATCTGAAATAAAATAACACTCGTTACTCGTTACATACATTTACGACCACAACAATAGGGATGTTGACACATGTTACAAATTCACGTAGAGTTATGTTTTACATATTAATAACAGTATTCGAAAACCTAAGATAACATTTTAAAAGTACTTATTTGTTTTAAAATTCAGAAAATTAATTTTAAATGCGTTATTTGTTATGCATTATCATGTGACTGCAAACGCCAATATATGGCTATGACGTCATTCACCGCGAACAAAATGGAAACTGTCATGACTCAACATAAATCAAGCTTTAACTATTACTTAAAGCGTCACCGGGTATTATTTTGACCATTTTGTAATTATTTATAACAATTTTATATGCCTTCTATTAAACTGTTACGTAACAATTAATTAGTTGTAGTCGGCTTGTGACATAATCACGGCTACATGAGACAGCTTGGAGCGTTTTAGCGGCAATTTTTTTGTTAATATTAGACATAATATTTCTTAACAAAAGTCTTTTTTTCATGTTTACCTATGGTGTATCTATCAAATAAAATCACAGGTGACGCCTGAACCCCGCCTACAAGTTAACAGTTGGTAAGTATTTTTATGAAACTAGGTATTAAAAATGTCAATATAATGGTCAGAGGTGGTATACACAGTTAAGTACTCACTTAACGCCCATGGCGAGTTTGTTGAGCGCGTCCCGCGAGATGACGTGCCCGCACAGCAGCCGCATGGGCGGGTTGTGGTCGGACGCCTGCTGCCGGAGGATGGGGCACGCGAACACCGAGTGGTAGCCGCCGCCCTCCTCGCCCAGGTCCACCTGACCAGCACCAGACGTTATCAAGTTGATCAAATAAATTGGATCCGTTGGATCATAGAACAGGAGCTTCACAGTTGCAAATATTTTTTTTTTTTTTGAGAAAGGTGTCTCGCACTTGTTTTGTACAAATTACACAAACCTAAAATATATTTAGAGTGTAAACTGTAGAGAAGACACAAGAGGTTCTGCTTTACAGTCAAATTGATTAATCGCTATACCTCTGTGGCTCAATGGTTAGCGCATTGGCGCTTAAGCCGGATGTAGCGGGTTCGAATCTCGCCAGGGAACAAAAAAGTTTCTGTGTTCCTGGATGTGTATTAAATATGTGTATTATTAATTAAAAATCTTAAATATAAGTATTGATATAAAAAATATTAAATATAATATGTAATTCCGTTCTCCGTACCCGTAATAAAAGTCTCTTCGAGAACTTAGAAGGGGACCAGATTGATGTAGTGTAAAAAAGTCCATAGATGAGGAAGAACACTGCGGAGGATGTCTTAAGACGGCGTATAGTTCTAAATTCTGTCATGATAAATGATGGCATACCAGCTAGTTACGGTTTGATGTGCCAGTGCTGCGGTTCTCGAATCGTTTTGGCGACCACCACCAGTGGCCACCACAGTGAATAATTGAATAAAGACGTAAAGGGGCGGTGACGGCAACGCCCAGGCCTCACCTCTAGCGGGAGCTCGTCGTCGGCCCAGGCGGCGATAACGTGCGGGTGCGCCATCTTGGCCCGTATGTCGTGCAGCGCGGGCAGCACGCGCGCGCCCGCCACCACCGCGCCCGCCAGCGGCGACAGCGGCGCCAGGCGCAGCAGCGCGCACGCCTCCCGCACGAACACCTCCGCCGCCTCCGCGCCTGCAACATCATTGCATTGTGGCGTAGTGTGTAAGTTACTATATTAATGCATGTATTAGGTTTAAGTATGCAGTAATAAAGTGAACGTTAATCGGAAATGTAGTGTTTCAATATCCCATCCTCACATACACACACAGCCGCGACAGTTTACATTATAATTGCGCGCCGTGAATTCCGTTTAAAGAAAAATGGACATTTTAATTATTATTATTTTTTTTACCTGTTCTAAAACTGTTTTTATTTTAAAATGGGCAAAACACGGTCGAAGGAAAAGGTTATTATAGCCCAAAATGCCGCGGGTGGTGTAAATTCTGCCGATGTAGAACTCATAAATAAAACCTTAAGTGGAAACAATACCATATTAACTGTAGTTTTGGTGATTCTGGTATTGGCTGTGATAGCTGGACTTTACGTTTTATACAAGAAGTGCCACGTCCAATGAATAAGACAAGAGCTGGCTAGGAGTGCATTAGGAGTCTATATGTCGTGTGGTCGATGGGTATGCTGTATCAGGTTTTTATTAAATAGTAATACCTTTAAAAAAAAAGACGTGTGGCACTCGGGGACTGCCGCGGTAATGCTATTGCATAGCATTTTGTATCAACTTATGCAATTATAATTATTTATTTATTTTAATTATTAATGCAGTATTTCTTTTTCTTTGATATTAATTCAAGTTACACTTTTTGAGCGTGGTGACCGATAAGAAAACATTTTTTTTTCCTTTATTAAATAAATAAAAAAATATAAATATTTTAAACAATATTAACTAATATTGTTTAAAATATTTTTATTATTTTACAATACATGTGTTATATTTTATTGTTATTCGTGCGAGCTTCGTAGTGTCGTACAATACGTCTAGTTGCAAGCACACAAACACCGTGTCGAAGACTGCCGAAAAGAAACGACGTTAGACGATGCATGCATCGTCTAACGTCGTTTCTTTTCGGCCACACCTCCGTGCCCGTCGGAGTGGGGAGCGTTATGATTTATTTTCGTTACGGAATTTCTGTACTCGGTCCCCGCGCTCAAGGCCCGCGATAGAAGCTATGCAATAGCTTAACATGAGTAAATATTTATTCAAATACATATTTAAGGTGTGTTATAAGACAAAAAGAATAGATGCACTTGATCCGCGCTCACAACTTCTCAGAAACACTATTCTGCATATTTATTTCATGAAATGACTATGTTTCTTTAGCATCCGGGAGCGCATCCTTCACATCGGTTTATACCTAGCCTAATTCCTGATGAACGAATCTGTATCCATGGGCGACGCTGATAGGTAAATTATATACGTACAAAGAGCAGACGATTGGGAATAACAGAAGTTTAAATGTGTTTTACAATGATCTGTACCAATTTTTTTTTTTAATATTTCAAATTTTTGTTTCAAAGATAATTAAAAAAATAAGTTAATTAAAAATAATTTAATTATTTTTAGTTTATTAATCACAAAAAGAACTACCAACCGAGCGCCTTTTGATCCAACAACCTCGCGTACGGCGGCGGAGGAGGCGGCGCGGAGGGCGTGCACCACGCGAGCGCGCACACGCACGCCTGCAGCTGACGCTCGTGGCGCGCCGCGTGCGCTGGGAACTGCGCGCGGGCGTACTCGATAGCGCCGCGCACGCCCACTTCACGCGCCAACTACATACACGAACATTTCAATCTCTTAAATAATTACACATTTCTTTAGATTGAAAGGCGACGGATTGTAGATTTGTAATATTTATGTCATTACTACCTAAATTTTCTTTCTCCTTTCATGCAAGCCATATTCTGTTCCAATGCGTCCTTTCATGACATTCAAGAATAATCATGTTCTCTTCATTCATTTAACAAACACAAATATCTATTATTTATACTATTCATATTTAATATGCTAGAATGCGTTTGTTTGAAAAATCTTAATGACTTGGATTTTAGTGCACTATATTTTCATCATGACAAATATATTTTGCTCCGATCCAGAAGAAAATGTGCCAGCAAGCAGAAATGATGTATGATTTAAAAAATAAATTGTATGCGTACTTTATTATGACAAAAAAAAAACATTACAACTGACCTTAAGTGCTTTCATTCTATGCAAAGTGAAAGGCAGTGGGGAATGTGTCAGATCCTGTGCTCGTTCCTCGACCCACTCGAGTGCAGGCTCTGGGTCTCCGTCAGCCAGTGCAGCAGCACAACGTTGCAATTGTGCAAAAGTACATGTCCGCTCCACGGGTGGGATTCTGGCTTCAGATACAAAAGCATCGCCTACATCTTCTAAACCCTTTTTGACAAAAAGTAAAATGTTGAGCAACAACCTCAAACATTAGTAATCAAGAATTAGCATTATAAGACAATATATTTTATAGCAGTTGAGTTTTTTACATGCCCGACGTAAACATCGTGTCCTGAAGGAAACTTTACAGCAACCATGGTCACTCATGTCTGTGAAGTATTTTAAACAACAGGCATGTAAAAAATTTAATAAACCATGATGTTCGCGACGTCGCTCATCGATAGCGGCGACAGCTCGCTGCGTCTACGACTCGCCGGGAGCTTCCCCCGCGCGGACCGCACTTCATTTTACATCTAGCCGCACTAGGCTCAATATCGCATCTTATACATATATAATTTCTACATAAAATACAGTCCACTATTTAAATTGTCTTATTTCTTTTATTTACACAAACATAATGGTCCTTCGAGGCGGATTTTAAATCGCATAAAAATTGTCTCACAATAATGCAGTCCTTATATTATATAACATAGAGTATTTTAAGACAATGTTTATAATTAGAAAGAGAGAGTTCCATGCTGCTTTGCAGCTGTATTGGGTCGGTTGAACCAAGGTGACCTCTCGTTCACATGACGTCACGACGACACATCACGCGATTCGTGCGGTTTTTGAGTTTCCGATGACCCATTTATTTACCCTCCTATGCTATAAAAAAAAGCATACCTGTCTATATAAATGTTGAGCTATTGCTTGTTCCATTATAGGTCTATTAGTGTCCGAGCAAAATGACTCTGCCTTTGGTGCTACTGAAGCATAATCGGCTATGAAATGTCGATCAATAGATTTTCCCACACGTGACACTGTAGCATGAAGTTCACGGTGGTCTGAAAAATATGTTTTATTTAATAATTAAAATATATACAAATTCATTCATCTTTTAAAATAACCATTGATTATTATCGAAATAATAATTATAAGTTATATAAAAAGTAAAAACCTGTTGACATCTGAAAAACTGCCTGCTTAAGAGATGCCACCATGTCTTCTACCAATTTGGCTTCTGCTGGTGGCAAAGGTGCATCTGAAGTTTCTAGAAGTAATCATTAATGTCAGAGTTGAGATTTTTTAAATTTGAAATTTAATAAAGGTTCTTTGCCTAAGTATAACAAAATGTATATTTGTTTGCTAGAACATGATTTTCAGAACCTAAGTATTTATTTATTTCTTTTTTTTTCGAGTTTCTTTTTTTTATTAACATTAACATCCACTGGTTTTTTTGGCTATTGCGATAATTTTTTTCACTTTCAGTGGAGTGGTTTATATGGATGATATCTTTATATATTAAGCTATCATCCATATAAATCACTCCACTGAAAGTGAAAAACAAATTTCATGTTCTAGTCACCAGCTGACGTACAATGTACCATGTGACCAGCTGATTTTTTTTTCGTAGATAGAGATATTGGGTTAACAACAATTTAACAAATATTTGAGCTGAGAGGAAGTGACTGAATTGTTATTTTATTTTTCTTCATGCGTGAGGGGCTCACACCGCTCATCTCCCCAACCGAAAGCCAGCTGACGTTCACCGACTGCCGACTTTATGATACTGTTCTCTGATACGTCTCACGAAGTATCTTGCAGGAGGAAATGATTGACCAAATTTTTACCTGGCTCCCGGACCAATATTTATATAGTTTAAGAAATTAAATAAATAAATTTTGTTTCCTAAAATTATACATTAAATAAATTTTATTATTAACTGCCAAGTCATTATTGACAATAAACAACAGCAATTTACTCCTTCAAGTGTAATTATTATAATTACAAAACTTCATGAGTGGACAAACATCAAAACAGCTTCTTATAGTGCTATGACTATAGTTACAAAACACTATGAAATATCTTTCACTTCTTTTGTTTTTCAGATGTGATGTGACACAATTTTAACGGAATATTTTTAATTGTACATGAAATAAATAATCGCATATGTTTTCATCTTTTAAATGATTTTTACGTCAATTTATCATCTTCATTTTTATTTGTGAGACACATCCAGCATGTAAAGCCAATTATGACTCCAATTAGAGTGCTTCAAAACGGGCATGCAGACTAGGTTTCTATAGTGTAATTATCTTAAGGTCATCCACCACCACCAACAATCCATACTAAAGACATCACTTTATATCATATTTAGATAAATAATATTATACTCAGTTTATTTAATGAAATCTTTATTATGGACGCATATCAATCGATTAACTGTTTATAGGGTCAATGAATCTCATATTTATGATTTGCTGAGGAGAAAGTACTCATGCGATATATTTTGCTAAATCACTATTTGAAACAAAGACTTTTTAAGAAAGACTACGTAGGTGTAAAAGTACTTACGCTTGGCAAGCTCTTTCTTTAAATCTTCTACTTGGCTTATAAGATCTTCTAAAGCTTTATTAGTATGATTATTTAAAGCAGTAAACTTGGATGTAGCTTTATCTAAATCTTGCTCGACCCCCAAACAAGAATCCATTTTGATATAATAATCTAGTTAAATTGTACTCAGAGTAATTACTACAAAGTGCTAGAAATACAAAAACATATAAACTATTTTGGATATTCAACACTAGTTTCTATTTTATCCAATCATTAATAGAACAGGCACAATAAATGATTTCTTTCTACATTTTTTTCTGACGTCTGTTATTATATTTTTTTTTGACAACTGACAGATTACAGAAACAAGTACAACAAGAACAACGGGAAGTGAGAACAACAATGTTTTTTTTCTATGGCCACTACTCAGTACATTGCCAATAACACAACAATGTTTTTGAAGTTCCACAAATAAAAGATATTTTCTACTTCTCCCTCACAAATTCAAACGTGTGGATACAGAGTTTTTCTGGGCTTGCGTAAGTTTGCAGGAGTTTGTGACCGATCCGCCGAGTGTCGGTATTGTGCACAAACCAGAAGGAACAAAATCTGCCGCAAGCGCTTGCGATGATTCCACATGCTTGTGACTTGTGGAGGTTTGGAGCTTGCGACAAGCCACAAAGCTCACCAGCTATGTGAGTATACTGTTTTCTTAAAGGTCCCTAAAGCAGCTAATTCCTTATATTGGTAGTGAGAGGTCGAAAATACAAAAAAAAATCAAATTGTTTTGGATTTCTGGTCAGCGAGATGGTGGGAACTGGGAAGGGTGTCCGGTGGTGGAATTCTACAGCAGGTATTAATTATTCCAAAATCCTGGTTGGAACAATTTCTTTGAGCACTCCCCGTGTTAGACATGGAAGAAAATGCAGAATGGTCCGATATATCCGATATTTATATTTGATCACCACCCTAGTAGCTTTAAATTAATACGCTGGAAACAAAATATAAAATGATTATTAATTAATAATTAGGTCTATATTTTAGAATTTAAATAAATCTCTCTGGTCCATATATTGTATTATTTATTTATTCAATTCATTTTAAAAAATCTAATTTTCCATTTTTTCAATGTTTACTTTATTTAAAACATTGGCTAATTTTGCATAAAAATTTAATTTTCAGGCTGTTTAAGCTTACAACAATGTACATATAATATACTGAAATATAAAAACGTCGACTCTTTAATCCTTGGTCCTCTCAATTTCTCTCCGCTATTGCACAATTTGCATTATTGGTTAGGTTATTCTGTTTTAGAGATTGTACATTTTCTATCGCATTTAAAGTTGAATACATTGAAAAATGGCTCAAAGTAAGTTAAATGATATGGCTGGAAAATTTGCAAAGGGCGGACCGCCTGGATTGGGCATTGGCTTGAAAGTAGCTGCTGTAGTTGGTGCGGCAGCTTATGGAATTTCACAGTCACTATTTACAGTAGAAGCTGGACACCGTGCTATTATGTTTAACAGAATTGGTGGAGTTCAACAAGAAGTCATGGCGGAAGGATTACATTTTCGTGTTCCATGGTTCCAGTACCCTATTATATATGACATTCGCTCAAGACCTCGCAAAATATCATCACCCACCGGTTCAAAAGACTTACAAATGGTAAACATTTCCTTAAGAGTTCTATCACGTCCGGATGCCCAACATTTAGCAGTCATGTACAGACAGTTAGGTACTGATTATGATGAAAAAGTATTGCCCTCTATCTGTAATGAAGTCTTGAAATCAGTTGTTGCCAAATTTAATGCATCTCAATTGATCACGCAGCGTCAGCAAGTTTCATTATTAATCAGACGGGAGCTAGTAGAGAGAGCAGCTGATTTCAATATAATTTTGGATGATGTATCACTAACAGAATTGAGTTTCGGTAAAGAATATACTGCTGCAGTTGAAGCAAAACAAGTAGCTCAACAAGAAGCTCAACGGGCTGCTTTCGTAGTTGAAAGGGCCAAACAAGAGCGTCAGCAGAAAATTGTGCAAGCCGAGGGAGAAGCAGAGGCGGCTGATATGTTGGGTAAAGCCATGGGTATGAGCCCTGGATATCTCAAGTTACGTAAAATTAGAGCTGCCCAAAGCATTTCAAGAATGCTCGCCCAGTCTCAAAACAGAGTGTTCCTGTCAGGAAACAGCTTGATGATTAATCTGCAAGATCCTTCCTTTGATGACCTTTCAGAAAAACTTACTAAGAAGAAGTAACATCAGGTTGAGAAAGAGTATGCTGAAGGCCCGGAGTCTGTGCCTGCTCTTTCTGAACAAGAAACTGCTGTTCTAATTAGCGGTGCTGCTTCAGTTGCTGTTTAGCTACTCTTGTGTATTGTGATGAGAGTACCAATATCTGTTTAAATAATATTGCATTTTACGTTATATAGTTGTAGGTATTTAGTATGTATGGGAACTTTGAAAAGTTTAATAAAATATTAAAAATTGCCTTGTGTTTTATTTACAAGCTGTATGTAAATATATCAATGTAGGTTCAAATAAATTTTAATTAAAAATTTCTCAACATGTTAAGGTAGAAAAATTCTTTCAGACTTCTACCAAAAGCTAATTTCATTCCTAACTTTATAAAGTTGTGAAGAATGAATTTGGATTTATTAAAGGCTTTTTGACATACTATTCAATTTGTCTGTTATTCTAGTGTGCATTTACTTTAAAAATCATATTGCTTATTACATTTAAACAATATAATTAAATCTATAAAGCAGTTATAACCTTGCAAAGTTTAAAATCCTGCTCATTAATTTCATAATATTCTAGACAGACAAGTCTTTCAGTAATGTCTATTATGTCTACTGTATATATATTATGAGAAGACCACGAGAGCACGAGGCAAATCCATATGTTGGTAACCACATACCAACTCATGTGTCAAAAATATTATGCAAGGCGTTAATTAACCTTTATTCTATTTATATTCTTAAGGTCTTTCAAGGTCTATGATTTCAAGTTTAAAATTTAATAAACATATTAATTGGTGGCCCAAGCTAACAGACATTTGTTTTGTTACTGACAATAAGACTACATATCAAGTGGGGCTGTAATCATGGCATAGTCTCACAAAATAGACAAAACAGCAGTTTAGAAAGTTTCTTTAACAGTGGTCAGATACATTTCTGCTATGTAAATATTGTATGAGTATGGTAGAGCATCAGCTCATTGATAAACCCTATTAACGAGTTGATGCTTTACCATGTCCTGATATAACACTTGGAAAAATTATTTACATTACTGCTATATGTACCAATTACCAACCTATTTACTGTCATAAATCATATTAGTGAGTATTGGCATATCTATTTAAGAACTTACGAGCCTAGAAATTTATATAGTTTTACAATATTTAAAAATATAATTTTATAAAAAAGGAATATAATTTCATGAATATTATTATATTCATAAAATCATATCATTAATGCTTACTTCTGAAATCTGAAAAATGTACATTTAAATTGGTGATGACAAATGAAATAAACAACAGTTAAAATATTTGTAAATCAATAAAAACAGGGAGTGTGAGCTTAATATTCATGGATTTAATAAAAAAATGCAGCAAAGAACTATTGTTATATTTCCTATATTGAATAAATATATCTACATTGATTTACTTAACAATGATTATAATGTGTTCACTTTTTCACTGCAGAGGGTTGGGGCAATCGGTATTTAGCCATTTCAATTTCTGCTTCAAAAAAGCTAACATTATCGTAGCAAAAATATTCCGGCACCTTGTAGGGTCCACTTTTTTTTGGATCAACTCCAGGTCCTAATGGTTCATTGGCTGGATGAATTACAGCTGAACTTAATCCGGGGACATTAGCATTTACGCTTGCAGGCGGTGGAGTGGAAGCAGAGGAACCCTGATTTTGACTAGTGTTACTGCCGCTGTAACATCTTGGAAGTATCCGAAAACGAAAAGCATTAACAATTGTATGTCTCGCCAACATCTTTGAGTTTTTTTGGTTTAGTCGTTACACAATCAATTTTTGACAAAATGTAGATACTCTATTTTAGTGATAGTGATTTTGAAACTTTAAAACGCTTTTAAAAATAATTTCACCAAGGCAACTGTCAATGTCATTATGATAAAAATATACAGATAAAAAATAATTGAAGGATAAAGCCGGAACCGCACGTTTGCCGAGGCTTCGCAAACCTTCACAAATTCAAACGTGCGGATACAAAGTTTGTCTTGGCTTGCGTAGGCTTGCAAAGGTTTGTGGCCGACCCGACGTGTGTCGGTATTATGCACAACAAGCCAAAGGGCACCAAAGAGAATTTGCCGCAAGCGCTTGCGAGAAGTCCACATGCTTGTGACTTGTGGAGGCTTGTGCGGATCCAGTATTAAATTATACCGGATCCAAACGTTTGTAGCTTGCCGCAAACTGCAAATCTCTACAACTACAAGTCACAAGCATGTGGATTGTGGACGCATCGCAAGTGCTTGCGGCAAATTCTCTTTGTCTTGTGAATAAAACCGACACTAGTTGGATCGGCTACAAACCCCCTGAAAACCTTTGAAAACCCTTGAAAATTTGGAATAAAGAAGTATTACTTTAAAAAACTTTTGCTGAAACAAACATAAGAAAATTTTAAAATATGGCAATATAAGGGACAAAAGTAATAAAATATAAACTTAGAGATTTTCAAAAAGTATTACTGTTATTTTTTTGAATACTTAGTTCGTCAGAAAAAAGAAACCTATAAAACTTTTTCTTTAAAAATTCTTCAAAATATATTATGATGGTTAAAAGCTTTCAGTATTAATTATTCGTTTTCTTTTTGGAAGCAAGTTTTTTTTTTAAATAATTAAAAAAAAACACAAGCACATAAATTCTAAAACTGACGTATTAAAATGATGCCTCCTTAAAATTTGGTGCTAAAACTATAAATAATATACTTTAATTATTTATTTTATCTATAGCTAGTAGAAAAATATATATAAATATTTTTTTTAGTTGTGCACACCATTTTACGCATACATGCGCTCTTTTGTCTTTGGTATTGTGTTGCATTATTTAAATTGTCTATGGTTCTTTTTCACGACTGTTTTGGATAGTTTACCTACCTTGCTTATTTCGCCGATTTTTCGGAAAAGAAGTGAAAAATGCTTGAGAATTTATCTTTTGTAATGTACTTTTGAGTACCATAATGTGTTATGAATATAGTTAAGTTCAGTTTCTTTATTATTAAAGAGTAAAACGCCTGATCAGCCATTTACATGATAGGTAAGTACAAAAAATTGGTACCTCTATATTTTTTTGTTTTGCTGTACTACAAGTTTTTTAACCATGTCGAACAGATTAGTCAATGACAGGGATATCTAATTCTCTCTTTTAATAGTATGTTTATGTTATATGAACGTTGCAATAAATTATGCACGTATCTACATATATACTAACAAATCTATGTATACTAATGCCGCTATTTTGTGTTATATTTGTATATAGTGATTCATATAACCCGACTAAGTTGGAAAGCCCTGAAGTAGTAAGCACTAGCACTATGTGCGTTTCATTTCACGCTGAATGATATCTTCCTGTACTTCGTTGTAACTGAATGCTTTGAGTATTTTAGTGAAATTCATAAAAAAACGACTCTCTGTTACAACAAACCTCGAATTTAAGTAGATTTACTTAGTGTTTTTAAGTTGGATTAAATGTTATCTTAAACAAAAATAATTATAATGTATTTTTTATCTGAAATGGATCGTGTCATTCGCACAAAAAAAAGCATTTTTACTCTGTGGTTTTATTTTCCGTTTTTGTGTTCGCGAATGGTTTATGAGTATATTGTACAAGTAAATAAGTTAATTACAATAATTGCAAGTTTTGGTCGGTGTTCTATGTTTAAACTATGCCTTTAAAATAGTGTTCATTGTTTCTACTTAAAATATATAAGAATTGTTTGATATCTTATTAACTGAATACGGACAGATACGAAATGGCGGACACAGTACCAGTTAGTGATGTCTTATGCGAAGCTATGGAATATTTGTCAAAACTAGGCTCTAATTTACGTGTTCGTACTGAAAACTTAAAGGAAAAAAGAGTACGCAAGGATAAATTAAAAAATGCACATGCTGTTAGAAAGGCGGCTGATAAGGTTCTTCTTATTTGCGAATTGTCAAAAAAGTCAATAGAGAACGTCGAAACCGGCGTAAAAAAAATATTGTCGCATATCAGGGCTAGTCAGTCTGAAGATGGCGGGAAACCAAAAAAGGATAAATCTGACAAGTGTGATGGGTCTGATTATTTTATTTATAAGTCCCGCAAACTGAAAATTCGAAATAAGATTAATTTAAAACACTATATGTCGGTAAACGTACTCGCTACGGCTATGAATAAAGAGCTTCATGATAGATATCCTGTGTATTATGATTGTAAGCTATACCGAATGAGGAATAGAATAGAAAGAATTAGGTTAAAGGATACACAAAATGCTAAAGAACCTGATAGTAAAACTGACCGTAAAGATGACACTTGTTTGTCTGATAACATTTCTCCTGTTGAAAACAGTGTGAATGAAGTGAATGAATGCGCAAAAGATAGAGCAAGCATACAACAATGTTCTAGTGACACTCCTCAAAGAGATATAAATAATGAGCCTGAAAATAATACTGAAGTGGTAGCTTCTAAACATAAAGAAATAGTGAAAAATAATTGCAACAATAATACCCAAAATGATGTATTAGGAACAAATGAAAATAATTCTCGTGAAAGTAAAAAAGAGACGCTAGTGGATAAAGATAGCAGGAATACAAAAGAAAGTAGCAAATCTCCTACGAGTGTTACAAAAAACGAAACAAAAACAGTTTTGCTAAAGAAAAAGAAATTTAAACACATAAAATTTATAGATGACAGCTCTGAAAGTGACAAGGACACGGAATTAAACGATGCAACAGATGTGTTTGCTGCCAAAGGAAAGTATGATTTAGATAGGATAAAAAATTCTAAGAATAAACATGATGTTTCTGAAGAACATAGTAAAATTAATAATGAATCAATTAATGCAGTAACAAATGAATTGTGTGCGGAAGAAACAAATAAAAGTGCCTCTCAACAAAGTGAAACTGAATTAACAAATGAGTCATTGGTGGACACAAGTAATATGAGAACAGGTAAAGAAATAGTAAAAGATGTTGAAAATAATAATCCTGATAATAATTTAAATAGAGAATTACATTCTAGCAGAGATATGAAGTCAACTGATCTTAAATCAAACAAAGACAATCTTTCTAATGATGAATATCAGGGCAATGGACAAGATAAATTAAGTCAAAGCATGGATCATATACATGATTCTAATGATCTGTCTGATAAAAGTAGTGATTCAAAGCCTCTCATAAAGTGTGTTGATATTAGTAAATTACTTAGGGAGGATATTAAACCAAAAGAAAATCCTACTCTAGTAGAGATAAGCGATAGTGACAATGAAAATGAAAATGAAAATAATATACACAGGCATTCAAGACCAAGGAATGAGATAAATAAAAACAAAGTGCAGCACAATCATAAAAAAAAATTAAATAGGTATAAAAAAGATAACATGTGTAAAGAGGAAGAATATTGGATGGAGAAGAGGAGAGAAGCAAAAAATTTTATTCCAAAACAATTTTGTGTGGATATTACAAGACTACCTAAATTATCTGAACAATATCTAAAAGAGCATAATCTTAAAAAGGTAACACAAAATGGTATAGTTGTTTGTGAATCTCATTTTGAATCCCTAGAGTCCAATAAAAATAATGACAACAATAAACAAGATAAATCCCTTCGAGATATGAACATTGTTAAAAATGCTTTACTCAATGATTCTGATTCCGATAAGTCTCAAACTGATATATTAGAAAAGTGTATTTCAACTATTGACAAGTCAATGAATGCAGATTCTGATAAAAGTATTACACAAAGTAATAAAACCCTATCCATAGATGATGTTGGTGGCAAAGATACTAATAAGTCTGACAATTATAATATTGATCCAATTGAAAAACAAAAGACACCAGAAGCTGATGTGATAAAGTCTGCTCTAATGAGGGATTCAACAGAGGAAGAATTAGAGAAATCTGTGGGCAAGAGGCGAAGAAAAAGTGAAAGTACCACTCCATCAAAACGAAAACATATTATGGAAAGCATGCATGCAAAGAAAATGCTTTTAACATATTCATCTAGCTCAGATACCGAAGACGAGCAACTCCGAAATGCCCTAAAAGAAATAAGAAAATCACTTCTTGAGGAATCAGCTGATGAAACAAAACAATCTGACACACTCAGTAATATAAAGAAAGCTAATGATGGCGATAAAAATAATGTAGAATCAGAAAAAAATAATACCGAGGAAGAAAAGCCAGCAAATAGCTTAAAACGCAAGAGGTTAAAAGAAAGTGGTGAATCTGAACCAGAAAAGAGTAAAGAAAGTGATACATCAACTAAAGACACCAATAGCCAAGCAGAAGATAATTTAAATTCCAGCTCCAAAAAGGTTAGGAGAAAATGAACAGTCTCAAACAAACTTTATTGGAAATTGCAGTCTGTCAAGTTTAGCCACTTTTTGAATAATTATTAGTACAAATAAAACACATAAGTATTCAGTAGGTAAATGAAATGGTTGAAATACTGTAAGATAAAAACAATAAATACAAAGGCAACTTTATATATGCAATTATTAAATTACGCATTTACATAAAAAGTGGCTATTCTATGATGCATATACATATAGTGTACATTTGGTCATAAGTAACAAGTAGTATGTACAATTAATGTTTTTAGTGGTAACTAATAAATAAATACTATATACAGTTGAAATGGAATTTATAAATACTGCAGTGAAAACTGTACACATAGTTTACTTTATACCATTAAAGTATGTACACAAATTGGTCTTTTATTTATTAATAACTAAAAAGTTTTTATATTATTTTGGATTTGAAATAGCCTACTAACGAAATATTAAACTATTGCTGTAGAAACTATATATGCATCATTACATTTGTTTATAAATAAAATGCATAGTAAATTATAGAATATTAATGAATAATAGTTTAGGTAAGGAAACTCTTAAAATACATTTTCACAACTAGATTAAAAATTATTACAGATCAACAACGCTAAATCTAAAGGGAACGGTAGCAGCTCCAATAAGTCAGATATAGAAGATCAAATTGACAAAGACATTGATGGGTAAATATTTAATTGAAGAGGGTTTTGTTCAAACAATCATGTGTGCGTTTGAAATCATAATATGAAAGATTTGCATGAAATAGCCATTGTTAATGTCCTCTGTCATTGCAATTTTATGAAAAAAAAAGGGATCTTCATTAGTTATTGTAACTATGGTTATGGCATTGCATGGTTTTCTAAAAATATATTAATAACTCAATTACACAGACATAATATATGCATAAAATGAGTAATATGTATAGTATAGACATTAGTTTTGGTGATTTGGGAGGTGATAAGGGTTGGTAAAAATCACGATGAAAAAAAAATAGGATTTGTTTGATTTGTGTAAGATTTTTTTATTATTATTTTTTGATATAATATTTGTATATTTTATAATTTCAACAATTTCTTTTTGTTTACTTATAATTAAAATTAACAAAAAATATTGCAGATTAAGATCTTAAGAACATATTATAGCTGATTTAAAACTTCATCACTACTTAGTGTATTGCTATCTGAAAACATACATAGTCTTGAGAAAAACATAAATTCCAACACAGGATAATTATAATTTTAATAGTGGCTATTATAATTTTAATAGAGAAGAAGCCTGGCTCTTAAACCACTTGCTTGGGATGTCATTATAAAAATTATTAAATCCAAATAAGATTAAAGACTCCCAGGACACCCCTATTCATGAAGCATACTTGGCTAAACAATGAAACGACACTGCAAAGAATGCTGAATGAATCTATGCGCTCCTCATGTCAATAGTTAGGTTCGACAGACACATAGTGGCGGATTTAAGTATTGTCTATGAATTGGTTTGAATGACCATATGCGTTTCGGAGTACTGTGAAACTTCATAGTATTGTTTGCGAATATAGGTCTTAGCACTTTTCCTATCGATAGAAATTACTAAAACATTTATGTATCATACGGTATTTTGAATAACTTTGTAAAATAGATAAATAATTAATAAATAAATACTATAAACTTTGTAACTCCTATGACACCTCAGTCAGTGCTGTAAAGCAGCTACTATGATCAAAGGATAACCTACATCGGAAACGTCGGGCATATAAAAATCTCAAAAGGTTGTTCAGAAGACCCATGAGTACAATCAGCCACTTTGCCTTGTCTTTGTGGACTATAAGAAAGCTTTTTACTCTCTTGAAACCTGGGCTGTTTTGGAAGCTCTACAGCGATGTCATGTCGATTGGCGATACGTCGAAGTGATGAGAGGATTACACGAAGCCGCCTTTATGTTCGTTCTGATTCCGGGTCAAACAAGACCAATCCAAGTGCGACAGGGGGATGTTATTTTCCCGAAACTGTTCACGAATGCTTGGAGGATTTCTTCAAGACTTTAAATTGGGCAGAATGTGGCATAAGCATTAGCAGCGAGTGTAGCATGTTTCGCCGACTATATCGTTATAGTGGTCGAGTCGCTGGAGGGTTTGCAGGAGACGTGGCACAGTCTAAACGAATCCTCCCGAAGTGTGGGCCTTAGCATGAACTTAAACAAAACTAAAATTATGTTCAACGAAAACGTTCTCCCTAGGCCGGTTAACGTCGATGTCATAGCAAAATGGCCGGCACGACTGGCGAGGTACCTCTCGATCACATAGGAACGCATAGATAGAAGCGTTCTTTGCATAGTTTTGTTTCATAACTTAGCCAAGTACGGTTCTTGAATACGGGTGTCAATTTATTAAGCTTTTTTTTTTTAATTTAATGCCGGAAAATGCACTAAGGCATCCCGCGCGGGAGCGGGTCCCCCCAGGCGGGTATGTAGGATTCGCTGCGCCCGAAAGGTGGTAAGTGGACGCAGCTTTACCCAGTAAAACCCGGCGAGTGTTACCCATGCGGCCTTTGGTGAGGTGCCCCGGATCTGCTAGCAACAGGGCACCTCGACAGCTAGTCAGTCCCTAAGGGGACCGACTCCACCACCACAGAGGGGTTGCCTCGCACCACAGAACAACCCCTCCTAACGTCGGGACAGTACAATGAGGCGAGTTTCCTGTCCTCGCCGTTGCTCCTGGTACTTCCCCCTCTTATAAGAGCGGTACAAAGATCCCCCTCGGCTCAATTTGCTTAGCCCAAGGTGCTGGGCTCACCCTAGGCTACTGAGCCCCGCCGCCACGTCAAGGCTTGAACCATGGGGGGGAATTTGATCAGTCTATCAGTTGACATAAAAACTACAATGAAAATCTGTCAAATTTGAACCGCCTTTAAAACCGCCAGTTGAAATACACTTTGACCAACGTTTCAGAAATCGGGCTTAAGACTTAGAGATGGTGATAGTATAGTTTTATCCTGAATAAATCCCACGGGAACCGGAACCGTGAAACGGCGGTGACTGGTACAAACATTCTCAAAGTAAAGTTAATTCACACACATACTAATTTATGTAATTACACTTAGTGACAGGCATGGAAATAATAATTATCAACTAGGATACTTGTAAATCTAATATAACGCAGGAAGGTTAAGTATTAGGTAATTTTTCTTTTAAAAAGGACAATTTTTGTGTGTGACAATGTTCTCGGTAGCTAAATGCTAATAAAATTAATTTTAAATAAAAAACCAAAAACCGACTTCAAAACCATACCTTAATTAATGTACAACTAAAAATTTTAAAATAATATTGAAATACTTCGAAGTGAAGTAGAAGACGTATACTATTTAAAATCGGGTATTTTTGGAGTCGGTGCCTTGGAATGTCTTGTATTGAGATGATGGCGATCATACAATTATGTATAAAAAAACAGGTGTGTGTGCGATTCACACACGATAGAAGTGAAACACATGTTAAATGCTCAAATACAAGCAAGTATTAAACAGTCTGCAATATACATACACACCGACATCTGCTCTCTCGCTCTTTTGTATTTGTGTCTCTTACCTGTCGTTGTTTCCGTTGCATCCGGTTTAAAATCACAACGATTCTAAAGAAGTTTCACTACAAAATATTTAAGAGACCGTCATCCCACATTCGTCGTGGCACAACATCCTCGCGTAATTTCGAGGATATCGACACGTAAAGTAAATGTATTATGAGCGTGATCTTGTCCTCAGGCTGACCAACTTGAAGACATTGGAAAGGAAACCCCGGCGACGTCGATCACCGTCGACCGATTCGCCCAAAACGTACAAGACCCGCTCGAAGATGCCCAAGGCGCCGCAGATCAGCGAGGAGGGCTTCCTTCAGGCTGAGAGCAGTTCTGATGCAGCTTCTGTCGCTGATAGTGATGCAGCTGAAGGTTTGTTTCATATTTTCAGATCAGTGGTCGATAGGCGAGCTGGCAGTCATGCCACCTGTTGGTAAGTGGTCAGCGTCACCCAAACATAATCTAGTTTGTCTGGAAACTAGTCCAAGTAGTCTCAGTGTTAGTAATTAGTAATTACTATGCTCTTCTCTCCTAAACACATCAAAGCTGTTTCCTAGGAGAAACAAGGAAAGCGGTTGAATCCATGCAGCCGGCGGCGATGCACAGCGGTTTGTTAAAATGATTGTCTGTCTGTCAGTCTATCAAATAAAAACATATAGGATTTGCCGGTTTTACTTCCAGATATTTCTTTCTTAAAGAATGCGAGCTGTGCTAAGTCATCGTCTACGTCATCTACCCCCTTTAATCAATAGGGGGCCCTGGGCACAAGGGTAATGGGGCCCCGACACAAATAACAATTTAGACATCTGTGGGCTTTAATTTTGTACTAGAAAGAGTAATAATAATGATAAGGACACCACTAAGTATTCTAATCAGGAATCATTGTTTAACTTCCTAAAATTGACTCTCGGTCATATTCTGATAGAAATATTGGTGGCCCGTGGACCACGGGGCCACCAAAACGGTGCCCAGAGTGCACAATTGATCTGTGTAAGCCTCGCATAGCTGTTGTGTTCTCGAGGGGGGGGGGGGGGAGTTTTTTATGAATGACAAATGACCATTATATAAATTCTTTTTAGAAGTCGCGGAATTGCCAACCGTGCCGTTGGCTGGTCTGAACGGGGACAGTATCAGCCACCTCGCAAAGGACGACCTTCTGGGAGACAGTGACTCGTCATCATCACATAAAGACAAGGATACAGCTTCACAGGTACCATGAAAAAAAATATATACCTAAAGGAATATATGTAAGTACGACGTATAACGCGAAGAATATGCACGTTGAAGTAGAGCTATTCTGTAAGCTCACTTTACGTCACTTCGAAAGTGAACTTTATTGATATAGATAGATAGTAGAGTTTTAAAGAATATAAATTCGTCATATCACCGCGGATTCCGCTTTCGAGATTCGAAAATGACCTTACAGAATAGCCCTACTGGTCACATATTCAGAACGGATGGCTGATGGGCTAATGAGGTTCAAGAGTGGAGGCCGCGTTTAGGTAGACGAAGTGTTCGGCCATTAACCAGGTGTAAAAAATCTAAGTAAAAAAATCTCCGTGCAGTGGTAAGTTTTGGATGCGAGTGCTAAGGGATCGGTCGTCTTGGCGTTCATTGAGGAAGGCCATGGGCGTAGCCAGCCTTGGGCTCAGGGCGGGGCAGCAGTCAACCTATCCGTCTTTCCCGACATTGTGGAGCACCAGTCATTGCCAGCCATTGCCCCACACACTTTTCTGGATGCTGCTCACGTTTGTGATGAAATTATCTATGGTAGAGGCAATACATTAGGTCCAAATCTATTGAATATGCCTCCTATGGCCTTAATTAATAATCATCCTATGACCAGGGTGGGGCAAGCGCCCCAGCTAGCCCCAGTGTGGCTACGCCCATGTGGAAGGCCTATGTTCAGCACTGGACGGATAAAAGCTAATGATGATGATTTTTCACATATTCCTGAATTTAATATCACCCATTACTCAGTTATTGTCTAAATTTCAAGCCCCAAAACGAGTTAATAAGGCCATGTTAAATTATGAGAAATTAGAATAATATCTCTGTGGTTCATTACAAACTGCCACTGGTTTACATATTAATTGGGAAGAGAAACTGGAAAATATTTCCCATTCCTCCTTAATTCTTCTAATTAAGTTATTTGCAAGGTCCAAGCCCCGGAATCTCAGGGAGGGAGACAGTGTTAAATCATCATCATCATGATAATTATCATCATCATCGGTTAACGCCGTTGCTCCTGGCTACACAGAACTAACAGCGGTGGACCTTGCCAATTACAAAGATGTTACATGTAATATAGTCTATTCTCATCTGCCTAGCTTTTCCCAACTATACTTTGGGGTCGCCTTCTAGTTTAACCGGATTCACCTGTATTCCAGTATTTTAAATGGAGCGACTCATAACTGACCTCCACAACCCTTACTGGGTGATACGGTATCCCGCGGTAAGATTGGTTGTCACTTGTCAGACTTTCGGGCTTTTGACGACCTGTAACGACTGTCAAAAATCCCCGAATGACAGCCGGGACCAACGGCTTAACGTGCTTTCCGAGGCACGGAGGAGCCTCGGTATGTAAAGGTGATCACCCATCCACGGACCGACCTCGGCAAGCGTTGCTTAACCTGGTGAATCGATCCGCGCGGTTAATATCCACTGATGCACCCGTAATATACTTTATAAAGAAATAGAACTTGAAAATACCTTGTTTGCCGAACGCACCAATCTCAGGAACCAAATAAGAATTTTACATATTATTCAACATATTTTAATGTTTTATCTTGTCTTTTCAGGATACTCAAAACAATGAAAGCTCGGATGAAAAGTAAGTTGAGAATTTTATTAACTATGATGTACTTTTATATTAACCCCAGCTTAAAAACCAATAGGCCAAAAGCATGGGTCCATTCGGAAAAAAATAAACGCCCAAAAATACAGATTGTCTCAATTTGATCTCTAAGTGTTATTCTGGCTCCGTCATACCCAAACGATTGATTCGACTTGGATGCAATTTAATATTTTAAAGCAGTTTTTCTATTGATTCTTAGATATTATGTTTATCTAATTAAAGTCGGCATTTCAAAATGATCTTATGTTTGCCTTTTTGAATATCCCTTGTTTATTGTTTAATTTCACATGTAGGATCTTTATAATGATCACTTATGATCGTCTTAGCGGCTAAGTTTAAAATGAGGGTTCGCAACGCGCCCATGTCAGAGAAGATACCCACAAGAAACTCTGCTGGGTTCCTATCATATGTAACAATTTATAAATAAATTATATTTCCTTATAGTGTCACGTCAAAGAGACGCAAGGCGAACGCGATATCGTCCGACTCGGAAGCGGGGTCATCTCGCAAGAAGGAGAGGGGAGGGAAGTTGAGCGACTTCGAAGACTCCGACGACGCCTCCGAGCCCTCCAAGAAGACCAAGCGGAGGAAGAAGGGCAGCGAGAGTGACGTGTCAGACTCCTCCTCTGTAGGAAGGTGAGCTACCGTCCTAGTTATAACCCAATATACCACTGTATACATACACACTGTATACATCGACTATATACCATACTTACGGCAGTATTTTGTTAATATTAGTTAGAAAAAGGTAACTCATTGACTATTCAAATTTCCAATCAAATATGATATTATGTTAATTATTAATTCGTAACTGGCCTATTGGTCTAGTGGTTAGTGACCGTCTCTGATAAACCAGAAGGCTGTGAGTGAAATAAATAAATAAATAAAATTTGTTCTGTATATGTAATAACCTAAATGTTTGCAGTAAAAAGAAGCGAAGACGGATAAAAAATGTGGACGACAGTGATGGCTCGGGCTCTGAAACGGAAAACGAAGGCAGAAATAAACACGGCAGAAAGAACATACGAAAGGTAATGTAGATACATGATACATATTATATAACCTATACTAATGACACTGAAAAGCTTATATAAATAGACAACTCAAAATGATTATTAATAAAACCAATATCTCATTAGAAATATCTCTTAATTATTAGAAATTGTTTATTTTATGATGAGTATCGAAATTCATACTGTATTATTTTCAGGTTATGGGAAAAAATCAATTGGAAGAAGCCACAAAGAAAGCAGCTAGAGAAGAGAAAGAGAGGATAGCTCGAATAGCCGAGAGGCAGAAAGTGGTAAGACAAAGATTATGTTTAAACAATGGTTACTCAGTTTGAGTACATATTAAAAACTGTTATCTTAGAGCAGGGTTTTTGAATCTCTCAAAATAGGACATTCGTTTAGGCTGCATTTAAACTGATGGGAATTACGCGCGGCACTCGACATGCGTTCGCTTGCGATTCGCTAGTTCGCTAATGCTCCCAAGCTGACGCGACTTCTCTTGTAGAGTGTGGCCAGATTATAATCGAATATTATGTCAGTTACTAGTCTAAATTCTGCTGTTAGTTTTTGTGAATAATTTTGAAATGGCAATTATTTCTTAACTATTTTAAATGACTGAAACACTATGTCAATTTATCCCTATTAGAAACTTTGCGGTGTTGCCACAAAAATAAACAAGCCCATAATTCGCACTGAAATGATGTTTTGACTGACTTTCTTTATACATTTTTCCTAGTGAACAACCTCTTTGGTCTCCTCCTGAGTATCTCCATAAAGATTAAAAAACACTTCCTTAGGCATTTCCGTATAATACTGCATTTTTTTTTTACAAAAATAAGGGTATGTGTGTGTCAAGGGTTATATTTGTATATATGTATTTTATACACATCCCACAGGTCTACAAAAATAATAATAGTGAAATATTGTTTATTAAGTACACTGTATAACTTTTCTTTCAGTACAATAACCTGGAGTTTGATGAGTCGGGCAAACCAGATGAAGTGGTACTGGATAAAGTGGTGTTGGATTTCGATCCCGAAACCAAGGAACCTCTTATTGAAGTGGATAAAGGACTTGTGAAAAAATTAAAACCGCATCAGGTATCTTTTATCTTTTATACATACATTCATATTCATTTTTTTTTTTACCATACATAAGTGTTGAAGTAAAAAAAGGTTCAGTGTTGCTTTATATTGACAGTCAAATTAACTCTACTACGAGACATAGTTCTAGTAGTACATATATTTAATGATATTTAAATAAATTTAAAGCCTTCAATTTTCATATTGTTTGTCTTATTTCCCACTATGGGATATCATATATTATATTCAATTTATTATATGGTAAATGACCGTATTTATAATGTTATCCTTGATTATGTGTAAAAACAAGCTTTAATTTGTTCCAGGCAAACGGAATCAAATTCATGTGGGACGCTTGTTTCGAGAGTGTTAAAAGAATAAAAAAAGATAAAGGATCAGGCTGTATATTGGCGCATTGTATGGGTCTCGGGAAGACTTTACAGGTATATTTTAATTTATTCTTAACAAAGTACTTGGCTTGGTGGGAGGTCTCCTTCGGCTGGAACCTGACTCACATGGTGCCATGAAATGGTTTATTTCTAAATTTCCATGTGCCCGTGAATATGAGACATGAGACCGATTCGCGTTGGGCCAGCGCATTGGTGAAGTATCACCTAATTACCTCCTCGCATTTCGAGGAGGAGACCCGTGCCCATTTTTTTTTTTTTTTTTTTTTTTTTCGGTTGGATCTATGCTAATGGTCCTAGTGACCGTTATGCGTCATCGGAAATGGGGTGATCCGGTTGGATCATCCTATGACGTTAAAAATTTGGGGGGTTGCCCCCCGCCATGTTCATGGCGTCGGGTTTGTACCTAACTTGGTAAGCTACGGTCGACTGGTTTGGAACGGGTGACGTTAGAAACCTATCGTGAGGGCCGGCCCTCCCCTCCCCCGGTAGCGGGGGAGGCGGGTCAAGCGCGGGACCCGAGCAAGCTGCCGATAGCAGAGTGCTATCGGTGATTACACGGTCTATATTGGTGTCGACTCGTAGCTGATCTGAGCCTATGCTGTCGCGGTTGATCCGGATCAACTGGTCAACGGAGTGTAGGGTTCGACGTCGCATACGACCCCGGGGCCCATGCGGTGTGAATGTGTGCCTAACACCGGCTGTATTATGTCTGAGTGTGTGTTGTAGCTTACGTCGCGCTTCAGCGTCGCGCTTTAACAGTTCTGTGATTTTATCAACAGGATCGGTTATGACATTCTTAGGTAACCTAGACTTATTAGGTGCTAAGCTATCGGGGGTGTAGTTTGCCGCACTCACGACGAGTGGGTTCGGGTGGAGAAGTGCCTTTTCGAAGTGACGTTCTGACATCGCTTTGAAATGGCCCCTAATCGAATCTAGTCTGAGGTCGCGATGTAGGTCGATGTTTCTTACGTACCACGGGCAACCGGTTGCCACACGTAAGAATTTATTTTGGATCGTTTGGAGGCCTCTGAGTCTATACTGAGGCACATGCGCGAATGCCACACAGGAGTATGACATGATGGGGCGGATACATGATTTATAGAGGGTGAGCTTGTGCCTGAGGGGCATTTTGCTCTTTTTGTTTATGAGGAAGTACAGTCTACTACTGACGAAACGGGCTTTTTTAGAAATCGCGGCGATGTGTGGTCTAAACGACATCGACCTGTCAAGGGTGACCCCCAGGTACTTGACCTGTCTAACTCTGGGAATAACGACGTTATTTAGTAAGATTGGTTTCATCGTGAACCATGTTTGTCTGCGTTTAGGTAAGCGTGTCTTTCTCTTACGAGAGAAATGAATCGACGCGCTTTTATCGGGGTTAATAGCTATTCTCCATTTTGCGAACCAGTTGCCTAGTTCGGTGACGGCACGTTGGAGAAATAGCGATGCTCTATTAGCATTAGGGTGGGTAACGTATAGAGCTGTATCGTCAGCGAAGAGAGCCAGTTTGACGTCCGGAGGTCTGGGGATATCTGATGTGTACAGATTGTATAGAGTTGGGGACAGCACGGAGCCCTGGGGGACTCCGGCCCTCAGAGGTCTCAGGGAAGAGAGGGTGCCTTCGACCCTATACCTAAATGACCGGTTTGACAGATAGTCGCGGATGATGATGACTAGCCTATCCGGTATTCCTAGCTTGTACAGTTTGTACACGAGGCCTTCGTGCCATATCCTATCGAAGGCCTTAGCTACATCGAAAAATACGGCGCACGTATCGCGGGAGTTCTTTTTATTGAAACCTCTGAGTATGTCTTCGGTCATACGGTGGACTTGCATTGGACAGCAGTGGTTTTCGCGGAAGGCGAATTGCTCGTCTATGAACAGGTTCTTTTCGCCTATAACGGCTTTGAGCCGCTTAAGCAGAACCCGTTCGTAGATTTTGCCAATCGAGCTTAGTAGACTGATGGGCCGATAGCTAGACGGTTCCGTGCCCGGTTTGCCGGGCTTAGGTATGCCGATAACCGTAGCTTCTTTCCATTGGTCTGGGAACCTACAGCCCTTTAGGAGGGCGTTGAAAATGCTAACCAGGAGGTAAACAAGAGCGGGTGGGAGTATTTTAATGACTTTGTTGGAAATCCCGTCCGGCCCGGGGGCCTTCTTGGAGTGAAGTCGTTTGATAATGTCTTGGACTTCTTCTACATCCGTCGGAGGGATAGGATCCCCCTCCGGCGGCGCAGAAGTCTTCGACTCTACTACCCTAATTACCTCCTCTACGTGGGAGCCTATGGAGGGTGAGGGGGTAGTGATGTTGGGGGTACACTGGCTCTCTAGTGTGTCGGCTAATAGTTCCGCCTTGTCGGCGTCCTCTAGTGCAGGCGCGCGATTTGGTCTTTTTAATGGCGGCATAGATGCCTCCGTTTTCTTTTTAAAAGAACGAGCGAGTGGCCAGTAGGCCACATGGGAGGGTGAGATTTCACTAAGGAGGCGATCCCACTTTTCGGCTTTGTGCTCTAAGATGCGTGTTTTAACGTCTCTTTCGAGGTTACGGAGGTCACGACGATACTCGTCCGCCGGGTAGCGAGCGTATCTGCGCCTTGCGGTGTTTTTGGCGCGTATGAGTGCTTTAATGTCATCCGGGAGCTCCCAGTGTCCATCGCTGGACGTTGAGATCTCCCTAGATGACTTTTCCATCGTCGCTACCAGATGGTCGGTAAGGTCGGAACTGGCCGCAATGGCCGCCTCGGGACTATCTATAGTGTCCGGGATGTTGTCGAGTTGACTCGAGCGAAGTGAATTTAAATTTTCGTTTAATAATTTAAAGTCGATGATCTTTTTCTTTAGATTTTTAGTATTATTCTCGGGGTTACCTAATTGAATTAATACTGGTCTGTGGTCTGAGTTAAGCTCGTGTACTGTTTGAATAGAATGCACCAGAAGGGATACATTGCGTATTATACATATGTCTAATATGGATGGCCGCACATTACTCCTATCGCTGTTTGCGAAGTCGTAGCGTGTTGGCTCATCTGGGGCGACTACTGTACAGGCTAGATCATCGACGGCGCGGCAGAGAATTATACCATTTTTATTGTTTTCTCTGCAGCCCCATGCCTGATTTTTACTGTTTAGGTCGCCGGCTATAAAGACGGCGTTGCCTAGTTCTAATAGCGATTTGAGATCGCTGAAGAGTAATGTTTTATTGCACGATTGATATACCGAGGCGATGATGATCGACTGATGGCCGGTCATGCTCACCTGGCAGACGGACGCCTCCAGTGAAGCTAGAGGCGGTGTGTCTAATGGGATGCAATGGAGTGTTCTTTTGTAATAAATTAGTGTACCTCCGAGTCGGGATCGCAACCTATCATTCCTAACGATGTTATAATTAGGGATACGCGGATTGCTATTACATGGTTTTAGAAACGTTTCCTGCACAAGGAGAACGTCAACATCGTATTTTTTTACGAAAATGCGAATTTCCTCTAAATTCGCGCTAATGCCGTTCGCGTTGAACGACACTAGTCGGAGCGAACGCGGTTTTGTCCTAGCCGTGGTAGCCATTTAAGGGCTTTGAGAGGGGGGGGACCTAATCTTGGCGACCAGGGTGGCATGTTCACTATATGCCTGGCATGTCTGCTGTAGGGTGGTGGCGGCGCGTAGTTTGCGGGCCAGGACGGCTAGCTCTTCTGGATCTATACCGCAGAGAGCCTGAGAGACAAACGCTAGGTTTATCCCGAATTCGTCGGTGGGGGAAGCGGGACAGCTGGGGGCTGCTCGTACCTTCGTACTTGCAGGGGGGGCTTGCTGCCTGCTTACTGCCGCTGGGGGGCTTGGAGGGCCCGGAGCGGGTTTTGCGGGTGCAGACGGCTGGGAAGCCGCTCTGTCATGCCACGCGTTCGTCTTAGGGGGCGGAGCGGGGACATACTTCTCCTCCCTGGGTCGGGTGGTGGATCTGGGAGCAGGACCAGGTTTTTTCCCGGCTCTCCTCCCTTTCCTTACCACCGCGGGGGCTTTCGGGCAGCCGCGGTAGTTAGCCGGGTGCCCTTGGCCTCTGCAGATGACACAGCTAGGTGGTTCCGTAGCTGTGGCCCTATCGCGGGGACAGTCGGGGGTCCCGTGGTCGCCGAGACACTTAACGCACCTGGGGTGCGCCTGGCAATTTCTTGCCGAATGACCATATAATTGGCAACGATGACATTGCCCTATGATGCCCCTTTTACGGGGGGACTCTACCTTTAGCCCGGTCATGTTACACACGGCCCGGACATTAAATATTGCTTTCACCGCCGGCGTTAGCGGCAGGATGACAAGTACCATCTTGTACTTGAATTTGTTGCGGGGGTGGTACATCCTATGTACCTCCTCCACAGGGTATCCCTGGAGGATCAAGTCCTCCTTGATTTCGGACGGGTCCATATCCCGGGGGACACCGCCGATGACAACACGCAGTACGCGCTCATCTTCGAGCGCGTACGTGTGGTATCCTATTTTGTTGGCGCTTAAGAAAGCGGTCAACCTACGGTGGTCATTAGAGTCCGCCACTTGGACTCTTATGCCGTCTGCGCACGAACGTGCAGATTTGTATAAAATCTGCTTCGCGTAAATAGCCTTCGAGACTATAGTCCAGCTTTTTGTGTCCTGGACGACTATCGGGGGGGGCGCTTTCGTGCGCGTTTCGGTGTCCATGCCCTCGTTCGGGGTGGACGCCGATGTACCGGGCGCGGGGGACGCGACTTGGTCGCGCCTGGTGACCTGCGGCGATGATGATGATGCCGCTTTAACCTTGTTGCCCTGAGGGGGCGGGGTCCCTACCTTCGGAGCCTTAGGCGGGGGGGATGGCGCGGAGGACGGCGCGGACCCGGTGTCCGGGCGCCGCCTCTTCTTTTTGTTGCGGACTTCCGTGAATCCGCTGTTGGTGGTCTCCTCCTCGGAGGAGCTGCCGGCTACCGACATCTCCTCCTCTGACGGAGTTGACGAGCGGGAAGTCCGCGTGATTTCCGATTCGGCCTCGGTCGTGCCGTCGTCGATTGACGCGGCGGGGGACGCGAGTGAGTCGGTCGAGAACCCGTGCCCAGTAGTAGGCCATAACATATATAGGTTGATGTAATTCTATACAATTTTTTATTTTATAGAAGACATAGCATGTTCAATAATATAATATTAGTATGTTTTAAATTATGAGCCAAAAAAAAAAGTTCTCCTGTATGTTTTTTTAAACAATTAAATATACCCTTTTAAATAGTTTTAGATGTGAAAAGAACCATGTTAATGTAAAACCTTTACTAATATTATAAATGTGAAAGCGTGGATGTTTGTTACGCTTTCACGCAAAAACTACTCGACAAAACATCATGAAACTTTGTACAGATTAAATGATTTTTATTAAAAAAAAAAGGATTTTTTTTAATAGTATTTGTTGATATGAAGGAATGTTTATTTTTATGTTTAGTAACACAATTATTGTTTATTAGTGTTTTTATTAACACTTATACATATAATAATAATAAACTTAACACCTAACATAATAGATGGCGCTACATGGGTATGTTAATGAAGATCAACATTATATAATTTACTATATTACAAGAGTATTGTAACGGGTGCGTGCGCGCAGGTGGTGTCGCTGACGCACACGCTGCTGACGCACGGCTCGCTGACGGGCGTGCGGCGCGTGCTGGTGGTGTGTCCGCTGTCCACCGTGCTCAACTGGGTCAGCGAGTTCCGCATGTGGCTGCGGCACGCGCACTCCCGCTACGACCTCGACGTCTACGAGCTCTCCAGGTGACCTCACATACTGAATCCACTGATTCCTCTTCAGTTTTACTAAAACATTTAACACTTATTGTTTTCTTATGTTTACGCGAATTTCACTCATTATAGTGAAACAACTTTTACGGATTTTATTTCGGTTTATTTAGTTTTATACAAGCCCGACGTTTCGGATACTTTACAGAAACCATGGTCACGGGAGGACTAAACCGCGATAAAATTTGTAATTTTGTTTCATTATAACATTTTACACTATCAACTTACACTCAACTTCACATGAGCTGTCTTCAATCTATCATGCTCCTGTCTTCTTCTATCTTTTGTTGCCCCCTCTTTTCTCACCTATTTTTGTTTTTAATCCTCCTTTTTTTAGTATAGATGACTCTGTTACCCTTTATCTCTTAAGTATCTTTGCATCCCTTTTTTGCTCTAAGCTTAAATCAACATTGCTTATTTTCATGAAATTACATTTTTTCATTTGCTTTTACTATCATTACATTGTAATAAACACAGGCACTATATTTCATCACCTAACCTTTTTTTTTTTTTCGAAAGGACCTATGATGTTGGCCTTAAGGCCTTAAAGCTACATCGGAAATGTAGATGAGCAGATGGCTCAACACCTTTTTTTTTTTTGATGACGCAGCGGAAATCATTTACGACCATACCAGGGCCTGGGTAGGCTCGCTGGCGTGTGTGGGGACTCGCATTTGGGTGCCCTACCCCACTAAAACCGCTGCGTGAGCCTTCAGCTGCTATATTTGAGGGACCCGGATCTGTGCAGGCGACGGGATACCCTTAGCGACAGACTGGTCCCGGCAAAGACCAGATTCTCCACAATAGGGGGACTGCCCGGCTACGACTTGGCAGTCCCCACGACGTCGTGTCTTAAGTTGGGCCCGGGTTCCCATCCCGAGCCCCACACGAGCACAGGGGCTTTATTAAAGGCGCATTAAATAGCGCCTCCGACGCACCCCCGTTCGTCGTCTACGGGGGGAGGCTACGTCAGCGGCCTCCTCTCTCACCCGTTCGTCGGCCTCCTTCTGGGACATCACTGTCTCGCAGAAAGAGGCCATTGCCGTCCAGGACTTGTCAGAGCCAAGCATCGCGGTGATGACGCTCGACAAAGACAAGTCCCCTCCGATGACAGACGTCAAATCATGACGCAGCGCCGCCCATCTCGGGCACACCTCGAGGGTGTGCTGGGCAGAGTCCACCGCCGCTCCACAATCGTGAGATGGCTCAACACCTAACCTAACCTAACAGAATATGTAATTAGTATATAAGCTTATGTCTTCATTTAATAAAGGAGTATTATACCGGCACCCAAACCGTACACACGCCAAGATCCTCACACATCCTCACAACCAGTACAGTAATCGCTGGGTTGATGATAGATGTACTGACTGTTGTCGTATACGCAGGTATAAGCAGAACTCGGAGCGCGCGTCGCAGCTGCAGCAGTGGTTCCAGGGGGGCGGCGTGTGCGTGCTCGGCTACGAGATGTTCCGCAACCTCTCCGCAGACAACACCAAGAAGTTCAAGAAGAAGATGCTGCGCAGCTTCCAGGAGAGTCTCGTCGATCCAGGTGATCGTCACAAACAGTACCTTTAAAGTATTTATTGAAAGTGAAATTTCTTTGATATGATTGAGTTTTGAAAATTCTATGTAATAAAAAAGATAAACATTCATAAATAGGATTTGGTCGGCGAGAGGATGATATAGAATGCATGAATACAGTATATTCCTGTAACCACGAAGTATTAGATATAGGGAGTCCGAACGTTATATTGAACGAATGGTCGCAATTTAGGGGACAGAATTTTGCTGGTAGAATTCGCCTTGTTTAATAAGTACTCGTTTAAATCTTTACGCGGGAAGTATTGTGGCGCTGATTGGTCCGCTACAATAGCATCGGTACGCATTCGATTCTAGCGCAGCCAGTGGCAGAAAAAAGAACTAAGATCTAGGTTTTTCATTGTGATGTGAATACTCTGGAAAAGCTTATACCTTTTGGACTTCATATATCTATACTTCGTGCCTGTAATCTTCCTCGTCCTGAAGGGTAGATAGATATAAACTCATATTAACTTGAAACTAGCACTGTATGTGGCAACAGCATTTTATCATTTATATCAGATTTAATAATACCTTGTACGTCTAAACAAATAAAATTATATTGTCTACTATTTATGTTCCCTTTAAAAACAATCTCTTGAATTGGATAAAAATCATGTTTAAATTTTCCGTTCCATGGGCACATTCACACAAAACAAATAAAAGCGCGTTTAAAGTGATAGTGTCATTGAAGCAGACAGGCACATTTCTCCTACCAATGATTTGATGGGTGATGGGTTGTTGGGATGTTCCTGATGGTGGTGTTCCTCAGGGCCGGACCTGGTGGTCTGCGACGAGGGTCACCTGCTAAAGAACGAGAAGACAAGCCTCTCGCAGGCCATGAACCGAGTGTGTACGCGCCGCCGCATCGTGCTCACCGGCACGCCGCTTCAGAACAACCTCAAGGAGTGTATGTATACCACTAGTAGTCTATGTGATGAAGGATGGAGAAAATTAAAGCTATTGTTTGAATAAAATTAACTACGACATTATTTAGCCTAAATTTTGCAGACCAGTGGCATTGCTATAACTAAGATGAATCCAATGACACTTCGCATGCCATGAATTTTTATATGCTTAAACGAATTTCACTCATAATTTTACATATTGCTGTGAAGTATCTGAAACGTCGAACATATAAAATATTAGAAGCCGCTATATAATTGATCAAGTGTTACAAAAAATTAGACATACACCCGTAATTCATAACCTCTTGACACAGTCGGGATAAAATTTGCTTTGCCTATTCCTAAGATGGAGATGTCAGTCTCAATCTAGGGCTAGTATGCTTACAGGAACAATTGAATATTACAAACGCTCAAAAATATACTGTATCAACTTTACAAGACGTTGTCTGTGGCTGCCAACAGTTTCATTTGTTCGCTTGTTCTTATATTGATTGTGCTTCGCAGACTACTGCATGGTGCAGTTCGTGAAGCCGAACCTGCTGGGGAAGTACAACGAGTACCTGAACCGGTTCGTCAACCCCATCACCAACGGACAGTACACCGACTCCACCGAGCACGACATCCGCGTCATGAAGCGGCGCTCGCACGTGCTGCACAAGATGCTCGACGGAGCCGTGCAGGTACGGCCTGTCCCTTCTCACTCGTCTCTGACGCTTCGCTGTCCCGTAGATTTATAAATATATTATTATATTGCTGACGTGGGCATTAAAGCTGCTAAGCTGAAATGGGATTGGGCGGGTCACGTCAGCCGAATGCATTCCCATCGCTGGGCGAACATAACCACATTTTGGGTGCCAGAAGATGGAAGACGTCGCCGAGGTCGGCCAGGAAAGAGATGGCGCGTCGATCTAGACGAATGCCAAGCAGACTGATCTTAAGTTCATCACATCTACATTGTTATTTTGATCCGATTATATGAATGAGTTTTGGAAATATTATCGAATAATTTTTTATATCGAAATAGTTTATTATCGAAAAAATAGAATAAAATTGAACATTGGCACTGAATGTGTTAACTCAATATGAACATGTAGATACAGAACACAAACTGGTGTTATAGCATACTAACAATTATAATTTGTTACAGAGAAGAGATTACGGTGTCCTCGCCCCCTTTCTGCCCCCAAAGCACGAGTATGTTCTGTTCATAACGCTCTCGGAAGTGCAAATCAAATTGTATCAGGAATATTTAGACAATTATTCAAGAAGGTATGTTGTATAAAAATATACTTTATATGGGATGACATGTTGATTATATATTTTAGATGAACTATTTAAAATTAAATATTAATTAATGTTTTTTACTTTTATCGTAATTTCGAGATCCGTGAAGGATTTATTTTCTTAGATTATTATATTTGTTTTTATTTTGCGACATGATTATTAAAACATGATTTTATTATGCAATTATTTAAATAATATATTACTTTTTCTTTTATTTATTAAATAGATAAATAATATTGTTCTCTCCTTCGCAGACCATTACCGGGCAAATCATCAGGATTTCTTTTCCCTGATTTCCAATCATTACAGAGGATATGGACTCACCCCCTTGTGTTAAAATATAATTCGGAAAGATATGAAATCATGCAACAGAAAAAGGTAATAATTTGTTTGTCTATTTTTTTTTTTTGTAATGATTTTCAAAATGAAACTATTTGAAAGACAAATAATGACAAATAAAAAAATCTAATATTTACTCCTTTTACTTACAGAGAGAAAGAGAAGAGGAAGATTCGGAAGGGTCATTGGTTGACTTTATCGATGATGATTCCACGCCAGAGGTAATGCACTGTGGATATAATATTTAAAATTTTGTAAAAGTATTTTTGTGAATCGTATCTATACTCGGTGCGGTGTAGCTTGGTGCGGCTGACACATGCCAATATGACGTTGGCATACATGATTAGAGATGTGACGTTATGCAATTTATTTTTATCGCTAACGAAACTCGCAGCGTAAGTATAGCTCTTATTAATAGCAGTGTCTGTTAGTGTGTTTATTCTGTTGTGCAATGTCTCTAGGTGTATAAACTTTTCAATGTATATATTTAGGGGCTACATAATAGTAGCTTTGAACTTATATTAAATAATCAAAATCAGGTTTATATTTTTTTCGTGACAACTTTTTTAACGATAATGATAGTTTCTGTTGTTTCATTAATATAATGATAGACTTTTTACAATAATAATTGAACAACGCCCAATATACATTTTTTATTATAAAAAACATCGACTTTCCATCCTAGTATAGTACGTCACATCACTAAGCTCGTCTATGGTTTTACGTTATACGCATAGGACTTTGCTTAATATTTCTTTCCATTTGATTATATTTGGAGACTATCACATTCTGGTTGGATTTGATTTAATTTACCACAGTAGTTGGCGATCTACTATTTTACGAATGAGGTATGAATAAAATACTTAATTATATTTTTTTAATTGCGACGGCTTGCAAGAGTAAAACGTAACGTTACTGGAACTGTCAGCCGCACCATGTTACACCGAAATAGGTATAAAAAGTTATACATATTATTTAACACATTTTGAAGAACATTTTGTAGTGTACAGAATGTGAATCTAGACTAATCTCGAAACATTTCATAAATTATTTTCATCATAATCGGTTTAGGAGGTGTTTAGTAACACACACACGCACAAGAATTAAATATAAAAAGATTATGTCTGGGTTATTAAGCATTAATCACATAATCTATGAGATGAAAATGGAGGTAATCCAAGCAGTGGTCAGACTGCAGACAGCAACAACTGTCCAGAACAACACTAAACAATATTTATTTATTTACGATCATCATCATGGGGTGCCATCTTCATACCGAAGTTCGGAGGTCAGCATTATTGACAGCTTTATTTACGATAGTACTTATATTTTAAAAAATGCGACACCAGGAGACGTCGAGTGAGGACACCACAGAGGAGTCGTCGGACGCCATGAGCGACGACAGCCGAAAGAAGAGCAAGAAGAAAAAGTCCGGGAAGAAGTCCAAGGGGAAGGAGGGGAAAGCGGGGGCGAGGAGGGGGACTAGGGCCAATCCGAGTGAGTTGAATATTTTAATATTATTACTAACCTATTATCTAGTAGTATTATGTAGTTGAGACTAATGACTAATGTCTATGAGGCTCAATCCAGGGATAAGGGTTTTTGAGATTATATGAAAAAAAAAACGTATATGAATGAAGAATTATAATAGTAAAATAGTAACTATTGACATTTTTATTATTAGTTAGGATGTCAAAAATAGGAGAATTATACTTCATCATCGTCAGCCTCTATCCGTCCACTGCTGAACATAGGCGAACATCTATGAACGCCAAGACGACCGATCCCTTGCTAATCTCATCCAACATGGACCAACCAAAACATCGTCTATGTAAACACCACTCCACTCTTGAACCATATTGACCTATCGGCAATCTATTCTAGAAGGTCAATATGGTTCAACTATGGTTCCTGACTCCTGAGTGCGTGACCTTTTTTCCGTCCATCCTTCTTTGATCCAAGCCGAACCACACAGAGTATCACAAATTAAATCCGCATTACTAAACAATTCTTCACCAGAAATACTTCCTGGTAGAGCGGATAAAAATGTGCGTGCTATCAGTGGCTCCACCATTTATAGTGTATAAATGGTGGAGGTGGTAATAAAGTGGGTTTTTGACATTATCTAACGATCAGACATGCATTCGACGTTGTTCACGAGGCTCATCTTTTCCGATTTCTCCATGCGACAACAAATTACCGGTTCTTTTCGTGATTTTATGTCAATGGCAAAGTGCCATATAGGGTAGGCTATGGTTGGTAAGGAGATAGACGTATAATGAATGTTTCATTTTAGTCGATGTGGATGAGGAGGAGGTGCGGCTGTCGGACGTGGAGGTGAAGCACGACAACCCCACGGAGTGGTGGGTGCCGCTGGTCAACGACGACGAGCTGGAGGACCTGCGGCACTCGCACAAGCTGGTGCTGCTGTTCGACATCCTCAGACAGTGCGAGACTATCGGGGACAAGCTGTGAGTGTTACGGCATTGGCACAAGTCATTATGCTTGTACAGTAGACCCTCGATAATTTAAAAACCTCTATAACTTCAAAAAATAATATGTTCCCTTCCCTTAGCCTATCACTAATATGACCCTTGATAACTTAAAACCTCTATAACTTAAAATATTTTGTGTTTCCCTTGGACTTTAACTTATCGAGGTTCTAGTGTATTATTATTATTATAATAGCACAATTATTTGATACAGTCAGCAGAGAAGGACTTTACATGGCATTGGAGAAGATTGGATGCCCTCCCAGGCTTCTATCACTAATAAAATCATTTCATCGAGACATGAAAGGGTCTGTTATCTTTGATGGTAGCATATCTACACCCTTTAACATGCGTAGAGGTGTACGTCAGGGATGTGTCTTGGCACCTACGCTATTTGGTATTTTCTTCTCGCTTCTCCTAAAAGTTGCATTTGGCGAAAATAAGCAGGGTGTACACTTACACACGAGGACTGACGGCAAACTTTACAATATTTCTCTCCTCAAATCTAAACGCCACCGTGAGGATATGTTTGCGAACAGCTTGCTCTTCGCTGATGATGCAGCTTTTGTTGCTACATCCCAGGGAGAGCTCCAGAGTATCATGGACAAATTTTCAGGGGCTTGCGCTCTTTTTTCTATGTCTATAAATGCAAAGAAAACTGTAGTGATGTCGCAAGGATGCGCGGAAAAACCGACAATTTTTTTGGATGGCGCACCACTGGAATGTGTTGCAAACTTCTGCTATCTAGGGTCGACTATATCGAGCAATCTCTCACATGATACCGAGATCAACTGCCGCATCGGTAAGTCCGCCACGATGATCGGGACGCTTAGTACAAGAGTATGGGACAATAAACATCTGTCCATCAGAACTAAAACGATTGTCTATGAAACCTGTGTCTTGAGCATACTTTTGTATGGAGCTGAGACCTGGACATCGTATGCTAAACAAGAAAGAAAGCTCAACACGTTTCACATGCGATGTCTTCGTAGCATTTTGGGCATAACTTGGCAGGACAAAATCACAAACGAGAGGGTATTAAAGACTGCACAGCTACCTAGCATAACTGCATTACTCAAACAAAGAAGATTGCGTTGGTTAGGGCATGTGAATCGGATGGACCCTTCTCGCCTGCCTCGTAGAACTCTTTTGAGTGAAGTTTCCAACGCAAAACGTCCAATAGGTCGCCCCATGTTGAGGTTTAAGGACAGTGTGAAGCGAGACATGATAGCTTTTGACATCGTCCAGTCGATGGGAGTGGTGGGAGAATCTGGCAGAGGACCGCGACTCCTGGAGAAAGACCATTGCGGATGGAGTCAGTGTGCACGATAAGGAATGGTTTGCAGCGCTGGCCAGTAAACGCGCAAAAATACGCAGTTGTGCAAATGATCCCCCACCACCTAGGGACATGCAGCCTTCTAACCACTGCACATTGTGTGGCCGGATATGTAAATCCCGGATTGGCTTACTAAGCCACGAAAACAAATGCCGTAACAACCCCAAAATGAATAATTGACGCTGTTTAAATCATCTTTCAAAGATGTTAAAGGCCAATTATGATGAATAGCACAAGCTAAATAAATTACATCGTGTGTATTATAATAGCACATGTCATTAAAGTTAGACTGTTGTTAAGTGAATATTGAGTGCGAGCTGTTCAGCAGTTCATGCAGCTTCGCTCGCGTTAACTTTGATGATGATCATTTTTCTACTTGATTTTATTCTTACCTCTAAACGAAATAACATTAATTACCAATTTATACTAAATCTGGACAAATTATATGCTTTATGCTGCATCAGAAATAATTACCTCATTGAAAACAGCATGAAAATCCATCTAGTAGTTTTGAGTATATAGCATACAGAGCGTACAGACAGACCGGAACAGTGGAGGCCTTAGATTGTAATCATGATTATGAGGATTAATATGGTATTTGTGTAAATAGCATACACTGCTGCTATAGAATTGCTAATCGTTTTTATTTTAAGTATTAATATGCATTTAGATACCATGTTATCTCCAACATAGACATAATATTTATTAGTCATTATCCATAATGGCTAATTATTATTTAGAACATTATTTTATAACATAGAATGATAACTATGTTATTTCTTTATATTTTTATGTCTCAAGCATACATTATATTCTAATATAAATCTGAAAATTTCAGATTGGTGTTCTCACAGTCGCTATATTCATTGGACCTGATAGAACATTTCTTGGGCAAGGTGGACGAAGCGACGCAGGAGGGAAGAGTGGATGAGAAGTTAAACGGACACGTCGGTGAGTGACGGGTTAAATAGTAACCGTTATAATATGCTAAATCTCCACTGATATTTAGTATACTTATTATAAGAAGCTGACCTTGATGAAAAATAGTCATTGAAGATCGTACCTTTAACTTATTTAAGAAGTGAGTAGTTAAGACTCCGAGACAGCTAAAGACATTATTTGACAGTTTGAGATTGTATTTTTTTTTTGGGTGTTGTTTATTAAATTGTTAATCACGTAATTTATTTTAACTTATTTTTGTTTCAACAACTTCAAAAAAATATGTTTACGTTTTGCATGCTCATTACAATTGTATAATTTTATACATAACCTTCACAAATAGTATAATAGTAATATTTTATTTTGACATTCTACAGGTTCCTGGTCTCCGGGCGTGGACTACTTCCGACTGGACGGCTCCACGTCGTGCGAGAACCGATCCATCTGGTGCAAGAACTTCAACAGGGAAGACAACCCCCGAGCCAGGTACACTACACTATTGTAAACGTTCACACCAGAGGTCTTAATTTTTTTTAAATATTTGTCCCAGGCCCGTTTCCAATGCTGTTTTTGTATAGCCAGGATAGACAGCGGTAGCCACCGACAGAGTGTTCCTTTGGTGAACATTTTCCATTGTTCCTTTGAAATTATTTTTCTCTTTACAATTAAAGTGGCATATAGTAGATTGCAATTATTAAATAGAAGAGTAGCCAGGAAAAGCCCAGCTGCAATGCGCCACAAAGAAATATGATAATGTCCACAAATGTTTTAGAAAGTATTATTAACTGTTAGTGCATATTATATAATGTTAAATATACAACATAATAATTGTTGTTTGAAAGTAAATGTATATTAGTGAAGCATACAAGTGTATGTAATATATATATTAACTATGAGCAACTTATATATTTCTCGGTGTTAAGTTATTTTTCAGTAATAACTGTGACTATCATTAACATTTTTTTATTTTATAATTAACATATCATTAGTATAGATCGGAAGTTTTTTAAGACGACCATGAGATAGCTGTAATAAGTCACTTCCGGATTACTGCTGATGTTGTTGAGAGTTAACGTTCGTTACTTACTATTTATTAGTTGGTTTGTCTGTGGGCAGGTTGTTCCTGATCTCAACCCGCGCGGGCGGTCTGGGCATCAACTTGGTGGCGGCCAACCGAGTGGTTATCTTCGACGTGTCGTGGAACCCCTCGCACGACGTGCAGAGCATCTTCCGCGTCTACCGCTTCGGACAGAAGAAGCCGTGCTACGTCTACAGATTCCTAGCCATGGTCGGTGTTCATGTTATTTATATACATTGTTAAATTATAATCATTAACAAAATATTAATGTTATATTGGGTCAAGGTTTCTGTCAAACTTATTAGCCTTTGAAAATATTGATATTTAATAACAATTACATATGCACAAAATAGTAAAATAGGCTCTACACTATAGAGGCAATGACCCCAAAATTGAGTGAGCTGTATTCTGACAATTAGATGTTCATTAAGTCTAAGCAAAATAATAAAATTCGTCGAACGTGCTTATAAATAAAAAATAGTAGCATAACTACTGTAATTAATGTGATTTGTAGTGAGTTACTCAGAAAATTATTAGGATATTCTAAGAATGGTCTTATGTACTTATTTATTAGCCAAATAAAATTTAAGTTTGTATAAATTTTTGTCCGCAGGGCACAATGGAGGAGAAGATCTACGAGCGGCAGGTGACCAAGCAGGCGATATCGAAGCGCGTGATCGACGAGCAACAGATCGACCGGCACTACGCCGAGAACGACCTCGCCGAGCTGTACAAGTTCGAACCGCGCCCGCCCGTGCCGCGCGAGCTGCCCCCCCTGCCGCGCGACCGCCTCTTCGCAGAGATGCTGCGGGAGCACGAGGCGCAGATTTACAAGTACCACGAGCACGACTCGCTGCTGGAGAACAAGGAGGAGGAGACGCTCACGGAGGAGGAGCGCAAGGCGGCCTGGGAGGACTTCGAGAACGAGAAGACGCGCCCGCCGCCCGCGCCCTTCCCCGGACCCTACGGCCACAACGGCATGGGTACGTGCACGCACACATAACTCTGCTACGTCCATACACGTACACACACGCAAACATAAAATATGTACGCCCTTTTTTACGCATTCGTATTATAATTATGTATATGTTTATATTTATAGTTATATAATAAAAATAATTTAAGTTTTTAATCTGAAAGTGTATACAAATTTACCAAAGGCTGGGTTCATGTGTGTATCTAATAATGTATTATTCGTTGTGCTTCTAGTCCCGGGGCTTTTGGCTCAGCAACAACAACACCTGGCGTACGCTGCTCTAGCGGCGATGCTGCGTAAAGATATGCCCAACGTCAACGACAACCAGATCAGAGACATGATACCTATGCTGTATCAAGCTAACCCTCAAGTAAGTCGACCCTCAGCTAAATATAATTCTGTATTCAATCACTCACTGACAGCCTCATATGTGAAACAAATGAAAACTGGAAAAAGCAACTAATTGCTCATAATTATGAAACATCCAACCTTTTTTAACAGTTTAGCTTCCTAGGTAACTCCTAAGTAATATGAAGACATTAAACAATGTGGTTACTTTTACATTAATACTAGTGTTAGTAAATCACCATTTACAAACTAAATAATATTAATGAGTTATGTAATTTGGACAGAAATTTATTAACTTTTTACTGTGCATGCAATGTGCAACACATCACATACTGACTTATTGCTCATGTTCTATGATTTCCTATAAGTACTTAAGTTTTTTTTTGTTTAAATCTATTTATATATAATATGTGTTAAACAATTTATTATAATCGAATGACAGACATAATCATATTATAAAATTATTTGTTTAGATGTTCGGTGGATATGATTACGGTGTAAGTTGCTATGACAATATTTAATAGAGCAATATCATGTACTTTTATTTTTCTGCCGGCGTCGCATGGTAATATTATTTATATTAGACACGGAATACAAAGATACTATTAAGTATACTTACTTGTATATTATATTATGCATGTCGAAAGTGGGCTTTCAAAATCCATATGAATTTTTATGGTCATCACTAGCAGAAAATAGGGATGCTATATTAATAATGTTTACTAAGTGTTTTATTCACAATACAGCATGTTAATCTGTTGAAATACACACCCTAGTTTATTTATGAAATATATTTTATATAATTATACTATAAGATTTGTTTTTTTTTTACAGCTAATGCAGAAAATGGGCGAAATATTCAAGTATGTGCAGCCCAACATGATGAATCCAGGAATGATGAACCCGGTCATGAATTCAGGTAAAATAATCTTATAATAATGACACATGTGAGAACTGATGGCTGATTTGCCATCTGAATATTGGTCCTCTTTGAAAGCCCGTCAGTCATTCGACCTTCAACTAAATGGGAAAACAATCTTCATGCAGTGCTTGGTCCTAAATGGATGCCAGTGGCAATGTATCAACCGTGGACGGAAAGAGGTTTAAATTATGAATAAGTTGTTTATGGGTTCTAAGGCACCTCACATATTCTAAATCTGGTGTGTAGTTCGGATAATGAGGTTGTTAAACCACAGCCTGTGTAGACATATAAAATTTGAAAATGAACTGGGAAGGGAAGCTGAGTATATATATTTTTCAGGTGGGAGGGGTTTCGCTATGCCGCGCTTCCGGCTACATGGGTACCACCATTTTGCTGGTTTTTCCATGAAATCCCCTCCCTTTTGCTCTATTTCGGAGAGAGGATAAGTTCAGGCAGTCTAATTTCTGGCATAGAGACTTGTGTCTTAACATAAATAAATTAATGAGTTGACTGGGTTAGTTCCAGGCAATGGTGACAACTTACCATCTGTTTGTATATCTAAGGGCCTGTTTCACAATCTTCAGATAAGTTCCGAATAGGCTATCCGCAACATATTTGACAGACACTCCATACTCTATCTGTCAAATATGTTGTGAATAGCCTATTCGGAACTTATCTGGAGATTGTGAAACAGGCTCTTACTGACATAAAAAAAAGGGAAGTAATTAAATGAACGGCATTATAAATTTTGGAGGAGCAAAAAAAACTCGGCATTTAAATAATTTGGTTGGCATACAAAGATTTTGTACGCAATAAAATAAAGCTGGTAGCAATTCTTGTTCCGCAAATAATTTTGATAATGGTCGAAAATTAAATCGTAATTAAGCAGCTTACAATATTATGACCTCGCATAATAAACATTCATCGGGCAAAATAATTACTTGAGCGGCACATTTCTTTGCATTACATTTTATGTCCTGTGTTCACACCGGTGTAGGTTTGCGCTATTTACCGCTAGATGGTGTTGTAAGTATGTTATTGAACAAAATTATAAAAATTGAAGAAGAAATTAATAAACTATAGTATCATTCTTAATAAAAGACTAGTGAATTAATTCAGGTCATGACGTCGTCAAATCCTGTGTTCAGCAGTGGTCCGTCCACTAAAGGCTGATAATATGATGATGAAATTTTTTTCTTCAAGATTTTATTTTGTTTCAGTTTCGTAGATTTATGTAGATAGTAGATAGATTATGCAGGTATTAAAAATTGTAGGTGGTGTGTAAAATAAACAAGCAGTTCAAAAACTTGCAATATTCAATTCAATCATTACCTACAAAAATCAAATCAAATTAAAACATTCAATACGCAAGAATCGATCCACAATTTTAAACTTATTTGTATCAAGACGTACAGCTCTACGGTTAACACTGTCCGCGCGCGCTCAGGCTGTACGCTGTCGTTCGTAAGTTCAAATCCTCTTCATACCATTATCTATGAATTTCTTCTTTTGTTTGTTTATACATTTTTAAATAATATTTTTTGATATTACAATAATTATAAATACGATTTACAAACTAAAATTTTGTATAAAAATTGAATAAGAAATTAATAAATTATATTATCATTCTTAATAAAGGACCAGGGAATTAATTCAAATCATGACGTCATCAAATCCTGTGGACTGGGCTATAACGCAGAATTTAATGAAAAAGAAAGTTGCTTGAAGTTATATTCATGCTACTTATATAAGCAGCACAAAATTATTTTTTTTGCTTACCCTCCGAGTGCTTACCAAAATTTTATTAAACAGGAGCAGCACATTGCCCCTCTTTTAATTAATATGCCTTTCAAAAATAATTACAGCCATCAAAAATGAAAAAAATTGCTGCTTGATTTTAAAATGTTTGCTGAACATAAGTTGCCGCTCAATTAGCTATTTCTGCTACCAGATTATATTTTTCTGCTCACAAAAATACGAATATTATGCTAGTCGTTTAAATAACACCCTAAAAAAATATTTTGAAGTATATATTATATGTTAGCAGGCGGAGCCGCCATGGGCATGGGCATGGGCGGTAGCAGCGGTCTGCAGTACGAGCCACCGTGGCAGCGGCAGCAGCAGCAACAGCACCAGATGCGGCTGCAGCAGCTATTGCAGCAGCAGCAGAACGTGAGTCAAGCTGGCGATGTATGTATACCAAAGACTGCCTGCTGTGGTGATACACAGGCAAACCGACAGTCCCCCAAAGTAGTCCTTATTTTATCAAGCACTGGTGATTCGTTCACGCGAAACTCAAAGCACGCCATATGATATGCCATCATATTATGCCGTTCATCCTCCCAGTCCCCTTCATATTATCATGTAGTTATATGCAAAACTCTTCAGTTGGAAACTTATGACATGCACAAAGGGCTGATTTCTCGGTGTTAATGTATCAGGGATTCGTAAATGTTTGCGAAGTCACATTGAAATTATTTATATGTTAAATGTATGTAGCATATAGATCTTGGTTTATGGTTAGGATTATTATATACCTGATATTTATGCCCGATGAGTGATGTGCGCTAAAAAATAATTTCATCAATCCGCATACGGCTGGGAATCTAAGGTGACGCTGGTGAAGGTGTAGGCACCAGCCAGTGTTATATAATTACTAAGTCACTGTCAGCCAAATCTATATGTATAACGGTTTTGCTTTCAGATCGGAGCGAAGTTGTACGCGGGCGGGCTGGGCAGCCGTGACCCGGTCGCCATGGCGCTCCAGCAGCAGCGCGCCAGAGAAATGATGCTGGGGGAGAGACAGCGCCCGCGCGGACGGCCCCCCGCGCGCCCCGTGCAAGCGCCCGGCGACGTCGTGAACCTGGACTCCGACTAGACTGGTCATTATCACTGTGCTACATTATACAATTACTGTAATGGTATAGGTGGTTTTGTCGTCCAAAGTGATGAAATTGAGCCCTTAGAGGCTTATTTTCTTTTGTCTGTCAAAACTTAACAAAAGGCTGATCATAAAATTGGTCTAGAGGTTTTGTAAAAGAATAAGTTTTCAAGACTATACCTATTTCGGTGTAGCATGGTGCGGGTGACAGTTCCAATAACGTTACGTTTTACTCTTGCAAGCCGTCGCAATTAAAAAAATATAATTAAGTATTTTATTAATACCTCATTCGTAAAATAGTAGATCGCCAATTACTGTAGTAAATTAAATCAAACTCAACTAGAATGTGATAGTCTCCAAATAAAGTCAAATGGAAAGCAAAATTAAGCAAAGTCCTATGCGTATAACGTAAAACCATAGACATGCTTAGTGATGGGATGTACTATATTAGGATGGAAAGTCGATGTTCTTTATAATAAAAAATGTATATTGGGCGTAGTTCAATTATTATTGTAAAAAGTCTATCATTATATTAATGAAACAACAGAATCTATCATTATCGTTAAAAAGTTGTCACGAAAAAAATATAAATCTAATTTTGATTATTTAATTTAAGTTCAAAGCTACTATTATGTAGCCCCTAAATATATACATTGAAAAGTTTATACACCTAGATACACTGGACAACAGAATAAACACACTAACACACACTACTATTTATAAGAAATATACTTACGCTGCGAGTATCGTTAGCGATAAAAATAAATTGGATAACGTCACATCTCTAATCATGTATGTCAACGTCATATTGGCATGTGTCAGCCGCACCAAGCTACACCGCACGGAGTATAAATGAAGAAAAAAAAAACATGAATTTGCTTTAATTAATTTAAAATTACATAATAAATAAAATTGTTTAAAAAGATTTAATGATTACATCTGCAATGAACAAGTTACTGAACAAAAAATACCTTTTTTTTTTTAAATTAATCTCAAAATTTATAGGATTATATTTGTTACAGATTCTCAAGATGTATAGTTACTGAACCAATGTATATTGAAGAAAATAGGGTGCTAAGATATAAGCGTGGTGGGCTTATATAACTCTTTGGCACAAGATGATGGGCTCAGCCAGATTGCTTTTTGTATTCTTTATTTCTGCACTCGGACACCACATATCACGAATCTCATATTTCTATTCCACTTTGGTTATGGCAAGACTCTTCTTACAATATGGTTTATGTCAGTATCACCGGTCATGATCACATATCAAGAGAATCTCTATGAATTTACATATGAGAACAGCAGCTAATAGTTTTTCTGCACAAATTGTGTATTGTTAAGGTCATGGACTATGGTATGAATTTGTAAGAAATTCTGAAAAATATGTGCTCAGAGAGTGAGAAAAATAGGGGAACTAACACAAGTACACATAGAAAATAATACGCAATCATAGACATTATTGTAAATAAAGTATATATTTATAAAAGAAAACTTCAAAATCATTTTAAAAATTATCACTTATCAGCAATTAGCATATTTAATATAAGGAGTTGTGGCTTGTGTTACTTCCTAATTTCATTATATCTTGTATTCAATTTTTTCCAGAGTGAAAGAGTAAAGATAAATGAACAAATATATTGTCGGAACTTTAAAATGATGTTAGTATGACAATTTTAACTATATCTCTCAGTACAGGAACTTAGCAGTAAGCATTGTATGTCATTAGTTCTAATGTGGCTAATCATCAAACTAATTATCTATTTTCACAAGACGATTGTTAGGCTCTGGCAATTCAATAATTATCATTGCTTGGAAAGAAATAGAGAAAATTCACAATAATTTCTGGATTTTCTCTATTCTCATACATTAATGGTTAGTGAGGATGCAATGTTTATAAATTGTTCATATGAAAATGGTCCTTTAAGTTAGAGGGAATCAAACTAAGGTACATGTGCACCAACATAAATAGTTACTATTGGATATTGTGTTGTGCATATATTATATAACTTTTTTATTTCTTTTCTTATATAATAAATCTTAGTATGTATTTCATATTATGTACTACAATTTTCTTTTATAATTTAAATAGCCCATGTAAAATTTAAATTTTTATGAAGAGAATTATTTTCATCTACACAATATTTAACATTTATTTAGATGACATTTATAACATTGGTCATTCCAAATTTTATTGTAATCTTTTCTGTATGCAACTAATTAAGGTATTGTATATAGCTGGGCACAAGACTGTGAATCCTCAATCCATCAAATGTTGACAATTATTAACAAAGTTAACATTTAAATTATCTTCATAAGCTATATTTAAACACTATTAATGGGCTTGTTTACTTTTTGAAGTCCATAAATGATGTATTTATTTGCTAAATTTATTTTGTGTACACCACATATACACCGGAAATACCTTTATATAAAAGACCTCTAATGGTGAAAGCATGTGTATTGTTTATCATAGTAACAACATATTCGTTTTTCTTGGATGGATTAACTAACAAGATGTGTCTAAACTTAATGCATTTACAATTAGTTAACTTTTCTACTAACAGATTAGTGATTAACAAAGTTAACTATTTCATTAACGGTGCCCAGCTATGAGTTATGTATAAATTCAATAAACCTATTAGGTTTTCCCAGTGTGTATCTCTACTTTGTACTTTATTTATTAACCTGATATACAGGTGATTCATTTGTGATATCATTACCCTTAAATTTTTGTATACGTTTATTTTTAATATGTCACAGTGACATTAATTTTAGTACTGGATAGTAAACATATAATAGATATCTTTTAGAGTAATTATTATAATAATATTAATGTGACACTACATCTTATTATTACTGTTAAAAGATTTTTTTTTATGAAACATTTTAAATGTTGTTTTTTTTAATTGCTTAGATTATACTTACTTTATTTTATTTATAGTTATAAAAATATAATAACAAACAGTATTTGAATTAGATTATAGTTTTTATTGATTGGATTTATAATAATTTTAGTAAGTTAAATAGCAATGGTACTATTGATAATGAGTAATGTGAGATCGCTACACATGTGAGGACTGCTGTAATTGTTTCATATGTATGTAATATATGTAACTGTAGAAAATCTTCCTATTATTTTGTAGTACAATTAAAATATAATAAATGATTTGGAACTGTGTACATCATTTATAATTTTTCATGAAATACCTATTTTTAGAATGCAGATAACATCAAAACACAGAAATATTTGATATCTTGATTTCTGGATATAATAGGGTGGAGGCCAAACAAGTGATGTGACAATTCATTCCGTGTGACTATAAACCGGGGTTTTAGTGCAAAACTGCAGATTGAATTTCTGTCTCAGCTTGAAATTTTATGCTTGTCATGCCAGGCCCTGATATTTATATATGTAAGTTGTCTTTCTTTGGCTTAGATCAGGATATGCACACTCATCATCATAAGCCTTTATCCACCACTGCTTAGCAGGCCTCCTTCAATGAACACTGTTGTGAAAGTAATAAATACCTCTATGTAAACTTCTCTTCAGTTACAAGATTATGGAGCAAAAACAAGGTATATTTTATTGTATTTTACTTCTTACACTATTTCTAAACTTACAGGTGGGTATGTAGAATTGAAAGTTCCACGTATATCTTATATTGATTATATAGTTTAAAGTGGAAGCTGTATACATCTATACACATTGCATGGCAGATTCTGTGTGGAACTTGATTCCGCAAAGTAATATGATGTTCATTTCACAGAAAAACAAGTCAGAATAATTAGGACTGTCATGATTTTATAATCTTGGCAAAAAAGATAAGCATAAAGTAAGACGAATATAAGTTAACATGAAATTTTATCATATAGGTAGTTTTAATATACACTATTCATTTAATGTATTGTACATTGAGTCTTATTAATAAAAATTACATCTTTTTATAGATTAATACGGCTAAATATTCAGATTGGGTATTCCGGTTTTAGTACCTATGGACACTTCCATATACTTTATTAACTTTCTAGCAAGAAACTGGGCTTCTGAAGCTATTGACACATTAGCGTTTATCATATCAAGTCTATTTTCAGCACAAAATGAAATAATCTCACTGGCACTCACAGCCATGGCATTTATTGGCAGTCCAGAAGCATTCACTAACACTACACGACGTATTCTCAAATCAGGATGTACTTGTTCTAACATTTTCTTCGCCCACTCAACACAAAATATCCGAGTAGTGTCTATAGCGATTATAATAAAGTCTAACGCCAGTTTTCCAGTAATATTAGACTGTCTCACAATATCCTCTAAACTAAGCGAGCGCAATACAGCCAGTTTCCATCTGTGGCATCCTCTTGCTTGAACATCTAATAGCGCTTCAGATAAGTTTTCTGTGATGTCTGCATTTGAAGAAATTACAGCCACATTTATATTCTTTTTGCAACAGGTTGGACCAATCCATGGTACTATTATTGTATCATTATCCATAATATTATATGTAATTAATCTTTAACAATGCTATTATTAAAATTTAAAATTAGTTTGTGGGACCGGTAAATGTTTTGAAATTCAAAGTTCTTTTTTAATATTTGTTCCTGTTGGAACCGGCTCAGACCAAAGGCCATGCTACCATATCTGTCGTAAAATCGTTATTGTCTATTGTATATTATATCTTACGTCACAATATTCACCAAAATTCAAATTTTATTATGGATTAAGTTTTTTAAATAAACTATTATAAAAAACCGTCAGAACAGTCCTATATAAAAAATTGCTCCAGAACAATTCTCCGTAGTATTGGCTAACCAATCACAGTCTAAACATATTGCGTTTTTAAGATAAACGATTTATATAGAAAACCACTACGTAAAAATAAAATAGGAAATAACAATATTTAATTAATGAAAACAGAAAAAAACAACTTTTGAGTTTTTCCGTCCACGTTTACTGGTTTTTGACAGTAGAATTACTGTTCTGATTCTTTTCTATAGTGTTTGTTTTAAAAACTTAATCTGCATGTAATGTTTTTTGGTTTTAATTGGTAGGAAAATATTGTGGTGGACTGTTTGGGGTGTTTGAAGTGGGAAGTGATAGTAGATCGATCGGGACCGGATTAAGATTATCCGACGTTACTCCATATTTACTGGTCTTAGCTTGTTCCAATAGGAACGAAAATAATAATAATGGCGCGCGCGGTGTGCCTTGTTTTTTTAAACTTTCAAATTAAACTTTAAAGACGAGTATGTGCAAATAAAGTAAATTCAAATTATTAAAAACTTTATAACACTTAAATAAGATTTTATTCGTAGTTCTTCATACAACAGTGCTGCATTTTAAGCAGGGTCGACAATCTTCATAGTAGTAAATGGGAAATCGTACACTTATAAGTATGCAAAATGGGGAATAACAGTAAAAGTATTGCCGATCCGTTAATAATACTGACATTTTAATTTAGTTTCGTTATATTCCCATAAGTTTCTGTGTCTCATAAATAGATGGCAGTATTCTTAGTTTTGTATCTTCTTAGATTGTATTAAGGAGTGTAGAGATAGATCGTAATTCGTATTTGTTAGACAAGATGGCGTTAACCAGGATCGACAGTCTGGCTCGTTAAAGCTGGCCCCCCATATTTTTTTTTATTGTTTTTTAAATTTTGTTATATCATTTCGTTTGTTCTTAATTATTCTTTATAAATTGTCGTTTGTTCTTCCATAGTTTAATTATAAAAAAATATTTAAATATCTGCCTTCTAGCTGGCCCCCCAATTTTCATTTTACTATTTCTATCGTCATTATTGAACTTTTTATATTTGATTCCGTTTGTTCTTAGATAATCTACGTTTGTTCCAACAAAAATAGATCCAGTTTTTGCTTAATTATCAATTTTAATTTAGCTACTTTTTCTTAAAATTTGTTCCTGTTCGAACTGGCTAAAACAAGAAGGTTAGACAATAATGTCTATATAGAAATATAATAATATATTTTTCATTCCAACTTTCCGGGTGAATAACTAGGAGTACGAAGGCACAATAATTAAATCTAACATTTATAATAATCTTATTATACTAATTTAAAATAAATTACTATGATTATTTTCAATCAATTATCACGGCTATCACTGGAATATTATTCTGTGTGGATATAATTGTTTATTTATTTATTTCGACTTACAAATACTTAAAAAAATAACACTGCATATTTTTCAATTAATTATCAAAGCTATCGTAGTATGGTAAGGGAAAATTTTAAACTTTTCTATTATTTGTAGTTTCGATACTCATGTTCAATGAGCCCGACAATCTGGGCTCGTTAAAGTTAGCCCCCATAAAAAAATGTTTGATTGTTTTTTTAGATTTTGCTATCACAATATATCGTTTGTTCTTCGTTTGTTCTTGATTATTCTTTATAAATTGTTGTTTGTTCTTCAATAGTTTATGCATAGAGTAATTTGATACTACGGAAACAATAATGTCTAAATAAAATATAACAATTAATATATTTTTTATTCCAATTTTTGGAGTGAACAACTTGGAGTACGAAAGCACAATAATTAAATCTAAAATTTATAATAATCGATATATCTTTCTTATACCTTTAAACGAGCAATTCTTGTATATATGTATAGAATCTGAATCTCGGAAACGGCTCCAACGATTTTCATGAAATTTTGTATAAATGGGTTAAAAACGGAGATAAATCGATTTAGCTAGGATTTAGAAAACTTTTTTTATCCGTGTTTTGAGGAAACGATAAAATGTGATAAAAATACAAACGTAAATTTCGCTGTCACATAGTATGTCATGATAGCTTATAATGGAAAAATTAGGCAGATAGATCCGAACGAGCCTGGTTCGAATCTCTAGTCCGAATTTTGCTTTTCCTTTTTTTTTAAATCATTTTTTTGGAAGAAAAATTTTATCGTATTCAATCACTAAGGGTACCGAGCAAATGCTCGGTCAACCAGGTACTACTATAATAATATGAAGTTTGTTAATACGTGGAGGGTAGAATTAATTTTAATTTCCACAGTTAGTATTTCCAAGTGTTTTTATTATCAACAATGTTTTTATTATTAATTTTCAACTATTCTAGCATTTTTAAGTTTTAATTCTCATACTTTAAAATAAATCATGTTCAATCAATATTAGTTATAATTTTAAATGGCATAGAAATAATTTCATTATAATATGGAGCAGCTATAAATATTAACTGAAGAGGGTTTTTAGGTATTACCTAAAAAATAACTAACGATCACTGGAATATTACAATATTTCAGTGGTAATTATTTGAAAAATATTCATTGTAATTTTTAAATAGTAGTTTAAATTGATTATTTTAAATATAACATTTAAATACTTACTTCAAGTAGTTTACTTCAAAAATTAAAATTAAAAAATTATTATATTTAGAGAGGGAAGTATGATCTTTGGTCTTAGTTGATTCCAACAGGAACAAGAATTTTTTTTAAAAGTTCATGAAAAATAAAATATGGTGGTTTTATAATTTATTATATTTATTATTTAAATAAAATTATTAATATATTATCAGATAATTAGAAGTGTGATAATAATACGGATTTGTATAAAGTGAAAGCTATGTTCAATAATATGGATTCATTACTAATATTATGTTAATAGCTAAAACGGAGTTTCATTGTGATTTCAATTGTGTAAAATTAAAACTAAATAAAGTGTTTGTAAAAGGGGAAAAAACACAAATTTGATATTAGCTTAAAATAGCTTTGTGTGATTGTTTAATTATGTGAATTAATTATAATAACGTAGTGAAATAAAAACGTAGTGTTTATATCCTCTTTGATGAAAAATAAAATATGGTGGTTTTATAATTTATTAAATTTATTATTTAAATAAAATTACTAATATATTATTAGATAATTAGAAGTGTGATAATAATACGGATTTGTATAAAGTGAAAGCTAAAAGAGGGCTTGAAAAAAAAAAAATTTAAAGCGTAAAGTCGAAGTTACTTTGTTTCACTATTTAATGTTTAATAATATGGATTTATTACTAATATTATATTAATAGCTAAAACGGGGTTTCATTGTGATTTCAATTGTGTAAAATTAAAACTAAATAAAGTGTCTGTAAAAGGAAAAAAAACACAAATTTGATGTTAACTTAAAATAGCTATGTGTGATTGTTTAATTATGTGAATTAATTACCAATATTATGTTATGAGTAAAGCTGAGTGTTTTGGACTTACTTGTGTAAAATGAAAGTTTAAGTGTATGTGAAGAAAAAATAAAGCAGAAAATCTTAAGTTAATTTGTTTCATTTTTTTTTATGTGAATATCTTTAATTACTTTCCTCTTTCCAAAAATAAGTATTGAATTGAATTGAAAATAACAAATTTGCATTTATTAATTAAATGCAAATTTGTTATTTTCAATTCAAAAAATTTCTTATCAAAGGCGAAAAGAACTATAAATAGTATAATACGTATGTATATAATATATATACGAATATATATATATAGTCAGTATATAGTAGTATATACGTAGCTATACGTATGTTTATGTTAATATTAGTTTTGTGTTTCTTGTAGAGATGGCAGCACATAGAGATGTAAAGAACTCGAGCCTTTTGAGTCTTAAATTTTAGACTCGGCTGACAAATTGCACAGCTCGACTCGTTATACCAAGAACCCCAGACTCGAGCACTTAAGTCTAAATAAAGACACGAGCGCAACATGGCGCTCGAGTCTTGATTCGCGCTCGAGTCGTTTTACGCGACGAGTCGCGCTCAAGTTCTTTTCCATTTGGAGTTCCTTTATAAATAAACAGGAAATAAAATATGTAACTTTGTGAGATATAATAGTAATTTAATTATTTTTGTAACGTCTAATATTAAAAAAGAAAAAGCAAAAAAAAAAAAGCAAAAAAAAGCGTAAAATAAAAAGCAATAAATATTGTTCCGTACCCACATAACAAATAAGTGTCGCGTTTTTATCCCTCTTGAGGTACACAGAACATAATAATGCCATGCCTAAAGGCCACATTTAGCATGTTGCCACATAAACTATGTATTTTAAATAAATCAACCTTATTACGCTCAAGACTCGATACGCTCGAGCTCTTTTTAAGACTTGAGTTCTTTTTGAGACGTGAGTTTCTTTTTTAAGACTCGAGCTTTTTTGAAATACGAGTTCTATTTTGGCGCTCGAGTCTTCGAAAAAGGACTGGAGCTCGGGTCGACTCATAGCTCTGAGTTTTGTTAGCACACCGAGTCTTGTAAAATTGAGCCGAGTCTATCGAATTAAGACTCAAAGACTCGAGTTCTTTACATCTCTAGCAGCACATGTAGTTTCCCGTTTTTGCTATCGAGTTAGACCTCTATTCCTTATATACCAAAGTACTCTGTGATTTTAAGTACCTACGTCCTACACCTTGAAAATTTTTTCGTAAGCTTACAATGAGTCGAAGAGATGATAAATTTCCTGACAATGGTTTCGAAGCCTGGGGTGGTTATATGCGAGCAAAAATAGCTAAGCTTGAAGAACAGTTTTCTTCTGCTGTAGGAAATGAAGAAACAAAATTGTCTAACATATTTAATGGTATAAGTATTTATGTAAACGGATATACAACACCTACTGCTGACGAATTAAAAGAATTGATGGCTAGACATGGTGGAATTTATCACACTTATCAAAGAAATGAAGACTTCATAATAGCCTCTAATTTGCCAGATACCAAAGTTAAAAACATGTGCCTATCCAGGGTTGTTAAACCAGAATGGATTACAGATAGTATAAAATCAAATCGGTTACTACATTTTAAAGATTATTTGTTATATTGCAATTCAAAGACACAACCAAAACTAAATTTCCAACCAAATTTAAAACCTGAAAATGAATTATTGGCAATTGAAGAAAATACTAAATCAGAGACTCTACGCGATGACCACACAACTACAAGTTTTATGCAGAAAGTTATTAAACCAGTTGATATTGTACCAATATTAAGTTCAACTTCTAAAAAAGGTGATAGTGTAACAAAAAATGCAAATGATCCCAATTTTATATCAGAATTTTACAATAACTCTAGATTACATCACATTTCCCAGTTAGGAGCACATTTCAAACAGTATGTGAATGAACTTAGAGAAAAGTGTAATTTTGTGTTTCCACTTCGTGAAGATTTAAAAAAGAGAGTCAGCAATATAAACATCAAAACAATTATGGATCAAGGATTTCAAAACAATAAAATTATCATGCATATTGACATGGACTGCTTTTTTGTGTCTGTGGGATTACGAAGTAGACCAGAATTGAAAGGTAAACCCGTGGCCGTTACTCACTCTAAAGGTGGTCAGCCAAGACCAAAACGACCAGGTGTGGACCGAGAAACAGAGTTCAATATGTACAAGCAGAAACAAGCAAAGACACTTTGCCAAGCTATTGGAATTCCCAAGGAAGACATAGATTTTGAGTCAAAAGTGGATAATGTATCAGATGAAAATGAAAAATATGGTAGCATGAGTGAAATAGCATCATGCTCCTATGAAGCAAGAGCAAAAGGTATAAAAAATGGGATGTTCATGGGTTCAGCATTGAAATTGTGTCCAAACTTACAAACAATCCCTTATGATTTTGAAGGATATAAAGAGGTTGCACTTACCTTATATAATACAATAGCTCAGTACACTTTAGATATCGAAGCAGTTTCATGCGATGAAATGTATGTAGACTGTACTGAATTGCTGGCCTCACTAAATATTGGTGTAAATGAATTTGCAACTGCTTTAAGAGATGAAATAAGAAGTAAAACAGGATGTCCTTGCTCTACTGGATTTGGTGGTAATCGCTTACAAGCTAGATTAGCTACAAAACAAGCCAAACCTGATGGACAGTTCTTCTTGACTGCTAATCTTGTACATGAATTTATGTTCAATATTAAACTAAAGGATTTACCAGGTGTGGGTAGACAAACATCACAGAAATTGGAATCCTTGGGACACATAACATGTGGGTCCTTACAGAGCCTGCCCCTTGCTACACTCCAGCAACATTTTGGAAATAAAACGGGAGCTCAATTATTTGACCAGTGCAGAGGGCATGATCCTAATCCATTGTCATTTTATAACATCAGGAAATCAGTATCGGCTGAAGTTAACTATGGCATCCGTTTCGAAAATAATGATCAGTGTGAGAATTTCTTAAAACAGCTTTCAGAAGAAGTACATTCAAGATTAAAACAATTTAAAGTTGCAGGCAAATGTATAACATTGAAGCTTATGGTCCGAGCTAAAGATGCTCCAGTGGAAACTGCTAAATTTATGGGCCATGGATTTTGTGATGTAATTAACAAGTCTACTACCCTACACATAGCAACAGATGACCTGCTAACTATTACAAAAGAAGTTATCGCCATTTGTAGAAAACAAAATATTGATCCAAAAGAAATGAGAGGTATTGGGATACAGATTACTAAACTGGAATTTCTACATAAAGAAACAAAAGGCTCACTTAGTAAATTCTTAAACTTTGTCAAATCTGAAAATACGAAATCCAAAGTTAAGAGTGAGACCTACCCACAAATTATAAAGGAAAATTTTAAGGAAGTCAAGCCTTCAACACCTAAGAAACAAAAAATTAACACATCTCCATTAAAGAAATCTCCTATTATAGGACATATCAAATCACCCGGAAAGAAAAGAGGGAGGCCAGCAAAAGCTAAACCTCCAATATCATCATCTAAAAACTTGATGAGCAAGTTTCTTCAAGGTCCAATAATGAGTGGAGCTATAAAGAAGGAGATAATTCACGAAAGTCTCATTCACGAAAGGCCTAATATCATAGTGGAGCCACAAGAAAAGGCTAAAGAACCCCAAGGACTATTAGCCTTGCCTTGGCAAAAAGTGAGAGAACTCTTAAGAGCATGGTTTGATAGTGGACAGACACCAAAACAATGTGATGTTAATTTAATAGTAGGTTATATGCAAGAAATGGTAATCAGTAAAAATATAGAGAAGTTAAATATTTTGATAAAGTTTGTGAGAAGACGAGTTCATGAAATAGATAGTCCTGTTTGGTATGATGTAGAGCATTGTATAGTTGATGAAGTGCAGAATGCAATGTTAGCTGTATATGGTAAAAAGTTGTGGATAGCAAATGAATACCAATAAACCTACATAGAAAGGAGAGAATTTGGTTTTTTCTTCAAAATTCTAAGGTCCAACACATTTATGATGGAGTAACATTGTGTTCAAAGTGTTTAGTTGGTATATGTCGGCGCCATACATAAACATAAACAACGTTCACCTGGACCTGGACATCTTATTCATGCATTGCCAAAATATAAACGCTAAATAAGTCTTTTCACAATTAATTACAATATGTGCTGTTGTTTTTTGTGAAACAGCAAATTTGTTTAGCTCCCTAACTTGCTTGACACTTTTGATTTTTGCTAGAACCCGAGACTTGGAATTTTCTAGCCAAAAATTTTACTAGAGCCAGTACGTGTATTCAGTTTTCCCCGCAATTTCTCTGGCCTAAATTAAAAAAATAACTTTTCTTTAAAATATGTATCTATATTTACAGTTACAGTTTAAAACTAGGTGTCCAATGGATTTTGTTTTTGTTTTCGACTAATTATATAATGTAGGGCGTATATTAATTTTCATATCATTTAGAATTGTCCTCTGTGAATTTATGTTAAAACACTTGTATCTATAAGAAACATCAATTAGGAATGTTTGAAATGTACCAATGAAGAATTCTGAGCTTTTAATACTTAAGATTTTTGATGGTATTTCCATTGGATGGGTGGGGAATCTTAGGCTGGAAAATGTATGACTGAGACTCAACATAGACAAAAATACAAAAAAAAATTAGAAAAATACGCCGGAAAATGCTCTTACTTGGGGAGTGGGGCTCCCCCGAGGGGTATATGGGACTCGCTACGCCCAAATGATGTTAAGTGGAACACTGGAAATCGGAAAACATTTAAACTACTATATTATATAGTTTTTGTATCGACTAGCCTCGTTTCATACACAAAATATGGTCCTCCCTGCCTTTATTGCCCATGTTATAAAGTAAATCAAACTACAACAAATATATTTTGCCCATATCATTTATTTGAATTTGCATTTATTCAGACTACGAAAATAATAAAAAAGATCCTAAATATTTAATACTGTCATGAGAACATTCATCTATATTTAAATCGGGTAACACTAAACATTATTGCATAAAGCATTAGTAAAAATAATGGCGGCGATATTATTTTATTTAAATTTTAACGTTAAACCATCTCGAATCCAGATTTGGTCATGATTTCAGGACTTGATTGAGGGCCACATTCTCTTCTCACTGGTTGACGAAATTGTCATGATATAAAATGGCAGTTAGTATCACATATTTATTATTTAATTTACAATCATTCCAAAAAGGATATTTATTTTTACGATGGTCATCTAGAATGTTCTATCACAGATGCTCATTGCAATAAAATAATTATGATTCATTGGATTTAGTAAATAGAGGAGACAAATCGTGAAAGTCCAGAACTTTTTGGTCTCACCTCCAATATTCTTTGTAAGTAAATTACGATTGACACAAACGCGAATGTCACCTCCATTTACTAAACTTTATAATCTTTGTTGTTACTAGAACACAGACAATAAAACCTAATACACAGATAACCTCTGTGTAGACTTACAATAATTAGTCTCCAAATGAAAAAACATTTTCGAATTAAGAACTAAGAAATAGTAAGACTTATGGCAAAACCATAATGCTGTCGTGGCATAACTAAAATGCCGTTATCTAACATCCGGGCGATTTTCGTTTTTTGACACTAACGAATAGAGAAAAAAATCGCTATCGATCTGTATTTTCAGTTTTCATTAGTTTTAAAAATAAAAATTATAAGATTGCCGTTATCAATATTTATTTCGCGTATCAAATAAGCAAAAATGCCTTTAAGTGACATTGTGAGACTACATAGCCGTTAAGGAACATCAACTCAAAATTTCAATTTAATTTTTTAATATTTTTACTAACGAATATTGCCGTTAACCGTATTTTGTGTACTATTACAAATCATAGTTTTTTCGCGTTTACTCAAAACTATGATTTGGTAGATAACGGCATTTAAGTCATACCACGGCAGAATGGCATATATTCCCGCGCTTTTAGCTCTTTTTAAAAACGCTTATTAAGATTATATGATTGGTTTATTATTCAAAACGAAGTCTACCAGGGTTTTATTGCCTGTAACAAAACATCACAGAAAAAATTGTGCATGTTGTATAAGCTTTAAGCTTAACTTATACTTAAACTAAAACGATTTATAATCAAGAAAAAAATATTATTTTATGTTTATACCCTTTGCGTCTCCTGTTAATAAGATATACTAATATAAATATTTGACCAACAAGTGTCATTTAATTCACTACTGTATTCTGACAACACAAAAATACATAACCAGAGTATACCTTGAAAACAATACCTTATTTCTATGATACAATTTTAAAAGAATTGGATCTCAAACAATAAAACAAATTTTATCTTATCAATCCTTAAAATATTTACAATATGTAATTTAAAAGATATTGGCGAAAATCTGGCAAGACGGAGTAACTGTGCAAAAGCACCGGTGTAAGACCAGTGCGTATATAAAAAAAAACAACTTCTTTATTCAAATTCATGCCAAAGATTTATTATTTCTCTTTAAATCATAAGTACCTAATATAAAACACTTTGGCACTATTAAACGGTTTTTGCTATTTTTATAACATTTAAAAAATTATAATTACTTTTGTTTTTTAAATTATATATCGTCTTGGTTGAAAATGTTAAAATGCGTTGTCTTATGTGTTAGAGTTTGCAGAAACCGAATGCTTCAGTTTGGAGTCAATGATGATCTCGTCTCCGGACCTAATGTTGTACGAGTACAGCTGCTTCGAAGGGATTTTCATTTCCTCTGGACCCTAGAGCAAAAAAAAAAACAGGAAAATTAGTAACTTCATAATAACCTAAGTTTTTTTGACGTGACAACGTCTTATAATTCGATGGAGGCAGCTGCACGCACGAAAAAACATGACTCATGTGGCGTTACCTCGCTCTAAGGCGTCCCATTTAAGGCTTGAAGTGCGGAACGAGCGACAAAGAGGCACAATAGGGATGTTGACACATGTTACCAATTCATGTAAAGTTATGTTTTACATATTAAATACACTATTTGAAAACCTAAAATAACATTTTAAAAGTCTACTTATTTGTCTTAAAATTTAGAAAATTAATTTAAAATGCGTTATTTATCATGCATGATCACGTGACTGTAAACGCCAATAAGGCGATGACGTCACTGAACATTGAGCTAAGTACAAACTCACCTAACATAGCGCGAGCTCTGAATGCGGTGTGTGACGTAATGACGCTTGTAGCGTTTCAAGGGCAATTTTAAAAACTATTTTTCTTTATTTAATTTTTTGTTAAAATTGGACATATTTCTTTACAAAAGGATTTTTTTCGTGTTTATCTATAGTATATCTATCAAATAAAATCAATTAAAAAAAATAGTCAACATCCCTATCGGCCCATTAGTATTTTCTCATTACGTCACATTTAAATATCGTCAGAAAACCGACTTTACAGACAACCGATTTTTATTCATAATAATACCACCAAAGTATATTTTTGAACGTCAATTGAATCTACCGCCAGTTCCAAAGCAAGCCCACCGAAAAGAACCGGTGAACCAAACTCAGTGGAACCAATCATTTCAAATATAGACAGAGAAAAGATATTTAGATCAAAAATACCAACTACCCTAAGAGACATTCGGTGCATGCGGTCTTTGTACCGACGGACGTATGGTTTTCCAGGTATTTAGATTTCCAAGGAGAAGTCCATTACAATATTCTCAGTGTATTTGTAAAATAAACGATAACATATAAGGTATAGCGTATGTACGTTACCTGTGTGTCTCGTAACTCCTGATCCACGTAGAAGAGTCTCATCTTAGAAGCGGGGAAACCCGCCAGTCGTTCTAGCCGCGTCTTCAAATCTGATACAGTTCTGAAACAAAAATAACGCTTGTCACTAGCTGAATACTATTTTCCCGTGATAGGCAATCGCCTCTCCATCTAAATGACCTCAAAGTATTACCTTCAACCATTGACCACATAGCCCATAGACTCCTAATAACAGGGGAACGGTTCTGGCGACACATCTGACTTATAGTTCCGATGTAACACGTAAACAATGTACTCAAATTATCGTGTCGTCTCATTCTTTCTCGTTGCAAAATATATCCATTTTTAATGTTCCGTGATTGGTAATGTCATACATTGAATTAGCTAATCACAGCATTGCAACCCCTTTCGTCTCACCTCAGCTTGTTGCCAGAATGCATTTAATACGAAAAATCAAACATTAGGAGTCCATAGGTTGTGTGGTCGATGCCTTCAATAGGGAACTACACCTGACAATTTTGAGATATTGATTCATAACTTGGCCATGTCACGAGTATCATCTCTAATTCATTTGGCGAAGACATTTCGTCAAATCTTAGAACTGAGAAAAACTAAAAAGGATTTCATTATGTTCCTTATTTTAATATCTGCTTTTTGAGGCAGTGATAAGTTTATCTTCCATTTATACACTGCGTATTGGTTATTTTTCCTGAACCAGAACGACTAGCTTTGAGAAGTGCTGAAAGTACTTCACACTCTAGCACAAACATAAAGTAAAAGTAAAAAAAAGATGTTCTTGTTTTAAATATTAATATGTCATTAATTCGAAAAAGTTAAGTCTAAACATAACTTGTAGGAACTATGCACGCCACAACGAGCCGCCGTAAAAAAGGTGTTGCTTAAATGTTCAAACTAAAATAAACTCTCGCACGTGATGATATGGAAGTAAATAGTTTGCATATCGAGAAGTACTACTATTGGTTCGTGTTAGCATTCGAGTTTTATTTTTCAGAATGTTAAATCTGATTTCCCGTCTCCGTGTTGTTTATTTCGGACCTAGCTCTCATTATCTTTCATAAAATCGTTTATCAAAGGACTCGATAATAGCTTGACTGTCATATTAACCTGTAGACGTCGACGGTGCGCACTTCGCTGACGTCCCCACACGTGAAGGTGATCTGGACCCGTTTCTCCGGTCGAAGGTCCACAGACACCAGCGGGTCCAGCTTGCCGTGGATACCCACCAGCTCCCAGTACCTGAAACATTAAATATCCTTTAAACTAGACGCTGAAGGCTGGTTACGCCCGATAGAAATAACACTTCATGCAACGTAACTGGCTATGAGAGGAAGAGAGAAAGAACATGTGTTATCGCACCTCTCTCTTTATTGTCCGTACGAAAAGTAACTCTTTTTGTGAAAATCACTAATTGTCACCTATCACACTTTAGAGCGGCGATGGTCCAGTGGTGGATGGACTCGGCCTCTTATGCGAGAGGTTCCGGGTTCGGTCCTGACCCCCACGTGTGCCTTGAAATGGGTTTTTCTAATTTCTAAGTGCACCCAAACACGAGACCATCGATCGCTCACCGGTGAAGGAAAACATCGTGAGGAAACCTGCATGCCTGATAAGATTAAAAATCTTTGAAGGTATGTAAAGTTCACCAACCCGCACTGGGCCAGCGCGGTGAACTATTGGCCCATTACCCTCCTCGCCTGATTTCGAGGAGACCGACCCAGCAGACCCGTGACCCGGGCCCAGCAGTGGGACATAAAAGGGTTGATACTTTACTTTTTTTTACACTTTTCGTAACGCTCTTGTTACGCATTCGCCAGTTCACTCCCCCACTAAGAATAAATGTGGGTTCTGTCGTCATATCGATGTTGGCACTCAGGTATTCAATTACCTGGGTCTGACAAAAGCTAAGACCCATTATTTGGCGATGTTGAGCACTCACCATTAGCTTAGTTCGTTTATCGCTCGCCATATACAAATATATAAATTGCAAACGCTAGTTAGCAATCGCGCTCAATAAAACATTACCTATTACAACAGATGCGTTACGATCTTATTGTTATACAACTGTATTTTTTACAAGCCGTCTCCGTATTCAGGTTATTTCGACACGATGCGCCTTTATGAAGCTAATGTCAGCTATAATGCACCACGATATCCTCTGGTCCCGTGGTTCCTAAGTATATTGTTTTCATCTGGTTACGCAATATTTTGATGTTAGAAAGAACAATGAAATTTTTGCAGAATTGCAAGTAACAATCATTGTATAAGTGCACATTCTTTGACATCTTATAAGTTCCAATTTAGGCCTGTCTATACAGATAATGATGATGAATATATGCTTATCTGCAAAATTGAATGCAAATCAGTTAAGTCGTGATAGTACGAAACAAACGTACAAACTTACAAGTGTACCTACAATATTTTATTAGGGTATACGACTTAAGTTGCTATGAAAAGGTACCAAAGTTTATTAACTTTATTTCCAATATAATATGTTCGCGAGTCTGTGTTAAAACGGCTGAGCAACTCACTGTGTTCTACTCATAATATACATTATACGAAAGTTTATCGCAGTTTGTTTCTGTTTAACGTAAAATCTACTTACTTTGTCTAAAAAAATAATGTCATATAATGTAGGTGAAAAACCATATAATTGATCCAAATGATAGAATCCTATCTAGAGACAAATATAAATTAATAAGATAAGAAAGGCCTAAAACTGAATGAAAACTTTGGTTTTGATACTAACGCCCGGTTTCTGACACGTTGGTCAAAGTCAACTAACATGGCTGTTAATGGCGGTTAACATACGATTTTAGAGTCAAATTTAACAGCTTTTCACTGTAGCCTGTCAACTGACAGGCTGATCAACTTAAGTAATTTAATCATGCTTCTAACAACCCGGCGCAGCGCGCGGTGGTGTGCTCGGCTTGGCACACTCTTGAGGTTTGCCCAAGATTCACTGCGTCACGATCTGACGTCTGTAATTGGAGGGGATTTGTCTCGATCGAACGATCACCGGGATGTTCGACAATGACGAGTCTTGGACGGCGATGGTCTCTTTTTGCAATACAGTTATGATTCAGAACTAGGCCGACGAGCGGATTAAAGAGGAGACCGCTGAAGAAGAACTTGGCGGAATCATTCTACTTAACAAAAATATACATACCTGTCAGGACGGTCAGATTCAGCCTTCTCCATATAGTATCTGATAAACGCGCGCTCGGCCGCGTCTCTCTCCTCCGGGGGCACCGCCCCCCCACCGTTCAGGGTCCGGATGTGGGGTAGTCTTGCCACCAGGAGCAACCGCCTCTCGTGCTCCGTCGACTCGAACCTTTCCCATAGCGGCCAGCCCTGGAATAATGTTATGGAATCAGGAATAAAGTAGAGATAGATTTTTGTACTTATTGTATATATATGGTTTTCATGTTGCTAAATCACCCTTAGTAGCGTTGTTTGGACAGTTACTATCACCTTGCGATATAAAGACCGGCAGCCCACAAGCTAATCATGTGGTGTAGTTTTTGTAAGAATGGCAAAAATAATTTGTAGCGTCAAAACCTTGCTAAGTCAAGGCTCATGACTCTTCATACGAGCTGGAGAAAGACGAGTTCTAGAAGAATAAGATTACCATGCTTACGACATTGAAGATCTTCTAGCTCGTCTACCGGCCTGTAAATATGAATGATGCAAAACAACAAGCATCACTGTATAATAAGAGAAACCTCATTTTAGCAACTCCGTACGTTATTTGTGGCTATGAAATCATCGCTACCCGGAAATCCAAAAGAAATGTATAGAGCAGGTCTAAGGACATATAAGGTCACGGGACAACAGGTTTGCAGTCACGATTCCCATGCCATTTACAATTAAAAAAGAGACATTCAGAATGGGCTCTCGTCTCAAGGTGACTTGACTTCTTCATTCCATATAGAGATTAAAAAACAAAGCTAAGAAGTTAATATATTTGCACAACTACATTTTGTGTTCTCTCTTTCAAGTTCCTACCCTGCCTAAAATACTTACATACGTAGTTATTTAGTGGAAATCGTGAGCAGCTAATACTCAATACTCGTGCATTGTATAAAGCGCATACCATACAACATACTTTGTCTTTGTAACTTATCTATTTAGGTGTGTCCTTAGAATATTCTATGTTACTGATGATAAAGTATCGTCGCAGTAAAAAATAGTCATCGTAGAGCACGTCCGCACATTATCTAACAAGAGGTAAGAACGAACAAAAAGAACTATGTAACACGAGCAAGACATAAAACAAGCAAGCTATATGATAATGTATGTGATGCAGCTCCGTACTTTGAGTTGTTATTTTTTTGTCAAAACATTTACAGTGAAGAAATAATAGCCACTGGCTAAAAAAAACCTAAGAAAAGCAAAGGCTTGAACTAAGAAAGGTTGGGAATCATTCATGCAAAGCACTAGGTAGGCCCAAGTGAATTTCGTATCTTATATTGTTTGACTACCATGAAACATAAAAATGGAAATAATAAAAACCACTCTGTTGTTGGTTGAGCTAATATGCTGTGGACGATTACTACATCATACGTGTTCAATTTGAATTTCTTCACAAATGACCCCCTCTCTCCTTGGGAGTGGGTACATGCCATCAAAACATGTTGAACAGCTATGTCTGTACCACAGAGAATACAAGTAGGGGTATCAGATTTTTTCATTATATAGGTACTACGAATTACCAATAATTGCTCTATTTACGAAATTATCAGTGATTTATATTAAAAAAGAACATCTCGATCAGTTTCAAGATGAAGAGATAAAAATTGTGAGCATATCCTCCTATTTGGTCATGCTAATTTGACGTTTAAAATAAGCATAACATTGTACACTCTGATATGGTTGAGTATAAAAATGATCTCACAATTCAATAAAAGCCATCCTTGGATATAATAAAATCCTTTTAACCGTTAATATGGGCGTTCTCAACCCTTTTAGTTCCATGAATCATGGTCACATTGTCTACGTCATCAATACTTTTTTCGATACCTTTGTTTGCCGGAGATCGCGTGCATTCAGCCTTGCTGGCTCGTTTTGCCCGAAAACGGAACACGGAACAGTCTGTTGCAATGCCGCATTATAATTAATTAGACTAATGAGATTCCGTTTCAAATTGAGCATAGACACCTTGGCTAAATCGTTGGTTGAAACTACAGAAGTTAAAAAAAATATCGATGTCGAATTTGTTGCCTAGGTGATGAGGTCATGAAGTGAAAAAAAAAATTATTATGTTCCTTAATAAAAAAAAAATTAGAATTAGGAAGGAACTAGGAATTAAAATGGACAAAAATTTGAGTAAAGATCTAGATTCAGATCTAGCCGTCTCCGCAATCTTACTAATGTTTTTTTTTAAATTATTTCTAGTATGGCATTGAAATATTAACACTGTTATTATAAAAATGTTATTATAAAAATGCACACGATAAAAAAATATACTGAATGGAATATATATTTGGATGTAGTAATCACGTCTCTCCTAGAGGCCGGGGGTCGGTAGTGGGTCGTTTATTGAAGGCCTAGTAATTACTAAACTGATAGACTGATAAGCAGTAGACGGAATAGCTTGAGGATGCTTAATAATTATTCGAATATGCGTTTGAAATCGCAATACTATTACAGACAGGTAGTGCGTAAATATCGTATTTCAAACGAATTCGACTAAGCCGGCCTTGGAAACTAAAATTTAAAAACATTACGTAAATGTATCCATATTTACAAAAAAAAAAAGTTTCACATGTTTACAAAATACTTTACAAATATGGCGATCCAATCAGTGGAAAATATTCAAACATAGACAACTAGACAATAAATAAAATAACATAATAGTTAGTAACGTGGGTAGATATTTGTAAATAGTGTGTATACAGAAAAAGTTTTATTGTTATTTACAACGGATACTACTTCGCTGTCTTACTATCATTTTCCATAGTGTTATATTAGAATAGTTTTATTCATATATAAGTGGGGGTAAACAGGGTCGTAGCTAAGGGGGGGGGGGGCATTGTGGGGCAATGCCCTACCTTGAAATCACTATGCCCTACCTTAAAAATACAAAAACTAAGATAAATTATTATAATGAAACGAATACGACTTTATCTTCCGCCTTACCTGTAACAAATGCTGCCCTATCCGAAATTGGATTCTAGCTACATTACAGGCCTGGAGGCAAATGGACAGACGCGTCGAACGATATCATAGACACAGCTACACTAGATCAGAAGTATATAGAGGACAGTAGAATAAGAATTGCATAGACACGTCTAATGCGTCTGTTCTAGTCGAAGGATGGATGTTCCTCTGGAGACTCCCTAGTCACAGTCGATATTTCGACATTGTCTACGAATATCTTGTTCACGACACTGTCTCGCGAACAAGACATACGTTTTTTTTTGTTTTGTCTGAAACATACGACAACAATGTCGAAATATCGAGCTCCGCCAAATAAAAATAAAAAAATATTCCGTTCGAAATAATTTTAGTACAGTTTGCCATGGTCGTTGAAAGCCTTCACGGCACTAGCTTCTTATGCCAGGACTCAGGTTAAGGCAGCATTCATACTTAATGCTTATCCTGGCTGCATCCCAGGATAAGTAATAAGTATTAAGTAGGTCTAAGCGCTCCCTAGACCACAAGTGTCCCAAAGTGCGTAAAGAAAATTCTTCAAACTTTTCAGAATAACATTTTTTTTTCTTTATTGAGTCTCTATGCTCTCTGTTCAAGGTATTTAGCCATTGAGTTTCTTTGCCACATTAAATGGCGGAGAATGTTACTAAAGCACCGCAAACGATTAAAGAGAATATTATAAAACCATCGGACCGAGTACATTGGACGGAATTGGGTCACAGGTGGCCCTTCTGTGCTAGTGCGAGTTGTAACATCAACGCGAGCAGTTTCATAGTTTTATAAGAATTGCATACTTTAAGACGCGTTATCCATTATGCGTGTTATATTGATGCGTAATCAATTATAACTTTCGATATATTTATTAAAATAAATTAAATTTGCTTTAAACAATTATAAAACCTTATTGTTTTCTTATGTTTACGAGAATTTCACAAATTATAATAAAACAACTTTTACGGATTTTATTCTGGTTTATTAAGTTTTTATATGTCCTACGTTTCGGATACTTTACAGCAACCATGGTCACGGAGGACTCCCATGACCATGCTTGCTGTATATTGTATTTGTATCCGTAAAATTTGTTTCATTATAACTATAAAACTTTTGTGATTGCAGCACTCAGGCACTCGCACAACATGTTACGCAAATTCGACGTAAAGTTTACAAGCGTATCGATTTTTTATATGATAACATTATAAAAGGAACTAGCTGTTGTGGTCAGGAAAACACGGACACAAAATGCTTACATTGCAAGTTCCAATCGCGCCAAGGGCAAGGTCATAACCCCTAAAATATGGAAGTCGTGTTCCACACCACTGATCTCCAGGAGGCAGGACAGGGAACTGTCCCCTGGAGGTATCACCGGAACGAGGTGCGCCGTGCCACACTGTATCGGGACCGTTCCGATACATTGATTACAATATTGATTTTTTATTCGTAATTCGTATCAAGAATTGCACTTTGACCGCGATGTTTTTTTATGGCGAGAGGCAATTGAGAACTTGTGTTTTTGGCAACAAGTTCTACTTCGACTGGCCTGTTAGTCTAGTGATTGGTGGACCTGTTTCTAAGCCAGAAGGTTATAGGTTCGATTTCGACATCCAGAAAAAATGTTTGTGTGATGAACATGATCATTCGTTCTGTGTCTAGGCGTAATTTATCTATAACATGTATGTATTTAATGTTTGGGATCAAATGACCATGTAAGTTGCCCCAACATAATATATTTAATTTAAATGTGAGAAAAGGGTTTTTGATATTGTTAAAAATATTTATTTGCAACAAAAATGTCGTTACTCAAATCCACAGATATATGAAATAATGTTCTTAATATTTCTATGCTCAAATCCGTTTATATTAAAACTCACTTTAAGGAAACAAAATAATATGAATATTTTCATGAAAATAAAATATACATTCCATTGTTAATATTTCACAATAAAGCTTTATTATCTTTTGCAGTACAAAAACCGTTTGTTTTACTCGAGTTAGTGTCGTAGAGTCTCGCACACAAAGGGTAGTAAAGTGTACGTGACAAAACCGTTTATATCCAACATTTATTTACATAAAAACACAGTTTTTCCTTGTTTTTTATGGTAAGTTAAGGTTGCGCAGAATAGATAAGGCCTATTTTTGCAAGTGTTTATAATTTTTTATTATATGCAAAATGAGAGGATCTTCTTACATTAAGGAAAATGTAATGACATGACATCACATATTGTAATCGCAAGAAAAAATATTGAAGATAGTGTCTCATATTTAAAGTAGTATCATCATCATTATCCGTGAACTCAATGAACGCCAAGACGCCCGATCTCTTGCCACTAGCATCAAACACGGACCGGTCACTGCACGAAGATCGTCTTCCAATCTAGCCTATGGCCCGATCAACTGCGATGCATGCTAAATTAAACCACATAAAAAAAAAGAAAAAACTAAATAAAGACACCATTACCTATAACTCTAACCTCTGTTTAATAAGTCCTACAACAAACTATCCTCTTTTTCCCTTTATATTTAACGCCGGGAAATGCACTAATAGGCACCCCGCGGGGGAGTGGGTGTCCCCAGGCGGGTATGGGGGACTCGCTGCGCCCGAAAGCTGGTAAGTGGACGCAGCTCTATGCCGCCTCTGGTAAGGTGTCCCGGATCTGCAAGCAACAGGGCACTCCGAAAGCTAGTAAGTCCCTCAAGGGACCGAAGTCACCTCGAGACTAGAGGGGTTGCCTTGCATCACAGAACAAGGGGTTGTTCGGTGATGCAACGTCGGGACAGTGCAATGAGGCGAGGTTACTATCCTCGCCCCTTCCCCCTCTTTTTATAAGAGTGGTACAAAGAGCTCCCTCGGATCAGTTTGCTTCGCCTAAGGTGCTGGGTTCACCCAGTGCTGGATTTACGTATAGGCCCGTGAGGCCTGGGCCTAGGGCGGCATGATTTGATTTCGCCAAAATTTCAGAGACGAAAAAAGTAAAGAAGACTGCCTTTGAAAATGAGTTTGGATTAATTTTTGTAAAGAATTCTCTATAGAATATGACTATAACAATTCACTTTTTTTATTTACTTTTCAGTCTATGAATAAGATTATGTTTTTTTAAAGATTAATTATAGTCTTTACCGAATGATGTCTTTACTTTTTGTTTCATTACTGAATATCACATGCATATAAAGCTTTTAAAAATGGCTAAATCTTAATAATTTCGCCCTGGCCCAGCAGTGAGATATAATATAAGGGTTGATACTTTACTTTTTTCTAGCATTAAGGGCGGCAAAATAAACAGGGCCTAGGGCGGCATCAAGCCTAAATCGGTCACTGGGTTCACCCTAGGCTACTCTAAGCCCCATCGCCATGACAAGGCCTGAACCATGGTGGGGAACAAACTATCCAACTTGAATAAAACCAAAGGTCACGAATAATAATTCATACTTTGTAATGCTCATAAAGCTAGTATGATTCTTTGATATTGAAGCCTAAAAACCTGAAAAAAAAATCCAACAAGAAAGTAAACAGCACAGAAAAAAAAATATTTTTCTTCAAAACAAAAGGTACGCTCCTCAGAATTCCTACAAAAGCGTACACAAGACACCTTATGATAATCTACGGCGAACTACTCGCAGGTATTACCTTTCAGTGAGTCGAAGTGGGGGGAGAAGGTTTCTGGGTCTTTCGAGTCCTGGGGACGTCAATACTTGAAGCATCTTTAATTGAATTTTCCGTTACAAAGCGTCTAGTATGATGGCTTATTTATTTGATAAGGCGAACAAAGTTCATTAATTCAATAAAGGTAAAGTGTAAAGACATTTAAAGAAATTGTACAGATTTCCGTCATGAATAAAGTATTTAGTATATAAGAGTTATTTAGTTAACTATAAATTGTATGCTAGAAGATAATACTAGGGAAACATTTGAGGGTATCATTTTATTAGTCGTAGTAGGTACCTAATCATGAATATGCAAACATCTATTCCCAATATAGTTTTATCTACTTGCAGTTTCTGATGTATCCTTTATCATCATAAGGAAATTCTGAAATTATTGCGGTAGTCGTATAAAATTGAGCAGTACCAACTTTGCAAGAAAAGCATAGAAGAGGAATGACGACTTCTCATATAGTAGTAGTAATTCAGGAAAAGTGATTTCTGGACGTTGATATTCCGCAATTGTTTAGCAATACCTTGTCATGAGACTTTACTACTAAGTCATATGTAAATAGTGCCGAAGCATTGATCTCCTAAAGTGTCCTATTTCAAAACGTATTAACCCAACAAATCCAAAACGTTTTCTAATGTTTACGAGAATTTTACTCAGCAAATTGCCGTGATCAAGGTTGCTATAAAGTATCCGCGATAAGATCCGTAAAAGTGGTTTCATTTAAACATTCAAAACGGCTGTATGATGCACTTGTACTTCAAAGTGATGCAAATCATAATCAAAACAATTGAGACAAAGAGGTAAATTGGAATGGTGTGGGACGAAATCAATGCGGCCGACCGTCCATGATTCATTAACCAGTTCCAACCGCATCATGAACTTCGTTACACGTCATGATGGTAAGGTTCTCTGACCAAGGTTTCCATCTTTGTCAGAGTACTGAACTTAAGGCCGTATCATCACTGAACTGATAAAATATTTATTTACTCCTACATAAACCAGCTTTGGCGCATAAAAATTCAATGTCTTCAGCTCTTCCTCATTTTGCTGACCATTCTAGTTTGTCACATGTATGTGTTACATCCGATTTTTTTCTATAGACAACATCAAAGAGAGACGTTAATCTAGCTTCGAAATTCAAAAATTTGAATTACTCAAAATAGGCAACGCCGTTTTCATATTGGTCTAGTTTTCGCTTTCCATGAGAAGACTAGCTAAATTTAAACTATGTATAGTTTTTAATTTCTATGGAAATACTGTTTTTCCTACCATGACAAAGCTTGTTGCGAAATAGACGAAACATCAAAAGCGTAGAAATTTAATTGTGAATACATAGAAAGGTTTTTAATTCGTACACTGTCTATAATGCCTGTCTATAAATGAAACCTGCAAGCTTAGTGATATTAAAAATCTTTGTAGGTGTGTGAATTTTCACCAGCCCGCATTGGGCCAGCACCTCGATGAACTACGGTCTTTACCCTCCTCGCCTGATTAGAGCAGAGATACATATATGGGTTGCTACTACTTCTACTGCCTATAGTTTCGTTAAAGACAATTATGTCTTGTCTTTGTCTTGTTTGCATTAGGGTCTCATGATTAAGTAATTCGTACATATGACGTTTTTCCATTAGTACCTTCTACGTTAGCGTATTTCCCTTTAGCCTAGTAGAAATCTATTATCTGTAATATCGGCTACAACGCGGATGCTTCAATGTAATTTATCTGTTTGATTACCAATCGTATAGGTAATAAGTTGTTAGCCTTGTACGTTTACCTGTTTCATAAACAATGTATCCATGCAAGCTTTATAGTCATTTTCACTTGGTAATTACCTTATGCGATTATTTGTCTTTTAAGAATCGAAAGTCCTCTGAGATTTAAGACCAGTTCAGAGTATACGCTTGGGAAATATTTTACAGGTTGTAGTTTTTATTTTGTTATTGAGATTAGAAACAATGCCGATGCCTTTTTATTTAATTTAAACTTAAGTCCTTACAATCAATACGACTATTAATCATTATTATCAACGAATAAATGATTTTTCCAATATGCTTAAAGAAAATATCATCTACATAAATGGTTTTTATGGTTTTAACTAACACGATCATTTTTTATAACTAATACGGTAAGCATCCGAACAAATATTTGTAAATTAAAATGTAAACAGGCAATAAACACATTTTACATTTCTTAAAAGACAATGAATAAGACGAATATTTATGTATAACATACAAATTAAAAATATTGCGTTTCAGACAATAAGATACAGTGTGAAGGTCTCAAATGAAATAGAAATAATTCTGTAATATTTGCAAAATCTATCATTATACGGCGGTTTTCAATATCCTATCTATCTTAAAATTTTGACAGATTTTGTAAGAAAATGTGTCAAAATTTCAAGATAGATAAGAAAATATTAAGATAGATAGGATATTGAAAGCCGCCATCAGAGTATAAAAGTAAAGGTAAGTATGACGTCACAAAAGTAGCATAGATGTCGTAACGTTACGTACGCTACGTTCTAGATACCTAGTACTCTGTATGTCATTCAAGGCGTTGTTAAAATTAACAACCAACTGAACAGTACTTTCACATTCCTTCGAGCGTGACAGAGAAGCTTGCTTACAAACAGTCCTACCGCCGCACAAAGAGCAAAATGAAAGAAGTTTCTCAAGATAACAACGCAACGCGTAGGGCAGGTGACATTCAAGGTCCTGTCCAACTGACGATCGTCACTTTGTCAAACTTTAATATAAATATTAGCGGCAGCGGTATAAGAACAGCGCAGAACTGTGGGCGCAGAATTTGAGTGGTGTGAGCATAAAATGTGGGTATTTCTGAATGCACACTGACTTGCTTATTGATAAATAAATACACAGGATGTGTGGAATTCGCCAACCTGCTATAAATCAGCGTATAGGTGAACTATACCTTTTAATAAGGCACTTGAAATAGGGTTGTTGACTAATTTTTGTAATTGATTTTATTTGATAGATATACTATAGACGAACACGAAAAAAATACTTTTGTCAAGAAATATGTCCAATTTTAACAAAAAATTAAATAAAGAAAAATGGTTTTTAAAATCGCCATTGAAACGCTCCAAGCGTCATTACGTCACACACCGCATTCAGAGCCCGCGCTATGTTAGGTGAGTTTGTACTTAGCTCAATGTTCAGTGACGTCATCGCCTTATTGGCGTTTACAGTCACGTGATCATGCATGATAAATAACGCATTTTAAATTAATTTTCTAAATTTTAAGACAAATAAGTAGACTTTTTAAATGTTATTTTAGGTTTTCAAATACTGTATTTAATATGTAAAACATAACTTTACATGAATTTGTAATATGTGTCAACATCCCTATTGAACGGCATAAAAACACACGCCCAATAGCAAAACAAACTTAATCTTAATATCACTATCAATCTGAAATCAATAAATAAATAAGTCTGTCTAGAATAGATACATTTATTTCTTAATTTTTGCAATTTTCATGTAAATCCGGCTCGAAGGACCCAATTTGTGTGTTTATAACGTCTTTCGCAGAAACGCTAATTCATACGGAAAATAATGTTTGTTTCGTAATTAAACAAATTAATCTGAATGAGTTAAAATCATGCCCTTGACCGCAATATTATTGTGTTTTAATTCAAGGAACATCTCATTACAATTAAAACAAAAATATATAACGTAAAAACGCACATTTATTCCTATTATTATATAAGTTAATATTTTAAGGTCGTTAAATAATAAGATATAATCTACAGTACTTGAGACGGAACCGAAAGTATATGATTCTAAAGTCTCTGAACAAGTTTCCGTATTAGTATTTAAAATAACCTGATTATCAAATCAAATCGAAGGGAATCAATATTTGACGGGGAGCATGACGAAATCGGGAGGGAAAAAGTATTATCTTTCATATAATAAAAAAATATTTATTTCCACTTCTTTATAATAGTGTTGGATATAAAACAAGCGAGTTGCGCAAACGCTGGCGCAACTCGGACGGAACTAAATCCAGAAGACCTTCACCCACTTACAGCGAGATCCCGAGGGACGCTCACCGCACGTCATACTTAAACTGTAACAATATATCTTTATCGTTACACAGTATACTAGCTGTTGCCCGCAGCTTCGCCTGTGTTATACTTAAACTACGTCATACTTAAACTGTAACAATATATCTTTATCGTTATACAGTATACTAGCTGTTGCCCGCAGCTTCGCCTGTGTTAACTAAGATTTACAACGGGAGGTTAGTACGCAAAATAAGTAACTTTTCTGGTTCATTTTTTACACCTTGTGTCCGAAAAACCCAAATATCTTACGGAACCCTATTTTTTTCAGAATAAAATGTAGCCTATGTTACTCGTGGATAATGTAGCTTTCGAATGGTGAAAGAATTTTGAAATCGGTCCAATACTTTTTCATTACAACCAAACAAACAAACAAAGTTTTCCTCTTTATAATATTAGTGTAGAATCTGTTCGAAATATTCCATAAAATTCTATAGTTTGTATTTGGAGCGCGGGCTATCAGTAAAAGCATATGGATGATATAAGTATTCGACAATTTGTAATGATAAGTTAATGCGTATGAAAAATCGATAATCATACAAAGCAATGCAATCTCTTTGCTCTGTTTATATTAACGCCTAAGCTGTTAATAAAATTTTGATCGAATTTGGCATGTTATTCAAATTGGCAAAGTTATGAAAACAATTACTTTTGGTGCGGATACGACCAATTTAGTTACCACGGTTCGCCCACGTAGGGGTGAATAGCCGGTGTATATATTGACGATCAAATCAATCCATAAGCACTTAATCACATATTTTTTACCGTTAAGGAAGGAAAGAGGGGGGTTGCGCTTGTGCTCCGGCTTGCTTCAGTACCACGATTCTGCTTGTTGCTCTCATGAAAAAGCTTTGTTGTATCTCTTATTTTTAGGGCAGAAGAATCAATGTACTTCCTGGTACAGAGACTGTCTCACGATAGACAACACGTAAATATTAGTTCCAGCTACAAACCTTTTTGTTTATCGGCGACGCTGACTAATTTTCACCAGTTGCATCGTCTGGCAGCTCGCCTATCTAACCAACATATTTTTTTTATCCTTGGCTTATGGCTAGATTCAAATATGTGCCAGAAAAAACAGACAGAAAAATATGTGATGGATGCAATCCTCAACCCTCCTAAATCTCGAAATCTGGTCTGTATAAGTGAGAAAACGTTTATGTAATCTACACCTTGTATACGTCAGGTTTCATATAATCTACCAATTTACGAAGTAGGAAATCTGAACATAATCACTATCGCAATCGCAAACAACATATCCTATAATTTCCTTAGAAAACTGTGCCATTGTGGGGCAGAGCGATTTAATTTGTTGTGTAATTTCACTTAAACGCTTATAAATCCATCGGATTGCAGACTGAAGTTAGTTACAGAGTTTTGAGCATTCGTGTTAAGCATATTTGTATGTTACTCTAAAATGATAAATATCGTTCAATTATAAACGATATCATTTTAACACTATTATTTAATTATTAATAATAAGAGTGTAATTAGACAACGCAAAGTTGCACTTTTGACTTTAGCCAACTTCAGTCTGGTCAAGATAAATTGCGCATACAGGACGGTCAAATTATCATAACTATAGCTGACTTCGCAGAAACCCTATTTAGTCCAAAATTAGATTTCGCGCAGCCATCTGTTGCTACGTTCATGTAGTCAACAAAGTTTTACCGTACATACTGTGATGCAACAGTTGGCTGTAATAAGGCATGCGATCGCAATAATAGATCCGAACACCTTGCCTATTGCTATGTTGATTTGAAGGACAATGTACTAATATGTAATTACTACGTCATTTTTTTCAAGTAAATTTTTTGTCCTTTGGAACTAATTCTTTTGTTTGTCTCATGAATCATCATCATCATCATCATCATCTTCCTAGCCATTATTATTCCCATTCATTTGGGGTCGGCTTTATATTATGTCTTCTGCCTCCACTCTGGCCTCATACTTGTTAGTTCCCGCGTCACTCCACACTCCTACATATCTCTCCTTATCCTGTCCAGCCATCTCTTCTTCGGTCTCCCTCTTCCACCCGCATGTCCATTACCCTACGTGTCACGTGATCAATTTCTCGTCTACTAACATGTCCAAACCATTATAATGAAACAAATTTACGGATTTTATCGCGGTTTATTTAGTTTTTTACAAGCCCGACGTTTCGGATACTTTACAGCAACCATGGTCACGGGAGGTCAGTCCTCTCGTAAAATCCGTAAATTTGTTTCATTATAATGAGTGAAATTCGCGTAAACATAAGAAAACAATATGTCCAAACCATGTTGTCTCATGAATGTGAAGTACCTAATATTTTGTATTCGACCAATCCGATATGATCGAAGGGTAAATATTCCATCTTCCTAGTTCAAATTAAAAAGAAAATTTGACGATTTACTTATTCTAACAAGTCCAAGGTTATAAGTAGATTGGGTACACAAGTAAGACAATCTGTATCCTGAATTTATTGAAAGAAAGTTCTTAATATTTATTAGCCAAGCAGACGATACAGAAGTTAAAAACATCTACACAGAAATTAGCGCAAGGTCTACGCTGAATATCTATCCGGAAATATCAAGGTTTATTAAACTAACTATCGCACTGCACGCTTCTAATTAAACCTCTGAGCTCTGTTGAGAAAACCATCGAAAATAGTTGTGTCCCAATACTTTGTACGCATGAATCCAAAGATTAGAGATTCCGAGATAGTATTGACTGTTTCAGTTAAGTCTAGTAAGTGCTGGGGCGGAACGTGAATTTGTGGGGCCCTGGGCTGAAACAACTTTGGGGCCTACCTAGAATAGAATATAATAAGGGGGAATAGGGGGGGGGGGGGGGAGGGAACCCCTTAACTCAATTCATAGAAGTATGTAATTTTTCATCAATGTTTTCTTACGACGTTATCACGTAAAAAATCATCCGTAAACATACTTTACAGACAATTTTTTTAAATTCAAATTATCGCCAATTGTTTTTAGCGGGGTCTGGGGGCCCCTTGTGACCTCGGGGCCCTGGGCTGCAGCCCAAGTAGCCCTTAGGTAGATCCGGCCCTGAGTAAGTGGGATATTAGCTGCAATTATTATTAGTGTAGATTTAAATCCTTGTACATCTAACACGACTTTACAATCGAAAGAAAAAAATAATAAAACACGCGTTTGCAAATTGAAAAATAGCATAATTTTATCGAATTAGTGTATTGTCATTGGTCCTAGATAGATCTAAAAAGTTTTAACAAAATCTGGCCATTTAAAGTGGGTCCAAATCCAAATCGGGTGAAGCTAATAAAAAGCGTATAAAAAAGACACTTTGCTTCATGTCACGCAAAAAAATGTAAATCAAGAAATAACCAAATTTTATCTCAAGGTTGAATCTCCCTTGGCCGACTGAAAACCCTGGGCCTGCATATTCTATAACTCACCTGCACTCGCAGATTCTTGAGCGCGGGGAACTTGGCGAGTCTGTCCACCTCGTCCCACGTGGCCAGCCCCGTGTTGTTCAGATTGAGGAACCGCAGGTGCCTGGGAACAATGTCTTCATTAATTCAATCACAATAGTTCGGCGGAGAGGTCAATAGCAGACGGATGCCGCTATTCACATGTGGCCTTGAGTATTATGTAACTATGTCGTTCTATATTTGATTTGGTTTTATTTAGGACCTTATGGACTTAGACTATAATATACTTTATTCGAAGCTGGTTTCAGTTAGACTAATAAAAGGCTAGAAACCTAGAAAAGTAACGTTACAAGTTACAACCCATTAATGTCTCACTGCTGGTCACTGATATCCTGGCAATTAGATGAGTAGAGCGTTGGGCTATTCACTGATGCGCTTGCCTAATTAGGTATATGTTGGTTTCTTGTCATGGTCTTGTGATAAGGGTCCACTTAGTTTAGTAAACCCATTTCAAGGCACACGGGGTCAGGATCGAACCCGAACCTCTCATTTAATATATCGAGCCTATACCCACTAGACCATCGTGCCTCTATTACTAAACACAACTAAATACTATGTTCAAATAACGGAGTTGAAAGTTTTTTTTTTACTTAATGTTTTCTTGCATTGTCATCCACTTCTGAGTATGATCAAATTTTCAAATAACTTCCAGGGAAGATATTCAATTATAAAATTCAACCCCTACCGACAAAGCTGAAGCGAGTTGATAAAGACGTGGCAAAACCCAAAGATTTTTATATTGGAGAGCAAAGGTTTCCGGTATAGGCTCAACGTGTACCTTCCTCTAGTGAGGGGTCGAGATTAATTTAATATTGCCACTCGATTATTAACATGCCAATGATCCTAATATTGTATAAATGCGATAGTTATTTTTTGTTACCCAGACATTTTCCATACACATTTCGATTTCGGAGAAAAAAATAACACGGAGAAGTCACCGACAAAACATTATTATAAATATTTTTATGAATCTGAACAAAAAAATCACATCTTACCTTTGTGCAGCACTCAATAATGTAAAAATAGTAAAACTTTCTGTCAACTGACACGAAGGAGGTCAAGCCCATAAAAGATTAAGGTCAATTCGTTGGGACATCTGATAGGGCGATTTGCATACATTATAGATATGTGACACTGTCGGAATGTACTAATATCGTCGGTCTAGTGATATATGCTTTGGCTGTTATAAATCTAGTGCGAGAATCGATTAGATTAAATCCGTCCCTTGTTATTCTAGAGGAGACAACAAATCATATATTGGATTTCGTGATGTCAAGATCCGGCTGTGAATTGTGATATAACAAATCATATTATGATCCAGTGTAAAAAGGTAAATCTAGTGCAGTTTTTCCCAAACTTTGTTCTCCTATGGCCAAATTAATTTCGTATCTGTTCACTTTTTCCCCGAGTGTTAATTCTCTTGAAATATAATTTGGTAAAATAAAACACTTTATTGCAAATAGAATCATACTTATGTATGTATTACAATCATTAGTAGGAAATATGAAGCTGCTTATTATTTACTATTTTGTCTCGTCAGTCAAGTTAAGTAAATATTTGCTTAAATCGGGGAGGCAATTGTGGATCCCGGTATTTTTTTCTGAAACTACTAACTAACTTACTTTTTCTAACTGAAACTCTGATAAAGATATAAGGAATAATGTGTATAATGTTACATCGAGTCAACTCTTCCGTCCCGAATGATTTTGATAACAGTTATCAGTAAGTAGACAGTATGCAACATTCAGGAAGATACACTGATTTGTTTCACACAGTTTGGTTTTCATTGTGAGCAGATTTAATGGGATGGAAACAGATAAGAGTGAAGATTTACTTTTGTAAGACGAGAACTTTTTCACGGACTCTCCGCATTTTTATGATTTATTTCTAACACTATTTTGGCTATGTTTAGTTTGGCAATTTTGCATAGAAATACAATTTACAGCCTGGCACAAGGAGGTTGGGTGTGTGTGTAAGGTTCTTCTATGTTGTCTTCTATGTTCATAGACAAATACACCTTACAATAAAAAATAACATGCGAAATAACACAAATTTGATTACACTTACGGAAAAGCGTCATGGCACTCTTTATTCCCATTGCTGTCGTCGCATTTCTCGCACGGATCTGGCTCCAGCGTTGTCAGCGGACATTCGTTCACTAGAAGGGTCTCCAGATTCGGGAACGCATACCCCAGCTTGGATATCTCCCTCCAACTATTGATAGGGTTGCCAGAAAAGTGTAATTTCTTCAATTGCTTATGAACGGGCTCATTTACATCCGCGTTGAGACGGGAACACGTCTCGCATACGTCCTTCTCATTCACATCTTTGCCACTTAAATTAACATGGGAGTACTCGTTGAGACTCAGGTGCAGCTCCTCGAGAGCTGGGAGAGCTTTGAGTAGACCGAAAACGCTTGGCCATCCGACGTATGTGGAGTTTAGGACTAGGTTACTCAGACTGTCCCATCTGGGTTGCAGGGCTTGGGCCGCTTGCAGTTGGGCGGTCAGACGATTGAAACTTAGATTCAGGAAGCGAACGCGCGGTGTCTGTTCCAATATCGCGAACACCTAGAGTTATTCATGTCGATTATTATGTGAAATTTAAAAAAAGTGTGAAATGAGAATACACAAAAATGAGAATGAGATATAAAAAAAATGTCTCATTTTTACAAAATTTCGTAATTGATTTCTAAAGGATTTCATAATAATAAATAGTATTTTTAGATTCAGAGAGATGAAATTCTGATTTGATATAACTTATTCTTACCTCTTCCCAATCGCTAAGTTTGTTATTGGCGATATCCAGCTCAACCACATCAGCGCACTTGTCAGCCAACGCAATCGCGTCGCCGGCTCGGTCGATGTCACAATCGTTGAGCACCAGCAGCGTTGGCACGCTCAGCCGAGGAGAACGCTTGGGCACGAAGATGGCCACCGGCATGTCGTCTATGGACGGGTTCACTTCGCCCTTCGCGCCGTACTTGCGCTCCAACGCTTCGAGGAGAGACGGCATCGTGTCTGAAACGAAATGGATTTTTGACTCATTCAACGCCAATGCATTTGGAATAATTTATAGGTCTGTAGGATATCGGTGGTTATCTGTATGGGAACATTATTTTAGACGTTGTCAACTGTATGACTTATCGTTTTTTAATGTTACGCGAATTTCACACATTATAAGAAAACAACTTTTACAGATTTTATAGGTGATTTATTACGATTTTTATATGCCTGTTTCAGATACTTTACAGCTACCATGTATGATGTACGACTTAATTACAGAATTGAATAAAGGCTGAGAGCTTTTGGAGGACTGACGATTTCTTGGCAGTCAGTAATCATTAAAAATATGGGTCATACTAGTAACAAAAAATGTTAAATTTATTTTGAAATTGCAGTGTATATTTTTATAAAGACAAGCGTCCACAAGTTCATATTGTCCTCATTGCACACATATCATCAAACGCATAGTATTTATTATTCTTTGTGTAGCTAAAATTTTGACAAATTGTTATTGCTTTATTTAGATTTTGCATTTGAAAATTGACTTTTTATGAACAGCCACGATTTAACATTTCTCTAAAAAACTGCCTTACTAAGCATATTTTGGCTATAAACAGCGCCTTCAAACGAAGTTAACCATCACAAGTATTAGTAATTCTTTTTTGTATGTATATTATTAAAACTATGAAATGCTTCGATTTGGACTCATAGAATATGCAGTTATTAAATTCTAAATCGGTTCAGTGCTTTGTGGTCCGTGAGCCAGGTGCAAATTTGGTTAATGATTTCCTCCCGCGAGATAATTCGTGAGATGAAGAAGAGAATAGTATCATGAAGCCTCGTGGACGTCAGCTGGCGCGAGGTTGGGGGGATGAGCGGTGGGAGCCCCCCAAACATGTAAAAAAAAAAAAAAATCAGTCATTTCTTCTCAGCTGAAATATTTGTTAAATTGTAGTTAACCCAATATCTTAACGAAAAAAAAAATCAGCTGGTTATGACATGGTACCTTGTACGTCAGCTGGTGGCTCGAACATGCATTTTTTTTTAAATTTTCAGTGATTTTCTCCCACGAGGCTTCATGATACTATTCTCTTATTCATCTCACGAATTATCTCGCGGGAGGAAGTTGGTCACGATGACCTGTTACTGGCTCCCGGGCTATTATATAAAGACAGTCGTTTTTTTTTAAAATTAATTGCACGTTTCCTCTCAATAATTTATTGCGCCGTACAGACACAATGTCGTTTTGTGTACACATGAGATCAATGAGCCGGCACATAAAATATTCGTGGATTTGGCTGGGTCAAGGTGAATAAAGAACTTGTTTAGTATGAAGGTCGCATATTATATTTTTCTCAACACGAAAATGTTTTTCCAGACAAACGTAACAACTATGTTTTCTGTTTATATAAAAAACTAGCTCTTGCCCGCAGCTTCGCCTGCGTTAACTAAGATTTACAACGGGATCTTAGCGGGATGATATATCTTTACCGAATAAATGGGCTATCGAACACTGAAATGTTTTATTAAAATCCGACCGATAGTTCCTGAGATTAGCGCGTTCAAATAAACAAACTCTTTAGCTTCATATCTTAAGGATTAAAAGCATGAGTAAATTAAACTCGTTTAAATGTAGTCCAAAAAAATCAAAATCACTACATATTATAAAACAAAGTCGCTTTTTCTGTCCCTATATCCCTTTGTACGCTTAAATCTTTAAAACTACGCAACGGATTTTGATGCGGTTTTCTTTAATGGATAGGACAATTCAAGAGGAAGGTTTATGTACATAATTTATTAAGTTTCTATATACATTGGCTAAGATATAACAATAATTGTTGGAGGTGTTGGAAAAAAATTGGCCGTCTGGGAGTTTCCAACGAAAACGCTGCCTAAACCCTTTGAGATATATCAAAATAATGTATGGTGGAATTGTGTATCTTAAATAGGCCTACAAAAAAGTCCGCGATGGCATATATCTATATCTTAGGGATATCATACTATATCCATTTAATACTTTAAAAAATGGACAATTTTAACGCGATAATTTGAAGGTCATTTACAAAAATACGGTATGAATCGTTATCATTTTAAATCAGTTAATTAGCTGGAGCACATAATAAAGATTATTTTTACCCTTTACATCATGCAAATTAAATAAATACTTTAGAAGATATGGCAATATCAAAATAATACGCAAGAAAATAAATCGTGTTGCCGTTATTTGAGAGGGCAGTGTAATATGTAATAGTATCCTACGAGGGGCTTTCAATGTATTCTCGGTATAGGCATGAAAGAAAACTCGGAAAAATTTGGAAAAATTCTATTTTTCAATGTAGTCCCCTAGACCCTCAATACATTTGTTAGATCGAAGAATTAGCTTTTCTAAACCTTGTAAAAAATATTCTTCTGGCTTCTCCTCAAAATGGGTATTAATTGTTGCCTTCAGTTCATCATCGTCGGAAAATCGCTTTCCACGAAGATCTTTCTTCAAATTCGGGAATAGGAAGTAATCACTAGGGGCCAAGTCTGGACTGTACGGAGGGTGATTAATTTCTTCGAAGGCACAGTTCCGCACAGCAGCCTTCGCCATGCGGGCCGTGTGAACCGGCGCGTTGTCGTGAAGCAGCAACACCCCCGCTGTGAGTTTTCCTCGCCTCTTTTCTTTAATTGCTTCCCTTAAATTAAGCAAAGTGGTTGCGTATGATGCTGCTGTGATGCTTTCGCCTTTTTTTAGTGTATTCTATTAATAAAATACCTTTAGAATCCCAAAAGACCGAGGCCATTATTTTTCCGGCGGACGGGGTGACTTTGAACTTCTTCGGAGGCTGTGCACCCTTTTTAACCCACTGCATGGACTCCTGTTTACTTTCAGGGTCATATTGATGAACCCACGTCACCTCTTCAGTAACCAGTCGGTCGAAAATACTCGATGGATCTTCTCCACAGAGCTCTAAAAACTCCTTACAGCACTCGACTCGCACTTGTTTCTGAGGCGCGGTGAGCATTCTCGGCACCCATCTTGCACTGACCTTTGAGAGATTAAGATGGTCATGAAGGATTGCATGTATGGTACCCACAGATAGGTTGATCATCTCTGCTAACATCTCGATTTTTATTCTGGTATCTTCAAGTACCAATTTCTCCACTTTTTTAATATTTTCTTCAGTGAGGGCGCTTACGGGTCCACCCGAGCGAGGGTCGTCTTCAATGCTTTCTCTGCCTCTTTTAAATTCACTTGACCACTTTTGAACGGTGGATAACGACGGGGCAGAGTCTTGGTAAACAGCAACCATCCCTTCGTGAATGGTTTTTTGACTTTTTCCCTGCTTAGTGAGGAACTTTATAACAGCGCGATACTCGATTTACTTAATCATTGTGGCGTCAGTCATTCTGATCGTCTTTCACTGCAAATAATTAGAAAACTAATGAACGTAAATTAGTGAAATTTTATATTTATACCCTCAGATAGTGTCATTAGTAAATGAGATAATTAGATTACCCATATTATTAGCAAATCACCCCGATACCGAGAATACATTGAACGCCCCTCGTAAATAGTAAATATGCATGCAGAAAGTCTGCATAGGAATATAATATGTCTTTATGTTCAAGATAACATATATCCATTTTAATACAAAAACTTAGTCATTATTGAAATGGAAAATGATCGTCATCAAACATGATAAATTCGTAAACCTAAGTTCACGCGGGCGAAGCTGCGGGTAACAGCTAGTTTCTGAATAAAATATGGTTGTTGTGCCTCATTCGACATAGGTATAGTGTGTCGTGGACTTTTTTGTAGATAATTATAAGATCTACAATTAATTACAACAAATTATGGTTCTATCTTTTATAGTTTAGGCGTTGAGAGTCATATCTTCTAGTTCTTTATAATTTACTACTTCTAATTAATTTCTAATTGTTCTAAATCTAATAAAGTGTTTTAGTGTTAAATAAATCTTTTTTTAAAAGGCAATCTGCAAAGCCCTTATAACAGTACGCAAAATATGTAATTATAATAGTTTTTCTGGTTGATTTTTTACACCTCGTGTCCGAAAAATCCAAAAATCTTACGGAACCATATTTTTTCCAGAATAAAATTTATCTTATGTCACTCGTAGATAATGCAGCTTTAAAACGGTGAAAGAATTTTTGAAATCGGTCCAGTACTTTTTGAGCCTATTCATTACAACCAAACAAACAAAGTTTTCCTCTATAATATTAGTGTAGAAGAAACAGTTGTATAAAAAATGCGTTATCAGTTTTATACTAGTGATGTATTTTCATTCTTTCTATGTCGAAAGTAGTTACAAAGTAAGCATTTTGAAAATTTCAAAACAATTTGTGGAACAGTGTGCGCATTGCGATGCATTTACTAGTTCTTTTGAGAATTTGTACTGTTTTAAAAAAAAATACTGAATTTCGTCCAGTATCTTCTATGAGGTATAAGTCTAGTATAAGTTTACGTCTCGTTAATTAGTAATTACAATATTATTGTTGAATAGGTTTCTTTTTTTCGAATGGACCTATGCTTTTGGCTTTGAGGCTTTTAAGCTTCATCGGAAGAATAGATGAGCAGATAGCTATAAGAAGAATAAGTATGTTTCAATTAGTAGTCTTCCTTATAATTCAGACATAATACATAATATTAAGTATTAAGGAGGCCTATGTTCAGCAGTAGACAGATAAAGGCTGATAATGATGATGATATTAAGTATTAACAACTAGTGGTGTGACCTATCGTAGTAGTGGAACCGTTGCGATACAAACTATGACGTCATTACCAACACTAACGTTGACGACAGTTTTTCTCATTTCATAACACTATAACGAGGCAACGTTACTACGCTTTTCACTTTAGTTGTTAAGATAATGAGAGCGGTATATCGATATTGGTCATTGGCTGATGGCTGGCTGGCCTAGTGGTCAGGCTACTGGTCAGGTAACGCAGCGGTCGCGGATTCCAATCCCGTCAAGTGCATATAATTTACTAGCTGTTGCACGCAGCTTCGCTTGCGCAAACTATGTTTTAGAATGAGTCCCTAACTTTTTGAAAATTTAATATAGCATATGTTCATCGGGGATAGTGTAGCTTTCCAACAGTGAAAGAATTTTTTAAATCGGTCAAGTAGTTTCGGTGCCTATTCAATACGAACAAACAATCAAATCTTTCTTCTTTATAATACTTGTATTGTATAGATATGATGAATATAGATGTATATGTAGAATATGTATATTTTAATATAAATTTCTTAAATTTATTTCCATTCCTAGTAGGTATTCTTAAGAACTTATGTTACGGGTAGGTACCCGTAACATAAGTTCTTAAGAATTTACAATGAGTAAAATAAGAACAAGACAATTCCCCGTTTTTTTTTTCTCGAAATGGCCTATGCTGAGGCCTAAGAATAGGTTTAAAGACCTTTTCGCTTTATCTGTGTAGGATGAGCGGATGGCTCATCTAAAAAAAAATCTATTTACGACGATCTTGGTATTGGTTTGGTGTCGGAAATGCAAGACCAAGAGCAAATTCGCCCATCCCTACTCTCAATGTCTCAATTGATATATTCGATTAAAATCGATTAGATCATATCATACATATTGAACAGAAACAGATGCAACATCGATGCATTAGTAATATAATCATCAAACGAATGTAATCATTGATATTAACATGTGCATATAATCAGAATGAGCGAGTGGAATAATACGGTAGTAGCAAAAATAATGCTAGATTTTTATTTATTGTAATAATAAAATATACAGAATTGTAAAACATCAATCATATTGAATAAAATATTATAAAACAATAATATTTTAGAGAAAAAATTTTTTAATTTATTTATTTTGTATTATTTAATTTACAAACACATTGATAACGTGAAAATAAACGCATATCAGAACGTGTGACGTCATTGTTTCCGACATAAATAGTATTGTAGGGTTGTCAGTAAGAAGAATAGATTTAATTTTCCTATGAAATAATCCTTTCTGATTGACTTTGAAGGCAATGGTAAAATCATAATGTATACGGTCGAATTGATTTACCTCTTCCTTGTTTGGACTGGGTTAAAAACAAATGACAGCAGCTTACCCATAACCCAAGTATATTGGGTGTATTTTTCACTTTAACACCAATTTACGTGTGTATTCAAAATCATACATCCTTCACATTGTAGTATTATGTAGTATTTGTAATATTTAGAATCCATTCTGCTTAGTAAAATTGCTGAAAATTATTAATTTACCCAACTATTGTTTGTTGTGTAACTTATGACGTCACGCACGACGCTAACTACGACTAGACATTTAAATGTCAAACTTGGCCGATGCACCTGAAATGGGTTTTAAAAAGCACCGTCTGAACATTTTTTAAATAGCTTAGGACAAAAACTGTAAAACTTGCATACATAAACATAGAGATTAAATTTATTTAGGGTATGTAAAGTTCACTGGATTCGACCAGTTAGGTGTCCTATGGCCCTTCTCGTCTGATATCGTGGGGGACACGTGCTAAGGACAGAAACATATAAGGATGATGATAATGATGATGATGATGATATAATCATACGAGTCGAATGCTAATGATGCTAAACCACCCGGGCGTGATCGGAACATTCGTTATCGATACTCGCAATCGCGTGCCTGGACTATTGGGCAAGATTTATTTCATTGTGATTTACTGCTAATTATCTTTTATATTAAGCAGTTTGGCCGGATTCAAAGTTATTAGTTTTCTAAACAAGGCCGTATTGGCTTTCGTAAAAAGGGTTAAACTCATATGAATGTAAGTTTTAAGAAGGACCACTGGTAGTCACTGGAAGAGCACCTAAGCTCTTAAGTAATACGCGGAGCCATAGTAATAAATAAATAACAATGAGTAAATGTGATCAATACCTTAAGTTTAGATATTTAATTTACGAATTATATACTACATATTTTAAAGCTAAAAGTGTGCTCCATGGCAATTTGGAAATTTTTGGCAAATGGTCCCCAATGACTAAAAGATTAAGGAGCCCTGCTTGCCCAACATCTAACAAAGTCCAAGAAATAACTTATCATCTTCACCAGACGTTATTATTTTCAGATGATATAATGCTCCACGCATCGTTCAGTTTACGAGTGGCTGGCGTCTGCATTTAACTGCCGGTGGTTAATTTAAGATTGCCATGAGCAAACCATCATAAAACATATGACATAATCGAATACATATATTAACTAATAATATTCTCCTCAAAAGCCAGTTTAAGTATCAATCTTCATATTTATGTTCTTTTGCGTGCATACGTATAATGTTTTTTATGGTATAAGGAGGCAAAAGAGTAGTCGAAGACTTACTAGTGCCTAGCGACGCTTAGAGTTTATGTTTTATTCGACGGTGGTGAGGCAGAGACCCGCCACAGGTACAAACCCGACGCCATGAAGCCGTGGATGTCGCACTCCACGGCTGGCGGGGGGCAACCCCCCACTTACTATATTACTGGGTGATACTAACCGGCTCACCCCACTTCCGACGAAGCATTAGGGCCATTAGCATAGTTCCATCCGAAAAAAAAAAAGAAGTTATGTAGATGCATTGCCCTTCTTTTCCCTATACTCCCCAATAGACAACCGGAAACTTACACACCCCAGAAAATAAGACAGCATAGTTAGTATAAAACGGTAGTTATAAGAACTGCTGATAAAAGTATATAGAAAACATACGATACATATTTAAAAAATCCAATATTAAAACTAAAACTTCAATATTACAACTTATTCAGTATGTCACTGTGGATCCATGCCATGACCACCCTGAATGCATGTAACTCTCTCTCTCTCTCTCTTTCTCACAATCTTTATTAACTTATATCTCCCTCTCAACTTCCGTAACGCTCTCGTCAAGCATTGACCAGCTCACTCCTCAAGTCAAACACTCGTAGACCTATTTACTTCAAAAACGATACGCAGACGGGTGCACCACCAACCGCGTGATATCGTTGTAAGTACATACTATGACGTCACAATACGCGATTCCATATTTATTACTCGCAAATTACTGATGCAACTATACGATGATACGTATAGCCTTGAGTTTGCGCTCTCTAATCTTTGATCTACATTTTTAATTTTTATATTGTAAATGTTAATATAATTTGAGCGTAATTGTTTACACCCAGCGTGTGTACACGAGGTCGTGACTACATTATTAAGAGTGATATTTAAAGTTTATATAATAAACTGTTGAAATTGGGTCAGTTTATTATTTAATCGCGGTTTGTGATTACAAAGCCTTTTAATTGCAGACGTCTTCGCTATCTACGAAATTTAAAACCTTTCCTTAAGCACGGTGTTGTGCCAATATTCGCGATCGTTCGGGAGGCGTTCCCGAGTCTATATATATTTCGTTCAAATCAAGATAAATTAAATATTAAGCCATTTACGAGAGCCTTTATAAATAATAAAAATCCAACGCGTGACATCGTCATGTCGTTTTTCGTCATGACATTTGTATCAATGTTAGTATATATTATTGCAAAATGCGTCTATATTAGGGAATGCCTAGAAGACGTGTAACCAAGGTTGCTATACTGTGAATGTGTAGGCATTAACACTTGAACAATAGCTAATATCTACTTCCAATCGTATTTTACGTCATTATTTTGGCTCGTACATACATAAACGAGCTATATTTAAAGATTATAAATGTAGAAATATGAAAAAATAACCGAGGTGCGATGATGTGGCGGTGCAGTGGCTCTAAAGCCAATTCGAACAAACAAATTATGAACAAATACGATTATATACGTTTATTTTGGGGTTGTTTTATAATTTATATTAATACTTTGATGATTTCTAAACAAATAATGTGTGTACAAACACTACTTTATCTAGTTATGTCTGATAAATGTTAGCACGTGCAAGTGATAGATAATATGCACTGAGCATAATATTAGCAGAATCTTCCTGATAAAGTTATCTTAGTTATCAGTGTTATTATTAAGTACATATATGATTCACGACGTAATAAATTAATAATTAAATAACATAATAAATATAACTATTTATTCTAAAACTATTTTCGTTATTCTAGTTATTCGAAAACTTTTATATAATTAAAAATATTTATAAAATAATAATAATAAATCATTTATTTTTCAGGCACTATGGTCGTTTTTAGTCCGTTATCAAACGTTTTATAAAATATACTATATATATTTATTCTAATATATTATATCTTCCAAATCCGATTGACGTTCTAGAGATTAGCGCATTTAAACAAACAAACATACAGTGACTTAATTATGTCATAGGTATCATTATCTATTAATATACCTTTGATGGTTGTCGCAGTAGCCATACCTACAAACATGAAATCATTTTTATCCACATGTATATATAGACATACCGAATATGTTAAATCATTACAAAACTAAACATTCGATATCGCAGGTCAGAAGCGGATCTCATGATTACGTGAATGTGGTTCAAGGTCTGTGAGCGTCACTGTACAAAATAGTTATATCGAGACGGCGTGCGGCGGGGTTGCGAGATACTTTCGAAAGCCTACTCATAGTCTAAAGATAAAATAGGTGAATCCCCTAGTTATGAAGACTTTATTGTTTGATACTGTATAGGATCACATCATAGTGTACATGAACCAAGCTGGCTCACACTGGAAGCAAAATGTAAAACATCTAATCAAATCTAAAATTCAAAATGTTGGTCTAGTGGTTAGCGACCCTGACTGCTAAACCAGAAGGTCGTGGGTTCGATTCCCACCCAGGATCACACAAACATTAGTTTGTGTGATGAGCATGATCATTTGTTCTGTGTCTGGTCGTAATTTATCTATAATTATGTATATAAGAAATATATAAGTAGTTTATCAGCTGTCTGGTTACCATAAGAACAGGCTTTGCCTAGTTTGGGATCCGTTGGCCGTGTGTGAGTTGTCCCAACATATTATTATTATTATTAGTATATTTTCGTCAATTGAATCTACCACCTATGTACTATACATGTATTGTCGCGGTAAACACGACGTTGGCTCGAGTTGCGAGTTCTATAGGCTCGATTAGATTTAAGGTCAAACATTTGATGTCGAAATGTCAACAGCACTTGACAAGAAAACGCCGCGCTTTAAAAACGCTTTCGTCTGAACAGAAACATGGGTATCCAATTATCCCGTTCAAACGCTTTTTTACCGCTCGGTAAAATAGCGCTTTTGCGTACGCGGCCTTAATTTTATTAAGAACTTCCATTATGAATAAAGGAATAAAATAAATGATTGCTGTCGCGGCAGTCAATTCAATTTTATTGCTAGCACAAAAAAAGCTTATTGAGCATGGGACTCACAAAGACAATATTATACATTCGCATTATACTTTTTAATAAATAATTATTATGTCGACGAAAATAAAACTAAAGTAACCATTGAACTTTACTTAACAATTAGTATTCCTCGTTTTTATTATACTTTTAATCATTATTTTAGTGAATACACAACACATATAAACGAATTGAATATTTTATACTTTTTTTGCTAAAAGATAATGTTTTTTTTTGTTATGATGTTACATGAAAATTTCAAGATATCCGGTCACGATGGTCATCATCCGAAATCTCGGGCATGTAAAAAACTTAATAAATTGCAACAAAATCTGTATAAGTTTTTTCATTTTAATGGGCGATATTCGCTTAAACATTAAACAACAATATAAAACTTCAAGTAATATAAAAAGAGTATAAAGAAATCAATAGGAAATACTTAGATACATTTCCCCTTGAACCTAAAAATAATCAAGCGTCGAAGTCAACGCAATAAAAAAAATACGATCGTTTGCCTAATTGACCTTTTGAAATTTGTCAAGGAGCAAGGTCTTAAAAAGATTATAGGAAAAATTTGACGGTAGTCAATATCTGTTGCGTTTATTAACTTAGGGCCTGTTTCACAATCTCCCTTTAAGTTCCCTATAGGCTATTGGCAACATATTTGACAGATGTTTGACAGATAGAGTATGGAGTATCTGTCAAACATCTGTCAAATATGTTGCCAATAGCCTATAGGGAACTTAAAGGGAGATTGTGAAACAGGCCCTTAATTCTTTATTTCTTCTGACAAAATAAAAAACGAAGGGTTGCACTCCAAGAGTGCCGACAGTAGTGAAAACTTGAATATTAACGTTGTGCATTTTTGTATTTTTTTTGAATGGTTAGTGAATAAGTTTGCACGAATTGCTTAAATTACCAGTATTAGTAAAAGTACTATCATTTATGTGGTAGAATACAATATTTATTTATTGCGCTATCGTACACAAACATGACAATTTATATTACATTACAAGAGTTTATCTCTCAGAAAAATTAGTAACATTAGTATCTATTAGTTTTGAGTAGTCTTACGAATTTTCGATCAGCCTTACGAATTTTACGTCACGTGCTCTGACGCGAGTTTTAAAATTTTTTACCCAAAGAAGCTAAAGAAGTTTTCACTACAAAAACAAAAAAGTAAAAAAAAAAGTGCCGTTTTGCCTTACTTTAAAAGATGCCTTTCGGACTTCGGCGTACCTACTATTCTAATAATTTTTTTACGTTATCTGAATAGGCAAACGAGCAACGTGCCACCTGATTGTAAGCGGTCGACATTGTCCAAGAAAAACATAAATTAGGTTATGTTCGTTCTGTTAAGTCTCAGTGCTACTACATTCCTCATCCTGTCCTCTTCCCCTCACTTAGTTGATGGAAGCTAGCCATGGAACCACGGGAGGTCAGCATGATGGTACCCATAGAGCTCGATCGAGTCTCGTAATCATTTTCTTTTGGACAACTGCGCAGTATTTCAAACTTGTAAAACGCATTTTTCTCACAAGACGCAACGCAAAAAAACATTTGATTTACTCAGAATTACAGAAACTCGTGTACCAAATACCTATACTAGTAATATTTGTTTGTTTGTTTAAGCGCGCTAATCTGCGTTACTACAAGTCGTAACACAACTTTCATCATATTCATCAGCTTTTATCCGTCCACTACTGAACATAGGTCTCCCTCAATGAACGCAAGACGACCGATTCCTTGCCACTCGTATCCAATAAAGACATGTTTTTGCATATAATAGCTTAATTTCTGAGAGATAACACAGGTAGTTTTTATTTTTGAGATGTGCTAAATCACGAAACACTTGATACAGTTACAGTTGCTTACGATGGGTCTACAAAAATGATAAAATTTAACACCACTTGCTCGCCGTCTCTCAAATCTAACCTATTCTGTAACAAGCAAGAAGTTATGTCTCAAATCCTTTTTTACCTAGGAGTCATAGCAGCGCTTGTCTAGTTATCCTTTAAAACCACTTACAGCTAGTGGTCTGGTCGAGTCGTATATCACACTGTCTCGACAGGCTAAGGGCGGTGAACTTACTCCGTCTAGCCTTTTGTTGTGCTTCCACCTATTTCAATAATATAGCGCCTTTGAATGTTTGTTTATACCTAAGCGATGCAAGCTTACTATAGAGAAGTTATGTCATTGTTTATTGTAGTTGTAAGAGTCTAGTCGGCATGGACTCGACCTTTTAAGAGGGGCTTCGGGTTCGATTCTGAAACTGTAGTGCCTTGAAATGGGTTGTTTTGTAAATGCACCCTGAATACGTCAACGCTCGCTCATCGGTGAAGGAAAACTTTTGTGTCGGAAGTCAGAAGATGAGTAGTCTACAAGTACGTCATTCTATGTACGGTATCTACGGTAGTATCCCTTAGTAGTTTGTGGTCACTCTTATCTATATAACTTCAGTCCCATCAAGTTGAATAACACGTAGTAAACATAGACGAAACACGTGCGCGGTGACATAGCTTATCCGAATCGTTTGTGTTGTGTCCTTCATTCGACAGCTAATAAAAAACAGACAACTGCGCACTACTGATATTTTATATCCTTGTTCTTGGAATTTTCTTTGTGTTTTTATTAAGGTTTATATTATTGTTTTTAAATAATTATTCGTGTTTATTCCGACGCCGGTAATCATAACAAAATCCTAGTTTACCTCAAGCCTAACGCGTTTGTTTATAAACAAACTAGCTGTTACCCGCAGCTTCGCCCGCGTGAACTTAGATTTACGGATTTATCATGTCTGATGATGATCGTTTTCTATTTTACTAATTAAGTACCTACTAAGTTTTTGTATTAAAATGGATATAATATCTTGAAAATAAAGACTTATATCCCTTCGCAGACTTTTGTAGGCATATTTAAGGTACTATTATTATAATATTATTCCACCATAGTATTATGTTGATCATAATATTACGTCTACCAGAGTTAATACACTACGGCCTTAGACACCAGACAACTGCCCGTTCAATCACGGCAACACGATTTATTTTCTTGTGCATTATTTTGATTTTGCCATATCTCCTAAAGTAGTCATTTAATTTGCATGATGTAAAGGGAAAAAATAATCTTCATGAAGTGCTCAAGCTAATTAATAGATTTAAAATGATAAGTATTCATATCGTATTTGTGTAAATAACTTTTAAACTATCGCGTTATAATTGCCCATTTTTTAAAAGTATTAAATGGATATAGTATGATATCCCTAAGAGATAGACATATGCCATCGCGGACTTTTTTGTAGACCTATTTAAGATACACAATACTACCATACATTATTTTGTTATATCTCAAACGGTTTAGGCAGCGTTTTCGTTGAAAACTCCCAGACGGCCTATTTTTTTCCGACACCTCTAACAATTATCGTTATATCTTAGCCAATGTATATAAAAACTTAATAAATTATGTACATAAACCTTCCTCTTGAATTGCCCTATGCATTAAAAAAAATTGCATCAAAATCCGGTGCGTAGTTTTAAAGATTGAAGCGTACAAAGGGATATAGGGACAGAAAAAGCGACTTTGTTTTATAATATGTAGTGATTTAAAAAGATTTTCATTCATATAAATGAAAATATTTCACTGAATACAGATACAATTTTTCACTGAAAGAAAATAACAAAAAAATACGTTACTTTTCTATAGAAATGCAACGCTTTGTAAACATTCAACTTGAATTCATCGGCTTTTCCGACTTTAGCGGATGCAAACACGCGAAAGCAGTATTTATATTCATATCATTATAAACAATCGGCACTCCTGTGAGCATAGTCCACATGCATTGTAACTTATCTCACTATCTTACTAATATTATAAACGTGAAAGTTTGCAAGTATGTATGTTTGTTACTCTTTCACGTAAAAACTACTGAATGGATTTTAATGAAACTTTACAATAATATAGCTTATACATCAGAATAACAGGCTTAGGCTTTTGTACCTAGGCAGACAGACAGTAGTCAAACCCTAGGTCTGACTGCTCAACCAACTAAAATAAAATATAGACAGAGTAATAAAACTTAAGGTTCGACTACACTCCGTCTAGATTTTTTTTGTTGACTATTCCGTCTAGTTTGTTTTAGATTTTGTAGTAGCTACAGGGTAATTGTTAAACTAAGTAATGATGATAAAAATTTACGAGCAAGAAATGTATTTTTAGAGTCTCATTAATATAAATTAGGAATTCTGAACTTAAAGGATTCGAATCGAATTTCGAGAAATCGAATTTCGAGAAATCGAATTTAGAGAAATCGAATTTCTTGAAGGATTTTCTAGAATTTTCAAACCCTACGTTCCTACATGGAACTGGATAATTGGGTCATGGTTAAATCGATAGCGCGCGATGTTTGCAAAAGAGACTCACTCACTTATCATAGGTCTCACTATTTTTGTATTTCTTTAGATAAAGATAAAATAAAACGACAGTATAAATAGACCTAAAACATTAACACAAGTTGACTAGAATTGTAGTTTTTACTATAGAATATACGCAGAACTACATTTTAATTCTATTTAATTAAATACTACTTTACTTATAGACAATTTAAAAAAATATTCTTTGTTCAGTGTATTTGCAAAATAATTTTTGCATACAAATCTATAACAAAGATCTTGTGTTTATGTACACTAAGCCATTTTGTATAAAACATGTCTTTAGTTTTCCTGATATTACACCTATATTTTTTACAAAATCTCGATTTATAAAAAATAGGAAAGCTAACGTTTTCTAAAAGAAAATGCAAGTAACATTTTATTCGTTGAATAAATAAATAATTAAGAATCAGCGCAACTATTGTTTTTTTTTGTCTAATTTTAGAATACATATTTATACGTAAAATATAGACTTACCTTAATGACGAGAATCACATTAAACGCCTTGTTTTGATATCAGATTAGTCAATAAATTGCGTTTGTAAGGAGTTCCTTTGTTTTTGTATACGAAGTGTAAAATAGCACAGATACATAAAGTATTTTTCACAATACGGGCTTATTACGTACAGTAGATTTCGATGGAAAATCACATCCACAATATCAGCTGTTCACATGTTTATCAAGCGTACATGGAAGATGTTAGCTGTTGTAAACACTCTGAATTTCTGTAACGGAATGACAAGAGAATGTTTACATCAATACATCGCACAGTCGCAATACAAGCGCTCGATTATCACGCACACACTTGCAATACTATTCGTATTATTATACTCTTTGACTTCACTATTCTCGTTGAAAGCTTACTATAGAGTGGGATGAAAAAGGTCAATGACGCTAGAAACTAGTATGAAGGGGAAAAGAGAAGGCTACATACAAAAGTGGTTTGTAACAAGAAAAATAAGGATAGCATTACAACAAACAATAATACACTTGTGAATATTATAAAATATTAAGGAAATCGTGAAAGTATTCGTTAGATATGATTGACGAGACACTATATTTCAATATATTACATAATATTTAAATATTTAATCATGAAGATATTACTTTTGAATAAATATACCTTACGTTATGTATTGGTACTATGATTTTTTTAAGATTTTCAGTAAAAATAGACAATAATATTGTCATTATTTACGTCAAATGTAAAAAAATCTAGATAATCAAAATAGACATACTATTTTGCCAAATACATTATGAAGTAGTCATAAACTATCTCAATTTTATTTAATTTATACCAGCCAGAATATTTCAGTGTCATGTAAAAATTAGTTTTTAGGCAAATATAAATATAAATAAAATTATTATTCAATAGCTTCCATGCACAGATTAAGTATTACTATTATACCACCTACCACATTCTCAACATAGACCACCCTTAATGATTGGCTTCGTATGCTTGTATCAAATATTTTAGACTAGTAAAGGAATAAAATACCAGTAATAACTATATTTTATTAAAAGTAAATAAAGTTTAAGAGGCAAAACGATTAGATTATACTACAATTTTGTTAAGCTTTTAACGGTTTTGCTTATCCATGCTCTAAAAGCATTTCAGTTTCTTTTATCTCGTCGATCTGAGTAACAGAGTAGTAATAATATACCTAATATTATTATATTTTCTCAGATATTTGCTAGATATTTGCATTATTTTACATGCTCTTTGGGACTGAGTTTAGCATAGACAATAGAATATGTGTTTATCTGTTTATCACGAATTTTGTCAGATCACAGATGTCAAAACAAAAAGCTGAAGGCTAATTTTCTGCGAAATCTGAGAATTTAATTTTAAAAAATATTGTGTTGTTTATTATTTAGTAATACTTATAAAGATAAGACAAGAAGCACAGGAATACTTAAATCAAGCTAGTCTAATTTTAAAGCGGCCTTTATACTATAAAAACTGCAAAACAATATCGAAAGATTAAAAAGCGGAAGTTTTTTTTTACTAAAGGTAAGATAATATCTTGTGACCAAATAATGTTTTATATTGAATTAAAAATACCATGATTAATTGCAGTGAAAGTAAAACAAGAGAAGCAAACCCTACATTTTGTTACAGGGTTACAAAATAGCTGCCAATAACTTTTACTGTCTGCTATCGCTAACATCAAGTGGCACTTCGCAGTTTCATCAGTTGGTAATTGAAATTCGAATAAGTTAGTGTTTTCGTCGAAAATTGGTATTAAAATATTAGTTTTTTGTCTTATTATGAATATGTTTCATATGTTTCTTTTTTAATTTATGATAACTTGCTGATAAGCTGATAATTATAAAGCTAAATGGTTTTTTGAGAATGTCGCATCATCAAATCAATCTCTGTGATTATCAGCCAGATTTGAAATTTGGTACTTCTTTGCATTTAAAAATGAGAAAGATTTTAGTGAAGTAATCATAATAATGAAAAATGAACTGGTGTTTGAACATTATAAAAAAAAAAAACAGAAATAATGAATCATTATATAAACACATTATCAAAACTTTTTATCTTAATCTTTTGATAGGAGTAACAAGTCCTATATTATCATTCACCTTATACTTAAGTTTTAATACAGAAAACAAAACAAATTATATTTTAGTGTTTACTCCTCTCTGAAACAGGTTGACTGATTTTGATGAAATTTCATATGTGTGTGCAGTAGGCCTGAGAATAGGTTATTTTTATACCCCTAAATGTTTAGGGTATTTTTTTTTTCATTTTTAGTTTTTTTTTTCTGATACAGATATTATTACTTTGGCCAGGACAAAGTGTCAGGGCAGCTAGTTATTATATAATTGTGCATTGGTATACAGGGATCTAGTGTAGTGATATGTGGCTTCATATTAAAGTTACCAACTTAATAAAAAAAAAAACTAAATGCGCACATCTTTAATGATACTTACATATAAAAACAAATTTATTTCTATCGTCAGTCATATTACCTATGGCTACTTTTATGTTACTATTACTGGTTCAAAAGATTGTAATTACATATTTCTTTATCTATACTAATATTATAAAGAGGAAAGATTTGATTGTTTGTTTGTATTGAATAGTCTCCGAATTTACTTAACCAATTTGAACAATTCTTTGACTGTTAGGAAGCTACACTATCCCTGGTGAACATAGGCTATATTAAATTTATAAAAAGTAAAGGACCCACTTTAATTCTTAGTTGATGCAGACGTAGCTGCATGCAACAGCTAGTAATATAATATACAGTAGAACCACAATAACTCAAACCTCGGTAACTTAAAAAACTCTATAACTTCAAAAAATAATATGTTCCCACTTCCCTTCCCTTAACCTATCCCTAAAATTACCCTTAATAACTTAAACTATAACTTAAAATATTTGCATTTCCCTTGGACTTTAAGTTATCAAGGTTCTACTGTATTATTATGTCAGTCAATGCATATTTAATTAAAATGTGTAAAAAATCAAAATTGGTAATCATTTTGAATATACTTATGACAATAACAACATAGTTTATTTTATCATAGTTATTATGACACCAATATGCATATTATATTATATTTCATAGATTGTTGACTATACATCATGTCATACACCTTGCATTGTTTAGTCAAATATAAACATGAGATTGTGTTGTTTCTTAACATAAAAATAAATAGATGATTAATGATGACGTTTTTATGATATTGCTTACAACTGATTATTATCATCATCATGCATGATGCTGTCTATGGCTCTGTGTTGGATGCAAAGATGCAAAGAATTAGCCATCTTGGTCATCATTGGGGCATCATTAAGGGAGGTCTATGTTTAGCAGTGGACAGAGAAAAGTTAATGGTAATTATGATAAATAATGACACTACCTATTATCATTGCCTAACATTAATGGGAGTCGTGTTTTAATATTTTTTATCAGATATTCATATAGCATACCTTCTCAACTGGATGTTGCCAAACTAAGTGGGAATCAGTGCGAGAGATGCGCTTGTACAGTGTTCCCATGTACATGGGTACAACCATCCTGCTTGTTAGTTGTTTCTTCTGTGAAATAGCTTTACTGTGTTTCAATGAGACAACATGGAAAATGAGTAACCCCTTACTATGGTACTTATTGGCCTAATTAACAAATTTGCTTTTTTTAAAAAGTAAATACTTTGTAACACAATTCAGCAGATTATAAAATTTTGTGTACAGTCAGTAATCAAATATTGTTTTTTGTTACAGAGCGTCATCTCAATAAGAATATAATTGTGAAATCATTATCTAAGACAATGATTTTATTGTCAGTGCATTGTGTGAAGTTGGCCAAGGCAGCTGCTTCCTTAAATACATTGAGGATGTCATCATCATTATCGAGAGACTCCAATTTCTTTTTTAGGCAAGTAAGTGATTTTGATATACTTTGAACATATAATTGAAAGCATAAAATTGAGGGGCCATAGTTCATTGATGCGCTGGTCCAATGCCAGTTGATGATCTACACATCCTTAATGACTTTTAATCTGATTACGTCAACATCAATATTATGTAGGTTTGTTAACGATGTTTTCTTTCACCAGTGTGCGTGCGATGGCGTCGTGTCCAGCGTACATTTAGAAATTAAGAAAACCCCATTTCAAGGTACCACAATGGGGTCAGGATCGAACCCAAATCCCTTATACAAGAGTCGTTGTCGCTCACCATATTCGGCTCTCCGACTAATAGTTTAACATCATCGGTTAATGATTCGTCGACCGTTTTGGATTTTACTAGCCAAACACTCTTCAGAGTAGCGCGCGCGATATACCGCGCCCCTTGCGGGGAACGAGGGGGGGGGGGCCAACCCTTTCGAATTTTACTAGGTGAGCCATCTGCTCACCTACCTACCGATTGAGCTTAAAGGCCATCAGACCTAAAAGTAAACGCCCAAAAAAAAAAAAACTCTCACCATATTACTATAGAGCTACAATTTCAAGTTCATTACTTTTATGAGATTTCACCTTTTGTTGTAACTGACCAAGATGCGACCTTGATTTTATTTACCTTTGCTTGCAAATAAAATACAAACAAACAAATGATGAACGATGACTAATGAATCGTTTAACATGTTTAACATTGATTTAAAGGTGTGAAATGTAATTATGTAAGATCTTTTTTAGTATATATTATGCTCCACATTATATGAAACATGTACGAAAGTTTGTAAATTTAGCAGAGGAAGGTTTCTATATCTTCCCTTTAAAAAATTAATATAAAAAATATAGTACTATTTTAACGATTCGTATTCATTTAAAGTTAAGATGTGAGGGATTATAAATTATTATTAAATCACTCATTTACATCAGTACATATCATAATATATTTTGTGTGTGAGTAAATGTGTGTGAGATTGTTTTTTTTTTCCAGTTATTTGATAATGTGAGTAGTACTTACACTTATTTACTGGGTGACTGGAACACGCGAGAGGCGGTGTTGATAGATCCTGTTTTAGAACATGCCGAGCGAGATGCCACGCTTATTAAGGACCTTAACTTTAAATTGCTATATGCAAGTAAGTGCGCCATTGTTTATTTTTAACTTTAAAATACGAATATTATTAATCTTCCGCTAATAGTAAGAGAGCCTTCATAGTAAGAGAGTTATCCAGTGCATCCGTAATGGGGTCCTTTTTGTGCACCTGAACATGCCAACATATCCGGCTGGTGAAAGAAAATATAGCAAGGAAATGTAATTAAAATGTTATTGCGGAAGGTGTGTAAGGTCTTCATATTCTTGCAAAGAAAAACATTACCAGAAAACCTACATATCTAATAAGATTAAGTCTTTGAAGCTCAAGTTCAGTTTTGTGAGAAGTATTGCCATGGTTCTTTGCATCCCTTAAGGACGACACGACCGAAGGTCTCATCTCGCTCACACAATACCGGCGTAAAGTGACAGATATGCTGTCGCGTTTTGTTAGTTTCCGGATGCCTGTTGGGGGGATAGGGAAAAAGAGGGCAATGCATCTGCATAACTTCGGGTGGGGTAGATGTCTATGGATATCGGTAGTCACTATAAGGCACCGACTACACGTTTGCCTTTTTGTGACATAAATAAAAACCACCAAGCATGGTGCTAGCCGCTAGCGCATAGTGAACTATACATATACTATATTAACCTAACACCCTCTCTGATTAAGAGGAGGACACTTTTTCACATTAATATTAATGATCATAATGGTCTTTACATTCTAGTGAACACACACATGCATGCAGACCACATCACTGGCACGGGCAAGCTGAAGTCGCTCCTGCCAGGATGTAAGAGTGTCATCGGCCAAGCATCAGGAGCACAGGCAGACGTACACTTATGCGACGGTGACCTGGTCGCTTTCGGCGGGTGCCGCCTGCTGGCCACCGCCACTCCGGGACACACTAATGGATGTATGACGTACATCTGTCATGAACAGGTACTCAGGAGTTATTAACGCAAAAATAAGAATGGTGAATAAAAGGGATTGTTTCCTAGTTCTGGGTTTTAAGAATGTTTTATAAAAATCGGTTCAACCTTTTCAAGATTATCTTTTTTGTTATTGCGTTGGGGATTTTTTACATTTCACATTTTGGTGATGTTGATGTATGTTTATGATCGGAGTTCGGTCGTCTTGGCGTTAATTGAAAGAGACCTATATGGAAATGTCCAGCTTGCCAGCAGTGGAAAGCGGTTAATAATGATGTTGTTTGTGGTAGGAGTTGGATGGTTCATTAGGATTGTTAATAGAATCAGGTGTTACTTTGCAGAAATACATTTAAAAAAAAGATATTAAATTATATATTAATTAGAGATATTCCGCGAACTATGAAGTCTTTACAGTAAATGTGTGAGTGCATGCATATGCATGCATATAGCACCGCCCTCCTTTCCCACACTGCATATGTGTACACTCGCATGCACCACCACCACACACTACCATAAAAGACCACCACCAAAAATCTACGCACGATTCGCCCTGACACCGAGGCACCCTCAGGATGTAGACTACGATTAGTAATCGTTAAGGCACGTCACACATTTACTGTAAAGACTGCATTTTTGCTAATTCATTTGGGATTGACCATGGATATTTAAATCTTTATTGCGAGTTAATCTTCTAAATGCATCTGTTATAGAAATAAATAAATATTAAACGCCGATTTCTTCTACTTTTATTTCCACTCTCCCCAACTTGATAGGAACATTTTTGAAGGTTCAAAAAGTATACCCAAATTGCTTACCTAATTTATTTCAGGCCATCGCGTTCACCGGAGACACCCTATTAATCAGAGGTTGCGGCAGAACAGATTTCCAAGAGGGTTCCTCGGAGACGCTGTACAGCTCTGTCCACACGAAGATATTCACACTCCCAGACCACTACACGTTGTATCCAGCCCACGATTACAGGGGTCAAACTGCCACCACAGTGGGTGAGGAGAAACGGCTCAACCCAAGACTGACAAAGCCGCTAACAGAGTTTGTTGATATCATGAAGAATTTGAATCTGCCGTACCCAAAGATGATTGGTGAGTTTATGTTTTTTTTTTAATATCTTTTGAAGGAATTGTGCTAACAGGAGGATAATATTAAAATGTGATAATTAATAAAATAATGTACTTTTTATTTATTTTTCAGACAAAGCAGTACCAGCAAATAAAGTATGCGGATTGTACTGATTTAAAACTATAATAAACTAAATTAAGATTAACAAGGTGATAATGTAAATATATATACAAAATTATACTCCATAAAAAAATAACCTCTTGTATGTTGAAACACCGGCTCCCGGTATAAACACATTTTCGCCGCAGCTGTTGACGTACCGGGAGCCGGTATGGGTAAGTGTGTTCTCTTATTCGTTCTAAAGAACGTCATTGTAAATACCCTATCCTTTCTAACACGTTACAAATGCATAAAGAAGAAACAGGCTGACTAGTGAAGCCAAAACTCGCGCAGCTTTGGTGAAAAAAATGTAAACAAGACTCAATCAAAACTTCGCCATTGCCTAGGTGACTACTTATTTTTTGTGTTGGTGAAAACTTGGTTTTATCTTGAAGTGATTCGCTGAATATTAGAAAAAACGATGGAAGGGTAAGTAATTATTGATTATATATACTAATTATATAATAGTTCTATTAATTTTCACTATAAATCGGTCTGTAACTATCAGCATGTTCAATGTCGAACTCGTAACGACGATTTTATTGTCGTCATACTTCAACCAAAAATGGATGAAAAGGCAAGTTGATGTTAGATCTAAGACGTAAAAGTAATTAGTTTTGATATATTTCATAGGTAGCATTGTATTTCTTTCAAAAACATGGAAATATGTAATGAAATATGAGAGTACACAGTCTCATACCGGGAGCCGGTTACGTCAACAGCATACGTTTGACATTTATGAGCAGCCATGTTTTTTGTATTTCTGGGATGCTACCTAAGTATGGATATGCCTCAGGAATATTTTTGTCTGCATTAAAATTTTAATTTATTTTTTATTTTTGCACTTTTTTTTCATTATTGGTTTTTCTTTTGGTTTTTGTATTGAGCAAATTTTTTTTAATTAAGAAAATAATGTTTGCACTTTTTTATTTTTTGCATTATTTGTTTCTTTTTTCGGTGTTTGCATGAGCTTTAGTTTTTTCTGCTTTTTTAATATAAGAAAACGACGACGATCTCGGGGACGTGGAAGTGGAGCGACTACGCGTGGGGGTCCAGGTGGTGCATAGGGCAGGGCACGCGGCGGGCGTGGTTGTGGAAGACCACACCAGACCAAGACCAGCAGTACCAGCACCAAGAGGTGCTGGTTGTGCTGGTCTTGGTGCTCATAGGCCCTCAGTTTCTGACTCGTAATTGCGTCTTATTTTTACTAACAAAATGCTCATAAATATTATTAATAATGAATAAAGTATTTTAAACAATTAATTTATATTTCAGTGTTACTAGTGGAGCATTGCAAAGTTTTGACGAGGTCCATGCTATGGAAAGGCCACTTCACGAAAGCAGGAGGAGGGAGCTGTCGTCAGTGAGGACAGTATCTGAAGGGTAAATTGATATATGGGCGTTTTTCAAACAAACTGACCGTTACGTTACCGGAAACCATACAGTCGAATTGAGACCCTCTTCCTTTTTTTGAAGTCAGTTAAAAAAAAGTTAGAATTGTCGGACAATATAGTATAGTTTATAAATTGAAATTACTATACTCATGAGAACCATACCTTAAAAATATGTTATACGAAAAGTCGTATCCATACTTTTGCAGCCTCTCGGGCACCAAAATGAACCATTTTTTACTACATGTATCAACTTACATCTTGAAATATTTCTTAGAACTGTAATGTTCTGTTGATTTGTTTTGATGCTTTAATCTATCTAAATCTTAGAAAATGTCTAAAAGTTCCGTTAGTTACAATATTTTTTCCAAAAACGATGTTTTTAAATGTATGTAATTTTTGACCCAAATTTTTGAGTTATTTTTGTTTAACTCCTACTCAAGATATATATAATGTAGTGCTGCGATACTTTTGTAATACATTGTTTATAAGCTTAAGTTTCTAATAAACAAAACATCTTACTCCATATCGGCATGAGTCATTTAAAATTAGGTTGAAATATGATACCCACTTTTGAGGACTCATTAAGTGGCAGTTCTTTGTGACTATATTAAGAACATGTGTTGTGTAAAAAATATGTATGGTGGCACTTGAAGTTTGAGTTGTATTTTATACCTAATGTGATAAGTTGTAAATAAAATATTTTATTAACTTCCATATATTGTTGTAATTAAAATTATAACCGAAACTTATTTAAATATCACAGTACCCTATGTTGAAAGTTCTATGTGAGCTATAATTGAGTATTTATATGGAAATGGTTGAAAATGAATAAAGATTATTCAATTTACAATAATATTTTTAACTTGAATTGACTTGATTCCTACTAGATATGGAGAAAATCCAGTTACAGTAAAAGTCTATCTCAAAAATGGGCTGTCTGTTGACCATACCGGCTCCCGGTATAACAGGTACTACAAAGTAGGCTAATGTCATTCAACATACGAAGATGGTAAAGATTAATCAAATCTAGAAAAAAATTATTATATTTAAAAACACTTCTACTGTCTGTGATGATGCTATTGTAAATGAAGATAAATTATTAATATATTATAGATAATTAAGTAAGTGTTTTTTAAATAAATCATTATTTATATTTGTTAATAGTAGTTTTATTTTTACATATTTTCTACATCTCTTTTACATATCTTTAGTGAGGCTAAATTCATCAGAAACTAAAAACATCTTCTATTCTATTACTGGTAATGAAGTTATAAACTTATTATTAAATATTATGTTGTCGTGTTTCTTTGGTATTGTGTAGAAAAAACCAGTAACATTCAAAATCCTAAAAGAGCTCGACAAATCAATATCTTGGTGTTTATCTTCTTTAAACATCAAAAAGTTTATTAAAACGTTGTTTTTTAATGAATGAATTTATATCCAAAGAGACAAGTTAAGAGTAAGTGAATAATGTAAAAAGATTTTTTAAAAATCTGTTTTTTTTTTAAGTTATTGAAAATTCAAACCTTCCAAAAAAGCTGGCGCCATCTTTGAATAATTTTCTGAATTTGAGTCGTCGAGTCTGAATTTCACCCCTTATTGCACCCAATTCTCAGTTGCTGTGAGCGCCCACTGGGGCACGAATGTTGAAACTATGGCTTCGAAACAAGATACGGAAAGCGCGGTTAATAGGCTAGATGTCGCTTTTCATCTATAGCATGGGCATAGTAGGTAGTTCTAATTATGTACTTACTACGTCCATTATTAATATTTGGATATTATTTAAAATATTGTTTTCTTATGTTTACGCGAATTTCACTCATTATAATGAAACAACTTTTACGGATTTTATGATTCTGCATAGATAGGACTCGGGAGTCCTCCCGTGACCATGGTCGCTGTAAAGTGTCCGAAACGTCGGGATTGTAAAAAACTAAATAAACCGCGATAAAATCCGTAAAAGTTTATAAATATTATTTAAAATATTTTTTACTTAATATGAATAATGAGAATTGGTTTATTGTAATTGCTGACTAGTCAAGTCGTTCATAGAGGGAGGCCTTAGCAGTGAGTGGAAGAGGCTGATAATGATGATGAATTTCATAAAATAAAATACAATTTAATATAAATAATTACTTAACACGAAGTACAATAAGTCATTAATCAATAATGAAACCGACCTATAGAATAAAATGGTTAGCGTAGGTATATTATGTGACACTGTTAGTTTGACATTTGAGACTGCCCTCTGGGAGGGAGAGGGCCCCACGGTAGACATTAACACTTGTGAAAATACAGAGGCAGAATTATTAACGAGCGCCCAGAGTAAGAGAGAATTTTATATATAACCGTCTGTGACGCTGAAAGTTTATGTCTATATTGTACTAATTGTTAATTCTTTTGGAAGTTATTCTTTGTAGTTTTTATCACTCTCTGGTGTCCTTGTTGTTATATAACTTGGAAACTTGAAAAATTGAGCCCTGACCTGAATTATTTGGAGATAATATTAAATATGAAACGTTTTATTAAATGTTGTTTTCAGACTGAGCAGGAATAAGTTGAAGTTTCTCAAAGTTAAATGAATGCTAATTTACAGTAATTGTTCAAATTAGTTAATGCTGGGCTGAACAAATTTAATGATAATAACTTATTTAGTGTAGAAATTTACTTGACGTACTACGAAAGAATAGAAACGGCGACCTTTCACTGAATTGAAATAGTGACACCACTTTGTTTCCAGATACTGATGAAGTTTTAGTTTGTTATTAACTAATTTAACATATTATAAATGTAACAACTTTTATGGATTTTATTGCGATTATAAGACTTTTATAAGCCCGACGTTTCGGATAATATACAACAACCATGGTCACGGGCGGACTGAGGTTTCGTCCTATCTATCGTCACTTATTACATTGAGTAAAAGTAGCTTAAACAGTTAAAAACAAATGGTAATTATTGGCACTCTAATTTATAACCAAATATTATATAATATTATACATAGTAAAAATATATAAAAAAAAGAAAAGTTTTTTGTTTGTTACTTTACATTGAATAGTGAATATGCTCCAAAAGAATTGGTCCGATGTGAAAAATCCTACTTCCAACTATCCTACTAATATTATAAACGCGAATTTTGTAAGTATGTATGTTTGTTACACTTTCACGTTAAAACTACTGAATAGATTTCAATGAAATCTTACAATAATAAAGCTTATATCTCAGAATATGCACATATGCTATAATTCATTACCGTACTCCCACGGGAATGGGTAGTACGCGAGTGAAACCGCGGGTCGCTGCTAGATCTTTCACATATAAAAAGCCATATTATCAGCAAGTGACATTTAAAAACCGTTTACCCGTGTAAAGCAGGGTCGGAGTGCTAGTGATGAAAACGCGATGTAAATTATGGCTTTCACTTTTATTTTGCAAAGTATCATATCTCGTTATTGTCTACAGAATTCTTGTTTAACTGTACCAGATAAATTAGGTGACAATGAAAGAAGTGAGAATGAGAAGAAAGAAAAGTAAAAACTATCTCGAAGCACAATTGAACGATGTGTGAAAACGACATAAGTTCAAATTAAAGTCACGAAGGATCCCCGGTACAATTTGTGCGTCCAAGTACCTATCAGGTTTCTAAATCGACGTAGGAATTAACGATAGAAATCGAATTTTACTCGAGAAATAAATACGTATACGACGAAGCGTTCGTGGAGTACTCGTTTCTTTTCTTTAATCTCATAGATAAACTTACGTGTTTTTTTTTATATTCAAAGTGTGTGATTAATAAATTTTTGGTTTACGTACGTACAGTAAACGTCTGTAAGTACTTGCCTTCAAATTACATGTCGTAAGTTAGTGTCATTCCCATACAATAAGTATTCTATTCTATTCTATTCATTTAGCGTTTGTACAACTTGTCTAGGGGGGCAGGACAGTAAGAACTAATGACTAACGGATCGCTACTTTACTTATAGCTAAAAAACGGAGCTCATCGCTTTGTCTGAGCAATATAACCCAGTGAAGACAGGCAAAAGCTTAATAGTTTTGACTTTCCAGGTCAATACAGGGTTGCATTTGGCACGACAATATTAAATGAGCTGATGTAAACAATAATTGGCTGTATCCACAGTTGTATCTTGATTTCTCGGTTCGTTAAGCATCCTACTAAAAACGGTCATACATATTGTCTCGATGGCTATGACTCACAGATCGATAAAACCGCCATTAACGAATAAAAGGGGGAGTTTACTGGAGTCATGTTCACATTTACGAGTTCTTTACAATTCGGTGTGCGAATGAAGTGGTTTTATTGACTTTGTAAATGTTGTCTGTTTTATGACTATGTCTATGGAAGATTGACTAGATTCATTGAGTTATAAGCTATTATTGATTGGCTTGCATGTAAACTATTATTGACTTAATACTTAAATAAATAAGGTTGATCTGACCTTAGCATATATTGTTTTTTCTAGCGAGGCGTCGTATCGATAAGTCGGGCGTCTTTCTTCAATGCTATGGATAGATTCAAGACATTTGCTTACATTTTTCGGAATGTATAGACCGGAGGCCCCGTGTCATTGTCGCCTCTGATCTGTATTTTTTTATAACTTAACTACAATAAGATTGAGAAGAGAAAAATTTAGAGAGGGAAATAGATGCCGTTAATAATTAGCCCTAAACACATGAATTAAAATATTAAAAAAACTATCACAGAAGTAGGTCTTAGTTATCATTGTCTGTAAAATATCTGATTTTTATCCGTAGATTTTGTCATTATTTCCTATAGAAGATAATTAATTTTATTATTAGCCTAGCACATTCTTATAGCACAGCGTTTCTCCTTTTGTTTGGAACGAAAAATCATACCGGTTCGCACTATTGTCTCCTTAGGTACTAGGGTTTCGAAAAAAATTCTTGTATAATTTAACTACATAATTTAAATCATAATAGTGTCAAAGCAGAGCGACGATAGTGCAGTGGGTATAAGCTCGGCCTTTTGAGCAAAAGGATCAGGGTTCGATTCTAACTGGTGCCTAGAAATGGGTGTATTAATTTTCTAAGCGCACCCTAATATGAGACTATTGTTCGCTCACGGGTGAAGGAAAACATCGCGAGGAAACCTGCACGCCTGATGAGATCAAAAGTCTTTGAAGGTGTATGAAGTTCATCAACCCGCATTGGGCCAGTGCAGCGTCTCGGTTAACTATGGACCAACACCCTTGCCTAATTCCGCGCAGGAGACAAGTGCCCAGCAGTGGGACATATATGGCTTGATGATACCTGATGAGGCCTGATCAATATGAGGTACTCCGGTAGATACAACTTCGAACTAACGTGTATTCGATTAAACTTGTACCAACTGTGGTTTGTTGATAACTAGTTTAGGACCTTCATGTAAAAGTTCTTGACTAAGTTTGGCTAGAGTACATGGTATATAATCAATATTACCAAGAAAGCAACAAGAAATTGAGTGCTAGGCTGGCGATCGAATTTTAGATCGAAAATATAGCAAGTGACGTCAAACATGACTTCAAAGGTAAAGTCAAAGAATTCAGACTTATTTAGAAGGACAGTTCTTATGAGCGCTTTGAGGACAAACCTTCTGCTATGTAAACGTCCGCTTGGCGGCGTGACGAGAGGGACACCGCGATGTCCCCAGCATATGAGCCTACGAGAGCGAGCGAGTACGAACTGGGGACATGTCCCCAATAAAGTCGGCGCAAAAAATCCTTGAGATTTGTCCTTCTATAGACGTATATACGTCTGAATTCTTCGGTAAAGTCAAATTATCTATGTGTCGTGAACACAGCAACAGATGGCTGTGTATAAATTTTAGCCTAAAGAGAACCATTGTAGCTGTATTCATGAAACCAAGGTAATATGACTATTCTGTATTCCTTTAATTTGTCATACCACAACGTATCAGCGAATGGCGTAGGTTGCCTTTGCGGGTCCCATTTCGACATGTCGGATATAATTTTTAAAATTAATTTTGCATAGTTTTAGGACACTTTGATGCCCTGGATCTCGCGGGCCCCGTGTGACTGATGAGCTGATGCGGTGGTAGCTAGCAGGTTTGAGGGCGGAAATTCTCTAGAAACGTGGCAATAGACGTAGTAGCTTGATCTGGATACCTGTAGCTATTCTAATATGTGTGTATGTCATAGTGAAATTTTGTGTAAACGTTTTGTAAGAGGTATAAGAAATAAATTATAAGATTATAAAAAAAGAGTCGAATATTTTATTAACTTACACATTAATGATTATGATTCTTCATAATACATATAACTACGACATTTTATGGTGGCTACACTATTATCTATAATAGTAACAAAGGAATTTAGAACGAAAAATTACAAATTTCTAGGGTTAAGCTAATGTTCTGAGAAATTGTTCGGACCAATACCTGCAACAGAATTCCAAATTTAACCAACAACACCTCGATGTCCGGAAATCCACAACAATTCGATTTGTACGGAATTTCCTGCTTCGCACGGTTAATATATGGAATCAGCTGTCTTCTGCGGTATTTCCGAACCGATAAGACTTGGACCAATCAAGAAAACAGCACATATTTTAAAGGCCAGCATCCACCAGTGTAATCTACTGGTGTAGCGGGTGTCTATGGATGTCGATTATCATCGTTCGTTTGTTTTCTGTAAAAAAGCATATTTCGAATAAGACAACATAATATAATAGAATACAATAATAGAAAAAAAAAACAAAGAAACGAACGAACTTTTGCCTCTGGTCTTAGCCTGTTCGAACAGGAACTAAATTAACAAAAAAAAAAAATGGTTGCATCATATTATGTCTTAGAGTATAGCCCGCCAAAAACCTTTAACATTTATTTCACTCGTACTCCAAACTTCCAGGGTCTTGTAAAATAGAGAGCGAATGAGGCGTAATATAATATAAGGTTTAAGCACGAGTCTGACTATAATATCGCGGGTTCTGTACCACGTATCTTTAATATAATGCTAACAATATGTTTTAGACCATCAATTTTCTTAGGCTTTTTAGACTACTTCTATTATAGTAAGCGACGATGGTCCAGCGGTAGATGGAGTCGGTCTCTCATGCGAGAGGTTCCGGGCTCGATCCTGACCCCCCCGTGTGTGCCTTGACATCGGTTTTTCTACATTTCTAAGTGCACCTAAACACAGTGAGTGATTGGTGAAGGATAACATCGTGAGGAAACCTGCATGCCTGATGAGATTGAAAGTCTTTGAAGGCATGTAAAGTTCACCAACCCGCACTGGGCCAGCGCATCGGTGAACTATGGCCCATTACCCTCCTCGCCTGATTTCGAAGAGGAGACCCGTGTCCAGCAGTGGGACATGAAAGGTTGATACTTTACTTTTTTATATTATAGCGGCTTAGCAATAGAATATAATATAATTATGGTGGTGCATATACTTGTGGCATTGAATCGCCTCCACCAATGAGAGAGGTTTATTTTTACGCATTACAAACAAAAAGAAAATACCGTTAACACGTTAAACGCCGATAGAAAAAAATAAAAATCGTAAAAATACTTTTGGTCGTAATTTGTTTATTATGTTACGATACGTATAGAAAATAAGTTTTATTCAATTCTGTACATGGGTTACATAGTTACAGTCAAATACATAGCTGAGGTCACCGGTGCACCCCATGGCGCACAAATACAGAAAATATATTTTCCGGTACCCGGCGCCGCGCCGGCCACCCCGCCGGCCACCCGCTACACCAGTAGTGCGCTCGCGCTTACGGTGATAGAACGTGTGTTACTAGATCAATTACGTTCCTACTATCTTAGCTGTCATCATTTTCTTATTGAATAGTTAAATAATAAAGACTAATTTGAATTATATATCCTGAATTTTTATTTTGGTTACTTTTTTCGCTATCTTTCATTTTTTCAATTCCTTACAAGGTACGTTTGTCCCACTGCGCAGTATAGTTCTACAGCGCCGTGCCGGTCACGGAGTACGAATAAAGTAACAGTCAGTATGGCCGGCGGCGAGAAAAAGTAGTTCGAATATGACTATACGTTGAGGTCACCGGTGACCCCCATGGCGCTATGATAGAGGAAGGGTGAGGTCACCGGTGACCCCCATGGCGTTTAACGTGTTAAAGGTTAATCATCTCAAAAAAAAAAAAAACTTTCAGACACTGAGAAAATGTCGGACCCCTAAAAAGAGGTTAAATGTGTAGTCTATGGTGCGTTACTCTATACTCTATGCTGCCAGCTTGGCGCGTTCATTTGCTTACGTAATATGCCATCGGGCTCGGTCGAGGCGAGCTGATCACTGATCTCCCTGCAATGCAGCTTGTGGACTGACGTTTTATTTTCACTCTAATCCCTCGCGGAAACTGCGATATTCATCTATCCTGAACCCAGCGTCAAGCTCACTTTGTCAATCCCAATGATGTATGGCGGGAAAATAGTTTTTATTTTGTATCTGAACTAGATTTTTCCTATATATATTTTGCCTGTAATAAATTAAAAAAAAACCCAAAATATAATTCCCCAGTAATTGAAATATTAAAACGTTGATTTTTTGTACAAACATTTAGAAAGGATCTGCGTGCTTTAGGGCTGATAATAGTTGTTGAATATAAGAATACTTTAAAACAAATTTCCTTTATAAATGCAGTTAATAGTCCAAGAAAATAGGTATTTAAATCGAAATTTCAAGGTAAAGCTTGAATTTTTGACATAACTTACTTTAAAGAATTTAAAAACGAACTGTGAAAGTTTTTTTTAAGTCAATCCTTTACGTCCCACTGCTGAGCATGGGTCTCCTCCTCGAAATCAGGAGGGTAATAGGCCATAGTTCACACTTCACCGATGCGCTGGCCCAGTGCGTTTTAGTGAGTTCACTAAACCGCACTGGGCCATCGCATCGGCATCACATGCCTTCAAAGACTTTCAATCTAATCAGACATGCAGGTTTCCTCACGATGTTTTCCTTCACCGGCGAACGGATAGTCTCGTGTTGAGGGTGCACTTGGAAATTAAGAAAAACCCATTTCAAGGCACACACGGGGGGTCAGGATCGAACCCGGAACCTCTCGCATAGGAGGCCGAGTCCACCTACCATGGGACCATCGTCGCTAAACAACATGAAACATGAACAGTTTAATGTTTGTGTCAATAAATAGATCAATAGCTTATGCGACAAAAGAGCGATAAATACCAACATTATCCATGAAGCCTCTAACACAAAAAGAGGGAATAAATTAAAGCATACATATTGTTTTCATATGTTTACGCGAATTTCACTCATTATAATAAAACAACTTTTACGGATTTTATGATTCTGCATAGATAGGACTAAATAAAAGAAAATATTGTTGTATCATAGGGTAGTTTCGAATAACTTTGTAACAGAAGGACATCTGACACCTCAGTCCTCCCGTGACCATGGTTGCTGTAAAGTATCCGAAACGTCGGGCTCATAAAAAACTAAATAAACCGCGATAAAATCCGTAAAAGTTGTTTTATTATAATTAAAGCATACATTATATTCTAGAAACTAACACTTAAACACATAACGCTCTTTCTGTAACACTCGGGTAAATAGTTGTCCAGCGATTTTCAATATGATATCTACCTTTTTAAATGGCAACTTATGTGCCAAGCTCGGCTACTAAGATATAATAAATAAAGATAAACTAAATTTACTAGTGTACAAGCTTTTGCGAAAAGTTTAGTTCACGAACACTTGATATTATTTGCGATGATGTTTTTTTATTTGTGGGATGACGTTACTGACACGGGCTAGGCATTGTGTACCTATCATATACTTTATAACTATAATATAACTAATATAACTAAGAATATAACTCATTACATACTGTTTGTTAAATATATAAAAAAAATGTATCTATCCTGTAATTATTAAAGATAATAATAGTCTACCTAGCGACACCACTAGGTAGATATATTTATTATTATTTATTTGCAAGCTTTTTAGCTTGTGAGGGAAAATGAACAGCCGTATCCATACGATTATCGACGCCCAGAGGTAATGTAGAGGCGTTGTCATCCTTTTCCCTATACTGGGCCACTTGAAACTCGCAAAGCACGCGAAACGCGACAGCATAGCTATCATTTTACGCCCATTTTACGTGAACGAGGTACCACCCCACTCTTGTTGGTCCATTTTGGCTGCAAAGCAGCACCTATTACAGCTTATAAGAATAATTAACTAACCCTTAGCTATTTCAGGAGACATATACTTTTAAATTTAGTAGTTTACAAAATGTGGTCGATATTAAGAAATATCATTTTCTGTGGCCTTTAGCTGTCCTTTAGGCCTATTGGAGGGAGGGGAGTACCATAATTGTCTGCCCTATTTCATATTTCATGGTGCTTCGCACGCGGCGAAAGAGTCGAGGTTTTCATAAATATCATGTTTTTGAAGTTCAAATTGTACATAAAAAAAAAGTAAAATAGCTTTTTCATTCACCTCTATTTATACTTTTATTCGTTATGGAATTAATAATATTATATAATATTGATATTAAGGGCCTGTTTTACAATTCACAAGAGATGTAATACTAATAAGAAATTATGAATTATTTATTAGTATAAGTTACATCTCTTAATTTTCCTTTTATTTTCACCACAATACAAGTCATTTAATGTTTGATATTTTTATCGACTTATCAACGATCGACTTAAAAGTCGAGTGTTTTATTGTTAATTAATATACATATAATTTTATATCTTATATAATTGATTTCCGCAAGGTTACGCCTGATTTTATTAAACATATCATATTATATTTGATTTTCAAATTTTTTAGTTGCTTGTATCTTAGAGTATAATAAGCATAGCTTGCATATGTGTATACTTTAAGGCGTGTATACTTAAACCTACCTATCTTAAAGAAAAGATGGTAGATCCCACTATATTTTTTGTGCCCAATTTTACGTACTCCAGAATAATCAAAGGCCATGACAGGCTTCTCATCAAGGTTACGTCGTTCGAAATAAAATGCCCATTATTTTTCGACAACTTTTTATTATTAATCAAATCCAGAAATGATCGTAAAATTAAAATGAAAATATGTATTTCAAACCATTATAGTTTTGAAAAAGGGCAAAGGAGAGATTTGCCCTAAGGGCTTTGGTTAACACAACCTTGTTTAAGACCCAGTAATTTAACGCAGTGACATTTATCGGTAAATCCTAGTTATAGCGGACGCCCACGTGTACGGCTCTCAATAATAAAGCTGTTAGGGCGGGGTGCATGCCGGACCGTCTGGGGCGTGACGTCATTCGCATATGCAAATATCTGGAATGTTCCAGACGAGACTGGAAGCACTAAGTGCAGACGGAAAATAAACGGGAGCGTTTACTGGTAATGCAAAGCTCGTTAGTTAAGATGCATTGAGAACCTTTTTGAGTATTTTTTACTCGACTATAGTAAATTCCAAAAAAGGGTAAGACTTTACCAGATTATAGTAATTTCCAAAAAAAGGATTAGACAGTGTTTTCATAAAACGTATACAGGCATGTATGTGACATGTATAGAGATATATATTCTGTAGTAGCGTGTATTTTTGTTTTGATTTCTTAATTAAATATAAAAAATATTTTTTTTCCATTGCATCATAGTTTTTTTTTTAACCGAATAGTAGGAAAAAAATGTTATAATTTAGTAAATTAATGAATATATTTATAGATAATCTATGCAAACTGCTAAATAAACATTTTATAGCATAGGATGGCAAACAGTGAAAGCCTTTTGATGCAACGCAAATAAACATCCACACAATCAGAGGTTATGCTGCTGCTTTGCCTTCCTATGGGCCACTTGAAACGCTCAAAACGCAACAGCGTAGCTGTATATTTCCGCCGGTATTACGAAAGGTTCCCCGGTCCCCAGCATAGCATTAAATTACGTTTCTTATCGTATCGTGTTCGTTTTTTATCGTATCAAGGCTAAAACGAAGGTATTTTCCTTTTCTCTGAGTTTTAGATTTAGGCGTAAAAATGTATATACACCATCGTATTCATGGTATAGATTTTTCAGCATTTATCATTATCAGCCTTTATCCGTCCACTTCTCAACATAGGCCTCCCTCGATGAACGCCAAGACGACCGATCCCTTACCACTCGCATCCAACACAGACCGGCCACTGCACGTAGAGCACGCGCGTCTTTCTACCTGGTAAATGGCAACGCTTCCCGACCAACCAACCACCGTCCATTGCGGCCTCCATTCTTGTTGAACCTTATTGGTCCATCGGCCATCCACTCTTCTGAGTATGTGTGTGTTCTACTAACATTATTATATTATTTTGAAAATCGTTGTTAAAAAGATTCATCCGCTACTCAAATCATTTAGCTTGAGCTTAAGCTAAGCTTTCAGCATAACAATATGTGAGATGCTTACAGAAGTCGAAAATGTAAATCCCGCAGTTTGTTCATAAAAGTGAAAATTTTCCCTATTTTAAATTTTTCTGTTGAAGATTTGCATAATTGGTGTAGCTACGTAAATTTAATATTCATGAAGTAGCACCACGTTAACCTAGCCCTTAGGTGAGACCGTGAGAATGGATTTTTGTGCCAAAAACAGGGGAAAACATATTTGTTTAAGATTTGTCTTATAAAGTTACTTTGCTACTATTATTTTGAAGGTTCTAAAAGTCTGCAACAGTATATTATGTAATATGGTATATCTTTTAAGGTAAACTCACTATAATCTTTTATGGTTGAGTATATTTTTTTTCTTAAATAATGTTTTTTTTTTATAAACATTATATTAAAAGAAAAATAAAGAAGTAAGACTATTTTATTATAGATCGTTATTGTCAATATCTTATTGGCTGAAAAATCACCATTGATAACTCAGACGATGACGAATTTCGTTACCTTTCCGCTACGAAACGATGTTAGTAACATCAGTTACGTAAACCTCAGTTACGTTTGCAATAGCGTAAAAACGTCACTTTTTTACGAAATTGACATTATGCGCATCACGTGACCTAACAACTGTCACTGCCATACATATCATATTCGCTAGCGTTAATGCCAGTCCACCAGGCATCGTGGCCAAGTGCGTATCCAGCATGCCCAGGGGATTCCGTACCGTAATGATAAACTAACCTACAGAAATATTTGTAATGCATTCTTGTTGGAAAAACTAATTTTTTTATTACATAAGATGGCTAAGGAGCAATCCTACATGTTAAAAAGTACTCTGTGGGAGCAATGCACTCAAATTCTTCAATTGGTTTATTAAAATCAAAATTTATTTATTTGGTACTACCTACCAAATTTATACACTTATACACGATTATACACGATTACACTTACACTTGAAATATTCCAAAGTAGTCAATAAAGAGTAGGTAAAAAAAATCTTCACATACAGTGACTGGTCACACTGCTACGGGTTCGAATCCCGCCAAGTGCAAAATAATGAATGTCTAAGTCATGAAACTGTATATACTCTTTTATAAATATATAGAAAGAAATGTGTGTAAAATTTCGTTAATTTATTTCTGTTCTTAGTATAGTTAATACGTGTTCTAAATGACGTACCACTCGATTGGCCTAAAGTTGTTTTTTTTATTTTATCATTAAGTTATTATTTATTACGGCTAGGAACCCTAAGCATATCTAGTTGACGGCCTTGCACTACTTTCGTTGCATCTAGTGATCACGAACTAGGAAATCGATAGCCTTTGGCCTGCGTTCAAGTGATGCCCTGGCTATAGGTGATGGTGGCAGCTTGCCAATTACCATACGTCATCATTCGCACAGGCTTAGCGCATAACTGATTATCAAGATGGAGGGTAAAGTTCCTTTCCAACTAACATAATCGGTGGAAGAGTTGCGCTGTGTAGATAGTTCAATTCAATTTGTTTGCGGCGCTATGTGTGTGTACGCTTGTCATAATTTGTGTAATATTGTGGCTCTGACGCAATCGTCGTTTTCCACAAGCGTACGCACACATACTCTCGCACGCAAAGTTGAGTTGAACAATCTATACGATGCTGTAGTCTATATATGTACCATGTAACGTTGCGCTTGCACGTTACATAATTTTAGGATAAAATTAATAATTCAACAATAGATATGTTTTTAACTAAATAATACTAATGGCATAAGCGCCATCTATCATTGACTAGTGTCAGCTATTGACATATTTCTAGTGTCTCACTAGTGGTCGTTCTAAAATCCAATAACTGTTCTCTTTCTATCTTTCTTAAAGAAATTAATTTACCTCTTATAATTAATAATCATATCGAATAATTTAATCTAATCTCTAAACTAAAATTATAAGTTTAATCTAAATTAAAACTTAACTAACTGTAACTTGACTGTAGAACGGATCTTGTTTATGAACGATAGATAGCTGTGGTTAGGATTCTCTTTGACTTCTCGACCTTTTTTTACACCGCGTGGCTGGCTGAACGTCGAGGCTACTCCTCGACAGTTTTTTGAATTCCGCTGGGAGTTCGCTGAGCTACTCGGAGAGTCTAACTATCCAAATCTAAGAAGGACAACAGCCATCCGGCTGAACTGACACCGGACTACCAGCGTTGAATACCGGTCCATGGAGCCAGGCCAGTGTCTTTCCTATCCCAAAGCTACGCTGTCGGAACGTCGGAATCGGCCAGCCGAGGAAGAATTTTGGCTTGGAAATAAGGTCCTAAGGCATCTTATTACGAACCTAACTTTAATCTGTTCGCTTTAGGTGCTAACACCACCCACAACGCGACAACCATCTTGACTGTTTTTTTAGTGTATTTCCGCTGCGTTTCAAATAGCAGCTAATAATAGTGTAATTACTAGCATAGAGACTTAACATCATATGTCCTAGAATAGGCAACACGAATAAGTTGCCTTCGTATAATGATATTTATGATCCGATTTACCCACGTGATAACACATACCAAATGGCAATTATTGTGCATGCGGAATAATTGCCATTTGGCCCTATAAAAATTTAATTTTTGTAAACTGTACTTTAATCTTTTTCACTTTAAAATCCTTGATCGGATTCAGAAACCAATGAGGAAGATTGTCTCAAACAGAAACGAGTTATAAAGATAATCATCAGGGAATCTGGAAATCTAATTTAACGCGGGCGATGTTTCTGGAAAAAGCTAGTCTTCTGATAAAAGCATTAAGCTGAGCTAGATCTACTCTGGCACATAAAATAGCATACCTAGTTGAATTCTAGCGATTTGAATAACCGATGGTGCATATTTCACCATAATGCCACGACTGGCTTAATGTCTCTTGGCTCAAACTGACGCTATGTTAGACTATATTAAAGTCTATTTTTAAACTAGGTTACCTACTTAAGTTGGCACCTAAAATAGAAATTTTAAATGAATTGTGCTTAATATGTATGGACCGCGCCAGTAAAGAAACGATTTGAAAATGGCTGTCGTATTTTGTAAAGATTGAAGACAGACTGAGGCATGGCCAAAGATCGAGGTTATTTATTATAAGTGCGCGCGTTGTACATGCTTCAAACTTCAAATACTTTGCAAGTTTTATACAGGCTTAAGATTTTGTATTGAAAGTGTTATAAAATATACTTCACACAGCTTCGCCTTTTTTTTCTTTAACGCCGGGAATCCCGCGGGGGAGTGGGTCTCCCCAGGTGGGTATGTGGGACTCGTTGCGCCCGAAAGCTGACGAGAAGTGGACGAAGCTCTTCCCATTAAAACCCGACGAAAGCCACCAATTTCGCCTTTGGTGAGGTGCCCAGGATCTACAAGCAACAGGGCACCTCTTCGGCTAGTCAGTCCCTGAAGGGACCGGCGCCACTTCCACAGGGGTTGCCCCGCACCACAGAACAACCCCTCCCAGCGTCGGGACAGTACAATCAGGCAAGATTCCCGTCCTCGCCCCTTGCTATCTGCTCTTTTGCCTCCTCTTCTTGTAAGAAGGGTACAAAGAGTCCCCTCGGCTCCATTCGCTTCGCCCAAAGTGCTGGGTTCACCTTAGGCTACTGAGCCCCACCGCCACGATTAGACTTGAACCATGGTGGGGTACCACAGCTTCGCCAGCGTGAACTTATATTGACAACCGTATCCTGAATTATAATAATGATTATTTCTATAGCCCTTATCACTCAGTGTTAAAGTAGCATTTTATAATCGATCATGCAGTTTTTGAGTTATTTCTTAACAATAAAACAAAAAATCAAATCTCTCCGGCGTTAGTAGATCGTTAGTACATACTACATTATTATTATTATATTTATCGCAAGTCTTTACTTTGAATGTTTATGTTAAAGCCGTTTTACCCGCGTAGTTCCAGTTCCTGCGGGATTTTTTCAGGATAAAACTATCAGATTTTCTAGGTCTCAAACAATTTCCAACTAAAATTTATTTGACGCTGTTCGGTGGTTAGACTAAACGTGGAACAGTTTATTCAAATCTTGTCAATTAGAATTTTTATACCCGTCATAACTTCGATACGAAAAGTCCGATACGAATAATTTAAAAGTAATCTTTATAAATGTTCATAAATATTGAAACTTATTTACCAAATATATTCCAACAAAACTGTTATATTATTAATCATGAGTACTATTAACATGTAGAACATTATTTTAATATATTATTTATTAATGAAAATTAAATTAAATTAAAATTTACTGTTTTGACGAAATTTTGATAGCTTAGGTTTCATTTTTCTAATTTATGTTTATCTTAATACATAATATAGCATCTTGAAAACTTTAGATTTCTGTAAATGAAATGATTTTTATGATCCCATATATACCTAGATAATTTTATAATCTGTACTTCCGTAGATTCATTACCCTCTAGAAACATACAAAATTAAAATTTTTATGCCTTTATAATATCAGTTTATGAGACTTTATAGATACCGGATAAAATGATGGCTTCTAAATTAAATTGATGTTTCACCTACTGTCAATTATTTTCGAAATATGATTTAATTTTAATAAAGCGATTCCTACCAGTCCTAAAGCAAGGCCTTATCGATATGTGAATTCTGAAGTTTTGTCTCGGGGTTTTTCAAATAGCTGATAGAAATAGTTATTATTAAAACAGACTGTGCTCGCAAAAAGCTGCTGCTTAAAAGCATATCTCATACTTTAAAGTTTAACGATGCATAATAATTAACATATCATAATATATATACACAGAAATAGCTTATGAAATTAGTCAAGCATTAGTATACCATTAGTAACCTAGCGTTAACCTAAGAGCCCTATTAGTACATACTTAGTATTAGTCGAAGTCAGGCACGGATTCTAGACAAAACTAAATCAGTCTCAATGCCTGCGCCACATTGCCGCAAAGCTTCGCGAACAGGCGCGAACGTAAAATGATTGTTTTCGCGAGGTTTACAGGTGTTCGCAGTTCTTCATTTAGAATTGGAATTTTTTACCGCGACAAAGGTTTCACGTCTTGTTTAGGCGATGTTCACGGCGTACATCTATATTAACGATTTATAAAAATCTTAATTTATTTCTAAGAATATTTATATTCCATTTTTAACCATTTTAACCACGCCTTGCTTACTTTGCAGGTACAAATATTTGTTGCTTTAACAAACAAATTTATTGCAGCAACAGCTTCCACATTCATTTCACGGCAAGTTTCACTCACGAATGTGCGACCGGTGAATATAGCGCGGCACGAGGTCCGCCGTCAATTCACGTCCACGGCAATAATGTGAAGCCGGCATTAAGTCTGTCAAGTTGAGTTGTACATGTCGTATACTCAGCGCTATCACGTTAAAATCCATATTTAGGTAGGTTATAGAAAATTACGTAGTTATTGAAAATAGCTTAAATTGGGCTTGGCCCACCACTCGTTCCCACCGTTGCAACTCCTGTATAGCCCGGATCGACAGCGGCAACCATCAAATGACCCTTTGATACGATCTCCGGGAGCCCGATCCCGATCCCGATCCGGGATACGTTAAACACTGCCGTAGCTAGATCTAGAAGAATCTAGAAGCTAGATCTTATAAATATCTACAAAAAAGTCCGCGACACGTTATATCTATCTATGTTGAGTGAGGCACAATAACCATTTTTTTATTTAGATATTTTGAATTTTTTTGGACTACATTTAAACGCGTTTATTTTACTTATTCTTTTAATCCTTAAGATATGAAGTTAAAGAGTTTGTTTATTTGAACGCGCTAATTTCGGGAACTACCGGTCGGATTTTAATGAAACATTTCAGTGTTCGATAACCCATTTATCGGTAAAGATATATCATCCCGCTAAGATGCCGTTGTAAATCTTAGTTAACGCAGGCGAAGCTGCGGGCAACAGCTATGTATTTATAAGAGAAAGGAAATACTTTAAAAAAAATCTTATAACGGCTAAACTGATTTTGAATTTGTATGCCAAAATGCTTTTGAATTAAAAAAGCAATATAAAAAGTACAACGGCTACATTATAACTATCGTGTCAGGGGTTAAATGGAAAATGTATCAACTGGACAGTCGAATTACTGTGACTAGTAATATACGATAGGGTCACGGTTCGAATTCCAGCGGGTTAATTTAAATGATGAACATGCATGTGTTATAAGAATTAATTGAATGTTTTCTTGAATGAGCGATGGTGTTCCAGGGGCTTGGCCTCTTGAGAAAGTGATCCGGGTTCAATCTTAACCCCTGTGATGCCTTGATATGAGTTTTTCTAAATTTCAAGTGAGGTCTCCTCGAAATCAGGCGAGGAGGGTAGTGGGCCATAGTTCACCGATGCGCTGGCCCAATGCGGCTTGGTGAACTTCACGTGCCTTCAAAGACTTTCATACTCATCAGGCATGCATGTTGCCCCACGATGTTTTCCTTCGCCAATGTGTGAGCGAGGGTCGTGTTAAGTCGACGAACGGGGGTGCGTCGGAGGCGCTATTTAATGCGCCTTCAATAAAGCCCCTGTGCTCGTGTCGGGCTCGGGATGGGAACCCGGGCCCAGCTTAAGACACGACGTCGTGGGGACTGCCAAGTCGTAGCCGGGCAGTCCCCCTATTGTGGAGAATCTGGTCTTGCCGGGACCAGTCTGTCGCTGAGGGTATCCCGTCGCCTGCACAGATCCGGGTCCCTCAAATATAGCGGCTGAAGGCTCACGCAGCGGTTTTAGTGGGGTAGGGCACCCAAATGCGAGTCCCCACACACGCCAGCGCGCCTACCCAGGCCCTGGTATGGTCGTAAAGGATTTCCGCTGCGTCATCAAAAAAAAAAAAAAAAAGGGTCGTGTTAAGTGTGCACTTAGAAATTAAAGAAAACCCATTTCAATGCACACGGGGGGTCAGGATCGAACCCGGAACCTCTGGCTCAATAGGCCGAGTAGACCCAATGGACCATCGTCGCTTAATACTAATAAAAATTATAAACCCCTGCCATAGATACGATCATGAGAGAACCTCCATAGAGAATGTCATATATGTGTCAGCACGTTTGATTACAGGATGCCTAACTCTTAATTGTATTCTGTTCCAAATGCGCCTCACGTTTCCACAGTTCCGACATTCTTTGGACAACATTTCCTACATAGTGGCCATCTTAGGAGCCCTTGGGTTCCGATTTTCGAGATCCGAGAAATAAAATATAAGCGTGATATGCAATGCTAAATAGGTTGCTCTAAAATCCAAAAGCTGTAAACACAAATCACATATTTTTCTGGTTTTCATTTGATAAAGACAAAAAAGTCATAGGTTTCAAATTTAGAACGATTGATCGGGAAAACAAAACAAAAGTAAATTGTGATAAAAATATGCCTTTTGCGAATCCACGGCAACACTAAAAAAAATCATAAAAATCTGTTCACCTGTGCCTCCAGAAGTGCATGTACACAGAAGAATTATACATACTAGAGGGACCGATAGATGCCTTGTACAAAAAACATTTTGTATTGGACCGAACTGTGACTTTAAACCATTCTCGAATCCACTTGACAAAATATTTCATTAAAATCGCTCCAGATGCGAAGGAAGAGTTTAGTCACAGAAGAATTAGTAGGAAGAGGTCTCTGTCAGTAGAAGAATATGCTCTGTTGATCCTAATGCTACTGGAGGGGTCAGACTAGTCTTCACAAAGGAAGTATTAGTATTAGTTTTTCTGAGTTAGCATTTTATGGGATTATGCATTTTTAGTGGAAATTCTAACTTTTTTAGTAAAGTCAAAGTCAAGACTATGAATCTTAGTCTAAGAACTTAAGATTTGGAGGGTATCAATATTAACTGTTAAGTACTTAATATTTTATTGGTAATAAGTATCTATCTGAAGAATTATGCTTAAGGTTTCATTATCCATCATTAGTTTCCAAAGACAACTGTACAAATATCACATTGGTGGTTTGCTATTGGAAAATATCGATAACAAAATATTATAGTAAATATTAAAATCCCGTAAAAGCCTATGCAACAAAGAAAAGTAGATTGCACTCTGCGTTAGACTCGGCCATTTCCTGGTCTTTGTCTATATCTGCCTTCCGGCTCAAATCTTTAGGTCCTCCGGCTAAGAAGCTATTTATCCCAGTTTTTAAATGGTCCCATCTCTTTGTTTGATATTCATAAAAAGTAGTTTACATGCAAAAGCTCTGAATATTTACTCCAGGTATTTCTTACTTAGCAATATTCGCTGAAAGTTGGAGAGAAAAAATAATCGCAGAATCGATCTGAATTTAATTTAAAATAATAAAGATTGCTACAAACATTTTTAAACGACTTCAAGGAAGGAGATGTTTCTCAATTCGACCGTATATATGCTTTTTATAGAAATCTACTTTATTATTAACAAGAGCGGCTTAATATCTAAACCTACATCTGAGTTGTGTGTTAGATATTTTCCCTAATTGATTAAGATTTAAAAGTATTTTGTGTATTGTTTAGAGTAAGCACAATGGAGTTGACGTGCCTTGTTGGACAAAAACTCCTATTAATTAATAAAGATTAAAAAAAAAGAGCAGCTTATGGTGTCCGTGCAATCCTAGTCGGCACTGGTAAGATGCTTGTGGTCTTGATGTTCGTTGAAGGAGGCTTACGCCCAGCAGTGGACTTAAAAAGATTTCTAATGTTAATGATGTTAACGACAAACGGCCCAAAAATGATTTGATTACGGAGGGCGTGGGATATATTATCAGATAATGCACACTTTTAGTTGCTCTGTGCATAATAATATCAAGTTATTACTTACAGGTAACACAGTGATTATTTAGGTCAAACATGTCAACTTCTTAGTCGTCAGTAACATAGGATCATAGTGGTTAGAGGAAATATCATAATTAACATGTCACTTTAGGCCATAAGCTAGAAAACCGCAGAACATCGGTCATCTATGCTCAGCTGTAGGCACGTGTAACTATGTCTAAGTGGGAAATAGACGCACGAACTTCAAGTACGCGGTTTTCAAGATCGCTAAATTTTGCGATAAATTCGTCTCGTCGTCGATGGAATTGTGAAAAATGTATGGAAAAAGAGAGGATTTTTTTTGCCAACGCGGGCGTAGCCGCGGGCGTAGACAGGGTTGCGCAGGAGCCGTGTTCGAGTCTTCATAGGAGCCACCATGCTGTTTATTTCTCCCGTGAAACAGCTTTGCTGTAAAAAAAAAAAATTGTAGAGGTGACAGTGTCACCCTTAAAAGGTCGTAGAGCCAAAATCCCGCTAATTTTCTGGTACGTCTATCACCCACTTTGTTATATATACATATATGTACTCGTATGATAGCTTTGCTTAGCTGTAAGTAAGCTTCGTTTAATTATTAGAGAGACAACAAGACTGATTTGAAAGGGCTTGGTAGCGCTGGTCTATTAGCCTTTAGATTTAATCAGTTCTTATAGTATAGTACAACAAACGAACAGACAAAGCCTTTTGGCGACTATCGATGCCCATAAACATGTACACAACAAGAGATTATGCATATGCGTTGCCTTCCTTTATCCAACCCCTCAGTGGGCTCTGGAAACTCACAAACCGCACGAAACGCGTCAGTATAACTGCCACTTTATACCCGTATCTTGTGAGCGAGTGGTAACCCGGCTGTGCTGGACCAATGCCTTATGAACTAAGATACGCTGTCATATGTCACTATGAGATTGCTTCAATGTAGGCAATGAGTCTCTAACCACCATGATTCCAGCCTTGTTGTGGCGGTGGGGCTTAGGCCTACCTTAGGCGAAGCTAATTGAGCCAAGGGGGCTCTTTGTACCCCTCTTATAAGAAGTGGGGACAAAAGAGCAGGGGGCAAGGGACGAGGATGGGAACCTCGCCTTATTGTACTGACATGACGATGGAGGGTTCTGTGGTGCGGGGCAATCCGTCTTTGGAGGTGATGTTGGCCCCCCGAGGGGACCGACTGGCCGTTGAGGTGCCCTGTGCTAGTAGATCCGGGGTGCCTCACCAAAGGCGGCATTGGTGGCACTCTACACCACAAATCTTAGCTTTTTTCTGTCTATATGATATATGCAAATCTCTGCCGGTATATACGGATGTTTGTTATTCAACTTATATAACTGATCGTATTTTCATAAAACTGTTTTTTTTCGGACAAAGAGTAAAGGCAATCTTCATAATAATCAGCACATATTTATTACTGAAGTACTATTTTACTAAAATGTTGTTTCATGAATGTTCCCTAAAATAGAGCCTGTACAAAAAGCCTTTCCCTAAACATAATCATTTCGAGTACACCTTTATGTTTGATTAGCTCCAAACGTGTATTAAAAAAAGTGATGTCTCATCACAGGAAAACCCAGACGGGGCAAGACATAGACGAAGTTCTTTGGTGTTGCGTATTAACGAGCGCGCATGCGTTTTTCTCAATCCCCCATCCTTGTCGCACCCGACCGTGTGATCCTCTATCCCTGTCTCTCCCGGGAGGGTCGATATATACGCTAGGTACGCGTACGGCTAACCAGCGTCGACTAGTACGCAGGTTTCTGGCGTCTTGAACATACGTCAGTCGCTGCAAGCGAATCAACCGCGACCATGACGCGCGCCGTACTATTTATTAGTGTTTTTACTATATTTTTGGAGGTACTGCATGCAAGCCAGGTAAGTTTAGGATTATTTTTATACGATATATATGACGAATATAATATATTTCTTGTTGCTGAGTATATAAGGTCTATAATCGATTTGTATTTTCCAATTCGGACCGGCTGAAAACAGACATCATAAAACTTTTGTTTATGAAATTCACGTATGTTTTTAGTATTATTATTTATTGTTAAGCCTGTTATTAGATATTGAATGAAAAAGGCTAAGACGGAGATTGTTCAGATGTAATTTTTCAGTGGCGAACTATTTTCATTCTTCGTACGTAGTTTTACGTCCCTACGTCGTTTTATGTTTTGCTCTAGATGGTAAAGAATATAATATTTCTTAGAGAAAAAATATTTGTAGCAAAATTAATTTATATAATAAAAACTTATTTAATCAATTCGTTTTAAGTATTAAAACAAGATGAGAAGATGTTTTAGACGATTGTATTGCTGTCTTTTTGTTCCGGCTAGACAAGTTTTTCCGACTAGGCGGATCTCCATCTATATCTCCGTCGGTTTATGACTGGAAATAGATGGAAGTCCGTCTATGCTATTGACAAGAACCCTGATGATGGTGAACATTGATTTAATAAGCAAATGCCATTGATTGTATCTCTGAATACAATCCCGCCGGGCATTAAACCTTCGTGCATCTAGTACTTAAATGTAAAAGGAACCTTGTTAACGATGTATCGATATCGTGAATCGATTTTATAATCGATTCCACTCGCGTAATATTTTGCTCCGATTACGTTAAGACACAGGATGGTAATGGCAGGATAAACTCGAAGCTGTTTAAAGTCTGCTCACGTATGGAAGGCCCTTATTGATTGTATTACCTCAGTATTAAATTCAACGATACGTAAGGGTTCGGAAACAAAGCCCTTCGATAGGTATTGGGTAACTTTATTAAAACGGCTTTGGCTACTTGTGTTTGTAACCTCCGACGCAAAAACGTATAATGAGTTTGACAAGCGTATGTCTGTGGTACAGTAGTTCTGAACGATAGAAACGATTTTAATGCGGTTTTTTATTTGAAAGCTGTTTTTCTAGGCGTGGTTTTTACGTATGTTTTATTGAAATCGGTTAAGCCGTTTTATGGTTATCAGTTGCATTGGGTATATAAGTATTACAAAATTACAGAATACAGAAGTTTTTTTGATTCATTATTTTATTTGTTCTACATACTTAGGTCCCTTTAACGAGCATAAAAATAATAAAAAAGGTCCCAATTTAGAAGTTGAAAACCTGTAAATCTAGACGGCTAAGAACAGATGCACTGGAGTAAAGAATAACCGGTCTTGTTCTTAAATGTAACATCTGTAATTACAATACAAAAAAAAACTACGCCTTAAGCTTTAAGCACGAATTTAATTTAATGATACCTCCTAAAGATGAGAGTAAAATAATGAGAAAGATTCCGACAACATCGAAAATCTTAAATATATTATGTATAAGAGGAAGACTTTAATAAAAAATAGTTTTTTTTTCATTAAAACATTTTTATTAATGCAGAAAAAATTAAATAGAGTTTATGATTTATGTATTTCATTCTTAAAATTTGTTATTAATAATATATAGCAGCTATAATATCAAGCAGGTATCTATTAAAGTTGAAAAGGTAAAGCTCTCAAAGGCAGGATGGACAGATAGACTATGAAAAGCTGGATGAATAGATCTTTAATGAAAGAGCCAGGTTCCTAGAAGCGGAAAATAAATTAAAATAAGCTTACAATTTCTGTAATAAATTAAGAACAACTAAGTTAATTATTAGCTTCACTTAGGAAATTAGAGGCTTTCTAATTAAATTTAATAAATTAATCAAGTTTAAATCTAGCCAAAATAAAGGTTAATGAAATATATAATTAAATTACGAAAAAATAAAATAAAACAAAAAATGGAAACCAATTTTGGAAAAAGAAAAAAAAAGATTATTGAAAAAGAGTTCTATTATTATGTCACTTATGGAAAATCATTTTATTGTACTACTTAAAAGATATAATAGAAATGTGATTAATATTGAAGATATCATCATCATCACCAGCTTTTATCCGTATCCATGAATATTAGTGTTCAGCCGTAGATGGATAAATGCTATGACTGATGATGAATGATGACTTTCAAGATCGCCAAGACGACTAATCCCATGCCATTCGCATCCAACACGGTATAAATATAAGAATATAGATACATTACACATGGAACCAAAAAAAGTGCTATAAGCATTATTATCTTAATAAAATATACTTTTTCTGTGCTCGTGTGGGTATGACACCGAACTCCTTAAAATTTCAATATTTTAATAATGTATGCATCCAAGTAAATTCGGGTGAATTAACAATTTGATCTCATATTATTATTTGCCAAACGGTTTCAATTATTCTGTCTTTTATTAATTTAAGGGGCCAGATTTTGAAACGCTGCGGTTTTTTTTGTTTTATGACAGTTTATCGTTACTAAAACAGCTCTATCATGAAAATTAATGAAGTGACATATTTAATTAAAATGCGCCAGTGTATTCTCGCGTCACCGCGCCTCGCGCCGTCGGGACGTTAACTCGAGATAAGAGGAAGACTATTAAGGTTATTTGCTCCATGCAACTCTCGTTTAATCTTGATAATATATAACAGAATTATACTAAGTGATAGTAATTTTGCTATAGAACCTTCGAGATTCTGCTTACAGGTCTTTGGATTATGTAAAAGAAAACTCTATAGTATAGCGTTTTAAGACAGATTATTGATTAGTTATTTAATTAAATACATGATATTATTAAAATTCGCATTTAGATGTCGATGTATTGTTACAAATAGGTTTTATTTTACATTTATTAAATAAGGCACCGTCAAGATGGTAAAATTTTCGCTTCCGTCGGATCTATATTTGAAGTGAAAACTTATTTAGTCGCGCTGAGCTTTTTTAGGGGAAAATCTTATAGGCTTGCGAATTCGTCGTGCTAATGATATCATTATGAAATTTTTCAAATGAGTATTAAAATTTAAAATTTCAAAACGTCATAATTTTAAGTTATAAGTTTTCCATTTTATTGGTAGTGCCAACGAAATTTTTTTGATCTTGAATTGAATTTAATGAATTGATTGAATGATAATAATGCCAAGTATCCAATTTAAGCTGAATTGAATTGAAAACAACTGAAACAGAACTATACCCTTAATAATTATGAATATTTATTTATTTCTTTATTTTGGAATCCAGACGTCATAGACAAAACATAGTATACAATATAGTTTTACTACTTACATAAAAGACAAACAGTGCCTAAAATTACAGTATTTAGTAGGTTAAATATGCTAAGTTTAAAATCTAATATGCTTAATTATAGGTACATAAGAATATCTTTTGCAAATTAAAAAAACTAAAAGCAGCAACATTAATTCAATCTAGTTAGCTAATGCAAGTTTGAGAAACAATTTTTTCTAAAGTTATATAAGAATATCAAAGTTGTCCTGTAGAAATCGCTTTCTCTGCGATAAGACTGCCTATTTTTTATAAGTTTTATTTTTTAAGACACCAATTGTAATAATATGTTAATTGAAATGCACAATAAATTATATTTCTTCTTCTTCTTTTTCAATATACTATGCTATTTCTATTTTTCCTACAAAACAACAATCAGCTGAAAAAGCCGTAAATTTATTTTCATAAGCCTGGCTAACGCTATTTTAACATATGAGTCGGGGTGATATTTTAAGCGCGTAATGAGCAAAAGATGCACTCTTGTTTCATTCATCCTGATTCATCCACAATTTATTGTATTCCATTTTTGAAATTTATATAAAGACTTTCAGAAAATTTGTTTTTTTAATTTCCATTATAGGAGAAATAAATATTTACTATTTCATGTGAAAAAAAAAGATTGATGACATTCTATGACGACATCAAAGGCTTTTTGGTTATTAATATTAAGTTTTTTTTGTCAGTGAGTTTGCTCTATAGATGTGAAACATCTATTAACTAATATATGAATTATTAGTCATTAATTAAAATATAATGCTCAAGCGTCATGCCATTCTTCGTCATGACATTCGAGTCGAATCAACTTGTATTGTTTTGTCAGTAGATGTTACACATCAATAATCATTTTTGTTACTATAACGGTAAAGCTAAAATTCAAGGAACAACAATAACAAGCGTAACAGTAACATAAAATAAAGTTATTATTATTATTATTATTATTATAAAGATTAATAACACCAATTAATGTAACTTATTGCAGCAATTTTGAGCTTGTCTCTATTTCAAATGGATTTTCATATTGGTTTTAATTAAATAATGTTTTTTTTTCAATTTAATTAAATAATATTTAATTAAAAAAAATACAACAGCAATTTGGTTCATTTTAGAACAAGTTTCTTTAAATATAATGAAATAAACAACTGGCAAACATAGGGACTGTTGATAGAAGTGGACTGTGAGAGTGAAGTGAAAGTACTAATATCCCGCTCTTAAAAAATAACAAAAAAATAAATTGATAGGAGTGAAAAGAGTAACTTAGAATTATGACATAATAAAGTTTCTTCATAATGACGACATAGTATCACATTATGTCGGTGCCGCGAGCTTATAGGTTCTTCCCCTACTTGCCATACAAACGTGCAGTTGCCGTTTGTATTCAAACGAGCACTAATTAAATATCCACATATTAATAAGACTCACGCGATTCTCATGCGATTGTCGTTTCGTAAATGTCCGCTCAATTTGGACCTCTGAACTTAATAAAAAGACGCTGTTAACAATTTAGAATCACTATAAAATACTTGATTAATATTCACCTATAGGTCGTTAATAACTTCATTTATAGTATACTAATAACATTCAAAATGGTCAAAGTACATCTCGTTTTATGTTTTATGTTTAAATTACGCTTCGGATAAATCTTGAATACTGAAGTATAGATTATTGTACGCTTTGTATTCATTATTTTGATTAAATCACAAGACTACAAAAAATTAAATCAAAAATCAAATAAAAGTCAACAGAATATTTGAAAATTTGAAAACTTTAAACAATGATATATTACTTGGATGGAAGAATAATTCGGAGCAAATTAATGTATGTTATAAGAAGAATCTTAGTGCATCTCAAGCTAAGGAACTAATATATGGTTCTAGGAAAATTAAAAGCTTTGGGTTAGCTCGTTCAAGTCAGATGGCGTTGATTACGTACGTTAGGTGGCTTAACTTAAAGAACCTCTTAAAATATATGTCGCTGAAGGTAGAATATACAGTACGCAATTTAACTTGACTAGCTTTTAGCTAGATTTTACGTAGCTTTGAAGAAATTTGAACCGGGAAGAAAAATCACTCACAGCTAACTTCAGTCGGATCAAAACATTCCCGAATTAATCTATACGGTCATGCAAAATGGCGGCCATCGAAACAGATTATCAATCTATATTTTGCGATGGAAAAAATGATTAAAACAACAAAGCTTTTCCAATCCAAAAGATTAAACACGGTAAGCTTGAACTTTGACAGGATTACGATAAGCTCCCGTTGACCGATTAATAAATCATAACTAAAGGTCCCTGTTCCCTAATTGGCGTTTATAATGGAGGTGACCTGAACTTTGGCGATTAAGCCATCATTAGAACCGTTAAAAGCTCTTAACAGGCCTAGATTTGTTGTGTTAGGGACTTAATAATATAGTTAGACAAACAAACTATATTCTCATATACATAACGGATCCTTGTAGAATTTCGGATTGGGTTTTATTTGGATGGCGATTTTAAGAATAATTATTATATGCAGGAAAAATATTTTTGATGTAAAACCCTGTCGCTTTTGAATGTTCAAATGCATTATTATATAAAATGTGAGTAAATATAAATATACATATTATTGGAACGAAGTTCTGAACTTCCGAAGGAAGAAGATCGAACTGAAATAAATGTGATAGTAAAACCGTAAGAAAAAGTGCGTGGAATAAAAAGCGTTAAATGAGACGTGCGCAGGCGCGACAGTCGCATACACAAGCGAGTAGTGTATAATACCTTTCTTTTTAGCCGAAGGAACTTCGTTCCAACCTGGTGTCCCACGACACCACATTTCTTTTTTTATGTACAGTTTAGTGTTATTTCGAAATTTCATATATATGTTGAAATAAAAAAATACATTGTTTTAAGCGTTATTCTTTTGTTTCAGCGACATTTCAGATATTTTTAGATCAATTGTTACGCGATACTTGTCATATTCTCAATTGGCGTTTCATATTTCTGTTATTTTTTTGTCAACATTTATAAGTAATGTTATTTTTATATATGTTATTTTTTAAAATGGATTATCTTTGCTGCTTTATCTATATCGGTACACTGAATTATTTATCCAAGGAGAAGACATAATCAAAAGTGTTTTTATAACATATAAGGCAAACGAATAGTTGAAACGTTTTGGCGACTGTCGACGCTCACAAAAATCCGCGCAACCAGTAATTATGAACATGTGTGGTCAATCTTAACCCTATTTCCATAATTGGGCACATGAAGCCGCATAAAACGCTACAGCATAGCTGTAATTTTACGCTGTGTGAGCGAAAGGTACCTCAGTCGTGCCGGTCCAATTTATCAGCTAAGCAGCATGGCTCTACCTCTTATCAATGATGGATAAAATGTAACTTGCCAAATAGATTTCTCTAACATATTTGCTCCATCATTCTGTCTCTGTCACTTTTCAATAGATTCAGTGAAATAGAATGCGTTAAACCTATTTACCTATCCATCGAATATATTTAAAGAGTCCCTATTGATAGCTTTTATTTATCTGTGACGTAACGAAATTGTTTTCAACGAGAATCATCTGTAACAAAGCTTAAGGGTTTTTGTGTTCAGTGAGACATAAAATTAGAAAATTTAAATGAATTTCACGCATCGAATCATTACAAATTTAATACTTTTTGTCTTTTACGCGGTGTGTACCATGTGTTTATGTTCTTTTTATTGTACCTTAATTGTTTTTTATTTAATTAAAATTTATATATTTTTTTTCATTCATATATACATTATTATTTGTTTTGTTTCGTTTGAGCAGTATTTTTGACGTGACAACGTCTATAATAACATATTTGCGTGTCGTGTCGTTGCGACACGCAAATATTTCCCTAACCATATTAAATGTATGAAACCGATATGCTTCTGGCGCGTCACGACACGCCACGACAAGTAAGTGTGTTTCTGCCTTTATAATTCGAAGAAGCCGGCTGCACGCACGAAAAAACATGACTCATGTGGCGTTACCTCGCTCTGAGGCGTTCCATTTAAGGCAAAGGTGGAGCAAAGCTATTTATAGCGGGAAAAATATAATGGAAGTAACTAGAAAGATTATGATAAAAAAAGACGTGTGGCACTCGGGGACTGCCGCGGTAATGCTATTGCATAGCATTTTGTATCAACTTATGCAATTATAATTATTTATTTATTTTAATTATTAATGCAGTATTTCTTTTTCTTTGATATTAATTCAAGTTACACTTTTTGAGCGTGGTGACCGATAAGAAAACATTTTTTTTTCCTTTATTAAATAAATAAAAAAATATAAATATTTTAAACAATATTAACTAATATTGTTTAAAATATTTTTATTATTTTACAATACATGTGTTATATTTTATTGTTATTCGTGCGAGCTTCGTAGTGTCGTACAATACGTCTAGTTGCAAGCACACAAACACCGTGTCGAAGACTGCCGAAAAGAAACGACGTTAGACGATGCATGCATCGTCTAACGTCGTTTCTTTTCGGCCACACCTCCGTGCCCGTCGGAGTGGGGAGCGTTATGATTTATTTTCGTTACGGAATTTCTGTACTCGGTCCCCGCGCTCAAGGCCCGCGATAGAAGCTATGCAATAGCTTAAAACTTCAAAAAAGATAAGAAAATAAGAAAAGATAAGATAATAATATCCATTATTACTATGTTTCATTTTACTAATATTAATACAATACGCGACAATTGATACAATGTATGGATGTGTGTGTATAACTCTTTTACGTAGAAGGTAATGAATGGATTTTGATAAAACTTTACAATAATATAGCTTATACATCAGAATAACACATAGGCTATAATTTATCTTCGTACCCCCACGGGAATAGGACGTACGCGGGTGAAAACTCAGGGTGTAGCTAGTCAATGTATAAATTCATAGCATCACTTTTTTATTGCGATTTAGAGCTTGGTATTTTTACTAAAGGATAGAATTGCTTTGTACATCATAAAATCTAACGATATACTTTTTCCATGAGTAACAATAATGTTTAATTTTCTTTCAAAACCGGTAGACCATATTCTTTTGCCATAACATGCTACTTTTATTATGTATTGTAAAACGCATTTTTCTTTTTCAAAAGGAAAACTGGACTATGAATGTTTTTCATGATATTGCATTGTAAAGGCGCGCTTATCATTTACACAGGGCTTGTCAGACTTCAATGGGACCAGTCAACTGTGGATGCAACATTGTTAATACTGTGACCACGGCTTTATATATTTCATCTTGATAACTATCACTTGGTTGATTTTATAATATCAGATTATGATGAAAGGTATAGGTATAATATTATCAATTTTTAGTGGTAATATAAAGTATCTATTTATTTTATAATGTTGCGAAATTAAGAAGTTTCGAATATTCTTATGATCGCGAATTAAAATTTGACTTTCCTTTTTGTTTGCGTTTCATTTAATTTTATATATTTATAATAGTAGACGTAGTAGTAGGAAGAGGTCGGTTATTAACCAGGAAATACGGTCCAAATGGAAAGTGTTGGGCGAGCATATGTTTGGGCATCTTGGTGTTCATTAAAGAAGCCTTTACTTAGCAGTGGACTGATAAAGGCTGATGATGATGATGATGTATTTATGTTTACGAGAATAACGACCATTCAATATGGATCAACGAATTCATTGTCCATTGATATAAACAGAAACTATTTTGAACCATAGTAAAAGTCTATCGTTAAAAATAGTTTCTATCTACTACCTACCGACAAGCCGTCTATTTTTAGACGTATTTTGTTGGCTATTTCTGTATAACAAAAACGTTTTTTTTTTCTTTTTAAACATTAAGATATTTTACGAAGGATCGTTATATTAATAATATTTTATTACTTATACTATACTTATATTCAAATTTCATAGCGGTTTGTTTGAACTCATACACTCTCGACTTTTTGATATCATCTTCATTTATGCTTGGGTGAATCACCTCCAAATCTTCAGCTCCGATTTAGCTTAAAAATCTTAAGGCCACAAGTATAGGAGAATAAAATTAAAAAAATACCATGCCAAAAGCTCAAACGAACTTTGAAAACATAAAATATTAATAAGTTGCGAGAAATCCAAAAATTTGTTTTATAATCTTGAAAGATCTAACAAAAAAATCTTTTATGATCAAAATATACCCCCTGGTCTTCCTGGATGTAAGTTTATTAACAGAAATTATTAAGTATTTTATTGATTTTCTAGTCGAATTCGTTCACTGTTCGAAATTTTTAAGGCACAACCTATCAGCTATATGCTAGTAGCAAGCTAGTTACCTATATCTGCAATGCGCTCGATCATTGTTATGTAATATATTTGATATGCGGTTATTGAACTATGATTGCTTAGATCTATTTCTATGGGAATCGAAAATCTTAAAGTAGTTTATTATATTTTCTAAGATAGTAAATAGGTTTTTTGTAATAAATTCCAGTATTTGTAAGCAGAGCTACTCAACCGTTTAATTATTATGTGTCGAATTTGCATAATATAATAAAGGCCCGTTTCACCATCTCCAGATAAGTTCCGAATAGGCTATCGGCAACATATTTAACAGATACATGACAGATACGCTATACTCTATCTGTCAAATATCTTGCCGATAGCCTATTCGGAACTTATATGGAGATTGTGAAGCAGGCCCTAAATATAATATTTGGTCGCTTATCTAAGTAAACTAGACCTGGAACTTTTATTATTTGACCCAGATATAAGTTGAAAATTATCATCTTCATCGGCCTTTTTCCGTCTACTGTTAAAGATAAATATACCTGAATAGCAAGACGATGGATTCCTTACCACACACATCCAACATGTATTATTAAACTTTATAATACAATAATAATAAGTGGACATAGCCCGACGATGTCCAGTGGTGGGTGGACTCGATCTCTAATGCGAGAGGCTCTGGGTTCGGTACTGACCCCTCCCGTGTGCGCCTTGTAATGGGCTTTCTTAAATTTCTAAGTGCACCCCAAACACGAGACCATAGCTCGCTCACCGGTGAAGGAAAACATCGTGAGGAAACTTCATGCCTGATAAGATTGAAAGTCTTTGAAGGTATGTGAAGTTCACCAACCCGCACTGGTCCAGCACATCGGTGAACTATGGCCTATTACCCCCCCGCCTGATTTTTAAGGAGAAGACCCGTGTCCAGCAGTAGGACACATAAGGTACTTTTTAAGTGGACATAGTGATGGTTATAAAGCCTCAACCCTAAATATTGATGACGCCATAAGCATAACATTTTAGATAATGTCATATTGTACGCTTGGCAAGAGTTTTAAAGGCCTATAGGCACATTTCAAAGTAGGGCGAGATATTCGCTGGGGAAATGTAATATATTAACACAAATGTTCTCATATATTGTAATAACTTTGACTTACCCTGACTCGTATAAGATTCAAAACACAAACCAACAAGTTCGAGTGTTATCCGTGCGCTAAGGGTTCCGTATAAAGTAATTTTTATGAAAATAAACAAATTATAGTTTTTGCAATATTAAATATTTTCTTTAACGTATCAGCTAGATAAAAAATAAATAAAAAAAAACTAAAATCTAGTTTTTTACTAAATTTCATGATTGTACCGATATTATATCATGTATAATGTATATCAATGGAAAATAAGTTTTTGTTTTGACTGAAAGACGTACAGACCATTGGAAAATGTATAATTCAAACGATAAAAGGACCGTTTTACAATTTTTAGACACATAACCTATAAAATACACGTCGAGATGTAGCAGAAAACACTGAAAACAATAAGTTAAAACCTGAGACATGGAAAAAATTTACCGGAAAAAATAGATAGGAACCATTGTAGTGGAGTCGTTGTGGGAAAAAAATGAAACATTTCTTTTGAAGTTTAATCTCGCTTGCCAAGACGAAGCGTCTATGCTTAAGTAAAGCCTTCAGAAGTGTGGTGTGGCCACCAAATGGGACGATGGCTTACAGCAGAGTTTCTTAAATTGCTGTACCCCTTAGGCCTGTGAAAGAGGTTAAGGATGCTGGTAGAGAGGAAAAAAATGTATTATCAAAACATATGTTCCGTGTATTATGTTTTTTGTAATGTATCTTATGTTACTTCTTGTACCTCCGAGAATATGTGTACAAAGTTTCATGATGATCGGCTCAGTAGTTTTCGCGAGAAAGCGTACCAAAGATATTGTTTTTTTCTGTTTACGCGAATTTCACTCATTATAATGAAACAACTTTATGGATTTTATCGCGGTTTATTAAGTTTTTTATATGCCCGACGTTTCGGATACTCTACAGCAACCATGGTCATGGGAGGACTCAGTCCTCTGGTGACAAAAAAAACTTAATAAACCGCGATAAAATCTGTAAAAGTTGTTTCGTACCAAAGATCCCTACTTTCATAATATTATAGTAAGGATATTTTCATCGATAGTTTGAAACATGTCATGCTCAACTTTAGAGGTATATCTCTATTCATAGTTTATATTCGCATGTTAGATAAAATCTCTGTTTGCCAAGCTCAAATATCGCTGGTTCCCTGGCCCCGGGCTGTCGTATTGAGCGGGAGTCTGCAGTAGTTTGCATGTAGTCTTTTGTTCGAGAAGTACGCGTCGAGCTTCAAAGATACCTATGAATGTAGTTAGAAGGAACTATTTTTAAAGTTTTACTCCGCACGACAAAGACGTCACAATTTACTACATTCTAAGACGTCTTTGTGTAATTCGGTATTTGTGACTTATTACGTTTTTTATTATAATGATAACAAATGTATTTTATATTGTTAGAGGATGCATGTATTTACTTGTACTGTATAAAATATGTATATATTTATAGAGTACAGTATTATTGATTATTGGTTTTGATTTTATTTAAATTTAATTCTAAATGTAATGTAATGTAAATGATTGTAATGCTGTATGTACGTGTGTTGTAAAGACTGCGTAACCCATAACGGTTTGGTAGTTTAATTCAATAGCATTATTATATTTTTGCAATCCTATTTCAATAATCATTTAAAAAAATATTAATTAATACATGTAATAATGTCTTAAGATCTTTTAGAATACGACTAGCTGCTTTCGGTATAAGAAGGCTAGTAGCTTAGTAGAATCGTTGACGTAATGTAAAAGAGAATTCACATAGAAATAGGGCAAAAAATCACACATTAACGTTCAGGTTTCACAAACATTGCCAATTATTCCCCAACAGCCGCATTAAAGAAGTGTACAGCCTGTTTAACGCAGCTTATGTCGCATTTTGGACGATTTATTAGCCTACCCGCATAATTTCCGCATAAAAATGTTTAAAGCTATGAAAATGTAAGCTCTAAATTACATATAAACACTTAATTTTCTTATTTTCTCCGCGTAGAGGCCTTTATAACATGTAAAAGACAAAATAATGATTTTGTCTTTGAATGAGCAAATGTGTATAAAGGAAAATCTTTATATAAGGTTTGATAAGAAAAACTAAACGAACCCCTTTGAACAAGTGACTTTTACGCTTATAGAATAGAATAGAAACATCAGTTTATGAGATGAGATGCTTTCGAAAACGTTGTCAAATGCAAACGTCAAAATAAATCACTATCAAAAATTAGCTTGAAATTTTAATTATCTTATACCTTGTGCGTTTTTACATAAGCAACTCCTTTAAAGGAAGCAACGACCATGTTTTCGAATGAAGCAACTAACAGAGCTGTTATGAAGAGGTTTTCATTTACACGACGGCCCTGTCTCTTGACAATAAGGCAGATTTTTTAAGGCTCTACACAAAATAATCTTGATCCCAACAAACGATCTATAGATTTCCCTCTTTTGCGAGATCCTAAACCTTAAGAAATTATATATGAGATATTTCTTGAAAAATCCTAGCATCCACACGAAGTTTTCTTTAATATTTCAATGCGGATAGAGCTAAGAGGATTATAGAAGTCCCTCGCATACCGTATGAATATAATTTGAAAAGATGTATGGCGCGCGTGTGAATCGTATCGTAGGTAATCTTTTGTGAACCTGACGGTAGTTACATATACAAGTAGCTGCCAAGCTTCGGACTCCTTAAGTGTGCTGCGACCTTATTTGAGAGACGTAATTATTGTATTCGCAAGCTGTCTTCATCATTAACTTTTTCGTCCTCTGTGAGACACATGACCTTCAATGAACGTCAAAGATTTTAAAAAGTTTTGGATATATAGGTCGTCTTTAAATTTACCGGTGGAAGGGATGCGCTGTGCTGAGATCTCAACTGAATAGGTAACAATATTTTAAGAAGAAGAAGAAGAAGGCCAGCCAGTGTAATTACTGACACCGAGATTAAGGATTTAATGGCCCAAATCAGGCAACACATATGCCATAGTTTACTTCCAACCCAACCAAAAAAAAAAAAAAAAAACAAAAGCTCATAAAATATCACTACCTATAAAATATTCCGTTTTTAAATTTGATTTATTTTATACCTTGTGCGTTTACATAATCAAGCATCCTTTTTGAACTTCTAATCAAAAATTTCTCTACCATTTGTAAAAAAAAAAACAATATTATTAATATTTTTGAAAATTTCGCCGAATATTATAGAACTTAACTAACCTAACCAAGCCCGACTTCGACTTTATTTATTTTAGGGCCTATTTCACCACTTCCTGATAAGTTCCGAATAGGCTATCCACCAGGTATCCAACAGATAGAGTATGGAGTATCTGTCAAATATGTTGTGGATACCCTATCCGGCACTTATCAGGAAGTAGTGAAACAGGCCCTTAGACAATCAGGTAGTTCTTACAAACTACATATTTTTCGTAGTACCATAAGAATGAACAAAACGTTATTGTACTCAATTATTACACCGGTAACGACTGAAAATCGATAGCTCAAGCGTCATAAGCTTGTTAAAGTAAGGAATAACTTCCAAGGACGACGCGGCTAATCTGTCCTTGCCCTATTAATGTCACATACAGTAGAATAACTAGTGCTAATTAGTTCTCACGCTCACTAGAATCTAGATTCTAGAAACGGGTCTTGCTATTTACAGGTTGTGTAGCAACCTGTACCGGGGGAGGGGTCGTGTCGGCGTTTGATATTGTTCTGTGGTTATGTGTAACAAATAATAATGGAGGAAATAGGTTGATAAAAAAGATAATGAACCATATTATATTTTATACTAAAGTAATAATAGCAGTTATTTACATCATTATTATTATATTTTCAAAATAATGTAGGTTTTTTTTTGGATGTTTAGTGTTTGATTAATGGGATCGGTTTAAATGAAACTTTGCACATAAAACATGTTATTTATTGTTGTATTCATATACAACAATAAATAACATGTTTTATGTGCATAGTCTACTTTTTTATCTGTACCTATATGTTTCTTTGGGATAATTAAACTAATTAACTTAATGTATATGTATAACTAAATAAATTAATGTATATGTATATGTTTCTTTGGGATAATTCTCTATTATTATTTACTTATGAGCTATTCATCTCTTAAGAAACACTTAATTTGGCAATCATAAATGCCGTAAACAAAAATATTAACTGAATAATAATGAATTGAAAACAAAAACGATTGTTATGTCATTAAAAAGTATAACGAAACAATGGCTCTTATAAACGCAAATTCTGTTCTAAACGTTCACCACTGTAGACTGAATATAGTGTTCAGTTAATTGCGTCAGAAGCACAAAATGGTCGGTGGGCCGTAAAATAGGCCCTTCTGCTCTATTTGAGGCGGACATAAACATTGATAGCCCTAAGAGGATAAACTAATTCCCCGAATTTTATTCCACGGGCTCCGTGAAAAATGAATTTTGAGCTTCCTTGCCTGAGTAATTGAGGTGAATAATTTACTTTACTCGTTTTTATTGCTTACTTCGCTTCTTGAGCTCCAATTTTGCGATAGGATTAAGGGGCTCGTTATTAGATCCTTGTTAGAGCTTTTAATATTGCAAAATATTATAGAGAGTTTTAATCATATTTTTATTCTTAAGACATTTAAAAAAATATATTCTTTAATATAATTTTCATTTTCCTCTAGAGGCAATCAGCTGTTTTATTGATAATTGTGTTTTCTTATTATGTGATAAAATTTATCCTTCTCTGTTCGTTAACTAACTAAGCAACAGCTAATCAATGTTTATAAATAAGGTAAAACATTGATTTATCGTTTAAGAGTATTATTTACTACCAATAGTTACTACTGAAAGTATTTTTTAAATTTTATTAGTAATTATGAATTTTATTAGTAATAGTTACGATTATGACGTGGATAATCATTACTTAAATTTTATGAGTAATGCCGTAAACTAAATATAATTTATTTTCTAGTTCTAATTCAAAATTAGGATTCTACACAGCTTAATTTCAAGCAAACTGTAATTAATCAATACATAAGCTCTAAAAACGATAACATTGTACCGGAGCTTAAAATAAATCGTTCGTGCCCGATTCAAAGTTGCCAATTACGTTGCATGAACTAAATTGATCAGTTTCCTGCAGATAGCAAACACGAAATCGTCCATGCCAAGTGCATGCCGTACGTAATGTACGTTACATGCATTCAGATCAAACAACATCAGAGGCATGTTAAATGTCTTGGAAAATGTTGAAGCACTTCTTCTCTATTAATGTCATTATCAGAATTTTTTAGATCAATCTGCTGTTGATTGTATTTGTATCTATATATCAGCCAGGAGTAATCTAAAGTACTACTGATCTTCGAATCACTTATGTTTAATTAAATTAATTTAGAAAGAAAGAAAAATATTTTTTTTTGTTCAAAACAACACCAAGATAAAATAATAAAAAAACTCACATAAAACCGATATTGCAGCCATATATAGCTTACTGTATTAATAATGTGAACAATAGAGGCAGTCACTCAGCATTTGTCACCACCGTTACAGCAATGGTGAGACGCTGATTTTCAGTAACCACTGTATAGAGTTTATTTGCGTAAAAAACAGAACATTTTATGAATTGGCACTAAATTACAATGGTGTACTTACTGCTACAGATATTGTAAATAATCTGTTTTCCTCGTATCTGTTTGAAACCTTATCTTAAGAACCAATACACAGAAAAGCTTTCACTCCAGTACCTACTCTACATTATCCGGTGAAGGCTTTATATAAGAAACGCCGCGGGCGACAGATTGTTCTATAAAATCAAAATTACGTAGTAACATGGAACTATAATGGAATGCAAACTTATTTAGCTTATAACAACAAAATGTTAGTTGTTGAGCTTACACGATCCAATTTGAGCAAATAACGGGCAGATTCAATTAGACTGTAGCGTCGGCAGCGATGTCAGCAAATAGCGAATTAGCTCTTCCAATCAATAACTATACATGTACATGCTAGTGTAATTGCGAAGTTTCCGAGTTCACAGAGAATTAGAGTTGGTGAATTGATTAATTATGATGATAAAACTGTACTACATCATCATTATAACCTCAAATAATAGCTAGACTGTAATAGTAATACCTATATTAGCAAACCAATTTAGATCTTCAAATCAATAACTATACAATACATATTAGTATAATTGCGAAGTTTCCGAGTTTACAGAGAATTAGAGTTAGTGAATTAATTAATTCTGATGATAAAACTATACTACATCATTATTATAATCTCAAATAATAGAGTGTAACAGTAATACCTATATTAGCAAACCAAATTAGATCTTCCAATCAACAACTATGTACATTCCAGTATAATTGCGAAGTTTTCGAGTTTACAAAAAATTAGAGTTAGTGAATTTATTAATTATGATGATACAACTATACTACATCATTATTATAACCCATAATAATAGCTGGACATAACAATAACACCTATATCAGCAAACTCATATATACATGTACAGGTCAATGTAATTGCAAAAAGTCCCAGTATATAGAGAATGAGAGTGGGTGAATTGATTTAATATGATGATAAAACTATATTGCATCATTATTATAATCTTAAATAATAGCTAGTCTGTAACATAACACCTATATCTACAAACCAAATTAGATTCTCCAATCAATAACGATACACGGCAGTGTAATTGCGCAGTTTATTACTTTGTCTTAGAGTAGGTAAACTAATTAATTTTGACGATTAACCTAGATATAACATTACTACAACAATAACTGATGACAACTAAAGTACAATTTCAGGAAATAACGACTTAGCTCTTCCAATCAATCACTACTATACACGGAAGTTTAATCGCGAAGTTTCTGAGTTCGTGTAACTTAGAATTACAGTTGTTAAACTATGATGATTAAACTATACAACATCCTTATCACAAATAATGATGTCAACTAGACTGTAGCGTCAGCAGCTGAGTCAGCAAATATCGTTTTGAAGCAATGAAACACCTTTTACGGTTTTTATCGCAGCTTTTTAGTTTGTTCTCTGCTCTTTTTAGAACGAGGATGGTCCAGTGGTGGATGGACTCGGCCTCTTATGCGAGAGGTCCCGGTTTCGATCTTGACCCCATCGTGTGTGCCTTGAAATGAGGTTTTCTAAATTTCTAAGTACACCCCAAACACGAGACCATTGCTCGCTCACCGGTGAAGGAAAACATCGTGAGGAAACCTGCATGCCTGATGAGATTGAAAATCTTTGAAGGTATGTGAAGTTCACCATCCCGCACTGGGCCAGCTTATCGGTGAACTATTGACCCATAACCCTCCTCGTCTGATTTCGAGGAGGAGACCCGTGCCCAGTAGTGGGACGTTGATACTTTACTATTAACAAAATTTTATTATTAGTCCAGTCACGGATGTAAATTCAAGTAATTGTGAACGAAGCAGCGGGATATCGTTATGTTAAGCTTGCAACAACGTTAACTCCAAACTAACATTGTTTTCGTAACGTTTTTTATTCAGTTAACTTGTTTCGCGTTTTCTTAATGACGGCTCTCTGCTTTCTTTGCATCGCTATTTTGTTTTTGTTTTCTTTTGAGATAGGAATCAGTTACTAGAGGATTGTTTTGTTTGTAAGGTTTTTGTAAATAAATTTTGTTAAGTTTCTTTGAATATTCACATGAATGTTTTTAGTTATTAACTATTATAGTTGAACTGAAGTGATTTTAGATTTTCTTCCTCCCATGAATCTTACGTAGATCCCTTAAATCCGCATTTAAGTTTGCAGTTCCGAACCGTCGCTACTTTATACCTTCACAAAAAGACTCATAAGTATTTGAAAGTAACATGCGAGCGCGACAAGTAAGTACTAAAAACAATCCTTTTTCCCCAATTCACTAAATGTTCCGGGCTCTAATGTATCCCATAAAGCTATCTGGTCCGTATTTTTTCACCGGGTTATGTACACGTTGTGCCCGTACGAGTCGTAACCATGAATTGTTGAAGCCGTAAATGAAATCCCGACGTCAAGTAATATTTTTATAGTCCCGTTAAATACGGTTAATTGTTTGTTAAATATTTTATGGTCGAATGTTTGCTAGAGTTGTAAATGCTTGTTTTATCTTTTAATCATGTATTACTAACATAATATTGATGAAGAGTTTGAACAGTCTGATCTCCGAGCGTTGAGCGAGCGTTAAATACCATTGCTATTTCATGTGGGAAAGAAAAATAATTTGACTGCCCAATAAATTGTTGTAGAAGGCTAAGGGCCTGTTTCACAATCTCCAGTTAAGTTCCCAATAGGCTATCGGCAACATATTTGACAGATATTTGACAGATACTCTATCTGTCAAATATGTTGCCGATAGCCTATTGGGAACTTATCTGGAGATTGTGAAACAGGCCCTAAGGCTACTTAAACGAAAATATCAATAAAATATATTATACATACATAACTTTTGTGAATAAGTAAAGGTCTATTGTATAAGACGTAGTTTGTCGAAAATTCCAAACGTCTATTGTTTTCTTATATTTACGCGAATTTCATTGATTATAATCACAGACATATCAACCTAGGTTAGGTGGTCTGTGATTATAATGAAACAACTTTTACGGATTTTATCGCGGTTTATTTAGTTTTTATGAGTCCTCCCGTGACCATGGTTGCTGTAAAGTATCCGAAACGTCGGGCTGGTAAAAAACTAAATAAAGCGTGACAAAATCCGTGAAAGTTGTTTCATTATAATTTCAAATATCTGATTTTATACACACCATTATGGATGTTTAAAATAGAATTACAGTTTAGTGTTTACAGATAGTTAAATTAGTATGATCTCTATAAACCTAACCAAGATGTTATTCTTATAGAGATAAAACTAATTAAAAATACTTTTTTATACGCCATATAAAGAGAAATCACGAAATGGCTCTGTTACGTGGTGTCGCATAATGCCGAGTTATTTATTAAAGAAGGTGACTCTGAAGTCACGTCTTTAGTAATCTAGTTGAGACACTTCAGAATCGCGATACGTTTGTTAAAACTGCACTTGTCTTTATTATATTACTAGCTGTTGCCCACGGCTTCGCCCGCGTTAGCAAATCAAAATTTCTCATTTTTTAAAGTATCCTATGTTACTTCTAGTACCTCCCAGAATATGTGTACAAAGTTTCATGATGATTCGTCGAGTAGTTTTTGCGTAATAGCGTGACAAACATCCACGCTTTCACATTTATAATATTAGTAACGATTATATAATACATATGTGTAGAATCATTTTAATTATGAAGTCGAGTTGAGGTCTGTCAAGTACATGATGTGCGGTTGTTAAGATCTTACTATTCGAAAATATGGAAATAATAATATGTCCCACATGGGTACTGATCTTCTCCTCGAAATCAGGCGAGAATAGTGCTGTGGGACATTATTAACCGATACACTGGTGTAATCCTGGGTTGTAAATGTAAACTTCACATCTACAAATACTTTTAGCCTGGCATGCAAGTTTCCTCAGGATGTTTTCCTTCACCAACGCAAGCGATAGTCTTGATATCAGGTGCACTTGGAAATTTAGAAAAACCTATTTTAAAGCTCTACAGGGGCTTAGGATCGAATCCGGACCCCTAACACAAAAGGCCGAGCCCCTACTCTAGAGACAACTTGTACGTGTATTGTTGCTAAAAGAAAATATATCATACTTTATAGCGAGAATCTAAGCAGACTATAATCTGTGATTAATTTATCGTGACAGCTATCCGCCATCTTGTAATTCCTGAGGTTAGACGATATGAAACTAATTATATTATTCAATTACTAAATATGACAATGCAGTTAGAATTTCGTCAGTGTTTGTGACCGAGTCGAGTCTAAAACTAAGAGGCTTTTAGTACATACATTTAGTTCTTGGTAATTGTATGAAAGCGTGTACTGAATTTCACATGTCTTTGAACGCTATTGAAATGCAAAGCATAATATGTCTTCTTTGACAGTATTCACCACTGAACATTTACCCATTGTACCTTCCATAGTCAAACTCTGACGACCTCTGTGGCTCAATGGTTACCGCGTTGGCGCTCAAGTCCGGAGGTAGAGGTTTCGAATCTCGCCAAGGAACAAAAAAGTTTCTGTGTTCCTGACCTGTGTTCCTGTTCCAGATTGACGTGATGTAAAAGCGTCCATATTATAATTATATTAGAAAGAAAAAAAACCTTACTGCGCATATGACCAACATACTCGTTATTTATACAAAATGGCGACCTCCACGTGTTAGGTCGAATTATTATATAACTAGCTGTTACCCGCAGCTTCGCCCGCGTGAACTTAGATTTACAAATATATCACGTCTGATGATGATCATTTTCTATTTTAATAATGACTAAGTTTTTGTATTAAAATGGATATAATATGTTATCTTGAAAATAAAGACATATATCCATTCGCAGACTTTTGTAGGCATATTTAGGATACTATTCTTATTAAATAATATTATTCCACCATAATATTATGTTGATCATATTACGTCTACCAGAGTTAATACACTACGGCCTTAGACAGACAACCCGCGCCCGTGCGAATCACGGCAACACGATTTATTTTCTTGTGCATTATTTTGATTTTGCCATATCTCCTAAAGTATTCATTTAATTTGCATGATGTAAAGAGCAAAAATAATCTTCATGAACTGCTCAAGCTAATTAATTGATTTAAATTGATAAGTATTCATACCGTATTTGTGTAAATAGCTTTAAAACTATCGCGTTATAATTGCCCATTTTTTAAAAGTATTAAATGGATATAGTATGATATCCCTAAGAGATAGACATATACCATCGCGGACTTTTTTGTAGACCTATTTTAGATACACAATTCCACCATACATTATTTTGTTATATCTCAAATGGTTTAGGCAGCGTTTTCGATGAAAACTCCCAGACAGCCTATTTTTTTCCGACACCTCCAACAATTATTGTTATATCTTAGCTAATGTATATAAAAACTAAATAAATTATGCACATAAACCTTCCTCTTGAATTGCCCTATCCATTAAAAAAAATCGCATCAAAATCCATTGCGTAGTTTTAAAGATTTAAGCGTACAAAGGGATATAGGGACAGAAAAAGCGACTTTGTTTTATAATATGTAGTGATGAAGGAGCATCCATTAGAATCCAGAACGTTCTAAAGGAGTTGAGTGAAAAGTCGATAAAATATTCCCCGTAAAAGCAATCCTATGTAGAATGTTAAAACTCACTTATACATTATAGATATGGGAGCTTTGAAGGGTAATGACGTTCACCTAATGGCATAAAAGTTTAATACTTGCAAACGTATAAGGCTAAATGGGCAATGGGATATTTTTACCCCATAGGGAGAAAAGGAATACGTATTAAATGTGTAACACATCTCTGTTTTCTTGTTGAAATAATTTGCTTCCCATTTAAATTATATACTTCGGTTTTTCTCCTGATTTCTGCTTTTTTAGTATCTAATTTTTATCAAGGCTAAATGGGCAATGGGACATTTTTACCCCATAGGGACAATAGGAATACGTATTAAATGTGTAACACATCTCTGTCTTCTTGTTGAAATAATTTATTTCTTATTTAAAATATATACTTCGGGTTTTCTCCTGATTTCTGCTTGCCTAGTATCAAAAAGTTTACAGAAGATAAAAATTTATGTGTTTTCCACGTAACCATCATTGTTGTGCTTGGTCATTCAGTTCTAAATATGTAAGAAAAGGCTCAATCATACACTTCTTGGGACTATGTAGGACAATTTCTATTACCATGCCTAGTTTATATAATAGTACCTGGTTGACCGAGCATTTGCTCGGTACCTTAGTGATAAAAAACGATTAAATTTTTCTTCCAAAAAAAAAAAAGATCTTAAAAAAAGGAAAAAAAATCGGACTGGAGATTCGAACCAGGCACGTTCGGATTTAACTGCCTAATTTCACCACTAAGATACCATGACATATTATTTGGCAGCGAAATTTACGTTCGTATTCTAATCATATTTTATCGATGCCTCAAAACACGGATAAAAAAAAAGTTTAGATCGATTTATCGCCGTTTTTAACACATGTATACAAAATTTCATGAAAATCGTTGGAGCCGTTTCCGAGATCCCGATTCTATATATAATAATATACAAGAATTGCTCGTTTAAATATATAAGATTGTCAGCCGCTTAAGTGAGAAAAATCTGGTTGACACATATGATTAGATTTTAACGATATCAGAAAAGATTTAGTAATTATCCTAAAAAAATCAGGAAATTTATTTATAGAAAAGCTTATTAATTTTTTAATAAAAAGCTTTTATTTTTACATTACAGATATTCACGTAACTTTTATATATGGATTGAGTATAACTTTCACATTACAATACGCTACAGCCTGAAATAAATTTATAAAAAAAAAAGAAAATGATATCACACTTACGAGTACACGGCAGCCATTACAAAAGACATCTTGAAGCGCTCGTCACCGGCGCTCTAATAAATTTATCTCGTCAGGGGAATATTAGGCAAGTTAGGGAAATTTCGTAAAGTTCCAGCACCTTCCAAGTTTGTAATTACAACACCATTTGGTATAATGTTCGAAAAGATAGGGATGGAATGTAATTAGGGGCACAGAGATCTGAGACAGGTAACACTAAAGTGGACACGATACCAGGATCAGATATGCAAAATTCTACACACGATGTCGTTGCAAGACCGTAATATGAAAATAGTTACCAGAAGTCATGTCCGATATGTCCGATGGGGGTTACAATACCGGGCTATTATCGCAAAATATATAAATAAGGGCTCAGGGTTAACAAACATGGCTAGAACATCAACATATGTCCATAAAAAGGGGTACAAAAGGACACAAAACATTATCTATTGCAGTATCAATATTTCTTGACATTCTGCCAGGAGTACTAAATCAATAGCGTGTCAGGTCAGTGTACAGGGCCCTTGTTCAGTCCGAGTATTATTAAACGCCGTTTTATACCGACGCCATAAAGCCCCTTCACTTGAAATAAAATTTCGTCGCCGGCTTCACTTTATCTAGAAAATCTACGAGCATTTGCTAGTGTCGCTGCATTTATTGCATCAACTGTAAAATACTGTCGGCCCGAAGGTTTATTCATAATTTTACGGTCTTTAACTTTGTTTGTTTGTTTTTGTACAATTTATTTAAAAACGATTGACTGGTAGTGTGTCGGCAATGAATGCATATTTATTTATTTTTTCTTTTTTTTTTGGAATGGAATGGAACGACCATTGAAGAAATCGAAAATTTTTGAAGGTTTGTGAAGTTCACCGACCCGTATTGGGCCAGCGCATCAGTGAACTATGGCCCATTACCCTTCTGGCCATATTTCGAGGAGAAGACCCAGCAGTGGGACATATAAGGGTAGATTTAACACGTATAGTAGAAGACTGAACACGGCTAGATATCTCTTAAAAAATAAAAACTGCCGAAACTATCAGTTTTATTAACTTATATGTCTTTTATCAACCTATACCCTTCTAAGGCATAGTTTTCTCACAACTTCTTACAAAGGCTTAGGCGTGAAAAGGTAACATTATTAGTATGGATTTATCGAGCAAACTGTAGAGATTCAGCGAAATTAGTCTTTAATGTGTTCACACGAGCGCGGAGGCGTTGAGACGGAGTATGTAGGTTAAGTGCGCTCGGCGCTTTGTTAGCGCGCTCTAATCACCGCGGCCCTCGTGCCGTCGAGGACTCTAGCGTTTTGTGCTCTTCGTCCTATCTTCCTTGCACTTCATGCTCGCCTGGTACCTGCTTATTATAATCCTACAGCCAGATTTCTTGTAAGCCCAGTGAATGCACCAGACATAAATTGTAAAGAAAGAATTAAAAAGGGTTAATATTATTAGGGCCTGTTTCACAATGTCCTAATAAAGTTCCAATTAAGCTATTTGCAACATATTTACCACATAACTACAACGTTTTTGTTTCACAATTGACAAATAGCAATATTTGGCTAATAAAGTTCCATGTAAACTATAGGTCGGATCAACTGGCCATTAGCAAATTCATCTGTCAGATAAATTAGTTGACAGATATATACGCGGTTGACAGCTTCACGACATTTGACAATTTGACGTTCCGGTAACAGTAATAAATGGACGTAATAATATATAACAGGACCGAGCACTCGTAACAGAAAAACGAGCCGACAGAGATAGCCAGTGTTAAGGAGTGTGTCCCTTTCTTATAAGGTGACAATAAGACAGGTGGGACAAATGTCTTTCAAAAATTCAAACTGTCAGGAAATGGGTATTGAAAATTTTTATTTAATTTTAATTTTTTTTATTGGTTTTTTTTTGTAAGGTTTATATCCTACTAGTACATACTTGATGTATGCAGTTTTAAGCGCTGCATGAGTTTACCACGTGTGCCATAATATTATAAATCTCGAGTTTTTAAGTTCTTCAAAAGGCGCGATTAGCCCCGGCAGATATCGCAAGCTAGCTTGAATGCATTTAGGGTGCTTGAAAAATCTGACACAAGTATTATACTTATAAACGAAAATACCAACATTAGCAATGGTTAAAATCTGAAGAATAGTAGATGGATTACGAAATACATAATACAAATACTTCCATACTACAGACTTGACAGGAATCCGTCATCAGGTGGTCGAGTTATCATTATCATCCCAAAATATTAACTGCAAATCTTAGGTTTACTCTCATTATAACGCATTCTTGAATTAAGATTACAAAACAATTAAAGATGCAATGGATTCAAACTGATTAAAATAATTAGGAACGTGGGAAGTTTAGTACGGAGTCACTCTGTCTCACGTTCTGACCATTGCTTTTCGCATTGCTATTATTCCCCTCCAAGCCTGCCGTAAGGAACTTCGTTTCAAAAAATCATGGTCACCATAGTAGTTTGATTTACTAATTATGTTATTTAAGTAACCATAGCAACCATTACAATACAAAATGTCAAGATGACACTTAACTGGGCTACCATAAGAAATAAAAGAAATAAGCAAAATAATAATTTATGTTTTCTTTTTGAATTGGAAATATATTTAAATAAATAAATTCAATTACAATTTCTTGACATACTATAATATATTAAAATTATATAATTTTTGATCAGCCCAAATTTTTAATAAAATACATTTTTAAGCTGGCAAGATAAAAGAACGAGACACACTTCTAACATATTGCTATCCCGCTCGGCTCGGATCAGCATCTGTGTAATGCCCATTAGAATATAATACTTAATGCGTTGAGTTAGTGTTCACTTTCGTAAATACATTTTTTCCGAGTAAGCCATCCTGTTATTATACTACATCCATGCAGTAATATACAAAATAATTTAAATTGTGTTTTGATCGTTTAATAATTAAGGGATAACATTATATACAAGTTCTATATAAATAAAAGGTATAAAGATGGTATGATAGATACATTTAAATTATAAAAACATATTTTCATGTTTATTTACAACACGGAATGTTTTTCTAAAACATATTAATCGTAAAATGGAACTATGAAGAGGTTGCCAAGCCTACTAACCAGTAAGTGCCAAATAGGGATCTGCCAAATAAATTTACAGGAAAGATGATGGTGAAACCCAATCAAGACTAACTAGAAGATTTATTTGTCAGTTAATTTATGTGTCATATAGCTATAGGGTACTTTAATAGTATATTGTGAAACAGACCCTTAATATTTTTATTATATTTAGGGCCTGTTTCACAATCTCCAGTTAAGTTCCCAATAGGCTATCGGTAACATATTTGACAGATATTTGACAGATACTCCATACTCTATCTGTCAAATATGTTGCCGATAGCCTATTGGGAACTTAACTGGAAATTGTGAAACAGGCCCTTATGTTATTATTATATCATTACTATAATATGTTAAATCATCAATCAATCTCAATTCATCAATCTTTGATGAAGTGTATGAGTATTGGTCAAATTAATTAAGAACCTTTTCTTACCACTCTTCGTTCTATCTTTTTGCACTTCATGTTTACTTAGTACCCGCTTATTAATCCAACGATTCTGGAACGTCCAGCTTGCATGAATGAAAGTTATTTTGGATGAAAATAATCAAAGATTAAATAAATTACTTTTTTATTAACAAATAAAGGAGAAAATTCCGTTTAATATGCCCAATCACACAATTTTACTTTATAATTAAATTTTCAATTAATATAAACCAAATTAGAAATCTAAGGATTGGAAGATTGGAAAATTGGAAGAATTTAGAAGTATAATTTCTCCAATATATGACGTATTACGGTCAATAACCCCTGGGTGGCCACTTGTTAATATTGTCATTAGTCCATTTATTTAGCTACTATCATTAATAATGCACGTCAAAATACTAATTAAGTTTAAATTAGTATTTATTACACCGTGTCAAAATGTATATGATTTAATTGTTTTTCATATCTGATTGAGAGTATATTATTTATAAGCGAAATTACTTACTTTTCACGTGGAATTTTATATAGAATGGATTTTTCGGGGCACATACGAAAAGCTTTTTCTACTTTTTCTTGTTTTACCGACTCTAAGTCGCAGGATCGAGAGAAGTGGATAGGTTTCAATATCAATAGGGATGTTGACTAATTTTTGTAATTGATTTTATTTGATAGGTATACTATATATGAACACGAAAAAAATACTTTTGTAAAGAAATATGTTCAATTTTAACAAAAAATTAAATAAAGAAAAATGGTTTTTAAAATCGCCCTTGAAACGCTCCAAGCGTCATTACGTCACGTTAGTACGTCGTCAGTTTGTACTTACCTCAATGTTCAGTGACGTCATCGCCTTATTGGCGTTTACAGTCACGTGATCATGCATGATAAATAACGCATTTTAAATTAATTTTCTAAATTTTAAGACAAATAAGTAGACTTTTTAAATGTTATTTTAGGTTTTCAAATACTGCATTTAATATGTAAAACATAACTTTACATGAATTTGTAACATGTGTCAACATCCCTATTGTTCGACTGCCTATTCTATCCTTATTAATAATATACAGCATGTTCTAATTGTCTGAAATAAAAGAATTACTTGCACGTACAGATAAGAAAATTACCAATGGATTCTTTGTATAGATTTTAACTACAGCTAAGAATTAAGGCCCCGTTCACACGAGCACTTTATAAGCGTCGCGTTAAAACTGGACTTTGGCTCAAGTAGCAAGTTCGGCATGCTTATTACGATTTAAAGTCCAACACTCAACATCGAAAATCTACCAGCACTTGACTAAAAAGCGTTGCGCTTTAAAAACGCTTTCCTGTGAACAGATATATGGGTATCCATTTATATCTTTCAAACGCTTTTTTAACGTTCAGTAAAAAGGCGTTCGTGTCGGTCATATCTGTCATATGTACAATAATAATTAACATTAGAGAGACAGAAGAAGGTAGATAATATAAAGAGAATTGACAATTTTTTATTGTGACCATGGACGTAGATTGTGATCTAAAACCTTTTTGTTGATTGGCCATTATCCAAGTAAAACATGATCACTGAAAAATGGCCGTGATGGTTGCAGTAGTAAGGGATCGGCCATCGTTACATTTATTAAAAGGCCTATATTCAGCAGTGGAGTAAATAGTTGATAACGAAGTTAATTTTTAGCTTCACGATAAATATTGCCATGCATAAATAAACATTCCTGTAATAAAAATTGTGATATTAGTAGCAGTAATATTCTAACACTAACAAGTCCTAATTACTAAAGTTATGATTCCAAACGCAAACGTTTCAAACAGATATTCCGACAAGGTAATAATGAGGGTTGTCCCGGAGGGTGGGGGAAGGTGGCAAAACTCATTTCCCGACTGTCGGAAGCGCAGGCCAATAAGTACAGAAAAATGTATTCAAAAAACGTCCAACTGCTTGAAAACGTAATTTCATATTTCCTTGTGGTCGCCTAATATTCTCTTTTACCTTTTTTGTTTTTGGTTCAAAATTATGATGTGGACTCGAAAGTTGTTTTAAATAAAATTTGGACTATAATTCAAATTACTACTTATTTTATGTTTGTTATAATAACATATTCTAATAAATAAAACGGTTGATTTCATGAGTATACGTAATTAATAGTTTAGTAAAAAAACGAATTTTGAAATATATTTTGTAAGTAGTATATAATATAATATAGTACCTGGTTGACCTATACCCTTAGTTACAATATGATAAAGATTTTCTTTAAAAAAATGGACTCAAAAAAAAGACAAAAAAAATCGGACTATACGAAGCAGGCTCTTTTCGATTCATAACTGCCTAATTTCTCAGTTAAGCTATCATGACATATTACTTGATAGCTAAATTTACGTTCGTATTCTAATGATATTTTATCGTTGCCTCAAAACACGGATAAAAGAAAAATCTAATAATTTATCCTAGCTATATCGATTTATCGCCATTTTAACCCGTGTATACAAAATTTCATGAAAATCGTTACATTTCTTATCGTCTTCGCGTTTATTAAGGGGTGCCTGTGTTCAGCAATGGACAGATAAAGGCTGATGTATCTTCAGCGGGATACAACTCCACTAACTCCACGTGAAGTGTCTGTTCAACAGTAAACGCGAACTGTTGATGATGATATATTATAAAGCTTATGTATTAATATATTCGGCTTAATGTAGCACGTTTATAAGAAATCGCCAAATCTAGCGCTTTTCGCTTAGATATCTTCACATTCGCAATAACATTTTGGTACAAGGGAGGAATTGGCAAGGTTGTCATTAGTCTGGCTTTCAGGTCACAGTTCTGGCAATATGCCAGACTTGTTGGCAGCAACATATGTAGGACAGGCCTTAACATAACGGTTCAGACTTCATTTGAATGTTTTTTTTTTGTTTTCAACTTTTTATTACCCCAAATGTTTTACAAAGCATTTGCGTGATTGTAAAGTCTTTTTGCGAATTAACTGTAATTATATTAGCGGGGAAAATAACGTTTGTGGTTTTGTCCGGCTTTTTACCGCCTCGGTTAAAGCTACGTTGTCACCAAAAGGGCTAAAAGATAAACAGTTTGTTCACGTTTCAACATTATTATTATTTTTGTCCACAACGGGCTAAGAGAAGACGCAAGGTGTTCTTTTTATTATCGGCCATCTTGGCGTTCATTGATAGAGGACTAGGTCCAGCTGACACCTTGATAATCATTATTATCGATTTGTGAAAATATAACATACATGCGATAAAGCTTTTAATATTCTCTCAGAGGATTTAGGTTTTTGAATATATACATTCTGTATGCGAATTCATAGGCACGCTTTACCTTAATGGATTGATGGGTTTGAGCTTTTGATATGAAATATCGTTAAATTGATATTTATGGAGCCTAGACATGCGCGAGACTCACTCACGTGTTGAGGGTTTCGCGTGCGTTTTTTAATTTAGCAAGAAATATACTTTTTTACATTATACTATAGAGCGACGATGGTGCAGTGATGGGTGGACTCGGCCTCTTATGCGAGAAGCTCCGGGTTCGATCCTGACCTCCCGTGTGTGCCTTGAAATGGGTTTTTCTTAATTTCTAAGTGCACCCGACACGCGAGACCATCATTCGCTCACCGGTGAAGGAAAACATTACATCGTGAGGAAACTTCATGCCTGATAAGATTGAAAGTCTTTGAAGGTGTGTGAAGTTCACCAACACGCATTGGGCTAGCGCATCGGTGAACTGCCATTACCCTCCTCGCCTGATTTCGAGGAGGAGACCAGTGCTCAGCAGTGGGACATTATTTTTAGATTTTATTAATTTACTTCAAGATATATTTTATTGCTTACAAAATATAATGACTTAATGTCAATAGTTAGTACCAGTTTTGATTTCACAAATTAACAGACAGACATTCAGATAGACGGAAAACCGAGTGATCTTATAAGAATTTCGGTAATTTTTAGGAACGGAGCCCTAAAATATTGCCGAAAAATATAATGAGCGATGTTTTTTTTGAGAGGGTAAAATTGTTAGATATATAAATTGCATAAACCGTCTTTTACCCTTGCTAGCTTTGAACCCGTAATAACCGCTCAGGCTCTAGTCCCTTCCCAAGTTAATTGCGCTATTTAATACAGTCTAGACTTTCAACAATGCCAACATATATCGTGTTGTATTATATCCCAGTAAAGGCGGTAAAAGCCTTTATTTTATAGACGTAGTTATTCCCATGTAGTTTAGAGAGCAAGGGTAAAAAGGCTTTTTTGGAATTAATGGCAAGACTGGTGGTGGAATTACTGGTACGGGACTTATGTCATAAGATGGGCAACACTTGAATGAGTTACCTTGTTATGGTAGTTTTTTATGGTAGCAGTATCAGTAGTGACCATCCATAATTTTTAACATTAATTCATATCTGTATACTAGATGATTGTTATAAAAACCTAATAATGTTTTGTCACATATAAAAATGTAAGCAAGTCAAATATGTGTTTGATGCGAGTGGCAAGGTATCAGTCGTCTTAGCTTTTATTAAGGGAGGCCTATATTCAGCAATGGACGGGTAAAGTCTGATAATTATGATGATGATAATGTATAATATTTTAATGCAAGTGTATTCATGCTTATATTGTTGCCATTTCGAAACAACGATCGCTACAGTCATTGTACCTTGGCTAGGAAATTGGTATCGATAATTTACAGGCGAAAGCGAATTTCGCTACGAAGCGGTGTCACTTTGGCTAGGCCCCTAGAATAGTTTTGCACATCTTTCGAGTCTAGTTACCGCGTAGTAGTCTTATAGCGGTCGGCAACAGGACCAAACATGAATATAAACGTGTATACTTTGCCTATTTCAAGTATTTTCTAAAGAAGAATATTGTAAGAACCAGTATATTCTAACACTAGATTGTCAGCGCTAGAGCAAATCTATGTATAATAATGTAGAATATTTTAAAATTTCTCAAATAACTCGCATGTCGTTTGTATGAAACGTGACAAGTTGGGAGTATTCTCGCAATATCTTGTTTATTTCTCGCGTAAGATGTCGCTTGAGCATTTCATGAAAAAGATAAGTTATCTTTTCAATATAGGATCGCACTGGCAGATATACAATCTTTTGTTGAAAACAATTTCTTCTTTATGTTTTTATTATTGTTTTCTGTGTTATGTAATATCGCACACCCATAACAAAACTGCACTAAGTAGAAATATCGTTTTCAGGAACGACGAAAAACCGCTTTAGGTTATTAGACTATTAGTATAGAAGTTTTCGCCAAAGGTTTGAAAGTTTCATGTTAAGAACCTATTGTGAATTTCTATAGTAAAGATTATTTGCGTCAATGAAAGTATATTAAATAAAAAAATGAATTTTTTGACATAATTCACTATTGTAAAAATAACTATTTAGAATTACAATATGTTAGTTTGCTTGTAGTTAATTTATTAATATTATCGAGTTGGGTAGGGACATAACAAAGATAAGAAGGATAACATAATCTTATTTCATATTCGTAAATTTATAAAGTATATTTTAAAAGTTTTACAATATGCAAAAAAGGGGTTCATAGTCCACTCAGCAGACACTGAGTTAAATTAAAATAAATGGCCGCATTGGTCGTTTAGCTGTAGGTGAATTACAGTTTTAAAACGCAGTAATTCGGGTAGAGACTTCAACACTTACAAATTTAACAAAGAACAAATTTCGGGACGAAGTATTTTTTAAACGCCGAATTTGGTTCTTTGTGAGCTTTTGTGTTTTTACAATTTCCTATTTAAAATTCTTAAATTTATTTTCGTTCGTTGTAACTTTGAACACGGTTCCTTATGTGTTCCGTTGTAAGATTAGGCAAGATTAACCAGATTGTACAAAAAATAGACTTGTCTCATTATAACTTCTAATTTACACCATCATTCATCATCTTCATCATTATCATCATTAACATAATAATCATTATCATTACTATCATTGCTATTATAGGAGGACTATTCCTCTTTCCATAATTCTTGTATACTGTCAAAATTTTATAATTCGATCAAATATCTACCTTTCACGAAACCTTTTATCCACCACGTATCTAATATGTCCTTAATCCCGAAGGGAGCTTTTAAAATATGAATCCCGAGGGTCCACGCGACCCGGATTTTGTAATTATTTTTAATTATCCCCACAGCTCTGGTCACCTTGTGATGCTTTCAGGGATTTGGGGATTTCTCTAACTTTCATTACGTTTTGGAAGGTATTATTAATGTTGCCGACTCTTAGATATATTTAATGTTTTCTATTTTAAGATTTAAATAACACCTTCGTTTCGCCGATGATATCGTTATATTGGTCGAATCGCTGGAGAGTTAGGAGCTGCTGCACAGTCTAAATGAATCCTTCCGACGCAAGGGCCTTAGGGTGAACTTGGACAAGACGAAAGACATAAACATAACGCCAGTTAACTTTACAACTTTTACGACTCGTCCAAAAGTATGCTGCGGCAAATGTACTATGAAGCGTGCTATGCTAGGTGTTTCTCTGGTCGATAAAATTCGAAACGAAGACTGCCAGAGAACTAAAGTTATATCACGCAAAGAAAAAGCTCGTTGACGTGGCAGTGGGCTGGTCAGACACTTGGGATCTAGAAGTAATCTGTGATAATTATTTTTGACAGAATGCTCTAGAAGCATTTTTAATCGTAGTTTCGTGTGCTGGTTTATTTCGCGTAGGCCTATTTCAATTCTCATCTGTCAAATGGATGTTTTGTTTTATTTTTTATGTGCCCCATAAAGCCGGCGCGTGACGCGGCCCGGGCCCCACTTGAATAACAATTTGCGGACTTATATTGGCTCTGCGAACGCGTTCTCTCTATTTTAATTGTGCTTTACTGCCAACGTAATGATATTTCTTGCGTTTTCTGAGGGTTAATGTACATAAAAACCCCAAAAGGAATAGGATCGTAAAGAAAAATTTAAAGTTTTCCAGTGTATGTGAGTATTAAGTAAAATAATCACGGCGTAATATGATAACCCTAATTATAAAATGTTACATATTTATGATTTTAAATATCTCTTTGCCGTTTCACCCGCGTACTTCTCAACAGTCTATTTATTATTTTTTGTAGTTATCTGATGTGTAAGCTGAAGTATTATTGTAATGTTTCAATATAATCCATTAAGTAGCTTTTGCGTGAAAGTGTAACAACTATACGTTCTTATAAAGTTTCGCGTTTTTATTTATAAGACTATCATTTTAGCCAAGAAAAAAGAAAACCAAATTACGCCCAGAACGAATCTTACTGAGGTTTATCAAGTGAAGCCCAAAGTATATGCCCAATATATACATATATATATTCCCATATTCTACAATTGCCGTGGTCACTCACAGTTGGTGTTTAACGAAACGAAATAAAACCCATAAAAAGTTGTTACACTATAAAGGACGTTGTTTTATTAGGGATACATATTATAATCGGTTAGCGTTTGGTCAATCGACAAAGCCTTACACTATTGAAAGTATTGATCGCTGTGGGTTTTTCCCCGGACTTGTGTTTTCCCGGCCATAACTTTGTTAACAAAATATCATAGGTTTTTAATTTTCTTTCAAATCTTTCAAATGTTTTGTATAGTATAGTTTAAATGTCGTAAAAATACATAATTACTATTCAGCCTGTATTAACACCAGGATCTGATATGCTTTAGCCATCAACCATATAACCGATTAAAATAATAAATGTGAGCCATAAAAGCATGGTCAGTGATCTTTCACTGATGTAAAAGCAATTCAACGAATGAGTGATCTGTACTTTGGCTCGTCCATCAATGCCCATCAATCGTAGCGGCAGCACAGCACACATTTGGCGGAATTTGGTTTCAAACCATAATGCATTTTTAAAAAAAGGCATGAATACCAAAGTTAGCGAATAATCTCGAAAAGATTTCTTATTGATTTATTTAATTTTACAAAGTTTTTCATTCACTTATTTCTAAGTTAAGTATACTTAACTTACTCGTATATCCCTGAATACTAAAATTCAACTCAAATTTAGAAGCATTACGTTTTGATGATATTTAGATTTAAGGCCGGTTCGAGGAGCCTCCAAATATTTAAGTGGCGTTTGAGAATTCGGGCATTAATTTTACAGAATTAGATAGAAGGTCAGAAGGTCAGAAAGCAGGACAGGAACTTAGTTCACTAATAAACATTTACGCTCAGGAAAACAATTAAGGTTCAAGAGTGAAGGACGCGGAGATAGACGAAGTTAGAACGAACCAGGTGGGAAGACGATTTCCGTGCAGTGGCAGGTCCGTGTTGGATGCGACTGGCACGGGATCGGTCGTCTTGGCGTTCATTGAGAGAGGCCTATGTTCAGCAGCGGACGGATAAAGATGATTATGATGATCATAATTTTTGTCTACCTAGCTAAAAATGTATTTGAAATCTGGCCACGGTATTTAAAGTTCCGAAATTTCTAGATATTTTTTACCATTTTTTCAACGTTCATTGTTGTAGAAAACATGTTTACGGCATTAGAGAGGCAAAATTAAAAATTCCCTTTACATTCTAGTCCATGTTTGCAGGGGAATTCTCAGGCGGGAGAACTTTACCGGCGATTGGGGCTATAACGTACACAGAGTCCATTTTATTTGAACCGGGAACACGAAATACTGCAACAATTACAAAACCGGGTGTTACGAAAGAAAATACAGATCTTTATATACATAAGCTTGGGAGACACAATCCTTTGACGCAGTCAGTCTCCAGGGATATTTGAGACGTTTTTTTTACACTATTATTACTAAATCTTATATACTTTTTTTTAAATTTAAATGATTATTTCAGTTGTTAGCCCATTTATCGCGTAAGTATAGGCTATATCTTATAAATAAAATTCTCGAGTCACAGTGTTAGTTACTATACTCCTCCGAAACGGCTTGACCGATTTTTATGAAATTTTATATGCACATTCAGTTGGTCAGAGAATCGGCCAAAATCTATTTTTCATCCCCCTAAATAGGCCTAGCACCCCCTAGGGGTGGTGCACCCGTAATATATTATTATTATTTTTTGGACATTTTTTTTTTATGATACAACATACACAACTACATACAAAACTTAATTTTCACCCCTCTACGATCAACCACTATTTTTAATAGCGATATTAGTACTTTTGGCAGAACGAAGTCTGTCGGGGTAGCTAGTTATATTATACAAATATATAAAGCTGAAGAGTTACTTTGAACGCGCTAATCTCGGGAACCTCGGGAATCTCGGATTTGTATGATTTTTTCAGTGTTAGATAGTCCATTTATCGAGGAAGGCTATATTATCCCACTAAGATCGCATTTTAAATCTTAGTTAACGCAGGCGAAGTTATTTAATGAATGTAATTGGATATTTTACCATTTGAATAGTTCTAATATAATAAAATAACTCAGTATTTCTTAACAATGATCACAAAATAACATTAATAAGAAATGGGTTCCTATTTGATTGAATTGAATATTACTGTACATTACCAAACCAACTTGTATAAAGGTCTGTTTATATGGAAACACGTTTGATGTTCATTTCTATACAAAATATAAACGTAAAGGCATGATTGTGTTACTACGTATTACATTATATCTATCAGTAATTGTATGTAGTTCCCAATATCATAAATCTATTTAATTCGATACCTCATAGATTTTGTGGGGTGTTATACCGTTTCTTATATACTAGCTATTTCCCTGGGAATTAGTTGATAGATAACAGCAAGTTACTAGTTGATAATGTAGCTTTATATTGATGAAAGAATCTTAAATCGATAAGCTATTTAGTAATAAAAGCATAACAAACATACAAACTCACATTAGCATTTATAAATTTGTTGTTGAGTTATGTTATTGTTAGGATTAAAAGTAAGACTGGTCATTCGTTTTATAAGTGGGATCCTTATTCTTTTTTAGACGAAATCTTATGTCTAATAGTTGCTAGTTAAATAAAAGACAAAAATGTCGAAAGCTTCGCCTCGCCAACTTCGTTAATTCACTTTTTTAGCGGGCGTCTTGGGTGTCACGGATCTTACCATCAGTTTAACCGACTGTCCGTTTACTCTACTACTACATTTCTATAGAAAAACCTCATAAATCTAGCTGAATAGTTTAAAATGAATTAAGAAACGCTAGTTTAGTAAGACTATTCACTACGAAGAACACAGGAATATACCCGCATCTAAAGAGGAAATTTATGAGGCAAATAACAATTTCCCAGCGAGATAGAGGTCATTAAAGGTGAAATAGACGTTAAATAGGGCCTATTTGTTAGCTTAGGGTTATGTTCCCGGCAGCTGAGTGACTGGGAAATACGTTAACAAAGGATAAACTTCAATTTCATTATGACGTCAGCTATACTGCTGCTTCACTGGGGTGACTTTAATATCAAAGTCTTCGAGCTGATGATTATTAAATAGACTGGGATGACATTACACTGGTAAAGTTTTTTATATATTTGGATGTGTTGATTCAAAGATAGCCTCTAACATTTAAACTTAATAACTTCTTGGTTTAGTTCTTACTTATTATTTATTTATATTAATATTATACATAACGTAAAAGGAAACTGCGTGACAATGCATTTCCAGGTGAAATTAAATATCTTTGTGAGTGTGTCAATTTCAGAACGCCGCAATCTCTCTAAGACCCCACTCGCTTGATTTCAAAGACGTGCCTAGCAGCTGAATTATAAGGGTAGCTTATGAAGAAACAGTAAAGAGTGTTAAGTGGCTGTGAATCGGCCAACATCTATTTTTCATCCAATCCAATCAATAAATGTTAAGGGCGGTCCACTGCAAGTTTTTTAAAATTATGTTTTAGACAACCTTTTTTTTTTAATTTTTTATGACACAGCATACATAAATACATATAACCCTAAATTTTCATCCCTCTACGATCAACCCCTATTTTTAATAGCAATATCAGTACTTTTGGTAGAACGAAGACTGCCGGGGCTAGTATTAAAGTAAAATTTTGTTGACTTCACAAAAATATCGATTTTAGGTAAAAAATTGGAGCGATAAAAAACATGGCAGTACTTTACATGTTACATACGCCTTTGTGCAATAACTGAAAATCGACACTTTTAGCTGTTGTAAAAGCTTTGTGGCTGAAGTTTTGTAGTTACGTTTGTTTTGTTTGTGGTGGACTATTTGTGTTGCATGTTGGTTCTTTTGGTGTGTTGTAATTTAAATTAATTATTAATCATTATTAACAAGCTAGCCGTTTTCAAACTTAGATTTACAGACTTGTACGAAGTAAATACATTTTTGAAGGCTTTTTTAAATTGACAATGTATAAGTTTTATTATCTGGTGACTACGCGTTTTTAATCAGTGAGTTCGAGGTTCGAATTCTGTGTCAGTCTGTCTGCCTGTACCTTAGAGAGACGTAATAATCTAATGAGCGGAAAATAAAGTTTTTATACATGTAAAATTAAATTATTCCAATAACTGCTTACAATGTATATTTTGGATTGGATCAAAGAGCATTGATTGGCAAAATTTATTATAATCTGTTCAATAATACAGAGTTAGTCGCGAACAAACAGCACACAAGATATTTAAATAATGTTCTGACAACTCACAAAAATCATCTCATACAAACTATGAGAGAGAGGCGGGCGGTGCTTGTTCCATGCCCGTTCCTATGGCAACCAGACAAATGATATAATATACTTTTATAATTCTAGATACAAACATATTATTATAGATAAATTAAGCCGAGACACAAAACAAATGATCGTGATCATCAGACAAACATTTATCCTGAGCTGGAATTGAACCCACGACCTGGTCTCAGTTGACCTGGCCTGGTTTAGCAGAGGTCCTACAGGCCAGTCGAAATATAACTCATAAATATATTAAGCTTGGTTTAAAGGCCTAAAACCATAGCATGTATTATAAAGTTACTCTGTTTCAGAGGTATACTTTATGCAAACGGAAAACGCGATATTATACTTCAGTTCTAAAAGCTTTGTAGCGACTAAAATATTTTTGTTACTTAGTATTTTTGCATGTTTTAATAATTCATGCTGAATTCGATGTAATACCGTGTACGTTTTTAGAGCGTGGCTAAGGGTAGTTGTTTTGGACCTCAAAGAGGTCTGGTTATTTTAGTGCCTCCATTTGGTTTTTCCATCACACCGCTGCCAATTCTAGTCAAATGTTGTCTATATTTCTTTATATCATCGAAAAGGCTCACACAATTTTTTTGGCCTATGTTGGTTTATTGGCCTTTGAGCTATCTGCTCACCTACCAACCGATTGAGTTTAAAGGCCATCACGCCTAAAAATATTTTGAAACCTGAGCCATGTTTTCAGTTTATTTATTCAAAATTATGAATTTTGATCTTGATTATCGAACAATTCGTGTCTATGCTAACTATTAGATTATCTTATATAAAATATCTGACTATTTTCATTTTGGGCATTAAACTTAGATCTAGTTGTGGTAACCAAAATACAGTTTGTAATAATAAATAAATAATTGCCTAATTTCCCGGGGCATAGACAATTCCATAGATTGCCACCATCTATATTAGATGAGCCCTATTGTACCAGCGCCACAAAGGTAATGAATTCAGCTGTTCTTTGCTGCATAAATGCTGCAATGCGCTTTAACACAGCTTATATTGTATATTAAACCGGCCAAAATGGTGGCTATTCGGCCCAGTTTAATTGGGTCATTTGGGTTTTGAAATAGAAAAATTAGAAGCCGAATCCTATATTTTATCATGCGTTAAAGTGCGTCCTTTCAGAAACTATTTAAGTTTCTGCTTCGAGTGGTGGGAAGTATGCTATCAGTGTATTGTAGTACTGTATCTCTAATTTGTAAAGATGATTGTGTTCCATAAAAAAGATTAGTGTAATTACTAGCTTCTAAGTTCTAACAGCTATCTGACATTGGTTATCTTGGATTGGCTCTCTTCTTTATCTTGGAGACAATAAATGCTAGTCCTAACTCTTTTTCATGGGTGATATTTACTATTTACCAACCACTACTTCATCATCATAATCTATATCATCATCATTATTCCCATCCTTCAATGAACGCAAAGACGAGCGACCCCTTGCTACTCGAATCAACACGGACTGGTCACTGCACGGAGATCGTCTTACCATTTGGTTAATGGCCGACCAATACTTCGTCTACCTAAACGCGGTCACTCTTGAACCTTATTGACCCATCGGCCATCTGTTGTCCACTACATCAAAACACAAAATCATATGTACTATTCAAAGACATTATTACAAGTTCAATATTAATTATCAGCTCTATATATTGAAGTGGGTTTCGGGTAGAAAATGAAGTGTTTCTCAATCCTTATCAATTGGATGTTATTTCAGGATCAAATTTAATTAGTTTGAAACAAATTTCTGTAACAAAGTTGTCACAGTTACGTCATTCATAGAACTTGTATAACTAATTTAAACTTTGTTATTCACTTTCAATCCTATGATAATTGGTTGCTCCACAATGATTTAAAATATCCCTTTTATGATTAGCGAATATAAAATTTAAAGACGTGTAATTCGTTTGTAGATGTTATTATAATTATTCTGAACATGATAATGAAATTTTTTTCTCCTGCAAAATCTGGTCTTTTATCAAGTTTGCCAGCTTCCTTACCTATGATTTTATTACTAACAATATTAACATCGAAAGCTGTTAAACTGTTTTTATTTTCTAAGCTATTAATCAAAATGCAATAAAATACAAGTAAATAGCAATTATCCCCTATTCATCAAAATATTATAAATCGTTCAAATCATCTGAATTACTTTGTAAGCTATATAATTTAATACTAGTTGCAAATGCTAGTATGCAGCGACGTCAACAAATTCCACAGTTTACACGTATTCCAGTGAAATTTTAACTGTTGTGGTATTTCATTAGATGCGGCGCTATTTCATTGTCAGTCTTTTGTCATTACACTTTCAGATATTAAATTGTGTAGCGTTATTACGTTTTGCATAAAGTTTTTATCTGTAAAGGATTTTATTATGTCCATATTGCATTGTGTTAAGTTAGATCTTCGGCTATTCGTTTTACTGGTTTTTATTGATTTATACTAAATCAAAGTAATATGATATTCGAAAAACCCATTTCAAGGCCCTACGGGTCTTCATCAAACCTGGAATTATTCAAGAGGCCAAGCATACTCGGCCAGTAGATATGTATCCAGAAAACAATCGTCGCTCAATATAGTATACGCAGCGACCACATAACCCATAGACTCCTAATAACAGGGGAACGGGTTCTGGCGACACATCTGACTTATAGTTTCGATGTAAGCCGTAAACAATGTACTCAAACTATCGTGTCGTCTAATTTTTTCCCGTTGCGAAGTATATCCATTTCTTTTTAACGTTCCGTGATTGGTAATGTATGACATTGAATTAGCTAATCACAGCATTGCAACCCCCTCGTCTCACCTCAGCTAGTTGCCAGAATGCATTTAATAGGAAAAATCAAACATTAGTCAGAGCCTATAGGTTGTGTGGTCGATGAGTACACGTTAAGAGATGATTTACGCTATTTTTTACGCGTCTTTTACAATATATTTTTTCAGTACTCATCATAAAATTGATTTTATCTTAGCTTCAATTTTTAATTTTAAAAAGTAAATGTCAAAGTTGAACCGAGATAAGTAAGACAAGATAGTGGCAAACCAATTCTTGTATTGGCGACGCGCCAACCGGATTCCTTTTTGTGATCTCCAGATATGCCATTATTTGCAATGATGAATCTACATAGAGATGTATTAGACGGCATAGCATTGAGATTGAGATTATGAATTATTGAATAGGGATGCTCTTAATTTCGGAGACCGGCCATCTTGGTATTGTAATAGGATTATCTAAGGAAGGGCAAAGATTGATAATGATGAAGTTTTCTTTGAATTAATAATCACTTTAGATGACATGAATTGGGAATGCCATATGTAAGACATCTATAGACTATATTCGATGTAGATTATAGTTAATAAAGTATTTGGCAGCCTAATAATGGTAGAACAAAAATCGGTCTCATTATCGGAGTTCTAGGATATTTCCTAGGCTTGAACTTATTACTTAGACTTACAAAAGTAAGCAATTCTTTATAGGTAACTTTATAATTTTTAACAGTCGGACCCCAGAAAATATTCAAAACTGGATAGCATAAAAAATTCAAAAAGATATTAATTAAAAAGTGTTTGTGTGGTAAAGAATACTATAGAGTAAAAAAATTCATAGACTAACATGTAAAAATTATTATAGAATATTGGAAAAGCCTAGATCTACTGTGTTTGCTTTGCCGGATCTTCATTTTGCCGGGCTTGCTTTTTCACCGTTGGTAGTTTCAATTGACGTCCAAAAAGATACTTTGGTGGTAGAATAAAAAAGATATTTAGATTTTATCTACCTCTTTCTTTACTGACAATTTCTCAATGCATCTTACAGTTCCATGTAATAAAATTTCCATTTTATTTATACAGTTTTTACCTCGATCCTTTTTTAAAGGTTACTTTAAATCTAGTGTCAACTCTTAAAGTCTCAAGAAATCCCGGTTACAATAACAGTACATTTTAATATCTAATCAAATCAGTTTCAACCAGATTGAAATTTGAAATTAACTCGAGAGCCAATCCATTTCAATTTAGTGCTAAACTTGGTCGTTTGTAGATGACAGCGAGAATTATGTACATAGCGTTAGTCTTATCGAGGCTTACTTTAATGATAGATTTTAGTATCTGTTGGCTATTTAGCATTTTAGATAAAAAGCTTTATTGTGTTTCAGGAAACAGGTAAGATATTGGTTAAGGCACTGTCGGTGAGAATCTATTTGCTTGTATCATCTTTGTTTGAGTATCATTGACAATGCTTGGTCCTTAAAATACCAGTAGCATTATTCATCGTCGTTAACCTTTTACCAGACCACTGCTGAACAAAGGTCTCTCTTAATGAACGCCAAGATAACCGATCCCTTGTTACTCGCATTTAACACGGGCTGGCCACTGCACAGGGATTATCTTTCTATCTATTTAATGGCCGGCTAACACTTTCTTTACCTAAATGCAGCCTTCACTTTTGAACCTTACGGGCCCATCGGCCATCCGTTTCCCTCAGTGTGACAAATCCACAAAGGTTAAACATATTCCCGTACTCGAGCAGAATCTGAAATCTATCTGAAATATGCGGGCGAAGCCGCGTAGCACTGCTAGTTTAAAATAAAGCAGATCGTTCTATCTAGTCGATCGATTACAAAATATATTCCCTAGTATTTAACACATATAAGACTTACATTAAAAGTGTACCAAGTATAAAGATCGTTTTAGTGCCCAATATAAAGTGAGACAAACACTCCTTTGGGTAAAACTTCGTGTTCCGTAGTAACAGGAGAATAGACATCCAATTTAACTTTTTCGTTACACTGGAGTCAGTCAGCATTTCAGTTCTTCTAAAGTTGAGCTCAAGACACAGGTACATTTTACTTTATTATACACTTCTCTCTTCTCCCATACGTGTAAAGTGTGAAATACAATATATGGTTTTTAATGACTTATTGTACGTACAATAATTACTTTGAAAGAGAAATAAGTAAATAGAATCACCAAAAAGAAATAATCTTGAACTACGAACTGCACTAAAATATTACGAAAACTTGGTTAAATTATCTCTTTTGTACAATAAGGAACAAGTTACCAAAACCATCCCTGTAGTAGAAGTTACAAGATACGCGTACTTCGGTTTCAGGACTAGGATTTTGCCATCCATTTACTAACTACGTACTAATTAATAGTGGCAGTAACTTCACAGTGTTCAGTGCTCATATAGAAAGAGGGGAAAACAAAGTTTGAAGTGAATAAGAGATGAAATAGAATTAGAAAATTGATATTGCTTCAAAGCTAATAAAGGAGAGACAAAAAGACAAAAAAAAACAGTTTGACACAAAAGGCGAAGAGACAAACAGCTGACAAAAAATCAACAAACGAACTCAAATTAGATGGATGAAGAGCAAACATTTATTAACCCCTTATTTAAAATACAAAAATGTAAAAAATATCAGAAAGTAATATCTCATTTTTACCCATCGACAATGGATGTCAATCTGTACATTTACAGCCGCATGACTTTGGAGTTCGCAAAATAAATGCGAAACATTTATCTCATTTCCAATCAATGCGGTTGGGAGAAAAACGAAAGCCGAAGTCAACTCGAACGTTCTGTATGTCATTCAACATCCAAGCCAATATCACTTTTCATATATTTTTATGACTCTTATTACGTTTTTATTAAAAACGTTTTCCTTATCTCTTTATTGTTTTTCATCATTTGATGTATGTGCTATTTAATACTGAAACTATTAGACTTGGCAGCTTTTTACATTAGACACTAAAATCGTTAACAGACCAATCAATGAAAATCAAAACAATGTGGTTATTGTTCAAGTGAACAACACGTTTAATAAAGCTACTTAAAGCATGTTATGGTCAGGTAATAAGTTTGAAAGCTAGAATTTTCACATCATATTAGTTACATTTACTATTTAAAGCAAAATAATCTATTATTATAATATTACTATGGTATTAATAGTTAAAATAAGCATTAGTATTTCAGTCAGTATGTTGGTAGTCAATAAATTTACAACTTGTAGTTTATATATACTTGTATCTTACAAGAAAATTCTAATTTTTTTAAGTTATAGTTAAAATTATAGTAGTAGTAATAGTAATACAATTAATAATAAAAATATAACAGTATAATGAGTGAAATTCGCGTAAACATAAGAAAACAGTAGTAATAGTAGTTTTCTAGTTATATAAACTACAACTAGAATTCAGAATTTTCTTGACTGAGCAGATATTTACAAAACAAAAGTAAATAGAAGAGAAGAAAAAGAAGAAAGAAGAGACTTACACGAATCGAGTCTGCTACCCGATACAAAGAAAACTCACAAGAAACTACGAAAAAAACTATATGGTATTATTTTAAATTTTTCACAATGTACAGTAAAGACAATGCTATTATAATAATCATGATACATTTTATAGTATTTTTAATAATAATGTTAATATTTATCTAGCGTGATATGTACGATTTGTCCGAAAGTCAGACATTATCATGACGAGCATCATTAAAACTTGCCCTGCCACTTCAGTGACCTACTTATTGGGTGCCAGTAAAATTTCAAAGAGCCACTCCACTAAATTGACTCCTCGTTTAATTTTGTTAAAAGTTTCACAGGAATTAATTGTACCTTTTTATGTCATTAGTGTTACGACCATTGTTCTGGATCAGATTGTCTGTTTGTTGTATTAATCTCGAATGGAATTATATCGTTAGTAGTTCTATCAGATTCAACATATTATATTATATCTAATGTATCGTCACATTCTTCTTTTATTCTGTCTCTAGTCTCCACATTGTGTTTAACGTCAGTTGCATGTCGTCGTAAAGGTTTTGTGATACTAAAATTTATTATTCTGCTACCTTAAAATATGAGCTGCCATTTCATTTAATCTTAGTCAGAATGCAAATCATTGATTTAATATACATTGATGATGATATTAGTTTTGACCTTTGATGATGTTACAAGCTTCTTTTAGGGTGATATTGCATTTGGCGTTTGTAGGTTGACCTCAAACAATTAATAATATATTCTAACGATTTTTCTAATAGCTTAAATACATTTCGTTCAATATATTCACTGTTGTCATGTAATATACTTTTTCGCTGCTGAACATAGCTCTTTTATTGTCACGGATTATCTACCATTTGCATCCGATTGGGTTTGACCATTGCAAAAAATATCCTCCTAGTTGGCGGTTGAACGACCCAAAATTTATTACCTCCAATTAAAATCGGCAGATAGGAGATTTTTTGAAGTTTATAGATACCATAATATTTCTACTTTGGATATTAATGATTCAGTTATAAAAGTATAAATCAAATTAAAAATATTCGTGATATTAGTGAATTTAAAACCAAGGCCGTTTTTAGCCAAACTACCCAGAACTACTGACCTACATTAGCACCGAAACCTTGGAAGCGTTTATTCAGTAAATTCACTTACTCACGTCGAGTTCACTGCGAACTGCCCTAAGCTCTCATTACGTAGCTCTTTGATGCTCGGTCTTATCTCGAGAGCGTCCCTGGCACACTGACTTGATTTTTATAAGGCTTTCGAGTAAGGTTGTCATTTTGAACAAAGGACTAAGGAAATTTAATATGTGTATATAATATATATATACACATACAGGGACTAGGTCCTAGGGATGAGGTAAATAAAAACCATAACAGCGAATAAAGAATCATTGATATTTAACAACCAAATTCATTGAAAGATTTTTGAAGGCATGATGGCGAATGATATGAAAAGGTATATTCAAGTTCTTGGAACTTTTGGCGTGTAGATGATAAAAGGATGTCTAAGCTTAAAAATTTCTCCCATTTCGAGTTCCATTGTAAGTGGCAAACTCCTAAATCGATAAAGATGAAATAATCAATTCATTTTGTTCATTTAAATTATATAAAATCTGTGAAATAAATGACTTATTACTTATAACCTATTTTGATTTACAGTGTTACATTGCAGATTAGTGTAAGATGTGTGGTAATTAACGATTTCAGAAATTCTGAGGCACTTTTAGATAAATCTGCTAAATTGTTTCCTATTCTAAGTACTATTCAATATTTTAAAACAGAATCAAGATAAACGTTTATAATAAATAAAATGTTGACAACCCTAATTGGTGGCGCACTGGAGTTGTGAGTATCAAAGACTTTCATTTGAACAGACGACTCAGCGAGCACCGCCGATGTTAGAAAAATTAAATACTCTGTAAACGGAATGTTACCTTTTTAATTTATAAAGTAAGAACTTTTGAAAGGAATAAAAAGAGAAATCTTTAGAAAGAAGATATTCTAAGAGCCAAGGTAAAATTTCATTAGCTTTTAGAAAAAATCTGGAATTCGTTTTAATATTTTCCTTTTTATCATAAAAGCATTGCCGTCATTATTATTATTATGTTATTCAACGATAGCCTAATAATTGGTACACTCGTCGTAAATACAATATATAATTAATTACCCATGGGTATACAACCTTGGACCATTATTTCTTTCTTTTCTCTTTTTTTACCCTTAGACTGTAACTAAAACTGTCATATTTTTTTCTTAAAGTACCTACTCGATGTGGCAAGGGAAAAAGTACTAAGTTAGAAATAGCGAAGACTAGGGTTAATACCAAGACAAAAATACTCTAATTTTTAATAATAATAATAATAATAATAATATCTATGGACGCTTTTTACACCACGTCAATCTGGTCCCGTGGTAAGTACTCGAAGAGACTTGTGCTACGGGTACCAGACAACGGAAAATACATATATTTAATATTTTTTATATTAATACTTAAATTTAAAATTTTTATTATATAATACACATATTTAATACACATCCATGACCCAGGAACACAGAAAACTTTTTTGTTCCCTGGCGGGATTCGAACCTGCAACCTCCGGCTTGAGCGCCAACGCGCTAACCATTGAGCCACAGAGGTCGTCAAATGTTCAGTAGGATTGCATCCCTAATTAGACTAATAGCACACAGCAGAAATTGTTGTCAATCATTACTTTTCCTTTTACTCTGCTTAGTATACGGATATTGAATTCACCTGTGATATCACGGGTGAAATCAAATCACAACCATTAAATGCCTTGCATTTTCAACAACTCCAATTACCAGGCCTTTTGCTAAATAAACTTGTTCTATTGTTTCATAGTCCTTGTAGAAAAGAGAACAATGCAAACAAACGCCGCTTGGCAAATTGCTGTAAACAAGCTTTAAAAACTGCAATATTTATTATAACAAGACCAAACGAAGCAGTAAAGTGCCTCGTTATGACAATTAAGCAATTACAGCGCTACATTTTAGCTAAAATAAAGCCGAGAGGCTAATATAAAGATTTTGTTCATTATAAAACTCCTGGAGAGAATTCCGATGCCCCGATAAGATACTAAAACTTTGCAATAAAGAACTTTGCCCTCTGTTTTTGTGGCCTTTTCTATCCCCTTTGTTTCTTGTTCAATATTGAGGCGTTCTTTTTTAGTGCACTCCTTTTATTGAATTCTAGAGTACCTTTGTCGAGTTTTCTTTAATGCGGTGATTTCGAAGCGCCGTGGCTATTTCGATAGTTCTTGACTGTATTCTCGCACTAAGTCTTTAAGACTATATTGTTTCAGTTGAAAAGTATCTTAATAAAGTTTTATAGGCTAATATTTTTTCTTATTTTTGGTTAAAATACAAGGAGATAACATGATTGTTGGTATTCTTATTTATGGCCAACAGTCTATGGACTAATGTGGTTAGTATTTTTTTTGCCTTTGTGTGCCTTTGACCATAATGAGATATAAGACTCATATAAGTGGATTAACTGATTGATTTCGACGAATGCTATGACCATAGATAAAGAGGATAAAGCCTTTTATTCGTAGCTTATTTGTCTCTTTAAAAGTAAAAATAAAACTTTAGGTCTTATTTCAGGACTGCTAAATGGTTTTTTTTACTTGTCGCTACATTGTTTAAAGTTACAAAGACAAACATGTTGGTCGCTTCGTACTACTTTTTGTTTCAAGTGACTCTTGTTAGTTGTTCAATTGCTCCATTTAAGGAGTCGAAAGTTGCACTTTGTGATTGACTAACCGTTTGGACTTAAATATGCTATATAAATAAACAACCTTTATTTCTACTATTTATTCGCTTCTATAAGTGTTAAAATCTTCACAGTTCACACCAAGAAAACATAACATGATGAACTTCTATAAAGATTTCCCTTTACAGAAGTTAATTCCAGTGACTTCTTTCGAATTAAATAAATAGTCCCGTATGAAAAGAATGCTAATAGTATGAAAAGAATGCTAATAATATAATTTTAATATACTAATTATGTTATTTGTTATATTAATTATAACTAGGGATCGGTCGTCTTGGCGTTAATTGAGGAAAGCCCTTGTTCAGCAGTGGACGCATAAAGGCTGATGATGATGATGATGAATTATATACCTGCTGTGTTTGAAATTTTTCCATGATTCATTTCAGTTTGATTGAACCTCTTTTTGGGATAAATTCCATTTCATAATTCATTAATAGGTAATTAATGAACCGTATAAAAATAAAGACAATCCTACCAATATTATAAACGCGAAAGTTTGTAAGAATGTGGATGTTTGTTACTCACGTAAAAACTACTGAATGGATTTTAATGAAACTTTACAATAATATATAACTCTGATGAGTTAGGTTAGTGGGGGATAAATTATAGCCTGTGTTATTCTGATGAATAACACAGGCTATAATTTATCCCCCTACTCTCACGGGAATGGGAAGTACGCGGGTGAAACCGCGGGTCGCACCTAGTGTCTAATATAGTGTTGAGTTCAACTCAACTTTGCTGGTAGCTTGAATTATGTGAAGCAGTGGACGACTGCGGTCACGTCGCTGCCGCTCGAATTAAAGTTGACGCGCATAAAATTGAGTTGAACTAAGTAAAAGTGCTTCCTATAAAAATTTAATTAATATGTATGTGAACTATTTTATTTGATTAAGGGCCTGTTTCACAATCTCCAGTTAAGTTCCCAATAGGCTATCGGCAACATATTTGACAGATAGAGTATGGAGTATCTGTCAAATATGTTGCCGATAGCCTATTGGGAACTTAACTGGAGATTGTGAAACAGGCCCTCAATATGATACAACATCTTCATAATATCAGTTATATGTCTAAATTTCGAATGCCATTAGTTACGTGCGCGAAAATATGTACACAGATACCAATGCACTCTCGAAGCTTCCATCGGAACATTAGCGAAACTATTTACATGGCAAAGGGCGTCCCATGTTCCAAGCTCGTGACTCCGTAATAATTACACCTTGTTCATTATTCCAGGGACCTTTTGCGAGCCTTATCTCAAGGGCCCTCCTCTCTATCTTTGGCTCAACGCTTCGCAACTCCAAGTACCTGGACTTAAAAAGTCCAACTTAAAAAATCTTTTACACAATCTTTTTGTTTCTTAACATTAAAGCTTTGAATTTTTAAAAAATAGGTTTCGTATAAATTTTGATATTAAATTCATAATTTTTTTATTCGATGTAAGAATTTTCTTATTACTTCGAGTGTGGTTTTGTTTTTTATTATCTACGCTAAGCTCTTAATTTTTTTTCCGTCTTAAATTATCTGTAACAAAATATAGGTAATTTTTATTTCGTTGAAGGATCATTACTATATCAGATACTTGACTCGAGAAATTTAAAAATAATATCATTATTGAGATACGATTGTATCATATCATCATCAGACATCATCCGCTGCTGAACATAGGCCTCTCTCAATGAACGCCAAGACGACCGATTCCCTGCCACTCGCATCCAACGCGGACCTGCCACTGCACGGAGATCGTCTTCCCATCTGTTTAATGGCCGACCAACACTTCGTGTACCTAAACGCGACCTCCACTCTTGAACCTAAATGCCCCATCGGCCATCCGTTCTTCTGAGTGCGTGACCAGCCCATTGCCACTTGCTTATTCTTCGCGTTATATCGGTAATTTTAGTTCTCTGGCGGAGGTCTTCGTTTCGAATCCTATCATATATGACTGAAAAAATCAGATATTGCATCTGAAAAGGCCGATATGACCGAAGTGGTCTCTCGCTCACATAATACCGACATAAATTGACAGTTTTGTGATTTTTTGGAGAAATAGGGAAAATGAGTGCAACACATCTGCATAACCTTTAGTTGTGCATACGTCTATGGGGTAGTTCGTAGCTCCGACTGCTCAATGACTTGTTTATGACATAAAGAAAACAAAAAAGATAAAGATAAAAGATTAAAAAAATACTCTGTACATGTCTTTACTATGTAAGTTGTTATTAAAATAACTTTTGTGCGAGTATTATATCAAAAAGGTACACCAAAGGCTTTAATTTAATATTTTCAATGCATTAACATAGGAATTGTAAAGTTTCCTTTGATGCGTTCTCAAGGGACCCTCCCTTAATGGGGAGTCACAATCTTTCGTATCTTATCTTCCTCTCCCTTTGCGTTGGTTTATTACGTTGTCGATATGAGGCCAAACAAATTGGTCTGCGAACGAAAATGTTAATCATTTGTGTACAAAATGTTGTGGTGAAAAATATATTGGCTTTTTGGTAACATTGCGTCATTTTTTTCGATGATAGGTTTATGTTCAAAGGTCGATATTCATAAAGTAATAGAGCAAAAGTTACCGTTTTGTAAAACCTTTTATAATTTAAAAAAAATATATAATATTCGAATATACATAGCATCAAAGTTCTAAGGTTATAACTTTTACTTTACAAGACAACTCTACTTTCGGGAATTTTACTAGTATTCCCTTTAGTTTTTTTTTTACTTTACTTACTTTAGTAAAAACTACTTAAGCTGCATTAAGCACTTTTTAGGTAAGGGAAAATCTTCAAAAAAGTTTTACTCTTTATAATATTAGTGTAGATGTAGATTGGCTAAAAAAATTAAGTTTCTATTTTAATATACAAAACATTTTGTTTTCTTAAGTTTACGCGAATTTCACTCATTATAATGAAACAACTTTTACGGATTTTATCGCGGTTTATTTATACCCTTACAAAATGCAGGAGTATACAAACTTGATTGTGACTGTGGTCTCTTATACATAGGACAAACAAAAAGATCAATAAAAACTCGCGTTAAAGAACATATAGCTGACTTAAAACACCGTCGCTATACTAAGTCAGCAATCTGTGACCATAGCCTAGACAACGCTCGCCATTATATTAGATTTGATAAACCACAAGTCCTCGCAAAAGAACACCGATTCCAACCAAGGATGATTCGCGAGGCTATTGAAATTAAAAAACATCCTAATTTCAATAGAGAAGATGGCTGGCCATTACCACCTGCTTGGGATCCCATAATAAATATAATAAAATCAAAATCCAAGCATAACATGTCACAGACTAAAGACTTAGTTAGCACCTTCTGCATAGATAGGACTAAATAAAATATTGTTGTATCATAGGGTAGTTTCGAATAACTTTTGTAACAGTAGGACATCTGACACCTCAGTCCTCCCGTGACCATGGTTGCTGTAAAGTTTCCGAAACGTCGGGCTTGTAAAAAAAAAAAAAAACTAAATAAACCGCGATAAAATCCGTAAAAGTTGTTTCATTACAAAACATTTGTTGCATATTTAGTATTATAATAAATGAAACATTGTGAAAGCGATATTTTAAGTTAATTTTCCATCACATACACCACTCAACTTTCATATGGATAGTATAATGCCATTACAATGCCACATTTCAATGGCTGTTGAAACAATATATTTTTATAACCGCCATTAAGCAGTGAGGTCCAACTGCTTTTTGGTATAATTCCGTTGCTTTTCACAATGCACATATATCGCGCTAACTGTCGCGGTGTCATCATTTAAACCCCGGTTGTTTTATCTTGAACTTTCTGAGGCTTTATTAAAATACAACACTGAGGGCCTGTTTCACAATCTCCAGTTAAGTTCCCAATAGGCTATCGGCAACATATTTGACAGATATTTGACAGATACTCCATACTCTATCTGTCAAATATGTTGCCGATAGCCTATTGGGAACTTAACTGGAGATTGTGAAACAGGCCCTGAATATTTTAAGCGTTTTAATTTAACATTAATATTTTTCATATGAAATATTTTTACGTTTTGTTGGTTCGTTCTATGATGACGCAAACGGCTACACGGATTTTTATGACTAAATATGGATAGACTATGAACCTGACAAGCCATAGAATACTTTTAAATTAGTTTTCAGACAAGATTCTTGTGGAATAACATAAAATTATATTATAGGTACACACAATAACCCTATAATTACCAATCACTAATTCAACGAGTGTACAGTCGGTGAAATAGCCACTCCTTTCTAAAGTTTGAAGTCCTTTCGTTGGAATACTTGCTTTCTTTTATAATTAAAGATATATCTTCGAATTGAATCTACGATCCAGGAAATCTATTTAAGTGTCAGGAATTTTAAAGCAATTTAAAAGTCGTCCCAAGAAGAACAGAGGTAATTTCTTTGTGAGAGGATTTCCCTAGAGGTTTGCTGTGGAATAGACCTTCGTGCTTATTTATTTGAGACAGATTGAGACGAAATATCTAGATTTTCATCATCACTATCACCATCATCATTTTAATTATGAGTGATATAATACAACAAATTATAACTGTACATCAATAACACGTTTTCGCAATTTCAAATGAAATCAAATTTCTCTATTTCGGACTACGCTAGTCCATGGGTTAGTAGTACATATTTAACATGAGAATAAATCTAAAAACTTAAGGGTTAGTAATATAATTTGAACTAAGAAAAATACATTAAAATAAATATTTAAACTAATCACTAAAATTTTGATTCACTGGTTCAATGTGGTTTGGCGAACTTCACCCTTAAAATACTCTTAATCTCATTAGACATGCAGGTTTCCTCACGATGTTTTCCTTCACCAGTGAGAAACGTCTTATATTTCGGTTTACGAAGTAGTAGAATATTTTAAAAAATCTTATTGCACCAGTAGCATTGAACACGGACCTCTTACACAAGATGTCGCGTCCGTACCCACTAGACCATTGGGGGTTTATTATCAATATTTATCTTCATGATTTAAAGATAGTCTAGACTCTAGCCTTAGGTTTTATAGGTCTTGCATTATTGATGTACAAGCTCTGTATATACGAGGGAGTGTAATCTGCTATCAACATGCTAGTTGTGTCTGGGACGAAGCTTTCGCTTTTATCTTGATGTGATACGTAAGAATATTTTTTATTATTTCTAAGGTACTGGTAAAATGAACGATATTACAAACCCATAAAGTGTAAACTGCCTTTTTATATTATATTTCACGTATAAAGATGTCTGTGTACAATTTAAGATTCTGATTATCCTTGCAAATCGATTTACGTCCATAAATTCGTTCATATTCGTTTATAAACGCGAATATTGCAAGGGGCAATTCATGATAATATCAAGAATACAAAAAAAATCATTTTGGTCTTTATACTGTTTTTTTAATAAAATATTAATAGTGAATAAAAAAAAATAATTTTTTTTTTAATTATTATCGACTGATTCTTCTATTAATGGGCAATACTTGTGGCTACCACCTTAATATTGTTTTTTTTTTAAGTCAGTGCAGTATTTGTTATTGTCACAAACTACTAAGGAATGTTATTGTACTTACTTTAGCTAAAAATTCCTACAGACGAATTCAGATCTTCCTCTACTTTAAGTCGGAAAAAAGTTAAGAAATTAATACGGAACATAAGCTGATTATAAATTCTTAAATATGCAATCGACCTCAACTCTACTTTGAATCCTGTTATAGAATAAGGTGAACTGCAGTAGTAAATTATGTTCCAGCGACTTATAGCGTGTTTAAAAAGGTTTTAGATTCAAATGTCCGATCTATTTCCAAGGAAGCTAAAGTGGTTAAGTCTCTTAAATAGATTTATGTTAAATAAATTCTTTGCTTTTGTGCTGACAATTTCTTATAAAGTTTTCTACTAGTGAATTATTTATTATGTCTTTGAAAAAAAAAACATTAATCTATTGATATTCGTAATTGATTATTGAAAACGTCATTTAGTACAAATGAGAAATATTTCTATATATTTCTGCTTATTGTTTGTCCAGCCATACCTGCTACTGGATTCTAGCACTAATGCTGATTTCAAATACCTAAGTCCTAAATATCTTATCTAATCAAAGTAAAGATGACATCTTTTGTAAATTTTCAAAGTCAAAGCATGTATTGCAACTAAGTTTAAAGTTAAGTTTTTAAAGTTTATTTAATTTAAAAGTACTAAAAGCCCGTCACAGACTTAGCTATAATATATATTAATATTTTTATAGCTAGGCATATTACTATATATTTTCTATACTAATTTTCGTGTGACCGCACATTCAGCTATAATATATATTTCTGTGACGTCAGCAAGCGATACCGTACTAAGTATAGAAAATATATATTAATATGCCTAGCTATAAAAATATTAATAATATATTATAGCTAAGTCTGTGACGGGCTTTAAGTACTTTTAAATTAGGGTATTCATTGAATTAAAACCCAAAACGTCATTCCTAACAACATCAATGCAACATCAATATTTAAACATAATATGTGATCATTTAATTTCTTACGAAGTATATATCACATACTTTTTATTCTAAGCAGTAATTTAGAGTCTCAAAAAAGAGGTTTATCTCTTTGAAGTGTGTTCACACGTTTTTGTAAAAAATGTCGCATATCTCTGGCCTTTATACACGGAGTGTTGATGCATAGATTCGTAAATGAGAAATTCTTGAACCCGTGCGGGCTAGGGTTGAGTTTTAAAGCTGGTTTATCGATGGCTAAGCCACAAATCAAAATATCTTTATTTCTTAGGTAGCAACTTGTATACTTGAAATACATCAAAAGAAGTAGTCAATAAAAAGAAAAAACAACTCGTTTCAGATGCAAAACCCCCTAAGAAAAACGAGAAAAAAGTTAGGGGTTGCTGTTTTTTGTCACTAAAACAATATACATAATTTATATTCGATATCGTGTAAAATTTTAAGTAATATTAGTAACTATAATGAGGCTAAACTGTCCTCCTTATGAATCGATGAGCGTCGTAGTCCAGCCTCGGAAAACCTTTTTTAGTTGTTAACTTAGTTTTCTCTTCATTCGCCGCGTCGTGAAAATTTGTAAAGATTATCGAATCCAAAGCAGCTGTATATAAAATGGGTTTAAAATAGCTTCTGAATAGATCTGCGTTCGGAAGACATTAAGTCCTAAATTGTGGTACTTAATTTATTATATTAATAGTAGCAAAAATTTAAGTTCTTTTAGATCTTATATTTATTGTGTGTAAAATGATAATTACAGTATAAATATTAATAATATGTAAAGCAAATGAAAATATGGTCCATATTAAAAACAAAAGTGGCACATTGTAGCAAAATTGTGGATTCTGCGTAGTGGCCCAATTATAGAGTTTTGAATCCATCTAATAAACTCTCTCAATATCTGTATGTGTGTCAAACCAACATTTATGAGAATTTATTTACAATTTTCAGTCACTGCTATTTCCAAATACTGTGGAACAATGGATTGTGAATTCACGGTAAAAAATGTATTTTTATGATAAAACTAAAATACTTTTATTAATTTTATCGATAAAAAATATTTTCACTTCCCTAAAACGATGTAAATACTGAAAGCGAATTTTTGGAGCAGGTATTAATTTGAAGTGCGGCTGTTTATTAAAGTCCCTCGAATATTTTCTCGCAATTTCATATGTACTAGTGCGGCTTAGTTATTATAATGTCGAGTTTGTGCTGCGTGTTCTTTGTGCTGTATAATTGAAGTTTATAATATATTTTTTTGAGAGTATAAAAAGTGAAAAGGCTCACTCAATTAGCTTATTCGGCACGTTCAATGTTTCATTTCACATTTGAGATATTAATATAACAAGTTTTAAAACACAATTTCATATTTTATTTTATTCTCTTGTTTTGGCCAAACTGGGACGGATATGTCCAAGGCCTCTTATGGTGTGATGAGTCGATAGCGTGGATAAGGCAACGCATGGATGATTCGAGATATGCAATAGACAAAGGAGATTAGCAAAAAAAGAGACGACGGATGCCCTTGCTTGGCAGTTGATGGCAACTGACTGATGACGAAAATGATTTTCTTTTTTCGTTAATAAAATCTTATCTTACTCAAATGATAAATTATGAACTTCAAAATAATATCTTTTAGAAAAATAAGTTCATATTTAAAATCATAATGATGACATATCATAATAAGCGCTTGTATATTTACAAAATAAACCCTTTAAAAAAGGCTATGTTATAAACGCAAAAGTTTGTAAGAATGTATGGATGCATGGATGTTTGTTTCTTACACTTTAACGCAAGTACTGAATTAAATTTAATGAACCTTTACAATAATATAGGTTACACACCAGAATAACACATAGTTATGATTTATTATCGTACTCTCACGGGACCTAAAACCGCAGTGTGAAACTTTCTTTCTTTAGCTCTAGCTTTCAAAATTCTGACGCCTCGTAATTTTTGAGACATTTTTCACACTACACAACTTCAAATTAAATGATATATTGTCATTATATCAAGACTGTTCGAAGATAGTCAGACACAATAAGCTATTTATAAATAGTTTGGCTAACAAATGAAACAACACTATGCAAAGAACTATCTATGCGCTCCTTTTGCCAATAGTTGGGGTTTGACAGACGCACAGTCGCGGATTTCACTTAAGTATTGTTTGTAAATTGGTTTGAATGACACTATGCGTTCTAAAGTACTGAGACACCTCATAGTATTGTTTGGGAATATGGGAGTAAGGATATTGTAACTTGCGTGAAGTACAATATCAATTCTATTCGGAGGTATTCTGACATAGTAAAAATGTCCCTTTTTCCATCCTGAAAGTACAATTTAATTTCCCGCTAGTCGTGTGTTCGTGTGTCGATGTGTCGATAGTGTGTCGGACGTGTCACTATTCTGGAAGTTTCCAATGGTCTCCGGACGCTGAGAGCTTGTGAGATTTATGTCAAGGGACCGAAACGTTCCCATTTTCTTGACAATTTAACAGTTACAATTCAAAAAACTTTGTGAAAAAGCTAAAAGCAAAGCTACAATATGTTATAGTTTTACTTTTTATTCGTATATTTGTTTTATAAAGCTATTTTTTAGTTATATAAAACAAAGACGATTATAAATAAATGTTGATTTTTTTAGCTTGTAATTTAACCGAAAATATTTTCTACACTCGCTCCGACTATTTTAAACAGTTTCGACGAGATACCTTAATTCACTACTCCAAAAATCGTTAGAATATATGTATATTATCAAAAATAACATACTAAAATTTCGTTCACATAGTTAATTTATTTAGGGCCTGTTTCACAATCTCCAGATAAGTTCCGAATAGGCTATTCACAACATATTTGACAGATAGAGTATGGAGTATCTGTCAAATATGTTGCCGATAGCCTATTCGGAACTTATCTGGAGATTGTGAAAGCCCTTAGCTTAATAGCGAAAGGTAGGTACTATGTCAAAAATTTGAATGCGTCTTATATAATATAAAAATCTAGAGCAAAGTCTAGACTTAAATATAATCTTAAGAAACTTATTGACAAATAACATCAATTAATGTGAATATAAATTCTAAATAGTCTTTTAATGTATCGATAAATTCACAGACTTGTTACATCGTCCTAAAATTTACAAACACTGTCTCACAAACACGTATCGATAAAGCGCACCCCTAGTAACGTCTTACTAGACAATAGGTTCGTGACATAGATACATGTGTCATGACACAGGACCGAGTCAATATGCGATCCGTCTGAATATCCCAATATCCAATATTGGACCAAGACAAATCGATCCCCGTACCATCTGAGTGGGTCTTATTGACCGGTCGTTCAGGGTTATGTATCAATGATAAGGAATGGTATTATTTATATGAGATCTTTCATTTTTCTTTCATGCAAGTCGTTTATGGGCATAAGTGACTTGCATGAAAAAAATAAACTCTTTTAGCAAACCTTACAATATTTCTTCTTCATACAAAAATAAATATAATCTAAGAGAGAGAAAGATAAAGAAAGAAAAGATAAAAAGATACGAGATAAAGATGTGAAATAAAAAACTTTTTTTTAAGAAGACTATCTCAAAGCTTTATTCCTAAATCATAGTACTGTTTATAAGATAATTTTATACTTCATAACAATGGATTTTAAATTTTAATTGAGTAAAATTTAATTAAATTCAACAGGGTTTTAACTAATAATAACTCAAAAATCTGCGTTTGTATTGTGTATTTATTTACATTTTGCGCTAGTCTAATATTCTATCTTTTTTCAGGTTTTTTGACCAGTATTAAAAATTTGTTTGATAAATTATAAAAAGTGTAAAATGATTTACTATTTTGCTAGTTATCACTTATAATAAATACTTTCACGAAAGTACTCTTTAATTATTGAGCCATCTGATCATCTACTTTTCAGATGTAGCTTTAAGGCCTAAAAGGCCACCAGCATAGGTCCTTTCGAAAAAAAAATCTTTAATTATATTAATTCAAATTAGTATTTTATATATAAAATCCGTATGCATACTAGGTACGGCCTAGTAAAATCACAAAAACACACTTTTTGTATATATAAAAACATCTTTTACGCATTCGATATACTTAACCTATTATTAAGTTTTTTTTATTCCTTATAAAACATAAAAACGTGTTCATTTTTTCCCCAAGAATCACAAGCAAAAACCTTGGCATTCTAAAAACGCGTACTAGGAACAGACATTTTCCAGTTTACTTGGTGCAGACCAAACTACGCGTGGGAAAGGCTTGTCTAGGTCTTAGAACTGGTCTAGACCGGGCACGGTCAAACCTATCTATGGTCTAGAGATGCGGGATAAAATATAGCCGCATTCTTAAATTGTCAATAAAGTTTTTGTTATTTTTTTTTAAACGCGATAAGTACATAAAAACTTTATATTCATTATTTCAAATGCTTACTTTTATTATAAACGCGAAAGTTTGTAAGAATGTATGGTTGCATGGATGTATGTTTGTTACTCTTTCCCGTAAAAACTGCTGAATGGATTTCGAGGACACTTTGCAATAATATAGCTTATACATCAGATATAATATATATCAGAGATAAGCTATACTTTATCCCCGCACTCGGGAATGGTAAGTACGCGGGTGAAACCGAGTGGCGCTGCTAGTAAGTTATAATTCCGTGCCCTGGCCAGTCCGTGTTAGATGCTAATGGTAAAGGGTCGGACGTCTTGGTATTCATTGAAGGAGGCCTATGTTTTGTAGGGTGAAGGCTGATGATGATTATATTTTTTTTACATTTTTATTTATCAACTTTTGTCTGAATGTATTTTTATCTAAATTTACAGATAAATAAAATTGGAATCTATTTGTAACAAAAATAATCGCTTTAGTCATTTTACTGAATGCATATGTATATATACACGGTATGTATACATTAAATAACTGGTAAAAATAAAAAATAATAAATAACCTCACTTTTCAATAATCACAACACGTTAACTTAGTCCGTGGGAAGTTTGTAATAACTTATGTTACGGGTATTATGAACGAAAAAAATATGGATTATATATGAATACATATATCTTTACACGCCCATGACTTAATGCAGATATTAATTTTACATTCATTATAGTAATTATCGTTTATCGTCATAGTAATTAACATAGCACTCGGCAGGATTCGAACCCGCGATCGCCGCTTAAATTGCTCAGTAGTAGCCTGACCTATCAGTCAATTCTAATTAAAAAAGTAAAAGGCAGTCTAATAGTCCAGCATTTCTCCAGGCTAGAAGCTATTTACGGTTCAAGAAAATCTCTAAAGGAAGCTTCTATTTTGTTGGTACAGTGGTTAAACAAATTAAGTTCTTAGTCCGAAAGCTCTAAAGGTCATTTTTTTTCTCTCTTTGAACTGATTAAGTTTACAATAATACAATGGAGCTATATGTATCTTATGTCTTAAATGCTACCAAGAAAATTTATTTAGATGTAAGAAATATATATAAAAAATGTCTCGTTCTATCTTTCCGCACATAAAAGCGAAAAGTATAATTATTATCAAAGATTCGTACTTTAATATCAAGATACGAAATGAGAAAATCCTTAAAAGCCGTCATAAAATTTGTTTCTTTCAATTTATTCGCAATAAAGAAAACTTTGTATCGCCTCAAGACTTACCAAACTGGCACGGAATGGTTTCGTTAACAACTTTTAATGTCACATACAATTCAAAAGAGTCATAAAAAGTGATTCCGCAATATTTTATCAAATTTTGCGGGTTTCGATGTAGCTTTATTTGTCTCAAAGGAGGTTTCTTGAAATAGGTCAATTTTAAGAATAAATGTTTTTTGCTTTTACTACGAATGTCTTAATATTGCATTATGACTTTGTGGAAACGGGTCGCTTAATTTCTAATTGTAATATCATATAAAAATTTTATTGTAGTGTTAATAAAAATAAATTTCCATCAAAGAACGAGCGGTACATTCAATTAGACATAAAATATATCGTACACGAAAATATCTGCTGGAGCCTCTAGTTATAAAACCTTTACATAGTGAGTCAAGAATTACCTTACAAATAGAAATCACCAGTTCCATGTCTGTATTAAAGGGTCTTGAGATGCGTGGGATGAAGCACTGCTCTCACTGGGAGTGGGTGCAATGGCATGTAAGATGCATTTCATATCTGCTACACGAATACAGGCTTTATCTTTTAGGAGGAGGAAGGTAAATCGCATGTAAGGCCATGCCAGTCTAAATTATGCTGATACCATGAATGTGTGGGATTTAGTAATTGTTGTGGTGGCATTTAATGGGTTAGCCGCTGTGGATAAGTTAGTGAAGATGATCGGGGATAATCTTACTAAAATATTGTTAATCAAAAATTATAGGCGTTGCTTGCAGCTGCGCCTGCGCTTTAGTAGATTTACGTATACGTACTGATAATTATTATATAGGTCGTTAAAGTGCTCCCCTAAAATATTATCTATATCTTTGGGAAGTTCTATCAAAACTGGATCAGCAGCAATATTAGAAAGTAGTAAAGCGAATAGTAAAAAGGTAACCGGCATGGTTTAGTTCACATTTAATTATTAGTAAGGATATTAAATGGTGTATAATGCTTAAGCACGTTTTTTTTATGGGCTGGAATAATTGTAATGGCATATAACTAATGGAAATGGCAATAAGGCATAAAAAAGGTGCAAGCGACGATGGTCCAGTGGTGGATGGACTCGGCCTCTTATGCGAGAGTTTCCGGGTTCGATCCTGACCAATCGGTGTGTGCTTTGAAATGGGTTTTTCTAAATTTCTAAGTGCACTCACCGGTGAAGGAAACCTGCATGCCTGATGAGATTGAAAGTCTTTGAACTATTCTCCCATTATCCTCCTCGCCCGATTTCGAGGAGGAGACCCGTGCCTGTGCGTGGACATAAAATGTTGATACTTCATTTTTAACTAATGGATAGACCGAGTCTATATTTGACCATTGATCGGATTAAAAATACGTTTATTCTATATTTATATATATATTTTGTTATGAACGTGAAATATGTGAATATTCGTATGCTAAATGTTCTTCAACCTGTCGGTTTCAACGAGCGATAACGTGTCTATGACAGACGTTTAATTAACACCGATCGTTTGAAGGCAGAACAATACGAGTGAACCAATTATAGTAACATCGATTGCCTACCTATTGTTAATGCTCTGTTCATGAAAACATTATGTTTAATGAATGCTGATTATGCAACCAATGAAACTAAACGGCTAGATGTTTAGGCGTTAAGCTTTTTATATTAAAAACACACACACAACAACACACCGCAATGAAAAGCATTTAAATAATTTGGTTGGCATAGAAAAAATTCCATGCTTCGTAAATAATTTGATAGTGATCAAATATTAAATCATAAATATTAAATAGCTCACAAAAATACAAATGCTATGCTAACCAGTTAATTAACACCTTTTATACCCACCTGGTGGTGGCGCATCAATAAGCGCCAAGAGAGAGGGCGATAGAGCTGTGGGCGGAGCGGCTAGAAGAACCTCATGTCAGTGTGAGGCTTCTGACTGCCATCCGACCAGTTCTAAAGGAGTGGGTCGAGAGGAAGAGTAGTGCGCTCACCTTCCGCCTCACTCAGGTGCTGACGGGGCACGGTTGCTTTGGGCAATACCTGTGTGAGATTGCAGGACGAGAAGAAACGACGCGTTGCCACCATTGCGACGCGGACAGGGACACGACCGAACACACCATCACAGCGTGTCCCGCCTGGACTGGACAAGGTGCGGCTCTAACGGCCGCCATTGGGTCTGATCTATCACTGCCAGTCATCATATGCGCCATGCTGAGCAGCGAGACATCGTGGGATGCAGTGGAGTTATTCGCGCAACAAGTTGTCTCCACTAAAGAAGAGGCCGAGCGTCGGAGAGAGATAGAGACGCTCGACCCCAGAAGAAGGCCGAGACAAAGACGTCGTGCGGTCAATCACGACGACCGCAACGTCCCGCCTTAGCCGGGGTACTCAGGGTGGCGGTGTGGGGACGCCGTCACCCGTTTAATCGAGTCCCCGAGCGGGCCACGATGCGCAAGGTACTCCTGCGCATTGTGGCAATAGAGAGGAAACGATGGGGGGCAACCATAAGCCCGCAGAAGAAGGGTCTGCACCACCAGCAGACACCCGTCAGCAGAGTCGCGGAGTACGCCAACGCCATCCGCGGCTCAGCTGTATGACGGATAGAAGGAGTAGCGCCGGGTTTTAGTGGGTAGAAGCTGCGTCCATTTTACCATCTTTCGGGCGCAGCGAGTCCCACATACCCGCCTGGGGAGTCCCTACTCCCCCGCTGTATGCGTAAGAGCATTTCCCGGCGGAAAAGAAAAAAAATCAATAAGCGCCAGGAAGGCCCTCACCACTGGCATTGAATTGAAACCTCGGATTCGGGGATATCAGATTTTTTTTACTGATAAATTAATAATAACTTGACTGGGATTGCTTTTTAACATTTATACGATTTCACGAATGTTTCCCGTATGAGATTTTTATTATAAAGTGAACCTTGTCTTTTTAGGGTTCCGCAGCCAAATGGTAAAATCGGAACCCTTATGGATTCGTCATGTCTGTCTGTACGTGTATGTCAAAGCCACTTATTTCCGAAAGTATAAGAACTTAGTGAATAAGAAAATACTGTTGAAACTTGGTAAGTAGATGTATTCTCTGAACCGCATTAAGATTTTCACACCCTAGACTCGGATATCAGATTTTTACCTGATAAACAAATGCTAGCTTGATTGACAGTGTTTTTTACCGTTTGTACGATTTTACGGTTATATTCCGTATTCAATTTCTATTATTAAGTAAACTATTTCTTTTTCATATAATGTTATATGAAAATATTTTTTTTGAATTATTATTCTGTACGTCATTACAAAGATACCGTTAAGGATCTTTTACAACAAAAATCATACAATTAATGAACTAGTATTTGACTTCCTAATATACATTAGATAAACAAAGACATCAATCTTCCTCTACTTAGTCTTCAGTAGACGCAACCATTTATCACCAGCGTCCGTTTCTTACGATCCTGTAAGGACCTGTCAAATATAAATCATATGGGATAACATTGACCAAGCGTTCGAGCATCAATTTATTAGAAAGGATCTTATTATTCCCAATTCTAGGTTCAAATGTTCGTATTTTTTGCAAACATGAATTACCATAAGATCTTCGAACATATGATATGATTTTTAATAGAATTTTCGCTAAGTGGATTTTCAAATAACCTTATGTAAAAATGCTAATGGATTTATGCTGAAAGGGATACCAATCTATAGAATTTTAGGTTTTTGTACAAAAACCATTTCATTTTATCTTTTAGTAGTATTTACATACTTTTCCATATTAAAGCGAGTCCCTTTCGATTCTCCTAAAACAAAAAGGTGATATTTCTCGTACACTACATTGGGCAGGTAATAGTGCGTTCTGTACGTATAAGCACCTTTCGTTTAACTGGACAGAAAGGCAGGCTGACAGGTGGACAGGACGCATGGAGAGGCAATAATGAACGAACGAGCTACGTTTGATTGATAGTTAGTAGGTACATTCCTCTTGAACGTATTGTTGAAGAATCGACATTTTAGTAGCATTCGAAGTTAGAGTGAATTGCAAGAAGCATGTTAAATTACCTAATTTGATCAGCCTATCAGTTACATAGCCATTACAATGAAAAGCTGTTTTTGAATCTAGAATCGTATGTTAACCGCCATTAACAGCCATGTTAGTTGAAAACCGGGCGTTAGTCTCTTTCTTCTTTAATCTCTAGTTTTAATTTACCTAATCAACTAATTACTGTATAGTTAAAATTTAGCTATACTAGTAATAGAGTTTTTATAGTATAAATATAATTTAGGGTCTGTTTCACCACTTCCTGATAAGTGCCGGATAGGCTATCCATAACATATTTGTCAGATACTCCATACTCTATCTGTCAAATATGTTGTGAATAGCCTACTCGGCACTTATCTGGAGGTTGTGAAACAGGCCCTTAAATAAATAAACTTATTCAATAGTTTCATTTGTTGTTCTTTTAATTTGTTAATTAAGGTAATCATTTTAAGCATTAAAAGAATTAGAGAATGTTGCTGCTACTCCGTTCGAATAAGCTTTGAGCTTTCAGAAGCCTGAGATTTCAGGAGCTCGAGCTTTGGAAGCACCATCTATGAAAATCAAATTAATTATCTCATTTCATTGCATATTCTATATCAGAAGCCAATCGATGTCCTAATTTGGTTTGATCTTCTGGAATGCTATCATGTCGGTGATGTGGTGAATTGGTTTACTGGGTTTAGGAGTTTATAACTAATTGAGTAAAGCTAACTTTATAGTTCAAATAATAAATAGAAGCTTATTTTGTTTAGTCTGATACTAAAATGTATTATTTTTAAAAAACCTTTTTCTTTAATATCCATCGTAACTTGAAGAACTTCGATGAATAATTTTAATTCTAGGCACAAGTTTTTTGATACATTTTTGTTTTAATTTTATCATTAATTCTCAAGATCACGTTTTCTATAATTTTCAATAATCTATACTATGTACCATTGATTTACTAATAAATTTATTAGTAAGTCAATGCTATATACCCAATAATATGTAAAGCAGAAATCTTTGTATCCCTTTTAAGAATTTTGCGCAAACGGAGGAATTTGAAATTCAGTAAGGTTATTTTTGGTGTAATATTTATTATAAATAGATTAATTGTAATGTTACATACATTATAATACACACATATTTCAAGTTAAATAATGACGACACTGTTAAACGATAGTTTTTATTTCACAAAGAAGTTTTGATGCATTCGTTTCATTTCATTCGTTCAGGTATTTCAGGTTGAATGATTTTTAGAAGTGAAGAAAAAACTCTTATAGGTCCACGTTTCCATCATAATAATATGACATTATATCGTAATTATGAAATTAAATAATTTAATATTAAATTAAATTAAACATTCTATGTTTTTTTTTTTCACTATCAACCGCAGTCTCAGTGACTGACAATTTTTTATTCAGTTACAATTATGTTCGCTGGGCGACCTCTAGTAAAACATTCATATATTTAATACTGAATTGAGACTGGACTCAAATAGTCCTTAGATTTCAAAATCACTCTTCGCAAGGAACCTATCAAATGTCCCTCATGTCTATTAGATTGGCAGTAATTGCTTAGATCACTTGAAACAATGCAATGGCGCTATCAAAAACGGATTGTATCTGTCGAACAATATGAAGACCCTAATTCAAAGGGACTGACTAACGCTGGAATTTAACTTCATTGCCAGGGTAATAGGAGTTATATTCATGTACAGTAACTCAATTGGTACAGCGAAGCCTATGAGCCATTGATTTCTACTGAAAGGGCATTTTGTCGTATATTAGCTGTGTTTAAGAGATATTTGAGTGACGAATACGTGATTTTAAGCATTATGTTTACTATAATAGGGTACATAATGTTTTATATCTTAGTAAATAGGATATAATAAGCACTATATTTAGACCTATTGTCACTTACTATCTATGTGGTACATGTATTGGAGCTTAGAAGGCTTTGAATATATAATCTGGCAAGCCCACTGACCACACAACCCATATTAACAGGAGAACAGCTTCTGGCGACACATCTGACTTATTGTTTCGATGTAAACCGCAAATAAAGTACTCAATCTATCGTGTCGTCTCATTCTTTCCCATTGCGAAATTAATCTATTTTTTTAACGTTCCGTGATTGGTAATGTATGACCTTGGATTAGCTAATCACAGCATTGCAACCCCTTTCGTCTCACCTCAGCTTGCCAGAAAGCATCTACGGTACTTCCGAATCTTTACGACTTAGGGAGAGAAAAAAGAGAAGAGCATACTCCTCTTTGAAAGGCCGGCTACGCACCTGCTAATCCTATGGTGCGGGCGTCTGTGGAAATCGTCGTACCGTACCAATAGTTGAACCGATATTTTGTGGGATCGTACTCAAGTACTGAAAGAGCGCATGCTTATTTATCAGTAGCTTGGAGTGAACGAAGGTGTTAAGGACAATAGAATAGTTTCAAAAACCATCTCACATTGTGTATTAGTGTAAAAGAATTACACATATACATATTTATTGTAATTTATTATAAGTATTTTGTTTTAAAAAAGCATTACTGAATATACTGATAATATTCTGTGCTGGGAAAACGGTTGCTTCAGCAATATGGCGTTGAGTCAGACTAGTGACGTCACACGTCATTAAATCTAGCGTACTGCGCTATCTTACTTAATAGCTACTCTGTGGATGTTTACACATGTTTGATTACCCAATTAAAACCATTTATGATCATATCCTTCTAATATTAAAGCAAATAATTTTATTTTGGGTTTTTTTGTGATAGTATTTTTGTGTTTTAATGCAAATTTCTTACGAAATCCATATTCTACGCCATTGTCATTCATTCATATTATTCCGTCATTTTTCTTTCATACTGTCAAATAGCCCATTATTTATGTACCTTCATTAGCAGTGGCCAGGGATCGGCTGTCTTGTCGTTCATTATGGGAGGCCTATATTCAGCAGCGGCTAATGATAATGATTATAAATAATATTTTTTTTGCTTCTTTTACTATTTTAGTCTAAAACCTAAATATTAGCTGTCGTCCCTACTGCTTTCGAAATCGTTGGTTTGGGCGTTAAATTAAAAAAAAAATCCGGAGGTCAAGTTTAGACCCGGTAGGCCATATAATGGTTATATAAGGCTATTATGGTTAAGGCCTGCGATCGGCTTTTTGGGTCAACGGGGCGAAAGAATTTCCAACAATACAATCATGCTCCCTACTGACCGAGGGGATAATGGCTTGTTCCCATTTATAACGAGAGCCGGCTTTTTCTTGTCTGAAATTTAATTAGGAATATGTTACGAAGATATGAATAAATAAAAAAGAACATCGCCTAGGGACTAAACGATTTATAATATAAGTATACGTAATATGTATAATTATTATATGTGTATCTGAAACTCCATCTACTTGTCTGAACTCTGAACCATGGACTCGCCATTATATACAAAAAAGCAAGATGTCTCTGGCGGTCCGGAAAAGTCTTACGATGTTATTTTATACTCAAATTTTAAAGAGGAAAGATTTGATTCATTTATCAGCGAGCAACATCTATGCTAATACTAGCTGTCCAGACAGACTACGTTCTGCCAAAATTAAAATTGCTATAAAAAAATTAAGATAATATGTATTTTTGTACACTGTATCATAAAAAAATGAAAACAAAAAAACAGTCATAAAAATAAAAGCGCTACGCTGGAATCTACGGTATTTGCCAACCGAAGGAAGTCATACGACTTAGGGACCTTCAAGAAAAGAGCATAGGTACTTATATTTAAAATGGCGACAACGAAACCTTTGGTGTAGGTTATTTTATTCATTTGTATAAAGGTATAATCAACAAAATCATTAAAAATTATATTAATCACATGTTATCATTATCATTATATCATTAATCATTAAAAAACGACCAAGGAGTGTATAATAATGTCTAATATGTATAAGTGTATACCACTTTTACAGCATTATGCTAGTATGCTAGTATATAAAGCCAAGAATTAATGCTTCCCCGCGGAAGCCAACACTTCTGACCTTCGGTAGCACCCCCTAGAAATCCACCCCTACACCTAATCCAAAAGAAATAAGGTTCTATTTGTAATGTCCGATGTAAAATAAACCTTCAACTTTTGTGATTCAGCTCATTTTTGATCGACGCGATATTTCACGATTATTCTAGAACACAAATAGTTTGACATAGGCCATAGGGTTGATATTCGCTTGAATGCGCCTATAAGGTTATTAGGATATGCTAATATTGTGTCGCGTGAACAAGATACGTTCAATATTTTCGAAACTACGAAAATTGTAAAAACGTTGTGAGAATAGGGGTGAAGAGTGTGGTTTTACGAAATCTGCTTCAATAAATATCTTAAGAGTTTGTATATTTAAAAAAACTTTATATTGCTTATGCCACTTATATTATACTAATTTTATACTAATATATAAAGCTGAAGAGTTTATTGGTTTGAACGCGCTAATCTCGGGAACTACTAGTCAGATTTAAATTATTCTTTCGGATGATGAAGGCTGGCTGTATAATATCATCCCGTAAGATACCGTGGAGTATCTTAGTTAACGCAAGCGAGCAACAGCTAGTAAGTTATGGGATGATATTGTAAAATGTTTTCATTTTGGTTTCGATTCAATTAAGATGAATTCATGCTGTAAAAATTTTATGATTTAAACCGCGGTTTAAATTGTTTTTATATGCACAATTATTCTATTATATATTCCATCACCTTGCGTCTTTTTCCTCTTCTCGTTTAAGCGCTAGGAAGATTTATTCAAATATGCTTTAGACTTATAGTTTTCTAGAAGCGAATGTCACTCATTATAATGAAACACATTTACGGATTTTATCGCGGCTTATTAGTTTAGTTTCTTACAATCCTGACGTTTTGGATACTTTACAGCAACCATGGTTACGGGAGGACTTAATGAACCGCGATAAAATCCGTTTTGTTACATTATAATGATTTCGACTTAATAAACCAAAATTTTCATCAATCTGTATATATTGCTACTATGTTATGTTGATATTTTCACCTTAAGATTAAAAACGATTTTTACAGTCTTACATTAAAATAAAAAAATCTAATTTTAAACGTTAAAGCTTACATTAGGTTTATCGCTTAACGGTATGTTTAATGGGCCCTTTCAGCTCGTAATAGCATGATACAGGCCGTAATGGGCACTAAGGATAGAAGATAATATGGGCCCCGCTCGTACCTAAGTCTTTTTTTAGTACTCAACTAAAGTACTAAGATTAGCCATGTTTAATTGTATCATAAATGTCCATTTACTTGTGGGTGTACTCGTGATTGTATGGAAATATAAGATTTTAAATTAATATTATTTTTTTACTTTTATATCGCGTTATTTTGTTTTTTTTTTATTTCGCACCGCTCGATATCTTAGCCTTTAGCCTTAGCCATTGTTTGCGAATGCCTTGTTTAACAACAGTGCTAAAATATTGAGCTCTGCGATACAAAAACCAACTACACTAAACGAGATATAGTGCAGACTATATCTCGTTTAGTGTCGTTTTAATAATTAAAGTAACATAATTTATTGCTTTCTAAAATTTATGTGAACTTCACTTCATCGTCATTATCATCATCATCAGCCTGCGGCAGTTCACTGCTGTACATAGGCCTCTCTCAAGGCAGGCAACTTTTATCTTCTCTCACTTCTTTGCCTTGCGCAGATCGTCGCTGCATCTAGTAGGGGGGCGTCCAACACTACGTATGCCCGTGCGCAGTCACCACTGCAGAACTCGATTGCTCCATCGTTCATCAGTTCTGCAATAGATGTGACCAGCCCACTACCACTTCACTTCGAATTACTTCATCTCGAATTCTATCTTCTTCACTTCACTTATTATAATAAAATTATTTATAAGGATTATATCACGGCTTTTAAATTTTTTTACATGCACTACGTTTCGGCTAAACAGAACATGATCACTCGATATCAGGCGAGGAGGGTAATGGGCCATAGTTCACGGAGGCGCTGGCGCTGGGTTGGTGAACTTCACACCCCTTCAAAGACTTTTAATCTCGTCAGACTTACAGGATTCACGATGTTTTCCTTCACCGATGAGCGAGCGATGGTTTCGTGTTCAAAGTGCATTTAGAAATTAAAAAAAAAACATTTTAAAGGCATCACGAGAGTGGTCAAGACCACAGAGTACTTTTGTATATATAAGAAATAGAGATGTAACTCGACGGCCAAAGTGGGAAAGTACATGTGCCGCCCTCTCTACGCGAGTGTCTAAACTAATACTAACATAAATATACATATAGCTAATTACTGACTATATAATATATAAGTATACGTACGTACGTAATATACGTACTTATGCGTGTATATTATACATACATACGTATTTTCTGAAGTTCTTTTTAATAGTCAATACTTATTCTCAGAAAGATAAAAATAATAAAATATATTACTAAACAATGAAACAAAGTAGCTTACGATTTAGTGCTTTATTTTTTCTTCACATACACTTTATTAAATATTAAGCTTTTAGACAAGCCCAAAATAGAATCACACTCAGTTTTACTAATAACATAATATTAGTAATAAATTCACATTACTAAACAATCACACAAAGTTAATATCAAATAAGTTCTTTAATTCCTTCTTAACGAACACTTTATTTAGTTTTGATTTTATACAAATTCAAATAACAATCAAACTCCGTTTTAGCTATTAGTATAAATCCCTATAATTAAACATTAAAATATAATGAATAATGAAAAAAGTAACTACGACTTAATGCTTTAAATTTTAATTTTTGCAAACACTCTTTTCACAAACTACTAAGAGATACGTTAACTTTCACTTTACACATATCCGTATTATTATCACACTCCTATTTATCTAATAATATAATAATAAATTTATATTTACAAAAGATAAATATAATTTAAACCACTGTTTGATAATTTTTATTTGTCATAAATTAAACTTTTAAAGTTTTTTTTGTTCCTGTTGGAATCAGCTCAGACCAAGGCCATACTACCCTCTCTAAATATAATTTAATTTTCATTTTAATTTTCAATTTACAACTACAAACGTCTTGAAGTATGATGTCACAATATATAAATGTTATATTTATAAAAATCGATTTAAACTACTAAATATAAAAAATGAATACTTTCCAATTAATTACCATTGGAATAGTGTTTGTGAATTCTTTTTGAGTTAATACTTCTACCCTCTACAGTTAATATTTCCAGATGCTCCATATCATTTAGTAATTATTTTTATACCATTTAAAATTATAACTAAAATTGAGAACATGATTTATTTTAAAGTATGAGAATTATTGAGACTAAAAATGCTAAAATAGTTGAAAATTGAGTAATACAATATAGAACAATTGGAAATATTAACAGTGGGGAGTACAATTAACCTTACCCTCCACGTATTAACAAACTTTATTTTTATTATATCCAAAGCATAATATTTCAGTAATAGCTGTGATAATTAGTAAAAAAATATTAATTTAGTATAAATTTATTTTTACAAATGTTACAGTTAAATATTGTGATAACATACTCGAAGCAGCTTACTCCGAAAATTTGAATGAAAAACATTTTATTTCATTAAAATAATTCGTAGTTACGTCCTATGTATATAAATTATTCAAATTAACAAGGAAGTGGACAAAAATATATAAGTCAGGCATAAGTTACATGTAGTTGCTTAAAATAAGGAAAGATGTAGGTGCTTTAATCAAATTATAAATAGCATATTATATATAACTCATGTAAATAAATCATGTAGCTGCCCATAAAAAAAATGTAGCTGTGATAACCATTTAATATTATTAACATTAATGATAAGGTGTAAATTAAACTTCAAGTTAAGATGCCTGATGAAGGTCAAATAAACGAGCGAAGCGTCGTAAATTAACAATGAGTGTTTTTTATATGTCAAATAAGCCGAGAAGTAGACAGAAAGATGTCTTTCTGTCCACTTCTCGGCTTATTTGAGTAATATTATATAATATTATAATATGAAGAAATGTCAATATGGACTCTGGTCGTAAGAAATTAAAAATATGTTTTTTTTTTGAGTTATAAATTAAAATCTTTAACTAAACAAAAAATAGATTGGTATATTTTTGATAAAACAATCGTATTTTACCAAAGAACAAACATTAATTATTTGTAATAAAAAGGAGGATAATAACAAAAGAAGTAATAAATTGACTTGTGGGGGGCTAACTTGAAGGCAGATTTTTAATCATTTTTTATAGTTAAATTATTGACGAACAAACAAGTACAAACGACGAATAAATAAGTGCAAATGACGAACAAACGATATGTGATAACAAAATTTAAAAAACAGTAAAGTATAACTTATTCGGGGGCTAACTTTAATGACCCTGTTTTCATGCCATCTTTCGTATTAAAGTGGAACTACGAAAGATAAACTTCAGTATACTGCCATCTTTACTCGTATGTGGGCAATACAAGACAATATAATGAAACAAAATTGAAACGTCAGAATAGTTTATTGGTCAGCTATACTTTAGCCATCTAACCCTATTTTGTAAATTTATAGGAGAACTATTTCCCGGTTTCTACTATGAAGATTGTCGACCCTGGTCAAGACCAAACCCGGACCCCCCATACCCACTGGACCATGTCGCTCATAATATGTATATATTATGTATTTAGAAATATATGTTGTACATATCAGTTGTCGAGCGACGACGGTCCAGTGGTAAGTGGACTCTGCCTCTTACGCGAGAGGTTCCGGGTTCCCGGACCCGTGCATGTGTGCCTTAAAATGGGTTTTTACTATATTTCTAAGTGCACCCTAAACCCGAGACCATCGTTCGCTCACCGGTGAAGGAAAACATCGTGAGGAATCCTGCATGCCTGATGAGATTGAAAGTCTTTAAAGGTGTGAAGTTCACCAACCCGCATTGGGCCAGCGCATCGGTGAACTATGGCCGATTACCCTCCTCGCCTGATTTCGAGGAGGAGACCCGTGCACAGCAGTGGGACATAATATAAGGGTTCATACTTTACTACTTATATCAGTTGTCTAGTTGCCATAAGAAACTAGGCCCTGTCTAGTTTATGACCAGATAACTGTGTGTAAGTTGACCCAACATATTATTATTATATAAAACTAGAACTACCAATTACCTAAGTACTTTCATGTTACTGCGGACGCAAATTCACGGTAGCTGAAGTACTCGGAAAATTTAACGTGAAAACTGTACATATACTTAAAATGCAATAATTTTAAAGAGCAGCGTGAAAATACGTTAAAAATGAAGAAAAGAACGTTCCAGAACTTTCCTTGTCGGTTTAAGTTTGTGCAAACACACTTTAAAAATGTTTAACACCGAGTTTATTCACGTACATGAAAACTTTATATTTTAACACCACAATAAAATAAACCACAGATATTCGTAGAGCACATATTACCATATCTAATAATGGTTCGTTGGAGGTTTTATAACAAAATTCTTTGAAAATATAAGGTAATCTTGTAACAATAAACCTTATTTTGTTAATTACTTGTAATAAATCTGAATAACGCTTATAGAACCCATTGCATGCGATATAAAAAAAAGAAATGGCCAGTGATAGTGGCTGCGGATAAAGATTTGAATTTTTAAATTCTAATTTAGAATTATGACGTGATGAAATTTCTAAATCAGAATACAGGCAGCAGTTTTTCGTAACCGGTGATAATTAAATATTTTCATGTTCGGGTGCATGTAGAAATTTAGAAACACCCATTACAAGACAGCAAAATGGTCAGGAACGAACCGTGACCCCTCACTCATATGGCCGAGCCCATACTCAATGCCATCGTCGTTACCATTTCATTATTCCTGATATTCATGTATACTTTACATTACTGTCTATAATAAACAGGATCATTTAATAAATAAGACGCGCTATATTATATTTTTATTATTTCTAAAATATATTTAAATGTTCTCTCTTCTCTTAGAACGTGTATTTGTATTCTTTCGAGAGACTGCCTCCTATCTTGTTCTCATTATGTTACTTTAGAGTCCCAAAGCCGTTTTCAATTCTCCTAGATCCATGACATCACATCAAAGCGTCATTACTGGTTTCACTTTCGATCCGTTCGCCATCTGCTGCATCAGTGAAAAATAATGGCGAACCAAGTTATGGAAACGAGGAACATGGCCTCTTTGTAAATATTAAATAATATGGCGGCTTGGGTTCTTATGTATATAATAAACTAAAAAGGCTTCAATATACTACGGTTAACGGCGATGGTCGTTGTTGTATCCGAAACGTCGAGAGTTTAAAAATATAAATAATTAGCTGTTGCTAGCAGCTTCGTATGCGTTAACTAAGATTTACAACGACATCTTAGTAGGATGATATAGCCTATATAAGGTTTTCCTCGATAAATGGGCTATCTAGCACTGAAAAAATCTTTCAAATCTGCCAGTAGTCCCTGAGATTAGCGTCAAATAAACAAATTCTTCAGCTTTATATAAATATATAAAATAGTATAAATAATATATAATAGTATAAAATATTAAATAGTTTATAGCCTTCCTCGATAAATGGACTATCTGACAGTGAAAAAATCATTCAAATCCGACCAATAGTTCCTGAGCAAAATAGTTTTATTGCATTAGGTTATATTAGGATATATTTCAGAAAAAAATCGAATTAGGAAAAACATCATTTTAAGTTTTGTCATTGAGTACACTTTATTTTGAGGTGTCTCAGGAAATAAATAGATCATAAGGTTTTTTCTTCTTTTATTCCACTTTCCATTATAGTCAATAGCTCGATAAAATAAGATGTATATCAATTGCGCCACAGCATAAAAAATATTACTTAAAGAAACCCCAGTGCATATAATCTCAACACTTCATTACGTAAAAAGAACATTTTTATTACCCCGTTGAACACAATGTCATTCACGTAGATGGGAACAAAAACAACAAAGCCACCTTCGCAATTTCGCAGCATTATAAACTCATTTATGCTTCTCGTTTAAGTTTCAACAAAGTAAAATATTTGGCGGGAATTCTGAATAGATGGGATACGTTTTGTTCAGATTGCCTCCGTAAAGTTCTTTACAATTTGATTGATGATTTGATTTTTCGCCTTCCTTTCGGTTCCATTACAAAGGTTTGATGCTTTTAATCTTTTATAATGTTTGTTGTTTGTGATTTCTGTAAATAAATATTGTTTAGAATATTTAAAAAAAAATTGTAGACCTTACACATTTTATTACATTTTAGTTCTAAATTTAAGGCTAAATTGGAAGGCTTCTTTACATGACTAAAGATCTGATTTAACTGTGACTGCTAGAGGTGGTGCTCTAATTTCTATAACCACCAAATGTCCCAACCAGTCATCTCATAAAAAACCACGTTTTTTATAAACTAATATGCAAGGATTATATCTCTATACCAATATTATAAAGAGGAAAGATTTATTTGTTTGTTTGGATCGAATAGGCTCCGAAACTACTTGACCAATTTAAAAATTCTTTCATTATTGGGAAGCTACACTATCCCCCGTACACATAGGCTATATGAATTTTCAATAAAATTTGGGACCCATACTAAAACTCCAATAATGTAACCCAAGTTGTAAAAAAAAAAATACCAAAAAACTTCCTTATTATATAGAACTACGACTTTGTAGAAAATATAATTATCTACAAAAAATATCAAGACAGCATTTGTCTAACTAATAATATAGCTGTGTCACAATAAGTGTTTTTTTTTTCATTTAAAAAAATAACAGCTTGTCTCTATAGTAGAGATTCTAAAAATCTTTTTCAAATTATCTAATTTGAACCTGATCCTATGCGAGTGAAATTGAAAAGCAATATCTGATTCGAACATACAATAAAATGAGCTTTAAAAGCTTACCCCATTTGTATCGGTGATAGAACGTTCTAGTAACGGGAGAAATTGCTTTATGTATATTTAATGTATGAATACATAGACAAACATAGTAGATTTGAATTCGAAAAAGAGTTACACTTTTCTCATCACACTTTTCTCTAAAAATACGCTACGTTTTTTGGAATTTAATCAAAGGAACAAACGAATTTAATAGAATTAAATATTTTTTAACATTTCACAAAAGATTGTTAATAATTTATTTTTTGTTTCAGGTAAGAATGGAAATTCTCAAGTTTAATTAGCAGAGGTAAAAAGTTGACGCAATTATTGTTCGTGAGTTCTTTGGTTTTGATGTTTTAGAATTCAGAAGCATATTTCGTAAGAAACGTTTTTTAACTGAAACTTTGAACTGTTAGTTAACATATTTTATTCAATAGAACATGATGTTGACTGAAAATAATAAAATAGTAATACATAATAAGTAAAATTAAGATGGTAACAATCAGTAGCGAACGCACCCATACCTCGAGACTTATTAACGTATCAACGTCATATAATTCGATGGAGCCAGCTCCACTCACGAAGAAACATGACTCATGCGGCGTTACCTCGCTGAGGCGTTCCATTTAAGTCTTGAAGTGCAAGCGAGAGCGCGGAACGAGCGACATAGAGGCACAATCCGCCCATCAATATTTTCTTATGACGTTGTCACGTTCAAGTATTTATTTTTAATTTTTTTAATCCCCTCCTTCCCTGGTGATCCGTAAAATTTGTTAAGATGCTTCCTTCTCTCTTTCCCCCCCTTTTTTTCTTTTCTTCTTTCTTTTCTTTTCTTACGTAGTAATTAAGAAATATGACTTAAATTTCTTTGAAACAAAGTTAAAATATATATTTTGGCTCACGTTTGTCTTTAGTGTGATTATTTACATCATATTATATAAATATGTAATTAAAAAGATCGTGACATTTTTTGATATTATTGACTACGTGAACAACACCTAAGACCCCCTGCAACGTAAACAAGCGTGGTTTTATTTAAACCTCCTTCCTTACTAAGAATTTATTGCATATTTATACTTTTTATAGCGAATGAGTATCAAATAGGACTTTCGTTTAAAAAATACATTCGAAACACTACTTTTGAATACTAGAACTTTCCAATCGAGTATGCAAGCTTAATATGGTATACAATGAAAGCGATAAAACCAAGAAAAATGTTTACTAAGATAACATAAATAAACAAAGATTCAGTTTTATGGTGTGATATAGTTTACGGCGTGGGACGGCGTGGGATGCTGGAGATCGGTCCCCAGAGATGCGGCAGCGTACTAGAGTCGTATCAAATATCTTTATCATTTCGTATGTGACAATTTGTTTATTATAAACTAGCGCTTGGAGGCTTTTACCCGTTTCCTAGAATTTTACATCCATGCGGATAAATCAAATTGGAGTGTCTGAATGTAATATTAAAAAAACACTTTGTACTAAATGCACGATAAATACAAAATAACATATTTTTACATGGAAAACACAGTAAAACGGCTGGACAGGTTTTGACAGAACTTTCACTGGCAGATAGCTGATGTAGTAACGAGGCAATAAAAATAGTTACTATCAATCCGGATACGCCCGTAAATCTCAGTTAAGGCGGATGAATCCGCGGCCAACAGCTAGTTTGTTTGTTTTTTTTGTTTGTTATATACTCATCTTTGTCTTAGCTATTTTTTTTTGTAAACAAAATAATAAAAATATCAAAGAAAAATGGCGGGAATTTGAATTATCTTTTTTACGGTACGCGGTGTTCTGGTAGTGAAACGCGTGTGAATATTCTGTTTTTGAAATTCATACAGATATCACGCATCGAGTATAAAGAATGGAATATGGATGTCTGTTGAGCAAAACCTTTGTGCAGATTGGATCAAAAAAAAAGGAGTATTGTCAATGAAATACTGTAAATAATTTTATCTTAGATCAATAATATGTCTAGATAGTCGCGCGGAAAACACGTCCAAAAAATAGCGTCCAACTGTAGACCTCTATATGCTTTCTCGGTGTTTATGGGAGAACTGTATTAGCTGGTATCACTATTCACGAACATATGTTTGAAAATGTTGGCCTGTTCTTTTTGTTTTGATTGTAGGGCGACACTCCATCTAGACATCTCTAAGCATTTTATCATTCGTTTCGATTATATTAGGGTTATGAGAATATTGTGTGTTTTAATTTTGGCTTGGCAATAAGCTATTTTAGAATCTTATAAAGAAGACAAGCGTCGGAGAAGATAAATGTCATATAAATTGTAAAATATACACAACTTAGTGTGAAGGTACACTTTCCAGTTAATGTGATTCCAGTAGCAATGGCCTTGTAACCCGAGGACAAACAGCTCAGATTGGGGCGGAACACTCTGTTGTCCCTACATTCCCAATTAGCTCCCCCTGTTGATTGAGGGAACGACGTTAAGGTTTTAGAGGGCATTTAAATGATTCTGTTTGAATCCAACATGGTTTTTGATTTAAGGGTATGTCAGTTTGATTCCTGCTTTTGTAATAAGATGTTTTTATGGGAGGTTTATGTTTACGCTATTATTATGTCATTTTTAGCATCCCAGTAAGAAAAGAGACACTTAGGCTTTTGTATAACGTTGTTCCTAAATTCCTTTTACCGCTTGGGAAGCTTAAAAACATGTGGGATAAAAAACAAAAATATATTTATGTAATCTAAGTAATAGTTTCAGAGATTAGAGCGTTTAACAAACAATTAAATAAGACATACAGACATACATTCCAACGAATATTAGCTGCCCAATGAATCTTATTCTACATTTGAGGCTATAAAAGCGTTAAATGTCGCTAATTATTGCCAGCCAGTAACACTGTAAGAAGTATCTATATATTTTGATAAATAAAATACGTGTTTGCCATGTAAAATGGCGAACGCATTCTTTTCAACGCAACTTTACGATGGTCATAAATTTTTTACACTTCATCACGACGTGGATGACTTTATTTGATTAAGTTCTTTGTATATAACATTTTGATTATACGTAGATAAAAGAAACTCGATATTAAGGTTAATAAAAGTTATACGATCTTATACTAGAATGTTCTGAAGCCATACTAAAAATACACGACATATTCGACATGTCATCGATGTAGAACAGAGAGATATGTGGTGATAATATATTAAATAAAAAAAATAAAAGTAACGTAGCAACAGATATAATATTATGTACCACAAGGCGCCGGTCTCCTCCTCGAAATTAGGTGAGGAACGGCCCATAGTTCACCGAGCCGTTGGGCCGATGCGGGTTGGTGAACTTCACACATCTTTAAAGACTTAATCTTATCAAGCATGAATATAATTGCTTAATCGTCTCGAGTTTAGGGTGCATTTAGAAATGTAGGAAAACACTACCAAGGCTCCACGGGGTATCAGAATTGAACCCGGGCCCTCTCGCTTAAGAGGCTAAGACCATAACCACTTAACCATCGAAGTCGCTGGGGTCAGCCGCGTCGAGGGATGCCAGTATAGTCAAGCTAGTCTGAATTTTCATCAGTAAAGTTTTCGTAATACTCAGATGGTTATCAAAACACTCAGCCATTGATCAATAAATTAAATACGTTATTTTATTTCTGCCGGATAGTATATAGCATAAAAGGTGGGTAAAATTACTTGAGTTAGTGCTAAAAATAATATTTTAAAATTAAAAAGAAATCTATGTATTGCAGTTGATTATAATGAAACAACTTTTATAGATTTTATCGCGGTTTATTTAGTTTTTTTCATGCCCGACAAAACATGGATAAATCATAGTGTACCTTCGAATAACATTGTAACGTTAATTCTGATAATCCAGTCCTCCTGTAACCATCGTAACTGTAAAGTATCCGATACGCCGGTCATGTAAAAATAATCAAAACGCGATAAAATCCGTAAATTTTTTTTCACTATAATGAGTGAAATTCTAATCAGTATAGAAGTTAATTTTAAAATTTGATATAAGGAGGTGACTGTTTTGTCCTTTTTAATTAATTTTTTAATTTTTAAATAAAGTTAACACTATATTTTAGGCCATGTTTCGAATCCATAAAGACAATCATAAATACAGATTGGCGGAAAGCTAGTTGAGTCACAGTGTTTTAGTGCGAAGCCTTCCATGAATATAAAGTACGTTCCCCCACTTAATTACATCTGATAAATCAAAGTAAAAATCCGCTTTGTACTGTCGCTATCGAACACCGCTAGTGAGGGGCGGATAGGGCTGTCACTAGAAAATAACAAAATAAAATAAAAGAAATGAATTTAAGTATAAAAACACCGACAACACGTTTTCATTTAACCTGTTAATGTAGCTCTTATGTATGTTCACGGCTTATTATATTTTTTGTATTCCGGACGCTTTGGCAAGTCTGAATTACCATGGTAGCATCTGCTGTTGTCTTAGAAGTTTGTATAGTAACTGTAGTCATTTAATAGGAAAAGTTTTAGATGATGTTATAAGCAATTATGTACAATATTTACAACTGTCCTAACTGGCGTATATGCCCTGATTATAATTGGAGATTTGTGTCTTCAACAACCGGCGATTATTTATAAGCAATTTGTAATATCTTAGAAAAAATATGTCATCCAAAATTCTAATTTGGGGCATGGTACCCAGAACACTGGCAGCATTACCTCGCTGAATAGCTAAACTTATTCTCTGCGCAAAATAGCTGCCAGCCTTCTGATCACCCGAGGAGGGAATCAGTCGATTCGACATATCTTTTATAAACCGCTTATTTCGTTTTAATTTATAATTTATTTGACGATTTTTGAATATCGACAGCCCTGTGAAGGTCTCATGGGAGTGTTTATGCGACCCTTCGAAGGGGACCCGCAACAAACACCTACAGCTGTAACGATTGTTTGATCCATTCTAAATATTATACCTTTTCACGAGTGAGTTCACTGAAAGGTGCTATATTTTTAACCCCCATTGCAAAAACGTGGGGATTTTAGAAGTTTGATGTGTCTGTCTGTGTGTGCGATGATGATGATGATGAACTGGTTTTAATTTTTATTTACTTGAAAAGTGGATTAGTCGAGTGTTCTTAGCCATTTTTAATGAAAGTCGGTCCCAGATGGCCGCTGCCACATTACTAGGTACTTGTTATGTATTTTTCTCAACTTTCCCAATATAGGTACCACATGAAATGGCTTTAAGCCAACTGGCTCACGCCAGTACCGACGAAGTATTAGGGCTATTAGGGCCATTAGAATAGCTCCATCCGAAAAAAAGAAAGGGCTTTAAAAAAATTCAAATCGAAAATGACTGCCACAACAAAACGGCGCATTATATATGTTAAGGATTTTCAAACTTTTGATTAAGTTTTTAAAAGATAATCCTCCAGGCATTAGTTATCCTGACATAGGGACAAACACAGATTTATAAATAAAGACAGATGGAGCATGCCGAACACCCGAGTGTCGCTTCAAAGCAAATCCAAATTCAAAAGCGCTCTCAAGTGTTTACATAGCGTCGAACTCTAAACGCCTATTGGATTGTGTTCGCTTTTGAATTTGTATTCGTTTTGGTGGCGACACTCGCGTGTTCGGCATGCTCCATATTCTGTCTTTATTTATAAATCTGTGGCAGATGACATGACTGTGTCCGTGACAAATAAAAGAAAACATGATAAGAGGGCCAATACCCACTTTATCTAACCAAGTTCGACCATTAGACGGCGATCGTCCACCCAAATAGGTTTTGCATTATAGTCCGATGAATTTTACCTTTAATTAAATCGTTGATATGGACGTATACAAAATAAATATTACCTTTTTCTATTCAAATAATTTGATTGAGTTTCCCCAGACCGATACAAGGAGTATTTCAAGAAATAAATTTCGTCAGTAAAAACGCATTCTCCATATTTTCATAAACCCTCGACTCGTTCCACATTATTATATTTGCCCCGTACTCGAATCAAATTTGCGAATAAAGGAAAAATATTGGAAAATATAAAGAATATTCTTTATCTTTTTACTTTTAGAATTTCAAAAGACTTTTGTAATGTACCAGAGTTACATTACGCTAAGTATATTAAATCAAAGTGAATAATTAAATAAGATATGTAATGATCGATAGAAATAACAGTCTGAGTAAGAAAAGTATTGATTTTTCATATAAATTAATACATTATAATTAAGTTATTTATGTTATTAGTATACCTTAAATGATGATAAAACTCAAGTCGAAAATTGGACGACGGACCAGTGCACTCTGAGTTCAAAGAAGGAGGTAATTTTGACGTTCGTGGAAGGCTGCGTCCAGTAGATGATAAGATGCTAACGATGATGAAAAGCGGCTGGTTCTGTTCATTTCACCTCTAGCAATCCTTAAAACTAGAGAATGTATAATATAACCCTTATCTTATAACTCCCGCCATTTCGTAAATGGATCCTCATTTATTCTGATTATTACCTTGTTTTCAACTCTACGCCATCAACTTTAAGGCTTTCATGGCATTCATTTGATGCTCTATGGGTTACATACATAGTCAATGTGATTTGGAAACTGGACCTTTTAACAGATGAGGCCAAGGATTTGGACTCTATGTCGATTTTACATAAATACTTTCATGTATTAACTCAGTTGAAACATTGAGATTTTGTCTTTGTGTTTTCATCTTTCATGAGGTTTATATTTGAGCATTTTAAACGCGCTGGTAATAAGGAGTAATGGATATGATAGAAATATGCTAGTGTCATCATCATCATTATCATCGTTTTGGTTTTTGTATAGAAAGTTACCTTATCAGCGAGTAACATAGCTCTAATTTATGATACGATTGTGTATTGGTGAGGTGATCTTGTTGCCTGTGGACCCGGGACCTTCACAAAGCGGCTGAAGGCGCTCGCAGTGGTTTTAGTGGGGTGCACCCCAATGCGAGTCACAAGCGCCAGTGCGCCTACCCGAGGCGTATGGTGCGAAGGCATTTCCACTGCGACACAAAAATATACGTGTGTGTATGGAAGCGCGGGTGAAGCAGTGGGATACAGTATCGTATTATAATTATTATTATTGAATTAAAAAGTTAGTGTCATCGTCCCTAAAATTTCAAAACGTAATTGCCGTATTAAAGCTGATTTTCGATAAAGGATTATCTAGCTTAAAATATTTGAGATTCTTTTATGAACCGTCGATTAAAAATACCAAATAAAGTTAGAAAGTATATTCAATTTATCAACGCCTTAATCGTGCTGGATGGGGATCCCCTCAAGCGTATTAGGACAGTGCGCCTATGCATTCTCCTAGACATTTTCATATTTTCCAACAAGCGGGCTTCCGTCATCAGTCTATAAATAGACGAAAACGAGCTGACAATGAGCTAAGAAATATCGTAGACACTAATTAATTTTACAACTCAGATTGCAACGAGAATTGTAAGACTTAAAACGATTTCATGCCAGCTATTCTTTTTAACAAACAATAATTTTCTTTTATAAATCCTGGGGAATGAACCACGCCTCTCTTTTTACCTCTCACGCCATATAACAGCTTACAAAATTATCGGTTTCCGATACTATAAAACCTTAAGAAGTGCACGTCATAACAAATACAGCTTGTTCATTGGGTCTCGCAGAAAGAATATTTCCTAAAGACCCATATAGAACTATTTTAATAAATACAGAGCACAAAGAGAGAATTTGTAGTGTATTTTCATTCTGTAGCAACCCTTCTCAGCCGTCTATTTGTTGCAGTCGAAAAAAGAATGTCTCGTCTTTTATCTTTTTTTTTTCATTTTCACAACGACAAAGGAAACATTGGCTTTCCCAGTAATGAAAGTTTTTGGCTTCACATAGTTGCCGATAGCACGATGATAGAGTCTGGTTTCTTTGTAACACGTATTCAATTGTTTTTCTGAATTTTTAAATTACTTGACGTTATTTTTACTGGCAAAAGTGTTGAGGCCGTGTTTTTTTTTAATTATATTTTTGTATTGTTTTCTTATGTTTACGCGAATTTCACTCATTATAATGAAACAACTCTTACGGATTTTATCGCGGTTTATAAAGTTTTTTATGAGCCCGCCGTTTCGGATACTTTACAGCAACCATGGTCACGGGAGGACACTATTATTTTTACAATTAAAAAGGGACTGTGTGTTTTTATGAAATAACGGTAAAAGTGAAACTTATTTTAACATTTAACTATTTTTTTCGGATTAATATTCCATTAAGGGTATAAAAATGTAAAATATGGAGCTCTGGCACAAATCAGTAATAGTAGAGTAGTTTGGAACGATGTAATAAAAGTTTCATTTTAAGAAATTACCATTAAAAAAAATGTGTTCCAAAAAGTTTAGAAATATACGCAAGTCACGGCAATACTCATTTTTAGTTTTTATTAAAAATAAAATATATAAAATCACAAGAATAGTAATGCTATTATGGTTATGACGGTAATGGTACTGTTACAGGCGGTAACCATCAGGCGGGTTAATAATAACAATGAAAATCTTTTATGTACTCCAGAAATATTGAGTACGGGCGACAGTATGTGTCCGGGGATGGCATTTGCGAGACCTACGTCCATTATCATTAAATTTAATCGATTAGATAAAAAAAGACCTGACGTTACTATAAAAGGGGACAAATAGAAATGAGAAGTTCCCGATAATATTCAATATGACACACTCAACGAAACATTACTTGATTTATTATAAAGCAAAAATAAGTCTATGAAACACATACTAAATACCTGCAACTATATAACTTAAAATGCAATATAATTTAAACAGATATTGGTACTCTCATCACACAAGAGTAGTTAAACAGCAATTGAAGCAGCACCGCTAATTAGAACAGCAGTTTCTTGTTCAGAAAGAGCAGGCACAGACTCCTGGCCTTCAGCGTACTCTTTTTTTTAAACTGCTTTTGTTGTCGAGTATAATTTGGAAACTTTGATTTGTTTTCTTCTTCTCTATACTTAAAAATTACTGCAGTACTAAAAATCTAATAATATATCAATCGTGGAAGAAACAGTTTACACATTATTTTCTATTTTTACTATTGCTAAAGCGAATTTCACAACTTTTTTTTTTTACCAAAATCGCGGTTTATTAAATTAAAATTATTAAAAGCCTGACGTTTCAGATATTTTCCTCGTATAAATAACATAATATCATTGACTAACGAATTATTATAGTTCTCTTAGACAGACTTGGGTACGGAACACTGAAAAATATTACCGAAATTTTTTTGAAACGGACGGCGCTTGCCACTTACAGTAAGAGATTCGCCGCCATGCCAGTGCTCTAGAGTTTAATGCCTCTTAAATTTTTACACTCCCGTCAAGAGAACTTCAATATGGCTTAAAAAGAGTAACGTCATGAAGCATTTTATTTAATAAGTAAAGGGCCAATAGAATAAGTATAAGACGTCATTTATTCAATTTCTCCATAAGGAAAGGTTGTGCTGAAAAAGAACGCGGTTGATTTTTTCGCTTCAATGATTAGTTAAGTAGATAAATTGGATAAATCATTTGGTGCTGGGTAAAAAAGCCACAGGTCGTGGGTCATCGAATTGGTTGATGGTAGTTTATTAAGACTCTGCCAAAAAGCGGATTGATGAACTTCAAAAATTGACAGATTTTATCTCATGGGGCATAGAGGTTTTTTATGATAAATTCCACCACTTTTCATTCCAATTTCACTAATATCTTCACGTATAATATATCTCACTAATAAACTCTACAATTTCAAAATTATATATTTCACTTCTTCATTACCTCAATGCACTTTTAGCCTTGAACAAAGGGGGTTTTAATATAAAGGCTAATGATTTCCGAGTGCTAACGAAAGCTTGTTTGTAAGCCGGGACGTGTTGGTATTTAATTGGTTCTACTAATTGCTAGACGGTGCTAAGTAATTATATTTATACCATCTTGGACTGCCTCGTTATATGTAAACGGGTGAACGTGGATAATTAGTTAAAACGGCCTAGGTTTTAATATACGGATAACAAAGTAAAGGAATCAGGACGTAATGTTGAATAAATGGTCGCAATATTAGAGACAGAATTTTGCTGGTAGAGCGCACCTTTTTTAAGAAGTACTCGTTTAAATCTTTACGCGGGAAGTATTGTGGTGCTGATTGGTCTGCTACAATAGCATCGGTAGACATTCGATTCTAGCGCAGCCAGTGGCAGAAAGGAGAACTAAGATCTGGATTTATTATTGTGTATTCATATACACAATAATAATAATAAATTATATGATCTTAATATATATAAATCTCGTGTCACAAAGTTTGTCCTCAATGGACTCCTAAACCACTTAACCGATTTTAATGTTTTTTCTTTTAAAATGTGTGCTTTTCTCCAACTTAAAAGATAGGATAGTTTATTTCTCAAATTTTAGATTGCAATTTTATTTATTGCAAATTAATTGTTTTGACAGAACGAAGTCTGTCGAGTCCGCTGGTATACTATGAAAAAGCCTATATCGTTCGGACTCCTCATATCTATACTTTGTGATACTGATAATTATTATGAAGGAGACGGTCCATTTCTGGTGTAGTCTTGTACAGTATACTATAAATAAATAAAAATACATAGATTTCATTAAAAATAAAATAAATTAGTTTATCGTAATAAGTTACGTGCAAAAAAATGAAAAAATTATCAAGTTTTTCAAATATTAGCTATTCCACACAAAGATGGCGGCTATTACCTAAACGTCATTATTGAAAAATGGCGTCACTCATGGTACTTTCGTAACTATTTGTATCTATTTCAAGCTTTGTTATGGAGTTGTTAACTCGTGATTGTGTTTTTTGCATTTTTGTGGATATTTTGACGACTTGGACTTTTTATTTAGACATAGATTTATAGGCATAAAGAAAATATTCATACGCCATTGTTATATCATGTAGTGTTGCATATCTTGGAAATATTAAATTATGCTTACGCTGAAATTGAAAAGAATTTAATGCATATAAACATATTAAAACTGTTTGAATATTTATTTTCCTTTATATCATTATGTGTACAAAAGTACACCAACCTCCCATACAATTTTGGACCGTCTCCTTTATATGAACTAGGCTCGTAGTGATTGGAAACTTATGTTACGGATGCGGTTAAAAAAGTATAAATTACATCATAATATTTAATTTTATTTAAAGACACAAATTATTAATTTATTACTTCTAGAGTTTTAGCATTTAAAAAAATGGGAAAAAACGCGCTCACTTGCGGAACGCTACATGACGTCATCTTTTTCGTGCATGCAGCCCATAGTATCGAGTTATTAGACGTTGTTATGTCAAAAATGTTAATACACAGTTAAATTGGAAATCACTAATAAGTCACCAGCCAGCCAGGCCCAGAAACTCATCTATGGCAGTTTTTCCCGAAATGACTAGTAGGCCGAGGTCTGCTCTCTCGCTCTATCTTCATTTGTCTCTATCAACTCACGAGGCTCAAATTTTCTAAGTTTTCAGATCAAAACGTCAGGCCAGTATAAGAACTACACTGCAGGCGTCTTAAACATATACCACATAAAAAAATATATTGGTTGTCCGTCGGTTTTCGTGCATGCAGGCTGTAGTATCGAATTATTAGACGTAGTCACGTCAATTAAACCTTTATATTCAATCACATTTATTATTAATTTTATCGGCCATCTTGACGCTCATAGCAAGGCTTCAATGACGGAAAAATGTGTAAAATTATTCTTATGATATATTACATACAAATAGTGACCCCAAATAATATTGGCTCATTTAGGAAATATGTAGTGGGACGAGCGGGAATCGTACATCCTTATGTAGTGTTACATTGTGTTTGGGGCGATAAGGAAACGTCCCCAGAAAGGTTCGGGTCGGGAGGATTTCCCTCAGTCATTACTGGGGTAATTTTGTCAAAACTAGTATATTGTATTGTAATTTAATGTAATGATTACACTATTCTAAGGTTTTTGACTCAATTTGAACTCTTCTCTCATTTTTTAGGACTTTACTTAGAGATGTAAAGAACTCGAGTCTTTGAGTCTTAATTCGATAGACTCGGCTCAATTTTACAAGACTCGGTGTGCTAACAAAACTCAGAGCTATGAGTCGACCCGAGCTCCAGTCCTTTTTCGAAGACTCGAGCGCCAAAATAGAACTCGTATTTCAAAAAAGCTCGAGTCTTAAAAAAGAAACTCACGTCTCAAAAAGAACTCAAGTCTTAAAAAGAGCTCGAGCGTATCGAGTCTTGAGCGTAATAAGGTTGATTTATTTAAAATACATAGTTTATGTGGCAACATGCTAAATGTGGCCTTTAGGCATGGCATTATTATGTTCTGTGTACCTCAAGAGGGATAAAAACGCGACACTTATTTGTTATGTGGGTACGGAACAATATTTATTGCTTTTTATTTTACGCTTTTTTTTGCTTTTTTTTTTTTGCTTTTTCTTTTTTAATATTAGACGTTACAAAAATAATTAAATTACTATTATATCTCACAAAGTTACATATTTTATTTCCTGTTTATTTATAAAGGAACTCCAAATGGAAAAGAACTTGAGCGCGACTCGTCGCGTAAAACGACTCGAGCGCGAATCAAGACTCGAGCGCCATGTTGCGCTCGTGTCTTTATTTAGACTTAAGTGCTCGAGTCTGGGGTTCTTGGTATAACGAGTCGAGCTGTGCAATTTGTCAGCCGAGTCTAAAATTTAAGACTCAAAAGGCTCGAGTTCTTTACATCTCTAACTTTACTTTTTTATAAGCCGATGTGGCGCTAAGTCTAAAGACGGCGGTGAAGTGTTTTTGTAGTATTTTAATTTATTTATTTTGGCCTAAATTTTATTGTAATATGTCCATTAAATAATTTAAAAAAAGGGGGTTACTAAGTACACCAAAATACATTTTTATTATATAGTTAACCACATGTTCTAAAATTATCTAGAAAATCTCTATTAAAACACATTGTATTAATGTTTTGTGTGCTGGTCTCGATTATTGCATTTTCTATAACACAACAAAATGCTCTAAAAAGATTCCTTTTATGGAAATTTTTCTTGAATAGTGAATACATAAGTACAAACTATTGTTCGTTGATTCGTAACAATATGCGTTGTGACCGAGAAAGTGGGTCCATATACGGTTAATTTAACATCGAACTTGCGATCGAAACTTGCAACTTTAAGTAAGTTGAAATTATATACAATCCTTGTATAAGATTTTGTATGTACGTTGAGATGTAACTTTGCAAACGACGAGTTTCTTTAAGCTTTCCAGTTTTATAACCATATTACAAGGCGAGCACATATTATTAAGTGCTATTTTATTAAATACAACATTTATTAAATAATAACTTAGATATCTAAATGAGGGCATGTCAATCATGTTTATTAAATTTAAATGTTTTATGCTGATTGTTTGCCTCCAGCATGAGAAAAGACTGTCGCAAAATTAAAAAAAAAAAAAACTTAGCTATAACTGAAATGTGAAAATATTAATCCACGTTAGCCTCGGAGGTTTTTGTGTTCAAACGAACAAACTCAGCTTTATTATAGTCGTCTAGATTTTTAAATTTTAGGTGAATAAAGATCTGAAATTTTTCTCAAATTCCGAAAAATATAATTTCCTGAATAAGACTCGCCTCTAATACCGTTATTAAGATTCAGAACTTTACCTAAAGAATAAATTTCTACTTTAACACCGTAACGTGTAAAATATTAGTGAAATAGCATTTTCTAGAGTTTCGCACGGATTTGTGAGAAATTCTTAAAATGCTGAAGATTTACGATTAGCCGTAAAACGGTTTGCGTTGAATTAGACTTAGTTATGAGTTATGGCTGGAGTTGGGGATTTACGGGGCGAGAGCTGATCAACTTGGAAGTTTGTACATAAGTTCTCACGATATGATCGGCTTCTATATAATTTTGGATCTATAACAAACCTATTGTTGTCTATCATCTACGTAAAAGTTAAAAAAAAGTAAAGTATCAACCCTTTATGTCCCACTGCTGGGCACGGATCTCCCCCTCGAAATCAGCAGAGGAGGGTAATGGGCCATAGTTCACCACGCTGGCTCAGTGCGGGTTGGTGAACTTTACATACCTTCAAAGACTTTCAATTTCATCAGGCATGCAGGTTTCCTCACGATGTTTTCCTTCACCGGTGAGCGAGCGATGGTCTAGTGTTTGGTGTGCACTTAGAAATTTTAGAAAAACCCATTTCAATTTTCAAGGCACACACGGTTGGTCAGGATCGAACCCGGAAAAAAAAAACTCTCGCATAAGAGGCCGAGTCCATCCACACATCGTCGCTCATCATCATCATCTACGTGGTTTTCTTATTAACAAGATATATTTAAGAGTCCGTTGACCAAATTACGCCAGAAACCAATTACGTCACACTATTTTTATATTTTAACCTCGCCCTTGTCACAGAATGTCACATTTGTGAGATATCCCCTCACTATTGTGACGTCACATGTTTTGCAATTTTTACATATTGAAATAAGATTTAATTTCATCTCCTTTATCAGTTTATGCTTTTTAGCATAATAAAAACTGTATTGTAATATTTAAAATGTTATTCATTATTCTTCACGGATATATTTTGGAGTTATCTACGTGTAGCGTGTTCACTAAATTTAATTTAAAACTTTAAATATGTTTTAATCGGGAATTTTAAAAATAAACTTTATGATTCTTGCACATACACCATGAACACACTCGCAAAGTTTCAAGGCGAAAAAGCTATTTTAATTTAGTAATTTGCCTGGGTACATTTAAAGTTTTTTAGTTTGAGCTACTAAAAACTAATCAAACAAATCCGGCTAGGCGTGACATCCCGGAAATATAAAGGGAATGCCTTTGTTTACATCACTTTATAAACCTTCAAATATCCTCCTATCCTTACTAATATTATAAATGTGAAAGTAGGGATGTTTGTTACGCTATCACGCGAAAACTACTTAACTGATCATCATGAAAGTTTGTACACATATTTTCGGAAGTAGGTACTAGAATTAACATGGGATTGATAACAAAAAATGATTTTTTTTGCTAGTGCTATTTTTGTAAGAATGTATGTATGTTATTGTTTCACATAAAAACTGTTCAATGTGTTTTGATAAAACTTCAAAATAATATAATTTACACCATCAGCCACCATGTGTATACGACATAGTGTATAATTTATCCCCGTATTTCCACGAGAATGGGAAGTACATGGGGAAACTATGGGGCGCTGCTTGTATGCAATATTTTCTCTTCCAAATAAAATAGTATTTCCTTCTGCCTATACTATTTTTATTACTATTTATGCGTGTGTGTGTCTGTTAGTTTATTTGTTATAATAGATTTATATTAGACTAGCTGTAACTAAGATTTACAACGGGATCTTAGTACGCGAAATAACATTTTTTACACCATGTGTCCGAAAAACTAAGATATCTTACGGAACCCTATTTTTATCAGAATAAAATTTAGCCTATGTTACTCGTGGATAGTGTAGCTTCCGAATGGTGAAAGAATTTTTGAAATCGGTCCAGTACTTTTTGAGCCTATTCATTACAAACATACAAACATACAAAAATAGGTACAAATCTTTCCTCTTTATAATATTAGTATAGAAGAAACATTTATTTTTGTTGTCAACCCTGAGAATCACCTAAATGTCTTCATTTTGGTCTACTATTGTTAAAATTATTATTAACGGCAACGTTTTATCGTCTATGCTGGTTTCGCCATTAAATATATTACTGCTCTGTTTAGCCGCAGAGTTCTAAACTTTGCTTTTAGTGCATAAGTTAGTACCTATGTTTCATCCAGGGTGAACGTGTACTTGGAACAAGGTCTATTGATACTCAGATAATATTTTATTAATTTGTTTCATAAAAGTTGGTTTTGATTTTTAAGTTTGACTAAAATCTATAGTCACTATTATGAAATTTTATACACTTTTTCCACTATTTATTTTATATATTTTAACAGTTACAATTTAAACACGACCGGTTTCTGACCGGTGTGTCATCACACCTGAGGATGACTTTGTCGAAACCGGTCGTGTTTAAATTGTAACTGTTAAAATATATAAAATAAATAGTGGAAAAAGTGTATAAAATTTCATAATAGTGACTATTACATGAATTTCCATCAAGGACCGACAGTACATTCTATCAATTATAAAATCTATAGAGCTATAGCAATCTACTGTAAAACTGACTTTTATTATGTTTACGTTTACTCATTATGATGAAATAACTTTTACGGATTTTATCGCGGTTTATTTAGTTTTTTATGAGCGAGACGTTTCGGATACTTTACAGCAACCATGGTTACGGGAAGACGTCCGACGCCGGACCGAAACGTCGGGCTCATAAATACTAAATAAACCGCGATAAAATCCGTAAAATTTGTTTCATTATAATGACTTATGACTCGTAACCAGGGATCTTATAAAATTAGTATAGATCGTACAACACATAACCATGGCCAAAAATATTATTATCAAAAATATTATTATCATTAATGTAAATTTGCCAAAATTGCCAAAAATATTATTATCATTAATGTAAATTAATGATAATAATATTTTTGATAGTTATCAATCATGACATCATTGGATGTTGAATCATCACTAAAACCATTTGGTTTATAGCAGCAAACTGCTGGAAATAAAAATAGAGTTATTATCGCTTTTCCGTTTTCAGCGACAATACCGTCAACACGAACCGGTCTTGATACTTGCAGATTAGTTTTGTACATGTTCCGCATGCGACATGAATATTATGCTTTATCATGGACTCATGTTATCATTTCTGACGTTTAATGCTACTTGTGTATAGAGTTTCTAGTGAAATGATAATGATAATAATAATAATAATAATAATATAATCATTAAAAATTCTATATGGAAAACATACCTCATCAAGTGGAAATTAAACAAAAAGCAAATATATAGTACAGAATATTGATAGCAACACTATTTTTGTTAAAGGAGGTCTTCAGTTTTGGCCCAAACGATGTACCGAGGTACAAAATATTGGAATAAAATCCTTACATTAAACTAAACCCAATGGTATATCAATTATTTTTAGAATCATCATAGTTCATCAGGAACTGTTGTATTTTAATAATTTAATGCTAGCTAAGCAAAAAATTATTAAAATACAGCAGTTCCTACCGAAATTCCACATAATAATGCCTACTCATTACTCTTTATTGTTTATGACATCCGTCAACTACTTTAATTTTAACTAGCAAACTGCATAAACGAATCGAAACGAAGTTAAATTAATAATGAAGTCGTTGTCACGTATTACGTATCACGCGTTACGTATTACGTATAGGTCTTTATTTTATTTTCAAAATATTACTAATTAAAAAAAAGATTTTAAAATAAAGTAACCCTTCATTGGTAAATAGTACCATAATTTAATCACAAAAAGACACTATAAGGGCCTGTTTCACAATCTCCCGTTAAGTTCCCTATAGGCTATAGGGAACATATTTGACAGATGTTTGACAGATAGAGTATGGAGTATCTATCAAACATCTGTCAAATATGTTGCCTATAGCCTATAGGGAACTTAACGGGAGATTGTGAAACAGGCCCTTAATATTTTTCTTTTGTTATTTTAGTAAAACAGTGTGCTCAATAATTATTTTATTGAAGGTCAGAGTAAATAGAGATTTAATAATAAACGAAACGCAATGCTACGCTACATTCCCATAACATGCAGTGCTGCAATATGTAAATTATCTTAAAACGTTAATTTTAGGGTGTACAAATGCAGTAAAAAATCCAATGTATTTTTTTTATAAAACAATGCATTTTTTCCTTCCAAAATCAATTTTTGTACCCGAGGTACATCTCTTGGCCCAAGTTGTATGGAGAGATAAACGTGTCCTTTCTCTGAGTTGTGATCTCCTCTGTAAAAATAGGAGGTACACGATTTGTTGCCAGCCAAGCCTTAGATATAATATAGTTAATAATATTTCATACAATAAACTAAAATAGCTATTTCATTACTAAGATTTCTTTAAATTGATTTTCCATAAAATATTCTATTTCCACTATCAAGGTTATTAGAATATTGCGTATTCTTAAGAATGATTTCCATTTTGTATTTTTAGTATGATAAGAAATACATTTCCATTTTATATTCAAATTTATTATTGGAATACTGATTTTTATATTTTCTCTAGTTATTAAAATAAATGGCTCGGTTACACTTTATTAAAAATCGACGATCGAAAAGGAAAAAGCTAGTAAGTCGCCACGTATTGATGCTTAGTTTTTTAAATTGATTACATATTGTTTCATATACTACTGAACTGATTTCTAGGTGAGCCATCTGCTTACCTGCCTACCGATTGAGCATTAAGGCCTATTATATCAGGCCTAAAAATATAGACCTTTCGAGAAAAAAAAACCGATCTTAATAAAATTTTACACATTTTGTTCATGATAGTTTTCGGTTGAAGATATCTGCCCCGGGCCGCCAGTATTATATAAAACGTCGAATATTCGATCCTACTTATCGGATTTTCCGTCATTCAATTGTAAATATAAAGTAATTATTCAATAATATGGCTGCTATTGTCAATAATGCCCGGCGGTGCATTTTATGCGGATGAGCAGATTCGCTATAAAATATAATGGGGTAACTGAACTGCGGTCCCATGATAAATGCTGGCCATGCAATGGGCCTTCCTGATTTATCCGCTGTGTTACCGATTTTACCAATTTAAAGTATGTACTACATTACTAGATGAGCTTGTGGCTCAGTGGTAATAGCCGCGCAGGTTCATCAGGTTAAGCAACGCTTGCAGAGGTTGGTCCGTGGATGGGTGATCATTTTTACATACGGAGACTAACCACGATGCCAGAAACACGGAGGCCTCAGAAAGCACGTAAGCCGTTGATTGGCTTTCATTCATGGATCTTTGATTCGTGATTGATTTGGTCAAATACTGGTATTCAGCTTAATCCGGTTAGACTGCAAGCCGACCCCAAAATATAGTTGGGAAAAGGCTAGACAAATGAAAGTCAGTTACTAAATATATGTAAAAATTTGTAGCCCCGCGGTTTCACCCGCGTACTTACCACTCCCGTGGGAGTACGGAGATAAATTAAAGCCTATGTGTTATTCTGATGTATAAGCTATATCATTATAAAGTTTCATCAAAATCTATTCAGTAGTTTTTATGTGAAAGTATAACAAACATCCATATTTACAAACTTTCGCGTTTATAATATTAGTAGGATATCATTCAGACTGCTGGGAACGGTTCTGCTCCTCGAAATAAACCGAGGAGGGTAGCGGGCCATAGTTCAGCAATGCGTTGACCAAATGCGGGTTAGGTTAGCGTGAAGTTAGACGACTTTCGTATATGTGTTATATGAAAGTCATGGCGCAAGCTATTTGCTGGGGCGAACTATCGCGTGACCTAACCGGCTTCCAGCGGGTCTGTAGTGAGGGTGCGTGCCACGAATGACCGCACCCCTTTCATATCGCCACCGAATCTACTGAATTGGTATAAAAATCGATTCGTGGAAAAGAGCGGATTTATTCCAACTCTAGTAAGAAAATTCAAGCTTTTTCGTTTTGAGTCTATTAAATAATTAATTCAAGATACTTTGTAAAAGTTTTTTGTGATTGATCGGCAAAAGGAAAACACGAGTGAATAGTCTGGTTACGTTCACGTTGGGTGACGCTACCCAACGTGAACAAGTTAACCTAATCTTGAGCCAGGAATCTCCTTTGTATTACCTATCTTGAGACAAGAGATGCTACTACATTACCCATCCTGTCCTCTCCGAAAGACAGCAAAGCTGTTTTAAAAGAGAAATAAGCAAAAGAGTGGTACAAGCGCATTTCTCTCCATAAAGTTAAGTGAACAATGGAGTAAGCGAAAATTAATCAAAACGTCTGCTTAGCTTAGAATGCAAGCATTAGCAAAAACTCTGTTAATTATTCTCACTATTAATAGCTATTATAGGATGCTAATTCCATTTAAGGAAGGACTTGGCGTTCATGATCAAGGCCTATGTTCATCAGGGGACGAATTAAGGCTGATAATAATCATGATTAAAGGAATATCAACCTTCCTCCGTCCACTCTTCATGGTCCTCTCTGACTAGGACTCAGGGTTGCTGAAGCATCGTTGTCCCATACATAATAGGAGGTCAACTGACCCTCCGATTTCCCGAAGGGTGCCTATTACAAAACGGTTTAAATTAAACGCAAAAATAAAAATTGGCATAAAGCCCTTAATAAGGGTTAGATCTTATTCCTCCTGAGAAAAAAGCCACGAGTCTTAGGTATTCGCAGAGCAGGATTATACTAAGCCGAACCAAAGTCTCGGCCTTTAAATATTTATACGCGCAAATATTCTTACATTTTGATAAATCTATCTTATATTTTATATTAAACAATAACTTTAGTTGAATTTAAGTTACTTATATTTGGCATAAAGAAATAAATAATAACATTGTAGCTTAACAACATTTAAAGTAACATATTTTTTACGAGTAAATTCACTCAGGAATGCAATTTTATTTTATTACTAGTTGTTGCCGAAGGCTTCGCGGGCGTATAATGTATTCTATGTTACTTCTGGTGCCCCCGAGAATATGTGTACAAAGTTTGATGATGATCGGTTAAGTATTTTTCAAGGGAAGGCGTAACAAACATCCCTACTATCACATTTATAATATATACTTACTTAAAATACTTATGTCTCAGGATGCACTCGAATAAGCTAGGTTCAGGCTTAAGTACCTCCACCATAGTTCAAGCCTTGTCGTGGCGGTGGGGCTCAGTAGCCTAGGATGAACCCAGCACCTTGGGCGAAGCTAATTAAGCCGAGGGGGCTCTTTGTACACCCCTCTTATAAGAAGAGGAGGTAAAAGAGCAGTGGGCAAGGGGCGAGGTCGGGAACCTCGTCTCATTGTACTGTCCCGACGTTGGAAGGGGTTGTTCTGTGGTGCGGGGCAACCCCTCTGTGGAGGTGGCGTCGATTTCCTGAGGGACTGACTAGCCGTCGAGTTACCCTGTGGCTTGTAGTCCGGGGCACCTCACCAAAGGCGGCAGTGGTGGCACTCGCCGGGTTTTAGTGGGTAGAGCTGCGTCCACTTACCAGCTTTCGGGCGCAGCGAGTCCCACATACCCGCCTGGGGAGACCCACTCCCCCGCGGGATGCCTAAGCGCATTTCCCGGCGTTAAAGAAAAAAAAAGGTTCAGGTTTTAGTGTTTTATGTTTACGGGCGACGCTTACCATATGGCGTGTCATTTGCGCAACTAACATAAATAAGACACATAACCCACATAATATTGTACTGAAGAACTTAAAATTTTCAACCCTAACCCTTAGGGTTGACAGTTTAAGGTTCTCCCAAAAAACCACTGGATTAACATTTCCATATTTAACTCAACGGCTTATATTGTCAACCGTTTCAAGTTGGGTTCCATCATGGATGTAGTATAATAACAGGATGGCTTACTCGGAAAAAATGTATTTACGAAAGTGAACACTAACTCAACGCATTAAGTACTATATTCTAATGGGCATTACACAGATGCTGATCCGAGCCGAGCGGGATAGCAATATGTAAGAAGTGTGTCTCGTTCTTTTATCTTGCCAGCTTAAAAATGTATTTTATTAAAAATTTGGGCTGATCAAAAATTTCATCGAAAAAAAATGTCTTTTTAATATTATTTTGACAATTGTATGTCAAGAAATTGTAATTGAATTTATTTATTTAAATATATTTCCAATTCAAAAAGAAAACATAAATTATTATTTTGCTTATTTCTTTTATTTCTTATGGTAGCCCAGTTAAGTGTCATCTTGACATTTAGTATTGTAATGGTTGCTATGGTTACTTAAATAACATAATTAGTCAATCAAACTACTATGGTGACCATGATTTTTTGAAACGAAGTTCCTTACGGCAGGCTTGGAGGGGAATAATAGCAATGCGAAAAGCAATGGTCAGAACGTGAGACAGAGTGACTCCGTACTAAACTTCCCACGTTCCTAATTATTTTAATCAGTTTGAATCCATGGCATCTTTAATTGTTTTGTAATCTTAATTCAAGAATGCGTTATAATGAGAGTAAACCTAAGATTTGCAGTTAATATTTTGGGATGATAATGATAACTCGACCACCTGATGACGGATTCCTGTCAAGTCTGTAGTATGGAAGTATTTGTATTATGTATTTCGTAATCCATCTACTATTCTTCAGATTTTAACCATTGCTAATGTTGGTATTTTCGTTTATAAGTAAGTATAATACTTGTGTCAGATTTTTCAAGCACCCTAAATGCATTCAAGCTAACTTGCGATATCTGCCGGGGCTAAACGCGCCTTTTGAAGAACTTAAAAACTCGAGATTTATAATATTATGGCAGACGTGGTAAACTCATGCAGCTTAAAACTGCATACATCAAGTATGTACTAGTAGGATATAAAACCTTACAAAAAAAAACCAATAAAAAAATTAAAATTAAATAAAAATTTTCAATACCCATTTCCTGACAGTTTGAATTTTTGAAAGACATTTGTCCCACCTGTCAAAATCTTATTGTCACCTTATAAGAAAGGGACACACTCCCTAACACTGGCTATCTCTGTCGGCTCGTTTTTCTGTTACGAGTGCTCAATCCTGTTATATATTATTACGTCCATTGGTTCCATTGAAATTCACAACTGGTTGGCAAAAAAGTCAACAATTTCAGTGTTTATTTTTTTATTTGCAGACTGTAAAATTATGATAATTTAAAAAGTTTTTTTAAAAATGGAATACTATCTACAGAAATGTAATAAAAAAACTGTTTGTTTGAATGCGCTAATCTCTGTGTTTTGCGTATGCGTTTTATCTATACTAACATAAGTCCTTCCGTAACCATGGTTGCTGTAAAGAATCCGAAACGTTGGACTTGTAAAAAATTACGACAAAAGAGTTTGGAAGGGCCCACAATGTTTTTGCATTTGATAAACTAGATTTATAAATTTCTTAAATTCTACGCATTTATTTATCTTTCATATCGAAAACAATAACAATCAGTTCTTTTAAACGTTCCATATTTAGATTGTGATTTCGGTGCATATTGTGTTGCAAGTATAAAAGTAAAGAATACAGAAAATATGATATTATCTCTTTGTTCCAGGTGAGTTGACGGTCCTTTGCTCCGACAACACTGAAAGGGGTAACGTACTAAAACAATCCATATTCAAACTTTCAATGTAGAAAGGTACTACTATATTTTTTATTAAAAAGGAGTTTTTATATTATTAAGAATAAGCCAACCAGAGCATTGGAAGCTTTTTTCTGAAGGCACGGCACGATGGAAAGCGGTTAACGTCGACCATAATCTTGAGCTTATCTAGGATCAGTGTGCGATGATGACCTTCATCATCATTGTCTTGTCTTGCTTTTCTTTTCGTAATGTAACTCAATCTGGTGTTATCTAAGCGGAAGTCCGCACTGTATAAAGCACATTCCTTCCAGACATCATCAAAATCATCATCATCATCATTGCCTTTCATCATCATCAACACAGGCCTCCCTCAATGAACGCCAAGTTCGATCGCTGCCACTCGCATCCAAAGGACTTTCTTCGTGTGATATTTTGCGGTCTTGGTATTCATTGAGAGATACCGGAAAGGATGCTTAACGTGAGCGAGCGAAATTCTGAAGTTATATCAAAATAGAGAGTCCGGACAGCCCCAACAATTGAAAAATCTATGTTGGTACAATTTATAAGTAATAAGTAAAAAAACAGATCCTTTAAAAGTCCGCATATAGCTGTAAATATACGTTGTCGCAGTCAAAACTATTAGGGCCTGTTTCACAATCTCCCGTTAAGTTCCCTATAGGCTATTGGCAACATATTTGACAGATGTTTGACAGATAGAGTATGGAGTATCTGTCAAACATCTGTCAAATATGTTGCCAATAGCCTATAGGGAACTTAAAGGGAGATTGTGAAACAGGCCCTAAAATAAGCAAAAAACAACAGTCCGTATTCGAACCCATCACACCACACTTAAAAGCGTTCACGTGTAGATTTTGAAACGTCAAAAAACGTATTCCGTAACGCTCCATCGTCCAATCACTGCAGATGCTTGTAGCGTTCGATCAATCAGTGAAGAGGACAGCTCGTTCCAATTGGTTATACTGCGGCTTTTGGACAGGATTCGTTTATGGTTTTACTAGGAGCGCCCCGCGGTTTCACCCGCGTGATTCTCGTTCCCGTGGGAGTACGGGGATAAATGCTAGCCCTTGTGTTATTCTGATGTATAAGCTATATTATTGTAAAGTTTCATCAAAATCCATTCAGTAGTTTTTGCGTGAAAGAGTAACAAACATCTTCACAAACTTTCGCATTTATAATATAAGTAGGATATAATAGTACACTATACGTATATAATATTTCAAGCAGAGACACTATATATTTTTTTCAAACAGATAAAAATGATTTCGGTTTTATTATCGAGGTACACTATTTCCAGTCTTATCTTAACTTAATAGTAAATCTATAGGTGTTAGTGTAAAACATATTCATTATTTAAATCATTACTATAAGCTCACTTTTATACAATCTTCAATTAAGGCTAAGTTTTCTAAGCATCCATCATTTCAGCTCATTTTATTTCCGAACGATAGATAATATTATATATTTTTATCTAAAAAAAGTAAAGTAAAGTAAGTAAGTAAGACATATAAAGGTAGACCTTTATATGTTCCACTGCTGGGCACTGGTCTCCTTCTCGAAATCAGGCGAGGAGGGTTAATGGGCCATAGTTCACCGACGCGCTGGCCTAATCCGGTTTGGTGAACTTCACATACATTCAAAGACTTTCTATTTCATCAGGCAGGTTTCCTCACGATGTTTTCTTTCAACTATGAGTGAACGATGGTCTCGTGCGCACTTAGAAATTTAGAAAAACCCATTTCAAGGCACACACGGACGGGTCAGGATCGAATCCAGAACCTCTCGCATAAGAGGCCGAGTCCGTCCACCAGTGGACCATCGTCGCTCGCTTATTTTTTTCTATCTCACATAACACACATTTTTATCTATCTCACATAAAATAAATCTAACAACGTTTTTAAACGTATATGATATGAATAAAAAAAGCAAAAGCTTGTTGTGCCTATTAGTAAAATGGATGGCATAATATCATTGCCGGAAAAATAAATCCTTTACTGAATTTATAACGGTGAGAGTTTCGGAATTAAAATAAAATTTATTCTGTCCCCGCTCGCGATGCATGTTATTTAATTTCCGTGAAAATTCGTTTTTATAATTAATTTTGAAGTGATTCTGTTCATGTCTCTTTGTGATGCAAAGATACATTGGATATGCGAGACATATTGCTCAGTGTTCTGTCATAAAAGAACCTGAAACTACTGTTTTCTTTATATAATAACTAACTGTTGCCCGCAGCTTCGCCTGCGTTAACTAAGATTTACAACGGCATTTAAATATAGTATAGCAGCGCCCCGCGTTCCCGTGGGAATACGGGGATAAATTATAGCCTATGTGTTAATCTTATGTATAAGCTACGTTATTATGAAGTTTCATCAAAATCCATTTAGTAGTTTTTGCGTGAAAGTGTAACAAACATCTTCACAAACTTTCGCATTTATAATATTAGTAGGTGTTGGTGTAGTATGATGAATCAGGAAATGTATAATATATTATATACACAGATTTATAAATATAGACAGATGGAGCATGCCGAACTCGCGAGTGACGCCACCAAAGCGAATACAAATTAAAAAGCGAACACAATCTAATAGACGTTTAGAGTACGCTATGTATGTACTTGAAAGCGCTTTTGAAATTGTTTTCACTTTGAAGCGTCCTCGGTTGTTCGGCATGCTCCATCTGTCTTGAGCTATTTATAAATCTGTTATTATATAATTTACGTGCATTTGTTTAATTATTTGTTTTAAATACAAATATAACTAATTAAAGAAAATCGTATGTAACGTACCTTTAAACGAGCACTTCTTGTAATTTTTGTAAATATAATCTGAATCTCGGAAAATACTCTAACGGTTTTCTTGAATTTAGTATACGTAGAGTTTCGGGAGCGATGAATCGATCTAGCTAGGACTCGTTTTTAGAAAATGTCGTTTTATTTATGTTTTCAATAATCAACTTTATCGAGGAAAGTAATTAAGAGTATATTTCGCAATAAAATTTACTGTCGCGAATTTTAAATCGCAACAGTTAACACTTTTATTATTGTTGCTTGTGTTAATTCTTCTTTTCTAATATAATTTCAATAAAATTATGAGTTGACATCATTGGTGTGTCAACTACTCATTCATTATCTAAATCTAAATTCCATGCATTTTGACGTGACAACTTCTTATAATTCGATGGAGTCGGCTGCACGCACGAAAAAACATAACTCATGCGGCGTTACCTCGCTCTTAGGCGTTCCATTTAAGGCTTGAATCGCAAGCGAGAGCGCGGAACGAGCGACAAAGAGGCACAATCGGCGAATCAGTATTTTCTTATGACATTGTCACGTTCAACTATCGACAGTAAACCGACTTTAAAGACAACCTTTTTTTTCACCATCTCGGTCTGCACTAATAGGGATGTTGACACATGTTACAAATTCATGTAAAGTTATGTTTTACATATTAGTAATAGTATTTTAAAACCTAAAATAACATTTAAAAAGTCTACTTATTTGTCTTAAAATTTAGAAAATCATTTAAAATGCGCTATTTATCGTGCATTATCACGTGACTGTAAACGCCAATAAGGCGATGACGTCACTGAACATTGAGCTAAGTACAAACTCACCTAACATAGCGCGAGCTCTGTACGCGGTGTGTGACGTAATGACGTTTGGAGCGTTTTAACTGCAATTTTAAAAACTATTTTTCTTTATTTAATTTTTTGTTAAAATTGGACATATTTCTTTACAAAAATCTTTTTTTCGTGTTTTAAAAAAAATAGTCAACATCCCATTCCATTAATATTCAGAACCCATTCGGTTTACATAACCTAGAAGTTTTGATTTTGACATGTCATCGTCATCTGAAAATTGATTACACTCTTGACTCGATGGCGGCTATCAACTTCCATTTCGTATGCGTATTTGCGTTCGGAAATTGATGAAAGTGTTTTTCGTTTTTTTTCGACACTCATTCCGATTGGATTTCAACACTAATTGCTCTATTGCGTTTTAATATATTTGTTATTTGTTTGTTTTTCTGGCTATGAATTCTAATTACAATTCACAACTGGCATTTATATAGCCCGGGAGCCAGTAACAGGTCTTCATGACCAACTTCCTCCCGCGAGATAATTCGTGAGACGTATCAGAGAATAGTATTATAAAGCCTAGTGGACGTCAGCTGGCGCGCGGTTGGGGGGGATGAGTGGTGGGAGCCTCCCAATCATGTAGAAAAAACAAATAAGTCATTTCCTCTCAGCTGAAATATATGTTAAATTGTAGTTAGCCCAATATCTTAACGAAAAATATATCTAACGATACCCATAACCCAATATCTTAACGATAGTCACCAGCTGACGTACAATGTGCCATGTCATAACCAGTTGATTATTTTTTTTTCGTTGAGATATTGGGTTAACTAAAATTTAACAAATATTTGAGCTGAGAGGAAGTGACTGAATTGTTATTTTATTTTTCTTCATGCGTGGGGGGCTCCCACCGCCCATCCCCCCAACCGAGAGCCAGCTGACGTTCACGAGGCTTTATGATACTGTTCTCTGATACGTCTCACGAAGTATCTCGCGGGAGGAAATGATTGACCAAATTTTCACCTGGCTCCCGGACCAATAGTATTATCTTCCTACAAAGACATAAATTGGCGTATAGTTTATTCGTTTCTATTTTGTATGCGTATTTTTATTCGCGAATTGATGAAAGTGTTTTGTTTTTCCAACATTCGGATTGGACACCGACACTGATTGCTTTATTGCGTTTTAATACAGGTTTGTCTAGGAAAAATGTTTTTAAATATTTGTTATAAGATTATAACAAGCTTTAAACTAAAACATAAATATTATTACATCTTGTTTATTTGTTTCTATGTTATTTGAGTATAATTTAAAAGTGTTTTTCGACGCAAATCCCAAAACAACTTGCTGTGTTTTTTATAGGCTTGTCTACCAAATAGTAGTAGTATCTTTATATAAATATTTAATAACATATTAAATAATTACTTACATAAAAGTTTAATTGATTTCATTATAAACGTTGACAGAATTTTAGACTTTAATAGAACATGTCCGGGATGCAGTAACTAAATTACTGATGCATTAATACAATGCAATATTGTTCCTCGGGAGATCCTGAGCTGAGCAATCTAACTTATCTCTACAACTATTGCTCATTGATATACATATACCTACTATACTTTTAATACATTTTCATTGGGCTATTGAAATCAATCCTACTAGTCCTACTAATCCTACTAATATTATAAACGCGAAAGTTTGTAAGTATGGATGTTTGTTACTCTTTCACGTAAAAACTACTGAATGGATTTTAATGAAACTTTACAATAATACAGCTTATACATCAGAATAACACATAGGCTATAATATATCCCTGTACTCTCACGGGATGGAGAGTACGCGGGTGAAACCGTGGGGCACTGCTTGTATAAATATACAGACGTAAAGCTTGTGAGATTGTAGGATTGCAGCCCGGTAATCTAAATATATTGAACCGATTTTGAATATTTTTTTTACCAATGTAAGACTGCGTTATTTGTAAGTGAATATGGGTATACTTTATCTCCGTACTAACACTACTAACACGGTTATGTGCACGTGTGAAACCGCAGGGCGCTGCTAGTTATTTTATAAAGAACAAATGTTTTACTAATATTTTGTTTTATCTCTTAAATATCGTGTCTAATATGGTGAGCTTCACATTTCATTTTATGACCATCTCATGCCCGCAGCTTCGCGTTAGAGTTCGAAAAAGTAGATTAAGTATTTTCTTGCTAGAATAAGGTAAAAACTAACAAATAAGTAGTTTATCATTATCAATATTATAAAATGCAAGTGTGTTAATATCCAAACTTTCAAACTTACGTATTTCAAATTTAAAGTGACACTAGCGAAAATATAACTTACCATTGTTTCCGAAATATTTCATGCAAAATCGTCTAGGTAGAGACTGAATTTCAACAAATAAATACAAAATATTATGTAAAATATAATATTAATCGAAAGAATTTTTTTTTTTAAGTGTAGTTAGATTCATTAAAAATTGCATTATAGACTACAAATTTAGTATAAACAGGTACATTGTAATAAAAATAAATAATAAAGGTTTGTATATTGTAGAATTTATTAGTCCAATTTTGATTCCATTTGTGTGGTTATGCCTTTATTAATATTTATTGTGTCAGTCTAGACGTTATCGACCTCAGTGATTCACCGACCACGCTGACTCACCATTTCCCCGTAACTGTGGCCCTCGCAATATCATGTACTGAAACATGCAAATATAAGGGGCAAGACACTTTCTGTGTGTCACGTGTTAAATTCTAATGAAAACTGGAATATTTTTCCAATCATCATTAAAATATGTTGTTTGTTGAGCATCACGAGGAAATACGTTTTGACAAAAATAGTAAATCCGGCCAGTAATAATAATTTGACCATTAAAAAAATGAAGCATATTATTGGAACGAAGTTCCTTACGGCAGGCTTGGAGGGGATAGGGATTTTGCTGCGCGACCGAACTGAAAAAAATGTGATAGTAAAACCGTAAGAAAAAGTCCGTGGAAAAAAGTGCGTGGAATAAAACCGTTAAGTGAGACGTGCGCAGGCGCGACAGTCGCATACACAAGCGAGTAGTGTATAATACCTTTCTCCTTCTCCCTCTTTCTTTTCGTTCTCTCATCCCTTCTCTTTCTTAACTTCGTTCCTACCTGGTGTACCACGACACCACACCATTTTTTTAAATTTATTGTGAGCTGGATTGTATGGAGCCAAAAAATTGTACACTTTATAGCGAAGGGCTCGCCTTCGCTATAAAATGTACTTTATATAAAGTACTAATGTTTTTGGTCCAATTAAGGTTAAGGGAGTAACAACTATAAATATGATAGGGTAAAAGCACTAGTTGTAGAAGTATTTCATTAATAATATTATATTTATCATAATATCATAATCCCCATCACAAGAATCTATGACATCACACAACATACGCAGCTAAAATTAGCACAAATGTTCGATGTAGCGTTCCTAATTCAAAATCAACAATGGCCGCGGCTTATTTTCAAAATTTAATTCATGTATTCTCTTCGACGCACCCGTGCGTTCAGTCGCGAGTAATAGATGGGTACACAGTAAACGATGCGAATAATTAGCGCGTGATTGGACTAATCGATTCCATGTATCGATTAGATTACCGATTATTATACTCATATGGGTTAATGATGGTATCGATAAAGTTTACGATCCGATTAAGCAAGGAGGGTAAATTAATGAAGTCATATATCTAGAGAATGTTTTTCGTTTATAGTTTGATATACTATAAATCAGCTTTTTTCCGTTGAATGACTCACTTATAATAAGTAAGTAAATGTTTTTATGTCATAAGAACCAAATAATTTCTGTTGCATAGTTAGGTCATTTTTAAAGGCTAGAACGAATTTCTCGTTACTAAGTCCAAATTGTTTGAGAGGTTGCTCTTCAGCCTTTATAGTTCATACAAAATACATTAATTAATATATTCAAAATGTTTTTACAATATACATACCGGGCCCTGTTTAATAAAACTTACAAATTGTGAATTGTAATTGTAGATTACAATTTACAATTCTACAAGTTTCTGTTTAATAAAAAATACAAATTACAAGTTTAATATTGTGGAAAACTTACAAAATTGTAAAATTGTACCTACAATTTACAAATTTGTAGAGAAAACTGTTTTATTGAACAGAGAATTGTAATTACAAGTTTACATATTTTGTAAATTGTAGTGCAATTCCGACAGGCGGATTAGCGTATGTCAAAAATTTACAATTTAGTGTTTCAACCTATAGAAATCTATTTGATACACAAAAATGGTTCTAACAACTAGTAGTGGAAGTAGTGACAGTAATAATGATGAATATATCATAAGAGAACGGCAGAAACGGATAGTTTTTCGTGAAAGGATTAACTTTACTTTTGATGCGACAAATTTTACAGAAACTTATATAATTGTAAATTGTAATTTACAATTACTTGTAAGTTTTATTAAACAGGGCCCAGGTTGTGACAATAAACAAAAAGTACTTATCGTCCACAGCAATTAGGCGCAAGACGCCAACACGAAATCCGAACCTCGCCTTCATCAAACGCTTCTTCTAATTGAGATAAGCATGGGATTAAGGCCGGTTTTAGGCCTAATTGTTGTGGAATTCCAAAAGATTTTTTTAAGACAAAAAGGTATAGCAACAAAATCCGATGTCAATATATAATTATGAATTGGGTATCTATAGTTAGGTTAACTTTGGTCTTTATTTCATGGAAATAAAACACGTTTTATAGAATATTTTATACGGTGTTAATAAGGTTACATGCCGACCACGAGCTAATCTCATTACCCGGTAATAACACCGTGAGCCATAGCAGCCGTAATGAACCGCTCTTAATTTCATTTAAAAGAAAATTGGTACTTTTACCTCACGTACATAATCAGTATCAGCAGTGATTTTGGATAACACTATTCTTTATTTTTGTGGATTACTGCTAATGTTGTAAATGCGAAAGTTTGTAAGAATGTCTGTTTCTTACTCTTTCAAGCTAAAACTACTGATAGATTTCTATAATAATATGTATAATATATGAATATGAACTGTATAATAATAATATTATATTTACACATATAATAGAAATTTGTTTAGAAACTTGTGAGTTTCGGTGATTAGAATATTCGTAACAACTAATGCGATTTAAACATTTCTATCAGCCTAAGAACCGAGATGATACTAACTTACAGAGGCAATAGTAGAGACCTTAATTCAAGTAAGACATTAAATCACAATCTATACATATAAATAGAATCGGAATGTCTGTTCGTAATATTAAAATAACAGTTTATTGTTTTCTAACGCTTACACGAATTTCACTCATAATGAAACAACTTTTACGGATTTTATCGTGGTTCATTGAGTTTTTTATATGCCTAACGTTTCGGATACTTTACAGTAACCATGGTTACGGAGGACTCCCGTGCTGGCAGTCTGTACTACTGGCAGGTAGCTATTATAATAAGGCGTAACTTAGGCTATAAAAATAATCATCATTAAACCGAATACATCCGTAAATCGGTCTATATTAAAGTCGCTTGCAACAGCTATTGATAATAATTAAAACTAGCCAAAATATCTTGGCAATTATTCATAACTATCATACTTCGCGAGAAATTTGCATTTTGGGAAACAATGATGTTTTAATACTTAACACACAGAATTGTGCTGACATAAAATTACAAAATCATTTTGACACTGTGCGAGCGGCTTGTTGGAAATTTAGCGCAAATGTGGTGTGTGTGACAGACAGTCGGACGGTAATGATGGCGTCGTGCAGTGTAAATGCAGTTTATTGCATATTATTGTTAAGTGTTGTTACACTTGCTTATATAATACGAGTATACTTACACTTTTTTATATGTTGGGACAACTCACACACGGCCATCCCAAACTAGGCAAAGCCTGTTTTTATGGTAACCAGAAACTGATACATTACTTATATATACATATTATAGATAAATTACGCCCAGACACAGAACAAATGATCATGCTCATCACACAAACATTTGTCCTGGGTGGGAATCGAACCCACGACCTTCTGGTTTAGCAGTCAGGGTCACTAACCACTAGACCAACAGGCCAGTCAACTTTCTTTCGTCCTATCATGGTGTGGAATTGTAGATGATTTCTTGCGTCTTATTGTATGATGTAAAACTATGTCTACTTACTCTATCTTGTGTATGTATTACCATTTTACAGTTTTCGGGAGAATAAAATCATATTGTCCATTATCAATTATCTATACAAATAAATGTGTGTTGGTTTGTAATTTCAGCTTTTTATTAAACGTATATGAACGTATGTACGACTATAACATGAAGAAATTATAGAAGCTGCGGACAACAGGTGGTTATGATAATTTTTTCTAATATTTTATCAAAATTCTACCATTAATAACGTCATAACCTCTCATTCAAAATGCACTAGCCATTGATATTTGCTACAAACATTTCCACGTTTATGGTTTTTCTTTAAAATTGGAGTAAATCTTTTATCGTTAAGAAAGTTATCTTTTTAGTAGCTTTTGAGTGTTTTTTGACAAAAAACATCTTGGGATTTAGGCGGCTACTTAATTTTTAATACAACCCAAGCAGTGCTTCCTCTTACAGATCCAGGGTCGTCTTGGAAATAAATCACTAAATATTTTAATACTGCAAAGAGACAAAAAAGAAAACACATTTATCTCAATTGCACTTTTCACAAAATGAACTTTATCTTCACTGCAGTCACGTTACAGATACTAAATCTTAAGCGTTCTAGTCACGTACACATTTGACCAACGACTTTGATACTCCTCTTTGACATACGCTCGGAGTTACACATCATACTCTATAAATGTTACGTGTTCTTTTGTTTGTTCGTTTGTTCTTTCATCTGCTACTTATTTTTATCCCAGATCAAAAGCAGAAGCTGATGGAGTCACATGTTTTGTGAATGTTCTTATTAATTTGACATATCATCCTAATAACAACAACTAATACTTACTCATTCCTATCCTTACTTAAATTTAAAATAAGTACTTTGTTTGTAGAACCTAATGAAAATATGTTTTTATTAGGTTTCTTTCTTTTTCTTTTCTTCTTCCTGTCTGTTTCCCTAATAAAATTAAATAAAGATAAAATAAAACCTCGTATTGTCCTTTCTTCTTCTAGTATATTTTTTTTTCTTTCGTTTTGATTCTTAATATTTTTTTCTTTAAGTAAAGTAGCGATAGTTGTATGTGATAAATCTTTATATGTGTGAGGAACAAAGATTATTATTTCCGTTCATCTATCTTCTACATTTTGATGGTTGACTTTGTTATCAACAAATTATGCCATCTCCATCTATGGCTACTGCTAATTGAACTAATCTTAAATCCAAGTCAATCTAACAAAAAAAATTATACACTCATTCACAATTACATTTTTTTATTCATGTAATAAATGTCTAAAAATATTTCAAACGTTACGTTTATCCCGTTTGTCATTAATCTCAATTAGCATTGTTTACGTTATCATTCATGACATTATAATTCGCAGCCGCCATGATGAATACGGCCCACGTGTCGATGTCGGTGCGGTGCGGCGTTTAGATTTAGTGATGTAATTAATCGGATTAAATTAAATCGATGTTTATATTCGATTGCACAGATTTATAAATATATATTCGATTGTATAAAGATAAGGAAAAGTAACGTATGACGCGAATTGTTTTCAAATATAAGAAAAACTAAAGTTGGTTAAGATCTGCACGGAGATCGTCTTTCCATCTGGTTAATTGGCCAACCTACACTTCCTTCTATAAATATGGCCTCTACTTTACTAAATAAGATATGCTTAATTTTCTGATCATAAATCAATACAATAATAGTTAAATCTGTGAAAAAGTAAAGTATCAACCCTTATATGTTCCACTGCTGGGCACGGGTCTCCTTCCTCGAAATCAGGCGAGGAGGGTAATGGGCCAATAGTCCACCGCGCTGGCCCAGTGCGGGTTGGTGAACTTCACATACCTTCAAAGACTTTCAATCTCATCCAGGCATGCAGGTTTCCTCACGATGTTTTCCTTCACCGGTGAGCGAACGATGGTCTCGTGTGCGCTTAGAAATTTAGAAAAACCCATTTCAAGGCACACACACGATACGGGTCAGGATCGAACCCGGAACCCCTCGCATAAGAGGCCGAGTCCGTCCACCACTGGACCACCGTCGCTCAATCTGTAAAATCAAGTCTCAAATACTCGTTACAATCATATTTATCATCGAACATTGGTATCGAGAACATTCTAGTGCAAGCTACATTAGGGAGTCGTTTGAGTTCGCGTCAGACGTGCCAATTTTTATCTTGATATGATTATTTCCTCCGCATTGCAGGCAACGTAATAAACAAACCGTTGAGCGTTACATTCTTCCATTTTTTCTTATATAATATTTGTATGTAACTTTTGATATTATGGGTGGCATCTTGTAGTATGTCATATAATTGAATGCGGTTATGTCATGTTTCATTATATAATTTGGTAGAGTAAAATGTTAGAGACGATTTTTCTAGAATGTATTAGTGATTTGTTCAGCATTTTATTCAATATAAATTGAGCCTATTATGTTATAAGGGTTTCCAACCAGAATTATTAAAATATCATACAAATATTCATAAAAAAATTAATTATAAAAGATTTATGAAATTTTGAGATTCTTTAAGAATGTTTAATTATTACAAATGTCGAGATGTCTGAGAATTTAATGAGGGTGCCCTTTGTGATTTAGTAAAAATAATAAAAATTTGATACAATAAAGAAAATATTTTTTTGTACTATTTTAATTTTTCTTGGTTTATTTTATCATCATTATTATCATCGTAACATGTATTACTACCTTGATTTTTAATCTTTTCAAGATGTCAATACTAACAGCGCCTCTTGGTTTCACCCTTCCCGTAGAAGTGGTAGGATAACTTATACCTATGTATTGTTCTGATATGTGAGCAATCTTTTTGTAAAGTTTCATCAAAATCCAGTCAGTAATACATTCTTACAAATTCTTACATTTATTCAACTTATTTATTAGGTACTACACTATCATTATACAAAATTTTAAAAGGAGACCTCATAACGTAGCCTCATAATGTAATTATTTTTTAAATAAATTTTTATAATTTATTGAACTATAATTTATTTACAATTTTTTATCAGATTAATTCGTTGAAAGGAAATAATCAACTAGAAATTGGAATATTTGGAACCATTAACGTTTTTCATTGTCATTTCGCAAGAACATTTACAGAAAAAAATCTACAGATAAAAAACAATCTATAATGGAATCTTTTGAAAAAAAAGTCAATTTCAATTTCCCCGTCCAGATCCGTTCACGCCAAACTATTTAAATAGCAATCTATTTCCAATAGCCCTAACCTAGGCGTCCTAGATTTATTATATTCACGCCGAAGCTAAGGTCCGACGCAGAAATTGCCAATTTCCTGCATGTAGTCCAGTGCACCAAGATTTTACTGCTCCATAAATAAACATGAATTTGTTTCCGATTAAATGGGAAATAGATTATTTCTTAGATTGTTTTTAACCCCCGAAGCAAACACAGGGGTGTTAGATTTACCATGTACTAGTACGTAGCACCGTAGCGTTAAAACTGTAAATTGATACTTGTAATTATATAGATATGTAATTATATAGATAGATGTAATTGTATATACCTATTTTAAAGCAGTTTTCCTAGCTTAGAATTATTATAGTACTTTTAACACGTTTTTTAAGCTTTTAATTTAGTTTTCATGACACTTGAATATGTATGTAATAAGTAACAATTAAAAAAATATGTTTAATTAATATTATGTCATAGACCTTTTTGGGTATCCTCCTCCAGTTGCCCCCATCTTTTTCTGTTGTTGGCTATTTTTATCCAATCTCGTCCTGCCAGTAATTGCAGAATGTCGTCTATCCAGTAAGGTTTTGGTCTGCCCCTTTGTCTATTGCTTTATGGACCTGTCCATTTTGTTATCTTTACACATATTTTCTAACCGTGACAACCTGTAATTGGAATTTTTTACTCTAAACTGTTACTTATAATTTTTTTGAATACCATTGGTTGGCCTTATTATAAATAAATATTTAAAAAAAAATTCTTTTTTATTATATTAGTTGAATAAGTGACTTTGAACAACGTGCCACCTGGTGGTAAGTGGTCGAAATCGTCCATGAACATAAACTAGTTTACCTAGAAATAGCCCAAACGGCAAAGCTGTTATGCGGGAGAAACCCCATGCAGCCGGGGTTGCAGCACAGCGCATCCCTCCCACATTTTTTTCTAAGGTCATTTTATTAGTTCCTTGTGTTTGCTAATAGTATTGTTTTTTAAGTACAACCCTTTTCCGTTCTACCGTGAAATCATTTTGGATTGCAATTAAGGGTAGAGTAAGAATTAGAAGACTGTAATAACTGATCATAGATGGATGTATGGTCGCTTATCCGCTGTCTACATAGGTAGTAAAATAAAGATTAACCGCTATTAAACCGCTTGATTAAATCGCTAAATATATGTCAGTATAAATAAAGTCTCACGAAGAGAAAGAACAGTTACATATTCTTGATACTATTTATACTATAATATATAATAATAATAAATAAATAAAAAAATACCTTAATAGGTCAGTTATATATGACAAAACAATCAATGGCCACTTGTTGGCCACACCCGGATCTATTCATTGGAATATATTTTTAATTTTCCAGTCAAATATTCAAGAGTTAATTGAAGTAAAATTTAGCCGCGTGAAAAGCTCTAGTCTACTAAAGCTACTAAAGCTCAGATGAATGCAATTGAAAGCTCAAAGGCGATTGAATCGACGTAATCAGCCCACAATCAATTCAGCTAACGCGACAAGCTTGGGTTAGCATTATACAACTTTTAAATGTATTAATGCTTTTCATTTATTACATGCAAGGTGTGTCAAGCGATATATTCTATTTTTTTATAGCATAGGAGGGCAAACGAACAGCCGAAGCCTTGCGACTATCGACGCCCATTAACATCCACACAACCAAAGGTTATGCGGATGCGTTGCCTTACTTTTCCCTATCATATCCCACCAATGGGCCACCGGAAACTCACAAACCGCACGAAACGCGACAGCATAACTGTCACTTTACACCGGTATTATGTGAGAGGTACTATCCCGGTCGTGCCGGCCGAATTCGGCTGTAGAGCAGCATGATACTACCTCTTAACAATTACTTGAAAATACATAGCCTACATGACCTTCCTTTAAAAGAAAAAAGGATTCGAATAAGTATAACTTTTTAAGAGCATAAAATTTTTAAAACGAACTTAAAGAGTATATTTTAATTTTTCATATTTCTATGTATTATCATCGGCTCCTGATCTGCGGTCCAAATACCAAGTCTCTAGCTTATCGGGAAGTTAGTTTTAATAATCTGTTAAATTTCACGCTCACACCCAAAGCAATAGAAGGAAAGATTAAAGGAAAGATTGAGGGGAAAAGAGGAAGAGGTAGACAGAGACGGACTTATGTGGAACAAATAAAGGAGAAAGTACAGGTTATGTCCTATCAGGAGGTTAAGGTGTTGGCAGAGAAGAGAAGTGAGTGCCGAATGCTCCACCGACAAGAGCAAAACTCTTAAATAAAGAGAGAGACACCCAAAGCACGTTAATAAGAACACGGTAACATGATAAAATGAGATCAAATTATATATTTTAAATTAATTAATAATACTAAAAATGTAACTGGGATAAACGTCTTGATCGTTAAAATTTCGGCGTTCGTTGACTTCTGTTTGCTGTGATCTAGCAGGTTACGGGATATATTTGGAACTTGTTTAAAATGGACCATTAACAAGTTTTTCACTTTTATTTCGTGGAGCTTTATAATAAAGCATTCTCTATCATATCCTTGATCTCGTGAGCAGGTGAAAACCCCGTTTATTGAAGAAGTCAATATGCTATTGTAAGTAAAAAGAATGAAAATTAATTTAAACCGCAACGACGTTTACTAATTATAACAATTAAATTGTAGATTTATGATTGCAAGTTACGGAACAAAGTTTTCTGAATCGAAACGCGGATATCCATACTAAAATCATTAATGTGAAAGTACGGATGCTTGTTACGCTTTCACGCGAAAACTACTTAACCGACTTTTATTGTACATATTCTCGGAGGTACTAGAAGTAGCATAATATATACATTAAAAAAAAGTTTTTTTTCCTAACGCAGGCAAAGCCACGGCCAACGGCAGATATATATGTATGCCATATGTATGTCTGCTACAAATGCTATGATGCTAAAACAAAAATGTTTTTGCTGGAGGCTTGTTCATCGGATACGCTACGTCACGTTTTTTATTCCGCCCAAATTATTTTTGAGTTACTAGCGGAAAATTTTGTAAATTTTAATATCATATGGAATTTAATTTACAAGTTATAGACAGAGAATCGGTTGGTTCTTGTTGGATTCCAATGAAATGTCGTTTTGACGTTACTCGTGTGAAAAATCTAATGTTAAACATATGGCGGTGTTGATGATAGAAAGAGATGGCTCGCTTTAATTTTACAGAGCGCCATCTCTATCGCACCTGCCAGAGCGTCTGATGAACATCATCAGCTTTTATCCACTGCTACACTTAAGCCTCCCGACCAACCGACCCCTTGCCTCTAGCATCCAACAAAGAAATAAAAATAAGAAATAAAATAACACAATGGTCAGATTTAAATAAGAAAACAGCCTCAATAGAAATTTACTTTCATACAAAGAGCTCTTGGGAATCCAGACTTGTGGCCTTCGAAAAGCTACTGAAAGCAAATCAAATATGAGTTGTAAAGAACGTCTAAAAAAACGTAGAACATAAAAACCTGCTTTACACATAAAATGAAAAATCTTGTACAGTATGTAAAGTTCGCCAATCCACAATCTCGAATACCAAACTATGCCATAATATCCTCGCTCTATTTCGAGAAGGCTCATGCATAATAATAGGAAGTATATTCCCACGTAATCAAATTATATCCCAAATTAATGCTATACACAAATAGTCCCCGCTTTGACCTATTTTATATAAATATTAACTATATTAAAACTTTTAAAAGACCAAACTATGCCACACGTCGACGTGGGAATTTACTTGGACTGGGGAACCCTCTGTATGTAACGCCCGTTAAGTAATCGTGATACCTACTTTCAACAGAAATAAATTTTCCCTATAAATGGTTATGTTATATATAATTTTTCATTAAATATTTGACGTCTGTGTAAAATTTAGAAGTATGGTTTCGCAAATCTTAAATTACTTTCAGGTTATATAATAATTTCAATAACTTTGTGAGTTTTATTTAATCGTTTAAATTTAATAGATAGAGAGAGGTTACAGTTGATAAATATATAGAAAAATAGATAGTTAGATAAATAGATCAAAACTGATATACATATACATATGAAATACATATACAATGATATACATATGAAATAGAAATCTGGAATGCTGGAATCGTTAGTTATAGAACTAATTAAAAAACATAATTATTATAAAAATCATTAAAAATAATTAAGCTATAAACAGATGTAAAATAAATAATTTTAAGTTAGTAATTTCAAAATACACTAAATTTGACCATAATTACATAAAAACGGAAATTTGTTTGTACGCAGTATTCACGACTTAAGCAAAATATTGGCTTGACAATCAACTAGCACATAGCTACAAAAACGTCCTCAAAAGGTTTGTACATAATCTTCATTCTACAATATAACCTCTAATTGATGTAAAATTGATCGATTAATTATAAATCTAATAAAAATAAACCTAATGAAAATATTTTACACTCACAGCAAACGGATCGACAGTGCCAATTAAGTTTTGAAGTGAAGGCCTCGAAGATGGAGTGTTATTGGATGCCATGAGTGGGGAGCCAACGTTTTAGCGTTTTTAAAAATAAAAACTCCATCTGCTATTGAGCCCTTTTTTTCCGCGGGAAATATGTTATTGGCGCCAACTGCCAGTATGGTAGTTATAGTGGTTAAGGGTCTCGGCTTTTGAGTCTCTAAAAAATTCCACGGCCCACTAAAACCAAGTACCCAACAGATGCCATCGGTCATCATAATTGAGGCGATGTATGGGAACAAACACCTTGCTATGTCTAAAGATCTATTAGATTAATCCGTCGTAAATAAATTTTGAATTAACATACAATATCTCAATTTAATTATCGAATAATTGAATTAATCAATAAAATTAATCCTTAATAATGGAATAATTAAATTAAATTCATCGCTTTAATCGAGAAGCTAAAACAAAAGTCACGCACGATTCATGAACGCAAAGTATCGCAGAATTAACCTAAGTGATTCAGGCGCCCCTATAAAAAGGTTCGATTTCGCTTCCCCCCTTCACCCCCATCTTTGTGGGCGGGGATTAGGGTTGCGCGCGCAAACAAAATCAATACGGTTACCGCTACGCACAAATATAGAGATGTCATGGTCATATCGATATAACTTAATATTGTAAATATGTGTTTATTACTTACGACTAACATATTGCGATAAAAAATCACTAACCAAAGCTATATTATCAGAGTAGGCTAGTTTAATTTTTGATTCCCGTATTCTCACGGGAACGAGGACTACACGGAAGGGACTCTAGACCAGTAATACTAATATTATTGATACTAATAGACAGGTAATGTTTGGTAATCTTTATGAACTTATAGTATTTTGACCATCAATTATGGGCAACGGTGACCAACCGGTGAATATCTATATTATATTTTTAAAGATACATATTTGTCAGCTTAAAATAAAAGGTAATCTCGAAAACTATTCATCCGATTAAAAAAAAAACTACCAATATTATAATATTTCATTATCAACGGGTGACATAGGCTTTCTGTTCATCTTTTGCGTATGCAGGAGCGAGTAAAAATGCGGGCAAAGGTTAGCTTATTGTGATTCGGTGTGCCTTTAATATGGTCGCCATGGCTGTGTAGTTTTTGGAGCTGCTTAATACAATTGTAAAAATGTAAACATAGTGTAAATTTTAAAATAAATAACTATTATAAACTTGCAAGAATATTAAGCGCAACTAAATTTAATTCAACATAGTACTGTGTTTTTTAAAGAGCTCTATATTCGAATAGCGCATAGAGCTAACGATCCTCATTCCAAAAATATATCACAAGTGGGGTCTTAATTTTTGTCAAAATTATTATTCTATACCTATCACTAACGTTTGTCTAAATTTAGCGCGCAAAATACACGTAATGATAAAATAGGGTGTATACCATATTCTAAGGCCATCATTACGTACATTTGTCTATCTTTTTTTATTTATGTGGTTTTAACCCACATCTTTGATTGGTGGAACCAAGTTCTATCATGTCACTTATTATGTCCGTTCTTCAAAAAATCACCCTGTATAATACATACGGTATTAAGAAAAATATTCACCATGCGAAGATATTACAAAATGAATATAATGTCTGTATACATAGTATTTTAATTTAATTATGTACTTTCTTGATCATACTTATAAATTTACATACGTCATTGATATAAATAAAATCTATGCAATACATTGCTCATGAAATAGAAACGCATGTTACAGATTATCTCCACATGTCGTACGGCTTCCGTTTCATTAGTATTGCTAACTAGCAGCGCCCCTCGGTTTCACCCGCGTACACCCCATTACCATAGGACTGGGATAAATTATAGCCTTTGTGTTATTCTGATGTAAGTATAAGCTATATTATTGTAAAGTTTAATTAAAATCCATTAAGTGGTTTTTACGCGAAAGAGTAACAAACATTCATACAACTTTCGCGTTCATATCAGTAGAATGTAATAACTAGCTGTTGCACGCATCTTTGCTCGCGTTGATTTACTGTCGTATACTAATAATTATTACTCTTCTATATCAGACATAACGCAGATTTACATAGGTGAAAAAAATTTGAAAAACGAATGGGTAGTTCTAAAGATCACCGCGTATATAGAAACGAACAAATACCTCTTTATAGCACTACAACGTTTCGCTCTTGCTTAATCATATTAACAGACGTATTTAGACTGATACTATCATACTTGTAGATCCAAACCCGTATCCGAACTCATGAATCCACTCTATAAGTTTTATTCTAGATCTTTTTTTTTGAGTTTTGAACGCCCTCTACATATTTCTAATAGAATGTAGCTGAAAATGCTTTAGTAGATTAATAAACGTAGCATCAAAACTAAGTAAATCTAAAGAAAGTAGAGTATCAACCCACATTATGTCTCTATACTGTATCGGGCCATAGTTCACCGATGCTCTAGCCCAATGTGGGTTGGTAAACTTCTAAATCAAATCAAATCAAATAATATTTATTTCGTAGGCAAATTACATAGCACTTGAAACATGTCAATTTTTTTTATAAGCTAATGCTAGATTCGCAAAGTAGCAGTTTTCCTCAGAGAAGAATCTAGCAAGAAACTCTGTAGGATTGCTCTTTTTAAAATATAGTTTTACAATTTTTGTAAGTACATCAAAATAACAACATACTAATATACAAATAAATAATAACAACATGCTAGTTACATAAATTAATTCAAATTTGCCTAAAATAAATAAGTAAATAAATTTGGACCCCGCAACAGATCAAAACAAACAAGAGGATGTTAATAAAAAGAAAACAAAAAACCAAGCGAGGTAGAAACTGCATAACACGACCAGCCACCACAGCGGCACCTTCACATAGGCCAGGACGCGTGTGCCAGCGTCAACCTCTTCCACATATTAGAGGGAAGTGGAGGACCCATCACACAACGCCACCACTGCAATGGCATAAGCGAGCATGACATGTCATACGTTTCACCTTAATACAAGTTTAATTTATCATACTGCAGGCTCAAAATTTATATACATTCTAAATAAATACAGCTTGATAGAAGAGCAGTTCAATCCCAAGGATTTGCGTCATCGAAATATTCATTAATCTTATAGTATCCTTTTTTACTTAGTTTTTGTTTGATGACAATCTTAAATTTCTTGGGGCATAATTCCTGTATATTAGAAGGGACCCTGTTGTAAAAGCGTATACATTGACCCACAAAAGATTTACTTACTTTGTTAAGTCGACTACTATAGGGCACTAGCTTATTTCTATTTCTAGTATTTACATTATGAATATCACTTTTTTGTTTAAACAGATGAAGGTTATTTTTGGTATACATTAAATTTGTGAAGATATATTGTGATGTTAATGTTAATATATCAATATTTTTAAAAAAATCCCTAAGAGATTCCCTGGGACCCAATTTATAAATAGCTCGAATAGCTCGCTTTTGCAGAATAAATATGCGCTCGGTATCAGCGGCATGACCCCACAGCAAAATGCCATAGGCCATAAGACTATGAAAATAACTAAAGTAAACTAACCTGGCGGTTTGAATATCCGTCAGGTTCCTTATCTTTTTAACCGCGTAAGCTGCAGAACTGAGCTTATCCGCTAACTTGTCAATATGAGGGCCCCATTGCAATCTAGAATCTAAAGTAATACCTAAGAACAAGGTTGTTTCCACAAGGCACAATTTTTCTCCTTTTATCTCTATATCCGTATTAACTTGTCCTACGTTGGGCAGAGTAAATTTAACACATTTTGTTTTCTTTTCATTAAGCACAAGATTATTTGCAGTAAACCACTCAACAACTTTATTAATGGCATTGTTTACGTCGTCATATTTATCCTGTTGTCGTCTAACTTTAAAAAGTAAAGAAGTATCATCCGCAAACAACACTATATCATGACAGTTATTTACAAGACTCGGTAGATCATTTATATAAATTAGAAAGAGAAACGGACCAAGAATTGAGCCCTGCGGGACACCCATGGTAACCGCAGACCCACCTGACACTTTTCCGTTTACATCAACCCTCTGTACGCGTCCATGTAAGTAAGACTTTAAAAGGCTCAGTGCACTGTCTCTCACACCGTAATAATGAAGTTTCCTGACCAAGGTACTGTGATCAACGCAATCGAAAGCCTTGGACAAATCGCAAAATACACCCAAAGCGTCATGCGACTCCTCCCAGGCATCAAATATGCATCGTATTAGTTCAACACCTGCATCGGTTGTTGAACGACCCCTGGTAAATCCAAATTGCTTGAAATGCATTACTTTATTGGAATAAAAGTGAAATTGCAATTGATCTAAAATTATTTTTTCAAATATTTTACTTAGCGTTGGCAATATAGATATAGGTCTAAAGTTGGTGGGGTCAGACTTACTGCCAGCTTTAAATAAAGGTATGACTTTACTGCACTTCATTAAATCAGGAAAAACTCCATTATCAATACATTTATTGAAAACCATAGCTAGATGGGGAGCTATGCAGTTTATGATGGAGTTGATTATTGTGACGGAAAGGCCATGCAGATCAGCGGTTTTTTTAACAGTCAGTGATTTAAAAGCTTTTACAATTGAGTATGCATTGACGTGATGGAATACAAAGACAACCTTTAACTCGACCATGTTCATCTTCAACAAAGATTCAGCTAGAGTGGGAGAAGAATTTAGGTATTTGGTAGTCGAAACTGGGATGTTAGTAAAGAATTTATCAAAAGCTTCGGCAACCTCAAGATCTGTACTGATACAATTTCCATCAATATTCAATTTAAAATCGAGATTGCGTGGTTTGGCTTTACCAGTCTCGCTGTTTATAACTTGCCAAGTTGTCTTTACAATATTCTTACTATTAACAATCTTATTCTTTATGAATCTAGATTTAGCCTCATTACATACACGCTTAAACAGTTTAGAATAATTACGAACATACTCAACAAATGACGGACTATTGTTCACTGTTTTTTCATCATATAGACTGTACAATTTATTTCTACTAATCATAATTCCTACTGTTGCCCAATCACTAAACTTTAGACAATCGTTAACTTTCAAAATTTTAGGTTTAAAAACAGTATCATATTCCACTTTAGTAACATTAAACACCTTATTGTATAACATATTTGGATCTTCACAAAATTCCAGATTTGTAATTTTTGAACTTACATTATTATTAAACATTTTTAATCTAGCCTTAGTAACTGGTATGTATTCGATATTCTTTTTCGTTTTGTTTAAATTTATTTTAAAATCTGCCCTTAGGCCGCTATGATCAGACCTTAATTTGTTTATGACATTCATGTTTGTGGATTCTAGATTTGTAAATATATTATCAATACAGGACTTAGTATTAGCTGTAGTTCTAGTAGGTTCTAGAAATAGATTAATCTTCTTCTTACCTACTTAGCTACCTTCAAAGACTTTTAATCTCATTAGGCGTGCAGAATTCCTCGCGATTTTTTTTCACTTACTTTGAAATTTGGAAAAACTCATTGAAGGCACCACAAGGGGACAGAATCGGACCCGGACCTTTACCCACAAGAGACCGGGCCCATACCCGCTGGACCACCATCGCACATCTCTTAAGAATTAGATCTACTCAATTTTAATACCACATCTAGTGGTAGGTTCAATTTCTCGCTGAACTTTTTCCCCTCAACATTATAAACGACGTTATGTCTTTGTATTGGCATCTCAGATGGCGTCTTAGATGTTTGATGAATGGAAAAACTTTCATAAGTTTTTACCGGTGGGTGGGGAACGCTTTGTATGTTCGCGCGGGTAATACAATCCTGCTTATTTGCAAATATCTTTGCCATATTTCAGAAAAGAAGGGAATTACGTCTCAGGGTAAGCAACGCTCGTATGTTTAGAGTCATAGGAACCTGGTTATTTGACGTTGACTACTCATGTGCTAATTTAAATAATAATAATAGAGGAAAGTATCCTGGATTTGATGAAAAGTAAAGAAAAGTTAAAAGGTTTTTATTCAATATTGTACTGAGTATCTTACTGAAAACATAAGCAAAATATTTTCTCAATTACATACTATAGGTATTTAATTCAAATGTTCTTTTTTTCCTTTTCCACAATTATTAAAACAATCTATACTACTACGATAACGCTGAACAGTTATTGTTTGTTTGTTTGTAGAATATGAGAAATATTTTTGTATTTCATTTCTTCTTCGACGACCTCCGTGGCTCAATGGTTAGCGCGTAGGCGCTCAAGCCCGGAGGTAAAAAGAAAGTAAAATATCAACCCTTTATGTCCCACTGCTGTGCACGGGTCGTCTCGAAATCAGGCGAGTAAATATATGTATTTCCTTTGTCTGATACCCGTAATACAAGTTCTTCGGAAACTTACCATGGGACCAGATTAACGTGGTGAAAAAGCGTTCATAGATATTATTATTATTATTATTTGCTATTCACAAGAAAGCATAATATACCATCAATTTCTTAATTTTAAAACTGGTCATACTGCAGGAAGCAACTCCATAGCACAGGGACGGGGTTGTCTAGTCGATATCATCACATCACTAATTACTAGAGCACTATAACTTTAAAACTTAATTACACTGTCCATCCGCCGCTAATTAGTTCACTTGACTAATGGTCTCCATAATGGCGGGGTTAACGAAATTATCTATTTTATATCGATTATATCGATATGGGCACATCACTAACAATATTTCGTTTAATTAACGAAGATATGTTTATTTGAAATATTATTTTTCATCTGTACGCTATAGGATAATACATTAAATTTTGTACTAGGTTATAATCTATATGTGACCAGCACACTACCACCACATGGATCTTATTCTTCACGTGATACCGCTAACTTTAGTTCTCTAGCGAAGGTCCGGAGGGCTTTCTTTCGAATCTCTGCCAAAGAAACGCCCAGCATAGTACGCTCCATAGCACGTTGAGCTACGGCAAACTTGCTAGTCGTAAATTAAATGACCACGTTTCGGTCACGTAGTTATTGTATTATCTTGTGATCGATCAAATATCGCCATTGTACATAATATTATTATTTCCTAATATTAATATTGAAAGCTGTTTGCAGAATATTGCTATATTATAAACATAATTATGTCTAATCTCTATCTTTGTGTGCGATAGTAAAAATAATCTTATTATCCAATTAGCCTTAATATTATGTTGGTATGAGTTAATCTATATCTTTATAATTGTAATTATTTTGTGCGTGTTGCTGAACTCGTCCTAAACGGCTGGACCGATTTAAATGAAATATTACGTATGTATAATGGTGTATATTCCAGATTAAGTCTATTTCAAAATATGTTGGGTTATATGCCTGTTGGTTCTGCTAGTGATGCCTGTGGTTTAGTCATATTGTGGTGCTGTCTACGCCAGGACATATTATGTACGTGATAAAACAATCATTATCATCAGCCTTTATCAGTCCTGTGAACATAGTCCTTAATCAATGAATACAAAGCCGGCTCACCGGCCACTGCGTGGATATCTGCATATATTATGCATTGTAATTTTATACTAGATTTTTACCGGTGGGTTGTACCACGCTCTCGTCTGCCATGGTACCTGGTACCACCATCCCGCTAATCTTCCGGTTTTTTTTCGAAAGGTCTAGACATTTGGGTCTGACGGCCTTTAAGATCAATTGGTAGGTAGGTGAGCAGATGGCTTACCTAGTAAATCTAATCTTCCGTCAACCAGCTATTATGCCACCATAAGTAGCGCGGGAAAGGTTACTGTTACGAAGATGTCTTACCATCTAACGTTTTGGGACAATTATGAACAAGTTACCTAAGCTTGTTAATCATCATGATGATCATCGAAGATTTAATGACGACTTGTCATCGGATGGTTGATTGTTCGTCTATCATTTCATAAATTACATAGTTTTAAATATATAAAATACATAGTTTACAAGTTTTTTTGCATATGTTGTTTTCAGATGTGTTACAAATAAGCTATTATTAGCCTAGGTGGAGAGTCAAGTGTCTGCTAACTACGCCCAGTTTATGCGGAACAGCTCTCCGGGTATTGTCAGGGCTAATTTATTCAATGGCGCTTATACTGAGTATGCTTTGTTTAGTTTCTTCTATAGTCTATGATATTATTTAGATAGTTTTATGTGAAATGTTAATTTATGATCTTGGCATTATTTGCCGTAGATTCCTAATTGAATGATATTTTTGGAACGAAGTTCCTTACGGCAGGCTTGGAGGGGATAGGGATTTTGCTGCGCGACCGAACTGAAAAAAAATGCGTGGAATATAAAACCGTTAAATGAAACGTGCGCAGGCGCGACAGTCGCATACACAAGCGAGTAGTGTATAATACCTATCTCTTTCTCCCTCTTTCTTTTTGTTCTCCCATCCCTTCTCTTTCTTAACTTCGTCCCTACCTGGTGTCCCACGGCACCACATCAATTTTTTTTAAATTTATTGTGAGCTGGATTGTATTGAGCCAAAAAATTGTACACTTTATAGCGAAGGGCTCGCCTTCTCTATAAAGGGTAAAAGCACTAGTTGTAGAAGTATTTCATTAATAATATTATATTTATCATAATATCATAATCCCCATATTTTTTTCTAAATTTAGTTTTGGTTATTAAATAAGTTACAAAAGACATTTACTGTTGATTGAGAATAAAAAGTTAATAAAAGTAAAAAATAAACAAACAATAATTGATTCAATAGAGCAAATTTTTCTTTTTATTTTTTATTTTATTTTATCTATCCAAATAAAATTAAAAAGTTCATGAAGAAATGCTAAATATATGCATTCACCAGGGGGCAGGACCTTGTTTTTTATGTAAAGAGACTCGCGTGGCGCTGAGGCCAGGTCCTTGTACACCAATTGATGGCCGTGTTTAAAAAATACGTGTTGCCCTAAGGACTCCTAGTCGTCTATATAACAGACGCGTGTCTCAATACCTGTACCTTATGGCCTATGGGATAAACATAGCTGCTTTGAAAAAATGGAAACGTTAAAAAAGCTTTTCCATAAAAAAATCTAATATAATATATATAACTATGATTTTTGACAATTGTTTTGTAATTATTTACTTATGATAATTAATATTTTAATTGTAATAAAAAAATGTTCCTTGTATTTAATAATTAATTGATCAAAAGATTCATTGTACTAAGATATTTAATTAATTTTTATGTTTTTTCTATGTCACACACCATAATTATGGTAGAATGTACTAGGGCATCATGTTAACACACCACCATTGTACTACATTCTTGTGATTAAATAAATTATTATTATTATTAAAAAAAAAAAAAATATAATGGGAGCTTGATATAAAAACATGTAAGCATAATGTATACTAATATCAATACTGATTGTTGATATTAAGCTAAGCTATGGAGTTTTGAATGAATGGATAATTGTTAGAATTTGTTCATTTTTGGAACTGTACATCAGATAAGAGCTACGAGGCTGTATGTTTGTGGGCTTTTAATTTAGACTAAAATTTCATGTTTTTATAAAGTTTACTTTCAACATTAGTAAAGTTTAAACAGAGTACAGCCAGTGTAAAATAAATAATTCTCACACGTAATTAAAATATCACACAAGTATTTTAATATACCCAGGAATGTTATGCGCGGAGTTGTCCGGGCAAACAATTGAAATATATTAAAATTGTGAGCGAGCCCGGATACAGGAGGTCCTTAAAATCCAATTAATTTAGGGCTCAGGGACGTGATTATAATATTAAAAACTTCCATTATCCAATATTGGTTGAGTCATTCATCGTCATCATCATCATCATCAGCCTTTATCTGTCCACTGCTGAACATAGGCCTCCCTTAATTAACGCCAAGACGACTGATCCCTTGCCACTCGCATCCAACGCGGACCTGCCACTGCACGGAGATCGTCTTCCCATCTGGTTAATGGCCGACCAACACTTCGTTTCTTTGTTACTCTTTCACGTAAAAACTACTGAATGGATTTCTATAAAACTTTACAATAATATAGTTTATACTTCAGAATAACACATAGATTATAATTTATCCCTGTACTCCCACGGGAATGGGAAGTACACGGGTGAAACCGCGGGGCGTGGCTTGTCAAATATACTTCTATTCTAAACTAACAAACACAAGGATATTTTTCAGCCATAAATAATATATTGATAAAGTTGTTATTAGTTGCAAGTTGTCAGAAGTTTTGGCGCTATGAAGTTTGTACGCTCGTATTTAACTTTTAATTACAGCAAACTAGCAAACGGGGTACTTTTACGTTTTTGGAAACGGCCAAGTCAGAGTCTTATTAGGTTTCACTATTTAAATTATTTTAATCGATATTTATGTATGTATATCGCATGAATACAGCTTACGTACGATTATAAATCTTTTTTTTTAACGACGGGAAATGCGCTTAGGCATACCGCGGGGGAGTGGGTCTCCCCAGGCGGGTATGAGGGACTCGCTGTACCCGAAAGATGGTAAATGGACGGAGCTCTACCCACTATAACCCGGCAAGTGCCATCAATGCCGTCTTTGGTGAAGTGCCCCGGATCTGTAAGCAACAGGGCACCTCGACGGCTAGTCAGAGCTCCCTCGGCTCAATTCGCTTCGCCTAAGGTGCTGGGTTGATCCTAGGCTACTGCCATGGCGGTGGGGCTCTGTAGCCCAGGATGACCCCAACGCTTTGGGCGAAGCGAATTGAGCCGAGGGGTCTAGAGAGGCCGCGCTTAGCTAGACGAAGTGTTGATCGGCTATTAACTAGGGAAGACAATCTTCGGCCGGTCCGTATTGGATACGAATGGGAAGGGATCTGTCGTCTTGACGTTCATTAAGTCCAGTAGCCGACAGATAAAGCCTGGATGAGGACGATGATGACTGTAATAAGGTGTTTTAAATACACAGCCGCCATTATCGTTCTTGAAAACTAATATAAAATACGTGAAAAATATAATAAATTGCGTTTAATATTTAATATACTGTATTGTGCGATGAAAGAGTCGTTAGCAGATAAAAGAGAATATATTGCTCAATATTACCCTGAATATTGCATCATGGCAATTAAGTAAAGAGATGTACTGAATTCGTGCCATACACTTTATCTCTGAGTTATCATCATCATCAGCCTTTATCCGTCTACTGCTGAACATAGGCCTCCTTCAATGAACGCCAAGACTGACGGCCTTATTACTCGTATCTAACACAGACCTGCCACTCCACGGAGATCTTTTTCCCACCTGGTTAATGGCCGACCAACACTTCGTCTACCTATACGCGGACTCCACTCTTGAACCTTATTGGCCCATCAGCCATCCTTCTGAGTGTGTGACTGTCACTTCAGCGAGGTTATTCTTCGCGTGATATCGGTAACTTTAGTTCTCTGGCCTCCGCCAGACCTCCGTCAATACCAAACTAAGATTTGTATTAAAATGATAGTTTTACTTTTACGGAATTTATCGCGGCTTAAGTTTTTTACAAGCCCGACGTTTCGGATACTTTATAGCAACCATGGTCACCGGAGGACACAGACTGTCAAAGTAAAATAGGTATATTTTTTATAATATATTACACACATGCAAAGAGAAGGGTAAAAATGTTGCAAGTATGAAATAACTTTACCCTAGCACCAGGCCGGTCGTGTCTGTTACAATGAAAGGATATTTGAATAAACAAAGCCGAAGCGTTTCATCAATATACCGTATCAATATCAGAGGTCAACAAATCTTGTGGGGCAACCCTCAAGGTACAAGGGACCGCGCTAGCATCAATATATATTCATATGGAAAAAATCGTAGTCAATATCCTTATTTGTTAAGGCTTATTAACCGACTTCCAAAAAAAGGATGTTCTCAATTCGTCTGTATGGGTTTTTTTGTTCTTTTGTTTGTTTGTTACACGATTACTCCGCTGTTTGTGAATGGATTTTGGCCAAACAGGATATTTTAATGATTAATCACATACGCCAATAAATTTGTTTTGGCTGGTACCGACTCCAAAAATACCTAATTTTAAATAGTAAAAGTAAGACAGAACACCGTTTTTGTGCATACAATATGCGTGTTACAATTTAACACAATCTATAATATTAAAAATATAAGAGAAAATATGTTTGTTACGCTTTCACGCGAAAACTACTCAATCGATCATCATGAAACTTTGTACACATATTCTCGAAGGTACTAGAAGTGACATAGGATACATTAAAAAAAGCAACAGCTAGTTAAAATATAAATATAATAAAGTGAGCGCTGAATTATGAATACAATTTACTGATACAGACATAAATGTTTCAATAATGTTTGGATGTTTGTTGTTCATTTCAGAAATAACAGATTTTAGTTTCAGAAGTATACATCGTCGCTTTCATACAATGTAAATGAGACCGTTTCACTGTTTGATATCCCCTTTGTTAACAAATATAACGCTTTGCGCAAATACAGTGTATGGCTTCAGTACAATCGAAGTTATGGCCTAGGAATACAAACTATGGCCTAAGTTACTAGACAATGTACAAGTGAGCCAACCGACTCGCAATATTGATTGCAAGCAAGCCATCAAAGTTTAAATGGATTCCAATCTTACTAGACAAGGAGACAACTTCGATATTTTAAATTATCAACTAGCCATAGGCATGTGAGGCTAACACATTCACAAACGATACTTTGAGGTGTCACAGTGAGTAATGAAAGAATACTATGCAAAAAAACGCTTCTACTTATGCGCTCCTGCCCCTCTAGACAAGTGGCAAACGCTAAACGAATAGAAATAGAATAGAATACTTATTGTATGGGAATAACAATAGCTGTCAAATTACATGTCGTAAACTAGTGTCATTCCCATATATTAAGTATTCTATTCTATTCCAATTCGTTTAGCGTTTGTGCCATGGTTTTATATGGGTTTGACAGACGCGCAGTTGCGGGTTTCATTAAAGTATTGTCTATAAATTGGTTTGAATGCCCCTATGCGTTCGAATCCCATGCGAAATTTATTCTCGTCCTTTATCGTTTGTCAACATAACATAAATAATTCCCAATCATAAACGTATGAACAATAAAGTTGAAATTAGCATCATTTTTATAATTTACAAATATATCTCCTGAACAGAACGAAACTTATTATATACATGTGTACGGTCATAAAATAAATAAAATGTTTACAATGAAGACGAATAAAGTTCACTTACTATTCTCAACTAATTTAAACTTCAAAGATTCCCCATTCTCAGAAGTTGGAGCAGAAGTTTATATGTAAAGTTGGAAAAGTAGATTTATCGAGAAAGTTCTTGTTCTCGATTGTTTCATAATATTAAACAAACTGTAGTAATAATATATCATCATCAATATGACTGACGCGTTCATCATCACCTCCTGTCCTATTGACGAGTGATGTAAATCATCAAGCAGACCAATACTCAATGAAAGAGAGAGGAAACCGTCAATGAGGCCTCCCTTTAATGCACCTTCAGAAACGCCCTAGTCTAGTCAAAATGGCCCTGGCTTGGCAAAAACCTGGCCTATTTAGAACATCACGGAAGGTCGGTGGCGACAGTGAACTCCTTCTATGAGGAGGAGTCTGACTTTTCGCCGGGACAACCAGGTCCCTTAAAAAGCGACTGAAAGCGCTCGCTGTGGTTTTGGTTTGGGTTAACATTAAGTGTGAACTCGACAGATGAATTCAATAGCCTTACAAGAGGTAAACTCGGTGTTCTCAGTAGAGCGGAGCACCTTACCACCGCTTACAATTAGAAATGGCGCAGATCCGACCTAGCATGGAATTCTGCTCCCACTTCTGGGCTGGACCACTTCAATACCAGCTCCTATCGTTTTACCGTTAAGGTTATATTCAATTGGCTTGATTCTTTACCGCTGGGTAGAGATGTCGGATCACTTGGCATCTTTCATGGGGAGTGCTCTGTGGAATGGTTCGGACATAATACTTCTGCAGCAGAATTCCACCACCGAATATCACGTCGAAATTCCAAATTTCACCACACCACCTCTATGTGAGGATATCCACAATCCGGAGCTAACTCGGAGCACCTCAGCCGATGCTGGAACATGCGGAGCTAAAAGCAATGTCACTTACTGTCATATGTTATTTATTATGTTATTTAACGTATGTAACGATAGTAGATTATTTCTTAGGCAAGATTACATAAAGTTATTTAGCTATTCTGAAATATAATTTGTTTTAATTTTACAAAAAAGGAGTCATTTAATTATCAGTTAGAACCACTATTATGATTTACTAGCTGTTGCCCGCAACTTCGCCCAAAAAACCCTTCTTTTAATAAAAAAAGTATCCTATGTTACTTCTAGTACCTCCCAAAATATGCGTACAAAGTTTCATGATTATTCGTCGAGTAGTTTTTGCGTGAAAGCGTAACAAACATCCACGTTTTTACCATCATATCCAATCGATCCAACCATCTACAATATTAGTGCGGATGAGTAAGACCTTGTTGACGCGAGTGGTAAGGGATCGGTCATCTTGGCGTTTTCAGGCGTGGACCAATAAAGGCTGATGAAGATCAGTATGACAATTTAAATTCTATACAAGCGATCTTTATTTGCGTCCTCAAACTGCACCTACTAATATTATTATGCTGCGGGTAAACCGAGGTATTGTGCCGAATTATGTAATTATATTTCATTAGGACGAGCGCCTCAGACAATCTACATACATTTACATAATATGCACACCGCTTCTCATCAACCAACTTGTACTTTACGTCATTGTTGGTTGATTTGGGCTTGACTCGGGTACAGCTTGTCGTAAGCTAAACGCATTGCCATCTGGAATTGGGCAAATGATGAGTAATAGAAGTGCCTACTCTCTCCCTCTCTCTCTTTTCGTGGATATGTGTCCCACATGGGGGTAGTGTCAGCCTTCCTTGTCAAACACTCCACTTCGCTTTATCCTTGATATCATTTCCGGAAACATTGCATTTTTTCGTGTCGGTCTGTAACACATTTGTTCATGTGGTCTTAGGTCTCTCTCTGGGTCTTTCGGAGATGGACAATTCGAGCACATGGTCACCAACGTTGAGCTCAAGCAGCTCGGATGGTCTCCTCTTGACATGTCCATACCACCTCAAGCTGTTCTCTTGCAGCTTATCGGCGATATCTCGCACGAATTCGTAATAGAAGCCTACTAATTGAATTATTTTTTTTTGAAATGTTAGATGGATATGAATACTGGCAAACGTGCCTGATTGACGTAACCCATAAATACGTCCAGGCGACTCATTCATGTCTAGCTCACCCTAAGATATAATAATACATGTGTCTGGAATAAACTAAGTCACCGGAAGGCAGTCAGTAAAAAAAGAATTGTACGCGACCTAAAATCTCTGTATATCTTCAATGTTCTTGTAATAGTTGAAAGTATACATCATCATCGTCATCATCAGCTTTTATCAGTTCAAGTGCTACACATAGGCCTCTCTTAATGAACACCAAAATCGATCATTCGCCACTCGCATCCAACACGGACCGGTCACTGCACGGAAATCGTCTACCCACTTGGTTAATGGCCGACCAACTCGAAGCAGAAGCCACGGTGATATGACGAATTTGATGGATTTGTATTCTTTAAAACTCGACTATCTATCTTTATCAATAAATTTCGTTTTCCAAGTGAGCTTCAAGTGAGCTCTATCACTCAGGTGAAGATCGATATCGAAATGGTTTTTACAGAACAGCTCTACTGAACGGGGTCTAAATAATGTATACATATTATATTACAAATAATTACACTAAACAAACCTTAATCGACGAAACCCTCATTAACTGGAAGTGGTATAGGAATTAGCCTTTAAGTTTTAATTAACATATCAAGCCTCCGGACTCAATATCTCTCGAGCAGGTAAATGTTTGTTCGGGCGCCCTCGGGTGTCGTGTTCGGTCACAGCTAAAGGTTATCGACTTGCTAATACATCACAATCATTGACACAGGCTATCCTGGTCGTATTCAGGGGCTTAGACGAGTAACATTAAAAAACGATAGCGAAGTTCGAAAAGAATAAAATGTATGGGATCGACGTAAGTCGCGCTAAATCACGTGGTCAATCATTATCGTAACAAAATCTATATCTTTTCTAATTCTTTATAATTGTAGGCCCTTTACGTAAAGTAACATTTTCGACGGGATTGATGTAATAATGTAGTGATATAATATCTACCATATGGGTATGTATCTTAAGGTTCATTTTGTACGTTCGTATAGATACAAATATACAAATCACCAGACAGACGTCTGCCCTTGGTATGATTCGAAAATGACGAGAGTTCAAAATGAAGATCGCAGGATTACTCTAGGGTCCCATTTAAACAAAAATAAATTACAACCCTTTAAATATTCATATGAATAAATCTTTTAAAACACATTCTCCAGTTTAGACTATAATTTGTGAGGTTGTAGGGGGTAATCTGTGAATCTACTGAAATGATTTTGAAAATTCTTTTATTGATAGCTACGTTATTTTTGAGTGACATAGGCTCTATTTTATCCCTGTACTCTCATGTAAAGTACGCGACTGAAACCGTGGGCGCCGCTAATTGGAATTTAAAATATCATACTTATATTATTGTTTATAAGTATTTTATGCTTATTTAACTTAACAATTTCAAGTGATTGTTTGTTTTAATACTTTAATCACTTAAATCAGCTTTAAAAAATACTTTTTGCATTTGACTATTTGCTTATGAAGATTGAGGCCATTTATTTTGAAGTTCGTTTTTCAATTTTGCACAGGCAAAACCGTTGGGAGCGGTTAGTTTATAAGTACAATGAAAATAAAGTTTAAAGTGTCATAATGTCGCCCGGTGGACAAACTTTAGTAATACCAGGTGAGCAGAGGTTTTATGAGTTTTTGTAATTCATGTTCACTTCGCTTTGAACTTTTTAACACGGTGCACGTTGCGAAAGTAGTTTGGACGCCAAAATTTAAAAAAATGGCTTCACAAGTTACAGGAAGCAAACTGGTAGGCCATTTTATGATTGAGGCCATTCTTCTACAAAATACCACCTACACTGGTAGGTCTGCTCTGCCTGCCAAGTTCTTCTGACATTGGAAAATTTTAATCCTTTATGCATACTTGACTAAGAGCTATTTGGCTGTGCAGAAGTTGCAACGTTAAAAACGTGTGGTGGGCCAAGCCCAAAAAAAAAATTAAGCAGGTGAATGGAGATGAATGTTTGACATGAGCGTTACGGAAGTTGAGAAGGAGAAGTTGGTGAAGGTAGAAATTTAGTGAGAGCTTCATCCAGATTCAGAAAATCAAAGAGGCATTCAGGATGGTCATGATATTATGAACACGTTAAAATATTATGAAGTTTTGCTCGCTGCATACCGCTTCATCACGTATTGAAGATTAGACAAGATAATCGACGGCAGGATCCGCATTATATATTATAAAGGATATATACTAGGACTACTACTATGCTAGGAATTAAAATATATTATGCGATTACTAAGCTATGGGAAATTGTATAGTAAATTCGCCCTAGGATCTGGTAAGAGTAATAGGGCACATATTTAACCACATTCTTCTTCATAGGCAGGAATGCAGGTTTTCTCGCGACATTTTTTTTCATCGGTGAGCAGAAGATAATCTCATGATCACGTAAAAAATTTAGATCCATTTCAAGGCGCCAAAAGCTTTTTGAACGTCAATGGCAAATCAGTCATCCGTTATCTGCAGGGTGTGACCAGCCCACTGCTACTTTAACGAGCTTATTCTTCGCGTGATATCGGTAACTTTAATTCTTTGGCGGAGGTCTTCGTTTCGAAACCTATCTCCCAAAAAAAACACCAAAGCTTAGATTTACTAATATTTTACCATCAAACTTGGAAATATTTTGACATTAACCTTAGGGAACTTAAAACCTCGTAAAACCCGTCAAATGGTTTAGAAGCGGGATATATTATAGCCGTTAGTGCCGTGACTAATTGTAGACCATTTAGATGCTGTTAATCTGTACGCTAACGGCACAATTTATCAATATTGGGAGATTTATGGCTGGTAAAGTTGATTTGTTAAGCCTGTCTTTTGTTTGGATATTTGTTACCATTTACCACTATTAAGGTATAAGATGTTTTTTATTAATATAAGGATATAATCTCCTTCTAACATAGGCCTCTCTCAGTGAATGTCAAGAGTTTGTAAACTAGCTAAACAAAATAATTTCTTTTTGCTTGAATTCGTCCGAATTTATCATCTTATTGGCAAAATATTTTAAAATATGATCACGAAATCTCATGAAATGGCCAAAGAGAAAGACCGTCTTGTATTAAGGAGACGCTGCTTCTGCGTCAGGTTGGTTTCCACCGACAGGTTCCGGTATTCTACCAGCAACCTAGATATAAAAACATGTTTCCTTTATAATATATTTAAATATATATTAGTTAGGGTGCTTACCGCGTCCTCACCACGGTTCAGGCCTTGTCGTGGCGGTGGGGTTCAGTAGCCCCCTAAACCTTGGGTGAAGCGAATTGTGCCGAGGGGGCTCTTTGTACCCCTCTTATAAGAAGAGTTAGCAAAAGAGCAGGGGGCAGCAAGGGGCGAGGACGGGAACCTCGCCTTATTATACTGTCCCGACGTTAAGGGGGGGTTGTTCTGTGATGCAGGGCAACCCCTTTGTGGAGGTGGCGTCGTTCCTCTATGGGGCTAACTAGCCGTCGAGGTGCGGCATCAGTGGCACTCGCTAGGTTTTAAGAGAGTAGAGCTGCGTCCAGTTACCAGCTTTCGGGCGCAGCGAGTCCCACATCCAACCTGTAAGCACCCGAAATAAGATATGTGTAAATACTAACTGTTACCCGCAGCTTCGTCTACGTTAACTAAGATTTAGAACGGTATCTGAGCGGGATAACATAGTGCATACATTATGCATATAAACCTTCTTCATGAATTGTTCTATCTATTAAAAAAATCGCATCTAAAAGCGTATTTATAAAGATTTAAGCATACTGTATGTATACATACAGTATGCTTAAATCTTAAATAATAAAGTTTTGTACTGCGACGATGGTCCAGTGGTGGATGGACTGGGCCTCTTATCCGAGAGGTTCCGGGTTCGATCCTGACCACCCCGTGTGTGCCTTGATTTTTTCTAGCTCGCTTACCGATGAAGCAAAACATCGTGAGGAATCCTGCATGCCTAATAAGATTAAAAGTCTTTGAAAGTATGTGAAGTTCACCAACCCGCACTGGGCCAGCGCGGTGAACTATTGGCCCATTACCCTCTTCACCTGATTTCGAGGAAGAGACTCGTGCCCAGCAGTGGGACATAAAGGGTTGATACTTTTACTTTTTTTACAAAGAAAGTTTGTTTTATACTATGTAAAGAAAGATAAAGAAGATAAAAAGTGAGCGCGTTAGTTTAAAACAATGCTTCTTTTAAACATTAATTTTCAATTAGAGGCTTTTCAGCTAATATTAAATTCGACGATAAACGCTTAATTAATTAATTAATGTTACGAATTCTCGAATGTCTAGAATTTCTAAAGACAAGTTTTCAAGTGTTTGTCTAAGAAAACTTTTGGCATTGACTATACTAACTTTTATCGCTAATTACTGTACAAGAGTTTATACTCAACTAATTTACATTGCTTATGTTTTATGAGAGGTTTATTTCATTACAGACTGAAAGAAAATAAGAAGACAGAGATTTTCTAAAATATAACAACTGGCTGGCTAGTTGGATACGAGTAATCCCTTTTAACGTTCATTAAGAGGGGCCAATGTTTAGTAGACGAAAAATGGCCCATAATGATAATGATGTATAGAAACTGCTTTATGGCGATATATTATAAGGATAAAAAGTTTTCAAGACCTTGGAAATTTGAAGCTTATGTAGGATAAGCTATTTTAGGATAATTATAATATTAAGTACCTAATTGTATAGAATAAAAGATAAAACAAATCATCAATCTCAAATCAAATCAAAATCATCAATTGTTTTCATAGTCTAATCCGTTATTACTATACAAAGCTGCCTTTATTGCAGCGTATCAAAAGAACTGTACAATACAATAAAATCTTTCAATACGAAGTCGTGTATTAAAATACTAGTTCAATGACCTCTAGATATATTCTATCATCCTCACACGTCTGAAGATTGGAAGGGGGGTAGAGGGGGGATTAAGTGCAAACTCTAGTATCCAGAGTTAAGAGTGCTCGTAGACATGTTCTTTATATGGATTGATGTTCATATTTTGTATTGTTCCCTCTAGGAATTCTATTTACGAACTTCGTTTTGAGTTTACTCACTATAAGGTTTTAAATAGGTACTCAGATTCACAGCTGAACAAATCATTCCAATGCCCTAATATCAGGGGCAAGTTTTTCATTTTTAATAGTATTATTGAGTACTATCTGTTGCCCGCGTTAGCAAAAAAAACCCTTTTTTGAATAAAAAATATCCTATGTTACTTCTAGTACCTCCCATAATATTATATGTACAAACTTTCATGATGATTCGTTGAGTAGTTTTTGCATGAAAGCGTAACAAACATCCACGCTTTCACATTTATATTATTAGTAAAGATATAATAATGGAAATGAGAGACAGATGTTAAAATGTAGCTATTAATGATGACAAAAGGATCATTTTGGAGTATTTTGTTTTTCATAGAAACAATAGTAATGCAATAAATAGAACAATGTTAGAACAAGAACAATTGGCTTACTTCATTCTTCTTTTTAAGAAAAAAGTTCTAGAAGCACTTTTTACAAATTTTACCTAATGAGTAACACAAGATAATGGATTAGTGTACAAACAGTAAATTTGGATCGCAACTAGACACAAATACGATGATTACAATAGACACAAATTCCATCGTTCAAGAATATCAATAGAATTAAATTCAATTCTAACACCCAACTTTAGAGAACTACCAATAAGATTGTTAGCGATGTAGCAGAAGCGTTCGCATTTGTCAAATTGTAAGACATTATCGCTGGAATATTTGTCTTAGTCAAACTTGCGATGCTAACGAGACAAGTTAGGCTCGTGCCTTAGGCATAACTTGTTTGGTCAACTATTGCGAATCCCGAACGTCTTGGACATTTCAATGATTTGGATCATTTGATTATATCTTCTCTTTGTCTATTGATTGTATGTCTCTTCTGTATACAATGATTAGTTATTTCGATGCTGTGATTAGCGATAGGAATTCGTATTCATTAATAAAAGTCTAATAAAGTTTTTGAGCATTATTTTCAGAGGGAAATTGCAAAACTAAGAAATACTGTCCGACTATTACTAAGTTAATTGTTAAAATTCTAAAACTTATTCTAGATATTAAGACACACTATACTTTAATAGCGGGTATAATTAATTACACAAAAGCAAGCACTATATCCACACTCTTTTGATCATTATTAGACTAAATTGGACCTTTACAATTGCTATTATCGAATCATTGATCCAGAAGCGTGAAAACTTTATTAACAATATCCATTATGTCCCAAAATTGAATAGTAATTTAATATTTGATCCAATAAAGTTACGAAACCTTTAAATTACGAGATTGCAAAAGATACGCTTCTAGCTGTTATTACTTTCAAAATTGCTATGTCGTTATCACCAAAAATTACGTGGCAAAGGATATTGGTAGGATCATCACTGAGATTCATTCACTATGCAGATTTTTATTTTAACGCATTTTATTATTTAAATAAGATCTGCTTAACTGAACAGTATCAGTTTAGTTAAAAAAAATAGTGTACATATTTATGCTTAAGACCGAATGGATTGTTTATTAATAATAATGATTTGATTATAGTATATTTATATACTATAAAAAATGACATAAAAAACGTAAATGGTACGTTTATTTATGTGTTAACTCTGAGCGCACCATTTTTGAAGTGTAATTATAATAATTATGAATCATTTGTAAGTTCTATTTTAATGTGTTACTATGTTGTTCTTACTAACAAAAATAAACTATAAATTAAATTAAGAATGTAAAAGCTAACAAAAATTTAAATTTATATGGAAGACATTTTCTGCAATAAAGATTTATTATTATTATTAAGTATTTTTTTAAATTTAAAGTTTCCTAATGTAAATTAAATACAAACAAAAATGTGGAAATAAATAGAATTCAGAGATACAGCATAAAAATATTCAGCGTAATTTGTAGCTTTGCAAACTATTTTAATTAACGAAACGAAAACGTTAAGTTAAAGTTAGGGAAAAGTCAATTAAACGATGCTAAGGACAAGTTGCTAAGAACCAGAACTTTGTAACGTAACTTAAGAACTGTGTTCTTTAAGTTAGGTTAAGCTGTCATTCGTTGATAAAGATGTTATAGTTATTCTTTTTAATTTATATCGTTTCTAGCATAATTATTATGTTTCAACAAAACCTTTATGACTTATAGTTTTCTGTGCCTTAGAGGTATGATGATTATATAATTTTATTTAAATCAGAATTCCAAGTTAAGTAAAGACAGTCTCACTTCTAAAGTTTCTTGATGTTAAATACAAAAAAAAAAATCGCTGTTTTTTATATAGCGCGATTTGAAAAACGGAAGCTATGTAGTTCCACGTTTTATGCTTTGATATTTTTTAATTTTGGACGTGAATAGCATTCGAGTTCGAACTTTGAAATTTCAAAGTAAATTCGATGTAATACGTAATTCATTTAAAAACAAAACAAGAATAAACTTCGTCGCGCTGACAATAAGACTTAACAAAGCTTAAAAGTCACTATTAGGTTAAAAACTTTTTTCCACTGAAAACTATTTCTTAATACTGCTCTATACGAACTGCTGAATGTGAATGTTATTATTTACCTGTCTTAATATTTACAGTATATATTCCAGGTTTTTAATGTAGGAAAAATAATATAATATCGTAAACAGTTGACTTATTTTAATGTCCCGGGCAGAACGGCCAAAACATTGTGCATCTTAATACTAAAAAAAAAAAAAATTAAAGACTACGAATAAAAAATCAGGCTTACCCTTAAACACACCTTTTCCACTAAATTCCCCAAGACGACACTAGCTGTAGTCATAAACCTCTAACGAAGCTAAAGCCGCGCAAATTAAAACTTTTAATAATTTTATACTACAAGAGTATACTCCTTTAATTAAAAATTTACAGTAAGGTCTACAGTGTCGCGGCGAGTTTGCTAAGTTGAGGAACAAGAAGCGTCTCTGCAATAGTTTGTGGATGAAATTTTCAAAAAGTTCCATCGTAACGGAATTCATCCGGGAACTGTTTAAAAGAACGTCACATTACCATTATTAATTAAAAACGCAAATTCTTTAGAAAAAAGAGTAAACTATTTTTTTTATAAACATGGTAATTTTCACTATTAAAAAATTATATTTTTTTTAATATAAGGCAAGCGTAGACGACACTGAAAAATCAAGGTCCAAAGTGAACGGTAAATGTTTGCTTGATGAAATAAAAAAAATTGCTATGGTAACAAACTTGATGTTTTGGTGTAAAAATGTATAGATATGACTATATAAATAATTAAATATATTTTACTTGAAGGCCTTGTGAGCTTTCAAAATTTTTTCGAACTGAATCTCAAAATTATTCTCACTTACGAGTAGCTTATAAACGTAACATATTTTAAAGATTTAAGAGATTACATTTCCATAGCTCCATTTTAATTTTAATAGAACAAGTTAATCAGTTTAGATATTTGGGAAGCCTCATCACGAATCACGAATGACTCCAGGTGCACATCGGACATAGTAACAAGAATAGCGAGAGCAAAGAAAGCCTTCAACAATAAGAATTTCCTTTTTAAAGCCTGCATATCACGCCACATCCGAAAAAAGTTAATTAAAGTATATGTTTGGAGTATTGCTTTGTATGGTAGCGAGACGTGGACCATGACACAACGCGATAGAGAAAGGTTGGAAGCATTCGAGATGTGGTGTTGGCAAAGAATGGAGAAAATAAGTTGGACTGAAAAGAAAAGTAATGAAGAAGTTTTGGAATTAGTAGGTGAGAAGAAAGAGCTATTGAATACCATCGAAAACAGAAGAGGGAAGATGTTACGACACTTGATGCGGCACGACCACTTTATAAGAGGAATAATTGAAGGGAAGGTAGAAGGTAGAAGGAAGCGAGGCAGGCCGAGAAGAAGTTTTATGGTCCAGGTGAAGGAAAAACTGATGGTTGTGTCGTATCAGGAGGTCAAGAGAAGGGCGGAGTGCAGACAGGAATGGAAAAAGCTCCACCGACAAGAGCGAAGCTCTTAAATTTGAGAAGACGAAGAATAGATTGCAATGCACTTAATGTGTCAGGTTTTTTTGTGATAGAAGATAAAGCCTACAAATACTTTTATATACATATATTCTTTAGTATTTCACTGAATAATTATTTTGTATTGTACATGAGCCTGCTATTATATAATCGTTGCGAGATTATTGATTTCATCTAAGCCTGCGAGATGGGGCATCTATTTATAACCTTATTGGAATATTCATCACAATCATCAGCTAATGTCTGAAGACTATTACATATGGCTCATTTTATTTCAATTGCATTTTGGCCAAAAATTATACTTAAATAATAATATTAATACTTTAACGAGAAGAAAATCTATAATCTTTATGGTTCCTTCATTTTTAGGTTTTTTATTTAGAATGGAAATGATCTAAAAGAATCACTTTCAAAAGAGTCGCCTAAGTCTCACAGAATAAAAGAAAGAAAAAAAATCTGAAAACTGTGAATTTTTGTTATATTTTACTAAAAATTTTTCGTACAGTCAGCGCTTGAATCAGACTCATAATAGTCCGGTTTATTCTTTAGCAGTGCTGTATTGTTAATGATTATATCAAAATAGAAATATTTAAATCAAGCTTATTCCTGACCCCTGTCACAAGCATTCCCAATTAGTCGACGTATATTTAAAAACGGGTCCCTGTGGCACGCCTATCTCGTTTTGAAAGATAAATAATGAACGTGATATTGTTTCAGTGTTAAGTTAAATTTATTGTTAAGCCTTTAATACTATTGAGACAATCGGGCTTATCTCTTCGTTTAAAATAGCCACTTAGTTTTTCGTGAAGCCTTTGATACTGTCATTCAGATTTACAATTACGATTATTTTAATTCCTTTGATATAAAATTACAATCTGATAAATGATTTGGAACAAATCGAATGAAGGGTATTAAGGATTAAGGATAGAGATATAGTAACATTTTAGGTAATGAAATAAGGCATTAAAGAACACTATGGACTTGATTGATCATTTTAAAAACTTTATCATTCAACAGCTGCGAATAGATACATACTTACCTATCTTGAGTATTTTAATTAATGCCGGGACGATCATCTGAAATTGAATCCACTCGCAAATGTCTTCGTCGAGGTTGAAGATCGTCAGGTCTCGGTTAGCCTCGAATCAAAATCGAAAACATGCCAGGAATGTAAAACGCCAAATAGGTCACCATAAAAAAGGATATGCATTTACTTTGAAAGGTAATATATTAGGCGGTGCGCGGGTAACAGATACATGAAGTTGTAAGATAAACTAAAAAACATGTCCCAAACAAACAGGACTGTTTGTTGAAAGCCAACCCGGAACTGTTTGCTCCTGTACCTCATGTTTATATAATACAGGACTCTATTTTACACGCAAATATTTGCACAGGTTAAAAAAGATTAGGTGAATGTGTTAATTGTGTAGCGATTATGACAAAAATGTAAAAAAGCAAGGTGTTTAAATTATTTCTGCCTTTAAAAAGTAAGTCTAATTTTCAAAAAGATAACAACACAAAAAGAAAAAATAATATAGTACCTTACATTGGCGCGTCTTTCCTTTACCTAGTAAATAAACGTATTCAAAATTAATATTATGAATATAGGGTACGTACACATTAACACATAGATCAAGACAGTACAGTCAGTAGAATGCAAATTGTATATAGAAATAAAAATGAATCATCGAATGCATGTACGGGAAATATTATTATTATAGACGTAAACAGGTATCAAATTATAAACGTGAACATATAGGAAGAGCAATGACCTTTAATATGTCCTTAATTACGCAGAACCTTCCCTCCCGTCTAGACATTCCCTCCAGACGCCATTTGTCTAACTTACCACCAACATTCAATATTTATTGGTTTGACTTTCGTCTGTTTTTCACACCAACATCATGATCAAATTTTGAACAAAGCCTTCAAGAAAGAGAATATACTGTTTTAAGACATGGAGATTTTCAGCTGTATTTGTTTTTTTTCTATTAACCGTTAAATTCTTGAATTTTACACCATCAAACTCATGAACCACGGCTGCAAGAGTAGCTACCACGATTGTTCACAATACTTATATCCATGTCAAACTTACTTTTTCATTATAAGTCCTGATTTTTGCTGTAGACAGTAATATATTTTTCTTTATTTAATTTTTTTTACTTACTTTATAGTTTTATTTTTAGAAACTTTAAAATTATGTACTTTTTGGCGTATATGAATGAAAAAACCTAAGTCAATTTATCCTTAAACACATCAACAGTCAACACGTCCGGGATTGGGCATTTTGCCTATGTCCTAAAACACAAGTGTATTTTGTTCTATGACCATAGAACTGCCATTCTAACTAAAATACATTATCATACGTGTAATCGAAAGATACTAACATATGCAACATATAAGGCGTTCCAAGAATGACCAGTAATCCCTATTGCCTCTATATTTCTGGGACGGCAGGACGGATATACCAAAGTAATGGATCCGTTACGCCATTTAAAAGTGACGGTCCCTATTAAGGTTTCTTTTGCCACGCCATTGTCGATTACTAGTGACCCATATACTTGAGAAAATGTCAATACATATGTTTATACAAGCCTATAGAAAATCGCTCAACCTTTACCTGTACAATTAACCTTTGCGAACGTTGTCATTGTATTGAGTGTACCTCATCTTTATCATTATATTGATTGTTATCATTATTTTTACTAACATCAGTTGTTTATTTATTTATTTCGGCACACGAACTACGTAATCGCAATACATTATTTATTACAATTTCTCGAATGATAGATGGTCCACAGTACAATTTTGTTGTGATACTAATTAGTACAGATTTTTATTCGTTACTAGCTGTTGCCCGCAGCTTCGCCTGCGTTAACTAAGATTTACAAAGGGATCTTAGTACGCAAAATAAGTAACTTTTCTGGTTGATTTTTTACACCTTGTGTCCGAAAAACCCAAATATAAGATATACTTTTTCCAGAATAAAGTCTAGCCTATGTTGTGGATAATGTAGCTTTCAAATGGTGAAAGAATTTTTGAAATCGGTCCAGTACTTTTTGAGCCTATTCATTACAACCAAACAAACAAACAAAGTTTTCCTCTTTATAATATTAGTGTAGATTATCATTAGTATTTTTGAAGTATCTACATCATTTTAGTGTTTTCAGGTCCCGGGTAAGAATTAATTCCTTAATAAAACTCAATAAACATTTACCCTTTATAGTTATTGATTTAATTACTTCGATTTATAAATATTTCTCGTCAGGATTCTAAATACCAGCTACGATAAATTCCGCAAAAACAGTTTTATTAAAAAGATTCGACAGGCAAAATTTGTTGCCTTTACTCGAATCTGATTGGACGTCACAGATTGACGTCCAATCAGATTCGAGACGGCGGGCGTTTTGAAAGATACTTCACGTATTTTTATTTCAAACTGAAAAGCTGCAAAGTTTGGATCTAGCAAAATTTCTCCCTAATACTCGTATTGAAAAAGCGTTAAAAATAACATTTCATTTTCTTAAAGATATTTTTTTAATTAATTAAATTTTACTTTAAATTATTAGCTTCGGAGAGGTTACAAAAGGTAATTATCGTCGAATGCTTTTAAGATATTGTTAAATGAAATATATAGCTAGGATCAACAGTGGTAACCACAAAATGTCCTAACTCAACTGTTAAAACTATCTTGGTACCCACAACGAATTTAATCAGACAGATTCAGGAGGAGTAGGAAATAATTATAATCCATATTCTATTCCCAATTAAAACGGGAGACAGTCTTGTATGAGTATCTCTAGACGCCCATTACCAAGCCCCTAGGTTGAAACAGTAAAATAATATTTTATCTTACACTTGGCCTTTTATTATCCCGAAAACTAATACTCGTACATACTGACCAGGCCTCAGGCAGTGACTGCCCGTCGTCTCTCGCATACATCGACTTACAGACACAAAACTGCTGACACTCGCACTTTCACACATACATGGTCCCTACACTCTTTATTCATTTACATAGATTTTTATATGCTACTGTATTGTTTCAGGCAAGCAGCGGTGCTGAGCCTCAAGTGGCGGTGCTGTGCGAGGCCGGCGCCACCTACCACCCGCAGTACATGTCCGCGGCGGCTCGATGGACGCCCGACCTCACCACCAAGCCCCACAACTGTCTCAAGGACAAGATGGAGATACTTGACTACTGCAAGAAGGTACGTTATTTAAGGGCTGGCTGAGACGATGCTTCACGTATCGTGTAGACGGTTCTAGAACGCTCGCATGCGAGCACGAACAAAGCGTCCTTCGAACGCGAACGAGTTCATTCAAGTTTATAAGTTGACGTTCGAGAAGCGTCTCGAACCCATACCCATAGGTACGAAAGAGTTTTGTTTTAGTATTTTTTGATTTACAAATTTAAACGCTAATATTGCACTAACAAACGCCACACATTGGTCATTTGGACTTTTTGCAAATAACGAGTCAGAAAAAACACAGAGGAACTCGACCGAGATGTTATATAGTGTAAACCCTTTGACGAACGCTTCATCAGTTTTTTCGTTAGAGAAGGCAGCATGCTTTTCGTGCGAGGAACCTCGAATCCTGTCAACCAGCTATAACTGAGATAAGGCGTTTTGCTGAGTGATAAGATACGAATACGAATATATCGCATTCGAGCGTCGAATCACTACACAGGTCTCACGCGCTATAAACGTTAAAAAAACGCTAGGTTTGGGGTCGCCGAATCGTGTATATTTTGCCACGGTGTGTTTGGTCACGTTTACTGTCAAATGGAATTTTTATTTGTACCGTGATGTCAATATATTATGTCGTAGTGGACAAGCCGTATGGTAAGTTGTCAACATCGCCCAAAATCGTGTTAATTATGTTCAAATTAAGGACGACACATGTCAGTAAAAATATTAAAATCTTGACCACCAGTTTCTTTTTTAATTCATTTGGATTTTTCAAAATCTTGATACCATGTATATAATATTTTCTAAGGACGGGCCCAAGGTCCTTTTCTCTTTGGGCTTTTCCATAACATTTTGGCTGGTTTACTAGCAACTTTAGTATCTATGGAAACCTTTAGGGTTAATTCAGTTAAATTTTTCCGTAATACATTCCTTGCCGCAATATTTTATTTACGAGAACGAAAGATATAAACGATAAAAAAATGAATATATTTAGTAAAAATACTCATTTTATAAACAACATAAACTAATACTGCGGCTGTGTGTAAAACAGGCTATTAGCATCCCAAAACATGTATTAGTCACAATTACCACACCACTAAATTATTAATTGACCGATCACAAATTAGTTTGGCTTGCGGCTAAACATTTGGCCATATATTATTGAAAACACCCTTTCAATATCAAATACAAACTGTCACCTTTATGTTTGCATTGTTGTTGTTGTTGCGATTGTTGTACGTAATTTATTTAATGCAATTATGAATATAATTAAAAACCTTCTGAGATATGGTGTATGTAGTAATATAATAGTATTCTCCGCACCAATCTTCACCTAATACAAAGTCTATAATTTTCCAACTCTTAGGCCTCGTTCGTACGAGCACCTAATAAGCGTTGCGTTAAATCCCGAGGTTTGCGCGAGCTCCGTATGTTAAATTCGGTTTAAATGCTTTCATGTGAACTCACGCTTTCAATTCAAACACTTTTTAACGCTCGGAAAAAGCGCTCGCGTGAACGTGGCCTTATTAAGCTATGATGACCAAAATAATCCAAAAAATTTTTTTAGAAGTATTTAATATAAAATTACGATCTACCTTCTTTCTCTTGCCAAGCCCTCTTGTGAATTTGCATTCAAGAAAGAAGGTTTATAACCAGAGGCGAATAATGAACAAATGAAAAATATCTTAGTAATGAATTGTAAATATTATGGTGAATATTCATTTCCAGGTTTACCCAAGCCACGACATCACCAACATCGTTGAAGCGTCCCACTACGTGAAGGTCAGCAACTGGTGCAAGCTGGGCTCCAGCAACGCAGCCAAGTGCAAGGTCACCAGATGGGTTAAGCCGTTCCGTTGTCTTGGTATGTGGGTTACTATTTGTAATGATCAATCAAATCAAATATGAATAAACTTTTTTATTTCTCTAATGTCCTTATAATAATGTGTTCTTGCAAAAATACCAAATACTGAATGTCTATTCTCATAATATATTATAATAAAATATCCTTAAATTGACAAGGTAATAACGTTTTAGCCATATATTAGGCGATTATTATATTTCTTTTTATTCTTTTTATATTGATTATCACAGATTTATAAATATAAACAGATGGAGCATGCTCAACACGCGAGTGTCCGGACTAAAGATAATACAAATTTTAAGGAGGATACAATTTTGACGCAGTGCTTGACATAGCGTCGTACTCTAAACATCTCGAGTAATTTATTGTTTTGTAACAAAAAAATCTCATCTTGTGTTGTTAAATATTGTAAAAGTTGTTCCCAAAGACAAAAAAAGAGGATGGAATATCATTCCACAAGTAAGTATAAGTTATTTAATTGATTTTAATACTGTATTCATTTAATAATTTTACGGTTGTCAAGATAAACAAAGCCTTGGAGATAACGCGACTGCGTTGCCAGTTTCCGATGAAATGTTTTCCCTTCAATTGGGGAAACCACTTGTAAGACAAGGCGCGAGTGTTAAATTATGTAATATCATGCCCAAAAAGTTAGTGGAAGGTATATTTTACGAATACAACTTACTGTAATTGGTGCGGCATTTTATTATTTTATGATTTTTGCAGATTCCCAACAGATGTAATTTTACGCGAGGAAATGGGTATCTGTTATTCGTCAAAGCAGGCAAGACAATAATTATTGGCAGCCTTCAAAATTTTGCAAAAAATAAAAGTGGCTAATTTTTTACCAAAATAATTAATTGTGATTTTAATAAATATTTTTGAATTTGGTTTTTTTAATCCGTCCGAAATATTAGTATGTTACTACTGAAAAAATAAGTAATATTATCAAGTATTAAAAAAAACTTATAATTTAATCAATGATCCTTTTTATTGCGCACTATGCAATTTACAATATTAAAAGTATTTAATAAGCAAGCTAATTAAATAGTAGATAAAGTTTAATCCTTACTAACTTAACAAACCAAAATTAGTATAGTTTAGTTACAAATTCATCTATCCAAATATAACTTTAGAACCTTTCATCGTAAAGACATTTAAAAAATACGGGGAATTTTTTATGTTTCTGGTATCATTACACGTACAAAAATGTACGTGTATCTACTAGTTGTCAATGTTGTCATATTATGGTTGTCACGCACACTTGAATAAAAAGTGCCGTCAGACAGTTCGTTGAGAACACTCCATCTGTTTATATTTATAAATCTGTTTTGATTATATTAAAAGAGTGACTCTGGCATCTCTAAAATTTACCTGTCATGGCGGTGACACTCATAAACATATAATTCAACGGGGTTAATATTATAGTTATTTATTCTTACTTTCCAAGTCACAAAATTCTTTAACTTTAACAATTAACATACGGTCTTCACTTTTTATCCCTTACGCTCAATATTTCACGTTACACAATTTAAAAACAATTTCTCACTCCAGACAGAATATGTCAAGATGTCAGGCTTGTCAAATTTAATTCCGGATTTGAGCGCATTCTTCATTGGTGGCGCGGACTATACCTGATTATAAAACAAAAATTCATATCCTAAACACTTAACATCGTGTATTCGGAAGGCGTTTTTCTTTGTTTCCAGAATATGGCTGGATGGTACAGTAGGTTCTCATGATGTTGGAATGTTAAGCATTCTCTTGGGAAATTAAATAGGGGTAGGCTAAGGTAGTTTTAGTAGCTATTCCTACACACATCGGGCTTTCCTAGTGGCTAAATATTATTATGTACATATTAAACAAACATATTTGTTATTTTGGAACATTAATTATCAATATTCCGTTTTGCTTTATTTATAACAAGTCCTATCAAATCAAATCAAAATCAAATCAAAAATATCTTTATTTCGTAGGTAACAACTTGTACACTTGAAATAAGTAAAAAAAAAAACTAGTCAAGAGTATCTAGGTATAATAATAATACAATACAGAAATATCTATTTACCTAGGTTTTATTTTGATTTAAAACCATTACTCGTTTTCCTGTCAACTAAAACTTTATTTGGTGGCAGAAGGCCCATTCCAATCGGATGCGCTGCTCGTGCCGGAAAGCTGCCTGTTCGACCACATCCACAACCAGAGCCGCTGCTGGCAGTTCTCTCGATGGAACGCTACCGCGGGCCGCGCCTGCGCCCAGCGGGGCCTGCGCCTGCGCACCTTCGCGATGCTCCTTCCATGTGGCATCAGCCTGTTCTCTGGCGTCGAATTTGTCTGCTGTCCTAAACATTTCAAGGGTAAGATTTTGACTTGAAGTCTCCTAGAAATAACTTTTACAACTTTTCTTAAGCGCAATATAAATTTTGATTTATGAATGTGGAAAATATCTAAATGTTGTGTGGATAAAAAAAAAGAATGCTATTTTAGCATACAGCATTTACGCTATTTCTGACACTTTCCTTTGTATTTGGAAACAAATTCAAATAGTAAGCACTGCATATCGTAGAAGTATATATTTTTGGATATGATGGATCTACCTGTGGGTAGATGAATTCATTTTGCCTTACGATTAATTCAAACACCAATAATATTAATTTTTATCAAGTTTATCAAGAAGTATTTGGATCTCTGAACTTCTTAACTGATATTTTAGAGAATGCCAAGATGCACAAGCCCATGGATGTAGGAGTGCCCGTGAGCCCCGGAGGTGAGGAGATGCTGGCTGCCTCCGCTGCTATGGACGAACGCGATGATGACCTGCTGGATGACGAGGATGCGCTCGCTGATGATGACGATGACACCCTGAACCTCAGTGATGACGACGATGATGACGACGCTGATGATGGTAAGGATTTTGTACAATACGAGCGTGAATCATTTCTTATCATTTCTTATCATGAATCCTACACGTACGTGTTGGATGCGACTGGCAAACTACAAGCTACCGTGTATAATTCTTTCCTCCTTCTAAGAACTCCAAAACGGTCACAAGTGACTCGGACAACTTACAGCAAAATTTTCTTCAAAAAAAATTCTTTAATACAATTTTGTGTTAAAAATGTATTATAACACTTACCATCAGTAGGGCTATTCTGAAAAAACCATTTCGATATCGAGCTTCACCTGAGTAATAGAGCTCACTTTACGCTTACTTTGAAAGTGAACTTTATAAACATAGATGGAAAGTCGAATTTTAAAGAATACAAATTCGTCAAATTACTTATATCACCGCGGATTCCGCTTTCGAGATTCCAAAAAGACCTTACAGAATAGCCCTACAGGTGGCCTGTGTGTGAATTATCTCTTCTCAAAGTAGAACTAAATTGTCGATCTTTTCCAGACATGGACGAGGATGAAGACGCGGACCTCTCGCGCGACGACGATTCAGAGGATGATGACTACACCGACGCTGATGACTCCGCCTGGCCCCACCCCGACTCCACCCCCTCACCGTCCACCACCACCAGCACCTCCACCACCACCACTACCACGGTAATATACAACCTGTACTCCTCTACACTATAATGCAGGTTCGGATTCCGCCAGGGAACTATAAGTTTCTATGTTCCTGGGTGATGGATGTGTATTATATAATAAAAATCTCGAATATACATATGATGTATGAATATAAAAGTATTAAATATGTGTATTTCCGTTGTCTGGTATCCGTAACACACGTTCATTGGAAACTCGTCATGGTACCAGATTGAAGTGGTCTAAAATCATATTTTATCCGACGGTGGTGAGGCAGAGATCCGCCATAGGTACAAACCCAACGCCATGAAGCCGTGGAAGTCACACTCCACGGCTGGCGGGGGGCAGCCCCCCCACTTACTATATCACTGGGTGATACCAACCGGCTCACCCCACTTCCGACGAAGCATTAGGGCCATTAGGGCCATTAGCATAGCTCCATCCGAAAAAAAAAGTGTAAAAGCACCCATATAATATATTGTTATTATTCTTATCGTTATAAATATTCCATAATAATTTATATTGGAGACCTCTTTCAATGAACGCCATAAAGGCCTGATTCGACCAGGATTTGGTCTGAATCTGAAGTGTATAGACTATAATTATGTTAATTAGTAATTCTTAATTAATAATTTATTTTGCTAATTAAGTTCTCCTCAGCTTTCACCTTGTATTGATGGTTCGAGGTAATAATGATTTTGTTATTAATATAAATATATATCTCAGGCTTCCACCGCTACATCTGACCCCTACTTCTCCCACTTCGACCCTCGCACCGAGCACCAGAGCTACAAGGATGCCCAGCAACGTCTTGAAGAAACCCATCGGGAAAAGGTAATACTAGACATATAAAAGAGCTAACTAGTTTCTCAGTTACAAAAGATGCTAATTCCCGAGAAAGAGATTATTTGGGGCACATTTTACTAACTATTGTAATATCGTTTTAATTTATTAAATGACAAAGAAGATTAATATAGATTAGTAAGATTAAGAATATATAACCCCTAAATAAACAAAAAAAAGGGAACATATATCACGAAAAAAAATAATGAACCCTTTTCACATGTACACCTTTTATTTTATTTTTCCATTTTTAAAACTAAATTAATTTTATACATAGGCATAGTTTTTGTGTCTGAAATAAACATGTTCTATTCTATTCTATTTAGCTCCTTTTTACGTAACTCAAAAAAAATCTCAATTACAGATTACCAAGGTGATGAGGGAGTGGTCAGAACTTGAGGACCGCTACCAGCAGATGATGACCACCGACCCAACCTCCGCGCAGACCTTCCGCCAACGCATGACCGCTAAGTTCCAGGCTAATATTCAAGTAAGCGCTACTGTTATATACTAGTCTTATAAATACTAACATTCGCGATTATAATTTATTCATGGGAAGGTAAGAAAATGACGAAATAATGGACAATGTGGACCGAAGTGTCCGTCGAGAAGCGACAAGTTTTTTTGGAACGAAGTTCCTTACGGCAGGCTTGGAGGGGATAGGGATTTTGCTGCGCGACCAAACTGAAAAAAATGTGATAGTAAAACCGTAAGAAAAAATCCGTGGAATAAAAAGCGTTAAAAGAGACGTGCGCAGGCGCGACAGTCGCATACACAAGCAAGTAGTGTATAATATCTTTATTTTTAGCCGAAGGAACTTCGTTCCTACCTGGTGTCCCACGACGCCACATTTTTTTTTATGAACTGCACTTAGTACATTGCCAATAACCAAAAAGTGACAAATTAAGGTGTTGCCGCGACAAATTACAGGTAGCGCCGTAGATAGTAGAAGGGTTTTTAAATATGTGTGCGCCAATAAATTACGCACGAGCACAAAATAATACAAACAATCCTTCCACATTTTAAACCAGCGCCATTCTGCCGTGGTATGACTTAAATGCCGTTATCTACCAAATCATAGTTTTGAGTAAACGCGAAAAAACTATAATATAATATATACTGAAAATACAGATCGATAGAGATTTTTTTCTCTATTCCTTAGTGTCAAAAAACGAAAATCGCCCAGATTGGATAACGGCATTTTAGTCATACCACGGCAGCATTGTGGACGGTTTTTGAAACTTCTTTGCTCCCTACTTCTTTGTTCCATGGCAATAACTTATAAAACTTCATATTTAGAACCTTCTTTGTTTTTTTAATATACACCTACAAAAAAAGTTGTCTGTCCAGCAAATTTGAAACATATTAGGTTTCATAATTAATTAAATCTTAAACTAAATTTGGTATAAAATATTACAGCGTCATGCCATTTTCCGTCATGTCATTTAAATCAAATATACTGTCTCTTATTATAATGAAACAAATTTACGAATTTTATCACGGTTTTTTAAGTTTTTACAAACCCGACGTTTCGGATACTTTACAGCAACCATTGTACTGTATGGGACGTGCTCTGTCTGCTAGTCTCTATTCTTTTATAAAAAACCTGTGCATCATCAGTCATTGGAGGAGGAAGGTGTGGCTGAGCGTCGTCGGCTGGCTGCTCTTCATCAGCAGCGGGTCCTGGCCCACCTCGCCCAACGTCGCCGCGCCGCGCTCGCCTGCTACGCGCGCTCGCTCCGGGACACTCCCCCTAACGTAAATTTACATGACTTATCATCCTTTTGAACAATGTTTGACGACCTCTGTGGCTCAATGATTAGCGCGTTGAAGCTGGAGGTCGCGGGTTCGAATCCCGCCAGGGAACAAAAAAGTTTATGTGTTCCTGGGTCATGGATGTGTGTTAAATATGTGTAATAAATAATAAAAATCTTAAATGTAAGTATTACATAATATAAAATTATTAAATATATGTATTTTCGTTGTCTGGTACCCATAACACAAGTCTCTTCAAAAACTTACCACGGGACGAGGTTGACGTGGTGTAAAAGCGTCCTAAAAAAATTGAACTGTTAGGATCTTTTGTACCGATCACATCCATTCATATCAAGAACATCTTCTTAGATTGAGGTGCTCAATTGTTTCAAGGTCATAAAAATCCGTTGTCCATACAGGCTCATCGCGTGCAGAAGTGCTTACAGCGATTGGTGCGAGCGCTAGCAGCTGAACGCAGCGGTGCCCTGGCCGCTTGGAGACGCGCTGCAGCAGCTGGACGGGAAGCCGCAGCCGCTGAACGGGCTAGTGCCGCTGACCGCCTCCAGGTGAGATTAACAGACTAACTACAGGAGATGCCTTAACAACAGAAGGACTATAAAGCACGCGATACGCAGATTATTCGCTTATGTAATTGTTAATCTGCAGTTTTGTAATTTGACTAAAATTTCACTTTTGAAATACTTACCAGTTAAGGTAACACTTGCAGTCTCCTATGCAATCATCATCATCATCATCATCAGCCATTATCCGTCCACTGCTGAACATAGGCCTCCCTCAATGAACGCCAAGACGACCGATTCCCTTGCCACTCGCATCCAACGCGGACCGGCCACAGCACGGAGATAGTCTTCCCTTCATTCTATGCAATCGACTCGTGATTAATGAATTATAATCATTTGCTTTTAATTAAGATCTTAGGCTTAATTGCTTGGCAAGGTTGACAATCTCTTACTGAAATATCAGGAATCACAAGATTTTAGTGGAGTCTTTAACATTTAACAGACGTCATATTAATACCAACAATATATATTTCAGGACGCCGATCGCGCCCTTCAGCGAGCTCTGACCTCCCTTCGCCGCAGACCTCACCTGTACGCCAGCATCGGCACCGCCATCGAAGACTATGTTCAGGTAAAGACCTTGAAACAGAGCTCATCAAACTCAGTTACAGAATGATTATCAGAGATACACGTTATTCTTGATTAAAAGCTGCCTCGAATTTATACCCTCACGCATATTTCGCTGTGTTCAACTTTTAATAACACAAAGTGTAAAAGTTGAACATGTTACATTATGTTAATAAGCGCTTAATAAGCATCGCGTTAAAGCCCGACGTATGGTAAATTCGATTTAATGTCAAATACTTAACGGCGAAAATCCAACAGTACTCGATAAAAAAGCCGCAATTTTAAAACGCTTTCTTGTAAACTTGGGTACCTATACATATTTTGTCTTATTCAAACGCTTTTTTAACGCTCGGTTTAAAAGCGCAGGGGGAATGGGGCCTAAATTAAGATAATATTTTAACTTTACCCTACAATTTAATGTTTCCAACTCATATATTCTAATTTTAGTCCATGCAATCAAAGGACGACATGGCGGTGTCTCTAATGTCAATGACCCCTGAGGCTGAAGAATTGCTCCTGGACCGCATCGAGGCTGAGGTACAGAGGGAACAGGCAGCTCGCGAGCAGCTCAACGTTAAGAGGGACCAGCGCACCAGACAGCGACAGGACATCCAAAACGAACGTGTGAGGGTGAGCTTCTATATATTAGTAACCGATGGTATCACGATAGTCTCACTTTTATCCCACTGCTGGGCATACGTTTCCTAGAATAAAGGCGAGAAGAACTTTAGGAAATACTTTATTTAATAGAACAAATGCGTATACATTTTTTTAAATTTCTAATTATCAGCCTTTTTTTTTTTTTGATGACGCAGCGGAAATCCTTTACGACCATACCAGGGCCTGGGTAGGCGCTGGCGTGTGTGCGTGGGACTCGCATTTGGGTGCCCTACCCCACTAAAACCGCTGCGTGAGCCTTCAGCCGCTATTTAAGGGACCCGGATCTGTGCAGGCGACGGGATACCCTCAGCGACAGACTGCTCCTGGCAAGACCAGATTCTCCACAATAGGAAGACTGCCCGGCTATGACTTGGCAGTCCCCACGACGTCGTGTCTTAAGCTGGACCTGGGTTCCTATCCCGAGCCCGACACAAGCACAGGGGCTTTATTGAAGGCGCATTAAATAGCGCCTCCGACGCACCCCCGTTCGTCGTCTACGGGGGGAGGCTACGTCAGCGGCCTCCTCTCTCACCCGTTCGTCGGCCTCCTTCCGGGACATCACTGTCTCGCAGAAAGAGGCCATTGCCGTCCAGGACTCGTCAGAGCCAAGCATCGCGATAATGACACTCGACAAAGACAAGTCCCCTCCGATGACAGACGTCAAATCATGACGCAGCGCCGCCCATCTCGGGCACACCTCGAGGGTGTGCTGGGCAGAGTCAACCGCTGCGCCACAATCGTGACATTCAGTCGTCGGCTCCCTTTGGGCCGTCCGACACAAGTAATCACCAAAGCATCCGTGCCCGGTGAGAACCTGCGTCAGACGGAAGGTGAGGGGTTTGCGCTTACGGCGCATCCACCGCTCAAGAACCGGGCGCAGAGCAGCCGTTAGGCGTTTGCCATACGGCTGCTGCGCCAAGTCCTCTCCCCACCTCCGCATTAATGCCTCCATCACTAGTCGGCGGACCCGTAGGACCCCGTCAGGCGAAAGGCTCAAGCCCAGAGACCTCCTATCCGAGACGTAGGAGTATGTCTCGGCCAGAACCTCCGCCACAAGTTCCCACGGGGGGTCTAATTATCAGCCTAAGCCAATTCTTTTTATAACTAAAAAATAAAAATTATCAAGTCCTGGTATCGGGCAAAAGTTCACCGAGGCGTTGGTCCAATGCGCGTTGGTAAACTACACACACCTTCAAAGACTATTAATCTTATCGGGCATGCAGGATTCCTTACGATGCTTCCCTTAACCTGCAACTTTTTATGAATAATGTTACACAATTCAGAACTTGATAAAAAATAAAAAAGTATGAAAGCCTGATATTAAAAAAGTGGTACCTAAGGTTCCGGGAATCCCCTGGCTAAATAGCGCGGGGATTCACCTTCGGGGATTTTTGTGGGTAAAAACCTCCACATATATCAAGCTTATCTTAAGAGTCTAGTCTAGTCTAGTCTAGTCCTTTATTCATCGTAAATTCAGGTATAATAGGTATTTAATAACCTACTTGTGACATGGCAAAAACAAGCTTCCAATGAATTCCCACAGACATCAAACGGTGTGAAGGAGAGTGATGAGGTAGACGACGAGGCCAGTGAGGTGACTGAGGATACCACGGTGACCCCCGCCACCCGCCCGCCCTCCGCCTCGCCCCCGCCCTCCGTCACCGCCCGGGACGTCACCACGCGCTCCGCCTACACCCAGGAGACTACCACCACCGTGAGTAAAGAGTATCTCTTTTTATGGCCTAGAGGGACGAACAGTCGAAGCCTTTTGAAAGAAAGAAAAATTTTATATTGTTCGCAAACAAAAATCAAAATATGTTTTTGGTGACTATCGACGCACATAAACATTCACACAACCAAAAGCTATGCGAATGCGTTACCCTCCTTTTCCTTATCCACTCTTTTGACGTGACAACGTCTAGAAACTCGATATTACAGGCAGCATGAACGAAAAAGATGACGTCATGTAGCGTTCCGCCAGCAAAAACGCGGAACGAACGAGACAGAGGCATGTTCGGCTCGAGCGATCGGCTCGGTTCGTTTCGTGCTACATTAAATTTTTGACGTTTTCACGGCAAACTACCATCCTTAAATCGACTTCACAGACAAACATTTTTTTAGGAGATACGTATGGGCCATCGGCAACTCATAAGTCGTACAAAACGTGACGTTACTCCGATGTTAGGTGCAGCAAGAGGTACTACCCTGGTAGCGAGAGCCCAATTTGGATGCAAAGTAGCATGGCACTACGTCTTAAAAATTTTTTTGGGCGGTCCCCGAAACTAAGAAATTCTTCCGACCCGTTGCCACAGTCATAATAAATAAAACAAAAGAAAATTAACAATACGTAGTTTCATATCGAATACATATATTTACTAGTACCTATATAATAAAAATAAAATAATTCTTATTAACATAATATGAAAAAGGAGTGGCAAAGTTTTTTTTTTTTTGGAGTTGTTAAAGCATAACTTTTTCATAGCGAATGAGCACGAACAAATTGCTACTTCAGTAACTCTACGGAACCACTTTTATACCATCAGAATTATTGTCTGCATCCCGGTAACCTATACGAATAACATGAACGCAGGAAATGTAAAACCAAAATCATTATATCAATTGAATGGTTTATTTAATGAAATGCTAAATGATTTTGTAATCACCAGGAGATCATCACCAGCACCATGACTGACGCTCCGGAAAGCGAAACTGAGACCGGTGACATCGGTGAGACCTCCAGCCGACGATCTACAAGCGAGGTAAATAGACCTAACTAAACAATACACTATCTAGTTGATGCTCGAATACTCAAACGCAACTCAAAGGGAGCTGCTTACATTTTGATGATATTTGGGGCGCTGATTGGTCCGCTACAGATTTAAGGCGTGCTTAGTAGTTTGAGGAGCCCACAAGTATTTGAGTGGCGTTTGAGAATTCGGGCGTGAGACTCTCTAACATGAGATGCTTTTTTTAATTTCCTCAATAAATGTATTATTTTTATTTGGATTTTGGAATATAATACATTTGCTATTTGAAAGAATATGACGAGTAAATTTGTTAATCCAGCAGACTGAAGGCGAGGGACTCCGTGCGGCTCTGGAACAAGCTGAAGAACGCGCCCCCCCACCGCCGGCCCACGCTCTCAAACACGAGCTCCAACACTCGCAGCCGGCAAGTTTTACAGATTAACGCCCGGCTTACGAAGGGCTGATCAACGCAGAAATTAACAAATCAACAGTCAAATCTCTTAAGTGTCAAATGAGTTGCTAGAAGCATGGTTAAATTACTTAATTTGATCAGCCTGTCAGTTGACATAGCCACTACAATGAAAAACTGTCAACTTTGACTCTAGAATCGTATGTTAACCGCCATTCACAGCCATGTAGTTGACACCATACCCTTTGATCAACGTTTCGGAAACCGGGCGTTTTCAATTTCAGAATTTTAGCGAAATTTACTTGGCGTCCACGGTCGACTAGGGCTGATGATGAAGATGACAATTTTATAACTCTTTAGATTCAAAGACTTGTATACAATACATTGTCTGCATTTATATGCTCCTATAAAAAAATGTATGGATCTCTTCATAAGTAGATAAATAGATAGATAGATAGATATACTTTTTATTCACAATTCCACATTTGCTTGAAAACAAAAGCTTTGTGTTTTACATTCTAACAAAATCAGTAAAAGACTTTCATTAAGGGTGTTAAAGCTATAATATACATCTTACAGGGCTACACCATCCGCTCGTCTGGTGTGGAAGGCGGTGCTGGGTCGGGAGCCCTGTACCCGGCCCTGTGCGTCGGCGGCGCGGCCTTGGCTGCTGCTGCTGCTGTGGCCCTGGCGGTGGCCCGTCGTCGTGACCGGGCACCCTCAGCGCAGGGCTTCGTACAGGTAAACCATTCAGAATCTTACAGCTTCTATAACGAATTATAAATAAAAGGAGTCCGAATGGTACAGGCTTTTCCGTAGTATTCATGTACACATTAATAAACCCAGATCTTAGTTATCTTTTCTGCCACTGACTGCGATAGAATCGGGTACGTAGACTACGTACCGATGCTATTGTAGCGGACCAATCAGCGCCAAAATACTTCCCGCGTAAAGATTTAAACGAGTTCTTCTTAAAAAAGGCGCGCTCTACCGGCAAAAATTCTGTCTGTCTGTCTGACTGTCTAAATTGCGACCGTTCGTTCAACATTACATTCGGACTCCTTATATCTATACTTCATGGCTTCTTTATTCACATTTAAAAAACTTGTGTATTTACTACTTAGCCTTGGAGTGGTTTAAATTTTGTTCCTCTACTTTTTAGCTCCCCTTCCGATAATTTCTATAGGTTAATGTCTTATAAATTGGAGCATTGGCATCAAAACTCTGAAATGCACTCATTACTTATTAGATAATATATATTAAATAATGCATTGAAGCTTTACATTCCCCTTCAAAATAACCTGGCGTTAGTAACTACCATCAGGTAAATCTCCCTTTTTGCATCCTCTTCTATAAGCTAAATGTTTCAGGTGGAACAGACAAGCGCCGTGGCTCCTACTCCGGAGGAACGACACGTGGCCAACATGCAAATCAACGGCTACGAGAACCCAACCTACAAATACTTCGAAGTCAAGGAGTAAATCTCACACCTTCCAACACCACCAGGCCTGCCTTCCTATCTTCTCTAAGTGAAAGTAGATTCTTAGCAAAGTAGAGAAATAAGAACTGACTCGGAACTACTTAAACTTTTGCTTCGTCTATTCCAATATGTTCTTTTGAGTTTTTCATAATTTGACTATTCGGTGATTTTAAACTTCGCCGTTTCGAAACAGCACCATCTAGTTTACGTAAAGTGAACGAGAGTAAATGCTCGGAGGAACTAGGGAATAGATATGTATTGATTTGTGATGTGTGCTAGAAGCCCCGTAGCCAGGGTACCGCCCTGCACCCTTTATCTATGTCCTTAAGTAATTATTTATGGAATGAATGTGTGTGTACCCCAATGTTCTTCGTAGATAACAACGCAAGCCTGGTGGGGTTTCAAAAATGTCCATTTGTTCGGTTCAGTTGGCACCAAATTGTTTGTTTTAAGTTTAGTTTTAGTGTTTATATGTGTCACCTTGTAGACATTAATTAAGTTTTCGAAGCCGAGTTCCGAGCGATAGGATGCGGTGACGATTTCACACATTATTTTCGTACACTTTAATTTTATGATCTCAATTCGTAGTAAGTTTTTCTATTGCACTGTTAAGCGCGGTGTGCTATCGTTCGGGACGCTGCAGAAACGTCCATTTTTGTACGCTGTGTATATAGACTCTGCGTACAGATTCGAACCTAAAACTCTAAAAGCCCGCTTTCTTTTTCTAATGTAGGTAGAACATAACGTAAATTTTATGTAATAAAATGCGAAAATATATTTTAATAATTACTTGTACTTAGCAAAGGGACGGGCATAGCCGGCGCGGGTAAACCTTTACCTTAGATGTCTTATAGTCACTGATTCTTGAATCTCATAGGTTTATTTCGTAGCTAGCGATTTCTTCTCTGTTGTTTCTTTCGTCTTTTTCTATACTTCGTTTGCCCGCGGGTCAATACTCAGAGTTCCCGATAAGAATAGACTGCGTACTCAACGTGCGCTAGACGCGGAAGAAGCGTGAGATCGAAAGAGATCTTAAAATCTAGTCATGGATGAGTCGGTTAGCGCGCACTTTGGGTACTCGGTTTCGCAAGCAGATAAGCTTAGTGAGTGTATGTACGGTTATATATAAGTAGATGTACAAAAAGTAATACATTATATAGATGTTTTAGCGTCAGATACATAGATATAAAGCAAATATAATTATATATCGCATTCGTCCGTTTACTATAAGGGCTTGCGCTCGTGTCTATCCCACGTACCACACATAATGTTACGCCGTAGTTAAGATGTAATTCTGCCTCAGTATTATATACATTTAAGCTTATTTGTTACATAAGCTAATTTATATACACTAATTCTATTCATTTACGGACGTCGTCGTTGCTACGTTAAGGAAATCATATCAGATACGTTAGCGCCCTCTTTCCCGTGTCCTTTTCATTACGACGCATAATCACAAACTAGTTCGTTCAAACTGGTGACGATAGATGGCGTCTATTTAAATGAAAACGATGCTAAGGGAGGGCCCGTCCGTGGCTTGTACGGCATTTTCGTAAGTTAAAACACTGTATAACGTAAGTTTATCCTGCATCAATCGCTGTACGTTTACTAATTAATGTAACGAGCCGACCACTTATTTTTTTAACAAAACTTTTGCTCAAAATCAACTCGTCTTGTCGGTATTGATGTCTACAGCAGATGTTTATTCGTCGTATAAATAATTGATGTTTGTAGTTATACCAATATTTCTGAATTCCAACACTGTTTCCCGTATTTTGAGAATAATAAATGGTTTGTAAATTTTTGTGTTTTCTGTGCTACATTTTGTGAGTTCGAAGTTCAAATTAAATCAATAAATAGGAATTTCAATATTGGTGTTGTTATTGGATCCTGAGCCTTTAAGCCTTTGGTATCAATATTATCTTAGCATGAAATGGTTACGAAATATAAAAAGCTTAACGATCAAACGCTGCACCTAGTAGTGGATTTATCAGCAGGCTAAATAGGCTGGAGCCGAGCGGCATATTTGGAGATGAAATTGTCCAGCTACCTTCTTATAGCGAAAATTTTCGCATACTTAACAGTTTTCTGATCTTTTGAAAGTTAAAAATTACCTAACTTGCCTGGAGAATGTGTTAATCCGCCCCTGGCTACGCCACCGATCTGCACTGCTGCTTGTCGCTAAAGCCTATTTAAATGGTATATCAAGATAATGCCTCTGCTTCCGAAATACAGGAAAGCTGTTTCAGGAGACAGTTAAGCAGGTGTGCCATGACATGATATGCCTCCGATAGAATGTAGACATGTTACCGATGAAAACTGAACTGCTGTATGAAGTTAGCTGATGACATCGTTAATATAATATAACATCATCCTTTACCGTCCACTGCTGATCATGGACCTCCCTCAGTGAACGCGTAGTCTTGGCTTTCAATATCATTTACCTATCTATACTAATATTATAAAGAGGAAAGATTTGATTGTTTGTTTGTATTGAATGGACTCCGAAACTACTTGACTGTTTTGAAAAATTATTGAGAATATCGCTGTTGGGAAGCCACACTATCCCCGGTGAACTTAGGCTATATTAAATTTTGAAAAAAAAGTTAGAGACCCGTATTAAGTTAGTTGACGCAGGCGAAGCTGCGTGCAACAGCTAGTACAAAATAATCGTGTAAGTATCGCTATTTAAACTGCTTAAGCCCGCTTAAAACTCAATTCGGCCATGTCGAATCGCTCGTAATGGCGAACCCATATCGAATAATTCAACAGTCGATGCTTTGTAAAACGAATCTGAATAAGAATCGATACTTTTACCGTACTCGATACTTGTCATATTATCTTACCTATCATCATCTTGACTATTTCTATGTATTCGTCATTAAAAGAAAGCTGTCCCATCAGCAAATCACTTTTGGGGAAACCATCAAATCCTATCGCAATCGAGAAGCCTTTGACCGACCAAGACATTGTCGTGATGAGCTTATATCTCTGGTATCCGGAGATTTCGTTGAAACCAAACCCATCTAACACTAGAAAGATATTTTAATGTTGTTACCGGGGCTTTACGAGGCTAAAACGAATAGCAAGCCGCCATTATGAATACCAGAGACGTCAGTCATCTCCTATAGCTGAAGCCTTGAGTCTTGATCACAACTCGAAACCATCTGTTGAGCTCTAGTCGCACTGGTGAAGTGGGTAGTTGACCACTGCCAGAATAATTGATCGTAGTAAGCTTTGATACTGCTACAATTAAAAGAAAGAAAGTAATGTTATCAAAAATCATTGGCTATAGATAAGGACTTGGGACACGGGGGTTCTCAGGGGCTCGACTTCCAAAACAATGGGCGCGCAGCTCCTCTGAGAAAAACAGACGGTCGAACACCTTACGACACAATGTGTCATATTAAGTCTGTGTTGTGTGCCACTCAAATCGGTTTAATAATTTTTGATTGAGTTTGTAACAAACTTCAGTACATCTACATTTTGACATTTTATATTATTAGTAGGAAGTATAATTAGTAATTACGTAGATCGGTGGGTAGGTCACTCACTCCGCCAGTTTTTAGAGTAATCAATTAAGCAAGATCACCTTGAGCGCTCATGGGGCTATCTAAAAGCCGCGCTGAGTGTGAATACAGAGCTTAATACGCGAAAACTTTGTTTTTCTATACTTGTGGCCTGGTATATAAAAAAGTTACATAGTACTTACATGCTTCACATTTAATGTGAATGTGTAGTTCATAAATAAGATATATTAAAATTAGGTATTTAACATACCCAGCAATTGTCAGCGTTTGCGAAGCTGATGATCTTTAATAAGGCGACGTCTTACGCGAAGCGGCGCGGAACTGCCCGAAAACACCAAACAGTCAAAACTTATTGAAGTTTCCTACGTGACCAAACGCTCGTGGAGTGCGGTGTCGTACGGCGTACCGCATGATGCATCGCTTTGAATTCGCGTGTCACCGCTTCGCAATCGCAGTTGGCTTTGAAGTTTGAACCGTCTACGTAGGACGTAGGCTGAAAGCTCATTTTTATTTTCTACACTCGAAAGGATGTTAGTACTTACAGCTTTAAAAGTACATATTACGTAATATAATACGTCACTTTACTGACGTGATTACCATGATATTAGAGTTTTTACAACGGGATTATATTTTTTACTACACTCTATACTCTACGCTGTAGAGTGTAGAGCATAGAGTCCATTGGAATGCTAAAGGTTGAGTTCATGATTATGTAGATGTCGCTTTTACTACTTTTGACTGAAAGGAATGGTTGAGCTCATCGCTTTGTTATAATTTTTGAAATTGGAAATTTGGCCTCATGGATAATTTAACTAATAATGTTGCTGTATGACATAAATGTGTAAAACATTTGAAAATAATCAATCCCTTTTTAAAAGTGGATTTGATTTTTGTTTCGTCCTCTTAATTTATAATTTAGAGAACAGAGTACAAAAAAATTAGATTAGTTTTTTATTTAATTTATTCAGTATTTAATATCATATCTATTTTTTTTAATTATTATATTTTTCAGACTTAAACCACTGAAACTGTCATCTAGTGTCAACATTAGTAACAGTTTAGTTATTATGAATTTAAAAATACGCCATAGTTTACTATGTATCCGCTAGATGGCATTAGGAGTACCATAGCGTAGACTGGCACTCCAACGATTACTTTATCGGCATAGATATAGAACAATTTATAACAATAAAGGAATGCAGTAGGCGTTCTATAAGGCATCTTTTCTCATTATCTAATTGTTGTCTCATTCCATGCGGTGTTTATTCTAATTTTGTACTCACTTTGACTTTTAAGGTTTTAGCCGTTGTATTTGTGTTGTAATAACATTGTAATGGTTGAATTTTGTTATTCTTACAAAAAATGTGACAGTTGTGTGGATATTAAACTTTATTTGTGTCATTTTACTAAACAACAGTAAACCTAGTTGTATTATGTAACAAGATACAAAATAAAGAAATATTCCTTTTCTTTGTCGTAACATTTTATGTACTTAACTAATTAATAATTATGATGTATATTTATAATATTATGTACAATGCACATAGTCCGTTTAAAAGTAACATAACATTTTCTTACTCTATCGACGTTATTCTGTTATATTTACTAACATAGAATCACTCATTTAAGTAAGGATTTATGAGTTGTTTTTTTTTAATTTAACATATAAATATACATACATGTATAAATTTATAGCTAAGGAGTAACGTTATCTAAATGTAAGTTCAACAATTTACCTTTGAAAATTCGATACCTGTAACAAGAGTTATAAAAAATATATCTTATAACAACTAATTAGAGTTTACATTCGTCTGAATTTAGCCACGCCAATTACAAGAAATGAAGCAGTCCTAAAATAAAATGAATTAAATTCTTTGTATTTAGCTAAGCTCCCAGCGTTTGTGCATCTGACAATTGAATCTGTGCAAATATTTAGTCTGTGGTAACAACTACATAATCTGTATTTTTAATGAAAATGACGCGTGATTTACAATATACGAGTAAGTACCTCCTACTACCACCTGCAGTAGAGTACCTGCTAGGTATTATAATGTAATAGCATGGAGTAGAAGAGTACTTAATTAATACCTAGTATAATACAATAACTAAAAAAAAATGTTTTAGGCTGAATTATTTTTTCTCTAATGTTTTTCTAATTTTTCACTATTGAAACTGAACAATACATAATTATTGTGTTATTTCATTATTATACGTTTTGGCATTGTCTATGGATGCTCTATTTACTAAATAGATATTCAGTTTCTGATAGCTCTTATTATAGCTTTCTAAAAGCTTTTATTGTTTAAAATTATGATTATTAATATTTTTAATAATAATTGGTAGGTGATTAAATCTTTATCCAAAACTCGTAAGATTGTATAAAAGTTTAACATACCTAAGTAATATTTTATGGACCTAATAATTATGTTATAACATATTCATAGGATATGAAACTTATTATTATGTACCGTATAAAGAATAGAACACCGGAATCTGGTAAATACATAATAATTAGTATTTAAATAAATAAAATAGTGACTTTATTTTTGTAAGGATATTTCAAGATAATTCATAATCTATCAATAACCTAGGCTATAATATTTTTAAGTGTGAAAGTTGTTGGTAACAAAGTAACAGCTCGTAACAACGATCACGCGTAATTGAATAAATAGATTTCAAAACCAGCGCTAAAATGAAGCACACTTATTTTTTTTATTGCGGTACAAGTTCTTGTGGGATAGTTTACTAAAATAATTTAACTGATAAGACTAGACAAAAGGACAACAGTATAATCATATACGAGAAGGAATATAGAATAAGCGTACACTTTCTAATGTCACGAAGATGTTACGAAGAATTTCAAATCGACGCACCACAATTCCGTAAGTCGACGCGACGTCACGCTGTTGCTGTCTCGCTCGCTCGCTATCAGCTGTCAATGTAATGACCGAAAAGGGTGGTTTTATAATGATTCACAAAGCGGGCATACACAAGATTTTATTGTGCATACAAATATGTCGCATGACTGATGACTCATGAATTATCGTAATACTCATCATACAATAAACAATTTTAGACTATCTGGCTACTCACCCGTTAGTTCATTTCTTTCAGAGATTAAAACTGAAAAAAAAAAAACTAACATTTTAAGTTATATTTCACAGACAAGCTGTTAGTCCTATATGTTAAAAAGTACTCTGTGCTGTTAGTGAAACCAGAAAAATAAACAGATGATATAATACCTATGTGATAACCGATATGTATTAATAAATATTTTAGTATGTTGGTGAGTACTTACCTTAGTAATTTCGCGTGAATTGGTCAGAAGACGTCCTGTGTCTGACATAATGTAAGCAAAACGTATTCGATTTTCTAATTCCAAATTTGAAATTCAAACGCCAATCAAACGCATGTTATTGCATACATAAACCATAGACAAGATAGACTTGATAAGAGATGTTTATTCTTTACATTCGATTCTTTACGAGAATCTTCTGTAAACTTCGCTGGACTGTTTTATATTAATTTCATTTATTTGTTATATTACAAACTTGAAATCTTAGATCATTAATATGTCTAGATGGAGTGGCGCCCTACAATCAAAACAAAAAAACGAGCCAACATTTTTTCAAACATGTGCTCGTGAATAGTGACACCAGCTACTACAGTTCTCCCATAATCGTCCTTTTTAATCTCGTTACACTTTTACAACACAAACCTTCATTATAAATAAAAACAATAATGCATATTCTATGACAGCGGGACGGATACTAAATACGGAGAAAGCATTTAGAGGCCAACAGTTGGACGCTATTTTTTGGACGTGTTTTCCGCGCGACACTCTATCTAGACATATTATTGATCTAAGCTTGAAATATAAGAACTTACTCCTGTTAACGGTGATCTAACATTCAGTGAATTGCCATTATAATACAATGTAAAATAAACCATTTTTTAAACAACCCATTTATTATTCTTTAACGCTAGAAAACGGATAGATTTATACATTTTACAGTACATTAAATACTGTAGTGTGTGAATAGTGTATATTTCTAACTAATTTAGCATTGCGTTATAATATATTTAATTATAGGAATAAAGTAGTAGTGTAAAGTATTTTTGTGTCGGTTGATAAATGTAAACTAACTTGATATGAAGTTGTTCATAATAATATTTTGTCTATGAATATAATCAAGTACACTTTTTAGATTCTATAGCCTAGACTCTAGACCACAACGTTAGTTCCAGAAGATAATAGAAGTATGTCTGATTACTGAGTCGTAACTCGTTAAGAGTAACTAGGTGTAGATACTCTAGAATTTAATATATATAAAGAAATAACTGAGATGGTGATACAGGCGCGGTAACAAAGCGCATCCCTCCCCCTAAACGGTGACGGTTATAAAACGCGTCTACGTAGAAATGGTTGTTCCATTTTCGAACAAATAAGATTTTAACCTCACCTGCCTCAAATGAACGGCCTTCGCAGGAGTTAATTTAAAGTTTACGGTAGTATTGTGGGCGTATTATTGATATTATAATAATGTTGTCTCCTTTTTTCTTCTGTCTTATGATGCATAGGCACCTACAATGTTAGTACAATTTTAGTAACTGATAAAAATTGTCGCAATTTTTTTTCAAATTTAAAAACACTAATTTTATATAACTTGATGTCTTATCTTGATTTTTTTTAATTTTTAGCAACAACTACGAGAGATCATAATCATATATTATGAAAATTTGGTTTGTATTTTTATGACTCATTTGTATGAACTTTGGCGATTATAAGAAAATATTAATACTCTAAAATAAAGTTTAGTCTAATAGTCTTTAATAATGTAGCTGATCATCAAAGTAATAATAATTTCTAACATACATTTTTTTATTAAAGTAACAATTTGTCAAAAATAGTAATACAATTTCAGATTGGACATAGCGAAAAAAAAATACACTATTGCTTACTTCTCAATTGATGGCGTGCCATAGACAATCGCTTGGGAACGATTTTAGGTAGAATTCAGAAACGACGCGTGGTCAAAGTAGAAAGTGGGTGGGGGACAGGCTTTCATTATAAAAACTGTTATTAATATATTATTTAACCTTTATGTTTAACATATTTAAATTGAAATGATTAAAATTTATGTAAAACCTAAAAAGGTTTCATAATTTATTTGCAGGCAAAAAAAATATGTATGGATTGAATTCTGAACGATTGCCTTAAAAAGTTTAAGCATTATTCGAAATGTATTGCAGACATGTTTTTGCTAAGCTTTTGTGATTTGCTTGATTATTTTCTTATAACTGCGTTCAAATTTATCATACTAATCTGAGACATATAAAATATTTTTGTGAAATGAAAAATAAAAAATTTAAACGTGAATGTATGTAGGTTTCTTTGTTTTATTTGATTATAAAATTAGGCTTTTGATAGAATTTATCATCTCCCATAATATGTAAAAAAAACCTTTAAAACAAATTGGCTGTTTTGTTTCTTAATAAGGTTCTGCATTAAGGGCATTGTAACAAAAATAATTCAGGATATTTGATCAATATTTATCTCGTGAACAAGGATAGAGCTCGGCAAAATTAAATTAAAAAAATCGTAAATTCTAAATAGTTTAAGATATAAATACATTTAGCCTTTTATTCATTCAATAGGTTGGATAATTCACAATATTCCCTCTCTCCTACCCTTATCCCATTATTTGGGGTTGGATCAGTGCATTGCCTTCTTACACCCCTACCCTTATAATTTACGATTCTCTACTTTCAGTTGATAGCACGCAGCTTTGATATAATCTTCTTGAAATTTAGCATTTGTACTTGACGAGAAGTTGTACACAGATGTATAATAATAATATAATAATAACTTTATTTGTGATATTAAGGGCCTGTTTCACAATCTCCCTTTAAGTTCCCTATAGGCTATTGGCAACATATTTGACAGATGTTTGACAGATACTCCATACTCTATCTGTCAAACATCTGTCAAATATGTTGCCAATAGCCTATAGGGAACTTAAAGGGAGATTGTGAAACAGGCCCTAATAATATTATAAACGCGAAGTTTGTACACTTTGGATGTTTGTTACTTTTTCGCGCTAATATTACTGTATCGATCTTAATTTGTATCAGATCAAATTGTTAATCGAAGCCTTTATGGAACAAAATTAAATACAGACAATTTTTTCATCAAAATCTGTTTAGCCCTTTGAAATTTGGTAAATTTCGGAGGCATACAGGTGTATATAACAATAATATACTTATTTATCGTCGCCCGAGCAGAGACGATATCACCTCAACAAACCGAATAATGTGCCAAATTACTTGAAAAATTCAGTGCTTTAGGAGTTCGTCGCAGACAAATGGCGTGACACGCTTTTTGTGTATTCTAGAAAACATAGACGTTTATTAAACGAGACATTATATAAAACGGTTTGATAAAATGAAAGTTCTTTCCAAATAACTGTTAAGCAGGTTTTTATTGCGATATGAGCACAGTTTTGGCACGCGCACATATGAATCTAAATTATCCGAATGTAAGTTCAAAAAAAAGTTCAGTATTCTCATAGTTATTTGAAGCACAAAGATTTAGCGTTCAAGCTTCAAGGTATGTATTCGAATTTAGCTATATTACATAATAGCATATTACGTGTTATATATTATGTATTGGTATTAAAATAAACTTCTTTAGTAGAGGGCGTAATTCGACTGTTAATATAACCCTCTTTGTTTTGCCCTAAAATAGAAAAAATAAATTATCTAAAACAAACAAGCTATTATTATCTGGCGTCATAATTTGACTATTAAATACAAAATTTTTTTGTCCTTTAAGAAGTAAAATTTATAGAGACTCTAAAGAGTGTCCGAAATAACATTAAGGGCTTTAATAAAGATAATTTTAAATCCAATTATAAAAAAGATAACATACAAATCAATATCTCTCTATCTATATAGTTTAGTTATTACATATTAAAATAAAATTATTATTAATAAGCGAGTAATTGCAGTACTTTATGTTTTTTTTTGTTTGGCCCTACAGCTGTTTGAGCCATTCACTATTGGGCCAGACGAGTCCATCTCGGTGGGGCGTACGTGCGCGCCCTCAGGTAGCTTCGATCAATGCAAGTACCAACGCTGATTTCGGACGAACAACTTTACTGAGCCACGGATTTTTTTGATTTGGCCTTTGTTTTATTGATTTTTTTTATAGTCCTTTGCTGAAATATTGATAGCACTGTAAACGGATGTCTTAAATTCGTTTAAACATTTTTTTTTAAGAAAATAATGTGCAGAGACGATTTTATGTAACTGATATACATAGAGTACTTACTAAATCCTAGACTTCTATCCTAACTAGATTACTAAATCCATTGGCAAAAATTCTTAGTAAAATCAGTTTTGAGGTGAAAAAATCGCTTGTAGTATAGTTTTTCCGTCGGTTCATGGTTTTATAAATAATAATTAGCTGCTGCCCGTGGCTTCGCCTGCGTTACCAGATTTTTTTTTTTAATATATCTTATTTTACTATTATTGCCACCGAGAGTATGTGTGCAGTTTCATGATGATCGGTTGAGTAGTTTGCGCGTGAAAGCGTAATCTGTAGTGCCCTGACTTATATGTATTAGTATATAAGATATATTGTATTGATTTAATAAAGATTATTATACCGGCACCCGAACCGTACACGCCGCCAATATCCTCTCTCCTACATTACATGGCGACCCTGCCAGTGCTGCCTTGCGGCAGCGCTGAGCCTTTGTTTAAATTAATATAATTAAAATATATAAAATAATATGAATATATAATTAAGCCATACTAAAATAGGAAGATAAAAATATAATAATGACTTAAAATATTATATTAAATAATTAAAACATATTATTATAATGAAGAAATAAATAAATAATATAAGAAAATAACATAGCAATGACAAATGACGAACCATCAAGATTATTAAATTAACTGAATAAATTATAAGAAGAAGAAATACAGAAAAAAAAGTGAAGAAATAAAAATAAAAAGATAATAAATTATAAGAAGTAAGAAAAAATAAAAATTAAATAACAAAGAGATGCAGAGGAAAAAGTCGGTGTCCAAGGAATCCAGAGGAAAGCCGCCGGGAGATATTGCTGTCCAAGGAATCCAAAGGAAAGCTGCCGGGAGATGTTACTGTCCAAGGAATCCAGAGGAAAGGTGCCGGGAGATATTAGAGAAAAATAAGCTATCTACCGAGAAAAGTTGGCCCATCCATTATCATCTTAAGTCGATCAAATGCTATAGAGGTATATTTTTTTTATATAAATAGATATATTAATGGTTCACTAAATAAGTTTTGTACAAATAAATAAATTTAAAGAAGGCTTTATCTAAAATGTTAGATATTATTATTTGTTATTAGAGTATTTCTATAAAAATGTCATTAATATCAACATTTTGTCAGTTTATATTCATATTGTAATGATATAAATCTCAAAACATTATTATTGCAACGTAGTACATTATTGTCTTGAATACTTGCTAGATATTGATATAAAATAATATTGATGTTTTATTTTTTCTTCTTATGTAGATAATTAAATAGAAAATAATGGAATTGATTGAATAAATAAGAATAAATTAATTATGACTTAGAAAAATAATTTAGGTTCAATGAATTTATAACATTCATAGTTTTCTTGATTTATAAAAATTGCGTAGATTAATTACGTATTTAGCCGGACTGACATGGAAATGGAAAGTAGTTGTGATTAAAAGAGTTGGCTAGATTTACGAATAATGTGGCTGCAAACGCATTATTACGATAAACTTTATTTAGGGTTAGGAATAAAAGTAGGAAACAATGAATTGATAAAAATATACTTTCTTAGATAACACTTCCTTCGATGCACGGACTGATCACCCGCCCGTCGATTGGAAATGCTAAAAATTGTATTAAATTAAAAGAGACGAGTTTTTAGAAGTTTTTTATTTTTATGGCGTATAGTCCACAAACTTGATCATGTCAAACGCGAGACGTTTTCGTGAGAGTTGTAGGATTATTTTGAGAATAAGGGTAAGGTATAAAAAGAAATAAAGAGGAAACATTGATAGAAATGTTGATATAGAAGATTAGGAGACATTTAAAATGTCTAGATTTGTGTGTTAAATCCTTCCATTCGATCATGGTGCGAACGAGCTTTCCTCCGTGAGATATGTTGGAGTCTAAAGAGACTTAAATGATAACCACAAGTTATGTAAAAGGGGAGTATATTATGTAAAAAGAGAGTATATTATGTTAAAAGATATTATGAGAATGTATAAGGGAATATACGACGAATAAATAAATAAAATGTAAAGTGAATACAAGAGTAAGAAAATGAAAGAATAAATGAGTTAGTGTAGCCTGTATAGGTTGAGAAATAAAATAAAGGAATAAAAGATGAAGATATTAAGTTAGGGTTAAAATATGTGAAACCCAATGAAAAGATATGATAGGAGAGTAGGAATTTATGGAGAATAAAAAAAGTATTGATGAGAATAATGATGATACTGATGATGAAATAAAGTAGGTGTTTAATAGGAGAAGAAGGAAATAAAAAAAGATCCAAAATATGTATAATTCACTTACGTGTATGTACATAGAAAAATGACTATGTAAAAATAACATGAAAGTTATAAAAATGACTATGTAAAAGTGATTAATACAAATGATGATGATGAATGTTATAAGTGACAATTGTAATATCAGTTAGTAACGAGAACCTTAAATAGTTGGAGTCATTTGAAACATTGTTGAACAAGTATTTGATATCGTTACCTTTTAGGTATGGAATTAATAAACAAACTCTCATCTCATTACGACCTCCTGAGTTGTCATTCTATAACATACTATAAATAATTATTATCCAAGTTATAAAATGTTTGTTCTGTTCATATTATTTTTGTAATATTATCGAATGTTAAAATTATTATTATCATTTGTCATTGTAATTGTTGTGTTATTGTTATTATAAAAATATGTTATCAAAACATTAGAAATTAATACTTATTGTAACAAAAAAAAAACTATAAAATATATTTAAGTTTTTTTTTAATTTTAGGAAGGGAAATGTAGTGCCCTGACTTATATGTATTAGTATATAAGATATATTGTATTGATTTAATAAAGATTATTATACCGGCACCCGAACCGTACACTCGCCATCCACCTCTCTCCTACATTACAAATCCACCATTATAAAATTAGTAAGGATTAAATAAATAATACTTACGGATCGAACAGACACTGTCCGTACATTATTTATATTGTCTTTCAAAATTGAATGTTGATCAATTCCTTAAAAACTACTAAACAAAATATGAAAGTAGGGAGCATAAGAATCACCTCAGATTTACCCATAGAGTGGGTATTCGTAGTATTAATAGTATTAGTAATGGGTAGCGGTTTTTCCTAATTATATTTAATATTTACACTCTACTAAAACTCTACATTACAAGGTAACAGGAAACTAAACTGAAAATTAATTTGCGAAATTCCCCAAAGTGACCGTTATCATAGCTTCATATAACAATCAGGATCTTACAGCGCAATTGTTCAAATAAGATTATGAATAAAACAAATTCCACTCATTTATTCATTTCATTCATTCATTTGTTCCACTTGTAAGCACAGCAATGCTGTTTCAATAATTCCTTTAAATAACTTTGCCGTGTTTCTGAAAAAAAGGCAGTAGGTACAAGTGTAGTAACTGATACAGAGACTTTTTTTTTTGTTTTTTAGATACGATATGTAATAAGAAATAAGAAATTATTATAACATGTCATGACGCTGATGTCAGTGCTCTTAAAAATACTGTTTACTAAATTAAAAACTAACCGTGATAACCTGTAATATAATTTTTTAACTCTAAGCTGTTACTTATAGCTTTTTTGTATAACGTTGGTTGTCCTTATCATAAATAAATAAATAAATATCATCTTATGTCTCAGGATGCGCAACTCATGTTCCCTGGGCTAGTTCCAGGTAATCTTGCTCACGTTTATGGTTGACTTTGCCCACTTAGTGTCGAGTAACACGCATGCCAGTTTGCCTTACATAAATAACAACCAGAATCTAGTGGCGTTATTATTCTTAAAATATTCATTCAAATACACGAATTATTCTCATTTATTCATTTGTTAACTCGTTCATTCAATAATCTATCTATCACATAAAATTGTAGTATCTGTTTGTAACATTAAAATAACCGCTTTTTACTACACGCATATAAATATAAATACCAAAATAACATTTTTTAAATCTTTGTATGTCTGGCGGTTTGTTCCGGCTAATCTCTGAAATGGCTGGACGGATTTTGACGGGACTTTTACTGGAAGGTAGGTGTTCTAATAATGAGTATCTTAGGCTATAAAAATAATCATCATCAAACCGGATGCGTCCGTAAATCTAAGCAATAGATAGTTATTAATAAATAATACTATGTACTAAATGAGAATATAACTTCTCTATAGTTTTAATTAGGACAATATATAATGAAGTCGTGTTTGAACGGTCGACTCCGCAGATGATGATGATGATAATATTGATTATAATGACTGGCTAGTCGGGACTGGTGTTATATCAGAGGTCGTCGGTTAGAATCCAGCCAAGTGCTAATAATTAGTACGATGTACATCGGTTTTCTGTATTTAAGAATTCCTAATTAATTATAATAGTTCTTACGAGCTTACCAAAGGTTTTAACGTGCTGTAATTGTTCTAATATATCATCATCATTTATCTTTTATTTATGTATAATATGTTTAAACTTTTTTTTTTTTTTTTTATGACGCAGCGGAAATCATTTATGACCATACCAGGGCCTGGGTAGGCGCGCTGGCGTGTGCTGCGTGAGCCTTCAGCCGCTATATTTGAGGGACCCGGATCTGTGCAGGCGACGGGATACCCTCAGCGACAGACTGGTCCCGGCAAAGACCAGATTCTCCACAATAGGGGGACTGCCCGGCTACGACTTGGCAGTCCCCACGACGTCGTGTCTTAAGCTGGGCCCGGGATCCCATCCCGAGCCCGACACGAGCACAGGGGCTTTATTGAAGGCGCATTAAATAGCGCCTCCGACGCACCCCCGTTCGTCGTACGAGGGGAGGCTACGTCAGCGGCCTCCTCTCTCACCCGTTCGTCGGCCTCCTTCTGGGACATCACTGTCTCGCAGAAAGAGGCCATTGCCGTCCAGGACTCGTCAGAGCCAAGTACCGCGGTGATGACGCTCGACAAAGACAAGTCTTTTCCTCATTTAACCCACGTTAGCAAAATTTGATAGTGTATGCGGATTTTGGATAATTATTATAAGAGAATTTGTACGTACTTAAGATTTAATCAATCTCTTTTCTTGTTTTTTGAATCGATACTACAATGGTTATAGGTGACAAGCAATATTTATTTTATAAAGGTACTTTCGTGTAGAAAAACGACTATGGTCCAGTGGGTAATGGACTCGGCCTCTTTAGCGAGAGGGTCTGGGTTCGATTCTGAAGTGGTGCTTGAAATAGGTTTTTCTAAAAGTCTAAGTGCACCTTGAACATGAGACCATAGCTCGTTCACCGGTGAAGGAAATCATCGTGAGGAAACCTGCATGCCTGATGAGATTAGAAGTCTTTGAAGGTATGTGAACTTCACCAACCCGCATTGGGCTAGCGCAGTGAACTACGGTCCAATACTCTCCTCGCTTGATTTCGAGGAGGAGACCAGTGCCCAGCAGTGGGACATACATGGGCTTACGGGCTACTTTACTTTACTTTTACTTTCGTATAAAATATTTATAAACCGTCGTATGAAAAAATTATAAATAGAGAAAATATAATTTTACGGTTCTGATTTGAATTATCATTATTCAGGTCATTGTGATTATTATATTAGATTTAAACTATTTTAATAATATTATGATTATAAGTTACTTTGTTTAATTTATTATTTGAGGAGTGTCATCGAAGTGTCGAAGAAGTCTAAATACCGCATGGATATGTTGTAAAATCAATTTACTTCGCGAGGTACACATATCGCTCAATAGTTCTCTCCTCCATCCAGCTTGAACCGCCCCGTCCCCCGCAGTCAGCCGTTCCTCTCTTGGCGAGGGGCGTTTGAAAGGCCGCTCAGGGGTCTACCCCGCTGGTGGATAAAAGTTACCCTCGTGATAAACACAATGCTAAGGGCTCCCTCCCTAGTAAGATGCAGGGTCGGAATTACTTATCACGGTCTGTATTGCAAATATCTAGTGTCTAGTCGATTCGTAAACGGATACGAGTTTATGATGATTAATATATCTGTTATATATAATTCCAGTGTCACAACAACTGAACCGATTTTAATGTTTTTGACACGCTTTTATTAGCTTCACCTGTATGTTTGTATGCTTGTATGTGTTTGTAACCGACTCCTTTGAACTCGATTTTGTCCTACTTTGAACGATCAGATTTAATTCAAACTTTGCACACCTGTCAAAGACCGATGACAATACAATAATTCGATTAAGAAATCCGATTATCCCAATTAGATTCGCCAGGATTTATTAATTCCTTTCCGCATCCTTTTTGGTCGTACACTCAGTTTAGCACAACCTCGGAGAGACTTATAAAGCGTGTTTTTTTTTTTTAGTTTTTTAAACTATTATTTATTTCTTTTATCGTAGGAAAATTCTATCGTATCCCGGGACTTAGTTAAGCGGTGAGAATGTTCATTATTATTACCCGGTGAATTCGGGTAGCGTTCTACGGGATTGGAACCAATGACCCCTCGGATAAGTAACGTCAAAACGCCAGAGGGTACGTAAAAAGTGAAGACATCTGTTACTAAGCTGAGATGCAGGTGGCAGGGTTGCCAGGTGGCTGCGTTAGCCAGTCTGGTTTGGTTTTTATAGTATTGACTATTGACTAAATGCGTTGGTTTTTGTTTTTCTGCCAACCCTAATTGTTATATATTTTGCATGTATACTTATTTTGATGTGTATTATTAAACAAAACATAATTATATTATTGTCTGTTTTTTTTCACGCTTCGGCTTATTTTGTCAATCATATTTTGTAGGACATTTATGAAATTAATGTATAGTATAGTAATAGTGGTTCAAGAGTGGAGGCCGCGTTTAGGTAGACGAAGTGTTGGTCGGCCATTAACCATATGGGAAGACCATCTCCGTGCAGTGGCAGGTCCGCGTTGGATGCGATCGGTCGTCGTGGCGTTCATTGAGGGAGGCCTATGTTTTGCATTGGACGGTAAAGGCTGATGATGATGATGATGCTAGTTATAGTTATTAGTGAAGCCTGGAGAAGCGCACTCATAGAGTTCAGTGAAAATTATAAATATGACTAACTACCAAATATTACTAACTACCTATACATTTTGAAAGCAATTATTTTTCGAAAGGTCAGCGAACCCAACTGACGTCTTGTGCAGAAAATTTTTTACTGAACCGAATTGTGAACCCAAAAAAAAAACATTTTCGAATGAATTGTTCACACGTTAAAAATATTAAAATCAGTCCAACAATTTTGGAGGCGATAATGACATACACACGCACAGAAGAACTATATTATATTTATTGTTTTGTCCACTTTGTCCTACGGTAGGAGTCTTAACCTGTGATTGGTCATCATTAGTTGGGTGAGCAATCGATGAATCTGTTTAAAAATATGTTTTGTCCACATTGTCTTATGGTAGACAGCTTTGCCCCCGCGACTTGTCAATTTCAGCTTAGTAAGCTATCTATAAACCTGTTTAAAAATATGTTTTGTCCACCTTGTTCTACGGTAGACAGCTTTACCCCTGTGACTTTTAGCATCAGCTGGGTGAGCTATAGACGATTCTCAGGTAAAACATATACAAAAACCTGTTTTACAACAACTTTCTACAAAATTAGCATACAATTCTATCATATACTTTGTATATTTATTAAGCCTTTTCGTCGGGTTTTTTTTTTTAATCTTTATCAACATTACATACATTACAACATCTTTGTATTTATAAAAAAAAATTGGTGTTTTTTTTGAGAGAAATTTATTTTTTTAGGGTTTTTTATTTCTTAAAGTTCAAAGCTCGTTATGTGCATGATAAAACTTATGTTTGACAAACTAAAACCTATTCTCATCAATACAGAATCTGACAAGATCGCTAGATCTCGTATCGCAAAACAATTTTAATTTGTTCTTATTACAAAACACAAATACCGGTCATGTGCGAGTCGGACTCGCCCGTAAAGGGTTTCATACCATTATTTAAATATACAAACTTAGACACTAAAAAAAATCATGTTTGTTGCATAGGATGCCATTAAATATTGATTTTATTCCGTTTTCGTTGCAATTTTATTGTTATAGCTGCAAAAGAAATATGTACATAAATAGGGTACATAAATACGGTAAGGGAGGAATTTTAGTTACATATTAGTTAGGGTGCAGAACCCAAAATTCTTTTAACGCAACTTTCAAGGCGCGAGTTAGACTTGTTTTTTTTGTAATTTATAGAGCATTGCTATTGCATATATTGCATATTATTGTGTATATCATAATGTATTAAGGGGTTGGTAGACCAAAAAGTAACATAATGTACAATAAACTTATTAGTCAGGCCTGTTTCACAACCTCCAGATAAGTTCCGAATAGGCAACATATTTGACAGATAGAGTATGGAGTATCTGTCAAGTATCTGTCAAATATGTTGCCGATAGCATATTCGGAACTTATCTGGAGATTGTGAAACAGGCCCTAATAGTAATGTTAATAGACGGATGAACAGACTTACATTTTTTTACAACTTTGAATGATAAACCAGACATGGAACGCTTTTCATCCCGCTATGCCTGTAGGATAGGTTTAATTTCTATAATAATATCCCGAATTACCTTCGATTACAAAAACTGACGGATGCGGGCTGATGATGGTTACGACAACGTGGGCATTTTTATGTAACACCAAGACTTGAATATTATATTGTTGTGAATGTTTCTAATGGCCTCGTGCCACTTCTGGAGCTACCACCAGTGGTAGTGGTATTTGAACATTCATCATCATTAACGCGCTACCATTTTTAAGGACCGTACTAATATAGTAGGATAGAGTCCAAGTTATATAAAATTATATAAGATATATATAATAGTTATATAAGATAAGTTAAAGCCAATCTCTTTATTTTATCATCAGCCTTTACCCGTCCATCGCTGGTAGGCCTCCCTCAATGAACGCAAGGACAGAACGCTTCCCACTCGCATTTAACACGGACCGGCCACTGTATGGAGGTCGTCTTCCTATCTGGTCAATGGCCGACCACACTTCGTTTATCTAGTTTTTTTTTATTATTGGTCGTTTTAGCGTTTATTGGTAGGGGCCTTAGCAGAGTATGAAAAGATTGCTACTGATGATGATTATTATCTTACCATCTAGAAATTGCTATGGTTATTATAGAAAAAAACGCATGTGTCAACAGGCAGCTTAGGTCGCGACCTTGGAGCAGAAAATTAGAGGATGAGCGGATAAAGGCGCAAAAGCAAAAAAAGATTTAATCTTTTTTGTCGACCTTTACAGGTGTATGTCATGAAATTTCAAAATTGTTAAGTTAAAAAACCAACATTTAATAGCTTACCGGTGCCAAATCGATACAATTTACTGTTTAGAACAGTCGCAGTGGAAATGCTTTCGCACCACATCAGGGCATGGGGTAGGTACACTGCCGTGTGTGGGGACTCGCATTGGGGTGCACCCCACTAAAACCAGCGAGCGCCTTCAGCCGCTTTGTGAGGGTCCCGGGTCCACAGGCAACAGGATAGTCCCAGCGACAGAGAAGTGCGCCACAACAATGAAGGCCCACCAGTACATTAGATGGGTGACATTGAAAATCAATGGACGTCCACCAGCTAGTTTATCCAAGTATTGGTACTCAATGGCTGGATGGTTTGATGGCTCGAAGGCCCGATGGCTTGAGGGCTCGATAGCTGGATGGCTCGATAGCTGGATGGCTGGATGTATGTATCACAACAACGAATAATATAAACGTAATGTGTTCTAGTCGATCGCGTTACGGAGGGACCCCATTGAGAACGCCATGTGGTCACGGATATGGAAAGGGCGGTTGCCTCATACAAAGAGAAGATAATTTGTGCATTATTTGATTTCGGATAGTTTAATCAGGATGGGGGGCTTAAATAGATAGTTTTATAATCAGAAGCTGGAGTAGAGTCTGTTTATTAACATCAAGAAAGTAGGTTGGACTATTTTTTTAAAATGGCCTATGCTGTGGCCTGAGGGGCTTTGAGCGAATTCGGAGCAGTGGGTGGGCAGATGGTTATCCCAAGAATATTGGACTAGTTGTTATGTTATCCATCCCAGGATACTAGTTACTTTTAGCCAAGCCCCTATTACCTTTTAGCGTAACAGGTTCAAATCCCTTTGAGAACAACGCATATTGACTCTAGAGTTAAAAGCAAAGATTATAACACTGTTATTCATTAATAAGTGCTTTGATTTCACTGCGAGATTTGCATTGCTTCTAATAAAAGTCAAAATTGCATTTGTTTGTATGCCAGGTAACTTATATATCTAAAGTTTACTATATAAATCTTAATATAACTTATAAATCTATTTTTTTTTCGGTGCAATGCTTATGGCCCTAATGGCCCTAATGCTTCGTTGAAAGTGGGGTGAGCCGGTCGGTATCACCCACTGATATAGTAAGTAGGTGTTGCCCCCCGCCAGTCCTGGAGTGTGGCTTCTACGGCTTCATGGCGTCGGGTTTGTTCCTGTGACGGGTCTCTGCCTCACCACCGGCGGACTACCCCCGCCAGGAGATTCCACAGAGGTGGAGACCAGGCGGGAGGTGCTAGCAATACTGGGACCCACATCGTGCCTATAAATGGACCTTTTCAACCTAAATAGGTGTAGGATACCTAACTATCGATATAAGGAAGGAATCTATTTAAGGAAAAAATCTTACAAAAATAATAAATGTTTAATATTAATTAGTATTCAAAATTTATGCATGTCTCAACAGTAAAATTCCGTTGGTGCTAAAAAAGAATTGTAAGAGATGAACGAAATTCTTAGTCCGTTTAAATTTTGGAGCGGCGTCGAATCTAACCAAAGTATATTGTTGGGTAGTCCCTATTTTTAAAAACCTTTTCCGACAATTGTGGTGGTGAGACTGTTTTGTTCTGTTGTGATTTTACCTATCGTGGAGTGCCACCGGTGGCCAGGCAGAGGACTCTGGGGGGGCGCCCGGGGTAGACCAGGCAGGACTATTATTTTTTTCGGTTTGCTAAGGGCGCAGTTATAGAATCTCGCACAGGGCGCAAAAAAGACTATTTACGGCTCTGCGTGGAATGTTTGAATCAAATCCAAAAAGTCCCTTAACCCGTATTATGCGAAGTTTTAAAAGCTCTGTTAATCTCTACTGGTCCCCTAGATTCGTCCTCTATACAGTGTTACCGTGGTGTATGTACGCGAGCGAGCTAACGTGATAAAAGTCAAGTCTGTTGTAAACTAGTCTGTGAAAGTTGTTACATGCTTTCGCTTTTGTTGGATAATCTGATCCAGGTCATGGCATGTACGAGGTAACTTTTATGATAAATATGTGCGAAAACTTGGATTAATAATAAAAATATATAATAACTAGCAGCCCCCCGCGGTTTCACTCGCGTAATTTTCATTGACGTGGAAGTATGGGGATAAATTAACACAAATAGTGTAGCCTTCTAATACTTTTTAAAATTGGTTCAATAGTTTCCGAGATTATCCCTTGCAACCTCACCAACTCACAAACTTTACCCCTTTATAGTATCAGTATAGATTAGGCTTATTGATTTATTTTTGATGCCTTAGTTTTCACGTTTCCATATACGCAAAAACCTAAATATTCGTAATAATATGTTTATAAAATCGATTTCGAAATGTAGCACTCCGTAATTTATTATTATACTTATATTATAAAGAGGAAATATTTGATTGTTTGTTCTATTTGAAAAATTCATTCACTGTTGGGAAGCTACAATATTCCCGGTGAACATAGGCTATATTAAATTTTCAAAAAGTTAAAACTTAATTAACGCAGGCGAAGTTGCGTGCATCAGCTGGACGTCTTTAATATTATTACACGAAATTCCCTTTTCATGGAAAATATTGATGAACGTAACATAGATGGTAACGCAAATAAACATCCAAGATCAATTGTAACTTTTAAGTGTCAGAAATAATATTGTAAGACGCTAGTAGGTCAAAATGCACGTTATCGTACTATCTATGCCTTTCTTCCAAACACAGCCCGACAGTAACAGTTTTTTCACGAAAGAAATCAACAAGATGAAATAACGCGAGCATAGCGTATCCCTCCCACCGGCAACAAGCCGCAAGACAAGTCTAGAATTCTAATTAGGTATCTGCCTACATTTTATTATAACTTGATTGGGACTTTTATTGCTTATCAGACGTGCATCAAATCACTACAATAAGGTGGCTTTATAGAAGTCGATTAAAAAGGGAGGGTGGAACCAAAGAAAGTAAAACAGAAAGGAAAATAATACTCAATTAGGACAAACGCGAAGTACTGTCGTCCACAACACATAAAGAATAAACGACAGAAACAAAGATCCAGCAGATAAAATAATACCCGAGGTAAGCAGAACCTGTCATTCTGGGACTGAAATGAAGAAAATCAGAAGGTAAAGTGTTACTTAGTATATTCTGTTCTATTCGTTTAGCGTTTGCGCTACTTGTCTAGGGTGGCTGATCTGAGTAGATCTGACGAAGATTGGAGTGGCATCGTTAAAAAAACATGGAACTGGTAAACCATTTCGTAAAAGAAACATTTCGCAGAATTTTCACTATTGTTAATAATTGGGATGACATAATATTAAACATTTTATATAATATGAAACATAATATGAAATAGTTTGAAGATATTTAGTTTGTCCAGTCCATTCTCAAATGAGATCAATGTTGGTGCCGTGATGACAGAGACTGTTCCAAGCTGTCACCACTTTATTGGGCAGAAAGGTTTCTTAGATATTTTCTTATATGTTAGCATAATTTTAATTCCATATAACTTTTTTATATATTGGGACAACTCATACACGGCCATCTGATTCCAAACTAGGCAAAGCCTGTTCTTTTGGTAACCAGATAGCTGATACATTACATATATTTCTAAATATATACATATTATAGATAAATTACGCCCAGGTACAGAACAAATCATGGTCATCACACAAACATTTGTCCTGTGGAATCGAACCTTCTGGTTTAGCAGTCAGGGTCGCTAACCACTAGACCAACAGGCCAGTCTTATTATCATGTTATCACTGTTTCGTTCACTTCGCGATTAATGAACGCCGAGACTCTCACTCGATACAAATCGAATCATTATGTTTGTAATCGATTAAAACATCTCATGGACTATTTATAAACAAGTGATTTCCCAACGACCTGGGATGTCACACGACTCACGAGTGCAGCGTGAGATGAACCGTGACGTCACAAGTACGTCATGACGTATTATTAGACCGTGATTGATGAATCAAAGATTCAGAATAATCTGTGGGGGGGGGGGGGGATAAGGGTACCGCCAATCTTTGTAAGGGCAGACAATAGAGATCCGAATCAGATAATACTTTAGCATAGAAAGCTGGTTCTAGGTAAAACGTATGACCTTCCCGCCCCCCTCTTTTGCCCCCGCTTCTAATAATCTAATACGCTACTAGGCTACAAGGCATGAACCATGGTGGGGATACTATGTATTTATGTAAGACCTAGTAACATGCTACTACAGTCAAAATCAGACCTCAGAACCGACGGTAAGTGACAGCTATGCTGTCGCGTTTCGTGCGGTTTGTCATTATATATATGATAAAACGATGATTCACGTGTAGCCGGTAGGTGGATGCGAGTGTCGGGTATACGGAGGTCGTCTTGATGTTCATTAGAAGGGGTTTACGTCCAGCAGCGAAGAAAAGCTGATGATGTTGATGGAGAATATATTATATATATTGCCTAGTTTTTATTAATAAGGTGATATAACCATAATAAATCACTATACGTCAGAAAATACTGTAATAGTATTCTAATAATAATATTCTTAATTAGATCACTCACTCGTATGTGCTAGTTACATTGCGGTAAATGTATGCTAGTGTCAATCTAGTTCCTTGGTAGTTCACCGATGAAACGCGTATCTAAATGCGTATTCAAATAGGTCATCGGATTGGTTACCGGTCTTAACCCTAACCTAGTTCTTACAAGAGCAAAACAAAGGCCTCTTAATAGCAGAGTGGAGGGCTGATGATGATGATAGTAATGAGTTTCTCTGCGGTATTGACAAATAATCTCTAAAATTTTACCTTTATAAATTGGTCTATTAAATACAAAATTAATAAATGCGACTTGAAATAAACATACACTTCTCTCTTTATTTAAGAACTTTGCTCTTGTCGGTGGAGTATTCGCCACTCACTTCTCTTCTCTGCCAACACCTTCACCTCCTGATACGACATAACCAGTACATAACCTGTACGACACACACTTAGTAACAACATATTATAGTGAAGGTTTAGGACTCTACCAACAAACATCAGGACTCCCGATTCCCCCGTCATCGTCCTTCTAGAGAGAAAGACATTTGTAATGATGATGATCATAAAAATACAGTTTCATAAGATATTTTAATGTTATGCAAATTTCATCATCATCATCAGCATTTATCCATCCACTGCTGAATCTATCACTCGCATCCAACGCGGACCGGCCACTGCACGGAGATCGGCTTCCCACCTGGTTAATGGCTGACCAATACTCTCTACTTAAAACTCTGAAATATCATCTACTTAAAACAATGAAACTACTTAACGAAATGAACGATTTTGATTTATCGGAGATATTATATTGTATGGCTATGGGCCATCGGAAACTCACAAGCCGCATGAAACACGACAGCATAGCTGTCACTGTATACCGATATTATGTAAGCGGTTGTAAATCTGCTGCAATGCAGCAGTGGCTACCTGGCTAAATTTCATCAAATTGAGTAACAAAATTTGATGAAATTTTTGTGCTCTACCTAATGGTTTCGAGAATAGTTTAGACTCACGATTCATTCCAAAAGTTGTTTTCTTACTAGCTTTTTCTATCTCTGGCTATCCGGAGTGCATCGTAGACGGTGGAATTGAGATGCTCACTAAAACATGAGCAATAATAGAGGTAATACAATACTAGTTGAATACTATATCAGTACCGTGGGTTTGTCTGACCTTATGTTGAAAACATTGTGACCTTAATCGATGCTGTGATGGCCGTATCGAGTACCGCCATTGTTATTTAGGCCGACGAAGAAATCAGCCATTTTGTTACAGACCGAGACTTCCCGCCTTTTCGTCAACATTAGATAAAAAGAACATTTAATTTTTTATTAAATCTTACTAATATTATAAACGTGAAAGTTTGTAAGTATGGATGTTTGTTACTCTTTCACGTAGAAACTACTGAATGGATTTTTATGAAACTTTACAATAATATAGCTTATACATCAGAATAACTTATAGGCTATAATTTATCACTGTACTTCCACGGGAATGGGAAGTACGCGGAGTGAACTGCGGGGCTCTACTAGTAATCTATAGTATAAAGTAGGTATGTTTGTTAGGCTTTCAAGCGAAAACTACTCAACCGATCATCATGAAACTTTGTACACATATTCTCGAAGATACTAGAAGTAACATAGAAAAATTGAAAACATTTTTTTTGCTACCACGGTCGATATAAAAAGCGTGTTTCATAAACGTAAATAAATACCTGAGTATTTAAACCTTTAAATATTTCACACGATTTTACACGAATTGTATTGCGGTTCATGAAAGTATAATCCTACTAATATATAAAAAAGCGTACTTGGCTAAGTAATGTAACAATACCATGCAAAGAACGCTTCTATCTATGCGCTCCTGGTGTCAGTAGTCGGGTTTTATATGGGTTTGAAAGACGCACAGTTGCGGATTTCATCTATGAATTGGTTTGAATGACCCTATGCGTCCGGGAGTGCTGTGACACCTCAAAGTATTGTTTGTAAATACGGATGTAATAATTGATTATTACTTATGTAAAAAAATATTTTCGCAGAAATATTATCCTACTAATATTATAAATGCGAAAGTTTGTGAGGATGTTTGTTACTCTTTCACGAAAAAACTACTGAATGGATTTTGATAAAATTTCATAGTAATATAGTTTATACATCAGATTAACACATAGGCTATAATTCATCCCCCTTTTCCCACGGGAACGCGGGGCGCTGCTATACTATATTTAAATGACGTTATAAATCTTAGTTAACGCAGGCGAAGCTGCGGGCAACAGCTAGTTTTATATAAAGCTTAAATCGTTAATAAAATGTATGTATATACTTAGCATCACCTTGTTTATTGCCTTGACATTGAAGAATGCATCACGATTGCAGAAATACTCTAACGTTGTAACAACTCTACATAATCCACTTCAAGGACATCTCGAGAACTCTTAACTTTTTATTCTAAAACTATATTAATTTGCAAGATTGTCGAAGGACGGCCATTTGTATGATAAATAGGAATTTATTATGACGTCAGATGCTGCGATGATGTGTTCTGTATTGTTGTCTTATTTGGGTCAAAGCTTCTCGAACAATTATCTGCCATTTAAAGGCTAAATTTTTAATTGATATTTACAAATTTACGCAGCTTAGATTAGCTATGGTAATAATGGTTCACGCAAACACTAGATATAATATTCAGACTTTAGTTTATTATCTTGGGTTTGAATACATAAAATATAAATAAAAAAATATTTTTGGAAAAAAAAGAATGTAAAAAATATTATAACTTAAAATCGATCGAAACGAACATAAATAAGCTGCAACCTGAAAACCAAGTAATAAAACAATTTAGTAAAATAAAAGGCAAATATTAGTATTTTTGAATATTAATGGGGCATAAAAATTATGAAACTATTATTTCTAGTAATGTCTTATTCCACCAAAACGCCTTTGTTAAGGATGTTCGAAAATAGGTTCTATTTAAATCCTATATTGATTTCAAGTATCCTCAGCATCGTATAAAACAACCACAGGCACGCGATAAAGGCAAACGCCACTATTGTAGCAACGTTTCATTACAGTTTGTTTTTTTTTAAGGCTGTCCAACAAAGCAATGAATTTACGGATTGTATGCCATACTGAAAAAAGTTATCATTTACAGATCATACTGGGAAAACCAATGCTTATGCTTTCTTCTTCTACTCTTTAACTGCGCTCCTGTGGTCGCGAACCACTTGCCGTCGAATGCCGAACCCCCAGGAGTTTGCGTACCCCACTTTGAGAAACCCTGCTGTAGTAAATGACATCGGCCATCAAAACTGAGGTGCCCAGGATCTAATTAACGGTGTGGGAAAAATGGTGGTAGGACCTCAAGGGGAGATCTCCGACCGAGCAAAGTGCAATGGAGTGCGCTGGAATTCTGATAGCGCGATTCAGGATTGTGGCGCTGTGATTGGCCCGCCACAACAGAAAAGGTATCGATAAACATATTCATCATTATCATCATAAATCCTGCTGAACTTGGTGTTGGTGACATAGATAAAATCATGTCATGGTTTTATACGGATTTTACAAACCGATGTTATGATAAAATATGTATCCAGATGACCGGTGAATGTAAAAACATTTGAATGTGGTTTATTTATTCCGTTCCTTGTTCCCGAAACTTCCTTTGAGGAATTTCGTAACGTTTATTGCCTTGAGCCCTAAATGGTAATGTGATTGCAAAATTTGGTAATTACCAACCGGGATGGGATTAATTGACGAAGGTAAAAGACTATTCAGGCAGTATTTTACGGAATTAGATTCAATACTACTCTAATATTAATTTAGCGGTCTTGTGGGATGACACGGAAAGGTTCGGAGTGCGAATCCCGTCAAGAGTGAATAATGATGAAAATATTTAAATAAATAAATATTAATCAACAATCACACCAGGTTAAGCTAGTCCCGTGGTAATTTCTCAAGAGCTTGTGTTTCGGGTAATAGGATCGCACATAAATTAAAGAAATTCATAAAATTACATACATACACATCCATTACCCGGTGCAGATAGGGTTGCCAAGCGTCTGGATACAGCAGGACATAGGTAGGCTTTCTGATTGCGTGTCCGGCTATAATAACCGGTGTCCGGCTTTTGTTAGACTTTTACATTTTGCAAACGAGCGATGCCAAATTAGTCTTAGGCTAAGACTGCATTGACATTCGATTTTATCTATTAGTTCACTATAATTTAACAAAGTGATACTCATAAAAAAGCTTCATTGTACAACATACAATTTCTTTGTCGTAGGTACCTATAAATCCTGAGACAAAATCCTCAACAATGTTGCGGACACCCAAATGTCTTTCTACAAATGGCCGACCGAGGTTTGGCGACCTGGCAACCCTAGGTGCAGACATAATATCCATCATACATGGGGGGGATTCGAACCTGCGGCTGCTATGTTTAGTAGCTTGATCACTAGAACAGCCGGCCTTCTATATTATATAAGGAAGTTTTCCATTATAACATACGAATATCGAACTCGCCCGTACCAGAACTACGCATGCTTCCGTTCACCGCAGACAGGATGCTGACAGATTTGAAATTGAAAACATTTTTCAGCCGTCCATCATCATCAGCCTTTATCCGTAGGCCTCTCAAGGAACGCCAAGATGACCGATCATTGCCACTGGCATCCAACACGGACCAATGCACGGAGTTGGTCTTATTCTTAGTATTACGTTATTACTTATTATCCGTAGTTATTACGTAACAATTCAGGACTCACAACAATAGGGATGTTGACTATTTTTTTAAATTGATTTTATTTGATAGATATACTATAGATAAACACGAAAAAAAGATTTTTGTAACGAAATATGTCCAATTTTAACAAAAAATTAAATAAAGAAAAACAGTTTTTACAATTGCCGTTAAAACGCTCCAAGCGTCACTACGTCACACACCGCATTCAGAGCTCGCGCTATGTTAGGTGAGTTAGTACTTAGCTCAATGTTCAGTGACGTCATCGCCTTATTGGCGTTTACAGTCACGTGATCATGCATGATAAATAACGCATTTTAAATTAATTTTCTAAATTTTAAGACAAATAAGTAGACTTTTTAAATGCTATTTTAGGTTTTCAAATACTGTATTTAATATGTAAAACATAACTTTATATGAATTACGTTCAGGGTGGTCACGCCTTGTCAGGCTCAGTGGCGGAATACCGAACACGAAACATTAAATAATAAAACAATTTATAATAATAAATCTATTCTGATAATGTTTGCAAACTTTATATGAATTTGTAACATGTGTCAACATCCCTATTCAATTCAGAACGAACCAAGCGTGTTAGATAGTCCCTATGTATATGATATTATATTGACTAGAATGCCGTGACAATAAATGGCGCGACGTCGCATTATTATATACATACTTCGAAACAGATTATTATTAATTACTAGCTGTTGCAGCTTCGCACGCGTTTCAGAGATTAGCCGAAACAGATGGACAAAATTAAAAAAAAGTTTCTTGATATAACTAAGCACCGTATTTTCTTGTTAATTGTTTTCATTCAGTTGTTAATTGGAAATCACAAAAGACAGTTCAATTTTTTTTATTTGAATTCCAGATATCAGGATGTTTCAGAATTGCCGGCAGCTTACACAAAGTAAGCTAATTTTTACATGTTTGTAACCGACTCATTTTGACTCGATTTAAACGGCCAGATTTTGTTCAAACTTTGTAGATATATCAGGGACCGATGAAAATCGACACCGGAAGGAGTACCGTGTTGTTCTATGTGGGCTGATGATAATACACTAATTTGACAAGTTTATCCCATTTTTGCAACTACTAATTATTTTGTGTTTATTTTTAATAATGAGTAGATATTTTTGAAAGTCGGAAGTGACCCTTCGCATGCAAATCCAAAGGTTCCGTTCACTAGTGAAAAGCCATTATGTAATTTATACTGACACTTTAATCAATATGTTAAATTATTCAGATAAAAGAGCAGGAGACAAACCGAGACAGTCTTTACATCCTCACGTGAGTGACCAGGACAAGAGTTTGAGATGATGGACAACTTTCACTTATAAAACAACCAAATACATATAGGAATCTAATTTTTGAATGATATTTGTATAGATATTAACAAACACAGTAGACGATGGTAAGTGATGAGCTTTACCAATGAACACAAACGAATTAACGTGAAAACAGGGGGCTTAGACAAAGTAACATTAACTTGACGTGACAATGTTAAACATTACAAGCAGCGCAAACCGAACTGAGTAGATCGCTCGAGTTGATCATGCCTCTCTCGTTCGTGCCGCGCTCTCGCTTTCGGAACGCTACATGAGGTCATCTTTTTCGTGCATGCTACCCGTAATATCGAGTAATTAGACGTTGTCACGTCAAAAACGACCACAGATATTATTACATATTATTATTAATTATCTGTGTCAGTAGTGTAACACTATGTCGTACCCTTCTCTCCGAAACAAAGAGTTTCAAAGAGGTAGTGCCATGCTCCTTTGCAGCCGAATTGGGTTGGCACGACTGGAGTGGTGACTCTCGCTCACATAATACCGGCGTAAAGTGACAGTTATGCTGTCGCGTTTCGTGCGGTTTGTGAGTTTCCAGTGGGCCATTGGGGGGATAAGGAAAAGGAGGGCAACGCATCTGCATAACTTTTGGTTGTGTGGATGTTAATGGGCGTCGATAGTCGCAAGGCTTCGACTGTTCGTTTGCCCTCCTATGCTATAAAAAAAAAAAAACAAAGCAAAGCGTTTTCACTAGAGAAACATGCAAGATTGTACCCATGCAGCGTATCCCTCCCACCGGCTTGCTCACTCATGCTACGCATACACTACGTCACAGAAATTTCATGATCTCACTCTCGTCCTTGACATAGATAGTTACATTTGTGAGACCCCCCCTCTCTAACTTGACGTCACATAATTTGCAATTTACATATTGAAATTAGCAAATTAAAACAGAGGTTCCAAAATTAGTTTTATTCTCTTTTATTTTCTACGTTATTTGATTAAGCTGAGAGGAAATGACTGAATTTTTTTTTCTTCATGCGTGGGGGGCTCCCACCGCTCATTCCCCCAACCGAGAGCCAGCTGACGTTCACTAGGCTTTATGATACTGTTCTCTGATACGTCTCACGAATTATCTCTCGGGGGGAAATAATTAACCAAATTTTCACCTGGCTCCCGGACCAAGTGGTTTTATAACTTAGATTTATTCGATGCTCAAATGCGACGTCACAAAATTTTGAACCCCTTCCACCCTTTGTCACATAATGTCACGCTTTTATATTTAACTGGCCTTACATGTGACAGCCATTTGGGTTATCAGATCGTCAAAAAATTGCATTCGCGGGATTCAAACCAGCGACAGCTTCGTCAAGTACCAACACCAGCGATAACAAAGCATAAACGCTGGAAGGATCTAGATTGGCAATGGCATAGCTAAATCACAAGATGGCAAAGCACGACCTTCATTCGACGGCCTTGACCTAGGTTCTTAAAGTATGATTCAAACAAAATTGAAAATGTTAGCATTACATTTCACAGGCTAGATAGCAGGAGATTCATATCACCTTAAAAATATAAAATGGCTGTCATAGAGAGTACATAAAAGTAAGTTCTAAGTTTAAATTTTGATAGAAATAACAAAAAAAATATATGACAACATAATATCACATTAGAACGTCGGTGTAGCGTAGCTATAAGATTATTCCCTTGCAAAACGTGTGCAACGCTTCTAAAGAGGTATTCAATTTAAAATTCTCTACTCTCAAATTTTGAAAATATATAAGTCTAAAACCTCATATATTTTTCTTATAAAATGCAGAAGAGAATTTTAAAATCGGATTAAATGTAGTTCCGGAAATCAACGCGTTCAAACAATTTAACAAGTTATTAAGCTTCATTGTTAGGGTATTTTACAAGTCTATTTCTTGCCCGCGGATTCCCCTGTCGTTTTCAATCGTGTATAATGTAACACCACTTTATTAAAAACTAGCTGTTGCCCGCAGCTTCGCCTGCGTTAACTAAGATTTACAACGGGATCTTAGTACGCGAAATAACATTTTTTACACCTTGTGTCCGAAAAACCAAAATATCTTACGGAACCCTATTTTTATCAGAATAAAATTTAGCCTATGTTACTCGTGGATAATGTAGCTTCCGAATGGTGAAAGAATTTTTGAAATCGGTCCAGTACTTTTTGAGCCTATTCATTACAAACATACAAACATACAAAAATAGGTACAAATCTTTCCTCTTTATAATATTAAAAATGATAAATTTGGTTCAAAAATTCATTATAAATTATCTATCATTTTACCAATTAAGTGTAAATCGATATGTTTCTTGTTCGATTTTTATCGTAAAATATCAATAGGTTTGTCATTGGCTCTCAACAAGAATGTGAGGTTACAAGCCCAAAAAATTAAAAATCAGCGTCTTAAAAAGTCGTGCTTTATTTTAATAAAATTTTATCCAAATGGTTTCAGCCGGCAATTTGAATGTAGTGACCATATACAGTTTTCACGAGCTTGCCACGATAAACGTGGTGTCATTAGTTAATGAAAAAACAAAATAAATCTAAAATCCGTCCGGTATAAAGTTCAATAAGAACTGATAGGTATTATGAAACGATGTCGCAACGGAGATTGTCGTTAAACTGTCGCAAGCCCGATTGTTACGTGCAAGTCTCTTGGTACAGGGAGGTGTTGAAAACTCTTTGTTGGCCTTAGCTACGGGTGGCGATTCTTTAAATATCGATTTAGTATCGAATAATTAATTGATCGGTATCTATATAAAATTGAAAATTAATCGAATTTTAATGAAAGTGATCCAGTATGTGCATAGAGGAAAATGCAAATTAAGAAGTGTTTTATATAGAGTATAATTGAAGACTAAACTAGACTATTTTATTTCAAGGAAGTCTTGTACCCAGTCTAGTGCACCAGGGGATTTTTGAAAATAATACGGCCGTTTTAAAAATCCCTTACAAATCGTTTTGAAAATGAAAAGAAGTATGTAAAATAAAATATGTCATTGAAGTGAACGTGCCATCTCAATTTAGACCAGATAGGCAAACTTTAAAACCATGCTCGATTACGAGTAGGTAGGGTTGCCAGGTCGCCAAACCTGTGGAATGGAAACTGGAAAAATGGCTGGACAGACAAGCCAGCCCGGCCGGAAATTTGGAAACCCAACATTATTGAGAATTGTGCCTCAGTATTTATAGGTACGACAAACAAATTGTATGAAAAATCAAAAAAAAAATGAGTATCATACAATTTGTTAAATTATAGTGAACTAATAGATAAAATCGAATGCCAAGACAGTCTTAGCCTAAGACTAATTTGGGATAGCTCGTTTGCGAAATGAAAAAGTCTAACAAAAGCCGGATACCGTTTATTTTAGCCGGACATGCAATCAAAAAGCCTACCTGTGTTCGGCTTTATCCAACCTGGCAACCCTACGAGTACAACCTTTGCAACGTTTGGACACATATAAAACTATGTCCTTCCTCACTTTCTAGATACCATGATGTTTGTTGAAATATAATATACCCCTGTGACGCAAAAGACTATCCTCGCTTCGTTTCGAGGACCGATCCGTGGGATATATAGACCGTTTATGGTGAGAGAATGTAAAGATCGCCGTTACAAGCATTGCTTGTGACATGCCTCGCAATCTGACTCCTCTGGTGTCGAAATAGTCGTGCTATAAGAACCTGACTAGATCCAAGCTCGTGCCATTCAAATAGTTAATATTTAAAATAAAATCAAAACCCACCTTGTGTATGTTCTTTAAGGTGTAATTTCCTTCTTCTGTCTAGCATTTTTCCAACTGTCTTTGGGGTCGGCTTCCCATCTTTTTAGACTCTCGGGCTTCTGACGACCCGTAATGACTGTCTAAGATCCACGAATTACAGCCATGTGCTTTCGGAGGCACCGTATTAAAAGATCCCATTCGAATAACGTAGTTTAACCTGATGCATTTGCTTTTTTTTTACTAGTCTGCCATTTCCTATTCACCTAACATAAAAAAAATAACATAAAGTGACGACTAAATTTCAGAATAAAATTTATGGAAGGTGTAAATTGTATAGAATTTGTATTGTACACAGTGTGCAAATTTTAACATGATCGGTTTAACAGTTTAGAAGCTGATTGAGGACAAATAAAGTAACATACTTTTTATTAACAAGGAAGATGCCGCCCTTGCAGCCGATAGCAATGCACAAGGCATCCCCGTCATTGATCAAAATAATTTTCTCTTTAAAAAGTTAAGTGTCAGGGCGTGAGGCCCTAGCCTATTCCAAGGCCCTATCTTATGTGAGAGCCCTAGCCTTAGCGGGGTCTTAGACTACGTGGGGAATTAGCATCACCGGTGACTAGCCTAATCGGGTTCTAGCCTTAGCAAGGTCTTAGGCTATACGGGGCATTAGACTATACGTTGACCCAAGCCTATCCGGTACCCTGTTAATTGGGGGGAGGGGGGCTCTATGCAGTTGCCTTCACTGATTAACTGTCCAATAGTAAACAAAGCCGTAAGGTTAGACGGAAGGACATACTTATCTTTGCAGTGGAAAAATAATCATACTATGTATATTTTTTATGTATATATTTTTCGGTTTTTTCCTATACGTTCACCTTCTAACTAAATTTCATTGTTACAAATCGGAATTTCCCTACGTGTTTTTGTGTGATGCTGATGTAGATACAGTTTATGAATTATAAACAGGGATATGTAATGAAATGTAGGCAATTTAAGTGGGCTCTATTCGAACTTTAAATGAATGACAAATAAATAAATGACATTGTGAGAAGTTTTAAAAGGTTAGTCGACATCACAGAAGAGCTGGCAGCTGACGGGGACAAAGAATAAGGGCCTGTTTCACAATCTCCCTTTAAGTTCCCTATAGGCTATTGGCAACATATTTGACAGATGTTTGACAGATAGAGTATGGAGTATCTGTCAAACATCTGTCAAATATGTTGCCAATAGCCTATAGGGAACTTAAAGGGAGATTGTGAAACAGGCCCTAAGTCTAGCTCTACAAAAGAGGAACGCTGCAAGTATCTTAGGAACCTTGCTTAAAGGGACTCCTTTTAATAATATTATATTTTTTTAAGCTTTTTATTTTTAGGTTCATTCTATTTTGATATGAGGATCAATTAAAATAGAGGCTTTAGAAGATACAGATTATTTTCATTATATTATATGGTTAGGACTTACCTATATAATTTCCTTGCTAAATGGGAAGCAAACAGGCATTATTTTCCTGGTCGTAAATCACTTCAAGGAGGCCTATGTTCAGCAGTGGACGGGTAAGGGCCGGTAATGATGATGATGAAATCACTTATAAGTTATAACCAAAAGAATAAGTATGCTCTTTTCTTGAGGCCTAAGTTATGTCCATGTGGTATTTTCACCATTCCAGATAAATGTTTTAAATCGTAGTGGATTATCAACACCTAAATATGTATCTCTTGATGAACGCCAAGATGGCATCCACTGGACTGGAAAAGGTTGATAATATCTATTATATACGGAATGATATTTTAAATTCTAGTCGTTGAGGAAAATTGCGAGTTTATTCAGAGCGTATTCTCAGTACGGCCGTGACGTCAGAACTACGTCACTAGTACGTAGAGATTATTGACTAATTGTCCTCACAAAACTAAATTAGTTAAAAACGTGTATATTATTATAATTCAAGAGTGGAGGCCGCGTTTAGGTAGACGAAATGTTGGTCGGCCATTAACCAGGAAGGCGATCTTCGTGCAGTGGCAGGTCCGCGTTGGATGCTAGTAGCAAGGGATCGGACGTCTTGGCGTTCATTGAGAGAGGCCTATGTTCAAAAGTGGACGGATAGAGGCTGAATATGATGATGATGATATCATTATATCCTGCTTCTTTCTTTCGGTAAATAAACAGTCCGTTTCGCCGAGAAGGGTTAGACCACAGGAATTCTTAGCATATTTAACATTATATCTCAATTAAGTAACAGTGGGTTTCTTTATAATGTCATATGAAGACAACGGAGGAGCTCGTGGCTCAGTGGTAATAGTCGATCGATTCAAAAGGTTATGCATCGCTTACCAAGGTCGGTCTGTGGATGGTGGCCATCTCTACATACCGAGACTCCTCCGCGCCTTGAAAACGTTAAGCCGTTGATCCCGGCTGTCATTCGTGAATCTTAGACAGTCGTTACAGGTCTGACAACCAATCTTACCATGGGGTACATCCAGTTACTGGGTTGTGGAGGTCAGATAAGCAGTTTTACAGTACAGTCGCTCCATATAAAATACTGGTATTTAGCTGGAACCGATTATACTGGAAGCTAAACCTAAATATAGTTGGGTAAAGGCTAGGCCAATGATAAAGGAGACAACGGAGCCGACTGCTCTTATGAGGACTAACACCGCCCATGGACAAAGGTTATTAGGTTGTTCTTTCTTTCCCTATCCCTCCTAATAGGCTACTGGAAACTTATAAGCCGCACGAATCTCGACAGCATAGCTGTCACTTTACGTCGCTATTGCGAGCGAGATGTACCTCCCTGGATATGTTGGAACAATTTAGCTGCCCAGAATTGCCTCACTTCTTAAGTTGCTTGGACTAGTTTTAGGTTACCGGTGTTGTTTGTGGGCAACCCTAACCACTTCCTATCATTTGGCTTGTCTACCCGTTTGCCTACCCGACTAACATAGAGATCAGATAAAAGCGAGCAAATGAACGGAAAATAGTGAATTAAGATTTCAGAGCGTAATACAGAATTCTCTCCGCTGTGAAATAAGTACTGATATTGAACTATTTATTCCTCTTGTCTTTATCATATCTACTGCCAGAGTTTTATATTTCTATATCCTCTACTGATAATATCTGGAGAGGTAACCTTCAATCCCAGGGTAAAAAAGTAGAGATTCAACTCATATAATATGTCCCTTTGCTGCTCCCTTGCCCATAATATATGCCGTTTCTCCTCCTCGAAATCAGACGAGGAGGGTATAGGGCCATGTTCATATTATATCATCATCATCATCATCACCTTTATCCGTCCACTGCTGAACATAGGCCTCCCTCAATGAACGCGAAGACGACCGATCCCTTGCTACTCGCATCCAACATTATAGCAGACTATATTATATTAGGTACTAATTATATAGTACACTAAAAAATATGAAAACCTACCCAAAGCATTACTGTAGGGCTATTCTGTAAGTTCATTTTCGAATCTCGAAAGCGGAATCCGCGGTGATTTGACGAATTTGTATTCTTTAAAACTCAACTGTTTATCTATATCAATAAAGTTCGCTTTCAAAGTGAGCGTAAAGTGAGCTTTATCACTAAGGTGAAGCTCGATATCGTAATGGTTTTTACAGAATAGCCCTACAGGTCAGAATCGAACCCCTCTCGCTCAAGATGTCAAGCCCGTTACCTAATTACAGAGGGTAATTTCTAATTCTACTGAACTGATTTTGGAACTTATCTTACTAATAGAAGGCAACGCCTACTCCCACGGGCATTTGAAGTACGCGGGTGAAACTGCGGGGCGGTGTTAGTGATGAATATACTCGATTATTAGGTCATCCGAATGTGTCATCAAATATTCCATGCTATGAGTTACACAACGAATGACGATTTTGTCTGTATCAATGAAAATGAGAAAAACCATATAGTCTTTGTTTTTATCGCATTGCGTTTACACAGTGACGTCATAAGTACGGCTAAGCGGAGATTACATACCAAGTTGCATTAAGAGTTTAGATTTTATCAACAAGACTATGAATACACCACGGTAGGGCTATTCTGTAAAATCGTTTTCGAATCTCGAAAGCGGAATCCGCGGTGATAAGACGAATTTGTATTCTTTAAAACTCGACTCTCTATCTATTTCAATAAAGTTCGCTTTCAAAGTGAGTAAAGTGAGCTCTATCACTCAGTTGAAGCTCGATATCAAATGGTCTTTACAGAATAGCCCTACTGATTGGTCCAACTGGGTGAGATGGTGGCCATCAGAATGAATTATGAAGTAATGAAACCTAAGTTGCCTTTATATCAAGCAACCATGGTCCAGTGGGTATGGACTCGGCCTCTTGTGCCAGAGGTTCTGGATTCGATCCTGACTCTCAACCGTATGCGCATTGAAATGGGTTTTTCTAAATTTCTAAGTACAACGATACCATCACTCGCTCACCGGTGAAGGAAGACATCGTGAGGAAATCTACATGCCTGATGAAATAAAGTCTTTGAAGGTATCGGTGCATCGGTGAATTATGATCAATTACACTCCTCGCCTGATTTCGAGGAGGAGACCGACCCAGCAGTGGGAGATATATGGGTTGCTTACCTTTATTCCCTTTAATTTTCTTTCAGCGAAAATAACATTGCGTCAGATATAGCATCGCCATGTCAATTTTTCTCTCATCACAGGTTTAATTTTGAAATGCTTTTGTCTTGGCAAGAGCGATATTAAGAATTAATCTGTGTGGCTAGAATGATGATGAAAGTCAGGCATAGATACATAGAGACCCGTTTCTAATAGATAATAGAGTCCAACAGAATTACCAGAGGACTGGCGGTGTGCATTTACCACCACAGAACAAAAAAAAACATAGATGTGTAAGATACCACAAATACTTAGACATGGGATCAGCCCATCACTAACGGCTCACAGTTTTTATGGTCACCATTGAAGATTGATTGACAATTTTCTTCTAAATAATATGAACCTAACTTCGTGGTATATTATTAGTGTTCTGGATCAAGAACAGAAATGAATCATAGCTTGAATCATTATCCAAATCATTTTCTGACCCTTTTGTTCTTTAGCAACATTTTAACGCCTTTTAATAATCAACAATCTTCAGCAACATTATTGATCTCTCCTTATGCGAAATTTTATTCAGCCTATATTTGACCACTGGTTTGCTGGTAATTAGCCAAAAATGGTCCTGCCTATTAGTATCTAAATTAATTTTAATTATTTTCAGTATCTAGTTAACACTCTATGTTTTTTATACTTACTCACATGTATTTTTTAATCTTAAATTCATTAAGAATGATTTTGTGTATTTACCAGCAAGTAAATATTATTAATTCTACTAGCATGTAAGGTATACTTAAATGGTATTTAAATAAAATATGTAGATATATTTTAATATTTATTTTATTTCTTCTCTTATAGCTTATGACAGGAAACATTTATAAAATAGTTGCTAATCATAATAATAAAATTATGATAACATTTACCAAACGCTCTTTATCTTTGTTTTTAACCGTTCCATCGCCTCTTAGCGGCACGTCGCCATTTTGAAAAAAAAAAACTAAAACACTCATAATTAATTACGCAGCATAACATATCTTTCATAATTTAAATATCATAGAAAAATCATTGAATAATTGGATAAAAAAGTAGATCGAAGTTTTATGACATGATACAATCGATTTAAAAATAATAAAACAAATTGAAAAGTCGATCCAGCGTTTAACAATGTACACAATTGATACTTAAAACTATTTTTGATCGGTGTTTGTTAGATATTTCAACGTATTTAATTATACGGTTTTGTTAGAGCAACGCTCATTAAACCCTGTTAATCTATTAGATGTGAGGCCATAATGGATTTCAGAAACGTTACAGACAACATGTTCGACACACATAATTAAATGGGTATATTATGGCTCTGTGGTTACATTTAGATGGAGCGGGATTTAAAATAAGAATTCGTCTATGGTAGAGTTCGGTCTCCCGCCATATTGAAACGGCGGGCTGTCATAAATAAATAAAATACGTATTATGTTTATAAATTTTATTATTAAAATCAAATGCTTTATGTACTCGCTATAAAATCTTTGTGACGTAAATATCAACATAATATCAAAAGGTATTTTGCACATTAAAAACTTGTGCCACGTATTAACGAACTCGTCGAAAAACAAAGGCGAACGTGCTATAAGAGGCGATAATTAGCCAATAAAACAACAGACTTTAATAACATTCGTTTTAAACATATAGAATGAGATGTAATAAAGACTACTTAAGACATACGTGTGTGCGTTTTTAAAATACATTTGGTAATTTCTTGTTTAACTAGTGAACATGATACGGAATGCTAAATCAGAAAGGTAACTCGGCATCGCATAGCATAACCTCTATCCGTCTCACTCTATCATACGGTTGTGCGCACGGAGCGAGAAGGACGGAGCGCGTCGTTTGAATAGTATCACCAAGTTTGACTTTCTGAATAGGTATATCATTATTTTTGCACGCATTCCATTAAACTTATAAACTGTAAAAGCCGAAATTGAGCCCGGCGGATATATAAGCGCTTAATTTTATAATACACAATTCTTATCAACATACAAACTCCATACAAAAAAATCTACGTTTTTTTTTTATAACAGTGACAAAAACATCTAAACGCACTACCGTCGGGTATACGACTCCAAAAACTTGGTCATTCGTATTGTTGGCCAATGAAAAAGGAATAAATTTCCTTAAGCTTTCTTTATACATAGCACGATTTCCAAAAAAGTTGGATGGGGAAACTAGCACAAATACGACATACAGGCTAGGCTAATATCACAGGAGGTTCTGGGAACGGTGTACCCCTTGCCACCCGACTCACCCTCTCGCCGCCCGCCCCTTCTCCGCTCTACCAGGTATCCATTTACTATTCAGAGGGGGCGCGGCGGTCTAATACCAATACATTTTGTAACAATTAAGATTTCAATAAAAAATCTCATCGCCGACAATCGCACAACGCATCTTATTGCACAACCTTATTTGCCATTCCATTATATTTTAAAATTCGCCTAAAATAAATTAACAATGACATAAGCGTTCGCTAAGTACATCTTATCTATCTCTACTAATGGTAACAAAGCGTAATTTGTAATAAAGGTAACACATAAAACAAAATATACATAAAAAAAACAAAAGACGCTCTAACAGAAATCGTTGAAATCAGACTTATTAAAATGCAAAGTTTGGCCAAGCGCTTGGAAGTTGGACCAGCATTTGGCCTTGCTTATCTCCGCGAGTAAGGTCGTCAGCGCACTCCTCTATCGGTGAGTGCCGCCGGGTGCACGTCATCTCATCACATTTTTCCTTTGTTACAAATACATGATACGTAACACTCGATTGCCCATACACCGGCCGTTGAGAATTTCTCAACGCGTCGTCTCACTCACGTTTCGTTGTACTTTGCTTTTACTTTCGTTAACTGGACGCAAAACAGTACCAAAACTTGTACTCTACTTAAAATGTTCGCTTAACAAATATGCTCCTTTACATTTGGCAACCGTTCCCAGGCAATTTGCACTATCTCCTAATCACTTATACTAAATAATTAAAGTACAATAATAATGCATTAATATTATGGCTTAAAACTATAACTCCATTGTAAACGGCATTCTCACACTTTTCCTGTTCATTTTCGACGACGCCATAACGAACGTACTTCCAGTCCTCCGATAAAAGAAATGATCGAACACTAATTGGACCGCGCCCGCCGGCAGCGGCTGAGCAACTTTCACTAAATAATATAAAAAACACGCTAACAAAGTAAGTACTCCTCTTAAATAACAAAGAATTGGCTAAACGTCGACAGTCCGATCAAGGTAACGACTCCGTCGGATATCCAGTCAGGTTGCGACCCGGAACCCGACGGCCGAATTCGGGTGAGTTTGTTCAGAACGCTACCGGATTGTCGGTCAGCGACTGGGGCCGCGAGTGGTTCACTCGGAGCGCTTCACAGCGGGGCGTGGAGGTGCGCGGCGCGGCGCGGTCATGAGTCCAGCACCGTGAGCAGCCCTTGTGGCAGAACTGGCAGCAGCACGTCCTGCCGTGGCATCTGTCGTGCTAGCTGTGCGCAGCCTAGGTTTGCGTCAGCTAATTCAGGTATTTCGTCTAATAGGGCCAGGCACTCGTCCTCCACCTCTCTGCGCGCCTTCTTTCCGATCCATGAGTCGTCGCATTCCTCCCTCGCCCTGCGTCTCCTCGCCTCTTTTTCTTTGCGCGCCTCCTCACTCAGTCGGCAGTATGTGTTATTGATGCAGACCGACCGTCGAAGGTCACGCGCGGGGTCCTCGATGTTCTCTAATTTTTGGGAGCATATTTCAATGACACGTTTTCGCTCCTCGTTCGCGCGGAGTCGGGCAGAGATCATTGACAGCTTCGGCCTGGTGGCGGGCTCGGTGCGCGGAGGCCCGAACATGTCGTCCTCAAAGGCATCCGCGATCTCGGCTCCCCGAGCACTTTCTCGTTCTTCTTGAGGGGTCATTCTGTAACAAACGAGAAATTATATTAATATGAGACTGTTATTATTATTTAATATTCATAAGTCGTTCAAACGATCTCTTGGAAACAAAGAACCTATTGTAACGTAAACAGTAAACATAACTATTTGTATTTGATAATTTAAAAAGTTGTCGGTAACATCGAGTGTGTATTTTAAACGTACAGGCAACGCATACGATTTAATAATAAACCAAGCCGATGTAAGTACTAGGTCAAAGAACAATGCCTTGCACCTAAACGGACAAGCTTAATCCGTCCACATATTAATTGTATCAGATCAAAGATTAAAACGAGTTTTAAATATAAGGTGACCTAAAAATATTTTTATATAGACGCACCTCGCCGATATCTCTGAGGAGAGTATGAGAAATCCGGACATATACATGATCCACTCTTATCGAAGTAGTCCACAAATATCACAAAACACAAGCACTGAAAGCGCAATTCGTCACTTGTCCTCGGTCAGCAAGTTATGAAGGCAAAAACAAGTAGGAACGAGCGCGAGATCGGCGCGCGCGCACTTCGACGTCCACTCGACGAATGACAGCGGTGGCGTACACTCGTACAGTACCTATGTAGATAAGACATTGAAAAAGCGAATTGCGTCACCCGTATACTGCTACGTACACAGAAGGAAGCTGACGTAGTAACCGTCACTTGGACGCTATTCCTATGACTCTATGTTTGTTTACGATACAAAAGTTTTTTTTACCATAAAGGTTCTACCTTTATAATATTGTTTACCACAAATGCATTTTTAATCTGTATCGTTTTGTTCAGTAATTTGTTGATTAAATGTAACTCTTGTTACAATATAATCAGCTCTATAATTCTATTTGTTAATATAAAAGCTTCCAGCGGCTTCTTCGCTACGAATGAACCGTTTTTTGCAATTGTTTCATTAAGTAACATGATGAATTATTATTAAAATGTTTCTCCATGTTTTTGTAATTCGATCTGTAAGTGATTATTGATCGGCCTCATTAATTTAATAATCGTACAATACACCTGTCATTGCTTTTTCACGATATAATAAACTAGTTATGCACTTTTTGAGTCTTTAAAACTGTGTATATAGGTACTTTACCCTTCTTGTGGTTTTATTGAACATTGACTACACAAAGTATATATACCTATTATACTTTGTCCATACTTTAGCATTAACTTAGACTTTAAATTAGGATTTTTAGGATAGAATAGGAAATGATTACTAAGGCTTGATATAATTCTTCAGTTGGTTGACCCAGTAGCAAGCGCTTGTGTAACTATCAAGTTATTCACTTTACGTAAGGAATATTTATTTTTTAATTTAGAATAATAACAACACTTAACATTTGTGAGAATCGGCACAGTTCAGAAATTACACTTTTTATATATTATACATAATATATAAATCCCAAGATATTTCGTGATTTAAAACAGAAGTATCAATTTTTCATTTGCCACTCACTACTATCTTTATAAGAAAATTATTTATAAATTCACAATCTTTCTATAGTAATATGTTGAAATTACTTTTGTCTATAATAGCAAATAAAATACTCTTAACAATCATACATAATACTATAGTTATATTTTTTTTCATTACATAACACCATATTAAGTAGGCCTTATAAAATATAAATATAAATATTTGTTTATTATATATATTAATTATTATTAGGCTCCGTCCCGCAAAATAAATTAGAAAATTCGCAGTGAAACTGAAATCGAAGAAAACTTCTTCAGAATAGAAATTCATGTGAAAACTACATACTTGGACACGGTTTTTTTGTAGAGAAGAAAATTTTCAATGAGTTTTGAAGCTTGCAATGATAATTATATTTTCCTAGCTGTAATTAAAGTTGGATTCGATTTTGATGATTATTAATATTAAAAAAAAATGACCCTACACAAAAGAACATGAAATTGTTTTGAGCTTTTTATGTTACAAAGGATAACGGTATCACGTGTTTTTTTTTATTTGATTAAATTATTAATATACTAATTATTGAATAATAATCTAATATATAGTATACGTTTAATAATTGTTTAATATATTTAAATGGTTTAAATATATCTAAATAGGTCTACTGTACTTAAATGCACTTATTTTACAAGTAAAAAGAATTAGTAATATTTAATAAGAGCATAATATTAAATAAAATGAAAAGCGCATCGCGCGCATTCTATTTTTGAATTTACACATGTGGATTTACCATAGATTATTTTCTGAAGCATAGAGAACAGTTTTTTTAGGAACGCGACGGCTGGTGTTGCCGACCCCAACAGTTACGATCTAATAAATCTTGTTGGAGGTTACATTACCTGCACTTTCTTTTCCCTGTCTCACACAAGCGTTGGCGTGAAACCAAAGATATTTGACATTTTGTATTCGTGCGTTTATCCATCATGGATGTAGTATAATAACAGGATGGCTTACTCGGAAAAAATGTATTTACGAAAGTGAACACTAACTCAACGCATTAAGTATTATATTCTAATGGGCATTACACAGATGCTGATCCGAGCCGAGCGGGATAGCAATATGTTAGAAGTGTGTCTCGTTCTTTTATCTTGCCAGCTTAAAAATATATTTTATTAAAAATTTGGGCTGATCAAAAATTTCATCGAAAAAAAATGTCTTTTTAATATTATTTTGACAATTGTATGTCAAGAAATTGTAATTGAATTTATTTATTTAAATATATTTCCAATTCAAAAAGAAAACATAAATTATTATTTTGCTTATTTCTTTTATTTCTTATGGTAGCCCAGTTAAGTGTCATCTTGACATTTTGTATTGTAATGGTTGCTATGGTTACTTAAATAACATAATTAGTAAATCAAACTACTATGGTGACCATGATTTTTTGAAACGAAGTTCCTTACGGCAGGCTTGGAGGGGAATAATAGCAATGCGAAAAGCAATGGTCAGAACGTGAGACAGAGTGACTCCGTACTAAACTTCCCACGTTCCTAATTATTTTAATCAGTTTGAATCCATGGCATCTTTAATTGTTTTGTAATCTTAATACAAGAATGCGTTATAATGAGAGTAAACCTAAGATTTGCAGTTAATATTTTGGGATGATAATGATAACTCGACCACCTGATGACGGATTCCTGTCAAGTCTGTAGTATGGAAGTATTTGTATTATGTATTTCGTAATCCATCTATTATTCTTCAGATTTTAACCATTGCTAATGTTGGTATTTTCGTTTATAAGTATAATACTTGTGTCAGATTTTTCAAGCACCCTAAATGCATTCAAGCTAGCTTGCGATATCTGCCGGGGCTAAACGCGCCTTTTGAAGAACTTAAAAACTCGAGATTTATAATATTATGGCAGACGTGGTAAACTCATGCAGCGCTTAAAACTGCATACATCAAGTATGTACTAGTAGGATATAAACCTTACAAAAAAAACCAATAAAAAAAATTAAATAAAAAATTTCAATACCCATTTCCTGACAGTTTGAATTTTTGAAAGACATTTGTCCCACCTGTCAAAATCTTATTGTCACCTTATAAGAAAGGGACACACTCCTTAACACTGGCTATCTCTGTCGGCTCGTTTTTCTGTTACGAGTGCTCGGTCCTGTTATATATTATTACGTCCATTTTATCCATAGTCATTAAGGGCCTGTTTCACAATCTCCCTTTAAGTTCCCTATAGGCTATTGGCAACATATTTGACAGATAGAGTATGGAGAATCTGTCAAACATCTGTCAAATATGTTGCCAATAGCCTATAGGGAACTTAAAGGGAGATTGTGAAACAGGCCCTAAGACTAAAGATGGTTTTGAAATTGGAATGTCAGTTGAATCAAGACGTTTTTTTTTTTACTATTACATATTATTTTGAATATTGAAATTCGGTAATTTGCCAGTATACATACATTTTACTTTTAAGTTTCGTAAATGTGTAATTGTATATTTTATTTTTACAAATTCTATATCAGCATCATACAATTATTATTAGCAATTACTTTAATTCGATTCATTCAACCGTGATTTTTATGTGTATGGTATTAAATTTATAAGGCGAATTATATTTTCAACCAACATTTTGTTTTATAATTAATATAATTTCTATTGTAATTATAATAATATCAGAAAACCTATTAAATTACTGGTAACAATGTAATTTCGATGATCGGGCGTTTATCTAAGTTGGTAAATGCGTGACTCTATGGTGTTATAAAATGGACTCTAATTATTAATATTATACTACAATGATTATAATAATGCGTGTATATTTTTACTAGAATAACTCACGCAATTTTTGGTAAGTAAGGTTGTTTTGGTCTAATCTGAAATATAATATAGGATAATTCATTAATTGAATATTGTAAAAGTTACTATAGACTTATTTAAATTTAGAATTTATAACGTAAATTCAGCAAATAATATTATGGTTACTTTAACGAATTTTTGTAGCATGATTTGAAAAGCATCATAATCAATAACGTAATTACTATGATTGTCTTGTTTCTTATATTATTATTTCAAGGAAAATAAAGCCTACCCTCCAATATAACAAAGAAACAAGATTTTTAAATATATGTTAATTGATGTAAACATTATTTATTATTCGCATATTCGCTATTTACGTATTACGGAGTAATGTGACGTTATTTACGTATTAGAAGTAATTGCGTTACTATGATGATGATGTTATTGTTTATTACAAGAACTAAAAGACGTATAAGACTTAAATACCTATGGAAAAATCGACATTACTACGTTTTTGGTACGATGCTTGTCTAACATACTAAAAATACTGAAATAAATAATAGGTTATGTTATAAAATGTTTCTGTATAAAAGGTGTAAAATAAGTTTATTATTTGTAAGTTGTAACATTTTTTATTACAACATTATTTTAATGAGTATTTATTGAATGATATTGCTCTTCATAGTTCATTGATCATTCGGCACTTAATATGACGGAATACTTTTTTTAATGTATTTAAATTTTAAAACGCTGTATAATTAACGGCGGCTTTCAATAATTTCTATTCTATTTTTAAAGGCTTTCAATATCCTATCTTAAAATTTTGACAGATTTTGTAAGAAAATGTCAAGTTAAAAAAGAAAATATAATTATGATAGCGCTTCTCGCAAAAAACGACTTTCATATATCATTTAAACATTGCTAAATTTTGAAAAATCAATACATTTTCTTTTCTTATTTCAGAATTCCTTATTTTGTCTTATATCTATATATTTAATTTTAATTATAATACTATGTCTATATAAACCACGAATAGGTTTGAAAGGATGACAAACGCTGTAAATGTGTTGGAGCGCGCCGGCCTGCTTTAGAGTACATCGACCGCCCGCGCGGTCCCTACCCGAATTTCATCGTATGAACGTTGAACCAAACATTTATATTCGCAATTAAAACATTAACTTATTCATACGCTTTACTTTTTTATAGTAATATTTCAAAGCATTTAATATTATGCGAGTAAATTATATGAAACCTCTTTCGATTCGCCCGTCTCGTTGTTCATTGAAACAGGTCGAAATTCAAGAGAATTCAGTTAAGAAAGGGCCTATGATAAAAAAAATGGAGCTCATAGCATTATATCAAATAAAATAATAATATAATGTCACACGAAAAAGGACCATAGAGAAAAACGCAAAATGATTTTTAGGTGCCTTAAAAATCTAATGTCTACAATAGAGCTGATATGTTTTGGCGATTAAAGGGGAACGACCGAAACATTTCACAAAAGGCCATTTACATTTTACATTTAAATCAAACTTAGCATCAAAAATCTCTACTTATTTACTTATTTTCTGTTTGCGTCGTTCTCCAGTTATATTTTTTATTCTATAAAACTTGCCAAGTATTACTTTCGTGAAACATTATGAGTTCCCGCTGAATGTTCTATTGTGTTATAATTGTGGTGACGGAATTATGACGTCACGTTCTCTTTAAGACCATAGACTAATCTATAAGGCCATATACAACATATTGACTTTTAAAAGCTTGTAATTAGTATTATGAGTGAGAAAATGTAAAAGTTAACATTAAAAACATGATTACATTTTATTGAGACATTAAACATGGAAAAAGTATAAACGAACATTAACAAAATTAAGTATGGTTTCATAAATTGATAGTTTTGCGTGATATCATTTCACATAAAGGAGGTTATGATTGATCGCGGTATGTAGGCTTCGTACGGTACAGAATATGGTATAACCGCTACATCATATCGAAGACAAAATCATTATATCTTGTACGATACTTGGAAACTAGATACAGAGCAAACTAGTTTTCCGCAATAAGAAATATAAACGCTAATATAAGCAAAAAAATGTTATGAAATCTTTTCACGGTTGTAATAAAAACGTGATCATATGATTATTACTTGTACTTGGTATAAATAAATTATTTCTTTTTGTTGGCAGCAAGTAATTCTGTAAGTAAATATTGAGTCTTTACGTGTATCAAGTTATATGTAGAGTCATTTGAATTAAGCTTAAAGCCTACAGTATAATATGAAACAACAAATAATGCTACTATCCTTAATACGACTACCTTGACAAATTCTTGAAGCTGAGGTACCAGATATGGCAGAATAACTTAATGTCTTGGCCGGGACAATAATTGAAAAAAAAAATTCTAGTCACTTTCATGACGTCACGGTCATCTTTTCTACGTTTTTTAATTGCTACCAGCCACAAAGATATGTAAAAGTTTATGTGTGTAGTTTTAACATTAAATGATTGAAAAATATCCATACCATATGGGCTTGCTTTTTTTAAATGTTATCTTTATCTGTGTCAAAACGATAATGGCAGATAGCGCAGATAATAGTAATATTTCAAACCTGCCTTTATAAATGACATTTGATACATTTTTAATTTACGTGTAAAATGATATTAAGAAATTATTACAGTTTTATAAATAAAGACAGATGGAGCACGCCGAAAACGTGAGTGACGCCACCAAAGCGAATAAAAATTCAAAAGCGCGCTCAAGTGCCTGACATAGCTCCCTACACAAAACGTCTATTAGATTGTTCTCGCTTTTGAATTTGTATTCTCTTTGGTAGCGTCACTCGCGTGTTTGGCATGCTCCATCTGTCTTTATTCATAAATCTGTGTAAAAATATAAATAATATAACTTCCGACTTAGATCAATAATATTTTCCGATGTTATTTCGAAAATTGTTATAAAGGTGAGTTAGTAATATTATAATAAAAAGTGTAATATCGCTAGATCGTGTTTCAAGAGCAAATTTAATAAAGAACATAATATGTTATCTTATTCATGTTGAAATAACTAAACCAGCATAGAGAAATACATTACAATAAATTTTACAAAATGGCCAAGCGCGAGTCATCCATATATTGTTCATTATATTAAATAAGACTTAGGTAGAGCGTAGGACGTAGAGTTTTCTTGTTAAATATGTTATTGAGAAATAATTGGAAATAGATAATTACGTGACTGTTCTCATGTTTACCGTTTGTGGAAGCTAGTTTTATTTATAGTATTAGTATTTAATTAATGTCTATTATAGTTATAGCTCTACCATTGTCTTTGACGGTCTACCTCATTAAAAACAACATTAGCAGAACAAAAACAGATTTTATTAGGATTTATTACAATACCGATGATGGAAGACATGTCGAGACTTTTGAAGGTGTACATGAAATTCACTAACCATTCTTTTTTAATGACGCAGCGTAAATCCTTTTCGGACCATACCAGGGCCTTGGTTAGGCACGCTGGTGTGTGTGTGTGACTCGCATTGGGTGCACTACCCCACTAAAACTGCTACGTGAGCCTTCAGCCGCTATCTGAGGGACTCGGATTTGCAGGCAACGGGCAACCCTCAGCGTTGGACTGGTCCCGGCAAGATCAGATTCTCCACAATAGGGGAACTGTCTGGCTACGGCTTAGCAGCCCCAAAACAGTTCACCAACCCGCATTAGGCCAACTTATCAGTGAGCTATGGACCAATACTCTATTCGCCTTCGAGACTTTGCCTAGCAGTAGTTTCATGTATCAAAATAATGTAGAGAATTGTCATTCACTTTCTAGTCTATTGAATGCATTTCGTCACCTTTATTTGTTCATGTGAAATAAATGCTTGGGAAAATGCGCATTGCACCTATTTGTATAAGTGCCGAACCTTATTTATATCTAAAGAAAAAAGTCTTGGGAGAACTCTATATTATATAGTTGCTATTTTGTTAATAGCTCTATCAAATTACTTCTCATAAATGTCGTTATCTTAACCGCCAGATCAAGTTTATGTTTGTAGACAGCTAAATGAAGTTCATATTTGCCGATCGACCGATGTTTCTACATTCACAAACAATATTTATTTGCCTGCAAACCTTAAACAAAGATGCATGGAATATAAGCCTCGGTCAATACGTGAGAATGGCATCCTCCGATATACATTGCGTGGTTTATACGAGCATTGATTTACCCTACAGGCCAAAGCTGACGATGGATGTATGTATGTTAAATCCCAACCAACTGAGTAATAGATGCATTGTTTAATTTGTAGCAGTTTGTATAGGGACTGGTTATGAATTTTAAATTATTATAATTATGTATTACGAGGAAATCAGGAATTATCCACCTACGATATGTAAGGGTCTCCAGTGAATAGGACTAGCTCACTCGCATGGCAGTGTCAAACAAACTCTACAACTGTAGAGCTTTTAGAATAATGCATTTAATAAAAGCCAACAACTCCGGCTGTGATGATGATGATTATAAGCAAATAATTTATTTTCATCACTCTCTCACAAGGATTTTATATATGTAAAAGGAAAAAAATATTTTTCCTTAAAAATATAGAGCCTCTTTGTAGGTAACCTTTGTTTGTTATTTTCATAATTTATTTAACAATGTCCGAACGAATTTAATCATTTTTAGGGTATACATAATATTGCAGGGCCCTTCTAAATGGATCCTTTTGCAGGATGGCCTAAGACCATGTTGAAGTGAGAAAGTGAAGAAGCCTATTCTAGGATGGTCAAACTTTTTTTGAGGTTACTATTTTTATAATGCAGGAGAACTGAATCTACTAAGATGCTTTTAAAGCTCTCAGTTTTAAAGAAGAAAATAATATGTATGTGTAATACAAATAAAATAAAAAAGACATTAATTTTGCCAGATTAATGTTAAAAAAAAACTAGAAATTTTATTAAATATGATAGACATTTTGAGTTGAAATTCTCGAGACCACTCTGAAGTAAATAGGTAGATATTTTAATAAGCATACGCTCTAAACTGGATCGAAGGTTTTTTTTAATACGTAATAATATGTACATTGTAACTAATTTCCTATGTTACTATTTGTACGTACCTTTGTAAGTGCAAATGAATAAATATTCACAATATACAGATTTTACAATGATTTGATGAAATTAAAAAATAATCTGTGCACTACCTAAAGCCGAAGATTTCAATATTCGATTTCCTAATAAATATTATATTCATAATAATTGTCGACATTGTTGCGTAAACCAGAACAAAGAAATTATGTTTGGCAACAACCAGCGCTCGATGTTTTTTCTCTCTCTTATTCTTGTTATTTCATTTCCCTCATGAAATAATTAGTTCTGAAAAACTTTTATACTTCAGCTTTTAAATAAAAACATTAACTTTAATTGTATACAACTTTAATAATTATCATTATTCTGTTTTATTATTAGTTATTTATTCCATTTTAATAGAGTGCATAAATAAAGGTACTAAACAAACCTATTTCGTGAATTGGATTAAATGACGTCATAAGAGTCCTTTGAATTTGAAAATGGAATAAACATAACATGGCCGTCTGAGTTGCCGTTACTTTGTGAAAGTATTACAAATAACTTTTACAGCGAATTACGTAATTATCGCCTGTTAATAATTAGTTCATTTTAAACGTTCAATATCCAATAAGTCTAATATAATGTGTAAACTGCATACATTTAAATAATAAAAAAATGTAGGAGCAATAAGCAAAACACTAATTTCATATATCACATTAATTATACAGCGCTAATTAAAATATAATCTAATTAATGATAGCATAATGAAATTATAATCTCAAAATGTATCCAACGCCATCAGTGGATATTGAAGTTTTTTACGATATCTCGAAATAGAGCCCTAAAATCCCGTATTGCTAAGAAGTAGCGCACACTATTAACTAAACTATTTCAATAAAGTCACCAGAACCACTTCTGTGAAGGTACGATAGAGACGCAACGCGTTTTCATCTATAACATGCGAGGAGCGTCAGAGCGAAAGAGACAGCATATTTGGGATACCGAGTCAGGTACAAAAGTAAAAAAAACACCATTATTAACTAATCCGTATGATTTTATGTGCCAAGCAATAAACTTTCTTTGTCAATAATATTTTTTTAATATGAGTATTATTAGATAAATAAAGAGAAAATATTATAAACCAGTTTATATAAAAATATATTTTTTAGTCATTTAAAATTTTAAAACTAATTAAAAAAAATCGCGTTAATCATCTCATAAATTTCGATTGCACAAAGGGCTTAGGTCAAGTAGCCGTTCAAAAATAGGCTTTAAAAAATAATTAAAAAAAAAATTACCTTCCAAAATTAAAATACACCAAATTCCAATGGGGGTGTGCTATCCAAAATGAATCACTTCACTTTACAAAAGTAGCGCTTAATTCAAACATTATCAACCACTATGATGAAACAATCAAACACTTGTTCAAACGGCGAAGCGCTCGGCGACGTGTGTCAGTGTCGACTTCTCGCGCCAAACTGAGCGATCCGTGCTTGCACTGGTCTCGTCAGAGGGCGCGCAGTGACGCCCTTACGACCCTTCCTTGCAAAGGATACCTTATTATATTGACTGTAATCTGTCGCCTTTAATCATCTTTATTTACAAGTTTGACCTTTTTGAATATATCTTAAGTGAACCGTAATCGTGTCTTTTCACTTTATAACACATTTTTTATTATAATATGCTTATCATAACTTCAATAGCATGTGTAAATTTTTAATCAAAGCTATTCATAATATTTTTTTTATTAGTTGCCTTTGTCCGATTTAAAAACATCTGCATGCGGTTTAGGCATTGTGTAATACATATAACTTTTGTAGAACTTTATAACCTATAAGCATAAATAAAAAACTACATTAACTTTGCAGGAATTAGTATTATAACAATAATTACGAATCATCAACAAAACAATCTTAAATGGAACAGATTATAAAAGGCATGCGTAAAAAGAAACGCTCGTATGTATGGCGTGGCATACGTTGAATATTAAATTTTAAAACAAATTTTTTCGATTCCGCCATACCGTTACGTGAATGTGAAATATTAAAAGTGAGAGTAGAAAATTGTAATTCAACGCGCGATAAAACAACGCGAGACGAAAACTAGTTTGTGAGAATAATTGTATGATCTTTACGTCAAGGAAGAGAACTTTGAATCACTAAAAGCTTTAGCCGAACTTTACAAGAAATATTACATATGAAATGCAGTTGTTTTATTTATTTCAATAGTTCGGGCTAAAACAAACTATTTTTACTTTTAGAACACCAAGCTGAAAAAGTTGGAAGCATTAAACACACATTTACTGGATGTATGTCTATTTATTCTTTCAACTTCCAAAATCTGCTCAAATTAATATATAAATATCTAAACTCATTATGGTATAAAACAAACAAATATATTTAAATAACAACACTAGAAATATAGAGGTGAAATTGTAACTTTGTGGTAAAGAATATTAGGAACTTTAAGTCTCTACCCATACTCTACATTGTAGAGATTATCATAAAATATAGTTTACTAAAAATTCAGAAGGTATTTTAAATTTTAAATCAACTATACAACTGATATAAAAACTTCTTGCCACTAATTCAGACCTTTTTGAATCAAAATTTTATGAATGAGGTCAATTTTGAAGAAAGAAAACCTGGTCGTTTAATACTTATTTGTTAAATATTAATCCTTATTTTTTATAGAAATAATATAGTAAATAACACATAATTCAGTAGTCTCCTCCTTTTTTGAAGTTGTATAAAAAAGGTAAATTTTTCCTGTTTTTTAAGTGAGGTTCTAAATACTTTCAAATACACAATATGTCATTGAGGAGCGAGTTTCGAGGCTATTTTGTCATGACGATTTATAGTGGATTAATTAATATTCATAAAATGACGACTACCTGCTAATTAATATTTGAGGACTTAGAGGCTGCCACCAAAAGGTGAGGATAAGAAGCTCATGCCTTTACTAGCTTTTTTTGAAAGGTTTTAGGCCAGATGGCCTTTAAGCTCAATCGGCAGGCACTTCTGTTAGAATGCGATAATCTCAGTTAACAATTAAAGTGGAAAAATCTTTTGGCATAGTCAAATTTATAAGAAGGACTTATAGGCTGAAAGGTTTTTAAACGACTTCAAGGATGGAAGCGTTTCTCAATTGGACCGTATTATATTATATTATGCTTTTCTGTATTTTTTATCAAGGTCAGCTTTACGCTGAGCCTCGAACTCGCGGACTTTGCTGTCAACCATCCTGCGCCATTCTGGTCGTTGTGCTGCCAAACTTTCCCAACGAGAGGGCTCTATATGACATCTTCTCATGTGTCGCTTTTGGACATCCTTGTACCGGAGGAGGGGTCCGCCTTGATGCCGCTTGCCCGCCACCAGTTCAGAGTAAAAGATGCGCTTCGCCACTCTTTCCTCCGCCATACGAGAGACGTGACCACACCACCGAAGCTGTCGACGCATTAAGTAGGCCTCAATGCCAACAACATTGGCTCGTCGCAGAACTTCAGTATTTCGCAACCTATCAGACCATCTGATCTTCATGATGGAACGAAGACATTTAAGGTGGAAATGATCCAGAGTACGAATGTGACGGCGGTATACACACCATGTCTCAGAAGAGTACAACAGGTTTGGCAGCACAACTGCCATGTATACTGCTATTTTAGTGGCCAGTTTAAGGTCGTGTGAGCAGAAAACCTTGGAAAACAGCTTTCCAAATGCCGCGGCTGCGGAACTGAGCCTACTGTTGATCTCAGCATCAAGGTCACACTTGGATGTTACAGTGTTCCCCAGGTAGCGAAATTTATCCACCTGCTTCAGCACATCGTCACCGAGCTTTATGGTCAGAGTATCGTGACCTTGTGTGTCTAGAGACATAACCTCCGTCTTAGTTACGTTGACCTTCAGGCCAAACTTACGACAGGAGTGGTGAAAGGCAGTCATCAGCCGTTGCAGGCCATCTGGGGATTCTGCCACGAAGCACAAGTCGTCAGCATACATGATCTCAGTGATCAGTGCGTGTGACACTTTAGTGCGAGCCTTAAGTCTAGCCAAATTGAAAAGGCTGCCGTCTGTGCGAAATCGGATGCGAACTCCATGGGAGACACTGTGCGAGACTTCTCTTACTACCACCGCAAAGTATAAGGCGAACAGAGTAGGCGCTAAGACACACCCTTGCTTTACTCCACAGGTAACGGGGAAGAATTCTGTCTGTTCACCGTCTATGTCAACGCAGCATTCCATACCATCGTGCAGGAGTCTGAGTAGTCTCACAAAAAAAGTGAGTAATAGTGTAGTAATAGTAGAAGTAGTAATAGTGGAAACAAAACCACATTCTTTTCCTGATTTATGGCTGTAAAGTTGCTAGAATATACACATTATTATTGCTTCAATCTCTTTCAATGATTTTGAAACTGATTCTTCTTTCATCCAGTGGTTATGTGCGGTATTTATGGCTGCATGGGAGCCACCATCTTGGTTGTTTCTTCTTCGCTGTGTTCTTGAGAGGAGAGTAAGACTAGCAGTTCCATTACTGGCACTGAAACTTTATATATCTCAGGATAGGCACGTAAATCAGAGCCTTTTTTTTCTTTTACGCCGGGAAATGCGCTGAGGCACCCCGCAGGAGAGTAGGTCTCTCCGGTCGGGTATGTGGGATTCGCTGCGCCCGAAACCTCGTATGTGGACGCAGCTCTACCCACTAAAACCCGGTGAGTGCCACCACTGCCGCCTTTGGTGAGGTGCCCCAGATCTGCTAGCAACAGAGCACCTCGACGGCTAGTCAGTCCCTCAGGGGACCGACGCCACCATTCCAGAGCGGTTGCCCCGCACCACAGAACAACCCCTCCTAACGTCGGGACCGTACAATGAGCTAAGGTTCTTGTCCCCTGCTCTTTTGCCTTCTTATAAGAGGGGTACAAAGATCCCCTTCGTCTCAATTCGCTTCGCCTAAGGAAGGTGTTGGGCTTACCCTGGGCTACTGAGCCCCACTGACACGACAAGACCTGAACCATGGTGGGGACATAAATGAAAGCCTGGGCTCCTTCCAGGTAAACTAGAATTGTTTGTAAAAGTTTGTAACTTGAAGAGATATCACAATGTTAACCAAGTCTAGTAGGTTTGTAAATGATATCTATAATAAATACTAGATGTTGTTCGCAGTTTCACCGCTAACTAAGATTAACAATGGCATCTTAGCGGGATGATATATAGTCTATAGCCTTCCTCGATAAATGGGCTATCTAATACTGAAATAATCATTCAAATCAGACCAGCAGTTCTTGAGATAAGGGCGTCCAAACAAACAAACTAAAAAAGAAAAAAGAAAAATATTTTTATTGTTCACAACAACATAGTAATACTAAACAGCTTACGGTATTAATAATGTGAACCATTAGCTATTCAGTTAATCAGCATTATTAGTATATAGGATATTATTTTTGAATTGTATAATTCAGGTACATGATAATCATCTTCATTACTAACCGTTTTATGAACACTAGACATGGTCAATTCAATGAACGCCAAGACGGCAGAGAACCGCATAAACAGGACCGATATACTTTATTTTATATAAATCGTCCGAATTGCCCTTGGCTACGAATTGACCTTTGCACGTCACCTGACTGGCACACCGGATATATGTTCAGGTTTTGAATTGATATTATTAAATGTTAGTTGGGTGGGCAAACTGGTGGCACCTGATGGTAAGTGGCCAACATCACCCATGCCTAGTTTACGCGATACAAGACTAGGCAACTCATTTATGTGTACATCCTCTGTGGCAGTAATTATACTGCCTGTCTTGTCCGTGAGGAATTATTAGCAAATAATACAACGACTTCACAATGACACGTTTATTGGAAGACTAACTGCTAGCAGCGCGCGTACATCATTCTGTGTTTCTTAATTATTTTTCTACCTACATTACACCTCCACTCTTAATATCTACTTATACTAACTTAATGCTAACATTACGTTTAATTATAGTCTTACTACACTCTACACATATATAATTATTTCTAAGCTTATTCATCTATACCATAACGTATAGGAGGTCTCCTATCCCGTTTTACCGGCGACAGTGTTGGCGCAGTCTGTTGAGACAGACGCGGCGGAATTGGTGGCGGACAAGCTGTTTGTACTGGTGTGTCGGACTCTAACTGGCTTGCCCCACCCACAGTCTCACAACTATAACCCGCTGAAATACTCTTCCGCCCGCATTCTGTCGGCCTAATCTCGTCCGCCACCAAAGCCGATGGCTCGACGGCCTCCTCGACTCCATTGCGCTTATTAGAATTAGATGGTGATATAGGCATATGCGCATCCGATATTATTGACCGCGGGCGAATCTGATCTATGTGCCTTTGAATTTCGCGTCCATCTCCCGTTTCCAACGAGTATCGTCGCGTACCGTCTACCGCACGCACGACGGCGGGCACCCATTTCTCTCCGCGACCGTAATCGCGCGTCCACACCGGCGCCCCCTCGCACAGGGCCCGCGCGCCGCCACCGCCTGCCTGGCGTTGTTGGCAGTGGCGCACGCGTTCCTCACGTGACCCGTCATTACGTAATAAATCGAGCCGCGATCTAAGCACTCGCCGCTGTAGTAGCATTGCAGGACTTTCCGCGGTAGTACTATGCACACTATTCCTATACGCTAATAGAAAAGTTTGTAGGGCCGCATCAATGTCGATCGATTCCCTGTAAGCCTTCTTAATGACCTGCTTACATAGTTTAACCGCGTTTTCGGCTGCGCCATTCGAAGCCGGGTGATAAGCCGGTGATAACGACTGCCGTATACCATTACGCTCTAAGAAATCGCGGAATTCAACACTCGTAAAGGGTGGTCCTTGATCCGAGACGATTTCCATTGGTAACCCAAAACGAGCAAAAGTACTTCTTAATATACGAATAACAGAACTTGCGTTAGTCTTTGCCGCCTCGAAAATTTCAATCCATTTAGAACTAGAATCTACTAAAACTAGAAAAGTCTTTCCACGTATCGGGCCCAAAAAATCTAAATGTAATCTACTCCACGGGGTCGTATGATAAGGCCAGGGCTGAGGAGCTGCCCGAGGCGGCGCCGAGGCTTCCGCGGCGCACGTTACGCACTGACGACAGAGGTGTTCGACGTCCTGATCTATGTTAGGCCACCATACGTAACTACGGGCGAGCGACTTCGTTTTCACAATGCCCATGTGACTAACGTGAAGCTGTTCGAGTATACTCGAGCGCAAAGACAACGGAATAACTACCCGATATCCCCACATAATACACCCCCCATCTAAATAAATTTCGTTACGCCTACAAAAATATGGTTTAAGACTGCCATCACTACATTCTAGAGGCCAGCCTGATTGTATAAAAGACAATAGCTTACATAGGATCGGGTCTTTTAAAGTTTCATGTTTAACTTGACTTTTTGTTACAGGTAAAAATGTTTCAACGAAATTTAAATATGTCATTTCTTCCGAAGATTCTGACTCCTTTATAGGAAGCGGCAACCTAGATAAAGAGTCAGCACAATTCGATGCTGATGGTACATATTCGATTTTGTAATTATAGCCAGATAGTAAGATAGCCCAGCGTTGCAGTCGTGACGCTGCCATTGTTGGTATTCCTACTTTTTCCCCAAAAATAAACGTTAACGGCTTATGGTCCGTTCTAAGAGTAAATTCCCGGCCATACAAGTATTGGTGATATTTTCTAATGCCAAATATTATCGCTAATGCCTCTCGCTCGATCTGAGAGTATGAACGCTCCGCAGTACACAGGGAACGCGATGCGAAAGCGATCGGTCGCTCCCCAGTCGACGTCATATGCGATATCACAGCTCCAACCCCCACTGCGCTCGCGTCCACCGTCAGTACCAGTGGCAGCCTCAAGGAGTAATGTACTAACACTTCACTTGACGCTAACCTTTCTTTCACTTTATTGAAAGCTAAATCACATGCGCTATCCCACCGAAATTTAACATCCTTTCGTAACAATTCGTACAGCGGCGATAAAATTGTACTAGCATTTTTAATGAATTTACCATAATAATTTGCTAAGCCTAAAAACGCCCTCACTTCCGATACATTTGTGGGCGGAGGTGTGCTCACTATGGCTTTGACTTTATCTGGACAAGCATGTACACCATGCTTATCAATAACGTGACCGAGGTACTGTATAGATTCTACGAAAAATGAACATTTTTCTTTCTTTACTCTAAGTCCATGGGCTTGTAATCTTTCGAATACCTTATTTAAGTTGTTTAAATGTTCCCTAGTGTCCCGACCTGTTATCACCACGTCATCTAAGAATACTCCCACATAAGGCAAATCCGAAAATAGTTGTTCAAGGCGTCTTTGAAAAATTCCCGGACTAGACGCCAACCCGTATACTAATCGATTATACCTAAATAGACCTTTGTGAGTGTTAATAACAGTGTATTTCCGAGATTCGTCCAGTTCAAATTGTGCGTACGCCTGTGACAAATCAATTTTACTAAATCGTTGACCGCCATCTAAACGTGCCAATAAATCGTCAACTTTCGGTAATGGATATCGGTCCACTTCCAACATTTTGTTTAAAGTTAACTTATAGTCTGCGCATATCCTAATATCACCATTTTTTTTAAGTACGGGAACGATAGGCGTAGCCCAGTCGGAGCGTTCAACAGGAGTGAGAATGCCGTCGCTTACCATTTGATCCAGCGCGCGCTCCACCGGCGCGCGCAGCGCGTAAGCTAGGGGCCGCGCGCGCAAGAACACAGGGCGCGCCCCCTCGCGCACGCGTATGCTCACCGTGCCGCCGGTAAAGCGCCCCAAGCCGTCCGAGAACACGTCACAGAATCTGGAACTAAATTCATTTAAATTAAATACCATATCCGGTTCCAGGCGATGCACAGCACTTTTTTTTTCGAAAGACACAGTTATACCCAACTGTGCTAACCACTGCCGGCCCAGTAACACAGACTTCCCATTCTTGATGACATACAAATCTAATTTTTTTTGTCTATTTTTATATTTAACTAAGGGCGTTATCATTCCTAAGGGCCGTACAAGTTCACCGGTATAGTATCTAAGTACAATTTTACACGGTTTTAATTTTAAGTCTCTGTAATGCTTGTTATAAATCTCCGAACTAATGCAAGACACCGCGCTTCCCGTGTCGCATTCCATACGTAGTAACCGGTTATGTACATACATCGCTATCATAATAGGTTTATACTGATCGTTCCACACACTATTAATGTTTATCGTTACCTCGTCACTGTCTTCCCGAGTCTCCCAATCTTCGTTACCGTCGGCAGGCGCCGTCGACGAATGCATGCTATGGTGCCCCCTCATGTTAGGGCACACACGCCGTAGGTGGCCCTTCTGGTTGCATACTCGACACACATATTTTGAGAAAGAACACGAAGTGGCGCTGTGCGGTCCCCCACACGCAAAGCATGGCTGTCGGCGCTCCCCTGTCGGTCCGGACTCCGCCCGCGCCGGCCCGCGCTCCCATCGCCGTGCCCGCTGAGCTTGTCCCGCATGTGGGCGCAGTGAACGCGGCCCATCCCGGCTGCCACTCCCGCTGACATTCTTCTCCTTGTGTTCAGTACTACGAGTGCTGGATCCTATTCGCTCCACCGCATGACACTCGACGCTGCCAGTGCCCGCCGTCACCGCGCCCCCTCGTCCCGTGATGCTCGCCGCATTTTTCTCCGCTGCCTCCAAACTAGTCGCCAGTCTATATGCCTTTTTATAATCTATATCGTCTTCGGCGAATAATCTCTGACGAATTGATTCGGTGTGTAAGCCACACACAAACTGATCTCTCAAGTTTTCCTCCAAGGCTCCGCCAAAGTCACACGTAGTCGACATTTTTTTAAACACTGCCACGTAATCCGCGACCGTCTCATTACTGTCTTGCAACCGACATCTAAATTTGTAACGTTCTGCGAGTGTACTCGGTTTGGGTTGTAAATGTCTTTCTACAATCGTGGTTAATTCTGAAAACCCCATAGATCGAGGTTTTTTTGGTGTACACAAGTTCACTAGTAGTTCGTAACATTCTGCCCCGACGACCGTTATTAATGTCGGTACATACATATCTTTTTCTATTTTATTCACCACGAAATATTGTTCCAATCGCTCGATATATAAACGCCAGTTATCAGTTCTTATGTTGAATTCGCCAATTTTACCGATAGACATTTTGATATCTGCACTACACACGCGTATAAGTATGTCCAACTCGTCGCCACTGAGGAATTATTAGCAAATAATACAACGACTTCACAATGACACGTTTATTGGAAGACTAACTGCTAGCAGCGCGCGTACATCATTCTGTGTTTCTTAATTATTTTTCTACCTACATTACAGTCCGAAAGACAGTAATGCTGTTTCACGCAAGAAACAAGCAAGATCGTACCTTTCAGCTGGGAGAATGGACAGAGCATCCCTCCAACCGGTGAATTAAGTTACACCACATCATTCTGTTCCCGTGGTAACTCAGTCGAACTTGTGTTATGGGTACCAGGCAACGGAAATACACACTTAAGATTTTTATTATATATTACACATATTTAATCTGTGGCCCAGGAACACAGAGCTTTATGGTCACTTGCGAATTCGAACCCGCTACCTCCCGGCTTGAGCGCCAACGGACTAGCCATTCAGCCACAGAGGTCGTCGAGATATATTAATAAAAGGGTGATGCTGTGTTGGGCGCTGGTATTTTAGGGCACCACAGCTGTTCCACTTATATCTGCAGTTAATTAGCGTTCCTGTTTCGTAGAGAAGAGCAGGCGGTCTCATTACTATCTATCCTACCACCAAGACTTTTTTTCTTTAACGCCGGGAAATGCGCTTAGGCATCCCGCGGGGGAGTGGGTCTCCCCAGGCGGGTATGTGGGACTCGCTGCGCCCGAAAGCTGGTAAGTGGACGCAGCTCTACCCACTAAAACGGAATGCCACCAATGCTGCCTTTGGTGAGGTCCCCTGATCTGCTAGCAACAGGGCACCTCGATGGCTAGTCGGTCCCTCAGGAGACCGACGCCACCTCCACAGAGGTGTTGCTCTGCACCACAGAACAACCCCTCCTAACGTCGGGACCGTACAATGAGGCGAGGTTCTCGTGTTCGCTCGTGTTCGTGTTCGTTCGTGCTCTTTTGCCCCCTCTTCTTATAAGAAGGGTAGAAAGGCTACCTCAGCTCAATCCGCTTTATCCAAGGTGTTGGGTTTATCCTAGGCTACTGAGCCCCACCGCCACGACAAGGCTTGAACCTGGGTGGGGACCACCAAGACTTACCTTACGTCTAAGTATAGGAAACACATGAATCAGTTGCCAATTTATCTTCTGTTTGCCAATCTCATTACTTAAAAAGTATTCTACAGCTTACATAATATAGCATAGATTCGAACGCGCTTCTCAGAACCATCAAACTATAGAGTCCATAATGACCTATATTGTTTTTTTATTGAATTTTTATGTTTGAACATTTGAATTCCACTCATTATAATTGAAAAAAAAAACACCCTTTTTTCAACCTTCCCGCGACCATAGTTGTGAAGTTACCGTAACCAGTTCTAGGTTTTAATAAACCAACTAACTAAAACTAACAAGAAAAACATAAGAAACGAATTGATCCTCATATCAAAATACAATGAACCTAACACTAAAAACCTTAAAAAATATAATATAACTAAAATATATTATTAAAACAAAAGGAGTCCCTTTAGGCAAGGTTCCGAAGATACTGGCAGCGTCCCCCCTTTGAATAGCTAGACTAATTCTTGTCCCAGGTAGTTGCCAGCTCTTCGGTCTTCTGTAATGTCGACTAACCTTTTTGCTATTTCCAAGTTAGAACATGTGTTAATTCGTTAAAGTGATAATTACAAAAATATTTATGTACTGTTTAGTATGCACGTTTTATTACACAATTTTTCTCTTTATACGCTGACATTTAAATATTTTTATTATTTTACACCAAAACTATGTGTAATATACCGATATTTATCATTGTAATGAAGTGCGTTTTAAAAAATATACTTTAATGTATACATATTTTATTTAGCACATTACAATTTTATTTATAGTTTTAGCACTTCTAATTTTACTAAATATCTTCGGATTTAAAATTAGTATTTTGCGTATACTTTATATTATTTGGTATCTAGAAATTGTCAAAATCTGAAAGTGATAGAGTCGCTAATATATTCGAATCGAAAGTTAAGATCGTCTTTGCGTGTTTTATAAAAGCATGTTAAGCGGTGAATAGATTCAGATTAACAATGATCATGATGATGATGATGGTAGTGGGGGTGATGATGATGAGGAGGAGGAGGATGATGATTATGATGATGGTGGTGGTGGTGATGATGATGGTGGTGGTGGTGGTAATTATGATGATAACAAATAATATACAAACAAAGTATTAGCATTTTCTTGGCTCGCACTATGTTTTACTTCCCCTTGGACAGCGACAATAGATGGATGTTTAATAATAACTGAACGGTGACAAAGATTGGCCCTCGGGTAGCCATTATATTTATCCAAGCGTGAAGGTGGGTTTAATTTAAAATAATTAGCCTACGAACAAATACCCTTGATTTCTACACTAATACAAAATAAATTTTAGCGTGTGCGTTAATCGCTTAAATCATATGAAATTTGCAACACATTTATAAAACTGAGAATATTATGATAAAAATATCACAAGAAATACAATTCAATTCTTGAGTTAATAAATAAAGGTGTCTAATTATTCTGCTTCATTGCCATTTTCCTTATAATTGATGATTCTAATAATTAATTATACTTTACTAATAATTTTGTTTAAGTCATAAAATAAATCACTCAAACCATTTTAATTATGATGTATTTAAAATAATCTAATAAAACTACAAAACGACATTGGACACGTCTTAATAATAGGCTTTTTACTATATTAAGCCCTTAAAATTAGTTTTGAGATGTAATCCTTAGCCACTATTAAAATTAAAAAACACAAATGTCAAAATTAAAAATGGAATGCATTATCGTCGGGTCGAGGTTCAATAATTGCGCGCCAAGACTTTCACCTTCGACGCGGCAAGGCCGAAACACCGTAACTTCCGCGCCACGCGACACTTCTCGTGTGCTATCTGTTTGATACAAATTGTGCAATAAAACCATCTCGGTCTAGATTACACAACTATTAGACCTACTAATATGCTATTAGGCCCTTTCACTAGGAGATTAGCGATTTTACGGGTATACATTATCATTTTATATTTAGGGCCTGTTTCACAATCTCCAGTTAAGTTCCCAATAGGCTATCGGCAACATATTTGACAGATAGAGTATGGAGTATCTGTCAAATATCTGTCAAATATGTTGCCGATAGCCTATAATTGGGCACTTAACTGGAGATTGTAAAACAGGCCCTTAAACGTTAAATAAAGGAGATTGGTATGTTTGTAACTATTTACCTTAACTCAATGTACTTATTTAAATGAGCATACGAGGATAATAAAGAACATAGGTATATTTCTGATACGTATCTTTATAAGTTTTGTTATTATTTATTTTTACTGCAATATTGGGTATTATCTATTTGCATCACCAATCCGAATTTTTGTACGTCTTTATTTAAACCATAACCTAAAAAAAAGAACACAAATAAGAATTCGAATAAAGAATAAAAATGTTCCAACGCACCGACTAGTTGTTCTTCGTCTAGTGAAAGTTGAATGTAGAGTTGCAAAACGTGGATATTTATCGGATATTCAAATTAACAATTCCAGAACAATGATTTTCAAGCTTAAATCAAGTAGCTCCTTGATTTGAGAAAGCCGATTTGGTTACTAGCATGGTAAGGTTCATCATCATCATAAGTGATGGCATCACTAAGTAGGGTTTCAATCTAAATGTAGTTAAACAAAAGCAAATACATAATATTATAATAAGTATAAAAAAATATATGGGAATCATAGCCACTGTCGAACGAAGTGAAGATTAAAACTAACACAATATAAAATATTGATACAAAAAAATTAAGTTTCATAATGACGTCATTGTTACATAAGCATGTCGGTGACGCGGCCTATGTGATTTTCACTTACCAAAACTGCTCAATGCTGCTTAAAAAAATTTCAGTAAATGTACATTTAAAAAATTAACAATACTTAAGTTAGTTTAAAAGAGAACTTAAAATATAAATAATAATATTTTTTATTAAATAATATATGTATTATTTATCGTGATGTCTATAATAGTCTTTTAAATATTTTTTTTATTTTTATTTTAAAAATATTATATCTAAAGATATTCAAACGACCCAAACCACTTAAAATATCAAATTTTTGTGATAAATATATAATATATGAAGGTAATATACAAGCAATTATTATTATTATTATATTCCTATATGTTTTGTTAATCTGTAGCCTCTGCTTAATGTGCATTAATTAATTTTATTAGGTATATACATACTATTATCTCTAATAGTATACTCCTATCTTAATATATTTTAAGAGTTTTTAGCGTTTTAAGTAGTTTTGCTACTTTATCTTTTTTTGTAGTTGCTATTAATAAATAGTATTTATTGCAAAATAATGCAATGTAAAATTTATAATAAATTTCTAGAGCACTAATTAAAAATTCAGATGAAACTTTATTAATACATATTGTGACATACATATTGTGAATATAAAAAATATTTTCTTATTTAATTTTTTACTTTATATTTTAATACTTAATCATTATTTTATATAAATAAAAATAACATTTTACACTTCTTTATTTAAACTCTATTTTATCTTAGCTCTATATAAAAATATATTTATAAGTACCAGAATAAATAAAAACATAGATATTTTTTTCCATATTGATATTATTGGCCTCACCTCCAATTCTACGGTATACAGCAAGCTTCTGTAGAAGCTTCTGGCCGGCGACAAAAAGGACGACAAAAAGGTCTACCAGAATTTCTTTAATTACAATTTACAATGTCACTTACTATGTTATCCGATGTTGTCTGGCTTTTAACTTTACATCACAGTTAATGGTAATTGGTAACCATTCATGATTAAACACCTTATATCCTGTGGCATATTCGACCACTTACTGGTTATAATTATTAATTATATATCTTTGTGTCATTATATTCCATTTACTATTATTTCTAACCACATATCTTTAATATATATAAATCTCGTGTCACAATGTTTGTCCTCAATGGACTCCTAAACCACTTAACCGATTTTAATGTTTTTTCTTTTAAAATGTGTGCTTTTCTCCAACTTAAAAGATAGGATAGTTTATTTCTCAAATTTGAGATTGCAATTTTATTTATTGCAAATTAATTGTTTTGACAGAACGAAGTCTGTCGAGTCCGCTAGTATTCTATATGTAGACAGAATATATTCACACAGAATATTTCTATATATTGTACCAGATTGTACGATATTTATATACCTAAACAAAGCGAGAAACAAGCAAGCGCCCGCAGACCGCAAAATTAGGCGCAAACAATTTGCCTGTTATTTGTACAGGTAGAGTTGTAGGTATCTAAGTGAATAGCTCATATTAATTAATTAATTAATTAATCACGTACCTACAATACACTTAAAAATTAAGACAACATTATTAATATTGTTATGTTATTTGTATAGGCAAAAACAAAAAATATATATTAACTAGTTGTTGCCCGCAGCTTCGCCTGCGTTAACTAAGATTTACAACGGGATATTAGCGGGATGATATATCTTAACCGATAAATGGGCTATCGAACACTGAAATGTTTCATTAAAATCCGACCGATAGTTTCTGAGATTAGCGCGTTCAAATAAACAAACTCTTTAGCTTCATATCTTAAGGACTAAAAGCATCAGTAAAATAAACGCGTTTAAATGTGGTCCAAAAAAATCAAAATATCTTAATAAAAAAATGGTTACTGTGCCTCACTCGATATAGATAGGTATAGTGTGTCATGGACTTTTTTGTAGATATTTATAAGATCTACAATTAATTAGAACATTTTATGGTTCTATCTTTTATAGTTTAGGCAGCGTACGCAAAATAAGTAACTTTTCTGGTTGATTTTTTACACCTTGTGTCCGAAAAACCCAAATATCTTACGGAACCCTATTTTTTTCAGAATAAAATGTAGCCTATGTTACTCGTGGATAATGTAGCTATCGAATGGTGAAAGAATTTTTGAAATCAGTCCAGTACTTTTTGAGCCTATTCGTTACAACCAAACAAACAAACAAAGTTTTGCTCTTTATAATATTAGTGTAGAAATAGAACCACCAAAGTAGCTTTTTGAATGTCAACTGAATCTACCGCACCAGGAAAACTCACAGACGAGTTTAAAGCGATCGTTTGAAGTGGTGGTTAAGACCCATTAACAAGAACCGGGAGTGCTGTCTATCTTGAGATGGTCAGTATGTCTCAGTGCCAGTCAACTGCCAGTCCTCAACACAGCAAAGCTGTTTCATAGGAAAAACAAGTAGGATGGACCCATACAATTTGTGTTTTGCAATTATTTTATTATTATTATCAATGTTATTGTTATTTGTGTTACATGTAGGTTGCGAAAAATGTTTTCTCTGTGTATGTTTGTATTTTTTTTTTCATGTGTGTCTCCTGTTAGTTAAATAGTGGAAAAAGTGTTTTAAAAATGTTTCATTATATTTGCTATAACATGAATTTCCATCAAGGACCGACAGTACATTCAATCAATTATATCTCCTGTTAGTGTTGAATAAAATATGTTTATTTCTTTCTTCTTCTTTCTTTCCATGCAGACGAGACACAGTCACTCAGTCTCACCGGTAATACTGTAGTAAAATACACGTAAAGTTACAATATTTGTAAGGTGAAGCCTCTTTTTAATTGAAGAGGCAGAAAAAAGAGCGTGAGCCACAAAACGAGGCGCAAAATTTATTTGCCGCGGCTGCTCTATACGTTGGGTAAATATTTTTTTTTGTACAATTACTTAATTTCTTTGTGACTTAGTTACAACTGATTTACTGTTTTTTTTTTTTCAAATTATTATTAATACATTTCTCACTTTTAGGATACTTAAGCTTTGTTTTATATAAAAAAAATTTAGGTAAATGTTGTTTTTGTTTTCAAAATTAAATAAGTAAATAAATAAATATAATATTGTATTTCATGTTGAAGCCAAAATAAAAAATAAAAACCAGTGAAGGCTTTCCTCCACTTCCGTGCCAAGACATTCACAAAATTCTATATAAAAGCAAGGAAATAAATCAAGAAACTTATTTTGATAAATTGTTCGTGTACGCAGTAAATTAGATACTAAGTATAGACAGAATGTTGAGTGGAAGTGTTATATCTCGTCCTCAGACGAAAACATGGCCAAATATTTGACAGTAACATAGACGAAATTTTTAACTTATTATAATTTTTTTAATAACTATGTGTAAAATTATATTTATTATAATTTTATATATATGCATACTTATTCTTATGCCTTTATAGTAATGACTAAATGATTTATGATAAAAACTGCAACGGCCGAAAAAAAATCCACAAGTGTTTTTTTTTTCTTTTTTTCTATATTTTATTTATTCTTTCTTTACCCGAACGGACGCGTACTGATGACGACTAATAAAATTAGCGAAACAAGCCATGTCGTGTTCTCCATTCATAAAACCGCACAGCAGATGTATTGTGCCATAATGTCGGCAAACAAAAAAGATCCTTTCACACACACAGGCTTATGTCGGCTTGTACAGAGTGACGCTTAACGCTTTGAACGTTAAATGATTCTGTACTAGACTACTAGTCGATAACATGATCCAGAAAAGTGTTGTTATTTCAAAAAAATACATTGATTATAGATTAAGGATGGATTTATTTTATAGCAAGGGATCAGTCGTCTTTGCGTTCATTAAGGCCTATGTTCAGCAGTGGACGGATAAAGGCTGATGATGATGATATGGATTTATGATAAATACATCACTTAATGTATAATATTATGTTTATAATAGCAATTATCGTTTTTTAGTATGTTCGCGCCTTTTTTTTCGAAAGGTCTAAACTTTTAGGCCTGATGGCCTTCAAGCCCAATGTAGGTAGGTGAGCAGATGGATCATCTAGAAATTAAGTTCGTGTGTGTCAAAAGTTTTGCAAATGTAAAAACGGTGAATTTAGTGTATATAATATAAATTTCCGAAATAAATGCAATGCAATCAAGAAATAAATGCATATTATGTGAAATAAATATTTCAGATTATAATCTATTTTCGATCTAAATGGCAGCTCTTTACTGTCAATCTTTCCAAAGTCTCTCACTTTGGAAACAACAACATGGTAAAAAATAAAATTCATTTTTATGTCTAAATGAATAGACATTGTAAAAATTTACTTATTTTAAATTGAAATGGATTTTTTATCTGTCAAACAAAAAATTCCAAACGTATAATAGAATATTTCTAAACGTTAAACATATAAACTTATCTATTTCGTGGTCAGAAAAGCGATTGTTCAGAAAAAAGATAAGTTGACATCGTATGATAATGGTAACGTGTTTGAATTTGAAGAGGGTCAGAAAAACATTTTAACCCCTGGTTAGACAACATTCGATTCAATAAAGATAGACTATGTATGAAGAAGATCAGCCGTCCTCTTCAACTCAGACAAACTGTTTTATTTTTTGACTATTTTTGACGTATTTCAAGTTTAAAGGCAGAAACACACTTACGTGTCGTGTCTTATTATATTTACATATATTTGCATGTCGTGTCGTCGCGACACGAAACGACCTGCAAATATGTCCCTAACCATATTAAATGTCTGAAACCGATATGCTTCTGGCGCGTCACGACACGACACGACACGTAAGTGTGTTTCTGCCTTAAAGTAGCTTCGAATGAAATAGAGATATTTTAAATGGATTTGATTAGACTCAGACATACTACCAGATAAAAAGTATATCCCTTGATAAGACGGAGTACCAAATGCTGACCTCCAAACTTCAGTATGAAGATGGCAACGCCATGATGATGAGATTCAGACAATTGCATATATTTTTGTAATCGATAACGAAGGATAAGCTTCGCGTCTTTGTCCTTCATCGTCTCTTGGGGCGCTGTTCGAATGAGGTTGCATGCTACTCTATATTCACGCGTAGTCAAGTATATACATATTAATCAGATACGTTATCTGTGTATAATTGGAAATTCTAAATTTAAATATTTTTATTCTTCTTCTCCATCCACATCCACAAATTGTTTGTCTTCGCATTTGTAACTATTTAACACTCAAACCTCGCTTATACATGTGCCACATGATTTTTGATGCCAAGGCATGCCAAATTATAAAGCGTAATTAATCAAGAAAGCTTATTTTATGAAGTTAGTAAAAAAATATAAGGGGAGTATTGTGTTTTGTTTTAAGTAAAACTTCTTGAGGCTTGACTAGAAGGACTCAATTTTTTTTCTGTCGGAAGTAACACTCTGTATTTTATGTTCGAAAATAGCAACTTGGATTGGTCGTGAGTAAATGTCATGTTACTCCACGCATGTTAACTTATTGCACCAACTAGTAAGAAAAATTACAGTGAATAATCCCATTATTTATTTCTAATTTTTCAAATTTGTATAATCACGCACAAACACACGCTTACACTTTTTTGGAATTTTATTTAGAGATATGGCCAATATCTATGGTTGTAATTTAACATTATATTAAGAACTCTTCTTTTGTATAAAAAAAAGAAAAAAGTATCACTTTGAAGGTTCAGAAAAGTATCACATTAGGAGCGGCACTTTTCTGACAGTGTAGTGTAATAGATATCACAGAAGTATTGACATTCATTGCTGAAAGCGCTTTTATAACGATATTAAGCTGATGACGATAGTGCTGATGAATTCCCAACCATTAATATGGTGTAAAGAAAGAATTCAGGTACAAAATCAAACAATATCAAATCGAACATCAGTAACATTTTGGTGATTCATAAACATTTTTTTGTCCTCAGAACCTTTGAATGGTAAAAAACATTCAACACGCTCTATTATACGGTGCATGCATAATCGGAAGAGCCCACCTAGTAAGTGGGCTATGCGGAACGGAAACCCCCCACTTGGTTTACACTAAGCACTAAAAGAGTGGGGCAGTAGTGATGATGCTGATCATGGATTTTGTATGACGTCATATTCTCGACGTACTAAGTCACATAACCTTACTTATTCGGGTTTAAGGTTGATTATGATTTTGAAGTTTTGAAGCCGAGATCAAGTTTGATGAAATATTATGTTTAGTTAAATTCGTCGAATCATTTCCACTTTTTTATTTAACACTAGCTAGCTGTTGCCCGCAGCTTCGCTTGCGTTAACTAAGATTTACAACGAGATCTTAGTACGCAAAATAAGTAACTTTTCTGGTTGATTTTTTACACCTTGTGTACGAAAACCCCAAATATCTTACGGAACCCTATTTTTTCCAGAATTATATTTAGCCTTTGTTACTCGTGGATAATGTAGCTTTCGAATGGTGAAAGAATTTTTTAAAATCGGTTCAGTACTTTTTGAGCCTATTCAATACAACCAAACAAACAAAGTTTTCCTCTTTATAGTATTAGTATAGACAAACTTATATTTTCAATCATCAAAGGTGGGTCTTATGCGTCTATAAAACGGTTTCATCCTCGCACTTTCCATTCCCGTGGGAGTACGGGGAAAAGCACACAGACTGTAGATTAATATGTAAACTATACTATTGACTGATACTGAACTCTACAATTCAGTAATTTCTGCGTGATAGAGTAACAAACACATCCATACATTCTTACAAGCTTTCGCGTTTATAATATACGTGGTATTTTCGGCCTCAAATAATCATGATAAAAATGTGTACAGGTTTTCTCTATGGGAAATTCTACTTAACACAACTTTATAAATTAAAAAAAAAACGAACTATCTTATTATTATCCTAATTGTAAGGCACGCTACACTACATGGCAGCAAAAAAATCGAATATTTAAAATTTCATCTATGAACTACTAATAATTCTCGTTGACGTTGCAGGAACTGGGGAACATTCACAACCTCCGTCTATTGTTGTTTTATATATATTACCTGCGGGCCGGACAAGTCTCCCAAGTTTTTATAACGCGGTTACCAAACGGACAAACATGAATACGGTCGCTGACATGAGTCGCGCGAGATAGCAAGACCGAATTGAAGCTACAGTAACGTCACTGTTTGCTTATGTCATATTTGTATACAGATAAATATTGTCTATGGTTGGTATTCCACTAGTCCAAGTCCATTGTGACCATAGAAATCTAAATAACCGTGACCTTGTCGCCACACTGGGCTGGAAGGGTTGGTGAACTTGACACACCTTCAAAGACTTAATCTCATCAGACTACATAGGTTTCCTCACGATGTTTTCCTTCATCGATGAGCGAGTGATGGTCTTGTGTTTAGCATGCACTTTAGAAATTTCACACAGAAATTTAGAAACACCATTTCAAGGCATCACTGGACCATCGTCGCTTGTCAACTTTTGTATATTTAATAGTAATAGTAAGTAACTCTTCTAATGAGCCAATTATTAATACTAAAAGATACGCTTCGGGTTCAAAATATTACTAGCCTTACAATAACAACACTCAAATGTATTTGCAATGTTTTTTTCTCATTAACCTTAATTACGTTATTAGTTAATTGACTATTTAAATATCCGTTTATTTGTCCACAAAATTATGAATAATTTAAAATTAGAACATATTCCCTTAATACCTAATTTACAGATAATAAAACAGTCCTATTATTAAGAACTGTCTAATGTGGGTTCGATGTAGGAAAACATCGTGAGGAAACCTGCATGCCTGATGAGATTATAAGTCTTGAACGTTGGACCATCGCAGTACTATGCGTGGCCTAACAGTTAGTGGAGCAGTTTCGTACAAGAAGACCCAGCAGTGGGACGTTCAGGTAGGAAGCAAGGGTTAAATCCCGTCAACGTAAAATTTACTTCAGCACGCAATATGTGGATGGATGCGAGAGGAAGAGGATCTCACAACTCAGAGACGGTCTTGGCGTTCATTGAGGGAGATCGTGTCTCAGCAGTGGACGGGTAAAGGCTGATGATGATGATGATGCAATAACAAAATGATGAGGCTCCTTTGTTACCATCTCAATAATCAGATATTAATGTTTTCTCAGGAGATGAGTTTCATATTATATTGGCGAAGGTCAAATAATTATTATCACTAAACTTTTTATACACATATAAATTAAGATTTTATGATTTACAGTTGTTAAAGTAATAGTAGTGTTACTTTATTAAATCTAGTTATTATATTTTGTCGCTCACACTACGCGCTTGTACAGAAACGTAGTGTAGAGAATACTTAATGACGTCATCTGAGTGTGTATATAGCGCTTTATTGTGCAAGTTTTATGAGAGACTGGTCAATACCACATTTACCTACCATCACGTCTATTATAAAGGCTACGGTCTAAGGATGATGTAGAGAATGGTAGAGATGGTTATAATTAGTTATTACATACATCATTATCATCATCAGTATTTATCCGTCCACTGCTGAAAATAGGCCTCCGTCAATGAACGCCAAGACGACTGATCTCTTGCAACACACAATGTATTAATTTTAAGTAGGCATTTTATGTGGTCATAATATGAGATGCCCGGTTGAGTAAATCAGCTGTTGATATAAAAATTAATAATAATAAAAAATTGTCATCAATAAAGAACTGTAGGCCTATTCTGTATGGTGGTGTTCGAATCTCGAAAGCGGAATCCGCGGTGATACGACGAATTTGACTAATTTGTATTTTTTTAAACTCGACTCTCTATCTATTTCAATAAAGTTCGCTTTCGAAGTGAGCGTAATGTGAGCTCTATCACTCAGGTGAAGCTCGACATCGAAATGGTTTTTACAGAATAGCCCTACTGACAGCGTCTAGTTGTTAACTGGCATGACATTCAAACCGCTTTTATTTTTCCTTAAATAATATTCTTCATTCAATTAATTTAAAACATAAAATAATAATATCTCCTAATTCCGAAACAAAGACAATCTGTTACCAGGAAACATAATACAAATCAAGGGACGTTTCTTAAAACTTATTACGTCATTTGTGAATGTTTTCAAAACTTTGAATTTTCGCCAAAACCCTCCGTGTACAACGACCGATAAGGTAGCCATTATCATTTATCAGATAGACTGTGACGTCAGAGATAACGCTTGATAACATTTAAGAAAAACGTTGTAATTTATGTACATTTTATATTATATGGTAAGGCGGGAAAAGTACTACAACAGGGGCAGTGGCAGCCATCTTCTTTTCTTTCCTTTCTTATAATTATAAAATGTTCGTTTATTAAGATGATTTGGAAATGTACTTATTATTAATATCAGTTTTTTTTATCTATCATGAGTTATGCAGTCCTGCATCTGTCAATAGGCCATACAGGCCACGGGCGGCTGCCGGCAAGTGGCTGCAATTTTATGGGCCACCCCAAAAAGAAAATGCAAGCAATGGTAGCAAAAATTAAATAGCCTAGAAACTAGAATCTGTAAAACTGGAACTATAGATTTTAATAAACGGCAAGACCGACGATTCCGTATCTGACCTCTACAATAATTTTGAAAAAAAAAACTAGTACTTTTACAGTTAGCAAAGTAACACTTCCACTGATAAAGCCTAGTTAATATTATAAACGTGAACGCTTGTACGAATGTAATGTGTGCATATATGTGTGATACTCTTTACTTGTAGTTTAATTATTATAAACATTTCTTTCTCCACTGCTGGGCATCGGAATCATTTAATGAACGCGAATAAGTCAGAATCCCTAGACTAACATGCCCTAAATTATTAGTTTTATGAAAAAGTTTAAACACCACATTAGCCTTTCTCTTCACAATCTCAATATGGGTGCAATCGGTTAGCTGATAGTGCCTACTGCCTGATTACAGGCCTATTTCACTGTCATAGCCCTGTTATCATTGATTAGATAGTAGGTACGCTGAGCGGAATTAAATATCGATATGCGTGAATCACGGAGTGTCAAACTGAACTGAAGTCAACTCTATGAGTTATGTCACTTTTGTCACGGGATGCGATCATGAAGCTTACTTGGCTAAGTAATGAAACAATACTATGCAAAGAACGCTTCTATCTAAGCGCTAAGATGGGGTTGACAGACGCATAGTGGTGGATTTAATTTAAGTATTGTCTATGAATTATTTTGAATGACCCTATGCGTTCGGGAGTACTGTACACCTCAAAGTATTGTTTGTGAATATGGGTGACAAAGTTCCTTTATAGGGTAAATTGCCTTCTGTATCTGGTAGTAATTCCTTGTGAGAGAAGTAACAGTTTGAGAGTTTTTATACCCTGGACGCAACGGTTTATTTTGAAAGAAGTGTTGAAAAGCTTGTAATACTACCTTAGGTTTAACAAACGATACATCGAAGCGACAAAATAAAAAAAAATACTTTTTAAGTCATAGATTGTAGAATGCAAGCAATGATCGTTTTTAAACAAAATTTATTTTCACTTTTCGTGCTTTACAAAAGTGGATTTCGTGGAAAATATATATAGAGATAAATTAAGACTTTACATTTAAAACGAGGCATTAGAATCTTTGGAAGTTTACCTTTTGATATTGTAAGGGCCTGTTTCACAATCTCCCGTTAAGTTCCCTATAGGCTATAGGCAACATATTTGACAGATGTTTGACAGATACTCCATACTCTATCTGTCAAATATGTTCCCTATAGCCTATAGGGAACTTAACGGGAGATTGTGAAACAGGCCCTAAGCTAAATAAATTAACTATCTTAATGAACTTTTAGTATGTTATTTTTCACCATTCTAACGGTCCAGAAAAGATTTTCATTCCAAAAAAAGTATCCATATTTTTACTTACTATTCTAAAACTTAAATAGCTTAAGTACAAAATTATTTACTCTATCTTTCTACTAATCACATATATACACGCAAAAATAAATAGTTCCAAAATAGTAATCTGAAATATTTCATATCTGCGAAATACAAAATCAATAAAGCGCACACTGTTTTCGAACGATAAGATAAACAATATGCGGTTGATTATAATGTTTTTCAACATCTCGCTCCTACAACACGTTGACAGATCACATTTCAAAACAATACATATTACAGATTATTACATTAACTTTCTTATATTGTATTAATATCGTGAGTTCGATTCCCATCCAGTAAAAAATATGTGTGATGAGCATGATCATTTATTCTGACTGGGCGTAAATTATCTGTAATATGTATGTATGTGTTAAGGTAATATATATAAGTATGAGAGCGACGACGGTCTAGTGGTTAATGGGCTCGGCTTTTTATGCGAGAGGTTCCGGGTTCGATCTTTACCTCCTGTGATTCCTTGAAATGGTGTTTCTAAATTTCTAAGTGCACGCTAAACACAAGACAATCGCTCGCTCATCGGTGTGTCAAAACATCGTTAGGAAACTTATAATATAGTCTGATGAGATTAAGTCTTTGAAGGTGTGTGAAATTCACCAACCCTTCCAGCCCAACAAGGTTACGCACATAGTACTTCTTTTATTTTTTTTCTTTTAATTTTTCTAATCTCCCCGTGGATGCTTTGAAATGGTCTTCTCTAAGTGCATCCATAACACGTAACCAGAGGTTATGCAGATGCGTTGCCCTCCTTTTCCTTATCCCCCCAACGGACCACCGGAAACTCACAAACCACGCGACAGCTTAGCTGTCACTTTACGCCGATTTCATGTGAGCGAGAGATTCCTCCCCGGTCGTGCCGGCTCTTACTCTTATTTTTACGTCTTACTCTTATTTATAAATATATTCTGTATACATATGTAGTTGAATGTATAGCATAATTGGTCTCTTTTATTGACCTACAAGACGGTAAATTCTACCCATTACATTAGTCTAAATTGAAAAATGGAACTCAAAAGTGTGAAAAACTAACAAACGCATAAAAATTTCAAAAGATTTAAAGTTTCATAAATCTAAACAGTAATTGTGATAAGTTTGAGTTTTAAATCGTCGGGTTTATGGATTTATTACCACAATCACGCCACGCGATTACAAAATAGTTTTGTTTACGTATTAAGAAACGTATGAGGCCGATCGCCCCCGAGATCGCCCGAGTTGAGCCGAGTGACGTAGCACTGCGACATCGGCAAACCTTGATATTATCTTGATTCTGCCGTGTAAAATAATTTGGATTTTGCCAATTTTTATATCGCTTATAACGATTACTATATAACATGTAATACTTCTGATTGCCAATATGCAATAACTTTAATCTAGTGCATATTTATGGACACTTTTGGTTCGAAAAAATGAATCCTGTTAGTAAAAAACATAAAAGATGCATTGTAGAGATCGACCAAATTTAATTTGAACTGAGTTTAAACTTAGATTCAATTTAAACGTTTTAAAATACAAGTTGAGGAGATATATTGAGGATTGAGGATTAATAAGTATTGCAGTTGAATGATTTTTAGAAAATAGTCGGTACCGAATGTGAAATTAATAATGAATGGCCATAACTAGTTACATGTCTTTGTAACGATTAAATTATGTGTCGATAAACAGTACAATTTTTGGGCCATTTTGTACAGATTTATTTTTCGAAACTTTTAGGCCTGACGGCCTTTAAGCTCAATCGATAGGTAGGTGGGCAGATGGCTCACCAAGAAATTAATTTTGTAAAGTATTTATTTTACTACCAACTAATTAATTGAGAACCAATTAAGGGCAGAAAAAAATTAAACTATTTGCTTGGGGACCTTACTGGTTGGAGGACCCATGGTTGAGTCTTAGTTTCAAGTAGTTGTTTGTCCAGCTGGTGAGTGGTCAGGCTAGATCCTGTGACGCAATGGTCACAGGAATGCTGCCAAGTCCTGATAATTTGTATGATGAATATCTGCACAGGATCATGGACGTATTTTTATAGCTTTCATCATCATCGTCGTTATCATCAGCCTTTATCCGTCCACTGTTGAACATAAGCCTTTCTCAATGAACGCAAGGACTTTCTCAAGACGATCTATCCCTTGCCACTCGCATTTAAAACTTACCACTGCACGGAGATCGTCTTCCCACCTGGTAATTAGCCGACCAACACTTCGTCCACCTAAACGCGGCCTCCACTCTTGAACCTTATTTATTTCTTTAAATTTTTTTCCGTTCCTAGCACAAGCTTAAGCGCTTACCACGGTAATTTAGTAGATTGACATAGTGTGTTTTTTTATGTGTTCTTAGACGACATCTTGTCTATGTCAGACGATATTTGTCTATGTTAGACGACATCTTGTCTACGTTAGACGACATTTTGTCTATGTTAGACGACATTTGTCTAAGTCCAATTACATAATAATACGATTTTAACGGTGCACGCGTTGATAAGCAGTGTCGATTGATAAGTGGTTACCCTTGACAAAGACGAGCGAAACCTGAGAATGCCAGTGCATACGTGATGTCTGGGATAGAATTCTAGGAATCATTCTAAGGTACCTATACCTATAGGGATCCATTTAGCTATGGAATGGAAGATCATCGTCTGGGGGTTAAATTAAAGATTTATCAGGAGATAAAATTTGTTAGTTATGGCAATTATGTTATTAATTATGTTATATTGCTTTGAACTTTTTTTTGATTAGTCATATTTAAATATGATATATTTGTTCTGGTGATTCATTATCATCATTATTTAGCTATCCACTGCTGAACATAGGCCTCGTTTTAGGTGATCACGTGATTTTTATTTTTATTGAGGTCCCGATATTTCGGCAATGTTCCAATTGCCATGAAAGACGAAAAGACACCGAACGACGTACGGTGATGTTAGAGGGGAACATATATACGAAAAATCGGGACCTCAATAGAAAGTAAACCGTGGTAAGCACCCGAACAAATATAATATATTTAGGTAAATATGAATTATTTAGTGTTAGTAGTTAGTTATTAAATGTTGATATATGATATAGTTATTATATATAATAGGGATGTTGACACATGTTACAAATTCATGTAAAGTTATGTTTTACATATTAAGTACAGTATTTGGAAACCTAAAATAACATTTTAAAAGTCTACTTATTTGTCTTAAAATTTATAAAATTAATTTAAAATGCGTTATTTATCATGCAATATCACGTGACTGCAAACGCGTATAAGGCGATGACGTCACTGAACATTGAGTTAAGTACAAACTGTCATAACTCACCTAACATAGCGCGAGCTCTGAATGCGGTGTGTGACGTAATGACGCTAAGAGCGTTTTAACGGCAATTTTAAAAACTATTTTTCTTTATTAAATTTTTTGTTAAAATTGGATATATTTCTTTACAAAAGTCTTTTTTTCGTGTTTGTCTATAGTATATCTATCAAATAAAATCAATTAAAAAAATTAGTCAACATCCCTATTGTTTTATAATTAATTGTTGGTTTTGCAAATAAAAAAGTTATTATTATTATTATTATTATAATATGCCCAGTAAACAATTTCCCTCAAGTGGTAAGGTTGCTCACGCACCCAACACATTTGGACCCAAGTATTTATTATTGTGTTCGCTATCTAGAGACGGAAATCTTACACCTTGTGGTAGTAATAATTAAACTGTATATTCCTTTACTGCATATTTATCCAGCGATTTTTTTTTATCTCATAAAGCAATAGACGTCTATAGGCATCCGCGCAGCCACATGTTATGCAGATGTGTTACTTTCCTCTACCCTTTCCCCGCAAAATGAAAAAGATAGCATAGCTGCTACTTTTCACCTTGCCTTAACAAAGCAAAACGTTTTCGCGTAATAAAATATGCAGTATATAAACAAACGGACGACGTTACTCAGATAATATCACGTTAATAGTAGGTTACTCATTGCCAACTTTTAATGAATTCAAGAAAGTCATAGACGAAAATAAATTGCCCGTCAACGGGACATTATTTTTAGTTGACAATGTCATGTATTCCCAAGTGTCAACGACTCATAATTTAGCATTACCGCTGACAAATGGACGTAAGTTGTTCCCACGGGCGCTTCCTGCTCTATCGATCTGAGTTGTGGCAAATTACTTTGCAGGAATGTGTAAAAATTAAAAAAAAGCACTTCTAGTACATTCTGGCTTAATATTATTTTATATTTTTTGGCGGTAATTACTTTTAAGTATTAGAAACATAATCAACATGACTTGATTATAAGCAATGTGGACAACCAGAATAAGAATAATACGGCTGTATGTTTAAGATTGCTAATTAGTGTGTATAGATAGTGTACTATAAAAAAGGTAAAGTAAAATATCAACACATATACTGCTAGGCACGGGTCTCCTCTTCGAAATCAGGTAAGGTAATAGGCCATAATTCACCGATGCACTGGCCCAATGCGGGTTGGTGAACTTCACATACCTTCTAAGATTTTTAATCTCGGGGATGCAGTTTTCCTCACGATGTTTTTCTTCACCGGTGAGTGAACTATGGTCTTGTGTTTAAGTGCACTTAGAAATTTAGAAAATCCCATTTCAAGGCACCACATGGGTCAGGATCGAATCCGGACTCTTTCGCTTAAGAGGCCCTGCTCGCACCCACCGTAAAGTCGCTCATAAAATATACAAACTTACTATAATAATATTACTACTAAATTTTAGGGAATACAATACCCTTTTTCTTCACGCGATGTGTTTTATCATGATTTATTAAGATTTTTGTTAATCCGATGTTTGGGATACTTTACAGCAACTATTTCTTGATGATACATGAGTTCAGTAATGGTGCCGTAATGACATTTTCAGGAATACTGTCACCCCTCTGTTAGTTAGAAAACGCATAATCCTTACTAATATTATAAACGAGACAGTAGGGATGTTTGTAACGCTTTCACGCGAAAACTACACAACCGATAATCATGATACTTTGAACACATTCTCGGAGGTACTAGAAGTAACATGGGTGATAGGATACATGAAAAATGGAAAAAACAGCACATGATTCGCCATCGAAGAAAACAATATATAATAGAGTAATTTTAAGGGCGACATTGACTTATGATGCTGTATTTTTGCCCAAATCACATTGAAATCTATATACTCGTATATCGAGAGTACTAGATACAAGTTAAGTTATTTCAGTATGAAATCGGCCGCGCTGTCCTTCACACTGCTACATAACATTTATATATATTTACATATATATACATTACATAACAGTGAAACCTAGTAGATAGCCATCGAAACAATAGATCCAACGAATATGTAATACTAGCCGACTCCTCGCCTTCTTCAATTCTAAACCCCTTACGCAAAAATACTTAAAATTAACAGACCGGTAAGTGTCAGTCTGTGACATCGTAGTTCTCAAACGGATGACCCGATTTTGGTACGGTATTTATTTAAAGTATTCTCGAGTTGGTTCTGAGACAAGCTTAAATAAAATTAGTCCGCCTGGTTGAAGGTCATTTGCTTTTGTTTTATTGCAGAATACCTTTATCATCATAATCTTCTTCATCTACCTTTATCCGTCCACTGCTAAACACAGGTCTCCCTCAATGAATGCCAAGACGACTGACCCGCATCTAGCACGGACCGGCCACGGCTTGGTGATCATCTTCCTACCTGATTAATGCCTGATCAACACTTCGTCTACCTCAACGCGGCCTCCACCCTTGAACCTTAATAGCACATTTACCATCAGTTCTTCTAGGTTTTACGTAGTAGGTATAATTTACTTTTCATAATTCGTGCAAATAAAAACGTACTAAAAGTATCAATAAATTAACAATATCGATACTATTTTATTAACACCTTAATATTGACTTCGGAAATCCGACTGCACAATATCCAATTATAAAACATAATAATATATTTTTAAGTTGGCAACATCAACCACTTGTCCCCAAAATGTTCCCCTCCGAGCAAGGGTTGCCATAATAACCGTGATTAAGCCCTTACACTTACACTGTTAACAAATATTTTTGTAACAATTACAAAATGATGAAACACAGCGTCACTTTCTCACTAAACCCCTATACACTTATTCGACAATCATTATTTTCACTCACATTAATTAAAAGCTAGGATTTTCTTAAAGAACTTATAACGTGTTACTTTATATTTATTTTATCAAAGATATTTTATTAGATTAAATCCTATATTAATAATTATTATACAACCACATGTTACAATTAACGCATAAATTTAAATACGGACAAGATTATCAATTAATAATAATATTACTCAACATAACAAAATTTTCTCAAATATGGCGTATTTGGCTTTAGGACGATAAAGGCTGTTGACCTACCTGCAAAGTGCCTGCGGCATTAAGCGAGGTTTGAGGATACAAGTAGAACTTTCCAGATGACATAATTTATGTTGAATTTACTTCTTTCTATGAAAATGACTTTATAACGTACAGATAATAATTTAGTGTATGGATTTAGTAAGAAGAAGAACGAAAGATGTATTTTTTTGGAAGACGCATTTTAAATTATAATGAAACAACTTTTACGGATTTTATCGGAGGGAGGACTCCCGTGACCATGGTCGCTGTAAAGTGTCCGAAACGTCGGGATTGTAAAAAACTAAATAAACCGCGATAAAATCCGTAAAAGTTGTTTCATTATAATGAGTGAAATTCGCGTAAACATAAGAAAACAAGACGCATTTTAAAGATTCTGTAAACGATGAAATTGTGGAAAAATTGTTTTTATTAGCCTATGCTGTCCCATTGCTGGGCAAAGGCTTCATCCAAGCTCTTCCACATATCGCATATAATATATGGAAGGATTAGGTTTTACCTTTTCTCTCTTAGATAGGAAGATCTCCTTCCAGTGGCCGGGTGCTAATTGGATGCGGGTGGAGGGTTCGGTCATCTTGGCGTTCACAAATGAGGGCCTATAATTTTCACCAGTGAATGAACAAGGGTTGATAATGATGATTATGATGATGATGATTATTATTTTCTCCCATTGATAAGGGGTTAAATACAAATGTGTGTTTGACTTGAATGTGGCCATTTTGAATCCATGGTCTGTACTACCATAGATAATAGACCAACTCCATCAGTATCCGTTCTGGCTGACTACGCAGCATTTATGGTAAAAAGTAATTGGAACATACATTTCGCGTTCATTGCACGCGGAACCACGGTAAAAGCATATATCGTAAAAAACCGTAGGTTTTGAATGCATGACCTCTTTAAGAAACAATGGGCAGTTCTGATAATAGGGTCCTTGACTTCGTACAACTGGAACGATTTGATTTGTCAATCGTGACTTGTCAGAATTGATGATCATTAAAGTGAATGCTTCGTCCCAGGTTCGAATCTAGTTTACATGATGTGTTTAATATCGTAATTAAAAGTTGTTAGCAGATTAATGTATTATGGCATATAAAATAATGATTTTAATAAACCTATGTTAAAATTTTAATAAGAAACTTTCGAAGCAGTCGTTTACCTTGATAGTTGACTTTAAGACCCCCAAGCAAAGACTTGGTATTATATATTTGACCGTGTGTTTCCTATGACACTGTAGTATCAAACGGTCCACCCGGTTTTTTTTTTCAAATCAAGTTTTCTAACGAGACGTCAATCAAAATTCATGCAGTAGTTTCAAGGTAATTTGTTCTTCTGTTACATATTTATAAAAACATTGAGTTATTGAAGGCATTTAATTTATTATTTTATGATCGAACAAATCAAACAAATATGACTTTTGTAGTTATATAAATAAGTTGTTAATTTACTCGTTATCTTTACATCATCACCAAAACTTTTAGTATTTTTTTAATAAGTAAATATCTATTTCGCTCTAATTTATTCTTAATATAGTTTGCGTAACCATTCTTTAAATCAAACTAAAATGCAATAAGAATCTCCAATCGCAAACTATGTGGGTGAGTGAAATGTCTTCAGTCTGGAATCCAGTCTAGACCCAACCAGAGCAGTCTGGGAGGGTTCACTGACTCTCCCAAAACGATTTCAGACTGAACAAGAATTCTAGATTGTTGTAAATAATGAATCTGTATATGATATTGAAGATTTTGCAAATGAGATCGATAAAATAAAGATTGAATATAGTGAATTGCAAAAAATGTGCAATTTTTATGGTTTTATGTATCCGAGTGGTTTTAGAAATACGAAATGAAAGAATGGACTTGAAAGATGAATAAGTATTCATTAGCATTCACATAAAAATACAGACAAAACAAATAAAAAAAAAGGTGAAAACCTTAAAATTGTCTCAATCGATCTTGAAATACCGTAATTTGGAGTAAGGAGGTACGAGTATTACTGTGCTTGTGCTGGTTTGCTGATTTGGGCCGACATGAGTAAGTATCCTGTGGCCTATTGGGGGGATAAGTAAAAGGAGGGCAACATATTTGTATTACCTTTCAGTGTGTGGATGTTTATGGGGGAAAAATTAGAGTACCGTTCCTCATATTATAAAACGGAACTCATGTAGGATCACTCTGTTGTCCTGTCTGTCGTTCTATTAATTTATCAAATTAAATCCTATCCTTTCCATTGATTCAAATCATGAAATTTGATAAGAAACTTTTACCAAAGTCTCGAAAAGTTCTCACATTATAAGCAAAGAAAATAAAATCTTACAGATTTTCTATCTTACCTTACGTTAGATTCGGCGACGTAAATTATATAAATTAGGTTTTTTAAATATTTCATTAAAAGATGGAAATCAAGGGATATCACTCTGTTAGAATGTAGTGACCAGCTGCTATATTACAGATATTCAGAGGTCGCATTACTGAATCCAGCAAAGTGCAGACAATTCTTATGACGAAGCTGTACGTATTTATGTGTCAACACAGACCTACACTTCTTTTACGTTACTTACAATTGCTTTTACTAGAATCCATATTGTATATTATTTAGGTGAACAAATAATGTGGAGAATAAATATTAAATTATAAAACTTGTACTAATGATTAAAGAGATGTATGTCCTGATGCGAGCGACGATGGTTCAGTGGTGGATGGACTCGGCCTCTTATGCGAGAGGTCCGAGGTTTTTCTAATTTCTAAGTGCACTCCAAACACGAGACCATCGCTCGCTCACCGGTGAAGGAAATAATCGTGAGGAAACCTGCATGCCTGATGAGATTGAAAGTCTTTGAAGGTATGTGAAGTTCACCAACTCCCACTGGGCCAGCGCGGTTAACTATTGGCCCATTACCCTCCTCGCCTGATTTCGAGGAGAAGACCCGTGCCCAGCAGTGGGACATAAAGGGTTGATACTTTTTTCTTTTATGTCCTGATAAAAGAGATTCCACTACGCTACATACCATTACGCCAATAGCTTTAGATTTTAAGAATCCAATACATTCATCTATCTCCTTAAAAGAAAGGTTTATTTCGACCTCGATTATGCTTAAACAATAAGTATTTTTAATCGCGCTTCTAAGAGAATTACCAATCGTCGTTCCCGTGAACAAAGAGAAAATTAGAAGCCCCGTGCTCACATCATTGTCCTGTCTCTTGTATGACCTAACAACTCTTGTATGAACTAACTAAGGACCTCCACACTAAAACTTAGAAAGGTTTAAGCCAGTAGCCACACGGTCTCTTCTGACCTATAGACAGATGAATTTAGAAATGACCATGGTCTACTATCTTAGAACATTTCAAAAGAAAAAAATACTTAAGGTCACATTTAGGCTTAAGTAAGAAGTATTTTTCGTTGCGTCTGAGCAATACTTAAGATCCGGATATGCAATAAGTTAGCACAACAGGCCAGTAATTTATACGAAATGCATGAACGCGGAGGTACCGAGTTCTCAGGGAGGGACCGTTACTCTGAGGTCGACTCGCGCTCCAGCCTATTTCCAGCCAAATCTGTTTATATTTTAACTAGCTGTTGCATCTTCGTTTGCGTTTACGGCGGTATCGAACGATGATTATTATTGAATATATTACTTAGATACGTAGCACTACTATGCTAAAGAATTTTAAGAATTAAATGTGTAGTTTTAAAAGATTATCTCCACTAAACTAACGAACATTACGTCTTTATTAGAATTGGTATGTAGACTATAGATAGACAAGCTTTGCTTTTGGTTCCGACTATTATAAATTAATCTGCGTTTTGTACATTCCTCCAGCTTGATTAGATCGTAGTGAAAATCGGTGCTCATTTATGCAGGAATTATTTTAAATCCTGGCAGGAAGATCTAGGAAGAACTTTCTAAATCTCAACTTATTTAATTAAGTACATTATACAAAAATAATAAGGCAAGGGTTCGTAAGGTGAACCCTGGGGCACACCATATTACATCGAATTTAGAATAGTACCGTTAAGAAATATACAACTGAAAATATGCGATAAGTTCAATCAAAATCAAAGGCATTATCTGTATGAATATAACACTGCTACCGAATTCATTATGATATATTTTAATGAATTTATTTCCGCTATCAAGTAATACAAGTTACGAGCTCAAAGCAGAACTAGTTTAACATGGTTATTAATTAATACTTGTAATGAGATGTCAATTTCCTACTTGATAAATATCTCGAAAATAAAATGACCATGATTTGCAAGGATTTTGCTTATTCGATCTCCTTATTCGATTTTCATAAAAATCAATTACAAAAACTCATCAAGAATACATCCTTTTTAACAGAATATTCAGCTATTATCTTCAAAACCGTAAATTACGCGGGAACGAGGCGAGTCTCTCGACTGGTTGAACGACGTTTCTTTGTGTGTGCAAAGCTCGGATCAGTTAAGCGACCGATCGAGCGATCTGTTGGGCGAGTGATCGGGCGACATGGCGGTGACATGCCTTACGAAGATTGCGAGTTTTCAAAGATGGTTGGAATGAGGGCAGGTGTTCGTTTACTGGAAAAGGGATTCAATTGTAGGTTTTGTACAGTAATTTATTTCGAGCGAAACAAAAATTACTCAATTATGCGAGCGTCTATGTTTGTGCGAGTCTAATTTTGAAGTACGTAACTTAACATAGATTGTATCGTCATTATAATCAGCGCGTATACGTTCACTGTTGGGTCTTTCAATGAACGCCAAGACAACCGATATATACCAATTTCTATGCACATGACTTGCAGTATGATAGATCTATTTAAAGGTACTAACTCTTCTCTATAATTTCTATAAAATTATTTCTCTTTTTGGCATTAATATACTTAAAAGCCTTGACTATTGTAAATTTGAAAATACGATACGTTTTATAACTTGTAAGAGAGTCTGCTGAAGTTTTTATCATAAAGTCTCCAAGTTATTGAGATAAAGTTATTTAGTAACTTCATTCGTTTTAACTTGCTTTGTGTAAGTGATTTTGAGCTGTTTATTGGTCTTGACCCAAAATTTCAAATTATTTCAAAAAAAAAATGTCTAAAATGTGTCTTAGGTATAAAACTAGCTCTTATAGAACTAGGAGATTCAGTAGTATTTACTTTCGTACTATCGGTAGGAAAGACGCGTACCACGCGACCGTCTGCAAGAAAATCACTATTCTATTTCTTTGCTCCTAGCGATAGCACGTTTTTGGATTATACCAAAAATATTGGCCGAAAAGTCAGCACAAGTATTTCTTATGTAAAACAGCAAGTTATAGCACATTTCTGCATGATTGTTCTACAACAAAATTTCAGAAATTAGGCAGTATAGACATTATTATTTTCACCAAGATTGTCTCGTATATTACAATATAGTTAACGAATACGTTGTCGGTTTTATTTTACCGTTGTGTACCTTCATGACTTACCTATTGCCTTGTCTGCTAGTTTAAAGGCGTTCGTAGACGCCGTAATATGGTCCTTAAAGACGAAATTTTTTACATACGTTTTACATAATTTTCTTATCGAATTGATATAAAAAAAACGTCAAAGCACATTAAGCTTGTTCACATTCACCAAAAATCCAGTAATAACATGGTTATAACAGTATTCGCAATTAAAAAATCCTTAATATTTTCACTCAAATGTACTAGAAAATGCGGCGCGAGTGCGGTGGTTTTTAATCTACATAGTCCTCAATATAAAAGTGAGCTTTTGTTGTGTTCGTTCGCGCTACAAAAATATTCTTTGTTTTGCAGAATTTAATTATTCTTTCAGTGTAATTTTTAATTTGTGCCAATGTTTAAATATGGTATTAGTATGATGTGTTCTTGGCGTTCATTATAGCATTTGTAAAGCAGTGCACAGGAACGAGACGATAATGATGATGATAAGATAAAGATGATATTTTTTAATGATTTAAGCCCTTATTTTACTTAAACATGAAATGCGCTTTAAAATATTTACTAATATCGAACTCAATATGAATAAGCCCTATCGAATACATTTAAACCCTAAAATCATCGTCAATCCTAAAAACCTACAACGATAATGATGAATAATCAATACGTCCCTTGCTCAAGTATCCATTTTCTAGAATAAACCAGAACTATTTTTTCCAGAACAATCCAGAAATTTATTTCTTGAATTCCATCTTTGTTCTAACAGTTCGTACCTAGAAATCACTTAAGATGAAAATTTTAATAATCTTGGAAATACGGAGTGGATAAGTCTACGTGCTCGCCTCAATATTTAAAAAGAACTATAGAAGTTGTACTGAGACGTAAAGTCTGAGCATTTTATTCAGTTCAGTTGAGGCGAAAGAAAAATCAATTGGTGATTCCTTGGGTTTCTACTAAAAAACTATGTTTCAATATGTTAAAATCAGTGATAATCTTTGGTGTGTATTAATTTGCAACAAGGAACATGATAGGCCTCCCTCAATGAACGTTAAGACAGCAGTGGATAGATAAAGGCTGATGATGATAATGATGGTGGTGATGATGATGATGATGATAGCAATAATACAGGCCAACGTATTTAGTGTGACGATGAAGACGTTGATGTTGATTTCATATGTCACTACCCTGGTTCATTAGTATCAGAAACGTCAGGAATGTAAAGATCCACAAAATGTCCATTTAACAATGCTAATAATCAGCTGCTCTTGAACGATATGCTTTGATCTTGATAATATCATGATTACAACAGGACTTCTCTGATATTTTTATTGAAAACTCCAAATAGAAATATTACACAAGCACTTTTATCGCAATGAGTGAAATACCAACGCGTAAATAGAAGAAAACTTGAATTTCATCGTTCTCATTTTCTTTCTAAGTTGGAATCTTGAGAAACAATTAGTAATTACCATGAAAGTTGACAAGTTTTAGTCTACGAGTAAGACTAGCTATATTATGAAAGGCGCTTAAAGGTATAATCCAGTAGCCAAAAAGAATATGCTACGTTTCATCGAGAGAGAATCTATTATTCTATTATGCTCCACTATTTTATAAAATACCAAAAAAGACTTTAATACTATAGCAAACATGTCTGGCATTTAATGAGGAAAGAACTTCTGTACCCTTCTGTTTTTAGTAAAGATTCAAAATGGCTGCTTGTAAGTTGCCCTTTTTATAGAGAACCAGATTTGGTTTTCGAACTTTTCAAATTCTACACTCAAAATTTGCGGAAGTGAATTTAAAACCAGTTTAATTCGAGCTGTGCGAAGAGTTTGAAGATAAAGAGCGATACCTGGCCGATTCACTTTCTCCGCTCGAATGAGTTTTTTCCAACGTAAGAGTTACGTGAACCGAGCATGTATCCGAGTGTACGTGTAGAGCTTGCGAGTTCGTTGCCAGCTCATCATCATCAACTTTACTCAACTGTTGGACATTGGTGATAGGAATTCCAAGATGGCCGTACATGATATTATATGTGCAATACTGCCAGTTATATAAAATTAATATAATATATTATTTCTTGTTATAAAATAGAGGAATTTATCCCAGTGGTGGAGCATATAGTCCAGCAAAACAATATTATTACTTTTATTATGTTTACGCGAATTTCACTCATTTTATAGAAACTACTTTAACGTATTTTATCGCGGTTTATTGAGTTTAAAGCCCGACGTTTCGGATACTTTACAGCAACCATGGTCACGGGAGGACATCTTTCTTAACTTTGTCCTTCTTCGTCAGAGTATCCGAAATCCAGCTGGTAAAAAATTCAATAAACCGCTATAAAATTCATAACAGTTGTTTCGTTATCTTATTACTACTGAACCGATTTGAATGAAACAATGCAATTTGCACCTTAAGGACTCATTTGCCTGCCTTAAAAAATATATTGTGAAATACAAATAAAATGGCCCAAGAAATAAACATTTATTAATGTAAATGACTTGCACGCGAGAATGTTAAAATGTTAGAACTTTCTGGAATTCATATTTGACCTCATTAGTGTTTGAAGGTCGGGTTCTTGTGAAAAATCCACGTTATAAAACTACAAATTGACTTTATTACTATGAAGGGATTACATTAAAGAGCAAGTTAAAATCACAACATTTTAACCTAACTTCGGTTTGACTGTGAACGTGGTCTCGGAATTATGAAAATAAACAAAAATAAAACCATACTAGCATGTTAACAGTTTGTTTATGTGTGCTAATCTCTTGAACTTAAAAAATATTGTACGTGCCGGCCCGATGCAAAGCAGTATGGCACTACCTCTTATATAAGCTATATAACTGTAAATTTCTTCAAAATCCATGCAGTAGTTTTTATGTATAAGAGTAACAAACATCCATCCATACCTATAAACTTTAGCGTTTATAATATTAGTATAATCATTTTAATTTTTTTCTGTTTAAATCCAGATTAATATCTGGACTGAAATATCAAATATTAACTAATAACAACCTGAAAAAACTGCAAATGATGTCTGTTTGTAAATGATACAAAGGAACGGTGAACTAGTTGAAGCGCGCGGCGTTACGTGGCAAGAGGCGGTTAATGTCATGATATAAATAACGGCTCACGCTACGATATACCACTTGTTTACCGATACCATTTGCAATTTCATTTCTTCTATTTCAAAGTGGCAATTGTTGTTTTTCCTTTGGTTTTTTAACAGTGCAAAATATTTTTACCGTTGCATTGAAGAGTATGAGTATGGCCCATGTTCAGTAGGGGACGGATAAGGGCTGATGATGATAATGAGAATGATGATGATGATGATGATGATGATGATGGTTATGATGATGATGGTGATGATGATGATGATGATGGTGATGGTGATGATGATGATGATGATGATGATGATGGTGATGATGATTATGATGATGATTGAAGAGTATTGATGAATGCTAACGTTAGCTTAAGTGTAATGAAACAAGAACTCGGTGTCCTCCCGTGACCATGGTGGCTGTAAAGTATCCGAAACTACAAGCGTGTAAAAATCATAATGAACCGTGATAAAATCCGATAAATTGTTGCATAAGATTGAAATTCGCATAAGCAAGGTGTTACATATGGTTTATTTATTTTTGTATTTTATTAGTATACTAGGTGTTACCCGCAGGGACTCGCTGCACTCGAAAGATGGTAAGTAGACGCTGCTCTACCCACTAAAATCCGGCGAGTGCCACCACTGCCGCCTTTGATAAGGTGCCCCAGATCTACAAGCAACAGGGCACCTCGACGGCTAGTCAGTCCCTCAGGGGACCGACACCACCTCCACAGAGCGGTTGCCCCGCACCACAGAACAACCACTCCCAACGTCTGGACAGTACGATGAGGTGAGGTTCCCATCCGCACCCCTTGCCCCCTGCTCTGTTGTCCCTTCTTATTATAAGAGGGGTACAAAGAGCCCCCTCGGCTCAATTCGCTTAGCCAAAGGCGTTGGGGTCACCCTAGGCTACTGAGCCCCACCGCCACGACTAGGCTTGAACCATGGTGGGGTGTATCTTGTGTCCTGACACATATGCGGTTGAGCTTCGGTGTCAAGAATTACACTGTCTTGCCCTTATCTACTAAACAAAGCTATTTCATTTAAAAAAACAAAAGATAGTGGTACACCAGAGAACGTGGCTATTGGTACATTTTATTTATTACTTAATTACTAATAATCTAACTAAAATGTTTCAAATTATACAAAAATATTTACGTAACATAAAAATTTGACATAACTAAAATTTTGCATCTGTGGCGCGTCACCTGTCAAAACCCATAGACAAATACGAGAGCGCGCGAAAAGAAGTTTGTTAATTTTTACGACGCGCTACAATTTGGTAATGGCGTTCGTTAGGAGATCGGATAAAGGCCCTTACGTAAGAATGATTTATTATTAATGCGGCGCTGGGACTCCGCCCTGTAGTCTCGGCTAATCTCGCTTATTTCGTACAAAATAACATTATAACTTCATGCCTATTCAATAATGAGTTTTCATTTTTGAAATTATGTTATAGTATTTCACTTTCATGTATAGATTATAGAGTTATGATTAAAAGTATAATAATATGGTAATATGGAGGCTAAAGATACCATAGATAATAGTCTCAGAGTATAGTATAGTATAAGTAACACCTTATATATTTATCATTGATATAATAGCGAAGACAATTTAATAATATTAGTTATAAATATTTTATAATAAACGCATATCTTAAAATAATTTTTACATGAATAGGAATATGGAACTGAGAACTGATAGGAAATAGAAATTGTGCTCATTAATTAACTATAAAAGGATATCTTAATTACTAAGCGGATTTGAGTTGTTAGCAAGTATTTAAAGTTTGATTACTATAAATAGTCTATGATAAATAAAAATCATAAGAGTTAAATAATAATGGATAAAGTACATAAAAGTTAAAACTTGGCAGTTGTAACCTCTTGTAACATAATTAACAGTGATTATGTTTTCTATATTACATTTGCGGTGTAAACTGTAAACTGTGTTATGCAACATTCTATTCTGATACAAAAACCACGCTAGAGTAATCCTCGTAATATTCACACATGTATGATTGGAAATATCGTAGCACATGATGTGTTTGCATAAACTACAGTTTCTTTCAAACAAAGAAAACCATTGCCCTCGTGCGTCGATAAACATTTGGTATAATCCTTACAAAGTTACAAGATTGGTATATAATATTATATTATAATATAGTCTTTGATATATCAAATTCTATTTTCAAATTTTTTTTTTTCAATATTGAAAACATAATACCGTGCTAGTTAACAGTCAATCAAGCTTTGCTTTTGTCTGTATTCTGTAACGACGGCATCGTTGATTAGTTTGATATGTAAATTCTGAAATTAATAATTACATTACATATTAACCAATTAATTTAGTTCGAAAGTTTTCCATCGATTGTTAATAACCAAAACTCTCAACCGGTTTCAACGCGAAGCACGTGAAGAATCTAAATATCTATTACTAAAACAAACTGCATGTTCGATTCCGTCCTTTCATTCACCTATTATAATACATACTTTTGAGTTTCAAACAAATTTGTATCTTATTTCTATATGATACAAGTTACATTAAAACTGTTACATCGGTAGGGCAACATGCAAACGCACCAGCATTCTATTTTTAAAATCGATGCGGTGACCGAAGTGGGGCATATGTAAGTATCTTTAACAAATTATCATTATCAACATTTTATGGCGTCTCATTCCTATTAAACATTAAAATGTTATTTTATTATCAAATTACTTTAAACCGACATTTCTAATTTACAGTAACAAAAAGTTGTCAAAGTTACAGAATCAGAAGCGTTTCGAAATTAAATGACATTTATTTATTGCTGCAATTTTGTTGTTTAAGCGAGATGGGTATAATGCGCTATTGCCGTCTCGCTTGCTCGTTTAACATTAGCGAATATCAATAGCAATCGTACACTTTTTTGATTACGATTTTCTCTACATATTTTAGTCATGACTTTACGCTTGGGAAGCTTACTTTTACTTGCACTTGTTTGGGATTAGGATACTACAGGACAATAATGCTGATACTATTTAAAATATGCCATATCGTATGAAAATAAATTACTTACATTTTACATTCATTTGTTAACTTTAAGACATTTCACCAATAAAGACTGTTACGATGTCGTCATCACAAAGTATCTTGCATAACCGATATTCGATAAATGTATATATGTTAGTAGTTAATAGCGTTCTGAAATCTGTAGCGCTTTCATATTATGCACTTTACAAGGTTGCTTCCAATATTGGATTTTACGTTCAATAATTGTAACTTATTTATAGAAATACTTCGAAACTCGTGTCTCCAAATATAGCTCCAGATTTTTAATCATCATTACCATCATCCTGAGAAAAGGCATGCATGCATTTAGTAAAAACATCATTAGCGTTTTTATTGTCATGCTAAGCGAGCAGCAAGAAAAGAAAAAAAGTATGCAAAAAAATGCTGTTTTCTTTGATAATTTTGGATGTACTACCATCACTAGGTGCGAATCATGCTTCTTCTTTCCTCCTGCTCCTGGTGAATGTTCAAGCCCTAGCTTACCTTGCCATTCCCACATGGCAACACCAGCTATGTTATACGTCTATTATTCTCTTAAAGATGTCAGTACTACAACTTACAGAGGGCATGTCGTACTGGCAACCCTAATATTTAAAAAAGGCACGAAATATTATCGAGTGATGTTTTTAGCATATTTCTCAGGCACGGTATTATCATATCAAAATGTAGTTTATGGTATGGTTATTACTGTTGTCGATTCTTGTGAAGGTGTTACAGAAATGGGAAGCAAGCCAAGTCGTATTACTTGATGGATACAATCATTGAATATAATTTAGGTCTGAAAATACTTACTTTTTCAACAAATTCAATTGACAATTCAACCACTTGTTAATCTGATTATACTTTTTTTCGCCTGAATAAGAATATAGGCTGAATGCGATCATAATGTTTGCCTTGGATTATTGAAAAGAAAAAACAAATTACCACAGATAAATAACTCTGGACGCAATCGCTTGTCTTTGAAAAGATGGATGAAATATCGTTTGTCATTGAGGTAAAAGCGCCCTTATGCGTAATGTTAAATTTAGCTGTATTGAAACCGTACGCTTTCTCTGCTTGTGCGTTCAAGCGTGTGTAATCTTACCTACAATTTCTGTAGCAATTGTTTTCTTTTCCCGCTTTTTACATTATTTTCATCATATGGTATTTTATTGATATAGATAATGTATATTTTAATTATTGTTCTCTAAATTCTAATAAGGTGAACTCCCAAATGTGCAATCTGTTTCTACAAGAATGGGGAAGTAGATCCGGCTTTATTTTATACTAGCTGTTGCCCGCGGCTTCGCCTGCGTTAACTAAGATTTACAACGGGATCTTAGTACGCAAAATAAGTAACTTTTCTGGTTGATTTTTTACACCTTTTGTCCGAAAAACCCAAATATAAGATATTTTTTTTCCAGAATAAAATTTAGCATATATGTTACTCATGGATAATGTAGCTTTCAAATGGTGAAAGAATTTTTGAAATCGGTCCAGTACTTTTTGAGCCTATTCATTACAACCAAACAAACAAACAAAGTTTTCCTCTTTATAATATTAGTGTAGAAGTGTAGATGGATATACCCAGGACTGACACTTATGCGGCAAGCCTAGGTGACATATTCGTGCTTGGTTCTTTATATACTATAATCCACAATACAGTAGGTCTTCTTTCCAGAATACGTAAAGCCTCCTTAGAAACATAAGAAGGATGATTGTAGCAAAGTAAACACCTCTATTTATGTGGCCTGTAAACTGTTTAAAATAGTTAGAGTAGGTAGGTCATATGCAATGTATGTAATATATAAAACTTATTAATATAACCATCATCATAAATATCATCATCATCATCATCAGCCTTTATCCGTCATCTACTGAACATAGGCCTCCTTCAATGAACGCCAATGGAAAATTGTTTAGTGTAACATTAACTACACCGGTTTATTAACGTAAATTAATTGTTGAAAGCAGAAAGGACTTACCAAGCAAATATACTAAGCAATTATTTACACCGTCCGCCATTTTAAATACAACAGTTCTAAACGAAAATAAAGTTTTAAAGTCGTATGAAATATTTTATGAATTTACTTACGGAATTTATCATCATCATCATCATCATCATCATCATCATCAGTATTTCCATCCACAACTGAAAATAGACCTCCTTTTGGAAAAAATCTGGAAAATAAAAATTGATCACAGTTGGACAGAGTAAGTAACAAAAAGTTACTGTGAATAAACATGAAAATAATTAACATAACACATTAACATTATTACGTACTATTCTTAATAAATATCAAATAACACAATACATACAGAAAAACTAGATGCAATCGAGTCAAGGTCTTATTTATTTAATTTCAATTATAATTAATAACAATGAAATTAGGGTAACAAAATATTATGATGCACGGAATCTCCATTCGCACTTAGGAATCAAGTGTGAGTGATACAGAATACAAACGATTGTACATCTCTTTCTACGGCCCGGTGCGACGCAAATAAAGATAATAAATAATAATAAAACCATAGACAATTAGGATTAAAAATAACAATACAAACTATATTTTAATTAAATCAAAATTTTCGGATAACATATGAAAAAGCAAAATAAATCAACGTTAATAATTATAATATATTATTTGTATACACATATTTGTTTATTTATTTGATATTAACTGGTATCTAGGTACATTCAAACAGCAACAATTTGTGCAATTTTTAACATTGAAAGCAATTATGCCACTTACTAGCCATAAAGTGCCATCAAATAATGCAGTATAGACATTCACACAGCGTGCCGACCCGTTATTTGACCACTCGCCATATATCTAACCAGTTTAATGACTTTCAACAAGAATTTCGGTGCAGGATACCGCGACTTGAAATTAGAACGTATACATAATTGAATCATAGACAATTGTATGTACCATAGACAATTATATGAACATAGACAAGGATGTCTCCTTTTTGCATACGTTCTTTACAATAGTATAACTTTTTTTTCTTAAATGATTGAAATATTTCAAGGCGACTTTAGACTCTCAGTACTATTTTAAGTATATAATATACATATTATTATATGTATGTAAATAATAATTTGACAGAGATAATTCAAGTGCGAGTCTCATTTCTACTTGGGCGGTTATTCAAAATTGTATTTTCCAATATATTATATAAAAAAATTGCACATAATATTTTATTCGTTTATAAAATTCTTATTTTGAAGTAATTTACATTCAATAGAAACGTGGTTATTTATGTGGAACATATAAAGATAAAATTCAAAACTTTACGATTTCTTTGTATGCAATTAAAATAAGAAACATCTAAATGTGACCCTTCTCTTATGAATAGTAAAATAATAACCCTACGCGTACGCTAAAGGGGTCCTGTACTTGGGGCTGTTTTTTATATGGTGTGTGAGATACGGTGAACAATGAAATGCTTTAATTATTTACACAATTATAACAATTTGATAAGACCAACGTCAATAAAGTTTAATTATAAAAAAATAATGTTCTTCTTCTTTTTTATTCATGAAAAATCCAAGAACTGTTTTCTGCCACAATAATTTTTTTTGGATCTATGAATGTGCCTTGAGAATTAGTAGATAACAGCAATTTTCATTTCTTCCATACCTTATAAATAACTAATATTATATCGAAACTAACGTTTTAAACGTTTTTCTAGAGTATTTCTAGGATTACTTTGTATTATCCATATCAAAGTAAGGTGTTTACACAAAAACAAACCCGAGCAGGATGTTTTATTAAAAAAAGCCGCATAAAACTCACTTCGCATTTATTGCCGCATAATATCAGTCGCTGACAGCCGGTATTTCCGCATATAATTGCGGATCCACTCGTCGAGGTCGTTAACTCAATTTATGTGTCATTTACGAAGATATACTTTGAGCCACTAGAGAAATCATTGTGAGGCGGGTCACTAACACCGAAGATGGTATGATGATGTGGTAACGACCACGACCACTCTACCAAGAATGTAAAAAGATAAACAAAGAAAAAATAGAGAAATTACAAGTCGAGCTACTCGACAAAGTAATTTCGTTCATTAAGATAAACGTCAACAGGAAGATTGAGTTATTAATAAAGCTATTAAAGACAGGCGAAATGACAACTACTTGGTCCTGGCTGTCATGAAAATACCATGCTATTCCATTTGATATTTCATTTGTAGAGTAGATCAGTAAGATTATATGGCGTAATATTCTATAGGTCTTGCCTCATCTCTATACTATGTTCCTAGTCGTTTAGTTCAAATAAATAGTCGTCCAAGCTGAAGGAATACAAATACCTCATTTTTGCGTTACGAAAAGCTCGTACGTGCAGGCCTTGAGAGAGAGAGTTTTTTCGCAATTTCGGATGCTGTATTTTCTTTTCAAGCTTTCTATTTTATATACCTAAGCTGCTGATCAGATTTGGATAAATCTAGATCTCAAAATCGTTCCCTACTTTATAATTACATATTTTAAGACATTAAAAAGCTGTATAACTATGTAATACAGCAAACCGCAAAGGCAAGCGGATTTTAAAAAGCGTTTGTATTAAATATACTTTGAAACGAGCGACGATTGTTCAGTGGGTATTGGTTTGACCTCTTAAGCGGGAGATACAGGTTTGATTCTGACCCCTGTGCCTTGAAATGGATTTTCCTAAATTTCTAAATGCACCCTAAACATGAGTAGTTTGCTCACCGGTAAAGGAAAACATGCGTGGAAACCTCATGCGATGATATTCCTCATGAGGAATTCTCTAAAGGTGTATGAATTTCGCTAACCTGAATTGGATCGGTGGTAAACTATGGCCCAACACCCTCCTCGCCTGTTTTCGAGGAGACCCGTGTCAAGCAGTGCGACATAACGGTTGAAACTACTACAATTATTCTTTGATATATTTACGCGAATGTCAGGATCGTAGAAAAGATAAGCAACAGTAAGAAGCAGCAACGAAGATCGATCACGGGGACTCGGAATAGTTGCCTATTCTGAGAGAGCTTGAGACTTAAGAATTAAGAGACCTAGGTGACCTAGATTGGTGATAGATATAAACTAGACTAATTTATATCTATCACCAATTCTGACCACTGAGTATCAAATGACACATCGATTATTTAGCTTCTCCAACTAAATCATAATTGCTCTTGTAACGTGCAAATACTTATCAATTAAATGAGCACTAACATAACGTCAATATAGGAAAAACGTTTTGCGTATTTTAATTAAGTACAAAGGGACGGAAGGGCGTCGCTTCCTCATAGCATCATAGTTATTAGAGAATTGGACAAATGCCATGCGAAGATATTTGGAAATAAGGCATTTCTATAACAGGAAATAAAAACTATCATCAAACCATGTTCTATAGGAGTAATACATACATACATTTCGTCACGTTTTTTCTCGTTAAGGGTTACCAGAAAGTGGCAAAAATTTCTGCATCTGATACAATCTAATAAACTATGTCTTGACAACCATAAATAAAATTCTGTAAAAAGTTTGTTTATTTTTTGATTTCAGTTTTGTCTTGTGAAGCTTATTATTTCAATTTTGTCTACGAAGGTCTAGTTCACAAGACCATACTAAAAGATACGGTTGCGGTATACTCGTACCTTCTCGCAAAATTAAAGTAATAATAATATCTATGGACGCTTTTTACACCACGTCAATCTGGTCCCGTGCTAAGTACTCGAAGAGACTTGTGTTACGGGTATCACGGTAATAATAATAATAACCTTTATTCAATATATTTTTTAATAATAAAGCTTTCAATATCCTATAGCAGTGGAGTCTCCTTTAAGTAAAGAAATCCTTGTATTAGGAGCCTCCGGTCTTCCTTAAACATAATATTATATTATGGTTATCAGTAGATATTTTTTAAGAATTGTAAATATTTTATTTTAAATCTGAATTTAATTTATCTTTTATCATATAGGAAAGATTGAGGGAAAAAAAGGAAGAGGTATACCGAGACGGACTTATGTGGAACAAATAAAGGAGAAAGTACTGGTTATGTCTTATCAGGAGGTGAAGGTGTTGGCAGAGAAGAGAAGTGAGTGGCAAATACTCCACCGACAAGAGCAAAACTCTTAAATAAAGAGAGAATATTATAAAGAGGAAAGATTTGATTGTTTGTTTGTATTGAAAAGGCTCCGAAACTACTTGATCGATTTGAAAAATTCTTTCACTGTTGGGAAGCTCCCCTATCCCCGGTGAACATAGGCTATATTAAATTTTCAAAAAAGTTAGGGACCCGTTTTAAATCGTAGATAACGCAGGCGAAGCCGCGTACAAAAGCTAGTTAAATATAAATTGGTGTTCATTAAAGGAATGCTCAGCGGTTGACGGTAAAAGCTGATGATGATGAATAGAAATAAAACTATAGAGACACGCTTATTCCAGATACAGACTCAATATCCGTCTCTCTCTTGGCGGTTTTTTTATCACAGAGAGAGGAATAATATGGGGTCAGCCACCATACAGAGGGGTCATAGTTGGTTGGCGCTCTGATTTGCTATTGATATAACGGTCTCAAATACTTTAATACACGCGATCTTTGCACTTCAGACAGAAACTAAAGTCTTATGTTTATACTGGAATTTCACATAACACATTGTTAAGCAACAATACAGATTCTATCGTGTGTCCGAAACGTCGGGTATGTAAAACTTAATATGCCGTGATAAAATGAATATAAAGTCTAGAACTTTATAGACTTTATTTTTCATATTTTTGATAATAATTAATTTCGTGTTATCTTTATATCGCAATGGTTTAAAATTTAAACGACCAAAACTATTTTACAGAGAGATTCTACAAACCACAGATTTATAAAAAGAAAGAAAGATAGATGGAACATGCCGAAGACGCGAGTGACGCCACCAAAGCGAATACAAATTCAAAAGTGAACACAATCTAATAGACGTTTAGAGTACGACGCTATGTAAAGCACTTGAGAGCGCTTTTGAATTTGTATTCGCTTTGGTGGCGTCACTCGGGTGTTCGGCATGCTCCATCTGTGTTTATTTATAAATCTGTTGTACAAACATTGTTTGGTAGTACACGAGATATAGATGAATAAATATCGAAATATTGAGCTCCACGAAATAAAAACATGATAAATATCCTGTTTTAAATGGCAAAAATATGCAAGTCAATTTGAAACTTGTGAAGAGAAGTCATTATTTTCTGTTTTTTTCCACTGGTTAGCGTAAAGTTCGTGCAAGGCTTTTTCCATAGTGAAGTCAGCGAAGATTTTGTTCCTACTGTGTTGATTACTGTTATTTGTTCATCCGCTAATGACTCGTCAACCGTATTGGATTTAACTAGCCAACTTTGACAGACCTACTCTCCAGAGTAGCGCGCGCGATATACCGCGCCCCCTGCGGGGCACGGAGAGGGGCGCCCCCCTTTCGATTTTTACTAGGTAAGCCATCTGTTTACCCAGTATACCTACCGATTGAGCTTAAAGGCCATCAGGCCTAAAAGTCTAGACCTTTCGAAAAAAAAACCAAAAAAACTGTTGTTTGTTTGTTTTGTGTTTCTTTCTTTCTTTCTTGTTTGCGAGTCTACACAACACATATCCTATTTTTGTCTATGATGTTAGGTACTGTATTATATAAGCCATCTGCTCATATACTCCGATGACGCTTAAAGGCCTTAGCCAACAGCATAGGTCCATTCGAAAAAAAAAAGAAACTATATAACAGACAGTAAGGATGTGTGGATGTGGAATTGGGGAGACCACATAATGTTATTGTAAATCTAAAGCCCACTATAGAGTCTAGAGCTACCTATAAGGCCAGTTCTAGGTGCTGATGATGATGATGATGATGATGATGACTATGATGTTTTTTCTTATGATTAGAATGTGTTCCTTAAAAATACTTTTCTATGCTTAACATATACGCTATCAAACTGAACAAGACAATCAAAATTGTAACAGTTGCTATCTTTCGCTACGTTGATCAATAACTTGTAAAATCAATATAAGTACCGATAATGTGATTGTCAGTGGTTAATCACCTAAACCCCTAACAATTACGTATTTGAAAAACTGCTTTTAGCGTTCATCGACTTTTTTCAAAATTCAACCTTATACGTTTGGGGGCGGGTCGGATTTCCCGTTTCGGTTCGGACATGGGGTCCGCTAGCCCCCTGATGTAACTTCGGGGGCAGTGACAGAAGTTGCACGATTAATTACGTCGCCCCCTTGGAATACGGTTGAAATTACAGAGCTGTTTGCTTAAATGAATATCAGATGTAAGTATTTTGAGAAACATTTATATCGAAATATGTTCTTGGTTACTTTTAGATATTGTATAATACTAGCGGACCCGACTGACGTCTTGTACGAAACATTATGTAGTAGATCGAATTCCTAAGTAAACAATTCTCGAGTCCGTTTGAACACACACAAAGCTTTTCATCAAAATCGGTCCAGCATTTTAGCAGGTGTTCAGTGACACACGTACAGTATAATTTTCATATATTATTATTATTATTATTTAATAGTTCTTTATTGTGTTAATGTGAAATATATATTTTTGTTTTGGGTATGAAAAGAAAGATTTATATTCTAGCTGAATATGTATTCGTAGTTTATAATTAAATTATTATTAGTACCATCTACATTCTACATAGTTATAGTTTATTAAAGTTGTTATGTTAGATTATAATATATATGTTTTGGATTTAAAGTGTTGTTATTTTTTTTAAGTTATTTGTATACCGATGTGTGTATGTGAGAATGAATAAATGTTTATTATTATTATTATAATTGTATGATATATGTGTATCATCATCATCAGCCTCAGTTAGTCTAAAATCCAACAGCGCTTGACAAAAACCGCTATAAAAATGCTTGAGTTTGAACAAATAATATAAGGGTAATATTTTAACGCTCGGTAAAAAAGCGCTCGTGTAAAGGGGCCTAAGGTTAGCTAATGTAGATGTCAAAGTATCAAAAATTTAAATCCTACCGAAAAAGAGGATGTAACTTTGTAAGACAATGTTTGAATACATACAAATTTTTATTTGTTATTTAATATTGTGTTATAATATTGTGTTTGTTTGTAATATTAAAATCACTTTTAAGGTAAATTATACACCAAAATATTATTTTTATCATTCACGTTTGTCTGTATGTTTGTTTGGGCTAATCTCTGAAACGGCTGGACCGATTTCGACAGGACTTTCACTGGCAGATAGCAGATGTAACAAGGAGTAACTTAGTCTATAAAATAATCATAATCAATCTGAATACGTCCGTTAATCTAAGTTAACGCGGCCACGCGGCAACAGCTACTATAAAATCCTAACTTTTGACCTATTAAACACAGTTTTAACCCTCGTTAAACAAACCCTTCGATTATGGGCCCCCTTATATTATAATTTCATGGAAGTAATCTGCCCTGATGGGTATCTAGTAAGACTTGTCCAATAGCATCTAACCTTGTAAAATAAGTCAACACCAGAAACGAGTGTAAATTAGGCTTAGAAGAAACTGCTTAGACATTCTAAGTTACTATTAGTAAGTAGATGCGGTTTAAAGTTCTTAAACATAATAATATGTATGAAATTTTAATTTAATGCTATAAATAATTAAATTATAATATAAAGATAAGAATGTCTACGCTGATAAGCGTTTTATTATCAGCTTTTGTGCGCGAAATTACATAAAATATACATGTTACTTGTAATTAAAGTGTACACGATTTTTTTAAAATTATAAGGTAAATAGCAGATTTCAAATATATTGGACTAGCTGTTGCCTGCAGCTTCGCACGCGTTAACTTATATCCGTAGTAGCTGTTGCCCGCAGCTTCGCCTGCGTTAACTAAGTTTTACAACGGGATCTTAGTACGCAAAATAAGTAACTTTTCTAGTTGATTTTTACACATTGTGTCCGAAAAACCCAAATATCTTAAGGAACCCATTTTTTTTTTCAGAATAACATTTCGCCTTCGCCATTTGTCCTAGACTAGTTACAGACTCTAAACCTAATGTTATATAATCGTTTTTGGATGAGTTCTAGGCTAAGCAACTTAATAATTCCTGTTGTGGGATAGTATATCGTCCCAGGTTATAACATAGCCCTACTTTCTGGAACAGCAAAGCTGTCTAATTAAATAAATTACCAAGACACTATACAGAGGGGAGCGTGGCACAGCGCATCCCTACCGTAAAATGTATCAACCCTTATATGTCCCACTGCTGGGGCACGGGTCTCCTCCTCGAAATCAAACGAGACAGGTTAGGATCCCTACCGTTACTTTTATCAAATTAGTATGATTTTATATCATTCTCGAACATTCTTTGAACTTGTACAAGAGTGTAGATATGGACTCGGTGAATGCTTGGACCTTGACTATGCCGTATTGTGTTAGTTTCGTAACATCAACACCTCTCAACTTGTACATTTAAAATGGTTATATTCGTAATATTTTTTACGTCAGGTCAAGCAAAAATAGGTCTTATGGTTAATAAGTGTTGCAGTGAAAATTAGCGCTATGGCTTGATAGAGCATTTGCTCCTCATTCATCCGCTGTCAAGTAGATTGCCTGCATTTCAAAATATAATCTTATACTAGTTTATAAAGCTGACGAGTTTGTTTGTTTGAACGCGCTAATCTTGGTAACTAAATGTCGGATTTAAATGATTCTTTCAGTTTTAGATAGTCAATAATTTATCGAGGAAAGCGATAGGCTATCATACCGCTAAGATACCTTTGTAAATCTAAGTTAACACGGGGAAGCAGCGGTCAACAGCTGGTTGTATAATATACCTAAAATACAGCTGAAGAGATTTCAACACTTATTGGTAGGGTCAAATTTAATTGTTTTGTATGCAATTATTGAAAAAGGCTATTATAGAAAAGTTTTAAGGCGAATAAAAGTAAACATGGGGAGTTAATTAATAAATTGTGTATTCTGTTGTTTTAATTTCTTGCATGTTGCTGTATGTTAAGGAGTTTCAATGCACGTAATATTCCGAGTTAGATGTGCTATTTTATATTGTTAGGATAATTAATAATATTTGAGTGTACTAATGTTTTTTCGCCGAGATTTCCTTATTGTTTTACTAGACTCAAATGTTATAAGTACGTATAAATTCATATTCCAAATTTTTTATGTCCGGAAAAGCCAAAAATAATTCATAGATAATAAAAACAAAAAAATGACCGATTCGAGAAATAGTTCTGCTTTGTCTTTGGTTAATTTTATAGTTGCTAATACTACATGTCCATATATGTAGAGTTTGTTTTAGTTTGTACTAATTGCTGCCCGCGGGCCCGCCTACGCACGTTACCGACCATGTATGACGTCATTGTTCTTTATTCGCTGCGTATAAACAATCAAATAATAGGAATGGAAATATAATGAATCTAAGGATTAAGCATGATTATTTTCACTATTAAAACCAATTAAATCGTCATAATTATGTTCAAAAAGTGTTTAAAAACGGGAATACATATCGTGCTTTTTAATTATAATATGTCGCAAAGCTCGGGACTTCTCGCTGTCTTGTTCGTAAACTAAAAATAAACATATTCATTTAAAATTTTATTCAAGATGGTCTTGCTTACTTCTATACTCTATGGCAGAGTCATAGATAGGCATGTTCTTATTGAATTTCGTGCCCGAAAATAAGTCTTGGCTTAAAGATCTCGCAACCAGGCCATAAAATATTTAAAAAAAAACTATTTAATATGTATAGAACTATTTTATAATAAGTAATAATTTTTATAATAACTATTTTATAATAATAAGGAACACTATGTTTTTGACTGTTTATTTCGTGGCATTTCACTGTCCACTAATGCCTTGTTTAAGAGAAAATCTTGTAAAAAAGTGTCATTCACTTATTATACGTATTTGGCGAGATTCGTACCTATGACTTTTAAGTTTATCAAGGACAAATAATAATAATAAAATAACCAGTTCATAGTCGTAACAAGTATGATCTTGAACATTGTGTACCTGCGTTTCATCTAATTAAATTTAGCCGTACACGTGATCAAGTAAAAAGCAATTTAAACTATAATTCAAGCAAACTTTTACATTTAGAAGCTTTTTATAATTTTGTATAACTGTATAATTCTTTTTTCTATTTAAAGATGTCTCCACGTTGATATTAAGCACATTTACAATGAACATTTAGCCCGACAGATGTAAGAGGACGTTTTGGGAGCGACCTCATTCCAAATCTTGATTATTCAATTATTCATCAATTTCTTTAATGAAAAAATATTATCAACCAAATTTTCTTTACTAACTCTAGTGGAGACATAGTAGCTTTTGTCTGCACTGTAAACCTAGTGGTGCTTGCTTGATTTGGTTCTTAGACGAACTTCATGACAATCAGTCCAGCCGCTTCAAATTTATGTTGGTTTTTTACGTTTTAATTTATTGATTTTTTATTTAATGCAATACATGAAGTGACTTTTGAGGAGCTCGTGGCGCAGTGGTAACAGCCGCACGGATCGATCCACCAGGTTAAGCAACGCTTGCCGAGGTTGGTCCGTGGATGGGTGACCATCTTTACATACCGAGACTCATCCGTGTCTCGGAAAGCACGTTAAGCCGTTGTTCCCGGCTGTCATTCGTAGATCTTTGACAGTCGTTACGGGTCGTCAGAAGCCCGAGAATCTGTCCACCAGTCTAACCGCGGGGTACCGTATCACCCAGTTACTGGGTTGTGTAGGTCCGACATCAGTCGCTCCATGTAAAATACTGGTATTCAGCTAAATCGGCTTAGACTGGAAGCCGACCCCAATATATAGTTGGGAAAAGGCTAGGCAGATGCTGATGACATGAAGTGATTTTTGACAGTAAACCGTATCTTTACAGCTTTTATCCAAATACATATTATAACATGGATTAAAGTTTGTATAATATTATAGTATGTTTCTTAAGTAAAATAATATAATGTTTTTAAACTAAATGAATCTCAGCATCACTGCATAATAATACAATTGGTAACGTACAGATATATGTACATTGTCGACAGATCCATGAAGCGCGCGTGTCTGGGCCAGATGTATCTAGATTCTAGATATATCTGTGAGGGTTGGGAGTGCTGAGGGCCCGTCGAAATGCATCAATCAGTGAGGTAAATAAACGATATCATCCTTTAGAAACTACGTTTGCGGTTTTTTAATATTTTTACATTACATCTTAAATAAAAAAACAGATGAATCTTAAATACAAACTAAAATGGTGTGCAAGTCAATAAAAAAAATACACTCTGTAAAAGTAAATAAAAAAAAACGAAAACACTATTTAATATTGTAATTTAAATTTGGAAAAAAATGTGATGATATTTTTTTTCCAATTTTTTTCTATAAAAATGAAATTGTCGTGTTTAAAATTGTTTGCTAAAGTAATGTCAGTTTGACTGTGGGTCAGGACAAGTCGGGCGATATCCAGTGATAAGAGTATTTACTTGTTGTATAGACACCGGTCAACAAAGGCTGATAAGGTGTACGATTACATTCCATTTGATAATTGGTTATTTTTAAAACACACTTCATATTTTTCATAACCAATTTTTGAATATAAAATAACAATAAGTTCCTAATACAAAAAATTACTGTACAAGTTTTGACCCAGTCAAAAATAGTAAAGTATCAACCCTTTTTAAGTAAGTAAGTAAGTAAGTAAGTAACTTTATTTGCCAGAAATGTGAGTACAGAAACTGTTGAAAATTTTACATACAGTATCATCACAATTCGCTAGTTATAAGCATGCAAATTACAAAATGTCATAAGAACTCTGTCGATAATATTATGACAAAACTTACTAATAATATTGATAATTTATTAATAAAGTCAAAGTTAGAATAATAGTAAAATTTAAAAAATTGTTTACATTCAATGTTGTCAAATAGGAATTAATGAAATATGCAAGATTAATTAGATTCTAAAGTACGTTATCATCAAAATACTCAATGACACTGTAATAACATTTCCTAATTAACAAAGTCTTAAGGTCTTTTTTAAATGTATTAATATCATTACTAGATTGCCTAATAGTGACAGGGAGTCTGTTATAGATTTTAGGAGCCATACATAACACACTTTTGGAAAGTAGTGTTGTTTTAAAACTATTTATATAAACTTTAGTGTCATCACGCCTATTACGTACAATTACATTTGCAATCTTAGGAAATAAATTTGGATTAGTACGAACAAATAAGGAACACTCATATAGATATAGGGACGGAAGTGATAGAATGTTGTGTTCAATGAATACTTGTTTGCAGCTCTCACTAGTTCGCATCTCAAACATTGACCTAAGACAGCGTTTTTGCACTTTGAAAACGACTCCATTCTCTGTCGAGTTTCCCCAAAATATAATACCATATCGCAGGAGTGAAGCAACCATTCCATGATATGCAATAATTAGCGCATCAACATTCAAGATTGAGGCAAGCCTCGAGAGAGCAAATGCACAACTACTTATTTTATTACACAGTTCATTAATGTGTTGTTTCCAATTAAGTTTGCAATCCTTATATGTCGCACTGCTGGGCACGGGTCTCCTCTTCGAAATCAGGCGAAGAGGGTAATAGGCCAATAGTTCACCGCGCTGGCCCAGTGCGGGTTGTTGAACTTCACATACCTTCAAAGACATTCAATCTCATCAGTCAAAAAATGACCAATAAATTATATAGCCTCTACAATCCTCAATAATTGAGCTTGCAACTTGCAAAAAATTAAGTCTTTTTAATTTTTTTCCATAGATTAACAAAAAAACTCCTTGCCTTTATTATTGTAAAGATATCATATTTTTCCTGTATTTACTTTATCATCATCATCATCATCATGAGCCTCTATTCGTCTACTACTGAACACAAGTCCTCAATGAACGCCGAGACGGCTAATCCCTTGCCTCTTACTTATTCTATTTCTTCATTATCGTCATCTTCATCAGACTCCATCCGTCCACTGCTGAACACAAGACTCCCTCAATCAACGCCAAGACGACCCCATGTCACTCGCATCCAACACGGACCTGCCACTGCACGGAGATCGTCTTCCCATCTGATTAATGGCCGACCAACACTTCGTCTACCTAAATGCGGCCTGCAATCTTAAACCCAAAATCAAAATTCAAATCAAAATCAAAATTATTTATCGTGTCTTTGATTTTTTTTTTCAGGAACAGGAAAAACCACCGTACCCTTCTTATTCATATCCACAGAACTCATTACACCTCATAAACGCAAATAGAACCTTCACAGCGTGCATATTAAACTTGGTTGGAAAAAACAGTTTGATAATTTTATATATTTTTTTCGGCGGAAAGGTTTGATATGAAACTTACATTATCTGTAGGACGAAATTTTCTGTGAAAATAATTCGGCTTTTTTCCTCAGTAGGCAGACGTGCGTTTGTTTAAAAAATATATTTATTCATTAGAGTAAGAATCTTTTTTCCTCTACAGTTTAATCAGTTGAAGGCTGTATAAATAAACAGCCTTTAGCGTTACAGATAAATAAAATTAGATTGTCTGTATGTAATATTAAAATAACCACTTTTGCGTTGCCTATCTTGAGACAAAGTACGACGACGACGATGATGATGATGATGATGATGATGATAATGAAACGATGGCAGGCCAGGACACAACTGTCATGATGACTGTTGATGATGATGATGATGATGAAGACAATGATAGTGCAAGCAGGCTATTTGTTGACCATTATGAGGACGATAACGAATAAAATAATGATCTGATCCTGCCAATGCCGATGATGGCGCCGTTGATGATGCTCATGATCAAATAACAAGTCTCGTCTGCGGCCAGTCATTACCATTCCAAATTATAACCGCCCGCGGCCTTCGTACACTAAATTATTTCACATGACGTCATTAATACAGATTTATTTCAGCCCTCCTCTCGCCTCAATAAACAAAACCGAAATGTCGAAAATTATTGAAAACGTACATATTTACCATATTTTTTACTATTTCAAACAAATACATATTAATATATCAAAACATTTTTGAAATGAAAAAAAACTACAATCATAATTATAATGAAAAAAATTAAGAATTTTATCGCGGTTTATCAAGTTTTTTACAAGCACGACGTTTCGGATACTTTACAGCAACCATGGTCACGGGAGGACTAAAACTAAAATAAAACTTAAAATTTAAATTCTCATGCGCAAATAAAAATATTAGTAATTCTAACTTAGCTTTATATCTATGAGTCCCCTAAAAGTCCTAAAACCAACAAAATCGGTCTTGGCGGGAGTATCATATTTTGACAGTTATATTTTTTTATTCTCACAGCCTACAGGCCCAAGAGAGATGTCTAATATGCCAAGATTATTAATTTATCACATTGAAGCAACAGCATTATGAAACATTCGGCTATTATAACCGATAAGTTTATATTTAGGATATCTGTGTCAATGAGTTGAACAATTAAGTATGTATATTTAGATAAATATACTATTGGCAATATCGTTATTTGCGGTTTTGGACGATTTTTGGAAATTATAGGTATCATATTTATAGCCACAAATAAACAAAAATGGTTTTTGAAATATTATATAATGCCTACTAAAGAATTTAGTTTTCATTTTTGTTTACATATAAACTTAAAATTATAACTTCAGGAACAACTAACAAGGGAAAACAAACATCAAAACCTAAGCTAATCTCTAGATTCCAATGAATTTCAAAGAAGTCTACGTGACATTCAAAAGAATTCCGTAAACAGGATTTACAAAAGATCTTAATTAAGATTTTTTTTCAAGATTTTCAAGCGTATCAGTTATCTCTCTAAAACATATTAAAGAAGAAGTAATATATGAAGTAATATAAAATACAAGAGTAGGTGGTAAGCGTCGCCCACAGCAGCAATCAAGGTCACTGAGCGATGGCTTCTGCTCATTTATTTTTCAAACTAGCGTTTCTTTCTTCCACATGGAAAATCACTATATTACTGCAACCACACCTGCCATATTACGTCATAGGCCGTTTAATATCTCTTAGGCCTGGTTCAATTAGCTATCCCGGTCACTTAATTAAAAAGGCGACGTTTTGAAAGGAGCAACCCAACAGAGTTTCTTGCTGAATTCTTCTTCTATACTAAACTACTATAGTAGTATGTATTGTTTGTATATTTTTTTTTGTAATCGAATATTTGAAAAGACTAGTTCCACTAAGTTTGTTTCGCCGGTTCTTCTCAGTGGACTTGCTTTGGAACCGGTGGTAGATTCAATGAACGTTCAAAAATATACTTTGATGGTACTATTTTGAATAAAATTTTTGACTTTGACTTTGACGTTAACCACTAACCATGCCACTTCTTATTAGTCCTTTGCCTATTTCTATTCATGAAACCAAAAAAAAATTAACAGACATTAGAAAAATCATGCTATGCGACAATCGTATCACATCATGATTTTTCTAATTGACAGTGATTATTATCAGGTAAATGATCATCGGATTGTATAAATAATCATACAAATGATCAAACAAACGCATTTCGTTTGAAAACGTATACTAAACATGTATCGGCGACGTTCTCGTTGGAAACTGTGTCAAGACCTCAGACAAGCTTAGTCGGACGAATTTGATAAAAAAACCTTTTCGTAGTTAGTTTGATTTAACTGTACTTGTAAAATGGCTATCATTCCTTCTTCCATCAATTCCTCGTGACGTTATCTACTGGTAAAATAATACTTTTGCTAAATTATTTTTCAAGGTCATTTTTATAATAATAGTAGAGAATTTTAAGTTTTTACGTGTCGAAAGAAAGAGCGAGATAAAAAGAGGTAGAAAGAAGAACAATCATCATCAGCTTTTGCATTCCGTACCTGGTACACATTGTTTACACGAATCTATTCAACATATATCACTAGTAGCCAAATTATTTGAGCTCGTAATAAACATGCGTGACGTTTTGACCCACTTACAATGCAACTAGGTCATTTATAGCATTTCCTTGGATTGCTATCACGTTCGTAGTATTAAAAAATGTCGCATACATTGATTCATAACAATCCATGTATTACATACACCTCTATATATACGCAGCAATGTATTGTACGGCTGCGTACGAAGTACTAAAATGTCGTATACATTACTCCTTCACAATCAACGTATAATAAAATTTCTGTATGTATCCCGCAGTGTATTGTATGGTTCTAGATGTGTTACGAAGGTAGGAATTACTGACATTCAACAAGGTCGGCTTTAAGAAACGTTATTCTTAATTACTAACAAATAATGTCAATGTTAATGGAAAGAAAATTGTTTTGTACTAATATGCGTGTTAGGAAAAATAAAAATAAATATTTTCAAGACACATAGAAAACTCTACTGTATCATACTATGGTTATTGTAAAACATAGAAATAGAGTATTATTTTTACATAAATTCTTGAGTTAAGTCTGTGTCTTATAAGAGGTCTATTTTCACGAATAGCTATATTTAAGTAACATTTTGTGAGACTAATGTCAAACTCCAAGGTAAGTATGTTCATGACATCATGAAAAAAGGGCGTAAGATTGGAACAAAAAATTAGATTCACCTTACAGTCATCTGTATTCTCTTATTCTCTTCAAAACACAGCAATGCAGTACACAGTTTCACGGGGGAAACAAGCAATATGGTATGTTAATATGGTATGAAACTGGACGCTTGGCACAGCGCACCTCTCCGAACGGCAAATGTAGCACCACCGCCGGTCAGAAGATCGGAGGTCTAAACGATAATTTAATGAGATGAACAAAGGCCTATGTCCAGTAGGCGATTATTCTATGAGACCAACGAAGGCCTATGTCCAGTAAACGATTATTCGATGAGACCAACGAAAGCCTAAGTCCAGTAGACGACAATTCTATGAGACCAACGAAAAGCCTAAGTCCAGTAGACGACAATTCTATGAGACCAACGTAAAGCCTAAGTCCAGTAGACGACAATTCTATGAGACCAACGAAAGCCTAAGTCCAGTAGACGATAATTCTGATACCAACGGAGGCATAAGTCCATTAGACAATCATTCTATGAGATAAACGATCAAGCAGCCATACAAAAACTCGACCAAACACAAACAGGGCACAAGAAATTCCTGAGTTTATCTACACAAACATGTGCTGTTTGTTTAGTTTATCGTAAGCCTGTGCCCGTTATAAACCGAATTCAATGACAATTCCATATTTAAAAGGTACGACAAATCACCATCTCCTAGAAATTAGACAGATGATAAGGAACGACAGAGACCAGAGGTGACAAACCTTTATTCATCAACGTGCCATAGGTTATTGGTAAGCTAAAATAGGCTAAAAGATGCGTGATGCTAAGACGATGCATTCAAATACTCTGGCAATGTACATTTCGATGTTGTAACCAAAGTAATTAACTAAAAAAAATTTTTTTGTATGTTATTTTTCATCACATATAACTACGAATCGCGCTAGGATAAATCATAAAATGATTTGTAAAAATCCCGATAGATTTTAACTACAAAAACCTTTTTTGCTATTTATTCGGGAACTATGTATTCATATTATAAAGGAAATGATTATTTTTCTAATATGTTTTTTTTTAAACGTGATTTTTTGTCGATATCATAGATAGATAGCTTTCTACTCGATATCAATAACAACAACATACCTACCTGACCCAATTCTAATATTTAAAAATACTAATTAACTTTAATAGTTTCTCTATATTCTCTATATCTCGTCTCATATAACAAATGTAATTTTTTGCCACTGTTTTTTATTTTCAAATAATTTTTGGTGAGTTATTAACTACCTACCGATTGAGCTTAAAGGTAAGGCCTTAAAAGTCAAGATATTTCTAAAAAAATGCCTATATAAAACGGCATTGGGTTATACGCCTGAAATATTCATAAAAAGTGTAATGATGTTTAACAGTCAATGGTGCGGAACCCATCGTGCGGTGGGCCGACTCGCACTTGGCCGCTGTTTTTCTATTTTAATATGTTATACAAAGCATATCATAATCAAACTTTTAGTTTGTCAAACGTGTGTGAAGAATTACGATACAGAGCAACCGCTCGATCAATAGTCGACCGGCTAGCCTGCGTGCCTCGGCCCGACTAGTGGGTCTAGAGTCTAGACTCGCCATCGAACTAGACGTCTAGATTCTATTAGGTATTTAACGTCTGTACCCGACATCGTCCGTTACCTCTACTCTCTTTCTAATACGAGTGTTACTCAGGTCTTAATTTAAATTCTTTTGTGCATCAGTGGCCGAACTAAACGGCTGAACAGATTGTGATGATGTTTTCTATATTCCAGTGGATTATAGAATGGCTTAGATTATTTTTTTCGATGCATTACAAAATGTAAAATAGTACTCGACGTATGTCGGGTCCTCTTGTATTTATCTAAACATAATTCTAGATAAATCCAGACAATAAGCTATCTGTATCGAGGTCTACTAAATTACTTAGTTTAGCCGTTATTGTGTGGAGTAACAAACATCCTTCAAAAACTGCCATATCTATACAAAAACACAATTGAAATGATTGTGATTTCATTTTTTTTTAATATCCTATTGTACTCACATTTCTTTAATCATATTTTATTGTGAGTTTGTTTAAATAAGCTTTAGACGGAACGTAAATTAATAATTAACGTCAACTAACAAGTGGAGTGATCCTTAATTATTTTGGAAGGTGAAATAAACCTTACGAATGAAAACATCGCGATCAAAACAGGCTGCGAATTACATTGTTAAATTATGAATATAATTTTAATCCCGACACTTTATATTAAATTTCTATGGTTTTTTTTAATCTTTGGCGGGAATTTTTCAGTCTAGTACCAAACTATAAGTTCAGTGACGATATTTTCTTGTTCTTTTAATATTTATGAAGATAATAAATATTTCATTCCTTGGAATAATTTTAATTGAAACAAGGAATGAAATATTTATTATGTTGTATGAATAAGCTTGTGCCCGCTATTTTGACAACCCTAAAATTAAATAAAATCTTGAATGATACAAATATAACGGAATTTGATTTCATCATCATCATCATCTTCCTAGCCATTATTATTCCCATTCATTTGGGGTCGGCTTTATATGTCTTGTGCCTCCACTCTGGCCTCATACTTGTTAGTTCCCGCGTCACTCCACACTCCTCCATATCTCTCCTTATCCCGTCCAGCCATCTCTTCTTCGGTCTTCCTCTATACCCTACCACAGCCGGCGTGGCATAGGGCATGCCCATAATACCCTACGTGTCACGTGATTGATTTCCTGTCTACAAACATGTCCAAACCATGCCAGTCGGTGACATGGTCTCGTATGCGGTCGTTCCTGATTTTATCTATCCATATTTGATTTATTAAGTTAATAACGGTTTATTAAGTTTTAGTAAAAGTGTATTTTACAAATGAACAAAATTACTGAAATTCGTGCAAACGTAAGAAAACAATATATATTTTTTAGCAAAAATTAAATAATAATCGTCATCAGTAAATGGAACAAATGCATGGTTACGGAGGTCAGCGTGTACAAACAAACACTTTATTATATTAGTATCTAAAGATTTTTAAAAAGAATTTTCAAAAAAACTGTCATCATCATCATAATCAGCCTCACTCCGTCCACTGCTGAACATTGGTCACCCTCGATGAACGTCGAAACGATCGATATTTGCCACTAAAAATTCTATAACGAAAACTTGTTGATGACCCTAACACCTATTTCCAAGTCACAATCTCATCAAAGGCATGAATAATTTTAAAATGCTGTCTTTTTTTTAGATCAAACAGGCTAAAAATATTTCATTGAAATTTCGCTATTCCTCAATTTAGCCGTATTTGCAAGACGAAGTATATTTTTACCTGTTTATTGGGTATTTAACATTCCAAATTTAAAAAATAAAAATTAAAAACTCTAAATTTAAATTGTGAAAATTTAAAACAAATCGAATAATTACACCACATTAACATAGCCCATTTGTATGTAAATAGGCATATTTTAAACGCCCATGACCCGATGCAGTCTATATACATCATACAAATTATCCGCACTTGTCGGGATTCGAACAGTAGTCCAACTGGTCGTCAAGACATCCTTACTAATATTATAAATGTGAAAGTAGGGATGTTTGTTACGCTTTCACGCGAAAACTACTTAACCGATCATCATGAAACTCTCTACACAAATTCTCGAAGGTACTAGAAGTAACATAGGAATCATACATAAAAAAGATATTTTTCTATGCTAACGCGGGCAAAGCTCTGGGCAACATGTTTATGTATCCTATGTTACTTCTAGTATCTCTGAGAATATGTATACAAAGTTTCATGATGATCGGTTGAGTAGTCGCGTGAAAGCGTAACAAACATCCCTACGTTCACCATTATAATATTATTAAGTATTTTACATGTAATATCACTATAAAATTATCCAATCTATTTTAAAACAGTGTAAGCGAATCCTTCCATACAAGCGGTCTATCGAACCGAATAAAAAAACCGATAATCTACCCGTCAAACAATACCACGTCTACATTCAACTCAACGGCGGGAAACCTGCCTATTTCACGTGACCTACTTATGACTGTAGGAACCATAATTCTTATACTTTACTCGCTATTCTAAGGGTTTCGTAACCAGGGACTTTGTCTTGGTTAAAAAAAAATAAAAATAGTACAGAACCAAAATTTCGTACTTTGTAATTCATCATCATCGTCAGACTTTATCCGTCCACTGCTGAACTTAGGCTCCCCTGAACACCAAGATCGATCCCTTGCCACTCTCATCCAACACGGCCGGCCACTGCTCGGAGATCGTATTCCCATCTTACCAACACTTCGTCTACCTAAACGAGACCTCCTTACCTTCCCTTTGTAATTACTTTGTATTTTGATTTGTTACTTTTTAGGATACCGTATAAAATGAAGGGAAGTCCTTTTTTCTGAAAAATTGTGTATCTAGCTGCTTCTCTTTTTTTTTATAATTCAAGGGTTGCATACCTTGGAATGGATCTTCGAAATGAGATTTCTTTTCTTATATCTTTTGAACGACTTACTAATGTGGAAGTGAGAAGCGAAATTGATGCGTAAGATTATAATAGTTATTATTTCTTCGAGCACAATATAATACAGGGCATGCAATACAATGGAAACAAGTCCGTTGCCTCCATCAGAGGAGGCTCCGTGGACATCCTAGTATGTTGTGAGTTCGTTGACCTCTCAATTGACCTTCATACATTTCTAATCTTGTACTCGAGCAGAATTTATGACAAGGTCATTTTTCATCACAAAATACCTTGTTCTTCTGCCCATTGAAGATATAGATGTGAGACATCTATTGGCATTGATACCTGTGATGACAAACGGGATGACGCTATTAATTAATTTAACATCTTCCGTTAGACATTTTTATCGATTATAAATTATTCTATAATATAGATGTTTAACATATATATGTGTCACATCTTTATTATCACGTCATGGTATTTTTAATATGCCTTAATAACTTAAGTTACCAGATCTAGGTCACAATTCCAGTAGGCAGTAATCCGTAATTGAGCCACACCCATGCTAGTTTTCAGTATTTCCGTAAAGTCCGTAATAACGTTTAGAGATGTAACAGCTGTTTTCATTACATTATCGAGTGCTGAGTAATTGACTTACAGATAAACACGGGCAAGGCCGACCGATAACGACGTACGAACAATCCTTTCTCTATTGTTTTTTACAAAGCGAGGCGTAATAAAAAACTAGTACACAGCTGGTAAACATTACCTAATCCTCCTAAATTCTTCTGATTGACCTCCTTGCGGGTCCCGAGGCCTCAACGTATCTTTCGACCCTGGCGTATCAAATGGACCCTGAGTGGTTACCGTCGTCGATTACGACGAATAAAAAATAATAATAAATATATAATTAATAAAACATCATCATATCAGCCTCTATCCGTGCACTACTGAACATAGGCCTCAATGAATGAATGTCAAGACGAACCTGGGTCACAGTCATAAATGTTATTCAACAATTACTACGTATGGTTTCTTTTTCAGATGGAGCTATGCATTAGCATAGCTCCACCATTAGCTTCATCGGACGTCAGGTGAGCCGGTTGGCTTCCCCATTAGATCAACATGGATGGGCGATTGCCCCACTCCAGCCGTGGAGTGTGACTTCTACTTCATGGCGTCGGGTTTGGCCACGTATGAAACTAAGTTTTAGTGGGTATGGACCCAAGTCCATTGCCGTGGGGTCAGAATGACATTGGTGTCATTCTGACCCCACGGTAGTGCCTTTAAAAATACTATGAAATTTATAAAAACCACTTTTCAAAGTACCCAGATCCAACCCGAAACAAGTCAAGAGGTCAACCCACACTCACTAGAATGTAGACTCTAAATCATCACATCACATCGTTTTACCGTACAGCCACACTAGACAAGTGGCATAAACGCTAAACGAATAGAATAGAATAGAATACTTATTGTATGGGAATGGCACTAGCTTACGACATATAATTTGACAGCTAGTATCATTCCCATACAATAAGTATTCTATTCTATTCGTTTAGCGTTTGTGCCACTTGTCTAAGGGGGCTGTTTATTTGTAGCCCACTCGCTGCATTATATTCTGAATCAAAAATAATTTTGATTAAAACTTTCATATCAGGATAAAATTGTCCTTCTTTAGTATGAATGTGGTGGCTTAACAAGAAATGACGTAAGATGAAGTGGGAGGCATACTGCGCCAAATAATGGAACAAGGTTAAACGCGAATGAAATGTATGTTTGTAAGTTTGTTTGTTACTTAATCACTCGTGTTAATGAGTATTCACCAAGGTATAGCGGGGATACATATGACAATTTTCATCCTGATTTTAATTAGCTAATAAATCGTAATCTAGTAATACAACCTTATAATGCTACTAACTACCAAATATACGCGGTAAAGGCACTACTATTCGTTTGGGTGCAATTTTTTTTTATAGCATAGGAGGGCAAAGGAACAGTCGAAGCCTTGCGATTATCGACGCCCATCAACATCCACATAACCAGAGGTTATGCAGATGCGTTGCTCTCCTTTTCCCTATTCGCTCTATATACTAATTCATCCCTATAAACTAATTCGGTGCCTTTAATTAAAATTAGGGAAATACTTTCTAAGCCTTTATAATGATAGTCTTTTTTTGTTGCATTTATGTGTTCATCTTATTTATTTATAACGCTCACTCTTATTTTTTTTTCTCTTTTTGTTATGTTTTATTCGTTTATTATTTTGGCGAATTTTGATATATTTTATTTTATATGTTTAATGGACACTTCATTCGTTTATGTGTAATTTTTTAAATCTCATCTAGGACAAAATTATAACCGCTTGTGTTCCTTGAAATAAATTAATAAATCTGACACTTGCTCAGCTACAGTATTGTTATCTATATTCACGTTTCAGACAAAAAAAATAATAGTTTTTTTTATAGCATAGAAGGGCAAACGAACAGTCGAAGCCTTCCGACTATCAACGCCCATTAACATCCACATAACCAGAGGTTATGCAGATGCGTTGCCCTCCTTGTCCCTATCCCCCCAATGGGCCACCGGAAACTCGCAGACCGCACGAAACGCGACAGCTTAGCTGTCACTTAACGCCGATTTTATGTGAGCGAGAGGTTCCTGCAGTCTGCCTTTTTTATATACAATGTAAACAAAATAATAAATAGTAACATTATTGCTCTGAAATGAACATTCGCAGTACACGTTTACTCAATTAGATATTTGGCACTAATTACCAAACGCTTTTAGTCGTTTTATATTGGTGTTGCCACTTACAATAAAACTACTTTATGTTCCTCTTAATACTGGTCACATTATAATAAGTTTCGCGCCAATATATTGAAATATAGAAGGAAACTGTTTTAGTTTCATTAGAAGTGTATATTAAAAATTGTGATTTCATGTGAATTAATGAAGGTCAGAATTGTTACTCTAATTCAGTTAGACATTTTAATAATAATTAATAAAAATAAATGATAATTTAAAATGTATTAATTTTCATATAAATGACGTAATATCTAACATTATCAGTCTTTATCCGTCCACTGTTGAATATAGGCCTCTCTTAATGAGCGCCAAGACGACCGATCTCTTGCCATGGAGATTGTCAGTATAGTCTATACTTTAATATTAATTTACTGAAAACTCTTTATTTGAAAGTGCAAGCAGACACTTCAATTATATTTATTTGTATAGATTAGGATTTTTATAACAGTTTTAGTTTGAGTTCTCATAATATAATGTAAATATAGATAAAAACTTGTGCGTCAAATAAGATTGTTTCACGGTCAGCCAAGATTAACTCTACGAAAAGCCTCTTTAGCAAAATAGTTAAGTAGCGAAGACAGTTCACGGGATCAAATCTTAGTAAAAAAATATGTCTTTAATGCTTTCAAAGAAAATTCAATATTTTACTCTATAATACTCCTCATCAGATTTTAAGGAAAATACCTGTTTGTTTCGGGGATAATATCAATAATCGAGCCTGAGACCTCTAAAATCTCTAGAATCATTTATATCATCATCATCATCATCATCATCAGCTTACTTCCAGTGGCTCCTGCATACAAGCCTCTCTTAATTAACTCCTCATATTATATTTTGGTAGCATTCTGTGTAAGTGATGTTAATAACAAAGCAATACTTTTTAATTATTTTGGTAAAAAAACGTAATATCAGACACAGTTTTTATTGTTTGTGAATAAATTATTTCTGTGAGGCCGGTCAGGCTCGCGAATTAAATTTAAAATATTAATACTCTACAGTTTTCGGAACATTTTTGGTTAAAATTATTAAAGTTTTCTTTATCATTTGCGAACGATACAAATTTATGACATCGCGAATCGAGCATTAGCGCAGAAAACTTTATAATACTTACTTGAAATTAGATTAATAGGTTAATAATTAATTGATATTTATATATTTCTAATATTATAAGACAAATCATTTAATGTTCTTTTTTATTATTATAGAAGGGCAATCGATTGCCCTATTAAACTCTGGGCATTTAGAAAGACGTGGCGGCGGCAGAAGGTCGCGCCGCAAGAGACTAGTGTGCGGTTGTTGGTGGTTTTGGCGCGCGTAATGTCTTTGCTTGGTTTTTAGGGTACCTTGCGGAGAGTGCCCATGGGCACAGCATCGGGGGCTGGTGCAGCAGACTACAGTTCTCTCTCGAGGCCGGTCGAAGGACGAGGAAGAACACGACGAAGTTTTAGTGCGGCGAGATTCCCATATAACCATCTGCGCTTCCCCGACCGTATCGATTCAATTTCCCCATAAAAAAGGTGCCATTTTTTATAGCATTTCCATTCCTGAAAATAACAAAACGAAGACCTTATAATTTAATTACTCTATGCTTCTCTCTGTCAAGGAAAAATTTATAACAAAGGTCTAGTAAGAAGCTCAACGCTTAATAAGTACCGAACGAAAAAAAATTATCCGACGGTGGTGAGGCAGAGACCCGCCACAGGAACAAACCCGACGCCATGAAACCGTGGAAGTCACAGTCCCCCGCCTGAGGGGTGGGCAGCCCCCCACTTACACTTACTTCACAGGGTGAAACCAACCGGCTCACCCCACTACCGGTAAACTATTAGAGCCATTACCATAACTCCATCCGAAAAAAAAAGTAAAGAAAAAAACTGAAAACTATTTATTTGGTATCAAATCCGCGCTTGTCTGGTTTTTTATTCATGTGTAAATGTGTTACAGATTATTGCGACGACTGTACCCGAAGCGGGCGACGAGTCCACCGTCAGGAGCGTCTAAGTTAGCCGGTACCGTTAAAGGTCAGAGTTAGGCTGACCGGTCCGGACAGGTTGTGCGAGTTCTACCTATTGTACTGTATTTTACCTGTTTGGTAAGGCACTGCCCGCGGATTTGCCTACTTCTGAATCATCATGATTATCAGCATCCGTTCGTGGAGTAACGAGCATTAAGACGGTTACTATTGTTTATTTGTCTGTATATGCAACTTCTATTACCCGTAATTGCGCGTGCTAGGTGTATAATTAATGTTTGTCACCAATTAGCCATTGGGCTTTTGAACAGCAAGGGAACAAAGAAGGAGGTCTGATCAAGCCCCTGTTAACCCTCAGGTGTAGTTAGAGTTGCCAGGCGTCAGGATAAAGCAGGACATAGGTAGGCTTTTTGATTCCGCGTCCGGCCAAAATACACGGTGTTCCGCATTGTTAGGCTTTTTACATTTCTCATACTAATAAAAAAGCTTGATTTTACATACAATTTTTATTGTACGTATAAATACTGAGAAAAATCCTCAATAATATGGTGTCCGGTCGTACTACCCAAATGTCCGGCCCTGGTTGGTCTGTCCGGCTTTCAGGTCCTTCGACCTGGTAACCCTAGGTGTAGTGGGTGCCTATGGATGTCACTTATCATCAGGTGAATCGACTGTCCCTTTACCATCTCTTCTAAAAAAAGGAATTTGACCCAATTAATGTATGCTCTACCTCAGTATTTCCCAAACTCTTTTGTTTCATAGACCACTTTCAAAGTTTTCCCGCATCAGGTGGACCCCTTGCTCTCAGCTTTTTTTTCCAAGTATTTCTCCTTTAAAGATATTTCATTACATATGAATTCTCTTAACAATATTGATAGTAGAAACTAGAAGTCAAGCCAACATTATTCTTGTTGGTTCTTCACTCGAAACCAAATTAATGTTCAAGTAATGCTTATGATTGTGGACCCCCATTTGTCGCTTATCGTGGACCCCTGGGGGTCCACCTGGACCACTTTGGACTGGAATCACTGCTCTACCTGGTTTTGGAAGTTGAGAAGTATTAGTTTCAAGGACCAGGCTTTACCTGCATTGCTGTTACCATGTAAATAATATAGTCACTGCCTTTTCTAAGGGAGAGTAGAAAAAGTCTTGCTTAGATTTTCTAAGCATAAATTTATTTAAACCCCGACACTAAAACGACGGGGTGTTATAATTATGACGTGTTTGTCTATTTACGATATCGTAGCTCGGGAACCGATAAACCGATTTTGATTCCTTTTTTTATTTGCAAGGTGAATTAGTCGTGAGTATTCTTGAAGCTATGTTTGATGGAAATCGGTTCAAGCTAGTCGCCACCACAAATGGCCCATTTTAAATGTCGGATTTTGAAATTTTTTATTAAATTTTTCATGTCGTATTTGATAATTATTCAAATCACTATATTTGGTGCCAATATTTGGTGTCAAAGCGTAAAACTCAAAAGTGGACAAAGTCTTACCATTCAATTCCACCAAAATTCAATGTACTGTTTTACCGACACGTCACTTGATAAAACAGTTATCCTGCGTGGAAAATTTTGATGTCGATATACCACTTATACCAGTACAGTTTCTATTTCTAGAACAAGTTATATTTGTGTCAGAACTATACTGAGTTGCTTACTCAATTAGCTGGTCAAATTGATTTACTTTACAGGTTACTAAGAGTTGACAGAGTTCTTATCCTATTAGCCTTACTCATCGAATAACATTTACAGTCATTTTCAAAATTAGTATGAAGATATGGACTAAATGGGTAGTCCATTCTACTAATCCTACTGATATATCCTGAATATATTTTGATGAAACTTTAAAATAATATAGCTAACATTTTAGAATAATACAGACTATAATTTACATCATTACCCCGTTCTGCCACGATTATGGGAAGCACGCGGGTAAAGCCACGGGGCGCTGCTAGTAAACTTATCTAGTACAAGGCCATCGTCATCATGATCATCATCCATGCCTCATAAGAGACGTCTTAACGTAGGCCAACAAAAGCCGGGACCAGTCCGTCGCTGAGGGTTTCCCGTCGCCTTCAGATCCGGGTCCTTAGATAGCAGCTGAAGGCTCACGCAGAGGTTTTAGTGGCCTCACACGCCAGCGCGCCTACCCAAGGCCCTGGTATGGTCCGAAAAGGATTTCCACTGCGTCATCAAAAAAAAAAGGCCAACAAAAGCAGCATAAATATTGGTATTGCGACAAAATAACTTTTAAGCGAAAAAATAACTTTTAAGCATTTTATAGTGACTTTATAATATTTTTACATGATTTTTATCATTATAAATAAATTCGAGTAAACGTTAAAAAAACAAAAAAATACTTTAATTATGATTAAAACAATTTCACACTTAATATGTGTATGTATAAAGTTATATGGTTTTATAATAAAGTTTTGGTGCGGACGAAGTTAAATGGAACACAAAAATGTTGCGTGGAACTTGGAAGACTAGAGAGTGGCGACGGACGGCCTCGTGTCGTCACAGAGGTCATATAACTTCCTCAGTCAAGTCACTCAGTCGCTCACCGGCGCTCGCCACAGATACGCTTTTAATACTAAATGGCAAATGCTAATATTAAAACCGCGAAAGTCTATAAGAATATATCAATGTATGTTGGTAACTATTTTTTGCAATGACTACTGAATGGGTTTTGATGTAACAGTAATATAGTTTTCCAAATGAGAATAACACGATAATTATTTATTCCCGTTCTCCCGTCGGGAATACAAAGTACGCGGGAGAAACCGCGGAGCGCTGCTAGTATTGTGCATGTACTTATTAAAATACCTTGAGAAGACGTTTCTAGAATCTAGGTCATAGTTATATTAGTAAAGTAGGTAATATTATGTTAAATAAAATTAGTATTAATAAAATATGAAGAAAAAAAAACAGTTTGTTCAAGTATTAAAACTTAAAATATCCCGGATATTTGTTGTTTCCCAAATATTATTTTAAGGAGCTCTTTAGGCGTTGTCTATGAACGCCTTGTTAACGAGATATTGCCGATGTATCTGGGTGCCCAAATAAAAATAGTAAAACATGGCACTATGATAGTTTTAATATCAAAGTTAATATGCTAGTTTAAATCTTATATTAAATACATTTATTACAAGACAAAAAAGGATATATTTGTATTTTTCGTTTGCATAATATGTAATATCACAGATTAAAACTGTTTCAAGATGAATAAAATATATTACAGGCTACAGCATTACAACAAGTATTTGTAAATTAATAATACAATTGAATGAAAATTAACTGCCTAGAGTTGATCTTAACATACTAAAATGAAAAAACATCTATTATTTTTTGAACATCATAACGCTCGAGCGACCTAGATATTAGCGTTCATAAAAGAGACCTAGATAAAATTCAGACAGCGTAGGTATTACATTCCTTTGTATCAATTGTGTCTCTTGAAGGAATTATTATTTGGTTTATATATACATATAATAAATACGATTATTATGTGACAAATGTTATTTTAATTATAATATAATCTGCACAAATGATTTTATGGATGAAAATATTTTACTCAAAGTTTTTCTGATGATGACGTCTACAGACAAAGTATTTCCCTTTTCCATATTTTGAGTTGGTATTAGTAGGCGGATCAATCATAATGAAATGTATTTAATCACTTTACAAAATTTGTAATCGCATAATAATACTTTTGCAGTTTTGCCAAGTGTGAAAGCGAGAACGCGGTACAAGTGACAGAGATGCACGATCGGCCTAAGCGTTTAGTTTGTGACGCATTATGACGTTTTCGCGTAAAATTGTGTCCAGTAAACCGCTTTACACACATTATAATGAAACAACTTTTACGGATTTTATCGCGGTTTATTTAGTTTTTTACAATAAATGTAAAATCTGGACGTACAGAGAAAATATGTGAATATTTTTTATTTTGTACCGTAATCTAGCATATTTGTCGGTTGCGAAAAGGTCCGTGTTTGACATAACGGTACAAACTCTGTTACCGATTCGATCCGATCTAAAAACTTCATTATACTACAATAAAACCTCTTTCGATCGCTCCATTCAATTTAACGCCCACAGTCTCAATTTATATTGAAATTATAGAGAAACAAATAAAGTGTGTACATTGGCTTTAAAAGGCCGTTGTCCGCCTGCATACTTCATGACGTCATCATGGCTGTTAAGACATTTTTACAACAAATAAGAGAAGATTGTATGTTATACTAAAAGATACCTGAACCTATTTAGGGCCTGTTTCACAATCTCCAGTTAAGTTCCCAATAGGCTATCGGCAACATATTTGACAAATACTTGAAATATACTCCACACCCTATCTGTCAAATATCTATCAAATATGTTGCCGATAGCCTATTGGGAACTTTTCTGGAGATTGTGAAACAGGCCCTTAGTATATTATGTAGCTGAACTACTGACCTCACCTGAACAATTTGAGTTATTTTTATTCTGTATGTTCAAATGCAGTTGAGAATGGATTCACAAGTCGTTACGCTATAATGAGCAACAAACGATCTGACAATCTTACAAATATTTACATACTAGCTGTTGCCCGCAGCTTCGCCTGCGTTAGCGGGATATATAGTCTATATTATCCCGCGTTCCTGTGGGAATACGGGAATGAATTATAGCATGTGTTAATCTGATGTATAAACTATTATGAAGATTCATCTATGTCCATTCAGTAGTGTTTGCGTTAAAGAGTAACAAACATCCTCACACACTTTCACATTTATAATATTTGTAAGATTTTCTTAACGAATAATATAATAATAATAATATATAAAAATATTATCAATCCTTACATGTCCCACTGCTTGGCACTCCTCCTTTGAATATAGTATAACAAATTACTGAAACTGAAGTAAAATATTTGCTTACATCAGAAAGCTCGAACTCTCTAATAATTACTGTCACCATAGATGAAAGCGATGATAATTATAAAGAGTAAAGTAATAAACGACCGGATTTACTCAACGTTAGTTTAAACTAATAGTTTTTATATTATATAATCTTGTTACGGCATGCGTTATGTAAGAAGAAATATGTAACATCCACACAATACAAAATATGTTACACTTACAACTATTCACGGAAACTATTATTTAGATATATTTCTTCCTAGTTATGGATAAAAAAGCATGGCAAAACATTTATTAAAGATAAAATAGAAAATGCGTATTGTCATTGTAGTGGCAAAAACAAATGCTGGCTTATAAAAAGAAGAAGAAGAACAGTATGAATCCGCGCTTTATGGTACTGTGCATTGGAAATTCGAACAACAAAGAAAATTTGAGACGCCGTGTTGGTTTCATTATAACTGACATTCTCACAATTTTCTTAAGCCTTTGCTGACAGTTAACTTACTTTATTATATCAGTTATTCATTCTGAAATCTAATATTAATTTTATTTGGGACCATGTTTTAATTGTATAAAATTATTAACATGATGTATTTCAACTTTTGGGGGCCATTTAGGCTGACATATGATTAAATCATACTAGAAACTTTAATTAAAACTAAATCACCTATAAATATACTACCTAGTTTATATTTACTTACAATTATAATGAAGAAAGAATTGTTTAAATCGGTTGAGTAGTTTTTGAGTTATTGATGTCTCACACTTAGGAACTTGCCCTAGTTCATAAACAATCCGTCAGTGAAAACCGTATCAAAATCCATTCAACACTTGAGAAAATATCGATGCACGAACAGACCAACAGAAAAAAACTACTTTATCCTATGCAAAGAAAATAAAGACATTTTTTGTCATCATCAAATGTATATAATACTCTATATTATCTATATATGATTCGAACTGACGATCCCGGTTATACCGATCATCAAAATAAAAAATATATAAATCATGTACATACTATATATTTGATATAATTATCATATTTTCACTTACCTTATCCTTTATATTAAATAAAACTTGTTATTGTAATCTGCAAAATAAAAAAAATGCGTATTATTGCTGGATAACGGACTATCCGCGCTTAAAGGCAATAGATGACTTCTTTTAGGTTAAGTTATATTCTGACTATGTTATGGCTTTCATCAGACAAAAGTGAGTATATCACCTAACAAATTATAGTTTAAGGCGTTATTATCTCCAGTATTCAGATTGATGTCTGGATTGATCGTTTGTGTTCAAGAAAATTAACAGACAAAAAACACACGTAAAATTACTTACGGCGGTTTTCAATATCCTATCTATCTTAAAATTCCATCTTACAATTTTGACAGATTTTGTAAGAAAATGTGTCAAAATTTATCGATAGTTAAGAACATTTTAAGATAGATAGGATATTGAAAACCGCAGTTAGAGAATTAATAATATACCTTATATATTATTATGTAAAAAAAATTGTTACATTTGTTTAGTTTTCATCATCGCATGATGATGAGAATGATTAACACGATCATGTCATGATTACGATGACGATGAAGTGATGATGATGCTAATGGTGATGTTGAGTGCAAGTCGGTCTAAAAGTGTGTCAACACTGGGAGGTGCGTAAATCTCGCGTAACCTGCGAGACGGTCGGTTATTTTATAACAGTCTACGTAGAGACTTCTCTATGTAGAGTATAGGCAGAGGTAACAGATTCGTTTTGTCACGATCAGACTTTTTGTGGGATGAATTTAAATACCTATAGTTCATAGGTTTGATCTATTTATTCAAATTAAAGTTAATAACAATATATTCTACCGAACAGTGAATCAACATCAAACAATTAAAAGGTTCAAAGAAATCATCTGCCACAAACAATATCTAAATTTGTTGTCTCCCAAATGTTGTATATTCGATTCTTATATTTAATTATTTCCTTTGCATTACATTTAACAAGTTTAAAGCATCAAAGTAGATTATAATAAACTACGTGCCAGCTGTTTACTTGCCAGCGCCATCTAGTAGCGAGTTGAACAAATCAAACCGGCTTCCCCGATCAGTCGCTCGACGAGTCGGTACTTGCAAATTCAGCTAACAGCTTTACGGTTTTTGGAAATAAAATATTATTGTTAGGGACGACATAGCCATTAACTTACTCATTGTAACTCGAACATTAATTATTTGATAAAACGTTAACAGTTTTATCTGTTATATTTTAATAATGATTTGATTAATTGTATAAATAATATTCTAATGTATTTAAGCGTTTGTGGTAGGGAATTTTATAGTAAGCGACCACGCGTATTTCTGACTATCTATACTAATATAATGGTGGATGTTAGTGAATTTGAAACATAGTATGTAACATAAAGCGCAGGAATGCGTTCAATGAGATAAAGCAAAACATTATTTTTGTTTCCCTAAAAAGTGTTCAAAGAGCCTAAAAATGCCTTAAAAAATCTTTACAAAATAATGTGACTTCATCACAGAGTGACTAATTATTATGACATCAAAATAAATTAAAAAAAACATTAATGCAAGTGGACGAGGTGGGCTGGCAGTTGGTATAAATTACCTTGGTTGGTTGTTGGTATAAAGTACCTTGAACTGTCCTTTACAATCTCACTCTAGCCTTTATAATTCTAATAATTGGGAGCACTTTTTTAATATTACATTGTTAAATAAAATATAAGAATAAGAAAAAATAAAAGGCGTGTGTGCGATTCACACACGATAGAAGTGAAACACATGTTAAATGCTCAAATATGTACAAGCAAGTATTAAACAGTCTGCAAAATAAATTATACATACCGGCCACCGACATTTGTTCTCTCGCTCTTTTGTATTTGTGTCTCTTACCTGTCGTTTTTTTCGTTGCATCCGGTTTGAAATCACAACGATTCTAAAGAAGTTTCACTTCAACAAGGAATAAATAATTAAAATGTATTTTTATACTTATACTAAATAAATATTTTAATATACATATTATCAAAATGTTAATTGCGTATTAATGTTTCATAATGCCTAAATTCGTGTAAAAATTATTCACCAGTCTCAAGGAAATAATAAACTAAATACGTACAATCGTTGGAGCCATCTTGCCTTAGTTCCCGAGTTGATTGAGGAAATGTGCTCTTTGACATTGATTTCATGAATACCAATGATCTTCCTGCTGTCTGTTTAGCTTACCCTTATACATATAAAACACAACGATTTCACCTTTATTGAGTTCAATTTAACGTTATAAAAAATTGGAATTATTGTATTTTAGCCATAAAATATGATAATATTTTTGTCTGGCAACATCGTAATGTTTTGTAAAGCAATTTTTTTTACCGAAATATTCATGAAACTAGGCAATTACGTTGCCAATATATTGTAGGTAATATTCGAAAGTAATAAGACGAGAAGTGACGACAACCGACCTTGTCATACACCGAACGTCATAGGTCGTATTTTTAGCAATAATGACTTTTGTAAAGAAATAATGTGACAGTAAATGGACATTTTTGAAGTAAAACTTCATTAGGCGCGACTAGGGAGTAACTCAGATTCTTTTTTTGACGGATGTGACGCTTACTCTATAGTCTGTGTAGTTTCCGCTATTTAAAAAAATATATATTTTTTTCTTAAATTTTGTTGGAACAGGCTAAGACCAGAGGTCATACATAAAAAAATATGATGACAATCAAGTACCTATTTCAAATGAAAAAAATAATAATAATAACATTTTAAAATCTTTGTAAAGCACATGACATATAAATATAATTAAATATAATATGATATTTTTTATTATTTTAAAAAAAAAAGTCATTTCAGTGATATATGCCGTCAACGCCAAAAAAGTTTTACTTCCATCGCGCGTAAAGGTTACACGCACACACTTTTTTTCTATTAATCTCAAAGTGTTTCAATAATAACAGAGCTCTCCCAAGGTCTGGTCATGAATGAAGAAGTTTTATCACCTTGCATGGGCTGATAAGAAAGGACTGTTGAATGTTTCCGTCCAAACAGCAGATACATTTCTGCTATTAAAACAATTCGTCAATCAACTGAATAACACGTGACTCAATGTCTCTGGAGCATGGAAAAAACCGCTACAATAATTAGCACATCACCATATGGACGATAATGAGCTTTCATCGTATTCCTCTCCTACCTAATGATATTAATATACTATTTACAAAACGTACCGTGTTCAACTCTAATACGTCACTGTAAAGCTGTGTTTTGTATGCTACAGAGTTATACACCAAACATTCGTTCAGAGATGCTCAGTGCGTGGTCTACGTTAATAGTATTTGTGAATGAACACGCAATTTGACAGGTTAAAACATCGCTCTAATGATCAATACTCAATCTTATAAAGCAAAGTAGCTAGGAATTTCAATACCTATATGATGAATCATCATTGTTTTAATAATATAACATACTTAAAGTGAAAATTTTATTACATCGTCTCAATATTTTTCATCTGTGTGTTGCATGTCACGTGACGATCGGAGGCCAATATGGCGGCTAGAGTTCGCATCAGCTGACCGTATAGTGTACAAACTGATACTTATTTGTGCCAGTGCTCTATGCTATTTTGTTTGTTAAATGTCTATAATATGAAAAAAAGTTTCACTTTTACCGTGATTACATAAAACCACACAATCTTTTTTTTTCGTTTACTTTGAAGCATTTTTAGATTACGAACTCCTAATTAATAATATTATTCTATAGTAGTAGTAACTAATTTAAATGACAGATAAGCAATAATTAAATTATGTCAAAATACCATTAACCTAACTAAAAACATTTCTACCGTTGGTAACCACCACGATTTTAGTTTTATTACAAAGATATAACTAAATATATATTTTAATTAGCATATTTTAAATGTGCAAGCTGCAATAGGCATTGTGCAAACAAAAGAAGTATCAGGTAAAGGAAAAAGGGGACCGTACAAGCAAACGTCGCAGTAAAATGATTTTGAGTACGCTTAAAAAGTTGACATATTGTTCCATTTCCGTGAGTGCCGTAGGCAAAGAGAATGTCTGTCGCGACAGGGTTACCAGAAAACAAAATATAATATTCGCAACATAATTACCAGGGAAAAAAAACATATTCGCGACAAAGTTACTAAGGCATAACATATAATCGCGACAAAGTTACTAGAGAATAAAACATATTCGCGACAAAGTTACTAGATAATAAAATATATTCGCAACGAGGTTACTAGGGAATAAAATATATTTCTACTAACGCCCGATTTCGGGAAGGCCATCAACGCAAAAATTAACAAATCAACTGTAAAGTCTCTTGTTAAGTGTCAAATGAGTTGCTAGAAGCATGGTTAAATTACTTAATTTGATCAGCCTGCTAGTTAACAGCAGCAGCAACTATAGTGAAAAGCTCTCAAATTTGACTCTAGAATCCTATGATACCGCCATTAACAGCCATGTTAGTTGACATACACTTTGACCAACGTTTTACGTTTCAGAAACCGGGCGTTAGTCCCAGAAAATACAACACTAACTGAACTAAGGATATGTTGTAACAAATTAATCACAAAAGGAAAACAATAAGACCCACGACTAAGGGGGACGTTACTAACCCGTATTTTTAAGAATATAATGCGCTTGTTACAAGTTTGTAAAGTCAAATATGTATGTTAAATCGCTCGTACCGTGTTTTTTGTCTCTGCGGATGACCTTACAATAAATTTAAAAAAAAAGTAAAAATACAAAATAAAGTAAATATTATAATTTCGTAGACATTATTTTATATTTGCCTTTTTAGTCAATGATCTAGTGAGTGGTAACCCTAGTCGCGTGTAAAGAAGCGTAATACACTGGTCGAAAATCAAAGCTTAGAACGCAATTTCAATGCTCGCAATAAGGCTTTTTAATATTAGATCATAGAATAATTACAGTATAGGAACTAAGGCCACGCGACCATTTTGAAGCACTACTACTAACAAGTATAAATTATAGTAGTATCCTATCTTATTACTTATATACTTATCTTATATCCTATCTTAGTATGCTAACCACAATACGATTATAGGTCGTTGAATTCCAAAAATATACATTTTACATTTTCTTGCTAGATTCTTCTCATACTATACTAGTATGTATTTCATTTTTTGTAATAGAATATTTGAAAAGATTAGTTCCACTGAGTTTGTTTCACCGGTTCTTCTCAGTGGGCTTGCTTTGGACCCGGTAGACTCAACTGACGTTCAAAAAGATACTTTGATGGTACTATTTTGAATAAAAATTTTGACTTTGACGTTGACTACATATAATCTAGACCTCCAAGATTTCCTTAAGCCTTTTTCAATTCGCGGAAACGTGTAAATATTGTACTATAAGTAGGCGATTTCAATATCTCCAATAGCGTTTATCGTATCGATAATATTACAACCACATATCGCTATCAGATATAACCGATAAACTCATCCATGAACTTATAATGTACAAAATAAGCGCATATTACCTAATAGCTAACTCGGTAAACGTGGTTTCAACTTCCATATAAATTATTTCTAGATAGGAACACGGTATGAAATACTCAAATATATGCCAAATATAGGTATTAGGTACATCGTCCAAGCCCCACTACGGTTCAGGCTTTGTCGTGGCGGTGGGACTCAGTAGCCCAGGGTGACCCCAACAGCTTGGGGAAAGCGAATTGAGCCGAGGGGCTCTTTGTACCCCGCCTATAAGAAGAGGGAACAAAAGGGGCCAAGGGGCGAAGACGGTAACTTCGCCTCATTGTACTGTCCCGAATCCCGATGTTGGGAGAGGTTGTTCCGGTGCGGGGCCAACCCCTCTGTGGAGGTGGCGTCGGTCCCCTGTGGGACTCTACTCTACCCACTAAAACCCGACGAGTGCCACCAATGGTGGCTCGCCTTTGTAAGGTACCCCGGATGTACAAGCATCAGGGCACCACGACGGCTAGTCAGTCACCTCCACAGAGGGGTTGCCCCGCATCACAGAACAACTCCTCCCAACGTCGAGACAGTACAATGAGGCGAGGTACCCGTCCTAGCCCCTTGCCCCTGCTTTTTGTCCCCTCTTCTTATAAGAGCGGTATGAAGAGCCCCTTCGGCTCAATTAACTTCGCCCAAAGTGCTGGGTTCACCCTAGGCTACTGAGTCCCACTCCCACGACAAGGCTTGAACCATGGCGGGGATTCTGTAAGAATCTAAGCTAGACTGAAGTCTTCTCTAATTTCCTAGGTGAAGACACCAGGCTTAAGCCTTTCTAACCCCCTTTAATAACGTCGGTTGAGTATTTAATACAAGATTCCAATATACACACAATTACTAGCTTCATCTAATTAATCCTAATTCCACTAAATAGCGTCGCATCTATACATAGTTTGTGTGTCCATCCGTTGGTTTAATATCAACGGTTAAAATGTTTCCATTTTTTTTTTCATTTTTTTATTGAATATTTTAGTAACTTTGTAAGTTGAATGCTGTAATGTTTTCATATTTTTGATATGGTTGTACTTATTTAATAAATAAATATTTGAATGAGATACAAACATTGTCATGTCGTTGTTATAAGTCATGGTCTATAGCTATGTGCAAAATTTCATTCAAATCAGCTTAGCCGTTTTCGAGATATGAAATAACTAACAAACTTTTACATCTACTATTTTACTAAAAAATATTCTTGTAATAAAATAAAAAGTCTTGACAATTGAACTGTATGCAAAAAGATTTTTTAACCCGACAGAAAGTTACTGAGATCTGCACATTCAAACCAACAAATAAACAGCTTTACTATATTTTATGTACAAACATGATTGTTATAGATCATACTGTCCTGGCCGTTTAGTTTTTTCTAATGTCCAATAATTAGCTTGTTATGTCAAATGTCTAATGAGAATGTCATCTTTATCCCTAAAGTTTATAAAAACTGGCAGTATATTTCATTGTCTCGACGCATAAAAACTCATAACTACAAACGCCGGTCGCGCTGTTATGTCAATTAGCACCAGATGCACGGAAAACCTGTTTCGAACCATATCTTATCGAGCCTCAACCACAGGCCTCAACCCTCACCAAAAGATTAGAGAAGAAAGTCAAAAGAAGTCTACTACCACAGTGACAGGATTCGAGGCTAATTAATACTAAATAAATAAACGTCATAATAAAACAATTACTATAGTCGCCGAAATTATCTACATCTACACTAATCTAAACTAATAATATTATAAAGAGGAAAACTTTGTTTGTTTGTTTGGTTGTAATGAATAGGTTCAAAAAGTACTGGACCGATTTTAAAAATTCTTTCACCATTCGAAAGCTACATTATCCACGAGTAACATAGGCTAAATTTTATTCTGATAAAAAATAGGGTTCCGTATGATATTTTGGTTTTTCGGACACAAGGTGTAAAAAATGTTATTTTGCGTACTAAGATCCCGTTGTAAATCTTAGTTAACGCAGGCGAAGCTGCGGGCAACAGCTAGTAAATGATAAAACTATAATTTATTCAAAACATAAGACCTTGTAAAAAGTACAAGTTTTTCAATCTTTTACGCTAATAAGTTCGATATCACATTCCAGCTAGTTTTATTGAAAAATAAAATAAATAAATAAAAAAAAATGTGGCAAGAAACATCAGACATCCACTCCCGTGCATGTGTCGACGACAACTGCTTGTTGGCGCGATATTCAAAGTAGAACGGGCACGCGTTGGAACAGCTGATGCGCGTGCGCACCTGTATTGATTTACTCTCTCTTTCTAGCATGTGACGTGCAATGAACCCCGTGGACGCTGGCAGCGACTAGACTTACATCTACTGCCGTTTTGTGACGTCACGGTGGGTTCAATTCGGGCATACCGTTGTAATGTACTGTATTTAACCATATTTGTTAATAATTGTTGTAAACATTACATAAAATACGGGAATATAATTGTAATTATTTAATAATAATTGTAATACGAGTGTATTATAATTATTATTAATAGTTGTGACTTTCCGACGGCGCATTTAGGACAGATTTCTTTATTTGATGTTATCCTAAAGAGATAATCTTCCTTGTCTATAATTGGAGATTGCGAATGATTTTACAGGAAGTTATGTAGGGTTTAAGTATAATATACTTAATCCGGATCAAGGTCTATTTAAATACCAAAGTTCGTGCTAATTCGTTCAGAGTATCAAACTTATAACGTTATACACGTGTATTTTTAACAATCACTTTTTTCATTCACATAAACTTATAAAACTAGATCCAGTTGGCCTTCGAATGTGATATCTATAGGTAGCCGGTTCAAATCCAAGGAGTTCATACTACACAAATCCATCAGACCAATGTTCAGCAGTGGACGGACAAAGGCTGATGATGATGATGTTGATAGTGGAATCCATCGGCATATATATTTTAATATCCCTAGATAGATAAAAGATGGGCAATTAAATTTTCGTCGTCAATGTTATGTAAAAGGTTATTAAAAAAACTAGCTGGCTTAATAACTTAGATTTACATCAGTATCTTGATTGATATTAATTATTCTATTGTCTATGTCACTCACCTAGGCCGACCAACACTTCATCAGCCTTGCAGTAGCCGATCCGTGTTGGATGTGAGTGGCAAGAGATCGGTTGTCTTGGAGTTCATTGAAGAAGGCCTATGTTCAACAAGGGAAGGATAAAGGCTGATGATGATGATGATGATGATATGTCGCTTAGTGTTAACGTAGCATTCTAACGGTGAAATATTTTTTAATATATGTTGTGTAGTTTATGAATTCATTCATAACAAACCAAAACGAGTACAAACTTTTTTTCTACTTCTATGATAAAGGAAAATATTGTTATACCAATACGGTATTTGACTAATTCTGGAAATCGTTTTAAATGATTCTTTTAGTATATAATAAACGTACAGTAATAATTTTTCTGTGAAATTTACAGTATATAGGATAAAAAACGATGTTAAAATTTAAATTGTAAAAATCGCGGCAAAAACGACGTCTTTGTAATGGCTCCGGTCACGTGACGCATGTGACGTCACACACTAGTAAACCAATCCACCTTGTATACTTCTGAAGGTGCATTGCTTTTTTTTTCTTCAAATTTCAGTATTTATTGGAAGAAATGGCTTATAAATGGTGTGTAGTACCACAATGTACAAATACGTCTATAAAAACTCCGGAAAAATTATTTGTTTCAGTTCCTACGAATCCCAAAAAACGTAAATTGTGGTTACGATTGGCGCGATTAAGAGAGCCAAACAGTATTTCGATGCATACAAATGTTTTTATGTGGGAAGATCACTATTGTGAGTACCTGAAAAAAATTATATATGATTCTATAGAATCATATATAATCTATATATATTTATATATGACTAGCTGTTGCCCGCAGCTTTGCCTGCGTTAACTAAGATTTACAACGGGATCTTAGTACGCGAAATAACATTTTTTACACCTTGTGTCCGAAAAACCAAAATATCTTACGGAACCCTATTTTTATCAGAATAAAATTTAGCCTATGCTACTCGTGGATAATGTAGCTTCCGAATGGTGAAAGAATTTTTGAAATCGGTCCAGTACTTTTTGAGCCTATTCATTACAAACATACAAACATACAAAAATAGGTACAAATCTTTCCTCTTTATAATATTAGTATAGATATAGATTACATATTACTTATATTTAATTCTCAAGAAATATATATTATATTAATATTATAGGTTTAAAATAACATGAATTATTTAAATTAAATTATTAGGTAAGTACACTAATCATTCTTAAATTTATATTTATTTACTATAACTACTTGCTGTTAAAAAAAATAGTTTGCATAAAATATTCCCTCATAATCTTTTAAATGTACCTATTGTAAATCGTTATATACTTCGCTATAGTACCTCCGAGATTATGTGTACAAAGTTTCATGATGATCGGTTGAGTAGTTTTCGCGTGAAAGCGTACCAAACACCCCTAAGCTTCAGCTGAATAATAATCAGCGTTATTCTTAAAGAAAAGTGCAACCATCAATGATATTATATTATCATTGGCAACCATAAAAGCGTCTATCATATTATGTAGGTTCAAGGTTGCTGTTATCGCATCATCGCTTGCACAAAATTTCCTTCCATTTTGTGATTATATATACTTACCACTATTAATGACTAGTTATAAAAAAGGTCCAAAAGTTGTTTAAAAATAGCTCAGAAGTAAAAATAATAACCAAAACACATTAAACTCGAACGACAATCAGTAGTACAAAATATTGTTTACTTGCGTGTGACGTCACGAGTGCTACCACCAATCACAGGGCGTTTTGATTCACATCAAAGATTTTAAAAAATATCATTTTTATTTTGCGAATTATGCAAAATATATGCATTATTTTGTTTAAAAAAAGTGATAATGGTTTTCTTTAGACTATTATACATATAATAATATACTCGCCTAAATATTCAAATTACGAATTTAAATACGTTTTTAGTACAACAGCTTTCTTATGATTTTGCTTATTTTATTTAGGGCCTGTTTCACAATCTCCAGTTAAGTTCCCAATAGGCTATCGGCAACATATTTGACAGATATTTGACAGATACTCCATACTCTATCTGTCAAATATGTTCCCGATAGCCTATTGGGCACTTAACTGGAGATTGTGAAACAGGCCCTTAGTTTTATTACATTTTGTATTGTTACGTTTAACTCGTAGGTATAAGAAACAGATATCATGCTTTATAATGCTTCCGATATATCAATAAAACATAATATAACCTAATTGTACATACTATTTTTTTTAGTGTCTTAAAAGTTTTATACTTAAAATTCTGAATGTGTTAATAACGAAGCATTATTTAAAACTATATTGCGATAGATTATGTTCTTACAAAATTTGAAACTTTAATATATTTTATATTAATATAATTTGAAATTTGCATAGATTCTATTTTCTAAAAAAAAATGAAAACAGCTGGTGATTTTTGAAATTAAGGTATTTTGTCTATTCCATTTTTAATTAACACAACCTATTCCATCATTAAATGACGTAAAAATACACCAGTTATGTGAATAAATGAAGGGGAAAAATATCCCGATCTACAAAAATATAAATTTACATGCTAAGGTCAGCTATAAAAAGTAATTAGCTTTTGTATATGTTTTTTACCGAGAAAATGTTGTTTCATACATTTGTACCGACCGCTAAAGATATGAAAAAATGGGTGTCAAATAATACTTTTCGCATTTCTTGCATTTTAAAATGAAAGTTGGTTATATTTGACTAGATAAGCTAATTTAACTAAACATTTTGTGGATGTTATCGCGACTCATTATAGTTTTCGGATTCCCGTCGTTTAGGATGTTTCACAGCAATCATGGAAGGTTTAAATATAAAAGTTGCGATACTAGACTTAGGGCCTGTTTCACAATCTCCCTTTAAGTTCCCTATAGGCTATTGGCAACATATTTGACAGATGTTTGACAGATACTCCATACTCTATCTGTCAAACATCTGTCAAATATGTTGCCAATAGCCTATAGGGAACTTAAAGGGAGATTGTGAAACAGGCCCTAAATAGATAATTTAAACACTTTTTGTAAGATCTCATAAAATATCACAAGTTATATTTTGTATATACAACATAATATTTTGTATTTCCGTCAGAGTTTTAAACGTATATATAACTATATATATAACTTAATAAACGTACGTAAATATGAGCTGATAAAATACACAGACAATTATTTTTAATGATAAACTTTTGTATTGATTTTTTATCATGTAAAATCCAGAATTCATGTATGTATGTGTAATGTGTATAATAATGTGATTAATTATTGTAATTTAAATTACATTTTTCCCATCATCTTACTAAATTTATGATAATCTTAGTTCTCAATAGAATAAAAAGAACTCGAATAAGAGAACGATCTAGCGTGTACTTCATGTTTACACAATAACGGCATTTTTTTAATAATAAAAATCATGTAATTTAAGTACTGTTAAACAATATATTAACAGTTATTTCAGTCTAGTTGTGAGTATAAATTATTTGTAGATAAAATTAAATTATTTCGTTAATTAATTCAAAGATGTGCGAGTGCGATGACCTGATGTTAATTGGCGGCTATCACTATTCGTTATCATCAAGGCATGCAGAAAAATGATCTTCTAGAACTTCAACAATTGGGTTTTACTGTGATTAGATGTGATTTACCCATGTGGTTTTCTTTGCTCTTAAATCAATATTTTATCATCATCATCATCATCTTCGGCCTCTATCAGTATATTCCTGAAGTATCGGACAATTTAACGAATAAAAATCTTTACCAATCTAAGTAGTATTGTATAAGCGGGCCTAAGCAATTGATTTGCTTCTCTTCGTTTTAAATATTAGTATTAGCCAATTTTCAAGACATGATCTGTGGTATTCTTACGCCTTTTTTTCGGTTGGATCTAATGCTTCGTAAGGTAGTTATATAGTATGTTGTTACCTGTGATATAGTAAGTTGGGGGGGTTATTTTCACGGCTTTATGGCGTCAGGTTCGTTCCTGTGGTGGGTCTCTGTCTCACCACCGCCGGATGAAAATTCTTACGCACTTTGTCCTGTACAAAACATTTTGTAGTTTTCCAAATTTAAAATCATTCTTGATTTCACTAGAACACACACAATTTTTATCAACAGCTCAGTGACATAAACACGTACCGAATGATTACTATATAATACCTAAGTAAAATATAAATTCGCATAATATATATAAAATAGACAAAATATCTCTATGTATGAATACATGGAAATACCTATTTTCATATATTCATAGGGATATTTTGTTAGAAAAAGAAAAACTATTTGGACAAGACTTTAGTTAGAAAAACTCTTTGGACCTTTAGCCCAGAAACACGTGAAAGTGTAGTTATTGCGGTCAGCGGGCAAGGAGCCATGGAGTCAACATAACTACCTCCTTCCTGTCCGTCTGTGTGGAAATGTGGCTTTTGATAGCGCTCGGCTCTGTTTATTAGAGATCCGTACGAAAGGGCGCCAATAGAGCTCTGTTTTTGTTTTTTTTTCGATAGGTCTAGACTTTTAGGCCTGATGGCCTTTAAGCTCAATCGGTAGGTAAACAATAGAGCTCTGCAATGACTGTTGTGTGACTCAGTTCAGGTCGTCACAGGACTGTATCATTAAATTATTATTGCGTAGAATTTTTAGATTGTTGAGTAACTTTTGTCCATCGTTTTACTCGCGTAGATGTTTATCACATTCTAACTAATATTATAAACGTGAAAATAGGGATGTTTGTTACGCTTTCACGCGAAAACTACTCAACCGATCATCATGAAACTTTGTACACTTGGTATCGGAGGTACTACAAGTAATATGGGATACATTAAAAAGGAACATTTTTGGCTTACGCAGGTGAAATCGCGGTGATAGCTAGTATGATATATGTATTACGATGTGATGTTGTGATTGTGATACTCACATTGTATCACCATTATCTATTCATCATCTATTGACGAAAACCTAGTTCATAAACTGCGTGGAAAAGTCAAGCTAATCCATTCCATCATCATCATTATCACCACCGACTTTTATCCGTCTGTTTTTGAACATGTAACTTCCTCAGTGAAGCTTGCAACGGAAAAACGAATCAAATCTTTTTTTTTTCAATGATAAAGCAGAAATAGTATTCGGAAATAGTATATCGCGGTTTCACCCGCGTTAGCTTAGATTTTCAGACGTATTAGGTTCGATAATGATTATTTTTATAGCCTAAATTACTCCTTATTATATCAGCTATCTACCAGTAAAAGTCCTGTCAAAATCGGTCTAGCCATTTCAGAAATCAGCCGGAACAAACAGGCCGACAAAAATTGAAAAAAAAAAGTTGTATTTTAATAATGTACCGTATTCGTATGCATGTAGGCGGTTATTTTAATATTACAAACAGACACTTCAATTTTATGTATATATTTAGAAACATAAATATATTATCGCAGATAGACTAAGTAATATATTCTGGCAAAATTGCCATATGCCATGCAACAGTTGGTAATATGAGGTTTATACGGGTACTGTTATGTTAATTGATGGCAAAAACCACTAGGGTAGGTGCGGAGTGAACCGTACAACGGGTTCACCCACCGTGACCAAACTCACGTTACCGATGAGAGCTTTATATTTAGTTCCTCTTTTTTCCTTTCCTTAGAGAAATCACAAAAATCTCCTCACAAAACCTTATACAATATTTGCAATGCTATGCTGTGTTTATTTTTAACGTGACAATGTCTAATATCTCGATATTACGGGCAGCATGCACGAAAAAGATGACGTCATGTAGCGTTCCGCCAGCGAGAGCGCGGCACGAACGATAGAGGGGCATGATCGGCTCAAGCGATCGGCTTAGTTCGGTTCGTAATGTTTGACGTTGTCAGTATACAAAGAAAACACACGACTTGAGACACAAACAATTTTTTTATAATAATGTACACCATGTAAAAAAGGCAATAAAGATGTCTCTCGGCCTGTATAACCTGTACAATCAGGCAACAGGCTGTATATAAAAATATATTTAAAATCACAGACTAAATAGCAAACCCCATTTCGAGCTTACTGATGTGTAAAGCTTTGGTCGAGCACAGCCACATTCGATTCTCTGAGGCCTCTAGTAAATAAATATTATATTGTGAGTTCGGATGTACATACTACATAGTAGTAGTACATAGGAGCTGTATATGTGTTTGTTCCGGCTAATCTCTGAAATGGCTGGACCTATTTTGACAGGACTTTCACTAGCTAGCTAATATTATAAGAATAAACATACGCCGGGTTTCCGAAAGGCTGATCAACGTAAAAATTAACAAATCAACTGTCAAATCTCTTGTGATGTGCCAAATTAGTTGCTAGTAGCATGGTTAAATTAAGTACTTTGATCAACCCGTTAGTTACATAGCCACTACAATGAAAAGCTGTCAAATTTGAATCTAGAATGTATGTTAACCGCCATTAACAGCCATGTTAGATGACATACGCTTTGACCAACTTTTCAGACACCGGTCGTTAGATTACAATAATAGTCTTTGTCAATCCGGATAAGATTGTAAATCTAAATGCGGGTGAAGCCGCGAGCAACAGCTTGTAATAAATATTAAATAAGCATTACTGAGTTCTCCCAGCGTGACAATTACTAATGGCCTACCAAGAACATATCAAAGTGACAATTTAATAATCCAGTTTGCGTTTCCGAGCGACCTAATACCTCCTCGACTAATTTCGAGGACAACAAGAACAACGCCCATCAATATAAGTATAGAGGAATGCTAATAACTTAAAAGACTAGGATAACGTAGTCTGATTGATCATGGGCTTATACATTTACTAGCTGTTACCCGCGGCTTCGCTCGCGTTAAATTCGGAGTAGCGCAATTCCGTACGTGCGTATGGTAAACACAGCATATTTTTTCGAACTACCCTGTGAACTTTCATCTCTTACTTCATGCGTATATAGGTAAAAATCTTCAAATCAGTGGAACAATTATTAATGGTTCTTTAATTTTTATCAAGTGTCTAAATTCAAAGTTTCATGGCGTCATTGTTTTATGTACAGGATTGTTATATTCAGAACGATAGGCTGACCGGAAACGAATACCCTTTATCCGAGACTTACTCATCCATACGCTGGCTCTCCTGAACATGATATTAATGATTTATTTTAAGGGCCCGACGGATATTATCCTTACTAATATAATAAATGCGAAAGTAACTCTGTCTGTCTGTCTGTTACGGTTTCACGCCTAAGCCACTGAATTGATTTTGATGAAATTTGGAACAGAGATAGATTAGACCTTGGGAAAGGACATAGGCTACTTTTTGTTGCGAAAAAAAGCTTAGGGGGGTTTAAATAGGGGATGAAAGTTTGTATGGAAGTTCGTCATTATACATAGAAGATGACGCCATGAAACTTTGAATTTAGACACTTGATAAGAATTAAATAACCATTAATAATTGTTCCACCGTTTTTAAGATTTTTACCCATATGGGCATGACATAGGAGATGAAAGTACGCAGGGTAGTTAAAAAAAATCTGTCTCCGTTTACTATACGTATGTACGGAACTGCACTACTCCGAATTTAACGCGAGCGAAGCCGCGGGTAACAGCTAGTTGTGTATAAAATATTTTGTAAAGGGCTGAATTGTGAATCTAAACTTTGTATTCTCAAATCTACTCATACCACTTGATAACGCCATAATGCGTCACGAGCCGAACGCTTAGGCCGATCGTGCCTTTGTATCGCTGGTTCCGAGCTATCGCTTGCACGCACGGCTCGGTCGGAACGTAAATATATGAGTCATGCTTTTTCGGAAATGTTGCCGGCGTCTATCGAGTTATAAGACGTTATCACATCAAAAAGTAACTGGGTAATCCCAAATTTCCACGCAATACCAGAGAATCAACAAGTATGGAAAGATAAAAAAAAGGCTTTTAATGATTTTTGCGAAATGTATTTAAAACTATATCTAATGCATTTTTTTATCATCGCTTAATAATTCAAAAATAATGGGCTAATTATAGGTATAAATATAAAAAGCAGATAATATATGAGATACAATATATAACAAGCACAATGCGTGACCAACTGGTTAGCGGCTAGCGCCCTCTACAATTGTGGTTTATCTATGATTACACATTTAAAATTATAATTAGCGTTTTTCAAATGATTTCAATAAATTAAGTTTTCAAATCGTTAGATTCTATGTTCGAAGTGAAGCTAACAACGTTACTAATCGACGCTATTTCTATGAAATAAAAGAATGAATTAATCAAAATACTATCTAGGTACTACGGCAGATAGGATTAGTATTAGATAGGTAATAGAAATGAGGACTAAAACAAAGAAGTCTTTCATCCATAATTATTACACAAGTATATTTTTTGCTAAAATGCTAAAAATCTTTATACATAATCTTACACAGCTACTAATATGTTTTATAATTTATATTATAGAAAATAGCACCAAATCGCACTTGAAAAATATGAACATATCAAAAAAGCCCGCTAGAGTTCACTGACCCTCATAAGACTAGAATCTAGATGAAGATAAAAGCGCAACTTAATATGCCGAGCAGTAGAAAAACATAAAAGCGTAAGTCAAGAGCATAAACAAACATAAAATGTTAATAAATCTTTAATATTACTAAATAAAGAAGCACTTAATACAGGAATAATATCATTAAAAATAGATTCTTTTTACTGCATTCATAAACCGTTGAAGTACTGAACCGTTCAAGCGAGGCACTTCCGGGGATCAAGGCACCAAATAATAGATAAGCTGAATGACATGGAACCTTTGCCTCATTATTCGATAAAGAAATATACCACAGATAACATTGTTGACAAGCGTCAGATCGTTTGTGGCGCCAAAAAACACGTAACAATGTATTCGATATTAATTAAATTTTTTTGAGTTTTAGTTATTTTTTAAGATTCTAATAACTTATATTTTGTAGTAACAAATGAATAATAATTACTTTAATTCACATTGAATAAAAATATATAACTGTCATTAAAACTTTCCCTTATATATTCTTCATTCAAATGAGCAAGCTAGAAAAAGTTATTTAAAATAAAATGTAACTGATGATTAATTTTTGAATTCAATCGCTTGACTTTCTTTAAGAAACAAAGCTATTTGCGGAAGAGATTAGCAGTATTAAACAAAAGATGATTAACTATATAAAATGTTTTGTGAGGATAAATACTTTTTTGTTTTCTAGATCAACAGCCATATAAAACAATGTCACAATTTACATCCGATATGTTACATTACGGATGGAAAATTTGTATACTTTTTAAAGGAACCTAAAACTACTCCATAATTTTAAAGATAGCACCGTACGGAGGAGTGTGCAGCGAATGTGCGTAGTTTCCAAAACTTGTCCTGCGAGTTTACGGCAGTTGGCAAGGCTCTGAGGTCAATGTTCCTGCCCTAAAAACCTAATACCTCTATCGTATGTTTAAAAACAAGAGCTTTGTAATTATTTAGTTTTTTAATTAACAAGAGCTTAGTATTATTATGGTCCTTCGAGTCGGATTTAGATAAAAATATTAGTGTGTAAATGCAAAATTTATTTTAATGTTTATTTGGATGGTTTTATATTAAATATAAACATTCAACGACTGTTTTTTTAGTCTATCGTGGAAAAACGTGGAAATATAAAACAGCAGTTTTTCCATAAACCTTTAAACGACATTCGAAACAAACAAACATTCCTTTATTGGATACTTCAACCAAGGTCAAGGAAAATTCGTAAAGATGTTGTCTTATATCATATGGCAAGGTGCGTCATAGTGCCCAAAGTGGCCGGTGAGGACGCAAGGACAAGTGAGGTCAACGTTCCCCTAATAAATAGTGTTCCGACGAAAATCGTCAGGCGTCAGTCGTATGGTATATTGTTTGGTTTGTAACCGACTTGAAGAAAAACAGTAGGTTCATTCATCTGCATGTATGTATGTTTGTGACACGATTACTCCGCAAATTGTGAATGGATTTCGATGATGCTGTTTTGTTTTTTAATTTGGAACGTTGGTTAATACAGCACCAAATACGACAGCGACATGACAAGTAATATAACATACCGACGTGATAAATGCAAATATAGTAGGTACTAGTAGTAAAAGAATTGGTTGACATAATATATTGCTATTAAATTATAGAATCTTAATTATTTTTTACCTTTTAACTAGCTTACGATATGTAATTTGACAGCTATTGTCGTTCCCATACAGTAAGTATTATATTCTATTCGTTTAGAGTTTCTGCCACTTGTCTAGAGGGGCTGATGTGATCTAAATTAATCTAAGTATTTAATATTTTAATCATGAATGTTTTTTTAATATAGGTATATTTTACATGGGTTTACGTTTCCAAACGAGATTGATATTTTTATACTCGTATAACATTGGCCAGACGGATTTGGAATATTAAAGCATATTGGTTTTATTAATATGAAATATTTGCTCTTGAGCACTACATGTAGCTCATGGCTTTGCCTGAGTTATACGTAGTTGTGTGTTATACACATTGCCCTCCTCGCCTGATTTCGAGGAGACCCGTGTCCAGCAGTGGGACATAAAGGGTTGATACTTTACTTCACTTTTACAGTATTGATAAATAATAGTGTAAAATACTTTTAGTTTTAATAATTTAATGGCCATCTAATGTTTTAGAGTGACATTGGTTCCCGGGTCATGGGTACGAATACACCCTAATTAAGAAACAACCCGTTTTTATAAAAAAAACAGCCTATTTTTATCTCTTATCCAAACTACTGCTAGTTCCAGAGATAAGTATATAGATACATACTCTTTATTATTTATTGACTAAGTCTACAGGAATTTTATCGAAAATACTAAGTAGCAACTCCTCTTCCTCCTCTAAATAAGGCGAGGAGCGTATTTAGAGGAGAGTAGAAGAGAGTATCTGATAATGATGATATCTGCGGCGACAAGTTTTGTTTCGAAATAAGTTTCATACAAATATCGGGTATGATAAGAATTGATGTTCAGCACGTGGTCAGAATCGGCGAGACGTCAACTGGTGCATGAACCAAATAAGAGTACATCATCATCATCACTGCCACACTATGCCTAATGCCTATCACCAGCGATAGAGATGACTTATTTTTAACCCCAGACACAAAAATTTAAAAAACTTGACAGCTAACGCCCGTATTCAAAAAGCGTAGGTATTAGGCTAACTAATAAAACAACACTATGCAAAGAACGCTACCTATGCGCTCCTCGTGTAAATAGTCGGACTTTACAGACGCATAGTGGCAGATTTCACATAAGTATTATCTACGAATTTGAATGACTTACACTATTCACAAACAGTACTATGAGGTATCACAGTACTCCCCAACGCAGAGTTAAGTGTGTTTTCTGTGGCACCGTAGTTCTTAAACGCAAAATTTGAATGCGGTTTATTTATGGTTTTATAAATAATGCTTATTAGCAATGTTACTTTAAAATGACTTATCAAATTCGGTTCAGCTGTTTCACTATTAGCTGTGGGAGTTTTTAAGTACATTTAACATTTTCTATACGTATTATTACGATACAAGAGAATGAATGAAAAACATTAATTTTAAAATCATGAGCAAAATCTTATAATATTTATATAAAGCTGAATAGTTTGTTTGTTTGAACGCGATTATCTCAGGAATATTCATTGATTTGAATGATTCTTTTAATGTTAGATAGCCCATTTATCGAGGAAGGCTATACATAATCCCACTAAGATACCGTTGCTACTCATTAACGCAGGCGAAGTTGCGGCCAACGGCTAGTTTAATAATATTAAAACATATAATATGACATAAGTATCTTCGAGAAATACAAAGTTCGCCACTTCCATCTTATCAACAGTTGTTTTTATCAACGATCATCATCCCGCGGTCTACTCGTCTACTCGAATGGCCCATTATTCTTCAGAAAAAAGGTATTTTGTTCGTTAATATTTTTCCATCGCCGATAAATCAACATTTTTCAATTCATAAGGCTGATAGTCCCCTAACGTGATTAGTCCGGTATTGTCTGCCCCCCTTCCCCTCATCTAACCCCCTTCGCCTCTCCGTCCGCGGACGTCTCCCGGGGCCCGAATATGTAATTACATTTATTCGTATTCCAGGGACAAGACAGAAATTAACTAGATAGTGTAAAAGTTTTAAAAGCCTCCAGTTCATACGGGTTTGTCTAGTGGTTAGAGTTTTTATGGTTTTTTATATTTCGATAGGTAGACGATCCTGTAGGGCTATTCTGTAAAAACCATTTCGATATCAAGCTTCACCTGAGTGATAGAGCTCACTTCACGCTCACTTCGAAAGTGAACTTTATTGTTATAGATAGATAGTCGAGTTTTAAAGAATACAAGTTCGTCATATCACCGCGGATTCCGCTTTCGAGATTCGAAAACAACCTTACAGTATAGCCCTACTAATATTGAACTAAGCAATTTAAAAGCCCTATATTACAGACGTAGATGACTAGTTTTTTTGACGTTTTTTTCATCACTTTGTTTAGAGAAATTAACTCCCCTTCAACATTTAGTGAAGAGATAAATTAGTATTGCGCTTATTGTTAAAATATACTTTTTACGATTACGATTACGATTAAAATAATAATAAAAAATCAATTCAATAATTATCTCGCTCTTAAAATATCAATCCGGTTATTCGACATTCTTACCAAATATAAAAACTTTATAAAAACACAAACTTTTGCTAACGAATACAAAGTACAGTCAAAATTGACACTAGAACATAACAAACAAAATTTATTTAGTACCACATCACCACGGCACGGCGTCATCGACATAAAATCTTATATGTTCAGGTCACCGACATGCAATATGACTTTTTGAAGTGAAACTTCTTTAGAATTGTTGTGATTTCAAACCGGATGCAACGGAAAAAACGACAGGTAAGAAACACAAATACAAAAGAGCGAGAGAGCAAACGGTGTGTACATACATATTGCAGACTGTTTAATACTTGCTTGTATTTGAGCATTTAACGTGTGTTTCACTTCTATCGTGTGTAAATCGCACACACACCTTTTTATTATATTTAAAATCTGAAATTTCCCAATGTCATAAGTATTCTCTCCTATCAGCAGTCCCTATGACTGCTAATTTTTTTCACACTATAGTACAACACGATGCTAAGACGTAATGGCGTACGTTGTCGCACGGCGTACAACGCAGTATGTCATGGCACCGTATTGCCGCACGCTGCAGCACCGAACCATTCCTTGGTGACGACAACGTGTCGTGATTATGTGGACAAACCCTTACAATGTCTTACATGTATTATATGTAACTGATTTTTCAAACTAAACACAGTACATAAATGAAGACAGATGGAGCATGCCGAACACGCGAGTGACGCCACCAAAGCGAAAACAAATTCAAAAGCGAACTCAATCTAATAGACGTTTAGAGTACGACGCTATGTCAAGCACCTGAGAGCGCTTTTTAGTTTGTATTCGCTTTGAAGCGTCACTCGAGTGTTCGGCATGCTCCATCTGTCTTTATTTATAAATCTGTGAAACTAAGGGCCTGTTTCACAATCTCCAGATAAGTTCCGAATAGGCTATCGGCACATATTTGACAAATACTCCATACTCTGTCAAATATGTTGCCGATAGCCTATTCGGAACTTATTTAGAGTTTGTTAAACAGGCCCTAAGTGTTTCAACTACCTAGACCTAGTTATTTACCTTATCTAAATACATAGTCTAGTCGCGTGTTACATAAACTGTGTTTCAGCCAAACTGTTCTATAAATATTAAATACATACCAGTTACCACAACCGACAATTCTCTCGAGACTATAACTCACTCACATGGTTTTATATTTAATTTAAAATATCATCATAAGATGAAGTCTTTTATAAGCTCGTTTTACTGGGGGACCATCCTTCATGAACGTCAAGACGGCTGTCTGGACATTCACACCTTGTCTACTAAAAGGTTGTGATCATTGAACGAGGACCATTTTAGTAAATAGCTTTTCTTTCAAATGGCTTCCATAAAGCCTCGCGTCTTATTTAAAATTACAGGGTATAAAGAAAAGTTATTTAAAAAGTGATTTTCTGATTACATAGTAACGTCAATTATTTCTTATAGTTACTATCAAACCCTAATTAATAGCTTTGATCTGGAAAAATTTTGTTTTCTTTATCAATCATACTGCATACATTTATAAATATTTGTCAGATTAGAAATTGTGTCTCTTAAACAATTTTTTAAGCTTTTAAATTATTGATTACTGTAACATAATATAACATATTATTTTCCTTTTCAAATAAATTCCGCGGTGATAAACAGCAAGTAATCATTGATAAAGAAAGAGCTACGTTTTAACTTTCTTAAGCTAAGACCTCACGAAGCGGTTCATCACTCCGCGGTTTTAAGCGCGACCGCTGCGTTTGCTGGTCCACAGCTTCTACAAAAGCAATTATATATTATGTAAAAAAGTAAAGCAAACCTCACGACGCGTTTCACGCCCGTGGTATGCACGTTTGTTTGCCGCTGCACCAGTGGACGGAGTTAGACGGAGCCACTGCCGGAGGGGGCGCCCCCCTTTCGAATTTTACTAGGTGACCCATCTGCTGACCTATCTACCGATTGAGCTTAAAGGCCATAAGGCCTAAAAGTCTCAGGAAAAAAAAGGAGCCACGGCGGTCGAGCGTCGCTGCGTTTGCGGACGACGATTGTAACCGCAACGTTTGCGTATCCGCGCGAACAACCTGTCTCGTGAATTCGCTTCATGAGTTCAGTGTTACTTTCCTCAAAATAACCAAACGAATGGAAAATGAAATCAATTTACTGCCTATCTGTCTGTCTGTAAAACCGAAATCTGTAGTATACTTCCCAAAGACTAATAATACAATTTAGTAAGAAGCCAGGACTTGCAACGTAAGTTATAAGGAAAAATCTGCAAAACTTTGTTGTTATAATACACTTTTCGTTTTTTCTGAATCCTCAGCGCGCGTTAATCTGACGCTAATCTGGGTTTTGAAATTTTCAAATAACTTTTGTTATAATGAGCAAATAAAATTGAAGGTTTTTATCACTGTTTTAAACTAACTCTATCACTTTTCATATTTAAATTTATATTTGTTTGGGTGCTTAACGCGTTTATAGTTTAATTAAGGTCCGATATTTCGTAAATGTTTCAATCGCCATGGTCTGAGACCAGAGCCGTAAATAGGGCGATGCCACCGGTGTCCAGGCACAGGGCGTAGGCTCTGGGGGGCGCAAGAATAGCCATACCAGGCAGGACTATTATTTTTTTCGGTTTGCTAAGGGCGCAGATATAGAAGCTCGCACAGGGCGCAAAAAAGGCTATTTACGGCTCTGTCTGAGACTGTTAAACATCGGGATCTTAATCCCTACTAATTATAAATGCGAAAGTAACTCTGTCTGTCTGTCTGTCTGTTACGCTTACACGCCTAAACCGCTGAACCGATTTTTATGTAATTTAGTACACATATAGACCAGAGCTTGGGAAAGGGCATAGGCTACCGTTTATCGCGAAAAAAGGCTTGGAGGGGTTTGTTTGAACGCGCTAATCTCAGGAACTATTGGTCGGATTTGAATATTTTTTTCAGTGTTAGCTAGCCTTTTTATCGAGAAGGGCTATAAGGCTATATACCGCTAAGTCGCCGTTATAAATCATAGTTAACGCATGCGTAGCTGCGGGCAACAGTTAGTAGTAAACGCGGTAACCGCAGAAATATAAATTTAAATATTTATAAAAGTTTTCAAAAATAAATATTTCCTACTACCATGCCCAATATATTTAGTTAATTGTACAATATAGTGGGTCAATATAAAGCAGATGGTGGATGCAGCGCGCCAAGCCGCAAGCGGTCGCTAGCGAGACTAATTCAAAACGTCACCTATCTTGTATATTGCTAAATCGCGCCATTTTCACAGCTTTTTATTGCATCGCGTCTATTGAGACTAAAATATATTAAAGGCGACCAACTTTGTCGCTCTTGATGTGATAAGACATTGAGAATGTACGACAAATCTGAATAATTTGGAATAACTAGCGGAGCCCAGCGGTTTCACGCGCATATGTACTTCCCATTCCCATGGTACATGGACGAATTAATGCTTAATATTATTCCAATATTAAGCTATTTTATTGTAAAGTTTCTTGAAATCCATTCATTCGTTTTTGCGTAAAAAAGTAACAAGTGTACGATTGACGATCTGAAAATGAATCTTTAGCGAATTGAATTTTTGCTACCGTCAAAGTAGGTGAACTGGTAAAATTGTGGTGTAGCGGAAATATTCTTCTGATTTCTATTCTGTATTCTGGAAAAAAGAGAAAAAGAAGCAGATAAGACAGTGTAAGCACTGATATGGAAATCTGTAGTATCACAATAGCCAATACATAGCCGAATTGCCAAGCCCTGGCACAATAAGTACACGGATGAATTTATATTTACTACATTCAAAAGGTTGTTCTAGCAGTCAGTCAAAAATAATAATGGAAAGTTCTAAACCTCCATAGTAGTTACTCAATATTTTTTTATTAAGAATTATTTACCGGACTCACAAATGTGGTCACAATTTTTGACGTGACAACGTCTTATGATTCGATGGAGCCGGCTGCACGCACGAAATAACATGACTGATGCGGCGTTACCTCGCTCTGAGGCGTTCCATTTAAGGCTTGAAGTGCGAGCGCGGAACGAGCGACAAAAGGCATAATCGGCCCATCAGTATTTTCGACGATGTCTCGTTCAACTATCGTCAGTAAATCGAATTTACAGGCGATTTTTTTAAACAGTGTATCTCTCTCTGGTCCCTACATTAGGATTTTGTAAGTGCCCAGTCTCTTCTCAGGTACATGGTAAGGAAAACAGTTATTAGAAAAAAAAACAACTCAAAAAACATTTAAAAATTAAATTAAATTAATTGCATACATAACAGTTTTATTATAAAAATTACGGTTACACAAAGAAAAGTCTGTCTTTTCTAAAGTATAGTATAAACAGAAGATCGCTCTGGTCTTGTGTATTATTATTACCCTTAACCTCAAGATAAGATGACGTATAGTAGCATTTCAAAAATTGCTCTTACGCGGAGTCCGGGATCTCCTGAAATATATTTCATGAAGCAATAATATATTTGTCTGGTGTATGTATTATTTATTCTTATTTCCTTCCGTAGCAGCACCGGTCCTTAAGGCTAATGGGATTAGATTAACGTGGTGTGAATAATACACGGGCCTAATATTTGCTTTAAAGACGAGTTAAGATTACCTACTTCCCAAATAATATTATTTATCCGATTTTTTGGGTTTTTCGTTGACGAAATACTTATATATATAAAGATAGTAAAACACACTTATACTTTTGCTGTCTGTCTGTAAAACTAAAACTTATGAAATACTATCCATTGACATGAAGAAGTATAAATGAAGGAAAAGATATGACAACCGTTTCTGTTCTTACTAATATTAAAAACGCGAAAGTTTGGATGTTTGGATGTTAAGAAATTACTGAACGGATGATTTTGATGTAATTTGGCAATAACAATACGTAAGCTACGTTTATCCCGGAGAATTTCAAATCTCTTACGATATTTGAATTAATTACGTCGATTGAGATATCAAAAACTACGCATTATCAAACGGCAGTACTTATTTGAGCAAATACCGAACGTATCAAGTCTTTTAAATGCCATTATTCTATATATGGAGGGAAGAAGTACTCCATGATTCTATGGATACTGTGTTCAGTGGTGCATGCTGGTATTATATCTATATAATTCGTTGAAAGATCTAGATCTCCGGGGCATTTTCAAATGATACACTAATACACTGACTGACTGAGATACATGATAAACTGACACATGCGCTCCTTTATTATTTGACATTGGCCCTTGAAACTGTATCACATCTCTTGGCTCTATTGCCAATAGAGCAAAGGTTATGAAGTCAAAAATCTAAGTTAAGTTGTCATTGCCATTATTGAGAAAAAAAAAAGATTTCTTGTTTTTGGTATTGTTTTATACGTTTGGTTAATGTAACCCATATTATAGAAGTTTTCATTATATATTATTGAGTTAAAATAATATGTTTATGTATCAGGGATAATGTAAGATTCTAATGCTAATTTTTTTTCAAATCAGTGCCGTAGTTTCTGAGCCTATTCCATGAGAAAAAACATTCAAATCTACACTCTTCAATTGGAATAATGACACCCTTATATTTAATTGTTTTTACTCCTTTCATGGTAACGTCATTTAGGTTGCTAGGAGGTTGAGGTTTTTATGTCAATTAAGAGGAGAGAGAAAACAAATGTAGAACAGGAAGCCTTATTTGAATCTCCTGGAAGCAAATAAGCGAGGTCATTTGGTAATCTTGGACAACCCTTCCCCTTACTAGTGTATTTTCTCCCGTGATTTAGGAGCCAATTTAAGCAGATTGTGTTTCTCACGGACTAACTGTCATCATCATCAACATTTACCATCCACTAGCTCTATCTGTGAATGCCCAAACGATTAAATAAACGCGGTATTATGAAAAAATTTTACGGATTTTATCGCGTATTAGTGATTTTTTTTAACAAGCCCGACGTTTCTTATACTTTTCAGGAACTATAGTCACGGAGGATTCCTGTGACGACGACTGCCAGTACTCCCATGACCTTTAAAATCTGTAAAAGTTGTTGTTCATATAATGTCTGAAATTAAAATAAGAAAGCAATAAACACAATGGTTCACACTTCTAAAACTATTATACAATGAATTCGTTAAAATAACTTACTTAAGTATATAAAATAATATAATAACTAAAATGTAATATTATTAAAAGTAATCCCTTTAGGCAAGGTTCCGAAGATACTGACAGCGTTCCCTTTGTATAGCTAGACTAAAGCCCGTCACAGACTTAGCTATAATATATATTAATATTTTTATACCTATGCATATTACAATATATTTTCTATACTAATTTTCGCGTGACCGCACACTCAGCTATAATATATATTTCTGTGACGTCAGCAAGCGATACCGTAATTAGTATAGAAAATATATATGAATATGCCTAGCTATAAAAATATAATAACATATATTATAGCTAAGTCTGTGACGGGCTTTAAAATAAATTAAACTATTAAACTATTTAAATCGTAACATTTATCATACTTTTCCTTAAATGACATATTGATGATCGAAGTACTTTTTATTTGTTTCTTTCAATACTAAACCACAGAATAAAAAACTGAAACTTTTTTTCACTATTTTATATTTTATAATATTAAACCATACCATGTATACACATGGTATGCCAATATTTATACAATCAATAAGTGGTAAATCGTGCCATACTAAAATTTCAAGCATAATTATGTTAGTACAATTAATGTCTTGTCTAATGAGTCTTGGCTTTAAGTGGCATTTTCCCAAAATAGCTCTACCATTTCGATGAATTTGAAGGATGCCTTAAAGTCTGTGAACCTTATATTAAATCTAATATCGCAGACACCTGCCATTAAGTGCTGTCATCGTTGTTTACCCTGTCATAGTTCCTAAGCGACTTATGTCTAGGCTGAAGCGTGAGCGCCTAAATTCACTCGGGGAGACAAAATAAATGCTGTAAGTAACTTTATACCAAGTGAAAGCAAATTGATATATTTTTAAACGACGACTAAGAAGGAGACGTTTCTCAGTTCGTCCAATATGCTTTTACTTCATACATTTATAACAAAAATCAACGCGGACTTCCATCCTCCTTTGTTTTTTCATTTACGCCGGGAAATGCACTGACGCATCCCGCTGGGGATTGGGTCTCCCCAGGCTGTGGTGTATGGGTATGTGGGACTCGTTGCGCCCGAAAGATGGCAATCGGACGCAGCTCTACCCACTGAAACTCGGCGAGTGCCACCACTGCCGCCTTTGGTGAGGTGCCCCGGATCTACAAGCAACAGGACACCTCGACGGCTAGTCAGTCCCTTAGGGGACCGACACCACCTCCACAGAGGGGTTGGCCCGCACCACAGAACAACCACTCCCAACATCTAGACAGCACGATGAGATGAGGTTCCCATACTCACCCCTGCTCTGTTGTCCCCTGTTCTTATAAGAGGGGTACAAAGAGCCCCCTAATAGTTCCTAAGATTAGCACGTTCAAACAAACAAACTCTTCAGCTTTTTGTAATTTTTCACCACTATCATCAATAATACCAGCGCACAATATATTTGTTGTGTAAACTTTACGCAGCTGTTACAGATTCAAATCACGCCACTCGAAGTTAATTTGTACGATGAATACCTGCACAGAGTCCTGGATGTAAAGTAAAAGTAAAGTAGCAGCCTATATATGTCCCACTGCTGGACACATGCTACCTCCTCGAAATCAGGCGAGGAGGATTGGGCCATATTTTACCGAGGCCCAATACGGGACCAATTGTGTGAGCGAGCGATGATCTCGTGTGGGGGTAGAGTGTACTTGAAATATTAAAAAAACCCCATTTCTTCATTCAGGAACGAACCCGGTACCTCTCGCATAAGAGGCCGAGTCCACCCACTGGACCATCGTCGCTCACTCATCATGGATGTGTGTTCTTGCTTGAGGTCAGGCTGGTTTCTTGTGTGTGTTCTTATTTCCGTTTTTAGTATCCTTAAGACTTATTATAATGAAACAACTTTTACGGATTTTGTCGCGGTTCATTTAGTTTTTTATGAGCCCCACGTTTCGGATACTTTACAGCAACAATAGCTAGGTGGACGTTGTGTAATTGTTGAACTATATTTATTTATTTAATACTCCTCTATGAGGAAAATAGTAATGGTAAATGTAATGTGGTATTATATTGAGGTATTTGTGGATATCGTGATCAAGCGAACACTTTCCCGGGACGCGAGTCCCATTATCATTCCCTCACGTATGTCTGGGATAGCATTGGGTTCCCATGGTCTATTTTATACAAAATAGGCTAAAGATATATGGTAAAAGATATATTATATAACATATCTAAGGAGTGTAAGTAAGAAATCCTGCTAATATGATAAACGCGTTTTTTAAAGAATGTATAGATGTTATACGCAAAAACTACTAAATGGATTTTAATGAAACTTAAGAATAACATAGCTTGCAACAGAGTTCCAATGAGGCTATAATTTATCCCCGTACTCCCACGGGAATAGAGAGTACGCGGGTATTATAGACAAGTATTGAAAGTGATACACAGATTGTGTTTGAAGTCAAATAATAAGATATAATATATCTTATTAGTTGACTTCATTATTTAAACTATTATCAACTATTATGTAAACAAAACATATAACTTTTGTCTTTTGCTATGTTCCCGCACAAATCCACCATATAATATATTTTTGCTCCAAAAAATAATAAATGTTTAGGAAAGTATAAGGTAGATAAGTCTAAGAAAGATAGGTCTTGGCGTTCATTGAGGGTGGCCTATATTCAACAGTGGGCGGATAAAGGCTGGTGGATGGTGATAATGATGATGAAGGTAGATAAGCAAGATCTACTTATTAGACTATAAAACGCTAGAAGTTTTGAAATCGTAGTTCCGAAATTTGAAGCGTTTTAGGTCTGCTTCTTTATACTCTTCTAGCCAGTGCCCCGACTTCGTCTACGCATGATTCGATTTTGTAATAGGTACTCTATCTATATCTTTATGAGAAAATATGTATATAATATGTGTCGTATAATGTTATATTAAGTTATTTGTAAAGATTCACTAAAATTCATTTAGTAGTATTTCAGTGAACGAGTTACGAACATCCATACCTACATACAAACTTTCAAGTTTATAATATTACTAGTTTAATGCTACCAGACGTGAAAGATGTTATCCTATAGAACACTCTAAAAGACAGATTTGTGAATCTAAACAAATCTCTAATCTACTTGAACATGTCAATTTCATCGAAATCGGCGCAGCTATTTAGTCACTGCAGTTATGTATAACTAGCAGCGCCCTGCGAATTCATCCGCGTACTTCACATTTTCGTGGTTGGGTAAAGCGATTGAAATGAAAAAATCTACATACATACATATTACTCAAAGTTACGCACAATTTTATGTACATACTAGCTGTTGCACGCAGCTTCACCTGCGTCAAATAAGATTTAAATCAGTCCCTAACTTTCTGAAAATTTAATATATCCTATGTTCACCGGGGATAATGTAGCTTCCTAATAGTGAAAGATTTTTTCAAATCGCTCAAGTAGTTTCGGAGCCTATTCAATACAAACAAACAATCAAATCTTTCCTCTTTATAATACTAGTATAGAAGTATAGATAAAAGTTACTTACAGTTCTTTCTGCGTAATGCATTCACAACTAAAGCAGACAAACATACATTTCCAATGTACGACTACTCTAAAGATTTTTTATATATATAATAGTATAGTAGATATGTAAATATATATTACTAGCTGTTACCCGCAGCTTCGCCCGCGTGAACTTAGATCTGCCGTTCGAATCACGGCAACACGATTTATTTTCTTGCGTATTATTTTGATTTTGCTATATCTCCTAAAGTATTCATTTAATTTGCATGATGTAAAGGGGAAAAATAATCATCATGAAGTGCTTAAGCTAATTAACTGATTAAAAATGATAAGGATTCATACCGTATTTGTGTAAATAACTTTCAAATTATCACGTTATAATTGCCCATTTTTTTAAAGTATTAAATGGATATAGTATGCTATCCTTAACAGATAGACATATGCCATCGCGGACTTTTTTGTAGACCTATTTATGATACACAATTCCACCATACAGTATTTTGTTATATCTCAAAGGGTTTAGGCAGCGTTTTCGTTGAAAACTCCCAGACGGCCTATTTTTTTCCGACTCCTCCGACAATTATTGTTATATCTTAGCCAATGTATATAAAAACTTAATAAATTATGTTCATAAACCTTCCTCTTGAATTGTCCTATCCATTAAAAAAAACCGCATCAAAATCTGTAGCGTAATTTTAAAGATTTAAGCGTACAAAGGGATATAGGGACAGAAAAAGCGACTTTGTTTTATAATATGTAGTGATGTTTAAAGGATATCAACAAAACCATACCACCACGTGAATTTTTAATACGAAATCCTTGATAGCATGATTTCTTTCAAAGCGTTTTAGATGTAGTGTACCGCAGTGAGGCGGCCCCGTTTCCAACGGGCGCCAGAGGGGGAGGCGGCCCGAGGAGGGGAGGGAGTAAGAGGGCGGAGGGAGGGGGAGTCTAAACGGGATGTGCCTTCAATTTACATTTATGAACTCGGCTACAGATTCAGTAATGTTTACTTTCGATAATTAAAAACTCGATATTAGGTGAGAAGTGATGTTTGTACCGTTTTATTATTCATTTGTATGATTAATAATAGAATAACACATTTTTTTCGGTAGGGGCTACATTTTATATTGAGTAGTATAAGTCTTGAGAAACTGCGATAGAATTCATGAAGTTTATTTTATAAATCCTACTAATATTATGAATGCGAAAGTTTGTGAAGATGTTTGTTACTATTTCACTCAAAAATTACTGAATGGATTTTGATGAAACTTCATAATAATATAGCTTTTACGTCAGATTAACACATAGGCTATATTCATCCCCGTATTCCCACGGGAACGCGGGACGCTGCTATACTATATATAAAGGCCGTTGTAAGTCTTAGGTAACGCAGGCGAAGCTGCAGGCAACAGCTAGTGTTTTATAAATAATCTTTGAAACATTAATTGTTGATATTTTCAATTTATTTAATTTCAAAAATGGAATTTATTGTTTTGTTGGCTTAGATAGGTAATCGAAGTACATATATTTGGTAAGCTGTTAACGACGCCCATAATCATGAACAAATCCACTTCGTTCTTTTACCATTTACCAAGCCTCACAGCAAAGGTTGGCCTTATGCTTTGCAACTTTGATGAAGTAAATTTTTCTGTGGATGCCACAGGTTATCATTGTGTGATTGTTAAAGTAAAGTGAAGTAAAGTATTTCTTTATAAAAGTGAAGTATTAATATATTTCTATATTTATTATCATTATATGCCAGATGAAGATTCTTCGTCTAATTCATTGCTGTTAATTACTTCTTTGCGTAAAAAACTCATTTGGATTGTAACTCCAGTTGCTTACTAGAGCTAAGTTCTTATACAACAAAGATTTAATTATTTTTCATAAACACAAAGAAGTCTTTCAGTTATTTCATAATAAATGAGTGTGATAATTAATTATATTAAAACAAAAGGTTTAAATGAAAAATTAAACATTACAATAGTGAAGTGACGTACGTTTTTTTATATCAGAAATTATTAATTCAAATTATGGAATGTTTGTTGTAGCAGTGCAAGCAATGCACTTGCTTTGTTATTCGTTTTTATTACGTTTTTAAGCAAGTGTGATTCTAATAAATTTAATATCAGTCCAAACATTTAGTTTAAAGCTGTTACTGTGTTAAATTTTGACCCTTTTAGTGTAATGGTTAAGAAGTTCGTGTACCGGTTCAAATCCTACCGAACCTTTACCGAGAAGCGGACAGTCGATCCACCTGGTTTTGTGTTATTCCGATCCATACATACACGCCACACCAAAGGATTTGTCTGGATTTCCTTTCAAATATAGGCGTGCTCTTTTCTTGATGTCCTGTCAAACAATTCGGAAATATCGTATCAATAGCTTTGTATTTAAACACACACTATATAACTCCGCTGAAAGAAGTTTCCATCGCGTTTTTAAAATTAGAACTAAATCTAGTTTACTTATTAACTATTCGTCTTGTCTGTGGTATGCTAAAAAATGGTAGCCATAGAGACAGCGCATAGAAATAAAAACTATAAGAACTTTTGATACTAAAAATTTGAACCTATAAGATTTTCCCGGACCAAAATATGTTCAACGCAGCAAAAAATTTTACTCCAAAAAACGAATCTTAAAAGTAAACGACAATTTTAAAAAGTGTATCCTGAATTTCGTTCATTGTTATAGAACGGATTTTGTGGTGGTTTATCGAGAGTTTTAATTTTTGAATAGTTTAGATTTTACAGTATTTTTATGGAGTTTGCTTTTAAATCCGCTTAATTGCTTTCGTTGAGTTGATAAGTTGATTTGGAACCTGAAATACTAGTATATCTTAAAGATCATGGTTATTTTCACTATTAGTATCAACCCTTATATGTCCCACTGCTGGGCACGGGTCTCCTCCTCGAAATCAGGCGAGGAGGGTACTGGGCCAATAGTCCACCGCGCTGGCCCAGTGCGGATTGGTGAACTTCACATACCTTTAAAGACTTTCAATCTCATCAGGCATGCAGGTTTCCTCACGATGTTTTCCTTCACCGGTGAGCGAACGATGGTCTCGTGTGCACTTAGAAATTTAGAAAAAACCATTTCAAGGCACACACGGACGGGTCAGGATCGAACCCGGAACCCCTCGCGTAAGAGGCAAAGTCCGTCCACCACTGGACCACCGTCGCTATTTTCACTATTAGAATTTAATTATTTTTTTGTGCTTTGTATTCTAGCATTTACTTTGTTCACAAGTCTTATAAACGTAGTCAATGTATACCTTTACATCACCTTTTTTTCATACGTTTTAATGATTCATAATTTTGTATTTCTTTATAAATATACATTTGTAGTGCCGTACGAGTTTATTATTTAAAGCAATTTGACTCGTTTTAAACCAACGTTTACTCAACAGCCAATTCGTAACACCGCAGTCCCAGGGGAGTCTTATTTAACTTTATAGAGTTCCGTATATCCAAGCTGCCAGTTTGACTGGCATTAAAAGACTTCGTCTTGCAAAGATATCGTGTTAAGAAAACACAAAAAAATAATTAAGGTCGATAATGACAAACTTCATCTCAACGCCATCTATCGACACAACATTTGAATTAAACTCAAAAAGAGGCATATTTTATTTATTTCATTTTATAATCTTATAAGATTGAAAGTAGCTAGGTATTATTATTAATATAAAAACAGTTGTAGGTTTATTACTTCCGCTACTAAATTGATACTTAAATCACAAACTCACAGCCAGAATTCTTAGCCCATATTACAGCCACAAATAATACCGAGAACCGGTTCAAATGAATAACAAAAAAAATAATAAAAAAAAACGTAAATTAAACAAAAATAAAAAAATTGCCAAGTCTATATTTTTCCGTCTTTATTATCTTGTTTAAATACTAAGGCTATTAACATTTATAGTACACGTTAAATCACACATAAACTCATGTTTAATCTGATGTTCAGATGCTGCAGATATTTCGACGAGCGAGACCGGAGACGGCTCTATTTATCACAGAATACCTTTTAATAACTCATTCGAACATTTTAGACTTTGTATAAACTTTTTATAAAAGACCATCTTTTTTTGGCTTGCACTGGGGACTAAAGGCATTTTGTGTTATTTGCACTTGTAAGTTGCTTTCTTAAATACAGGACAGCCAGTATATTTACTGTTTAGAGACTTATTTTCTGTCTCAAGATGTTTGCTAGTCTCAGGTCATCTGGTTTGACGGGAAAATCCTACTAATATTATAAACGCGAAAGTTTGTAAGTATGGATGTTTGTCACGTAAAAACACAATGGATTTTGATGAAAATTTACAATAATATAGCTTATACGTCAGAATAACACATAGGCTATAACTTATCACCGTACTCCCACGGGAATGGGGAGTACGCGGGTGAAACCGCGAGACGCTGCTGGTAGGCCATAATAGTAGATTGAGGACGGACCCGCGACACAGCATCCTATCAGTATTGTTTAGTAAACAATAACAGTGCAGGCAGTGTGATTACCAGATCTCACATATTGCCAGATCACCTACGACCAAAACTAGATCAATACAAATTAAACTTGATTTCCATTAGTATTATTTTTAGGACGAAAAGGTTTTTTATTCTGAACTAGTAGCGCCCCGCGGTTTTAACCGCGTACTTCCTATTCCCGTGGAATGGGAAGTTAAATTATAGCCTATGTGTTATTCTGATGTACAAGCTATATTACTGTAAAATTTCATTAAAATCCATTCAGTAGTTTTTGCGTGAAAGAGTACAACATCCAAACTCACAAACTTTCGCGATTATAATATTAGTAGGATTCTGCCTTACGGATATAAACATAATTGTACCTACGTGATAAATGAGAGCCAAAAAACTGGCTACCTGTTGCAGACTCGTGCCACAAAGATTCTGCGCCATTTATATTATGGGATATCGTTTTTTGTGGTGGTAATTTGTACCTTCCTGGATCTTTCCATCTGCTGTGAAATCAAAATCTAAAGACTACTTTCGAAATAGCACAAAATCATTAAAGACAAAAAGCTAGGTCTCGCAGCAAAAAGGTTGACAGTCGCTCATTTGTACTTACTTTTAAAGCGACTTAAAAAAAGGAGGTTCTCAGTTCTGTATTTCTTTTATCTAATGATAAAAACTCATAATGTAAAGCACGTTATGCGAAACCCTTAGCGCGAGAGACGGACACGGGTTTGTCTGGGCTACTTTTTACTAAAAATAAATCGGTTGTCTGTAAAGTCAGTTTACTGACGATAGTTGAACGTGACAACGTCATAAGAAAATACTGATGGGCCGATTGTATCTCTTTGTCGCTCGTTCCGCGCTCTCGCTTGCACTTCAAGCCTTAAATGGAACGCCTCAGAGCGAGGTAACGCATGCAGCCGGCTCCATGGAATTATAAGACGTTGTCACGTTAAAACAAATAAAAAGTTTGCCTTTCTCTTATTTTGCGAGTTCCTTAGTAAGCCAGCTCACACTTGGCACATTTTTATTATTTATTGTTTTACTTTCTTTACTGCGGAACTTATTTTACTTACCTTATCATACTAAGTTTGACATTCTATAGATTACATTTTTTATGAGATGTTTCTTTAAATTGTCAATATTGTGTAAGATATTACAGTAACTTAAGTATTATCTTTATGTATATCATTATTTTATATATTTTTATGTCACTTAGCTCCCCTAAACGAATGGATCAATTTGGATGAAATTTTGTGAGTAAATTAAAAAAGTAAAAAAAAGGTGGATGGTGCTCATGTTGCATGTCGGTGCTAATCTGGGACCCTGAAAATGTAGCTGAAGTCACAGTTTTCGGAACTGGACTAGAAGATATGATAATGATAAATATAACATTCACATTCAAATATAAAAGTCCTTTCCCTCACCCTTAGTATTATTTCCTATCACGTCACCCTGCATTTCATACGCTGATGATGATTGTGAATGCATTGATGTACTGTCCTTCACAACTACTTCATGTGACCTTCAGCACAAGTCCTTAATTAGTCGAAATTCTAACGGAGTCAAGGTCGGTATATGTTAACACGAAACGACAAAAATGTTTGTTTAATTTATATTAAGCAAGAGTAGCACAGTATCAGTATCAGTCCCCACCACGGTTCAAGGCTTGTCGTGGCGGTGAGTAGCCTAGGGTCAGCCTAGCCAGGAACTTGGGCGAAGCGAATTGAGCCGAGGGGGCTCTTTGTACCTCTCTTATAAAAAGAGGGGGCAAAAGAGCAGGGGGCAAGGGACGAGGACGGGAACCTCGCCTTATTATACTGTCCCGACGTTGGGAGGGGTTATTCTGTGGTGCGGGGCAACCCCTCGTGTGAAGGGGTTGCCCCCGTTGGATTGAATTTGTATTCGCTTTGGTGACATCACTCGCGTGTTCGGCATGCTTCATCTGTCTTTATTTATAAATCTGTGCTTAAAACATTTAGGGCCTGTTTCACAATATCCAGTTAAGTTCCCAATAGGCTATCGGCAACACATTTGACAGATAGAGTATGGATTATCTGTCAAATATGTTGCCGATAGCCTATTGGGCACTTGACTGGAGATTGTGAAACAGGCCCTTATAATATTAGTACGCTAATAACAATAATGACGTATTATATCATTCAATTTTCTAATTCTGACACATGACACATTATATATATACTCCTTTACCTCTGTATATCTTATGTATACATATACATAAGATATAACACAGGTAAAGAAGTATATAACAGAAAGCCAATCGCAAATTGTAGGTTATCTCCCAAAGCATCCTACGCCGTAACCCCCTCTTTCCGTGTTTCTGGGTCATTTTCGTGTCCCCCAATTCACGATATAGTCCATCGTAATTTATGTCTAGTTTGAATAAAGTGGAGATGCTTAGGCTTTTTTGGCGTGTCTGATGAGCATTTTCAATAAAACCTTTGGTTGGGTCATATAATATTATTATTAGTAACGAATAGATTGTGTTTTATCATAATTTGCGTATCGCTAAAATGATTTTAGAAACTTATGATTTTTTTCTCAATGTCGTTTGTACAATAAACCTTTTTGCGCTGGGGAATGCGTTTAGGCATACCCCCGAGATCAGGGGGTTATATGGGACTTTCAGCGACCGGAAAAATGAAAGGTGAGCGCAGACACTACCCTCTACACCCCAGCGATGTACTCTTCGTCGTCTGGCCGGCACCGGCGTGGGAGCTGTCAACGCCCGTGGGGCCTCGTCGGCGTGCCATGCATTCTTCTCTGAAGGCAGGCAGGTGGTGGCTCTCCTACGGGAAGAGGCGCCAGTGCACTTCCTCTCACGCTCCGCCCCCTCCTTTTGCGATATCACTACCTCACAGAAAGAGAGGACTGCCTGCCATGAGGCACCACTGTCTCAACTCAGAGATGCACTACTGCATTATACCACTTGTGAGCGTCTTCAGCCGCTTTTTATAGGTCCTAGTTTTTTGCATTCCGTACCATCATTGGGCCAGGGCGTTTTAAAAGTAACTTAACATTGCGTTAATGTTAAGAACGCTTTCTGAAACGTTGGTTAAAGTGAATGTCAACTAACATGGCTGTTAATGGCGGTTAGCATACGATTATAGAGTTCAATTTAACTGAATTGAACCATGCTTCTCACAACTCATTTGAAACAAGAGACTCGACAATTCATTTGTTAATTTTTGCGTTGAGCTTTCGGAAACCGGACGTTAAAATCTCAATAACTCACCTGTTAAACCTGCGCAAATTAGCCAATATAATGAAAAACCTGAGTTAAGTACGATAAGTTAATTACCCAGAGTAAGGATACATGCGTATTTTTTTATTATTAAGAAGCGAAATTTAATAATAAGGACATAAGTTTCTCGGTGTTTGAATGTCTGAAACCCTGTTTTTGTATATAGTTGGAACTAACTCCAGCAGCGCTACATATGATAAAATTAAGGAAAATAACACGAAGAAAACAGGCATGCCTTTTAATCAAAATGAAGTTGTTTCGTTTCAAGCTAATCAACTTAATTAATATTTGTAATTCATAAGGTGAGCCAACAGTTACCCTTAAATATAAACTATGTATAAGATATCACAGATTTATAAATAAAGACAGATGGAGCATGCCGAACAGGCGAGTGATGCCACCAAAGCGAATACAAATTCAAAAGCGAACACAATCTAATAGAAGTTTAGAGTACGATGCTATGTCAAGCACCTGAGAACACTTTTGAATTTGTATTCGCTTTGAAGCGTCACTCAAGTGTTCGGCAAGCTCCATCTATCTTTGTTTATGTCTGTGTAAGATATATAATATCATTTCCGTAGACGACATAAAAGAGAAGCTATTTAATATAGACGAGGAATTTGTGAGAATTAAAAAAGGCAAAGATAGAAACTTAAGGACGCGTTTACGAATCAGACGAAATTATGCTGTTTTTCTGTACCGTTTGTAACAAAAGTACACAAAATCATATATAAAAATTATTTATTTCATATAGAATGGTTCTTTATCTACAAGGGTAACGCATATTTTTTTGATAAATGTTGCTTTTTTATATAGTAATCAACGTTCTTCCATTACCATTTTCCATGAAACGAACGAAATCGATTAGAATTACGGTACCCTTTTGGTCTAATATCCACATTTATTATGGTTTTTAAAAAATAGTAGGAGCAGGGAAATATGTTCAATTTTAAATAAAGGACAAGAAAATAACCCATAAATGCTAAAAATAGTCTTAAAAAAAATAAAGAAGATAACTAATTTTTTTACCAATTTTGCTACTAAAGATGAATGTTATTCCATTGCATTAAGGTTTATTTTATCGTTGTCTCTGTCTTGATTTCTTTTACATTTTTGAAATGAGAACTCAGTCCGCGCTCGGCCGCGGTTCTGGGTGGACACTGCGTCACCTGTCATCAGCAATTCGACTCAAAAAACATCGCGATTTATTTTTGATATTGGATACTTTGGATTGGATTTGATACTTTACAATATTTTTTTTACCACAATATATTTTTATGGAATTGGTTTATTTTTCATATACATAGGTAGACGAAATGTTGGTTGGTCATTATAACCAGGTGGGAAGACGTTCTCTCTCGACGTTTGCTCACTTATCATCATCATCATCATCATCATCATAATCATCATCATCATCATCATCGTCGTCAGCCTAAATCAGTCCACTGCCGAACATAGGCCTCCCTCAATGAACGCCAAGATGACTGATCCCGTGCTATGCTAAGGCAGCAGTGCTGCCGATGCGACTTCATCATCATCAGCTTAAATCCGTCCACTGCCGAACATAGGCCTCCCTCAATGATCGCCAAGACGACCGATCCCGTGCTATGCTGAGGCAGCAGTGCTGCCGATGCGACTTCATCATCATCAGCCTAAATCCGTCCACTGCCGAACATAGGCCTCCCTCAATGAACGCCAAGACGACCGATCCCGTGCTACTCTAATGAGGCAGCAGTGCTGCCGATGCGACTTCATCAGCCTAAATCCGTCCATTGCCGTACATAGGCCTCCCTCAATGAACGTCAAGACGACCGATCCCGTGCTACTCTAATGAGGCAGCAGTGCTGCCGATGCGACTTCATCAGCTTAAATCCGTCCACTGCCGAACATAGGCCTCCCTCAATGAACGTCAAGACGACCGATCCCTTGTCACTCGCAAACAAATATATATCATCATCATCATCAAACTTCATCCATCCACTGCTGAATATAGGCCTCCCTCAATGAACGTCAAGACGACCGATCCCGTGCTACTCTAATGAGGCAGCAGTGCTGCCGATGCGACTTCATCATCATCAGCCTAAATCCGTCCACTGCCGAAAATGGGCCTCCCTCAATGAACAACTAGACGACCGATCATTTGCCACTCGCGAACAAATAGATGTCACCATCATTAAACTTCATCCATCCACTGCTGAAAATAGGTATATAGGCCTCCCTCAATGAACACCAAGACGACCGATCCCTTGTCACTCGCAAACAAATAGATATCATCATCATCATCAAACTTCATCCGTTCACTGCTGAATATAGGCCTCCCTCAATGAACACCAAGACGACCGATCATTTGCCACTCGCAAACAAATAGATATCATCATCGTCATCATCATCAAACTTCATCCAACCACTGCTGAATATGGGCCTCCCTCAATGAGAACACCAAGACGACCGATCCCTTGCCACTCGCAAACAAATAGATATCATCATCGTCATCATCATCAAACTTCATCCATCCACTGCTGGATATAGGCCTCCCTCAATGAGAACACCAAGACGACCGATCCCTTGCCACTCGCAAATAAATAGATATCATCATCATCATCATCATCAAACTTCATCCATCCACTGCTGAATATAGGCCTCCCTCAATGAGAACACCAAGACGACCGATCCCTTTCCACTCGCAAACAAATAGATATCATCCGATGATGAAGTCGCGACGATTCATCATCATCAAATTTCATCCATCCACTGCCGAACATAGGCCCCCCTCAATAAACGTCAAGACGATCGCTTCCGTGCCACTCGGATCATCTGCGATCGCCAATGCGCCTGCTCAGCGTGGCAATTATGAGCCCCCCTCCCCTCAAGATGAATTACAGATATCAGTTTACTTACATATTATAATATATAATTATTTATTATATATATAATATATTTAATATACTAATTCTAAGTAAAAAGATAAAATATAATTTTGTGTTATAAATAATAAAAATAACAAATATTTGTAAAGTATCAAATCCGTTTACTTGACTACTATTCCCGCACGCAAGCGTGCGTATTGCGTGGGTGCGCGTGTGTGCGTGACTTTTTCAATGTAGTTGTTCGATTTTGTACCTATCAAGTTTGTAAACGCGTCCTTAAGATATTATTTTTAGGATCGGATAAGGTCTGAACTGCCGAGATCCTATTTACATGAAAAAAACAGGGACTGACCTATAACCTTTAACCAATGACCTTATAACCTACGACCTGTAACTGTGCTTTCAGGCTTTTGTTTCTGCTCGGACAGCTCAAACAAGTAAGAAACAATATAAATTAATACTAAAATTAGGTATTCCCAAAATAAATAATCTTTTTTGTGCTTTGATTTGAATATCTTTATTAATATTTCAAAGAGATTTGTTAGTTTAGATGTATGAGATAATATTTAAAGACGCACACCTTATCCCATTTAAAAAAATCACCATGATGCTTTGTTATGACTTAATTCTGAGTATAAGTTTTTTAACGGTTTTACTAGGTATGGTACCTAAACTATCAATAAAAAATAGCTATAGTAAATTGTGTCTTGGGACACCAAACAGGAAGGGAGTTCCATAACATAAATATTCAAGTCCTATATAAGTAAGTAAGTGTAAGTGTATTTTTTTCATAGCATAGGACGGCAAAAGAACACCCACACAACCAGAGGTTATGCAGATGCGTTGCCCTCCTTTTCCCTATCCCCCAATGGGCCATCGGAAACTCACAAACCGCACGAAAAACGACAGCATAACTGTCACTTTACGCCGGTATGTGAGAAAGAGGTACCAACCCTGGTCGTGCCGGGCCCAATTTGGTTGCAAAGCAGCATAGCACTACCTCTTACAACTTAAGATTTTTTAATCGATAAACTTAAAAATTTTATCGATTTTATTTTTAAAAAATATTTTATTGTAATTATTCTTAATGGTTCAGACATATATATTAAACACTCATCCCGTAGACTCTACATTAGACACTGTATCGACCACACATCAACCATACATAAAACGGCACGCATGGAAGTTTTTGCGGCTAGGTATCCCTTCGTCACAGGAGGGTCTGCACCATCAGCAGACAGCCGTCAGCAGAGCAGAGTCGCGGAGTACGCTATCGCCATCCCGTGGCTCAGTAGTATGACGGAGAGAAGGAGAACCGCCGGGTTTTAGTGGGTAGAGGCTGCATCCATTTACCATCTTTCGGGCGCAGCGAGTCCCACATACCCGCCTGGGGAGCCCCTGCTCCCCCGTGGGATGCGTAAGAGCAAAAAAAAAAAAAAAAGGTATCCCTTCGTATTGAAATAAACGCATAAAAAACTTCCTACCAAAAAAACCATAGATCAAAAATAAGTATAATTTACCTTAGATATAATCTAAAACAATTGGGTTATAAAATAAATATTGAAATCGAATTGGTATCACCAGAGATTAGCGCACTTATATTAGCTAACAATCTTAGATTTATTATAACAGAATATATAGAACTAGTTAAATCTAGCTTATATAATCGCTGTTTCCTCCGGAAGAGTGGTAGAAATGATTTTTGTGGCCATGAAGCTGACTTAACATCAGTGATTGCTTTTATCAAAGCAACGAGATATTTTCGTTGGCAATTTGTGTAACAAAACTCGAGTTTGGTCTCTGATCCTACGACACCAGTTTATATGTAAATATAAATTTTATCAAAAGGCATCACGTAAAACGTTTTCTTATTTTCTCCATGATAAAATCATGTTTGAACTGTTATTTTGTTTTTGTTATTTCGATGATCTTTATGGAATTATGGTATCCTAGTGGTAAGATCAGTAGATACCACTACTACTATTGACCACTGGCTGGTCGAGTCGCCAGTGACAGTCAAGCTGCTGTCTCGGGTTCAGGTGACAAGTAAAAAAAAGAAGTAAAGTATCAACCCTTATATGTCCCACTGCTGGGCACGGGTCTCCTCGAAATCAGGCCAGAAGGGTAATGGGTCATACTTCACCGATGCGCTGGGCCAATGCGGGTTGGGGAAGTTCACATACCTTCGAAGACTTTCTATCTCATCAGGCATGCAGGTCCCGACAAGTACAAATAAAAAAATGACCAATAGTGGATACTACTAACTAATTACTAATAAACGTCCACATTCATGATGATAATGATGAAGCTGAAATATGACGTATCGTCATAGTATCTAGTATCTACAGTCAAGAATATACGACAAGCAAAATTCCTATTCCAATCATGCACAAATGAATGGCATAATATATTAGTTTCAAAGGTTTTAGGGGACAACATTTTAGTAGATATTGGGGACGAGGTTCTCCTCAATGCTTTAGGGTAGAATCAAGAAAATACCAGCTGCAAACAAATGAGATAAACACAAGTTTGATCCTGAGTTAAGTTTGAAAGCCAGTCAGTTGATCGGAGTAGGACCCTCTCAATAAACGCCAGAACGCCAGATAGTTTTATAATTACCATCTCCAGCAATACTTTTTCAAGCACGGCTACACAAAGGCCATTTTAGACTTCAAAATATGTATGTATAAAAATTTGCATTATTTTGAATGAATGCATGGGATTATGTTATTCAGTTGTAGTTGTTCATGTAGTCAGTCTAACTGGGAGTCCTATCTCAGGACCGAGCTCTATTTTTAAAGATTTGCAAATCAAGTGATAATATTTTTGTTATTACTACCTATATGTATTCTAATATACAAAAGTGAAATAATTTGATATAATTACTTACCCACTTATTGAGAAAGGAAGACCACTACAGAAAGGTTTTTAGGACAGGAGAAAAGGGAAGCTAACTGTATTTTACTACTGAGTATTAAACAGCGGTAATATCTAATCCCTAACGCTAAGAGCTCGGGAGTAACATTCAATACTCTTGAGAAGTATTGTATTGGTTTTATTTAATACTAGTTATATTACTTACTAGTTGTTGTCCGCAGCTTCGCCTGCGTTAACTAAGATTTATAACGGGATCTTAGTACGCAAAATAAATATCTTTTCTGGTTGATTTTTTATACCATGTGCCTGAAAACCCAAATATCTTACGGAACCCTATTTTTTTCAGAATATTTAGCTTATGTTACTCGTGGATAATGTAGGTTTCGAATGGTGAAAGTGGTTTGAAATCGGTCCAGTACTTTTTGAGCCTATTCATTATAACCAAACAAACAAACAAACTTTTCCTCTTTATAATATTAGTGTAGATGTTCAGCCGTGGACGAATAAAGGCTGATGATGATGATAATACTTAACATAACCTACTTGTAATTCGAAACATCATGAAGTATTTATAAATTCTACATAAAATAAACTAACGAAGACATCAATCGCATTAACTCTTCATATTATTTAAGTGCAAATTCAAAATTATTTAAAACAGAATATTTAATATTTACCATGTTTTAATTTTTATTTCGGGGAGCTAGATATTTCGATATTATCTGAAAATATTATTTTGTTCACGAGACATACATTTTCGTTGTTTTCATGAACACCACTCGTAATATCGAGCTCTGCGAAATAAAAGTGAAAACCATGGCTTATATTCCGTTTTTAATCATTTTAGCAACAAATAACCATGTTAACTTAAAGCCTTGTAAACAGTATCAAATTTTAAAAATTCGTTAATCGTCCAACCACTAACCTGATGTCTAAATATCACAAAAAAGGATTGATATTAAGTTAATTACCTGCCAGGCGAAACGTCCTTTTGTCGGCCGAGCAGAGTTCATTGATTCCCCCCGGCCAGTTCGAATAACCGAAACCAGAACGCAAGACCTCCAGGCCAAACCGCCTCCCCTCGACGCGAGAACATCCAAAACCGGTCGGAGGGGACGGGAGAGGTCTCGCAACCTGGGCGTCACACACCAACATGTGTTCGTAGCTTTGGCCCTTGTATTGTGGCAATGGCCTCGCGTGCGTTGCCACGAATCTCGACCTTGTCACCGAGAGTTAAAACGAACTTTGCATTTGAAGGGTTTCGACGTAATTCGGTGAATTTTGGGCCTTAAGGATATAAGGCGTTTTGATATACGTAGCTTCGTTTAATATGGACTGATATTTATTATTTAGACACTTTTTTAATAGTTTGTTAACGTAACCTACGATGTTTGAATACTAATAGAGTATTTCTTTATCCGTTGCTGTTTTTTGAGTGGATTGAACTCTTATCCTAACCAATTAAGGCCTCAAGGAACATTACGATAGTTTTTTTAAATGAATGTTATGATAGAGAAGTTAAAAAAAAGTCAGAGGTAGCGAATGCGATATTGACCTTTAGACAATAACAGGAGTTGCGTGCAGTTACGGATTATGGTGACTTATTTTCTCGTGAACGATAAGCACATTGTTTACTCCTATGTCATAATAATGTAAGAGGTAAATTTACAGTGTTTTGAATGTTTTTATAACTTTTCGTCCTGATAAAAATATTTACTTAAAATGGTTTATCTATTTAAGACGATCTCCGTGCAGTGACCGTGTTGGATGCGAATGACAAGGGATCGGTCGTCTTGGCGTTCATGGCGTAAGTTTTCATGTTTGTATGTTTCTAGGAGATAATCTTCGAAAGTACTGATTGAAAAAATGTCTTGGTAAATAACTACTTATACATATTTATCGTGCACTATAGTGGTTGTAAGCCGATAGTTATAAGGGTGTAGAAGATACGGGGATTGAAACATCTTAACTATAACTTAACTTTGAAAATGTAATATATAATTGCTCTCAAATGGCAGACCATTTTATGTACATTATATATTTTATGTACATATTAAAGCTTTCTCGATCATTCCAGAAATTTCTAGAACAATCTCTGGATTGTTCTAGAAATAATAGTTGTTTTCTGGAATGATCGAGAAAGCTTTAATATGTACATAGTACATACTACATACCAATGTTCTAATCGATCGAGAATGTTCTAGAAAAGTTTTCAATTGTAAGCCTATATTCATAATTCTTATTAAATGTGTCTTTGATATGAAAAAAAGTAAAGTAAGTAGTGATAGATTATTAATATCAACAAATAACTATACAATTAAAAATAACCCAGCGAAACAGAAGGCTTAGGCGAAGTAACAACGTAGCGGAAAGATACCGAAATTCGTCGTCTCTGAGTTATCAATTACAATTTCCTAGCCAATAAGATATTGACAATAGCGAGCGAGTCCCATACATTCTTTTCAAACTTCGCCCGCGTATTCACAGCTAATAGAAATGTAAAAGTGATAAAACAATGTATCGATATAAATATTTACCAAATCCTGATTCTATATTGGATGACACGTTTTTAAAGATAGACCCCTAGATGCCCTTTAAACCCACATAACACGGGAAATGATTCCGTACGGAGCCGCGCGGCGTGGGCGAGCGTGCTCGCTGACATTTCAACGTTATTAGATTGTTCAGCATATTACATCTATTTTAAACTATGTTAAAATTATATATAAGAACTATTAGTTCTTACTTCTTCTTCTTCTTCAATATTAGCTTCCTAAAGGATTTGCCAATAGTTCTTACTTTGGTTGTTTCAATTGTTACGTCAATTAAAGCTCCTTTTTTTTTTTTTTTTTTTTTTTTTTTTTTTTTTTTTTTTTTTTTTTTTGATGACGCAGCGGAAATCCTTTACGACCTTACCAGGGCCTGGGTAGGCGCGCTGGCGTGTGTGGGGACTCGCATTTGGGTGCCCTACCCCACTAAAACCGCTACGTGAGCCTTCAGCCGCTATACTTGAGGGACCCGGATCTGTGCAGGCGACGGGATACCCTCAGCGACAGACTGGTCCCGGCAAGACCAGATTCTCCACAATAGGGGGACTGCCCGGCTACGACTTGGCAGTCCCCACGACGTCGTGTCTTAAGCTGGGCCCGGGTTCCCATCCCGAGCCCGACACGGGCACAGGGGTGTCACTGGAAGCGCATTAAGTAGCGCCTCCGACGCACCCCCGTTCGTCGTCTACGGGGGGAGGCCACATCAGCGGCTTCCTCTCTCACCCGTTCATCGGCCTCCTTCTGGGACATTACTGTCTCGCAGAAAGAGGCCATTGCCGCCCAGGACTCGTCACAGCCGAGCATCGCGGTGATGACGCTCGACAAAGACAAGTCCCCTCCGATGACAGACGTCAGATCCTGACGCAGCGCCGCCCATCTCGGGCACACCTCGAGGGTGTGCTGGGCAGAGTCCACCGCCGCACCACAATCGTGACATCCAGTCGTCGGCTCCTTTTGGGCCGTCCGACACAAGTAATCACCAAAGCATCCGTGCCCGGTGAGAACCTGCGTCAGACGGAAGGTGAGGGGTTTGCGCTTACGGCGCATCCACCGCTCAAGAACTGGGCGCAGAGCAGCCGTTAGGCGTTTGCCATACGGCTGACGCGCCAGGTCCTCCCCCCACCTCCGCATTAGTGCCTCCATCCCTAGTCGGCGGACCCGTAGGACCCCGTCAGGCGAAAGGCTCAAGCCCAGAGATCTCCTATCCGAGACGTAGGAGTGTGTCTCGGCCAGAACCTCCGCCACAAGTTCCCACGGGGGGTCGCCGGCCAGAGCGGATGCTGCAGCCCACGAAATCGTACGGTACCCCCGAATCACCCTCACCGCGATGACCCGCTGCGCCGAGCGCAACGCGGCCTTAACGCTCGCCGTGAGGTGATCCGCCCAAATCGGGGCACCGTACGTTGCCATACTCCGGCAGACTCCGGAGTACAGCTGCCTGCTGGCGGCGCTGGGTCCTCCGAGGTTCGGGAGGAGTCTGCCCAGCGCACTCGCCGCCTTCACGACCCTCGGTCCCAACGTTTTGAAGTGTGGGCCGAAGGTCCATCCTCCGTCGAGGATGAGCCCCAGGGTCAATTAAAGCTCCTAATGCCACCGTAACTAATATTCATTTTAATATTATAGTCTCTGTTCCTATTTTGTAACTTATGTTTAAATTGCGAGCTATTCAGCATATGGATTAAAGAAAAACGCATTCTATCTTAGCATGAAATAAGTATTAGAAATAAGAAGTACCATCACCGTGTATGAAAAAGTGTCGATCTAAAACCTCGACTATGACGACCTCTGTGGCTCAGTGGTTAGCGCGTTGGCGCTCAAGCCGGAGGTAGCGGGTTCGAATCTCGCCAGGGAACAAAAAGTTTTCTGTGTTCCTGGGTCATGGATGTGTATTGAATTTGTGTATTATATAATAAAAATCTTAAATATTACTATAAAAAGTATTAAATATATGTATTTCCGTTGTCTGGTACCCGTAACACAATTTCTTCGGAAACTTAGCACGGGACCAGATTGAAGTGGTGTAAAAGCGTCCATAGATATTATTATTATTATTATAAAACCTCTTAATTAGAATATCGCCGTCGCAACGCGAGGGTAACATTTTAAACGTGTGCGTCGAGAATTAATCGCGCACACACATACATTTATATACACTACAAGCAAATTTCAATTCGTCTAATGTGCTTTATAGGTATTCACCCTTTATCGCCAGCGCTACATTGTTTTTTTAACAGTCATTTCCAGCCAATATTCGACACCGATTTTAATTCTTCTCTCATATAGCATGATACGTTTTCTTCTATACTCTATGCCTCAAGCCTACTGCTGAAGTGAACATAGGCCTCCCTGATTGTGTAGTGCCAAGATGACCGATCCTTTTCCATTTGCATCCATCGGACCGACCACTATGGTGAGTTCATCTTCCCACCAATGTGTTTTCAACCTATAACATTTATTGCACATAAGTAAAGTGAACAATGGTCCAGTGGTGGGTGGACTCGGTCTCTTATGCGAGAGGTTCCGAGTTCGATCCTGACTCTCGATGTGTGCCTTGAAATGGGTTTTTCTAAATTTCTAAGTGCACACACGAGACCATCGTTCGCTCACCGGTGAATGAAAACATCGTGAGGAAACCTGTGTGAGCGAGCAATGGTCTCGTGTTTATGGTGCACTTATAAATTTAGAAAAGCCTATTTTGGGTCAGGATCGAACCCCGAACCATTATCGCTCTCATGTGTATAATTATGAACGAGCGGTTGATAAGAACATGGAATTAACCAAAGACAATATTATCTAGCGCTATTTATAAAAAATTCTAACGCCATAGACAAAATTTATCTAAGCCATAGACAAAATACCGTATCGCGTGCAATGATTACCAGCTGCAACTGATAATGTTCAATTTCCTTTGAGTTCGGCATGTCAATATTAGTTTTGTTCTCTGTATCAATATTATGCATTACTAGTAGATAAAACGAGATATATTTTATGGAAAGTTTTACATTTTATAAATTTATGAGCTTAAAGTTTTGATATCATCATCATCAGCGTAATATTGTGTTTAGTATTCTGTATTAAAGTTGTTGCACATGTTTCAAATACATTGTAATTACGTATTTATTTTTAGGAGGCAAAAAAAAAAACAAAAGAATTTGGAACCCTTATTTAACTTTTTTATTTCCTTTTTAACGCGATTTAAGTGGTGAAATAAAAATGTTTTGATGATGCAAATGTAATTTAATATGTTTAAAATGAAGAAATTTCATACATGTTTTAAATAATATGCAAGGTCAGATGTCTATTATTTTGTCGAGGCTTCGTTTTTATTAGTATCCTGCTTGTATCCATGAAACAGATTTGCTGTTTTTCGAAAAGAAATTGGCACCGTAATTTACCATGCCTGTACCGTAAACGTAAATCAGTTGCCTGGATTATGTCCGAATACTCAAACGCAACTCAAATTTGGGAGCTGCTTATTGTTAGAGCTGCTACATTTTGATGACATATGGATTTAGTAGTAGTAGATGCTTAGTAGTTTAAGGAGCCCTCAAATATATAAGTGTAGTATATGTATATGTATTTATCTATATGTCGTATTTAGTTATATAATATTTATTTATTTATTTATTTATTGTTTTTAAGTGTTATTTATTATAATATTGTTTGAATTGTAAGACTTACTTTATTTTAATTTTGTTTCGCTTCTTTGATGACCCTACCTTGTATTATTAAAAAATTTCCTCTACCCCAAGGTTGCCTGGTAGAAATCGCTACCAAAGCGATAAGGCCGCCTTTGTGCATATTAATTGTAAGTTTAGTTTTTAAGATATTGATTGTAATTTGTCAATTTTTATGCACAATAAAGTATATTTCTTCTTCTTCTTCTTCTAAGTGGCGTTTGAGAATTCGGGGCGTTAGTCTTAGGTTAATGAAACATGTTGACCACTTAGTATTATGTGGCGTCCGTTTGCATAACCAACTAATATAAATAATATAGTACTTACCGAATATTCTTATACCTCCCATACACGATACAAAGAATATGGCGAATATTTTCATGTTCGTGTTCGGTGGAATATGCGGTTGATTTGTCGAATAATTACGGAATATTTATTTATTATTTCTTTTAATAGTACGGTTCAATAATGGTTTTAGGATCGAACCTGGAACCTCTCGCATAAGGCCGAGTCCACCCACCACTGGACCATCGTCGCACATATCACATAATCCGACCATTATCATAGGTATTTAAAACAGTCAAAATATTAGGTATTTTATTGTAAAAATCAAAGTTACCCATTTGTAACCCAAGAAAAACTAAAAACAAACAACAGAACGCCTAAAATGAGAAAAGCAGATAGGAAAGTTTGTAGGGTTCGGATTCCGCTAAAAAGGGTATCGTTTATTCCTTAAAGAGATCACGTAACTAACTAGTAGGGCTTCAGAGGGTCCTTCTCATCTATATTTCAAGATCATTAAATTCGTTTTTGAAATTATCAATGATTTATCGGCCATCGGATACTATCGTAAGGAAAATTTCTCCTTTTATTTTCTGCAAACTTTTTACATTATGCTCATTGTGAAAAAAAAATATTACGTTTTCACTTTAAAATCGACATTAAGGTGTCCATATAAAATTTGTAAGTTTTTTTAGAAATATTATAGAAAGATATAGTGCTTTTAACAAGTAAAATAAATATATAAAATATACGATTCTTAAAAGTGAGTCTAGGTTTTATTCTCTTTTTAATTTGTCTAAAGTAAGTATCAACCCTTTTATGTTCTACTGCTGGGCAGGGGTCTCATCCTCGAAATCAGGCGAGGAGGGTAGTGAGCCATAGTTCACCGATGCGCTGGCCCAATGCGTGTTGGTGAATTTCACATACCTTCAAAGACTTTATTCTCATCAGACATGCAGGTTTCCTTACGATGTTTTCCTTCACCGGTGAGCTAACGATGGTCTCGTGTTTGGGGTGCACTTAGAAACTTAGAAAAATCCATTTCAAGGCACACACGGGGAGTCAGGATCGAACCCGGAACCTCTCGCTTGAGAGGCCGAGACTATTACCCACTGGACCGGCGTCGCTAGTTTGTCAAAGCAGTCTGTATTAAACCGCTAGAAACCTATAAAATTCTGCAACAGCTTTAACGATATATCTCCAAAAATCACTTAAGTATCAGTTATAAGACGATAATGGGATTCCTCAGGATTTTTGTATTATAAAGACATACAATAACATACAAAGCTGCAGCCAGTATCAAATGATGTTATCTCAAGAGACAATTCTCATCTAAGTATTTCGCTTTGACGAAGATAATTTATAATCCACGTCGTCTTCGTCGTAAATTCTTTTGTCACTAACAATGACTTTCTGCTAAGCGCAAGGTATCTATCATAAAAAAATTTTTGATCGTAGATAATCTTAGATATTATACGTACAAAGCAAATTGCTGGAAAAGCTACATGTACATCGCTAATATCAATAAGTATCTAGATACTGGCAGGCGATAAAAAATAAGGAAAAGAAGAACATTTGGCGCCAAAAACTTTAATAATTCTAATGGGTCCAAGTTTTTAAGAAATACTTAAAATCACTACGATAATTTTTCCTCGTTTGTTTTTCTTTTTCAAATCAACGCAAACAAAAGAAACGACCTAGTTCCTGAAAAGAATATTGGCGGCCATTTTGAAAATCACTATCCACGACAGGCTACTATAAATAAAGGTACTTAAAAGTTTTTAAATATTAAATCCGATATTATGCCACAATATATTTTAATCTTTTAATAAAAAATATAAGCATGGAATTTATCGTCGCGTTCATGCAAATTTTAGTATTGATTCTTTTTTTAAATTCAAGTTTAGTCTAGACTGCATAAGACAGGTGGAACGATGACAGCTGGTGTGTAACACGCAAGTATAGACTTTTTTACACCAACATAAAAACAGCCATTTAATCGTAAAAGTAATCTCAAATCAAGATTAACCATTAATCCATAAACTTATGTTATACCATATATAATAAACTAGTAATCTTACATTAAGATTATGAAAGTATTAAACTAGTTAAATTATTTTGTTAGTTATATCAAGTTAGCACTTTGCCTGTAGATTCATAGTTAACTTAGATTACCTTATCATATCTGATAATTATTATTTCAATATCAGTTATTCTTGCTGACGATGACGATCTATCTCTATTCCAAATTTTATCAAAATCCAAGCACCGGGCTAGGCGTAAAAAAAAAACAAAAAAAAACAGTTTTTGTAAAATTAAAATTCGTTTATGTGAAATCAAGTATTTTTGTTATTATTTTCCGTTTTTTATTTTATAATTATGTCTTAAGAAATTTATTTTTCACTACATCAATAATTTCTAGAAAGATGTGGCATACTATTATGCTAAAACATTTTGGTGTTGAGCAGATGGCAGGGACTGAATGTTCGCTATTCAAGTTTAATAATTTATTGCAATGTAAAACAAAATAAAGTTAATTATGTTTATGAATAATATACCTATAACATACGTTTTTTTTTTAATTTTCATTAAATAATATTTATTGTAGAACATTTCTTCAACACAAAAATTATAAATGTATATTGTAATTTATAACGTAGAAATCAATTTAAAAAAACATTACCGGCTCTTGTGTATACTTTTCTAGCCTTACTACCTTGAATGTTGGTTATGATTTTGATGTAGATGAATGTATGTTTAAATTTTGGTATGAATTATAATACTATAACTTTAAATACAATTTTGATGAATAAGTGAATATCGACTCTATACTATAAAATCTCAAGTTAATAGATCATCAGTCGGTCTGTCTGTCTGTTCAGCTGACATAAAAAACCTCAATGTATGAGCATCGCATAAAATATCTTGTAAGACTGAAATACAATAAAATCGTTATCAATATGTTAAAACAAAAATGGCGCCGTGTCATCACGCGACGGCACCGTTAAGGCTCACTTTTCAAGAACTTTATTGAATTTATAAGTTTTCAAAAGCATTTCATTCGATAAATGTATTTTCGTTTTAATATTTGCATATATTAAAGATTTAATATAAAATATAATTGCAAAAATATTGATCAACTATCTAAAAAAGAATCAAATAATCGGGAATCGATCGTAAATAAATTTTCGTTTTAAGTTTTTAAAGATAATACACTAACCATTTCGCCTATTTTTTTTAATAAAATATGTAAATTTTATATTTCTCTTACACATAGTAGGCGATTGATAATATCATTAGATATATATTTATATAATACTCATGAAAAAACATAAGAAGAGAAGCTATCTAGGCTGATAAGGGCGCTGCTTAAAAAAACTTTCAGCTTGTCATACCCAACGTTGTAAATAACCCCAAATGAAGACTCCTACTTATTTTTTATTGGGAAGTAATTAAATGAACGGCATTATAAATTTTGGAAGGGCAAAAAAAATCGGCATTTAAATAATTTGGTTGGCATACAAAGATTTTGTACTCAATAAAATAAAGCTGGTAGCAATTCTTGTTCCGCAAATAATTTTGATAATGGTCGAAAATTAAATCGTAAATAAGCAGCTTACAATATTATGACCTCGCATAATAAACATTCATCGGGCAAAATAATTACTTTAGCGGCACATTTCTTTGCATTACATTTTGTCCTGTGTTCACACCGGTGTAGGTTTGCGCCATTTACCGCTAGATGGTGTTGTAAGTATGTTATTGAACAATATTATAAAAATTGAAGAAGAAATTAATAAACTATATTATCATTCTTAATAAAAGACTAGTGAATTAATTCAGGTCATGACGTTGTCAAATCCTGTGTTCAGCAGTGGTCCGTCCACTAAAGGCTGATAATATGATGATGAAATTTTTTTCTTCAAGATTTTATTTTGTTTCAGTTTCGTAGATTTATGTAGATAGTAGATAGATTATGCAGGTATTAAAAATTTTAGGTGGTGTGTAAAATAAACAAGCAGTTCAAAAACTTGCAATATTCAATTCAATCATTACCTACAAAAATCAAATCAAATTAAAACATTCAATACGCAAGAATGGATCCGAGACGCTTACGGTTAACACTGTCCGCGCGCGCTCAGGCCGTACGCTGTCGTTCGTAAGTTCAAATCCTCTTCATACCATTATCTATGAATTTCTTCTTTTGTTTGTTTATACATTTTTAAATAATATTTTTTGATATTACAATAATTATAAATACGATTTACAAACTAAAATTTTGTATAAAAATTGAATAAGAAATTAATAAATTATATTATCATTCTTAATAAAGGACCAGGGAATTAATTCAAATCATGACGTCATCAAATCCTGTGGACTGGGCTATAACGCAGAATTTAATGAAAAAGAAAGTTGCTTGAAGTTATATTCATGCTACTTATATAAGCAGCACAAAATTATTTTTTTTGCTTACCCTCCGAGTGCTTACCAAAATTTTATTAAACAGGAGCAGCACATTGCCCCTCTTTTAATTAATATGCCTTTCAAAAATAATTACAGCCATAAAAAATGTCAAAAATTGCTGCTCGATTTTAAAATGTTTGCTGAACATAAATTGCCGCTCAATTAGCTATTTCTGCTACCAGATTATATTTTTCTGCTCACAAAAATACGAATATTATGCTAGTCGTTTAAATAACACCCTTTTTTATTCATAACTACTGAATAACTAGCATTGCTGACGTAAGGCATAGTCTTCAGCCCAGATGTTGACCCTCATCAGTTAATTATGCCAGTTAGTGGAACTCATCAGCTTGTAAAAGACAGCACTACTTCCTATCTTAACCATAATGGGTTTAGCTCTTTTAACTAATTTAGTACTAAAACAAATGAAAAAAAAAACAGACAGAGTCACGTTTAAAAGCCTGTATTTAATATCATTAACAAAGTGGCTTATGCCGCTCTATAAAAAGCTCGAATGTAAAAAGGATTACATTGCTAAGTACAAGTAAGTTAGAATTACACGGCTTCTGCCTATGAATATAACAGGCACAAAAAAAATGTGTGTAGTTAAAATAATTTGTCTTTAATCTCTACACTAATCACAATCTCTAAACGGCTCTACCGATTTTTATGAAATTTTACATGCACATTCAGTAGGTCTGAGAATCGACCAACATCTATTTTTCATCCCCCTAAATGATAAGGGTGACCCAGCTCAAAGTATATATTTCTTTAATTTTATTGACAAAATTTTCCATTTTTATTTTTTTATGATGTGGCATTAAGAAATACACACAATCCTAAATTTTCACTCTTCTTCTTCAACCAAAATTTCACCGACCAGCCCCTATTTTTAACAGACTTCAAAATGTATGTTTTGTATGTTTTTTTTTAACAGCGATGTTAATAAGTACTTTTGACAGAATGAAGCCCGTCCGAGCAGCAATCCTACTAATATTATAAAGGTGAAAGTTTGTGAGTATGGATGTTTGTTACTCTTTCACGTAAAAACTACTGAATGGAAGTTATTGAAACTTTACAGTAATATAGCTTATACATCAGAATAGCACATAGGCTAAAATTTATCTCTGTACTCCCACGGGAATGGAAAGTACGCAGGTGAAACCGCGGCGCGCTACTAGTAATCTATAAATATATTTTTAAGTATTGCGTCATCCAACTCTTCCTCATTCTTCCATAGTATTTCCTAGGAGTCTGCAAACGACAGGATAATCTATCGCTCTACGAATAATCCACAGAATAAAAAGAAGCAAAATGTTATAATTACCAATGCATTGTCTATTCTCAAACGCGAAGAGTCTTCACCAGTAATTACATTGTCGAAGGACAATTGGGAACACAACAATGCTTATTAATTTGAAACTTTGTAAATTTTTTATCCACTGAATTTGTTTGTTCTAATGAGTTGGCAAAATTTGGATTTGGTCATTTGGCGTACAAACTTTGTAAATGCCATATTCTTGGAAATTACTCCTTAAGAATTGATTTTCAAATATAGGACTTTGTTTACGTCACTCGCGTGTTCGGCATGCTCCATCTGTCTTTATTTATAAATCTATGGACCGGGGCATGAAAAGCTATGGGAGTAAAATAAACTACGATGTTACACGATGTCACACGAAGCGTTAAACGAAAAAGGAAGCCTAAAAACGGCTACCACATCCAAGGAAGGCAGCAGGCGAGTTACCAACTGTATTTTAACAAATTCATTGTAAATTTAATAAAAATAATTGTATCACGCATGCTCTAAGTAACATTAGAAATGCATTTCTTTACCCTTATTCACTAATGCATTTATATTATAATCGTTCATAAGGAGTAAACTCCTGTCATACGCCGGAGCTGACACACACTTTTTTGTCAAATGTGATCCCACGATCGTAGCACACCTTATCGAACTTATGATATAACGAAGTGGGCGACCATTCAGCCAAAGCTCAGCTCATCTTACTCATCAAATTGCGCCTACAATGACCTCCTACCAGTGAATCAGTCATACCAAGGTCTGGTTCCCAGTAAAAGGTATGACCAGGTACAAGGAATCCACATGCGTGTGTTTCGTTTAAAACGACGTGTCACGTTACACTGGACGAATGAAGGTCCTACGGTGCATCGAATCGCGACCGTCTATTTTAATACCTTAGCTAATGGTTTCGGGTTATATAAATTTGATAAAGCGTACAAAAAAGCAATACTATGTATAGCAATACATGATATAGCGCACACACACACACCCACACACACACACAAACATTCGTTACTGTAGTTTTAAGAATTAATACTGTTAACAAGGACATTTTTCTGTATGTCAATCTGGAACATTGTCTTGAATGGCCCCACAGGACAGGCTACGCCTAGTGTTGGGGATCCGACATAAATCCTGTGTAAAAGTTATTTTTTGGAAATAAAGATATTTGTATTATTTGTATTTGTATTCTTTTAGATCTTATGCTACAGTATTCTGTAAAAACCATTTCGATATCCTCATTCACAGTGATAGAGCTCACTTTACGCTCACTTCGAAAGTGAACTTTATTGATAGACAGTCGAGTTTTAAAGAGTACAAATTAGTCAAATTCGTCATATCACCGCGGATTCCACTTTCCAGATTCGACAACGACCTTACAGTATTGCCCTAAAGTATTGTAAACTTAATATATCGTAGGATAAAGAATACATTCAACTGTTCACTCACGTTAAATTCGATTTACGGGACGTATTCAGACTGTTGATAACTTTCTCCTCGTTACATTAGCTTGCCAATGAAAGTCCCGTCGAAATCGGTCCAGCCGTTTCGGAGATTATCCAAAACCAATACAGAAAAAAAACAGACTATCGCTCGATTTCTGAAAAGTTGGTCAAATTGTATGTCAACTAACATGGCTGTTAATGGCGGTTAACATACGATTCTAGAGTCAAAGACAGCTGTTCATTGTACTGGCTATGTCATCTAACAGGCTGATCAAATTAAGTAATTTAACCATGCTACTAGCAACTACTTTGATACTTAACAAGCCTTGATCAGCCTTTCGGAAACCCGGCGTGAAAGTGTAAAAAAATATTACTTAGTGTACCGTGTAAACATCCATATGAAATATTATCTAAATTCGGTTATTTTAATATTAGAAACAGATATGTCAATTTTAATGTCGGTGAAGGAACACATCGTGAGTAAACCTGCATGCCTGATGAGATTAGAAGTATTTGAAGGTATGTGAAGTTCACCAACACGCACTGGGCCAGCGCAATGGTGAACTATGGCCCATTACCCTCCTCCAAAGGGACCCTTGCCCAGCAGTTGGATATATTATAAAGGTTGATATTTTACTTTACTTTTTACTATAAAAAGAAACTACAGTTTAATTATAGAAAGTTGTAGAAACTAGAACCCATTGCTAGAACCAGGTTATTTTGGTACAATTTCATTCTGATCCATTTATTCCGGCTTAGCCTTGTAAGTTTAATTTTAATAATTAATACACATTATGAAAGTAATAAATTTTAATAAAATCGTATATTTCATAATTTATTTCGCATGCGATTGTACCCTCATACACTATTACAGATATAGCAAACCTTAGGCACACAACAGTTGGTTTTCTTTGAATATATTTTATTATGTTATCTTTTGAAGGTAATAACTTATGTACTTGAAATATGTCAAAAGAAGTAGTCAAAAACTAAAAAAAGGTAATCATTTGAAATACAAGCTCCCATAAGAAAAAAAGAAAGGAACTTAGGGGTTGTTCTTTTCTCAAGAAAAATATTATATTAATTAATTTATACTTCAAGTTATTATATTTGTACAAAATAAAACCCTGTAATTTGCATCTTTGTATAAAGAACCTTGCAAATCTTAAAGCTGTCATGTTTAGCCAAATCCTTAATTTTTTTAACTGATGTTTTTATTTGTGTAAAATTTTACGTATTGTATTCTCAAGAATATCCAGTTTCCAGCATTAAAACATAATGATCTGTTACTCGTTTCTACTTCTCAAATATACCTCAGACTAACGCTATCTGAAAATAAAGATGTTTCACTATATATAAATCTAATTACCTTTATATTATTATACTGTATTAAATGTATAAAGACATAAAATAAAAAAACACATCAAACAGTATCTAAGAAATAATCTACGGCCTCCATGTTATCGTGAATAAGGGTTAATTTCTTTTCTATGTAAATGGTTGTTATCACTCGGGATTTATGAAGTTTCAGACTCGTCGGAAAGGTTTACGGCCGCTGATTATCCCGCACGTGCCCGGCCGCCGACGAAGCCCGAATGCTGACGATCGCCGCCGACTTACGACGAACTCCTAGATTTATGACACTACTTACCGTACATCCTCGTCGTGGTAGTGTAATTTGAGCCTTATGCTAATGAATGAAGGTTGGGTTTTTGTAGCGCAAATATATACATGGGACATGTTAGACAGAGACGTATACGCCCTCGAGACAACTGCCACGCATGCGTACTAAAGCACGACATTTTTGACATGTCATCTATACATTGCTTATTGTGCTGGCGTTATTCATTGCATTGTCACAGAAAATCTTCAGTACATGGAAGATGATTGGATGTACCGTACGATGGCAGATGTAGTGGTTTTCCTCTACATTCGCTATCATGATGTTCAAAGCCACTTGTCCATAATTATGTTTTGTAACAGTCGCCTGGCGCCGCTTTATTTTACATTTACTTTTTACGAGTATCAAGTAATAAAGTACATCAAACATTTACGTGAACGTTTTTACAAGTCGAAAATATGGAACCAGATAATATATTTGTGTTTGTGATAATTTAGGCGGTTGACTTATGTTATATTTAGTTCCCGCGGTATTAACACTTAAAAGCTCTCAATGAAGGGCAACCTTTCATCATCATTATCCCTTGCCACTAGCATCCTACATGGCATCGTCTTTCCACCTGGTTAATGGCCGTAACATTTCATCTGCCTAAACACGGCCTCCAACCTGCAACCTTATTGGCCCATCGGCCATTCGTTCTTCTGATTGTTTGACCAGCCAATAACTTTAATTTAAAATACTTCTTAGTCTTTCTTTAAATTTCTCACTTATGTGTTGCCTACACCGAGGTATAAGATTTTAAGTCTCAGTTACACACGTCTGCCTGTCTGCCTGTCTGTCTTGCCTCTGTTTTCTGAAACATACTAAAGCTGTTTCGCAGGAGAAATAAGCAATATAATAAGCAAGAGAGTGCTATAGTACGCCATATACCTCCCACCGGTAACGATCATGTATTTGATGAAGATAACGTGTCTATGGATCGACATTCTTATACTAGCCAGAAACTACTTTTTTTTTATTTTTTTAAGAGCTGGATACAAATCCTTTGCCCGAAACTACGTTATAACATTAAAGCCTATTAAGTTAAGCATCATTTTAGCCAGAGAAAGCTGTATTGAAATGGATTCTCATGCCAAATTCGTCAAAAATTTGATAAAGCAAGTAGACATAGCGGGTTTAACCTCATATAAGTGTATACTTAGCTTTTTAATAAACAATAAAAAAAAGAAGAAGAAGACTTAAATAAGAAATAGAATACTTTAGAACCATTTGAATTACCAAAAAGTTAGCAGTTTCAGCATCTTTCTGTTTACATATTTGTGATATAAGTATAAATAAATATAATTAAAGCTGAATTGAAAACGTTTGATTTATAAAAGCATATGGAATTAATAAAACAGCCAGTACCTAACATAAAAAGGTAAATAATATCATCATGGGATTGTTTTAAAGGCACCAATAACAAGGAACCTTATCACCGGACATGAGTGGAGCAGCTGACGACCGACTTGTTTGATTTTTGTACAGACAATATATTTACTGAGATAACATTACGGAGACACGTTTACTATTAGAAATATTTGAGAACCACATTACAATAGTAGTAAATATATAACTATGTTCACTAGAAATCATCCTACTAATCCTACTAATATTATAAACGCGAATGTTTGTTAACTTATGGATGTTTGTTACTCTTTCACGTCAAAACTACTGAATGAATTTTGATGAAACTCATGAAACCCACGAGAATGGGAATTACGCGGGTGAAACCGCGGTATGCAGTAAGTAACCAGGAAGTTACTTACTAAAATTATAAATATGAAAGTAGGTATGTTTGTAACGCTTTCACGCGGAACCTACTCAAGTGATCATCATGAAACTGTATGCACAGTATGTGCATTGGAGATACTAGAAGTAACATGGGATAAGTACATTATCCAGCTCATCATCATCATCATCATCATCATCATCAGCCCTTATCCGTCCACTGCTGAACATAGGCCTCCCTCAATGAACGTCAAGACGACCGATCCCTTGTTACTCGCATCCAACACGGACCTGCCACTGCATGGAGATCGTCTTCCCATCTGGTCAATGGCCGACCAACACTTCGTCTACCTAAACGCGGCCTCCACTCTTGAACCTTACCTTACCTTACCTTACCTTATCCAGCTCACTTGGAATTATTCCGCAGAAGAAGATAAAACCTATAATGACTGGGCTATATATACATATATAAGTGTGCATGAATAATATAATATAAATAAAATATATACACTCTTATTAGATATATTTAAAGTATTTTTATAAATAAATTTATTTTAAACTGTCCACATTATAATTATTATGTTCCTACTCCAAATATTACAAAAACCTTTCTAAATATTGGTATTTCAAATGCTAAAAAGAAATCGTGGATTTAACGCGATTGAGGAAACTTTTTAGCTTTATTATATCCGATTTTTATGAAGCTTTGAAATAAGTTTAATCTTTGGTAAATTCAGAGTGAATAACAAACATTCTAACATAAACGCTAATTTTTAACACTGCATAATTATAATATTTGATTTTATATTTGATTTAACTCAAAAATTCGACTGATTTTAAATATTTTTTCACAATTAGAATGTACATCATCATCATCATCATCATCATCATCATCATCATCATCATCATCATCATCATCATCATCATCATCATCAGCATCATCATCATCATCATCATCATCATCAGCATCATCATCGTCATCGTCATCGTCATCAACCCGAGCACGGCTATAAAGCTTAACGCGAACGTAACCGCGATCACCCGCTAATATACAAAGTTATCGAAAGCTAATTTTATCCCCTTTAAAACACGTCCGATATCCCAGAGATGTATCCCGTATTCCCGTGCCAAGGGGACAAAAAACTCTACCCCATAGTCTCTATCCCCACATGTCGCGACCGAGGTTACTGACCCTGACTCGATATCCGGTACAAAGTATTCCGTCACCGATGATTTGGTACAAAGACTTGGATACTCTCAGTTTTCATCCTATCGTTTCACTCCCTGAGATTTGTGATTTAAATAAGAAATAAAATTAATTAGTGGTATGGAATTCGTAGTGAAAATTAAAAAAAAACATACAGTCGAATTGATAACCTACTCCTTTTTTTTAAAGTCGGTTATTAAAAGAGATATATATATATATATATATATATATATATATATATATATATATATATATATATATATATATATATATATATATATATATATATATTAGGGTGTCCCAAAAAAATCAAAGTATTTTTTTTTCAACGCATACCCTCTTATTTTGTTAGACTTGTGTCAAAACAGTGGTAAATAAAATTTTACGCACTTAGGACCTCGGCAAGGCGTGCCGACTTGCATCGAAACATTTCGGTACTTGCATACTATGGCGGGCGAAGAGTGGCGTATCGCGGTGCTTGTTATTGGTTGTTTGTTTTGTCATAACGTATTTTAATTCATTCAGTCAACATGTCAGTGGAGTTGCAAAGTTCTAAAAAGCTAATATTTTTAAAAAGAGGCGAAAAACACCAAATTACCGGTTTCTAAACTTCCTTCCAACGGCCAAGTACTGTCAGTATTGTTTTATATCTATTGTAAAGTGAATTTAAGTGGCAATGAAAGCGCAAATCTTACCATTCGTGAGTGCGTCATTTATCGGAAAAAGGCACGTATACTAACAGAATCTATTCCCAATTGTATAAAAAAACTAGTCGACTACTAGGTACTAAGTCAAAAGCTTTCATACCTGACTATTTCAGAAATTGATAACCTGCTGGAATTTTACCGTACTGCATAGGCTACATTAATTGTTATGGGTGATTATGGAGGGTTAATTGAGCTTTCTATAGTGTTTCTCAGCGGACATACAGACAAGAAATTTAAGATTCGGCCTCCAGGACGCTATGCACCAAGCTCGACGGCTGGCGAGAACAATTTATGCGTTGAAAATTTCATACTCAGCTCTCAATTCCAAATTCCAAAAAAAGACACACTGTCTGTCTATTCATTGTGACATCCTTTGTTTAGGCCTTGACTTCAATGCATTTTAGCGGTAAAAGCACCATATAAGGATATTTGCTTTTAAAAAAATGAAAGCTTACAAAACTATCAATAAGAGCATCTCAAAAGCAGCTTAACAAAAGTTGCCATCATAGTATATGGTATTTGATAGATCAAATAGTATATATTTTGTCTCTATTTGACGTCGATGTTGACGAAGAAACTTACCCAAAGAAAATCCATCTGCTCACAGTAAATGCTACATACCATCAAAATAAGATATTTCTGTCTCACTTTACGGTAAATCTGATAATTAACATTTAGTTTACTTTATATACTTTTAATTCTTTAATAATACTTATATTAATTGTTTTAATTTTTATTAACAGAGAAAACCATTGATGAATTTGTATCATTCAAATGCAACGTGCATTTGAATGAAACAAAGTCATCCAATTAAGCTACTCAAAATTGACAAGGTTTCTTAATGAATGTCATACTTTATGGTCAAATTGTGTTTTATTCCAAAAAGCTAATAAAGGTGCATTGCACTGTAAGTAGTTAACAATACAGCAGAAAGAGCAATCAAATTAATGCAAGATTTTCAAGAATTAATCACACTAGATGAGGAACAAAAGCAAATTTTACAAGAGCATAGGCAGGTTTTTCGTGGCTGTAAAAATCAAATCTTGAAAAGAAAATCTTTTAATTTATTTTGTTTTATTAATCATTATTACGATATTTTAATGTCCTTTTACTCGATACATATAAATTACAGATGAAATTGTGTTTTATTAGCTGAATGAACGGTAGGTCCTAGAATCTACTCATTGAATCTCTGAATATAAATTGTACGTTAAAAGTTTGACGACGAGTCGGCACGGGTTGCCGTTATCCGATTACAATAATATTTCATATTCTAGTTATTAGTATCAAATATAAAAAAAATAGGGGGTATGCGTATATGAATTCGAAAAAAAAAATTTCTCCTTTATAGCCTGGGACACCCTAATATATATATATATATATATATATATATATATATATATATCTTTACCATATTTCAAGTGTCGTATACCGTTTCAAGATGTAGGAGTATACAGGCTTGATTGTGACTGTGGTCTCTCTTATATAAAGTCAAGCTAAAAGATCAATAAAAATTCGCGTCAAAGAACTTATATGACTTAAAACACCGTCGCTATACTAAGTCAGCAATCTGTGAACATAGTCTAGACTCTAGACTCTAGAGTCTAGACAATGCTCGACATTATCAATTTTGGTAAACCAAAGGTTCTCGCGAAAGAACAATGAACCAAGGATGATTCGTGAGGCTGTTAAAATTAAAAAAACATCCTAATTTCAATAGAGAAGATGACTGGCCATTACCACCTGCTTGGGATCCCATAATAAAAATAATAAAATCAAAATCTAAGCATAACATGTCACAGACTAAAGACTTTCTGCTTAGATAGGACTAGATAAAATATTGTTGTATTATAATATTTTATCACTAAATAAAATATTCCTTGGGGTGGCCTATACCCAGCAGTGTGCGTCAATTGGCTGATATGATGAAATAAAATATAGTTTTGATGAATGTTGTAACAGTAAGACTTTTCTAAGTAAGAACTAAGAAGTTTCCATAGATATTCCAAAGCGTCCATAGACATTAAGACCACAAAATAAATACGAAAAAACGTTGGGGGAGGCCTATGGTAGTGGACGAATAAAAACTGATCATGATGAAGTTTGAGTAAGTTACACATCGAAGTATTTACAGCACATACGATTTCAATTGAAATGCTTAACCACTTTAAAACCAATAGTTAAAGTTATGCTATGGAACTGTCGTGACAATAGTTTCATGAAACCAAGGAAGGTTTATAAATATAAATTGTCATATACATAAATATATGTTCCCTTGGGCGTAGTTGAAATGGGGCACGCTGTATACAGCCTTTATACAGGCGTTGAAAAGCTTGTACATACGATTCTCAGAGTATATCATACTCGGCGTTCCTAAGTCTAGACTAGTCAAAAGTAATGTAATGTTATTATTATTATAGTTGCCCCATCGTTATTATTTAGTGTTCATTAAATATTCTTGACGAGGAGCGTTCTGTGGCTTCACTTGCGTACATCCTATTCCAATGGCAAGAAATTATAGCCTGTGTTATTCCGTTGCTTAAACTATACTATTGTAAAGTTGCTTAAACTATACTATTGTAAAGTCATCAAAATATGAGTATTTAGTAGTTTTTGCGTTTAGTAGTAGGACTAGTGGGATAAAAGTTTTAAGAAAAAACTGATGAATCAGCGTGCGATGCTGTACTGTTATCATCAGCCTTTATCCATGCACTGCTGAACATATGCCTCTCTCAATGAACGCCAAGACCGATCCCTTGCCACTCGCATCCAACGCGAACCGGCCACTACACCTGTGTACCTAAACGCAGCCTTCACTCTGTTCTGTTATAGATAGTAAATAATACTAAAATCAACTAACCACTGTCCACAAATAATAATTTAAAACCAAAAATACCTTAAGCCGACTTAAAAAATAACATCAAACTAAAACTCTCCTGAAAAGACTAAAAAGCAAAATATTTAACGAATTATCTATTGAATAGAAATGATAAGAGTAATTTACTATACATAGAACCTTCACCTTTTTGAAGACATTTTTAACGATTTATAAATAGCTCCTAGCTATGTGCCTACGGGGACATTTTTAACGATTTTTTTACCTCTTGAAGTAGTCATGTAATGAAGAAAATCTCATGACGTAATTCACACGAGAATCAATTTAAGTCGATGATATAATGTTTTCGCTTCAGAAATTATATCGGTAATTTTATTAATGTTGGTAGAATTGGAAAAAAACAGCAAAGGCGGGAAAAGTTATCGCATATTTAAATTTATTGCACATTTTACAATATTACCGCCATATACAACCTCCGAGGAAAACTTTTAAAATCCAATTTCAAATATCAGTTCCAACGTTATTAACATACTCGTATTACTATTATAATGATAATCATGAGCTTTAAATATCGTTAGACACAATGGGATTGACATAGTCACTCGGAGTACTAAAATCTCTATATTAAGTAGAGTCAATTGATGACAATTTCATATACACATCTGTCTTTACTTATAAATCTGTGATTAAAATAGTCGTAATAATTGTAAGGATGATATAGAGAAACACGGATCTTCGTCCGGTGACATTATAATGTCAATCACAGAAATTAATTTAGGGTGAAATTTAACTCTTAAAATCCTGAATGTAGATTATAATAATAATCATCGATTATAATTCAATTAAAAATATCATGATCGATGATTATTCCCCAAATCTACTTTTCGAACTACCTTTTTGCTGTAACGTTTTTCCTGCAATCATGAATTCATTATAACACGTCTGTGGAGATTCCCAGGAAGTTAATTCTTAATGTCGAAATATAGCTTTGATTAAATTGCTCTAGATAAGTGACTTTGTGAAATAATGAAGCGATGTGAAACAATTAAAAGAATGATTGAAACCCAGCAGTTTCTCGTGGGTATCTTCTGTGACATGGGCGCGTTGCGAACCCTCATTATAAACTTAGCCGCTAAGACGATCATAAGTGATCATTATCAAGATCCTATAATTATGTAAAATTAAACAAAATATTAATCATTTAATCATCAATGATCATACCCCAAATCTTCAAAACTCTAACTAGTAGAACACGTGGCTGCAATCGTGAGTTAGTTAGCGTGGCGTCGCGTCTCCAAGGACCGAGGAAGAAGTTTTAATAGCGCGTGAGAACTAACGGGAAACATTATTTACACGTTTATGGAAATACTGCCCACTGCTGGGTACACCAGATATGTTAATTGTATATAAATTGAATATTGAAGTTTAGAAACAGACTCAAGTCAGGAGCAGTTACTAAAATTTTACTAATTCCTTATGGATTACTCTTAGATCAATAATATTATGTCTAAGGTTAGAAAAAAAGTTAAATTATTAAAATCAATAATTATTTTATAAAAATTCTATGGCAAAATCTGTACATATAAATAAAATTGGAGTGTCTGTTTATAATAATATAATAACCGCTTTTACTACATGCATATTTTTATTTCTTTCAATATTTGTCTGTCAGTCCTTCTGTTTGTTCCGGCTAATCTCTGAAATGGCTGGACTTATTTTGACGGGAATTTTACTGGCAGATAGCTATTATAATAAGGAGTAACTAAGGCTATAAAAATAATCATTATCAAACCGGATACGTCCGTAAATCTAAGTTAATGCGGGCGAAGCCGCGGCAAGCTAGTATGGAATAAAATAAAGAAATAACACCGCCATATCGTCACGACTTTCGAATCAATTTTACAGCCACGACGCATCAATAAATGACATCAAAAAGCCTACACAGTGAGTCTGAGCTGTAGCAATAAGTAACAAATCCATCGGCGAATTTTAGTTATATTAAAGCCGTAACAATCATTTTGGTCCCTTTTCTTTCACTTGTTAAAGTCGCCGGGCAGAGTACTTCCTCACGTGACACGATTTGCCCCAGCTTTCCACTCAATTCCGCCTATCGGGTGCAAAACTAGGGCAAATTTCAAAAAAGAAAACTTCATGAAAACCGGTTCAGTTGTTTAGACGTTCAAACGGAGGAGCTTTTCGGAACAAAATATATGCTTTTATTTTCGATATGTGTAATTTTAAGTTTGTCTACGCGACTTTATTACGTACTCATCCTTTTACTTATCGCATAAATGTAAAGCTATTTATCGTTTGACAAGAAAAAGCAAGCAAAATTGCGGGTAAGTTTATTTCATACATATAAAACGAATTTAAACCTAATTCTAATTAAATTGCTATTGATACAAATCATTAATTAGATAAACATTATTATCATAAACTATGTACATATTTCGTACATAAGGTATCAATAAACATAAATGCAAACTAAATTTGGGCGATGGCTAAACTATGATTACCTAAAACTATTCCGAAGCCAGCGTGAGACCGCAAGTCTACATTACGTTTATGCTTACGTGAAAACCCTAATCTAGTAAAGGCTTAAATTGAAGTGCCCTTAAAGTTAATTTCAGTAAAATCTTACGGTCCGCTGTTACACCAATATACATAGAGCCGTATATTTCCAATAACCTCATCATTTTGCGTCGGATTTTGTTTTGCAGAGCAAGGGAGTGGCGGGTCTCGTTACGCTGGTCGCGTTACTTGGAGGACGTCGAGCGGAGGGGCGACCAGTCCCTCGATCTGTCGGGCGACTTGTTGAGCGACTAATTGAGCGTTGGCAGAAGGAATATCCGAGGTGTTTTGCACGAAATAAAATATGTTACGCCTTTGTTAAACTTTACTAGACTTATTAACGCCAACTTTTGGTTGAATAATTGGAATATCATGATCATCATCATCGCGATTTAGTTGAATATTATGTAAATATGTAATATAAATTTTATTCAACAATCATGGCACGTTAACATAGTCCCGCGGTAATCTCGTAAGAACAGACTGGTACTATGAACGGAAATAAACTCAATAAATACCTATATATTACGTCCATGACACGGTGCAGACATTTATATACATCCTACAAATTATCTGTGCGTAGTGGGATTCGAATCCACGAACGCTGCGTAAGGTGTGTTTTAGCCAACCACTCGACTAAACGGCTGTGAATTATAAGAACTATGTATTTTCTTGTGTTTTACTTATTATATACTAGCTGTTCAAATCGCCCGCGTTAGCAAAAAAATCACTTCTTTTTAATAAAAAGTATTTAAGTTTTTGTGTGAAAGCGTAACAAACATCCACGCTTTCACATTTATAATATTAGTATGGATTTTTATATAGAAACTAGCTGTCCCACAGACTTCGTTCTGCCAAAAGCACTAAAATCACTATTTAAAGCAACAGCGGACGAGTGAAGGCTGATGTTGATGATTGGTCAATTGGTCATGATAAAACTCTTCCACTCAGCTTAATGAATTTATTTTAATAAATATATACACGTTCGCCTTGTACAATTCAAACTGGCCTTAATAAAAGTTTTAAGCTATTTAACGACTATAATATTTATTGAATATGTATGTACAAGCAGCGTCCCGCGGTTTCATTCGCGTATTTCCTATTCCCGTGGGACTATGGGGATAAATTATAGCCTATGTATTATTCTGATGTATAAGCTATATTATACTAAAGTTTCATAATAATCCATTCAGTAGTTCTAACAATAACTATTAACATTATAGAATAAGGGCCTGTTTCACAATCTCCAGTTAAGTTCCCAATAGGCTACCGGCAACATATTTGACAGATAGAGTATGGAGTATCTGTCAAATATGTTGCCGATAGCCTATTGGTGACTTAACTGGAGATTGTGAAACATGCCCTTAGTGTATATTATTGTACTTTATGTTATCTGTAATTTGACCATGCATGCATTTTTAATAAAATTATTATTATTATTATTCACATCCTTACAACCAGAGGCTATGCAGGACCTCATAAGTTTAGGTGTTTGACCTTATAGATGAGTCATCTGCTACCGATAAAGCATTAAGGCTACCAGGCCAACAGCACAGGTAATTTCGGAAAAAAGGCGATCTTTTAGTGTATCATTTAAATCATTTCTGATACCTAAATGAAACATAAAATCTATCTAACTCCCTTCGTGTGGGGTTCTTTTTTTAAACGGGAGCTTATCTCGTCTGGGCGCAGTCCTTTAGATTGAAACATCGGGACTCGAAAATAAAAACAAAATATATTTATTTCGTAACTAACACATTTGTAATGCTTGAAACATGTCGAATGTCGAATTAGAATAGAATTTATTGAATGGTATGTAGTTTGGAATACAGAATTAAGAAAAAGATAATAAATTGTAAGATCAAATTAAAATCCTACTAATATTATAAACGCGAAAGTTTGCAAGTATGAATGTTTGTTACACATTCACGTTTAAAAACTACAGAAAGGATTATTATGAAAATTTACAATAATATAACATTTACATCATAATAACACAGACTATAATTTATCCTCGTACTCCCACGGGAATGGGAAGTACGCGGGTGAAACCGCGGGGCGCTACTAGTTACTTATAAATGTCTCTTTGGACTGAATCTTACATAATCATCATAATTATCAGCCTTTGTCAGTCCACTGCTGAACATAGGCCTCTCTAAATGAACGTCAAGACGGCCGATCCCTTGCCACATCCAACACGGACCGGCCACTGGACGGAGATTTCCTTCGCACCTGGTTAATAGCTGACCACTCAAGCTCCTTCACTCTGTAAGCTAAATCTAAACTCTTTCACTCCTCATAGCCTCCACTCTTTAACCTTATTGGCCCATTTATTCCATGATGTAGTTATATTCCAATGATGTTAAAGTCAAATCCACCCTTAGCCCAAAGTTTACCATGACATCTTAACATAAACGGAAAAGAATGTTTCAAATAAACACGCATCTTACGCAAAACTAGTTGAAAGTTCTCTACTTTTCACTTTACTTCAGATGTTTCATATTCTTACTCCTCAAAGTATTTTATATAATATAATTTCTACCATTTCTTCGTATTATTTATTCATAATTCTTCCTAACCAACTTAAACCTTACCTAATTTGAACGTATATGTAACATAATAAAGACCGCTAGAAAACCAGCTGTTCCCAAATAAAAAAAACCGATAGAGACCGGTGGAACTCTCGTTTCAGAGGCCAAGACTGGGTCGCTGAACCACAGAAGTAAGTAAATAAAAAAACGGCACCCAAGTAAATTTTTATATAATTTTTAATATTGCACAGCCTTGTCCATAACTTATTCCTGACATTTGAAATGGCTGAACCAATTTGTATGCAACATGTCTAATAAGTCATAACCTATTTTTTTTAAACCCGCATCGAAAATATTTACCTGTTTCAGAGCTACAATGACACAAATAGACGCGCTAAGTAAAAAAGAATAAAATAAAAAAATCATGGAGACTTATTATTCTCCCGTTTTCCGCAGCTTCAGCCGCATTATCTTTAATTAACAGTCATATTCCGATTAATTGTGATTATTTTATAAATTGTGATTAAGTTATTCCTTATAACCTCATCTATTTGTTGTGTGAAGTGAAAGTCGTGTTATAATCGACCCATCCGTTTCTGAGATTAGCCAGAACAAACAGACAAACATTTTAAAAATTTATTCTTTGATCTAAATGGGTATCGAATAAGTATTATATGCATTACACTTTCTTGTGCATTTAGTGAAAGGCTGTGAATTTGAAATTATAAACGGACCTTCAGTTTGTTGACGCTGATGATGATGATTATAATGAATGTACGGAGGAGTCAGACGGAATGTTTATAAAAATCAACCAAAACCATCCCTCCTTACTCCCCTAAAAGTTAAAAGGTGTCTGACGAACGTCGGAGTGACGACACGTTGAAAATTCTGCATTTTTCTATTTTCATCCCCCCTTTCTAATCAAATGAGGAATAAATAATAATAATATCTATGGACGCTTTTACACCACGTCAATCTGGTCCCGTGCTAAGTTTCCGAAGAGACTTGTGTAACGTGTACCAGACAACGGAAATACTTATATTTAATACGTTTTATATTAATACTTATATTAAAGATTTTTATTTTATTATGATACACATTTAATACACATCCATGACCCAGGAACACAGAAAACTTTTTGTTCCCTGGCGAGATTCGAACCTGCTACGGGCTTGAGCGCCAACGCGCTAACCACTGAGCTACAGAGGTCGTCATGTCAAATGATTTCTCAGTAATGATACCACAATATTAGCTCGTGTCGGGTGTGGGTGGCGACGGCGTATATTTAGCAGTGGACAGATAAAGAATAATGAAATATATTTTCCATATCTCAAGCCTTCATTAGTTATTATTATCACTATCCACTTTTCTCCCCCTTTTTCAATAAATGTCAAGACTTGCTCATCATCATCATCATCAGCCTTTATCCGTCCACTGCTGAACATAGGCCTCTCAATGAACTCGCTGTACAGAGGGCTAATATAGAGTATAAGTGAAGAGGGAAAGTGTACATGAGATGGGAGGACGAGATCCATGCTAGGGCTATTCAGTAAGGTCATTTTCGAATCTCGAAAGTGGAATCCTCTTCTTTCTTCTTTTTTAAAACTCGACTATCTATATTAATAAAGTTCGCTTTCGAAGTGACATAAAGTGAGCTCTATGACTCAGGTGAAGCTGCATATCGAAATGGTTTTTTTACAGAATAGCCCTAAAGGGCCGGTCCGGCAGGGATCGGTCTTGCCGTTCATTAAAGAAAGATTTTCTCGTCAGCATGAAATTAAGATTAGCCACTATTCGGAGGTCACTCTCCCATCTAGTGTCGACTATCTTCCGCCGTCCAAATACTCTATTAACCCAGCGAGTTCATCAATTCTTTGACCGTTCGGCGTAGTATTTTGTTCAGGCTTTATAGTGATCATTGTCACCTATTTTCCACTGCTGGTCAGATCTCTATTAACGAACGATTAAACTGCTGATTCCCACTCTAATATAAAATATACCGCAGAGATTTTAATATCAGAGTTAGAAATACATAAAGCGAAAAATAGATATACAAAAGAGTTTGATCTCACAAGAACCAATTCCCGGTATAAAGTCTGAAAATCTAAGTACCTACAAATTCCATGTAAAACCGTTTAACCGCTAATTATGGGGCAACAAATAAACCTACAAACTAACATTTATACATAATATTATTAGCAATGTAGATTAATATTCCTTAGTATCTGAAATAGTCTCAAAGTCGTTTTATTTAGTATATACTTTATGAAATACTAAACCCAGTAACAGAATTAAGATGAACATAATATCAACGAACCCTAATGATTTACTATTACTATATTTTATAACTTTCAGTACATTTTATCAGATACTTAAATAAGATGAGGGCTCAACATTTGTTTTTTATATAATTACTAGCTGTTAACCGCAGATTTAGAAAAGGGTCTAAACGGGATAATATTATATTTTTGCATATTATGCATATAAACCTTCCTCTTGAATTGTTCTATCTATTAAAAAGACCGCATCAATATCCGTTGCGAACTTTTGAAGATTAAAGCATACATACAAAGGAAGCGACTTTGTTTTATACTATGTATAATTTTACCAGCTGTCGATCGAGTGTCACCCGTTTTAGACGACGCACCCGAAAACAAACTCCACACTCGCTCAACCCATTTTACATAGTTTCCGCGAGATAAATTAATTTACTTACAAACAAAAGAGACACAGAGAGCCCAGTTTCCGAAAGGCCGATCAACGCAAAAATTAACAAATCAACTGTCAAGTATCTTGTTAAGTGTCAAATGAATTGCTAGAAGCATGGTTAAATTACTTAATTTGACCACTTCAATGAAAAGCTGTCAAATTTTACTCTAGAATCGTATGTTAACCGCCATTAACAGCCATGCTAGTTAACTTACACTTTGATCAACGTTTCAGAAACCGGGGGTTATAAACGAAACAAACACACAAACAACGAATGCGGCGAAAGTATAAAGTAAATCATAATATGAAGTTGATAACATGATTTTGCAAAATTATCTAGATAAGTAGCATTTTTATCGTTTATAAGAATTTATATGAATACATATATATAGTTGCGGAATGAGAACGAAAAAAACGCACTAAAGACACACGTAATCGCGTTGATACGACCGCAGCGGTTTACGGTTACCCGCACCGTAGTACGTATGAAAATTAATATTACTTAGTAGTGTACAACGTACTTATAAACATTTTTGGTTGCGGTTAACCGCCCGAATATCCGCAAAATAACTAACCGCATATAGGGATTAAAACCAGATACATCATGCAAAAAAAGGAAGAACCCTTAAATCCCGCCAATTCGAATTAACAATTTAGCAAGTCAGTTATTTATAATGTATTATTTTGTTTCCAGATTTATCCAGATGACCTCAAAAACTATGCGAAAATTGCGTACAAAGGGAAAAATAAATTGAACGATCAGCGAATGGATGACCTCAAATCAATTTACGGAATCATTATAGCGACTAGCCCTCGCGCGTTACTTCCCTCCGGTTTTCATGAACGGTAAAATGTTTTTAAACACAGAGACGTATACTGTAAAAGTAAGTTACCATAGATATGACCAAATTAATAAACCAAGTAATGCTGTCGTGCGCTCATCTTCATGGAGACCACATTCTTCATCATCAGAAAGCAGGAGAAAGACGGCAGGGTAAGGTAGATAGTGTTACTACTAGGACGGAGACCTCTTTTACATCTTATAATCTGGCAGAATGTTTGCTGCTGCTGCAGCATGAAAATACCAAAATATACTGATTAAAAAACCATAAAATTGTGTTCTGCATAATAATGAGTTATTGATCAACATCACCCTCAATAAGTTTTAAACAAGATATTTCTATGAAGATATTTAATATTCTCATCATAAATAACTTACCCACAGCTTCGCCCGCGATATCTTAGATTTACAGCCGCATTTAAGGGTTTAGACAAATTAACATCGTTTCGTAGCGGAATGGTACCGAAATTCGTCATCATCTTTGAATTGCCAATGACTATTTCCTGGCCAATAAGATATTGACATAAGCGATCGATAACCAATAGACAGTTTGTGATTATGTTACGATAACGGTGACGGTGATTTAGCGCGACATGTCAATGCAATACATTTTATTATTTTCGAACTTCGTTATCGTTTTATTAATGTTACTTTGTCTAAGCCGATCGATAATAATTATTTTTAGTATATGTCGCTCAATATTAACTAAGCATTCTAACGGTGAAAGAATTTTTCAAATCGATTGAGTAGTTTTTGAGTTAATTCGTAACTAACAAACAAACAAACTTTTATTTATTTTCTATGATATAAATATTCATAATACCATTTTTTTTTTTCGAAAGGTCTAGACTTTTAGGCCTGATGGCCTTTAAGCTCAATCGGTAACTCATAATACCATATTTAGGAATCTATCCTAGTACATAACAAAGCCGTCAGTGAAAACCGTATCAAAACCAGTTGGGTAGTTTGGAAAATATTGATGCACGAACAGACCACCACAAAAATCTACTTTTATTTATATTATGAAAAATATACCAATCAGATGAATTAAAATATAATAATTGTAATCAGAAAGCGCAAAAATCCATGTATGCCAAAATAAATCGGTGATGGACTAAGTTTTGGCTTTGCGGTTTCTATTCCCTCTTGTCGTCACTAGCCTAGGAAGTTTCTCGATCTCTGCGGTTTAGCGTGGGTGTTGATCTTTCGACGACCTAGAAGTGGGCGGTTTGATGATGATAATTAAGGAACAATCGAATTTGACTGCCGCAGTGACCTTCAGATGTACAGAGGCTTTTGGGTCTGCTTTTAAGGTTAAGCTTTTTCCGGCACGAAGGTAATAATTTTCTTTATAAATTAAAAAAAAACTTACTACTGAGTACTCATATATTATGTGTTTATCTAGAAATTCGTGCAGTGACAATTACTAATTATAACTTGATTGGAATGACACCTGTCAAAGCGCTGTCAACTGCTTTCGTGTTAATGTATTCGTTTGACAGCTGTCATTCCAATTACAAAAACTATAATAATTCATTAATTCATTCAAATTCGTTAAATTTAGTCCATATTTATTGTATCGTAAAAAAGATAGTCAAAGATAGTATTTCAATAGTCTAGGGCTTTTTAAAGGCGGCTAGATATAAAGATAGTGTAAGGTATTGGCTGTCAGGGGTAACAAACATCCTGGCTCCCGGGTTTGTTTGTTTTGTACAGTTGATGCAAAAGTGACCCTGTTCAGTGTCTTACAAAGACATCCGCCCTGGGTGTCCGCCCTAATAGTCCAATGTGTCCGTATATAAAAATAATTACTTAATTGGATGTTTTTGACATAAGTATAGAATAATATTTAAGTTTAAAATTTAAAGTATTTTTGACATTAATTTAATCCTACTAGTCCTACTTAATACTATAAACGCGAAAGTTTGTAAGTATGGATCTTTGTAACTCTTTCACGTAAAAACTACTAAATGGATTTTAATAAAACTTTACAATAATATAGCTTGTACATCAGAATAATACATAGGCTATTATTTATCCCTGTACTTCCACGGGAACGGGAAGTACGCGGATGAAACCAAGGGGCGCTGCTAGTTTTATATATTTATTTAATATGAAGCGTGTGTTTATTAACAATTTGAAAAAAATCCTCCATTGTCTTTGTTGTATGAATTTTAAACAATAAATAAGTACCATGTGTCACAAATAAACTTTCTTTCTTCTTCTTCTTCTTCTTTAAATTAGACGTAGTATTGTACAGAAAAAAATATTTTTCAAATTGTGAGTAATAAGCCAGAGCGATCCAACCTTACGACGTGTTGCTGCATGGTTTGTGTTGTTTAGCACAAATTTATTACTAGAATAGTACTAAACCACGAGTGCGGTAAATAAAACTCGCCACTCAAATATATTTATATTTAAAAATAAACAACTTTCGCGAAAAAACCAGTAACGTAGAGCTCCAGTCGGGAGAAGCTCTGAGAATATTAAATTTTAAAGTATAAGAGTACACATAAAGTTTAGTTCAATTGCATAAAGTAATTTCTATGTTTCCTAAGAAAAGCCATTCGGCAATAAGGTACAATGTTCATTTACGACGTAAGTTTTTATTATTTCGGTTTATATACGACAACTTTGAAATTAAACTCAGAAAATCCTTTATAGTTTTTTTTTTACTGTCCTTTAATATTTTTTCAGTGTCCTCTTCTTTCTGTTAAGTTTAGTTGTATGATTCCGTTATTAATATTGGTGAAGAAAACATATCAACCCGTATATGTCCCACCGCAGGATACGGGTCTCCTCGAAATTAAACTGGATGTTGGACCATAGTTCAATGATGCGATGACCTAATAGAAGAGTAGATAGAATACTTAATAATAGAAGACTAGATGATCCATCTGCTTGTCTAGTCTTCCGATGAAGCTTAAATGCCAACAGGCCACTAGCATAGATCCATACATATTCGGAAAGGTACGATCCATACATATACGGACACTTTAATAATGGAGATTTTAAGAAAATAGCAGCGCTCCGCGGTTACGCCCACGTAGTTCCCATTCCCGAGGGAGTAAGTGGATTAATTATAGCCTATGTGATATTCCGGTCTATAAGCTATATTATTGTAAAGTTTCTTTAAAATCCATGCAGTAATTTTTGCATGAAAGAGTCACAAACATACATCTATAAATACTTACAAACCGTTTTTAATATTGCGATAACCCATTTTAAAAAGATATGAAATTGTATATTACTTAGCAATAATATATCCCGCGAATCGGGTTTTTACAGGAAATGCATGAGTGCACGCATATGCATGCATATAGCACTGTCCTCTTTTCACACACTGCATATACGTACACTCGCATGCACCACCACCACACTCTACCATCAAAGACCACCACCAGAAATCTTTCTCGTTTCGCCCCGACACCGAAGCATCCTCAGGATGTAGACTCTACGATTACTGATCGTATAGATAATAATAAGTGAGTTAAGTTTTAAAATTTTTTCACTGACTCAGTAGCCATATTGATAATTAAGCTGGTTGGTTATCCGTATGCGACCTTCAATCAATAGAGCTTGGTTCTGTTGTGTCAGGGAATGCAGTAGTAAGTATGTGTCAAAAGAGACATTGACCCCAAAGTTTCCAGACTCTTCGATTACGTTTTTTTTTCTTTTATTCGATTTAAGTATCGTAATTTTGTGCATCGACATACACATATTTTTCTATTATGTAGAAGTAGCCTGCAACTTCGACTGAGTTAATTTAAGTCACAGTTATATCTGGGCTTCTATTTTTAAAATCCATCACAGACAACGTTGTATTATATTAGGAAAAGATGGTCTTAATTTTTATTGGCTGGATACTAGCACCTCCCCGCGCTTAGCATTCCCGTTGGAGTAAGGGGATAAATTATAACCCATGAGTTATTCTGATGTGTAAGCCTAATATTGATTTCATCAAAATCCAATAACCAATTAGGTTTTTTTTGCGTGAATAAGTAACAAACATACATCGTATGCTCTATCAAACTTTCGAGTGTATAATATTAGTTATTACCTCTTGCAATCTAACTCACATAATATATTATTATTATGTGAAAATGTATCAGTTTTTTTTATCATGACAACACAAAATATGTAAAGCATATTTTTTTTATTTGTATCATTGCTCCATACACGTTTGCATGACCACCCAAAATATTTATATCTTCCTCCAAACTATGTGTATATTTGACTCTACTAGTCTACTAGTGGCTTCGAAACTAAGTTATCCCAAATAAATAAATACAAATCGATCCGATGCTCTTTTGTTTGCAAGAAAAACCTTTTTAACTAATAGATCCGAGCTACAAACAGTGTCATAACTAGGGTGAGATAATAGGTACACTCTTTCCTTTTTTAATTAATGTATTTTATCGATTACTGACATTTAACACAATTGCCAGAAATCACAATTAACCCAGGTAACATCCAAGCAACTCCATTACCACAAGAATTTATGAATAGTGATGGTTATGATGAACGTTTGTGATTAATATTATCAAATGATAATAAATCATAAACGCAAGAAATAAAAATAAAATAAGAAGCTCTATTTCAAGCTCAAGAAGCCTTGTGAGCTACTTTATGAAAAACATAAATTATTATTAAACTTATTCTTTATCTACATGATCGCAAAATACGCATAAAAATAAAAATTATGGTTATAAATAAAACTTAAACCTGTAAACATGAATCAATGGTTAAAAAATTCTGCACCACTTAACAATGAAGTATTATATTTATTAACATATTCACTAAAGCACATGACTTCATTGACAAAAAAAAACAAACGTTCTTAATTCAAAATTGTTTCCGCGTAAAATTATTTATACTTTGGAAGTGGTAATGGTGGGTGGGCGTGCGCGGGGCGCGGCGGTGCGGGGGGCGCGCTGGGTGGAGAATAATCGATACCCCATAGAACCATAAGTAGGGTGGACATACGGACGGATTACCGCTTTTTACCGCGCAACCGAGTATGCTTCGCATGTCATTGTCGTTTAAATAGTTTGCCTTCGATTTAACTTGTTGATAAATAATTTATATTACTATTAATACAAACGAAAGTAACTAATAAAGAATAAGCTCTACATTTTGATTATATTACATTGTTGTAGCATTTTTGCAAAAAGAAACGCTTTCTGTTTTCGGCCCTTTACCATCGTTAATAGTTAATTTGGAGTAAGGTAAACCGTCAAACAAACAAACTCATCTCCGTTCAGTGGCAGGTCCACGTGGGATGCGAGTATCAAGGGATCGGTCGTCTTGGCGTTCATTGAGGGAGGACTATATTCAGCAGTGGAATGGATAAAGGCTGATAATGATGATGATGAAGACAAACCGGCAGATGAGCCATATTTCTATATGGAATCCACCTAAAAGTAAACGGTCACTATCAACATGAACAAATTCATTTTGTCCTATTTGGTGATGCGGCGCATTGCCCATACGATTGAAGAGCGTTAACGCTAAATCCGCGGCACCAAGCTTAGGTATTTACAGTGCTCCTTTTACAAATATAGATACATGTGTGCATAGAGTTGGTGAGCCTGTATAATATGCAACTCCTGTATAGCCAGGATCGACAGCGGTAACCACCAAATCACCCTTTGATACGAAATGTTGGCATATACGAGTATTTAGGGCCTGTTTCACAATCTCCAGTTAAGTGCCCAATAGGCTATCGGCAACATATTTGACAGATACTCCATACTCTGTCTGTCAAATATGTTTCAACATATTTGACAAAGTCAAAGTCAAAGTCGAAGTCAAATTTTTCAAAACTTTCAAAAACATATTTGACAGATACTCCATACTCTATCTGTCAAATATGTTTCCGATAGCCTATTGGGAACTTAACTGGAGATTGTGAAACAGGCCCTTAGTAAAATAAAATAAAAATAAAGCGCTCGCGGCGGACTAATTCTAAAATACTTACGCGCTCATTTCTATACTAGTTTTAAAAAAATAATAAAAATTCAGTAACCTTAATACTGTATCGTATTTGCCAAAGAAGATATTCTTCTATTTTATTATATTACTATACACCTTTCTTTGTAAATTTTAGTAAGATTTTATTGGAGCAAATAATTAAATTAGCAACCGCTTTTTATTGTTAATTTCAGTCTGTTTATTGTTTGATTTATTATGTTACGAGTTGAAAATAAAAAATATAACTTCTCAGTTTTCTGGACAAGGGTCTAAACAATCAAATAAATTTGTTTGTTTGTAAATTTTATAAGTGGTTACGGATATTTACAGTTTCGAAATGACCTCTGTAAAAGAAATTTATAAAACACTGTTCGTGTATCTGGCAGTGCTGGATTTGCGTATAGGCCCGTGAGGCCCGGGCCTAGGGCGGCATGATTTGAGGGGCGCCAAAATTACAGACGAAAAAAGTAAAGAAGACTGCCTTTGAAAATGAGTTTGGATTAATTTTTTAAAGAATTCTCTAAAGAATATACCTATAACAATTCACTTTTTTTATTTACTTTTCAGTCTATGAAAAAGATTATGTTTTTTTAAAGATTAATTATAGTCTTTACCGAATGATGTTCTTTACTTTTTGTTTCATTACTGAATATCACATGCATATAAAGCTTTTAAAAATGACTGTAATGTGATAAAAATGAATGGCCCAGCAGTGGGACATAATATAAGGGTTGATACCACGTTGATACTTTACTTTTTTCTAGCATTAAGGGCGGCAAAATAAACAGGGCCTAGGGCGGCATCTAGCCTAAATCGGTCACTGGTATCTGGTTAAAATTCATGAATACTCTATTAATGTAAAAATGTTCTCAGTCAACTTTTAAGATCGATATATTTTCTACAATACAGATGTTGACACGTGTTACAAATTCACATAAAGTTAATATGTTCTACATATTAAAGATAGTATTAGAAAACCTAAAATAACATTTTAAAAGTCTACTTATATGTCATAAAATTTAGAAAATTAATTTTACTTAGAAAAATTAATAAATACGTTACTTATCATGCATTATCATTTGACTGCAAACGCCAATATAAGGCGATGACGTCACTGACCAGTGAACTGTACAAACGCCATAATTCATAATATAACGCGAACTCTGTTTATCGGTGTGTGACGTAATCATGGTTACATGACAGCTTGGAGCGTCTTAGCAGCAATTTTAAAAACTATTTTTCTTTACATAATTTTTTGTTAAAATTGGACATATTTTTTTAGTTAGAGTAATTTTTCGTGTTTACCTATGGTATATGTATCAAATAAAATCAATGGAATAAAATAGTCAACATCCCTATTATTAGTAATTCACATTTTCGGTGCTGTATACGATTTGTAAGGAGATAAAAGTGTTTTAAGAATACGCCTTTTGATCGGCGTTATATTCTGCCTATATCTATGCTTTTCGATCACAGCTTGTATTAAATAAGAAGTTTGTCATTCTCATAAATATAGTTAATTGGATGTGTATGTTTAGTGAATAAGTAAAGTTGTGTATGAAACTCAAAAGCGAGTTCGAATAATAATTTAGTTATAGTTGGAATTCAGCACGTGTATACTGTTTAGTGAGGTCAGCTTGAACAACACTTTTAATTCAAAAGGATGAAAAGGAGGAAAATTATTATTAGGTCCAATTTAAAGTTTAACGGTCTTATTAATAAAAATCCCTTTGTATTGTATTAAAATGTTTTGTATTGTACATTGTATAACATCGGTTGTCCTTATTATAAATAAATAAATTGGGTATTCCTCTGTCGAATGCCATTTAGTTTGTATATTCGTATTTATCTACTTGCTATCTGATCAGTGATCTGACAACATCGCTGGCTTGACAGTGAAGGAAAATATCGTGAGGAAACCTGCAAGTCTGAATCTATTTGAAGTTCACCAACCCTTATTGGGCTAGCGCATTAGTGAACTATGACAGAATACCCTGCTCGCCTGATTTCTAGAAGGAGACCTGTGCTTAGCAGCAGGGTATATATGGGTATATATGTAGCTGATCTGGCGCAATGCGCCTGCTAGTGGATTGTATTTCATTAGATGGTAAGGAAAGAAGAAGACAAATATAATAAGGAAAAAAGAAAAGAAGGAAACAAATAAAATCCAACATCATCATCACAATAAGGCGTTAGTTTATTTAATGTTAGTATATATTATTGGCCTCCCCTCTTGAATCATAATGGCCCATCGGCCATCCGTTCTTCTGAGTGCGTGACCAGCCCATTGCCACTTCAACGTGCTTAGGTATTATTCGCGTGATATCGGTAACATAATATCGTTGGATGCGAGTAGCAAGGGATCGGTCATCTTGGCGTTCATTGAGGGAGACCTATGTTCAGCAGTGGACGGATAAAGGCTGATGATGATGATGATGATATATTATTGGTGTATAAAATTAATTAAAAAGTCATGCTACCAAAATTTTAATGTATACTGAATTATCGATAATTTGCAACTTTGGAATAATCGAGGTTTTTAAACCAGATAAGTCATACCATACCTTATTAATATTTTGTTACGTTAATAAATGAGTGCCTCTGCCTCTTCTTCTTAAAATCTTTTGCCAACTGAACTATTGAGCATAGAAACAATTTATATTTTATACATATATAAAGAACGCTCTTTCTTTACAGATAAGATTCTATGCGTTATAGCTTAATCATAAATGTTTTTAAAGGCCGCACTTTGGAAAATGACCTACACTAGTTGTAAGAGTATGAGATGATCCTCTTTATTCCTCCTCATCGAAAATCAGACGACGAAGGTAAAATCCTAATAAAAACCTACAATCATCATCATCATTATCAGATTTTTCCGGCCACTGCACACATAGGCCTATATCAATGACCGCCAAGACACTAAAACAAATCTCTACTTATTAGGTACTCTCAAATAATATAAGGGTAGGATCACAGTGCCGTCGAGTGTCGTGCAGACACCCTAGCTACAATTCCTAAATAGCGCTTGCCGTGGTGTCCCCCTGCAGCGTGCACCGCGGGGTCATCGACCCTTGTTTGGGGGCGCATCTCAGTTGTCAATATTGAATCTGTGTCAGTCCAGATATATAATGCCTGTCTTCCTATATGAATGACCGATGATTATATCTGAATTAAACCTAAAGAGTTTGTGAGTTTGAGTTGTTGTTTTGAGTTGAGTTGGAAAGATTTTGGACTTGATTTTTAGCTCTCCCCCCAGTTTTTAGCTTTACCCACTTATATAAAAGAAAAACTTGTGTTTCGCACTCCAGTATACAAGGTACTTCGCTCTTCAGAAAAGTCTTTCTTAAGTTAATTATAATAAAATTTGTGAAATATTTGATGGCTAAAGAGCTGGCAACTAAATGCGAATACTGAGAGAGTAATGCTGATGATGAAAATAAACGTGCATCATAGAAGTGTGCAGGTCATCATCATCAGCCTTTATCCGTCCACTGCTGAATATAAGTTGAAAGTTTTGGTCGGCCATTAATCAGGTGGGAAGACGATGGCCGGTCCGTGTTGGATGGTAGTGGCAGAGGATCGGCCTTGGCGTTTAGGACCAGTATATCATCATCAATTGCAGCCTCTATCCATCCACTGCTTACATTTCGTAAAGATGTAGTGCTATGCTGCTTTGCAGCCGAATTGGGCTGGTACGGGGAGGCACCTCTCGCTCACATAATACCGGCGTATAGTGACAGTTATGCTGTCGCGTTTCGTGCAGTTTGTGATGGCCCATTGAGGAGACAGGAAAAAGGAAGGCAGCGCATCTGCATAACCACTGTTTGTGTGGATGTTTATGGGCGTCGATAGTCGCCGGGGGGCTTCGACTGTTTGTTTGCCCTCCCTCAGTGACCCTTGAAACATTGGGTCCTTTGCTGGAGTTCAAGACTAGAATCCGCATTTAGGTAGACACTATTGGTCAGACATTAATCAAAGTGGAAGACGAACTGTCTGCAGTGCCGGTGTTTGTTAGATAAGAGTTGCAAGAGATCAGCGTTCATTGAGGGAGGTCTATATTCAGCAGTGAGTACGCAGATGGCAATTTAAAAATATCATCCTTATAACACACCGTCCACAGTCAGATAGGCTTTATATAATATAATCAATATATTTTCAATATACCTGTCAGTAACTATCCGGATATCAATATCCTGCTACGGGTTTTCTCTCCGGCCGTCCAGGCGCAAGTCGCATTTTCGCACGGAGGGTTCCGTACAATATTATGTGACCAAAAAGTTTTATATTTTTAGGATCTTTAGAACAAGTCCTTGTAATCATACACTCATTCGAATTTGCTGATAGGATACTCCGCACAAAAACATTTTAAAATATAACTAACTTGTCTCTGTATATGAAAACCTACTAGCTTTACCCGTAGCTTCTTCAGTGTTAGTTGAGATAAGGGATGGCAACCAAAGGCGTGCCGTTTTTAAGTATTAGGTAAAGACTGAGTCACTCTACCAAAAATGCCATCGGTAAGAAGAGTGACGGTGTTATCTATGGCCTACCTACAGATTGAGCTTAATGGCTGTTAGACCTAAAAGTCTAGACCTTTAAAAAGAAAAGAAATTAAAAATATGTAATCTATTTGTTGTAGAAAATATTTCCGAGTTGATAAAATTTGGAATGATTTTTCTCCTAGTTAGCGACGATGGTCCAGTGGCAGAGCTCGGCCTCTCGAGCAAGAGGGTCCGGGTTCGATCCTGACCCCATTTGGTGCCTTGAAATAAATTTTCTAAATTTCTAACTGCACCCTAAACACGAAACATTGTGAGGCCTGCATGCCTAATGAGATTAAGTCTTTGAAGGTGTGTGGAATTCACCAACCAGCATTGGTAAACTATGGCCCAATACCTGCCTCGCTTTATTTCGAGGAAGAGGTCCGTGGCCAGCAGTGGCAAATATGGGTTCCTTTTTTACACCACCAGTTTGATATTGTTTAAGTTAAGCAGCGTTGAAGGAAGCCTATGCTCAGCAATGGACAGATAAGAGCTGATGATGATGATGATGATAAAGTTATAAATTATTCTTATCATGTATTCATTTCTCTAAACACATCTTCACATAAAGCGGGAGAGCATTTTATTGAGTTATGTGTGATATATTTTATATATTAAATAGAGTCCTTGGGTGAAGGCCACGTTCGGGGAAGAGAGGGTTGACCTCCAAATATATGGGACGACGGTTATGAATAGCTTGATACGAGTAAAGCTAATCAGCCGTCTTGGCGTTTATTAATAGAGGCCGATGTACAGCAATACACGACAAAATTAAAAAATACTGCTAAAATACGCCATGAAATTCTGTGTTACTTCACTGTAAGTAAAATACATTTTATTAAAAGCTATTTCATAGCAAAGCGCCTTTCTGCGTAGCAAGTAGACGTTAACGACGTGATTTCTATTAGACAACAGATAATAGCTATTTTCATAGAATGTTCCTCAATACATAATTTTATATATAAGCACTATCATCATCAGTCTTTATCCATTCACTGAATATAGGCCTTACTCAATGAACGCCAAGACGACCGATTCCAGGCCTCTCGCATATAACACAATATAATGAATACTTTCTACATATATTTTCAATCATGGCGTGGTATGGAACCCATTTGCCAGTTTTGCATTATATTAAAATGATGGTTTCACTCCTTTGCCGTGTGGTATTGACGGGTTATGTAATAACTATTATGTTTAATGGAAAAGCTGACCGAACGTTATTTTTAACTTTAAATGAAATTTTAATTATATTGCTAACCGTGCTAGCAGCAACTATTCTACATACCAAAAATCTTGTATGATAACTAGGCAACGAATAGTTTTAGATAATATTCTTGTATTAAAATTATTTATCAATTTTATTCTGAAAGATTTTAAAAATAAGTAACATAGTGTTGTCTGAAGGTTAAAAGAATCGACCACACAACATATAGACTCCTAATGTTTGATTTTTCGTATTAAATGCATTCTGGCAACTAGCTGTGGTGAGACGAGGGGGTTGCAATGCTGTGATTAGCTAACTCAATGTCATACATTACCAATCACGGAACGTTAAAAAGAAATGGATATATTTCGCAACGGGAAAGAATGAGACGACACGATAGTTTGAGTACATTGTTTACGGCTTACATCGGAACTATAAGTCAGATGTGTCGCCAGAACTCGTTACCCTGTTATTAGGAGTCTATGGGTTATGTGGTCGATGGTTAAAACAAGAGATTCGGTGATTATTCTAGTCAAATTAAAATATCTTTATATCGTAGGTACTTGTACACTAGCAGTATAATGCAAAAGCAGTATAATAAAAAAAATTAAAGGTGCCTTTCTTAATTTGTATACTTATCATGGATGTTGGATGTGAGTGACAAGGGGTCGGTCGTTTTGGCGCTCATTGCGGGAGGCCTATATTCAAAAGTGGATGGATAAAAGCTGATGATGATGATGATAATCTGACCTGTTGTCTGAATTATAATCTGACCCGTTTTAGGAGTAAGAAGTCACCCTTGTTTGGTTGGACGTTTACAAACTCTTTATAGTATAATGTTAAAATATTTATATTATAATAATGCTTTTATAACATTGGTATAGGTACAAGTAGAAAAAATAGTGATGCAAATAGAGAAAAAACACAAGCGCGTGTATTCTGGAATGTAAAAATTCGTTCTTCAAACAACTTACAGGACAAACAGACCTTTCAAACGTGATAATTGTTACCACAACGATATGGGTCGATGACCTTACTGTCAGTACCTGGCCTGATTGGAAATAATTAAGCAAATCCAGTGGTCATGCTAGTACCAGTTTTAGTAATAGATTTATACGTACATAGAGAAGAAAAACAATTACAACTATAAATTTCGTCGTAGGAATTGCTGTAATAACGATCTCAGCTACACAATGGGAAAAATAGTGACTATAATCATGTTAATTTAAAATCTAAAATAGAAAATATAAAAGTTAATTGGCTGTCTGTAAAGTAGTTTGACGTAACAACGTCAAACATTACATGCAGCACGAACCGAACTGCCCCTCTAGACAAGTGGCAAACGCTCCGATACTATACAGATTCTTTGTCTTTATAAACGTTTTTCAAAAAATTTGCAGCAACCCTAAGGGGTTAGCGAGAAAACGCAACTGCATAGAATCGGAGCGTTTGCTACTTGTCTAGAGGGGCTAATCCGATCGTTCGAGCCGATCATGGCTCTCTCTCGTTCTTGCCGCGCTCTCGCTTACGGAACGCTACATGACGTCATCTTTTTCGTGCATTCTGCCCGTCATATCGAGTTATTAGACGTTGTCACGTCAAAAGAGAAAAGCAGAGTAAAACGGTAGGTAGGTATTTTGAAAAACGATTTCTGGGTTTTAGTTGGTTAGATAACAAGGGTAGGTATGCTACTATGACAAATCCATATTTTTTTTTTGGATTGTATTTTGTTCGGAAAAATATTACCAATCTGAGGGGTAATTTCAAGTTTCAGAGAAACACTACAATGTACAGACGTCATCGTGTTGCATGGCATATTATTTAAAAGTATGGGTAGCTCATTTCGTTCATCTAGAGTCTAGACCATTTTTCATTTCTGTGAAGATCTAGAAAGTTCGAATCTCTAATGAGCAAAAGTTCTCAAGTGCAATCGTATGAGCGACTGGCATTTTGCCATTTATTTGGCACATAAAGATATTTTATTCATTATCGCTTACTTCAATTACGCAAATAGTTAATTGTAATAAACACATATATAATAACTAAATCTAGTAAAATAGTATTTCCACTAAGCATTAATTCTTATAACTATTATTATCAGAAGATTATCAGCAATAGATTTATTTAGCTTCAGGTTAAAAAGATGTTTAAGCATATTATCCTATCCTTAAAAAAATAAAGACGTTTTTGGCAATCATTTTTGATCATAACAGTAATATTTTAATGAGAAATTTTATAAAATAATATTTTTCATAAATCCGTACTCTTTATTAACTCCTTCGAAGTCTTTTTTTCATCATCATCATCATCATCAGCCTTTATCCGTCCACTGCTGAACATAGGCCTCCCTCAATGAACGCCAAGACGACCGATTTCTTGTTACTCGGATCCAACACGGACCTGCCACTGCACGGAGATCGTCTTCTCATCTGGTTAATGGCCGACCAACACTTTGTCTACCTACACGCGGCCTCCACTCTTGAACCTTATTGGCCCATCGGTCATCCGTTCTTCTGAGTGCGTGACCAGCTCATTGCCACTTCAACGTGCTTATTCTTCGCGTGATATCGGTAACTTTAGTTCTCTGGCGGAGGTCTTCGTTTCGAATCCTATTTGCCAAAGAAACACCCAGCATAGCACGCTCCATAGCACGTTGAGCTACGGCTTTTTTTTTACTTTAATATAATTCGTAAATTATTCAATCTGTTAAATTTAATATTTCGAATCCAAGCATGAAATATAGTTGGCCATTAATATAAACATAACTTCAGTAGGTACTTGATAGTTTCTCTCCCAACTATCAAGTTTCCTTAATCCACATCCAAATTGAATCTAATATTAACCGTACCTTGAGTTGATAAATGAAGAAGGATTTTTGAGAAGCTTTTCAATCTAATACGTAAAAGTGCAATTTTTATCTTTATCAAAAGTGGCTGGATTACGTTAATTCCGACAGGAAAACTAAATGATTCATACTAGTATAATACTAGTTAATAGTAAATACCAGAATACTTTTGATTCATCAAACAGACGAACGGACAACGAATGATCGTATAACTTATACAACTTTTTTTGTGGAAAAACGGAACCAAAATATAGCTGACTAGAAGCGCACCGCGGTTTCACCCGAGTACTTCTCATTCCCTTGCGATTACAGGGATAAATTATGTGTTATTCTGATATATAAGCTATATTATTGTAAAGTTTCATTAAAATCCATTCAGTAGTTTCACGTGAAAGTCTAACAAACATGCATACTTACAAACTTTCACGTTTATAATATTACTAGCAGCACCCTGCGGTTTCACCCGCATACTTCCCGTTCCCACGGGAGTATGGGGATAAATTATAGCCTATGTGTTATTCTGATGGATAAGCTATATTACTGTAAAGTTTCATCAAAATCCATTCAGTAGTTTTTGCGTGAAAGAGTAAAAAACATCCTCACAAACTTTCGCATTTATAATATTAGTAGAATTAGTATTAGCATATTATCAAGAAGTAAGATATTTGTTTCGTACACAAATGAATTTTTGCTTTTGATATTAGCAAAGCCCAGTCTTCGGCCTTGTCATAACGTGATTACTAAAACCTTAATTTTCAAACAATACGCCACCATCACGATCAAACTGTTTAATTACCAATAACATTTTTCTTTGCGTTAATAATATTCATATTCCTTCACCATAAAGCTCAAAATCTTTATAGCGCTTTTAAGCGACTGCAAATTTATTTTGTTCTCTCTAACTCCACCGCTATTCTTGGATACGTTTTGGTGCCTTATATGGTGGTGTTAAGGTTGATGGTTGGGTATCACCGGTCCATGTGTGACTGGTGATGACAGCTTCGAGGTGGCCAATGAATGACTCACATCACCAGCGCATTCCTCACCCGTATCCGTTACCATCGTTTTTGTTTTGTTTGTTACTTCTGTCTGATTCTAATGCACTTTTAAGACATCATAGATTGCATAATTAAAATGCTTTATTCTATTTTTATTACACATTTTAATTAGAGGCAATTTAAGTATTTACTTTCGGCCATGATAAACATAACTACTGAACCGATTTTAGTGAAATTATACTCATTATGTTCAGTCTAAGTAAGGATAATGTACCAAAAAAACATCACCGAGTTACTTGTATTTTATATGCCAAAAAAAAGTATAATTCATTATTTAAGAACTGTGTGTAATCACTTACAATTAAAAATAAAGTAGCGGCTGGCCTAGTAGGGAGTGGTAGCGATAACAAAGCTACTTGACTTCACAACAAACCTGTTTCTGGTGTCAGCGAGATAATCCTGACACCGCGAACAATGTGTATCATAATGGTTACGGAATAATATATGTTTAACGAGATAAATAATTTAAGCTAAGTATAGTTAAATAATATATAATACTAGCTCAACTGCTGGTATTATTCCCGCGACTTCACCCGCGTTAGAAAAAAAATACCCTTTTTTAATCCTATGTTACAAAATATGTGTACAAAGTTTCATTCAGATCTATTGAGTAGTTTTCGCGTGAAAGCGTAACAAACATCCCTACTTTCAGATTTATAATATTAGTAAGGACATTTAACTGTAACCAATAAACTATTAGTAACATAATTCTTAAAAGTCTTATCACTATATTATAAATATATAATATGTAACAGAAAAAGGCATATTAAGAATTTGGCAAATTAGCGATGGGAATATTATAGTTTTCTTATGTTTACGCGAATGTCACTCATTATAATAAAACCTTTTTTTACGGATTTATACGCGATAAAATCCCTAAAAGTTTCATTATGGAAATATTAATTAACTGAAAATATTTAAATTAATTGTTGACTGATTAATCATCAATGATAGAAGTAAATTATATTTTCAATAAAACGACGCTGTGCGCTTTGAGCGATTCGTTCATTTGTACAGATATGTATAATCCTGTTGGCGTTATTCAGTCTTAATAGATTATCTAGATTAGATTATTTTACAAAAAATGTATAAATATTTAAAAAGGTACTTCAGCGATATACGTAAATATCGTTGAAGTTCATTTAAGATACTATTATGACTACCAGTTTTGCTTATCTTATGTACAAAATATTTAGCAAATAGCCTACTTAGTTTAGAATTAATTTCAAATGAATTTAGATGATAGAAACCTTATTATACAAACTCAAAACCGGATACTACACGGACTTTCGAAATGGCAGAACAATCTGTATAATCCACATATTAAATTATTTTATGATTACTTCGGCATCAAAAACCTTTGACGTAACCTTGGCTAACAGAATTCATCAGTCTGTTGACAGACCCTCGTTCTTCCTCCTACTAAAATATCTTCTAAGGTTTCTAGGTCATGACCTCAGGTAAGGCCTCCTTCTGACCATGTTACATTTTGCAAGTTTTTTTTTTTCTCTTTTGTCTTTACAATCTTTTTATTATTAATTTTTTACAAGCTCTGTTTCATTATCTTCAAACTCTTTCCGTCCACTGCTGAACACAGGCCCCTATAAGTGAACGCCAAGACGATCGATACCTTGCCACTCGCATCCAACACAGACCGGCCACCGAGAGCAGATACTTCGCACATTTGCTATATAAGGATGTAAGTAATAATTTATAAATATTTCAATTAGAACACACACACACATGCAATATGCATGCATGAGGAATATTTTTACTCGCGTGCAATGCAATTAAAATACAACGTGTCAACAATCACCACTTTATAGCACAATAATCCAGCTTATAAAAAAACATTTCACACTTAACGTTACCCTTTGACACGAATATAACATAAATTGTATATTACATTCAAACAAAGTATGTTTAATTTGTTTTATAATGAATGTGGCTTTCTAGTATAAAAGTGAAACTGCTAGCGCCATCTCTTACCAAAGTCGGGAACTAAAAATAAATGTTTACTATTATTATTCCATATCGGCATCTGTGTTAGCGCCGATGCATGAATTCCTTTCCTACTGCGTGCATTACTAGCATACTACTGTAAATATGTAGGTACTAGAATTTTAGGCTTTATAACAGGCTGTTCATCGTACTATTTAGGTTTCATTGAATGTTTGTTTCTTATATTTCGTTCATGAATTTGTCCAATATAGTCGAAATATTAATGAAAAAATATCGCCCTCTGACAGCTAACTGGCCCTTTTTTCTGGTTTTCCTTATCGCGTAGCTCCCAGAAATGTTATCTGCGTCGTAAATTCCGTGACACGCTGACAATGCATTTCCTGATACTTTACCCTAATTCTATAGAATGTGACAATTTAATTTGAACGTATTATAACAAATTTAAAAATAATTTATGTTTAGAGCTTCTTATACTAATGCAAGCAAGATCGATAAACGGCTTAAAGTTGAATCTAAATAATTTAGAATTAATTGATGTAACACTATAATAGTAATGTTAATAATATCGATCCAGTGTGTTGGACGCTAAAGTATGAAAGTTTTGTTTCATAATTATTTCTTGTAAAGTGTACAAGTAAAATAAGAAATGTACTAAACCAATATATTATGATAAAATAACGCAGAGCATATTGATATCCTTTCTGTTCATACATTTTTTTTTTTTGGACTTTCTTATTTCAAAACATCTGTTCCTTACGAACAGTCGGTAGCCTCTGGGAAACCTCTTTTACCAAATCTTTGTCTTTTTTTACAATATAAGTCATGTTCATGCTGTGAGCATCTTGTCATAAATAATTACAGCTCTAATCAAATTCACCAATCGAGGGATCTCGATACTAAAGTCTTTAGAGAAAACAAATAAAAACTCTTAAGAAATGCCTATGTCTACGAAAATTATTAATTTTTAAATTAAGCAACTCTAAAATTTTTCTTATTTATAAGAATGTGAACTTTAATTTGCATTTCACAATTAATATAAAAGTATAGTTAATGTAAAAGTAAACTGTAGAGTAAAAAGTTGAGAATCTTATCATGTGTGGCAAAAATGTCGATTTTTACTTTCAGAAATCTACATAATATAATTATGTAGATTTATTTCTTGATACTAAAATTGTGAAAAAACAATGAATGTAGTCTCAAAAAATCGTTGTCAAACAAGTCTCAAAAAATTAAATAAATAAATATGTAAAGTCAATTTGTAATCCCAAAGCGTCAATAATAAAAGTGTTATATCTCATATATATATATTTTTTAATTAACCAATGTTGTCCCACTGCTGGGCAAAGGCCTCCCCCAAGCTCTTTCACTGCGCTCTATAGCTATCTCATATTAGGTTATAATATTTTATTTATATAATATATAACATATTATTATAATATAGCCTTAGAATAATTACAGCAGTGTATTTATTCTGAGATCACTCGTTCTTAAAGTCTGTAAACTAACAGATTTGCTCTCACATGATCACGCATATCTCATGCATGCAAAACGGTCAAACAGGTGGCATCAGGCATGCTAAACTAAATATTAAAACAACCAATTACCTATCACAACTCAACTTCTACTTAATCAAACAACGAAAATACCATACAAAACCCAACCCTGTATATATGAACATACAATTTATTTTCCCATAAAGAAATCACCCCAATAAAATAACTTGGATCCCTATTGTTGCTTACGTAAAGATGTAATCTCTTATTTTATTATTACCTGACTCGAAGGCCCTCCTTTCTCAATTCTAAATCCTGTTATATAGAAATAAAGTTGATTTTGTATCGCAGGGGTATAAATGGGAGAAATGTGGTCTGTAATAGCACATGGTCAGTATAGTGCTATACGACGACTTTGTCCGTAAAACAACGAGTGTTTTTTATTCGTACGCATTGTAAGCAATCCTTTTGTTTCTAGAAAATTACACGCCAAGATATTTCTTTTAGAAGAAATGTTAATTTGCGCTATGACATTCCGAGTTGTCAGCTGGTCAAACGATAAAAGTAATCTTAGCTTTATCTTCATCATCATCAGTTTCTTCTTGTTAAATTGAACCTGCCATTATCATTTTCATTTAATTGATTTCGAAGCTAGTCTGGCATCCTGCAAAGACAGTTTTTCTACATTTTTAAAAGCTTGTGTCTATTAAAATCGGCCACACAAAACTTAGACATTTAATGTTTTTAGCAACATTAACTAAATGCTCGTTTAAAAAACAGACAACAAGAATTTAATTCCACGAAAGTAATATACAATATCTAATCTAAGTTTAGCATTAGTGATGTCGGAATCGAACGTAAAATAGGTTATCTGCTACCCCAAAATCGATGTACACGCAAAGCTGTCAAAACTCGCGGGAAACGCCTCGGAACATTCTCTTTATCTAAATAAGTTTTACCCTCTTTGTATTAACATTTAACAATCGACTTAATTCGAATTTGCATAAGACATTTTGAAAAGATTATAGATTGTATTAAAATGTTAACATTATATAATCAATTTAAATTAGCTTTAGACAATAATTGTTACGCGTAGTACGTTCATAATAGTGTATGTTACTTTTAGCAATTTATGTATATAGCGATAAATCAGCGTTTAAGGGAATTGAATCATTAAGTGGTATACCCTCTCCACTCCTTATTTCTAACGGACCCCAATCATAGCTAAAATATTAAACCACAAGTGACAACACCCGTACTTGAATAATTAATAAAGATTTAATATTATTATTGATAATATGCATTTCCATTACAATAACATCTTCGCGATAAATCTCATACCTACCGATTAAGCTTAAAGGCCATCAGGCCTAAAAGTCTAGAACTTTCGAAAAAAAAAAAAGATAAATAGCATGATCTACTCCTCTTCTGGTTGCTATCTTTTCTAGGCTTATGAGTGATTGCAGTCGTGCATTCTCCGGCTTATAACTGGTGGTATGATATGGTGGTAACGTGAAAGTGAAAAATATTTCCGTCTCTAAATTGTCCTGAATTTTATGAGGACACAGTCATTGACATCCCGTGGCCACTAGAAAATTGTATTAAAAATTCATTTGCTGTCGATGAAGGCAACATAAGAGAAGTGGTAGTGGAAACTAGTGGTGGGCCTAGATCATAAAGTTATACACTATTATAGACTAATCTAGACAAGCTAGGAGTGATCTAAGGCCTATTAATTCCAGGGTCCACTAAGATACGCCAAGGCCCACTAAGGCCCACCAAGGTCCAGTGGTCGTACAGTCTTTCATTAAAATGAATGTCCCGTGTTTACGTTACATACGCTAAATAAACAGCCCTCAGTTATAAAGCCCTTTTTGGGTGAACAATAATATTTACTCTGTTTTTATGGGAGCATTATCTTGAATTTTCATAAAACATATTTACGTTACAAAGTTAATCATCATCACCAAAAACCCAAAGGTTTAATATTATTCTAAGACAATAATTAAAATCCCTTATTTTATTATTGTATGAACAGCGCCATCTAGTATTCGATTAGAGAAATTAACATATTATTGGAGAAAATAATATTTTAAAAAATATATTAATATTATTTACGCTTATATGATACCTATTTTGTATCTTATAAGACCTAAACTGGCCTTGACTAATGCAGCCTTTTGAACTTCACGCCTTCCTAAATTTTCCTTACAAAGCAGAAATCGTTTCATCCGTTCCACAATGTTAAGTATTACTATTCTAATAGAGAATAATTTAAAGTTATATTATGTAAACAATTAGATTCATGAATGCGTTCTCTGCACGCATTTTAATGTTATGTAGCCGTGCGTGATCGAGAGTTTAATGAATCGATATCATATCGATAAAAATATTTTTAATTTTTAAGTATCCGATTTTCTATCGAATTTTTTTATCGTACACTTATCTTACAAGGCATAGTAAACTGAAAGATAAGAATTATGGTGGTAAGTTATCTTAGCGGCAGAAAGCAGGACACGTGCAGAAAGCGCACCAAGAGGTGGGGAGTGTGGACCAAATTTTTAATAAAGAATATTAATAAGTACTCATTTAAATAAAAATCTGATGAGTATTTATACTTATTTATGGCATAAACAGAAACAACCATTTAATTTTCACAAATAATAAATTTAATGATTTTAGACATGCTTAATTTTTTTATTACGTTGGTCATAAAATTGCATCGAATTAAATCTAACCTCAGGAGCGCTTCTTAAGTTACAATGGTGCATCTATAATGTAACTCCTGCTGCTTTTTAATACCAAACACACTATGTTTGGTAGTACAAAAGCTTTTTTCTAATTATATTCTTTCTTTCTATTATTATTTCTTTCTATTCTCTATTAATATTTATAACACAATCTATATCCTGCTAGAAATGATGAAATCAATTCATATTTTGAGCAATTTTGTAACTAGGCACAAAAACAATACAAAGTATTTAACATGTTAATTTATATGCCAGTGCCTCAAAGTAAATACCATAGACAAGAATATAGAATCTGACCAACATAACAATATCGATAGCTACCCATGCCTATAGTTTATATCGATATGCCAAACCACGTGCCCACCGAGTGTTAAAATAGACAAACACGATTTGTTCCATTTGGAAATCGAAAGCCAACCGATGCGATACAACGAATCAAAATAGCGAATGTTTATGAACCGAGTAAAGAGGTTTTACATTGATCCATATTATCTAAATGACGGCTATATGGCGGGAATAAATGTGTCAATGTATTAAATGTTTTTGCGTAGGTACCAAAATAATGTTTGGCTAATGGATTTGTGATGGATGGATTTAATATAACTCATATCCATCTTTTTATTTTTTAGTTGATATGCAAATCTAATAAAGAGACTGGCATCAGATTAAGTAAAAACTACGCCTTAAAATGATTTTTTAAGGTGGTAGGTTGGTAGGTATATTGAGGATTTTATAAAAAATGATCTAAATTAATCAAATAGTCAATTTTATTTATAAAATATTCTTTAAATATATGTCAATTTTCATTGCATGACCATTTTTGCTAATAAAAGGACCATAATATGAGGGTGAGACCAAGATAGGGAGCTGACGCGAGGCCTGTCTTGGCCTCGATGCCTCTTACAATAAACTTTCCTCATGTAACTCCCTAAACCTGATGATAGAGACCAATTTCACTCTAAAAAAAAATAAGTAAATTAATAATAAAATTCATTTAATTCAGGTTTCACCCATAGCATAATAAATAAATCCAAAATTAATTAGTTAATAGGCTACAAACACAAATAATAATACTAAAACCAAATCATTGAAAATATCAAACAGCAGTTACTTTTAGCAAACAATTAATGCGGTATTTACAAACTAATGATAATCAATTAAATTTAAACAATTTTGGAAAAACAAAATGAAAATCTATCCTGCCTGATGCCTCATAAATTTCTCTCCGGCTTTGGTCTAAGCGCGAGTAAGATTTAAGGTTATAATTACTACATTTTAATGCGCAAATGAATTTATAAAATGCTTATTACAAGTTACCATAAATCTCTATTTTAATCAAATCTTTACATAATGTATCACAGAATAAACTTTTCATAGCAACTTCAAAAGGCTGCTTAACTAGAGTAAAGCTAAAATTAAACTCAAAATCTGTGAACAAAGATCATCAAAGAAATCTGTTGATCGGGCGTGCGACTGGTTGGTCGACTGGTCGGGCGGTCTGTCGACTAGCTGCGAGCCGTCGCGGCGCTAACCCCCGCTAGTTCGATGATATCAAATCGAAATTTGTAGCCAAAGGGTCGAAGTTCTTGAAGGGTTTAAGAATTTGCAATGTAAATGTATCATTATATTTATCCACAAAATAACAACTGCGGCTTTTCCCAGATTTGGTCTTGATAAAAAATGTATACTTACAGTAAACCTACTTGACTACTAGAATTAAATTTTATAAGTTAACAATAGAGATATATTTGATTTGATTTAATTTGATTCTTCCATAAAAAGATTTGCTGTGATTCGTTAAAAAAGGCGGAGTAGCATAATTACTGGCACCTAGATTTATTAGCTTAGGTCTGTACTAATAGTTGTATTAGATTAGATGGGGCGGAAAGGTTCTCGAATGGCGACCGCGTACCGGACGACGCTCCGTGGGCAGGACCCCTGCAAGGTGGACCGACGATCTGGTAAAGGTCGCGGGAAGCCGCTGGATGCGGAGATAGGTATGTCCCACTACTGGGCACGGGTCTCCCTCCTCCTGGAAATCAGGCGAGGAGGATATCGGACCAGAGTTCACCGTGGCGCTGGCCAAATGCGGGTTGCTGAATTTTCCTATTTGGTAACTTGTTTAGATTTCCTCGCGATGTTTTCCTTCACAAGAAACAAGTCATTATCGATTCGTTTGGACATATATCGATTAAAAATTGTAAGTTGTATTTAAGTTACCCCTACTCGAATGAGAAATCTAAGTCTGCTAAAATCTGGCAAATATGACTTCCGAATCCTCAGTGGCAAAAAGTATTGTGGAAAAACCAGCCTGATTTAAATTAAGTATTGCCGCACTCGATTACGAGGAACATAAGCTAGCGTAAAGCATATGAGTTTATACCCAGCATTAGGACGTATTGCTTGTATAATTTCAAGTTACGACTTCCATGAAATTACGCATAATGTTAAAATGTGGAAGATTTTTCCAGAATTCCACCGGGTCCGCCCCTAAATTCACAACATACATTTTTGATGAAGCCTCAGAGATGGGGCGTTACTTCCAACTTCTGTGTCCGAACATTCTTTAAGGGCCCATCGTTTAAAATGTCCGCCATAAAGATTCTTGGTGAACTGCTCTGTTTATGATCACACCCACAGCTTTAACCTTTATCTATGGCATTCTATATTAACAATGCAGAAAAGTTTCAAAATACATTATTTTGCCAGCGCAAAATTGTTACAAATTAGACTGCTATCTATAATGGCTAATTGAGTTCGGACGTGATTTTTATAATCCTTATAATATATCCTTCTAATATAATAATAATAATATTATTATATACACCGCTGAACGGACGGTTTTAATCTAATACACACTGACACGGCACATATACAAATTATCATCATCATCATCATCATTTGGCGTTGGGAAGTGACGACCCCCCCCCCCCCCCGCCCGCTCCGACGCAGTCAGTCAACCGAATAAATGGCGGTCAAACCATTCAATCGCGGCAGAGGAAAATATCTGACAAAGGATTGGCAGCAGCATCCTGATGTTAAACCTCTGCCCTACTGCGATCGCCAATCCGCTTGCCCAGCGTGGCGATTAAGGGCAATTCCTCCCAATGAGATACAAATTATAGCCAGGCAAAAAATAAAAGATCTGGTAAAGGTCGCGGTAAGCCGCTGGATGCGGACAGGGCAGGACCGATGGTTGTGGAGATCCTTAGGGGAGGCTATGCCCAGCAGTGGGCGTCGATTGGCTGACATGATGATGATGATAAGGCCAAAAATTGTAGCTTTAAAATATATATTTGTAATCTCTTTCATTACAATATATTATGGAGATCATAAAAATGTTGTACTTAAAATAGTAACTCGGTTCAATATATTTTATTTTTCGACCAAAACAATTAGGCGCGTGACATTTGGGCGTCGCCTGCCCGTACCACACCTCCCCTAATTAGGGGAAGCCGGGTTCCAACATGAAACGACTTGCACAGAGTCCTTTAGTTCCATATGTGAAACTCATTTAATGAAAAAACGTTCACTTATGAAGCGTTGTCAGATCGGTCGTTTAGCTGACACAGATGAATGATACGAAACGATCGCACTGACTTTCTTTAGACGAGTATTTGGTGTGACAAGATCTCATTTATAACGTCTTTCCAACCATAAAGACAATTAACAGACATATTATTATTATTCCAAGAGTGGCTGTTCCAGGCAAGGCCTGCCTTCGTATCACTGCGACCAGGGTTGATCTATTGTGATCGCCACTATTTACAGCTCCGCTCCGAGTCCTGTTGTTCCTATGAACTCTAGGACTTTTTTAGCACCAAGAGATTTGATCTCTTCTGGGTGTAATACGTTCCTAGAATAGAGCTACGACTCTGTATTAGGTTGGGGCATTAAGTGAGAATGTGAAAAATTAATAGAGATAAAAAGCTTGTACCTGCAATAAAAGATCTATAAAAGTTTATAGACATTTTAAGTAATGTTTTACTGGAAGTGAACAAATTAATTGAACTCATAACAAATTCAGTAATACCCACCTGCTCTCTCTGTAGAAATTGGCTGAAACGTGGCCTTTAAATTTACGAACTAAAGTTACCGATATCACGCAAAGAATAAGCTCGTTGAAGTGGCAGTGCGCTGGTCACATATTCAGAAACATGGCCGATGGGCCAATAAGGTTCAGGTGTTGATCAGCCATGAACCAGGTAGGAAGACGATCTCCATGCAGTGACCGGTAAGTGTTGGATCCGTTTGGCAAGGGATAGGGTCGTCTTGGCGTTCATTGAGGGAGACCTATGTTCAGCAGTGAACCGTTCGTTTTTCACGTAATGTGGCAAAAAAACTGCTTTCATATTTTTTCCTTTACTTATGTTATGAAACCTATGCTTTGGTGTGACAAACCCAGAGACTGTAAGTTGTCCTAGATGCCTCTTGGGGTGGCGCTCTTATTTATGTTGGGACAAATTCATGGTCACTAACGACTAGATCAAGAAGCCAGCTTTACTGGTGGTCGGCCGAAATGGCTTAGCTTTGGGGTGTTAGCGAAATGGCAGGACGTCGCCGACCCCAGGGAGTCGACAGGGACGACAGGCTGCGCAGGATTTACATGGAGACGCGGAAAATCCTGCAGCAAGGCATTTGCTGAGCCAAGAAGCTGGCTGGAGCGGCTTAAAGGCTAACAGGGAACCTTCCCCGACACACGAGCTCACGCGTGAGCTGCGCACTCCTTAATGCGGCTCTGCACACGCCGGACGCAGGCCGAATGTAGGCGGCTCTGTCCCGTCTCCGGACTTCAGTGATCTAATTTTTTTTTTAATAAATGCACCCAACGGTAGGGCTCTATGTTATGGCACAGATTCATGAACTCTTTTTATTTTAATTATCATCATCATCAGCCTTTATCTTTCCATTGATGAATATAGGCTTCACTCAACGAACGCCAAGACAACCGATCCCTAGCCACTCGCATCCAAAATAATTATCATGCCGTCCTACAATTGAATGTCTATACAAATATAAAAAGTTAAAGTTTGTGAGTTTGTAATATGTTGAAATCTCTCTGATTTTGAAAATTCTTTTACTAATAGAAGAGTACGTTATTTGTGAGTGACAAACAGTATAATAATTTATCTCCGTACTCCCGCGGGGATATGAACTATGAAGTACGCGATTGAAATTGCGGGGCGCTGCTAGTATTTAATATTTATACTTCAATAAAATAGTGTTTATAATATTGTTTTTATAGATCTTCTAAAATAAAGGCAACTGAGGTTACTACTTAGTAGTTGGCACCCCCTTAATTATTGAACAAACCCATTATTGAGCAAGGTTAATGGAGAAATGAGGGGGACAATTCTGGTCATTTCGGTTATTGCAATTAAGCTCTCAAATTTGGTGCAAAATTTTTATTATTTCACGCTTTTGCTTGGAATATATCTCGAGTTTCGTTTGCGATGATCACTCTTGACGTTTACAGGGAACAACACTCCAGAACTCCGAACCCATTCCACCCATTCCTCCCCCTTTCCCACCTTTTCGCCCCCTTCCTTCAACGAGGTAGCTACGAAATTTACCCGCATCGCTATTAATATAGAAAAAAGCTAGTTACAAACAACGCTATTACATAATATTGTTTACTGATAAATTATTTTATTAACATATGGTGATTTGTTTAAATAAGGTTTTAATCTTTTCACTCGTAAGTTTTGTAAATATGATTTTTATTTTATGTAATTTTTTTGTACAAATGAGTGCTCTTTTCTCGTTTTTCTTAGACCCTTCATCTCGAATGATCTTTCTTTTCTGACTTTCCTTTATTTGATGTTTTTCAAGTTTTTAAAAGTCTGTTCCCGAATGAATAAATATTTTTTAGATTGAATTAAAAGCTGAAGACGAAGATTTTTTTTTGCCTTTAATCACCCAGTTATTTCATCATCATCATCCACTGCAGAATATAGGTCTCCCTCAATGAACGTCAAAATTACAACTTTATTTGGGAAACTTATATGTATATTGGACATTCTTTAAAAAAGTTTTCTTTATTTTGTATTTTTTTGTGTTTAGTATTTTGTATACGTGTATTTGTATTTTGCGGTTTTGTAAAAATTATTTTGGGTCCTTATGACAACTCCTGACAATATCCAACACATCAAAAATATCATATATTTTATTTGGTGTAGTGGTTTATAAGTTATGTGCGTACTATAGCTGATATGCGCCTAATCGTTTTGGTTCTGTAGTAGATACATTAAATATTTTGTGTATGTTCGTATTCATTTTAGTATATTTTATTAGCAATATTTCGTTAAGCGTATAGACAAGAGTTATTAAATAATAGATACAGCAATTGCCACACATGTGTGTATAATATGTTGAGCGACTATGTTGAGTGAGTGAGTTACTTGAGTTGGTAGATTCAATTGACGTTCAAAAATATACTTTGATGGTACTATTTTGTTATAAAATTTTGGTAATATAATTTTTGACTTTGACTTATGATGTAGTGTAGCTGTGCCCTGAAATGGGTTTTTCAAAATTTCTCTTTATAATCGAACGAGGGGCTCGCTCATCCGTGAAGGAAAACATCGTGAGGGAACCTGCATGCCTGATGAGATTGAAAGTCTTTTTGAAAGTCTTTTTGAAAGATTGCAGATGTGTAAAATTCACCAACCTACATCGATCAGCACATCGGTAAACCACGACAACACACTCTTAGCCTGATTTCGAGGAAGGGACCCCTACCCAGTAGTGGTACATAATGTAAGACCAAGTTTAGGGACCACGTAAAATCAGGATTGTGGCTTCTTCGGACGCCACAATCACACAACTGAGTGGTGTCCTATTAAGGAACTGTGTTACACTGTTGTGCATTCTCCGGCGCATGTTTTAAATGCATTCTTATTTATATTTTTATTTTTTTAGTAGTGTTCATTTTTAAATATATATTTTTTTTCTCAATTAATTTGTTTTTTCGCTTGTATTTCTTAAGAATTACATATCTTTACTATAATTTGTATATGTGCCGTGTGAGTGTCTTATGTGTATTAGATTAAGTAAGTTTAACAGTGTAATATATTATGTTCCTTAATAAAAGTTTTATTATTATTATTATTATTATTATTATTGCCGATTATTGATATACGTATCTAAAGTCATGCAAGTTATACCACAAATTAGACAACTAACCAGACTATTTCGCCCCAACAGGCAATATGAAGATTAGTCGAAGTACAAACATTCACTTTTCTACTTAAAAACAAAAGCCACTTTGTAACCTTCGTGTCGTTTTTAAGGCCCTTTCAACGGCAACCCATCCATCTTCCCATCCCCTCATTTACGCAGGGCAAACTCAAAACATTTTTTTTAATTACCTACAATAACTTCATTCACAGATAGACGTACGACAGAACAAAGGGGCTATAAGTTTAGAAGTAAGTATGTTTGCATGCAGGTTTTTCGATCTCCGTACAGAACCCGGTCCGTTTTAGATGTGTGTGGCGAAGGATTGGGTTTCTTTCTGTGTGTTGAGAGATACTACTGCTTATGAAGAGAGATAATATTGAAAGAAAGAATGAGTAGCCTAAGGCTACAGGAGCGACGATGGTCCAGTAGTTATGGACGTGGTCTCTTGTCCGAGAGGTTCCGGGTTCAATCCTGAAATTTGTGCCTTGAAATGGGTTTTTCAAAATTTCTAAGTGCACCATTAACACGAGACCGTCGTTCGCTCACCGCTGAAGGAAAACATCGTGAGGAAACCTGCATGCCTGATGAGATTGAAAGTCTGAAGGTATGTGAAGTTCACCAACACGAATTGGGCCAGCGCATCGGTGAACTATGGCCCATTACTGTCCTCGCTCGGTTTCTTGGAGAAGATCTAAGTCCAGCAGTTGAACATATAAGGGTTTATACTTTACTCTTCCTCATTCACATAGACTTTAATTTAGACTATTAAAATAAGCACCGTCTTCAAGAGGGCCCTCGCCCTTCTAGGGTTATAAATGTGAGTCAATTTCATCAGCCATTTTAAAACTTAAAAAACATTATATTAAAAACATGTTAGTTATTGCAAATCTTAGAGCCAAATTTTGGTGCCTTGTTTTTCGGGTGTTCCTCGTCTGACCTATAGGTGGGGTACGGGGTACGCATTTTGGTATTTTAGTATCTTTTTTTTATATTTTATTATTTCATTTCAAATTTTGGTACCTAGGTGGTCGACGCCGCCCATGAACATAAACTAGCCCAGCCAGATCATTTATGTGTTGCCTATCCTAAGACATTTAGATGTTAGGTCTCGATGTAAGCAAGATGTACCCATACAGTCAGCAGCGCGCCACAGAGGATCCCTGCACAGAGGATTCTTCTCAATGAAATAATATTTTTAGAAGTATAATGTCTTAAATAACTGACTATAATCTTCACCAAATAAACCTTACCAGTTACCGCTATTCCTAAATGTATTAATATTTCAACGCGGACCGTACGTTGCTATACATTCGAGCTTCGTAAATTAAGTCGCAGTAATTCACTCCATTCATCGGATACTCAGACTTATCCGGCGATTTGTTTAGCGATTGATCAAATTATATTATAATATTATCTAACGATTGAGAAACCATTTATTTTGGGAGGTAAAATAATAGTTAAGAATTGATACTATAGAGGTTTGAAATTGTGAAGAATATTTGACATGTTCAAACCAACAATACTATTAATTAAGTAATATTAAAATTAATAAATCAACTAAACTAAATAAACAAACAGCTATTGAGAAACTTTTGAGCGTTTTATTGCGACTTAATTACTTTTTGTAAATGCTCGAGGTAAATTCCTTAAAAGTTGTTTTTGTAACTTATGTGTGAAATTCGCGTAAACATAAGAAAACAATACGACCTTGACCCGTATTATTATATAGACAAAAATCTGTATGTTACTTATATTTATTTAAAAAAATCCATGCAATCTTACATAACCATTGCTTATATCTAAATCACCACGTTATTAAGCTAATAGGGTGATAGTAAATAAAAATATTGAACTAGACCCTTATAAATCCTGCGAGGGTCTCCCATGTCTGACGCTCCGCATCTGCAATGCGGGCCAGCTATAAAACGTCTAAAACAGATAAGTAAATATGGGGATAAACAACTTTCTTTTTACGCAACTTAACGCAAGTGATTTTGCTAGTGGGGTGCGTTTTGTGTGTTCCTGTTGCTTTCGCTAAACGGCCTTACTGTAACTTTCCTTATAGCAGTTATAGAAACCTATTAACATATCCAATTAATGAATGTATAGACGAATTTGACGACCCCTATGGCTCATTTGTTAGGGAGTTGGCGCTCGAGCGGGGAAGTACCGAGTTCGAATCCCGCCAGAGAACAAAAAGGTTTCTGTGTTCTTGGGTCATGAGTGTGATTTAAATATTATATTATGTATGATATAATAAAAATCTTAAATACATGTATACTATAAAAATTAGGAGAGCGAGTAGTGACCTAGAAGATTGGCATTGGCGAGAAAACGCAAAGAATAGAATCGGCGCGTATGCCACTTGTCTAGAGGTGCTGTTGTTGAACGTCCTAATTTTTCAAATGTTTGCTAAAATGATGTAGTGTAAAAGACGTAGTTTGTCTACTTCATAAACCATTGATTAAGAGATAAATATATCTATCTCGGAATTACATAATATTATTTATAATAATATTACGCATACATTATACATACATGTAACTCCAACGGTTTTTGCGTCGCGCGACAGGATATCGTCATATTTTGGATAATTCACAGTTAACATTATAATATCCTGATTGTAAGCTATATTAATGTCAAATTTCATCAAAATTCATTTAATAGGTACTCATTTCATCAAAGCCTATTTCATTTACCATAAGTTGCGATCTAACAAGGCGTCTTCGTAGCCTTGTCTTCGTCGTAGTAGCAAATTCTTTTCATATGAGCGCAAACAAAATGTCGCATTCAGCATTTAATGCTAAAGTTTTTCTAGAAACTAGGTACTCTAAAATAACTAGATAATTGCTGCTAAAACTTTTTTTTTCGAAAGGATCTATGCTGTTGGCCTTAAGGCCTTAAAGCTAAACTATAAGCCCCTAACGTAATGAAACGACTAAACTGATTTTGATAGAACATGTCTAAGAACCGTCACTAGGGTCCCGCAGCTGTACAGCTAGTGGTATATTGTGAGCGTAATTTCTTAGCGCACACACTTTCCGTTGTATTACTTTACTCTAATATGTCATATGGCCATTAAGGTTCAAGAGTGGAGGCCGCGTTTAGGTAGACGAAGTGTTGGTCGGCCATTAACCAGATGGGAAGACGATCTCCGTGCAGTGGCAGGTCCGCGTCGGATGCGAGTAACAAGGGATCGGTCGTCTTGGCGTTCATTGAGGGAGGCCTATGTTCAGCAGTGGACGGATAAAGGCTGATGATGATGATGATGATGAATATGTCACACACCTTTAAAATCCTCCCTGTTGCTTTTAGCAGCGCCACCTGTAGTTTATCGTGACAAAGCCTTAATTTGTCACCATTCGACGGAGTTTTCATAGTTCATAGTCCATACACAGATGGTTCTCCTTGCTTTCTAGGTTTTATATTTCAAGTGTATATGTTGTTACCGACGAAATAAAGACATTTTGATTTGATTTACACTTCAAGCTCGAAATTTATAACAGAGATGTCATTCGAGGCGTATTTACATTTAAAGTTTTTGCAAAAGCTGAACTTTGATTCATACCACGAACCTCAGCCCGATTATTTTATTACTTATTAATAATTGTAGTTATTACTAATAAGTACGAGTAGTTTATTCGTGGAAAATAACGAAGTATAAAATAGCCATCCGTCGATACATAGTACATACCATGTGATAGAGTGTACTGACCCTTTAAGAATGGCCATGAGAGCGTTAGGACTTATACCGTGAGCCAAACATCTCACCGCATACCGCAGGAATAGATATTTAATAATAAAACTATATAAATTCAATAATAATTATATTTCGTTCCACAAACTTGTATTTACATGGATTTTCACTTAAAATAATGCAATCTATTTATATAACAATTCAAAACGTTATAAATATTCTGTACTTAAAACTGCCTTCCGACCAAACTATACACAGATTTCATTTAAATGGCGTTACTGACAAATACTGATAACAGAGGACTATAAAACCTCTTTGGTGATTAATTAAAAAGAACTTTATAGTTGGTAGTTGTGCGATGTGAACATTATTACCAACATTCAAATTTGAAAAGCCAATTTTATAAGATATTTTAAAATATGTGATAATATAAATAAAACCTGAATGTTAACACTAGAGACCTGATGGAATGCTTGCACAAGAAACTACATTAATGCGATACCCCAAATAACATCCTCATCGCAGACGGTGAGTAAGTATATCATGCATATAACAACTATATATTTATGTACAGAGTAAACAACACTGTAATATCATCTGTGGTCAAAGTTAGAGGTATAGTTGAGCAAATGTGAAAGCCCAAATAAAATTTATATGTTATTGGTTTAAAAAAAATGTAATCAAGCCTTAGTAAGTTAGAAGTTTCTCGAGACATGTGTAGCCTTCTGCTCCAACTTTGACCATTATCAAACTACTAACAAATTAGAACAGTTCTAAGCAGTGTATGGATAGGTCTAGAACAACAGGTCTTCATCTCCTTCGTCGAGTAAGTTCGAGATGTCACCAACATCAGCACCGGCAGCCTTAAGTTTCTGCTTTGCCTGAAGTTGAAAATAAATAACTTAGAATAATAATAATATCTATGGACGCTTTTACACCACGTCAATCTGGTCCCGTGCTAAGTACTCGAAGAGACTTGTGTTACGGTACGGACAACGGTAATACATATATTTAATACTTTTTACCTGAATACTCATATTTAAGATTTTAATTATATAATACACATCCATGACCCAGGAACACAGAAACTTTTTTGTGTTCCCTGGCGGGATTCGAACCCGCTACCTACGGCTTGTGCGCCAACGCGCTAACCACTGAGCCACAGAGGTCGTCAGAATCAATTATAATTATTATTTATTATTATCGATAATTAATAATAATAATTGATAACTATTATTATTATTATTAATTACCATACTCTTGCGTAAGAGGTAGTTCCCTTCTGACTTCTGACAGCCGAATTAGGACGGCACAACGGCGGTACCCATCGTAAAGTAAACCGGCGTATTGTGACAGCTGTGCTGTCGCCTTATGTAGTAGATAGTCACCATAAGGCTCTGACTACTCTTGCCTCCATTTGATATATAAAAGCACCTATATAATCGGCTATCAATCATAATACAGACAAATATATTCCACATATTATGATCAATACCAACACTTTTAAAATGTGACCTACAGAAAAGAACTAAAGGGAAAAAAAAAGTGTAAGGGGGAATCAAGTGGCCGTGTCTTCCATAAAATGTGGCCCAACATTTGCGTCTTGTAGTTTTGAAAGGGAGAACTTTAGTGCCGCAATGGGACCTTATTAATCAGAAGCTGCAGCTTAAGTTAAAGTAACTTAGGTTATAGAAATATTGTATTGTCATAAACCGGGATAAGCCTGTAAATCTAAGTTAACACCAGCAAATCCTATCCTATCCTAGCAACAAATAGTACATAATAATGGGAAGTAACATCAGTTGTCTTAGCTATCGTTTTATCAATAATAATATAAAAGCATGCACTAACCGCTTCAGCCTTGTCCTTGATGATCTTCTTCTTGTCTTGGATCTTCTTTAGCCGGTAGAACTCCTCACGCTCAAGCTCATCCAACTCAGAGATAATGTATGCCAGAGTCCTCTCAAGTCGTGGAATGATTACTGAAAAGTTACAGTTTTATTATATTCAAGGATAAATATTACAACCTAAAAAGAAAATAAAATCACTTGCAATTTATCACATAATTGTGCTAAACTACTGTAAAGTTAGGTACATACAAATCTAAATAATAAGGCAATAGAAATGTTTTATTACCCATGATCTATCAAATTCTATTACCTTATTATTTAGATTTCTATGGTTAGTTAAATAAAGCTACATTCATCATCTTTTTTATCTGTCCACAGCTTGACATAGCTTTCTTTCAAATCAACTGCTACTGTATTCAGTCAAAACTGCTACTCTTTAAGCTAATTTGTATACCCAAAAAATATATTCTACATACACCTTTTAAACTTTTTTATCAGCCAAGAATGTCGCTATTCATCATATACTTTCATCATTGGAATAATAAAACAACCTTTAAGCTATCCAATACAAAGATTAAAAGAGAGAGAAAACAAATGTTGTAAGTAATACCAGATATAAGCACCAGCCCGCCTAGCATGCGCTCTCTTCACGAGAGAGAGACATAATGTCTACATCGAAGACATTAATGTACTAATGTCTATGGACGCAACATGACATCGTAATTCTTTCGAATTTTGTCGTTTAAATAAGAGAAATTTCTCGATGTCAATACATATGGACGAGAAGGGACGAGAAAAATTATAAACCCAAATATCTTACGTACTATTTTTTTCAGAATATAATTGTATGTAGCCTATGTTATTCGTGGATAATGTAGCTTTCGAATGTCGAAAGAAATTTTGAAATCGGCACCGTACTTTTTGAGCCTATTCATTACAACCAAACAAAAAACAAAGTTTTCCTCTTTATAATATTAGTGTAAATTTAGGATTCTATTATTACGCTACCCATTCAAATCACGGCAACACGATTTATTTTCTTGCGTATTATTTTGATTTTGCTATATCTCTTAAAGTATTCATTTAATTTGCATGATGTAAAGGGGAAGAATAATCTTTATGAAGCGCTGAAGCTAGTTAACTGATTTAAAATGATAAGGATTCATACAGTATTTGTGTAAATAACTTTCAAATTATCGCGTTATAATTGCTAATTTTTTAAAGTATTAAATGGATATAGTATGATATCCCTAATAGATAGACATCTCCAACAATTATTGTTATATATTAGCTAATGTATATAAAAACTTAATAAATTATATACATAAACCTTCCTCTTGAATTGTCCTATCTATTAAAAAAAAACAAATCAAAATCCGTTGCGTAGTTTTAAAGATTTAAGTAAAAATTTCGACGAGTTTCTCTTCGGAAGAGATATGTCTTTTTGTCGTGGCGCGCATCTTAGGCCGGCAGGTCTTATTAACGGCGGTTTTCAATATCCTATCTATCTTAAAATTTTCTTATCTATCTTAAAATTTTGACAGATTTGTAAGTAAATGTGTCAAAATTTCAAGATGGATAAGAAAATATTAAGATAGATAAGATATTGAAAACCGCAGTTTGTAAATAAAGTAAAACTGATATTAGAACGAGATAATAAAATAGAACGAGAAGATACTATATCTAAAATTAAGACATTTTCTTTAACGAAAACTTCACATTCCATTTTTGAATATTTAAAATTATGAATAACAAGACAAACCAAATTGAAACATAGCTTACTCACCATGCTCAATAGCATTCACACGTCTGTTAGTTATCTTAATGACCTCATCAAGGGTCACAAAAGAGGTTTGCAGAGAAGCAAGCTCAACAAGCAATTTAACTGCACTCTGGAAGTTCTTCTTCAGCTTGGACAGTTGCTGTCCACCACGAGCAAGACCAGCTAGCTCGTATGTGTCTGACCCATCCTGGTAGGACTCAAAAATTGGAAGAGTAACACCTGGAAGTTAAAACAGTTCATTTGATTTATAATGTAAATAATAAACATTAATGATGAGATATTTTTTGCCATTAGTACTGCTATCTGTCACATTTTAATTTAAATGATTTCAATTATATATTCCCAACTAACAGAAACATAGAGGTAATCTTCATAGCTGAACCAAAATAATTTCTTATCATATCTTATGACATCATTTATTATCATAAAATTTTTGTTTTTGTTCCAGATGGATAAAATTTGTCTATTATAAGTTATAATGCTGATATAATTTTTAACTCCAAAATTCAATCAAAATCAAATAATTTGTTTTACAGTATTGACAATATAATTTAATCCTTAAAAGTACAAATGTGTCGCGAAACTTCAAACTCGGATAAATCCAATTCTAACATTTTTTGAGATTTTGGTATCAAAAGACAGAATAAAAGAAATACTATCAAACAGTTTTATCAAAAGTGTATAAATGCTCGAGGTTATTGAGCAATAAACTGTCAAACTCATAATATTTTATCAAAATCAGACAGATCCATGGGCCAGGTTTTTTCAAATGTAGATACATCCATGAGAGCCAATCAGTGGATGGCGTTTGTTCAACATGGCTGTCAGTTGCACCATATTCTTCGTATCAGATCCAGATAAATCCAGATCAGTTAAATCAAAACTCGATAAATCCACACTTAATTTTTTCAAAGGTAGATAAATTTCATGCCATTATATCAAACAAAGGTAAATCCAATCTAAATATTTAATTTTTGAAAGAATGGAGGGTTTTAACACTGAATGTACTAAACAGGATTGTTTTGTTCATTACTGTTGCCTCAATTTAAAAAAATCTGCCTTTAAATCATCAAATTGAGATAATTATACGTTTTTCTTAATTATCTCCTAAGTGTGTAGAGTGGATTTACCCGAGTTTTAAGTTAAGCGACACAAATAGCATCTAATTCAATACAATTTCTTTATTCAATGGCTTATAGAATAAACACTGTTTTATATACTTCTGGTCATTTTTTATTGATTATTAAATTATTAATGTGATTAAGTCGATTAAATGTGCAAAGCGTACATGATTTCTTTTAACAATCAAATCACACATACTTTGATGTTTAAAAATAAGATTTATAAAGATAATGTTCTATTATAATATAGTAATCTATTTATACTCTATCTATATTTAATCTAATATACTTAATATTCTTGAAAACACACAAATTTATTAATAATGTGAAATCATCACCAATATAAAGGTCACCAATTATTTTTGAAATGAAACCTTACCAGCAACATTGTCTTTCTTGGAACGGATTTTAATTTGTGCCTTGGTTACGTTCTGCAGAACAACTTGATTGAAATCACCAGTTGTAAACTTAGCTTCAGCCAGTGAAAATGCGGCCTCTTTCATCACCTCACCCATAAGGGTTTTAGTCTAAAATAAAATATTACTTTTGTTACCAAATCGGAAAACCTGTCTCTATATCACAACAGCTATCCTTTATATAATTTTGTATGATGTATGAAAAACAGTACAATAAGTATATATTATACTCTTTGTACCTCTTTTCTAGCTGTTTTCTAATTACACTTGATAACGTTTTTGTACCAATTATTTACTGCATTGAAATAACATTTTATCAGCTGATTAAAGTTTACTATCAACTTACCTCAATGATCTTACTTAGAATCATACGGAACCTGACTTGCAACGCATCGGCCTTTTTCTTTAACAGACCATGGCCTTTTTGTGCTCCAGCCAATCGACTCTTCATCAACATCTGAGCACTGAAAAATTAAATTAGTTTCATGTTGAGCCATTGCTATTTAACGTATGTTAAATATGTAAAAAAATTGATTAAAATAAAAACTTACCCCCGGGACGGGAAAATAGCTAATTTATCCTTTCCAGACATGTTGTTTTATTTTAATATTGACGTTCTATCCTTCTCCAGGATTTTTACTCCCTTTTCGATCACCTGATGACAGAAGACAAGTGGATGATAAAAGTGTGTCTATGGATGGTCTTGTGATCTCTTTCCCGTATATTCTGTAGGAGTATCCAAACGCACAGAACAAAATTATTATTTTTTTGTTCATTTTAAGACGAAGCAAAATTAGGATGTGTAATGTTTTACTTAACATTTATAATTAATCAATCAATCTACGCCTCTCCCATAATCCCGTATCTATATCACCTTACCCATTTTATTAATATTATTAATCCGACGAGTGTCGGTATTGTGCACAAATCCAAGGGAACAAAAGAGAATTTGCCGCTAGCGCTTGCGAGGCGCCTACATGCTTGTGACTTGTAGAGGTTTGGAGTTTGCGGCAAGCCACAAACGTGTGAATCCGGTATTACCGTAATAAGTGCGAAGCAATATTGTTAGCAAAGAGTGTGTAAGGTTGAAGCTACATATTAACTAATGTCTTATATGAAACCAAAAAAAAACAATTGACGTCATGTTCATTAGTAGAGTCCGCGCCACTTAAGAAGTCCGATAGACGCCACCAAGACCAAGTCTAGTACAATAAAAAATTTAAATAATTATAGGGCCTATGGTCAGTAGTGGACTGATAAAGACTGATGATGATGATAATAATGAAAAAAATAATTATAGCAACAAAATAAAAATCTCCCTGCCAGGCTTTAGTAAAATAAAACATTTTTTTGTAAATATTTCGTTTGTATTTTTTACGTATAACCGATTAGTAGAATTCATCTAAAACAAGCTTCTTCGGGTGTGTTCGGCTTTTGCCAGGGGTAACGATTTCCTCAGAAGTAATTGCTGTCACTGTTACTTCTTTTGTTATTCGACCTTTTTTACAGAAACTCCTGAAAATATAATTCATCTGAGCAACGTTTTAATTATTTTACCTTGTATTTATATTCATATAAAATATCATAAGATAAATGTAGGTATAGAGTTAATGATAATATTTTAACCATAAATTAGGCAAAGATGAGTGACTCTGGCATCTCTAAAATTTACCTGTCATGGCAGTGACATTTATAAACATTTTTACTTTCTAATTCACAAAATTATTTCACTTTAATGATCATTATACGGCCTTCACTTTTTACACCTCACTTTATATTATATGCTCCATATTTTAAAATATCACAACTTCTTACTCCAGACAGATGTCAAGATGTCAATCTTGTCAAATTTAGTTCGAGCATTAGTCGCAGAACTTCATAAGTGGCGCGAACTATACTGGGCGTATTCCAATTACAGCACAAACGCGCATTGTGCGACACAATGCTCAAAGTTGGTGTTCCAATTACAGCATCGCATATCTCTGAATAAGGCCCTAATAAAAGTGTATAATCTATGGTAGTGACACTGACATTTAAAATATATAAACAAATTTACAAAGATTTTAGTTTTCAGCTGATTTTGTTAATGTTGTCGAAGATTACTACCCTAACTTGTTTATTTAAATTTTCTAATTTTATGCCCTTAAATTCATTAGAAAACATGAATTATTTTTATTCCCATTATGTTCAGTTTGTTTTATTGAATTATGTCTAATAAATGTCACAATACGTTTGGTATGCATAATGGTGACCATAATAGTAAATAAAAAAAATAAATAATAAACATAGCTCATTTAAATAACTAAGTGAAATAGATAAAATAAAAAAATGCGAGAGAAGCAGTCAAATTTGTGCAGAATATGTCTTGAAGATGGAGCGGAATATCCAATATTTGAAGCTAATGATGATAGTAATATACTGACAAAGCTTTCCATGTGTCTAAATGAAAATGTAAGTAAAATTTAATTATTTACAGACTTTACATACTTATGTGATGCACACTTTCATTACTTTCATAGTTCTATTAAAAAATAACGAGAATTCTAAGAAAGACTAACACGGAGGTCTAGGGTGAGATGTTAATGAAAGAAGTGAAGCATTATACTAATGCTATGTAAGCAATTTATATTATATGTATTTATTATTTTCAGTTTGAAGACAAAGATGGTTACCCACGATATATTTGTCACATTTGTAATCTGAATTTGGATACAGTGTGTAATTTCATAAATAAATACAGAAACACAAGTGCAATATTACAAAACGGAATACACATACAAGTGATTAAAAAAGAAAAAGAAAATTCTATCAGTTGCAGTGAGGAATCCGAACTTGAGATTAATATAGGAGATGTGAAATACGAGGCAACTATAGAATATGAATCTGATAGCAATAATGTGCAAGTACCAGAATCGGTGGTTGATAAGAAAAACATTAAAACTAAAAAATCATTAACTAAACCAAGATTTAAATACAAAACAGAAAATAAATGTACAAACAACATTGCTTCTTCAATATTAGAGGGAGAATTTGTATTCAATGGTAGATACTGGTGGTAACTATTTTTATTTATTGGATTTGGCAATTATTTAAAAAAAAAAAGTTAAGGATTTATATCATGGGGATGTTGACACATATTACAAATTGATTTAAAATTATGTTATACATATTAAAGACAGTATTTGAATTTTTTTTTAAATGTTAATAATTAAAATACAGAGTAAAGTACTCTGTATAACAAATTTCAAGGAAGCAAGCATTTTTTTTTTCGTCATGTAGAGGAAAAACAAAATAATAACAAAAAATAAATCAAATTTAACTAATTACAGTAATTTCTAATTTTACTACTATCAATAAGTAAATTATTCTAAACACATATTATACAGGTGGCCACAGCCAGATAGCAGAAATAGACCTGTTTAGTAATTAAGATGTAGATCGTCTTCGTAGTGTGTGGATAAAACAGTCAGCATACAATCAAATCATTTCAGTGAAAATTTACAAACATACAAAAACATAGATTAGGACCTCCTGATCTGCATTTTCGTATCTTAGTTGATGTCTCAGTAGTCAAGAATACTTGTTGCATTGTAAAGAGTAAATTAATGTATGGGTTTTGTAGTAAACCAACCAAATTACACTAATTTTTATATCAGTGAAAGTTTTTGTTATAACGAATGATGTTACAAAGAGTTTCCACTGTATTTGCTTTCAGCTTCAAAAAATATATGGATAGCCCTGAAATTCCAAAACTCAATAAAAAGAAAGGACGCCAAAAGTCACTTAAATTAATATTACCTAAAGCTGATAAATCTGCACAGCCTAAACTTTGTGATCTCTGTGGAGAAGTCTTCAAAAACCAAGACAAATTATCAGTCCATAAGAGAAAAAAACATTTTAGGAAACAAATGAAATGTCCCCATTGTCCTAAGTTGTTAACTTGTCAGTATTATCTGGGCAGGCATCTTAAGAGAAAACATGGTGGCCAGAAGGATTTCATATGTTCCAAGTGTGGAAAAGCTTTTGCATTTAAGGGAGAATTAACAGCTCACATTAAAAAGGTTCATGAAAAATTAAAGGTGGCCAAGAAGTTTATTTGTAAAATATGTAGTAAAAGTTATAAATGTCAAAAGTCAGTTACAATACATGAGAGGTCAGCCCATACAGGTAATATGTATACCAATCTAGACAAAAAGGGGGTGTATATATATGTAATATATATATATATATATATATATATATATATATATATATATATATATTGTTATTGAAACATTGTTTCTCACTTCAGGCGACAGACCAGCAGTGTGTACTGAATGTGGAACCAGTTTCTATCACGAAGACTATTTAAAGGAACATATGCGTCTGCATACGGGTGAAACACCATTCAAATGTCCAATATGTGGCCGAGGGTATGCACAAAGAGGGAACATGAAGAGTCACCTGAGAATACACAGAATATCAGAACTTGATGCATTGATGTTAAGTAAAATCAGGCCAAATTATTTAAAATTGCTCAAGCCCTAAATGTTTCAAAATTCTCTAAAATAAGTAAAAATGTCACATATAGTAAATATTTAAAGGTTAATTTATAGTAAAACTATAAAATAATAATAATTATAGTTTTGCTTACCTTATAATTAATTTACATTGTTAAAATTTTAGCATTTATTCCAAATTTAACTCTGCAGGTTAAATAAATTAAATTCCACTTTTATTATTACTATATGTGTAAAAATAATTGCTTAATGTGCAATAAAGAGCTGTATAGAGAGTTAAACTATTGATAAATTTAAGTTAAATAAGGGATTTACAAATTATCTTTTAGTTATGGTTAATGATTTAAAATTTATTTTATGCTTTTTGAGGCTAAAAGTCATTATTTTAAGTTATATGTTTGTTACAAAGAGGTCTCGTAAAAGTTATATAAAATTATATATTAACTCTTCTAAGTAGTGACTAGTGGTGTACATAAACAAGATGTTATATTATATAGTTATAGTTTATATTAGTTATAGTTATAAAAAGTTATTTTTTTTTAATTATTATAAAGAAAATGTTATTGGAATGAAAGAATCTATACTATAAACAAATGATTTTTGTTTGCTGGTATTTATCACAGCTGTTCTATGCGCTGTTATTGCTTAGTTTATGTAGCAGATATTTTAAATGTAACATATAGACTCTAAATTACATTAAAGAGAATGTGAATGTTATGTTATTTTCAATAAATGTTTTTGAACTTATTAATATGCAATTGTTTATGTGGCCTAAATGTTACTTTAATTTTAAACTTTGCGTTTTTATTGATATAATATATAATACTAACGGACCCGATAGACTTCGTTCTGTCAAAAAGATTTGGTATATGTAGCAGTTAGTTCAAATTGGAGAAATAAACTATCCTATCTTTTAAGTTGGAGAAAAGCACACATTTTAAAAGAAAAAACATTAAAATTCGTTCAGTAGTTTCGGAGTTCCTCCAAGACCGACATAGTGACAGAAGGAAGAAATGAATAATCCTCCTTTAACCATAGGCAAAACAAGGCAGAATATCCCCACAGGGTTTAATTATGGTTACTTACAGCAAAGCATTATAATACTTTTGTCAACCCAAGGCAACATTTCGCAATTCGATTAGGTATTTCAATGAAAAAATTATTAGTGATTCATAATAAATGGATAAAAATCGTCACATACGTATTTCAGCGTACATAACGTATCTCAGCTATAATATGTTCTGTGATCTCAGCTGACATAGATAGGCTCCTAAATATTTTACCACTCTCAATAAAAAGGAATCTGGTATAAGGTCCACGGACGAACTTTTTTTTTTTCTTAGAAGATTTTGTTACCCTGAAAATTATAACTTCCTCGTGGCCGATAATGTACAAACTAATGCCTTAAATTAAAACAAAAAAAAATTACATTGACATTTGTGATTTGACAGACCCGAATGAATAATTTTTTGCATGAATGTAAATAATTCTTTGTTTTGTTTGCAAAACTTAAGATGTTGCGTACTAAAATTCATATAGCATTTAGTGCATTGGGTGCATTATTGGGGCTATCGGCATTTATATGTTTTTGCCTAGTTTATGGAAATATTGTAGCTGGAATATGGGCGTTACTTTCTGGTAAGTTCGTTTTAAGTTTTTTTCAAAACTTAAATTTAATTGTAATTGTTTTATGCTGAATATTTTTAACTTTATTTAGATATGAGATAACTCGCAATAAAAAAGAATTATTTATTAATATATCCTAATACATTAATTGCAAAAATAACTTAAAATACATACATACATAATACATACATACTTGAAGTCAATATAACACACACAATACAACATACAATAATCTACTTGTACTATATATTTCAAAGAATAGCATTATAGCTCAATGGGCATTTATGATTCTATATACGAGCTGACCAACACAATTTTTTTTTAGGTATACATGCGTCATTGACTTTAATGCTACATTGTCATTATTTAAAAGAGTCGCTTCATGTTAACTTCTCCAGAAAAGCACTTCAATACTTCGGTGACTTTGGTATGGTCGGATTTGTCTCTGGACTAGCATTAACACTCTTCTATATTTTTCTAGAAATCTATTACAAAGCTGGTAAGTAATAATTTACTACTAAATAATGTAAGCTTCTTGAATTGTTTAAAGTATATTTTGAAATCTACCCTTCAAGACAATTTTTATTTAACTCGAAAAATTAAATTAAGAAGTATCTATGAGTGTTATTACTCCCTTTAAAAAGTCAATTAACTTTGGTACACCCCAAATATAAGACTTCACATTATCAATTTATCTATACTCGTATTTATTATAACAAAGTAAAGTTTGTGAGGTTGTTGAGAGTAATATCCAGGATCTACTGAACCAATTTTGATAATTCTTTTACCAGTAGATACATATTTTGCAAGTGCATATTTTGTAAGTGAGAAATGCTGTATTTTTATCCATATATGATAATGTGAAGTATCCGGGTATAACCGCAGGACGCTGCTTGTTATTATATACTTCATTGTTTTCCAGATATTCTTCCTATAAGTACAAGTATAATCATCCGAATGATATGGTCCTTCATGATGATGAAATGGGGTCTAATGCTGTATTTAGTCACTAAAAAATACCTCCGAACGTATAATGATCATCAACTCTTTGCAGAGAATCCAAATGTAGAAGAAACATAGAAAGTAATTTTATTGTTCATATTTAATTAAAATTACATTTTGCTTAGTATGGTAAATATTTTATAAGACTTAATTTGATCTTCATTTTGAATTTATTTATTTATTTGATCTATTTTTTTTTTTTTTTTGTGATAATCTGTTAGTTTCCAAAAACATATTAGACTGAAAATTGTAATGGTGAAGGTTTTTATTATACTAGCATTTAGCATGAAATATTTTTGTGTGTTTAGAATTTACATATAATATATTTTAATTGTTATGAATAATATTATGCGCTGGTCAAGTTTATTTATTAAATAACAGAGATATTATGTTAGGCCAAAATTCACTTTTAAGAATAAATAAAATTCAGTATGGTGTTTATTTTTAACCACAACAATTATGTACTAGGGCAATTTAGGGTTGTCAATGCTGTTTTACAATTTATTTGTGATTGATAATTTATTTAAAAAATGACAATAAATATTTATCGCTTTTTTATAGACCTGAATGTATACAATAACAGAAAAATAAAGTCAAACCAAAGTCACTATCATATTATAGTCACATTATAATCATATCAATAACACATTTCATATTTTAATATAAATGTTATAAAAAACTTTTTTTTTCGAGAAGTTTAAATGAAAAATTACTTTCATATAAAGCAGTAAAAATGCTAGCACTAAAGGGACAGAAATAACAAAAACGACGACTTATTTTATAGTATTTAATATCATGTTCTTAAAGGTCAGTCAAAATCATTTAGACCATACAAAATGCCTGTTTAATTCCTTAGAAATAATCTTAATTGTTATTATCGCATATTTATCCTTGTAATCTTTATTATTTGTACCCTAGTATCTATACAATTTTTACTTATTCTAATAAAGCCATTTTGTTTACGCTGTAAAGTATCCGAAGTTCTGGTCAAGTATAAAACTTAAAAATATGGTGATAAAATCCGTAAAAGTTGTTTCGTCTTTATGTTTGTAGTGAAGTATATTTTGTCATACTAAACAAGTAACATTGAAGTAAAATTATTGGATATAATAATACGATCATCAATAAATGATTTCGGATTTCGGTCAAGTAGTGACTTCACCTACGTGTCGCAATGTACGCCATTGGTGAGTTTTAGTTCTGACTTGGCTGATTGAGGCCTTAGGGCCTTTGTAGCAAGGGTACCCCATATCGGGTCATACGACACGCGAATTAAATATTTACCTACTAAAATCACAAGACAATAGAAACAATATTATAACCATATTGTAACCTATGAATAAAATAATGGATATGATAGGAAAATTACAACATATAATATATAAAACATAGATATATACGAAAATAATATATAACATTTAATACCAGTAGTTATTACACAATGTATTTTTTTCATAAAATGTGATTATATTCTTAGCTGTGATTATAATGTAAACTGACATTAATAAAGTCCGCATGTTTACTCCTGTGTAAACATCTTTGGCTACTCTGTCTTATCATAAAGTTAAGAACCGCTTAAAATATACGTTAATAAATAGAAAACTTGCAAGTGTTTATGATTGTTTGAGAAATAATGGCAGTATTATCTCATTAGTTATTAAGATGAAAACGCATTGGTTGAAGAGTTTCATCTTCAAACTGCTTAATAGACTAATTGTATAAGAATATGGCTAAGCTTCCTGAATGCTGCCCATCCTAATTGAAAACTTATGCCAGGGCATGCCCACAAAAATATGAATGGCAAAAAAATTAAGGAAACTAGCTTGACCCAGTGTTTTTGAACTTCTAATGCTTTCTTAAGTACATACTAAACATTAATTTAAGTAGGATATATAAAATGTATTCTATTCTTTTGGTCGCGACTCTCTAAAATATCAAAATTAGTGATAAACGAAGACTTGAGTGGAAACTTTTATTTACTTACCAATTGTTTTGTTTTGTATAAATAATAAATATATAATTATATTTTCTAATAATTTTTTTATTGGTCTTTATCTTTTCTTAGTATTTATGCGTTCTTTAGTTGTATCCTCCAAATCAGACGAGAAGGGTATTAGGCAATAGGCATTATCAGGCAAACAGAAATCGTTTCTTTTTTTTTTGTGAATTCAAGTTCTTCTCCGTCTCAATCAGATACGACATAGTTATAATTAATGTATTTTTGTTGGTCTTTTACTTTTAATAGACTGGCCGCTAGAGGGTATCAAGACTATACTGTAAAATTCTTAATCTGTTGTTGTTTGTTTAGTGAAAAAATATGCTAGAAGTTTCTACATTTTTGTATATTTTGAGTTCTTATTTTATGGCTTTATATATTTTATAATAACGTGTTGAAAGTAGAAACCCTTTATGTCCCACTGCTGGGCACGGGTCTCCTTCTCGAAAGGGTAATGGGCCATAGTTCACCGATGCGCTGGCCCAGTGCGGGTTGGTGAACTTCACATACCTTCAAAGACTTTTAATCTCAGTAGGCATGCAGGTTTCCTCACGATGTTTTCCTTCACCGGTGAGCGAGCGATGGTTTCATTTCAAGGCACACAACGGGGGATCAGGATCGAACCCGGAACCTCTCGCAAAAATATCGTAAGTAGGTATATCAATAACGTGTTTAGTGAGTCTAAGGGCCTGTTTCACAATCTCCCTTTAAGTTCCCTATAGGCTATTGGCAACATATTTGACAGATGTTTGACAGATTCTCCATACTCTATCTGTCATACATCTGTCAAATATGTTGCCAATAGCCTATAGGGAACTTAAAGGGAGATTGTGAAACAGGCCCTTAATAAGTAAATAGCACAAAAAAGAAACAGCTATTTTACAATACTGGCTGCTTATGTAGATAAATATATTATTATATTTGTTATTATGATTTCCTTAGATAAAAATAAAACAGTTGCGGGCTGCGCGTAAAAAGCTTTGAGCAAAAAAGTTGTATACTCCGCAGTCCGCAGAGCATAACTTAGCGTAACTTAGAACACAGCGATGGTTTTGAAAAGAAAACACAAGTTCAGTCCACTGATGCGCATGCGCGGTGCAGTACAGTTTATGCGGAGCCGTTCGTTTGCGTTCCGTATTTAAAAAGCGCGGGAAAAATGTTAGACGTGAAGTGTGCAATAATATTATTATGCTAACAATCATTTCAGTTTTGGAAAAAAGTTATTTAATAATATAAGTGAGTATTTTATATTTATTCTTAACTTTTAAAATGTTTAGTTATTAGAATTATTATTATAAGAATACCCGTGTGTAATAATAGTGGATAATATAAAATATTGAATCCAATATTTTATATTATCCACTATTTAATAATTATGCAATCATATAGCTGAGAGCTTATGTACCTAAGTTATAACGGAAGTGTTTACTGTAAGTAAAAACAATAGGAGATTCCTACATAATATCTTGAAAATTTCTCAGGAAATTATTAATTAAATAACCTTTGCATTATAGTCGTACCTAAAATAAAAGTACCTATTATATTATATGCAGTAGAATCTAGAAATTCTTGATAGTACCGGTGGATAAATTGAATTGAGCAGTTATAGAAATTAGTAGAATAATAACTTAGGATCTTAATGTTAAAAATTACTTCGTGATAGCGACAAGATATTATAATCAGGCAATATTTACTCACCCCCCCTTTATTACTTATATTAAAAATGACGTCTTACGATATCTGGAAAAAAATATTTTTATAGTTAATATCTACATACTAGTATCCGATCTTATCCGATAAAGGACCATTTTTTGTGGATTGAATTGTAAATCTTAACCACAGTTACCATTCTCGAATCAACTTGAACAAAAAAAACCACCAATATCCAGTTAAGGTACAGTCGTTTAGGAGTAGTTTAGTGACGTATATACACATGGAAGAACTTTATAATAATATGAACTTTATAAGATGTCCAGCTGTGACGGACACGGGCTTAAGCGAGTCGTTTAATCAGACAAAATTTGGACCTGTTACGATTCATAAACAATGCTAGCTAATTAAGAACACTGTTTTACTGTTACTTAAATCTCGCACTGTATTAAATAGAAAGAAACAGTTACCTCCTATTTAGCGAAAAAATACATTTATGAAATTCATATACTTACGCAAAATTCATTTCTGCTAGCAGAAGCAGTCGTCCATCTATGTACAATCTGTTTGTATTAAACGCAGATTGCCTTTGGAAAAAAGTAAAATCAATCACCAGTGTTTCACCCGGTTTTTACAGGCCTAATACAGAGTCTCATATGATTGCCTGTTCACCAATGTTGGTATTTGGTAAAATTTCTCTTCTATATAAAAAATTGTGATCCTAGCTTAAAATACTTAGGTAAACCAAATAGGTACCTAGTATTTAAATATTATTTAATTACAGACATGAGCTTTCGACTGCATTAAAAAACCCCTTAAATATTTTTAAAATTTTGACGACACTGAAATTGCTATCGTAAACGATTTTCGCGCCGACTCGCATTATAGGTTTCCTAAGAAGTAATTTTAACTAAAGAGTCAATATAATATGAATGTAGCCTATTAGTAGATATTATTTGGTAGACAGATAAACAATGGAGCGATTCTTTAGACTTCCGTTTTAACATTTAGCTGACAGGAACTCAAGATTTGAAAAGAATTACTGATGGTGATGCTGATAAGGTGAAGAATACCAGAAAACAAAATTTATTCTCAGCCCAACTAACGGTCGTCCATTATAGAGTTTATTTCCTGCTCGTCTGTCTCGCCATTACCCCCTCGCGTGGAACGGAACGAATAATATGCTTCATTAGATACCACTCGAAGAACCTTGCGATGGAATCTACATCATTTCGACAGAACGGGACTCTTCAAAATTAATGTTATATATTAATTCTAATTTCAATTTAGGGCTTGTTAGTAAAGTGGTCAACAGGCTTCGATCTTTAAAGGCAAAGGCGCTTGCGCGAAGGTTTATTATAAGAAAGTTTAAATATGCAATCTGAAATGCATCTCATTAGTAACGGTAAAGTCTTATGCTTACTAATATTATAAACGCGAAAGTTTGTAAGTATGTTTGTTTGTTACTCTTTCACGTAAAAACTACTTACTTAATGGATTTTGATTAAACTTTACTATAATATTATAGCTTATACACCAGTATAACACATAGGCTATAATTTATCACCGTACTCCCACGGGAATGGGAAGTACGCGGATAAAACCGCGGGGCGTTGCTAGTAATAAATATTTAAAACTTTCCCTGCAGTTGAGTCGCACAAAAGTTAAAAATCTAATTCAAACCTAAAAACTCGTAACTAAGGATTGCAATACTTTCTTAACCCTTTAACCGCTTACGTCGGATTTGTCCGACAAATATTTTCGGGTACCTTTCGCTTGCGTCGTATACCTCCGACCGAAAACCACAACTCGTTTAGTGTGATTTTTTATTTATTAAGCTGTTTCCCATCAAAAACGATATTTTTAGTTTCACAGCGCCGGGCGCTGGGGGCACGACAATAGGGATGTTGACACATGTTACAAATTCATGTAAAGTTATGTTTTACATACTAAATACAGTATTTGAAAACCTAAAATAACATTTAAAAAGTCTACTTATTTGTCTTAAAATTTAGAAAATTAATTTAAAATGCGTTATTTATCATGCATGATCACGTGACTGTAAACGCCAATAAGGCGATGACGTCACTGAACATTGAGCTAAGTACAAACTCACCTAACATAGCGCGAGCTCAGAATGCGGTGTGTGACGTAATGACGCTTGGAGCGTTTCAAGGGCGATTTTAAAAACCATTTTTCTTTATTTAATTTTTTGTTAAAATTGGAAATATTTCTTTACAAAAGTATTTTTTTCGTGTTCATATATAGTATAGCTATCAAATAAAATCATCATTACAAAAATTAGTCAACATCCCTATTGATTTGAAGTCGGGCGGGTTATACCTTTTGAATACCTACGAGTAACGCAGTTTCAAGAACCTCTTTTATCAACTAGTAAAGCTATAAAATACGGATAACTTAAGTAATATGTAAAACCTTACGTTGTGATAAGCCTTGCTTCAGATCCGGTGTGCATTGTATCGATCCCTATTGTAACACTACACATTGTTTTTGTTACAAAATCGCCCTTGTATTATACTATTTAGTATGTAAGAACTTTTTAGTTGGAAAACCAGTGAACGTTGTAATTGATCTGAAGATTCTACTGACATTAGACATGACTAGCATTAAAAGTTCTAATAACTCTATCCATATTTCATAGTTCTACTCACCTGCATAACACTTAAAAGTTCTCGTTGCCCTTATGATTCTGGTCATAGTTCGCGAGCGAGCTTCTATAACTGCGCCCTTAGCAAACCGAAAAAAATAATAGTCCTGCCTTGTCTGGCCATTCTTGCGCCCCCCGGAGTCTACGCCCTGTGGCACCGATGGCACCGCCCTATTTACGGCTCTGCCAATTACCTACGTAACTTAACAGCACAAAGTGTTTCAATGAGTCTGGTCATAGTTCCAACCACCTACATGACTGAATAGTTCTCACTCTTCAAAAATTGGTCATAGTTCAAATGTCTTAACCTGATGGGTATTCGGAAGTGGCAGCATTTATATTATGCTACTTTTAACGTTTTGCCTTGCGGTTTATTAATGGTAGCTGTCATGTCCATTTATTTTATTATTATTTTTGCATACGCATGCATTGTGTAATCGAAATAGAAAGAAACTGAAGTTACGTAGTTAAATTTGAGAAGATGTGAATATCTTAAATTCGCAGGTCTCTTTTGGTGTTAAGTAACGTGTGTATAGGCTCTCTGCATTTACCAGCAGATTTTAAGAAAGATAGTCAGATATTATAAAATTTTCAATTATTAGTTGAATGCACAAAATGTATTAATATCTACAAAAAAAAAAATATTTTTGTCAGTGAAATTAGATCTATGAAATACCAGAGATCGAAATCAAGTATTAAATGAGCATTTTAACCTGTAAGCTAGGAATATAAAGCTAGAAGGTAATGTTAACAAACTAGCCGCTAAAATAAATAGAAATATCATGATAACATCGTCGATCTAGTTAAGTAACTAAACATATGTAAATGGGCCACGAAAAAAACGTGCGTTACCCATCCGATTAACAAAGACGAAGATACGTTCACTTTTGCAAGTGTAACGAATTTTGTTCTGTGCGAGGGTCGTATGGTGTAATTGCAATATTTAACGCTAATTTACTTACATCAATAATGTTACTATTTAAATACCAAACAAAAGAATTGCAAAAATTGTACAGGTTCCGATATTATTTGCAACACATGAATGTAAAAAGCAATTGGTAATGTAGCTCTACACATTCTATTTAACATTCATCATAACATATCTATTTAACATTACCATTTTATTAAATTAAACTATATTTTATTTCTAGAATATATTTTTACATCCAAAATCTATGTATGTCCTGGTAGTGAGGATCTATATCTGAGGACAAATTATATTATATTCCATTATATTAGCTGTATTAGTATATTTTTCAATAACAGTTTCTATTACTTACTTATTCTCGTAAAGACCTCTCAATATTGACATTGCTAATCGATGTGTGTGTCCAATTTCTTCAATCTTAATTGGCTACTAGGCAATATTTGTCAGGCATGTGTGTTGATTTATGGTATTAAATACTGTCTGACATAATAGGCAAAGTTCCACGGAAGAAATAAACATATCAAGGAAGAAATAATTTAAGTCCTGATTTCTGGATTAGAAAGATGGATAAGAACTCCAGATCTTAAAATAGTTGCCCCATTTAAGTGTCTTATGTATACAGGCTGACCAAAAAAGGCTTTTGGATATTACGCAACGGAAATTACGTCTATAAACGATAGGTAATTCTAAAAGTGCAGCAATTTTTGTAATCCATACATTATTCAACACAAATAACCATATTTGGAATATAAATGTCTTACGTATTATCTCCCAAATTCCAAGATTAGCATGCTTGTATTGATAGCATCGGTTACACAATCAGCTTTCTCGTTTGTTCTTTATGGGGGAGATGTTAGCATAACACGCTCGCCTCTGACTTATGACTAGAACATTGACATATTACTGGGATTTTTATTACGTTATTCAAATTCTGATACACCTCAAAAGAAACTTTAGACTTTAGGAACTCATCAATTTTTCATAGTAAAGGCACATTTCTTTTGTTATCTTTAAAACATTTTGGTGCTACTTTCTAGGGAGGTACAGAACTCATTCGTTATTTACCTTGAGACTTACTTCAGTTGCATATCCTTCCGAGCTAGAAGGTCGTGTGAAGCTCGACTTCACGGCTGGCGGGGGAGAATATCCCACTTATATTTTTTTTTAGATGAACCATCTGCTCATCTACTCTTCTGATGAAGCTTGAAGGCCAGCAGGCCAACGTGGGCCTACCATTCGAAAAAAAATCTTGCATATCCTACAATTATTTTGAGAAGAAAAAACTAAAGTAAAAAAAGGAAAGCAGATCATTCGTTGAACTCATAATATAATATTCATGTACGCCCTTTCAAGAGATGTGTCTTTAATACAGGTCACGACCAAAAAGTCTAATATATACACGCACACGCACATATACAAACATACACACACATTGAAGTGCAACAAGTGGTAAGTGAATCTCGTTGAAAGGAAATGCAGATCAGAGCGATGGATGCGCTCGGACGCGCACTTTCCTACGTTACGTAAAGTTCATTAGATTGTTTAGGCATGGAGAACACATGTTATATCCTACACGTGATACTCTTAGGGTTCCGTGGAGGAATCAAATAGCCGTATATCTATACTAATATAAAGAGGAAAGATTTGATTGTTTGTTTGTATTGAATAGGCTCCGAAACTACTTGACCGATTTAAAAAAATCTTTCACAGTTGGGAAGCTACACTATCCCCGGTGAACATAGCCTATATTAAATTTTCAAAAAGTTAGGGAATCGTACTACAGCTGGTGTCATTTAAGCGTGTTTTCACGTATTGTCTGCTTGGGTTCTGCAGTTTGTAATGCGACTTATCAGGCTTTGCTTAGTTCCAGAAAAAGGGGATAGATTTTTCTTAGGATTGATGAATACTGGCTTCTTAAGATAGGCCATTTCCGAGCAAACTTTATGACTCACTTTTTGGATTAAGAATAAAAGTCGTCGTAAGTACTCTAGGTCAAAAATTTCTAGAGTCCGTTCTATTTAATTAAATTTAATGTTGAAAGTTCGCATACTAAATAACGTTACCTCATGATTGGATGCTTGCAAACTTAGCTATTTGAATACGTTAAGATGGAATCATATCAACTTTAATTGGGCACCATAATGGTGATGATGTAATAGGAGTATAATAGATGGACCATATTGATATGACTTCTTTTATTCGTCATCATCATCAGCCCCTTGCTCAATGAACGCCAAGACGACCGATCCCTTGTCATTCGCATCCAACACGGACCGGACTGAATGGATCGTCTTCCAACCTGATTAATGGGAGACCAACACTTCGTCTACCGAAACGCGGCCTCCACTCTTGAACGTCATTAGCACATCGGCCATCCGTTCTTCTGAGTGTGTTACCAACCCACTGCCACTAATATAGATTTTAGACCAGAATAACCCATAGGCTATAATTTAACGCCGTACTCCCTCAGGATTGGGAAGTACGCGGAGCGCGGCAGTTAATTATAAGAACATCTAGGATCAACGTGCAAGTCTAAAGCATCCGTTCCACCAGAGAGCCGGTCTTATACCGGCTAGTGAGTAGTGTACCGAAGTCTATAGATTATGCTAAACGCGCTGTAAACGTGCTCCATTTCTAACAGACTATTAAGAACATTGCTAACAGTAAAACTAGTTTCACCCAGTATTTGTAACAGGATGTCCATAACTGATCACATCTCAGCTAAACTTGTTCTTGCTCACCTAATTTCAGATAAGATTTAAATATATGACTACGATACGAGACCATCAAGAGATGAACATATTTATATTTAAAAGACTAATCACTAGTCCTCTGTTGTAGTTCTATGGATGTCGATCACCTGCCAACAGATGAAACGTCTATTCGTTTGTTCCCTCTTCAAAAGTAAACAAGAATCTGTTGATGATGCTGTTGGCTGTTAATATACGTCGAAGAACGAATAGTCCATTCGTACATAAACAAACACATATATTTTTGCATGAGGCTTAAGTGGCGAGATCTTAGTTCAGTTGTTTTTTATTTTTATTTTGAAGTATGAGGATGGGAAAGAAAGAGAGAGCAATCTGTTTCGGTCACATTCCTAAAGTTACGTATATAGTTTAAAGGTGTACCGGGTGCATAATGTAGGTTTATGGTGATTATTAAATAAATCATCAGTTCATGGGTACCACTTATTTTGTCTCCATTGTGCGTTTTGTCTTCATCGCGTGAGTCTCCAAGGTTGGAGTTAACCGGGACGGTTCGTTTGTGATTTTTTACTTAATTACAGCAATTCGCGTGCTTCTTTAAATATGTCTTTATAATTTATTAACTAAATATGGGACGTGAATGGAAATTGCTAGAAGTAATCTCTGCTCAATCATTTTCTCTTGGCAGTTTGGTTTGATGGGGTGATCAGTGATGGAATGTCTTGATATGCCTGCAAATGCTCGACCCAGCGAGATCGATTCCACTAACAGCAGATGGCTTTATGATGAGTATAAATATCTCGCTAAACGTCATGGATGTGCTTATTTTTAAATTTTATTTTTATTGGATCTATAATACTGAAAATATGATATGATGACATTTGAGTCATGATGTCATTTGATTTTTATTTGAGTCAGATTTAAAAGAGTAACACTTTAGGTAACACTGGCTGAATGCAATACGACCATAGACTAAATAAAAATGAAGAAGAAATAACTTAAATACCGTATGTTTTTCTTCTTGTATAAGGCTTCCGCGGGAATTTGCCAATGTCATGTATGCTATTTTTGCAGTGGTCTACAATTTAACAAATCGACAGTGCAGTCGTGTAACGGTGTTCTCTGTCGAGTTATGGTGTTAGCATCGGTATGCGACACTGACGTGTGTTATAACGCCAAGGACATACTTATAGTTAGACCTAGGTGATTTAGTATATCCATGTTGATGAACTTTAAACATTATATGATTATGTTATATTGATTGAAAATATATCTTTATTTAATTAAATTATTTTGATTTAAAAAATCCTAATCTACATAGTTATATTACAAAATGTACTATAGTTGATTTATATTCAAAAAATGCAAATTGGAAGCTTTTGAAAAACTCGCAAGCGTCGAAGCGTGGTGCGGTCTGTGTTTAACATAACTGAAGACCTCATAACTATGAACATACATAAATATGAGCTAACGCAAGAAGTGTTATGAAATAGTTCGGTAATCACAAATGATATTTGCACTGAAATCACATACACAGACATACATATTATCTACACAATCTTTATTATTACTTTAAAAAAAACTTAAAAATGGAAAAGTTAGTAAAACAAGAGAAATATAATAATAAAAAAATATTAAAATTGTTAGAAACGAGATAATATTATGAAACATGTTTTACACTTTTATTTCGCGGACTGCAGAGCTTGATTTTTCGTCACAGTCTACGAATGCTTTGTACACTTGCACTTAAACTTCATTATAAAAAAATATATTGAAAGAGACATGCACAGAGTACTTTTTAACATATAGGAGACATGTTAGAGACGTCTAGAATCAACCTAATAATGGTAAAAGGATATAAGCAAAAATAACCACATTTTACTGCTTAAAGCATAGGTAATAGCTACTATTACTAAAAACTACGCTTAAGATTTATTGTTAGGCTGACATAAAATGGAATTTTTTATTATTATTTATGACTTGTACATTACTATTTTTTTTAATCACCGAGAAGGTTTAGACTTAAGAGACACTTGGTCAATGTATGTATGTTCTAGAATATATACTTAACACCTATTTCAATGTTTCTTAGTATGTATAAGATAAAACTAAGTTTGTCCCACAAAGATAATGTGAAATTGCATTACAACCATTACCTGTTCGATAGTCATTATAGTAACTTACAGCTATAAACTATAAAGGTTTATTTATTTGCTACTATCTACTTCGTGCATCCAGTGAATACCGACAGTATAAACTGGACCTATAGCTAGATTTAGCTAGCTTAGGATTTATTAGGACTAGAACACAACGAGCTTAAAGGCAATAATTAAAAGAACTTAAAATATGCTGTAGGACATTTTTTACTTAAACTTAGGTAGTCACGAGAAAACGTATTATTAATAGAATTAATTATTAGTCGTCACTAACATTCTTTAATGAAAACATCTACTCATATCTGAGATCTGTGGTACGTCCATTCATCAATCATCCATCAATGTTAAATCTGTCGGCCATCAAAGCGCTAAACCAGCGCAGCGCCGCAGCACTAATTTGGCGGTTTTGGTTTTTATAAAAAACAATATTACTGCACTATTCCGGTAAAAAAACCTTAATATGATGACTGGTATGCACTCTGTTCTTTATCCAAGAGTGGTGAATGGACTTTAATTATTTAGTCTAAAGACGCCTAGCTTGATAACTTTTATATTTCCCTATTTAACTTAAATATACACAAACACGGTCATCTAAATTCTAGTTGTCTTGCTTGAGACGTAAGATCTGAACAGAAAAGCTGATTTACAGAGAAAATAAGCAGGTTATTGGTGTCCAGTGCCCACTACCCGAGACCGCATCAAAGAGGATCCCACCCACGAAATATAGATACAAGGAGTCCGAACGGTATAGGCTTTTCCATAGTATTCATATACACAATAATAAACGCAGATCTTAGTTCTCGTTTCTGCCACTGGCTGCGCTAGAATCGAGTATAGCGGACCAATCAGCGCCACAACACTTCCCGCGTAAAGATTTAAACGAGTACTTACTACTTCTTAAAACAAGGCGTGCTCTACCGGCACAAAATTCTTTTTCCTAAATGGAGACCATTCGTTAAACATTACGTTGGGACTCCTTATACTTACTTCTTGATCCCACCAGTAAACTTAACCCGAAGGATGTGAGCACTAAGCATCACTTAACAAGCCCATTACGTCCAGGAGAAACATGTGTAATTAAATAAATGGACTATTATTAGATACGTATATAACTACTGCCACTTTAACTAACGGACCTTATTTTAATTAATATTATGGTCTTTCATCGTCATCATTTTATCTGTCTGCTGCTGAACATAGGCCCGCGTAACGCCAAGACGACCGATCCCTTGATATCGAGAATAAAAAGCGGCCAAGTGCGAATCGGACTTGGCCATGAAGGATTTCGTTGATAAAATTAAATGTTTTAGGATTCCGTTGCGAAATGGCAAAAAAGGAACCCTTATGGATTTGTCATGTCTGTATGTCACAGCTTCTTTTTTTCGAAACAATAAGAACTATAACTATTGAAACTTGGTAGGTCGATGTATTCTGTGAAACACATTAAGATCACACAAAAATAGAAAAAAAAAATAATAAACCTACCTTGATATATAGAATAAAAATGGGAAAAGAAACTAATAATTTTTTTAAGAAAAGAATTTATGTGCAATTTGAAATATATTTAAGGATGATTCTTTATGTGATTTTTTATGAGTACTCCCTATTAGCGAGAAAAGTACTGGAGAGTTAAAATAATTTATGATCCAATCACATGTTTACTGGCGTCCACATAAAAACCTTATAGCTACGGCTGAATAAAACTGGCAATCTTAATGTTAACGTTAAAATTGCCACAGTCATATTCGCCATAAGAAACTTTTAATGGCTAGTTCTAAAGAGAGTACCTAAATACTTAATCTTAAACATAAAATGGAAAATCACTGTGTATGGAGTGGCTAGAATCTAGATTGTCAGATTGTCACCTTAAAAGAGTTTTTGATAATTTTTGATTACTTTAGACTGCCTCAGACTTTATATCAAAATTCAAAGTTACAGCATTACAAAAGAAAGCGTTTTGTTCTTATCAGTTCATTGTTCTTATATACTAAGTTAGGTTTATCTTAGAACAATGAGGTTCAGGTTGATCGCACTTGACTGGGAATGCCTTAGGCCTTGCACTTCCGCGACTTAACACGAGTTTAACGGCCCTCTTGAGAATTGAGATGTTAGATACGGGTATGCTTAGGTCGCCACGGGTCACTTTGTATGAATACATGATGTAAATTAGATATATGCATGCTTATATAGTGTCAAGCTAATATTTTGTACTTTTTAAACGACTTCAAGGAAGGAGACGTTACTCTATTCAAAAAAATCTCAAAAAAAAATACCTTGCCAAAGAATGAATAGGATTGAATGGCTTTCATAAATAAATAAAAAAAACTTGTGTTAATTTAATAATTATTTTATTATAACACGGCATCTTATAATATATCAAATGGCCTATTTTTTATTATTAACAATTATTAACAATTAAAAAAATAACAAATTAACATTCTTAATTGAGATACATTTAGCCACAGATCTAGAGTTGTAATGATAGGAAGGGATTGCATTCTTTATATTAGCATTTCATCACTTGGAATCCTAATTAAGTATTATAATTGTCTTCGTTTATAAACCTGTGTAATTATGATACTATTATTATAATTATCATAATGAAAAAATTAATTGCAAAAGTTTAGACATTTTATTTAAAAATAATTTGAAGCCTCATTGCTGCATGAACGAATTGATGCTCACATCGAAATACAAAGTTATATTTTGGATGTAATTTATTAAACTTTCTTTTTAATATTTTATTTAGATCCAGATGCAAAGAAACGTGATAATTTTGACCACTGTGCCTGCTTGTGGCACCATAGCTCTTAAACGACAGTGCCGATTTGAATGCCGTTTTTCCATTTGAAAGCTCTTGCTTTTGCTTTGCTCTTACAAATTTCTTGCGGTTGCTCAGGCTTTTTTTATTGCATTGTGAAGGTTTTCCAAGAGATATTTAAAACAAGTATACGAGTGCTTATTCTGGTGTCGATATATCCACTAGAGACTAGAGTCGAAGTAGATGAGATTTAGCAGCTTTTCCAATCCTTATTAAAGTGAATACTTTACCTGTTTTGCTAAATTCTACTAATTCTGCTAATTGACTAGCAGTATGACCCTCTCATCATCACCATCATCAGCCTTTATCCGTCCACTGCTGAACAAAGGCATTAATCCCTTCAAGGTTCTCTAAAATCAAGTTATATACCTGGAACGCCTCTATTATCTGGAAGACCACTAATTTTGGTCGATTATCTACAAGTAGGAAGTATTAAATAATATTCAGTACCGTTCATTAATATTATAGCCAAGTTCTGCAGTGTGTATCTTCCGCAGGGCTAACGGGAGTACCTATAGTCTATACCTTCATGTTATTTATTTGTCTACAAACTACAGTTAAGCTTAATTTCCTTTCACCGAGGTACAGCCTGCAAATATTTACATTCAATAATTTTTCAATAGTAAGTATATTTATAAATATTTTGCTAAATATTTATAGTTTGTTTTGAGAAATATTTTTGCTGTGGCTTTGATGTGTTAAATTACTAATTACCTATCTGCAACTTCACAATGTAAACCTAATATCTTCTCATTCTGAGATAAATAATAAAAAAATCTGGGACAATAAGACTAAGGGCTAGTTCTTGGTAAACTTAACTATTTTAATAGACGTTAATATCTACTATTTGACCTATGACAACTAATATAAAGAAGGAAGCTGTTCTATACAATTTTGGGTAAATAACCCGAGCGAAGAAGTGGGAATAGGCTCGACCATAGAGGTCCGATTCGATCCTTAGCCCTCGTGGTACCTTGAGATGAGTTTTTCTAAATTTATAACTGCATCCCAAACACGAGACCATCGCTCGCTTGCCGGTGAAGGAAAACATCGTGAGGGAACCTGCAATTAAAAGGCTTTAAAGGAGCGTGAAGTTCACTAACCCGCATTGGACCAGCGCATCGGTGAACTATCCAATAACCCTATTAGTACCCAAAAGAGAGATTATGTATTAAATAATGTTTTTAAGTTATTGTAAGTGACTGTACGATAAGTAAATAGCTTTAAGGCTTTGCTTTCGCGATTTGTTTTGAACTAAACATAAATTATATAACTTAATGAAAACTATTTTAGCATAAAAGTAAAACAAACATTTTTGCAATCATGAATACGGCACACAAAACCAAAGCTTTTCTGTGTATTTGAATTTTTATAAGTTTGTTTGTATGCACTTATATTCAGAACAACTACACAGATTTTAAAATAATACTGTTTTTTTAGGATTATTGGCTGTTCATTTTGAAAGATTACGGGTAACAGTTCTTATTTTTATTATTACTTATCTTTCAACACAATTCTTTCTAGATTGTCATTTTTCCAATATTGTTTAAGCCAGAATTGAGAGCCACACCCAATAAGACCAATTTGAAAGGAATGAAGGCAATTTGTTTAAGTAATACGTGGGAATGGCCCACGCCAGGTGATTTGCTCCGTGTACCGGGCTAACGGAACATTCTAGATTATTCTAGGTTTACAGGTAGTGCTAACGATGCCCTAGCAACCATAAACGCCTGTTCGCTAAATTATATGTTGGGCGGTTGTTAAGCCTTGTGTTGCGAGCTGAGGCTTTATAGATGCAATATAAGTTGTAAACGCATGGTGCAGGTTCGAATACAGATGTTTGATAAAACCCTATGAAGATTGACGATATGATTATGATACGATTCAATCGTATTAATACTCGTTTCTTAAAATATTACATAACTAGCTGTTGCCCGCAGCTTCGCCTGCATTAACTAAGATATACAACGGGATCTTAGCGGGATGATCTAGTCTATATTATGCCACGTTCCCGTGGGAGTACGGGGATGAATTATAGCCTATGTGTTAATCTGATGTATAAGCTATAGAATTATGAAGTTTCATCAAAATCCACTCAGTAGTTTTGGCGTGAAAGAGTAGCAAACATCCTCACAAACTTTCTCATTTATAATATTAGTAGGATATACTAAAGTCGCCATAAAGCCGCTTCAAAATCTAATATCGGCTAAATATGCTAGGCCTTAGGTTTTTTTTAACTGCGATAAGAAGACAACAGGCAGTCGAATGCCTATGGTGACTACCACCACTCATAGGTAGTCATCACACAACATCAATCCGCAAAAAGAACCAAAGTCTATGCAGAGTATTCCTCTCCTTTTCCCTATCCTCCCCTAATGGGCTTACAAGCACGAACCGCGACAGCATAGCTGTCACTTTATGTTAGTATTATGTGCGCGAAAGGTACCACCCCAATTGTGCAGCATGTCACTACCTCTTACTAAATGTCTTTGGATTTCGGTAAACTGGTGAACCCACCTTCCTGTCCAAGTATCATCAATGATGAAAGTCTGAAAAATGAAAGTCCCTTATAATGAATTTCAAGATGGCCGATCCTCCCAAGCATCAAACTATGTCCGGCCACAATCGTGACGTACTTACAAATCAACATGAAGTCGCCTGATTACAAAAATTCACATCAGAACTTTAGCTCACAAAAAAGTTAGAAAAAACTGCTTATATACCAATAACAAACCCCCAAAATTTCGACCCATATCGAAATGTGAAGTATCTTGGACTCGTTCCTACCACCACCACCCACTTACGTAACCAGCAAATGACCCTTTGATACGATTTTCGGGAGCTCGAGGGATACGTTTACCTTGGGACCCGCAACGAAATTAATAACAAGAATTTAGGAGGAGTAGAAAATATTCCAGTTTCCCTCCCCGATCAAAGCGGGAAACAGTACAGGATTTCAGTGACTAACAAAAGTCAAGAAAAGACAGCAGCCAGGTGAAGCCCAGCTGCAGTGCACCACGGAGAAATAAATTTAATGTACAAATATATGCTTAGTCAAAGAATTCAGACGTATAATACAGAAGAACAGTTCTTATGGGCGCTTTGAGGACAAACTTTTGCGACGCAAACGTCCGCTTGGCGGCGTGACGAGAAGAACACTGCGATGTCCCCAGCATATGAGCCTACGAGAGCGAGCGAGCGTGACTTAGCCCGCTGGGGGCATGTCCCCAATAAAGTCGGCACAAATAATCCTTAAGAGTTCTTCTATGTAATACGTCTGAATTCTTTGGCATAGTGCAAATAATATATGTGTATATTAAGTATTAACTACGAGTTAATGTATAACTTCGTGTGGATGAAGATGTGAATTTAATGTGAATATATTATTATGTAAAGTATCTATAATATTTGACCTACATCAGTTACATTTCATGATAATTACATCATTATTATTTAGACGATAGAGTCCATTACCATCGCTTGTGACGGCCAGGGTCAACTAACGGCGTGCCCTACAGAAGGGAGCGGTGAACTTTACCGATTACGTGATTAAGGCTCAAGGTGCTAGGAAGTTGGTTTCGAACTAGTTTCGGGTATAATGAACTAAAAATATGATCTATTTTATGAGTTTATTAGTCCATGTAAATTTAAGACTAAATGGGCATTAATATTTTTTATAAGTATGTACTATTTTTTTTATTTGTGTTACGATTTCATTAGAAAAATTAAATAATATACGAAAATTATTAAGAACTAGCTGCTGCACGCAGCTTCGCCTTCGTCAGCTAAGATTTAAAATGGTCTCTAACTTTTTGAAAACTCTATATTATATCCTATGTTCACCGGGGATAGTATAGCTTCCCAACAGTGAAAGAATTTTTCAAATCGGTCAAGTAGTTTCGAAGCCTATTCAATATAAACAAACAATCAAATCTTTCCTCTTTATAATATTAGTATAGACACAGATTTATAAATAAAGTCAGTTATATTAAAGACAGATGGAGCATGCCGAATACCCGAGTGACGCTTCAAAGCGACTACAAATTCAAAAGCGCTCTCAAGTGCCATAGCGTCGTACTCTAAACGTCTATTAGATTGTATGGCTTGAACTAGCCCTAGCCCCCCGGCTATGTCGAATTTGATAAAATTTTGAGCCTATATTCAAATCCATGATATTTTTTAATAACATTTCAGAACTAAGTATGTATATGTGGTCGGATATGTAAAAATATATATAAAAAAGTAAAACTGCCTCAGAACCTTATGGTCCGGACCATTTTAAATATATGAAATTACATAACCAATTTCTATTTTTGTTTACTTCAAATTATCTGCCTTTCTAAAGTTCATTAACTATAATATATGTATAAATATACATAATATATAAAATAATATTGTTATATCACTTAATTAATAACATAACATAAGAAACATATTCATAAGGCAAAAAGAAAATTCTCACTAATTTATTGAAATGAATTCTGGTCGTATCCGTTGTATATCGCTTCGATTTATTTTATGTAACAGATTATATATGAAATAGGTTAGTACGTGATTTAATGCTTAAAAACCGATACACAATTTAGCTATATATAACACTTAATAAAAGTGTTTTTGAAGTAAAAGTCTGTCTGAAATTATGTTGTTGCCTACGTAAAGGGTTTTTATCAGCAATGACGTTTTCTCCTTATGCGCAATTTTATCTAATCTACAATAATATTATAAAGAGGAAAACTTTGTTTGTAAAGAATAGGCTCATAAAGTACTGGACCGATTTCAAAAATTTTTTCACCATTGAAAGCTACATTATCTACGTCACGAGTAACATAGGCTAAATTCTATTCTGAAAAAAATAGAGTTCCGTAAGATATTTGGGTTTTTCGGACGCAAGGTGTAAAAAATCAACCAGAAAAGTTACTTACTTTGCGTACTAAGATCCCGTTGTAAATCTTAGTTAACGCAGGCGAAGCTGCGGGCAACAGCTAGTAACATATAACATGCTTTTAAATACATTACAATATATAATTCTAAAATATTATAAATAAAACCAAAATTAAAATTGGTTATCAACTTCAAATCTTTTGAATGCGTTGAATATCAATGTAGAGAGAAAGCGCCACCTGTTCATAATATTATGTAATGAATTAAAATACTAAAAAGATAAAAATTAAACTAACAACCCATATAATATAGGAGACCCGTGCCCAGCAGTGGGACATAATATGTCCTGTTCCTCAGAATCAGGAAAGTCGGGGTATCAGGCCATAGTTCATCGAGGTGGTGGCCCAATTCGGGTTGGTGAACTTCACATATCGTCAAAGACTTTTAGTCTCAGCAGGAATGCAGGTTTCCTTACGTTTTCCTTCACCAGTGAGTAAGCGATGGTCTAGTGCTTAAGGTGCACTAAGAAATTTAAGAAACCCATGTACAGACATCGTCAGGATCGAACCCGGACTCTCTAACCTCAAGACGCCGAAGCCATACCCACTTGACCATCGTCGCTCAAAAAGTGTTTTATATTTAATTACATTATTTCTAAGAATAAAGATATTTTCATGGTTATAGCCGAAGTTCGGCTACAACCATGAAAATATCTTTATATCGGCTATAATACGCCTACGCTATAGAACGCCTCGGTAAGAACTTAGTATAGCCGTGAAAATTATCTAATTTATATAAACTCATTAGCTGACTTTTCATGACCAAACTGCTAATCTGGTTAATTGATAAAACTCAGTAACATCGTACATTTTAAAAAACATGGCGTATTTTACATGACATGTTTCATACCATCACATACATCACCATAGTTCCTGATACAGTTGTAAATCTAATGTATGCAATGTCATGGCATATCTATAAACTATAAAGCATAATACCCCGTGGCTATAGACTATAGAGTATAGAGCCTATAAATATTACTCTATGGACATTGATGGTTGTGTTGTTATTTGAAATATGCGAGTAAAAACTAAAGCTCGACCGTAGAAACGTTGAAACAACTCTATTGGACTTTTTACACATCCCGATGGTTTGAATTAAATTATACTTACCGTTATGTTGAAACTATTATATTTAATATTAATAAACAATATCCATCTCTGAGTGAATGTGTGTCATGAGTTTTAAGAACCTACTTTTAGTTTTGATTCTGGCTTTTTAATATTAGCGAGCGTGTTTGTTTGTTATACTCGATAATCTACGGATAAAAAAAATTGTAGTCGTAGGGGCCACTGATAGAAGTGAAAACTTAGATATGACTTAGAATTATGAGATGCTAACTTTAAAACAAAAAAAACTTCACACACGATAGAAGTAAAACACACGTTAAATGCTCAAATACAAGCAAGTATTAAACAGTGTACAATAGAAAAAGGTTTGTAAAAAGGTTTTCTATTTACATACATACACACCGACATTTCCTCTCTCGCTCTTTTGTATTTGTCTCTTACCTGTCGTTTTTCCGTTGCATCCGGTTTGCAATCACAACGATTCTAAAGAAGTTTCACTTCGAAAAATCACAATTTCATAATGTTACATTAGCATGTCGGTGACGCGAACCTATAAGATTTTCTCCAACTAAATAGTGCTAAAGAAAATTTCACTTTAAAAATGTTTTTGTATTCAAAGATTGAGCGACGGTGGTCCAGTGGTGGACGGACTCGGACTCTTACGTGAGGGGTTCCGGGTTCGATCCTGACCCGTCCGTGTGTGCCTTGAAATGGGTTTTTCTAAATTTCTAAGTGCACACGAGACCATCGTTCGCTCACCGGTGAAGGAAAACATCGTGAGGAAACCTGCATGCCTGATGAGATTGAATGTCTTTGAAGGTATGTGAAGTTCACCAACCCGCACTGGGCCAGCGCGGTGGACTATTGGCCCATTACCCTCCTCGCCTGATTTCGAGGAGGAGACCCGTGCCCAGCAGTGGGACATATAAGGGTTGATACTTTACTTTACTACTTTTATTCAAAGATCAATTATTGAACTGAATTGAGAATCTTTTTAAAATTAAAACTAGAAAATAATTATTTATATCTATAGCCAGGATCCGCATTGGATGAAAGTGGCAGGGGATCGGTCGTCTTGGCGTTTATTGAGGGAGGCCTTTAGAATTTGTATTCGCTGTACCACAGATTTTATTTAATTCCAATAACCGTATCAACGCAATATTTAACGGCATCTACGTAATCTAAACATTTTGAATGAGTTGTGTTCATTAATTCGATAATGGCGGAAATCAATATATGAATGAATCTGGTCGAAACTAGTTTAATTAATTATTTGGCACACATAACTGGTCCTTGTAAAGTAAATCAGGCTAATGTTTGGAATGTTGTATACAAATCTCACGTTTTGTTACTTTTTTCTAAGTCCGAAGAATAATCCGTTGGTTTTTCCGAATTTTCGCCACGAACGAAAGAAACCTTTGTTTCATTGGTTTTTTTTTTTCAAGAACACCATAAAGAAGAAAATTGTTAAAGCTTAATAAATATGCTTTATGAAATTCAACATAATGCTCTTACACTAAGTCACGTATCTGCCAATCTGGTCCCGTGGTAATTGGTCCTTGAAGAACTTATATTAGCAGACAATGAAAATATATTTGATTCATATTTTACAGATTTTCATTATAACACACGTTTAATAAACATGCATTATACTTACAGGAAAACAGAATTTTTTTTTCCCTGTTGGGATTCGAAGCCGCTACCTCCGGCTTGAGCGCCAACGCGCTAACCCGCTTTTTTTATTTTATATTCTGTTATAATATTTTAATTATGGGGATTTGTCTGATACAATTTCTTTAAGGGCCTGTTTCACAATCTTCCTTTAAGTTCCCTATAGGCTATTGGCAACATATTTGACAGATAGAGTATGGAGTATCTGTCAAATATCTGTCAAATATGTTGCCAATAGCCTATAGGGAACTTAAAGGGAGATTGTGAAACAGGCCCTAAATATATGTTACATATTGTCACACCTTCAGGTTTTCAATGTTATCTAACCTATGTAGGTTAACTTTACGATTAACTCTTAATTGATCTTGTTTCCTCGATCCCAAAACTAAAGCATTATCTATATATCTCTTAATGTATCAACTATCAACCCTTATTTGTTCCACTGCTGGGCACGGGTCTCCTCCTCGAAATCAGGCGAGGAGGGCAATGGGCCATTTACCGATGCGCTGGCTCAGTGCGGGTAACTTCACATATTTCAAAACTTTCAATCTCTTCGGGTATGCAGGTTTCCTCACGATGTTTTCCATCACCGGTGAGCGAACGATGGTCTCGTGTTTAGGGTGCACTTAGAAAGCCAGAGGCCGAGTCCACCCACCATTGGACCATCGTCGCTCAATATATCTATATTTCTAAATATCTTTTAATATCTACACATCTTTATCATTAACCCACAAAAGTGTCCGAAGTAAGGACTGCTTTTCCAACATTACACCCTAACTTTCACAACCTAAATGTCAAGGTTCTGTAGGTCACGGAACCAGAGGTCGCCTCGAGGAAGCCATACTGATCGATCCTGATCCACATAACAAGCCAACATAAATTGAACTCTATATAAGAGACCTTAAAATTTGATGTGATATGTATTCCGGATGACGTGATACGCGTATGAAATTTGTTTAGTCAAATAGCGGGAATTTAGAATTTAATTCTAGAAATGAGGTTTTATATTTTGGCTTGAAATTTTGAAGACGGTATAATGTTTTTGGCAGGTCCGTGTTGGATGCGAGTAGCAAGGGATCGGTCGTCTTGGCGTTCATTGCCTATGTCCAGCAGTGGACAGATAGAGGCTGATGATGATGATGATGATGATGATAATGTTTTAGTGAGTAATCTTGCGTTTCAATCTCATGTGTGTATAAACAATCAAAAAAGGTTTTTCTCCAGCACAATTAATTTTTAATTGAAGAAAAATCGCTATAAATGGTGTTTAAAAGCGAATTAATTACTTGTTTATTTTGGCCTAAGAGTAAATACCTACAGAGGTCGTCCTATTTTAAACGTCACGAGTTAGAGTGAGACTACAAGTTATAATTTTAGTGTAAGAAACAGAGACAGAAGATTTTTCTTTTGTCCCTGTCACCGTGACTAAATATTTTGTTTGGCAAACTGTATATTCTTGCCAAACAAATACATACGTATTTGTTTTTCGGAGATTTTAATAGTTTTACACAACTTGAAACAGTGATTTATTGCGATTTATTTGAATTGAGTTAATGCGCAGTGGTGAGTTGCAAAATTTTAGGGTGTAAAAGCCGCAGTGAACAAAAATTGATGGATTAACATTGCACTCGTAAGTTGTTTAATGATGTGAAAATATATTATGAATGTAGTAATAAATTGATCATAATGTCGTGTTTTAATTTAAATTCAACTTGTTGTAACTCATTAAATATCGATTACATGTAGAATTTCAACAATTAATTAAAACATAACCTTTAATTGTTCGAGGTGTAGTGTTGCCATGATGAGATTTTTTTTTACCTTACGGTTACGGATTTCCTTTTGTCATTGTTAAAAAAACAGGTTGTTCAGTTGTGAGATGGAGAAAAAAAAACAAATATTTATAATGCTAACAATGTCTTGGTATGTTAATACACATAATTTAATTTATATCTCCTTACGTCTTAAATTTCCTTTACTTACTTACAGTAACAGAAATTGCCACTTTTATTATTTTTTAAGTTTAATTCAATGTATTGACTTACTTGATACTGGTAAAATGTTATAAAATACATTAAATAAAACATTTCATACCAAAAAAATAGAAGCAGTAAAGTAAATAAAATAGCAATAAAGTGTGAGGAATGTCTATCCGCGATTGCCGATTGTTTCTCATAAATTAGAATAAATTATAGAAGTTTTATTCAAAAAAGAGATTTTGGTGGATTGCATTATCCATCTCAAGATGTAATAATAATAATATCTATGGACGCTTTTTACACCACGTCAATCTGGTCCCGTGGTAAGTACTCGAAGAGACTTGTGTTACGTGTACCAGACAACGGAAAATACATATATTTAATATTTTTTGTATTAATACTTGAATTTAAGATTTTTTTTATATAATACACATATTTAATACACATCCATGACCCAGGAACACAGAAAACTTTTTTGTTCCCTGGCGGGATTCGAACCCGCAACCTCCGGCTTTAGCGCCAACGCGCTAACCATTGAGCCACAGAGGTCATCAAAGTAAAAAGTAATAAAAGTTTGCCTACTGCATGTAGGTAAGGTAGGAATTCTAGAAAAATCTCTGAGACATATTGTAATCACTCGTGGTAATGCTTATTTTAATAATAAAAATGGCCTGCCAAAGTTGATTGACAATGTTTTTAAAAAATTAATTGATTCTAATGTATTTGCGAAATTAAGGAATCACGTATTGGAACAAAGTCCACTCTACAATCATCTGTCGTTGGTAATTAAGGCAAGTGTTCTTAGATATCTTGAGGTGAGAATTCATTTCATTATGAAAAAAACATCTCAAAGCGAAGAGAGAATTGCATACCAAATTAGTTTTATTTAAAGGCCAGTATATCATACAAATTATTTTAAAAAATGTATTTTATTTTTATTGCAAATAAATTATACTATAATGTGCACACGGTTACAGATCATATAAATTTACAGTTTAACCTGACCTTACTCACTTACATGTAAAACCTACTTGTACTGAGAAAAACCCTCTCTATTACCGAAAAAGAACCGTCTAGCGTAGTATAAACATTTCAGATAAAAAGTAAGAGTGTCCGAATTTATAAATAGTATTATTAATATCGCAAGTCGCAAGTATTCATTTCCCTAGTCTAGTGACATAGCATACCACCAGGTGATCTGACTGGTCGTTTGCCTAATATGTAATAAAAACATACAGACACACAAAACTTACCGTACCTATGTAGAGGTTGCAACAAGTATTGGAGTAAAATTATTGAAACTATATAATATGATACCTAATAAATATTAAAAATTAAATTTATATTTAATAGTAAAAAGTCCAAAGTGGTCAACTCGGGCTGTTGTCGTACGTACATTTACATAAACTCCCCTAATAGGGAAAATTCCCCTATATGGTCACACTGAAAAAAAATATTGCTGTTTCTTGTGCGGTCACGCTATGACGATCTCTATAGGTACTTACTCTTAGTGTCTAAGAGTAAATACCTACAGAGGTCGTCCTATTTTAAACGTCACGAGTTAGAGTGAGACTACAAGTTATAATTTTAGTGTATGAAACAGAGACAGAAGATTTTTCTTTTGTCCCTGTCACCGTGACTAAATATTTTGTTTGGCAAACTGTGTATTCTTGCCAAACAAATACGTACGTATTTGTTTTTCGGAGATTTTAATAGTTTTACACAACTTGAAACAGTGATTTATTGCGATTTATTTGAATTGAGTTAATGCGCAGTGGTGAGTTGCAAAATTTTAGGGTGTAAAAGCCGCAGTGAACAAAAATTGATGGATTAACATTGCACTCGTAAGTTGTTTAAAGATGTGAAAATATATTATGAATGTAGTAATAAATTGATTATAATGTCGTGTTTTAATTTAAATTCAACTTGTTGTAACTCATTAAATATCGATTACATGTAGAATTTCAACAAATAATTAAAACATAACCTTTAATTGTTCGAGGTGTAGTGTTGCCATGATGTGATTTTTTTTTTACCTTACGGTTACGGATTACCTTTTGTCCTTGTTAAAAAAACAGGTTGTTCAGTTGTGAGATGGAGAAAAAAATAACAAATATTTATAATTCTAACAATATCTTGGTATGTCAATACACATAATTTAATTTATATCTCCTTACGTCTTAAATTTCCTTTACTTATTTACAGTAACACAAATTGCCACTTTTATTATTTTTTAAGTTTAATTCAATGTATTGACTTACTTGATACTAGTAAAATGTTATAAAATACATTAAATAAAACATTTCATACCAAAAAAATTGAAGCAGTAAAGTAAATAAAATAGCAATAAAGTGTGAGGAATGTCTATCCGCGATTGCCGATTGTTTCTCATAAATTAGAATAAATTATAGAAGTTTCATTCAAAAAAGATATTTTGGTGGATTGCATTATCCATCTCAAGATGTAATAATAATAATATCTATGGACGCTTTTTACACCACGTCAATCTGGTTCCGTGGTAAATACTCGAAGAGACTTGTGTTATGGGTACCAGACAACGGAAAATACATATATTTAATATTTTTTGTATTAATACTTAAATTTAAGATTTTTTTATATAATACACATATTTAATACACATCCATGACCCAGGAACACAGAAAACTTTTTTGTTCCCTGGCGGGATTCGAACCTGCAACCTCCGGCTTAGTACGTAGTTACGTAGGTAAGGTAGGAATTCTAGAAAAATCTTTGAGACATATTTTAATCACTCGTGATAATGCTTATTTTAATAATAAAAATGGCCTGCCAAAGTTGATTGACAACGTTTTTAAAAAATTAATTGATTCTAATGTATTTGCGAAATTAAGGAATCACGTATTGGAACAAAGTCCACTCGACAATCATCTGTCGTTGGTAATTAAGGCAAGTGTTCTTAGATATCTTGAGGTGAGAATTCATTTCATTATGAAAAAAACATCTCAAAGCGAAGAGAGAATTAAGAGCATGCATACCAAATTAGTTTTATTTAAAGGCCAGTATATCATACAAATTATTTTAAAAAATGTATTTTATTTTTATTGCAAATAAATTATACTATAATGTGCACACGGTTACAGATCAGGATATAAATTTACAGTTTAACCTGACCTTACTCACTTACATGTAAAACCTACTTGTACTGAGAAAAACCCTCTCTATTACCGAAAAAGAACCGTCTAGCGTAGTATAAACATTTCAGATAAAAAGTAAGAGTGTCCGAATTTATAAATAGTATTATTAATATCGCAAGTCGCAAGTATTCATTTCCCTAGTCTAGTGACTTAGCATACCACCAGGTGATCTGACTGGTCGTTTGCCTAATATGTAATAAAAACATACAGACAAACAAAACTTACCGTACTATTACGGAGCGGTTCAGGATTTGCTTTTTAAAAAAAAACTATTCTTTATTTCAACACTAAAATATATTATGAAAAAAGATAACTTAAAATAGACCTGCACCCGACGGAAGTCCAATTCAATCTGATTGAAAAACAATTTTAATTATCAAAGAGAAAAATAGAGGTTTCCTATTGCATTAGGAATAATGCAATGGGAAACTCAGCAGTTTTACTATACATATGCAACCATGCGACTTGCGATATAACAACCCCCCCGTTAAGATCGATCATCACATCTCAAAGTGATGAGAGATTAACTTAGATTAACGCGGAGATTGGACTTTCGTTTGGAGTATACAAATAATTGCGAAATTACAAAAACAATATTATTTACTAAGATTTTACCAAAAACTTTTTTTTATTCTAAATTCTAAATTAACACAAAATTACTATTATAGCATTTATATAATAGGATTTCTAAGTCATTAGTTATATTTATTGTTTATATAATATTATATTAGAACTTAAGAACCAATTACAATTATCATTATCATTATTATAACTTTCAGATTTAAATTGTTTAACATTAAAGTTACATTTCATGATCTTTTATTATATTGGTTAACATAACATTTCTTTTCAAAGGAGTTGGCGTGTTGATGGATGTTTCCTCCATTACAGAATCATTTTAATATTACTATCCTTAAGGACAACAAGAGATGTCGGGTGATCTGTGCGAGATTTTGAATTATGACACTGATTGAAAATCTGAATACAGCAAGGCGATTTTTTACATGTTACATTTCTTCGACATTTAAACATTAGATATATTATGAATATAATACTACTTAACAAACTAATAGACAAATAATGAATTCCATATGTATCTAAATGAGATGGATTTTCTAATTTATATAATTCATCTTCCATTGTATGGAGATGGATGCTTGCATGCAGTAGTGAGTCAAGATTGCCAATATTTTTTAAACTAGAGTGTGGAAGCTTAGCAAATGTTTTATTAATTTTCGAGTGTTCACAACAATCGTCTAGTAAAATGTTAAAGTTTGACACCACATTTGTTACGTTGCCGAGTGACGTTTCGCCAACTGCGGTAAACTGTAAGGTTTTATAAAATGCTTTACAATATTTTGGCAAGGTCAGGATGCCAGTTCCAAATAAAATAACATCTTTATTTACGTCAGATTTCTCACACGTGATATGACATTTACCTGGCTCAGACTGTACAAAAATCCAACGATTAAAACTAAGTTTATGGAATACATCTATAGAACCATGAATAATTTTAGCTACACAGGAATCAGGGAGTTTAGTTACCACTTCACTTAACAGAGTTGTTTCACACGTAGGGTTAGCAATAGCTGAGAACGAGTCGACGAGCACACACACATAACACTTTTCACTGATTAATTTACATTTGTCTATGTCACTTATTAGCGAGTAGAACATGCGATCAGCTGTTACTGCCACATATGAGCTAGTTGGCTCGATTAAAATGTAAGTGTCTGGTTTCAATATATTGTAAGGAACTGGTAATGGTATTATATTATAAAGATTATAGGTTTGAGGTAAGACTAGAGGAATGTGAAGGACAAATATGATTTTATTTTGATGATAATAAGAAACTAATTTAGAAATATCTATTAATTCTTGTATGTTTTGTAGCGTTAATGGTACAGGCAAATCATAATGGCTAGGAAGTTTATTTCTGTGTTTATCTAGTTCATTATACAATTGATAAGGACTCAGTATAGTAGGATGTAGAACGTTGAGCTTTGCGAATAATATGGCGTTATTGATGTCGTCGATGTCAAAAGATGATGTCAGGATTATGGCTTCCAATGAATTTGATAAGGAATTAATTTGATTTTTTAATGTCAGCTTGTCATTCGTGTTAGAGATTGTGTCTAATATTTTATGTATTGTTAACATATTTTCTAAAAGATGTTTTTCGTTTAAGTTAACTTTAGACATGGAATTATTAAATGACGAAATAGTGGACTGTATAACATGAATATTGTCCTTCATAAGATGAGCGAGATGTTTTTCATCTGTCTGTACAGTATTGATTGCTTCCGAAAATTTAACAGCATCTTCGGCGTCCAAAGTACCGAAGATAGTTTTTAAGAAAGAGCCTCCTAAATCAATGAGACCTCTTTTAATACGATCTTTACTTTTATCACTACGTAACAAATATGAAACAGAAGAAAACTTATTCACATTTATGAGATGCTGATTTTTAATAAGACTTATAGTCGCACCGGTATCTATAAGAAATCTTAAAAGACGCGTAGAATATTCAGTTTTTAATTCAATATAAGGTAGTGATATTTTTGTAATGAATGAATTTATCTCGTATATTTGAATTTCAGAATTAGAGTCAATTTCATTTTTAGTATCGGAATTTTTCGTAGATTTTTTAAAAGATTGGACACATATTTGGGGCTGGTTACCCGTGGCGATGTCCGATGATTTTTGATTTTGGACACATATTTGGGACTGGTTACCCGTGGCGATGTCCGATGATTTTTGATTTTGGACACATATTTGGGGCTGGTTACCCGTGGCGATGTCCGATGATTTTTGATTTTGGACACATATTTGGGGCTGGTTACCCGTGGCGATGTCCGATGATTTTTGATTTTGGAGACATATTTGGGGCTGGTTACCCGTGGCGATGTCCGACAATTTTCTATTTTGGAGACATATTTGGGACTGGTTACCCGTGGCGATGTCTGACAATTTTTGATTTTGATTTACCGATACCGAAGAAGAGTCATTAATTGATTCATGATTAGATTTAGGAAATTTAGAAATAATTGATTTTTTATTAAGTTTTCGTGTGCCTGAATTATTCGGAAAACGGCGGCACTTTTTCGTAATCCGACCACCTAGTTTAAATCATTGTTGCCGACATTTTCACACGGAATATGATAAGGTGACGGCGACGGCGGCGACGGCGGCGGCGGCGGCTCGTATGTTATATGATGCGCGTTCTCAGATTTATTATAATTATTAGATTTATTATACGAATTGCGTTTTTCATGATTATATTTCCTTTTACGACATTCTGATATGTCGTGACCACCTATTTTGCAGTATCGACAGAAAACGTGGGAATTGAATTTATTATTATTTAAATATGGTTGATTTTGGTATTTTGAAAAATTATTTCGTGAATTTGAGCGCCTATGTAAACTGTAACATTCCGATGTCGCATGTCCTATTTTCCCACAGGTTTCACACTTAGATTTGGTAGTTTTATGTAAGAGGTTTTGAATTTTTTCCTCTTCGAGAGCGATATTAATTGCATCATTAAGATTTTTAGGATTTCTGCATCTTACGTTGTTACTAATTCGTGGCTGAAGCCCAAGAGAAAAGGAAAATAACGCTAAGTCCTCTGTCATAGCGATTCTACCGGGAATATCCTTTTTTAAAGATTCTGAATTATAGATTTCGGACTGTAAATCAGTAAGACAACTTTCAATACGAAGTGCGAATTGTGAAACGGATTCGTTTATTTGTTGTTTACACGATTGCAGATCTAATAATAAATGATTGTAATGCTTTGTCTGACCAAAATTTTGCTTAAGAAAACATTTTAATTGGTTAAAATCTTCAAAAATTTTATTGGAACAAGCAATTTGAGCTTTACCTTCTAAACGCGACAAAATATACTTATTTAATAATGTTTTTTGAGATATTGATGCTAAATCTAAGGCGTTTTGGCAATTGGTAAGAAAAGCGGTTAGTGTTTCACGATCTCCTTTATAAGGACTAATAAAATTGCATAAAACATTAATAGGAAATTGTTCGGTTAATAAAACTTCTGTCTTTTTGCTTTCAGTCGACATTGTAAGAGATATTTAAAGTACACCTATATAAAAACGATAATACTATGTATGTATATAATTTACTAATTACTTATATATTTTTTCACGTGAGGACTAAAGATGGGTAAGGAAATAGGTAAGTATATTGAAAGACACTCAATTAAGTTATATTAGCTGAAATGTAGCAGCAACAGATAATAATATGTTTTACTCACAGAGACAGGATCACCAGGGACTTGAACGGCATCACAGCAACGATGAGTTGGCAGCAGGCAGCGGCAGCGCGTTTCCACAAACGCGACTGCGTCAGGAAACACAGGAACAGCGGCAGGAACGACAGCAGGAACGGCGGCAGAGTGGCAGCAGAGCCACGGCAGGAACGACGGCAGGAACGGCGGCAGAACGGCAACAGGAACAACGGCTGTGCGTGTTTTGCACAAGCGAGATATGGGGTGCAGGATGTACTTGGACTGCTCCGCAGGCTTACGAGTAAGGCTGACTGTCGAGACACAGTATAGAGTTTGACGAAGTGGATATTAAAATAATTTGCCTTTTGTTTAAGATCACGATCACACTCCGGAGATGAATTGGCTTATAGATTTTGTATAATATATTTTATTTTTCACAGTTCAGTTCTATTTTATTTTTCACAGTTCAGTTCTTTTATTTTTATTTTTCGCGAACCGTTATGGAATTCCAGTGGAACGAATACGGCTTTTCAACACTGGAATCCCACTTCTGACACCACTATTACGGAGCGGTTCAGGATTTGCTTTTTAAAAAAAAACTATTCTTTATTTCAACACTAAAATATATTATGAAAAAAGATAACTTAAAATAGACCTGCACCCGACGGAAGTCCAATTCAATCTGATTGAAAAACAATTTTAATTATCAAAGAGAAAAATAGAGGTTTCCTATTGCATTAGGAATAATGCAATGGGAAACTCAGCAGTTTTACTATACATATGCAACCATGCGACTTGCGATATAACAGTACCTATGTAGAGGTTGCAACAAGTATTGGAGTAAAATTATTGAAACTATATAATATGATACCTAATAAATATTAAAAATTTAATTTATATTTAATAGTAAAAAGTCCAAAGTGGTCAACTCGGGCTGTTGTCGTACGTACATTTACATAAACTCCCCTAATTACACACCATATAGGGAAAATTTCCCTATATGGTCACACTGAAAAAAAATATTGCTGTTTCTTGTGCGGTCACGCTATGACGAACTCTATAGGTACTTACTCTTAGATTTTGGCAGTTATGGTTGTTTGTTTGACAATTGGCAGTTATACAAAACATCCTTTGAAGGAAACTTGACAGAAATACAACAATAAAAACATTCGTATTAATGTATATGTTTAATTATTAAAGAGTGTAATATCTAGATAGAGTAGAGGCGTCATTTATATTCACATATTCTTTCTTCCTATTTATATTTCCGTGAATATAACTCACTAGCTGTTGCACGTAGCTAAGATTTAAAAAAAATTTGCCTATGTTTATCGGGGATATGGAGAGTGTAGCTTTCCAACTGTGAAAGAATTTTTCAAATCGGTCAAGTAGTTTCGGAGACTATTCAATACAAACAAACAATCAAATCTTTCCTCTTTATAATATTATAGTATAGAGACTTTAAAAAAATTGCGGACAAGATTTGTTCTTCCATCGTTGGTGTAAAATGCATGCAGTGAAGCAAGTAAAGGTATATTGTCCAATATTTATTCTTTCTCCTTCATTTTTTGTGATAGCTGAAGAGACAAATGGGCAAACGAACCACTAGATGGTAACTGGTTACAATCACCTGAATCACCTATGAACGTGAACATGAACCTGAGACTGACACGCCTCGGCGTCAGAAATGTTCCCACTGTTACGTCAATTTTCCTGAAACACAGCACAACTGTTTCACAGACAAAACAAGCAGGAAGGTGTTACCCAAGCACGGGAGAGCACAGCATATAGCACCTACTAGTAAGTGTTACGTTTATGATAGCGTGAACATTACACCATCATCTCATGGCAGTAAATTGTTGATTGTTAGCAAATTATTACTGTTATGTGTCCGCTCTGTTTGGCGTGGATCGTAAAGAAGCACTTAAGAACGGAGAAACGGCATTTTCATTTTTATTATTATGTAAAACTTATTATAATACACTTTTTAATTTCACTGGCAGACATATGCATATGCATGAACAAAGAAGTCCTCTGTAAATTGTGCCATAATAGTGTCTGGTTAAAGTCCTTTTTCAAAGATCAGTAAGCGGAAATTAAGTTCTCAAGTCCTTGCACGGGATAATCATATGCAATAACAGCCCGTGAATAGTTGAACAAGGAAATTTAAGTAGCAAGACGTTGGTCAAAGTGTATGTCAACTAACATGACTGTTAACGGCGGTTAACATACGATTCTAGAGTCAAATTTGACAGCTTCTTATTGTAATGACTATGTCAAGCGACAGCTTGATTAAATTAAGTGATTTGACCATGCTTAGCAAATCATTTGACACTTAAAAAGAAACTTGACAGTTTATTGCTATTTTTTGCGGTGATCAGCTTTTCGGAAACCGGGCGTTAATGTCACAAATATAAAGTACAAGTTAATAAAATTTTAAGCACACTTCCTCAATGCGAGTCAATCATTCAAGCTTCATAATATATTAGAATGTAAAGTAATCTTATTAAGAGGTAGTGGCATGCTGCTTTGCAACCGAATTGGGCCGGCACGACCGGGGAGGAACCTCTCGCTCACATAATATCGGCGTAAAGTGACAGTTATGCTGTCGCGTTTCGTGTAGTTTGTGAGTTTCCGGTGGCCCATTGGGGGGATAGGGAAAAGGAAGGCATAGCCTCTGGTTGTGTGGATGTTTATGGGCGTCGATGATCGCCAGGGAGCTTCGACTGTTCATTGGCCCGCCTATGCTATAAAAAAATCTTAGAAAAACCCATTTCAAGACACCGCAGGAGTTAGGATTGAACCCGGACCTTCTCGCTTACGAGGGCCACTGGACCATCGTTGCTTATACATTAAAATGCCATGTTATTAATTTACAATAAAACCGCAGACAATTAGATAACAATACCACGAGACATTTACGAGAGTGAAAGTCAACCACTTGAGTCACGGTTGTTTACTAGCACATATTATTTTAAATATTTTTGGGTTACTAATGAGCTTAGATTAACTCCATTCCAAAGAGTAAATTAAGGTAAGGTTGGAAGCCCTAAAGCTAGTGCCACAGACAGTGGCGTAACTATACCATCTGGGGCCCGTGGCAAATTTTTGGGATTGAGGGCCCTTTGGCATCCTAGTAAAAAGTGTCAGTGGTTTATTAAAATTAAATTTTAACCTGACTATTTTTAAGTCACGTTAAAGTTTTGTAAACATGTTAGGTTATTTCTGAGCCCTTGGGCCGGGGCCCTTATAATCCTTGTGCAAAAACGTTGTATGGGACAAAAAAACTGCCTTTATAGCTCTATACCAAGTACAAAAAAAGTTCCTACGCAAGATTTTAAATTGGCATGGTTATTTTTATTACTAAAATTATTACGCATAAGCGGATTATATGAATAACAGAGATAATCTGTGGTTGTCTGTTTTATGGACATACTAAACATAAAAAGCAATATCATTATTCGCTTCGAAGGAATATCGTATTGATAAAATTACTGATGCCTTATAGTTATACCAATTAATGATAATTCCGTTCTTTCGCCTATATACCTACAAATACTACAGCATCTTTTTGATGTCATCATGTATACTTTTTTATGTAATGTTAGTTCAAAGGTCTGTGCTAGTGATAAGTTTCGCTAAACTTACGCATATTAATCACGTATGCTTCTGCTATCCCTTTTATTAGCCTCTTTAAATTTTTTAATCATACAAATGAAGATATGCTTGGGTGAGCAACCTGCTCATCTACAGCTCCGATTTAGCTTGAAGGCCTTTAAGGCTACAGGCATAGGACAATTCGAACAAAAACAAATAAAGATATTAATTGATTATGTAACATGAAAATTAATATTCATTTTGCGGTTTAAATTGCGGCGTGGATCGATTGGGACTTTCTTCATATAATGTAAATTATATCTTGGAGGTGTTTGACCTTATTTATGGAATCAAATTAACAGTGTATGACAGTTTTTAGCCAATAGACTATTCTCTGAATAAAATTATCCATGACTTAGTTAAATTATATGAATTCAAAGCCTGTCTCAGCGTTCGTCCGTTATACGTAGCCAGGTCAAGTTGGTGGTAGCGATAGCCATAGGACTCTTAGCACCCCCTGTCCCACCGTAACCTAGGCTACTACCTTAGCCAGGAATAGAGGGACGGCCGGGAACTAGGGGCCGTTTCTTTAGCCAGTGATTCATAAAGGGGATATGCTTAAGGCGATCTCCGTGCAGTAGCTGGTTTACAACTTACTGCCGTGTAAGGCGTCTCTTCGCTTGCATGACGGCTCTGAAGATAGGAAGGAGGTCCGTCCAGGACTCCTAAATAATTAATTATAAATAATAAAACGACTCCTAAAAAAATTGTTATTAATTAATTCAAAAGGTTACAAATGTTCATCGCGTGTTCCATTTTTTTGTAAGCTAATTTAAAGTTAAGAAAATAAGTCTTAGAATTTTCGTTTTTATCTTTGGAACTCATCAACATAATATGTATATATTATGGTGATTCCTATATTTGGTTAATCTTTTACATTAATTTTAAGCAGAATTTCATTAAACTTAATAATATAACGGAAATTTAGTCAGGAAAGTTGTATAAATGCATACACAAATGTTTTTCACAGGATTCTGATACAGTTAAGTGTTAAATTATTTATTAACATTGCAACAAAGAAACGCCATTTCTTTATCTAAGTAAATGCAGTCAGTAAGCAGGTGCTTACAAATATAATGTCTATATTTTATACAGGTAAATAAAATTGGGGAGTCTGTTTGTAACATTTAAATAACCACTTCTTCATGTGGATCTGTAGTTACAGTAACCGGATGACCGAACTTTGCTCGGTAAAGTTGATTATTGAAAATACGAATAAAACGACATTTTCTAAAAATTAATGCTATCTAGAACGATTTATCGCCCCTGAAACTCCAAGTATTCTAAATTTCATGAAAACCGTTGGGGCCGTTTCCGAGATTCAGATTATATACATAAAAATAATAAAACTTCACTTTGTAACATCATATTTGTATGTCTGTTTATTTGTTTTGGGCAATCTCTGAAATGTATAGATAAGATATTCATATAAATAGCTGATGTTACAAGGAGTAACTCAGGCTATAAATAATTGTCATCAATCTGAATACCCGTATAACTTGGATAACGCGGTCGAAACGAATAAAATATAAAAGCTAAATACACCATATTCACTAAATTTGGTCCTGACCACTAACGGATGGACACATTGACAAACTACCGTCTTTGCATCGGGAGTTTAAAATACAAAATACTAGTAATGTTTCCAGGGTACCGCTATTACTACCACCGTGTGAGTAACTGAAGCAGTGATATTCACATTTATGCCTAAGATAACCGAGAGTCACCGCTCTTTCTCACGCCGCGGTTATGTCGCTAACGTTATTATTATGTATGTTATTTTCATGGGAAACTGGCTAAGAATTATATGGAAGACGTTGTTATGTTCGGTTCAGGAGAAGTGTAGAGAGAAGGTATTCCAATGCATGTTGGCAAAAGCTTCTCACTTTTAGGGCCTATTGTGGTCAGAATTCAGGTGCTTTCACGATCTTTTTCTTCACCGGTGAATAAATTAAGTCCATAGTTATTCAGACTTGCGAAGACATTCGTAGACAATGCTGAAATAACTAAATTTAAAGCTCTTTAAATAGATTCCATGAAATCTTACAAATTATCATTTGACTGGATTCGAATTTCGAACCAATAACCATTATGAAAGGCTTTCTCTTTAACGGTAAAAGATAGTAAGAAATCTACCCTTATATACCTATGTCGCACCGCTGGGCACGTAAAACCTCGAAATCAGGAGAGGAGCTCACCGATGCGCTGGCTCAACCGGTTGGAGAACTTCATACACCTTGAAAGACTTTTCATCACACTATGTTTTCCTTCACCGATGAAGTTAGTAAAACCTATTTCACCATGACACCACAGGTGGTCAGGATCCAACCCGGACCCTCTCGCTCAAGAGGCGGAGGGCATCCCTTCTTTACCGTCGTCGCTTACAGCCTGGCGCAACTTCAAGCTAATAAAACGATTCTATGTAACGGGAGCGAATTTATAACCCGTCAAATTTGAAAAAATATCGACATCTACAAAGCAGTATGTAATTGACGGTATTCTAATTTAGGCGGATTTTACTTCGCTTTATGTTGCAAGATTGTTTTCGCTACCGTTTCATACTTATTAGAATTTACGTTATTTGTATGGCACTCCCGTCTCTTATAACGTAGTGTTTATATACTCTTTGGTCGCTTATGTATTTTAATAGTATTCTTTCCCAGATACAACTTAACTTTCAGTGATAGCTGACGGATTCAACTGTTTAACGAACTACAAATCATCCAAGTCCGTGACAAATCTTGAATTCAACTTTACAAAAGATTCAACTCGAGAAAAGAGAATTAGATAGAGATCGGTAAAATTCACTACTATAAATGACAAAAATATCTCGAATCTATTTCATGTCATACCTACAGCGCTAACAATTTAACTTGACCGAAGTGAAGTTAGTTTCGAGTAATTAAGGAAAATCAATTTGCGACACATATCTAACTTCAGCCCGGACTTCGGCCCGGTTTAAGTCACCTCAGTCTTTCTCTAACGCCAGCGTATAACGGCACGGCATTCCTCAGTACTGTTACATTCCGCCTCTCAGCTATATGGGTTAACGATGGCACTATGTAAGGATAGTAGATAAAATTATACTTTCCGTTTCGCCCTTGCTTTATATGTAGAAGAAAAACGAACGTTTTGTAATGCTTGAATTCAAATCAAAAAGATTTTTAATTTTAGATACTGAACTGTTTTGGATTTCATATCATTTATTTAACTAATTTATATTATATATTTAAAATAATTATTTATTAGGAGAAGGAGGAAATTAAAGTTATGTTTAAATACAGAACACGCTCCGTAATCGTTGTTTTTTTATTTCAAAAGGACTTATGCTGGTGGCCTTAAGGCCTTAACGCTTAATCGGAATCATCATCTCATCTAAGAATGCTCCATAATCTACCATTACCGCTAAGTTTCATAGAGAACGAATGTTATTGCAAAAAATATGTATCTTAACATTTACAGACATAGATACTTTACAGTACATAACTGTAGGTGTAAATAATGTTACAATAAGCATATTTTGCTGTCAAAGATATATCATCTAAAACGATACATTTTATGCACTAAAAATATTTTACACGCATAACTCTTCGTTTATGGTCAAATATGATGGTCATAAAAGTGGTCCACGTCGAGATGGGAGATAAGTATGCCGCATGACTGTAGCTCTGCAGAATGCTGATGTGTCAGATATGCTGCGATTTATAGGTGCTAAAGTATTAATGCGTTTTCATTGTGCTACTAGTACCCGCTACACAGTGGATGCTTTTTAGAGTATATTTATTTTGAAAACCCTGGATTTCGATTTTTTTAAGAAAGTGCAAGACTTTTCGGCCTTATTTTCTTTATGCTCAATGAGTATTGTGGGTGAGCAAATGGCGGACATAAAAATGGATTTTGATATTCAATTGTGAGAAAGTCTGAGTCTATCAAATAAAGCGTCGGAATATTTAAAAAGTGAACTGATATAATTACTGATATGTAAAAAAATATCGAACGAAATTAATTAACTTATCAAAAGGGCACCGTTTTCTTACAACGCGCGTGCTGTGAAGTGTAAATTGATGATATGAAATTCAACATATACCGAATTTAATGAATACTCTTTGCACTATGATTTATAGATATTATCATCATCATCAATCATCATCATCAGCCTGTATCGGTCCCTTACTATTCGCATCAAACACGGACCAGTCCCTGTGTTTTGTGTTAATTATACTTACTGTATTTATTGGTGATTACTGATTAGATATGCCTCAGACGCTATCCTTCAAGGGGCTGTAACTCGTAGTGTTTTTGTGACCGGGGGGAGGGGGGGGGGAACCTCTCGCCCACATAATACCGGCGTAAAGTAACAGCTATGCTGTCGCCTTGCGTGCGAGTTTCCTGTGGTCCGTTGAGGGATAGGGTAAAGGAGGGCAACGCATCTGCCTCAAACCTCAGGTCGTGCGGATGTCTATGGGCGTCGGTGACCATACGGCTCCGACTGCTCGGTTACCTCCTTATGGACTGCTCGGTTACCTACTTACACATAAAAAAGGAACCTTTCGAAAAAAAAGCACTGTAACACTAGAAACTAACAGTACCTCTGACCTCATACCTGGTAATATAACATAAGTAAATCCTGTACTTATAATAGGGAAAGCTGTAATAAATACTCAGAATGACAGCGTAATAGTTTCTAGTGAGGCATAAGAAGCAAAAAAGGTGAAAATCATCGATAACCATTATCGTGAAGGAAACTTAGGTCACAATGGCGTGTGAAGCCTACGTACAGCTAACTTTATATTTACGTGCGATGTTCTGCGCGTTTCTAAAAGACGAGCATGCACTTCTATATAAGTAATAATAATATACTTAATTATAATATATTATATTATATATTGTAATATACTTTTGTTTTTTTTTTAAATAACATATAACTGTTCAAAAATTATGCACATAGTCATGTTTAAAGACATTTTTTTGAAATAATATTTGTGTCTTCATATTATTATAAAATAAGCTTGTATTGTAAAGCAATGTACTCCTTATTTTTAACTGACTTCCAAAAAAAGGAGGTTCTCAATTCGTCTGTTTTTTTTTTTTATAATTTAATTCTTACATATTCAATAAGACTAAAATCGTACTTACCAAATTATGAGCTGATGTTCTCATTAAAAATACATCCTAAACTACTCAAATTCTTAAAAATAAAAAAAAAACATCCTAAATTAAAATAATAAACGCGAAAGTATGTATGTTTGTTACTCTTTCACGTAAAAACTATTGAATGGATTTTGATAAAAATTTACAATTATATTACTGATCCATAGGCTATAATTTATCACCGTGCCGAAACCGCGGGGTGCTGCTAGTCCAAAATAATTGTCCAAACAGTATATTATCAACTCATAAGCTTTATGAATATAAAGTATTATGCCTCTGAGTGTACTCGCGTTGATAGCTCTGAACTTTCATTACCATGCAATTATTTACAACTATTGTTATTAATACTTGTACTCCAGCAATAACAGTGGTGCGAGTGCTATTAAAATATAATTATTTATTATGATTAGCTCTTATACACTTTAAAATCGTTCAGGAAATCATGTTTGTTAAGAAAATTAATCTAGTCTCTAACTAATGTTATTATTATTGTTATTTACGTTAAGGCAGAAACATACTTACCCGCTACTTTGCCACGACACGTAAGTATGTCTCTGCCTTTAGTTGTATAGGTGAACTGGCAAACATGTCACCGGATGGTAAGACTTTATTTTCCATTTTTTTTCTTTAACGCCGGGAAATGCGCTTAGGCATCCCGCGGGTATGTGGGACTCGCTGCGCCCGAAAGTTGGTAAGTGGATGGTAAGGGTTGTCCCGCATAACAGAACAATCACTCCCAACCTCGGGACAGTGCGATGAGGTGAGGTTTCCGCCCTCACCCCTTGCCCCTGCACTTTTGTCCCCTCTTCTTATAAGAGACACTCTCCGAAACTTTTTTTGGCGGGAGAAACAAGCAAGATGGTGCAACTCATGCAGCCGGGAGCGCGGCACAGCGCATGCCTCCTACCCTTCACTGATCGTTATCTTAAAAAAACCTATCTTAAAAAAATATTTACAGCTTACATATTTTTTCCTTTACTTTTGTTGTGAGACCTCGCTTCTCACCATAGGTAGAGATGAATTTCACGATTTTGTGGCAAGAGGAAGGATCCTACCTTTTTAACATACCGACAGATGGACAAAATATTCAGGATTTGTAATTTCGAGCAACGGAACCCTAAACTTATTAAAATGTTGTCATGTTTCTACAAATCCAGGGCACATTTACAAATGAGACGTTTTTTAGCGTAATGGCGACCGTGGCGAACAGACTTCGTGCCTAATGCACTGTAGATTAGCCCGCGGTTGACCTACTACCTAAATTGTCCTTTTTATTTCTGCAACAATTTGTGCGACACACATTTTATACTTCAGTAAAAACAGCAATCATTAAGGCCTGGTTCGCACGAGAGTTTAATAAGCGTCATGCTAAACGTTGACGTTGGCTCGAGTTCAGAGTTTCGCATGCACTATTCAACCTTACATCCTACGCTGAACGTCGAAAATCCAACAGTGCATGATAAAAAAGCGCCAGGCTTTGGCTTTAACAACGCTTTCGTGTGTATAAATAATACGTCCATCCATTTTTGACATAAGTTTTACAAAGCTCGATAAAAAAGCGCTCGTGCGAACCGAGCCTAATACGATTTATGTATATAATATTATAATTTTACTATACATTTGAAGTGAAAACTAAAAAAAAATAGAAAGTACTACACCGCGAATAAGCTTGTTCTTTTTAAAAGTCTGCACGAAACCTTTTAAAGATGAAAACATTAACTTATCGTTAATTGTAGATTAAACTCAACGTCAGAAGAGAAAGAAGAGTTTAATGGCCGATAGCCGATGGCTTTGGTTTAATTTTTAACCGACTTCAAAAAAGAAGGAGGTTCTCAATTCGTCTGTACGTTTTTTTTTTTGTATGTTTGTGACACGATTACTCCGCCGATTGTGAATGGATTTTGATGACTCTTGTATTTTGTTTGATTTCACCCGATTTTAAGTAGAGATGTAAAGAACTCGAGTCTTTGAGTCTTAATTCGATAGACTCGGCTCAATTTTACAAGACTCGGTGTGCTAACAAAACTCAGAGCTATGAGTCGACCCGAGCTCCAGTCCTTTTTCGAAGACTCGAGCGCCAAAATAGAACTCGTATTTCAAAAAAGCTCGAGTCTTAAAAAAGAAACTCACGTCTCAAAAAGAACTCAAGTCTTAAAAAGAGCTCGAGCGTATCGAGTCTTGAGCGTAATAAGGTTGATTTATTTAAAATACATAGTTTATGTGGCAACATGCTAAATGTGGCCTTTAGGCATGGCATTATTATGTTCTGTGTACCTCAAGAGGGATAAAAACGCGACACTTATTTGTTATGTGGGTACGGAACAATATTTATTGCTTTTTATTTTACGCTTTTTTTTGCTTTTTTTTTTTTGCTTTTTCTTTTTTAATATTAGACGTTACAAAAATAATTAAATTACTATTATATCTCACAAAGTTACATATTTTATTTCCTGTTTATTTATAAAGGAACTCCAAATGGAAAAGAACTTGAGCGCGACTCGTCGCGTAAAACGACTCGAGCGCGAATCAAGACTCGAGCGCCATGTTGCGCTCGTGTCTTTATTTAGACTTAAGTGCTCGAGTCTGGGGTTCTTGGTATAACGAGTCGAGCTGTGCAATTTGTCAGCCGAGTCTAAAATTTAAGACTCAAAAGGCTCGAGTTCTTTACATCTCTAATTTTAAGTGATATACGTCGCCGTTGACGTATAATGGCGCTAACCATTGAGCCACAGAGGTCGTGGCAATATGACATAACTGATATCACATGTCCGACAATCAGGTAAATATCTGCCTAGATAAATACATTGATTGTTAGCATATGCGAATATTACGTCACTTTTACGTAAAATGCTATTTACATAATGGTTAAAAAATCACAATTTCTTTAAAATGAAGGTTTCAAACTTAATATCTATGCTGTTTAGATATGTAATCGTCAAATGCGATTCAGTTTTACGACATGAGGGTGTTTGTTGTTACAGAGAGAGAGAGAGAGAGAGAGAGAGAAAGAAAGAATGAAAGAGTGTTTAACATCCTTCAAGTATATTGAATGCCGAGATCTAAAATTATTTATAAAACAGATTATTGTTTTCCAAGTTTCCCGGGTGGACTCCTCCTTCCGTGACTATGGTCGCTCATCCCAAACGTCGGGCATGTTAAAATATATAAAAATAGAATAAGTGGAGTAGTGATCATTAAAAAAGGAACCCTAAAACATCGAGAATGGAGTTGCTCTTCATCACTAAAGGAATCAATGATTCATAAAATTCACTCACGAATCATTCGTAGCGATCAAGATAACCTTCATGACAAAGTAGGCTAACAAATATTTATCATTGATCTGTTATCATTGGAAAGTATACTACGGTCAGTATAGCATTCGCTTTCACTAGCCCAATTCATAGGTTTGCTAACGGACACAAAGGCCTATGGGTGAAGGTCCCAAAAGGTGGTCAAATGCATTGTCAAAACGTGATGGAATTACCTCTCTATTGGATACAAGAAAGCTGAGTCTAGCGTGGTCATCGTTGACATAAATAAATTTCATTATTATATCATTAGAAACTTTTATTGCTGAACCAAGCTAGTTTTTTTTTAAATATCCGTCCAACAGGGTCTAAATCAAAAGTGATATATTTAAAAAAAATATATAAACCCATCTGTGTCCCAATATTAATCTTTTAGGTACACATTGGTATATTTTTTATGCACTAGTATTCCTTATAATATTATTATGTGCCACTGCTGGGTAAGGGTCTCCTCCTCGAAATCAGGCGAGGAGGGTATCGGGACATAGTTCACTAATGCGCTGGCGTCAAACGGGCTGGTGAATTTCAAAATTTTCAAAGACTTTAAATTTCATCAGGCATGCAGGTTTCCTCACGATGTTTTCCTTCACCGGTGAGCGAGCGATTGTTTCGTGTTTAGGGTGCACTTAGAAATTTAGAAAAACCCATTTCAAGGCACACGAGGGGTCAGGATCGAACCCGGAACCTCTCGCATAAAAGGCAGAATCCATACCCACTGAACCATAGTCGCTCAATAGTGATAAAAGTGATACATTGAAGGTGTTTATTAAAAAAAAACCTGCATCAGTAGGGCTATTCTGTATTCTTTAAAACTCGACTCTACCTATTTCAATAAAGTTCGCTTTCGAAATGAGCGTAAAGTGAGCTCTATCACTCAGATGAAGCTCGATATCGAAATGGTTTTTACAGAATAGCCCTACTGGTATGTGTACGCTTGTGTTGGTGATGATTTTACTTTCTTTGCTCAGTCTCCGTTAAGTTTAACAATGACAACGATCCGAGCTTTGCACCCGTGAGAGATACTGTTTTAATTGCTTTTAATGGCGTAGCCGTATATTACACAAACGGTTACCGCTCTTACAAATATAGCATGGGCATATAATCTTCAATCCATAAACAAACAACTATATTTCCACAACAGTGGTTAAAATCTTGAATTTGGATTGAATTTTTGAGAAAGAAGGATATGGATCCAGTGGTGAGCTGATTGTTACTGGCTCCCTCACAAGTGAGGGGAGTTTGAACTGAAGCGCTCGAATATTAGGTAATTTTATGTTAAAAAAGTATCCACACATCGACACTTATACGTTACACTGCTGAGCACGGGTCTCCTCGAAATTCGGCGAGGAGGGTATTGGACAGTAATACCGATCCGTTATCCCAATACGAATTGGTAAACTTCACATACCTTCAAAGATCTCATCTGTCCCCTAGACAAGTGGCACAAACGCTAAACGGATAGATCATCATCCTAGCCTTTTCCCAACTATATATTGGGGTCGGCTTCCAGTCTAACCGGATTCAGCTGAATACCAGTATTTTACATGGAGCGACTGCTGTCGGACCTCCACAACCCAGTAACTGGGTGATACGGTACCCCGCGGTTAGACTGGAAAACGCTAAACGGATAGAATAGAATACTTATTGTATGGGTATGACACCGTTGTCTAACTACACGGTGTCATTCCAATACAATAAGTATTCTATTCTAATCTATTCATTTAGCGTTTGTGACACTTGCTTAGGGGGGTTAGGCATGCAGGTTTACTGACGATGTTTTCCTTCACTGGGTAGCGAGTGATAGTCTCTTGTTCAGATGCACTTAGAAATTTGGAAAAATACTTACTTCCTACTATAATATTATAAACGCGAAAGTGTGTGTAAGAATGTATGTTTGTTGCTCTTTCACGCAAAAATTACTGATAAGATTTTGATAAAACTTTACAATAATGTAGCTTACACATCAGGATAAGACATAAACTATGATTTATCCCTGTATTCCAACTATAATAGAAAGTACCCATGTAAAACCAGGCGTTGCTAGTATTTCATCATCATCATCATCATCATCAGCCTTTATCCGTTCATTGCTGAACAAAGTATGATTGCTATTATCTGCTAGTATTTAATATGCGTAAATAAATAACTAACTACACTTCCTTCCTTTTTAAACGTACACTCTTATAACTACGTAACATAGCATTATGCATTCACGTACCATTTTTTTCATCAAATATTTACAAATTCGAAATAACTTTCCGCGTAACAATTACTTAATACATAACTGTATTGTAACAAAGAAAGTCTATGGTGTGAAAATAAGTAGGGCGTTGAGTACCGTTGGTCTCCTACGGTGGTACACACTTCGCAAACTGTTCTGATTAACTGTATAGCGTCATTATCATGATGAAAAACGGATTACTGGAAGTATTATAAAGAAAATGAACGAACGCTTCTAATCACGAAAGATTTTGTATCAAGCGCAATTTATTTTTGATATTGAGAACTTCAAATTAGATATGTTCGGGTAATCGCAGGTTTTTTTTATGCCATCCCCATAATGGTTCAGGCCTTGTCGTGGCGGTGGGGCACAATAGCCCAGGATGAGCCCAACACCTTGGGTTGGGAAGTTGGGAAGCTAATTGAGCCGAGGGGGCTCTTTGTACCCCTCTTATAAGAAGAGAGGACAACAGAGAGCAAGGGGTGTGGACGGGAAACTCACCTCATTGAACTGTCCCCGACGTTGGGAGTGGTTGTTCTGTGGTGCGGGGCAATCGCTCTGTGGAGGTGGCGTTGGTCCCCTGAGGGACTGACTAGCCGTCGAGGTACCCTGACCGGTCCTGATCCGGTGCCCCGGATCTGCTAGCCGGCCTCTCTAATCTCTAACCCTGTTTGATAGTTTTATACTTTCATTGGATAGGGAAACGAGGAGGCCATGATAGTGGTGAGCGTCGCCTTTGAAGAAATTGACTTGGAACTAGCCCAGGCAAAGCTAATTCATGCGTTACCTCTTTTGACACATGATGAAGAGTCTCAATGACAGTGATAACACTGTTTCAAGCAATAAGCAAGTACTCAGTTCCTCTTTGTCTTAATGCTATGTCATCTGCTACATGTCATGTCCAATACAGTGGATGTTAAAGCCTTGTTAACGAGTAGTAAAGTAGACGTTGTATTGCTGCTAGCTGGGGTGGTCCTACTGGAGGTAGATCCCTCAAAAAAGCGGCTCCCCTCGTAGGTGGTTTAGTGGGGTAGAGCATTCCCAATTATGAGTCCCCACCTTACCAGGGGCCTTACCAGAGGTAAAAAAAGATTCTTGAGAAGGACGAGGCAAACTAAAATATTTTCAGTGCTCGCTTCGCTCATTTCACATTGTTTGATGAAATAGCTTAATTTACTTTCGTGTGTAAACGAAAGAGACAAAACCTTTAAACTTTAACGCGTATTCGGCATAAGCGACGAAAGTATAAAAAAAACTACCCAAGAAAATAGCAGGATTTTTTACTATTGTTTCTGAAAATATTGAATTAAGAATGAATTAATATCCTTGTTAAAGATCCTGGGTGAGTAACAAAAAAAAGTGTACTCCTCTTTGGAATTAAAATCTATTAATTGCTATGAATGAAATTTTTACTAATGTGATTTCCTATCCCAATTCGTTAGGATATTTGATGAAAAATAACATACTAAAATTAAAACTCACTTTACTTATGTAGCGGCGTGTGTATAGCTACATATATGGATGTAATTTTTGTACTAAACAGCCTACGATAATTGGTATGATAGAAATAAAAAACTGCTTAATGTGCTCAGTGCATGAGAGTATATATTAACGATTAACGAACTTTTTACAATATTCGAGGATAGAGGGGTATGAACAATATTGTAATCCAATGGATGAGCCTGACGTCGCGTATACGTCACGTCACGTCATTTTTGTAGAACGCGATTGGATATGTCGTAATGGTACGTTAAAAACGATTCGTTTCGCGTTATATTCGGTTAAATACCAAACAACTTACACTATCGAAAGGTACACTGCTAAAAGTTTAAATGTCTAATCTGAAATATCTAACTCGTATTGTAATAAAACTTCAACATCCGGAAGACAGTTCACATGGACATTAGTTATGATCGTCCAACCTCTAGTAAACTTGACCATGTCTATTTGTATAATGACATTGCGTTTTATTACAATTTCGTAGAATATGTTTAACGGCCTTTTAGTTATTGTTTGTATTTCCGGATTATTTTATTGTCTGTTGAGGCTTTCCCAGACCTCGCCATATCCCACAGATTTATGTGTGATTGTTCTTATTTCTTTTTTTCGTTTTGGTCCTTGCTTCAGACTCAAATTTAGCTCGTGTTTTTTTTTTGGATATACCCAAAGGATAAAACGGGGATTCTATTACTATGACTCCGCTGTTCACCATTAGTATACCGACGCTAAAGATGTAATGTGATCAATATTTAACTTTTCCCATCCATTTGCCTCTATCAAGGAACGCCAAGACAGCCGATCTCCTGTCACGTTCTACACCCTGGCCATCATTCTAGAATATATGTAGCCTAGGTTATGATTCAAAAATTTGTAGATTTTTTAAGCAATGAATTTTAAACGTGGAATTCATTCCAATTTTTAAAGTTTCAAAACTAAAGGATATAAATGTCCTAAACAGTTCTTTTCTTTTTCAGGGCGCGTCAGGATGTTGCGCGCAATACTGGTCACACTGTTGGTGATCACGGGGGTGCGATCACGACCGAACAGAGTCCAGGATGTGACCACGTCTTGCGACAAAAGCTCCATCAGTATCCACATAGAAATGGAGCAGCCTTTCAAGGGATTGGTGTTCAGTAAGGACTTCGCTAGAGAATGCCACGTCAGAGGTATGCAGAGGCTATTTTAACAGTGTATTCCTTGGTTAATTATGTATGACTTATTAATATCAGCCTGTAAAAATTATTTCCAAGACAAGTGGACCTACATGTATCTAACTATATTTATCCTATGTACCTACCTACCAAAGAGATTTTTTGATCCTAATAAGTTTAGAATGAAATTAAATGATTTTTATGGGCTCTCCGCAATCGCACGAGAATCTCGCGAGTGTGGAGACTTGCCTGGTTGATTTATTGAAGTTGACTTTTGTAAATATATTCGTAATATGATCTTAAAACATCGTTAAATATATCAGATAAGATCTGACCACATCTGACTGACCTAGTCACAGCAACACAAATGAGAACATCACATTTGTCACATTCTTGACGCCAAGATTACCTCGTTTAGATTTAGAACGGGTTTCTTCCACAGCTATATTTGTTTGATGCTCTACCGATTGAGCTTAAAGGCCATCAGGCCTAAAAGTATAGACCTTTCGAAAAAACGGAAAGAATTCTGTGTAACGTCTCTGTAAAGTAACCACATAAGCATTAGGTGTGTCTATAGAACAACGTGGACTTCTTGTGTGTCACATACGCTGAAGAACAATATACTGCCCGTGTTACCCTTCATTCCAAATACAGCAAAGCTGTTTCACGAAACAAACAAGCAAGATAGTGGTGCCCACAGCGATGAATACGACACAGCACATCCCTTCCATGGGTAAATGGGTGGCGGAATATCAGCCGTGTTGGCCTTCATTAAAGGAGTTAGGTTGGAGGTTGATGATAAGAATGATATTATATTATACTGCTAAAATAATAACCCTTATATTCGGCTTTGCGAATAAAAAAAGGCATTCGTGCATTTTGCATCTACTTACCACCATTTGGTCCAGTGGTGGACGGACTCGGCCTCTTGTGCGAGGGGTTCCGGGTTCTATCCTGACCCGTCCGTGTGTGCCTTGAAATGGGTTTTTCTAAATTTCTAAGTGCACACGAGACCATCGTTAGCTCACCGGTGAAGGAAAACATCGTGAGGAAACCTGCATGCCTGATGAGATTGATAGTCTTTGACTTGCCCATTACCCTCCTCGCCTGATTTCGAGGAAGGATACCCGTGCCCAGCAGTGGGACATATAAGGGTTGATACTTTACTTTTTTTTTACCACCATTATTGTAAACACAACATGGCTGCGCCGAATAATTAATTCTAAATGATTATTTATTAAAATATCATGGGGTTATAAACATTACAGGGCAGATGCAGAATAAGGTGTCTCTTCACTTACCGTCGAACGCGTGTGGTGTCCGGACGTCGACCCTGAACAACACGGCGCGGGAGCCCGATGGCGAAGAGGACCTGTATTACAACGTGGGGCTCATCGTCCAGATGGACAGGCAGCTGCAGCAGTCCACCGACCAGGAAGTCACTGTCAGGTTGGTCTTCTTAACGGATTGGATGCTCTACCCTTAAAGTTTTGGAATAAGATCTGTTAAGTGTTAAAAGGACTTGGATGCAAGTGTCAAAGAGTTCAGTAGTGGACGGATTTGGACTGATGCTAATGATGGCAGAAAGGACCTTCTTTAGAAGGCATCAGATATCTATTACGCTATTAGATGTGAGTAACTAAACAATAAACGTAAGTCCTTACATACACAGCATAGGCAATAGGTATGTTGACACATGTTACAAATTCACGTAAAGTTATGTTTTATATATTAAATACAGTATTTGAAAACCTAAAATAACATTTTAAAAGTCTACTTATTTGTCTTAAAATTTAGAAAATTAATTTAAAATGCGTTATTTATCATGCATTATCACGTGACTGCAAACGCGTATAAGGCGATGACGTCACTGAACATTGAGTTAAGTACAAACTGTCATAACTCACCTAACATAGCGCGAGCCCTGAATGCGGTGTGTGGCGTAATGACGCTTGGAGCGTTTAAACGGCAATTTTAAAAACTATTTTTCTTTATTTAATTTTTTGTTAAAATTGGACATATTTCTTTACAAAAGTCTTTTTTTTCGTGTTTGTCTATAGTATATCTATCAAATAAAATCAATTAAAAAAATTAGTCAACATCCCTATTCTGATAACTTTTATTTATTAGGTTATTTATAATTTTATTAGTCAGTAACTTTAGTTCCCTGTAAAAATAAATCATATATAACTATTTATAGTTATCATTGTCGTTATATTAGTATAATATTTAACCGCAACTTGTGTTTATCATTTAATTCGAAGGTGTTTTCCGTTGTCAGTTCATCGATCAGTCACTACTCCGAACATAGTATATACAGGACAGCAGCATTTAGCCAGCAAAAGCCAGTACTAATGCTCTTATATACATTCCTATAGCTGATCAAGGAAATAGTTAAGAATACTATCTTCAGACGTTTTACCAATATGATTCTACTGTCAATGAAGTTAAGGAGCATATTGGATAGCACCATGAAAATATATTTGCAGGTGTAAATTGCAACGTCGTGCTGTGCGGATAAACAGTTCGGCGCTCGAGGGAGTTATCAAATCGAAGTTACGAGAAATGACCGGAAACGATGGCAGAAGAATGAGGTAAGTTTGGGTTGTCTGAAATGTCTTTTGCCGACAGAAGTGAAAACTTATATTATGTGAAAGACATTCTTACATGCACTAAGTATAGTCATAGAGATTATACGCAAGCGGTGACTGGGCAATTTCTTAATATACAAACTATTAACTAAAATATAAACCTACCTGTGGATTAACAACATATTTAAGGGGCTAATGTATTGTTTTTAAAGGGCTCATAAAGTTAGAAATGCATACAATGTTTTAAAACCATGCATTTATGCGGCGTAACTCTAAAACATTTTTTTTCTAAGACCTGTATAGGCCAACTGGCAATCGCTATGCCGCTTTATATTTATCATCTGTGCTTCTTTAGAGTTATACCTAAAGAAAATACCTCTTTAGTTATTCTTACGAAGAAGGACGTAGGTAGGAAACATGTAGACTTAGTACTTTTGACGTGACAACGTCTAATAACTCGATATTACGGGCAGCATGCACGAAAAAGATGACGTCATGTAGCGTTCCGCCAGCGAGAGCGCGGAACGAACGAGAGCGAGGCATGATCGGCTCAGTTCGGTTCGTGCTGCATGTATGACGTTGTCACGTCAAACTATCGTCCGTGAACCAGACAGACAACCATTTTTAACACGCTTTTTAATAGGTTCACCTGTATGTTTGTATGTATGTTTGTAACCGACTCCTTTGAGCTCGATTTTGTCCTACTTTGAACGATCAGATTTAATTCAAACTTTGCACACCTGTCAAAGACCGATGACAATGCAATAATTCGATTACAAAATCCGATTATCCCAATTAGATTCGCTAGGATTAATTAATACTTTCGAGTAAGAGAGATAGAGCTAGTGCGCGAACTCGGAGAGACTTGTAAAGCGTGTTTTTTTTTTAAGTTTTTAAACTATTATTTACTTATTTTAAGGACCGGTCGTAACCGCCACTGGGAGGACGAGGCTGCGGTCGAGCAGAGGGAGCTTCTGATGGAGTCAGCACGGGCGTGGATGAAGCTCGCCCCGACAACGCCCGGAACCGAACCCGCTACCGTTGAGGTGGGGCAGCCCACGAAACTGCTCATTCAGGCCACATTACCTGGTGAATATTAGTTTATGGTATTAAAAATTTAAAAACTAAATTAATTCTCCATGATTGGGCAATTTCATCTGGCAGTTACGGATAGTAGCGTTCTTCTGATTTTTTCTTAAAGCTTTATTATTAGTATAGATTAAGACAAAAGTCTATATTCTGGCCGATAGGTTTTATCATATTCAAATTCGAATGATTTATTTCAAAAAGGGTGTCTATAGTGTGTTAGTAACATATTGATTCCATAATAGCTAATGTTAGTAAGTATACAATAATCAAATCTGATCTAATAAATCTACTATAATCTAAGGAAAGGTGCAGGTGGGGCATGCAATCCGTTACAATGACGTATGTATGTATGTATGTTACAATGACGTATGTACTATGTACCTACTGACAATCCAGTCTATTGCCATCATCATCAATATGCTGTCAGCGGGGCACGCGTCATTAAAGATTCAATTTTATGATGCTTAAATGAACGCACGCGAAAGCAGCTATAGTAACGTCTCGGTTTTCATAAACCACATTGAAATTTTCAGTTGGAGTCGGCCTGCGTATTACAAACTGCATAGCCCACGACGGCTTAGGAGAAGCGTCCCAAAAACTCCTCGACGAAGCCGGTTGTCCGATCGACGAAAGCATATTCAACAAACCGACGATCCATCGTCACAAGCAAAAAGGCGAAATCGATTTCACCGACGAAAAAGCTAACGACAAAATCAGATCGAATGATCCAGAAACAATGTTCAAAACCATGATGACGTACCAACACGCTGTTACAACGTTTGCGGCATTCAAGTTCCCTGACAGAGCTAAGCTGCATCTGTCGTGCGGGATAGAATTATGCAAGGGACCCTGTCCAGTGGTCAACTGCAAAGCCTTGCAGAGACCACAGCAGACGAAGGAAGGATTGGTGAGGAAGGCTCGCCTGGATAAGGAGGCGAAAGGTGTGGTGATAGACAGACTGGAGGTCTACAATAGTATTGAAGTTCTGGCCCCAAATATTGAGCTGGAAGATGAGGCTTCGATAAGAGGTTGGTATAGAAGATTGGTCGGATTATTTTTCAATCCAGCAGTAAACAAGATAGCTTAGGCAGTGTTCTTAATGACACTCAAATAATCTTTCTAATAAAGGATGCATTGACTTTTCATCGACTGAGTTTAACTTCACAGGGTTCTGGCAAACAACTTTCTAGACTAAATACCTTACTTTAAAAAAAATATAACTTTACTGCTGAATAAATTACTAATTTCGTTCATACGCACTCATTATTGATAATAATGGTCCGAAGTTTTTAATATTGGTATTCAGTGTCCGTTAAGGGAGACCTTATTATTTAAGAGGTATCAGCTGTACTTGTCCATGCCCTTCTTTAAAAATAACAACACTATTTCTAAATTAATCTTGACAATTATTTAATCAAGATATACCAATGCTTTCAGATTCAAGAAGAATACAAGGAGAGGAGGATTTAATAAGAAGATTTTCACCTGGTGACAAAACAATTTGCTTATCACCAGGAAAGATGGCGCTAGCTTTCTGCGTACTAGGAATCATATTCATTTGCGGCATAGCGGTCGCATTTGCATCACTAGTGCGAGCAAGACGGCGAACACCGCGCGAGCCGATACATACGTCGCTCTCTTTCTACACAGGCACTAAAAGTCTATTCTCTTCCAATGAAAGTAGTAGTTCTGGTCTAAGTGGTAGCAAGCTTCTACTGACGGATAGCCCTTATTTAGATCACCATTCATCATCCACTAATAATTGGCCATATACCAGAGCATATTAAGTAGTTTTAAATAAATTATTACATATTTAAACAATGTAGCAAACATGTAGTAAAAGTATACATACTGAAAATTAGTGTAAAAGACTAGAATATTATGTTGTGCCCAGTTAAGGTGTATGACGTTATAAAGGTAACCCTCCGCGACTACATTCATAAGGCAAAGTAAAACTTAGAATATAGAAGATAGAGCTTAAAATGGTGCTGTTATCTTGAGTCAAAAATATATAATACCAGATATCCTTTTTACTATCTTAATAATATGAACAAAAAAAATCAAACAGTGTTGGCAAAAATATCGAACTCGTAATATTTTCGCCTAAAAAAAATAAAATAATGTATATTTTGATTTACAAAACAATTGTAGAAAGAAAAATTTAAGGTAAAGAATTCAGTTCAAACGTTAAATTGGTTGTAAGAACAAACGAAATAAAAACAAAATATAAAATATAAGAGGCAAATATTGCACTAGTCTTCATAATATTTAATATATTATTTTATATTATCTCATTACTTACGGTTTGTATGGTACTTTTACTAAATCACTATACGATTTATGTACTTATAGCATAAATATAATAAAGTCGTAGTACCTAGATGCTATGGCAAGGAAAATTTAAAAAGATTATGGTAATGTCCACATATTTATGTGATTTATCTATGGTGAGATGTGTGCGTCTCGCTCTATCACATAATCTTACTGGACAAGATAAAGAAAGAGTCTAATAATATATTTTTCTTAAATAAGACATCTGTATGTGTAGTGAAAATAATACATCTCATATCAGTTGGTTTTAAAAGTATTTTTAAATGCTACAAGAAAATAAATATATTCAAATATGATTATGTTCGTAAATAATTCCTATTAATAAATGGAATTAATTACGAACCTATACAAAACAAACCACAAATATTTGAAATATCAAATAAGGTACTGTGTTTGGAAGATAATCAACTTACTTAAAGCGGTGGTAAAATGTAAAACCTAAGTGCTTACTTATTTATTTCTAGAATTAATATTGGGTAATAATTTGAGGCAATGCTTTTGTTTCTTTTTAAATGGTAAGGTGACGGTGTAGGTTTTTATGTTTATCAGACATTAGCATTTCCTCGAAATATGTATTTTTATTTGTTTGGAAGTAAAATATGTGATACGCTTATTTATAAGAATATTTTTTTTTAATGTTTATACATTTATATTAAAGGCTATTAAAAATATTTTCTTTTATTTATTCATTTTGTCAAATTATTTTTAATAGGAGTCATTAGACTCGGTGATCTTATTGGAGTATCGTCATAATAATATCATTCCGATTGTCATATTAAACTAGAGTATCGTAGATAGTCCGTTTGTTTATTTTATTCATTAAACTAATGATAAAAGGTTATTAATAAATGAGAGAGAAACGGAAGGATAAACTAAGATGAGCAGATTTAGATGATAATCCTTAATGATTAGTTTTTTATTGGCAATCTTTTAGGTACTCATTGGTATATTTTTTAAGCACTAGTATCTCTTATAATATGTGCCACTGCTGGGCACGGGTCTCCTCCTCAAAATCAGGCGACGAGAGTAATGGGCCATAGTTCACCGATGCGCTGGCCCAATGCGGGCTGGTAAACTTTACATACCTTCAAAAACTTTCAATCACATCAGGCATGCAGGTTTCCTCACAATGCAGTTCTCCTTGACACCGGTGAGTGAACAATGGTCTCGTGCTTGGGGTGCACTTAGAAATTTTGAAAAACCCACTTAAAGGCTCACACGGGGGGTCAGAATTGAACCCGGAACCTTTCGCATGAGAGGCCGAGTACCCCCATCACTGGGCCATCGTCGCTCGCCATTTAATAGAGCCGAAAAACAATATGACTCCGAATCAAGTGTGCAATCACATCGCCGTGTGGTAAGCGATTATTTGTTTACTTATACTTACATCGGCTCAATTGTTTTGGGGAATCCCAAAACCAGGGAATAAGCACATAGGGTTGTCATTGCTAAAATCAGTATTACTTACCAGAAAAATCTTTAACGTAGATAGAGAATGAACTATAAATGTGCCATCGGTGTATACAGTTAGAGATAGCGTAGAAATAAAGTAGAATAATCGACGTAACCAAATTATGATTAAAATATTAATAACGTAAATAATATATAGTAGCTTTTACCAAATTTAACTTAGCTTAAGCCATAGAAAAATAAACTAAAATATTATTATTATTCTATAGCTTAAACTTAGTTCAATAATTAATAATTGTAGCTCTGGTAGTTAACTGTCAAAGTAATTTATAATAAATCAAAAAAACATAAAAGCTGAAGTTCTATTAACGAAGAAAAATTTTATAGCATAACTTTTACAACTTTATCCCTTTAAAGAGTCTGAACGATGTAGGCTTTTCAATGGTATTCATAATAAATACAATAATAAACCCAGATCTTAGTTCTCATTTCTACCACTGGCTGCGCTAGAATCGAGTGCGTACTGATAGGATTGTAGCGGACCAATCAGCGGCATAATATTTCCTGCGTAAAGATTTAAAGGAGGAAGGGACGCTCTACCGGCAAAAATTTTGTCTCCTAAATTGCGATCATTCGTTTAACATTACGTTCGGACTTCTTAAAATATCTATACTTCGTGAATAAACTCATGTTTAACTAAATATTAAACAGTGCCATCTGTTATCGTACACAAAATATTTAATTTGTTTTATATATATAATATATTGACAAAGGTTACAATCACTAAACTATTTTAAATAAAATATAGACATTATTATTATTTAATTTTGGTATCGTGTAACTATCATAGATCTAAATTACTAATCAAGGTCCGTCTCTCTAGAATATCTATGGTTTGTGTATGACATCATCGTATCAAAGAGTAAAAATGAACTAGAGATACCATATCGTATTTTTTTAATTAACAATATCTATTGAATAATTGTGACCGATACTGACGGAAATAACACTCAATATTCTATTCAAAAAACTTTTTCTGTTTGTTTGATTACGTATATTTACTTTTGTACAAGATGTTTGTACAGGACAACGTTCAATAACAAGGTTATTTTTTGGTCATTACAATATTATGCTAATGCTAACCACCAATTTTTTTTTAAATACGTTGGGTTTGGACCTTTTTATGTTTATTTTGTAATATGAAATTAAACGTGGTTCTGATATTTCAAGTATTTCTATGTTCACGAAATTCGGACTAATATTTATTTAATCTTGTAAAATATTATTTATTCTTTATCAGGTCACAATAATATTTTAGAATTTTTTTAGTCAGAATAAACACAGTTTGTATCCTTAATTATTATATTATATGGTTACACTACATACTTAGTCTATGATTAGGGCGGCAAGACCGAAGGCGATGCTTTCGCGTTGATGATCTTTTGGCTCGCCCTCGACGCCGTGTTCGTACTCGCAGTCACGGATGATAATTTGACGAATTTCACATGAGACGAGATATTCTAAGCGTTATTTAATATTTATGTTGTGTGATTTTGTGATTTTGGTATGATTTTTAAACAAAAAGCCGGTTGATAGATATTATCGTGTGTTTGTGTACAAGTTGACTTGGGAACCTGAGTCCTGGAAACTGAAGTGAATTTTGTGAGTGTAGACTTCTTATGTGTGTCAACTGTTCTCTTGAGCGTTCCGGTTTATATATAATTAAAGGTAAGGAATGTTTTGAACATCCGTTTCTTATTTTACATATTTAACAAAATTTCGACTTCGTTGGAATATTTGACTTCATTTTAAATAACGTATGCCGTATCGCCGAATACGTGATTTTATCAGGTTATAATATACCTGCGTAAAGGTCAAGTCGTTATTGTGTAATTTTATAAAAATGTTTTATTCATAAGTAGGCCAAATTGAAAAATAAAAAAAAAGTGTTCGTAATCACCACACCCTAAAATAGTTCGACGAAAGCGTTTATCTTTATCATCATTGACAATCATTACATATTTGAATGTACATAAATTAAATATATGCATATAATGTGCCGAGAGATTTATTTTATATTGTGATCCAAAAATTTATCCTAGGACACAGATTTGTGTGTTCATTGCCTACAGTCAATGATCAAATGACAAAAGAATTCGTGGGAACTTATAAGAAAATCATATTAACAATATTAATAGCCCAAATTATGAATCATACACAGGACTGGATTTTTGTTTTTTAACCAAATAGCAGCTGTATCATACGAACTGGAGTTATAATATGTTCATTTAAATATTTTATTTATTATTTGCAATAGCAATATAATAAAATATGAGTAATCATATTAAAAACAAGTTTTTGTTTGTTTTTTCACAATCTCTGTAGTTGTTCTCCAACAGAGATTTTTTGTTAAACCTAAGTTAACTTTTGCAAAAATCCATTTAGTATATTAAATATATTGCTTTATAGCTTTTAATTTGGCACTTCTTTTTTGTAACATCTAATATCTTTTGCCCACAGTGATTGTCTTTATGACATTTTAATATAAATAATAAAATGTATCAGTTGAGTAAACCAAAGGAGATTTTATTTAATATGTAATATTATGTACAATTAAATATATGTTTTTTGAGTCCGTTAAAAATACTGTGTTCCAAAGGTGAAGTATCTTCAATAAATTCCTTTATTTTAAACTATCCTATTTTGTAATATCCTTTATCGAACGAATATTTTCTAACAGATTTTTTAAATTTATTTATCAAAAGATTTTGAACCTTTTTTGTGTCTTATTGTAGATATGTATAAATTGACCCTAACAATATTACTCACTATTTGTAGTCTAAAAAGGTTGTACATCAAGCTTGTGCTTATTCCTTGTATATCAATCATAATGATCACATTTTTCAACAAATTCATTTATATTTTTATAAACATGCCTCATTTATACAATGTTTATGTATTGACACGGTACAGCCAATATTACTAAAGAAAATGAGACCTATATAATAAAAAGAGAAAGTTAAATGATTATTATACTGTTAATAATTGTGTATTTGTGTTTAACATATTTTACACATTATTATTTTTTATACATGATGAAATACAAAATAAATAAAACTACTTTTTAGTTTATTAATTTTTACACAAAAAAAAACAGATTTCTTTTATTGTTAAAACTGAGAATATATGAATTTAAATTTTCTACTTAGTTGTTTTATAGTTTTATTAAAACGAATAAAGAGTAAAAAGTTAAATTTTCTTTTTACTCTTATTCTTTCATAATTATAGTTTAGTAGTTAGTTACATAGTTTCATCTTTTATAGTTATGCTACAGTTGGATAGACAGATGTGACCTGATAGTAAGTGGTAGATGTTGTACATGAACAGAAACTAGTTTTCCTCAAACTAGGCCAGGGCCCATGTCAATTCATTAGAAGAGATACAATATTAAGTTTCAGTGCCAATAATTACTGCCTGTCTTGTCTTTCCCTAGAAAACACAGCAAAGCTGTTTCACGTAATAGTATTATAAAGTAATGAAGCAGCAATATCCGTCAGACTCTGAAATCTGGTAATTTCTGTAATACCGGCCAGTGGGGGAGATGCACCTGCGCTATTATCTACTGTTTGTGACCATTCACGATAACAAAAAAGGTTTTAGCTTTTTTGACAACTCAGAAATTATAATTATTTTAGTTATCAATATAAAACACTAGAAAATATATGTATGAGAAAACTAAGTATTCCCATTCCCAAGAGGTTCCCATCCTCACCACTTGCCCCCCTGCTCTTTTGTCCCCTCTTTTTATAAGAGGGCCCCCTCGGCTCAATTCGCTTCACCCAAGGCGTTTAGGTCACCCTGGGCTACTGTGCCCCACTGCCACGACAAGGCCTGAACCATGGTGGGGTGCACTGCTTAACATGGGCTGACATCAATTAACATTAAGATGACCAATCCCTTGCCACACAGATCTTGATGTAATATATTTCGCAAATATATTCACCTCGAACCACCTACTAAACGGCAATCATAGTCATTTTGTCAATAATCTATAAAAAAATATGAGTAATGAGAAATGACTTACCTACATTTTATTCAAATGGTACAATGAACAATCTGTTGTTTTGTGTTGGTGTTCTAAATTTAAATGTGATGTACATCTTTTGCATTATTCATAACATTACTTACATGTACATTTCAGATCATGATGTGCATAAATATGTTTTATGTTTAAAGTCTAGAATTCAGATGATACAAAAATGGCTAGGATTATAATTTCTACCAAACCTTGAACTTTTAATGACATTCAAAATGTAGTATTAAATAACTTGTGTATGATGTTTTTTTTTTTTGAGAGATGAGATTATTATAACTGGTTGTTGAATAGACCAAAATATATACATTTGTATTTTAGTTTTGATTTTAGCTATGTTACTGCAAGTGCATAAAGAGCTACTCAAATTATTAAATAACTTGCACATTTGCCTTATTACTTGAAATTAGTAACATGAGACCATAATATAATAAATTGAATTTTTATTATTAAAATAAACACAAGAAACTTGTAAAGAACTTTTAAGAACGTTTTAATATTGATATCCGAATAGTTTGCTTTAGCTACTTTATATTTTACTTTACTTTGTAAAGCCAACAAAATATACATGTCAATCCGTAATAAGCATGAACCAATTTATTATAATTTCTTCTAAATTTTATTTAATGTTTAGTAATTTTTTACAGATGTCTATTAAAAAGGGTCTTGGTTTTAGTAATATGATCATGTGGATATAATTTTAGGTAACACAGCAAGACACCAAGTGAAATTGCATATGTGCTTACAATGTTAAGCTTACACTAGAGACTTGGTCATGTAAAGCTTTGACTATCATTTGTGTGCCTATAGTGTCTACACCAAAGTTTATTAATTTTATTAAAAGGATAATTCAAGCTGAAATGTTCTTCTTTTAAATATTGGCATGTCTGATGAAATCTTGAAATACATGGGGTGGGTAAATTTAAACAAATGTTTGGATAGTGTTATCAACATGGACTTAAACATTTTTTGTAAGCTTATTTCATAGCTTTGTTCATAAGGTTTATTTTGATAATGTTCCATTGCATTTTATAGGAATGAATAAAATAATATAGTTTTAAGCCAATTTTTGGTTTAGGACCAAACATGACTTCATAATTTAATGCATTTATCAGTACTAAGTTTATTATTAATAATATATGATAAATGTGATAAATTCCTCAATGCTACCTCCACTTTATACTACTATAATGATAGATTTTTAATAATAATTTTCAATTATTTATAACATATTACAAGAAAAAAGTCATTACTTATATCTTAAACCAAAGTTTTGCATTTTATTTTGTAAGAACATAACTAATGATGTCGTTAGTTTTATAAATTATCCTATCAAGGTTCTATTAGATACAAAACATGGTGTAAAGTTTACATTATGACCTAAGTTTTATGTGCATGTAATGTATGATGTAAGATCAACATAGTTTAAATATTTGCTTGTTTAAGACTAGAATTTTTAACATCAAAAACAACATGAAATTTGGCAAATAATAAAGGAGCCTAAAATTTAAGAAGAAGAACACATGAAAAAAACTGATATAATTGTTGTCTATATAGGGACAAATTAAATTATAGTATGATATCATATACAATTAGGGCAGCAGTAGTGTGAAGTCGCTGCAAGTGCTTGCACAAAATATATAGAAATTCCTCAACGTACACGCGACATACATAATACACACGACATTTTTCAAAAGTCAATTTAATTCGCATAAAAGTATACAATAGGGGTGAATAAGTGGGAGGGGTGTGCGTGTGCGGACTACCGGCGCCAAGGGGTGATCGATATTGCGAGCGGAGCGCACTCCGAGCGGGCAGTGTTGCGGCGCGCCCGTGCGGTGCGTGTACGTGTACGTACGGTCGGATATTTGAAAATTGTGTGTTTGGATGTTGTCATGAGTCCCTCTCACTGGTACGTAACATATTAGATCAATAGGATGATGTCATTGACGCTAATTAGGAAGTATGCAGGTGTGATGATAGGTGTGCAAGTATAGTTAATTTAATTCTCCGCTATATTTTTTACGAATATTACGGCACTGAAAGCGAAGATTGCGTTTTTTTTTTCGAGTTTTGCTTGCAGAGTGTTTATATTGGGCGGTTATATTGACATAATATTGAATTGTGCTCCGTGCTGCCTTCCCAATGACCTAGAAAACTAGATACGTGGTTATACAGAGCAGGCGCGGAGCTAGATCCAGTCTGACAGATTACATTATATTATAGCTCGCGTCCGGGCACAAAAGTATGTATTCAATGTAGAAATACTTGCTCATTCTGGTCCAACGAGATACTACTTACCCCGGTCAATTAATGTGACCTCATTAATTAGTAAATTGCTCATAAAAATTCTAGTGTGTCTAGCCTAAGAGATATTTTATGATTACATAGGAAATACTTATCTCTGACTTAGTTTCCTGGACTGATATAGGATAGAATAAGGCGTTGCGAAAATCTAGGGCAGTGTTGAAGATTTTTTTCGGTCTACCTTTACTATCAGAATAGGTAAATTTTTTGTATAAAAACTATAGATCACATATTATATTCTATGATAAAAATTTAGTAGGTTGGTACTTGGTGAAAGAAAAAACGGCTGATGATTGATCATGATAAACTTTAGCTAAATCATTATGTACTTTTAAACATAAAAACCATATAATCATAGACATCATCGTCAGCCTTTATCAATTCCCTGCTGTACCTCTTCAATGAATGCCATGACGTCTCTTGCCACTCGAATTAAAGGAGCAGGAAGATCGTCTTTCCCATCTGGTTATAATAGACGTATGGCAACATTTCGTCTATCCTTAAGGCGGCTCTTGAACCTTATTGGAATGGTTATGCTCCTACTAAGGTCCTCGATCCTCTTTTATAAGCATTAATCTTGCTCTTCATCGTTTGCTTCAAAGTTCAAACCTTCGGGGCTATTGCTTTCGAGCTTTTACTTCTTCGCATTGGCGAACCTTCAATTTCAGTGCCATGTCTTTAATACCTTTTTTGGTATACCCAATATCCAACAACCTAACACATTTCATTGTACGGAAATATTCTGTCATAAAATGTATTCATTTTACCTGAGTCCTTACCATTTATGTAGTCTGAGTGAAACTCTACAAACGGCTCATAAATTTTGTTATTTTATGAATGCATAATTAATTCACGTTTTGCATACTGCATTAAATAATGATTTTCATCGTTTTTCACAATGGCTTTTCGTTCTACTATATAAGAAATGCAGTTTAAGAAATCCTTTGGATATTATGCATGTTTATCTTATCTGTTGCCTGTAATTCCTATTGAATAAAAAAAAATGAAATAATATAAGGTTTCTTCTCTCTTCTTAGTTTTTGTTAACCTAGTACTATGACATGGTTTATATAATTTTGTTACTCGTTCGATTTAAATTAGATTTATTTATTAGATCCACCAACAAGGATACACACTTTAATGAGATTCTAAGTAACATATTTAAAAGTATATAACTCATATATAATTTACCATTAAAAAATGTTTGATGGAATGACAGCATCCACGCAGTGGCCGGGTCCGAGTTGCTTGCAAGTATCGTAGCTCCTGTGTAGGATGTTTGGGTTTCGTAAGTTTCTATTTGGATATTCTTTGGCTTAGCAGTGGATAGACGCGCTGATAACAATGATAGGCTATACTATATCGAAGGATTAGATACCGTTGTAACTCTTCATTACGCCTGTGCCTTTTGAGGTCAGTCACAACCACGTACAATCAGCAAAGCCATATCTGGGATTATAGTTAGATTCTATTATCATTCCTATAAAGTATAGACTAACGGGCTATTGTGGACAGTGGGAGGCAGAGTGCTATCAGGCAAACAATAGCGGTCTCAGAATATAGATTTTTTGAACGGATGAATAACGATCGATTAACTTTTGATTGGACAAGAATTCAGATATATTTAGAACAGTGAGATATGAACATCATGTAGTTACACAATCGTGTATCTTAAAACGCTTTAGACAAAATTTAAATCGATAAATAATTGTTTTAATAAACGCAAAATTCTATTTTAGAAAAACATTCCTTACAAAACTACTTATTGGTAAAATCGCACTGGTGCCGGAAACGACAAAAAGACATCAACTTGTATGGTTTTGTCATGTTTGCAGAAGAGAAAGAGATTACGTGACACGTAGGATAATAGACACGCTAGTGGAAGGTTATAGGGGAAGGGAAATGGAAGAGATGGCTGGATGGGATCAAGAGAGATTCTTGAAAAAAAAAGCTCAGCAAGGGGTCCACCTGATGCAGGAAAATTTTGGAAAGTGGTCTATGAAACAAAAGAGTTTGGGAACCTCTGGTTTAGACGTTAGAGTTATTTATCTGTCCAACCGGGAAGAGCTACATTAAAAAGTTTCGGGAATTAGCCATTTCCAATGCACTTGCCATCATTTTTGCAGATTTTTAATTTAAAAAATACCAACTCACTTTTAAAATTTTAGTAAAAAAATTCGACGAATCGAATCGAAATCCGACCATTGTTTAATTTAAAATTTCAAGTAATGATTCGTCGTTCCTCTTTTAGTGTGGCATATGTACATCATCATGTTACCTACCTAGTTTTTTAAATCCAAACATTTCAAATCCAAAAATGATTTTTAAATCCAGCGCGTTGAAACAAACAAAAAATCCTTAGCTTTATTTTAGTCGGACGTTAAATATTCCTTTGGGACTAATTTAGGTCCGTAAAATTAGCTTTATTATGTTAGCAAGGTTATTATTTAAAAATAAAATATTACAGAGTTTAATGTTCTGATGTAATACATTTTTAATGGAATCCTTAATGCACTGTATACAGCCAAGAGACATGCAATAAGCGTTGTATCAAGTTGCCATATACGAGAATGGCCGGTTTGGTTTGCATTGCCAAATTGGGGAGACGTGGTCATCTGGTCGGGACAAGTCGAATATTTGGTTACAGGACAGCCTATATTTATTATATACTGTGTGGATTAACTGGTTAAAACGTTTTTGAGCATGTGTGTGCTTTCGGTTTATTAGTAAAAGAATTTTCAAAATCAGTTCATAGATACATAGATTGCGCCCTACAACCTCCTTTTTATAATATTAGTATAGACTAGCAGCGCTCCGCGGTTTCACCCGCGTACTTACCATTCCCGAGAAGGTGCGGGGATAAATAATTATAGCTTATAGGTTATTCTGCTGTATTTATAGCTTAATTATTCTAAAGTTTCATCCAAATTAATTCAGTCGTTTTTTACGTGAAAGAAACAAACATCCATACATTCTTACAAACTTTCGCGTTCATAACATTAGTAGGATAGTACACAAAATACGCGTTTTTCGGAAGCCTCAGCGCGCTCTGAGCTTTTTGTATGGTATCATTGTTGCCTTGAACTGAGAGGTTCTTCATAATAAATGTCTGCCAAAGAAACCCGTTTGTTTGATCAGATAATAATACTTTAAGTAATTGTTGTCATAAATAATACTTGTAAGTTTTGTAAAAGGCCTATTCGAAGCCATTGACATAAATAAGTACGTTGGTGGCTGTGTGGTTGTTCTACAGTGACATGTTACAGGTTTGAATCCCAGTACGTTTCTATCACAGGTATGAACGTGATTTTCTTATACTAAATTCTTATTTACTATTAAACCAAGTTCTCACTAGTTCGATGGTGATAATGATGAATGTTTTCACTAACGTTACCCATTTTTTCGTCCTCGCTCGTGCCTCATATTCTTCATTGTACCAAATTTTATAAATTTTCCTTTAAATATCCTTTACTAATATAAATGTGAAAGTAGGGATATGAGATGTCATGAAACTTTATACAAATAAAAATGGTATTTATTTTTGCTAACGTGGGCGAAGGCGCGGGCATCAGTAAGTAAATTAAATAAAATGCAAATAGTTGTACATGTAAACGTTGACTGCTTGTGATATTGAAATAAGAATATGGGAAAATATAAAGATGAAAGCAAGGCGGTGTATTTTTAGATGCGCTGCGCAGGAATAAGAATTTGCTAAGCAAATTGAAATTATGGATTTGGAAGGTCGAAATGTTTTGAGACTATAATTCATAAGTAGCGTTGTGTACTATGAAGTCATCCATTAAGAACCGAAAATAAACTGGAGCGTTCTTTGTGTTCATACACCAGCAGACTTTACACGTAGGCCTAATTTAAAGTGGTCAGATTTTTGTCATCGATAATTAAGGGCACCTGAACGATGTATTAATCAATACATACCTAGTTCAAAAAATTACATACAGACGATACATGTCTGTGTCTCTATTATTTAAAATCTCTATTATCTAAAATCTAAATTTGAACTCTATTATTTAAAATAATAGACAGAAGAGACGGAGTTATCAGTGTATTTGCTAATATATTATGATATGCTAATAACCACTATTTAAAACGCATATAATATGTACGGTCTATTCCGTTAACATTAATTTCTCTGAGCTCGTTTTATCGATATTGTCTATGAAATTCTATCCAAAAAATTGCTCTCTGGTAATCATGCCTTTTAAAATAAAAAAAGCAATGAAATACTCTTTTTAATGGCTGTTTTAATCACTTTTTCGAAGCTGTGATATGCCAATAATGATGATGATGATGGTGATGATGACGTTGCATTTTAAATATTAATAATAAATTTTACGTATGTCATCATTGTTTTATCTTCCGTGTCGAGATATGATGAATAGATATTATCCGTAGAAATCCGCGCATATCACTCAACGCCCACTTGTGTGGAAAAGCTACTTCGGTAACTTTCGTTCGTCATGATTTATTTCGCTCCTCACACAATTTCTCGAAACACATAATAACAATACCGCTGTGACGTGTGTGGTTCTTGGAAGTAATGAATGAATATAGCATTCTTTATTACGTAATAGAACATACTTTATTGTACGTACGTTTTGTAGTGGCACGTAGTAACATATTATGCGCAAAGGCAGTACGACTGTCAGAAAAAAGCTATTCTAATGAATAGCAATTTTCCCATGCCCTGGGCAGAAATACGAAGTCAAATTAACTAGAGAGCCTGTGCATATGAAGAAAATAAATGTGAGTTTATTTATTACAACAAACAAGTTTTAAAGCCTAAAACCACAATTTTGATAAATTTTGGAAAAGATATGGATTATAATTTAACAGTGGTGGTGAATCTTTATAGATCAACGTGCTAAAGTTGTCTAAAAATATCTCGTGCACAAAATATTGTGTCGCGTGCCATTGGTTCTGCATCCCTGAATTATATCGTAAGGAACTAGGAAGGTATGAGCTATCGAAGTAATAATATCAGTCGGGTTACAGCAATGAATCTGAGTTAAGGCGGACGAAGCAACAGACTTCAGTTAGCGATGTATAGGTTCATATCAAGTATTGTGTTTAAAGCTGATTTCTGTTTGAAGCAAATAGCTATCGCCGGAAGCAATTTATTTGCCTCTGCAAAGGAAAGAGGTTAAATTAGCTAAAGAGCTTGAGCAAATAAAGAAAATAGTAATAATAGTAACATTCCATTGTTCATATTAATTTGTATCAATTTATCAGAACGTGATTATTGTAGATAGTAAATTGTATAATATTATTTTACTGCTTTGAAAGATTTTCGCGTTGTGCATTAATTAGTGTAAGTTGAATTTCATCTTAAGAACTTAAATTATTATTATCTTTGTACCCAGTTAGGGGGCGTTCATAAAATACGTGAGATGTGGGGGGGGGGGTCCCGAGTCAAATCTCATCTAATCTTATGTTGGAGAGGGGGGGGTCTCGGCAAATATCACGCATTTTTTTCTGATTGGAACACAATAAATTATTCTATTTTGGTCCATTTAATCCAGATTGTACATGCTTAAGATTTAATCTTAATTAAAAAAAACACCTCACGTAATTTATGGACACACCCCCTTAGGTACAGCTATATTTTATTCAAACCCGTTTTTTATTCGTTAGTTCTAGAGAATATTATCTTCCTATCCCATGAACCGACATTGCCAAATCGACAGACGCCAAAAATCACCACTTCGCCTATGAACTCGAACAAGGCGTCTAAGACTGTGTAATGAGAAAATAATGAGATGAAAAATACTAACTAGGTTTTTAAGTTAGAACGATTAATTATTGGCAGTGTAATTACACCGCCCCATACCTTTAATCATACGTATTATTAGTTACGTTATTGATCGGAATAAATATTTGAACGATAAGACTTCTACATTACAAATATTATGCCGTAAATCCTTTCTTAGTCTTACTCCTTAGACGCGATCAACTCCTTAGCTCCTTGAACGAAATAAGTTCGCGTTAACATTAGAAAATCATATGGTGAAGATTTTGTTGCAATTTTATAATAGTTGTTATCGAATTGTTACATAACGCTAACGAGATAACGGCCCTGTTATATTTTGCTCAACATTCACCCTTATCAGTATGGTGTGAAGTAACGATTTCAACGTTGACTTAAACATGACCGTGAGATGTATTTGTTTGAGATATGGTATGTGATAACTGTGAAGTAATTGAAAAGCGAAATTTTGTAAATATACATGAAAGTTAGTTATCCATCCGGACAAGATTTGCGTTGCACTGATTTCTTTCTCTTCTCTGTAGGAGCTTAAATGCCATCAGGACTAAAAGTCTAGACCTTTCGAATAAAAAAAATCTCTCCTCTCTTCTGGGCTATGTCCTGACCTCTAAATTTTCGTGTGCAAATGGAATTTAAAGTCTTTAAAATTGTATGAAGATCACAACCTCGCATTGGTTCAGCGCCTAGGTAATCTATGGCCCAATACTCTCCGCGCCTGATTTAGAGGAGTCTCGTGTGCAGTGGGACATTAACAGTAGATGATAATGATGATCCCTGTATTGGGGATCATCATCCATCCAATTCTAATCATGACATACTTTTTGTGTATGCAAAGAATTTTTTTTCCGGAAACATAAGCAAATGCCTCATAATAATCTCCTTGTGCTAGATTTTAAGGGCTCGCCTGCGAATAGGTTCAAGAGCTTTCTCCTAGATTCTTTGATGTGGCGTAAGGCTTAGGGTTTTAGTAGGTCTCTAGAACAGTGTATTGCTGTCTCATATAAGAATCTGAATCGAATCTGAATATTATGTTGAATAGCGTCAAAGTAATATAGTCAAAAGGCTAGTTATATACTGGCACCGAGATTTAACGTCTTATATCTCAGGATAAGGCAACAAATGAGTTGCTGGGGCTAGTTCTAGGGGCTAGTTTGTCTATTCAACTAATATGTAATTTAAAAAATGCTAGGTCCTATCCGACACACTCAGAAGAACGGATATCCGGTGGCCAATAAGGTTCAAGAGTGGAGGCCGCGTTTTGGTAGACGAAGTGTTCGTCGGCCATTTACCAGGTGGGAAGACAATACGAATGGCAGGGTATCGGTCGTCTTGGCGTTCATTGAGGGAGGCCTATGTTCAGCAGTGGACGGATAAAGGCTGATGATGATGATAATCTGATAGGCGGCAGGTAGTAGGTACACAATACACATCATCACTGGCCTCAGTCTGTCTGTTGCAGACGATTTAAACATAGTCAGCATGAGTCAGTCACACAGCTCCTTTCGTGATTGCATAAGCCGATCCGTGAGCAATACAATATATTATGCAAATAGTACATACAGGTACAGAAACATTTCCTAATGTACAAAAATTACTAAATCTAACGGAAAATAGTTTTACTTTCTATAGCACAGCGGGGCGTCGCACTTTATGTACGCCCTGTCCTAAACTATTACTTATTATCTAAATTATACAATGTTTGACGATCTCGTAACAGAGCACATTGTTCGAGCTGACGATGGTATCTTATAGTGTAAATAAAGATTTGGGTACCAGCTATCTTCGTCGTTTGACCCACTAATTGACCTCAAGACGTTTTTCGACCGCGCGTTGATGACATAATACCTATATACTGAACGGTAGAACCCTCGCCCACTTGTATATAATATTCTACTACAATATGTATGGAATAAAATGGAAATGTGTTTGGATAATATCAGCTATTTCGCGGAGAGCAGCATAGTAAGGGTTACATTTGGTATTTTATTATTTTACCATTTGTATATTTATATATTTGGCAAAAATATACAGTAATTTTGATTATATATGTTGCATTTATACATTATGTAGCGATAGTTGTAAAGATATCGTTTTACGGCGGTTTTCAATATCCTATCTATCTTAAAATTTTCTTATTTATCTTAAAATTTTGAAAGATTTTGTAAGAACATGTGTAAAAATATTAAAATAGAGTCATCGCCACTTTAGAAGTCCGATAGACGCGGCGCTGCGGTCTCATAACTCAATGTTGCCAATTTAAAGTGTAATGATTTTCCACCAAGTCTAGTACAAAAAAATAATTAAATAATTATAGGGCCTATGGTCAGTGGTGGATTAATAAAGACTGATGATGATAATAACGACAAAAATAAAAATCTCCCTGCCAGGTTTTAGTAAAATAAAACATTTTTTTTGTAAATATTTCGTTCGTATTTTTTACGTATAACCAATTAGTAGAATTCATCTAAAACAAGCTTCTTCGGATGTGTTCGGCTTTTGCCAGGAGTGACAATTTGCTCAGAAGTAATTGCTGCCGTTGTTACTTCTTTTGTTATTCGACCTTTTTTACAGAAACACCTGAAAATATCATTCATCTGAACAAGGTTTTAATTATTTTACCTTGTATTTAAATTCATATAAAATATCATAAGATAAATGTAGGTATAGAGTTAATGATAATATTTTAACCATAAATTAGGCAAAAATGAGTGACTCTGGCATCTCTAAAATTTACCAGTCATGGCTGTGACATTTATAAACATATTATTTAACGGGGTTAATTGTTGTTTATTTTTACTTTCTAATTCACAAAATTATTTCACTTTAACGATCCTTATACGGCCTTAAATTTTTACACCTTACTTAATATTATATGCTCCATATTTCACGTAAAACAATTTAAAATATCACAACTTCTTACTCCAGACAGATATCAAGATGTCAATGTTGTCAAATTTAGTTCAGGCATTAGTCGCAGGACTTTAAAAGTGGCGAGGACTATAGATAGGATATTGAAAGCTGCCGTTAGTGTGGTTATTGCTTACGTGTCAGATTTTGTTAATAATCGCGTTATTTCTCTACGGTATGTCTCAAGGAGTTACGTCTTTAATAACCGTGAGACATGGAATTAGTTTCATTGTATGAAACTGGACCACTTGTTTCATAACCAGAATATATTTATTACTAGGTGCTGCCCGCGGCTTCGCCCGCCTTAACTTAGATTTACGGACGTACCCGTTTTGATGATTATTATTTTTATAGTCTAAGTTAGTCCTTATTAGAACACTACCTAAAAATTTGTTGCCTCCCGTCCAGCTGATTTTTTTAAGAAGGGTTGCAATCAATAAACTGCTACTGCGTTGACAAAGATGCATTGATTGCATGGATGATTACTTTGATTAATACAAATAAAAAATACATGAAAAAAAATCGTAAAGTTTTTCACACAAAACGGCAATATTATAGGTAAAGACCTAATCTACATCTACACTAATATTATAAAGAGGAAAACTTTGTTTGTTTGTTTGGTTGTAATGAAGAGGCTCAAAAAGTACTGGACCGATTTTAAAAATTCTTTCACCATTTAAAAGCTACATTATCCACGAGTAACATAGGCTACATTTTATTCTGAAAAAAATAGGGTTCCGTAAGATATTTGGGTTTTTCGGACACAAGGTGTAAAAAATCAACCTGAAAAGTTACTTATTTTGCGTACTAAAATCCCGTTGTAAATCTTAGTTAACGCAGGCGAAGCTGCGGGCAACAGCTAGTATAATATATTCATATGCATGTAGTGGATAGCGATTATTTTAATATTACAAACTAGTGTCGACATCAGCATCCATTTTGTTTTATTATTAATCAACACTGGCATTAAGTTTATAAATTTTGATATTCAAATGTATTAAAGATCAATATTTTAATACTTATGTTTTCTATTTCAGGTAAGCGTGTGAAGTCGTGTGAAATGTTAAGTTATCCGAATTGAACCGGGTGGCTTTACTGTTAACGGTTGTATACTTGAAATTGATCATATTGAAACATACCAGTTAGAGCTGAGACTTGATTTCGCTCTTTATTGATTAAATGCTAGCGATTTTCTAATTAATGGCTGAAGTATGACGAATCAGTGCCCTAGTTGTTATTGAGGAAGTGTGAACAATAAAACAAAATTAATATTATTTTCTTTATTATATTATTTGTGAGATACATAAGAGTCCGTATCCATATTCTGTCCAATATTCTGTTATGAATATTGATGAAATTTGTGTGTTCCAGTAGATTCGAGAATGATTTAAATTCACAATTCGGTCCACTATTTACGGCGGCTTTCAATATCCTATCTATCTTAAAATTTTCTTATCGATCTTAAAAATTTGACAGATTTTGTAAGAAAATTTAGTTAATTTAAGTTACTATGAGAAATCAATGAAATCTTCATGTATATCAGATCAAACTGTTTGTTGCTAACCGAATGACAACAGATGGCTTAGCATCGAATAGACTGTCTGATATAAATGCACATTGATTTGATTTCGTACATTTCCTTGAATAATTCACAATTCAGACCGCCTAAAATGTTTTGCTTTGGGAACGCGACGCCTGTCCACTTAGTATTCTTAAATTGAGTGAGACATCGTCTATTATAATGGTACGGCGTGTGATGCTCATAGTTCATTCTTCAGGCTTCTTTAGGTATCTTTTAGCTGACCTAAATTCCACGCTATTAAAAAAATGTCTTTATATGCCAGCAACCTTTCAAATACCAACTTAAGTGTTACGCCAGAAAAGCTGGCGAGCATTCTGGAATATTGAATAACTCGTTGAAATGAATTCAAAAACGTTTAATTGAATAACGTTTGCAATGTAATTAATTTTTACAATGGTATTACGTTACGTTGGGACTCCTCCTGATTTATATAACTGCGGCTTCTGGAAACTTCCTTTTTATAGCTCACTAAATTTAGACGTTGCCGGACGTGTGAAATGCAGGCTAAGGGGTGACGAGATATTAATTTTTATTTGATCTTCGCCGTAGTATCGAGTTTTATGATTAATGATAAAAGCTCTTTTATATCTACATTTTATAGATGAAAAAAAGTAAGTGTATTCTGTGTTAGCCAATTTTTCTTTGAAGATAAAATGACAGGGTAATTTAGGTTAGATTAGGATAATGATGTATTAATAAATGATTATATGTTTATCTAATGTTATTCATAACATTTTCTTACCACTGTGCCCCTTTTTACAGGCTGATGATGATGATGATGTGCTCCTTTTTTGTACATCGGCCTCTTTTAATCAACATCAAAATTGTCGTTATATTTATCCTAGTTACTTATAACTTACAAGTTACTTGTCAGCCTATGGCGATCTTTTTGATTCAAACATCTTGCACGTAAAAAGTTTTATTTGTTCCATTATATTAGTATCAAATCCCCTGCGTGAAAGGCTATTTTAGTAGTAATATTATTTTGACTTATGACTTTAGATTACTAGTTGTAGATCAATCGCATACCAAGTGTAGGATGAATAGATTTCTGTACTATATAGTGTTTTGTGTGGGCAGGATTTTTTTAAGGCATGCCTTAAAAAATATTTACTGTGATAAAACCCGTTTTCCGTATAGTATTTTTTTTAATTTAATTGAGAAAATTTAAATAAAAAATATATACAGATACATCATTTAGTACAATAACTCAGGTTATACGCGTAAGTGGTTAAGAGGTTTCGTATAGTTAGAAAAGTCTCGGTAACAATCTGCCACACTTTCCAAGTGATGGCCCAGACAAAGGCACGAGAGGCCCTTTCACGGTTGAGCAACCCGGCGTTAATTGGCCTAACAAAAGGTTCGTGTTCGAGCCTTTCTAAATCTAACATAACGCCATTGATCGGGGGAACTGGTTCCACGAACCGTCAGACCTGAGTGCCCTACTAGTCTTCACGCAAGGAAATGTGGTAGTTGTTTTGATGACGGACTGGGGTATCGACTATGGTCGTATTTTATCATATATGTTATAAGTATGAATGAATGAATGAATATCCTTTATTGTATACACACTAATTTGCAAATACAAGATGATAAATTTAAAATTTACATAGTAAGTACAGACACAAAGTATGTTACATGCTTGTAACTTTGGGCGAGGTGGTAGAATCATATTTTGATGATAAGAATTAAAAACCCTTTTGATGAGAAATTAGGAGTTGGTGTGTGCTGAGGTTATGGTATATGCATTTATGTGAATTTGTTTATTTGCACTGGGTACCGGGAATACGCCCTGTATACATACTGTATACTATAATCTTAAGAACAATGGGATTAGATTAACGTGGTAATAAAAAAGTCAACTATCTAGCTCCTAGTGGTATCTTGGGATGTGAAGTACTTAAAAAAAGAAATCCATAGCACCCTTTTAATAATAGGCAGTTAGTGTCTTTTTACAACTCTTATCTGACTTACTCCAGCCACATCTTAGTTATATAATAACATATTCATATAACGGAAAAACCACTGACACGCATACACAAGCAATTGTAAATTCTATGAGCCCGTTTTAAAAACTTCGACCGTTCGATCGAGTCCTGGATCCTGCGTCGTAAAGGTCGACGACCTACGATCCAGTCCGTCTTGCGTCCGACTCACGTAATAACCGCTTCGTATACAAAAGTAGCAGACCACAGATACACGACTATTATTATAAAGTGAAGGAAATTAAAGTTATTTTTATATCGCCGTTAGTTATTTTTAACGATCAAGCCGTGAAATTTTTTATCACTGTTAAATCATGACCCGTGATTTCGTTTCACACATTAATATCGAAACGGGATCTTACCGTATTTGTATTGTTTAATGGGTTCAATCGCCATAATCAGGAAATTATTTTGAAACTTGACTTTGAGTAAAAGATAAGTTAATAAAAAGTTATGATAGATAACGTTCAAAAATCTTGATTATGGGTTTTTTTTATGTTTTACATAATGTCAAGTAGGTAAGTATGCATTAGAAGTTTATATTGGCATTACAAAGCCTTAATCATTCGACAAGACAAGCAGCTCTTCGTCTCATCTTTTCTGCGGTCGATATAATTAAATTCGTGTTTGAGGCGCGATGCCAGACAACTTTTAAATGTAATTTAACTTTGAGGGGGTGAAGCAAAAGTGCGGGATTATTCGCTCTTAGAAGTCATGGTCCTGATAGGTAGAAATGAAAGAGAAGCGAAGGGACGCCGCGATTGAACAATGTTTCGTATATAGTTTTTTTTTTCTTGAAAATGTGTTTTTTCAATTGAAAATTTGATCAAGATTATATTTTTTATGTTCTCAAATGTATACATTTCCTTAAAAAAAAATTAATAAAGCTTATTTTATAAAGTAAATGTTTGAAAAAATCATTTAATATCCAGTGTATTAACTGACACAGGAACTATCCTAACGCGACAGTGGAACAGAACGTTCAGTGCAACAATTTGCCGGTTGTTGGGTACCTATTTGCGACAATCGCCCCCGAGCCGTGGCGTAATAACTGTATATCGGTCTATGAATGAATTGTGACGTGCGGCGGTGTGTGTGCACCTTTATTGCTCCTATGGCAACGTAAAGTGCGCCCGAGTGTGCAGTGTGCTGTCACCAAGGTTATAGAGCAGCGATGTACTGTGTACATATTATTGTTGATAAAGTATACCACGCGTGTACACAGATATCATCAGTATTTTCGTTCGTTGACGATAGGCCTCTTTAGATGAAAGCCAAGACGAGTGATCTACTAGCGGTGAAGATCGATGAACCCAAAACTTTGCCATCTTCCTAAACATATTTTACGCCATGTCGTCGTAATTAGTTGAAACGCTCGAAGGAGCATGGAATTAATTTTAACACAATGACCGACGAAGATGAATATATATTCAGCATCAACCATGTTCTGTAGAATATTTTCAGATGCTTATGACGTCTTTATTTTTGAATTTTTGAATGAATAATAGCAGGATTACTAAAATATAAGCAAGGTATTATATATAATACTATGTTATCTACAGAGTTACTACACAATCAGAGTCCATTTAAAAGTTAAATTTATAGAAGTTTTCAATATATTAGATCTATGGACGGCTTATTAATATTTTATTAGTCTATTCTAATATATCACCATAGCATTGACTCTCATCGATATTCATTAAAATATATAAACGCTATTTAAAATCAATGTGGCGCATTGATAATAATTGATAATAAAAAACTGCTGTGTCTAGGATGGTTCCCTTATTGTCGTTTAAATTTATTTCTCTTATTGTCAATATATGCGAATTTCAGTGAAAGCTTTTTATGTTTTTTATAAATATCTGTTACTCCCCTGACGATGGTTGGTAACAAAAGTTCGTTAGTTTGAAATCTGATGGAAACACAATCTCTTGCATATTACAAGGTATCTTAATTTATAACCTTAACTCTTAACACTATTAACCTTGATTTAAAAAACCCATAACTTTCAAAGAATGTAATGAGGCGAAAAAAGCACCGTCTTATCGTTCATTGAAAGAGGCCTATGACACGATCTATATGACTATGAGCCTTGCTCTTTTTGGAGTAGTAACCTTTATTTCTTCCTTTTCTTTTACAATGTTTACACGTAGTTTCGCATTTCGTATAAGATGACTATTTTCGAATTGATGACATTTCATTTTCGAATCTTTATGGCTTTGATCGTGCTTTTGTTCTATCTTTGATTACAGTATCCACTCTCATTATGTCCAGCAGTGGTTTTAAAAAAGTTTATAATAATAATTAAAAATTAATAACGGATGTGTGAAATGGCACTAATAGTTTCCTCTACGACTAAATTCTTATGCTGTGGAATTTCGTTAGTGTTCAAATGACTTCCTTTCAGCATTAGATTTTACTTTTAAACAGTAAAAAAAGGAAAACTGTCCTCATAATATAACGACTTGGGTACAATCGCTTACATTGTATGCAGACATGTTTTAAAGAGGCGAACATTCTGAAAAGATTCGGATGGCTAGATTTGAAATTATGTTCACCATAAGTTGGCAATATGTATTCAGATGTCTCAATAAATTACACAAGAGGGCGTTTACGTTATTAACGGCCTAGACTATTATGCATTTATCAAATAATGTGATCAACCAAGCCCAAAATGCATTGAAGGTTGGCTATTCGATATGTATTGTCAGTAACAATGCGGGAGGCCATATCCATTAGAACTGACCTACGTAACGACGGGACTCTATAATAACATGATAATTTAATAATTTGCACTCCACGTAACGTCTATTTTAGCAGTTGGATCATTTCTGCGAGAACTCAGTTGGACAGATTTGGCGATTAGTTTTGACGAATCGGCGGGGATTTTTTCATGTTTATTTATAAACAAATGCAGCAATGTGAAATTAACTTCGCAAAAAATAATATGTTAATAAAATAAATCCTCATACTTTGTACTTACCCAAAACACATAAATTTATAAACCTAGGGGAGGACGAGGTCCCAAAATATATTTTTAATTTTTAACATAATTTTTTTTGATGTACCTAACATATAATAAATCACTCTGGTAAACGTATCATGAAATGTTTTAGAATTTTTCTTATCGCACTCTAGCGGTATCTTTGCTAGCACTCTATATTTTGAATTCGAAAGGTTTTGACACAATACAACAGAGCTCATTGTACAGAAGAAAGTTAGCGGTTATAAAACAGAATCGATATTTACTTGTTCTGTATCAAAGTAATACACTCACTATGAAATGTAATTTTACGATAACTTCTTTCGTATCCATATTAATATTGGAGTTTATTGGTGTATTTATTAATGATTACTTTACAAGCAGATAAAATTTATAACATATTATAAATTTTATTTTTAGTAGTAGTCGAGTGCTAGCGAAGTTGCCGCAAGAGTACGGCAACAAATTGAATTCTAAAACATTTCATGAAACGTTTATCAGAGTGTTGAGTGTTGAGTTTATCATTTCTAAGAGGTTACATCAAAAAAGTTGAGAATTGTATAGTAAGTAATGAACAAACAAACAACGAGACGACAATGGACAACGAGATGATCAACCTAGATCAGATCTACTACATCAGTACTGAAAAATGGAACAAACAAACAACGAGACGACAATGGACAACGAGATGATCAACCTAGATCAGATCTACTACATCAGTACTGAAAAATGGAATCAGACTCGATGTGATGATAATAATGAATAAACTTTATGCGGTTTTGTATCCTGGAGAATTCGAAAGTAACATGATGTGATTATTGTCAGGGGCGTAGCTATCGCTGTATCAGATTTAACAAAAAAATATCAAATTCTTAAAACTATTTTGGATCCCCTTTAAAAAAATTGTCCTACATTTCGATGCGGGACCCAATTATGCTACGCTACAGATGATTGTGTTTATGAAAAACTATAGTATATAACCCCAGACATTGCGGTCGAGTCTGCAATTCCGTTACTAGCAGCAGTATGGTTCGTGCAAGCGAACTATGAATAATTCAGCTGCGACTCGACGGGTGAAATCCGCACTACTACAGTACCGGTATTCGTGCCATCTGTGAAATATAGGGGTAGTAATTGGTGACAACAAAACGGTATATTTTGTACCTGGGGTTGCCAGGTCGCCAAACCTAAAAGCCGGACAGAACAGCCAGTTTGGCCGGACATTTGGGTAGAAAGACCGGACACCCTACATTATTGAGGATTTTGTCTCAGTACCTATTTATAGGTACGACAAAGAAATTGTATGAAAAATCAAGCTTTTTTTATGACTATCATACATTTTGTTAAATCCTAGTGATATAATAGGTAAAATCGAATTCCAAGACAATCTTAGCCTAAGCCTAAGCCTAATTTGGCTTCGCTCGTTTGCAAAATGTAAAAAGTCTAACAAAAGCCGGACACCATTTATTTTGGCCGGACACGAAATCAAAAAGCCTATGTCCGACTTTATCCGGACGCCTGGCAACCCTATTTCTACCAATGATAGTTTCCGATGTGTAGCTAGATTTTTATATTAGTTAAAGCTAACGTGTAGACGGGCCGAATGATGCTGAATTTACTGCGTCAAGCAATCGCACATGATGCAGGAAGACGCTGAAGTCATTGGACTTGCGTCGTCTAAATTACATGTCAGTAATTACACCCCTCTTTCCGGAACAGCACATCTGCAGTAGGAACTGACAATGAGTCATTTTTGCAGACAAATGCATTTAATGCGATTGCCAGTGTTAACATGTTGGGAAATCGTATGGTATTGTGATATGTTTGCTTGCCTTGTTTAAAAGGAGAGCGACGATGGTCCAGTAGTGGATAGACTGGGCCTCTTATGCGAGAGGTTCCGGGTTCGATCCTGAGAGCCCCCCCCCCCCTCTCCCGTGTTTGCCTTGAAGTGGGTTTTTCTAAATTTCTAAGTGCACCCCAAACACGAGACCATCGTTCGCTCATCGGTGAAGGAAAACATCGTGAGGAAACTTGCATGCCTGATGATATTGAAAGTCTTTGAAGGTATGTGAAGTTAACCAACCCGCACTGGGCCAGCGCGGTGAACTATTGGTCCATTACCCTCCTCGCCTGATTTCGAAGAGGAGACCCGTGCCCAGCAGTGCGACATAAAGGGTTGATACTTTTTGAAAAGGAGAGGTCTAGCAATGGTCGATAACGGTATGATAATAATGATACTACGAATGTAATTAGTACGCTCAGGTACGATATATACGCCACAACGCGTTAGACCAGTCCGTCGTACGGCTTCTCATTATGAACCCCCACAACGGAGGGTCCTTTCATGTTTTATGTGAGGCTCGATTTTACGCGAGTTTTATGAGTTACAAGTACCTAACATGCGCTAAACAAAGTGTAGGATTGTTTTATATATTCTGAAGCGTTGCGATATTTCAGATACTGTAAAAGTTGATGTCTATTGATACGGTGGAGCCTAGGAATGTCAGACACAGATCCATTTCAAAATCACATCCAATTATGTGACTTAATTAATGCACTGGAAGAAATCTACTTTCGAAATTGTAAGCACAATCTAGGCAAACGAATGAGACGCTTTTTTGTCTTATTCTCAGTTGAGTATAGGGATTGATGGTAACTTAAACATTTAAGGAGATTGTTACTAAAAATATTGTCTCATGATATTTTTACAACCAAATGGTGTCTAGTTTTAGAATCGAAACAAACTTGTACAGCCCAAATCGAGGTAAAGATTTTCATATTTTATGAACTGTTGACACAGTTGACACGTTAAAGGTTACCTATTCATGTGTCAAATAAAGGTCAGGCATTGACTAAAGGTCGCGCATCCTGGATGCACGATTGTAATGGAAGTATAATATAGAAATAATCATTAGATCCTGGCATGTAATTCTTGCTTGCTATACTTTGTACGTTATGACACTGTGCGAAAAGGTTGTCGTTGATAGCTAGTAAAATGCCCAAAAGACGAGCATAGGGTTCAGGCTAATTAAAGCTAGCTATCCCATCGATAATTTTTATCTTAGCTTTAACACAAGAATCTTTAGAAGGGCTATTTGCTAAATTTCTCTTCCGATTAAGCGTAAAGGCCCTAAGGCCAACAGCATATAGGTCATTAAAAAAATTTTTTTCCCGCCATTAAAAAAACGCAATATTTTAGTTATGTGACTTCATATTAGTCTACATCCTGGTGGAGAGCCTAATTTGAGTGGCAAGGGTGCCCCCTCATCACTGAGGTTGGTGTGACCTGACGCTTTCTGTGGTCATTCGAGCGACGACCCTTAAACTCACGGCAGGTGGTCCCCTCCTTCCGCGAGGACGTGATGCAGAAAGAGAAGGCGGGACGGGAGAGGGACCCACAGATGCCTTTTGCTCCCCCTAATGCGGAACCGAAGTGATCCAAAGAGCATTCTCCATCGAAACAAAAAATGTACATATTCATTTAGATATTTCTTTGAACAATCAGTTGTCACTCGCGACTGTGATAACTGAGTCGTCGACTTACGAGGACAATTGAAGATTATTAGTAATTAATGATCGCTAATTAATATACAAATCTTACCACAATTACATTATGTAATTATAATATTTATCACGTTAACAAACATGACATCATAGTTTTTGTTGTATTTCCTCTATGGCTATTGGTTAGTTTTGTTTTATGTTGGGTGAATCTAAAGGGCAAGGTTTTTGACGCTAATGTGCCGACTATTAGGACTCATTAGATGTATTATGATTTATGTTCCTAGTTGTTAGTCCTAGTTCCTAGTTCTATTTATGAAGTAGACACTGACTCATGAATATGGACCAAATTAATGTTAGGTCGATAAATTAAGCGCTTTAGTGTATGGACACATTATATAGAAACCCCTAATTATTGTAAAGAATATTTTTGTAGATGTTACCAAATATCGTTTTCGTGACTATGCTATGATTATTATTAGTAATACTATGACGATTACTCCTAACGAGTCTAGTTGCATCAATTTGCATAATTAACTTCTCGTCGCATATGCATTGATTTTATTGTATACAATGCCATACAATACGTAATACGTATAAAAGTGCTCGTGATTTATATTAATGTAGTTGTTTATGCGACTGTACACGAATGCTCTTAGAATATGACTTAACATAGAAACAAAATACAACGGTTAGTGATTTTCTCATAGGTTACATCATCAAAACTCATGTACCTGCAATAATAAAATACGTGGGAGGGATGCGCTGTGCCGCAAGCCTTTACTTTGATACTAACGGATGCTAAATCCTTATTTGTCCCTGAAAACGGTTTTGCTGTGTTTCGAAAGTAAGCTAGATACATTTACCAACTTACGTCTCAGGCAATGCATGAATGGCTGCCTGGGCTATTTTATTCTAGATGAACTCATTTATGGACCATGATGACAACTTGGCACATACATTCATGTGGTTCGTTTGTCCGTTTGTTAACCACGTACTATAAAAATAATCTAGCTGATATAAATTTCTTTTTATTGAGTCGGTTATGTAACACCATTATGGTTATAATGTGAAAAATGAAGACGCGAGCTTTGCCTTGGCTTCGGTCTATGGTTTTATAGGATCGTCAACAGCACTATACGCTCGGGCGTCCAGTTATAATTTTAATGGCCCTTGTTATATTAACCTAAATAGGCGATAACGTCATCGAACGCGAGAGCGAGCGTCTTGCATTGGGCGCGGTCGGTGCACTTGTTTCTGATTCGGATTTTTCATACATATGTGATTGGAATGTTCTAGGTGATTTTCGAATAGTCTAGAACATGATAAATGTCAGCTAACAACGGTTCTTAATTTCCGATATGAAAACGCTGTATTACGTTGGAAATATTTAAATACTTATTTTTTAAGTGAGGAAGGTATAGTAAGGTATATGTAGGGAAATAAAACTTATTTTTTTATTTTTGTTCTCTCTGTCTAAATGACAGTGTGATCAGGTCCGATGATCAGGCAGGTTTTATTTGGTACGTTTCCAATTAACCGGAATCCAATATTATTTGATTTGTTTTAGTTCGTCATAAAGCAGCCATTGCAAACGTTCTATGCCTTTTCTTTCTCGCTCTTATACAGTTTGAGAGTTCGTAACACGCCTCCGCCTATTTTAATATCAAAAATCATCGATGATTCACATATTACGATATAACGATCGTAGTGGATTCAAGCCGTGAATCGAGTGTATTGCAGCGAACCGGTCGTACGCAACCGGCAACCTTCGCCACTTGTCAGACGAGCGACGCCCGATGACGTAACCGCGCTTATGTCATCGCAACACACCGGCCGCCACCGACGCCCATAGTGGTTGGCATTATTATGGACAAATACAAGGGATGTGAACCAAAGAGGAGCATAGATACCATTGAAAAATGTTAGCAGTCCCTAAAATGGGAGATTTTTTCATTGATTTTAGGTTTTCTTCCAACGTGATAAGATACAGTAAGTACGGAATCAACAAATTGATGATTCGGCTGGCTAGTCGCATATTATATCCTCAAAACAGTAACCTATAAAGAATCTTGCATGATTTTTTTTCCTGTCGCGCTTCGGTTGATATTTACATAGTTATATGCTATATAGCACTGCTGAAAAGTTTCATTTTTAACGCGATAGAATTATTCGGAATTGTATTTTTTTTTTCCAATTTTGAGAATCGGACACAATAGTTATATTGTTTATTTTAATTTAAGGACCTGTTTCACAATCTCCAGATAAGTTCCGAATAGGCTATCGGCAACATATTTGATAGGTACTTGACAGATACTCCATACTCTATCTGTCAAATATGTAATGCTGATAGCCTATTCGGAACTTATCTGGAGAATCTCCAGTGGAGATTGTGAAACTAGGCCCTTAGAGAATTGTTAATGTTAAGGCATTTGTAACGATAAGAAATGACCGCTAGACACCCAGGGTGTTACTAGCTTTTTTCTTTTTGTAACGTAAGGTACCTTACAAAAAGAAAAAAGGCCATATGCCTTGTCAGCCGTCATTAGCTATCAACCTTTTTTTTTTTTTTTTTTTTTTTTTTTTTTTGTTGACGAGGGGGAAAATCTTCTAAAAGATCATCGCGACTCTTAAGGGGAAGAGTCTTCGGTATGTGGAGATTTTTACCCACTAAAAACCCCCCCGTGTGGTCTACCTCCGCGTAAAGAGGGAAGCTCTGGGTTCTCCGGGGGAACTTCACCAGTGCATCCCAAAACGCGATGCCGAAGCACATCCTCTTCTACTCAGCACCGTTTTCGCAACCACATACACACTGCTGTAGAATTATATGAACTGGAGCCCCAACTCCGTCCATCAGCAACTCTTTTATTATTATAATTATAAGCGCCTTCGTCTGCGCATTCTTGTGGGATTAGCCCGCTCACGATCACGTTCTGCAGCTTCTTTCTGTATAAGAACGTTCTCGCAGAAAGAAACTGTAGCGTTCCACGCGTTCTGACTCCCTAACATTGCCGCTATCAATACCGATGGAGTAAGATCTCGTCCAACGTATCTTATCAGAACCTGTCGCTCGGAGTGCCACGCTGGACACACCTCGAGCGTGTGCTGCGCAGTGTCCTGATCGCTGTCACAGTGATGGCATTGTGCTGTAGGCTCTTTACCTATGCGATTGAGGTACTCCCCAAAGCAGCCATGTCCAGTGAGTACCTGAGTCAATCGATAGGTAACGCTGCCTCCACTTCTTGTCATCCAGGCATCAAAATTGGGCAGGATAGCCGCAACTACCCTTTTTTGGATGCTCCTAGGATCAAGCAACCGCTCGCGCCAGATATGAAGTGCCCTCTCACGTGCCCTCCGCCTAAAGTTTATGAGATTGTTATCAAGATTCGTCGATCGAATTTCGTCGTAAACTCTAGCATCCATGTCAGCTAAGATATCAAGTGGTGGAAACCGAGCCAGGATGTTAGCCGCTTCATAAGATATTGTGCGGTATCCCCGTGCAATTCTTATTGATATACGACGTTGTGCAGCAAGTAGTTTAGCTGCACGGCGGCGAGATCCCAACAACCTATCGGACCACACGGGAGCACCGTATAGTGCAATCGATCTAATAATACTCGCATACAATCGTCTTACTTCCTCATTTGGTCCTCCTAAATTTGGCAGCAATCTGGTCAAGGCACCCACCACTCTGTTGAGCCGAGGTGCCAATCGGGAAAAATGTTCATCGAAACTCCATCGACTGTCAAGATAAAGGCCGAGGTATTTCATAAACTGCCCGATTTGTACAACGGTGTTAGCTATTTGTATTGAACGAATTGGTGGTTCTGTGTTACGGCGAAGTGCATGGAACCATAAAGCCTCAGTCTTTTGTGGTGCTATTTTTAGACCTAGTTCATGGATTTTTTCCACAACTTGGGCTATCCCTCGCTCAGTAAGTCTGGTTGTTATTTCAAAAGTCTCTCCTTCACCTATAATGAGCGTATCATCTGCATAGCATACAATCCTTACTCCATCAGGTAGTTCCGTTCTCAAGACCGCATCGTAAGCCAGGTTCCAAAGCAATGGCCCTAAAACTGATCCCTGTGGAACTCCGCACTTAACTTTATTGAAGTAAGTAATTCCATGTCGGCCCGTATAGCGCACTCCTCTATCAGATAGATATGATTCTACGATTTTTTGTAGGTAACTAGGTACAGAATGATATGTCAGTGCCTCCATGATGGTCTCCCAAGGCAAAGAGTTAAATGCGTTGATAATATCTAAGCTTATAACCAGTACTACTCTACCTTGGGAGGTAGCCCTTCTAGAAATTTCACGAACATAACGAATTGCGTCCACTGTTGAGCGGCCACGCCGAAATCCGTATTGATTTTCTGACAGATTCGGGCCATTATTCGTCAAGTGTTGATTTATGCGTGTGGCAATAACACGCTCAAAAAGCTTGCCTATCTCGTTCAGTAGACAAATAGGCCTGTAAGATGTAGGACAATCAGAAGGCCTCCCTTTTTTGTGTATTAGAACCAATCGAGCTTCTTTCCATTGCTTGGGAAAAATACCTACACGAAGACAGTTGTTAAAGAGATTTCTTATACGTTCACCAAGCACTGGTAAAGTTAATACCCATACGCGTCCAGGTATACCGTCAGGTCCTGGAGCGGTGTTTCGACATGAAAGACGCTTGCCTGCCGCCTCTAGTTCACTATATGTGATTTCTAGGTCGTTATTCCAGATCACATATCGCCCCCTTCGACTACCTATATCTTCTGTTGTGTCTTCAACTCTCGGAAATAGAGTATTTACGACTTCCGTCATAAAAATTGGATCAAGAATTTCCGTCAAAGGTGGTACCCATGGTCTAAGCTTTTCCATTACGATTTTGTATGGGCGACCCCAAGGGTCTCTATCTAGATCAGCAGTAAGCTCTTTCCATGCCTCTGATTTCGCATCTTTTATAGCTCTTTGTAGTGACTTGCTTGCATCACGATATTGCCTGTAAGCTTCAGCCTTCTCTTCATCGGTAGCTGTGCGTCTTCTTCTGGCTCTTAGAAAACGACGACGCGATGTTATACATGCCCTGCGTAGTTGTGCGATGCCTTCCGACCACCAGTATGCTGTTTTCTTCTTGATGGGCCTTATTCGAGGCATTGCAATGTCACATATAGATGTCATGGTGTTTTGAACCAAAATTGATCCACTTTCAGGTTCTAGTTCTACATTTGTGAAATCCGACCACTCAGCAATCTGCGCAGCTGCGATAAGTTTATCCTTATCGAGTCGTGAAAGTGCCCAGCGTCTCTTAAGGTCCTGGTCTCGAAGTCGGATATTATCTGCACATTGAAAATCTACATTGAAAATGATATGTCGGTGATCGGACAATGTGACTGCCTCTTCTAACACCCTCCATCCAGATACGCGGTGTGCAAGAGATTCAGTGGCCCATGTTAGATCAACCACGGATTCTCCTTGCCACCGCACGCAAGTACTTGATGAACCTTGGTTAATAAGTCTTAAATCGAGTCCTGCAGCCCATTCGAGAACTGTATCTCCCCTTGCATCATTTCGAGTGTCTCCCCAGGTTCTAGAATGGGCATTAAAATCCCCAAGTATAAGTATCGGACGAGGCATATACTGGCGAACAAATCGTTCTATCCGGTCTAGATAGGCTTCGTAATAAGCAATGCCGCGGTTGGGGGAGACATAACATCCGATAAGAATATAGGATCCCCATTCCACAACAACAATACCGTGGTCAGCATTTAATTTTTTGCACGGAGGATCACCTGATTGGTCGCACCAATAGATGGCGACTAAACCGGCAGTATCACCGAACCACCTTGGATGGTCTGGAACTCGATAAGGCTCAGCCATCACAGCCAAAGAAACTGACCATTCCATGACGGTTTGCAGTAGCAGGTCCTGCGCCGCACGGCAATGGTTCAGATTACCCTGAAGAACTTTTTGTATGGGTGTGAATTTTAAGTCTCCATCACTTCCTCTAATGTGCTTTGAGAATTTTCTGGCACGCCTCCCTGTGTTGATGGTTGATGACTGATGTTTGTGATGGTAGGTGCCTGCTTACACTTTCCATCATGCTTATGGTAAGCAACACATTTGGTGCTACCCATTCGGTGATCATCTGCCAAGCCTTTGTTTCTACATAACGGACATCTTGGTGACAACGCCGAGCAGGTACTAGCTTTATGATTTTGTTCACCACACATAAAGCAGACCACTCCTACGTCTACAGGACTCGAACACTGGTATCGAGTATGGCCAAATTCCAAACACCGATAGCACTGCATTGGACGTTTGGCTAACAACTCTATTCTTGCTGAAACCCATCCTATTTGCACTCGACCAGTAGTCAAGATCTTATGTGCTGCAGCAAGAGGACAACGGACCCAGACGACGCCCAGACTTTTAGGAGAGTGGTAAATGTTTCCAACTCTTACATTTTCCGCTATGGTGCCACCAGTCGCAGCTATAGCTACAGCGACGTCTTGTTGAGTAACAGATTCGTCCAGGTCCAATACACGTAGGTCTGCAGTTTTTGCAGGTCTAGTAATACGCACATTTAGATGTTGAAGCTCCAATCGCAACTTTTCGGCGAGCTTGTCTGCTTTATCAGCACTGTCTGACTCATCTATTTCCAGCAACATTCCGCCGTTTATAGCTTTCTTCTGACGAATTAAAGATATACCAATGTCGGCCAACTTTATGCGACTTTTCGCAACCGTCATTACCTCTGCGTATGTAGTTTGAGCTTCTGGTGGAATGGTGATCCCAACGGCTGCTGACTTGGGTAGCTTTTGTGGTTTTAAAGTAGGTTTCAAACTCTTTTTCCGCACCTTGTTGGTATTTTGTTTGTTATTGGTGTCCCCCTCTTTTGCTTTTGATTTTTTACTAACTACCTTGGACCATAACATTTGAGAAGCTTGTGGCTCTTTTGGCACAGGTTGTGATATCGCTTCTTGTGTGGTTACACTTCTGGTCGCTTTCGTTTTGCGTGCCACTGTGAGTTTATCTCCGACTGTACTCTCAATACACTGATCCTTCTGTGGTTTTGAGGTTTTTTGACCCAGTGATGGTCTAATCACATTCCCAGGATTAATTTGCTCTAATAAGTATGCAAATTTTCCTTCAACAATAGCTTGAACTTGCTGCACAGTAGCAAACTCTGTAACTGATGAATCTGTCTTATTAGATTCTGTTCTCCCTTTATAATCCGCTAATTCTGCGACTAATCTATCTATTTTGCTATTAAGGGTACCTAATTCATTGCGCAGAAAGGCGTTTTCCTTCTCTAGGCTATCAAGTCGTTCACTACATGTTCTTTGTGTTAGCTCAGTAGTGGCTGCTTGAGCCGTCAGCACTGCAATACGTAGGGTACGTATTAAGTCGCCTTTTATATTTTTTGACTTGTTAGCAACACTGTCCACTGTGGCAAGGCTGTCAAAGATTTTTGCAACAATATCAGCGGTTGGTTGCTCTCTCATCGCTTTAGATAGTTCTTCTGTTTTAGGTAACGAATCATTTGTCTTGGGTTTTGGAGCTGCAACAGGCTTCACGAAACCCTCCTGATCCACAGCCGATCTTTTTTTTGGCGTTGAAGTATTAACATGAGCCGCCCTCATCTTTCTTTTTCGTCGTACACCAGACTCTGTGGATGCCTGCGACGTCACAGATGTCATTGAGCCGTCAGTGCATTCGCCACCACTCTCATATTGAGAAATTTCAGAAAGTGCAGGTTGCGCCTGCGTTTGTTCCCTAATTATATCAGAGCTTTCTAAGCCCTTATCCACCTCGATCTGTTTTTTTTTTTTTGTTAGAGAATTCATTATTGTTCCCACGAGTATGGGGGACATAAACGGTCCACCCGGATGGTGCCCCCTGCATCCAGGTAACCCTACATACCACTGGGAGGTCGGGAGGTATCCCAGGGTTGGCCGTTAGCAACTGATGAACTCCCCAGCCGCTCTTGCGAGCATCTCGACGCCACGTGCCGCAACGCCGAGAATTGAGGATTTTTTAAAGAGGTTTTCTCCTCGTGGTCCAGCCGGCTAAGGCAAGACCATCGGACCTAGTGTGTGCCACCAGGATTACGACTTGTTTTCCGCGAACCATACACCCCTCTAGAAATAGAGCGAGTGGTACGCCCTGCTATAAGCATTGCGGGCTAACACAGTGCTTACAACATCCTCTTCTATTTTCCCTCCCCCCTCGCTAGTTTTGGTCCACGTCGTCGTAACTATGACCTCCATTTGAAGGGCATTGTTACGACGAAACCCCCTATCCGCCACCCGGGGACGCGCCCGATGGGAGACTAGCAAACTCCACACGGGCATTAGCTATCAACCTAGCTTCATAGTAGTTTCCAAATAGCGATTCTTCTAATCGTCACGCATCGCCAGAGAGTATTTTTTTCATGGAAACGCCGATTTTGTCACGCACGAACAGTCCGCAGAATAGATTCTAAATAAGTAACATAGAATTTATAAATTAACGTCGAGTCACCAGAGGTAACGTAAAATCTTAGATCATTAATATGTCTAGATGGAGTGTCGCCCTACAATCAAAACAAAAAGAACAGGCCAACATTTTCAAACATGTGTTCGTGTATAGTGATACCAGCTTGTTGCAGCAGTGATACAATAGTTGGACGCTATTTTTTTGGACGTTTTTTCCGCGCGACACTCTATCTAGAATATTATTGATCTAAGCGTAAAATATGTTTCCACGATTGAGGTATGGGCGGGATTCCTGAGGAGTTCGAATCAATGCCAGATATAAATAACTCTTAATTTCTATTTCCAAGTCACACAGTTACTAAATACACAGTTAATGAACCGTAACGAGTAAAGAAAAAAATCGTGTACTATTACTATGTATTGTATAATTTTGTTTTTGAAAATAATTGATTATTGAATAATCATCATCATTACGTACCGGTCGTTTCGTCGAGAGATTCTTTAATGATTTTTTTGGATGACATTTTTTTTTTAATGACGTTTGGATGCTATACTTATAGAGGCCTCTATTTTATTATTATCTCCCACTAACTCGTAATTTAATTCAATGCCAGATGTTAATTAAACACAACTCTACTGTCGTGTACTTTATAAATATATTGTATTTTCACATGCGTTTAGTAGATAACCTATAAATAGCCTGAAGTGTTTTTTATTCTCTATAAGTAGTAAACTCTTCATCTTTTTTATTTTGTATAGATTTGGATTGTCTGTGTTTTCTCGAATCCGTTATCTATTGCGATAAAATCTTAAAAAAAACTTGATTAATTTACTTATTAATTTGATTTTGGAACCTACTTAGTATTTAATCTTCTGTTAAATACCAATCTTTATATATAAATAGGACTTATGCACGCGGTGGTGGTTATTCAATATTAAGATTGGCCGGTCCACATAGCGAACATGCTTGGCATCTAATGGAAGTCATCCTGCGCCACCCACGCTATCATTGAGTAGTCACCAGTGAGCTCATGGGCATGACGGGAGAGCCATTCGGATGGCCGTGGACCAATTGTACTTGATTACCCAAATTGTACTCATGTCCAAAATGGCGGCTGCTCAAGATAATTTCGAATGTGTGTATGCTTGATATGTTTCCCTCTATGAAAGCCGTTGTATTTGCGTTAAAAATGTGTATGATTAGACGATAGAAATTAATAAGGCATTAGGCAAACTTAAACGGTCTACATTTAATTTTGTTGGTCTTAGGGTAGGTTGTTTCAAACCATCTGTTAACGTGAGAGAATTCGTTAAATTTTAACGTCTGTTAAATGTCTTTGGTCGCTAACGTTCGTTACCCCCGTTTTTAACGATTACATAGTCGTTAAAATCGGTCAATGCAACCCGCCCTTAAAAAGTTGTCATTATTCGGTGATTTAATTGTTTTAATGTGTATCTTGGCTAGTTTATCTACCTATTTATGTCACAACTTAAGACTTTTGTCAGTTTCATTGCTGATAAATCTAGACTCCAGAAGAATCACTCGGTAGTGGTTTTTGTTCATAGTTAGATATTTGATTATCTTTGAAAGGAATTTTGAAAAAAAGATCATTCGACCACTTACAATTGGGAATGCGGCTACAAACGCTCAAGTTGGTATGTCGGTCTGTTTATATCGGGCCGACCGCGACGTTCATGAAATACGAAAACGTGTGGGGGGTCGACGTATTACGTATGTATGCAATTCCACATGATATGGTTTTAAGTTTCTCACCAGATGTGATATAAATTGTAATATAAAACTTGTTTTTTTTTTTGCTTTCAATCATAAGCTATTATTGTTTTAATCAAAAAATTTGTTGTTCTAATCAAATCTAAATAGTATTACAATTTCAATTGAAGAATAGAATTAATTTGTGTAGAACATGCTATTTTATTTACAAAAAAAAAAAACGTTACGTCACTTGTGCAAGCGAAGGTCGATGGTGGTCAAGTGAGGTCACTGGTATAGTTTATTCTGAACAGCTTTTTCAATAAGCTGTGTTCAGATACATGTCATATCGGATTTATACACAATAGACTCATAGCTATTTTGGAAACATGGCATCTTGACATCATATCAAATATCAATCCTTTTCCGTCTATGGTGAAATATTTCAATGAACGACAAAAAGTGCTTTTTTCTAAACTTAAAAAGACGTGAAACAATATCTATATATTAATTTTCATAGGTTCAAATTTTGATATTCCAATGTTTAAGTTCGCCCGAAAAAGCTATTTAATATTTGTACGTTGTTTTTGAAGTAAAACTTCTTTAGAATCGTTGTGATTTCAAACCGGATGCAACGGAAAAAACGACAGGTAAGAGACAAATACAAAAGAGCGAGAAAGCAAATGTCGGTGTGTATGTATATTGCAGACTATTTAATACTTGCTTGTATTTGAGCATTTTATATGTGTTTCAATCGTGTGTGAATCGCACACATACCTTTTTTTTACATTGTCACGTGATTTTTATATATTTGCCAAAAACAATGTGGCCATTTTGTTGATGATTTAAGTGTTTGGAACAATAGTTACATACACAGCGTGAGAATCGGTGGCCTCGTTCGAGACGTTTTAGCGCCGAGAAAAACGTACCTACGCGAATTTAAAAATAAAACGTCCAATAATATTGTGGAAATCATCTACTGAAATAAAATGTACGGGTATTAAACGTCTGTTTAGTATGTATGTAGCGTCATTATCAATCTATAACCGTCCACTGCAAGGAGTAGGTATCTATCAATGAACGCCGAGATGGCCATGTGTATGTATGCAACATTATATACATAATATATTGTTTATGGCATCATGGAGTAGTCGGAACTAACCAGTGATCTGTGTTAATGTTTCAAGCGCCTGTCATCCATCAAAGGCTGGCCAGAAAGAAAAAGAAGAAGAAACATCAAGCGCAACGTCACATTGAGCAACAACCGTTGTAGGCAAGAGTTTCTAGAAGATTTCTGCACCATCCTGATTACATCCTCACACAAAATATATTATCATTTTCATAATTTTCATAGTTACACATTCATAGTCACATAATTTCCAAGTACAAAAAATCAGCAAGGCAAAAAATCAAAGACAAGGGGATCGGTCGTCTTGGCGTTAATTAAGGGAAGCAATGTTCAGCAGTGAATGGATAAAAGCTGTTGATGATGTACTAAAAATATTAGAACACGTTTTGGTAAATCGATTGTGCACTGGCCGGAAGTCCTTGTTTCTGGTGAGCGTCAGGTTTCGGGTTGTTTATTTCAAACCAGGTGCACACAATTATGGAGGGGAGAATTTTATATATACCTACTGGCGTCTGCGGCTTTGCTCGAGGTAGCTTTGTTTGATGATTATAATAATAATAATATCTATGGACGCTTTAACACCACGTCAATCTGGTTCCGTGGTAAGTTTCCGAAGAACTTGTGTTTCGGGTACCAGACAACGGAAATACTATACGGAATTAATACATAATATATTTAAGATTTTTATTATTATATAATACACAAAAATACACATCCATGACCCAGGAACACAGAAAACACTTAGTTCCCTGGCGAGATTCGAACCCGCTACCTCCGACTTGAGCGCCAACGCGCTAACCACTGAGCCACATAGGTCGTCGGATCGGATTGAATGATGATTGTAACTTTGATAATTGTGACAATTTTTATCGAAATCTGGCTAACGGTTTGGTCGTGGAAACAGATAGACATAGCTAGAATTACATTTTCATCTATAATTTTAGTATGAATTATTTATTGTGAAAGTAATGGATACGTTTCGGTTAAAGATATCGTGACCGTTTCACTGTGGCCTTGCCAAGTTTATCGGAATTTATTTGTTTTGACGCAGCTCGTTTGAAAGCGGGGTTGTGATATTTTCCCCCTGAAACTTCCCCAGGAACAGCCTGAATGTCGTCTAGAGGTCATTCCTTTAATATATTACGTAGATACTGGAGAAAACATTTATCAAAGTGATATTAGTTTTGGGCTCCTCGTGGAATCAATAAAAACATTAAATAAAACCTCCAGACTTTTGTATTCTTTGTTTTCCTATCTCTTTGACAGGTGTGTTGTCGAGCACTTGTTACTCTTGCACTATGCTAATGTCAATAGTTTGGGTTTGACAGACGCACAGGGGCGGATTTCACTTAAGTATTGTCTATGAATTGGTTTGAATGACCCTATGCGTTTGGGAGTACTGTGACACCTCAGTATTGTTTGTGATTACGGCTGTTATGGACATCAATAATTGTCTATGAAGTTTTGGAGTTTATTGGAGTTTACTCCTTAAGAATCGATTTTCATATATAAGGCGCCCGGTATGAGAAAAATCCGAGGGGTAAAACCAACTGAACTAACGAAAAAGTGTCACGTTTTTGGAGCGCACCTTTAGTGCGCAACTTTCTAATTTAGCTGTGAGTGTATTGAGACGTACATAGGGTATGCTGTATAGGCGACTATACCTATATACTATATGTTATTGGGCTTGTTTGTTTCTATTAGTGTCGATGTATTTATATTGCTATTTTTTTTTTTGTTATAAATATCAATAATTAACATTGTAATTGTGAAGTTATAATTTTTTTTGCGTATGGTTAGATACTCGTACTTGAGGAGTAAACTCCAGTCGTGCGTCGGAGCTGACACACACAGATTTTTTGTGAAATGTTAGGATACGTACGGAAATATAGTCATGTTATAGGTAGAACATGGGTTATAATTTTACGCACAGCTGTTGATCAACTCTCAATAGCAATTTTAAAATATTATAAATTTTCACGGTGATAAGCCATTGAATTGTTGCTACATGAAGCTCATTTTCCACGCCCTTCTGTCCTTGAAATTTCCATATCGTGATACATTAGAGAAGTTCTATCTTAATATCCTTGATTACTAAGGTAAGGCTGCGGCGCGGTCAATGTCATAGATAACACTGGCGTTTCTCTCTTGTACGAAATGTGGGTGTGTGGGAGCGAGACAGCGTACAAGGCTTCGGGCGCGGTGTATATTTGGGTTAATGGATGCGTCCGCCAAGGAAGTACCTGCTCGTCCGCTAATCCACGTCAACCTATTTAGGTCTAGCGTTTAGATTTTTCCGTCTAGGCTTTGTGTGAATATTGACTGGGGAAGTCATTTTGCGGTTTCATGATTTATGTACGTTTATATGCTATAGGATTTTCTCTGGATATGACTTGAAATAATATATAATGTATTGATTATTGCAAGCAATTATTGATTATGTACTAGGCACTATGCTGCGTTTATAAAAAAAACGAAAAGTTTGTCGAATTAATACAATTAAGTATGTATAAAATTTGGAACAGAAAATGGTCTCTAATCTCTACCACGTCATTTAATATTTAGCTTTAATAAGAGCTACATCATAAAGAACTCGGGGAAAAAATGTGCTAACTTTCATAGTGTCCAATAAAACTGTGCCAGTCGTACATTTTGCCAGATATAACGTTTCATGATGGAAGAGATTAATATTTGGAGTTGTAGTCTCCATAAAATATTGTGCCGTATGTGTGTGTTTAATGAGCCATTAAGACTATACAGGAAGTTCGTCGACGGTCATGCGAATGCCTTAAATATTATAATTCGACACGAGCATGCCAAAAAGGGATTTGAATTTTGGACTAAAACTCACGCTTGGCTTGTCGTATATCCCGTCATACATTTTATCAGATGGAGCGGGGGGGGGGGGGGATCAAAATAAATATTAGATAAACCTGATGATAAATGATGAAAGAAATAAATATTAGATGAACGACTCATAACGGTATGAATATTTTACTCAGAAGGACGACTAAGTACTTAAGTGCAAAAAGAGTTTACGGCAAAACATTTTTCGTTCGAACAATGAATGATAAAAGAAATCTGTTAAAAAAAACCAAGATATCTCTTAAAAATTAAATTAATAAGTTGCTCAGCATAAGGTAGGGCAGTATATTCAAATCTGAAGTGTAAATTTATCCTGGGCAGAACTCGCGGCGTCGGTGAATTAAAATACGCGAAAATACACGACCTCACGTATATTTAGATTGATGTTATCTCTCACAGTTTACACTCGAAAAGTTGTCGTCATTTTATCACTACGCGTAAGTAAGTCGTACAAACTATATGACATTTAGTAGGATGGGCAAACGGGAAAACATACTACGTGATGGCATGTGGTCAGCTCAGAAGTGAGTCTGAGATTAGTCTAGAGTCTAGACAATTCCTTCGTAAGGCCGTTTTTTCGTTCCTAAGGCCTATTGCATACAACACTGCCAGTCCTCCTCTTCTCTCCGAAACATAAAACCGTTTCACAGGAGAAACAAGCAGGATGTTAAAACTCGATGAAAGCGCAAACGAACGCAGTAGAGATATAGTATAGTAATTATAATGGTGAAAAAAATATGAAAATGAGAGGTTAAAGGCGGCTGCACTCTTTTTTGTAACTTAATAAAGCCTACATTCAATTTACTTTAAGAGTGCTTATAAGTTTTATGTAAGAAAATAATTTCTTTAAAAAATTCTTTTGTGGCTATTGTTAAAGAAAGATTGTTTGTAATAAGATTGTTTTTTTATTATTCCCAAATATTCTATGTAGCTTGAAAAAAGTTTAACAAATATCATATTGTATTATAGATCACCCGATTGTACATACGGAGGAAGTTATAATAGGTTTATCAAAAAAATACAATTTCAAGTTGTAGACATCCGCTGCCTCGAAAATAACAGATAAGAATTAATGACTGCATAATTAATTGCTAATTATAGCTCAAGGAAAGCTAATAAATATGTTTTAAACACGAAATATTGGAATCTAATTCAGTAAATAATAAAGTCAAAGTCAATTTTTTTTATTCAAAATAGTACAATTAAAGTATCTTTTTGAAAGTCAATTGAGTCTACCATCTATAATTGTAACAGGTGACATTATTTCAGTATTTCTGTAATTACTTTTTTGGACACGCTACTTTGCAGTCGTCGAACAAGATCGATTATTATCAATTGTTCTATCCTTTACGATTGTATTGATATAATAGTTCTCGTAGTAATGCTATCTCTGCACGGCTAGAGTCTAGAGTCTAGACTGATTACAAAAACAAACAAAAGAATAGCGTTGGGAGTGCGGTTAAAAAATGCACAAGCGTTACTCACTGGCAGTGTACTGTGACGAACAGTACACACTACAGCGGCCGACAGTTAGACGACCCTAAACGCAAGGGTCCAATCTGGACCCTCCTGCCTCGGAATACGGTCCTACCTGTGATTAAAATCGCATCGCTTCCTGCCCTTTTGTATAGAACCAGCATAGCGACGCTTTGTTTTTTTTTAATGACAAATAATTAGTATGTAATTGTGACATTGTTGGGTTTTGAGTTGCTGAATATGAATAGGTATTTAATTTATTGACAACATTTCGCAGCGTATTTAAGTAGGACTTGTATTATTCCAATTAATATCATTAGTAACGTTATTACAATCCTGCGTTCGCATCTACAGTGAATCCTCCACTTATGTAACAATTAGTCGTTTATAGAGGTGACGATCCATCGACCCTGGGACCTTCGGACCACAATTAACAAGGTGAATGAATTAAAGCCAATGTTAAAGATTCACAAAATTATATACTTAACAAATTGATTTGGTATAATAATGTATGTAATAAAAGCATACATTTTTCTACAGACTTAATTCCATAGCAGTCCGCTATCGTACATAAAATAGTGGAAGCGTGAATGAAGGGGGATATTTTCCCATATAAACACCCCTAATGACTGAACCGGAGACGTCACGCCATTGCTCCAACCCCCCTCCCACTACATAACCCCCCGATACAAACTATAAGGTAAATCACAAGAAAGCCAACCACGGCTTAGACTATAGTGGTGTTCAGCTTTCCGGCCCCTGAGACGGATTTCCTCTGAGGAAGTAGTTACCGTCTAGTATGACAAGAAAGTCTTTATTGGACGATTATGGTATTTCTGAGCTAGATTTGTTACTAGTTTAGAACTAGAGTCTCCATAAAAGTTGACTTTTATAGATAATGTTTTGGAATTTAAAATTTTAATATTTCGACAAATTTTGCATGGCTAACATTATGCCGGCGATAATATAGATACCCTAGGAGTAGGGTTGCTAAGTCGCGAAACCTTCTAGCCGGACAGACCAGCCAGCTTGGCCGGACATTTGGGTAGAAAGATCGGACACCCAACATTATTGAACGTTTTGTCTCAGTATTTATAGTATATTGTCGTACGACAATTAAGCTTTTTTATGAGTATCATACAATTTGTTAAATTATCGTGAACTAATAGATAAAATCTAATGCCAAGACAGTCTTAGCCTAAGACTAATAATTTGGCATCACTAATTTGCAAAATGTAGAGAGTCTAACAAAAGCCGGACACCGTATAATTTGGCCGAACACGCAATCAAAAAGCCTACCTATGTCCGGCTTTATCCGGACGTCTGGCAACCCTACTCAGGAGGCATTCACTAACCTAACTTCTCAGTTCATCTATCTTTATACTTACTAGAATATTTCAGATTGCATTATAGTAAATAGTTTCTCTATAATACAAAACGTTTTCTACTTTGGCTCTACAAAGTACAAACGATATCGCATAACGTTTTTTGTCAGACTTGTGTCGCAAGTAAGATGCGTGTCGGCAACGTATCTGTTACTCGTTAGTCTTTATATAAATGTAACGTGAGAAACAGATCTTCCACTGTAGTATACGTTACCAAATCATTTCGCTCGTCGGCTATTAGGATTATTTTTGAAATGTGTGTCAAACAGTGATGAACAAGACATTAATGGGAACCAAAAATAGTATGTTAGATTTTAATTTTAGTATAAATGGGTTTAATAGGGGTCTTTCCAATGAGTATTAGTTACACACTCATTTATTTTTTTTTTATTAAAAAGGTTTGGTTCTTGGGAAAACTAACGTCCTAATACTCAAATGGAACTCAAATTTGGGAGCTGCTTACATTTTGATGACATGGACTTAAGGTGTGCTTAGTAGTTTGACGAGCCCCCAAATATTTAAGTGGCCTTTGAGAATTCAGGCGTAAGTAAAACCTGTCGCGGTCAATCAATAAACATGACCATTTCGTCCTGAATGTACTGGGCCCAAGTAGCGTACTATAAGATGTCAGGTCTCAGTTCTACTACACATTTAAGAAGAGGTAGACCGAGACGGACTTATATGGAACAAATAAAGGAGAAAGTACAGGTTATGTCGTATCAGGAGGTGAAGGTGTTGGCAGAGAAGAGAAGTGAAGTGGCGCATACTCCACCGACAAGAGCAAAGCTCTTAAATAAAGAGAGAGAGGCACTTTTTTAAGAATCAATAGCTGTTTGATCAAAATATTATACTTCATGACCACCATGATAATCCAACAGGCCACATACAGTTTTTAATAGTATGCATAATGTTTTATTAATATAATATTACAATTTAAAGACAAAAAGCAACGTATAATATGTTATTCATACGGCTTCTTATGACTAACGTTTTGCCATCGAATTATTACGAAAAATTTGGTGGGGTTAATGTACTACCAAGACAATTTGGACATTTTCCCAGTATTTGTTATACATTACAATTGAGTCTGAGAGGATGTGGAATTTTCTCAAGCTCTTTATTTCCGTGTATCGGTAATAATAGTTTTATTTAAATTTCGAACACAAATATTGTAATGAGTCATAATGACTGTCTGCGGAAGTAAGAATTTGCTTAGAAATAAACTTGGAAATTAGCATCATAACAAATACACACTGTACTGTACACATTAGATTTAGTATTAGTTCCAACTATCATAATGACGTCACATAAGCATGTCGGTGTCGCGAACCTACAAGTTCTTCCCCTGCTAAAAAGCGATCAACGCGACTGAGAAGTTTTCAGTTGCAAAAACGAAAACTCACATTAAACTGCTAAACCCAACTTATTTTTTTGAAAAGAGTTTATAATGTTTTATTCATAGAATATGTTCACAAATAACCCACTAAGGACTCCTACGATAGATCAATTGATTAGCTTTTTGTACTTAATTTTAAAATATTATAAGCGACGCTGGTTCAGAGAGTGTATGGGCTCGGCCTCTTGAGAGAGATATTTCGATCCTAACCACGGTCATCATTATCATCATCATCATCAGCCTTTATCCGTCCCCTGCTGAACATAGGCCTCCCTTAATGAACGCCAAGACGACTGATCTGATCCCTTGCCACTCGCATCTAACGCGGACCTGCCACTGCACGGAGATCGTCTTCCCATCTGGTTAATGGCCGACCAACACTTTAACACGGCCTCCACTCTTGAATCTCTAACCTAACCACGGTGGTGCCTTGGAATAGGATTTTCTAAATGTCTTAGTGCACCGCTAAACACGAGACCATCGCTCGTGCTGAGCCAGTAAAGAAAAACATTTAGAGGAATCTGCATGCCTGATGAGATTGAAAGTCTTTGAAGTTATGTGAATTTCATCAACCCGCATTGCCCCAGCGCATTGGTGGACTATGTGCCTAGAAGTTTGACATAATTATGTTATTGGTTTATACTTTATTTTTTTATACCTAATGTCATTATTTATATACATTTGTTATAGTAATTTGAGTTAATTGTCTATTGTATTAACCATAGTTGAATTAATGCGTGGGATTGTGATTTTGCAATAATATGAATCTGTGGTTTAGGTAGGTTTGGTATAAATACCAAGACTATAATTACGTTGGATTGGATGTTGTTACTAATACGCGGTCTATAAAGTATTAGGAGAAGAGATACTGATGTTAAAATGTGATTTTTTTACATCATACTCAAATATATATTCGTATTTATTGGGGTACTTACCGAGATTATAGATTTATTGACATCCCGATATTACGGCAATGTCTCAATCGCTGCGATAACGTAATATTGTTATCCATTAATCGAACATTGTATTTTAAATGAAATAATATGACCCGCGTCCGCTGAATTTTAAAAGTATGGATTACACTTCCCTAGCTTTGTCGCAGTGAAGCAAGTTGCCTGGTTAAACTTTAATTCGGGTCAACCCTGTTCAATAAAGTAACTTGCTTCAACTTTTGTCAACGACAAACTAGTGCCAGCTCTATGACCTTTTTTTTATCGATAGTAATGAATATCAGTCCTCCCGTGATCACGTTTGCTGTGGAGTATCTGAAACGTCGGGAATGTAAAGGATCTCCATAAAATGCGATGGAATACCTACGTAAAAGTAGTTTCGTTATAGTGAGTGAAATTCACGAAAACATACTAAAATAATACGTCTGTTATAGTAATACGGCACTAGAATCCGCGTGTTCGAATCCGTGGAGCATATAATTTGTACGATGTTTTTTTTTTTACATTTATTCTTGTTTAGTTGTATATAAATATATCACTCAAGGTCTTACAGATAATGGACTGTGATTGGTCAATTTTAATAGTGTGACGTAATTTTACATACTCGAAGATTATATTATTATTGCAAGTGTGAGCAATTGCTTTTAATGCTTTTTTGCTCAAATGTAAGAATATTTATTTACGTGTGTGTGATCATAATTTTCAATAAACCGGCGTTTGATCATATAAGTCAGGTTTATTATAACTTATGTTTAAAACCTTGAATGTAAAGGCCAGTTTAATATAAATCGTTTTTGACTGTGTTTTTATTGCATCTCTTATTACGGCAGTGTGAATGAGAGAGATGGATAATCCTTTACAGTGCATTTGGCCTCGTTATCATTATTTGATACGCCCCATTTTGATAAGGTCATGTATCATTTTACATTAGCCGTCTCTTTCATTGACTACATGTTCTTGAGAGACGGAGATATTTGAAATTGAAATGTATGTTTCCAAGAATTGAGCCAAGAATTACTAAGTACCAGACAGTAGAGATCTCTGTGTGTTTATTTTAATATTTTATCAAAGCGAATGCTTGTAAGTTTGCAGGTCAAAAACTGCAAGAAGATGACAATTTCTTTTCATTTGTACATAACTTAGGTGCTTTTTGTGGGACTGTGACTTCACTGAAACAAGCATATCTGCCGTTCTACCTTCGCGTAGTAAAGATAGAAAGACTGGTGATTACTGATGAGTAAAGCAACCCCAAGAGTGTAAGATGGTAACGCTCGGCCGTCCCTCTCATCCAGTCAATTATATATTAAATCACCCTAGTTTTCGAACCGAAAAATAAAGAAATGAAAATATGTTCAGCAGTGACGGATAAAGGCTAATGATGATGATGAGATTGCCAAATGAGAGGCCTCTGGTGAGCTACAAGGCATGTGAGTGCTAAGGAGGGTCGAATGATTTTTATCAAAGCGGTTCCCTTTTAATTTATTATCAAATCCTCTTTGAATCGATCTGCGTTCTGATCTTCCGTGTATTAGCTGAGGACCTCCTACCACTATTGCGTTAAATGAAGTGCTCTATACCCCAAACAATACGAACGCCTGTCCGATTATAACCTTCGACCTGATTCGCATTGTATCACAAGGCCTACAATGTTAGCTGTTGAATTATTACCAAAAACAACAACTGAGTCACGGCACGGATTTCCATTTTGGCATACATACAGAGTTGCACTGGATTTTGTTATGGGTGTAAAGTACACTGGCCTGTTTAATAATGCTTTGTTAAGATAATAAGTGAATTTGAGATACAATTTTTGTCTATCAATCCGGAAACGTCTGTAAATCAAGGTAACGCGGGCAACAGCTAGTGTCAAAATGTAGCACTTGGTCTACATTTAACCTAATTGGAGCGAACGGAATATGTGTTTTAGACAGTAATTACTAATTAATATAATTAACACGCAAACACCAAGGGACCGGCCAATGAGGACAAGTGAAAAGGCCCAATTTAATGAAATCCTATACGATTGTATATTATAAACTATTTTATTGCGCTTTTCATGTTGTACACGGCTTTTATCGCGTTATACTAATTATTTTTGCTTCAGTTTTATATGAATGCGAACAAAAGATTTGTATGACTAAAAGTTATAAGGAATAACACTAGGCTTACTTACAAGGATGTAGATAATATGATCTTTAGACGATCTTAGTGTTCAGATGACTAGACACTACGATAAGAGTCGGTTTCAAATCTTACTAATCATAGTTAATTCGTATAACAAAAATATAGATTTTTCTCTAAAGTATACTCTATAATAGAGACTACCAACATTTATTTTTCACATAGACCTCTTTTAAAATGTTGCTGGTTCAGACAGGTTCAATTTCTACCTAAATTTCATAACTCGACAAAAATTTATAGATCAGATCTATGGAAATTGCGTTGCGACTGGAAAACAAAAACGGACTATCAGTTTTCGAAAAAGAAGTGAAGAATGATTGGTTAATTAATTAATCGATTCTGCTTTCAGTGGCCAACGATACATTTTCGTGGTGTCTATTACGAATTATGAACTCAATATTTTTTCATATAATTTTTTTCGTCCGTAGACTATTCCGTTGACCCCTGGGAACTCTACCGCTTTTAAAATCAATGCAATAATAAAATGCAGGTTAGTCTACTACGGACTAAACTACGGACTAAACTGGTTAACAGACCAAGGTCCCATACATCGGGTCAATGAAGGTACAAAATTCTCATTTCAAAAGTGCCTGTGCACTTACATGTAATAAATTGTTTTAAATTGACTAAATAACGATTAGGTGCGCCGATACCGCTCGGACCGTATCTTATCTTATCGGTGTGACGTCATCGCAAATAAAAATGTCTGCTTGCATCCACCAGTAGTGTCGAATGCAGCGATGGTTTTGTGTCTGGTGATATTCTAGAAATGTTTAGTGCGCGTCCACATAGATTATCTAGAGAATGACCTAAATAGTGAGTGCAAGTGTGCAGAAAACGCCCCGTATAAGGTATTGATTGATCATATTTTTCTCTACGAGACTTGAGGCGTTCGATGAATGAGGCGTGATGTGTCTGAGGTAGAATGTTTTTGGGTCAGAGAATATACTACATATTTTGGTAGATAAATTTTAATGTTATGTGTTTTTTGATGCCTTACAACAAATATATTATATTTGTTACTAATATCATCCTACTAGTTAAAATAGTGCCTATTATAAAAAGCGAAAGCTTGTATGGATATTCGTTAATCTTTAACTACTTTATGGATTCTAATTTAGCTTGCATTTCACAATAATACATAGGCTATAATGACTCATCACTGTATTCCCACGGGAATGAGGAACCGCGGGGCGCTGCTGGAATCATAGTGATTGGAATGATATGACAATAGCTTTAAAAATGCCTGTGCTCGAAAACAAATTACCAAAATATTGAAACGTTAGGTTTTTATTTGCACAAGATATCGCGGTTTATATTGATAACAGTGATAACATATTCTCTTATTACTCGTCATCTATATTGCTATTAGTGTAATTTAATAATTGTGAATCTTATATTTGATGTGATTGCAAAACATTTACTAAAAAATGTACAATTTCGCATAGAATTAAAATCCCCAAAAACATGTGTATTGTGTCTTTGTAATGTTATCATGAAAGGTATATAACGCAATGCGACTATTGTTAGCCTCGGTCAATTAATCGGGACTATGAATATGTATTAACTTAACCCGTTTGAACTCAGTTCAAAATATATGGGCCCATGACCTTGAGAATAAAACCGACTAGGTTACTCGTGGTTTTGTTTAACTTACAAGATAATATGGGTATGCTATTTGGTAGAGATAACGGAAAACATGAGGTCTTTGCAAGGTAAACAATTTGATTGTCAGCTGGCCTTTTGATCTGTTGATGAAGAACGTATACTTGGCAGTCGCAGGTATAAATTCCACAAAGATTAATTCTTGATTCTAATATCTTGCTAAGTCGGAGCATTATGGTGACTACCAACGACTATAGAAATGCGCAGAACCAGAGGGAGAACATATGCATTGTTTTTACCCAATACCGCAGGAAACGCGACAGCATAGCTGTCAATTTACGTACCATGTATCCTCGGTCCTGCCCGCATAATTTAGCTGCAATGCAGCAATGGCACTACCTCTTACTCTTACTGATTGTTTTATACTTTCATTAGATAGTCAAACGAGGAGGCCATGATAATGGCGAGCGTCGTCTATAAACCTCCTTTAAAGTATTATTCTTAATTTTGTAAAATTTTACTACAGTCTTATTGTGTCCTTGTTCTTGTCCTATTGGTAGATGGAGACAGATCAAAAAATCGGTCTAACCCCTTTCCTGTTCGTTAAGGACCACATTTATCTTCCAAAATTATATAAATATTTAAATGTAACTATTGATCGCGTTAATTTAAAACAATACCTATATTAGTTCGTTATCTTAGTTTTCTCAATTTTCTCCGGCAGGCATTGTTCAGTATTTGTCCTTAATCGTAAGTCAGTTAATATCGGTACTGCCGCTACTTGGTTTTTACGAAATATACCAAAAGGGATTTCGCAGAATAGGAATGATGATGGTGACACACCCGTCAATCACACGCGGGTACACGAGAGCGCAGCGTAGAGCATCACTCCCACAGATTCACACCGAGATGCTTGCTTAGTATCTAATAATAATATTTATGGACGCTTTGATTGAGCTATTGATGGATTAATGTGTGTTACGTATTGTTTCCAGATATTTGAGTGCGGCACGACGCGGCGCGCTAGGTCGCCATGACGACCGACATCTCGGTGTCCCGCTGGGACCCGTCCATCGGCCACGGCCAGGAGAACATCATCGACGAGATCGAGTACGACGGCGGCAACTCGTCGTCGAGGCTCTACGAACGATCGCGCATCAAGGCGCTAGCCGGTACGTCACACTACACACAAAACTTACTACTTCGAACCTAGATTTTCCACTACATGAATTTTAGTAATATTGTGAATGCGAAAGTTTGTGAGGATGTTTGTTACTCTTTCACGCAAAAACTACTGAATGGATTTTGATGAAACTTCATAATAATATAGCTTATACATCAGATTAACACATAGGCTATAATTCATCCCCGTATTCCCACGGGAACGCGGGATAATGTAGACTATATCATCCCGCTAAGATGCCGTTGTAAATCTTAGTTAACGCAGGCGAAGCTGTGGGCAACAGCTAGTGCAGCCATAAATGGCTGCGCGGAAATGGTTTCGGTTGAATTGTGTGTCGTGTCTGTGCAGCCATCCTACTATCCTACTAATATTATAGACGCGAAAGTTTGGAAAGTTTGTAAGTATGGATGTTTGTTACCCTTTCACGTAAAAACTACTGAATGGATTTTAATGAAACTTTACAATAATACAGCTTGTACATCATGTACGGGGATAAATTATAGACTATACACATAGTCTATAATTTATCCCCGTACTCCCCACTCCCCGGGTGAAACCGCGGGGCACTGCTAGTTGTAACTTGTAACTACATATATTCATGTAGTTAAGATTTAACCGTATTTCACGTAACTTAGTAATAGGCTTACTTGTAAGCTCTTACTGTCCTCTATATACCATAAGCCTCTACTTTATTTAAAACAGTGTATTATAAATACTAATATAATAATTCTGAAGGGTTTATTCAAACACTGACTTTTAATCAGTCTATCTTTCTTCGGATTGATTTTTTAGTACTGAGTTACTTACCTTTTTGCGATTCTGTAGCAATTAACATTGTAAAGATTTATTTTATTTTTTGTTTGTTAGATTTAGTTTTTGTTAAAATGGAACTGTAAATAAAAAGTTTATCTATCTATCCATCTAATTGCTTTCTTATAATATTAATTAGGAGACGATATAATATAGTTCACTTACCATTAGTTAACTTTATCGAGGTAGGTAATGTAACAGACCAGAGCGTAGTGGCGATGCAAGCCTGCGAGACTTGATCCTATACAATTGAATAGCTTTATCCAACAGAGACCCACACGTACGTTTGTGGGTAAATAGATTTTCATTAGTATTCATAATATGCTGGTTATTGATAAATATAGCACAGCACCTGTATTATTCTTCTGTGGTCTAAGCATTTCCTTATGGATTCATTCATCTATTAGGATTCTAATATAATTTCCCTTCTAAAAGTAGGTACTAGTTTTAGAAGCTTTTTGGTTTTGTCACTTGGTTTTCTAGTGATGTCGTTTCGAATTTCGGTACGTTATCGTCGTTGCGATGTCGTATCATTTTTTACAGAAATATTTGTACATACTACATAGCCTTCATCTTCTTTAACAACTTTTTCGCATCACATTAAAATATTGCATATTATTGTACTCTAGTGGTCTGTCATTAACATTTGTGAAATGCCATAATGAATACCTACACGGGAACATATCGTTGGAAATCAAATCAGCTATCCGATAACGATTAAAATATGTTGAAAATGTAACATGAAATTAATAGAACACGCAAAGGTGTCCGCGGTGGAGCGACGTGGCGTGTTCAATTCGCCCCGTCGCCACGGGGTATTGATTTTTCGCTGACATAATAAGTGGTCAGTGACATTTGGCTAATCTCCTAGTGGTGAGATTACACGGCGGCGGTTCACTGACACGGAGAGACACCGCCGGGACTTCGGTTATGCTTGTGGGTGTTGCGTAAGGCCCCGATCGGTCAAGCGCTTCTTAACCGAGCGTTTAAAAAGCGTTCGAATAAGACATAATGTTATGGATACCCATGTATCTATTCAAACGATGGCGTTTTTGTAGCGCAACGCTTTTTTATCGAGCACTGTTGGATTTTCGACGTTGAGTGTTTGACGTTCAATCGAATTTCGAAAATCGTAAACAAGCCTAAGGGTCTTCCCTAACTTGAAAGGCATAGTAATGGTTAATGAAGTCGAAGATGAAGCTCCGAATAAGAAGACATACAATAACTTTACAACGGTGTCACCGTTTTTAGCCCCTGACGAAAAAACATTTGGCCGCTTTGTGAGTTCAATGGCAATTTCCTTAAACGGGTCAAATTATTTGGATGCGGTATTTTAGGTTTCCTAGCGATGTCTCCTAGACATGTTTTATCAAAATTGGTTCAGTATTGTACGGTCATTGGCGCTTTTGTGATTGCATTGAGTTGTTTAAGAATGAAGTCATCATTTACTTACTTATACAAAAGTACAAGTAATTTTTACGTTGCTTATTTCGCTAAATAAATAAATACAGTTTTTAAACAATCTGCGAGCGACTATGTTCAGGTGGTACCCTCATTTGATTTCGATAAACAGAACCCTAGCAGTGAAAAGTTCAAATTTATTGCGCTGTACATCTTTTCAATAAATAAGACGCTGTGTATTCTGACATACATAATATTCTTATTTGACTGCTACTTGATAATGATGATAGCTTTATCATTATTATCAACTTTAAATCAAGATCATAAAAGCTATTTGAAAATTGAAGCATTAATATCAAAGTTGATATTTAAATAAAACTAAGAGCTAAAAATGAAAATTCATATCTATTGCTGTAGCAACTTACAGCCTGTCTTGGAGCTATTAGTGAAAGGGTAGACCTTGACCTACGTCGAAAGCCGAACTGCCGAAATACACGCACCATTGACCCCTCATAAAAATGCGGCTTGCGGAATGTATAGGTTGCATTATCAAGTCCAAATCGAAAACTGCGTCATCGTATGATCGAGCCCCATTTAAGTTAGTAGCTCATATACATACTGCTAACACACATATACTTTACAAGGAGAAGTTGTTAGGCTATCCGATTCCTTGTATCTGGTAAAAGGACGTCTACACTAATATTATAAAGAGGAAAACTTTGTTTTTAGTTGTAATGAATAGGCTCAAAAAGTACTGGACCGTTTTCAAAAATTTCTTCACCATTCGAATGCTACATTGTCCACGAGTAACATAGGCTACATTTTATTCTGAAAAAAAAAAGATAGGGTTTCGTAAGATATTTGGGTTTTTCGGACACAAGGTGTAAAAAATCAAACAGAAAAGTTACTTATTTTGTGTAGGTACTAAGCTCCCGTTGTAAATCTTAGTTAACGCAGGCGAAGCTGCGGGCAACAGCTAGTAATATATAAGATTATTAAATTAGTTAACGATTCATGATTTTATAATGAGACCACAATTTTCCTTAACCGTCTTAATATCATTGAAATTAAACGTGCATGGGAAAAGTCACTATATTTGAATGGATAATTGATGACGCCTAGCATCAATTTGAAATTGAAAGAGATTTCCACTTTTATTGAAGTCGGTCAATAAGAGACCTATATGTGTGCGGTGTCCAATATACAGTATCGATAGTCGATAATGATAACTATTGATAAGAGTTTGCAAATGTTGAATTAAATTGGTCCCGGTCACCGGTGTGTATTAATAGGTACTCGCTCGTGTTTCTTACGTCTAGCAACTGCAGTAGTCGTTTCAAAGACGGGGGAAATTAAAATATCATTGTCAAAGTTGTGCATAAGAACCTGAAGAACTAGACCAGAAGTAAGACTAAGTATGGCAATCATGGTCTGAGTTTTTCATTTGATATCATTCGTAATAAACTGTCTGATTTTTGCCGTTTCGGCGTTCGTTAAGTTAGACCGATGTTCATTAGAGAATTCAGTGTGATAATAATGATGTGTTTCCATGTGTCATACAGTAGCCTTGACGTCACCATGTTTATTGTATAAATAGAATATTGTATATTTTATCGCGGTTGTTGTATTCCAGATCCTACATAGTTTCCGTTTTCCTTTAAACATTAAGCAATACCAAACCGTTTGTTGTGGTCGTCGCTCTTCAAATAATCTCGCATACGTTCGATATAACTTATCAGAGGCCGAGATATCAGATACGACGGTCGGATTTCTGTATCCGTAGCGCTTGGTGACATGTTCGTCAATAAAGTTGAGAAATGTCGTACGAGGCGGTGTGTGAGATAGTTAAATTTAATATTTTATTGAGGACAAAATCGCACCAAACGTTGAGCACCTCTGGCGCTATCGAATATCCTTGTTCAGTCGGTATTTGTTCGGTCTGATTCCCGGTTGTGAGTGTTGATATGTCGTCGACGGAGTGCTATGATCTGATCAAACGTGGTGTTGACATAGAAGTGCCTGGCCTGGAGCAGTACTATGACAAGGTTGTCAGTGAATTGAGAGGTAGGTACGAGTATAAGTGAAATAACATTCTTGACATACCCTTTTGGATTGAAAGATATTGGCGCGCTTTTGCAGTGAAATCTGTGTGCCGTGACGACACGACATGACGCTGGCGTGATGTTATCTGACATGTTTCGTTATAGCTTTTTTTACAATGATTTAACAATCAATTGTCATGTAAAAAGCTTCATGGCGGTCGTCCAGTGGCGTCCAACCTTGCTGCTCGATCAGATAATAAATGTATACATAAGAAACTAGAATCAATCTTGAAAGAGCGGTCTCTTCATAAATAAGCCTGTACGAGTAACAAATAATAATATTAATAAAACTTCATCATCATCATCAGCCCCTATCCGTCCACTGCTGAACATAGGCCTCCCTCAAAGAACGTCAAGACGACCGATATCTTGGAAAGAAAACCTTATAAAAGACTTGATGGTTTTTTATCTCCTAAGACTTGGTTTTTCGAGGAGGTTTTTTTTGTTCGATGGCTATACCTCCGAAGCGATTGTTGTGCTCGTCTTAAATATAGGGAATGGTGCAATTTCGCATAACCTCGCTTTCCGCTCTGTGGAGTATCCACAATTCGATACGTATCTCGAGTTTCGCGTATTGGTTACCGTAACCAACACCGCGCAGTGTGATGGCGCTGCGCAGGAGCGACGGGCGGCCCAGAGCCTCCTCGGTCCCACGCTGCGCCCACCCCCACGCCCAGCCCCACTGGCGGTTAATGTGTTAATCATTGTCATACATTATTTTGTGTGTGTGTATGTATGTGTGTGTATGTGTGGGAACGGTAGTGACTAAGCCAGGAATGCTCGTGTCTGTGATTGTAGTATGAATGAAGATAGGCTCAGTGTTAGCTCAGGGTCCATCCCCATCAGGCTGGGTTTGGTTTCAGTGAACAGTGAAGGAAGACTTTATTGATATGGTCAATAAAGACACCCTATGGGGATGAATGGATGGATCTATTTATCTAATATCTATATATCTATTTATTTGAGCGTGGTGTATTTGTTTATAAATGTTTATTTGTATTTTAGTGGTAAAGGAGATGATCTTCTATTATTTATTCCGTATAACGAAACCCGATGTTAGAATTCTTAGCTCTATATCATAAATATTATTTGCAATACTGATTGAAGGAAAACATGATGGGAAACCAGCATGTTCGATACTAATTTTGTTTTTGTAAATCTTATGTACGAAAAACCTTAACACTTTAAATATTAATTTGATTTTACTTAACGACATCGTTATCGTTCCAGACGAACGAGAGAGCGTACAGAAGAAGACTTTCCAGAAATGGGTGAACTCCCATCTGGTGCGGGTGGGGTGCCGCATCAACGACCTGTACGTCGACATGAGGGACGGCAAGATGCTCATCAAGCTGCTGGAAGTGCTGTCCGGGGAGAGGCTGGTGAGTGGATGCGATCATCCTGGTTTCTGTTGGTTGTGGTGGCGAATTCAAGTTTATCTAAAATACGTTTATCTATCATGAGATGTGAGGTTTCGATGCCTTAATTGCACTACCTGTTATGTCATTTCGAAACACACCAAAGATGTTTCACGTTAGGTGTATACCTACGTCCACTAGTTGATACATATCTACATAGAAATTCTTACACGAGGTTATGAGTCTTTTTGCTCTTATATTGACAAGTACCCGGATGACCGAGCTTTGGTCGGTAAAGTTAATTATTAAAAATACGAATAAAAAGATATTTTAAAACTGTATGTATACAAAATTTTATGAAAATCGTTGGAGCCGTATATAAAGGTATAAGATATAGTTTGTGACAACTAGGCTTGTACACATTATTACATGAACTCTCTGATTCCTCCTCAGCCAAGACCGACGAAGGGCAAGATGCGTATCCACTGCCTGGAGAACGTTGACAAGGCCCTGCAGTTCCTGCGCGAGCAGCGGGTGCACCTGGAGAACATGGGCTCGCACGATATCGTAGATGGGAACGCGCGCCTCAACCTGGGACTCATATGGACCATAATCCTGCGCTTCCAGGTGTGTCATACGCACTTCTTAAAAAATACTTACATACTTACGAAAAACGAGAATATACTAAGGGGTTTTGCTTTCAACTCCTTATGATATAGAATATAGATGAAATATATAAAAAATAAGATCATTTTAATTTTTGATATTCTAGCTACTCTTTGAATTTTACAAAATGTTATTATAATACTTGAGAATAATTGTAACAATAATATGAACATAATAACTAGTGTGTGTATAAGAAAAAACTTGATATCCCATGTATAATCATCATAGACATAATATCTCAAGTATAATAACATTACAAATATAATTTTTAATTTTGAAAAATTGGATCTGTTGATTAAATAGAACTTCTTATGAGTGGGTCAATCACATACATTAATATGTTAGATAATATGACTTAGACTTTTATTCCTTAAAATGTACCATGTTATTATTAATTGCATATTCTAAACACGTTTACAAGGATTTGATCAGTATAGTCATCTGTCATAGTAATATGTTACTGAATGTAATATCGTTTTCAGATCCAAGACATAACAATAGAGGAGACGGACAACAAGGAGACGAAATCGGCGAAGGACGCGCTGCTCCTCTGGTGTCAAATGAAGACGGCCGGCTACAACAACGTGAACGTCCGCAACTTTACCACCTCGTGGAGAGACGGGCTCGCCTTCAACGCCATCATACACAAGCACCGCCCCGACCTGATACAGTTCGAGCGCCTGCACCGCGGCAACCACATACACAACCTCAACAACGCGTTCAACGTGGCTGAGGAGAAATTGGGGCTGACTAAACTGCTGGATGCCGAAGGTTACAATGATTTTATGTTAGTTGGATAGGGAAACCGGCAGACATGCCTCCTGATTATAAGTGGATTGTAAGTATTTGTGCCAGTAATTACACTGTCTGTCTTGCCCTTCTCTCCGAAACACAGCAAAGCTGTTTGACGGGAGAAACAAGCAAAATGATTGAACCCATGCAGTCAGGAGCGTGGCGCAGCGCATACCTACCATTAGAATAGACCGGTTTCTGAAACGTTGGACAAAGTGTATGTCAACCTACATGGCTGTTAATGGCGGTTAACATACGATTCTCTTTATAGTAGAGTCAAATTTGGCAGATTTTCGTTGAAGTAGCTATGTCAATTGACAGGCTGATCAAATTAAGCAATTTAGCCATGCTTTTAGCAATTCATTTGATACTTAACAAGAGATTTGACAGTTGATTTGTTAATTTTTGCGTTGATCAGCCTTTCGGAAACCGGGCGTATGTCACATAGTGGTATTTTTGTTTGATTTAGCTTTTTTTGCTTGTACCATTTTGCTTGGACTGACCGTCTAACAGGTTTGCTGTGATTCAGATGGAAGAACATACATATTATAACTGGCACTGATGAATGTGCTTATGTTTATAAGGGATACTCGCCATTTACTAGCAGTTGGTTATCAGGTGGTTTGCCTATTCAATCACATAAAGGCAACACAATTTTTGTGCACAATTATAAAGATATATCGCATTCCAGACATCGCCGTCGACCACCCCGACGAGAAGTCGATCATCACGTACGTGGTGACGTACTACCACTACTTCAGCAAGATGAAGCAGGAGACGGTGCAGGGCAAGAGGATCGGCAAGGTGGTGGGCATCGCCATGGAGAATGAGAAGATGATGAAGGAGTACGAGTCGCTCACCAGGTAATCGGAAACTGTATTACATCAGCATTGCATCCAAACTGCATACAAACTCAGAAAACGGCAACTTCATTGTTTATTCCGGGAACTACATTTGTGGTCACTCACGAATCTTTCAAACCCGAGTTATCTTAAAGATAAAGAAGAACACTTAAAGCTGGTCATCCATGTTTCTGGTGTGCACGTAGATGAGCTTGAGATATTCCGTTTTTTGCGTTTTCTGTCAAGTTCTCTTTTAAGATGGCAATCAGAATGTTGATATAAAGCAATCGTCCTTCCTACGTTTTTAGTACATCAGAATGTTAAAATCACATCCATTTGACATTGCAGTAGTCGGGTAAAATCTAGATAAAAAGAAGGCTATAATATTAATGTAAATTATCTTTTACAGCGACCTCCTACAATGGATTGAACGCACCATCGAAGCGCTCGGAGACAGAACGTTCGCGAACTCTCTGGAAGGCGTCCGTCAGCAGCTCATACAGTTCTCCAACTATCGCACTGTAGAGAAACCACCCAAGTGAGTTATTGTACTGTCGTCCCTGCCTGCTATGTGAAAACCACGAAAAAGAATATATTTAAGACAAGAACCAACAATTTTTTAGATAATATACATATTGCACCTCCTTAATTCATTTAGATAATGCATGTATGTATTAAATTAATTGTCATGTTATTTACTGAGTTTAAACTAAACAAATACATATTATGTAGAAGAAGAAGAAATTAGAATAGTATATAGTCTGACTAATGCTGGACCAAACTTATAATATATAAATTTGTAAAAGTAATTTATTACATGTACGTAATTGCTGATAGTCGATTTTTTACTATTTGTTGCTGTCTCATGTGTGTGTGATCCAATATATTTTTTTCCTTTCTTTCTTCTTATCTAGGGTATAGTGGTACAATAAGAATTAAAAGTTCTAAATAATTATAATTTACATTCATAGGTTTGTGGAGAAGGGCAACTTGGAGGTTCTACTATTCACGCTACAGTCCCGCATGCGCGCCGCCAACCAGAAACCGTACACGCCGCGCGAGGGACACATGATCAGTGACATCAACCGCGCCTGGGAACGCCTCGAGAAGGCCGAGCACGAGCGAGAGCTGGCGCTGAGGGAGGAGCTCATTCGACAGGAGAAACTGGAGCAGCTCGCAGCCAGGTGGGTCCGAGATACGGAAGGATGACGGCTTTCTAGATGTTTCGATTTTGACGGACACAGAAGTATAAGCACTAATCTTATAGACCTTAGGGAAAAGGAGCTGAATCACAATCAATCACTTAGCCTCAAGTGCAAATTTATCAAATCAATAAGGCTTTTCTTAAAATAATAGGAATATTATTTTAAGTAGTATAAATTTAAATAGTAATCAAACATAATCAGTCTATGCGCTGGACCAATGACATTTTTCACAAAATCACTCAATTGATATCATAGACTCGTAGGTAGTTAGTTAAGTAGTAGAGATAGATGACAGTTTAGTTGGTGGCTAGTAATTTATTATGCAATATCGTCAAAAACCATACCATTTTTCCTGAATGGGGCATTTGTTCCAGTACCACATTGGACATCAGTTATCAGTTCTCATAGTATTAAACTATACTCTTGCCTCCCGACTCACTCACACATGTCTTTGTTACAGGTTCAACCGTAAAGCCCAGATGCGTGAGACGTGGTTGTCCGAGAACCAGCGTCTGGTGAGCCAGGACAGCTTCGGCTTCGACCTGGCAGCTGTTGAGGCCGCGGCCAAGAAACACGAGGCCATCGAAACTGACATTTTCGCTTACGAAGAGCGCGTGCAAGCGGTTGTTGCTGTATGCTCGGAACTACAAGCCGAGAGGTAAGTTAAAAGTACTCAAATTAGTATCACTATTGTATACCCTTGTGGATCATGAACTTTTGGTCTCTCGGAATCTAAAAAAACAGTTAAGTAGCGTTAACTCTTTAGAGCCTTTGATCTATTGTATAAACATAGCACATGAACTATAATATATCATCTGTGGCTTTACCCACTGCGACTATGTTTATACCTATATAAGTAGCTTATTTAGGCTTTATAAACACTATATAAAATTGTAAAAAAAAAACAATAGCAGCATGTATAGTAATTTAATCATTCATTTACTTATTCATGCATTGTCTATGCTGTGGAATAGATGATAAGTATTTGTTTTCACAATAAATAAGATGTTTCATGTAAGATATCAGCAGGGTGTTGGTGGGACGTGCGCGTGGCACAAGAGTATCCCTTCTGCCAGTGCATTCCATTATATTATTCTCCTTTATATTGGAAAATATTTAAGTAATTGGTATGATTTTAACCAGATATCACGACATGGAGCGTGTGATGGCGCGGCGCGACAACGTGCTGCGCCTGTGGGCCTACCTGCTAGAGCTGCTGCGGGCACGCCGCGCTCGCCTCGAGCTGTCGCTGCAGCTGCAGCAGAACTTCCAGGTAACCAACCACCACACACATTACATGTCAAACACACCAGGTATAACTTACTAGTATCAGGTGAAACATAGTAAACAAATAGCAAAGGGGATTTTGCCAAATGCATCATTTCAGCTCACAAACGTTCACTGTTTATAAATGGCCCACAAGCTATAACCTGACCAATCGTGAGCTGCAGCCATATGTTTTCAAAGACTTTGCGCCATTTTAATATACAATATGTCACCAGGAAATGCTGTACATCCTGGACTCTATGGAGGAGATAAAGATGCGCCTACTGACAGACGACTACGGCAAACATCTCATGGGCGTTGAAGACCTGCTGCAGAAACATGCGCTGGTCGAAGCTGACATCAACGTGCTGGGAGAGCGAGTCAAGGTTTGTGATGGGCTCTCTGTTCTTATATTACACTGAGTGCTCTAGAACCAGTAGTGGTTCGTCACTACTCGTTAAGCTTAACAAAAAAAATGCCAACGGAGTTTAGTATTGTATTTTATAATTGACTTGTAGGGTAAGCAAAACTTGATTGTAGAAATAAGCAAATCCCAATCAGAGTTTCAATAAAAGAACACATTAATTCTGTCAAAGTTTTCAATGATTGCTCAAACATACTTTATCGATACATATAATATTTCCATTATTAAAACCTCTGGTGTCCGCAGGTTGTGGTGGGCCAGTCACAGCGGTTCCTGGAGCAGGAGGAGGGCGGCTACCGGCCCTGCGACCCCGCGGTCACCGTTGAGCGCATCCAGCAGCTGGAGAACGCCTACGCCGAGCTCGTGCACCTCGCCGTCGAGCGCAGGTACGGCTGATAGTGACGGGCAGGTCTAATCTGGGTGAGAGGCAGGCAGAGTCCAGAGTGAGAGGTGGGCAGGCCTATAAGTCCAGGGTTGGAGGTGGGTAGGCATAGTCCAGAGTGAGAGGTGGGAAGGCCTGGTCCATGGTGAGAAGTGGTTAGGCGTAGTGCAGAGTGAGAGGTGGGGTGGCCTAGTCCAGAGTTAGAGGTCGACAGGTCTAGTCCAGTGTGAAAGGTAGACAATCCTAGTCCGTTGTGGCGTACACTGAACATGAGTTTTTTTTATTTGTCTCTACAGGAAGCGTCTTGAAGACAGCCGTAAGCTGTGGCAGTTCTACTGGGACATGGCCGATGAGGAGAACTGGATTAAGGAGAAGGAGCAAATTGTCTCAGTGGATGATATTGGACACGATCTTACTACCGGTGAGTAATTTCAATGCTCAGTACCATTGGTTTATCTTAGTAAACATTTTATAGGTATTCACTTAGAATGGAACTTTATAGTGGAGTACACACTACGTATATAGTATAATATATCATAGATTGTTTAGGCTGTTTTAGGCCTGTGTTTACTTTTGTAAAAATAGCCTATTTAAAGGCGAACTCCTGTCAGTGGCTTTTTTCATCTACCAGCAATTATTATCCTGTGGCAGAAATTGGTTAATACCATTTCAGCTTAATAATTTGGGTATGCGTAGTAATGGTGATATTATAAACACTAGAAGAGGCCTTTATTGTCTAGTCTGGCATTTCCACCCTCAGTAGGTCGCTCTTATATATTATTATCTTTAATATTTATTAGTGTATGTTTAATGTTAAACATAGACCCACATGTTGTCTAATGTGTGTGTGTATCGCAGTGTACCTGCTGATCTCGAAGCACAAGGCGCTGGAGGCGGACGTGCAGGCGCACGAGGTGCAGCTCATGAGCGTGGCGGCCGTCGGCGACGAGCTCATCTCGCAGGGGCACTTCGGAGCCGACCGCATACAGGTACCACCACCACCACCATTACTGTAAATCACGATCTATTTTTATTTTCCGATAAAAGGTGTAGAGTGTTATCATTAGGTTTGATCACATCTTTCAGTTTTTTCTCTTTTATTTGATTATATTTTTTTTAACAAAATCGGTTTAGCCTTTTTAAATTCATTGATCTTTCGTTAGTGTTGAATTCTCTAAAGTATAACTATTTACTCGTAATAAAAATCAAATAGCAGTCCTAACTAACACTAAAGTAACTTTCGTAAGCTGCAAGACATAAAATCGACTTTGGAATAGGTAAATACTAAAAAAGCCGAATCAAGTTTGCAAGAACCAGTTCGGTTAACCAGTAGTTCGGTATTTGAGGTTCCACTGCAGTATTACCACTGAAGTTCTCATTTAAAATATACACACTAATGCTGTTGCACTACGCAGGAGCGCCTGCGTGACATCCTGTCCCAGTGGAACCACCTGCTGGACGTGGTGTCCCTGCGGCGCGACCGCCTGGACGCCGCCGTGCGCTACCACCAGCTGTTCGCCGACGCCGACGACATCGACGCCTGGATGCTGGACACGCTCAGGTATACTGGCCTCAAATAAAATAATAGTAAGGCTGCGTTTCCACCGGAGATGAGCTAAGCTGCGTTGCGAGGAATGTGTTTTACAAGAATCAATAGAGACATCGCGCTGAACGTGGTCAGGCAAATGAAGCGTTTCTATTGGTTCTTAAAAACACATTCCTCGCAACGCAGCTTAGTTCATCTCCGGTGGAAACGCAGTCTAATATTACAGGAAATTTACTTTATTATAAATCATTTTTGCTCGATCCTAATGATACTTACCAGTTACCACTCACTTATTCCGTTAAGAACAACCCTAAGAAAATGAATATTTATAATCTATATCTTCGTGCAGTGGCCGGTCCGGCAAGGGATCGGTCATCTTGGCGTTCAATAAGGGACGCCTATGTTCAGCAGCGGATGAAGGCTAATGATGATGATTATTCTAAATCGCCGAGCAGGAGCTGATCCCAACTAAATGAGGACGGCAGAAGGGTCTTGGCATTTAGTGAAAGATTGGGAAATGCTTTGATTATGATGACTTTGATGAAAACGTTTCAGACTAACATTTGAAGATGATGATAATTTCCGTATGTTGTAGACTCGTGTCATCGGAGGACACGGGCGTGGACGAGGCGCAGGTGCAGAGCCTGCTGAAGAAGCACAAGGACGTCACCGACGAGCTCAAACACTACGCCAACGTGATCCAGCAACTCAAGCAACAGGTACGCTGGACATACTTTAAGAAAGGGCCTAAGTAGTATTACTGAAACGTCATTTTTTCTCTAACGTGTCACGTATGCTGCAGGCGAGCGCGCTGAGCCCCGAGGACGCGGGCAGCGCAGAGGTGCGAGCGCGTCTGGGGGCCATGGACGCGCGCCTGTCCGAGCTGGGCGAGCTGGCGCGTCTCCGCAAGCAGCGCCTGCTGGACGCGCTGTCGCTGTGCAAGCTGCTGGCCGAAGCCGACGCCGCCGATCAATGGATCCTCGAGAAGGACCGCATGCTCGACACCATGACCACGCCCAAGGACATCGACGACGTGGAAATAATGAAGCACAGGTACATGCCGCTCTACAGCTATATATACGCAACAGAAAGCAGCTGCTATAGCTTGCTGGCGATATAATGTTAGTGTGTTTTAATCCTGTATCAGGGCCTAAAGTTTTTGAAACTTAAGTTATATGAATTCATATACTGTAGAACCTCAATAACTCAAACCTCGATAACTTAAAATATTTTGTGTTTCCCTTGGACTTTAACTTATCGAGGTTCTACTGTAACTTAAGTTTAAAAATACGTAACATAACATCTTGCGAGAATACTAATGGACCTAGATACTAGATGAACGATCGCGTTGTGTATGGATAACCTTTCCATTATATTTAAGGAGCGTAGTCATTGCCATTAAAGTTATGAGTGCACATGTGATATACTTGTATCGTGTCCCGTAGATACGACGGGTTCGACAAGGAGATGAACGCGAACGCGTCCCGCGTGGCCGTAGTGAACCAGCTCGCGCGGCAGCTGGTGCACGTGGAGCACCCGCAGGCGCCCGCCATCCAGCAGCGGCAAGCGCAGCTCAACGCCGCCTGGGGCGCGCTCCGGGAGAAGGTAATTCCAGAATTTTCCTTTTTTCCCTTGTAAAGCTCAGAGGAAAAATGCCACAATATCAAAATAAAAGTAGTCGCCGATTTGTTAATCCACAACACTAAAATTACGGGACTTATTAAATACTAAGTATTCACTGTTAAGTGTCTTATCTGTGGGACTGTATTCCTCAAACTCATGCATCGAAAGATTTTCTAGCTACATTTTTATCATATAGCATATGATATCAAAATTGGTAAACCCGTTTGAGTTTTAATTAATTCGTAGGGATTTTTTTGACTATAACCTTTTAGTAGCAATATGAATAATTTCAATCAGTTTGTAATATACGCGTACTTTGTAGGCCGAAGCTAAGAAGGATGAGCTGAAGTCGGCTCAAGGAGTGCAGACGTTCCATATTGAGTGCCGCGAGACCGTCTCCTGGATTGAGGACAAGAAGCGTATCCTGCAACAGACGGACAACTTGGAGATGGATCTGAACGGTTAGTCTTATGTTTTGTGTTAGATAGGCAATGTCGTGCCACTTTATGGTCAACAATCAGCATCGTTAACACAAACAAGTTCAACTTTAACCCAATTTGAACCCAATGTGTTGTCTATTGTTAAATTTCATATTTTAAATCTCACAGCAACCACTTACCTACCACGTTGGCCTATATTCCTACTAACATAAATAATACTGCCTGTCGAACACGCAGCAAAAATTAAATACTATGTAGTAGTACATAATGTACGGTTTCTAGAACATTCTACACACTTTTATAATGTTCCACAGGTGTGATGACCCTGCAGCGCCGCCTGTCGGGCATGGAGCGCGACCTGGCGGCGATCCAGGCGCGCATCTCGTCGCTGGAGGCCGAGGCCAGCGCCATCGAGGACGAGCACCCCGACGAGGCGCGCCTTATCCGCGAGCGCATCACCACCATCACCGACAACTGGGAACAGCTCACGCACATGGTTCGTACTTATTTCACCACGGTGTAACGGAGAGGAGAGGGGGAGCGGGTTAAAATACTCAGGGACTGTCCACATTGGAAGGGCGTGTGTGGGGGCATTCCTCGACTGACCTACCAAGTCATATTCTCCTTGACAATTTTTTTTTTCAATGTATTATGTACAAATCTTATGGGATTGTCAATTTTATCTAAGACCTGTAGGGCTATTCTGTAAGGTCGTTTTCGAATCTCGAAGCGGAATCTGCAGTGATATGACGAATTTGACGGATTTGTATTCTTTAAAACTCGACTCTCGAAGATCATTTTCGAAGTGACGTAATGTGAGCTCTATCGCTCAGGTGAAGCTCGATATTGAAATTGTTTCTTACAGAATAGGCCTACTGATTCAAGGAAAAGTCTGCAAAGAAGATATTACATGTTCTAATAAACTATATGTCAATGCCGAAATAAATACTCATAATAATTACATTACTATATAAGTTCAACAACTAATTCACCCCACTAGCAAAGAGTAAATATAGCATAAATATAATTTATGATAATGATAAATTATTATTACAGCATTTTAAATAAAAGTGAAATCAAACATTTAAACTATGCCAATGAGGTTTTGTTGAATGTTACATTGATATTGATTAGTAATATGAGTAATTGTGTTTTAGCTCAAAGAGCGCGATGCGAAGTTGGAAGAGGCAGGAGACTTGCATCGCTTCCTCCGTTCAGTCGACCACTTCCAGGCCTGGCTCACTAAGACCCAGACAGATGTTGCTTCCGAAGGTAATAATTTATTTACTTTACATCAGTTACAAGCAAAACATAGATATTTCAACAATTAAAACTATGTTTTTCGTGGATCTTAATTTTGTATCGCGAGCTAATATATTTTTATTTGAAACAAAAGAAAAAACCTGAAGATCCTCAAAATTATCTAGTTAAAAAAAATATTTTATATTTATAAACAATAACAAGTCTATTAAGTACCTTACAAATTTTACCAACTATGTATCATTTTATATTTTAATTTATTATGAATTTCTTCTAGATATCCCTGGAAGTCTTCCAGAGGCAGAGAAGCTTCTATCTCAACACCAAACCATCAAGGAGGAGATAGACAACTACAAAGACGAGTATGCCAAGATGATGGAGTATGGAGAAAAAATCACTGCGGTAAGTCTGAGACCATTCCATCAAGTGTGAAATTATTATAATAATCATATCAACTTAGTGATTTATATTTTCACAATATAGATAAATGACAACAGTAACAGTAAATATAACAAAATAAATCTGTAATAAACAATGAAAAGTAAGTAGCAAGCAAGGGTAAAAATAATGATAACTATTGAGTAATTGATCTTGATGAAAATGCTTAAATTCCCCTTGTACTATATAGCAAAATACTAGTCAGCATTTACGTAATATAAATGTCTTCTTATATTTTAATTTATACACAGGAACCTTCGACCCAAGACGACCCTCAGTACATGTTCCTGCGCGAGAGGCTGAAGGCCCTGCGCGAGGGCTGGGCGGAGCTAGAGAAGATGTGGGAGAACCGCCAACAGCTGCTCACACAGAGCCTCGAGCTGCAGCTGCTGCAGAGAGACGCGCGCCAGGCTGAGGTGCTGCTGGCGCACCAGGAGCACAGGTGAGCCACGGGAGAAGATGAGAGAAATTTAGCTGTTAGATAAATATCTGCTGCTATATATAATGATATGATTTAAAATTATCACGGAATATGTTCTGGTATTTCTTTAAACTCTTGCAAGAGGCACAATCCCAACCACTAGCATGACAGGGATGTTATCCCATGTCCGTCAGTAAACATGTGTCATAATATTTTTGTCCGTCTATTTGTTCAAGTAGATTAATGTTGAAACTTGAAAGGTGACCTAAAGTAATTGTATACTTTTATATATTTTTAGAATTGCCAAGACCGAACCGCCTACCAACCTCGAGCAAGCAGAGAACATGATCAAAGAACACGAGGCCTTCCTCACCACAATGGAGGCCAACGACGACAAGATCAACTCGGTCGTTCAGTTCGCCAACCGCCTCGTCGAGGAGAGACACTTTGACGCCGACAAGATCCAACGCAAGGCCGAGAGCATCCGCGGCCGGCGCGACGCCAACAAGGAGAAGGCTCTGCAACAGATGGAGAAGTTGCAGGACCAACTGCAGCTGCACCAGTTCCTGCAGGACTGCAACGAGCTGGGCGAGTGGGTGCAGGAGAAGAACGTCACCGCTCAAGATGACACCTACCGCTCCGCCAAGACCATCCACTCCAAGTGGACCCGCCACCAAGCCTTCGAGGCCGAGATCGCAGCCAACAAGGAGCGTCTGTTCGCCGTACAGAACGCGGCCGAGGAACTTATGAAGCAGAAACCGGAATTCGTGGAGATTATCTCTCCGAAGATGCACGAGCTGCAAGACCAGTTCGAGAACCTCCAGACCACGACGAAGGAGAAGGGCGAGCGGCTGTTCGACGCCAACCGTGAGGTGCTGCTGCACCAGACCGTGGACGACATCGACAGCTGGATGAACGAGCTGGAGAAACAGATCGAGAACACCGACACCGGCACTGATCTGGCGTCTGTCAACATTCTCATGCAGAAGCAGCAGATGATCGAGACTCAGATGGCCGTCAAGGCCAAGCAGGTGACCGAACTAGAGACCCAAGCTGAGTACCTGCAGAAGACCGTGCCCGACAAGATGGAGGAGATCAAAGAGAAGAAGAAGACGGTGGAGCAGCGCTTCGAGCAGCTCAAGGCGCCTCTTCTGGAACGACAACGACAACTCGCCAAGAAGAAGGAGGCGTTCCAGTTCCGTCGCGACGTGGAGGATGAGAAACTGTGGATCCACGAGAAGATGCCGCTGGCTACCAGCACGGACTACGGCAACTCGCTGTTCAACGTGCAGATGTTGCAGAAGAAGAACCAGTCGCTGAAGACGGAGACGGACAACCACGAGCCGAGGATACTCACCGTCATCTCCAACGGACAGAAGCTGATCGACGAGGGCCACGAAGACACGCCCGAATTCAAGAAACTTATTGACGAGCTCACCGCGCGGTGGCGAGAACTTAAAGGTATTTTTCTATACTCATACCCTATTACATATAGAAAAGTCCAATGTCACGATATGGACCACCGATAATCATAGATAGAGAAGTGCCTATTGTTTCCTATAAAACTAAATCAGCCATTATAATTTAGAGCGCTGAATGTCTTAATTTGTTAAACACTGTAGTTCTACTTTATCCATGTTTCTCCCTTCTCAATGACGTAACTTTCAGATGCCATTGACCAACGCAAGAGCAACCTGTCCCAATGGGAGAAGGCGCAACAGTATCTGTTCGACGCGAACGAGGCGGAGGCGTGGATGAGCGAGCAGGAGCTGTACATGATGGTGGAGGACCGGGGCAAGGACGAGATCTCCACACAGAACCTCATGAAGAAGCACGAGATCCTCGAGCAAGCGGTGGACGACTACGCGCAGACCATCCGCCAGCTGGGCGAGACGGTGCGCCAGCTCACCAGCGAGGAACACCCGCTCAGGTGATTTGTCTTGGATTATTCAATTTTAAAGTTAGTCTTATGCAATAGCCAAAGTAAAAAAAAGTAAAGTGCAAAGCCTCATTTGTCCCACTGCACGGGTCTCCTCCTCGAAATTAGGCGAAAAGGGTAATGGGCCATAGTTCACCGATGCGCTGGCCCAATGCGGATTGGTGAACATATTCACATACCTTCAAAGTCTTTTAATCTCATCAGGTATGCAGGTTTCCCTACGATGTTTTCCTTCACCGGTGAGCGAGCGATGGTCTCGTGTTCAGAGTGCAGAGAATTAGATAATTAGAATTTTAGAAAAACCCATTTTAATGCGCACATGGGGGTCAGGATCGAATCCGGAACTTCTCGCATAAGAGGCTGAATCCTCCCATCACTTGACCATCGTTGCTAGCAACAGCAAACAGCCAAAGTAGCATAATACAGTGACAATTTGATTTATTTGTTTGATCAAGCTATTCCAATATGATATAAGTAATTATAATTTGGACATAAAAAATATTTATTCCTATTGGCATTTTAATTTTATAACTGTAATGTTCCTTGCTAACAGCGAGCAGATCTCGGTGAAGCAGTCCCAAGTGGACAAGTTATACGCCGGCCTCAAGGACCTGGCGGGCGAGCGGCGTGCCAAGCTAGACGAGTCCATGCGGCTGTTCCAGCTGTCGCGAGAGGTGGACGACCTCGAGCAATGGATCACCGAGCGGGAGCTGGTGGCCAGCTCGCAGGAGCTCGGCCAGGATTACGACCACGTCACGGTGAGGGTCAAAGATGCTGGTTAACCTGTCAGGTGCTTGATGCAATAGAATCAAGAAACCAAAACCAACATATTCGAAGTGTCTGGTCTTTTAAACGTATTTTGCCTTTCCAATAAAATTTGATTAACAAGGATTTTATGTTGGCCAAAGACTAAGTAATTTTTTACATAAGAATAAGCCCATAATCATGTTAAATATCTTACCCATGAACTTGCATCTCTTGCGGGCCAGACTTTGTAGTTTGTACCTACCTAAAATCAAAAATATTTTTTTATTTAATATTCATTTTAACACAGCTTACAGATTTTCAAATTAAATTGATGGACGATGTAAACCATTAAGTAGTGACACGTTTGCTAGTCGGCCATTCATTACCAACATTAGCACTAATTATTATATTTCACTTGCAGCTTCTGTGGGAGCGTTTCAAGGAGTTCGCGCGCGAGACGCAGGCGGTGGGCTCGGAGCGGGTGGCCACGGCCGAGAGGATCGCCGACCAGATGATCGCCATGGGCCACTCCGACAACGCCACCATCGCGCAGTGGAAGGAGGGACTCAAGGAGACTTGGCAGGACCTGCTAGAGCTCATAGAGACAAGGACCCAGGTGAGAAACCAGCACAATACCTGGAAACATCTAGTCGATCATAATCTTATGAATGAATCGTAAATGTAAAACCCACCTACAACAACATATATTGTAAATTAAATTTAAAAACAATGTAATCCAGTTTAAAAAAAAATGTGGAGAAAACAATAAATTGAAATGAAGATTAAAATTCTGAACCATAGCTAGATTATTCAACCTAATATCATCCTTGAATCAAGGCGATGCGTGAAACGTGAGTGTCATTAATGATGCGTTAATTACGTAAAGCTGACTACTCTCATAGGGTGGGGCTAAGATTAATAAGTATTTAACGTGTTCGTTCAGATGTTGGCGGCGTCCCGGGAGCTGCACAAGTACTTCCACGACTGCAAGGACACGCTGCAGCGCGTCAACGAACGCGCGCGCGGCGTCAGCGACGAGCTCGGCCGCGACGCCATCAGCGTCAGCGCGCTGCAGAGGAAACACCACAACTTCATGCAGGACCTCAGCACGCTGCAGCAGCAGGTGACCACGCCCCCCCTTTACCACAGATTCACATAACCCGGTCCTATACAAATGAACACGCCTCATACAAGCTGATTATAGTTATATAGTTGCCTGCCAAAACATATGACACGAAGTTTCAATTTAAAATTTATTTTATTGTTAAATTCCAAAGAAAAGCAAATTTTTTATTATTAAACGTCTTATAAGTAGCAGGGGTACGTTGTTTAAGTAGACACTGTCACCTAACGCCGCTGTCTACATCTATTATACGATAGGGTCACATATAGCTCGTAGTACATATCGTCCGCTCCCGTGTAGGTGGAGGCCATCGGCGCGGAGTGCGCGCGGCTGGGCGCGTCGTACGCGGGCGACAAGGCCGCTGAGATATCGCGGCGCGCGGGCGAGGTGGCCGACGCCTGGGCGGCGCTGCAGGGGGCGTGCGCCGCGCGCCGCGCCAAGCTCGAGGATGCCGACCACCTGTACCGGTTCCTCAACCAGGTGCGCAACCTCACGCTGTGGATGGACGACGTGGTGCGCTCCATGAACACCGGCGAGAAGCCCAGGTAAGATAATTTCTGTTAAATAAATTAACGCTTAAATTAAAACAATTGGTTAAACAAGCAGACGTGTCGCATATGGAAACGGCCAACGTCGCCCATAAACTGAGAGAAAATTTAATAAATGATTCATTTTTTAAATTACACTCACCAATTCGACGACTTTAACCTGGCAAGTTAATTTGCTTGTTATATAATATGTATATTAACCTTACTATACATATGCAGGGTGCCCGATCCACCGTTCGATTTTGCTTTCAGTAGTTACTTTATAATGCTGTCTTCTATATTTAAAGGATGCATTCAATGTAATCATATTTATGTAGTCAAAATAATTTGACTGTGTGACGTAATATCCTCTAATAAACTAAATTGCGAAAACGAGTTTGCGTACTGTACGTACTAAGTAGTAACGTACATATCTGACTAAACCTTTGATGCCAGGGACGTGAGCGGCGTGGAGCTGCTGATGAACAACCACCAGTCGCTGAAGGCGGAGATCGAGACGCGCGAGGACAACTTCAGCGCGTGCATCGGGCTGGGCCGCGAGCTGCTCGCGCGGCAGCACTACGCCTCCGCCGACATACGGGACAAGCTGCAGACGCTCACCGCGCAGAGGAACGCGCTGCTGCGCCGCTGGGAGGAGCGCTGGGAGAACCTACAGCTCAGTGAGTATCATACTCTACTACCTATGTGTTCTGGCGACATACCTCATATTATTTTTTGATTTCAACCCTTTTAATCCAATATTATTAGTATAATACAAATTCTAGTTTACTTATTTAGTTGATTTAGTTATAAAGAATTTTAAATTAGAGAAGTTAGTTCAATTTATCATATTTGATATAATATGATATTTTCTTTTGAAGTTTAAATACATATTAATATTATTTAAAATCTATTTGTAGGTCCCCATCTTAAATACAAATTGAAGTCATTGATATTTTGTATGAATTTACTATCTTTATTTATTTATTTAATGGTTCACCAACAGATATACATCGCATATAGTAAGTTAAAATATATATAGTTTAAATAGTTGTTATGATACTATATTACCTGTTACGTGCAGTCCTGGAGGTGTACCAGTTCGCGCGCGACGCGGCGGTGGCGGAGGCGTGGCTGATCGCGCAGGAGCCGTACCTGATGTCGCAGGAGCTGGGCCACACCATCGACGAGGTGGAGAGCCTCATCAAGAAGCACGAGGCCTTCGAGAAGTCCGCCGCCGCGCAGGAGGACCGCTTCAGCGCCCTGCAGCGACTCACCACGGTCAGTGCACACGCCACCTCCTCCCGCCTGGAGGTGGTTATATTAAGTTTGGCATGTCTCGCACGTTTTTTTTTTATTTTTTATTATTGTACTGACAAAAAACATTTTGTATATACCTTGAAGGTGCTCACATGTCTACTTCAAATGGATAGACTTTTTGGAAATATATTTTTTTTTTATTGAAATCAGTGTATAAAAATTAAAAACACGTAACGTAGAACAAAAAAACTTGTTTAAAGTCATTTAAATTTAATTTTCTACATAACTGGTAATAGCCTTATTATCAATACTACATGGTGATACTTTTTTCTTATGTTTATAGCATGTATACTGTACAGGTGGTGGTATTTTTATGCAGTGTTTTTTTTTTGTATTGAATGCACATATAAGCACATTTAAATAATTTAATCTCAACACTGATAATAGATTTGCACTGATAAATCTAATATTTCTAATTTATTGCATCAAATGTTGTGTCAAATAATATTGCTTCTTCACGAATAGATAAGCCTGTATCATTTTTTTTCTTAATCTTCTTTATATTTTGCTTAACTTTCTTTGCTTTGTTGTTTGGTGATTGGTTTTTATGTAATATAATTTTTTAATCACAATTAGCTTGAAAAGCGAGCGGCGAAGCTATGGCCACCAGACGAGCCTTGGGCTAAATATGACGAGTCCGCCTTTACCTTCAAATTCCCGCCGCATGATCTCCCATCCCACTCAGTACCTCTTGTCAAAAAAGTTGAAGTGCATGAAAAAAATACAGAAACCAAAAAGTGTAAACCGATACCTTTGGTCATGACAACTAACAGTTTATCCACAATATCTGAGACCAGTTCAATGTCACTGAGTCCGCTGTCACCGCAATCACCGGAAATATACAGTTCAATATTCTTTGAGTACCCGAATAGTAACGAAAAACCGAACATAAGGTTAGCTTGTGTCGACTTTATCCTGTGGGAAAAACTGGCTAGTCGTCAGGTCTACCCGAACGTGTCTCTTCTGAGGCGGCACAGTGACGCCTCCTCAAAATCTGGTAGCATCGCTAGCATATCAAGGTTGGTGAGGCGGTTTTCACGGAAAAGAAAATCGGTAGATGACGACAATAGAAGCGAGGTAGCGGTACTGTCCTTGCCCGGTCTGACGAGTAGCACCAAAGCGATCAACGATTTGGGAAAAGATATAAAAACCATCCCTCTATCCTCATCCCTGCTCTTACTCACTCAAGTCCGCAGTCTCATCCCGGAAGGTGCATGGTACTTTAACTACATAGACTCAGTAAGTCGGTTATTGCACACAACGCTTTTCCTTGTGCACGCTGCTTTATGTTCATAGATTTAAAGAGAAATCATTTTTTTTATGTATTCAATTTTTTTCTAGCTATTTGACTGGTTCAAAAAAGGGCAAGTCTAAATCCCATATCTTCTACTTCTTTTCTGCATCTATCATCATAATCAGCCTTTATCCGTCTACTACTGAATAAAAGCCCCCTTATTTGCTTCTACAGGGTTATAAATAATATTTCTATCTATCGATGTCCCTAATTGTATTGTACTCTAAATATTATGACACACTTCCAAAAATATAAATTAATAATATAATTTATCTCAATTCAAAACATATTTTTTTTATTTTGTTTTAAAAAAATATACAAAAATGTGTAATTTAGAAACCATGTAACTAATATTCCTTAAATATAAAATAATTGATGCTACTAATAAGCATTGATCGCTTAAACAGCTTAAGAAGTTTCATCATTAAAAAATCGTCGTAATATCAATACGTATTACAGTTCGAAGTGAAGGAGATGAAGAGACGTCAGGAAGCCGCGGAGGCGGCAGAACGCGAGCGTCTAGAGCGGGAGGCGGCAGAGGCCGCTGCTGCCGCACAGGACGCCACCGACAACGCCGAGCCAGAGCCGCAGCCGCAAGGTAACGCCCCCACACTCCGACACGCCCACACACTAAAGTCTGAACGTGGGCAAAGTAAAATTATTTACTGGGGATTTCCTATAAAATGAGATATGAATAAATATTTATATATATTCAGTGACATGAAAGAGAAAATCGATTCTATATATAAACTCTCATAATTTTTTTGTACGTTACTAATATCAAAAAAAGGTTTTGTACGAATATTTATTCATAGTAACGTTATCAATGCGTACGGGTATGTTAATTTTTTACTTTTTTCGAAACTTTTTTAATAAATGCAACATGATTTTAAAGACCAATTACGCATTGTTAACGTTTGTTTAATTTAACTTTTAAGTGCTCTTAAACTTACGTACTTGAATGATAAATAAGTCCTTTGTTTCGATCGATACAAATGCTCGAAATTTTCACTTTGGTAATTTATTTTAAAAACCTAGTTACTGCTCAAGGATACATGTATTCGAAGATACTAACGATTCAAAACTAAAGCTGAATTGCTTCCTTGCGTTTGTATTGTTACTGTTAACATTTGATTGATTCGAATGCATTTCCCTGACTTTGATAAACACTTTAAATAAGGCACATTGAGTTACTGTTTTGTGCGATTATTTAATAAGTGCTCTCAAATTATTGTAAAAAATATTTTATTAAAATTAGGAAAGTAAAGTTTATTAAATTTGATATAGAAAGTTTCGAATGTGAGATAGTGGATTTTTTTTTTTTCAAAATTTAACCACACTTGGAATCACAGATTGCATTAGCACGCATGACAAATCTCTAGCACATGAACGAACCTTTCGATAATACCAATAATATTTCCACTAATTTCACCGATTAGCCGGTGAATGTTGCCTGCTATTTAACAATTACTAGTACAATTTACAAAGGAGTAGGAAAACAAAAGACTCGGCACATTCGCACTGCGATCGCGCATAGTCTTACGGCATCGCTTGCCGCTTTCCATGTTACTCCGATGGCCGCTCGGTCCACAAACGAGTGACTTTATCGTTTGCGGACCGAGGCGCGTTACTTACCGATGTGTTGTCCACACATGCACACGCGTAGTCGTAAGGAGAACGTCCACTAAAGCGGCTGAGAAGGCCACAGAGCGACCGCATTCCCAGCCAGGTAAACGGAGCGCTTTATACTACCGATGTGCATTACGAGCATGAGCTTACATGGTAGACTAGCTCACTGCGCTCTAACTGCGGGGGGTAGATATGGTCATTAAACTAGACACTATTAGATTTGTAAAACACTCTTTCGACTTGCACTGTTTTATTTCTATCGTAGGTGCTGGATTATCTGTCATATATATGTTTCACAGATTAATAATGGTGCAGTTGCGACATATTCACGCTTTTCATGTACATCGAATACGAATATATATTATCATCTAATGTGTTTATATGTGCGTTATGATAACATCAGGTGTCAATTGTTTATTTAAATTGATATTTTTTATTTTTCGGTGATGGGACTGAATTCATTTATTATTCATCTCTATTTATTTCATTAAAGAGCTTCATACTAATTCTTCTTGGGGATGGAAGAAACATTCGCCAATCATTAGTTTTAAATAACCTAAGAAAAAAATATTTTGTTTGGCGGAATACTTGTTAAATTGTAAAAGTTGTAAAATAGAGAAAAAGAAACTTTATACAGAGCTAATAACGTATGATAAAAATTGAATAGTCGATTAAAAAAAACCTGATGCTATTGTAATATAAAATATATGTTCTTGTCTTATATTCTTACTTTCCGTTCGCTACAAATGGTGATGGTTTGATACTTTGCAATCATTTCTCTTGATCTTTACACGTCCTTGTATGTCCTAGTGTAGTGTCTTTATATTTTCCGTAAAGGCTGTCGAGAAGGTAGGTATTGCTTTCTATCACTAGCCTAATTTATTGCTTTTACAAATATGCACGGCTTATACTTTTGCTTTTCCCATATAATCGAATATAATCGAGCTTACTACATATTAATATCCTTGCTTTACCCAATATAACTAAGTACGTAATATAGTAAAAGTCGTATTTAATATACCTTAGCTAAGATAACTGTTTTACCAATGGGGAAGAATTCGTAGGTAGGACGTAGATACTAATTAGAGTATTTGTAGTGATGTTTTGATGTTGAGCACGAAGTATATTTGTAATTACCATGGTTACGTGTATAATGAGATGGTTTATTTTAAATTTTCGTATTAGTATAATTTCATTATACGCGTAACTAAGGTACGTAGCATGTAATGCTAACATAGCATGAGTGCACGTAGTATAGACGTAACTAGCACGTAGATGTACGCATGCAGAGGCGCCTAGCCCAAGCCCCGTTCCCGAGTCCCCGCCCAAGGAGGCGGAGCCGCTGCTGGCCACGCCCTCACCGGCCCCCGCACAAGATACACCCAGATCCTCTTCTTCAAAACAAACACCAGCTAAACCCGCACGCCTGTCCAGTGAGTATGACCCTAAGGTAGAATTGGTTTTAAATTGATTCAAATTTAATAAAATGATACAAATAAAGTAAACGCCCATTATGTAATATGAATTACTTTTTTTATTGTTTTTTACTAGTTATTATTAAGTTTGAATCACATTTATACTGAACATAACAATGTAACAGTAATATAGAGTAGTACATTAATAGTGCGCAGTGTCTGAGTATGGCATGGTGTTAACGTGTGTTTAGTGTTTTATGTATTAGTTGTAAGTTGCATGTACGCTTCTTTTGTGTTGCTGCGACGCCATGTTGTTTTCATGTTGCTTTGAATTATTTTTTCTGTTTTTTTCCACGTTCCGTCCATCACTCCTAAACCATTTATCCGTTTTAAATTCATCTTATTTTCTTTTTATACTTTTTTCACTTTTTATCATAACTTACTTTCCACAACTATCGTGATCCTCTACGTAATTTCTTTGTCCACTTCACAACATACCTATCTCCTACCCGCTCCTGTGCTCTCACCACTCCCCAACGAACAGTGGCAGGCACCAGCTCGACTCCGGCTACGCCCACTTCCGGTAAGGTGAAGTCGCGATCCCGAAGCAAGTCGCCGTTCAGAAGCTTCCGTTGGCGCACCGCGAAAAAACTTCTAACGGGCTCTCCGCATAGCGACGACGAAGGTAACCCCGATGTTGGACAGATGTGGACGGAATATTTGAAAAAGGAAAACAATAGAATTTTACGTCCTTAAAAATATATATAAAGATCCTTTTATTCTTCAGCCATCATGAAACTAGCACGAGAACATATACTTATTATGCATTGCGTGTCACTTTAAACATTATTTACTTTATTTTCCTTTTTTGATACGTGGGTAAATTTAGAAATATTCCCGCCACAGCTATTCAACATCTTAGAGAATGCGATGTATGCTTTGTGTGCTGTTGTGTTGTCGAGCGCATGGTCGTTGAATATATGAGTTTGTTATCAAATAAAATGTATATTTGTATAGAGTTTTATTGCATTTGCAAAACCGTCAAGTATCAAACCTATCACTTTAGAGTCAACTAGCGTCAGCTGTGCGTCATGTTTGTATGTTATTTGACTAAAAATAATATCGAGAAAAATCCTGGTGTCGCAACATTGTTGGAAAAAACTTTTAAACATAGTTACAATTTACAATCATGACGTACTTACTTGTAGTAACGGTAGCGTCTAGGTTTTCTATTTCAGGGGTACAAGCGTAAAAGCGTTTGCGTAATTGACATTTTGCTATACAGAGGGCGCTAGTCCCGCCAGCGAAGACGAGGGAGTGGAGGGAACTCTGGTCCGCAAACACGAGTGGGAGTCCGCCGCCAAACGCGCCTCCAACAGGTACGAACTCAAGTAGGAGGCCCTTTGGGTGCCACGCCCCTTTTGTTAATTGCAGAATCTTGCATATCTGTATCACTCGCTATGAGCAAGGCAGGTAGTGTTATCATTGGCTCCTACTAAATGTTAGATCTACATCTAGTCTCAAAATAGGCAACGCATGAGTTAGTGGTGAGTAGTCTCGGAAGAACTCGTTCCTTAACGGACGTTAATGGCTTACGATCCGACCTCGCTACGCCTATCTCTAATACGAAATAAAAGAAAAAATTATATATATTTTTTTTATAATGAGTTAAAAATTTCATGAAGTAATTAAGAATTTTTATTAGTCACCACTTCTTAGACCTAGTTTAGATATAAACGTTAATCACAATTTTATATATAATTATGAATTTTTATTCAGATCCTGGGACAAAGTTTACGCAGTAGCGAAGGACGGGCGCATGTCGTTCTACAAGGATCAGAAGTCGTACCGTGCGGCGCCCGAGCAGCCGTGGCGCGGGGAGGCGCCGCTCGACCTCAACGGAGCCGTAGTGGAGGTCGCCGCCAACTACACCAAGAAGAAGCACGTCTTCCGTGTCAGGTACACACAAAGTCGATTGTATCATTCTTGGCATTTGGGACCATAGAAAAGTATAAAATTTTTTGGGCATACATATTTTTAATCATTTTGTATCGGTGCAGTTCGAAATAATAAATCGTCGGCTATATACAATATTTTATACAGTGTAAACTTATAACGTTACTTTATTACAATTAGTGAAAATAAGACCTTATAATAATTTATGTACGTTAAAACTTATAGGCTGAGCAGCGGCGCTGAATGGCTGCTGCAAGCTCACGACGAGGCGGAGATGGGGGCGTGGCTGGACGCGCTTCGGACTCGCGCGCAGGCGCCCGCGCCCCGCCCACATACGCTGCCCGCACACGCGCACGCGCAGGAGCCCAAGCGCCGCTCCTTCTTCACGCTCAAGAAGAAGTCAGTGCGACCGCTCACATTCCTATTCTCGCCCTAACTAACGCACGCTCGCACGTACGGACCTTTGCACTACACGACCCCCCGCCATTGTGTAGTGCTCGTGCTTAACTGTTTGTCCGTCTGTCTCTATTGCTGTCATACATTTATATTGTAGTCTCATGACTATAAGTTAGTTGTGTCCGCAGTGTTCCATTTTTCTTACTTCACCTCTCTCTTTTGACGTTTTATTTTTTGGACTCCTTAATCTTAGTGTTTAATAAAATTCTTCTATCAAATTACATTAACACTTAAATTGAGATCTTAGATTATTCCCTTTAAAAGTATAAACACTTTCATACATCATATGCTTTACTTATGAATCATTTTATTATTATTATTGTACGTTTAACCCTAAAGCGCGAAAACCCTTATATGTATTTCATTCATTTTTAAAATCTGGTGAAGAACATTCCTACCAGTAAAATTTTATTTATCATCATTTATTATACAGAATCTTAGTATAACCAAAATTAATACCAGTAAACGTGTCAATGGATCATTGTCCTATCTAGTCAGCAATGTAAAATGTTATACACACGACTATATTATATTAACATGTTGTATTTTTCTTGCAGCTAAGCAGCACCGGCGCGAACGACAGCCGCTCGTAACATCCGCGTATACATGTTTCTCATTACACGCCGCGTCCCCCCGTACTCAGTGCGCTCGGGCGCGCTCGGGTTCGCTCGGCCGCCCTCGGGTCCGCTCGGCCGCCCGGCCCCGCCCCCGCACGCCACAGTACCGGTCGGACGGACGCCGCATATTTCTCACGACGCTTGCTTGAGTAAGCTTTGCTAATGACGAAATCGTGTCATGGCGGCGCGACCGACGACTGTCGACTTGTTATTATTTTGTTGCGTACAAAACGTTATTTAAGACTGTTCTATATTTGAGTGTTTGGATCGTTTGCCTTCGTCTGATATGTATTTATTGGCGGGAAGCCCGCCGGTCGAGTAAAAGAATATATTTTTATCTGAGTATGGTCCGATCCCACCCCGATGACGTATGTAGGTGACCTTGATTGTTGTAACGTGAATCGACTATTATTGTGAAGAACATGTAAAATTCTAAATGCGACGCTATTTATGAGTAGATTAATGTTTACCGAGATGGAAATATATATTATTTATTTATATACGTATAACCTTATGTAACTGATAAATTAATATAACTCAGTTGACTCTATATGTTTGATATTACAAATAAAATGAGAACTTAGATGTTTTATTAGAGTAACTATTGACCAAGCATCGTTGGATGGAATTTGAATATCATTCGATATTATAATGTAACCGCATTTACTACATTTCCCGTAAAGTTTTTTATCGATTGACGACGTAGTGTACGTGTACTGTACGTAACTGCTAGTTCCCGCCCATGCGTCGGCGTCGCCGAATTGAGCCTTTTGAATTTTATATTGACTCCTTAGAATCGTGTGTAAGGATTAGGTGGTAGTTGGCGCGGCGACGCCGTCGTGTACCTGTTGTAAGTACGCTTGATCGCTTGTATTTTTCATATAAATAATTATTTTACTGCCAACGTTTCACAAACGGTTTATTTGAATACGTATACCCTCACTATAGTTACGGTACTAGTTGTATGTCGCGTGAAGTCGCTTGTACTGCCACGCAAGTATGTATGACTATGTTTTATTTCAATATTTTATTTCTAAATTTTACTTTTTTTGAGAAAGAATAAAATAAACAATGTTTTCAAATAATTGATATTTTTATTTACCTTTTGTATCCTATAATATAAGCTGTGAATGCCTGAGCAAGTCTGTAATGAGATTTTGCTTAAATAAATAGACAGTACGTGGCGCAACTACACAAAAATAAATAAATATAATCTAGATTACGTTAAAATGGATAATTGATGAAAATTTTGACGAGATAAGATTTTATAAATCAATGAACGCCGGCTACACGCTCCAAAAAGATGACTCATGCTCACGTTGCGCCTCAGCCGAGCGTACAAGTAATAAACGGGCACGACTGGCCTAAGCGATCGGTTTGTGACGCATTAGCACCGTATCACGTTAAATGATGGTCCGTAAACAAATTCTGGAAATTGAATGGAGAGGAAAATAAGAATTCTAAAGAAGTAACAGAAACTAATTCTTATAATGAATGTTAGCAGAGATAAACGTAAGATGAAAAACATAACATTTTTGATAAACGATTTTATTGAATGTACTTACGTTCTTAGGTTACTTAAGCACATAGCTTAAACTAAAGTTAGCAATATTAATATATAATTTTAATTTAAATGATAAAATATTGATTTTCCTTCGTACTTAACAATATTTGCTAGTATAAAACAAATTATTAACACACTATGTAGCTTCTGTCTGTTTAAAATAAATAATTTGAATTTGAATTTTAACTACAAAATGGAAGTAGGCTATTCCCCGATGAATTATTGTATCTCGATACTTCAAGATTAGGAAGATAGTAGGAGTCCAAGATAGATATTTAAGATAAAATTTCATCAGATAATGATAAAAGTTTTCTCACATTTTTATGTCTCGAGATACGGTGATAGTCGAGTATACGAAATAAGGAGAACATGTTTAAAATATTGTGCGGTCTGTTGTTAGGTATATTATGTGTATGTAGTGGTGTGTCTGCGCAAAATGCTAGGGTCGTCGGTGGAGCTATCAGTGAACGGGAGTCGCGACCCTTTCAGGTATAGATATAAAAAAATGTTTATTTTTATCATCGCAATACCGCAATACGTTTGCAAAGTAATAAACATACATACATATTATGTTTATTACTCTTTGCAAAAATTATTGAATAGGTTCTGGTGAAAATTTACAATAATATAGATTACACTCACAGGCCATAGCCCATAATTTAAACCCTCCTTGGAGAATGGGAAGTACATGGGTGAAACCGCGGTGAGCTACTGTATTTAGTATATTTAAGGCCCTACTAAAGATGAAAAATACTTTTTTATTTTTTAAACATAAAAGATTTAAACAGTGACTCGTTCTTTCTAAGCATGCTATGAGAAAATTAAATAAAACTTATATACTTGGAGGCTACAAAATTTTCGTCTCTTTCATGTATTTTATTGGAAAAGTTTTGAGGCAATCAATTAAACTTCTTCTTTGACTTTTATATTCCACTTTTAACATACTTATTTAAATATCCCATCTTTACCCAGCTGTGGCTGTAATGCAAGTAATTGCACCTGTAAATATTCAACATTTCCTGCGTGACCAGTCACATGGTCTAAATAACATTAATAAAATAATAGTTTAAAAAACAAAAAAAAACACGCTTTACAAGTCTCTCCGAGTTCGCGCACTAGCTCTATCTCGCTTACTCGCATGCAAAGGATGCGGAAAGGAATTAATTAATCCTGGCGAATCTAATAGGGATAATCGGATTTTGTAATCGAATTATTGCATTGTCATCGGTCTTTGACAGGTGTGCAAAGTTTGAATTAAATCTGATCGTTCAAAGTAGGACAAAATCGAGCTCAAAGGAGTCTGTTACAAACATACATACAAGCAAACAAACATACAGGTAAAACTAATAAAAGCGTGTTAAAAAATAGGTGGCATTATACCTGCGCGTGGGCACGACGGGAGAGCTGGGCTTCTGCGGCGGCTCGCTCATCCACCAGGAGTGGGTCCTGACGGCCGCGCACTGCTGCTTCCACGGGGAACAAATGGTTGACCATGGACAGGTTATAATATATTTGGATAAATAAACTAGCGATAAGACGATCTCCGTACTAAGTCGGTAATTGTGACATGCGAGTGAAATCCAGTTGGATAAGATGGGGTCTTTGTTCAACAGAAGACTGTTGATAAGTTTATAAAGAATGATCATTTTATATTCTACAGACAGTTTTATTTATCACAATCGGTCCAGCAGTTGTAGTGGTGGCAGGCATTGTGGTAGCAGTGTCACTTACATACGCCCAGAAGAATGATAATATTATATATATAAAGCTTCTAGCTGTCCCGACAGACTTCGTTCAGCCAAAATTGAAATTAAAAATAGGGGTTGATCGTAGAGGGCTGAAAAAGGTTGTATGTATTTTTTTGGCTGTTTTATAAAAAAATAAAGACAAGAAATAGTTATAAAAATAAAAAATAAAATAATTTTGGGTGGGTCACACTTATCATTTAGGGAAATGAAAAATAGATGTTGGCTGATTGTCAGACCTATTGAATATGCAGATAAAATTTCATAAAAATCGGTCGAGCCGTTTCGGAGAAGTTCAATTACGCACCCCGTGACACGCGAATTTTGTTTATTAGAGATAAAATAAAAGTTATTATTCAGGCTATTCTCGGAGCCCACTCCCTGTATGACCGTTACGAGAACGGGCGGCGTATCGTGAACGTGGAGGAGATTACGGTCCACCCCGCCTGGGACCCCACCACCTTTGCCAACGACCTCGCGCTACTCAAGCTGGCGAATGTTATACAGCTTACCGGTACTAGTCATTTATTTGTTATAATAACATAAAATAAAAAAAACTTATGTAAGTTTCTTACATGTAGTGTTCTATGAAAAATATGTTTTATGGCAAAATGGAGGCAAATATTAGTCATTTTCCCCACCCACAGAATTAAAAAAAATGTGAGAAAACAGATATCGTTCAGACATCGTTTATGTACCATAAGGCTTGAATCACTGTATTTGTATATCTGCAAGTAAAATAATATGTAATTGATCTCAATAGAACACCGTGAAAAAGCTCAATAAAGCTCAGAGCCATAAATTAGAAAAATGCATTTTTTCTAATCGATGATTTCTATTACAAAGAGAAATCCGCATCGCTGCGAGAAAATAACCACAAAATTTTCAGGATGTCGTAACTTAAGGTTGAATTTTATTGCATGTTGAACTGTGGCATACATTAGTATAGATTTATATGTAGCATTGAATGGTTAAGTCCTAACAGTGACAAGATACAATAAATATTATTGTTAGAAATATTTCGCAGACACAATAAATGTGGTCCGCTTGCCGTATTTGAACATCTCAACCTTCAACTTAGCGGGCTTGGGCGGGCTTGTGTCCGGCTGGGGCATCGCGGCTGAAGGTAAGAATACTAGCCATTACACATTATACATAATTTTCATGTTATTTGTCCAGGCCAAGTGGCAGGTGAGCCATTCGACGGTTATATCACCTCATAAAATACAAGAACTCCTTCACTGTCATAATTCATAAGCCGAGTCATTAGCCTTACGAAACGCGATTATGAAGCGTTGACACGCGCATTCAATGCAATGGGGTGCGACGCGGTGGCTGAGTCCTACGTGCACGCGAATTTAACATACGGCACGATATTAAGTTCGCGCGAAAATATCAAATCAAAATATACATAAAAAAGTTCGCTTCATTTCGCGCCATTTCCTATGTGTTTGGTCACGTAGGACACTTGAATAGGCTTTGAACAGTTTGTTGTTTCGCGTTCCTATCTAGATCGCTCAGGTAGGACGTCGCCTAAACATAACCGTCAGATTACAACCGGCATGCATTAAATGCATTCACCCTGCGTCACAAAATTCAGAGAAGCCTATAGCCACAATGGACGGAAAAAGGCTGATGATGATTCATGATGCGTTACAAATAAGAAAACCCATTTACGTTTGTGACTCCAAGTTCTTTGGTTAGACTCTTAAGTCTGTTAATATCTTATATTTTGTCATTGTCTATGACCAAATATAGGTATTGTTGCTTGCAGGCGTGACATTCGTGTCTCCGACGCTCCGCGAGCGCCTGATGACTGTCATGACAGACCCGCTGTGCAACACCTCCTACTTCAACCAGCTGTCGGGCAACACAGTCTGCGGCTTCAGCATGGCCGCCGGCACATGCAAGGTAAAACGCGCCTTGTCAGCAAAACGACTCAAACGCTGTGACAAAACGGCTTGACGCTGTAAACTGTTTTTTCTTATGACTGATGAGAAGGCGTCCCTTAACGACTAACTGTTTTATATATAAATTATTTTGGTTCTAGGGCGACAACGGCGGACCGATGACAATATTCTACAATATCACTGAAGAAGACATATTGGTAACGTTAACATTAATCAATTAATGTTGTGAAAGTATGTGAAGTTTACCAACCCGCGTTGGGCCAGCGCATCGGTAAACTATGGCCCATTATCCTCCTCGCCTGATTTCGAGGAGGAGACCGCAGTGACAGCAGTGGGCTGTGGGACATATTATAAGGGTTGATACTTCACTTTTTTGCTTTAATCAATGTTATTCCTGTATCAGTCGTACTACGTAGCGATCATTATTTGAATAAGCTTTAGGCAGGCACCGCTCATATACGAATATTAAATCACTGCATATTGTATTTATATTGTCATACTAGTGTAGGTAGGCGTTTCACTAGTAACACAATTTGAGAAACATTAAAATGGAAATTGCAATTGCCATTTAATCAAAATTGCCACGGTCTGTTAAACTAACGCTGTTGCTGCCAACCTTAGATATATTACATGCTGAAATCTTTTTTCCTAATATCGTTTGCGGTTTCACTGTTACGATCACAAAGTATACGATAAAGATACAAGGAGTCCGAACGATATAGGCTTTTCCATAGTATTCATATACACAATAATAAACCCTTTAATAAACTTAGTTCTCGTTTCTGCCACTGGCTGCGCTAGAATCGAGTACGTACCGATGCTATTGTACCAATCAGCGCCACAATACTTCCCGCGTAAAGATTTAAACGAGTACTTCATATAGAAAGGCGCGCTCTACCGGCAAAAATTCTGTCCCCTAAATTGAGACTATATGTTCAACATTACGTTCGGACTCCTTATATCTTCGTTCTACAAATTACAATACATATATATAATTCGTGGTTACGATTTAAATATCAATAGAGTGTTTATTATGAATTCCCTCAGATCGGGGTGGCGTCGTTCGTAGACGCTAGCGGCTGCAACACCGACCTTCCGTCCGTATTCACGAGGGTCCAGCGATACTTAGACTGGATACACGAAGTCACCGGAATACCATTACTATAAGTAATCTATATACTATAAACTATAAGTATATCATAATTCATAATGTGTATTTTTTACGTTTTTATTGCTTTCCTTTAAATATATTATTAAGTTCAATAATTGCGTTTTATTATACATTTTTGTATTTTATCATAATAATTTTTTTTAACTTACTATTTAGATATAAGTATAAACGTATTAATTAAAAATCAAGCGAGTAATCTAATTTTGTAAAAAAACAGTGGCATACTTGCTAAATATATGGCGCTATTTTATAACTACTGAAAAAATAGGGTAGTATATGAAACCTACGTAATCGTATACAATATTTATTTATTTATTTTGGCATCAAACAGTCATAGATATAACATAGTAAGTATATAATATAGTTTTACTACATAAAAGACAAACAGTGCCGAAAATTACAATATTAAGTAGGTGTAACGCTTATAATATTATGTGCTAAGTTTAAGATACAAATATGCTTAAATATAGGTATTTAAAAATGTCTGAGCAAATCCAAAAATTAAAAGGAGCAACATAAATTAAATCTACAGTACTAGTTAGCTTATGCAAGTTTAAGAAACAACCTTTTTTTAAACTTATTGTAGGAAATCCCAAACAAATCTATATCAGAAAATTGTTTATTACAGGAGCTTAGTGCTCGTGGGATAAAGCTATTTAGAGCATAGTTTTTTGTGTAGTGCGGTGGAACAAAAATATTTAATTTACGACAGGAACGAACGGGTAGCCGGGCACGTGCAGTAAATGATATTTTGGAGAGTAGGTAAGGACAATCTATTTTGTTATTTAAAATTTTATAAATGTACAAAACATCGATGAACTTGCGACGATCAGCTAAGCTGAGGATACTAAGTTTTTTAAGAGAGTTGACGTAATCAAGGTTTGTATTATTAAAGTGGTAGTTAAGAGTATTTATAACTTTTTTTTGTACTTTCTCGATGCGATTTTCGTGAAGTTTGTAATTAGGATTCCATACACAACAACCAAATTCCAGAAGTGACCTTACAAATGAGAAATATAAAATCAAAAGTGTTTGGGGTAATATGTAGGTAGTTATATTTTTTTTTACTGACAAAGTTATAAAAAGTGACGTTTTCCTATAGGAAATGCAAAATCATGGACACAATAATTCTACAGCAAAAAAAAAATTGATAATACATAAATCAATACTTATAAACATAAATTGAATAAAGTAAACAAGGAATGTAATTTAGGCGTATTTAAAAAATTAGAATCAATTATTTACAATAATTATTATGTACACACTTACCTATTTATTTGAGAGCTAGAGTATTAGAGTCACTGTTCAAAATGTCCACCGTCATTGTCACTAAGTACACACACGAGAATAACAACTAAGAAAGAATAAGAAAGCGCGAATATGTTATACGAACGACGCCGGTCGCCGACTACGGACTACCTACAATTTACCAACCATAAAAATATAATCCCGCCGCTCGACCGTCGCGCCTCATACCCCGCAAACTCCTTGCTTATTTATTTACTTTCGAGCTACAAATTCTCAATGAATGTTATCACTAATTAGTGTTTGTGCGCGCGTACGTACAAAAATATTTTATTGCATTTGTCCAACAATTAGGTATACTATGTGGGATTTATTTAATAATGATTTTAGTTTTTTTTATTTCTTTAATGTGTTCAGTAGCGGCAACTGATATAGTTATTTTTTTTCTGGTAATAAAAAAGTAGTGATGTATATCTTTTTTACTTCCACGTTATATAGTTTACGTTAGTCCGATAAATGACGTTTTAGATATTACAATTAAGTATTAAATATATAAAAAAGTAAAATAAAACAAATAATTTTATTTCAAGCTCTTTATTTCGACCAATAACCACGCTTCGATCCGTCCACTCCACACATTTATGACAACTCAGAACCCTCGCCCACTTCACTCCGGAATCTACATTACAAATTGGTGTTGCTACATAAAATTTAAAGTGTGCGACATAAGCTTCACATGAATTCTTCTAACCGAGTATAATAATGTGATTTATTTAAAATTGTTTTTATAATTACAACAACAACTTTACACAATTTCATGCATTAATTATTTTTATAATACATTCTGTTTAAATTATATCGTACCTATGGCTAATATTAAATTCACATACATCACAATACTAAAGCACGGCTATTGCTTCATGCGCGTACATTTGTATATTTACAAATTATTATTTTTTTGAAATTTTATAAATTTTATAGTGCAAAGGAGGCTGTCCACACGCAGTCATCATTTTCTTGTCTAAATGGTATTAAAAGTAAAAACAATTTCTTTATTTGCGCGAATTCATTTTATCATTTGTGAAATTTGAAGACTTTTAAAATCAATTAATTATAAGTGTAATTCACAAAAAAAATTGAATAAAAAAAATATACAAATTCATAGATTCCTTTCTTTTTTAAGTTACAAAATCTAAGGCTGTGTGTGGTTAGCCAATGTTAGTTATTTGAATTGTAAAATCGAATTATTTGATATACTTTAACTTACAAATTAAAATGACTTAAAATTTAAGACTAGAAATAAAACTTATGATATTTTAATATTTAATTATCACTAGAATATAATTCAATAGTGCTCATGACGATCAAAAGCCGAAGATTTATTAAATTTGTAAATATCTATTATAACTTGTCGGGTATGAAGTTAGCTCATCATTATAAAATGAAGCGTGAACAACTTCACAGCTATCAAGTCAAATTGAACAGATAAAAGTCACATTTAAAATATCATTTAAGATTACATATTCTTCAGGCACTATTAAGGTGTGTGAGGGATAGGAATTAGAGGTTTTTTTGTAATTTATAATCTTAAGTTAATAATCTAACATCAAAGAGGATTTGGTTATTTGATCAAAATCTAATTCTATTTCTACGTCACCTAGTTTTTATGAAGTGTATATGTAAAGCCCTGCATAGAATTGTTAATATCTTATTTTAAATGAAGCAAATATTTACAAAGAATTAGCACTTTAATGAAAATATTTAAAGACGAATGACAATTCCATTTTTTATTTCTTATTTACATCAAATCGATAATTTACCGGAAACGCTAAAGAAATAGATACGTATTGAAATAAATACCTAAATTTGTTTTAATACAGCACAAAATAATCTTAAAAGGAAGTAATAATTAACAAAGTACATTATAACATGATATCACAGTTCATTTATGCAAAAGTATTATAATAAAGAATGCCAAGAAATGTTCACAGATTACAAAATACTCGATACATCGATATGGCATGACTCTACGAAATCATCGCTAATTTTCAATGGCAACACAACATTCTAAAATGGCATATTTAGCGTGCATTCGTGACCTATCATCATTATTGATATAAAACTGTATTTACTAATGTTTCGACTTAATTTTCAAATCGATTTCGACATTCTAATCAACTCGATACCCCGCATCGAGTGTCATCTACAAAAAGTTACAATTTAGTATTTAATCTGTCATCAGGACAAAGAAAATATGATAAAACATAATAAACAAATAACTTTTAGTGAATCTGTGCGGACTAATATCTTACTAATGAGTATGGAATATAAAGACACTCTATACGAACGAGGTGCCAAGCGATTTCGAATATATTCCTCACTACTCACTAAAACTTAGATTAAATAAAATTAAAAATAAATTTGTTTTAAAAAATTATAATATATTTTTGTGAGAGTATCTTTACGTCAATATTAACGTCTTGAAAGTATGTATTCGTATTTCAAATAACGTTCAAAATCCGCCATCTTGTCATGAGAGTGAATCAAAATGGCTGCCGTTTTAAAATATATACAAAGTCACGTTACATAAACAGACGTTGGTACTTGCATTGCGCTTCAAAAGAGAGAGGTATTTTGTTTGTAACAAGAAGTATTTAATGGAGACTTTTATTTCATTAGTTAATGAATATTCTTCTATAGATGGTCTTTTTACTGCTTCTGTAAACCAAGTCCTTTAATTCTAAATTTTAGCGGTAATATTGGGCTATCATATCCGATAAAACGTCATTGAGTTATGTGACGTGACTGATATTCCTATATTAATGAACAAATGACAGTTAGTCCTACGTAGTGACGTCATCATTTAGCTAGTCGTTTATGTGGGTACTAGAACTTTGAGTATATAGTCTGTTAGCAGCGTCGGGACTGTGGGGCTGTCTTCGTTGATCGCCTTCAGTACTGAAAGAAATTGTAATAAACATTATATTAGGCAACACATACAAGTTTGAGGAGTTTTGAAGTCTTTTTATTTGGTTTTAATATTTAGAGGTTTTAAATAAGAAATGGTACTCTCTGGTCTAGTTATTATGTATACTCAGTATGGAGTGATTGCAATGGGTAGAATTTGTAAAAAATTACATTTTGAATTTATCACTGATTATTATTGTACTTTATTTTAATAGAGAAATAAATACTTTTTGAACATTACCAAAAACATATTTGATATTTTACGCTAAAACAAGTACCTGTGATGATGAAATGCAATTATTAAATACTCATAAGTTTTAAATGTGATATTATTTGATATATTCTCTAGATATTTTATGGTATTTTCATTATAATATTGATAAAAATACTCACTCTTGATAAGTACTTGCAGGGACTGGTTGTCCGGTGGTCCGTTGTCTAGATGGAACGGTATCACAGTTGTCAGATACTGAAAACATAAATAATATATTAGTTAAGTCAGTCAATTACATACTTAAATCTCTATTTACTACCATATCTAATAAAATTCTTTCTAATTAATTAAAGCAATTTCGACTTTAAATCCTTTATTCTTCCTCTCTCATTTAAATAATTTACAATAATAATGATCAATAGGGGACTGGAAATGATTATATAATCATTAAACTAATTTACTAATTGTGTGTATGAACTATGAAGTTTACTCATCCAAATTATCACACACTGTATGTATACATACAAGTACAAACATATCAATTAATAATCAAGCGAGTAATCTAATTTTGTATAAAACTTGTGAAAGCTTTTATGTTTTTTTAGTCTATCTTCTAGATTTAGCCCATTCGCACAGAGGAACGATATGCTGTTTTTGCTATATTTTATCTTATTCAGAAGACGGTAATATTGCTTTTTTATTATCTTCCAAGGGTCTTTAACATTTTCATTGCTTTTGCGTCCCTTCCTGGACATGCCTTTTTTTTTTGGCGGGTATGTGGGACTCGCTGCGCCCGAAAGATGGTAAATGGACGGATCTCTACCCACTAAAACCCGGCGAGTGCCACCAATGCCGCCTTTGGTGAGGTGCCCCGGATCTACAAGCAAGAGGGCACCTCGACGGCTAATCAGTCCCTCAGGGGACTGACGCCACCTCCACAAAGCGCTTGCCCCGCACCACAGAACAACCACTCCCAACGTCTGGACAGTACAATGAGGTGAGGTTCCCATCCTCACCCCTTGCCCCCTGCTCTTTTGTCCCCTCTTCTTATAAGAGGGGTACAAAGAGCCCCCTCGGCTCAATTCGCTTCACCCAAGGTGTTTGGGTCACCCTGGGCTACTGTGCCCCACCGCCACGACAAGGCCTGAACCATGGTGGGGTTCCTGGACATGCCTGTTTCAATTAGCACTAAGTCCGATTAGCAGACCTAATCCGAAATTATCCCTTGCATGTTTTAAAATCAACTTACCTTGGACTCGGAGTGACTGTGGTTCAGGTTGGGCGAGCGCGGCGGACCGGGCCGCTTCTTCTTCTCTATGTGGTACTGGCGACGCTTGTTCTGGACGGCCAGCAGCAGCGATATGAACGTGTTCTTCAACTCCTTCTCGTACTCCAGCTCGTCCCGGAGGGCCAGCTCAGCGATCAAGGTCTCGGAGAACTCGCGGATCAGAACTTCCAACTCCATGAAAATCTCATTCAATTGGGCTAAGGAGAGCTGGCGTAGTTCTGGAATTACATTTTTATTGTTATTTATTTTCGCGTTAAATTAATCACAATTTCGTATTTAAATCTATCTAGGCACCATACTTAATTTTTTTACATATCACAAACTTAATTTATGATCGGAGCTAATATTGTAGATAAGAAAAATGTAAAAAAAGTAATAATTATTTTAAATCTGAATATGTAATTAGAAGACTTAATTTTAAAATTTAGACAAAAAGAAAGTTCGGGGCCATTACTCCGGACGAGAATAGAGTATAATATGTAGGTGCTACTAATATAAGTAGATCTAAAGGTAGCATTCGAAGTCTAGCAGCCGTGACTCTCGACGACGCGACTTAGCGGTCGCGTCCCTAGCAGCGCCGCACCGCTTTGTACGCAGGCCACGCCCCCCGACCGCGCTACAGCCTCGCGCGCATCGGAAAGCGTCACATAGAAATTCCTACAAAGCGAATGCGGTCGTTGTCGTCGATTTAATTCACGAATAAAAACCTCTTGAGGATTAAAATGAAAACCTGTTACGGATTTATCGTGGTTTATTGAATTTTTTATATGCCCGACGTTTCGGATACTTTACAGCAACCATGGTCACGGGAGGACTGTCACTGTCACAAGGACGGGAGGATAATGAGTGAAATTCGCGTAAACATAAGAAACAACTCGTGAGGATTGCTATACCTAAACTGTTGAACAAAAATCATTATTATCAGTTATCATTTAAAGTACAAAAATGTATATAATTCAAAATAAACGTAGCTCATTCGTGTTAAATATATCACCACAATTTACTATTTGTCTATTTATATTTGATGATAAATATGTTCGGACTGCCGTTACATTATCGTCTTTGAAAACCCAAAGTTGATAGTGTTGTGACGTTTGGACGGATTTATTGTAATGGTGGAAACAAATGACAACAGTTGTGAGAAAAATTAATTATTGTGTTTCATAGAACGTTTATGGTGCACGTATTGAGGGACTTATAGAGCTAAGAGTGAAATAAAATCATTTTTGGTATGACAGATAGACGGACAACTTACATCGTATAAGGGTTCCGTATTGTCATTTTAATAAGCACGTCCATAAGGAATAAATAGTATAACAGATCGATTATATTAATCCTAGTAATATACTTACTATCCTCATAGAGTGGAGAGCTCAACACTTCTTTTCCCTTCTCCAAAGCTTCGTTGTACTCGAGTAGGTCACCCTCCGACGACGGTGTCTCCTGCATCATGTCGTCGATCTCTTGTATGACCTGTCAAACAAAAAAGTTAAGTTGTTGATAAAAAAGGCCACACGTCTCCGGGTGTTGGGCCGTAGCATCGACCACATAACCCATAGACTCCTAATAACATGGGAACGGGTTCTGGCGACACATCTGACTTATAGTTCCGATGTAAGCTGTAAACAATGTACTCAAACTATCGTGTCGTCTCATTCTTTCCCGTTGCGTAATATATCCATTTCTTTTAACGTTCCGTGATTGGTAATATATGACATTGAATTAGGTAATCACAGCGTTGTAACCCCTTCGTCTCACCTCAGCTAGTTGCCAGAATGCAATTAATACGAAAAATCAAACATTAGGAATCTATAGGTTGTGTGGTCGATGGGCCGTAGTTTACCCATGCGCTGAGCCAATGGGGGGCGATGAACTTAAAAGTTAACACACGAACAAAGACTAATCTTTTCACTAGATTTCCTAACAGTGTTGCCACTTGCCCATGTGCACCTCCGTTCGAGGTGATACTTCACACTTACCTCGTCAGCAGTCTTGACCGGGCACTCGTGGTCCTGATGCAAGCCGCCCAGGATAAGCGCGTGCATGTCCAGATCAGAGGCGACCGCCTCGTCCTCCGAGCTGTGGATCTCGTCGTCAGGGGTCATCGCACCCTGGAATGCAGATGATGCTAATTAAAGATCGTCAATTCATCATGCCTCGAGGGGTTTAATCTATCACAAATATTTACAATATTATTTTCACGTAAATATTACAAGCGAGATTATCGGGTGATGTCACGTCTGAAAAAGGTGCTGAAACCGTACGCTTAGAGGATGGAAATACTTATTGAATATAGGTACTTAAGGTGACCTAGGGCTTAGGCTAACATACTTTGGTGCCCAGTAAAATTATTCTGTAAAAACCATTTCGATATCGAGCTTCACCTGAGTGATATTTACGCTCACTTCGAAAGTGAACTTTATTGATATATAGATAGAGAGTCGAGTTTTAAAAAATACAAATCCGTCAAATTCGTCATATCACCGCGGATTCTGCATTCGAGATTCAAAAATGACCTTATAGAATAGCCCTACTGCTGCTGACAGATATAAGGTAGCTGATATACTCATTCCTTAGGCTATTTAACAGGTCGGGTCTGTTTGTATGTTTTATGCATTCGATGTACAAAAAGCAGACTTATAGATAACTAACGCCTCGGTTTCACCCTTGTATTTCCCATTCCTTTGCTAGTACAGGGATAGATAATAGATTATAGCCTATGTTATTCTAATGTGTAAGCTATATTATTCTAAAGTTTTACCAGAATGTATTAAGTAATATTGGAGTGAAAGAGTAAGAAACATACATCGATATATTCTTACATACTTTCGCGTTTATAACGTTGACACAGAAGGAAGCTCCTTTCCTCAAAACCTGGCGATATGCGCAACCTTAACCTGCTTCTATAGAATATACTAGAAATAATATAGATAATAGAGCAGCCTGTATTTGTTACACACAAACATGAAAACTGTGGTTCTTCATGTCACGTGTCCCCGATAAACCGTATCGAATAAATATCTAATATATCCTGCCGCGACGACAATCGGGGGATCCCTGATAAAATATTTATAAGATATATAAAAAAAACATTTATTCTTTGCTTGTTTGTCATTGTCACTCACTAGTCACATCAGATGTGCTATTTCCAACAATACAATGCGATAACTGTAAACACGAAAGGATAATTCGACAAATAAAATATTTATTTCATGTCGTAACACACAAATATGGTGAGTATTAGATGAAAAGTAATACTTGGACCATAAAATGTATTGGCCAGTCAAACAATGGTGCAATCTTCTTTCTCGACATGGTTATTCTCATTTTAAAAGCTGCATTGTTTCGAAACAAAAGCAACCTGACCGAGTTTTTTGTTTTACTGGCCCTTACATAGATTCTCTGAGTGGCCCTAACGTATTTTCGCGCGGACAGACAATATCTTTTACAGTCAAATTTTGTATAATATAGATACGATATCAATTTTTTGTGATAAGTTTCTATGTTATTTGATAGATAAATTATTTTATTCGTTTCAAGTGGAATATAATGAAGAAATACAAGTTACACGATTTAAAATTCACTAAATCGAATCCAAAATATGATTACTAGAAAACTAATTGAGTATCAGATAGTTGAAAATTGATTCGATACATAGCTTTAAACTTAACATTGCTTTTAGATATAGTATACTAGCTGCCCTGACAGACTTCGTTCTGCCAAAAGTAGTAATATGGCTAATAAAACATAGGTGTTGATCTTAGACGGGTGAAAATTTAAGGTTGTATGTATTTTTGTACGTTGAATCATAAAAAAAAAACAAAAAAAAATTGCCAATAAAATAAAAATATTTGAGAGTAGGTCACCATTATCATTTAGGGGGTGAAAAATAGATGTTGGCCGATTCTCAGACCTACCGATAATTTATTTAAAAATTTTATAAAAATCGATCGAGCCGTTTCGTAGGAGTATGAGAACGAACATTGTAACACGAGAATTTTATATATTTCAATAAAAAAGCAATCGTAGTCGAGAAGAAATCTTTCTGTCTAGCATCGAACGTTCTCGATATTAATATCCACGGTCGAAGTCATAAAACATATGCATTAGGAACAATTGGTGAGTCCGCTTGGCCTGTTTCGATCGATATTGCACTGGCCTTAAACTTTATTCAGAAATAATTGAGATGAGCAAGCGATTGGAAACGCTTTTCTTCAGTCAAAGAGATGCTTTAAAGTTAAATAGGTACTACATATAAATGTTAAATACAGAACACAAACAATGCAAGGTTTATTGATTGTAGAATGATTTATTTGTATCTATGGGGTCATCCATATATTCCGTCACACGAATTTATAATTTTTTACCCTCCCCCTATCACAGATAGTTGTGACATTTGTGACTCCCCCCTCCCTTGTGGGACGTCACATTTTTTGCAACTTTCATAAATCAGTAAATTAAAACAACTTTTATTTAGTTTAGATTATTACTTAATTTGGTTCTCTTTATTATTGAGAATTCGTGTTATGTTATGTTCGATGTTAAGATGTGACGTTACAGATCTCATGGATATATTGGACCCTCCCACCCCCTGTCAAACAATGTCATACTCCGTCGACTCGCTGATCGCTCCCTCGCCTCGGGTAACGTATTTTATCGTTTTGATTTTCAGATTTTTGAGAAATATGGCCAATGTTCACCGGGGATAGTGCAGCTTCCCAACAGTAATAGAACTTTTCAAATCGGAGCCTATTCAATACAAACAAACAATCAAATCTTTCCACTTTACAATATTAGTATAGATATCTTAAAATGTATATATATATATATATATATATATATATATATATATATATATATATTAGTAGTAATTAGTATTAGTAGTTTGTTTCTGCCAACACACAGAACTAGAGATACTGTCACAGCATGATGGAATTAGCAATTGATAACTTTTAGAGAGGACGAAAGGCACTTGTCTGATATCAGCTGATATTATTGTGATGCTCATATTTTACTGGTATGATCTCTTGGTCACTTTTCTTTTATCAAACCATCGACTCCTATTACATACTGCATAGAGTGTAATATCGTTTGTCTGGTGATACACCTTGATGTCACCTCGTATGATTGATGGACCGGAATATTCATATCCGGCTGTATAAAGTCTTTTGTATCGTGAAAGGGAAACGCTTGTGAATTGGAGACCAAGTGCCTTTGTCCAGGGGCTTGGACAGGATAAAGAAATAGACCTCGACTCAGGGTCTAAAAGTTTCTCAATAATATCATACAATTAGTGCACTATAATATTGGTTACCTCAAAAACGGTATCTCTGTAACATACCTAATCTCTGTATATCTTCTATTTTATAGAAAGATCGATTAACTTCATACAAAATATCACAGTGACATACATAGGTCCAATTCCGTCTACTGAAATGTGTGTAAATCATCACTACATATTATAAAACAGTCGCTTTTTCTGTCCCTATATCCCTTTGTACGCTTAAATCTTTAAAACTATGCAACGGATTTTGATGCGGTTTTTTTTAATAGATAGGACAATTCAAGAGGAAGGTTTATGTATATAATTTATTAAGTTTTTATATACATTGGCTAAGATATAACAATAATTGTTGAAGGTGTCGGGAAAAAATAGGCCGCTTGGGAGTTTTCAACGAAAACGCTGCCTAAACCCTTTGAGATATAACAAAATAATGTATGGTGGAATTGTGTATCTTAAATAGGTCTACAAAAAAGTCCGCGATGGCATATGTCTATCTCTTAGGGATATCATACTATATCCATTTAATACTTAAAAAAAAATGGGCAATTATAATGTGATAATTTGAAAGTTATTTACACAAATACGGTATGAATCCTTATCATTTTAAATCAGTTAATTAGCATATGCATTTTATGAAGATTATGTTTGCCCTTTACATCATGCAAATTAAATGAATACTTTAGGAGATATGGCAAAATCAAAATAATGCAGAAGAAAATAAATCGTGTTGCTGTGATACGAACGAGCGCGGGCGGTTGTCTGGTGTCTAAGGCCGTAGTGTATCAACTCTGGTAGACGTAATAATATGATCAACGTATGGTGGAATATATAATAATAGTATTATATATCCTAAATATGCCTACAGAAAATCTGCGAAGGGATATTATATGTCTTTATGTTCAAGATGACATATATTCATTTTAATACAAAAACTTAGTAATTACTAAAATAGAAAATGATCATCATCAGACATGATAAATCCGTAAACCTAAGTTCACGCGGGCGAAGCTGCGGGTAACAGCTAGTTTTTAATAATGCAAAAAAAATATACCTTTTTATCACTTAAACTCAAGGTGGGGATGTGCATTTTTCTGGAGAACGATTTGGTCCAGTCGATGGGCAGAATGTTTCCGAAATTACCGGTGATCGTCCACCACATCCTGAAACAAAGATAACACATTTATATTTCAAATTTATTAAGTCATATTTACAGGTGCTAGAAGTTGATGAAAGTCAGTTAATACAAGTATTAAAAATTGGAAAATACAATGAACGATGGTATAGCCATATAGTGGGTATAGACTCTTGCCTCTTGAGTAAGAGATCCGGGTACGATTGTTTTCAAGGAGACCCGTACCCCGCAGTGTTACATATGAGGGTTCATACTTTACTATACTACAGTAAAACACAATGAAACAAAAAATATATATTGGAAATTTTCGTTCGTATGTTTGACAAGTGAAATAACGATTTGCAGGAAGACAGACTAGAAATCACCACAAACAAGTCAACTAGTAACTATGGCTTTGAAGTTCTAAATTCGTCCTAAAATATGGGGAATCTGGGATATCGCAGTATCAGTTATCATTTCCATAACGTAGTTCTTTCTTTTTACAAGTAATATTCTCAGTCAAAGAATGCACAATTCCAATCAAACTAAAATAGTTCACACCAAATGCTTATGCAACTTTAAAACATATTAAAAAGCCTTAACCGCAATCACCATAATGTGGTTGTAAATACACCATACCAGACGGTTTCGGTGGAATAAGCACCGCAATGTAGCTTTGAGATGTTAATAGCGGAAGACGTCAGAGCTACCCCAAATACATAATATTTTGTTTATTTACATATTTAAGACATCCATGATCCAATGTAATAATAAGGCAACATTTTTATTATTAGGGCTATTCTTCCATGATTCGCTCTCTCTCTATTTAAGAGCTTTGCTCTTGTCGGTGGAGTATTCGCCACTCATTCCTCCTCTCCGCCAATACCTTCACCTCCCGATACGACATAACATGTACCTTCTCCTTTATTTGTTGCATATAACTCCTTCTCGGTCTACCTCTTCCTCTTTTTCCATCAATCTTTCCCTCTATGATATTTTTTATAAACAAGTCATGTCGTATCAGGTGATTGTTATTATAAAAATCCTTATCATTATTTGCAATAAACTGAAGATACACAAGAGTAGGTAAGGTAACTTATTACAAACAAATAGCACAAATATATTCTGGTCCCAGAGGAACAATATCCACCAGACAGCCTTCGGTGTGGGGAATAAATCGATTTAGATAAGGCGATTCTGTGAGATAGGAGTTGATCAATATATAATTGACTTTTAGGCAAGGGATTCGAATTTTATACAACGATATCGTTACTTAACGTAAGTAAGCTGCACGAATGAAATTTTGGTATGTTGTATTTAATTTCCAAAGAAGTGTCCGTTTTTTTTCCAAACTATCCCGAAAATATTTACAGTATTCAATCTTCGAAATTCTCAGAAACGATAATAATGCTACATTTAGCAAATTGGGAAAAAAAAATATAATACGAGTATGTTGCTAAATTTCTTGTACGCGTTTTTATAATAATTTAAATAATATATAAGTAATTAATAATTTTTATTTTATTTTTTTAATCATTTTTTTTAATTTATAATTTTAATAATTGAAATAAATCTAACGAGATTAGTCTAATACGGTACGATTGTTTTTGTAATTGGTTTTAAATAAACCAAGACGTAATAAATTACATTACATAATTTCATACACTTATATTTTTTGCCTATATAATTTGATATTATTATAATTGTGATAGCCCCGGAGGCCCTACTCTAGCGGAGTCATCTCACCTTGTGATCCCACGGCCCAGCATCCAGCTGGTGGGATCCGTCAGCGCTGCGTCACTAATCCCAATTGCTCACAAGGCCGTCGGATCCGCGGTAAACAGTTACAAACAAATAAACTACGTTGGAACACATTTTTTTAAATTATTATTAATAATTTTTGTTTATAAAGATTATCTTGATAATTATCAATGATAATAATTAATAATATATATTATCTAGACATATAAAGATGTGTTTTATTTTTGTTGATTTTGCCTGTAATTTTAATAAACATATTAAACGTAAAAAAAAAAGAAGTTTTTTGTTTTTGCAATAAAATAATCAAAAGTACTCTTTTATAACATCTTAATTATCATAATAACTGGATAATTATCTCACAATTATCGGATACTATTATCAATTAATACAATTATTTTGATAATTTCCACCCCTGCCTTGAACAGATGTTTATTATATCCTATTATTACCTCTCCTATCCTCTAATCCTTAATCGATAAAACCTAAATATCTTTAATTTATCTATCCATATCCTAAGAGTCATGGATTTGAACTGAAAATCTCTTTAATTCCAGTAATTTGACGTCAGTACCATTTAATGGCATGTTTATTTATCTAAGGGCCTCTTTCACAATCTCCAGATAAGTTCCGAATAGGCTATCGGCAACATATTTGACAGGTACTCCATACTCTATCTGTCAACCGATCAACCGATATTTGTCGGATACTCCATACTCAATCTGTCAAATATGTTGCCGATAGCCTATCTGGAATTTATCTGGATATTGTGAAACAGGCCCTAAGCAAATAATCATTATCAAACACATTCTTGCTGAATATGCCATATATTATCCCGAGAGTCCCACTCCAGGCCCCATGTGATTCGCTATCCCTACAGGAACATGACACTGGCGCGTGAGTCAGCCGGAGACGCAAATTGGCGTCAATTCGAGATGCCCCGCGTCATGACACAATTGAGGAATGTGTCACTCATAACGCATTACATGGACTGGATACTAGACTAATGGACTAGATATTTTAAAGTCACAAGCTAACGAACGCTAAGATGACTGGATTTAGTGTGATACTAGATTTGCCAGCAAAAAAAAATCTACTTGTCGTTGCGTCGGTTAAGCTTTATTAATAATAATAGTTAGAAACTTTGTTACTAAAATATATTACGTCCCATAAAATAATACGTTTAGAATTTGTTTGATGATCTGAAAACTATTTTATTTCGGCGTTGGAAAAATACATTTCAGTGTCATTAGTTTAATATCCAGGCTTAACGGTGTTTTTTTGAATGTTTAAATAACATTTTTTTATCTTATTTTATTTCAATTATGGCTCAGCAGTCATAATAAAATCTGGTCTTGGTCGGTTGTTGATAGATGGATGGATGGATCCTCCATTAACCATCTTCATGATAATTGAAAATTGAATATAAAAAACTAGGTGAGAGTATTCTTAGTCCCTTTTTCTATGTCTGAATAACATAAAGAGCAATCAAATTACGAGTATATCTACAATACATAAATGTGTTCAGATGAATCTGAATTGACTTGTTTATTTTAAGACTCATGGCAGAAAATTTATTTTATGTCTTCATATAAATGATGGTTATTTGGTTGTGCAAATCACACAGCCAATTTCAATGCTCACATGAGATTCCTTATTCTTTTTTACGTTAAATTATAATACTAGACGAATAGGCACACCTGGAAACCTAAGTATTGAAGTATTTATATTATTTTGTAAATTCATCAAAGTATGTAATTGTTTTAATTTATTATGATTTACAATAAATACAAAGTTGTAAGTCCGTCATAAAAAGTATAAAATTAAGTATTTTTTTTTTGTTAGGGGCCGTCCATAAATTACGTGAGGTGTTTTTTTAACTTAATTTTCTGTACCCTGGTGAGATGTTGATTTGACTCGACCGCCTCCCCCCCTTAAACATCTCACGTATTTTATGAACGCCCCCTTAGTCTTAGTAAGAAAAAAAGACAAGAGATCTTAAAACTTAAATATTTATATCCTCTATTACATGTATATGTAGGTACTTTGATATTTTAATTTGTATTACATAATCAATATTAAAATCCAAAAAGTTATCACTCACAAGAGCATAACATCGCGAAAACAAACACGATAAGACTTTAATTGAGAAAGCAAAAAGGTTATCAAAGGTTATCGTCGTATATAGTAGAGGTCGACATCACCCAATTCAGAAAGCTATATTCAAAGGTTGCGCAGTTTCGACGATTAAAAAACGTATGTAAAAATAGTAGACCGTCGTAAAGACTTCATCACTTACAGTCTGTTTAACGCCGATATCATAGCCGTAACAGTAGTAATGGGCAATCATTGAAATTCAAATATCTTTATTTCGTAAATAAGGACGCGTTCACACGTGTGCTTTTTAACCGATCGTTAAAAAAGCGTTTGAATGATATGGTAATATTATAATCTATTACCTACCCATGTTTTTGTTCAAATGAAAGCGATTTAAAAGCGCGACGCTTTATAGTCAAGTGCTATTGGATTTTCGAAATTAAGTGTTCGACGTTAAATCGAATTGAGCATGCCGAACTCGCAAATCAAGCTAACGTCGGATTTTAACGCTATGCTCAGATTTATAAATAAAGTCAGATGGAGCATGCCGAACACGCGAGTGACGCCACCAAAACGGATACAAATTCAAAAGCGCACTCAATCTAATAGTAGTTTAGAGTACGAGGCTACGTCAAGCACTTCAGCCTTTAAATTTGTTTTCGCTTTGAAGCGTCACTCGGAGTCGGGTGTTCGGCATGCTCCATCTGTCTTTATTTATAAATCTGTACCTTCATATTTTTCCGTAGTAGTATTGCATTTGTGCTTACATATTATGATTTTGGACAGAATCTTGGATTTACTAATGCTGCTGTAAATTTTAATCATCTCTAATTGCTGAAAGTGGAAATTACAAATTGTTATAATTTAATGTACACATTATTGAATAGATTGTACATCGATCCACTTGAAGTCTAGAACACGGTTTTCTAGATAAAAGGCTGCACGTGACCTGGATTTGTATTAAATGTCCCCATTTATGTATTAATAGTCTAAGTGGTCAGGTCGTGACGATACACATTATACTCGACTAGCTGTTCAACGCAGCTTCGCCCGCGTCGTGTATGAGGAGTAATGATGATTATTTTTATATTTATCACCTTCCTTATGACATAATCTATCTAATATCAAAATTTTATCGACACCGCCCTTTAGAAAATTGGCTTAGTTGCGTTTATAGAATAAGAAGCATTAGTATATTCTATAAACATAAAAGAGACTAGTCTAGAAGGGCAGATAGACAGAAAATGTATGGATTTTTATTATCGTTTTGTTTATCAGCTAGAGTAGCTGTATTTGTAAGATTGTGATGAATTAAGTGAAAGAACGTTATTTGAAACCTCTATGCCGTTATACGTAACTGAAATTTGTAGCAGTTTTATCAGTGTAATAAATAATAATAAACTCTTAACTGGTTTATACAAAAACAATTAAACACATAAAATACAAGTATAAATCAATTATAACCGGCGTTGTTATCGCTAACGAGCGATTTCTATAACGTACTGCATGTTTCATTATATGTATGTATGTATTTCACCTGAGTGATAGAGCTCACTTTACGCTCACTTTAAAAGTGAACTTTATAATTGATATAGATAGTAGAGTTTTAAAGAATACAAATTCGTCATATCACCGATAATTCCGCTTTCAAGATTCGAGAACGACCTTACAGAAAAGCCCTACTGATCACTAGTACGATCAAATGAATTTGCTGAGTAAATGGTCTGCTGCACGTGATGTTAGGCTGAATAAAATTTATGCGCAGCCTGCAGCCGCATCCGCGATAATTTGATAGTAGTGATAATACATACTATTGATAAGAAGTATTGCTGCAGAAGTAGCTAGATATTGATGTTGGATTGCTAACGAGCCCTCCGCAGTGACTTGTGACTCTCTCTCTCTCTCTCTCTCTCTTTCTCTTTCTCTAGTAAAAGTTAGAGGCACAATGGGTTTGGCACGTTCTTAAGAAAAAAACCCTAAATAAAACTAGATCAATAAAGTTCTACAAGTCTATTGCCGAATGGAAAATGCGAATACGGACAATAAACACGCAATGTTTGCCAATCAGCCCGCGAAACTTCTGATTTTAATTGCGATGAAAATGCAATAAGCTTTTTTCTCTATTCAAGCTCGAATCGAACTAGGACACAAAGGAGTGAGGGGTCCGTAATTTTATTATTTATTGATCTATAGTTTTAGAAAACTTTTAATAATTTTATAGCATCTATTTAAAATATTTACCAAAGTTGCGAGTAGCTTTCGAGCAACTTTGATGAGATTACTAAGGTTAATTCTTACATAAGGATATTATAGGATTTAAATACCGTAAGAACATAGTTGTGTACTTCTATAAAAACCTATAAAATCAAAACTAAATCGACCACTACATCAATACTAATAGATCAGAAAAAGAGTTAACATAGAAGATAAGTGACATAGAATGGGCAAATATATTTTTCATATAAGGCGTTTCTTGTGGGCGTTATGCAATTTAATATTGTTATTAAAACACAAATATTGTAATCAAAGCGCACACATCGTGTGTGGCCATAAAAGTGTGACGTCAACTCCAGATGGCCTGAGTTTGGCTGTAATTGTGAGGAGAGCTGCGCATTGCCACAGACAATATGTTAATGTATTCTTAGTTTTTTTTAATGATTACATTAGCAGACCCAGATGGACTATCCTAGCTTGGCTAATTGGCAAATGCCTAAGCACAAGATCGTTCTAAGTTAATGTGTTTAGGGGTCCTTTTGGAACTTCAGTTTAGACGACAACCTGGGATATTACATCTTAGATACAAGTGTTGAAAAATATCTAATCCAATTTATATTTTATTAAACAAGCAATAAGTAATAATAGTAATTACGCTTTTTAAATATTGTTTATTAGCAAGGACTAATTCATATAAATTAAATTTAGAATATATTATGTAATAAAGCTAATAAGAAAAATATTTAACAAGCCATATCCACTCTAAGCGTCAATAAGAATCATAATACTGAGTAGTAAATAAACTTAAAATTATTTTAGCTTTTATAACTTAAAGTAAAGGTTCAAGCTCTTAAGTTATGTTCCCCCTCACTTGAAAGTTGCTCAACAACATTTTTAATTATTCGCAATGAAATATTGCGTATACACTTATTTAGTTTAGTGGATCATTAAGTTGAGATTTTTTTTCTTTGTATATATAGGTATAGTAATAATTCCTATGTATACGTAGAGAAAATAATATGTCGAAATATTTGTATTATTATTAGAAATGTAGAGACGAACAGAAATATATTTTATTTAAAAATGTTCCCATTAGTTAAAGATGTCTTAAAAGTTTACTCTAGGGCTTAGATTAGGAGAGACATTCTAAAATAGTTTTTAGTTTTACATTTCTTTGACGAGTTTAAACTCACCTGAACTGGGGAAGCGAAAAAATATTTCGTAAATTACGTAAAATTGTTATAGGTTAACAATTTTACGGATTTACAATAGGATTAGTATAAAATGGAGTTAAAATGCAGTTTAAGCAGAAGTGTTGGTCGGTCGTTAACCAGGTTGGAGGACCTCATAGCCCGGGTGCTAGTAACAGGTCTTCACCCGCGAGATAATTCGTGAGACGTAATAACGTAAAATAATCAGCTGGTTATGACATGGTACCTTGTACGTCAGCTGGTGACGAGAACATGAAATTTTTTTTTCACTTTCAGTGGAGTAGTTTATATGGATGAAATCTTTATATATTAAGCTATCATCTATATAAACCACTCCACTGAAAGTGAAAAAAAATTTCATATTCTAGTCACCAGCTGACGTACAATGTATGGTACAGCTGATTATTTTTTTCGTTGAGATATTGGGTTAACTACAATTTAACAAATATTTGAGCTGAGAGGAAGTGACTGAATTGTTATTTTATTTTTCTTCATGCGTGGGGGGCTCCCACCGCTCATCCCCCCAACCGAGAGCCAGCTGACTTATGATACTGTTCTCTGATACGTCTCACAAAGTATCTCGCGGGAGGAAATGATTGACCAAATTTTCACCTGGCTCCCGGACCATCAGGACAGTAGTGATGACAAATATGGAAGAATTTTGTGGGTGACGGTAACGTACTTTTGCCCATATTTCGAACGAGGCTACCGTTGATATTATTTTATTTTTTTGTTGGTTGGATAAACAAACTCGTTGACGTGCCATATTGTATTTTTTGTTAGTTGGATAAACAAACTTGTTGACGTGCCACTCGATGATGGGGATGGTGCACCAATAGACTATTCCGTGTAACTTATTTATGTATTTCCTTTCTTGAGACAAGATATTTTGTCACTGTTCTAGTAATTACACTGCCTTACGTATTGCTGCCATTCTTTCCGAAACACAGTACAGCTGCTCCGCGGAAGTCAATCCAGGTGGTGGTAATAATGAAATTAAAAAAATGCAGTTATAATATTTAAAAAAAATATATGTATAGTGTTCTAGTATTCGTACTAATTGTGTACTAAGATGGCTTGTCCCAGAAGCGGTGAAACGCAAGCCGATATGGTCACGGCAGTTACCGTTACCTCTATATTAGTTGACCACCACGCGAGAACTGACCCACTGTCAAGACAATTTTATTGTAATAGTAAAAACGCGAAAAATGATGTCATTAAAATTGAGATAAATTCAAACTAATGTGTGATTAAAATGTCTCAATTTAATTTTTACTTGAATTAAATCTTAATCATAATATGTGTGCATAATATTATGTTTGTTTTATTTTGTTACACTAATTCTAGAACACCTGCGAAATTTTTAGGTAGCATAAACAATTATAAAGTTGTTTGAATATCTCGTAAAATCGTAATTAAAAATATAATTTATTAATTTCGATTTTACAAGATTTTTAGAGCAGGGTTTTCAAACTTTGTTCAGGGAATCTTTCCGGATAACAAATAACATTTTCTGGGGCAGTATAATTTTCATTATTTTATGTAATTTATACAAAGTGGAGAATCGAATACGTTGCCCTCCTCATTCCTATCCCCTCCAATGGGGCATTGGAAACTCACAAACACGAAAAACACGAAATGCGACAGCATACCTGCTTTACGCCAGTATTATGTGAGTGTTGAAAAGCAGAACGCCATAAGCCGTTACATCTTGGCACCACGAAGAAAAAAAAGAAATTTCACTTCAAGTTCAAGCATGCATTGTTTCGTGAAGCATGTCAAGGTGTCTCCTTAGTTAGTGTAAGAGGTAGCATGAGCCGAGAAAGTGGAGTGTCGTAAAACCAACTAAATATTGTTGGTTTTCTAAACATTCACACATTTCACAATCTGCTTAATCCTAGACAGATGCAAGGTACCGTTTTATTTGTACACTAGCAGCGCCCCGCGGTTTCACCCGTGTACTTCTCGTCCTCGTAGTAGTAAGGTGATAAATTATAGCTTATGGGTTATACTATGTATAAGCTATATTATTGTAAAGTTTCATTAAAATTCATACAGTAGTTTCTACGTGAAAGGGTAACAAACACAAACTTCGCGTTAATAATATTAGTAGGATATTGTGTTATTCTGATGTATGTATAAACTATATGGTTATAAAGTTTCATAAAAATCCATTCAGCAGTTTTTACGTGAAAGAGTTACAAACATCCATACAAACAAACTTTCGCGTTTATAATATTGGTAGGATGAGCGTATATGGTCTGATCACGTGACGGGAGATCGGCCGTTTTTTTATCTGTCAATTCTGTCTGTCTGTCCTCAGCAGTGGTTGAAAAATGGTGATGATGTTGTAAATTACCTGTGGCTCATTGTGGCCCATCTGATTTAGGTCATATCATATAGTATTCTAATCGACATATTAGTAAAAACTTTCATTCGGAACAAAAGTAAAACTCACTCTACCTGGTTACTTAAACTCAAGTATATTGTCCGAGCAATGTACAGTTTACTTTGTGGTTTTAGTCCATTAGCCTTATTAACTAAACCTCATGTGAATACCGTCCGTTTTATGGCGTGTTTTATTATACTATGTTGCTCTTATTCCCATGTACTTTATTTCTTGATTGTATTATTTTTATATACATTATCGTCTGCTTTAACGTTTCAACGATCAATAGTCAGATCTTTACAATGAGTAAAAAGACACTTGTAATTTATTATCTCAAGTCTCAAAAAATCAACAAAGTATCAACCCTTATATGTCCCACTGCTGGGCACAGGTCTCCTCCTCGAAATCAGGCGAGGTAATGTGGCCCATTCCCATTGTGGCGCATCGGTAAAGTTGGACCCCACCTCTTTTGAGATCTGTGTGTCAAGTGTGAGTTTTTCTTTTGGCATTCGATCGTGAGCGCGTTAGGCGTTTACTTCGAGTTTGTATGAGATTTGTACAGCGCCACCTAGTTTTAAACGCGGGAAATAAAACATGCAAGTGCGAGTTTTTATTTTTATTTACGCCGTATCGAATGCTGCTGTGCCCAGCAGTGAGACAGATAAGGAACTATACTTTACACTAAAGTCTAAACCAATCTGAGTATTGGAATCCAACATTTTTCAATCCAGGTGTAGAATTCACTATATGTTCTATGTTACTTTATCAAATTTAAAATATAAATAATAGTAATTTGTTCCAAATGCATTTTAACATTTATTAAAACAGAAAAATATGACTGATAACAGATAATTATGGAGACAATGTTAGAACAAAATAATATTTCAAACTTTTACCTTTAAACTTAAAATCTGTGTCCATATATATAAAGCCTCAAAAGGCTTTCATTGTCAGGTTACATAATATTCTCAGAACTGGATTCGGGTACGGCATTCCTTGGCCCGTCGTAAAAGGCGCGTCGTGTGAGTGGTCGTCCTTTTTTAACGGCCACAGATAAATCTCGTGAGAATACCTAAGGTATCACGCCGACTGTCCGACGGCATTATTCAAGATGATAATTATTCTTATATATCACAATAATGTGTTATGTATGTTGTATTTATGTCAGAAATGATGACAGTTTAAAAAAGTGTTGATATTTTATATGTCAACTGCTGGCACGGGTCTCCTCGAAATTAGGCGAGGAGGGTTCACTGATGCGCTGGCAGACCCGCATTGTGGGTTGATGAACTTCACACACCTCCAAAGCAAACACAATATTTATCAGGCATGCAGGTTTCCTCGCGAGGTATTCCTTTACCATTAAGTGTGCGATGGTCTTGTGTTCAGGTACATTTAGGTAATCCTATTAACCTATTTCAAGGCACGACAGAAAGGTCACGATCAAACCCTGACCTCTCACTCAAAAGATCGAACCCATACCTACTACACCATCGTCGCTCAAGATTTACATTCAACTCTGATGGAATGTTTTCTATATTATGTATTTCATTTTTATTACATTTGTAATTACTGATTATTCAAGAATATATCAAGAATTTAAAATACCATTTTTGAGTTAAATAATACTGGAATAACGTCCAAAAAAATTGGCCTTTTTAAAAAATTTACAAAAAGTGAAATTAAAAATACAAAGTGAAATTTTCGACTGTATATTAACTGTTTACTGTGTTTTGTTATACACGTCATCTATATACTTAAATAAAAACGAATCGTCAATATGTATGTATGTACGTTATACCTTCAGAACTGCGTCGAAGAGATAATTCCTTTTTTGTTTTATTGGCTATCGACAGGATAAGGTTTGTAAATGATTTGACGTTTGTCGGGTTATATAATATACATATAAAACTTATAGAAATCTAATCATATTGTAAAGCAAATAAATAACCCCTGTTTACTATGAATTTATAACTAAATGTATTACTCCTTGACCTAGGCGAGCGCGTCCTTTCCAAGACAATAGAACATCAGGTACATGGCGAGCCATAAACGCACATAATCAATATTAGGTATCGTAACATCGCCATAAACTTCGAAGTACAATATGGCTTAATTTGATGCCACAATTGTTGTTTGTGGAGATGTGTGACCACATATTTAGGTCATACCAATGACTTAGGAACGGTTTTGACGGTTTAAAAGGTCATTATAGGGAGAAATGTATGTATTTAATGTATGTAAATATTTTATTATCATCATATCGTCATCTCTGCTAAACTAAGGCCTCATTCAATGAACACCAAGATGGCTGATCCCTTGCCACTCGCATCCAACACTACATAGATTACATAACATACATACACTAAATTCAATAACACACTTTTTTTTTCGAAAGGACCTATGCTGTTGGCCTTAAGGCCTTACCATTAAAATTGTGAGATGTCTTAGGAATATAAAATTTATAAATATATATTTGTCGAATAAAAATAATAGATACTCAATAAAACTATTGCAACGGGAATCTCTTGAACAAGACATTCGTATATAATATCGAAATATCGATCTCTACCACACAGTTTATAAAATGTCCCGTTTCAGAAAATTTTGTAGTACTACTTGTACTACACTTGTACTAACTTTATTTTTATGTATTAATTTGTTGCGAATTAGTAAAAATTTAAAAAAAAAATGCTAGATTTCCAATCTGATGCAAGATAAACTCAAGCGAAACGGGCAAAGCAAATATGATACCGTTATTTTATCGGTGTGAAGAAACCAGCAATATTTTAGTAACATAAGCCATTAACTAGTACCGGCTCATAGCCGTAAAGAACCTTCGAGAATGTTGGAAAAGCAACGGGGCTCCTGGAACTAATGACATATCCATTACATCTTCCCCACAATTTATTTTAAGTTATTTTTTCTCTTATGTCTGTACTTTTCATAGACTTACCACTAAATTGAATTTCTAATGGTGTATTTTATTATAATTTGGTGTAATCAGCTCATTACTATTACATTTACGGACGTAGGACTCTCTTAATAAACACAAAGATCGGTTTCATGGATACATCTTCGACCATCATCACATTTAATGTCAAATGTCGATTAAGCATCAAGAATAGACTTGAACTAGATTCTAAAAACTGTCTTTTATTGAAGTACATTTTTTTTAATTTGATTATTGACAAATAATATTTATTTTAATTTATTACATGTAAGTATTTTGTTTAATAAATCATTACAATATACTTATTATCTGTGCAATAAAAACGCTTGCTTTAGAAATAGCTAAATGGGTTCTCGCAGTCTAGTGACGTCACACGTTAGTAAATCTAGTGTTGTAAGTACCCGCTCTATATTTTGGAACAATTAATGATAATATTTATTTGTTTATGTATTTTAATGCAAACTAAGCTAGCTAACAAAGCTAGTATATTGCAGCAACTCGCGATTATATGCGCCCTAAAATAAAAAAAGACGTGTGGCACTCGGGGACTGCCGCGGTAATGCTATTGCATAGCATTTTGTATCAACTTATGCAATTATAATTATTTATTTATTTTAATTATTAATGCAGTATTTCTTTTTCTTTGATATTAATTCAAGTTACACTTTTTGAGCGTGGTGACCGATAAGAAAACATTTTTTTTTCCTTTATTAAATAAATAAAAAAATATAAATATTTTAAACAATATTAACTAATATTGTTTAAAATATTTTTATTATTTTACAATACATGTGTTATATTTTATTGTTATTCGTGCGAGCTTCGTAGTGTCGTACAATACGTCTAGTTGCAAGCACACAAACACCGTGTCGAAGACTGCCGAAAAGAAACGACGTTAGACGATGCATGGCCTTCAAGTCACACCTCCGTGCCCGTCGGAGTGGGGAGCGTTAGGTTTTATTTTCGTTACGGAATTTCTGTACTCGGTCCCCGCGCTCAAGGCCCGCGATAGAAGCTATGCAATAGCTTAAAAAAAACTTCAATAAAAGGGATTGAGGATAGAAAAAAAGAGGAGCCTATTGATCTGGATATGAACCAAATTCACATCTTAGTTATATATAGTATTTCTCATAAAACAATTAAAAAACATAAACATTTTAATATACATCCATATGGTCTCTCGGTGTAGTGTTTCGTAACATTTTAACGAGGAAGTGTCGTGGACGCTACCTGGTGTGCACCTGCATCACAAAAAACGTACACAAACTCGGTCTATTTCGAGACAATTATCGTTTTGACCCACCTTTTTCCTATTACAATACTTAACTCACGATATATTTTATGAGATTCTGGCCCGTATATGGGAAATAGATTAGTATACGTAATAAATACATATTATATTCTTTCCTAGCTTCCCGTAAGCTTTATCTGAGATAAAGATTAATAAACTTGGTTTTTTACATATCGTATCACAACCGGTGTGTTTCTTTAAAAAGGCAAGAAAAAAACCAGGAAACAAATTTATATGCAAGTATTAACATGCAATGAGAATAATTTGTAATGAAAATAATGGAGATATGAAACTATAGACATATCTAGGGGTATAATTATACATCTGTCGGGATTTCAACCCGGGACGTCTCTCAGGAGAAGAGTCATAGAGAAACTAGCTTCATTAAATCAAGGAGAGAAAGTTTTAATACATATTGTTTATTTTGCAATATCTGTTATTTAAATTTAAGTAATACAATTATGTGATGAAATAAAACGAAAGATTTTGAATATAATACATTATCATAATCTGCCTTTAAGTGTATAGTAAGTGTATAATATTGCGACGATAGTCTAGACTCTAGACTCCAGAAATTATTTTTTTTTTAATTTTTACGTTCACCTGAACATGAGCCTATTGCTTCTATCGCTCGCTACCGGTGAAGGAAACCCTCGTAAAAGAAACCTGCATGCATGCATTTCAAGGTGTGTAAAGTACATAAGCCCGCTTTCGGTGAACTATGGCTCTACAGCCTCCACGCATTTTGAGGTGGATATCCGTGCCCAGAAGAGCTTTCATTATCATGTGTATATTTAAAGCTATTCTAAGCTGAAAATTAACACCGGATCTATAGTCTGCTGCACCCACAAATGGTCATAATATTTTATTTCTCTAAAGGAATAAAAAAACTTGAGCGACGAAGTAATAAATATTAAAATTCTGCACGGCTGCTGCTCAGTGCCATCGGGAAAGTAAAAAAAAACGGGACTGTTATAAAATTCTAAATTTAAATCTCTCCCGCTTTTTTGTAACGCCATTATGTCACACATCGCAGTTTGTTAGTCATAAGTGCCGTTTTAAAATATCTTACGCAAGAGAAATTTTATAAATTCCACCTGTTTTTAAAAACATCAGTATTACAACACATCCTAGATTTTTATATCCAATAATAGACAAGCTAGGGGACGGAGTCAACATCTTATACATTACATACTGAATAGGTATGGTAGGCATACATGACGTGTATGGTGGGCATAATATAATATGATGTATATAATATACATGAAATAAGAATGATCGATTGTCTCCCATGCGATAATAAAAGTTGACTACATACGTTTTGTTTTAATTATATATCAACATTTATTTATCTAATTCTTAAACATTTAAGTAATTTAAAGTGGACTAACAAATCTTTTCAAAAAATCAATTTGTTAATGAATTTATTATCGTTTTAATTACATTATGTAAATGTTTAGCTACCGTAAATTGATTAGAATAAATAATTCATGTCGAAAAAATCTTTAATTTGTTTAGAACATAAAACTTGTAATATCAATGAATTATCTTTTACTGTGTACATTGCGTGGGTGATTCAAATAAAATTTCAACGTGAAAAAGCTTTTGATACAAATGAAATTTCGAAATCATATTTCATTAAAATAATTGAAGACATAACTGGCAACATATTAAAAAGTTATATTAAAAAAACCGCAAGGAAATCGGTCCATTCGTTTGAGAGTTACGATGCCACAGACAGACACACACACAGATAGACAGACAGACATCGAAGTCAAACTTATAACATCCCTCTTTTTGCGTCGGGGGTTAAAAAACGAAATGCAACAAGATCTGATGACCTTGAAACGTCTAAGCCGATTTTAATAAAACATCTCAAGAACAAACGTGGAAAAATAGAAATGGTCCTCCCGTGACCATGGTTGCTGTAAAGTTTCCGAAACGTCGGGCTTGTAAAAAACTAAATAAACCGCGATAAAATCCGTAAAAGTTGTTTCATTATAATGAGTGAAATTCGCGTAAACTTAAGAAAACAAAATAGAAAAAATAAAAAAAATCACAACTAAATCATTTGTTTAAGATCTACGGTTTTATTATCTATTTTAAGGTAATTTTCATTAATAAAACCATTTGATAATTAACACGCATAGCAGATAAGTTTAAATTGCATAGCGGGGGGTGCGCTCGGGGTTAAATAGGGCACTGGGGTCAACGTAACAAACGGATCAATAGCGAATCTGAGGATGCAATACGAAATACGGTCAACGACCTCTCTATCTAGTGCAGTAAGGTCTTTGCGTATTTATCCGGTCATTTAAACGAGATTGGTTTTATTATAACAATATGATTAAATGTCATTATTATAGGTTTATCAATGGTTATGGGATTTGTGAGGAATGCCTCTGAGGGTACATATTTGAAGTTCACCTATATTGGACCAGAGCATAGGTGAACCATGGATAAATATCTAGTGTCTGATTTCGACGAGCTGTATAGTGTAGTTGGTAGCCAAGCCATACGCAGCACTTAATGGTAGTTGGCTAATGGCGACTAGTAACATTATCTGGCCAATCTCCTTCGTCAGATCTGTAATTGTCGGTGTCCGTAATAACTCTGTCTTATGGAATCACAGCATAGCTGATTTACTGATGGGATAAGTATAAGAACCTATGCAGAAGAAGGCATACAAGCTCATCTCACCCATTATACTTACTTAATTTTACATTATACTTAATTTTTCCAAAATTGAATTATGTAGAAGTGTTCCCTTTTTATCTTTCTAGCATCAGGTAGAGTGAATGAGTTAGAAAATGGCACATAAATAAGAAAAGAGAGTGAGAAAGAGATAGAAGATTGTAATCTGCTCTCCACAAATGTTTCTATTGATTGTGGCGTATTGAATGTAGCCTTCGCGTCTATTTTTATTTGAATTTGGTTAGCTATGACAAAGACAAATACAGCGGCAATTTTCACATAGTGCTTTAGATCCCTAATAAAGGGAAGTATAAATTTGTTTGAAAAGCTTTGGTAAGCAATTTGGTTCGCGTAGGCATATACATAATATATCACTTAAAAGTTATGCTACATGTTGATAAATAGCAAATATTGTTTTCATCAAATGGTATAAAATCAATGTTTAATGCGCGTGACGCTTTGGTTGAATTATAAAAACAGACGACGCAATCTCATTAGTCTACATACTATTTTTGTTTTAAATTAATTAAATAACTTCGAATATTAGCTACGTTAAACCCAAACTCAATTTATTATCTGAATTAACTCTTTACAAAATTACAACAAAAATGTGTATGAATATTATAAAATAATGAATAGCAGACAAGAAATATGCGCTACCGATAGATTCTAAGCGATCGACAACATTAACCCAATTTATTGTATACCCAGAAGCAATCTCTTTTTATTAAATTGTGATTAAAGTAAATTATTGCTAATATCCTCAAGGGATGGTGGGCTCTCCATCATCATCATCGGCCTTTATCTGTCCACTGCTGAGCATAGGCCTTCTTCAATGAACGCCAATACGATGTCATGGTTAAAAAACTTTATTATATAGATGAGGTTTTTTGCTGACAGTCCTAACTTCTTAAAGATAAAATGATGCTTATTTTGCTAATGATCCTTTAGGAACAGTCTCCTAGTCTACTCCTTCTCTCTCTCTCTACTACTTAAGTTCATACAGTTATTATGTTAAAGTTTTTTATTTTTATTTTTTACGAACGCCATACATCTTATTGTTGAAATTCACTCGTCTTCCTTGAAATAAAGTGCGAAGTATTAGACTATACCTTGTGTATTCGCTGTTTCATTGAAACTTATGTACTTACTCTTAAAGAATTTCAATATTATAAAACTTGCGATGTTTCCAAGAACGTAACAAGATTCTGCACCGTTACATGTTTACATTGTAATTTCTTCTACGTCATTAGCCTGTACTTAGAATGACGTCACACCTAAGTCCGAGGTGCGCTGATCTTGCTTGCACCCAGACTTAACATAGAGAAACTCGACCTGTTACAAACTAAACTAACGTTATTCAAAATATTCTATAATCTCTTCATATAAGATAAGCTCTTGACTAACGTTACTCGTCTAATCGCCTTAAATTAGGATTATAAAATAAGACTTTAAGAAGGATTATTTTCAAAATTCCAAAACGAATAAATCTGGAATTTAAGTCATTCAAATCTTTTCATTGCTTTTGATTTATCGTCAGCAATTCATGGCGGACCTTCCATTCAGGGGAGTTTAATCTCTAGTATGAATCTGCAATGATGACGATATTGCATTTACTATAATAAAGTTTACTATATGAATTTATAAAAAGAAATGAATTAGTGAGTAGAAAGGGAAAACGAAACAAAGTAATCTATTATTCGTTTACTCTTTTTGAACCTATTATTTCTATAAAAAACAAAAATAGAATAGTAAGGAATAATACTTACATAAATGTAAATGCAAGTGAATTATGAAATGAGATTATCTAAATTTAACTCTTTATCCAACAAATCTAGAGCGCCGTCATTTTTATAATTTAAAGAAAGCGATCATAAACGTTTGGAAATTCCTAACAAAACTAACTTATTAAAGTCCTAATTAGAGGTCATGATAAAATAGAATTTCAATCTTTACGCTGTGTAGTGTATTGTTTTGTAATGTTTACGCGAATTTCGCTAGTTGAAATGTATCGCTAATAATTAGGATTTTTACATATCCAATTCTACAATACTACATAACAGCCATTTTTAGGGAGGACCTGAATGTGCGTTTTATTTAAGTATTTTTTGTACGGGTATATTTAATAAACCATATCCATAATCCAAAATTATTACACTATAGTATATGTAAAACTAACAGACTTATAACTTTAATGTTGAGTATCGTGACGCAGCGGAAAACCTACGAACATCTTCAACAAGTCACGTTATAAAAAACAATCTATTTCGGACGGCACACCTCTCCATTTTCATGTTGTTTATGTTATATTAATTTATGGTTCGGAAGCGGTATCTTAACGCCCCACGCCACCATTAATTAAACTTTAATCTCCGAATCTTTCACGCGTTATCTGGATAATTGGATGACTCGCTACATTTTAAGATTCAATACTTTTTGAATCTTTGATACAAAAGATTGTAAAGATTGTAAGATGCTATTGGTTGCTAAAGTAAGTAACATTTGAAAGATGGTTTGGTTGGTTTGATATTTAATTAAACCCAGTGAATACTTTTACCTATGGATTTTTTTAGATAGGTAGACAAACAAGAAACTATCTTACAAGTACCATATTTAGTCTAGCTATTTAAAGGGGGAACGCTGTCAGTATCTTTGGAACCTCGCCTATGAGGACTCTTTTTAATAATATTATATTTTAGTTATTATATATTTTATAAAAAGTTTCTTATGTGTGGCATAATATTATAAATAAAAATTAAGTTATTATTTAGTACCACATAACATACATTACCATTTAACATACTACAGATTTTCTATTTCATGTAAACTGTTTGTAAGTGCGTATTAAAAATGTTATACACTATAAGAGATTGTTTAAAACTATCTAACGTCGTTGTTTATAATATGTATAATTGGTGAAAGTAGAAAATTCTATAATGGGGAAATTATAAAAGCAGTATTATATCAAATAAAAAATAATTTGAGAAAAAAACAAGGTTCACAATTTTTTTTCGGTTGGAGAGATTTAGTAGTGAAACGCCATGGAGTTTGAGCACTCAACATTGATTTAAATGTGGTGAATATTGAATAGGTCAGTACAGTTTATGTGGTCTGACTAGAAAAGCCACGGTGCTATTCAGTGGTGCAGAGACGACGCTTGACTATTGGTATGGATACACCATCATCATCATCATCATCATCAACCTTTATTGTTGAACATAGGCATCCTTCAAACAATGTCAAGACGGCCTACCTCTTGCCACTGACAGGCTACTGCACGGAGATTATATTTTTTTTTTATTTCTTTTTGTCTTTCCTTTTTTATGTAAACACACATTATTACTTCAAGAAAAAAATGCCAAAGTTGTATGGTACATTTTAATTGAATTTAACCGTGGAATTTATTAATAGATTTGACAGGGCTAAACTCTTAACAATAATTTTAAGCCCAAGACTAGACGAAACCGCGGGATCAAGTCATAGTTTGAGATAGTTTTGTTTCATTAGTAGAAAGGATGGAAAGTAAAAGTGTCTGATTGTCAAGTCAAACAAGATCGATGCATTAGCATACGGCCTCCCGCCTCTGGCACTCCCGCGCACACACAATGTTTGTTTACGTTGAGTAACCGTAAGGTCTCACTATGTAAAACGCTGGTACACTATTAACTTAACCTTTACGTGTTGTTTGATGTATTTTTAACTCCCAAAACTTTTTATGGTGTTGTATCTGTGTAACTTAAAAACTGATTGTTAACACATCCACACAACCTAAGGTTATGCAGATGCGTTGTCCTCCTTTTTCTTATCCCTCAATGGGCCACCGGAAAGTCAAGCTAAGCTGTCGCTTCACATCAGTATATATATTTTATATCACATAAATTTAACTCTGAATAAAATTTCAAATTAAATAAGGCGAAAATGTTTTCTAATTTACACATTAAGATAAATATTATAAAACTTGCAAAACTGTTTTTTTCCGAATATTTGTGTATGCAAATTCTTATTACCTAACAATATTCATATATTGAATATTTAACATGCTTTCTCCCAAGAGATGGCCTTTGCATATACATACTAACAAGGTTTATTACTTATGCTTACTAATTAGTAATTACTTATTTGAACTTTATATTACCTTACTTTAGCTATTTTAAAAAATGACAAATTCATGCACTAGGTCAAAAAATTGAGGATTTCATTAACCTGGCTTCTACTGGTATAGACTCAGATGTGATAGATACAAATGACTAGCACCGCCCTAGGTTTCACCCGCGTACTTCCCTTTCCTCTAGGAGTAAAGACGAGGAGGGTATCGGGTCATAGTTCACCAATGCGGGTTGGTGAGCTTCACACACCTTCAAAAACTTTCAATCTCAATACAGGTTTCCTCACCGGTGAGCGAGCGATGGTCTTCTGTTAAGGGTGGATTTAGAGTTCCTCTGGGAGTACTCTCCGTATGTACGTATAGTTTAAGTGTTGTCCTGATGTTTAAGGTATAATTCTAAAGTCAAAGTCAAAATTTTTCATTCAAAATAGTACATTCAAAGTATCTTTTTGAAACTTGAAAGTCAATTGAGTCTACCTAAAGCTTCATCAATACCATTTTTTTGTGGAAGAGTCATACTTTGTGTCTTTTATCCGTTTTAAGATTGACCCCATCTCGCTGCTCAATCTAACTGTAATCAAAAATTGCGTAAAACTAACATATATTACTTTATGTTATTGATGAAATCCTTATTAAACGACTTCAAGAAGGAGACGTTTCTTAATTCGACCGTATATGTGGTTTTTTACACAGATATATCTTTATACAGGATCCTTGACCTTGACCATAGTGAATCGTTATATCGCCGGATATATTTAGTGCAGTGACGTCTGTCTGAATGTAATCCCATAATGGCTGCCAGTAATTACTCTGCAGGCTTTGTTGGCTACAGCGAGTATTATCTTTAGAGACACACTGATTAAATAGTTGTGGATTAATGTTGATGAGTTGATGTTAATCAGAGTAAAGCTGGCTCTGACAAGCACTGTGGTTATTAGTTTAAATATTTTAATGTAGTAATCTAAATTGAGGCAAAATATTAACACTATTAGTTTATTTATAATAAATATGTTATTATTTTTCGGTACTTTGTTTTATAGAGAATTTCGCTTTATCCTTGATAAACCACGTTTACAAACATCATAGTAAAACTTATACAACAGACAATAGTCCAGAACTTAGTAGGTATTATTATTTACATATTCGATATTTGAATTGGGTTAGTTTAAAAAAAAGTCGGTATAGCTCTATAGGTCTCTCTAAATATATTGTTTACCTTACTTTGCAGCAATGGTACCTCTTACTATTATTTACTGTCTCTCAATCAACTTAATCTTAAGGTCATTAAATTGAGATTCAATTAACAAATGTGCTCTAAACATAATATATACTTTGATAAGTAATATCTTTTATTACTTACTATTGATAGACTATCCTAGTCACGCCAGCACAGTGTGACCACATTATGTCATATGTTCTAGACCTATTTTTAACGCCTACACACACCGCCTACATGACCGTGTATTGATTTTAGAGTTTCATATTCATAGTAATATTTTTTACGCGTCAATGTCATTCAAATATGAGGTAATCAGTATGTTTTGATGTCAGCACACATCAGCAGCGCAATGATAACGCACGTCGGGATAAATTATATGATCTATGGATAGCATATAGGTATATTAACAAAGATAAGGCATGCAAAACACGCAGTATTGGGCTGGTTGTTTCAAACCATCTACCATCAACCAACCATCATGACGACCCCTGTGGCTTAGTGGTTAGCGCTCCAGCCGGAGGTAGTGGGTTCGAATCTCGCCAGGGAACAAAAAGTTTTCTGTGCTCCTGGGTCATGGATGTGTGTTAAATTTGTGTATTATATAATAAAAATCTTAAATATAAGTATTAATATGAAAAGTATTAAATATATGTATTTCCGTTGCCTGGTACCCGTAACACAAGTTCTTCGGAAACTTAGCACGGGATCAGATTGACGTGGTGTAAAAAGCGTCTACAGATATTATTATTATATGTTAACATAAGGGACGGCGTTCAATTTTAACGTCTGTTTAAAACAACGCTCTTTGGTCACTAGCGTTCGTTACCGCCATCTTTGACCGATGCAACCCGCCCTAAGTCTTGTACTGCAGTACTATATAGATAGTTCAACTCAACTATGAAGTGCTTGTCATTACACAGCTTTTATCTCATTATGCGTGCAATTTTAGTTTTTAACATAGATATGAACTTTAATGGAAAATTCAGGCTAAACCAGGCAACCTCCAGAGTTCTCTATATAGTCTAGTTACCTCGTAGGCTAACTTATATCCACTAGAAAATCATCACCTAGATATCACATAAAATATTTAGCCTTTTCAGTATATCCTACATTTCCCCTTAATTAATAGGTTATGTAAGTGATGCAGTGGTGAGTGCCCCGTTCCGCGTATGTAGGTCGTCGCTGCGACGCCATTGTTTTTATATGCCACTGACACTTAAAGCTTTTCGACATGGAAAACCACACGCTTGTCGTAAACGTCATTCGCGGTGATATCTTGTCAGCAGAATTTACAACGTTTAGACAGTTTAGACGAATTAGTGTTTTATAGTTATGTGGGTAGTCGTGAAAGTATCAAGTGGCGTTAACTTGACATCAGAATATCATCATCATCATCATCATCACCTTCTCCTTGTCGATATGGTGGGTTCTTCGCACAGAAAGAACAACGATTCTGAGTCATGTACTTTTTATTGTATATTTACAATATTCTTACATTGTTTACTTTTCCTTTATTTTCTATAGTTTTTTAGGATTATACCAACGACCTAATTATTATAGCGGAAATTTTCTAGGTGCGAAAATTCGAAAATAAGTAAATTTCTTTGTTTAATAATCATAAAAGCATGTTTACGGATGCGTGAATGTATGTAAATCTAAAATGTGTGTAATTGACATTAATTCGCCTCACTGGTAATAAATTTTATGTGTTGACGGTATAATATAAGGAAGGAGTATCATGAACAAACGATGTCCAATTGTCACGCAACATTATCATTTATAATCAGGCTTGTTCTAAAATCAAATTAATAGATATAATAGAATTTAACAAAAACTCCAGGTTTCAGCCATGTATTGCAAACATTATTATGAACTACCTTTGTAGGTTAATATGAGCCACTACTTGTATTGAACGACATTAGTGTTGCTTCTTCTCTACGTGGTTTTCCCCGATCAGAGACGCGGAACCTCTTACAGCAATGGTTCCGAACTTTTTATTGACCACAAGTTAGCAGCGGAAGCATCAAAATAAAACAAAATTTAATGTAAACATTTGACATTAGTGATTAGAACATCTTGAAAGTTGCATTAGTTTTCTCTATAAGACTTTTGAGCTTGCTAGCTTGAGAATTCTGACCTTTTTATAACTCTTACTATTAGATGATTCGCGGACCTTTGGGAATCTCTGATCTACAATAATTTTGAAACACATTCTAACCTCTTTAATGATATTGTAAATATAATAAGTATATTGATAGTGCACGAAACAATACTGCCGTGGCGTGTCACGACCAGGAAATCGATTGCATGCGTTTAGAACATATTATGCTATGGGAACCTTTCCATAGCGGCTCTGCCCACATAGACAAGTGGCACTAACGCTAAGCCAAAAAAATAGAATAGAATACTTATTATATGGGAATGACATTAGCTTACAACATGTAATTTGACTTAACGACGTAATTTCAATGAATATTATTATAATATCTTATACCTTTAAACGAGCAATTCTTGTATATATATATATATATATATATATATATATATATATATATATATATATATATAGAATCAGGATCTCGGAAACGGCTCCAACGATTTTCATGAAATTTTGTATACATGTGTTAAAAACGGCGATAAATCGATCTAGCTAGGATACATTATTAGAAAACTTTTTTTTTATCCATGTTTTGAGGCATCGATAAAATATGATTAGAATACGAACGTAAATTTCGCTGTCAAATAATATGTCATGGTAGCTTAGTGGTGAAATTAGGCAGTTAAATCCGAACGAGCCTGGTGCGAATCTCCAGTCCGAATTTTTTTTTTCCTTTTTTTAAAATCATTTTTTTAAGAAAAATTTTATTGTATTTTATCACTAAGAGTACCGAGCAAATGCTCGGTCAACCAGGTACTAATCGCTTTAAACGAAGTACCTATAGACGTTTTAAGACGTTTTTACAAATAAAACCATATACTTCTGAATGAGCGTACTTCAAATTTTTTGCAACGATAGGCGTTAGCGATTATCGCAACTGAATATATTCGGAGCGTTTGTCACTTGTCTAGGGAGGATGTTATGCAAAACGAATTTTGTGTAAATCTAAAGAATTTAATAAATTTTCGTCTAGATTTTAGACTCTAGAAATACTATATAGAAGACAGGCAAACCAGCAAACGCCTGATTCTATATGGGAGACAGGCAAGTGATTCGCGTCGCCTATGGACATAAATTAGACAAAACGGATATGCAAATTATACATATTGAAAAAAATTACACGTACGAGATAACTTAAATATACAATACAATTCTTTTATACGTAGTCGGTTGAGTTATCAGGGTTTTTATGGTCCATATTTCTATTGGCACAAATCACTGTTTGCTGATATCCTTATCGGTACAATGGAAATAAATATAATTTACCGCAACAATGATAAGAGGTCAGTGACCTAAGGATAATAAAATCATCAAAAAATACTTAAAATTTAATATGTCAAATACATAATAGGACTCAGGATAGGGCCGCGTTCAGAAAGATGAAGTCCCCCAAATCTATCGGAACGATATCTTCATGCGGTGGTCTGTCCTAAAACCGGATATACGACTAGATAGGGTATATATATAAGGGATAATATTATATTGTGCATATAAACCTTAATCTTGAATTGTTTTATCTATTTGAAAAGATCGCATCAAAATCCGTTGCGTACTTTTAAAGATTTAAGCATACATACAAAAGAAGCGACTTTTTTATACTATGTAAAGATTAAGGATTAAGAATTTAGATAGGTACATTCTATACTTTATGCTCTCCAATGTTCCATCGAGATTCGAGTCAAAAGGCAACTGCTAAAATCGCTCAGACATTTACGATGATTTCAACCGATGTCAGTGAGGAAGTTGATCGCTTTCCCCATCACATAGATTTATAACCGTGGACTTTCTCCGATGTTGATGTAAATTGACAATTTGACGAGGCATCAAATAATTTGCTTTATTAAACATTCTAAGCGGTAACATGAGTAGCACGAATAGTAGGGATGTGCTCAAATAATATCGATATAATATTTTACATAGATTTCATAATCTCGACTATTAAAGTTTTAACACCTACACCACTGATATATTACAATTTACTTTTTTTAGCTTTAATAATATTTGCCACGGTAGCTTTTTGTACGTCAATCTAGTCTACCACCGGTTCCAAGGCGAGCACTTTGAGAGGAAGCGGTGACATAAACTCCTATTTATCGTAAATTTCAAATATTCTATACAAAATTTTACATCTTGAATAATAATATTATATGTTGATGTATGACACTATAATAATATCTAATATATAAAATTCGTAGTTACCATACTCCGAAACGGCTCGGCCAATTTTTATGAAATTTTTAGTGCATATCGGGTAGATCTGAGAATCGGCCGACATCTATTTTTCATCCCCCTAAATGTTAAGGGTGGTCCACCTGTTCACTTTTATTTTTTAATGTGACATCAAAAAATACATACAACCCTAAATGTTCACCTTTCCATCACCGACCATTACTTTTTAACAGTGATATTAGTATAACTTTTGACAGAACTATCTAGGCAGCTAGTAGTATATAAAGGTAAGTAGGTGCTAATTCCCTATGAAGAGACGACTTGAGTCTTTTTACGATGAGTGTTAGCACTTGGCTTGCCAATATTTTCAGATGTATTAGGCCATATCTGTTGTTATTTCTTTAAACTAATAGTTCTCCCAAAAATATGTATATATCGATTACTATGCGGGGCTTTCGCTGTCAATGTTGACGTTAATTAAATTGACAAGCCATCAAATAATTTGTATAGATAGTTAAACATGCCGTCGTGAAACATGATCCTCTGTAGGTCTGTCTGTTTTGTGTTTGTCGATATCGATACTTTATATTGTGTTTTGCAATATAAACTTATCTTTCGGAGAAATGATGTTGAATTGTAATGCTGATAACGAATGTTATAATCAATTGATAGTAGGGTTTGTGTTATTTATTTCTCGAATCGAAATTTTTGTTTATACTGATCTTTCTAATATTTGTATAACTTTAACAGAAATGTTATTGGATTTGAACGTAGGTACCGAAATATTAATTATAATTTATTGCCTTTTTTGCCTTACTTACATGATTATAATTATTCTTTCGAATCCTACACTTACGGTACCTGACTTTGTAAAATTAATTCGTTCACACCATGAACTTGTTATAAACATTCAAAAATAACTAAATTTTTTCCGAAAATTCTTAGTAAAAGGCGTATTTATTACACAATAAAATTTTATTAATTGATTTAAATAAATCAATAAATAAAATTTTATTGTGTAATAAACATCTACGTATTTTACTAAGAATTAAATAAGAACATTCCTATGAATTGCCAAATCTTATTTAATAATCGTGACCAATTTAAATGAAATAAAGAAAGCGGCCATTTCTAGACAACAACGTGTCATAGTGTTGATATTTTATCGATATGCATTAGTGACGCACCCAATACAGTATGTAATGCGCGTATGTCATGCCCATAATAATTTATCATCTTAACCTTAATGCCGAGTTCATGTTACATAATGGTTATTTGTATATTAAATTATGTCTATAGAATATGAAAATACTTCTTGTTGATGTGTCTAGTTCATCATACGAAGAAGACGTTTTCGAGTATTTGAGTTGACAAAGAGACGAAATGAGGTTAAGGATCGTTTTATCGTCGATATCTTCTCTTCTCGTACTTTTGTTTTTGAAAAAGACAATAAAATATAATTCTTGTCAGGTGTAAAAAGTCTGTCTCGAAATAACTGCTTGAGAGTTGAGAATAACAATAGTCACACAATACCGAGTGGCGAGGGATCGGATGCCTTGGCGTTCATTGGAGGAGGCCTATGTTTAAGTGGAAGCATAGACGTGGGTGCTGGTTATATATATTTTTATAGCATATGATACTGTATATGTTTATGATGTGAACAAAGCTGCGAGAATCAGCTTGTTCTGCATTCATTCGATGCCAGTCAGCTATAAAATATACAATGTTACCGGCAATCTGTGTAATTCAGGTATTCTATACAATACCTAGATAATGTATAGAATACCTAAAATTTATAGGTATTGTGTGACGGATTGGCCAGTTACATTAATAAATAAAAATCTAAATCTATTTATTTTACATTTATATTGATGTACACTGGACAGCAGGTACATGCAGTCAGTACAGGCAGTCTACATGTAGGAATTATATTCCTAGGGATCTTAGTAGATTGCGTGTACGTGTATGACGCCCTAGATATTATATTCTATGCATTGCTTAGATATTGTACAAAATACCTGAAATTTACAAATTGACGGTAACATTTTTTAAACAAACCGTGTCAGTCTGCGAACACGTGTGCTTTTAAGGCTTCGCATACGTGATGTTGCAGTAAGGCGTGAGATTTACTCCTGTTACAATCAATTGACTGAGGTCTGGAGCCTTTTATGTTCAATGTTATGTTAAGTATTAAGTTTTTAGTAAGTGGCGAGGCATGGCAAAATCGATAGTGGGCACCGATTGGGAATACAGAAGGTCAACCGACTAGATTGGTCTACCGACTAGGTCACTTTTGTTGCTCTAGCTTTCTCGTTTAAAACATTTTCTTGGAGGACACATTGCATCGGAATAGACAGCCTGTAAATCGACAATAATGACTATTAATAGCTTAGATTACTTCGATAGTTTACAATAGTGGTTTTAATCTAATATTATAAACGCTAAAGTTTGTAATTATGGATGTTTGTTACTCTTTCACGTAAAAACTATATTTTTTTATGAAACTTTACAATAATATAGCTTATATATGAGAATAGCACATAGGCTATAATTTATCCTTGTACTCCCACGGGAATGGGAAGTATACGGGTGTAACCGCGGGGCGCTGCTAGTAGTTTATACACAAGGTAATCATTCATCATAACAGGACTTTTGCGTACTCAATAGTTATCGTTATGCTTACTCATGGCTTATATATTATTGCAAAATTGCAAATACGTTACGTGCGTATACGATTACTATAAACATTTATGAAATATACAAGTTTTTGTAACTTTAACCACATGAGAAATGAGAATATTGCATAAGAGATCTTTATTATTTCTCAAGTTGGGACCTGGTCTATTCCTCTACTTCAATCAACAGAATATAACGTGTAAAATTTGTTATAGAATATTTGAAAAGGTTAGTTCCACTAAGTTTGTTTCGCCGGCTCTACTCAGTGAGCTTGCTTGGGACCGGTGGAAGATTCAACTGAACGTTCAAAAATATAGTTTGGTGGTGTTATTTTGAATAAAATTTGATTTTGATTTTTGAAGTGAAACTTCTTTACGCGCATAAGCGCAGTTGTTAATTGACATAAGCGTTGCCCCAATACAATTCCTCGTACTCATATACCCTCAGATCTGTAATCGTGCTGATTGTCTTAGGATGATATTTCATTCACGGGCAATCAAGCCTAGACCTCGAGCCTAGCTCAGGAACCAGTCTCCCATAATATTAATGCTAATGTTTTTTATGTACCTGGCAAATATCGTGTTTACAATATTGTGGCGAAAAATAAATATTATTATTAATGTTAAAATAAAAAGTACACGCTGAAAACTAGACCTCCTTTTTGTACGATATCAAATGTATTTCCTACTCTCTAAAACCTCTTTTACCCAAATTACTAACGGAAATCCAATCTAACTATATTTGAAACGGAACCTTAACAAAGCGAATTAGATGAGAGCATTTTTATTTAATTAGGCAAGTTACACAAGTATCTTAATCTAAATCACTTAACATTTCACTTAACGCCACACGTGCTGATTTAATCGCACAACTACTGGCAACACTTTTCTCGTCTGCAACACGGAATTTAGAACAAATTTTAAATTAAGATCTTTTTTATTAAGCATCCATAATTTTTGACGTGACAACGTCTTATAATTCGATGGAGCTGGCTGCACGCACTATAAAACATAACTCATACGGCGTTACCTCGCTTTGAGGCGTGCAAGTGCAAGCGAGAGCGCGGAACGAGCGAAAAAGAGGCACATTCAGCCCATCAGTATTGACTTCTTATGACGTCACGTTCAACTATCGTCAGTTAACCAACTTTACAAACAAACGATTTTTTTATTTTTAATCTGTGTAGATTTGTTTTTATGCCAACCACAGACAATAGCGCCACATGTTGTGTCTAAAACTAATATCTCTTTTATCTATACGTATTTTGTATGGCAGTTTCCATAAAGGTCATTTATTCCAGTATAACCACAGATAACACGTTGTTCTTTGGTCTTCCTTCCTCGCAACTTTTGATCTGTTTTCTAAGTGATGTTTATAAATAGGTGAAAAAAAAACTTAATCTATAATCTATGGTGGCCATAATTGGAGACGGCGGCAGACTTTCGATGTCTCTATAAATGACTTGAAGGGAAACGTGCGATTACATAAACATCCTTTTGTAGATCTGAACACGTATCATTTTTATTTTACTATCATTATCGTTATAATGAAAAGTTGCCAGTTGTAAATATTTTGTGGCTTTATTATGGCAACATTTCGTTATGCAGTAATAAAATAAAATTTGTTTGTAAGATTTTCCACAACAAGAGGGACTCTCAACTCTATCAACATCTAGGATTAAGTAAAGAGATAACTGGAGTAGATAATTATCATTACCAACCTTTTTCTATACAGATAAGGACAAATCCAGAAAATAATCGCTTCCTATCGTCGCCTCTTATAAAAATATCCGTTGCGAACAAGAATGACGTCACAGATTTAAAAGTAACCAATCACAGGCGATTACAGACAGCAATAAATTATATACCCAATCTCGATTCAATCGCAAGAATGTTGTAACATCGATACATAAATCACATATCATTTTAAATTAATTTAAGACATTTTAATTATTTTAATGAAACATCTTTTTAAGATTGGTTCATTAGGTTTTTTACAGTCCTCCCGTGACCTATACATAGTATATGCAAAATGCACATAAATAACTTAATCAAATCCGTTATATTGTATGTGGAATTCGTAAACATTAGAAAACAATTTTATTGATATATACCGTTGGTTCCACATCACATCGAGATGAGGTTTACCAGTTCGAAATCTGTCGCCTGTGATTAGTAACAGGCGCCGTGGTTGCAGGATGCCGGTCAAACCGGTCCCTAGCCAGTTTGAACGCCCGACTCGGCTTTCTTTGGATATCCCAAGAAATAAGCCAAAACAATTGGATCGCATATTTTGTCTTCCCGTTGTCCAGAACGTCAATGGCGGCGAGATTTTTTTAGCATAAATTTACCATCTTTGAAAATATAAAGTCGTTGTTATATAGAGATATAAATATCGTTATTTTTTTCCTAATATTTTATAGCATGTTTTTTCTGTATGTTATAAATAAAAATTTAAAAAAAAATTAAATTACCCGTTTATAAATAAAAATTGTAGGTAAGTACAACTTAATATGAAATGTATGAAAGATATTTTGGTATTAAAATAATGATGAAAAAGTAGATCGGATCTATCCGATCTACTTTCTTGTAGTGTTTAGTATTAAAATGACCTAAGGTATAGCAATGGATGTTAGGGAGTGATTGATGACATACCATATCTGTACTTTTTATGTTAGTTGAATGGGCAAATTGGCAGACCTGCCAATTTGCCCATTGACTTGGCGGTAAGTGGTCGCCGTCACCCATAAACATAGCTACTTTACCTGGAAACCCAGGAAACTCATTCATGTGTTGCCTATCCAGAGACAGATGTATGTGCCCGTTGTTACACTGCTGTTTCCATCCTGATGACCTCTGTGGCTCAGTGGTTAGCGCGTTGGCGCTCAAGCTGGAGGTAGCGGGTTTGAATCTCGCTAGGGAACAAAAAGTTTTGTGTTCCTGAGTCATGTATGTGTATTCAATTTATGTATTATATAATAAAAATCTTAAATATATGTATTTCCGTTGTCTGGTACCGAATTCTCCGGAAACAGCACGGAACCAGATTGACGTGTAAAAGCGTCGATAGATATTATTCTTTCCGATACATACAAGAGAGTCGTAACTCGTAGCCATACTGCCGGGAGCTCAGCATACGAGGCATATACTGTCGGTGGACCAGTATTACTGAATCTACCGGTTTTTTGAATGCCAAAAACGGCCTCCAACCGTCTTATTGTTTATGGTAATCACAACAACATGAAAATATACTTAATTTATTATTAATTAGTAATCAATTCATTCATATTTTGTTCAGGGAATTATTTGTTTATGAAATATTTGTCGATATTTAATTTATGTGTATTTTTTATGTACTAAGTATATATACTTTGTTCGGTGAAAAAAAAAACTCAAATTTTATGTTATGAATATCATATTTTTATGAACATGCATATGTTCAATATGCGTTCCCATGAAGACAATTTCTAATACAAAATTCGCAAATTTTTATTTCATTTATTATTTTTTAACCATTGAATTAGGTTGGCGTGTTAATACTTAATTAGCGTTAAATTAGCTCATTGTTTTCGCTAAATTCGCATGACCCATAAAATCTTTATTGTATAACAAATTAAATTTGGAGCCTTATTCTAGTGCTATTAATCACCGTTACTATATCTCCATCGAAGCCTATTTAAGTTATCTTTAAAATTATCCCTTTAGTTGTTCGGGGATGGTAAACGGCTACACAGAAACGATGTTCATGCATACATAAAAAGTGCAAGTATACTATGTCTATACTAATATTATAAAAAGGAAATATTCGTTTTTTTTTATTTTTTATTACGAGTCTACTCAAAACTGCTCAACCGATTTAGAAATAGGAACTGCCGATTGAAATGCAATCTTATAATTTAGAATTATAATTTTAAAATTTTTGTACTAAGTACCTGGTTGACCGAGCATTTGCTTGGTACCCTAAGTGATAAAATACGATAAAATTTTTCTTCCAAAAAAAATGATGTCAAAAAAAAGGAAAAAAAATCGGACTAGGCTCGTTCGAACTTAACTGCCTAATTTCACCACTAAGCTACCATGACATATTATTTGACAGCGAAATTTACGTTCGTATTCTAATCATATTTTATCGATGCCTCAAAACACGGATAAAAAAAAGTTTTCTAAAAATGTATCCTAGCTAGATCGATTTATCGCCGTTTTAACACATGTATACAAAATTTCATGAAAATCGTTGGAGCCGTTTCCGAGATCCCGATTCTATATATATATATATATATATATATATATACAAGAATTGCTCGTTTAAAGGTATAAGATAATTTTAAATTTCATAATGACATCATATTATTGTCACAGCGTGTCGGTGACGCGAACCCATGAGATTTTTCCATACCTGAAAGTACTACGCGGCTAAAAAGTTTGCATTTCAAAAATCGGAAAAAAATCTTTTTTAGAAATTGAGTAAAATAATCATCCTCAATGTTAACTCAAGCGAAGTTGCGGACAACAAGTAGTATAAGCTTACGTCACACGATCTCTTTAGAAGTCGGATGAATTAATCAACAATGGCGCATATTTTTAAATTTGAAAAACAGAAAGAAGTAAACATTTTTGATCTATTTCAAGTGCTACGAAAAAAGCGTTCTAAATTTAGGATGTGTTTATGGGAGGCAAACGATCACGTCATTTCGTGGGCGATTCGGAGGACCATCTTAAATATATCGCAGATAAACCACCTAACGGTAGGTGCTTACCACATACCTTTATCTGGATGTCATAAAAACGTGGGCTACTCAAAAGTAACGACTGCACAGATTTTGATAAAATTGTGATATTTTTTATGTATTCAAACACATATCCTATACTAATATTATAATGAGGAAAGATTTGATTGCTTGTTTGTATTGAATAGGCTCCGAAACTACTTGACCGATTCAAAAAATTCTTTCACTGTTGGGAAGCTACACTATCCCCGTGACCATAGGCTATATTAAATTTTCAAAAAGTTAGATTCAAAACGGGTTTTTAAATCTTAGTTGACGCAGGCAAAGCTGCGTACAACAGCTAGTAAAGAATATGAAAAAAAATCCGATATGGTAGAATGAAATATTTGAAAACGTATAAAAAATCTGCTTTCTAGTGAAGGTTAGACAACGATACCGGGTTTTAGAACTTGAGGTCAATTAACAGATTTTGGAATGTGAAGAACAAATAATACAATTTACTATGCATATCTAACATACTGTTTACTTAGGACCTCAATACCAGACCTTTTGAGTCCCTTTTGAAAAAATGGACGTCTTTGTTGGGCTTTTAAGGTTTTTGCCTTCATAATCATGTTGTTGTATGAAAAAATGTATGTTTGTTAGTCTTTCACGCAAAAACTACAGAATCGATTCTGATGAAACTTTACAATAATATCAGAATAACACATAGGCTATTATAATATATACCCGTACGCACACGGTAAGTACGTGGGTGAAACCGCGGGACGCTGCTCGTATCTGAGGAACCCAACAATCCAATAGATAATAATCCAATAATATGGTAGGTTTATCAGAATTCCCCACCACGGTTCAGGCTTTGTCGTGGCGGTGGGGCTCAGTAGCTCAGGGTGACCCCAACACTTTGGGCGAAGCGCATTGAGCCGAGGGGCTCTTTGTACCCCTCTTATAAGAAGAGGGGACAACTCGCCTTATAGTACTGTCCCGAAGTTGGGAGGGGTTGTTCTGTGGTGCGGGAAACTCTTACCAAAGGCGGCATTGGTGGCACTCGCCGGGTTTTAGTGGATAGAGCTGCGTCCACTTACGTTCTTTCGGGCGCAGCGAGTCCCACATACCCGCCTGGGGAGACCCACTCGCTCGCGGGCTAAGCGCATTTCCCGGCGCGGCGTTAAAGAAAAAAAAAGGTTTATCAGAATTCTTATTATTATCAGCTTCTTCCTGACTTCTACTGAGCCTACACTAACTCATCGATGACAATCCGTATAGGCAGGATTCGTATTTCTTTCTGTCTGTAGTGATCATCTTACTTAATATTTTAGTTGGTTACATGCTTCCCTTAATCAACAAAGAAATCGCCAACCGGGTCTCTCGCCACGGACTTCGCTTTCTTAAATTTCCATTGTTTCTGTAACGACTCAGCGACGGCTCTAAATCAGAATCATCATTTCCAATACTCGTTTGAAAGTAACACGGGTCAACGGCCCGCGTATTGTTCATAACATTATTAGTTTCATTATAAAACTAGTTAAACAGAAATCGATACCGTTTGGAGGTCACGATTGCATAACGATGTAAAGAAATATTCTTAGTTTGGTTTAATAACCATCTGAGGTTATTATTTGCTATTATCTTCAACTACACGTATGCCAGTTGCATTATGTAGTCAAAAGCTTAGATCAATAATATGTCTAGATAGTGTCGCGCGGAAAACACGTCCAAAAAAATAGCGTCCAACTGTTAGCCTCTAAATGCTTTCTCTGTGTTTAGTATCCGTCCCGCTGTCATGGAATAAGCATGAATTGTTACGCATTATTGTTTTTATTTATAATGAAGATTTGTGTTGAAGTGTAACAAGATTATAAAGGATGATTATGGGAGAACCGTAGTAGCTGGTATCACTATTCACGAACACATCTTTGAAAATGTTGGCCAGTTTTTTTGGTTTTGATTGTAGGGCGACACTCCATCTAGACATATTAATGATCTAAGGTTAAAAGCATGTCTTCCAAAAACTCTCACCTAAATCTTTATCCTTTCTTAGAACAATATATTCTTTAGGGATAACGAAATCAAAGTTACAGATCGATAATAAATCTGTTTTTCCGAGAATAGAGGAAGATTCGTCTTGCTGTGTTCTATTCTACATAGAACAGAATTTAATGGTAAATATCTTACTAGTTTGGTTGGTTATCAACTAGGAAATTTAAGTACACTAACCTATTATTATTTTTTATCAAAAATAACTTATACTTTACTATAAATTAGGAGCCATTCATGAATTACGTTAGATAGATATAGATAAGAAGAAAGATTACGTTAGACGAATTTCATGATATTTCGACCCACTCCCGACCTTGTCACAATTGCAAGGATCCTCCCCCTCTAGCGTGACGTCACACATTATAAAAGTTTAGCACATTGAAAGCACTTTAGATATTTTTTTTTACAATTTAGATTTGTCAATGCGAAACTTGTGATGTCACAAGATTTTAGACCCCTCCCACCTCCTTGTCATACAATGGCACATTTAGACGACCCCTCTCTCCCCTTAACGTGTGACGTAATTTTTTGTATGTTCCCTTCTCAAAACCTGATGTTGCTTAAACAAGACCAGCACCTAAGCAATAAAACTAATAAGAAAGTAATAGTACAGTGGGAATATTCTGGAATGTTCAAATACCAAATATTAGTAGACACCGGCGAATGTCGTTTTATGTCCTAAGCTCCTCGCAAGGAAATTCCACAAGTTATTTTAGCAGAGATACATTTAGCTCCACTATTTGTGTAGAGTACTGGAACGAGTCTAAACTTATTGATCTAATACTTTAACCTTCACAAAGGTTAAGTTAAAAGGTTACCTTATGACCTTTATAACGGGAAGGAATATGCGAGTCCCGAAGGAATTTGTATTATTACTTCGGGACTCGGGCAGTCAGATAAATAGTTTATAAATTATCTTTTTTTAGTACGACAGTAGTAAATTAAATCAGTGTGGATATTTAAAAGGAAGATAACTCGGGCTGTACCCAGATGGAGTAATGAGAAGATCGACCATCTTGGCGTTCTATCAATGGATGGATACGGATTGATGATGATGATAAAGAGATATAAGAAATGATGCAGCATGTTATCAGCATCCTTATCGTGTTTTAAAAAATGAATTTCTCATATCAACGAATATTCTAGTAAAATTATTAGTCAGATACGTTCGTATTATTACATTTCAAGAAGACGCAATTCTACGACAATTTCAAATTCAATTTGTTTTATTAATTCCATTTACATAGCAGCGACAACTTAATTTGAAAGGGCGGGGTTGAAGACAATTGAATGAAGTAAATCTAACTTGTGAGATTTCTTCAAGAAATTCCAAAGTTTATGAATATTACCAAAAATCTTATAAATGTTTTAAGAGCAGACTAAGAAAAGAACACCTTGGGTATTAAAAAAAATCTTTTGAGCCATCTGTTACGCCTTAGGTTTAATATTCGCGTCGGGTCGAACTGAGCATGCGTAGTGGGTGGGGTGGTCCTTCGAGGCCGGATGAAATGGAGACGGCCTTGAGTCTTTAGTCTATACAAGGGCAGGCACAATAAATATACTAATAATGATATTTTATTACACCAAACGACAACTATCATGCATTTTGGCAAGGGCCGTGTGGAGAAAAATGTTAAAGATATGAATTGTGGTTGTTCAAACAGCACAGAGGATACGTTGCCAACCGTTTCACCCTTCTACTATTTTGCATCTTTAGATAAATGACACAATGATTGATTTTAGGCTAAACTCAATTCGAGCCAAATCCTATTATAGATTTAGTTATTTCTGATATTCATGTTCAATTATTTTATGGGTTTTTTTAACATAGCCTTTCTTCTTCGTTTGACATTTATCACATTAATCAAAGCGAAAGATAAATACGGTAAAGTAAACCAGTGAGGACAATAAGAAAAAATGTCTGCCCTTAGTAGAATTGGTATTTGGAAGCCATCTTCGTGAAGAGGTAAAACCCATAGCAACTAAACCTGACACATTCATTTTAGTACTGTCGGCTATGTCCCTTACTTCTTTCAGCAAAATTCAGGTGAAACAATAATTTACTAAGCGATTACTCACAATATGACGGGTAATACAGTTTTAGTCATACATTGAACCATTCATACGAGCCGATGGCATGACGTGAACTAGCGAAAATAAACCGCAGCCACTTCGGTAAACAAGTGTGTTAATAAGAGGAATATCTGGCTTATAAACATTCTCAAATTAACCAGTTTAAGAATTCTGGGAAGTACCTCCTTAATAGCGAAGATATGCTACAGATTTCAGGGCATACCATATAATATAAATACTTTGAATTTGATTAAACGTGGCATCTTTAGGAATACCTTAGTTCTTTTTTAATCGTCAATGCATCCCATCCCATCTGCACAGCGGGAAGAAAACCAGGTGGTTAGCGGCCAATGTAGCCCATCAGTAAGCAAATGCTGCATTCAATGTGTCGAGGATTTTCGTTCTTCGAGCTTTATCAAAATCTGTCGAGTGGATTGTAAGTAAAAATAAAAGTGTTAGTAAATGATAATAATATTAAAAAAAATATTTTTATTCCTTGAGCCGCAGTAAATGGCTACTGAGAAACACAGGTTTTCCTCAAGACGAATAGCATAATTTCCTGTAATACCGTAATTTTGTTTTTGTCCCCGTATGACATAACGGGCTTTCTCGATCGACGAGCGCGATACATTCCTGAGCTTGACCGCACTGAACAAAGCTAATGACATAGTATGTATATGTCATTGTTAGTGATTTTATACAATATGTTTGACGCAGGCTGAAACTTATTTCTAACTTATGCAGTACGGCCAATATACAAGGCACATAGTTAAAAAGTTATCCGTTCTTACTAAGCTATTTTCTATTTTTTATTATCAAATTAATCATTCAATCAAACTAAAAAAAATGTATCGTCATAAAAACTGTTTGCTTTTATTATTCTACTTTTTCCTGAAATGTTAGTTTAAAATTGCATTGAGATAATATTACCAAGAAAATACTTCCAGGTTTTTATTGAAACTTTAAGAGCTAGTTCAGACATGGCGGATTCCGCGCGGATGCAAATCGCGCGGTTCTAAACGCAAGTGTTCAGACAGGCGCGGATGTACATGCGGAGTGCCGTTATTCGCATAGGGTGACAGTCCAATCATGGAAGTCGAAGAAGCAATATGTGTGTACTTGTTGCTCCGTAAAAAAGAAAGAAAGAAGAAACGGCAGTATTGGGTGCATCCAATATTACGCGATCGGTTTACTCATGGTCAGTTTCAGACTTTATATCCAAAATTAAGAAGTTTTGAACCAAAATTCTTCAATTATTTGAGAATGTCGATAAATTCATTTGATGAATTATTAGAAATGATGAGTAAACAAATTGAATCTAATGATACCCATATGAGGTCAAGCGTGTCCCCAGAAGAAAAACTCGTGATCACATTAAGGTAAGATATTTATTTTATACGTCAGAATATATATTTTGTACTATAGAAGACTGTGAATCGTCAGTGCTATTGCATGATAAAGGCGATGGAGACTCTCCTGGTACTATTGTAGAATATCCAGTGAAATATCCTTGTGGGTTTGAATATTGTTGGTTTTGCCAAAATACTGCATTAGGCGTGTTTTGCTGGCTCGTGATATGAATAGGCGATGGTAATTTCTGCCCTTTCTGTATTACCTGGAGCAATTCAATTTTAGTAGCCAATCGTTTATTTTCTGGAACTTTCTTTAACTCTTTATACAATGACATGCAAAAAAGTTTATCATCATCATCTTGCTTTGACATACTTTCTTGTATTTGTCTTTGTATTTTATCTCTTGATTCAATACTATTTTCTAATATGTTAGCCAATCGCTCTTCTGAAGTAATTTTAGTTTTCTTCCTTTTATTGGGTACCGGTTGTATTTCACGTGCATTTACAAAATTATCTAGCTTTTGGTCAATGTTCCGAATTTCTTCATTTTTGGCTTCATCTATGTTTGTGATAGTTTCTTTGTTTTCTATCGTCTTCTGAAGAAAAGAAAGCCGGTCGAAATACATGTATTTTGAACCTTTACATGCACCAGAACCAGAAGGAATTGATTTGCCTTTCTTGAATTCCTTATTATAAGCATCACGGATGTTCTTCCATTTTTTTTGTAATGATACACCTGGAACAGAAATCACTATCTTTAACAAATATAAATACAGTAGCGGTTAGGTAATTCAAGACACTCATTATGCTTTAACTAGCGGACCCGGCAGACTTTCAAAACGATACAGATTAATATTTTATTTTTCAGATATCTGGGTACTGGTTGTTCCTTTGGAGAACTACATTACAACTTTCGTCTTGGCAAATCTACAATCACAGGAATTGTCCGTGAAGTATGTGAAACTCTGTGGGAAAAAGTCACAAAAAACGTCATGCCTGAACCCAGCGAAGATATATGGAAGAAAATAGCTAAAGATTTTGAAAAATATGCAAATTTTCCCAATTGCATAGGCGCCATAGATGGCAAGCATATAAGGATTACAAAACCCAAAGATTCGGGTTCTTTGTATTATAATTACAAAACTTTTTTTTCCATAGTACTGTTGGCACTTTGTGATAGTAACTATTGTTTTACTTTCATAGATATCGGATCTTACGGAAAAAGTAGTGATTCTGCAATTTTTAAAAATTCAGCATTTTATAAAAGGTTAATAGAAAAGTCATTACACATACCAAAACCTAAACCAATATCTGAAACAGATCCTAAACCATTGCCATACGTCATAGTTGGCGATGAAGCGTTTGGTTTATCCGAAAATGTAATGCGACCCTATGCAGGTAAAGGGCTATCATATGAAAAAAAAATATTTAATTACAGGTTATCAAGAGCTCGACGTTTTATTGAATGCACTTTCGGAATTCTGGCAAACAAGTGGCGCATTTTTCATAGGCCTATAAACGTGAATATAGACTTTGCCGAAGACATAATAAAGGCCTGTTGCGTGCTACACAATTTTGTTAGAACTAGAGATGGTATACAGTATGAAGATACTTTACATACTGCGCCAATGAGTAATCTTATTACATTACATGCAGGAAGGGGTACACCATCATCATTAAACATTAGAGACAAATATGCTAATTACTTTGTGAATGAGGGTCGTGTAGAATGGCAAGACACGAAAATATGAAATTAAAATTGTTACAGTTCGCGCCAAATAACTAAACTCAAGATGGCGCGTCGCGTTGGTGGGTTGTACATATTACAGTTAATAGCTATACGTTACTGTGGTAACGTGATAGTTTTCCCGCGCTCGTTACGTACCGCCAAACAACGTTATACACATTTCAGTTATTTGGGGTGGACTGTCTATTACAAAACATGTAAACTACCCTGGTAAAATGTATAATTAAATGTCTACTGACCAAAAAGAACCTTCTTTTCCAAAGAATCCTCATTTTCTCCAAAAATCTCCACCAGCTCCTGCCAAGCTCCGTTTTTAATCGTTTTGTTAGAATATTCTGCACATTGGATGTTCCACAAAGCAGGTCTTTTTTCCACCTCATCGATGAATAGCTCGGTGTCGAAGCGATCCATTGTCACCGTCCGATACGCGCGGCTTCCGCGGAGCAACTGAACGCCCTCTAGGTACGTCAAGTAAATAAAACCGAGCGGCGACCGCGCGAATTCATTTTTAGCGGTTGAGCCGCGCGGATTGTCAATCCGTGCGGACAGGTATGAACGATTTGTAAGGCGCTAATGTAATTAGGATCCGCGCGGTTCAACCGCGCGATTTGCATCCGCGCGGAATCCGCCATGTCTGAACTAGCTCTAAACGAGTCCTTATATACAGATAAATCGCTGAAATAAGTTTATGCCTCACTTCAGCTTGTCTAGACAATTTTATGTGCTTTACTTTAATAATCAAATGTTTCATCATCATCATAAGAACTTTGACAAAAAGTACTTCTACTTTGAGTGAAATTCGCATAAATACTCCATAAACCCACAAAAAGAAAACGTTACGAGTAGCCATTCGTAATGCACCAGAATCTCGCCCACTAATCTATTTTAAATTGATGGAAGGTCAGCGGGGATGTTCAATGCAGTTCACGCCGCGCGTTCTGAATGATGGAATTATTGGTATAACTAGGGTTGCCAGGTCGGCAAACCTAAAAGCCGGACAGACCAGCCAGCTTGGCCGGACATTTGGGTAGAAAGACCCTATATTATTGAAGAGACTGTCTCAGTATTTATCGGTACGACAAAGGTATTGTATGTAAAATCAAGATTTTTATGAGTATCATACATTTTGTTTAATTCGCGAAAAAAGCGAAAGCCAAGACAGTTTTAGCCGAAAACTAATTTACCATCTCTCGTTTGCAAAATATAAAAAGTCTAACAAAAGCCGGACACCGTTTATTTTGGCCGGACACGCAATCAAAAAGCCTAACTATGTCCGGCTTCATCCGGACGCCTGGCAACCCTAGGTGTAACAAACTAACGCTGACGATAAGCACTTATCAACGAGATTGGTTTTACACATACAATGGTATATTGATTAGAAAATAAACAAAAGGCAAAGGAAGTTCTCCTGGGCATAAAATGATACTAATATTAAAGTCAAAGTCAAAAATTTTATTCAAAATAGTACTATCGAAGTATCTTTTTGAAGGTCAATTGAGTCTACCACCGGTTCCAAAGCAAGTCCACTGAGAAGAACCGGCGAAACAAACTCAGTGGAACTAATCTTTTCAAATACAATATTACAAAAAATAAAAACAATACATACTACTATAGTAGTATAGTATATAAGAAGAATTCAGCAAGAAACTCTGTTGGGTTGCTCCTTTTAAAATATAGTTTACAATTTTTTATAAACATACATAATTACATACATTTATTACTATTTAATATTAAGATGATATAGATATTTCCGACTAAGATTTATCGCGATAAAGACCAAGATACAAATAGGTAGAAAAAGAATCGTTTCTAGGTATGAAATGGTTATTTATCTTCAAAGACAAATTGAACAATTTTTGTTTGTTGAACTGCTTATTAAAACTTTACTGAGTGTTTGAAAGATTTGAACTAATTAAATAAATAAGAGATACAGTTCATTATAACTCATTGGTGGCGATCGTACCGTTGAGTAATTCTTGATTGTATTAGATACGCTTGTCGGTCTTACTGTCACTAATACGCAGTTTAGGCGGGCGATTCGTAATGCCGGGCTTTAAGTTTTAATTGCTATGTAGTGTGTACTAATTACATATTATATGGAAAAGCACTTTCCATACATTTATTCATAACCACCAGATTACGTTTAGTAATCAGTATATTTATACCATAATTTTGATCCGTAACAATACGAATTCAACTTTTTTTCATGATTTCGTTGTGTTCCTAGTAGATATTTAACAAAATCTTTAGTCTTATTGTTATTATTACTTAGTACCTGGTTGACCGAGCATTTGCTCGGTACCCTTAGTGATTACATACGATAAAATTTTTCTTCCAAAAAAAAAAATCTTAAATAAAGGAAAAAAAAATTCGGACTGGAGATTCGAACCAGGCTCGTTTGGTTTTATCTGCCTAATTTTCCCACTAAGCTATCATGACAAACAAATCGACAGCGAAATTTACGTTCGCATTCTAATCATATTTTATTGTTGCCCAAAACACGGACAAAAAAATGTTTTCTAAAAATCTATCCTAGCTAGATCGATTTATCGACGTTTTTAGCCCATGTATTTTAATGAAAATCGTTGGAGCCGTTTCCGAGATTCAGATTCTATATATATATACAAGAATTGCTCGTTTAAAGGTATAAGATTATTTGTCTTATTACTTATTTCTCTGGGACATAATATAGATAGATAGATATTTAACAAAATCTCTGAAGTCTTATTATTATTTATAATATTATTAGAGCCTGTTTCACAATCTCCAGATAAGTGCCGAATAGGCTATCGGCAACATATTTGACAGATATAGTATGGAGTATCTGTCAAATATGTTGCCGATAGCCTATTCGGCACCAATCTGGAGATTGTGAAACAGGCCCTTAGTCTTATTATTATTACTTATTATTAGTCTTATTACTTATTTCTTTGGGACATAAATAGCAAGTTCAGATGCTTTACCGATTATACTCCACGTAACAAGTTTATACGACCTTACACTGGGAGCGGGTTATCTTGGTGTGATTGTTGCAGCAAATAACATTTAAATATAAATACATCTTACACATTCATGACCCCGATATGAAGATTTATATCGATCATAAAAATATTTGCCCTTGAGCGAATCGAACCCGCTAAATACTTGTATCATGACTATCAGCTTTTATCATCGACCACACAACCTATATACTCCTAATGTTTGATTTTTCGTATTTAATGTATTCTGGCAACTAGCTGAGGTGAGACGAGGGGGTTGCATTGCTGTGATTAACTTATTCAATGTCGTACATTACCAATCACGGAACGTTAAAAAAAATGGATATATTTCGCAACGGGTAAGAATGAGATGACACGATAGTTTGAGTACATTGTTAACGGCTTACATCGGAACTATAAGTCAGATGTGTCGCCAGAACCCGTTCCCCTGTTATTAGGAGTATATGGGTTATGTGGTCGATGTCTTTTATCTACCCAGACACAAGCCTCATTCAATGAATGCTGAGACCGCCAATTCCCTTCATCCAACCAGAATTACTAGGAGACATTCGTCCCAATCTAAATTAATTTATAATACAAAATTTTACCAACCAATTTCTTCACATTAGCTTTTACGAAATGATATAAATCGTCGGATTCAAATATGTTTGTCAAAGTCGCCAGCGCTTGTATCCAGTGGTGGAATTTACAAAAATAGCCCAGCCCAGGTAAGCTAATAAAAGAACTTCCACTGCACAGCTTCACGTCGCCTCCGCTTTCGACGGAGAGTTCACTGTGAATGAACCCTGAACTAATTGCAAATTCTACAGGATCAACAGCTTTAAGAGCATGGGTCAAGAAATGGTGGTCATTGGATTCTAAAAATTTTACCGCGATAAGATTTTAAAATATCATTATTCTAGTTTCTTTTTTTTAATTTTAAAAGCCAGCTTGTGTAATAAGTTGTCCGGATATTACATGCAGTTTTAAATCCCACAAGTGCAAGTTAAAATTTTGTAAGTAATTTATTTCGTCCGCTGCACTAATCTGGATTTATAAATAAACATTAATTAACAAAATATATGGCAGTCATAAAGTCTGCAGACAGAAGTGAAAACTTATGTCTTATGACGTTTTGAATTTTTAAATATTAATACAAAAAAATTTAAATTACATAATGACGTCAAATTGTCACATTAGCATATCGGTGACGCGAACCTCAAGATTATCTCTTATCAAAAAGTTCTAAGCTCGCTAAAGAAGTTATCACTTCAAAAAACTGGTAAGTTTAAAATAAAATCATTTAAAGAAAGGATACATTTTTGTATTGATGATTTTTAAAGCTATTAGTAAGTCTTTGTTGTCTTGTTGTTCTCCATCGTATGCTGTGAGTCAAACTTTAATGACATCTTTAAAGGATCAAGATGAATCAATCATCAATCAATCGGTAATTCATTGTTAGTGAAGACAATTTGAAACGGTATATTTTACCTGGTTTTTGTCACGAAGCGTGATATTTATTTATTTTAGCATTGCTTACTTGCCTTGGGAAAATAACATATTAAGTAAAATAAATCGTGGTACTATACAATAGTTAATAGACATATCTGGGTCTATATCATATTTTCCATCTCGTACGGTATAAAATCACTTGCCCGATTTTGATGAAATAAATCAATAGATTTATTATTGTGATCCAGGTGTCTGGATACATTTTATCAAATTTCACAAAAGTGTCAAGGTAGGGTTTCTTAAAGTGTGGTCCACGGACCCCTTGGGGCTCCGTAGCATGTGTATCAGGGGTCCGCAGTACCTAGGTCAATCTCTAAACATATTTATTAGGGAATTGTGTAGTAAATTCGGCGAGATCGATTGACGAATGAAATATTCAGTACCGCGTCGTGTAATTGTAAGTGTAATGAAAATACTAATAAAATTATTTTTTTAGAATATAAATAAGACAATTTTTTCTTTCAATTACGAAAACAATTTTTGAGAGGGGTCCGTGGAATTGTGAAAGGGGTCCGTGACTTCAAAAAGTTTAAGAAACCCTGGGTTAAGGGGTTAAGGCAAGAATGTAATTCTTTAAAGTTCATTGTTTTTTAAGCTTTCGTATTATGTATAACGTTATGAGAACGAATGATTTGTATATGGTATGGTTATTACAGTGTTGGCGTATTCAAGGAAACCGCGACATATGGCAGATGCGTCATGCCGCATGCGATATCACGTTCACCGCAGGCTAAACCATTTTAATACATAGCGACGTTAATATTCACAACAAACATATTATCTAGTACTAAAATCCTTTAATTATATAATTTAAACTAGCTGTTGCCCGCAGCTTCGCCTGCGTTAACTAAGATTTACAACAGCTTACTACGCAAAATAAGTAACTTTTCTGGTTGATTTTTTACACCTTGTGTCCGAAAAACCCAAATATCTTACGGAACCCTATTTTTTTTTTCAGAATCTAATGTAGAATTGATAATGTAGCTTTCGAATGGTTAAAGAATTTTTGAAATCGGTCAAGTACTTTTTGAGCCTATTCATTACAACCAAACAAACAAAGTTTTCCTCTTTATAATATTAGTGTAGAAGTGTAGATGTAGACGAAGTGTTGGTCGGCCATTAACCAGATGGGAAGAAAATCTTTGTGCAGTGACAGGACCGCGTTGGATGCGAGTTTCAGGGGATCGGTCGTCTTGGCGTTCATTGAGGGAGGCCTATGTTCAGCAGGGGACGGATAAAGGCTGATGATAATGATGAAATGATTAATAAAAATAAAAATGGCGGGTCGTCTCGGCGTTCGCTGCTTTCATTAGTTCATTCATTCTCTTATGACAGATATATTTAGCGAAGCTGGATATTTTAGTATCGTCTTCGACTGCCTTTACGAGACTTAAATCTAGTATTAATAATCTTATATATATAAAGCTGAAAAGTTTGTTTGTTTGAATGCACAAATCTCAGGAGCTATTGGTCTGATTTGGAAGATTCTTTCAGTGTTAGATAACCTATTTATTGAGGAATATAACCTATATACCATGTTGCTAAGATGTAGTTGTATATCTTAGTTAATGCAGGCGAAGCTGCGGGCAACAGCTAGTAAAATATAAAATGGTCACGTTGATTTAAGATTTAATACAGAAATTGTTATATTTTGGCTAGTTAAACTATAATAACTGTCTTAAATGGGTGTCGTGTAGTTTTGTAACAATATTGAGACACTATTCCAAACTGCTATTGTTAGTAAAATATTTCATGTACACATGACACCAGATGGTATGACAATTATTACAAAACTTTAACGACGACAAATTAGGTTAATTTAAGTAGCAAGTTTATAACTTGGATAGCCGACCGAGACTTGGGGTCCGCCGAAATTACAATTTTAATAAATTATTCATATGTTTATGTACTTATATAAGATATGGTGTTTTGAATAAGTCTTTGTCTTTATCATAGTTATTTATAATAAATAATATTGATGATGTATTTGATAGTGGCAAATCAAAGAAGCTTGTGTCCAGCAGTGGATGGTAAAAGGCTGATAATGTTGTTGTTGATGATGATGATTCGTTAAATTAGTTATTGGGTTAGCGGTCAATCAAGACTATAAAATTTGACTTCTTTTACGCCAGTAGTATGAACAGTAGGATCATATTATACTGTGGATGCCATGTTCAACATCATAACAACAAATTACAATCAGGTTACTTAAGGCGACGTCTCATTAGATCATTAGACTAAGACCAATTAAAACTTTAGAAATTTATTTTTATAGATTAATGCCCGAATACTCAAAACTCTTTGGGAGCTGCTCACATTTTGATTACACGTGGATTTAAGGTGTGACAGTAGTTTGAGGAACCCTCAAATATTAAAGTGGCATTTGAGAATTCAGGCGTAAGTTGTTTGATAAAATTATCTAAGCATCAATCTGAACACAGGTGGATTACAACCTACGACCTCTAAAGCTCAGTCGTGTTGTGGTAATGACATCAATCACACCTGCCCGAAGACAACGTCAACGACCATATCTATTGTATTCGACAGTTCTTCACTCAACCGTGTAATCGATTCACGACACTCATGTATCTCATAACTCATTAGTGATTTGAATAAGAGCAAATTATTAGCAATATGTGGTAATTATTCCTTAACAAAAAGACAAGACCAATTAATAATTGAAATTAATTTTGTACAAATTTTGTATGTGTATAATGTATATTATGAAGTTTCGTCTTTACCAAGAATTGTTAGAATAATTACAACAAATCAACTTGCTTAATTTAAGAGAGGATTGAGGGTGAGAGAAAACCTCCGACTAGGCCTCCCCCCGCGGGCGTCGATTGAGGATCCGTAAGAGGCGCTACTTTATGCGCCTACGCCTACGTAGTAACGGCCCTGTGCCTATTTCACTAAGTAGCGGCCGGGAAGCACCCCCTTACGAGAAGTAGTCTGGCCTTCACCGGGGCCAGCCTTTCGCTGAGGTCCTCCTGTTGCCTGCAGAATCAGGACCCTCAAAAGTGGGCTGATGGCGCTCGCAGTTGTTTTAATTCGGGTAGTGCACTCTCAAGTACAAGTCCCACAAGACCAAGAAATTAGCATTCAGTGAAGCTTTGTTACAACGAAAGAAACTGACACTTCGTTAAAGCGGTATTATTACTTGTAAAAGCGTTGTTTTCTGTGTCGTTTTATGTTCTTTGGATATTGTAGTTTATAGTTAGTTCATATGAAAACTGCTTTCTATGGAAACAAATTATTTATTACCTACAACATGTTATTTAATTTAAAGCCTTCACAGGTAGTATTAATTACCTGTTGCCCAAACGTCGCACGAGTAAGCATTGAATAATGATTCTTACAAGTGTGACTTTCTTCAGTATTATAGTAACTCATTGTCAATTATATCAAAATCAATTCGGCTTTGGTGACAGTGAAAGGAGAAAATGACGGATAGGAAGGCTTAAGTCTGTTACTTTCCCATTTACAATATTAAGTATGGAAATATTACTTATTTAAACCTCAATAAAATCCGCATTTGTTTCATTATAAAAACATCGGTTGTCTGTAAAGTCGGTTTACTGACGATAGTTGAATGTGACAACGTCATAAGAAAATACTGATGGGCCGATTGTGTCTCTTTGTCGCTCGTTCCGCGCTCTCGCTTGCACTTCAAGCCTTAAATGAAACGCCTCAGAGCAAGGTAACGCCGCATGAGTCATGTTTTTTCGGGCGTGCATCCGGCTCGATCGAATTATGAGACGTTAACGCGTCAATAAGTAAAATTCACATAAATACAAAATAACGAAGAAATAAACCTACCATCGAACTCTATTTAAATAGAACTCTGAAAACGCATCCTCTATGATTTTTTATTAGTTGAAGTCTTGGTTTTTTATAGTTTGTAAATATCGTTTACCGAACAAAAGATGTTTGTTGTAAATATTGTCTTAGCTTTATACAAACGTCTATTATCAACAGTTTGTCCATTGTCAATCCTAGAATATTCTCGATGACGCCACATCAACCATCAACCAACGCAACCAACCTAAACCATCCCTAGATCCGGTCGTCGAATCTCGCTGGCAATCGACCAACGTTTTCTCAAACGCTACATTTATACAACTGATATTGTTATAATATTATTCCTGTACGTTTCTGACGTATAGTGTGTAAAACCATAGATACAATAATAATCATTATTAGATGCCTCATCTCATGTGGCAGCTATACTGTCGCGTTTCGAGCGGTTTGTGAGTTTCCGGTGGCCCATTGGGGGAAAAGGGAAAAGGAGGGCAACGCATCTGCATAACCTCTGGTTATGTGGATGTTAATGGACGTCGATAGTCAAGGCTACGACTGTTCGTTTGCACTTCTATGCTAAAAAAAAATCACAGCTGAACAATTGTGTCTCTTTCAATGAAAGCCAAGACGGCAGATTTCCTGCCACTTGCAGCCACCTAGAAACAGCCAATGCACGTAGAGCATCTGGTGGTAGATCGGCCTACTCTCTGTATCTTACCTACCCATCGGAAAAAATAGAATTGTGTTCTTAATGGTCATATTATGTACTCACGAACCGTAAATGCATCAATTTCAAAACTGATGAACCATTTCATTCAGTGACTATACATTATTCGTTTAAGGTCTAAACATAGCACCTGCTAAGATCGTCAATAAATCGAGCTACCCGGGGGGGTAAATCTTTATCATCTATCATGATTGAACGATAACAAATGACATTATATCAGGACACCACAACATTGATGTCATGTTTACATTTAGGACTTTAAGTGATGACAGCCCGGAATTGTTCGAATCAAATGAATTAGTACGATCCAATTTAGCGGGTAAAGGGACAATTGAAGGTTTGAGGACGATTGGACCTTGCTCCTATGGCGATGGGAAACGTCTGGAAAGTTCTCAACTATAAATCCTTTCCGAATTCTCGTCCAATAGTATTTATTGATAAAAGTTCGTCTCGGAATTTGTCAAGGCGTAGGATAAAGTTTCCAATCTGTGCAGTAAGAAAACATGTATATATAGTAGTATTTTGCGCATGTATTTCTGTATATTATTTATTCAACCAATACCAGTCGGTTCTGAGTGTTTATTCGAATAGGTAAAGCAATGGTCGAAAAAAGTGATAATAGTTAATACTTGTATATTAAAATTAATAATTGGCCATATTTATCTTAATTTATACCATAATCATGATCATCAGCCGTTACCCGTCTATTGCTGAACGCAGGTCTCTATCAATGAACACAAAGACGACCGATCTCGCTCTACTCACATCCAACAGTCAACACGGACCGGCGACTGCACATGGATCTTCTTTCCACTTGGTTAATGGTCGACCAACACTTCATCTACCACCATAGACCTTAATGGCCCATAAGCCATCCGTTCCCCTGAGTGTGTGACCGATCACCGGACCACTGCCATTTCTAACGAGCTTATTCGTCACGTTTGTCTTACAAAGACTACGAGATAGATCCAGAACACGAGGCATACATATTATTTTATTTAGCCTATAGATCCCTGATTAGTATGTATCTAGAAAGGTAAATCTCAGGAAAAACTTGGGCGGTATAGCTTTGGCGTTGAGGATCCTGTCGCAAGTGGGCGAGAACAGGTTGCTAATGTTAATTATTTTTCTATTTAAGGTATCAAGGTAATTCCACGTAGGCAAACAGGCATAAGTCTTAAGTTTTTATTATTGTATAATAATATTAAATATGATTACATAGAAAAGCTTAGCTTTGTTTATAATATGGAACACGCTAAACTCTGTTTTTTAATTAGGATTTTAAAAAATCTTTTAGTATTTGATAATACGATTATTGAGGATGCTTAGATTTTTATTGTGACTTGAGGGTTAATCAACATAGTATAACAAAATCTATGGAAAAATAATATACACCACGAATTAGTAATAGTCATCTTAGTTCGTTGAATATACAATACGATCTGTTGCCCGCAGCTTCGCCTGCGTTAACTAAGATTTTTTACACCTTGTGTCCGAAAAACCCAAATATCTTACGGAACCCTATTTTTTTTCAGAATAAAATTTAGCCTATGTTAGTCGTGGATAATGTAGCTTTCAAACGTTGAAAGATTTTTTAAATCGGTCTAGTACCTTTTGAGCCTATTCATTACAACCAAAGTTTTCCTCTTTATAATATTAGTATAGATATAGATACAACATATGAATATAAAATGAGAGGCCTAATATCGAGTGATATAAAGTTAGTCATAAAAATAAGAGTTAACACTGATTGAGTTTTAAATTATAATACACCATAATATACATTAAGCCAGTGTAATAAACATTGCATTCGGGTTTCATCTCCGACCGCCATTAACCATTTATCACATACTTTCTAATTCCAGCCTCCACTGGTTATGAAACCTTATGGTTGCTTGCCCATGGTTGATAAAGTTATTGAACTTTAATTTCATGAAACATGGGAACACGATAACCTGGCCATTAACGTGTGTAGGGTTGCCAGGCGTCCGGATAAAGCCGGACATAGTTAGGCTTTTTGATGGCGAGTCCGGCCAAAATATACGGTGTCCGGCTTTTTATATTGGTTAGGCTTTTTACATTTCGCAAACGAGCGATGTCAATTCAGTCTTAGGTAAATCAAAATTGATTTTACATACTTTTTTTGTCGTACCTATCAATACTGAGACAAAATCTTCAAGAATATAGGGTGTCCGGTCTTTCTACTCTAATGTCCGGCCAAACTGGCTGGTCTATCCGGCTGTTGGGTTTGGCGTCCTGGCAACCCTAAACGTGTGGGATGTTTGAGGATCGTCGGTCGTTTACCCACCCGCATGCGTAGGATATTCGATTAGCAAGACATGGCGAAATATCGATTTTATTAAGATCAAACCACTCTTGAAAACGCTACTTGTTTTGTAACTTTAAAATAAGTTTCTTATATTCGCTATAGGTAATGAAAAAATAATATTGGCTTGATCAACAATAAAGTTATTTAATAATACTATGTATATACGCTTTTACGCCACGTCAATACGGGTACTAGACAAAGGAAATACATATATTTAAGATTTTTATTATATAATATGTATACATCCATGACCCAGTAACACAAAAACTTTTTGGTTCCCTGGTGGGATTCGAACCCGCTACCTTCCTTATGAGCGCCGAAGCGTTAACCATTGAGCCAGAGGTCGTCAGTTAAAATTATGCTTTATCTGTTCATTGATAAGCATTTCGTTTTCTATTGTTTTAATTATGGAAAATTTTTGAGTTCACTCGTTAAGAATCGATTTTCGTATGTACATTATGCAAAACGTCAAGATGGCCTTAAGAGTTACAACGGACGTACAGCGAACAATATTATTATCTGGAACATGCATCCGCATAATAAACATGCAAATTGTGACAAATTGATAAGAGTGCCATAAAGATAACGCCAAAACATATTTTAGTTTATTGCGCCTTGTAAAATTAAGATACTAGAGCGACGTTCGAGATGGGCCTTAAAAATCCCGATGTATCTCGAAATTGGCGTTGTCTAACTTCATTCTCATCATCATCAATTTTTTAACTACTTAAAAGCTGTATCGCCTAGAACTGTTTGGTTTTAGTAATAAAAACGATTTAAGACATGATGACGCAGATTATGGTATTGTAGATTTTAGTTTTTTTAAAGGTTTTATATAAGTGTAATTTTTTTATAGAAGAAATCGACAGTCTGTTTAGCTGATGGTAAGTGATATCGAGATTCATAGACACCCGGTATTTCTATTTTCTACCAGAGGATTAGCGCGGAAATCGGATAAGCTAGGCACGGTACCTGATCGGTACGATTTAGCTAGTGAACCTGATGATGATCCTATAATTTTATTTCAATAGACAAACAGATAGAAAATTATACGCTAGGACAATCTATGCCACTGATGTCAGTAATTTATTAATTTATTATATTATATAGTGGTCTACAGCTTTATCGTCATCGATGATCGGAAGTCACTTTTCGTCAATAAAAACGCCAATTGACAAGTGATTTTGTATTCAAATGTGTGCAGCACGAGCGTGAGTCGTGTGCGCTCGTTTACCGATTGTATACCTTGAATAATAAGTTTCATCGATTTTAACATTGCATAACCATTCTTGGAGAAAACTGTGTGCGTTTTCGAGAGCATTGTACTTTTATGTTTTGCGAGATAATATGTTATGTTAGAATTATTGTTAGTATTATGATTATATGTTAGTATTATCTGTATTAAGAGTTGAATCTAGAATCTAGCTGGATTGTATATTTTGAGAGCGAAATTTACCAACCAACGTAATAATAATAAATAATCAAGGTACTGCTGTGCAAAGCAGTGGCCAGCTTGTATAATAAAAGAACTTCCAAAATATTATTGCTTATTTTATTTTCTCCAACAATTGTTACTACTTCAGATGTATACTGATAACAAAACTAATCTATCATTACTAAAAACAACTTTAACGCAGTAATATAAGACAATACTAAGAGTTGCAATCTAAGTGCTTTTAACAGTAAGATTAAATTGTGTTTCTACACATCTGCTGCTTCATTTAATCAAAATAATTTTGCCGTACTGAACTTAAGTTATGTTACTATCTATATTACATGCATATTTTAAAAATAATCTGCATCCACATGCAATACAACAAGGCACTTTTTTGGGTCTTTTTGGCAAATGTACCAGTTACATGACAAGGTGTTTAAGTCTAATCTGCATTTCACATGCAAATCACCGGATACCCGCATAAAGACCCATTTTGGCCAATTACCAGGTGGTGGCAAGATGGCAGAGACATCTGCGCATGGTGCACCGAATGCGAATCACGTCGCAATCAGGGCATGCACCTGCTTGCTCATATCCTTGGGTGCGAGGTTAGCATCAGCCTCATCAGCACTTGTATCGTTTACATACATTAATCTTATTGATACGATTTCTCAATATCTTATTTAATACTAGCTGCTAGCTAGCTTCGCCTGCGTTAAATAAGATTTAGAAAGGGATGTGAGGAGGATAATATATTGTGCATGTATTATGCATATAAACCTTCTTCTTGAATTGTTCTTTATATAAAAAAACCGCATCCAAATCAGTTGCATACTTTTAAAGATTTAAGCATACTTACATACAATGGAAGCGACTTGTTTTTAAATACTATGTAAAGATTACAGGATAGCATGTAAAATTTGTTGTGGAATATTTTTTTAGTTCGGCCAGTTCTTCTCAGCTCGCTTTGAATCCAGCGGTAGTTTCAATTAACGTTCTAATAGATAATTTATTGTACAGATTTCTATTTTTAAATCTGTGATTTATTCGTATTATTTTAAATTAAAAATTTAATTTGAACTATATATTACTTGTATTATGCTTTAAATGTATAATATGTTATGCCTTTTGTATGTGGCTGGTAGCTAAAAGATATCATGTTTTCTATCTGTACCCGTGTATCTTGTAAAATTCTGAATGTAGTTTGCTGTCTGGTATTTGCTGTGTCGCGAAATACGGAACTACGCTAATTTCCTCAATTTGTTTTTAGTTTCTTCACGCAAGCCCACATTCGTCACACCTTTGTATTACAGTTTATCTTCACAGTTATAATTTTAAATAGCTTTTAATAGGATATATTTTTCACTCCTGTACATGTATATATTCATATATAATGTAAGTATATAATGATATTCTCCACCTCGACCCGCGATTATTCCGCCCCCAAAATAAAAACCTACATATATATATTTTAGTTTACCCAATATAATAATGTAATAATACTATAATAATGATAGCATGTTCTTTCGGTCTAGTTTTAGGTAATATAACAATATGCTAACCAAGTCATTTATTCATCTAAAAAGGTAGCTTCTTTTTTTAGATAGCTTCTGCTCAAATCTGTATAATTCAACACCAGTTTTCATATAGGTTAATTGACAGTAAACGACAGAGAATCTCAGCTGTTCGCGAAATGCGAAATTTATTAGTTTACCCCGATTTTTTCGCATTTGGGTCATTTGGCGACCATCCAAGAGGAGACACCCGAAAAGTTTTTGTTTACTCAGATTCAAACAAAACGATGGTCTAGTTGGTTAGAGATAATAGAGCGGGATAAAAGGGTTACAGTCTGGCTCGTGTTCTGCTAAATTTCCTTGTGGACCTGACCTTGTCAATGTCACTTGCACACCGATGAGAGAAACCGCGAGATCGAAAGGAAAAAAGAAGAAGCTAGGGTACAGGCGTACTGTGACCTAAAGCCCTCATTGATTCTAATTTTAAATAGAGATAGCTCTTAATATGAGTCGATTATACATTTTTATCTCATTCAATTTTGTAGCAAAAATTGTTATCTGTGGTCAATAATAATAATTATTATTAGCACTTGTCCATGATGGATGTTATTTCACTGATTTGGGGCAACCTTGACTCACTTATAATCTGTTTTAGTATATTAAATTAACAAAACATACTTGTAGTCACTTTACCAAACAAAGAACTATTCGACCATAGCACGGAAATAACATTTAAAAAAAACAAAGATTAACGTGTATATTTAAATTACTTAGAATGAAATGTTTTTGTCAAATCTCAGAAGTGGGAAGCAGGTCAAATTATAGTAGGTTAAGTTTTGGATACGAAATACAAGACCAAAGTTTACCATCCAAAAATAATGCAGTTTATAAAATACTGTATTGACTCCACATATTATAATACCTATGCCTATAACGTTTGGTGTTGCAAAACAGATTTGTCTTCTAAACCTTTCTTAATCAGGTTCATATTAAACACTACGTTAAAACTTAAAAGTTTGTTAATGTAAAATTAAGCAGAAGTTATGTTAAATTAACAATAAGGCTTCGTTCTGGACACATTCCATCGAACAAGTTTGCATTCTTGATGAAAAAAGTTAACACACCTAATTGCGGAATTTGTAATAAAATAGAAAATGTGCAACATTTGTTGATGGAATGTGTTAAGAATCAAAATGAGAGAGAACAGATTTTTAAAGAATATAATTTTAATTTGCTGGATGTAGGACTGGCTCAAACGTTACTTTCCGAACCAGTGTCCACAAAGACAATAAGATTTTGTAACCTAGCCGCTTTTAATGGTTAATAGATACTAGAATAGGGTACAATGGGATTGACATGTTCTCTTAGAATCAAAATCCCTAAATGTATTTAACATTTAAAAAAAGAACTTAAAAGTCTATCTTCTTCCGGCGAGGGATTCGAAACCAAATGATCCAATCAATCGTGTTGGCATTGATTTAAGAATACCCATGACTGGACGTAAACAATGATTTAAAAAAACAATTGTTTAGGTCGTCTATCACGACAGAACAATGTACATTAATTATGAAGCTCCCATAACGGTATAAGACGTGGAAATCTCGATAAAACAGACGTGGGAAGAAATTTATGAGAAAGCATATAAAAGCAATAAGAAAACAAGAAAAACAAAAGGAAAAGTGGTGACATGCGTATACGTTGAATTTAAATCATTTTCTAGAAAAAGTTCGTAAGAGATGAGAGGTCACACAGATATTTATAGTTAAATACTATTTGTCTTTAGTAAACCACGTAAGATAAGTCTTAAGGTTTATTTGAGACGGAGAGGAAACGAATGAGACAGGATCGAGCCAATTCGCGAAACTTAATGACAAACAAATTAGTCATACCTAGTTTAGTACAATACTGGTGAAGCGCAGGGCTGGACTTATGCATTCTTTGCCTGATATAAAAACATTTTTGTTGCATATTCAAATAAAGGCCTAAAATAATCAACCATTATAAATTAGGATAGAGTAGCAGCGCCCCGCGGTTTCGCCCACGTATTTCCTATCCCGTTTGAGTACGGGGATAGTTTATAATAGCGTATGTTCACGTAATAAGCTAGGTGTATTATTGTAAAGTTTCATTAAAATCAGACCAGTGGTGTTTGCGTGAAAGAGTAATAATTACCCATGCACACAAAGTTTCGCGTTAATATTATTTGTAGGAAAAATGAGATGATCGTAGTTGAAGGCATCGTAGGGTTAAAATTAAAAAGTGTATCACGTCTAGATAGGGGAATAGAGGGTTAACAATTAAAAAAAGATGTAATAGCAACATTTTTTTTTAATATTTTAAAATGTCTGTTACGTACATTTATTGTCTAACACAACAGTGACAACTTTCGCAGTTTCCTGGTTGAAACCTAAAAATGATTTCTGTATGCTGCAGGAAATCTACCTATGGGTCGTACCTACCGTAGAATTAAATGATGATATAATAATATAAAGAAGAATCAGCTTGACAGAAAAAAAACTTCGCTAGAATAGTTTTTTCGTCTTCAAATGATTAACTTCGTTATTTTCAGACTAGAAAAGTTGGCAAGCCTGTTTCCCAGCCCACTCCAATATTTAAATTACGTATGATTGGGTATGATTTAACGATGAAAGGTCATTGTTTACTCACGATGTGGCAAGTTTGGGTTGGGTATATCAAGGGGTAGGATGCGTCATCGGTTACTACCCTCCAAACACCCCCGCCTCGCATCCCTAACGCAACATCGATCGATCACTAACGCCATGCGCAAAGCTCGCCCTTTTTGTTTATGCCATTTTTTGTCTTAAAATTGAAAAAAGTCTTCATTCAAATTTCGAACACTTATCGTTTTCTTTTCGAATTTAAATGACTACTTTCACAATATAGTGTTCTCGCCACTATTTTTTTACTTATAAATATTTGTTTTACACAAAATAAATAATTTATAGAGTAATTATATAATGATCGGTACTCACTGGCACTCGTTCATTATCTCCTCCTGCGAGCGAACTTGCACCGGCGCTAACTTCTCCACACTTTCCTCGTAATTACCAAAACACTTTGTGATTTTCTCGTCGAAAGTATTCACCAAATCCTCAAGCGATCCAGAGAAAGTTTCAGTGAAATTATCGCCTTCACCATTTTGCATAGTGTCCTGTTTACACTTCACCGGTTTGGGTTCGTCGTTGTCATTAATTTTATTGGAATCAGTTTTAATTTTGACCATCTCATTTTTTAAATTGTTGATATTGTTGAGACGAATATCGTTCCCGTTGATGGTCTTTTGAGGAAAATCAGAAGATGATATACAATCGTCTGCCTCTTCTACTTGAGCTAGCGGCGCCTCGAACTCGAGTTCGGCCATTCTTACAGCCGCTTCTCGCATGACCGTACGTCTAACCGCGCCGAATACCGCGGGAACACTGCGAACTGCGAAGTGCGAACTGCGAAGCGGGGGCGGGTCGCGGGCAACGGGACGCGACAGTCGCGACATTCAGGCAATAAGGCGCTGTAGATAAAAAAATCAAAACTTTGCGCTTTATACTACAAGTACAAGACATAAAAAATACGTTGCAAATATACGCGGCAGCGCCAGATTTGACATTAGAATTAAAAAAAGGGTAAACACAAAAATGCAACCTGTTTAAATGAAAGTTTAAGTAAGGAGGAGTAAAGACAATTTCACATTTGGCTTAGGCATCAGGCACATACTACCTATATCGTGGGGTCACTGGGGCCATCCATAAAATATGCCCTACGTCACACGAGTTTCATGATATTTCATCCCCTCCCCATTGTCACAGTTTGTCACATTTGTAACACTTTGTCCCTTTGTTTTGGTCCCTAATGTAACTTCACAAAACACGTAGGTACGGTCTACCAATTTAGCAATTTATACATAATATTTAAATTCTTGTATACTTACCTACACATTTTTATGTGGACAAGCGACGTCACAAAATCTAGGACCACACTAACCCCCACAATGTCACATGTCACACAATGTAACACTTGGTCGACCCCCTTCAGCCCGTGAGACGTAATTTATGGGTGGTCCTGGTCCTAATAATTCGGTAGGTATTAGACCAAATATTCATCATCATCATCATCATCATCAGCCTTTTAATCCATCCACTGCTGAACATAGGCCTCCGGCCTCCCTCAATGAACGCCAAGAAGACGGATCCCGTGCCACTCGCATCCAACCTGCCACTGCACGGAGATCATCTTCCCACCTGGTTAATGGCCGACCAACACTGTCTACCTAAACGCGGCCTCCACTCTTGAACCTTATTGACCCATCGGTCATCCGTTCTTTTGAGTGTGTGACCAGCCCATTGCCACTTCAACGTGCATATTGTTCGCATGATATCGGTAACTTTAGTTCTCTGGCGGAGGTCTTCGTTTCGAATCCTATCTGCCAAAGAAACACTCAGCATAGCACGCTCCTCAGCACGTTGAGCTACGGCAAACTTACGGACCAGTTGTAAATTAAGAGGCTACGTTTCGGCCCCGTAGGTCATCACAGGGTGAACGCGTTGGCTAAAGACACTATTATCTTCAAACTCTGCGGTATAGACGACGTGAGAATATGGCGACGCTTCCTAAATGCTGGCCACCGTAATCGAATCCTCTTACCGGCTTCCTTCTAGAAGTTATGTCGACCTAGCTGCAAGGTATGCGCAAGGTAGACATACTATTGCACGGCTTCGAGAGTTTTGCCATCGACGTTAGCCGGCCTAGGGAGAACGTGTTCGTTGAATGTGACTTTCGTCTTGTCCAAATTCATTCTAAGGCCCACACATCGGAAGGATTCATTTATACTGTGCAGCATCCTGCAAACCCTCCTAATATTTCCAAAGGTCCGAAATAATTAGTATAGTAACAGTGGCGTAGCGTGCCTTGGCGGGGCCCCGTATAATAATTTGTTTGGGGGCCCTTATGAAGGGTAAATTTTTCTCAAATAAGAAAAATAAAAGAAATATTTATTCATCATAATTATTTATCCATTACTTTTTCCAAAATTTTTACAAAATATTCAAATTTTTACAGCGACTCTCCTTGACTTTTTTTCGCCAAACAGATTTATTAAGTAAATCATTTATGGCTGATGATTACTTTAGTTTTTCTAAAAATTCTTCCTCTATGAACAATAGTGACAGATCTGATAGGCGTTCACTTCCCATCGAAGTTCTTAGGTATTATCGTCGGGAGCCCCATCTAATTGATACGGCTGATTCGGCGTTAGCTACGCCCCTGTATAGTAAGTAATAAGTATAGGGAAGTAATTAAATGAACGGCAATAATAAATTTTGCAGGGCAAAAAAAAAATCGGCATTTAAATAAATTGGTTGGCATACAAAGATTTTGTACGCAATAAAATAAATCTGGTAGCAATTCTTGTTTCGCAAATAATTTTGATACTGGTCAAAAATTAAATCATAAATAAGCAGCTTACAATATTATAAGCTCGCATAATAAACATTCGCCGGGCAAAATAAGTACTTGAACGGCAAGATTTAAATATTGCTCGGTAGAAAAACATGTCTACAAACAGTATATTTGATTGGTTTGCCTATTAAAAACATGATGAGCAATATATATGTAGCTGCAGGCGACTTTTTTCTTTTGTTTGTTTATACATTTTCAATAAAAAGTTTTGGTTTTACAATTACAAATAAGATTTACTTACAAACTAAAATATTGTGAACAAATTATAAAAATTGAAGAAGAAATTAATAAATTATATTATCATTCTTAATAAAGGACTAGGGAATTAATTCAAATCATGACGCTAAATCCTGTAGACTGGAATTACTGTAACGCAGAATTTAATGAAAAAGAAAGTTGCTTGAAGTTATATTCATGCTTCATAAATATGCAGCACAAAATGATTTTTTTTTGGTGCCCTTTGAGTGCTTACCAAAATTTTATTAAACGGGGACAGCACATTGCCCCTCATTCAATTAATATGCCGTCCGGAAATAATTACTGCCATCCAGAATGACACAAAATTGCTGTTTGATTTTAAAATGTTTGCTGAACATAAGTTGCCGCTCAATTAGTTATTTCTGCTACCAGATTATATTTTTCTGCTCACAAAAATACGAATATTATGCTAGTCATTTAAATAACACCCATAAGTATATGCTAATAGTAAGTATATACTTTAACATACTTAACATTTTTAGAAGTTTTGTATACCTACTTACTTTCTTATTAGGGTTTAATATGCCGCATTCACCACTGTCTTTCGTCTCTCTAAATTAAGCAATCTCATTGGAACTATTAGAAATGGGGGGAGAATTTAAATTATTTTGGCGTGCGTGTCTGCCACTAAGCTCCTTACGGCTGGTGTGGATCGTATTTGATTATTATTTTATTGTGTTGGATTCAAGAATGTTTTATTTTGGTCTACTACTAAATGTTTTATATAGAACAGTGACTGTCTGGTCCGTTAGCTGTATATATTCCTATGTGGCTATAGAAAATCAATCTTCATCTCATTTATGAATTCGCCACCTTCACGCTGTATTTAACCACATCGTCTCAACCCAATGGAATTTGCTCCCGATGGACGCTCTTAATGGTTTACAGTTTATATAAACAAGGCCACAATAAATCAAACATTGTTAGTTTAGATTAGTAAATGTATCTATTATGGTCATCGATATTCTCTCGCGTCAGTCCACGAATAGTAGATGAGAAGAAGGTACCTCTACATATTTTTTAAACAAACGCCAGTAGATCCTGCCACGTTCTTTAATAAACTATTACAAGGATAAAATATATAATCTTCAAGAGTAGAAAACTTTGCATACTTTCAATATAGATACATAATTTTAGTTAACTAAGTAGTTTGAATGTTAGTAACAAATCTATTAATCCAACAAAAGTGTAAGAAATTCCAGTTGCTAAATTCTACAGACAGAAATTACCGCCAAAAAACTTAGCAAGTGACGATGATCTAGATTCTAGTTGTTAGACTGGTTTTAAATTTTCGGGCGGTAATATGAATGTTCTGTCTTGTGCTTACATCGGGGTACCAGTACTACCATTTCACTTATTTCTTCCGTGAAACAGTTTATATTTCAGTGTTTTGGATAGAACAGGAAATGTTTTCGGAGGATGTGAATTGTGAATTACTGTCACCCGGACTCATTGTTTTATGATTCAGCATAGGCTCAAGAGCGCCGCTGATAACTTTCTAGCAAGTATAGTCGTATGCCTGTTTGTCTTTACAAATAACATTAAAAAAGCACCCTAAAAATGATTTTTTCAAAATTTCGTCTAACAACAACGCTTGCTAACTGCAGATAAATGTAAACAAGGTTAAAAAACCTTAATATTGCCAGGAAACTCATATTAAAAATCTTTCCGAGAGAGTGAAGTTAAATAATCTGCCGTTGGGCTATCGCTTGGCCTAGTAATATCCTGGCCTAATATCGAGGAGGAGACCGTGATCAGGAGTAGAACACAATACGTATAAGATTCGGTTGGTATAGTCACACTCAAAGTTAAAATAGTATCACACGGCCGTTTTATTTTCATTCCACCACTTTTACATTTCTTTTTTTTTTTTTTAATGAAATGTTATTATAAAAGCGAAGCGAAAGCGGCAGAATGTTATTAAAAGCAACCGCATACGGTAGTATCCCTTAGTAGTTTGTGCCCTTAGTAGTTTGTGAGCGACCGTATGCAAAATATACAATCAAATAAGAAGAAGGGGCAGTGGTGGAAAACGTCAAAGGGACGGTTGTGTTTTATTCTGTTTACCGTTATTTAATTATTATTTCCAATTTTATTATTTCGGAGTGGTTTTCTATAGTGTTTGTTTTAAAAACGCAATCTGTTTATATTGTGATTGGTTCGCGAATGCTGCGGAAAATTGATTTGGGACTGTTTTCTGTATGTGACTGTTTTGGCGGTATTATATAGTGACTGTTTTGGTGGTTTTCTATAGTGTTTGTCTTTAAAACTCGATCCATATATTATTATAGTGTGATTGGCTCGCAAATATTGTGGCGGACTGTTTCGGGATTTGGGGGTTATAGTTGATTGATTTGACGACCTCTGTGGCACAGTGGTTAGCGCGTTGGCACACAAGCCGGAGGTAGCGGGTTCGAATCTCGCCAGGGAACAAAAAAGTTTGTTTGTTCCCGGGTCATGGATGTGTATTAAATATGTGTATTATATAATAAAAATCCTAAATATAAGTATTAATATAAAAAAAAAAGTATTAAATATATGTATTTCCGTTGTCTGGTACCCGTAACACAAGGCTCTTCGAGTACTTATCACGGGACCAGATTGACGTGATATAAAAGCGTCTATAGATGGTGACGTAAGAGACCCCCCACCCCCTTGGAGTTTCCCGCTATTCCTTTTTAGTTTTTATTCACACGGACTATGTGTAGTTTACGTGCGTTTTCCAATTACCGAGCATAATGCGACTCAGTGCCGCACAATGCCGCACAATGCTGTTACTTAATTGGAACACGATAGTTTTAAAATGCGCCAGCAGGGTGCGCTAAGTTCAGGGCAGAATAAAGTTGGCAATAACCTTATTAATGTAAATAAAGTGGTATACATAATTATTGATTGAAAGCTATTTACGGTTATTTTAAGTTATTTGGATTTTGATTATTTCATTAACATTTTTTGTTTTGAGTATTTTTTTTAATGAGTACTAAAACAATTATATACCTTTCAATTAAATCATCTCTTTATCAACTATTGCATATCATCTGATACGTACGTATTTTAAGAATTCATATTTTGGACTTTTAAGCATTTATACTATATAATATACTAGCAGCGCCCCGCGGTTTCACCCGCATACTTCACATTTCCGTGGGAGTGCAGGCATAAATCATAGCTTATATGTATCGTTTTGGTGTATATGAGCTATATTATTATAAAGTTTCAATAGAATCCAATCTTTTCGTCAGAGTTTTTACGTGAAAGAGTAACAAACATCCATACTTACAAACTTTCACGTTTTTAATATTAGTAAGATTACTAAAACCTTATTTGTAGATGAACTTGAAACATTATAATAATATTTTTGTGCTCGTACGCGTATATTTTTTAACAATAAATAATATTATTAAGGATAGTATTTAAATAAAACATTTCGATAAATGAACAACTTAAAGAAAAAACTCTTGTTAATTTTCTGTCACAGTTGGCCAATTGCACGCATTTCGCGAAAGCACTACTTTTATGTGACTTCAAAAATGCGATGCGGTGCTGTAATTGGAACACCATCTCTGAGCATTGTGCCGCACAATGCGCGTTTGTGCTGTAATTGGAAAACGCCCTACGTCAGACATGGTAGTATGGCCTCTGGTCTTAGCCGGTTCCAACAGGAACAATTATTAATATACTGGGAAAAAAAAGAAGAAGAAGAGGAACGAAAATGTCAAAGTCAAATGTCAAATTAATTGCAAAATTTGCTTTCACGTATTTTTCGAAAGACAAAAATGAAAATTTATCAATACTAACATGATAATTTTTAAACATGAAATAATATTATTTTTTATTTTTCTTCAACATGATTTTCTTAAAACGTACTTTTGATATAAAATCAATACGTACGTTTTGTCGACATTACAGGTAATTTCGTAGGACGTAATTTTGTATGATATGTTTTTGAATTTTCTATCATAATATTACACATAATATAATGTTATTTTGTTGTAGTTATGGAAGAAAAACACATTATGAAACTCTAAATTTGTCTAAAAACTGTACTGACAAGGAAATCAAAGATGCATTTATTAAAATGAGCAAAGAAGTGAGTTTAAAAATCATTCTAAAAATAAATTCTTAAATACTTTCTCTTTATGATTATTAGTATATTTTCTTATGTATATGTCATAAATATATATTTAATAAGTCGATAATAAGTTGAAAGAAACAACTTTTAGGTAAATTTAAGTTATGCAACACTTTGTGTTACAGTACCACCCAGATAAAAACAAAGATATAAAAGCTCAAGAAAAGTTTGTCAAAATTGTGGAAGCATATAACGTACTTGGTAAGCCGGGTAGTAGAGCGGAATATGATAATACTACATATGTAAACTCTGGGGGTGATTCATATGTATACAAAACTCATGTACCCTACAAGTAAGTGCTATCCCTTCATGGTCCTTTAGGTGTCTTATAAGGAGCAAAAGAATTAACTGACCCTAGAATTTACAAAAGAATAAGTGGTAGTATGAGGGGATACTTAATACCTTTAGTTCAGGGAAACTTTATGTAGAATGTTTGTAAACAAACCACAACACTTGGCATGTAGGGTTATCACTTTAGAATTTATTTCACACTTTTAATAGTTAATGTTAAAGTCAAGCAGAAGAATTTATAATATGAATTGTAACAGATACAATTCAGATGTATCATCATCATCATCAGCCTTTATCCGTCCACTGCTGAACATAGACCTCCCTCAATGAACACCAAGACAACCAATCCCTTGCTACTCGCATTCCAATGCGGACCTGCCACTGCACGGAGATTGTCTTTCCATCTGGTTAATGGTCGACCAACACTTCGTCTACCTAAATGCGGCCTCCATTCTTGAACCTAAATGGCCCATCGGCCATCCATATTCAGATGTATGTGAGCATTTATTATATTTTTATTTATGATAGTGTCATATTTTGAAATGTTGAAATCACTAATGCATACTTTAGTTTTTAAAACAGTAAGTGAGGCATCTGCTCACCTAGCTACCAATTTACATTAAAGGCCATCAAGCCTAAAAGTAGAATATCAAAAAAAGAAATTAAAGCAGTCAAGAAGAATTTTCCACTTTTATATTATATCATGATCTAATATATACCAGAAGAAATGGGTTTACAGTATTCTAAATAATAAGTGCATTCCATTTTAGTAATATTACTGCACTGACTTTGACTAAATGGCTCACAGTGATGTTGCTATAAGTGATTTCTTATAATTTCAGCTTAAGAAAAAACCCAAATTACAACTTTTATGATGACCCACATCAAACCGCACAATCTTCAAAATCAGAATCATATTATGGATTTAAGGGTGTGAAGAAAGTACCTAATGTTGCCATGATTGCCATTTGTTTTGGCATCGCTGTGATAGGTGTTATCTTACAATATGCTGTTATTAGGTATGTATTTATAGATTTGGATGCTAGTAACTAAGGAAACTAAGGTTGCCTATATGGTCCTATTCCTGAAGCCAAAATGTGTTCAGATGTCTTGCAAAATGCCTTTTTTGAAAACTGTAAACTCTTCCCATATTAAATGTAGATTACACCTTTATATTTCAGCTGTTCTCGAGGTTGATTTTTATTTTATTTTATTGTTTGTAGTAACCTCTCAAAGTCATTAATTTTGTTTGATATAATTCTAGAAAATCATATTATATACATCGAAGACAAATGCAAGAAAAATCACAAAAACTATCCGATGAATTAGAAAGAGTGAGAGCGTCTACCCACGGAAGGACTAATGAAGTAAGTAGCAATCAGATTATGAGATTCTAAGAATGAAGTCTGTGTTGGATGCAAGTGGTAAGGAATTAGTTATCATGGCCCTCATTATCATTGAGGGAGGCCCATGATCAGCAGTATTCGAATGAAGGCTGATGAGAAGAGAAGCTGTGTCCACTTACCATCTTTCGGGCCTAGTGCGTCCCACATACTCGCCTGGGGAGGCTCACTGTGCAGTGGGCATTTCCTAGTGTTAAAGAAGAAAAGGTCTTGTTCATGGGCGACTTCGACCAATTGCCATCAATCAGTTGGCACGTGTGTCAATTTTCCAAAAAGTATATGGCATATACATCATCTATTACCCTCTACGTTACTACATTTAGGCCACGGTTCGAATACCAAACATATATTAGGTCTATTCAATCTATTTTTTTGCTTTTTCTCTCAATACCGGAAATAGCAAAATATTTTTTCTCGCGCCACTTTAACCGCTTATCAGGTGCCTTGTCTAGTTTCAATAAAATAGATATGTATGTAAGAAATATTTTTATCTGAGAAAATTAAGTAAGTTATTTGAAATATGCTTGTAATTAAACTGTTTCGTTACAGATGCAAACACAAATACTACTTGATAGAATTGTATCGGCTGCAAACTCCTCTGCAGCGACTGCTTCCTTGGGACAAGCGCTGGCCAATGAGAAAAAGTGATGATTTAAGTTATTAGTAGTTTGTTATAGAAATATTTTTGTAGAGACTAAAATACTTTGATATTTAAAAATGTTGTTCTGTATAGAATTGTAGTTAATAATAGACTTTTTTGATACCTACCTCAAGTCTATTGTACATATTTGTACATAATGACGTATATACATGGTATTTGTATATAATATATTTATGTAGGGTACTAACCAAAATATATATTTACTATAGGTACTATTAAATTACACTATTAACATATAGTAACAAACCATCACTGGCATATTTGTTTAAATGAATGTAGAATTTGCAGTGAAAGCATTGTATATATATATATATATATATATATATTAATGTATATATATATATATATATATATATATATATATATATATATATTAATGTATATTTACATTGGTGTACATAGCAGCTAGGAATTGATGATAATGTGAAAGACATTTAAGAAATTTACTGTTTAAAAAAACAATTTTGAACATAATACAATGTACATAAAGAAAATGCACTTTTAGAAATAAATCTTTGCATGTACAACACTCGGCCATTAACCAAATGGGAAGACGATTTGTGTGCAGTGACTGCTCCGTGTTGGATGGGACTCGGATGCGAGTTGCAAGGGATCTGCTGTTTCGGCGTTCATTGAGGAAGGCCTATGAGCAGTTGAAGGATAAAAAGGGGAAAATGATGACGACAATGTAGAACATTATAAGCTATTTTGCTCACCTGTAAAAAATATATAGAGATATTGTCACAGAAGATGTTAAATGTCTAAATATTCGACCTAGACAGCGGGCGGTTTTCTCCTGTAAAAACAAAACAATACTATTTATAGCATATTTTTTGATTCTACTCGAGGATTGACGACATTTGCGATAAAATCCTTAAGTTTTTTTATTATAATTCACAAAATTCGCGTAAACATTGAAAAATAATATGACTGTTGCAATTTTTATCAACTTTTTTATTTTAATTTTCAATACTTAATATCTTTGACGATAAATGAATATATATTTTATTACATACCTATCAATAAAATAATCTATTTGTTTTAAAATATTGTTTCATTAACTGTTTTCACAAATCCTACATCCCTCATCCTTGTATTAGATACTTAGATATTTATCTACCTATGTATTTCCATCAAGTATAATAAGGGTGGAGTAGTAATGAGATGGTGAGCCCTAAAACTGACGTAATAACAAAATAACCAATCAATGATCTGTGTGTAAGTCCCATCAACCAATTAGCAATTGATGGCTATCAGTCAGCCAATCGGAGCACAGAATCGTCGCGGCGCAGCACAAATTTGGCTGAATTTGTTTTCATACGAAACACTTGACATTACCATTCTATTCTGGTTATATTATGCTTATTTCTTAGTATTTAATTTTATAATAACTGTAGATAAAGTAACTTGTAAGTTATAATCTAAACAAGTAAAGTAATGTTCTTGATAAGTAACAGAATAACCTGATTTTGATGATTTTTTCCGCACGTGAGGACCTTTTCAGGTATGTTTTTTTATATTGAGATCTATTTACTAAAGCCTTGAGTGTGTGATAAACCTTTGATGTTAATAATTGAAGTGAAAGCTTCTTTCTCTTTTAATTTCTATAACTTTATGGTTTGGGAAATCTTTTTGGTTCGCGTCACCGACATGCTCATGTGACATTAATCATTATGAGGTCATTATGAAATTTAGAATTAAAACTTTAAATTTCTTTTATAATAAGTACTTAATTATAAGTTTTCATTTTAATAATTAGAAGTCCCTTTCTATTTATTTAATATGACCAAACCAAAGACAGTTTTGCAAAAAAAAAAAAAAACATTAAAGAAAAACTGGAAAATTAAATCAAAATCTAGACAATATTACTAATTAAGTTCGGTCATTTTTTTTGTTGTTGTTTCGGTCATGTTTTTTACTTAATTATTGTTGAATTTATAATTATTGATTGTAAATGATATAAAATATGCCATCGTTATAGTAATTATTATCTACAACGTTTTCAATGAATAAGGTGGGAATTGATTCATTGTTATAGTCCAGATGACGCTCCACACTCTAATCAAATTTAACAAAAAATTGGCCATTCTTACTTCTACTATAACAGTTGGGTAAATTTTTGTAGTTTTTTGTAGTATTTTTGTAGTATTTATTAGGAATGTCGTCTCATCTCGTGTTTCTTGTCAAAACACCATGTCAATTGTTTTGCTTGTCAACAGGATTGAGTCCGACTTATACACCGAACGCTATAACCAGGGTCGACAATCTTCATAGTAGAAACCGGGAAATAGTTCTCCTATAAATTTACAAAATAGGGTTAGATGGCTAAAGTATAGCTGACCAATAAACTATTCTGACGTTTCAATTTTGTTTCATTATATTGTCTTGTATTGCCCACATACGAGTAAAGATGGCAGTATACTGAAGTTTATCTTTCGTAGTTCCACTTTAATACGAAAGATGGCATGAAAACAGGGTCATTAAAGTTAGCCCCCGAATAAGTTATACTTTACTGTTTTTTAAATTTTGTTATCACATATCGTTTGTTCGTCATTTGCACTTATTTATTCGTCGTTTGTACTTGTTTGTTCGTCAATAATTTAACTATAAAAAATGATTAAAAATCTGCCTTCAAGTTAGCCCCCCACAAGTCAATTTATTACTTCTTTTGTTATTATCCTCCTTTTTATTACAAATAATTAATGTTTGTTCTTTGGTAAAATACGATTGTTTTATCAAAAATATACCAATCTATTTTTTGTTTAGTTAAAGATTTTAATTTATAACTCAAAAAAAAACATATTTTTAATTTCTTACGACCAGAGTCCATATTGACATTTCTTCATATTATAATATTATATAATATTACTCAAATAAGCCGAGAAGTGGACAGAAAGACATCTTTCTGTCTACTTCTCGGCTTATTTGACATATAAAAAACACTCATTGTTAATTTACGACGCTTCGCTCGTTTATTTGACCTTCATCAGGCATCTTAACTTGAAGTTTAATTTACACCTTATCATTAATGTTAATAATATTAAATGGTTATCACAGCTACATTTTTTTTATGGGCAGCTACATGATTTAAGTTATATATAATATGCTATTTATAATTTGATTAAACCACCTACATCTTTCCTTATTTTAAGCAACTACATGTAACTTATGCCTGACTTATATATTTTTGTCCACTTCCTTGTTAATTTGAATAATTTATATACATAGGACGTAACTACGAATTATTTTAATGTAATAAAATGTTTTTCATTCAAATTTTCGGAGTAAGCTGCTTCGAGTATGTTATCACAATATTTAACTGTAACATTTGTAAAAATAAATTTATACTAAATTAATATTTTTTTACTAATTATCACAGCTATTACTGAAATATTATGCTTTGGATATAATTAAAATAAAGTTTGTTAATACGTGGAGGGTAAGGTTAATTGTACTCCCCACTGTTAATATTTCCAATTGTTCTATATTGTATTACTCAATTTTCAACTATTTTAGCATTTTTAGTCTCAATAATTCTCATACTTTAAAATAAATCATGTTCTCAATTTTAGTTATAATTTTAAATGGTATAAAAATAATTACTAAATGATATGGAGCATCTGGAAATATTAACTGTAGAGGGTAGAAGTATTAACTCAAAAAGAATTCACAAACACTATTCCAATGGTAATTAATTGGAAAGTATTCATTTTTTATATTTAGTAGTTTAAATCGATTTTTATAAATATAACATTTATATATTGTGACATCATACTTCAAGTCGTTTGTAGTTGTAACTCCGAAAATTAAAATGAAAATTAAATTATATTTAGAGAGGGTAGTATGGCCTTGGTCTGAGCTGATTCCAACAGGAACAAAAAAAACTTTAAAAGTTTAATTTATGACAAATAAAAATTATCAAACAGTGGTTTAAATTATATTTATCTTTTGTAAATATAAATTTATTATTATATTATTAGATAAATAGGAGTGTGATAATAATACGGATATGTGTAAAGTGAAAGTTAACGTATCTCTTAGTAGTTTGTGAAAAGAGTGTTTGCAAAAATTAAAATTTAAAGCATTAAGTCGTAGTTACTTTTTTCATTATTCATTATATTTTAATGTTTAATTATAGGGATTTATACTAATAGCTAAAACGGAGTTTGATTGTTATTTGAATTTGTATAAAATCAAAACTAAATAAAGTGTTCGTTAAGAAGGAATTAAAGAACTTATTTGATATTAACTTTGTGTGATTGTTTAGTAATGTGAATTTATTACTAATATTATGTTATTAGTAAAACTGAGTGTGATTCTATTTTGGGCTTGTCTAAAAGCTTAATATTTAATAAAGTGTATGTGAAGAAAAAATAAAGCACTAAATCGTAAGCTACTTTGTTTCATTGTTTAGTAATATATTTTATTATTTTTATCTTTCTGAGAATAAGTATTGACTATTAAAAAGAACTTCAGAAAATACGTATGTATGTATAATATACACGCATAAGTACGTATATTACGTACGTACGTATACTTATATATTATATAGTCAGTAATTAGCTATATGTATATTTATGTTAGTATTAGTTTAGACACTCGCGTAGAGAGGGCGGCACATGTACTTTCCCACTTTGGCCGTCGAGTTACATCTCTATTTCTTATATATACAAAAGTACTCTGTGGCTATAACCAACCAGCGACGCCATTGGTACCCGAGACCAACACCAGGTACACGTTCCATGACATCATAAAGAAAGTACTGTTTTAGACTTAATATTTATTGTTTTTAATCAATGTAATATATTACATGTAAAATGTGTGAGATTTTCATTTTAAGGTTTTTGAAAGGAATAGTTTAGTGCTAAGTTAGCATTTTTTTTTATTGTCAACAAAATACAGCTTTATAGAAAAAGAGAAAGTACAGGAGGTGAAGGTGTTGGCAGAGAAGAGAAGTGAGTGGCGAATACTCCACGGACAAGAGCAAAGCTCTTAAATAAAGAGAGAGAGAGAGAGAACACTTACAGATGAAGATATGTATTAGAAAGTATTCAACGTCACCCATTGACATTGGTTCATCATCATCAGCCTTTCTCTGTGCATTGCTAACATAGGCCTCCCCCAATAAACGCCAAGACGGCCGATCCCTTGCCATTGACATTGGTTCATTTGGAAATTAACGAGTAAGATCCATGACACATGATTACGGATGCGGCGTCGTCCGGGCGCTTGGTGTAGGTATAATCGCCAGCTGAACTTGGTTTGGCACGCTACCGCGTATCTAGATCGTATGTCGCAAGTTGGCAATCAGCTGATGATAACAAAATTACCTATCGATTGAGCTTAAAGGCTATCAGGCCTAAAAGATTTGTAATTTGTATGATGAGTGTACAAATTTACATACACCTAGTATGTGCATTATGGGCCTGTAAATGTATGTATATTTTGTTCATTTCAATATCTTATTAATAATTAATTACTGGACTAGGGATGAAGGTAGTGTGGTTCCATAAATATAATATTTATAATCTAAATTTTAAGTACTGCTTTCTTCACGATGGCGACAGCTCCTTGACATACACACAGTCTTCTAAATGCGGCGGTTCTGGCACTATCAATGGCTGTCCGTCCATCTTGATGTCTCTGTACAGGGCTCTGTACTTGCACGTGTAGCCGAGCCTCTCTGCGGCCAACGCCGAGTAGGCACTAGACGTGTCCAGTCGGACGAGTCTGTAACCTTTATTTTGTATGGCTTTTCTGGAAAAAATAATTGGCTATTTAAAATTTCTTAAGGCATCAAATGATTAACGAACGTGATCAATCTGCGAACTCGCTGCGAAGATGCGTTTTCTAAACAAAATGAAAATGACGTCGGCAATCTTCTGGGCAAGCTTAACGTCGCTTATGACTCTTGCAAATCTGGGCTATTATTGTTATTTTTTTTATATCATAGGAGAACAAACGAGTAGTCGAAGCCTTGTGACTATCGACGCCCATTAACATCCTCATAACCAGAGGTGATGCAGATACGTTGCCCTCCTTTTTCTCCATTGGGCAATCGAAAACTCATAAACCGCCCGAAACGCGACAGCTTAGCTGTCACTTTACGCCGATTTTATATGAGCGAGAGGTTCCTCCCCGGTCGTGCCGGCCCAGTTTGGCTGCAAAGCAGCATGGCACTACCTCTTACTAAAATTTGCAAACTTGCAAATAAGTCCTTTATTATTGACAAATGGACAACGAACGGTACTTGGAAAACTTTGAGACAAAATGTCATCTTAGTCCTCACGTGGCTAATGTTGCTTGGGAAATCTTTGAAAAGTGGTGTGATATATTTTATTTTGATCGTTGGCCTGTATTTGTCCACCGCAGCGCGATCTTAAGACCAGAGGAATATGAGACTGGACACTACAAAGTACACAACAGAAGTGCATTTCAATACCGAAGAATTAAGAAGAATACATAGATTGCATGAAGATAGTTTGTGTTTTTATCATATTTGCACCGTTCCCGATATGTATGTTATTTAAATGGAAAAAATATATTTTCAACATATCTGCACCATCATATTATGTTGGGACAACTCGCACACGACCATCTGATCCCAATCTAGACATAGTCTGTATTTTAGCAACCAGAGAACTGATATATCCTTATCATCATCATCATCTTATCCGTCCACTGCTGAACATAGGCCTCCCTTAAAATTGGGCATAGGTCTTTTCAATAATAATTCTTTTTTATGAATAATAATATTATGTTGGGACATCTCACACACGGCCATCTGATGAGGCAAAGCCTGTTCTTATGGTAACCAGACAGCTGATACACTACTTATATATTTCTAAATATATACATATTACAGATAAATTACGCCCAGACACAGAACAAATGATCATGCTCATCACACAAACATTTGTCCTGGGTGGGGAATCGAACCCACGACCTTCTGGTTTAGCAGACAGGGTCACTAACCACTAGACCAACAGGCCAGTCAATTATTTTTATTATTTATATAAACGTACTCAGATTCCGCTATGAGTGCACTCATGATGCCCCTCTTCCTCCACCGGTGGTCCGTGGCCGTCACTTTTATTTCCACTGCGTGCTCCTCCCCGGGGTACTGCTCCGAGAGCCGCGCGCCGCTCTCGCGCTTCGCCAGTATGTACAGGATTCGTTTGAATTTTGGATTCTGACATTTCTGTGCTTGGCTGAGCAGGTCGTTGCCGTTTATATCCTGGAACGTCACAGATAATATTTACTAAGATAGGGTTAGATTTGAGTAGATGTGAGCGATGGTCCAGTGGTGGACGGACTCGGCCTCTTATGCGAGGGGTTCCGGGTTCGATCTGACCCGTCCGTGTGTGCCTTGAAATGGGTTTTTTTAAATTTCTAAGTGCACACGAGACCATCGTTCGCTCACCGGTAAAGGAAAACATCGTGAGGAAACCTGCATGCCTGATCAGATTAAAAGTCTTTGAAGGTATGTGAAGTTCACCAACCCGCACTGGGCCAGCGCGGTGGACTATTGGCCCATTACCCTCCTCGCCTGACTTCGAGGAAGGAGACCTGTGCTCAGCAGTGGGACATATAAGGGTTGATACTTTACTTTTTTAGGGTTAGATTTATGGCGGTAACATCTACTCGAATGCTGTACTTTACGGCAAGCAATGACGCTGTCTACAATACATGCTTTGTATTTTTTATTAATTAAAAACGGTGATGACGGGCATTACCCCGTATGCATCCATAAATTTTGGCTATTCATTTTTGTTTAATATAAGATGCATTCACATATTAAAAGTTCAGTACCCTGATGAGCGAGCTTTGCTCAGTAAAGTTGATTATTGAAAACACGAATAAAACGACACTCTGAAAATGAATCCTCGCTAGATCGATTTCATCATCATCATCATCAACATCATCAAACTTCACGTATACTAAATTTTATGAAAATCGCTGGAGCAGTTTCCGAGATCCAGATTATATATAAAAGAATTGCTCGTTTGAAGGTATACGTTAAAATATGATACCAAAATCAATGACAACTTCAAAATCCAAACTTTTTTAAATTAATTTAAAACCATTACTCAGATACGTTTCACCTTAGGACTACTACCTATAGGGCCTTTTTCAGGCGCAAGTTGCCCATTTACTTTTTGTCCAGCTTTCAGGAAACTTTTTTGAGGCGACCTTTTTAGCATGTGTTTGAAACAGTTTAGAACATACGTTATCTACATACAAGATTTAAGGTTTATATGCCAGTCATACCAGTATCTTATTCTTTAAGGATGAAACAGGATAATGGACTGGCAATCCATCATGTGAAACAAACACCAGGTTTTTTTAAATATCCTATGCTGTGGCCCGAAGGCCTTAGAGCGAAATCGGAGCAGTGGGTGGGCAGATGGCACCGAGTCCACCCTTTCAAGTTCATGTTTATATGCATAATAATGTCTACCAATTGACAGTCATATAATATTTACCTCGTGTATTGGGCACACTCCGTTGATAATGACTCCAATGATGTTTCCCTCCTCATCAGAGGCCTTAAACGACAGTCCCTCGTTCAGAGAATGTGAGCAGTACTCGTCTAGCTCGGAGCATGTGTCTGTCTCCGAACTGAATAGACCAACCGCTTTGTTCAGCGGCTCGTCTATGTAAAACGTTCTGAAATAGAGTGAAGATAATTAGTATAGAAAGTTTTCGATTATAGACGTTCAGCTAAATTTAAATGCTAACATTTAAAGATAAATCCGGGTAATGAATCTACTAACCACGTATTTTTTTGTCTATCCATCTAAATATTTTCCCGTAAAAATAATGTCTATTTTTTATTCTAACATATCATCTTCAATTAACACCTTCGCATTTATACCTTGTATCTTATACCTTTAAACGAGCAATTCCTGTATATATACATATACATATATATATATATATATATATATATATATATATATATATATATATATATATATATATATATATATATATATATATATATATATATATAGAATCGGGATCTCGGAAACGGCTCCAACTATTTTCATGAAATTTTGTATACATGTGTTAAAAACGGCGATAAATCGATCTAGCTAGGATACATTTTTAGAAAACTTTTTTTATCCGTGTTTTGAGGCATCGATAAAATATGATTAGAATACGAACGTAAATTTCACTGTCAAATAATATTTCATGGTAGCTTAGTGGTGAAATTAGGCAGCTAAGTTCGAACGAGCCTAGTTCGAATCTCCAGTCCGAATTTCTTTTTCCTTTTTTTTAAGATCATTTTTTTTTTGGAAGAAAAATTTTATCGTATTTTATCACTTAGGGTACCGAGCAAATGCTCGGTCAACCAGGTACTGACTATTAAACTAATAAATACTTATTTACATTTATAATATTGCAAGCGCATACCTAGTAATTGTTGATCACTATTATCTTATACTAATATATAAAGCTGAAGAGTTTGTTTGAACGCACTAATCTCAGGAACATTATTTTAGTTTTAGGTAGCCCATTTATCGTGCAAGGCTAAAGGCTGTTTATCATCCCTCTAAGATGCCGTTGTATGTCAGTAAACGCAGGCGAAGCTGCGTGCAACAGCTAGTTAAATATATTTCTGGTAATTATAATTCAACACATCCGAGTGTGTGAATGCAAAAGTTGTTACTTTGGAACCGAGGAGTATAAATAGATGATAATTAATACCAAGTGCTCTTAGAATTAATTATTTATAATAATGAAGGTTCTACTTTCTATAGTAGGCAAACAATATTAACAGTAAACTGAATGAAATACCTTCTCAAGAGTTGCATTACGCTGTCGTGGTCTTCTGGCAGCACCGGCGAGATGGAGTAGTGTGTCCCCGCCATTGTTCTATGACAGAATACACAGCGCCAGAGTTACAAACAGGTTTTTGTTTGTTAGGTGTTACGTATTGTTCGAATATTCATTTGTACGAGTATCGCGGAGTGCGAGATCTGATAAGCTGATAAAATTGATATTGTCTTTCTTATCAGTTAAATGCTTTATCAGCCATTATGTCCAGCTTGAGACGTATATATGTTTTTATTCAATTAGGTATGACGATTATGATTTTAACCGGTATAATACTTTGCTCCATAATCGTCGATGTTAAAATGTGAATTATGATTTTCTCTAGATAGATAAATTATTTGCACAATATTTGAAATATAAACAAAATTGTGAAATTATAGGAAAAGCTCTATTAAATTGTATTACATTGACATCAATAATATAGCCGGGGTGCCACAGGGTTACGTTTTTGATCCTATACTATATAAAATGTATACAAAGAATGCGGTGTACCTAAAAGAAGATAAAGACGAAACATGATTTAATTTAATTTTATTAAAACCATGGCCTCCTATTGAATATTGTCATTCATACGCTTCACATGTCCAAAATTCAATAGATGTCACCAGGAGATTTTACTGTGAAACAGCAGTAAATGTATATATACGCATTTGAGTAGTCTGAACAGCTGTGGCATAATGTTATTATCTCATTTGGTGGCGATTCATACTTTGCAATCATTATACGCTAATATAAACTGACTAAAATCAGATCACCATTTAGCGCAGACACAATAAAAAATCACATTAAGAATAAATGTGTATGTTATATTCGGCTCTTAGATTTAGATCTCATTTAACAAGTGCCAAAATAAGTCTGACTTACCTTATAATGACTAATTTAAAGTCGAAATATGTTATTGAATTGTTAAACTTATCTACATCTTAATTCTTAAGTATGAAATCTACAATACTATTGTATCTGATCTACAAACGATACGAAATATCGTACTTTTAATGACGAATCGATATTGAAAAAGAATATTATCAATAATTATGATAAACACACAAATTATAAAATTAAACTTGTCAAAACTAAATGGCGGTTACCATGTGCCCATCGCACGGCCAACTGGTGAGAGAACGACTTGCGCATAACATTAACGGTTTATGATAAAAATAGTATGTTATTCGTTAAGGCCAAGTTGAGATTACATCATAGTCGTTTTGACAAATACTCCAAGGTTAAGCAGGATAATGCTTAACTAACTAAATAAATAAGAATATATTAATTAAAAAAGATTGAGCTAAAATATACATTATATATATTTAAGCTCAAGCTCAAAAGCTATTACTAATATCATCAGCTATCTGTCAGTAATAGTCCTGTCAAAATTTGCCTAACCGTTTCAGAGATAAGCCGGAGTGATAAGAGAGGCAAAAATAAAAAAAAATAAAAAAATCCTAAAAGCGAAATTACAAACAACTGCAATTCTATTTATTTGTGTGTGTATAATATTTTAGCAAATAGCGTGGGATAGGAGAAATATGATAAAACTTTTTCGGTTTTGGTTCTTGAAACAGATTAGAAACATCCGTGATCATGATGAGTATGTCTCTTAAAAGATGGTGAAAGGCTTCTATAACAGGTTTAGTAGAGTTCTTGTTAACTGAAAACTTTAGAACTTTATGTAAAAAAGTTTTCGTTGTTTAGCGGCATCGTGTATATTATACCGGTCTAGAACGGTGAAGCGCTGCATGGGCTCTGCGCTCTGATTGGTCCACTGATGTCCATTGATGGATTATTGACCGATGATACGTACCTACCAGGGTCGACAATCTTCATAGTAGAAACCGGGAAATAGTTCTCCTATAAATTTACAAAATAGGGTTAGATGGCTAAAGTATAGCTGACCAATAAACTATTCTGACGTTTCAATTTTGTTTCATTATATTGTCTTGTATTGCCCACATACGAGTAAAGATGGCAGTATACTGAAGTTTATCTTTCGTAGTTCCACTTTAATACGAAAGATGGCATGAAAACAGGGTCATTAAAGTTAGCCCCCGAATAAGTTATACTTTACTGTTTTTTAAATTTTGTTATCACATATCGTTTGTTCGTCATTTGCACTTATTTATTCGTCGTTTGTACTTGTTTGTTCGTCAATAATTTAACTATAAAAAATGATTAAAAATCTGCCTTCAAGTTAGCCCCCCACAAGTCAATTTATTACTTCTTTTGTTATTATCCTCCTTTTTATTACAAATAATTAATGTTTGTTCTTTGGTAAAATACGATTGTTTTATCAAAAATATACCAATCTATTTTTTGTTTAGTTAAAGATTTTAATTTATAACTCAAAAAAAAAACATATTTTTAATTTCTTACGACCAGAGTCCATATTGACATTTCTTCATATTATAATATTATATAATATTACTCAAATAAGCCGAGAAGTGGACAGAAAGACATCTTTCTGTCTACTTCTCGGCTTATTTGACATATAAAAAACACTCATTGTTAATTTACGACGCTTCGCTCGTTTATTTGACCTTCATCAGGCATCTTAACTTGAAGTTTAATTTACACCTTATCATTAATGTTAATAATATTAAATGGTTATCACAGCTACATTTTTTTTATGGGCAGCTACATGATTTATTTACATGAGTTATATATAATATGCTATTTATAATTTGATTAAAGCACCTACATCTTTCCTTATTTTAAGCAACTACATGTAACTTATGCCTGACTTATATATTTTTGTCCACTTCCTTGTTAATTTGAATAATTTATATACATAGGACGTAACTACGAATTATTTTAATGAAATAAAATGTTTTTCATTCAAATTTTCGGAGTAAGCTGCTTCGAGTATGTTATCACAATATTTAACTGTAACATTTGTAAAAATAAATTTATACTAAATTAATATTTTTTTACTAATTATCACAGCTATTACTGAAATATTATGCTTTGGATATAATAAAAATAAAGTTTGTTAATACGTGGAGGGTAAGGTTAATTGTACTCCCCACTGTTAATATTTCCAATTGTTCTATATTGTATTACTCAATTTTCAACTATTTTAGCATTTTTAGTCTCAATAATTCTCATACTTTAAAATAAATCATGTTCTCAATTTTAGTTATAATTTTAAATGGTATAAAAATAATTACTAAATGATATGGAGCATCTGGAAATATTAACTGTAGAGGGTAGAAGTATTAACTCAAAAAGAATTCACAAACACTATTCCAATGGTAATTAATTGGAAAGTATTCATTTTTTATATTTAGTAGTTTAAATCGATTTTTATAAATATAACATTTATATATTGTGACATCATACTTCAAGACGTTTGTAGTTGTAAATTGAAAATTAAAATGAAAATTAAATTATATTTAGAGAGGGTAGTATGGCCTTGGTCTGAGCTGATTCCAACAGGAACAAAAAAAACTTTAAAAGTTTAATTTATGACAAATAAAAATTATCAAACAGTGGTTTAAATTATATTTATCTTTTGTAAATATAAATTTATTATTATATTATTAGATAAATAGGAGTGTGATAATAATACGGATATGTGTAAAGTGAAAGTTAACGTATCTCTTAGTAGTTTGTGAAAAGAGTGTTTGCAAAAATTAAAATTTAAAGCATTAAGTCGTAGTTACTTTTTTCATTATTCATTATATTTTAATGTTTAATTATAGGGATTTATACTAATAGCTAAAACGGAGTTTGATTGTTATTTGAATTTGTATAAAATCAAAACTAAATAAAGTGTTCGTTAAGAAGGAATTAAAGAACTTATTTGATATTAACTTTGTGTGATTGTTTAGTAATGTGAATTTATTACTAATATTATGTTATTAGTAAAACTGAGTGTGATTCTATTTTGGGCTTGTCTAAAAGCTTAATATTTAATAAAGTGTATGTGAAGAAAAAATAAAGCACTAAATCGTAAGCTACTTTGTTTCATTGTTTAGTAATATATTTTATTATTTTTATCTTTCTGAGAATAAGTATTGACTATTAAAAAGAACTTCAGAAAATACGTATGTATGTATAATATACACGCATAAGTACGTATATTACGTACGTACGTATACTTATATATTATATAGTCAGTAATTAGCTATATGTATATTTATGTTAGTATTAGTTTAGACACTCGCGTAGAGAGGGCGGCACATGTACTTTCCCACTTTGGCCGTCGAGTTACATCTCTATTTCTTATATATACAAAAGTACTCTGTGGTACCTACACAGTACACACTTGTAAGTCGCCGCGTTGGTTGATTGAATTGTCATTAAATCAGTGAGAAATCACTGACTAGCTTCGGATTTTTATGGATCGTATTACTGCTCTATCCAGTTGACCGACACGACACACATGACCGACGTTTAGCGGTGACAACTTACCTTCTCACTTACAGCTCTTGTGATTTTTTTTTCGAAAGGACCTACGCTGTTCGCCTGATGACCTTCATCTGTTGAGATCGGAATAGGAGGAGGTCTCTTCTCGTCCTAGTGAGGCCCCGTATCGATGTATCAGGCATGATGGGATTTTTTTATCGTTTTAGGTTTATCATGTATGTAAACATTTCGGGGTCCTTAGGGCGAGGCCCACAATATTTTTTTAACCCCCCAGATACATTCCATGAATGTTTTCAAACGAGAAAAGGCCTTCGAAATTATGGACTGAAAATGATGGAGTTTTGAAGGAAAACTAGGAATGATAAAACGAATACTGTTTTATGGATGGATGGATTCACTTTATTTTCTAAGACGATTCTTATTCAATTATTATAATTTTATTTGATTGGATTTGAGGGATATAAGGGTATTTTTAATAAGACAAGTTAGACATAAATGTTTATTATAAATAACTACAAACTACATCACTATTGTCGTTCATTCAACAAATACAATATATCAATACTCTATTTTCATACTTAACAAAAATTCATCAAACTTTTTGATACCGTAAATTTATACATTCTCACTCTATCATAATTTAAAATATTGAAAGACGAAACATATTATTTCCTATTTTCTTTAGTTTGAGGATTTTTACAGATTTTTTAAAATTTAAAAAGAAAAAATACAACAGGCTATAACTGCTGTACTTAAGTTAACACTTATCTTAACATGATTGATAGAAATTTTATAGAAATTCAATTTTAAATTTGAGATTATTTTGATAACTAGCTTTATATATTGTAAGTGTGCTTGTTGCTACCTAATTTTAATAAATTCGAATCACTGGTTTTTACGAGTAACGAGATATAAATACTTATTCTTAATCCTATACATCCATTAGAAAATATTATAATTTTTTAATATACGAAACTAGGTGTTGCACGCAGCTTCGCCTGCGTCAACTAAGATTTAAAACGAGTCCCTAAATGTTCACTGGGGATAGTGTGGCTTCCCAACAGAGAACTAATTTTTCAAATCGGTCAAGTAGTTTCGGAGCCTATCCAACACAAACAAACAATCAAATCTTACCTCTTTATAATACAAGTTAAAAAAATACGATTTTATAAGAAATGTAAAAACTTATGTAAATGTTTCATTACATAGGAAACAAAGCAATGTACTTTTTACATATTGCTATTATACTTTATCAGGCTTATATCTAAATATACGTGCATATACATAGTAAGAATGACTCACGACTACCGAAACCTTATATGAACGGTGGTCTTTTTGAGATGAAATAATTACATACCTAAATACTAAGTAAATAGGCTACCTACCTGATCATCATCATCATCATCACCTTTTATCATGCTGGACAAGCTTCTTTTAATGGACTACAGACGGCTAATCCGGTCAGTGCACAACATCTACCTAGAGGGAAATCTAGTCTCCATATTGATCAGCTTTGGTAGAATGATTCCATCCACATCTTGGTATACTATTAACGAATACTACGAGTAAATAATCTTAATAATACATTTTTAATCGGTTCTAACCTCTGATCAAAATAATACTTTGAGATGCTAAGGTTTAATGTGGGTTCAACGAACCATTTACTTTAGCCTGATTGAATAAATAAACCTTATATAGATAAAGATGAAATAAATGCTTTCGGAAAAATTACGTGACAGTCAAATATCTTTTCTGAAAACTAGATTTTTCTAAATGTGTATTATTATTTAGATACTTTAAACCATATTCAAATTACTGTTACTACAATCTATATTCGTAAAACTTTACTAGGGAATATAATATATAGGGTATATAACACGATCATACTAACTTAATTAATACACTAATATCTGTAATAGCTGTTTTAGAATCAAGACAGCATGCTAGTAAACTTTTCGAAACGATTACAACATAGGAGAATTTTTGAATGTAAATTCCTTTAATGTTATATAAATTTTAAATTAATTTACTTAATGTTTCCAACAGGTACAAGAATCATGCATTGATTCTTTTATTTATTATTTTTATCTTCATAAAACAGAATGCATAAGATCAAATAATTATTATCTAAAAGGTTATACTTTTGAAAAAACACCTCATGCGCTAAAAATTGGTGTCATCGCTCATTGGTACGGCTGAATCGATTTTGATAAAACGTTTCTTAGAACCTTTTAAAAATAAAAATCACGTATATCCAGAGAACATTATCGCAATAAAATCTAAAAGACGAATATTACAAGGATGGATTATATTTCCTTGATGTAGACTTTGGCGTCGAGATGAGGCGCACCCGGCTGCGGCGCGTACGGCAGGTCGGCGTACTGTACCTCGTATATTTTCCTGTACTTCAGACGTTCCGCGGCCGCCGCTGAGAATGCGGACGTGGTGTCCATACGCATCACGTCTGCGCCGATCTCGCGTGCGATCCGTCTGAAAATAATGTGTTTGGTCACTTATGTTCTTTAAGCCCTTCTTTAAATGAAGTAAGATTTTATTAAATTAGTCTCTATATTTGATTTTTTAAATATTTTTATAATGCTATAGAACATCCTAGGAGTCCTTAAATCTAGAAATATTCCTTTAAGTTTTAAAACACTCATTAAAAATACGCATACTTATAGCAGAAAAAGAAAAAAGACAGGAGGATATTTTTTTTAGTTATACAACGACTCTACAAAATATTGTTTTGGTTCATAATTATCTACCTAAAACGGTCTTAGCTGCAGTTGTCCCTTTTTTGGTGTCTTTCGAGAGGCTGGGGGAGGGACAGGAACATTTAATTCAAATACCTATTTTTCTAAAGTCTCACAGGTACCTTTTTCTCTTAAAAGCGATCCCTAGAGTATTAGTGAAGTCACTGGTATAACTTTCTATAAAGTGTACAAAGAATACTAAAATCCGTTTGATGCGATGATGCGGACATGTGGACGCTTACCTTTAGCGCCCGTTCTCACGTCCGTTTAATAAGCGTCACGTCAAAACCCGACATTAGCGCGAGTTGCGTGCTTAGCTTGCTCAATTAGATCTAATGTCCAACACCCAACGTCGAAAATCCTAAGGTGCTTGATAAAAAAGTGCCGCTCCTTAAATACACTTACGTGTGAACAAATACAGAAGTATCTTTCAAACATATTTTTAACCGACTTCAAAAAAGAAGGAGGTTATCAATTCGTCTGTATGTCTATTTTTTTTTTGTATGTTGGTTACTCGATTACTCCGCTGTTTGGGAATGGATTTTGGTGATTCTTGTTTTGTTAGTAAGATTATGTTTCCGAATTGGTCACATATTAATTTGATCGACATCTGGTCAGCGGTTTTTAAGTTATATTCAATAATGCTTATTGGTTGGTTTTGTATTATGAATAATATGATGAATTGATGTAATATGAATAATATGAACAAAAACCACTGAATAGGATACTTTGGAAAGTATCAAAGTATTGTGAGGTCATCATCATCAACTTTCATCCGTCCACGGCTGAACATAGGTTCCCTCAATAAACGCTAAGACGACAGGTCCCTTACCATTAGTATCCAACACAGATCGGGAACGCCAAAAATTTTGCAAGTAAAAATAAAAACTATATTACTTATGTATAAACTTAAAACTAAAAAGTACAAAATAAAATTAATTTATATAAAAAACCAAAAACCGACTTCAAAACCATACCTTAATTAATGTACTTACAACTAAAAATTTTAAAATAATATTGAAATATTTTGAAGTGAAGTAGAAGACGTATACTATTTAAAATCGGGTATTTTTGGAGTCGGTACCAGCTGAAACATGGCTGCCCTTCACAGGCATATTCTCAATACTTGGTGTATGTGATTGATCATTTAAATATCCTCTTTGGCTGGCACCGACTTTATATTAAAATTTTCAGTTGTACATTAATTAAGGTATGGTTTTGAAGTCGGTTTTTGGTTTTTTATTTAAAATTAATTTTATGTCTCATTCAAACGCTTTTTAACGCTCGGTCAAAAAGCGCTCGTGTGTTGTGCGAACGGCGGCATAATATCACTATGTCCAATAATATTATACCGCGCTTAATGTATTAAATAATACATCTATTGTATCATAATCGACCTAGTAAGAATAATAACACTTTTTGTCGTTTAACCGCGTCACTATAATTTTAGAATCAATTAAATGACCTGAATTAACTAGATTTGCAATTATACATCTATCACCTTAATCATTTCAAACCATCTCATGATCAGGTCAAAATGAGCAAAAACGATGCCACAATAATTATGAATAATTAATTTAATAACTGAGAAATGTTGCGTTCAACAATCGTTTTAGCATGAAAAGATTGACCAATAATTAGGCGTGATGATTAATACTCTAATTGATCTAGTGATAAGGTCGTTTAATTTAGGGTAAGAGAACAAAGATCGCACGCTCATAATATGTACCAAGGTTGGAACACAAAAGATGTTCAGAGCGTTTGAATCATTTTAGTACGAGACCGACTTTGTGAAGAGGAATAATGAACCAGTTGGCATGTGATTTGATAAAATGAAATAAATAATTTGACAGATATCTTAAGTGGTGGGTCTATACCGCTCCTGGCTATCCAAATTCTGAGACCTAATATATTTTATCTCGGCTAAGTTGCCTGCTAAGTTTGATTCGCAGTGGAAATCCTTTTCGGACCTTACCAGGGTCTCAGGTAGGCGCACTGGCATGTGTGGGGACTCGCATTGGGATGCCTACCCCACTAAAACCACTGCGAGCGCCTTCAGCCGCTTTGTGAGAGTCCCGGATCCACAGGCAACAGGATCACCACAGCGACAGACTGGTCCCGGCAAGACCAGATTCTCAAGACAAAAGGGGGACTGCCAGGCTGCTATTGAGCAGTCCCCACGACGTCGTGTGTTTAGCGGGGCCCAGGTACCCATCCCGAGCCCGACGCACCGGCTAAGGCTAGTTCCACTCAAACTAGTTTATTTTGATGCGTGACGTGCTTTTTTTCGAAACGCTTAGAGTCTAGACTTTTATGCCTGGCCTTTAAGCTCAATCGGTGGGCTCACCTAGAAGATGAGCGACGCTGACCACATTGCCTGCCCGTTCGTTTATTAATGTAACATAAAAATTCCATAAAGGAGACGGTCCAAAATTGTATGGGACGTTGGTGTACTTTTGTACACATAATGATATAAAGGAAAATAAATATTCAAACAGTTTTAATATGTTCATATCCATAAATTGTTTTCAATTTCAGCGTAAGCATAATTTAATATTTTCAAGATATGCAACACTACATGATATAACAATGGCGTATGAATATTTTCTTTGGCGTTTATGGCTATAAATCTATGTCCAAATAAAAAGTCCAAGTCGTCAAAATATCCACAAAAATGCAAAAAACACATTCACGAGTTAACAACTCCATAACAAAGCTTGAAATAGATACAAATAGTTATGAAAGTACCATGAGTGACGCCATTTTTCAATAATGACGTTTAAGTAATAGCCGCCATCTTTGTGTGGAATAGCTAATATTTGAACAACTTGATAATTTTTTAATTTATTTGCACGTAACATATTACGATAAACTAACTTATTTTATTTTTAATGAAATCTATATATTTTTGTTTATTTATAGTACTTATACTTTACAAGACTACACCAAATGGACCGTCTCCTTTGACATACGAATGACAAGCATATTATGACCTAAGACCAGATAATATAGTAGACCTTGGCCTGCGCTGTGAATCAGATTCGGATGGAAAGGTCGCCAATTATTATTCAGCGCATCTACGGTCACATACAAAAAATGCAATTTAAATAAAATGTATTACAATGTATTTGTAGAAGTACATTAGGTATGTGGTAAGTTTTCTAAACGTTTTTTAAATTTTTTAAACGTTCTTTCGCTCTGGGACGGGAGCCAATATCGCTATGTGTCAAGTAATATAAGATTAGAATTTGATGATCTACAAAGTAGAAGACTTAAATGATATCAAGACTAACTGTTGTCCGTGGCTTCACCCGCGTTAGCAAAAAAATCTTTACTTTAAATGTATCATATTAAATGTTACTTATTACTTGTTACACCGAGAATATTATGTTATATTACCTATGTAAAGTTTCATGATGATCGATTAAGTAGTTTTCGCGTGAAAACGTAACAAACATACCTACTTTCACATTTATAATATTACTAGCAGCGCCCCGCGGTTTCACCCGCATACTTCCCATTCCCGTTTGAGTATGGTGATAAATCAAAGATTATGTGTTATTCTGATGTATAAGCTATATGATTGTAATTTCATCGATATCCATTCAGCGGTTTTTACGTGAAAGAGTAACAAACATCCATTCTCACAAACTTTCGCGTTTATAATATTAGTAGGAAGTAAGGATTATTAATAGGACTGATTCAATGATGGTAAGCTCTGAACATCTAAATACATACGTAATATTGCTGTTGACGTACTTTAAATAAAAACATGCTCATTCCATACAATTAATGGGAGCCATCTTCTCACACTACCGCAAGTCACATAATGTGACAAATGAACATGTGAACGGTGTCGTAACAATGCAATTGCCGTTTCCTTAATAGAGTCAGATGTCAGACATATATGTTACACACAACAGATGTCTGTTGTTGATGTACTGTCCGAGCTAAGCTAGGTGCTGAACTGTCTAGAATTATATTAAACTAACTAGTCCATTGAAATGTTACATTTTTTAGGCCTTACCTTGCGTTTTTTAGAGGACGCAATTTTTTTTGTGTAGGGGGGTCAGTGTAAGGCTAAAACCAAGTTTGTTGGGTTGCGACCCTTGTCCCATGGCCGCCATCTTGAAAATAGGGGTTGAAATTGTTTTTACGATAATATATCTCTTAAAATATGTATCTGATAAAAAAAAATGTAAACATTTTTTGTTGCAAATGAATTGCAAATTAAATTCTCTTATAGTCCTCTAAAAATGCAACCCCAAATGTAACTTTTCAATGGACTAAACCATGAAATCCAAATTTACGTTCACGTTTTCGAATATCTTTTTAGGGCTACGTTGTTGAAATGCTACACGGAATATTCCTTTTATGGTATGATAAATATAATAATACTTAATAGCCATGATTATAGTTACAATAGTTAAAAAACGGGCATTCCATTAGGATTCCGACTCTTTGATATTTTTTCAGGGATCGTAATACGAACGCCGACTAAGTAATTTATATTTGTGATCAAGTAAGAATGCTCGATCGAATCTAAAAAGCAGGCAGTTAATAGAAAGAAACAATTGAAAAAGATACAATAAACTGGACACCACATCCAATAGTAATTAATGCCTGATAACAACATCGCTGTGGAATAATTAATTAGACACATTGGATTTTACAGTAAATGTGTAAAAATGACGACATTATCGCTTTAAAGCGATTTGTTCCAGGCAACCACTACGGGAAGAAAATATCTATTTATTGACGGACAACGTCTTATAATGCGATGGAGCTGGCTGCACGTATGAAAAAACATGACTCATGCCTCGCTCTGAGGCGTTCCTTGAAGTGCAAGCGAGAGCGCGGAACGAGCGAAAAAGAGGCACAATCGGCCTATCAGTATTTTCTTATGACGTTGTCACGTTCAACTATCGTCAATAAACCGACTTTACAGACAACCGATTTTTATTTATTAGATCGATGATTGATGAGATTGATTTGAAAGAAGGAAGTAATATATGTATATAAAACATTCTGTAAATTGTAGTCTAATAATACAATATGGTTCTATTAAAGTTAAACTAGATAGACTGGACTAAAGTTTTTATACAAAGGACCTTCGCTGTAGCTGAACAGGATACGGTGAGGTGCAATTCCAACAATGTTAATCAGATCTCATTGTGCACACTTATATTGATAACTGTATTAGTAATGAAACAGTTTCTATCGATTCACGGTAGAGAATATTCTGGATATCACTAATAAAATTATATTTCTTGCTAAAATTACTATCCAAATAAATAGCATAGTTCAGCGATATACATCTTATGTACTAGTAGAAAAGGCATCAAAGGCCAGGCAGACAAGTGGCAAACGTTCCTAATCTATTGAGTTGCGATAAACGTTGCCTTAGTGTTGTTGCAAAAATTTTGAAGAACGCTCATTCAGACACTTGTGTGTATGGTTGTGTATGTTCTCAACTCTAAAACGTCGGTACTTTGTTTCAAACGAATAATATTACATATTATAATATACCTTGAGTCAAATTACAGGACTAAAACTGGTGTCATTTCCATACTAGTATTCTATTCTATTAGTTTAGCGTTTGTGTCACTTGTCTAAGGGGGCAGATTACTGTCTATTTATTTTGTTTTCAGGGTTTTTATCCTCATAATGCCTAACCCTAATCCTTATCAGATCTCCTATTATCTGTCAGTTTGTCGAACCAAAAGACAGATGCTTCAAAAAAAAATTAAACCCGTGAATCTGTTGTTAGTTATTAATATTACATTAATTCAAATATTGAATATTAGGTTATAAAAGGTGTTCAAAAAAATCGCAGACCAGATATTTGTAACAGTCAGACTCTCTTTTCTCTGCTTCATTCGGCTTTTTTTATAAATTTCTTTAAGATGAAGATTGGGCATAGAAAATTTTGAAAAAGCTTTTATTGGGAAAAACTTCAAAAGAGCAGAGAACTATTTCTACGACGTTAGTTCTTTTCCTAATATTTAAGCATAGATTAATTATTAAAAGTTATGTTTATGGGTAATTTTTACTCATTTATTATTTAAGACAAAATACATCATTGTGTTATTGGTTTTAAGCGAGAAAGCGTATTCAAAATAACAGTGGAGCGTATTCTACTAGTTAGTAACATGTAAACCACTATATATTATGTATTCAGCTCGATTTGATAATGTACTAGTATGTATGACAAGTAATGAGCCTGAGTATATATTATGGTACAACAATTAAATTAGCAACCCAATCTTATGCAAGAAATTAACAACCTGACAAAATCGATACCGAGCCCAAATTAACCAAATGACATGACGAAGTAATTTTGTGTATCGTCAAGCGAGATACTTAGATCATTACTTTTAATTGTTTTCCGGGAGCAAAGTTTTTGTTACAAATACAGACGGTGTAAAAACTATGTTAAATTGCTTTTCAATCACTTTATCTGCAATAATGATATAATTGCCAGTGTTTGACAAAAAGTTTATGCAAAAATTACGTAACTGACTGTTCGGGTCGAATTTTCAAAATGTCTGTAATGCTCAAGTATGTGTCATAATTTTTGTCTGACTTCTTTCTGTATATTATTTCCTTTTTTTATTTCCTTCCTAAATTCATTACTTATAGGGAAGGAATATTTATACTAATTTTTACAAGTTATCACGCGAATGTTTTTTTTAAATTTGACAAGGACATAAATACAAAAGGTAAAGCGTTAAGTGCTGGGCAAGTAGCTACCTGGAATTAAAACAATTTACTAGCAGCGCCCCGCTGCTTCTCACGCGTACTTCCCATTCCCGTGGGAGTACAGGGATAAATTATAGCCTACGTGTTATTCTGATGTATAAGCTATATTTTGTAAAGTTACATTAAAACCCATTTAGTAGTTTTTACGTGAAAGATTTACAAACATCCATACTTACAAACTTTGTCGTTTATAATATTAGTATGATTCATTTGTGGAAAAATCTGGAAACATTTAAAACCACTTACTCGGATTCCTCGCATAGCGCTTTCATTAGACCCCTGCCTCGCCAGTCGCTGTGTGTTGAGACTATCCTCACTTCCAACGACGTATGGCATGACTTCGGCAGCTTGTCCCATATCCTCGCTTCCCGTTCCAAGTGGCTCAAAACTTTGAGAATGCGTTTGAATTTAGGATTGGGACAACCTTCAGACTTGTCTTCAGTGCAGTAATCCTGAAAGCCAAAGCAAAGTTTAAGCTCATCTGTATAATATAGGCTCAAGAAGCCACTACCGATACATTTCTGATGCCGAAATCACATATCCTGCCCTATTTCAGGATATTTGCTTACTCAAATACGGCTAAGGCCGAAAGGCATAAAGATAAACTATTTAACAATTCGTAGGAAAGAAGATCTTTTTAACGATAATTTATAACATCAAAATTGAAAAAGCTGTTTGAAATGTGCACATATTATTAATCATTGAAAGCTAGATCAGTTAGAAGGCCAATACTATAACGATAAAGGCAAATACAACTGATAAGGAAAAATCCGGAAGCTGAACTATTCTGCTGCGATATTTTATTTGCCCGAATTCTTTGTTATAATACTTTCATCATTAAGTAGGTAGCCGTTATTTAGGTCAATTTAATAATTAAATTCTTTGAAAAGTTTTCATCACATAAGGATCTGTCTAATAAAAAATGATACATGACATTGTTACCGATTTGATTAAAAGTCAGTTCACGTGTTGTCATGTAGCACCTGGCCGGAAACACAGTCATTAAACTACAATACACTTAGGACTTCCTAAAAAGATATGCCATTCGACCTTTATACGTCATATCTGTTGCCTTAATGTCTACAACTTCGCATGTTGGCGAACTTTACGGTAAACTATGAAGCTTTAGAGTTTGCAAACATTTATTAATATTTTATTATATACCTCTCGTTTTGCGATTCCGTTGATAGTAATTCCTACGAATTCTCCATCATTGTCAACAGCGGCAACTGACACTCCATCAGATAAAGAACTAGTCACGTAATCTTCTAGTTCAAAGCATCTATCTTCAGGAGTTTCTAGAAGTTTCACTGCTATATTCAAGGGCTCATCTCGGAAGAAGAATCTGTAATGATAGATATCGTACGATAAATTAATGCACTTCTATCCAATTCAATTTTGATTTACTTAACATTATTACAATTCTGCCCAAAAGTAATTGAATGCTAATTGTTAAAGAGTTATAATAATGATACATATATCAAAATGCAAAATGTGGCGACTACTCCACGGACAAGAGTTAGGTTCATAAATAGAAGATATCATTATATTTTGACTGAATTTTTCGAACTGAATAATCCTATAATAACAAATACTATTTCAGACCATATTAAAATGTCCGATTAATTGAAGGTCACGTAACAACCGAATAGCAATCTTAATAAATATCAGTTTAAAAATCGTGACTAAGGAGGTCTAGACCAAATATATTGACCTGCAAAACTTATGCAAAAGGTCATTACTAAGTTACTAATTCCGACTAAGCATATTATCTATATGCTTAGCAGACACTACATTAATACGTTGTTGGACTGATGTACAGTTTACTTTATTGTTATCAAAATAGTAGTTAGTAATATGAATGCACAAATTGGGAGAAATCCTGGTTGCAAAAAAAGCCGAAGTAAAGAGGAAGTGCCATTTTGTAAGAGGTTTGCAGCCAAATTCGGCGTTAAGTGACAGCTAAGCTGTCGCGTTTCAAGCGGTTTGTGAGTTTCCGAGGAAAAGAAGGGCAACGCATCTGCATAACCTCTGGTTATGTGGATATTAATAGGCGTTGATAGTCGCAAGGCTTCGACTGTTCGTTTGTTAATATAAAAAAAAGTAGCTGATGTTAGTCAGCTTTTGACTACTGAATGTTTACTTAGTATATGCAAGGTGATAGGGCTTTTAGTAAAATGCTTTGAATTAGATATAAATTACCCATTCTATTATATAGTATTATACCATGACGTAAAATTAAATATAATGAATGGTTAGGTCTTGTAAGGACCTTACTAGGACAAAGGCTCAAGGCAAAATCTAAACAAAACCAACCACAGTGTCGCATTCTTTTATGTGACAATAATTTATAAAAAGAAAAATAAAATGTATGTACTGTGATAAAATTAACAAGCTAAGGGCGGAAGTACCTCGAGAGACAGCCTTTTAAGAAGAATAAGTAACAAGTTATTGATGAGTGGATTTGCTCGGTTCCGGAAGGTAAACCGCAAGAATTTAATTTTGCATTTCACGGAAGGCAATGTATGAATCTTGCACACATGAAATCGGCGTAAAGTGACAGCTAAGCTGTCGCGTTTCGTGCGGTCTGTGAGTTTCCGGTGGCCCATTGGGGGGATAGGGAAAAGGAGGGCAACGCATCTGCATAACCTCTGGTTATTTGGATGTTAATGGGCTTCGACTGTTCGTTTGCCCTTCTTTGATATAAAAAAAAAATTGTAGCATAATGCCACACCTAGCTGGTGCGAGCATTGGCTTTCCTTAAGGTACTTTTTTGACTTTCGAATTTGAAGTATTACTTCGATTATTATCATGTCACTATTTATTAAGCCTAATTATTTAACGGTTTACCCATTTAAATTAACACGAAAGATGTACCTTGCCAAGAAGTCTATGACCCGAACCCGATCCTTCTGTGATAGTCTGCGTACGTGGTAGGATGTGATAGTAGGCCGTAAGTTTAGTTCCGTCAGTTGCTTTGGAAGTTCATCGGCAAGCTGAAACAAGGAAAAATAATTTGTTACAACACAATATATTCGAATCAATCAATCAATCCTTTATGGTGCTATCACACTGTTGCTATATATGTATGACGTTTATTTACATTTGACTTTTTTAAATATTTTGTAACAATCAATTAAATATTTAACCTAAATTATAATGATAAAATTTGTAAATTTGTTTCATTATAATGAGTGAAATTCGCGTAAACATAAGAACTATATAAAAAAGTAAAGTATCAACCCTTACATGTCCCACTGCTGGGCACGGGTCTCCTCCTCGAAATCAGACGAGGAGGGTAATGGACCAATAGTCCACCGCGCTGGCCCAGTGCGGGTTGGTGAACTTCACATACATTCAAAGACTTTCAATCTCATCAGGCACGCAGGTTTCCTCACGATGTTTTCCTTCACCGGTGAGCGAACGATGGTTTCGTGTGCACTTAGAAATTTAGAAAAACCCATTTCAAGGCACACACGGACGGGTCAGGATCGAACCCGGAACCCCTCGCGTAAGAGGCCGAGTCCGTCCACCACTGGACCACCGTCGCTCAAGAACAATATGTTTAACCTAAATATAAATCTATTACACTTTTGTGTATTGGAAAATTAACTAAAGTCATAAAGGTTTTATTGCGACGTCCAATTTCAAAGTACAACGAATGCGAATTTGTAAAATTTTAATAAAAGTTTTTCTGGGAATCTAACATAAAAATATATTCACCATGGTGTTCTAAAACCAGTCATTGTTTATATTTACTGTTTTCGATCATAACGACACAACAGTAAAAAAAATATTTTAACGTTAGAAATTTGTGAAATTGTTTTTCTTTCTTTCCTTCATATTCGATCACTTCTCTAACGTCAGCTATTTTTATTGCTTCCCCCGTGAGATCAAAATGCAAAGTCGACTTGAATTATTTATCTATAATGGGTCAGAGATCAGATACTTGTTAGAAACAATCTCATAACTAGTTAGATAATAAACCATCTAGTACTCTTCTGTTCTAGTCTCAATGATTCTAAACATGCGCTACGGTTTTCGACGCATATTGGGCATATATTACTCTGCTCCTATTCAACCTGATTGTTCCCGTGAAAAGACTATGCTGTGTTTCGCCACAGTATATGTATCAACCAGTATAAAACCTCACTCTATACTCTTTCCATTACTTTATTTTCTCGATGATAGATCCTGACTGAAACTTGAACGAGCGTCTTTTTTACATTATGTATGCATTATTTTATAAAAATATGACGTTTTCACACGTACAAGGTTATACCGGAGTCGGAGAAACTAATAGGGATAGAGCTATATCGATAAACGTAACACGATAACAGACCCGATATTTTTTTACAAGATGTAAGAAACTAAACTATTCCCGGATACTTTTATACAAATTTATTAACTAATATTATATTTCATTATAAAATATTAATTTTTGCTTGATAATGCCAATTTCTTTAAAATTTTCGAAGCTCTTGTAAAACTGTGACTATCGACACTCGACAATGAAACGAAATAAACGAAACGAAAAAATATATTTGAATGTTTTTGTTGTATTTGTCTTTGTTCAAAATATAATTTTGAAAAAAATCTAATAAATTTATTCTATCGATATCAATCGGGATTGGTCGTCTTGGCGTTCATTGAGGGAGGCCTATGTTCAGTAGTGGACGGATAAAGGCTGATGATGATGATGATACACAAACATACGCATCGACGCCGCCGCAATGTAGCATTTACTATTGACAGCACTGCGAGGTTCGCTTAGGGGTCTCAACTATGTGCTTGTATGAGTGAGCCATTTCGAGAGTTTGTTTGTAGTTATTCTTATTTTTTAGTTATTCTTATATTATCTCAGAATAAACAACATATGGACGAATGCCTTTTTTTTCTTTTACGCCCGAAAGATGGTAAGTGGACGCAGCTCTACCCACTAAAACCCGGCGAGTGTCACCACTGCCGCCTTTGGTGAGGTGTTCCGGATCTGCAAGCAACGGGGCACCTCGGCGGCTAGTCAGTCCCTTAGGGGATCGACGCCACCTCCACAGAGCGGTTGCCCCGCATCACAGAACAACCACTCCCAACGTCGGGACAGTATGATCAGGTGAGGTTCCCACCCTCATCCCTTGCTCTTTTGCCCCCTCTTGGGGTGGGGTAGTCTCAGGTTAACTTGTTTATGATTATGGGCGATGGTGACCACTGACCAATATGTGACTTGTCTGCCCGATTTTCTATCCAACTATCCTAAGATGGGTCATATCAAGTGTGCTATTTTATCCGATCCATGAAGGTTAATAAACATACAGCTAATAGGTAACGAGGATGACGTCACACGCAACCTGATACACCATGAAACATCTCTTGATATTGCGCTTACTCATATTTAATATCAGTTTCAACCTATTACAACTTGAGTTTATTTAATTTGTACATGGAGTCACGTAGGTGGCTTTGTCATGGGACATGTACTCAATATTAAATTAAATACGGTATACAGAGAAACTGCGGCACACTCACACAAACATGCGTATCGACGAGACTTAAGCGAACCTCGCAGTGCTGCCAGTAAAAAATGCCGCGTTGGAGTGCATTTCCAACGTTTGTTTGTAGTTTGTGTGTGATTTTGTTACGTAATTATTTCTAACCATGTTCAATTAGATGAAAGGTAATCAAATAGTTATTATTTTGTTGAAGGCTAGGGGTAAAATGTACCTGTGTAAGTTGAGATAATATTTTTCTGTGATTCGGAGATTGGGTATAATAAGTCTAAGGTTTTGTTTAATGGTAAAAGTTTGTAAGTATGGATGTTATTTTTGTTTTATTTTATTGAAACCTTACTATTTTTTGATTTTTTTAATGAAACCTTACTATTATGTAGCAAATACTACAGAATAACACATAGGCTATATTTATCGCCGTGAAACCGCGGGGCGCTGCTTGTGAGTAGAATAATATTGAGAGTTCTAGATGTTTTAATTAATTTTGTGCAGATTTACGACGTGATGTGGTACTAAAATGCAGGTGTCCCCAGACAATTGGCTGTAGCCTTACAAAGTAGGTCAGCCAAGGATCACTAAACGGTTTGCATAACGCTCACTTACAATCGCTTTTGTCTGGTCCTTGGTAGGGATAATAGAATTGTACGAGATTATCGTTAACATTCGTTAAAACTGTCTCGTTATATCGTCCTGTAAATCTTAAACACGAGTCACGATGGTTTAATATTAACTGGACAAATATATTAGTACACTCGAGTATTAAAACAAATGCTTTAACTACATTTGTATCCAATTCTACTATTAAAATATATTATCATAGTTATGATTGAGTTTGTTTAAAAGTGGTTATTCAATCAATATCTGATTGCCTTTTGTGTTTTTTACAATAAAATAATATTGTTAAGTAATTTATTTTTATCTGCACGTGCTTTATAATGTACTGAAAGAATTAAGTTATTAAATAGGTATATATAACATTATAAATGCTATTCTAAGCGATTTTTTCATACCTATGCTTTTAACTGAAACTTTGAACATGTTTTAGAACACTTACGCCCGGTTTCCGAAATGCTGATCAACGCAAAAATTAAGTAAATTAACAAATCAACTGTAAAGTCTCTTGTTAAGTGTCAAATGATTTACTAGAAGCATGGTTGAATTACTTAATGTGATCAGCCTGTTAGTTCACATAACAACTAATGAAAAGCTGTCAAATTTGACTCTAGAATTGTATGTTTAAATCGCAACAACAGCCATGTTAGTTGACATACACTTTGACCACCGTTTCAGAAACAGGGTGTTAAACGTGTGAAAGCCCTTAGTGATATTTGGCTATATTCAGTCAATGATGATGTAAATTCATGTGTATTTGATTTATATTCAGGTGCAGAGGGAGCCAAATGCGTTTTGGAATGCAGCCCACGACCATGCAATACGAACGACCCTCAAATAAATAGAACGAGCATTTTACAGCCATTTCAGCTTAAATAAAATTTACGGGAATACAATAAGCCTTTTTTTTCTTTAACGCCGGGAAATGTGCTTAGACATCCCGCGGGGTAGTGGGTCTTCCCAGGCGGGACTCGCTGCGCATGTGCAAATAAACTTAACGTATTATATCTCAGAATAAACAACATATGAACGAATGCCTTTTTTTTCTTTTACGCCCGAAAGATGGTAAATGGACGCAGCTCTACCCACTATAAACCCGGTGAGTGCCACCAATGCCGCCTTTGGTGAGGTGCCCCGGATCTACAAGCAACAGGGCACCTCGACGACTAGTCAGTTCGTCAGGGGACCGATGCCACCTCCACAGAGGGGTTGCCCCGCACCACAGAATAAACCCTCCCAACGTCGAGACAGTACAATGAGGCGAGGCTCTCGTCCTCGCCCCTTGCCCCCTCTTCTTATTAGAGTGGTAAAAAGAGCCTCCTCGATTCAATGCACTTCACCCAAGGTGTTGGGCTACTGAGCACGGAGGCCGCACGTCAAGGCCTGAACCGCGGGGGATTAAAATAAGCCTAGTAGATTCTTAATAATGATGAATATCTGGGGAATAGGATAGTGTGTTCTTAATAATGATACGGGATGCCTTACTGGTTTCTTCTTTGAAGCAAGCGTTATTCCGAGAAAAGTCAGGATTCAGGACTATGTAATTATAAGATAATAGCTATTATTAAGACTAAAGATCTAGATTTATGTTGTGAGTTAGTCCTGGGTAAACTTGTTTCTGGGCCACATTTATTACTTATAAGATTCGTTTTGTAATAAAGCCTACTGTTCATAAACAGTACACTTTATTACAACGTACATCAATACGTCGTAACGGTACGTCACAACCCCCCCCTTATAAAGTAATGGTAACGTAGATGTAGAGTTCAGCTAAAATATAACTTTCATCATCACTGCTGAATTCACTGCGTCATCCATCCACGAAAATAGACCTCAATGAACACCAATAGCGATTCCTTGCCACTCCCATCCAACACAATAGCTTTACATTTTTAAACTCAGTGCAACTAAGGGTGGAGAAGAGTTTTGATCATCGAAATTCAACAATTAAGGATTGGTTTATACTTTTATTTTGCACTGCATTATATTATGCAAGTTGAAGACATTTTAAATGCCTTGAAATACCGCGAATTTGTATTTATTATCAGATATTACTAAATTTCAGTTACACGTGTATGATACAAAGCTAATAAAATGTAATGTAACTTCCGTTAACACTACCGTGTTCTAACAATGCCAAGATTAACGACTGCACGAGTCACTTCCGACATCACGCTGAACTATGACGAAAATACTCTCTTGAACTTTTAGCAATAACCTTCATTACTTGGCATGAGCTGATCGCAGTAGATGAATAAATATTTGACAGCAATCCTCTCCCTCCTGAATAGCTTGTCACAACTCTATTATCGGTTCTTAGACTGTAGTGTTAAAAAAAATGGAAATATGTTGTAGGCGCAGCGGGGGTCAAAATTCGACCTTATTTTTTTTGTAATTGTACAATAAAAATGCAATATGGCCTTGTCTATATAATGAGTAATTTAGCAACAAGAACATCATGTTAATTTAACTTTTAAGGACAGAAGGAATCAAAGGAAGGAAGCTTATATAAATACAGTCCTGAATTTGTCAATAGGCCTTCAGGTCTAAAGTATAGGATATTTTGAAAAGAAATCAATAGGCCGCGAAGCTTCGTCGTAGAGACATGCATCGAGCAAGTGGCGGCAAATTTGGGGAGGAATGCATGCAGGCGAAGAAGAAAAAAGAAATCAGCATAATCTTGACAGCATACATCTTGAAAGATGTATGCCACCTTTGCCAAATGTAAAGTGAGAAAATAAAAAGTCACCAATATTCAGTGACGCGAAAAATTTAAAGTATTATAGGTACCTACTAGCAGCAAATCTGTAAATCCGGCAATGTATACGTAATATCTAAGACCATTTTGCAGCCGTGAATGAGCATGATCGCCTTTGCCTTTTTGGCAAATTTGCCGCCTGATGATGCTGATGCAGGCTTATGAAACAAAGCATTTGGCAGTGACCGTTAAATCGCATTAAAACTATTGCAAACTGGCGGTTACGAGCGCTAGAAAGGCGGGCGTCGAACTTTCAGCCTTGATCGCTAACAAGGTCCCTTCACTGTGTACTGTAGGAAGTAATTAGACTTGTGCTAGCGTGCCATATGAGGCTTTACCCTTTAGTTTATACAACCCTATATCCACTAATGAACATCTCTTGAAATCTAGCAAGTAGACACGTCCAAGAACAAAAAATATGACAAGAAATGTAATCTTTCTTTTAACAACCTAGTGATCATTCGTAAGCTGGCCAGTATCAGCAAACTGACAGACGTGCCGCTTGCTGTTGAGCATAACTCCGTTTTCCTGGGGCCGGGAAGAAAGATGGCGGATCTTTCCTCCCAGTTTTCCTGGTGCACGACTTCTTATCAAACGGACGGAGGTCAGGGCGATCCACTCTATGAAATATCGTGGGCTTACACTCGACCGGAAATGGATCTTCGATCCCTATCTCCCTATCTCAAACCGGGATTGAAGGTCATCAGGGGTGGCGTCAGCGCTGCCCACCTTCTTATCTATCTATCTTAGGAGGGGCTAGTGAATCTATCGTAGGAGGGGCTAGTGAAGTCTGCTGGAGGATATACTCCGAAGTTTGCCGAAGTAAAGCCGCTTATTAATATAGTCTAGACAAAGTAATTAATGTATGTAAGGTTAGCTTGTGACTCTTTAACTTGTATCATATTTAATAGCAATAATTTTTATACTTAGACCATTTTTTATCAGCTGTTATCTCTTGTACGAAGCATTTACATGATCTAGTTTTTGTCGTAGCGTTTTCGTAGAACTTTAACTTATAATATATGTATTACATACGCGTTAACAGTTATGTTAATATATAATTATTTAATAATATTTTATATAACATTAGTTCTCAACTATTGTTAAACAAAAATTGAAACTGTAAATTCTACTAAATTACATATAATTATCAGATGGAGATAAAATTATTTCAGTGTATATTATATATTAATTATTATTTTTCTTTGTTCTTAAGTGATTTTACCTCAGGCGTACTATATATGTATCATTATCATCAGCCTTTACCCACCGCTGGCCTTTCGCGATAGTGCAAAGACTATCGATCCGCTGTCGCATCTTTAAAACCAATATTTTGCTTGGTTTTCATATTTAAACAATATGTTCATAATATTATATCTCGGGAAGTCAAAATTGAAACTAGGTCAGGTGAAAGCCGCAAAGCCGCAAGCGGTAATGAAGGCTTGCATTAATCTATTTGTCCACAAAGGTTTTGTGTAAAATTACTGGTTGGATAGTTTATATTGAAAATATAAAAATATTAAGCAAACAAAAAAATCAACCAAAAAAATGTTAAAAAATATATCAAAATCCACACTGTCCCACTGCTGGGCATATAGTCCACCGAGCGCTAGCCCAATGTCGGTTGATGAACTTCACACACCTATAATACTTTCAATCTCATCAGGCATGTAGATTTCCTCACTTTATTTTGCTTCATCGGTGAGCGAACGATTGTCTCGTATTTGAGGTGCACTCAGAAATTTTTAAAAACCCATTTCAAGGCACAACTAAGCTATACAGTCGCGTTTCGCGCAGTTTGTAAGTTTCCGGTGGTCTAATGGGGGGATAGGGATAAGGATAGCATCTGCATTACCTTTGGTTGTGCAGATATCTATGGGCGTCGGTCACTAAGGCGCGAGTGCCTCCTCATAACATAAATAGAATCACCAGATGCAAGACTCTGGTTTTTCGCACTAATACTTTAATACGTAAGAAAAATCATTTGTTTAAGATCAGTTACTATATGACCTTACACTTGAGTATTTTTAATGCATATATAAACTAGTATGACGGAAATTCCGCGTTAATAAATTACAGTTATGTGAGAAGAAAAACCATTTTTTTGTGATATAATATCATTTTCATTTCGTAGTCATTTCACAGTATTATTATTAAAATAACATTTATAATGTACAGATGTTATCTCAGTAATTAGTAAGATTAAAACTAGCCAGAAATTGATGTACATAATATATGCATTTAAAATATTGGTCTAGGAGCCGTGGAAAATCATCCCTCACCGATCTGATAACCAGATGATTAAAAGCGTTCGGTGACGAGAGATTTGATTTTCGTCGTGTTATAGTGATAGTGGTCGGCGACTAAAAAAGTTTTTTGCTCCAAAATATTTTTAGTCCCTTGATTTATGGAAATATAATTTCTTACAATGTAAGCTCTGAACTGGGTTGACGTTGTTTTTTTGTTGTTAGTTAATTTTTATTGTATTGTAGCTCTTGTTGTCTGTTTTTAACACCTAACTAAAAGCCTAACAAATAGATAACAGACAATAAATAAAGCCATAGTTCACCGAGGCGCTGGCCCGTTGAGGGTTGGTGAACTTCATAAATCTTTAAAGATTTTTAATCTTATTAGGCATGCAGGTTTCTTCAGGGTGTTTTCCTTCACCGATGAGCGAGCGATGGTCTAATGTTTAGGGTGCACTTAATTTAGAAAAACCCATTTCAAGGCACTACGAGGGGGAGGGGTCTGGATCGAATCCGGACCCTCTCGCTAAAGAGGCCGAGCTATACCCACTGGACCATCGCCGCTCATACGGAGTAGGAATTATTGTTAATATATTTTGATCCTTTGTTGTCGGGATCGATCGTCATGGCGGTCATCGAGGGAGGCCTATGCTCAGCAGTGGACGGATAAAGGCTGATGATGATGATATTTACTAAGAATAGTAAGGGTTGGCGGAGTATTCCTTCGCTAAAAGTATAATTCCAGCGGACGATAGGCTAGTTACAAAACCAGTTATTTCCTTCGTTAACTACAATAAAATCGAAACTGTACGGGCGTCGAACTTAGAACCTTGATCGCAGACAAGGTCCGTTCACTTTTATCAAGAATGTTCTGTAACTATTTGAATTGCGAACAATTACTTAGACGTGGTGAGATAATAAATAGATAATGATGATTGTAATACCTATGCGAATAAAAACGTGGAAATTGACTTATCTCAAGGCTAGAGTACGGTAATTGATTATTGTTGGACATAGTTTTTGTTGTATGTGAAATACGTTAGAATACGGTAAATTATTCCATCGCATAATAAATTAATTCACACCAATGATTTAATTCGATCATGATTTTAAAGTGCATTTTGAATTTACATTTTTTAATAATGCAGTTTTACGAATAATTTACACTCTTAAGAACTGATATCAAACTGGTCTTGGCATTTAGCAAACAGAGCATTTTGATAACAACCAACACCCATACATCCTTTTTTTTTTGATGACGCAAACACCCATACATCCGCACTATCAGAGGATAAGCAGATTGTCTTCCTTTTTTCTATCCCCATCACTAAATACGACAGCGTAGCTGTCACTTGACAGTTGACACCGGTATTATGTAAGCTGAGGTACCACCATAATAAATGTACCTACATAATCCTTAGTTATAATGTAAATGTAAAAGTAGGGATGTTGGTTACGCTTTCACGCGAAAACTACTCAACCAATCATCGTGAAGATTTGTACACATATTCTCGGAAGTACTAGGAGGATATTTAAAAAAAGGATTAGTTTTTTGCTACCGCGGACGAAGCCGCAGGCAACAGCTAGTTATATATAATATGTATAGACAATTTAGAATGGACAACAGAATAGTTTTTGTAAAAGTATTCTGAGTAATTGATAAAAAAAAGAAAATTGTCAGATTACGATAGGTACTTTAATTTGAAACATGTCACGGGTGACAGATAGTGTTCTTATTTCCATATGCAGAAATATGTCATCTCTTAATTGACAACAATGCTTTATCTTATCTATCTCGGTCGTGTTATTGTGTCAGTAGCCATGTTTGCATATTTCTACAGCTTGAACCTTCTAAGAGCATTTATATTAGTAAGCATGGCTTGATGTTAAGTTTTACCCTCGTCATACTATTTGATATAGAAGAGGGTTGCAGTCAGTTTGGTGGTGAGTGATACGTGGTATCCATAGACACTAGAAGTGATAACTTTGGCCGCGTTTTTTGGTCGAGGAAAATCTTAAAAGCGCGTTCATCGACATGCTAATGTGACATTCAATGCCATAATGACATTTTAAATTAAATATTTTGGAAATAAAAGTCTTGTTTTCATTTCTATAACTATATATAAAATATGAATGCGATTTTTAATTCAATTTATACAGAAATCTATTTAAAACTTGAGAGCATGTCTTAGCAAACTTATATTTACAACGGTTAATGCATCATTTTTTTTTCGTTCTATTTAATTTCCTTAAGTGGGAAGATGAACGAAACTATGGTATTCCGACTTCTATAACAGATCCTTATAATTAACACTAAAAAGCCGACACGATAGCACAAAAACATACATAATATACTAACATAGAACCTCCTCTTTTTTATGTCGGTTTTGTCACTGTCTTTCTGGTAATATGTTGACCGTTAAGGTCATTCGCGTATTATCAGTAAGGTCACAATTACGATGGTCCAAATTTAATCGAACCAGTTTCACTGCCAGGAAGTGTAATGACCCTGAGCCAGTTAATTCGTGTAAATGATATTGGCATTACTTGGCTATTCATTGATACTTACATCTGTGATAATCGTGACCAGTTTCTATTTTCATGGGTCACTGCTAATCACTTCAGATCCAGTAGCTTAAATTAAAAATAGTAGTTGTTAATCTCAGCTCAGATTCCCGCTTAGATCAATGGTTTCTCATATTGGTTTTTGAAGTGACAACGTCTTATAATTCGATGGAGCCGGCTGCAGTCACGAAAAAACATGACTCATGCGATACCTCGCTCTGAGGCATTCCATTTAAGGCTTGAAGTACAAGCGAGAGCGTGGCACGAGCGATAAATAGGCACAATCGGCCCATCAGTATTTTCTTATACTATCGTCAGTAGACAACCGATTTTATGGTTGAAGGAGACTAGCTTTTGCACTCTTGAATAAAAACTTAATAAACATTTTCCCATGGACTTGAACTTGGCAACCAGCTCGCCGTGAGAAAACCTGTATGCGTGGAGCTAAAATTCCTTTCAAGGGTGTGTCAAGTTAATTGGACCAGCGCATATAAATAAAAACAAATATTATCGAACAATTACATCACGTTACCTAACACCGTGATGGGTTCATAAGAACTTACGTTACGGATACCAGGAACTGAAATAAATTTCAGAAATTCCCTAATTATTCGTATTCTAAACTGACATTATAAGAGGAAATATTTGATGGTTGTTTGTATTGAATAGGCTCCGAAACTACATTACCGATTTGAAAAATTCTTTCACCGTTGGAAAGCTACACTATCCCCGGTGAACATAGGCTATATTAAATTTTCAAAAAGGTTAGGAGGGTGTATTAAAACTTGGAAAAATTATGTGCTTTAGGCGAGACTCGATCTTTGACTACTGACCTCTGAACCTGAAGACTCAATCTCGATCGCCGTCAAAACGCCACATTTCTAGACTTAAGTATCTCATTCGGGACGAGATGCTAGTGAACTATACCCAACAATTAATGCTCTTTAGAATTCGTTGTGGTTTATTCGGACCTTGTCAGTTTTTCGTCTTGGCAAAGTCAGTTACTTGTGAACGAATAAGCGAATTCAATGCACTATAAGATAAATATTTTTACTGTCTTATTATGTTTAGAGTGGCTTAATCATATATTAAGGATTATTCGCGGTTCGATATTTTTTATATGAGATTAAGTATGAAACGGATTCTGATGCTCAAATGCATAAAGTACCAAGTCGATTATGTCACCCTTTAAATTAATTCTATATGCTGATATAAATTAATTAACATTGTTTGCTTTTTATCTACCTGTCAGGATGTTTGACGTAAGATCTAATTGCTGTCTGACTGAGCTAGCAACAAATCGCTATACAATTATGGAGTTATTGTTGTCATATTTTATTATCAATTAATACATAGCTTATACTATTAAAGTGGAATTAATTATAAGCCCGGATAACTTAAATGTTTAGTGAGATGAAAAATAGCAAATTGCAAACACATACAACAAAATGTATTGAAGGAAAAGCTTCTATGATATACAGGATGTCGCGTGGGGGTGGTAGATGCCCCCAGCGAGCACGATAGGAAGGGGGGTTCGGACAAGTCTCACCTTATCTCGAGCCAGAAACTTTCCTTGGCTGGCCCACGTTCCGACAGCGTATTGCGTAGGGGTAATAAGGGAGGAATCACTGGCCTGACTGGACTCCTGGCGATGGTAGGTTGGCTGCAGCTTGGGTCTTCACGCTGGGCGTTCGGTTCAGCCGGCCGGCTGTTAGGTCTTCTATACTTGGATACTTAGTCTATCCGAACTGTGCTCCGCGAACTCCCAGCGGAATTCAATAAAATTAGACGAGGGTTAGCCTCGGCTTCCGCCAGCCACGAAGTCAGGACAAGAAAAGCGGGCCAAGAGGTCGGTTAGAAGTGACAGCAAATCAAAAGGTCCCTAATCACAGCTTGTCTATCGTTCCATAAACAATATAGTTCTATAGTCAATTGTCAAACAGACTTTATAATTAATTAAGTTTTAATTTAGTTTATTTGTAATTTTGTTTAGGGATTATATTAAAGTATTATATTTATTATTATAAATTACAAGAGGTATTTTAATTTTATTTGAGAAAAAGATGTAAGCAAACAGTTATTGAATTTTAGAATGTCGCTACTGAGCCAATAGAGTATGTCAATAGTTGACACTAGTTAACGATAGATGGCGCTTATACCACCAGTATGCTTAGATTAAACATAATATCTATTGCTGAATCTTGAATTTAAGCCTAAAATCATGTAACGAGCTAGCGCAACGTTACAAGGAAATACATAAATTAATAATTTATAGATATGTTTTACTAAAAAAATATTTAAATATCTGCCTTCTGGCTAGCCCCCCAATTTTCAATTTACCACTTCTCTCGTCATAATTGAACTTTTTATGTTTGCTTTCTTTTGTTTTTTGATAAACTATAGAAGATGATATCCGTGCAGTGGCCAGTTCAGCAGTGGACGGATAAAGGATAATGATGATGATGATGATAATCTAAGCATAAATGTAAGTACTAAGTATGTATAATCAACAGTAGATAATATATAATAAGTATATGAATTAATATATAACTTCGTAGTAATCTTTGGCCAATACGATTGAAGAAGATACGTTTATAACTTCCATATTATGTTTGGAAGCTCGTTGCAGTACGGAACCCTACACTGGACTCGTTCCTTGGTTTAGCTGGTTTATTTATAGACCAGGATGTCAGAGCAGTATTAATTTGATTCTTTTTTTTGTTATAGGCGTTGCAAGGCTACATTATATTTAGCATGTATGCTTGCGGAAAAAACTTGTGATTCGATAACGCATAAACGTCGCCTTGACTTGGTCATATAAGAAATGAGGCTCGTTTTATATTTCTTTGTTATCAATTTATTTTAAGCCACGCATTCTATTTTTGAACTTTTTGAATTGGGCATAAAAAAAATCGATCCTGAGATTCTTGTTGCCTCGCCTCTTCTCGCCCTTCAAATTCATCGTCCACCTCTGGGCTCCATCACAGATTAATAAGGACCTGGAACTGGTCATTCATACGGAATCTAACTTAGATCTTCATAATCATCATCGTTAGAAATATTTATCCGACTATCGCTGGACGTGGGTCTCTATCAATAAAAGCCAAGACGGCCGATAGGTACCCCATCACTCACATCCAGTTGGCACGGGAGTGATGATGAATTTAGTTTGTAATATGTGGGTATAGAGTAGACTAAAACTTTTTTAAACTTTTGTAATACCACATCGTCCAGCAGTGGACATGTTTTGGCTGAAAAAAAAGTAAGAAGAAGCCGATTCTTCTTGGCTTCTTCTTACTTTTGCTTACTTACATGAAGCGAAAAAAAACTTTTAATACTAATAGATAGAGAATAGTTTAAAAAAAGCACTCCTTTATTTTTGGAAAGAAAGGAAACTACATTCAAAGATTTTCTAAAATTAGCTTGCCTCCCTGGGAAGCGAAGCGACTAAAATCTGTAAAGCCTGTATCTTAATTTCATCGATTGTTAGGGCCGGTTATAAGATGAAATCTCTCTAACTTTAAAATTAAATGATATCTTGAATAATTTTAATTACATATTTACAAAAAAAAGGTTTTACACACCGACTTCGTTATACATAATGTATAGATTGTATACATTATTACATTAGATCAAAAAAGATTTACATCTCAAACTGTAACGAGCTTTGTAGTACGTACGCAAAAAAAATCTTTTATAGCGAATAAAATTTTAGAAATAAATCATTATATTGGTTCATGGTATTTTAAATATTTTTTTGTTTTCGTTCGGGTGAATTATTTAGTTATATTTTTTGTATAGATTGGAATTATTAATGATTTATAATCATTTTTATTTTCAATTTACAAAAAAAAATAAATCATTATAATATGGTTTATGGTATTTTAAATACTTTTTTAATTTTCGTTCAGGTGATTTTTTTAGTTATATTTTTTGTATAGATTGACACTAATGATGTCGTATAATCATTAATTTAAAAATATGATCATGATACAAGTATCAACTTGACCTTTTGATTTTTAAATACATCATCGGATAGACAAAGGATAATTCATAATAATACAATACGCAGCCTTAACTCATTCAATTAGAACTGCAACTTGGTACAGTTATGGATCTCGACGACTATTCCGAGTGCTTAGTCAAGTGTTTTGAACATAAATCATGCTCCAACACGTAATCGTTACGGTCCATCAATTTATGTAACCTAGAAACCAGACAGACACTAGGTTATCGCCGACTCGAGATTTACAGCGCGTGTTTTTCACGCGCGGTAATCGCGCGTCGCACGCAACAGTTACGATCTGCGACTGCAACATAGACAAACCCACTAAAGTCAGTCCCTCAGGGGGCCGACGCCAACTCCACAGAGAGGTTGCCCCGCACCACAGAACAACTCCTGCCAACGTCTCGACAGTACAATGAGGCGAGGTTCTCGCCCTCGCCCCTTGCCCTATCTTTTGTCCCCTTGTCTTATACGAGGGGTACAAAGAGTCCCCTCAGCTCAAATCGCTTCGCCCAAGGTGCTGGGTTTACCCTTGGCTACTGAGCCCCACCGCCACGACAAGGCTTGAATCATGGTGGGGTTTCGACAGTGCCATGGACAGATACAGAGATACATACACATGGCGGTCAAACTTATAACACCCCTCTTTTTGTAAGGGGCTTAAAAATTGTAGTATGCAAACACCGATTTCGCGTATTGCTGATGTGTGATAGACACGACGCTCGTTGACGATGCGTGAATAAAAAATAGTATGTGAGATTCAAAGAGTTCCTTTAATTAATCATCATCATCCTTTACCCGCCCACTGCTGCACATAGAACCTTTTTTTTATGACGTAGTGGAAATCATTTTCGGACCAGACCAGGGCCTTGGGTAGGCGCGCTGGCATATGAGGGGACTCGCATTGGGTGTACTACCCTACTAAAACCACTGCGTGAGCCTTCAGCCGCTATTTGAGGGACCCGGCTACGGAAAACCCTCAGCGACAGACTGGTTCCGGCAAGACCAGGCCCTCCACAATAGGGGGACTGCCCGGCTACCACTTGACAGTCCCCCGCTGCTAATAGACCTCCCATAATGAACGACAAGACTATCGATTATTAGGTAGTATCTATAACTAACCACAAGATACGAAATTGATTTTACGCATATCCGATTATCATAATCATCAGCCTCTATTCGTCTACTGTTGAGCAGAGGTCATCCCGAATGACCTAACATGACATTGACATAAAAATAACATTTACAGCTTCAATATCAACTTTTAAATAAATTTGGTCACCTGTCTTGTAAGCGCATTCATTTTCACAATAATATAATTGTAACAAGTTAAGAGACTGAAAAAACCCAGGCATATATAATATAGCATTTTTATACTACATTATATACATATTTATTTATATATATATATATTTATTTTGTATATTTATTTATTCTACATTTTATTTGGCCAGAGAATAAAATCTTTATCTTTATTGTTCGGTTATTCATTATTTCTGAGCAATAATATAACGGAACATAAAATTTTATTATGTTGCAATTATACTCTGTATAACTGCAAATATGCACACCCATTGTTTAAGATCTTCGGATTATGTAGAATAATATATGTAATCAACAATAAAATTAATACATATAAATAATTAACTAGTTCTAGAATGTTGGTTAACTTTGATTCGAAAAACGATTTTTGTAAACAAGTTCTAGAATTAAATGAAAACAACTACCATTTTTTTGTATTTTAATTTTAACCGTCTGTTTAAAATATCAGCACCTACTTTATACTGAAATTTGAAGTAATAACATGGTAAAAAGTCAAAGTCGCTTTTTGTCTTTGCACCCTTATAGATCAAATAATTTATTGGACATTACATATAACGTTTTCCGATTCTGCTAAAGATATACGACATAACCAATCATATAAATGCCATGAACACGATGCACGATAAATTTTATGCACATATCTTTAATAATAGCTTATATTGATATATTGCAAACGGCGTAATAGACGCCGCGCTGTTGTACTATTATTTTATTAATATTCTTGTATTGATTATTGTCAAATACGTAAATTTATTTACTGAAAATGTTATATAATATTATATAGTTCGTTGAACAATGTTTTTAACCCCCGACGCAAAAGAGGGGTGTTATAAGTTTGACGTCGATGTCTGTCTTTCTGTGTCTGTCTGTGGCATCGTAGCTCTCAAATGAATGGACCGATTTACATGTTTTTTTTAATGTACAACGGACCCCGCTTATCTGACAAACGTTTTGCAGAGCGGTGTCGGACTCTTGAATTTTTTGGATTATAGAGTACTGCCTAACAATCATGCATTAACAAAGATTACTAAAAAAATATTGCAATAATAAATAAGACCATGTCGGATTACAGGTGGTACCGGTTCATTTACCTAGCCTCGCTTAGCACAGCTCTGGTGAAAACGGTTTAGCGGTGCGAGTTTTTTAACGTACAAAACAAGCCAAAGAGTGTGCGAGAAATGTGTTGCGAGGAATGAGCCATGAGGAGAGTCCCCGCCTCGACATATTACACAGTTTCGCAACGCATCCTCGCACGGTTCGCACCGCACATTACTGCGCATTTTCACAGCTCCGCTACACATCCTCGTACGACACATTTTCCTCGTACAGCTTTGGTGGAAACGGCAACACATTTCCACAGCACAGCTACACATCCTCGCACGACACATTTCCCTCGCACATCTCTGGTGGAAAAAACAGTTGCCGGATTACCGGGGACCCCCGGTAATCCGGCAACTCTATTTAATAACGAAATATTTTTTTAGGTTTTTTCAATTCATATGCACATGGCATAATGACTACTGCGACTTAATAGATATCAATAAAAATCAAGACGAAGGACAAGTAATAATTCCCATGTTTTGACTTTAAAGGCCTGCAGTTAAATATTAATTTTATTCAAACCAATGACGACTGGTAATATAAGCAAATTTACAAACATACTTAATCATAGTAATTTCCATTTTATCTCTTCAAACATAATCTGATAAAGCTGTTTAGTATTCTACTAATGTTATTAGTTAAATAACTAGATCTTTATTAGTCTGTCTTGAAGTTTCTTGTTTTAAGATTCAATAGAGCTGTATCCTTGATTGATATACCCGAATACATACTTATTTTGTATGGATAAGTTAATTTAAACGATTAAGCTTGACAACTAATGTTTGTCGTATTGGTACTAATTTAGAAGGGGAAATAGCCCTTTGCATTGATTAATTAACTTTTCAACTATCGACATACTAACAACGTATAATTTGATAACTTTGAATTAAGCTTCAATTGCACGTAAGTATTTAAAAATACAACCATAGTTATAACTTTGTCTTAATCATAATTAGAAATAAAAAAAAGTGTTTTTGAAATAAATTAATGCAATAACTATTCATCAATAGCTTTAGAAATTAACTTGTTAAATACATATACTTTGAATATTTAGAAAATACTAAGTAGGTATATGCATATATTGTTTTTGACATCAACAAAAAATATATAAATTTACCTGAACTCAGATTTTACTTTGTAAAATCTATGCATAAGATATTTCGAAAATAGTTTCCATATGCAACAAAGTTCCATTTATTACACATTATTCGCATATACAGGTCATTGAATACGAACAGATCCATATGCCAAGCGCTGTTCATCTTATGGAGTTGACGACCTCTGTGGCTCAATGGTTAGCGCGTTGGCGCTCAAGCCGGAGGTAGCGGGTTCGAATACCGCCACGGAGCAAATAGTATTAAATTTGTGTATTAGATAGTAAAAATATTAAATGTATGTATAGTATAAAAGGTATTAAATATATTTACGTTGACTGGTACCCGTAATACTTGTTCTTCGAGAACTTACTGCGGGACCAGATTGAGGTCGTGTAAAAGCGTTCATAAGATATTTGTGTACATAGTTACTAGTTTAATTCCGATAGCGCGATTCAGAACTGTGATTGGTCCGCTACACATAAGATTTTCAAAATTATAATAACCTTTTTTCCACGATAATATTTGAAATTTTGGACACCACTCAGTTGTGTGATTGTGGCTTCTTCGGAAGCCACAATCACACAACTGAGTGGTGTCCTATTAAGGAACTATATTACACTGTTGTGCATTTTCCGGCGCATACTTATGTCTATACTTTCAATTTTATTTCTTGTATTATTGTAGTTATATTCTGTTTTCTTTTTTTTTTCTTTTTTAATTTATAAGAATTTCTAAGCTAAAATTTGTATATGTGCCGTGTGCGTTTGAAATGTGTGTTAGATTAAGTAAGTTTAACAGTGCATTATGTTCCTAAATAAATGTTTTATTATTATTATTATTATTATTATTAAATATTTTGATTACTTTTGCGTATAAATTATACTGCTTTATTTAGGTTCTTGTTCCCTTTTCTGTCTCCAGCAAATTTTGCAATCTTTTGTTTTGGTTCATTTATACAGGACGAGTTGTGAATTCTTCTTGACGAAAGTGTAAATGAAAAATGGTCGCTTTACACAAGAATAGAATTACGCCCGGTTTCCGAAAGGCTGAACAACGCAAAAATTAACAAATCAACTGTCAAGTCTCTTGTTAAGTGTCAAGTTGCTAGAAGCATGGTTAAGTTACTTATTTTGATTAGGTTGTCAGTTGACAAAGCAACTACAATGAAAAGCTGTCAAATTAGACTCTAGAATCGTGTGTTAACCCGTAACCGCCATTAACAGCCATTTTAGTTGACATACACTTTGATCAACGTTTCAGAAACGGGGCGTTGGACATCGAGAAAATTGAGAAGTACAGTAGTATAACGCGACAATATTATCACGAGTTAAATGTTCGTCACAGTTAGACATAGTCACTTACAAAAAAACTACTCTATAGTTAATAGGCTACGATACCAAAAAGCAGGGATCGAAAAAAATCGTTCATTGAAAAAAAGATTATATATATATATATATAATACCTTTTTTGATACTGCTTTCCAAAGGTTTAAAAAATACGGCTTTATATCGAAATATTAATATCCGCATAGATTATGTTTGAAAGCGAACTTTAATGACTTCATCATCAGCATTAAGCGAGCTACATATAAATATGACTACCCCCTGTGGTGCCTGAAATGGGTTTTTTCTAAATTTCTAAGTGCACCTTAAACACGGATCACCGTTCGCTCATCGGTAAAGGAAAACATCGTGTGGAAACCTGCACGCCTGACGAGATTGACAGTCTTTGAAGGTGTGAAGTTCACCAACCAGTATTGGGCTAGCGCATCGGTGAACTATTATGGTCCCAATACCCATCTTCGCCTGATTTCGAGGAGAGAAGATCCAAGCAATGGGACATAATATATGGGGTTCATACTTTACTTTTATCTTTTTTTTTGTGTTTACTTTTTATGATAAAAAGTGTTTATAACAAAAAAAAAATAGTACTCATCAGCTAGATTTTCATGAATTTTGTTACATTATGTATATTACCCTCCTCGCCTGATTTCGAGGAGGAGACCCGTGCCCAGCAGTGGGACATATAAGGGTTAATACTTTATGTATATCAGCTTTATATGTATAAAATATATGTCCAAATATTGTGCACTAGCACTTTGTTTCAAGTGTAAACAGCTTAAGACTTATCTCAATGACTAGATAGTAGATACTAATAAGTCTGTAGTGTACTAATGTTAATGTCCTGGTCCTGTTGTAGAAGTGCTTTTAGTGCTAAAGATAAAGTAGAAGTGCTTTGTGTGGTATATAATTTAAGTATGCGATTTTATTTATTATATTAAATCTAGGTTTAAAGGAGTTTTTTGTAGTCTACAGTCAATTCTTTTGACCTTTACAGATATATCGATATAGTAGATCTGCAGAAAATGATAAGGAGTTTATTATCCTACTAGTATTATAAACGCGAATGTTTGTAAGTATGGATGGGTGGATGGATGGATGTATGTTTGTTACTTTTTCACGCTTAGACTACTGAATGGATTTTTATGAAACTTTGCAATTATATAGCTTACAAATCAAAATAACACATAGGCTATATAATGAAACAACGTTTATAGATATTATCGCGGTTTATTTAGTATTTACAGCCATAATAAAAATAATAAAATCAAAATCCAAACATAACATGTCAAAGACTAAAGACTCGGTTAGCACTTTCTGCGTAGATAGGGCTAAACAAAATATTGTTGTATCATAGGGTAGTTTCGAATAACTTTGTAACAGTAGTTTTCCCGTGACCATGGTTGCTGTAAAGTATCCGAAACGTCGGGCTTGTAAAAAAACTAAATAAACCACGATAAAATCCGTAAGAGTTGTTTCATTATAATGAGTAAAATTCGCGTAAGCATAAGAAAACAACATAGGCTATAATTTATCCCTGTAGTCCCACGGGAATGGGAATTACGCGGGTGAAACTGAGACGCTGCTTGTGATAAACATTTGTGTTTAAATATACAGCATATTACTGCTGCACTCAATACTTCTGCTGTTGGAAACAGTGTCATCGTTGTTAGGACAGTCAGTTCACCAATGGGTAAGTAATCACTGATATTCATATTAGGATAGATCTAGAACAATCTATCGGAGATTTTACAGGATCTATCTGCTTAAATCTTAAGAGATGATGCGTCAGCGAGGGTCAGCGAATTTGACATTAGAGAAAAATTGAGTTTTACGATAATCTTCACCGGTCAAATAAATATTGCTGCTGCCAATTAATTCGGCTAGTTTTGCCAATAAGATTTAAGGGTGGTCGTGTTTGGGTAGAAGTGTTGATGAACCAGGTGGAAAGATCCGGTGCAGTGACTGGTTAAGGTTAGATGGTAGTGGTGATGGATCGGTCGTCTTAGCGGTGATTGAGGGAGGCCTATGTTCAGCAGTGGACGGATAAATGCTGCTGATGATGATGATGTACCTATTATAAACAATGCCATCACAAGAACGTAACCAGAATAGATGAGTTTGTGTGTTGTAATAAGTTGTTGATTATTGTAGTTATGCTTATTAACTATGTTCAGCTATGAACGTACCTATATAGGCTTAATTAATGTTTATCAAATGTCAATTATTTATAAAGGTTTTTCTATTCTGTTTAAACTCTATAATGCAACCATACAAGTTGCTACTTGGAGGGCTTAGCTAAGGCTTGGCTTAGCATTGTGACGGTCAGTGACCTGACAGGATCTATTGTTATATTGCAGAATAAGAGTAGGTCAGTTGGTAAGTTTAAAATTCTAATCCCTTTTTTTAACAATTTATAACTAAACCTACAAGTTTCAGTGGTCCCGAAAAAAAATTGTTTTTGATAGTTCCATAATAAAACCGCAATATATTTTAAATATGGCTTTTTTAGGGCCTGTTTCACCACTTCCTGATAGGTGCCGAATAGGCTATCCACCTGGTATCCAATAGATAGAGTATGGAGTATCTGTCAAATATGTTGCGGATAGCCTATCCGGCACTTATTGGGAAGTGGTGAAACAGGCCCTTATTGTGTTAAAATATGAAATGTCAAAAAAAATTATTATATTAAATATAGAGTTTTCTCGTTTTTGTTTTATCGAGAAACGGTTATCAATATCGATTAGGGTATGCTTGGAAAAGAGTAAGCTGTTTCGAGACTATCTTGTATAAAGTGCCTATAAATAAGTCTTGAGCCGCTACGGAACCCATGGTGCGAGATTGTGACTCACCCGTCGGTTATTTTATTTTTTTCTAACTTTCAAAATAGCATTGCGAGTTGCGAGTTCCTTATGATTAATTTTATAAACAATGTAGGACCTGCAATTTGCGTGCGTGTTTTAGGATTTAGCATAGACAATGTTTTTTTTTGTAGCGAATAATTTTCCTGTATGTACGCAGAAAAAATACAATAAATTTGAAATAGAGGGTCGAGGTTACGTCCGCATCTAGTTTCCTGTTCTGCACATGATCTTACGTTTGAGGCTTTACTGTTTTAGTGTAAATTTTTTTTGATACGCACAATTGCGAGATTAGCCATTTTCGATCGCTTTACCTGTACTTAGGTAAATTGGATTCGTAGAAAACAAAATTATTGATATAATATCATTGTATCTATTAATTGTGTGATCTCTTGATCACCTAAACTAATTTATTCTTATAAATTATCCGTACGAGTACCTACTTTGAAACTTCAAGATTGGAAAAAGAATTAATATATTATAGTGATGACTAAAGCAAGACTAAGCGGAAGGTTTATATATGTTTTGTACTAAATACATTCTGCTCGATCATATAAATACTGCAAGAATACTTTTGATTTCATTTTAGTACTACAAATTTTTCCTTGGTCACGGCATTTTCCGTGCGATCTTGTTTTTTAATTCGATTCGTTCAGTGATTCGTTCTTACTTTTTGGTGACGTTTAAAATCTTCAGGCATTGCTTTTAGAAATATTATCATCACCATCCTCTATTCACTATCATCACTTTCCTCTTTCGTCATCATCATGTCATCTTCTTTAAATTTAAATTTGAAGGTCAGTCGGCAAATTTTTCTACGATCCTTCAAATGCAGATGCAGGTTATTGCTTTGTTTGATACAGTTTTTAAAGTCGTCTAACTACTTTCTCCTTTCGTCCTCCCGGGATTTTGCCCTGGATCAACCTTGGAAATTCATAAAGGTATCCTCTCTGCATGAGATCAAAGAAGGCCGTTCTATTCTATGATAGCTGATATCCACTCAAAAAAAAAAAATAACGGGGGCTCCCATACAACAGACTAGTTTTATGCGTTTTTTGCTGTATCTCATGAACCGTAATAGCAAGGAGGTTAAAATTTTCGTAGATGTTGTATTTTTACTGCCACAATAATAAAATTTAACGGGGTTTCCATACAACAAAAGTATTTTTTTACCGTTTTTCTGATACGGAATCCTTCGTGCGCGAGTCCGACTCGCACTTGGCCGGGATTTTTATTTATTTATTTCCGTTCCTAATAACGGGAACACAAGTAAATTCGTCAAACTTATCATGGAGCTAGGTTAACATGGTATATATTTCATTTGGTGCAGTATAAAAATACATTATGAATTAAGTCCAATTAAAAATATTATAAAATGTTTATGGGAAAGTACATTATCATACAAAATAAATACAACGGAGGCCTTGTATTGTTTCTGCTCAAAAACCGTAACTGCGGAAGTGATTTTATTACAAATCATTTAATGACATGATTAACGCAATGGCTCTTTACATATTAATAAATAATAACTACTTTAATATCCTTACAAGAAATACAAGTAATTGGCCGGGCAGACGTCCTCTCGGATAGAACCACCTATTGTAGTCCATACCATCACAGTGAGGACTCAGCGAACACAACCGATGAGGATGAAGGTCATTAGCATACTCTATCCGAAAATATCCTCAGAGTATACACAATCAGGATATGTATGCCTGTATACTAGCAACACCTCGCTGTTTCACCCGCGTACTTCCCATTCCTGTTGGAGCACGGTTATAAATTATAGCCTGTGTTATTCTGTGTAAGCTATATTATTGTAAAGTTTCATTGAAATCCATCAGTAGTTATTACGTGAAAGAGTAACAAACATCCATACTTATATGCTTTCGCATTCATAATATTAGTAGGATAGTGGGACTAGTAGGATGTAAACTTTAAAGATAACATGTTTTTGCTTTTTCTTACGATGTTTCAGAGATTAAGACTTCATAAAGTTTTTAAGCACTCTTAAGTTTAACACAACTGCACAATAGCGAAATTGCACTAAAATCAGTTTAGAAGTTTAGGAATTCATCGCAGACAAAGTAGCATGATTTTTATATATAATAACTACAAAGGTTTCCGAGAGGAAATTATTACACCAGCAAAAATACGCTTTCCGGGATTGGTAAGCTTATCGCTTTGTGACAAATCTATTTTGCGCTGATAATGGGAGACATCGACGATGGTCCAGTGGTGGGTATGCGAGGGGTTCCGGGTTCGATCCTGACCCGTCCGTGCGTGCCTTGGAATGGGTTTTTCTAAATTTCCAGGTGCACCCCAAACACAAGACCATCGCTCGCTTACTGGTGAAGGAAACATAGCGAGGAAACCTGTATGCCTGATGAGATTAAAGGTATGTGAAGTTCACCAACCCGCATTGGGCCAGCGCCTCTGTGAACTTTAGGGGCCCATTACCCTCCTGGCCTGATTTCAAGGAGGAGTCCCGCGCCCAGCAGTGGGACATATAAGGGTTGATACTTTACTTTTTTTTAATGGGAGACATGACAGCAACGACACTAAGCTTTTAAGGTGGCCAAAAAATCTCAAGCCAGCATAAGCTGTTAATGAACAAGCTTGGCAATCGTCGATCGTACAGATATGCAAGTTGGACCTTGCTGATCCGATTACACATTGCTCATTATTATCTGTTAGCTGTTAGCTTATGCCCAAGATACGTTCACTTTGGATATTTGATAAAGAAAAGGAACGGAGGTGACAACTAGCACAGACATAAGGCGCCTAAAAGGAGCGAATATTGTCGTCTCAAGAAAATTTGTGATTGAAATATTTATTATTATTATTATTTTCATACGTATTTTTATCATAATAAAATATGAACACCCTAATTTAAATTTCCTTTAAAAATAAAAAGGATAAATCATAATTGCGAATTTATATACACTATTGGGGGTACCTTGAAATAAATACGTCCAAAAAACTCTTGTGATTTTGAAGATTTCCTTATGGTTACAGTGCAAACGTCGAGGACTTTTTAAGGAAAGCCCCAGTATATATTTCAATCTAATTTATCTTACATTATAGCATAATTTTAGTACGAAACTAACGATCTCATAATTTGTCCACAGCTGGACACCTAATAAATCCCCTAAGATTTAAGTCAACACAGGAGGGTGCTAGGAACAGCCTGGTTTATTAGTACATAGTACTTAAAATTTTAGGTTAAAGCTTAAAGTTCTTTGTACATAAAGTTCACATACAAAGTGCACATCAGATATTATATTTATTTTTTTCAAAACATTGCTGTTACTTTTTTCTGAATTCCCAGCTATATACTATAAGGCTTTTTACATCTATTGTTATATTATTTATTATCGATCAGAATACTTACATTCAAATCAATATTTAATACATAATATAGGCAATATTTATAAAGCTTAAATTCACTGTGTAAAGTAGAATAATAAACTAGTATGTAATCAACAAGTAAAACTCACAGTTTAATATGCAACACTCTTCAATTAATATTTATATAAAAAAACTATTTAATATTTTAACCATGCACGCATATCTTAAATCAATTAACTATTATTTTAAACAAAACGCACTTGTCATAAAGACTATAATTGGGTTTATCAGATCGAGATTTTTTATCTTTATGATTAATTCACTTATATCTTAACATATCGTAAAAATTACTTACAGTATATTTGTCAATCCGGGTGTTTTCATGTTCAAAATGTTGTCCTTTAATGTTCAAAATATTCCTTGCACTTGTGTACGACATTTTCAAAATACAAATAATAAAAACAAACGAACGAACCACTTTCCCGCGTAAATTAAATACGTTTGCTCCCGACGGGTTCGCGCGAGATTTGAAATTGGAATGATTATGAAATCGCGCTTCATTTATATAAAGCTGTAACAAAACTCGCCCCCTCGCGCGTTCCTTTCATATCCGTATCATAGTTGGAACTTGGAAGGTATTTGTAGGCTGTGTATCTAAATACTCGCTATTCGCTCATAATATTTTTTTTAAAATTATATTAATAAGGAATAATGTTTAAGTACATTTTGTTTTATCATAATTTTTGGCCGAAAATGTAATAAATGAAGTAATATTTTGCGTTGCTATTTCAAATTACAAATGTATCATGGGAATAAATTTATATAAATTAATAATTTTATCATTTATAATTTATATATTAAAATAAATTAACTGTTGTCTGTGGATTTGCATGTCAGAGAAATATCATTATTATCATGACGTCATGTCAAAATATTTTATCGATCCAGATATCAAGGAAAGGTGAAAAAGTAAGAGGCTTTTAAGTAGACACGCTGATTTTTGGCAATTTAAGGCAATATTTTATAGTACGTAATTTTTAAGAAACAAAAATGTGTACTTTACGCAAAAAATTATAAAACTGTAGTTTGATTTTTCTGTAAGTATTTTTTTCTTTTCCTTACACGCTTTTCATTAGCTCCACCTGTATGTATGTTTGTAACCGACTCCTTTGGGCGCGATTATTGACCCACTTTAAACGGCCAGATTTTGTTTAAACCTTATATATCTATCAAGGACCGATGAAAATACAATTTTAAACTTTCCTACTATACAATATAAGTAAGTAGTAATACACACCCCTCATTCCGAAACATTGCAAAGTAGTGAAGTATAGATATAAGGAGTCCGAACGATATAGGCTTTTGCATAATATTCATATACACAATAATGAACCCAGATCTTAGTTCTCCTTTCTGCCACTGGTTGTGCTCAAATCGAGTACGTACCGATGCTATTGTACCAATCAGCGCCACAATACTTCCCGCGTAAAAATATCCGTATCTTCTTAAAGAATAATACTTCTTAAAGAAGGCGCGCTCTACCGGCAAAACTTTTGTCATCTAAATTAAAACCATTCGTTCAACATTACGTTCGGACTCCTTATCTCTAAACTTCGTGCAAGGTAGAATCATGTTGAAATCGTATCCACACAGAGAGCGGCACAGCGCAACCATTATGTACTATCTACCCTTATAATTTATTGGAACGAAGTTCCTTAAATGTGATAGTAAAACCGTAAGAAAAAGTGCGTGGAATAAAAGCGTTAAATGAGACGTGCGCAGGCGCGACAGTCGCATACACAAGCGAGTAGAGTATAATACCTTTCTTTTTAGCCGAAGGAACTTCGTTCCTACCTGGTGTACCACGACACCACATTTTTTATTTTATTTTAATTTAAAAAAAAGATTATATTAATTTGATAAAAGTATAATTTACAACCTATCGGTATATTACGTTGTATATTTTTACGCTTGAACGCTAATTATAGTAAATTATATAATTTACTTAAATTATTGGTCAAATGTAAAAATATTATATCAAGCATTTCAATTCAAAAAAAAAAAAAACAAAATTTAAAAAGTTTCTCATGAATTTTTTGCAATTACATATTATTGCAAAAACTTCTCATGAATACTTTGCAAGTACATACTTGTACTTGCAAAAATATTCATGATAACTTTTTTGAACATGAGTTCAATCCAACATTTGCCTATGAAATATGTTTCCTGCGGGATATATTTTCGCTAAGAAGTATCTCGAGTATTCTCAAGGTCTATCGACTAGAGTTTCCTACTCTCGATGGCCCGTGGCTAGAGTGCTAATCAATAGTTGATAAGAAGCGTGACCTGGTTTTAATGATAATAGATTAGCATTCGACCTTTTACTAAGGTCTAGTAAAGTCTAACTAGATTTTAGGTAGTAAAACGGAAAAAAATACTCTACTATACAAGTAGAGTATTTTTTCCGCTACCCGAGTACAGGACTCGGTTTTAGTCTAGATAGTTTTAAAATATATAGCCTTATTGTTCTACTGTCGATAGTATCAGCTGGATCTCCTCGAAATCAAGCGAGGAGTGGGTCATAAAGCATTATAATAATTTTAATTGTATGCATATTGTTAGTAATGTTTTCCTGCACATTACTGGCACTGGCTATACTGCCAGTGTTGGCAAAGTTATATCTAGCAAGTAATTAACAGATCATTAAGGCCTGTCACATCATATTCGTAGTATTGTCTCGTAGCTGGTCCGTAATATCCTAGGGCTAAGTGTCCTCGTCTAGGGTCCAGGTAAAAAAGTACGGAAATTGAGATTTATAAATACGCACACGACCCCGGAACATTCGCATTGCCCTTGGTTTTGAACCTGTGACCTCTCGACAGGTCATATGCCCGTGAAAGTTCAACAAAAGTTATGGCGAGGGAAAATAGATGCGCGTAGTTATTCATTGATTAGATGATGTTGATTTGAGTTTGTTGAGACGTTCATAATCATGATCATCATCATCACCATCATCATCATAATCATTAGCGTTTAGCCGTTCACTGCTAAACATAGGCTTCGATCAACGTAGCCAAGACGACCGATCCCTTGCCACTCGCATTCAATACGGATTAGCCACTGCATGGAGATCGTCTTCCCGACCGCGACACACGAGACCAACACTGTCTAAACGCGGCATCCAGTCTTGAACCTTATTGCCCCATCGGCCATCCTCCTTAGTGTGTGGCCAGCCCACTGCCACTTCAACGTGCTTATTCTTCGCGTGATATCTGTAACTTCCATAGCACGTTGAGCTACGGCAAACTTATAAATAATAATAAAATAAAAATAAAATAAAAAGCCTTTTATTTCTTGCTTATTAAGATTACAGACTACAATTTCCGTTTTGTTACATTGTGCATGCATTTTTTTTAAGCTACAATAAATTTATTATTATTAATAATAAATTAATATATTATTAATTGCAATTAAAAAGACAAAAAAAGTATAATAAGTATAGTTATAGTAAATTAGTTACGTGATATAATTGATTCTGATTTTATTTTTAATATGAATAACATGCATAATCCAACGTCATAATATAATTACTTAATTGAATAGAAATTGATTAAATTTAAAATTATAAATATTGATACATAATATATTAATTTAATTAATTTTGGATTCGGACTAGTCAGAATTTGAATTATACTAACAAGAACCCTCTCTATGAAAGGTAAAGGCCTCCTCCAGAGATGACCAGTACTCTCTATTCTCTGCCGCTCGCAGCCACTGGCTACCTGCTACTTTTATGATGTCGTCTACCCAGCGTGCGTTTGGTCTTCCTCTTTTTCTTTGTCCTAGTGGACCTGCCCATAATGTTGTCTGTTTAGTCCAGCGATTATCGTTTAGTCTCGCTACGTGTCCGGCCCATCGCCATTTCAGCTTTTGCGAGTAACTGAGAGCATCAATGGCTCCAGTTTTCTGTCTGATATCTGTATGGCGGATCTTTTGGATTTTTTTAATTTTTAAGATGCTTCTCTCCATGCTCCTTTGGCAGGATGTGATTTTATTTTTTGTTTTCCTGGTAAATTTCCATGTTTGACTGGCGTATGTCAGTGATGGGAGAAGACAGGTATTCATGACTTTGGTTTTCGTCTTTACGGTCATATCGCTTTTAAATATTTCTTTGAGACTCCAGAACTTTTTCCATGTGATGTTGATTCTTCTTTCTAATTCCGATTCGTTATTTTGGTCAAATGAAACTTGCTTTCCCAGATAAATGTATGTATCAACATATGTTAAGGGTGAGTTTTCGAGATATAATGGTCTTCTAATGTGGTTCGTCATGACATTCGTTTTTGATAGATTGATTTTTAAGCCTACTTTGCTACTTGCATCATGTAAGGTGTTTATCATTTCTTGCAATTGATTTGTACTTTCCGATAGCAGGACTATGTCGTCGGCAAATCTCAAGTGATTCAAGTAACATCCATTAATACTTATGCCAAATTTTTCCCAGTTCAATTTGCTTATGGTGGCCTCCAGGACTGCTATGAAGATAGTTGGCGAAAGTGGGTCCCCCTGACGTACGCCTTTACTTATTTGTATAGGTGGTCCTATAGTTTCCAGCTTCACCCTGCTAGTACTGTTTTCGTAGATATTTTTTAGGACTTTGATGTAGTATAGTGGCACTTTTTGAGAGAGTAGAGTTTCCCATATTGATGAGTGGAGCAGAGAATCAAATGCTTTTTGGTAGTCGATAAAGACAATGTAGAGCGGTCTATTGAACTCTTCGTATTTCTCTATCAACATTTCTAACGAGTGTATATGATCCACTGTTGAAAACCCTCTTCTAAAGCCCGCTTGTTCAATTGGTTGGTATTTATCTGTGCATTCTCTTATTTTTTTCTCCAGTATTGAGGAAAACAGTTTATATAGTGAAGGTAGTAGGCTTATCGGTCTGTAGTTATTTATATCATTAGGGTCGCCTTTTTTATAGAGCAAGATGATTTCGGATTCTGACCATTGATAGGGAGTGTACGAATTGTTCAGTATCATATTAAAAAGTAGAGTAAGTGGTTTCGCTAGATACTCGCATCCCGTCTTTATGGCTTCGTTGGTGATCCTATCGATTCCTGGGCTTTTCTCCATTTTTAGTGACTTGATCCCTTTAATCACTTCAGATTCGTCTATGTCTGCTCTTGGCTGTTGTATATTTATCTCCGGTAGTTGATTTGCATATTGATTCGGTACACTGTATAGTTTCTTGTAAAATTCTGTTGCTATTTTCAATATTTCTGTTCTATTTTGAGTATTTCCCGCTTTCTCTTTCAACTTTTCGATCCATAACTTGTGTGTTCTCAATTCTTTGTATGCTTTTTTGACACTGTTTGTGTTACTAAGATGTTTTTCGAATGTTCTTTTACGATGCGCCTTGTAGTCTTGGTGAATACGTTTGCTTATGAGTTTGTAAAGTGCTTTTAATTCATTTTTAATGGCTCTTAATTTCGGTTTCATCTTTTGTAGTTCTTGCCTTCTATAGATTAACATTTTTGTGCGTACTGATAGTGTTTGATTTTTCTCTGGATTTGTACTGGAAATCTGGTGAGTTTTTTTTCAGGCTGGTGTCAATAGCGTTAATTATGTCGTCATAGCGCTTCTGAACGGTGTCCTCATCTTTCCAGTTTTCTTGTACCTTGGCTAAGCAGCTGTTTAGAGTTTGATTATATATTTGTGTTTCTTCTTGGTTCTTTAATTGGGATCTGGGGCATTGGCCGAAGTTTCTGCGACTTTTTGTTCTGGGAAGAATGTTTACTACTGCCCTCACTGGTCTATGATCCGAGGGGTAGGGAATGTTTAGAACCTGAATATTGTATGTATTTCTGTATAAGTTTGTTAAAATGTAGTCTAATTCGTTCTTTATTTTACCATTTGGTGATTTCCAAGTCCACCTTTGTTTGTTATTTTTTTTGAAAAATTTGTTCATAATGACCAAGTTGTTCTCGCGCGCAAAATCAATAAGTCTTTGTCCTCTACAGTTTCTATCTCCGTAGCCATGTTTACCAGTGGCAATTTCGCTGGGATCAGTTTGTCCTATTTTGGCATTAAAGTCGCCCATGACTATAATATTTTTGTCTGAAATTTGTATAGCTTTGTCAATAGTGCTGTAGAAGGAATCCAAAGCCTCGTCGCTCGACGCCTCTGTTGGGGCGTAAACTTGAATAATACTTAATTCCGAGCCATTGATATTCATCCTTAATAGCGCTACTCTTTCTGATAATCCTGTGAAACTTGTGATATATCTTTTCAGATATTTTTTGACAATAAAACCTACCCCATATAATCCAGGCGTTTCTCCAATGTAGTAGAAAATAAACTCATTATGTTCCTCAATTGCGTTTCCTAGTTTTCTTATTTCCGAGAGACCAATAATATCGAACTTTATATTTTTCAGGCACTCTGATAGTTCTAATAGTCGTGAATATGTCGATAGTGTTCTAACATTGAATGTTGCTATATTTAGGATATTCTGGTGGCTGTTTTTTATACAATTTTGTTTAGTTTTCTCTGGAGGGTTTTGGTCGTTATCTTCCACGGTGACCAACCGGCTTGGAAGATGTATTTTGTCCTTTATATAAGTATTTAGTGCATTTTTCATGCGAGAGGGAGGTGGTAGTTGCTATGGTTTAATATTCTACGGCAAACTTACCAGTTGAAAATTCGGTCCCGTAGGCCAACACACGGAGACCTGAATGTTACCCATCCCTATTGAATCCTCCTATCGGCTTCCCTCTCGGAGTTATGTCTATCAGTAAAGTATGCCCAATATACACATTATACATCATATTCTTGCTTGTTATTATATGGAGTTTTTGTTGGTAAGGCTCATTTACTAATTAAAGATATAAATAGGGATATGAAAAGAGAAATTTTAGCGTAAGTATAATAACCCCTATGTCGGATTGCAGTTTTTTTTGCAGACTAACTACATTACAATATGACGCATTAAATAAATCAGGGGTTTAAACTATTTAAAATGGGATATTTACCATGTTTTTTAATATACTTTGACGGAGCTCGATATTTCGACATTATCTACGAATGTCATGTTCACGAGACTGAAATTTAAAATCCTAAATCAGGGGTTTTCAAAATTTTTAATTTTTAATACTTTGCGGAATTACAAATTACAAATTACAAATTACACTGCGGAATCCCAAAAACAAGATCCTATAACAGTCTATGTTCAAGATAAATAAGCATTGTTACTAGATATACGGAAGTATTAATTATTAGTAATTTATTCGTAAAATAATGATTGTAAGGCTCATAAATATATCAATCTATCGTGTATGAATTATTTTATTAAAATGAGATTAAAAATTAATAAAAAATAATTTTAAAACTATTAACCAACTTCGAAAGTATTTTAAAACGTAGTCCACGTCTCTTGGACCATAATGGGGTAGCGCCTGTCGCGGAGTACTCCACGCCATACCGCGACTCAGTAGTATGACGGAGAAACTGACGTTGGGAGTATTTGTTCTGTGGTGCGGGACAACCCCTCTGTGGTGGTGGTGCTCAGTAGCCCAGGGTGACACCAACACCTTGGGCCTGTATCCCTCTTATAAGAAGAGGGGACAAGGGGTGAGGATGGGAACCTCACCTCATCGTACTGTCCTGAAGTTGGGAGTGTTTGTTCTGCGGTGCGGAACAACCCCTTTGTGGAGGTGGCGTCGGTCCCCTGAGGGACTGACTAGCCGTCGAGGTGCCCTGTTGCTTGTAGATCCGGGGTACCTCACCAAAGGCGGCAGTGGTGGCACTCGTAAGGTTTTAGTGGGTAGAGCTGTGTCCACTTACCATCTTTCAGGCGCAGCGAATCCCACATACCCGCCTGGGGAGACCCACTCGCCCGTGGGATGCTTAAGAGCATTACCTGGTGTAAAAAAGGGTCCTAATGTACGATTCGTACCTTGGCTATGTGTACTCAAACTCGTAAAATCACTGCGAGTGCTTAAGTTGCTTTTTGATGGTCTCGAATCTGCATGGAACCGGATTATCTCCTCTTCATCCCGATCCAACACGAGCACTTTACTGGAAACGCATGTAGCGCCACGCATTCCTCTTCCTAGCCCGCGGGAGGATGTATCGTCGACGGTCTCCTCTCTCATCCATTCATCAGCCTCCTGGAACATTACCGTCTCGAAGGTGGTGACCATCGTAGTTATGGTAAGCCTGTTGTTTTATTTATTGTGCTTTTATTGCTTTATATCCATGGGCTTGCGATATGATTACATGATATTAATCATGTAAATATCGATATTTTATTACTGTGAGGACAAGGTAAACATAAACATAAAAATGATCTGATTGCATTTTGAAATATACAAGTAAAATATGTTTGTCTTGGTTTCCTTTACCAAGCGTTAGCGAAGTTCGAAAATGATGAAATGTATGGGATTGACATAAGGCCGCGCTTAATCACGTGGTCCATCTTATACATTTTATCATTTCTAACTTCGTTAACGCTTTCTTAATGGCATTTTGGCTAGGCCCCCAGAGGTGTTTAAACTTGTTCGACCTATCTTTTCCAAACTTATCAAAACTGTTCGATGGCAAAAATTATCTGGTCGATGCATAGCATTATTTTTTTACGTTTACGGAAAAGGCAAAATAATCATGTTCAAAGCGATTGTAATAGGTGTGAAGAGTTATGTACTAGTTAATTAGGTACAAGGTTTGAGTTCCGGTTGAGATCTAATTAGCATTTTTAGCTTAGGATATTATGCGATGCGTAGAACACTAATTTGAGTTTAAAGTCTGTAAGACTAAAGAGTACATGTAGCATGGTCTAAGATACGAATATGAAACAAAATATAATAGGCTGATAATAGAATAAGAAATGTTTTATTTTAAATTTAGTATGTAAGAAAGCACATTAAAGATGGGTTGTTAAAAAAATCTAGGACAGAATATTAAAAAACAAAAAAAAAAAAAAACCACGACAACCTTACATCAACGCGTTCACAATAAAACAGCGCTTATGCTGATATAAAGTTTTTTTCTATTATCCGATCAAGTGAAAGTAACTGGCATCGACATACCTATTTAAACCTGCCAACCCAGAAGTTCTACCAGGTAAGTAATAGACAAGCCTATGTCGGCATATTCTATATTTTTCATACTTCAAGCCTAGCGTAAATTTTTCTTATTATTATAATGTTGCTAAATTTTATGAAAAAATATATTTTTTTAATTATTAAAAAATACTCTGTCTAGGATTTTTTCAGACAACCCATCTTTAATATACTAAATCTACATCTGCATCTACACTAATATTATAAAGAGGAAAACTTTGTTTGTTTGTTTGGTTGTAATGAATAGGCTCAAAAAGTACTGGACCGATTTCAAAAATTCTTTCACCATTCGAAATCTACATTATCCACGAGTAATATAGGCTAAACTTTATTTTGAAAAAAAAAATAGGGTTCCGTAAGATTCGGACACAAGGTGTAAAAAATCAACCAGAAAAGTTAGTTATTTTGCATACTAAGATCCCGTTATAAATCTTAGTTAACGCAGGCGAAGCTGCGGGCAACAGCTAGTTTATAATAAAATAGGTCTCATTCTATTATCAGCCCGTTACATTTCGTAACATATTCGTATCTTCTACTAGCATCTTAGTTACATTGTTTTCAAACTATATAAGCTATAGGGGGCAAAGATCTCCGTGTCGTCGTCTTGGCGTCCAGTTGGACTGATAGGGGTTGATAATGATGATGACCTTGGGTGTCTTGCGTTGGGCTAGACGTAGTAGCATAGCGTACGTGACGCTAAACACGGTCCGTGATGCCAGAACTGCCGTCACAGAATTATTAGTCATGGCGTATATTCATATTGTTGTCCCTTGATCCAGCAAGTTCCAGTGTCAATCAGCTAATGAAATGCCACGTCATTGTTCTCGTGTGTTAATTATAGATTGTAGCGGAATCGCATCGCCGGTTTCATTATTGGAAAACTCAAAATGAAACGTGTAGTAAGAATTTTAATTAAAATACTCGTTTTTAAAGTTCCCTAGCCAAATGGTATAGCCACTTTTGTCTGAAAATATAAACTATAACTGTTGAAACTTGGTAAGTAGATGTAGTAGATGTTTTTCATACGCTCAAAGTCGCTCAGCGAGCTATGGAGAGGGCTATGCTCGGTATTTCTCTACGGGGTCGAGTCAGGGATGAAGAGATCCGTAGAAGAACGAAAGTCGCCGACATAGCCCGTAGGATTAGCAAGCTGAAGTGGCAATGGGCGGGCACATAGCGCGAAGATCGGACGGCCGATGGGGCAAAAAGATCCTGGAGTGGAGACCACGTACCACCAAACGGGACGGCCACCTACCAGATGGACCGACGACCTAGTAAAAACCGCTGGGTTTCGTTGGATGCAGGTGGCAATGGACCGGTCGCGCTGGGCAACCATTGGAGAGGCCTTTGTCCAGCAGTGGACAGCTATAGGCTGAGATGATGATAATGATGATGATGAAGTAGATGTATTCTATAATCCGCATCCGATTTCCACACAAAATTCCTCCTCGCCTTTTTTCGAGAAGGAGACTAGTGCCCAGGAGCAGGAAATATATGCTTATTTGTTCGGATTAGTTCAGTTTAAGTAACGGGATTAGGATGGAGTTTTATAATTTTGGATTAAATCCATGTCCTCCCGTGACCATGGTTGCTGTAAAGTTTTTTTTTTTTCGAAAGGTATAGACTTTTAGGCCAGATGGCCTTTAAGCTCAATCGGTAGCTCAATAGGTAGGTGAGCAGATGGCTCACCTAGTAAAATTCGAAAGGGGGGCGCCCCTCTCCGTGCCACGCAGGGGGCGCGGTATATCGCGCGCGCTACTCTGGAGAGTAGGTGTTTGGCTAGTCAAATCCAATACGGTCGACGAGTTATTAGCGGATGAAGTTAAACTATTAGTCGGAGGGCCGGCCCTCCTCTCCCCCTCTGACGGGGGAGGTGGGTCGTGCGCGGAACCCATGCAATCGACCGATAGCAAAGTGCTATCGGGGTTTTCGCGGTTTTGATTAGTATCGGATTCGAACCTAATCTTACTCGATCTTACTCGATCCGGATCGATGTATTTACCATGTGTAGGGATCGACGTCGCTCACGACCCCGAGGCCCAAGCGGTGTGACTGAGTACCTAACCCCGGATGTTGTATTGTTTTGTGTGTGTATTCTATCTTGAATTTTGCGTCGCGCTTTTACGTCGCGCATTAATAGCTGAGATATTTCGTCAGCCGGATCGGTTGTAACATGTTTAGGTAACCTAAAACTGCTGTAAAGTATCCGAAACGTCGGGCTTGTAAAAGACCTAATAAACTGCGATAAAATCCGTAAATTTGTTTTATTATAATGAGTGAAATTCGCGTGATATAAGAATAAACAATATTTGGATTTAATTTAATTTATTCCGATTCCAATAGGGATGTTGACTAATTTTTGTAATTAATTTTATTTGATAGGTATACTATAGATGAACATGAAAAAAATACTTTTGTCAAGAAATATGTCCAATTTTAACAAAAAATTAAATAAAGAAAAATGGTTTTTAAAATCGCCCTTGAAACGCTCCAAGCGTCATTACGTCACACACCGCATTCAGAGCTCGCGCTATGTTAGGTGAGTTTGTACTTAGCTCAATGTTCAGTGACGTCATCGCCTTATTGGCGTTTACAGTCACGTGATCATGCATGATAAATAAGGCATTTTAAATTAATTTTCTAAATTTTAAGACAAATAAGTAGACTTTTTAAATATTATTTTAGGTTTTCAAATACTGTATTTAATATGTAAAACATAACTTTACATGAATTTGTAACATGTGTCAACATCCCTATTACACAACTTTTATTTCAATTTTCTCGTAAAAAATTCTACCAGAAAAAAAGAAATCCTGTAATGATTTTATCGCGGTTTGGGTCTCCCCGTGACCATGGTTACTGTAAAGTATCCGAAACGTCGGGCTCATAAAACAAAATCCTTATGTTATATAATCCTTTACACAATGTTGGCAGTTCTCTTAAAAAACGAATTGCATATAAAACAAGGTTGTATAGAACAGGTTTTTTATGCAGTCTGGAAATAAAACACTTTAATTAACAAGAGTGGAGCGTTCGTGTTACAGAGGCAGCCTCCCTTCTCGTGTGCTCTGGGGCGTGGACGATCTCCCACCCCCTACTCCAAACCAGTATACAGTTACGAATATAAATATTAACTGTAGTTCTTTGCGTTATTCTTTCACTCAATTCGAGTATTCTTCGTCTAATGTGTTTCTCTTTTGCTATATATTATCTTTTGCTTCGATGGTGATTATACCTTTCAGTATCATAATGGCCTTCGAAAATAATTCCTACTACCGTTCTGCTCATTTCAAAGTTAAGATGAGATGAGCTGAATTTACAGTGTGCAAGCAAAAGAGACGAAAGACAGTGGCATATATGCGGTATAAGGCCCAAAAGTATAAAACAAATCAGATGAAATCGGAAAATTATTGACTGTATAAATCTGCTTAGAGCCTGTTTCACAATCTCCAGTTAAGTTCCCAATAGGCTATCGGCAACATATTTGACAGATATTTGACAGATACTCCATACTCTATCTGTCAAATATGTTGCCGATAGCCTATTGGGAACTTAACTGGAGATTGTGAAACAGGCCCTTAGTAAAATTTGTTTAAAATTACCAATCAGCTTGTCTCGTACTTCGATCTATAAATCACCCACAATTTATAAATTTAATAGCAGATATTCTTATTGGAGGATTCAATACATTTCCAATTTAATTAATTTATACTGCGACGATATATTCTACTAGCTTTGGGAGGGGGAATATCTATAACTTGTTAATCTGAAACATACGAGACTGGGGAATTAATTTTTTTTTGTAGTCTGCGCAATGTTCTATGTCTTTCTATTTCAAATGTTATTGAACTTTTTTTATTTTTTATTTCTATTTTATTCACTGTCATTGTTATAGTTCTTTAACGGCCTTCATATTTAAACTATTAATGTTATATTTATCTGCTATAAGCTATTCTACTAAAATAGAATAAGTAATTAAAATATACTTAGAAAATATATTATAATATATATTCAGTCATTACAGTGATTATTTTCTGGTAACTACCCTCAGATTTTATATTTAAGTACAGTGATTGTAATAATCTATTGCAGTAATTATAGCCGCTTTGGTCATAGTTGATAGATTAATGGTAACACGATATCAGCCGTCATTTGCTTTGTTGTAAATTTATTCGGAAATGCATTATTAGCTTATTGTGGGCAATAAACCATATAAAAGCAGTATTAGCTTAAAACAAATGGTAAAGATTTTTTGCCAATAGGTTATCTGTAGCAATAATAGCTAAAAAATAAATAGGTTGTATTATTGCCAGATTGTTATTGATAATAGCGCTGTTTTATGATGATTTTTGACTGCCATAATCATGGCATATAGTATTCATTCAGCCGCGCGGATCGATTCACCAGGTTAAGTAATGTTTGTCGAGCTTGGTCCGTGGAGGGGTACATACCGATACTCCTCCGTGCTTCGGAGTCGTTACGGATCGTCAGAAGCCCGAGAGTCTGACAACCAGCCTTGCACCGTACCGTATAATCCAGTTACTAGGTTTAGTGGTCAGATAAGCATTAAGGTATTTTATTATTCAGTTGAATTAAGTTAGACTTCTGAGGACCCGTAACGACTGTCAAAAATCCACGAATCACAGCCGGCACCAACGCCTTAACGTGCTTTCTGAGGCGCGGAGGAGTCTCGGTATGTAAAGATGGTCACTCATCCACGGACCGACCCAGGCAAGCGCTTCCAACTGCGCTATTATCAATAATAAACTGGCAATAATGATACAACCAATTTTTTAAGCTATTATTGCTTCAGACAGCCGATTGGCAAACAAAATCTTTTCCGTTCGTTTTGAGCTAATGCTGCTTTTAGTTTATCTATTGGAAGTCGACCCCAAAATATAGTTGGGAAAAAGGCTAGGAGATAATGACTACCTTTTAAATTTAGCGCTTCTATATTATTTAGCGATCTATTACTTACAATGTTATATGCTATATAATGTTATATGTAATTGGAGCAAAGTAGGAAATAGTTTAAATTGTATTGATAATACCTTATATGCATTGTAAAATAATATCCTATAAGTATAAAAATATGCTGGCTTACATGGTTCGCTGATTAGCATATACCTCGGTAAATACTTGCCTGTTTATGTGTGAGTAAAATAGGTAGGCGGAGGGTAGGTCGATCTCCTATTAGATAGGCCGCCGAAATCCGCGCAGTGGCCGGTCCTAGCTGGGTGTATGGATCGGTAATCATCCTACTAATATTATAAGCGTGAAAGTTTCTAAGTTTGGATGTTTGTTACTCTTTCACGTAAAAATTACTGAATGAATTTTAATGAAACTTTACAGTAATATAGCTTATACATCAGAATAGAAGAAGAATGGAAAATACGCGGGTGAAACCGCAGGGCGCTTCTGGTCAAAGATAAGTATCTTTGACCAGAAGCCTATGTCGTTCATTGTCGCACGTCATTTCATGTGTAAAAGTGGGATGATAAAGTTTGTTATTAATGATGATCAGACAGTATGTAAACGATATTCGGTAGCAGGCAGCCAGTGGATTTAATAAAATGTAAATATTAACAAATAAGAATTTAATGTATTGTAACAAAAGCAATAACTGTCTGAATAAATATAACTTTTTTAAGTATACAATAGTGATTACAGAAATAATAAGGTAATGAGTGGGTACTTAAAGAATGATAAATAGTTTAATATTTATCATATACTAATATATAAATCTGAAGAGTTTGTTTGTTTGAACGCGCAAATCTCAGGAGCTGGTCGGATTTGAGTGCGACCATAATAATGGTAGCTTCGACTATAAATATTTTTATGCAATATGGAGGCAAGGAGCAGAAGAGGTATTATGGTGATTACGGATGCCCATAGACATCCACAAGTCCACAGGTTATGCAGTTCCACAAGCATCCTGCCTTCACCTTGTTTTTAGGGTTCCGTACCAAAAGGGTAAAAACTGGACCCTATTACTAAGATTTCGCTGTCCGTCCGTTCGTAAGTCACCAGGCTGCATCTCAAGAACCGTAATAGCTAGGCAGTTGTAATTTGCACAAATTATTATGTATAACTTACTTACAAAATAATAGTTATATAATCCTACAACCTTGTGTTTTTACTAACAACGTTTTAAATGCATGATTTCTGTTACAAATTAAATCTTATATGAAAAGGGGGAAAAAATTACACGCGACAGTTTGATGAACTGGTTTAAGCTGTTTTTTTTTCTTTACTTTTAATATTTTTAAATTGTTTATTTGTTTAGTAAAGCGCAATTTAATAAGCGTGTTGGTGTCAATACTGTAATAATATAAAAATAATCTATAAGAACATACATTTTCCATTATATCACTTTACGTAAAGGTCTTATAAAGTACTAGCTGTTGCCCGCAGCTTCACCTGCGTTAACTAAGATTTACAACGGGATCTTAGTATGCAAAATAAGTAACTTTTCTGGTTGATTTTTTTACACCTTTTATCCAAAAAACCCAAATATCTTACGGAACCCTATTTTTTTCAGAATAAAATTTAGCTTATGTTACTCGTGGATAATGTAGCTTTCGAATGGTGAATGAATTTTTGAAATCGGTCCAGTACTTTTTGGGCCTATTCATTCCAAATTTACAACCAAACAAACAAAACAACCAAACAAACAAACAAAGTTTTCCTCTTTATAATATTGGTGTATATAATGACGTTTTTTACCTTAATATTTAATTTGCTCTTTTTTTTATTATCTTTTTTATCAAATTACCATTCTACTGTAATCATTCAAATATATTTTGAGGCTTGGTTGTCCTTTTATACCTACGATTAAAAAATTAGCAATACTATTTTACATGGAAAAAACATTGTGTAGAAAAAGGGGAGGATGAAAATGTAACAGTTTTACACATATTATTGAATATGTATGTTTGAATGTGTGCCATTTTTTGGCAGTTCATTTGGCTACTACCACCACTGCCACTTTCGTTTGTAGCCTGCCTTTTTTTCCCTAACGTCGGGAAATGCGCTTAGGCGTATGTGGGACTCGCTGCGCCCGAAAGCTGGTAAGTGGACGCAGCTCTACCCACTAAAACCCGGCGAGTGCCACCACTGCCGCCTTTGGTGAGGTGCCCCGGATCTACAAGCGGCTACAACGGCTAGTCAGTCCCTCAGGGGACCGACGAAGAATAGAACAATCCCTCCCACCGTCGGGACAGTACAATGAGGTGAGGTTCCCGTCCTCGCTTCTTGCCCCCTGCTCTTTTGCCACCTCTTCTTATAGGAGGGGTACAACGAGCCCCTCGGCTCAATTCGCTTCGCCCAAGCTGTTGGGGTCACTCTGGGCTACTGAGCCCCACCACCACAAGGCCTGAACCGTGGTAGGGTCTGTAGCCTGCCTTAGTCATGCTAATTTAACGCTTTACGACGGAAAATCTTTTCATACGTGACGTATTTTAAGTGTAGAAGTTGCTACCTACGTAATAATGATATTTTGATTTGATTGATTGATTTGATTTACCATAAGTAAATCGCGTTAAAAGTGCACTTTGTTCGTTGCGCCTGATAGCATGACATCATTCTGTATATTTCTTCCGCCTAACAAAGTTGTGGAAAGAATGCCAGGACATTCAGAGTATCTGACATTGAGACCGAGTATCCAGCTAACCTGACAGTATATCATTCTTCACAAATGTCTGAAAGAATCATGGATGACTCATCTGGGTGTACCGCGATCGTCAGAGACACTACTTGATGCGCTTCCAATAACACAACTATGCTCGAGTCGGGCTCGGGATGGGTACTCGAGCTTCGCTAGACACGACGTCGTGGGGATTTCTTAATAGCGGCCAGGCAGTGTCCCCTATATCTGAAGAATCTGGCCTTGCCGGGGCCAGCCTATCGTTGGGGTGATCCTGTTGCCTGTGGATCCGGGACCCTCACAAAGCGGCTGAAGGCGCTAACAGTGGTTTTAGTGGGGTGCACCCCAATGCGAGTCACATACGCCAGTGTGCCTACCCGATGCCCTGGTATGGTGCGAAAGCATTTCCCCTACGTCTTGAAAAAATATAAAAAATCGGTTGTCTGTAAAGTCGGTTTACTGACGATAGTTGAACGTGACAACGTCATAAGAAAATACTGATAGGCCGATTGTGCCACTTTGTCGCTCGTTCCGTGCTTGTACTTCAAGCCTTAAATGGAACGCCGCATGAGTCATGTTTTTTCGTGCGTGCAGCTGGCTCCATCGAATTATAAGACGTTGTCACGGCAAAAAAAAAAAAGGTTTAACCACGATTGGTGAAATTGACCATAAGATTCCTCGGTAACAAGTAACAACACATATACCATGCAACATATTTTATCTCAAACTCGTATTAATATTTAATACCTTAATTTAAAACCTGCATTCTGAAAATAGTGTTTATCATCGAAGGACTTATAAAGCAACCTGTAATGTATTTCGGAAGTACGAAAATAGTTTAATATTGATGTTAATGAATATTGCATACAAATTAAATACGACATTAATCATTTCGCCCGGCAACAGGCCTGAATGTATTTAATATTTAAATGGCGTCGTTTTAATACATATGTAAATGTAAATAACATATGAAAATTAATATTAAATCAATCAATCACGAATCAATTTGATTATTGTTTTATAGGTCAACTTATATATCCCACTGCTGGATACGGAGTAAAATGAGGCGAGGAGAATATTGGACAATAGCTTACCGATCCGCTGGCCCAATGCGGGAGAAATTTACACGCCTTCAGAGACTTTTAATTTTATCGGGCATGCAGGTTTCCTCGCGATGTTTTCCTTCACCGCTGAACAAGAGATGGTCTTATGTATAGGTGCACGGTAAACTATTAAAAACAGCCGCTATTAAAAACAACCGCTATTAAACCCTTAAAAAATCATATCGATTTTATACACGTTTTAGGACTCTCTTAACTTTTCTTACATTTTACACTTGTCACCCATTATGATTGTTGAAGGCAGTACAACCATGGTTCAGGCCTTGTAGTCAAAAGAAAAGTGGCCTTCTTTGGACACAGCCAGACATCTGCTCCTATGTAGCCGCGCAAAGTTGAGTTGGACTATCTGCATTATTTTATTTTTATTAATCACATATTTTCATGTTGAAAGCGGCTTGTTGCGTGATTATTATTTATTATATTTTTCATAGTCATTGACCATTGTATTACCTAAAAACTAAATGTTTTATATTCGAGTATTAAAAATAAACCGTTTACACAATCGTTAATTTTTAATACTTATTTTTTACCGCGGAACTGCACATAAGATTTATTAATAGAATAAACCTTGCAAATTAAGTGGTATTTATTTTAGTCTTAACGTTTGAATTAACATCACATAATAAACCGGCGTTCTAAATATAGAGTTTACGAAGGATTATTACTATAGTTTTTAGTAACTTATACCAGTAAGTATATTATTACTATAATTATTATTATTTAAGAATAGGTTTGTTGTACAAACAGCAATTTATGTGTATATTTTGAACAAAATGAAACGTTTTGTATATTCAACCATCTAATCCTACTAATTTTATAAATGCGAAAGTTTGTGAGGATGTTTGTTACTCTTTCACGCTAAAACTACTAAATGGATTTTGATGAAATTTCATACTAATATAGTTTATAAATCAGATTAACATATAGACTACTAGCTGTTGCCCGCAGCTTCGCCTGCGTTAACTAAGATTTACAACGGGATCTTAGTACGCGAAATAACATTTTTTACACCTTGTGTCCGAAAAACCAAAATATCTTACGGAACCCTATTTTTATCAGAATAAAATTTAGCCTATGTTACTCGTGGATAATGTAGCTTCCGAATGGTAAAAGAATTTTTGAAGTCGGTCCAGTACTTTTTGAGCCTATTCATTACAAACATACAAACATACAAAAATAGGTACAAATCTTTCCTCTTTATTAGTATAGATATAGATATATCATCCCGCTAAGAGGCCGTTGTAAATCTTAGTTAACGCAGGAGAAGCTGCGGGCAACAGCTAGTTCATTATAATTAATTATTTTTTTATGATGTAAGAACTATGCAAGCAGATGATTATATTATTAGATCATTATCATTATCATCATCATCAGCGTTTATCTGCCATATATAATATCATAATAATAATATCAACCCTTATACCAACTCCGTATGTCACCGGCCATTTTCTCTTTTCTTTCTCAGTTTACAGAAACGCAAAAATACTTCCTTCCTCGAAATAAATCGAGCAGGGTGTTGGGTTGTTCACCGATGCGCTAGTCTAGTGAATGCATGGCCGTGAACTTCGCACACCTTCAAAGACTTTTTATTTGACGCATGCAGACTTTCTCAATATGTTTTCCTTCACCGTTGAGCAAGGTGGTCGTGACCATCGCTTGTGGTTCAGGTGCAAGGGGAAATTTTAGCTCCATTTGTACAGCAGGATCGAACCCACACCCGTCACTCAAGATGTCAAGTCCATAATTTCAATATATATTCATAATTTTAATTTCAAATATTTACAATAAGTTTATAGTGTTAATTAGCACATATAAAAAAAATGTATAACTTTAGATTTATCCTGAACAATTATTTTAGGCATTTAATTTATTTTAAGATTATAAATAATGATAAAAATTAAGGCCGTTTATTTTTAGCCAATGTCATTTTGTATATGTTATAACAAAAATAGATACTTATGAAATTAGCCTTCAATGAGCAGGTACAGAAGTTCTATTAATAAAGTCTAGATAATAATCGATACAATCGAAAAGTTTATAAATAAATTCATTCTCTATACATATAAATTATTATCTACACCTTTAAAGTAAGAGATATTACTGTAATAAAAAAAATGCAATTTTTTTTATCAAATATATCGGATTATGTATGTACTTATATATCCAAGTAACGCAGAGAGCAATAAGTTGATACAGTTGAATACAAATTGAACCTGAATATAAATATATCCAATATGTCCATATTATATTCTATTATGTATTTTCATTTCGAATGCATTCGGATCTCCGGGCGCGGGAAACAAATTCAAAAATCGAATACCGATTCCGAGCGTACAGCCAGCCTTACAATTGCGAACGCGGAAAGTGAATTCAGAAATGGAATATGGATTCCAAACAGTAGGCCTTATTTAAAAACCGAACGCGGAAAGTGAATTCGGAAATCGAATACCGATTCCGAACATAATATGTGGCCCGCTGTCTTAAGTAGGTAATGTGCGTAAGATCCTATTTGATGTCACACAGAAAAGGTATTTTAAAAATACGCTAACCTACAGCTGCTGCTGCTCCACGACTACTAAATCGTTATATTATTATCTTATAGGTCATGGGTTTTATAGGTCATTGAGGTCATGGGACATGGGACACATGCGTCAATTTAACGTCAATTATTAAATTTGCTATTCTACTATGGTAACACTTTTTTTTTCTTTTTTTTTTTTGATGACGCAGCGGAAATCATTTACGACCATACCAGGGCGCGCTGGCGTGTGTGGGGACTCGCATTTGGGTGCCCTACCCCACTAAAACCGCTGCGTGAGCCTTCAGCCGCTATCTGAGGGACCCGGATCTGCAGGCTAGCACGGGAAATCCTCAGCGACAGATTGGTCCCGGCAAGACCAGATTCTCCACAATAGGGGACTGCCCGGCTACGACTTGGCAGTCCCCACGACGTCGTGTCTAGCCGGACCTGGGTTCCCATCCCGAGCCCGACACGAGCACAGGGGCGTTATTGGAAGCGCATTAAGTAGCGCCTCCGACGCACCCCCGTTCTCCGTCTACGGGGGGAGGCCACGTCAGCGGCCTCCTCTCTCACCCGTTCATCGGCCTCCTTCTGGGACATCACTGTCTCGCAGAAAGAGGCCATTGCCGCCCAGGACTCGTCACAGCCAAGCATCGCGGTGATGACGCTCGACAAAGACAAGTCCCCTCCGATGACAGACGTCAGATAATGACGCAGCGCCGCCCATCTCGGGCACACCTCGAGGGTGTGCTGGGCACAGTCCACCGCTGCGCCACAATCGTGACATCCAGTCGTCGGCTGCCTGTGGGCCGTCCGATACAAGTAATCACCAAAGCATCCGTGCCCGGTGAGAACCTGCGTTAGACGGAAGGTGAGGGGTTTGCCCTTGCGGCGTATCCACCGCTCAAGGACCGGGCGCAGAGCAGCCGTTACGCGTTTGCCATACGGCTGACGCGTCAGGTCCTCCCCCCACCTCCGCATTAGTGCCTCCATCCCTAGTCGGCGGACCCGTAGGACCCCGTCAGGCGAAGAGGTCAAGCTTAGACACCTCCTATCCGAGACGTAGGAGTATGTCTCGGCCAGAACCTCCGCACGAGTTCCCACGGGGGGTCTCCGGCCAGAGCGGTTGCTGCAGCCCACGATACCGTGCGGTACCCCCGGATTACCCTCACCGCAACGACCCGCTGCGCCGAGCGCAGTATGGCCTTAAGGCTCGCAGTGAGGTTACCCGCCCAACTCGGAGCACCGTACGTCGCCATACTCCGGCAGACACTTAAGTACAGCTGCCTGCAGGCGGCGCTGGGTCCTCCGAGGTTCGGGAGGAGTCTACCCAGTGCACTCGCCACCTTGACGACCTTCGGTCCCAACATTTTGAAATGTGGGCCAAAGGTCCATCCTCCGTCAAGGATGAGTCCCAAGTAATTGATGTGGGGGCTCATCCTAACTCTCACCCCTCCGATCTGGAGGGCAGCCCCCGGTGGGGGGCCTTTCCGCCCAGACTATGGTAACACTAGACAACTAATTGCGGGATTTAATCATTCCTTCATCTCTATTTATAATCTATGCAATAGACTTGTGTAAATACAGCGTTAAAGTAGTTTCAACTGCCGCGTTGCTAGTAAAATCGACTCGAATGTCATCACGACAAACGGTATGACGTCGTCATTTCTTTGTTTTATTTAATCTCTCCTTGTACATACATAGATATTATGTATGTATTATGTATGTTTCACATCTTGTCGCTACAAAAAAAAGTAAGCCCTTACAGATGCTCTACCACTTTCTTGTGTCTAGAGAGAGCTAGACTACGTTTATTTTTTTTAATTCTAGATACGTCTAGCCCTCCCTATTTATAACTTCTCACCCTGTATTATAATATAATAAATTGCTCTATACTTATTATTATTCTTTTCAATCTTCTCCAGTCCAAAGTTACCTTACGTAACATAACGTTTAGACTAGTTTTAATGATATTTTTCTTCTACTAATTGCGATGAAATTATAATAAGTCAATAGATATTATACCATTTATAAATAATCAAATTGAATGCAAAGATAAGATACATTTTTAATATAAGTTGATTTTTATATTAAAATATTTTTGATTATATAATCGCCTAAACAGATCACAGGTGAGGTCAATGCAAAGATAACATTTATTGTGTGATCCTGTCTGCTGACATTGACATACTTCACACCTTAATATTAAAGTTACAAAATTTAAATTATTAAGGAAATATTATTTGGGTAAACATAAAAAAAACAAGGAATTAAACAAAACAAGGGTTTGTAAGAAATGTCAAAATCTAAATCAATCAAATCAAATAATATACAATCAGAATTTATTATTTTCAAATGAAAGCTCGCAACCCAATTTTCCAACGAAGTCGCAACCCGAACACTTCAATATAATATCTTTTAAAATAAATTTAAAAGATTCAATGAGATCGAACATTTGAATTTATATTGTAAGTTTAATAATAAATAAAAAATGATATAATAATAAATAAACTATCAACTTCGTTTCGAGTAAGGCTTTGAATAGTATTTTTTTCTAAATAAATTACGATGAAAGTAAAGTCATAGACGACAAAATATTTTTGTTAATGATATTATAATATGACGGACGTAAGTATATTTCTCAAGGGCTAAGGTCAGATGTTAGCCTTTATTCTCCTACTTATATTTTAAACGCGACAGTTTGCAAGAGACGTGGAATATGGATGTATGTTTGTTAATTTTTCATGCAGATCTACAATATCCTTACAATAATTTAGCTTACACGTAATTTGAACTAAAAACCGCGAGCGCTGCGAGTATGTAATATAGTGGGAGTGGTAATTATAATATATATTATATTATATTTTTTTGTTTTTTTATGTCGTTGAGGTAAGCCCATTTTCAGCATTTAACATAAAAGTCTGAAAATAAAGCGCGCCCGTAACACAGGCTCTTACGAGTTTCTAATAATACTTTTTATTTTACTTATTTTACTTAGGGCCTGTTTCACAATCTCCAGTTAAGTTCCCAATAGGCTATCGGCAACATATTTGACAGATATTTGACAGATCCTCCATACTATATCTCTCAAATATGTTGCCGATAGCCTATTGGGAACTTAACTGGAGATTGTGAAACAGGTCCTTAAGAATATATAAATAAATTCGCTAACACAACTTACCTAATACACACATCCATATTTATAAACATTAATCAACGTTAATTAAGTAACATAATTATAAAACAAATTGTACTTTTCTACACAATTAAAAATTAAAATATTAAAGGCGATAGAGAAACAACAAACAAAGTTTCGACAACATTCAACGTTGTGTATTAAGGAAGTTAAAGTGTGACTAATGTGTTAATTTAATTAAACGCTTGTAATTAACACTCTTTAATTAAATTGATAGACTTAGATTAATCAATTATGAAGTCGACGTGCAGACATTTTGCATAGTTGCACAAATACAATCAAAACAACTGTTGTTTTAATATGATACGTAAAAGGATGCATCAATCGGTCCGTGTTGGCAAGTGACAAGGAATCGGTCGCCTTGGCCTTCACAGAGGGAAGCCTATTTACGCACATGCAGCAGTGTATGGATAAAGGCTGATGATGATGATGACAAAATTTTCCAGGGGTTTTTTATGGTGGTTATAGTTTTAGTGTCTAAGTAATATATTATGTAGAGTTTTTTAATAATTACAAATAATAAATTTCATATTACACAAAGGAACATTTTACTAGGATACAAAGTATTGCTCAACCATGGTTCAGGCCTTGTCGTGGCGGTGGTGCTCAGTAGCCCAGGGTGACCACTGCAACGTCGGGACAGTACAATGAGGCGAGGTTCCCGTCCTCGCCCGGGGTACAAAGAGCCCCCTCGGCTCAATCCGCTTCGCCCAAGGCGTTTGGGTCACCCTGAGCTACTGAGCCCCACCGCCACGACAAGGCCTGAACCGTGGTGGGAACCTTAAAAATGCCACATTAAATTAAAATTTGGATGTAAATACAACTCATTAGGCATGTAAGATTCTTAAAAAAAATATTCGAATAATTAAATATACAATTTTTCGATTTTTTAGTTCATGTCAAGAGTCTAGATTATGAAAACTGGTAGACGACACACTAATTGCGACAACTACTAAACATAACTACCAAAATTCAGATAATAGTCTTGCAGACTCACAAAAATCACTTCCACCGCTAATCTGCCAGTGATATTCAATACATTGTATGTCTAGACCAGCGTTTCCCAAACTCTTTTGCTTCATGGACCCCTTTCAAACTTTTCCTGCATCACGTGGAATCCTTGCTGACCTTTTTTTGCTCGTTTAAAGATATTTCATTATAATAGTAAAATTCTTCTTGGTTGAATGGCTCATTGGTTCATTCACTATGGAAACCAAATTAATTTTCTTAATTTTCATGGACCCCCATTTTCATTTCATGGACCCCCGATTTTTTTTTTCGCTAACGTAGACCCCTTGCAGACTGTCATAGACCCTTAAGGGTCGATATAGACCACTTTGGCAATCACTGGTCTAGACATATCACATCACGAAACAAATAACAAAAGAACGTAACGCAAGCATTGATATGCAAGACCTACATAAGTCAGGCATCAAGTAATTGTAATTATAGTTGACTGTATAAGTTTCAACTGTCAAAGCTAATATAATAATTATCCACCTTTATCTACCTGGCGACAAAACAATTATTCAATAATTGCTTGCATTATTTAATATGGAGTTACGCGAACAAAGTAATGACAGCTGGGTGGCTGCCATGATACCGCTTAGAATGATGTATGTATTTTTATGCAAGTGGTTATGTTGTTGGTCTCTATTAGAATAATATAGGTAAGCTTACAAACAAACTGTTTTTAACTTAACTTAAATATTATAGCGAAGCTAGTTTTCGAGATTCGATTTACCCTGTATTATTTTTTATTGAAAAATCATTGGTTAAATTCAAGACAAAGGCTAGAAATCGAAGCTCCTTAGCTTAGGTTTTATATTATCTTTGTCTCGTTGACAAGAATAATAGAAGACCTACTTAAACCTATAATTTAGTAAAACCCATTAGTGCTCATTTATTTCTTCATTTTTTATATCATAGGAGGGCAAACGAACAGTCAAAGCGACTATTGACGGCCATTAAAGAGGTTATGCAAATTCCTTGCCCTCCTTTTCCCTATCCCAATTGGGACCACCAAAAATTCACAAACCGCATGAAACGCGACAGCATAGCTGTCACTTTATGCCGCTTTCATGTGAGCGAGAGGTTCCTCCCCGGTCGTGCTGGCCCAATATGGCTGCAAAGCAGCATGGCACTACCTTTTACAAAATGTCTTAGCTTGCGACGTAGTAATATTTTTTTACGAAACACTGCCAAGCAAACTTTTTAATGACGTAGGGGAATGCATGTCGCATGTATCCAAGATACTCGGGTAGGCTCTTGGACCCCCTATGTGAGACTCGCACATTATCGTTTTTGAGGGTCCTGCATCTGGCGGACCAATGAGCTCTATAATCCAAAATCGCGCTATCGAAATTTCACTGTTTTTGACAACTTCTGTGGCTCAGTGGCTAGTGCATTTGCGCTCAAGCCGGAGGTAGCGGGTTCGAATCTCGCCAGGGAACAGAAAGTTTTCTGTGTTTCTGGGTCATGGATGTGTTTTAAATTTGTGTAGATAATATATAATAAGAATCTTAAATATATGTATTAATATAAGAAAGTATTAAATATATATGTATTTCCGCTGTCAGGTACCCGTAACACAAGTTTTTAGATTGACGTGGTGTAAAAGCGTCCATAGATATTACTTTTCGGCGCCCATATTTACAACAGCTGATATGATACTTTAGGATACGGCCTGGCTAAGCTCACTATCTCGGTCGGAGATCTACGTCATGCCAATTGGTCCAGGGTCCCATTCTGTCCCAACACCAGCTCTGGGGGCCTAGCCAAAATGCCATTACGAAAACGACAGCGAAGTTCGTTCGTCTGTTCGAACTTGTGATTGGCTAAATTACGTCGTCGAACGGACGAACGAACTTCGCTGTCGTTTTCGTAATGGCATTTTGACTAAGCCCCTTGGTTCGTTACTGGAGGCGCATTAAGTAGCGCCAGTAACCAATCTCCGTTCGTCACCCGCGGGGTAAGGTCTCGTCGGCAGTCTTCCCCTCTTACCCGTTCATCGTCCTCCTTCTGAGACTTTGCTACCTCGCAGAAGGAGACCATCGCGGTCTAGGATTCGTCATTACAAAGCACCGCGGGCTAGTGCCTTCTACTGCACCGGTGAAACCAAGTAAAACATAATTTAACTTAAAACATTAGATAAAGTGTTTTTAATATCGACAGATGACCTGTTAATTTCGATTAATTATCTAATTAGATAACACTAAACATATAAATATGTAATTAACGTACACCGTAGGTAATTACTACAATTAATTAGCATATTTTGATTACTGTAGCTGTAATAATGATAAAACCACTATCTAATAGACGCAACCTCGACCTAACGCTTGAATTAATGTAAAACTTGTAGTTATCTAGATTTTAATTTAAGTTTTAATTCCATTTCTATTTTTATATAAAGTATTATATTTACTAAGTTTTTGTTAACATCATGATAGACAAAAAATTAAAACAATCTTAAACCATTTGTTATTTACTAGCTATTGCCTGCAGCTTCGTCCGCGTTAACTAAGATTTACATCTATATCTCAACGGGATGATATATAGCCTGTAGCCTTCCTCGATAAATGGGCTATCTAACACTGAAAGAACCTTTCAAATCGGACCAGTAGTTCCTGAGATTAACGTATTCAAACAAACAAATTCTTCAGATTTATATATTAGTATAAGATTCGCTTGATAGGTCCTGGACGTTCGATCTGGACTAAGTGGAACCTAGAAATAGGTTTTAATTTCTAAGTGCACCTAAACATGAGAACATCCCTTGCTCACCGGTGAAGGAAAACATCGTGAGAAACCAGCATACCGGATGAGATTAAAAGTCTTTGAAGATGTGTAAATTTACCAACCCTTATTCAGCGCATCGATGAAATACAGTCCAATACCCACTTCGCCTGGTATTGATGAGACCCGTGCGCCCAGCAGACATGGACATTAGACATAATAAAATGGTTGATATCATTAGGTTATTCTCGTTTATTAGACGATAACTGATTAATATAACTTTATCATCAATAAAAAGAGGTTAAAAAATAGTACAAAAATACAAAGTAGGTATCGGGACTTTACCTAGCTTTATTAAATTAAAAATACCTGAAAGTATGCAATACAAATAAGGAAGTAATTTTGTTAAGAATAAACATAGCACCTAGCTTATCTTGGTGCAGGTGTAGTTAATTTAGCACGACTTCTGCATTTATAAACAAAATTATTTTGCTGTAAACATAAAACTATAAATACCTTCAATGTTTCCTATCTAAGAATGGATGTTAATAATAATGATAAGGATTACAAATTGCAATCTGTATTGTAAAATAATAAAAAAATGACGTAAAGTAAAAAATATTCGGAAACCGGTGAACAGCTTCATAAGGCCATTTTGTCGACAAATATAATTTCATTATACTCCGAGAGCATATCAGGAGAAGACATATGACAGGCTTTTTTTAAAAGTATACAATGTTATCTCATTTCATCATGATCAAGATTTTTTTTATCGTAGCTGGAATTATGTGGATAAAAGTGCAGAAAACTTATATTTACGAACTGTGTGTTACAAATATTTTTTATTAATACACATTTTATTACTGGAATTATATATTTATATAAAACACATGTTTGACAAACAAAGTAAATACCAGGTTATGTAATAAACGAAAGAGTTATTATAACGTAGACGTAGTCTATTTTCAAATTAGGTTCGATTTCAAAGCCCCATACGACCTATAGTTTAATAAAACAGCCAGTGGACACTCATACAAATATCACGTTAAAAATACAAGCACATTAACCTTGATTGCTATAAATAAAAACTGAAAGTTGCAGAAATTAGTTGCCAACATGACAATATCTGAGTTCATGACGGTTAAAGGTTTTTTTGAACGTGCCAACGCTGGCGACACGGCCTTAAACAATTCGAGCAATGCAGCGAGCTTATGAATGCTCCTTTCAAAGCTTTTGTATCGCCTCCCACGCTGCTTACACCTTCCTACCTATGAATTTTAAAATATAGAACATCTAACATAAGCAGTAAATTGCTATTCCTTTAACGCGTAAAGAAATCGTTGACATGCGAACATAGAAATTGATATCTTGAAATATTATATTCAAGAATGGAATTGATATTTAATGCAAATTAACCATTTAGGTACCAGCTCAGGTGAGAAACAAAGGGCATATTATCGATAAGATAAATATTTTGTTAATACAATCACATTGTTCTTTTTTTAATACTGTTGCGTTCTAAATAAACATAAACAGGAAAGTACTAAAATTCCATGAATTAACCGAAAGCTTTCCACTGTATTTTATAAGATGGCCAGCAGAGGCTGCGTTTGAGATGACGCAGGTTGCATACGTTAATTAATAATTTATTTTGTGCATTACGCATTATTTTTATCTGACCCTCCTATAGTCATGTGTCATTACTAAAATCATGTGACCCTCCTCCTCCTCCTTCTTGTAAGAGGTAGTGCCATGTTGCTTTGTAGCCAAATTGGGCCCCAAAACCGGGGTTGGTACCTCTCGCTCACATAATACCGGTGTAAAGTGACAGTTATGCTGTCGCGTTTCGTGCGGCTTGTGGGTTTCCGGTGGTCCATTGGGGGGATAGGGAAAAGGAGGGCAACGCATCTGCATAACCTTTGGTTGTGTGGATGTTAATGGGCGTCGATAGTCGCAAGGTTTCGGCTGTTCGTTTGCCCTCCTATGCTATAAAAAAATGTGGTGTCGTGGGACACCAGCCGGCCTAAGATGCGCGCCACGACAAAAAGACATATCTCTTCCGAAGAGAAACTCGTCGAAATTTTTACTTAAATCTTTAAAACTACGCAACGGATTTTGATTTGGTTTTTTTTAATAGATAGGACAATTCAAGAGGAAGGTTTATGTATATAATTTATTAAGTTTTTATATACATTAGCTAAGATATAACAATAATTGTTGGAGGTGTCGGAAAAAAAAATCCCGCGCTCTCTTCACGAGAGAGAGACATAATGTCTACATCGAAGACATAATGTACTAATGTCTACGGACGCAACATGCCATCGTAATTTTCTCGAATTTTGTCGTTCAAGTAAGAGAAATTTCTCGATGTCAATACATATGGACGAGAAGGGACGAGAAAAATTATAAACCCAAATATCTTACGTAACCCTTTTTTTTTCAGAATATAATTTAGCCTATGTTATTCGTTGAAAATGTAGCTTTCGAATGTCGAAAGAAATTTTGAAATCGGCACCGTACTTTTTGAGCCTATTCATTACAACCAAACAAAAAAACAAAGTTTTCCTCTTTATAATATTAGTGTAGATTTAGGTTTCGCTTATTACACTACCCATTCAAATCACGGCAACACGATTTATTTTCTTGCGTATTATTTTGATTTTGCTATATCTCCTAAAGTATTCATTTAATTTGCATGATGTAAAGGGTAAAAATAATCTTCATTAAATGCTCCAGCTAATTAACTAATTTAAAATGATAAGGATTCATACGGTATTTGTGTAAATAACTTTCAAATTATCGCGTTATAATTGCTAATTTTTTAAAGTATTAAATGGATATAGTATGATATCCCTAATAGATAGACATATGCCATCGCGGACTTTTTTGTAGACCTATTTAAGATATACAATTCCACCATACATTATTTTGTTATATCTCAAAGGGTTTAGGCAGCGTTTTCGTTGAAAACTCCCAGGCGGGATTTTTTTTTCCGACACCTCCAACAATTATTGTTATATCTTAGCTAATGTATATAAAAACTTAATAAATTATATACATAAACCTTCCTCTTGAATTGTCCTATCTATTAAAAAAAACCAAATCAAAATCCGTTGCGTAGTTTTAAAGATTTAAGTAAAAATTTCGACGAGTTTCTCTTCGGAAGAGATATGTCTTTTTGTCGTGGCGCGCATCTTAGGCCGGCAGGTAGGAACGAAGTTCCTTCGGCTAAAAAGAAAGTTATTATACACTACTCGCTTGTGTATGCGACTGTCGCGCCTGCGCACGTCTCATTTAACGCTTTTTATTCTACGCACTTTTTCTTACGGTTTTACTATCACATTTTTTTCAGTTCGGTCGCGCAGCAAAATCCCTATCCCCTCCAAGCCTGTAAGGAACTTCGTTCCAAAAAAACTCCTATACTCATGTGTCAGTACTAAAATCATGCGTCACTCGTACATTTTTGTGACACTTCGTTTAATGACGATATCAACCGGACATACTACCGGAGATCAGATCTACTTTGTGGCGAGCAACTTCGTGACGTGTCCTGCGCTAACGGAAGCATTATTAGATCAAACAAATAATATATTGATGAATTCCATCTGTTGTGATCGTGATAATGAATAACCAATGATTATAAATTATATGTATTGTCGTGTAAATGACATCGTTACCGGTTGTATTGTTGTTTGTTGATGCTTCTGGATTAAAGTTGTCATCCTTGTTTGATAAGGTTGATTAAAATCTATGCGAAGTAAATGCAAGTCCAACTAATACAGTCTTAATGAAAAGTAAAGTAGCGTCGTCTGTTCCTTCGTGAATTTTAGATTCTTCAATTTAGCAGTGGCCGATCGTGCTGTATGCGAGTGGCAAGAGATCACTCGTGTTGGCTTTCACTAAGGAGGCATATGTTCAGTAGTTGATGGATAAAGGCTGATGATAGTGATGATTAGTATTAGGAGTTTCTAATATCATATCTATAGTACCTAGGGTCCAATAAAAACTAAAGTTTACCATTTTATTATTTTTCATGACGTCAGTAAAGTAGGCTTGATACATAATTAAATAAAAACAAGAATACACACATACAATACCGTAAGTTTCAATTTCTCCAGTATCAGGTCTGCTGGATGGGATTCCTCTATGGAATAAGCCCTTTACCTTTCTGTTTTAGTACCTTTGTACCTACTCTTCATACTATGTATTTCCATGTTTTGTACAAACTTCGACTTCCATGTACATAAATAAATAAAAAAATACACTATGGCCTAAGAGAGGATTGATTGAGGATGATGATGATGAAAACATCATTATTATATTCATTAAAAAGTCTTAACGTACATAAATATAAGATGCATTAATGACTATCATGGTTGGCTCACAAATTTAATGGATTTCATTGTCTTAAATAAAATATGCTTAAAATAAAATAAACAAGACAACATTTTATTAAACTTCTAGTAACTCAACCCGACTAAACTAAAATGTCCTTTATTATTATATTTAACTGTTTTACATTTTCACAGCCTTCAGACTGGAGAATATCTTCTTCTGAAATAAATATTCCGAAATAGTATATTAAAAAACAATAGCCCTTCTATAATCAACACTATCAAACGCGAAAAAAATATATTCTACAGGCGTATTTTTAGGTGCACTGTGCACAGATCATAAATTACAGTGCAAGCACATATCATTCTAGATTATAGGAAAAAATGCTAACGACATCGGGTTTCCCTTTAATACTTCTGGACATAACAAGAATTGCATCTGACGCGCATGCGTCGTACGCTTAGCAACTGGTTTGTATGGAAATATACTATAAGATCCAACCCCGATAAAAGCGCGTCGATTCATTTCTCTCGTAAGAGAAAGACACGCTTACCTAAACGCAGACAAACATGGTTCACGATGAAACCAATCTTACTAAATAACGTCGTTATTCCCAGAGTTAGACAGGTCAAGTACCTGGGGGTCACCCTTGACAGGTCGATGTCGTTTAGACCACACATCGCCGCGATTTCTAAAAAAGCCCGTTTCGTCAGTAGTAGACTGTACTTCCTCATAAACAAAAAGAGCAAAATGCCCCTCAGGCACAAGCTCACCCTCTATAAATCATGTATCCGCCCCATCATGTCATACTCCTGTGTGGCATTCGCGCATGTGCCTCAGCATAGACTCAGAGGCCTCCAAACAATCCAAAATAAATTCTTACGTGTGGCAACCGGTTGCCCGTGGTACGTAAGAAACATCGACCTACACCGCGACCTCAGACTAGATTCGATTAGGGGCCATTTCAAAGCGATGTCAGAACGTCACTTCGAAAAGGCACTTCTCCACCCGAACCCACTCGTCGTGAGTGCGGCAAACTACACCCCCGATAGCTTAGCACCTAATAAGTCTAGGTTACCTAAGAATGTCATAACCGATCCTGTTGATAAAATCACAGAACTGTTAAAGCGCGACGCTGAAGCGCGACGTAAGCTACAACACACACTCAGACATAACACAGCCGGTGTTAGGCACACATTCACACCGCATGGGCCCCGGGGTCGTATGCGACGTCGAACCCTACACTCCGTTGACCAGTTGATCCGGATCAACCGCGACAGCATAGGCTCAGATCAGCTACGAGTCGACACCAATATAGACCGTGTAATCACCGATAGCACTCTGCTATCGGCAGCTTGCTCGGGTCCCGCGCTTGACCCGCCTCCCCCGCTACCGGGGGAGGGGAGGGCCGGCCCTCACGATAGGTTTCTAACGTCACCCGTTCCAAACCAGTCGACCGTAGCTGACCAAGTTACAAGTACAAACCCGACGCCATGAACATGGCGGGGGGCAACCCCCCAAATTTTTAACGTCATAGGATGATCCAACCGGATCACCCCATTTCCGATGACGCATAACGGTCACTAGGACCATTAGCATAGATCCAACCGAAAAAAAAAAAAAAAAAAAAAAAACTATAAGATCCGTACGGAATATTTGTTTTGGTTTTCCCGAGGTATTCCAGGGCTAATGAATGAAGGAACCGGCTACGGGCAAAAACGCTAACTCACGTTATTGTGATATTTTTTTGGCTCTGTTCCGCTGTAATTATATATTAAATCCTCATCTAATACCAAAGTTTGTCATTTAATCACCTTATAGATTATATTGTTAGGTGATCAAAATACACTAAGAAGTTAGTTAGTTAGTAGCGGATGAAAGCGATATACACTTTTTTTTGGATTGAGAGTTTCGGAAATTTTTAAATACATCCGTATGGTTTTTCCTGGCGTAGGTGTTTTGTAAAAAAGTCTGCTTGAAGATCCTGATTGTTAAATTTGTTGGTACTTGCTTATAATTAATAACTTTACTATCTATGGACATAGAACCCTTTCAATGACCGTCGAGACGGCTGATTCATCGATTGTCGTACTTCCGAAATTCATTTTTTTCATAAAAAGAAATGAAAATGACACATGTTTTTCAGTTGTGGGCACGGAAAAAGACGCACACACGTTATATTTTTACCCTACAATGACCTTTTAAGGAGGAAAGGATACGAGATGACATATTTTTGTACCATGAAATTATTAACTGCCACGACCACGCCCCCTGTTTATATTTTCAGATACTCATTCAAAATATTACATATTATGTTTAGAAAAAAAAGCCTGTAAATAGGGGCGTGTCTGAAGGCTTTTTAGTTATATTGTATACCTTTAAAAGAGCAATTCTTTTAAATATATATTCTTGTATATAGGTATTAGGTACTGTATATCACTACATATTATAAAACAAAGTCGCTTTTTCTGTCCCTATATCCCTTTGTACGCTTAAATCTTTAAAACTATGCAACTGATTTTAATGCGGTTTTTTAATGGATAGTTCAATTCAAGAGGAAGGTTTATGTATATAATTTATTAGGTTTTTATATACATTGGCTAAGATATAACAATAATTGTTGGAGGGGTCGGAAAAAAATAGGCCGTCTGGGAGTTTTCAACGAAAACGCTGCCTAAACCCTTTGAGATATAACAAAATAATGTATGGTGGAATTGTGTATCTTAAATAGGTCTACAATTAAGTCCGCGATGGCATATGTCTATCTCTTAGGGATATCATACTATATCCATTTAATACTTTAAAAAAATAAGCAACTATTACGCGATAATTGGAAAGTTATTTACACAAATACGGTATGAATCCTTATCATTTTAAATCAGTTTGAGCACTTCATAAAGATTATTTTCCCTTTTACATCATGCAAATTAAATTAATACTTTAGGAGATATGGCAAAATCAAAATAATAGACAAGAAAATAAATCGTCTTGCCGTGTATCGAACGGGCGGTTGCTTGGTGTCTAAGGCCGTAGTGTATCAAGTCTTTATGTGGAATATAATATAATAATAGTATTATTAAAATAGAAAATGATCATCATCACACATTATAAATCCGTAAATCTCAGTTCACGCGGGCGAAGCTGCGGGTAACAGCTAGTATAATATAAATCTCGGAAACAGCTCCAACGATTTTCATGAAATTTAGCATGCACGGGGTTTGAGGGGCGATCAATAGATCTAGCTAGGATTAATTAAAAAAAAACCATTTTATTCGTGTCGTCAATAGTGAACTTTACCGAGCAAAGCTCGGTCATCCATGACTATCTACCTAAAACGATCTGATATAATATATGAGTTGCAGTTGCCCCTTTCTTGCCTATGGAGAGGTCTGGGGGAGGGAGACAGAAACATTTTATTCAAATACTTAAGCCTTACATAATATATTGCTCTGAAACCCAAGAAAACTGAAAAAGTTTTTGATTAAAATCTTTATCTCACACACACAAAGATAATACATAATTACATAAGGATTACACATGCGTATTCAGTACCGTTAGCAACGGTTGGCCCTTTGGCTTCTAATTTTGGATATTATATTCAAACGATTCGATAACAAAAAATATAATGAATGCCAAAACGGTGGGAGCCACGGAAGAGCGAAGGCGTCATGTGGTGCACTGGTAAAAAATATCCGTAATAATCACTTATACTCCAATTATAATATATTTTACAATATCTTTTTTGCCTATTAAAATACAATTATAAAATAATTAGGCATTTAAGTATAAAAATAGGCATGTATTATAATTGATTTTTACATGCTTGATCCATAATATATTAATATTATATGTTATATAATAATATCAACCCTTTTAATATGTTGTAATACTGGTCACGGTTCTCCTCGAAATCAGGCGAGGAGGGTCATATGTCACCAATGCGCTGGCCCAAAGCGGGTTGGTGAACTTCACACACCTTCAAATACTTTTAATATCATCAGTCTTTTAGGTTTCCTCACGATATTTTTCTTTTATCGATAACCGAGCTGTATTCTTCAAGTCACCACAGGGATTGGAATCGAACCCGGACCACTTGCTCAAGAGGCCGAGCCCGTAACCATTACACCATCGACGCTCTTATCTTTGAAGTACAGGTATAAAATAATTAGAGCTGGCTTATCCTTATATAGCTTTTTTTTAAAAGAATTAAAAAAAAATCCAAGATTGCTGAAGGGTTACGGCTGATACAGCGGCAGCACACTCTTGCCCACGGAGTACAGATATAAGGAGTCCGAACGATATGGGCTTTTCCGTAGTATTCACATTTCACATACACAATAATAAACCCACATCTTAGTTCTTTTTTCAGTCACTGTCTGCGCCAGGGTCGGTTGATTAACGATGCTACGCTACGCCTATGGTACTTCCGGCGAGCGGACCAATCAGCGCCACAATACTTCCCGCGTAAAGATTTAAACGAGTACTTATTAAAGAAGGCGTGCTCTACCGGCAAAACTTCTGTCAACATTGCGACAATTTGTTTAACATTATGTTCTGACTCCTTATATCTATAGTCCGTGCATTACACCATTGACACTCTTATCCTTTAAAGTACAGATATTAAATAATTATGAAAATCCAAAATGGCCGGAGAGTTACGGCTGATACAGCGGCAGCACACTATTGCCCATGGCAACGGACTCGTCGCTAAATCCCTGACGGTACTATCAGCATACAAAGACCCTATCAAAAGCCACATACGTCATGTTTCTAAGGCTTCTAATAAGCAAAAAACGAGATGTTAAATAATATTTTAATAGTAATTTTGTTCCGTTAGCGTTAGTATAATGATTATAATAATAACATACAATTTATTAAATACATTTTTTGTTCAGTAACTGTTAACCTAGTTTCATCAAAATCTCGTGTTAAAGGTATAATAAGCAATGGAAATAAATTAATAAGAATTATAGTCAAGATTTAATTGTTAGGGGATTTGAATAATTGTTTGCAATTAATAACTGCATACAGAAGCTTTATGCACTGACTTTGAACAAAAGGGGACCCTAGTATGCACTTAAAGTATTAACCCATATATCTCCCACTCCTGGACTTGAGGGTCACCTCCTCGAAATCAGACGAGGAGGGTAATGGGCCATAATTCACCCATGCGCTGGCCCAATGCGAGTTGATGAGCTGCACATACCTTCAAAGGTTATGCAATCTGTCTCTGTCAAAATTCTGTCAAATATCATCAGGCATGCAGCTTATCTTACAATGTAATCCTACACCGGTAGTAATATGCATATGCTGCATAAAATACGTGTCATGCTAACTAGCAGTCGAATGGGGCTCAACGAGGGCGGTACCTTTGGCTCACATAATACCGATATAAAGTGACAGCTATGCTGTCGCGTTTTTAAGCGGTTTGTAAGTTTCAGGGTCCATTTGTGTGGGTACATAAAGGTGGTATCATTGCTAGCAATATGTTAAGAAAATAACTATGCTAGCTTAAAAGCGAAAAAGCTTAAAAGCGATACAGGCTCTTTCATTGATAAAATAAATCGCTTGTACACAATAATTTCTATGCATTTCATTAACTTACAATTACAGCATAACATGAAATCGATTAATCGACAAATTTAAAAAATGAATGTAATCAAAAACCTGTTGTCAATTCAAACTTTGGAAACCTTGATTTTCGTTCAAAATCACTATTACTACTTGCTTTATTCTTAAGAACTTAAAAGTAATCTTTTTTTGTTTTTATTATAAGCTATTTTAATGAACGACCCCAGACTTGGACTGGCTAATACACTATAAAGGCCATTCCATAGTGATCATCTGACCATCGAACCTTTGACCTATGTCACTTTGCTCATCCTTCCATAAAAATATACTTTCTATAATAAAAAAAAAACTTTAAAAAAATCCTAACCTAACCTAAACATACAAGAAAAGATTACATTGAAACCACGAACCACACAAACTAACACCAGGGTTATGTAGTCGGTGATTCAACCCTTTTTTTTCTTTAACGCCGGGAAATGCGCGTAGGTACCCCCTGGGGAGTGGGTCTCCCCAGGCAGGTATGTGGGACTCGCTGCGCCCGAAAGATGGTAAGTGGACGCAGCTTTACCACTAAAACCCGTCGAGTGCCACCAATGCCGCCTTTGATGAGATGGCCTGGACTGGAGCAACAGGGCACCTTGACGGCTAGTCAGTTCCTCAGGGGACCGACGCCACCTCGACAGAGCGGTTGCTCCGCACCACAGAACAACCCCTCGCAACGTCGGGATATTACAATGAGGCGAGGTTCCCGTCCTCGCCCCTTGCCCCCTGCTCTTTTGCCCCTCTTCTTATAAGGGAGGTACAAAGAGCCCCCTCGGATCAATTCGCTTCGCCCAAGGTGTTGGGGTCACCCTGGGCTACTGAGACCCACCGCTACGACTAGGTCTTAACCGTGGTGGGGCGGTGATTCAAACCTACTAAAGACAAGTTTAACGGGTTTTATATATCTGACTTATATCAAAGTCAGCGCTCAATGATCCTTTAACAACACTTGAACTATTCGCTTCTTCAAACTGGGAACAACTCCCATGTATTTTCGGACTCTATCGGCTTTTACTTATTTTAGTCATCTCACTCCTACAAACTTACACAAAGCAAAGTTGTTTGTCCCAATATAATAATTGTTGTAAAGTAGACCTCTACTCTGATATTTGCAAATCTTTCAGAATGTCAAAGTTAAAGAAGAAGAAGAATTCATTTCTTCCCTTTTTAAATATCTAACTATAAAAGTGAAAATTTTGAAAAAATGGCAGTCATCGAATTATGATATTATGAAATTTCAAATTATAAAACAAAAAAATATATATTTAAACTATTTACCATATTTGCTAAAAACATGGTAAATATCTCGTTTTAAATAGTTTAAATAATGAAAAAAAAAATATTTCATAGTGACGTCATAGTGTAAGATTTTCCCTTAGGGGGCGTCCATAAATTACGTGAGGTGTTTTTTTTTAATTTTCTGTCCCTCCCTCCCCCCTTGGTGAGATGTTTTGAGATTATATTCAACCCCCTCCCCCATCCTCCAATCTCACGTGAGATTTTTCAAAATGTTGGTTTCTTACGTAAACGCGTTGGATTGTTATTGTAAAAAGAAAAGAAAAATTTGCTTCGTGCTTTTATTTACGACTAGTTAAGACTAGTAATCAATATTGTTGAGAAGTTTAATTATAATTGTAATAAAAATTTTACAATAGAATACTGGATTAAATGGACCAAAATAGTGTATGTTCCAATCATAAAAAAATTGCGTGATATTTGCCGAGACCTCCCCTCTCCCCAACGTAAGATTAGATGAGATTTGACTCGACCCCCTCCCCCCCTTAAACATCTCACGTATTTTATGAACGCCCCTTAGTAGAAATGTACTCCGCGGCTTAAAAAAATATCACTTCAAAAATGGAAAAAATGATCCATTTTATGGAAACCATTACGGATATCAATTCTGTATGCACTCGTGCCTACAAGTGATACAGTTTGGGACGCCTTGACATTTACACTGCTTCCTCGTTCGTATGTCGTTTAACAGCTGACCTAGATTAAAACAATTATAATATTATTTTTGCTTTTAGAAACATTATCTTATCAAAATCGAAATAGCGTTATAATTATGATCAACTAGTAGCACCCTGCGGTTTCACCCGCGTATTTCCCGTTTCCGTGGGAGTACCGAGATAAATTATAGCCTATATTTTATTTTGATGTATAAGCTATGTCATTGTTAAGTTTCATTAAAATCCATTCAGTTGTTTTTACGTGAAAGAGTAACAAACATCTACTTGCAAACTTTCGCGTCTATTAGGAGGATAGTCATTTTTTTCATGATAATAACACCGTTCAACCTTTCGGGCGCAGTGAGTCCCACATACCCGCCTGGGGAGACCCACTCCCCTGCGGGATGCGTTAGTGCATTTCCCGGCGTTAAAGAAAAAAAGAAAAAAAAAGGTAAGTGAACTTTACACACCTTAAACTTCTTGCATGGCGTGCATATTTAATAACGCGGTCGTACTTGATGGTCTTGTGTTAAGATGCACTTAAAATTTTAGAAAGACATATTTTAAGGTACCACATTACAGGGGATTAGGATCAAACCCCTACCCTCTCACTCAAGAGGTTGAGCAATTACCCGCAGAACTATTGTTGCAAAAAATATATAACGTTAAAAATCTTATATAATAATATGTAATTAAAAATATAGTGTAACAATTTTGCGAATTGTTAAACATTTAACTGTATATAAACTATTATATATACAGTTAAATATTAATAAAAACATATAAGAAAAACGTCATTTTTTTAATTTATTACGCAAAACATTACACGTGTATATTAATATTACTACAATTATTTAGAACCGGATATTTCCATGTGTTTCAGTTTTATTTTACAGACGGAGCTCGATATTTCGACATCGTTTACAAATGTCTTGTTCACTAGATTAATTTTAAATAATTTAAGCAACTAAAATATATATCTAGCTAAATTAAAAACGTATTATAAAATATTTAATATTATCTTATAGTATTCTCAGTCATGAAAATGGATGGCAGGAGAAGATTAATGAGTGGAGGCTGCGTTTAGGTAGACGAAGTGGTGGTCGGCCATTAACCAGATGGGAAGAATATCTCCGTGGTCCGTGTTGGATGCGAATGGTGGATCTGTCGTCTTGGCGTTTATTAAGGCTGGTCAATCATTAGACAATCATCAGATAATATTCTAAAACTTTTGCAATTTGTAAAACTAACATATGAGGTGTTATGACTACTTTGTCATATTCCTGTGTTTGGTACAGCTTTTTTGGGACGCGATCTAACTGCTCTTCTAAAAGCTACTAAATAATCTTTTTTAGCTTTAAATAGTTAAATACTATCCAGGTATTGGGCCACTACAACAAACATAGCTAATATCAATATGTCCTGTCATCTTCATCATCATCATCAGGCTGATCCGTCCAATCCTGAACATAGGCCATTCCCCTCAAGTTCTTTCAGGTTCTTAAGTTCTTCCAGGATTAGTTAATATAAGCAAGAAAGGATTAAAAATAAAACTATAGAGAATTTGCTATATACAGTGTGAGTCTTTATAAAGTGTACATATCAAAACCAGAGAAACTACATATAATTTCATCGACGGAAAAAATATTAAAAAAAATAAAAAAAATTTTTTTATTTTTTTATGAATATTTTAAATTTTTAAATTGCAGCTGCTAACCCTATTTAAATAAATTGTAATAACTTTTAAACTGAATGTCCTATCTAAATGGAGTAAATTTTTACATGATTGTTAATAATGCGTTGTGTCAATAAAGTAAAAATTTCCAATAAAATGAACGTCATAAAATTAGAAAAAAGAGGTTTTTGAAGAAAATATGGTATTTTTTTCATCAATTTTACTATAAATTTAAAATTTCTCGAAAAATCGTCCCCTTAATCCTACTTTTTTTAAATCTTATGTTATTCTACATTGTATTAGCTTTCTAATGGTAAAAATGTACCATTACTGCTCAAATGCAACCATTTCTATGAGTGTTTGAAAAAGCCCTTGCGTTTGAGCATCGTTTAGCTACGCACTCGCCATTGTTTATCAGGCAGGTAGAGACCCTTTTTTTTGGGTGAGTCATTGTAGAGGCGAGCGGGCTGTAGGTGAGGGAGCGGGGAGACATGTCCTGTCGAAGGACAAATGAATGAATTTTAGTCGCTCCGAACTATTCGCCGCTGCTATTCGTGTTTCTCCTGCCGAAGTCGTTTTCGCACCACGTGTTCGATTTTTTTGTCGCGATGCCGCTCATAAGTGATTTCTCTGCGGCGCACATTGCCGATATCCATTATTACTATGGAATGTACCGGGGGAGTGCTAGAGCTGCTTGTGCAGCTTATCTAGCTGCGTTTCCGAATCGACGCCCTATGCCATCAGCTCGAAACTTCCAAGAAGTCCATAGAAGACTGGCTAACACTGGACTTGGTCTTGCTCGAGATCGCCGCGAACCAGGTGTTTTTATTGTTGCTGCTATTGAGGAAGCCATTTTGAATGATTTGTTTGCTGACCCTACTACTAGCACTAGACGTTTGGCTTTACGTCATGGCGTGTCCCAAAAATCAGTATGGCGTATCTTGAGGAAAGAAGGCTTGCACCCTTACCATTATCAAAGGGTGCAGCACTTACATGAAGACGTGGATTGGCGTCCAAGGTGCATTATGTCCACATGGATTTTAAGTAAAACAAGAAACAATCCTGAATTCCCCAAAACAATTCTGTGGATGGATGAAGCTCAATTTACGAGAGACGGAATCGTAAACTGTCGTAATCTACATAAGTGGTGTCCAAAAGGTGAAAACCCTAAGCTGAAAAGGGCTTCAACATTTCAAGTTAAATTCTCGATAAATGTATGGGCCGCACTAATTGACAACATTTTGATTGGTCCAATTATACTCCCAAGGACCCTAACTGGAGAGAGGTTTTTAGAACTTTTAAGGGACGAATTGCCGTTGCTGTTGGATTCTATGCCGCTGCTAATGCGTCGAAGAATGATGCTCCAAATGGACGGATGCCCTGCCCATTACTCTCGAATTGTCAGGACATTTTTAAATGAAAATTATCCGCGCCGCTGGATCGGTCGACAAGGACCTGTGGGGTGGCCAGCGCGTTCCCCTGATCTGACGCCGCTCGACTATTTTTTATGGGGGACTATGAAACAAAGGGTGTATAACAGTCCCATAAACAGCGAAGCGGAACTCGAAGAAAAAGTTTTGCGTGTTGCAAATGATATTCAAAATCACCCCGAAATGATACGTAGAGCCACGGAGCAAATTTTGCTTCGCGCCACAATGTGTTTGCAACAACGGGGTCTCCATTTTGAACATTTGCTTCATTAGACTTTTTGTTGACAATTTGTTTTAATAAAATAATAAATGATTTATTTAGATAGATCTAGTTTTATTCCTAAAAATGTAGTTCTCTCTCTCTGCTACGGCTCTTAACTGAGTTATGTGCTTTTTTAAACGCTAATTAATCAAGTTGTATCTGAGTAATAAACGTGCATTTTTTACCATTAGAAAGCTAATACAATGTAGAATAACATAAGATTTAAAAAAAGTAGGATTAAGGGGACGATTTTTCGAGAAATTTTAAATTTATAGTAAAATTGATGAAAAAAATACCATATTTTCTTCAAAAACCTCTTTTTTCTAATTTTATGACGTTCATTTTACTGGAAATTTTCACTTTATTGACACAACGCATTATTAACAATCATGTAAAAATTTACTCCATTTAGATAGGACATTCAGTTTAAAAGTTATTACAATTTATTTAAATAGGGTTAGCAGCTGCAATTTAAAAATTTAAAATATTCATAAAAAAATAAAAAAAAATTTTTAATTTTTTTTAATATTTTTTCTGTCGATGAAATTATATGTAGTTTCTCTGGTTTTGATATGTACACTTTATAAAGACTCACACTGTATAATTTACGCTTTATTTTATGCTATGAATTTTGAAAACTATGCTCTGCTCGTAAATTTTTCGAAGTAATTAAAATGCGTAAAAAGTTCATTTATTTGTGTCGTGTTTGGAAAGTTTATACAAATATTCCATATAGGTAATAAATGAATCGAAAAAAAAAACGAAAAAGAATTAAAATATACTTTCAAATCTACTTAACTTTGAAACCTTTAAGATACAAAAAATAATTAATGAAAATAAAAAACAAAATACATACACAATTCGGAATATCGGATTTTGAAAGCTGTTGAGTATTTTAACCGTCTAGATATAAAGAACCTGATATTTTAATGTGTGTATGTATAAATATATTATAAATTTATAATCACAATTCTTGGAGATAAAATAAGAAAAATAAAATTACTATTTCTGTTACTCCACATACTCAAAGTTCTTGCTTAATATATTATTGTACTAGCTGTTGCCCGCGGCTTCGCTCGCGTTTAATTCGGAGTAGCGCAGTTCCGTACGTACGTATGGTAAACACAGACAGATTTTTTTCTAACTACCCTGCGACCTTTCATCTCCTATTTCATGCCCATATAGGTAAAAACCTAAAAAACAGTGGAACAATTATTAATGGTTATTTAATTTTTATCAAGTGCCTAAATGCAAAGTTTCATGGCGTTATCTTTTATGCGTAATGACGAACTTCCATACAAACTTTCACCCCCTATTTAAACCTCCCTAAGCTATTTTTCGCAACAAAAAGTAGCCTATGTCCTTTCTTAAGCTCTAAATTTCATCAAAATCGGTTCATTGGTTTAGGCGTGAAAGCGTAACAGACAGACAGACAGAGTTACTTTCGCATTTATAATATTAGTAAGGATTTTACTCAACTATTCGGCATGCAGAATTCCTCAAGGGAATTTATCATCTTGTAAAAATATCATCGGTCGGGCTTCTCGTTAATTTTTTTAATTATAATTAATTACAATTTCACAGAGCTACATAACAAAAAAAACCTGCCAACACTTTAAATAGTAAAAAAACTAGTTTAAAGCCTTTTTTTAGCCGTCTAGCTTAGGAAATTGTAATTGTGCATATATATATATATATATATATATATATATATATATATATATATATATATATATATATATATATATATATATATATATATATTACTTATGCGCATCATATTATATCGACGTCAAGTCGTTTACTCGTTTAATTAAATAGAAATCCCGCCAGTACAGAGAATACAAAATGATTATTTTATGATGAATATTATAATGATTGGCTTCTTAGAGTGCATCATTATATTTCTTAGATTAGTGCTAAAATGAAACGAGAATGAGATGAGAATGACCGAGAATGATCGACTTAGGCTGAGACAAAGAATTCAGACTTACATAGACTGTTCCTGCACTTTCAGGACAAACTCTGAGATGTAAACGTCCGCTTGGCGGCGAGGGGGACACCGCGATGTCCCCAGCATATGAGCCTACTAGAGCGAGCGATTGCTAACTGGGGACATGTCCCCAATAAAGTCGGCATGAAAAAATCATTAAGAATTGGGCTTCTATATACGTCTGAATTCTTTGACTGAGATAAGAATAGACTCAATTAGTAAATAGTCTAGGCTAGGCTTTTAATAAATGTTGGGAAATGAATTTTGCATACTATATTAGAGGGGGCAGGAAGGGGGTAGGGCATATGTGGGACTCGCTTCCTATTGGACAAAGTCGTGGGAACGCCAAGGTATACCGTGATCCCGTCAGCAGATGTCTTAGCTATTCTCCAGTGATAACATTTTACTTCGTCATCATTCGCAGATGACTTACAGGCTTCCAGGAACGATTATGGGAGCCCTAGACTTCATTGCGGATGTCTCTACTGTACCTGGTGATATTATAATGTGTAGTCAATAATAAGTTAGTAATGTCAGTAGGGTATCTAGTTACGAGTGTGGTAGATAAAACAGTTAGCTCTACCTATGCTCTAAACAAAAAAATCTAAGAGTCCAATCAAACTCGTTTATCCTTTTAAGTATAACCTCGAAAAATAATCGAGTTAATTTTATTTTAAACATATTTTCATTGTTGATTTATAAATAAATTTTTGTGGCACATGATGGCAAACGGTTGAAGCCGTTTGGCGACTATCGACGCCCATAAACACATAGCCCGAGTTTATGCAGATGCCCTTCTTTCCCTATTCGCCCCTTTTCTTCGAATGAACTTATGCTGTTGGCCTTAAGGCCTTTAAACTTCATAGGAAAAGTAAATGAGCAGATGGCTCATCTAAGAATCCTATTCGTCTAATGTTAACAAACCACACGTAACGCGACAGACAAGCTGTCATTTTACGCCATTATCATGTCAGCGAGAGGTACCATCCCGGCCGTATGGCCAAATTCGGCTCCTATTCAGCACGTTACTATGTTTTAAGGAACTGAATTTATAATAACGTATTATAATTCTGTAATTAGCGGCCAAGTAATTATTCAATAATATTTTTTGCGTTTCAAAGTAGTCCCGTATACAGTTTGAGACTGGCAAATGCTAGCTCAGGTATTTTCCGCATTCCTTAATGTTATACAGATAACTAATTGAATGTAGGTTTTGAGTTGTTGCACCTAGAACACAGTGACGGATTTAGGCTTTATGCCGCCCTAGGCCCTGTTTATGGCGCCGCCCTTAATGATAGAATATCATTCGGTAAAGACTATAATTATTAATCTTTAAAAAAAATCTTATTCATTGACCGAAAGGTAAATAAAAATGTGTGTGTGTCAGCTCCGACGCACGACTGGAGTTTACTCCTCAAGTACGAGTATCTAACCATACGCAAAAATAACTTCACAATTACAATGTTAATTATTGATATTTATAACAAAAAAAAATGTGTGTGTGTCAGCTCCGACGCACGACTGGAGTTTACTCCTCAAGTACGAGTATCTAACCATACGCAAAAATAACTTCACAATTACAATGTTAATTATTGATATTTATAACAAAAAAAAATAGCAATATAAATACATCGACACTAATAGAAACAAACAAGCCCAATAACATATAGTATATAGGTATAGTCGCCTATACAGCATACCCTATGTACGTCTCAATACACTCACAGCTAAAGGCTAAAGGTGCGCACCAAAAACGTGACACTTTTTCGTTAGTTCAGTTGGTTTTACCCCTCGGATTTTTCTCATACCGGGCGCCTTATATATGAAAATCGATTCTTAAGGAGTAAACTCCAATAAACTCCAATAAACTCCAAAAACTTGAATTATTGTAAATATTCTATGGACAATTCTTTACAAAAATTATTCAAAACTTATTTTCAAAGGAGACTGTCTTTCCTTTTTTCGCCTCTGAAATTTAGAAATTTCAAAAATTTGGCCGCCCCTCAAATCATGCCGCCCTAGGCCCGGGCCTCACGGGCCTAGGCGTAAATCTAGCACTGCTAGAACAGGTGGTGCTGTTTTGTTGTCTAGACTCTAGAATACTATTTTCTAATAACATGGTAAAAAAAGGTGTTAAAAACCACAGTGGGTATCACAATGCAGAATTATTAGGAACTAGAAGCGCCCCGCGGTTTCACCCGCGTACTATCCATTCCCGTGGGAGTATAGGGCTAAATTATAGCCTATGTGTTATTCTGATGTATAAGCTATATCATTGTAAAGTTTTATAAAAATCCATTTAGTGGTTTTTACGTGAAAGAGTAACAAACATCCATACTCACAAACTTTCACGTTTATAATATAAGTTGGATAGTGACAGTTCTGATAGGCGTTCATTTCCCATCGAAGTTCTTAGGCAATATCGTCGGGGGCCCCCGTGGCTCGAGGTCCCGTATATATGATACTAGCTGTTGCCCGCAGCTTCGCCTGCGTTAACTAAGATTTACAACGGGATCTTAGCGAGATGATATATCCGATAAATGGGCTATCGAACACTGAAAGGTTTCATTAAAATCCGACCGATAGTTCCTGAGATTAGCGCGTTGAAATAAACAAACTATTTAGCTTCATATCTTAAGGATTAAAAGCATGAGTAAAATAAACTCGTTTAAATGTAGTCCAAAAAATTCAAAATATCTAAATAAAAAAATGGTTATTGTGCCTCACTCAACATAGATAGGTATAACGTGTCGCGGACTTTTTTGTACATAATTATAAGATCTACAATTAATTAGAACATTCTATGGTTCTATCTTTTATAGTTTAGGCAGCGTACGCAAAATAAGTAACTTTTCTGGTTGATTTTTTACACCTTGTGTCCGAAAAACCCAAATATCTTACGGAACTCTATTTTTTTTTCAGAATAAAATGTAGCCTATGTTACTCGTGGATAATGTAGCTTTCGAATGGTGAAAGGATTTTTGAAATCGGTCCAGTACTTTTTGAGCCTATTCATTACAACCAAACAAACAAACAAAGTTTTCCTCTTTATAATATTAGTGTAGATGGCTGATAGCTACCAAGCTACGCCCCTGATTTTAACTGTAAGGATGCTGTTTGTTACAGCATCCTTACATATACATATATTTAAATGTTTCTGTAACTTACTTCATAGTGAAACCTTCATAGGCCTCCGCTCAATAATATTATATTAAAAACCTCCGCTTTAATTAGACATATACAAAGGGTATATAATTGTTTGACAGGAAATATGTAATTTACGCTTCGTCATTTTTTTTAATGACATCTTTAATCCAATAAATTTGGATTTTTTTAAAATTACATGGTAAATAAATCTTTATTATTTGTTTCTATCCTTTCACTTAGCCAATTAGACCTTTGGTTAATAAATCATAATTACTATTGAAATATGATCGAATTACGGGAAATTAGATTCCTTGTAATTAGTAATTCGATGAAATGTAGCCTATGCACAATAATAAGCTCTTAGCTTATTCATTAAAATATGATAAGGGGGCCTAGCCAAAATGCCATTAAGAAAGCGTTAGCGAAGTTGGAAATGATAAAATGTATAGGATGGACCACGTGATTAAGTATGGCCTTATGTCAATCCCATACATTTCATCATTTTCGAACTTCGCTAACGTTTTCTTAATGGCACTTTGGCTAGGCCTCAAGTATATATAAGCATATAGAATAGGTCAAGCGCTACGATGGAATGCTTGTATACAGAAAAATAAATAAACTTTTAAAATCACAGCGCTAGTAATTATGTAAAAGGTAACTTTCATTGCCGTATTAAATAATAGCACCTGTAAGAAAATTAATGTCAACAGTAGATCCTGATTTCGTCCCGATGGTCAAGGAAATATATTTTCACAACAAGATATTTTCGAGTGTCCGTCACTTATAAAGGAATTCTTTCAGAGAAAATTCGCCTTGGTGATATGTTTAAAATCGTTTCGAGCTTGGCCGTTACGAACCTAACGCCTGGGCAAAAATATTAGCAATATCTAGAGATTTAGAATAATATTATTATTATAATTTTAAAATTCCAAATATTAATTCCTGTGATTAATTCATTAATTTGACAAGCCAGAGTTTACTCAATTATCTCAGAAGCAACTGACATATCTTCCAGCAAGCAAGCTCACAAAACGACATAACACGATCATATTAATTTTAATTTAAAAACGTTTTGCATAAAAGTCCAACTGCGTTATAACAGGCCATTGGTGAATATTATACTATCATGCGACAATTTGGTCGTTTATTATTAACTGCTATCGACATAAATCTACAAGTAAAGGCGCGGCACCACCGCGGCGCATGAGACAGGCTACACACATTTGTCAAGCTCCGCTTCGCAAGAACTTGTATCTGACTGTATCCAGTGACTGCAATTCAGAGAAACCCCCGCATTCATTGACATTTTTTCCAAATTAATGACGTAGATAATTTCCACGCTTGCTCCGCTCATTTCACATAATTTCAATAAGATAGATTAATTTACTTTCGTATTTTAACAAGAGCGACGAAATACAAATGAACACAAACGCGTATTGCGGCATAAGTGGCGAAAATATAAAATAAACCATTTGAAATAAACTACACAAGTAAATATATTTTTCCCCAATTCGCTAGACAAGTAGTATTACTATCGTTTCTGAATTATTTGAAGTATGAATGTATTGAAAGTATGAAACATATAGTTCCGGAATAAGTAGCGAAAAATAAAATAAAAAAGGCCACTTCTCTCAATTAAAATCGCTCTGTTAATTTTTTTCTAATCGTGTTTACCTATACTAGTTCGTCGAAAGATATGATGAAAATTATCAAAATAAAATTTCATTCACGCACTTACTCTACGTGCGCGATGGAGATGCACCTACGTACATACGTCGTAATGTGCATTGTGCTTCAAATGCAGTTACAATCAAATGCTACGCGACACGTCATTACATATGGATAAAATATTGAAAAATAAGATAAAATATTATATTCTCATTTAGAATATTGTTTAATATATTAGTGGGCTAACCCCTAAATAAGTGGCACTAACGCTAAACGAATAGAATAGAATACTTATTTTAAGGGAATGACACACATGTACGACATGTAATTTGACTCAATGAATATTATAATGATCGTTTTAAGACGTTTTTACAAATAAAACCATATACTTTGTGTCTGTATGATCCTTTTTCAAATTTTTTGCAACAATGCTAAGGCAAGTGTTTATCGCAACTCAATAGATTCGGAGCGTATGCCATTGGTCTAGGAAGGTATGAGCTTAGCCAGCCTTGGGCTCAGGGTGGGGCAGCAGTCAGCCTACCACGGTATTTTTTTTGTAACATTTGGCCTTTCGTGCGCGCTGTTTTGATCGCACTTTTTTTTTGTCGATTATTTTTTTTTGTGTAACTTTCTTACGGATATTATGATTGTAGTTAGTATAAGAAAAAAAAATGTTTGACCTTATAGGTCAGAGCCAGGGTGGGGCAATCGCCCATGTAGGGAGGCTGCGTCGATTACGGATTTCAGTGTTGCATTATGCATATCTTGAGACATAGGATCTAGGAAACTTGAAATGTGCGTAGGAGACGATATTTGCCTTAGTAATTCGGGATGATCTGTGATATTTTCATTCAAACAAGACGTGGACTTAATTGTGATATTTTCGGATCGGTCATATAGAGCTTTTTTTTCTGAATAGCATGTTACTTACCTTAAGTTGTTTTTCCCCATTGCCGTGTATGTTGGAAGACATTTTGGATCCTGTGTACACTATGAGCAAGTGAGCCCTTCCTGTATCACGATCGAAATGTGACTACAGGGACTGCGGATGTTTTACATCTGCTATCATTCTATCCTATCCGCTTCATTACTCCAAGTACAGTCAGCAATGAACATATATTTTTCACACCTGCTTTTTAACATCTACTGATTGTAACACACACACACACACACGTAACACACTAGGGTAATATTTGAAAACATTCACAATTTTAACAGTCGATATTTTTAAAGATATAATATTTTAACACTTCGATAGTGTATACCTAAATACTTAGGTTGGGTAGGTACTTACCTACTCTGCCATATTTCATGCAGCTTTAGAAAACCTGACAACGTCTTTTTTGCAATAACTTAATTTAGGGAAGCATTCATAATTTTGGAGACACGAAATCTTATTGCATTTAAGAAATGTCAATGATTGTTTTGTTGGTTACTCTGTTTTGCATAAACAGCAGAATATTCATAAATTATTTGTTGTAATTGTACATAGACGATACGTCAGGCTGCGACATACAATACTTTTCATCTAAATAGGGAGGATAATTTACATTTTTGTATCATATACCAGTGTGTGACGCCATACTGACATCATATTCGATTGTAACAAAATCTAACAAAGTAGAAAAGAAAGAGGAAAATAAAATGTGTTGAAATTGAATAGAAGTAGCAGTTTCCCGTATAGCGTGTATGCCACACGCTACAAAATGGACAAATACTGTCCAAAATAAATGGTCTAATAAAAGATGTTTCAAATCTGACTGGCACTGGACTTTACCGGTAGTATATTTTCTAAGGGCCTGTTTCACAATCTCCCTTTAAGTTCCCTATAGGCTATTGGCAACATATTTGACAGATGTTTGACAGATACTCCATACTCTATCTGTCAAATATGTTGCCAATAGCCTATAGGGAACTTAACGGGAGATTGTGAAACAGGCCCTAATTCTATTTAAAATTATTAGTTAAGATTTTCCGATACTTACAAAGTATATAGAATGTTTCGTTATACCTAATAACTTGTTGCCTACATAAAAATAAAAACTACATTTTAGAATATTCTATTGTTTATTATGTAAAAGGTTTGTAAGTATGTAAAAAGCGTTGTCATCAAAGATACTATTGTATATAATCGGAGAATGTTGTCACTTATTAATCTAAAACCAACTAGATTTATAAATAAAGACAGATGGATCATGCCGAACACCCGAGTGACGCTTCAAAGCGAATACAAATTCAAAAGCGCTCTCAAGTGCTTGACATAGCGTCGTACTCTAAACGTCTATTAGATTGTGTTCGCTTTTGAATTTATATTCGCTTTGGTGGTATCACTCGCGTGTTCGGCATGCTCCATCTGTCTTCATTTATAAATCTGTGTGTACAATGTTAATAAGTCGTAGTAGAACGAAGAGTTCTAGGCTATTGTGGAAAAGGATCTACCACAAATCACGTTAGACTTAGCTGCACGCTGCAGCGGTGTTAGTGACAAATCGACGAAGCAAATAAATGAAAATTTACTCAAAAAAGTTACTCGTGAGCATTCGGTGGACTAGTGCCGTTCAGTGTCGTTCACTATTCTTAAATTTCGCCAGACGATTATGACAGATGTCTATTGTGGACTGCAAACAATGATGAATGATGGCAACTAACTGCTCAACAACCAAGGCTAGTACAACTCTAGTGTACATACTGCATAAGGAGACGGCTACCAAATTACAGGAGCTTTAATTGAAAAGTCTAAGACATCCACCTTTCTCCCCGGACTTTGCTCTAACAGATTACCAAAAAAGTCAACTCCGATGCCGCAGTCCAAACCGCCTTTGACACCCGATGCTATGAAATGATAAAAGTCCATACAGCAGTGGTATACTTTGATATTTGGTATGATTTGATAATACTTTGATTAATTAAATACATTTTATATAATAAAAACGAATTTATGTTCCGACCATACACAACGCCAATTTCATATGTAAGGACCTAATACAATATATTAATGGCTTGGTAATTTACTAAACAAACTCGGTAATTACCTGTAGGTATATATTATACTGAATTGATTTCATATTCATAAAGTTTAGTTTTCCGAAGACTACACACACTAGAACACACGTTTCTTCGCGAAATGTTAATATTTTGCTAGTGTAATGGGAGATCTGTACCATGGTCTATTGCATGAACGCATGGATCACGGTACAGATCTCCTGAAGAAAACTGAACTTTATGAATCCACTTTATGACTCAATGACGCTAATATGATGAACTAAAGTTCAAAGACGCAATCATTAGAATTCATATTTACTACGACTTTACAGCACTTACGCGTTCCTATGTATTCATTGTAAATTTTATTGGCATAATATAACAAATACTCGTAAATGCCGACATTATTATTTTGTCTGATTCATTATTTTCCTAGTAAAGCAGGTGCGTTGAAATATCGAAAGACTCGTTTTTCTATACTAATATTATAAAGGGAAGGCACGCTATCCCCGGTGAACATAGGCTATATTAAATTTTCAAAAAATTAGGGACCAGCTTTAAATTTTTGTTGACGCAGGCGAAGCTGCGTGCAACAGTTAGTCTCTTATAAAAATTATTATAATCTGTTTGTTATCGTTTCCGGCTAAATCGCTGATCAGAAATAACATAAAAGTTCTAAGTAAATAAGTCTTACAATATTTGTGCCGCCAGTCTATGTTTAGTCTACGTTTGTGCTTGTCTGGCATAGCTGGTTTTGGTTATCACCTGGATAACGAGCGACGACTTAGTGACAGTATGTCAGCTCACCTATTACAGACATAAAAGATAAATCTTAATATTCGATAACATTTGAATTAGCTGTCCGTACTCCCAAATCTCCGTCCGGAATTCAATTGGGCCAAATTACGTTGACCTTGCGCCTAAAAGTGTCTTGTTATTCTATTACTAAATTGTACCCACCTTCGTGTCATTTATATGTATGTCATTTATTATAAAGGTCCCTTAACATCCTGGGCCCTTAAATAGTTATTTCAAATTGATACCATTACGAAAATATGAATGTTTCCTAATACTTACCATACATAAATAATTATGAATTATGTGGCGGACTATTTTTTTTCTGAAAGGTCTAGACTTTTAGGTCTGATGGCCCTTAAGCTCAATCGGTAGGTGAACAGATAGCTCACCTACTTAGCTCTATGTTAATTGTGTAGTTTTGAAAGTGTTTAGGCTGTTGTTCCTCCTCAAAATTAAATAAATAAAACACTAAAATGTATATCCTGGCTTTAGCTTTCAAAGTTTAATAGAAGGTCATTCGATTATTTTTAGTTGCCTGTAAAATAAAGGGAAATGGCGAAATGATTTAGCAAGCAGTTTACGCCATTTGATACACTAACAACCATGGCGAGATAAAGAAAACAAATGCCTATTTTATATTCAAGTAATTATTTAATTTTAATGAGTATAACGAGTTATTCATGCATAAATATAAATAATATTAACCGAAAAAAACCTGCAATAAAATCATTTTTTTTGGATACACCGAAAGTTATGTTGCCTGGCAGTAGGATGTAACTGTTCTATAAAGTGAGGCTAGGTAACGTAACATCACAACCAATTCTATGACCTGTGGACTCACAAAGAGTGCGTTTTTTTAAATTATTTTGTCAGGTCAGGTGTATGGCATTAAATTACAAAAAATGCGGCATTCATTTTACCAATAAGTAGGTAAATGTTGTATTTACTTTTCAAATAATTCATTTAGCCTTCTTCCCGAAAAAATGATAGTGCAAGCCATCAAAATCCGAAATTTTCAATAAACCAACCAGAGATGTATGTACGTTCCATCAGTTAATCATTATCATTCCTCATCCATCCATATCATTGATCCATCATAAAGGCTGCGATGATACTAAATGCTATACAGCAGCCATGGAGTAGGCAATATTTGCACTAAACATCGACCACACAACCTATAGACTCTTTATGTTTGATTTTTCGTATTAAATGTATTCTGGCAACTAGCTGAGGTGAGACGAAAGGGGTTGCAATACTGTGATTAGCTTATTCAAGGTCATACATTACCAATCACGAAACGCTAAAAAGAAATGGATATATTTCGCAACGGGAAAGAATGAGACGACACGATAGTTTGAGTACATTGTTTACGGCTAACATCGGAACTATAAGTCAGATGTGTCGCCAGAACCCGTTCCCCTGTTATTAGTTGTTGTCCCCTGTTATGGGTTATGTGGTCGATGGTACTAAACTACACACAGGATTGAACAAATAATAATAATATTTATTTTCTCACCACAATATTGTAAAGTCGGTATTTGGTAGAAAAAAACACATATATTATAATAGCGTATATTTAAAGCGAGTACTTCCATTTGGGTGCGTCGCTGTGGTAGAAGTTGCACTCGAGCTTGTTGGCGCACGCCTTGCCGTAGCGGCAGGGCTTGGGGTGGTAGTAGTGGCAGGCGGGGTTCGCGCAGGCGGGGTAGTACTTGCACACGCCCCCCGCCCCCACCCCCGATATCGACTTGTAATTCGCCGCCGGCACCACGTGGGACGCTGGGGAAATTAAAGGAAATTCAAAATTCCATTAAAATAATTTTTTTTTTGGTTTGAGGTGAGCTAAAACAAGTCCATCGTCAGGTCATGGAAATGTAGCAAAAGTTAGGATAAAGAAAACTAATAATAATAATATCTATGGACTAATGTATATGGGCCGCCCCTAGCTCCTTTCGTTGTACATAGGAGTCAAGGGCGGCGACGCAGTTTGAACACAACAAAATTCGATTTGATTTTACTGCCAAGGCGCACAAAAAATGTCCATCGATAGGCACGCCAACATAAAAAGTTACTATTAAAGTTATAAATATACCACAACTGAAAATAACCAGTAAAATAGAGAACATAGGCAATTAATAGTTGCTATACACATTTTTTTTTCGAATAGTCTCGAGTTTTAGGCCCGATAGCCTTTAAGCTTAATCGGTAGATAGGTAGATAGCCCACCAAGAAAACACTCATTATAATAAAACCATGGTCACGGGGTTACAAGTTCTCTCGTGACTATGGTTGCTGTAAAGTATCCGAAACGTCGGGCAAAAGCCGCGATAAAATCCGTAAAAGCTATTTTCATTATAAAGTAGAACCTCGATAACTTAAAAACCTCTGTAGCTTTAAAAAATAATATGTTCCCTTCCCTTAACCTACCCTTAACATGACCGTTGATAACTTAAAACCTCTGTAACTTAAAATATTTTGTGTTTCCCTTGGACTTTAACTTATCGAGGTTCTACTGTAATGTCTAAATTCATAGACGTCATATGCACGTACTGGCGAGTTTTGTAACTTACCGAGAATGGGTGCAGTGGCGGGCACAGCGAGGGCGGGCGCGGGGGCGGAGGCGGGCGCGGACGCGGGGGCGGGCACGTGCGAGTACGGGCAGGCGCGGCGCGTGCACGCACTCGCGAACTTGCAGCGCGGGTGAGCGAACGCGCACGCCGCACCGAAACGACACAGCGGGAACGCGCGGCACCACAGCTTGCGCTCAGCTTGAGATACTATACGAGAATTTAATTGTTAATTATATGATAAATCGTCTGGTCAAAACAGCTACTTGAAAACTGCCATTATATATAATAAATCATTAATTATAATGAAACAACTTTTACGGACTTTATCGCGGTTTATTTAGTTTATGAGCCCGACGCCCGGTTGCTGTAAAGTATCCGAAACGTTGGGCTCATAAAAAACTAAATAGACCACGATAAAATCCGTAAAAGTTGTTTCATTATAATGAGTGAAATTCGCGTAAACATAAGAAAACAATATAATAAGTCATTGCTATTTTTACGCCAAAAATGATTTAGTGGTTAAAGAGTACAGTACAAGAGTCACATTATAGTGACAAGATAATCCAGAATAAATAATTACATGTAAATATAATATTATAGTTTTATAAAGTAGTTGAAAGCCGCAAATTTTGTTTGATTATATCAGTACGCCCAGGATTTTAGAATTTTGGCCTAAGTGAAACTGCGAGTACTGTGTTTGAAGTTTGGTACAATGTCTAATAAATGTAATATAAATTCTTCGTATGCCTGTCTGCTTATGATATTATTTGATATCGAGAAATATTAAGGGACAGAGGTAGACTGACTGCACTCAACTACAAAAATTAAAAAAGTCTTAAGTTTTATGCTTATGCTAGCATGCCATGTATACAATACTTTAAAAAAAACACACTAACGGGGCGGAATGGAGTCATATTTGTGAGGATTTGGAGGAGTCGTTAGCACCACATGGCTGTCGCTGCTCGCACTCACTGTTCTTTCTCTCTCCTTCTTCTCTTCTTTAGCTTTCTTATCAACATCAAATACTATGGGTGAAGCCCTTCTCTTTTTGACAGGAGGACTATCACACTTTTCTTCTTTTTGTTCCTCTACTTGCTTAACTTCCACACTTTTTCTCTTCTCCGTAACCTTTTGCTTATCTTTATTTATAATCACTTGCGTAGCACTATCTTCGCTAGTGTCACTTAAACGCTTCTGTGGACTGATTGTCTCTGAATCTTTTTTATCTTTTTCTTCATCTTTATCTTTGGTCACTTCAGGCTTTTTGTTTTCCTTTTCATTTGTTTCTTTACTTTCTTTAGGTTTCTCCTTATCGTCTTCCTCTAGAAGCCCCTCAGTCATTAGTTTCTTAGCTAGGAACGCGTTGGGATGATACCCATCCATTGTTACTATGAATTGTGTGTCTTTACTTTTGTCCACTGTCGTGTTATGGATATTACTGCAATAAAAAATACCTGCTTTAGTAAATTGAGATTAATTTTGGAAATAATTCAAAATCAAGAGTTCAATATGGACAAAATTTTATTGGTGCTTAGTAATAAGAACAGATCTCTTAAAGAAAGTGTTTGGGTGTATAATTACATTAGAAAAAAAAAATTGGTCAAAACCTATTTTTAAAACTTTAAACTCTATTTATAAAGCAAGTACCTGGTTGACTGAGCATATAATATGTATACAAGAATTGTTTGTTTAAGGATATAAGATTTTATGTTCAACAGATTATAATATTTATGTTTGCAATAAATTTAACACTTGTATACTTGCAGATGGATTTTAATTTCTAATTTACAAATTATACTACAAGTAACAAGTACATGATATAATATAATATACTCACATAGTTTCAATATTCTGTTCATCTTCCTTCGGCCTGTTCCTGCTTGGCACATACTCCGTGTTGGTTATCACTTTGGTAATGGAGCGTGGTATTAAATCTTTATCTGTTATATCACTGGCCATTCTGACAAATAAAAATTGATTTTAAGAATTTTAAACTTGAAACAAGAAGAAAGAAACAAGAAATTTTAGAAATTTAAGCTTGAAACGAGTAAGAAAAAAAAACTACCGTTTGTATTTTTTTTTTTTAGAGTTAATCTAGATTCTAGAATAAGCATCCACATAGTTGAATAAAGCCTCTGTGTCAGCAATTAATTACCTGCCCTTCGCACAAAAAGAAATTTGGTGGTACCTAAGGGGCCTTCATTACGTAAGGACAATTTTGGTAAATTTTGACCCTGATAATTTTGAATTTGATTTGAGATTTTGAATTGAAATAGAAAATTGTCCTAGCCATACAAACAAACAGAACCAACAAGAATGACTCACTTGGTACTTCTGTCGGACCCGCTATCCTGGTCTCTCAAGCTGATACCGTCACCCCGGCTGTCCGTGGGCGTGTCACCCGGCACTTGTATGACTATTTTCTTTGGATCCACGCATCTCCTCATCGGCAATACTAAAGCTCGCTTCACAGTTTGAGGCTCAGTGTCTATTTTGGGCGGTATCTGAAAAAATATAATACTTTTTGTTATAAACGAGTCAAATGGACTGTGAGAATTTATTACTATTTAATTTTTCATAATATTATTCTAAACTGGCAGGTGACACAATTAATAGCATGCGGTTAATGGCGCCCTACATAAAAACGGTAGACATAGGTACTGCCGACAGAAGTGAAAACTTAGAATTATGAAATTTAAAATTAGCATGTCGGTGACGCGAACCTATAATATTTTTCTACCAAATAGTGTTCAACGCGGCTAAAGCAGTTATCACTTTAAAAATTAACCCATCCTTTTAATATCAGACAGTTGAATTATTATGGGTTACTCAGGAATCCAAAGATTCCGGCGTCTTCCGCCATTTTTAAGTTAGTAGAATAACACTGTGGTACTGGGCTGGTTAGACATACAGGAGAACACATGGCCGATTAAAGCTCGAGTGGAGACCACGTTTAGGTAGACGAAGTGTTGGTCAGTCATTAACCAGGTGGGAAGACGATCTCCGTGCAGTGGCCGGTCCGTGTTGGATGCGAGTGGCTAGGGATCGGTCTCGCCAAAGCCATCATGGTAATACTACAGAAGACTGGCCGGTTGGCCGATCCCTACTGGAAATGATGATCATGATTGACGATGAAGGTAAGTACTCACATTTAGCAAGCTTTTGTGCGCATCAGCCACGGCCCGCAGCAGCAGGCTAGAGGCGGGCGCGCCCACTCGCGGCCGCGGACGTACACGCACTACGGACGCGCACGCACTGCGAGTACGTGGCTCGAGCGACGACACCCTGTAAACACAACGTGGCTTTTCTAATTGATGCATAGTCGAACATGCATATGCTACGCTCTTCTCATCTTGCATATGCTATGCTAATCACCTGATTATGTCGCCTATGAATACAAACAAGTTCAGCATAGGAAATAATTTATACATCGTATAATATTATACTAATAGGCCTGTGTCCACTAAAAATAAATCGGTGTTATTAGGGTTTCTAATGATAAAGCATGGTATTTAGATAGTAAAAAGTTAACTTATTTAATGTAAATATGAAGAACTGTTTTTATTTTTACAAAATAAATTTTGCAAAATAAGGCAATAAGTCACGTGACCGTAAATACCGATCAGAAAATGTGACGTCACGTCATGCGAAACACTATGGTTGCTGTTGACATTTTCATAGGACAGAACATGTTTGTTTCGCACGGCGTGACGTCATTCAGAACGCCATGACAGTTTGGGGTGTTTACGCGGCAATTTTTAAATTGATTTTTTAAAATGCAAAATACATAATATTAACACAACATTTTTTCAAAATAATACATATTTTGGGCTTAAAAATGAATAAGGTAAATTATAAACCAATATTTTTAGTACACTAGCCTATTATACCTACTGTCCGTCCGGTTATTTCTGAAACATACCACAGCTTGACGATAGAAATTAATACCAATACTCATGTAGACGGGCGCGCGGAACGAATTCCATATCGGTGTATTGCTTGCTTAATAAAATAATTTATATAAAACAATATTGAAAAATACTATGATTGCATCTGCTGCAGGGTGGATCAAATTATATTATAGAATGAATAAGATTAAAATATATTATTAAAAAAAGCGCATGCGTACAAAGTACACATTACAGAAGTGAAACTTTAATTTGTTATATTAACCTACTTAACGAATACACCAAACAATAGCGTTAGCTTATGCTACGTTCGCCCTTTTTTACCCTCTCTCAATCGGTCTAATCGCTCTCTCCCTCTTCTTCGACAACGTTGCACATCTTCGTGACGCATTTCATCCGTAAAAATTGACCCTTATGCGCGTAAAGAAGTTTCACTTCACAAACTTAAAACATATACGCATTTGCGATATATCGTAATCTTACTTCGATGGAAGCCTTTTGGGTGTTTCGGTTTTTTCACTTGCTTCCGAAACCGACGTTTTCCGTTGAGATTCCGTTTGACTACCCAATCGGCTCTTCGCAGATTTAGTCTGTGGCCGAATTTCTGGTTCTCTATCAGGCGTTAATCTGGAAGATGGTTGTGAAGTAAATTTCAGTAATAAAAACTTTTATATACGAGTACTTTGATAGCTGAATGTAGTTAAAGTATAATATTGTGAAGCAGTGGGTTAGTTTAAAGATTCTTATTTTTCAATTCATTCTAAGGAAAAAGTTATTCTCTATGATTAAACAATTTTTACGGATATTATCGCAGTTTATTATGATTTTTACATGCCCGAAGTTTCGGATACTTTACAGGATCCATAGTAACGATAAAATTTGTAAAAGTTGTATCATTATAATGAGTGAAATTCGCGTAAAAATTAGAAAATTTAGGTATTACTTTTATATGACAGAATTGTCATTGTATATCATGGATCAAATAAACCCGAGATACGGCACCAACGCTAAAAAGTGTCTCGATCCAATTGTGCTTAAAACTAAGCACAATTGTGAGTATGGTCTCTGGTAATAAATTTTTACGGCTTCCGTGATGCGCTCATTATGTAATTAATAAGCGCGAGACACCGGTATTGAAAATAAAACATAATTGTTAAGTAATAAGGACGAAAATAAAAGGAAAAGAATCGACTTTTATTATATTACGTGTTTTTCAATTTTAGAAACTTAGCAATAGCTTAGCATGGGACACGTTTTCGACTTGGATTTGTAAGTAACTGTGTATCTAAAAGTAAAAAGCTCTACCAGTTCAACAATTTTCTACTTAGCTTAACAACACAACATTAAATAGTACACTTATCGATATTATTAATTAGTGAGTCTTAATTAATACATGCAATTAATATGTTCAAATTAAATTACCCCGAAAGTCATAATAATGTAAAAAAAAACATTTATCCTTACTAGCTTTATAGATTTTTAATTAACAACCTTTCGGGGCTCTCTACAACTTTTGCCGCCTTTTCTTTATCTTGCACCTTTGCGACTTCTCGGGCACCTAACCTTTCACGAACCGGCCTCTTTGGAAGGTTCAGTTCAATTTGTGGCAGTGTCTCCGGTTCAGGGTCCTTGGGTGTTTGAGGTGGTACCACCAAAGTTTGTATGGGAATTGTGGGTTTACAAATAGGAGGGGTTGCAGGTGGTGGTTGAGAAATTTCCTGCAAAAGTATATCAATACATATTAATAATTATTTCTTTTTATATTGACTCTTATAACATATATTTAAAAGTCGTAATTTGCATACCTGAAAGACGTCTTCAGCAAAATCGTTCATAAGCTCTTCTGCCTCAGTTCTTATATTTAAAAAATCTTCATCATCCGACATTGAGTCTAATTGTTCAGCCAATTTTTGCTTAAGACCTTGCATTTTTGCTTCTATTTCGTTAATTTCTCTAATTTGATCATCTCTTTCTGTGGGTATAGTGTCTTCTTTTGGACTATCTTCATTATTTACAGAAGACTGAGAGGGAATTGTTGCTGGGTCAATAATTGGAACTATGGGTCTTTTGACATCTTCCGTTGGTTTAACATCTGCTTTAATTGATTCATTATAATTTTCTATCAAGACACCATGGTTCTTTAGTATTTGTCCAGCAAACACATCTGTTATAGATGGTTCTGGTTTTTCCATGTTCATCAATAGCGGTGGTATATTTGGTCGAATAATTTCCCCATGTTTGGATTTCTTTTTGCTCTTGTGTGTTTTCTTTTCTAACTTCTTTCTTGCTTTCTCCTTCTCTTTTTCCTTCTTTTTAGATTTCTTTGAACTATCGCCTTTCTTTGATTTGTCCTTTTTCTCCTTGGACTTATTTTCTTTCTTAGTTTTTTCTAAGTCTGCTTCTGGAAATTATATTTTTGTAATTAACTTATAATTTCCGATTTATTTTTAGTTTCTTACAAATTTAAACATAAAACTTTAACAGAAGTTGAAGATTTTAAAAACTTACTTAAAGGCGCACTAACAGTTACTTCTTGAAGTTTCTTTAGGACCTGGTGTAGCCAATTAACAAAAAGCTCAGTGTTGTCACCAAGAAAAAGCTGTAAATCGTCTTCCATTTGTGATCTCGTCCTTTTGTTGGCCACCATAACCATTACATAATCTGGGAGCTCATCATCTGAAATTCAACCTTCGTAATTAGTTTAGCTTTATCAGTGGTCACTAGAAGGTAAAGCAATAATAGATTTAGGTAGTTTAAGTTTTGGAATCGACAGTATCTATACATATATTAAAATATAGAAATTAAACTAACTTTAGCCTGCGACTAAGTTGGCGTGTACTTTAGTTATCAGGGCATGTTTTGATTAACTCTTTTATCTTTGTTTACACAGCCCTTTATTATTTGTAATGAGCACCATTAATACCAATTTTCATATAAGCTTAGCCTCATTTTGGACTTTTTTAAGACATTTTTCGTCCATTTCATATAGACAGATGATTGTTTATTATATGCAAGTATTTATATGCTAAATTCATACTTTTAAGTATAAAATTAGAAAAATCCTACAAATTCCTTCCTGAATTTCCCGAAAAGTTCTTTTAGTGCTCACCTACATTGTAAGGAACCCCTGTACCAAATTTTAAAATTCTAGGTACAGTAGATTTGGCTGTGCTTTAATATATTGGTCAGTCTTGTCCTTTATATCCTAATAATATTATAAATGTGAAAGTTTGTGATAATGTTTGTTACTCTTTCACGCAAAAACTACTGAATGGATTTTGATAAAACTTTACAATAATATAGTTTATACATCAGAATAACACAAAGGCTATAATTTATCCCTGTACTCCCACGGGAATTGGAAGTATGCGGGTAAACCGTGGGGCGCTACTATTATCACTATAAACTAACGTGAGTTGAAGAATCCTTCAACTTTGAGTGGCTGGCCCATGTATTCAACATGACTGAGTGGCTGGCCCATGTATTCAACATGACTTTGAGTGGCTGGCCCATGTTTAATGCAAGTAGCAAGGATATTGGGGCGTATGTTTTGCAGTGGATGGATAAAGGCTGACGATGATGAAATTATTTACTCAAAAAAAAAAAAAAAACTTGTACACTTACCAACATAACAGCCTAGTTCAGTCAGTTTGGCTTTGATGGCAGACTGGAAAGAAAGATATTATCATAAAATTCATACTATTTTACAAGAGCAAGGAGCATTGAGAAGCCCTCTACCACTTTACAATCAACAAGCCGATCCTCAACAGAGGATCCACTGAGGGGGTCATGGGGGTCATGACCCCCCCCTGGGCTGGTTCCAGGACTAAGGTATACCACTAATTGAACATATAGTCCAGTCAAAAGTCAAGATTTGACCATGACTACGTGCCCCCCCCCCCCCCCTGGTTCCAAAGCTGGATCCGCCCTTGCCGATCCTTATCATTATTGGAATCTTTTTGTGTCTTTACTGTACATAGGAATCATTCAGTAGTTTAGCTATCATTGGCAGCTGAAGAGAGATTGAGAAGCATATAAGCAAAGGGTAATCTACTGTCTTTATTGCTGATTGTAGCCTGTATAATATAAAGTAGGTATAAACAACAAACTCATGGTGACAGTTATAATCAAATGTCTAAGCTTAATTTAATATGCTATGCCACACTCATCTACAAAGGTTATGCTTTTTCCATTTTCTTTTGTGCAACATATCCGTTTCTGAGTGAAGGGTAGGTGAGGCAGTGTATATAGTGTATACCTTCATTTGATTGTGTCTAAGGGTGACGCTAACCACATACATACTAACATAAAAAATGCACATATACTGTAGAAGCATGTGTTGTGCATTTCAGGAGACCATCAATTTTTTACTAATATTAGAAACATATGCTCCGATAATTATAAAAGTAAAGTAAAGTATCAACCCTTATATGTCCCACTGCTGGGCGTGGGTCTCCTTCCTCGAAATCAGGCAAGGAGGGTTATGGGCCAATAGTCCACCTAGCTAGCCCAGTGCGGGTTGGTGAACTTCACATACCTTCAAAGACTTTCAATCTCATCAGGTATGCAGGTTTCCTCACGATGTTTTCCTTCACCGGTGAGCGGACGATGGTCTCGTGTGCACTTAGAAATTTAGAAAAACCCATTTCAAGGCACACACGGACGGGTCAGGATCGAACCCGGAACCCCTCGCATAAGAGGCCGAGTCCGTCCACCACTGGACCACCGCGCCGCTATATTTATAATATCAAGATAATTATAATATCAAGTATTGTATATATTAAATATTAGTTAATCCTTACAGGGTTCAGTATAGAAATAAATAGTTTTGATTTTATTAATTCCGTAGTTCCTCTATCTTGTCAAATTTTAAAGAACAATATAATCCAATATTCTCTTCCATTTCCTTCCTAATTGCACAATATTTTATTGAAAAAATTTGACATAATTTTAATTTACTAGACAAAGAAAGATATTAGAAATAAAATTTATATACAAGGCAGTAGCATTTTCTTGATTTAAAAATCGAGAAATTTTTAGCATAATATGTGTAATATAATAAAATAAATATAAATAAAAGGGTTCGAGGTGGTTACTAGCAATGTTTCTTTTTTTTTAATGTATATTATAGAAATTGCTTACTTAATTTTATATTAAATCTAAATAGGATAATATCTGATATAAATTTTACTTACGCGCATCTTCTGCCCAATTTCGCTACCAACAACATCCATATTTGTTGGTTTTTTAATACTATATTGTAAAAATTTTAAAGATCTTTAAGATGTCTTATATTATATACCATTGAACCATGTTGATAAAATTAATTTAACTTATTTTAAATACATCGCGTATTCGATGGACATTTTTTATTTTATTTACCGCAAGTGTAACAAATTGGTTACAATTTATTGACAAGTGACATCTGCGTACTGACACTGACACTTTTATTTTTCTCTTTCGGAATAGGCTAAGACCAGAGATCACACCTCCAACTCTGTGAACTACATATCTCCTTCTTCTTTTATAAATAGCTTCCATAATAATTGGCAATGCAAAGAGTGTTTTGCTGTTGCTTATTACATTAGCATTGTGGCACGTATCAAGTTTTGAACGAGATTACTGCTGACTACTAATTATTCGTTTAAAAATACAAACACAACAATTGCTAAGTAGGTTATGAAAAAAACTTCACAATTATTACACACACATTATCTATTAAAGGAGTATAAATACTAGGGATAGTATTGTTTTAAAATTGATAAGACGGGAATAATAATATTATATCTGAAATATGGAAAAACGACGGGAAGGCGGGAGTACGGTTTCACCCTTTACATTGACCAGATACAAAACAGTCCACCACAATATCGCCAATCAAGAACATTAATTATCATGAATATATTAATTAAATTTTTAAAATAAACTTTAGGCCTGAACAGTCTTCCGCAGTTTTCGTACCTTCGTACCCAATAGTATTGGGCCAATACCAATAAAAAGCCCCTTCAATAACAGTTAATTATTAAAAAGAACTCAAAAAAAATACAAATTCCCGCCCTTCCTTAACGCTTTCATTCAACGTCAAAAATCCAACAGCACTTGATTAACCAGCACCACGCTTTAAAAACGCATCGTATGATTAATAATATATGGGTATCCATTTATGTTTATTTTCAACGATTGGCCTAAGAGTCGTTTATTTTGTTATGATGATAATGGGGATAAATCCACACACACATACTATGGATAAATCATAAAAATATCTCAATCTAAAAAATAAATGGTAATTTAAAAGAAGTTACTTTAGTCACTCTTTGAGTAGGTAGGCTCAATCAAGTGAACTCGGGACCGCTGAGTCACGAGTGTACCCGAGTCCCGAACGATAATAATAATTATGACATCGTGAACCAGAGATTCGTTGGCAATGTTGAAATATCAAGCTCCTTGAAATAAACAAAAACATGGTAAATATTTTCTTTTAAATAGATTCAGCAATGAAACCAGAATGTTTATTTAAAATTCTTTATTTTTTTTTTAAATCTATTGATATTGTATAATTACTAGTTCTAAAAGGGTGTAAACAAATAAAAACTTTATAAATAAATCTTACATAATATATTTAAAATTTGATCGTGACTATCTAATGTTCTGCTACGGCCTATCCCGGTAAATTGCATACAAATGTCGTAAAAACCGGGGGCCCACTCATTTTTGAACTCACTGATTTTATTTATTGCAAATAGAACTACAAATTTTAATACAATCATTATTGAATGCATTGCAATGCAATGCATTATAGGGAAACGCTGCTATAGATAATTTTATTGTTTGTTTCCTTTATAATACTGATAAAGAAATAAATTTATATGTACATGTACAGTTCAACTTAAAAAACATTAAATTTTGCCATTTTCTTTGGTTTTTATTATTTCTTCTCCATTTTTAAAATAATACACTATTTTGAGTTTTTTTTTAAATATTTTATTCAGACAAAGGCATACATCCAGTGGCGTAACTACAGGGTGGCAAGTCGGCAAAATGCCACGGGCTCCCAGCTGAAAGCTGAAGCCCCCCCGGTCAGAGGAGAATTCCAACTCCCAACATTTATTAATACACATTTAGTGTCTTTCCTAGCATCCGAGGAATTTGCCACAGGCCCCGAACGGTATAGTTACGCCACTGCACACATCATTAGACAACATAGAAAACAAATAAGCCGTGCCTGTTTATTTCGAACAATATTAGAACTTATGACTTAGGTAATAAGCAAACCGCAAAATAAAATGGTCACACAAGGGACTGAGAAAAATATTTTCCTTGCCTAAATATATAAAGGGAAACCAGTAGGTAATGCTAAAAAAAACTTTCATATTGTTCACGTGTATTGTAAAGGTAAATAGTACGTAAGGGTTTCATTTCTTACACATATTGACATTTGCCACAATCGTAATAACGTGCATTATAGCCTAGGTATGTTTATTTAATTCTAAGATAATATTCGACAAAGGCCATAGCCGTGGATTTTCTTGAAAATATATTGATATTGGTAACTTACGTATTTCACTAATCGTGAAGGGCTGTTACTACTAAGTTACAGTTTTTACGTGTTTTAATTTTGCTGAATTGAATAATTTTACATTTGGTTGAGTTTTTAACGAATTTTGTAGAGAAAAAATCATTGTTTGCTGTCACTTTAATTGGTCGATTTAGTTTATGAATACTGATTACTGTATTGTATTATAGTCTGAAAATGTAGCTTAAAATTATAGCTACATTTAATTTTTGGAATGTTTCACATATTGTTATTTGAGGTATATTTAAGGGTAAATAATAAATTGGAATGTCACTCGGCGTCCCACAAGCATGATAACACCTATAACTACTTAAATAAAATTACTTACATAAAATTATTGTTTTCAAATGTCGCGAATTTCACTCTTAATATAATTAAACAACTTTTATGGATTTTATCGCGGATTATTAAATTTTTCAAATGGTCGGGCAGTTTCGGATACTTTACAGCAACTTTGGCATAAAAAAACTTAATAATCCTCGATACACATAAAATGTTTAACGATTCACAAACGAATATTACGCAAAATTAACAATAAATATTAATTTAATAACTTTCTCGTTCAAAAATAAGTTAATGTAATAAATTTATTCAATGTGGGTAACTTATTCTGTGGCATTAAAATTTATTGGCATTTACAAATACAAGTCAAAAAATACTATCTTTGACTATATTCCTTTCTATAATATCGTATAAAATAATTTATTATGTTTAAAATCGACAACTATTAACCGTAAAGTTAGCTCAGATCATAATATACATTCGAGTTTCGTTACATTCTAGAGACTTCTATTTCTAATAATAAATACAATAAGGCACCTATTTATTTACAAACATAAAATACTAACATGCCGCTAAAACAGGACGGATATAAAATAATAATAGTCATGAGACCACATCTTAACATTATCATAATCTAATAATTAATACATAAAAAAGTTAGACGTTTTAAAAAAAGAACATTATTGTAGAAACTACTTTTAATTTATGCCAAAGAGTAAAAATATTAAACACAGTTGTTTTTGTCAGATAGTTTGAGGAAAGTTGGAAATAATGACTATCCATGTCCAATACATAATTTCTACATAAATTTAAATGGTATTATTCTCTTTATTTTTTATTTGCATCTTTTTTATAAAGTTTACTAAAAATACTGTCTATGCTGATGACTAATAAAAAACCTTATTTTAATTATGTAATTACGTGATATCTGAATATTAATAAATAAAGGTAAAAAATCTTTGGTCTTGTCTCATGTTGTAGCGACATGTCAGCATTTATGGGAATCTTGGTCCATTTCAAATCTCGTGAACTTATTCAAGTTCCTCTCTAGCCCGGTGGTTACCGTCTCCGTTCTGGGTTCGAAGTGCGAGCTAGGACCCTGGGTCACACCTATCTTCCTGGTCCGGACATCGAACCCCGGTCTACCCTGGACTCCCCCAGGGACACTTGACTGAGCACCGTTCGTGTGTTGCTGAAGCTGTACCCGTGACGCTCGTTCCATTTCTCTAAAAGAATTGAGGACTAGTTATTTGATTTAATGGTGTATTTAAAAAATAAGGTTGTTAAATGTACGTTATAATCTATGCGTTTTTAAGAGCAACCCTAAGGATTTTACTTGTTTTTCGATTTTGTAACAGTGTTGGTACAAGTTTTTACCAAGTTTAGAGGATGAACGCATGAAGTCGCAAAAGCAAAAAAGGTCAGCAAAATCTATACAGAATACACCTTGAAGATGTCTATGCCACCTAATTTGCCAAATGTAAGGTAAAAAAAGTGACCAACATTCAGAGGCGAGAAAAATTTAAAAGATGGCGAATCTGTACAATCTGTCAATCCGGTACTGTGAATATTTCGAGAAGGTCAGGCGTTATTTTATTAAGACCTAGGCGAACTTAGGTAACTATGAACGAATTGTGTTCATGCGTTACGTTGATTCAATAACGGTTCGTCTGCCAGTTTACCCATCCAACTAGCATAAAAAAGCATAAAACACATTTATTGGTCTAGGAACGTTACATTGCCGAGCCAATAAAAAAGTTATGCATAACTAGACATAAAACAGAAAAATTTGCGTAAAAGGAGTACCTAATGACTCTTTGGACTAGGATTGAAAACAAACAAATATAATATAGAAATAGAACAGTTAAGCTTAGTAGTAAAATAAGGTCAAAGGTAGAGTTAAAAAAGTAAAATATAAGTTATATGATACGGATTTTAGAAGGAATTTTCAAAATATGAATTTGATGAAAACAATTGTTTTTTTTTTCACAAACAAACCGAGTGTTGTGTTAAAATAAGATACAGTACAGGAAAGACGTCGGATGCTTTATCGTGGTCTCGGGTTATGGAACGGAAAGGATTCGGGTACGGAAGCCTAATGCAGCCTGCTACTTCCTGTTACATGTCGTATCTAAAACCATGTCGGTCCGATGATGAGTGGGCAAAATAGGCCATCTCTTCATATCGGGTTTAACAGGCCATGAGATTTAAATGTGTATATTATGTAAAGGAATCTACGCAGATTAAAGAAAATCTAAATATACTATTACTTTTCACATTCTTCTTTGGAAGCGCATTTTAAAACTATACATATATCGGGTTTTCGGACGATAATTCATATCTTTTTGGAAGAAGGGACATGATTACGTTAGGAATAAGGCGTTCTCAACAAAGTTTTTTTACAAGCTTTAGAAAAGATATTTACTAAATATTTATGTGTTTTGAAATGTATCAGGTGTTTCAAAATGAAATTCATGTGCTTATATGATAGTTAGATTCTTGAATTGACAATAGAATGCAACACTAATCAAACAAAAAAAAAATAGGCGCAATAAAAACGACTCCCAATTTCTACTGGTTCCCCTATTTAAGGGAAACGTGGGAAGAGGCACGGGCTTGCACTTTTGCTAGCATGCGCCCAATTGTTGTTGTCGGGTAGTAATTGCAAGATTTGAAACATAAAAGTAGAAGAATTTGTAAAAACCAAAATGCACCAAAATGGTATGAATATTCGCTATTAGAGTTCCCGTTGGTATAGATTGGGTGCGTTGGTATAGACGTGCATTTATGAGATGATACCTTCAGGTTCGTATGGCGAGCGGTGAGGTTCGCTCAGGCGAGCATGGCGAGGTATACGCACCGCTGGTGAGGCCGGGCAGACGTGGGCAGCACAGCGCCGCCGCGTACGCAGCGCGGTACTGCGCGTTCATGATCACGTAGATTATGGGGTTGACGCACGCGCTCGCGTACAGCAGCAGGTAGCCAGCCACGTGAAACACTAGAGTAGAACATTCATTAGCAGCTTCTTTGGGAAAATCAGCTTATGGGAGGTCTCTTCGAAATATTCGAGTAGGTTATTATGCCCATGTTTCATTTTACACTAGAGTGCAATGCGCAACCAAAACTTAACCCTCAAACACTTGGATGGATGTTTATCAGGAGGCACCTTTTACGACCCACCGAATCGCATCAGTGTCATCAAAATCAGGCGAGGGTATTTTTGGGTTAGATACGTCTTCGAAAATTTTAGGTTCGCCATCTTAACATATCTACAAAGACATTTATTTTACAGCTATGGTATGTTTCTTTATGATGTTTTCACGATACGCAAGCAAGGTGATACACTATATATTTTTACAAAATTTATTTCAAGTGCGAAATGAAGGAAATAAATTCTTTAAATTTGACCAGCGAATGCTGAGTGGTTGTTAGCGATGAAAGTCTCGAATCGAGTGACCCAATTTTGAACCTGACCCAAGCACCACCGAGATGATTTTCAATTTTCATGAGCACTTTGTCAATGGCACTTGCTTTAATTTTATTCACTGCAAAATGTATAAATAGGATTCCTAATGCTTACGCGAATTTTACTCATTATAATGAAACAACTTTTATGGATTTTGTCGCGGCTTAATGAAATTTTAGATGTTCGACGCTTGGATACTTTACAACAATCATGGCTAGACACGTCGTCCTGTGCCTAACAGGGCTCATTTCTAGAGTCAAAATTTTATGAAACAAATCTGAAGCTCAATTTCTCCTGTGTTATCGTTGTGTTATTCTAATATGCTCACCTGATTTAGAGGAGTTACTACACAATTTGGTTATTGTATGTAGCCTCCTCACCCATTATTTTCCAATATTTACGTGAATTCAACTAAAGCCTTATAATGAAGCATTATTTTTTTAACAATGAAATTTTGAAATGTCTGGAACCGTAAAATGTAGAATCTTAATAAACCACGATAAAATCCGCAAAACGTTGCCTCTTAATCTGATTTCTAGGATACCGCCGCAGAGTAGCTAAAGATATATATTAAAAAAAACTTACCAGGATAATGGACATGGCTGTCAGCGACCTTGGCGATAGTGATGGGCAGGTAGCAGACCAGGAACGACAGGAAGATGGCGAGCACCATCTTTGTGATCCTCCACTCGTTGCGGCGCGCCTTCGTCTCTCTCGTGTCCTTGACGGTGGATCTCTTCTCCACTCCGTTGTTGAGGGTACCACTGCTCGCGTGTTGGGTGCGTTGATGCTCTCGCATCCTTAGTTCTGAGCTGAAGATTGGTTTGGTGAGAATTAATATTGATTGATCTTGGTACTTTTTGTACTTTACATTTTGGTGATTGATTTTGGTTCTTCTCTTAATTCAGGTAAAACGCTGATTATTATAGTTCAATAACATAAACCCTAATTTTTTGATACGCGTCTGGTAAGCTCCCAAAGATTTTAGATTTAAGCAATATGGCCGACGGAAAATGTCTGGACAACTTATTTCTTACGATATTATCTAAAACACATGCGAACATCAGCCGTCAGAATATACGTGAAGCTAATTCTTTTGGGAGCTTTAGAGCGTTCGGTAAGAAAAATAGTTCGGTAAAAAAAATAAAGTGTTTTACAGTATAGACCACTTATTTTTAACGATATTGTCCAAAACATACGTGAAAATCAGCCATGACAATTTGCGTTTATAAGTGATGTTATTTTACCTTCACCTGATATCTGGAAATTAGCCGTTTGACCAAGCTAAGTAGGCGTAAGATCATATTACATGCTAATACAACTTGATAATCCACATTTAATCCGTCAGAAAATACTTGACTGGCACTATATTTCGATTATATTCCCGATGTTTTGAAATAACATTTTTAAAATTATAGTATCAACCCATATATTGTGTCCCACCGTTGGGCACAGGTCTCCTCCTCGAAATCAGGCGAGGAGGGTAATGGGCCATAGTTCACCGATGCGCTAGCCCAATGCGGGTTAATGAACTTCACATACCTTCAAAGATTTTAAAATTTTATCAGGCATGCAGGTTTCCTCACGATGTTTTTCTTCATCGATGAGCGAACGATGGTCTCGTGTTTGGGGTGCACTTAGAAATTTAGAAAAACCCATTTCAAGGCACACACAGTGGTCCGGATCGAACCCGGAACCTCTCGCATAAGCGGCCGAGTTCACCCACCACTAGACCATCGTCGCTCACCGTTCGCTTTGACATTAGCAGATAATTAATGATCACAATAAAGCGGGCCACAATTCAATTGTCAAATGATAAAGAAGCTAATAATAAGGGGTTATATTTGAAACTCGGTTCTTTATGTAAACCCATAAGAAGTCATGGCCGTTGCGTCTACCTATTACATTTGACACCCGTGCCAGACATAAAAACCATAAAACCCCCGCATTTACATCATAAAGCCCCCGTTCGAGTGTGAAATATTCGTATGAAGGAAATTTATCAGAAAATTAGCTGATATGCCAATAGTTCTGTTGACAGGGAATTACATTATAGAATTCACATTTATTTTTATATTTCGACTATTTTGTTGTTCCACTAAATTGATCTGGTTTCTTTTTTTTGTTGGTAAGATTAGAAAATAATTGTGAAGTAAAAATAAATTAAATATAGTAGAAAGACGTGAAGGGAAAACGAAGTGGCAAGACTGGAAGAGTGTTATTTGATATCTTAAAATAAATAATCATTATTTAATTAAAAAGGATAAAATCTAAGGAATTCAAAAAAAGAATATTCGGAAATTCTAAATTAATATTATTACATATATATAAAGTATATTATTCATGTTAATTTACACAATATTTTTATTTTATTTTATGAGAAACATTTATTGGCGCGCATTGACAGTGAAATCGTTTCGAATGGACGGCAAACAGTATGACCCCTGTCATGTCACATGTTTTTTAATAATTAATAATTATGAACTCTAATCAACATTTAAGATCTCACATCCGCTGTACATCTCCTGACATTTTTTAGATTTAGTTGAATTTCAACTACGAACGGATATCAAAAAGTAGTAGGTAAAAGAACTCATGTTATTTATTAATAAAATTTATTATCTTTTTATCCATAGCATAAGTGTATTGTGAAAATGGAAATTTGATTGTCTGTGTGTAATTTATGACTTTATTCATGGACTTTAACTTATTCGACTTTGAATTCCCCAATGATTGTTACGCTATGTTTCAATATTCAGCAACCTTTCACATAAACAATTTTATTACCATCAATAAATTTAAATTTGAGTGCGTATAAAAGAGTGCAACACATTGTCTATTTTACACAAACCGTACATATAACTTTTGTTTCATCAAACCTATATATATAAAATAATATAAAGAATTTGTTACAGCAAGGTTGAATATCATAATCATCATCATCATCACAATTATCATCAGCCATCCGTCCACTGCTGAACATAGGTCACTCTTAGGGCCTGTTTCACAATCTCCCTTTAAGTTCCCTATAGGCTATTGGCAACATATTTGACAGATGTTTGACAGATACTCCATACTCTATCTGTCAAACATCTGTCAAATATGTTGCCAATAGCCTATAGGGAACTTAAAGGGAGATTGTGAAACAGGCCCTTAATGAACACCTGGGGGCTTAGTCAAAACGGCATTACGAAAACGACAGCGAAAGTCGTTCGTTCGTTTGAAGTTGTGATTGGCTAAATCACGTCGTCGATTGAATGATCGAGCGATGGCGAATGGCGTTTTGACTAAGCCCCCAGGGCGACCAATCCACTGTCGCTCCCATCTTACTCGGAGTCTTCTCACCTGGTTAATGGCCGTTGGCATGATATCTCACAGCGCATCGCATTAAGTCACAAACATGACAGAAAAATAAGGGGGAATCGCTTCATTGGTTATTCTCTGTGGACATGCGGTGATTCAGTTGAAGTTAGGCCAGTCCTTTTTTTAAATTTTAAGTTTTTGAATAATTCTAACATTTAAATCACTTTTCGACTGAGAGCCTCCAATAGGAAAAGGGAAGCAACTCGTTGGTAGTGTCGACCTCTTCGAAAGTTTTACAAGAACAGATAAAAGAAATCCTACTATATAATATTGTAAACATGAAAGTTTGTAAGGATGGATAGATAGATGGGTGGATGTTTGTTAATCTTTCAAGTAAAAACTACTGAATGGATTTTAATGAAACTTTACAATATGTAATATAGCTTATACATCAGAATAACACATAGGCTACAATTCTGTACTAAGGTGATCCTGTTGTCTGCGGATCTGGGATTCTCACAAAGCGGCTGAAGGCGCTCGCTGGTTTTAGTGGGTTAGTGCATCCCAATGCAAGTCACACACGCCAGTATGCCTTAACGAGGTCCTGATATGTTGCGAAAACATTTCCACTACGACATAAAAAAAGGCTATAATTTATCACCGTACTCCCACGGGAATAGGAAGTACGCGGGTGAAACCGCAGGGCGCCGAGTACCTTATAACAAAGGAATTTGGTATAGAAAATACCCATTGTGAATGAATACCTGTGCACAACCCAGAATATCCTCGCGTAGCATATGAAGATGAGCAGCGCCGGCACTATGAAGGCGATCACGAAGAGAGCCGTCTTCGAGGAGCGGCCGTGATCATCAGGTACAATGGAACACGTGCCCAACTCTGCGTCGTAGTCGAATTTACCTGGAAGATTACTCAATGTTACTTATCAAGTAAAAAGTTTGAACATTATAGTCCGGCTTTTTTATAGCATAGGAGGGCAAACGAACAGCCGAAGCCTTACGACTATCGACGCCCATTAACATCCACACAACCAAAGGTTATGCAGATGCGTTGCCCTCCTTTTCCCTATCCCCCCGATGGGCCACCGGAAATTCGCAAGCCGCACGAAACGCGACAGCATAACTGTCACTTTACGCCGGTATTATGTGAGCGAGAGGTACCACCTCGGTCATGCCAGCTCAATTTGGCTGCAAAGCAGCATGCCACTACTTCTTACTAAGCTAAAAAAACTAAAGTCACTCTTTTACATTATACTTAAAATAGCCTTACCGCCAGAAACCATAAAAATAGCTTACATATTTTTTATTTATTTTTGTCTGTTTCTGTCAGTTATTTCCGATTTAAACACCAATTACAGAATGCTGATGTTATCTTACTATCTATCTATCTTTCTTTCTATCTATCTATCTTCACTATCCTTACTAATATTATAAACGTGAAAGGGAGGTTTGTTACGCTTTCACGCGAAAACTACTTGACCGATCACCATAAAACTTTGTACACATATTCTCGGAGGTATTTGAAGTAACATAGGATACATTGAAAAAAAAAAGATTTTTTTTCGGGCGAAGCTATGGGCTACAGCTAGTTAAGAATAATTTGGGGTATAAACTAATCATCGTCAATCCAAGTACAGCTGTAAGTTCAAGTTAAAACGGCCAATGACTATACATATATTATAGTGAAACAAATTTCAGGATTTTAGCAACCATGGTCACGGGAGGACTCCCGTTCTCCACGTTGAGTCCACCCGTGACCATGGTTGCTGTAAAGTATCCGAAACGTCGGACTCATAAAACTTAATAAACCGCGATAAAATCCTTCATTGTAATGTAAATGTTTCATTATAATAAGTGAAATTCACGTAAACATAAGAAAACAATAAACGACTATATAATTTGTCATTATATAATTTAAGCATGTAAATGGCCTCAGCTGATTGATCATTCAACCCACGCGAGCTCCCAATATGGTTCGTTTAGATGGAATTATATGTCAGATGTAAATTTGCGATTTCCATATCCCCGTGGATTATGAAGCAATTTTGGTGTTTAATGGGATATAAATTCTGTCTGTGAAGTTTTCTTGTTCACCTGTATGTATAATGTCATGTTGGCTAGGGTCATGTATTTTCCCCACCATGGTTCAGGCCTTGTCGTGGCGGTGGGGCACAGTAGCCCAGGGTGATCCAAACACCTTGGGTGAAGCGAATTAAGCCGAGGGGGCTCTTTGTACCCCTCTTATAAGAAGAGGGGACAAAAGAGCAGGGGGCAAGGGGTGAGGATGGGAACCTCACCTCATTGTACTGTCCAAACGTTGGGAATGGTTGTTCTGTGGTGCAGGGCAACCACTCTGTGGAGGTGGCGTCAGTCCCCTGAGAGACTGACTAGCCGTCGAGGTGCCCTGTTGTTTTTAGATCCGGGGCACCTCACCAAAGGCGGCATTGGTGGCACTCGCCGGGTTTTAGTGGGTAAAGCTGCGTCCATTTACCATCTCTCGGGCGCAGCGAGTCCCACATACCTGCCTGGGGAGACCCACTCCCCAGCAGTATGCGTCAGTCCATTTCCCGGCGTAAAAGAAAAAAAAAAGGGTCATGTATTTTGTAAGTTTTTTATACGAAAAATTGATGCGTAAATGCATTGACGCCTTGTCTTTTTTTAAAGTTGAATTTTTATTACAGCGTTTCAAACTATTTCGTCTGTGTTGCATGTCGCGTGACGGTCGGCCGCATATAGAATAAAAGTTTCTCTTTTACTGTGGTTTCATTAAACAATACAGTCTTTTTTTTCGAAAGGTCTAGGTTTTTAGGCCCCATGGCCTTTAATATAGCGTGATGCTGTAATATAGCGCGTATTTTATTCCTTCTTTCGTTTTTCGTACCTTCTTATAAGTAGATAACATAAGTTTTCTTTGTTTCTTTTACCTAATTTATTTTATACAGTGGAGCCATCCACTGTGTTTTGTCTCATTATGCGCTAGGAAGTAAATAAAGCTATCCCATGTAAACTGTGATAAATGGGCGGAGCGATTGTGGAAATTATTTTCAAGGGTCTCGTCTTTACATAAAAAAAGAGTTTCACGTCGCCCCGCTCCCCCCAGCTCTTGTCCTGTGGCGTATATAACTGTTATTATATCATGGGTCTGAATACATATAATATTATGGCGTATATATTATATTATTTATACCTTAGCTTTATTCAATACTAACATAAACAAATTCATTTTACTTCAATTATTTAAGTTTAATCCAACGAGTATGCATAGAAATCAGGAAAACATTAATGTGAAAAAAAAATAGGTCTACAATATTATAAATTTTGATTTAAGAATGTATTGGTAGGATACCTTAATAAAATCTCGTAGTAATTCCAATCCAATGAATTCGAAACATCTAAGTCTTCCACTTTCCGCAAATGTCTGTATCCAAATATTTTTTTATGAAATTTGATAAATTCAAATGCATTGAATAATTCAGACGCGTGTGAATGAACATGAGCCAACGCGAAAATGTCGTAAAAATGTATGTTGACTGCGGCGCAAGGGAAATAAAAATAGAACCGTCCTGCTGAAGCTCACTAAACTATGCAAATGTGCAAATAAATTTTATTTATCGTATCGCCTCTATCATCATCATCAGCCTGATGACGTGGTTAATCAATAGCTTGAAGGCCCGGTTTCCGAAAGAATTAACAGATCAATTGTTAAAATTGTTAAGTGTCAAATGAGTTGCTAGAAGCATGGTTAAATATGGGTTAAGTACCTTAATTTGATCAGCCTGTCAGTTGACATTGCCATTACAATGAAAAGCTGTCAAATTTGACTCTAGAATCCGACACAGCCATGTTAGTCGGCATACACATTGACTAACGTTTTAGAAACCGGGCGGTAATCCTTAAATTTTGAATAAGGGGCAAATAGCTCAAAGACATGCAGCAGTCACTGAGTCAACAGAGAAAAGTAGAGGAGCAGTGACCGGTCCAAGAGGACCTCACACCTTCCTCCTAATGATGATGACGATGATTTTAGAGAAGGTGCATTAAAATACTCTAGTTTTGCATATATATTATATTAAAGATTTTTAATCAATCAATATATGTTTTTTAATTAAAGTGAAATTGCTTTAGAATCGTTGTGATTTCAAACCGGATGCAACGGAAAAAACGACAGGTAAGAGACACAAATACAAAAGAGTGAGGGAGAGCAAATGTCGGTGTGTATGTATATTGCACACTGTTTAATACAAGGAGTATTTGAGCATTTAACGTGTGTTTCTCTTCTATCGTGTGTGAATCGCACACACACCTTTTTTTATGATTCTTTATATTTTAAGTAAAGAAAAAGAAATATTTCGGTATTTATTGACAGTGGCCTATGCCCAGTTGACAAATATAGGTCGAGACATGTATGTATGTACATTACCAATACAGTAAACATTATTCTGTCGTGTAAGGACATAAAATTACTCACTAAATCTGTTTCATAAAGGCCACATAAAAATCTAGTTCATCATACTTTTATTACCTATTTTACTATTGCTGAGGGTAAGTAAAATATTACCTAACATCCTTATCCCAGATATATGGGGTTTAGTGAAATGGGCTGACCTTAGGTTGACCCAAAATGAACTGTAACGACCATTAGATCTGACATTTTAAGGTCACACAAGATCCCTTGTAATGACTTAAGAGTAATATGAGAATTTAGGTTATGTTTTTTATGTTATTTACGCCAGGATTCTCAAAGGTTACTTACATATTTGGGGGCTCCTTAAACTACTAAGCACGCCTTAAATCCATATGTCATCAAAATGTAAGCAGCTCCCAGAGTTGCGTTTGAGTATTGACATCCCGTGTGTATTTAATGGGTTCTTCAAATTCGTAATTGAACTCTTAACACGAGACCATCGCTCGCTCACTGGTAAAACATAACATCGTGAGGAAACTTGCATGCCTGATGAGATTGAAAGTCTTTGAAGGTGTGTGAAGTTCACCAACCCGCATTGAACCAGCGAAAAGGTGAACTATGACTTAATACTTTCCGATTTCGACGACACCCGTGCCCAGCAGTGGGACATACATGGGTTGATACTTTACTTTTTTTAGGTGTGTAACCACTCGTATGTAGAATGTTCCAGAACGTACCCCATATCCCGATGAGCGTGGGTATCTGCATCCCGTAGGAGAACATCCAGGAGAACACGATCATCAGCGCGATGTTGTGCTTGCGGTAGACGCGCGCGTACCAGCTGTGGTGCGCGATCATAATGTACCTGGAACACAATCAAAAACATGAGTTGACGATGAAACTAACCCAAACGGCTCTCTGGTCGAGCTACTGGAGACGCGGGTTCGAATCCCAAATGAAGATAATAATATTATGTATGGAGAATACAGTCTGTACCGGGTCATTTTAACAAAATCGGAGTTTGTGTGTAATATTAAAATAACCGCTTTTTACGGCAGAAAGGATGGCCGATAGGCCAATAAGGTTCAATAGTGGATGTCGAGTTTTGGTAGACGAAGGTCGGACACTAACCAGGCTGCAAGACGATCTCCTTGCTGTGGCCGTTCCGTGTTGGATGCGAGTGGCAAGGGATCGGTCGTCTTGGTGTTCATTGAGGGAAACCTATGTTCAGCAGTGGATGGATAGAGGCTGATGACGATGATGATGATATGAATATACTTCACTCATATCTTTAGAGTTGCCAAACTTTATGACTTTCTGTACACAATTTACCCACAATTTTACTAAAACCCTTTTGCGCAGTTAGATTAACGTGTTATCAACAAACTATCCGCAGGGGCAAATGGAACCATGGAAGCGGATTTATAGCGGTTATAACTGATTAAAACTTTTTATGTTTCTGATAGACTTCTACAAGTATTCAAGTTTGTGGCTTATTTTCGACGTAACTTTCAATTCAAAAGGTTTATTATATTGGATGGTAAATACTTCGGAAGACGAGGTTCATCCGACCCATAAATATATGCTAGAGTTAAAGGATCGTAATGACGAAAAAAAAAAAATTAGAGGATGCAAAAGTGAACATAATTGCAAATCTTCTGACACTTTCTTCCCACGTTTTTAGGTGGGGCATGTAAAAATCATAATGAACTGTAATATCATTGTAATGGAAAAGGTAAATTAAGTTTGATTCTAAAAATAAATCCTTTTTTAAGAATTATTCATCACAGGAATATGTGTAGGAGTGAGCTGAGTGTCAAAGCTTTACAATAATAATGAAGAGGTTAAACTCTGCTCAGGGCCAGATTTAGGGGAGGGCAACCGGGGCGGCCACACCGGGGCCTCCACACACGAGGGGCCCCACAAAAAAGATTTCAGGATATTTTTTTTTCTAATACCGACTAGTAAACAACTTTTCCTTTGATATGTTTTTCCGCTGTCTTACTTTTGCCTACAGTATTTTGTGTAGACATGATTAAATTGTTCTTAAAAATCAACAGAAATGTATCTATATATATGTTTGTTCACTCTAATCAGGCGGTCAGTAAAATATCAAAATCTCAAATTAAAAAAAAATCTACATGGTTTCACAATAAATTATTTATTGAAAAAACTCTACTGCGGAAATTGTCTATTTTATTTAGAAAATAATTTAGATCCAAGGAGTGGAGGCCTCCACTCCTTCGTTGCCCCGAGGCCTCCACACCTCTAAATCCGGCTCTGACTCTGCTATTTAACTTAAAAATTAACATAATTTTATAGAGTTAGCAAATAAGCTTACTCCTTAAATAAATGGTTGTCTGTGTAGTCTGTTTACGAATTATAATTATATTTTTTTTGTGATAACGTCATCATAAGCACAAGGTATCACAAGCTGAAAGATAGATCGTTCGTGCCTCTCTGTCGCTTGTTTCGCGCTCTCGCTTGCACGCTCGATTCTACCGGAACGTGAGCATGATTCATCCTTTTTCGTGCGTGCAGCCGGCTTCCATCGATTTATAATAAACTAGCTGTTGCCCGCAGCTTCGCCTGCGTTAACTAAGATTTACAACGGGATCTTAGTACGCGAAATAACATTTTTTACACCTTGTGTCCGAAAAACCAAAATATCTTACGGAACCCTATTTTTATCAGAATAAAATTTAGCCTATGTTACTCGTGGATAATGTAGCTTCCGAATGGTGAAAGAATTTTTGAAATCGGTCCAGTACTTTTTGAGCCTATTCATTACAAACATACAAAATAGGTACAAATCTTTCCTCTTTATATTATTAGTATAGATATATTATTGTTAGTTATATGTTCAAAGTATTGTATTGTTTAAATTGTTAGCCTTCTACTCGACCGCAGTAACTGGATCCTGAGGAATACAACCTCGTCCGACACTTATCGTACATTTTATTGTCTCTATTTTATGGTAGTTGGATAAGCGAAATGGCACACGACTCACGAGTCACTGATGTTCATTACTAGTAGTAAGGTGATTGTAGCTTAAGTTCCTCTATTATCAAAAAAGAGTACTCAGGATCAGCCCAGAATACTCGATCATACCGTACTCAGGCTGGCGTAGATGCGCGAAATAAAAAAGCAACTCATGCATACCATAACTCTTTTAATCTAACTTAAGATGTTAGATTAAAAGTTTACAATTATACGATTGACGATCTCTGTGGCTCAATGGTCAGCGCGTTGGCGCTCAAGCCCGGAGCTAGCAGGCTCGAATCTCGTCAGGGAACAGAAAAGTTTCTGTGTTCCTGGGTCATGGATGTGTATTAAATATGTATTATATAATAAAAATCTTAAATATATGTATTCATCTAAACAGTATTAGATATAAAAAATAAAGAAATAAACGGTAATATGTATTTCCGTTGTCTAATAGAAGTTCTTCGGAAACTTAAAACTTTACTTACGATACCAGCCCCTCTAAAAAACCATATACTTTATGTGTCAACCCTACGGAGTTACCGAGAAAACGCGACTGCATAGAATCAATGTAGCAACCCTATGGAGTTACCGAGAAAACGCGACTGCATAGAATCGGTGCGTTAGCCACTTGTCTAGAGGGGCTGATTAATTTGGTGTAAAACCGTCTATAGATATTATTATTATTACAGCTAAACTGTTTAAAAACTAGCGCGATGGTGGTAGTTGTAGAGACTACAGAGCGTGATCACAAAGGCATCTCTTTAAATCATTGTATAATAAAATCAGCCAGACGTATTGATTACATTTCAATATACAGTTCGTTTATTAAATGTTATAAATTGTCTAGAAGCTTATTTTACAGCTGGTTTCATTTCTGATGCTGTTCGCCTCACCTGTGTGAATAAATTTATGAAAGGGTGATTTTTTTTACATATCACCGAATATGTTGAATTTTTCGTCACATTTTCTATTACGAAAAAAATATTTTAGGCGAAAGACATTCAATAATTTTACCGAAATATTTTGATTTTGTTATGTATAATATCATATTATGTGTAATGGGGGAGTGTATTATTATTTGTAAAAGGTCCGCAGTCGGCTTGTAATAAAAACACACTGTTACGGAAAAATATTTGTAAGAGATTTTTTTTTATTATAGGGCAGGTGAAACCGCAGGTAAATAGTAAATTAATAAAACGTAATTTTTCGATATACATCATCATCATCATCGTTTAACGACTTTATTTTAATATCTTAGATTTTTCTCACTTGAAATAATTCTCAGCAAATACATTTTCTAACCTACGTGTTCTAGTAGTTTGTAAGATTTATAGAAATTGTTATATAATGTGTGTTATATGAGACATTACTTTTTATTGTCTATGGATGGCACGGAGAGGAGGGCACCGACTCATTAGGGGGAGGAACCTCCTTGACCCACATAGCCCACCGCATATTAATGTTATGATCAACACGTATAGACGATCGCATTTACATTTTTATTAGATAAATTAAGTTCCTTTAGTTTAAACCATAAGGTATGAAATGACCTACTGATCTAAAATAGATAACTAGCAGCGTCCCGTGGTTTTACCCGCATGCATTACACCTATTCTGGGAATCTTCACAGTTTCCATTCTGTTTAACTTATGATACGTGATTCGTATTAATAATAATAATTTTTTGTTGCCAATGTTATTAATGTCATGTATTATCTGGCGTGGGATATGAAAATCTATTTTCAAATTACCGCAGCTGTTCCCCATCTGTTATCCTAATAGATGATAAGTATTATGATTTTATTGACTCAATATTTTTAAGACGCCATTTTGAAAATTACTTAAATATCGCTCATAACAATTTTATGATATAATAATGTAGCGTTAGTTTATAAAGTCTGTCTGGCGTAGAAAAAAGAAGTTATCAAAAGTGCACCAAGTTCTTAATCCTATTATTATTATAAACGTGAAAGTTTGTAAGTATGGATGTTTGTAACTCTTTCACGTAAAAACTACTGAATGGATTTCAATAAAACTTTATAATAATATAGCTTATACATCAGGATGACACATAGGCTAAAATTTTTACCTGTACTCCCACTGGAACGTGAACATCGACCACATAACCCATAGACTCCTAATAACAGGGGAACGGGTTCTGGCAACACATCTGACATATAGTTCCGATGTAAGCCGTAAACAATGTACTCAAACCATAGTGTCGTCTCATTCTTTCCCGTTGCGAAATATATCCATTTCTTTTTAACGTTCCGTGATTGGTAATGTATGACATTGAATTAGCTAATCACAGCATTACAACCCCTCCGCACTAACCATTGAGCCACAGAGGCCGTCTGAGTGTTTTTAAAAAAACACACCACGTACTCGAACATAATCCTCTTTAATACTGGTAACACTAAAAATGAATTTATTTACAGCCTATGCATAGCAGACTTTTTATTCTGCGCGATGGTGCTCCCGTTCGCCATATCTGGTTTCTGGACGAGGACCTGGTAACGGTACCAGCATTACAATCCCTCCGTCTCACCTCAGCTAGTTGCCAGAATGCATTTAATACGAAAAATCAAACATTAGGAGTCTATGGGTTGTGTGGTCGATGAACGTGAAGTACGCAGGTAAAACCGCGAGGCAATGCCAGTCTATTATAATATCTACACTGTCACTGCCAAACATAATTTCAGCTATGTAGTGACAGACACGCACAGAGCGCCGTGCGCAGAAGTTGAGATGAGCTATCTATAGGTACGAATTTTATCTTAAAAACATTATTTTAATATCAGAAGTTTCAGATATTTAACAGCAACTACTTAGCAATCCTTATGATATAACAGTACACTGACCTGTTCAAAGTGATGAGTGCAATACTCAGGAGGGAGACACCGACGTTGCCGTACCTCAGGAACGGTACCAGCTTGCACAGCACCCCCCCGTGGGACCAGGTCCTCGTCCAGAAACCAGATATGGCGAACGGGAGCACCATCGCGCAGAATAAAAAGTCTGCTATGCATAGGCTGTAAATAAATTCATTTTTAGTGTTACCAGTATTAAAGAGGATTATGTTCGAGTACGTGGTGTGTTTTTTTAAAAACACTCAGACGGCCTCTGTGGCTCAATGGTTAGTGCGTTGCGGTTCGAATCCCGCCAGGGAACAAAAATGTTTGTGTTCCTGGGTCATGTATCCGTAACACAAGTTCTTCAGAAACTTAGCACGGGACCAGATTGACGTGGTGTAAAAGCGAGAAATTATTATTATTACTCAAATAAGTCTTACTTGGGTGCTGAGTGTTCCGCAAAATGAAATACAATATAATGTATAACATAGCAAAAATTTACGATTTTTAGATTTATCCTTCTGCTTCTGTGGTGAGACCTGACCTCTTACAAATATGGCAATGGGAAGAACCCTATAGGTTTCGTTCTGACAGACAGACAGACGGACAACGGAGTGGTACTATACGGTTTCTATTTGACATTTCGAGTAGGTAACGGAATCTCAAAGATAGGTAAATGATTTAAGGACTAGTTTGTTTAGTTTTGCCACTCAAAGAGTCTGAAAGTAGGTTAAGTCGGATACTTACTGTACCTTCGCTAATGGATGTGTACACATAAACACATGCAGTTAAAAACACTAAACAACAGATAAAATAGGAAAAACTCGTTCAAAGCAAAAGAAAATGGAGAACAACTTTCATCATTTATTTTTGGAATTCTATGATATTGGCAAATCCTTTAAGAAGCTAATATTGAAGAAGAAGAAGACACCTTGATAAAAATGCTTATTATTAAACTGTTTTAAAACGACGCATTTACTTTGATTTTCACTTTTATATCGCGGGACTCGACATTTTGGATTTGTTAACGAATGTCTTGTTTAAAAACATCATGTAAATAACATCCGCTTAAAATAGCTTAAATAGACGAATAACCAGACCAATTTGAAATGCTTACTGCTTAAAGTGTTTTACTTGTTGGCAGCTATTTGTTATATTTTGTTCATTATATTCAAAATATGTATTAACATGTAATGGCTAAAGTTGAGGTTAATTTGAATCTCATCCATCAGAGAAACCCCACTGGGCTCTATAATGATGTAGCCTGAAGTCTCTGGGGGTGTACTCAATCTTTCAGAGATAAAATATTAAGTAAATAATATGTAAAAACAATATTATGTGTCATATACATCTTTGTCAATAAAGGCATTTAAAATTGATAACCAGCAACAATTATAGACAATGCATGTATTATTATTGGTTCGAAAATGTCGTGGATTAACCATTTGATTTATTTCTTTTTTTTTATTTCTTTCTTTGAGAAGATAAATGACATGTTAATAGAGAAGGAAACTTAAACCAAAGATTTACTGCAATTCAAATTCCTAACTCTGGGCGTGCAGGAGCTATATAGGGCTGTATCTATTAGGGCTTCTCAAGGTCATATCGGGTTAGACAACGAGAAGTTTTAAGATAAAAAAATTAATTTTAAATAAAAAACCAAAAACCGACTTCAACTAAAAAATTTAAAATAATATTGAAATACTTCAAGGTGAAGTAGAAGTATACTATTTAAAATTGGGTATTTTTGGAGTCGGTACCAGCCAAAACATCGATGCCCTTCACAGACATCTAATCAATACTTGGTGTATGTGATTAATCATTAATCATCAATATCCTCTTTGGCTGGCACCGACTCCAAAAATACCCAATTTTAAATAGTATACTTCTACTTCACCTTGAAGTATTTCAATATTATTTTAATTTTTTTAGTTGAAGCCGGTTATTGGTTTTTTATTTAAAATTAATTTTATTTTGTACTTTTTAGTTTTAAGTACATAAGTAGGTAATATAGTTTTTATTTTTTTTTGCAAAATATTTGGCGTTCCCGATCTGTGTTGGACACTAATGGTAAGGGACCTGTCGTCTTAGCGTTCATTGAGGGAACCTATGTTCAGCCTGGGCGGATGAAAGTTGATAATGATGATGAAGATGACCTCACAATACTTTGATACTTTAAAAAGTATCTTATTCAGTGGTTTTTGTTCATATCACATCGAAAAGTAATAAAATGAACAAATCATCTGGGTATACAAAACCAACCAAATAAGCATTTTGAAAATAACCTAGAAACCGCTGATTAGATGTCGATCAAATTAATATGGGACCAATTCAGAAACATAAGCTCTCAAAAAAAAGAAGAATCACCAAAATCCATTCTCAAACAATGGAGTAATCGTGTAACAAACATACAAAAAAAAAGAAAAAAAAAGGAGGAAATAATATACCTTATGATAAACGCAGCGGCCACATTCCTAACTTTGGGACACTTGAGCAGCGCCACGACTGTGAGCAGGTTGCCGAAGAGACCGGTGACCATGATGAAACCAGTCGCCACCGCAGCGAACGTCAGCAGACCCGGGGAGAACCTGGAAGTAATATTAGCATTATAATGAAACAAATTTACGGATGTTATCGCGGTTTATTAAGTTACCATGGTCACGGGAGGACTGAGCTGTCAGACGTCCTACTGTTATAAAGTTATTCGAAACTGTTATGATACAACAATATTTTATTTAGCCCTGTCTACGCAAAAAGTGTTAATCATAAGAAAAAAATATTAGCATTGTCAGACATCAAGAATACTTTGTAAAAATTCTACATCGAAAAAAAAATAGAAAATTAAATTCACCTAAAAATTTTCAATAAAAATATTCCTGAAATAGCCATTAATTCTAAGTCTCTAAAAAAAAGATAATAATTCCAAAATGGACTTGCAGCACTTATTTACCACAGCTACGGCTAAAATAATTTTTAAAACTTTTCCTAAAATATACCTTGGAAATTATTCATTAAAATGATTGCGTATCGCTAATTATTGTCGACACCTTTTTTTTTTTTCATTTACGTCGGGAAATGCACTGACGCATACCGCTGGGGAAAGATGGTAAGTGGACGCAGCTCTACCCACTAAAACCCGGCGAGTGCCACCACTGCCGCCTTTGGTGAGGTGCCCCGGATCTACAAGCAACAGGGCACCTCGACGGCTAGTCAGTCCCTCAGGGGACTGACGCCACCTCCACAGAGCGGTTGCCCCGCACCACAGAACAACCACTCCCAACGTCAGGACAGTACAATGAGATGAGGTTCCCATCCTTACCCCTTGCCCCCTGCTCTTTTGTCCCCTCTTCTTATAAGAGGGGTACAAAGAGCCCCCTCGCCTCAATCCGCTTCACCCAAGGTGTTTGGGTCACCCTGGGCTACTGTGCCCCACCGCCACGACAAGGCCTGAACCATGGTGGGGAAAATTATAATATTTAATAAATATTATGTGTGATATGTACATGTATTTATGTATATATTTTTATATGTAAAATTAAAAGAAAGAAAAATATTTTTTCCATTCACAAATTTATAATTTTCTATTTTTTTTTCAATGTACACTGTTACCCCTTGATTTTTGAATTTATATTTTTTTCCTCTCCCCAATGGTTGCCTGGCAGAAATCGCTCATGAGCGATAAGGCCGCCCTTTTGTACTTTTTTAACCATGTTATATAATTTCTATTTTTTTTTTGTTTATTTGTGTACAAATGAAGAATGAATAAACAATATTATATAAGTGAAAATAAAATTATCAGTTACACCAAACGGTTAATCGGCTATTAGCATTATAAATATTCATACAGTACACGCCACACGGTCAACTGACCTACCACGAGTAACGGTAACCATCCAGCTAGTGATGCGTCATGTTAACGCACCGTCTGCTATTCATGACACGTGCCTCCACGGAGATCATCCTTCCATGACAAAAGTGATTTGTAGGTCACTATATCTAGACAAATAGAAGGACAGTTCTTATGAGCGCTTTGAGGACAAACTCTGCGATGTAAACGTCCGCTTGGCGGCGTAACGAGAGGGACACCGCGATGTCCCTAGCATATGAGCCTACGAGAGCGAGCGAGTGCGAACTGGGGACATGTCCCCAATAAAGTAGGCACAAAAATCCTTAAGAACTGTCCTTCTATGTATGTCTGAATTCTTTGACCTAGATAACAAATTTGCACTTAATAAGGACTATTTTGAGCGACGATGGTCCAGTGGTGGGCAGACTCGGCCCCTTATATGAGAGGTTCCGGGTTCGATCTTGACCCCCCGTGTGTAAGGCACACACGGGGGGAAATGGGTTTTTCTAAATTTTTAACTGCACCCAAATCGAGACTCATCATTCGCTCACCGGTGAACGAAAACATTCTAAGGAAACCTGCATGCATGATGAGATTGAAAATCTTTGAAGGTATGTGAATTTATTATTTAACACCTAAATCAATTAACAAATAAAAGCTGTGTAATATCAAGCCCAATTTCATATAATGCAGCGCGTAAAGTTGAGTTGAACTATCTATATTAACAGATTCTATTGTTTACGGATAAATTTTTTGAAAATTCAGAGTACACACAATATTATATAGTTTTCAATGCGGAAAGTTTCCACGATATTTTTGCGGTTGAAGCTGAAGTTATTGTTACGAAGTTGATCTCGCACTTCTGAAGATCGTGATGAGCCTTTACAAAGTTTCCCAGGGATGCTGGGTGGATAGCGGATATAAACTTCCTTACAACTATCCTTTTATTCAAAAGTTTAGAGGTTGGAAAGCAAGTATTTAAATTTTAAATTGGTTTCGTGGACAGATCAATTTTGTAGAATGGCGGAATGTTAAGGGGTAGTAGTACCTACATTTTTTTACTCCAAAAAACCATTCCACAGAAATTATGTATGCTGATTACTAAATTTATGGTCACGAGGGAAGCGCTGTGCTGTTCTTCCCGCTGGTACCGTCTTGCTTCAATTCCGTTAAACAGCTTTGCTGTGTTGCAGGGAAGGGAACAGGCAGAGTAATTACTAGTACTACGACTTAAAATCCTATATCTTAGGATAGGCAACACTTCCCCACCACGGTTCAGACCTTGTCGTGGCGGTGGGGCTCAGTAGCCCAGTGTGACCCCAACACCTTGAGGTCAAGCGAATTGAGCCGAGCGGGCTCTTTGTACCCCTCTTATAAGAAGAGGGGGCAAGGGGCGAGGACGGGAACCTCGCCTTATTGTACTGTCCCGACGTTGTTCTGTGGTGCGGGCCTCTGTGGAGGTGGCGCCGGTTCCATGAGGTTTACGTCTGCCAGTTTGTCTATAACCAATCAACATAAAAATATACTACCTATCTAAAACTATACGATATAAAAATATCTTAATTACAAATTCAAATCTTTATTATTTTTAAATTCTATGAGCTTACAATCTTATTTGGTTATCTTAATATAGTTGTCCATATTTATAAATTATTCAAATTAGCAGGGAAGTGGACAGAGCGATGTCAATTAAAACACTATTTGTTGATTTGCGACGTTTCGGTCTTTTATAGGACCTTCTTCAGGCATATAAAATTAAAAAAACAAAAGTGGTGGAAAAACCTTACAAATTAAATGTTTTTGTCGGTTGTTCATATTTTTTATTATTTACAAATACAAGTTTTACAAGTTCATTGCGGGACTAAGTTCGCATGGTATGATTGTTCATGTATTATTCTATGCTGAAAATAAGTCTTTTGAAAAAGGCTTGAATTAAATAAAACCTTTTATGTGAGCGAACGTTATCCCCTCTCGAACGATGGCGTTGAGTGAGAATTCTCTAACAATGGCGCAGAAAGCTCATTGTAAGCTTACAATTTACTGGTGGAGGTGCGGTAATTTTATACCACCATCTGGAGTTACGTAGGTACGCTTTGTACGTGGTTTAAACTAGGAATAGTTTTTATTTCCATAATATATTAACATTTTTCTTACAACTTTAACTATACATACTTCTTTATTTCTGACTAGCGTCGCTTATATTGGTAAAAATAACCTTTTTTAAATGTATCGTATGTACCTCCGAGAATTTGTACAAAGTTTCATGATGATCTCCAGTCCGAATTTTATTTTTTCCTTTTTTTAAGATTATTTTTTTTTTTGGAAGAACAATTTTATCGTATTTTATCACTAATGGTACCGAGCAAATGCTCGGTCAACCAAGTACTATAATATTAATTAGGATTAAAAACTTAGTTTAAAGACTTCATAAAGTAAGTATCAGCTCATATAATGTCCCACTGTTGGGCTCGGGTCTCCTCCTCGAAACTAGGCGAGGAGGGTATTGGGCCATAATTCAAAAGATGTGCTGGCACTTCCCACATCTTCTTTCAATCTCATTAGGAACGCAGGTTTCCTCACAATGTTTTCCTTCACCGGTGAGCGAGCGATAGGCCTATCATACAACATAACTATTTTTTCTTCGCAAAACACAGTAAAATTTACGGTACCAATTACGGTAAGAAGTAGGTTTAAATGGTACCAAGCTTACTATAGGCGCATTATACATCATCATCATCCTAGCCTTTTCCTAACTATATATTAGGGTCGGCTTCCAGTCTAACCGGATTCAGCTGTATACCAGTATTTAGGCGCATTATACATATGTTGTTAACTATTATGATTGTTCTTTAAATGGTAAAAAAACGTACCACGAACGCCTACTATCTTGGCCACTAGTTTGTAAAATAAATATATAAAATCATTTGGTAAAAAATAAATTAGGAAACAAACAATATGTATAAATATATACATTTTTATTTTTGTATATATTTGTTTCTTTGTTCTACATTAATTTATTATTATTGGACTTGTAATAAAATCTCAGGCTCTTAGTAAAATAATTGTAAATACGAGAGCTGCTCTAATTAAAATTTTATGTGGTTCTTAAAATTGCTTTACATTAAGCGGAAGTCTTTTGTTGGGGTCCTTTATGCCTTTGAAAAAAATATTTAATTAAAGAAAGCGATGTGAGAATTCAAATATCAAAAGATTTTAAGGCCATTATAAACATTACAATAAGAGAATGAGTAGGCACACTGCTGTAACCCATATCTGCTGTTGGTGCAGAGAAATATATAAACATGTTTAATTTTCACATGGTTTGAGTAGCTCTTTATTTGAACTCAGAAGGTGGCGAAGGTGGTTTCGTAGCGGTCGCAGGTTCGAATCCCGCCAGGTGCAGATAATGCTTGCACCATGGACGTATATTTATATAAATTTCTAAAATTAGGATAACGTGGTGTGTGTTAAGTAATATTTATTAATTTATTACACTGCCTGTCCTCCTTTTATCTCTGAAAACAGGAAAGTTCTTTCACGGGAGACACAAGTGAGTTTGTGGTATTCAAGCAGAAGACCACGGCACAGCGATTCCTTCCACCGGTAAAATCAACGTTGAAAACCAAATCAATAATATTGTAATCAACTTACTTGGAAAGTTCACTTTGTTTGACGAGTGAATCTATGTCTTCTGTCATGTTAACGATATCCAAGTCCGCCATTTTGAAAACTGGAATAAAAAGAAATATTATTATTAATAATGTGATTGAATAGATTTTTTCTTTGATATCGCTGTAGCAGAGTCTATTAAATTGAGATTTTTTTTACCGAAAACTTTCTCATTTTCCTTCTTCGAGTAATAAATTTTTGTTACCTATTTTACCTATATTAAAACATTATAAATTTATATGTTTACAATTTAATTATGTTAACCAATTATCAAACTAATAAATCTGGTAGGATACAAAATTTGTCTTCGAGATTTCCCTTTTACGTGTAAGTTACTGAATGCTTGAGATGTACAACGTTATAAACTTATAACTCATCAATTGTAGAGTTCAAATTATATTGTCCCAGTGACCTTATGACGTCGTCTTAACTGGATGGAATGCCTCTTGTCCAATTGAGAAGCTGTCCAGATATAGGATTACTACTTAAACTAAAATATGCTAAACGTAGCAGTTCTTAATTGGACGTGGGTGAATAAATGATTTTTTATAATTAGCTGGATAGACAAACTGGCACCCAGCTGATCTACTTTAAAATTTTGGTTGTGTTGCGTATTTTAAGACATTAGATGTTAAGTCTCAAAGATAGTCACATGGTGTTAAGTCTGAATGGAATATTTGAAAAGATTATATGGTTTTGTAAAAAGTATATTTTTCTGTGTCAGTATTATGTTTGCATTTATTTTTTGTGGAACTGTGTTGCTATTGACTTGAAATAATATTCATCGTGTAACATTCATTTATAAGTATAATATAACTAATGACACTGATGATATCGAATGATATCAAAACAAGAAACAATGACAAGTATTCCTTATACATAATATTACAATAATACCTCGGTTTCGATTGTAATAAAAATATGAAAATAGCAAAGCATTTTTATATAAATGCCTGTTTTTTTTAAATAAATAATTTGGAGTTTCAAAAGGCATGAACCTTATTAAGCTTTAAATGGTCCATAAGGATTCGATCCTGTTTACATTCTAAGAGTAGGATTTAAATCTTATCCACATGGGTTGATAATATAAAATACTAGAATACATGTGTAAAAAGGTGAAACGTACCACAAATTCAAGGCATTGTTTCCACAAAACCAATAACTTTTGGTGCCATAAACGAGTAGGTAATCTAATAAATCTCAAGATGTCCATTACGCGTATTGTTCTCTTAGGTCTTATGATACAGGCTGGTTCTAGCCTATTGTTTATGCTAAGATATATCGAGCTTTCTAGTGCAAAAGTTTTGTAACTCGAGCGTGAAGAAAAAACATAAATTTGACTGTCCTTTACTTATTTAGGTGGCCATTTTCTATGTTAAATTGTACGATTTATGTTTAGTGCCGTCATTTCAAGTGTGGTTTTATGGTTTTTCCTATTTCACCAAATTCATGGGAGGATTTCAAGATTATTGTAATGTTTTGTTATTGTAAAAAAATACAGAGTTCTTGTATAAATAGTAACCTTTTTGGTTTGGTTCATTTTTTTTATTATAAACGTTTAAGGCTCGTGGCTTAATAGCTGCGCGGATCGATTCACCGGGTTAAGCAGCGCTTGCTAAGGTTGGTCTGTGGATGGGTGACCATCATAACGCTAATCTCTGGAACTGCTGGGGGCCTAGCCAAAATGCCATTAAGAAAGCGTTAGCGATGTTCGAAAATGATAAAATGTATGGGATTGACGTGCTTAGTCACGTGGTCCATCCTATACATTTTATGATTTCGAACTTCTCTAACGCTTTCTTAATGGCATTTTGGCTAGGCCCCCTGGACGGATTTGAAAGATTCTTTCAGTTTTAAATAGCCTATTTATTGAGGACAGATATAGGCTACATATTATCGCGCTAAGACGCTGTTGTGAATCAAACACAGGCAGCGACCAACAGCCATCTAAGATATAAAATTATCAATATAAGATTGCCATATAGATCAATATACAAGTGAACATTTCTAAGTTATTCTCTTACTATCACTACAAGAGCACTCTCAAAACAAATTAACACAATTATTCATGTTAATCCATTCTGCCAATAGATCTACCAGATATTACACCATGCGTTGCAAACACGGACACGCGACTTAAACCTCTATTAACATAGGATTGAGTATAAAATTCAGTAAAACTGTATAGAAAGTACTAAGACAGGGAAACTACATAACGGACGCTCGTATTGATGGTTTTTTTTTATATTAATACTTTTTATAATATTATACTTCAGTAGTAAGAGCTTGTGTTCGAAGTGATAATTCTATATCTTACTTCTTACAAATATTATAAACGTGAAAGTTTGTGAGTATGGATGTTTGTTACTCCCACGGGAGCGGGAAGAACGCGTGTGAAACCGCGGGGCGCTGCTAGTAAGGAATAATTCTAGATATAAGTGATGAGAAAACTTTTAACTAAATTATATCGTTGCTGAAACTGACGGTCCCTACCATGGTTTACCTTGCTGTGGCGGTGTAGCTCAGCAGCTTACGATGAGCCCAGCACCTTGGGCGAAGCAAATTAAGGGGGCTCTTTGTATACCTCTTATAAGAAGATGAGATATATTTATAAAAGCGTAGGGGGCAAGGGGCGAGGACGGGAACCTCGCCTCATTGTACTGTTCCGACGTTGGGAGTGGACCTTCCGTGGAGGTGGCGTCGGTCCCCTGAGGGCCTGACTGGCCGTCGAGGTGCCCTGTTGCTTGTAGATCCCGGGCACCTCATCAAAGGCGGCATTAGTGGCACTCGCCGGGTTTTAGTGGGTAGAGCTGCGTTCACTTACTAGCTTTCGGGCGCAGCGAATCCCACATACTCGGATGCCGTAATGCCGGATATTTTGTTGATTTGATTAACCGGACTATATAACTGAAACTGACAGAACAAGTCACTAAAGCAATGCCTGCCGGAATCGAACTTGAGACCATCAAAACTCAGAGTTAAGCTCATTTTCATATATTTAGAAAACTTCTTCTTCTTTAAATTTAAGAGCTTCGCTCTTGTCGGTGGAGCTTTTTCCATTCCTGTCCGCACTCCGCCCTTCTCTTGACCTCCTGATACGACGCGACCATCAGTTTTTCCTTCATCTGGTCCATAAAACTTCTTCTCGGCCTGCTTCTTCTTCTGCATTTAGAAAACTAGGCCACCGTAAACGTTTGTACGAAATTGAAAAGGCGTTCAAAATATAGAAAAAGTATAAAAGTCATTATAAACTATTTTATGAAATAAAAAACGGAAGTAGGAAAATGAGTCTTTAAAAATTTTCCGCACGAACAAGCAACGAGTATTTATTTAATGTCAAATGTTTTTATGGAATCATTGAAATCGCACGAATTTCCGCCAAATAATTCCGCATTAATATAATTCATCATCTTAATCATCATCATCATCAAGCACTGGGTCAGATTCGCATACGAACCAGACGCGTTTAATATTATATGAATAAATAAACTTATCTTAAACTAATGGTCCGGGAGCCAGGTGAAAATTTGGTCAATCATTTCCTCCCGCGAGATACTTCGTGAGACGTATCAGAGAACAGTATCCTAAAGCCTCGTGATCGTCAGCTGGCTCTCGGTTGGGGGGATGAGCGGTGGGAGCCCCCCACGCATGAAGGTAAATAAAATAACAATTCAGTCACTTCCTCTCAGCTCAAATATTTGTTAAATTGTAGTTAACCCAATATCTCAAGGAAAAAAACAATAATCAACTGGTTATGCCATGGTCTAGTCGTAGACGTACACCTTGTACGTCAGCTGGTGACTAGAACATGATTTTTTTTTTTACTTTCAGTGGAGTGGTTTATATGGTTGATAGCTTAAATATAAAGATATATTGGGTTAACTACAATTATATATAATATATAGAGCTGAAGAATTTCTTTATTTGAACGCGCTAATCTCAGAACCTATTGGTTCAGATTTGAATGATTCTTTCAGTATAAGATAGCCTATTTATCGAGAAAGGCTATAGGCTATATATCATCCCGCTAAGATGCTGTTGATCTTAGTTAACGTTAGTGAAGCTGCGAGCAACAGCTAGTAATAAAAAATAATATCCCTTACATATCTCATGGGATAAAAACTTGCGATACATACATAAAGTTACAAGCCACAGTACCACGCAAGCGTTAATTGAAATTTTAAACTGGCATTGTCGTTTTATCAGACCTTGACCTATATTAATTTCAATCCAATAAAGCTGATTGTTTTGTTTAAACAAATTAATCTCAAAACTCCGAGTCGTTTTTTCTATTCTACAATTTACGCAGAAAATAATTTTTGAGTTTTGAAGTGAAACTTCTTTAGAATCGTTGGGATTTCAAACCGGATGCAACGGAAAAAACGACAGGTAAGAGACACACATACAAAAGAGCGAGAGGGCAAATGTCGGTGTGTATATATATTGTAGACTGTTTAATACTTGCTTGTATTTGAACATTTAACATGTGTTTCACTTCTATCGCGTGTGAATCGCACACACGCCTTTTTTTTTTGTAAATGTTAGAAACATTTTTAATGTCATTTTCAACTTTGATATTGGCCATTTTAAGGTTCTTTTTTCAAATTTAAGCGGGAATAACCCTGGGTATAGCTAGCTATAATTGGCGTGGTACACACCACACCCACACGGCCTTCTGCCCCAGTGGAGCGTAGAGCCCACACAAGTCAACGACCATTTAACAATAACACTCGATTGGTATGAATTGGACGGACAGATTATATAATCTGTTATATTAATATATTAGTTATTGCCTACTGGCTACTAGCGTCGCTTGCTATCAAGACAAAAAGATCGTATGTAAATTGTATTTGAAAGACGTCTTATAAAGAAACAATAAAAATGTGGCTAAAACTCTGTAAGGTTAGGTTAAGAAAAACGAAAAAAGCTACAGGCTGCCCTTGTCAAATCAAAATATAAATACAATAAAATCTTTAGAGCGAATGCCTTATTCTCAATAGCATGGTGCTGTGTTAAATAAAATCCCTTCATTTTACATTTTACCATCTTTGGCACACACAAATTACTGACACACACACTTTGTATTACATATATTTTATTACCTTATTTTTACAAGTATCTTAAATAAGACAAACGTAAATAAATTCCTAAAATTAGGTGCTAAAAAATAAACTATGGTAAATATCTAATTTGTCGGCATCGGTCGTCTTGGCGTTCATTGAGGCCTATATTCAGTAGTGGACGGATAAAGGCTGATGATAATGATGATGAAATATCTAATTTTAAATACATGCTTCTTAATGGTGAACATATACTATAACAAAGTCTTTTATGAAAACGTATTTAGATTACTTTTCAACAACATTTTTTTATGATTACTTACAATTTATTTAATGCTCGATATTTAAGAGCAAAAACTTTCTATGAATAAATTGTGATGGACTGATACAAATACCATGCATTGTACCGATTATGAGAAAACTCTTGTCACATGATCTAAGGAATTCCCATTGTTTTGGCGTTTGTTATGGGAGTGGGTTTGTGGCGTTTGGGCGTCGTTATATCTTTTCCTCATACTAGTTTTTAAACATGAATAACCGTTGATAATTTTATGTTTTACTTGCATTGAGGCTGCATACATATATATCCTGCTATCAATAATATCAAGTAGAAATGTGACATGGTAGGAAAAGGGCGTGTTGTGGATATTTTTGACGATTTATTAGACGATATTTGACGAGTTGATGAGTCTGTTTCGCCAGTTCTTCTCAGTGGGCTTGCTTGTAGTATTGACGGTCAAAAATATACGTACCATTTTGAATATAAAAAATAAAGTTTTTAATGACGTAGTTGATATTTTAAAAGAAATAACTCTGGGCACAATAAACAACGAAGTTCCTAGTATGAGGTGAGGAAAGTTATGAAGGTGGGGAACCCGTACGCGAGATGACCTATTAAACTCAGAATGAGAAACATTTCAACCAATTTGCATATTAAGTCAAGCACGCCATAGATATAATATATGCAATAGATAAATATATTGTTAAGCTAAGGATTTTAATGGTCAAAGCTACATTTTAAAAAATCACTAAAATTACTTACAAGGGAATAGTTACCACGTTTTACCATCTCATTCAAGACTTATTGTGAACAAGATACTCATATGTCGCAATATTCAGCTTCACGAAATTAAATTAAAAAGCGACAGATCAGAATTAGCGACGATGGTTCAGTGGTGGGTGGACTCGGCCTCTTATGCGAGAAGTTCCGGGTTCGATCCTAACCCCCTGCCTTGAAATTTCTTAGTGCACCCCAAAAACGAGACCACCGTTCGCTCCAGGTGAAGGAAAACATAGTGAGGAAACCTGCATGCCTGATGAGATTGACAGTCTTTGAAGGTATGGGAAGTTCACCAACCCGCATTGGGCCAGGGCTTCGGTAAACCAAAGCCCTCCTCACCTGATTTCGAGGAGGAGACCCGTGTCCATCAGTGCGACGTATAAGGGATCAACCCTTTACTTTTTTTTAGATCGAACCTAAGCTCTTGTTTGTATCAGTATTAATTCTGTATATTTATCCTATAAAGCTTTGTTGTGTTCAGATAAGAGGAGCATGACTGGCGGTGTAATTAAGGTAGTTCGTTGCTAGGTCTCTTATGTTATGACCTTAATTGCTCTACTACCACTGTGTCTGTTATTTATATACTGTCATAAGCTTCTTAATATTCCGTACTTATTTCCGAACGAAGATAAGGTCGCGATACGGAAATAAGGAGGAAGATGCAGGTATGAATATGAATATGGCTACACTACAAGGATAAATAAACGTAACATACAAATATATATTAAGAAATATATAAGTAGTGTATCAGCTGTCTGGTTACCATAAGAACAGGCTTTGCCTAGTTTGGGATCAGATAGCCGTGTGTGAGCTGTCCCAACATATTATTATATAATTTAAAAAGATTTTTTTTATCATTACGGTATGAAATGATTTTTGTTTCATTTTAAATTAATACAGACTTGTCTTAGAGGAAATATCTACCACGGCTTACTTATCTAAGAATAATTATCATGTGACTTTAACTCATATTTATTCTAAGCAATATCATTATTTTGTAATCAATGCGTTCCCTACTGTAATTAACCTCCTATTCTTCTGACACATACGTTTCTGCAATATGCAGTTAATGGAAAATAATTATTTCATACAAAACTTGTTTTTTCCCGCGGTTTTACACGCTCTAAATAAAAAATAATTCTTAACAATTAATCTATTAAATACAGAGATTTATTGAATTCAAATATGAAACTTTTTAGCTTTTTTATATTAGTATGGAACACTATAATATTTAAGTAAAGTAAAGATAAAAACACCATATTTAAGTAAAGTAAAAAAAAAAATCCATGCATTGACCGATCCTTCATGCAGCCAAGGGATCGGTCGTCTTAGCATACATACATAAAGGCTGATGATGATGATGATGATAAAAATAATGGTTAGTCATAACCCAATGTGACATCACCAAGTGGGTGGCAGAAGCGTAAGCGTCGAGGGTAATTTGGAGAGTTAACCTCTATATGCAATTGTGATGATTATAATATTAAGCTTCTGTAGTCGCGTTGTAGACTTCTAGGTACGCTGTACAAACCTTATAACGTTTATATGTCTCACTGCTGGGCACGGGTCTCCTTCTCGAAATCAGACGAGAAGTGTGTTAGGTCATAGTTCACCGACAAGCTACCAAGCTGGCCCAATACGGCCTGGCAACTTCACACAATTTCAAAGACTTTTAATTTATATAATACAATAAAAATAAATAAAATAAGACTAAGGAAAGGTTCTATTTTTCCCCTTACATTCACGGCAATAGGAAGTACGCTGGGCGCTTGTCACAAATAATCTTTGTCTGTTTTGTACACGTTCTGATATTTTCTTCAAGGACTCATTCACTCATCAATTTTTGGGATTTAGCTGGACATTTATCGCAGAATCTATTGCCAAATATATTTTGGCAAGCGACAGACGCCATCAAATCATGTTTAAAACTTGGCGGTTCTAAATCTTGCGTATTAGAGTTATTTATAATGAACACAAATTTCATAATTCCCATTCGAATGAACTAATGAACGTTTTATGAACAATTGTTTCAGAGTAATTATACAATAACCAAGCTATGTGTTAGGTCCCTTAGATTTCCTTAATAGATAGAAGGAATATAGAGAATATAATATAAAGAATATACTATCTTTAGAAGTTAATAAATCACGCCCCGGTAAGAAAAAAACATTTATATTAATCAAAGAAATCGATTAATTTTGTCGAGATTCAAATCCGTTATAGTTTCCACCATCATCATTATCATCATCATCATCATCACCATTGGCGACTTTCTTTGCTCGTCCTGTTAGTCACAGGCTACTAATGATAAGGCCCGACACCGCCACCTTCGCGGATATCGTAGTAGTGAATAAATGCATTTTTTATGATATATACTTAGATATACTTAGAGCATGGGTTATACATTCATTTTTATTAAATGTACAATGAATTCGTTAAAATACATAGCAAAAGCATACAAACATAACAATAATTTAATGCAATAAGCTAAACATCTTTGAATGCCTCAGTATTTAATCAGCTCCCTTTTTCGCTTCGTGTGACATCTTCGTGTGACATCGTGTAGCATCTTAGTTTTATTTTACATTCCTTACCCTGGCCATTTAATATATGAAAATCGTTTCTTAAGGAGTAAACTACAAAAAAAAAATCGACTCAATTCAAAATACCATTTGTGACCAACTAGGGAAAACTGGGATTTTTCATCACACGGTGTAATAGGTAATCAAATTAAACCGAAGTACTGGTGATTACTTTTTCTTACATCAAAGCACGGCATTGTTATGATAATATATCCCATATATTAAAACTTTAGTACTATAGTGAACGCAACGATATTTTTACTAAATAGTGTTGTAAAATTTTACGATGTTTTTATCGACATTATTAGCTTTATATTACAATTTGATGGTTTTGTAATTTTACAAATGAGCTGGCACGGAATACATGTTTTTTTTTTCAGAAATATTAAGCATTTTGTGTCAAATGTAATTGGAGCTAATAATAGCTGTGATTTTAATAGATAAAAAGAATTGTATACTGAAATGCGTAAAATATTCGATAATGTAAACTTTTTCTTATCTTACTTACTACTTACTAGACCAAATGTCTGTATCCATTTGTAATTTGTATATGATTCCTTTCTTTATGGCTATGAGCTATTACTATTTCTCAATATCTTACTTATGTGTGTTTGAATATTTTTTTTAAATAATAACTTTTTTATTATTTGCTCAGTCCTTGTTCATAAAATAAAGCCTCCGTGTTTGAGTTTCGTTTATCTTTGTGATCAAGATGTTGATTTTAATTGAAGATGACATGCAAAACAATTCTCATATTATTCATAAACATTGCCATGTTGCTTTTTCGTATAATCTTTAACAATATTATATTCGCGCGATATGATAGAAACCGGAGCAAGGCCCTAGATGAGCATCAGTAACAGGTTCAGTTTATTTCTTCTATAATATAATTTTGGAGTCATACAGAAAAGGTAGGACAAGCGATGTAAACTAGTACCGAGATTTACTATCTCATGTCTTCGGATAGACTTCGGAAGACCACGCAGGATCTTCAGGATAAATATTCTTAAGCGATCTAATCGGCTAAATCACGTCGTCGATTGAATGATCGAGCGATCGTCGACGTAATTTAGCCAATCACAACTTCAAACGAACGAACGAACTTCGCTGTCGTTTTCGTAATGGCGTTTCGACTAAGCCCCCTGGGCTTAGACAAATTTCGTAGCGGAAATATATCGAAATTCGCCATAGACTGTCAGTTATCAATAACGATTTCCTAGCGATCGGTAACCAATAGACAATTTGTGGTTTTGCCACGATAACGGTAAGCCCATATATTTTATTATTTTCGAACTTTGCTATCGTTTTTTAATGTTACTTTGTCTCATTTGCATTGAAGTCGAGCGCAAAGCAAGCACTGCCGTACCATTTTTACTGGAACCATTTCGCCGCATTTTCAGGCCCCTATTTGAGAACCTCGGGATAAGACCAGAACGCAGAAACTCGCAAGTCGCACAAGATTAACTATAATAAAATTTTATATATATATATATATATATATATATATATATATATATATAAAAGAAATGTGGTGTCGTGGGACACCAGGTAGGAACGAAGTTCCTCCGGCTAAAAAGAAAGGTATTATACACTACTCGCTTGTGTATGCGACTGTCGCGCCTGCGCACGTCTCATTTAACGCTTTTTATTCCACGCACTTTTTCTTACGGTTTTACTATCACATTTTTTCAGTTCGGTCGCGCAGCAAAATCCCTACCCCCCCCATGCCTGCCGTAAGGAACTTCGTTCCAATAAAAAATCACAGTAAGGAACCTTAGACTTGGCACGACTTTGTCCAGATTTCATTACTTTTTAGAGATGATCAAGCAGCTCCATCGAGACTTGGCTAGTTTTTTAAAGAATGTTTTTGGGCGGATTAAATTCTACTATAATTGATTTTGATTTATTTTTATAGTTAGGCAATAGAATTTGTTTCAATTTATTTGACGACCACTTTGACCACTTGACTGTCCTGTATAATATATGAATGAACCGAGAAGTCTGTCTCACTACCGTAGAGTTATTTATCTTATCATTAGATGAGTTAACCACAAACAACGAAAGTTCTATATCTCTATAAGTATGTCTAAATGTTTATAATTAATTTACCAACTAGAATAACTACCGCCGCCTGGTGGCAATATTGTTGTTTGTAATATGTATATTGGATGCCAAGAACTGAATTTTAACGACAATTTAGACCCTGTGTTTAATATTGGCCCACAAAGCGCGAGGCGCCTGCTTGCTAGAACTGTCTTTGTCCAAACTAAATTATTAATATCAGCCATGTATACAAATGATTAAATTTTATCGATAATTTAGAGCCACAGGCGAGTCCCTTCTCTTATCATTATACCAGTATTTGTTGCAATTTATTAAAAAAATTTAGGCTTGTATCAAAAACTCACTCTATTTTCTATTCATTGCGTCAATAGAAATTTTCACTTCAAAAACTAAGTAAAAGCTTTCGATTATGGCTTTAGTCTTTAAATGAAGTTTATCACTTAATTTAAATCTCTGTATAAAATTTAATCATGACAAAAAATAAGTAAGCGTGAAATGGATTTAAATTTTGTCGTAAGGAGTTCTTTGTGTTACTAATTAAGGATGGTAGCTTCATACGTGAAATGTGCCTTTAAAGTATACAGAACACATTTGACGAGTTAACGAATTTTCGAGAACAATTAGTGTTGCTAATTCAAAATTAATATTTCCAATTACGGCTTCATGAACGTTCTTTTGATAAAATTTTATAAAATAATAATTATAAAAAAATTGTTGTTACTATGCTTAAAATTTACAACTGAAAATAATATTTAGGGATGTCGTTGATGGAATATTTAATATTAAATAATAAATTGTTAATTTGTTAATTATATGTAATATCGAATAGCGAAAGTATGAAATGTTTGAATTCTTATTTTTTAAACCCTAATACAGCTTACATTATATTATGCTTATTCATTCCAAAGATCTAAATACGTAGATAATATAATATACTAGCTGTTGCCTGCGGCTTCGCCTGCGCTAACTTAGTTTTGCGGACGTATCCGGTTTGATGATGATTATTTTTATAGCCTAAAACTCTATTCCTTAATATAACAGCTACCTTCCAGTAAAAGTCCCGTCAAAATAGGTTCAGCCATTTCAGAGATTAGCCGGAACAGACAGACAGACAAAACTTGTAAAAATGTTATTTTGGTATATGTGCCGTATATATTCATATGCATGTTTAGAATTTTTAGAAGCGGTTATTTTAATATTACAGACACTCTAATTTTATTTATATATAGATAATATAAATACGTAGATACCAATATACAGACGGATACGATCTAGTAATAATAATATTTGTTAGATCTACTTGTCCTTAGCAAGTCAAGGAGCTTGACTGGAAACTCTCGAATTTTCATTCAACGGAATACTAGTTCGATATAACGTGAAAACAGCAACACTTCGTTAACGATACTATGGAGTGTACTCGCGGTGTTAAGAGTTGTGTCAGGGACTAAAGAGGATCATCCGGTCATAATATTTATTACCGTACAAATTGTATCTTCGTAGAGTTCTAAATTTAGTATTTTACAAAGAAACAAGGCTTATGGAGACGCCCCACCATGGTTCTGGCCTTAACGTGGCGGTGGGGCTCAGTAGCCCAGGGTGAGTCCAACACCTTGGGTAAAGCGAATTGAGACGAGGGGACTGTTCTGCGGTGCGGGGAAACCGCTCTGTGGAGGTGGCGTCGGTCCCCTGAGGGGCTGACTAGCCGTCGAGGTGCCCTGTTGCTTGTAGATCCGGGGCACCTCACCAAAGGCGGCATTGGTGGCGCTCGCCGGGTTTTAGTGGGTAGAGCTGCGTCCACTTACCATCTACTGACGCATCCCGCTGGTGAGACCCACTCCCCAGCAGGATGCGTCAGTGCATTTCCCGGCGTAAAAGTAAAAAAAGGCTTATGGAGACGTAGATCGCGTTCTGTACCCGCGTTTGCGGAACTTTCATGCAAACACTACTAAAAAATTTTTTATGAAACATTACAATAATATGAATTATACATAAGCATATAAAAAGGGCTATAATTTATCCCGGTACTCCCACCGCAGGTAAAGCCGCGGGGCGCAGCTAGTCCATTATATATTAATAGAAGCCACGTAGCAAACGCCTTCTTTTATTTATAATAAATATTATTTATAACACAAACGTTCTTCAACAGTTTTTTATTTGAATTTATTTACTGAAAGGTTTTGAACGTTTTCTTTGATCCTATTGTAAAAATGTATACGTTGAATAATATAATTACTGACCCTATCTAACATCAATATGGCTTGTATTTGTATTGTGATCATCGTATTTTTATATTTTATATGGTTATAGGTTTTAATGAACAATGCATCATATCTACAACATTAACAGAGTGATTGTGAGTGCATAACATCGTAAGTAATACTCACGAAAGTTGGTAAACTTCCGAAATACGTTTTCATTCATTACAACAAAAACAACAACAACAACAATATTACAGATATTTAAACAAATGTATGTATATACTTTGGGGAGATTCGAAACTGCGACATTGACATATATATCCTACCCCTTAGATCATTAATATGTCTAGATGGAGTGTCGCCCTACAATCAAAACCAAAAAAACTGGCCAACATTTTCAAAATATGTTCATGAATAGTGACACCAGCTACTACAGTTCTCCCATAATCATCCTTTTTAATCTCGTTGCACTTCAACACAAACCTTCATTATAAATAAAAACAATAATGCGTATTCTATGACAGCGGGACAGATACTAAATACGGAGAAAGCATTTAGAGGCCAACAGTTGGACGCAATTTTTTTGGACGTGTTTTCCGCGCGACACTCTATCTAGACATATTATTGATCTAAGTCCTACCCATTACACCAGATGGTAAAATTACAAAATACTTATGTTTAAATAACATTTGTAGTCTGTAATAATAATTTATCTAAAACACATGACATTTATAAAGATAGGTATGTAAACATATTAATGGCAGTTGGCGAACTGACAGATAAGTTTAGGATGGTAAGTCAACGCTCATTAACAAAAATAGACCTAAGAACAGCTTTCTTCTTCTTCTGTACGTCTCTCCGAAAAAGTGCAGCTTTCAAAAGATAAAAGCCATCCATCCTGTGCTGGTACCAAAGACGCACAAAGCTTCCAAACGGACACAGCTGCGAAATAACCATAGACAAAATGCATTCTCTTAACGAGGATAATTGACTGATTCATATCCTTAGACTGCAGCAATTAACTAATTCAACGCGACAGAAGTCCACCATCTTTAAATAGGAAACGCCCACGACACACTATAAATTATTTCGTGTCTCTGGTTAACTAGACTGTGACTTTAAAAGAGTTTTTATATATTAATATCTGTTGTCTCTGATTGATTTTGTATTTTTTTGTACACGGAAATCTTTATTGATAAATAGTTTTGACTGAAAAAAATCATATATTATTTTTTGTTTCATAAAAAACTCGATTTATGTACTTTCTGTGGAGTTTATTTTTGGTGCATGATTATACAAAAAGAGCGACGATGGTCCAGTGGTGGATGGACTCGGCCTCTTGTGCGAGACGTTCCAGGTTCGATCCTGACCCGTCCGTGTATGCCTAGAAATGGGTTTTTCTAATTTCTAAGTGCACCCCAAACACGAGACCATCGCTCGCTCACCGGTGAAAGAAAACATCGTGAGGAAACCTCCATGCCTAATGAGATTAAAAGTCTTTGAAGGTATGTGAAGTTCATCAACCCGCACTGGGCCAGCGTGGTGGTACCCAGCAGTGGGACATTAAAGGGTTGATACTTTACTTTACTTTATACAAAAAAACTATTGAATAAAATTTAATAAATGTATGGGGTTTTACAATCAATGAGGAATTAATCCTACAGTAATATTATAGTAAAGTTCCTGTGCAAAAATAACAATAAAATGACGTAATTCTAAATAACATACACTCAATATTATCAACCTAATTCAACGTTAGATTCTGGTAATAGTAGGTATTTGATTGGAGACATTTCCATGCAAATAATTTACATAAATTGATAATGCTAAAATTAGTAATAAGTCACCTCACTATTATATTGGCTATTTTACATACATACATGTATACGATTTAATTATTGTTCTGATTATTTTTGGGCTCATTTTTGTTTGCTGAAAATTCTCTTGACATCTCACGCTCGGCAAATGTCTTTCATGTATGCAGTATTCATATTAGAACTCATAATTAATAAAAAATCTGTAACGATAAGAAGAGCAATCGGAGTGCTCTATGCTATCTGCCCTCTATCTCTATCTGCTGCAGCCATGTCGTTAGCTATCAGAACAGTAGAATCGACGTTATTACTATGGTGCGCTAAAATATATAACAAGGTGTGGCGGACAAATTTGATAGCGCACCTACTTTCATAGAAAGGAGGTGCGAAATGAGTGGAATAAAAATATTAATTTGACAACGTCATTATAAAAGAGGACTTCTTATTAGGATGATGGGATTGTAAAGAGAATTTTAGTTTTATTAATTGTAAGTCTTTTTATTTATAATACAAACTTATATACCGATAAAGCTTGTTTCAATGACTGTGGAAACATCCTAGTGATATACAAATAGTGATCCCGACGTGATCCACAAAGTAATTTATAATTTATAATATTTGCATGTCAACTCTATGTATGTAATATTGTTGTCTGTCACTTGTGTATACAGTGCTAGATTTACGCCTAGGCCCGTGAGGCCCGGGCCTAGGGCGGCAAGATTTGAGGGGCGGCCAAAATTTTTAAATTCTAAAATTTCAGAGGCGAAAAAGTAAAGACAGTCTCCTTTGAAAATGAGTTTTGATTAATTTTTGTAAAGTATTTTCCATAGAATTTATAATAATTCAATTTGTTTATTTACCTTTCAGTCTATGAATAAAATTTTTTTTAAAGATTAATTATAGCCTTTACGGAATGATATTCTATCATTAAGGGCGGCGCCATAAACAGGGCCTAGGGCGGCATCAAGCCTAAATCCGTCACTGTGTGTATACCTAAATAATAGGCTTAAAGGTCTCGCAACCAGGCCATAAAATCTTCAAAAAAAAAAATACCTTAATAATAATAATATATTTGTGCATCTTTATTTATATCTAGCTATTTCTCTTAATATCGCTAGTTAACTTAGATGTAGAGCTGTATCCGGGCTGATGAGTATTTTTATGGATATCTGCCAGTGAAATTCCTATCAAAATTGTCCCAGCTATTTCAGAAATTACCCGGAACTAATACACAAAATATTAAAAAAAGGTTTTTTGATCTAAGTACTAACCGAATATACTTTCATATAAATTTAGTAGAACGCTGTTAATTTGATTTGTAATTATGTATAAATAATACTTCGATTTTATTTATTTATATAATAGATTCTTCCCACCGTATCTCCCTTCACTGCCGTCTATTTCACCTAAGCGGCTGGACCGATAGTGATAGAGTTTTCTGTGTGTGCTCAAGTGGATTCAAGAATGGTTTAGACGAAAAAATGTTTTGAAAAAACAACGTCTGTTAGGTCCGCTAGTATCTCTACGATAATACGATCTTGAATGGCCTTCCGCTGTGACTAATGGATTTTTTGTATAAGAAATACGTATAATACTCGAAACATGAATGATACACAAACGTGTCAAGATGACGACATCGATGGCATTGATGGCAACATATAAAAAAATTACAAACGTCTGATTTATCTTAAGAATTTCTTTTGTGTGGCTGTATCGTATTTATCTATATATATTATACAGAGGGAAAGTCTGTGAGTTTGTGAGGTTGACGGTTTAAAAAAATACTTCCATCGTTACGGCGAATAATTTCTAAATATCCCTAACTTTACAAATTTAGTATCATCATTATCATCATCATCAGCCTTTATCCGTCCACTGCTGAACATAGGCCTCCCTCAATGAACGCCAAGACGACCGATCCCTTGCCACTCGTCTTCGTCGAGGAGATCGTCTTCCCAACTGGATGATGGCCGATCAACACTTAACAAATTTAGTATGTGGAAATAAAATTTACTTTTGATTTTTACGAAAGTACAAGTCTACCTTATCTTTATGTTTTTTTGTTGTATTGTTTAAAAGTTAATGCTTAAAATATAATTTCATTAATTTCGTCGCTTACATTTATTTATTTATTTAAAAGGAAACCAGTCATAAATTACGTTAATACATTTGTGATATAGGCACACACAAATCTTTACATTGGCCAGAATAAACTGAAATAATTTTAAATTTCTAAGCAATTATAACTTATACATTTGGGAGCGATTAATGTTTTAAATAATCATCAATGAAATTTTTTAATTTCTCTTTAATAGGAAGGCATATCTTTTGGAAGCATGCATATTGTTTTAAATGACTTAATAACCAATTAAACATGCTATGCTCTGTTATAACTTAATAGTCATAACTTAGTAATATGCTAATAAACTAATGTTTATTAGCATTTAAATGTTAGTGAGAGGCTTCGAGAGTGACGTCGCATGAGTCACCTGAGAATGCGCTTGAGTCAACAGTTTGGTGAATCAGGTGGCGTGCTAAGTTTGGTTTGCATAATTGTTTACTTACTCAAGTTTCTACACTTCCTAGTATATTTTGACTTTGTATGTTATTTGAGGATATTATTTGTGTCATTCCTGTATATTAAAATTTTTTTACGTGACAACGTCTTATAATTCGATGGAGCCGGAACGCATGAATATACATGACTCATGCGCCGTTACCTCGCTCTGAGGCGTTCTGTTTAAGGTTTGAAGTGTAAGCAAGAGCGCGGAGCGAGCGACAGAGGCACAATCGGCCCATCAGTATTTTCTTATAACGTTGTCACGTTCAACTATCGTCAGTAAACCGAATTTACAGAGAACCGATTTTTTTTATCTACTTTTTCTCTGTATAAATGTATACTGATATGATAAAGCGGATATACCCTATGGTTTGTTTGATTGCATTGGCTCTGAAACTAGTAGACCGATTTGAATAATTCTTTTACCTTTAAAAATCTTTATTATCAGCAAGTTAGATATACCTATTACACAGACCAAAAATTATTGCGTGCGTGGAGCGTGGAGTTTAAGACGCAATACTCACGACCATTTCAAGTTACTATTTTTAAATATAGAATACTGAAATACTGAGCGTTACTTCCATCAGAAAAAAAATCAAAGTTAAAAAGCTAAAAGCTTCATTATAAAAATATGAATTTACGTAAAGGTATTCGTCTTATGTCCAAAACGTTAATAAAATATTATCTATAGCAATTTCTAAGCGCTAATCATGAAATTTTATTAATTTCCAGCGACAAGAACATTTACAAAAATAACCTTTAATCTTTTTTATGAAAATCGTACTAATGTACTTTTACAATTTAAACATCGAAGCTGACATAAAAATTGACATTTCCAGCAAAAATTTAAGAAAACCCACCATAAAGGTGCCCATAATACGTTTTATGTATAAAATCCTTTGAGTAATAAAATTTTAACTGTTTGTAAAAATATCGCCTGATCGAGCATTTTGATGTCTGAATTAGCAATTTAGACAGCGTGCTGTTGAGACTACAGTCGTTAGTTTTTCTTTAAATATCGAATCTAAAGGTAGTCTTTAGATTTTATTATCGTTCCTAGCAGACCGTTTTTATGTCGATCGTGATCGTTTTAGCAGACATAAAATACTAGCAGCGCCCCGCGGTTTCAGCCGAAACATCCCATTCTCGTGGGAGTACGGGGATAAATTATAGCCTATGTGTTATTCTGATGTGTAAGGTATATTATTGTAAAGTTTCAAAATACCTGATTCATCCTACGTTTTCATTCACAGACAAACTGCCTAGGTTACCCGGGGCTGGGTTAACGTGGTTTGTTTTAGATAATATCTAATTCTAAGACTCAGTAACTTTATTTTTCCAAGACTGTTACTATGTAATATGTATATCTATAGTAAGTTGAGAACCTAAGTGTCCGGGCAAACCTGGTACAGGTTTTATGACACATAACAAATTGTAATTGTGTTTTGGTAAATAAGTTTAAAATAAATAAATAAAAATAAAATCAATACCTAAATAAAATAAAAAAATCATTACCAAACTTAATATATCATAATATTTAGGTTATAGGTGACGTCAGGAATACTTAAATATTGATCGAATAACTCGATAGTGCGTAATCGATTAAATATTAAGCGATTCCGATTATCTTATCGATGCTCTTCAGAATTTTGATTTGGGTCAACTTATGTTGGTTTTACCGGAATTATTGTAATTGTACAAATAAAGCTTTTCGCGTTCGTCTGATAATATGTCTGGGGCTGATATAATAATTATTCGGAAACTATATTATCATACTAAATGCATTTAAAAGTATATCGGTACAAACATAAAAGAAATATCTTTCATTTATTTATTTTTTGTTCCAATAAAAATCTGAAATTTCTGGGTCAAAGTTTTCGGGACTTTTACTGGCAGTTAGATGATGTTATATTGAATAATGTAGTCTATAATACAATCATCATGAATCCGATGACAGCTATACATGCGCGGGCGCAGGCGAAGCTGCTGCCACCATTTAAACTATACATTAGTATAAACTAAGCTAGCTCGGCTATTGCTGATGCAAAACCTTTCCTCTTTACATTAATAAGGAGGTTATGTAGTTTTAAGTTCGTAACGAATAAGCCCAGAAGTCATTGGACCAATAATTATAATCCCTCTATTCGAGTCTCGAAGTGCCCGTCGCCTTCTTACAATCGGATTTCCCGCCATTTTCCATGTGACGTAAACATCACCCAAATGACTTTATTTTTCATAAAAAGGATAATAATTGGGTGGCGAAGTTTTAATGAGATGTAAAAGTTTGGAACGTTAAGTTAAACTTAAAATAATGAAAGCCTTTTTATGGTTTTATTATGTTTTCATTCAACTATTAAGTACTTATCCGCGGTTTTATCTAGACAGTAGACAGACAGATAAGTCTGAAATGGCGAGTATATTATGGTCTTACGCTATTTTGCTGTCAAACAATTTTTACAATTTAATATCGATTTTTACATTCCTGATGTTTTGAATGCTTTAGAGCAGCCATGGTCACGGGAGGACTAAATGCGTACCTTTGTCTACAGTCAGTAGACTGAGTAGAGCTGAGTCCACTTACCATCTTTCAGGCGCAGCGAGACCCACATACCCGCCTGGGGTGACCCACTCCCCAGCGGGATGCGTCAGTGAATTTCCCGGCGAAAAAGAAAAAAAAAAAGACTAAATGCGTAGACTTTAGAACGAAATACGAAAGTCATAGTTTTTAGTAATTTAAATTAAATATTGTGATAATTTTATTGGCGTTGGTATGTTCTGTCAAGGCCCCGCAGTCGTCCACAGTTCCGCCGGGCCGGGCAGACGATCAGAACTTAGGCTTTAGTGGGTCGACTCGACCAACCTTAACATCTCGACAGAGAGTGTAAAGTAAATGAGCCATGTCATCGAAACTACGCGAAATGGGCTGAGCGAGTGTGGAAATTATTTTGGCGTGTTTCGTCGTAAACTAAATTAATCTATACGATGTTTTTATTAGAGTATATTTTATGAGATCGCGCAAAAACATTGTAGGATTGATACCTGTGGGGCTATTCTGTAAGGTTGTTTTCGAATCTCGAAAGCGGAATCCGCGGTAATATGACGAATTTGACAGATTTGTATTCTTTAAAACTCGACTCTCTACATATCAATAAAGATCATTTTAGAAGTGACGTAATGTGAGCTCTATCACTCGGGTGAAGCTCGATATTGAAATAGTTTCTTACAGAATAGCTCTACTGTCGTTGTTACTTTATACCTCAAAATGGTGGTCAAATACCAATCTTCGTCGTTCGGTCAATGAACTCATTCATAACACGAGACAAGGCACGACCAATTAAATTAATTAACACAATGGTCCGCGTTGAGAACTTTTTTGTAAGGCAAAACTTAAAAACAAAACGGCAAAACAAGGCCAACTAACACTTTGTCTACCTAAACGCTAAGCTACCTAATATTGAGATAAGTGTTAACTATGAGAATGAGATGAGAATGAGAGAGACAATAATAATGTTATAGAACCAACAACTCAGTAGTCTCCGAAACATTTAGAACGTAAAAAACTTAACTATTCAAGAAGTTTCATTATAAGTTAAATTCGCATAAACATTAGAAATTAAGATATCGAATAATTAGTACAGAAAAAACACAATGAAAGTGCGGAAAGATCTTATTTTTTAAATCAAAAATATACTTTTAGACAAACACACCGCGCCAACGTGGTACATTCGTAAAAGCTTGTGTTACGGGTACTAGAAAGGGAAATTCATTTAAATACATAGTTAATTTAATACTCGTCCGGTGCATCAGACAAATTATTAAAACATGGCGGGATTCGAACCCGGGGCAGCTGGAAATAAAAATCCTTTAAAACATTTTTTTAATTTCAATTTAATTTTTCAACGTTAATTTTCATTTGATGAATGTTACAATAGATAATGGCGTTAGTCACTTATAATCATCATCATCATCATCACCATCATCATCATCATCAAATCTACAATCCCCTAACGATAGTCAATTCACCATTTAATCAAATGTGAATTAGCCAAAGAGATTTCATTATATAAGTGGGGCACTGACCAATTAACATAAAACTCATAATCCGAATTATAACAGAGATTTCACGACAAAAATAGGTCAATGACATTAACAAAATAATTATATTCACAGCCATTTGTCATAATATCTATCGTGGTATACCTTGGCTACATTTAACAGGGGCTAGCGTGTCCACTCCTATACTGGACAATTAAACGTAATTGGGACCGGCCGTTGGGGACTGGATGCGGGTCAAGAGGCAATTGTGATTAAATGCTTAAATACTGATCACGAGACAGATACAACTCTAAATGATCACTAAATAGTTCCGAATAGTTTTAAGGTAAATCTGCATACTAATCATGATATTGTAGAAGTCTAGTGATTACTAAATAGTTGCGGACTTGTATTCCTTCCTACGCTATAAAACGTGATAATTTTAGATCCAATAGCTTGAGCTGTAAAGTATCAACCCTTACATGTCCCACTGCTGGGCACGGGTGTCCTCCTCGAAATCAGGCGAGGAGGGTAATGGGCCAATAGTCCACCGCGCTAGCCCAGTGCGGATTGGTGAACTTCACATACCTTCAAAGACTTTCAATCTCATCAGGCATGCAGGTTTCCTCACGATGTTTTCCTTCACCGGTGAGCGAACGATGGTCTCGTGTGCACTTAGAAATTTAGAAAAACCCATTTCAAGGCACACACGGACGGGTCAGGATCGAACCCGGAACCCCTCGCGTAAGAGGCCGAGTCCGTTCACCACTGGACCACCGTCGCTCAAACTGATAAATACATAATATATTATCTATAGTACTTATAATATTATAAAGAGATTTAATTGTTTGTTTTTATTGAATAGGCTCCGAAACTACTTGACCGATTGGATAAATTCTTTTACTGAAGCACACTATCCCGGTGAACATAGGCTATATTAAGTTTTCAAAAAGTTAGGGACCCATTTTAAATCTTAGTTGACGCAGGCGAAGCTGCGTGTAACAGTATTGATTTTAATTAATGTGATTTTACTTTCGGATATAAATAAAATTTGGGTATATTTTTTTTTAGTTAGCCTTTAGCCTGAGTTAGCTTACGAAATCTTAAGAAAATGTTAGCAAAATAACGTAAAATGTTAAATTATTGTGATTAATTTGATATTTCCACTATTATTACTACTAAATTCCTGTGGGAGTACAGGAATAAATCTAATATATAAAATTCTCGTGTCACGGTATTCGAATTTGAACTCCTCCGAAACGGCTTGACCGATTCTCATGAAATTTTGTGAGCATATTGAGTAGGTCTGAGAATCGGCCAACATCTATTTTTCATATCCCTAAGTAATAAGGGTTGTTCACCCTTAAAAATTTTTTTTAAAGTTTTGGACGATTTTTTTTTAAATTTTTTTTATAATGTGGCATTAAAAATATACACCTCTAAATTTTCACCTCTCTACGATCAACCCCTATTTTTAAAATGCAATTTTAATTTTGGCAGAACGAAGTCTGTCGGCGCAGCTAGTATTCTATATGTTATTCTAATGTATATAAGCTATTTGACTGCAAAAGACCAGAGCGAAACAGAAATAATAGTAGAAATAGCTTTATACTCACACGTCTGATCTCAAGGGGCAAATCCAAGCAGTCGAGTCGAGTCGTTTATGTTATGCCACATTCTGTCTTAAATAACCCAACATTGCAACTTTAAAATCGAGCGAATCAGCGGAGAACAACTAGTATCTACCTTTCAAGAGACCTCGTCTTTTATATCTGAGGATCGCGGACAACACAGAAATACATATACATATAATATTAAATAACTTATTACGAATACAACCTTAAAAGATAATTAATACAGCGAATGAGACCTTAATAGGTTATATAATATTATGCTAGCAAAATAACTTTCTTGTGAGTTTGTAAATGCATCATCATTTTTATTAATATACTAGCAGCGCCCCGCGGTTCCACCCGCGTACTTCCCTGTATAAGCTATATTATTGTAAAGTTACATTAAAATCCATTTAGTAGTTTTTACGTGAAAGAATAACAAACATCCAAACTTACAGGTTCATAATATTAGTAGGATTAGATAAAATACTTAATACAAGTGCAGCCTCAGAAGATAATCAATGCAGTGAATCATACATACGTGTTATGTTTGGAAAACAACTTATACACGTAAGTTTTTAATAATATAGGTCCTAAGTGGTTGCGACTTGCGATACAGTATGCTTGTAATTGGTATACATATGCTATATGCATGGTATGTTAATGTGAACATGTAATTGTAATATTAATATATTTATGCCTGTCAATCTTGAAGTCAGTGGTAAGAAAATCCAAGATGGCGGATATAACCACACCAACATTGTTCACTGTGGGTTGATAGTTAAACAGTTCTAAGCTCATATTATACGGATAGTTTGGATCGATTTTCTTTGTTATTTTTAAATTCTAAAAAATATAATCTCAAACATGTATGATATTTAATTTTATTTTCATGACATTATTATATTTAGAATTATAATGACCATTTAAATTTCCTTAAAGTTTATGAAGATTTGAACTCACAGGCGCCGCGCTATTACCCGGTCAGCCTGCCACTTGACAAGTCACCCAATTACTTCCCAGAAATATCTATGCGAGCATCTGACACACGCCAATCCGTAGATACCTATTATAGTTCCAGTAATTACCGATTAATATTCATATGAGTCATATTTTGGGAATCATCATCATCAGCCTTCATCCGTCCACTGCTGAACATAGGCCTCCCTCAATGAACGCCAAGACAACCGATACCTTGCTCGCATTCAACACGGACCGGCCACTGCGCGTAGATTGTCTTTTCACTTATTAATGACCGACTAAAACTTCGTCTACCTAAACGCGGTCTTCACTCTCGAACCTCATTGGCTTATCGGCCAACCGTTCTCCTACACATGTTGCCACTTCAACGAGCTTGTCCTTTACGTGATATCGTTAGTTCTCAGGCGGATGTTTTTGTTTCGACTGCTATCTGTAATCTGCCTAAGAAACACTCAGCATAGCACGTTGAGCTACGGCAAATTTTCGAACTTAAATTATGAGGCCACGTTTTCGCGCTGCGGGTCATCACGTGAGAACGCAATGGTATATTATGATATTATATTATATTTTGGGTATATCAATATGAAATATTTTCAAATGTTCTATGCCCATAATATTTGGATTTAAATTTTATCAGTAAAATGTGAAAATGTGTACTTGTGGTAGTACTCGCGTTAGAATTATTTTACTCAACAAAATGATTTCGTTAATGCATTGTTATACCTAATAATAAACTAAAAAATTATTCATTAAAATAAGTGATTACAATTAAAAATTTAACTTAGAGTAACTTTTGTTTGAAATATCGTTGCTTGTAAAAAACAGTAGCTTTTAATATTATTTTCTCAGAAGCCAGAACAATAGGGGTTTTTCTAGTGTAATCATCGCTGGTTACCGACCCCAGTAGGGCTATTCTGTAAGGTTGTTTTCGAATCTCGAAAGCGGAATCCGCGGTGATATGACGAATTTGACGGGTTTGTATTCTTTACAACTCAACTGTCTACCAATATCAATAAAGATCATTTTCGAAGTGACGTAATGCGAGCTCTATCACTCAGGTGAAGCTCGATATTGAAATAGTTTCTTACAGAATAGCCCTACTGGTACCATCCGATATTCGTCACGTGAGTGATGACGTCACAACAAACAGACACAAGGACATGGATAATTGTTTTACAATTTTAAGTCGCTCTTAAGTCACAAACAACCAATGATGACTCACACATCTTGGACATGCGAATGATTATTTCTTCGTCCAAAAAAACACTGTTGGATTATTCTAGAACTTTTGATAATTCATAACACATTGGCCGACGTTTGTCTAGCTAGCCTTTTTCCAACTATACTTTAGGGTCAGCTTCCAGTCTACCTCATCTACAACCCAGTAACTGTGTGATACGGTACCCCACAGTAAGACTAGCTGTTAGACTCTCGGGCTTCTGATGACCCGTAACGACTGTCAAAGATCCACCGATAACAGTCGGGACAAACGTCTTTTCGAGCCATGGATGAGTCTCGGTATGTAAATATGGTCACCCATCCACAGACCGACCTCGGCAAACGTTGCTTAGCCTGTTGAATCGATTCGAGCGGCTATTACCACTGAACCCCGAGCTCCTCATCGCCCACCGTTTGTCCGTGTTGAAATATTTGATTACAGGATGATGATAATTATTTTAATATCCCAAGTTCATTGAGTGCGATTAGATTATATTAGATTTGAGCGACAATGGTCTATCTAACTAGTATTACACTATCTTAAAGTTCGAAATTACACTGCGTATGTTAGAGGTCAGTGTTGGGTCCAGACCCGTACCATGAAATAGGTTGCTTGACACGCGGTAGCATGTCAGGCTAAGTTCTATATACATGATCAGCGGCTGTAGTGTGAAAATTTGTCGGATACAAAGGCATCTTCAGTTGCGAATGTATTCGGATTTCATATAATATGATATTGTTATCGTTTCGAGATTGATCGAACACTTTCTTGTTATGATGATGTTATCACAGTTATCATAATACATCGCTTATTATGGTAATCCCACAGACCACATAACCTAGGTTGGTATGTCTGTGGGTTATCCCTAGTGTCGCGGCTTAAAATATATTTAACAATAAAACAGTCATAGACATTAGTCACTAACAATAAAAAAGGAAGAAGAAAATATAAATTCATAATTTGAAAATATTCGATTATTCTCGCTCTTTCTCTAACACCACGCTCCGATATATTTTTTTTAATGTAAAATATTGTAAAACGAATTAAATATTAAACGTAATTCGAAACAGTACACGTTATTATTTGAAGACTTCCATATTTTGGCTGATCGTTGCTGCACCATCTACAGTAACGACTGATTCAATATACTATCTTTATCAAGTAGCAACCGTTTCATGTTTTACTATTTTTAGTCAACTAAAATATTCTGTATCATCGTCTCATGAGTTATTTAATAGAACATTCTAAAATTATCAAGTAATATATAGTAATGATAACACAATAATTTACCTTAGTGGTTGAATGTGACAAAGTTATTGTCAATAAACAGTTGTGTGGAATTATTGAGACAAGGCCCGTTCCTTATTCAATGCTGTGACCTCAAAGATATGTGACTAATTATTATGACAAAGATACATTAAGGCGGACCACAGACGCTTTTTAATAGTCATATTATTTTAATTATGGATACAATTTTGATTTTTCAAGCAGGTCTAATAAGCAATCGAACTTTGGAATTATCTTAACCAAACTTATCAATATTTTTAAATATATCTGATAAAAGTGAACCAAACAGTTTATTGCCTGGATAACGTAGATCATTCTAGTTCTATTGGCTTGTCCAGATAAGCTCTTGTGAGATTTCGCGGCAAGCTTTCAACTAGGTGTTACATATGATTTTTTTCTGTATTTTTTAACTATAAAAAATATGTACAAAGCTAGGGATGTGCTGTGCCGCTCCAGCTTAGATCCACCAATCTGCTTGTTCCTTTCTTTAAACAGCTTTGCTGTGTATCGGAGAAAAGGGCAGGATATTACGTCATAGGGTACAGTAAATGAGTTGCCTGTATTGCCTCGATATAAACATAAATATCTATAAAGGTGGCGCTGACACCATGAAGTGGTTTCCCCGTTTGCGAGAGTCTATAGAGATAAAATATTTAAATGCTTCTTTCAATATACAACAATATTTCAAGAGAAATTAAAGATTATACGGATGAACAGATGGCGCCACCGTTCCAATTGACTTTCAAAACGCGCTGGTGAAAGCTAGCGAGACACGCTCGGCAAAAAATGATCTTGTTCGTATTATAATCTATAGAAACGCACATGTTTTTTGTTTGAAAATAAAAATAAATAAACGCTTAGATTTAGAAGTGGTAAGAGTAGTTTTGTTTTAGTAGTGAGACGATCTCCGTGCAGTGGCCGGTCCGCGTTGGATGTGAGTGACATGGAATCGGTCGTTGTGGCGTTCATTGAGGGAGGCCTATGTTTAGCAGTGGACGGATAAAGGCTGATGATAACGATGAGGAGTAGTTTTAGCCTTTGAATATTTAGAAGGAAATCAAATAAGAAAAGAATGCGATAAGTTTCGGCATAGGTGATTCTTATATTTATAAAAAAATATATTATCGTCCTAAAGGACATGAGAGTATTTTTCTTCATCTTCTCCTTTTATTAATGGTAGCCCACAGTATTTGCCAGTTATTTTTTTTTGCCTTAATGACTCTCAAGACACTGCTCGTGAGATAATCGTTGTCATAGACAAGGTTATGTGCGGTTTACTGATGTACAAGGTTATAAAGTATTACAAGTATCTGTCAGTTCGTACGTAATAATAAAAAACAATGTCTCCAAGATATTAATAATATGTCCATTTTTTTCTTATTTTTGTTCAATTATTGAAAGTCCTAGGTAAGACTAAATTGTTTGAAATGTATTTATCCATGTAGACGCGGCGTTTGCAAAAAAAAAACACATAGGGTTACAATACAATAGGTTTCATGATAATCAGCAGTCATCGCGCGAAAGTGTAACAAACATTCCTACATTCACATTTTTAATATAAGTAAGGATGAGCAGTTGACATGGACTAATGTGGAAAATATACATCAAAACTTAACGTTTTTGTTTGTCGTAAGTCTGTGATCCACCTTAGGCATAGAAGTTGCGAATATTAGCGATAATTCAAGTGCGACACGCGGGTTATCTGCGAAACTTAATTTACGGACAGTGCCGTATTATTACGCCGATAAGATATTTTTATCTGCTGGACATTTATTTTGTGGACAAATTTTAATACATGCCGTATCATGGTAGACCATGAAATCAGAATACCTTTGTTTCATTAACAAATTGTACACTTTAAATGCACCAAAATTCAATAAAAAGTAGGTAGTACTTTTTTACTTCTAAGTACTAGTACTAGGAATCGCCCAAAATTTTCGGATACTTTACTTAACAATAAGAAAAAGAAACAATGGTCACGGGAGGACCATGAGGACATTAAGTCCTCCGAAACGTCGGGCATGTAAAAAATTAATAAGCCGCGATAAAATTCGTTATGAAGTTCTTTCATTATAATGAGTGAACTTCGCGTAAACATAGGAAAACAATCGAATGAAATTATAATCTGAATATGAAAAAAAAATCATCTAACTTTAAAGATATTTTTTTTTTGACTACCATCTTTTATTGATCTTTGGCGTAAACAGTTATACCCATCCAGCGGGGAGCGCGGTGTAACGCATCCCTCCCCTCGGACCATTAGTTAGTGTTCGAAAATATCGCAGGCAGTTGAAGGCAAAGGAAAACAAATGCTTGTACTATCATTTTTATCTGTAGTATGTTTTATGCTTGCCATGTCATGAGGAAAAGCTGCAAAGGGGCTTTTCGTTTTCCTTATCATAAATTGAAGGAATTGTGTTTTGTTAAATGACATTTATTGCAATGCAGGAGGCTAAGAGGCCATTCGTCGTAAACGGATTCCCAAGATATTCAATAAAATAAGAATTTATGGGAGTTGTGTTTCGTAATCATGATTTTTGGAGATATGCGAGTGATGGCTGACCTGGCTGGCTTTTAATCTTTATCAAAATAGCATAGCAGGTAAGGCTTAGAGACAAAGGTAAGAAACATGTTAGGTCGCAATTTAAAACAAATGTTAGAGTCATGTAAGTTTACGTAAACTTTAGGCATCTGTCTCTAGTTTCATTGTGTATGCGACTGCTTCTATCGTGAAAATCAAAAGGACGATTCATAAAAAAAAACTGCTTTTAGGCGTTATTTTTTATAATGGTGACGCGAGTGCCATAAGCACAAGGTTGAAATCCGGAAAAAACATATCAAAGTAAAAAACTTATAAAATTCCCTGAAAACTTTCCATATAAAATAACCAAATTACTGTACATACTGAAAGCTATGTATAAATAGTTATATTCCGTTCCCTAATTACCCGAATTAACCTGAGAATCCTAAGCTGAAGAAAATGCCAGTCTTGCCAACATAAAGATTTGTTCAATCAAATATTAAGGAAAATGGAGTCAGGTGAATTTTCCTTAATATTAAAGTTATTTTAAATTAAGTAAGTTGCATTTTAGTGAGGACCGTAATAATCTTGGCGGGCTAATCTTGTTTTTTCAGAAAAAAAAAATATTTTAGACCATAAGATATTCATCAAAAATAGCACTGTACTTCTTCTAAACACTGAAATGTTTTAAACATTGTTTAAAATATTTCAAGATAACAGTTTTACTAAATTTTATAAATTTAATTACCCATAGGATATAGTGAAGAGAATGCAAAAGAATTTCGATATTATATTTAATAAGCATAAACGCATGAGAGCTGAAGATGATAATAAATCGCTTACCTCAATTATTTTAGTAAAATAATAGGATCAAACTCTACCCGTAAATTTTTAGATAGATTTTACAAGTTTGTTATATTATTAATAGATTTATAAAATATTTGAAGTACTAATAATATCTTGTACAAACAAGCAAAGTAATAAGTTTTCCAAAATAAGCATTCCCAGTTAAAAACAACGGAGAAAGCTTTAATATTTATTCCTACGAATATAATCATCCATGAAGCCAGATTGTAATATTACTTTGGCAAATATTTAATTTAGTTATATATAATTGAATGTTTTTTATGCGATTAACATTAATAACTCTAAAGAGTTAAACTCTAAACCTTATTAAGTTTAATTACTTATAAATTCCACGCATTATTTTGGTGGTCAGCCATTAACAAAAGAAGACGATCTCCAAACAGTAAGCCAAGGGAATAGTAATTTTATCGTTCATTGAGTGCGGCCTGCGTTCAACAGTGGACGGATAGAGGCTGATGATGATGATGATGATGATTGATGTCTGTGCCACTTATTACAATGTGTGCTTTTCTTTCCAAAGCTCATAAATGCTGTTTCACAGATAAAATAAACAGAATGGTTATATCCATGCAGATAATCGCGTGGTAAAGATACATCTCCTCCACTAGTCATAGTTTAACTTTATACAATAAACTAGTAGCTCAAATAGACAAGAGCGCCTTCAGTATTATGATAAAACCTATCGTATCACATCACACATTGTATGAAATTCGCAGAATCATTATAGTTAATAATTGTAATAGGTAAGTACACATAACGAAAATAATTACAAAGTACGAGTACTACTAACGTGGTTTTGGCGGAGTAAAGTTACAAGATTTTTTCATATTATGAGAATCAGTTGACGAGATTCATCAGAGATGAATAAGGAGCCGAGCAGACACATAAAAAAGATGACAGAAATCGCAGGTAAGATAGAAATGTAAATGCAATATAGGTTTTATTCCGGGAAATTTACCGACAAATCTTCAGGATTAGCTTGTTGTAGATTTAAGAATATATTAACATTATTTTGTATAAGACATCATGTTTACCCAAGGTTTGCAACATAGAAGGTTTGGTTGTGACGAAGATATAATATGGATGTTTGTATTGTTATTCAAAACTACGGAACGGAATTTGCTAAAAGTTTCCATTGTATTTATATTTTGCCCTCTAGACAAGTGGCTGACGACACTTTCGAAAGCAGACGTCAATTTCATACGTTCATGTTTCTATTCTATTCTATAAACGTTAAATCAACTTGTGCTAGCTATCATAGTCAGTCACACTAGTAATAAATCAGGACTCCTGTGTCAAGTATGGTATAGGCAAATCAGCTGGAAACTAGTAGAAACAATTTTAAAATGTAAACTCACTCTCACTCAGCCAAATGTACCTAAAGAGAACACGAAGCATCCGTCCATTTTCTTCCATATGCGTCAATAAACACAAATAATTATTATAATATCTTCAAAGAAGTTAAAACTCGTCAGTTCTTCAAAAAAAAACTTTTTTTTTGTTTGTCATCACACATTAATGCGTGTAGTAAAGACGTGTATTTATTTCCTAAATTAAAATCCATATCTTTAAACAACGTTTCTAAAGAACTTTTGATTCCAAATTCATTGTAACCGCTTAAAAACTTTTAATTCCAAAACCGACGTGTGAACATTCCAAGAACTTTTAATTCCAAAAAGTTTTAATGTTCATATCACTATGATAAAGTTGATCGCACATTTTGAAACTCGTTTAAACGTTTATCCAAAGTGCCGCCGATGTGGGACTGTGAAATTAGCACGTGTATGTACTGTTCTGGCGTTTCATACATTACTGCTGGGAGAGATGCGCTTTGTTTAGCAATCGTTGCAATAAGTACAACTTGCATATTTCATCTGCCAAATAGTTGTCGTGTTTTGGAAAGGAGGTCAGAAAGGCATTATAACTGACACAGAGTTACTATTTCATGTCTCAGGATGAGCAGCACAGAGTTGCCTGGGCCAAGACCAACTTGGTTATGGTCTCTCCTTAGATGGAGATACTTCTAGAATGACAAATAACGCCTAGAATAACAAAAAAAAAACATGTCAAAAAAACCCGGCCAAGTGCGAGACGGACTCGCGCACGAAAATTTCCGTACCAGAAAAAACGGTAAAAATATCCTTTTGTTGTATGGAAGCCCCCTTAAATATTATTATTTTGATTTTAGTATTTGTTGTTGTAGCCACAATAAAAATACATAATCTATGCAAATTTCAACTATCTAGCTATTACGGTTCTTGAGATACAGCCTGGTGACGGACGGACAGCGAAGTCTCTGTAATAGGGTCCCGTTTTTACCCTTTGGGTACGGAACCCTAAAAATGAGTTGCCTACTCTTAAAAGCAATATGCATCCTGCCAAAAATTTATTCGCAGTTTCCTCACTATATTTTCGTTTAATCCAGAGCAAGCGGAAAACAAACAAGAAAATTTGTTATTTGTGAAAATCGAGTAAACGTTTGTAGTGGAACTAAGGTTAGGATAGAACCGCTTGGGTCGAGTTTTAAGTCATGATTTTGCTTTCATTGTCATTATCGGTTGCTCGTTGTCCTTGTTTTTATAACATATTAGACTAACGCCCGGTTTTCAAAAGTCTGATCAACACAAAAATTAACAGATCAACTATCAAACTTCTTGTTAAATGTAAAAAGAGATGCATGGTTAAATTACTTACTTTAATCATTCTGTCAGTTGACATAGCCACTACAATGAAAAGCTGTCAAATTTGACTCTAGAATCGTGTGTTAATAAGCGCCATTACTCCATCAATCGCAATTCTTGACAACTTCCGACCTTAGTTGTATGATTCAGTATCTAATGCTTAACAAGGTAACTCACACATGGACAAACATAACATCATCGTCATTATGTCTATGCGTGTAAGAATTCTATGTCTAATGGCTATTTGAATTGAATTTGCTGGTCGAGTGACTAAGCGGCCAGGCTATGCGTAGCAATAGCGGGTACGAATCGCTTCAATTGTACAAAGTCATTGATATCAGATTTTTATATTAATGAGTTTATTTTCGTTCATTAATGCAAGGACTCCATAAGTTTTTATTAATTTACCAAGACTAATTTATTAATCATAAATTAGTAACCAACAACAGTAAAAATATTTTTCTTTCTTTTTAATTTGCTGTGGTGTTATTGGCGATTGATATTTAACGGACATAAATATACTATCAGATAAAAATCATCTCATCTGTATAGTGATTAAAATTGCGTCCTTTCAAAATATTACAACCCAGGCTCTACAGAAATTTCAAAACTTTTCTAAAACCTTTTCGAAACTTCAATGAAATGTTACTGCGTGGCGCTATTGAAACTGATACACGTGTAACTTTTAAAAGCCTCAATTTACAAGAGTGCACCCGTTCGGCTTTGAATTAAGGCTTCACTATTCATGGTCATCTATTTTTTATGTTAGTGGATAGGTAAATTAGTAGAAATGCCACTCATTGACAAATGGTTGACGTCGTCCAGATTTTTTTTTCCGAAATTGCAACGTAATATATGCTGGTAATGACACTGCTGGTCTTTCTCTTGTCACTGAAACACAGCAAGACTGTTCCATCGGACAAACAGCATAGCTGTACAGACACTTACAAGCATTAGCAAACTGCTTTTGTCTGTAAATGTACTATGTACTGACCATACCCACTCATGTTTTGTATGTCTATCACTAGCTATATCATTTGTACGTGTTACAGCTGCAGCCGAACTCTTTATGATTATTCTTGTAGTCTATGTTATTAATATTATTGAGTTCAAACGGCGAACATTTTAGAACTAAGTCCAGAAGTTCAACTTTACAATTTTTTCATTAAAATTAAAATTTACAAAGTTACAATAAAAAAAAGTACAAATATTTCTTTTATTGTAACAACGGCCATCGAAGTACATCTTTATAGAAGGATAATATTATAGTCCCTTGCCATCTGGCACGAGTCTCGTTTTAGTACTTAATAAAATTAAATAATATTTTTTTGACTGTTGACCTATAACTTTCGAGAGGTGATAGCAGTGTGACTCTCTGTAGCACTGTGGCTCTTAAGCGGGTGAATTTCAAATAATTAAATGCGGTTTTGCAGCTTCTTATAAACACGGACCTGCCACTGCACGGAGATCGTCTTTCCACCTGGTTAATGGCCGACCAACACTTCGTCTACCTAAACGCGGCTTCCACTCTTGAACCTAAATGTCTCATCGGCCATTAGTTCTCCCGAGTATGTGCGAGTCCATTGCCATTTTAATTCTATGTTTGCTGATTCGACGTAGTTAGTTCTTGTTATGGCGTTGGCTATATAGTCGTTAGTATTCTAAACCGCACTACGTGTGAAAGTATCTAAATGAGTTTCACGTTGAATTGTACTATCACTTATATTTGTAATTGTCGTTCAGTGTTGTTTAAATTAGCTAATCACTAGGTGTGTTCTGACGTCAATGATAAGCTTCGAGGCTTCGCCATTACAAGTCGATACCATTATAATAAAAAGGATTAATTGAAATAAATGAAATAAAGCGTTTATCTGCGGATTTACAGCCATTAGAGATATTGTATTGATCACCACTTTCTTTGTATTGGAAATTGGTAGAAACTTGTTCATCATTAAAAGAAGTCACCGTAGTCATCTTATAATACAGTCTACTAGCTGTTGCACGCAGCTTAGCCTGCGTCAACTAAGATTTTTTAAAATTTAATATACCTATGTTCACCGGAGATAGTGCAGCTTCCCAACAGTAAAAAGATTTTTCGAATCGGTCAAGTAGTTTCGGAGCCTATTCAATACAAACAAACAATTAAATCTGTCTACTTTATAATATTAGTAGAGATAATATCTGCACAGTACTTGTAGCCTTGTTTAGGTATATGTTAAGATACTAAAGCTTTAAGGTTTTAATTTGATATATATTATATTTGATTTATATATATTTGATAATTTGATTAGTTGCTTGATAGTATGCCACATTTTACTGTTGTCTGCGTTCTTAATTGGTATTTAAAGTTTATTAGATTCAGACATATTTGTATTCATGAAGGCTGAAGCGGCTAGCTAAGTTGAAGCTAGTTTCTTGTTTCAAGACACGCTGCCAGCGCGCTTTGACCGCAATTCAAGGTATTCGATGATCCGATACTGTGTTATCAAAACCAACATACACTTTATATTTATAACAGCCATCTATTGGTATTTATTTTGTTTCATAACATAACTGTCTTCATGGGACATCTCAAGAAAAGAACACGTTGCATCTCTTAACGATATTAAGGAAAAAGATTTTGCAATGAAAAAAGACATTACCGGAATAAAAGAACTGATTTATCACAAGAACATAAAAAAGGGATTAGACGAAGATAATAGCTTTTTGTGTTAGTAGTGCCCCATAAGATTCAAGTTGGTTGCGAAGTAAGACCGTTGCGAAGAAAATCTGAGTTATATTATCGCCAAGAATAAAATTGGCAAGTCAATATTTGTCCATTTTATAAAAGGAAAAGTCTTATTTTAAGGCACATCACGTAAATACTTAGATTTATTTAATAGTTTACGTGATATCACAATATTAAAAAATTGTTATTCCGTTCGGAGAAATGCCAAAGTCAGCACTTGTATTATAAGATTAAGTTAGGAGAGAAATACAAATCTCTAACACTTGTAACTTATTTACTGTACAAAAAAAAAATATGCAACAGAGGATGATTAAGAGACTTCGTTTTGGATTTTTAGTATAGAAAATAAAGCAAACGAGCACTTTAATATTTGGAAACATTTAATGAAAATTGAGGATACCTTAATTCAAAAAATTAGCACCGCATACCTAATGTAACAACTTTTACAGGTTTTATCGTGTTTATTCACATTTTTTACATGTCCAGTTTTTGCATAATTTAAAGCAATTTTAATATATAAAACAAAGCATCAAAATTATAGTAATTTGAAAGTGGCCTAAAAATTCTTAGTAAAACCCGTAAAAGTGATTTTATTATAAAGAGTGAAATTGCTGATGTTTGAACATTAGAAAACAATAAAAATTATCGTTACATTTAAAAATATCATTTTTCGATGTTGCGATAAACTATTGGTAAAGTTGCAGATACAAATTATGTTGGAATAGAATTAATGGTAGATACCAGTTGAGTGCGTGTAGTGAAGGTTTCTCGGTCTTCGCGTTCATTATAATATAGGTATCTTAGATCAATAATATGTCTAGATAGAGTGTCGCGCGGAAAACACGTCCAAAAAAATAGCGTCCAACTGTTAGCCTCTAAATGCTTTCTCTGTGTTTAGTATCCGTCCCGCTGTCATAGAAATTACGCATGAATTGTTACGCATTATTGTTTTTATTTATAATGAAGGTTTGTGTTGAAGTGTAACAAGATTAAAAGAATGATTATGGGAGAACTGTAGTAGCTGGTATCACTATTCACGAACACATCTTTGAAAATGTTGGCCAGTTCTTTTTGTTTTGATTGTAGGGCGACGCTCCATCTACACATATTAATGATCTAAGATAGGTATATTACCTATATCTAGCCGTGGAGGATAAAATATGAAACGATACAGAACGATAATGATGATGACAAAGTTCAATAGCAATCTGTTACAGCACTCAATAGAATACACATTAACTGTTATCCGATGATAAATTGCCCAGGAGCAGTTGGACGTTTCATTGGTTTATGGTTATGATAAAATGTTTGTAACAAGGGGAGATAGCAGGACTATCTAGCCCTTAGAATAGAATAGAATAGAATAGAAAATCTTTATTTCAGACACAAGTATGCCTATATTATTGTTAGTTTGTTAGTTACAATATTAGCTTATAATTATGTTAGTAGTGTTAGTATTTGACAGGAATACAGATTATCATTTACATTACACATGTCCAGTGACTACCCTTACCCAATGTTCTTGGATAGGGCAGTCAAACCTAGCCGCAATTGCTTTCAGAATGCTATTGCTGGCCTTCCGCAGACGCTGCAGCATAGAAGCCTTAGAGTTTTCCATTTGGCGTAATAACTTAGCAAGTTTATCTATAGTTTATTTTGATAAATTCAGTTATCAGGCTGAAATTGTTTCAATTTTTACATTGCCCTCTCTTTTCTACACTAATATTATAAAGAGGAAAACTTTGTCTGTTTGTTTGGTTGTAATGAATAGGCTCAAAAAGTACTGGACCGATTTCAAAAATTCTTTCACCGTTTGAAAGCTACATTATCCACGAGTAACATAGGCAAAATTTTATTCTGGAAAAAATAGGGTTCCGCAAGATATTTGGGTTTTTCCAACACAAGGTGTAAAAAATCAACCAGAAAAGTTACTCATTATGAGTACTAAGATCCCGTTGTAAATCTTAGCTAACGCAGGCGAAGCTGCGGGCAACAGCTAGTCTTTTAAAAAGTCTTATTTTATGAATACGGTGACGTCATTATTGCCACTTCTAAAACGATTTATAGTGAGATAACGTCAACAAGGCATTCGAAAACAATGTCGAAATCTGAAGTCGAAACATCGACCTCGGTGACGCGAAAATTAAAAACATACTAAATATTCCCTATTAAATGGTTTTAGAAATTATCTTTTTTAAGACTAGTTTTTAAACGACTTCAAGGAAGGAGACGTTTCTCAATTCGACCGTATATATGCTTTTTGTGAATGCTGTTTAAATGATAAAATGCGAATTAAATTAGCGAAAAAATAAAACGTTTGAAAATCTGCCGCAAAAACAATTGTAAAGATGAATATGTGTCATAAAAATTTGTGTCATCGTGTCAGAAAAATTGTGTCACGCTCGCGAAAAATTATCTGTAGGTAAAATATTTAGGTCAAGACATTTATCGTGGGGATAATCTTGATTTTCTGAAATTTTGTGATTGTTTCCAAGAACTAGTAACAAGCAGCAACGGCTATGCTGATAAACGCAATTTAAACTTTTATCATCCTTTATCCGTCCACTATTGAACAAAGGCTCAATGAACTTTAAAATAATCTTTACTCATTGTAAAATACTAATAACTAAGATTTGCTAACAGAACAAATATATAAGAGAATTATGATATTCTTCTAATTTTATCGAAACCAAGTAAAGATACTTGCAATTTGATAGTAGTAATAAATGATTCGTTTGCGGGAGATTTCTTAGCTTTTAAAATAGTATATTAATTTATAATTTACTATCTGTTGCCCGCAGCTTCGCCTGCGATAACTAAGATTTACAACGGGATCTTAGTACGCGAAATAACATTTTTTACACCTTGTGCCCGAAAAACCAAAATATCTTACGGAACCCTATTTTTATCAGAATAAAATTTAGCCTATGTTACTCGTGGATAATGTAGCTTTCGAATGGTGAAAGAATTTTTGAAATCGGTTTACATTACAAACAAACAAACAAAGTTTTCCTCTTTATAATATTAGTGTAGATGTAGATAGCTTCGTAATTGCTACAAATAAAGCAATGCGTTTTGGTAAAACCCCTTAAAATATCTTTATACTATATCAAGAATAAGGATCGATTCTAACGCGATTTTCTTTGATGTAAGTAAATCAAAAACACATTTTTTCCACATACCTAACGGCTGATATTAAATCCAATTTTTATGATCTTTACAAGTCGTAATAATAATTTATTATATCACTTGACGTTTATGGTTCCAGCGATAGGTTTGTTTTTAATTCAGAGAAATCTTTGAAACCGGGACGTTAGATATATTTACACAGAGGTTTGTGTATTTATGGAGAATTCTATTATTATACCCACTCATTGCTATGGTTTCCTGTGTTCAAAGGTAATAAATTGCTTCTAATTGTTTTAGTTTATGAATGTTTAAATGTACCAGCCGTGGACGAGGTTTTGCTTACGTTTTTATTATATTTACACTACAGTAATGCTAAATCTTAGGATACTATGAACAGTGTATAAAACGTGATGATGTAGTGTTTGTTTGTGGGTTTGTTACTATTCATTATAAAAAATTAAAAAGAAATATTTCCTTAAGGCAGTGTGCAATAAGGACCGATTCTAAATAAAATAAGGAGATAATTTTGATGTGCTGTACTTTAAATTCAATCATATTCCTCCCTCAATAAACGCTAAGACGACCAATTAAGAATAGCAACAAGCATCAAACCACACATAGAATGTTAGAACGAGATACAAATATGTATTAGGGCCTGTTTCACAATCTCCCTTTAAGTTCTCTATAGGCTATTGGCAACATATTTGACAGATGTTTGACAGATACTCCATACTCTATCTGTATAAGTCCGTGGGCCCTTAATTAAAAAAAATATATTTTTTAAACTAAAAACACAAAATATTAATATTCATTTATAGTTTCATAAGTTTCTGGTGTAAGTTTTAAAATTTATTGAAAGGCCAGCAAAGCACCAGCAAATTCTCTGGTGTAGCGGTTGTCTATGACACCGGTCACTTTCTACCAGCTGAGCGGAATGAACTTTTGCTAAAAAAGAAAAAGTGTTTTTGGTCCAGTTTTTGAATTCACAGCCAAAACATGTATACTAAATCACGGTTCAGAGCATCTGTTGACTGGACCGTGTTATGGCACTTAAGCTCTTATGCGCAGAACCGGATCGCAACAATAGTTGACCATTACAAAAATAGGGCAGCGGGTACTCCATACTTTTGTGTTTAATTTATTTTCACACTTAAATCCGCTGACATACTTATTACTTGGATTTTGACTCAAGTTTAATTATTTTTGTAATAATATGTTAGGAAAACTCTCACACGGCCATCTGATACCAAAATAGGCAAAGCCTGTTCTTATGGTAACCAGACAGCTGATACACTACTTATATATTTCTAAATATATACATATTATAGATAAATTACGCCCAGACACAGAACAAATGATCATGCTCATCACACAAACATTTGTCCTGGGTGGGAATCGAACCCACGACCTTCTGGTTTAGCAGTTAGGGTCACTAACGACTAACGGCGGTTTTCAATATCCTATCTATCTTAAAATGTTCTTATCTATTTTGACACATTTTCATTTTCACACAAAATCTGTCAAAATTGTAAGATGGATAAGAAAATTTTAAGATAGATAGGATATTGAAACCGCCGTAAACCAACAGGCCAGTCTGTATCTATTTTGGATTTTAAGTTATAGTTAATAAGGCCTAAACTAACGTGGTCTATGTTTAGCAATGGATAGATAGGCCGATGATAATGACGTAAGGTACATATTCGTCAGGAGTTGAGTTTACTATTTCAGCTAACGGATCATCTTTATCGACTTAGCATTTACGTGAGCCGTACACATTACTACTAGAGATAAGACAGACAAGCTGTTTAATAATAAGTGGCCAATGATACATTTAAATGTTACGGCCCAGAACTTTCACCGATTCTATTGAAACAACTTTTATGGATTTTATCGTTGTTTATTGGGTTTTTTACGCGTCTGACGTTTCGGATATTTTACATCAGCCATTATCATGGGATGACGAGAAATGAGGAAGATTAAAAGACGATGTGCGATCTTCACAAAATAGAAAATCGTAATAGTATTAGTATGTACACAAACGTAAATAATATAGCAAGTGTATACCAATCATATTCTCACGTCGTCTATACCGCAGAGTTTGAAGACGAAAGTCTTCAACCTGCGTTCTCCCAGTGATGACCTACGGGGCCGAATTTACGACTGGTCCGCAAGTTTGCCGTAGTTTAACGTGCTATGGAGCGTGTTATGCTGGGTGTTTCTTTGGCAGATAGGATTCGAAACGATGACCTCCGCCAGAGAACTAAAGCTACCGATATCATGCGAAGAATATGTGTTTTGAAGTGTGTGAATTGAAGTGGCAATGGGCTTGTCACACACTCAGAAGAACGGATGGCCGATGGGCCAATAAAGTTCAAGAGTGGAGGCCGCGTTTAGGTAGACGAAGTGTTGGTCAACCATTAACCAGATGGGAAGACGATCTCCGTGCAGTGGCAGGTCCTCGTTGGATGCGAGTGGCAGTGGATCGGTCGTCTTGGCGTTCATTGAGGAAGGCCTATGTTCAGCAGTGAACGGATAAAGGCTGATGATGATGATACCAATCACGGTATCGTAATGGTACGCACAGATATCTTTTAGTTATACTTATAACCAGATTCATAATGCCTATCATAACGTAAGTATTTTCCCACTAATAAAATGCCTAGAATGCAACGTTGTGTTATCGGTTATATAACCTACAAATACTACGGTAGGTTTTCACCGCGTGAATCAGATTCGACGCGGACTATAAATTCAAGGACTAAACGAAACGCTCCTTTCTCGTCCTCCAGTAACGTTAGTCATTGTTTCTTGTAAAAAAATTGTAGGTATTTCCTAATACGGCCTGTTTTCAAGGTTACAATGATTTGATAAAAGTATTATTCGCGATGACAGCATCAATGGCCACAGAAAACCAGGAATGCAAATTATTGGAAATGGAAAAGATATTTAAATATTTATTTCGGGATGAATTCCATTACAAAAAATTTAAGAAAAAAGCCAATTTTTTATTCAAAATAGCAGCAATACGAAAGTATCGTTTGGATTGTCAAAATCTTTTTTTCGCGGGTGAAATGCTCATGACGTCGCATGGAATTCTTCAAAAAAAAAATTCTTTCGATTTTCCTTCTGTTATGACGTTCGTCCCATGTTGAAGCTTAGCACTCAACGTCTTACAATTAGTTTTAAGTGGCGGTAAAAGACTCGCAAACTACTAATTATTATATCATATGTCTAGTCATTTTGTTAGAGGTCGCCTATGGCTGCTACTTAAGACGAGGCACTAAAAATTTCTACGCTCGCTCCGTACACTTTACATAGTTTCCACGAGATACCTTAATTTACTTCTAAAGTGACGTAAGACTAATGAACACAAACGCGTATGCGGCATAAGCTCCGAAAGTATAAAATATATCATATACATTAAACTACTCAAGTAAATAACAAGATATTTCCCAATTCGCTAGATAAGTAGCATTACTGTCGCTTCTGAAAATTTCGAAGTATTAATACACATAGTTCCAGAATAAGTAGCAAAATAGAATATAAGGACTTCTTTATAATTAAAATCTAATGGATATTTTTTCCAATCGTGTTTCGCTATCTCTGTTCGTTAAAATATTTCAATGAATAAAAATAATTTACAAAATTTTCATTCACGTAGTTGACACTTTGCTTACAATATTATGTAAAGGCAAACTGCTTTAAATTCAAATGCCTCGTTTTAACAAGATATACCTCATACGGTACATACTCATTTCAAAGCGCCGCCGCCTACTACAGCAAAATGCTATAATAAAATATAACCGCTAGTCTTTGAATGTCCACTATCGTCAATTATTGCTTACATCTATAAAACTTTAATGATAAACTATATTTTAATGATTAAGTATATTATCACCAGCACAATCAAAAAACAATCTCTTGTCGTAAGGGTTAAACACAACAGTTTCATCAACAATATTCCTTGTATATCCTTATTCACAACATTTTTGTTTGAAGAGATTTTGAGAAATCAATTGATTTTCCTTATCACAACTTAGCGGTTTCATCTGATATAATATTAACTGAAATATATATTTTAGTCAATAAATATTCTATAACTGCTTGCAATAACTGAGCTATCAATTATCAAATACTCAAATATTTTTTGAACTGCTACTATTACTTCCAAAGATTGCGTTTATACTCTCGAACTAACAAGACATAGAAAGCTTCCAACGTTTGATATTTTCGCGAAATAGAAAGAAGTTACAGGTATAAGTTTTGTTATTTTGTTTTGAAAGAATCCGGAATCACAATGGCGGATAAGTGTCAGATAAGTTTAGCGGAAGTATTAAGCAGTGCACTCGGCACACCCACGGGAACTTTTTGGCGCCAATAAGTGGATCAATAAGTAACTAGGTCACCTGGATTGTATCTATGGTGTCCAAGTGCGAGTAGTAGGTATCACGATTTACCCCATTTTATTTGATTATTGACATGATTTTATTAAACAACTTCAAGGAAGGAGACGTTTCTCCCCCACCATGGTTCAGGCCTTGTCGTGGCGGTGGGGCTCAGTAGCCCAGGGTGACCTTGGGCGAAGCAAATTGAGCCAAGGGGGCTCTTTGTACCCCTCTTATAAGAAGAGGGGACAAAAGAGCAGGGGGCAAGAGGTGAGGTTGGGAACCTCACCTCATCGTACTGTCCCGACGTTGGGAGTGGTTGTTCTGTGGTGCGGAACAACCGCTCTGTGGAGGTGGCGTCAGTCCCCTGAGGGACTGACTAGCCGTCGAGGTGCCCTGTTGCTTGCAGATCCGGGGCACCTCACCAAAGGCGGCATTGGTGGCACTCGCCGGGTTTTAGTGGGTAGAGCTGCGTCCACTTACCATCTTTGTAGGTATATATGTAGGTATATATGCTTTTTAACCCAACCGGTTAATAGGAGGAAAAAAAGTGTTATACAGCGGCATTGTGACAGCTGATAGTGATAAACGTGATTTGTACAGTAGAACCTTGATAAGTCCAAGGGAAGCACAAAATATTTTAAGTTATAGAGGTTTTAAGTTATCAAGGGTCATATTATTAGTGATAGGTTAAGGGAAGGGAACATATTATTTTTTGAAGTTATAGAGGTTTTTAAGTTATCTAGGTTTGTGTCATCGAGGTTCTACTGTATAATAAAAGATTTCTCTATGAAATTCTATATATAAGCTTCCGAACTTGATTATGTGGTTTTATATAGTTTAATAACAAGAACACATTACGTTTTATTTAGAAATTGAATCGACTTGTTATTCATAGGTTGTAGGTTGCCGTAAACAATAATTCTTCCGGTTGATAGCTTATTACTAATAAGATACTAGGAAAATGTCTACAGACGCATATAATATTATTGTTAATTTAAAATCTTATTATGAGCAATATTTCATTTTGATTAAGACATAATTAATGCAAATTTTGGATGAAAATTTTATAATAATACGTCCGTGCGGTCATAAATAATTAAGAGATTTTCTTTTAATATTGATTGCTGCCTTTTATTCTGTATGCTTAATATAATAATATGCCTTATTAATTATATTCCTATAATTGTACTCTTTTATACTAATTATAAATATAATCCGCAACACCATGTCATTTTCTTCTGTTGAAATGGTATTAGAAATGTACACTAACAAAATATCACAAGCACTTCTTTATGTTGCTGGTTGACAATGACAACTTCTATTTTTAATTATTTAAAAATCTTTCAAATTAACGAAGAAACAAATTCTTTCGCTTTATGAGTTGATGATTATAATTTGTAAAATTTAAATATAATGTATTCTACGCAGCTAATAACCATTACATAGAATTAGTCGAAAATATTATTACAATTATTGAAAGCATGGTTCGAGTTACGACCATGTTTTGCTTGATATTTTACACAAATGCAAATGTGCCCCAAACTGTTTAGAGTTTAGACTGAACACACTTTAGTGTGAATATGATACTATACCAAGAAAACGATATCCCTTGTGAAACTTAAACTTATGCAGCTTTTCCATTCACCCAAGACTATGATCTTGGAATCAACAGTTTTAAAGCAGCAACGCTGTTTAATAAAATAAATCACTTAGATGCTGTATGAAGACGTTTATTTTCACTATCAGAAATGGGAAAATTACTAGCACCATCGAATAATTGCTATTGAAAGAGGGTCTCGTAAAATGGCGTATATAGACAATAATAACCTTTCAACTTCTGACAATAATAACCTGACGACCTCAGTGGCTCAGTGGTTAGCGCGTTAGCGCTCAAGCCGGAGGTAGCGGGTTCGAATCTCGCCAGGGAGCAAAAAAGTTTTCTGTGTTCCTGGGTCATGGATGTGTATTAAATTTGTGTATTAATATAATAAAAATCTTAAATATATGTATTAATATAAAAAAAGTATTAAATATATGTATTTCCGTTGTCTGGTACCCGTAACACAAGTTCTTCGGAAACTTAACACGGGACCAGATTGACGTGGTGTAAAAGCGTCCATAGATATTATTATATATTATTATTAATAAAATATCGAGTTTCGCAAAATAAATTAAGTACTTATGGCAAATTTATAAAAATGAAATAGTTTTAATATTCAATTCGTTTTTTTGCCATTTCTGGACCAGTTCACTTTTGTTAACTTTAAATCTATCGTCGATGCAGCCTGCCAGTATCAAATCAAATCAAAAAATCAAATCAAAAATTTTATTCAAAGTAGTACCATCAAAGTATCTTTTTGAACGTTAATTGAGTCTACCACCGGTTCCAAAGCAAGTCCACTGAGAAGAACCGGCGAAACAAACTCAGTGGAACTGGTCTTTTCAAATATTCTTTTACAAAAAAAAATTGAATATAAACAATACATACTACTATAGTAGTATAGTGTTTAAGAAGATTTCAGCAAGAAACTCTGTTGGGTTGCTCCTTTCAAAATATAGTTTAAATTTTTTTTAAACAATAAATTACATACATTTATTACTAGTCTTATACACACTAGCCTAAGATAAAATAAGTAAATACATGAACCACAGACCACCCGACTCAAGTCGATATGTCTGTGACGTGAACATATCACGATTTTACTTATTAATATTTTATGGAAGATATTTAAAATTATACATTAATAAAATACTCGCATATAGTGCATCTTGCAAAACCACATAAGTATCTAAAATATGAAGTGTGATGAACACAAAAGGCACGTAGGAGTAATTTATACGTGCTTCAGTCGGGCTACTGGTTGGTTACAAAGCTTTGTGCGATAGTCTGCCATTTAGAGCTCTATTATACTGGATTATGCTATTATGAGATATATTTGAAAAATAATACCATTCCTAAAATTTATGATTAATACATTTTATGCTATACGCCTGAATTAAGTGAATATTTGCAGCAGTCTAAAGATTTTTTAATTAATATCACGAAGATCTTTTTGACTTGCTTGGCTTTGTTTGGAGATTGTTGTCTTATTCATTGTTACGTTTGTTGTAGTACTTAATGTTCCCTGAACATATTTTTGAATCCCAATTATCATCATCATCAGCCTTTATAAGTCCACTGCTAAACATATCCCTCAATTTTTATTAACAATTTGATTTTAAATTAACATGACATGAAAAAACATGGTAAATGTCCCGTTTTAAAAAGTTTTAATATCCTTCAATGAACGTCAAGACGACCGATCCCTTGCCACTCGTATCCAACACGGACCGGCCACTGCGAGATCATGTTATTGAATAAATTATATTTATTATTGTTTTGGTACACCACCCCCTATCCAATTTTTTACTTAGTGCTAACATAACTCCAACACACAGCATCAGGATTTTCATGAATATAAAATTCTATTCAAAAGGTTATAACTACTGCCTTCTCGAAAGGTATGAACCATTGCAATTATATGACTGCGCTATTTCTTCGAAGACAAGCAAAGTAATAATTAAATTAAATATATAGGCAAGTCTTTTCTGGGCCCAACTATCTACCGTCATCGCCTTTGTCAGTATAATATTTATCGCAGTAAGTTGTTTTTTAAATACGAAAACTTTTTGTGATTCGATTTCAGCACATCAGATCGTTATTTTCCATCTAAATCTTTACACGAGACTTCAAATGACATTAATAAGATTTCGCGATATTTCGGGAGACATGTTCAAAATTTGATATTTTGCCAAATTTTTTTAACGGGTTTACAGCTGGATACTAGACGCGTATTGTAAAGACAGACAGACGAGATGACGCTATATAACATTGACCCTTTACAATGCCTACAGGTGCGAGCGTTCAATAATATTTATGTATATTTTATAAAATTATATATAGGACATTCGATCGATGGTTGTCATAAAACCAGAAGGTTGCGGAATCAATTTCTGACAAACAATTATTGCAACATTCTTACGATTTGTCATAGGAATGCTACATGTTTGTAAGACGTTTGTTGTGTATTATTTACATATATAAATCGCTTAAAAATATTTTTACCAATATAATACGGAGTCGTAAAGAGGTACTATAAATTATAATACACGTAAAATATTAAGTAGTAATGACCACAGTCAAACGCTTTACGAATTTAAAATTTCACTTACCTCATATAAATCCAATTTTATTGAACAGTATCACCGATAAAGTATCGTTTAACTTCTTTAAAAACACAAATCAACGTATAATACAGTGTCGTCACCAAAATGATTCGCAATATATAAGGCAATGCGTCTGTCATCACAGGATATTTTTGTTAGAGATTTTAAATTACGTTAATTCGCGCCAAACTCAACGCGCCATTCACGTCCACTCCAGTTGAATGTCAACACAGTACTGACAGGCGACGGTAGCGCACATGCGCGTGCGCATTGTCATTTTTCTCGGCTCTGTGACTCACTCAATGCCGGCTGCGTCATTCATAGTTATTTAATTCATTCATTTATAACCTTTTTCGTATGTAATAGTGACCATATTCCCATAGAAATATTTAAATCAAACTTGTTTTTTTCGCATCTTAAGATTGATAAAAGATTCAATTTAATCGGTTTTTTTATGAGAATTACGAATGATTCACATATCTTTATTTCTTCAAATAATTTAGTTTGTATAAATATATATAATTAAATAATATTTTAATGTTTTAATAAAATAAAACATTTTAAACAACTAAATATATTATTTTTGAGTCCTAAGATTAATTATAGAAATATTGTGTGGTTCTAGTAAATTAAACGGATTTTTTAATATAAAATTAATTTATTGAATTGATAAAAGAGCGGGCAACAGTAACGAAAGCTAAAGAAACAATATCCTTTCAGTGTTATAAAAAAGGTACATAAAGGTAAAGGCACACATACACTTACAGATAAATACATAGGTATTTCATAAAACACAAACATTAATAAAATATTTAACTAGATACTTTAATAATAGATACGTAATTAAATTATTTCGGCTACAACCTTTTAAATAAGATCACGTCATAAAAGTTTATCAGTGTTTTACTTTTACTCAAAATATTTCTTAAAGTTAAACTTACAATAGTTAAAAATTTAACATAAGTAATATCATAATATTTTTTTTTTTACATACATAAGTAATATCATAATATATTTAAAAAAAAATTAGGTACCTGTCCCTATCGGGATCCGCGCGACTCGTACTCGCGTTCCCCGTTTATATGAATACATGCCAAGGCAATGCTAATTAGTAATTACCAATACTATTAGTGTCACAAAAAAGCAAAAATAACGTCACGCCCCGTTATAATTACTTATGTAATTAGTTACATGTGACGCAGGTCAACGTGATATTATGATAACGATTTGTATTGTATTGTATTGTAATGTTTGTCCCTGTCAACGAAAATCGTATTGAGAAGCTTAGGTGCAATATAATGGAAAAACTCTCATATCTTGATTGTAACAAAAATGATCCGAATATTCTGTATGGTAAATTATTTCATTTAATTAAAAATGAGTTTGACGTTGTATTTGCACCTAAAATAAAAACAGTAAATGTAAAAAATCTTAAACCTTTTAATGAATGGGCGACTGTAGGAATTCATAGAAGTAGGCAAAGATTGTATGAACTCTATGATGAAAGGTCATACAACAGTAGTGAAGAATTTAAAAAATATGTAAAATCATACTCTAAAATATTTAAAAAGGTATGCATAACAGCCAAATCCTTACATATCAAAAATACCATATCGAAATCGGATAATAAAATTAAAACAACGTGGAATATAATTAATAAAGAACCTGGCAAAAATAAATATAATAACACTGAATATTCTTTATGTATTGATGGTAAACGAATAGATACTGACAAAGAGGTCGCAACTATCTTTAATAATTTTTTTGCTAATGTTCCATTGGCAACAACAAAAAATCTTATATCCTCTCCTACCGTTGCCGAGACATTACTTAAAAAAAGTGTCAATGAGAATAAACATGTATTTAAATTTCAATATATTTGCCCAAAAGATGTTATTAGTGCTTTTAAACTAATTAATATTAAGAATACTACAGATTTGTGGGGCATGTCTGTAAAAATTATGAGACATATTGTGCATATTATTGCACCGATTTTAGCAATCATATTTAATAAGTGCATTGATTGTGGTGAATTTCCTGATTTAATGAAACATAGTAAAGTATTACCACTTTTTAAATCAGGTAGCAGTACAGACCCTTCGAACTTTAGACCAATTTCCATACTTCCAACTCTCAGTAAAATATTCGAAAAAATTATTCTAAATCAACTTTTATTCTTTTTTAATAAGCATGAGTTACTTCATAGACAGCAATTTGGATTTACCAAAGGTAGATCCACAACTGACGCGGGAGTTGATCTTTTAAAATATATATTTACAGCTTGGGAGGAGTCACAGGATGCTCTAGGTGTATTCTGCGATCTGTCCAAAGCTTTTGACTGTGTTGAACATGCGACGTTAATCAGGAAATTGCACCACTATGGTATCAGGGGTACTGAACTTAAACTACTGGTATCCTATTTAAATAATAGAACACAAAAAGTAATCATAAATGGTAAAAGTTCCGCTGGTACCAAAATAAAAATGGGGGTACCTCAAGGATCCATTCTTGGTCCATTTCTCTTCCTTGTGTATATAAATGACTTGGCTTCACTTATGAAGGACAAACATGAAATTGTATTGTTTGCTGATGATACCTCAGTAATATTTAAAATTAAACGACAGCAAATGGTCCTTGACGATGTAAACAATGCTCTTTCGAACATGGTGCATTGGTTTAGCGTAAATAATTTGTTACTTAATTCAAACAAAACTAAATTGATAAAATTTACACTGCCTAATGTCAAGCAGGTGCAAATTAATGTATCACTTAACGGAGAGGTGATGGACTTGGTGGATTCGACCGTATTTCTTGGAATAACCATAGATTGTAAGCTGCAATGGGCGCCACATATAGCCAAGTTGGCAAATAGACTCGGTACTGCGACTTTTGCGATTAAAAAAATAAGAAAAATGACAGATGTAAATACGGCGCGATTAGTATACCATGCTTACTTCCACAGTCTAATGTCTTACGGCATTCTACTGTGGGGGAATGCGGCGGATATTAATACGATTTTCTTGTTGCAGAAGCGAGCTATTCGAACTATATACTGTTTGGGCCCCCGGGTATCATTGAAAGAAAAATTCAAAGAAATTGCCATCTTAACTGTAGCTTCTCAGTACATACTTGCTAATGTGATGTACGTCCGCAAAAATATTAATGACTTTTTAAAAAAATGCGACCATCACAACATAAATACTAGGAACAAATATAAATTGAATGTTCCATTTTTTAGACTTAATAAAGTTAGTACTTCTTTTATAGGACAATGTATACGATTTTACAATAGGATCCCAGAAAACGTTCAAAATCTTTCCATTAATAAATTTAAGAAAATTGTTAAGGAACGTTTGTGTGGTAAAGCGTATTATGAAATAAAAGATTTTATTGAAGATACCACACCTTGGGAATAAGACACTCACTCATAAGGTTTTATACAATGTATAAATTATAAATTTCATAATTTGTTATTTAGACGAAGCGAAACCTTAAGATTAAATCGCTCTTCTATAAAGCTGTTTTATCTAGAATGTAGATAAATTTTGAGCCTGCAGTGTGTTGAACTAAACTTGTGTAAAGGTGAAACGTATGACATGTCATGCTCGCTTACGCTACTGCAGTGGTGGCGTTGTGGGATGGGTCTTCCACTTCCCTCTAATATGCGGAAGAGGTTGACGCTGGCTCACGCGTCCAGGCCTATGTGGAGGTGCTGCTGTGGTGGCTGGTCGTGTTATGCGATTTCTACCTAGCTGAGTTTCTTTTTTTTTTTATTAACATCCACTGATTTGTTTTGGATATTGCGGGGTCTAAATTTATCTACTTATTTACTTTTCTTAGGATAAAGATCTTAGGATAAGACTGTAATAAATGTGTTATAGTAATAAGTGTATGTAATTATGTATGTTTATAAAAAATTGTAAACTATATTTTGAAAGGAGCAACCCAACAGAGTTTCTTGCTGAATTCTTCTTATGTACTATACTAGTATAGTACTATGTATTGTTTGTATTACTATTTTTTGTAATATTGTATTTGAAAAGACTAGTTCCACTGAGTTTGTTTCGCCGGTTCTTCTCAGTGGACTTACTTTGGAACCGGTGGTAGACTCAATTGACCTTCAAAAAGATACTTGGATAGTACTATTTTGAATAAAATTTTTGACTTTGACTTTGACTTTGACTATTATTGTATAGGTATTATATATATATATATATATATATATATATATATATATATATATATATATATATATATATATATATATATATATATATACACTGGTGGACACAAAAACTGCATCATAGTGCATGTTAACTTTCAATGAAATATAATTAGTGAAAGTGCAAACTATTTTGATTTATGTTAACAATAGTGTTAAGATTGGTTCTTAATCTGAAAAAAAAATCAATTCTTGTGTGTATAGGCTAACTTTTCTCAGTAAAAAAATAAAATTTACTCCTTTTGCAGCTTTTTGGAATGAAACCGTGAATAGAACAAAAAACGTTTTATTATGAAAAATTTACAATAGTAAGAAAAGAAAAGGTTTTTTTGTTTTTAATAAGGCGTATTACTTGCTCTTGTCCTAATAACTGATTCAAGTCGGTTTCGCATCGACCTAATCAGTGTTTTTTAACGATCTTGCTGAGTATTGTCCCATTCTTGTGACATTGCAACTCTGGGCTCCACGACCGTTGTTGGGAACGAATTTATTTTAAATACAGCTCTTTTTAGGTTGTTCCACACGTGTTCTATCGGATTGAGATCCGAGCTACGTGCTGACCAATCCATGGAACAAATCTCGACCTCAGTTAAGTATTGCTGAACTTGTCTCGCTGCGTGCGGACGAGCATTTTTCTGCATCAGAACGAAGTTTCCGCCAATAAATCCGCTAAAAGGTCACATGAGGGTCCAATATCTCCGTTATATAGCGATGTTATGTTAAACCACTGTTATTACGGCCATGTGTGTTTGGGTCAATAAATACAAGTTCGGTTCGAGCATCTACCGATATGCCGCCCCAAACCATACAAGATCCGCCTCCAAATGGAACCCTCTCCTCAATGTAATTTTAAGCAAATCGCTCTCCTCGTCTACGGTAGACTAATCTGCGACCATCAGCACCATACAAACAAGTCCTACACCCATCAGTGAATAACACGGAAGCCCATTGCTCTTCAGTCCAATTTAAATGTTCACGAGCAAATCTTAGTCGAGCTTGCCTGTGAGCTGCAGATAATTTTGGTCCATTTGCGGGTCTAAAAGGTGTGAGACCACGCTCTTCTAACCTTCTTCTTAAGGTTCGTGCACTAACTGCTACGACACGTACCTGGTGGAGCTGATTTTTAATGCTTATGGACGTTAAAGACCGATTTCGCAAGGAAGTCGTCACAATAAACCTGTCGTCACGAGTCGTTGTCACACGAGTTCTGCCGGTTCCACGTCTCCTATGGAATGAACCTGTCTCCATAAACCTTCTGTAAACTCGAGAAACCGTAGACTGCTTTATATTTAAATCTGCAGCAATTATTCGTTGGGTTAGGCCTTGCTGCACTAGAGCAACAATTTGTGCGGCTTTTTCGGACGATACATCCATATTCGTCAGAGAAAATCTTGTTTAAAATAAGAAGAGACTAGCAGTTAAACAATTAATATCGATAATTCATCATGTAACAAAACAAAAAATAAACAACCATCAATCACAACATAAACGTAACAACGAGTTAATCTTTACCAAATTGACAATATTTCCCTAATAGGGAAACTTTTCTTTATTTTGTGACAGTTTCATATTTAAATTTGATTTTGTTTTTGTGTTTATAAACCAGCCTTTATTGGCTAATACAAATAAATGTAAAAAGTTTGCATATTTCGTAGTAAAATTCAATTGAATGTGTTCTTGTAGTTGATGCAGTTTATGTGTCCACCAGTTTATATATATATATATATATATATATATATATATATATATATATATATATATATATATATATATATATATATATATATATATATATATATATATATATATATATATATATATATATATATAATGGACCTATGCTGTTGGCCTTAAGACCTTTAAGCTTCATCGGAAAAGTGACGAGTAGATGGCTCATCTAAGAATATGGTACCTACCTAATTATAACATCATACTATCACTATACTACTAAGGTACCTAATTAGTATGATGATCTGTGAGTTGTGACTTAATACTATATAGAACTGTAGGGCTATTCTGTAAACCATTTTGATATCGAGCTTCACCTGAGCGATAGAGCTCACTTTACGTCGTCGCTTCGAAAATGAACTTTATTGATATAGACAGAGAGTCGAGTTTTAAAGAATACAAATTCGTCAAATTCGTCATATTAACGCGGACTCCGCTATCGAGATTCGAAAGCTACGTTACAGAATAGCCCTACTGAACACAATACACGTGGGTCTTGTGTGTATTTATAAATTTCCTAAATTTATTCGTTAATCTATCAGCACCCCTAGAAAAGTGGAATAGGTACGCGCCGATTCTATTCCTTTGCGTTTTCTCGCTAACTCATAGGGTTGCTGCAAAATTTTTGAAGAATGTTTATTAAGACACATAAAGTGTATGGTTGTTTGTAAAAACGTCTAAAAAGGTATGTAATTCGTTCCCCCTAGAAGAGTGGCATAAACGCTAAACGATTATAACAGAAAAGAATACTTATTGTATTGGAATGACACTAGCTTACGACATTAAAAAAAGTTCAAGAAATATTGTAATAATAATGTTCGTTTCAAACGAAGTACAGAGGTTGTTAAACGTTTTTACAAACAAAACCATATACATTATAATATTGTGTCTTAATAAACGTTCTTCAAAATTTTTGCAGTAACCTATAAGTTAGCGAAAAACGCAAAGGAATAGAATCGGCGCGTATGCCACTTGTCTAGAAGTGCTGTTTCGTTATAGAATACCGATGAAACAAGCTTACAACAAGTTTCGAATTCTATCTCCCAAGAAAAACTGATAGCAAGCTCCATAGTACTTAGAGCTACTGCAAACTTTGGGCTAGTCGTAAATTTAGAGTCGTTTTGGCCCTATGGATTATCACGGGGAGAACGCGTTGGTTGAAGACTTCGACTTCAAACTCTGCGGCACAGACGACTTCAAAATTTGTAGCACTGCGACAAAAAATACCTTAGGTCAAGTTTTCTTGGATACGCAAAGAGAATTAGAAACATATTGATTGATGGCTATGAAAGAAATAACGTAAAGAAATAATTAATTCATCATAAAAAAAAACATGCATTACAACTTATTTTTGTGTTCTTAACATTCATAGTTTTATTAAAAAATTGGTTGCCTGTAAAGTCGGTATACGGGCGAAAGTTTTACGTGACAACGTGGTACATGAGGACATATGTCTGTCTCTCTCGCTCTTAGGCGGGCTAACCATGCCCGAGTGGAAGGTACGCGTGCCTCTCACTCGCTCTCATTGTGAGCGCATAACGTGAGCGGAGCGTAACGCAGTTTCTTGAAGTGTCACCCGGCAAACCAATTTATAAGACGTTGTCACGTCAAAAATAATACTTCACTTTATATTCGTAATAGATTTATAATTTTACTAAAATTAAAAATATTGAAACAACATAACATACGGAATACTGAAGTCACCTTGTCAGAGATATATAAGAAAACGTCATTAGGTTTATTTCGGAAAATAAGTTAAACTTAAAGGTTAACAAGATTACTGCCTCAAATCAAATACTAGGAGCTTCCAAACATTACAAATCGAGTCAAGATCCCGAAGACACTTAACGATCGCCATTTGTTCAGCTTCAGTTTCTCTCAGCTCGTAAATTCATTTCAGATAAAAAGCTAACATTTTACTCGAGAATCTACAAGTTAAATAATGATTTCTTTAAAATTGAGTATTGAATGTTGTATTTTAATATTATTTACATTTAATATAAAATTCAATAAAATAATTACTCGTATAATTTTTTTTTAGTGTTATGTTGATATTGGAACGAAGTTCCTTACGGCAGGCTTGGAGGGGATAGGGATTTTGCTGCGTGACCGAACTGAAAAAAATGTGATAGTAAAACCGTAAGAAAAATTGCGTGGAATAAAAAGCGTTAAATGAGACGTGCGCAGGCACGACAGTCGCATACACAAGCGAGTAGTGTATAATACCTTTCTTTTTAGCCGAAGGAACTTCGTTCCTACCTGGTGTCCCACGACACCACATTTCTTTTTTTCGTCATAAATCAGTTTCCGTTTTTTTCATTTCGTATCTGTCTTTATTATTATGAATTATGTATTTACATACAATTATTATTATATAAAGTATTGCATTTAGTAAAAATAACCACTTATATACTAAATGCATCGTATATTATATTATGGACGTATACCAAAATCATATTTTTTACAATATCTGAGCCGGCTAGACCAAATTTAACGGTACTTTAAATGACAGATAGTTTAGTGTAGTAATAAGTGGTTATTTTTACTAAATGCAATAGTTTATATTATATAATAATAATTGTATGTAAATAAATGATGAATAATAATAAAAATATATAATCTATTATAAAGTTAACGCAGACAAAGCGGCGGACAACAGCTAGTGTTAAGTAAATAGCAGCTCAACTCAAAAATCACCTAAATCGTTTCTAAAATAAAACACGTTAAATTTAAAGAAAAGAAATAATAAATATGTCACGTACTTCAAAGCTTATTTTGGGGGTCGTAAAATTTTTATATCAATATCTCATTTTAAAACAAGGTGTGAAATCCGTTTAGACTGCATAGTTTTATAGTTCTTGCATTTGGCAAATATCAATTTTTAGAAATCCGTACCCAAAGTGTAAAACGATATCCCAACTCCAGCTATTTTTCTATCATCCAGGCTATGTCTCATGAATCGACATAGTTAGACGAACAACATTTTCACAGATAATCTAAGTCTGTTGCCGCTATAACATTAACCAGCTTAAACAGAAGAAAATTAATATTGATGGGGGACCCTCCAAAGAACATTTTTTTGCTCGATGTTAGTAATGCATTTAGTTTGGCAGTATCTATAATTGTATACCTATATTATAATAAAACTATATTAAAATAAATAAATGAATTAGTGTGAGGAAAGATTAGTGAAAAAAAAAGATAAGGACTGATGATGATGATGATGATGAAGGAACCTTTCGTGCACTAGCCCGACTCGCACTTGCCTAGTCTTTCTTTACATCAGTGTTGACGTTTTAATGAATATTATAAATAGTATATTGTTTTTTTTATTTTTGTAAGACGTATAAAAATACTCTTTTGATGTAGAAGCAATATCCAAAATGATCAGTATTTTATTTATATCGTTTAAAAGAAAAATACTGTCTATCCGTATGACTTCTATATTTGTCTTTTTAAATTTATAAAAAAACCAACCACATTTACAAATTGGATAGAAATTTAAAATTTATAGCAGGTATGCAATTATGCATAATACACACTCTGAAGAACGCATGGTCGACGGGCCAATAAGGTTCAATGGCGACCGCGTTTAAGTAGACGAAGTGTTGTTCGGCCATTAACCAGGTGGGAAAACGATCTCCGTGCAATGGCCGGCCAGATGCGAGTGGCATGGAATCGGTCGTTGTGGCGTTCATTAAAGGAGGCCTATGTTCAACAGTGGACGGATAAAGGCTGATGATCATGATGGTATACATTCCTTGGTGGAATTTGAATTCACTAGCTATCCCGTTCTTGCCAACAGTCAACATTGAACAACTATTTTATCTTTTGCTTATCGCCCAATATTATGAGTGAGTGGTGAGGCAGAGATCCACCACAGGAACAAACCCGACGCTATGAAGCCTTGGAAGTCACACTCCACGGCTGGCGGTGGGCAGCCCCCCACTTACTATATCACAGGGCTCACCCCCTAACGATGAAGCATTAGGGCCATTAAAATAGTTCCACCGAAAAAAAAATCCAGCTCAACTAGTATTAGGTCTTATTAGCTCTAGTATTAGGGCCTGTTTCACAATCTCCAGATAAGTTCCATATAGACTATTCACAACACATTTGACAGATACTCCATACTCTATCTGTCAAATATCTGTCAAATATGTTGCCGATAGCCTATTCGGAACTTATCTGGAGATTGTGAAACAGGCCCTTAGTATTTGTTATACGCGGTCATATCAAACTGTTATTAGTATAATGAGATTTCTGTGAAACCAGTACAAGGGGAGAGGATGGATAACTTGTGAGTGACGGTGAGGGACCGGGGCACATCCTCATTACAGCGCGAGGGGACCAAACAAATAGCGGGTAACACTTCGCTCCAAGGTAATGTGACATTTATCCCGCACGGTCCCGCCTCTGATGATATCCCATCATTATCAGTATCATCAGGTATATTTCACGTTTGATATTTTAAAGATGCGTCATCAGGCTCATATTAATAAGATGGCGTTGAGTTTGTTTAGCCGGTTCTCGCCGACGGTAGACTAGACGTACATTTTTTTTAAAGATTTTAATTGTATCTTTTCGTATAATTGATTGAATGTACTGTCGGTAATTGATGGACCAAAAATTCATAGTGTATTATGTTCTGACCACCCGAGTACGCAGGGAACCAACTGCACGAATTATCCGTCTCCGGAAATAGTCCCAGAGGAAGGCCTAAAGCCACATGAACAGATGTGTTACAGACGACGGTCATGAAAAAATACAATGTTTCTGAAGACGACATCAAGGATAAAACGAACTTTAGGAGTTTGAAGGATGGAGTGTGTGTGTGTGGTAGGCTTACCCCACCACCTTACTTGTGGGACAAATAAGATATTTAAACCATATATTGACAAATTAATGACAGGTATAAATGTTAAATGCATAGAAGCTGAAATTCAGCACTTATACCCAAATACCAAAAGATCCTTACCAAAGAGATAATCTCGGAGCACATTTGAAAGTATTACACCAGCATGTTACCCGATCGAAATGGACTAGCTCCGGTGCATTTAGTTTAGAAAAATCCATTTCACCGAAGCTTAGACAAGGCATACATAATTTTTATGCTCGCTCACTTTACATAGTTGCGTTGAGATGGCTTAATTTGATTACGTGCGGAAACAAAATACTATGACAAAATAAGACTAATGAACACAAAAACCCAGGCGGCATAAGCGGCAAAAGCGTGAAATGAATCATATAAAATAAACTACTAGCAACTAGTATTATAGTTACTGAAAATTTTAAAGTATGAATACACAAAGTTCCGGAATAAGTAGGAATAAGTCCGTGTTTCAGTGTCTGCATGTAGTAGGTCAAAGGAATTATTGTATCTTTTTTTTTTCATCTAAAGAAAAAAAATCAAATTTATACACATGGCGGACTTTATTAACATGTTCATGTTTTGGAACACTGCAGTCTAGTACGCCAACAATTCTCATAATATGAATATATTGAGCAAATAAGAGTATCCTCTCAAGAACGATCATATTAATACCAAATCCTATTTTATCATTTTGTCAATCGAGGTATTTATTGCTCGCTGTTACAATAGAACTGTTAATAACAACGCGGAGTATCGTTGAATTTGTTCAATAATTTATTTACTTCGGAACAATCTAATATCGAGAAACAGTACCGGTTGAAAAAGAACTTGAAAGTTAAAACGACGCAATTTTGAAGTCAGCATAACTTTGATGAGGAGGTGTAAAGTCACCGCGATGCTTCGCTCTGACGAGTCTTGGACGGCAATGGCCTCCTTCTGCGAGACAGTGATGTCCCAGAAGGAGGCTGATGAACGGGTGAGAGAGGAGGCCTCTGACGTGGCCTCCCCCCGTAGACGACGAACGGGGGTGCGTCGGAGGCGCTACTTAATGCGCTTCCAGTAACACCCCTGTGCTCGTGTCGGGCTCGGGATGGGTACCCGGGCCCCGCTAGACACGACGTCGTGGGGACTGCCAAATCGTAGCCGGGCAGTCCCCGTATAGTGAAGAATCTGGTCTTGCCGGGACCAGTCTGTCGCTGAGGGTTTCCCGTCGCCTGCAGATCCGGGTCCCTCAGATATAGCGGCTGAAGGCTCACGCAGCGGTTTTAGTGGGGTAGGGCACCCAAATGCGAGTCCCCACACACGCCAGCGCGCCTACCCAGGCCCTGGTATGGTCGTAAAGGATTTCCGCTGCGTCATCAAAAAAAAAATAAAAAAAAATAACTGTGACGACATGTTTTCACTCTCCGGTAAAACAGTATATTATTTAGATAATTTTCCTCTCGTAAAAAAGGGAGTAGACTCCTTGTTTTAATCGGAGACGGGTATTCTGTATAGTGTTTTACTTAATTGTGTAGAACTTGTAGATCATTGACTCAGCGAGCCGGTCGCAGTAAAATTAGTAGCCGCGTGTGTGGGACGATTCTATTTTGGACGAGTGAAAACAGTTCGGAGATACGGATACAGAACTACCAAAGATGGATGTTCATTTCATCATGCAGTCTTTATTATAGTTAGGGCCTGTTTCACAATCTCTAGATAAGTGCCGAATAGGCTATCGGCAACATATTTGACAGATACTCCATACTCTATCTGTCAAATATGTTGCCGATAGCGTATTTGGCACTTCTGGAGATTGTGAAACAGGCCCTTAATCTTTTTGATGACATTATAAAATTCGGATCAGATCTTAGTACTACAATTAATAAAATCGTGATAATTCAGCGACAGAATGTATGCTTATAACTTAAAACTAATATATACAAATAAATAATAATAATAATAAAATTTGGGCTACCGATCGTACTATTAGAAACAGCTTCTATTATATTAATGTATATGGACACGATACCGTACCTATCTTGCTAATACTATAAACGTGAAAGTTTGTAAGTATGGATTATTGTTACTCTTTCAAGTAAAAACTACTGAATGGATTTTAATGAAACTTTACAATGATATAGCTTATATTAAATCCGAATAGCACATAGGCTATAATTTATCACCTTTTTTGATGATGATTTTAATGGGACTTTCCCTGGGAATGGGGGGAAAGATAGCTAATGTAGCAAGGAGTGGCCTTAGTTATAAAAATGATCTTCATAAATCTAGTTTTATGTAAACTGTAAATCTATTTTACATAGGTTAAGTCAGATAAGGAATAATACGCACACAAAAACTGTCTTGTATCGGTTGGTGTAAAGCTAATATTTTTATGGAAAGAAAAGAAATATCATAAACCCCGCATTTGCGATTTATCTTTTTAAATAACCTTTCAATTTTCTATCTATAATGAGACCATATTCAAGTCTGTCTCACTAACTAAGCCGATTTTGAAAATTTAAATTCAATTAGACAGGCTTAGACAAGGTTTAATATTTAATAAAATGTCTGTGATCATGAACGTTATCATCAGTCCACTGCCGTGTCGCCAAGACAGTTTTATCCAGTAATAACAGTGTACAGCATAACAAACAGCCCCCCGCGGTTTCTCCCGTTTTTCCCATTCCCCTGGGAGTACGGGGATAAATATAATCTTTGTGTCATTCTAATGCGTCAACTGTAAACTATATTACTGTAAAATTTCATTAAAATCAATTCAAAAGTGTTACGTGAAAGAGTTTGAATATTTTAATAATATATTTTATTCACCAATAAATACAAACAAAGAATATTATGAATTAAAAAACTAGGTAATATACATTAAAAACTATAAATAATAGGTTAAAACTATTAATAAACTAAATACTTATATCAAACTAAAAAAATAAATTATATAATATAAAAAATCGACCCCAAATCGCTACGCTCGAAGGGTAGGGTGCCTGGTGCCTGGCTGGCGGCATTTCCCCGTTGAATGGCCAGGCTCAACCGTTGTCCGAAATGCGCGCCAGCCCTTGGATCCCCGGAGACGTCGTTGAATATTTTAAATTTGTTTTTGATTCCAGCCCTTACGTAGACATGGTATCTGTAAAGTATCCGAAATGACGGGCATGTTAAATACTTAATAAACCGCCATAAAAACTGTAAAAGTTGTTTTATGATGAGCGAATCTCGCGTAAACTTAAGAAAACAATTTTTGATTGTGCAAGTTTATGCATTTATTTACAGCAAATTCTTTTCAAAATTATTTCAGCGAAATTTAAACTATTGATATGCCAGTACAATTGAAATAAGAATAGAATGTGTGGGAGAAGGGATTTGTACATCAGATGAACCGGAGGATATGTTTACCCTCTTAATCTAGTGCACGTAACACCTCATGGGCTCGGGACACGAACTCACGTTTGTAAGCTTAAATCCATGTTTGCTGATACTATTTATAATTCTATACGCGTGATACGAATCATAAAGGAACTTGTCTTTTCGCGTTTTGTAATCTGTGAACAATGAAACCAAAATAATGTTTCAGGGACGTAGCTACAGATGTATCATATCAATGATACTCCCGGGCTAGAGTGATCCCATAGTGTTCAAAAACTCCTTACCCAAACCCCTTTAAAACCTTTAAAAATTATGCCCGACATGTCTATAAGAGGCATGGCTAAGACAGGCTATGTAACCGTATGTATTTCCATCAGTGAAGAAAGGAAAGGGTTCTTTCGTTATTTCTTGTGAATAAAAAAGATATCGATAATATAAAATTTTGCTTTATCTTCGTTATCTTTTCAATTGAACAATAATGCTTTCATAGTTTTGTGAAGAACTCTTAATCTAAGTATCTGTTTAATTTGTATGTATTTGGTCAGTTTTTTTAAAAGAATGTCCTTCATATACCTTTTTTTCTATTACACCAGAAAATGCACTGAGGCATCCTGCTGGGGAGTGGGTCTCCCCAGGCGGGTATGTGGGACTCGCTGTAGACATGGCAAGTAGACACAGCTCTACCCACTAAAACCCGGCGAGTGCCACCAATGCCGCCTTTGGTGAGGTGCCCCAGATCTACAAGCAACAGAGCACCTCGACGGCTAGTCAGTCCCTCAGGGGACCGACGCCACCTCCACAGAGCGGTTGCTCGCATCTCAAAACTACCACTCCCAACGTTGGGACAGTAGAATCTTTTGTCCCTTCCTCCTTATAAGAGGGATACAAAGAGCCCCTTTGGCTCAATTTGCTTCGCCTATGATGCTGTCTCACCCTAGGCTACTGAGCTCCACCGCCACGACAAGGCCTAAACGTGGTGAGAATAATTTATTATAATAATAAGTAATAATATAAATTATATTAAATATATCAGAAGAACGTTTTTGCTATAATTTATCACTATTACCCGAGAAGGTGTGGGATATATGGGAGATATGGCGGCTAAAGGCAATCGCAGCGGTTTTAGTGGGGTAGTGCACCCAATGCGAGTCCCCACACACGCCAGTGCGCCTACACAAAGCCCTGGTAAGGTCCGAAAAGGATTTCCGCTGCGTCATCAAAAAAAAAAAAGGTATGGGAAGTAAAACCGCGGTTCGCTGCTAGTTTGTAAAATGACACCAACATAAAACGCTAATTCATTGTTTTAATTTATTTTTTATTTGAAGTAAACATAAAGTTGAGAGCATTAAAGGATACAGATGCCTCGTAAAGTTTACGGGCAGGCAGAAGTTTATGCCCAATTTACTAGAGATGATACCAGATAAAGACTCACTTTATTAGGCTAATGAACTTATTTAATTAATCAATAAAGCCTGTATCATCACTAGCATATTCTTCCATTAGTGAACGTTAACCATGTTCTATTTTCTTGTTATGTTATTCTTCCTAGTGGCCGGACTGCGATGGGGGCTTTCGACTAGATTTATCGTTGATTTTTTTACAATGTATAGTATCTAATATGTGTATGTTGATGACTGATGATCCACTTTGGGGTCACCCTGGGCTACTGAACCCCACCGCCACGAGAAGGCTTCACTCGTCACTTCGTCAAACACTTTTTTTTTATTTTTCAAGCTCTGTAATGTATATGCATCAACTGATATTCCAAACACAGATTAATAATTTTTAAGGCTACAAAAGAGATGAACTTGAAACGGCTAATCCGATTTTGGTCAAACATGTCACAGAAAATCTGCTTTCGTATAAGAAAAGCCGCATCCAAATCGGTTCACCCATTTTGGAAGAGCGTTGCCACAAACGGACAGTAGGGGGTTAAACAGTAGTTACAACGTATAAATATTATATAATAGTTATAAACACATTGTAGACAGAACCATAATATTCTTAAATAGAAATGCCACAAGTTGAAAAAAAGAAAACTCTCAAACATTTCAATGATTCGTTTATACAACTCTTAAAAAGTTTTTATTTTTTTCACGAGACCGCAAAAGGGCCTTTACCTTAACTTTTTCTGTTATATTAAATCTCTCAAAGTGTCTTGTTATGAATCAAGCGCAGGGATTAATTTACACTTCAAATATTTTCGGATTTAACTCAAGCAGATGAATTATTCATAACATAATTAGGCGAAACATTTTATTCGCCTTCTTTCTTTTAGAAAAATTGGCGGTAAAAGATAATTTATTTGTTGAAACGACTTTATTTTCTCAATCGTGAATCTAATATTCATACTCTGTGAAATAAACATAGTTACCGTAGAAATTAGTCATCATTAATGCATATATGCGTGTTTATTTAAAAATATACATATTTTTATTATTTTTGACTTTAATTTTATATTTTTTTGCCATTGAATTTTGCCTTAATAATATAATGTCTATATTTTACTAGTTACTAGAATATATTTTCATATCAGAGGTCTTGCTATGAGTATTTTATCAGGCGAACTCTAAAATAGATAATCCTTAATGTTTTTGAAAGATTATCATTATGTATTTATACAATTGACTTACACACACTTGGGCGAAGCGAATTGAGCCGAGGGGGCTCTTTGTACCCCTCTTATAAGAAGAGGGGGCAAAAGAACAGGGGGCAAGGGGCGAGGACGGGAACCTCGTCTCATTGTACTGTCCCGACGTTGGGAGGGGTTGTTCTGTGGTGCGGTGCAACTGCTCTGTGGAAGTGGCGTCGGTCCCCTGAGGGACTGACTAGCCGTCGAGGTGCCCTGCTGCTTGTAGATCCGGGGCACCTTACCAAAGGCGGCATTGGTGGCACTCCCCTGGTTTTAGTGGGTAGTGCTGCGTTCACTTACCATCTTTCGGGCGCAGCGAGTCAGTCAGAACATCCTGCGGGGGAGTGGGCCTTCCCAGGTGGGTACCTGGGAAGGCCCACTCCCCCGCAGCACATCGCATCACTTTCGCCGGTAACACACCTAATGCTATATCCTCTTTCGTGCATTCCTTTTAATTTATCTGCGAAACTTCTAGAACTATTATCTCAATAGCAGTTAGCAATGTTTAAAGTAACATTAGAAGTTTAAGGCATTATGTAGATTAGTGTGCTAACAGTAATCCTATTATGGAAGTTGCAGACTGCCAACTTCGTTAATTGCCATTCTAGGCTCCTGAATTTGATTAATACTTTACGAATTAGTAATTACTTATTTAATTAAATCGATTAAATAAATCTGAAGAATTTATACAAACGGGATTTATGGTTTTGAAATTTGTAAAAGATTTTGGACGGTGGGCTTATTTTGGTGCACCATTATGCTTATTTTTTCCGTTAAACAGTATTGCCGTGTTATATGTTTGTAAAACTCTTCAGAAAAACAACCAGTAACAGCGAAATACCATATTTATTCCAAAATCATTTTTAATCCAATAGCACTATATTTTCTGAACTCTTATCCAACTAGTAACAATATCAACAACACTTATTAAACCACAATGACGGCCTGAGACCGACTGCCCCCTAGTCCGCAAGACTGCTCCTCTTAATACCTTCCTACCCCACTTATTCTTTGGATTCCCAGTGTGGCCAGTGCAAGAAATTAAAAATGCCAAAATTATTATAAGCAAATGTAAACAAAGTAAACGAAACCTTACACTCGTCCATCCTGATAACGTGTATGTCCTCATACACGGACCAGGTGGAACCTTACACTCGGCGGACCAAGAAACCAAAGCTTGAATTTATACATTTATAAAAATACATTCGAGTTCAAAAAAAAAAAAAAAAAATATATAGTACTATCCAAGTATCTTTTTGAAGGTCAATTGAGTCTACCACCGGTTCCAAAGTAAGTCCACTGAGAAGAACCGGCGAAACAAACTCAGTGGAACTAGTCTTTTCAAATACAATATTACAAAAAATAGTAATACAAACAATACATAGTACTATACTAGTATAGTACATAAGAAGAATTCAGCAAGAAACTCTGTTGGGTTGCTCCTTTCAAAATATAGTTTACAATTTTTTATAAACATACAAAATTACATACACTTATTACTATAACACATTTATTACAATCTTATAATCTATCCTTTATCTATCTATCCTTTATCTATCCTTTATCCATCAAATTGTCCATAAAACTATCCATCAAATTATCCATCCTTTATCCATCAAATTGTCCATAAAACTATCCATCAAATTATCCATAAAACTATCCATCAAATTATCCATAAAACTATCCATCAAGTTATCCATAAACTAACCATCAAATTATCCATAAAATTATCAATCCAATTATCCGTCCTTTATCATTTGTATTGATTTGCATTATTCATTGTAACTTTAGCATATAGACCTCCATAATGATCCTTTCCTTAAGCATACCATCTATCATCATACGGACTTTTTCTAAGCATTCGTCGTCTTCGCCTAGATTTACAATCATCTACTACCTTGTATAAAACATTAAACTGTATCCAAGCTATTACCAAAACCTCTCAACACGATTCAGTATGATCATGAATAAATCCAAGCAGTTTATGGGTGGATTGCCTAATCAATGTCGCCTCACTACCAAGATCAACGTAAACTTCTACGAGCGTACCGCCAACACTAACAGCTAAAAATAAATTTATCACACGGGCCCGGCAACCTGCTACGGCTGCGCCTACTTTGTTCCATCTCCTTACTGCGGAAGTTGCGTCGCTCGCTGCTGCGACGCCATTGCTCGCTGTCCTTCCCAATTGCAGCGTCATACGAAGGAGATGCTCCTCTTTATGCCTTAATGCCAGCTAGCGCTCCAGCAGCCGGCGGTTGCGGCTTTGGCTGCTGCTATGGTCTCGACACCTACCCGCTCTCGGCCAATTACGGCTGAGGTTGCGGCTGCGACCTTGACGCCTAGTGCGAAAATGATCTCGTTGAGGAGTCGCTAGACTTCTCCAAGTTCCCTTTTCCATGTTCACATCAATCCATAACTCGTCACATGAAACCAAAAAAAAGGATTTTGTTAAAAAAAATATATCAAAATAACATAAATTATTAGTCGGCATCTACTAAACGGTGCACTCTAGACAAAACGGACATATTTTTTTTTTATTCCCTTTCAACGCTCCTGTGTATATTTAGTAGTTCTTACACCCTTGGCTAATTTTCCAATGTACCCTCATTTTGATAAAAATATGTACGGTATCGTTTGATGATAATTATTATTATTTTTGTATTAAGTTACTCGTTATAACAGTTACCCACCAAAAAAAGTCTCGTCAAAACCGGTCCAGCCATTACAGAGACTAGCCGGAACGAACAGACAGACAAAATTGTAAAACGTTACTTTGGTATATTATGTAGGTGCCATATATTGTATTATACTCCTACGCATGTAGTAAAATGCGGTTAGTTTAATATTAGAAACAGGCATTCCAATTTTATTTGTAAGTTTAGATGTCCATGACGTGAAAATTATATATCTATAACTTTGATAATTTCTAATTGATTCTTAAATGAGCTAGAGACATGGGTTTTCTAAAGAACACATCAAATATACTCCTGAGGGTAGGTCGCTGCTAATCGCTACGAAATTTTTCTTGTAGTTATGAATTAAACTTTCTTTCCTTAATAAGTATATGCATTACGTAGTGTAAGAAGAAAAATAAAATATTGCAGGCGTGTACTTACGGAATTTCCGACGGTGTTCCACTTCTGAGATGTAAAACTCTTCAGAAAAACAACCAGTAACAGCGAAATACCATATTTATTCCAAAATCATTTTTAATCCAATAGCACTATATTTTCTGAACTCTTATCCAACTAGTAACAATATCAACAACACTTATTAAACCACAATGACGGCCTGAGACCGACTGCCCCCTAGTCCGCAAGACTGCTCCTCTTAATACCTTCCTACCCCACTTATTCTTTGGATTCCCAGTGTGGCCAGTGCAAGAAATTAAAAATGCCAAAATTATTATAAGCAAATGTAAACAAAGTAAACGAAACCTTACATGTTGCATAAGTTACCTTGATCTTGCGCACGAATGGCAGTCGTAGTTCGCTTCGTTTCTACTCCTTTTACGAGTATTTACGAGAATTTAACTTCCTTTAAGTATTTTTATTAAAACATTTTTACAGCTTTACAGCAGTTTACTAATATTTTAGCATGGTTTTCATTAGCTTCAGAGTCAGACGTTGTGCCTATGTAACGGAAATTAAACGCTATTTTTATACGCTTTAGGAGGTCAGATTAAAAAGCATTGATGAAAACCGTAACAAATAATATTATTCAAATAAAATTACATGCTTATGTTTTGAGACTATTTGCCAATCTCTTCAAATGCTGATATATTTTTTATGACATAATTTATACTGAATGTCAAGGTAAGAACAAAAAGCCTGTTTTGAGCAGGAACAAAGTTTCAAAGAAAACTTGTTAAGAAAACTCGAAAGTGCATATTGTATTTTTCATTTAGGGCCTGTTTCACAATCTCCAGTTAAGTTCCTAATAGGCTATCGGCAACATATTTGACAGATAGAGTATGGAGTATCTGTCAAATATCTGTCAAATATGTTGCCGATAGCCTATTGGGAACTTAACTGGAGATTGTGAAACAGGCCCTTAATTTGACATTTTGCCTTTCAAGAGCAGATCGTTCTTGAAACAATATTATGTTTTAGATTTAAAGTTCGAAAATAATTCTTTATTATACCGACTATGTACCTTATAACAACGTAATGTTAAAGAGCTGATGACCACAGGCTAAATCGATTTTGAATAATCATATCTCAGAACATGAGACCATCGATTGCTCACTTGTGAGGGAAAAGTAATCAACATAACCATCCCGGATTGGGCCAGAGCGTCGGGGAACTATTTGTGAATTTCATAAAGATTGATATTTTGTTGTGACGATGGTCCAGTGGTGGATGGACTCGGCCTCTTATGCGAGAGGTTCCGGGTTCGATCCTGACCCCCCCGTGTGTGCCTTGAAATGGGGTTTCCTAAATTTCTAAGTACACCCCAAACACGAAACCATCGCTCGCTCACCGGTGAAGGAAAACATCGTGAGGAAACCTGCATGCCTGTTGAGAAGACAGTCTCTGAAGGTATGTGAAGTTCACCAACCCGCACTGGGCCAGCGCATCGGTGAACTATGGCCTATTACCCTCCTCGCCTGATTTCGAGGAGGAGACCCGTGCCCAGCAGTGGGACATAAAGGGTCGATATTTTACTTTTTTGATATTTTGTTTATATATCTTAAAAGTAGAAAACCTGCTATATCCAGTTAGACTGGAAGCCAACCCCAAAATATAGTTTGGAAAAGGCTGCTGATAATGATGATAATAATATAGATGTATTTATAAAAAATTCTTCAATTTATTGATTAGTACCCCTTAGCTATTTCTTACGAACTTATTACGCGGCTAAGTTAACGTGGTATGAATGTCAGATAATATTTATTTATAGTATTACCAAAAAAATATTAGTTTTCCATTCGTAATGTATATTTTATCCCCTACAATAATCTATTTTTGTATCGAGAATATATCAAATATCAAAAGCCTAGGATCCTTTGGCTGGAAATTTTCCAAAGTAATTTGTATATCAGCAATTTCTCAGGTTCAATAACATGTTATGATAAAATTCGATTAAAAGTTTGATAGTGCCGATCAGTTTGCAATTATGAAGTTAAATAGCATTGCTATAAATAATCCCGGGTAATTAAGGCTGTGATTGATATTATTATATTATAGTTTGTATCTCATGCGAACTGAATTAAACTTATCATAAAAACCTTTTTATAAAAAAAATGAGTCTTCTTATACAAAAAAAATGAACCTACTCATTTTTTTTGTATAAGAAACGACACTTTACTACTACCACAAGGAAGTGGGAAACAGAAAATACACTCTTACGCATTATAGCTTTGTGAAGTGAAACTTCTTTAGAATCGTTGTGATTTCATTTGTGATGCAACGGAAAAAAACGACAGGTAAGAGACACAAATACAAAAGAGCAAGAGAGCAAATGTCGGTGTGTATGTATATTGCACACTGTTTAATACTTGCTTGTATTTGATCATTTAACATGTGTTTCACTTCTATCGTGTGTGAATGGCACACACACATTTTTTTTATTATGTATATAAAGGACGGAAGGAAGGAAGGATCATTTAACTTTCAATGATAATACCAAAGTAAAAAACTATCTCTGCTCTACTAACATTAAAAACATTATAAAGAAATGACACTTTATGTATTTTTTTTATTATGTGTATAAGGGACGAAACATATAACTTTCAATGATAATACTTAAGTAAAAAACTATTTCTGTGCTCTACTAACATTAAAACATTGTAAAATGTTGTTACAAAAATGTTACCTTTTGCCTTTGTAATTTTTAGTATAATCAAATTAAATTATCGCGTTTTACATAATTTTGATAACTTTGTAAGAACTTAGGTCGTAATTTTTAAAACTCTTCAAATATCTTATCTCCTTAATAAATGAAAGTTTGCTTTGATTTACGTCCACGGAATATTAAAACGTTTTTATTATTTCGTATTTAAAAACGCTTTATTTATATTAGGTACTAGCTGCTGTTGCTCGCGGCTTGTCTTATGTTACTTCTAATACCTCCAAGAATAAAAGTACAAAGTTTCATTATGATCGGCTAGGTAGTTTTTGTAAAAGTGTACAAACAAACCTACATTCACATTTTGATACAGCGATTATTTACATATTTTTTTTTTTTCGAAAGGTCTAGACTTTTAGGCCAGATGGCCCTTAAGCTCAATCGGTAGGTAGGTGAGCAGATGGCTCACCTAGTAAAAATTATTTACATAATATGATATACTATACTTCATATAGGATTTTAAATTAACATGGTTATTTTCATTATTTAAAGTATTTAAAACGGGATATTTACCATGTTTTTTAATATTGTTTTGCGGAGCTCGATATTTCGACATTGTCTACGAATGTCATGTTCACGAGACTGAAGTATGCGGGTAGATGTTGAAGGCGTTAGAGGTGCCCGTACCGGACTACCTCCTTTCTCGTACGTTTGCTGCGTAAACATTGGTCACGTCCCCTACTATTGTCTTTTTCACCCGTACCATTGTCACTTTTATCAAGTACACTCAACATATTATTTTGATCCTGTGTTCGACACACGAAGCTCACCGTGTCAGTACGCGAACTTTTATTCCTCAAGGGCTTGCATAACCTAATCACTGGATTCCACACTTTCGACAGTTGAAACCCATCTTCCCTATTGAAATTACTGTATTTAGTAATTTCAATGGCTTCTCGTACCAATCGGGGTATATAATGGCGTTCTGTCGCGAGTATCTGAGCATTGTGAAATTCAATCCAGTGGTTCGGTCCGGCTTCTAGAAGATGTTCCGCGATGGCAGATTTCTTGGGGTCGTTATTTTTTACCGCCTTAATGTGTTCACTAATGCGACAAGATACAGTACGCTTCGTCTGTCCAATATAGGATTTGCCACAACTACAATTGATTTTGTAAACTCCAGGTTTGCCTTCGGCTAAGGATAACTTTCCCCTGGAAAAACCTGGAGTTTACAAAATCAATTGTAGTTGTGGCAAATCCTATATTGGACAGACGAAGCGTACTGTATCTTGTCGCATTAGTGAACACATTAAGGCGGTAAAAAATAACGACCCCAAGAAATCTGCCATCGCGGAACATCTTCTAGAAGCCGGACCGAACCACTGGATTGAATTTCACAATGCTCAGATACTCGCGACAGAACGCCATTATATACCCCGATTGGTACGAGAAGCCATTGAAATTACTAAATACAGTAATTTCAATAGGGAAGATGGGTTTCAACTGTCGAAAGTGTGGAATCCAGTGATTAGGTTATGCAAGCCCTTGAGGAATAAAAGTTCGCGTACTGACACGGTGAGCTTCGTGTGTCGAACACAGGATCAAAATAATATGTTGAGTGTACTTGATAAAAGTGACAATGGTACGGGTGAAAAAGACAATAGTAGGGGACGTGACCAATGTTTACGCAGCAAACGTACGAGAAAGGAGGTAGTCCGGTACGGGCACCTCTAACGCCTTCAACATCTACCCGCATACTTCAGTCTCGTGAACATGACATTCGTAGACAATGTCGAAATATCGAGCTCCGCAAAACAATATTAAAAAACATGGTAAATATCCCGTTTTAAATACTTTAAATAATACTATACTTCATTCACTATAATGAAATTTTATCCACTTTTTATTTTATATATTTTAACAGTTACAATTTAAACACGACCGGTTTCGACAAAGTCATCCTCAGGTGTCGACTTTGTGACTTTGTCGAAACCGGTCGTGTTTAAATTGTAACTGTTAAAATATATAAAATAAATAGTGGAAAAAGTGGATAAAATTTCATTATAGTGAATAACATGAATTTCCATCAAGGACCGACAGTACATTCTATCAATTATACTATACTTCATTCACATATATATATATATATAGTTTTTGATAGGTAACCATTGTGTACATACTTTTTCATATGATACAGAGATAAGAGATACAGTGGTGCCACCAATGCAGGGTATATGTATTTCTGATCAGGCTATATTTCACTATTTATGATCTCTGATTATGATTATGTTAAAAGTTGAAAATTAAATAATTAACTTCCTACTAATATTATGAACGAGAAAGTTTGTAAGTATGGATGGATGTTAGTTGATGAAACTTTACCGTAATACATAAAGATCAGAATAACACATAGGCTATAATTATAATTTATCACCATATTCCCACGAGAACGGGACGTATACCGGTGAAACCGCGGGGTGCTACTGATATATATAATATGTCCTACTGCTGGGCAAGATTCTCCCTCTCAAAATAAGGCGAGGAGGGTCATAGTTCACAGAAGTAAACATAGACCCAATGCAGGTTGGTGAACATTACACACCTTCAAAGATTTTTAATCTCATCAGGCGTTCAGGTTTCTATAGGATTTTTCCTTCACCGGTAAGCGAGCGATGGTCTCGTGTTCGGGTGCACTTCAAAAGTTTGAAAAACGAATTTCAAGGTATTGCAAGGGATTAGGATCGAACCCGAAACTTGCAGTCGAAAAGCCGAGCCAAGACTCATTATACCATCATCACTCTAATTTTTTATGATTTAATGAACCCTTCCTTGTTATGGCTTCTGTTATTTCATAATGGTGGGCACGCACGCATATGTACAACGATGATGAAGTTATTATACTTTTAGACACGCATAGAATTTTTTCTCATGGAAATTTTACTTGATTTTTTTGTAAAAGGAATGTGATGTCTAAATAAAGTTTTATTATTAAAATAGTTATTGCCACCGTCTCTGAACTGAATATGGAAAGCGTTCTTTAAAATTTATATAAATAGCTATACTTAAACTAATATATTTCGAGAATAATTGAATGAGCGCACAAAACATTTTTTAATTAGACCGGTAATTTCAATTTTATTAGCGTGTATAATCGAAAAAAAACTTGCCAGCTTTGTTATATTAATACTAGCTATTCCAGAACAATTGAGACCATTTTAGATTAATAATAGTCTTACATTTTCAAATTTTATATAAAGATATATTTTTGGTAAAATTATGAAGTCTAGAGCAAATATCTTATACGTACGCAATTAACTTAGGAAATTCATACGTTTAATGTACTACCACAAGGAAGTGGGAAATATAGAAAATACACTCTTACGCATTTTAACTTTGTGAAGTGAAACTTCTTTAGAATCGTTGTGATTTCAAACCGGATGCAATGGAAAAAACGACATGTAAGAGACACAAATACAAAAGAGCGAGAGAGCAAATGTCGGTGTATGTTATGTATATTGCACACTGTTTATTACTTGTTTGTATTTGAGCATTTAACATGTGTTTCACTTCTATCGTGTTTGAATCGCACACACACCTTTTTATTTTTTTATTTTATTTAAGACTGTATTAAAATTTTCATCTGTCGATCAATGTCTCTAACATTACGTTCATCCAAAAATGAACAAGTTAGATTGGATGTACATAGAAGTATACACACACCTGATAACAAGGCAAGGCCCGTGAGGGACGTCAGGGCGTTGACCAAATAGAACATACGCGTTTGCATATGCGTTGCGTTACATAAGCACAATATGGAATCAATCAGTGCAGTAACCAGTCCGTGTCGGTGTTCATTAAGGGAGGCCTATGTTCAACTGGGGACGGATAAAGGCTGATGATGATGCAGAACATGGTAGTAACAGGGCGAATGGTACACATTTTAGGTGCACTTCACCTGTCACTTCATGGTTTAGCCTAAATCTTCGTAGTCGGCTTCAAATGTATGCCGGTGAAGGAAAACATTGTAAGGAAACTTGCATGCCTGATGACACTTAAAGTCTTTGAAGGTGTGTGAATTTCACCAATTCCCATTATCGTTACCGTGAACATATCGGTGAACTGTCATGTTTCGTGCATCTGCATAACCTTTTGGCTGTGAGGTTGTATGGGCGTCAATAGTCACTATAAGGCTTCGGTTGATCGGTTGCCCCATTATGATATTAAATCTATAATTACAAAAACATTCATTGAGTTTCTCAAAATGCTGTACCTATTCAACTTTGGATGGATACGGCTAAAAATAAAGATATTATAATGTTCTTGGAATAAAGCAATAGAAGCCGTAGACATGGGAAATTTAATTCCAATAATCATATTCCCATTCGAACTTCAACTTTCTTGTTAATCTGGTAACTCAGAAGCCGTTGGAGTTGTATCATCAAAACAGGAAAATAATAACATCAACGTATTTACGTCATACTTTATTTTTTTTTTCTTTTTCTAGCTAGATTTTATCTTCTTTATTAGATTCTGTCTTCTAGCTTAGTATCATTTGCCGGCCTCTTTCTCGTGTTATCTCTCAATGTCTAAGAATTTTTAGAAAGTCAACCCCTAAGGAGGTGAAACAGGTTACATTTTAAGCACCAAAACTAGAAATAATTCATATAGCAAAAAAAGCGAGCTGGGTCAGCAAACAACAAGTAAAAGTTACTTTGCTCGCTTGTCTTTCCTTAAGATGTGCTTTATAAGAATGTGTAAAACTCGAAATGATAAATGAAATCAATAAGAAAACTTCTAAGTTGAATAATAAAAACAAGCTTAGCGTTAGCAAAATGAAACGCATTTATGATACAATACATGTAGAGGGATTTGTGCGATCAGACAGTACAAATCCCTCAGTACGTGAGCTTACTGGAACTTGAGCTAAATATGAGTATATAATATGTATATTTATGTATATTTTCTTTTAGATAAAATAAATTTGGAGTTGTTCATTTATGTTTGAACGCTTTTTTTGCAAGTACAACATTTGAAAATACATACCTGCCAAGGCTATTTACTTTTAAGATTTTCTTTTAATTCGCTATGAACGAAATATATAATTAAGTAATAGCAGAAATAGCTCCTAATGGTATAATTCTACATTAATTTACAAACTTGTATAGTCCTTTATTTAAGTCCCATACTCTATTAAAGCAGAAACCAATAAAAATAATTATTTCTCGACTTAATACAAAGTATTCATGGAAGCTTTTGACAGAAATTATAACAACTACCATTTATAATCTGATAAATTTATTCTCATTGGAAAAAAGAAAATGGACGTTTGAAATAAAATCTATTATTCGTTTTGATTGTACAACTCTTCCTTTTTGAATGAAATAATAGGTTTATCGTTAAAAGGTTTTTGTTCAATTAATTACGTCTGAATTATTAATATCACGTTTAGTTCGTTAAAGAAGTTGTGAAAATCTTTTTAAATTAACAAAAATGGCGGCCTTTTAAGCCTCCCATCATCCCCCTACACATTTCTTTAAACTTTATTGTTCTGTATTTATTAAAAGGGCAAAAAAATATCCAGTGGCGTGATAATTGATTAATTCTCATCCTTTTTTTATTAAGGGTCATAATAATCTAAACACTAATCATCCTAAATTTTTTTTATTTCCTCTTAAGGCGCTGCTCTTTCGCGGCGCATGGAGAGCCTACGCACAAGTCTTAAGCTTCACTTCGCGAGGAAATGTCAATTAAAAATAATTAGTACCTGGTTGACCGAGCATTTGCTCGGTTTTTTTTTTGTTTTGCTTCATATACTCTTAGTAATAATATAATAAAGTTTTTCTTAAAAAAAATGAACTTGAAAAAAAAAAAAAACAAAAAAAGGTGTGTGTGCGATTCACACACGATAGAAGTGAAATACACGTTAATTGTTCAAATACTAGCAAGTACAATATTTTTACTAATAATTTTTATTATTACTAAGAGTATATGAAGCAAAACAAAAAAAAAACCGAGCAAATGCTCGGTCAACCAGGTACTAATTATTTTTAATTGACATTTCCTCGCGAAGTGAAGCTTAAGACTTGTGCGTAGGCTCTCCATGCGCCGCGAAAGAGCAGCGCCTTAAGAGGAAATAAAAAAAAAAGGTGTGTGTGCGATTCACACACGATAGAAGTGAAATACACGTTAATTGTTCAAATACTAGCAAGTACAATATACATACACACCGACATCTGCCCTCTTGCTCTTTTGTATTTGTCTCTTACCTGTCGTTTTTTCCGTTGCATCCGGTTTGAAATCACAACGATTCTAAAGAAGTTTCACTTCAAAAATGATCGGATTGGAGATACAAACCAGGCTCCTTCGATTCATAACTGCCTAATTCCTAGATCGATTTATCGCCGTTTTTAATTCTTGTATATATATTATATATATATACAAGACTTGCTCGTTTAAAGATTCAAAGATTTATTTATTTATTTAATGGTTCACCAACAGATATACATTGCATATAGTATGTTAAAAGTATACATAAATCATCATCATTTTATTAAAAGGTAATAAAACTAATCCTAAAGATATTGAAGATGTTACGATTAATGATAATTCACCTTTTTTTATGTCTCACATCTGGAAACATAAAAGCGGTTAACTGAACTATCTGCCTTAAAGCAGTGACAATACCTGAAATTGCTCTTCCTTGAATGAAACAATTATAAAGAAATACGCTAGTTAGGAATACCCAGACTCTTCTACTGTATTTATATTAATTTATTGTACTAACTATGTAAAAGAAATAAATATTTCGATGTTGCTGTTATGTCTAGGATAGATTTTTCCAATAGCAACATGTTTGCACGCTGCAGACGTTAATTAAGACCTAGGTATTAAAACTTTGAAACTAACTAGACTTTCTTCTGTTGTCTAGGATACTTTCTAGACTAGATAACGTGACATCAACGATACAGACAATATATAGGTACCTACTATTTGTCACTTGGTAACCGTTGCCTGTTGGTAAGTGATAGGAACATAATTTACCTGGAACTAAACCACGGTCAATTATTTGTTCCCTATTCTGAGACATATAATATTTATTCAGTTATTCCTCTTTGGTTGAAATATAGTCTCTGCCATTAAGGCTTTTTTATTCAAACGTCTATAAAACAGCTCATAAATAGATATTTTTTATTCCAAACATAAAGATACGATCAAAAATAAACAAAACAATTTCCCGTAAAAGCAGTCAAAAGGCTTGTGATAAGCGTGAGCTAGATTTACGTTTACTCTTTATGATCACAGATAAGGAATAGGGAAATCCGCCATTTTAATTCAGAAATAGTTTCTACTTCTATTTCTTCGTTTTTAAAAATGTCTGTTACGGGAAGCCCCGAACGTCAGTATTGATATTATTATCTACATCATCATCATCAGCCTTTATCCGTCCAGTGCTGAACATAGGCCTCCCTCAATGAACGCAAGACGACCGATCCCTTGCTACCCGCATCCAACACGGACCTGCCACTGCACGGAGATTGTCATCCCATCTGGTTAATGGCCGACCAACACTATGTCTACCTAAACGCGGCCTCCACTCTTGAACCTTAATGGCCTATCGGCCATCCGCAATATTATATTCATACTTAATTAATGAAAATCTATAAAAGTTTAATGAGAGTCGTAGGGGGCTTAATTCAGTTATCATGGCACGACAGCGGCATGCTATTTATGGTCACGGCTTTCGAGTTGAGTTTACTGCCCAGGCATCCAAATAGGTTGGTACGTTCTCTTCGTCGTCTGGCCGGCTCAGCGCAGGAGTTATGGACGTTCACGAGGCCTCGACAGCGTGCCATCCGTCACTCTCCTCTGGAGTCAGGTGGCGCCCCCTCCTAAACTTAAGGGGCCGCTTCAGTTGCCCTGAAGGAAGAGGGACATCACCACCTCACAAAAGGAGAGAACCGCCGCCCTATGCTCTACATGGGCATAAAGAAATTTACTTGGAGCTGCTATAATGAAACTTAAAAAAATACATTTATTAAGTTATTTATAATTGGTTATGTTGTATAATTTTATTGAGTGTAATTCGCATAAAGGTGAATACAAACACTTGACAATTCTAAATCGTTTCTACAAGCTAAGTAGTTCATCATTAGACGCAAGATACCGGAGAACAGTGCTAGGTTAATGACGAAAAGAAATTAATTAAAACAGCATTAGCAATTAATGGCACAATTCATATTATTAGCATAACATATTATCCCTCAAAATTGGCAATAAAAAAACAATTCGCTAAACCACCAAATCCGCTACAAATACGCTGTTTAGAATAATATTGAAAACGTATTATTTTCTCGTTTTGTGTAGAGAGAGACAATAATATATTCCAGCTAGAGATTTCATTTTACGGGGAACCCCCGCCGGTCCAATAATCGACACCCACTGAGACACATCACCCGGACGCCAGATTTGTACTAGATCGTAAAACATATAAGAATTCTTTAAATATATTAAACTAGTTGTTGCCCGCAGCTTCGCTTGCGTTAAACTAAGTCTTACATCTCAGCGGGATAATATATGGTCTTCCTCAATAAAAGGGATCTCCAAAACTGAAAGAATCTTTCTGATCCGACGAAAAGAATTTTTAAAGAACATTGTATAAAACATGCGAATATAATTATAATTTGTGTGTCGCAAATTGTCCAAGTCCTGCATTATTTAATTTTATTCTCAAACTTTGATAATATTTTAGACTTACCTGCCACATAGCGCGAAGATCGGACGGCCGATGGGGCAAAAAGATCCTGGAGTGGAGACCATGTACCATCAAACGCAGCGTGGGACGGCCACCTACCAGATGGACCGATGACCTAGTAAAAACTGCTGGGTCTCGTTGGATGCAGGTGGCAATGGACCAGTCGCGCTGGAGAACCATTGGAGAGGCCTATGTCCAGCAGTGGACGGCTATGGGCTGAGATGACGATGATGATGATATGTTTATGTTTACCTATGTATATTACTGAATGGTAATATTAGCTTTATCTTTCCAGCCTAAGTATGTTAATTATGGGCCAGAATTTAATAACACCAACATAAATCGTATAATTTAGCCTCAACCAAGATTTGTATTTCAATGAATATTCATATAAAGTATTTGCATTGAATTTGCATTAAGAATCCCCGAGTTACAAATAAGGACTTATTCACCGTTCGTCAACAAGTTTCAGTCTATACTTAATATTGCTCCTTGTAAGACTATCATCCGAATTCTCAAACGCCACTTAAATATTTGGGAATTCTCAAACGTCACTTAAATATTTGAGGGCTCCTCAATCTACTAAGCACGCCTTAAATCCATGTCATCAAAAGCAGCTCCCAGAGTTACGTTTGAGTATTCGGGCATAAGTTAATTGTTTGACGACTAATTGAGGAAGGTAACTAGAACAACTTGAATAATATACTTTCAATGTCGTCTTCGTGAAAGGTATAATATAAATTCCAATATTGCCACTTCTAAATATCAAAAGTTAAGAGTCTAATGCCGGGATTATTTTAATTAAAATTTGCCACCAGTGATCTATGATAAATATCGTCTTTTGTCACAGGGTCAGTAACTCATCCATTAAGTACATGGTACACAGCAGTGGCTTTCCATTTGTAAAATATTTTTAAAATTAAGGTTTAGACCTTTTCCATTTTATTTTTAGGAAACCAGGAGATCTCTGACTGTGACATGTGATCTGTTCCAACGTGCGTATGTATCTTAGAAGTATGTACTTATGAGACATAGATGGCAGGTAATCATTGGTTAGAACAGATGGAATATTTGCCAAAAAAATACCCGACTGCCTTTTGAGCACAGATATAAATAAGCGCGTTTGTCAAACATTGTAATAAAATTCGTCCTACTTCAGCCCACTCGAGCCATTTATCCTGTAATTGCTTACATTGACCCCCTAAGAAAACGTAACTTATGCTTAAGAACCATGTCAATAGGTTTATTCGGGTGCATTTCCCTTTCGTCAACGATAATGCTCTGACGACATTTTGATGGCGCTGACGAAATCGTTGCCCGTTTAGGGCCGCATTTTTGTTTTTATGGAACATATTTTATGGGTAATATTTTATAGTTATTGCGGACTTCTCACCTTTGTTTTTTATTTTATTACTAATAGCATTATTATTAGCAAAGCAAGGAGCAAGGAGCTTATAGCGGAAAAGTAGTCTGGAGAAGTCTGTATTTATTGGTTTAATACGAGAATATTTCAGAGTGGACTTATAAATTAAAAATGTTATCGTAAAAGAGCTGCAACGATTATTATTATCAATGTCAACCAGTTTTAAAATAGCTTTATAAAATACAAATTTCTTAAACCTACATAATATACTCGTATAACAATATAATATTATTTATTAGATTATTCAGATACGTCATACAATTTAGGAATAATTATTAAGTTATTTCTGTATATGTATTTAAAATGTTATAAAGTCTAGCCGTAGCTAGACCAACAAAAATAGTAAAGACTCATTTGAGTGTTCCCCTCCACGGAAATCTTTAGTAAAAGGCGAAAGATTTATACGTTTTGAAGGGAAACCAGAGTTATCGATTCCTCGACATTGTGGAAGTAGTGATCAAACGAAGTGGGACTACCGATAGCGCGATGTAATTTTACAGCATACACCGACTAGCGACATCTATCGCACAAACAAAAAACTATGACTATGATGTAAACACGTTCATAGCTCATAAACGCGGTCATGACTCGTGGCGAATAAAGACAAGGAGGACCATCTTTGTGTATGCAAATTGCCTGTAAAGCTAATCTAGTCAATACAACAATTATAGCACAGCATTATTATTTGAGTATTCACATTGTAGTTTTTCGGTTATTCGGGCGTTCTGCATTATTGTGGTAAACCACTCAATAATCGGTAATTATTATTTTAAGCGACGGTGGTCCAGTCGATGGGTATTGGGCTCGGCCTCATAAGCGAGAGAATTCGGGTTCGATCCTGACCACAGGGGTCATTAAATATCTATAAAGGCCAGTATAAAAACCCATAATTTGGCACCCCTTATAATGGGTTTCTCAACATAATATCTAAGTGCACCCTAAAATATGAGACCATCGTTCGCTCACCTGTGAAGAATAACATCATGAGAAAACCTGCTTGCTCGATGAGATTGAAAGTCTTTGCATAAACTTTGAAATTAAACTGCATTACAATTATTACAACAACTAAATTAATAGCAATAGCCAACGAGCGTTATGTGGAAAGTGCTGCAAACAGAATAAAAATTGTAATTATTAATCATATATTTTCGATCGGGTACACTCGGTGATCCCGAGCTCAGCCGAAGCCAGGGTTGCGCTAAAAAAAGTTTAAGAAAAGTGACCAAATAAATACAAACTAATTTTATAAAATTTTAAAATATTTTTTTATTATAAAATTTAAAAAATATATTATGTATATTAGTTGTATTTCAGAAAACTAGTATACAGTATTCATTGAAATAAATATCGAAGAAAATATTTCCGTATACGACCTCAGTCTTATCAATGTGCGTCTGATAATCTCCTCCCACTCGTCCGAGTAAATTGACCTTTGTACAGGGACTGTCATCTCGAAACTGGATATCCACCGGCTCTCTGAACCATTTGACTAAAATAATCATCGTCTAGAATTACACATATCCAACGATTTCCAGAAATAGCAGCTAATAAATCCACTGAACCAAAAAAATAAAAGCATTCCCTGTATGAATAAATCCTTTCCAGCTAATGCATCCGCGTGGATTTCGTTAAGACAAATGACCCCGAGTTACTCAGAAAATAAAGGAGAAATAGTTAATAATTCATGAAAGGATGTTATTAATTGCTTTATTACTAGAGTCGCCATTAATAAGTTGATTAAATAATAATAATAATAATGAGCAAGGAGTGATTCATGTGAAAATGATTTGATTCATTATTATGATTATTGAATAATTACTATGTAGCACTGCTTTTTGAAGTGAAACTTCTTTAGAATCGTTGTGATTTCAAACCGGGTGCAACGGAAAAAACGACAGGTAAGAGACACAAACACAAAAGAGCGAGAGAGCAAATGTCGGTGTGTATGTGTATTGTAGACTGTTTAATACTTGCCTGTATTTGAGAATTCAACGTGTGTTTCACTTCTATCGTGTGTGAATCGCACACACACCTTTTTTATTTTTGTTAATGGAGCGATAACGATCTAGAGTCTAAGCTCTATGATTTGGAAGTAAACAGATCTTGATTTGATCTTAACAGGTTTTATATTCAACAATAATTTCAATTAACAGGCTATCATAGTTGGAGTGTTAATTTGACTCCTGCTGCACAACCAGAGGCTGTGGCATGGCAAGGTGCTTCTTCCATCTCCATAGGCCACCGGAAACATATAAACCGCACGAAACGCGACAACATAGCTGTCATTTTACGCCGATATTATTTGAGCGAGAGGTCTCCGGTCGTGCCGGCCCTATTCGGCTACAATGCAGTAATAGCCTAACGGCCTTTCCTAGATTCCTAGGTATCCTAGAACTGAGGTGAGAGCGTCTTAGTTTTTGGATACTTTTACAAGATCATTTATATGACGATGAATTGATAATGATAAGTTTTACTAACGTGTCATTAATATTATTATATTGATATTTTAGTTATTCTACGCCACGGACGTTATAATGTCAGAAAGTTATTCTAAGTGCTCCCAGATTCATCAATAATTAATTTTAATTAATCTGATCTGAGCAGTAAGTGCTTAGCACTATCTCGAATCAAATCTAAGCAATTAACTCTTATTATATATAGTATATTATTAATATATTATATGTTAATGATATATTACATATAATATATTATTAATGTGTTCATATTGTTATTTTAATTATGTCTTTTAAGCTTGGTTTAGAGCTGTTCCCAAAGTCTTTTGTTTCATGGACCACTTTCAAAGTTTTCCCGCATCAGGTGGACCCCTTGCTAAGCTTTTTCTTTTTTTTCAAGAATTGCTTGTTTAAAGATAATATCATTAGATATATTTATTATATATATAATAGTAAAATTCTTTTAACAATATTGATAGTAGAAGTCAAGCCATCATTTTTCTTTTTGGTTCTTCACTCGAAACCAAATTAATGTTCATGGACACCCGCTTACGATTGTGGACCCCCATTTTTGGTCACGCTTGTCGTGGACCCCCTTCGGGTCTTCCGTGAACCCCTGGGGGTCCACCTGGACCACTTTGGGAACCACTGCTTTAGAGCGATGATGGTATAGTGGGCTCGGGCCTCGACCTCTTGCGCGAGAGATCAGAGTTTGATCTTGTAATAGGCCTGATCATGAGATTATTTCGGGTTCCTTACAGCCACCATGGTCACGTGGCTAGAGTGGTTCATTATAAGAAGATATGTGTTCGTGTACTATATATCTTATATTCCATCTGGGCCTATATTATAGGCATTAAATTAATTACTCTACTAATTTAACCTCTCGATGCGTAGTCAGTTAAGATGGCAGATGAATCGCCTTTACTAGATTTCTAGACTTCTTATATAAGCAAAGCTACTTGTTAAGATATAATTCTTACTAAAAAGCTACTTGTTAAGATATTTAAATTAAGATGTAGCTGTGGACAGTTTACTGAGGTAAGACAGACAGACAGACTGGGCTGATGACCATAAATCTGACCATTGTCAAAATATAATTTTCCGCTTGATCAAACACTAATGAACTTTACAAAGGTTCCAATTAGTCAATGAACGGAAATGGCCCAGTACAATTGATCGCCATTGTGCAATGAACGTGGGATGCAAATATTTGTTGGATTTCTGTAGCCAGAGCAAAAGTTACTGCAGCAAATTTAAATTAAAATTGTGCAGCAACCCTAAATAGAAAATATCATTAATTTTTAGATACGGAATATTTTAAGATACGGAACCCTTCCGACGAGTCATACTCATACTCGTCCATTTTTTAATAAATAAGTTTATCGTTGTTAAAGTCCATTCTCGGAGACTGCTGCAAGTCTCTTAGGCCTGTAACACACCTCCGCTGCGAAATCACAAAAGCGAAACCGTAGTAATATTGCCCCTTTGTCCGCATGTAGGAGCAGCGGAAGCTTAGCGAAACTTCTCGTTCGGACGTGTTATTTTGACCATACTGCAGCATATCTGCAGCAGCGCCAAGCCGGCCAGCCTCTGCCACGCTTCCTCCGACTTTCTTTGTGAAAACAAACTTATTTGCGAAAAACAGCATTAATTAATAGTGAAACTATATTTTTATAAAATGGACGTTAATTTTACAGATAAATTAAATTCTATTTAAGCCTCTAACTATTTGCTTTATCTTCTAACTCTGATAATAATGACATTTGTTCCGATTGACCTCAACTCGTCTAATTGATCTGACCTCTTGTTCCGCTAGTCAATCTAGTATACACTTGATCGCAGCGGAATTAATCCACCGGTTAAGCTATCGTATTTTATGACGGAGGTGTGGTACATGCCTTAATGCCATAAAGATTGACATTTGGCGGTCCGCCAGAAATTTAGCTAATATCAATGTTGACATTCATAAGAGAAGCTCAAATTGCTACAGCTCGATTACTGGGCTCTTCACAATATTATCGTCTATATTTACGTATATTTTATAGTTCCGTATGTCCTCTTAACTTGGATTTCGCTGTCCATTCTGTAACAGCGCATCTTTTGAACGGCAATGGGCAGATATTGAGAATTTATAGACAAGTTAAGAGCCCCTTCACCGTTTTAACTCATTTTGAACAATTTTGATGATCTCTTGTACGCAAGTTGAGAAAGATTTGAACATTCTATTTCGTTATTTTATGAGTAGAGTTCTTATTCTTGTCGACTAGATAATGTTTAAAAAGAAATAATGAATACATTAATGGCAATCACCCATATTCAAAATCCCTTTTCCGCAAAAGTAACGAGCGAGTGATGTTTGTGGTTCCTGAACAAAGAACTACGAAATATTCTGAAAATTAAAAAAATATATATAATATAATTAACGTCGGGAACATTACAAACGTCGGGAACATTACACTCGAAGTTGTTGACCACTATGTGTACCTGGGACAGACAGTCCAGTTAGGTAAGGCCAACTTCGACAAAGAGATCTCTCGTCGAATCCAGCTCGGATGGGCAGCATTCGGGAAGCTCCGGCATATATTCGCGTCCGAAATACCTCAGTGTCTCAAGACGAAAGTCTTTGACCAGTGTGTGTTGCCAGTGATGACCTATGGGAGTGAGACGTGGTCGCTTACTATGGGTCTCATAAGAAGGCTCAAGGTCACCCAGTGAGCAATGGAGAGAGCGATGCTTGGTATTTCCCTGCACGATCGAATCAGAAATGATGAGATCCGCAGGAGAACCAAAACGACCGACATCGCTCGAAGGATTGCATCGTTGAAGTGGCAGTGGGCGGGACACATAGCGCGGAGAACCGATGGCCGTTGGGGCGAAAAGGTCCTCGAATGGCGACCGCGTACGGGACGACGCTCCGTGGGCAGGCCCTCTACAAGATGGACCGACGATCTGGTAAAGGTCGCGGGAAGCCGCTGGATGCGGACAGCGCAGGACCGATCGTTGTGGAGATCCTTGGGGGAGGCCTATACCCAGCAGTGGGCGTCGATTGGCTGACATGATGATGATGATGATGATGATATAATATCATTATATAGTCTACTCGTAATTAAGAGGAAAAAAATATTGATTTTGATATGAAATATAGCATGAAAAAAATGTTGAAATAACCTTATATATGGAAATTGTCGGGACAAATAAGAATTTTTTGCGATACCTTAGAAACACTTTACAATTAAAAAAAAAATACTCATTAATCTCTGGGTTACCCTTTAATATATTCTGAATTTTAGTAAAAAAAAAAAACAATAATTTCATTTCGTAAATTAAAGGCAAAGTGAACTATATACTGTATTTGCCTGTTGGGATAGTGTTTGCGCGCTCGATAATATAGGCAACATTATAGTTCCTTTGCCTTTAATTTACGAAATGAAGTTACTGTTTTTTTGTGTGTTTACAGAATAAAAAATGTGGTGTCGTGGGACACCAGGTAGGAACGAAGTTCCTTGGGCTAAAAAGAAAGGTATTATACACTACTCGCTTGTGTATGCGACTGTCGCGCCTGCGCACGTCTCATTTAACGCTTTTATTCCACGCACTTTTTCTTACGGTTTTACTATCAAATTTTTTTCTGTTCGGATCGCAGCAAAATCTCTATCCCCTCCAAGCCTGCCGTAAGGAACTTCGTTCCAACAAGAAAACGAAGTCACCCAGAATCAGATTTTTGTGAAACAGATCACAAAAAGAAACTATATTGTTGGTACCGATGCGAGCGGATCTATCCGTGCAGATGACAGCTTTTACAATTTATTGGTAATATCGATATGACATACAAAGGAAAGAAAGATAAATGGAAAGGATATTTCGAAAAAAATTCGCTATATTATCAAGGATATCCGACCCGGATAACGGCATTACTGTTTCCGGTTTATCGACTGGTGTAGTGGTTAGGTTCAAGGAAGGGTATAAACATACTCTGGAGTTCGGGGTTCATATCCTGCTAAAGATTTTCTAACATTTTTTAACTCTGGTGAATGCATTTAGGCATAGCACATAAATATAAGAATACAGGGAGTAATTATGACTCCCTGTATTCTAGAAGATGGCAAGGTGATCGCTAATTCTAAGCGACAGCCATGTTCTCCTCGTCGTCTGGTCGGTCCGGTTTCGCGAAAGTATTAATGATGTTCTAAATTTAAACTAATAGCTTTTCGGTCTATATTGCCTTATATCTAAGCTATAGTTGGACACGAAAGACATTCGAGATAGCCATGAACCTTTTTGGCTAGGCAAGTAATTATAGGCATATTTGCTAATACAAAATATTTGATAAAAAATATGTCTTATCTGGTTATCAGATCGGTGAAGGACGATCTTCCACGGCTCTTAGTATAATATTAGTAAGGAAGTAACGATTTAGATGCTCAAAGCTTAAGATCGCAGGTTGATGATGATGATGAGAAGAAATCAGGCAATACATGATCATAAATTTCTGGCATATAGGTTTGCTTGTGCATAGCATTATTAATATGAATAAAAACGTATCTCACTGAACATATTATACGAAAATATCGTTGAAATTGTATTGCGAGGCGTGTACAGAAAAAAATATTTCTTGTATTCCATTTATTGATTTATATTAAGTCCATAAAGACGGCATATCCTGTATGCTTGTAAGAGGAAAATGTTTATGAAATATAATCATGATTTGAATCAATTTGTCTCCTGAACGAATATTATTTTCTGCTTCATTTTATATATTCGATTTGTTATTTGTTTGGGTAAACCAATTCAGCTGATGATGCTGGAAATTTAAAAAGAAAATTGGTTGGAAATTGGAAAATTTAAAAAGAAGCTTTTATCCGTCTGTTGAACGTAGGCCTCCCTCAATGAAAGCCAAGACGACCGACGCCTTGCCACTCGCATCCAATACCGACTACTGCATCGACATCATAATATGTTTATGAAGTATTAACTAACCAATACGACTTAAGGGTATTTCGTCGATTCATACCATAATTTTGAATTCCCTTAATTCATTAGTATCAGTTACTGATTTAATGACGTGATATCAAAATGTTCGTTGTATGATTCATACCGTGAAAGTTGGAACAAATAGCTCTTGGTGTAAATCGATGAAAGACTCTGAAGACCTACCTAGCTCTTTAGTGTTACGTTTCTGTTATAAAAATAATATTTTCGTTTTTTTTTTATTGCACGCCATCTGTATGGCAGAATGTAGTAAGAACATTTTTATTGAATTACTAAGACCTCTGTAACACTACATTCTTGCAATAAACATAGTTATTATTATTGTTTATAAGTCACACTTACCAACAAGTGAATAGAATACTGAGGGCCTGTTTTTCACAATCTCCAGATAAGTGCCGAATAGGCTATTCATAACATATTTGACAGATAGAGTATGGAGTATCTGTCAAATATGTTGCGGATAGCCTATCCGGAACTTATCTGGAGATTGTGAAACAGGCCCTTATACTCTTTTATAAAATAAAACGTTTCGCTCTACACCCAACTTTCAAAGTCTATATGAAGTGCCTGATTTCTATTAACGATAGTAGTCGTAGTTTTTTACGATACGACGTAGCGTTCTATACGTCGAAGTCACGTCGATGGAACACCTTTATTCGTCTATAACCAGACGGTTAGCCACCTTGTTTTGGCGTAGATATGCCTATTATAATGAAGAACATACCCTTGGGTGTTGTGTTTAAAACAAAGAGCCTAAGATAACGCCAGTCTGGACTCCTAAAGGAGTTATATAAAGTCTTAAAATAATGTGACGTATACATTTATATTTTGTTTTCTCGCTTTGAGTTTTTCAGAATATTAAAATAAGAAAGAACAAAGCCCCTTAATATAGCCTTCTTATTAGAAGGCTATATTAAGGGGCTCACCCGTCTCAATGACCTTGTGCATATAGACTTCTTCACCTATCCGCAATCCCTCGATAACTATTACGTACAGTTCAATAACCTGACCATCGCCGTCTACCGGCTCAAAGCTTGTACTACTAGGACATGCACATAGTTACCAAATAGTAATGTTACCATTCCGTAAAACAAAGATAAAAATATTAACTTTAATATTTATAGTAAGTTTCTTTACTTTTTAAAAACAAAATACACATGAATGTTTTAAAACATAAATAACAATTTAAATTAAAAAAAGACCGAAAAATAAACTTTTCTGGCGCCGAGACTTACGCCCGGTTTTCAAATGGCTGATGAACGCAAAAATCAACAAATCAACTGTCAAGAGACTTAACAAGAGTTAAGTGTCAAATAAGTTGCTAGAAGCAAGGTTAAAATACTTATTTTGATCGGCCTGTAAGTTGCACAGGCTGATCATTAGGCCATTATATGTTCAAACCATTCTGATTTGGCAGTCTCACACGGTATACCGCTATAGCAGCGGTACAAAAAAACATATCCTCGAAAACACTCGTCCGTTTGCGCGACGGTCGACCTCATTAGACCCCGAACTCTATCTAAAAGTTAGTACAAACTAAGGCTAGTTAATTTATCAAGATTGTAACTTAGAAAATTTTCTTTTATATCAAAGATAATTCAAAGTTATCTGAAGTTTGTTCTACTTCATTCTATATTCTACCACAAATACCTTTACGGGAAAACGTCTGGACAATTAGCTTGAATCATTGAATCTAATTGACTTGGAGATTGACTCAAGTTTCTAACATGCTATCCTATTTTTGGCAACAACTATTTTAATTTCCTGACGTTATTTTATTTCCGTTTCCCGATTCGAATTTTCAACTATGATAGCTTTTCTTTCTTTACTACCATCTTATTTGTTTACTACCAGCGGGTAGCTGGTAGTAAACAAAGAATAAAAATATTTTCGCGATCCATGTCGTCATTCAAATTCGCTCAGCTAGGCAATTACAACAGAATTGCTCTCATATTAAAGCCATTTAATAGTCGTAAATAGTTGGCGTCGTTGAGTTTGGAATTAGTAATCATAATATAATGACATAACAAGAAGAACACCATATTCCTCATAATTTAACACCTGTTTTGAAAGACTACTAGAAGACTTGGATTCGGAAACAGCAGAAAAAGGGACTTAAATTTACTTGTCTTCTTTTTCTTCTTTATATAATATAATTATTCTGTACGTGTGTTTGTCACTGAACTCCTCCTAAGCGGCTGGAGTAATATGAATGATTTTTTTGGTGTGCGTTTGAGTAGCGTCTTAGATGGTTTAGATTCACAAACCAGCCCGGCAGATGGCAACTAAATGGTTGGATCGCTCAGTTTGTATCTAAAAGACAACGTGTATCTGGTTCGCTAGTCTAAATATGATTTTTTATTAACTGATGACTGATGGCTGCCACATGTAAGACTGGCATACCTTAGGAAGTCGATCACGAACTGTATTATATTTTTCCAGATAGACAAAACAAATATTGCGTGAAACGTTTTTCGTAATAACGAATGATGTTGTTACGAAATGAACCCAGCGAATTGTAAATACTTACCGTGATATATTTAATATTAGGCTATAAATTGAATCTAGAAATATTAACACAAATATTATGTACCACAGTAATAACACTCGATCGAACAAGAACGTAAACGCAAACGAGAAGAAGATAGAGAATACTTTTTCTTTCTATTTCAAGAGAAAGAGAAGGGGAAGGAGAACGAGAGCTGAAAGGAAAAGTGAGGGGAGAAAGATAATGAAAAAGAGCGAGAAATTTTCTTTTCTTTTCTATTGAAAATTGAAAAAGAAATTTCTTTCTTTATATTAAAAAAAAAGGAAGGTTATTCTCTTTTTTTTTGGTTTGTTATTGGTTACACAGATTCTTTTATTATAAGGTTATTCTCTTTTTTCTTCTCGTTAGCGTTAACGTCCTCGTTCTTATTCGATTTAGTGTAATTTCTGTGGTACATATTTGTTAATAGTTCACGCCAGGAAGTGGACCCAAGCGTTATTTATCGTTTAACTTTTATAATCACCATCTCTAATATTATACTCGCGAAATATACCGTCCGCCCAACCACAAATTATTGCAAAGGACAAATTTCAAACATGTGTGTTTTGCCACGAGATTTTCAAGCCATTAGAATATCGTAATTGATTTTGTATAAGTGTATCAGAATCATAAAGGCCGGAAGATCACAAGTGCATCTGTAGTATACTCGGTGAACATCACTGATACCACAATTACACGGGCTCGACAGCACACGGTACTTCTTGATCGCAGGCGCACGTCCGCTCTCGCCCATGGCTCTGGCTGTAGTGACGAGCGTCCCGCCCGTACCTTGAGCACGAGATCGCGTTTATAACTATTTAGATAGTTATATCTAACTACAAACACTACAGCATCAAAAAGAGCTTATTCCTTTCCCTTTTTCCTTATAAAATTATAAGTTTATGCGTGAAGGAAAACCACACATCCATACAATTTCATAATAAAATAAACACTAAGAGCGTTTATGTAATAATGAAAATTTTACAGATTTTATGGCGGTTTATTAAGTTTTTTAGATGCCCAACATTATGGATACTTTATATTAACCATGGTCACGGAAGGACCGCGATAAAACCCGTAAAAGTTGTTTTATTATAATTAATTAAATTCGCGTAAACAGATTCGCGTCGAATTAGCATTTACTATTTTAAAAGGACAGAGGGATTGTTTCTAATTTTAGCATGAAGGAAAATCTAGTGGCCATATTATTTTTTCATAAAAGCTAAAAATAACACTTAAATGACCACTCCTGTAAGCGACTCATGTATTAGTGTATCTTGGTGTGTATTTTGTTGATGACTCATTATAAATAAATAAAGTTAAAAAATGGAATTTCACTAAGTTTCAATTTTGTTTTAATATTGACGATAAATTCTATTGGAAATGGCTTTTTTTTAAATTGCAAATTTTGCACTCTGTAGCAAATTATTTTAGAACGCTTGCTCATTGTGGCTATAATGGCCAAATGTATATTTAAGATAACGCTATGCTTAGCATGGTACCATTTTCACTAGTTTGGGCATATCTCACTAGATTTTATTATGGGGAAAATTCGATACATACATTTTATAGCATTTTTAGGGTTCATACAACGTTACCATAAAGATTACGAGAGCATTTCCTATCCCTTTTCTCGTGTTATCCTTACATGATTTCTTGTACAGAAAATTGAATATTAACAAGGTATTTTAAATTACCATGGTTATTTTCATCATTTAAATTATTTAAAAAGGAATATTTACCATGTTTTTTTATATTATTTCGCGGAGCTATTTCGACATTGTCTACGAATGTCATGTTCTCGTGAACATGACATTCGTGTGTTAACACATATTTAATACACATCCATGACCTAAGAACACAAACTTTTTTGTTCCCTGGCGGGATTCAACCTGCTACCTCCGGGCTTGAGCGCCAACACGCTAACCATTGCGCCACAGAGGTCGTCAATTCTTTATTACTTACGCGATTTCAGCATAAATTAGGTTAATTGAATAATATGTTAGATTAATTATATGTTTATTTATTTACTTAACAATAAACAAGTTATTATTCACTCGAACAGCTTGTGAATTACGTAGTGCCAATGTTTATAAGCTTCACTTCCTTGCATCTGTATTTTGGAACTTAGCGCCACGATATTTTGACAGCTCTATATAAAGATGCATGCCAGCTCTGCATATTACACATCATCATCATCATCATCAGCTCAGCAACGCGTATCACCAGTCATTTGTCCTCTTCTGGTGGTTACTGAACGTCAAGACGGCTGATTACCCGCTACTCCTAACTAGGTCCGAACACCGCACTGAAGCCGTCTTGCCGTCAGCTCGCCATATCTTTCAAGACGAGTTAAATTGATGGGTCCCTGATGGACTATAAGGTTCATCATCATCATCAGCCTTTATCCGTCCACTCCATAGGCATCACAGTTGTAAATAACATCTATACCTACTAACTATAGCATAGGATACGGTATATAAAACGACCTTCACCGAGATGCTTATTTGATGAACCGTATTTTATATTTAATTTAATATGTAGATATACATGTTGTATATGGGTTGCCTAAAAAAATCAGTGTTTATTGACATATTAAATTGAATATAAAATAAGTTTCATCAAATAATCTCATCTCGGTTAAGGTCGTTTTATATACCGTATCTTAGACTACTGTATTAAACATGCTACTTTCTTTGAAAAGTTTGTTTCTGTTATATTGATCATAATCACTATCATCGTCATTGTTGATGCGTCAATTATTTGTTATTGTTAGGATTTTATAAATAAATAAAATAAATATTATTCAACAATCACACCTCGTTCACATGGTAAGTTCGGCACTGAATTGGCGAATTATGGCCTAATACATACTCTCCTCGCTTGATTTCTAGTAGGAGACCCGTGCCCAGGAGTGGGATATATTTAATGATTCATTTGTTATATAGCCTATATGGCTTACCCGTAACAATGTTTTTATACGTAATAAAAACCAATGGCGTATATTGTGTAACTTCAAACTAAATTCGTCCCATACGCATAAATTGTAGAAAGTTTTCATTAAAATTTAGTCCATCGAAGTGACCCATTTGGCAACATATTTGGGGTTCAATAACCCGTTGTGGGGTCGACTCTATGGCGTGCCAAAATTTTACATACGAGGACAATTGTAAATGCCACATGCATGGAAAGGCATGCTTGAAAAACTCAATAACAAAAGATCTGATAGGTCTGTAATTTTTTTTTTGTTTTCAAATAAAGAAAGCCGTGCTGTGGTTATAACCGGTCGGGGTTACGACATTTTCTTACATTTTACTCTCGAGCCCTCTTGAGCGGCAGGATCCGGGTTCGATCCTGACCCCTCCTCAGTGGTGTCTTGAACTGGGTTTTTTTTTTTCTAAGTGCACCCTGAACACGATCGCTTGCATCACCAGTAAAGGAAAACATCGTGATGAGACTCTTTGAAGTTCATTGACAAGCATTGGGCCAGTGCCTTGGTGAACATTTATCAATCCGATCATGTTCCCTTTTTTAGACCTCAGACTTTCCTTTCTTAAGGTTTAATTATTACACGTATGTCCTACAAAAAGTGCTCTGGGTGGCGACAGTGAAATTTAGACGAGTCCAGCAGTGGGAAAGGTATGGGTTGCTACTTTGCACCTTTTCATATCCTCGCATTAAAGAAGATAGAATTGTTTTAAAATTATGTGCGTCTGTGGTAGATATTAATTAGTAAGTGGTTAGTTAGTTCTTTAGTTCTTAGTTCTTACTACGTAATTTTTTCACCCGTCGTCTTATTTTTTTTTAACAGCACATGAACATTCATAAGCAAAATTTGGTTGGTTTTCTTCCATGTATTACAACAAAAAAATACTTTTTTCGATATTTATGCCACGAGACTTTATCAACTTATTTTGTCTTAGACAAGAAAAACACTAGAAAATTCCAAAGAGTCTTTGTATATCAGATATAACAATATTTTAATGTAAGTGTTCGCAAGTTTTCTGGTAGATTGTCAGAGAATTATCACCCGTAAGAAACGTAAAGAGCGTCAGAAGTTACTCCATTAGCTGTACTTTATGGCTGTTGTGATAAAGCTGTTTTTTTTTGATAACTTTTGTGTATTTTATCCAACTGTGCTTAAAAGAGGGCCTTTGTTGGAGTTTACTCCTTAAGAATCGATTTTCATATATAGGGCCAGGGTATGAAAGTCTATGGAAGTCAAATCAAACTACGATGTTACACGATGTCACACGATGTCATACGAAGATGTCACACGAAACGTTAAACGAACACAAACCGATTGTCTCAGTATTCAAAGATGTTGTTTAGCTTATTGCATTTTGCGAACTGAGTAACTCCGATGGCGCAACTCAAAGGCTCTAGACAAGTGGCTTTTACTTTTATAGAATAAAAACAACAATGTATGAGTTTGACGTTTGTTTCCTACAATGTTGTCGAAAGCGAACGTCAATCGCATACATTATTCGCATACATATTATTTATTTCTATTCTATTCTATAAGTCTAGGAGGCCAGGACCAAGTCCCTGATTGGTCCACTATAATTGGAAAAATATAAAGTGGCGGGTGAGTAGCTTAGTAGCTTATAACCTTTTTATTTCAATTCTTATTTGTAACGAAAGTTCTTATGAGCATACTTGACTCACATTGGTGAGGTTCAGGGGCATAGCTACCGCCGTATCAGTCACCGCCCCCGACGATATTGCCTAAGAACTTCGATGGGAAATGAATGCCTATCAGACTCTATTGTCCATAGACGAAGAATCTTTAGAAAAACTTAAGTCATCATCAGCTATAAATGATTTAATAAATAAGTTTGCGGAAAAAAAGGCAAAGTGAGTGTGTATTTAATTTGAATTGTTTTGAAAAAAAATGGAAAAAGGTGCAGATAAATAATTAGCTATGATTAATAAATATTTCTTCTAATTTTATGTAAACTTTTCTTATATGAAAAATCTTTACCCTTCACATATTATATTATACGGGGCCCCTCGCCAAGGCACGCTACGCCACTGGTGAGGTTGAGAATATTTATACATCGAATTAAGCAAGGGATGATAATGAAAGTGAATCAAAAGCATCAATTTATATTTCTTTCACAGAGCGTCATAACAAAGCCATTCGGTGGAGAGCCCTTCTTTAATTACACTTATTTGTCATCGGGCTCGCAATGAAACAACAACAAGAAACATTACGGTTCGGGAATTCCCCGGCTTGATTTAACATCATCATCATTATCACGTTGTAAGTCATTAGATGAATCTTAATAACCGCGAAAGTGGTTGTCATTTAGACAAATTTTAGTTTGTCTGAATGCTTCATTTGAGGTTTATATTGGATGTAGAAATAAATAAAAAATCCATACGCCCGGTTACTGAAACGTTGGTCAACGTGTATGTCAACTAGCATGGCTGTTAATGGCGGCTAACATACAATTCAAGAATCAAATTTGACAGCTTTTCATTGTAGTGGGTATGTCAACTGACAGGCTGATCAAATAAAGTAATTTAACTATGCTTCTAGCAACTGGTTTGAAACTTAACAAGAGATTTGACAGTTGATTTGTTAATTTTTGCGATGATCAGGCTTTCGAAAACCTTAAAATCCTTAATTTATTAATATTATAAGTGTGAAAGTGACCGATCATCATGAAACTTTGTGCACATATTCTTAGAGATACTAGGATAACATAGTATGATACATTAAAAAGGAGTGTCTTTGCTAAGGCAGGCGAAGCCGCGGGAAACAGCTAGTAAATAATAAATTTAAAAAAATATATGCGCGAATTCTAAGTATTAATATGAGCATTGTAATGTATGTATGTAGGGTAGCGCCTTACGGCTTATATTCATATGATTAAATAGCTTCATATTGATTTTTTCTTTAATCAATAACTTTTGTGGTGCATGTAACTATTAAGCCTCGAACTGAAGTATTAGGAATTGCATCTAATATTAACAGTTTTTAAATGAATTCATAATCACACCTTCTAATTATTTCCTATTTTATATTTTTTACGCTTTAAACAATGTTTGAATAACCGTATCGTTTTTAATTAAAGTTTCTCCGTTAGTGAAATTTAAGCCAGGATCAATATTAATAACTGGAATCGCGGAAGCGGCTTAGAAATAAACTCTGGCCGACCATTAACAGCAAAAGTTTGAGACCTTCCAAATTGTTAAGCCCCGAACTAAAATTCCGAGTTGAGCAAAAATTTAACACTATAGATAAACAAAACTGTCATTAAAAACTGTATTTTTAGATGTTCTAGATTGTTCTTTTAGATATAGGAAGCTTAAGATGCTAAAGGCCTTTTAGATCACAAACAAAGTCTTTCTGGTTTACAATTGACAACATTTCATATTTTTAAGCTGCATATATTTTAACGTTATATGAAAGTAAATACAAAACTAGGGCACACGTGTTTTTCCGTTTTTAGAAATTATGAACTTTTCATTCATAATTTTAACTCTGAAATTCGGTGTATTCTAAAAAGACGTAAGCGCCAAATGACGTCGAACTTATAGTGAAATTGCAATAATGCTTTTGATTTCCTGTAACCCGTCAAAAAACTGTCATAAATCTCGAGCTGTCATTATTTGTCAAACTTGTTTGATTTCAATTAAATTCGTGAATTTTCTTATTTTCCAGTGTTATTAATCTCATTCTGTTTTTATTAAGTAAATATTAAATTTTCGAAAGTATCTAGTTGCGGATAGCAAAAATTTGTCGAAAATAAATAAGACTTTGACAATTGACATTTCTTGTTTGACATTAATGTTTTCATCTAAAATACTGGAACGCTAAGGCAAAGGTAACCTTATTCTACCACAAAAGTGACGTCATCACATGTTTTTTGGTTTTTTTTCCTCAGAAATGAAGAACTAAAAAAATAAATAAATAATATATTTGAACTCAGGATACAAAAATTAAGAAATGGTATTTTTATTTTAAGGTCATGTCAATTTTGAAATGCTGTCAATTAGATTGAGTATCAAAGTCTGTCATAAATTATAACAAAACTTAACTCTACATAAGTATATTTTGAATCAACATAAGTTTTTAATTGTACGGAGTGCGGAAATAAATTATAGCGGAAATATACGTGTCAGTCATTTTTTTTTCGAAAGGTCTAGACTTTCAGGCCTGAAGGCCTTTAAGCTGAATCGGTAGATACTGTGCTATTCTGATGGGTAATTTTAAGGTAAGTTTAAGTTTCATAAAAATCCATTCAGTAGTTTTTGTGTGAAAGAGTAACAAACATCCATACATTCTTACAAACTTTAAATAAATATTAGTAGGATATTTATCAGCAATATTCAAGCTATAAGCGATGTTCTAATGGATATAGTCTTGATCTTGAGCGAGAAGTCCGGGTTCGATCCTCATCGGTGCCATGAAATGGGTTTGAAATTTCTCGATGCACCGGATCATGAGATCATCGTACACTCGCCGGTGAAGGAAAAAATCGCGAAGAAACCATACCTGATGAGGTTGAAAGTCTTTGGAGGTGTGTGAAGTTCAACCACATTGGGTCAGCGGCTCTTCGGTGAATTATGGCCAAACCCCCTTCTCGCCTGATTTCGTGTAGATAAATCCTTTCCATGACACAAGAAATCAGGATCTAACAGACACGTCTCACACCAAAAGCTGAGACCCACTATTCCGTCGTCTCTCATTTTTTTAAATAATTAAATAAAAAAAGCTACTGATTGTTTATAATTAGAAAACAAACAGTCTTTGTGAAAGAGACAGCAGTAATGACTCCTGTGTCTAAAATTTTAATTGTTAGTTTCTATATTTGTGCAAACAAAATATTAATTTGTATTCAGGGTAAAACTTAGAATTGTTGGTGTCAAAATCCTGTTCTAGGAATTTGAACGTTTTGAAATAACAAAATTCAGGTAACACTAGCAAAATACAATGGAAATACAGTTTGGAATATACAATTTGAATACAAAATTCAATGAGAATATAGTTAAGAAAATTTTCAATAATAACAATAGCAAAAACTAGCATAATTCCAAAAATTACGAAAGCGCGTTAGCCGCGAAAGCTTTTGGAGCTGTTAAGTTTCGTCTTTCGAATACAAGATGCCGCTTTTCGGATTTTAAGCAGCGCGCTGCAGTTTCTGCCCGCGTACTTCTCAATTCCATGGCAGTACAGGGATGAATTGTAAGCTTTGTCTTAATATTGTAAAGAAAATCCAGGTACGAAAATCAAAAAGACAGTAGGTACCTAACAAAAAAACTTTAAATGGGGTAGGTAATTATTTCCTTATATTTTTGGACAAAGCAAAGTTCTAGAATAGCTTCCAATAAAAATGGCCGATCTATTTTCTATGTCGTAATTACGTGTACTATTTTGAACGTATGAAATTATGTCTAACGCATAACTGAAGTATAGTGCAAGTACTGCCGCGTCACAAACGCACGAACAAGAATTTCAAAATTCCACATACTCAACACAGACTAAATATCTGCCCTTGGATTTGAACCGTTGACCTCCAGGAATATGCCCCTTCACATGTCGTTACACGATATATTTGTGCCGCACTTAACGTATTCGATTTCTGCAATGTCAAAATGTCCACTGTATTATAATAGTTTTATTCATTTAATATATCTTCATCACTTTTTGGGTGGGAGGTATACGTACCATTGATATTTCCATGAAAAAGATTCCCTGTTCTCCAAGACACTGAAAGGACTTCAAGACCCCCTTACGTCACGAAATATCCATCTCCAAGCGTTGGCCCTTGCCTATCATTTATGTCAGTCTTCAGTCAGTCATCAAATATAGCCTAGATACACTGTTACCTACAAATCCCAAGACGAAATGTGTCCCATGCAACGCCATTCCTAAGTTGCAAGTCAAAAAGTAAAAGTAACATTCTTTTTCTTTATTTTTGTCCTTATTCCTTAAAAACAACGTTCTATTTTCATTACCAGGGTTTCGCGCTTATGGAATTACAGAATGGGCGTATAGCGCGGAAGTCGTAAAAATGTATTACCAGAGACCATACTCACAATTGTGCTTAGAACAGTTTTAAGCACAATTGGATCGAGACACTTTTTAGTCTTTGCGCGGTATCTCGGGTATATTTGATCGATGGTCAACTTACATAATAATAATAAGAATCATAATATAATTATCCTTCGCCCATTGTCTCGCTACTTTATACTTTTGCTGATCTTTTGATTGATCCCGAAACCTTATATCTTTGGAAGAGCTGCACTTACTTGGAACGAGCACTTTGATTATTTCATCGTTCATTAAAACTTACGTTTTATACTTTGGTAAGTTTTAGTGAATTCTGAGAATTCGAGGTGTTTTTGGTTAACAAACACTTAGGTAGTCAGTGAGATTCTTAACTTATGATTATTTTATTGATTTAGAATTTGATATGAGAATGATTTATTGATTTTCTTAATATATTCCACAATTAAAGGACTATCCATTTTGGTGGTCTCCTCTATTATGTCTAAAATTTGCCCTACACGTACGTTTTTAAATATGAACAACATACATATTTGTTAATATTAACGCTAACATAATATATTTTCTTAATTAAAAAAAAATAGTTTCTTTTCATCCGCGAGGAAAACTCGTAGCACAAATTCTCACGATATTACCACAGGACTAAATTAAAGTGGTGCTATTGTTCATAAATATTTATTTATCACAAAACTTTATCGTGTTGAAGAAAATTTACACGTTTGTATGAAAATACAAAGGAGAAAGTAAAAGAAATCTGTCGTCCACGATACAAGATATAAATTTTTATTTTTAAAGATTTAGGAGTGAATAAAAACTAATGGAACTATAACTCACGTCTGTATATCCAACTAAGTGACTAACAGACGCCGTGTTTTAAACAGAAATTATTCACAGATATATTGTATTTTCTTTTATGTGTCTGTGATAGGTCGAAGCTTGAGGATTGAAAGTGGATTTTGGAAATAGATTAAGTTTAACCATAGCAAGATTGCGAAGCATATATTAATCGACCTTTGCGGTAAATTCGACGTGAATGCCGTGACGGGAACGACACATTTTTTTTTATAGCATAGGAGGACAAACGAACAGCCGAAGTCTTGCGACTATCGACGCCCATTAACATCCACACAACCAAAGGTAATGCAGATGCGTTGCCCTCCTTTTCCCTATCCCCCAATTCACTGGAAACTCACAAACTGCACGAAACGCGACAGTATATGTCACTTTATTTATATTATTATTATTTATGTATGCCGGTATTATGTGAGCGAGAGGTACCACCCCGGTCGTGCCGGCCCAATTCAGCTGCAAAGCAGCATGGCACTACCTCTTTACAAAGATTACAATACTTAACACGCCTATTTTATTCCATTTATTCTACTCGCGACTACATTTGCTCCGGCAAATGTAGTCGCGAGTCGGATTTTTCATTATAAATCATTCTATTTTTAATTAATTACAAGTTTAATAAGCTTTAGAATCTAGATTAAAATGCTAACATGTGAAAAACACGAATTTCATCATTTCCATTAAAACTCTGTTCCTCGCGTTTGATTGTAAATCGGCCGTTTTAGTGTTTATTAGTAGCCAATAGCATCAAAATTTTGATAATAAAAACCATATTAATTTAATATTCCAGAATTTTTTATTGATTTTTTAAACTATATGAAATTGGATTTTGTTGTTTGAATTCAATTGAAAACATGTTATTTACTTTTATTTCGTAGAACTCAATATTGAAATATTATCGACGAATCTCTAGTTCAGGAAACTGACCCTAATATGTCGCGTTTTGAATAGTTTCAAAAGTGAAAAAATGCATGTTATTTAATAATCTATAAATATTGATATTATGAATATAGACTGTTAGATGGTAAGGTAATGGCCGGCATAGAAGAGCAGTAACAAACGACGCGGCGTGAATGTTAAGCACCTGATAAAAGTGTTAACAAGCTGGTCACGTCGGCGGAACTTAAAATTTGTACTCCGCAGGAAATGGCGAGACAGTTAGATTTGCACGATTGAGTAACCATCGGCCTATTGGTTTGACTATTGATAGGTCAATCCTAAACTATAAAATGATCTTTAGCTGCTAATTTATAGCTAAATTAAGATTTTTTATACCGGGGATTCCCAAACTATTTTGTGCAAGAGATCTCATTTGTAAAATGAACTGAGAAGTGAGACCTCTATGGTATATTTTTTTAAATAAATGGACATATAATTCGGTGAATATTTAGCGTTTTAATAATTATTCATAAAAATACTAAATTATGTTTCTTATTTTTAGACCTTTTCTAGCCCTGGGAAGACGATTTCGACATCGACCGATATTGACAGACAGACAGGAGGACGCGTTGTTACTTTTCCTCCTCGAGTTTCATCAATCACCTTTGTCAAAATACTTTGTCAAACTTACTTACTCCATGGCCCTGTGTTTACTACTGTGAACGTATATGTATATAAGTATATGCAGACATATACTGTCCAAAGACCTGCCTGCCTATGAAAATGTTTTTTTTGAAACTCGTATTATCACATTTACAAGATACTAGGAATCGGACATCTTGCCGTTCATTGAGGGAGGCCTATGTTCATTTGTGGACGGATAAATGCTGAATACAAGATTATTAGATCCGCTCCTACATGTAAACTTAATGCATCACAATCCTCCGAGGGCACAATAAGCTTACAAATATCTACAAAGTTTTCTCTTCACATAATATGTTTTAGCGGCTTTACGCGTGATAACATGGTTCACAGGCATCGCAGTGGCCGGTCCGGGTTGGATGAGCATGGTAATGGATCACCGTCTCGGCTTTCATTGAGACTAGTGGTCTTGCCAATCTAGTGGACAGGTAGGTACTTAAAATCTGATTATGATGATTTCAGCTGATGATGATTTCACTGTCAATTGCATTCATGTCAGTAGCATTACAATCAAGATTATACTTAAGAAAGCCAAAACGTTCGAGAATGGACAGGAATAGCCGACTTTGCACAACTTTTCCAATTGACGAAAAAAATGGCCATTTATCATAAGTAGAGAGAAACCGAAGGATGAAGAATATCGATTGACTGACAAACGTATTGAAATCTTCAATCGCCAATCATTCACATGTCAGTATGTGTTTCACACCCTGCCATCGCTGGACGACGGGTTCTGCTTTAATAATCAACGGACACCTTCGTTTGCATACCATGGGACAAATTAGCTATTCCGTATCAGCCAGCGATAAACGAAGATCTAATCATAGATACAACGTTTGAATTTCTATTATAGAAATTTGCTGATAATAATAGTATTAAACTATAATACGTTACAGTTTAGTTTTATATCTGTATCAGTGTCGAGATAAAAATTAAGTAAGCAATAAAGCATGAATAAATATTCAGAATTAAGTTAGCAATGAGCGACGATGGTCCAGTGGTGGATGGACTCGGCCTCTTATGCGAGAGGTTCCGGGTTCGATTCTGACCCCCCCGTGTGTTCCTAGACATTTGTTTATCTAAATTTCTATGTGCACCCCAAACACGAGACCATCGCTCGCTCACTAGTAAAACATAACATCGTGAGGAAACCTGCATGCCTGATGAGGTTGAAAATCTTTGAAGGTATGCGAAGTTCACCAACCCGCACTGGGCCAGCGCATCGGTGAATTATGGCCATTCTCGCCTGATTTCGAGGAGACCCGTGCCCTGCAGTGCGATAATATAACGGTTTGATACGAAGTTAGTAATGTTATGGCTGGTCAGACTATTTAACTGGACCATTGACCTAGTGGCCGCGGGTTCGAATCCCGCCAGATGCAGGTAATTCTGAACCGGGTCATGGACGTGTATATATATTTGTATACATTTCTGTAATTTATTCCCGTTTCTAGTACCCGTTACAAAGGTTCTTACGAATTTACCACGGGACTAAGTTGACGTGGTGTGATTGTTGGATATTATTTAATACTAGCAGCTAGCTACTAACCTTCTTTTAATAATAAGTATGCTATGTTAGTTCTAGTACCTTCGAGAATATGTGTACAAAGTTTGTGAGGAATATGTGTACAAATGATGATCGATTAAGTAGTTTTCGCGTGCAAGCGTAACACTCGTCTCTACTTTTACATTAATTATAATAACCGCTTTCCGCAGCCCGCGTTAGCAAAAAAAAATCTTTTTTTTTATTGTACCCTATACTACTTCTATACCTCCAAGAATGTGTGAGCATAGTTTAAGACTGCTTTACGGCTACCAGGCAGTTCTCCTTTTATTGGAGAATCTGGTCTTGGCGGGACCAGTATGAGGGTTCCTGTTGCCTGCGGATCCGGGTCCATCAGAAAGCGGCTAAAGGAGCTCGCAGTGGTTTTAGTAGGGTAGAGCACCTTGATGTAAGTCCCCACACACGCCAGTCCGCCTAACCAAGGCCCTGCATTCCGAAAGGTATTTCCACTGCGACATCTATAAAAAAAGTATTAAGTTCATTGGTGAGATATAGCACTTACTATCAGGTGACACCTTTACTAATTTAGCCTACCTAATTAACGTAAAAGATATCCACAAGTGGACCCAGCAAATGTTCCACAAAAAAACATTCAGATAAAATAAATAAAAAAAAAAATTATATATAATAAGCGTTACCACTTTTTTTGTACAACTAACGTGTTACAAGTTATAAGATTTTTTTTTACGTTATATATAGATAAGTATGTCTTTATACAGTAAAATAACGTATTTGGTGCAACATATTTAACCAAGCTGTAAAATTTATATGGCAAATAAAATAACACTACAAAGTAACTTTTATGAATTTCGCACATACACTATATAACATTAAAGCACATATAGTGTTAAAAAGACATAAAACCTTGATCCTAGATGTAGATAGAAACTAGGTCTTAAAAGTCTAAGAGATCGTAGGCAACAAATGCCATTAAACGTACCTACTAAAGTTGATATGTTTTTGAATGTTTTTTTATAATATTATCTGCTTAAGCGAAGATAGGAGAACGATGGACCAAAAAGGTTTAAGAGTAGAGTCCGCGTTTAGGTAGATAAAGTCTTGGTCAGCCTGACCATGTGGAAAGATGATTTCAGTGTGGCAGACAGTGGCCGGTCCGATTTGGATACGAGTCTTCTTGGCGTTCATTGAAGAAAGCCTTTGAATTGAATGCTCAGCAGTGGATGGATAAAGTCTGATGATGATGATGTTGATGATCAAAAGTAGATAGAAAATTCTTCTTTAATAACATGAATAGTTAATAGATTTTTTTTTACAACTGTACCACATAACCTAGTCCTAAAGGAAATAAAGTAATATACAACACATACACAATATGTATTCAGAAATTTTTCAGTTTTCTAAAAATTTATCGCTCTTTTCGGGATTCGAACCTGTAATAATATTACCGAATCAAGTACCCCACAGGAACCAAACGCTTATCCAAAGCAAACCAAAATCCTTATTAAATGAGGTACGATTGTTACAACATGTCCTGGCCCCGCGGATTTACGCGTCGTAAATATAAAAATAAAAATATCCATAATCACCAGACTATTTATTAAATACAAAAAGATATCTTCAAATAATATCACTTTAGACGTAAAGAATGTAATGTATTAAAGAGGATTTCGACTTTATAAAATTTGACTGAAAGATTATCGCAAATTTTATCTGTCATTAAAACAACTTGGCTATTGCTTTGTTAATAAAACCTTTCAAATATGGTCCGTCCCGAGCGTATCCTTCCGCCTCGACCACAGATCCCGTATTACATATTCAATAACTTTTTAATGTCGTTTACCACACATAATAAAATATATTTATTACTCGTGGCTTCCGCGTGTTGCCTTTGATTTGTATTCGTATAATGTTTAAAAGACCAAAATAAATGCTTAAAAATAATTTATTTGTATTCTTATATTATTATATAAAAATTGGAACACAATATATTGCCCACAATTTTCTAAATATAACGTTGAAACACTATTGCCAGTATTGTTTTCTTATGATTACGCGAATTTCACTCATTACAATGAAACAACTTTTACGGATTTTATCGCGGTTTATTTAGTTTTTGGTGTGTCTTCCCGTGACCATGGTTGCTGTAAAGTATCCGAAACGTCGGGCTTGTAAAAAACTAAATAAACCGCGATAAAATCGGTAAAAGTTGTTTCATTACTATTGCCAGTATAAATATAACACATATTTACAAATAACAAAATATGTGCCAACCCTAAATAGATTTCATCTAATAAGTTGAGAATATTTTTTTCTAGCACATTTAGTTGATAAGCTAGTAAAAAAACACATGGTCGGAATTTAAATATTATAATTATAATTGTGACAACCCTGAGTAGGCTTCATCTAATAAGTTGATTGACCTCTCGCCCAAGGCATTTCATAAAACCGCCCAGAGGCTGCTAGTTGCTCTCATTTTTCAGTATCCATCTGAATCTGTAAGCGTTCGTCAGTCGGCAACGCGCCACCGTAGATGTTCGACGTATGTACACTCCCGCTGAACTCGTTTCGCGTAAATAAGATCGACGGAGAAATAATTTTGCAATAGTTATTCATGAATTTAAATTGAAATTGAATTATGAATTAATTTTATTTGTAATAGTTGCTGTGTTTTTAAGTTATAAAGTGACTCGAGAAAACTTTGTGAAAGGAACAATTATGATTATTTTGAAACTGTGAACGATGTTTTGATCTGGTGTTCCCGACAGACGGAAATTGAGACAGCATTCGAAACACATTAACACGTTGAAAATAGCTTAAAGTTCGACGCTTGCTAGAGTAAGTTTATTTTCATAATCATATTTGTTATAATACTAAGGCTTGTTATAATAGTTTAGGTCGATACTTATTAGTTTTAAGATAAGTTTTAAGATAAGATTCGAGTAAGATCCTTTTTTAAGCGTTTCATCATTATTATCCTCCTATCCGACCACTGAAAATATGCTGCTAAGCATACAATCAAAACTGTGCATGCATTTAAAATATTTTTTATTGGTATTAAATAATAATGTCACTGAAAATATGAAAAAAAATCTTCTTAATGGTAACTTTACAAATGGTTGTCAAGTCGATAATATCGACGGGAATACCAAGAAAATTGAAATTTTCCTGAGACATACCAGACATTTCGTATGGCACTTTATTTATATTTTGACGCTCTTTGGGATTCTCGGTATCGGAAAGAAGCCATAATTAACTTGTCTCGGGCTATCAGTATAGTGGAACTGTTCTTTGTCATGTCTACTACTAGTACTAATAAGATTTGTATTAATATAGCATAAAACAATCTGGGAGTCTTCGAAGATATCTCACCGCCGATATGAAAAAGAACAGCTTTATTACAAGGTCTACAAAACATTGTGTTAATACGGTTTGTTCATGCAAATCCTCGGGCGAATTATGAAGAATCTAGATTCTTACGAATTATGCCATCGTGACCACCGCTTATCTGATAAGACTAAGCGTAAAACATTTACTTTATAATTTGCCAAAAAGGATGTCTTCTATTAACAAATAAGGGACATACAACACTCGTAGTATTTGAACAATTCTGTATTCTTCTTAATTAATTAAATACCTTACGCTCGTTAATTATAATTTTCTCAAAATTATCTCCCTTATTAACTTAATTGTGGTATGTATTTATTTTAAAACGCAAGAGCTTTTGTGTTGATTTGAATTTTTTAAAGTATGGTTACATCTGCGTTGTCAGTTTAACATGACTTTCGTCTTATCCAAGTTCATACAAAAACCCACACATTGGGAGGATAGGATTCGTTCAGTGCACTCGTGCGACTCGGCCAATATAACGATATCATCAGCGAAACGAAGATGTGTGACCACATTATGTCCAGTTTAAAGTCTTAAAGTCTTAACCGGTGAAGGAAAACATCGTGAGGAAACCTGCATACCTGATGAGATTGAAAGTCTTTGAAAGTATGTGAAGTTCACCAATCCGCATTGGGCCAGCGCGGTGGACTATTGGCCCATTACCCTCCTCGCTTGATTTCGAGGAAGGAGACCCGTGCCCAGCAGTGGGACATATAAGGGTTGATACTTTACTTTTTTTTTTTTTTAAAGTCTTAAAGACGTCCTCCAAATAATCAGTAAACAGTTGCGGGGAAACAACAGCCCCCTGTGGCACTCCTCGACACAATTGAATTGATCTTGTCTATCGGATTTAGAACTGAGATAAAAGCGGCGCAGCGTAATCCTCTCTTTACTCCAACTTATCGCTACAGAGCTTCCAGAACAGTCGAGTTTCAACCGAGCTGAAAGCTTTCCCTTGGGTTATAAAGCCAAAGCAAAGTGTTCGGTTGTACACATGGGTCTTCTGTACAACTTGCCTTATCTGTGTTGTAATCTATGGTGCCAAATCGGTCTATATATTTTTTCTTTTTGTAGGTTTTAAGTCTATTTATAAAAAAGATTTTTAATTTTTTTCAGTAAATTTTCGTTTATAAAATATCAATTAACTATGTGAGTTTTTAATGAAAGATCGAAATATAATTTTAACGAAGTTAATTTAAATAATTTTGAAACGATCATTATTTTATTTTTGGTACGAGCTTGTTTTTTGAAAACATTTTTATTTTTCACTCGACTTCCCGCCACCCGGCTTTGCTTGCATTAAAATGTGTTATTAAACTCAGGAATATATCCGCACGCTCGTTAAAGAATCACGTCACGATTAATTCATCATCATCATCATCATCATCATCAACCTTTATCCGTCCCCTGCTGAACATAGGCCTCCCTTTGCTGTGGGGGCGGCTTAAGAATACAGGGTTATACCAGCCCAGGGTGACGTAGAAGTCGTCAATGGGTTTTTAGCCTCCCAACATCAAAGGAGGCTAATGCTGTGAATAGATGGCTCGGTGTCAGTCTGTCTCATTGGAGAGTGAGATAGACGTGATCACTGAGCATCGTTCACACCGAGTGATGGCGGCACCATCAATCGGATCGGCGGCAGGCAGCAGTGCCGTCGATGCGATCTCATCATCATCTGCGATTGCCAATCCGCCTGCTCAGCGGGCAATTATGAGCATAAATCCCCTCATGAATCACGATTAATTAAGAATCAATAATTATGATTTTTTTTGTCAGTCAATAATAATCTCCGAATATCTCGAAAGACGAAGAGAAATCGGATGATGGGTAGAGATTTATTTTGTGAACTATCATCAATCCTACGATTACTTGCAAAGTAGTCAAAGTCAAAGTCAAAGTCAAAGTCAAAAAAATACTTGCAAAGTATTTTCTAACCGTCTCCAGTAATACGATTAGAAGAATACAGTTATTGATTAGTTTGTGATACATCTTGATGTTGTATCCACTGACTTAAAACTGGCCTGTTGGTCTAGTGGTTAGCGACCCTGACTCCTAAACCAGAAGGTCGTGCGTTCGATTCCCACCCAGGACAAAGGTTTGTGTGATGAGCATGATCATTAGTTCTGTGTCTGGGCGTAATTTATCTATAATATGTATATATTAAGAAATATACTAAGTAGTGTATCAGTTGTCTGGTTACCATAAAAACAGGCTTTGCCTAGTTTGGGATCAGATGGCCGTGAGTGAGTTGTCCCAACATATTATTATTATAATAAACTAGCTGTTGCCCGCAGCTTCGCCTACCTTAACTAAGACTTACAACGGGATCTTAGTACGCAAAATAAGTAACTTTTCTGGTTGATTTTTTACACCTTGTGTCCGAAAAACCCAGATATCTTACGGAACCCTATTTTTTTCCAGAATAAAATTTAACCTATGTTACTCGTGGATATTGTAGCTTTCGAACGTTGAAAGAATTTTTGAAATCGGTCCAGAACTTTCTGAGCCTATTCATTAAATCCAAACAAACAAACAAAAAATTTTCTCCTTATAATTTTAGTGTAGATGTAGATGAGGAAATTACGTCTAATTCCTCTTCGGCGTAAGAACAATCACAGAAATAGATATCAGTACCACTTCCCATAAATTGATTCAGCAAACGTATTACTTTCATTTAACATAGGATATTGGATCTAGATTTAATAAAGGATCTATCTTAATGAGAGATCGCAGTTCTCGCAAACGCTGGTGTCGAGACTATTCAAATAACGTATTATTATCATCATCATTATCATGTCAGCCAATCGACGCCCACTGCTGGGTATAGGCCTCCCCCAAGGATCTCCACAACGATCGGTCCTGCGCTGTCCGAATCCAGCGGATCGTCGCGTCGGTCCACCTTGTAGAGGGCCTGCCCACGAAGCGTCGTCCGGTACGCGGTCGCCATTCTAGAACCTTTCCGCCCCAACGGTCATCGGTTCTCCGCGCTATGTGTCCCGCCCACTGCCACTCCAACGATGCAATCCTTCGAGCGATGTCGGTCGTTTTGGTTCTCCTGCGGATCTCATCATTTCTGATTCGATCGTGCAGGGAAATACCAAGCATCGCTCTCTCCATTGCTCGCTGGGTGACCTTGAGTCTTCTTATGAGACCCTAGTAAGCGACCACGTCTCACTCTCATAGGTCGTCAGGTTATTACCGTATTCATTGTTTTAGCAAAACTTGAGCTACATTTTATTTTTCTAAGGAGTCTATCGTTTCGACTTATTGACTCTTAAAATTTCATCGGTACAGGTAAATTTTGTTTTCGACGGGTCAAACCCGACTATTGACACGAGAAGCGCATAGATAGAAGCGTTCTTTGCACATTATTGTTTCATTACTAAGCCGACTACACTTCTTTGTCAGTTTTTTCTCAGTTTTATTTTCATGGTAGTTTGTTTTAATCCCTGCGTATTGTATTTACCGCTGAAGGATGAAAGGGCTGGAAGAAGGGTTATTAGATGGAAAGTTTTCCTCGAAGACACTAAGATGTTTCTACGTACACCATAATAAGATTTATTTTAGTGAAACAGGTGTTTCCTGCAGTGTTGCTTTACTTAGCTTAAGTGTCTTATTCACTCTGATTAGTTGGATAGTACTCTTGTAACACAAATATATTTTATTATTATTTTTGTTAATAAATATATTTTATTAATCTTAGCGGGTATTTTGTAGACATTCTAATACTTTCTCCGTACTGCACTGCAGCTTGGATTTTTCTGGCTTCTGTTATTTCTTGAATTTTATTAGTCATTGTAATATTTTAATATTTCCGCTTTGATTGGCGAGGGGAACTGAAAATAGGAGGAGTAGGAAAACTACTCCTGGATCCTTTTAATTAAATTAGTTGCGAGTTCGAAGACAATTTTACTGTATGCCTCTGCTTCCTTGTGATCGCAAAGGGCAGTTTGGTTACCGTTGTCGATTCTGGCTTGTGGCTACACAGGAGTAGCAGAGTGGGATCGTGGGATAGGTCGAGCCCGGATAGAAATAAAAGTAAAGTAAGTATATCAAATCAAATCAAATCAAATAATATTTATTTCGTAGGCAAGTTACATAGCACTGTCAATATTGAAATGAATGAATGAATGTCAATATTTTATAAGCTAATGCTAGATTCGCAAAGTAGCAGTTTTGCCCAGAGAAGAATCTAGCAAGAAACTCTGTAGGGTTGCTCTTTTCAAAATATAGTTTCACAATTTTTGTAAATACATACTAGTTACATTCATTCATTCACACTTGCCTAAAATAAATAAATAAGTAAATAAATTTAGACCCCATAATATCAAAACAAACAAGAGGATGTTAATAAAAAGAAAACCAAGCGAGGTAGAAACCGCTATACACTATATTTAGGCACAATATATTTATATACTTACTACCTACTTTGTAAAAAATATACTTATTTGCTAAAGTCTCCGGTGAGTAAATAGTTTTATTACAATTTGTCTACCTCATATAAAATCACGACCATAGTTATAACAACAATAGTTGTTTTAAGTTAGCCTTTAATATTCTGCCCCAAGGTATCTTTAACGTAAACTGTTAGCACGTAGTTAACTGTTACTGACTATTACGGTTAAATGTGGACTTGGAAACAAACAATACTTTGGTCCCAACAGATCCTTTACGACCCACGTTTGTCGCTAAATATTATTAATATAAGGGATAAATTTAAAAAGTGTTTTAAATCGTGTGACCTTCAAAGTGGGAATTTCGGAAATAAGTACCTACCTACATTGACCTTTCAAAGAGATTTTTGCTTTTCAAGAATACCTCATTTTAGTTTAGCCATTGAAGTTTCATTATTAGCATCATTTAAGCACCAAATATTAATTTAAATTCAGCTTTCATCAACTTTTTCTTAAGACTATCGTTTTCACTCTCCACTTCGGATGGAGTTCAATTGTGTTCACTAAGAGTGAAGAAAATTATATCGGTTCAGTAGTTTAAGAATTCAGTATAAATAACGTGACATCGGTCGTCTTGGCGTTTATTGAGGGAGGCCTATGTTCAGCAGTAGACGAATAATCTATGATGATGATGAACGTGACATATTTTTGAAGTGAAAACTTCTTTTGGCGCAGCACACTCAAATTATTTATAGGCTGTGAGTGCGACTGATCCATCACGCTCTGAGGTGAAATGCTCGATCGGGTGAACTCGGGACTGCCGGTGTACCCGGGTAAGGACACATTCGGCTGCTCTTTACTGCTGCGTTGCTGTTTTCTATATTCAATTTATATACAAATAATTGTTATTGGTTTTCACTTCAGCAGTGATCTTAATTAAGCACACACCTTCTTTTTATATGTAAAGATAGTTACTAAATATTTTGACGTAATCTTACTAATGATTGTCTCGCGTCATGATGAACATTCTAACAGTTTCAGCAAATATACGTAAATGTGTACGTAAGTAATTTAATTGTAGGTTGCCAAACGCAATTTCGTGGAATAAGTGGCAAATTGCTTACAATGTTTTTTTTTTGCGACAGTGTAGAATAAACTCATATTGCATCGAATGTTTAGATTCACTAAGTATACTCATTCAATTATATAGGTATTCATTACTAAAGGTATTTAGCGATGGGAGGTATGCATTTGTGCTGTTGTCTGCACCAGTGCCATCTAGCCTATTTTCCCTAGTTTTTCAGAAACGAACATATCCATTTTAGTATATTACTTTTCATTAAACGGGTACGAAAACACGATGGGTGAATTTTTTCCAGTTAGATTATAATGAGTGAAATTCGCGCAAACATTAAAAACGATAGACTTTTTCCAAAGTAGTGTCCACTTTTTTCTATTATTTTTCTAATTTCATTTTCATTTATTCGAAAACATTTTGGAGTTATATTTATTCATACTTCCTAATTTTAAGAAATAATAGTACTAAATCTACTCATTTAGTGAATTGGGATAAATGATGTTATTTTCTTGTGTTGTTAATTTTCTATGATTCCTTTTAAACTTTCGCCGCATATGCCGCATACTCATTTGTATTCATTAGCGGCGCCATTGGGTTTTTTTGCGCACGGAAGTAAATAAACAATCTCATTTAAAACTATGCGAAATGGGTGAAGCGAGGGCGGAAAGTACTTTCGGGTGCCTCGTTTAAACCTAACCCTGTGGTAATTTCGTAGGAACTTGTGTTTTTGGGTATTGAGGCAAAAAAAAATGTATGTACGTACAATACACGTCCATGCCTCGGTGTAGACTACAATATTCGTCATACAAAACATTATCGGAATAAAAAAAGATGTGTGTGTGTGTGTGTGTGTGTGTGATTCACACACGATAGAAGTGAAACATACGTTAAATGCTCAAATACAAGCAAGTATTTGAGCATTTAACGTATTTTAAGACATTTGCTCTCTCGCTCTTTTGTATTTGTGTCGCTTACCCGTCGTTTTTTCCGTTGCATCCGGTTTGAATTCACAACGATTCTAAAGAATAATAATAATAATATTTATTTTCTTACCACAATATTGTAAAGTCGATATTTGATAGGTACATAGATAATAACATTAGCATTAATATTGAGGGAGACTAGTGCCTAAACTAGGCTCGGGGCCTGTGTTTCAGGACACCAGGTCTCCACCCCTTAATAATGTACATTTTAAATATCTGTAATAAGTTTCACTTTAATAAAAAAAATTTATACATATAACACATACACGAATCTGATATTTCGTTTCGTAAAGTTTCCAATATACTGACCAGTCACCTAGCAAGAAGAATAATAAAAAAGTCTTCTGTCTGAGAGCTTTGTTATCCAGGCTTTATATAGTAGATAACGCGTGTAAAAAATATTATTATAATTGTTTTCTTTTTTTTAAGATCTTTGTTTTCGAGGTTTAATTAACTGTATGTGTGAACCAAGGAGTTTCATATTCCTGACGCGAAATTGGCGGAAATTATTGGCTTTCACATAAAATAATTACTTTTTACATTATAACGCGAAAACCTAATGTATTTATAAAAAACGTATAAATGTACGTACTGAATATTAAAATAAATATACTTATTTATTTATATAATACTAGCGTTGTTCTTTAGATACAAATAGATTCAGTTGTTTAGTTAAAGTATACATAAGATTCCAATTTCCACCAAATATTTATAGATACTAATATGGGCTACATACAGATAATAATAATATAGGCTGATTTGTGAATCTAAACCATCTAGGACGCCACACAAACTCATACAAAAAAAACCATTTAAATCGGTCTAGTCATTTAGGAGGAGTTCAGTGATACGTACAGCAGAATTATAATATATATAAAGATATATAAGTGGCAAGATATCGGTAGTCTTGGCGTTCATTAAGGGAGGCCTATGTTCAGCAGTGGACTAATAAAGGCTAATGATGATACTTAATTATGGTACATTCACGCTCATCGAAATGTTTTATAGGATTCGAATGCGCTACCTTGTCGCACAATTCTCACCACTCAGTCATGGGTCATGGAACTTTTAGCGTGTTGCGTTTTTTGGTTCGTCTTAATTTATCTTTTATGGAGAGTATGTTTGTTTTTGTACTGTAAATGGTAGTGTGTTTCGCCCAACGTTGATTCTAATTCTGTGTACGGAAATTCAAGGTACGTTACATTTGCGTAAGCATTGTTATAATATAAACATGTTAGTGTGTATAACCTCTAATAATAGTTGTTTGAGCTTTATGTGAAGGGCGTGGACTATGGTTTGTTGGTCAGGGCCAATCGAGAAGCCATGGTATGTAATCCTGTATATTCAGATGTCATTATGTATCAACAATTAAGTACAGATACCAAAAAAAATTTTTGTGATTAAAAGATGTGGATGTATGAAATACAGATAGCAAAAAATGTTTGAATTTGTATTCGCTTTGAAGCGTCACTCGGGTGTGAGGCATGCTCCATCTGTCTTTCTTTATAAATTTGTGGTCGACCTTATAACACACCGTTACTACATATATAACATTTATATTGTATGAGCGACGATGGTCCAGTGGTAATCGACTCGGCCTCATGAGCGAGAGGGCCCGGGTTAAATCCTGACCCTCCAGTAATAAACGTAAGTAATTTTAAATGATTCGAGATTACATCGCAAGGAAACTTACATGATCAATAAGATTTAAATTCGTTGAATGTATGTGAAATTCATCAATCTGCATTGGCCAGTGCATAGGTGAACTATAGTTCAATACCATCCTCGCCTAATTTCGAGGAGACCCGCACCCAATATAAGGGAAGATACTTTACTGTAGATGGAATAATCCTACTAATATTATAAACGCGATAATTTGTAAGTATGGATGTTTGTTACTCTTTTACCAAAAAACTAGTAAATGGATTTTAATGAAACTTTACAATAATATAGCCCATACATCAGAATAACACATAGGCTATAATTTTGTCGCTGAGGTGATCCTGTTGCCTGCGGATCCGGGACAAAGCGGCTGAAGGCGCTAGTAAATAATAAACACATACTTACTTTGTCGCTGGCTGGTTGAGTGGTCAAGCTACAAGATACACAGCGGTCAGGTAGGTATTTCAATAAACCTTGTGTTTTTGTAAACAGTAGTTATTTGGGTGGGTGAAATTTGTGTAAACATCAAAAATCAATATCGTTAAAACAACGTAAACCTTCCACTTAAATATACACAGCGTTATTGAATAGAGTATAGACCAGAACGCTCGTATTAAATTGAGGGTTCGATGACCCCAATCACAAGTCTGTCAGTCCCAGAAGGACCTATGCAAAATCAAAAGTTCCCAACTCCAAGTTACCCGGCGCTTGTCAGCAACAACCAAATTAAGTATTGACTGTGAGCATAAAATTCAACTTTTGAAATTGCTTTTAGGTGTTTGCGACTCGCTAAATAGGTTTCATACTTTTTAAGGAATAATTTCAACAATTGATTGATAAAAGTGTAAAAAAGCGGACGGATTCTTTGCGGTATCGTGTTCGAATGCCACCAAAATAATTTGTTTAATCAATCTTACTAATATTATAAACGTAAAAGTTTGTAAGAATGGATGTTTGTTACTCTTTCACGTAAAAACGACTGAATGGATTTTAATGAAACTTTACAATAATATAGCTTATACATCAGAATAATGCATAGGCTATAATTTATTACCGTACTCCCACGGGAATGGCAAGTACGCGGGTGAAACCGCGGGGCGCTGCTAGTATAGAGTAATGTCTGAAGGGACGTGTATTGTTTTTATATAAAATTTCCGTTCCTAGTTCTTATAGCACAAGTTCTTCCAGAACTTACCACAGGGCTGGGTTACCGTGGCGGGATTGTTGGTAAATAAAATTTGGTTGAAGCGTGGCTTAACCGCGGTGCATGAAGATGCTACCCACATGCTTTAAGCTTGGCTTTGCAAGAAGAGATTAATCAATACGTAGCGTGGGCCAGTGGGTTGCTGCGATCCGGGTCCCTTAAATAGCGGCTGAAGGCTCACGCAGCGATTTTAGTGTGGTGGTGCACCCAATGCGAGTCCCCCACACGCCAGCGCGCCTACCCAAGGCCCTAGTATGATCCGAAAAGGATTTCCACTGCGTCATCAAAAAAAAAGGCCACTGAGTTGCAGTGGAGACAATCACATACATTTTTCATTTTAGACAGACATCATTTTCATGCAAAGTGAAGTTTGACAGACGAAAACCCCCTCGTGGGCGGTGGTGGAGGCGCGATATAGTAAACTTTGATATATATCATTCCTTTAAATCCTTACTGAATATGATAAATGTGAAAGTAGGGATGTTTGTTACGCTTTCACGCGTAAAACTACTGAACCGATTATCATAAAACTTTGTACTCATATTCTCGGAGGTACTAGAAGTAATATAGAATACATTAAAAAAGATTTTTTTTTACTTTAGCTATTATTAGCTTAGAAATAAGTTGATAAATAAAATGCAGTACATTTAGGTATTTTCTCGTGTAAAACATTCAATGTAAAAATATATGTACAAGTAAATATATAATTCTCTTTCCTTTGTAGGTGTTTTTAAAAGGGAAATAATGAAAGTTTTATTCTTTTATTCATTTCTTTCTTTACCTCTCTAAAAGAAATTGGAAATTGGGTTGATAAATTATGTTCTTGCGGCCTGTAATATTATCAAAATATTACGTCTGACTAAGTAGTACTTTACTGTAATTTAGACAAATTTTATTAAAAATATGAAAAGTTTCAATAAGCTCTGTAAAATTAATTTTATTACAAAGAAAATATAGCCGAAATAAAAACTTGTTGCTATATTTTCATAGGCTTTAGTAATTAAGTTTAGTAATAAAAACAAATTGATGAAAACTTCCAAATAATATTAAATTATGTAAAAAACTAGCTACCATGGTTTAGTAGCCTCTCAGCCTTTTATGCGAGAGGGTCCAGTTTCGATCTCTGTGGTGCCTTGAAATAAGTTATAATAAATTTTCTAAGCATGAGACCATCGCTCTCTCACCGGTGAAGGAAAACATCGTGAAGAAACCTCTATGCCTGATGAGATTAAGTCTCTGAAGGTGTGTGAAGTTCACCAACCCGCATTGGGCCAGCGCATCGGTGAACTAGGGCCCAATAACCTCCTCGTCTGCTTTCAATGTGTCATGGGTTGATATTATTAATATTTATTATTATATAATATTTGATTTTGGAATATTTAATAGTTTATAATATATTGATTTTGTTGATTAATATAAACCTGATTTTGATTATTTAATATAAGTCCAAAGCTTAAGTAGCCCTTAAATATATATGTATTCAAAAGTTTATACACGTAGATACACTGCACAACAGAATAATACACTAATTTTAATAATACTATTAATGAGAACTATACCTACGTTGCGAGTATCGTTAGCGATAAAAAATAATTGCATAATGTTACATGCCTAATCATGTATGTCGACGTCATATTGGCATGTGTCACCCGCACCATGCTACAGCGCAAAGGGTATAGTTAGCGTTTTATGAGTATCTAATATAATATATGTCGGAAAAATTCTACATTCTAAATACACAATAGTACCGTTGCTCACATTCCCGTGTGAATAAGGGGATAATATATGTTATTCTGATAGATAGATTGACTCTATATAAAACTCTACGTCCAGTAATTTTAATCATATTAGTCGTTTACCTCATCGTTTTTTAACTCCCTTATTTCAATAATAAAAAAATCTGTACACGAACAGAAACAGTCTATAAACCAATTGATCTCCGGCAACAGCCAACTTCAAAGCCTAAAATAGATATAAAAAATTAATAACAGGATATACTCAATGTTTGGTCTTAATGGTTTTTGTCCCGGTAAGGGAATAGGCTATCCACAGACGGACAGGATGTTTCATCACACGGTGGCTTCCTGTACGAAACGCTCGTAAAATTTTAATATTTAAAACAAATATAAATTAACCATACCTTTTTGGGGTTTAACTGTTAAGCTTTATCAGTCTATACAAAATTGTATACTGCTACAAGTAGAACTAGATTTCTAACTTCAAAGATAAGATGTCTTGATATGAATAAATTTAGTTCTCTAATAAATCTAGTTTCGGTTATCATTAAAAGTTTGGAAAGTTTTATTGAATGAAAAAAAAAGTCGTATTGCTATGTTGCGATAAAGGAATCGTATTTCATCAAATTACCGAAAGTTGTCAGAGTGATACGAGAGTTGTGGATGTAAGTCGAGCTGAAGATTATTAAAAAATTATGTTACTTTTAATATACCTCATAATATATACACAATCTATTTCTATTATGTTTGTATCATCCGTTAGACGTTATTTGAAGCCCGATAATTTATTTTCATCATATTTAACAGAGTAATCCTAAGAGATATATTTTCTTATTGTAATATCCAAAATATCCCGAAACCTAACCGCAATGTAGGTAATGTGAAAAAAAGGTATGTGTGCGATTCACACACGATAGAAGTAAAACACCCGTTAAATTCTCAAATACAAGCAAGTATTAAACAGTGTGCAATATACATACGCACCGACATTGCTCTCTCTCTCTTTTGTATTTGTGTCTCTTACCTGTCGTTTTTTCCGTTGCATCCGGTTTGAAATCACAACGATTCTAAAGAAGTTTCACTTCAAAAAGCTGTTATATTATCTATATGAATACACCTTAAGGAGGAAGGACTTTCTCCTTTTTAAAAGGATTTTCAAATTGAGAACATATTTCGATCGCTACAGTATTAATAAATTCGTGAAGATTAATATCTTTTGTTCTAATGGAAACAATATAGCATGTACTTTATTCGCCGGACTCCAAAAAAAATTGTATGTTAGCCAATACCCAATATTTTTATGTGCCATAAAAGAAAATAACAAGATGAGATCTGACGGGTTTAATAAAACCTATAGTATATGTTGCATAACTGCCTGCTAAGTGACTGAATAACCAAGTGCTATTAGCATATTCACTTGTCTCAAGCAAACCCTGTTTTTGGGGTGACATTTTACGAAAATAAGCTTTCTTCTGTAGATGTGGTACATACATGGAAATTACGTAAACAGTTTTTCGAAAAATTTAAATATTATTTGTACGATACAGGTAGGAGGGACAGGCGATAGGTTTTTGCACGGGTCCACAATTATTTCTTTAGCGAACAATGCTTTGTTTCTGAAAGAAAAACAGGCGGTCGCATAACTAAGACTTAACATCTTATATTTGAGAACAGCATAAACGAGCTATCTAAATTAGTCCTGAACTCATTTATAATTATGATAGTTTATTACTTAGCATCAGTTGGAAAATATTCCTGTTTGCCACTCATTCCTCCTCTCCGCCAACACCTTCTCCACCACCTCCACCTCCTAATACGAAATAACCTGTATATTCTCTTTTATTTGTTCTCTTTTCCCCTTAACCCTTTCTTCAACGATATTTTTGAAAAACGAGGTACGTAACCAACATACAACTATAAGATACACTAATCTTTCGTGTCTTATATAATCTGTCTATTTTATTAGCTTAATATAGACGTACTTAATAGGGAAATTGAATATCTCTGCCTGTTTCCATCTCTTTCTAAGTATCAAGTGTCCGCTTACAAAGACGACAACTCATTATTCCAATGCACCGACCGTAAAAACTGTTCTACACAATCTCGTTTCAAGTAAGAAAAATTGTTCCAACGTCTTATAAATAACTAGCTGTTACCCCCGGTTTCTTGTGAGTTTTTTGCAAACGTAAGCATTTCTCAATGAATTAAATTTTAATAAATAAAAAAAAAAACACTTTAACGCGAGTATAATTTGCGCACAGAGGGATCCGAAAAACTTAGATCAATAATATGTCTAGATAGAGTGTCGCGCGGAAAACACATACAAAAAAATAGCGTCCAATTGTTGGCCTCTAAATGCTTTCTTCGTGTTTACTATCCGTCCCGCTGTCATAGAATACGCATGAATTGTTACGCATTATTGTTTTTATTTATAATGAAGGTTTGTGTTGAAGTGTAACGAGATTAAAAAGGATGATTATGGGAGAACTGTAGTAGCTGGTATCACTATTCACGAACACATCTTTGAAAATGTTGGCCAGTTTTTTTTTGTTTTGATTGTAGAGCGACACTCCATCTAGACATATTAATGATCTAAGCCGAAAAACTTGTTCTATGTGTTACAACGAATTAAAGATTTCCAGATGTTATTCCTTCCAAGTTGTACTGTCATAGTTCTTACAATCTTGAGAATTTTTAAATTGCATTTTCATCATCATCAGGCTATATCAACTCACTGTTGGACATAGGCCTCCCTTAGTGAACGCTGATTATTATTTTATCTGCCTTCTATATTTATATTATTCTTATATTATTCTTCTATATTCTTTTGGAGAGTATTCCTGCCAATGAAATTCATTCCAAAACACAAAATCATATTTTAGATAAGAGATAAGCTTTAAAAAGGATTAAAGTAGGTTGATTTATAAACCTACCTGTCTAGTACATTTGACCAAAAACCGAGAGCATTTGTCTCTACCCATCTCCCTGTCTCTAGATCAATGGCTGGTTGTCACGGGCAGGCAGCTATGAGCCAGATTGATGGGACAGGAAAATATAGCGAGCGTGGCCGCTAAACCCGGTTATATTATACTATTGTAATGTAACATACATCACTGGGAATGTTAGAGATTGTACATTAATCACGCGGGGGGGAGTTTGAAAAAAACCGCGAAATATCAAGCCGTCTTTTACTTTTTTTTAAATAATTAAATTTATTCGTGTACTAGTAGTATTTAATTTATTATAATTTATTGAGTGGATGTTCCAGGCAAGCCTGCCTTCGTATCATTGCGACCAGGGTTGATACGGTCCAAGTCCTGTTGTTTCTATGAACACTAGGATTTTTTTGGCACCAAGAGATTTGATCTCTACTGTACGCAATACGTGCTGCCATAGAATAGAGCTACGTCTATGCATTAGGTTGGGACATTCTGTGAGAATGTGCACAGGCGTTTCCTCTGCTAAGTAGCAGAGTCTGCAATGAATATAGTATTTAATGATAATTGAATTAATAAAATTTGCATAATATCGGGTAAGGAAGACCTCATCACGCCTCGCAAGGCAAAAAGTTGCTAAAAACCTTTCCGTGGTTAATGGACAAGTCCTTATACTACTGGGAGGGATGTGTTTTGCTGTACTGCTGCATGGCTGCATACCATCAGTGCTTATTTCTTATGAAGTAGGATTGCGGTGAGTCCTCCCATGACCATCGTTGCTGTATTCGAAACATGGTCAACGTCGGGCATGTAAAAAACTTAATAAGCCACGATAATAGCGTATAAGAGTCATTTTCTGTGTTTATATATAATAAACTTTGCTGTGTTTCGGATAGAAGGACAGTGTCATTACTAGCACAGAGACAGAACATCTCATGTCCCAGGCTGAATGAGGTACTGGTAAACTAGGCTTTGTTCATCAGCGACGTTGAGTAAATGTTATATCATACATATACTTGCCCGCAGCTCCGCTTATTCAGCATAATGATTACGATGGTTAATATTTATAGTCTGTCCGATAGTCGATTGAGAAGTTTCGAAGACTACCTACTCGTATTTACATCTACACATACAAACATAATATACTAATGAATCTACGGAATACATTAAGATGGGAATGAATTTCGACCCACATGTAAAGTTTCCTCGAAATCAGCCGAGGGTGTTTGGTTATTGTCCACCCACGCAATGGTCTAAGGTGCATTAGCCAGTTCACCAATTCACCACCTCGTGAAATTTCACACACCTTTATGACAATGACTTTAATCTTATCAGCCATGCTAGTTTGCTGACGGTGTTTCTAGTACCGGCGAGCGAAACGATGGTCTCATGTTTGGAGCATGGAAAAATGAGAAGAAAAAAACAATTACTGGCACTAGCCAGGATTGAACCCGGGACTGCCACTCCAGAGGCTAAGTCCATACCCACAAATGCTCTTGTGTAAAACTTTGGATTGAATTTATTAGTTCGGAACTAAACTTTAGTTACACTTTTTCATTTCGTGTCACGATTTTGTCCTTTATATTACAGAATGTGTATTTTATGTGTCACCGAGGATGACAAAGTGATGACAGTGACAAAAATGTAATGCATAATAAATTAATGTACTGTCATTAAACCTTACACTTTTCCTTTAAAAAGGGACATAGTTTTTTCTTCAATTAATAATGTATACAATTTACTAGTCAACTTGTATATTTATTATTCTTTTGTGTTTCGTTTTCACGAGACAATAATTTTAGTTCCATTTACAAAGGTCGTTGACCTTTTATCATTGGACACCAAATTGATTGACATTAGTAAAATAATAACTCATGAATAATTCACTTGGTGATATGTCCGGTAGTGGACAATAACTATTATGACTTTTTATATTCATTTAATGTGTTTCAACACATCAAATATTTAAATATTTACTGAATAAATAGTACGACAATTACATAGTTGTAAGGTCGATCTTTTTTAGGGTTTCTTAATATTATACTTATTAGGAACATAAAGGAAAAAAGATTCCTAAAAAAATATTTATATATCGATCTTTGCAATATAATAAACTTACCGTTTCAGATAAAAATGGAAGATGGTCTAGAATCTAGTGGGCATGGGCTCAGCCTCTTGAGCGATTGGGTCCGGGTTTGAATTTAACCCCTCCCCTCCCCCTCGTGGTATCTTGAAATGGGTTTTTCTAAATTACTAAGAGCACCCTGAACTCGACACCAACGTTCGCTCATTGGCGAAGGAAAACATTGCAAGGAAACATGCGTGCCTCTTGAGATTCACCAACCAACCCGCCGAGGCCAACGCCTCGGTAAACTATGGCGATACCCTCCTCGCCTGATTTCAAGGAGGAGGCCCACGTGCCCAGCAGTGGGACATATATGGGTTGATACTTTATTTAATTTTATTATGTTTACGTCTATCTGACTTTATCAACCGCAATTATTGGAAAAGAGGAAAACTTGAAGCAGAAAGTTTATGTGTTAGATTTAAATTATTTAAGAAACTTCTCTTGCAAAATAAGTATTGTAGAACTATAAAGAAGATCCTAGAAGAAACTTTAAACTTGGTCTTATGTAATCCTACAATACATGCATATGCGATCGAGTAAAGTATCAACCCTTTATGTCCCACTGCTGGGCTCGAAATCAGGCGAGGAGGGTTATGGGCCATAGTTCACCGATGCACTGGCCCAGTGCGGGTTGGTGAACTTCACATGCATTCAAAGACTTTCAATCTCATCAGGCACGCAGGTTTCCTCATGATGTTTTCCTTCACCGGTGAGCGAGCGATGTTCTTGTGTTTAGGTGCACTTAGAAATTTAGAAAAAGCCCATTTCAAGGCACACACGGGGGGGTCAGTATCGAACCCGGAACCTCTCGCATAAGAGGCCGAGTCCATCCACCACTGGACCATCGTCGCTCAAAGTTGAATAAATTTATATTAGTAATAAGGGCATTGATAATATTTTCATTACCAAATTGTGATATGACATTCGGCCATTTTGTTTATGTCTTTCCATAATTGGTTCGATCGATTTGTATAAAACAAAACAATCTAATTCGAAGTCGTTAAATTTCTGTCAAACAAACTGTAAATTCTGTAATAGCGTAATGTGTCAAACAATCCAATTTGTCAAACAACACACTTCGTGGCTGATATAGACTTTTGACAGCATTTACATTTACATTGCGTATTTTTAACAATTTGTATGGATTTTATCGCGATTTAAACAAGCAATGAAACGAACTATTTAGATATCTCTACTAATTAGTTCATTAGTGAAATTGGAATCAAGCTATTTATTAGTTGAAGTATATTAGATTACAATTTACCAATATGAATATTGTTCCTTATTTTATTAAAATTAATACCTACTTACCATTTTCTCAATACAATGTTTTGCTGTTTCATGTATCAATTATATTCAATTTGCTTTAAAAGCGGATGTTTCTAAGAGCTTTTGAAATAATTGTATAATTGCTATGAAATATTTCAACAAACGTTCATTTTCATTGAATCTATATTCCTAAATGCTTCCAGGAAGTAAAATTGAAAGGAGAACAGCTGAATACAAATAATAAGAATATCAGTAAATATGATCTATTCCTTTGAGTATAACATTACGAATATTATATTCTTTCAGACGTGTTCTGAGTATACGTTTTTAAAAAGCATTTACTGTAGTAAAGGTTAATGTATTGTTTTGTTAGATCCCACCTTAACAGTAAAAGGCTTTGTCGTTTTACAAGTTTATTTAGAATTAGTTTAATAAGCTAAGGTAAATATTTTATGATTAACTAGCTGTTGCCCGCAGCTTCGTTTGCGCCAACTAAGATTTACAAAAGGATCTTAGCGGGATGATATAACCAATAACCATCCTGAAAAAAAGAACCTTATTTTTTTAAATATTTTTTTAATTCCGCTCTGTAGTTCCTGAGATTAGCGTGTTCAAACGAACAAACTTTTCAGCTTTTTATATTAATATAAGATCTACATCTAAATCTTTTTTTTTTTTTTTTTCGAAAGGTCTAGACTTTTAGGCCAGATGGCCTTTAAGCTCAATCGGTAGGTAGGTGAGCAGATGGCTCACCTAGTAAAATTCAGAGTATATATAAAGAGTAGTATATTCAGTGTATATATAAAGAGTAGGTGTTTGGCTAGTCAAATCCAATACGGTCGACGAGTCATTAGCGGATGAAGTTAAACTATTAGTCGGAGGGCTACATCTACATCTACATCTACACTAGTATTATCAAGAGGAAAACTTTGTTTGTTTCTTTGTTTGGTTGTAATAAATAGGCTCAAAAAGTACTGGACCGATTTCAAAAATTCTTTCACCATTCGAAAGCTACATTATCCACGAGTAACATAGGCTTCATTTTATTCTGAAAAAAAAATAGAGTTTCGTAAGATATTTGAATTTTTCAGACACAAGGTGTAAAAAATCAACCAAAAAAGTTACTTATTTTGCGTTCTAAGATCCCGTTATAAATCTTAGTTAACGCAGGCGAAGCTGCGGGCAACAGCTAGTATAAGATTATAACGAAACAACTATTACAGAATTAAGCCTTTTTACAACTCGGCGTTTCGAGTCACGGGAGAACCATAGTTGCTGGAAAGTAAGTATCCGAAAGATCAGGCATAATATTATAAAGATAATAAACCGAGCGAAATTCCGTAAAAAGTTATCTTATACCTTTAAACGAGCAATTCTTGTATATATATATATATAGAATCGGGATCTCGGAAACGGCTCCAACGATTTTCATGAAATTTTGTATACATGTGTTAAAAACGGCGATAAATCGATCTAGCTAGGATAAATTTTTAGAAAACTTTTTTTTATCCGTGTTTTGAGGCATCGATAAAATATGATTACAATACGAACGTAAATTTCGCTGTCAAATAATATGTCATGGTAGCTTACTGGTGAAATTAGGCAGTTAAGTTCGAACGAGCCTGGTTCGAATCTCCAGTCCGAATTTTTTTTTGCTTTTTTTAAGATCATTTTTTTTGGAAGAATAATTTTATCGTATTTTATCACTTCGGGTACCGAGCAAATGCTCGGTCAACCAGGTACTTTTATTATAATGAGGGAAATTCACTTAAGGATTAAAAAACAATATTAGGTATTTTATTTGTGTTTTATTAAAACTTAATTTAATCCTCGTTTTTTTTATAAACTGACTCAATAAAAATGTTACCGTTTTGATTTTTAATTAATGTTGGATTAGCCGATTGTTTTAAATTGAAATAAAATTAATGTAAGCAATTCGATTTATTCACAATGCTTGAAATATTAACTAACACAATCATGACATGAAACAACTTTATTATTAGAAATTTAATGTTTTCTGTCCCAACGATGTTTGAAATACTGGAATCGATCAAAACAAACAACAATGCAGCAATAAATGGGATTGACGTCAACCAAAGTTCATACACAGTTTAATTTGTCATTAAATCTTTTTACCTAGGTCTGACGAATGCCTCCTTTTGGGAGTCCAATAAAATAGAACTTTTTTATCTGAATCACTTCATCAAAATTGGAAACCTAATAATTTAATATACATAAACACAACCTTATGGTATATAGTATATCTCCAAATATTTTCTATTTCGTTTCAATCGAGTCAAATCAAATAATGGTTAGGATGAAACAAATGTCGTCGTGACAACGTCTAATACGCTCGATATTACGGGCAGGATGCATGAAAAAGACGTCATGTAGCGTTCCGAAAGAGAGAGAGCGCGGCACGAAAGGGGCACATAATCGGCTCGGGCAATCGGCTTTGTTTGGTTCGTGCTGCACGTCATTACAGTTTGACGTTGTGATGTCAAACTACCCTCCGCAAACCGACTTTAATCTAAACCAAAGCAGAAGAAGAAGAAAAACCGGCTTTACAGATGACCAAATTTTTACGAATTTTATCGTAGTATTTTCATATATACCTGTTTCGTATACTTTATAGTCAAGGGTGTGGTTGGTCATGTCGTGTGGTTCTCCATAATATAACACTGCACTGCATCGAGTGAGCTGCACTGAACATTGCTGAGGTATCTCATGTCAGCAAGTTGGGAATTTGAAATTGTATCAACGACAACCCGATTTGAAAATTAATCTGTTGCTATAAAGTATATTTCTTGTGTTAATCGACTTCGAATCGCTTATGACACATCGTTACTCATATAACTATTACTAGCTGAAGTCTGAAACTGAATTTTTTTTTCAATGTATTTTATGTTATTATTTTTAAATTTCTGTGCACCCTGAACACGAGACTGACTCGCTCATCCGTGAAGGAAAACATCGTGAGGAAACCTGCATGCCTGATGAGATTCAAAGTCTTTGAAGGTGTGTGAATTTCAACAAACCGTATTCGGTTTATAGCGCCTCGCTGAACTATAGCCCGATACTCTCCTCGTCTGATTTCGAGGAAGATACAAGTGCCCAGCAGTAAAACTATATGGGTTGGTACTTTTATCAAGTGACAAGTCTGTCAGTTTTCAATGATAAAATATCCAATTAATTCCTCGATATCACTTTGAAAACAAAGATCTAAGAGAACACTTTTTCCAATATCAAGCTAGCGGGTTACACCCCGAGCCGATTACTGAGCCATTTATTTCATCTTGTCAGAAGTAGGTCGAGCGTTTTGACAAAAAATAAATCCGTTTCTGTTGGAAGCTTAACAAACACGATCTTAAACGTCTCTATCACAAATTGCCACTTCGTTTCGCGGTTGTTTTGGAAATAAATTATTTATTGGTACCAAAAATATAAATATTTGGTTACTCGTGTCGTCTTTTTCGTATGTTACCTATATCTAGGACGCTTTGAGAGATATTTCTAGAACATTCATTTGTGTATCTGCATAATGCTAATTTCCGAAATTACTGTCTAGTTGGGTTGTAGCATGTGAAATATAGAATAATAATAACGATAAATAATAACAGAGGCTACTTTAAATTTAATAAAGAAATATGAAGTTTAGTTTTGTTAATGTTAAACCTTAATTACCTATGAAATCATTTCATTTTAAACGGAGTTTAATTATAAACGGAGTATTCTTTTGAAAAAGATTTTTAATATTATATATATTTTTTTAAGAAGAAGGCTATAAAATTAATCATCTTCAATCTATTAAGTTCCATTAACTTACTATTAAAGCACGTGAAGCTTAAGCAAGCAAGTTATAGAATAGTTAACGTTTATAATTACAAATAATTGTAAAAAATGATTTTGTTTTATTGTCCGTATTTTGTTTGTCTGGTATAGCTTCATTTAGATTGTACATGATATGTTAGTACACCTAATACTCTATCTGTTGTATTTATTTATAAAATCGATGATATCAGATTGGATCAATTGTTAGCAGCGACGTGCATCCGCTTGCATTGTTTGACGTCAAATGTCAACATTTCTTGCAACATCCGACACGAAGGCCAGTTTGAGATTGAACATGTTATCTTGGTATAATTCAGAAGCTGCTTTGTTTATATAATCCATAACCTAACTCAATAAGTATATTTTGTAACTAGACACGCGGTAGCGTGTCAAGCCTAGTTTACCTATATCACAAATGTATTAACGTATATGCCGCTGGTGTCCATTTAAGTAAATAAATAAATAAGCACTGAAATAGTATTTTTTTTTTTTACTTTAGATTTCTTGTCAACATTTTGATATTTAATTGACGGAGAAAAACTAACTATGCTGCACGAGAGACCAAACTTTCTTTAATTGCCTAAATTCACCGGTGAATGGATAGGGGCTGATATTATGATGATGATGATGATGATGAAGGCATTCAAAATGGCTCCACTCTCATAGCGCCATATGAAAGAGATAAATGAGATCCTCCCTCCCAACTATGTCGATGGAAAAGATTAATAACAGCGAAGGATGAATGTTCTGGAAATGAATAATCTGAGCAACAGTGACACTTCTCAAATTCCTTCCCTAAGATTATAACATAAAATCATAAAACCGTGGCAATATTATTTAGGCCATTTCGTATTTCATCTCGAAATAATCACTTAGATGAATTGCGAAGGAAACATATCACGAAACTTGTTTAATATAAAAGGGAAATGGCCGACATCGCGTGATACTTATGAAGACCAAAAGACCACAAGTATTGCATTTCGTCAATAAGGAACAGTAGAAATACCAATTTCTTCCGATATTTGCGATTAAATTTCCATAGAAATTTGCGGGATGTATAACCTAAAATAAAGACATAAAGCTCGTAGCTTACAAAAGATGTAATACAGAGAACAGCATCAAAATGTCCCAACACACATTAATAATAAAAACTTCGCAAACTGTAATCGAAATTTAAATCTAGCAAACATTTCAAATTAAAAGTCGTAGAATGCTGGAGTAGAAAGACTTACACAATATTTTGCAATATAATATAAATTATCTGTCTTTATCTTTGAAAGCTCTACTCCATATTAATGTTATTATACAACTCGAGCTGTGTCTCTGAATAACTAGAGTGCGACTACTGACTGGGTCAAACTATTCTGTTGTCAAAACTGTCTCTCTCGAAAAGTTTGTTCATATAGTCATCGCCACTTTAGAAGTCCTGCGACTAATGCCCGAACTAAATTTGACAACATTGACATCTTGACGTCTGTCTGGAGTAAGAAGTTGTGATATTTTAAATTGTTTTACGTGAAATATGGAGCATATAATATAAAGTGAAGTGTATAAAGTGAAGGCCGTATAATGATCATTAAACTGAAATAATTTTGTGAATTAGAAAGTAAAAATTAACAACAATTAACCCCGTTGAATAATATGTTTATAAATGTCACTGACATGACGGGAAAATTTTAGAGATGCCAGAGTCACTTATTTTTGCCTAATTTATGGTTAAAATATTATCATTAACTCTATACCTACATTTATCTTATGATATTTTATATGAATATAAATACAAGGTAAAAGAATTAAAATCTTGTTCAGATGAATTATATTTGCAGGTGTTTCTGTAAAAAAGGTCGAATAACAAAGGAAGTAACAATGGCAGCATTTACTTCTGAGAAAATCGTCACTCCTGGCAAAAGCCGAACACATCCGAAGAAGCTTGTTTTAGATGAATTCTACTAATCGGTTATACGTAAAAAATACAAATGAAATATTTACAAAAAAATGTTTTATTTTACTAAAACCTGGCAGGGAGATTTTAATTTTGCTGCTATAATTATTTTTGTCATTATTATCATACTCTGTCTTTATCAATCCACTACTGACCATAGGCCCTATAATTATTTAATTTTTTTATTGTACTAGACTTGGTGGAAAATCATTACACTATAAATTGGCAACATTGAGTTATGATACCGCAGCGCCGCGTCTATCGGACTTCTAAAGTGGCGATGACTATACGAATATTATATCAGTATAAAGGTGAGTGGCTCTGACATAAATGGCTTATATTATTCTCAATGGAATGGAATAAAATGTATTTTTGGTACGAAGGGGGTACGGGTAACTTTAAAAAAAGCGTAAAAATTTAAAGTGTAGTCTATATTTAATGGAAAATGTCTAATGTACACTCTACGATTTTTTAATCGTTTTTTTTTTATATTTTTATTTGAAAGTTAATTGGTGAGGAGTGTCTAAGATAGCCGCCCACACAAAATAGCGGATTAGATATTTTTTCATAACTCTTTTAATATAGGTACTAAATGAAAGGATTTATCGACTATGTAATATCCACTATGATAATTTCAAATCCAAAACGGCCGTCACCATAAAATGGCGCATTATATCGTGGGTATTCTAAATATTTAATATTTCTTTATGTTTTTTTTTTTTATATTGAGATACAATATATCAGGCCGAGCCTGATCTATTTATTTCTCATTATGATGAATATTAATATTTATTCAAGTGTTACATTGTCTGCAGTGACCACAGTCAGTATTCGAATACCAACTGTTCATATAATTGTAATAAGTAATTTGGGTAAAATAAAATCAATTAATGTAAATAAAAAGCACTTGTATTGGCCTATATGTCGCCGATGCGCTGGCCCAATGTGGGTTGTTTCTTCACACACCTAGCAAGGGCTAGTTCCAGGTAAGCTAGTTTAGGTTCATGGGTACCATTTGACCACTTACAATTACGTCTGCCTGTTTGCCTAACCTATTATTAAGTATATCGAAGTAGATTTCTCATTCTCATTTTATCTCGAAGCATTGCTTTTAAATTTTTAAAATGAAACTTTTATTATATCGTCTCAAACTTTTTTGTCTGTGTGTTGCATGTCGCGTGACGGTCGGAGGCCAATATGGCGGCTCTTATAGTGCGCATCAGCTGTCTGTGTAGTTTATAGACTTGTTTTTTTCCAGTTTTTGTTCCAGTGCTCCGTGCTATTTTCTTTGTTAAATGTCTAGTGAATAAAAGTTTCACTTTTACCATGCTTTCATTAAACAACATAATCCTTTTTTTTTGTATATTTCCATACACGCGTTTCCTACAGAAAACAACCATCGTCCATTCTACTCCATATAATAACTGTAAATTATATAAGTCTTTAACGAGCCAGCGAGATATTTAAAAATATTATGAATAATACTTTCATTCGCGACTCGTTTGTGTTTGATCCATGGTTGAACCGTTCTCCACGGCCCCAAATACTTGACATTTTCAGTAACTTTTAGATTATTTACCGCAGATTATGTATACAAACTCGTAGGTCTAATTAGCGTATTATTCAAATGGGTATAGAACATACTGCGTGACGTCACGAGAACCCGTGCCTACAACGCAGCCACGTCCCACAATAATTTATAATTTGTTTGTTATTTTAATACAACGGTTATTTACATAAATAATTAATTTGAAATTATTTCCATAGCTGTTTAGCGAAAAGTTTGAGCCCGATTATGTAAAGCTTGTTATAACAACTTTGCCTGCGGCTTCGTCTGTTTTGATTGTTTTAATATCATAGCGAGTGAGGTGATTGGGATAATATTTTTTTTGAAGTGAAACTTCTTTAGAATCGTTGTGATTACCGGATGCAACGGAAAAAACGACAAGTATGAGTCACAAATACAAAAGAGCGAGAGAGCAAATTTCGGTGTGTATGTATATTGCACACTGTTTAATACTTGCTTGTATTTGAGCATTTAACGTGTGTTTCATTTCTATCGTGTGTGAATCGCACACACAACTTTTTTTCGAATAGACCTATGCTGTTGGCCTTAAGGCTTTTAAACTTCATCGGACAAGTAGATGAGCAGATGGCTCATCTAAGAATTATTATGAAAGGGATTGTCTTCCCCGCTAGCTTCCCCCGGCTTGGTTGACGATCGCGCTACTGCGCGGAGTAAGGATGTGTATTCTACTAGTTTTATGATTTTTACTACCAAAATAAAATTGTTTCACCTATTGAATAAATAAATGTTAGCCTACAATCATCACACGTTAAGCTGGGCCTCGTGGTAAGAATTTAAGTAGGTAGCAGTAGGTAGGTAGTATAACAGAAATAAATTAAAGAAATTAATAACCTGGTGAACACAATAATGGCTATTCGCCAGCCATGGAAGACCTGACAGATTTTCTGTTTTTGGGGCATTATAGGATTATGTTTTGTATAAACATACATTAAGTTAAAATGACAAAACCGAACGCTAGAGTATCACTTTTCTGTCCGACTGTAATTCTGTCTGTCAGTCTGTCAAAACTACGCACTATTATACAACACACAAAGTAAATAAAAGAAAATTTGAAAAGCCTTAATTTATTGTTATATTGCATAAAAATCCATTTACGACTCGCACAAGTCAGACTCGCACTTAACTGGGTTTTTTTAGACAATCCATACCACCAATGTTAACCCAATCAGTGACATTGTACTAGGAGAGCAGGATGTATGAGGAGGAACCATCGATGTTACTAATTGCCTGGACAAGCCGCGATGATTCGAGCAATACTAAATGCCGAAGTGAATCGATAGTGTGTGATCCAAACTAAATACTAAATTCAATATACGAATTCAGTTTACGTTCCAAACACAATTAAGTCAATATGTTAGTAACACCGAGCATATGAATAAACAGCCTAACGTTGGTAATTTGTATGGGTACAGTTGTTTGTTATTAGAGAATATATCGTACATGTATCTACTTAATTCTAAGTGATACGCTTATTTTATGGGTAACAATTTAAACTTTACATTAAAAAAAAAACATACAGTCGAATTGATAACCTCCTCCTTTTTTTGAAGTCGGTTAAAAAGAGATCGGCGTTTAATAGTAACGATTTTATAACAGAAAGGGCTGATAATTATGAAGATCGTGTCTAAGAAAAACGTAAAAAAGAAAAGTTACATTTACCATTGCCACTAACTTTCTTGTTTGTTACGTAAAATACTAAGGCCCTGTTTCACAGATACTCCATACTCTATCTGTCAAATATGTTGTGAATAGCCTATTCGGAACTTATCTGGAGATTGTGAAACAGGCCCTAAGTAAAGATGACTAAAGCGATAAATAAACAACAAAACATAGCTCTAGCCAGAGCGAGCACCTAATTTAAACTGCCATGAGTGCCTCAGAGGCAGACCGACTCGCCAAACCAAAATGATCAATTTTTTATTATATCTATTAAATCCGTTTTAAAAGGAGATATTTGTGGAGCGTGTGTGCCTCGTTATAATGTTTGTTTAGGAAGGGATCGGTGATAGTGAGAATATATTATACTTAGCTGACCTTTTCTTTCTATCGCGGTGTTTACAGTGAGACTGCGGGCATACGGGCGCTAGTTTATAAGTTTATCAACAGAAGCCTTAGCTAACAGATGTGTATGTGTATAATCGATATTGGCTCTCCGGAAACTACATCGTACAATATGGAAACCATGGAGAGTATAAATTTTATAAGTGATTCATAGTACTCTTCATTATTTTAAGAGACAAGATCTGTGAAGTAGCACAAAGCCTTATGCTCCTTTATAGAAGAAAAAACTAGAAGAAAAAAGCCCTAGACGAATACATGAAATATTAATATAGACGCAAAATATGCCCGTTACCTTCATGAAGCATTGTAGACCAGAAGAAAATCGGTGCAACATATGTTTTCTCTTAATTGGCATAGTATTAACCGGTTATTTTAGACCAAAAATCAGAGACGACAGAGTGGACAGCGCCCAAATATTGCTGAAAGGACATGGTGGAGGCTGACCAGCGTGAGCTCGGGGTTGAGGACAGCTCAGATGTCGGTTAGAGACCGGTGGAAGTCTCTCGTTACGGAGACCAAGACCCACTTTAGGTCGCTGAGCCGCAAAAGTAAGTTACAATTCAAAAATTACTTCCTAAGATCCAGTAATGGACAGTGTAGTTCATAGTACCGATAGCTTTAGCATGCGACTGTACTATTTAAACGTAAGTATATATTAGCTCCCGTTCGCACGAGTGCCTAAAAACCGTCGCGGTAAAACCCGACTTCGGCTTGCGAGTTTGACAAGCTAAATATTTATGTCGGAAATCCAACAGTGCTCGATAAAAAAGCGTTGCGTTTTAAAAGCGTCTTCGTGTTAACAGATATGTATCTGTGGGTGTCCATAATATTATGTATGTCTCATTCAAACGGTTTTTTTACCGCTCGGTAAAAAAGTGTTCGTGTGAACGGGGCCTAACATGTCCAGTGGACGGTTTCGGGTTGTTAATTACGATGATATATTAAGTCGAGATGAAGTGTCTTTTTATAGTAGACGTCTACGCTGAATCGCAACGAGGAAATCGTTTGAAAGAGGACTTTAATGGCGGTCATAAAACAGCTTCACGTTCGTTGATGACCTAATAATAGTATTATGGTTGTAAATCACGCAATCAACATCATCATTGCATTATCCACTCAAACTGTCGAGAAACTATAAAACTGCAATGATTGAAACATAACGATTGAAGACTAGTGGTTCCCGCGGTTTTCAGAAATGTAATATTTCGTTCCGAATCGCTTGCAGTCTTTTTGATTATGGTATTAACAAATTTTCATTCTTGGCATTTAGATCTAAGTTTTTTAATTATTTTTAATATGAAAATGTGTTGAAATAAATAATATTACATTAAAACAAGGTTAGGTTAGTGCAGAATTTACCCAAAATTGATAATTCAGCGTTCATTTGTACAGATATATAACAAATATAATTTACTAATTTGGACAAATGGCCTCTCCATTTGTCCAAATTAGTAAATTATATTTTTGTTATTACAAAATTGTTTCATCGGTGATTTCATATTTGATTACTAGTCTTGTAAGTTAGATAAGGGTCATTGCTATTACGTTTATTGGGAGGAGGTTGGAGGCCTTACTAATATTATACATGTGAAAGTAGGGATGTTTGTTACGCTTTCACGCCAAAACTATTCAACCGATCATCATAAAACAGTCTAGAAGTAACATAATAATAATAATATGTTTATTGCAAGAATGTAGTGTTACAGAGGTCTTGAAAATTCTATAAAAATGTTCTTGTACATTCTGCCATACAGATGACGTGCAATTAAAAAAAAATTAAAAATAAGAAAATATTATTTTGATATTATATAGAGTAAGGTTACCATTATAATTACTATACTAGTTATTACATTACATTACATAGGATACCTACACTTAAAAAAAGGAAATTCTCTTTCTCATTTGTCTGAAAAACGCTGATAAAAATACATTTAAAAGTCTTAGGCTTAAGATATTAGAGTTCATATATATTCCTTTGTATTAAATAGTCATTTCCCAGTCTATATTATTTTTAATGAAATAATAGACGCGATAATTAGTTATATTTATGATAGAACATTTTCAGTTTTACGATCTCCTATTATACATAAATAAAATTCTATAACATTCTTATGATACAATCATAACAAGATCATAAGTCGGCGTAAACATAAATAAAAAATCCATTTAAGCAATTTGAGGGATAATAAAACATAAGTAAACTCAAACATAAAACAAAAACCCAAAAATACGTACGATCAGACTATACATGTGGTTAGTACAATAAAATGTCTACCGAGGTCTGTCTCACGCAGAGTATCATGAACGATAAAACGCTAAAACAAAAATAAATACGTGTGCAACGGTCAACATAGATATATAATCATAGATTCACAATTTTATATTTGTATTACCTTAAATATTTACTTGTATTTCACTTTTAATAGTAAAACAATATTTTACGAACTATGCTATATACATGTCAGATATTTAAATAAACCGTTATAAATCCGGCAAAAAGATATTTCACGGTTTTATATGGAACAATCAAACTACCCTCTATCTGAACTGAAGTCATATAAGACATAAGTCATTTATTTCACAGACTGTGGTTAACAATGGTGGAAATAATAGGTTGATCAGTTCTTACACATCCTACCATAACAATGGTGTGTGAATATGTCAATGTGTATGTTTCAAGTTATTATCATTATTTAACATAGAAAATGCAAATTCAGTTAGGTACATACATATTATTATTATTAATCAATTTCAATGTTAATATAAAGATTATAAGACTGTTTTTCAAAATGTTACATTGTCAGGGTAAATATTTAATTATTTTAAGCTATTAAAATCATCAATTATTAATATGTAAAATCATAACAATAATAAACAAATATAATACACAGTCAGAAATTTCGAATTAGAATAATAATTATTTCAATACTGATATTTAAATATAATAATAATAATGGTTACATGTCAATTATTTATATTAATTGAATAAGTATCAAGCTCATGATTAATTGACAACATTTCAAAATTGATTTGACCTATTTTACAAATTTACCGATTGGAACTTTTTAAAACGGAATATCCTACTACTATTATAAACGCGAAAGTTTGTATGTTTGCATACTCTTTAACGCAAAACTAACTGAATCGATGTTCATGATAAACTTTATAATAATATAGTTTATACAGAAAAATAAAACATATTTAATGTATCGCCGACTTCCCACGTGAATGGGGAAAAGCCTACGAAACTGCAGGTTGCAGGCTGCTAGTTTGCCATATATATGAGCCCTGTGACAAGGCATTTATAGGACCCCGAAATGAAAGTGAAAACATGGGAGATGTCCTGTTTTAACAGATTTTTTTGTTTTTTTTGTTAAATACATAAATTGACGGAGACGCCAGTTTTATGTAACAGTGGTAAATTTATCTCCCTAATAATAATTATTTCAATATAATATAGAAATTCGAGTCATGATTTCAGTTCTTGGATGAATCGAGACAATCAGTCAGTCAGACAGACATCGGTCTAAATGCCTGATTGTTTTCTGTTTACGTTTTTATCTTTGTATTCACACAAGAGACATCTACTCCTCCAAATTACTACGTCTATTGTTTACTTTCTCCTACTTCAAACTTCAATTTCCCCAATTTATGGTCATTATGGACAACCTCTGTGGCTCAATGTTCAAATGTTCCTGGGTCATGGATGTGTCTAAAGTTTGTGTATTAGATATTTTAAAAAACTTAAATATATGTATTAATATAAAAGTACTAAGTATAATATGTATTTTCCGTTGTTTGGTACCCGTAACACAAATTCTTAAAACATCGTTAAACAAAGAAATTTTTGTTGAATATTGATTCAAAAATTTTTAATTAACTTACGGTCAAAAGACGTTTGTAATAGCGCTTATATACGTATCCTTTTTTTATATTCGGAATCTATTCTTGATGCTTATTTTATATCAACGGTGTGAATAAGCCACTGGTGCAGTGCACGTGCGAGACCAACCACGCTTTCGCTATGAAACGACAATAAAAGTAGCCACTAAATAAAATTTGGTTGCCTTTAATAAGGTCTATATATATATTTTAGAAGTGAAAATAAGATCATAAAAGAAATGTGGTGTCTTAGGACTCCAGGTAGGAACGAAGTTCCTTCAGCTATGTATGCGACTGTCGCGCCTGCGCACGTCTCATTTAACGCTTTTTATTCCACGCACTTTTTCTTACGGTTTTACTATCACATTTTTTCAGTTCGGTCGCGCAGCAAAATCCCTATCCCCTCCAAGCCTGCCGTAAGGAACTTCGTTCCAATAAAACGGCTAATTATACTCGTATGTATCAATCTTATTGAGCCAGCGCATAACAACAAAGAATTTCGAGCAGAAGTCTCGGGCTCAGCATTGAGACGAGTGTTGTTGATGATGATTGCCATGCAATATGACGTCATTAACAATGAAAGCAAACTAAGGCCTCGTATGTAATAATTTCTACTATTCGGGTGGTGCCCTGTTGCTAATCCGAGGCGCCTCACCAAAAGAAGCATTGATGGCACTCGCCGGGTTTTAGTGGGTAGTGCTGCGTCCATTTACCATCTTTCGGGCGCAGCGATTCCCACATAGTCTGGGGGGACCCACTCTCCCGCTGGATGCCTCAATGCATTTCCCGGCGTTCAAGAAATAAAAGGCCGCGTAATTCTGTCACCGAGACTTATCACCTGTCTCACAAAGTACAAAAACTCCAAACTTATGTATTGACAATTTCGAGTTCATTTTATACTGTAAGTACGCTTTCACACTACACGGCGGTGCCTTTCTATTTTACTCCCACATACTTTTGGCTGCTGCTAGACTTTTTTATTCAATTTTACCTATAGACAAGCTATATCCTTCTTTTTCGTCTTGCCGTTCATTAAGAGAGGCCCATATTCAGCAGGGGCAGACGAGACACATGTTGTTAAGTGGTCAGCGTCACCCATGAACATAAACAAGTGAAACCTCAGACTAGCCCAAGCAACTAATTCATGTGCTTTCTACGTCATAAGATGCATACAACTGGGAGCGCGGCGCAGTGCATCCATCCCACTAGTTAGTGATGATGATGATGTTGATAATCATGGTTATCATGATGATGATGATTACTGCGAAATAAACACAATAATATATTGGCTTATATAATATGAAACAATAACCAATACAAGTCGTTGTCAATAATATTATTATATTATAGGCATAATATAATGTAGTACAAGTGAATTTGAAATGAACAGGCTAATACAATTTGCTCGGTAATTAGATATTAAATTAAATCAAACCATGAAATAACACTTCCATTAATAATCATTGCGAGTATAAACTCGCAGTAAGCGTGGATTAGGTTTGCCACACACTTCCTCAAATCAATCAATAGTTAAAACTAATTGCACCATTTTGGGCGGTCCGAAAAATGATAAAACGAAATTTTTAGGATCACTTTGTAGGTGCGGCAGTCTGTCAAACCAAAACCTAAAAAAATCTCATATAAAGTAAAAAGCTAGTTCTCACAACATGATAATATGGGAAAAAATTGGAAAAACGTTAATTTGTTGTTAAATATCACGTTTTTCGCATCCCTCGGGCGCGATTCAAATTGGCGCTTGTCTGTTCTTTTTACCCGACTACAAAGCTGTAAGAGACTTAAGATTGAGCATTCAATTTGTTTGTATTTACGCATGTTCCAAGATAGCTTCTTAACGATAAACTTACCCTTGTAAATTATGCTGTAAAATATTTTTAAATTTGGATAAATTTGGAAAAGACGCGCCAAATATATTTTTTTTTAATTAACTCAACGTGTTTACCCGTCACAGCCAACATGTCTCTCTTGGCACGTAAGATAAGCCAGTAAGGACTTTTTCTAATCTGCCCCTCTAGACAAGTACAAACGCTCGATTCTATGCAGTTGCGTTTTCTCGCTAACTCCATAGAGGGACTGCTCTTTTCGAATTACAATAAAGTGTCTAACCAGTCGACCAACCGGCCGTCAAAATTACATTAAACATACAAAAACGCAAGGGATCAGTCGCCATGGCATTCATTGAAGGCGACCTATGTTCAGCAGTGGACGGATAAAGATTGATGATAATGATGATATTCATAAAAATAATAACCACATTAGCTACAGTCAATTCGTAATATTATCACCAATTTACCATTTATGCTTATTATCTTATTAGTCACCTATCCGTCCATCGCAAATCCGACTTAAGTGCTTAGTTTTCTTCTGTCTATTTTAATTGTGGTCGCTGCTAAATCCGTAGTGTACGACGGCCTTAAGTTCAATTCTATGGATATTGGATTATAATTAATATAAACGGCAGCTTAACGTGTTTAAAGCTAACTTTGATGTCACTGTTTTAGGTATCACAAATAACCCTTTGTTTCAAATAATATCTCAAGCTTATAATTATTAAGTAGACGGTTTGGGGTCTTTACTAACAGCGTATGATTTGTATTACATTTGATATTATACATTTATAATTATATATCATGCTGATTTTTAGACGAATTGGTCCTGCACAAACAATCTTGTACGGTTGGTCTCGCTCAGCGGAGCCACGTTGATACTATTTTAATATTCTACTATACTTCATTTGTTTTCTTTATACTCAAATATAAACTACATATAAAATTATAATGAAAAACCGTTTACGGATTTTATCGCGGTTTATTAAGTTTTTTATATGCCTGACGTATCCGAAACGTTGGACATTTTAAAAATTTAATAAACCGCGATAAAATCCGTAAAAGTTAATTCATTATAATTATAAATACAGTTAAGATTTGACTAAGCATAATAGCATTAATATCATATTAAAATCTAATAAGACGACGAGCTCCTTGCCATGATTGGTCCATGGATACGAGTGGTGGGGAACCGGTCATCTTCGCGTTCATTAAATTGATCTCATTCAGTAATCAACACCAAAAAAGACGATAATGTTAATATAATCCGCTTGAAAATCAAAATCAAACTGGAATAGCTAAATGAAACAATTTGATTTCCATTGAGATTTATAACTAACGCCCTTCCATACAAACTGGGTTAATAAATTCCTAACTGAATTTGCCTCCTAAATCTATTTGACGTTTATAATTGATAAAGGCGCGCTCTCATTGTAAACAGATACTTTATCCACAAACAAGCCTAGATTGGGTACAATCGAAACTTCTAGAAACTTTGTTGTCTAGTACTTAACCTCGATACCAAAGGGAATAATTCACAAGTTATACCTAACATTCATAAATAACGCCCTTATCTAACAACGCAAAGAAATTCTAGAGTGAATAGAAAATAAAGCGTTCTTAGAAATATATCTTTTTCTATTTAGACTTCAAGGAGCGGAATGAAAGAAGATTTATCTCTTATATTACTGAGTAGCTTATTATACTACTTATTATATAATATAGTATAGTATCAACCCTTATATGTCCCACTGCAGGGCACGGGTGAGGAGGGTAATGGGCCAGTTCACCAATGCGCTGAACCAATGTGCGTTGGTGAACTTCACATACCTTCAAAGATTTCAATCTTTCCTTCACCGGTAAGCGAACGATGGTCTCGTGTTTGGGGTGCATTTAGGAATTTAGAAAAACCCATTTCTAGGCACACACGGGGGATCAGGATCGAACCCGGAACCTCTCGCATAAGAGGCCGAGTCCGCCCACCACTGGACCATCGTCGCTATTATATCATTATTATACATAATGCTGTTGAGGAAAAAATACATAGATCATAGTCCTGTATTATCCTCTTAACTTAACGAAGGTGCTTGAAGACCGTATGATTTTTACGACCCATAAATATAGTCATTTAACGTCAAGTTTGAATGATATAATTAAATTCAATTCAGTTCCAGTATGAAAAAATATATTTCGAACACAGAGTTCTAAATATATAATACTAGCTGCTGCCCGCGGCTTCACCCGCGTTAGCAAGAAAATCCTAATCCTTTCTAATAATAAGTATCCTTCTAGTACCTCCCAAAATATGTGCACAAAGTTTCATGATGATTCGTCGAGTAGTTTTTGCGAGAAAGCGTAACAAACATCCACGCTTTCATATATATAATATTAGTAAGGACAACCTAATAATATAACCTTAGTAAGTTAAATGCGCTGTCCTGTCTGCTTGGATACCACTAGGTACCACCATTCTGCTTGTTTCTATCGTCAAACAGTTATCTTGTGTCTGGAAAAGACATGAAATGCAGAATAATGGCTGCCTCCCTGTGTCCGTGTCAATTTCCCTGAATTTAATAACAAAGTAAACTTGTTTGTCCAATCAAAATATCTTTATCTCATAGGTTAAGAGAAGTAATAAAAAAAATTAAAAATTGATTGAAATGGAGGATCAACCCCTATTTGTCAACAAAAGGTAATACATAATTTATAGATAACTAGGAGCTCCCCGCGGTTTCCCGTGGATCCCCTTTCCCGTGGGAGTACGGGGATAAATTATAGCCTATGTGTTATTCTGATGTATAAGCTATATTATTGTGAAGTTTCATAAAAATCCATTCAGTAGTTTTTACGTGAAAGAGTAACAAACATCTTCACAAACTTTCGCATTTATAATATTAGTAGGATGAATAGAATACAATATCATCTAAAACCTTATGAGTGAGTGTCTTATCTCCAAGGTGTGGTATCTTCAAAAAAATATTTTATTATATAATAGACTTTACCACACAAACGTTCCTTAACAGTCTTCTAAATTTATTAATGGAAAGATTTTGAACGTTTTCTGGGATTCTATTTTAAAAACGTAATATACATTGCCCTATAAAAGAATTACTCACTTTACTCAAAAATGGAACATTCAATTAATATTTGTTCCTTGTATTTATGTAGTGATTTTCGCATTTTTCACAAATTCATTATGGCCTTGAATGACCGGGCGGCTAGTCCAACCATTTGCTTATCCTTGTAACATATGATATAGATTTGAAGATGAAGAACCATCAAGTCAATAGACCGTGACGTGACGTGACGTGATACATATCATGACATAACGTAATACATGTCATGAAAAATGGTACGAAAATCGCCCGTATTTGTGTTAGAAAAATCTATCTATCTTAAAGAAAACACGTCGGAAATACCTTAATGTTAGAATCGTGTCGCACGTCCCTTGTCGAAGGTAATCAGAATAAGTACATTAGCAATCAACGTTGATTGCTGAAATCTCATTGATATGAGATTGATTTAAATCGTATTAACAGCATCTGTCCATCTTACATTGATTAGACAAGACTAGAAGGGCGCTGCGATTTCACCCGCATACTCCCATTGTCATGGAAGTACGGGGATAAATTATAGCATGTATTAATGTCATCTGTAAGATATATTATTGTAAAGTTTTATCAAAATCTATTTAGTAGTTTTTGCGTGAAAAAATAATAAATATACATCCTCAGATGTATACATTCCTAGTAGGATAATATGGTTCAACCCAGATTTAAATCGTTTAATTTTAAATTTTTATTAAATTTAAACTAATTTATTTCTTCTTTCCCAATTACAACTTTGGTTCAACCGAGCTAAAGGTTGTTAACGCCGTCAAAAAGCACATTTTAATCTTATGGGACTATCCACTATCTTATTAATGACCTTAATATATAAAGTAAAATAGATAATTTATATATACTATAATTTGGTGGTATCTATTATATGTTGGGTACCAAGAATTTTGTAATGAATACTTACGACAAAAATAAATAAATATACGTATACAAACTGAGGAAGAAATAAGAATAAGGAAAATACTGGTGATCAAGTCATCAACATATACATAGCATTTCAAACTCAGCATACGTAATGTCTGCACTTGACCGGATTAGAAACCTGGCCTACTTACTGCCCATACTAATATCGCTGTTAAAAACAGGGGTTGATGATGATGGAAAGTTTTAGGCTATGTGTATTTTTACCACACCATAAAAATATAAACAAAAAATTGTCCAAGCAATACAAAAATTGGGGTGAGCTATCCCTGACATTTACGGATATAAAAATCAGTTATAAACCTATTATCAGACCTACCGAATATACATTCATTCATCAAAATCGGTTAAGCCGTTTCAGAAGAGTATAAACACTTAAACTGTGGCACGAGAATTTTATTTAATTATGTTCTGAACTCTTGAAAATCCATTCATTTAATGCAGAAACTGTTTACGTTAAAGCCACATCACTGTCATTATAATACCGACTCGACCTGAGGAACTAATGGTACCGACGAAGAAAAATGAACGGTTGTGTAGAAAATGCTTTTATAAAAAGGTATTTATTAAACACACTGTCAAGGTGAGGCTAGATTTTAAATAAATGTTTAAAAGGCTTAAATTTTTTGCTTCTTTTCATGAAAATCTTAGTTTATTTTTCTTGTTTCTTAATAATAATTGCCTCAGAACGGGTAATTATTTCCCTGCAATGTGTGGCTGCAGCAGGATGCCCAGCCACATTGCCAGCAATGACATTTTACCATAAAATGTTTAGTGTGGTTCGCCCGTAGCTATACACATATTGTATTGCATGGTCAATATATTTCGAACGGTTTGCTGTTGTTGCGTTTAAAAACTCCGAACTATTGTCACTACATAATGCAGTAAAAGTATTGCACTGAATTTTGACAGCTGAATTTTCGCCTCTTACACTTCGGCAACGTTAGCGATCATAGACTCCGCAAAAGGAACATTCACGCGAAAAAGAGGCGATTAATATATAAGCAATTATTATTAGATCGATATACAAATTGTAAAGAAATAAATATTAGAGAAATAAATATTCACCATCAAATACGTAGGTTCGTAATGAAGTTCGCCATACTATTGGATTCCATTGTGGGGTCGTGACTGGAATCAAATAGATCTGCCCGGCTGTCGATTACACTGGACTTCTCTAGAAATTTAAATATTATTCAAGTAACTATGGTTCCTTAAGCATTAGTCACATTACCCACCATGGTTAAACCCTTGTCGTAGCGGTGGGGCTCAGTAGCCTACGGTGAACCCTGCACCTTGGGCGAAGTGAATTGAGCCTAGGGGCAAAAGAGCAAGTGACAAGGGGGGAGGTCACATAGTCAAATAATTTACCAGTACACTCCATGTCATCTTGTTCTTTCCGAAACTTAGCAAAGTAGCGCGGCCCAAACGCATCTCCCTCAAACAAGTTTGAAATAAGGTGAGCCTTTAGACTTTTTTTATATTTAGAAAAAGAATAAAAAGCATATGTTTTTTCAGGCTCAAAAGATATTAACATTTCACACGTGAAAAAGATATTGAAACTGATTTTCTCGTATATAGAATGATACAATGATTCGATTCGTAAAATCCGACGCTCCCTTTCAATATTAAGTATACCGGCGCAATTTCTATCAAAACCTGAGTCAGATGGCCCGTTCAAATTTATTTTATTAACCGGCGATACGTCCGAAATGGGAAAAGGTGAACCTGGCATATTATGTGGGAAGTGTTTTGCAATTGATTGTGAACCTTTTTAAGAATAGTCTGTCTCGCTATTTTTGTACGATAAAATCTCTATTTATATGCGATCTAGTATCTCTAGAATACCTTAGAATATTATATAATATTTATATATAAATTTCTATTGTGCGAGTGTTTGTCACTGAACTCCTCCTAAGCAGCTAGAGCGATTATAGTGAAATTTTCTGTGCACCTTCAGGTAGATTCAAGAATGGTTTAGATTTACAAATTAACCCGGCAGATAGCGCTGCAGTCGGTATTTATTATATATATATATATATATATTTATTTATATAACCATATAACTATACTGCAACTAAACGGCTAGATCGATCTGTATCTAAAGGACAACGTCTGTTGTATCCTCTAGTAATATTATATTTATAATGTTTTTACCGCACACTTCTAGACCTTGGATATGTAATTGAGACATTGAGTTGACTGACAGGCTGACTGAGTTAATGGATGCTTTAAATAAAATTATAATACAAATCCATTGAATATTATAGGCACACGAAACTAAGCGCGTCCTTCCCACAAGGACTAAGAAATATTTTTTGACGCGTTAGAGTGACCAGAACAGAGCATACAAGGGGTGAGGATGGGAACCTCACCTCATCGTACCGTCTAGACGTTGGGAGTGGTTGTTCTGTGGTGCGAGGCAACCGCTCTGTTCCCCTGAGGGACTGACTAGCCTCGAGATGCCCTATTGCTTATAAATTCGGGGTATCTCACCAAAGGCGGCTTTGGTAGCACTCGCCGGGTTTAGTGGGTAGAGCTGCGTCTACTTCCCATTTTTCGGGCGCAATGAGTCCCGCATTCCCGCCTGGGGAGACCCAGCGGGATGCTTCAGTGTATTTCCCGGAATAAAAAAAAAATCTATTCAATGTTTCAGTCTGTATATAAAAACTAGATCGCCATTTTATCCAAATTACTGATCACACATTCACACTATAACCTCTGACCATGAGAGCACTCGTCAAATCATCAAACGATCTATTAATAAAATGATCTTCAATCAAAATCATTCTTTATACCATTATACACAAACTCTCTTTGATGTAGTACTATATTGGTCGTACAAAGACGATGATATCGATGTTTAAGCTAGTTGTTTTACGCGGTTACACCTGCTCTGAAATATGGAAAAAAAACTTCAATAAATTTGACTTGGAAGAATTTGGCACATTCAAACAAAATATTAAGTTAAAAGTTTTAAAATAATCAAATAACATTACATATTTGTTACTAGGTGTAAATATTATAGAGAACATAATTCTGAAGTTTTTTAATACTTATGTTATAAAATCCTACTACTAATATTATAAACGCAAAAATTTGTAAGAATTTATGGATGTATGGTCGTGTGTTGGTTATACTTTCACGTGAAAACTACTGAATAAGTTTTGATAAAACTTTACAATAACATAGCTTACATATCAGAATAACAAAATGTGTTTTCACCATACTTTGACGGGAATGGTAAGTGAACTGCGGTGCTGCTAGTAAATATTATATGAAATGTATAATGAATCAGAATCGCAGAGTAACAAATACATATTAGATATATAGATAAAGGCTATTGATGATGATAATGATATACACAACTGACCTACAGTTTGCAAACAAAAACTAAGAAGTAACTTTTTACCCGTTAAAGGGCTTATCGTACAATCCCCCAAAAACTTCTAAGCTAGCTTCTAAGCCATTATTACTTTGGATGGCCGAAACAGAGCTTTGAAATATATCTTTATTTTTTTTATAATAAAGTGAAGTCATTCATTCCTTATACTCAGTATCTTATTTTTTTATAATGAGTACCTGGTTGACCGAGCATTTGCTCGATACCCTTAGTGATAAAATACAATAAAATTTTTCTTCCAAAAAAAAATTATTTTAAAAAAAGAAAAAAATAAAATTCGGACTGGAGATTTGACTCGTTCGGATTTAACTGCCTAATTTCACCACTAAGCTACCGTGACATAATATTTGACAGCGAAATTTACGTTCGTATTTTAATCATATTTTATCGATGCCTCAAAACACGGATAAAAAAAAGTTTTCTAAAAAATTATCCAAGCTAGATCGATTTATCGCCGTTTTTAACGCATGTATACAAAATTTCATGAAAATCGTTGGAGCCGTTTCCGAGATCCCGATTCTTTTGAGTTGTTTTTTTCAATTGAGATATTTCCAATCCATGAAAAAAAATCAATAATTTATCTCGACCCCATTTTATTGGCACGTACAAAAAATGATTAAGTGGCCATAAATGAATCCTGGAGATGTCTGGAGATGATGGGATCTCTTTAATTTCCTGTTTTTCATAAAACCATCTGAAAATGGATGTTCAAACGACATTACATTACACGGTAAATATTTGGATGACAGATCTTATATCGTATTTGAGTCTGCAAATACGTGTAATAATTTATCAAGAAACAAAAGAAACTGACCAAAAGGGCAATACTTTTGCGGTTTAAATGTGGCTTAGATTATCACAAAAACATTTTAATCCAGCACATAGCTAGCGGTTGTGATATTGCTCGGAGTGATTAGGATCCCTTGGTAATATTCATAACCATTTACTGAACACCGGATGAGCTGACGAACGGAAGGGACACGACAAACCAGTCTGCTAGGGTACCGCAAACTATTAATTATCATACTAGCATAGAGACCTTCCGCCTCAAGACGTCAAGATGTAATTAGACCGTAGCGAAACGAATTTAGGACAGGAGTTAGAGACATGTTCACAGAAACAATTTATTCCTAGCCCAAAACATCAACTTCGTATGCTGTCATCATCAGCACACATCCGTCCACTGATTTACATAGGCCTCGCAACGCTAAGACGGCTGATCCCTCGTCACTCGCATCATAGACATCACATAAAAATTAATTAAAAATTAATGAATAGTAAAAAACGTGGAGCAATTAAGGATTCTAATGGAGCATTTAAGGAGCAATTGATTGGCATATCGTTTAATAAAAAAAAACAGGTGTGTGTGCGATTTACACACGATAGAAGTGAAACACATGTTAAATGCTCAAATACAAGTAAGTATTAAACAGTCTGCAATATACATACACACCGACATTTGCTCTCTCGCTCTTTTGTATTTGTGTCTCTTACCTGTCGTTTTTTCCGTTGCATTCGGTTTGAAATCACGATTCTAAAGAAGTTTCACTTCAATAAAAAACTACGCTAACTTCTTTCCGGTTCGTGGCTTGATGAAGATGAAGACGAAAATGATGATGACGATGATAATTGATGATGATGATTCTGATGATATCACAATACACGGGACTATAATTCAGTGAAACAAATAGACTCGAGATCGATCACTACGGCCTATATGAAACTCGAGAAATAGATCCACAATAAATAACGAGCAGGAATCGAATTATTTAGGTTAACTTATACTTTGCCACCGAATAATGGCTTCACCTTATTTTTTTGTTGTTTTCAAATGTTCTGGGAGGAACGGAACCTTACGGAACCGGAAGGAGGACCGTTTTGCTCAAGAGGAGGAGTGTCCAATGCCTGCAATGTGGCTATCTACAAAATACATTATTTTATGTATTTTAATATTATTTTTATCATCGCCGACAATGCGTAAAAAATGTCGATGTCGAATGTCGATAAAATTCTTCGATATGTCATTTTTTTACGTCGAGATCTCAGAAAAGTTTTTGCCGAAGACATAATATTTCCAACCAATTATCATTTTTATTAATAACATAATGATTATCATTTAGAAATAGCTTTACCAGAGTAAACAATCATGTTTTCTGAGAAATCAAAACCGCCTAACATTGTTTTTTTTATGGCATAAGGAGGCCAAGGCCGAAGAAGCAGTCGGGGCCGTATGGCGACTCCCGACACCACTAGATATCCGTACAACCAGAGGTCATAAAGATGCCCCTCTTTCTCTACCCCACAATCTGCCACCAGAAAATCCCAAACACATATGAACGAGACGTATCAAAGATATAGTATATATATTGACTTAGTACTTCTAAAATACATCATAAAACCAACATTACCACACACACATACACACGCACACACCTAACACGCACGCACACACACGCGCACACACACATACACATGCACACACTTATTTATTTAGATATACTAACTACTCCTATAAATACTAACATATTTAGATTACTATAACACATAATATATTATATTATGCCTCACATTATATTGTTTATTACAAAATTGTTAACGCCCGTATTACAGATATTTAAAATGTACATTATTAAGGGGTGGAGACCTGGTGTCCTGAAACACAGGCCCCGAGCCTAGTTTAGGCACCAGTCTCCCACAATATTAATGCTAATGTTATTATCTATGTACCTACCAAATACCGACTTTACAATATTGTGGTGAGAAAATAAATATTATTCTTCTTCTTATTATTATTATTATTATTTATTTTTTTTTACTTTCTTTTGTTCTAGTCTTACGACCGAGCTAAAGGTGTCCACGGGCCTAAGCCAAGTGTACATCTTGTTTAATTGTTTATGTGATGTCTGTATTGGTGTTGTTGTGGAGAAATCTTCTGACTATCCGGCACGTGTTTAATATTATGGCTTTTTGTATGATACTAGATGTTAATTTTTGTAAGTTGAGGATTCTAATGGATTGCTGCAACGAGGTCGGTATGACACCCGTGGTTGATACGACTATTGGTACTATTGTCACTTGACGAAGATTCCAAAGACGAGTAATTTCATCCTTGAGATCTACGTATTTACTCAGTTTTTCGGCTATAGTGCTCTGTAGGTTGTGTGTGTTTGGGACCGCGATGTCTATGATAAAAGCTGTCTTATTTTGTTTATCGACCAGTGTAATATCCGGTCTGTTGTGATGTACTGTTTTGTCTGTTAGTATGGCTCTATCAAAATATAATTTGTAGTTAGAATTGTCTAAAACATTGTTAGGTGTATATTTATAATATGGTATAGCGGGTGGTGGGATTAAATTATATTTGAGTGCGAGTTGTTGGTGGATTATGTTAGCTACCTGGTCGTGTCGATGTTTGTAATCTGTCTGCACGATTGCCTTACACGCTCCAGTAATATGCTGAATAGTTTCTGAGCTCGCGCTACATCTACGACAGAGATCTTGTGTACCGGGGATTTTTAAGACATGCTTTCTGTAATTTCTGGTTTCTATGACTTGGTCTTGAATGGCAAGCATAAACCCTTCCGTCTCGGGAAACAGCTGTCCTCGCCTGAGCCAATCGTTCGACGCGTTTTTATCGACGTAGGGCAAATTCAGGTCGTGATAGTGTCTACCATGGAGAGATTTCTGGGACCACTCGTATAACTTTGTTTGTCTGTCAGTCTGTGATTCGTTGTTTTGTATACTTACGTCATGTAAATTAAGCGGTGTAAATTTACTGTCATTAGCAACTATTGCGCGGTGTAGGGTAGAGTTTGAATTATGGAAGTATAATCGTAGGCTCTTAATTTGTTTATTGTGTAAATTAACTATGTCAATGATGCCTCTGCCTCCGTCTTTCCTAGCCATCGTCAGCCTTTGGCTACAGGATCTTGGGTGATGTTTTCTATGATGAGTCATGGTTGTATTTATTAAACGTTGTAGGGATATTAGATCTGATTTAGTCCAGTTAATGATTCCAAAAGAATATGTTAAAATTGGTATGGCGTATGTATTTATTGCTTTAGTTGTATTACCGGCGTGAAGATGGGATTTAAGAATTGAATTTAACCTGTGTTTGAATTTAAGTTTAAGTGCTGATTTTATTTCTTTGTGGTGTAAATGTTTTGATTGCATGTAACCTAGATATTTATATGTTTCTTGTTCATTGAGAGATTCTATGCGTTCCCCTGAACTACAATCGTAATTATGTTGGAAAATTACACCCGCGCGCATAGAATTTATCTTGCATTTGTCTATGCCGAATTCCATGTTGATATCTTGTGAAAAGTTTTCTGTTATTTCAGCTAATTTTTTTAAATCGTGTTGTGTAGAGGTGTAGAGCTTAATATCATCCATGTACATGAGGTGATTAAGTGTATACATTTGTTGATCGGGCTCTTCGTTTGTTCTTTGGCAAAGGTTATCAAAAAGGTATCCTGTATTTGAGTTATTAAGAAGATTACTTAGAGGGTTTAGTGCAAGGCAAAACCATAAAGGGCTTAAAGTATCACCTTGAAAAATACCCCTTTGTATATTAATGAGTTTTGTTTCTATAACGTTACTAGAGGAAGTTAGTTTTAATTTAGTGGTCCATTTTGACATTATGTTTTCTAGAAAAGTTGTTATTTGTGGGTGGATTTTATATATCTCTAAAACCTTGACAAGCCAAGAGTGGGGAACAGAATCAAAAGCCTTCTTGTAATCTATGTACATTGTAAATAAATCTTTCTTTTTTTTATTTACTTGTTTCAGGATTATAGAGTCTATGGTGAGTTGTTCTTTGCACCCTTGGCTGAATTTTCTACAGCCCTTTTGTTGTTCAGCGAAAATTTTATTTTTATCTATGTGCGTGTAAATTAAGTGACAAAGGCAAGATGTCATAATTTTGTAAATAGATTGCAAGCAAGTTATAGGTCTATATTTTTCCGGGTTGATAGATTCTGATTTGTTTTTACACAACATATATGTTACACCATTTGTAAAGTATTCTGGCAAATTTTTTGGGTCTTTAATAAATCTATTAATATGATTATGCAGGAAAGGGTGTAAAAATGTAAATTTTTTGTACCAGTAGTTATGTAAGTAGTCAGACCCTGGTGACTTCCAATTATGTAATTTTGATATGACGGACTGAAATACTTCGGCTGGAACAACTTCGAATTCCATTGCTGAAATGCTTGAATACCTCTCTGCCTCTTGAACTATCCAAGTTGCTTCATTGTTATGCGTCACTGGATTTTCCCATATTTTGGACCAGAATGAATATAGTTGAGTTTCAGTAGGGTGTGCATTATCGTTGTCCTGGGTTTGATTATTATTAGATGCTGAAAGTACATTACGGTAAAACTGCTTTTCATTTGATTTAAATTGGTTGTTTTGTTTTTTGCGCAGTGTGCAGGCTTTGTATCGTTTGAGGCGACTGCTGGCCACTGTAAGTTTTTGTTTAAGTGTGTCTATGAATTGAGCAATTTTTGAATTTGGATCTTCAAATGTACTGTGAATTTTGTAATTATGTAGAATTATTTGCACGTGTCTTTCTAACTTATTACTTCTGTGTCCTTTGCTGTAATGGGTTAACCGTGAAATTTTTGTTCGCAGATCGTTTACCCTATTTTCTAATCGGATTTGCCATCTAGGCTTGTATATTTCTTTTCTTATGTAGAGTTCTGACGTATTCGGGATATTGATCTTAGCTCCATTAACTTTTGCAGCTGTCCAGGCTGCACAGTATAATACTGTCTGTAGAAAAGTAAAGTCGGAGTCTATATTTATATTCGCTGGAAGAATGTTATTATTTATGAATTGAACAATTAATGCTAGTTTCTTTGATGTTTTTTGTTTTGGTATATAGTGTCTTTGTAAAGGTGTAGTATTTATGTAATATTCTAACGCTAAATTAAATGTATTTTGAATTTCTAAGGATAAAGTGTCTCCAATTAAAATACTGCTTTGCTCATTATTTATTGATTGGTTATCTAGACCTACATAGATGATATTATTTTCTGTAGAGGTACCTAAATTTATGTTATTAGTGAGAGGTTCATCACCTTGAGAATTATTATTTGTTGTTATATCATTAATATTTTGAGGAGTTCTAGTACCATCGCTTATTTCCTTTTGTACTTCATTTCTTAATGCTTCTAGCCTGTCATCAGAGAGATACTTATTTTTAACAATAACTCTTCTTTGGTCAGCTACTCTTTGTTCACTGACGTGGTTCAAGTTTGGATAGGTTTCTATGAAATTTTTGTGTAAAGCTTTTCTGTATGCAGTTAAATTAGTTTCTAGTTCTGTTATTTTATAGTATGATCTCATTATTGTTTCATTATGTTCGGGTAACCATTGCATACGTTGACGGTTATGTTTTATAATACTGGTTTGTGTTGGTGGTTGGGTCGAGGTGTCTGAGTTCAGAGCACTAGATACTTCGCTTTTTATTCGATCCAGTATTTCTTGTGGTATCATTTTATTTCTTATAATAGCCCTAAATTGGTCGCCTAGTCGCTGTCTAGTTACATTAAAGTCGGGGAATTTAGTGGTGAAATGATTGTATAATGTGTCTAAGTATCCAGATTTGCATGTGTCTAATTTGGTAATTTTATAATATGTGTGAACTATGTATTCATTAATTTCTTTTGTCCATTTTTGTCGCTTTTTACCTAACGTGGGTGCAATATTCATAGCAACTGCCGATTGCACAACACTGTTAGGAGTAAATGAGTGTACATTATGCGTAACATCAATATCATTATTGCATGCTTGAGTCGATTGATCACTGTACTGACTTTCATCAAAATCAGTACAGTTACTAAGACAATAAGCGGTTGGAGATCGTGATTTTTTACTGCGTTTATTCCTGGTTATTTGTTTTCCTGTTTTTGAAGACGAGACTAAGATGGTGATATCTTCCTGCGGGACATCAAAATCCATTGGAGATGGACACGAACTAGCTGTAGTTGGAGATGAATGTATTGATGGTGATGATTGTAGTGATGGAATATATGATGTAGTGCTCGGGCTGTATGGTTCAATAGGGCTATCAGTTATAATGTCGGTTGGTCTGTCGTCGTCGGCTGTAGTAGTTTGAAGAAACCTGGTGGGAGTCCGCCTGTTCAACTCCGTGTTTCCATGTTTTTGATGGTGATCTGCAACAGTCTGTGACTGGGCAGATAGCGATACGGTGCCCCCCCCAGAATACGTGGAGCTGCCCGAGGCTAATAGCCTGGGGCGGGATTCTCCCGCGTCGTTAACGCTGGTACCCGCCTGGGGTAATATTCTATTACTTCTTAGACGCATCGCTTATTTTTTACTATGGCTCCGTTGGTCACTAGGTAGTAGTTAGCGAAATGCTGCTAGTGTCCGCCCCTCACGTGGACACAGATGGTCGGTCCGGACGTGGAGTTAGGTTTATGAGGGGCTTATTATTATTATTATTATTATTATTATTATTATTATTATTATTATATAATGTGTCTAATGAACTGAAAGCCCCAATAAATGAAGTTTTATGATTCTTTGGGATATAACCGTGGGCGATGTTGAGTCCAAGTCCACAAGTGGACAAAGACCGCTGATAGTGATGTCTGTGACACACTAACACAATCGGTACGTGAATTGAGGCAATAAAATTAACTCTATACATTTACGATTATTTCCCGACCTAGATTTTAAAACGGAGAAATAGCTAATAAAGTAAATCTACATAAATATAAATCCGGATTAAGGTCGCAAATGGAATTAATTAGCAACAAAATTAAAGGATTTCATGTTTAGCCGTTATCTAGCATTGTTCAGCTCCTTTTTGATTAGCTTTAAAAATTTAAGGGGAAAAGTACCGTTCATTCCAATCAATTATAAACAGTAAATCAAAGAGTACATAACTAAGTGCACCCTGCGAGTTTCTCTTCCAAATCGAAAGACAGTTGCTTCAAATATAAATAGACTATCAGTATCTTTGTTATCCAATATTAAGATATTAATATTGCTGCTTTTAGATTTGATATTAATTAATGTAATAATATATAATACTAGCAGTGCTCGCCGGTTTCACTCACGTACTACCAAATGAGAATTAAGTGGGAGTACGTAAAAAACGTTGGCATGAGACAAATGGCATGTATTTGTTCATATAAAAGCGTTTTTAAAGCGTGAAGATTTTTTTGAGGAGTGCGCTGCCTGATGGTAAGTGCTCAAATAACCCATGAATATGAGCTAGTTTACCTTGGACTAGCCGGGCAACTCATAATGTTTGTCATACTGAAACATAAGATGTTAACGCCCGGTTTCGGAAAGGCTGATCAACTCAAAAACTATCTAATGAGTTGCTAGCAAGGTTAAATACTTAATTGTATCAGCCTATCAGTTGACATAGCTACTACAACGAAAAGCTGTCAAATTTGACTCTAGAATCGTATGCTAACCGCAATTAAGAGCCATGTTAGTTGACATACTTTGACCAACGTTTCAGAAGCCGGGCGTAAGTGAAAGTAATTGCACTGCCTGTCTTGCACTTCTTCCTGAAAGACAGCATAGCTGTTTCACGGTTTCTACCGTGCTTCTGCAAGCAAGAAGTTGGACCCATGCAGCAGGGAGCACGACATAGCGCATCCCTTCCACCGGTTTTTAATGTTTCGTCGTAAAAGAAGTCCTAAAGATCTGATTGAAGCCTCCGTAAATGATTCAGATTTATAATCTCAAGCTTCAGTGTCCAAATTCAACCCCAACTATTCAACAATTTAAGTTTGTAGTGCCTCAAGTGTAGGTAAATGAATTACAATGACAATATACTTGATTTTATGACGAGCATCTTATGTCGCGCGCGGTTTAAGAATCTTATGTTGTCCATCGCTTTGGGCACACGAGATGCCTCTCCCCAGGAGGGTATGTGGGACTGCGCCCGAAAGCTGATATGTGGACGCAGCTCTACCCACTAAAACCCGGCGAGTGCCACCAATGCCGTCTTTGGTGAGGTGCCCCGGATCTACAAGCAACAGGGCACCTAGTCGACTAGTTAGTCCCTCAGGGGACCGACGCCACCTCCAAAGAGCTGATGTCCCGCACCACACAACGACCACTCCCAACGTCGGAACAGTACAATGAGATGAGGTTCCCTTCCTCGCCCCTTGTAGCAGAGCAGAGCTCTTTTGTCCCCTCTTCTTATGAGAGGGATACAAAGAGACCCTTCAGCTCAATTCGCTTCGCCCAATGTTCTAGTTTACATTAGGCTACTGAGACCTACCGCCACGACAAGGTTTTAACCATAGTGGGGGCTGAACGTAGGCCTCTTTTAATGAAAGCTAAGACCATTGATCCCACTGACTGGCCACTATACGTAGATCGTCTTCCTGCCTCTGGTGAGGTAAACGTGTGTCAGGTGGAAAGACGGCCATCATAATCATGCCCGACGAAGTATTATTTCAATGAACGTCAGAGCGACTGATCTCCAGCCACAGCACTCAACCAAAATAATTCAATAAAAAAATCCATAGTATGTCAGCTATAAAAGCTTTTATAATTTATAAACTTGATTCGTTGAAAATTTTATATGGAACATAAAACATGTTTGACAAGAGTTCCACGTTTTTTCCAGTGTATATTTTGTTGTTATTTAATGAATACTTAACAAAAAATTTCTGCAAGACCCAATTAACACGGATACATACTAACGAAATATATTTGTTAAACTAACAATATAACTCATAACTTGAGTCATATAATAACAATAATTACCATAAAACCCACAAATTAAGAAAATAAACATATTTTTAATGACTAACAAACAAACATCTATTTATTTCATACTAGCAGCGCCCCGCAGTTTCACCCACGTACTTCCCATTCCCGTGGGAGTACGGTGATAAATTATAGGCTATGTGCTATTCTGATATATAAATTATATTATTGTAAAGTTTCATCAAAATCCATTCAGTAGTTTTTACGTAAAAGTGTAACAAACATCCATACATACAAAGTTTTATATATTATAGTAGGATCAAAAAATGAAAATGAAATCTGAAAAAATTCATGCTACATTATTAAATCTTATTTCACACCTATACGAACTACCAATCTAATAATTTTAATGTTTTTTATGCATCAAGCATTTTTGTTCGACTTGATAAATGTTGGGAAAAATTTGGGACATGATGAACTGCAGACCAACCTGTAGCAGGGACACAATATCTGCCTCACTGCCAAAAAAATGTTTGTCGAACAAGTCCAAATCCAAATCTTATCTTTGAGTAAGCTCATAAGAACTTACGCAAAGAATTGTTTTAATACACAATAACCATTCCCATTGATCTAAGCTCACTCCCCTAACCAAATTAAGGCATTAAATCAACCTCATAGAACAGTTTACAACCTCATCTTATTTCACTGAAAAATAAATCTTGTTACAAACAAAACGAATCTTGGTGAAATCCATTTATTGTTTCCTACCAAAACCAGAAATCCAATATTGTTGATACTCGTAAATTCTAAATTATCCACTTTCAAGTCTGTTGAACCGTGTAAGAGGCGACTTTTAACACCTCACAAACTTTTATTTCATCTTACGTGACGGGAAAACTTTTTTGGCATTGATTAAAATTACTTTGCATAGAATTATAAGTAGACAGGACGTCGTCTTTATGCTCGCGTCTCGCAATATTGTTACCAGCTTATAAAACATTATCGTCATCATTGTGTACATCTTTTCGGCTACTGAACATCCTTAGTTCTGATTAAATATATCTAATTATGATGGAGTTAGGGTATCAGGCCATAGTTCACCGAGGCTCAATGTGGGGTGGTGAAGTTCACACACCTTAAAGCCGACTTAATCAATGATTGTATGGCTTATAAAGAAAAAAAAAACTTCACTCATCTTCGAAGTCTTTTACTCTCATCAGGCATGCAGCCTCACGATGTTGTTATTCACCGGTGAGCGAGCGATGGTCTCGTGTTGAGGGTGCACTTAGAAATTCAGAAAAACTCATTTCAACGCACTCAGATAGGGGGAGGGTCAGGATCGAACCCAGTTCCTCTCGCTCATGAGGCCGAGCCCATACCAACTGGACCATCGTCGTTCAGTTGCTGGCTAGCTAGAATACATATATAAATAAATAGATTCATGATTTTTTTCGTATTTGATATATAAATTTAACGTTTGTTTTCCACATTCGCGCCAATTCCTAAGACTCTTATGTCCTAATTTTTATGGTGATAAAACCCAGCTAGCATGGAAGTGACAAGTAATTTATATCTTCTGCAAATTTATTACTCTAGCAGACAAAGACGTCGTATAATTTTCCTTAAAGAAAATGAGGTAACCTACTAGCTTTATTACCGACTGGAATTCTAAATCAAAAGTAAGGAATTCATATTACTAAATAGTAGTTTGAAATCTACTTATCTTTTTTATCTTCGTACCTTATCCAAAATTCTTTGTAATTAATATTACCTTAGAGTAAAAATGTGAGAGCCAGTCACAAGATTTAAAAATTTTGCAAGAATCATTATGCTATCATTAAGTGATACAGACTATAAAGGCGTATGACATATTCTTACATCTAAAATACAGCATAATACATAACCTTACAATAATTGCTTATTATATTTTAAATAACAAACAAAAGTATAATTTTCATAATCTAAATTGTATTAAATATAATAATCCCTCATTATATTCAAACATAAGAAAATAACAACGTAAACATTAAAAAACAAAACATATGATTTTATTCTATAGTTGAATTCATATTCGAGATTTCGCGTTAACGTTATCAAATCATATTAATTAATAGTCTCATAATCGTAAAAGACACGTAAAAATAAGCTAGAAAGTTGCATATAAATTTTCAGTACATTAAATGATTCCCGTAAGCTTTAGACCCTAATTGAATATTTGGCATTGATTAATGGTGAGGGCGCTGCTGTCGTCCCGGCCGCGTCTCCTTTGGCCAGGGGATTGATTAGAGCAATTATGTGGCGCGACGTAGCTGCTTATTTATTACTAAGAGCTTCTTGATGAAATATTTGGTATAATAAGAAAATGATATTAATATTTGAAAGTGCCTAATCTCCACTATTTCTATCGGCGGAGTGCGGGATATCTTTCCTCGATAGCTCGTGAGGCAAGATAATATAGAAGGGAGATAATCCAGTTTAACTTTATAAAATTAATACGGAAATAAATGAGAGAGTGGACTGTATTTTTGCGTTTTTTATAAATATATGAAATTAACTTGCATTAGCTTGTCCTATATAGGACAGACTTAAGGTCGACGTACAGGAGGCAGGAATAGGAGATGTGTGACTGACCTGGTGTATTCTAGCTCTTCTTCCAGGGATGCTAGCAGCTCTCGACCCCCTCGTGTAGTCTTCTAAAAGTCTGTAGATAAGCGGCAACAACACACACACACACACACACACACGACCGCGTTCAAAGCTTTGATAGGCCTATAGCTTGGTTTACAGTTTAACAGTTAGCAAAAAGCGTCTATACTTGTTGACGGCTGGCAGAAGAGAAGCGGAGTGTCACACATGTATATAAGGAGGGACGTTGACAGGTGACAAGCATAATGCAAGTTTTTTATTTAACTACCCTCGACTTTAGAGAATAATTTGAAACTCAACAATATTTGTGATGAAACAAGCTCCACAGATCTTATCGCTGTTCATTATGATATTTACATGACCTTTTGACGTGACAACGTCTTATAATTCGATGGCTACACGCACGAAAAAACATGATTCATGCGGCGTTGCCTCGCTCTGAGACGTTCCATTTAAAGCTTACGAGCGACAAACAGTGTGCCAATCAGTATTTTCTTATGACGTTGTCATGTTCAACTATCGTCAGTAAACCAACTTTACAGACAACCGATTATTTTACTATAGTGTAGGAGGGCAAGCGAACTGTCGAAGCCTTTTGGCGACTATCAACACGCTCACCCGAACAACCAAAGGTTATGCAGATGCGTTGCCCTCCTTAAAATGGACCACTGGAATCTGAAAAACTGCACGAAACGCGAGAGACAGCATAGCTGTCAATCGGTGTGGGTATCACGTGCGCGAGAATTAGGTATCATTCTACTCCTACCAATACTACTTATTTCCCTAAGTGTACTGGATATTTAACATTTTCTTATTATTGTTTAAATCAGATAATTTCATGATTTTAAATTGTAAATAAACAAAAAATCTGTAATTGTTTTCAAATAATATACAGATATTTATTTATACCTCCCGCGGTTTTATTGGCATTCAATTTGCATAATCTTTTTGTATAAATAGCTTAGGGAGAGAGTTTTTAATGAGGCGACGTTGGCATCTTAGCATCCTCACTTTAATAATATTACAAATGCGAAAGTAACTCTGTCTGTCTGTCTGTTCCGCTACCACGCCTATACCACTGAACAGATTTTGATAAAACTTGGAACAGAGATAGATTAGAGCTTGGGAAAGGACATAGACCATTTTTGTTGCGAAAAAAAGCTTAGGGGGTTGAAATAGGGGATGAAAGTTGGTATGGAAGTTCGTCATTATACATAGAAGATGACGCCATGAAACTTTGCATTTAGGCACTTTATGAGAATTAAAAAACCATTAATAATTGTTCCACCGTTTTTAAGGTTTTTTTACCTATATGGGCATGAAATAGGAGATGAAAGGTCGCAGGGTGGTTCAAAAAAACAATGTCTGTGTTTACTATACGTACGGAACGCTCCCAATTAAACGCGAGCGAAGCCGCGGGTAACAGCTAGTTATCTATATGTCGTGGACCGTGGCTTTGCCCGTGGTAATTTAGATTTGCAATCGTACCTATTCCGGTTGATGGTAATAATTTTTAGAGCCTTAGTCACTCTATAAAATTTCAGCTACGTGCCAGTGAAAGTTTCGCCAGATTTGAATCAGATGTTTCAGATAACCGGAACAAACTGATAAACAGACAAAAAACATTTTTTTTTTTTATATATTAAAGTACTTGTGCATTTTTTAGGAAACGCTATTAATTTTAAATTACCAATAGACGCCTTAATTTTTGTATAGACAAGCTTTAAAGTCATGTTTCAGTTTTTAGCATTTTCATTATTGCCTTGTTTTAGCGACGTGGCAAAGTCTAACACAAGCAATTCGACCACAGCAGCATTCATGTTTTTGATCCGACTAATCTCTTGTGAATTTAGGTCTGCCGGCTCTTAATTACACGTCTGTCTGTGTGTCACTTTTGATTACGCCCGCCATCACGTACGTCAACGTAGACAGCGACACATGTAGCGAGTATACGAAAATTATAATACTCAGTGGTGTTACGTTATTGCCTTACGTCGACCTACTTTTAAAAAAACTAATTGAATACATATCACGCAATTGTGTGTTGTAACATTCGTTTTGACGTGACGTCTTATAATTCGATGGAGCCGGCTGCACGCACGAAAAAAACATGACTCATGCAGCGTTACCTCGCACTGAGGCGTTCCATTTTAGGCTTGAAGTGCAAGCGAGAGCGCGGAAAGAACGACAAATAAGCTCGATAGGCCCATTAGTATTTTCTTTATGACGTTTTCACGTTCAACTATCGTCAGTAAACCAACTTTACCGACAATTGTTTTTTTTGTTACAGATAAAGCAACATAATAACATCAAAGTCCAGTCTAAATCACTGTTTTAAAACCTGCGGTATCACATTCATAATGTTAAGGGCCTGTTTCACAATCGCCCGTTAAGTTCCCTATAGGCTATAGGCAACATATTTGACAGATGTTTGACAGATACTCCATACTCTATCTGTCAAATACGTTCCCCATAGCCTATAGGGAACTTAACGGGAGATTGTGAAACAGGCCCTAAGAAACAAAAACCCCCCCCCCCCCCCCTCCTATTAATGGGTTAATAAACATATTATAACAAATTAATTATCTATTTAATAATTTGCACTAATTGTCTTTCTTTACATATTATAGATAAACGAAGAGCCCATAAAACACCCGAACCATTAATATCCCGATAACGTAGCAAGAGACACCCGTCCGTCCGACGGACGGGTGTAATTGCGAGTTTTACTAATTTTGGACCTCTCTTATCTGATCAGACCCTGATGTTATCTATCGCTGTCGCGGGTGACACTCTTTAAATGGTCTCGTTTGGAAAGATATATAGAGGTCCTAGATCTTTTTGAATATTTTATGCCTTTTTAATTACTAATTTTAAAAGGATGTATGTTTGTTTCTTTGGTTGTAGGCGGTAACCTTCTAAGTTATTCGTACAATTAATACAATCTTTCACTAATATTGCGTGTAATTTTACAGTCTTGTCCTTCTCTACACAGCCAACAATTAATACAGTCTTTCACCAATATAACAAGTAATTTTCTGTCTTCCTCTTCTCTACGCAGACAAGCTGTTTCGCGGGAAAAATCAGCAAAATGGCTCCATGCAGCCGGAGCGCGGCACAGCTCTTCTCTACCTCTTACTTGCTTCTCTGGCTTTTATATATATTATGCTCATATATTTCCTAAAATAGCTGTTCCGTTAGCGCAAGTTGTGATAACGGTATCTTTACTTTCAAACGTCTAGATGAGATTTAAGATGAAATTTGAAGGTTAGGCATTAGCTTAGACTGGATTCTTTTTTATGTCAAATAAATGAATGTGTTATCCACTTATCGGAAGTAATTATTTCTAAGCTGAGAAACACATAGTAAGAACCCGACTCATTTTCGCCTAATCCCCAATACGTCATGTCACAAAGAGTATGGGGTGTACGATTTATTCCTTAATTTATCGTCGCTTGTATTGGGGAAGTAATCTATGTATTGATTACTTCTGCGTATTAACGTTAATAGTACTTCAGAAGAAATATGGCGGATAAAGAAATACAAGTGAAGTCGACAGGATACGATTTAGTGAACGTTTTCTTTCATCATGATCATCTACATGTCTGACCACATTTTAACATGTTGTTGTCTAATGCTTACGTGAATTTCGCTTAATATAATAAAATATCTTTGGTGACTTTTATGGATTTAAACTCGGTTTATTAAGCCTTTCACATGCTTGAAGTTTCAGATACTTTACAGCAACCGTGGTCACGGGAGGATAATCATAATAAACCGAGATAAAATCCCTTAAATAAATGTTGTCTCATTTTTTTAGAGCCTTTGCTGTAGACACCTATTATAATCTACTAGCACTTCCCGCAGTTTCACCCGAGTACTTCCCATTCCCAGGGATAAATTATAGCTCATGTGTTATTCTGATGTATAAGCTATATTATTGTAAATTTTCATTAAAATCAATTCAGTAATTTTTACGTGAAAGAGTAACAAACATCCATACTTAAAAAAAATCGCGTTTCGAATATTAGTAACATATTTTACTAATATGTTACTAATATTAGAAATAAATATATATGTTTAATTATAATAAGACTAGTAAGATTCCTTCTGTCTCAGAAGCAACCACATGTTTGATATTCATATTATTTGAATATTTACAAGTAAGAGGTAAAACATTATTATAAAAAACAAAATTAAAAAAAATTGTCTATTATACATTTTTCCAAGAGTGCACAACAATCTTGCCTCAAAAAAAATTTCTAATGCGGTATCCAGCCACCACTTAAGAAACGCCAATATTGACGTAGTACCTGGTTGACCGAGCATTTGCTCGGATTTTTTCTTTCAAAATTTTAACCAGGCTCTTTTCGAATCATAATTGTCTTATTCGCCCACTTAGCTATCGTGACATATTAATTGATAATGAAATTTAAGTCCGTATTGTAATTAATTTTTTTATTACCTCAAACAAAAAAGAATAATCTCAAAGTAATCTCGCCAAGTCACCTAGGAGCAAATACCACTACAGCGACATCTAGCGAAGCTGGCTCATATCATCACCACAGACTTATTTGAAACAGAAAACCTACATGTACAATAATTACCAATTAAATAGCAAAGTAGTCCGGCAAACTGACAATAGGTGGCACTGTCTACATTATTATAACAAATACGGATTTATCTCCTTACACAATTTAGTTAAAAAATATATCACTAGAGGGCACCTGTAGTACTGAAGCAGGAAAAATAGTTTTGCCCACACTAAATAATCAAAACATGGAGGAAATTATAACAACACTTAGAAAAATACAAAAGGAAATGGAAGAACAAAAACAAACTATTTTGAAAAATGGCGAACACATAACGGACCAAGTAACGCAGAATGTTAACAGAATGTTAGATGAAAAATTCTCTTTATGGGAAAATAAAATAGATAATCTTAAAGAAAAAGCGGAGAATCAAGAGAAAAGACTCTACTTCTTAGAAAAACAAGCAAGAAACAGAAACATAGTCTTCTTTGGTATAGAGGAAAATGAGTCTTCATATGAGAGCTTGGAAAACATAATTATTAATTTTATCGAAGAACATTTTTCTATCAAACTAGTAAATCGAGACATACAGGAAGTTAGAAGACTGGGAAAAAAAGGCAAAAGGAGTCGCCCTATAACAGCAACCCTTCTAACTGTGGGTCTCAAGACAAAAATATACAGACAAAGAGGTTTGTTGAAAGATACTAAATATTATATGAAAGAAGACTACCCATACTACGTTCTAGAGAAAAGAAAAGAACTCCAAGAAGAAGCGAGAATAGAGAGAGAGAAAGGGCATAAAGTTATTATAAAATACGATAAACTTGTTATACTAAAAAATAAATCCAGCAATAGCAGCAACAAAAGAACACTCTCTCTTTCTCCAGAGAACTTTCCTCTCCGCCATAACACCAAAAGTACACAAGCGTACAAAAAAAACAGAACACTACCTTCCCATTCAGCAGTAAAGAAATCATGTAGTGTACCAGAAGGCACCGAGAAACCTGGTCTTATGAATTTTCTAATCAACACAAAAGGTCAAAAATCATCAATCATTCAGGAAAACATAAGCTCGTAGCAACCAGAGCCCCCCTCTCCGATAAATCTCATAACCGAACAATTAAAGCCAAGAAACAATAAACATCTCCCAACCCGGCTGGTCACCGTGGGAGATAAAGACCAAAACCCTCCAAAGAAAGAAAATAATATCATACATACAAAATCTTATCCGAACCCTTACTGTAAACAATTAAATGAGAAAATTACCACAGAAAATCTCGGCTTAACAAAGCCACCTCCCAGATTGTCAAAATCAAACAAACTTTATATATTAACATATAACGTGAGAACACTTTCAACATATGAACGTCTATGCGAACTAAGTGAAGCAATGAAGGAAATAAAATTCGACGTAATCGGCTTATCTGAAATACGGCGTCTAGGCAATAAAATAGAGGAATATGACGACTTTATCTTGTGTCACACCGGAGAAACGCCAGGCAAACATGGAGTAGGTTTCCTAATTAATAAAATTCACAAGGAAAAAATAGAAAGCTACACCGGTATTACTGAAAGGGTCGCACTATTAAATTTAAATTTTGAAGGTAAGAAATTATCTATAATACAAATATATGCACCCACAGAATCATCTGAAGAAAAAGAAATCGACAGTCTTTATTTAAATGTGAATAAAGCTATAGATCTAGCGCACAAAGAATATATTCTAATGGGTGACTTTAATGCTAAAATCGGACAACCCAAGAAATCAGAATACTTGGTAACAAAATTAAATGGATACGGTGAAAGAAATCAGAGAGGCCAAACATTAATTAACTTCGCCCTCGAAAAAAAGCTCTCTATTTTAAACACATATTTTAAGAAGAAACCTCACCGAAAGTGGACATGGAGGTCACCAAATGGCCAACACAAAAATGAAATTGACTTCATTCTCTCTAACAGGCCAAATTTATTCCTAAACGTAGAGGTACTAAATGTTAACTTTTCCTCCGACCATAGGCCAGTAAGGGCAACAATATCAATAAATACAACAAAAAAAAATCGATCCAATTTTAAAAGCTACAAAAACTGCACTTTTAGAAACGAACAAGAAATAACAAAATACAATGAAATTATAAAATCTTACTTACCAGACCTACTGGAATGGAAAGAAACTACATCAGTACAATGCTACTACGACAAACTAGTAAAGACTATTACACGAAGTCTCCAGAGTGCTGCAACACACAAAAATACAAACAAAACCCATAAAATATTATCAGAGCGCACACTAGAACTTCTACAGAGAAGACGGCATCTACAAAAAACTAAAAATAAAACTCGGTCTATGAAACAAGAATTATCAGCTCTCTACAAGCTGGTAAGCAAGTATATAAAATATGATTACGCCAGATACAGGTACAACATAATTGAAAAACATCTAAACCAAGCAGGAAGCTCAAAGAAGGCCTATAAGGCACTCCAAACAAACATAACATGGATAGATGGACTACATAGATCTGGAAAAACGCTTAACAATCGCCAGGATATCATAAACATAGCAACAGAATTCTACAAAACCCTGTATAGCGCCAAAACACAGTCTAGCCCAAGGCGTCCTACAAGAAAATACGAAGAGGACAACATAACTCCCATCACCGCGGAAGAAGTTGCATTCGCATTGAAAAGGTTAAAACCAGATAAAAGTCCCGGTGCAGATAACATACCAAACGAAGCCTTAAAATCAGCAAGTGTACTGCTATCTCAGCCCCTAGCCCTACTATTTAACAAAATATTGGATACTGCCGTGACGCCGACACAATGGTCAGAATCCAACATTATTCTAATTTATAAAAAAGGAGACCCCAACGATATTGCTAATTATCGACCAATAAGCTTATTGGCATGTATATATAAACTCTTTTCTTCCATTTTAAATGACAGAATAAGTACCACTCTTGACGCGAAACAACCAATTGAACAAGCTGGGTTTAGAAAAGGATTCTCGACGGTTGACCATATTCACACCTTGGAACAAATTATCGAAAAATACCAAGAAAAGAATCGAGCCCTTTTTATAGCTTTCATCGACTACAAAAAAGCTTTTGACACTGTATCACACTCAAGCATATGGGAAACACTGGAAGACCAAAACGTAGAAAATAAATACATACAGATAATTAAAAATATATACGATGGGAACACCGGTAGAGTTAAGCTGGAAAAAATAGGACCGAGTTTCCCAATTGAAAGGGGTGTTAAACAGGGCGACCCACTGTCCCCAAAAATATTTGTCGCTATACTTGAAGCTATAATAGGAAAACTAAATTGGAACAACTATGGTATAAACATCGACGGAGATTACCTGAGCCACTTACGCTTTGCAGATGACCTGGTACTTTTAACAGAATCCGCACCCCAACTACAAAAAATGATAGAGACTTTAAACGAGAGGAGTAAATCTGTAGGTCTAGAAATGAACCTATCCAAAACGATGCTTATGACAAACAGCAAGCAAGCGAAAATATCGGTGGACAACAAAACACTCAAATACACCGAACAATACACATACCTAGGCAAGCAAATCAGTTTCAACAAGAACAACAATGAACTAGAAGTAGATCGCAGAACACAGCTTGCATGGAATAAATATTGGAGCCTAAAGGATATATTTAAAAGTAATATGCCCCTATATTTAAAAACCAAAGCCCTAAAGTCATCACTCCTACCATGTTTAACTTATGCTTGCCAAACATGGAAATTCACAACAAAAATAAAAAACAAAATAACTACTTGCCAACGAGGTATGGAGCGCAGTATGCTCAATATAAAGAAAATTGAAAAAATCAGACATTCAGATATAAGAAATTGGACAAAAGCCACAGACGCTCTACATTACGCAAAAAAACTAAAATGGAAATGGGCGGGGCATATAGCTCGACTACATGATAAAAGATGGACGACAAGGGTGACGTCATGGTACGGACCCAATGGAAAACGTTTAAGGGGAAGACCCCTTACGAGATGGGACGACGAAATAGCTAGAGTTGCCGGCCCACATTGGATGAGAGTAGCCCAAGACAGGGAAAAATGGTTTTCTTTGGAGGAGGCCTTCACCTGCGGAGAGGTTCTTGCCAATAATCAAAAATATTAAAGATTAAAGATACAAACACAATAAAAAAAATATAGTAAAAAAAAAAAAAAAAAAAAAAAAAAAAAAAAAAAAAAAAAAAAAAAAAAAAAATATAACTTACAAAGCAACTAACATCACTTCTGGAAATTATTTTACTAACGCACTAACTTAGAATAAAATATCTGTTTTTTAAGATTTTTGCAAGAAATAAATAAGGCTTTATTATTATTATTATTATTACCTCAAAACACGGATAAAACTAAATTTAAAAAAGCGCATATATATATATATATATATATATATATATATATATATATATATATATATATATATATATATATATATATATATATATATATATATATATACAAGAATTGCTGGTTTAAAGGTATAAGATAAAGTTTACGAATGTTAGTTTTATTTTTTATTAAATCTAAGTGATCGTTGAAAAGCGGCGCGCAGCGGCTGTGATAGTGATGATGATATATCGAAAATAAATCGTGTGAAATAATCTCACAGTTTATTTTGATGATTGTAATAACGCTGAAGAAATGATTCGAAGGGTAATCACCACATGCGGCGCTCAACATCTGTTGATGAAAAAAGTGTCAGGGCTGCCAAGAACTTTTTATTGCCACAAATATTTCTTTAGGCGTTTTCTGATTTTATGTGGTGTTGTGAATAATACAATAGCGTCCATCCCTTTTTATGAATGCAAGAGATTTGTAAAGTATCCGTAACGTCGGGCTCATAAAAAACTAAATAAATAATAACCGCATAAGATAAAATCCGTAAAAGTTATTTCGTTCTAATGAATGAAATTCGCGTAAACATAAGAAAATAATAAAGATCTTAACGTCTGTCAAAAACGTATTCGGGACGGAACTGTTAAGCGTCCTTTCGAACCTTTCTTTCTTTTAGTTCTTGATATTTTCGATATAAAACATTGTTAACAATAAAACAGTCATAATGAAACACTTTTCTATTTCAGTCTGTAGTTAGATAACTAGTAATAAAATTGACGACATAACTCTTGAGAATATAAAATAAATTTATTTACCCTTATCTTAGCATATCGGTTATATAACCCAATCGAGCGATTAAATTGTTTCCTCTGAGAATTGTATTTACATAACGGAGTGAATAGTTTTACATCTTAATAATCAAAAGCTTATAAAACACTCCGGTTTAGCTTTATAAGACGCCAGATAGTGCCGCTGCTTTGTCCGCTTTTAGATTTACAGCCGTATCCAGATTAAAGATATTTTTAGTTTTAAAGTAGTATTAATTAATAAATTAATAGAGAAAGTTTATTTTTTTTTATTTTTGAGTTGAATCATAAAAACAAAAGAACCAAATTCTTACATAATATCCTAATAGTCGTTTGTAGTAGTCAAGAATATGTTATAGAAAATCAATAATCTTTTAAAAAATATCTATTTACCTACTACATATTTTGTCAAACCAAATAATTTATTCAGAATCATTTAAGTGGCAACCCTAGATCAAACAAGTGTTAATAAGGAGACAAGAAGACGCATGTGAATTTTTCAGCTATACTAATTCTATTACAAACAAACATGAAAGGGTATTTGATGTATAGCGACGGCCGTATTTCCGAGTTAAGGAAACCATTGAATAAGAACAGGGATGTCTCTGAAAATGGTATTCGTTTACAGATGCGCTGCGTCACACTTTTTGAAAGACTTAATATTATCTGGCAGGCAGGTTTCCTTAAAATGTAGTGATTTACAGGAAGGTGATCGATTAAATTTAAAAAAATAGAAAAACTATTTTAAGGCAAAATCTAAAAAATAAATTTATAGTGAAAATCAATAAGCATTCTTGAAGAAAATTTACAATCTTCATAAAAGGTCTGAAATTTTATTTTGCTAAGTTGACTCAATTAAAAGACTAAATTAATAATTATCAAATTATAAAAAAATAGGAACTCATATAAATTAGCCATAGTGTTTTTTTATATCATAGGAGGGCATAGTCGAATTCTGAGCCCTTTAAGCCAGTGAATTTTGACACCCATACACATCCACACAATCAAAGGTGAATTTTTCCGGCAATTCCGGAATGCAGATGCATAGCATCCTTTTCCTATCCCAATAGCATACTGGAAAAATACAAACCCTAGTTAGGTTAACATGGCAGCACAGCTGTCATTTTAAGCCGGTATTGTGTAAGCGAGTGGTACCACCCCTCTCGGGCCGGCCCAATTAAGCTGCACTGTGGCACTACCACTCACATTAGCAATTTCAATTTGTCTTATAAACATCCCTCGCCTGATTTCGAGAAGGAGTCCCGTGCCCAGCTGTGGGACATAATATATAGATTACTACTATTTATAAATAAATATTTTATTTACAGGTACTAACCAGCTTGTACTACAGACCTTCGGTTACCACCACACATAGCTGCAATATAATTTTGTAAGTCTTTATTTTTATTCATATAGAACCAGTATTGAAAGAGAAAATTTTAAAACTCAAAGTCTATCGAAATTAGAGATTTTCACATTACACCTACGTGGTATTATTGAGAGATCAGCCTTAAAACAGAAGTGCGTTTTAGACGTGATATAGAAATGTTAGCGATAGCAATTATATGGGACACACTAGGAAGAATTACATGATTGTTAGGAATTTTATTTTTCTGTCAAAATTATTTCGTGGTGGTTGGTGGTTAGGTATCCACGGACCAACCCTGGCAAGCTAGCTTAATCTGATGGATGGATCTATTTATCATGAAGCCACGAGCTCTTTGTCTGTAATTCTTAAAATTATTGTAATGTTTAAAATAATTATTGACTTCATTCCATAGGTAGCTAAGGATATATTTTTATCAAACATTTAAATCATTTTTTTTTTCATGTATAAATGTCAAAACTACAAAACGTGCCAAAAAATAACACAGACACTTATCTTCTCTCATTTCACGACGCGACAGTCCGCTCTACATATATAATTTACATAATATAATTACTAAGAAAACTAAATAGGTTGGTAGCGAAAATAACATAAAAATTATCTAGTTCAAATATATTTAGTTTACGTTACACTTCCTTACAAAACAACTGCGTAATACAAGTATCTGTGATTCACGGGCTATCAAAACAACTCACGATCATAGCTGGGAAATATAAACTCAACATGTACAAAACAATTGATGGCTGATGACTGAAAAACGCTTGGAGTGAGATTTGTAAAAGTGAATTAGTAATTACGGGTAGTGTAATTACTAGCACAGAGACTCAACATCCTATGTGTTAAGAATTACCTTTTTTTCCTTTAACTCCGGGAAATGCGCTTAGGCATCCCGCGTGGAGTGGGTCAACCCAGGCGGGTATGTGGGACTCGCTGGCAACCCTGGGACCCTCTGTAGAGCAGAGGGGTTGCCCCACACCGTTTGTGTTTATGGGCGAAGTTGACGCCGTCGACAAGAAACCCTTGTTTTTATATAAACATGGTTATTTTCTTTATAAAACTATTTAAAACGGGATATTTACCATTTACGGATTCACGAATGTCTCGTGAACAAGACATTCGTAGACAATGTCGATATAAATTTAAAAAAACATGGTCAACAAACAACCCAAGTGTGTCTTAACTTTGTTAATTGGATAGGTGAAAGGACACACTCACCTCATGATAAGCTGTCATATATTAATAATAATTGGTCTGTCTGAGCATAATGTAGACCAATAATTATTAATCTAACCTGTCAGCGTTGCATGAATATAAATGAGCTTACCTGGAACTAGTCCAGAATACGATTGAGATGCTATTCTTAATGCCAGTATTTACATGGCCAGTCCTGTCCTTCTTGAAATTATTATGTTGCGGTTTCACAAGAATAAGAAGAAGATGAAACAAGATGGTGGTACCCACGCAGAGCGGAGAGCTGCTGATCTGCGCTCTTGTGATATCGTACCGATAAATTGCCACAGGTTGTTTTAATTATTTGTGGCTAAATACTTATTATAAAAATTAATTAAAATTTTCAATTAATTATAATGTCGCTGCAAACGATTTATAATGAATATTTCTATTACAAATATGAAAATAATCAACATGAAAATGCTGAAATAAAAATCTAATTATATACAGACTGGATACGACGATTCGACATTAAATTAATCTGCATATGTAAAACAACCATAAGAGTCTGTATACAAAAAATTATCCAAAAATACCTCGTAGTTTAGGCACAGGACAATATTTTCATTTCTATATCATAAACTTTTCACTGAGCTATCACGCACGGGTGAACGACCTCGCCGGGCGGCGCGGCATCGTCAAAGATAGCTGTGCAAAAAGGACAAAATATCTAGGTCCGATTGTTTCTATTTCGTTTTGATAATTGGTTGGAAATGGGAATTGGGAAGTAATGTTGACCTTGACGATTATGCACTCGTGTCGTGTAAGTTGTGTGTCAGTACTGACACTGAAGTCTAGTAGGTCACCGCGATCCTGTGAGTTGTGACGTCGCACGTTCTTTGTTTGATCATGCGTTAATCGACATTCATCATCATCATCATTATGATCACCATTACATTATTGCCGTATTATCGTATTATCGTATCCATATTGTATAATCTTTTAATACTAAATAGTAAATATCTTAAATACGAAACAGGTTAGAGAGCAGGATAATTATCATCATCTTCTGCATTTATTCCTCCGGTAAGAATATTCACCTACCTCAATGAACTCCAAAACCACAGATTCTTTGCCTGACCACATTCTTAAAAAGTATCAACCCTTTATGTCCTACTGCTTGCCCTCCTCGCCTGATTTTGAGGAGGATAAGGACCACATTCTTAAATTGTACTAATTTAAAAATAGAATGAGCTTTGTTTTTTTACCAAAACTCGCAACGTAACAGCCTCTCGCTTTGATTGATATGATAAGCCTGGCGATAGGCAATATGAACATGTTCCCTTTTAACTAAACTCATACGAAACCTTGCCTACTCAAAATAAACAATTGTATCATTTTCAAAACTGAATCTAGACCTTAAATCGAGACCCTTAACCACTAACCCATCTGTCATGTTAGTATTTACCATACAATTTATCTCGGTCGTATTAATTTGCGTGTGGTCTTTTTAGCTTCGACGTTTTTAGGGTTGAGTACGGTTCGTTAAACTTCGCATAAATTTATCAAAGAATTACTTGCCTTGTGGTATTTTTATATGTATTAATATTCGATAAAAATAAAGACATTTTTTCAATATTTGCTTATTAAATTTATGGTAGATCAACAAGGTAATGGGATTTAAATAGGTATCTGTAAATGTTAAATACGAAATAAGTGCTCTAAGTTCTGAATTAAAACTATAATGAGAAATTATAAGTAAGGTATTTTTCACACTGCTCCGCGTAAGGCCCCGTTCACACGAGCGCTTAATAAGCGTCGCGTTGAATCCCGACGTCGGCGCGAATTGCGAGCTCCACATGCTAAATTAGTTTTAGCGCGAATGAATGATCAACGTCGAAAATCCAACAGGCCTGTGTGTTTTTTAGTATTTTAGTAGTAAAATAAAGTTTAAATAGTATGTAATCTAAACTATGTTCCACCCATAAATATAAAAAAAATAATTTAAAATAAAAAATCAAAAACAGTAATCGGAGTAATCGTGTAACAAACATTTAAAAAAAACATACAGACGTTTTGATAACCTCCTTCTTTTTTTGAAGTCGGTTAAATAATAATAATAATATCTATGAATGCTTTTACACCGCATTAATCTGGTGCGTCCCTTGCTAAGTTTCCGAAGAACTTGTGTTATAGGTACCGGACAACGTGTATACATGTATTTATTACTTTTATTATATTATAATAAACATCCATTACCGAGAAACACAGTAACTTTTTGTTCCCTGGCAGTATTTGAATCCGCTACCTCCGGCTTGAGCGTCAACACGCTAACTATTAAGTCACAGAGGTCGTCTATATAATATACCTACACGATTTCACGTGAAATCAGAAATCTTCACAGAGCTTAAATTCTTAGCGCGCAGATGAAAGGCGACAAACTTTCAGGCAGTTTCCAAAATGATTATGTTAAGTCGCATCACTTATCTCTTTTTATCACACAGTCTTGCAGCTAGTGTTATCTCGCTTGCTCATTTCTTGCTACTCTATTCCATAGGTATATTATTACTTTATGGTTCGACGTTATAGACAACGGTTAATTTAAATTCATAATGACATAAAAGTACTTAGCAATCTTACTAAGCTGGCTGCTAGGGTTAATAATGGTTCGTTAAGTTTTACTTTAACCTATCCAAGCGGTAATAGTATTCAAAACTTAACCCAGGATGTTAAAGCAATATCTCGGTCCCTTTTTTATTTACTAGCTGTTGCCCGCGGCTTTACCCGCGTTAGCAAAAAAATGTTCTTTCTTTTTCATGTATCCTATGTTACTTCTAGGACCTCCGAGTATAATAGGTATGTGTATAAAGTTTCATGATGATCGGTTGAGAAGTTTTCGCGTGAAAGCGTAACAAACAGCCCAACTTTCACATCTATGATATTAAGTATAGATAATCACATTATGGGTTATGGTATATTACAATCTGATATAAGCTAAAAGGAGATACTTATGTTCCTTTCAATTTTTCAGCTCAATATTCGGGCGTTCTACGAATGTGTTGTTAAAGAGAAATGCTATTACTGACATATCATTTTCGATGTAATTGAACACTTTGCTTATAGAGATTAATAATTTAAAAAGAAATGTGGCGTCGTGGGACACCAGGTAGGAACGAAGTTCCTTCGGCTAAAATGAAAGGTATTATACACTACTCGCTTGTGTATGCGACTATCGCGCCTGCGTCTCATTTAACGCTTTTATTCCACACACTTTTTCTTACGGTTTTACTATCACATTTTTTTCAGTTCGGTCGCGCAGCAAAATCGCTATCCCCTCCAAGCCTGCTATAAGGAACTTCGTTTCTAAAACGGTACCTATTATAACTAGTCGAATAAAATATGTCTTCATGCATATAATTTAGTTTTTGTTTTCCTCTTTTAATTAATTGTATGTGTAAGTACGCGGGTGAAACCGTGAGGCGCTGCTAGTTTTGTACATAAGTTGTATTAATACTCTCTCTCTCTATTTAAGAGCTTTGCTTTTGTCGGTGGAGTATTCGCCTCTCACTTCACTTCTCTGTCAACACCTTCACCTCCTGATACGACGTAACCTGTCCTTTATCTATTCCTAGCATATACTATATACCTATACAACAAATAATCCTTTATTTGTTGTATTAATACTACAATATTAAAATAAAATATATCTTGTAAGAATTATAATCTTAATGTCCGTGGCAAAAAGACCGTATCTCTCAAACGGGATTGTGCTATTTTTAAATTCACAATTTCGCGGTGCCCCATTTACACCATCCAAATTTAGGTGCATTTTTTATCGTTGTTCTCGTAAAGTTCAACACAATCGTGTTATTAGTACGAAGTGACTAAGCCGGGCAAAATAATTGCGTACCTCGCTGACACCCTTTCCACATCCACCATCGTCGTATGATAGCAGCTCTCTCTGTTTTTCTCTCTCTTTCTTTCTCTATCTATTTAAGAGCTTCTTCTTGTCGGTGGAGTATTCTGCTTGGGGAAGCTACCTGTCAACCCACAACTCCGATTTCGCTCTAAGCCCTTAAGGCCACAGCATAGGACATTTAGAAAAAAAAAATTGTCCGTTCAGTTTTACCTCCAAGTGTATGGGGGGCCTAAGAATTCATTATTATTACAAATACAAAGAGTAACGTGACGGCATCATGCTGTTTGCTATCAGGGTATTATATCAAAGCCAAAATGCACCAATAATATCCAATATCTAGACTGATATTGTCTAGATATTGGAATATAAATAAAATCGCATTTCTATTTGTATTTCGAGCGACGATGGTCCAGTGGGTCCATACTCGGCCTCTTGTGCGAGAGATTCTGGGTTCGATCCTTACCTTCTTGAAATGGGTTACCTAAATTTTAAGTGCACCCTTAATATTAGACCAAAATATCATGAGGAAACCTGCATTCCGATGAACAGTCTTAGAAGGTAAATAAAGATCACCAACCCGCATTGATAGTGAAATAACATTGAAAACGAGACATGAGATAGCGCGTTATGAAAGACTTTGAGTGTTTCAGTCCAATATCATAATATACAACATATTAATTACAAAATATTTTACACTCAAATAAATTAAAAAGTAATTAATATATACGAAATAATAGTATACAAACATATTTAACTATAATTATATTTCGTTCACGCTATTAATTTCAACTCATAACTCACACAATATTTTATTTATGATAATATATTTAATTATTAATTAAAAAATACTAAAGTGACTTTGAAGTGAGGGACTTTAAAGTGACATTGGCTGGTGGTCATAAACACCAAAGAACCGGTGGAAGGATCTAGTGCAGTTGTCCTCCTAGATGGATTAATTTACTCTATGAAATAGGCATATTAATGGCATCCATCTTGGCGTTCTAAGTAATCGAAATATAAGAGAATCACAATTTATACAAATAATTAAACAGACAGACGAGCTTTCTGAGGTATCTTTCCGATATATCATAACTGTTTCACGACAGTCAGAATAGTGGCAACAATACTTTTGACACAGTACATTGCTCGTACTTTTGATATCATAAATCAATGAACGCCGGCTGCACGCAAGAAAAAAGATGACTCGTGCTCACGTTCCGAGCGTGCAAGCGAGAGTGCGGTTCAAGCAATAGAGGCACGATCGGCCTAAGCGTTCGGTCTGTGACGCATTATGGTGTTATCACGGAAAATTATAGTCCGAAAACCGACTTTATAGACAACCATTTCTTTTCACCAGTAAATATTTGACTATCAACGCGTTAAATGAATTCTATTTTTATATTGGCTATATTCGCACACTTAACATCGCTAGTTAAATCTTTTCCTTATTTACGAACAAACATACAGACCTGCCGTTAACATTAATTGGTGATATTTAATTGCCTTATACCGTTTATCAACAGGAAAACACTTTCGATTCAACGATCTGGATAAAGGTTGTCTGAAAATACCTTCGTCTATTCGTTTGAGGCCCAATTATTTGTAGACGTAGAGTACGGTGGTTGGGAGGGCCTAAGTAGGGAAGGAGGGCCGAAGGAGGGTCGTAAGACCTGAGTAGGGAGTTACAGTGGGCGATTAATTAAATCGTATGTTGATGAAGATGTGTTTACTGCTTGAGGTGTATTTGTTTGTCAAAATAACAGTTACCATCAATTTCATAAGCTACAATTTATGTTTCATTTATCAAAACAAATTGGCTATGATGAAGCCACATGTTATGTACATTATCTTTATGACAAAAATATCAAACTAACGAAATATTATTCTTATGTGTACTTATGTCGTCTTGGCGTTCATTGAGGGAGGCCTATGTTCAGCAGTGGACGGATAAAGGACGGATGTTGATGATGTACTTATGTAGAGACGGATTTGTACTGGAGCCGAAATATAGAATGCTCTGAAATAACTGAAAAACATCAAATATAATATGGTTATAACCAAGTTAGTTTTTAATAAATTAAAATAATTTATGGCGTGTAGTTTTTCACGCTTGCTAAGCTTGAAAAAGCGCGCTACAACGGAAGTTTCGAGAGCTTGATTAAATTCTGCTGTTTTTAAGATAAGGTTGGTTCGACCTTTTTTTATTATCAGGCAATAAAAAGATAGTTGAAAGTGCAACGGATGCGAACACTTGATGATGATATTGATTTGATTGAATGAGATTTAATATATTGTTCAAAATACAGTTGTCGATTGGCTGCAGGCGATTAGTCAGGCTACTTTACACTGAACGCAGCGGTCGCTGTTCGAATCCCGCCAGGTGCAGACAATTTCTCTAACGGATATAGGAATCTGCACCGGGTCGAGCATATATGACGTATATTATTTACGTAAATTTCTTAAATTTAATTCCGTTCTACGTAACGTAGCGTAACGTAACATAACTTGTGTTACGGGTACTACCTACTTCTTGCAAGTTTACCATGGGGTATAAGGTGACAAACAACTGCATTGTTAGGTTTCGTATTATTTTTAATTAATAATTATAATTATATTTATTACGGTAAATGTAGACAATAGCAAACCGACGTGCTAAATACTATACTTAATGTAAATTTGTCTATGTCTACCTTACCTAAATAGACACCAGGACACCAAACCCATATCACTGGAAATGGGTACGTAAATACCCCGAACCTTCGCTCAAGCTCGAAGACATACATGAGATGACAAATAAGGAGCTATTTAAGTCATTGTTACTAAAATCGTTTCAAAACAAATTACGAATATATTAGGCTCTTATCGGATGTTTGACAGGAATGCTGATTCGAATCCACTTATTATATTATAAGAAGAGATAAATTTATATTATGATGTATCCATAACGACGAGAAAAAGTGTGTGTCACGTGTGAGAATGAAAAAATTTATTTAACATTGACATTCAGGTATTTCTATTCTTAACTTCCGAGAAACATGTCCTTAACAATCAAATTCTAGTGGAAATACAGCAAAACACTCGTCGGCTGTTTCTACCAATGTTCAACATCAGCCTTTATCCGTCCTCTGCTGACCATAGGCATACCTCAATGAACGCTAAGACGACCGATCCTTGCTCGCATGCAACGCGGACCGGTTACTGCACGGAGATCATCTGTATGGATGAGCTGTCTGGACAAGTTTCAGTTGAACTATTTGATTTTAATGTGCGATTAACTCGCCACCAGCTCGTCTGCCACTTTGCCTAACTATATAAAACTACAATAGACGTTTTTGTTCTCTACGTTATATAGAGAATAAACTTTACTATTAAAAAATAATATTCAGACCCTAACAGACTTAAAAAAAGTTGAGAATGATAATAGAGCCCAGAGGACTGTACTGATCAAATACTTACTATTTTAATTTAATTTTAGTATCATTAAATTGACTTTAGCGTGAGATAATACTAATTAAGGACCTTCAAGGAAAGAGCATACTCCTTTTTTAAGGGCAACGCCCCTGATGATCCTCTGGCGTAGCTGTTGTTTATGGATGTCGCTATCACTTACTATCAGGTGAACTGTCTGTTCGTTTGCCCCCTCTATTACATAAAAAATAGTGAACAACACACAACTACGCGATTTCAAAGAAATCGCACGACTGTTTTGCTATCTGTCATTTTTTTTAAACAGAAGGAACTTGGAAAGCAAACTGAATGACTTTGAATTATCACCTGTGTATTATGTACCAGCAAATATGAGTTCTCTATGTGATCTAAAACGTAAGGAAAATTAACAAAAAAAGAAACGACTTCAAACAGTAAACTAAAAACCAAAAAATAAATTTACTTTGCACAAAGTAATTAATTAATTATTTTATAATTCTGTAGTCGGTGCCAAGTAAAACAATAACCGTGTATAGATATTATCAATCTTTCTAACAACTTTTTTGATTCAATTATACACATTCAATTTAATACGTTCATGCTATTATAAGAATTTGTCAAAAATACATATTTTTCTTATATCGTTATTATATTGTAATTGCTTTGATATATTTAAAAATATTAAGTGTGCTTAGTAATTTAATATTGTAGTTACGAGGCATTTACTTGGCCGCGACTTCAAAATTATAAAATAATTTATTATTTATTCATTTTCATTTAACTAAATAAAAATACGTATTACTTTGTGCAAAGTGTAAGCAACCGTAGCGCCATCTGGCGGCTATAAGTCGGAAACGGGGAACAGTTTCCAGTTTACCTGCGTGTGGCGTGACGTAGTCATTGTCAAAGTGTGGGTAGGACGGCCGAGCGTTATGAAGGTCATTAAGTTTGCCTTTAAATAGCGGGGTATAATGGTTAAAGGGGTCATTCACGTCTGTGAGTTTGAGGAGGACGAAGCTCTGCCCAAATTGTATTGTAAGGTTACGTAAGCCATTGTTTATTTTAATGTGTAAAGTGTAATATGGCGATAGTGTGTGTAAATGTATGGGCAGTGTGAGTAAGAATGTATCTTAAAATATGTACCTGTGAACCTTAATATTGTTATTTTATGGATAATATAATAAATGTTTATATTTAAAACGCATTTTCACTTCTGATGTTTAAAAAAGTAAATTTATTTTTTGGTTTTTAGTTTACTGTTTGAAGTCGTTTCTTTTTTTGTTAAAAATTATTTTATTTTACACTTTTAAGTGATGGGTAGACCGAGAAATAATATAGGTGCAAAGTTCTCATCAATATAAATGAATTAAGTCCAAACACAATAGCTATTCCAAAGCGTTGAGGAGTTCTCTGAATTGTCCTTCGTCTTAATCATCAGACCCCTAATGACAGTCATAGCCCATCTAGGTGCAAAGTTCTTATCAATGCAAATTAATAAAGCTAAAACATAAGATAGCTGCTGTGAATCGTTAAGGAGTTCCTTCAACCTTCTCGGCTCCATCATCGCATCAGACCTGCATTATAACCTATATGGTTGCAAAGTTCTAAGCGATATAAATGAATTAAGTCCAAACACAAGATAGCTACTCCAAACTATTAAGGAGTTCCCTGAATTGTCCTTCTTCTTCATCATCAGATCGCTAATGACAGTCACAACCCCTCTAGGTACAAAGTACTTATTAATGCTAATTAATCAAGCTCAAACACGAGGTAGCTGTCGTAGTTCGTTGAGGAGTTCCCTCGACTGTCTCTCGGCTCCATCATCGGATCATCTCCAAACATTTATGGAATTGTAGTGCTTTGAAATACTTAATGAAAAAACTTAGAAACGCACTAGTCATCCATACGATTTTTGAAAGTTCCCCTCGATTTCTCTGGTCTGCCATCATCAGATCCTGATTTCCTTAAAATGGGACCACTTCGGAAATATCTACTTTCCAACAAAAAAACCTGCCTTGAACAAACATAAAAAAAAAGGATGTATACGGTGGAATTGAGAAACGTCTCCTTCCTTGAAGTCGTTTAATTCGTTTCAAATAAATATCAAACTAATTTCAAAACAGTCAAGAGTTAGGGGAGGAAAATAATTAAGAGGCAATTACAAAATACGATTTTATCTCGTGCATAATTAATGAACACGCCTTCAGAGATTTCAATGTAGATCATAAATAAAGTTTGAAATCCGTCCAGCCAATCTGCATTCATGAAATGACTAGCTGATCTTTTAATTAGAAATATACAAATATAGAGTACACAAAGTTTAACTTATTGATTTCATTTGGAATCAACGCTGAAACACTTTTAACTCTCTTAATTATAAAAGAGAATATTATGTACCTACCTGATTTTCTCTGAGCAGCAAATTAATAATAGTTATATTAATAATAAGATTTTTATGTACATGTAAGGAAATAAAAGCCTTTTTAGAGACAAATAAGAAAACATCGCTTTAGTAAGAAGAATGTTTAGTATCTTTCAAACAGCTTTGATAAGTCATCAGGACAGTTTTACTGGCAAATTGCAACCTACAAGCATACGACAACAAGACAACGCATAGTCAAGCTTAGGGCAATACACAACCCTGCGGGGCACGGAGGGGAGCGCCCTCCTTTCGAATTTTACTAGATGAGCCTCACCTACCTACCGATTGAGCTTAAAGGCCATCAGGCCTAAAAGTCTAAACCTTTCGAAAAAAAAAACCTGAACTCAGAAGTCCCGGTATAAGATATATTTGTAGACGGCCTAGAGCTATTATGGGTTGTCTGCAGCAGTGGATTTACAATATGGGCAGTCGGTCCCAGTGCCAAGGGTGGCAAAATTTTTAGGGCGACATAATTTGGAAAGTAAAAAAATACAGTCTTGGTCTAGAGTAGAGTAGAGGCTTAAAGTCTGCATCAACCTTACTATCATTTCGCAGAGTCATGTACCCCCCTCCCCTCCCTTTGGAGCGGCATTTTTTTTGGTGCCCAGGGGCGACGATTAATTAAAATCCGGCCCTGGTTGTGTGTATCTATTAATTATTAAAATTTGTAGACGGCTTAAAGCTATTTTAGCTCATCTATTCCTGTTAAAGTTTACCCACGTAAATGTCACAATTGACAACATTTCATATTTTTAAGCTGCATTTATTTTAACGTTATATGAAAGTAAATACAAAACCAGGGCACACGTGTTTTTCCGTTTATAGAAATTATGAACTTTTCATTCATAATTTTAACTTTGAAATTCGACTTATTCTAAAAAGACGTAAGCGCTAATTGACGTCACACTTATGGTGGAATTGCAATAATGCTGTCCTGTGACCCGTCAAAAAACTATCATAAATCTCGAGTTGTCATTATTGATATTTGTCAGCTTGTCAAACTTGTTTGTTTTCAATTAAATTCGTGAATTTTCTTATTTTCCTATGTTTTTAAATCTCATTCTGTTTTTATTAAGTAAATATTAAATTTTCGAAAGTATTTCTAGTTGTGGATAGCAAAAATTTGTCGAAAATAAACAAGACTTTGACAATTGACATGTCTTGTTTGACATTAATGTTTTCATCTAAGACATTGGAATGCTAAGGCAAAGGTAAACTACCTCATTCTACCGTATATATGACGTCATCACGTGTTTTCAGGTTTTTATTTTTTTTTCTCAGAAATGAAGAAATAAAAAAATATAAAAAAAATATATTTGAACTCTGGATACAAAAATAAATAAATGGTATTTTTATTTGCAGGTCATGTCAATTTTGAAATGTTGTCAATTGTTGGCCATTAGAGAGTAAATCCTGGTATGATCTCAGAACGTTGTCTGGACCAGGGTGTAACAGCCGGATGTTTGCAATAAAGTCGCAAAACGTTAAATAAACATTACCAATCTGACTAATCTTAAATTTATTACCAATCGTAAAAATACGTTGCATAACCCATTTACCCAAAAACTTTTCTCATACGTAAACATTAAACGAGATCAATTATTTTATTCGTCACTTATGACGTAAATCATACGTTAACGTTTGCTTTTGTATTTTTTTTTTCAAATCATTAAGTTACATCTGTTTGGGTTCAATTATTATTCATATAAACAACAGAGTTTGTTTGTTTGTTTTCAGCGCTAATAAGGTATAAATTTAACAAAACGTTATTTTTGCATTTTCTTTTTTTTTCTTTTTTTTTTTAAATGTTACGTGGTGGTCGTGCAAATTGGCAGATGTGCTACTTGACGATAAGTTGTTGATGTCAGCGTCGCGCACGAACATAACCTAATTTACTTGCGACTAGCCCAGGTAACTCATTAAACCCCATACTAGGAAGAAGCCCGGTTAGTCTTGAGCGAAGCGGCCGGTCGCGGGGGGTGTCCTGTGTTAGTCAGATCCGGGATACTCCCCTTCAAGCGGCTGACGGCAACCCGCAGTGGTTTTAGTGCCGTAAACCGGTCGCCGGTAGTAGTCGCGAGGGCGCCGGGAGTCCCACATTTCCCTTCTTTTTTTTTTTTGATGACGCAGTGGTAATCCTTTTCGGACCATACCAGGGCCTTGGGTAGGCGCTCTGGCGTGTGTGGGGACTCGCATTGGGTGCACTACCCCACTAAAACCACTGCGTGAGCCTTCAGCCGCTATCTGAGGGACCCGGATCGCAGGCAACGGGAAACCCTCAGCGACAGACTGGTCCCGGCAAGACCAGATTCTCCACAATAGGGGGAACTGCCCGGCTATCACTTGGCAGTCCCCATGACGTCGTGTCTCTAGCGGGGCCCGGGTTCCCATCCCGAGCCCGTCCCACATATCCCTGGGGACGACCCACAGCCGGGTGAATGCGTAAAGCATTTCCACTGCGAATAAAAAAAGGTAACTCATTTACGTATCACCTATCCTGTTATGTCTTGATGCCAGTAATCACATTTCCGTCTTATCCTTTCCTTTGAAAGACAGCAAAGCTGTTTCACGGGGGAAACAAAGGAGATATGCAATAGCCATGCAGTTGAAATTGTGGTACAGTTATCCTCCAACCGGTTATTTGTTTGGTTCTGCTTGGTTTAGTTTTGCTCGTGATCACAAAGCTGGTGAAACCTTAATATATTTCATTTGAATTGATTATGAAATCAGTGTTCAAAGAACTGAAGTAAATAAACTGACTAGTAATTCGAAAGGTCGGTAAAATGCGTCGAATGGCTGTCAGTTCCACGGTGGTGTAAGTCATTGTGGTTATGACAAGAAAAAAAGGAAAAGGTTGTCTGTTAAGTCGGCTTACGGATAATAATTTTACGTGATGACGTCATGCATCAAAACCGAACGCTTAGGTCGATCAAGCCTTACTATCACTTGTTCCGTGCTTTCGCTCACACGCTGCTCTGGCGGAACGTGAGCATGAGTCACTCTTTTTAGTGAATGCAACCACCGTTTATCGATTTATAAGACGTCATCACGTCTAAAATTGGGAGTTATAGGCTAGTTAGCCATAGCTATAGCTAATAGCTTGAAATTATAGTAGTAGGTATGAAATTTCACATTTTAAGACTGAACATTGGAAATTTCATAATGACGTCACATTCGACATCATGTTGGTAACGCGAACCTTTAAAATTTTCTTCTACCAAAAAGTGATTAAAGCGGCAAAAGAAATGATCGAAAAGGCCCTTTTGAATATACAATTACCAGAAGAATACGAAACCAAAAATATCACAACAAAATTACTTATTATTTAAAACGCACTACAATAAGCGTACCTACCTTTAATCAAAATTCTAAGGCATATCGTGGAATAAATAAATCTCGTATTTAAATCACAGATCTTAATATCCAAAATAAACATCAAAGTATATTTATTAACCTCTCCACGTGTAGCTTCACCCGTCTGGGTCCAAGCGAATGTTCTCGATGTTTATTTATATCTATTCACGTTTATTTATATTGAATGTCTTTTTATGATATTTTTTATCTTATTATCGTACGGATCGTGGAGTCGGTGGGGAGATTCTAAGGGTCGGCTGTTTCAAATCATCTGTTAATGTAAGAGACTTCGCTAAATTTTAACGTCTGTTAAAAACAACGCTTTTTGCTCACTGACGTTCGTTACCGCCATCTTTAACGATTAAATATTCGTTAAAATCGGTCGATGCAACTCACAAGTCATTTTTCAAGCTCGACGGATATACAAAATGAAATAATATATAATATGCAGTGCGAATAAATAAATAGAAGAAAGGAAAGAAACTATCCTTCTATCACACCAGAAGGAGCTCGTTGCTCAGTAATAGCCGCGCGGATAGATTCACCAGGCTAAGCAACGCTTACCAAGATCGGTCCGTGGGTGGGTGGCCATATTTACATAACAAGACTCCTCATTGCGGAAATCACGTTAAGCCGTTGGTCCCGGCTGTCGTTCGTGGCTCCTTGACAGACGTCAGAAGCCTGAGAGTCTCACAACCATTCTTGCCACGGGGTACCGTACCACACAGTTACTTGGTTGTGTAGGCCAGATAGGCGCTCCATTAAAAATACTGGTATTCAGCTGCATCCGGTTAGACTTAAAGCCGACCGCAACATGATTGGGAAAAGGCTAGAGCGACTAAGATAAAAAGGTGATTCTAAATTATATTCACAATCTACTGTAAGCCGAGGATGCATTAGTTCAATGCGAGTCCCCACACACGCCAGCGCTACTCAAGGCCCTGGTATGGTCCGAAAGGATTTTCGCTGCGACATTTTAAAAAAAAGATGCTTTGGTTCTAGAGTGTTCTTCAAACAGACAACAGATGAAACACGTATAATCACATAACGATTCTTATTTGTATACATTTACTTACTACACAAAACGTGACATTTTTTTTTCGAAATTTCTAGACTTTAAGGCCTGGCTTTTAAGCTCAATCGGTAAGTAACATTATTACCGCATCGTATGATACCTGTAGATCTTACAGCAGAGGGCACGTAAAGGAAGACGACGTAAAAACATTTATCATATTAATACGATTCAAGTAATATATTCATATTGCCAAAATTTTATCGGGCCCAACGGTTATCTTTTATATGAAAATCAGTAAAAATCAGAATAAAAAAAGATCCTTCGCACATAGATTAATATTTTTACGGTGCCAAGTTTATTATTCTTCTAAAAATGTATTTTAATTTCCTTTCATCTTTTATGGAGTCTTAGAATTTTGGAATATTTTATTAACGCGTATTGCTGTTACCTTTAACCTTACCTTAGTGCTTATGAAGAATTTACTTTTAGAGAGCTATGAAATGTTAATTTTAATTTAAAATAATCAAAGATAAAAGTGAAAAGAATAAGCAATAAAAGGTAATCACATTTCCGATATTCTTACCTGATTTTCTCGTGACCTTAGTGTAAAATATCCAAAGCGTCGAAAATATTAAAATTTGTGACTAAAGAGTTACATTATATGACGACTTCTGGCTCAATAATAAGCTTTGGCGCTCAAGCAGGAGGTGGCGGGTTTGAATCCTGCCACGGAACAAAAGCTTTTCTGTTTTCCTGGGTCATGGATGTATATTCATCATCATCATCAGCCTTTATATAGCAAAAATCTTATTCCAAAAACACAAGTCTCCTAAACAACACATAGTGGGAATTGTGACGAATCTTGAATCCATTTGATAACAGAAAAAGTTTCATTAAAATCGCTCCAGTCGTTTAAAAACTCAGTGAAATTAATATGCTTGATTTTTATGTCAATATTACCTTAAACCTAGGAATTTTCACAAAAATGGCGGCCTTAACGCATCAAGCATACGTCTAGAAGAATCTAATATATAAAATTCTCGTGTCACAGTTTTCGTTGCCATACTCCTCCGAAACGGCTTGTCCGATTTTGATGAATTTTTTTGTGCTTATCCGGTATCTATGAGAATCGGCCAACATCTATTTTTCATCCCCCTAAATGTAGTCCACCCCTAAATTTTTTTTTTATTTTTTAGACAAAATTTTTAATTTCTATTTTTTTATGATACAAAATACAAATATACATACAACCCTAAATTTTCACCCCTCTACGATCAACCCCTATTTTTTAATAGCGATTTTAGCAGAACGAAGTCTGTCGGGACAGCTAGTAGCTTATAAAATTTTGTAATATTAATTAAAAAGATAATATACTTTTATAACAAATGAAAATTAAAGTTTGTAATAAGTAATTTAGTATGAAACTGCTAAATATGAGTAGGTACGATCTTTTCTCGTTCCTTAATCGTTACATCACATACATTTTTATTTGTAAAATTTATTTCAAACACAAATATAGCGAGCGACGATGGTCCAGTGGTGGATGGACTCGGCCTCTTATGCGAGAAGTTCCGGGTTCGACCCTGACCCCCCCATGTGTGCCTTGAAATGGGTTTTTCTAAAATTTCTAAGTGCACACCATATACGAGACCATCGCTCGCTCACCGGTGAAGGAAAACATCGTGAGGAAACCTGCATTCCTGATGAGATTGAAAGTCTTTGAAGGTATATGAAGTTCACCAACTCACACTGGGCCAGCGCGTTGAACTATTGGCCCATTACCCTCCTCGCCTGATTTCGAGGAGGAGACCCGTGCCCAGGAGTGGGACATAAAGGGTTGATACTTAAATATAAAAACTGAAGTAGCAACAAATCTAACTGAACTCTAAGCATCTTATTATGTCGTTTAAACTTCACTGAAAAGTAGTCCTCAGACACGAACTTGGAAGCTATTTCAAACAACCGAACTAAAACTAGTTCAGTTTTTGTTTGGGATTTCAACGTACGACCTCCCAACATCTGTCAGCTTCAATTTGTCTGTAAATGTTTCAACTTATCCGCAGTGCCCCGCGGTTTCACCCGCGGACTTCCCATTCCCATGGCAGTACGGGGATAAACTATAGCCTATGTGCTATTCTGATGCATAAGCTATATTATTGTAAAATAATATAATATGAATAATATGATATGAATATGGTCGCGTTACACATACTTCAACCAAAATTTATTTGACTTTCAATCATAATATTTAATATCAATAACAAAATTACCTTTATCCAGCAATCGTAAAGGGAACAAATCTTCTTGATTTATTCATATATACACTTTAGCTATTACGTTTAGTTTATATGTTACCAATGGAATCGGTTCGTAAGCAATCGTAATTTACCGCGAGTTGATATGAATTTATTGAAGCGTTATATGCCAATAACATGACATAATCTTCCCTTATTGTTAGATATTCCGCAAAAATCCTACTAATATTATAAAAGCGAATGTTTGTGAGGATGTTTGTTACTCTTTCACGCAAAAACTACTGAACGGATTTTGATGAAACTTCACAATAATATAGCTTATCAGAATAACACATAGGCTATAATTAATCCCTGTACTCCCACGGGAATGGGAATTACGCGGGTGAAACCGCGGGGCGCTCCTAGTATTTTCTATAAATGTATGCATATGCTATAGGTTTTTACTTTCCTGCACATGCACAAACTAGCTTATGAAACTTCGCACAATGTTGAAAAGAAATGAGACAGTTTTAGTTAAGGTATTAATGTTATTCTTTACTTTCATTAATACAACAACAGAACTAAGACAAGGTACGCGTAATACTCAACATCACTATCATCATCATCATCATCTTAACATACCTACCAATATGATTGTCGATTTTTTTCATGGCCTAACGATTTATTTAATGAGATATGCAAAATGGTGGTATGATGGTATCCAATATTCATATTACCCCAGGTGAGTACCGCCAATTTCCCCCACCTGTTAATTTACTGGTAAAATGATTTTTAACAATCATCATTATCAGTTCATATTAGTCTATTCCTGTTTTTGAAGTGAAACTTCTTTAGAATCGTTGTGATTTCAAACCGGATGCAACGGAAAAAACGACAGGTAAGAGTCACAAACACAAAAGAGCGAGAGAGCAAATGTCGGTGTGTATGTATATTGCACACTGTTTAATACTTGCTTGTATTTGAGCATTTAACATGTGTTTCACTTCTATCGTGTGTGAATCGCATACATACCTACCTCTTTTTTAATGTATTTAAAGATAAGCGATCCCTCGCTACTTATAACACACCTTTCACGGCTGGAAATCTTCGTATCTCTCATTTGCTACTTTAATTATGAAAAATGATTGAGAATAAAGAAGCACTTGGCATCAGGTGTTGTTTAACGTTACTAGAAATATCAGTACATGTACCGCAGACGTATCCCATGTTATTCATAGTCGTAAATCGTCCTTTTATTTCCCACGGGAGATGGATGGGTACCGATAAGTTGAGAAATGATCGTAAATTTATCGAAAAATACCGATTATCTCAAGGTCGGCTTGGTGGTCGGTTTGAATTGGATTATATTTTTGTAGATAATCGATAGGTGTATTAAGTTCAAGTTATATTTTTCTGTAGCTCGTTATCCATATTTATCGATTTTCAATATTAACCGCTCTTTTTTTATATTTCACTAGCTGTTGCTCGCAGCTTTGCCTGCGTCAACGAAGATTTACAACGGGCCCCTAACTTCTTAAAAATTTAATATAGCCTGCCTATGTACACCGGGGATAGTGTAGCTTCCCAAAAGTGAAAGAATTTTCTAAATCGGGCCTTTAAGCCCAATCGGTAGGTAATTGAGCAGACTCGACTGCTCGTTTTCCTCCTAATGTCTTAAAAAATTCTGATCTTTTTGTATTTGTAACGCAATTTATTTGATTCTACTAATGAATCATCCATGATCCAGACAATAAGATAAGATGAAAATAATCTTCGCCTATTTTAAACAAGATTTTCCATTTTCTCTGTCTTCATATAAATTAACTTATTTCGTTCATAATGTATAATTTACATAATATATTACACTTTAAAGAAATGCACCACAGCTTTAAAAAGTTATAGCCAGCCAGCCAGCTGAAAGCTGAGCCAAAATTAAATTCGCAAAATTTCAGACATTTTCGACATGTTGCTACAAAGTCGTGAAGAATTTAATATTGAAGTTAACGGCTCACTGACAGTCAAAAATGAATTACTACTTTATTATGCAAGTGTATACAGAAATCATCAAAGTACATGTCCCCAGATTATGCTAGGAGCATTGTTGAAAAATCCTTTTCAGTAAAATGTCTAGATTTAATTTATACTTTACATAAAATAGTCTACAGATAATAGAGTCATAATAGAGTATATAGAATATATAATAGAGTTCCATCTTCTCTCCTATTATATATTATAGTACATTTAATACATTTTGATTAATAGCATTAGCAGTAAAATAGTAGTGACCATTTATAGACCATTCATTGAGACTTGTTTTGCTGTGAACGGATAGAGGACAATCGAATCAAATCAAAATCAAAATATCTTCATTTTGTACGCAACAACTTGTACACCAGAAATACATCAAAAGAAGCAGCCAAGAAAAATAAAAAAATAAATCGTTTGAGACGCGGAATCCTCTAGAAACTAGAAAAAAACTGAAGGGTTGAGTTGGGATAATGATGTTAATGATGATAGTATCTTATAAAACATTAAATAACAACAAACTTGTAATTTTTGATGAAAGGAATAAATAAAAGTATGTCTAAAGAATAAAAGACCCTTAGGGCCTGTTTCACAATCTCCAGTTAAGTGCCGAATAGGCAATCGGCAGCATATTTGACAGATACTCCATACTCTATCTGTCAAATATGTTGCCGATAGCCTATTGGGAACTTAACTGGAGATTGTGAAACAGGCCCTTATTATTTTGTATTACATACTAAATGCTAAGGCTAAAAGGTTACCTGAAGATATAGTAGGATAAGTCACCTAACTGTAACTCTAACGGCGTGATCGTATTATAATATATAGAAACACATTTATATGTAGAAAAGGCATAAATATTCTTTACATAACTTGCGAGGTTCGCTGTTAAATTTAGATTACATATAATCCACGCTGATATAGCCTATTATCTGTTACAGATTGGTTCTGTGTGTTAGAGATTAGCTCGTTTAAATATTAAACGGATTATTTGTATATTGGAATATAAAATATTTGCTTTTTATATTGGTTAGGCAAAGTGGCGTGCCACCTCTTGACAAGTTAACGACGCCTATGTACTTCAACGAATTCATCTGCAATTCAAAGCAAATCATTCTAGCCTTATACAGGTAGAGGTTCATTAATATGAGTTTGTTTAATAGACACTGGCCCTGCTAGACACGACGTCGTGGGGACTGCCAAGTCGTAACCGGGCAGTCTTCTATTGTGGAGAATCTGGTGTTGCCGGGACTCTGTCACTGAGGGATTCCCGTCGCCTACAGATTCGGGTCCCTCAGATAGCGGCTGAAGGCTCACGCAACTGTTTAGTGGGGTAGTGCACCCAATGCGAGTCCCTACACACGCCAGCGCGTCTACCCAAGGCCCTGGTATGGTCCGAAAAGGATTTCCGCTGCGACATCAAAAAAAAAGTTGATTTAATAGTTATCTACTAAAATTATGTAATTAAGCAATATTGTTTTCAAATGAATCCGCCATTTTAGAATTACTAAAAATGAAACAGCTCTTAGCGTGATCTTTTTTTATTGGGTGTATAGACAGCAAGGTGGTGGTAACCAGCGGCGTCACCAGTTCTGCGACCTTGGTGGCAATAAAGTTTCCGTAGCCACGTAAGGAAGTTAATAAACCGCGACACAAGTTTTAAAAAGTACTGTAAAATTTATTATAAATAAAGCAATATATCAGATTCTAAGATTTTAGAATATAGGCCGCAAAGATGACGACTAATAAATATCGACGCCAGATCCGAGTTCATTGACATTTAGGGGTGAGGAAGGCCCGGATCCCAACGGCGCCGTGGCGACGCACTCAGCGGGGATTGTGCAACAGACGACAGAACACACTTGCACTAAATAAGTGACCGCACTCACTTAATGGTCTATACTCTATAGACTGGTAATAATATAATACTTATAACACTAAATATAGATAGTAATAGAGACTTTTTAAAACTATGAAATTTTCTTAATTAAATTTTTTGGTTCTTTCTTACTCAAAAGGTTGCCGACTTCTGGTCAGATTTATTCATATTATTATGTTCTTTTTTATAGCATAGGAGATTAAACGAACAGTCTTAGCCTTGCAACTATGGACGTTCTTTAACATCCACACAACCAGAGGTTATGCAGATGCGTTGCCCTCCTTGTCCCTATCCCCCCAATGGGCAACCGTAAACTCAAAAAAAGGCACGAAACGTGACAGCATAGCTGTCACTTTACGTCAAATTCATGTGAACGAGAGTCCTTGGTCATGCGCGCCCAAGTCGACTGCAAGGCAGCATATCACTACCTCTTACACTTTATATAGAAATGATAAGATTAAAAGCGCTTAGTCCCAGTTTGATCAGTGAGATTTCAATTTGTGATGTTTAAATGCTTTATTTCTATAATTTTTCTATTTTTTACAAAATAGATTTTATTAATAAGGAATTGTTAACATGTATGTTTATCATCTGCCGAGCGTCGGGCGTCCCGGGACGTACAACTTATTTAACCAATTTCATTGAATCTCTGCACACTGTGGGTTTCAGTCCAACTTGTGTGATAGTTTCGGACTCTATAAAGGACGCTGTTGTCAGTAATAACTCAATATATCTGCGGTCAGTAATGTTCTGTGTAAATAATTTTAAACAATACATCACCAGAAAAAATATGTATGTGTACAGATTTTTACCATTGGAGAATAAAAAGCTCCTTGGAGGATCGCAAATTTTTTTTCGAATTATTTTTAAAGTAATAAAAATTAGGTCAAACACCTTCTAAGTTTGACCTACATTTAAACTAGAGTCACGATCTAATCAAAAGCCGTGGTGCAAGGGGCAAGGGAATCTAACGCAGTTTAACTAAACTGTAACTTGAAGTTTCTGAAGTTCAGTGACAGAAGATAATGGTTATTAAGTTAATTTCAAAGCTGTTTCTACAATTTGTTTCACATCTTTGTAAGATTGTAGATACCAACAAATATGAGAAGTCGTTGTATGTAATTCACAAGTTTTAGTATTTTTTTTTCGAATGGACCTATGCTGAAGGCCAAAAGGCCTTTACGCTAAATCGGAAGAGTAAATGATGGCTCATCTAAACAAGTTTTAGTAACAACGCCTACTTATGGGATGTGCTATTTAACTAGCTGTGCCCCGTGGTTTCATCTCCCCTAAAATGTATAAAAACTAATACTCCTTTCAAAATATAGACTACATCAAGTGTGAATATATTTTTCCGAATGCGACTAGTAATTCCGGAGATGCTTATTTCTGGATTCGTCCAAACTATCAAGTATATAATCGGAATAGAGGTAATGTTACGTTTTTGTATGTAAACTAATTGCGACAAATGTGTGCTGCGACGCTACCAGTCATAAATAGGGCGGTGCCACCTATGCCCAGGCACAGGGCGTAGACTCTGAAGGGCCCAAGAATGGCCAGATCAGCTAAGCTATTATCTTTTTCGGTGTGCTAAGGGCGCAGGTTTAGAAGCTCGCACAGGGCGCAAAAAAGACAATCTCTTTACGGCTCTGAACGCTACGCCGATTCTGTGCTGTGATTGCTGTACTGGTGATCATTGGCAGATGATTGGCTGTTGGGGCGTGCACACACATCACTGGTCATATTGCTATTACATAAGTGACATTCTTAAGTCAATGGATTTTTATAGCTCATATCACTATTCTATCCAGTGTTCGATGATGGTTGCTTCGACCAAACAAACAAATTTTAGGAAAAAAAAACACCCAAGATGTTGCAGGTTTCCTAACGAAATTTCCCTTCACCGGTAGCAATATATGACACGATGCACTTTAAAAAAGGCCCCGTTTTAAGGCACCAATAGCTGTCAGGATCGAACCTAGCTGAGTACATAACCCCTGGACCATCGTCGCTCGCTAACATAACTTATAAGTTGCTTATTATATAATAATATGATTTATAATAAAATTTAACAAATATAATTAATAATTGAATATAATATTTTAGTAATAAATTATCGCATATTATAAGACACAAAGAGTAGCAATGGAGTAGTAGTGGGTTGTAGGTACAATATATTATATTAATCGTTGTACATTTTGACGCCCACGTGTTTATTTCCAAAATGATATATTGAAAGTAATGTACGATATATTTTAATAAAAGGATCTTTTTTTTTTTTGAATTATACATTGCCCGGGAATGCATACCATTATAAGATTATTGGTGATGGATATTAGTGGAAATTTCTAAGCATGTAACGACTTTTAATATCAGAAAAATAAATATGAATATGTATGTTATAAAATGAATAGATATTCATTTTTTTTTTATATTTAAAGTCGTTACATGCTTAGAAATTTCCACTGAACTGAGTTGACGTGGTGTCAAATGTCGTTTAAAATTAAATCGTCCCTATAATTTGATGATATATGACTTGAAATAACCGAGCTTCGCTCGGTACAGTAGCTTATTAAAAATACGAATAAAACGACATTTGTTAAAAATGAATCCTAGCTAGATAGATTTATCCCACGAAACTCCATGTATACTAAGGGTCTGTTTCACAATATACTAGTAAAGTACCCTATAGCTATATGACACATAAATTAACTGACACATAAATCTTCTAGTTAGTCTTGATTGGGTTTCACCATCATCTTCCCTATAAATTTATTTGGCAGATCCCTATTTGGCACTTACTGGTTAGTAGGCTTGGCAACCTCGCATTTCATCGTTCCATTTTACGATAAATATGTTTTAGAAAAAAATTCCATGTTGTAAATATACATGAAAATATGTTTTTATAATTTAATTGTATGTATCATACCATCTTTATACCTTTTATTTACATAGACCTTGTATATAATGTTATCCCTGAATTATTAAACGATCAAAACACAATTTAAATTATTTTGTATATTACTGTTACCGGAACGTCAAATTGTCAAATGTCGTGAAGCTGTCAACCGCGTATATATCTGTCAACTAATTTATCTGACAGATGAATTTGCTAATGGCCAGTTGATCCGACCTATAGTTTACAGGGAACTTTATTAGCCAAATATTGCTATATGTCAATTGTGAAACAAAAACGTTGTAGTTATGTGGTAAATATGTTGCAAATAGCTTAAATGGAACTTTATTAGGATATTGTGAAACAAACCCTAAATATCATGAAAATCGTTGGAGCCGTTACCGAGATTCGGTATAAATATACAAGAATTGCTCATTTACAGGCATACGACACGATACAAATCCAAGCTACCCTCTAGCGTCTTATCAAAAAAAATTTACACTGAACTTAACGTTCAGAAAATTATGTATGTAATAATTTGTTATTTACTAAGCTATTCATAATTTAGCTGAAATAAACAATCCTTATGCTACTAATTGATTAGTTCAAGTCAATAACCTTGAAGTATATTTTTGAATGTCTTTTTTTGTATTTAGTATAACTTTGTTTAGTATCCTAAGTTTACTTTCATCAGAAAAAAAATTGTGTTACTCTGTAGTCACGGGTAAAGAAGTTTTACTTCAAAGAGTCTTAGCAACAGTGAATAAACAAGTGGTTTTTATTGACGTACAGGTGACGCATATTTTAACCGCAGTTAAGATAACTTAGTAAATATTCACAACACGACACGTTAAACATAAACCCAAAACATAGATGAACTTCACAACCATCTACTCAATACTTGGTGTATGTGATTGATCATTAAAATATCCTCTTTGGCTGGCACCGACTCCAAAAATACCCAATTTTAAATAGTATAAGTAAGACATAATATAAGTTTCATATTTTCGCTCATTGTGTTTGTTAATTAACTTTATCTTGAAGTATTTAAATATTATTTTAAATTTTTTAGTTGTGCATAATTTTATAGTTTTGAAGTCGGTTTTGGTTTTTTATTTAAAATTATTGCTTATTTTTTTCTTAAATTATTTTTTTATTTATGCTTATATTTTTTTATTGCTTATATGGCTCCTATTAATCCTTGCACAAAGCAAAGTTTTCTGTCCCAACTTAATAATAATTCATCATCATCATCATCATCATCAGCCTTTATCCGTCCACTGCTGAACATAGGCCTCCCTCAATGAACGCCAAGACGACCGATCCCTTGCTACTCGCATCCAACATGGACGTGCCACTGCACGGAGATCGTCTTCCCATCTGGTTAATGTCCGACCAACACTTACCTACTAAACTACCTAATAATAATTAGTATACCGTAAACTGAACCCTACGTGTTGGTAAATCCTTCAGGAAGCCATAATGAATGAATAAGAAGTAGAAGAAATATTATTTAAACCAAAATAAGCTCATGCACGTAGTAATACGGTAGAAAGTAATAGTATTTTACATATCGGGAGGTATTACTATTGGTTCGAGATCGCTTTCGAGTTTTGTTTTTCAAAACGTCAAATCTGCCATTATTTTATTGATTAATGAAATGATAGCATTACATAGACAAAACAATTTCGCTGCGAGAAAACAACTATTGAATATTACGTTGTATAAATCTAAAATTGTTTGTATTACAAAACAATCCTCATTAAGAGATGCTTTAAGTTACCACATATTTCATAATTCGACGAACTTCACCGTGTACATTTTCATGAAACATTTTCTACGTATATTGGTATTATGTTTTACCGCTACAAATGTGCCAAGGAACTGCGAGTATAGGTATACATTATATACATATAATAAGAGCTACATTATTTTTTTTTGAAATAGACTTGCCTTTGAACTAAGATATAAATTATATTGTCCTGCAAAATGGTTAATTCTAAATTACCTTTCTTTTCTTTTACGTCGGGAAATGCGCTGAGGCATCCCGCTGGAGAGTGGGTCTCCCCAGGCGGGTATGTGGGGTTGTGGTTTGTGCTGCGCCCGAAAGATGATAAGTAGACGCAGCTCTACCCACTAAAACCCGGCAAATGCCACCACTGCCGCCATTGGTGAGGTGCATCTGCAAGCAACAAGGCACCTCGACGGCTCCCTCAGGGAACCGACGCCACCTCTACAGAGGGGTTGCCCCGCACCACAGAATAACCCCTCCCAAGGTCAGGACAGTACAATGAGGCCAGGTTCCCGTCCTCGCCCCCCGCCCTCTGCTCTTTTGTCCCCTATTCTTATAAGAGTTGTACAAAGAACCCCTTCGGCTAAATTCGCTTCGCTTAAAGCGTTTGGCTCACCTTGGGCTACTGAGCCCCACCAACACGACAAGGCCTGAAGCATGGTGGGGTATGTTACTTATATTAAAATAGTCTATTCTAGTCAACGTCTTAGTATTAAGTTAAGTTATTAGTTATCAAAATGGACTAAGCTTTCGGTCATCTCAATTCTCAACGTACAATGGAGTACCAAGAATGGGTTTTCCATCGATCATACTGTATTCAGGGGTCACATTGTCTGCTCCAGGGGTCGCCATTAGAGAGCGTGTAGATAAATTAATGATCAGAACGTAGATTTATAACTATAATTAATATCCCATTAGATAGCATTACTGGCATAACATATAGCCCTAAAGGGAATATGACGTAGCGCTTTCAACAATGGACCAGAATTCCCTTTCATACTTACATAACATATTTATTACTCGGGTAGTTTTATTTGCGGATCTCTATTTTACGACTGGGGTTTTAAAATATATTTTTATTTTATTATATAAAGTTTGAAAGTGACAGATATTCACTCAATACGTCAAATACAGTTGCAACGCGGGTTTTTATCGCTAATAGAATTCCATTTAACATTTGTTCTATTTTTAAAAATCATGTACTTATTTATGATAATTTATGTAATACTTTTTCTAAGCTAGCTAGAAGAAGGCCAGCTGACAGCTTAGACTTGTTCGAATCCAAATGACCCTAATAACAAAGTGTAGATAGTTCAACTCAACTTTACGCTTGACTCTATAATTCTGTGTATGCGCTTTAAATTACGCAGTTGTTTTTTTTTAATATTTTTAAAGGGGGTTTTATCATCAATGGAACCTCCTCTCCCTCCAAATTGACACACGGATATGTCAACCTCTTTATTCTGCAGCTTTAGTTATGTCCACTCATTGGTCACAACAAATAATTAAGCGGTGCGCAAAAAAAAGTTTTTAGTTCAAAAATATTTATTCATACATAAACAAAACACAACAAATCACAGAAAAGTGAATCACAAAAAAGAAGCAGTCTTTTCCCTTTAAGGTAATAATTCAGTTAACCGTAATTTGAAAGAAGACGTTAGCTAAACATAAGCCTATATAACCTATTAGGAGGGTATTATATATTAATAGTATTATTAAAATGTACGTAAATAAGTTGTGAGTGATGATAACTTATTTGAATTGACTTGAACTTAAAATATAAGAGATGTTTGTGTGGAATCTAATCAAATAAAAAAATATGTTCATTTACATTTTACAGCATAAACTTAAAATATATAGTGTAAAACAAAAATGTAAATACTTGAAATTGTTTTTTTCTTAATTCCATAATTCCAAATTAATAACATTAGCTGATAAATCGTATTATATATATATATATATATATATATATATATATATATATATATATATATATATATATATATATATTATATATTATAGTATTAAGTATCAAGAAATGTGTATTTACATAATATATTGTTATTACAACAAGGGATTTCACTCGTATGCTTGTTCAATTACTTACAAATATTTACGCTTCATTTTGCAATTAGGTTGTACACAGAAAAGTTACTCAAGCTAATTATCCTTGAGATGAAAAACACGCGAACTTTGATATTAAACTTCTCTCGAAGTTCACAATTTAACAAGCCAAGACGCTTAACAACGGCAACCATGAACGGAGATTATGGATAAGTTTTCTTTTATGTTAATAGGATAGACAGTAGCAGACGAGCCACCTGATACTGGGTCAACGTCGGCCATTTTTCGCAATTAGCCCGGGCAACTAAATTTACCTAACCTTTCTTTTCTCTTTTTTACGCCGGGAAATGCACTGACGCATCCCACTGGGGAGTGGGTCTCCACAGGCGGGTCTGCTCCGCGCCACAGAATAACCACTCCCAACGTCTGGACAGTACGATGAGGTGAGGTTCCCATCCTCACCCCTTGCTCTGTTGCTCCCTTTTTTTATAAGAAAGTACAAAGAGCCCCCTCGGCTCAATTCGTTTCGCCCAAGGTGTTGAGGTCACCCTGGGGTACTGAGCCCCACCACCACTACAAGGCCTGAACCGTAGTGGGGGATATTTGCTTAACCTGAGTCATCTATGCATAGGCACAGGGGTTAAAATGTATTTTTGTTTAAGTGTCATTTTCGATACAAAGAAACAATACTTTGATGTATGACAGTACTCGCGAACGCATAGGGTCATTCAAGCCAATTCATAGATGATACTTAAATGAAATCCGCCACTGTGCGTCTGTCAAACCCATAATATAAAACCCGACTATGAACACCAGAAGCGCATAGATAGAAGCGTTCTTTGCGTAGTATTGTTTCATTATTTAGCTTTATTATGGCTATAACAACAAATACTAAAATCAAAATAATAATAATTAAGGGAGTTCCCATACAACAGAGTAGTTGTTGGCGTTTTTTGCTGTATCTCATGAACAGTAATAGCAAAGGAGGTTAAAATTTTCACAGATGTTGTATTTTTATTGCCACAATAATAACAAATACTAAATCAAACATTCCATACACCAAAAGTATTTTTTTACAATTTTTTCTGGTACTTGGCCGATTTTTGTCATCAATTTCTAATCTTAACAAGCCTTCAAGAATCTATCTCATAGGGAAATCAGTTTAAAATCAGTTATCTTTCATAAAGTCCAAAACGCATTAATGACATGGCATTTGGCATCGTATCCCTTAATTCCTGACAAAGTGATCAATTCACATCATCTTCCTTACAGATATCCAGATACTTATTGTTCTTTTCCACATTTGTAGCAGTAGATCCATATATTTATTACCTCGGGAACATACACTAATGTTATAATGTTTTCAGATCTGTAACGTGGAGACGTAGGGTGACGTTATTACATAGTAAGTTACGGATAAATGAAAATCTTATACCTTTAAACGAGCAATTCTTGTATATATATATATATATATATATATATATATATATATATATATATATAATCTGAATCTCGAAAATGGCTCCAACGATTTTCATGAAATTTTGTATACATGGGCTAAAACCGGCGATAAATCGATTTAGCTAGGATAGATTTTTAGGAAACATTTTTTTATCCGTGTTTTGGGCAACAATAAAATATGATTAGAATGCGAATGTAAATTTCGTTGTCGATTTGTATGTCATGATAGCTTAGTGGGAAAATTAGGTAGATAAATCCGAACGAGCCTGGTTCGAATCTCCAGTCCGAATTTTGTTTTTCCTTTTTTTAAGACCTTTTTTTGGAAGAAAAATTTTATCGTATGTAATCACTAAGGGTACCGAGCAAATGCTCGGTCAACCAGGTACTTATTATTTATATGGGAACGATTATACTTATCATTAATGTATTAGCCAGGTTAAATAGTCTAGTTATTACAATATGGCTGTGATAGTGAGAACACATTTTTAATTGTAGATGATATGACCGATACGATAAAGTATAGTTTTCGTTTTTGTGTCGTAAGCTAGTGCCATTGCCATGCAATAAGTATTCTATACGTTCTATTCGTTTAGCGTTTGTGCCACTACTTTTGTGTTTTGTGTCGAGTACTTTTTACAAAACCTCTAAATAACGTTCATCAAAGTTTTTTAACAGCCCTACGGTTTTAGCGTTTATCGCAACTGTAGAGCTATTCTATAAGGTCGTTTTCGAATCTCGAAAGCGGAATCCGCGGTGATATGACGAATATGATGATTTTGTATTGTATAAAAGTAGACTATCTATCTATACCAATAAATTTCGTTTTCGAAGTGAGCGTAATGTTAGCTCTATCACTCAGGTGAAGCTCGATATCGAAACGGTTTTTACAGAATAGCCCTACTGAATAGATTCAGAGCGTTCGCCACTTGTCTTTGTCACTTCACATCAGTGTGGTCACCGCGTCGATTCATCAGCTAATGTTCGAGAGAACTCCATTATAATATACACGTCCCCGCACCTGGCTTTGATCACTTTAATTGCTTTCTTATGTATATCATTTGTATGCTATATTTTAGCATTACGAATTGATAGGAAATTCATAATATTTTAGATATTACTGGCCTTTTCTCGCAATTTTGATAACAAGTTCTAGCCCGGGAGCCAGTAACAGGTCTTCCTGACCAACTTCTTCCCGCGAGATAATTCGTGAGACGTATCAGAGAATAGTATTATAAAGCCTAGTGGACGTCAGCTGGCACGCGGTTGGGGGGATGAGGGATGGGAGCCTCCCAATCATGTAGAGAAAACAAATAAGTCATTTCCTCTCGGCTGAAATATTTGTTAAATTGTAGTTAGCCCAATATCTTAACGAAAAAAAAATATTTCATGTTCTAGTCACCAACTGGCGTACAATGGACCATGTCATAACCAGCTGATTATATTTTTTTTCGTTGAGATATTGGGTTAACTACAATTTAACAAATATTTGAGCTAAGAGGAAGTGACTGAATTGTTATTTTATTTTTCTTCATACGTGGGGGGCTCCCACCGCTCATCCCTCCAACCGAGAGCCAGCTGACGATCACGAGGCTTTATGATACTGTTCTCTGATACGTCTTATGAAGTATCTCGCGGGAGGAAATTATTGACCAAATTTTCACCTGGCTCCGGACCATTCCGTTTTTGTCATAGTATTAGGTTTGATGTAGTATTTGCGTGAAAGTTAAGTCTACTCTTTCTTCTTATCTGCTTTAGCATTAACAGGATATTCGCCTTTATTAACAATAATCTCTTCGAGTTATATTGATGACACAGAAAAATATAACAAGTTTTTTTACAAATATAGATTCTTAATATATTATTACGTCACTGTCCACACAATTTTGTTTGCGTAAGCACCAAAATCCACGTATTCATTTCCACATTTATTAAACAAACCCACATACGGATAAATTAATTTATATCCAGTATTCGAACAAATTAATTGCATTTCCAAATAAATTCAAATATCTGGGTTATTTGCATATTCGATACTATTATGCCCTTTCACGTAAATGCAATGTTTGTTTGCGTGTATTAATAGGGATAGCCTGATGTAAGCTCAGCATGAACAAAACTAAGTCCCTATTCTCATCAGCGCATAACGAGGCCAATTATATTTTTCCTGATGCTAACGCGAATTCAATTATAATGAATTAACTTTTACGGTATCTATCGCGGTTTATTAAGTTTCTTATTTTACGTTACGTTATGATTTCGATACTTTACAGGAACCAGGGCCATAGGTCATGGGAATACCACGGGAGGACTCCTACTGGAGTCCTTTTTTTATACTGTCTAATACATCCGCCCCCACGGCTACTACTTTTAAAAAGCCTTTATTTAATTTATTATATTTTCAAAAGAATTATTAGTAACTTATTTTCAAAAGTATAATTGCGAACTGGGGAGACCCAGTAGATTTTAAATGTTGCCAGTTGCCCTATGACTCAGGAACCTTGGAAATCTGCATTAATTTTCTCTCCACAATTTCTATAACAAAATTTATTCGACTGAGTTTCCAAATCTATTAGATTCACAACATTTAATAAACGTACCGCCATGTCTATTTACCAATGAACATTGAAAAAAATATGGTTATATAATATTAAGTGCAATTTGCGAGCGACGATGCTTCAGTGGGTATAGACTCGGCCATGTGCGAGAAGGTCCGGGTTCAATCCTGACCCCCCTTATAAAGGTATCAACCTTTTTTTTTTCAAAATTTCTAAGCGTACCCTCAGCACAAGGCCATCGCTCCCTCACCAGTGAAAGAAAACAATCTGAGGAAACCTGCATGCCCGATGACATTGAAAGTCTTTGAAGATATGTGAAGTTACCAAACCCGCATTGGGCCAGCGCACTATGGCCCATCACCCTCCTCGCGTCTGTCACTTCTGTCTGTCTGTACGCGATAAATTTAAAAACTACGTGATGGAGTACCAAGCTATTTTCAGCAATAAATGCTTCGGATCTTGCGGCATGTCTTTATTATAATCTGCCAAGGTTTTATTTAAATTAGTTCAAACATAATATGGACATAATTATTGAAATGATCAGAAAATTTAAGCCGCTTCTACTACTACCTACGTCGAAAAGTCCTTAAAAGTCCTTATTTCTCTTATTTTACTTACATTTTTTATCCAGTTTGCCCCACAAACTAATCATATATTATACATCTACACTAATATTATAAAGAGGAAAACTTTGTTTGTTTGTTTGGTTGTAATGAATAGGCTCAAAAAGTACTGGACCGATTTCAAAAAGTCCTTCACCATTTGAAACCTACATTATCCACGAGTAACATAGGCTAAATTTTATTCTGGAAAAAAACAGTAAGATATTTGGGGTTTTCGGACACGAGGTGTAAAAAAATCAACCAGAAAAGTTACTTATTTTGCGTACGCTGCCTAAACTATTAAAGATAGAACCATAAAATGTTCAAATTAATTGTAGATCTTATAATTATCTACAAAAAAGTCAGCGACACGTTATACCTATCTATGTCGAATAAGGTACAATAACCATCTTTTTATTTAGATATTTTGAAATTTTTTTTACTACATTTAAACGCGTTTATTCTACTCTTGCTATGCTTTGGATCCTTAAGATATGAAGCTAAAGAGTTTGTTTATTTGAACGCGCTAATCTCAGGAACAATCGGTTGAATTTTTAATAAAACATTTCAGTGTTCGATAGCCATTTATCGGTAAAGATATATCATCCCGATAAGATGCCGTTGTAAATCTTAGTTAACGCAGGCGAAGCTGCGGGCAACAGCTAGTAACAAATAAATTTCAGGATCTCACATTCGTCATGTGAAGCATTCATAACCTACAAAACATGAATGGTATTAACACCCTGGGCGACCTAAAAAGAATGGGGTCGTCTCGACCTACTAAACAATAAGATGCTAACTAACACTTCAGGGTCTATTTCACACCCTCGCTTCCGTGGCCTTAATTAAAAGCCTTATTTATTGTATACTATTTGTTCTGTGTCACTTTATACAAAAAGTCGCAATTTGAAATGGAAATTTTTTGAATTCTACAAAAGAAACCCAATGGAATTTTCGGAGATATATTCTTCCATATAAGCTAGCGTAGCTATATTATGTAATTATCAGGGGGCCTAGCCAAAATGCCATTCTTAAAGCGTTAACGAAGTTCGAAAATGATAAAATGTATGGGATGGACCACGTGATTAAGCGCGGCCTTATGTCAATCCCATACATTTTCATTTCTAGGCCCCCTGGTATGTCTTCGGATGCCAGCTAATTATTTATATAAAATAATTAAAAGAAATTCGATATCACGAACAATAATTCGTATACATATTATGTACTGAAATATTTGTTATTTTCATAATAATTTACTTGAATAAAATTCATACATTATTTTAGGTAAAATTTAAAAAATATCTAGTGATTTATTTTAATTGTCCTCAAATGGGTCAAATTTATTTGCACTGCATATTTGTAATTTGAAATTCGGAATTCTACGGAATAAAAAGTAGAGTTTAGTCAATGATACATCCCGCTGAGTAAATTATTATCAATCACAATATTATGACTACGCAAAGTAAATATTTCAACATGTACATTATCATAATAAATATTTACTATCATTGAATTGATTTTTTGCTTGTAGTTTTTTAACAATATTTACCTATATATGATGAGTGGCAATATTTGTCTAGTAAATTGTGTCCTCCTTCCTGCCAGGGGAATATCAGATAAATTGGAAAATTCCAGGAAACTTGCCGTAGGGAAAATAAACAAGGATATGGCTAAATCTATATTTTCATAGCAAAATTTTTCACACAAATTCAAAGACTTTTTTTAAATCAGGCATACAGGTTTCCTCATGTTTTCCTTCACCGGTGAGCGAGCGTTGATGGCTGGTTCAAGGTGCACTTCGAAATTTAGAAAACCCATAGGTCATCACAGGGGGTCAGGATCAAACCCGAACTTCTTACTTAAAAGGCCGAGCCCATACCTATTAGACCATCTTCGTCTTTTTAATATTTATAATACTTTACTAATATTTATCAGATAGATGTTTAAAAAGCAATTGTTAACTTCTAATATTTAAAATAATTTCATTAAATGAAATTACTTTACAATTTTTTTGCCATTTTTTTATTTAAGCCTCTAGCCTCAATTCGCATTTTGACATTTTAATAAAACGACACTTTACTATCTATGAGTTGGAGGGAATTCGTTGTCTATGAAACGCAATTACAGCTCTAATGAGTCTCGTGTGGTTTCATTTTGACGAATCTTCCATGATATTACTTTGCATGAATGCAATTTGAATAAAACATGTCTTAGGCGTGAAAAGGCATATTTGTACGTTAAAAGTATATTTAGGTACAATATAAGTGTATATCTTCAGCTTCACTAAACATCAAAGAAAATATGTTCAGTAAAGTTAAACACGTGAAAACTTTTTTTATATGATAGGAGGGCAAACGAGCAGTCGGATCATTTTGACGACTATCGACGTCCGAATAAATCCGTACAACTAGAAATTATGCAGTGATGAGTTTCACTCCTTTTTCCTATATAAGCCACCGAAATCTCACAAATCGCACGAAATGCGACAGCGTAGCTGTCACTTTACGCCGGTATCATGTGAGGGAAAAGTACCATCCCGGTCGTTCCGGCCCTATCAGTCTGCGATGCAGCATGGCTGTACCTTTCACAAAATAAAGATGCATAGAATAGGACAGTTCCTAATAGACACGTTTATCTGAGCCGAACGCGTCGAATCGAACGAAAGAAATGTTGGAATTATTTTTATGAATTTCTTTCAAAACATTGAAAGAACTGAAGAATTTCTAGACGAATGCGCTTGACGCACGGATCATGCGACCGACTCTACCGATGAGCTCGAATCACTCAAGGGAGCAATATAGATGTGTACTAAATTTAAACAGTCGATTCTTTTGGTTCGGATAGTCCGTACACTCATTTTTACAACCACTAAATACCTTCTTGGCTTCGATTCGTTGGATGTGATCAGGACACAGATATTTATTACTTCAGCCGAGCGCTCAGTATTTCTAAATACATGGCCGAGTGATCGGCCGATCGCTTTAATTAGCAAAGAGCAATAAAAAAGTTACTTAGAAGTCAAAACTCATTCTATTTTTGGGCCGCTTGTAGCCAAGGATTTTTCAAGCACAGACACATAATTAATAAAATACTTAAATTGAATTAGATAAAATATTTAAAATCAAAACATTTATTGCTTACAAAGAAAATCATCTTACATTAAGCAATTGTTAAATGATAAAGTTAGTAACGACAGTGCTAACAATAATGATACTGCAATAGAGAATGTTGATGGTATAATAACATTGGAACAATTTAGTGCCTCTAGTCTCTACAACAACTTAATTTTAATTTGCCAAGCACTCAACAGTTTTAATTGTTTAGACCATTTGTGGGAAAATAAAATAAATTGTAATTATTTTTATGTACAGCGACCTCAGCTAACATTAAAGTAGCAAGCGAAAACAAAATATTTTCTTTATTACTCATGCTCATTAAAATTAATAATTAATAAGCTTAAATTATTACTTGTTATATATTAACACAACGTTAACTTAGTCTAAGCCAGTGATTCCCAAAGTGATCCAGGCGAACTCCCAGGGATCCACGGAAGACTTGAAGAGGGTCCACGATGAGCGTGATAAAAAATGGGGGTCTACAATCGTAACCCCGCTTACGATTGTGGACCCCCATTTTTTATCCATCCATCGTCCATGAACATTAATTTGATTTCGATAGTGAAGAACCAAAATGTTGGCTTGATAATAAGCAATTATTGACAAAAAAAGCTCAGCAAGGGGTCTACCTGATGCAGGAAAATTTTGAAAGTGGTCTATGAAACAAAAGAGTTTGGAAACCCCTGGTCTAAGCAATAATGGACACAAGCAAAAAGCATTTTGTACGTGAAGACTTTAATCCTTACTAATATTATTAATGTAAATGTAGGGATGTTTGTTACCCTTTTACGTTCATCAAGTGATGAAAACTTTGTCGAAACCGGTCGTTCAATTTGTAATTGTAATAATATATAAAATAAACAGGGGATTAAGTATAAATAAGTTTTATTGTAGTGACTATAACCAGGAAGACAAAAACTTTTTTTTATTCCCCGCCAGGATTCGAACCAGTTCCATCTTCCATCTCCAGCTTGAAAGCCAACTCGCTAACCATTGAGCCACAGGGGTCGTCAAAATATAAAATATGTTTAAAATAGATCTATTATATATAATTCCAGTATCACGATGTTTGTCCGGGATGAACTCCGAAACTACTGAACCGATTTTAATGTTTTTTCTCTAAAAATATGTTCTTTTCTCCAACTTAAAAGATAGTATAGTTTATTTCTCAACAAAAAACTGCTACATACCAAATATTTTTGACAGAACGAAGTCTGTCAGGTACGCTAGTATATTATATTTGGCAAATGCGGAGATTTCAAGTCGATATAGACATAGAACATACCTATTTATCTTATGGTCTAAAGTCTAAACAACCTAATATTATACAAGTAAGAAAAACTAAAATAACAACTATTAATTTATGCTAGACCTTATTTGGGTAGCTTGAAGCTTGTGTAAGATGTTTGGAAGTTTTAAGCCCTATTGAAGGTTTTAGGGAGTTGTAGCTACTAACAACTACCCTTACAACAATATTAGTGTCTGTTGCCCTTTTTGGTGTTACATAAGACCCGTATATTTTATTAAGACGCTATTTTATATAACTTCTAAAAGCTTTGTAGCTTTATTTTGGGTTGGTTGGTATGACGCATTTCTAGTGAGCAAGATTTGTTTTATAAATATATTTTGGCTTTATAAAACTAGTTACTGTTAGTAAGATCATGAAACTCATTTACTACTATTACTTTATTAACTACGGAACACCATCCATTTTAAAACCAAACATGTAGCTGAAAAAAATTCAGCTACTTTAAACATAACCATAGGATTTTTTAGAAATTTTCTTATTTGAGTTAGTGTTCAGTAAGTGTAGTTCAATGGCCACCGTAATAATTATGTGCTTGTACAAAGTATTTTCTGTTTTATTTGAAATATAAATAAAACTATTTAAATTAAATTTAAATACTAAAAATATGTCTTGGAATAACTGAGGGGGAACATATTATACACAAACGAAATTAATTGTACGTTTTAAAAATACTTTTACTCAAATAAATTTTGCTGTCGTCGCCCTTGGTGCCTTTGTGCACCCTGCCATGGATAAAGGTGCATGACATTACAAGGAATTTTAAGGGTCTCCTACATTTTTTGGACAACTGCAGTAGTAGTTGTAAATACAGCACTATTTTTAATACGCTGTGTATTTTCCAACCATTAAAATCAAAAGTAAAATATGTTGCATCAAATCATTTTTTTCATTCAAAATAGAAACCAAAAAAAAAGCATTTTTCCAACGTTAATTCACTCTACCACTGGTTCCAAGGTAAGCCCACTGAGGGGAAGCGGTGAAAATAAGTCTTGAATCGTCTAAGTCAACATTCAAAATCTGTGACGAAACTGGAATAATGAAGAAATGTCAGCATCATGCATGTCAACATTCGAGTAAAAAACAGCTGTTTTGAAAAGTGAAAGAGGGCACGGGGTAGGAGGAGGGGCTAAACCACATTTGTTTGCGCTACCAGTATATTAAAAATGCGCCCTGCATAAATTACTCTTCCATAAGTTGTATCTACTAACCGACCCGACACTGTTTGTACTTTGTACTGTCTTAACATCGTTTTGTTAAAAAGTAAAAAAGTAAAGTATCAACTCCTATATATCCCACTGCTGGGCACGGGTCTCCTCCTCGAAATGAGGCGAGGAGGGTAATGGGCCATAGTTCACCGATGCGCTGGCCCAATGTAGGTTGGTGAACTTCACATACCTTCAAAGACTTTCAATCTCATCAGGCATGCAGGTTAGGTTAGGTTAGGTTAGGTTAGGTTAGGTAAGCGAACGATGGCCTCGTGTTTGAGGTGCACTTACATGTCTGGGCCGTCTTAGCGCTCGTTAAAGGGGACCTTTGTTCAGCAGTGGGTGTATGGGCCAATGACAACGATCATGATGATGGCTTATGTAAAATATCTTTCACGGACATTATTATAATTATTATAACATTTTGCCAATCAATAATTTTATTCTTTTTAAACGACTTCTAAGAAGGCGTTTCTCGATTCGAACGTACCTATATAATATGTGTTTGTTGTATATACTGTCTTTAATAAAATGATATCAAGTTTAACCATCAATTGATCCAGCCGCTTACGAAGAGTTTAGTGACCCATACTGATATAGAATCGAAAAGATATAGGTATAAATATGAATATAAAGTCGAACATACTAAAATAGACTCGGATTCTGACCATGTCAATAATACTCACAAAAATATGACAGCATTGTAGTGGCAAAACACTCGGTGTTGCAGTATTTCGGGCATGTTATAACAATATTACAATGTTGATGTTCGAATACCCATAGCTACACGTGCCCTGTTACTAACACGATTGAAACAGACAAAGGAAACTCAAATTGAATACAGTATAGGTTCACTTTCAAAGTATTGAGTAACGTCGGTAGGTCGATATCTAATCAAATCGAATCGGCGTTTGCCTAACCTTTTCCCAAGTATATTTGGAGTCAACTTCCAGTCTAACCAATGCAGCTGAACCAGTATTTCAAATGGTGAGGCTTTCTACCTGACCTCTACAACCCAGTAACAGATACCCCGTAGTAAGACTAGTTGTCAGACTTTGTGGCTTCAATAGTCAAAAGTAATTTTTTTTAATGAAACTTCTTTAGAATCGTTGTGATTTCAAAGCGGATGCAACAAAAAAAACGACAGGTAAGAGACACAAATACAAAAGAGCGAGAGAGCAAATGTCGGTGTGTATGTATATTGCATACTGTTTAATACTTGCTTGTATTTGAGCATTTAACGTGTGTTTTACTTCTATCGTCTGTTCAAAATAGTACCATCAAAGTATCTTTTTGAATGTCAATTGAGTCTACTACCGGTTCCATGAAAGCCCACTGAGAAGAACCGGTGAAACAAACTCAGTGAAACTTATCTTTTCAAACATTCTATTACAATATAACTATCCTAGTATATTATATGAGAAGAATCTTGCAGATGATATAACAAACCAACTGACAAAGATCCCCGCAACCCAACCGAAAGATGCAAGCTGGGACCAACAGCTTATCGTGCTTTCAAGGGCATACAGGAGTCTGGGTATATAAAAATGGATCCGCAGACCAACTCTAGCAAGCGTGGCTCAACCTGATAGATTGACGCACGTGGCTGCTATTATCCATGAGCACCTCATCAAATCAAATGGGATGTCGAACTCAATGTAAGCTCATCGAGAATAGGTTGTTTGATTTTTTGCGTTCAATACCTTAGGCTAGTATATTCTAAAAAAACGGCTTATTTTTTTAAACTTATATATGCGAGTAGCAAGGGATCGGTCGTCTTGGCGTTCATTGAGGGAGGCCTATATTCCCGGGCAGTCCTCCCTATATCTGAAGAATCTGGCCTTGCCGGGACCAGTCTGAGGTCATCCTGTTCCCTGCGGATTTGGGACTCTCACAAAGCGGCTGAAAGCGCTCGCTGGTTTTAGTGGGTTAGTGCATCCCAATGCAAGTCACACACGCCAGTATGCCTTAACGAGGTCCTGATATGGTGCGAAAGCATTTCCAATGCGACATTAAAAAAAACCTATGTTCAGCAGCGGATGGATATAGCTGATGGTGATGATGATTGATATATAACAAAGACAGCCGCCTAGAAAGCAGTTGTGGACAGTAAATGTTAGTCGGAGAGTATCTTATTTTTTTATAGCATAGGAGGGCAAACGAACAGCCGAAGCCTTGCGACTATCGAAGCCTATTAACTATAACTATCACTTTACGCCGGTATTATGTGAGCGAGAGGTACCACCCCAGTCGTGACGGCCCAATTCGGCTGCAAAGCAGCATGGCAATACCTCTTTACAATACATACTCGCTCTCTACTCTCTTCATACGAAGGTGCTTGCTTCTGATGATGTATTCTAACAAATAAACATGATAAGCCCTTACATAATTATAGCAACCGTCAGTAATAACAGAGACCCGTCCCTAGGCATTGTCTTGTCAGAATATCATACGTGGCTTAATTTAATACCTACTTGTTTGAACACAATTCTCTATAATGTTGTCAGCCAATTGTGTTGTGACAATGTGTAAATTACTTCTATGTTCAGGGATTTTGTAGTTCGCGGTTTATTTGGTATTCATTACCAGCATCTATACAGATTAAATGAATTGGAATGTCTGTTTGTAATATTAAAATAACCACTTTTTATTCAAAGCATATGGATGTGCACACGGTACATAAACCAAAAAATGTCTGTCTTTCTATTTGTTTTCGTTAATCTCTGAAACGGCTGAACCGATCTTGACGGACCATTGCCCAACAGAAAGCTGATGTAATAAGGAGTAACTTAGACTTTAAAATAATCATCATCAATCCGGATAAAACTGTAAACGATCAAACAACTAATACCTAATATGAACTCTAGCACACTTTCTTTTTGATCTAAAAATTAACTCGAATGCCATGACCGCTAACAGTAACGCATTGTATTTTCATTAAATATTATTTAAATAGAAGTTTCGTATCTGTCGGACGGTATTTTTTTCTTCCTCTCGCATTGTTCATTCTTTGTTACTCAGAGAAGAGCAAGAGACCGAGCTCTTTCACCGAGACTTAAAATATTATGTTTTAAGAGAAACTAGTTACGTGGCTTAGTTCCAAGTAAAGTTGACTATTTTCATGGAGTACAGCGACCACATACCATCAGGTACACGCCTACCAGTTGCTATTACTGATATATAAAAATCTCTTTCAAAAGTCTCTCAGAGAATAAATTCTTTAAACCTAAAACCCAGCGGTACTCCTCTTCGTTGTACTGTTAAACCTCGGGATGGCGTTGGCGTACTCCGCTGCTCTGCTGTCTGCTGGATGGTACTACCTTCTTCTGCGGGGCTTAAATATGCCCCTCTCGTTTCCTCTTACTGCCGTGATGCTGTAACATATATATTATGTTACATAGATTTTATTCGTTTTTAATACTAAATTCATATTCCGCGCGCGAATTTCTTCATTCGCTTACTCAATTACTATTGGTCGTGTCATATTACGATGTCACGATATGTGGAACGTCTTGGAATCGAGTCGTGCCGGTTACGGACCGGTCGATCGTTCTTTTTCTGCCTGAGAGTGCTGAGGAGCGCACACGCGCCGCGTTATATTTTAAGTGGGTGAGTCCTTGTAGGAACACACGTGTATCCTTAAGTTATCTCTTTGTTATAATTAGTGTGTAAGCCTTCTGCTAGTAATTATGAATGTAAAACGCTAAAATTAATTTACAACCAAAATGCACTGCCTTACAATTTAATAGTGTTTTTTTAGTAATATTTTATCATAGGACTTAGTGCTTATCTTTATTGTGTTCTGTGCTTATATGCTTTTAATGGCCATTTCCGTGTCAACCCTGGACATTCATGGGGGTTGGTTACGGAAAGGCTCACCCGTGTTGGCGTGACCTTTCAGGGTCCCAGGCGTTGCCGTCGTGGTCGGTGCGGTGCTATTCCTGGGCGTGGCCGAGTAGCTGTGGACGGGGTCCAGAAGGAAGCAGACGACGGGAACCAGAGCAGCTGGGATCCCACTACCCACTTATTTACTTACCCACGGACCCCACGGATCCCACTACCCACTTATTTACTTACCCACGGACCCCACGGATCTCACTACCCAAGGATCTCACTGATCCCACACTTCTCCCGACCTCTCTCTTCGGGCACGGTGCACACCACAAGACTAGCTTCGGTCCTGCTCACCGCCACGTTGAGCAACGGGACGGCACGCTGGACGAAGCACGGACCACGTGGCACGAGACACGGACTCAGTCTTGTTAAGTTCTTTTTTTGATTAGCTCCCAACTTGATATCAGGAATATCGAACCCACGCTCTCTTACAACCTCTAATTAGCTTAATTAATTTTCTCATATTTTTAATAGTCGGCCTAAACTATTTTTTCCAAATCTAACTTAACTTGTTATGTAAGATTTAATATTTCTATAATATATTAATAACTAATTTAATATCTTTTATTTTCATTTATACTCATTTAAATCATATTTTTTTTAAACGTAACAATGCGTAGGAGTACTTTCTACTCTCTACTCAATTAAGTGGGAGACGGCGTCCCCACACCGTCGCCCCGAGATCCCCCCTAAGGCGGGACGTTGCCGTCGTCGTGATTGATCTCACGACGTCCTCGTCTCGGCCTTATTCTGGAATCGAGCGCCTCTATCTCTCCCTGACGCTCAGCCTCTTCTTACGGAAGATCTGCCAACTATGTCCAGCAACAGCTGTTGTCTGCCTTGTTGTCAGCTGCGTCTAGTTGGAGATCGACTGACCCTTAGAGTAGCTTTAAGTATTATTAAAATTACATAATAATTTACCAAATTACCAAGCTACTTATAGCTTGGTTAGTCCGTGGGCCTCATATGCAATGACCAATTTGTGTAATCGTACAATAAACCTTGGCACTGTTTGTCTCAAGTGATAACATTTGTTCTGTTATTATTCAGAGATGTGCTCATAATTTACTCTAACACACGGCGCTGATAAATTATTTTCCGTGTGAATGTGGGTTCGGATCCTACTGTGATTCAATTCGCAGCCTCCTATGTTAAAATAGACAATTGTCTATTCATAAAGATAATTATTTATGTATTCATCATTGCGCTCAGAGAAAATAAATAAGAAATATAAAGGTGACAACGTCTAATAACTTGATATTACGGGCAGCATGCACGAAAAAGATGACGTCATGTAGCGTTCCGCCAGCGAGAGCGCGGCACGATCGAGAGCGAGGCATGATCGGCTCGAGCGATCGGCTCAGTTCCACAGTACCACTCCGGTCGTAACGGCCAAATTCGGCTGCAATGGACTAGAAACACTACCTCTTAACAAAATTTCCCAGAATACTTCTCAAATGTTTGAAAATTTTGGGTTAGAATTATATACTTCTTGTGGCGTTGTTTGCTCAGTGTAGTAGTTGATCTCTGCAGCGTAGTCCAGTATCCACTTAGCATAAAAGTTATATAAGAGTACACTTACAGGCCAGAAATTACTCTAGTTAAGCCTTCTGATTTAAAAAGAATTTTAATCATTTTAATAGATTTCTACATAATCTATCAAAAAGAAACCATTCCTTTATATTTCTATGGTCTAAGTTACATAGAAATGAGGACTTAGTAAATAAGGGATTGGGCCAAATATCTAGTCTTGAATCGTCCATTAATTACTCAATGTCAATACGAGGGGCCGCCACTTCGGCATAATTAAGCACTAAGTCCTCCTTTTACGTGATCAAAGTTAATGACCTAGTTGGCTGCTCAAATATCGCCTATATATTTTAAGATTTATTATTTTCGTGTACTAGTAGGATGAATGCGCTGTCCCGCGCTCCCGGCTATATGGGTACTACTATATTTCTTGTTTCTCACATGAAACAGCTTTGCTGTGTTTGAGAGAGAAGAGCAGGAAGGGCAAGACTAGCATCGAAAAAGAAGATTTTTACGTGAAATAGTAACAAACATATTATGTCCATAAATTCTTATAAACTCTAGCATTTACAATATTCGTAATATGTTTGAATGAGCAAAAAAAAAAGTAAACAAATATAAAATACATCCTTTATATACGCTCATATCATTTAGCCTTTAGTGAAAGAGTGATCTCTCAACCCCAGAGCAAATACGCCTTAGAGGCCATTTCTATCTTGCAATCAAGAATCTGTATTTATGTACATTCATCTCAGTCTAATATTAAACCATTTAAATGTCTTGGAATGTTTGAACGACGAACACGACCTTTGATACCCGTAATGATCCTTATCTCATTAATGAATTGAACGCATTCTAAACAAACAAATTGTTTTATCTGTGCAGGTCATCGAGCTTAAAGCATCGGCACGACTTCCTGAGCAGCTGATATCATGCGTTATCAGACCAGCCCCACGAACATCTGGCACGCGTGTCAGTCGCGGACGAAACCTACGACCGTCCCAACCTAAATCACGACGAAATACAGAAATTGATTCCGACGAAATTGTTTTGGAAAAATTGAATCCGTCGAAATAAATTCCAACGAATCAGTCCGAAAATGACAAAAGTGCGCAGTGATTTTGTGGGGAAATGATGTGCGATTTGTTAAAATGGGTGATCTGTTGCCGAGTATACCGAAAAGTACATTGGCTAGCGAAGTAGACGGGCACTACAGTGTGGGTCTGGACGCGTACAGTACTGATGAGGAGCTGGCTGCAGTGGAGCTGTTCAAGGACTATCCTGAAGGACTGCTGAGGTTCGCCTCGGTGTGCTGCGTGCTGTTCATGCTCGTCGGCATCCCGGGGAATCTGATCACGATTGTCGCGTTGGCGCGATGTAAGAAAGTATGTATTTTTTATATTGTTTTCTTATGTTTACGCGCTTTTAATCATTATAATGAAACAACTTTTACGGATTTTATCGCGGTTTATTGAGTTTTTAAGCTATTGCATAGATTCTATCGCGGTCCTTGAGCGCGGGGACCGAATCGAGAAATTCTGTAACGAAAAAAACCTTATGGTCTCAGAGAGATGAGACGTAATTTTTGTTAAATATTTTGTATAAACAAATGTGCCTATAATTACTTACCTATCCAAAAGTGCTCATAGCTATTTTTTGTTTATTTTGATTTTGAGGCTTGGATTTTGATTTTATTATTTTTATTATGGGATTCCAAACAGGTGTTAGTGGCCAGCAACTTTTTATTACAAAATTTTATATTATTATCATTGATGTTTTTACTGTTAAATCTAATTAATTTTATAAATCTTATATATTCAATTTGAAGAGATACCTATATTACGAGAGTCTCGCGAAATAAAAATAAATTATGGAGTTCCGCAAAAGCAAGCAGCAAATACATGGTAAATATTCCGTTTTGAATAATTTTAAGAATATTAGATTTTTTTATAAATATTATAAAAATATCAAACGAAACGACTTAATGAGAAAACTTTTTTGTTTACAACAATAATATTTTTACTCTACTTTTTTTCTTGTTATGAAATGTGTTACTGTTATCAAGTTCATTCAGTCATTAAAAAGATATAAAAGTAATTATTTACGTTTTTATTAAATAATGCTTATCATTTTACAATTATTGCATGTTTATAATATTTCTTAATATTTATTAGATGAATAAATGAATAATTTATTATGTACACACAAAATTCTTAATTATTTAATAATACATGTTATATAAATAATAATTTGAATGCGGTTCAAAAACGATCTTAACCCTAAAAATATATTTCAAGTATAGTGTGAACATGGTGTGAACAGTAAAGGAAATATTTGATTAAAATCTCATGTAATATATAAAAGGTATTATTATTTTATTTATTAATAGCTAACCAAGCGTTGAAAGATATTTATCGAAATTTTAAAATAATAGAGATCGTCTTGATGGTTTATATTCTAAGCCTTAATGAGGGTTTACCCTTAGTCCATGCTGTCATAAAAATAAAGTTGTAAAAAAAAACTTTTTTGGACATTTTATATACTTAGAAATTTTACTCTGGAGTGTAGATGTCAACGTTCTCCGTTACATTGATGTAGGACGGGTCAAACAAGGATTTATATTTACCTACTCTCCAGAGTAGCGCGCACGATATTTCGAATTTTACTAGGTGAGCCATTTGCTCACCTACCTACCGATTGAGCTTAAAGGCCGAGGCCTAAAAGTTCTTTCGAAAAAAAAAAAGGATAAGTAAATATTTTTTGTGTCTTACCTATATGAAACCATATAGAACTATTAGTGAATTTTAAATGTCTCACATTATAACAAATAATGTTCAATTTTCAAATCAACATTAAACATGTTAACTTAAATCTCTCTCATTATAATGTATGGGATTTTTTACAACTCCTAACGTTTTGTGTAATTAAAACAATCGTGCAACAACGATCATGAAAAATATTCCTCACAAATTAAATACACACAGTTTTTCATTTTTGTTTAACTGAGCTTGACATTGTTTCTCATTGAAAATGACCATCATAATTGGATAAAGCAAGTAATGATAATTAGTTTGGGAAACTCTACATTGTTTACACTAGGTTAATCCTTTAGGTCACCTAGTTTTACAATTCTTTATACAGATTTCGCTAAAGTAAACAGATTAGCAAGGAACACGCTAAAGCAAAACGAAGAATATTATATTTGGCACGTGTGAAATTATCATATAAATACTAGACGACAGCGAATACCGTGAGATGGAGACGATAAATATTAAAGGACCCGACCCTTTTAACCCTCCCCTCCAGATGTCTAGAAAATAGGTAAGAAATGTCGGACCGTACCAGACGCGAGTGAATTTGTCCCACCTCAAATATGTCATTTCCATCTCGAAGCAAATTCTTGCTTTACCCTTTAAGAAAAACAAGCTCATCGCCGCGGCGCCACTCACCAATAATTTAAAAATATAAACACACATCCTCTGAAACAGACGGACAACCATTATCATCATCTTCAGCCCTTATCCGTCCATTCCTGAACATATGCCTTCCAAGACGACCGATCCCTTGCCACTCGCATCCAACACGGAGATCGTCTTCCCACCTGTTTGATGGCCGACCAATACTTCGCCTACCTTAACGCGGCCTCCATTGAACCTTATTGGCCCACCGGCCATCCGTTCTTCTTAGTGCGTGACCAGTCCAGACAACCATATTTAGTTATAATTCTATCGAATTCAAAAGGTTCTGTTGATTTCAAAGTTGATACGTTCGACGAAGTGGATACGTTCAAATAAACAAACTCTTCAGCTTTATTATACATGTACGTTTGGGCCGCTCCTTGCGCGGCCTTTCTATTTGTGAGAAGCGTCAGATGTATTTAGCTTTCACATTTACACTAGCGAGCGACGCGCGCGATAATATCAACGCTTGCACTAAGCGTTGATACTATCGCGTGAAAACCTATGTTTTACTCTGATGAATAAGCTATATATGAAGTTTTATAAAAACGCATACCGTAGCTTATGTGAAACAGTAACAAACATACGTACAAACATCCGCATTAAAAGTATTAGAGGGATTAGATTAGATCTATATATAAGCTAAGTCATTATTACCAAATCATATTGCATCAAGAAGATAAATAAATAACAATTACACATTGACTTTAATCCCATAAGATAAAATCTGTAAAGTGATAGACACTATTTTATCGCGTTTCGTGCTGTTTGCGAGTTTCGGGTAGAACATTGGGCCCGTAATATCTATAGACGCTTTACACCACATAAATCTGGTGCCGTGGTAAGTTTCCAAAGAACTTGTGTTACAGGTATCACACAACGGAAATACATATATTTTATACTTTCTATATTGATACATATATTTATGAATTTTATTATATAATACACATCATGGCTCAGGAACACAGAAACTTTTTGTTCCCTGTCGAGATTCGAACCCGCTACCTCTCGGCATACGCGCCAACGCACTAACCATTGAGCCACAGAGCTCGTCATAGAGCAACGCACGCAACCTTTGATTACCATAGACTCCGGCTGCTCGGTTGCCTTCTTATTACGAAAATCTTTAACCAAAAATAACCATGAAAAACATCGAAAGCTCCATTCATCGTGCAATTAATTTTATCTACCTCTTGTATAGATTGGGAGTAGAATTATCGCCAATCGGTTCAACTCGGTAATCCCCCGGGATAATCCCGGGAAACTTCCTCATCCGTGTAATACTAGGTATGTATATGCTTTAATTATTTTTACCAACCACTTTCGTTTCTGTAAATATTAAAATCTACCAATCCACCCATATGATCACAGTCTAATATTATACATCTTATATTTATTCGTTTATTGTTTATAATGTATACAAAACTTATACAATATATAGGTATTTTTTGTTACCACTATATAGTTATTAGTCTAGAGATACACGGTTATCTCAATAACCATTATTCATTTGAAATAACTATATTTAATTCTAAGAATTAATAAAATGACAATTCATCTTACTTTAGAGTCGGTTGTTTCAAATCATCTGTTAGCGTAAGAGACTTCGTTAAAGTTTAACGTCTGTTAAAAACAACGCTCTTTGGTCACTAAAGTTCGTTACCGCCATCTTCGTACCTACATATTCGTTAAAATCGGTCGATGCACCCCGCCCTTAGTATCGTAAAAAAAATTAAAACTGCGATCATTTTCATTGAAATCCGAAACATGTATATTAAAATGACTTTTAGGGTACTATCGGGGTTTTTTAAGATTTATACATTCCAAAGTACGGATACTTCACACACAGTAGCACATGGTATTTGTTGCCGAAAAATGCTACGTGTGTACTCTGCCTTATATTTTCAAGAAAATATTTCCACGCGTAAAAGGTAACTTTCCGCTATAAAGATTATAATTTGAGTAAGTCCAATAGCGCTGTGACGTTTCTACTTCAAATGTTGGGTTAAGTTCGACACTTAAGTAATCCTGGAGTCTAAACTTGGAGTCAAAGTACAATTCCTTATTGAAGAACTTCTGTACATAACGCTTTGATAGCTTGTGATCGTGACTGTACTTGAGTACTTATGAAATTCTTACACCGGCACGTGCTGTATGATACTGTTACGCACGTAAGCTTACCGAAAATTTTGCTCTTGCTCGAAAATACCTAAAACATTTGAGTGCATAATCAGTCACTATTATATTTTTATTGAATAGCTGACGAAAATTAATTAGACAGTAAGAGAAATGAATAATATAAATATTAAAATCAGTTAATTCACGGTACTGGAGGTATTTGCTGTCCTTACTTGCTGACGCTTACGTCTAGAACGGTACCATTTGCTGCTGTCGCCCTATGTCTAGGCTAAATTCAGATTACTTGTGCTGATAAGCGACGTCAAGCACTTATCATCAAATGATTTGTATTAAAATTAGCTGGTTAACTACTAGCTGTACTGGGACTACGTAGTAATTGAAAGGCCAACCGACTCAGGTTTTATCTTTCTCTTTGAAATACTTAAGTGTTTTAAATACAATAATTGGTGATCAGAGTAAGATAAAATCAAAGGAGAGACAGAGACAGTGCATGCGTAAGAGAGATGGAATGCATAGTGTAATGACATTACATAGAAATTTTAAACTATTTATAAATGATTTATATCGTCAGATTAAAGGTCGAACTACTAACTTACACAATGTCTGTCAGATATCAGAATCTCAAAATAACACAAAAGTTACAATGAGTACTTTTACTTCGAAGTTTAAGAATAATATCTAAAAATTAAAATAAACTTTAGTTTAAAATTCATTTGTTTTCTTTGACAACATTTATCTTTTTACAACGTATTGTTAGCCAGTACTCATCAAGCTTTCAGAAGTAGTCAAACAGTGTCAAGAGTAATAAGGACTTTGATAGACAGACGCGACAAACGAATTCCACGCGTCACTGATAACGTTATTTTAGGAACATTTAAAATGATTCAATACTAGGTTTTACAACATACTTTGTGCGTTATAAGACCGCACGCCAAACAACTATTCATAACCATTGCTTACATTCTAAAGAGTAAGGCTTCTTGGACCTAGAGATCTAGGTTCCATCCTGAACCGTGTGATGTCTTAAAATAGGTGAAATATAAGATCGTCGTTTGTTGGCCGGTGAAGTAAAATATCGTGAGGAAATCCGAAATTTGCATACCCGATTAGATCAAGTTTTTAGTTTGTGAAGTTCACCAACCCGCATTGGGCTAGCGAATGGGGCAACTATGGCCCAACATTCTCCTCCAGTGACTATTTTTAAAGGTTGATTTTATTATTATTTATATCTTTACTATTATTTATTGTTTTCCAATGTTCTTACTAGATATCAGACGTATGTTCTGCACTAAACTTTTTGTAATGGTAGAAATGTGAATTCAAACCATTCTTGAATGCACTGGAATATACCTATATATATTTTTACGTAAATCGGTCTAGTCGTTTACGAGAAGATTAGTCACATACACAAAGACAAAATAGTTTTTATATATAAAGATGTATTTAATAGACAAACTTACAGACATAAATATTAAATAACATTTTGAAAATATCAAATATTTTCCTTTCAAATTCACTTAAATTAAACTAACAAAGAATGTTATAGATAAGATAAGGCTTTATACTAAAATCTAAGTCGGAAACGTTTGTGCCCATCCTTAAACGTCAGCGTAACGTAAGCTAACAGTAAAAATAATCCCCAAGTAACCTATTAGGCTCAGGAATATTAAAAGTAAGTATTTTTGGGTTGGGTTTTACTAATGAAAACTTATTATTAAGTGGGATGACGAGAACGGCTTTTACAACGTTAAGGTTTCTGTCTGACAATATTTTAGACTGGTATTATAACTCACCTGATACTCAGTATAAATATTATACAATACAGAAACTTCGAACAATGAATAGCGCGTTGGCGCTCAAGCCGGAGGTAGAGGGTTCAAATCCGCCAGGGAACAAAAAAAAGTTTTGTGTTCCTGGGGCCTGGATGTGTATTACATATTATTATGTGTATTGCAAAATAAAAATCTTAAATATAGTATGTATTAATATAAAAAGTATTAAATATGCGTATTTTCGTTTTGTAGTATTATTATTATTATTATATAAATGGATGGATGCTCGTGACTCAGTGGTAATAGCCGCACGGATCGATTCAACAGGTTAAGCAACGCTTGTCGAGGTTGGTCCGTGGATGGGACCATTTTTACTTACCGAGACTCCTCAATGCCTCGGAAAGCACGTTAAGCTGTAGGTCCCGGATGTTATTAGTGGATCTTTGACAGTCGTTACGGGTCAGAAGCCTGAGTATCTGACTACCAGTCTTACCACGTGGTACCGTATCACCCAGTTACTGGGTTGTGGAGGTCCAATAAGCAGTCGCTCCATGTTAAATACTGGTATTCAGCTGAATCCGGTTAGACTAGAAGCCGACCCCAAAATATAGTTGGAAAAAGACTTGGCAAGATGAATAATTGTGTGAACATAACGTGAATATTTTAATGTACAAAACTCTAAGAGCCTAAGGGTATCACAACATCCTAAAACTTTATAAAACTTTGTGACAATAATTTGACATCTAAAAGTTCTTCAAGTCTAAGTTCCAAGGGTGAAGAACCTTCATAGAGGATTTAAAAGGCTCTTACAAATTTACATAAACTTGCGATCCGGGTGCGAAAGTTTTTATACACGTGATTTAAATAATTGAAAAATAAAATAAGATCAAGAAAAATCTCACATCTATATAAAAGCTAGATAATTTATGGAAAACTAGCTATTGCCCGCGGCTTTGCCCGCGTCACCAAAAAGATTCCTTTTTTTTAACACGCTTCTATTAGCTTCACCTGTATGTTTGTATGTATGTATGTATGTTTGTAACCGACTCCTTTGAGCTCGATTTTGTCCTACTTTGAACGATCAGATTTAATTCAAACGTTACACATCTGTCAAAAACCGATGACAATGCAATAATTCGATTACAAAATCCGATTATCCCAATTAGATTCGCCAGGATTAATTAATTCCTTTCCGCATCCTTTGCATGCGAGTAAGAGAGAGAGCTAGTGCGCGAACTCGGAGAGACTTGTAAAGCGTGATTTTTTTTTAGTTTTTTAACTTTATTTATTATGTATCCTATGTTACTTCTAGTACCTCCAAAAACATGTGTATAAAGTTTCATGATGATCGATTGAGTAGTTTTCAAGTGAAAGCGTAACAAACATCTTTACTTTCACAATTATAATATTAATGAGGATAGTATACAATACGGACTAGACGCCCGTCACTATCAGTGACTATTAAAATAATTTATTGATATGACGTAACTTTTCCAAGGTCATTGACTACCTACTATGTCAACGACTTACTAAAACGTATTAAAACTATCAACACATATATATCTTACTGCTGGGCACGGCTCTCCTCATCATAGTTCACCGATGCGTTGGTCCGATGCGATTTGGTGAACTTCACACACCTTCAAAGACTTTCAATCTCATTAAGCATGCAGGTTTTCTCACGATTTTTTCCTTCACCGATGAGCGAGAGATGGTCTCGTGTTTAGGGTTCACTTAGAAATTTAGAAAAACCCATTTCAAGATAGCATGAGAGCAACGATGGTCCAGTGGTGGGTGGACTCGGCCTCTTATGCAAGCGGTTCCGAGTTCCATCCTGACCCGTCCGTGTGTACTTTAAAATGGGTTTAACTAAATTTATAAGTGCACTGCAAACACGAGACCATCGTTCGCTCACCGGTAAAGGAAAACATCGTGAGGAAACCTGCCTGATGAGATTGAAAGTCTTTGAAGGTGTAAGTTCACCGCGTTGGGCCTGCGTATCGGTGTACTATTTGCCATTAACCCTCTTCGCCTGATTTCGAAGAGGAGACCCATGCCCAGCAGTGGGACATATAAGGGTTGATACATTCCAAGACACCACAGATGCCTAAGACTTACTACAAGTAAGGATATCACTACGGACTCTGCAGCCTAACCTTATGTTTGTCACCAGGTGCGCAACGCGACCGCCGTGTTCATCATGAACCTGTCCTGCTCCGACCTGCTGTTCTGCTGCTTCAACCTGCCTCTCGCAGCGTCCACCTTCTGGCAGCGCTCATGGTCACACGGCCGGACGCTGTGCCGGATGTTTCCACTGGCGCGGTACGCCCTGGTGGCTGTGTCGCTGTTCACCGTCCTCGCTATCACCATCAACAGATATGTCATGATATCACACCCTAGACTGTATCCTAAGTATGTATCCTGTTTTAATTAGAACGTATTAATTGATATCATAAACCAACATCGGAACTACAATATTTTTATGTGAATTGGATAGAGAGATCCAACTATTATTAGATTATAGATATCTCATTGTTGTTGTCACTTATTGTCCTAAGACGATATCCGTGCAGTAGGCGGTCTGCGTTGGATGCTAGTGGCGTGGATCGGTCGTCTTGTCCTCTATTCAGAGGGCATAAATTCAGCAGTGGACGGATAAAGGCTGATGATGATGATGATGATGATAGATCTCTTTCGCACAGTAACCACACCCCTTCAGTTCCTAAGTTCACTAACAAGCAATATATCCTTGTTATCTAAATCTCACTATAATTAAGCAAGCAAAAATATCCAGTCAGCTAAAGTTACTAACAATCTAGACGCGATAAAATACATAATTAAAAGAAACCATAGCTCATATTTCAGGCAATTTATAAAACAGTAAAACGAAGACAAAGTTTTAAATCTCCTTTGTCTTCGGTTTGAGTATTGTAATAGAAGTTGCAAACTTGTATAGAAACGCAAATTCTACGTTTTAACTACATTCTGTTGAATTTGTTTGTTAGTAGTAATAAAACCAAGTTTTACGCGCTATGACGAGTTCTTGATAGAAGGGAGTCGTTGTGGGTTATTACAAGAACACTTTAATACAATCTTTAAGTTTATAACCGAAACGTAAAGTGAAAAGCGAATGAATGATGTGTCATCATCATCATTATCATCAGCCTTTATCCGTGAACGCTAAGACAACCGATCCCCTGCCACTCGCATCCAACACGGACCTGACACTGCACGGAGATAGTCTTCCCACCTGGTTAATGGTCGACCAACACTTCGTCTACCTAAACGCGGCCTCCACTAAATGTGTACCATCCCTTAAATAGTCAAAATTTATTCAGCTTCTAATTAAAGTTAGGCCGGGAAAACGAAAAAAAAATAGATGAAATTATTGTAACTCATATAATAGAATTTTTTGACCACAATAAAACCTCCACAGATTCTCAATTCAATTTTTATTATTTTTACTATTAACATTTTAACAGAACGCTTACAAGTTAACATTTCTTTTTTTAATTTTATTAATGATACTTTGATTACTTTCAACGCTGAACTCACTAATTAAATACTTAAAATTGTAGACAAGAGGCTGATGAATCAATAACAGCACCCCGCGATTTCACCCGCGTACCGCTCATTCCCGTTTGTGTACCATGTGTTATTCTGATGTATAGGCTTTAATTATTGCTATGGGTCTACCGAGAACTAATAATGGCAAAAAGAGAAAAAAGAAATTGCGATTGAAGAGGTTTCTTTGAAATTTTTACCACTTTCTAAAGGAGATTTGAAGCCAAAACAAAAATAATTCCTCGAAATTTCAGTTGACAGATGACATTTTTTGAAATACCATATGAAAATCGCTATTTTTTTAAACTTTTTTTTTTGCCATCAGATCCGGGTAGACCTATAATTTCCATTAAAATCCATTCAATAGTTTTTGCGTAAAGAAGTAAAAAACCTCCGCAAATAAAAACTTTCGCGTATTAGTATAGTAACATTATTACATTTCATCTCTTAAATATATTATGTATTACTAAGTGTACTCGAATAATAAAAATGATTCATACTTTTCATATTGTAGTTCGCAGAAGGCATTATTATCTTGGAATATAAATATTCAGACATTTAGGTGCTAGATTTTTTTTTTTTTTACTTTATTTGGAAGTGACTAAACAAAAAATATTAATAAAACAACATCACAAATCATAGACAAAACGTTCCTTCTGATTTGTAATCTTTCAACTTTCAATATTAAAACCCGGATGTAACTTCGACATCGAGTTTTGGGTATTTTTTTTTCATGGTTTTAAGGGGCTAAATTGAGTATTATTATTCAACAGTGGAATGATAATGATGATAATAGTTATAATATTTATGATGGTTCTTATAATTTACAGATTGTACAAGAGACAGTATTTGGCGATCATGGTAGCCAGTACGTGGTTGTTTTCCTTCGGAGCCCTGATAGCTACGTGGCTTGAGAAATGGGGCCGCTTCGGCTTAGACCCATCAATAGGATCTTGCTCCATACTCCCGGACCGCAACAACCGATCACCAAAAGAGTTCCTATTCGTTGGTGCATTCATGCTACCGTGCTTGGCAATAGTGACCTGTTATGCCAGAATATTCTGCATAGTCAGAGAGGCTGCTAGACGGTCAAGAGCTCCCGGTCGAGGCAAACCCAGACAAGGGCTCGAGGATTCAGCTGTCGGTTCAGCATCAACAGCAATAGAGCGGTCGCCAGGACCTGAAAATGGATATAATCATATAGCACCTTCTAGGAAGCTTCTTGCTCCCCCAGTACTTCACTGTCCGCCAACACCCGGTCCAGAAAGGTCTTCCTCATCAGGAGTGGATACGCTAGATGGACATGATGACGAATGTGCCCTAGATGCGAAACCACGAACGCCAAGCTTGGGAGAAACGTCCAAAAAATTCAAGCAAGCGGCCATCGCTTTAAAGCGCTCCCCGGTCCAAGTGAGACCGCCTCGTTTGACGCCAAAGGACAGGAAACTGTTAAAAATGATAATGGCCATAATGTTATCATTTTGGGTCTGTTACTTACCGATAACGTTGACGAAGCTGTTCCGAGAGTTCACATCGCATCCCGCCGCGAATATAGCCGGATACATATTGATATACTTGACGACATGCATCAACCCGATAATATACGTGGTGATGTCAAGCGAGTACAGACAGGCGTATAAGAACCTGCTAATGTGCAGGCGGAGGGCGTGACGTTCACCCGGCGAAGGCGTCTCCGAAAAACGCCCGCCGTAAATTTTGGTCCTTCGAGCCGCCTGAGTTAAAGTTTGAGCCGTCCGTTTGTGCTAGTGTGAAGTTGTTCTGAAATATTATGTAATGCATCATAGTGTGTCGTTTACTTTGTGATAGTATATGTTGACATTGTACAATCATTGTTTATTATTCTATCATTAGGGTTGCCGCTCCGCCATGTACACTTTTTGTAAGGACATTATCGCTTAGCGATAGTGCCGTTGTTGACTAATCATTATTGTAATTATCACATATTTGTACTGCACTTAAAGTGTGATTCAAGTCACGTATGATATTTTAATATTATCCGCCGAAATTGTAAAACACAATTATAGTGGCGGTAACTTTAATATTTGTATACTTTAAATTGTATAGTGACAACCATTAAATACGGAGAAATGTGTAAAATCAAATAACTTTATGATTGTTGAAGCGATCTAGAGAAAATCTCAAATAATTAAGATGTAAGTCCTTTAATATACGCTAGCATTCCCATATCTAAGTGGACAGAACGTGTATGTGTGACTCAATATGAGTATTTCCTGGAAAACCACAAAACGATCATTCATTTACTGTAAAATGTTTATACATGTCTGACGTGACTTTGCAATGGCGGGACAAAATGTGTGTGTTAACTCGAGTGTGGTGAACCTTACTGATCTGGCTGAGGTGGAACTGTTCAAGGGATACCCGAACGGTCTGCTCAATTTCGCGACCGCCTGCTGCATCATCTTCATGTGCATTGGGATACCAGGGAACATTATTACCATCATCGCCCTGACGAAGTACGAGAAGGTAAGCTTTTTATCATTAATTAGCAGCGCCCCGCGGTTTCACCCGCGTATTTCCCCTTCCCGTGGAGGTACGGGGATAAATTATAGCCTATATGTTACTCTGATGTATAAGCTATATTTTTATAAAGTTTCATTAACATCCATCTAGTAGTTCTTACGTGAAGCAGTAACAAACATCCGTACTCACAAACTTTCGCATTTATAATATTCGTAGGATATATGACAATCTATCCAAATTTGATTATTTCATAATTAATGCAATATGAATCAGTATTAATATTTATGAAGTACTGTATAGTGTATTCCTCTAATTAAATATTGTTATAAAAATATAAATGTGTTTATGTTACTCATACATTAATATCGATATGAATTTGAAAAAAAAATAGTTGTTTATCAGGGTATTCAATTTAATAAAATTATATAATTTTTAAATATTTTGGGAAGATATTATAATATGATATTATTATAATAAACAAGCGGCTGTCTGCGTCTTCGCATGCGTTAACAAACTTTTTAATAAAAAAAAAGATTTTAATAAAAAAGAAAATTTTAATGTATCCTGTATTACTTTTAATATGTACCTCCAATAATATGTGTAGAAAGTTTATTAAGGCTCGATTTAGTAGTTTTCGCGTGGAAGTATAACAAACAAACTGGCACTTAAAATGTTTACGTTCACTTCAACTTATATCTAGTTTCATGTTTGGTTAATCTACACACACATCACACAACTTAATCCTATATATTAATAATATAATTGAATTAAAAAGCAGTCATTCACTCCTAGCTACATTAGTTGAATATAATTCACAGTAAGGAGGTGGCGTGACTGTGCGTCGGTTGACATCGGCTCCGTAAAAAATATATCCGCAAAAATATAAAAAGTGTCGTAAAGTTATTAAAATATGTTTGGACAAAGTGACTAAGTGTTAAAGTAACCAGTGCTAATATAAAATAGTGAAAAAACATTAATAATAAATCATAATTGGCAATAAATTTAGTGGACGTCTTTTACCAATTTATGATCCAAGGAGATTTATTCGTGAAGGAAAATTCAAGCAGGATAGCCCATTTCATAGCAAAAAGTGATAAGTATATAGTGCATTGAGAAATTCGATAAGAAAGTGATATTATACTACTATAGGAGTGACTTGCAAAAATTGTAACTTGTATAGCAAGATAATCTTTATCTAGTGACATCTGGTAACACAAACACGCACTATAACTTCATTAGTAAAGGGATTATACAATTCATAAATCGAATATTCCTACTAGTACGACATAAATTAACAAGAGGGCGCCACTAATACTTATTTTGGGCTAATATCATTAGAGGGCACCACCTGTACCACAACCAGTTACTACAGACTTAGTTTGGCAAAAATACCACCAGGGGACGACACCTGTACCTGATCCAATTAAAAGTTTATACTACTACAAATATAGCCTATACAATATTGCATCCCTTTCTACGCAAAAGGCAATAGTAAACATGGATAACCTTCAATCTTTTTTTGACCAAATGAAAATTGAAATGTCAAAACAAACCGAGGACATTATGGCACGGATTGATGAGAAACTGGTCCCTTTTGGACTAGAAATGCAGGAATTAAGATCAGAAAATGAGAAGTTAAAAGAAAAAATATATAATCTTGAAAAACACAAAAGAATGAACAACCTAATTTTATATGGAGTAAAAGAAACCGAAAAATCGACAGCTGATCTCATAGAAATCGTCAAAAAAATTTTGAAAAATGATTTGAATATTATCCTTGAAAACAGGGACGTAAATATGATTTACAGAATTGGAAAAAGGAACGAAGAAAAAGGAAAGGAAAGGCCAATTCTCTTGGTATTCGTTAATTTCTGGAAAAAAACCGAGATAGTGGCAAATAAAAAGAAATTGAAGAATGTGCATGTGTCTGAAGACTACCCGAAAGAAATCCTTGAAATAAGGAAGAAACTACAGCCGAAAGTGAAAGAAGAAAGAAAGAAAGGCAACTACGCATTCATAAATTATGACAAGCTAGTTATTAAACAAGGGAAACTTAGCAATGAGAAACGAAAAAGAGAACTATCAACTTCGCCTAATGCACAAGCGAATCCTCGTAAGCAGCAATTGTCAGGAAAAACACAGCGTCTAAATGCTTTCGACGTAATGAGGAATAGAAGTAACTCCCTACCTTCGTCCAACTTGCCAAATGCCCAGAATGCATAGTACAACGTCATCAGCCACCGAAGAAACACATTAAACAAACAACAACTTAAATATTACAAAAACAAAACATTTCCCAACCCGACTTGTCCTCGTGGGGAATTAGACTGCAACCCTCCACCAAATACAGAAATAGATCAAGATATAATATATAGAAAACCAACTCTCAAGATTTGCACTTATAATGTAAGAACACTTTTATCAACAGAACGATTTCTTGAATTAACTAATGCTCTAAAAAATATTAATTGGGATATCATAGGTCTTGCAGAAATCCGAAAAATGGGCTGTAACATCGAAGAGTACAGCGACCTTATCTTTTGTTACATCAGTGAGACTAAAGGATTATATGGAGTCGGATTTCTAATCAAAAAGAAATACAAAAACAACATTACCAACTTTATAGGAATCTCTGAAAGAGTAGCTCTCTTACAAGTAAAATTTGAGTGCCTCTCCCTGTCAATAATTCAAGTATATTCACCGACTGAGAGATCAACAGAAGAAGAAATTGACAAATTTTACAAAGACATAGAATACGCTCACACTATGACTGAAGGAAAGGTCATAGTCATGGGAGATTTTAACGCAAAAATAGGCCGTCCAAAAACAGGCTACTACCCAGTGATGGGAAAACATGGTTACGGAGTGTGCAACGAAAGAGGTGAAGGCTTTTGAGTTATGCTTTTCAACACAAATTGTCAATAATGAACACATTCTTTAAAAAGAAGGAGAGCAGAAGATGGACATGGAGATCACCCGACCTCAAAATTAAAAATGAAATAGATTTTATAATGATAAATCACCATAAACTTATAACTAACATCGAGGTACTAAGTAAATTTCAATTTGCTTCTGATCACAGATTAGTGAGAGCAACACTACTTTTAAGTCGCCCAATAAAAAGCAGAAAAACATACACAACACCACTTAATATCCCCAAGACAGAAGCAGAAATAAAAAGTTACACCGAAAACCTACAAACACATACAGAACATATCGAAACAGACTGTATAGATATTCAAACATACTATAATATGCTAGAAAAATGCATAGCAGAGAGCTTAAAATACATAAAACCTATAAATTCTCATAAACATAATATTTTCTCTAAAGACACAGTTGAACTTATAAAAAGGCGCACGGAACTACTACACATAAAGAACAAAACCAAATATATGAAAGAAGAACTCAGCAGAATATACAAAGAGACCAATAGATCAATCAGAAAGGACTACAATAAGCACAGATACGAGACTATTTCAAGAAACATCAAGAACTTTAGAAGTACTAAGAAAGCCTATAAAGAACTAACTACACATAAGACATGGATTCAAAAACTCGAGGATATATCACAACAAACAAAATCTAGAAAAGACGTAATAGACCATGCAACAACTTTTACAAAAATTTATATAGAAAAAAGATCAACATTGAAGCAGAAACAAAAACAACTCACATAAACACGACTGAAAACGTTAGACCAATTGAAGATTCTGAAGTCTACGAACATATAAAAAAGCTGAAGGCAGAGAAGAGTCCCGGATCAGATGGTTTATGCAATGAAGCCCTCAAAATAGGAGCACCTGTTTTAACCCGCCATTTTACGAAATTATTTAATATGATCCTAGACGAAGAAAAAGTACCAAATCAATGGTGTACATCTGACATAATTTTGCTCTTCAAAAAAGGAAGCCCCTTGGACATAGGAAATTATAGACCCATAAGTCTGCTGGCCAGCACATACAAACTATTCTCATCCATAATTTTAAAAAGAATATCAGATAACATTGATAAACAGCAACCAAAGGAACAAGCAGGATTCAGATCGGGCTTTAGCACAATGGACCATATACAGACATTACAACAAGTCATAGAAAAATACCGAGAATATAATAGACCTCTGTATGTGGCCTTCATTGACTACAGCAAAGCTTTTGACAGCATCAGTCACTGTTCGATTTGGAATGCACTGCAACAATCAAATATTAACTATAAATACATCAATATCTTAAAATATATTTATTCAAAAAGTACGAGCAGAGTAAAATTGGAAATTAGAGGGGATCCAATAAACATAGAACGAGGAGTTAGACAGGGAGATCCTCTATCCCCGAAGCTGTTTATAGCAGTACTTGAAAAAATTTTCCAAAAACTAGACTGGAAAAATAGGGGTGTGCTCATAAACGGACAATATTTAAACCATCTGAGATTTGCTGATGATATTGTAATAATAGCCGAAACTGCCAAAGACTTAGAAGAAATGATGATATCACTTGACTGCGAAAGCTCCGAAATAGGCCTAGAAATAAATGAGAATAAAACTAAAATAATAACCAACCACCGTGAACACCCGATAGCGATAAAAGGGAACATTATAGAATACGTCAGTGACTACATCTACTTAGGAAAGCTAATTTCATTCAAAACATCAAGTAATGAAGATGAAGTAACAAGAAGAATCAACACAACTTGGAAGAAATTCTGGGCATTAAGAGAAATCTTAAAAGGGAATTATAGTTTTCATATGAAAAAGACAGTATTTGATACATGCCTACTACCCTGCTTGTTGTATGGCTGCCAAACTTGGGTATTTACAAATAAAATAAAACAAAAAATCAAACGCAGTCAAACAGCAATGGAAAGGAGCATGTTGAAAATTAAAAAAATACACAAAATTAAGAGCGAATATATTCGTCAAAAAACGAAACTCACCGATGCACTCCGACACGCCCTCTTACTAAAGTGGAGATGGGCCGGACACATCTCACGATGCCCAGACAGACGATGGACCATTAAAGCTACACAATGGAAAGGACCAAAGGGAAAAAGGAATGTTGGTCGGCCAATACGTCGGTGGGCTGATGACATATCACAGGTCGCAGGAAACGACTGGATAAAATCAGGCAAGGACAGGGAGTTATGGAAAAGGATGGAGGAGGCCTTTACCCAAATAGGGGTCCATATCTCATAAATAATACTAACATTAATTATAATAAGTAATTTTCCTTAATTTTTTTAACTTACTAACAAAACATTATATTGTAAAAACGAAAGTGATGATATGGAATAAATGGCTTTATTATTTATTATTATTATTATAATTCACAGTAATATTCAAGTGACGCAATGTCCCCACATATTATCTTATCAGTCCGTTTATTTTATGTTAACAGGAATATTGTATGGCGTTACTGAAAGAGCATTGGAAATAAGGATTTACACTGATTTTCCTCATAAAATAGTAATAATATTATTGTGATACGATTAACCAGCAACTTTGTCAACAGCATGGTGGTTTTTTAAACAAAAGTATATTTCTCGGTACACTTTTTTATATTCATAATTGTCATTATATTATATATATAATCAGCCTTCGATCCATAGATAACTTTTTCAAATATTGCAGCTTAACATTCTTCTGATAGAAGCTACGGATATTTTACAGCAAGTCAATATAAAAACTGACAATACTTTATATTACAAAAACTAATCCCGGTGGTAAATCAAGCTTATAAGAAAGACAATTACACGAACGAAATCTGTAATCATATACAGGGATAAAACAGACTTTTAAAATACGAATTTGATGTTTTAAAACATTCAAACCTAAATGTAAATCATAATATAAAGGAAGGTAGCACGAAAAAAAGCGATCTGCGATTGTCTACAACGCCCAAAGTTATCATAAATTCACGTATGGTCATGCTTTCTTTTCAGGTGCGCAACGCTACTGCGATTTTTATAATAAACCTATCGCTGTCGGATCTCTTGTTTTGCTGCTTTAACTTACCACTGGCTGCATCTACGTTTACCCAGCGATCATGGATCCACGGACCGCTGCTGTGCCGCATGTTCCCTTTTGCAAGATATGCCCTGGTTGCTGTATCATTGTTTACCATATCAGCCATTACCATCAACAGATATATCATAATTGCACATCCAAGGCTTTACCCAAAGTAAGTACTAATTTTATTAAGTTCATCATTAGCACATTTACGGTGCTTAATGCACTTCAGACTATTTGAAAACTTAATCGTGTAGCTTAGGTTGTAACTGAAGTTAGTGCTGGTAAAGGCACTACGAGTAACAAGTCTTTATGTAGCCTAGAAACTTCCACTCTTTGAAAAGCTAATAAAAAATTCGATACGAAAATGCGTCATCATCAAAATCAATTTTCACACCTTTGGCTCGAGAAACATTTTAGACAAGTAATTTTACCATTTGTACCATAAAACGGCCAAACAAAGCAATTTTAACAGTTCCTAGGAACACACTACACATGAACTGCATGTAGATATGCGAACGCCTTGAGACAAAGAATTAAGATTTCTGTGTCACTTGTAATTAATAGAGCCCGTTTTCTTAATAGAATTTATTAGTTTCAAATAACAATTAGAAACTAAAAAGTAATAGTTTCCAAAATAAAAGTAAAACCAACAAAACTTAGAAACTCTTAATAAATGTTTATTTTAATTAGTTTTTACCAAGTACAATAAGTAAGGATAGTGGCGTCATAGAAAATTAAATTCACCAAAAATTTTATCTTGTCCTAACAGGTTATATACGTCACGTAACATAGGACTCATGATAGCAAGTATATGGCTCGTGTCCTGGGGGATACTTATTGCAACATTTTTAGAAAAATGGGGAAGATTTGGACTAGATTGTGAAATCGCGTCGTGTTCCATAATACTTGACCACAACAATAGATCACCAAAAAGAGCACTATTCCTATTCGCTTTCACCATTCCTAGTTTGGCAATAGTATTGTGCTATGCAAGAATATTCTTCATTGTTAGAAAAACAACAAAGAACTCATTGAATAAGGATACAAATATACCAAAAGAAGAGGAATTAACATCTAGTGATCTATCAACATCTGCATCAGCAAGATTAACAGCAGAAATGAGTAGCCATCCAGTATCAGATCAAGAAGCGAATAGTGTAAACAATAGTACATCTAGTTTACCAGACTCAGCCGATAGTACTCCGGGCTTACAAAGGACCGTTACAATCAAAATTGAATCAAGAGATCCCAAAAAAACACGCACTGACGGCAAATCTGTAGCATACCAGCTCCGGAGAACAGCTCTTAGGAAATCTATGGCTCTTTTAAAAATGTCATTGCCAACCCGAAAAGACAGAAGATTGGGCACAATGATACTCGCAATAATGGTTTCCTTTTGCCTGTGCCACTTGCCAATTACGATTACTAAAGTGTTAAGAGAAATTAAACCCTCTCATGTTACTAACATTGCATCGTATATTTTATTGTATTTGTCATCCAGTATTAATCCTATAATTTATGTTGTCATGTCGAACGAATATCGAAAAGCATATAAGAACCTTTTCAAACGTCGGCGCAGAGCTAGTTTTCCTATTAAGCGATGACTCCTCGTAACTTGTGTTATTGTTATAAAGGGGAAACACTTGTTTACTGCTGGTCTCAATGGAAATAGTTTGACGTATTTTCTGGGAAATATGTTCATGCATTTATTTATCTTTTAGCATGTCATTCTTTGGCTTAGTTCAATTAGAATTTTGCTTAACAAAATAAAACTGTTATATTTATATAAAGTTCTAAACGATGTATACCGTAAGTCGTAAATCCCTTGAAAATTTACATCTAAACTCAACTAAGAGAAGGATGATATTCCAATAAGTGGAAAATTCTAGAGCAGCCTAATCAAATCTAACCCTACAAAAGCTTGCCAAATTAATTAGTTCTCAGCAAAGAAACGGAAGATTTTATATTACAAGATGTAAAGATATTGTAGCTGTATGTGGACTTTCTAGACACATATGAGATGTGGGATATTAAAACATTTACCACGTTTATTAGCTTTATATATGTCCGACAGACATACTGTACAAAACATTTTGTAGTGGACCGAATGTAAATCTTAAATATTCTCGAAAACACGAGAACACAAAAAATTGATCAAGTCGTTTTGGGGGAGTTCAGTTACATACAGACGCACATAAAAATTATATAAAGATATTAGGAAAGATCATATTTATACTCATAAATTCATAAGCTAGATTAATATTAAGGTATGAAAGACTGAATGAGTATTTGGCAAATGAATGTGAGTGTTTCAAAACTACGAATATGTTCTTGTTGTCGAATGATACTTAGAACAACAATTGTGTAGAATTTATACGTTTTGGTAAAATAAAAAGTGTGTATATAATATTATAAACTCAAAGATAATATTCTCAATAATATACTAAATGTTATAATTACTAAGGTAACTGAAATGTTTCGAAATCTCAATAACTGTAGTATTATATTTTTATATGGGACCTTATGTAGACAATTTAATTCGTTCATTATACGTATATTTCGTAAATATTATTTCATAAGTATGGGATCGTGCGGACAGAAATTCAAGCGTTCAGGCTTCAGCATTCCTTGTTTTGTATTACGAAGTACGTTCACAGACAACGCTCTAAATTCAACGCGACCGCGAAGAATTTAGAGCTTTCACTGCACGAGCCTCAAGCAATAATTATGATCCAAATAAATATATTATCGCTAAAGCAATTATAGTTTGTAATTACATTATTTATAAAGTTGTAAATATAGTTTTAGGAAGAAATTCAGTATTAGAGTTAGTGATAGAAAATGCAACTGTAATGTATGATACATTCAAGTCTTGAGAAGTGGTTTTACAAGATATTTGCGGACAGACAGACGAATACCAAAGAGTCATCCTACCGTTACTAAAGTGATGACAGTGTCAATAAAAGCGTTGACCTTATTATAAGAAAAATCATCGATTATATAACCGGAATAGAGCCTTAATGTAATGTGTTTTGCATGAAAAAAAAATCCGCCAAATTTGTACTGCGACGCTGCGTTAGTTCTGGGCTATGATTAACCGACTGAAGGCCATTGATAGATGATTGGCCGATGAGACGTCCACGGATCACTGGTTGGCTGAATTCCTATTACGTCAGTGTCTAATCACTGACCTGTATTTATTGCTCACATTAACTTACTTGGTCACCACCCGTATTATTTGCTAAGATAAATAGCGCGTAAAAATTTTCTAGCGATTATTGGCTACGTGACGAAAACCTAAAACCCCCTCTTGACCAAGCGTGTTATTATTAAATATCCCTTCCCCCCTAAAAGGGTAGTTACCTTACTTCTCTATCCGGTTATACGCTCGATAAACAAAATAAAACTTGGGATTGTTATAAACAAAAAAATTGTTCATAAATTACCTTATTTCTCTTACTTTACATGATATTTAATTGAAACAAATGAAAGCTGTCTTCTCACAGTTTACTTATTCTGTACCTAGCGTATTTATTAGAGGTATATATTTCTGAGAGAAAAAAAGTTATTTTGTGATAATAATGATGTCAAAGACATAGATTGGGTGGTGCTGTAACTTAGAAATGTTAAATAAATACAGAAATATTAATTTTTCACATTATTATATAAATATTTTAATACATAAACATTTAAAAAGCACAAACATTAAATTTGCACAATTTTGATGGGCCTACTATTAAAATCCAAAAAAAAATATATAAAAAACAATATATGCTATAAAAATGATTGAAAGAGTTTATAGGATCTTTCGTAATAAGAGGCCAGCTGGGCTCCTATTAATTTATCTAGTCGAGATAATAAATAAGAGAATGAGAAAATGTAAACACATAATAAAATTCACTACTGAGTATTATTTTACGTAATGTACATGCATTATCAGAAAAATAAAAAATTGTATGATCTCCGTAAAAATATAGTTATATAAATATATTGTAAAAAGTTTTATTGCAAAGCCATTTTAGACAGACATTTTAATATTCATTTTGTGCCCGGCTCAAGGGTGCCACTCCACCGCGGCGCACGGTATGGCTACGCACGGTTGTCAACTTTTGCTTTGCAAGAAAATGTTTGTACAACTCAAAAAAAAACTTACCAAATGACAACTTCCAAGGATGATTAATTATTATTATATGATATAATATATAGGCTTTTCACCACTAAAGTTATCAAATATGTTTACGAAAAATTTAATAAAGGCTTTTTCTTTTCTCGTACTAATATTCCTGGTTTTTGTTTATACTGTTTTTATATTTTTTGCAAAATTAACCGCAAATGAAATGTTAAAAACTTTTAATGATTTTGTAAAGGATCCCAGTATATCCGTGCTATTTCTAATAAGATGGGTCATGCTAGTGACGGTCGATCAGTCTTGGCGTTCATTGAAAGAGGTTTATGTCTTAAAAGGAACGACCTGATGACAATTATGAATTCTGAAAGTTTCTTTTTTCTTTTTTTTTCTGCCTATTGACTTAATCGGAATAGTGGGTGAGATGGCTGACCTAAAAAAAAAACAGATAGTACGAATGATCAAATCCTATGGACATAAATTGTAAATATTAACCAAAGAGATAAGTTATTATAGCATATTTATAATCTGTATTTTGCTGTTAAAATAAAAATAAGAGTGTAATGTAAATTGGGTCTGATTAACCGAACTATTACTATTAAAAGATATAAGTGGAAATAATTTTGTAATTTTTAATTCGAATTCATGTTTAGAAATACAAAATTCGAGTATCGCTTCGTATTAAATTAGTTATTGTAACTAAAATATAAATTGTATACCTACTCTAAGCAATAATATGTTTAGTTTTATTTTGTTTGCTAAGTATCGACTGATAAAATTTAAATATTTCATGTAATTATTATTTAAAGTATACTTTTTGTCAATAACTGTCAATACCTTATTTATGGACTTATATGAAAAAAATATTGTTATGATCAAATACACTAATACCTGTAAGCCATTGTACTTACCAAAGATGTAAAATCAATAAACAAAATGTTCAACTTACGAATTTTATTTTCTTCTTTTTTATCTGCCTAGCCTTTTCCCAACTATAGAGGAGCGACTTCAAGTCTAGCCGGATGCAGTTAAATACCAGAATTTTTACTTTATTTAACTAGGAAAGTAAGACTGATTGTCAGACGAATTCACAAAAAAAGCTGAAACCAACCGAGGCCACACTGGCAAATTACATTCTTTTTTCTGCCAGTACTAGTACTTCTTAAGAAGGCGCGCTCTACCGGCAAAACTTCTGTTCCCTAAATTGCAACCATTCGCTATTATTTATTATCACAAATTTACTATCACAAATTTAAATCCAAGATGGCCGCCATTACAAAATGGCGGGTTACATATTTTTTATAACTCCCTCAATAGGTATCAAATGAATGGACTTGGCTTGCTATACTATACACTATAATAAATTAAAAATTATATATTACAGTGCGTCTGCCTACATGAGATGCTTATTAATTGCCCTCCCAGCCTTGCTGTCTTTCGGAAAAAAGGGATGGGTAAGCAGCGTAACTTTACAAGATAATGTTTAAAACCGTTATATGACAATAGAAACAATGCATTCACATTTTGTATTTTATATAGTGAATAAATGGCCATATTTGTCTATGAGAAGTATCCGTAAAAACGACTCTAGTTATTTACAACAACTCATTACAACAAATTCTAGTTTTTAGACGCCATTTTTGTATAGTTGGGGTAACTATCACATCAAAAGTCTCTAATAATAATTTTAAAAATTCACACTGTAAAAATTAAGCTTTCTCTTTGTAGCATTTTCGACATATTTACATACCCAAACTTTTAATTTTTAATTCATTACAATAAATATGTTCCTATCGTTGTTTTTTCCGTTATTCGGATGCTTTAATTTTCGTATATACCAGAACACTTTTTCAACTTTCGCCCTATATAATATTACTAGCTGTACGCTGCACGCTTAGCTGTGGTCAATGAAGATGGTCGCGGATATGTGACTGTTGCAAAAAATAAATAAAAACAATCCTTAATGCAGATTATAATATATGTCGCCGCGATAATTATTCGGCGGATAAATATATTAATATTAGTTAATATTATTAGTTAAATTGTAATTAAAATTATGTACCAACGTTTATATAAAGATTTATGTGTAGAGTAAATACACTCAGTTAGTTCGCCCGTGACCCATGATGAGAGTTATGTTATCGGAACAAAGATTAGCATAGAATAATGAATTCAACGAATAAGCCCGACACCACCATAAACATCCCTGGCCTAATAGGCGCAGAAACGATTAGACGCTAGTGGTTCCAGGGACGCCAGCATCCGACGCCTTATGTAAATACATTACACAGCAAACGCCGCCGTCGCCGCCTCTGATGCAGCCGCCGCAGTCGCCTGGACCCGTCTCTTGCAACCACTCCCCTCTGTTAGATATAAATGGGATCATACCGATAGGAAAGCATTCGTAAGCCACCTCTCGTGAGTAACATAACAATTCGGGCGAACTATTAACAAAAGTACCATTCATTTATTAAGTATTAATTATTGTGATCGATCCTGAGAGACGAAATATAGTAAGTTGAACATATTTTATTAAAAGTAATTGTTCTTCACTTATCTTGTTTTTATTAAAAATCTATTAGTTACCTTTAGCTAAAAGGTTCCTTACAATTATTGTAGTATTCCCTATGTAATGTGTAAAATTATATTAACTTTAAGCAGAACCGGTGAATAAATATAAGATCGACGGTTCTGCCTATTTTAAAAGGAAACCCGCTACTAAGCCCTGTTCAAAACTCGATATATATTATGCCAAAATTTCATCTCAATCGGTGCTTTTAGAGTTTTTAAAACGTACACAAACGAACATAACATATATTTATGTTAATTATTTTCTCTACTCTATCATTGTATATTAGTTGGTGTAGACCGATAACCAGGTGCTATATATTTGACCGCTTACTAAATGATATTATATTGAATATGCAGTATTCAATATAATATCTAGTTGCCAAGTCATAAGTCCGCTGAACAGTCTTAACATAATAGAACCTACGAACAAACCATATACCCTCAACGTTATAACACATTTCCATCGTATTCATATTCATGTAATAAATTCTGTTCCGGATTTCTATAATGCAGCGTGTAGGGTAATAAATTCTGGATAGTTCCCCAGAATGTTGGGTAGGAGCTGATTAAGCAAGTTAATACTAGATAATTTATTATATGAAGTACACGGATCGGGTAGACGGGTTTGGAAAAGTATGTTTACTTAAGCTATTTTCGGTTAATTTTAATATAGGATTCGTTTAATCGTAGTTTAGTTTAAAAAATCTGTAGGGCTTTTCTGTAAAAACAATTTCAATATCGAGCTTCATCTGAGTGATATAACTCACTTTACGTCACTTCGAAAGTGAACTTTATTGATAATATAGATAGATAGTCGAGTTTTAAAGAATATAAATTTGTCATATTACCACGGATTTCGCTTTCGAGATTCGAAAACGACCTTACAGAATGGCCCTACTGGTTGATTCATGCTAGTTATGAAATCAAGCAAAAAAAACTATTCATACAAAAACGCGGTCAACGTCGCCCATCATTAATTCCACACGAGACTTGCATTTCATGAAACTTTGTGGGTTGCCTACAAGATCGTCTTAAAAATTGTAATTGCAGTGTTCTATAGGAACCCCACCATGGTTCAAGCTTTGTCGTGGTGGTAGGGCTCAGTAGCCTAGGGTGAGCCCAACACCTTGGGCGAAGCTAATTGAGCGAAGGGGGCTCTTTGTACCCCTCTTATAAGAAGAGGGGTGCATTTCCCCGCGTTAAAGAAAAAAAAAGTGTTTAATAGGAAAATAGCAAAAGTGAATTGGCAGTGTCAATTAAGATGGGACCGCACAGAGCTTTCTTCCCATTCGTCAGGTAATCCGCTTAGTAAATGGTTATAATATTATTAAAGGGCCTGGCCCTAATTATTCAATGTCATTAACACCGTTACCTAGAAAATTCTACCCCTTTTGCCCAAACGAGCCGAAATAAAAAATTGACAACCTCCGTGGCTCAATGGTCAACGTGTCGGCGCGCAAGCCCGGAGGTAGCGGGTTCGAATCTCGCCAGGGAACAAAAAAGTTTCTGTGTTCCTGGGTCATGGACGTGTATTAAATAACGTAATAAAAATCTTAAATATATGTATTAATATAGAAAATATTAAATTTATGTATTTCCGTTGTCTGGTACTCTTAACACAAGTTCTTCCAAAACTTACCACGAGACCAGATTGATGTGGTGTAAAAAGCGTCCATGGATATTAATTAATAATAAGAAATAAGATTTTTTATAGTTAACCTGTAAGCACCAGATCTCTTAGATAAAAAGCCGAAGGATAAGTAATAGACATGACTCTAAGGGCCTGTTTCACAATCTCCCTTTAAGTTCCCTATAGGCTATTGGCAACATATTTGACAGATGTTTGACAGATAGAGTATGGAGTATCTGTCAAACATCTGTCAAATATGTTGCCAATAGCCTATAGGGAACTTAAAGGGAGATTGTGAAACAGGCCCTTAAAATAATAAAAGAAATAGCAAAGCCTATCTTAAATATGTACTATAACATTAATTATAATATACGATTGAATAGTAAATAGATAAGAAAGTGAATGAAATTCAATATTAGTCGTAAGAACAAACGAAGCACTTTTTCTTTGAGTATCAATAGTGAAGAGAAAAATAAAAGAAATGTTTACGTAGAACTCTGTATAGTTTACGAACTACGGAGTAGTTTAAGACTTATATGAATGTGTAGTAAAACATGTAGTAAAATTGATGTTATAGACAGAATACCGGCCAAGGGTTGACAGGCTCTCGCTAAAGCTTTCAAGCCTTGAATCTTGAAAAAAATGTTTCCTATTTAAATTAAAACACTAGCTGTTGCCCACGGCTTCGCTCGCGTTCTATTCGGAGAACACAGACAGATTTTTTTTGAACTACCCTGCGAACTTTAATCTCCTATTTCATGCCCATTTAGGTACCTTAAAACGGTGGAACAATTATTAATGGTTATTTAATTCTTATCAAGTGCCTAAATGCAAAGTTTTATGGCGTCATCTTCTATGTATAATGAAGAACTTCTATACGAACTTTCATCCCCTATTTAAACCCCCCTAAGCTTTTTTTGCAACAAAAAGTAGCCATGTCCTTTCCCAAGCTCTAATCTATCTCTGTTCCAAGTTTCATCAAAATCGGTTTAGTGCTTTAGGCGTGAAAGCGTAACAGACAGACAGAGTTACTTTCGCATTTATAATATTAGTAAGGATTAATATCGAGCAAAATGCTTTAAATATTTCTTGCATGAAAACTCTCAAACCGCACAGTGTCAATTTAAAAATATGTTCAACCTCTTTTTACACTTTTGTATGAAATAGAGTTAAAAGTCTTTTAAAATATTTTTTCTGAAAATATCCCTAAAATAACTTGAATGAGGCAACCCCAATAAAATCCCTCAGTACATGAATAATATACGGATACGATGCTAACTTCCTAATGTTTCTGCTCTATTAATCTACCATTATCGACAAAGCGTAAACTTTGTGTGACATCGATTAATTTTCATCGAATGTGACTTCCCTATTGATATAGTCAGAGGTTATGATAAATAGCTTTTGTCAGATTTAAGTTCAATCATTATCATTCCAGGTCATAGTTTTTTATGCATTAAGGAGGCTATGCAGATGCATTGCCCGCTTTTTTCCTTCTCCACTTCCATTACTCATAGCTTTATCTATCTTACAAATTGTCCTTTAATATACAATCCGTCCGTCTTTAATATGCAATTCAACGGATTTCAATTTGAACAAAAAAGCTTTACATCGGCTATTTTGCAAGTATTTTATTACAAAATTTAGTCTTAATATTATATATAGGTGGTAAGCTCCGCTAACGTAATTAAATTTTTCATTTCATTACAAAGCTATTGTGGACAGCTCAAGAACGCAACAAAAAAGTATCATAAATAATAATAATAATAATATCTATCGACGCTTTTATACCACGTCAATCTGGTCCCGTGCTAAGTACTCGAAGAGAGTTGTGTTACGGGTACCAGACAACGGAAATACATATATTTAATACTTTTTATATTAATACTTATATTTAAGGTTTTTATTATATAATACACATATTTAATACACATCCATGACCCAGGAACAAATAAACTTTTTTTTTTGTTCCCTGGCGAGATTCGAACCCGCTACCTCCGGCTTGTTCGCCAACGCGCTAACCACTGCGCCACGGAGGTCGTCAAATGTGTGCAAATACAGTTGCAGTCGCATAGACGCTGAGAACTTTATTAGAGTCTTCGTTCTATTTCAAACAGCTTTAATTAGCTTACACTGCTTGAGAGTAGAGATAAGCCAGAGTTCCTACGCATATCCTATTTCCACCCCTTAGCTTAGCACCCAGTTTAACTATTTTTTATCATCTCATCATATGCTAAAATACAAACACCCGTATTCACAAACAATACTTTGAGGTGTCACAGTACTCCCGAACGCATAGGGTCATTCAAACAAATTCATAGACAATATTATTTGAAATCTGCAACTGTACGTCTGTCAAATCCATGTAAAACCCGACTACTGACAGTAGAAGCGCGTAGATAGAAGCTTTCATTGCATAATATTGATTCATCACTTAGCCAAGTACGCTCCTTGAATACGGGTGAAAGTACCCGAGCTAATCAAAACCAAACCTCTTTTGGTCGTTGGAAACTCAATATTCCATTTCTGAGAATAATATATGCGCTTATAGTATTAATACAACGATACACGTAGTTGCAATAACAACTTAATATTAAATGACGTAGCTTGGAGCTGAAATATTTGATATGAAATTCTTGAAATATCATTTACTTTATATACTTTCATAATATGAATATTTACTCAACTTAATATTGTCATGAGTACGATCAATGTACGAATTGTACAATAAAGTAACAAATTTTAAATTTAGAAAATTTAAAAAGAGATTTAAATTAAATAGAAATGATAAGTAAATTACTGAGCGTCTGTATTTCTAGTGGAATTTTGCTCACCACCTTAAGTTACAAAAAATCAGTAAACTTGAAAAAGAAACTATCAATTGTGGCAAGTTGAGGGTCAAAGGTGTGTAGAGGAAGAAACAGATGGGATGATGGATTCTTAATTTGTATTGGAGTAATTAAGTTAACTTCCAGTTATTGTAGTCCTATCCCAACCTTTTTTATTTTCTTTAACACCGGGAAATACGCTTAGACATCCCGCGGGCGAGAGGGTCTCCCCAGGCGGGAATGTGGGACTCGCTGCGCCCGAAAGCGTAAGAGGACCCCGGACCTCGACGGCTAGTTAGTCCCTCAGGGGACTGACGCCACCTCCACAGAGGTATTGCCTGGCAACACAGAACAACTCCTCCCAACTTCGGTACAGTACAATGAGGCGAGGTTCCCGTCCCCGCCCCTTGTCCCCTGCTCTTTTGCCGCCTCTTCTTAAAAGAAAGGGGTACAAAGGGCCCCTTCGGCTCAATCCGCTTAGCCCAAGATGCTGGGTTCACCCTAGGCTACTGCGACCCACAAGGCCACGACAAGACTTACACATTCTAACCTACCTCATTTAAACATTATAAATCTCGTTCATATCTTAAATGGATCGATATTCCATTAGTAGTAGGAAGCAACTAGGATCATCTATAATTAAAAACACAGGGTGCCATCTACCAGTCATCAAGGCTGTAACTTCTTAACCTACTTTTTTATTTTGATTTCTTAGGGCGGTGAAACCGCTTGTCGTCGCTGTGCTCTCCTGCTGGTAGGAGCAGCAGTATGCTCCTTTATCTACTCCGTCCCCTCCTGCGATATTACGTCCTCGTAGCAGGAGAGGACCCCCGGCTATGTGCTAAAGGCCATCGCTCGAATGACTGCAGGTCAGCGCCAACCTTCATATAGAGGCGCTCTTATATCCGTCCTAGCCGGGACCTTCCAAACCCTACGCTAACTGAACTGAAACTGAACGAAAATATATTGTTTTTTAATAAATACTTTAATAAGTGACAAGAACGCAATATGTTTCCCATCTGAAGGCGGATTAATGCTTCAACTCCCCTGCTCGCATGTGAAATGATGTAGATATCAAACATTCAAAGAAAATATGTAACTTATAGGCGTTAATATACGATTCCGACGCTGGGAGCGAGTGCGCGGTACGTGGGTTAGCGCTTATTGCCGATTTGTCTCACTGTAATTTATTGCGTATGTTGAATTAAAATAAAGAATATAAATTTAAAGGTGATGATGATAAAAAAATATGATAGTAATAAACATTACATATTTTACAGTATATTAATACATAAAGTGTTAACGTGTTAACGTACTTATAATGTATGCTAGTTATTTTAATATTTTAGTTGAGTAAAAAAAGTAAAGTATCAACCCTAATATGTCCCACTGCTGGGCATCAGTCTTCTCCTCGAAATCAGGCGAGGAGGGTAATGGGCCTTAGTTCACCGATGCGCTGGCCCAATGCGGGTTGGTGAACTTCACATACCTTTCAAAGACTTTTAATCTCATCAGGCATGCAGGTTTCCTCACGATGTTTTCCTTCACCGGTGAGCGAACGATGGGCTCGTGTTTGGGGTGCACTTAGAAATTTAGAAAAACCCATTTCAAGGTACACACGGACGGTTCAGGATCGAACCCGGAACCCCTTGCATAAGAGGCCGATTCCACCCACGCAAGTGATCATGAGGAGTCACTGAAAATCAGCGTATTAAATGCTGAGTTGCTACCTCTATTTTTTCCCAAATATTTAAATTTCTTCCTTTAATACTTGAAAATATAAAGACCTTCATCCTTATCACTCAGTCACTTACACCTCAGATCGACTCTAGAGCAAAGTAAATTGTAGCAATCGACGTACGTAATAATTTATGAAAAATTTAGAAACGATTACGATTACGACGACTTCCAAAAAAAGGAGGTTCTCAATTCGTCTGTATGTTTTTTTATTTTTTTTTAAGTCAGTTAAAGAATAACAGCTAAATAATTATGAATGCAAGTGTCTTGGGATCGTATTAGCATTCATTGAGGGAGACTTATGTTCAACGGTGGATAAAGGCTGATGATAATGATAAACATTCTATATTTAAATAGTGGAGGCAGCACTGGCAGGGTGGCCATGTGAGGATGTGTGAGGTTGTTGGCGTGTGTATGGTTCGGGTGCCGGTATAATACTCCTTTATTGAATGAATACAACATATCTTAAATACTAATTACAATATGTCATATCAGGGCACAACACAACAATTCTGCAAAAGAGTAAGATGCCTTTAAGTTGGGCCAAACAGCACACAGTATGCAATATTTTATTTAAACTGGCATACATAGCTAAGGTGTGTACATATTCAAATTCATACTTTTGGTGCATCATGATTTACGATTCAAAGAGAATCAAACTAGCTATACCCTTTTCGTAGGTAATGCAATCAATTAAAGCGAGGAAATAAATTAACCTGTGAAACGTCCAAAACGTCCAACGATATTGTAATAAACTGCTTGAAATAATATCCAGCCTCCGGCCAATTAGGCCCTTACCTTAGATAAAACATTCAGGCTTCATACCGAGCATTTGTCTCCGAGATCATTATTTAGATTTAAAATATTACCCGGCTCAGATCGCCGGTCAGGTTGCGGCAGGAAGATTAATGGGAAAATCTTTTAGATACCAGAAAATGTATTTTATGTAGCAGCTAGAAAATTATATTCAACCACTTACTTGAATATTAGGAGGATTTAAGAATCAGCATCATCATCATTATCATCACCATCGTCATCGTCACGATTATAGACATCATCATCACTATGCATCGGTCCTCCTTCAATGAACGCCAAGACAACCGATCCCTTGCCATTGCATCCAAGCACGTACCGGCAACTGCACGGAGAACGTCTTCATATTAATGGGAGATAAAAACTTTTCCTACCTAAACGTGGCCTTATCCTTACTAATATTATTAATGAGAAAGCGTGGATGTTAGTTACGCTTTCACCCAAAAACTACTCGACAATTCATCATGAAACTTTGTACACATATTCTGGTAGGTACTAGAAATAACGATACTTTACTTAATAACGATATTAAAAAAAAGGATTTTTTTTCTAATGCGGGCAATAGCTAGTAATACTATTTATTAATAATATAATTATCGATTTAGGACTATTCTGATTGTATTTGAAAAATATTTTTCCAATAAGTATAGATAGACTCTAAGCTTGCAAAAAATGGAACCACTGTACTGGAACGCTGCTTTCCTTTATGTTTAATTTGTCAAGATATAGCAGACTAAAAATAGAACTGATGAACAGACAGGCTTACTGAAAGGGTTATGTTCTTTAGATACGAAACAAAATAAGGGTTGCTCTCAATCCACGAATAGGATTGAGGGCAAATCCTAAAAATATTTATTTTAAGCATCCCTACGAAAGCCTTTCTGTTATATCCATTTTATAATTTTAAGGTGTTTCATATTAATGTAATGAATTTACTGAAACGATCCAGTTCAGTTCTCTCTTCTCTCTCTTCTAAGTCATCTGAGTTCAGCATTTTATCATAAAAATGTTACCTAATTCTATACTGAGACATAGAATCAGGTTCTCAAAAAATCTCTAAGTATACTTACAAAGAGTTTTATTTACCAATGCCTTAGATGTCTAGACGATATATACGACGGAGTAGACTAAGTTACCCCAAAATTAGAACCGTGGCATTTTGATCACATGATATTTTGCTTACTCGTACTCCAAACTTCAAGGAAAAGATGTTAACTTTTTTACGTTCGAGGACAGGCGAATTAATGTGTTTCAAACGTAACAATACAAACAATACACAGCAAACAATTATTTTTGTGTTTAATAGAAATAATATTTTCATTTTTGCGAAGTCCACATAAAATTACACACACTAGTAAACAGTTTTATAAAATATAGAGATGGCAAAAATCGATCTTATTCTCGGCATTTGCTGTCAGAGCTGTCCATCCGCTTGAACAGTCAGGTGACAAAACGATTGCACTAACAGGCAACAGTCACAGATATACAACAAAACTATATATCCAAGAAGTAGAAGCAAACAAATTATTAAAAATAATTAGTACGAGTAAAACAAAAGCACATTTTTATAGAGATTAAATTATTGATGATTAATATAGGTTTTTAGCTAATAAAGTCATGGGCCGTTGATGGCTAGTAAATTTTTATTCGGCCATAAGAATCTGTCAAATTAATGAACTATAAATAACACAAAAGTATTGATAACTGCGGCCGGATTGTGGGACAATATTCAATTGATTGGGGTGAATCCGTCCCATAAAATATCTTTATTCACTTTAATGATCCATACGTTTTAGGATACAACAATAACAACGATAAAAGAAAAAACATTAAAAAACAACAGAAACTTATGAGGTGCGAGAGGATAAATATTTTTGCGAACAATGTGACACTATTTACTGAACTATTACAGACTAGCAGCGCCCCGCGGTTTCACCCGTACTTCTCAAACTCTTGGGAGTGCGGGGATAAATTATGTGTTATTCTAATTTATACGCTATGTTATTGTAAAGTTTTATTAAAATCCATTCAGTAGTCATTACGTAAATAGTAATGAATTTCCACTATCCATACTTACAAACTTTCACGTTTTAATATTAGTAGGATTACAGATTAAGCATAATGCAGTTCGATTTACCTTTAAAGAAAGGATAGTTTTATATAGATGACACCGTTTCTTTCTTTATCTTTTATTTATAGAATAAATACATTTAAATAAGTAAACGGACTGTGTCATTCATAGACACCCACTACAAGAGGATAAGCAGCTGCGTTGGCAGCCTTTGAGATATGATTAGACCTTTCTTGAAGGTCCCTAAGCGGATATAAATAAATCTACACATAATGTCTAAAATATAATATTCGATCATGTGGCTTTTTATCTATCTATACATATTCATCAATGATTTTGATTTTCTACTACGTAATATCATAGTCACTTTTTGCTTTGAATTTAAAAAAGAAAAAGTAAAAAAAGTAAACTTAGGAGCCCCTTCACCTTTTTAACTTATTTTGAACAATTTTGATTATCTTAAACCAAAAACAAAAGATAATCAAAATTGTTCAAAATGAGTTAAAAAGGTGAAGGGGCTCTTAACTTCCCTGCTGATCCTGAATTTTTGCGATTTTTTTTTGTTTGTGTTGTATGGGAATGACACTAGCTGTCAAATCACAAGTCGTAAGCTAGCGTCATTCCCATACAATAAGTATTCTATCTAGGCGCGCGGGAGCGCGGCAAGCCAAGTTCAGCTGGCGAGCGAGCGTACGTAAAGTAATATTACACGAACCATTTGGCGCTTCTATTCTATTTGTTTAGCGTTTGTGCCACTTGTCTACGGGGGCTAGTTACACAGGTTTTAAAATACTGTCTAAAGCTAAATCTAAGTTTGTAATAAAAATATAAACCAACAAAACAAAAAAAAATTGCAACACTTGGTTTAGTTAACGGCATTCGATTTCGAAAATATTTCAAAACTTTTGCATCAAACAACATTTTATTAAAGGAAAGTTTGAACAATATGACGCTGATTTGTGATTATTGTTTCTTCTTATTTCTTCGGGGTTTTATTTGTTCGTGACATAAATTGTCGATATGTCATAGAAAATTGGATTTTTGATTTACTGCTGCAAACAAATAACATTCATGTCCTAAATAAACTATGGCCTAGAATTTATTTTATCTACCATTTATACTTCATTTTCTCAACTTGAAGTACGCGTATTGACAACCTCGTAACCTTTTTATGAAAAGCCTGTTTATATTGATAGTAAAACTCAAACTATAAATAAAAGAAGACTATAATGTTAAGTTGGTAATGTAAGGTTTTGCTAAAGATATATAAGCGAAGATAATAATATGTGTGTTAAATTAATACATTCCAAACCGCTAAAATAAAATAGATTATAATTTTTTATCCAAATATCTGATTAAACAGCTCAAACCTCAACTTAATAAATTGATAGCTGCCGGAAGGCAAAAATTGTGATGATATTAACAGAAAAAGTTCGATGTATTTGAAAGAACATATTATTGTAACAAAATATCGTGTTGGCGTTCTATAAGGAAAAAAGCTTACTAGTTTGTTCGTGCTTGCTAAGCAGAAAAGTTTGTTTTAATTTATTTTTAACTAGCAGCGCTTTGCGGTTTCACCCTCGTACTGACCATTCCCGAGGGAGTGCGATGATAAATTATAGCCTATGTGTTATTCTGATGTATAAGCTATATTATTGTAAGGTTTCATCGAAATCCATTCAGTAGTTTTAACGTGAAAGAGTAACAAACATCCATCCATATATTCTTACAAACTTTCGCGTTTATAATGTTAATAGGAAGTAGGATGTAATTGTCTAAGAAATGCAAACTCGTGAAATAAACTTCCGAGTATTTTGAACATCTGTCTACACTAATATTATAAAGAGGAAAACTTTGTTTGTTTGGTTGTACTGAATAGGCTCAAAAAGTACTGGACCGATTTCAAAAATTCTTTCATCATTCGAAAGCTACATTATCCACGAGTAGGTAGGGTTCCGTACGATATTTGGGTTTTTCGGACACAAGGTGTAAAAAATCAACCAGAAAAGTTACTTATTTTGCGTACTAAGCTCCCGTTGTAAATCTTAGTTAACGCAGGCGAAGCTGCGGGCAACAGCTAGTAATCTATATAGATTGTATTTATCTCAAAATTTGCGAGGGTAATATTTTAGTCCACTAATTGGCCGAATGTTACATTTTAACAGCGATAATGTTACGTTGTCGAAGGTTTTTTTAATTCCTGAAATCCTGAGCTAATAATTCCCTTAAAATTTTTTGTTTGCCTTGAGGGTTTAATGTTTTTACGCGAATTTTACTCATTATAATGAAACATTTTTTTACGCATTTTACCGTTTTACCGATTAATGAGCCCGCCGACTTTTCTATTGAAGTAAGGATGTTTTTAATTTCAATAGCCTTACTAATCACCCTTGGTTGAAATCGGTGTTCTTTTGCGAGGAGGAGGTTTATAAAATCCAATATAATAGCGAAGGTTGTCTAGACTATGTAATATGTTCACAGATCGCCGACTTACTATAGCGACAGTAAATCAGTCTAAGACCTATATCGTTCTCACGTCGCTTCGGGCATGTAAAAATCTTAATAAACCGCGATAAAATCCATATTATAAGCTATTTCATCATATTAAATTTAAGATATTAATATATTTGTAACACATATGGCCGTGAACGAAGCTCGAACTCTCGAGTAGTAGTACCACACGATTAATTGAATGTTAGTATACAAGGTATATTATGATTCAGAAGTCACATATAAAAGACAAATAATGCGCAGTCACAATACAGCTGCTAGTATTGGCGAGGTTAAGTAAACAACACCTGGTTTTATATTGATATATCTGAACAAATAGTATCGATCATTTTGATGTACGTTTGCTGCACTGTCTAGTCTCTACCGGTGATCTAAAGCTAACTTAATCATTATTTCTAGAACCATATCAGAATTAGGGTCTGTTTCACAATATACTAGTAAAGTACCCTATAGCTATATAACACATAAATTAACTGATAAATAAATCTTCTAGTTAGTCTTGATTGGGTTTCACCATCATCTTCTCTATAAATTTATTTGGCAGATCCCTATTTGGCACTTACTGGTTAGTAGGCTTGGCAACCTCGCATTTCATAGTTCCATTTTACGATTAATATGTTTTAGAAAAACATTCCATGTTGTAAATATACATGAAAATATGTTTTTATACCTTAAATGTATGTATCATACCATCTTTATACCTTTTATTTACATAGACCTTGTATATAATGTTATCCCTTTATTATTAAACGATCAAAACACAATTTAAATTATTTTGTATATTACTGTTACCGGAACGTCAAATTGTCAAATGTCGTGAAGCTGTCAACCGCGTATATATCTGTCAACTAATTTATGTGGCAGATAAATTTGCTAATGGCCAATTGATCCGACCTATAGTTTACAGGGAACTTTATTAGGCAAATATTGCTATTAGTCAATTGTGAAACAAAAACGTTGTAGTTATGTGGTAAATATGTTGCAAATAGCTTAATTGGAACTTTATTAGGACATTGTGAAACAAACCCTTATTATAATGAAACTACCATCACTAAGACGCGCTAAGCAATTTTTGTGTCGGGTAATATTGTATAAAATAAATAAATACAAATTATTTCAGACAAATTCCATATTATATTTTTATTACATTTACAAAAAAAAAACCTAAAACTATGTTAGTATACAATCTCGTTTTTTTTTAATATATTGCATAGGTTCGCAACACTGACTTGCGTATGTAACAAATATGACGTCAATAAGAAATTTCAATATTAATATAATATTAAAAAAATTATTGCCATAATAATTCTGAGCTGTGTCTTCTTCTTTTTTCTTCTTCGAAGTCTTTTTATAGAAATCAGCTGTCTCTATGAGTGCCAATGTTTTTATCCGCTTCGTAATTCCAAAGATTAGAGTGAATAAGCAAAAAAATCCTCAGCTTCATTATAAGTACATGCAGATATAATTAGGAATGGATACTTTATAGTCTAGGAGCTTGTGGGTGTTCGACTTTCACCCATCTAATAACCAGATGAAATCTTTATTTTATAAATATTTTTACTTATAAACAAATCTATCATACCTTGCTCATCGAAAAGCGTTCATGGCAATTTCAAATAAAATTACTTTTAATGTTGTTTTGTCATATTTTCACTGATCTGAAAACCAATAAAAATTGATCTCACAAAAAAGAAAATAATAGTAAGGGCTATGTATGGGCTGTTTTTGCTTGCTTTAAACACATTAAATAGAAAATATCCAAGAACGAAAGCTGTAATGGAATTCCTCTTAGTCAAAAATACTTCATAAAAATAGGTCTCATCTAGTTATTAAGGTCGATCTCTCACAGCCTCTTCTACTCTTACAACTAACATCTAAAGGAACACGTTAAGGAAAATGTATCGCCGGCCAAAGCTTTGTCACGGTCCACATGAAAAATAGTTTTTATATTTTTGGATACAAATCACATAACCCTTTTTTAACAAGGGTCCCTATAATGCCAGGTCCGAAACATCAATCTTCCTCGTGTATCTATCATAGCTTCCTTGGCGCGGCCTATCATCATCAGATTTTTCAGCTCACCTATAACGATCACCCATATACAACAGATTTCAGAGTTATGATGATAATCATCATCAGTCGGCATACGTGTATATATGTATGATAATCTATCACTGCTCGTTGGAAAAAAGTGTGTGTGTCAGCTCCGATGCACGACAGGAGTAACCTTACAAACGATTATAAAATAAATGAATTAGTGCATAAGGGTAAATAAATGCATATTTTAACACTTAGAGCATGTGGGATACAATTATTTTAATTAAATATACAATGAATTTATTAAAATACAGTTTGTAACTCGCCTGCTGCCTTCCTTGGATGTGGTAGTCGTTTCTCAGGCTCCCTTCGTTTAACGCTTCGTGTGATATCTTCGTGTAGCATCGTGTGACATCGTTTAACATCGTAGTTTAATTTTACTCCCAAAGATTTTCACACCCTGGCCTTATATGTATATGAAAATGGATTCTTTAGGAGTAAACTCCAATATAATTAATCTGGTAATTTTATTTAATTGGTGATTAGTTTGATAGTAGTTTCAAAACTTACGTCCCTACGACCAAACTTGCAAAACACAACCTTCTTATAATATAATAATACAAGTGAAATAAATAAACTTATGCTAAATATTAATTCTAATGTATGTGATGCACATAAATCATTCAGCGGTAAAGCTCACAAAGCCCCGTTCATTGTCGGTTTGTCGCATCAGTTTTATGAAAATTCCTAAGCCCTAAAAGCACAAACCACATGAGAAATATACGAATTGTTTCTAAACAATCGACATGCCCAGATAACATTTCATCAAACCATCCTCCTGGCACGAGGTCGCGTGAACTTAAACGAATTGAATCGAAGACATTCGGCCCGCACCATCAAAGAAACTAAGGGTCAAACTCGACCCTTTCTCGTTCGAGCGTACTCGTCTGTCAAGCTGTCCATTTGTCTTGAGCAAATATTTTCACATTTAGATATATAGACGATAGAAAGGGAGAGGCTTATTTACAAGTAAAGTTGCGCGTACACTGCAACTATAACTACTGGTCATAAGCAACTATAAAAATAGCAACCCATTTATTATGTGAAATCGGTCGAGGAGAGTATCGGGCCGTAGTTCACCGTGGGACTGGTACAAAGGCATGCAGATTTACTCATAATATTCTCCTTCACTGACTGTTCAAGGTGCACTTACAAATTTAGAAATAGTTATTTGTGCAACAAGAGAGCAAAGTTGTTTTTTGTTTCGAGTACTGATTTTGAGTCCCGTGCAAGCGAAGGATTCCATGATTGATTCACGAGCGTAGCGAGTGAATCAAAGTTAGAATCCTGAGCGTAGTGAGGGACTCAACAGCACGAGATGCAAAAAACTTTGCTCTCATGTTGCACACATAATTTTTCACCTCAGCAGTGAGAACACATATTACTTAGGAGACATATAAATTAACAGCAATAGATTGGAATAACGTTTAACACGTTACGCTATACTCTTTTTTTTTATTTTTATTCCCGCCTTTTTTATATATAACATATAGGAACCTAGTATTATGTTAAGTTGTATGCGCAATAAAGCAAAGAGTATAATACATTATATTATTACGTCCATTGTTACAATAAAGTATATTTCTTCTTATTCTTCTTCTATAACATTGTTGATTAAAAATGTATTGGTTTTATATCAATTTTATACTATTAATTACTCATTTTTATTTAAATCCAATTATAAATTAAACATAAAAAATAATATTTAAAAATAACGTAATTTCTTTTTTACAAATATATTTAAAGTTATTTTTCATTCAATCTAAAAGGAAACTTATAATACCCTAGTATTACGCGTTTTCGAACGTGTTTTCTTCGAGGTCGAATTCCAAAATCAAATTTCGAAGGGGTTTGTTTTTTTCACTCGCTTTTTTATTTGTGCTCTGTCCCTTTCGCATGCATCGATGTGATAGAGACAGAGCACAGTAAAACTCGAATTTTTCAGATTTATAGCTGAACAATGTCAATTCGTGGCACTGAAAATTGAAAAATTAAAAAGCTACTTTGTCTCACGCTCGAATCAAAATCGCATTTTGTTCACTGTTGACTCGCAGCAAAAGCGGCATGTATGAGCTGCTGAGGTGAAAAACATATTTCAAGGCAACACAGGAATGGGGGCGTGGTCAGGATCGAACCCGGAGCCTTCGCTCAATAGGATGAGCTGCTCGTCGTGCATCGTCGCTGTATAAGCTTTTATTATTTTATTAATAAAAAATATATTTTTAGAAATTTCTAGAATTATTCAGATAGTCGCAAATATTACCTATTTTCTTATTAAAAGTGTCTTTGATATGAAAAAAATGTGAAGTAAGTAGTGATATATTATTAGCATTAATAAGTAAGCTTGTATATAATTTAAAATGACCCAACGAAGCGGGTATTTACAGCTAGTTTATATATTTTGAAAGGATTGTACGTGTTTCAGTACACGGCCCTCTTTATTGCCAAAATTGAGCGTATCCCTAACACATATGATTGGACAGAGTGAACATCTTATTCCGAAAGGCTTCTGTTCGGTATAAACGGTGTCAGACGCCCAGACAGGCTGTTTAAAGAAATTGGAAACATTTGTTCATTCATTCGTTCTTTCTTTAAATTATAGAGTTCATTTAATGTAAAAAAGAGGGGTCAAACGAAGGAGGATTATTTTAAATTTACAAATAACTGAATGGCATAATTATCAGAATCATACAATAAGTTTTCATTTTAGTGTTTAATACTAAATCTTTACAATAACACATTACAACGACATACATAGTGTATTTTTATATAAATAATTTTATAATAATCAATACTTCAATAAATGTATTTCACTGAAATTTACTTTAATTCAGTCATAACTACATAAAAATCAGATAGAGCTTAACCTAAATAATTTTGTTAACTTAAATAGGTTAAGCTCGAGCTAAGTAACAACTTGTGTTAAGGATGCGTGTCTTAACTTAACAATGGACCTACCATTGCTTAGTGGATAATAAATCATAAAACCTGAATCCGCTTTCCTCTTCCCTATAATTTTCAACTATACAAAGCCACATCATCAGCGAATAGCATACACTATAAAAAAATATCCATGCGAAGCTAGTGCATATAATAAAGTCGAAATAACAAAAAATGCTGAGACATCTATATTAGTAATTTCGTACAGGGGTACGATAGACTCGATCAAATCCTTACCGGTACAATAAAACATAAAAAATTAAATATTTCGAGTCGACAACGTATATCCGCAAAATTCGGAGTGTCGAGTATTTTGTTAAATTCTAATGGTACTGACAGACAAATCACAGCCATTAAAATGCAATGACATAATCGTATATTGACCACTCTAGCGAAACTGTCACTGATATTATTTTTTTATTTTATTTAAGTTTACCTATATGGGCATGAAATAGGAGATGAAAGTTCGCAGGGTAGTTAAAAAAAAATCTGTCTGTGTTTACTATACGTACGTACAGAACTGCGCTACTCCGAATTTAACGCGAGCGAAGCCGCGAGCAATAGCTAGTATTATTATAATCGCGTTCTAAATATAACTGTTCTCAATTACCACGCTAAGCACGAACCAATTAGATTATTTAATACTAGCTGGTGCCCGCAGCTTCTCCCGCGTTAGCAAAGTAATTTCCGCCACTTTTGAGTAAAAGACAACAAAAATATTTTTGGGGTTGTCGGTTATTTAACTTTAACAGCTGTCATTTCTATTCTTGCCTCCGACGGATGTGTAACACGGAGATCGTCTTCCCATCTGTCTAATGTCTGCAGTCTGCCTAACACTTCGTCTACCTAAACGCGGCCTCCAGTATTGAACGTCAATGGCCCATCGGCCACCCGTTCTTTTGTGTCCAGACCACTGTCACTTCAACGAGCATCTTATTCATGTGATATAAATAACATTAGTTCTTAACACTAAATTTTAATCTTTAATCTTCAGCTGAAAGACTTTTAGGCAAAAAGGAGAAAAGAATTTTAGACAAAACATTTTTTTTCTTTAACAAATTTCAAAAAACTCGAAAGTTCTATAAACGAATTTCTTTACATTCGCTCATCAAACAAATTCTTATAGAGATATAAAGGACGCTTATGAATGAAACAAAGTTTTCTTTGAAACGCCACAGAGTTAGGAAATATTTGAGACCAGATTACGAAATTTCTTTGATTTGAGACTTTTGTCAAGCTCACGGTTTTTAATGAATGGGCGAAGGGAAATTATAAGAATGTAATGTATTTTGGGAAGACGGAGGCTGTATAAATGGGACGACTCTCCGTGAGGTTGAAAATTAATATATTATGTATAAGTATTGAGTATGGCGATCGAATCTTTGGGGTCATTAAAAGAACCTATGTACAGAAATGGAAAAATGAAATTAACGATGAAATACGATAATATATTTATATACAAGAGTGGAGACCGCGTTTAGGGAGACTAAGTGTTGGGAGTGGGAGGACGATCTCCGAGCAGTAGCAGGTCCGCATTGGATACGAACGGTAGGGGATCGGTAGTCTTGGCGTTCATTGAGGGAGGCCTATGTTCAGTAGTGGACGGACAAAATCTGATGATGATGATAATATGATCATATCCACATAGGAATAGGCCATTGCAGCTGAATTAGGTACCTCTGTCTAACATACTGGGTAAAGTGACAGCTCCCCTATCGCGTTCCGTGCAGCTTGCAAGTTTACGGTGATCCATTTGGGGGATAGTGAAAAGGAGGGCATCGCATCTGCAGAACTTCATATTATGATAGACGTATATATATTGTCTATGCCATGATGTTCTATTGCTCGTTTGCCTCCATTTGGCATTAAAAAATCAATACTACATACAAGCGTTAATCAAATGAAAGGCAGCGACAAATTAAAATTGGCTCTCTTATGTTTAAACTAGGGATGTTCATGTAAAAAATATATCGATTTTTTTTTCGTGTATTATATCGTAGTACTATATCGATGCTTTGCGACATATCGAAGAGATATTATATCGATATTTTTAAGATATCGACTCTTTTGTTATACAGACCACTTTCACAATGCTGAGCTTTTTTTTGGGTTTTTGTTACTCAAATTGCCAATGTTGCAGATTTTAAAGGAATTTTTAGATAAAGATTTTATAGATATAAAGAAGAAAAATGTATGTGATACAATATTTGATGTATCGATGTATAGGATGAAATTTATTCGGATTACATTCGATACTAGATCATTCGATAATATCGGATTGAAGCGATAGCGCCCATCCCTATTTTAAACGACTTAAAGAAAGGAGGCGTTTCTCTATTCCACCGTATTATATATGCTTTTTAAAGTTATGATATCTAAACGACATGAAGTAAGTTATCACAGCGGCTGATGGTTTAACAATAAAATGCCATATCTCAAAAATCACGTTCGCTGTTATCAGCATACGTGCTAGTTCCTTTTAAAATTGGCTTACTATAACTACGACAGTCTCGAACCGGATATAACTGAATTCCAGAGCAATACCCCGTCTGTGCCATTTCCTATAATCTTCTCGACCTAAATATTTCATCACCGATTATCCTGCCATAGTGCTCTTGTTTGTAATGAGAAAATTAATAGTTGACACACACATACGATCTTATTAGTAATGCCGTCCTTTTGTTCCACATTTAAATGGTTGTTTTAATTTAAATAGGTTGCCTATAGAAAATTCTTCGAAAGTATAATAATAAATAAATGGGTCCCGGGGTAAATTCACGGGTATGACCCGGTGCATAAATCTTTAAGTACTCTTATACAAATCATATAAACTTGGTGGGCTAGACTGAACACACATTTAATAACGCACTAGATCGAAAACAAAGACTGCGACGTCCGATAATAATAATAGAAATTGATAATACCTAAATAGAATTCATTATAATTAATCAAAATCTTTAAAATAAATAAATAAAAATCGTGTAGCGTGACAGCGTCATTCCTTTTTCCTTTATGCCAGTCGTTGATTTGATGGCAAATCGCGCTATTAAATATTCACATTATTTATTAGTTAATAGCCCTCGGTGTATAATCTCAGCTTGAAAATTAACTAGTTTTATTTTTACTTTATAAGACAATAAAAATAAAACTTTTGTAACCATACCAATCTTGGCAAACATTTAAATTAGTTTAAAAACTTTCAGCTGTTAATATAATAATAATTTCATATAACAATATTTTTGATGTTCCCACGCTTTTAAGAAGATACTAAATTATTCACATTTATTACAATCTTACTAATATTATAAACGTGAAAGTTTGTGAGTATGGATGTTTATAATGAAACAACTTTTACGGATTTTATCGCGGTTTATTTAGTTTTTTACAATCCCGACGTTTCCCAAGCATAATAATATGTCACAGACTAAAGACTCAGTTAGCACCTTTTGCATAGATAGGACTAAATAAAAATATTGTTGTATCATAGGGTAGTTTCGAATAACTTTTGTAACAGTAGGACATCTGACACCTCAGTCCTCCCGTGACCATGGTCGCTGTAAAGTGTCCGAAACGTCGGGATTGTAAAAAACTAAATAAACCGCGATAAAATCCGTAAAAGTTGTTTCATTATAATGAGTGAAATTCGCGTAAACATAAGAAAACAGTATGGATGTTTGTTAGTCTTTCACGTAAAATCTAATGGATGGATTTTAATGAAACTTTACAATAATATAGCTTATATATCACAATAACACATAAGCTATAATTTATCCCTGTACTCTCACGGGAGGGGAAGTACGCGGGCAAAACCGCGAGGCGCTGCTAGTAGTCTATAAAAAAGAATAATAATATTTTGAAACGGCGACTGAATTTACACGCCTATCACTCAGTGTCACAGAACGTAGTTGTTGTGTATATTTTACAAGGAAACTGGGATGGATGTCTGTGTCCCTGGTGATTTGAGTTTGTCAAGAACATCAGTCAGGTCACTAAGCTCATCCATTATCTCTGGGATAAACCTTATCCTTAAGATATTTGTATCTCGGTTTATGCTTTAATATTTTTTTATCATTTTATTTCCCTTGGAAGCTTGACGTATTTAAAGTGAAACTTTAGTTACATCGTCTCAATATTTTTCATCTGTGTGTTGCATGTCGCGTGATGGTCGAAGACCAATATGGCGGCTCCTATAGTTCGCATCGGCTGACCGTGTAGTATATAGACTATTACTCATTTGTGCCAGTGCTCCACGCTATTTTGTTACACCATACAATAATTTTTATTCCTGTTGCCAACTAATAAGAGACAAAAATGCTGGATTGTGCATTCCTAAGTGCGAGACCCACATAGTGTTCAGGAGGCTACCCGAGTAAGCTAGTTACATGCAATATGCATTCCCTTGCGTCTTTAAAAAAGATGTTTAAATTAGGTCCAACATCCCTCTGTACTAACTAAACTTAATAACCTAATAGGTTAGATGAGTGAAATTATCATCAAAAAAAACCTATCGAATTGATAAAATAGTCAACAACAACCAAAATGTGTTAATGTAAAAAAATCGATATTTTTTTTGGTTAAATTTAACGTAATGTTATATTGATACGATCGATATAGATATTTTATAGATATCGATATATTTGAATAAATAAAAAAAAATGAAAAAGAATCCAAGGCCATACGACCCAAAACCTTGTTAAGCATCTACGCGACGCAAAACCTTTCTTAATGGCATGATGTTAAATATTATTTTTAATAATTGCATAAAGTAGTTTTTGAGTTATTTGGATAGTCAAAGTGGGCAAACTAGCTACCAAAGCTTCATCCGTGAATATAAACAACCAGGAATTATCCCAGGCAACTCATTTACTATCTATTCTGTGACATGAGATATTAAGTCTCAGTGTCAATAATAGAGATGTTGACTATTTTTTTAATTAATTTTATTTGATAGATGTACCATAGGTAAACACGAAAAAAACATTTTTGCTAAGAAGTATTTCCAATTTTAACATATAATTAAAAAAAATAGTTTTTAAAATCGCCGCTAAAACGCTTCAAGCTGTCATGTACGGTTGATTACGTCACACACTCATGTACAGAGCTCGCGATGGTATGATTTAAGACAGTTTGTACTTGATTCAATGGGCAGTGACGTCATCGCCTTATATTGGCGTTTGCAGTCACGTGATAATGCATGATACTTAACGCATTTTAAAATTATTTTTTTTCATTTTTAGACAAATAAATAGACTTTTAAAATGCTATTTTAGGTTTTCAATTACTGTCTTTAATATGTGAAACATACCTTTACATGTATTTGTAACATGTGTCAACGACCCTATTACACAGCCTGTCTTGGCCTCCTGTGTGAAATACAACGGAGCTGCCACAACATAAGGACGAGAACGCGGCGCACCACTTCCCTCCCACCAGTAAAAATATCCTAAGTTCTACCAATATAACCTGATCAATCCAACAACCACCGTCTTTAAGCATAAATTAAGCTTTAATTAAGTGCCTGGAAGCTTTTAGAAAATTACAAAAGTTTTTTCCAAGATTTTGTACAAATAAATATGACCAAAACTTACAAAAAAGATTTCTTAAAATTAATTAATTTCTTTAAAAAACCTCCTGAGAAAACGTCTAAATTGAAAAACTTGTGAACGGCCAGATTTTGGAGAAATAGCTTTTCCAACGAAATTTGCTTGAATTTAATTTTTATACCACCATTATGACTTAGTTAAGCACGTATTAATATTTTAAGAACCCTTGAGAGTTTAGAATTTCTTAATCAAACCCCGCAAGATTTATTTTCTTAAATGACAAGATTCTTTTCTGTCTGAAAACGCAGCATTTATATTAAAAGTTAAGATAAAGATAAAGATAAACATACAGATAAATACTTTTCAATATATTATATCATCATCATTCCACGGACATGGCTGAATATGAGTCAAATGCAAAATAGAACATATTACATAGAGAATTATAATGAAACTTTGTTACTTAAATGTTAGTCAATAATGAGAATGAATGAATAAAATTAAATGAATCTTTATTTGCAAGAATATGGTACAATTGGTGTTTGGATACATTTCACACATTCTGCAAGCGTGCTACTTGCAGAATGTGTGAAATGTTCTGCAAGCGTGCTATTTAACAATATAATCCTAATAAATATACAAAAAAATTATAATAATAACAAATTCAATGTACGTGCCTTGAATTTGTTATTATTATTATTAATTTGTTATTATTACACAAGAGAATGACATGAAAACTCATAATAATTATTTTCCGTCCACATCAGGGCATAGGACCCTTTCCAGAAGCACTAAGACGATGGATTGCCCGCCACACCTAATCACCGCCGCCACCTAAGTCCGCTATAAAAGGGATGCTCATCTTAGCGCTCACTAATGATATGTTGATGATGTTAATGATAATAATGATGCTGGTAATGATAATAATATTGATAATGATAATGATGATGTCTGATGTACATGTCCACTCGGCAGAAATGTACGATGTATTTAATGTCTGGCAGAGAATCTTTTTTCCGCTCGAAGTAAACTGTCTGTCGGTTACAGGCGCGTGAACGAGAATACCGATATCTATTAACAGTTAAGGGCGTTAAGGATCAGTGTAGCGGACGTTAAGTATTTTCAATATAATCTATCTTTAAAACCACTTTTTACGGTATACGATAGTGGAAAAGATCTATTTTTATACAGATAAACAACATTTTCTAGCTCATGCGGCGCCTTTTACATGAAATTCATCGATAGAAGTGAAACACACGTTAAATGCTCAAATACAAGCAAGTATTAAACAGTCTGCAATATACATACACACCGAAATTTGCTCTCGCTCTTTTGTATTTGTGTCTCTTACCTGTCGTTTTTTTCCGTTGCATCCGGTTTGAAATCACAACGATTCTAAAGAAGTTTCACTTCAACAATTTGCTAAACCAAAAAAAAAACACCTTTAGGTAATAGGTTAACAAAAATAAACAAAAAAGCGTCTATCTCCTTCGAATATTGTAGCAAAATACTATCGCCATTCTAATGATGAAATAAATTGATGAATTGCAAGATACAGATATACTATGAGTCCAATTTGTGTAAGTATGTTTTTCATGCATACAAGTGTCGGAAAGCCGGGCTCAGCGTCCAATTTATTTTCCAATACCTTACCGATGTCACAGGACGTTTCGTAAATTAAACAAAGTTCATCGATACATAATCCTTCATTTTTGAAACAATTCTAATATTAAATTAACTATTTTGTTTGTTTTACTACAAGCTCTTGACGTGGCTTCGTGCGGTTGGTGAACGAAAAGACGAATCTCTAATTGATTTTTATGTAAAAAATCTATTAGCGCGTCTTGGGAGTAAATACCTTAACGGCATTATGTCGACACCGCTATTGTGAGTATCCTTTTTTTTATTGGTCTAATCTTTAGTTATATATTTTTATTAAAAAAAATAAATCGTTCGACACCAGGTAGGAACGAAGTTCCTTCGGCTAAAAAGAAAGGTATTATACACTACTCGCTTGTGTATGCGACTGTCGCGACTGCGCACGTCTCATATAACGCTTTTATTCCACGCACTTTTTCCTACGGTTTTACTATCACATTTTTTTCAGTTCGGTCGCGCAGCAAAATCCCTATTCCCTCCAAGCCTGCCGTAAGGAACTTCGTTCCAATTATTTATATTATTAATATAGAAGTTACACGACGATAGCCTTATGGTCGATATACAGAATGATTTTTTTTTACTAAGCATGGATATAGCGAACAGTGCGTAAAGGAATCGAGCCCTTTTTTATAAAAACTAAAACTGCATTATTGTATTTTTGAAAAATCTATATTACTTGCCAAGAATCGACGTCGTTTATTTTGAAAAAAAAAACAGCTTTTTACATTAAGGAATGGTGTAATAATAGAGTATATTAAATTTAGTCCGAGGATTTTGACGAGCTTTACATTACACACGGTCGTAGCGGTATTGCGTAGCCGAGCTACGCATCGGTCTTCGAATAGGGATGTTAACACATGTTACAAATTCATGTAAAATTATGTTTTACATATTAAATACAGTATTTAAAATCCTAAAATAACATTTTAAAAGTCTACTTATTATTTTAATTTAAAATATAATAGATAATAATAATAGAAAATATAATAATAAAATATAATAATAGAAAATTAATTTAAAATGCGTTATTTATCATGCATTATCACGTGACTGCAAACGCCAATAAGGCGATGACGTCACTGAACATTGAGCTAAGTACAAACTCACCTAACATAGAGCGAGCTCTGTATGCGGTGTGTTACGTAATGACGCTTGGAGCGTTTTAACGGCAATTTTAAAAACTATTTTTCTTTATTTCTTTTTTCTTAAAATTGGACATATTTCTTTACAAAAGTTTTTTTTTCGTGTTTTTCTATAGTATATCTATCAAATAAAACCAATTAAAAAATTAGTCAACATCCCTTTTCTCTGTTTATAATAATAATTATTATTTTATTTATTATACAAGGTGATGTTAAGCGTCATCATATTTTTTATACAAAACTTGCCCTGACAATAACCAAAATAATAAAAAAGAGTTATTTCATTTGGTGCAGTTGTTCTGAAGTTATGCGCGTACATACATTTTGGGGGTTCCTTTTTATATTATAAAGAATAATAAATTAAGACAATAAGAAACTTATATGGAATAAAGTCCAGTCATGCGTCGAAACTGACACACAATTTTTTTTGCGTGCTATATTGACGTTTGGTAAATAATCTCGCTAACAACCACATAAGCCATAGTATATTATTTCAAAGGTATGCATTACTGCAAAGGTATTCATTTTTACTGTTTTGAAAGTGCTATTCGCGTCCGGACTATGATATGTTTATTTGCAAAATAACCCGAATAACAGACAGACAAACTCACTTTGATATTTATATCAATAGGATCTTAATGAAACAAATATTTGAAGTATTTCAATCATTTCTATTTTTAATGAAAAAATATATTTTTATTTCATTTTGTGATCGGCCAACGTAGGACGAATGTACACAATCCTCATGAAAATCAGAACTGGATACATGAATATGATTTATTAAAAGCAGCCTTCATTTATTGACTTTCCCTTCTACCTTATTTGCTGTATGTACATACATACTATGTAGTACATACTCAACCTTTTTATGCGTTAAAATATGTCTGACCAATATACAACTTCTTCAGAATCATCATCATCAGCCTAACCTAAAATGGTTAGGTTAGGTAAGTAAGCGACGGTGGTCCAGTGGTGGACGGACTCGGCCTCTTATGCGAGGGGTTCCGCGTTCGATCCTGACCCGTCCATGTGTGCCTTGAAATGGGTTTTTCTAAATTTCTAAGTGCACGCGAGACCATCATTTGCTCACCGGTGAAGGAAAACATCGTGAGGAAACCTGCATGCCTGATGAGATAGAAAGTCTTTGAAGGTATGTGAAGTTCACCAACCCGCACTGGGCCAGCGCGGTGAACTATTAGCCCATTGCCCTCCTCGCCTGATTTCGAGGAGGAGACCCGTGCCCAGCAGTGGGACATATAAGGTTTGATACTTTTTTTTTTTTTAGGTTAGTAAAAGCCGGCTAGGTTAGGTTAGTAAAAAAAGAATTGGCTTCCCGTCTAACCGAATTCATCTGAATACCAGTATTTTATATGGAGCGATTGCTTATCTGACCCTCACAGCCCAGTAACTGACTGTTACGGTAGGTACCCCGTGGTAAGACTGTTTGTCAGACTCGGGCATTTGACCCGTAACGACTGTCAAAGATCTACGAATGACAGCCGGGGCTTAACGTGCTTTCTGAGGCACGAGGGAGTCTCCGTATGTAAAGACGGTCATCCATCCACGGACCAACATCGGCAAGCTTAACCTGGAGTCGATCCGTGCGGCTATTGCCACTGAGCCACAAGATCCTCCTCAACTACTTCAGAGTGATTTTTTTAAAAGGAAAGACAGCACTTTATCGTATTTTGTTAAAAAAAATGAACAACAATAAAAATCCGTAAATCATAGAAATATAGATAAAAATGTAAGAGATAAAAAAAATTGTTTAGAAGTACCAACGTACGGTGTCTAGAGTCATAGCGATATTGGACGTATCAGCCGTAGGGAAACGCCTTTAACGGAACAATAAACAGCAAATTTCCATTTGAAATACGGGGCAATAAATTTATATCGATTCCGTTATACGAGAAAAATAGCACCGCTGTTGTATCATATAATATAATATGTTATTAGGACAACTCACACACGGCCATCTGATTCCAAACTAGGCAAAGTATGTAATATGGCAACCGGACAACTAATACATACTCGCATATTAGTTATTACTATGTACTTACACATTATAGATAAAGTACGCCTAGGCACAGAACAAATTTTTATGCTCATCACACAAAGATTTATCCTGGCTGGGAATATAAACCTATGATAAGAAGTAACAGTCAATAACCGCTAGATGAACAGGCCAGTCAGTTAGGACTTCACTTTTGGTGTATACCTCCCCCCCCCCTCGCACAAGCGCTTTAAAAGCGTTACGGTAAAACCCGACGTTGGCTCATGTGCGAGTTTGGCATGCTAAATACGATTTAATGTCACACGCTCAATGTCGAAAATCTATAAGCGTGCGATAAAAAACGTTGCGCTTCATAAACGCCTTCGTGTAAACGCTTGGTAAAAGGAGCCCCGCCCCGAATCAGCATCCTCCGAGCCCCTTGCGAGGCTCGAAGAAGGTCCGTGGCGAACGCTTGGTAAAAAAGCGCTCATGTGAACAGGGCCTTAGCCCTCGCTCGCAAGAGCGCTTAATAATCATCGCGTTGACACCCGACGTTGGCTTGATTTGCGAGTTAAATATGCTCAATTCGATTTAACGTCAAACACTCAACATCGAAATGAACATAGGCCTCCATCAATATACGCTAAGATGACCGATCCTTTGCCACTGACTGTCAAAGCTTACTTTGCTAATAATTTTGAACGTCGTCGATAATATAATAAGAGTCGAGAGGGAACTGAAATAGGATTTAATATAAAATAATCTTTTCTCCTCGCCTTATGTAAGCAAAAAGGAATGGAGTTCAGCTCAAATTAAATTTAGTTTATTATCTATCAGCACTTATATTTCGTACTAGCTATAGTATATAAACATTTACTTTACGCTAAATAAGTAATATGCTTTGTATTTCTAAGATCAGGAAAAATCCTTTTATTATATTCAGCAATGTTTTTTCAATTTATTACAAAATATATCCACTATTTTTCGGAATAATAAGATAATAATCGAAATTAAAGCTAGGCTATAATAAAATATAAATATTTTCTTATATATTATATACTAGATGTTGCCCGCAGCTTCGCCTGCGTTAACTAAGATTTACAACGGGATCTTAGCGGGATGATATATCTTTACCGATAAATGGGCTATCGAACACTGAAATGTTTCATTAAAATCCGACCGATAGTTCCTGAGATTAGCGCGTTCAAATAAACAAACTCTTTAGCTTCATATCTTAAGGATTAAAAGCATGAGTAAAATAAACTCGTTTAAATGTAGTCCAAAAAAATCAAAATTTCTGAATAAAATATGGTTGTTGTGCCTCACTTGATAGTGTGTCGTGGACTTTTTTGTAGATATTTATAAGATCTACAATTAATTAGACCATTCTATGGTTGTATCTATTATAGTTTAGGCAGCGTACGCAAAATAAATAACTTTTCTGGCAATTTTTTACACCTCGTGTCCGAAAAACCCAAATATCTTACGGAACGCTGCTTTTTTCCAGAATAAAATTTAGCCTATGTTACTCGTGGATAATGTAGGTTTCTAATGGTCAAAAAACTTTTTAAATCGGTCCAGTACTTTATGAGCTTATTCATTACAACCAAACAAACAAAGTTTTGCTCTTTATAATATTTTAGTGTAGATATATAGTATAGATAGATTTCGCCATAACTTCAAAACCGATCGTCCAATTTTAATCATTCAAAGTCGAAATATTATCTACATAAACTGTACTTAGTGACGAAATAATTTATTTTGATAAGGATCCAAAGCATGAGTAAAATAAACGCGTTTAAATGTAGTCCAAAAAAATTCATATTATATACTACAAACAACTGATTACATAATTATATTTCATGTGAAGGTATAAAAGTCCTTTGGGTTGTGGGACGTAGAGCTTCAAAGAGAGATGTCCGACCGAGCAAGATGGTACGCTCGGTCAGGCCCAAACCCACTTGCCATCTTATAATTATTAGGTCTAATATGACTAAAACGCAATTATCGGCAATTTGACTCGATTCGTTGCTCTAATATGACCGTAGAATTTATATATTTCACTAGGTAAAAGTAAAGTATCAACCCTTATATTATGTCCTGTCCACTGTTGGGAACCAGTCTCCTCCTCGAAATCAGGCGACGAGAGTAATGGGCCATAGTTCACAGATGCGCTGGCACAATGCGGGTTGGTGAACTTCACATACCTTCAAAGATTTTCAGTCTCATCAGGCATGTAGGTTTCCTTCACCGGTGAGCGAAGCAATTTAGAAAAACCCATTTCAAGGCACACACTGGGGGAGCGGGGGGGGGGCTCTCAGGATCGAACCCGGAACCTCTCGCATTCGCGAGTCCACCCACCACTGGACCATCGTCGCTTGCTAGGTATATTAACTTAAAATGACAGCATTTTACGTGATATCAGAAGTAACGAGTACTACCTAATTGTAAAAGAAACGACTATCATATACGCGTACGCTTTTTTCTTTTCTTTTACACCACTAATCAGCATAAAGGTTTTCGAAACACAATAGACCTATAAACGTTTTCCCCACACATTTTCAACTCAAAAGCATTTACGATCCAAAACCGAAATGAAAAAGCCATTATGTTAGGATTCTATAAAATATGTACAGGCTTTTGCGGGCGTAATTTATCTCAAAGGTGCTTTTTATTATAAGTAAAAGGTGGCAAATGGAGATTTCTTGAGTGATCACCACCCGTGGGCATCTAAGGGCGTAAGGGGGGTAAGGGGGTCATTACAAATGTTCTCACACCTGTTTCCTTATTGGGGAAAGTTATTGTATTGGTAATATTTATTACCCGGAAAACATTGGAAAACATTTATTATCAACAACAGTTAATTCAAATTTGGATATGACCTTCTTTACTTTACTTTGTATGTATGCTTAAATCTTTAAAAATCCGCAACGGATTTTGATGCCGTTTTTTATAGATAGGGCAATTCAAAAGGAAGGTATACATGCACAATATAACATTCCGCTCAGATTCCGTTTTAAATCAATAGTTAACGCAAACGCAAAGGCGATTTCAAATATAAATTCAACGTCACTTGTGTTTAAAGTCATGGTTATAAAGTCAAGTCATGGAACACTAGAGAGGGGTATATGTAGGGCGAGGCCAAAAAATAGAGTTCACAATTCGTAATGGGGCGTCAGCAGTACCGGAAAAAAATGAAAGGAATCTATGAGAAAACAAAACTTAGGAACCTCTGCTTTAGTCAAGAGGCTATACAACAGAGCTTAGGTCAGAGTACGAGCCGGGCTGATGGTACCCAGTCTTAGTATGTTTTTCTGAAACGTATTACTCTAAATAAGAAAACATAGCTTGCTCACCGTTGAAATACATCGATAAGTGCATTCTTTATGAAATAATAAAATATTTCACTTACATACACACATACCTAGTGAACTATTTCACTTACACACACATACCCAGTGAACTATTTCACTTACACACACATACCAGTTATACAATATTTCCATTATTTTTCTAACGTCATTCGAAATCACGCCCTTTCAAAGACTTCCACCGCGCATGGCCTATTGTTGCAAGTCCTTCGAAAAGGTTCGTAACTGACTAATCCCGGATACATGTAATCAAAATCGTTAGAGCCATTATTGAAAATGGGCCTTTTCCAATCACGAAGATTGCTTATTTCATATGGATACGCTTTCCAAAAATGTAACAAATAAGGAATTACAAGTTAACCCGGCACGTGCCCCAGTGGCTTCCCCGTTAAACCTTATTTATATGCATATCGCAGATTCTGCGTAATATTGTCTGATTACATTACTCATTCATTAAGACGCTTTCTGTTCTTATCTAATTTGTAATTTCCATTTAATTAATTAGAAAAGATACCAATAATATCTTTTGACTCACTCATAGTGAGGTGCCCCGGATCTACAAGCAACAGGGCACCTCGACGGCTAGTCAGTCCCTCAGGGGACCGACGCCACCTCCACAGAATGGCAATATCGGTCACAGTACAATGAGGCGAAGTTCCCGTCCCCGCTGTTTTGCCCCTTCTTCTTATAAGAGCCCCAATATACAAAGAGCCCCCTCGTCTCAATTCACTTCGCCCAAGATGCTGGGTTCACCCTAGGCTACTGAGCCCCACCGCCACGACAAGGCTTGAACCATGGTGAGGCTTGTGATTAAGAACAGTGGAAGTCTCTCGTGTCATTCGTATCATCATGCGAACCTAAAATCCAAGTCAAAGCCAAATTTCGATGATGAAATTACCTTTTAATCAGGGTTTGTACTTTGTAGGGTTATTCACGATTGTTTAGAGATGAAGACCGCTAAGCAACATGGCATACTTTTGTAAACTTAAAACCTGTAATAAGAATAGTACCTGGTTGACCGAGCATATGCTCGGTTTCGATTCATAACTGCCTAATTTCTCCACCAAGCTATCATGACATATTACTTGACAGCGAAATTTACGTTCGTGTTCTAATAATATTTTATCGTTGCCTCAAAACGGGGATAAAAAAAAGTTTTCTAAAAATGTATTCTAGCTAGTTCGATTTATCGCCGTTTTTAACCCGTGTATACAAAATTTCATGAAAATCGTTGCAGCCGTTTCCTAGATTCAGATTATACATATATACAACAATTGCTCGTTTAAAGATATAACGTACAATAGAAACGATTTTATTACTGAGGTGTTGTGTGACTAAGGCATTGACTACAAATTTCTTAATTCACTAAATATGCATTCGTAGACAATAACTAGACATCGCACCGTGAAACAAAAGTGACGGCCATGGTTAATGTCCCGTAGAACAGTTTTATTGGTTTACTTATGTAGTATAATTTAATAAAGCAATCAAAATGTTATAAAAACAATAATACTATTTAAATATTGTATAAAAACAATTAAACCAAAGACGGATCTGTTAGACAAATATCATACCCGGTTTATCCCGGACTTAAAAGTTACAGGCCATTAAATCTCCGTATAAAAGAGATTAAGGGCTTAACGAATTTACTTTACATCCGGTTTCGTGTTGCAATTTATAATTATGGCCTCCTTTGGAACTGCTGAGTAAGTCTTTAGCGAGATTATTTCTTATAAAGTACTATCATAATTTAATTCCCCGTTTCGGTTATTCTTGACATTGACAAATTGTAACCCTTTTTAATCGACTTAAAAACAGGAGGTTCTCAATTTGTCTGTATGTTTTTTTTTCGTACATTAAGCGACACATTTCAGCGATACGTTTTGTAGTAATAACAAGTTCTTCTGTGACAGCGCTTGAAATCTTTACATAGTATAAAACAAAGTCGCTTCCCACTGTATGTATGCTTAGATCTTTAAAAGTACGCAACGGATTTTAATGCGTTTATTTTTAATAGATAGAACAATTCAAAGGGAAGGTTTATATGTATAATACATGCATACTATAGTAGAGCAATACCCATACTATAAATATCATCCCGCTCAGATCCGGTTCTAAATCTTAGTTGACGCAAGCGAAGCTGCGGGCCGTTGGTAAACTAATTAAATTAATTGGTAAATTATTAAATTACCAATGGACAAGCGAAGAGAATAGATAGATAGATAAACTTTTTATTCACAATACCATTACACATACAAAATATTAAAAAAGAGAAAAAACACTTTTAGCTAACAAATAAAATATCTTTTCGGCGTTAAAAATATCATAATAATAAAATACAGAGTGTGTGTTCTGCAAAATCGCAAATAGGTATGTAACTGTACAGGTAGTGACTAATTTTCAGTTACTGTCTGTTACGGTGCTTATCGTCGGTTAAATTATTATGTGCGGGGTGCACATGCACGTCCCATACACGCCAGTGCGCCCACCAGAGGCCGTGGTGCGGAAGCATTTCCGCTGCGTCACAAAAAAGGTTAAATTAATCGGCTGCGGGCGAAGTATGAACCAATAATACACAAACTAAAATGTTATATAAGTATTGAAATTCAAATTAACATCGCTTTTATAATCACGTGCACGAAAACCATTCAATATGGCAGTAATATGTGCACAAGCATGAACGATGCATCGATCGTTTTCTCATACGTGCACGCCAATTTCAGGCTCCGAATGCGATTCATATGCATGGTTTCATGTTTATGCATCTATATCAGTGTACGCTGTGCTAATACAGTGCATACGTGATATTATTGCTTCTTGTTTCTTTACGTCTTTTACATTTTACATAGGTATTATCTACACTAATATTATAGAGAGGAAAACTTCCGTTCCGTAAGATATTTGGGTTTTTCGGACACCTAAACTATAAAAGATGGAACCATAAAATGTTCTAATTAATTATTGTAGATCTTATAAATATCTACAAAAGTGGGCGACACACTATACCTATCTATGTCGAATGAGACACAACAACCATTGTTTTATTTAGAAAATTTGGACTCAGTGTTAGATAGCCCATTTATAGATAAAGATACATCATCCTGCTAAGATCCCATTGTAAATCTTATTAACACAGACAAAGCTGCGGGCAACAACGATAAAATAATGGGCTATCTAACGATGAATATATTAAATTAACTTGCATCAGCTTTTACAATGTATAGGACAGACTTGAGGTCGATGTATAGGAAGCAGGAGTAGAAAAAAATGTGTGACTGACCTGGTGTATTCTTGCTCTTCTTCCAGGGCTGCCAGCAGCTCTCGTACCCCCTTGTTAAGTCTTCTAAAAGTCTGTAGATAAGCGGCAACAACACACACACAATAGCGTTCAAAGCTTTGATAGGCCTATAGCTTGGTTTACAGTTTAACAGTTAGCGAAAAAGCGTCTATACTTGTTGACGGCTGGCAGAAGGGAGGCGGAGTGTCACACATGTATGTAAGGAGGGACGTTGACAGATTACAAGCATAATGCAAGTTTTTTATTTATCTACCCTCGACTTTAGAGAAGAATTTGAAACTCAACATTAAATTTTCATTATAAATACATTAAATTATTTAATTAAAATGAGTTTTACACATAATACGCACATGTTCAAAGATGAATAATGACTGATTTCAAACAATGGATGTTGTCGCGTGGGGGTGGTAGATGCCCCCCCAGCGAGCACGATAGGAAGGGGGGTTCGGACAAGTCTCACCTTATCTCGAGCCAGAAACTTTCTTTGGCTGGCCCACGTTCCGACAGCGTATTGCGTAGGGGTAATAAGGGAGGAATCACTGGCCTGACTGGACTCCTGGCGATGGTAGGTTGGCTGCAGCTTGGGTCTTCACGCTGGGCGTTCGGTTCAGCCGGCCGGCTGTTAGATGTTCTACACTTGGATACCTAGTCTATCCGAACTGTGCTCCGCGAACTCCCAGCGGAATTCAATAAAATTAGACGAGGGTTAGCCTCGGCTTCCGCCAGCCACGAAGTCAGGACCAGAAAAAGGGGCCAAGAGGTCGGTTAGAAGTGACAGCAAATCAAAAGGTCCCTAATCACAGCTTGTCTATCGTTCCATAAACAATATAGTTCTATAGTCAATTGTCAAACAGACTTTATAATTAATAAAGTTTTAATTTAGTTTATTTGTAATTTTGTTTAGGGATTAGATTAAATTATTATATTTATTATTATAAATTACAAGAGGTAAATTAATTTTATTTGAAAAAAGGAAAGTAGAAACGGTTATTGAATTTTAGAGAGGTCGCTATTGAGCCAATAGAGTATGTCAATAGTTGACACTAGTTAACGATAGATGGCGCTTATACCACCAGTATGCTTAGTTTAAACATAATATCTATTGCTGAATTTTTAATTTAAACCTAAAATTATGTAACGAGCTAGCGCAACGTTACAGTACCCCGCCAAAAAGCGTAGGATTTTGCCTACTACAGCAAAATCTGACTAACTAACTACCTATTAAACTCACTGCAAGATAATATACTGAACTGCAGTCATACATACCAACTATGCATAGAACTAAACTTACTACACTTCCATCCTATACATACATCACACCTATACATACATCCCATCACATCCATACACTCTTGCATCTCTCATGATATCTTTAAGTTAATAGTAGTAACCTAAAGATCCTTACATATAGAGTAAACAACCCAGCCGCTGTTGACTCAATAAGTTAGTTTAAGAGTATTAATTAGTATTATTTAGTTTAATTAATACAGCATAGGTTAGGTAGTAGATGTTAAATATTAAGAGTTTAAGTTAAGTTAAAGTTCAATTAGGTTTGTTAAAATAATTTATTTAGTTTTATTTAAGTAGGTTTTATGATTTATAGTTTACTAATTTAATATCCTTAATATGCCAGTCACCTAGAGGTTTACCTGACATATCAGCAAGTGGAGACTTTTTATCAATTACTTTACATTTAATGAATTTTTCAGCAAGTTTTTTATTGAAATATTTATCTTTGTCGCTTAAATAAAATGTTTTCCGCCAAACAATATCCCCAATATTAAACTCCATAGACTTTTTACGCAGATTATATTTACTAGAATTTCTACTATGAGCTTGTAATAATGAATGTTGTACTTTATTAAATATACCAGATAAGATACCTAAGTTCTCAGCATAACAGTCTCTAGGTTGAAAAATAAGATCTTCATCATTATCTGTGTCAATATAGTGTGAACCACAAGTGACTAGTTCACGCCCATACACCAGAAATGATGGAGTATAGCCTGTCACTTCATTTACAGAGCTATTGACTGCAAATTGTATCTTTGGAACCAGCTGATCCCAGACTCTTTGATCTGAAGAAATAAATGTAGAAATAGCAGTAATAATAGTCTTGTTATAACGTTCAACTGTGTTAACATGAGGGGAATATTTAGGGGTAAAATGTAATTTGGGTACTTTATATTTGTCTAACATTTGCTTTAAGGTAGCGCTTACAAACTGTTTACCATTATCAAGTATAACTGTAGAAGGTATACCATGAATTAAGAATACTTTTTCCTCTAAAATCTTAGTAACGATTTCAGCGGTTGCTCTCTTAATTGGAAACAGCAAGCAATACTTACTAAAACAACAAGTCACAACTAGAATAAAAGAGTTTTGATTTTTAGTAAGGGGTAGAGGTCCTACTAAATCAATACTTATAACTTGAAAAGGTCTAGAGCATCGCTTAGGCCTTCCCATTTCACCTAAGGTAGCATGATTTTGATGTTTATGGGAGATACAAGTTTCACAAGAAGTGACTAACCTGACTACATCAGCATGCATGCCAGGCCAGTAGTACCTCAGGCTAACACGTTTGTAGGTTTTAAAAATGCCAGCATGACCAGCAGTAGGATCTGAGTGATTTTTTAAAATAATATCAGTTCTAGATTCAGAGGGAATCACTTCTTTCCATGCAAACTCCATCTTTAGAGGATTTTTAGTTTGCATGAACCGAAATAAACGATTATTTTTTACTAAGTAATTTGGAAAAGATGTAGGAGAATTTTGACAACCGTTAAATATATTTAAATACCAAGAGTCTGTAGTAGATATTATATTAGAATTATTATTAATTGTAGAAATTTGACAAGTACGGGATAAGGCATCAGGTATGATATTATCAACTCCTCTGCGATGTTTAATTTCAAAATTAAATGCTGATAGTCTTACACCCCATCTAGCTAGACGACCGGTAGGGTTGTTTAAGTTAAGGAACCATTTTAGAGCTGAATGGTCAGTATAGACTGTGAACTTCTTGCCGTTATCTAGATAGCACCTCCAGTGTTCTAGAGCCACTAACACAGCAAGAGCTTCTCTTTCAGTAATACTGTAATTGCGCTCTGGGCCAGACAAAGTTCTACTAGTATAGGCTATAGGGTGTTCGACACCATCGATGGTCTGTGTTAGCAGACCACCGACTCCATAATCACTAGCGTCAGTATGGACTTCAAAAGGTAGATCAAAATTAGGGCATGATAAAATTGGGGCAGAAACTAGTAATTCTTTTAATTTAGTGAAAGATTCTTCAGCTTTATTACACCAAACAAAGGGATTAGATTTTTTATTAGTGGAAGTTAATTTATTTAAGGGGCCAGCAATAGTACTAAAACTAGGAACAAATTTACGATACCAGGAAGCAATACCAAGAAATCTTTTAACATCTTTTTTACTTTTAGGTGTTGGATAATTCAAAATACAGTCAATTTTAGCTGGATCGACATGAAGACCATTAGAATCGATGACATAACCTAGGTATTTTAATTGATTACGGAAAAATACTGATTTTTCAAAGTTAATTGTTAGATTGGCCATAACTAATTTTTTATGAACTTTAAGGAGAAGTGAAATATGCTTTTCAAAAGTAGTGCTTATTATTATTATGTCATCTATATAGATAAAGACTGAGTTTTCAAATTCAGGGCCATAAAACAAAGTATCAACTAGTCTCTGTTGTGTAGCAGGTGAGTAAGTTAAACCGAAGGGCATAGTAACAAATCTAAATGTTCCACGATGAGGTATATAGAAAGCAGTTTTATCACGATCGTTTTCAAAAATAGGTATTTGCCAAAATGATTTTGATAGATCAATACTACTTAAATATTTAGCATTTTTGAGGTTATCTAGAATTTCAGAAATATAGGGTAATTTATATGCATCTTTCTTAGTGACAGAATTAAGTTTTCGGCTATCTAAACAGAATCTAAGTGTACCATCCTTTTTTGGAGTTAATAGAACAGGAGAAGACCACGGACTTTCACACTCCTCAACGACACCCAGAGATAACATCTCATCTAGTTGTTCAGAAAGGATGCGTTGTTTTTCAGGAGAAATTCTGTAGTATCTTTGTCGTATAGGTAAAGAATCGCCAGTATCAATATAATGTGTTACTAGATGAGTCCTACCTAACCCACATTTTTCAGTAGAAATATTACTAAATTGTTCTATGATGTTATCAGCAGTTACACGCTGGTCATGAGACAAGTCACTATAACAATGTAATAAATTATTTGTTTTAGATACTGAAGCTACTTCACAGGTGACATTTTGATAATTATGAAAGAAAATAGAATTTGAAAATTTAGGAAATAGTTTGAATTTTAGCCAGAAATCTACACCCAAAATTAAATTTGATGTTACGGATGGTATGACATAAGCTTTGAGTATATGAAACTGTTTTTCAAAAGTTATAGGTAAATTAATGTATCCAATAGCTACTAAAGATTGACCCCCCGCTGTAGTAAAATGCATAGAGACATCAGTATGAAGTGTTAAACCAAGGGAAATTAAATAAGAATGAGAGTTGTTACCTACAATAGTGACTGAAGAACCAGAATCCAGTAAACCACACAGATCATGGTCACGGACCTGAATAGTTGCATAAGGCCTAGTATCATCTTTAGGAGGTTTATCGAAGATTGATGCAATGAAATAGCTAGAGAAGTAAATTTTGATTGTACTAAGCCAATTTTTCCAGTCTGCCTCATCAAAGTTGTTAGATTTTTTAATATTAATTATACTATTTGTTAGGGCAGTTTCATTACAGCAATCCTCAGTAATTAGTTTTTTTGGTTCTGTTTAGAGTGACATTTAGTACAGTTAGGATATGTAACATTCATAGTACCGCATTTGAAACAAATAGGGAATCTATCAGCTTTACACTGAGACAAAGGATGTTCAGCAGTACGGCAACGAGGACAATAAGGTTTTTTTTCCTTAAAATCAGAAGAAGAAATAGCAGATATTGAGGGTTTCTCTTTATGTTTAGTGTTGAAATTAGAAATGTTATTTTGATTTTTATAGTTGAATTTATTGAAGTTATAATTTTTGGAAGTGTTATTGAATTTTTGAAAATGATAATTAGGTTTATTAGAACTATAGTCACTAGATTTTGGATATGCCAGATCAGGAGCTAATGTGTCAGATGAAATTCGAGGAGGTTCTTTAAATTGGGAAGTAAGGCATTTTATTTTCTCAAAGTTCCTACATAGTGTTTTTAGATTATCAATAGAAGTGATAGATGAAGAGTTAGAAGCCAATACACCAGAATAGCAAGGTCTAATATTATGTAACAAGATGTCTAATTTTTCCTCCTCCGAGATAGTCTTAGTTAATCTAGAGAATAATTCTGACATTTTTGCCAAATAAATAGTAATATTTTCAGAATCACCCTGAGTCCTATTTCTAATCTCTGACATTAATCTATAGTCATGATCAAAGTGACAGAAATCCTCTTTTAGTAGTGTTACCAGGTCATCCCAAGTATTCACAGAAGTACGGATACTGCGATACCAATGCAAAGCATCATCAGTAAATAACTCTGTAGCGAAAGTTAAAACTTTACTAGGAGGTATGTTCCTAACAGCACTGTACTCACTCACTCTCCGCACAAACTCATGCACACATGTCTTGCCATTAAATTTAATTTTTTGTAATCCGCTTAGATGAGAATGGTCACAGTATATTGCCAAATTTGTAGACTCTAAAGTAGTTTGAAAGCTAGCTGAAGGCTCTGAGCTTGTAGTAGGGTTACTAGATTTACCAATTACATTAATTTTATGAAGCAAAGTTGTAAAATTTTTAGATAAAGATTTAATTTTTTCTGAAAGTTTAGGATCTGAAGAATCTATGCGTTTAATGCGATGATACAAATGATTACACAAAGCCCTAGTCCGTTCAAAAAGATTTGAATCAAATTTTTCTTCTAAGTTTTTAATACGAGATAACAATTCTGATAAAGATGTACTAGCACCTACGATATCGACTTCAGGGTCAATACCCGACTCACAAATATCACCAGTAGGGATGATAGGAGTTAATTTATTAATCTGCTTGCGCAACCCGAGTACAGTGGAAGTAGGTTCCTCGCCTCTGATCAGAACTTCATAAGTTAATTCATTTTTGTTTAGCAAAAAGAATTTAATTGGGTAAGTATCCATGTTATATAGCTATCAAAACTATTAATATTATGCTATAGAAAACAATTAGGTTATGTAGGTTTAAAAATCTTTAGTAGTTAAAAGATTATTGAACGATAGATCAGCTGTTTACAAGTAGTTATAGTTAAATAGTGTTTTTTACAAAGCAAACTCCCTATTACGCTAAGTGACAAGTGAAATGTAAAATATCAACGATAGAAGTTTATGAATTTAAAATAAAAATTGAAGATCAACTAAGTATTTAAATAATTTGAAAATTATAGAACTATAATTTACTAGTTATTACTAAAGCTTTGCGAACTTTTACGTATTACAATAAGTATTTAGTGTTTTTATAGTAATTTCAATAGTATTAAAGACAAAAGGTTAGATAATTAAACTTAAATTTTGACGCCTAGCACGGCCAAAACAAAAATATTGTAGCAAAATATTATGATATAGGCACAAAATAAGGAAATATAGATGAAATTGTAACAAACAGATATTAATTAGTTAAATAATTACGTACCAGCTCGCTCGGCGTCGTACGCTGTGCTAATACAGTGCATACGTGATATTATTGCTTCTTGTTTCTTTACGTCTTTTACATTTTACATAGGTATTATCTACACTAATATTATAGAGAGGAAAACTTCCGTTCCGTAAGATATTTGGGTTTTTCGGACACCTAAACTATAAAAGATGGAACCATAAAATGTTCTAATTAATTATTGTAGATCTTATAAATATCTACAAAAGTGGGCGACACACTATACCTATCTATGTCGAATGAGACACAACAACCATTGTTTTATTTAGAAAATTTGGACTCAGTGTTAGATAGCCCATTTATAGATAAAGATACATCATCCTGCTAAGATCCCATTGTAAATCTTATTAACACAGACAAAGCTGCGGGCAACAACGATAAAATAATGGGCTATCTAACGATGAATATATTAAATTAACTTGCATCAGCTTTTACAATGTATAGGACAGACTTGAGGTCGATGTATAGGAAGCAGGAGTAGAAAAAAATGTGTGACTGACCTGGTGTATTCTTGCTCTTCTTCCAGGGCTGCCAGCAGCTCTCGTACCCCCTTGTTAAGTCTTCTAAAAGTCTGTAGATAAGCGGCAACAACACACACACAATAGCGTTCAAAGCTTTGATAGGCCTATAGCTTGGTTTACAGTTTAACAGTTAGCGAAAAAGCGTCTATACTTGTTGACGGCTGGCAGAAGGGAGGCGGAGTGTCACACATGTATGTAAGGAGGGACGTTGACAGATTACAAGCATAATGCAAGTTTTTTATTTATCTACCCTCGACTTTAGAGAAGAATTTGAAACTCAACATTAAATTTTCATTATAAATACATTAAATTATTTAATTAAAATGAGTTTTACACATAATACGCACATGTTCAAAGATGAATAATGACTGATTTCAAACAATGGATGTTGTCGCGTGGGGGTGGTAGATGCCCCCCCAGCGAGCACGATAGGAAGGGGGGTTCGGACAAGTCTCACCTTATCTCGAGCCAGAAACTTTCTTTGGCTGGCCCACGTTCCGACAGCGTATTGCGTAGGGGTAATAAGGGAGGAATCACTGGCCTGACTGGACTCCTGGCGATGGTAGGTTGGCTGCAGCTTGGGTCTTCACGCTGGGCGTTCGGTTCAGCCGGCCGGCTGTTAGATGTTCTACACTTGGATACCTAGTCTATCCGAACTGTGCTCCGCGAACTCCCAGCGGAATTCAATAAAATTAGACGAGGGTTAGCCTCGGCTTCCGCCAGCCACGAAGTCAGGACCAGAAAAAGGGGCCAAGAGGTCGGTTAGAAGTGACAGCAAATCAAAAGGTCCCTAATCACAGCTTGTCTATCGTTCCATAAACAATATAGTTCTATAGTCAATTGTCAAACAGACTTTATAATTAATAAAGTTTTAATTTAGTTTATTTGTAATTTTGTTTAGGGATTAGATTAAATTATTATATTTATTATTATAAATTACAAGAGGTAAATTAATTTTATTTGAAAAAAGGAAAGTAGAAACGGTTATTGAATTTTAGAGAGGTCGCTATTGAGCCAATAGAGTATGTCAATAGTTGACACTAGTTAACGATAGATGGCGCTTATACCACCAGTATGCTTAGTTTAAACATAATATCTATTGCTGAATTTTTAATTTAAACCTAAAATTATGTAACGAGCTAGCGCAACGTTACAATGTGATTAGTTCTTTTTCACAAAGAAGGTTTTAGGCCTTCCTTTTTAATGTATTTGAAGTGTCGCCCATGCAGTTAACATAAAATAACAAAAGATAAATTTCAATTTGCTAACAAATTATAATTCCATTACTGAAAAAAGGGTTGTAGCATAAAAGTATTTTATAATGGCGCGAGTAATTAGTACGAGATCAAAACAGAAATACGCACCGGAACGCGTCCTTTCGCATTAAACACTTTGGGACACCTTTGTAATTATAAAACATTTTTTAAATTTCCAAAAATTTGGTGACCACTCTATAAGTACCTACTAGTACTTACCCGTGAGACGACATGTAGAGACTCGGATTTAGAGCCGTAAATAGTAGCAACCGGTGCCCAGGCACAGGGCGTAGACTCTGGGGGGCGTAAGAATGGCCAGACTAGGCAGGAGTATTATTTTTTCGGTTTCTCGCTCGCACAGAGCGCAAAAAAGGCTATTTACGGCTTTATTCACTTGAGCTCACACAAATAAAAACTACATTACAACGGTTCATCCGTTAAAAGTGATAGTACACGCATAGAAGAATTGTATCTATAAAGATATATTATTAGTGTAATCTCTACTTAATTAATTCATAAGAGAAGTAAATGGAAGTATTCTTTCTCACTCATTTTATGTCACTAGCAGCTACGTTGTGGATCTTAATGTGAGTACGCAAGAAAGCTCAATTTTTATGGTTTTTCTTTTACAATTAAGATACAATAATTCTTACTTATGATTAATAGCTGTAAAAACAATACACTTAATGCATATTAAATTGTATAATACCTGTGAATCGAGCATGTAAGTTGAGAAGTCCTTTGCTACGGGGCCTACACAAGCTTCGTGGTTTGTGATATATTTAGATCCTTAAAAAACTTCGCCAAATATAATTATTAAGTGCTCCGTGTATCGAACATTTTAATTGATTCCAAACCAGAATATAAAATATTCATAAAATATGGACACATCTATATATATAATAATATGTATACCTATCGTATTCTACGACATGCGAAATGAAATTTTACCGAAAGTAATTTGTGGAAAATCGTTGTTTATTCATTTCAAAATCATCTGTTTTTTATTCTGAAATGTTTGCGAATTCTGAAAATGAAATATATACGCACGGCTTCGAGCTAAAGAACTGTAAAAGCACGAACCCTATAATATCATTCTTATAATGTTTAAATTATCTTTCTAAGATCACACGCTGAAAGTAAAATCAAACTAAAAAAATCGAATATTACTTTTACATACTCATTAAACTTTGACTTATTACGTTTCTCCCATTTCTTTTAAATTACTTTACATTACTTTAAAATTCACCGAATTTTAATTCTGATTGCGTGTTTTGTTAAATAATAAACTTATTTTAAAATAATCAACCTTAATATTTGAATGAAATTTTCCAGTCGTGACAAAATAACTTAAATTAGGTGCGAACTTCACAAATTAAATCTCTAGTGTAAAGTTCGTGACTTCGTTCGATTAAAGTTTTAATAAAATAAGGGTAATTGCATCAACTCAAGACATTCTTGCTAAGAGCTTTTAAAGAACGTTTTTTATAGCATAGGAGGGCAAACGAACATCGCAATTTCTTGGTGTCGATCGACGCCCATAAATTTCCACACAATTCATCTGCGTTGTCTTCCTTTTTCCTATCCTCCTAATGGGTCAAGGGAACTCAGTCACTTTACGCCGGGATAATGTAAATTCCTAGCTGTACCCTCTCGCTCAAGAGGACAAGACCATACCCACTAGACCATCGTCACTCTAAACATACACTGAAGCAAAACTCATGCCAAATTATTCGAAACAACATCAATCAATAAGTTCTAGCGATATCCCCAAAAAAATTACGCTAAGATCGATCAAAAAAGTTTTTGAAATCAATCATTCCAAAAATAAGCTTGTTGTTAAGATGCTGTTGTCCCGAATTGTTTTTATCAAATATACTCGACCCTTTTTACCCGACAACAGCAAAATCGAAAGTTTTGGTTTCACCATAAGTTACCAAATTACGTCGTTGTTCCACCGCATTTATTGATTATTAAGTGTCATTTGTCAATCAATTCATTATTATGGCCCGTGTTCAAAAAGCTTTATTTTTTTAATGATTTTTGGTAGGTTTTTGGTGAGTTGAATCGGTATTTTTCATGATGTTTATTACAGCGTGTCAGCAAGGGTTCAATCAAATCTGACAGTAGAAAATCTCTTTTTTTCGTTAATGTCGTCAATTTGGGTAAGGAAAGATAACATACGTTGCGACAACAATTATCACAGATTGGGAATCGAAAATAGCCTTTCATCATTGCTAACCATAGTTCTTTTTTTTTTCTTTTACGCCGGGAAATGCACTGACGCATCCCGCAGGGGAGTGGGTCTCCCCAGGCAGGTATGTGGGACTCGCTGCGCCCGAAAGATGGCAAGTGGACGCAGCTCTACCCACTGAAACCCGGCGAGTGCCACCACTGCCGCCTTTGGTGAGGTGCCCCGGATCTACAAGCAACAGGGCACCTCGACGGCTAGTCAGTCCCTCTGGGGACCGACGCCACCTCCACAGAGCGGTTGTTCCGCACCACACAACAACCACTCCCAACGTCGGGACAGTCCGATGAGGTGAGGTTCCCATCCTCACCCCTTGCACCCTGCTCTTTTATCCCCTCTTCTTATAGGAGGGATACAAAGAGCCCCCTCGGCTCAATTCGCTTCGCCCAAGGTGTTGGGGTCACCCTGGGCTACTGAGCCCCACCGCCACGACAAGGCCTAAGCCATGGTGGGGAACCATAGTTCTCCTTCAAAAACGCCTAGACTACTTCGAGGAGCTAATAGAGGACGGCTTGAACTAGAAGATATGCTATGACATATCTTAAGATATTCGTTGAAATTAAACATTTTTCTTCAAAATTTAATCCATAAGATTGTTTTTGTATTTATTTTTATAACCACAAATATCAAATTTATAAAAACTCCTTCGTCAATCATACATTATTTTTTAGAATATAATATTTTTAAAGATTTTTTTGAGCTAATCTTAAAAGACAAACATATTAATATGTCACGGATTTTTTTAAACTTGGATTATAAATTATAATGTAGTCATTTTCTTTAAGTCAGAACTAAAGTCAAAGTCTAATCAATATAGATTTCGGAAAGCCAAACGATAGCTCTAACGGGTGACTTTCGTTGATGGCATTTTCAAACAAAAATAAACCATTTGTATCAACTGTACCGTAAGCAATGAATATTTTCAAAGGCCTCTATCATAAACCTATTTTATATTTGGTCAAAACAAAACTATTTGCACAAACACTTCAAACAAATGTATTTGCCGTCCCTATATTTTTGTAAATCCTTTCATTGCTTTATATTTTTGCATTCGTGGAAGTCACTCATGTGTTCTTTCAATAATGTTTTGTGATAAAGAAAAACTGTTTGTATGTAAGTGGATTTAGTCGCTTGATTCTAAATAGATGTATTTTTTTTATTTTTGGAGATAAATTATTTCATTTATGGGAATACGAGTTTTTGTTTTCTGTAGTAGTTACTTAGTGTAAAATATTTGTTTCACAGCTTTACAAGTTTTAATTGGTACTCTTTAAACAACCTCGTTGTATCACAATTTTTTTTAGCATCGTCAGCCTTTATCCACTTCTGAATGTTGTTTTATATAATTGGATAATTAAACTAACAGAAAAGCCACCATAAAACTAGTTTAAGCGAAGCCCCTCGCCCGGAGCCGGGCCCTCCTATGACATAGGATGCTAACGCCCGGTTTCCGAAAGGCTGGTCAACGCAAAAATAAACTAATCATCCGTCAAACCGGTTGTTAAATGTCAAATGAGTTACTAAAAGCATGGTTAAATTACATATTTATCGTGTTAGTTTATATAACAACTAGCTGTTGCCCGCAGCTTCGCCTGCGCTAACTAAGATTTACAACGGGATCGTAGTACGCAAAATAAGTAACTTTTCTGGTCGATTTTTTACACCTTGTGTCCGAAAACCCAAAATATCTTTGGAACCCTATATTTTTCCTGAATAAAATTTAGCCTATGTTACTCGTGGATAAGATAGCTTTCAAATGGTGAAAGAATTTTTGAAATCGGTCCAGTACTTTTTGAGCCTATTTATTAAAACCAAACAAACAAACGAAGTTTTCCTCTTTATAATAATAGTGTAGATGTAGAAAACGCGTTTATATTACTATCCTTTAAATCTGTATGTGTATCTTTCTGCCATTTAATGTGTTGAAAGTGGCTTGAATCGCACTTTTGACCGTAACGTAGAGTACGCTCTATGAATTATTTAGCGGTGTAGCTCCGAAAATGGTAGATTGTGTGTGCGTGTGAGTGTGTGTGTGTGTGTGTTTGTGTGTGTGTGTGTGTGTGTTTGTGTGTGTGTGTGTGTGTGTGTGCGCGCATGCATGCGAGTGTTTGTGCGTGCGTGAGTGGTTTTAGATAGTCTCTTTGATATTGTTAGAATATATTGAGTTCAATTTTATTTTAAAATCCATTTAAGAATTTACACAAAACAGCAGGTGTAAAGTTTTTCTTTTAATATAAATTAAAATAGACTACAAAAGGTAAGATTTATGGACAAAATTTCACACTTTTATCGCAATACATAGCTCCATAGGGTGGTATATATTATAATTTCTGAGAAATATTTTATCATCCTCCATTGTGTTTGCAATAAGATTCATTTCGTTCTCCAGCCGAATAATTTTGATAGAATAATTTTGAAGAATAACAGGTATTTATAAAAAGGTCGAAAATAAAGTCTTTTGAAAATTCATTACATAAAAATTATATAACTTATAGCGTTACTAGCTGTAGCCCGGAGCTTCACTCGCAAAATATTTACGGACGTATTGTATATACGGACGTATATATACGGACTGATGGCGATATTTCTTTTCTAATGGAAATAAGGCAGAATTTTCAATGTAATCTCGCTAAGCCCCTTGCCTCGCTAATCCTCCATCTCTTACAATAATTACTCTTATACTAAATTTACAAATTTACACAAAATCTTGATAAATTATATAGTACTAGCGGACCCCACAGACGTTGTCCTTTAGATACGAATCGATAGTGGCAGTACAGATCAATAACCTAGATACCGACTGCAGCGCCATCTGCCGGTCTGATTTGTGAATATAACCATCCTCGAATCTACTTGAACACACAAAGAAAATCACTCAAATCGGTCCAGTCGTTTAGGAGGAGTTCAGTCACATACACACGCACACAAGAAATATATATATATTAAGAGATAGCCTACCTCAGGAGTTACTACCTATAGAAAATAGGGTACAAATTTATCTAGTAGTTTTTAAGTTTATCGCGTACAGACAGACAAAATATCGCGACGGTGGACTTTGTTTCAAATTTTGTTATGACGATAGGGGATTAATACCGTATTTGCGTAAACTTTTTCCACGAACTAGTTGAATCACGGCCACACATTATTTTGATTTTGCTATTAATTTATAAGTTTACAGAGCTATAAACCTGTTAAACTATATACAAAAATAGAAAAAATAACTCAAGTGTTCTTTCCATTTTTCATATCTAATAAAAATATTAAAAGGCTCCGACATAAATATACGAATCCGATATATTAGAAAAAGTTGTCGCTTTGATATATTGAATAGTAGATAACCCTAAAAACCCTCACGTTACGTTAAGCCAGCCTTATCAGCTGCTAGATTTCCATCAGCATTTCATGAAATACTAACGCATTAAAGATATTTATACGAATACGTGAAAAGAAATGGAAACGTCTGAGATATATCAGCCTGTCATATAGAATTGGATAAAGCTTTGAAAGATCAAGATATTTAGTACAAAATGCTTATCAATATAATATAATAATATCTATGGACGCTTTTACACCACGTCAATCTGGTCCCGTGCTAAGTACTCGAAGAGACTTGTGTTACGGGTACCAGACAACGGAAATACATATATTTAATACTTTTTATATTAATACTTATATTTAAGATTTTTATTACTTATATAATACACATATTTAATACACATCCATGACCCAAGAACAAATAAACTTTTTTTTTGTTCCCTGGCGAGATTCGAACCCGCTACCTCCGGCTTGTGCGCCAACGCGCTAACCACTGAGCCACAGAGGTCGTCAATATTATAAATTCGAAAGGAACTCTGTATTTTTTGTTTTCTTTGTCTTCTTCAAGCTTTAACCACTAACCGATTTGGATGAAATTTGGTGCAAAGACATTTTGAGACCCGGAAAGGACATAGGATAATCGATTATCCCGGAAATACCACGGAAACGAGAACAGGGACTGTCCGAAAAAAATAAGCTCCCAAACGGAGCTTTCAACGATAACGCTGAGCTAACTCTTCGAGATTTAAGAATGCAATTTAATTATTGATTGAATTTATGTATCTTAAACAAATCAAGTGGCAATAAAATGGCATATATGTCTAAACGTACAATGAAATTTTTGTATATATAACCTGAATCTCGGAAACAGCTCTAACGATTTTCATGAAATTTAGCATACATGGAGTTTCGGCGGCGAAAAATCGATCTAGCTCGGATTAATTTTATAAAATGTCGTTTTATTTGTGTCTTAACAATCAACTTTACCGATCAAGGCTCGGTCATCCGGGTACTATCTATTTTAATAAAGCGCGTCATATAAAACATATCGCCATACTGAAAGCGGTTCCCTGAACTTGACAGACGATATATCAGCCGGCACTCGTCGAAAATGTTCGTCAGATGATTTGATTACGGCAAAAAGGTCGGGGAACACGTTTAAAAAAATATTGGGCTTACATTTTGTTTGGAGACGCCGTATGGAAAACATGGCGGTCATGTATCAATATTTATATAGGTTTTGTTTATATGACAGATCAATGAAATTTCAATCACGAAAATTGTTTGTAAAAACTTATTTATATGTGAATTTTATAATAAAAAGTAAAGTGAAGAAATCATTCGAGTAGGGTAATAGGCTGGCCCAGTGCGGGTTGGTGAACTTCACATACCTTCAAAGTCTTTCAATCTCATGGGGTATGCAGGTTTCCTTACGATGTTTTCCTTCACCGATGAGCGTGTGATGGCCTTGTGCTTAGGGTGCACTTGGAAATTAAGAAAAACCCATTTCAAGGTTTTTCAAACCCGGAACATCTCGCGTAAGAGGCCGAGTCCACCCACCACTGGACCATTGTCGCGAGTTTTATAATGTAGGACTGTATTATATTCATATTCTAATTGGATAGGCAAGGTGCCTAGTCACCTGCTCCTCCGCGGTCGACGGGAAAGGTAAAAAGCGGCACTCGTTACGCCTCTAGTAACGCCCCTGTGTTCGTGCCGGGACAAAGTCGGACCACGACGTCGCGGGGACTGGTTAGAAATGGCCGAGGAGTCCCCCCTTACAAAAGGTTGTCTGGCCTTCGCCAGGGCTATCCTGTCACTAAGGTTGCATGTAAAAGCAGCCGAAGGCACTTGAAAATGTAAGCAATGTAACGACAGTTAATTAAGTTAGGGTATTGGTTGCAGGAGCCAGGGTAACTTGGATACACATTCTTCTGAACAACTACCTACTACCAGCTCAGGCATATACGTTGTCTATCGATGACGTGAGTTTCGGTGAAAGCAATTACTCTCCCTGTCCAGACCTTTTCTCTGAAACGCAGCAACGGTTTTTTACGGAATATTTTTTGCGCAGCAACACGGTGCAAATTGGCGAGCGGTACAGTGCATTCCACCGGTATTAATTTCATATATGCAACAACTTAAACCCAAAAATGATATCGATTCAGGGATCATAATATGATAATACGTATATAATTTAATTCAAACATCATCTCGTCTGTTCTTTATGCATGCATTTTTAAACTATTCATCTATGATATTTTTTCATCAATTAATTTCTGAAATACAGTTAAAAATAAAATTCAGAAAAAATATGTGTATATAGTGTATATTTTATAGAAAATTATGAATACCTCGCTATGTCTACTATCTAATTAATTTAGTTACTGAGATATTATGAATGATTCATTATATTACGAGTACTTTATTACATACTTATTAGTAGTAACTTCCATTTTAGATGTAAAAATATTAGGATCGTTTTGGCCTTTAATTAAGCCCAGGGACACGTGCCGAGGGTCCACACAGTAATTAGATCCCGCCACTCTCAGACAAAAGTAATTTCCTATATATCTAATCGGAAATTAAAAATCCTTATTTTTTCCCGTTTACAAGTTACCGTTATTATTTTCTCAAAATAATATTAGTGCTATCTTTTATTTATCAAGCCTTTTATGTTATATAATGAATTATCTTATTCTAAACTTGCAATGAGCACGCACCCGTGTTGGTTGCGAGTGTTAAGACATCGGTCGTCATAAGTCGACCCATGTTAATCAGTGGGCGGATAAGGGTTGATAAAGGACAATATGATGATGCTGATGATAATGATGATGATGATGGTGATGATGGTGTCATACATGAACATAGTTCTCTCACCTCTAGTCCTCCCTATTTCTTATAGTCGTCTCTCAATGAACGCCAGAGCCAACTAATCCTTTATGTTTATCAATGAATAACTGTATAACATGATTTGGCCAAGTCTCCTAATACAGAAGAAAAGTACAGAGATGAAATGATGTGCAATTCTAAAGAGCTATCATAATATTTCCAACAAAACAGTTAATAAAAATGTTCTCTTTAATATTTCAATATCATTATGTAAAATAATATAAAGGGATATTGATAGCAGCACAAAAAATGTAATAATGACGAAACCATTTCCTTTGCGGAGATAAAATATATTGGTTTGAGCGTTACTGAATGGTTTGTATGAAATGCTTTCAAATGTTTCAATATAAATAAACCAAATGGCAGTTTTCGAAATACAAAATCTGAAATGCTAGTTTCTTTCATTATATATAATAAGAAATATTTGAAAATAATTAGAAAGGTTATCTCTTTAAATTATTACAGCCATAATTTGCTTCTATAAAAGAGGCCATTTAGGTTTGAGGCACTCTTTTATAAAATATTATTAGGACAGATCAACTGAATAGCTTCTTCCAGAGCCGTAAATAGGGCGGTGCCACCAGTGCCCAGGCATAGGGCGTAGACTCTGGGAGCGCAAGAATGGCCAGGCAAGAGTATTATTTTTTCGGTTTGCTAAGGGTGCAGTTATAGAAGCTCGCACAGGGTGCAAAAAAGGCTATTTACGGCTCTGGCTTCTTCTAATGTTAGGCTGCCAACGTAGCTCATATACATAAAAAGTATTTATAACAAAGGCTGCGTTTCCACCGGAGATGAGCTAAGCTGCGTTGCGGGGAATGTGCTTTACAAGACCCAATAGAGACGTTGCGCTGAACGTGGTCAGGCAAATGAAGCATTTCTATTGGTTCTTAAAAATACATTCCTCGCAACGCAGCTCAACTCAGCTCCGGTGGAAACGCAGCCAAAGGCAACATTGTACACGACATGTGACTAGTTTATTCATTGCCAACCTTGGATACGAGCTGGTGAGTCTTAGTGTACGTCCTCCTCTTCTAGAACACAATAAAGATTTTTGGTAAAAAAGGTAAGTCGTTCAACTGACAGCTTTTTTTTTTGTTTAAAGGATAAAAATATTTTGCGTGGCAAAATGGGTACAATTCACCGAATACCCTATGTTAGACACATGACTAGGTATATTTTAGGTATAGGCTTTTTAGGTTTTAAGGGGTAATCTATCGGTCTATATACATTATACATCCGTCAATCGATGTCAACGCAGCCGAAGCTACGGGCAACAGCTACATTCCTCATCCTTTACTATACACATTATACATCCTACTAATAATATAAATACGAACGTTTGTAAGAATGTATGGATGGATGGATGGATATTTGTTACTCTATTGTCACTATTTGTCACATGAAAACTACTGAATGGATTTTTATGAAACTTGACAGTGACATAGCTTATACATCAGAATAAAACATAGGCTATAATTTATCCCCGTATTCCCACGGGAATGGAAAGTACGCGGGTGAAACCGCGGGGCGCTGCTAGTCTCATATAAAAGTGGATCGTCACTGTAAAGATTTATAAGAATATCATGACACCATAACACAAATCGACGGGAACGTAAACGATATCTGTGGATAATGTTTCGTAAAAACACTAGCTTATCTTACGCCTTTAACATTGGCGCTTTAGTATTTATTATTTTACTACCAGCGCCCCGCGGCTACCCGCGTTTTCCGTGGGGTACGGGGATAAATTATAGCTATTGTGTTATTCGGATGTATAAGCTATATTATTGCTAAGTTTGAATTAAATCCATTTAGTGAAAGATCAACAAATATACATCCATACATCCCTGGATTGTTACAAGCTTTTGTGCTTACAATATTAAGTAGGGTTAAGTATAGAAAAAAGTGTGTTATGTGAAATTAGAATATCTACTTTTCAAGCACCTAACACTGGACTTATGTTAATTAGGAACAATTGTTCGGAGGAAGGAGGAAAGGAACGATTAATTAATCGACGATACCACTACCACTCTTTTTAAGAGATAGCGCCATGCTGCTTTTACAAAAGTATTACCTCTCGCTCACATAATACCGGCGTAAAGTAACAGCTGTACTGTAAATCTAAAAATCCTTATATTACTAGCTGTTGCCCGCAGCTTCGCCTGCGTTAACTAAGATTTACAACGGCATCTTAGCGGGATGATAATATATCTTTACCGATAAATGGGCTATCGAACACTGAAATGTTTTATTAAAATCCGACCGATAGTTCCTGAGATTAGCGCGTTCAAATAAACAAACTCTTTAGCTTCATATCTTAAGGATTAAAAGCATGAGTAAAAATGTAGTCCAAAAAATCAAAATTTCTGAATAAAATATGGTTGTTGTGCCTCACTCGACATAGATAGGTATAGCGTGTCGTGGACTTTTTTGTAGATAATTATAAGATCTACAATTAATTAGGACATTTCATGGTTCTATCTTTTATAGTTTAGGCAGCGTACGAGAAATAAGTAACTTCTCTGGTTGATTTTTTACACCTCGTATCCGAAAAACCCAAATATCTTACGGAACCCTGTTTTTTTTTCAGAATAAAATTTAGCCTATGTTACTCGTGGATAATGTAGGTTTCAAACGGTGAAAGAATTTTTGAAATCGGTCTAGTACTTTTTGAGCCTATTCATTACAACCAAACAAACAAAGTTTTCCTCTTTATAATATTAGTGTAGATGTAGATGTAGATAACATATGAGCGATGATGGTCTAGTGGTGGGTGGGTGGACTCGGCCTCTTATGCGAGGGGGTCCGGGTTCGGTCCTGACCAGTCCGTGCGTGCCTTGAAACGGGTTTTCCTAAATTTCTAAGTGCACACGAGACCATCGTTCGCTCACCGGTGAAGGAAAACATCGTGAGGAAACCTGCATGCCTGATGAGATTGAAAGTCTTTGAAGGTATGTGAAGTTCACCAACTCGCATTAAGCCAGCGCATCAGTAAACTATGGCCCATTACCCCCCCCCTCGCCTGATTTTGAGGAGGAGGCCCGTGCCCAGCAGTGGGACATATAAGGGTTGATACTTTACTTTTTTTTACTCATAACATTCTAAAGGGTTTTCTAATGTAAAAAAAGTAAATAAAGTTATGTTTGAAACTAACAAACAAACTGTTTATTAGTACATATACATCAAAACAGGAACTACATATCTTCAAGTCAGCAATCAGTCATCAGTTTTCCTTTCCTCGTCATATATCATGAACAAATAACCGATTTATAAAACTATCAAAGTAAAAGTAAGAAAATGCTAATTTATGAGGTCGGGGTTATATAGAGGGGCCAATAACAGAAATGAGAAACGTCTTGTTTTAGGGTTTCGTAACGAAATGGTCAATACGAAAATGGGCAGATCCTATAGGACCTCAAATCGGAAAATAGTATAAGGATGTGTTGGTGTAGGTGTGAAGGTCGCTGTGGGAGGCGAAGCCAGTTTCCGCGTTGGGCACTCACAAAGCTCGACCGGGAACTGGCTGAGGAGGCCGCCATAGTCGGCCGATGGAGCCTCCCGCCGCTGGCGGAGCTAGGGGTGGACGAGGCGGCTGACCGTCTCTGCGACGCGTTCACAGCGGTTTGTAGAGCGGCCATGCCGCGTTGTAGACGTCCGCCCCAGAGGAGGGCGCTGTATTGGTGGTCGGCAGAGATAGCTGACCTCCGGGTCGCCTGTAACGGGGCGAGGAGACAGTATACCCGGAGCAGGCGGCGGCGCCCTCAAGACGTCGACAGGGACGACAGGCTGCACAGGGCCTACGTTGAAAAGGTTAAGGCCCTGAAGCAGGCCATTTGCCGAGCCAAAGAGGAGGCCTGGCAGGAGCTAGTTGAGGGTCTCGATCGGGACCCCTGGGGCCGACCGTACAAATGGGCGCGAAACAAGCTCCGCGCCCAGTCGGCCCCGATCAACGAGACGCTCCCGCCAGGTCAACTGAGAAGGATTGTCGGGGAACTTTTCCCCGACACACCTGGGGGGTTCTGCCCCCCCAGAATGGCTCGGCAGGCGCAGACGCCGGACGAGGAGGGTGTTCCGCCACCCGTCACGGAGGCTGAAATGGAGGCGGTTCTAGCTCGCCTCCAGAGTAAGAAGAGGGCGCCGGGTCCGGACGGGGTGCACGGGAAGGTACTTGCTATCTCACTCGCGTACCTCGGCGATAGCCTTCGGGAGCTGTTTGACCGCTGCCTGCGGTCTGGTCAGTTCCCGAGGGCGTGGAAGGAGGGCCGGCTCTGCCTTATACCGAAGGCGGGGCGGCCCACGGACTCGGCTTCGTCGGTGCGACCGGTGGTGCTGCTGAACGAGGCTGGGAAGGCTCTAGAAAGAGTTGTGGCTTCCCGGCTTGTTCAGCACCTCGAGGAGGGCCCGGGACCTGGACTCTCAGAGTCCCAATTCGGGTTCCGGGCACGCCGGTCTACGATCGACGCCCTCAAACGCCTGCGGGCGGTGACGGGTGAGGCGGAACACAGCGGGGAGGTGGTGGTCGCGGTGTCGCTGGACATCGCGAACGCCTTCAACAGTCTCCCGCACAGTGTGATACGGGAGGCACTGGCCTACTTCGGAGTGCCTCCCTATCTCAGGAGACTGTTGGACGCGTACCTCTCCGAAAGGAGGGTAGCCTGCGAGAACCGGTTGGGGTCCGTAGAGTGGTGGCGAGTCGGCTGCGGTGTCCCACAAGGATCAGTGCTAGGTCCGATCCTGTGGGACATCGGGTACGACTGGGTCCTGCGAGGCCGTCTCCTACCCGGGACGGGTGTCATATGTTACGCCGATGACACCCTCATGTATGCCCGGGGACGAACATACAGGGAGGCGGCGCGGCTGGCCGAGGTCACACTAGACCTCGTGATCGGTCGCATAAAGAGTCTAGGGCTTCAGGTCAGACCATCCAAGACCGAAGCCCTTCTCTTCCGTGGGACTGGGCGGAAAGGACCCCCACCGGGGGCTGCCCTCCAGGTTGGAGGGGTGAGAGTCAGGATGAGCCCCCATATCAAGTACCTGGGGCTCATCCTCGACGGAGGATGGACCTTCGGCCCACACTTCAAAACGTTGGGACCGAGGGTCGTGAAGGCGGCGAGTGCGCTGGGCAGACTCCTCCCGAACCTCGGAGGACCCAGCGCCGCCAGCAGGCAGCTGTACTCCGGAGTCTGCCGGAGTATGGCAACGTACGGTGCCCCGATTTGGGCGGATCACCTCACGGCGAGCGTTAAGGCCGCGTTGCGCTCGGCGCAGCGGGTCATCGCGGTGAGGGTGATTCGGGGGTACCGTACGATTTCGTGGGCTGCAGCATCCGCTCTGGCCGGCGACCCCCCGTGGGAACTTGTGGCGGAGGTTCTGGCCGAGACACACTCCTACGTCTCGGATAGGAGATCTCTGGGCTTGAGCCTTTCGCCTGACGGGGTCTTACGGGTCCGCCGACTAGGGATGGAGGCACTAATGCGGAGGTGGGGGGAGGACCTGGCGCGTCAGCCGTATGGCAAACGCCTAACGGCTGCTCTGCGCCCAGTTCTTGAGCGGTGGATGCGCCGTAAGCGCAAACCCCTCACCTTCCGTCTGACGCAGGTTCTCACCGGGCACGGATGCTTTGGTGATTACTTGTGTCGGACGGCCCAAAGGGAGCCGACGACTGGATGTCACGATTGTGGTGCGGCGGTGGACTCTGCCCAGCACACCCTCGAGGTGTGCCCGAGATGGGCGGCGCTGCGTCAGGATCTGACGTCTGTCATCGGAGGGGACTTGTCTTTGTCGAGCGTCATCACCGCGATGCTCGGCTGTGACGAGTCCTGGGCGGCAATGGCCTCTTTCTGCGAGACAGTAATGTCCCAGAAGGAGGCCGATGAACGGGTGAGAGAGGAAGCCGCTGATGTGGCCTCCCCCCGTAGACGACGAACGGGGGTGCGTCGGAGGCGCTACTTAATGCGCTTCCAGTGACACCCCTGTGCCCGTGTCGGGCTCGGGATGGGAACCCGGGCCCAGCTTAAGACACGACGTCGTGGGGACTGCCAAGTCGTAGCCGGGCAGTCCCCCTATTGTGGAGAATCTGGTCTTGCCGGGACCAGTCTGTCGCTGAGGGTATCCCGTCGCCTGCACAGATCCGGGTCCCTCAAATATAGCGGCTGAAGGCTCACGTAGCGGTTTTAGTGGGGTAGGGCACCCAAATGCGAGTCCCCACACACGCCAGCGCGCCTACCCAGGCCCTGGTAAGGTCGTAAAGGATTTCCGCTGCGTCATCAAAAAAAAAAAAAAAAAAAAAAAAAAAAAAAGGTGTGAAGGTCGCTTGTATGGTTGTGGTCTTTATTCTGGTGTTCATGTGAGTCAACGTATCATCATCATCATTATCATGAGCCTTCATCCGTCCACTGCTGAACATAGGCCTCCCTCAATGAACGTCAACGTATGCACGGTGAAAAAAAGAGAGACGCATGCAGCTTTTCCGTGCGTTCTTTTACCTAACATCCCGCGGGGGAGTGGGTCTCCCCAGGCGGGTATGTGGGACTCGCTGCGCCCGAAAGATGGTAAGTGGATGCAGCTCTACCCACTAAAACCCGGCGAGTGCCACCATTGCCGCCTTTGGTATGGTACCCCGGATCCACAAGCAACACGGCACCTCGACGGCTAGTTAGTCCCTTAGGAGACCGACCACCTCCACAGAGCGGTTGCCCCGCTCACAGAACAACTGCTCCCAACTTCGGGACAGTACGATGAGGTGAGGTTCCCATCCTCACCCCTTGCCCCCTGCTCTTTTGTCCCCTCTTCTTATAAGAGGGTACAAAGAGCCCCCTCGCGTCGTCTCAATTCGCTTCGCCCAAGGTGTTGGGGTCACCCTGGGCTACTGAGCCCCACCGCCACGACAAGGCTTGAACCATGGTGGGGATGCGTTCTTTTACCTTATCTAGTAGATGTGTTGTCATCATTTCTAATCCATCATCTCTTTACTTTTGGAATTAGGCCCCCTTTCTGTACATTGCAGTGGACCGAATTGTTAATATAAATCATTTTCGAAAACACTTCATTTCAAAAAATGTCATCATAATATACATATTTTTGTGTCCAACAAAAATATGTATATTTTTACATATTTTATCAGTTTACGAGTTTACCTATGTTGTTACAAGTATGTGTATATATTAATATTATTTTTATACGTTTACTTTGTACGTACATAAAATCTGATTTTTTGGGGACCACATAGAATTCACCGCTATTAAAGAGATAATAATAACAAGAGAAGGCAATATTTTTGTATCTAAAAACTGATAGTACATAGATACATTTTTTTTACACTACGGCCAGTACATTATTATTTTTTCTTTTTTCTTCATCAGACGATTTAATTTTGAAATTGGTTTCCAACCAATTTCAAAATTAACAAATCGTCGTAAAAAAAAGTTTTTATTCCCCTTCGACTATATTTTGAGGCCCACAAACATTCTAAACAGTAATAAAACAAGAGAGGTAATAAACCTTTCAAAATCAGCAACTCCATAACATAAACGAGTTTGGAATTTTATCGCTACATATTAAGGTACACAATTTTCGAATGCGTAAAAACCGTAGACAGTAAAGCTAGGATTCTCTGTTTATGGTAAATAACCTTTTTAAACAGTAAGTACACTTGAAAATAAAATTTTATCTGTTTAATCTATATGTCCAAGATAACACCATTTTGTTTTCTGTAATTTTAAATTCTGACAACATTGTGTTTTTTTAAACATGGTGCAAGAATGATGCAGGATTGACTACTTCAATTTATGTGTGTCTGTGTCAATTTGAAACCAATTAAAATTTATCCGTGTGATTGGTTTAGGTAGTTATGTACCGATTTCAATTATTTTTATTTAAAACCCATTTCTAGTATACCGCAGTAACAATAGTGTACTACAGAGACAAGTACCATGTATAGTTAAGCAACTATAAAAATATACTACAAAATCTTTTTTAACCACATTCATCATACGATACTAATAAAAGAAGAAAAAGTATAATAAAATAAGTAAGTAGCTGTCGCATTTGAAAGAAACTATTTTTACATTCATAGCCCAAACGTTAGGTTTACGTGCAGGTTTAAAAGGAAAATTTATATAATGTTATTTAAATGTAGGAAGGTTTTATATTTTTTAATATAATATAATATATCCATATTATTAATATATGTATCGTGATTCGTGTCCTGCGTAATTTAAAGCCTGACAAACGACTAGATCCTTTAAAGTCATGACTTCTGTAACTTGTTATTGTTGGAGCTAATTGATTCCTCCTGGGATGAACCTTTTTAATTGGCTCTCATTAACTTCTGTAATTACAGCTATAACAATTTTAAAGGTAGCTAATTAGAAATTTATATCACTTCGTTTTATTTATGAGGGTTGGATTGTAGATACTCTTTTGTAACTGGAAAATCATTATGTAGATTTTTTTTAATTACATTTATATGAAAGGTACAGTACAAATTTAAAAAATCGATTGTCTGTAAACTCAGTTTACTGACGAATGACGATAGTTGAATTTGAACGTGACAATGTCATAAGAAAGTACTGATGGGCAAATTGTGTCTCTTTGTTACTCGTTCCGCGCTCTCGCTTGCACTTCAAGCCTTAAATGGAACGCCTCAGAGCGAGGTAACGCCGCATCAGTCACGTTTTTTTCATGCGTGCAGCCCTCTCCATCGAATTATAAGACGTTGTCACGTCAAAAAACTTATATACACAGGGTGTTCCTAGTTCTATTTTCTTTTTCCTCTTTGCCCCCTTCTTTCTCTTCCTCGCTCTAGTATATTCCACTCCACTTCACTCTGTCCCCTATACTCATTCAAGGACATATATCTATTACAATTCCGTTGATATCCCTTGGGTACAGGAATAAAACCAAAATTTAAAAATTAACTCAAATTTGAGAGGACTTCGCATCTGCAAACTCTTCGATATATTAGGTGTTATCTAAATTACGAACTACCATGTAAACTGACTATCCACTTCTATGTAAAAAGAAAAAAAAAATCTCCTTTTAAAATTGGAAATTCTCGTAGAAGTATTGAATACGTAAATGCGAGTAAAACGTTTCGATAGCAACCTTTTTTTTATAATCAAAAAATAATGACGCGTATTAAAAGATAATACGATCCCAGTGAAACATGGAAAATTACCCGATGTAATGTCTGAAAGAACACTGATAACGATGTAATTATCCCTTTTATTTGAGCGATGTAGGTTCCCGAGGGACTATGTTATCATATAAACGAATTACTTGTATCTGGGAGTCGCATTTATTTTTGCAAGCGAAGGTGTGTGAAAGTGCTGGGTGTGACTTTGGTAAAGGATTTGAAAGGAAGACCTCCGACAGAGAACTAAAATTACCGACATCACGCGAAGAATAAACGTTGAAGTTGGCAGTGGGCTGGTCACGCATTCAGAAGAACAGATGGGGATGAGTTAATAAGGTTTAAGATCGGGGACAGCGTTTAGGTAGAAGAAGTGTTGGTTAGCCATTAAACAGATAGAAAGACGATGTCCTTGCAGTAGCCAATCTGAGTTGGATGCGAGTAGCAAGGGATCGATCATCTTGGTGTCCAATGAGCGAGGCCCATGCAATGGACGGATAAAAGCTGATGATGATGATAAAATGAGGGTGACAAGAATAATTCCATAAATGGCGTGACAGCCTCGTGTGAAATAAGATTTAAGATGATGATGCTGATGATCCTATAGTATTAGAGGGTTCTTGAATAAAGAATGATAAAATTCTAAATAGACAATTGCTATGATCACCATATTAATAATAGTAACAATTATCAGTCAGCCAAGGTATACAAATGATGGGTGATGATTGAAGTGCAAGGTTCAAGTAAAGTGAGGGAGGAATTGTTGTCTTGACGTTTATTAATATAGGCTTATAAAAGTATCACTACTGGGCACGGGCCGCCTCCTCGAAATCAGGCGAGGAGGGTAATGAGCCATAGTTCACCGATGCGCTGGCACAGTGCGAATTAGTGAACTTCACATGCCTTCTAATACTTTAAATCTCATCAGGCATGCAGGTTTCCTCACGATGTTTTCCTTCACCGGTGAGCGAGCGATGGTCTCGTGTTTCGGGTGCACTTATCAATTTAAAAAAAAACATTTCGAGGCACACACCCTGCGGTCAGGATCGAACCCGGAACCTCTCGCATAAAAGGCCGAATTCACCCACCACTGGACCATCGTCGCTCTCATATAGCTTAGCAGCATAGGCTTATGCTTTATTAATAAAGACTTATGCTTAAGATGGAAACTCATTATGATGAATGTATGATAACTTCGAGTCGAATTTCAACCCCTTCCGGACCCTTTGTACTTGAAATTAATAAATAAACTAAAATTTCCTTTAACACGCCGCATAGAAACGAGTGTACGCTTTTCTAAAATGTAATTATGTACGAACAAATACGAATACCTCAACAAACTACAGCTGGTATTTATATAATTTGCATGTTAAAAGCTCGCGTTAGTTAGAAACATGTCTGTAGGATGATAAAATAGTTTTAATTGTATTAAAATACTGAAATCCGGATAAAGCAGTTTTATTATTTGGAGGTTATTAAATTTAATTTTCACGATTCCTCAGATTATTTAAATGTGGAAATGACTATTAAGATAACTACAAACGCATGTTATTACGTACTGAGTAGTGAGTAGGTGAACGCTACCTTAAGTCATAAGCGCGGTATTTGTTGCCTCAAATGATTTATATTTGAAGAAAATTTAGTAATTTTGTTAGTGCTTTATGATGTATTAAAAACGGCAAATCAATAGAAGACACCAACTTTGACGTTTATTTTTAATGGAAAAAGCGACTATCGGACAAAAATGATTTGTTGTGCATAAGCTTTTCTTGAAATAAAGTCAAAGCCTTCGATGTACATTCAACAATAAATTTATTATTCATCAGATTATTGTTGATTGAAGCCCCAAAACGAATCAGTTGAGAATAATAACATTTGATACGTCAGCCCCAAAAGGACTCGACCTAATAATAATAAAAATAATGATAAACTTCATTGAACACATAATATATCTATATTACATAATTTTTACCACATAATATAAACACAAGTATTAATATTATGAAACTCCATAAATTCAAAAAATATGTATTAAGCAGTTATAAACATTCAATTTGAGTAAATATCATAAAATCATATAGATAATATGACAAGCCTATATTTGCTTTATGTATCAAAGATTGAGGTAGAGGATAGATAGATTATTATGATACTTCACAGTATATTTGGCTGGGAAGGTTTTGTTTCGGTTTTAACATCCCGAAATCCAATAAAAACCGATCCCACAGGAACCTGTTACTACGTCTGTCATCTGTCAGGTGGTTATTTATGGTGCAAAAATAATTGAGCAGTACATTTCCATTAAAAAAAATTGATTCGAACAAAATGATATTTTACATTACATTTTACATAGGTTCATTTTTATGTAATTTTATATAATGTTAAGTAAAATGGCAGAATGTGGCGCCCTAGTGGTAAAGGTCGCACATGAACATAACGAGTCCACCATGGACTAGCCCAAGCACCTGACGTGGCTCGTTCTACGGTGTGAGGTAAGTCTCGATACGAGGTCATCTGATTGTCCTGATTCTCATTTCATTGATGCACCACAACTGATTTACAATAGGAATAGGCCGGATGATGGTAAATATGAAGAGAGGCGTGAAGCACAAGGGTCCTGTAAGCGAAGATAAAGAAAAAAATGCCAGACTTAGCATATACTAATATTAGTCATAGCATATAACTTGAATACCAAAAATTCCAAATTTTATACTGACGTATCTCGGTGATGCGAACCTTTCCCCCTACCAAAAAGTGCGAAAGAACTTTTAACTTCAAAAATTTTAAATTTCATAATGACGTCATACTGACATTTTTTTTGTTTGTTTAAAGTGTTTGTAAACTATCAGCCATGAGGAAGTTTTAATTTTAGAGGTAACAAAATCTTCAAAGAAGAAGAAGAAACTATGTTTAGTCTCTTATTTGGAGAAACGCCGGGGGGCGCGATTTCGCCCCTCACGTCACCATCAATTGACTATCACTTCCAAATCCATCCATCCAGAAGAATCCACCACAATATTCGCCAACCAATCACATTACAATATAAGGATTAAGTTTCATACTGTCATATTAGCATATAGGTGACCTTTTTTTGAAAACGCACTGAGATCCTATAGAGCCAGGATATTCAGTTAATTCGACTTTACTCTTACAAGCTATAGATTTAAAGATCATTCACTTTATTTTATGTATTGTTTGAAGCACATAAACTCTCAAAGAAAACCCTCATTGAATAAACAATTATACGAAAAAAAAGTAAACGCCAGTCTACACTATTGACTAAGAAACTTATTGAATATTTAAATACATTTCTATAAAAAAATATTTTCTTTTACGAACCGTTGAATGTTTATTTTAGATTTTTGCTCTAACATTTGTTTGTACATTATTCGATTTCCAACTCTGTCTGACCTTTAGAAACATCTTCTGCTTTTAACCCACTCAATACAACTCGATACTAAACAAATATTATGAAAATGTGCTAAAAGAAACACTAAAACCAACTTAACCAAACCTAATGTTTTATTAAATTTCTATTTGTTTTTTTGAACTGCGAGATAACATTTGATAGTACATAAGAATCTTATTTTTCTAATAATATAAAACTAAAGTTCCACTTTGTATAATGTAGCACCATCAAATGCTTAAAAACTTTCATGAATGTAAATTCTATATCAACGTGTGCGAAGACGCAAAGAAAATACTTATAAATCTTCTTCTACAGGGGTAGAAATTGGAGGAGACAATAGGCTCTTGTTCACTCGCTCTCCCTTCTAAAAACCCAATTAAACGGTCAATTCTTGTGTTTGTACTTCACACGTCTTGTCTGTACGTCTTGTCTTCTTAATGTACTCTTGGTGTCAATTTGCAACTTCCCCTTATACCTACCATAGAAATCTAAATGGTAAGGTTTACCTTATTTTTTCTAGGCCTTATTCTATTTAATAACAAGTCAAGACATAAGCTTATTCCGTGCCGTCCAAATAATAACAAAAAAAAGCGAACTTAGATCTGAGCCTCACAAGCTGAAAGTTGAAAAGTTACGAAATATTTTCTTTTGTCGTAAAAAGTTCCAAGTTTAGCACCGAAATTAAACGACGATGGTCTTGTTACTAATGGGTATGGGCTCGGCCTCTTGAGTGAGAGGTCGGAGTTCGATCCTGACCCCTATGTTGCCTTGAAATGAGGTTTTCTAAATTTTTTCGTTGGTATACCTAAACATATCATTACCATTGATGAAACTGAAACTGCACACGCCTGATGAAACAAAAAAGACTGGTAAAGTTTTTGTGAAGTTCAGTAAATCTTATTTTGCCAGCTCATCAATAAACTTGCTCCAATATTCTCCTCACCTAATTTCGAGGATACCTGGTGTCCACCAGTGAAAAACATATATGCGTTAATAATTCTGATTTCATATTTATCATTCTAGAATACATATCCTTTAGCGTACAAAATATATTCCTATTCCAATCAAAATCAGATGAAAGGCAGAGGCTGAATCCAAAAAACTCTAATTTCCGTAATGGACCATAAGTTCACCTTACAAAATGTTCTGGTCCAGGGTTGTATTAGTTATTTCCATCATTATGTTAAATCATAAATTTCCACACACTATCTTCGTCCCTATTATATTTTACCTGTGGGAGGGATGGGGGGGGGGGAGGGCTGCACTCGTCTGCATGAGTTCTAAGCATCGCCACGCTAGTATTAGGCAATACATTGCCTGTATTGCCTGTTCTAGTCTAAGTTAACTTGTTTATAGTCATGCGCAATACTGACCTTCTACTTTCGTGGCTTGTCTGCCATCTGATGTTACGCCTGTACTTTCAAAAGCCGAAAAAATACTTCTGTTTCTTTTCAAATTAACCATAAGGCTATGCGCGCACGGGTTACTTTTGTCACCGTGACATTAAAGTTTTTGTCATTGTCACGTCACGTCTCCAAAGTGGTGCGCTCACGAAGGGTGACAGTGACAAAACTTTTTTGATATCGAAGCGTCATTTGCCGATATGTCTCTGTCATAAAAACCTAATGACGCGGTGACATTGTCGTCACGGGCGTGTTCGCCAGTCGGCCGGCGTACATAAATGTAACCCACTTGTCACGTCATAACATGCGCGCATCTCCATACATATCCATGGACTTGATAAGAGTGACGAAACAGTCACGGTGACAAAAGTAACCCGTGCGCGCATAGCCTTAATCTTCCTAAAAAAAATCTACGTGACTTTTTTGACAATACTTGTAACTGAAGTAAACACACAAATTTAATTTGTCTTAAAAGAGCAATAGAGTTGGCAATAAGGAAAATGTATAACTTTAAATTTAAAAACGGAGTAGACTTTTGTCATGAAACATTTTATATTTCTTCAATTGTGTATGAAATTCCTTTATTGAACATAAATTAGATGTTAATGTTATTATGAGTACGAATAATTTAATAATTACGAAATTAAGTAACAGTGGATCGATAATTAATCGAATTAAAACACAATTTAATAATTTTGGACTAACATGTCGTGCGAAACCTCCCCAGTCCTACCTACGCCACTGAATAAGCGACACCCTAAATTCCTATAATGAATAACGGTACTATTGTTTACAATTCCTAAATGTAAAAGTACAAAAAATGCTCTATTCTAACTCAAAAGAAATATTTCCCCAAGAAATGACAAAGTGTCGACAAACAGAAATATTGATCCCGAACCTTTCCAATTTCGTTTAAAGAAAAATCGAATTCTGATAAACAACATGAAAGCATCGACCTCTAGTCATTTGTATGTAATCTCTTAAACAAACAAGAGGAAATTGTTTTTGGTATAAAGAAAACGTGAATTTATGGTTAGACATTATAAAGAAGTTGATGCCCTATTTTTGGTAAACAGCTTTACTATATATTGTTTTCTTATGTTTACGCGAATTTCACTCATTATAATAAAACAACTTTTACGGATTTTATCGCGGTTTATTTAGTTTTTTAAGAGCCCGACGTTTCGGATACTTTACAGCAACCATGGTCACGGGAGGACTGAGGTGTCAGACGTCCTACTGTTACAAAGTTATTCGAAACTACCCTATGATACAACAATATTTTATTAAGTCCTATCTATGCAGAAGGTGCTAACTAAGTCTTTTGTCTGTGACATGTTATGCTTGGATTTTGATTTTATTATTTTTATTATTGGATCCCAAGCAGATGGTAGTGGCCAGCCATCTTCTCTATTGAAATTAGGATGTTTTTTAATTTCAATAGCCTCGCGAATCATCCTTGGTTGGAATCGGTGTTCTTTTGCGAGGACCTGTGGTTTATCAAATCTGATATAATGGCGAGCATTATCCAGGCTATGTTCACAGATTGCTGACTTAGTATAGCGACGGTGTTTTAAGTCAGCTATATGTTCTTTAACGCGAGTTTTAATTGATCTTTTAGTTTGACCTATGTAAGAGAATGACATGCCAATGGAATATGCTGAACTTCTGAAACACTGCCTTACATCTGGCTACATGTTGTGGGATAATCAGTTCTACAAGCAAGTAGATGGGGTAGCGATGGGCTCACCAGTATCCCCTGTTGTTGCCGACATATTTATGGAGGACTTCGAGGAGACTGCTCTGCATACTTCACCCATTACACCCAGGTTCTACAAGCGGTACGTAGATGATACTTTCACAATATTACCATCTGACAAAGTAACCATATTCCTAGACCATCTTAATTCCATCAATAATAAAATTCAATTCACAATGGAATTAGAGGCCAATAATACTCTGGCTTTCTTAGATGTATTAGTTATCCGTAATCCCAATAATACCTTAAGCCATACAGTGTATAGGAAGCATACCCATACTGATAGGTACTTAAACGGCGAATCACATCACCATCCAACACAGTTAGCTACCGTGGGTAAATCTTTGTTTCAGAGAGCACAAGGGATCTGTGATGAGCAGCACTTGGAGACCGAGCTTCAACATGTCAAGCAAGTACTGCGGGACAACAAGCTTCGGGTACCGCGGCTCCATCGCAGTGAACATGTGAAACCAACCACCGTAGAGCGAGTACCTGCTGTGCTGCCATTTATGAAGGGAGTCACTGACAAGATTGGCTATATTCTAAAGCGAGCTTCAATTAAAACATATTTTAAGCCACCAAAAAAGATAGGTCAATTCTTACCATCTGTCAAGTGTCATATACCTTTACAAGATGCAGGAGTTTACAAGCTTGATTGTGACTGTGGTCTCTCTTACATAGGTCAAACTAAAAGATCAATTAAAACTCGCGTTAAAGAACATATAGCTGACTTAAAACACCGTCGCTATACTAAGTCAGCAATCTGTGAACATAGCCTGGATAATGCTCGCCATTATATCAGATTTGATAAACCACAGGTCCTTGCAAAAGAACACCGATTCCAACCAAGGATGATTCGCGAGGCTATTGAAATTAAAAAACATCCTAATTTCAATAGAGAAGATGGCTGGCCACTACCATCTGCTTGGGATCCAATAATAAAAATAATAAAATCAAAATCCAAGCATAACATGTCACAGACAAAAGACTTAGTTAGCACCTTCTGCATAGATAGGACTTAATAAAATATTGTTGTATCATAGGGTAGTTTCGAATAACTTTGTAACAGTAGGACGTCTGACACCTCAGTCCTCCCGTGACCATGGTTGCTGTAAAGTATCCGAAACGTCGGGCTCTTAAAAAACTAAATAAACCGCGATAAAATCCGTAAAAGTTGTTTTATTATAATGAGCTTTACTATATTCGAACAATTAATCGGGGACATGGTATTGAAGATCATTCACCTGTTTAATTATAAAAGGTGAGTTTAGGACAATTACACATACCTATTATAAATATAAAATTGATAAAAGATAAAAAAAAAAGATAATCTTAGAAGCAGAGCCGTAAATAGCCTTTTTTGCGCCCTGTGCGAGCTTCTATAACTGCGCCCTTGGCAAACCGAAGTAAATAATAGTCCTGCCTGGTCTGGTCATTCTTGCGCCCCCCAGAGTCTACGCTCTGTGTCTGGATGTTTGTTACTCTTTCACGCTAAAACTACTGAATGGATTTTCATGAATATTTACAAGTATATAGCTTATACATCAAAATAACACATAGGCTATAATTTATCACCGTGCTCCCACGGGAATGGGAAATACGCGGGTGCAACCGCGGGGCGCTGCTAGTAATGATAATAAGTACAAATACAGTTGTAAGTTTAGGCGAACGAATCTGCGGACGGCGATTTGTTTCAAATAAAATTTACAAAGTAATAAAACATTCGCTGAATAGTAAAATAATATCTGATAATCTCTAACATCATTGTCATCAAATGTGATTACCAATTCTGTTCTTATTGCCATATTGCGTGCACAGTAATGCCAAATAGAGCCATTTACAATTTTACGATAATTATATAATTTCCGAAAAAAGATGTGGTACAACAATGACTACTAACATCGCGTGTAAACTGTAAAATTACGATCCAACAAAAATCATAATACCTAAGTTTCATTGAAATGAACTATTTGGTTGGTAAGCTTTTAATTTATGTTATACCTATATACAAGTGAAATGTTTTCCTGCGACGGTACGATAAGGCGTATAATGATAGTCGAAAAGCTGTTTCCATAAATTTTACTTTATCTGAATTCTAAACGCCAGTCTAGTTGATGATATCAGCTCTAACGTTCATTTTTAATATTTATCGCCCAAAAGTCGTACGAAAACCGTTTCTTATTTTTGGGAATCGGTAAAATCCTTTTCATAGCTACGTTATTTTCTAAATAATTTATTATTAGCTTTTGCCTTTTTTATTGTTATATGTTATATTTAAAACATCGCAATGTCTACACAGAACGATGTCAGAGCTACAGGGTCTGCCACGGCTACAGCCATGGCTCAGACTAGACAGGGGGCCAAAATGCCATTAAAAAGCGTTAGCGAAGTTCGAAATGATAAAATGTATAAAATGAACCACGTGATTAGGCGCGGCCTTATGTCAATTTCATACATTTTGTCATTTTCGAACTTCGCTAACGCTTTCTTAATGGCATTTTGGCTAGGCCCCCAGTTTGTTGCAGTAACTAATTTGATCATGGTATGCAATCGAAAATGAAATGATTAATTTTTTGTTGAAAATTAAATGATCAATAGAAAATTTACAAAATGATCATCAGAATTTCATGCATTTGGCAGATCATTTTGCAAAAAAAGTTCTACAGTTTCCGATACTTTAGCTAGTTTAGTTAACACATCAAAAAGTACTTCGTAATTTACAAAATGGTCTGCTAACTTCGATTCAGGTACAATCTTGCTTTGCACTAAAGTGAGAAAATGAGTATTCTGCTCGCATGCAGCTTAGTTCCATAGTTGCTGATACTCGTGTGACGTCGGTAACATTATCGAATCCTATCTGCGAAAAAAACACTCCGCGTTGAACGTTCATTGGAGGAAGCCTATGTTTACTGCAGTTAATGGATAAATACTGGATGACGATGATGCTAGTAAAGTAAAAGGCACACAAACGTGTCGATAGCGGCGAAGACGTAAGCGTCCAATAGGGATGTTGACACATGTTACAAATTCATGTAAAGTTATGTTTTACATATTAAATACAGTATTTGAAAAACTAAAATAACATTTAAAAAGTCTACTTATTTATCATAAAATTTAGAAAATTAATTTAAAATGCGTTATTTATCATGCATTATCACGTGACTGTAAACGCCAATAAGGCGATGACGTCACTGAACATTGAGTTAAGTACAAACTGTCATAAATCACCTAACATAGCGCGAGCTCTGTATGCGGTGTGTGACGTAATGACGCTTGGCGCGTTTTAACGGCAATTTTAAAAACTATTTTTCTTTATTTAATTTTTTGTTAAAATTGGACATATTTCTTTACAAAATTCTTTTTCGTGTTTATCTATAGTTTATCTATCAAATAAAATCAATTAATAAAAATAGTCAACATCCCTATTGTCCGCATCGCATTATTTCGTTCGTGTTATTATTTGTATAGGAATTCGAGGTCTTAAAAGTACGTCTGTAACCCGCCATACGGATCGCACTCCAGAGAGTCAGCTTTACTTTCTTTACAAAGAATACTACGATCCGTTGCGATGCGTATGATGATAACGGACACGTGCGATGACACTTCATTTTTCATTATAGTCAGCGTCGTACCGTTAGCCGTCATGTCATTCAAGTTGATTTTACAAAAAATGATGTGTAAATGTTAATAACTGCGTACAAACTCATATCGTATAGGATTAGCAAAAAGTCAAATTCAAAATATTCTAGCCTACAAAAAAGGGTCGCCGAGTTCATTTAAATGTAAATCTAAGGGCTAACTCACTTTTCCCTTTCATGGTAAGCCTATTGACACCCGGCCCGTATTCGTTTAGGAATAGGCTTTTTACTGGTATGAAAAATTGCCACTAAAAATACAATATATTTTTCTGTTGTTATAGCAAAATACATAAAATATACTTACTCAAATTAGGTGGGTTAATAAAGCGCATTATATTTTAATATATTTAGAATAAATGTATTTGTTTAAAACCACATAGTGTAGTTGTAGAATTTGAAAATTACTGAACCATAAAAATAGTTTTGTTTCAATATAAACTTAGATCTGTTTTATTTAAGTATTCAGTTGCATAAGGATGGCATAACAGGATTAATTTGGACCCCGGCTAAAGTACCAAGTAAGTTTGTGAAAGTAGGGATGTTTGTTACGCTTTCACGCGAAATCTACTTAACCGATCATCATTAAACTTTATACTCATATTCTCGGAGGTACCAGAAGTAACATTTAAAAAAAAGGGAATTTCAATCAAGACGCAGTCGAAACTACCTAGAAACTTGAGATTTGGTTCAGAGGTTCCTATTATGATGCAAGTGAGTACTAAGCAATGATTATTTGAAATGTAGCCCCTAAGGGGGTAAAATAGGGAGGTGAAGTTTATCTGGAATTTTCTCATTTCTAAACTTAGAAGTGTAATATTATTATAAAAATATATTAGTAGGTATATTCTCGATTACAATTAAAATTACGTGTAGGTAAAATAGCCAAATTCCCTCGTGAAGGCCTAGTTTGGTGTGTAATTTTTTTCATTAGGTATCGGACATAGCAACATGAAAAATGATCTGCGTAGGCAAAAATGCAGCATGTCACTATGGCCAAATACTCCAAATAACTGAAGTAGGTACGCGCGACGAAATCGAGAGTGAAAACTAGTCGGACATAGAGATTTTCGTGTGTCGCGGCGCATCCCACGAAATTTTCTTTTGGCTGTAAGTGGTAACCTAAACTATATAATATAAATTACCGAAGCAAGTGCTTTCACGAGGCATTTGCAGATTTTAAATCGTTAATTGTAGGTACTCTATCACCACATATAGTAAAGGAAATCTTTTTTCATTTTGCTATCCTCTTAGCATAAAAAAATATTAAGCACTATATAATTCGTTTGTCGGCTATTCGAGTCAATTGAAAAGTGCTATAAATAAATGGAAAAGGACTGACCAAATGCCGTCCTACATTGTAATATATCCGTAGTAATAAATTACAAATCCCGCCAACACATACCTACTGTGAACTGTCAAACTTTTTTGGGTCAATGCAGTCAGATAACAAAGAATAATAAATCTTACACAAATTGGGAATACTAATTTTGATATTCCCAATTTATGCTTTCGTTGATTAAGTATTACAAAAAAATAAATTGGTTTTCCTGTTCGTACGCTTGTGTCTAACCTAGTTATTATTTGAGCATAGGGCACAATTATTTCTTGCATTTTTTTTATTATGGCTCTCTATTTTTACTATCGACACCCGTAAACATGAGGTATAGATATAGGTCACAATAATTTCTGAAACACAATTTTTGCCGGTAGGGAACGCCTTTTTAAGAAGAACACGTTAAAATTTTTACGCGGGAAATATTTTGTCGCGGATTGGTCTATGGTTCATACAATAGCATCGGTACGCACTCGATGCTAGCGCAGCCAGTGGCAGAAACAAAAACTAAGATCTGGGTTTATTCCGGATGGATATCGTTCGGCTTCTGAGATTGTATATTATAGTAAATACTTTCATTGTATAGCATTACGTAGCAAGAGATAAGAACAGTAAAATAGACTAATTTTTGGGTTTTATCGAGTTTGCAATCATAACGATTCTAAAGAAGTTTCACTTCAAAATAGTTTTTAAAATTGCCGCTAAAGCGCTCCAATTTTCAAAAGGCACATGATTACGTCACAAGCCGATAAAACAACTTCGCACTCTGTCAAAGTTGACCAAGTCCTCACTGCTTGTTACAAAAAAGTTTAATAGAAACCATAAAAACTTGTTACAAATATGTAATTACAAAATAGTCATAATATCACCCGGTGTCTAATCCCTATAGACTATAGTGACACTAGACTTGTGCTCGCGTCTATTTCTACGTGATGGCTTCCGAATTTAGTTCGCGTAATCACGTAAGTTATCAGTAAGAGAATGGGTACATTCTCTTACTGACAAAACAGAGACATGAGGTGTGCCTGACATAATATTATATAACAGACTACTGGAATGATATTATCAAGACCACTGACGCGTGAGGTGCGCTCGTGCTGGGTACTCTCCTACTTATTTCTTCCATGAAACAGTTTTGCTGTTTAGAAAAGAAGAAGAGTTAGGTATAGTTTTAAATTTTTTAGTTTTAAAATTAAATTTAAATAAAAAAACAAAAGATTTATTCTTATATTTTATTTCTAAGTAACATCAGGGACATCACCTATCCACCAGAACACTAGGCAGTTCTCAGCATCACTTGAATATTTCACATTTGAGTCCATATCTACATCACTAGATTCAATATTTTCAACGTCCTCCGCCTCTTTGCTAATATCGGTTGTTAAGGGATCAGTGAAATGGTATTGGCCTGAACCAGTAGCCAGGATCGGCCTCAGCGGATGGATTGATACACTGTTGCAGCAATCTCTGTGTAATGGAAACTGAAATGCAAGTTCTACATGTGAGCACTTGAAGTAATTATTTCTTAGTGTAAAAATATTTTAATTAAGTGTCAACAAGTGTAAGAATTAAGGAATGTTATACTTTATTGTGCACACAAACAAAAGTACATAATAACATAAAGTTATGTCTAACACATATTTTGTGTACACAAAGGAGGTCCTATTGCTTGCATAGCATTTAGTGCAGTCGTGTATATAGCAATAATTAGGTATTTTAGGACATTATCATTATCACATAAAGAAATTTTCTTCCATTATCATATAAGTAAAAGTGAAATAAAATAGATCACTTTATTAATTACTATTTCATCATCATCATCATCATCAGACTTTATCCGTCCACTGCTGAACATAGGCCTCCCTCAATGAACACCGAGACGACCGATCCCTTGCTACTCGCATCTATTACTATTTATCACGTTATTAAATCTCCGTTCCCTCATTGCTCAGGATCATGACCACAATATGATTTTCCGAAAAACTACAATAAAACTTCTTAAAAAAATCATAAACTTACCTTATATGTGGCATTATCTTTTTCTACATTAGTTACATCTATCTCTTCTTTCCAATTGATAACATCAGCATCCCACACTTTTACAATACCATCTGTGCCACCAGATACCAAATATTGACCACAAGGTGATACATCAAAATAAACTCGTTGGTTTGTATCAACCACCCTAGATAGTATATTCAGAGGTCGTCTGTAGTATCTTATGTCCCAAATGAGAAGTTTCTGATCTTTCCGAGCACCAGACACCAACTTCAAACCATCCGGTGTGAACTTCATATGAGTAACCCCACCTGCAAAGGGAAATGTAATTTTAGATTGCTTGGGATATGCACACCAGGCTTGAATAAAGTGAAGTCAGTAAAGAAAATGTTAATCAATGTGTAGTATGTCCGAGGTTAGCAGTGGTTACATTGGAATATTTTTTTTTGCAAAACAAAATATGCACAACTGTCAAGTCTCACCCTAGTTTGTAATACAGCTTTGTTTTTTTATACTAAACATTTTGTCTTATGGCAGGTAAGGCATAGTTTAGTAATACTATAACAATCTCTATAGTAATGAAAATATGAACCTGAATGCCCATGCATTTTTCCAATGCTTTTATATGTACCCATTTCATTAACATTATACAAAGTTATAGTTGTATTCCAGGAGCCCATGGCAACTAGATTTCTATCAGTAGCAAAACAGGATGCTGGTGAGTTTGTTTTATGTTCAGCAAAATCTCTTCCTGGCCTGGAAATAATATATAACATAATTATTTTACTGCAGTACAAATTTTAAATTTCTCAAAAACAGTAAATATTAAATATTCGAATTACCTTTCAACGTCAAAAGTTCTTAAAACTTTTTTGTATCCAGCAATTATTCTATTACCTTCTGAATTGAATGTAATGGACAGGGCAGGTTCCATTTCATCAACAGCATTGAAACCTCGATAAGAACATCTTAATGTTCCGTCAAAAGCATCCCACATTTGTACAGGGGCATTTTGTCTTGTTGTGATCCAGCTTTAAAAATATATTAATTTATTAAATGGGAAAAATAAGCACCTTACCCAGACTAATTTAGATTCACTTTATAATATATTAACACTATTATGATGATGATTTTCATAGCTCATATTTTTAATTGACATCTTAGCATTCTATAGTAGAAAATTGTAATTTATTTTTTATTGGATAAATGGATTCTACTTCCAAACTTACCAAATACCAACATTATCTATAAATAACATTAGTATAAACTATAGACTAACCAATATTTAAGCCAAAGTGAAAGAAGAACTTAGACATAATCTAAGCTACAGGAAACAACTAGTATTTTAAAATCTTGTAGATACATAAATATAATAAATTGTTGAGACCATGAGACTTTCAAAGTTGCTCACCAACAGCTTTCAGGGATATTACTGTTCATTCCGGGATACCAACAGAAATCATAAACTAATCCAGCTTCTTTCACATGGATAATGGAATCTAGTACATCTATAGTTCTTTCACTACTAACATTGCCACAGTAAAGGTCTCGAGGGAGCTCATTTACATGTACCCCATCATTATTGACTATAGTTAAGCAACATGTTCCATCTGGCGACCATTTGCATCCTCTTAAATATGGCTGTACTTCTCTATTTGGTGTCTTTGACGACCAAGAAGAATTACACAATTCTACTAATGTTTTACTTCCAAACAATGGTATACTTTGTGGCACTAAACAATTTTCAGTTATATCGCATTCATTTGTACTATCGTTTATCTCTAATGAAACAGTATTATCACCAACTTTCCCTTCATTTTCATCGGCTTCCTCGTCATTAAATGCTTGATCAGTATCCATAATAAAATCTCAAAATAAAATGATTTTTTGTTTAGATAAACGCATTGATATTAATTTTATTTTATTACAACAGCGTTTAATGTTATGGTGTGAATTATAAGTAACATATTGTTGGGTTTGTCTTTTTCTGGTATTTGTTTTTGTGTTTGCCACTTGTGGTTTTGCAAAGAGGATATAAACACTACGTTTTGGTGGTTTTGCAGATCCAGCAATTTTTTTCAAAAATGTTGTCATTTGATTTTTGAATGATGACACATTTTTTGTTCTTGGCTTAGACCAAAGGCCATACTACCAAGTCTTTCGTAAACTATTTGTAGTATGTAACAAAATTTTTTTGTTTCTTTTTTTTCACGGTATATCAATCAGGTTTAAAAAAACACTAAAGAAAACCACTACAAATGAATAAAATTTATCATTTAAGTGAAATTCATCATTTCATAGGTTTCATAAAATAAAATATCCATTTAAACCCTTTTCAAAACTCGTCAGTCAACAGAAACAATGGGTGTTTTCTAATTACAGCACAAACGCGCTTTGTGCGGCATAATGCTCAAAGTTGGTGTTCCAATTACAGCATCGCATCGCATTTTTGAGCTCTCATAAAAGCAGTGCTTTCGCGAAATGCGTGCAATTGGCCAACTGTGACAGAAAATTAACAAGTGTTTTTTTCTTTAAGTTGTTCATTTATCGATATGTTTTATTTAAATACTATCGTTAGTAATATTATTTATTGTTAAAAAATTGGTTGCCTGTAAAGTCGGTATACGGGCGAAAGTTTTACGTGACAACGACTTTGAGTGGTAAAATAATTTTAATGTGAATATTCATTCGTATAGTAGGAAGAAGGATGAAATAATAGTAACAATTTAAAACATTTATTTATATAAAGAATTATATTTAAAACATTAATTTATACAAAGAATCTCGCACTGAATTTCATATTAACAAAATTTTTTATGTCTGTCTCTCTCGCTCTTAGGCGGGCTAACCATGCCCGAGTGGAAGGGACGCGTGCCTCTCACTCGCTCTCATTGTGAGCGCATAACGTGAGCGGAGCGTAACGCAGTTTCTTGAAGTGTCACCCGGCAAACCAATTTATAAGACGTTGTTACGTCAAAAATATACGCGTACGTGCACAAAAATATTAATAATATGTTTCAAGTTCATCTACAAAAAAGGTTTTAGTAATCTTACTAATATTAAAAACGTGAAAGTTTGTAAGTATGGATGTTTGTTACTCTTTCACGTAAAAACTCTGACGAAAAGAATGGATTCTATTGAAACTTTATAATAATATTGCTCATATACACCAGAACGATACATATAAGCTATGATTTATGCCTGCACTCCCACGGAAATGTGAAGTATGCGGGTGAAACCGCGGAGCGCTGCTAGTATATTATATAGTATATAAATGCTTAAAAGTCCAAAATATGAATTCTTAAAATACGTATGTATCAGATGATATGCAATAGTTGATAAAGAGATGATTTAATTGAAAGGTATATAATTGTTTTAGAACTCATTAAAAAAAATTACTCAAAACAAAAAATGTTAATGAAATAATCAAAATCAAAATAACTGTAGATAGCTTTCAACCAATAATTATGTATACCACTGTTCAAGCGATTGTGCTTTCATTAAATATATTTTTCTACTTATTTAAAAACCTTTATATAAAACCTGAAAAGACATGTATTAAAAAGAAGAAAATTAAAATGTGACATTAATGTATAAGAATGACTAAAATTAGAACAGATTTATTGTAAAATTGTATGTTATTTAATTAACTGAATGGTTTAAGAGTTAAACTAAATATTTATATAATTATTGCGTATTGAACGTATCTAACGTCTTCTTCAAATGTTTTATTTAAATACTAGCTGTTGCCCGCAGCTTCGCCTGCGTTAATTAAGATTTACAACGGGATCATAGCGGGATGATATATCTTTACCGATAAATGGGCTATCGAACACTGAAATTTTTCATTAAAATCAGACCGATAGTTCCTGAGATTAGCGCGTTCAAATAAACAAACTCTTTAGCTTCATATCTTAAGGATTAAAAGCATGAGTAAAATAAACTCGTTTAAATGTAGTCCAATAAAATCAAAATTTCTGAATAAAATATGGTTGTTGTGCCTCACTCGACATAGATAGGTATAGTGTGTCGTGGACTTTTTTGTAGACATTTATAAGATCTACAATTAATTAGAACATTTTATGGTTCTATCTTTTATAGTTTAGGCAGCGTACGCAAAATAAGTAACTTTTCTGGTTGATTTTTTACACCTCGTGTTCGAAAAACCCAAATATCTTACAGAACCCTGTTTTGTTTCCAGAATAAAGTTTAGCCTATGTTACTCGTTGATAATGTAGGTTTCAAATGGTGAAAGAATTTTTGAAATAGGCCCAGTACTTTTTGAGCCTATTCATTACAACCAAACAAACAAAGTTTTGCTCTTTATAATATTAGTGTAGATATATAGTATAGATAGATTTCGCCATAACTTCAAAACCGATCGTCCAATTTTAATCATTCAAAGTCGAAATATTATCTACATAAACTGTACTTAGTGATGAAATAATTATTTTTGATAAGGATCCAAAGCATGAGAAAAATAAACGCGTTTAAATGTAGTCCAAAAAAAAAATCAAAATATCTAAATAAAAAAATGGTTACTGTGCCTCACTCGACATAGATAGGTATAACGTGTCGCGGACTTTTTTGTAGATAATTATAAGATCTACAATTAATTAGAACATTTTATGGTTCTATCTTTTATAGTTTAGGCAGCGTACGCAAAATAAGTAACATTTCTGGTTGATTTTTTACACCTTGTGTCCGAAAAACCCAAATATCTTACGGAACCCTATTTTTTTCAGAATAAAATGTAGCCTATGTTACTCGTGGATAGTGTAGCTTTCGAATGGTGAAAGAATTTTTCAAATCTGCCAAGTAGTTTCGGAGCCTATTCAATTCATACAAACAAACAAACAAACAAAAAATCAAACCTTTCCTCTTTATAATATTTGTATAGAAAATTAACGAAGGAAACAACCACTTTATTTACATTAATAAGGTTATTGCCAACTTTTATGAATATTTTTTATTCTACCCTGAACTTAGCGCACCCTGCTGGCGCATTTTAAAACTATCGTATTCCAATTAAGCAACAGCATTGTGCGGCATTGTGCGGCTCTGAGTCGCATTATTCTCTGTAATTGGAAAGCACACAATATTTGCACAACATGTACTCAAAGTGGTAAATGTAGTAATTTTACATACTTTCTTAGGCCCGAATTCTAAAACGTGACTTGAGCGCTGATCGGTGCTTGATACTAGTTTTGGCGGTCCCCAATCCGGCCGATCAGCGCTCAAGTCACGTTTTAGAATTCGAGCCTTACTCCCTGAAATACCTCGATGAAACATAGGAAAATAAAGCGACTATATTTATATGTTTTGCAAATTAAATTATAATATGGCTGGTAGAATGTTGGTGAATGCTGGTGGTTTTAGTAATGTAACTAATGCCTCTAAAAAAATTTGAACAGACGACAGTTTACTCACTGACAGCTGGCGCCTGGCAGCGTGATTGACAGAAAGATTGATTTGTAGAAAATTAGTATTTTGTTTGTTATTTGTCGTTGTCATAAGACGTACAGAATTTTGCACTTGACATTAATTATTAATTACCATTTACCAAACACAAATCATTAAAACATCAATGTAATAAATCACTAATAAAATATAAATAATTTCCAGTAACAGTATACAATATCAACAATCACAGTGTTATGTATCAAGATTAGGCCGTGTCTAATAACTTTCCGAAGATCCTTTTTTTAAATTAAATGATCATATATAATACATTTTTTTGTTTTATGTTTATATACAAATCGGAAAATATAGGATTCAAAGAAAATTTCAATGATTGCTTGCGGAGAATTTTGTAAATACATTATAAAGTAATTTACATGTCGCGTTAAAATTTAGATACCCAATTTATCCATCCTTTGCAGATGTCTCTTAGAATAATAAATCGTAGTTTTCGTTCTACGGCGAGATTTTTATCCAAAAACATGTCGCTGGGTGAAACTCCTGCCAGGGCGTCATTATGTTGCGAGGACGCCGAAGGTTCTCCACCAACTTATGCAATGTATGAAGCATTGAAGGATTCGTGCCAAAACAACGCGTCGTATTTCCAACCTGATGATAGTGAAAATGGCCAGCGGCTATACCAAGGGTTTATGACTCTCATAGACCACATAGACTCAGTTTGGCCACTTGTGGATCATGTGCGGAAGGTAAGCAAATACTTTTCAACATAATTATGCAACTGAACTTTATTATGTTTTATATTTTGCCCCCATTCTTTTCTTTGATTTTTTTGAAGGAAAATTCTTGCATGTTATATACTAATTACTACACTGTATTGAAGTAAAGGACATGAGATAATTGTAAATTGACCATTATAACTACTATTGTACATAAAATTACTAAGCCTCACATAATACACATACCAACAACAAAACAAGCAGGTAAGTCAAAGTTGTAACAATGATGTGAAAATATACACAAATTGACCAACATGACAATGACTCTGAGAGTTTAAAAAAAATATAACCTACATACTATATGAATAAATAAATAATAATAAAATTAAAAAGGTAGAATTCTTAAATTTGGTCACCTTAATAGGGGGTGGGGGTAGTAAAGAGGGAGTTGACTCTCACCATTCCTACCACCAGAGAGAAGATTATTTTGAATGAGATTGAATTAAAACCCCTTTTCACTCACTGAAAATGTATAGTTGGGGAGGGAAAGACATAGACAAATAAAAACTGCCAATATTAACTCAATCTTTAGTTTGGAATATATACATAATTTGTTATTTTGCTAATTTTTGAATTTGTACATGTATAACTTTAATTTTTATATTAATTAAATTTTCTTCTCTTCCACTAAGACCCAATTTGGTTATGAATCCCATCTGCAGCTGTAAAATAATCTTCTCGGTCTGAGTGATTAACCATTTTGTGGATATACCAAGGAACCTCCTCTAGGAACAGGTCTAAGGACCTATCTTCTATCATAGCAATTACTGGTAGTCATAATATGGCAACCCACAACACACAAAATCTTTGAGATACTTATACTCATTTTTGAAACTTGGTATATCACCACTCTGCAGCTTAACCAATTTTAAACAGTAGTTCAGCTAAAATATTGACTAAATTCTTCTTTAATTAGTATCCTTGGTTAAATCATGTAAAAATTCCATTTATGTCCAAATGTTTGAGATATAATAAGACATATTTTATTTACGTCTTTACATTTTAAAAAAAAGCCAGGGGTGCTTGTAATTTTGGACTTAGCTTTGCAATCACCTTTAGTGCTAAACCAAGACCCACTTGTTCTCCATGCTATACTATGGATTGTTCAATATTTTTTTGATTTTCATATTATTTCACTTTTTTCTACTAATTCTGATTAGAAGATCAGAATTGTAGACATTGTTCACAAAGAATTCGTCAGGTGTCCTGCCAATTTCTTAGCATGAAGACTCATTCTCCATGTCACTAGTAGATAGTGCCATACTTGTTCTTTCAAAGCTCAGTATTCAGAATAATTTAGCAAAAGTCGTCAGATGATGTAATCAAATCAATGTCCTAAAAAATGTGCCAAAGGTGTTCAAAAAGTTAGTTCCATCAGTGTCCAAATGCATTGGACCATCTCCAAGATCGAGCGCATGACAAAAAATTATCAACTGTCAGTTTTCAATTCAGCCAAAATTACATAAAATTACTTTAAAAGAGACTGGAAATAAGCTCAAACTCCTAAAAGTTCTTTCTTTATAATGAGTGAAAAGTACATTAACATTAGGTATGTATATATTGTATGTATAAATATATTGACAATACCAAGGGTCAGGTGCATTTTAGTTTAATACTACCTAGACTCTAGAGATAACTCTGACTCATCGGAACATCTGTTAATTAAACATTATGCGGTCATTGGTGCATTATAAATTAGAATCCGATAAAACGGCATGCGTTCAACGTTATCAAACCCTAGGAATAAACATAACTGAACTTGTACTTCGTTGCTCGTGTTATTTATTAATATTATTATTACAGTATATATGAACATACAACAAATAACAATAGTAATAAATATCATTTCGAAGTATTCATGTTAATGTGTATTATTAAATTAATATTAAGTCATACTTAATAACTTTTGTAATTACTTTAAATAGTCATTTGCTGCAAATGTATTACGGATTTTGTCGCAGATTATGAGGTTTTTTACATGCCCGAAGCAACGTTTTGGATACTTTACATTTTACAACAACCATGGTCACTGTCACAACAACATGTAAAAAATTAATAAACCGCGATAAAATCCGTAAAAGTTGTTTTATTATGATTATAATGAGTAATTCGCGTAAACATAAGAAACACTATAAATATAATTGAAATAATCTTAATATGTTAATGTTAGATTCATCATCCGTCCTTTATCCGTCTACTCCTAAACATAGGCCTTCCTCAATAAACGCCAAGACGACCGATATCTTGCCACTAGCATCCAACACGGACCGGCCACTGCACGGAGATTTCCACCTGGTTATTGACCGACCAACACTTCGTCTTCCTAAACGCCGCATCCACGCTTGAACCTTATTGGCCCATCAATCATCCATTCTTCTGAGAGTGTGACCGGCTATTTATTATTACACAAATATATAACATGCCACACAAATATATAATATTTATATGTATGCTTCAAAAGCATCATGTGAAAAAAACGTAAAAATATGACCGCAGAACTCAAACATACATTAGGAGGATATGATCATAATTGCCATGCTTAGCAGGCGGATTGGCAATCGGAGATGATGATGATGATTACTTCACATTCGCTCCGAATGACGGTGCCACCATCAGTCGGTGTGAACGATGCTTATTGATCAAGTCTATCTCACTGTGGCGATGAGACAGACTGACACCAAGCAATATTAGCCTCCTTAAATCTTTGACGACTTTTGTGCTTTTTTTTTTCGAAATGTCCTATGCTGTGGCCCGAGGGGCTTTGAGGGAAATCGGAGCAGTGGGTGGGCAGATGGCTCACCCAAGAAAAACTTTTGTTTCATCATGGCTGGTATTGGTGTAGGCGTATGCTAAGCCACTACCCAGTAAGTCTTCCTGTAGGTACTCTTTCATCATAAGTCGGCCTTCTTGGCGTTCATTGAAGGAGGCTTATGTTCGGCAGTGGACGGATAAAAGCGGACGATGATGGTGTACTAAAATATTTTTATCATATACTATACTAGCTGTTACCCGCAGCTTCGCCCGCGTGAACTTAGGTTTACGGATTTATCATGTTTGATGACGATCATTTTCCATTTCAATAATGACTAAGTTTTTGTATTAAAATGGATATAATATGGTATCTTGAATATAAAGACATATTATATTCCTTCGAAGACTTTCTGCATGCATATTTACTATCTAGGATACTATTACATATTACACTGCCCTCTCAAATCACGGCAACACGGTTTATTTTCTTGCGTATTATTTTGATATTGGCATATCTTCTAAAGTATTCATTTAATTTGCATGATGTAAAGGGTAAAAATAATCTTCATTAAGTGCTCCAGCTAATTAACTAATTTAAAATGATAAGGATTCATACCGTATTTGTGTAAATAACTTTCAAATTATCGCGTTATAATTGCCCATTTATTTGAAGTATTAAATGGATATAGTATGATATCCCTAAGAGATAGATATATGCAATCGCGGACTTTTTTGTAGACCTATTTAAGACACACAATTCCACCATACATTATTTTGATATATCTCAAAGGGTTTAGGCAGCGTTTTCGTTGGTAACTCCCAGACGGCCAATTTTTTTCCGACACCTCCAACAATTATTGTTATATCTTAGCCAATGTATATAAAAACTTAATAAATTATGTACATAAACCTTCCTCTTGAATTGTCCTATCCATTAAAAAAAACCGCATCAAAATCCGTTGCGTAGTTTTAAAGATTTAAGCGTACAAAGTGATATAGGGACAGAAAAAGCGACTTTGTTTTATAATATGTAGTGATGATTCCTAGCATATCTATACTAATTGTTTAAATTCTACATGTGTGCTAACAACTAGTGAAGGCCACATTCGGGAAAATGTATGGTCGGTCGACCTACATCTATAATAGACGGACTATACATGCATATAATAACATTAGTGCAAGCCTGATACAAGTGAAGTAAAATCGGCCGTGTTGACGTTTCTTTAAAACTCTGCGACGAAAATTGTGATGATGATATATTTTGAAGTATTTAATAAAGATAATTGGCACTATCAAATTTTCAGGTGGCACCTCTATATGATTTTGATAGTAAGTCACCCGGCAACGGTTACAGAAGCTTCGTGTCAGTTGTGGACAGTTGTATTTTACATGGACTGAAGCTTAGTCGACAAGTCTGCACAGGACGAGATGCGCTGCTATTCCGCAAAGGATATTTTGTAAAGTACGTACTGTTTGTCTTTATTTATGATACAGCTATTGTTTAAAATATGTAAATTTTTGATCCTGAACACAGGACCCATCCAACCTTCTGCATACTTCTTCTGTACAGCCTTTTCCCAACTACACTCATATGTGGTCGGCTACTGATCTAACGGTATGCAGCTGAGTACCAGTATTTTAAATGGAGCGACTGCATATCTGACCTTTAGTACTTTATAGTAATGGTGACCCCATGGTAAGAATGGCTGTTAAACTTTCGGGCTTCTAAAAACCCGTAAAAACTATCAAAGATCCAAGAAAAACATCGGGAACGGACGGCTTGACGTGTTTTCAGAGGCACGGAGGAGTCTCGGTATTTAAAGATGGATTATGCATGGATATTCAAGGACTCATGACCCCAAAGTACTTATTGATTTTTCCCATGCTTTAGGTAAATTTCTAAATATCATATATTTGCAAAGAGGTATTGCCATGCTGCTTTGTAGCCGAATTGGGCCGGAGCGATTGGGGTAGTACCTCTCGCTCACATAATACCGGCGTAAAGTGGCAGTTATGATATCACGTTTCGTGCGGTTTGTAAGTTTCCGGTGGCCCATTGGGGGGATAGGGAAAAGGAGGGCAACGCATCACCATAACCTTTGGTTGTGTGGATGTTAAATGGGTGTCAATATTCGTAAGGCTTCGGCTGTTCGTTTGCCCTACTATGCTATAAAAAAAATATGGATAATGGATTCTACCTCAAACCTTTCACTGAAGTATCTCTTTTTGACCGGTAGTTATCTTATTCTGAATGGAATTCAAATTCAATGAAAATATTAAGCTTTTCTTAAAATATATTTTAAGGCTTCAATAAATCTTCGATAAATTAACGTGATTTATCTACCAAATTACCGTTCTATAAACCGTATATATAATAGATGTATTACCGTATATACTATAACCGTAAATATAATAGACGTGAAATCCTACTATCTTACTTTCTACTATCCTCCTAATATTATAAATGCGGAAGTTTGTAAGTATGGATGTTGTTTCTCTTTCACGCAAAAACTACTAAATGGACTTTAATGAAACTTTACAATAACATAGCTTATACATCAGAATAACACATAGGCTTTAATTTATCCCCGTACTCCCGCGACAATGTGAAGTACGCAGGTGAAACCGCAGGGCGCTGCTAATTAATATAAAGATAAGTTAAGATATTCTATTGGGCATCTAAGAGTTTTCATTGTCTGCATCACACTTGACTATTGACGTTTACGTTTCAAAGTCACACATTGCACTTTGAACGTACGTGTTTTAATTACTAACAACATGATTACTATTATTGCATTTCTACCTAGGTTTAGTCACGCCTTGACCCCAAATCGATGGAAAAGGGCTAGCATTCGTCTCACGTTTAGTCTAAAAGACCATCGTCTTTTTCCCTCCAACGAATAAACAGCTATTTAATTTTTCCATTAATTGTTATGGTATCGTCGTCCTATCTAATTTTAAATCAAGCCTGAGGGCCTGTTTCACCACTTCCTGATAAGCGCCGGACAGGCTATCCGCAACATATTTGACAGACACTCCATACTCTATCTGAACTACTAGACAGACTGGTACTAGACAGAATAACTGTCTAGTACCCACGGGTAGGAGCGATGAGATATGCCGCGCTTCGAATAAAACCGAACGTTCAAAAACATTCATCTCTGTATATTTTTTTATTTAGATATATTTTTTTATCTAGTTTTTACCTATTTATTTTGAGTAGAGTCATTTACTATATTATAGCTGATATCCATTTTGTTGGGACGTGGCATTTTTATATATAAACGTTAGAATACTAGTGGGTAGCAAAATTATTATCTTACTTTTCTTATCTTACTATTTTTATAATATTATAAACGGGAAAGTTTGTGAGTACCTAATGTTTGTTACTCTTTCACGTCAAAACTACTGAATGGATTTTGATGAAACTTCACAATAATATAGCTTATACACATATGCTATAATTAATCCCTGTAGGTACTCACACAGGATGCGAAGTACGCGGGTGAACCGCGGGGCGCTTTTTGTATAAAATACAATTTTATAAACTCGGCAGGTACTTCGATATGCGATGTATTTATATTGTGACCAGACGTGCCGCTTTTAATGGACTATCCCTTTTTCGATTTCGATTTCTGAAATAAAGCTCCGGCATGCAAAATTGATTTTTAAAGTAAAACCAAGAAAGTGAATTGTCGGTGTTGATTTAAAAAAATAATACTACAAAGAAAGCGTTTAATATATCTTAAGCAGTATTTTCTCGTTTACCCATGAACTTAAATTTTAATTCTTTACTAAAAAGGGTTATCATGTTATGGGAACCAATTTCACAAAATTTGTCTATGTCTCGTTTAGAGTTCAAAAATTAATGGTCAAATTATCGTATCGGTTATCTTCAACCATTATATCTGGGTCATCCTTCAATCAATACCGTCTTACGTATTGTTATCGCTTTATAAACCGAGTATCTATTGAAAAAAAGCACTATGCGTTAAAGATAATTTTCACATCATTGATAAAAAATGTGTACACGCATATTTTATATTTTAATAGGAGCGCCCCGCGGTTTTACCCGCGTAATTCCCATTCCCGTGGGAGTACGGGGATAAATTATAGCCTATGTGTTATTCTGATGTATAAGCTATATTATTGTGAAGTTTCATAAAAATCCATTCAGTAGTTTTTACGCGAAAGAGTAACAAACATCCTCACAAATTTTCGTATTTATAATATTAGAAGGATACACGCGTAGACTTCAAGATGGCTTTTTTCATTCTAGACAACTTTTTAGTGATTCTTATTACTAGAGCTCAAAAAATGTTTCCACTCACGACAGCGCCATTTCTGTCCGAAATAAAATTTTCTAATGTCGTAAACCAGCAACGATTTTGCAAAGATTTTCATATTTCATAAATTTTCTCACTTCTTTATTTCTAGTAGAACCACGGGGTGCGTGAACTGTTTATTGTCGCTTCGTAACAGTCTATTTTAATAAAATAGAAACTGTTAAAAATCACTCAATGGTCCATAAGATAAGAGATAATATTAAATTGTGGAATCTTTGAACTGTTGCCAGAATTCGATTCGAAAATGTGTTATAGTATACTCAACGCTGGTGTACTTCTGGGTCCGCTCTGACCTATTTTCATTTGTTATGAGGCGACTGCCAACCATTATTGGCGGTAATTGTATATCATTTCAAGTGAATAATTTACTGCAAAATACTATATCTACGTCAAGATACTCTATAGGATGAATGTTGCTTTGCTAGCATGCACGAAAAAGATGACGTCATGTAGCGTTCCGAAAGAGAGAGCGCGACACGAACGAGAGCATGAGAGGCATGATCGACTCAAGGGATCAACTCAGTTCGGTTCGTGCTGCATGTAATGTTTCATGTTGTCACGCCAAACTACCGTCCATAAACCGATATTGCAGACAACCAATTTTTTTACTCTAGAATTTAGAAGCTTTTGTTTTTTTTTTCGAAACAGTCATGCGAAAATCTTTTTTATAATGCGTAATAAAAATCCTAGAATTGCTTACCTCGAAAATCTAAAATATAATACAGTATGATAGCCCCAGGCGAATTATATGTTATTATTATATATTATATAAACTTGATTATTCGTATCGATGACTAAATAGCACGATGAAAGAACGAAACAATAAAGATGACCCACAGTGGAACTGTGTGAGCAACACCGAGTCGACTGCATATTAGATCGTCCTTCCTTCATCCATAAATTAATATAAATAGATTTATCATCATAATATTATGTAAAAAAATGTTAAAAACGGAGTATAAACCTTTCACGGAATATAAACCTTCCACGGAATATCAACCTTCCACGGAATATAAACCTTCCACGGAATATTAACCTTCCACGGAATATCAACCTTCCACGGAATATCAACCTTCCACGGAATATCAACCTTCCACGGAATATTAACCTTCCACGGAATATCAACCTTCCAGGGAATATCAACCTTCCACGGAATATCAACCTTCCACGGAATATCTTGTTCACTTTTTTGCGAAGCTCAATAATATATAGGCTACGAACGAGTCTACGAACTCCTTGTTGAATATAAAATAAATCGATTCACAAGGTTTGCAGTCTCGATTTAGAAAAATGATTGACGTATCATCACTAAATTATTTGTTAACAGGGAGGTAGAGTCTTGTGGGCAGCTGCTAGCCTCCCTCGGGACCTGTCTTCATCACCTCCAGACCTTGCTCTCGTGGGGAGCGCCTGGGGAACTCTTCCCCACGGAACCACATTCTCCCGAAGAGCTATTCTCACAAGCGGACACCATTAACCAGTATTGTTTTTATGGAAGGTGTCTTGGATTTCAGGTAAATTTTATTGGTTTATAATTGTTGAGAGGAACCCCAATTTTATTGTTCTCTATTATACTAACTACTGATTAAGACTTTTTCTTCGCTTTTAATGAACTGGCTTTTTGGTAAGTGTTAGTTGTAATAATCAATTTTTGTATATGGTTTTATTGTGAATTTGATGATTTTCCGCTTATGTTTTCAAGGAACCAATTCACTAAATTATCTATTAATCATCATATTTGTGTAACAAGTTTAAAAATAAATCATCTGTGTTAACTAAAGCTTAGTTACAATGGCGTCTTAGCAGGATGATACATAGCCTATAGCGTTCCTAGATAAATGCGCTATCTAACACTGAAATAATATTTCAAATCCGACTAATAGTTCCTGAGATAAACGCGGCCAAACAAACTCTTCAGCTAGTATATATGTACCATGCTAGTATCATGTACTATATATTAGTATATTATATAAGATTTTATGATACTTAATTTCGTATCTCCTTATAATACATATTTCAAATGCTAAAAGAAAGTGTAAATGTGTGAATATTTATTCAATGTTTGATTTCAATAACTTAATAAATACTGACCAAGCTGTGATCAAACTTTAAATTACATGGTGATAATAGAAAATAGGCTATCATGTTATACAGGACATTGTGTATTAATACAATAACTCTACCAAAAAATTAAATTAATAAATATTATTGATAAAAATGTATAAACAAAAGTGAAACAACAACATTATTTTAATATTTTCAGTTCCTTCCCTCAATGCGGGGTATCCTTAAAGGCATATCGATATGCATGGCGGGATTCTCGGAGGCTTATTACAGCCACGGTAACCTGATCAGCTCGGTGTGGACGGGGGGACAGTATCTGATAGACCCTGAGATGAGGGCCAGGAGGATAGTGAACATCTCACATTCCGCGAGCGTGGAGTTTTGTAAAGCTTTCTGGTTCTTAGCTGAAAGCGGTGAGTTTTGAAAACTTTTATTACTATGACCTATGTTGTCGGCCTATTGGCATTTAAGCTTTATCAAAGGAGTAGGTAAGCAGATGGCTCATTTAAAAAAAATATAAGGGGGTCTCTCCCGCCAACCTTGAAGTCGTCAACCGCACGGCCTTCTGGCATCGAAACGGAAAATAAATCGGACCGGAGCCACGTCACCGACATTTCTTACTCATGTATCTTCTTGACTCCTACACCGCCTGAATTCTTCTTATTTAATTTCTTCCAAGTACATTACATGATAGTGTTAACGTGTCCTTTGGGCTCCCTGAGATCGCATCAAAGGTTCATTTGGTTATTCTGTGGATTCTGGCTACACGCGAGTAGCGGTGCTGTAAACGAGAGGTGGGGCTGGTCCAAAAAATTTACCAAAAATTAATATTATTTGCATGTCTATGTTATGCGAATACCTCCCAGTTTATAGATAAAAAAAATTGTATTGTTATAGTGGTACGGGGACCTAAATAACAATAAGACAAAATCTTTTTTCTTCTTGTCCTAAATTTTTCTAGATTATAAATACTGTAAAATAAAAAAGGGCTCCAGTATAAAATGATTTTTTTTTCTTAATAATTGTTTTATCAAACGCCAGCACGTTAATAAATCCTAATGGCGTTTAAAAGATTTTACACACTTTTGGGCTTTATTATATTTAGTATCAAGTTCATACCGATGGACCAATAAGGTTCAAGAGTGGAGGCCGCTTTTAGCTAGACGAAGTGTTGGTAGGCCAGACCGGGGAGGAACTCAATCTCCGTGCATGGAGCGTGGTCCGAGCTAAATTCGGTGGGCAAGGGATATATCGTCTTGGCGTTCATTAAAGGAGGCCTTCGACAGATAAAGGCTGATGATGATGATACTGTGTACCCTTTGAAATGAAATACATACAGAATTAATGAATGAAATATGCTTAATTGTGCACATAACAAGATAGAAAATTACGAAACAACAATAGATTAAAGATTTTGTCGATAAATATATATATTGGATTGTCAAATACTTTGGGCGCGCTTGGGTTTATATTATCTGTATGATAAAGGTCAGGGGTCAATTAAACTAGTCCACATCCGGGTGTCTCGATTTCGAGGTCTTGATATTGTAATTTTAGGAACCTTGAGATGAAGATGACACTTAGATAATTTTTCTAGTTACTGTCCTAGTCATTAAAGCTTAATGCAACAAAATATCTGCCTTTCACTCTGGTTAGTTAAACGAGAAGTAAATTTACTCTTTCCACTTATAAATCCCGATAAACCGTTCTATTTTTTATCTATTAGTGGTTTCAAACAACCACTAACGGCGGCTTTCAGTATCCTATCTATCTTAAAATTTCCTTATCGATCTTGGAATTTTGACACAATTTCTTACAAAATCTGTTAAAATTTTAAGATCGATGAGAAAATTTTAAGATAGATAGGATATTTAAAGCCGCCGTAAAACGCCTAAAAAATGGCGTCTAATAACTGTTCTAAATTAATGAGATTAATAAAAAAATATTTACACGACATGTTTATATTTGAATTATTCATTTAAATTTAATCAACACTACGTGTCAGTTTGGGTTTTTTTATTTGGTAGCCCCATTATTATGGTTATTTGTTAATTTGTACGTTTTCATGCGATCATCTGTAAAACCGTTGGAAACAGTTATTATTATATTGCTTAGTTATAAGTTATATAAATGTGGTTTCTGTTCGTATTTTGTTTATCCTTATTTATATTCTGCGTTAATTGTTTGTTGACGCTTACACACCAATAAACAACGGGGAAATGTGTTTAATTTTAAATAAATTACAAGCAGTTATAAGCTTCTTTGCCCGCTCAAACTCGACACAGGAACAAAACCCGAAGCCAATAAGCCTTGGAAGTCACACTCCACGCCTGACGGGGGGAAACCCCCCATTTTACTTATCACAGGTGACAGGGTAAAGCCAACCGGCTCACCCCACATCCGATGAAGCAAGGCTATTAGGGCCATTAGCATAGCTCTGACCAAATAAAAATATAAAGATTTTTATATCGAATTGTTATAATCCACTACCGCGGCAAGGGACATAGTTTTTATGTTATTATGTATAAATATTTGTTAGATTTACAAATATATTTTATTTAAGTAAGGGCCTGTTTCACAGTCTCCAGTTAAGTGCCCAATAGGCTATCGGCAACATATTTGACAGATACTCCATACTCTGGGCCTGTTTCACAATCTCCAGTTAAGTGCCCAATAGGCTATCGGCAACAAATTTGACAGATAGAGTATGGAGTATCTGTCAAATATGTTGCCGATAGCCTATTAAGCGCCTAACTGGAGATTGTGAAACAGGCCCTCTATCTGTCAAATATGTTGCCGATAGCCTATTGGGAACCTAACTGGAGATTGTAAAACAGGCCCTAAGTAAGACAGACAGATCATATAATCTCCTGGTGGTAAATGGTTAACAATCGCAGCAAAAAAAGCTACAGTAAATATTAATTTTGCTTTTTGTTTGTAAGATATTATTAGACATATACATAATGACGAGAGTAACTAGGCGACATCTATGAACATTTATAAATCTACCTATAAATAAATATTTCTCACGAAGAAGGTCCATTTAAATACTGGCTTTCTTAATATTTCTGCTAATCAATTTAAAAACATGTTTATTTACAAGTTTTCCTTTTACGTAAGGAATTACGTATGCAATATTTGTTAGCAACAAAAGTAAGTGACGTCTTTATTGTTTTTATTGCATTATGCATGAGTTGATCACACTTAAGTATTCTTTTAGTTGCTTTATTATGAGTATTTTTTTTTATTAATACCTTCAAAGTAAAAAGGTACAGTAGTAACACCACACCTTCAAAAACTTTTAATCTCATCAAGCATGCAGGTTTCATTACCTATGAGCGAGCGATGGTCAGGATGCACTTACAAGCTTAGAAAAACCCATTTCAAGTTACCACAGGTTAGGGTCAGGATCGAACCCGGGCCCTTTCGCTCGAGCTCGCTTCATGGGAGAAACAATCATTATGGTTACCGCCCCCATGCAGCCGGAAGCGTGGCACATCGCATTCCACCCAGGCGTGAGATTGTTAGCACTTAGCACCAAATTAACAAGAATCTTGTCATGTTTTAAGTATACTGTTATATATATGTAACCATAGAAATCTATTGTTTTCTTATGTTTACGCGAATTTCACTCATTATAATGAAACAAATTTCGCGGTTTATTAAGTATTTTACAAGCCCGACGTTTCGGATACTTTACAGCAACCATGGTCCTCCCGTGACCATGGTTAAATCTAGATGTAGAAATCTTAATGATAAGGTAATAGAAGTGCGCATGACTTGTCGCCACCAAAGGTAACGCAGATGGCATCAATTTTTGCATTATACTATAAAAAGTATGATGCAAAAATTGGTATTAACATTACATCTTTTATTCGATGTTAATAGAAGTGCATCATAAGAAATGTATTACGCAATGAATAATAATAATTTATTCCTTGGTGTAGCTTCGACCACTGGCCACACGAGTTTCGATATATCACCGCGCAATGTACCATTTCTTTTACCTTATTTTTACTATTTATTTTAACTATAATCAAGTTGGACTCTACGATTTCTGCGCCAGCGCAAATAATTTAATTCCCGACGTATTCGTAAAAAGAGTAGAAAACAATATGTTGAATGCACATTTTTGTTTTCAGAAATAATGAAACGGGTACCCAGTATTATGTCGTCCACGGTAGCGGTGAACAAACTGATCACCATACCACCAGAACCCATACAGATGACCACCATGAGTGGGAACGAGGTGACCGTCCTACCGCCCACAGTACACATAGGGCTACAGGGCCTCAACGTCAGGCTTATCAGTGTCAATAAGAGGGAGGGCATGGTAAGTTGAAACTATAACATACGGGGCTGCCGCAGGGCATGCCATTTTAGTATTATATTGTATACATTGTGAAGAAAAACATCATGAGGAAACCTGCATGCCTGATGAGATTGAAACTCTTTGAAGGTATGTGAAGTTCACCAACCGGCGAACTATAGCACATTACCCTCCTCGCCTGATTTCGAGGAGTTCACCAACCCGCATTGGCCAGCGTATCGGTGAACTATGGCACATTACCCTCCTCGCCTGATTTCGAGGAGGAGACCCGTGCCCAGCACTGTGAAATATTAATGGTTTTTGAAAATATTTTATCACCACGTGCAAGAGCTTATTTGGGTTTGAACAAATAAGCATTGCTTTTCTTTATAACCGACTCATGCGTGCCTGTTACTATTGTGTCTCACTTTAAGAGAATATGATTAATATTTTTGAAGTGAATCCTTGTTTGGCGCATTGCACAGATGTTTTTAGGCTGTGATTTTGTGTTATTTTCTAACGACCCGTAACGACTGTCAAAGATCCACGAACGACAGCCGGGACCAACGGCTTAACGTGCTTTCCGAGGCACGGAGGTGTCTCGGTGTGTAAGGATGGTCACCCATCCACGGACCGACCTCGGCAAGCGTTGCCATGTATTTGCGATTTTTTTCATTTTTGCATTACAGTTGCACGACACATTCAAATAATTGACAGACTATCGTTACAGACAGACGACAGTAGTGCGCTGCCGCCCGCGGACGGCGTGCTGTTCCACTGTCACGGCGGCGGCTTCGTGGCGCAAAGCTCGAAGTCCCACGAGACGTACCTCCGGGACTGGGCGACCAAACTGAACATGCCCATACTGTCCGTGGACTACAGCCTGGCTCCCCAGGCGCCCTTCCCGCGGGCGCTCGAAGAAGTGTACTATGCGTATTGCTGGATGATCAGCAACTTCAAACTCATCGGGACTACCGGTATGTGTCTTTCTTATATATATTTAATTCAGCTGTACGTATGTATGTCATAACTCCTAAGCGGCTGGACCGATTTGATTTTTTTTATGTGACGTCGTATAGGGAGTCACAAAAATGTGACCTTGTGTGGCAAGGACGGGGGGGAAGGGTCAATAAAATTCGCGTGACATTATTTATGAATGGTCTTTAAGCCCACATTCGCACGAGCACCTAAACCTGTCGCGGTAAAACCCGACATTGGCTCAAGTTGCAAGTTTGGTATGCTCAATTCGATTTCGAATTCGTCAAACACACAAGGTCGAAAATCCAACAGTGCTCAACTAAAAAGTGTCGCGTTTTAAAAACGCCTTCGCGTGAACAGATACATGGGTGTCCATGTCTCATTCTAACGATTTTTTACCGCTCGGTAAAAAGCGCTCATGCGAACGGGGCCTAATGGTTCGGGAGCCAGGTGAAAATTTGGTTAATTATTTCCTCCCACCGCTCATCCCCCCAACCGCGCGCCAGCTGACGTTCACGAGGCTTTATAATACTATGTACTGATGCATTTCACTAAATATCGCTTGAGAGGAAGTTGGTCATAAAGATCTGTTACTGGCTCCCGGGCTATAAGGTTTGGCTGTTTTAGGTAAACGTATAGTCTTCGCCGGAGACTCGGCGGGCGCGAACCTTATAGCAGGGTGTACCCTGAAGATACTGACGTCGGAGCTGCGGCCGCCCGACGGGCTGTTCATGGCGTACGCGCCGCTGCTCATCAGCTTCATACCGAGCCCGGCGAGGCTGCTGTGTCTCATGGATCCCCTGCTGCCCTTCGGCTTCATGATGAGGTGTCTTAAAGGTATTCTTGTTTTTTTTTATATATAACTAGCTTTTGCCTGCGGCTTTGCCCGCGTTAGCAAAAAATATATATTTTTTTTTAATGTAGTCTATGTTACTTCTAGTAACTCCTAGAATATGATTACAAAGCTTTATGATGATCGCTTGAGTAGTTTTTGCGTAAAAGCGTAACAAACATATCTACTTTCATATTTATAATATTTATTTATTTTAATATTCGATAGGATTAAGAATAAGTAGACAGTATGAGTATCAAGTTGTAGAAAAATTACACCTGAAGGGCTATTCTGTAAAAACCATTTCGATATCGAGCTTCGCCTGAGTGATTTTACTATACTACTATCGTAGTATGTATTGTTTGTATTTAATTTTTTTCTTTTTTGTAAAAGAATATTTGAAAAGACTAGTTCCACCGAGTTTGTTTCGCCGGTTCTTCTCAGTGGACTTGCTTTGGAACCGGTGGTTGACTCAGTTGACGTTCAAAAATATAATGTGATGGTACTATTTTGAATAAAAAAAATTGATTTGATTTGATAGAGCTCTCACTTCGAAAGCGAACTTTATTGATATAGATAGATAGTCGAGTTTTAAAGAATACAAATCCGTCAAATTCGTCATGTCACCGCGGATTCCGCTTTGAAGATTCGTAAACGACCTTATAAAATAGCCCTACGACAGGTTAGTTGGCATCGAGTAGTCTTCTCACGGCACGATTCCGGTAGGAAATAATTTTATCGAAGTGAAAACTAGGCTGTAAGTGGGGCTGATACGTCACGCTCTGAGGTGAAACGCTCGATCGGCTGAACTCGGGACCGCCGAGTGTACTCGAGTGAAGATATGTCATTATTAATTATTATGAATTATTTAACAGTTTTCCACTTCAGCCTTCCAGTGATCTTAAGGACATACATATTATTTTATTTGTTTCAGCTTACGCCAGTCCGAACGGTAAAGGAAATGACGACAAACGATCAAACAAAGAGCTCACATCGAACGCTACCACGCCGCTAGAAGGGAATGGATTTCTAAAAGTTAGCCCGTCACAAGGTAAGAATACATTTGGCCTATGTTTTCTTTAGGACATATCTAAATCAGCTTGCCAGTGTAGCGTTTTCCGAATCTATAGACAATTAACAGAAGTAGTATACAGGATATTTGCTTTAGCCAGTATTTGGTAGCTTACAGATTTAATACTCCTTAATAGACTCAAGAAACACAATTCCAATTCTAGTATATTCATTAAAGATTGTATGTAAAAGTCATATTTAAGCTAAGCTCAGAACAACAGCGATATATCTTCAGCCTAATGATATCAATGATAATAATATCAACTCTATATAATATATTATGTAGGAACATAATATATATTAGAGTTGATATTATTATTCTATACGGAACACGGCGTCTGCTCCTCGAAATTAGGCAAGGAGGATATTTTTTCATAGTTCACGGATGATATGGTATTATGCGGGTCGGTGAACTTAACACTCCTTTAAAGACTCAATCTCATCAGGCATGCAGGCTAATCATGATGTTTTCCTTCACCGGTGAGCGAGCGATGTTGTCATATTCAGATGCACGGTTTACGGTATGTGAGACTGTCCTGATTGGTAAGGATTGAACCCGGAACACTCCCTTAAGATTCCGAGCCAGTACTAAGCTGTTCTATAATTGAAATTTATATTTTCTAAAACATAAATAATTTATAAGAAATAAATGAAAAACTCTTTGCTTAATTGACTAATTTGAACGTACAAAGGGCATAAGCGAGGGCCCGTCGTCGTTCGAGGAGGTGTCCCCGTCGGACCTCCTGGAGCTGCAGGCCGTGGTGTCGCAGCAGGGCGGCGAGCGGCGCCGCTCCGCCGACACCACGGCCAGCGCCGCGTCGCTGCGCACCGAGCACACGCCCGACGGTGAGTGCCGGCCACCAGACCCACCTAAGGTTGCCAGATGGTCGAGAATCGTCTGGATTCTCCCGACCTTCTTATTGATCTCCAGACTCCAGAATAATCTCAAAATCTACATACCAGATAAACAGATATTTCTAAAATTCCCCAAGGGGGCTACGCAGGCCGGCTTGTACACGGAACACGGATACAATTTTACCAAGCACACGCACCGTGTTCCGTGTACAAGCCGGCCTGCGCAGGCAAAAGTGTGGTGAAGCTTGCGCGTGTGGTAAACCCCTAAAAAAATTTTTTTTACAATCCCCAAATCCCGACTGTTTGAATTTTTTCCCGATATTTTGAAATTCTGATCTGGCAACCCTAGGCCCACCGCACACTACACTACACAGGCGTATGTAATAATTGGAGGATAGAAATACGTACACATTATAAGGGTATACGTGCACCACAATCAGGACAAATGCACAATAGATGTGTTTAGTAGCAAAATTGGTAAAAAATTAGCTATCTTCTTTTTTTTTAACGACTATTGGTAGCATTTTTGTTTTTGCTATGTAAAACAGACCTGCGAGCCCATAAAGTTACATGTAACCAAATTATAGCTGATCATCATCATCAGCCTTTAGCCGTCCACTGCTGAACATAAGCCTTCAATTAATACCAAGACAACCTATCCCTTGCCACTCGCATTCTGCCGGCCACTGCACGGAGATCGTCTTCCCACCTGGCTAATGGCTGACCAACACTTCGTTTACATAAACTTTTTGTTCAAAACTACTTGATATATTTTGAGTTCATAATTTGAGAAATGAGATTCATAATTTAGTATAGAGTAAACATAACATTGAATACATAACTTACTGTAAATGATACAATGTAATTGTTTCAGACATAACGCCAACCGAGGACAAGTCCCAACAGTACGTATCAGATTTCCTAGAGCGGTACGTTTTCGACAGCGACACCGACTCGGAGGGGCGACGGTTCCCCATCGTCAAACCCAACGCGCGGGACTCGCTCAGGTACCGGCCACGCTTGGTGGAACCCCGCACGTGTGTCGCGCTAGTTGTGTGTCAGTGTTCCTGTGACGCGAGCTTGTCTGTGTCATGTCTACGCATAACACGCACAGTATTCCAAAAACACACACACAAAGTAGGTATTGATATGGCGATATTGGCGTGACTTAATGCACAATATTTTAATCATGTTTGACACGGCTGGACACAGTGTGTCATCTATACTAATATAATATTAGTACCTGGTTGACCGAGCATTTGCTCGGTACCCTAAGTGATAAAATACGATAAAAAATTTCTTCCAAAAAAAATGATCTTAAAAAAAGAAAAAAAATCGGACTGGAGATTCGAACCAGGCTCGTTTGGACTTATCTGCCTAATAATCACCTAATCACCACTAAGCTACCATAACATATTATTTGACAGCGCAATTTACGTTCGTATTCTAAATCGTTGGAGCCGTTTCCGAGATCCCGATTCTATATATAGGCTCAAAAAGTACTGGTAACTGGACCGATTTCAAAAATTCTTTCACCGTTTGAAAGCTTCATTATCCTCGAGTAAAATAGGCTAAATTTGATTCTGAAAAAAAAATAGGGTTCCGTAAGATATTTGGGTTTTTCAGACGGAACGCGGACGGACGGACAGAAGGTGTAAAAAATCATCCAGAAAAGTTACTTATTTTGCGTACTACGGTCCCATTGTAAATCTTAGTTAACACAGGCAAAGCTGCGGGCAACAGCTAGTATTTAATAATCATATTCACAGATCTATAAATAAAGACAGATGGAGCATTCCGAACACGTGAGTGACGCTTCAAAGCAAATACAATCTAATAGACGTTTAGAGTACCACGCTATGTCAAGTACTTGAGCGCGCTTTAAATATGTATTCGCTTTAGTGGCGTCACTCGCGTGTTCGGCATGCTCCATCTGTCTTTATTTAAAAATCCGTGATCACAATGACGTGACGATCACGTGACTAATGACACGCTGATACGGTGTTTATTATAATATTTGTGTCACGCTTACAAACGGGAGATTGTCATAATTATATTTCTTGCACAATATACTTATACACAATTATACTTAAAACACAAATTTCACGGTATCTCGATACTCGATACGACTGAAAATCAGTCTATCTTTCTTCGGATTGATCTTTTAGTACTGAGTTACTTACCTTTTTGCGATTCTGCAGCACACATACTCTGTATTTTAATGTGATCTTATTAACATTGTAAAGATTTATAAATTTTTTGTTTCTTAGATTTAGTTTTTGTTTTCTTTTTTGTTTAATTTGTATGTGTTATGTGGAATGGTGAATAAAACGTTTATCTATCTATACGATAACGGTATGACGCAATTGTAAAGCGGTCTACACACCAAAGCCGCTGACCCGGCGGCACAGCCCGGCGGCTTAGTGCCGGCGGGTTAACGCGGCGGCTTCAGAATGTCCAAGCCGAACGACTTTGCCGGCGGCACATGATAAATACTAAAACTTAAAAAAAATGTTGACTACTTTTTTAAATTTTTATATTGAAACATATTTTAATAAATATGTATGCAACAAATGTTTCCCATGAAATCCTGTAATCTTCACATTAGTGTACACGGTACGAATACCTACTTGAACACAATGCATTTAATTCCTACTAAGATTTGTGTCACAGGTTTTCTTGAGACATTTTATATCATGAAATATGTTACTTTTGGGGACACAGTGACACAATGACAAATTACGAAAAATGTGACACAGCAAACATATTGAGAGGTGTCAAGGGACACCCGGGTCCATTGTAAATAATAATAATTATTACTATTTACAAAAAACCTGTATACACTCAACAAAAATAATCGTCGCGACACCACACTGTTCAATGCGAAATAGAAATGAAAATATCTGGCTTGCTTTCTATAAGAGAGAGAGAGAGACAGACAGAGAAACATGCGCACGCCGCACAGCTTACAATAGCTTACTATAGCAAAAAGTGTCGTGACATCTTTTCGTAAGAATTTTTTCCGTCTAGCCCCCTTTCACAACACGCGATAAGGAACTATGTTCCAAAGAGTGGAGATAGCTATCTTCTATATTTTATTTATTTTATTAAACATGTTATAGGTACATAATACACTAAAACTTCTACCCTTGTTTTTATCCTTGTATGTATCCTTAATATTGCTAGGTCAGTATCAATCCTTAAGTTTGACGTCTTTCATTCTTACCAAAGACAATATTTTTGTTTTTTTTTTCCCCAAAAAAAGGTTTCAAATCAAACGTTCCCAAAGTGCCAAAAGGAATAAGCATTAATTTATAATAAAGTAGCATCTTATTACCATCAAGCTATATCTGTGATAGCGAAACCTTGTCTAGTGCTGAAACGATTCGCTTGTGTACTAGTAATAGGTCTGTCTGTGTGTTGTGTCATTGAATGATCTGTCGTTTGTTCATTTATATGTTCAATTTGGAATTCTGGAACAAATTCACTTGAGACGGCGCGAGTATTATAAATACTCCTTTTTATATACGTTATGACTTATGGGTAAGATAATGCTAAAATTTGTAAATTTCTTAAAGTTATATTAAAATATATATGGACTTAATTTATTTTATGGTATACATAGATTATATATAATCTTAAAAATGTTACTTATATAATATGTTGTCCTGAATGAAAAAAATCTTTAGCATTTAAGATGTGAGGGGTATCGTGGGAAGTTGATGACGGGTTGTCATTGTGTATCCATGTATTACTAAACACGTCATTACAGGGAGCTGGACTCGGAAACATCCAGCACATTGGTCGGAGAGCCCCCGCTGGTGCTGGACCCCGAAAACAAGGACAGGAAGAGGATAAAAACACGGTACACAATACACTTATTTATTGTAACCATTTAAAACGGCATATGAGACATGCAATCCTGAAGACATTTTTTAACAATTCCGTAATAAGCATGCCTATTAACATTATTTATTATTATATCGTGTATGTGTGTATTATCGCGTTGACCATAATACTGTTATGATTGATAGAATATACTGTCGCACCTTGATGGAAATTCATGTTATAGCCACTATAATGAAACTTTATATACACTTTTTCCACTACTTTAGCCAATAAGGCCAAATAACTGTTTTGGGCCTTAGGTAGAGGTTATAGACACAGACGTTCTTCCCGTAGGATAAGCGAGGCGGCGACCGGCATCATGGGCGCCATGTCCTCCCGCCTGGCCGTCATCACCGGCTCCAACAACATCTCGCGGACCACGCAGGACGAGTGAGTAGCTTTTTTTACGCTCTCGGATTCGCTGGGCCCGAAAGCTGGTAAGTGGACTGTGGACGCAGCTCTACCCACTAAGACCCGGCGAGTGCCACCAATACTGCCTTTGGCGAGGTGCTCCTGATCTGCTAGTAAAAGGGCACCTCGACGGCTAGTCAGTCCCTCAGGGGACCGATACCAGAGAGGGGTTGTCCCGCACCACAAAACAACCCCTCCCAACGTCAGCACTACTGTGCCGAATGAGGTATGCCCTTCTTCTTATAAGAGGGGTACAAAGAGACCCCTTGGCTCAATTCGCTCCGCTTAAGGTGTTGGGCTACTGAGCCCCACCGCCAAGCCCAGAACCATGGTGTCCCGGACGAGTGAGTATCTACCACACGCTAACTTAGATTTATTGCTGTCCGTGGGTTTGAAATAAATTAACAAGCCCATACCCTTTCGTAGGTGGAGCGGTTAGGAATCACGCCCTTATTAGTGCCGAAAATGATAAAACTCAAAAGCTTTTGACACCATATTAATTCTCTATCGCTCAATAAAATGTTTGCAGCAATAGCTCTGAATTATTATTGTTAATAATAAAAATTCAAATAAATTTATACGTGGTAGACGTAAGATTTATCACTACTTTAGTGAGACAGTTTACAATCTCCAGATAAGTTCCGAATAGGCTATCGGCAAATATCTGTCAAATATGTTGCCGATATTCTATTCGGAACTTATCTGGAGATTGTGAAACAGGCCCCTAATATAATAAGTACGTCTGTACGTGCTCGCGTACGTGTCGACAGGCTGGCGGCGCGCACGAACCTAGACGCGTTGATCGCGCGCAGTCCGTCCGACGAGTTCATATTCTCCGTGCCGCGGGATCCCTTCCTCTCGCCGTACTACGCTGATGACGAACTGCTCAAGAAGTTCCCGCCCGTCAGAATATTGGTGAGGAATCTTTTGTCATCTATAAAAATATCAACCCTTTATGTCTCACTGCTAGTACGGGTCTCCTCCTCGAAATTAGGCGAGGAGGGTAATAGGCCAATAGTTCACCGCGCTGGCCCAGTGCAGGTTGGTGAACTTCACATACCTTCAAAGACTTTCAATCTCATCAGGCATGCCGATTTCCTCACGTCGTTTTCTTTCACCGATGAGCGAGCGATAGTCTCGTATTTGGGGTGCACTTAGAAATTTATAAAAACCCATTTCATGGCACACACGGGGGGGTCAGGATCCATCCACCACTGGACCATCGTCGCTAATGTTTGTAATCTAATACATTTAGTAAAGTTGCACGGTCTGTTTGTAACATTAAAATAGCTGCTTTTTACTACTTGCATATGAATATACGGTACAAATACCAAAATAACATTTTTACAATTTTTGCCTGTCGGTCTGTTTGTTCCGGCTAATCTCTGAAATGGCTGGACCGATTTTGACGGGACTTTTACTGGCAGGTGGCTGTTATAATAAGGCTATAAAAATAATCATTATCAAACTGGATACTTCCGTAAATCTAATTTAACGTGGGCAAGCCGAGGGCTAATTAAATTAAGCTATCTTATCGAAACTGTGTGAATTGGGCGAAGCAAGCGTGGACATTATTTTCGGGTGCCTCGTCTTAATGTACGTGAATTGGGCCAGTGCCCTTCCTCGCCTAATTTCGAGAAGGGGAACCCCGCCCAGTGGAATATATATGGGTAAACTTGACTTTTTTATAATACTACTTTACCGATGGTAGGTATATGCATCCCTTTAGAGCTATGTTAATTCTTGTTATTAATGAGGTGAAGCTCCTGCCTCCACCGATAGAAGCTATGTCGTCGTCCACGTCGACCACGACAGTCCACACGTGTACCATCAGGCTTATTATTGCTTCCTGACGATAGCTCAGCTTTGCAGCCTGGGAATTATCCCAGGCTTTCCATTCATCTGAAATCGTCTTCGTCCATAAACAATATAAGAGGTTACGTCTTAGACGGAGACGCCCACTGCCACTACGAGCCTAACTCAATAATACAATTACAATTTCAAATATTATATAACTTAAAATATGATGTAATTTGAATCCATAAACCATTAGTTTTGGACCGGATTTAAGTTAATTCCAGTTTTGACATTTGGAAAATCACTATGACACTCGCACGAGCTTCAGACCGGTCGAGTAAATATGCTCTAATACGTGAATCTGCATTTCCAGTCTGTCCATTTGGATCCCTGTCTAGACGACTGTGTGATGTTCGCCAAGAAGCTCAAACGCCTCGGCAACGTAGTGGGCATTGACGTCCTGGAAGGACTTCCGCACGGATTTTTAAACTTTTCTCTTGTAAGTAATATTATACCATTAAAAATTAAGTATTTTTTTCAACTAATAAATGTTACCACTTTTCTTTAAAATTCTATAAGTACCTTGGTACGGCTAGAATGAAACCAAGTACATTTTTATGCATTCTGTATTTCCTTCATTAACTTGACAAGCAGTGAAGATGAACTCGTCTCTGAAACTTTAGTTTTTGATAGTTTAGATACATCTTTGTGATTTTTGATTTTTTTTAACTGATACAAATATTTTCATATAGCTTAATAAGAGTTGTCGTCTTTTACAATTTATTTTTTGCATTCTCAGCTTAAACATTTTATTCTACTTTATAGATGGCCAAAGAAGCACACGAAGGATCAAAACTTTGCGTGGAAAGAATAAAACAACTTTTCGACTTAGAAAATACTGAATTATGAGCATTTAGTCCGCGGTAGGAACATAGAGCTTTAGTGTGCTGTGCCTGTAAAGTATTTACTAATAAGTAAGGCAGAATGTAGAGTTCTGTGCCTCATATTTCGTTCGAAAACTATTATCTGTCGAAATGACAAGTCTGAATTTCATTAGCGTTGTGGTACGCACAAATAATTACACATATTTTTTCTTCAAAATGAATATTTGCATAGTTTTTTTAATGATTTTACTTTTAAATGTAAAAAAAATCATCTAGTGGGCGTTGATGACAATTTTAATGAAATTCCTACTTTCACCTGTCATGTGTGTTTCATGCTTGAAACTAAAAATGAAGTACATATTATTTTCGTTATGTAAAAATATGTTACTATTTTAACATTGTTATTAATTTATTGAACAACAAATTTGTCTTAGGAATAGAATGATTTATTTTCATATTTACAATTTAATATTATTATGGAATTAATTTTTAATTGTCTTTGCTATTTTATTGTTTGGGACTCTTTGTGAACACATTGTTATTAATATATTGGAGAGTTTGTTGTATTAATCAAAAGGTCCACCATGAAAATTTCGGCATACCGTGTGATTTATACTAGATAATATGTCCATGTTGCTATAAATTAAAAATCATATTCTATATTCAAGTATACATAATATAAAATGTCTTATTATTCCAAACTGATCATATTATACTAATTGTTAAGGTCTTATACATTGACGTTAAAATCTTATTATTCAAATGATTATATAATATGGCCATACAATCGCGACGTTACGAGTTGCACATTATACTTATGTCTACCAGCTACCTACAGTTAACAATTTTTTTCTCATATTCTCATTTTTTTTTTTAAACAATGAAAATATTTAGTGTGGTCAATTGTCTTTATTCATAGCAAGTATCCAATGTTATGAATGTTTTATTGAGCTGACGTTATATTACATATCCAATTTACTACGGATTTAAGTTTTCGCGTCAGAATTATGACGTTTATAAGCAAATTTTATTGAGAGAAAAATAATAAAAAAAATCTAATACTTCTATGTAGGTACTGTAATATAATGTAATTATATATTAGAAATGGATTTCAATTGAAACATAAAAGACATGTCTGTGATTATTAGCTGTTTTTTTTTAAATATATCATTATTTGAAGTGGAAAGGCTAGATTCGCTCATATGAAATTTTTTGATGACATCATAATTTAAAATGTCATCGTTATAAAATAATGTAATAATTATATAACTTTCACATGATTTAGAAACCTCGCAATTATTTTATTTATTCAACATAAGATTCTTATATTATACTTATCGACACGTAATAAAGCAATATCAATAATTATTTATTTAAATTCAATATGTGTAAGTAGTCCGCCTGAATTATATCAAATTATTAGAAGATATTTTCAAATAATGTTACCTATTGTGGAACATATTATACTATGTAGGGCACCTATATTCGTCCAAAAAAGGTATATTATAATAATTTATAAAATATGTATATAATATATAAATTATACATGGTGAATGAATATAATATAGCTGTGTACTTATTTTTTCAATCTATTAATACTGTCAATTTGTTTACCTAAGGGCCTGTTTCACAATCTCCAGTTAAGTTCCCAATAGGCTATCGGCAACATATTTGGCAGATACTCCATACTCTATCTGTCAAATATGTTGCCGATTGCCTATTGGGAACTTAACTGGCGATTGTGAAACAGGCCCTAAAATAAAAAGTTTTATTGTAAAGCTTACGATTTAAGAGGTTTATATCATGAGGTATAGAATATGTAAGAAGTACTATATCTGTATATGAAAAGTGTCCATCAGAAATCGTTAAAAAAAAATTGCGCCAAAGTAGCAATTGGGTGAATTTTTAAATGTCTGTATGCCAAAAAATACGTGCATAATTATTCTGTGCCTTAGTGCTAAAAGAGCCAAAGTACGTTTTTGTATGAACCGAGTTTATTAATACAGTTTATTGAAAAAATATTTTTTTTCGTGCTAGCAATACTTCAAACAATATTTCAAAAGTTTACTTTCGTAAAAAAAAGTAAAGTGTCAACCCTTTATGTCCCACTGCTGGGCACGGGTCTCCCCTTCAAAGACTTTCAATCTCATCAGACATGCAGGTTTCCTCACGATGTTTTCCTTCACCGGTAATTTTTACTTTTAATAACAATATTTCAAAAATGGACACTTTCAACTTTTGTCTCATACGAAAATTGATGTGCACTCCTTACTTCTATACTCCACGGTTTATATATATGATATGGTTTAATTTTTATGCATTTCTAGGTTAAGGGGCATAGATTATAAATTATTGCAATTTTTTTTTAATGTGTACAAAACGAGAAGCCGCATATTGTGAAAGAATTCAGACGTATATAGAAGAACAGTTTGCAGACTTTATTGGGGACAATGTCCCCAGCGGGGTTAGTTCGCACTCGCTCGCTCTCATAGCCTCATATTATGCACGGTGTCACGCCACCAAGCGGACGTTTGCGTCGCAAAAGTTTATCCTCAAAGTGCCCTTAAGAACTCTTCTTAACGTAAGTATCGTCTGAATTCTTTGATATTGTTTACATTTGTCGCTGTTGTGTCACTTTTTACTTATGTCTAAATGTGCTGTGATCTTTTACAATTTTTATTTTAGCTTTTAATTAACAACCTGAATAATTAATTGAGTGAGATTACTATCGACCAAATACAAATATATTAAAGGTACGAATACTGAAATGAGTTATTTTACAAATAAAAATTAAACATTTAAACTAGTGAATTTTATTATCATTTCGCCTAGTTGTATTTGCCATAATTTACTGTCAAAAAGTAAAAGAATGTATCTTTTGCTTTCTACATGATCAAGAAATATAGCATCACAATATTACTGTCCATTTAACACATTACAAGCGTTAGCAATTATGATCGAAATACTTTATAATATGAACTTAAAATGTGTGTTAGTATATAGTATATTTTTGTCAAGCAATAAATAACAACACTCAATCATATTCTGTACAGATATTCCCAAATACGTAAATATTACTCAAAATATAGTTATCTATCCTTAGTAAGACCTATTGTTTATATTTGTTTAGTAGGTATTTCTTGTAAACACTTAGTAATTATTTTAGCCCATCTTTATCTTTGATTTACTAGTTGTTTGGTATTCTTAGTATTTCTTCGAGGAAAGAAAGTTATTTCATATTTCGATTATACTTTTCTATTATCTATTACTTTTTTCTTTACTATTATTTATAATTAGAATTGTCGTGTTCGTCTTGAAATGTTATAGTCTGTGATAGTGAATTGATGCTTTTGAAAAGCGTAACAGTATTTAATGCACGAATATTATAATAAATGTTTTTGTGTTGTATACAAGACTTTTATTTTTTTCTTTCCTTGTTTAAAGATTTATTATTATTACACATTATTATAGGTCGCTGAGCCACAGAAGTAAGTACGACTTGTTAGGTTACCGCCAAAACTAGTATCAAGCGCCGATCAGCGCTCAAGTCACGTCTCTGAATACGGCCCTAAACCTACCAGAGCCCCAACGCTTTTTGCTTAGCTAGTATTTCTACTTTTACTCGTATTGTTATTTGTATTATATACATTTTCGTGTTATACTGTTTTTTAAAATATAAGATTTCAAAACGATATTTCTCTAGAAAATCTTCATTTTGTCCTGTGACGGTTTCTTTCATGGAATTATGTAGATCTATTTATGTACCAGGATAGAAAAAGATTTTAAACAGGTATGGATTACAAATAAATAATTTATAAAAAATTTCATTACTTTTATTTCAGGAATACTAGTATTTCAGTAAAACATATAAGACAAATGTTTGAGTGGAAATTTTTTGGTAACATCTATTGATTACACATACATGACATGACAATAAGTAAAGAATAGAATTTATAAGAGTTAACAAAGAATTTATTAAAGAAGAGAAACATTGAAGTCACATTATGAAGGAACATTAACAGGATAAAACTAAGAAAAACTTAAAACAAAACACCAAACAATTGCGAGGTGACATGATTGTAAACCTACATACACTTTGTGTTAAATGAATAGAAAATTTGAAACCTATACTTAATTATCTTATATTATTTCATTATTTCACAAGTACAGTAGAAAATGGACAAAGAATTTCAATGCCATTGAGTTAAAAGAATGTCTAAAGCTAATATTATGATACAGATATTCAATTGTGGTTTCATTTACACGCTAAATAATGTATTGGTATTGCAACTTGTATAGTCCAGACTGAGTTGCAAAACGCATTGTTATCAACAACTTGCATAACCTCAACAGTATATTACATTAAATTCAACATTGATATTAGAATGGTATCAGTCGTACAACTATATTATGGCCTCAAAAGTCCGCTACCACAACCCTATTGCATTACCATTTCACATAATTATCATTTTATCAATCAATATAAGTGACTTATTTAATTATCACTTTTTCACAGTAACATGTGTTAGATATTAACATATTTGGATTGTATTCAATCGTGCCCATTAATTTTTGCATGGGGTACAGTTCCATTAACTAGGTGCAGTGACTGAGGTTGTCTTATTGTTTTTTGTAGAACATGAGCATCGGCCGGCTCTATCCGCTTGTAGTAATGCTCTTTTGTCTCTACTATTTCAAAGCCAAATTTTTTGTAGAAGTCTATCGCCCCTTCATTATTTACTTGCACATGTCTGAAATAAAACATATTCTTTAAATATAACAATGGTGAAAGTATGGCAAATATGACACATGTTCAATGTGAAAGATACTATTTAGTATAGCAGAAATATACAAATCCTGCATTAACACTATTATAGTATAGCCCATACAGATATTAGTTCCTAAAATTACCGCAATATGGTAAAAGTTTTATTTTTCTGCTAAGGCTATACTGAAAATGATAAAGATGTATTTAAATTGTTCCTGCCTTCCTGTCTCAAAAGCAAACAGACAAGAAATCCATTTAGCTCATGAGTCAAAGATCTTTTTCGGTAAGACTTGATGGTCAATGAACCTGTAACTGGACTAGACACAATAACAATCTCCATGCAGAGGCCAGATCATAGAGACTATAATGTGCAGCCACACACATGCCACTCTGTTATCTACAAATATCTCAACATGATAATTGACTTTGAATAAATCAAACAAAATACTAAAATCATGAGCAGGTCTTTCACTTCTTGTGATGAACCCCGTTAACAGTCTAAAAAGAGCAAGTGTTGCTTCAGAATAGCAAGTGTTAAGATTATTAAAGTGACCGCTTAACTCACAAAAAGCCATACCCACTTCAATTGACCTGTTTGCAGATTAAAAATAATATTAAAAAATTAAGAGTTTGCAACCCATACTGCCGTGGTATAACTAAAATGCCGTTATCTAACATCTGGGCGATTTTCGTTTTTTGACACTAAGGAATAGAGAAAAAAAATCTCTATCGATCTGTATTTTCAGTTTTTTGATATCTTCATTAGTTTTAAAAATAAGAATTATAACATTGCCATTATAAACATTTATTTCGCGTATCAAATAAGCAAAAATGCCTCTAAGTAACATTGTGAGACTACATAGCCGTTAAGGTACATCAATTCAAAATTTTAATTTAATTTTCTAATATGTTTACTAACCCATATTGCTGTTAACGGTATTTTGTGTACTATTACAAGTCATAGTTTTTTCGTGTTTACTCAAAACTATGATTTGGTAGATAACGGCATTTAAGTTATACCACGGCAGCTAAACTTCAATCTTCTTCTCTTGTCAAGTCAAAATAGCTGAAACTACTGTTTTTTACTTATTTGTATAAGCTTAAATCAGTACTCCAATAAATAGATCAATTATTATAACAATGGGAGATGACTTTTGTAAAAGTCTATCAGGATCACCTATGCCATTGATATCTTGCCAATCAATGCAGGGATATCTAAACTAATAGGATAAGTGTAGATTTGTGAATGTAAACAAATCGTGTGTGTGTGTAACTTCCACATAACACCAAAATAAATGGTAAGTTTTTTTACTAGTATGGACACTCCGAATCGCTTAGCCATCAAGTAATGCAAGCACACATATAGAGGAATTTATAATATATGAAGAAATTCTTATAGACTAAACAATGATAAAATACATTTTTGTAGAACAAGGAGGCCGTTGTTATACCTATAAATTGACAATATCAATAAAAACTAAATATAGTAAACAGATAAAACATGGAACTTGCTAGGGGTGACCTCTATAGGGGTGCAAAATCTGTTTCAGGTTCCTGTTTTAAATACATGCCCTTTTTATATGATCATTCCAGGAAAAATAAAGTTAATGTATGGTAACATGATTCAGGATAAAAGAGTATAAAAAAAATGACTTAGTCATTGAGAATCATAATATGCAATGCAATAAAAGGTACCACAGCAATAATGGCAGTGGATGTTTTTAGTCTCAAGGGCACGCTTAAAAATTCACTGTCATTGTAAGTTTTTATTTAAAACTTTTAAATAGTTGAAAACTAAACTACAATTTCGCCTACCGAATAGGTTACCAATTAATAACAATCATATTAGGTTATGAGGACCATAAATAGGATGGAAATAAAGTAACTATGAAAATCGTATGCTACCTTAAATATGACTATATTTGGAAATACTTACAAAAAAATGCTGTCGAAATTTCCGTCTTGCTCCACATACTTGAGCACATGTTCAACCATTAAGGAACCTATACCCAGTCTTCTGTACGGGTACAAGCACCCTAAAGTCATAATATACAATCTTCTTGTATTATCTGATGTGTCTATTCTACAGCACACGGCCCCAACTACGATGTCATTATAATATGCTAGTTTCGCTAATTCGCCTGCTTCTAAAACGTCTTTATAGAACTTGTCATTATAAGACACTGGAAATACAACTGTATTTAGCTTCTTGAGTTGCTTTATATTATGCGGTGTCACGTCTCCGAGTTCTATTTTAGCTCTGGACCTGGAATAGTATAAACGTTCTTTTACACAAATTCAAGTAATAATGGACATACGTCCTCAGAACAAACGAAACTAGATTACTTCATTTGTTAAAACAATGAAGCGAACTTGACATACGTTGAAGTCAATGCACATTTATTTACCTAGTCATTTTTAATTACTATTATATTAACACTAAAATTAAAAACTAATTCACAGTTTTAACTTATATCACACGGGATCACTCCCGCCATCTACTATAATCGCTCAAAGGGGAAGGGCCTAAAATTTTACGACCATTTTTATTTGACAGCGACACTGACAGTAGAGTGTAGACATTTCCACTTTATGGCAGTCAACAGATTATACATACATATTCTGTTTCTACAATTTTGGAAACACGAAGTACATGTATGTCAATATAAAAGGAGCCTGAACCTAATGTTGAACGAATGGTCGCAATTTAGATGACTGAAGTTTTGCCGGTAGAGCGAGAAAAACTTAATAGTTTATGAATAATTATTTTACGATTATTCTTTAAAAAAAATACCCATAACTCAAAAGTTAATCATTCTCTTTGTAAAAGTGGCGCTAAATTTAAAATGCTACATTTCTTTGTTTTAGTTCTATGTCAACGCCACAGAAAATATTAATTTAATTCTCAGAAAATAAGGAAAAATGTTTTTATTTCAAAAACGTGTTTTCAATGGTTTCTTAAAATATTATAGTCATTACGGTAAAAGTGCAAACATATGGAAAACGGTAAGACATCAGACTACTAGATCTGTCGAGGAAAACACTGAAGCCATTACAAAGACAACATCACCATTATCTGATATAACATCAACGGATCGCATACAGAGATATATTTTACCATCTGCTCGTGTCCTGCCAATGGTTGTGGATGATAAGGAGCCTGTTGTGTTACCATTTGACGAAGTTCCTGGTCCAAAGGCACTCAAATACTTATCCACATGTCGACATTACGTATCTGAATTCGGGACACAAGTAACAGCTGGGATTATAACTTTAGGGCTTAATATGAGTAAGTAATAGTTGTTTAAAAATTTTGAATATTCCTTTACTGGAAATAATATTCCCCGAGTGACTTAGCTCCAACTTCTTACATATATAATAATCTGTGGTCAGGACATACTTTGAAAATTAGCCGTACTTAGCAAGTAGCAAGGATTTCAAGATGACAAACATTATTGAATACTAATTGAATAAGATTCGATACACTGAGTTTATTTCGCTAGTTAGTTTAAATAATTGACATTCAAAAAGTTACTTGGGTTTTTTTCATAAAACATGAAACTAGTAACGCTGTACCCGTTATGAAATTTTAAGTAACTGAACGTCTTTGCCTCACAGGTACATACCTAAACAAGAACAAACCTCTACGTAATTTGTCAACTCTCTTCGATGACTATGGTCCAGTTGTGAGATTCATCAGCCCAGTGGGCACAGACATCGTTCTTCTCAACCATCCGGCACATATTCAAAAAGTGTTCAGTTTGGAAGGGGAATACCCCGTGCGATCTGCCTTGGAGTCATTGGAAAAGTATCGATTGGAGCGCAGAGCACATGTCTATGGGGGACTATATACTACGTAAGATCATTAACATATACAATATGGATTATAGGATGGCGTATAATAGAAGAAAGGAGTTCTATATGTCGTAAAAATTAAAAGTTTTCATGATTTCCTGTAAGTTAAGCCTTAAGTAATTAAGTATGAATCGGTGTGGAATTTCTACTGTGGCGCCGCCCCTATTTGACGCTCCTAAAGGTAAACTTTTCATTCGCAAAGATGGTACTCCTTATTTCTTTAGGTAAATGACAATGCGCTTACCAACTGTATATTACCGCGAAACTTGACTGGATTTAGTTTAGTTTTGTAATATTATATAAGAAACAGAGAGTAAACTTTTTTGGATTATTTAATAGGTAATTTCTAAGCTTACTCAAAAACCCCAACCGAATAATGAAAAACCTTACAACAATTCATTTTAGCCACGGTCAGGAATGGAGTCGCCGTCGCTCAGCTCTAGTCTCTCCGTCAAAAGTGTTGATTGTCAAGCACGCTGACGGTATCGTGGATCTGTGCGACAAGTTCACCCAAAAGGTATCTACCATGAGAAACTATCAGGATGAAATATCGACGGACTTGCAAAAGGAAGTGCACAAGTGGGCCTTTGACTCTATGGGTATGTTTTTAAGCTATTGCATAGCTTCTATCGCGGGCCTTGAGCGCGGGGACCGAGTACAGAAATTCCGTAACGAAAATAAATCATAACGCTCCCCACTCCGACGGGCACGAAGGTGTGGCCGAAAAGAAACGACGTTAGACGATGCATGCATCGTCTAACGTCGTTTCTTTTCGGCAGTCTTCGACACGGTGTTTGTGTGCTTGCAACTAGACGTATTGTACGACACTACGAAGCTCGCACGAATAACAATAAAATATAACACATGTATTGTAAAATAATAAAAATATTTTAAACAATATTAGTTAATATTGTTTAAAATATTTATATTTTTTTATTTATTTAATAAAGGAAAAAAAAATGTTTTCTTATCGGTCACCACGCTCAAAAAGTGTAACTTGAATTAATATCAAAGAAAAAGAAATACTGCATTAATAATTAAAATAAATAAATAATTATAATTGCATAAGTTGATACAAAATGCTATGCAATAGCATTACCGCGGCAGTCCCCGAGTGCCACACGTCTTTTTTTTTCGATAAAGTTTTTTTGGCGAATTTGCTAAAACGATTAGGAAATGTCATACTTTTATCACCTTCATCGTCGTGATCATCATCAGCCTTCATGCGATTATGATGAAGTCATACATTTTGAAAATAGTTACGCCTTATATTTTGTACGAGATAAGTCTTTTACATAACACTCTAGTCTTTATCTCACATTTTCAATCATGGGCGTAGATACACGGGGCAAGCTGGGGCGCTTGCCCCACCCTGGCTCTGACCTATAAGGTCAAACAATTTTTTTTTTCTTATACTACCAAAAATCATAATATCCATAAGAAAGCTACACAAAAAAAATATCGACATGAAAAAAAGTGCGATCAAAACAGAAAGCGCGCACGAAATCCCTCTAAATTTATTTTATTAACAAATAACAAAAGAGCCCAAACGTTACAAAAAAATTATCACAGGTTGACCCTCTACCCGGAGCCGGCAAGTAAAATGCAAATTTCGTCACGATGTTTTCCTTTGCCGGTGTTTAAGATGCACTTCAAAAATAGGGAAAACCCGTTTGAAGACACCACAGAGGGTTCAAGATCGAACCCGGACCCTATCGCGTAAGATGCCGAGCATACTACCCACTGGACCATCATCGCTATAAAACACCAATGACGCACATTAAATAAAATTGAATTCACTAAAACTTGGACAGGTATGATAATGTTCTCCAAGTCGTTTGCAATGCTGGAGACAGACCTGGTGTACAGCCAGTGCGACGCGTCGTGGATGTACCACAGCCTGGTACGCGCCACCGACGCGATACTGAGGTGCGAGTCGGGCTTGCATCTGTGGAAGATGTTCACCACGCCCGCGTGGTACAACCTGGTGAAGCACTGCGATAGCTTGGACAGGTGAGATAAGTACTTCTTTCTACAGCTGAGTCTTCAAGCAAAGAAGTAAAAAAAGTAAAATGGTCATCAGTAAAGTCTGTTTACGGACGGTAGTTTGTCGTGACAACGTTAAACATTACATGCAGCACGAATGACGAACCGAACTGAGCCGATCGCTCGAGCCAATCATGCCGCGCTCTGGCTGGCGGAACGCTACATGACGTCATCTTTTTCGTGCATGCTGCCACCAATATCTAGTAATTAGACGTTAATTGTCACGTCAAAAAGATTATTTTAACGTTATTTGAATAAATTAAGACTGAAGACTATCTATAACACATATTATTTTAATATGTTGAACCTAATAATCAATTTAAAATTAAATAATAATAGGTGAGAGAAGTCTGAACTGTTATAACACAATACAAACTAGAAACGCGCTGATATAGCGCTATGTTACTTTTCCCGTTTATAATTTTATCTCAGTAAATACTTTTAATTGCAGCCTTATCGGAAAGCACGTATTGGAGACTGAACAAGAGATTTCCAAAAATAATGAAGGTAGTAAACAATGATCGGGCTATTTTCATCTAGATCACGTCAATTCGCAAACAAATTGCCTGTTTTTTTGTGTAGTACATTAAAGACAAAAGTATCGCTTGACCCCTAAAACCATACCATTCACCCATAGGAATACGCTAGTCTTTTCCATGGCATCTGCATGGGTACTATATATCATCCTGTATGTTGAACTTTGTTGCTGCCGCATTGCATTGCTGCAGTGCTGGTTTGGTCACCTGTAGGGCTATTCTATAATAAACCATTTCGATATCGAGCTTCACTCACTTTACGTCACTTCGAAAGCGAACTTTATTGATATAGATAAAGAGTCAAGTTTTAAAGAATACAAATTCGTCATATCACCGCGGATTCCGCTTTCGAAATTCGAAAACGACCTTACAGAATAGCCCTACTGGCCATGTATAGTGTTGTTAATGGCACTGACACCATATTATGTACAAGAATGACTAGCCTATGACCTCTTGATTTATATCGGTTTGCTATTCCTATTATGACATAAACTCAGCCAATTGATCATCATCATCATCACCAGCCTTTATCCGTCCACTGCTGAACATAGGCCTCCCTCAATGAACGCCAAGACGACCGATCCCTTACCACTCGCATCCAGCGCCGACCTGCCACTGCACGGAGATCGTCTTCCCACCTGGTTAATGGCCGACCAACACTGGCGGCAGCATCATCATCAGCGTGGCAATTACGAGCATAAATACCCTCAATGGATCATAGCAGACAATTGATAGTGACATTGAATTGTAATTTACTTTTGTCTACTTGTCCCTTTCAAAGCCGTTCGATCACAATTGAAAGAATATCGTGAGGAGAAAGAGACATGTCAAGTTTGCCAACACACTCTCCTCGCCTGATTTTCGAGGAGACACTATCCTTATCAGGCATACTATATAGGGGTAGCATAAATGCTAGGAAATGCTTTTAATATAGAGAATAAAACAACGCAGATCCGGCTTCATTAACCAGTGCTATGTTAATGAGTGACCAAAATTTAAAAACTGAAGACATTGCTACCATCTTAATGGACATGCTGCTTATCGGTGTCAATACGGTAAGCAAGTACATATATTTCTTAGTTTTTATTAGTTAAAGTAACATCTATGTTGCATAATATTTGCAGGATTGTAGAAAACATTTGAAACACTAAATAGCTGATACACTGATTTTAGCAAAATTAACAAAATATATTTCTGTTCTGTTTTCGACAAACATAATATCATATTTGTTATTTTAGCAACTTATTTATCGCCCCCCTATTTGTACCATCTAATAACCAAAATGATTTAGTTATAGCTTTATGGGTTTTTTTTAACGCCTCTATAATCGTTTCGATTATACTATTTATTTGTATCAAACCTTAAAATGATATTATACTATAACGACTGTTTCTAGGATCAGAAACAATATTAATCATCATCATCAGCCTTTATCGGTCCGCAGCTGTAGGTACATAAGCTATAATGAACGACACATAATATTATGTGTTATAAAATATGCACATAAAAGCATATTGTGATAAAATTTGGTAGAGATAATATGTACACTAATTACCAGTATAAGCGGACATCATTATCACTCGACATCCGTCTGCAACGACGATACTATAAAAATATAATTTTAATTAAAACGGGTAAATCCACGGGCAATAGCTAACTACCGATAAATAATGTAAGATTAGCCTTGAAAAGTGTTTCATATACACAATAATCTCAGTCATCGCTGATGACAGAGTTTTATAGTAACTTATTTTATTTCAGATTTCTTCGTCGATGTCGTTTTTGCTATATTATTTGGCCAAGTACCAAAGAGTTCAAAGGATACTCTGCAAGGAAATAGAGAATATATATTGGAATATTAACCCAGACGAAATAGCCAAAATTAAAGAGAATACTCCGTATCTTCAAGCATGTATAAAGGAGACTCTCAGGTAAGCATCCAAAAAGTCTGCTCTAGCCTTTAACTTGAGAGTATTTTTGTTCCTTACTTATAAACTTCTACTCTCGCACACACTCAAAAAAGAATGAACATATATTTATGTATAATATTATATACTTATACACAAATTTATGCGTTTTATTACAAAACCTACAAGAAGCCGAGACCTGATCAAATAAATCCAACATTATTTCACATTTACAAGAATTACCAATATACGATTTTTTTTTTTGTTATTGTCATTAAATTAGTCGGGTTATTTTGCCAAACCATATCGAAATTACGGTACTCTAGCTAGTTTTCGTTATTTAGCCCCATTGCATGCTGTCTACGTCGACTAATTTTAAAAAAAAAGCTATAATATTATGATTAATTTTAGGACGTATATGATCGATTTAATCTTGTTGATGAAACTGAACGTTTACATTTTCGGGTGTTTTTGACACCCCTTGAAAATGCCCGTGTATCACATTTTGACCACTTCAGAAAAATAATATTTTCTAATTATAAACACATGTTTATTTTCAGACTAGCTCCTCCTATACCATTAATTACTAGAATTTTACCCAAGAACATTACGCTGGATAGATATAAGTAAGTTTAAGTACTTTTATAGACTATATTGATAAACTTTTTATTATTCTCTCAAAAGATGCAAACTTTTATTTGAGTCAGGTAGGGCGCTCAGAACTTGAGTAGGTATCACTTTATTCCTGCACAATTGCGCAATTCCTGCACAATTCCTGCACAATACGGGGATGAATTATAGCCTATGTTTAATCTGATATACATCAGATTAACACATAGGCTTATTTTGAAGTTTCATCAAAATCCATTCAGTAGTTTTTGCGTGAAAGAGAAACAAACATCTTCACAAACTTTCGCATTTATAATATTAGTAGGATCTATCTAATTAGCATCAACTGTTTCTTTGTTTTAAATTGTTATCTATGTATTTTAATTGGTAAAGTTAATTATAATTGGTTATGTGCAACAATTTATTATATAAATATTATTGAAAGTCATAGTATGTTTAGAACTTGCTAATTGTATAAAGATAATATTTGAAGACCTCTGTGACTCAATGGTTAGCGCGGTAGCGTTCAGCCGGAGGTTGCGGGTTCGAATCCTGCCAGGGAACAAAAAAGTTTGTTCCTGGGTCATGGATGTGTATTAAAAAAAAAAAAAAAATGTGTGTATTATATAATCAAAATCTTAAATATAAGTATTAATATAAAACGTATTAAATATAATATGTATTTTCGTTGTCTGGTACCCGTACCCGTAACACAAGTCTCTTCGAGTACTTACCACGAGACCAGATTGACGTGGTGTAAAAGCGTCAATAGATTTTATTATTATATTTAAAATATTTTATGATAAAATGTAAAGAATTGGAAAGAAATAAAGTACGCATTCCTACCAATCATATTGTATGCTGCAGTCCTCGTAGCCTATTTGTATCAGTATGGCCACAGATACATCCCTAATACTTACGGTTCATTCCAGCATACCCCGTGGCACGTTGATAATAATGTCGACCCAAGACGCGGCCCTGAAGGAGAGCAACTACGACGACGCGACCAAGTTCCACCCCGACCGGTGGTTACGGCCGGACGCGCTCGACTACAACCAGTTCGCTTCCATACCCTTCGGTTATGGTATAAGGAAGTGCATCGGACAGGACATAGCCGAAACGTTGCTTTCACTTCTTACGATAAGGGTATTTTATTATGAAATTATAAATATTTAGGTATAATAACTACTTTTTAGGATGAGCCCTCCCCACCACGGTTCAAGCCTTGTCGTGGCGGTGGGGATCAGTAGCCCAGGGTGACCCCAACACGTCGGGCGAAGCCAATTGAGCCGAGGGGACTCGAGGCAAGAGGCGGTGACGGGGACCTCACCTCATTATGCTGTCCCGACGTTGGGAGAGGTTGTTCTGTGGAGCGGGACAACCGCTCTGTGGAGGTGGCGTCGGTCCCCTGAGGGACTGACTAGCCGTCGAGGTGCCCTGTTGCTTGTAGACAGTGGCGGCTGGTGGGTTATTGAACTGGTAGTGCACTTTACTTGCTCACTAAGTATTAAGATTAGAAATAACAACAATTTACCTAAAATATGTTAATTTTTTATATTTTTTGTACAATAAGTCAATAAGAAATTTTTCTGAAGCGAAATGTTCGCTCGCTCACATCCACACAACCATTTCTTTCTATTAAACATTTCACTTTTAAAATCTCTGTTTAAGATTATTTTCACTGACACCACACACTGTACACAGTGCGAAAATACGAATATTACGAATTTACTATTAATAATTTACACAGAATATTACGAAAAGAAAAATAGTAATTGTTTTTACAATAAACTAAAACAAACATCATGTCCGCCGTCGTCGACGTGCGCCCGGCGAAATTCGTTAATCATCGGGTGCTCTCGGCAAATTCGGCTTCGGACGCGCGTGCGGCGCACGAAATTAGAGTAATTTCTCGGTACATTTCTATGAACTATCTTTTGTTTCACGCGTCAGGCGTATAGCGCGTAACTCATACAAGTTCTATTAGCAGTCCTCGTGCGCTCGCGGAAGCGCACGAAATTTTTTCTATTATGGAAAATAAGTCTTAATAGTTAAGCAAAGCGCTCAAATTGTGTCGTCATATTTGGAAATTTTATTAGTTATAAAGATTTTTGTATGTACTTATAAAAATACTTAAATATCTATTAACATGGTTTATAAATAAAGATCAAGTAATGTTTGAAATTTTTAAATCTTAAATTATTGGTGGTTCAGCGCACGAGCGCACTTAAGGTACAGCCGCCACTGCTTGTAGATCCGGGGCACCTCACCAAAGGCGGCATTGGTGGCACTCGCCGGGTTTTAGTGGGTAGAGCTGCGTCCACTTACCATCTTTTGGGCGCAGCGAGTCCCACATACCCACCTGGGGAGACCCACTCCCCCGCGGGATGCCTAAGCGCATTTTTCGGCGTTAAAGAAAAAAAAGGATAAGCTCCTTCGATCTAATCATGATCATAAGCTAAGCTTTCCAGAGTTAGTCCGTGGATGGGGGACCATATTTACATACAGAGACTCATTCGTGACTCGGAATGCACGTGAAGCCATTGATTCCGGCTGTTATTCCAGAGTCTTTGGAAGCTCGAAAGTCTGACTAGTCTTACCACGGCGTATCGGGTTACCCAGTTACTTGGTCGTGGAGGTCAGATAGGCAGTCGATTCATGTAAAATACTGGTCTTTGATTGACTTTAAGTCAATCCCAAATATTGTTGGAAAAAAGCTAGGTAGAAGAAAAATAACAGATGTATAATAAAGTGTCAGAATTAGTTATCACATACAAATAATGAAACAGTATATAATATCTAAGTAATATAATTTTATCAGTGTGAATATTGGGGAAAGTGAAGTATTTTGGCGCAAATATCAAAAATTTAATAAATGTACAAGTGTCCTGCGACTTGACATTCCTATAAAACACTAATATATCTTTATCTATCTAATAAGAACAAGTTTTTTCAACCATTATGTTATAGGTACTACACAGATATAAACTCCAGTATCATTATGGAGATGTGCAGCCTACCAGAGACTTTATTACTCGTCCCAACAAACAACTCAAGATTCGATTTATAGATAGAATGTAATGAAATAAGATTGCAACAAATAAAGTATAATACATTTAGTTTAGGATTCAAATTTTATTTAAAACCCTTACAACATACATCATATTATAAATATTTTTATCCAGTAGAATATTCATATACATTCAAATTTTATTACATTTTTTAATGCATTCACATTTATATTTATAAGTTTTAATGATTTTTAGTTTACATATACAAAATGCTATAACCATTTGTGTATGTAATATGTGGTTTTTTTAAATAGATCTTATAATGCATATGAAAGCATAATTTTGAAAAATCATATGAGACTTACATAACATTTTTAGACTAGTTTATGCAGATATTTATTTCAATATCTAATTAATTGTACTTTAAAAAACAAGTTAATAAAAACATACCACATGTTTTTTTAGAATTCGTGCAAAGATTTAAGCCCGAGTGATGAGATAGATGTCTTTGATTTGAGCACAACATGCTTTGAAGCCAGATTTAAAATACCATAAAACAGATTTAAAAGAAATCATGGGGTAGAGACATAATACCAGGCAGTTATTTATACTATTACAGTCAACGATGGGTGTAGGTATGTAAACCTACTATTTTGTTTTTTACAAACTGCCCATCAGAGTATGTAAGTTTGTGTTCTACAAAAGTTTTAAATATCTTTTAATAAATAAGTGTTGAAAAGGTGATTAAAGAAATGACAAAAAAGACGACAATCAATGTTTTGTCCTATTAGTCAAGTATTTGTTAAAAACCAAGAGGCGACGTGACCTGGATTATGACCAAATGGTCTGGAATATAATTTATTAAATTACCTATTTAAAAATTTTCTATATTACATTATTGTGTACATAATAATATTACAGATAATTTTTATGTATTTTTTTAATAAGAGCCTTAAATTGTTGCTATCATATTGATATACTTAAACATTTATCAAAGCATCATACTAAATATGATCTACAACCCACAAGAAAAATATGATGTCATCAATTATTAAGTAAGGCAGAGCCAGTAAAAAACACCAAAACCCAGGCAAGTTATGTTATCTCTGCCTCCTTGAAGAAAATATATTTAGATATGTCCCTCTAGTCATCTCCTTAGCCTCTTCCAATCCAAGTTGATATGCAATGTCATGTAGTTTTTTTACCTCCAAGATGAGTGCTCCGGCTGACAGAGATCCCAATTCTGTAACAGTATAGAGAATATTATAAAATATTATTATTTAGATATACCTGTGACAAAAAACTATATACAGTAGAACCTCAATAACTTAAACCTCGGTTACTTAAAAAAAAATAGGTTCCCTTCCCTTAACCTATCCCTAAAATGACCCTTGATAACATAAAACCTCTATAGCTTAAAATATTTTGTGTTTTTTATAATAATTCACTACAGTTTCCAGGTAGTTTTGGAAATGCTATCATAATTCATATTACCTCACCTACGCCTCAACCTCATCTGCCAACTAAACATGTACAGTACCCGGCAATAAATATTGCACATCGACCTTTGGAAAGAGACAATTGGCTAAATTCGACGTCGTAGAGCGTTATTTCTGTCGTACACTACCTATGTGACGTTTTTTCAACTTTTGTCAATCGTTGTTCAAATGCGATAGAGTGCGGTCGCGTCCAGATCAAAATATATAATAATAATAATAATAATAAGCCCCTCATAAACCTAACTCCACGTCCGGACCGACCATCTGTGTCCACGTGAGGGGCGGACACTAGAAGCATTGCGCTATATACTACCTAGTGACCAACGGAGCCATAGTTAAAAAAACTGCGATGCGATTAAGAAGCAAAAGAGTACTACCCCAGGCGGGTACCAGCGTGAATCGCGCTGGAGAATCCCGCACCAGGCTAACAGCCTCGGGCAGCCCCACGTATTCTGGGGGGGGGCACCGTATCGCAAGAATCTGCCCAGTTTCAAACTGTTGCAGAAATCGGCACAACACCAGTCGAATCAACATCACATTCATCAACACCGATATCATCAAGTCATAGTTTATTCCAATCACCCAGCTCATCACCACAGTGGTGCAGATATGGATCCACACCAGAATCCTCATCATCTCTGTCATACGATGTTGCTCAGGAAGCAATTGCTTTATATCCTGAGCCCATTACTGACAGCATACAACCTACGTGTATATCTGAAAATTATGCATTAATAAATACCGTAGACACTAACTCATCCCCATTATCTTTAAGCATTGACACACCAGTCAGAAGTGTTTTACAGGAAATGCTTCCTGCAACCACTCTCGCTGGAAAGAGTAGACAACGGATGAAATGGACGAACAAAATAAACCAAGAGCTTCTCCGTTGCTACTACATCGTGACACAATGCGAAACAAATCTAACTGCATATCGACCCCTGTTACATCAGAAATTTACTCAATTGTTTCCAGAATTAAGCAACCTTACCGAGCAGCGACTTGCTGACCAAATCAGATTAATACATAAAAAAAATAGAATCTCAGCTCCAGAAAGGGAAAAAATAAAGCAATTAGTAATACAAGCAATTCATAGACCAGAAGAACTAGATGAACAGATTTCAATCAACAACACACAACAAAGTAATATGGACTCTTTCACTGATAATAATAACAGAGAACATGCCACATCCTACACTCAAATAACATCGCCACAAAATCTAACAGAAAACATTCATCACATCACACCGATCCCGCAAACAAGTCATCTCATTCAAAATGAAAATACTCAGACTATTCTAACAGAAATTAATGAAGATGACAACGCATTAGAGCAAGCAATAAATCTAGATAAAATTGAAAATACTTTTGCTGAAATGATTATCAAATATGCCGGTACAGATCCCACACTAAGACCCTCAATTCCCAAGCTAAAAGTAACACGTGCTTCAATAAAAATAGTCAATACAGTTAACGATATAGTAGGTAAACACTTAAACGATAAAGCCATAATCACTATAGGGGAAATTCATGAAGCTATATATTGCGCAGCAATGACAGTAACAGTTATATATAATAAACACGAATATGGAGGCAGAACAAGAGACAACACAACGCATAGAATAAACATACAGAGACAAAAGAAACCGCATTGGGAGAAACGACTAACAGATAAAATTTCAACATTTAGGAAACAAATAGGACAATTGACACAATATTTGAACGGGAACCTTAATCATAAGAAGCAAAAAAAATTAAATCCGAATAACAAAAGCAAAGAAGAAATCATTGACCAGTTAGATATCTGTAAACAAAAACTTCAAGCAAACTCAAAACGCCTTCGTCGATACAAATTAAGCAACCAAAGAAAATCTGATAACAATATATTCAATACTAATCAAAAACTATTTTATCGCAGTCTTAACACAGAAAATATAAAAATTACACAGACCCCTAATGTAACCGATTTGCAGAACTATTGGGAAAATATATGGTCAAAACCCATACAACACAATCCAAACACTGCTTGGATAGAATCTGAAGAACATGAAGTACGTAATATAGAGATGATGCCAGAAATTACTATAGAAAAAGACGACGTAATCCAAGCCGTAAAAAAAAACTCTGAACTGGAAAGCTCCTGGACCAGATAAAATCCAAAACTATTGGCTTAAATATATGACAACAACACATCAATATCTTGCTCAAACTCTTAACAGCCTGGTGCATAGCCCACAAGAGATGCCATCATTTCTCACACAAGGTGTCACTTATCTAAAGCCTAAAGATAGTGACACGACCAATCCTGCAAAATATAGACCCATCACATGCCTACCAACCATCTATAAGATTCTAACATCTATCATCTCACAAAAATTATACTCCCATATTTCACAAAATAAGATTATACCAGAAGAACAAAAAGGATGCAGTAAGGGATCCAGAGGATGCAAGGAACAACTTATAATAGACACAGAAATACACAATCAAGTTAAACAAAAACATAGGAACCTTCACTACTCGTACATAGACTACCAAAAGGCATATGACAGTGTACCCCATTCGTGGCTACTACATATCCTTAAAATATACAAAATCGACAATAGGCTAATTAATTTCTTACAAATCATAATGAAAAAATGGACTACTAAGCTCATATTAAGAACAGACGGTCTGACGCTTGATACTTCTGCCATCAAGATATCGCGTGGTATTTTCCAAGGCGACTCCCTTAGCCCACTCTGGTTCTGTCTTGCCATTAATCCCCTTTCTAGGATCCTTAATAAAACTGGCTACGGTTATATTATTGACAGAGAAAACGACGTTAAAGTGACACACCTACTTTATATGGATGACATCAAACTCTACGCAGCAAATAGGCAACAATTAGACCAACTTCTATCATTAACAGAAAGTTTTAGTGTGAAATTTGGTACAGATAAGTGTAAAATTAACTGTATTATTAAAGGCCAACATAAAGAAACTATTCCACACATATTAGAACTTCAGGGAGGAACCATTGACAGCTTAGAAAATAGAGATACTTACAAATACTTAGGATACCTACAAAGTACATGCATAAATCACACAGAAATAAAAAATACACTAAAATTAAAATATAAACAAAGACTTAACAAAATATTAAATACCCAATTGTCCGCCAGAAATAAAACAAAAGCTGTTAACACCTATGCTGTACCAATATTAACGTACTCGTTTGGAGTTATCAAATGGTCTGACACAGAATTAGAGGCCTTAAACACACTAACCAGAACTACATGCTACAAACACAATATCCACCACATTCATTCCGCAATACAACGTTTTACTTTAAAGAGAAAATTTGGGGGTCGTGGTTTCTTGGATATTAAAAACTTACACTACACACAAATACACAATTTAAGACTATATTTTTTAAATAAAGCTAATGAAAGTGCCATACATAAAGCAATAGTAAATATATCTCACCCCGGAACACCACTTCAATTAAATAATGATCAGTTTAATCCGCAACAAAAAATCCTTAAAGATGAACAAAAGATCGAAATATGGAAAGGGAAAGCACTACATGGAAAGTACCCATTTCAACTACAACAAGATCATGTAGACAAAAATGCGTCCTGCACCTGGCTCATGAAAGGTAACATATTTGGCGAGACAGAAGGTTTCCTTATAGCCATTCAAGACCAAGTCATTAAAACTCGAAATTATGCCCGACACATCCTGAAAGAAGCAATACAAACCGATAAATGTAGATTATGTCATCAAAATACCGAAACCATAGACCACATTACAGGAGGCTGCAGTGTACTTGCCAACAAAGAATACACTCACCGCCATGATAACGTCGCCAAACACATTCACCAACAACTCGCCCTGAAATATAAACTCCTTGACACATACACACCCTATTACAAATACAAACCTAAGAACGTTCTGGAAAACAGCACCTCAAAACTATACTGGAACCGCGACATTATAACAGACCGTACGATCCTTAGTAACAGACCTGATATTACTCTAACACTCAAACACGCTAAAACCACTTACCTTATAGACATCGCCGTACCTAACACGAACAACCTGAAACAAAAACACACGGAAAAAATACAAAAATACATACCTTTAGCCGACGAGATTAAGCAGATGTGGCACCAAGACACCGTCACCATAATCCCCATCATCATATCCTCTACTGGTATCGTCCCGAAAACTTTAAGCACCGCCCTAAAAACACTACAACTTTCTGCCACAACATACATTCCTCTCCAGAAATCAATAGTGCTCGATACATGTTCAATAGTCCGTCGGTTTCTCAATTCGACTATGTTGTCATTTAGTGATAGCCGAGCTATCGCCGACACATCAATCTACACACCAACGACTCACTAATCACGAACCATACATACATAACACATAACATAAAAAAACAGGATACTTGGCATAAGCCCGTACCGAGTTTTATAATCTAACCGACTTTGAGTCGAGTCTAAAGAAATGGATAATAATAATAATAATAATAATAATAATAATAATAATAATGCTTTATTTGTGATACACACACACTGCACAAACAGCTATATATCAATATTTTTAAAAAAATCCCTAAGAGATTCCCTGGGACCCAATTTATAAATAGCTTTAAATTTGGGGGTATTAACAACTCTATATATATATTGATCTGAACGATTGACAAAACGTCACATAGGTAGTGTGCTACAGAAATAACGCTCTACGACGCCGAATTTAGCCGATTGTCTCTTTCCAAAGGTTGATTTGCAATATTTGTCGCCGGGTACTGTAATTAGTGTACATTCCTATTCATTACTAAATAATAAATATAAATCCTTTTCAAGTTTAATGTATAGTCTTACGAACTGTTGTTGGAAGACATGGAAGTAATAATTAAAATAATAAGGATAAAATTATAAGTTGTTATTTTAAGAAGGTTCAAGAGTGAGTTGCAAATTCCATTGGAATTTCAAGAAGAACTTTGAACAATAATATATTAAACGAAGTCAGTATTGAAACACAATCCACTGAAATTAAGTTTAGCACTCCAAAAAAAGGGAGACCGAAAAATCAATTTCGTTTGGGTATGGATGATTTTGATTATGATGTTGTTCGAAGAATGGTATGGAATGGTATGGTATTAATAACAACTTATATTTTTATCATTTTTTTTTTAATTTGTTGGCTTCGGTTACAAAATATTTATAAACATTGTAGATAATTTTGCGTGACTGACCTTGTAAAGGTTTTCCTCTTTTCCCTAAAGTTGTCATAGTACAACTTTAAATTATTTAAAATCAAATCAAATAATATTTATTTCGTAGGCAAATTACATAGCACTTGAAACATGTCAATTTTTTTTTATAAGCTAATGCTAGATTCGCAAAGTAGCAGTTTTCCTCAGAGAAGAATCTAGCAAGAAACTCTGTAGGATTGCTCTTTTTAAAATATAGTTTTACAATTTTTGTAAATACATCTAAATAACAACTTACTTATGAACATGTAAATAATAACAACATGCTAGTTACATAAATTAATTCACATTTGCCTAAAATAAAGAAGTAAATAAATTTGGACCCCGCAATATCAAAACAAACAAGAGGATGTTAATAAAAAGAAAACAAAAAACCAAGCGAGGTAGAAACCGCATAACACGACCAGCCACCACAGCGGCACCTTCACATAGGCCAGGACGCGTGTGCCAGCGTCAACCTCTTCTACATATTAGAGGGAAGTGGAGGACACATCACACAACGCCACCACTGCAATGGCATAAGCGTACATGACATGCCATACGTTTCACCTTTATACAAGTTTAATTTATCATATTGCAGGCTCAAAATTTATATACATTCTAAATAAATACAGCTTGATAGAAGAGCAGTTCAATCCCAAGGATTTGCATCATCGAAATATTCATTAATCTTATAATATCCTTGTTTACTTAGTTTTTGTTTGATGACAATCTTCAATTTCTTGGGGCATAATTCCTGTATATTAGAAGGGAATTGTTGTAAAAGACTTAAAGACTTACTTACTTTGTTAAGTCGACTACTATGGGGCACTAGCTTATTTCTATTTCTAGTATTTACATTATGAATATCACTTTTATGTTTAAATAGATGAAGGTTGTTTTTGGTATACATTAAATTTGTGAAGATATATTGTGATGTTAATGTTAATATATCAATATTTTTAAAAAAAATCCCTAAGAGATTCCCTGGGACCCAATTTATAAATAGCTTTAAATTTGGGGGTATTAACAACTCTATATATATATATATATATATTGATCTGAACGATTGACAAAACGTCACATAGGTAGTGTGCTACAGAAATAACGCTCTACGACGCCGAATTTAGCCGATTGTCTCTTTCCAAAGGTTGATTTGCAATATTTATCGCCGGGTACTGTAATTAGTGTACATTCCTATTCATTACTAAATAATAAATATAAATCCTTTTCAAGTTTAATGTATAGTCTTAAGAACTGTTGTTGGAAGACATGGAAGTAATAATTAAAATTGAGACAACAAAAAATATTGTTTACTGATATTTAAATACACATAGAAACATACCAATAAAATACATCAACTTCGAATGAGTTTCTGATTGACTATTCAATGATTTCGAAAGTATGTGAATGATTTAACAGCATCAGCCTGCAATCAACTAATGACCACTGGGTCCAAAAAAATATACTTTATAGTAACTACTTGCTGGTATCAAGATTGCGTGGTAATTGTTTAAAGTTACCGAAATTAGTTAACACAACGAAATTTTTAATAGGATTTAGAATTCATAATTTAAAAAAAAAATTAAGTACAATTTAAAAACTTACGTTGCATATAATTGTAGTCTTCTTTAGTGAGCCCCTTATTCCAAGACGGGGGTGATTTATTTGGGTCTTGCATGGGCGCAAACTCCGATACTCCAGGAACTACAAACGAATCATTTGAACATTGTGAATTATCAGCATTGGAATAGTTAATACTACTTTCACCCATTGTAAATAAACATTTAAATATGAGACGTTATAACCGAAAAGTCTATGCTTAATGATGGTATCAAAAGATACATTTTGCATATATCTGCGTAATGACAACCTAAGAAATACGATTCGCGCCATTTTTAAAAAACATACTATATCCAATTATTAAGGGACACTCGAAACTTGTAGAATTTAATGTAAATTTACTCACTTTGTTCGGGCCATAGTTCTGGCGAGGCTCGGTCCAGCTTTTCTAAGCTTAGAAGACTTTCTTCTAAAGATGGCAGAGGAATATCATCAGATGTATGCCCTGTTTAGAAAAATATTGTTAATAACACATAACACTAATGACAAAATTTGTAATTAATTAATGAGATTAACTACATTGTCGGTTTTATTACACGAGATGATAAGGGTTAAAACGAAAATAATCGCTTTTACCTTCGTTCAAAATCGTATTTTGTTTCGCGGCCATTTTCTGAATATTGACAACAATCGGTGCTGCCAACTCTTATAAGTTAAAGTCGCTAGGCTCAATATCAAAAGTCGCCAAGAAGTCAATAAAATTATGTCGATTTTTAGGACTCTAAAGGAGACGATCCAAAATTGTATGGGACGTTGGTCTACTTTTGTACACATAGTGATATGAAGGAAAAAAATATTCAAACAGTTTTAATTTGTTCGAACCTATAAATTATTTTCAATTTCAGCGGAAGCATACTTTAATATTTCCAAGATATGCAACACTACGTGATATAACAATGGCGTATGGATATTTTCTTTGACGTGAGGCAATAAATATTAAATCCATGTCCAAATAAAAAGTCCAAGTCGTCAAAATATCGTTTGATCGTCAAAAATGACGACGACCTCTGTGGCTCAACGGTTAGCGTGTTGACGCTCAAGCCGGAGGTCGCGGGTTCGAATCCCGCCAGGGAACAAAAAAGTTGCTGTGTTCCTGGGTCATGGATGTGTATTAAATATATGTATTATATAATAAAAATCTTAAATATAAGTATTAATATAAAACGTATTAAATATATGTATTTCCGTTGTCTGGTACCCGTAACACATGTCTCTTCGAGTACTTAGCACGGGACCTGATTGACGTGGTGTAAAAAGCGTCTATAGATTATTATTATTATTATTATATTATAATGACGTTTAACTTTTTAGTAATAGCCGCCATCTTTGTGTGGAATAACTAATATTTGATAAACTCAATAAAGATTTTAATTTTTTGCACGTAACTTATTACGGTAAACTAATTTATTATATTTTTAATGAAATTTATATATTTTTTTCTTTATTTTTAGTATACTGTACAAGGACTAGACCAAAAATGGACCGTCTCCTTTGTTCACTGCAAAAGTGGATTTATATACATTTTATAGGTATACGCTGTGAAGACTTTGCCCACCCTTTTTACTTTTAAGCCATTGGGAATCCGTCATAAGGAACTTTGCTGGTGTTAAATCCACGACGCATACATACGCATTATTTCATGTTTGTCATATAATATATCTGTGGGCACTTTACAGTTACATTGTGTCCAAATAACTAAATACTTATTTATTGGTTGTGTACATTGTTTTCATATGGCGTACTGTAACAACTGCCACTTAATTCACTAAAACATTTCAGTCGTTAAATCTTGTTTTTTTCACTAAGACTTACATGAATGACGAAACATACGACAACCATCGTGCTTTAAAAGACAAAGTCGCTAGTACTTGGTAAGTAGGAAATGGTAACAGCATGGCAACAATGACAATTGACAACACAATCATAGACAAGATATTTAAACTTTATACCGTATCCACACGTTGGTGGCTTGCCACAAGCTCCAAACCTCCACGAGTCACAAGCATGAGGACACATCGCAAGCGCTTGCGGCAAATTCTTTTTTGTTCCCTTTGGTTTGTGCACAATACCGACACTCGTCGGAACGGCCACAAACCCTTGCAAACCTACGCAAGCCAAGACAAAGTCTGTGGTCCACACGTTTGAATTTGTGAAGGCTTTCGGATACTTTACACTTTACAGCAACCATGGAGACATGGGGACTCTAGGGGATATATAATAAAAAAGGTTGGACAATTAATAAAGCTATAATATCTTATTACTTATATTATAGGAAAACGGTTTCAAAAAAGAGTCTTAAACTATTTGGAATAATATGACACTTCATCATCATCATCATCAGCTTTTATCTGTCCAGTGCTAAACATAGGCCTCCCTTAATGAACGCCAAGATGTCCCTTGCTACTCGAATCCAACACGGACTTGCCACTGCATGGAGATCGTCTTCTCATCTGGTTAATGGCCGACCAACACTTCATCTACCTAAACACGGCCTCCACTCCTGAACCTTATAACAGTGAAAATATGACGCTTAATGACTTAGAAAATATTTTATTTCTATTATTATATCATAATATATTAATAAAAATATATATTACTAATAAAATAAAAAGAAGAAGAATATGTTAAGGCACGCTTTGACGTTCTCTGTCAAGACCTTTCTTCCGGCTGCCAACACAAGGCAAGGTAAGTGTTTTTGATAAACCACATGGTTTTAACTTTATCATATTATAAAAATAGTGAAGTTTTGTGTACACGTGTGAAAATTTTGTTCTCGAGGTAAATTATTAACTTACAATTTACTTTTTCATGGAAATTGATATGTGAGCCTTACTATCAAAATGTCTGCCTAACATAGCCTCAAAATGTTGAATGTAAAGGACTTAACACTTAATTTTATGACATTTTTTGAATAGAATTGATGACAAATTAAGCTATCTAACAAAAGTATCAAGCTAATTTTAATAGCTAAATTGTAGTCTCATGTCAAGTCATACTTAACCTCTTAAATCATATTTATTATGAATTGACAATTTACTCCTTTATATTTTACTTTCATGCCCTTTTAAACTATAAAAATATTAATGTTTGATGCTTATTTTAGATGCGTTCCGTTACTCTCAAAGACGTTGAACAAGACAAGGTCGTAAAGACCGTTGCTGCTCACTTGAAGAAGTAAGTATTCAGGTTTTTTTTTTGATTCAGTACACACTGATTCCTAGTTCCCACAAAGGAATATCTGTAGTATATTTTAGTGATAATACAATAATTATACTTAAATTTTATTTGCTTATTTTATTTTATTGGGATAACAAACAGTGATTTACATCTATAATAACAAACTTCATAAGCAGTCTATTCACCAATTAAATGTTTCCACATATAAAATAATAATGATAATTATGTACAAAAAGTTATATTTATTGCTTTGTTTCATGCTTACCTAAGATTCTTGCAGTTTAAAATAGGAAATAGAGTTTCTTTTGTGTGGTTTAAAACAACAATAAAGGTGGTAATTTATTTTTCAGAGTGGGCAAAGTCAAGGTTCCAGAACACATGGACCTTGTGAAGACTGCCCGCTTTAAGGAGTTAGCTCCTTATGACCCCGATTGGTTCTATGTTCGCTGTGCTGCTGTGCTCCGTCACATCTACATCCGTTCACCTGTTGGTGTTAAAACAGTCACCAAAATTTTTGGTGGTCGTAAACGCAATGGAGTCACACCATCACACTTCTGCAGGTAAAGAGTTTTGTATTTGTGTATATCGACAGGTGGTAAAGGGGCATGTGATTTTGTAGAATAGGATCTTTTCCAGTGCCAAGTGTTTTGATTACAAATGTTAATGCAATACAAGCTGAACCCAGCAAATGTCCTGTCCATTCCTGTGCCTTTATAACTTTTATTTTAATAAACTCAAAAGAAAATAATTATCTGATTTTGTGTAAATGCATTAATTTCTATAATCAGAGAGTTTCTAGAATCAGAAATTTATGTTAATAGCTTTTCAATTAACAATGTGTTTCATTAAATAAATTATATTGTATCTGAAATTTAAATTGCACACTTGGGATTTTTAAATCCAAGCGGGAAACTACTTTTAACAGCTTTCAATTAATGCACAATGCATGCTACATTTTTCTCTGAATAAAATTTCATTCTCTCTCTATTTAAGAGCTTTGCTCTTGTCGGTGGAGTATTCGCCACTCATTCCTCCTCTCCGCCAACACCTTCACCTCGTGATATGACATAACCTGTACCTTCTCCTTTATTTGCAGCATATAACTCCTTCTTGGTCTACCTCTTCCTCTTTTTCCATCAATCTTTCCCTCTATGATATTTATTGTAAACAACTCATGTCGTAGCAGGTGACCAATCAGTTCCTTCAGTTCTCCAGACCTTCAGTTCTCAACAGTTTTAATAATATTTCTTTCCTCTTTCACTATCTCCAAAACTTTTGCGTTAGTCACCATTTCTGTCTATTTTATTCCCTCCATCCTTCTCGAGCACCACATTTTGAAGGCTTCTAATCTTTTCCTATCTTGCGTCAGTGTCCACAATTCACTTTCATAGAGTGCAATGCTCCAAATATAAGATTGAATAAATCTTTTCCTAATGTTTAATGAAATGTTATTGCTTTTGAATATGTGTTTTTTGCGGTTAAATGCTTGAATAGAGAAAGTTACATTCTATCATCATATCAACCTTTATTGCCACTGCAAAACATAGGTCTTGATTGAAATCCAAGTCAACCAATTGTTTGCAACTTCCACCTAACACAGTCTGGGCACTATGTATCTGTAAAATAATAAGCAATTTTTTTTAGGTCATCTGGCAGCATTGCTCGCAAGGCTCTGCAAGCTTTGGAGGCCCTGAACTTAGTTGAGCGAGTTCCAGATGGTGGCCGTATTCTCACCACAAGAGGCAGACGTGATCTTGACAGAATTGCTGCCCAAGTACGTCTAAAGGCCAAGCAAGCAGCAAAGCAGAGTGTAATTGTTCTGTAATTTTATGATAAATAAAAAAAAACAAAAGTATTCTTGTTTATAATTAATTGTTTATAAATAATAATATATTAAATACCCTTTTTAAAATTAACTATCTACACAATATGATAAAATCTATACCTTGCCAACCAATGATTTCCTCATTTGTTGAAAATTCTCAATGATACTCAATTTTTAAAAAAAATTGCTTAAATTTTTTTCAACAATAAAAATAATTACAAGCCATAATATAAACAAAATTTCAACCAATGCCTTTATAATAAATACTTAATTTTTTATTACCGCATTACGAAAAGCACAACTTAGAGAGCTTGATTATGCAAAGTGTTGCTATAATAGGGATGTTGACACATTACAAATTTATGTAAAGTTATGTTTTACATATTAAATACAGTATTTGAAAACCTAAAATAACATTTAAAAAGTCTACTTATTTGTCTTAAAATTTAGAAAATTAATTTAAAATGCGTTATTTATCATGCATTGTCACGTGACTGTAAACGCCAATAAGGCGATGACGTCACTGAACATTGAGCTAAGTACAAACTCACCTAACACAGAACGAGCTCTGTATGCGGTGTGTGACGTAATGACGCTTGGAGCGTTTTAACGGCCAAATCTCTTTTTCGTGTTTATCTATAGTATATCTATCAAATAAAATCAATTAAAAAAATAGTCAACATCCCTATTATTGGAATGTTGAGCACAATGCTGCATAATGTGCTTTAGTCCTGCTGGCTGCAGTTAGAAACGGTCTACACTCTACCTAATATAACCATTAATCGCTCTATCTTGGAGCCAATCCTTTGTCTTTGGCAAACAAAAAAATTCTGGTTGAAATACAGACAACCCTGGTACAAAGAGTTAAAGCTAAGTGAATCTGAATGACCAGTTACAGTTTACTTTTTGAAATAAATACTTCTTTACGCAAACTTGACTTGTTGGTAAACTGAACAAGAATGACGTGCATGCAAAATGGTCATTTTGGAGGTACATGCCATGGATATTTTATTTTTATTACAACAATATATTTAATACAACAGACAGCCCATTTTTGAGATAGACTTTTAGTGTAACTGGATTTTCTCCGTATCTAGTAGGAATCAAGTCAATTCAAGTTAAAAATCTTATTGTAAATTGAATAATCTTTATTCACTTTCAACCATTTCCATATAAATACTCAATTAAAGCTCACATAGAACTTTAAACATAGGGTACTGTGATATTTAGATAAGTTTCGGCTATAAATTATAATTTTAGTAACAACAATATTTGGAAGTTAATAAAATATTTTATTTACAACTAATCACATTAGGTATAAAATACAACTCAAACTTCAAGTGCCACCATACATATTTTTTACACAACACATGTTCTTAATATAGTCACAAAGAACTGCCACTTAATGAGTCCTCAAAAGTGGGTATAATATTTCAACCTAATTTTATATGACTTATGCCGATGTGGACTAAGATGTTTTGTTTATTATAAACTTAAGCTTATAAACTATGTATTACAAAAGTATCGCAGCACTACATTATATATATCTTGAGTAGAAGTTAAACAAAAATAACTCAAAAATTTGGGTTAAAAATTACATACATACTTACATTTAAAAACATAAACTGGTGGACACATAAACTGCATCAACTACAAGAACAACATTCAATTGAATTTTACTACGAAATATGCAAACTTTTGACATTTATTTGTATTAGCCAATAAAGGCTGGTTTATAAACACAAAAACAAAATCAAATTTAAATATGAAACTGTCACAAAATAAAGAAAATTTTCCCTATTAAGGAAATATTGTCAATTTGGTAAAGATTAACTCGTTGTTACGTTTATGTTGTGATTGATGGTTGTTTATTTTTTGTTTTGTTACATGATGAATTATCGATATTAATTGTTTAACTGCTAGTCTCTTCTTATTTTAAACAAGATTTTCTCTGACGAATATGGATGTATCGTCCGAAAAAGCCTCACAAATTGTTGCTCTAGTGCAGCAAGGCCTAACCCAACGAATAATTGCTGCAGATTTAAATATAAAGCAGTCTACGGTTTCTCGAGTTTACAGAAGGTTTATGGAGACAGGTTCATTCCATAGGAGACGTGGAACCGGCAGAACTCGTGTGACAACGACTCGTGACGACAGGTTTATTGTGACGACTTCCTTGCGAAATCGGTCTTTAACGTCCATAAGCATTAAAAATCAGCTCCACCAGGTACGTGACGTAGCAGTTAGTGCACGAACCATAAGAAGACGGTTAGAAGAGCGTGGTCTCACACCTTTTAGAACCGCAAATGGACCAAAATTATCTGCAGCTCACAGGCAAGCTCGACTAAGATTTGCTCGTGAACATTTAAATTGGACTGAAGAGCAATGGGCTTCCGTGTTATTCACTGATGGGTGTAGGACTTGTTTGTATGGTGCTGATGGTGGCAGACTAGTCTCCCGTAGACGAGGAGAGCGATTTGCTCAAAATTACATTGAGGAGAGGGTTCCATTTGGAGGCGGATCTTGTATGGTTTGGGGCGGCATATCGGTAGATGCTCGAACCGAACTTGTATTTATTGACCCAAACACACATGGCCGTAATAACAGTGGTTTAACATAACATCGCTATATAATGGAGATATTGGACCCTCATGTGACCTTTTAGCGGATTTATTGGCGGAAACTTCGTTCTGATGCAGAAAAATGCTCGTCCGCACGCAGCGAGACAAGTTCAGCAATACTTAACTGAGGTTGAAATTTGTTCCATGGATTGGTCAGCACGTAGCTCGGATCTCAATCCGATAGAACACGTGTGGGACAACCTAAAAAGAGCTGTATTTAAAATAAATTCGTTCCCAACAACGGTCGTGGAGCCCAGAGTTGCAATGTCACAAGAATGGGACAATACTCAGCAAGATCGTTAAAAAACACTGATTAGGTCGATGCGAAACCGACTTGAAGCAGTTATTAGGACAAGAGCAAGTAATACGCCTTATTAAAAACAAAAAAAAAAAAACCTTTTCTTTTCTTACTATTGTAAATTTTTCATAATAAAACGTTTTTTGTTCTATTCACAGTTTCATTCCAAAATGCTGCAAAAGGAGTAAATTTTATTTTTTTACTGAGAAAAGTTAGCCTATACACACAAGAATTGATTTTTTTTTCAGATTAAGAACCAATCTTAACACTATTGTTAACATAAATCAAAATAGTTTGCATTTTCACTAATTATATTTCATTGAAAGTTAACATGCACTATGATGCAGTTTTTGTGTCCACCAGTGTAGTTTTTGGAAAAAATATTGTAACTAACGGAACTTTTAGACATTTTCTAAGATTTAGATAGATTAAAGCATCAAAACAAATCAACAGAACATTACAGTTCTAAGAAATATTTCAAGATGTAAGTTGATAAAAGTAGTAAAAAATGGTTCATTTTGGTGCCTGAGAGGCTGCAAAAGTATGGATACGACTTTTCGTATAACATATTTTCAAGGTTCTCATGAGTAGTAATTTCAATTTATAAACTATACTATATTGTCCGACAATTCTAACTTTTTTTTAACTGACTTCAAAAAAAGGAAGAGGTTCTCAATTCGACTGAATGGTTTCCGGTATTCCGGTAACGTAACGGTCAGTTTGTTTGAAAAACGCCCATATATACCAAAATACTAACCAGAGAGCTGCCAACAGTATGATTTGAACGCTAAATCTAACGTTTTTTGATAAATTTACTACTGCATTTGAGCAGTTGATATATACACATTTAGTATAAGTACTTTTATAAATTTTTGCTAATACAAAAAATGAATATTGCAGTCAAAAGCTAATGATTAGATCAAATAGGCCTGATTTCGTGGCATATTGCTTGTAGAATACAAGGGTTAGCAGCACTGATATTGCTTGTAGATTAAATGGGTTGGCAGCACTCTCAAATAATAATGACTGTAATCCAAACAAATGACGCAACCAAGGGAACTACAATTATATATTTTACCCAAAATATTGCCAATAAATATAGATAGATAGATATATTTAATAAACATGAAACCTACGTAAATAAAGAAATAAATACGTAAAAATATTACTTACGAATACATAAATAAATATACAGCCTTAATTGTGTTACTGTTCCACGATTTGGACAAATATACTTACTTACCTTCCTAATTCCCACTGAACTGGCGATGAAAAGCGTTTCAGACTCCAGTGTGTTCCTGAGTAGCTGTGTGTATAGGTATAGTGTTTGTGTGTTGTGTTACTGTTAAGTGTGATGTGGCTCAAAGCAGGTGAACACGCACAGTGGAACGTTGCACTGCCTGCAATATGCAGTTGTACGTTTTTTGCATACAACGCAAAATCTGCGCTGGCGTTCGTGTTGTTTTCCGGCCAGAAACTCATACTGAGCCGGAAAATGTCCCACTGGTCGAGCTGTACCTGCTGAGGGTGAAAGTGGCTTGTGTTTTGCGACCAATTCCCTTACCAAAGTTTCACGGAACTTTCGGTGGGTAAGAGGTCGCTGTGTGCGGAGGAGTATGAACGCATTCAGGACACTAGCATTTAACAGACGTCTAAAAAACTTTTTATACCACACCCGATTCCGCCGCCTTTCTATTGGGTACATGGCAAGCATTTGATCTTTGCGATCAACACCACCCATGCACACGTTATAATCGGGTACTATTGAGGGCTTTAGTACGTCGCCACACTTCACCGTTGCTAACCCATGGTACGTCGAGATAAGAGAAACGAGGTTCTTATCTCGCCATACCACGAGATCCACATCGCCTGTAGTGCAGCCACGAACTTGACCCACAGCCAAAGCTTCCTTAGTCAGATTAGTCAGTTCAGTGGGAACAAACTGACGGTTCAAGCGAAGAGTGCCAACACAGTCAAATCCCCGTACCTTTAACTCTCGCGCAAGTGCAGGAGAGTTATAAAAGTTATCCATCCAAACCGTGTGGCCCTTGTGCTCAAGACCATTGAGAAGTTTAAGCACAAGTGCCGGCACAACCCCAGACAAAGGACTATCTCGTGGAGATTCATCATGCCCTACGTGCACTTCAAACCGCCACAAGTAGCCAGACTGGGACTCGCAAACCTCGTAGGTTTTGATTCCGACTGTGGCTGCTTTATTTCGGATGAATTGATTAATATCTAACCGACCCTTCCACTGTGTCAGACTTTCGTCTAATGCAATATTTTGTGATAAAATATATAACTGTTGGAACCGCTGGTTAAGATGGTCTGTAATAGGACGCACTTTAAAAAGCTTTGCCTCCGATCGCGTCATTGTGTGTGTGTTGCAGTCATCATTATTACAGAAGTGGAGACATTTAGAAAGCAGGAAGTAACGGTCAAAGCTCATCGTTGCCGGAAACCCAGGAGAAGATAATAAATCCTGGGCTGTATTCCAGTACGAGTCTGCACGTGATTTCACAATAATCCCAGTCGCTAGGAGTATTGCGAAATACACGTACAGCTCATCTGGATTCGTATCCCGCCATCGCGTGATACGACTGGTTGGCGAAAGTAGCCCCTGATGAATCATGGCCGTTACCTCTTGCTGAGCATATCTATTTGTCTCCACTGAAATGTGCTCCATTATTTGGCGATCCCATATAGCAGTAAATGCCTCATATGGGCTCGCCGAAGGAACTGTGGGACCACAATTAATTTCGGAGAATGGTTCCTTTCTCAATTCAGGAGGAATTTGAGATTCTGAAAACCCTCTCCACTTAAAATCAAACTTATTGGATGGCTCGACGCTGCGTTCAAGCTCGGCGTTGGGTTCGGGCTCGGGCTGGGCGCTAGGTTGGGGCTGCAGGCCGGAGGGAACTTGAGGTGGCCACTCAAAGCCTATATCAGCGTTTATCGGTGGCACCTCAGCCTCTTCCTCAGACAAAAAAAGTCTTTCAGCCCTCCTAGGCATCTGCACTGGCTGAACTAAATCTTCATCTTCATCATCGCTGTCAGCATCCTCTTCACTGCCTGTGTAAATAATAATAATATACTGTAGTCTGTTTTACCTATGTAAACAGATGATGCCCATAATTTGAACCCATTGCTATATATTATATATAAAATTTCCCTGTCACAATGTTAGCTACCGTACTCCTCCAAAACGGCTTGACCGATCTTTATGAAATTTTATATGCATATTCAGTAGGTCTGAGAATCGGCCAACATCTATTTTTCATACCCCTAAGTGATAGGGGTTGTTCACCCTTAAAATTTTTTTGTTAATTTTTGGACGAAATTTTTTGTTTTTATTTTTTTATAATGTGGCATTGAAAAATACATACAACCCTAAATTTTCACCCTTCTACGATCAACCCCTATTTTGTAATTGCAATTTTAATATTGGCAGAACGAAGTCTGTCGGGACAGCTAGTATTATATATTACTAAGAGATAGGTCTGAAAGAAAAATATTCACTTACCATAATGCAAGATTTGGGCAATTTCCTCGTTCCTCAAAGGACGAGCCCTGACGGCTGATGATGAAGATGAAGCCCCGACTGGTGAAATCCTTAGAAAAAAAGAAAATCAGCACCGGTATCGCAATAACTAAAAATATATAATTTTGCTATTATTTCTGTAACAACAAAAAGAGCAGTGTTATTGTAAATATTTTTTCTTGTTCCATAAATTAAAACTTTAGAAACAAATAAAATAAAATAAAATCTCACGCGGGTCGCTTTACAGCGGTACTTCGGGGAGTTGACTGGCCGCTCCCACCACATTCAACATACCTGCAAATATAAGTATTCGATGTCAATTGTAATAGTATTAAAACGACTATAAGGATTGGGACCTACAAAAAAAGTGTTAATTTTATTACCATATATATGTCGCAGTCATCTGGTTGAATCAGTCATTTGGTTGTATCACTAGCGCGTTAATCGAATGACGATATTTAATTGAATGACTGAAGGATAACCCGTCAAGTTGTTGAATGTAACGTTCAACGTCTTGACTGAACGTCATTTAGCATTGTCGTTGAATGGGATATAGCCGACTTTGTAATGTTTGTTTAGGGTAACAACCATGAGGACATGACATGACACACCAGATTATGATTTTATATTGTGTTTTCAGTCTTAAGGCTAAAACTGTATCATATTTTTTTCAAAAGACGACATGACATTTTCGAATGACGACATTTAATTGAATGACTAAAGGATAACTCGTCAAGTTGTTGAATGTAACGTTCAACGTCTTGACTGAACGTCATTTAGCATTGTCGTTGAATGGGATATAGCCGACTTTGTAATGTTTGTTTAGGGTAACAACCATGAGAACATGACATGACACACCAGATTATGATTGTATATTGTGTTTTAAGTCTTAAGGCTAAAGCTGTATCATATTTTTTGTAATGTATTAAAATATGGAAGTCTCTGAGACTCCAGAAAGTTGTTGACTTAAGTCTTTGTAACCTTGTGAAATAAGAGTTTAGGTAAAAAACCGAAAAAACTATAATCATAGGATCAGTTTTTAGCCATCAGCGTGAGCTGTTTAGGCTAAATTTATTTTGGTGACTACTAACGCCGCGGTGGGAAAAAAATTAACTAAATTACAATCACCCGACTGATTTTACGTCCGCTCTGTTCAAAGGGCTATGTTACAATCCGCTATCTAGTTGGACGTTGAGCGACGCTGGTTCAATCAACGTCCGGCCTAGTGATTCAATTAAATGTCGTCATTAGATTAACGCGCTAGTGATACAATCGAATGACTGATTCAACCAGATGACTGCGACATATATACCATCATAATGAAACAATTTCTATAGAATAAATTATAATAATTTAACATCAATTTACTCTTCAGGTTCTGTCTTCACTGACGGCAGCTCCCTCCTCCTGCTTTCGTGAAGTGGCCTTTCCATAGCATGGACCTCGTCAAAACTTTGCAACGCTCCACTAGTAACACTGAAATATAAATTAATTGTTTAAAATACTTTATTCATTATTAAAAATATTTATAAGCATTTTATTAGTAAAAATAAGACGCAATTACAAGTCAGAAACTGAGGGCCTATGAGCAGCAAGACCAGCAGTACCAGTACCAGCACCAAGACCACAACCACGCCCGCCGCGCGTATGGACTCGGCCCCTGCCCTGTGCACCACCTGGACCCCCACGCGTAGTCGCTCCACTTCCACGTCGTCCCCGAGATCGTCGTCGGTCTCTTCTATTAAAAAAGCAGAAAAAACTAAAGTTCATGCAAACACCGAAAAAAGAAACAAATAATGCAAAAAATAAAAAGTGCAAACATTATTTTCTTGAATTAAAAAAAAAATTAGCTCAATACAAAAACCAAAAGAAAAACCAATAATGAAAAAAAAGTGCAAAAATAAAAAATAAATTAAAATTTTTAATGCAGACAAAAATATTCCTGAGGTATATACCTATATCCATACATAGGAAGCGTCCCAGAAACACAAAAAACATGGCTGCACATAAATGTCAAACGTATGCTGTTGATAAACGTAGTGATCAGTGTTGCCAATCTGTGGGGAATTCCCCAAACTGCGGGGATTTTCAATCCGATTGGGTAATTTGTGGGGAGAGCGTTTATGTGGGGAAAATGCGGGGAATTTAAGCATTTTCACTAGAACTGAACTTAAATCTAATAAAACTAGTATAAGAAGTATAATTTATAAATTATTATATTAAATTTAACTTTAACTCAACTTATCTGACTGGAAGATTTTAGAACTTTTAGAAATTATTTTATGGCAACAATTATGTCCATCAAACTTTATAGTTTATCAAACGGGGAAGTCCCTGCATTGTAACGAACTAAACAGAGTATTGCAGAATGCAGATAATTATTTAGTGTTATTGTATCATTTTCATATTCGGAGTTCACACAATATATTGTTTTATGTAAGTATACTGTTTGATCCTTGTTGTTTATTTGGTATAAATACAAAGCTACAACAGAATATGGATATGGAATAATATATTTGTCGAAAGAAAATTAAGCGTTCTGAAAAATTTGAAAACAGAGAATCGCTATCTCCTGTAAAATGACACTGTATTAGCACATTTTGCCGCTAGAGAAGGTATTATGAAGAAAGGACATGCCTAAAATTTAATCCGTCAATTGACATGTTAACAAAAAAGTGTTGATACAGTCAAGATCTGTAATAACTTAATTAAAATCATTAAATACTTATAAGTAATAAATAAATTTGATTTATACATTGTGTTAGGTGACGGATTCCCGATACTTGACCCACATATTACAACGTTAAATTTTATCGACAAAATACTATACAAAGGGGGGTCTCACCCTTTTGAATGACAGCCATTTTGCAATTTAATATCTCATATGTTTACGAGTTCACCGAAACTCATTATTTTTTGTTTTCATGTTGCTCCCATGCACAATAGTAGTCTTATTTGAAAGATTATGATATTTGCTAGCATTTAAAACAAATAATTTTAAGAAGTAATGCAAAATAATCCTCGAAATACTTTGGTTTAACCGAAAAATTTGGTAAATTTAGCTTGGGGGGAATATGTGGGGAATAACGATTGTATTTTCCCCAAAATTGGGGATTTTCAGCTAGGTTTTTGGGTAATACAGACCGTGGGAGTTGGCAACACTGGTAGTGATATTCTCTTTATTATTATTATTATTCTCTTGGGCTGTTGACGTAACCGGTTCCCGGTATGAGGCTATGTACTCCCATATTTCATTACATATTTTCATGTTTTTGAAAGAAATACAATGCTACCTATGAAATATATCAAAACTAATTACTTTTACGTCTTAGATCTAACATCAACTTGCCTTTTCATCCATTTTTGGTTGAAGTATGACGACAATAAAATCTTCGTCACGAGTTCGACATTGAACATGCTGATAGTTACAAACCGATTTTTAGTGAAAATTAATAGAACTATTATATAATTAGTATATATAATCAATAATTACTTACCCTTCCATCGTTTTTTCTAATATTCAGCGAATCACTTCAAGTTAAAATCAAGTTTTCACCAACACAAAAAATAAGTAGAGTCCACGCCACTTAAGAAGTCCAATAGACGCGGCATTCTCTATATGTTTGTGGACGCGGCGCTGCGGTCCCATAACTCAATGTTGCCAGTTTCTAGTGTAATGATTTTCCACCAAGTCTAGTACAATAAAAAAAATTATAGGGCCTATGGTCAGTAGTGGACTGATAAAGACTGATTCAGATGATAATAATGACAAAAATAATTATAGCAGCAAAATATAAATCTCCCTAAGTTTAGTAAAATAAAACATTTTTTTGTAAATATTTCGTTTGTATTTTTTACGTATAACCGAATAGTAGAATTCATCTAAAACAAGCTTCTTCGGGTGTGTTCGGCTTTTGCCATGGGTGACGATTTTCTCAAAAGTAATTGCTGCCATTGTTACTTCTTTTGTTATTCGACCTTTTTTTACAAAAACACCTGAAAATATAAATCATCTGAGCAAGGTTTTAATTCTTTTACCTTGTATTTATATTCATAAAAAATATCATAAGATAAATGTAGGTATAGAGTTAATGATAAATATTTTAACCATAAATTAGGCAAAAATGAGTGACTCTGGTATCTCTAAAATTTACCTGTCATGGCAGTGACATTTATAAACATATTATTCATCGGGATTAATTATTGTTGTTTTACCCCTCACTTTATATTATATGCTCCATATTTCACGTAAAACAATTTAAAATATCACAACTTCTTACTCCAGACAGATGTCACGAGTGACTTGTGGCAGTGGCGTAACCTGTGGGCGTAACTTTCTTCGGAGCCCGTGGCAAATTCGTGGAAAGACACTTTTTTTTTTACTTAATGTGTAATAATAAGGCCCGTATTCTAAAACGTGACTTGAGCGCTGATCGGTGCTTGATACTAGTTTTGGCGGTACCAAAATCTAGTATCAAGCACCGATCAGCGCTCAAATCACATTTTAGAATACGGGCCTAAATGTTGGGAGCTGGAATTCTCCTCCGACCGGGGGCCCCTGAAACCGACCCAGGCCGCGACCCACGCTTTTGTTTTTTTTTTATCTCAAAAATACATTATCATGCATTTTATTCATTCGGAGTGGTTTTCTATAGTATTTTATAAACTCAATCTGTTTATAATGGTATGGTAGCGAATGTTGTGGTGGACCGTTTCGGGTGGTTTGAATTGGAACTAATAGTCGATTGATGGGGACACGAAGTATAGAATAAATATAAGGAGTCCGAACGATATAGGATTTTCAATAGTATTCATATACACAATAATAATCCCAGATCTTACTTCCCATTTTTGCTACTGGTTGCGCTAGGATTGAGTGCATACCGATGCGTAGCGGACCATTAATCAGTGTCAAAATACTTTCCGTGTAATGTGTAAAGTTTTAAACGAGTACTTATTAAAGAAGGCGAGCTCTACTAATTCGTTCAACATTACGTTTGGACTCCTTATATCTATACCTTGTGGATGGGAACATGAAGGACGAAACCGCGTCCTTTGGCTTTCCCCGCCTTTTCTTTAAATTACAGACAAAATATTGTTATCTACAGATTTGATACTTGACATTGGCAATGCACTAAGGCCGTGTTCCTTTTTACACTGGAGCACTATAAACCGTGACGTCACTACAGTATACTGCGAACTGTCAGCGAAGCCGTTCCTTTATAAATATGTATACTGGTTAGTGTTGTAAATCGAAACGCAGTACAGCTAAGAGTAAATACCTACAGAGGTCGTCCTTTTTTAAACGTCACGAGTTAGAGTGAGACTACAAGTTATAATTTTAGTGTAAGAAACAGAGACAGAAGATTTTTCTTTTGTCCCTGTCACCGTGACTAAATATTTTGTTTGGCAAACTGTGTATTCTTGCCAAACAAATACGTACGTATTTGTTTTTCGGAGATTTTAATAGTTTTACACAACTTGAAACAGTGATTTATTGCGATTTATTTGAATTGAGTTAATGCGCAGTGGTGAGTTGCAAAATTTTAGGGTGTAAAAGCCGCAGTGAACAAAAATTGATGGATTAACATTGCACTTGTAAGTTGTTTAAAGATGTGAAAATATATTATGAATGTAGTAATAAATTGATTATAATATCGTGTTTTAATTTAAATTCAACTTGTTGTAACTCATTAAATATCGATTACATGTAGAATTTCAACAATTAATTAAAACATAACCTTTAATTGTTCGAGGTGTAGTGTTGCCATGATGTGATTTTTTTTTTACCTTACGGTTACGGATTTCCTTTTGTCCTTGTTAAAAAAACAGGTTGTTCAGTTGTGAAATGGAGAAAAAAAACAAATATTTATAATGCTAACAATATCTTGGTATGTCAATACACATAATTTAATTTATATCTCCTTACGTCTTAAATTTCCTTTACTTATTTACAGTAACACAAATTGCCACTTTTATTATTATAATTATAAAATATATTATTAAACAAAAAAAACTGTTTTTTTGTTTAATAATATATTTTATAATTATAATAATAAAAGTGTTTCAAGCAATTAAATGTACTAAATAATAATAACTTACAGACCGGATTTAATAGCTAAATAACTTTTTATATCCTTAGCTAATGAAAAACGTAACAATTACTGGTGCTGTCCAATATTTATTAGATTTTTCGGACTCCGATGATGATGAGGAAGACCTTATAATATAAACATATATCTAGAAATCGTGCTGAACAAAATATAATAATTTTAGAATATCAGTCATTTAAAAAATATCTTTAAAAGTCAGATTCGTAAGGCATTAAGTTATTTATCTAATTTTTCTTATTAAAAGTCGACGTAACTGGATTGTTCATTGCATTTCCATTTGTTAATTGACTATAGTATGTGGCTAGATACTCTTCGTTTCCTAATGAGTTTACTTGAACCTAACATACACAAGCAGTCTGTTTGATATGGTAGACAGCACATTACTGTACAAATAGCTTCGTATGAGTATCTGGACTATAGCCACAACTGACCTCTCTACCCTGAAACATCATTTGGGGCAAGATTGCTTACAATACATTATTGCACATTCAAGTTTGCATATAATTATAGAATAAGCTAATGCTTCTTTAAAAGGTAGATTTTGTAGTTTATTGGACAAACTACCATTCAAAAGCACTGACTTAATTCCATAAAATGTTTTAGCCTGTCGCATTTTGCAAAATATTTGTATTTTCAGAAGTGATATGATTGAAGTCCCCATTCTCGTGAATCATAATGTTCTTGCACTTGATGTGAACATTGATGGAAATAATGCCATGAAATTTGTGGGGATGGAAAAAAGAGGATATTTAAAAAAATGTTAACAATTTACAAGTTTGAAGACAAATTCAAAGCATTAGTCAATCTAAATTATGCATATTTATGCTATGGAGGTCTATATTATTACATTTATGTTATGGAGGCCTATTTTCAGCAGTGGATGGATGATGATGCATAACTTAATCGACAACTCTACTAATTAAAGTGATCAACTTGAATAGTTATACCTATATTATATGTTCAGCAGTGAATGGATAAGGGCTGATGATGAACCGTACAATTTTATTATATAAAAATTCACTGTAGATTTTATAGAATTATAAGAGGATGACATTAGACGTTCTTAGGACTGGCCACTTGTAAACATTATAATAAAAAAGTGTTATATCACTTGACCGGCACAACTATAAAGGAATTTTAAATCTAATTTCATTCATTTGTCATTTCTTTTTTTAGGTGTGATGGCAAATTAAAATAAAGTGTCATGCATCAGCATGTATTTAACTTCAGATAATGTTTGTGCAATGATTGACATAGTTTTCTATGTCATTTAAGTCAACAAGAAAAGCACAAATCTCACTGATGATCTGTGTGACGCACACAGTCTACAGCAACGACTGAAGATGACATCAGTGTTATGGAGTGTATGACAGAGACTAACAGAAGGGTTTGAGTAATTGCACAAAACCCTCCATCAACATTTAATGGTGAGGAAGCTTTGTGGTGGATACCTCATAATTTGGCAGAGGCTCAAAAACTTCATCTATCTGTCTATTGGCGCCGTGAAGTGGTATAAAGATTTAACGGAGGTTACTAAGTCTCCTGAGTGGCTGTTTCCTTCCTGCTGTGTGAGAAATTGCCAACAAAAGAGAAGACAGGTCAAAGCATGGGAAAAAAAGATGGTGGCTTCTTTATTCGGAAGGACATTGCATTACGGAAAAAATATTTTAGATGATTTAAAGGCAGTTACTAAAGGGTGGTACACTAATATGTAATTATTTGCTACTTGTCTTAAAAAAGATCAGAAGAAACGATGTTCCAATTGTGTCCCCCTTGACCACGACATCATCGCCAAGCTAACAATAAATCAACTTTTTGCTGGTGTTAGGCATGGAATTACTGGATCATCTACCATATAGCCCTGACCTCGCAAAAAACTTAAATGATAATAATAAACATGTTCAGTATGTAATCAGGTTTAGGTACTGACTACCTGTTAATGTGTAATCTCTAATATTTGCACTAAGTACAGCCAGTAATTGCTTATACCTAGCTTATAAGACTAGAAATGAGTATATGAAAACCCTTGATTTGTTTTGAATTCTATAATTTTAAAAGGCGTACATAATAAAATACTAGAAACATTAAACTTTATTTAAAGAAAATACAACAACATATCCTTAATAATTTTTACTGCCTGTTTTGCACCTAACTTTTAAGACAATATTAGAAATGAGTAGTAAATAAAGAAAGAAATAACAAAAGTGTATTAAAAATGATTTATAGAAAAATACGTAATAAATAATTAATTAGACTAAAATACTCTTAAATATAACTCATCAACATTTTCAGTAATTTCTATGTACTTATGTGATAAAGATATATGTGAAAAAAGTATAGTATCAACCCTTACAAGTCCCACTACTGGGTATCTTCAAAATCAGGCGAGGAGGATAATGGGCCATAGTTCACCGATGCACTGGCCCAATGGTGAACTTCTCATACCTTCAAAGACTTTAAATCTCATCAGGCATGCAGGTTTCCTCAAGATGTTTACCTTCATCAGTAAGCGAGCGATAGTCTTGTGTTTAGGGTATTGAGGATACAAGAAGGTCCGGATCGAACCCGGAACCTCTCGCATAAGAGGCCGAGTCAAACCACCACTGGTCAACAGCAAGGGATCGGTCGTCTTGGTGTTCATTGAGGTTGGCCTAGGTTCAGCAGTGGACTGATAAAGGCTGATGATGATGAATCCTTCACGCACGAGTGACAGCTGCCATTTGACGTCTCTTTTTAATTTCGTTCCTATAGGAACAAGCTAAGACCAGAGACCATGCTACCAAGTAAGCAATATTTAGTTAATTTTGAAAACTGCCGGAAAACCGTAGGGCACGGATTTGTCCCACAAGAATTCAACCATCTTTAACTTTTACATTTACACTAATACCCAACAAGCTAAAAATTGTAGACACGATAGCAATACATACCAATTGATTTAGAATGTTTCGTTACGCTTCCAAAATTGATGTACATATCAATGTAATGAAATCCCCATTGTGCCACTAGAGCCAGGTTACAGTAAAATCTTCAGACAAAAACATATGAAAGTAAAAGTTGATAGTTAACCAACAATATTTTCCTTCATCGACCAACAAACAAACTAGAAAACAAATTTGTTCCTAGTAACAATGGGAATTAATGCTATTTCGCATTAATTTAATTAGTATGCGAATTCTTAAGTCGCAACTTGCTAATTGTTATTTTTATGCTATTTTCTAATATCACCATTCACCTAAGAAATGAGATGGAAAAAATTCTACTTCGATCGATAGGATCTTTCGCGCGCTTATAATAAATGTTATAAATGCGCGAAAGATCATGATATCGTAAATATGGAATTCGTTACTCTTTAACACAAAACTACTTAGGTTAGGTAAAGTTATTTGGTCATTAAAATGTGTAATTCTGATAGCTTATGTACATTCTAACATTCCAATAACATCTTATAACAAATAGGCTGAGTAAAGATACTGTTCAAATACTGCGTAAACAAAGTCGCGGGCACCAGCTAGTATATTATATGGTAAGGTGAGCTGATGTTCTAGGCGTTGAAATGAATAATATAACGAGCTTCTCTACTGGTAGATAGGTTGAGTGAGTTCACTCACTAATATCTATTTAAATAACAATAATAAGTGAACATATGAAATTTTAATGTTAAATATCGAATAATATAAAACTTCGAATACTTATTAATAAACTCTTAAATATAACTTTCCAAAATTCACTGACAATACATACGATACACAAACAAATTATTACTAAAAAAAAATACGCATTTTTTCGATATTCGACACTACATACAAACAAATCAAAGATGTTAACGCATCAATTGTTGAACTTTATATTTCAAAATGAACATTACCATTCACCAGGCTAATGTTTAAAACGAACTTAACAAAACAAATAAAAAACGTGAAAACAACAACAATCGTACGCATTCATTCATTATCAGACCTCACAAGTCGTACTTGAGTCTTGAAGCAAGCAAGTGCTTCCATAGACAAAGTACTGGAGCACCTTACCTCGAAAAAACAGTGCTCACAGTACAAAAATGGCGTCGATTTTATGACGTCATAAATTGTGACGTCATATTGCGACTGAATACTGTCGGCCATTACCGAACAATTCTCTCGTTGTGATTGGTGACAGTGCTTGCAGTAGAAAAATGGCGCCCTAGTCATGACGTCACTAGCACTGTGACAGTATACTGTCAGTATAAAACGGAACGAATTTCTTCCAGTACTGAGCACTGGGCAGTGCTCGCAGTATAAAACGGAACACACCCTAAGTGCAGTCCATTAAAAAGATAACCTCCTCCTTTTTTTGAAGTCAGTTAAAAAAACAAGAAGAATGGTGGGAAACGTCAAGGCTAACGGTCATGTTTTTTCTGTTTTCCGTTAATCAATTATTATTTCCAGTTTTTTTATTTCGGAGTGGTTTTCTATAGTGTTTGGTTTATAACGCAATCTGTTTATATTGTGATTGGTTCGCGAATGCTACGGAAAATTGTTCTGGGGCTGTTTTCTGTATGGGACTGTTTCGGCGGTATTATATATAGTGACTGTTCTGGTGGTTTTCTATAGTGTTTGTCTTCAAAACTCGATCCATATATTGTGATGTGATTGGTTCGCAAATATTGTGGCGGACTGTTTCGGAATGGATGGATTTGGAGTTGTAGTTGATTGATGGTGACGTAAGGGACGGGGCCCACCCTTGGCGTTTCCCGCCATTCCTCCTTCTTCACACAAAAAATGTGTTGCATACGTCGGACATGGCAGCATGGCCTCTGGTCTTAGCCGGTTCCAACAGGAACAAATATACGGAAAAAAAATTAAAAAAACAACTTGTCATTTGTCAAACTGTGTGTGTTGTCACTTGTGTGAGTAAATTATTTTAAAATTTATCATTCGTCATTGATTTGTGAGTAAAAAAGGAGCATTAGTTATCGTGCCAGTTTTATTTGAATAATCAACGAAGTTAGGTGCTTTAGGCCTGGAAGTTTGTATTTCGCAGTGATGACAAAATGCAGGCGGCATTAATACGTAAAAGCGTTATATTATTGACTGTATGTATAGGGTCTTGTGTTTCGAGTGAAAGATACGAATTGCCCGGAAGATCCCTTTATGTTTTAGAAGACCAAAACAATGCCCGGAGAACACAAATAATAAATAGACACACATTTGAAGATACTGACAACTTTAAAGATCCACTCGTAGATAGAAAAAAGCGGGATGCCACGACGATACCACCACCGTTAGAGAAAAATATATCGACATGGGTAATCTTTTATTGATTTTCTTTGTTGTTTTTGTTTTTATTATGATTGTGCCTGATTATTGATAAGCTTTAATTATCAGGAAACGTAACTACTGCGTTAAATCATACAAATGTTGCTTTAGTAGGTAGTTTGTATATCTCTTCTATTTTTGTTTTGACAAAAGTTGCGACGTCAATAAATTGGATCTACGTGAAAGATGTTTCTGAAGGACACATTGTTTTTCCTTTCTATAAATAAATTGTTAATGACTTGCTTTATTTTGCAACAAAATATATTTGGCAGTAACATGCACAAACAAGACTATTGATTTTTATAAAAGATCATGAATACCCACTTTGCTAGCTTGTTTTTGGTGCAGAAGAAACTATAAGTTTTGGGAATGTGTATTTATTTAGATAATAATGATATATTTTTTTTGGGAAAACCAAACATTTCAAGTACAAAATATTATGTAGGGATAGAAACATAATATTATAAACTGTTTTTTTTTGAAAATTTAATTTTTTGTTACAATATTTTTTAAGGACCATTTCCTGTCTCCATCTTCTTTTGAATATGTATAAAATGACTTTTAAAAAATATGTAGCTTATTAAAAAAAGTCAAAAAGTAAAAAACTTAAAGTTTATGATGATCTTTTTATTGTACAGCTTTACTCAGTTTTACCCATTAAGTTTCCATGAAAATATGGGATAAAATGTAGTTTAGCTCGCTGATAATGCAGCTCACCATGAGCAAAACAGTTTTGGTTATAGAATAAAATACACAATTATTATTGGTATAGCGCTGTAGGTATAAAAGTGTTACAAAAAGACAAACTCACATTTGCATTTGTAATATTTGTTGGGTTATGTTTAGGTTGGGATAAGAAAATTAAACTGTGGGTACTGTTTTCCAAAATGACAAACCTGAACACTCATATGATCACTCTGTGTCTGTCTATCTGCCCATCTAAAATCAAATGTGCCAGATTGTTAAAAATGCTTACCCATAGATATAAATTAGAATATGTATATTGGATGTTAAGACTTGCATGGATATGGATTTAACTGTCATACTTTATTAGTGTAAGAAGTTTAATTGATAGTTCACACTACACCTGCTACAACATGTAGGACATTTTTTGATTTGCCCTGTGTAGGGGGTTTTAATTAAAAACTAGGTCACACAACAGGTAACAGAGAAGATCTCAAAAGCCATAACAAACACTAATTTGTTTACAATTCAAAATTATTTATTGCAATCTTAGGTGTAATAAATTATAAGTAATAAAAAATTCAAAAATTAGTTATTTTATTTCTTTTCAATCAATAGGGGCATATTATATAATATGGTAACATACACATATGTTTAAGTATAGTTTATTATAAGAATATTGTTCCATTCATAAAAAACAAGTTCTTGAAAACCTTCTGCGGGCTTGGTTGATTTTGTCTTTACTTTCATTTTTTTTTATTACTTATATTTAATATTTTTAGACTACCCACCTCAATGACAGCCACCAGCAGTTAATGGTACATTGGGTGGGGGAAGGCTCCAATGTGATTATCTGTTTGGCAAGAGATTCAAGCCCAAGAAATAAAGGAGCACTCACACCGTCTGCTCTATACATATCCTATGATTATGGAAAGAATTTCACAAACAAGACGGACAATTTTAGACTTGGGGATGATGCAAACAGCGGATATGCTCTCTTGGATAAATTCTTCAATCATCCTATTTATCCAGAATTTGTAAGTATATTGTAAAACATTGTTTAACATGTGTCTCTTTAACAGCAGTATAAATGTTTGTATTTTTCTTTGTTACATTTGTGTTAGGTAAGCAGGAAGTCAAATTAAAGAGGAAGAAATGGGTATTGATAAGTTGACCTTCATGGCTTCACAGTTTTAGTTATGTAGTGATATAAACAGAAAATAAATGATGTTTTATTCAATTCATTTATTCAAATTTATTTTCATAGTCTATCCAATAATATCATATTTTATAGGTAGTGCACTTTATGAGATTTGATTGATGCCTTTTGCTTTATAAGTTTTATCATAGAAAATTTTATGACACCTGACTGACAGCAAGTAGGTTTTTGGTTTAAAAGGAAAGAACTGTGCTTGATGTCTGAAGGTGTTGAGCTAGGAACTGTACAATGTTTGGTGGTGAACTTTGCAAACCTTCAAAGACCAAGCATATAACCTATATGCTTGGTCAATTCTCACAATGCTTTCCTTTATCTGTAAGTTGTGAGATGATCTAATGTTCAGGTTAATGTTTTTTTTTTAGATATATCTGATTGTAGGTAATTTGGTCATTACTAAACCCTCTCACTATAAAAGACCATTAGACGATCCTCACTCACGCGTATAATCGAGTCTTTCTTATGAGCTTGAATTCCGCAAAAAAATGATATGATTGTGCGGGGGTCAAGGAAGTGATATAAATGCTTGGATAAGTGTATTATATACAATTGCTTATATTATCATCTTTAGTGACATAAAATATTACAAATGACAGATTTAGGAATGATGGAGTAATGAAATAAAATGTATATGTAAGATTTTGAATTGTAACTTATTGAAAATATAATTTTAAATAATTTAATTACAAAAGGTACTGGACCGATTTCAAACATTCTTTCACCATTCGAATGCTACATTATCCACGAGTAACATAGGCTAAGATCCCGTTATAAATATTAGTTAACGCAGGCGAAGCTGCGGGCAACAGCTAGTAGGAAATAAAGAAGGCCGGTATATGTTTAAAATTATTCCTCGTATGAGGCAATGAACTAAAATAATTGAACATTTGTGCAAGCAGCTTTGACATTCTCATATCTTAATTTATTAGCATAACACCATTACAATATTTATTGTATTTATTCACCTTAGCATGTGTATGCAAGTCAATGATCTGTATGATAATTGACTGGCAAGATCGTGATCTTGTTAAAGATAGTTCAACTCAACTTTGAGCGCGGCAGTATGTTTTCGTGCGCTTGTTATTAGTTATTACAAAGAGCTTCAATTTTTGTGGCAGTGACGTGGTCGTCATCGTCCTCTACAGTTTTAGACATGGGCACGCACAAATAGCGCCGCGCGCAAAGCTGAGTTGAACTATCTATATTTATAAATATCAGATAATGTCAAGATTGTAATGGATAGGTAAAATTAATGTCATTGAACTAAGATACAATAACAACATGTGTCAAATAACGTGCTGATTCATTTTGTACACAAAGGGTATTAGTGCAATTTGAAACAATTGTCGATGACACAAAAAGAAAATTCCTTTAGGCTTCTTTGTTGTGAATGTAAAGATGGCTTTATATCCGGAATAGTGTTGCCAGTGGCCACTTTTTGATTGATGATTTTCAATTCTTATAGATTAATATTCACCAGTACCATAAAACACTTGGAGTTGTTGCGTATTAAAGGTCAACCTATTAGAGAAATGTGTTAAGCTTTAGTCTATGTGGAATAGACTGAAGCTTAACAGACTTTGCTTAAACGCAATCCATTTACAGGCTACATCCCTACTATTACCTACCATTATATAAAAATGCATATGATCATCATCAGCCTTTATCCGTCCACTGCTGAACAAAAGCCGATTGTTTATTGATTTAATGATCGATAAACGCGAAGACGATAGACTCCAAAATAAATATGTATATATTATGACCTATATGATTGTAATATCTTGTTTTAGTGCGTCTTCATTGATTCAACAAATAAGAAATTGTTCTACACTAGTGACAACGGACAAACAATTCGTAGATCCGACTTGAGTTTCCATCCAAGTGAACTGGCATTTGACGAAGATATTCCCGATAAATATGTCATCTTAGATAAAGTGGATAGTAAAAGAAGTGTAAGTTTTTCCTATCGTTTTTCTATTGATAGTGGAACTTCAATTTGGAAGTTGTGTTCGTACTCAACTCATTTTAGTTGCACGCAGGATGGTATTGGACAGCTAACCGCACAATCAACTTGGCGTTTTCGTATGGTTTAATATCCTGAGGCCGATGAGGCGTCGGGGTGAATTGTGTGGTTGTGATTTCTACTTGGAATTTGCTATTGCATACAAGTGCACGCATATGCAATGTCAGTATGCGAGCACTCAGGTTTGCGGATTGTTTTTCAGGTTGTTGTTTGCTAACAGTTTAATATGTTATATCGAGAATTACCCTAAAGTAATACATGGTTTTTTTATGCCATAAGAAAGCAAATAAGTGCCTTATAGTGACCATCGACGTCCATAGACATCCGCCCAAACAGGAGTTATTCAGATGCGTTGCTCTCCCTTTCCGCATGGCTAATGGAAACTGGAAACTCACAAACCGCACAAAACACGATAGCATAACTGTCAATCAACGCTGGTTATTATGCGAGCGTGTGGTACCACTTCGGTCGGGCCGCCTCAATTTGTCTGCCAAAGCAGAACGGTACTATCTCTAAGCTTGATTAAAATAGACTTTTTATTGATTGTACAAGAAATATGTTTCATAATTTAGACTTAAACACGAACTTCTTGCAGCTGTATTTGACATTAGACGGAGGAAAGACCTTCGAACCGATCCAAAGCTACGTGAAAGGGTTCTACTGGAGCTCCGGTACCGGATTCCACAAGAAGTTTTACATTGAGAGATGGAAGCCTGGTGGTAACAGCACCATCGTGAGCTACGACGACCCCGCCGACTTGACGGTCGGCGAGGAGCTGTTCGCGGACGCCAAGGACTTCCAACTCAAAGGCGATTACATGTTCGCTACACGACAGTCCAAGGAGGTAAGTGTATATAACTAATGGTTTATATATACTGACAATTAAAAAGTAAGGCCCCGTTTGCACGAGCGCTAAAAAAGCGTCGCGTTAAACCCGACGTTGATGCAAGTTGCGAGCTCAAAGTCAAAAATCTAATAGTAGTCGATAATAAAGCTCCGCGCTTTAAAACGCTTCCGTGTGAACAAATACATGTGTATCCATTTGTCTCGTGCAAACGCTTTTTTAACGCTCCTTTTAAAAGCAGTCGAGCGAACGAAGCGAACTTCATTTATACTGACAATAAAATGGTTATAGTATAGTTATATTTAATTGTTGAAAGCTGCGTTCTATCGTTCGGACTTATAATGATTGATTCTATAGACCTTCATTTTTGGGATAATATTTTATCAAAACGAACTATCTTTACTACTTACAATTTTAAAACGTATGCCCATAGTTTTACAGTTTAAAATCTTCATTTGTGTAAGTAATGTTAATACAATATGAAGGAAAACTTAAAAGTTGGTGGTTGGTAGACAAAGTCAAGTTCATTTCCAGCGGAATAGGCAGATAGATAAGAGTCGTTGTAATAATGACCTCACTATCACTGTACTACTCGCATCCGTTGAACGTCATTTTCGCAATTATGTGTATGTGTTGAAAAAAAAACACGAAGGTATTATGGTTTTTACTAAAACTGTTAAATGCCACGTAGGATCCCGAAATATCCAGTTCCGTGAAATAGTTTAAATTAGTGTAGTATTTATACGTGCATACGTTATCATAAGTCTTTATCCGTCCACTACTGAACATAGGCCTCCCTCAATGAACGCCAAGACGACCGATCCCTTGTCAACCGCATCCAACACGGACCTGCCACTGAAGATCTATGCATGTTATACGAGTTGTGAAGGACACAAGTTTCCAAAGACATTTACTTCGTTCTTTTTTCACATTTTCAAAATTTTATCATTTATTTGGGTGACATTTTATTATATCTACACTAATATTATAAAGAGGAAAACTTTGTTTGTTTGTTTGGTTGTAATGAATAGGCTCAAAAAGTACTGGACCGATTTCAAAAATTCTTTCACCATTCGAAAGTTACATTATCCACGAGTAACATAGGCTAAATTATATTCTGATAAAAAATAGGGTTCCGTAAGATATTTTGGTTTTTCGGACACAAGGTGTAAAAAATGTTATTTTGCGTACTAAGATCCCGTTGTAAATCTTAGTTAACGCAGGCAAAGCTGCGGGCAACAGCTAGTGTATTATAATTATATTAATACTAGCCGTTGCCCGCAGCTTTGCCTGCGTTAACTAAGATTTTTAACGTCGACTTAGCGGGATGGTATAAAGCCTTATAGCCTTTCTCGATAAATAGGCTATCTAACACTAAAAGAATCATTCAAATCCCACCAATAGTTCCCGAGTTTAGCGCGTTTAAACAAACCCCTCCAAGCCTTTTTTCCTATAAAAAATGGCCTATGCTTTTTCCTAAGCACTGGTCTACATGTGTACTAAATTTCATAATAATACAGTAGATTAGGCGTGAAAGCATAACAGACAGACAGAGTTACTTTCGCATTTATAATATTAGTAGGGAAATAGGGATTTTCATGAGAGATTGCGTTTTTATTTTCCGATCATTATAGAGACATTCTTTAGTTCTCTTTAAACTAAAGTTACCGATATAACTAAAACACGTTGAAGTGGCAATGGGCTTGTCACGCACTTAGGAGACTTATGGCCGATGGGCCAATAAGGTTCAAGAGTGGAGGCCGCGTTTAGGACGAAGTGTTGGGCAAACATTAGCCAGGTGGGAAGACTATCTCCGTATGGACGGTTCGTGTTAGATGCGAGTGGCAAAGGGATCTATGACTAGCAGTGGATGGATAAAGTCTGATGATAGAGACATGCTTAAAACAATAGATGTCTCATGTATCAATAAGGTATGTGTAGAACAGCTGTAGAGGCGAATAGACAATATATCTAAGGGCCTGTTTCACAATCTCCAGTTAAGTTCCCAATAGGCTATCGGCAACATATTTGATAGATAGAGTATGGAGTATCTGTCAAATATGTTGCCCATAGCCTATTGGGCACTTAACTGGAGATTGTGAAACTGGCCCTAAATGAAATAAAAAAATATGTCGAAAGTTATAGTCGATTTTGGCAATCTCGATTTCAACGTGTTATTTTGTCGTTGCTGTAGAAATTAGTTTTTAAATTCAAGTCAGTCAGTCTCTCCGGCCCTGGGTATACGAATAATATAAAGGTGAAAGTTTAGCTTGATGAATTTTGCACACGGATAGATTCTAGTCCGAAATACCACATAGGCACACAAATACTACTTTTTATTAATAATACCCAGTATTTAATCAAATAAATATACTATGTAGATAAAATAAAAATAGGTATATCTGTTCTGTAATATGTTAATTGTACCACATGACACATCTTATGTTTGTGAGTAAATGAGTCATAAATCAATAGAATAATAATTTACATGGGACGAACGTTATTACTCATAAAAGATTAGCCGGTAGCGGGTCCTGTGTGGGCGTCGTTTGAGGACAGCAAATAGATTCATATCAACCATCTTACTGTTATCCCAGTCCTGTCACTTTACATCTATCAAGGTCACGGGAGGACTGCGTAACAGACTAGTTTATAAAGTTACATATTTAGTCAAATCTGTTAAGGTCTTTTGTTTTATTGAACGTATCAGCCTTCAGAACTACCGGTTGAAATTGAAAAAAATAATAATTCAAATAATCGAATTTTGACGAACAATTTTCATAATAAAACAACAATAGAATAATTTTTGTTTTCTTCAAATCGTGTGAAGTATCATCTATATATTATATTGGCAGGATTAAAATGTGTAGAAAGCCCCCGACTACTAAATCGAACAAATTACTACATTTTCCATAAAACTCTATCGACTATCGGCCTAATTCACAAACAATGCTTTGAGGTGTCACAGTAAATAATGAAATAACACTATGCAAAGAATCTATGCGCTCCTGGTATCAATCGGGTTCTTATGCTTATTATAGGGTTTTATATGGGTTTGACAGACACACAGTTGCGGATTTTATTTAAGTATTGTCTATTGGTTTGAATGACCCTATGCGTTCGGGACTACTGTGACACCTCAAAGTATTGTTTGTGAATACGGGTGTCAAAATCTAGCTCTAGCAATGGATCGATTCTGATGAATATATTGTACAATAAAGATCTATTTGCTATCACACCGATCGAGTGGTGTGGGCAATAATAACATTATTGTTGTATAAGGTCAAAGGCCAATTGTCGTTTGAGTTCAACAGAACGCTCCGGAGGGAGCAATTCCACCCGTATTATTCACTTACAACTTCCTCGCCAGCTTAAATGTCCTCACATGCAATACACTGCATTGCTTCTATGATGTTATCTACGAGTATTTATTCCAATTAAATAATGTCATCATTTGACGTGACATACTTTTACTTATTCCAATAATATATTGTTTGATATACCTAATATAATTTATTTAATGTTCATGCTAATTTTACTTCTGATGAAACAACTTTTACGGATTTTATGGCGTTTTATGAAGTTTTTGTCATACCCGGCGCTTCGTATACTTTTCGGCATGGAAGAAGGGTTTTTGCAAAGGGGCGTCCATTGATTACGTGAGGCAATTTTGAGAATTTTTTGACCCTCTTCCAACTCCCTCCCCATAATCACACGCGAGATTCTTTTAAACTTTTATTTGAGCTGTTAACGTGTCTTGGATTATTGAGAGAAAAAAAAAAACACCAAAGTATAGAAAACGTCGGGCATTTAATAACCTTTATAAACTATAAAAGTTGTTTTATCATAAAATCCTTATATTAATAGTTACGCATTATATTAATTTTGCATAGCTGTTTAGGCACAATTTTACCAGACAGCAAAATAATAATTTAACACACTATTCTAAAGCATAACTTTGTTTACACAATATAATGAATGATATTTATGTGGAATATTTTTGAAATATAAGTTTTTTAAATTTTGTTTTATCATCATCATCGACCTTTATTCGTCCACTAAACGTAGCCCTCCCTCCATGAACGTCAAGACGACTAATCCCTTGTCACATGTATCCAACACGGACGGCTACTGCACGAAGTTCGTCTTCCCATCTGGTTTATGGCCGTCCAACACTTCGTCTACGCAAACGCGGCTTCCACTCTTGAATCTTATTGGCCGATAGGCCATCCATTCTCCCGAGTGTTTGACCAGCCCGCTGCCACTTTGTGGTGGTGGTACCCATGTCGGAAGCTCAACACAATTGAATCCCTCCTACCGGTAATGAATAAATATATTATATCATTCGCCATTAATAAACTTCAAATGTTTGTTTAGAGAATATTTATTATTTATCCGTTACACCGATGTATAACACTCCTTATTAACCAATTTACAAAATGTATTAATTAGCATACTGCATACAAAAGCATAATCCTAGTTTCGCGGTCGTGCGTAAACATTTAGTTAATTAATTATTTCTAGTGGAGGTCAATGACATCGACAAATGTTTTTAGGTGTTTGAAATACGTTCGATTTTATTATAATCTACACAGGTTTTTGTTTTTTCAGTGTTTCTATTTTTAGTAGTAGCTTAAACGTCTATAGATATCAGCTTAGGGGGATGTTGTAGGATTCGTCTTAATTGGAGTTAAACAGGGTATATCGAAATGATAAAAATATATCTATTACGCCAAAATATATTTCAATATTTTATGTTAAAACTTTCCATGCATTTTTTTTTCAATAATGACCTAATCCGATTTTAATAAAATATTGCACCGCAACTTTTTCTAGCGGTATTGTCCGTCTATGACGCTAGTGATGTATTTTTTTTATTAAAACACTAAGAATGTAACATAAATATATTTTTTTCACGTGTTATTTACGTGCACGCACTAAGCACATACTTAAGGTTCGACTGATCGTCGCTCTTAAGAGGTTTCATAAATATTATAAACGCGATTACAATCGAAGTGGCTTAAGTGTTGCCGTAACTGTTTTATGAGGATTTTTAGGAGCCCAACCTTAAATATCTAGAGAAACCCTTATCTTTTCCTCCAAAAGAATATTGTAACAATATTAGAACATGAAAAATAGAATTTATCGTAGCACTACATTTCCGATCCATTTTTTTATATATAAGGCAAGGCTAAGGGTTACACAAAATGCTGCCTGTATGCAGATGGTGCCTTAGCGCCATCTCGGAATAAAGTTTTTAAACTATACACTATAATACAAATCTTATCAAGACTAATATAGTAGAGAATAAAAATTCACATCTTTCATTTCTTGTACACTTTTTTGTAAAAGCACACAATTCACGGTTTATGGCCCATTTAATGAACCGGTTTTATATCTTACTGATAACAGTATTATTGGATTAATCAATAAAATGCCTGTGTCCACTTTTAGATGCATTTTATTGATTCAGCCAATATTTTAAGAGTTATCAATTCAATTCCATTTTAGATTTGACCAAAAGTAAATGTTTTGTGTTTTCCTATTTTTGTTCTATTACGGTAATGGTTTTATAATAACAATATTATATAATCACGTTTTTAGATAACAATTTTTACCTTGTATTAAAATTCGACTGACAAAAACATAATATTTCGGAAAAATAATAGTTTTTCCTGTAAATGTTTTCTTGGTGAACATATTATAAATTGCTGTTATTTTGAACATAATAAAATTATTTTACCAGCTGTGGCCACGTCTTTGTATTTGTCGGTCCCGGTTTATGTTTTTGTTCGTTTTATGTTTTGAAATCTATCTAAAAGAACTAACACAAAGTAGACATTAAAATTCCAAGAAGCTAAACCGTTATAAAGTTTTCTAAATCGGTCGGTTTTAATGTAGAAGTCACAGATCAAACTATAATATTATATTTTCTTGTGGGTAAAAAATAAAGTAAAGTATCAACCCTTATATGTCCCACTGCTGGGCACGGGTCTCCTTCCTCGAAATTAGGCGAGGAGGCCAATAGTCAACCGTGCTGGCCCAGTGCGGATTGGTGAACTTCACATACCTTCAAAGACTTTTAATCTCATCAGGCATGCAGGTTTCCTCACGATGTTTTCCTTCACCGGTGAGCGAACGATGGTCTCGTGTACACTTAGAAATTTAGAAAAACCCATTTCAAGGCACACACGGACGGGTCAGGATCGAACCCGGAACTCCTTGCATAAGTGGCCGAGTCCGTCCACCACTGGACTACCGTCGCTTTCTTGTGGGTATGTAATATGTATGACTGAATTAAACGGCTGTGCCGATTTTAATAAAATATTTTGTGTATGTTCAAGTGGATAGGGCTTAGTCAAGGATTATGTAAGATCGCTACGAGCCCGGGTCGAGGTCGTTCTTTTTTCAAATCATTTTCATTTAAATAAACGAAGGCATATTCGAAAAAAAAATCAGTCTAGTTTGTCGATTATAGAAATAATAAGAAGTAGTAGGGCATGATGATGATTATAATGATGAGTTTGTAGATGTGCATTTGCATCGTGCATATCTGTACAATAATGATTAGCGTAATGATATTTATAATGATGATCACACGACTGAAATGATGATGCAATGATTACTTAGGTACATTTTCACCTTTACGAAGACTTACACTTTACCCCGTAAGGTGTCTTCATCAGCTACTTATTTAAGTCAAGCCCCTTTATATATAATCTCCAAGTCCTCGTGCTTCATTCACGTTAATTACCTACACTAGCTTTTCCTTAACGTTCTTCTAATGCTCGTTTAATTGGGTACAACGTAAAACAAATACCCTTCTGTAGAATTTCCCATCCTCTTTAAATACGGATCATCTCTTAGTAATTATATAGATCTAGTTTCAACATAAAACTGATCACAAGTATAAGTTATGTATATTCAAATCAAATCGAAATATCTTTTTTTCGTAGGTAACGACTTGTACACTTGAAATATGTCAAAAGAAATAGTCAAAAGAACTAACAAAAAAAAACTCGTTTGAGATGAAGGATCCCCTAAGAAAACGAGAAAAAAAACTTAGGGGTTGCACTTATTAACAGAATGAAATACATAATTTATAGATACATCATGTAAAATCCTAAGGGTTAGTGTCTTATTCCCAAGGTTCGGTGTCTTCAATAAAATCTTTTATTTCATAATACGCTTTACCACAAAGACGTTCCTTAACAGTTTTCTTAAATTTATTAATGGAAAGATTTTGAACGTTTTTAGTTTTCAGTTTTCAGAACGTTTTCACCCTATTTTAAAAACGTATACGACGTTATCCCATAAAAGATTTTTTAAAGATTAAGTATATTAATTTTATATGAATAAAATTTAGGTGTAGACCGACGGATAAAAGCTGATGATAACGATGAACTAAAATTTCCATGTCTTGTAGGATTTTAAAGGTAATATACAAATGTGAGACCACACGGGTAAAGTTGTGAACCAAAGATTATAAGATATTTATATAAATATATACATACCTCATGACTATAAAAATATATAACCTAATATGTACCAAAATATACCTAAATATTCTGAGCCAAAGTAGAGCGTGAAGCTGTTAACTGTACTCGTAGTTTATTTTATATGTGGGAGAATTCTATCTTTAGTATTATTATAAAAAAGAGACATTGTGAAAGCCTCTATTTTTAATGCTTTACATATTATGATTATGTTTGGATTGAACGCCACAGAAATGTTATTAAATTTTTTAAAATTGAAATATGCCAGATGTTAGTAATTATATTTATTTTAGCAAAACTGAGTTTAAAAAGTATTTTGTTCTTTATTTTTGAACATACGCTCCTAATTTGAATGATAATAAATGATTTAGATATTATATGAAATACTAGCTGTTGCCCGCATCTTCGCCTGCGTAAACCAAGATTGACAACGGGATCTTAGTGCGCAAAATAAGTAACTTTTCTGGTTGATTTTTTACACCTTGTGTCCGAAAAACCCAAATATCTTACGGAACCCTATTTTTTCCAGAATAAAATTTAGCCTATGTTACTCGTGGATAATGAAGCTACATTAAATCAAACGGTGAAAGAATTTTTGAAATCGGTCCAGTAGTTTTTGAGCCTATTCATTACAACCAAACAAAGTTTTCTTTATAATATTAGTGTAGACATATTAGCAAGCGTCCCGCGGTCTCCCGAGCGTAGTTCTAGTTTCCGATATTAATATAATATGAACCTTGCCCCAGTGGTTTTAAAGAATTCGTTTTACGGGTGCTAGGAACGGAAATTAAGATTTTGTTATTTGTGTCTTTATAATATACATACCTTCAAACAGCTATGCTGTGTTTTGGTGAGAAGGGCAAGACATACAGTGTAATTAATTATTGGCACCGATTGACCATGTAAGGTCTTGGAATAGGGAACACTGAACACATACACGCCTTTGCCTGAGCTAGTTCCGGTAAAGTAGGTTAATAGAAATAAAAAGTGTTGTATTTTACACATTCTTTTTTCCTTAATCATATTTGAATTTACCTTGCTGTGACCGGTACACGCGATGATGATGATGATGATGACTATAATACACTTAAAGTATTTTTCCTTGCATTATTATATTAAATAGCTGTTGCCCGCAGCTTCGCCTGCGTTAACTAAGATTTACAACAGCATCTTAGCGGGATGATATATCTTTACCGATAAATGGGCTATCGAACACTGAAATGTTTCATTAAAATCCGACCGATAGTTCCTGAGATTAGCGCGTTCAAATAAACGAACTCTTTAGCTTCATATCTTAAGCATGAGTAAAATAAACTCGTTTAAATGTAGTCCAAAAAATCAAAATTTCTGAATAAAATATGGTTGTTGTGCCTCACTCGACATAGGGTATAGTGTGTCGTGAACTTTTTTGTAGATAATTATAAGATCTACAATTAATTAGAACATTTTATGGTTCTATCTTTTATAGTTTAGTAAGTATAGTACAAAATAAGTAACTTTTCTGGTTGATTTTTTACACCTCGTGTCCGAAAAACCCAAATATCTTACGGAACCCTGTTTTTTTCCAGAATAAAATTTAGCCTATGTTACTCGTGGATAATGTAGGTTTCAAATGGTGAAAGAATTTTTGAAATCGGTCCAGTACTTTTTGAGCCTATTCATTACAACCAAACAAACAAACAAAGTTTTCCTCTTTATAATATTAGTGTAGATAGATGTATGCGCCTGTTATTAAACTGGGTACCTACAAGCGTTGACATTATAACCCTATACCATAAACAAGTTTTTGTTGTTTACATGTGGCTCATATTACAATAATCGTGTCTATGTTTATACGACTAAAATTTCTACGGCCTGCTGTTCTCTGAATTCTGAATGGTCATTCCCTTTATCATAAACAAATGTTTGTTCCTTACTAGGGGCTAACATTACAAATAGTTTCCTTTGTTTATACCACTAAACGTTCTATGGCCTTAAGTACACGGAATTCTAGATCGTCCAAACTACAATGTTGCGTCCGGTACATTCTGGAATGTTCTCCTAGCACCCTTTTTCTTCCTTCGTAACCTATGTTGATGGTTTGTATGAATATAACCTTAAAGCCTTTTTTTCGTATATGTATTTTTTGTATGTGTATATTATATAGTACCAATAATAGAGAATAAAAACACACAAATAAAATATTTAATAACTTATTATAAATAGGTCACATTCTATTCTATTCTATTCGATTCTACATATCTTTCGATAAAAAAAAAATGTGTATGATTCATTTCTCATTTGGATTATGACATATTACTTATAGCTGGTAGATACCATTTTTCCTCAGAGAATCTTCCTCCATTTTGTCGGTATTCCATGATTCCTTCATGGAATATACACAAAATGGAGTAGTAGGAGTAGTGGAGTAGTGAGGGGTAGTAAGGAAATTTTGAGTTCCATCTTTTTTAGCTTTTCGCCTTATTCTGCTTCTTCGTAATCGGTCTGTTTTCATACACATAGAACCATTCGATAAGATGCTAGGTTTCGCTATGCAATTAATGGAAAAGTTCTGAAAAGTATAAATTTGGTGTTATCAACACATATCGCGCGAGTCAGACGCGTTTGTCCGAGTTTTTATTGAAACCAAATATTGATCAATTATTCTTCTGTTTTTAACTCAAAAATAATTTTCATCCAATATTCGATAAAGATTCTGCCAATTTAAAAAGTAATGTAAAATGTGGTCGGAAAAACTTTACTTACTCTTAACAATATGTATTTTTTTTTGTTCTAGAAAAATTCATTGGAGCTGCACATCTCGCATCAACGGGGACCGTTCTACAAGGCCGAGTTCCAGACTGAGTTGGACCTTAGCAAGTTCCACATCGCGGATGTGAACGACAAACGTATGTTCATCTCTGTCATGCACACCGAGAACCTGGTCAACCTGTACGTGTCTGAGATAAGCAGGAACTTCACCGTGTACAACTTCGTACTGAGTATGGAACAAGTGCTGTCCTACTTCCCCGAAGGGAACTGGAAGGATAGTTGGCTGGAGTGAGTATTTTATTTGAACATTCGCTATTTCCAACGGCGCATAATTAATAATAATAATATCTATGGACGCTTTTACACCACGCCAATCTGGTGTCGTGGTAAGTTCCCGAAGAGACTTGTGATACGGGTACCAGACAACGGAAATACATATATTTAATACTTTTTATATTAATACTTATATTTAAGATTTTAATTATATTATACACATCCATGACCCAGGTAGGTAGAAAACTTTTATGTTCCCTGGCGAGATTCGAACCCGCTACCTCCGGCTTGAACGCGCTGACCATTGAGCCACAGAGGTCGTCAAATACCACTTAATTACCAGTGGTAATTAAGTGGTGGTGGTGCGCATAAATAAGCGCTAAGGCTAGTGGTAATTTACCACTAGCCTTAGCGCTTATTTATGCGCATATTCGTACAATCACATGTTCTTATTACATACAAATTTCTATCAAGATAGGTCAAACCGTTGCGTTAGGTATAAAAAGACAAACAAACAGACGAAAATGTAAAAATATGTATAAATATGAGAATGTGACTCACGCGCATCATAAAATAATAATTATTTATCACAAAATCAGATGAACGAAGTCAATGAACAAACGGTACAATAGACACGGTATAGGTAAAGATGACATGGCAGTTCATATAACTTGACTATATATTTAATCTCTAAGCAGCAACAGCAAATATAATATGGTAAAGGAAACCCTTTCATCACAATTCCTAAATCTCATAACCTCAATTCTAGTCTAATTCTAGGCTAATATCATTATAATAAAGGACAACAGTCGTAAGCGTTAAGAAAGTGCGCGCTGGCGTCGCTCAAAGTGATGAATAAAAAAAATCTTCATAGTTCGGCTTTTTGAGAAGGTTTTTGGCATAATTGGTCTGAATTGGAATAAAAGATTTGGTATATACTAAGGGTTCTATGATAAAAGATTGGGACCCTCTTACTAAGCCCGCCTATTGAAATGTCCGCCCGTCATTGAAGCCGGTGATAAAAAAATAATAGTGTTTTATGTCGTTCTATAAATACACTTCATGCGTCATCTTATTTGTGTTATATAGAGTAGGCTACAGAACTATATATATGAATTATAAATATGTACACTGTCGGAGGACAGGTCGAATTGCAACAAGATGTGATAACAACTTTGACTTAAATTTTACCGTGCGTAGTAGTATCGAAGGGATAACAACGAAGAAAGTAAAGTACTTATAAAAAATCAACCCATAATTGTATGTTCCACATCTGTCTCCTGCTCAAAATCAGACGTGGAGGTCGTTGTTGTCTCTGGTCCAATGTGGGCTAGTAAATTTCAAACAGCTTGAGACGTCTTTAATCTTGTCAGGCATGTAAGTTTCTTCACCATGTTTTCCTTCATTGGTGAGCGAGCGAGTCTCATGTTCAGGTGCACATAGAAATTAAAAAAATGGTTGTCTGTGAAGTAGGCTGCCACGTCAAACATTACATGCAGCACGAACCGAACTGAGCCGAATCGGCTCAGCCGATCGCTCGAGCCAATCATGCCTCTCTCGTTCGTGCCGCCGCTGGCGGAACGCTACATGACGTCATCTTTTTCGTGCATGTTGCCCGTAATATCGAGTTATTAGACGTTGTCACGTTAAAAACAATTAAAGGCCACGGGGCAGGATCGAACCTAGACTTCTCACACAAGGCCTTGTCCATAGAGTACTTGACCGTCGTCGCTCAAATACATAAATACGTCATACAAGATTATAAATCAAAATTAAGCACTTCTTAAGTTCAACTCAAGTGGTGTAATGTCTTAACCATGCGTTTTAAAACAACACGACTATTTTAAGCGCCCTCCATTAATGTTGAGCCATACGATTGTGCTGATACCGACTCTAAATTGGACATTTCCTGGAGACCACTTGACGGTTTGCTTTTATAATATTACCAATTTTGTATCGTTTCAATGTTAATATGTGTATGTAGAAAATCATGTTCTGTTGTGTGATAGGGAGTTTTATAAACTAGAGGCTGGATATGTCTGTCTTGGCAACTTTGACTACTTATCAGTAATTGGATTTGTAATACCTAATTAAATTATTCTGTCGTTTACCATCTAATACCGAAGTGCTGGTCGGCCATTAATTAGGCGATAAGACGATCTCCATGCCGTGGCCGGTCCATGTTGGATGCGAGTGGCGAGGTATCGGTCGTCTTGGCGTTCATTTAGGCGGGCCTATGTTCAGCAGTGGACGGGCAAAGGCTGTTGAGATCCGCCTCAACTGACTGCGATCCGAGCTCAGTCTGACCTATGAGGAGGGTCAGTTATACTTTATAAAATTACTAGTGGCGCCCCACTGTTTTACACGCGTACTTCCGATTTACCTTTATTCCGGATAAATTATAGCCCATGTGTTATTCTGATATGTGTACTATATTATTGCAATGTTTCATCAATATGCATTCAGTAGTTTTGGCGCATAAGAGTAACAAATATCCAAACAACCTTTCGCATTTATAATTTTAGAAAGATTATTATGTACTAGCAGCGCCCCGCGGTTTCACCCGCGCACTTCCCGTTCCCGTGGGATTACGGGGATAAATTGTCGCCTATGTGTTATTCTGATGTATAAGCTATATTATTGTGAAGTTTCATTAAAATCCATTCGGTAGTTTTTACGTGAAAGAGTAACAAACATCCATACTCATAAACTTTCACGTTTATAATATTAATAAGATAGTAAAAACTAAGATTAATATTTAGAGGAGGAAATAATTCATGAGCTAATTGTTGCAGGGACGTCACCGAGGATCCGTTCACGGACTTGTATCGAGTGGAAGGTCTCCGGGGCGTCTACATCGCCTCCAAGGTGAACTACAAGTCGCAGATCTCGAGCATCGAGCCGGACCACGTGATATCGCTGATAACCTTCGACCACGGCGTCACCTGGTCCCACATCAAACCGCCCACTGAAGACGAGAACGGTAAAGCTATTATCATAATACAGGGTTTAAAGGTGGGATGCGCTTGGCTGCGGCGCTCGCCTGCATGGATGTTACCAAATTTTGCTTTGCTGCGTATGAGATAAGGGCAAGACAGACAGTATCATTAAAGACACCAAGACTCATCACCTTATGTCTCAGGATAGGCGACACATAAATGGGTTGCCTTTTTTTTCTTTAACGCCGGGAAATGCACTGAGGCATCCCGCTGGGGAGTGGGTCTCCCCAGGCGGGTATGTGGGACTCGCTGCGCCCGAAAGCTGGTAAGTGGACGCAGCTCTACCCACTAAAACCCGGCGAGTGCCACCAATGCCGTCTTTGGTGAGGTGCCCCGGATCTGTTAGAACCGGGCATCTTGACGGCTTGTCAGTCCCTTGGGGGGACGACGCCACCTCCACAGAGGGTTTATACCGTATCACAGAACAACTCCTTCCAACGTCGGGACAGTACAATAAGGTGAGGTTCCCGTCCTCACCCCTTGCTCCCTGCTCTTTAGCCCCCTCTTCTTATAAAAGGGGTACAAAGAAGCCCCCTCGGCTCAATCCGCTGCGCCCAAGGTGTTGTGGTCGCCCTGGGCTACTGAGCCCCACCGCCACAACAGTGCTAGTTGCCTTTTCAACTAACAAAAAAAACCATGTACCTAATAAACTAAAAAGAGTCTGACACAAAAAAAATGGATAATATTGTGTATAAAAACATGTTATTCCAAACCTTCGGTGCAGGTTAGACTCGCTAGTGTCTGTTGTTTTCGTATTCAGTATTTATATATAACGAAATCTGTGTTGGTGTACTCCAATGCCTCATTGCATTGCCATGAACATGATAACAATTTTGTTTTTTTTAATAGTTTGGTTTGTGTGTAATCTGTTTATTTTCTCATATACATATTTTATTTTGTATCACCTTTTTATTTTTCTTTATTGTTATTTTACATAATGTTTAGTCCTTGTCTGGACTTCCTATATATGTATTATTGTGTTTCTATTCTATGGTTTTTCTCTCGTACTTGTTGCAGGTAAACCACTCAACTGTCACATCGAGAACTCGTGCAGTTTGCACTTGTGTCAGAAATTCAGCCAGCTATACCCAGCTACGAGGTAAGGTTAATTCAATTAATCACCCTAATAGCCGACACATTTAACTCAAGTTTGGCCTTAATAATGCTTTTCATATGGTTCTTATTTTGTTATATTGTGGCGTCGAATAACTATATCTGTGTTATATGCGATGTCTTGTGCAAATATGAGTGATAGGTTTTAAAATTGGGTCTGTTGACAACAAGTCTTAAAAAAAATATCTACTTAAAAAAACGATCTGTCTTATTACTGTTAAGATTTAAGGATAACGATGTAAATAGTTAAATATAAGACTTTTTTTTATTAGCCTATGCTGTCCCACTGCTATAATAAGTACGCAAAAAAAAATTGACTACAATCTGTGTTAAAAAGCGTAAAGTATAATGTCACAACAAAATACTTATGTTTTTTTCCTTGTTTTATAATTTTTCCTTGTATGCTGGGTTATACTAGAACGTTGTTAGTTTGAAACGTCAGAGATAATTCCAGCAGCCATGAGGTAGTCCTTAAATGTTCACAGTAGTGAAGACAATTATAATTACTATTTAAGTTGAACAACTTACCTTATTATTTATCAATATTATATATAAAAAATGTATTTAATTGTTTTATTTATTTTATTATTTTTTTACTCCAGCATTTGCTACATAACAAGTTTTTTTTCTTCTTTTCATAAAGGTCACTTGTGTTTTTTAAATAGGAGTTTAACATTTTGTTTTTTACTTTTTTATTCTTGCTGGGGCTTCCACCGAAGTGCGCTGTATAATATTATCTTTTAAATCAATTGCCGTGAATTTGGCGTACACGTGTTTCCATGTCTGTCTTATATATTTAGACCTATATTTTTTTCATACTTTCCGTTGTCGTCTTGTTTACAGAACAGCGCCTGGAAGGTATTTGAGGTAAACGTTGAATACATAGCGAATGTTGCATTGGTTTGTACTGACCGCTTTCATACGTGTGGGGGCTTATATCATTTTTTTTGGGGAAGTGGCGTAGCCAGCGAGGTTACATGGGGGTACCCGTTTGAAAGTTGGGTTTTTTGATATTTTGATTTTATATAAAGATTAAGATGAGGCATTCGAAAAAGGCAGTGTACATTTTCGCTATTGTAAGCAATGAAAGTTAAATACGTGAACGGAATTTTAGTATGTTATTTTTGATTACATATTCTAGCGAACTGGGGTAGAAAAACATGATTAGTAATATGTCCTCTATAGATTTCAATTCCAAAGAGGTGACATTTTCTATTTTATATTTGATACTTATTCCGGAACTATATTATTATGTATTTATAATTCAAAAATTTCAAAAACGATAGTAATGCTTTTTATCTAGCGAATTAGGAAAAATCCTGTGATTTACTTGTGTAGTTTATTTTATATGATTCATTCTATACTTTCGCCGCTTATATCGCCTACATTTTGTGAATTGAGCTAACTCATCGCAGCTATGTAAAATGAGCGGAGCTGCGAGCGTGGAAATTATTTTCAGGTGCCTCGTCTTAATAAATTTTGACCGGAGTTAAGTTAGCTGCAAGTGTCACTGAGTAATTTATCTCTACAATATGGGACAGCTAACTTCAGTGGTCATTTTCGATTCTTTTTAATTTTGATGTTCTCCCTTGTATGTAGAATATTTGTTCCTAATCTGCAAACTGATAACAAATATTCAACTTACTAATGATGCTTTTAAACTGACTTATCACAACATTTGACACCTGCTCTGTTGCTACGCCACTGATTTTGATTAGAATGTTCTAGAGAAAAGTGAAAAAGGTTAGGGCTAGTGGCAAGAGATTGATCGTCTTGGTGTTCATTGAGGGAGGCCTATGTTCAGCAGTAGACTGATAAAGGCTGTTGATGAATATGACAATAATGAAATAAAATTGTTTCATACACCTCTTTTTTGCGTTTCGGTCGGATAAAATCTGAATGATATATTTTTTGTACTACACTCACTGTTATCTGCAATATTGCCTTGTGGGTTGATCAAATGCGGGTTTTTCCTCATCTGTATCTGTCTATTTTAATGTATTAAAATATATGAGTCAAACTTATATAAATTTTGTAAAATCATGTAACTAAAATAAAGGTAATCACGATAAAGAAATACTTCATTGATACAGAGAGGCAGGTACATTTTTTGAGTAATCTTCGTAAAAAGATAGACTTCATGAAGAGGCCTAGAGACCGATCTAGGTCCCTCCATTAAGTCAAACGGGACCGCCCATTCGGGGCTTTAGTTTTGAGACAGCATTTCATTAAATGAAGAGCGGATTGCGAGGCGATCTTTCATCTCACACATGTGTTTTGAAATGCTTACTGCTTAAACTGTTTTTATAACTACGAATGTTAACTCTTGTTGCGTTTGGATGGTGCTAATATATATAGATGTTTTCGATGTTTTGAAAGATATTTTTGTGTTTTTTTAAGTAATAGACCTTGTACAGCAATTGTGGGTTTTATTTTATAGTATCATTAGACTCATTTTTAGGTGTACCATCATTTCATTATATCCCAACCAATATTCTGCATGGTTGTTGCACTGGTTTTTATATCGCATTAGGGGGCGAAACCAACGTAAGGAAGTATACTATTTGAATGGGAATTAGCAGTCTGGGGTATTTAATTTTTATATTAATGTAAAGATTAGAGCTTAGCAGGTTTCCTAATACAATAGTGACTTACACGCGATTCGGTTGGATTCAAGTTTGACTTTAGTACGTACGCGCTGGCGTGCGAGAAGTTAGCTAAGTGACGTCATTATGTAGGCATCGTCAAAGAATTCAGACGTACATAGGACAAGGACAGTTCTTAAGGATTTTTTGTGCCGACTTTATTGGGGACTAGTCCCCAGTTCGCACTCGCTCGCTCTCGTAGGCTTATATGCTGGCGACACCGCGGTGTCCCTCTCGTCACGCCGCCAGGCGGACATTTACAGGCGGATATTTACATTTGCAGAGTTTGTCCTCAAAGCGCTCATAAGAACAGTCCTTCTATGTACGTCTGTATTCTTTGACAATGCCTTCATTTTGAGGTCACTTAGCTAACTTCCCACTGACCGTGTTGAAATGCGCCCAGTATACCAAAAAAACATTTGAAATATAATAATAAAATGTATAACATTGTTCATAGGTCCGCTAGTATAATGAGTTCGAAGTCCGCGCCCGGCATAATAATGGCAACCGGTGTTATGGGCAAGTCGCTGAAGGGGATACCGGGGGTGTACATAAGCAGAGACGCGGGACTCACTTGGAAGAGAGTACTTAAGGAATACTACTTCTTCAACTTTGGCGACCACGGCGGCGTGTTGATCGCCGTCAAATACTTCAAGACCAGAGGAGAGACGCGGCGGATACTGTATTCGACGAACGAAGGATTGGATTGGAAGTCTTACCAGTGAGTATATAAAAGTCTATGGGTGTCATCTTTCTTTGTCCGTGGAACAGTTACATCTGCAAGAAAAGCAGTGTAATTACTGCCACCGACATTTAACATCAGTGAACGAGTAGTATGGGCTAAATTTTTACGTTCAATTTGTTCACCTTTTTTTAAACGCCGTGAAATGCGCATATGCATCACGCGGGGGAGTGGGTCTCCCCAGGCGGGTATGTGGGACTCGCTGCGCCCGAGAGCTGGTAAGTGGACGCAGCTCTACCCACTAAAACCCGGCGAGTGCCACCAATGCCGCCTTTGGTGGGGGGCTCCAGATCTGCTAGCAACAGGGCACCTAGACGGCTAGTCAGTCCTTCAGGATACCGACGCCACCTTCACAGTGGGGTTGTCTCGCACCACAGAACAACCCCTCCCAACGTCGGGATAGTACAATGAGGTAAGGTTTCCGTCCTCACCTCTTGCCCTTTGCTCTTCTGCCCCCTCTTATAAGAGGGGTACAAAGAGCCCCCTCCACTTAATTCGCTTTGCTCAAGGTGCTAGGCTTACCCTGGGCTAGTGAGACCTACCGTCACGACAAGGCCTGAACCATGGTGAAATGAATGAGTAGCCAGGCTAGTCTCAGGTTAACTTGTGTTGATGGGCGACGTTGACCACCACAACCAACAAGGCACCACAGGGGTCACAAGGGCCTCTCAATGAAATTCCGAGCCCTCTAGTCTATTGTTGCTCTAAAAATAATAAATGATAGCACCATTTACTAATTACAAGTTTTATCGATGTTAGATTGTGTAGTGTGTTATTGAAAATGTATATGGATAGATAAAACTAATTTAACCGTATTACGAGTCCACTCTTATCAGTCAAGGGCGTTGATAGATGAAATATTATATTTCCTTTACAGTTTATACGTTAACCTAGTCCCATGTAGTTTTATGACTTGGCATGTATAATGTAATGATGTCTCTTCGAAATCAAACGATGAGGTCATTTTATCTGCTCGGTAAAATGCTGGTTAATGAACTTTACTATATTCAAAGACGTTTAATCTTGTTGTTTTATTTTATTAAGTACTAGCCGTTGCCCGCAGCTTCGCGTGCGTTTACTAAAATTCACATTATAATATATTAATGCCGAATACACGCTAAAATCTTGTAAATAAATAAATAACACACACATACACACGTGTAAAAGCTCGGATCGAACTCGCAATCGATCGAAATCCATGACTCGGCTGACGACTCCCGTCTAAACTGGTAATGATATACAATAATAACATGAAAATACTGCTTAATTCTCTTCACATTCATTTAAATCTGCAAACTAAGGGATGTTTAAATTCTATAGAATCCATATTTATGAATAATATTGTTATTTAGATTCAACGCTGACGACCTTCGTATATACGGCCTGATGACGGAGCCGGGAGAGAACACCACCACGTTCACCATGTTCGGCTCAGCCAACGAACAGCATCAGTGGATCATCATCACCATAGACCTGCTCAACGCGTTCCCCAGAAACTGCACCCCAAGCGACTACAAGTTCTGGTCTCCAACGCCTCCAAACTCGACCGTGTCGTGCATTCTCGGCTTGAAGGACACCTTCCAACGACGACTCGCCAACTCGAACTGTTACAACGGAGTCGAATACGAGCGGCCCATCGAGAGGAAGCTGTGCGTTTGCAGCCGACAGGACTACGAATGCGACTTTGGCTTCGTACTCTCCAATAATATATGTGTACGGAACCAAAGCATGAAGTTCGACCCGTACGCCGTGCCTTCGTACTGCCGGCCGGGCGAGTTCTACAAACGCACGAAAGGCTACCGCAAAATCGACGGGGACATCTGTACGCGATCGTACTACATGCCGTACGAACCTGACAACATACCGTGCCCGATAAACGAGCCCGCTGAGTTCATCCTCGTCGCTCTGAGAGACAAAATCGCCCGTATCGACCTATTCGACAACTCCACTCTGATCCCCGTGAAAGGCCAAGAGCACATCGTCGCCATCGAGTTCGACATGAAAAACGATTGTATTTACTGGGCTGACATCGAAATAGACAAGATAAGTCGCCAATGCTTCTCCAACGGCAACGCACAAGAAGTCGTAGTGGACACCGAATTGGCGAGCATCGAAGGCATGGCTCTGGACTGGATCTCGAATGTTCTATTCTTTGTGGACGGCATGAGGAAAACGATCGAAGCGGTGAGGACGGATCTCACTAGCCAAGGCAGAATGAGGGTTACCATCCTCGATTCTAAGGTCCTGTCGAAGCCGCGAGGCATCGCCGTTCATCCGAGGGCCGGTTACCTATACTGGACTGACTGGGATCGAAACAGTCCATCCGTGTCCCGTTCCAACCTGGACGGCTCTGACGTGAAGAAGCTGTTCACCCAGCCCATAGTCAAGTGGCCCAATGGAATAACCGTCGATCAGATGGCCGAGAGGATATACTGGGTGGACGCGATGGAGGACTACATAGCGAGTGCGGATCTGAACGGGAAATATTTCCGGAAGATTCTATCGAACGACGAGAAAGTGTCGCACCCGTTCGCGGTTGCTGTTCTCAAGGGCAAAATGTACTGGGACGATTGGAAGGCCAAGTCCATTTTCATAGCCGACAAGGACACTGGTGCCAACGTTATCACCATCAACGACTCGTTCTCTGGCCTCATGGACCTGAAGGTGTTCGCGCATTCCCTCCAATACGGAACCAACGCGTGTTCGTTCAACGTGACCGGCTGCGACACGCTGTGCCTGGGCGGACCGGACAACACGTTCTCGTGCCTCTGCCCCGATGGATTCAAGAGGGTCAACGGCAAGTGCCTCTGTCCCAACGGCATGGAGCCCGCGCCGAACATGACCTGCCCCAAGAAAGAAGGCTCGTGTGCTGAGGTAACATATTTTTTTTAAATTAAATATTATATTGTTATTGCCTGCCGAAAAAAGCGTATGTAAGTTGGCTATTACTTCCTCTTTTATTTCCTTATTTATTTGACTATTACTAGACAGACAAATAACCTAATTATCTGTCTGTGGTACCGTAATTAAATTTGGAATCAATTTGAAAGCGGTTATTTAATTCTAACACAGACAGTCCCGTGATGGTTCATAGACACACTTGATCAAAACTTCCTTTATTATTGAGGTGAATTTTTATGACTGATAACATATATATAACACATTTAGCGTTCCGAACTCGTTGGTGATTGATAGAATCTTTCAGAACGAGTTTACGTGCAAGAACGGCATGTGCATCACCAGCAGTTGGCGCTGCAACGGAAACAACGACTGCGGCGACGGCTCCGACGAGGAAGGCTGCAAGTGCCCGCCGCTGTGGCTCGACTGCGGCGACGGACGCTGCTACAAGCCGCACTGGCGCTGCGACAGCGAGCCCGACTGCGCCGACATGAGCGACGAGAAGGGTCAGTACTAAGTATCATCATCATTACCATATTTTGAAGTGAAACTTCTTTAGAATCGTTGTGATTTCAAACCGGATGCAACGGAAAAAACGACAGGTAAGAGACACAAATACAAAAGAGCGAGATAGCATATGTCGGTGTGTATGTATATTGCACACTGTTTAATACTTCCTTGTATTGGAAGCATTTAACGTGTGTTTCACTTCTATCGTGTGTGAATCGCACACATACCTTTTTTTTAGTGGGCGGCACTTTTGTGTTCTCCGGAAACTTGTTTTTTTTCAATAAATTATCACCTGGATTCACTGCGTTTTTGCAGTCAGAAAACCCTACAAAACTATGTAAGAGGCATATATTCGACAGTCAACGGTAAAATAAGTGATGATGATGACAACGATAATCACTGGATGATATGTATTTCAGACTGCGGCAAACCGAACTGCACGCAAAACCAATTTCAGTGCGACAACGGCAACTGCATAGAAAAGACATGGCTGTGCGACGGAGACAACGACTGCCGGGACGGCTCCGACGAGAGGAACTGCACGGTATGTGGATATTGCTTGTGATTTCGCGTACAATAGGCATGATGACAGTATCTAAGAATCACTAAAATTATAATTTAAAATAAATATATAAGATAAGAGACACTCTAAATAAATCACTTAATTTTAAATTACATGTGTGATTCTTTTTATTTTAATAAAAAATAAAGCTATGAAAAATGTCTATCCGTCATATTAGGTCAAACACTAATCACAAGCTCGTGACGTCACGCTTCTGTAAGTTTTAACATTTATGTCGGAACCGCACGCTTGCCAAGCCTCGGCAAGCCCTCACAAATTCAAACGTGTGGATACAGAAATTGTCTTGGCTTGCGTAAGTTTGCAAGGGTTTGTGGCCGATCCGACGAGTGTCGGGTTTTATTCACAAGTCAAAGGGAATTTGCCGCGAGTGCTTGCGATACGTCCACATGCTTGTGACTTGACTATATAACATGCGAACTGTCAAATGTTTACGAAAGCGTGACGTCATAAACAGACGCCATTACTATTCTAGTGTTTTGGTGCAAAATATAAATGTATTTTTAAAGGTAATTTTTTCCCTGTAAACTTTATTTTTTTTGCAGAAATAATATTAATTTTGGATAAAGTAGATACGCAAAAACATCGTGGAGTAGTTTTTTATAATTTGTAATCATGCCTTTTTTAAACTATTTCGAAAAAGTTGACAAATCAAGTTAACAATTTCCCTAAAAAAAAAAAACGCGAGTGCTGTGGTACATATAGTTTATTACTGGTACTTATTACGAAGATGTATAATGTATGATTATTTTCTATTTTATATTTATTCAGCAAAACCTGCCGAAGCGGCCCGACGTGACCCAGTGCGCGGGCAACGTGTTCGCGTGCAACACCAGCGGGCTGTGCATCCCCGCGTCGTGGGTGTGCGACGGCGACCGCGACTGCCCCGCCGGCGACGACGAGCGCGACGACCGCTGCCGCAACTCCACGTGCGCGCCATACCTCTTCAAGTGCCCCAGCGGCAAGTGCATCTACAAGGCGTGGGTGAGTGGTGGTCACGGGTCCCCCCCAGGGTGCTCAAAAGACTATTCGAGTTTGATTCACTTGGCTTTGGAACCGGTGGTAGATTCGGACTGATCGATTAGTTATTATACGTTAAATGGCTTCTTTACAACATGGTCCAGATTATAGTTCGACGGTTCACCGGTCTTTTAGATTACTCTTTAATATTCAAGTATAAAGCTGCATATTCCCAATATACGAACATTCCTAAAATTATAGTAAATATTAGTAGTATAGTTTCCTTCGTTTATGATTGTTTAACATCTTATGATTAATTATTAGTTAATAACATGCCAGCCTTGGACTCAAGGTGGGGCAACCTGGGTGGTAACTTAAGCTGTGTAGGCTCTGCGCCTATGCCAATTTGTTATTCTGTAAATTTAGAACGCACTTTTGGTTTTGATCGCACTTTTTTATGTAGACTAATTTTTTTGATATTATGATTGTTGTTGTTGTTGCATAAGAAAAAAAAAATTTTTTGTTTAATTAGGCACCTTATAGGTCAGAACCAGGGTGGGGCAAGCGCCCCAGTGTGGCTACGTCCATGGTTTATAAGTATAATTGTAACTAACAAAATATGGATTGCTAAGTCTGACTTAAATGTATTATTATTATTATTATGGTCATTAATCGGTGTGAAGTATTCAAAGCCATCTCGAATGTTTCAGTTTTTTAAATACATTACAAGTTTCTTTTATTTTTAAAATATTAAGTAATTATCTAAGACCTTCATGGAAGACCTGTTCCATGAGTCCCGTTGGTAAACCTCTATCGCGTGGGTAACAGGTCTGCGACGGAGAGAACGACTGCAGCGACGAGGAAGCGTCCGACGAGAAGAACTGCCCCGGCGTCGGGCCGTCCAAGCTGATCCCTCGCCCCACCACCACCCGGCCCGAGTTCCCCCACAACGGCACCTGCTTCGATTGGATGTTCAAGTGCGCCAACGGCAACTGCCTGCCGTACTGGTGGCACTGCGACGGCATCAACGACTGCGGCGACGGCTCCGACGAGCTCGCCTGCAACACCAAGGCGCCGGAGTCCTCCGCCGCGACGCCCGATGACGCGATAAAACACACCTGCGGGAAGAATCACTTCGCCTGCGCCCCTGGTGAGTATAGTTTGAGAGATTTGTCGACGTCGTCAATATACTGCGGGTTTACTTGGAAGTCTGACGTTTGTTGCTTTTTCCGAGACATAAGTTTTGATGCAGTAAAGACCTTTTTAGTTAATATTATTCGTAATGTTATTACAAAAAGTAAAATTAAAAATATTTTAAAATATTAATAATATTAGTAAAAATAACAAAATGAAACATGCAATGAGACCTGTGTCTTGTGTATGGTACAAACAACACTTCAGAAAATTGGCTTCAAGCGAGCGTCATATCAATAAGAGCTCGGCCGAGTCTCCACTAAGGCAGCATAGTGAATTAATTATAGTAGGAAAAGGATCACCCTTTTGTAATATAGTCTATATAACTTTTTTACCAGGCGTGTGCATATCGATGTCGTGGGTATGCGACGGCACCAAGGACTGCGTGGACGGGTCGGACGAGCGCGGCTGCGCGCGCCCCCCGCCCGCGTCCACCGCGCCACCCGCGCGCTGCGGGCCCGACGCCACGGCGTGCGCGGACGGCTCACAGTGCGTGCGCGACACGCAGCTGTGCGACGGCGTCGTTGACTGCGCGGATCGCAGCGACGAGATGCACTGTAACGCGGTCGGTACTCTTATTTGTTATCCACGGCCTACATTGCAATAATATAAAAAATAAATATATATATCCTAATATAATATTATAAATGGGAAAGTTTGTGAAGATGTTTGTTACTCTTTCACGCAAAAACTACTGAATGGATTTTGATGAAACTTTACAAGAATATAGCTTATACATCAGAATAACACAAGCTATAATTTATCTCCGTACTCCCACGGGAACGGGAAGTACGCGAGTGAAACCGCGGGCCGCTGCTAGTATAAAATAATATACACTTGACCACAGTGTAAAGACTTTGATTTCATGGTTTAAGCTAAGAGTTTTGACGCAAAGTGACTTACTTATAAAATACAATGTGCTATGATCATGCTCAAAACTTAAAAGTAACTTCAGTATGGCCGAGTTTAATTAAAGGCGAAACGTGGGTTGCGTACGATACGGACAATTTCAACTTGCCCACATTAAAGATTGTAAAAAAGGATTTTTCTATAATACATACTTTGTAAAATTAAAAAGATATTATTACGTGATTTAAGAATAGCTAGTTATTAACCTTCTTCGGATATCTGAGTTATACATTGATAGTGCATGACCTTTGATTCTAACCCAACTGTTATTCCCCTACAGAACCACCAGCCGACCGTGAACTGCTCCGAGCGATACTTCTCGTGCGACGACGGAACCCGCTGCCTCTTCAAGGCGATGGTGTGCAACGGACAACAGGACTGCTTCGACGGCACCGACGAGGATAACTGCACTAGCGCTGAGAACGAATCTGGACTTGCCTATCGGGTAAGTATCAACCCTTATGTGTCCCACTGCTGGGCACGGGTGTCCTCCTCGAAATCAGGCAAGGAGGGTAGTGGGCCATAGTTCACCGATGCGCTGACCCAATGCGGGTTGGTGAACTTCACATACCTTTCAAAGACTTTTAATCTCATCAGGCATGCAGGTTTCTTCACGATGTTTTCCTTCACCGGTGAGCGAGCGATGGTCTCGTGTGTGCACTTAGAAATTTAGAAAAACTCATTTCAAGGCACTCGGACGGGTCAGGATCGAACCCGGAACCTCTCGCTTGAGAGGCCGAGCCCATTACGCACAGGACCACCGTCGCTCCGTCCGAGCCTATCGGGTAATTAATGTTAATACGAAAGTCGGTCGTCCCAGCATGTCAGAATTCATTCATAATCAATTAAAATCTATAACGAAAGATCACGGCTTGATGCCGTCTTCCCTCACTACATTCGGGAGCATCCTTTTCCTTTTTTTTTGTATTCTGCAACTTAGCACTCTTTGTTGGTAATAGATTGTCAGGTTTCCCACTTCGTATATATCCGTAGCAGAGTCATACATCCAGTGATGATAATCTCGACATTTGCTATCGTGAAATTAAAGTCAAATCATTTTAAAGAAATCCCACGTATTAACTAGTTTTTACGGAGTCTGTCGTATATGATATAGCAGCGCATAGTTTCAATTATTTATTTGTCTTCATCGGCGTCACGTGATCGGTATATTTTATGTTCTCTAGCACTTGAGTATCGGCGTGGTCCAGTCGTCGATCAACGCGACTAGCTTCCTGATCTCGTGCTGGATGCCGCAGCCGAGGACGGTGCTGTACAACTTCCTGCCCTCCATATCGAAGGTGGGGGAGGGCGTGTGGAAGAATATGACGTGGATCAGCGGCAGTGTTTACAGGTTTGTTATATATGTTATCCCGCTTTACTTGCTTCAACCATATTTAAGTCGCATTTGGACTGAGGGTGTTTATTTTATAGCCTTCCAGAAGTTTTTTTTTCGGTTGGAGCTACGCTAATGGCCCTAATTCTTCATCGGTAGCGAGGTGAGCCGGTTGGCTTTACCTTGTGATATAGTAAGTGGAGGGGTTGCCCCCCGCCAGCCGTGGAGTGTGACTTCCACCGCTTCATGGCGTCGGCTTTTTTCCTGTAATTTCCTTCTAGAAGTGTCCTGTGATTTTATCCACGTACTTCACATTATTATAAGCGTAGAGGGATAATATAATATGGCACTCAAGCCTACATAACTCACAAGTCACACCATCTTTATGATGAAACAACTTTTACGGATTTTATCGCGGTTTATTTAGTTTTTTATGAGCCCGACGTTTCCGTTAAAGTACCCGAAAGAGAATAATGAGTGAAATTCTCGTAAACATAAGAAAAAAATATGTCACACCATCTTAAAAGTATATCCGCCAATCAGACAGACGGTGAGGAATTAATTTGTGTTTTATATTTCAGATTCACAAATTTGGAGCCGTATACGAATTACAACGTGACGGTTTACATTCACAATACTAAGTCGAACGCGATATATCCCTCGCTGAGGTTTATCAACACCACCACCGGGGAAGGAGGTGAGTACTTCCATTTTATTATCCTCTCCTGATTTCTTTTGATTATATTCTTAGCGATTTCCAAGGAAACGTGTTCCTCGGGCTGTCAGAGATCGTACTGGAGGATCATTTCTTTATCGCTGTCGATCCTAGCTGCACAGGTGTCGTGACCGTAATGGGCCTAGCCCGTACAAAAATGTTTTTACGTAGCCAAGATTATCTACCTCCTCCCCTTCATACGCATAAAAGTATTAAGGTAGCGTAGTTTATCTCACCGTACTGTTAACCCCACAGTGCCCTCTCCCCCCCGGCGGCTGTCCGTGCGTCAGATGGTGGGCAGTCGCGTGAACGTGGAGTGGGACGCGCCGGCGGACCCGCGCGGGCGGCTGCGCTACTACAGCGTGTACTACGTGCCGCCGCTGCCGCCTCTCGAGCGAGTCGTGCCCGCGGGCAACGCCACCGTATCTGTCACTCTGGACGCATACTTCAAACCGAATAAAAACTACTCGTTCTGGGTAAGATTAATGACTGCACCGTTTAACTCGTCCCGAGCAGGGAAGCAGCAAACCTAATAAATACATACATATTATTCATCATCATTCATTTAATCTTCATATACATATTTGATTAAGATGTACGTTTTGTGTTTTTTATTAGAGAATGATTTATGCGCACTGCAAGATGTAGTTTCTATGGAACAATATCTATTCAACAGGTGACGGCGTCGAATGACGCGCACACGTCTCAGCCGACTGACATCGTTTACCTGATGTTCGACGAGGTAGGAGACGTGGATGAGATTGTCAACGCGACGGTGGCGCGCGACAACGCTACTGCAGTGACGCTGCGCTGGCACCGCCTGCGGGGCGTGACCGGGTACGAGGTGCGCGCACGCCCCCCGCACGACTACTGCCCGCTGCCGCCCGTGCGCACCTCTGACAACAACGTCACCAGTGAGTACATTGGGTATTTTATAAAATATACATATTATTCGTAACATATCAGCGATACGGGAAACGAATACATTCCCGATAGGAGCCTTCCGTGTGCACTATAAAAATAACACCTAGGAGTCAGTCCACATTGAATAAAATTTTAATTTTCGGCGACAGTTTAGAGGTGATGTGTACTGAGATATAAAAATTAAATGAACCCCATATAAAATTAAACGATAAATAAAGTCTAACTTCGTCAGTCACGTCAGTAATACTGAAAGCGCATTGTAATTCTATATCGAAAATGTGTGTTATCACTATATTTTATCACAGTTGCAAATCTACCGCCGGGCGTCCGCATGGTGTTCGAGATACGAGCGTACAAGGACGATATCATGGGAAAGTCATTCAACATCCCACTGACGACCGATGGCGTGCCTGACGAGGCGCCGCAAATGACGGTGCGTACGCGCGGCCCTGGGGCGGAGCTCACGTGGGCGCGCCCCTCCGCCGAGCGGTACCGTGGGCGGACCTTGCAGTACGAGGTGCACTACACCAACACGCTGCAATGGTCGCGGTACACGGACCTAGTCATGGTCAATGGTGAGTTTTTATGTTAGTCGGATAAGCGAGCTTTCAGTCGTGCCAATGGTAAGGGGTCATCGTCGTCCATGAACATAATGTTTACCAGGAACTATCTCAGGCAACTCATTCGTTAATTGCGATCCCAGTTCCAAGTTTCACCTTCGACCCCAAAAGACGAGTGTCAATAAGTTTGACCGCAAACTATTTTTGTCTGCGGCACCATATATCTTAACGATTGAACTTATTTTGAAGCAGATTTAAGTGGCAGTAAAATCCACATGTATAAGAATTTCACCACACATTTAATTGAATTCTGTTCAGTCATTTTGATTTGTAATTGAGTTGGGATTTTTGGAAACTGCAACATTTCATTGTTTGAATAAAAATAATATAAATATATAATGTTCATTTCACCTCCCATGGCAAAATGAAATCTTTATATCATCACACAATCTGTTTTATAGAAATATTATACATAATATATTAAATATTATATGAAATTAAGAGTTATATTGTTTGTAATATTTAATTATTTATTTGATTAGATACGAAGATAGTGACAACGAACACTAGTCTTTTCTTGGACGACCTGAAGCCGTGCGAGCGGTACATATTCACCGTGGCGCTGGTGGGCGGGCCGCACAGCGCTTTCAAGGAGGTCATCACCCGCGAGAATTCAACGTATGTATTGTTATTATATTAATTATCACTATCATCCACCCTATATGCTCTACGGCAGGGCACGGGTCTCCTCGAAATCTTTAAAGACTTTGTATCTCATCAGGAAAGCAGGTTTTCTCACGATCGGCCGGTTTTGAAAAGGCTGATCAATGCAAAAATTAACTAACCAACTGTCAAACCGGTTGTTAAGTGTCAAATGAGTTGCTAAAAGCATGGCTAAATTACATAATTAGATCAGCCTGTCAATTGATATAAAAACTACTATGAAAAGCTTTCAGATTTGATTTTAGAGTCGTATGTTAACCGCCATTAACAGCCATGCTAGTTGACATACACTTTGACCAACGTTTTAGAAACCGGGCGTTTGTTTTCTAAAAACTGATAAATGTTATTTCTCTGTCTTGATTCATGAAGTGTCGATCTAACCCACACCTGATTTCGATGAGCAGAAAGTACAGGAGTTATGAAGGTCGCTTATTATGATGATGATGAATGATCGAAATAAAGATTAAAGAATTTTTGTATTAACAGTGCACCGGTGAGGGACATGCACTGTGTGTTCGACGAGAAGAGCGGTGACTTGAAGGTCAGCTGGCGAGCAAACTGTGACGTCATACAGCAGCCCGTCAAGTACTTGGTGAGTAGTTGGTGTCATGCTTACTCGGATAGTGTTTAAAAGAGTATGTGTGTATTACCCTACTACTATTATATACGTGAAAGTTTGTAAGTATGGTTGTTTGTTACTCTTCCACGTAAAAACTACTGAATGGATTTTGATAAAACTTTACAATAATACAGCTTATACATCAGAATAACACATAGGCTATTTATCCCCTTTCTCCCACGGGAATGGGAATCACGCGGGTGAATAACCGCGGAGCGCACCTTGTAAAGAAATATATTTATTGTAGCAGTGCCAATATTAAGCGTATCCCGCCCGTCGATAAAACAACCTAAAATTAAAAAGAACATTATATTATACATGAGTCGGAAACGAGTCTTGGTTCATTGAGCCCACATATTATGGTTTAGGAAACGAACGGACGGACGGAAAATGTTGATAATGATAATACATTTACTATTGTTGATACACCATGACAGTGGGAGGATGCCCTTGTGCCACGCCCCCGCCCGCATACGTATGTATTATATCTTCCGCGAATACCTTAGTTTGCTTCGGAAGGAGAGACAGTGTAATTACAGCCACCGATGCTTATCGCCTTATGTCCCAGGATAACACATGAAAGACTTGCCTAGGCTGGCGGGTTTATCATTTATGTTAGGTGTTATGTTTATGGGCGATGCTAACCACTTGCTACCGAAACGTCTGTCAGTATGTATAGCCAAATTACAAAAACTCATCATTGACCATGGCTTAGTCCGTGTAGCACGAACACCACAGCTTTTTAGTGTACTGTACTTCGTACTTAATCTCCGCCTACGGCATCGCTCGGCGGAGGGGCGTAAAAACAAGCTCCGCCCTTCGCCAACTAACATAAAGAGCTAGTTGGTAAAGTGTAAAGTCAACGGATTTTCCTCGTTTGTTTTTCAGATAAGAGTGAAAGAAGTTGAGCGCGAAGAGATCAGCTACTACATGTTAGACAACACAGACAATATCACTCTTGAACATGTGTTCCGGGAGGTTCCCTTCGGCGGGAGATACAACATCTGTGTAGCTGTAAGTTGACTCATATTTTGATAAAGTTATTCTTAAAGCAGACGCTTCAAACTTGTTGGATTAAAAGATTAGATAAAAACTTAGACGGCTGCAAACATCGACCACACAGCCTATAGACTCCTAATGTGTGACGTATTAAATGCATTCTGGCAACTAGCTGAGGTGAGACGAAAGGGGTTGCAATGCTGTGATTAGCTAATTCAATGTCATACATTACCAATCACAGAACGTAAAAAAGAAATGGATATATTTCGCAACGGGAAAGAATGAGACGACACGATAGTTTGAGTACATTGTTTACGGCTTACATCGGAACTATAAGTCAGACGTGTCGCCAGAACCCGTTCCCCTGTTATTAGGAGTCTATGGGTTATGCGGTCGATGGCTACAAATAACGATAATAATCCCGTTTTGATGAAGCTGGTGACAAGTGCGGAGTAATTTCCTTGTCCCCTAACGACAGCACGACATTTCAATGTGCATTAGCATTAAATATTTATTAACATTAGTTAAAAATAATTCTTGAATCTTAACAAAATACTTTCTATTTTGTCGGGTGCCATATGAAATGTTTCTTATGTGAAGCGTATGTTGGTCCTTAGACGTCGGTGAACCCGGACGGGCCGCAGTGCCAGCTGGTCCGCAGCGGCGCGCTGGAGCCCCCGCGCCGCCTCATGGCGTGGCAGGGGCCCGACGGACGGATCATGGTCTCGTGGGTGCACCTCGACCAGAACAACTCCAACAACAAGTATGTAATAATGTATCTGTTTCATAACAAACAACAACTTTTTCTTCAATTCAAAATGTCACCCGAACAACTCGATTTCCGTCAATCTACACGTTACGACGATACGTTTATATGTATCTTGCCTCGCAAAACTGTGACTCAGTTGTCAACCACGGTATGTCGGAACCATTGTAACTAATCGATTTTGTCATCTGCCCCTCTAGACAAGTGGCAAACGCTTGATTCTATTCCTTTGCGTCTTTTCGCTAACTCATAGGGTCGCGGCAAAATTTTTAAAAACGTTTAAGACACATAAAGTTTTGTTTGTAAAAACGTTTAACAAAATCTGAACATTATTATTATAATATTTCTTGAAATTTTTTTTAATGTCGAAAGCTACATAATCCCCCCATAAAGTCCCATACAATAAGTATTCTTTTCTATTATATTCTTTAGTGATTATGACACTCTACTAAGGGGGACGAATTACATACGTTTACGTAAAACGCAAAGGAATAGAATCGGCGCGTATATCACTTGTCTAGGGGTGCTGGTGTGGCACTTGTGGTCTATCCATGTCTGTGATCACTTAATATAGGGTGACGCACAGGTCGTTTGGGCAGAAGGCAAATTTCATTCTACTTCTATAAAAATAAAATGATACAACTTATTTATGGATTTTATTACGGCTACTTATTACGACCTCCGTAGGACATTTCTCACTTACCACGGTTGCTGTAAATAATGAAATATTGGGAAAAAACTTTTCAAACCGAGATTCAATCCGTTAAAAAAAACTGTATTACTGTATTATGTGTCCAATTGTTTTTTTTTAAATAAGAGCGTAAGAAGAACCTTTTTTAAATCGAATTCTATCGGTATGTATTCCAGATATGTATACCAAGTGATAGTGTCGGACAAGGAGATCCCCGAGAACCTGGTGAAGTTCACGCCGGACATGGACGTGATCGAAGCCCAGTTCTCGCCCGTGATGGTGCGCGCGCTGCCCTCCCCCGGCGCCAAGTACGTGGCGGTGCGCGCGCGCAACGAGCTCGGCTACTTCAGCGACATCAGCGAGGTGCAGGCGCTCTGGGTCCAAGGTATGTTCGAACTGGGGAATGCCAGTGCCAGTAATAATGTGTGTAGAGAATAATGATGTATTAATATATTTTTTTCCGAACTGAAAGTTTAATACATGCTGGATTTGGGTTTTAATTATTGTCTTATATACTATAGTAGTATGTATTGTTTGTATTTTTTTTTGTAAAAGAATATTATTTGAAAAGATTAGTTCCACTGAATTTGTTTCGCCGGTTCTTCTCAGTGGACTTGCTTTGGAACCGGTGGTAGACTCAATTAACGTTCAAAAAGATACTTTGATGGTACTTTGAATTTTGATATTTGAACTTTGGTATTTTGAAAAAAAAAAAATTGATTTTGATTTTTAATGCGTTTATATCTGGAATCAACGGTATTAAAAATCTATTTATCAGTTCGTCTGCTTTTCCTATTCAATTAATATAAAAAACAACAAACAAAGTCGCGCTCTGAGCCTAGTTCCGAAACTCGTTAGTAGAGTAATAACAAATTCACAGATTTCAGATTTACGTGATTTCTCTAGATTGCAAAGTCTTCATATAAGGATTCTTCGTTTCTCTAAGGAACGGAACCATAAATATTACAATGTCTCTCACTGTTATTGACAGATCCGCTGGCGCTGCAGTCGGAGGGCAGGAGCATGGACGTGTGGTGGTGGCTCGGCGGGCTCCTGGTGGTTGTGGCGGTGGTGGGTGTGTCCCACGAGCTGCTGCGCCGACGCCGCGCCGCGCGCCGCCTGCCGCACACGCCGCGCTACGACAGCCGCCGCGGACAGGCCACCATACACGGTACGTTGGAGGAGATAGTGAGACGAGAGGACATGGAACTCTAAGTCTATTCATGTATAATAATATGTTATTTGTATTCTTTTAATTGTGTGACTGTTTGTTTCCTGAATAAAATAAAATAAACAAATAAAAGAGACTGTGAACAAACACACCCATATTGCACACATTCATTCTTTCATCATATAATTTGTTTGCACTTGAGGTATTCGAACTTCGATCGCTGTGTAAAACCTGACCATTTAGCCTGACCACTCGATTAGACGGACTTCGAGAATACGTCGGGAAAAAGAGACGCGCCCAGGGGGCCTAGCCAAAATGCCATTAAGAAAGCGTTAGCTAAGTTCGAAAATGATAATATGTATGAGATTTACATAAGGCCGCGCTTAATCACGTGGACCATCCTATACATTTTATCATTTTCTAACTTCGCTAACGCTTTCGTAATGGCATTTTAGCTAGGCCCCAAGGCAACTTAGTCAACTTCGTCCGTTATCATGTACAACTTTTTTTCGTCCAGTATTAGACGATAGTTAAATGCGTCCTAGTTAAATGCGTCGTAGTTAAATGTTTTAGCGTTAATTGAAGTATTTTTTCTGATTTGATGAGTGCGTAGAATGGCATGATAGCGGGGTGTCATAGGGTGACCAAAGATCGTATGGCTTATGTCGTGCGTGTCGTGGCCTTCGTATCACTGCGACCAGGGTTGATCTACAGCTCCGGTCCAAGTCCTGTAATTGTTTCTATGAACTCTAGGCCTTTTTTGGCACCAAGAGGTTTGATCTCTTCTGAGATCTTTAGATTATTAGAAAGAGCTACGTCAATGCATTAGGTTGGGGCATTCAGTAAGAAAGTGCTTAGGCGTTTCATCTGCTGAGTGGCAGAGTTTTTTTTTACGACTACTACCCGACTATTTGCATATGCTTTTCGAGACGACAGTGTTCCGTAAGCAACCTAACCTTCAAAATAATTTATTATTTAAATTTTTAACTGAAATTAAACGTAAGTTTTATTTTCAGACGACGACGACGTGCCCCCAATACACGGCTTCTCCGACGACGAACCGCTGGTGATCGCGTAAGATGTCTAACCCTACCCTGATTTTGTATGTTAGTGTTTACACGTCAATGCTATAGTCTAAACGTGGTTTGAGAGTAGCGGAGAGGCCAGCTTAGCGGGCAGGTTGGCTGGCAACTAAACGAGTGGCAAATACACGAGTCCTCCTTTGATGTTAGTTATACCGGCAAAACCCAGAATACCATATGAAATAAAACCAAATTTTATTAATGTTGATTCAGATTTTTTATTGGTATCTTTGCAAATCTTTTTTTCGTTTACTACGCTATTCATTACGTTTATGTTAGTGCCAGAATTGGCTTTTTGACACATGATGTGTTTTATTGAAAAAAACCGTTGTCGATCAAACAAGTTTTGTCGAAATTAATATATGATATAGTATTTGTCTACTTTACGTTTTTTTGCTGCTTCATTAATATGATCGGGTTAGGTTGCCGCGACGTTGCCAGATATCTTATCTTGCCTTTGTATCCATTGTTTATTCTAAGTTTGGCAACGTCGCAAACAAATCTTGATGTCTAGCTTATCATAAATGGAAAAACATATTATAAAACAAAATATTCCTTCACTCAACACGATTGTTATAAACAATTAAGTATTAATTAACCATCTTAAATTGCAATTGGAATATTGATTGGAAAATTCAGACATAATTTGATTGTTTGTTAGCGTTTGTCAGTTGTTTTGTTGTCATGGTTGTCGTTATGTTTCATTAGTATAAATCAATTGTGAAAGTATTTTGAGTATTATTATGTTATAAATTTTGCTCATACAAGTATCTCCTGAACGGAGGAAGTGATTTTTAATATTATATTTTTATTCGTTTAATATTTAATCGCTTAGCGCCAGTTAAAATTACAAGGTTTATAGTAGACTGAAAATTGTGAATATAAATTAAGGTTTTTAATGTTTTAACATCTATAATCTACTAACCGCTAGTTTAGAAAGTATATTTTGTTTACCAATGGGCTGTAATATGTAAGACTTGATAAGTATATTAAAGACGTGACTAATTATTGTACATTTGATTAAATTTAAATATGTGCGTTTCTTTCTATTTATTTGTATAAGAAAGGGACACAATCATCACGTATCTATCACCTCTTGACTATTTATGTCAACCACAGAATATACCTGAAAAGTTTTACCTGACTTAGTGTGTCTCTTTTTGATATAATGAGTGAGAGTGAGATGCATATACTTTTAATTTAGTCTAGTTTTTACTGAAGGCACTTGTAATATGATTGTAGTCGTCTATATCAAGCTCGGCGCCAAAGATAATGTTAGTACAAGTGATATAATTATAAATCTTGTTTTGAACTGGCCACGGAAGGCGGATCTCGACATTCCCAATGTTTCCTTTAGTATATTTAGTTCCTAGAAAGAAAATTGTAGTACTGCGTCTTATAATGTTAAGTTTTCACTGAAAATAAATTTATTAAATTAAATTATTATAAATTGAATTCTTATGTTTTTTATCTTTATTTATTTTCGTACGAATACTCTGTAAGCTGAAAATTGATGTCAGTTAAATAAAGTATAATATGAAATTTGTGTTGTCATTTTATAGATCCTTTATTATTTCCTTTGTAAAAGTGTAACATTGATACCCATTTTCAAGCAAGTAACATTAGTTATACCTATTTCGGTGTAGCATGGTGCGGGTGACAGTTCCAGTAACGTTACGTTTTACTCTTGCAAGCCGTCGCAATTAAAAAAATATAATTAAGTATTTTAGTAATACCTCATTAGTAAAATAGTAGATCGCCAATTACTGTAGTAAATTAAATCAAACTCAACCAGAATGTGATAGTCTCTAAATAAAGTCAAATGGAAAGAAAAATTAAGCAAAGTCCTATGCGTAAAACGTAAAACCATAGACGTGCTTAGTGATGGGACGTACTATACTAGGATGGAAAGTCGATGTTCTTTATAATAAAAATGTATATTGGGCGTAGTTCAATTATTATTGTAAAAAGTCTAACATTATATTAATGAAACAACAGAATCTATCATTATCCTTTAAAAAAGTTGTCACGAAAAAAATATAAACCTGATTTTGATTATTTAATATAAGTTCAAAGCTATTATTATATAGCCCCTAAATATATACATTGAAAAGTTTATACACCTAGATACACTGCACAACAGAATAAACACACTAACACATACTACTATTATTAATAACTATACTTACGCTGCGAGTATCGTTAGCGATAAAAATAAATTGCATAACGTCACATCTCTAACCATGTATGTCAACGTCATATTGGCATGTGTCAGCCGCACCAAGCTACACCGAACGGAGTATACATTTAGAGATATAAGAAGCCTATGGGTTATAACACGAAACATTACGAACTCTCAATGAATTTATCGCGAAATAAATATGTAAAAGCTATGCGTGCATAATATATTACGTATAGCACGTATACAACATTCCGTCACATTTACGTCAGAAAAAAATCTTTGAAGTATTTTCAACAAATTCTTGGGTCCGTTCTCTTTGCGTGACAACTTTTCTATGGAGGTGGCGTCGGTTCCTGAGGGACTGACTAGCCGTCGAGGTGCCCTGTTGCTAGCAGATATGGGCCACCTCACCAAAGACGGCATTGGTGGCACTTGCCGGGTTTTAGTGGGTAGAGCTGCGTCCACTTACCAGCTTTCGGGCGCAGCGAGTCCCACATACCCGCCTGGGGAGACCTACTCCCCAGCGGGATGCCACAATGCATTTCCCGGCGTTAAAGAAAAAAAGTGCTTATTTATCGAGCGTTTAATAAGCGTTTGGATGAGACAAATGGATGTGTTGAACGAAAGCGTTTTAAGACGCGGGCCTTTTTTGTCAAGTGCTGTTGGATTTTCGCTAAGATTTTCAACGTTGAGTGTTTGACGTTAAATGGAATTGAGTATGCCGAACTCGTAACTTGAGCCAAGTATTGCGACGCTTTTTAAGCGGTCGTGTGTACGAGGCCTTATAAATTTTATTTACAATGAAAATATATAGAAAGACAAGTGTCATAGCGTACACAAACTTGAAAAGTGCATAAAACCATTAGAAATACCCCGTTTTAAATATGATAGTCACCATGTTAATATGAAAAATAGCGCTCTCTTCTAATTTCTTCTGCAAAACACGTAATTTTTCGGGAAGAAGGGCAGGACATTGCGGGTAATTTTTGACATCGAGATAAACGTCTTGCTCATGTTTACGGGAAATCATAACTTATACTTCAATATATAATATATATCTACTGTTATATGGTTCGAAAAGTTTATTAATGCACAAAATACATATATACCCTGTTCAAGACGAACAGAACCTAATGGACTTAACCCTAAGAAATCTATATCTGTAAAACATCAGGTAGAGTAGTGGCCACCCATTGAAGCACGGGCAGCAGGACTACCACGTCTTCTCGCCACACCGCGAGTCCCACCATCGAGGTCCGATCACCAGATCTGCACAGCAGCGGGCCGCCAACTCCAGTCTAAAATAAAAATATACCGTCTTTGTCAATAGATGCAAGGAGCATTTGATATTTAATAGCGAAAATAATAAAAAACAATAAATAGGTACAGAAGAGGAAAGCAAAGTTTTCCTCTATTCTTACTTTTCCTTACTATAATATTATAAATGCGAAAGTAACTCTGTCTGTCTGTATGTTACGCTTTTACGCTTAAAGCACTGAACGGATTTTGATGAAATTTGAAACAGAGATAGATTATAGATTGGGAAAGGACATAGGCTACTTTTTGTTGGGAAAAAAGCTTAGGGGGTTTAAATAGAGGATGAAAGTTTGTATGGAAGTTCGTCATTATACATAGAAGATGACGCCAAAAAACTTTGCATTTAGGCACTTGATAAGAATAATTAAATAACCATTACTAATTGTTCCACCGTTTTTAAGATTTTTATCTATACGGGCATGAAATAGGAGATGAAAGTTCACAGGGTAGTTAAAAAAATCTGTCTGTGTTTACTATACGTACACACGGAACTGCGCTACTCAGAATTTAACGCGAGCGAAGCCGCGGGCAACAGCTGCTTTGTGTATCATATAACAATAGGTAACTTCTGAGATCTTGTTTTAAAGTCCTGTCCTAAAGGCGTAACCTGCCCTGTGTGGGTCCTGTATCATAACTAGCCAAGAAGGCCATTCTTCTTGCAGAATATGTCCGACTTAAGTACGAGTATTTACAATGAAACAACTTTATCTGATTTAATTGTGGCTTATAAAGTGGTTTTACATGCCTGAAATTTCGGATACTAAACAGCGACTATGGCAAAGAATACAGACGTATATAGAAGGACAGATCTTATGAGCGTTTTGAGGATAAACTTTTTGCGATGTAGACGTCCGCTCGGCGGCGTGACGAGACACCGTGATGTCCCCAGTGAACTGCGGACATATCCCCAATAAAGTCGGCACAAAAAATTCTTAAGAATTGTTCTTCTATATACGTCTGAATTCTTTGACTATGGTTGGCCACCATGTGTGTCGTGGTTGGTTGGGAGGTTAAGTATGTTTTTTATACCTACTAACACATTTTGGGACCCTATATATTCATTATTCTTTTGCGTGTAACTCCCACAACTTAAAAAACATACATACCACAGTGCTACGCCCAGTAACAGACGCGCAAAATGAGTCCCTCGGCAACGTTATGTCTGGTTTCGATATACGCTCCGTACACTTTCTCGGTGTGAGGATGGTGGCTTTCTGACGACGAGATGATTTCTCTATCGCTAAGGACAAAATAAACAATATTTTTATGTTAGTTGGGTTGGTAGAGCGCGCCACAGTGCACCACCCATTACTTAACAAAATCGGTGTTATATACAGAGTGTATCATGAACGCTTTGAAAAACGAAGAGGTATGATAGTTCAGGCGTGGCCTGACATGATGGAAGTTTTTGGTTTTTGTTTTTGGTTGTCTTTTTTTAAATTTTTTGTGTATAATCCGGTCTGGTAAATATAAAGATACCTGACAGACATTTGAAGATAGTGCTTTAAAAAAATCGTTTTTTGAATTAAACAGAAATGTAACAGTCGCGCGAGGTGTAGGAACTGGAGTTCATAGCGTGTATGCAAAATACATATTAAGTGCTAAAATTAAAAAAAAATGTTTCTGAGATTAATGGTTATATGCATTACATAGTATATAAATATAACATAATTAGGCTAAAATCTTTTAAAGCGTTTCAAATACACCCGGTATACGGTATAATATATAAAGAACAGCTAAGAAACCATAATAACTAACGTTTAATTAACGACTTAACATTTTAATAATCTTTTTCAAATTTTGTGAAAAACTTAGCAAAAATACCTGGTTTTTTAATGTTTTAAGAAATAATTAAATAAGTATTAACGATGTAATGATTTTTTTTGATTCTAATTTTAATGGAAATGAAAGCGAATTTGTCGTGTTAAGTTGTAGCAACTTATCAATTTAAATGCTTAACATACACTTTCATCATCAGCCTTTATCCGTCCACTGCCGAACATAGGCCTCCCTCAATGAGCTCCAAGACGACCAACTTTCGAGTCCAACACGGACCGGCCACTGCATGAAGATCGTCCTCCCACCAGGTTGATGAATGACCTACATTATGTTCAAGAATTCAGACGTACATAGAAGGATAGCTTTCAAAGATTTTTTGTGGTGACTTTATTGGGGACTAGTCCCCAGTTTGCACTCGTTCGCTCTCGTAGTCTCATATGCTGGGGACATCGCGGTGTCCCTCTCGTTACGCCGCCGAGCGGACGTTTACATCGCAGTTTGTTCTCAAAGCGTCCATAAGAACTGTCCTTCTATGTACGTCTGAATTCTTTGATTACGTCTACCTAAACGCGACCTCCACAGTCCACTCTTGAATCTTAATAGCCAATCAGCCATCTTTTATGTGTAAATGCATAATTACAGCATATTAGTCCACACGAGACCACGCAGCTATTTTTAAATTAATGGCTCTGCTTTTATTCATTAATCAAACATACATTATTGTACACAGTTTAACCATAAATCATTACCTCATGAATATTTTAGTTCCAATCGTTTACCTTTGTTTATAAAAACCAAATCTTTACCCACTTTTTTCTATAGGCCACTTAGGCTATATATCTAGAAATACACATACTTTCAAATTTATTACATTAGTAATAGTTGATGTTTTAAAAGTACTTTTAAATTTATTTAACTATATTACATTTTATAACTAAAAAGGAGGATATCTAGAAATAGGTATGTACCTACCTACCCATTAGATGTCTCTTGATTTGCTATACGAGAATTCTATATTAAAGAAGAAGTAGTTTGAATATAAAAGTCCTAAGTTGATCTTAAAGTGAAAGTATTCTTTTAAGTTATAGAAAATTTCGCTTATAAGGGACGAGAATAACTGATTCCAAGCGGTCATTTTCGCTCTGCGCTTCTAAGTTTATACAAGTTGTTATTGCAAGCTTGGAAAAGTAAGCAATAAAAACTTTACTTCTATAAGTGTCTAAAAATAATAGCAAATTTATATCACAGGTCCAACGCACAATACTGGCAAATGATTGGCTCTATTATGTAAATGCGGTTATGTGGGTCAGCGACAGCTTCCTACGTTACGTAAGCCAGAACAAATGAAGTGCATTCCAGTTACAATGAATGCCATAAAATTGTAGCCCTAATCACTATTATTTTTCATTGCTTGATCGCGTGAATTCTAATTTTCCTTAGTATTTATAAAACGATATCAAAAATAATATTAAAGCAGTTGAAATAGTAGTAGTTTATGTAGTAAGAGTAGTTTATGTATTAATTAGGAATCTTACAATAAATACAAAACAGCCTCTCTGGCGAGTATTTCAGGGAATTAACATTAACAACAACCGCATTAACATGAGGCCTATTTCCAGATGTGAATGATAGTGATAAACTCACTTCTAGTTACCATCATCAGTAACAAAAATAAAATATTGAATGCTCTTAGAATTTAAATGGTTTTAATATTTTCGAGACCAAATAATGATACAACCCCTTTCTATTTTATTTACCTACCAGGTTAAAAAACTTAATAAATACCAGATGTTTCTCAGCGATTTACCAATGGATTTGCTCTATATTTAAATACATATTGATTTTGATATCAGGAAAAAGAAAATACTTTATTAAAGTCAGTTCTGGGATTAGCCCGTACGAACACAGAGCTCTTCAGATTAATTCTGTGTATTGGAATCAAGAGATTGTTAGTTACCTTGATCATATCCGCCCCATCCCACGAAGTAGCACTCGTCTCCAACGTGAGGGTCGGAGATACAGGCCGGTTGTATATTCACCTCTAACCTCAGAGGCCGTTTCCAATTCTACAAAAAAATGAGAGGAAAATACTTTGTAACTTATGAATTCGTAACTTTTTTTTATTCACACATTTTGGAAACTTGAGTTTCCAGAAATATTATTGTTGTTAAATAATATGCAGTTATAAAACGTGTAAATAATAATGTGATATCTCTTGATATGATTTTCCTTTAGCAAGTTAGTTGCAGTAATTAATAACTCATGGTTTTTATGTACTTAATGCCACCAACGCATGCCTTACAAGTCAGTGGCCTAGTTCCAAGTTGCTTAAGAAAATAATTATTTTTTTATTTTTTCATTACAGTGAAGATTATTAATGAGATTTTTAAATTTTACACTGCTTTTTTTGACAAAAGGGGAACCAGAGCTTTTATCAATTACGTACCAATCTTCCACGCCTTTGAGGAGGAGACCCGTACTTACCAAGAGTGCAATATTGTTGTCAAGTTCAGAGTTGAACAGCGAGTGCGCGTGGACAGTGCAGAGCCGCTGTTGTGAGCTGGACTGCTCCCCGCTCAGATCCCAGACTCCGGCCAGCACGCTGAGCTCTCCAGGTGCTGATCTTTAATGAAATTAAAGGGCTAAATGAATACAACTGTTTTATCCTTTAATTATATATTCAAGTTTAGCATTGTTTTTGGATTGTCGGAGTATTGTTATTTATAATGTGTGGTTTTATTGTTATTATTAAAATCACAATATGACATTGTAAAAAAGAAGTCATTAGAGATTTTCCTCACTTTGTATCTGGAAAAGTTACTGCGGGACGCTGCTTGTTGCTAATAAATCTATAACATTTTGAACTAAAATCAACGTGTAATAAACACAATGAGGCGTAAAAATTATGAAGATATAAATGACTCGTAGGTGATAACAACTGGTCAAAAAAATATGTCACGATAGCTAAGTTGAGAAATTAGGCAGTTATGTTATAATGAAACAACTTTTACGGATTTTATCGCGGTTTATTTAGTTTCTCACGGGAGGACGGAAGAGTCCGTCCGTCCGAGAGGAGAAAACAATATTAGGCAGTTATGAATCGAAAAGAGCCTGGTTCGTATCACTAGTCCGAATGTCTTTTTTTCATTTCTTTGCAAGAATGCTTTATCATATTATCACTAAGGGTAATCAAAACAAAAGAAAAAACCGAGCAAATGCTCGGTCAACTTGGTACTTTTTATAATATGAAATAACTATTGGTTACCCGCTAACACAATCAGCCGCCGTCACAGCTGCTCTGGGATGCACAATCGTTGCATAGCACAGGATCTTTTGGGGACTCTTGGTCCAGATGACTAACGCCAGCCACGGATCAAAGCCTTCCTCTGCTATCTCTGTAATTTAGATTAGCGTGGAACAAAAAGAATTATATTCGTAATGAACACTATCTTGACAACATAAAGAAGAAATAATAATTAACAATAAAGCTGAAGGGCTTAGTACGGTCACTTTAAATTTGGAAGTGTGTTAATATTACATTTGAAGTGTAATTTACAGCATTAACATCAATTTAGATTCATATAAATTAAAGTAATTTTAAATCCACCTGCCCAGCGTGGCAATTATGAGCATATCCCCTCTAATCACAGGCTAAAGAGAGGCCGTTAAGAATCCTCGGGCTACGGATCGCTAGGCAAGAGGCAAGGGATTGGTCGTCTTTCGGTTCATTGAGGCAGGCTTATGTTCAGCAGTGGAGAGATAAAGGCTGATGATGATGATCATGATGAAATTAAAGTAACTTTTGATATGTGAAAATGTTAATAAACCCAGTAAAATATGTTACAAATCTACAAATCATAGTATTATAATAAACGCGAAAGGTTGTAAGAATGTACGACTGAGTGTGTTAATGTTTCACTAAATATGTCAATAAAATTGATACAAATCTGAATCATACATATTACATACCTACTTATCTTATAATTTATCTCCGTTCTTCCATAGGAAATAGGAATGGGAAGCACTCGGATGAAACCACGAAGTGCCGCTAGTCAATTAAAATGTATACTCACCAATTATGTTACCAGAGTATTTCCGCATAGTTTTTCCACATTTCTTGTACACCTGTTGGTCCTGGACGACTAAATCTTCATACACATTACTTGGTGCCATTAACGGGCACGGTTGCATATTTGACTCTTCATAACTTTCTTTGCTGTTTGACTCTGGCGTTCTCACATGTCTATTTCTATTTTTAGCTAGATTTAGTAGCTTGAATCCTTCAAGTACACGAAAATTTGGGTTTGATTTGAAACTTATTGATTCGCTTGATTCTTGACTTTCTTCTGAAGACATCGTCATTTTTTGTGGCCTTCTTTTCATCGATTTTGGAGAGGTTGAAGAAATTCGACTACCTAAACAAAATATTAGGAGACTTTAGAAGAATCGTTTATAAATAAAGATTTGAAGACTAAAATTACGACTTACCACGACGAGGATCGAAAGATGAATATCCAAATGCAGCATCATCATCTTCATCTTCTTCACTCACGCTGTCTGCACCATAGGAAAACCCTTTGTTCTTATTCGATAGTTTCCAAGTGGTTTGACTTGCTTCCGGATCAGAATATAGACCGATTAAACCAGGCTTTGGTAATTCTACCGTATAGTCATCGTAGTCTTGACTATTGTAATCATATTTTGTATTTTGCGATGCGCTCGTTACACTTGGTCGTCTAAATTTCATGTTTTTGATATTCCAATATGGATCCACATACTCGTCTGGTGTCACGATTTTCTGTGCCACTTTTGTTTGTGCTGTAGCAGCGGTGGGATTCACTATTGGTACAGTAACAAATTTACGTTCCAACAACGCATTTCTTTGTTTCAATGCTAAGGTTATATTTTCTGTAGTAGCTGAACGCTTATATCGTTTTTGTGATTCTTCGACTGGCCCAGGATATTTTAGCATAGAGGAAATTTCTGTAGGTAATGGTAATATACAACAAACTTTTTTATTTTCCATTGACTGTTTTGGACAATTTCTGAAAGTTATTGGGAATATAAAAACAAATGAAAAATATTATAGTCACACAGTTTAGTGTTTAAGTTCCCTGTGTATATAAATAAATAAATGACAATTGACAAAATTGTTAGACAATCTTTTTATATTTCAGTAAAAAATAATCAAGCAGGACTTTGCTCAAGCCTGCTAAATTTATTTTAATAGGTCATGATACAGATGGTTTAATTGCAATAAATTGTTGAGGAGACTTTTGAAGACTATTTAAAACATATGAATTAAAAAAAAAGATAAGTAGACTCAATGAACTAAGTGCAATTTCTCTTTTGTACTTACATTTCACGTGCCATGTGGACGATACCTTTATTTTGTATACATTCTCTTTTTTTCATAAATGTACAAATGCTTTCAGTTTCTTCGAGATTATTAGTTTTACTATCTTCAAACCATATTTTATCATTAATTGAAATTTTATTAGTTTTCTTCTCATTATAAGAAGGGGGTGGAGGTAAAGTGACAGTTTCTTTTGGTTTCTTCAATACATGATCACTTTTTTCGGCACTCTCTGGAAAGACAAATTCAAACACGTCTTCTAATTTTTCATCTGGCTTCGTGGAATTCAGGACGGAAATTGTATTTTCAGATACGTTAACTTGAATTACCGGTGGTATTTTATTATTTACTTTAATATCACTGTTTACATCAACCGGTTTTGCTAGTGCACTATCATCTCTAAATATAATTGATGATGTCCACTTTATATCCTTGTTTGTAATTAAATATTTATTCGGTGGTGTTTCTAGTTCGTCAAAATATTCTCTGTTGTCTCTGAACACAACTTTAACACTTTCGTCCGTTTCAAATTCATTGGTTTTGTCAAATTTAGGAGGTGATGGTTCAACTCTTCGTATTGCCGCCAATTTTTTATTGAGCCACCAAAATTCTCCGTTTAATTGACTCGACACAATATGCATGGTTACAAACAAAACGTATAATTGCGGGAACATTTTCAAACTACACGTATGGAACATATAGTGACTCTTCACCAAGTGAAAGGGTTACTATAAAGCGTTGGTTATTGTATGCAGTGCATCTATTATCGAGTCATTTTAAATAATTATCCTGGCAGTTAGCACGGTTGTTAGGTTGCGACAACAAAAACGAACTATGCGTGAATCGGACACGCACTGCTGTGGACAATTTGTGGTCAATAATTGCTTCTATCAGTTTGAAATATGTACTGTCTTGAAGCAAAGTTACTGGACAAAATGGATTTCCCTTAATATGAAATTACCATTACCTAAAAAAATTGAGTGATCATCATGAAAGTGGTTATTTAAATATTTTTAATAAGTCGAAAGCACTTAATAGCACAGAATCAATTTTATTTAATTTCATATTAATATAGTAATTATTAGTATCTATATCTATATTAGTATAGTAATGATACCTTTAGCTTCTGCTTATTATGATGCTGCTTGTATCTTTTTATATATAATTCTTCTGTGAGTCTACTCCTCTTAAACGTCTGGACCGATTTGAGTGATTTTTTTGTGTGTGTTCAAGTGGATTTGAGGATGGTTTAGAATTTAGATTCACAAATCAGCCCAGCAGATGGCGCTGCAGTCGGAATCTAGGTTATTTATCTATACTGGAACTAAACGGCTGGATCGATTTGTATCTAGAGACTACGTCTATATCGTCTTCTAGTATGTATACAATATGTACTATAATATATGTTTAAATCATAGTCATAATGAATGCTTATTATGCACGAGTATGTTCATGAAAACTACTTACTATTTTTTCTATATTATGTAAAATGAACACATTAAAAAAAAGTTATAACATAAATAAAAGACAACATTATTAATAATGGTATCATTGTTTTCTTGAAATTGGTTTGTTAATAATAATAATATCTATAGACGCTTTTTACACCACATCAATCTGGTCCCGTGCTTAGTACTCGAAGAGACTTGTGTTACGGGTACCAGACAACGGAAATATGTACATATATTTCATATTTTTTATATTAATATTAATATTTAAGATTTTTATTATATAATACACATATTTACTACACATCCATGACCCAGGAATACAGAAACTTTTTGTTCCCTGGCGGGATTCGAACCCGCTACCTCCGGCTTGAACGCCAACGCGCTAACCACTGAGCCACAGAGGTCGTCAAATGTTAATAATGTATTTAGATGACTAACATTGTAATTATTAAAAAAAAAACCTAGTGTGCACAGTTTTAAACGTGTTAACAGTTATGTATATAACTGTACTCTTTATTAAGTTATTATATTCGTATTACCACAAACGCTACATATATGTCATATAAAAATTAATTGTTAAGAGATGAATCACTATTTCTCTGTTTATCCTCATTGGTTTATGTAAAACACCTATCAGTAGCCTTCAGTGTGTGTTCCATTTTGATAAACAGGACTAGTAATTACTATGATTTCCAGGAATCTAGGTCAAGGTTTTATTTAATTAACTTATATTGAAATTATTAAGTCATAGTATAAATTGAAGGAGTCATAAGTAGATACAAATTGAAGGAGGTGGGAAGACGATCTCGAGTAGTAAGGGATCGGTCGTCTTGGGGTCCATTGAGGCAGGCCTATGTTAACGACCGCGTTGCGCTCGGCGCAGCGGGTCATCGCGGTGAGGGTGATTCGGGGATACCGTACGGTTTCGTGGGCTGCAGCATCCGCTCTAGCCGGCGACCCCCCGTGGGAACTTGTGGCGGAGGTTCTGGCCGAGACACACTCCTACGTCTCGGATAGGAGGTCTCTGGGCTTGAGCCTTTCGCCTGACGGGGTCCTACGGGTCCGCCGACTAGGGATGGAGGCATTAATGCGGAGGTGGGGAGAGGACCTGGCGCGTCAGCCGTATGGCAAACGCCTAACGGCTGCTCTGCGCCTGGTTCTTGAGCGGTGGATGCGCCGTAAGCGCAAACCCCTCACCTTCCGTCTGACGCAGGTTCTCACCGGGCACGAATGCTTTGGTGATTACTTGTGTCGGACGGCCCATAGGGAGCCGACGACTGGATGTCACGATTGTGGAGCGGCGGTGGACTCTGTCCAGCACACCCTCGAGGTGTGCCCGAGATGGGCGGCGCTGCGTCATGATGTGACGTCTGTCATCGGAGGGGACTCGTCTTTGTCGAGCGTCATCACCGCGATGCTTGGCTCTGAAGAGTCCTGGACGGCAATGGTCTCTTTCTGCGAGACAGTGATGTCCCAGAAGGAGGCCGACGAACGGGTGAGAGAGGAGGCCGCTGACGTAGCCTCCCCCCGTAGACGACGAACGGGGGTGCGTCGGAGGCGCTATTTAATGCGCCTTCAATAAGGCCCCTGTGCTCGTGTCGGGCTCGGGATGGGAACCCGGGCCCAGCTTAAGACACGACGTCGTGGGGATTGCCAAGTCGTAGCCGGGCAGTCCCCTATTGTGGAGAATCTGGTCTTGCCGGGACCAGTCTGTCGCTGAGGGTATCCCGGCGCCTGCACAGATCCGGGTCCCTCAAATATAGCGGCTGAAGGCTCACGCAGCGGTTTTAGTGGGGTAGGGCACCCAAATGCGAGTCCCCACACACGCCAGCGCGCCTACCCAGGCCCTGATATGGTCGTAAAGGATTTCCGCTGCGTCATCAAAAAAAAAAAGGCCTATGTTAACGAAACTCGGGGTAAGAGTTCTGCCCCGGTAGAAATGTTCCGGCGTCGGCATTGTCGGAGCTCCCTCATTGTAGGAAGAAGCCCGGTTAGCCCTTTGAGCCAACCGGCCGGGCGCGGGTGCTATTCAGATCTGGGACACTCCCCTTAAAGCGGCTGATGACACCTTGCAGTGGCTTTAGTGCGGTATACCGGCTCAGATCGGGAGGACGCCGGGAGTCCCACATATCCCCGGGGACGACCCACCACCGGGTGAATGCGCAAAGCATTACCACTGTGTTAAAATAAAGCCTATGTTAAGCAGTAGACAGATAGAGACATAATATATTTACATAAACCCTTAAAGCAAAAACTTTGAAAACGAGGTATCCTTTACTCAATTCACTTTTGAAATCAACCCCATATACACGTAATCCTATTTCAGAATTTCATCTTAAAGCTAGCAGAAGTTAGGGACTTCAAAACCGGCGGTACTCTCTAAATTGAATTCGTTTCGAACTACAAGCTGCGAAGTTAAACTGATCATTTATTTTGCAGTTTCCTACAGGACTTTGAAATATTTATTTAATTTGGATTTGTTTCAGCTTAATTTGCAAATGACAACCCTGGCTGCATTATAAAAAACTAGCTGTTGCCCGCGACCTTGTTTGCGTTGGCGAAAAAAAATATCCTTATTTCAATGTATCCTATGTTACTTCTAGTACCACCGAGAATATGTGTACAAAGTTTCATGATGATCTGCCTATCGTTTGGTTTGATGAATAAAATCAATGGGTACGATGGTGGATGTGAAGCGGAGAGCGATGACAGTGACAGATCACGCGCGGATCCTTCCACCACAAACATTTAGTTTTGATAGCATTCCACATGAAATGCGACTCATAATATTTTCATCCAATATTTTCTGTTTGCATTTAATACTAACCAATTGCATCGGATAGCTTTCATCATCATCGTCTTGTTACTGCTGGGTAATATCTTTGAACGCCGAGACGCCAGATTCGTGCTCCAGTAATTTTGAATAAAACAGGATTTTAGTATGATATTTGTACTATTTCGACAGCGAAGTAAACGCTAAAATGTAACGCAGCCAAATCAAGTTTAATCTAGACTATAGATCAAACTTGATTAGGCTTTATTACATCTTAGAGAGGTATAATAAATACATTAGGTAATGGTTTATTTCCATGTGCGACTTTGACTGCATAACGTCAAGCCCGCCTGACAGTTTGCTTAGTCAAGTTAAATAAAAAGGGAAACGCTTTTATTTAACCTAAAAAAAGTGATACATATTAATATAATATATTCATATTTTTGTTATAGTATTAATAATAAGCTGATATAAGCTGGCGTGTTATGATTCATGATTTTATAGCTGACTACGTGCTTGAATTAATAAATAAATAACTCTTTAAAGTGCATAAATGTGTAAAAACATAAACTTATAATACAGGACCCCGTAAACTGTAAAAAAAATCTATTTTGTACATAAAACTATGTTATCGGACCTCAAATGACCTCTACTCCCGGTTCCCAAACTAGTCCACCGAACAACGCGAACATAAAGGCACTTTATCATTAAAAACGCATTTCTCCCAAAAAACCTTATATTGTAAATACAAACATAATGAGATGTGCCAATAAAATAATACAAATTATTGATAAACGCAAACTCCAAACATTTGTATATTATGTAATAAGAAGAGGCCCAACGACATTATTTTCATCACACGCCTTTAAATTACCAATTGCAATTGAAAAAAAATGTTCAAAAAGATAATTCTACAAAAGGTAATATTATAGAAGTTATAAAATCGTTGATTAACATTATATTATACTAGCTGTTACCCGCGGCTTCGCCCGCGTGATTTTAGATTTACGGATTTATCATGTCTGATGATAATCATTTTCTATTTTAATAATGACTAAGTTTTTGTATTAAAATGGATATATGTAATCTTGAACATAAAGACATTATACCTCTTCGGCTTCTCTATTTTTGTACGCATATAATGTACTATTAGGGATATTATTACATATGGAACTGCCCGTTGAAATCACGGCAACACGATTTATTTTCTTGCGGATTATTTTGATTTTGCCATATCTCCTAAAGTATTGATTTAATTTACACGATGTAAAGGGCAAAAATTATCTTCATAAAGTGCTCAAGCCAATTAATTAATTTAAAATGATAAGGATTCATACCTTATTTGTGTAAATAACTTTTAAACTATCGCGCAATAATTGCCCATTTCTTTAAAGTATTAAATGGATATAGTATGATATCCCTAAGAGATAGACATATGCCATCGCGGACTTTTTTGTAGACCTATTTAAGATACACAATTCCACCATACATTATTTTGTTATATCTTAAAGGGTTTAGGCAGCGTTTTCGTTGAAAACTCCCAGGCGGCCTACTTTTTTCCGACACGTCCAACAATTATTGTTATATCTTAGCCAATGTATATAAAAACTTAATAAATTATATACATAAACCTTCCTCTTGAATTGTCCTATCTATTGAAAGAAACCGTATTAAAATCCGTTGCATAGTTTTAAAGATTTAAGCGTACAAAGGGATATAGGGACAGAAAAAGCGACTTTGTTTTATAATATGTAGTGATAGTGATATGTTCTTACGAGTGTGAAAGTATCTCTCAAAGTAAAACCTTTAAAAAACTGCTCTCAAAAGTTTACAATGACATATTTTAAAAACTCTGAAATTCAAAATTGGCCGCCAAGCCAAATAAGATTGTGAATCTAGAATCACGAGAACAGCTAGATTTTATAAACTCCTTTTTCTGAAATGAAAAAGTCAAGAATTAAAGTGCTGCTTCATTTGTTAAGTTGCTCAGTGAATTTTAAGTCAAGCTAAGACTTTCTCATAGCTTTGAGTGTCAGTTACAAATGTGCTTTAAACAGGTTTAATATTTTTAGTCCTCCAATTTTCGTTTCATTTTTTTGTATTTTATTCTAGAAAAGGTAGTATTTTTAATGTTAGTTGTTGGTTGACGATCCACCTGATGGTATTTGATCAGCGTCGCCCATGGACTTAAAAATAGAAACTAGTCTAGACAACTATTGTAAGATAGGCGACATGTGAATGAGCTGTCATCGAGACTTATCTTGATAAGTAATTACATATATCTTATACCTTTAAACGGGCAATTCTTGTATATATTATAGAATCGAGATCTCGGAAACGGCTCCAACGATTTTCATGAAATTTTGTATACATGTGTTAAAAACGGCGATAAATCGATCTAGCTAGGATACATTTTTAGAAAACTTTTTTTTATCCGTGTTTTAAGGCATCGATAAAATATGATTAGAATACGAACGTAAATTTCGCTATCAAATAATAAGTCATGGTAGCTTAGTGGTGAAATTAGGCAGTTAAGTCCGAATGAGCCTGGTTCGAATCTCCAGTCTGAATTTTTATTTCCTTTTTTTAAGATCATTTTTTTTGGAAGAAAAATTTTATAGTATTTTATCACTTAGGGTACCGAGCGAATGCTCGGTCAACCAGGTACTTTTGAATTAATATAAGCATATTATATATTTTTTTAATAATTTTAGTAAGCACCTATGACAGTTTTATTTTACAGAGCTCGATATAATATCTTATACCATTAAACGAGCAATTCTTGTATATACATAATCTGTATAAATATATAATATAATAATATATAATAATGTATAAATTATATATAATCTGAATCTCGGAAACGGCTCCAACGATTTTTATGAAATTTAGTATACATGGAGTTTCAGGGGCGATAAATCGATGTAGTTAGGATTTATTTTTAGAAAATGTCGTTTTATTTGTATTTTAACCGACTTCAAAAAGGAGGAGGTTTTCAATTCGACTGTATGTTTTTTGTTAATAATCAGGGGATAGGGAAAAGGAGGGCAACGCCTCTGCATAGCCTCTGGTTATATGAATTACAAATGATGATGATGTTACATATTGTATGATGTTACATGTTGTATTTATAAAATATTATGTACTTATTTTATTTAAAAAAAGAGCAACCCCTAAGTTTTTTTTCGTTTTTTTTAGGGGATGCTGCATCTCAAACGAGTTTTTTATTACTTATACTTCTTATTGACTACATCTTTTTTGACTTATTTCAAGTGTACAAGTTGTACCTACGTAATAAATATATTTTTGATTTGATTTGATTTTGGATAAGGGCTTTTTATTTTAAAGGTAATTCGTGTGGAACTAGGAAAAAAATATTTATAGATTATATTACCCTGAACGGGACTCGAACCCAGTTAAGTAATTAAGATACGCAAAATTTTCCATACATTAAAATTAAAATGGAATCCATTAATCACAATCAATTCATTATCCGCAATAGTTTCAATTCGCACATGACCCGAAAACTTTCTCACTTACCTGTAGTTGGGGGTTTGGATTAATTATTGTTCCAAGTTCTGGTAAGGACGGCGGCGCGACTTAACAAACAGTTGTATTTCACGTACAGAGGGCCCCAGAGAGCCCTTCGGTAATCCCACAACCGGGGCACTCGTTCTCACATTATCGTATATCTTCGACGCCCAATTTATAGCAAACAACAATAATTCCTAATTTAAAAGGTTTATTATCAACCACGAGCGACGATGGTCTAGTGGTGGATGGACTCGGCCTCTTATGCGAGAGGTTCCTGGTTTGATCCTGACCTCCTCATGTGTGCCTTGAAATGGGTTTTTCTAAAATTTCTAAGTGCACCCGAAACACGTGACCATCGCTCACTCACCAGTGAAGGAAAACATCGTGAGGAAACCTGCATGCCTGATGAGATTGAATACATACATTACTTATATAATATTTCTAAATATATACATATTATAGATAAATTTCGCTTATACATAGAACAAATGATTATGATCATGCTCATCACATAAACATTTGTCCTGGATGGGATTCAACCCACCACCTTCTGGTTTAGCAGTCAGGGTCGCTAACTACTAGGCCAGTCTTTCGTATCTTTTTGCACAGTATGCATAAAAGAGGTATAACAAATACATTAGGCTTAGTTATTATATCTCTACCGAGCCCTAAACGAATTGAATATTCATTCATAATAAATTCACGCAAACCGCGCCTCATAAAAAATGGCCGACATAAACAGATACACTGGTGCTGTAAAAATATGATTAAAAAAGTTATAGCAAACACGTTCTGGGACTGAATCTAAATAATACAGATATCTCTTGCATATTTCACAAAACTGTGTAATTTAAATTCACTGCATGTGACCGGGCCGGAATAAATATAAAAATATGTCGCCTAGTTATAAAGTGACCAGAGTTTAGGTTTTATTTCATCCAGCGAAAAAAAATATTAAACATATTTTGTAACACTCATGGTAACACCCTTCCTTCCTCCTTCCTTTGGGGTAGGATTTATCTCATCGTGCTTTACGAATGACTGGTGCTTCCTAGTGTGGTGTGGTCTCGAGTGGTTTCCAGCTTCGGTTGGATGGCGAACTTAAGCTACCCGCAGGGCCGGATTTGAACTAATCGCCGCCCGTGGGCACCGGTAAAAAGGGAAGGGGGGGGGGGAGAGCTATGTGGGACTCTCTGAGGAAGGATGGTAAGGTGGACACCGACTCTAAGACTTTCCAAATTTTGCCGCCCTGGGCACTAGCTCCGACTGCCCCTGTTGTTAGTCCACCGCTAGCTTCCCGTAATGACTATTAATCTCCTCAATCCTCATCACGCGGTTTAATCACAATGTATTCTTTTACACGCGAGCAAGGGATGCTACATTGTAAGATGCCATGGCAATTTAGAAAAGAAATGCCTGTCTGGCTCTATTTTCGAAGGCGAACGCCAATTATAAGGTCGCTGATGTCCTGATTTGACTTTTTAAATCTTGGAAGGTTTTACTTGGTGTTCGAAACCGTATATATTTTAAATTGATTCTTAATAAACGCGTGCACTATTTTAACTTTAGGTAACTTTAAAACGTGTCATTTCTAAAATTTTAATTAAAAGTTGTGTCACAAGTATGTCACGTCCGTATCTTGTTACCTTATGTCTCTACGTTATAACAGTTAACTGACAAGAATATGCTCTTTGTCTACTCTACTGAGATTGGAATATTAAGTTTTTCTTAGGAGGTTTAGGCAGCGTACGGAAAATAAGTAACTTTTCTGGTTGATTTTTTACACCTTGTATCCGAAAAACCAAAATGTCTTACGGAACCCTATTTTTTTCCAGAATCAAATTTAGTCTATGTTACTCGTGGATAATGTAGCTTTCAAACGGTAAAAGAATTTTTGAAATCGGTCCAGTACTTTTTGAGCCTATTCATTACAACCAAACGAACAAACAAAGTTTTCCTCTTTATAATATTAGTGTAGATGTAGATACCTATACTACACTGATACTGTACTCTGTCTGAAATAAATTAGAAACTAGAACTAGAATTTAGTCACCAGGTCCCAATCACTAACACCATCTGGCAATCTTACTCTGTCTCTTTTTTATCATCATCATCATCATCAGCCTTTATCCGTCAACTGCTGATCATAGGCCTTCTTCTATGACGACGACGGCCAAGACAACCCAATCCTTGCCACTTGCATCCAACACAGACCGGCCACGGCACCACCAGCCATTAACCCATCTGGTTAATGGCTGACCAATACTCTTTCTACCTAAACGCGGTCTCCACTCTTAAATATTATTGGTCCATCGGCCATCCGTTCTTATGAGTGGGTGACCATCCCGTTGCCACTGCAACAAGCTTGTTCTTCACGTGATATCGGTAACCTTAGTTTTCTAGTAAAGGTCTTCGTGCAAAAGAACAACCAGCATAGCACGCTCCATAGCACGTTGAGCTACGGCAAACTTTTGGACTTTTTTTTATAAAAAATATATTTAAATACGACAAGTTCTCTCGTTAATAAGATTTTAAAATTTTCCGGACAACCACGGAACTTCCGTCTTACATTTTTGTCCGTAATTGTAACAGCGCCACAGACATACCAACCTATATGTGGTCTGTGAACAGCGCAAATGGCCGCCATTTTAGATATATTCTGCGAAATATACCTGAAAAACCCCATAACGTCTATTCAGCTATCGCCATGTTAAAATAAGATATTGACAACCACGGAAAACACGTAGACTATAGTCGCGGCACGATAAGAAGGCCGTTTTGACGTTTGTCCGCTCATGAAGTTTCGTAATTATAATAATAAAATTTGAAGGAGAAAATTGCTGTTCTTTATTATCAAAAGTGACGTGCAGTTAATCATAAAATTTATCGAATCTATAATTTTAGGAAACAAAATTTATTTATTTAATTTCTTTATAAATTTTATATAATAGGGTTCCGCGAACATTTTTTTTTTGTTTTTATAAGATTGTAATTATGGGGGTACTTGTTTACTACACAACTCGGCATTTCTTTTTCGAGAAACAAAATTTAAAAAAATGATATCTAATACGATCGTCACATAGTAGAATTAATAGGATCGCTTGCCAACACAACTACTACCTTCGCCATACTTGCGTCAATGTTCAATGCAAAACAAAGCAGTTTCGACCTGACGTTGCATCGAAAAGAACAATCTGTGAGCGCACTGCGATTGCGATATAGTTTTATTAAAACTATTTAACCAGGTACTACTTGCAATAAAAACTTAAAGATTTGATTATATTTTTTTCGAGAATAAATTGGCATTTACATCACTATTGTAATTTGTTCAAAACGGCCATCATATCGTGCCGCGAGTATAGTTTATCGGTGAGTAGCTAACATTTAACATATAATTTTTTACTGGGAACATGATCCTACGAATCCTACGAATATTATAAAAATAAAATTTTGTAAGAATATATGGATGTATGGGATATAGTACGGATGTATGTTTGTTACTCTTACTTACAAAAACTACTCAATGGATTTTATAGAAACTATAATAATATAGCTTACACGTTCAAATATCACATAATATAGGCTATAATTTATCATCGTTACTACTCCCATGGACATGTGAAGTATGCGGGTGAAACCGCGAGGCGCTTATAGATAGATACAATAGTTATTATAATATGAGGTCGTATATCCTTTGAGTAGTAATAAAATAATAATCAAACATTTCGCAAACTCATGTAAAGCTCTAAATGAAAAAGCACATTTCTGTACGATAATACGTTATATGGTAAAATGGTTATTTGGACCGAAATGAAAACGCAATGGGAATTGCACAAAGGATATGTTTTCATAGGCTTTTAATTTACGCCGTAATAGCTCAAATTCAAACAAAATAGTTTTTTGGTGCAATTCTTTTTGATTTAAACTGTGGAATATTGAACAAATGTTAAAATAAATTTTGAATGGGGGAGTTAGTAGGTAGTAGCACAGTGTTTTTAAATCAACAATGACGAGAGCAAAAAGGTTTTTTGACAGAAATAGTATTAACGTTTAACTCTAGCTATAAGTGAAATCAATGTTTAGTGAACGTTTACAATAACTATTAACTTACTCTTCATATTAATGCAGCTAGAGTATCACATTCGTAAGAAGTCAGACTAAGAAAACGTTTGGAACAACTTTTGGAAATGTTAAAACCATCATGATCATCAGCTTCAGCCCTGATGTCGAACATCCTCTTCTTAGAACGAATGTGTAGACGATGTTTGTTACCACTTGTATCCAAATAAAAACGACACAGATAGTCATCTTCGCTAGACATTTAATTTAATTTATTATTATTATTATTATCATCAACATTCTTTATCCGTCCAGTACTGAACATAAGCCTCCTTTGATGAACGCCAAGATAACCGACCCCTTGCCACTCGCATCCAATACGAACCAGCCACTGTGTGGAGATCGACTTCCTATCTTTTGTTGATGCCGGGAAATGCGCTTAGGCATCCCGCTGGGGAGTGGGTCTCACCAAGCGGGTATGTGGGACTCGCTGCACCCGAAAGATGGTAAGTGGACGCAGCTCTATCCACTAAGACCCGGCGAGTTCCACTAATGTCATCTTGGTGAGGTGCTCCGGATCTACAAGCAACAGGTTGAAACATTAAAGAAGGTATTTGGTCAGTAGTGGACGGATGCACACTGATGATGATAGTGTAAAAAAGCAAAATGATGCTATCCTTACAGTATTCTTAGCTTTCATATCAATAAATAGTTTTAAAGTCCAACTTCTTTAGAATGGTGATTTCTAATTGGATGAAACGAAAAAGTAAGTCTAAGAGAAAGAGACAAACACGTAAATGTGTATGGTTCAGCCGGTGCGAGAATGAGATAGAACACATTAGTCGTTTGAGGTGCGGGGGGAGCTCAAGTAGATGTAGCCATCTAGCAGCAAGAAGCTAAAGCTGGTGCACTGCTACTGTCGCTTAGTAATGATTGATAATTTTTTTCAATAATTTTTAATCAGTATTTTTATTCATGGACTTTTTAGAAGTTTCACTTTTACCGTGTGTGACTTACGTGTATTTACACATAAACTTATTACTGTAACCAAACTCAATAAGGTCTTAATTCTTTTTATTTAATCGAAATATTAGTATGTATTCGCCAAAAGCCTATCGGTTCTGTAAAATGCCTAGTCCATTAGACTCGTATAACAGGCCGATGATGAACTTGTCCAAAAAGGAAGGCTTAACGGCTTTCAGAGCAGCTGTAGTGTGAGGATTAACGCACCGGATTCACTTGTGCTTTTAATGGCCAGCATTTCGACTTCCCTTTTCAAATTGCGAGTTCGTAATTTAAAATTAAATTGCAGTTAAAATATTCCTAAATTATAATCATTATTTTTATATGGTAGGTATAAATATGTTTTTTAAGGGATCGAGATCTATTTTAGCTACATTTTAAAAATTCATTGTTTCTAGTGGTAAAAATGAAGAAATGTAAAAAAGATCTAATATATTTTATGTTATTACAACTTAACACTGTTTGCGCATTTGGCAGATTTTTAATATTTTTACATGCCGGACGCATCAGATACTTTACAACAACCATTGTCACGGGACGACTCTTCATTGTAATAAGGTTCTTCAGTGAAATTGACGAAAAAATTAGAAAACAATATTTTATTTAATGTACCGGTTTAAGTAATAACGTAAATATAAAAATAAATAAAATATTAAATAGTAAGTTACGTAAGTGGCTTAAACTAAACCTAGAAGATATTTATGTGCTAGGTAGGCCTAAGCGACTTAATAAAGTAGCTGAGTACACACTTTCAGAGATTGTTTTAGCGTGAACCCTGAGGTACAGCCAATAAAACAGTTTTTGCTGAAATTTATTATTAATATTTTTTTCGTCAAAAAATGCTTATTGGAAAATATACCAATAATTTAAAAAACTTAATGTGACAACTCTGTGTGGTATTTCAAATATATAAAGACTGTTTCTTAGGTTTTCATCATCGACACTTCGGATTCGTTGCTTTGGACTGTTGGTAATAGGCCAAAAAATATACATTATACCAGGCCAAAATATATAATAATACAATTTAAAAGTATAATTTTGGTAAGGCATCCGACTTACTTCTCCCTTTACCCTTTCTCTAAGAAAAAGAACTTTAGTATAAAACTTAAAAATAAAAAGTAAGTACAAGTAGGGTGCTTTTTTCCTGAAACTTTGTCTTTCTTAGCTTCGCTTGAGCACATCAAATTCAATTTACATGACAATATGCTCATGACTTTTTCCATTAAATATATTGTCAATTTCCTCTCTTATTTCATCCTATTTTTCCCATCCCATCCTATCACACTTTTGGCCATATACATGAAACAAACAAGTCGGTCCCAATATATTTGCTGTCCGTACAAACGCTCCACAGCGGCCAACGCCATTTTGTTTATTTACCAAACACCGCCAGTATTTAGCCGAGATTGACTTAAGTGAAAACCTATAGCGGGCTGTTTGTTTGTGCCCTAACTCCGCAACTGTTGTGTACTGTGTAAATGTTTGTTTAGAGACTTGCGGATTGAGAATAGATCAGAACATCTTCATGTGTTGATGGCATTTAACATCCTCAATATTGATTATCCATCTAAGACCAATTGCAGTGCAAAATGGATATCCGGTCCGAAGGACCAAGTGCGAAAAGACCTACGTACTCTGAGCGCTGTAAGCTGGGAAGGTGCGGTAGGGCCGTCTCGTGGCCTCTCGGAGGTCTCTTGGAGGCCAATATCCACTTCGGGTCATTGAAGCAGTGGAGTATAGCATATATATAGCGTTATTGTTCCTTATATAAACTACTCAAAACAAAATAGGGCCCACCTTGTTTATCTGCTATTAAATGAAAATTTTGAGAAATGTGAACTTTTTATGGATAGGTTTATTTAAAACGAGGTTTATTAAGTGATTTAAACTCAAAACCTGGTGATAATTCTTTATTTTGACGAAATTATGCACAATTTTTTTTTTTTTGAAAAATTAACTCTAATAAAGAGTGACGTATAATTTTCTTGAACATTGTTTGATCGCTAAAAATGGGCCAATCAATGGCGTTTATAAATGCGTAGCACCTCCTCTAATCTGTATGCACTCTCTAAGTCTGTCTGGAACACTCTCTATCAGATGGGTTACATTTTTATTAGGTAACCTTTCCCAAATCCGTTTCAAAGCATTTACGAGTTCCAGTTGGCTGTCAACCTCGCTGTAGTTCTCTTTGAGACTTCTTTTTGATTGATCCCATAAATGCTCAATCGGATTGAGGTCGGGGCTCATCGCAGGCCATGGCAAAACAGAGACATGTGCATCAGAGAGTACTCATTGTGTGGTACGGGCTGCATGCGCGCGAGCATTATCTTGCATCAAGATGAAATTATTGCCCACACGCTGTGAAAATGGAATGACATGAGGTCTGATTACCTGCTCGACGTAGCTAGCAGCAGTAACAGAGCCCTCATTTGAAATTACCAGCTCCGTTTTACCATCAAACTTATCCCACCCCATATCATAACACTTGGTCCTCCAAAACGGTCAGTTCCATTGATGCATGGTTCTGTAAATCGTTCTCCGTGTCTACACCACACGCGCACACGTCTGTCATCGCTTAAAAACTTAACTTTACACTCATCTGTAAAGAGTACCGTCCCCCAGTTGTCCATGGTCCAGTCTAAATGCTCACGTGCGAAACTTAAGCGCGCTGCACGATGAGCCGTCGTAAGTTTAAGTCGAGTAACACGTCTTCTTGACCATTGTGCATCTTCATGCAGTCTGTTGCGAATGGTTTGGTCACTTACGCGTGTACCAGTAGCTTGCCGTAACCGATTTTGTAAGATGCGCGCGGTAACGGTGCGCTCTCGACGTGCATTCAATCGAATATACCGATCTTCCTGGGAGGTTGTGGCTCGATTTCTTCCTGATCCGTGTCTCCTAGCGATACTGCCCGTCTTTTCATATCGATTCCACACATTTTGGATAGCCCGTCGTGAAATACCAAGACGCATTGCAACAGATCGATGTGATTCTCCCTCTTGTAACAAAACAACCGCCCTTGTAGCGTTTTCCAGGTCCATATGACGACGACAACCAGGCATATTGAACGTGATTAATACCGGAACTAAACACAACAGTTGAACAAGATGATTATTAATTGTAACACTTGCGACGAAGCTCGAAACACAAATGATTGTGAAATTGTGCATAGGGTGAATTCTAAGCACTTTTAAGTTTTTTGTCTAGCCACTTAAGAAGAACATTCAAATTGCTATTCCTAATATCGATACGAATGCATAAACATGTCACCATTATGTTCAAACACTCGAATCCCTTAAGCATTAACTATAAAGTAACATAATTGTCAATATTGTAAATAATTCGTAGTGGGCCCTATTTTGTTTTGAGTAGTTTAGTATCTCATATATAAGGAACAGTAACGATTATACAGAGGATCGTCATAAAATAAGGATCATACAGAGAGAAAATATCTTTAAACAGGTCTGCCAATAGATCAGAATGTATCTGAAGGAGTCAAGATTGAGAATTGTATGGGCGATTCCATAGGGTCGAGGTACTGGACCGTGTAGATAATTCTGGATTCTCTCGTTCATATATGATAAGATTATCCTAAATAGGGACGCAAATAATCATGAACCTTCCGCTTCATCACGCTTAGATACAAGTTTTGACGGGATTCGAACACGCGACCATAACAAGATTTATGATAAGGTCTTTTTCTTTACCCTACCGTAGTTCAAGAATAACATGCTAACAAACATGCCATCCTGTTATAAAAAATGACTAAACAATTAAACTATATAAAATTGTATGTGATTTCATAAATTGAACACGGAAAGCCAAACGACAAATTATATCTATGAAGTTTTCTCTTCTTCATTTATGGCAATGAGCTTTTACTATTTGCCAGTGTACAAGATAATATACATCCTGAAGTGAGCATGCAGCATCTATATGCAAATTATTAACCCTACATTCTTCTTTCGGTTCAAAATACTACCTAACAAATATAAGGTACACGCAATCAATTTTTACACAAGTGCCTACTGAATTTCGTTTGGTAAAAATGTTTTAATTATTATTATTATTTATTATATTATTCAATTAATACCAGAGATTTGAAGTGGAGGCCATTTAGCTAAAAGCGAGTGGGGAGGGAACGGCCATCTCAGTGTTCATCGGTGGGAGAAGGTTCATGATGACGATGATGTCGATTATGGCAAAGCAAAGAAAAGCTTATATCAGACAGATACAGAGCAGATTACGTTGTGTCTAAACGTGTCCGATCCGATATAAGTGAATAAGCAATGACTTTCCAGAATATCGTAGAAGTTTTAAAGTGCTGCCAACTATGATTTACAGCAATACATATTTAGATTTACGAGTTAAAGACACCTAGAAACCTTAAAGATCTAAGAACAAGCTTCTTTATAGCAAGAAGTATTCTATTTACAACGTTTTTATCACTACAAAATATGTATCATTATTTGTCCCCTCACCAGAGACAATCGAATTTAATTAAATTATCTATAATTTATACTGTCCACATGTTTGTTTATGGTAATAATGATAAGACAACACAGAAATACTAGGGAAACCTTTTTTGAATTAATACATCGTCTCTTTGACACACGATAGTTTTGTTTTATTAGAAATATTGAACTATTTATAAAAGTACTATTAATAGCTTATATATTATATAAGAGAAGAATATCATACAGATAAAATATGTTTATGAAAAAGGTGCTCAAATGTAAATGTTGCGGAATTAATGTTTTATGTGGACTGAATCCTAAACAGGCAGTTACGTTTGTCGGAGTTGCTTCTTCGGTGAGCCAACCGAATTCATTTTTAATGCGCTTTCATTGCGCTTTATCTGTGTGGATCAAGGGCGGATCCAGCTTTGGTCCCGGGGGGTCACGTAGTCGTGGTCAAGTCTTGACTTTTGACTGGACTATACTGGATTATATGTTCAATTAGTGGTCCACCTTAGTCCTGGAACCAGCCCAGGGGGGGGTCATGACCCCTATGACCCCCCCCCCGTGGATCCGCCGTTGGTGTGGATTTACTTGGTAGTGTTATAATCTGTCTAAATAAACAAATGTAATGAAATCTTTGAACTGGATTTTCAGTTGGAAAAAAGTAAAAATACAATATGTACTTTTGACCTGTGCTTTTGACGTGACAACGTCTAATAACTCGATATTACGGGCAGCACGCACGAAAAATATGACGTTATGTAGCGTTCCGAGAGCGAGAGCGCGGCACGAACGAGAGGGAGGCATAATCGCCTCGAGCGATTATAATGTTTGACTTTACAGACTACCATTTTTTTTAATCTATCGCTGGTCCCAAAGTAAACTTACAATATAAGAATAATCTGCTACAAAGAACAGTTGTTGTCAACAGGCCTTCTGTTTGAAGTGCATTTTTTATGTTGTTTTGATTCACAAACTGGTCGACAGTATGATTATCTTCGTTGGGGGAAGGTAGTTCATTAACGAATTCACCTAAGAATAAGTGCTATAATGCTAGACAAGAGCATATTCTTAAGAAATCGTACTACCACATTTTTTTTATTAAAGAAAAAGTGGTAGTACGATAGTATGTGTTACGATGTGATGTTGACCTTTGGGAATTAAACTGCTTTCTAATCGCTGAGTACTACTGCAGTTTTTACATGCACAAATGCCATAAAGCAACGCGGTCCGCGTCTTTCCTCGTTAAAAAAAAAGTAAAGTATCAACCCGTATATGTCCCACTGCTGGACACGGGTCTCCTTCCTCGAAATCAGGCGAGGAGGGTAACGCGCCAATAGTTCACCGCGCTGGCCCAGTGCGGGTTGGTGAACTTCACATACCTTCAAAGACTTTTTTAATCTCATCAGGCATGCAGGTTTCCTCACGATGTTTTCCTTCACCGGTGAGCGAACGATGGTCTCGTGTGCACTTAGAAATTTAGCAAAAAACCCATTTCAAGGCACACACGGACGGGTCAGGATCGAACCCGGAACCCCTCGCATAAGAGGCAGAGTCCGTCCACCACTGGACCACCGTTGCTCTACTGGACCACCGTCGCTCTGTGGAATCTTCCTCCTTATGGTGTACAAATTCATTTCGATTTATGACTTAATTTTTTCAGGCTATATCAATAATAGTAAATGTATCAGCTCTCGTGTGTCTAACTAAAATGCTGACAGCGGAAACCCGGTTCAACAGGGAGCCGGTCGCTGCAGTCAACTTTATCTTCGTACTCACTACAGCTTTCCTCTCCGGATACCAATTAGTTGTGTCCTTGCTTCTTTTGTGGCAAATATTCCAGGTAATCCTATCCTACTTCCTACTAATCTCACTATTCCTACTAATATTATAAACGTAAAAGGTTGTGAGTATGGATGTTTGTTACTCTTTAACGTAAAAATTTCACTAGGAATAGATTTTAATGAAACTTTACAATAATGTAGCCTATGCATCAGTAAAACACATAGGCTATAATTTATCCACGTAACATAATTTATTCCCGTTGGAATGGGTATGGGAAGCACGGAGTAAAACCGCGGAGCGCTGCTAGTCTATTAAAACAATATAAAAATACACATGCAGATTTTCAATTGTAACAACATTAAAAATAAATTATTTGTGTGCTATTAATTTAGAACTCCATCAGGACCAAAGAATTTATTGATCACTTTTCTTTAAATGACAACCAGGGCTAAATGGCTGTTGAGTATGAAATATTAGTCATAGGCAGACAACAAAGCTAGATTTATAATAGTAGTAATATATGACGTTTATTACAAGATATGTTGAATAAACAGTGACATTCTGATAATGATGAATATATTTAAGTATCATTGCAAAGATGACTTCAGCTCTCAATTACTGATGCATGTGTCGAGTGCTTCAAGTGTTACCTTGACCATCGACGGAGTGCGCTCTAGACGAACTACGAGCTGGCACATCTGAAGATCTATTATCTTAGCTTTTGCCCGCAGCTTCGTTCATATTAACGTTTACAGTCTCAGATTTTTTACCTACCGATTGAGCTTAAAGGCCACCAGGCCTTTCCTTAAAAGACCTTTCGAAAAAAAGTCGTAGGTTTATGAAGTTTTTTTCATAGGTAATTGATGTTATTTATGTTTGAAATAAACATTGTAAGAAGCTAAAGTATCCTTGGTAGTCACATTAAAAGGTAGGTGCACCACTGTCTGTCTCTTACTTGTGGTGATCCATAAGTATTATTCTTTTTGAGTTTAGTACATTTGTTCTTACTATTGTGACTATTTAGACTGTTTCTAAAATTAGAGTAGGTATGTTTTTTAATATCCGAGATCACAGACAAACGCTTGAAATCATTTATTCTAATGGTCGTAGTTTACTTCTTTTAATAAAACTGTGAGTAATATTAAAAAAAAAACATCGCCTTATTAATCTTACTATTCCTATTTCTTAACGACGCACATATAAGTTAAAAAACTTATAGTTTAGAGTCTAGACTCTAGTATACGCCCTTTTGTCGCTCAGTTGTGTTATAAAGTTATAATGATTGTTAGCTCACTCTTTAGTAATAGACGGCTTTACCAGAGACTTTGTCTACGCGGAAATAGAATCTTTGGATTGTAGATTAAAAAATCAAATAATGTAACAGTATAAGAAAATGAAGGCATGTGTGTATTTTTACCTTGACCTCAGGAAATTAATTTATAACCTCTCATAAAATGCTTTATTAGATATAATAGAGAATAGATAGTCTTTATCTATGCATCTACTATACATACTAACAATTTTTGTGTATACATTATTGTAAAAAAAAATGGAATAAATATATTGTATGCACATGTTTTCCACAATTTTATGTATCGTAAAATCTACCTAAGTAGTGTTGCGGTGCAGACTTTTAAATATTTTCTGTCAAAATGAATATATACCCCAATATTCGCTAAATGGTTATTGAATTAAACCAAAATGTTTATTTTGTTGATGAATCATTTTAAATGTAATATTGTGTATTAGTGAATTTTATCCGAGATAAATTCTTAGCTACACGTTACGTAGAAGTCCCGCGGCTAGAAGCCACGTTTCAGGGGCGTAGATCATTAGGGGCAAAACACATAATAATAAACTACGAAACGACAAAATATATATGGATACGACATATGTAGTTTATTTCAAGAGTTCATATAAATTCTAAAAGAGGGGGCACGATATCTTAGAGAATAACGCAGACCCATACGATTTTATGTTAATTTTTTTCATACACTAGTTTTATGTAAAGGGAGCGGACCCCTAAAATTCTATTCGAGATGAGCAATTTCTGCACAACTGAGGCAGTTCATAAAATTCAAATTCCGAATATGACTATCACATATTATGTTCATGAAGATAGACGTGAAATAATAATTAGATTCACTTTGGTAACCTAAATAAGTGAAAAATAAATATTAATACGAAATTATTATGAATAAAATTAGAGATAAAAAATTAAGTTCTTCAAGGTCTTTACTTAGATATGTGCCTACCCAAATATGTATTGTATGTGTCATCATAATATATAATTGCACGATAATTTCGTCATCCAATTACCTACCCATTTTAGGCACTAAGTAAGATAAATTTATTGTATGCTTTAGTCAGTCACGCTCCAAGATCTATTGGCAATAGTTGTATCTGTAATTCATTAAATTATCAATAAATGTCGTAAAGTGGTTGCTGTCATTACTCACCTCTATAACCTCAAGTATAATTGGTGACCCCGACGTGATTTTCGGAAAAATCCTTGCAATATGACCACGGAAAATTATCCACCCACGACAGGCACGACAACTGAGCTAGCAGCCGTCACCGTCTCTTCGAGAATTCCGGAATTTTGGTGCGATCAAGCTCGGTAATGGTTTGTGCAGTGTGAGGCGATATTAACACCCCAAAAATTGAGTGACGAAGCAAAATTCAACCTAGTCGTCACAAAATTGGGAAAAGAGGTGATACAGCAGGTCAGTGATATTTTGTTGCAACAACCGCAAGGAAAAAAATACGACACTCTGAAAGCAAGATTGTTAGCGGTATACGAAGAATCGGAGAACCGTCAACTGCAAAAATTATTAAGTGAAATTGACCTTGGCGACCAGAAACCGTCCCAACTTTTGAGACGCATGCGAGACCTGGCGAGGGGAAAAATTCCCGACGAAACCCTCAGCATCATGTGGCAAGGACATTTACCGTCTTCAGTGCGAGCAGTTCTCGCCGTCACGGAAGTCAAGGACCTGGAAAACTTAGCAGCTATTGCGGACAAAATACTCGAAACCACACGGACTGTTCAGGTAGCGGAGATTGCCAGTCAACCAGTGCCATCGAATGACCTTACAACTTTGCAGGCTCAAATTGCCCAGCTGACATTGCAAGTAATGGAGTTGCAGAAAGTACAGAGATATCGACCAAAAAATCGCAATAACTATAGACATTATAATCGTCATCGTTCGAACTCTCGTTCCCGTAACATGATCCGACGCAAGTCTATATCGGACAACGACCTGTGTTTTTATCACGCGCGATTTGGCCATAGAGCGAACAAATGTACAGAGCCGTGCGTATGGAAGAGGCAAAACACTCAATACCAAAACCAGGAAAACTGAATGCGGTGCAGCCAACGGCGGAGGTCTGCACCATCACACCTTCCCACCGCCTGTGCGTGACGGACTTAAACAGTGGCTTTCGTTTTTTGGTGGATACAGGAGCCAACGTATCTGTTTTACCTGCTGTAAAAAAACCTTATTCTAATAGTGAATGTCAGACTTATAAACTTTATGCGGCAAACGGTACTCCTATACGAACATACGGAACTAAAAACTTAGTGTTAAATTTAAAGTTACGACGACCTTTTTCTTGGACCTTTATTTTGGCTGAGGTGAAACAACCAATACTGGGTGCAGATTTTTTAAATCACCATAAACTATTAGTGGATGTGAACGGTCGTAAACTTATTGACTCTGTGACTGATCTAAAGGTAATCGGATCCATAGTGTGTCATAACGAAGACGCAATCAAAACAATCGATGTTACGAGTCCGTACTATGACTTATTATCAGTTTATCCGGATATAACAAAACCAGCATGTTACAAGGACACACCCAAACATTCTGTGATGCACCACATAGAAACTACTGGCTCACCTGTATTTGCTCGCTCTCGTCCACTTCCTCCAGAAAAATATTTAAAAGTTAAGAGAGAATTTGAATATATGCAGCAATTAGGCATATGTCGCCCTTCCAAGAGCTGTTGGTCTAGCCCTCTTCATGTCGTCACCAAGAAAAATGGCGACATACGGCCTTGTGGTGACTTTCGCAATTTAAACAATATCACTAAGCCAGACCGGTATCCCATTCCACGCATACACATTATCTACTCAAGCCCATCTACTGGCAAATTGGTGACCCCGACGTGATTTGAACACGCAACCTTCTGATCTCCTCAAGCCCATCTACTGGCAAAGATACATATTAAAGAATAAAACTAGAGTATTTTGCATGTATTTTGCTATTAACTGTAGCAATGACGTCTTTGAGTACGTCTGCTTACGATGAATTTAAGTTCAAAATTAATTTTCTATATGAAATTTTCTATATTAAAAACCCTATTAATATTACAAACGCGAAAGTTTGTAAGAATGTATGAATGTATATGCAAAAACTACTGAATGGATTTAGATGATAAGAACTGGTAAACTTTAATTTTGCCTTCATAAAAAAAATGAGCAGTAGTAGCCCTTCTGAAAAATCATTTCGATATCGAGCTTCACCTGAGTGATAGAGCTCACTTTACATCACTTTGAAAGTGAACTTTATTGATATAGATAGATAGTCGAGTTTTAAAGAATACAAATTCGTCATATCACCGCGGATTCCGCTTTCGATATTCGAAAACGACCTTACAGAATAGCCCTACTGATGACGATAATGACTTCTGATCATTTTTGTATATCTTGGAGTAAACAAGCAAATATTCCGTTTCACAAATCTAAATAAATTAGGAAATTCAATACCCTTCCCCGACTAACGAGTATTAATATAATTTGCCTGTTAACTTGACATACAAAGTTTGAAGAATCATGCTCTGCGCTAACTTCTCAATTGGATCCTTTGAACCCGACGATCAAATATGAAAGTGAAGGAGTACCTGAGTACGTGATCATAATTTCAACATATTTTTGATCTAATTTTCAAAAAACGTGCCATAGAGCTTTAGAAAAAGTCTTTGTTGACCAAAAGTTCTGTAAGGCAAGCTTCTGCGTCTATCCATACCACGTTTCAGACGAACGCAAAATCCAGTAAGCTTAAATTAGGATTCTTACTTCCTACTAATATTATAATCGCTGAGGTATGTAAGTATGGATGTTTGTTACTTTTTCATGTAAAATCTAATGAATGGATTTTAATGAAACTTTACAATAATATAGATTATACATTAGAATAACACATAGGCTATAATTTATCCCCGTACTCCCACGGGAATGGAAATTACGCGGGTGAAACCGCAGGGCGCTCCTAGTAATATTATAAAAGTGAAAGTACGAATGTTTGTTACGCTTTCACACGAAAACTACTCAACCGATCACCATGAAACTTTGTACACATATTCTCGGAGGTACTAGTGGGAACTTAAGATACATTTAAAAAATAGTTAGGATTTTTTTTATGACGCTGTCGAGCCCGCAGGCAACAGCTAGTATGGAAATATTATAGTTTTTCTATTGTTTCAGGTTAAGAGTAACCTGTTAATATATTCCCTGTGGTTCATCTCTCACATGTCTATATTGGTAGTATACTTTATAAGTTTTCTCGCTAAAATAGTTGTAAGCTTTATTGCGAAACACTATGTCACTGCTGCACTGTCTATTTTGGCTGCGATCTTATATGAAGGTTAGTTTATCATTGTAAATAAATAAATACTATAGACAAATATCGACGATGGTCCAGTGGTGGTCGGACTCGCCCTCTTATGCGAGGGGTTCCGGGTTGGATCCTGACCCGTTCGTGTGTGCCTTGAAATGGGTTTTTCTAAATTGCTAAGTGCAGCCCAAATACGAGACCATCGCTCGCTCATCGGTGAAGGAAAATATCGTGAGGAAACCGGCATGTCTGATAAGATTGAAAGTCTTTGAAGGTATGTGAAGTTCACCAACCCGCATTGGGCCAGCACATCGGTGAAATATGACCCATTACCCTCCTCGCTTGATTTCGAGGAGGAGACCCGTGCCCAGCAGTGGGACATAAAGGGTTGTTACTTTACCTTACTTTTATAGACAAATATTATCAAAAAACATAACACGAGCGTTATAAAAGCGTTTGAATAAGACTAATGGATACCCATGTATCTGTTCACACGATGGCGTAATTAAAGTGCAACGCTTTTTTTATCGAGCACTGTTGCATTTTCGACGTTGTGTGTTTGACGATGAATCCAATTGAGCATGCCAAACTAGCAACTGGAGCCAACGTCGTGTATCACCGCAACGCTTTTTAAAACGCTCAAGCGAACGGGGGCTAACTGCCATTAACAGCGCTGTTAGTTGACATACACTTTGACCAAAGTTTCAGAAACTGGGCGTAAGTTGACAGCGTGCTTTTGTGCCTTTTTTATCCCCCATAACTTTTAGGTCATATGAGTGACAATTGTCTCCGAAAAAAAAGCTGATAGCACAATGAACAATGTAGAGAACTTTTTAAGTTGCCAGACCTTTTTTTATTAATCAACATTAAGTTGACTAGTTATTAATTAAATTTATTAATTGTGAATAAACTATTTATTTTGTTACAGGTATTTTCATATATTTTTCTATCATCTTAAAAAGATTTTGTTTATAATGATTCATGAGGAAAGTTATCTGTAAAGTTATGTCAGTAAAGAATGTATGTATAAATTCTTTGACTTTCCCTTCATCCGCGGTATAATAATGTTAGGTTTCTCTAAGATGCGATCGCGATATTTTGAACTCTGACAATATTTTTTTATTGCTGTACATGTATTTGGCAATACTTTTACTGCAATATTGGCCATAATAGGCCGGCTATCACAGAAACATTTAAAGGCAACGTGTGGCTATATTATGAACATATGGAACCATAGTAAAAAAAATGTTGCTTTCAGTAAAATGATTGCCCGCTTAGAGGCACTTTTAGAAAAAATACCTAATTGCTTTTGTTTTTTGATATTTTTTAATATTGAAACTAATACATATTACTTCTTCGTACCTTTATGAAATTTATTAGTACCTTTTTCGCTTACGCCACGAAGGAAAAAAATTGTAACAATATATTTTAAGGTTCTTTTTTCTTTCTTCTAGCTCTTTATCATCAATAAAAACTGAAAAAGCAAAAAAATCTAGTGGCAACATTTTGTTTACTACGATAATTAACTCGGCGGTAGTCGTATTAAGGGGGGTCTTTTGAGACTGACAAACAGATCCAGACAAACCCAGGTGAATAGCCCTAGTATTTGATTGCTTCATTAAAACATCAACACGATTTACTCAAGAAGGGAGTTTATGTACTCAAGTTATACCTTCATTTAAATATCCTTTGATCAAAGCTTTTACAAAAAAAAACATACTTTGAACATGTTTTTTTTTTTCAAAAATTGAAATGTCTGGCTTGATTTTGATTACAGTTTGTGTTTTTAGTTGGAATTTAATTCTTCTCATGTTCACCTCTATCAACGGTAAAAAATCTAAATTAATTAAAAATGTATAGTTAAAAGTATAGGATCTGACAGACGTACATTTCTTAAATTAACTTTATGTCATCATTTTATTATCATAATTGCTATCAGCTTCTACCCGACCATTGCAAGACAAGTGTAGGCCTCCCTCAATAAATGCCAAGACGGCCGACCCCTTACCACTCGCATTCAATACGTACGGAGATACATCAAGAAAATCAAGTGAGAAGATAAAGGGAAATAGGTGTATAGTATAATGCTACTTATCTAGCGTAGCTTACTATTGTAATAAATCATGTTATTTATTTGCGTAGTTAATCTTTTATGATTAATTTTTAACTGTCGCCGCATATGCCGCATATGCGTTCTTTCGTCTCTTTTAAAAGCACGAATTAAATTAAGCTCTCTTCTCTCTCATCTCATCAAAACTATTTGAAGCGGGCGAGCGTGGCAATTATTTACGGTCTTAGTGGAAAAGATTCTAACTGCGGCTAGGAAAAGGATCTATTTTTTCTGACATTTTTATCTATGATAAAAGAGGTAGTGCCATGTTGCTTTGCAGCCGAATTGGGCCGGCAAGACCGGGGTGGTACCTCTCGCCACATGGTACCGGCGTAAGGTGGCATTTATGCTGTAACCTCTGGTAGTATGGATCTTTATGGGCGTCGATAGTCGCCAAAAGGCTTCGATTGTTCGTTTGCCCCCTAAGTTATAAAAAATTGTCATTACAGCAAAAATTTTCAAGTATTACTCGAAAAATACTTAGAAAAATATACTGGCTCAGTTTTATCGGCGTGTAGCTATGAAATAGGGTTACTAAAAATGTAGTGAAGGAATTACGGGCCGGTATAAAATACTAGAGCGAGGATCTTCGCAAACATCTTAAATCCTACAGCGAACTGCTGTTTTACGACGTCATACATGCCGTAAGATCCCACTTTCAATGTACGGATGCAGAGATAAGGAGATATCATTTTAAGTGCATGTTACTATCGAGTTATTTGCTGTCAAGGATGTCGAAATAAACTAAATTTATTTGTATACTTGTGCGTGTATATATATACATATATTCACGAGAAAGTGAAAGAAAATATGTATACATACGCTGCTTTGTTGTCTATTCGATGACCTCTGTTTCTCTATGGTTAGCGCGTTAGCATTCAAGCCGCAGGTAGCGGGTTCGAAACCCGCCAGGGAACAACAAGTTTCTGTGTTCCTAGGTCGTGGATGTATATTAAATAAATTATGTATTAATATGAAAAGTATTAAATATATTTATTATGTACTTCCGTAGTCTAGTACCCGTTACATAAGTTCTTCGGAAACTTAGCACGGGAGCAAGCGTCCATAGATTATTATTATTCTTTTGTGCTTGTCTGACCATACTGGATGCATCTGCATAATCGAGCAACAAACAAACCTACACATTTATAACATTAGCGGAATTAAAAAAAAGTAAAGTTGCAACCCATATAATATTATGTCCCACTGCTAGGCACGGGTCTCCTGCTCGAAATCAGGCGAGGAGGGGTATTGGGCCATAGTTCACAGAGGCGCTGGCCCAATGCGGGTTGGTGAACTTCACACACCTTCAAAGACTCCTCACGATGTTTTCCTTTACCGATGAGCGAGCGATGGTCAGGGTGCACTTAGAAATTTAGAAATACCCATTTCAAGGCAGGTGGGAGTCAGGATCGAACCCGGTTCCTTTCGCTCAATATGCTGAGCCCCTTACCCACTGGACCATTGTCACTCAGTGAAATTAAATTGGATTTAAACGTGTATTGCCGTAGGTACACCGCGCTATATGGTGAAGAAAACGCAGTACGCTAATTGATACCTAATTACGCGAATTGTGTGCGAATTGCCGAGGATCAGTTTTCTTGGCATAAATTGAATTTTAGATCGCCTCATAACATTTACACTAAGGAGACCCTGCGAATCAAATAGTGAAAAATATAAATAGTTAGCAATAAATTTTTCAAATGCTATTTCTAATAATCAAAATGAATACACTAGGGTGGTCCCCTATTAATTATCTGTATGGATTCGCCCACCCTTCCGAAGATGAAGCTTCTGTCACATGAATTTATTTCCTTCCCTTTTTTCGATAGGAACTGACAAATTAATATCTTAATACCTTTTATACGTTATATTAAGCTGTATTCACATGTCGAGTAAATTGGCAACATTAGTTAATCATAAATAAATAGTTATCAGGGCCTGATATATACGATCATCATATTAAAAAAAACCGGTAAAATGCGAATTGAACTTGCGCCCGATGGGTTCCGACTTCCGTGTCATTATATATTTACAAAATTAGACAAAATTAATTGTGTACTTTATAAGCGTCAACTATGTATGAATGGGACATCCTTACATTTTCAATTTTTTTTTTGGATTTTTTTCCTTATTTCTGCCGTACCTTCCCTTTGACTAAAAAGAGTTCATTTTTTTACTTAATGTGGCAGGTAACCCTAAAAAAAAATTAAAAAACATATTTTTAGAAAGTAAGTATTTGATAATTTGATATTGCGTACTATATAAAGCTTTTGATGAAAAGGTAAAAAAAAAGTAAAGTATTAAAATATTCTACTGCTGGGCACGGGTGTCCTCTTCGAAATTAGCGAGGAGGGTTATTAGGCCATAGTTGATAATGCGCTGTCCCAATGCGGGTTGATGAACTTCACACCTTTAATTTTGATTTCACACACTTTCAATATCATCAGGCATGCAGGTTTTCTTACGGTGTTTTACTTCACCGGTGAGGGAACGATGGTCTTGTTTTTAAAGTACACTTAGAATTTAAGAAAAATCCATCTTGGCTGGAGCCGGAGTCTCTCGCTCAAGATTTCGAACCACACTTTTTAGTGCCACCAATGCCGCCTTTGGTGAAGTGCCCCGGATCTACAAGCAAAAGGGCACCTCGACGGCTAGTCCGTCCCTCAGGGGACCGACCACCTCGACAGAGCAGTTGCCCCGAACCACAGAACAACCACTCCCAACGTCTGTACAGTTCGATGAGGTGAGGTTCCCATCCTCACCCCTGCTCGGTTGTCCTCTCTTCTTATAAGAGGGGTACAAAGAGCCCGCTCGGCTCAATTCGCTTCGCCCAAAGTGTTGGGGTCACCCTGGGCTACCACCGCCATGACAAGGCCTGAACCATGGTGGGGGACACTGGACAAACGTCACCCATTTTCATGTGCAAAAGGTAGTCAGTTTGAATTATAAATGTGTATCCTAAGCCGTGATTTCATACCTAAACTACACAGTAAGTACTCGTATAACGTAAAAAATGGAAAATCTTTTTCGCTTATATTAAATAGAAATATTACGGAACAAAGGCGAAATGTTCTGGGCTACTTTAAGCGCTTAAAAAGGACGCTTACAAAGAGTTTCTTTGTGGATTATTGGTGTTTGAGGGTCACTCTGAAATGCTCGTGAGATATAATGAAGTTCTTATGGTATGTACTTGTACGCTTTTGGGATTTAAACTGCAAAATATACGTATTATATTATTACGTCTGAAAACTTGTTAGCTGATTATCGCGTTTTAAATTGAATTTGAAATGTTTATTGTTAAAGTATCAGTTTCGTGATGAAATAAAAAAATATATTAAAATACAATCACATTTTGCTTTTGAGATTGTGTTGATTTGTAACTCCAGGAACAGGTTTTTATATGATATGCCCACATGATAAGCTCTAAGTCAATTTATGAAAAGAAATCTCGACATGAATTAGACATCTATAATGTATATAATAAGATCGAAGATGGTCGAATGGGTATGGGCTCTTGTGCGAGAGGTTCCTCATGAGATTGATATTTTTTGAAGGTATGTAAAGTTGACCAACCCGCATTGGGCCCGCGCATTGGTGAACTATGGCCCATTACCCTCTTTGCCTCCTCGCTTGATTTCGAGGAAGTGACCTGTGGCCAGCAGTGGGACGTATATTGGTCGATAAATGACCGAATTAAAGGATATTTAATGATTCAAATGACATTAGGAGCGTTATATTCGAATAGGTATCTTCTTAAGTAGAAATCCGTGCAATAATCTAAACCATTTAGGGCCTGTTTCACAATCTCCCTTTAAGTTCCCTATAGGCTATTGGCAACATATTTGACAGATGTTTGACAGATAGAGTATGGAGTATCTGTCAAACATCTGTCAAATATGTTGCCAATAGCCTATAGGGAACTTAAAGGGAGATTGTGAAACAGGCCCTTAGTCTTTGTCCACGCGGAATATTTTAAAGTAACGTTTTCACTAAACGGAATATTTGCGGACCGCTTAAAGCTATTCATTGCGCAAGCCAGCTCCAGCGATGAAATTCCCAGTGAAAGTTTTTTCCGTCAACTATGCGACGGAATAAATTGTTTATTTCCACGGACAACGCTTTTCAAATGTACAAATGAGAAGTGATTTTAAGGCGCCAGTCTCGGAAATAATCTAACAAACTCATCTAGAAATAAAAGTTCTTTTTTTTTTTTTTTTAATTCTTATTTTTATAAGCCATACAATCTTATGATTAAGTCGGCTAAAAGTTCTTTTTTCAAATGACAATTTTTTTTTGAAGATAAATAAACGAACTTATTTTTTCTTAATTTAATTATACTTGTTAGTTTGTTTGTATTTAATATTGTTGTATTATGTTATGTATTTAATACTCAATACTATCAAAACGTGTACTACGTTTTGATAGTATTGAGTATTAAATAAAGAGGGAATACTAACCATGGTTTTCACCTTTGGTTTGCGGAGCTCGATATTTCGACATTTTGTTTCAAATTCGAATATTATTATTATTTATATTAAATTTTGAAATGCTATGACACCTTACATTAAAATGTTTTAAATATTAAAATCTACTATAGGATTTAAATTTATCATAAATCTCTATAAATATCTATCTACTTTTGACGGGAATGGAACCAAAGAGTCACTTCAATACAAATACTATATTTAATCGTAATATATATTATTATATTATAAAATAACTAAATTCGGAACTTATAAAACACAACTCAGATTTAAAACAGATAAAATATCGTTTTATGTCAGTTGTAAGGTATGACAAAACTTCTTGGTATCAAAATCAATGTGTCACGATAGAAAACTCCAAGTACTATGAAACGAGATAGCGGTTTGTCATACAAACAGGATTCAAACTGTTCAGCCATTTCTCATCTCGAAGAATAAATTCAATATGCAAAAGCTTATAATAAAGAGCTAAAAGCTAAGAGTAAGAAACTACTTAGCGAGGCATTAGGAAGATCTGTTTGAGAACATTTCACTTTTTTTACGTTTTAGTCTTGCTTTCCTTTTAATTTTATTTGACTTTTTAATGTTTAAAGATATCAAAGACTTTAAACATTAAAAAGTCATCATTTTTGATACGATTGTCATTATCTAGTAAAGTGAAGAACCAACCCATGGTCCACTGCTGGGTACGGCTCTCCGCTTCATAGTTCACCGAGGCGTTGCGCGCTGGCTCAATGCGGGTTGGTGAACTTCACACATCTTCAAAGACTTTTATGCTCATCAGGAATGCAGGCTGCCTCACGATGTTTTCCTTCAGCGATGAGCGAGCGATGGTCTTGTGTTCAGGGTGCACTTAGAAATTTAGAAAAAATCATTTCAGGCATCGCTTCAGAATCGAACCCAGACCCTCTCGCGAAAGAGGTCGAGCCCATACTTGGACCATCCTCTCTCTTACGCGCAGTACTTAAAAGAGGCCCTTTTTTTCTTTTTTTTTTTCTTTTCTTTCGTTCTGTGGTTTTAAATGCATAGCTACCGTCAGTCCTGGCTAGGATCTTGCGGTTATGCAGGACTCAGTTAATGACCCACTAAAAACCACCGTGGTTCCTTCGGCTTCATATAGTGATTTATCAGCAACAGAACTCTCCAAGAGTCGTAAGTGGTTACAACAATGTGAATTATACAATCTATAATTAGCAACATTCGTGCAAACATTACAAAATAATATCCACTTACAAAGCACTATACACGTAAGTAGTATATAAGTGACATTGGTACAGACGATTGTAGCTCCAAACTCGGTTCCGGTGGCGAGTGTTTTAGCGGGCTGGTGCCGCCCTCTGGCTAATGGGGCGAAACCGCAGCACTCTGATAATCAGGTTAAGATTATGAAAACTGTTGAAGATATATTTAAGTTCTAATTCGCTAATGTATTTTTTAACATTTTTAAGTATATAAAGTTGCAACGTTGCAAAATGTTATAATTTCAAAGTGTGTAAAATAGCAACCCATAAATGTCCCACTGCTGGTTACGGGTCTCCTCGAAATCAGACGTATATCTAGCCGTAGTTCATCAAAGCGCTGGACCAATAAAAGTTGGTGAAGTTCACACACCTTCAAATACTATAAATCTCATCAGGTATGCAGGTTTCCTCACGATGTTTTCCTTCAACGATGAGCGAGCGATGGTCTCGCTACCGATTGAGTTTAAAGGCCATCAGGCCTAAAAGTCTAGACTTTTCGAAAAAAAAAAGATGATCTCGTGTTTGGGGTGCACTCAGAACAACCGTCAGAGGGAGCCCCCCTCTAATGGATGATGGGTTTTCTAAACTGAACTGAACTGAACATGAATGAACATTACACGAGGAAGTTATTTTCCATCTACGCTTGTTATCTATGCACGAATTTTACGAATATTATTCCTCCAATATCCTATATTTTTTCTAAGTATTTTGATGATATAATACAATATTCAGGGAAGCGTATAATGATGGCAAGAAAATGTTCAAAGGTAGAACGAAGTTTTGCATTAGTGATTGACATCAAAGCTATCTCGTAGTGTTTGGAGATATCCTATATTTATTTATAACATAGGAAGTAGCCGTATATTCATATTATTAGTAATTCCCTAGTTATTGAATTGTGAGTAATTTAAGCGGACTTGATTTGATGAGGGTGGTTGAGGATCCCACCACGGTTCAGGCCTTGTCGTGGCGGTGGTGCTCAGTAGCCTAGGGCTCTTTGTGTTTGTACCCCTCTTATAAGAAGAGGGGGGCAAAAAAGCAGGGGTAAGGGGCGAGGACGGGAATCTCGCCTCATTGTACTGTCCCGTCGTTGGGAAAGTTCTGTGGAACCAGCTGTCTGTGTGATACAGACAGCTGGTTCTAATCTTTCTAAGCAATTTTTATTTTAATATATATTTTTATTATATGGCGAGATGCCCTTCTATGTCTCGGACAGGAGTACTCTCGGCGTGAACATGTCGGAAGGGATCCTCCGGGTTTGCCGACTAAAACAGCCTTTAATGTGGAACTGCTCTGCAATGGATCTGCTTTAATGTAAGGATCAGGAACCACCTAGATACCTTGATATATTAACATAAACTAACTCGCTTTGTTTACTACTAGCTGTTGCCCGCAGCTTCGTTTTATAACGGGATCTTAGAACGCGAAATAAGTAACTTTTTTGGTTGATTTTTTACACCTTGTGTCTGAAAAATTCAAATATCTTACGGAAATCTATTTTTTTTTTCAGAATAAAATATAGACTATGTTACTCGTGGATAATGTAGCTTTCGAATGGTGAAAGAATTTTTGAAATCGCTCCAGTACTTTTTGAGCCTATTCATTACAACCAAACAAACAAACAAACAAAGTTTTCCTCTTTATAATATTAGTGTAGATGTAGATGTAGATGTAGATATCTGATATGAAGCTCAACTTTTAGTTTGTCTCATATAATACAGATTATGAACCAGCGGGTAGACAGCGAGTAAAATATTTTTATAAATTTAAAAGATAAAATGTGTTCACACAATCGCAGAAGCTCGGAAGTGAATCGGAAGCCATCTCCTCATCCTCTGAGTGATAATTGTATTTCACGTCATGCCAACATTATTGTATATACTCGTAATAATAAAAAAAGAACTTCAAGTCAACTCATGGTCTTTAAGGTTGCAGTCCCGAGGAAAACTTCAATTAAAAAAAAAACAGTTTATAGCACTGCTTTGGGAGTACAAATTAGGAGATTACAAAATAGGATTAGAAGTTATAAATGTGAAAGTAGGAATGTTTGTGACGCTTCCATGCGGAAAATACTCAACTGGTCATCATAAAACTTTGTACACACATTATCGGAAGTAGAAGTTACATAGGATACATTAAAAAAAAAGGTTTTTTTTGTTAAAGCGGGCGAAGCCGAGGGCCACAGCTAACTTTTTTTATAAGGAAGTAGTTATAATATTAGATATGAATATCTATATTATAGTTCAGTAAGTATTCAACTCATGATTCTAGCCTGGCGCGGTAAATAAAAAGAATCTAGTCTAAGATACGGTATATAAAACCACCTTCACCGACATGGCCGAGATAGGATAGGCAACCCATATGCAACATATTTATTGACATATTTATAAAATACGTTTCATCAAATAAGCAGCTCGGTAAAGGTCGCTTTATATACCGTATCCTAGTATAATCGGATAATGGTGCTGAGCACGTCAAGGCATAACCCTTTTCGTATATAAAGCACCCAGAACCTTACAGTATAGATTTTAGGTGCTGGGAAAATCCCTCGAAGGTCTCTTGAGGCGGTGGGACGGTTTCCTTATGAAGTTTCTTTTAACAATAAAATTAGGATAGGTGATAATCGAAGATATTTCTACTGGTGACAAGTATTTATTGTGCTGCGTCTATCTGAATCAATACCACCATCCTGCCTATTTTATCTCCAGATTTACTGTAAAAATCGGGCAGATCCAGCAGTTCACTCAGGCACCGGGAATTCTCACGCATTATAATAAGCAATGCATGAGTTGCCTGGGCTAGTCATGAGTAAATTCGTTCACGCGTCACCAATGACTAAGATCGAACGAATATCTGTGGGCTTAGACAAAGTAACATCGTTTCGTAACGGAAAGATACCGAAATTCGTCAACGTCTCTGAGTTATCAATGACAATTTCCTATCCAATAAGATATTGACAATAACGATCGATAACTAATAGATAGTTTGTGATTTTGTTACGATAACGTTTGACCACGTGATTTAGCGCGACTTATGTCAATCCCATACATTTTATTCTTTTTGAAATTCGTTATCGCTTTTTTAATGTTGCTTTGTCTAAGCCTCCAGTCCTCGATCCTTACTCGGCTAAGGTACATTTGCTTCTCTACTAATATTATAATGATGCCTTAATGGTTTTACATGACCTCATTACAAGACAGGGCCATATAGCGGTATGTTAAATTATTACTTAATAACACTTCATAAAGGAAACATGATATTAAATAAATAGGACACTGGGGTGTCGACGTTTATGCTCCCAGTGGCTTTGATGTAAAATAAAATATAGACAATGAAAACCTTTAGCTCTTTGACATTTTCATTAAATTTTATTCTCTATTTCGTTTTGTATTGTAATGAAATATTTTAAATTTTAAATAGACAAATAAATTTTATAGTAGTAAAATTTTTCTTTAATACAATAATTTATGATACGTATAAGATATTTTGTTATGGATGGCAAACAGATAGTCGGTTCATATGTTAGTAGTAAAAAAGATCCACAGGCACCCTATTATTGCTGTATATTAATACAACGTTCATAATCTTCTTTACAAAAAAAAATATATATTTTAAAATACTTATACATATTAGAAAAGATAATACGACAGATTATAAAAAAAGGCAGTTTCAAAATAAAACCAAGTCCAATAATTCTAAATTATGTATCAAGAATAAAATCATGTAAGATATGTGGTTTTAATAAAATAAAAAGCCGCTTACATTTATTTGTTTGATCAATAAGGAAATAACTTTGGCGGATTATAAAAATTTTTACATGCACGACGCGCGACGTTTCGGATGATAATTTACAGCAGCAATAGACTATTCAGTTCTTCCATACATAAGTTAGAGTGAATTACCGTAAAAATTAAAAAAAAAAACAACATGTTGACAAATTATCTATTTATATTTTATATCTAAGTTCTTTGTTGAGCTACCAGGGCAGAGGCGTCACAGTGGCGGATGACCGAAATTATTCCAGCACTAATACTCGTTTATTAACGGCGGTACAAAATTATACAGACGGACAAAACGACCGATGGACTACCGAAAACCCTAATAAAGGCTATAGGTATGCTTTTCGGCTTGACTTAATAATTTGAGCCAATTTTAGATCACATCGTGTATAGATATGATGATGGGTAATCCAAGGGATCGCCTATTAATCACGTGTTACTCAAATGGGGGAAGGGGGGTTGTTAGGAAACATCACGTGATCACCAGAGGGAGTGATGGATTAGTGAGATGATGTGTATCTATTTTTTTTGTTAAATTTACAATTTCCAAATTCAAAAGTCATAATCTATGGACGCTTTAACGCCAAGTCAAGCGTAGGGCTATTCTATAAGGTTCGTTCGATTTTTCGAGATTCGAAAGCAGAATCCGCGGTATATGACGGATTTGACTTCTTTGACTGAGTTCGCTTTCGAAGTGAGCGTAAAGTGAGTTCTATCACTCAGGTGAAGCTCGATATCGAAATGATTTTTTCAGAATAGCCCTACGGATACCGTTTTAAGTTTCCGAAGAACTTGTGTTACTAGTACCAGATAATGTAAATATGCTTAATGCATATATATTAATACATATATTTAAGTATTTTATATATATTACACATGCATGACACAGAAACTTTCTTTGTTCCCATGCGGTATTCGAGCCCGCTACCTCCGCGGCTTAAGCGCCATGCGCTAACCATTGGGCCACAGAAGTCGTCAAAGTCAAAGTCAAAATTTTTATTCAAAATAGTACTATCGAAGTAGTAAACCAGCGAGTAAAATATTTTTATAAATTTAAAAGATAAAATGTGTTCACACAATCGCAGAAGCTCGGAAGTGAATCGGAAGCCATCTCCTCATCCTCTGAGTGATAATTGTATTTCACGTCATGCCAACATTATTGTATATACTCGTAATAATAAAAAAAGAACTTCAAGTCAACTCATGGTCTTTAAGGTTGCAGTCCCGAGGAAAACTTCAATTAAAAAAAAAAACAGTTTATAGCACTGCTTTGGGAGTACAAATTAGGAAATTACAAAATAGAATTAGGAGTTATAAATGTGAAAGTAGGGATGTTTGTTACGCTTTCACTAAACTTTCAAAAAATTACTCAACCAAACATCATGAAACTTTGTACACATTATCGGAAGTAGAAATTACGTGGGATGCATTAAAAAAAAGTTTTTTTGCTAAAGCGGGCAAAGCCGAGGGCAGCAGCTAGATTTTTCTATAAGGAAGTAGTTATAATATTAGATATGAATATCTATATTATAGTTCAGTAAGGGCCTGTTTCACAATCTCCCGTTAAGTTCCCTATAGGCTATAGGCAACATATTTGACAGATGTTTGACAGATACTCCATACTCTATCTGTCAAACATCTGTCAAATATGTTCCCTATAGCCTATAGGGAACTTAACGGGAGATTGTGAAACAGGCCCTAAGTATTCTACTCATGATTCTAGCCTGGCGCGGTAAATAAAAAGAATCTAGTCTAAGATACGGTATATAAAACGACCTTCACCGACATGGCCGAGATAGGATAGGCAACCCATATGCAACATGTTTATTGACATATTTATAAAATACGTTTCATCAAATAAGCAGCTCGGTAAAGGTCGCTTTATATACCGTATCTTAGTATAATCGGATAATGCTGCTGAGCATGTCAAGGCTTCACCCTTTTCGTATATAAAGCACCCAGAACCTTACAGTATAGGTCTTAGGTGCTGGGAAAATCCCTCGAAGGTCTCTTGAGGCGGTGGGACGGTTTCCTTAGAAGTTTCTTTTAACAATAAAATTAGGATAGGTGATAATTGAAGATGTTTCTACTGGTGACAAGTATTTATTGTGCTGCGTCTATCTGAATCAATATATCCCACCATCCTGCCTATTTTATCTCCAGGTTTACTGTAAATATCGGGCAGATCCAGCAGTTCACTCAGGCACCGGGAATTCTCACGCATTATAATAAGCAATGCATGAGTTGCCTGGGCTAGTCATGAGTAAATTCGTTCACGCGTCACCAATGACTAAGATCGAACGAATATCTGTGGGCTTAGACAAAGTAACATCGTTTCGTAACGGAAAGATACCGAAATTCGTCAACGTCTCTGAGTTATCAATGACAATTTCCTATCCAATAAGATATTGACAATAACGATCGATAACTAATAGATAGTTTGTGATTTTGTTACGATAACGTTTGACCACGTGATTTAGCGCGACTTATGTCAATCCCATACATTTTATTCTTTTCGAAATTCGTTATCGCTTTTTTAATGTTGCTTTGTCTAAGCCTCCAGTCCTCTATCCTTACTCGGCTAAGGTAAATTTGCTTCTCTACTAATATTATAATGATGCCTTAATGGTTTTACATGACCTCATTACAAGACAGGGCCATATAGCGGTATGTTAAATTATTACTTAATAACACTTCATAAAGGAAACATGATATATTAAATAAATAGGACACGGGTGTCGACGTTTATGCTCCCAGTGGCTTTGATGTAAAATAAAATATAGACAATGAAAACCTTTAGCTCTTTGACATTTTCATTAAATTTTATTCTCTATTTCGTTTTGTATTGTAATTAAATATTTTAAATTTTAAATAGACAAATAAATTTTATAGTAGTAAAATTTTTCTTTAATACAATAATTTATGATACGTATAAGATATTTTGTTATGGATGGCAAACAGATAGTCGGTTCATATTGTAGTAAGTATTAAAAAAGATCCACAGGCACCCTATTATTGCTATGTATATTTATACAACGTTCATAATCTCCTATACAAAAAAAAATATTTTAAAATACTTATACAAATTAAAAAAGACAATACGACAGATAATAAAAAAAAATTCAGTTTCAAAATAAAACAAAGTCCAATTCTAAATTATGTATCAAGAATAAAATCATGTAAGATATGTGGTTTTAATAAAATAAAAAGCCGCTTACATTTATTTGTTTGATCAATAAGGAAATAACTTTGGCGGATTATAAAAATTTTTACATGCCCGACGCGCGACGTTTCGGATGATAATTTACAGCAACAATAGACTATTCAGTCCTTCCATACGTAAGTTTGAGTGAAGTTAGCGTAAAAATTAAAACGAAAACAATATTTTACTAAAATATCTCTGTATTTTATATCTAAGTTCTTTGTTGAGCTACCAGGGCAGAGGCGTCACATTGGCGGATGACCGAAATTATTCCAGCACTAATACTCGTTTATTAACGGCGGTACAAAATTATACAGACGGACAAAACGACCGAGGGACTACCGAAAACCCTAATAAAGGCTATAGGTATGCTTTTCGGCTTGACTTAATAATTTGAGCCAATTTTAGATCACATCGTGTATAGATATGATGATGGGTAATCCAAGGGATCGTCTATTAATCACGTGTTACTCAAATGGGGGAAGGGGGGTTGTTAGGAAACATCACGTGATCACCAGAGGGAGTGATGGATTAGTGAGATGATGTATATCTATTTTTTTTGTCAGATTTACAATTTCCAAATTCAAAAGTCATAATCTATGGACGCTTTAACGCCAAGTCAAGCGTAGGGCTATTCTGTAAGGTTCGTTCGATTTTTCGAGATTCGAAAGCAGAATCCGCGGTATATGACGGATTTGACTTCTTTGACTGAGTTCGCTTTCGAAGTGAGCGTAAAGTGAGTTCTATCACTCAGGTGAAGCTCGATATCGAAATGATTTTTTCAGAATAGCCCTACGGATACCGTTTTAAGTTTCCGAAGAACTTGTGTTACTAGTACCAGATAATGTAAATATGCTTAATGCTTATAAATTAATACATATATTAAGTATTTTATATATATTACACATGCATGACACAGAAACTTTCTTTGTTCCCATGCGGTATTCGAGCCCGCTACCTCCGCGGCTTGAGCGCCATGCGCTAACCATTGGGCCACAGATGTCGTCAAAGTCAAAGTCAAAATTTTTATTCAAAATAGTACTATCGAAATATCTTTTTGAAGGTCAATTGAGTCTACCACCGGTTCCAAAGCAAGTCCACTGAGAAGAACCGGCGAAACAAACTCAGTGGAACTAGTCTTTTCAAATACACTATTACAAAAAAAAAAATACAAACAATACATACTACTATAGTAGTATATAAGAAGGATTCAGCAAGAAACTCTGTTGAGTTGCTTCTTTCAAAATATAGTTTACATTTTTTATAAACATGCATTTATTACTATAACACAAAGGAGTGTGTGTGTGTTTAGAATTTAAATAAAATTATTTTATTTATTTATTCTTTAGTTTAATATAACAAATGTATGGGAGACATTGTTAACAAATAATTATCACATGTGATTTTCGGTACGGGTAAGTAGTCGGGAGCCTTATCACGTAGATATCTCAAACCGCTAAACCTAACACAAGTCATATTGATTGGAGACATATCTCAGCCGATAAAGGTGATTCACAATTTGTATATCTTACGGACATTAATCGCTTATTAAAGGAATGCTCGTTAGCTGGTCTATTACAGTTTCTTTGCATCAAAATGAAAGCAGTCACGTAAAATCCAAAAAGATATGAGTTATTATTTTTTACTTCAAACTGATTGTAGCCGACGTGCGACGTTTCTGGTCGTTTTCTTTTACTTCGAAACTTTTAAGTGGAAAGTTTCAGTTTTTAAGTTCAACAAAATGTTGACATGTGAATCCTTATTCAAATAAACTGAAGTACGATTTTATAAAGTAATCGTAAAAAAAACCCCACTTTTTAACCGACTTCAAAAAAAGAAGGAGGTTATCAATTCGTCTGTATGTTTTTTTTTGTATGTTTGTTACACGATTACTCCGCTGTTTGGGAATGGATTTTGGTGATTGTTGTTTTGTTTGAAAGCTTATGTTTCCGAATTGGTCCTATATTAATTTGATCGACATCTGATCAACGGTTTTTAAGTTATTTTCAATAATGCCTATTTCGTTGGTTTTGTATACCAGTCGATGTAATATGAATAATATGAACAAAAACCACTGAATATGATACTTTGGAAAGTATCAAAGTATTGTGAAGTCATCATCATCAACTTTCATCCGTCCACAGCTGAACCTAGGTTACCTTAATGAACGCTAAGACGACAGGTCCCTTGCCAATAGCATCCAACACAGATCGGGAACGCCAAAAATTTTGCAAGAAAAAATAAAAACTACCTAGGTATATTACTTATGTGAAAACTAAAAAGTACAAAATAAAATTAATTTTAAATAAAAAACCAAAAACCGACTTCAAAACTATACCTTAATTAATGTACAACTAAAAATTTTAAAATAATATTGAAATACTTTGAAGTGAAGTAGAAGTATACCAGCCAAAACATGGATACCCTTCACAGGCATCTTCTCAATACTTGGTGTATGTGATTGATCATTAAAATATCCTCTTTGGCTGGCACCGACTCCAAAAATACCCGAATTTAAATAGTATACTTCTACTTCACTTCGAAGTATTTCAATATTATTTTAAAATTTTTAGTTGTACATTAATTAAGGTATAGTTTTGAAGTCGGTTTTTGGTTTTTTATTTAAAATTAATTTTATTTAATAAAAATCTCCTCAAAAAGTAAAAACAGTATCCTATGTTACTTCTAGTACCTCCCAGAATGTGTACAAAGTTTCATGATGATTCGTCGAGTTGTTGCGTGAAAACGTAACAAACATCCACGCTTTCACATTTATACTATTAGTAAGGATTCTAAAATAAGCGGAGTACCTACTTATAGTCGTTTTCTATTGTGTAAGTTTAGGACAAAAACAAGTTATAAGACAAAGGTCTTTTTCTATGAATATATAACTTTGGATTAATCCTACGGATAAAAAGCGATATAATTAACATTCATATTGGTTTTTATATGTTCTTATGCGAGTAAAAGTGATATAATTCCATCATCTGCCATCTGTTGTAAATGGTTAATATATCTCTATAAACTAACATGTCCAATCTGATTTGATTATAGCTTTGGTTAACATGCCCATGTTTCTAATCTTCTCTATGTTAGTAATTACTTAGATTGCCTTTTGCCTACTCGGAAAACAGAAAAGCCTTCCGAATGTGAGAGCTAAATTCTAAATATGAATGGGAATCGCAATATAATAAATTACACCCATCAAGCAGATAGGATGACCTGTACCATAAGGTGACTAATTGTCTGCCAGGTTCACTATCCAATTAATATATTGTCGCGACTTATAATGCGATTAACAATAATACAGTCATAGAATAAGCCACTAATAATAAAAAAAGATGAAGAAAATATAAATTCGTAATTTGAAAATATTCGAATATTCTCGCTCTTAATTCGAACACACGCTCCGATTAAAATATATATTAAAATGTAATAAAATATTATAAATTAAGGTTAAGGTATTAAACGTTATTCGAAATATTATACGTAATTATTTGAAGACTTCCGTGATATTAAAGCCAGTAAAGTCTAGAATTTATTGATGTCTAAATCAAAAGAATATTAAAACAGCGGGAAGCAAACAAAAATATCAAAACCGCGTAATATTAAAGGCACCATACATTCGTATCATTTTTGAGTCCTTTACAATTTGATCAAAGGGCTCTATGGGTGGATTATTGTAAATATTTCCCCGGAGCAAGAGACACGTTTCGTCAATAAAGGGCGTGTCTTCCCTTAAGATTACTTTCCTTCGTTCAATAACCAATGCAAACTTGGAAAACGTGACGCTCCGTGTTGGTTTTACGGAGATTTTCCGACTTAAGCGTCAAATATATTTTTTCAAAGTTCAGAACATAAAAAGTTGAATTTGAATTTATTGTCATGTTAAATCAAACGGGTGCAGAAATAAATTAATGTCTAACTTACGTGACTCGATCTTTCTTTTTTTGTACAAGTACAAAAGAAGTAAAAAAGTTATGCGGTTTAGTACAATATGTAGGTTTATGTAGCACATTTTAAGGGAAGGCTTTCGTTAGCGTTAGTTGAGAGAGCTAAGCTCAGTTAAAAAGTGGCCAAGTGCGAGTCGGACTCGAGGACGAAGGGTTCCGTACCAGAAATAAAGTAAATATATAACCTTAATAATTTGTAATTATTTCTAGCGTCTAGGTGTAGCCAACCTTAATATCGAGCAAAAAAACGGTAAAATAAAATACTTTTGTTGTATGTAAGCCCCCTTTAAATATTATTTTTATTTTATTTTTAGTATTTGTATTTATCTGTGAAAATTTTAACCTCCTTGCTATTACGCGAAGTCTTAGTAATAGGGACCAGTTTTTACCCTTTGGGTACGGAACCCTAAAAAAGGTTCAATATAATAATGATGAAGAGAAATATGAATAGAGAATTATCCATATGTAAATAAATATTATAAAGAAGTAAGATTCGATTGTTTGTTTGTTTGCGTCAAATATGCTCTAAGTTATGGGCCGATTTGAGAAATTCTTTCACCTATTATAGAAAGCCACAATGTGGCTGCCACAATTTCTGCAAGTGTCAGGCCATCTATAAATTGTCTACGGCCTGCGAGTAAGTACATAAATGTGGTCAGAAAAACAGATCCAGCGGGATGCGCTTATCAGTGACCGGGTGACAGGTGTTTCCACAGACAGACGTGGTGAGGTTTTCTTGATCAACTTTAAATGATCCCAAAGAGAATAAATCATTTAATTGTCATATATTTCAAGTAGTTTACTCTCTTTGGGTACTTGGTACCTACTGTACCAGCCACAGCCTGGTACAGCCAGTACTGCACCAGACCAATCGAACGAAGCTTGACTTAAATAAGACGAGATAAGATCCAGGCATAGCGATTATGATAAAACTTAATATAAGAAAACGTCGATACCGTCGCGGAATTGAAATAGAGTTAGGCGAACAGTAGTGTACGTTGGTAAGCGAATGGTATCCAGACTACTTTTTTTCTTTAACACCGGGAAATGCATTGAGGCCAGCTTAGGAGTGGATCTCCCCAGGCAGGTATGTGGGACTCGCTGCGCCCGAAAGCTGGATAAGTGGACGCAGTCTACCCACTAAAACCCGGCGAGTGCCACCAATGCCGCCTTTGGTGAGGTGCCCCGGATATACAAGCAACGGTACACCTTAATAGCTAGTCAATCCCTTAGGAGACCGACGCCACCTCCACAGAGGGCTTGTCCCGCACCACAGAACAACTCCCAACGTCGGGACAGTACAATAAGGTGAGGTACCCGTCTCCGCTACTTGCTCTTTACAAAGAGTCCTCTCGGCTCAATTTTCTTTGCCCAAGGTGCTGGGCTCACCATAGGCTACTGAGCCCCACCGCCACGCAAGGCCTGAATCATGGTGGCGTGGATCTAGACTACCTAGCAAGGTCTATGTCCAGCAGTAAAACGCATACTGATAATAATGATTACACATACTACATAATATATCCAATTACACAGTGAGGCACTGTAGATAACATATTATACAGTAGTGATAGACCTATTTTGATAATTAGTTAACCGTACGCCTGCAATTAATCGGTCTTGTAAACTATTAATGAGCCAATTCTCTTTACATGAATACCTAAAAATAATACTGGTACAAATACATAGTATCTACATCCTTATATTTTCACCAACATTTTTCTTGACTATTTGAGTTGGCATATATTCAGTGATGAACGGAAAAGGCGCCTACGATGATGATGTTAATGCTGATGATGATGATGATTATATAAATTACAAATCAAGTGGGTGAATTGCGAATGAAATTACGGCAGGTAACCAGAGGGCCACACCTGCCTTGAGCTTACGCGAAATATATTGCCCCATCCGTTATAATTTGAGTCAAGCCCCACTACCCCACTATCCGACAAGTTGGATGCTTGGTAATTTATATCGCACAATTTATTATTTTAGAACTTTTAAATTTTATGAATACTTTTATGTTCATGAATGTTTTTTGAACTGTCAGATGGATGTTTTAAGGTAGCTTTTTTGGTTTATTATTAATGAACGATGAGTTAATTAGAATTAAAAAAGTATCAACCTTTACATGTCCTACTGCTGGGCACGGGTCTCCCCCTCGAAATCAGGCGAGGGGGTTTAATGGTCCATAGTTCACCGAGGCGCTGGCCCAATGCGGGTTGGTGAACTTTACATACCTTCAAAGACTTTCAATCTCATCAGGCATGCAGGTTTCCTCACGATGTTTCCCTTCACCGGTCAGCGGACGATGGTCTCGTGTGTGCACTTAGAAATTTAGAAAACCCATTTCAAGGCACACACGGACGGGTCAGGATCGAACCCGGAACCTCTCGCATAAGAGGCCGAGTGGTGGACTCCACCACCGGACTATCGTCGCTCAATTAGAATTAAATTAAGTTAAAAATTATAAAGCCCAATCTATGGCACTTTTAATTTTTTTAAAGTATCAACCCTTGTATATGCCGCTGCTGGGCAAAGGTCTCCATGAAATCAGACGAGGAGGGTATTGGCCTGCAGTTCATACATCTTCAAAGACTTCATGCATCTTCAAAGACTTGAGGAATGCAGGCATTTTTGTTCCGCGGAGCTCTCAATATTTGAAAGAACCGAATAAAGAAAAATCCAAAATAAAAACGACATTGTATACGAATGTCTTGTTTGCGAGTGAGTTTTACCTGAAAAAAAAAAACATTTCCAAAAATTTACAAGCGTCGTGCTAAATTCCGACGTTGCTTTGACGCGAGTTGCGAGCTCCGAATGCTAAATTCGATTTAACGTCCAACGTTCAAGGTCAAAATTCTAACAGTGCTCGATAAAAAAGCATTACACTTTAAAAATGCCCTCTAGTGAACAGATACATGGGTATCCATTTGTCTCATTTAAACGCTTTTTAACGCTCGTTTAAAAAAGCGCCCGCGCGGGGCCTTAGTTTAATAATAAAAAAAGGTATATTGTGTAGAATATTATAGTGTACAAAAATGAAGTATTGCATTGTTATGCTTTTATTGACATTATTAAAATCATGCACAATATTATGAAATCACAAATTATACTTTTAGCTAATATGTGCTCGGTGTACCGTAAAAATTTCATGATATTATTTATTCATGAATGATTGTATATTAATCAAATTAAAATACGGTTCAAAAGTAACACAAACAAGAGAAAATTATTATCAAATAACAAACGGAATAGTAAAAAAATATATTATTAATTATCATTTACGAAATTACAGTACGAGTAAAAGGCGTGGTTTTAACTTTCGAATCCCGCCAAGGGCAGAGAATTTTAAGTTTTCATTTTATTTTACGTTATTTAAGCCGTACAGCCGTCTGTTACAGGTCTGAAATACTAGGGTAAAATATAATAAAAAAAAAACAATTTCATTAAATAAACTCTCAAATACACAACACGATTTAGATTTTCGAACTGTGTGATCGTCTTGTGGCTATTGTAGTATGGCGATAGACACTTTTAATAACTAAAAACAATCTTTGAACATAACAGCATTATAAAGAATGTGCTTTACTATTTTAAGAAACAAACAAATTAAACAAATTAACTAGCCAAGTGCGAGTCGGACCCAGGCATGGAGGCTTCTGTAGGTACCATTATAATAAATACAACATTAGAACCTACAATTCAGGGGATAATTTTAGTTGGCGTCTAATTAAATTTTGTACGAATGGGGTAAGATTTGATTTTAAACTTTTATTTTGTTAAAAAAATTCTGAAAATTAATCTTAGTGATACTTGCAAGATTTCGAAATTTTTAATTTTAATTTTAGTTAAAAAAAGACCGTACAGCACTAATGAGGGAAAAAACCCAAAAAAGTAAAAGTAAGACAATGTAGATGAAAAATAAGATAAATTTTGGTTAGTTAACTTAAAGTTTTGTAAATATGGGTATATTATAGAGAGAGAATATACTGTCTTGATTCAGACTTTTACACACCTAATGAGGACTATCGATACTGAATATTTGGATTAAATTTCATCTTGGTAGCTCACTTATTAATGTGAAAATCGGTGACACACGGATAGAAAGAGAGGGCACACGGACAGGTCTCAGACAGAACTTCAAAAGCGTTCTTTTTTACCTTTTGAGGTAGGGAACCCTAAAAATGTCGAAAAAACAGGAATTTCGCACAAAAATGCGATCATAGAAAAGCCCTGTCATCTCGACCGCAGTACATTCGCGGGGATATTGAAACGTCGCCAAATCCACTTAGCTTTATGACTCGGAAAATGCGAAACGACACCGCATGCTGCGCAGGGGCGCGTATGATTATTATATAAGATTTTCTTGCGTATTTCCTTTATATTGACTATTTCTAGAAGTTTCGACGACAATGAATTAGAAAATTATTGATAGGTGATTTGTTAATTAAGTACAGAAACTCATTATAGCGAAGCACCTTTTTATCTAGATAGGAATTAAAGTAATTGTATTCTATTTCTATTATATTTTATTTTCACAGGTGGGAGGAATTTACTGTGCTCCTGGCGGAATGGCTACCGCCATATTGCTTGCTTCTCCCGTGGGACAGCTTTGCTGTATTAAAGAGAGAAGGTCAAGACAGGTAATTACACCTTTTACTGGCACTGAGATTCCACATCCTACGTCTCAGGATGCTTGGAGGTTGAATGAATCCACTTAAGCGAATTAAGAAAACATGAAATTGCCTTCGCTAGATTTGTGTTTATCTGTTAAAAGTAAAGTAGCACATGACTAGTGCAAACTAACATAAATCTAGGCCTAGACTGGTTTCATGGGCCTTACTGAATACTTATTCTCGTGGGGATCCTCTGTCCAATCAAAACCAAACATAAAAATTACCTTACATTAGCCAATAGTCAAAAATTACTTAAGTTAAAATGTGTGTTAAGCACACACTACATTAATTCGGTATTTCTTATAATTTCTCATCACAATGTGCTGCGTGATTGAATTTAAAAACGATATCAGAATTCCATTTATAATACTAAAAACACTACCGTGGAAATGTCTAGAAAAAATGGCCACTAAAGCGGCACTGAAATAATTGTGTAGATAGAAACGTAATTGCATTTTTTCTGTTAATCTTTTCACCGCGTTTAAACAAAGCACAAATTAAACGGACTCGTTAGAACGAACTGAATTTATTCTTCGCTCTTGTTCTTTTACAGTTATTCTTATTCAGAGAGGAAGAATACGAATTCAGAATACGGGAGCTATTTTGGTTTTAAGATGATTGTTTTTTAACTGTATATTATGCTGTCTTTTTATACTTATGATTTCACCGATGCGCTAGCCCATTGCGTGTTGGTGAACTTCACATACCTTCAAAGACTAATCTCATCAAGCATGCAGGTTTTTTTCACGATGTTTTTCTTCACCGGTGAGCGAGCGATGGTCTCGTGTTTTTTAGGGTGCATTTAGAAATGTAGAAAACCTATTTTCAAACACACGGGGGATCAGGATCGAACCCGGAACCTCTCGCATAAGAGACCGAGTTCACCCACTGGACCATCGTCGCTCACACGTTTGCCGTTAATAGTTAATGTGGAACAAGACATATCTGTTCCAACATGTGTAATGGCTTCAGGTGGAGGCAATCGTTGCTTCCGATCAGCATTCAGCTCGGATATTGGCGCTCTTATTGCGCTCCACTTTTATGAAAAACCTGGCGAATCCACACGTGGCAAAGTAGTAAATCGTTTGGACTCACATACATTTTGTGCGAGTTTGATTTTTCTATGGTTGGTGACTTATGTTGACTTAGGTCCGATTTCATCGTTGAAAATGAACTCGATTAATTCGACCTAAGCTCGGTTCACGCATTTAATCGAGCTTAAATAGTTATGTTGCGAAATTTATTTCATCATCATCATCATTATCAGCCTTTATCCGTCCACTACTGAAATTTACGACATTAAAATAGTAACCTAAGTTGGATACGAGTGGCAAGGGATCGGTCATCTTAGCGTTCATTGAGGGAGGGCTATGTTCAGCAGTGGATGGATGAAGTTTGATGATGATGATAAACCTAAGTTGATTAAAAATTGAATTCAAAGAGTTTCTTACGGGCTTAATCGCTGTAAAAAAGATAGAAGTAGCACGTCACATATATAACAATACCTATACAAATAAACAATTATATCTGGGATTATTAAGTCTTTATTAAGGTAATTAAGTAAGGGAAGTCGCGGGCAAAAGCTGGTCTTAAATTGATCTTATTAGTTGATTAGGGTAGGGACTTCATAATTTGTAAGCCCTCACACGTACGCGAGTTACACTCAATAGTTAGAACTACTAGGGCGTTAGCTTGTGTGAGTCGGTACGATACATAATTATCGTACGCATTTGATTGGATTTGTATGGAAACCTTACAACGGCGTATCGAATTACATGCAAATACTTCCTAAGTGTAATAAATTTATACGTTTTGTATGTTGTACTTACATTTTAAGAATACTTACATTTATAACGTAAAATTCTAAAACATAACACACAATTATATTTCTGCTGCTATATTTGAATCCGCTATTGGATTTATTTCATTGTCAATTTTGAATTTTTCACAGACTATAATTTTTAGGATAATTTTAAGGTACATTTATCAATCATATTTTATTCTTAATATCAGCTCATTACTTCCTACATGTGAAGTTCGATTTTCAGTCAGTTTATGTCGCTATGGATTGTGAAGTCTGTATTGGGTTAGCATAATTGCTGAGCGTTTAAAAGTCTGATGAAATGAAAAAAACAAAAAAAAAACACTACAGACAGAGGACTGAACGTGATCGTTTTGGCGACCTTTATGCGAATAGAACGGTAAAGGCGCGGCTCCACCGCTGTGCACGCATGTTTGTCAAGCTTCGCTTTCCAAGAAAATGTATGTGATTGTCTTTACTGCACAGACGCTGCCCATTAATTGACATTTTCCTGTTCTTCGTGCACCGCGTTGAAGCAGCATTGCCCCTCGAATAGGAAATCTGTTAGAGGTGATCATGCTAGCTATACTAGCCCTGGTGTCATTTGCTGATCCTTATAATATGTTAAAAATTCTCGCTCTGACTCGCCCTGCTCTACGAAACACCGAAGCTTTACATCAATACATGATACAATACAGACAAAAGCACTAAATGTAAAATACCACCTACAGATTAATACATCATAATATAGATTTCACATAAATTCGCCACATACATTCGAAAGTTCGTAACTTTTACATTAAGCTATTTTCCATCGTCAATAGTATGCAAATCCAATGTAGAGTATTCTGACACTCAAATATTAACGTAATCCAGGTTTGAGGAACGTTAGTTTATTTAAATCACAAACACTCGGAGTTTCCATTAGGATGAGTTGGAAGTAATGCGTGGATTTTAAATATACTATAATCTATACTAATATTAGAAATAGGTGATTTGATTCTAATATTCATGCGTGTTTTATTCAATATATAATGAAATACTTAGAACATAAGACATGTCCAAAACGTCAGAGAAGTTAAAAACTTAATATTAGAGTAACACTCAGTAGGAAATAAAATAATAATCATCAATATGCCTGCTAACCCAAGTTAATACCAGCAAAGCTGTTTGTATAACAATTTCCTTTTCTTAATACAAACGATGTCATTTTCTGCAAATTCAAGCTGGTCGTTTCTTATGCTTGTCTTATTTATCATAGTTTTTATTTTGTTAATTTAATTGTTTGTCTAATGTATTCTGTTACAACAAATAAAAGTACATCTTCTTATACGCTTCGTTTTCTCTAACTCTATTCATTCTTTCCATAATATTTATCTACATGAAATTAACAGTACAATTATTGAATTTCCATATCAAATATTAAACGTTCCGGTACAATTGCCGAAATTCGAATTCTAAAAGTTGCGAATTGTTACGTGTTAATTAAAGCTAGTGCATTAGTGAATCGGCGGCGCGGAGCAGATTTAATTTGGACATAATGGATACGAATGCTCTTCCCCCTGTGTCCTTTGTGTGTGGAACGGGAATTTAGCGCCAAGTGTCTTTTGTAGCCTAATGGGAGAGGCGTTCACATTTACGGGGAATTTTGGGACATCATCTGCATGCATCTATTTATCTAGGTTTTTCACCTTAGCAACAATGGTTGTTAGTAATGCCATGTCATACATAAAAATGTCGGATCGCCTATATTTTTAGGATAACATAATTAAAACCTGGGTCCAGTGTGTCACGACATCGCGGGACTGCTTGTTGGCGAGTAGTCCCCACCTATAAGGTCTGGTCTTTTGCCGGTGCCAGTCTGTCCCTGAGATGCTCCTGTTACTTGCAGATTGAGGACCCTCAAAACGGCTGAAGGCACGCTATAATTTTAGTTTGAGAATGCACCACCCAAGTATGAAATAGTTAGAGAGAACCATATAGTTACCTGACTACGTCCATAAAGGATACGATTTTTGCGTTCATTGACGGAGGCCTATATACAGTGGACGGAATGGCATATTGGTGATGATGATGATGATAAGATTTTTTTTAATTAAGCTCTAAAGTGATCACTTTGAAACATCTACGCTATTTCATGAAAGTTTCAAGTGAGACAAATTTTTGGTGTGAATCACGAGGAAGCATAGTAATTACATTTTATCAAAGGTAATCAAGCGATTTTTTGGCACGCTGTTATCTGTATCTTTTCCACTGAAAACGGGCCTTGGAAGGCAGAAACTGGTATTATTATTACATACATTACTCTTAACACCTAAACCCTTTTTAATCTTGAGTCCAAATTTTCTAACACAGCGCATCGGTGAACCATGTCCCAATACGGATGGTATCCTGATTATAATGATATTTATAGGGCAATCGCCTGATTTTGAGAAGAAGACCCAAGAAACGAACAGTCGAAGCCTTGCGACTATCGAGGCTCATTAACATCCACATAATTAGGGAATATGCAGATGTGTTGTCCTCCTTTTCCTAACCCCCTAATGGGCCACCGGAAACTCACAATTTCACAAACCGCACGAAACGCGACAGCTTAGCTATCACTTTACGCAGATTTCATGTGAGTGAGAGGTTCCTCTCCGGTCGTGCCGGCCCAATTTGGCTGCAAAGCAGCATGGCACTACCTCTTACAAATGACATACTCTACTTCATTAATTATATATATTTATTCTTTCAATATATGGTTACCTGGAAGAAATCGCTTTATAGCGATAAGGTCGCCTTGTTGTACTTCTCCTTTTCATTTTATGTATAAATTATTATTATTTTAAACTATGTGTGTGCAATAAAGTTATATTATTATTATTATTATTATTATTATTATTATATTATAAGCAGCTCTTTGAAGGTTTTATAAGAAGAAGTGTCCATTTTCAATAGTTACTGTATAGCGTGTGACACTTATGTCATGGCAGGCAATCCCTATTCCTAGTTCCTAGTTTGGTCGCAAGGCTCGGGGGTCGCTACTAGTGTAGGGCACGTGCGGGTACGAGAGGAGAGTGTCAGCTGTTTTTTTAACCTGACAACTGAGAGTCAATTTTGTTTCTAATTTTTCTCATTCTTTATGTTTTACGACCCTTAGCACATAGCACAATACATTACTATACTTGACAATATAACCTTTTTGATGTTGGAGCTCCCAAAAATTATGCCTTGTTCCTCCGAGATACACACACATTCCATGTATTTTAATGATAAATGGAATAAAATTTGTGTAAGCTAAAAGCCCGCGACGCGTTTTTAAGCGGCCCGTTAGAATTGCAAATTTCTTCCAAAGGGGAGACTGGATGTAGCTGGCTTATCATTTATTACAATTTATGCCTTTTCATACAATTCATACAATAATCCGAAGTATACAAATTTATAAATCTTACGAATATGTATGATATGCTAATGTAATTCAAATATTTTTATTTTTATGATTGGCCGATTGGGTAAAAAAATTGGAATGTAAAGTTCGATTGGATATAAAACCTTTTCTCGTCCATCATCAATATCAGACCGTGCATAGCGCTTTTTAATAAACGCTAAGATGACAAATCATTCTTCTATTCAAAATAAAAATTTAAGCAATAACTATTCGGTAGAATCCATAGAATCTATATAAAGTATATCCATTGTTCCTTTTTTAATTTTCATCTTCATCATCATCATCAGCCTTATTACTGTATGGTATTTTTTAATGAATGTGTTGACGGCCGATACCGACGCGCATGCATTATTTATCATCAACATACAATTTTGATAAATATACACAGCAAAATAATAAAATACTCGAGAGGTTTACACAGTACGCCATTATATCAAGTACTGCGGCAAGATTGTATTCTCTTTCGAATTTGTATTCGCTTTGGCGGCCTTACTCGCATGTTCGGCACGCTCCATCTGTGTTTATTTATATATCTGTAAATATAACATTCAAACCAAAACACAACTTAGCGACAACTTTCCTATCACATATCTTCAATTAGAAATATTGATAAAGCGATTCCAATATTTGCAAATAATTTGCCAAGCGGCAGGATACCGTCGTGACTCCAAGTTCCACGCCTCATGAATATGCACGCCGCTGGACCTGCACACGAACTTGTATTGAATGTCGGGCACAGGGAATATCAAATAGATGTACATAATCAAACGACTTTACAAGATTGTTTGTATTACGAAAGATAAGACGCCGCTTTGACGTCTTGACTTTTACTGCATGTCCCAGAAGATAAAAGATGAATTGGTTCAATATAAGTTCTAATATAATTAGTAAGTTTTCAGAGATTCTAGAAATTTTCTTATTTTCCGAATCAAAGAAATGTGGCCTCTTAACTTACGACTGGTCCGCAATTTTGTCATAGCTCAACGTGCTTTGGAGCGTGCTATGCTGGGTGTTTCTTTGGCAGATAGGATGCGAAACGAAGATCTCTGCAAGAGAACTAAAGTTACCGATATCACACGAAGAATAAGCTCACTAAAATGGGAGTGAACTGGTCACATACTCAGAAGAATGGATGGTTGATGGGCCAATAAGGTTAAAGAAAAGAGGCCACGTTTAGGTTGACGAAGTGTTAGTCGGTTATTAATCAGGTAGGAAGACGATGTCCGAGTAGTGGCCGGTCCGCGTTGGATGCGAGTGGGAAGAGATCGGTCGCCTTGGCGTTCATCGAGGGAGGCCTATGTTCAGCAGGGGATGGATAAAGGCTTCTTCTTCTACCAAGACTTTAAAGTAAATGGCTCTTGTTCGACTGTGTATACAATATGCTACTCATGTTATACAGGCGAAGATTTCTAAGAATGTATGGATGAATGTTTGTTACCCTTTCACGCAAAAACTACTGAATGGTTTTTGATGAAACTTTACAATTATATATTTTACACATCAGAGTAACACGTAGACTATAATTTGCCCCCTTGCTTCCTCGAGAATAGGAAGTACACGTTTTCTATGCAAATTGCATTCGTACTACTTTTCATCAATATTAGAAATTTAATTTTGTTATATTCCATTAGTTTGTTTCCTATTAATTTAATTTCCTATTAAATGTTTCATAAATAGTAAATTATTTTGCTTCTGGTGTCGAAATTATATTGTAGTGCCAACTTAAACACTGTGAAATATTTAGTGCTCAAGCGTTATTTTAAACCTGGGCTTAAATATTTTAGTATCTTGTTAATTAGTGCGCGTGTCTGGAATTATATTTGTCTATTAATTAAAAAGTTTACAGACTTCAATTTTATAATAAGGAGTAAGTTGCACTGACTTTAATTCAGCTTAGATTATGTGCTTTATATTTATGCAATTACAGTTATAACTTAAGTATGTGTTGTTTAAGAATTTTATCATTTTATCCTGTGTTGACATTTTTATTTAATTATATATATTTTTTATTTTTTAAAATTATATATTTATTTCATTAATTAATAAAGTAAATGTTTAAGGCGCTGTGTTTTTCTATTCGTATTACTATAAAGTCTAACAAGCTTGTGTCCCACAGATTCGCTTCGCTCGCGTAAATTAACGCAAAAAGTGAAAAGTTTTCCAGCCATAACTGGATTGATGATGATTATTTTAATATCATGAGCTACTCATTCTAACAGTAAAAGAATTTTAAAAATTGATCACGTAGTTTTTAAGTTAAATGGAAATAAACATACAAAAAAAAAATTTGGAACAGATCTTTACGGATGTGGTTAGTTACAATTTCTGCAGCCTCTACGTTTTGTATAGCATTAGGTTACTGTAAAATTTCGCTAGTTTAAAAATCTTGAAAAACTAAACAAAATCCGTCAAAAGTTTGCGAGCTAGAAAACCAAATCTTTGTAATAATAAAAATATATTTTTTTGACACGAAAAAACATATTTTGATATCTGGTAATCGGCAGCCGTGTCGATGCGATTAGGGTTCTCTGCTGAGTGACACTAACAAGAGTTCAACAATGCTCGTATATTTCACGCTACAGTTGCTGTGGATGCGTTTAATTTTACATCGCGTCTGGGCGTTATGACGGGGTGCGGATTCGATGCGCGTTTCGCACCTATAGGACGAGAGCTAGTTGAACACAATAATTAGAAACATTTTTTTATAAGTTATAAGTATTTATTGTTATGGTAAAATCTCTGAAATACATTAAAAAGGACAAAAATTCTAACGTCACTATAATTTTTAAAGAAATAGAGTTATTTGTCAAGTAAATCGTTGTCAGTAAGTTTAAAATTCATCATCATTATTATTAGCTATCCGCCCACTCGTGAACATAGGCCTCTCTAAATGAATGCTAAGACGACCGATACTTTCTACATTATATTTATGCAGTATTAACTAATGTCATATTAACACAGCATAGATATTTTATAAGCTGTGAAATTGGATAATGACATGCCACTATTGAAAATAGGCCTCGTTTAATGCTAAGATGGCCGACCTCATTTTCTCGCGATCCAATTTCCACTCCTTCCAGACTTGTTCAAGAGAACGAAACGCTTCGATGAACTACTTAATTAGCAATTCTCTAATCCGTATACATTTAGACGTTAAAAATGGCTCCAAAGGATGTTTGTGTGGTAAAGGATGATAATATAAGTAAAAAAAAATTAACGACATCACCACCTTGGGAATAGTATCTGTGCATCATCATTTAGTCATCCTAGTTATTTTCATCATCATCATCATCATCCGTCCTCTGCTGAACATAGGCCTCCTTCAATGAATGCCAAGACCACCGATCCCTAGATATTTTAGTAAAATTAATTGTAGATGATGTAATGATTTGTATATCATTAGCTTTAACTATTTTGATGATATCCTATAGCATAGGGTAACGATAAAAGAAAGCTTACAAGATAGAAAACGGCCTAAACTATCTTGAAAGTTTTCTTTACATTCGTTAAAAATAACGTCAAAAAAAGCTTGAGATATCGTCTCAAATACTATGACAAATCGTTGTCAACCTCCTGGTCTATGTTGTCGCTATTGTATTTGATATCAAACGGTTATTTTATTAAATCCCGTTTATATGTTGGAGATGTCACAGCGCTTGACACGTGTGGCGTTGCATTTAAAACGCTATTGTTGTAAATCGATTGGGGGGAAGTACGTATCATGTTTCTTTCAACATCCATTGTAAAGATTAAAGGTCTGTATAAAAAATCTGTTGTTAAAATTACTAATCGTGCTTAAAAGATAAGTTAAAAATGTTTACCATTTAGCCTTTTTTTATTTCGTAATTGAGTAATTAAAGCTAAAATATTATCGATTACAACAATTTATAATTTTTGTACTTTAAACATATTTTGATATTATTAAACTTTCACATATAATGAAACACAAATTTTCTTATATTTGTAAGGCTAGAAATGAACCTGCTCATCATCTATAGCGGACGTCAATAACACCTAACAACGGGTGGGCCAACTATTCGATTCACATTCTTCTATTTAAAAAAATACTGATATAATAGCAATATCATTAAGTAAACAAAAAAAAATCAAATTAAAATATGTATTATACATAGATATATACAGTATTATATTATGTCCTTGTCATAATTTTGTCACGAATCTCGTGAAACAGAAAGAAAAAAATCAAGCGATCTGTTCTTTCTATTTTTTTTTTCCGCAAAAACTATGAAAGCAATTTAATTCAAATCCGCACTTATCGAGTAACCGTATCCTAGCTTATCGGGGTGTCCGAGATGAAACAATATTGACTTTTTTAGCTAAAGCCGATTCCAGACCTCGTCTGTCACATGTGACAAGTGAGTGACAGCCGCCGCGTCACAATAATAGAGATTTGTGACGGGGAATCAACAGTTACATGCGAGCGCTGTCATCCAGTTGACATTGTTTACTTACGTTAAAGATTATTATTGAATCGTTATTAACTTTTATTTTGACTTTATTATCATAGCTAATAATCTCGTTTATAATATTAGTAGAATAATAAATGAAAACTAAAACAGTTAAGTATGGCAACAAGCATATAAGCATATTTGACAGTAACTCGGAAAAGCTGATGGCAACAGCTATAAATAAAATAGTCGCAAAGCTAAGCTTAGCTAAGAAAAATATAAGACGCCTAAGTACTTTTTTTCCAAATCTAAATGTCTTCTTCTTCTACTTAAATTTAGATCGCTAAGAAATTTAGCCAATGGGCGAGCGGATATGACTCGGTAAATTTTGTAAGCTTAGACCACTCTGGCAGTACTGACTTGATGCACATAATATAATATAACACATAATATAATAAGTAATAAATAGATGTTCATGTGATATCTACATCTCCATTTTGATTCGATTTATATCATGTCTTTTTTGTCGGGATATTAAAAAATATACTTTTATAGTGAATCGAATAAATGAGAGAAAAATGTATAAAATAAATAAAGCCTGGGAAATATCGTCTGGGCGAATAAAAATATTGTTTCAAACAGTGACGTTTGAAAGAAAGAAAAACAAGGGCTCAGTAAATACGTAACGTACAAAAGTGAAATAATAAGGTACTTATTACTTACTTTGTTATAATATATTACTTTAGTTAATAAAAAATAACTTTTTTTAATCATTGATCGAGTGATGATGGTTCAGTTGGTATGAGCTCGTTTAGAGTGAGAGGTTTTTGGTTCATACCAAGGCCTTGGATAGGCGCGCTGGCGTGTGTGGGGACTCGCATTGGATGTATTGCCCCACTAAAACCGCTGCGTGAGCCTTCAACTGCTATCTGAGGGACCCGGATCTGCAGGCGACGGGAAACCCTTAGCGACAGACTGGTCCCGGCAAGACCAGATTCTCCACAATAGAGGGACTGCCCGGCTACCACTTGGCAGAACCCACGACGTCGTGTCTTTATCGGGGCCCGGGTTCCCATCCCGAGCCCGACACGAGCGCAGGGGTGTTACTGGAAGCGCATTAAATAGCGCCTCCGACGCACCCCCGTTCGTCGTCTACGGGGGATCGAGGTGAAACCTGCACCAACAGTGGACATAATAAATGGGTCGTTTTTTTAATATAAATGTTCAAAAATGTACCTGTCTACATCACGTATCCATGAGGAGAAAAGCTGTCCTTATCGGAACCAGATGAAGAGTGTTCTACCATAGATCACCTCTGCACTGGACAAATATGGGGTGACAAACTTAACACACCCTCAAAAATCTTTAGTATTGCCTAATCTATTAAATCTAATTTTTAGTATGCCCCTTAGGGCATGCAAGTTTTCTCATAATATTTTGTTGCCCTTTGAAGTAAGTTTACACTTTTAACATTTATATGTCTGGAGTAAAACTTATTCGATGGTCCGTATAAATACAAAGATGACATAGTGGACAACGGAATCAAAGTGGGTTAGGTTAGTTCAATAAAGTCCAGATGAACGCTCGAGTGACTGTGGCTTTGCTATTAAATAGGTTGCTCCATCCGACCGTTTGACACACAGGTTTATGGTCAAATAGGCCTTTCTATGTTTGTCGATGCTCCGATGACTCGCTGGTCGTATAACTGAATACATTAGTTGTTTCATTCATGATCAATAAAGTATCAACCCTTTATGTCCCACTGCTGGGCACGGGTCTCCTCCTCGAAATCAGGCGAGGAGGGTAATGGGCCAATAGTCCACCGCGCTGGCCCAGTGCGGGTTGGTGAACTTCACATACCTTCAAAGACTTTCAATCTCATCAGGCATGCAGGTTTCCTCACGATATTTTCCTTCACCGGTGAGCGAACGATGGTCTCGTGTGCACTTAGAAATTTAGAAAAACCCATTTCAAGGTACACTCGGACGGGTCAGGATCGAACCCGGAACCCCTCGCATAAGAGGCCGAGTCCGTCCACCACTGGACCACCGTCGCTCATGATCAATATTCTTTCGTTATTAACGCCAGTTCAGTGCCCGATTTATATATTTTTCGCCTGGAGGTTATTTATTCATTAAACAGTTTACACTTGAGTAGTTACGAAGAAAATAACATATTAAAATGCTGGTACATTGTTTACCGTCTCTGAATGTTTGTGACCTATTTATTCTGCTCTACTCCTGGCAAAGGTGGCAGGTACATCTCCAAGGTGTATGCTGTGAAGATTTTCCTTCCCTTTTTTGTTTTTGCTCCTTCATACTTTCATCCCCTAATTTGCCGCATTTAGGCCGCGGCCTATGCGACCGTTTTACAAATCCAGGACTACGTCATTTAAAGTAGAGAATATTATTATTACTAAATAAAATTGTAATAATTTCCATAGTTTCCTTATGGAAAAGCTATACGTAAGCTCCGGGTCTAGTATACTAATACGATGACCTACTTATAGTTTAAGATGCTGTGTATGTTAAACAGTGGACGGATAAGGAAATAGGTTTTTCTTATTTCTAAGTGCACCCTAAAAAACACGAGACCATCGCTCGCTCACCGGTGAAGGAAAACATCGTGAGGAAACCTGCATGCCTGATGAGATTGAAAGTCTTTGGAGATGAAGTTCACCAACACGAATTGGGCCAGCACCTTAGTGAACTGTCGCCCATTACCCTCCTCGCCTGATTTCAAGGAGACCCGTGCCCAGCAGTGGGACTTAAGTGGGCTTGCTAATTTTTTACTCAGTATAATATTGTGGTATTAGTAAAGTTTGTCTGATACTATTATCCATCCGAGGCCTTGGTCACTGTAAAATATCTCCGGTGAATATAATATATTCTACCATGAATTATAAACAAAACATGAAAATATTTTAATATGATTAATGATTTTCTAAAATATCAATATTTGTGAAATATCGACGCAAAACAATATATTTTGGCACGATTTATATCCAGAAATTAGTATGCACCTCAAGCCTTTTGTCATGCTGTGGCCCATTCAAAATGTAGCTAGTTTTATGCTGGATTCCAAATAATAGTAGTTTCAGGAACTCCAATTAACGAGATTCTCTTCTGTTTAACCATTTCATATAACTGGGCTATCGCTGTTTGAATAAAAAGGGAAACTACTGCGGTTCTCAATTGATGTACTCGCTTAGATCAGCCTTACAAAGCTTATTGTAGCTTAAGTAGAGACAAAAGTTAAAAAAATATATATAGAACGTTGTATCTATTTTACAATCTTGATAAGTTTTTGTCTATTTATTATTCCATAATGGTTCTATTTATTCCTGATGTAATTTTGGTTGAAATCTTTTATAACAATAAAACTAAAATTAATTAGTAACACTAAAATATTAAATAATAACATTGTTATTTGATTAGAAAATAAATTTATTACATTGGCAATAGATAATTCTAAATATGAAATTTAATTTAAATGAAGAATACAAAAGTAAACAACAATTTATGGTTAAGAAACTATGATAAAATGGAAATAACATTCTCCATGCATATGTTCTATTATGAATCTCAAAATGGAGAGAAACCTAATCGATCATATTCATAAGCTGTTAAGTTGCTATTTTCATATGCGACCGTGGCCGCATTAAATATCGATTCTTGAGCACCACTCATCTATTCGCTATGGATGTATATGGAAAGTGTAGCCAACCTTTGCAGTTTTCTTTTTTACTAAGCATTAAGATTATGACTGTAGAAAGTAACCGTGTTATATCATCTGTCTTGTAACTATCGTTTTCATGACATCTTTGTCAGACATTTTGTTCAGACCACAGATTTATAAATAAAGACAGATGTAGCATGCCGAACACCCATGTGAAGCTGCCAACACAATCTAATAGACGTTTAGAGTACGAATCTATGTTAGCACATGAGAGCGCTTTTGAATTTTTATTCGCTTTGAAGCTTCACTCGGGTGTTCGACATGCTCCATCTGTCTTTATTTAAAAATATGTGGTTCAGACATTGACTTTTAGTTTATTAATTTATTGCGATTTCATGAATTTAATATGACACTGCTCTGAAATAAACATATTTTAAATTCGAATTCCTATCACTATATTACTGTCCAGTTTGGGAGTTTTAAACTAAGACTAAGTTTTAAACAATAACTAAATTATTTTTAGAAAGAGAATAAATAATGTTATTAGTTTTATTTCTTAAATTTTATAGTGTTGAACATGTATTTGTTTAACAAAAAACAATGTCTAAAAAATTCCAAAAAGGAGACCTACGTGTTGCGTTAAAATTGATAATATCACTAAATTTGATAAATAAAGCCAAGAAAATACCCTTGAACAAAGAGATTTTCGTTCTCGTAATGGAAAAATATGAACGTTGTGGAATTGAATACAGGGGAGGCTAGCGGAGACCAGGGGAGACCTTTTCATCTCATATCTAGTCGCCGGTCCACCGACCTTTATGCTGCCATTTCATACATTAGATAGCTGTTGCTTGCAGTTTTGTCCGCGTTAACTTATATTTATAGGCTTGTGGTGAATATGTGATAATTATTTCATAACCCAAGTTACTTCCTGTTAAATTAGCTATCTGTCAATGAAAGTTCTGTCAAAATCGGTCCTGCCGTTTCTAAGATTAGCCAAAACAAACAGACAGATAGACAAAAAATGTAAAATGGTAGTTTGGCATTTTATGTACTGTGTATACGTCCAATATGCAATATAATTTTATTTATTTGTAGTATAGAAATGGTCGTCTTAGTAATTCATATTGAATAATAAGAATGATATTGTATTTATTGTCTTGTCTAATATATTTGTGAAAAAATAATGTATAGCGCCTGTATGAAATTAACGAGCTAAGTCGTCTCTGAGCGTTATCTTTAATATTTGAGCTGTTAATAGTCTTGTTTACATTTGGTCAATGAAGTAAATATGAAATGAATGGATTTTTTATTTAAGTATAATATTATATAAACATTAAGTATGCATACTGTGAAGGTTTTTGTAATATTGTATTACGTCCAATATTTTTCAGATATAATAAGCAATTAGGTAATTGTATCCTACTGCGTTGAATCCATATCACGCACAGACCTTCGTGGTCTATGTGATATTATGTTTATAATGGTATTATCGTTTTTTTTAATGTATTAATAAATAAATAAATTAAAAAAATATATATTATGCGCCCTCCAGAAATGCTGAAGCGCCAGCTTTTTAGAATGATTCATTACTTTCATCTCGATTATATTACAGCATTCTTATTTAGTAAACCGTAGTCAGATTTACGTATTTTGGAAAAATTCTATATTTAAAATCAAATCAAAATATTCTTATTACGTAAGTAGCAACTTGTACACTTAAAATACTTCAAAAGAAGAATTCAATAAAAAGTAAAAACAGGAAAAAAGTAAAGGCTGTTTCAATCTCTTCAATGCCCTTTAATCTTCTTTAATTTTATTATAGTCGTTTTTTGTCTCACTCAACTTGGTCTTACTGACAATAGAAATTTGTACCTTTTTTTTCTTTTTTCTTTAACGCCGGGAAATGCACTGACGCATCCCGCAGAGGAGTGGGTCTCCCCAGGCAGATAAGTGGGACGCCCTGCGCCCGAAAGCTGGTAAATGGACGCAGCCTAAGAGGGGTACAAAGAGCCCCCTTGGTTCAATTAGCTTCGCCCAAGGTGTTGAGCTCACCCTAGGCTACAGAGCCCCACCGCCACGACAAGGCTTGAACCATGGTGGGAAAAGAAATTGGTACCTACGTCATCTTATGATGACTTTCTTTGCTTTTATTTTGCCGTTTGTGTCTATTGAAATTTCCTTCATGAATAAAATAATACCTTTAAAATAATATTCACATTGCGAATAATGAATAATAGTGGTGATTTGAATAAATCATGCGACTAACTTCCATCGCATTGAATGTAGTCACGGAATGTGAATAATAGAGAACGCATCGGGAATCGCAAATCGCCGATGATAGTTAAACGTTAGCCGAATTCAAATCTCGCTTCTATCTCGATTATATCGCCCCACTTTATTGACTTCTTTGTGGAGTTTCAATGTATTTTTACCCAAGTTCAAAACGTTATTTTGCAGATTATTTGTTTTATATTATTTTTTATCAGTTGTTACGACAACGGATGGTGGTGGTTACGAGTCACATGTAACGAGTCACTTTCCTATTGAGCATAAAGGCTGTCAAGCCTAAAATATCTATGGACGCTTTTACACCACGTCAATCTGGTCCCGTGCTAAGGTTCCAAAGAACTTGTGTTACGGGTGTACCAGACAACGGAAATACATATATTTAATACTTTTATATTAATACTTATATTTAAGAATTGTTATTACATAATAATACACAAATTTAATACACATTCATGACCCAGGAACACAGAAAACTTTTTGTTCCCTTACTTGTTGTTGGCGAGATTCGAACCCGCTACCTCCGGCTTGAGCGCCAACACGCTAACCACTGAGCCACAGAAGTCGTCCAGTTTGGATAGGTAAAAGTCTAGACCTTTGGAACAAAAAGGTGGCAACGAGTGACATGGTGGTAATATAGTCATTGCCCATGATAGGTTAACTTTTTTACACAAGTTAACCTGAATCTATCAGGGATGCATGTATTTTCTTCACCGATAAAAGAGCGATGGTCTTGTGTTTAGGCACTTAGATATTTAGAAAAATCCATTTTAGGCACCAAATTTATAAATAGAAAAAACTATTTTAGTGTCAGTATCGAACCCGGACCCCTCGCTCAATATGCCATGCACATACCCACTGGACCATCCTCGCCCAAACTAAATAGTAAAATAGCTAATGCACAGATAATAGAATGGCATTAAGTATCATAAGAATATAAAGAAGTCTTATAGCTTTAATCCTATTAACTTTCCACGATGTTTCATAGCTTCAAAAGTGTCTCTGATTCACAAGTTCAACGCCCCATCTCGGAGACAACAAAACGTTGGGGTGGTGGTGTAATAAATCAACAGTATGTCATAAATACCTCGTCCCCTTTGAGGGTAAGAAGTGTCGCATTTTCCAAGTCATAACCCAGCTCTAATACACTGTCTTGGAGGATTGCGGGCCCCATAACAGTTACTCAATTACATTTTGAGGAATTCGGATGTGCAGCGATTAGTTTATGCGAATGTTGTGGTAAATATGTTAAATGGTTTTATAGAGATTGCATTTTCTTTGATAGTAAGGGCATCGAAATCAGGCGAGGAGTGTCAATAGGCCATAGTTCACTGATGCGATGCAGGCAGGTTGGTGAACTTCACATACCTTCAAAGACCGGTAAGCGGTAAGCAATGGTATCGTGTTAGGGTGCACTTAGACATTTAGAAAAACCCATTTCAAGGTACACTGGGGTGAGGATCGAACCCGGAACCTCTCGCATAAGAGGCCGAGATACCCATTACCATCACTGCTCACTGAACAACCGTTTCTATGTTTTTTCATTTCTTTGATAGGTTTAACCTTTTTTGAGATTTAAATAGAATGTTTGTAATTGTTTTATTATATTTACGTGAATTCCACTCATAATAAAATAACTATAATTTACTTATTTATCGCAGTTTATTCAGTTTTTTACAAGCCCGACGTTTCGGATACTTTACAGCAACCATGGTCACGGGAGGACTGAGATGTCAGACGTCCTACTGTTATAAAGTTATTCAAAACTAGTTCTGGTTCTGGTACTTTCATTGTCATGTTTGTAATTGACAAGCGATGTATCTGTTTCTTGGTTCTTGTAGAAAGTCAAGTATTAAATCAAGTATGGATGTAGAATGGTTAAGAATTCGTATAGTTTTACGGTCTATAATTTGATAAATAAAATTGATGACAAGATAAGAAAAAATATAAAACTAATTTTAATATACCAACACTCCTTTTTACTAAAAATGATGTCCCGCCATCCAAAGTGACTTTGCGTTCTTTTCATTTGACATATAAAAATTTACGTCAATTAGAACTTTCTAAGTTTGATCACGCTAAGGTAAAAGGTGAGAGGTTTACTTGGAAAATATTTAAAATTTGCTTGTGATCTAAACTTAAACATTTTTTACGGGGTTGCACTGTACCGTATCTTGCTTATTTCTAACGTAGGTAAAGCAGCTATCGGTACCCAAGACATGAATGAGTTACCAGGAATGGTTCTATGAAAACTCGCTTATGTTGGCACGTCTGTCATTTTGTATAGACAAACGTGCCATACAACATGAGAAGGAAATAACATAAGAAGAAAACATATAAGCAAGATTAATGATAGATTAATTAACGCACCAATTTTTCATATTCTATTTTTATGACTACTAATTTCGCGCCCTCTCTTAATTACATAAAATCGGGATAGCCGTCTTTGCATTCATTGAAAGGACCTATAAAACGAAAATGCTCAGCGTCTCACCCAGGTTTTCTTATACGTATATATATTGACCATAAAAATATCTAGATTTAACCAGATACAAACCTGCGATGCTCTGCCTGCCACAATATGCCAATTAACATTTCATCACGGATCCACTACTCATACCAGTAAAGCGACGAAGCGTCCAGAGCGTTCCTAGCCCACGAATTGGGTCATATTGTGACAATTAATAATATCCCGGAATGACTAACTACGTAGCGACAATTTATTACAGCAATACTGTCAAACTCCAAGATCAATTACAAAACTAACTCGAGTTCCACGTTTATCGTGCTATGCTCGACGGCCTGTAAATCATGAGCCGAACTAAACTCGGTTTTAGCTTAGACACGGTGGAAAATACAAACACACAAGCGAAGCAGAATATTATTTAGATAAGAAATAATTTCTTTAGAATTTCTTTTTTTCTCTTTCTTTTCTAATTGGTATTAATTTCTTTAAAAAAAGTTTGAATAAAATAACACTTTTTTAAAGGACTTTTAAGCTACTGAGGTATGACAGTTCCAAAACTAAATTAAATAATTACACACATGCTACGTAACTTAAAGTATGGGTACAATTATGGAATAAATTTTTAGACAGTCAAAAAATTTAGACAGTCAAAATGCATAATTATTACGAGCGCTCTATATAAATACCAAGTACTACCAATATCTACACTTTGCCTGGGTGAGCCACCTGCCAACCCACAACACCGATTTCGCTTAAAGGCCTTTTGGCTACAGCATACGACATTTCGAAAAAAAAGTCCTACACTTACAAATAATAAAGCAATTTTAGCTTGACCCTTCACACTTCAAGAACAACCAGCAATAAGAATAAAAGTAAAAAAATAAAACTTTTTTTAATGAGACCATTATTACGATTAGACTTTCATTTTACAGATTTAAAATCGAGGTACAGATCAATTTCTATGAAGTTAATTTGCGAATCGAGAATGCACTTTTTATTTAGGGGAATAAGTTATTCCCTTGGGAACATTGAAACCAATTCTCGAATATCAGGACCAAATTTATTTTAAATTTCCCATTAATTTTTTACTACAAGAGTTCGTGGACATAGTCTTGATCAGATTAATAATCATATACTATATAATCTAGTGGACTGCAGCAGGATGATGATGATGATGATGATGATGATGATACAATTTTCACTCTACACCCGCTAAATATAAGCACCAAATTGTAAAACCTATATTTTTGAACACAATACTGAAGTCTAGACATAGTTTGATCATATACATAAACACAAACTGCACGTGATCACGTTTATATCGTGATCACCTTAACGATAGTGATTTGAGACAGAACTACTGGCCCGTGATTAATCCGTCGGGACACGGGGATGTGGTGGGGTGCAAAAATCCATCCCTCGGTGTCGGTGACGCCATGGAAACGAAATAAGGTACGCGGATCAAATAAACGAAATGTTTAATGAAACGCAATTTTTGGCAGGAAACCTTATAGGGTTGTTGTGATAGATTAGGTAAAGGTTGGTTTTTGTTCATTCTATATACTATAAGTGAACTCAACGTTGTCCTGAATAGAAATAATATTATGTATATGTATAAAAATAAGTAAAACGAATTGTGAATTTCAACAATTTTAAAATCAACATGAAATATAAAAAAAATCATTAAAATCGGTCCAGCAGTTAAGGAGCAGCCCGATCATATGCACGGATGAATTTTATAAAAATCCCGTTTCAGGGTAGATGAGCCTAAAATAGTAAAGTATCATCATCATCATTTGCCTCAGTCTACAGGTCTGTTGCAGACGATTTAAACAGAGTCAGCATGAGTCAGTCACACAGCTCCTTTCGTGACTGCATAAGCCGATCCGTGAGCGGCACACACATACAGTAAAGTATATACTACTAATATTATACAGGCGAAAGTTTGTAAGTATGGATGTTTGTTACTCTTTCACGTAAAAACTACTGAATGGATTTTGATACAACTTTACAATAATATAGCTTATACATCTGAATAACACATAGACTATAATTTATAACCGTAGTTCCACGGGAATAGGCAGTACGCGGATTAAGCCACGGGGCGCTGCTAGTAAATTTTAAGACTGGTGAATCTTTTATGGAGTTTTAAAGTCATTAAATTACTCAAGTGTCGTCGAATAAAGTAAATTTCTGTACTTAACACTTAAATTTTAATTTAAGCCAAGAAAGCGCTGAATTTAGATTTAAGTTACTTGAAATATTTAAGTTACTTTGATGATCGAAGACCGGACAATATATTGTTGTTATTCCTTATGTCTGCATTTTCTTAGAAGACGATATCGATTTGAAGTTATATAGTATAAAAAGTTTTAATTTCTTATAATGTTAGATATAGTTTTATGTTACTTGTAGATTGGTTTTCCTATATTAAAAATTTAATGAAATTCTTGATCCCCATTCTGTGTGGTTGGTCAATTAACAAAATCGAAGTATGCAACAGGCAACGGGCTCTCGCATTGCTAAATAGAGCGATTATTGGAATATGGGGAGGTTTTTAATTCTATTTGTTCAGTCAAAACAAGGGCCAATCCCCTTTTCAATTAATTTACTTCAATATCCGTGGGGTAAGCTTTTTACTCGATTTTGATTTGTGCTGAAAATGGAAATGTTGAAGGAACAGGTTAAACGGTTGCCTGGCGATGGGAAAGCTATTAGCTATTTAAGTTACTGGAATAGCCCGGAGGTATTATTTATTTTTAAGATTATTTTGAAGAAAATACGAGTATGAAGACTCTTTGAAGACTTGTTGTTGAATAAATTCTGTACGAATTTTCTTCGCTTTAAAAAAAATCTATCTAATATATTTCATAGCGCCCACTGAATAAAGCCTTTTAGATGATGTTTTGTATGCATTTTCTCCACGAACAATAATTCGTCACACTATCCCAAATCACTTGGCATTTCATTGGCGAACCTGTCGAGATTTCTTCATATTCGCTAAAACCAACTACCATTAGCGTGATTATCTCCAAATTTTCATTCCATTGTTTCAGCATTTCATTTTGCTCGTCTGCTATGTACAAAGTTATCAGCTTCTTTAGATAGCAATAAAGATTTAAAAGGAATAAAACGAATCTTCCTTATGTTTCTTGGTGGTTACCACATACATACATCTACATCGGAAGGTTTGCAGGTGAATTGTCAGTTCTAAATGTGTGTTTCTCTCTTCTTAAAGGTTGTTAAGAATGAAAGGTTGAAAGGCTTCAATGCCGAGCATCTCGAATTAAGCACAACAAGAATCGGACGCGCACACACATTCCATACCTCCTTTTAATTGATCACTGGTCAAAATTTGTTTATAGCTGTTGCAACGTTGTTCAAAATAATTCAAGAAAAAATGCTACTGTTTTATTAAATATTATTATTTATAAAGCTCTAACTAAATATAACTGCTGCTAAAGGGGTATAAATGTCATAATGATATGACATTGCTATTTTCATTACAAAAAAAAAACGGAATATTTACCATGTTCTTCACTTTTAATATTAAAAATACTCTAAAAAAACGTCTCTATATCCATATACTAGATAAATGTTAGAATTAAATTTTCATCTAGTTTTATTAGCTGCGATAATGCAAACTCGTTAGTATAATAATTTTGTTTCTGAACTAATTGCGTCCACAGTTTAGTATCAACAACGATTTAACCATGTGGTCGACAGTTAGCTGTTAATTTTATTAATTTCCGATGCAGTCACTACCGCATTGGTTAATGTTTGAAATGGAATTGCTATCAAAATACATCCATTTGTAGTCTATTTCAAATAACAGTATTTTAGGTAATAAAATCATATTAAGTGTAACCCAATAAATCAAAGTTGTCGATGTAGTTGCAAGAGAATACATTGGAGGATAATTGAATCTACAGCTATTAATAATTCCACTACAAACTAACGAAACAAAAACAGTGACACTTGATAAAATATGTTTCTTAAAGGTTTCTTCAGGATGGTTTCAACATGGTCCAAGCCTTGTCGTGGAATTGAGCATAGGGGGCTCTTTTTACCCCTCTTATAAAATGAGAGGGCAAAATATCAGGGGGCAAGGGGCAAGGACGTGAACCTCGCCTCATTGTACTCTCCCGACGTTGGGAGGAGTTGTTCTGTGGTGCGGGACAACCCCTCTATGGAGGTGGCGTCGATCCGCTGAGTGGACTGACTAGCCGTCGAGGTGCCCTGTTGCTTGTAGATCCGAAGCACCTCAAAAAAGGCGGCATTGGTGGCACTCGCCGGGTTTTAGCGGGTAGAGCTGCGTCCACTTACCAGCTTTCGGGCGCAGCGAGTCCCATTTACCCGCCTCAGAAGACCCACTGCGCGGGATGCATAATAGCATTTCCCGGCGTTTAGCAAAAAAAGGTTTCTTTAGGAGGGAGTTTTTAAAGCTTTCTTATATATTTTTTTCTTTTCCTTACTTTATTCTTATTAAGCAAGGGTGAGTGATTTTACATGTAATTGTCAGTCACGGCGATTCGTCGCTTTTATGCAAAGTGAAAAAAAGTCAATACAATTAATTCTATGCGTACTTAATTGTTACTAATATTAATAGAAATGTGGTTTGCTTTTTTATTGTATGATAATTGGCAAGTAAACAAGCAGACGTCTTACTAGGTAGGAAATGGTTAGCGTCGCCCATGAACATAAAATAGTTTACCTGGAATTAGCACATGCGACTCATTCATATGCTGCTTATCCTAAGACCTATTGTGACCTAAGATGCTAGTCTCTGTGTAAGTAACACTGCCTGTCTCCCCTTCTCTGCGACAGCTAAGCTGTTTCACGGTTGAATCAAGCATCAGGGCAGGGACTAAACAATAGGTAACATTCTCAGATATCATGGTCACGTAAGTCAAGTTTTCGCATCGCAGTTTTATTATAAATCCCGAAACACTGAAAGAAGTTTGCATCATTTTTTTGGAAACTTAGTTGCGTTATAAATTAAGTATGAAGTTTGAATGATGAAAGGTTCATGCTTGATTCGCTTTAGTTACGGTTAGTTTTACATTTTATACTTCTTAGAGTAAGTTATTAGCAACTTTCACACATGATAACTTTGAATCTTTTATTACTTTAACTTTTAATGGTAGACGATAACATTTCAACAATTTTTGATAAGTAAAATAAAGTTTTCCCTTACGTAATATTGTAAGCTTTTAATCAAGATTTGATTTAAATGTAAGTTAATTGAGTAAATTAAAAAAAAAATATATGATTTTATTTCATACTCAAATATAAGTTATTTGAGTATGAAATTAACAGATAGAAAAGGTGAATCTATAAATATTTATTTGGTACTTCACAATGTGACGGACTTACTGTTTTCTAAAGGAGTGATACAACAGCTCTTTTTATCTTTTCGTACAGTATGCTCCTATTAAAAATGTTTAATGGTCTCAATTTTATACCTTTTTTTAAGTTGATACTTTTTAGCCGTGCTGATATTATTTTGTAAGGAGAAAATCTTGTAGACTTGCGTCACCGACACGCTAATGAGAACGAAATGAAGAAATTTAAAATTTTTGGTATTAGAATTTTGAAATTTAATCTCATAATATAAGTCATGCGCAAAGTTTTCACTTCCATCGACAGTCTTTATGGCTGCTAATTTTTGAAGTTATACTTCTTTAGGCGCGTTATGAAAAAATGATGAGGACAAAGCTTAAAAAAATGATGACGGTAGACACAAGGGTATGTGCAGGACAACGTTTGCCAGGTTCAGCTTGTTTCAAATAAACATATTCAAAACAGATGTAATCATTTTCGCACACGTACATTATCAGTAGTGAAATGTGTAAGTCATTACATTAGGGAGTTTTAATGAGGCACGTTAAAAATGATGTAACAGGATTAATGTTGTCATTAATGATTGGATGAGTCATTGCCACGGCTACTCGTTAAATGATGACTCTTAGGCGACGGTTGCTAATTAGCTCAACGAACCGTTTGATTATGACTACTAATCATCATTATCAGATCAGCCTCTTGCAATGAACCCAAGGTAATTAAAAGCAAAGTCTTTCATGTTTTAAGTACGTACATGGGTACACGTACATAAAACATAAAATACTTTGGTTTTCTAATGTTCACGGGTTTTTTTCTCATTGTAAAGAAATATTTTTTGTAGATTTTAATGAGTTTTCATGGCAGGAGGAGGAGGTCGTCTTTGGTATTATATTAACTTACTTTTGCAATCCTAATAATTCTATTTAATTGTTATTTTTTATTGTAATATTATTAGTGTTATAGGTTTCAAATCCCACAGACAATTTCTAATGGAATACATCTTTGAGCTACAGCTACATACATGAATATATCTAATTTTATAGAGTTCCATTTTATCGCGTAGTAAGAAAGGAACGTAATATCATTTTCCAGTAGCGTTTATACTGTTGGACAAAGTTTACTAGAAATAGATTTTAATAGTTTCTTTGGCTCCAGCTCATTACATAGGAAACTTTTCCAATCAGAATAGTTAATACTACGTCCTTCATATGTTATTTAAGTGTCGCGAGTCGTGTTGTTGCCAATGATTGCTTAAAATTACTTTATATTGATTTCTATTGCCAATTCGCTTGCAGGCGGCAAGGCTATTTCAATATAGTGCTGTAATAAACTGAAATACATCGGTCATTTTATATAATAGTTTCAAGCCAGTAGGGTTATTCTGTAAGGTAATTTTCGAATCTCTAAAGCGGAATCCGCGGTGATATGACAAATTTGACAAATTTGTATACTTTAAAACTCGATTATCTATCTATCTCAATAAAGTTCACTTTCGAAGTGGCGTAAAGTGAGCTCTATCACTCAGATGAAGCTCGATATCGAAATGGGTTTTTACAGAATATGCCTACAGTAATGGATACTAGGCTAAAGTTAAATCAATATTGTTTTACGATGAATTCATTAAAAAAAACGACAAAGTATTGTGAGTGTAATTTGTCATTTCATTTTATTTTAAACACAAAATTCGATACCTTTATTAAATGTGCTGCTGTTACTGCTGATATTATAGGAAAATAAAGGTTAAAAATAAATTATTTTATAAATACCAGGAATCCCAAAATAATTAAATAGAATAAAGCTGTAGCAGAGGCGTATGATATTTTTTTACTCGTCCACTGAATTAATTCACAAACATAGCCTTATATTATGTTATTCCGGTCTGTGTTGGATGCGAGTGGGCACTGGGAAGGGATCGGACGTCTTGGCGTTCATCGAGAGAGACCTATAGTTAGCAGTAGATGGATAAAGGCTGATGACGGTGATAATGATGATGATGTTATGTAAGTTAAATTATGTGTTACTACACTACCGGATAGAGTAACCACAGGTACTCCTGTAACTATAGTTAAATCGTGTAGCAAAGAATAAACATGTTTGTGTGTTCATTAAAGCAATGACGACGGGTTAATAGCAGTAAAAGCTAGGAGTATACAGATGTCAGAATTACACATTTCTATGTAATGTGTACATTATATAAAAAGTGGAATTGCGATTCATTCAAGGGTTTTTTATACACGCCTTTTATAAGCTGTAACCAACTCCTTTGGGCGCGATTGTGACTTACTTTAAACTGCCTTATTTTGTTCAAAACTTTGTAGATTATCGAGGACCGATGACAATACACTAATTCGATAAGATTATTCCAATTTACAATTTGAAAAAAAAAGTAGAATCGTGTTTTTTTTTAACTATTCATTATTACTGAATCAATTAATTATTATATTTGTAAATACTAACGATTATATACTTGGGTACATCGTTGACAATGTAATATGGATAGGATAAGGTGGACGATTTACGAATTTCGACAAAAATGTGTTAAAAAAATATCGAAGGTATATTACCCTTCTCCATCCACTGCTGGGCATCCCTGGATGGAATGCCAACCCTGCTAACCCATCTAACTGTGGTAGGTCAGCGTGGGGGTCTTCGTAGAGACAAATTAAATGATATTTGAAGGTCCTTCTTTTGTTTTCCCGATATAGAGTTCTGTAGATTATAGAGTTCTGTAGCCTCTACTACAGAACTCTATAAAAATATTTTTTAAATAAACATGTCTAGTGAATTTTGATCTATTTTTGTGGACAATTTTTTGTCTATATACTATATAAAAAGGGACGGTTTGATTTATCGTTTGTTACAGTTTTACTTAGAAACTGCTCGACCGATTTAAAAATTCCTTTACCATTAGAGTATTGCATTAACACTTGAGTAACATAAAAATAATCATTATCATTTCGGCCACTGCTATAAATCTATGTTAATGCGAGCGAAGCTGCGGGCACAAGCTAATAAAATATATGGTACATACTCCCAAAGTAGCTCAGAGAACGCGTCGACAAACCCTTTTCACGTAATAAATCTCTTTTAAGAGTTGAAAATATTTCACAATGTAAAATGTTACCTCCAAGAGAATTCCTCTTCGTTTAAACTGAAATGACAAAGTAATGACCGCTCGTGTGTCATAGAAATACTGTTTTCCCTATTTCGGTGAATTTTCCCAGGGATATTAAAGTTTGCTGGGAATAAAATTATAAAATATATCCTGGAGTTAGAATTATAACTTACACTGAACTTATATAAATTATATCTTCATTACCATTTTATATTTTCTATTTATACAAAAGTCCATAACCCATACGCATCTTGGACATGGGAATATATCTTTAAATAAGAAATAAAAAGCTTTTTTTCTTTTCGTCAGATCACTCGCAAACAAGGCATTTGCAAATTGTCTAGAATGCGAAAACATAAAGCTTCGCAAAATGGAATTGAAAAATATTCGTCTTAAAACAGTTTAGCAATAATTAAATGATTGAGATAATATCTTCCCATTAAGATCTTTCACTTTCACAGCACTAGAAGAAAATATTACTTTAGTAAGTGATTCATACAAAGGCAGCGATTCCTTGCAATGAAACGATTGAAGATGTCAAACTGAAACCGGTTCCAGGTAGAGATTGTCATCTAGCTTGATTTCAATTTGTTTCTGAAAGCAGAAAGTGAAATTGATTATTCGTGGGTGTTTTGAGTCCGTATCCGATCTGGTCTTACATCTTAGTCTTATCTTATCTTAGTGACCAAGAAACGTTCTCCTAGATCATGCGTATCAAACAACGGTATACACACAACCCATCTCTACTGGTTACATTTAGGCCGGATGTCCTATAAGCTCTACCGATTGAGCTTAAAGGCCATCAGGCCTAAAAGTACCTAGACCTTTAAAAAAAAACCATCTCTACTGTAGAAGGCTAAGAACTTATTTGCCTTATTGTCTTCAGTTCCGTGATCGGGTGGTCCCAAAGATACCTCTAAACAAACTTAGAATTTAAATTTACCCAGTAAGATGAAGTCATGATAGGTATAGTTTAGGTGTGGATTCGGGTCTCTCAGAAAGTGGCCTATGCCGCTCGCAGTGGTTTTAGTAGGCTAGAGCATCCCAATGCGAGTCCCAACACACGCCAGTGTGCCTACTCGAGGCCCTCGTAGATCCGAAAGGTAATTCCACTGCGAAATAATAAAAAAAAAAGAAGGTACGGCTTAGGTCTATAAAAACCCATCGCCTTCTTAAATTATATACGCTAAACAAAACAGAGGCCTTGTCTTTAAAATAATTTTATTACGTTTTATATTTTATCGAACTGTGATGCAATAATAAAACAGGAATGCAATAATTTAACTTAAGACTTTTATTTTATTTCATTATAATTTCTGTTAACGTTTGCATATCATATTTTTAAGTTTTTACACAACAAGTTATCACATGACAATCAACTGGCTGATGATCATTATTACCTGATTCCATAATATTATAATACCAACCGCACGTTCCGATAACTGCGGGATACAGAGGACATGACGCCGCCACCCACTGTGAAGCTCTATGTAGAGCGGGTTGGCTGGTTGTGGGTTGTTTTCTTTATTAGTCTAAAATTGATGGCAATTGAGGACGCCACTTGTGGCTGAATGTGTATTATTTACAATCCTTACAGACATAAAATGTTGTTAATACGTGTGTCATCCAATCGATCCTCAAAAACTAGTCCAATTTATATTAAATGACCATAGTAGTAGTAAAAACCTGTTATTTGAAAACGAAAGGCAGCTAGAGGCTTAACGAAAAAGGCGCGTAAACAACCCGGGATAACCTTAATATTTTGTGAATTGAGTCTGACTCATGGGATCATTTATTTTAAAAATTCTTTAACTGTTGACTAGTTTCTTAATAATTAAGCTTATTATAAGTTAATATATAAATTAGTTATCGTATAAATACCATCGATTAATAAATCCTTGTAACTGGTTTACGACGCATGTATGAATGTAGAGCCAACGTACTCTACCAAATACCACAGCTTAGTTCTCCGTTCGCCCGTATCGGAGGCGTGTCGCCCGCGTCGCCCCAGTGCTCTGTCGCGTTCGTCGAGAGCGGACGTATGTTTCGCTGTCGTTGCTTCCAAAACGAACTCACGAAACAAGTTTCTCAAATTGATTCATTTATAACATTACATCATAGGCAAATAACACGATGAACTTGAGTGATCCGCCGGTGTGAAAACTTTTTTTACGCTTTATCCAAAGTTAAGGACGTTTCTTGTGCAATTTGTGAACTTATCTTGATTTTGTGATAGCCGTGTGTAAAAAAACTTGTGTGTTAATTGTTTACTATAAGAACGTTATTAATTCGAGCCGCAAGTTGAAATTGTTTTGTTTTTTTTTCTTATTCGAACTCTTGTGACGCGTTGAAAAGAGACAAAATGAGGCTCGACCGAGCAAGAGCGACAGGTGTGATGGCTTTGGCGGTTTTGTTCGTTGTAACAGGTAACATAGTTTAAAAGTTGAAACAAAAGTATAATCCAGTTTACATTTTGATGGGAATAATATTTTTATGCCTTCTGTAAGGTTGTTTAACAATAAAGGTTGTGTTAGGTTATAAATTATTGTCATGAATATTAAATTGCTCTAGGTTGCAAGCGTGAGAATGATTCATAAATTCACACAAGAGTGTGTGAAATAAAAAAAATATTTACATAACTGTCTTAATTTTAATTTTCATTTACTTTTTTTAATTACTGTGTCGTGCAATATCTGATATGGTAATTATATTTAATGACATGTAGTTAATAGACTATTTAATATTATTATTAAATCACCGGTATGTTCTAGAAGTATTTTTAATTACCGTCGATACCGTTACTCATTACTCTAGAATGATATCTTCTAGAAGCAAAGCAAAAGGTAGGCCAATATAGAGTCTATTGCTCAGGTTAATATATAACATAAACTAATAAGGAAATCTACCATTTTGCAATCAGTTTAACTAATTCAATTTGCTAATATTTTACTTTTTAAATGCGTAGTTATTGGAACATGTTGAATTAAAAAAAAGTAGCATTCGGAAGTTTTAGACTTTCCAAATCTTTTTATTGGGAATTTTCATTTCCCCACCACAATACTAACTTAGAAACAATTGCTTATATTATGTCTTATTTAACTTATGTAGCCTTCATAATCCTGAGAACAAAATTTTAAAGTACACATTATAGTATTTAATAAAAATGTGTTCGATTTTTCTCTACATAGAGTACATTAATATTTTTCTACTTTTTAGTAGGTACCAAATGAATAAATACTTAAAGAAACACTATAAATTACCGAATTATGTATATTCTGTCCTAATAAATATTATATGTATTTAAAAATTAAATTAAAAATACAAGACTCAGACCAATGATATACAAATCGAATGATCTATGCCATCAAAATAAGTCAAATTACGAATGGAATTAGCGTAAAGTATCGCTTTCTGTTAAAAGTACCGTTAGAGTCCGTTAAATAAAGAAATTCTGAACTCTTTGAAACAATGAGCTGCTCTACCTTCTTTGTCAGAGCGCATTCATGCGTTGATTTACTTTAAAACATCAAACAATGTGAATATATCAAGACCACATTTGATACATTGATTACACGGATAATTAATTTATCAATAAGATTTGATATAAAATAACATATGAAATGTGATGTTTAAGTACATACTAACAAAATTTTTTTTGAAAATATAACGACGATTTATGTGGCTTGTCCAGATAAGCTCTTGTGGGTTTTCGCGGCAAGCTTTCAATTAATTGTTTTTTTTTCTAATTTCTACTAATTTTTTTTCTAATTTTTGAATAATAAATATATATATATCATAAGTATTGTAGAGCGTCGATGGTTCAAAATCCAAATCCATACCTTATGGATTTGGCCTTTTATGCGAGAGGTTTCGGGTTCGATTCTCGGAGGGGGGGGGGGGGGGGGGGGAACTTGTAATAAGTTTTTCAAAATTTCTAAGTGCACCCTTAACAACCTGATGACATTGAAAGTCTTTGACGCTAGATGAAGTTCACTAACCCGCATTGGACCAGCGCATCGATGAACCATGGCACTACCCTCCTTTAAAAGGAGTGTTCACTGTAGAATCGGTTGTACTCGCGTTCATAGGGCAAAGTATATTATTTAGTGTTTCGGAGTTTTCTACACTGGACAAATTAACATCTTTTCTCAAATTCTTTATGATCCATTACGACCTCAATGTGCTATTTTTGTTCATATCCTTAAATGAGCTTCATCAATAGATAATGAGTCATCATCATCATCAATAGTCAAACATTTTAAAAATCCGATTAGCGAAATTTTAAAACTAGATTTTTTTGAATTAATGTAAGAAAGCGATGCGCTATGATTATCTACCTAAATTCTGAAGCTATGAATTAGCTTAATATTATCTATTATAAGGACAGTCATTTGAATTATTGGCCCCCGTCGTACCATCTTATAGCCTAGGACATACGGTGGAGTGTTTAAGCCTAGAACAAAAACGACTAGTTCCAGAAACACTTGCTTATGAACATATCTTACCTATTTCGAACATTATAATAATCCATTATGCATTTGTATACGTTCATACTTAACAAGACGAAAAATTTAACAAATATTGGAATCAAGGAAATGAGTTTTAAATAAAAAATTCCTCTTCCTAAATACTTTCTCTCACTTTGAAACTGTTTTAAATTGTAACGACGACATTTTACACTAAAATAAAAAATAAGTGCTAATTATTGATTACAATACTTACGAGTTATTTAAAAACTTATATTGATAAGATAGTCAGAATTGAGTAAAAACTATTCAACAATTAATGTGTACCATATAATTAAAAAGTATGTATTTCGGCGAGTGCAAGGGCAATTATGTTCAGCAGTGGACGGATAAAGGCCGACGATGATGATAATGATTATGGTGATGTTGTTTTTTTTATTTTTACGCGATCTTTACTCATTATAATGAAACCAATTTATGGATTTTATCGCGGCTTATTAAGTTTTTTACATATCCGACGTTTCGGATACTTTACAGCAACCATGGTCATGGGAGTTTTCCCATTGAGAGTGGGAGTTGTTTTATTATGATGACGTTATTCAATGTTCAAATGAATCATTTAAATGAAAATTAATCCTAAAAAAGGTATCTGACCAAAATATATAAATATGTGGAAAGGTTTTTTAAGAATTTCGTAAAAATTTTAGGTTGAGAGTATTAGACTTCTCCTATAGGAGAAATGACCAACACGAAAGAATCTGGATGGAATTCAGCAAATAGCCTTACTGTCTTGCTAGTTAACTTCCCGATTAGGACGCGATGAAAATTTATGCTATTTTCTTTGATTTTTTTGTTTGATCATGTATCTTTTCCTCATACGGCCATCTTTCCTAGACTTTACACATACTCGTACTATACAAAGTAACATGACATGCTACTTTGCCTAAAAGTCAGCCTTCAATGATATTACAAAATACAAGTTGCATTACGTATGACGAAATGACTTTAGAACAAATTCACATTTTGTTTCCAAAACTAAAAACGTGAAATTAACAAACGGACAATGACCGTAAATAGGCAAGACCATAGAAAACTTTACACAGAAATGGAAATCTTTTACACTCCGTTTGCGAAAATAATTCACTTCTTGCATCAATAAGTCTGATAATTTAATACAGTTACAACTGGCACAGTTCGAGCCAATCTACCGTGAACGGCCGTAAACCGACGCACTTGTGCCGTAGATTAATAATGTTGCAAATAATGGAAATAGATTATAGTCTGAAGTACTTTTTGGTCATGGAGCTCACGGGAATCTTAATTAAAATCTGTGAATGAATATTTATAATACAAGGAATAAAAATAATAATCATAATAACATCATCAACACAAGTCATACTCCTGGACAGGGTTGTATTTCCGGAAATCAGGCGAAGTTGGGACATTATCACACTACTTCAAAGACTTTTAATCTCAACAGGCATACAGTTTTACTCACGATGTTTTATTTCTTCGCTAAGCAAGTGATATTCTTATGATAGGTATGTATAGAATTTTAGAAAACCCAACTTAGAAACTGATATTAAAGCACCACCAAGGTATCAGAATTGAAACTGAACCTCTTACTCAATTGGCAGAGTAAATTAGACCATCAACTCTCACAAAAAAGGAATGAATTCTCTTAAACATAATAAAAAAAAATGATTCAACTTTTGAGGATTTATCGCGGTTTATTATGATTTATGTATATTTCCGTTTCGGATCACGTCTCGGATATTTTACAGCAAGCATCGCCAATGGATTCATTGAGGATTCAATAATTTATTTCATTGTAATGAGTGAAATTCGTGTAATCATTAGAAAACAACATATCTATTGAAGAAATTCGTGGCCTATGATCGTGAACAACATGTCTGATAGGATTGAGTCATCGAATACGTGTGAAGTTCGCCAACGCGTGCCTCCTCGCCTAGTTTTGAGGAGATTCTCACAAATATGGACCAGTTAAGAGATATAAAGGTACATCGTAAAGTTTAATTTAAATCTGTAGGTCAATAAAATAGTGATGATTAATCAGTGATAAATAGAGGGCGGTTGATTTGCCATAGGTGTGTACAGATTAGCTAGGTTAGGTAGGCTAAGTGTTGGTCGGCCATTAAACGGCCGGAAAATGATCTCCGTGCAGCGGCTCAGGGATTAGTCATTTTAGCGTTCATTCTGAAAGGCCCAGGCCCTGCAGTGAACGTATAAAGGCTGATGATGATGCAGATACAGAGCATAACGATTTGACCAGTATTCAGTATACGTTTGCGAGTATAAGAGGTATCGAATCCAGAGATCAGATGTTTTAACAATAGAATGTAAGAGATAGTGAACGTACATAACAATTTTCACCATTGTATAATTCGAATTTGTAACGTATTATTAACTTGTTAACCTTAATGCTTATTGTTTAACGTGATTCATAAAATAATTATCTAATAAGATGCTTCCATAATATAGCATTACGTGATTTACTTCATTATTTTACTGGTGGGAGGGATGCGCTGTGCTGCGCTCAAAACAAAATGTATACCATCACCTTGCTTACTTCTCCCGTGAAACAGCTTTACTGTATTTTGAAGAGTAGGGCAAGATAGACAACCTAGTTACTTTCCTTGAGACTTTTTCTTATGTCTCGTAGCAAAATATAAAACAATACAAACTTTTATATACATCTAATGAGAACCGATGAACTAGTTACTCACAAACGCAAAAATGGAAGATCCCTCAGAAGAAAAGAAAATCCCTCAGAAGAAAAGAAAATTTATACTATCCGTATATATTTAAATACAGTTAAATATATACGGGTAGTATACACTTTGTAAACATATTAAAAGGAGCCTCTAAAATAAAATTAAACATAATAGGTATAGTCTTTTCTAATCACGATAACACTCAGGAGAAAAGATGGCTGATGTGCCAATAAAAATTCAAGAGCGGAGGCTGTGTTCAGGTAGATGAAGTGTTGCTCCGACCATTGTCCAGGTAGGAAGACAATCTCGGCGCGGTGGCTGGTACGTGTTGGATGCGAGTAGCAAGGGATCGGTCGTCGGCGTGCATTTCCAGCAGTCGAAGGATAAAGGCTGATGATTATAAATCACAACAGGAAAGGAAGTTTATTTCTACTATTACATTGATATTTATGTATATACGTACAGACAAATCGTTTGCGTAAGCTGAGTATCCGGTGGATCTGTTCGCTAGATTATCTTGTTAATCTACATACATTCCATACAATTTACACTTACCATCTGCTGTGTCATTACCCTCGTCGTTTGAGCGTGTTAACTGGCATTGTTAACGTAGACGCCTATTTACTCGGTCATGATCACTCGTGATTACATCTGAGTAGATGTAGTTGTAGATGTGGCGTCGCAGGCTTAAATTTAGAGATGATAGAATCGTAGCAAGAATGTCTGCCGCACTAGTGGTTTTTAAGTTTAAAGAAGAGAGAAATGAGTAGTGTGAGGTTGACAGTCGCTTTCCACATAGGATTTTAAATTAATGTGGTTATTTTCATTAAAACTATTAAACGCAGGGTATGGAACGTCTCAACAAGGAGTTCGTAGACAATGTCAAAACATCGAGCTCCGCGAAATAAAGTTAAAAACATGATAAATATGGCGTGACGACAGTGGCGACATCACTGAAGAGTTTAAATATTTCTGGTCAGACTATAATTTGATGAAAATTACTGACCGTCGAGAAAGGATACGAGTAAACATATTTGTCAAGTATATTTGAAAAGTCGACAACTTACTTTATCCTCTGGTCTAAGTCTCTTTGTAGGGTTGCCAAATTTTTGATTTACCTACTTTCAAATTTAGAGGGAAAAATTAGGTTAGGACTTTTAGGAGTGAAATATTTGTAGGAGGTTTTATAGGGGCATTTTATTTATGCCACCAAACTTCCAACTTCTAGAGTTAAGGTCAACTAACTCTACGCTACTTTATCACACTGGATTTATTGTTTTCATAGGCTTTTGATTTTTCTCTATAGATGTCATTGAACCGACTGTCTTTTTGATCGACCGACCCACTTTTATGTAAAAAAATAAACCTCATACATTGGTTTTTCCATTCTATTCCATAAATGTTTACGTTATTTAAAAAGTACTAGATTTAAGCCATTCTAGAGCTGCTGTTTTCGTCGAAATATACCAAAATATCGATTAAACCAAATATATAAATAGTCTAACATAAGTTTGTAGTGAAGTTCCGATGTTCATAAGGAAAGAGTTAATACTTTGTTGGAAATCTTCAAGCATAAACTGCTATACATAACTTATGAAGGATATTTTAGGTATGTTTACCACATAATGAAAGATTGTCTTTGTAAGTTAAATAGGGGTTATAATTATGTAGAGTATTATTCATATTATGTAGAGCGACATTTGTAGAGTCTCAGTGATCTCGTACGCATAGGCTTGGCCTCTTAATGGACAAGTTCGTGTTCAATTCTGACCCCTGAAGTGCCGTGAAATGGGTTTTTCTAAAATTCCTACGGCACCTAAATATGAGACTATCAGTTGCTAACCGGTGAAGGAAAACATGATAAGGGAACCTGCAAGCCTGATGAGATTAAAAGTCTTTGAAGATGTATAAAGTTCATCAACTTGATTGAGCCAGCGCATCAGTGAACTATGGCTCAAGATCCTCCTCGCCAGAGCTTTGAGGAGGAGATCCGTGTCCAATAGTGGGGTAATATAGGTTGATTATTATTATTGTACAACGAATATATTAAAAAATCACGTAATATTGCAAATTGATTCTGATAAAAGACAAAGTGATAAATAAAAGATAAATTGAGATAATAATATCGTTTGACTTCTGTCTTTTGTCTGTCCAATAAATGCCAGAAAATAGTGAATGCCACCCAAAACCGCAATATCTGCTGTGCGATTCTATAAAGCATTTGTGAAATTCGAATCTGAATTCACCACTTCAATTGGCATTCTGTGCATCGAATGAGAGTCGAATTATTGATAATTTGACTCTCACCATCGCCTGAAAGTCCCGGCTATGTCTGCGTTTGTGTCTCCTGGTCATTTCTTTGCAAGATCATTTTATACGGAACTGAAAATGTGTGAGGCAGTTTTTGGCTTGACATTGAAAAATACCGACCGCCTTCGCATTCCCTAAAAGAGGCCTATGCCGTATGTAGATGGATAGAGGATGATAATGACTATGATGTTGATGATGATGATGATAGTTGGATAGACAAATTAATTAATAATTACAATCTTAAATAGTTGATATATTTCTCTATATCACTAAGTCATTCATAAACATTCCTCCACAAATAATTTAAGGCTCAACGCTTGTGATATATACTAATGTAGTTATCGATTTTAATGGAGTATTTTGATTCGATTTCTTGGTGTTGAAAACGATACAAAATGCATGTGTGTAGTGATAAGAATAAGTTGAAATAGGTATTTAAATTTATAAAAATGAAATTTCTCAGAAAAACATATATTACGATGTACCATTTTTTTAATATGTATATATCTAATACAAAATATGTAAAAACTGCGAATGTAAATATACATTAAATCCTACATTTATCAATTCTTATAAAAAATAAAATTATTCATGAAGTCTTTTTTATACAGTGTAATAAAGCTATTATAAGGTCATGAGAATACAATTACATAATATAATTAGAATTTATAGCTAACGGTTGTCTAAATATCTTTATACACATTAATATTAACTTGGTAACAATTTTTTTACAGAAAACAAGTTTATTGTTTTGATGGTTTTCTTCACACGATTAAAATCCCTTTGAATCTATATTAATCCTTGGTAGATATATTCACAAGTTATTTACGCGGATTTATTCGATTAAAAACTAAAAGAAATCTTATAAGTAAATAATAGTTCAAATCTAACGTAGTTCCAGAGATCAGCGCGTTCAAACAAACCAACAAATCTATAAGTTTTGTAGTGGTGTATGTAATAAAATAGAAGTTTTGTTAAAATTAGCAGCCTCGCTAGTATAAGCATTATCTATTGTTTTCTTATTTTTAAGCGAATTTCACTCATTATAATGTCACGACAGTCCTCCCGTGACCATGGTTGCTGTAAAGTATCCGAAACGTCGGGCATATAAAAAACTAAATAAACCGCGATAAAATCCGTAAAAGTTATTTCATTATAATAAGTATTATCTTTAAGTGAAAATATATATCCAACCTTATCACTATAAATGGCTGGCTGGTTTTAATATTAAAATGCTATGTGTCGTCAGGCTACAGCACTAAGTAGATCAAACCAAGCCGGCCGCTGACATTCTCCCATTGATCATCGGTATCTAATTAATCTGATCAATCCTACACCATTATTCAACATCACTATGATAATTTGATAATTCGGTGCCAAGTCGTGTTTATCTCGATATAAAAAAGCAGAAACTTACGCTTTTAATTATACTACAGCCATCTATTTTTTAATATATGTTCTGCTAGAATATAATAATGATAATATTGTTTATTTGCAAGACCCTATTATTCATAATAAACTTATAATATAAACAATTTAAAATGAGGGCATTGGAAACCCGGTCTCAAGCTCGGCATTTGCTGGCATTGCTGTCAGCACCGATCTTCCGCTTGTGCCGCTGGGTGACAACACGGTCACCCCAACGTTCACACTACATCCACATATTACAAAACAACAAATACTCGCAATAAATACCACAAATAAACAACAGATAATAACAGAATACAGCAGGCTATGTAACAAAACAAGTAATCTTAACAGTGTTAACAAAAAAAGCAGAAACGTCTACATAGTATATGTAAATGTATGTATGTCCCACAGTTGCAAAGCTCCCCCAAGTTCTTCCATATGTCATCTTGCGCCACCACAGACCAGCCAGCCTGGTAAGCGTCTAATCTAAATCATAGCGTCATCTTCTTCGGAGTCGACATTATTAATATGCAGGCTTATTCCTATTTTCGTGGATAGTAAGATTATGCCTGCTTTTGGCGAGAAAAATACAAATGCCTTGTGTTCCTCCCTCGTACACTACGTAGCACCAACGAGCCATTACCTAATATCTTAGCAATGTTACGAAATGGAAAACGTATTTAGATAAATAGTTTTTAAACTGAAAATCAAAAGCTAGTAGATACTAACTTTTAATTTTCAGTTTAAACAGGGTAAGTATGGATGTGGGTACGTGGTCTTTTTTATCCGAAAGGTTTAGACTTTTAGGCCTGATGACCTTTAAGCTCAATCGGTAGGTAGGTGAGCAGATGGCTCACCTAGCAAAGGGTCATGGTCTGTTTGCCCCTTTACCTTCAAAAAAGGAAAAAAACAAATTGAAAAACAGTACTTTTAAAAAGTAATAAAAATGTAATAAAAAATATTGCGATACATTTTATTCTCGATTATTGAAGGTTCTGTGATAACCACTAGTAGGCATTGCATCGATGGAGCTTTTTGTCGAATTTAATTTGAAAAACACATCGTATGTACATTTCATCAGTCTAAAAATAAACAGTAAAAACCTCACAAACAAAATCAATCACAGAACTGAATTAAACATATTTTTTTTAAAGATATGAAGTGATAAAAAATACATTAAGTCTTTGAAGTGTGGGAAATTCACTGTCATGTATTGGTAAACTATGGCCCAAGAGATCTTTTATTACCTTCGAAATCAGGTGAGGCATCTGCCATGCCCAGCAGTGGGACATAATATGACGATAGACAATAATCAACATATGTAACAGGTAATTATACTCTACCTAGAGTCCGTCCAGCTTCCTGGACGGAAATAGCTCGAGTAGTTGTGTAATAGTGCAAGTGCATAAATACATGCCATTGAACCATCTTGCAAGAATGGTTCATCATTATCATCATCACTTATCCATCCACTATTGAACATAGGCTCCTTCAACAAACGCAAAGACGATAAGAATGGTTGCCGCGACTTTTCTTCTTAAATCATGTCAGCAGTTTTTATCTGAAATCATCATCAAAACTTTCCCATTGCTGGATAGGCCTCTTTCAGTGAACGTCAAGAATGTACTAGCGAAAAATATAAATTTATTTAAGTAGTAATTATAATATCGACAATTCTCAAAAACAAAACCTTCTTAATTTTTGCAATACAAATACTTTCACGGATTTTATCGTGTTATCGTGAAATGATAAAATGTATAGGATGGACCACGTGATTAAGCGCGGCCTTATGACAATCCCATACGTTTTATCATTTTCGAACTTCGCTAACGCTTTCTTAATGGCATTTTGGCTAGGCTCACAGGTAGCTGACTCCTGTAGTACCTAGAAATTCATTTATTATAAAATTTCTTGGTTCACTTGAACATGAGACTATCGCTTGCTCACCGATAAAGTAAAACATCGTGAAAAAATCGGAACCTGCTTCCTAGAATCAGTTCCGTGCTCAGCAGTAGAATAAATATAATTAAGGGTTGATATTATTATTAATAATTGAACTTACCATATATTATTAAGATCTCACTAAGGGATCACGGACTAATGAGGTAATAGATATTATTTATTAGCGATGACGTTGAGTGAGGTCCAGGAGGAATAACACGGGTACAAAGCATAATGGAGGTTCTGTATTGAATTATATACTAGATTAATTATTGGTAATTATTCAAATACCATTATTATAATGAAATAATAATTATATATATGTAAGGTCTATGAGAGCAGCGATGGTCCAGTGATGGATGGACTCGGCCTCTAATGCGAGGGGTCCGGGTTCGATCCTGACTCGGGGAGTGTGCCTTGAAATGGGTTTTTCTAATTTCTAAGTGCACCCCAAACACGAGACCATCGCTCGCGTACCGGTGAAGGAAAACATCGTGAGGGAAACCTGCATGCCTGATGAGATTGAAAGTCTTTGAAGGTATGTGAAGTTCACCAACCCACTCTAGGCCAGCACGGTGAACTATTGGCCCATTACCCTCCTCGCCTGATTTCGAGGAGGAGACCCGTGCCCAGCAGTGGGACATAAAGGGTTGATACTTTACTTTTATGGTCTCAAATAAGGCCTATGTTCAGGAGTGGACGGATAAAGGATGATGATGAAGGTCTACATTATTTTAATGCTAATAATATTCACTAAAGTAACGGAAAGGCGTGCTTATGCACGTAAGCAAGTGGTCAATAGTAGCACGCGTATCGCAAAATGGCAGTAAAGATCGGGTTCATTCTGAGCGTGCTAAAAATCAAGTGACGTTCGATTTTCGAGCATGCTAGCGAGGTGTGTAAAAGGAGGTGTGCTTCGAGCGCCTCTGAACAAGTTTGCTCATGAGCATGCTATTATCGAATTGCCAGAATACCTTAAAACAAGTATTTTATTACTGACGAATGTGAACGAAGCGCGCTAATTTTAGCAAGCTAATGAGCATGCTTTTTTTTAACACCTCTATCCGTACCCTATAATATTTTTCGATTTGATTATTTTACAATATTGCTTTGTTTGTATAGGAATACACAATTACGACTTATTAACATAAATATATCAGCTCTTATTTTCGTTTGTCATCAATAAATATTCATTTCTTATTTAGTCTGGCTTTACATCCTTTTTTTTTCTTTTACGCCGGGAAATGGACTGACGCATACCGCTGGGGAGTGGGTCTCCCCAGGCGGGTATGTGGGACTCACTGCGCCCGAAAGATGGTAAGTGGACGCAGCTCTACCCACTAAAACCCGGCGAGTGCCACCAATGCCGCCTTTGGTGAGGTGCCCCGGATCTACAAGCAACAGGGCACCTCGACGGCTAGTCAGTCCCTCAGGAGACTGACGCCACCTCCACAGAGCGGTTGCCCCGCACCACAGAACAACCACTCCCAACGTCTGGACAGTACAATGAGGAGAGGTTCCCATCCTCACCCCTTGCCCTCAGCTCTTTTATCCCCTCTTCTTATAAGAGGGGTACAAAGAGCCCCCTCGGCTCAATTCGCTTCACCCAAGGTGTTTGGGTCACCCTGGGCTACTGTGCCCCACCGCCACGACAAGGCCTGAACCATGGTGGGGCTGGCTTTACATCCTACAATGTATACATTATTAAAAAATATTATATACATGATAAAAAATTGTTAGCACTCTGTTTTCAATTTTTTCAAAATTCATGCACGCATACGTGAAACAATTTCCATTTCAGCAATACTTTTCAACGATACTCATCTCTCACCATAGTCAACAATAACGATATTACGATTCAAAAGTAGAAAGTTTTTATCTTATTGACATTTTAGCTATGCTAAATTTTGGTTGGAATTTTAAAATGTCGAGCAACGCTTTCACTCCATGAGAGAAAAAAGCGGCCTTTGTGCAAATGTGCGAAAAATATATAATTACCATAACAATGGTTTTGTATTGTACTTTTATTATGAATGATTTAATTCGGTTTGTATTCATGCATTTTAAATGTTCAAAGTAGGCTTCTCTTTAAATAAATCTTATGTGAGCATCGGCTTTGCTATTCATAGCCTTGTCAATGCCTATTTATTAAAAAATGTTTCGGTATAAAAAGATAAATAAACCACCAATAAAATTAATCTATAAATAATTCTAAATTATTTCTTCTTAGAAATATATTGACAAGTAATAAGCAGCCCTTTGTACAAAGAATGGCAAATGATATTGACAAGAGGAAATGCTTGATATCCTGCAAACAATTTGATGTCTCACTGGCCTCAATGTCACTGTTCCAGGGAATTACGTTATTAGGACAGATGTGATGATAAAGTATCATATTCCCACTATTTTGAAGGTGCAATTTAAATCAATGGGAAAACTCATATAAAAAAAAAGTGTTGATGATGATGATGATTATAAGCAATGACTCTGTACGAAGATAAATGGAAGAAGTCAATAAACTAAATAAATGATGATTATTATGTTTCATTTTTATGCAATAAAAAAATAATATTTTATTTACAGTAATTTTTAGTAATTTAAATGCCATATTTTATTACATTTAAGCACACATTTTACAGATGGTATCTAAGAATTCTACGAATATAAGAAAAGCCTCTAGAAATGGTGAGAAAAAATGATAATTTCTCGTCACGTAAAGTCAGGCCAGGTTTATCTGATGATGATTATGAGTCATACGTGCTGGATCACGTCAACGTAAACGATGCTACAACGGTAAACGTTATTTACGTGCACGTAAAATTTAAGGCGTCAAGACGTACTGCAATAGATTTTAATGACACTTGAATTGTTCACGCTTAAATAGTTGAGATGTTTTGAGTAGCAGTTAACTGTTTGCCAACAAAAAAAGATTCTAACAGAAAATAAATTAATATTTTTGCAAAGCTAATGTTAGTAAAATTTCATTTTACAGAGTAGTCTTCGTACACAGATTGCTAATAATTATTTTAATAAACTAAATTGTATTGTGGTGTACAAGCCGTATCACTGCAAGGACTCCATTGGAGTCAACTCAGCAACGCAAAGTCCGTGTCGTAGTCTAAAAGGCTAAAAAGCAAATTCGTACTGCCATACTAGTTTATGGTAGTTGATAGCTATTCACATCAAAACAACTTGTACGTGCAAAATTTCATGCTACCCGTAACATGATTAATACTCTCGGTATTAATACGTTCACCGTAGTAACGATTTACGTGTCATGACTGATAAGATACGTTATCAACCGGAGCAGGTGGACCCCTGCTTATCAACGATTCAATTATTGCAAAGTGTAGTGGGTAATATTATGTTAGTGCTGTGTTTTTGTTTTTGTCATTTTCGTTCTCATCGTCTTTAGCCTTATCGTCATTAGAGTCAACATTTAAATCATTTCGGTAATCATTATCATTATTGTCATCATTATTTATATTACCATCACCACCATCGTTATCATTATCATTTCTGGGGCCATCTATGGTATTTCAGAAATGAATAACTACCGCCCGAATTCTCAAACGCCACTTAAATATTTGAGGGCTCCTCAAACTACTAAGCACGCCTTAAATTCAAATGTCATCAAAATGTAAGCAGGTCCCTAATTAAGTTGCGTTTAAGTACTTGGGCATTAGGGGTCTTTAAGAAGAGCATACTCAGATTTGAAGGTCGACAACGCTCCTGCTTATCCTATGGTGTACTGGATGTCTATGGTGGTCGCCTATTACTTACCATTAGGTGAACTGCGGCTGTGATATTATTTTTAAATCAAATGTAATTAATATGAACTGAAATATGTATATTATAATAATCATGATGACTTTGCACGCCACATTACTGGCAGAATGTATGCGCTAATATTATTACTTTTAAGACCTTTACTTTATGTATATTCATGCAAATAAATAAATTTGAATTTGAATTTGAACTGATTATTCGTTTGCTCCAATTTGCAAAAAAAAAATGATATTTTTATTATTATAGATTTTTATTTACTGCCCTATTGAAGACTCTGTGATACATCAACCAGATAAATCGGCAGATGACGGCACCTTCTCAACGCCCTCGTAAATACAAGGCCTTTTGGGATTGACCTTCTTTCATCAGGTCGAAATGATTTGTTCGAAATTTAAATATTCAGTATGCGAAAATACACGTGCGTCGTCTCACGCTGTTTTTACGTAAATTACTATGTCAGAAACTAGTGTCAATTGATAAGTGAGATAGAGTAAGTAAGAGTAAGCAAGAGTAAGCGAGAATATACCATACTTAACGAACATAAAGATGCTTTAAATGTCATATTCATTTCTTTCATTGAAATAAAGAAGTAATATTTGTGTTCAATAACATATAACACCATCTAGCGGCAAATGGCGCAAACCTACACCGGTGTGAACACAGGACATAAAAATAGACGGAATGCATTGAAAATTGTATAACTTTACTCTCTTCTAGAACTCTCTTCTAGAACTGGCTTCTAGAACAAAACGTCAATTGGTCACAATATTTGTAAAAGTCGTTTCGTTATTAATATAAAATATACGTTTTTCATGTAAAGAAAAGTAATAAAGCATTCATTGAAGAGTACCCTTGTCCTTAACAAATAGGAAAGAGTATATCCTCAACATTCTGGTCCATACGATACCGGATAGGAAGAACCACGCGGCATTGTGGAGCGTCACATCAGAAGGCATTGGGGAAAAGGATTGTCCAGGATTATCGGCAAGTCGCATCCGGTCAGGTCACAGAACCCATTTTCCTAACCCATGTCCAATAATTTGCGTTAATATCGTTATTTTTTCGTGTTAGTTTCGTGTTGGGCGGCGCTGGCGCTGCGCCGGCCGAGGTGTTACAGAGCGGGAAACTGTAAGTACTCTTGCTTTCTATAACCGTCCAAAATGAGTGATGATGACTCTGTTCAGAACCCCGTCAAACCAAGCGAGAGAGCTAAATCTCCTCGCTTAGGTGTTAGCACAATGCCAAATAAGCGTCTCGTTGATTTAAAAAAGCAACGAGGCACACTAAAAGGCAGGTTGACGTTATTTGAAAAGTATATTTCAAAAGTAGACAAATTAACATTAAATTCGACTATTAAAACTGAATTAGACTTAAGAATGCAGTCAGCTTGCACTATTTTTCAAAGTTTTAATGACATCCAAGGAGAAATCGAGATATTAACTGATGATTCCGATATATCCACTCAATTAGAATATCGTGAATCATTTGAACAGCAGTACTTTTCTATCATGGCCGACGCGAAGTGCTTAGTAAATCCTAATAGTGAACAGACCCAATCTGTTCCTTACCAAGTGAATAATCCTGTGTCCATTAAGTTGCCAGTTATAAAATTACCTGCATTTGATGGTGCATATGATCAGTGGTTGGAGTATAGAAATTCATATCTCACCATGATACACAGTCGTGAAGATCTCAACGAGATACAGAAGTTTCATTATTTGAAATCTTCTCTCAATGGTACTGCCTCTCAAGTTATATCTGCTTTGGAATTCACAGCGGAAAACTACTCACACGCATGGGATTTATTAGAAAATAGGTTTCACAACAATCGTTTATTAGTACAAAATCACGTTAAAGCCTTATTTACTGTTCAGTCACTTCAAAGCGAATCGTATGTTCAAATTAGAAAATTAATAGACTCAATATTACGTAATTTACGAGCACTTAAATCACTGAACGAGCCAACCGATGCTTGGGATACGTTAATTGTTTATCTTATTGTTTCTAAACTCGATCAGTCCACCGAACGTGAGTGGGAAACTCATAAAGGTTCTCTTGTTTCTAAAGGTAATTCAAATAACATCAAATTAGATGACCTTCTAGAATTTTTGAGAAACCGTGCGGATATGTTAGAAATGATCAAGTCAAATAATATTAAAAGTCTTTCTACATATAAACACAATAATAATGATACCGGTAGGTCGAATTTCAATCAAAATAAAAGATATATCAGTAAATCAAACAATATAAGCTCGCAAGCTGTCACACATTCATATGTAAATAATTCAAGTCATAATAAACATAAATCGGAAAATAATAAGCTAAGACGTACTTGTGTTGAGTGCGGCGGAGACCATTATTTGTATTCTTGTCCAATGTTTTTAAATTTGCCCGTGCAAGAGCGTTGTATAATTGTAAAAAGTAAAGGTCTTTGTCAAAATTGTATTCGTTCTAATAATCACTCGCCAAGCGAATGCTCTTATGGTCCATGTAAATTATGTAAAAATAACCATAATACATTGCTTCATAATAATAATAATACCTCTAGCGAAAGAATTGGTAATGCCGCATCCACGTCTATTTCATGTCCGTCGTCAAGTGTAAACAAATCAGCTGATACGCAGCAGGTACACTCCGGGCGCAACGTACTTACGTGCAGTGCGACAATACAACAGGTTCTATTGTCGACGGCACTTATCGATGTTCCTGACTCGAGAAATTGTTATCACACGGTTAAAGCTCTCCTTGACAACGGAAGTCAAAATTGTTTTATTACAGAATCATTATGTAATCGTTTACAATTGCCTATTATACAGTCCACAATACATATATCAGGTGTAGGACAAAGCGTTTCAAAAAGTTCCTACACCTGCAAAATAAACATTCGTTCAAAGGTCAATGATTTTAATACAACGATTCAATGTTGGGTTCTGCCTCGTATTACATCGAAGTTACCTTCATTAGACGTTCAGTGTCAATATATACAGATACCTAAACATATTTCGCTCGCGGACCCCACGTTTAGTGTTCCGTCGGACATTGATATACTTTTAGGGGCGGATATATTTTGGGATTTATTAAATAATAATAAGATTAAACTCAGTAGTGGTCCATATCTGTATGATTCCAAAATAGGATGGATCATATCTGGCCCTCTCTGTAGTAATGATATGTTTAAACCTGAGGGAATTCAATGTAATTTCGCTCAAATTAATACTCAATTACAAAAATTCTGGGAGTTAGAAGAATTGTCTGACTTACCAAATATTATGTCGAAAGATGATCGTTATTGTGAAAAATTATTTACAGAAACTACAAAGCGTGATGAACACGGTAGATTTTCTGTTCGTATTCCTTTAAAGGAGTCACCCGAGGTATTAGGTGACTCATACGCTATGGCAAAAAATCGTTTTTTATGTCTTGAAAGAAAGTTAGATCGTTTACCTAACTTTAAAAAACTATATTTACAATTTATTCGGGAATATGAGGCACTCGGTCACATGACCCTAGTGGCATCAAAGGATGTCCCTGACATATTGAGTAGACCGCATTATATCCTACCTCATCACGGTGTTTATCGAGAGGATAGGGTCACTACAAAATTGCGTGTTGTGTTCGACGCGAGCGCGAGTACGTCGAACAAAAAATCGTTAAATAATATACAACATATAGGACCGCCATTACAAAATGATATTTTTTCTATCCTACTGAGATTCAGGCAGTATAAATACGCAGCGTGTGCAGACATTGAGAAACATTTTAGACAGATTTTAATTCAACCAGATCAACGTAACCTACAATTAATATTATGGCGGGATAATCGAGACTTACCTTTGCAGCTATATAAGTTAAATACAGTAACGTATGGTACTGCATCGGCTCCTTATCTTAGCATGCGATGCTTAAAACAATTAGCCTTAGAAAGTGATGATGATTTGGTTGCTAGGACCGTTAATGATAACTTTTATGTGGATGACCTAATTACTGGCGGGGATGACCTTGACTCGTTGATGCAGCTGTGTAATAAAATATCCGTGTTATTAAAAGGGGGTTGTTTTCCGTTACATAAGTGGACGTTTAGTCATGACGTGTCTCTTGATAGTTGTAAGGACCTAAACATCGGTGAAAATAAATTGTCTAAAACGTTAGGGTTAGGATGGTGTACAAAAAATGATTACTTTTATTTCACAACTAAGGTTACATACAGTGAGACAGTGGTAACGAAACGTACAATATTATCAACCATTGCACAAGTGTATGACCCATTGGGTCTGCTAGCGCCTGCGGTAATTATAGCTAAATCATTGTTACAAAATTTATGGTTACATAAATTAGATTGGGATGACGAAGTTCCTAAAAATATTACAACTACATGGCAAAAGTTTCTTTCTGATTTACAACATTTAGGTGATATTAAAATACCTCGCTATGCTATTCGCGGAAATTATATAGAACTTCATATTTTTACCGACGCGTCTCAAAATGCCTACGGGGCGTGCGCGTACGTTAGATCTTGTCATAATGATTGTGAAAATACCATACCTATTTCGGTGCATTTATTATGTGCTAAAAGTAAATTGGCGCCGATAAAGTCAATTAGCATCCCTCGGCTTGAGCTATGCGGAGCGTTAGTAGGTGCAAAATTATACTATAAAATAAAAAAGTCTTTGTGCTTAAACTTTAATAAAGTTTATTTCTGGACTGACTCAACAATAGTACAAGGGTGGCTTCGTCTGTCACCGCGTTTGCTCAAACCTTTTGTACAAAATCGTGTCGTTGAGATAAATGAATTGACATGTGATACAATTTGGCGGCATGTGAAGGGTACAGAGAACCCTGCCGATATCATAACGCGAGGTGCTACGCTAGACACATTAAATTACGACAAAAATAATATCTGGTGGTGTGGCCCTATTTTTTTACGGGAAGCTAGTCGCAGGTGGCCAAAAATTGATATTAAAGAATCGTTATCCATTGATTTACCCGAAACTAAACCGGACACAATTAATTTACATTCTATTCAAATAATATCATTGTTTGATTTTGAACGTTTTTCTTCATTTATTCGTTTGCAAAGAGTTTGTGGATATTTATTGCGATTTATAAATAACGCGCAAGCAAAGTCGCGCGGCGGCATCAGTATGCGTAAAACCGGTTCGTTATCAGTAGATGAGTTACAAAGATCGCTCGATGTGTTGACGCGGTTCGTTCAGCAAGAGTCTTTTAGTGAACAATATAATGAATTAAAAAATGAGATATCGTTTAATAGTAAGAAAAATAAAGGCAATAAATATTTGTATAAGAAAACATCAGGTTTAAATATATTTTTAGATAAGTTTAATATTATTCGCATAGGTGGAAGGTTATCCAATGCGGTTGAATTTAACTATGAAAAAAAGCATCCCGTATTGTTAAGCGCAAAACATCGTTTTTCAAGGTTACTATGTGAATATGAACACAAACGGCTACTTCATGCCGGGCCACAACTTTTAGTATATTCAATGCGTGAAAGGTGGTGGATCTTAGGAGCCCGTAACTTGGCTAGGCAGGTGGTACACAACTGTGTCACATGCAAACGCTTGAGAGGGAGAACATTGACACCTATGATGGGTAACTTACCTGCTGAACGACTAGAGCCTAGTTTTCCTTTCATGCAATGTGGTGTAGACTATGCGGGACCACTGTCCATATTGGATCGTAAAGGCAGAGGTGCTAAGCTTATCAAAGCATATATTTGTTTATTTATATGTTTCACGACCAGGGCTGTTCATTTAGAATTGGTAGGTAGCTTAAGCACACAGGATTATATTTTAGCATTAAACCGTTTTATAGCACGTCGCGGAAAGCCATACCAAATATTTTCCGACAACGGAAAGAATTTTGTAGGTGCTGAAAAGGAGTTAGCAGTAATTTTTAACAACACTAGTGATATTTTTGATTTTCTTAGTAATAATCAAATTCGTTTAACATTTATACCACCATATAGTCCTCATTTTGGCGGGTTGTGGGAAGCGGGAGTCAAGTCCTGCAAATACCATTTACGACGGGTACTGGGCAATACCAGATTAACACGCGAGGAGTTTGAAACAGTATTAACGCAAATTGAAGCTGTCTTGAACTCCCGCCCCTTGTCCCCTCTGTCCTCAGACGCTCACGATTTCCTCCCGTTGACTCCCGCACATTTCCTGATCGGTCGACCGCTGACAGCGCCCATTTGTGAGAACCTGACGACGATCGAGCCTACGAGACTGGGACGCTACGACCGTGTGGAGCAACTTAGACAACATTTTTGGCAACGTTGGTCTAAAGAATATGTGTCAGAGCTCCAACAACGAACAAAATGGAAAGGAAACGATGAGGATATTACACTGGACAGCTTAGTACTTATCAAGGAGGAGAACGTCCCACCACTAAAATGGAAATTGGGTCGAGTGGCGAAAGTATTCCCGGGGCCTGATGGAATATCCCGTGTAGCTGAAATCCGTACAGCGAACGGCATTATACGGCGCTCCTTTTCGAAGATCTGCCCGTTATATTCACAATAGTCAAGAAGTTATGAAGAAGAGTACTTGATGTTGGAAGTCTACATCCTGATGCTTCCAAGGCGGCCGGTATGTTCAATAACATATAACACCATCTAGCGGCAAATGGCGCAAACCTACACCGGTGTGAACACAGGACATAAAAATAGACGGAATGCATTGAAAATTGTATAACTTTACTCTCTTCTAGAACTCTCTTCTAGAACTGGCTTCTAGAACAAAACGTCAATTGGTCACAATATTTGTAAAAGTCGTTTCGTTATTAATATAAAATATACGTTTTTCATGTAAAGAAAAGTAATAAAGCATTCATTGAAGAGTACCCTTGTCCTTAACAAATAGGAAAGAGTATATCCTCAACAATTTGTATGTTTTGATGTGGAAGATCTCGGAACTGATAATAAATTATTTCACCACTATAACGTTTCATTATCACCGAGTGGAGTTGAAAAATAATCGTCATCATTCGCAAATCGCACGATGAATCTGCGTGCTAGAAAACTATATACACATTCGCTTTAAAATTCATATCCGTTCCATCGGAGTTTTATATAATTACATCTTGACTGTTATTACCCGACCGGTCTGAGGACGGGATGTTAAATTTCACTGTCGCCACCCAGACCACTTTTTGCCGGACAGAATAATTAAACCTTAAGACAGGAAAGACTGGGGTCTAAAAAAGGGAACATGATCGGATTGATAAATGTTCGTAAATAATCGGATGTATTAAAAGTTTATGTATTACTAGTTTAATTATATTTGGGGTCGATTGCTGCACTTGGTCTTTGTTGAGCGACGATGGTCCAGTTGGTATGGACTCGGCCTCTTGTGTGAAATGTGTTTTTCTGAATTTCTAAGTGCACCCTAAACACGAGACCACTGTTCGCTCACCAGTGAATGAAAACATCGTGAGGAAACCTGCATGCCTGATCAGATTGAAAGTCTTTAAATGCATGTAAAGTTTACCAACACGCATTGGGCCAGCGCATCGGTGAACTATGGCCCAGTTACCCTTTTCATCTGATTTTGAGGAGGTGACCCGAGCTTAGCAGTGGGACATAATAACTATATAGGTTCTCATACTTTAGGTGTCTGTTTATGAACTTCAAGAAGACGCTCCAGATATCCAATTTGCACCGAACACTCACGAAGATCACTCGTCAAATTATTTCGTATAGTAGACTACATGGGTTGTAGTTATAGATGTCTAGAACCCAAATTATATGCATGTGTTCCACAGATTTTGTGGGGTAAAATATTATCTGATATCTTCCCATTATATTATGAGGCCCGCATATCAAAACAATGTCAAATATTTTTGGGCCCACCGCGGTTTCCTCGCACCAGTTGAGTTTTCTACACTGTCATATATTAACGATTTGCCGGACTACATAACTTTATATGTGTATCAGTTTAGGTCATTAATTTTAATAGAGGAAATATTTTATGATGATCGATTTTTGTCTGAGAATATTATTTATAGTCTTGTCTTTATAAATTATGTTAGAATTCTGCGAAGGAACAGTAGGGCTATTCTGTAAGGTTGTTTTCGAATCTCGAAAGCGGAATCCGCGGTAATATGACGAATTTGACGGATTTGTATTCTTTGAAACTCGACTCTCTACTCATAACAATAAAGATCATTTTCGAAGTGACGTAATGTGAGCTCTATCATTCAGGTGAAGCTCGATATTGAAATAGTTTCTTACATAATAGCCTTACAGATACAAATCCAAAGGTAAAGTTGCATTTCGGATGCATTAAGTAATATTAAAGTATTAAAAGCATGTTTGCTACTGAATTGTTTCGCAAAATTCTTTTGAAACCGTGTGAAAAGGTAAAAATTGCAATACGTTTGGTCAGATTCAAATGCGCGACCTAGGAATAACAAAGGTATAACCGAAAATTGTGATACTGAACATATGTTTTTACAACTCGCCATTTTTTACCAGTGGAAGGGATGCCTTATTTAACCTTACCTTATTTTATTATTCGTGAAATAATTTTGCTGTGTTTCAGTGTGGGAGTTGGGATAGATAGGTGAGACATAAAAATTGCTTAGGATAATTTCAGATAAACACGTTCTAAGATAGTTAAATAGAATCAGACGTTACTTTGCGGAAATCTATTTTAAAAAAATATATTAAATTATATTATATTAATTAGCAATATTATATATATTATTATATTATATACAATATCGGGATATTGCTAATTAATATATAATTTAATATGTTTTTTTAACACGTTCTGTTTTTGGGTGAAGTGGACCACTTACCATCATTTGGCAAATTTGTGAGTTAGCCCATCCGACTAACATAAAAAAAAATGTTTACGGTAAACGGAAAACCTAAGCGTCGCGAATTTCTATTTTAATAGCTGCCTATGACAAGATGTTTTTTGTGCACGGTGCATGGTTTCCCTTTGACGCACGCGGCCAAGTGTGACGGACAGACAGCGGAAAATTCTGCTAAGCTTTACACTTTCTTTTGCATTATATTCTTTCGGGAACAAAGAAAAACGCGTGTATACAATATATTATTTTTTTAAAAACAAGAAATACGTCAAATGATATAATCTTAACAATCTTATAAAAGGGGAAATTTGTAAGCTTTCATGTTTTTATGTTAGTTGCTCTTTCACGCAAAAATACTGAATTAATTTTGATTAAACTTACAATAATTTATCTTATATATTAAAATAAGACAAAGGCTATATATATATAAAGATATATATAAATTTATCTTTATATCTAAAGCCTATAACTCACCCTACTCCCACGGGAATAGAAAGCACGCGGATGAAACCGCGGGGCGCTGGTAGTATTTTACAAAATAGTCGTTTGGAATGTAAATGAATATGCAACAGATAATAGTGATTATACATGCTCTACTTTAAATAAAAATTGTTTTTATGTTTATTAAGAATTTATTTGTTTATTAATTATTAGTTCATGTTAATTTATATAAATTAATTATTAACAAAATAACGGTATTTGTCAGCCATATAAAATTATTATTACCTCTACTTAGTATTATATCTTAATAGAGTATACAATCTTGTTTGGGTTTTTATAAACAGCCATTACAATAAAAAGTTGGCAAAAACGTAAAGTATTTGCAGGAAATTAAAAAAAAAGTAGTTATAATGTTTCCTCTACACGCCCGAGTTTCACACAACGGGTTTGAACACTTAGGAAACAGAGTGTGTCGCAGACCAGACCGACGACCCGGTAGACCTTGACGGGGTGCAACGGGTTCTCAGCGTTTAACTGATAAAATCATTCCATTGTTAAAAGTTATTTCAAAATTTATGAACCCCCAAAACTGTCTCTTTATTTTCCTTTGTGGATTCAGGAAAATAAATTAATTACTTAATTAAAAAGCGCTTATCAGAACTAAACTCCCGAAATTGATTATTTAATAAAATTATATTGCTTATTTAATATCCCTTTCCTTTAGAAATAAGGAATGTTAAAATATTGTTAAATTGGTATCTTGTGTATATCGTGAAATAATAATTTACGTTTGAGATGGTACCACTCAAACAAATATTTTTAGTTATTCAAGCAAAATGACCGAAAACGTGGCGTATGTGGTATAGGACCATTCAGACCATTGCAAATTAAATTTCATTTGAACGAAAAGTCCGTATGAAGTGTATAAATGTGTCGCTGTCAGCGGGGGCCCACGTGATTAATGACCTTTGAAAAATCGCCATATTCCCTCCACCCAGCGTTTACACAGATAACCTTTTTGTTCCGCGGAAATTCATTTCCAAAATATTATAATTGCTCTTTGTCTGGTACATGCATTCCCACCACATTTAGTGTCTAACAGTTGAAATTGAGGCTATATTACGTTAAAACTTTAATACACTAAAGATTAATAGTAAGCGGACGTTGGAAAATCAACAACGATTCGTTGAGTTGTTTAATTAGAAATTAAATCTCCTAGTAAAAACTCTTTTGTAATGGCATAATATAGGAGTAAATACTTATTTACGGTAGTACAAACTTTTTTTACTTACCTGTGTGACCTGTTTGTTCAGAAACAAGGTTTGAATTTCAACTAAATGGGACAATCTCCGCACAGTAGCCAGTCTAAGATGTTCCTATGCAAATGACGGGAGTTGTCTAGATGTTTATTTAGAACAGACCTGACAATAGGCATAAGCTAATAAATGTTGAATCCCTGGCTTTTCTTGGTCAAATATCTTTGTTTGCATGACGATGCATTTGGCGGTTATGGCATAGATTATCCATTCACATACGAGATGCTATCCAATGCATATGCTGATTTACAAAATATGCACCGTGCAATGGGAAAATACGAAAAGTACCGACGTTTCGCACGTAAAGGCGATTTATAAGAACAGCAAAAACAAACATATGCGATCGAAGTTATCTTTGCATTCGTAAACGATAAATTAGCCGTGCATCTTATGAAAAACTGGTATACTCGACAATATGGCCGACACAATGAACAATTGCACAGATAATGAAATTAATTAATGCAATGATAAAGTAAGATAATAGTTATACAAAAAGTAAATAGAAATGAGAGGTTTTTCCCACGTAGCCATGAATTTCATTCTCGTAGTGCCTTCTCACTATTGTTCAAAGACTCGGTAATGATTTCAAAATAATCTAGATTTTTGCTGCCCCTACGGTCATTGTTTTGCGATAGATTTAGATTACTGATTTTGCTGTGCTTGGAAAATGGTATTTTCTTTGTTGGCATTTGCCTGGTATTTGTCTATTTATCACTAAACTATGCTAAGTGAGGCCTATTTCACCACTGGGCGGGTAGATTCTGATGATGATTATGATGATGTTAGAAATCATCTTATAGTAGACCAGCCACCAAGTACCAGTACCAAGACGTAAAAAAGCGTGAGCAAAGGTACCTCAATCTTGCTTTTCTTTTTTACCAAAACAGTTAAATTATTTTGCGAAAATAAAGACAGTTCGAAGGTAGTAGAATTGCAGACACTTCTTTCGTATCTCATTATCAGCAAAGCACTTTTGGAATGTCTGGACTTAAAGCTAGAAGCGGTTAAGCTCGTTTTTAGCCATAGAAAATTTATTCGACTGCCAGCTTGAATAACTTTACTAACATAGAGCAAATGCTTATTCCTATTAGTCATAATTCATTGAGCGTATCTTTATCTATATAGTTATTTTCAGCATGTGTATATTTCTAGGCTTGTCCAAAACGTCTAGACTGATTTTGATATTTTTTTTAAAGTGTTCGAGTGTATTCGTAAGTCCTTTAGAATCTTATCTTGGTCCATCGACCACACAGCCTATAGACTCCTAATGTTTGATTTTTCGTATTTAATGCATTCTGGCAACTAGCTAAGGTGAGACGAAAGGGGTTGCAATGTTGTGATTAGTTAATTCAATGTCATACATTACCAATCACGGAACGTTAAAAAGAAATGGATATATTTCGCAACGGGAAAGAATGAGACGATACGATAGTTTGAGTACATTGTTTACGGCTTACATCGGAACTATAAGTCAAATGTGTCGCCAGAACCCGTTTCCCTGTTATTAGGAGTCTATAGGTTATGTGGTCGATGTCTTGGTCCGCTACAAAATGTAAAGAGCGTTTGTTAATTCCACTGGTCTCTGTCCTGCGCAACCTCTGACCAGTTCTCAACCCCGAGCTCACGCAGGTCAGCCTCCACCATGTCCTTCCAGCGATATCTGGGACGGACGGACCAGTGGAAGTCTCTCGTTTCGGAGGCCAAGACCCACTTTGGGTCGCTGAGCCACAGAAGTAAGTAAGTAGTAAGTAGTTTGTTAATTCCGCGAGTAAACTAGTATTTAGATCAATCAGCAATATTAATGGAGCATTATGTAAAGATAATCAAGCGATGTGCATTAATAGTATAATATATCCTATATCCTAGTGATCTAATAATGATTGCCAATTAGCACAAGAGATTGGTCCGTTATTAGACTTTCGCTCGGGTGACCCGAATTAGAGGCGGCTAGACGTACGTACGCGTTTAGCATGTGCATTGTATTTATTTTTGATGCACGTGTGCATGCATTCATTATTTAACATCATCATAAGCATTTATTACTTAGTGGACGAATATAGGTCAAGAGCCCGAATCGGATATTTCGCTTCTGTTGAGTCACTGTTTTCCGCTGACTAAATTTAGTCGTTGGTACATTAAATTATCTTATTGACGTTAAATGTACACATGGGAATATATGGGGATGTAGCAGAACAATCAGCGTTACATACTCAAATATCGTTCCCAAAATTAGTCCACTAAAAAGAATCAGCGAAACAAACTCATCAAATCTAATCCTTTATCTATCCTAATATTTACCGTAAGGATTTATTCCTAGGATTTTTTTAAATCTAAATAGGACCGGTTCTACTGGGATGGCCCATTGGGGATGGGATGGGGAGGTATAGGAAAATAAGGGAAATGTATGCATAACCCTTAGTTTTGTGGATGTCGATGGCGTCAGTACTTACCATAAGAGTAAAAGGCAAGGCAGTAAAAAGTCTTCTTGTAAAGTTGAACCTCGAAAAAAGATATAAACATAATATGACGAGACGATCGTATGATATCTTATCGTAATAATAATGAGTCATTAGTACACAGCTATTTCGGCTCAAGTGTTTCGATAAAGCGACCGGACGATCGTTTGATTGACTCAGAACATTAACTGAAGTTCAGGAAGCAATATGCTTATTCATAAATAACTTTCGAACTTTCGAACGCAAATAATTCTTGTTCATTTCAGTTCATTTCGAGAAATATTTATTATAGACTAATTGTATTGACATTTTATTCTTGGATGTTCTTTGCGGTTTCCAGGTTCCAAGATATAAAAAAAAAAACTTTGTAAGAAAACACGTTCTTTGGTAATTGGAGTACTTTTTAATTTTTATTGGTATTTTGGAAGTTAACGCGTTAAAAAAGGAAGAAATTCTTTACGCTTGTAAACATATTTACGTATGATATGTTTAAGAGGTATTATATTTTTTTTTTATTTATCTTTTTTTATTTTTTTAGTTTATGGATTTGCCCACACACATTCAATTCGGGGTTAATTTACATAAAAATGTATCTCATAATATGTATTATGAGATAAATAGAAATAAAATAGAGAAGGAATATACTATCTCTTTATAAGTCTTCCCTCTCTCGGTTTACACTTTCTTTTTATTTTTATTTATTTCGCATTCCTTTTCGAACTATACCAGGGCCTTGGGTAGGCGCGCTGGCGCGGGCGTGTAGGAGACTCGCATTAGGTGCACTACCCCACTAAAACCACTGCATGTGCGGTTTACACTTGCCATTCGTATACCATTAGTGCTATAAAATATTTTTGTGCCTAATATCAGTCAGATACGTTTAATGGCATTTGAAGTACACAGCTCGTTAAAATGAGCTGTTATGTTGACCACAAAAGTATAGTGTCACTTGAGGCCATTACTATGAGAACTGGTACGCGGATATTAATCATTACTTTCTACATGAATAGAAGTTGACGACAAATGTGACCATCAATTTAAAAACTTGTTTAAAGTCCCATACATATTGAATATTGTTCATTAATGGTTTGCTTTGAATCTTTCATCCGACGGTGGTGAGGCATGGACCCGCCACAGGAACAAACCCGACGCCATGAAACCGTGGAAGTCACACTTCATGGCTGGCGAGGGGCAACACCGGGGGGTGTTGCCCCTCGCCACTTACTAAATCACAGGGTGAAGCCACCCGGATCACCCCACTACCGATGAAGCATTAGGGCCATTAAGGCCATGAGCATAGCATCAACCGAAAAAAAAAGCTTTTCTTGAGATAGTATTTGCTAAGGTAATGTTATGCTGCTTTTAAGCCGAATTGGGCCAGCACGACCGAGGTGATACCTCACGCTCACATGAAATCGGCGTAAAATGATAGTTATGCTGTCGCATTTCGTGCGGTTTGTGAGTTTCCGGTGGCCCATTAGGAGGGATAAGAAAAAGTAGGGCATCCCCATAGCATCTGGTTATGTGGATGTTAATAGGCGTCGATAGTCGCAAGGCTTTTCGATTGTTTGTTTGCCTTTCTATGCTACAAAAAAATTCATTCATTCACGTCGTAATATTAGGTCTCCGAAACAAAAGTGAGATCGCGGTAAATATCCCGTCCTAAATAGTTTTAGAAGTTACAAAAACAGATCTTATGATATTCAGACAATTTGTGCATATAGTTTGCTTATTTTGTCATATCATGTAGTTAACCTAACTATAAAGTTACATATCTGTAGGATAAGGGTCCGTAGTGCTATTCTGTAAGAAACTATTTCAATATCGAGTTTCACCTGAGTGATAGAGCTCACATTACGTCACTTCGAAAATGATCTTTATTGATATAGGTAGAAAGTCGAGTTTTAAAGAATACGAATCCGTAAAATTCGTCATATTACCGCGGATTCCGCTTTCGAGATTCGAAAACAGCCTTACAGAATAGCCCTACTGTAAGGGTCCGTGAAGTGAGACCAGGTCGTCATATAGACTCCTGTGAAATATCGTTTTGAGAAAAGTCGTGTGTGTACAAATGTTACTTTGTACTGCGCTTTATCCAGTTGTTGGTGTTTTAACAAATGTAGGCAGAGACTAGCACGCGCGAGTCCTACTACCGCGTTCTAGAACAATTTGTCTATTTTGACACTAGCTGCTGCCTGCGATTTCACGCTTAGAAAGGATTTACTATACTGACGTCACCCACAGACTGTTTCAACAATTGGTAGTTTGAAGATAACGAATATAGATTATTATCTATATTCGTTATCTTCAAACAAAGAATAGACATGAAATAAAGGTTTCACAGATTTAAGCTTAAAGACGTAACAAACATTTAATGTCATAGTATGTCTGCATTCCTAAGCTGCTTGTTGAAATAATCGTATATGAGATGTTAGCGAGACCGCAAGCGACGTGCATAAAAAACTCAATGAGCATAAACGCCAAAACGACAGACTCCGCTAATCAAATAATCAAGCCAATGTGCTAGCCTTGAGTACAAACAAATATATTCAGAAGTAAAGGCCTTCGCAAACCATTCATAACTTATATCTTCCTGAGAATATTTCTCTGACCTCATCGATTATAACGTCCTAGCCGCCCTGACCGCCGTAGCCGCCTAGGCTACCCTGGCTACCAGCCAACTGATAACCACTTTTCTGACTCAACCTGGCGGGTGTAATGACCTCTCAAGATTTCTGCATCTTACAGTGCTTTCGATACGTCTAATAAATTCGAGTGCACTTTCATAGCCCACTTCAAAATGGCACTTATGAAATACGAAATATGGTTCATTATTTTTTGGTTTACATAAGAAATGGCAATAGGGTTGTCGATTGTTATCACGAGGGCCAATAGGGTTGTCAAAGTTTCATAAACCATAATGAAATCCACTTAAGTTTGACTGTTATTAGGATTGATGGTTACACTTTTCGTTCAAGTTAATATGTGGGGTTTGTTTCTGTCGTTTTGTTGTTTTGTTATGTCAATAAGCCTTTGTACTCTATTTGTTTGTTTAACTATGTTCATTATGTATTGTTTCCATTTATATTATTAGGATTTTTTGTTGTTATGTACAGTATGGAGTTCAATAGCACGTTTTCTGTATAATACATTGTTAGTAATCTATAATATTAATAATAGGGGTCGGTCGTTTTAGCGTTCGTTGAGAGGGACCTATGTTCAGCAGTGGACGGATAAGGGCTGATGATGATGATGGATCAATAATAATACGTGAATAAGCTGGGACGCAATGGTTATTTTTCTCTGAAATTATTGGTGAATTATGTGTACATATTACAGACTCCGACAGACTTAAAATAATAGTAGTTTTTGTTTTCTTTTTACTATTTTAATGAATATAATCCAATACATCTATTTATAAATTTTACATATATGCCCGCAAATAAACTTCACTGAAACTTTGCACTTAAATTCGGTCTGTCAAGGACCTGAAAGTAAGGAGCAAAATTGGTTGAAACAATGTCACCAACATTTCAAACTCATGACGCCGGAATATGGCGTTTATTTTTGAACGCTCTTAATTAATTTAATGTTTATTTTATTATCTGTCGTGCCAAAGAAGGTTCCGTGCAATATTTTTAACGAACTTATTAGTAATTTTAACAAAGTTATGACTTAGTGGCGTCATTAAAAAACTATATTATTTTATTTAAGTATAAGATTGTTTTCATTACAACGAAACAAATTAACGGATTTTATCGTAGTTTATTAAGTTTTTTACAAGCCCGACATTTTGGATACTCTACAGCAACCATGGCCAGCATGGTCACGGGAAGACCATAGTTGTCTTCCCGTGACCATGCTTGTTGCTAAATAAACCGCGATAAAATCCGTAAATTTGTTTCATTACAATGAGTGAAATTCTCGTAAGCATAAGAAATCAAGATTGTTTTCGTTTTTTTTTTGGTCTTTACCATTTGTTGTTGATACATAGATTAGATTTTATTTTATAGACTTATTTTTAATAGAATGTTGGGGATATAAGAGGTAAATTAAAAAAAATAGGAGAATGAGAAACGTAGTTTAAATACTATACTAACTACCCAAAATGTAAATCGGACGTATTTAATTGTATAGTACTTATATAAATCCTACACATTTATGACTTATTTTTTGTTTAGATTGATGATAGCAATTTAAAAAAAAAAAAATTGATTAAAACTATCAACAAAAAATGATAAAGGGCTTACCTACGTCGCGTTCCCACGACGCGATGCGCGGTTAAATCGTCGTGAAATCACAAGTTATTAAATCCTTCAATATCTTGCTGACGTAACAGATTCGTAAACCTAATTATGAGCTAAGCGTTATCGCTAGCCCGCGGATGCTGTGTAGTAAAATTTAATGTTTTCAAGTTAATCTACATGTTAACGGACCGTCATGGTTTTACGACGTGCTTAAACGAGATATTGAGATGCTTGTGATTTCGGATTGAGTTTGATGTTTGCGACAAATATGTTAAACATTATCATCATCATCATCATCATTATCATCATCATCATAATGTTCATCATCATCATCATTACCGCCACCACCACCACCACCACCACCTCCTCCACCATCAATACCATCAACGTCATCATAATCATCAATATCATCATCATCATCATGTTCATCATCATCATCATTACCGCCACCACCACCACCACCACCACCACCACCACCTCCACCATCAATACCATCAACGTCATCATAATCATCATCATCATCAATATCAGTATCACCTATATATTTTGTGCACTACCACTTGCATTCAATAAGGAATACGAATAAGTTTAAGAAGAACTAAAATTTATCCTACTAATAATCAAAATCAAAAGCTTAGCAATCATTAGATGTTTGACACTCTTACACGCAAACGTGATTGAATCGATTTTGATGAGAATTGATAATAATATAGTATATACATCAAAATAACTGGACATTTATTTAATTTTTGCCATTTGCAATTATTTAATTTTACTTACTTAAATTGTAACTTACATAACTTATAATTTATAGCTTACTATTAATTCCGTAAAATATTTTCTCTAGATGAGATTTGAACCAGTGACAACAATATGCTATCTGAACTCTATCATTAACGCTTCTTATTACCTCGGGAATGTCACACAATCAACGGGAAAAACTTGTTACATTACTTGCCATGTTCTCGAAACTTCTATTTTAAATATTCTCACAAAAACTACTTTTTAGTAGCAATTACGTAACGGAGTGCACTGTCAATAGACTGACGGTCGTGACCGTTGTGGGAAAAGTTGCAGGGTCCCGATTTCAAAACTCTTCCTTTAACTTTCTAATGTAACAAACGTTAAGGTAAAGCGTACATTGAAGTTTGAAAAAGTTTTCTGATTTTTTATATTATTATATATTCATATTTGGAATATGAATAAAACTAAGAAATTATTTCAATTGTCATTAGTTAAAGTTTTTCAATGAAAATCCTACTAATATTATTAACGCGGAAGTTTGTAAGTATGGATGTTGGTTACTTCACGTTAAAACTACTGAATGAATTTTTAGAAAACTTTACAGTAATATATATTATTATAAAATATATATCGTTATAAAATAACGCTTTTTTTGCGCCGCTTCGAATTATTCATCATCATCATCATCAGCTTTTATTCGTCTACTGCTGAACGTAGTTAGCCTCTAATGAACGCCAAGAACGAATATTAAAAAATAATTACACACTATATTATGTAGGGCTATTCTGTAAGGTCGTTTTCGAATCTTGAAAGCGGAATCAGCGGCAATATGACGGATTTCTATTCTTTAAAACTCGACTATCTATCTATATCAATAAAGTTTGCATTCGAAGTGAGCGTAACGTGAGCTTTATCACTCAGGTGAAGCTCGATATCGAAATGGTTTTTACAGAATAGCCCTACTGGACACATAGAGCTGCGGTCACGAGTTCGAATCCCGCTTCCGATTCATATCTACTCATATAATATGCATTTTTATAAATTTCTTAAATTTTTCTTCCCTATGAATCGGCTTTAACACAAATTCTTACGAACTTACTACGGGGTTAGGTTATCTTGGTGTGATGTTTGAATAATATTTATTTATTTATCTATTCCCAAATAGAAAGGGTTCATGTGCCGGTTACACTAATTAAATAACTATTACCTTTCTTGTTAATCGAAAAAGTCAAACAATACAAGAAGGTAGAATCTTACTTTTCATATTTAGTACTTGACAAATTAAAGAATCTGTTTTTAAATTTTCGCGCCAATTTGACGCCATCATGAAATATCTTTATATATACATGCTCCCTTACTCACAATGAGTAAAATGAGTCAGCGGTTAATAAGCGTCTGCTTTGGGCAACTATTGACATTAACGAAGATGACACCCGGGATACGATGGTGTAGGTGACGTATCACGTTACAGATGGGGGCAAATTAGTGGGGGGAGGGGACAACAATTAACCGAGGAAGTTGGTTAATGAAGCCTTAGAGTTACTTTTGTTATTTCTGACATTGTTACTTATTACACATTTATAAATAGGCCAAACTAGTATTTACTTTTGGTTGGTTTGGACTTGGATTGACTTGTTGATTTAAAAAAGAGTACTTACTTTTTTTTACACTTGAGCATTAATATCAGCTGTTTTCATTAACGTTATTACTTAATGTAGAGTACGGAGTATTGAAAATGAAAACGATACTTCAACAGCTGTTTAAGATAGGCGTTAAAAACAAACTTTATCGATTAATTTCGACACACATACAATAACAGATATGACATTATTTTAATTAATATTGATACAAATAAAGCTGAAGAGTTTGAGTTTACACGCGCTCATATCCTTAAGTAACAATATAATTTAAAAATAAACGAAAAGGACTGTGTGATTTTATGAAACCACGGTAAAAGTGAAACTTTTTTTCACATTATAGACATTTAACTAAAAATTTTTGGAATAATATTCCATTAAGGGTATAAAAATCTAAAATATGAAACACTGGCACAAATGAGTAACAGTCTGTACACTTCGCGGCTGACCGTCACGCGACATGCAACAGACGAAAACGTTTGGAATGATGTAATAAAAGTTTCACTTAAAAAATATTTGAATTTGGTAATTCCATAAAGGTGGGCATTTAATTAAAGGGATTTTTTTTGGTAAGTGAAACCATAGTGATATCTAGTCAAATATATTTCTTTAATATAGTAGCAGAGACGTGGAAGATCGTCCTTCGCCGATCCAGATGAGACATATTTTTTATCAAATATTTTTTATAAACAAATATACCTATGATTACTTATACAGAATATAGGTAGGCTTGCCTACTTATTTCTGTATATTGCTACCTGGCAAGCAGATGTAAACAGGTAAGTCAATATAGGTGAATCCATCGATTTGCTAACTTATCGAAAGTTATATCAAATTTTAGATTATTTTATAGCTAAATTAGTCATACAAACTTGCCTGCAAAAAATCGTACTTAAAGTACTTTAATTTTGTTAAAAATAGCCATGAGCACTTTTGGATAGACAAGTAATTATAAGCACATTTATTTATACAAAATATGAATATTATGAATTGATAAAAATCTCTCATCTAGTTATCAGATCGGTGAAGGACGATCTTCCATGGCTCTTAGACCAATAGATTTAATATGAACATTCCCTGCATCAGAGTCCAGAGATCGATCGGTATTGTGTAATTTATCCGAGACGCACGTTTTTAGTTTTTGTGACCGCAGTTGTACGGCGACTTGATATTGTAATATTCCTTACATAATACATATTATTGTCTAGTCCGTCGTTGACTTAAAATAGATTTACTGTTGAATATGTTAAATGTTTTAAAACATTGCAGTTGTGTATAAATAATGACAAAAAGACGTCTGTATATTATATGATGCCAATATACACAAAATTATAAATAAACACAGATGGAGCATGACGAACACGCGAGTGACGCCACCAAAGCGAATACAAATTCAAAAGTCAACATAATCTAATAGACGTTTAGATTACGACGCTATGTCAAGCACTTGAGTGCTTTTGAATTTGTATTCGCTTTGAAGTGTCACTCGGGTGTTTGGCATGCTCCATCTGTCTTTATTTATAAATCTGTGTCTTTATTTATAAATATAAAACTTGAAGAGTTTGTTTTGTTTGCGCCAATTTCAGTAACTATTCTTGGGATTAATCAACAAACAAATCAACTATTGGCAAATATATAGCATTATTATCATCAGCAAAAGAAAATTAAGTGAGTCACGACAATTGTAGTAAACCTTTAAGGGTTCGTTGTAAGGATGATATGACTTTTAATTGGAATACCACAAAATTCAAGCAATAAATCGAGTTACTTGACCGTGGGGTTTGGGATATTTGGTCACCATAAATGAACTCCCCAATCCCCATGAGAATTATGTGCATTAATATTAGTGTCCCTTTGTTTTTATATCACATCACTCCATATTAAACTGTATTTCAAAAAAGCTCTTTGAATAAATGATTTTAAATATGTGCGTGTATTATAGATGGGGATAATGGTTCAAAGATCTTATCGATATGGTAAATATTGTTTTCTTTAAAAGTTGTATTATAAATTTTTGTATCTTTTTCGACATTTTTTTTTTTTAAAATAAACGAATGCATGAGTTTTAGTGTTTTTTAAAGGAATCCTAAGTTGGTGGATTATTGCTGGTTGTGGATAATAATAAACATGATTTTAAAATGACTTATTTCTGAAACGCAAATACCACGTCTCATCATCATCATCAGTATTCATGCATCCACTGCTGAACATAGGCCTCCCTTAATCAACTCCAAGACGACCGATCCTTGCCACTCGCATCTCATAGTACTAACGTGTAAACAAATAGTTCTTTTTAAATTACATAATACATATATCCTACTAATACATATTATAAACGCGAAAGTTTGTAAGTATGGATGTTTGTTACTCTTTCTCGTAAAAACTTCAGAATGGATTATCATGAAACTTTTCAATTATATAGCTTATTTATTAGAATAATATATAGGCTATAACTTATCACCGTACTACGACGGGAATAGGAAGTACGCGGGCGAAACCGTGGGGCGCTGCTAGTACAGAATAAATGCCACTTGAAAGCTATAAAAAGCGTATTGAGCCATCAAAAGGAATTAGCAAAGGTGTACTTATAAAGGGATGTACATATCAACTAACAAATCAGTAAATGGAGATGGAGTTACAAGCAGGAGGTAACCCGATCCATAATGAGATGCAACGCTGAGAACTAATAATGAATCGCGTGATTGTGCACTTGTTACACTCGTTTTATTTACACTTTAAAGTGTAGGGATGCCAGCTGTGAAAAATGAGGAATATTTATCAAGCAATTCCAACGTCAATCAAGTGCCGTGGTATGTTTAGTATAACTTTAGTTGAGGCAATAGGTATTAGGAAAACAGGCAGGCAGAGCCTTACACTTAGTCGATGTCGCCTATAAACATCAAATAGCCTACCTACTTGAAAAAGCCTAAGCTGTATTATGTAAAAGAATGTTGTCAACGCCTGTAACTGGCAAGTTCACAGATATAGCACTACTTATGCTGTAGCTGTGATTGTGTTCATTCCTGTTGGTGTTGTACGTACGTACATACATAAATACTAAATAAATATTTGATTTAGGTAGGGTATGTATTTTATTTTTAATGCACGCATATTATTTCTGAATTGTTTTATTCACTGTTTAAAAACATGAATTTCGTAGCGGTTCACTGGATTTTAGGAATACAAATGTATTCCTAAATTTAAACTTAAATAAGTTTCTTTACAACATGGTCACGAATCCGTGAAAGTAATTTCATTATAGTACATTGTTTCTTAAGATAAGTATAAGTGAGCAAATTCAACCTTGAGTATAAAGAACTCTGGGCATACTCCCTAGGCAATTGTAACAATACATACATACATAAGTATACATATTGCCTATATGAGATATTTGAGACGATAATTTTGGTGCCTCTGAAAATACATATAAGTATATTTGGGACCTTTCAGTGAATACAGTCCTACTCTGGAATTGTTTTATCGACAGTCTCTATGACTGCCATTTTTTAAGGATTAGTACAAAATGTTGTATTAATTGCAATCTTACGACTCAGAGGAATGATATAGGATTTGTAGAAATATCTAAACTTTCAACATTAATAATATTTGCTGAGAATACCGCATTATTTTCCGCTATTTTAGTACAAATATACTCAGAAGATAGATAGATCTGACTTCATCATGAAACATGCAACCTAAAATTTTAGTATCAGTTCAAATATACATAGAAACAGTAGCCTTAATATCTAGCTTTATTACAGTCTATAATAATTTGGATCGTAATATCTCGATATTTCGGTAATGTATCAATCATCGATTCATGGCGGTTTAACGATAGGATAACGATAGCATTTAGACCCGGTTATTTAGATTTAAATAGAAATTCACGATTTAAATTTAGTATATTTTAAGAAAAAATATGCTTCCGATAAATAATAACTTTTGAAACAATTTATTCACTACACGTTTTAAGAAATACTCAATAGTGCTTAATCTCACATTATCATTTAAGTTACGAGATTATTTGCAACTCAACAGCAGAACTAATGTGAATTAAGGTGGTATAAATTTTCACCTGTTGTTCCCTAATAGGTACTATTGACGTCAAAATATAAGAAACATTTCGAATATCTATTTAGATACAAATAAACCGAAAAGTTACTAATGCTTAAGAATTCGAAGGTAAAACGTAAGACGGCAATTTATTACTTAAAATATCTTAATCTTCACCTATCGTCTACTAATATTATTGACATCAAAATTTAAGAAACCTTTCGAATAAGGATTTAGATACAAATATACCGAAAAGCTACTAATGTTTAGGAATTCGGAGGTGAAATGTAAGAAGGCAATTTATAATTTAAAATACATCGTCGTTCGTCGACCCAGCTCACCTCGGTATCCAATAATCTCACTGCAATGCGGAACGCCATAAATGAGAAATGTTGAAGAATGTTTTATTGCACATCCAACTTGCACGCCTCAATGTTTTGCAGCCCGATAAACTTTGCCAGCGAAGAAATTTACATTTCATTAATATTTTTATGATATCCGTTTTGATATAGCCCACCTCGTAAGAGGAGAGTGGCAGTAGAGTTCGCTCTTGGTAGAGATATCTTATCAAGCCAACTGGCACTACTTTTATTATACTTCATCATCATCTTCTTAGCTATTACTATTCCCATTCATTTGGGGTCTTTATATGTCTTGTGCCTCTACTCTGGCCTCATACTTGTTAGTTCCCGCGTCACTCCACACTCCTTCATATCTCTCCTTATCCCGTCCAGCCATCTCTTCTTCAGTCTTCCCCTTCCCCTATACCCTTCCACCCGCATGTCCATTATACTCCATGTGTATAAAAGGGATTCCATTGTTGTAAGGGTCTGGTAATTTCATAGACTTAGATGGCTCATTTGCTGATGCCTAATGTACAGCGTGATTTTTTTGACAAACGAACATATTCAAGTAGCGTATAGAGCTAATGATCCTCAAACCAAAAATATATCACAAGTGGAGTCTTAATTTATTTCAAAATTATCCTTCACAATTAAATTAAAGTAGACACAGTATTATAATATAGGTAAAACACGATGCATCAAATATAGTATAGGATACGGTATATAAAACGACCTTCACCGAGATGCTTATTTGATGAAACGTATTTTATATTTAATTTAATTTGTAGATATACATGTCGCATATGGGCTGCCTAAAAAAATTCAGTCCAGGATATGTCGTACTTTTATCTACCATATCTTAGACTAATACGCCGACTTTTGATACAAAAGGCCCCGTTCGCATGAGCCTACCTACTAACAACTGTCTAAATTTAGCGCGCAAAGTGTACGTGAATAGGGTGAAATTTAAGGTCTAACATGCATTATTTACATTTGTCTATATTTTGTTATTTATGTGGTTTTTTGGTGAATATAATTTTCTTTGATTGGTGAAACCAAGTTCTATCACGTCCCTGATTATGTTAGTTCTTCAAAAATCACTCTGTATAAATACTAAAAAGAAGTAATCAAACAGATTATAGAGAACTTACATAGAAACAATCTTTTAACATCAACGAAACATCAGCTGGCGAGGTTTTGTGAAATAACATTAATATATTGTCTGTGACTATCATTATTATCAGTTCCTTGTTCTATCGTTCATTGAATGAATAGAATGACTGAAACAGCAATCAATAGCTGGCAGGCTGCCAAAATGGCTTCACAGTGCTGACGTTTATATGAGAGGGTTTTGCTCATAAATGCTAAGCTTCTAGTTGCTGCATTATACAGTACGTATTAAGATGACGTCGCTTATTGATTTTTCATCCACGCAGCTATTTAGCCAATTCTTTTTTTTTGTTTTCGAAAGGGAATACTTTATTGCATATCACATCGTCCTTGAGAGCTCTGGCGTTATGTGGGATTCTCTGCGACTTACCCACTTAGTGATGTCTTCTTTGCCTAGCTAGCCTGCTGCGGGAGCTGTAGAAGTCCACGGATAGTTAACTTATCTTAAGTCAATATTTTAAATTCTTAACATAGAAATAGTTTTACAGTCGATAACTAGTTTAACTTAGTGTACAGCCGCTTATTGAAAAATTATGAATGATACAAAAATCACTCGTATTAATTGATTATATAGAAAACTGTATTTTAGTTTCAATAGTTTTTAACCATTACAGTACATTTAAAAATAGTTTTACGCTTTCTACATCGAAATGTATTCAAGTGCACTAAGCTGAAAGTGTATCTTTTCAATGAGGTTGAGTAAGTGGTGGCCGGCTGGCTACACTCCAAAGTGGTTCGTTTTTTATGGTCCCTAGACTCCTCGCGCTGAAACCAAAGAACCAAAGTGCCTCGATTTTGTCTTCAGTGTAGGTAAATTTCACTCAACAATAAGAAACAAACCAGAACAATAGCAAACATTAATGAAAATGTAATTTGTGATTAAATTACGCCTTATTTGAAAGTATCAACTGATATAAGCAATATATTATGTAACTCATATATTTAATATTAATTAAGGTCTACTTTCATTACTGAATAGGTCAATAAATTCATATAATAATAGTAATTAGTTTTTAACAGCTGATCATCGGTAGGCAGCCTCTGATCTTATTAGTTCTAAATTCGTTTAATTATTTCGAAAAAGCTTTGTATTCCGAGGCATATAGGTTAGGATCGAGGATCTCTTATCTGACGTAAAAAAAAATATGTTTTAAATTAAATAATTAGAAAAAAATCTGGTGCTTTGATCATTAAAACAGAATTTTCCTAATATCGCACACCTGTAAGGTCGTTTTCGAATCACGAAAGCGGAATCCGCGGTGATATGACGAATTTGACGAATTCGTATTCTTTAAAACTCGATTATCTATCTATATTAATAAAGCTCACTTTCGAAGTGAGCGTCACCATCACTCAGGTGAAGCTCGATATCGAAATGGTTTTTACAGAATAGCTCTACTGCTTACCTCGCTAACAAGCATAATAGTACATAATAATATTTAAGACCAGAGTTCTCTAAAACAATATGTTATCTAAGCACATACAAGAAGGTTATGTAACTGACCTATTCTCATATGTTGACACCTTGTATTATACTTACATTAACATTTTAAATATTTATAATATACACAACATTGCACCACAAAGCAAGCATTGTGCTCTCTCACCGTAACCGGTAGTGACTGAAAATCAGTCGATCTTTCTTCGGATTGATCTTCTAGTACTGAGTTACTTACCTTTTTGCGATTCTACAGCACACATACTCTGTATTTTAATGTGATCTTATAACATTGTAAAGATTTATTAATTTTTTTGTTTCTTAGATTTAGTTTTTGTTTTCCTTTTTGTTTTATTTGTATGTGTAATGTGGAATGGTGAATAAAAAGTTTATCTATCTATCTATCTAACATTTTTTTCACTGTTAGATAGATAGATAGATAATTTTTTTTCACTATCGACCTACATCGCGACCTCAGACTAGATTCGATTAGGGGCCATTTCAAAGCGATGTCAGAACGTCACTTCGAAAAGGCACTTCTCCACCCGAACCCACTCGTCGTGAGTGCGGCAAACTACACCCCCGATAGCTTAGCACCTAATAAGTCTAGGTTACCTAAGAATGTCATGACCGATCCTGTTGATAAAATCACAGAACTGTTAAAGCGCGACGCTGAAGCGCGACGTAAGCTACAACACACACTCAGACATAACACAGCCGGTGTTAGGCACACATTCACACCGCATGGGCCCCGGGGTCGTATGCGACGTCGAACCCTACACTCCGTTGACCAGTTGATCCGGATCAACCGCGACAGCATAGGCTCAGATCAGCTACGAGTCGACACCAATATAGACCGTGTAATCACCGATAGCACTCTGCTATCGGCAGCTTGCTCGGGTCCCGCGCTTGACCCGCTTCCCCCGCTACCGGGGGAGGGGAGGGCCGGCCCTCACGATAGGTTTCTAACGTCACCCGTTCCAAACCAGTCGACCGTAGCTTACCAAGTTAGGTACAAACCCGACGCCATGAACATGGCGGGGGGCAACCCCCCAAATTTTTAACGTCATAGGATGATCCAACCGGATCACCCCATTTCCGATGACGCATAACGGTCACTAGGACCATTAGCATAGATCCAACCGAAAAAAAAAAAAAAAAAAAAAAAAAAAATTTTTTTCACTGTGATGAAATAACTGCGAATGTATTTAAAAGGTCTGAATCATCGAAATATTCGTATCATTGATGGCCGCTATGAAATACTTTTAATAATCACAATAACTGGCGTATCGATGCCAGCAATCGTTAAATATCGACTTTCATAAGCGAACGTGATTCATGCTGGTTTATAATCAATTTTTCCCGCTGCCGTCATTTCAAATCTACGTAACCAAAGACAAATAAAATTTAATTGCTAATAAGTTTTGTTATAGAAAAAACTTGGATAGGGATTGCTTTAATCTTTTTAATATAAGAAGAAGACAACCCAGTAGAAGACGATAAGGAGCTTAGCGACGGAATATGGACTCGTTTTTATAATTGTTTACACTTTGTAAAATAAAAAATAAAAAAAAACCAAAAAAACTGTAACTGGTACAACATGACTGGAAGAAAAATTTCAAAAAAAAAGACGTGTGGCACTCGGGGACTGCCGCGGTAATGCTATTGCATAGCATTTTGTATCAACTTATGCAATTATAATTATTTATTTATTTTAATTATTAATGCAGTATTTCTTTTTCTTTGATATTAATTCAAGTTACACTTTTTGAGCGTGGTGACCGATAAGAAAACATTTTTTTTCCTTTATTAAATAAATAAAAAAATATAAATATTTTAAACAATATTAACTAATATTGTTTAAAATATTTTTATTATTTTACAATACATGTGTTATATTTTATTGTTATTCGTGCGAGCTTCGTAGTGTCGTACAATACGTCTAGTTGCAAGCACACAAACACCGTGTCGAAGACTGCCGAAAAGAAACGACGTTAGACGATGCATGCATCGTCTAACGTCGTTTCTTTTCGGCCACACCTCCGTGCCCGTCGGAGTGGGGAGCGTTATGATTTATTTTCGTTACGGAATTTCTGTACTCGGTCCCCGCGCTCAAGGCCCGCGATAGAAGCTATGCAATAGCTTAAAAAGATCAAATATTCATATGAACAAACATTGTATAATACTCATGTTTACAAATAAATTATCATTATCTTTCAAGAAAAAATATTAAGATTGAAATTCACGATCTCTTTATTTTTTTAAGAACTTCACATAAGCTGTTATAACTAAATTTTTGTATCAACCAATTCCATTGTAGGCGTCTATAGACAAAATACAAGAAACAAAGATATTCCATATTTAAATCCCATATAATTGTAATAAAAAATAACAATTGTCTAAGCCACCCACTGAGATCGTAAATTAATCCTATTACTCTATTTATAATGCCACGTTTTACAGCCGTAATATTAATCTGTCAGCCAAATAATCCTTAGAAGTGATCAAAATTGGAACTAAAATATATAACGGCGTTGTGCCCTCAGATCAAGCCTAGCTTTAGCTTTACGCCAAGAGAGCACACTAGCGCCGCCAACTGCACGAATAAGTTGGTACGTTTTAATTTTAATATCAATGTCTGCAACTGACATGCCGGTTGTTTCCTTAATTGATGGTACTCGACCATTTAAAGATGTCTCGTGCTTGAGTGGTTATTACAGTACTTGGTACTTTACCTACAGGATAAGATAATACGTACCCTCATCTATCCCGCTTTTTTTTAGTTTTTTTATGAGTATGCTAGTCTTGGTCTGATTTTACCGGGATTGAATTTAATTGCTAAAAATGTTTACTTCAATGTCACCTTAATTAGAGATTTCTTTTTTATGCACCTTTTAATAAAGTAACGCAGCAATTATAAGCGAGACTTGACTTTCATTTCAAATTAATGAATGTCAAGAAATCTTATCTTCGAGTTCATTAAAACACTCATATCCTGCGGTAGGAGAGCGATTGATTGTTTAATATAGGAAATTAATCATGAGTTCCTTTGTCAAAATCTAGGTTAGGTATAAATAAAAAAGAGATTATATATAGCATAAAAAACTATACTATATAACTACTAGCTGTCCCGACAGATTTCGTTCTGCTAAAATCGCTATTAAAAAATAGGGTTGATCGTAGAGGGGTGAAAATTTAGGGTTGTATGTATTTCTGTATGTTGTATCATAAAAAAATAGAAATTAAAAATTTTGTCTAAAAAATAAAAAATAAAATTTAGGGGTGGACTACCCCTAACATTTAGGGGAATGAAAAATAGATGTTGGCCGATTCTCAGACCTACTGAATATGCATATAAAATTTCATAAAGATCGGTCAAGCCGTTTCGGAGGAGTACGGTAACTAACATTGTGACAGGGAAATTTTATATATTAGATAAATAAAATATGGACTATAATTAGTATTGATATTATTCAGGATTCTAAATCTAATTTTACATCTGTGCAGTTACTAGCACGTAAAATATATTTTTTTTGCAATTTATATATAACAGATATGTCGGACTACCAAAATTAAGTACCTGCTATACCTATTATCCTACTAATATTATTAATGCGAAAGTTTGTGAGGATGCTTGTTACTCTTTCACGCAAAAACTACTGAATGGATTTAGATGAACCTTAATATTAATATAGCTTATACATCAGATTAACACATAGGCTATAATTTATCCATGTACTCTCACGGGAACTGGAAGTACGCGGGTGAAACCGTGGGGCGCTACTAGTGTATATTATAAGTGGCTTTGTTGCATCTGGTACTAGTAGAATTCGAGTAGCAGATAACATACCTTTCTTTATAATCCTTACTAATATTATAAATTTGAAAGTAGGGATGTTTCTTACGCTTTCACGCGAAAAATACTCATCATCATCATCATCATCATACTCACATAAGTAACATAGGATACATTAAAAAATGTTTTATTTTTGCTATCTATAAAATAAGTATTATCATAGATCCTTGTTCAATTAGCCGTAAGCAATATCTACTATTCTGCAGCGCTAAGAAACTAAAAGGATTATCTTTAATGCACTTGCAGTAATGAGCTTATGTTAAACATTCTTATTTTCAAAGAAGAAAATACTAAGATTATCCTGAATCCAATTATTATAAATATAACTAGCGGCCCTGGTGTTGTCATGTACAAAATATTTAGTAGCAGCCGAATCGTGAATCCAAATCATTCTGTTACACAAATTTAATCAAAATCAGTTCGGCCATTTAAGAGGAGTTCCTTCATCAAATTTGACATTTTACAATATGTTTCGTATATTCGTTTTTAAGTGTCTTATGTTTTCCGTCCATTGATGAACATAGGAATCCCTAAATGAACGCCAAGGCGACGGATCCCTTGCCACTCGCATCTAACACGGACCGGCCACTGCACGGAGATCGTCTTCCCACCTGGTTGATCGCCGACTAACATATTTTCATTAGAGCCCGTAATACAAGTTGGCGTGATATTTTTATTAACATTCTGGATTTAAGACTCTAATGACGAAACTTAGATGTTACGTAAAAAAGTGTTTTACATTAATTAAAATAATTCACTTCAGTAAATAAACAATTATTTATGTACAATTGAAAGCAATTAGTATCACGTAAATATAACGGAATTCTCAAAACGAGTGTCCAGTTCAAGGTTAGTCATACCGAAATTAGTCTTGTTTATTCACTAACGCTGTAGTTTTAGTTTATAACAGCTATACCAGCTGTTGTTACTCCCTTTTTTAGTCACAGCCATTAACTTCGTTATTATTAATTTTAGGTAATTAACGGTCATGTCTCGCCACTATTTGCGAAACCTATGCAAAATTTAAACAATTATTTAAAACTATTGCTCGATTTCTGAAAGGCTGATCAACGCAAAAATTAACAAATCAACTGTCAAGTCTCTTGTTAAGTGTCAGATGAGCTGCTAGAAGCATGGTTAAATTACTTAATTTGATCAGCCTGTCAGTTGACATATATAACAACTACTATGAATAACTGTCAAATTTGACTCTAATTTTGTTGTCGCTGTAAAGTTTTCTTAAGCTTATATATGTATATTGTATATGTATATTTCAATCTTTATGAAGCAATAGTGAAAGATATTAATTTTAAGTATCAGAAATAATATAATATCCTACAAAATCCCAAGAACATTTATTCGACAAACGTTTATTGGCATTTTGAAAATGCTCTCAAACTCCAGTGTTGCTTCTGACGTCCAATTTACAGCACAAACAAAGCCATCAATTAATACAACGTGGAATAATTTTGGTATTAATTTTGTTTCAGGTAAGCTGAACCCTGTACATCGGTGATTGTACAACTCGTTGTGGGAGTTGCATTTAAGGTTTTCAAATCTACAAAGGGTTTTATGATAGGTTTTGAATTTTTTAAATAAGACTTACGCCCGGTTTCTGAAACATTGGTCAAAGTGTATGTCAACTAACATGGCTGTTAATGGCGGTTAACATACGATTGTAGAGTCAAATTGGACAGCGTTTATTGAAGTTGTCATGTCAACTGACAGGCTGATCAAATTAAGTAATTTAACCATGCTTCTAGCAATTTATTTGATATTTAAGAGACTTGACAGTTTATTTGTTAATTTTTGCGTTGATCAGCCTTTCGAAAACCGGGCGAGTATAGTAGTTGTCAAAGCTTTTACGGTTTTATATATCCAGTTGCGTATGTGCTGTGAATGATTAATTAGGTATTGCTTCTTCTGCCTAGCCTCTTCCCAACTATATTTATAGTCTGGTTCCAGTTTGCATCCGCAGTTGAATACCAGTATTTTAAATGGAGCGACTGCCTATCAACCTCCACAATTCTTACTTGGTTTTGTAATACGGTACACCGTGGTAACACTGATTATCAGACTTTCGGACTTCTGACGTCAGACTGTCAAAGGTCTACGAATGACAGCCAGGATCAAGAGCCTAATTGGATTTCCAAGGCACGGAGGAGTCTCGGTATGTAAAGATGGTCACCCATCCACAGACCAATCCCGGCAATGGTAGCTTAACCTGGTGGAACATCCCGCGCAGCTGCTGTTACATCAGTACAAGCTCGTGCAAAAATACACTAATGAAAATAAATAAAATGTCATAAGCGTAAATGGTATCTAATTAATTCATTCATTCGTTCATAATAGATAAACAGGCATTAGATACGAGGTCTGTTTATTAGTTTTCTATACAAAATGGTTCTAGATTTACTGAGCTGAAGGTGTAAAGTTAGTGCATATTATATTCGAATAATTGTAATTAAAAATACTTAGGATCTTAGAAAAAATAAATATAAATGTTATTATTATCTTGGTTTTCATTAAAGAAGGCCTATGTTCAGCATTGCAAAGATAAAGGTCGATGATAATGATGATAAAATATATAAGATCAAGTGAGTATAAAAAGGGGGAAAATCTGAACAGTACAACTAACTTAACGTAAAAGACAAGCACACGTAACATTAAATATTAAAGAAGAATATTCTTACAAACGTGAATTCTTTGTACCATAAATTCCTTATTTACAGTACTAATAAATTGTATTTACCAAATTCGTTTTCCCCGGGTGGAATTTCACAATTTCCTTACAACGTTACTCACTTTAGACTAAGCGTGGATGAATTTAATGAGGCATGCTTGGGGTTTGTAAGCAAGCCCTTAAGCCTTGAGCCCTGCAGGGGTCGCGAAATTGGTTAATTCGTGGCATTTCTTTAATCGCTAGCAAATCGCTGGAAGGAGATTATCAAGTTTGTATGGACGATTAATCAGGCGTGTCTTGTTGAAATCTTTGACTGACATTCTAGCTCTAACATGAGGGATATTGCTTTATAAGATGTAGTTAATCCTACTCATAGTATAGACGCGTAATTTGTATGGATATTTGTACTCTTTTATTTAAAAACTACTAAACGAATTTGAATGAAACTACAATAATATAGTAATTTAAAATAACACAAAGGGTTAATCCCTGTACTCCTACAGCAACGTGAAGTACACAAGTGAAGTCGCGGGGTATTGGTAGTTTTTAACTATTAGAACTTAATTTTCATATTTGATAATAAATTATGGCTATTTTGCATTAAAATTGTACGAAATAACCGAGGGCATAAAATTTGTATACTGTTTGGTATGCGCATATTTTCTGCCTAATATTGTAAAATATTTTTTAGAACTTGGACTAGATTAACGTGAAAAAGCTCATCAATTATAATATGTGGCGCCATTTTTGTCGAAATAACTATAAGATCATCATCATAATCAGCTCGTACCCTAAAGTCCGTCACAGACTTAGCTATAATATATATTAATATTTTTATAGCTAGGCATATTACTATATATTTTCTATACTATTTACGGTATCGCTTGCTGACGTTACAGAAATATATATTATAGCTGAGTCTGCGGTCACGCGAAAATTAGTATAGAAAATATATAGTAATATGCCTAGCTATAAAAATATTAATATATATTATAGCTAAGTCTGTGACGGGTTTGATGGACCTCTATCAACGAACGCCAAGACTCATAATAATATTAGCGGTAAATGTCCCGGCATATTTTCCCGTCTTTCCTCGAATTGCCGCGTAATGGGCGATATGTGCGGAATCTTTATCAGAGGCGCCGCCTGGTGGAGCCATCATGAATTATGTACGTGGCACATTAAAACCTTTATGGCGTTGTTCAGGATTGAGGTTGATGGTCTAATACTTAAGATTTCGTGGATCCAATTTATTTATACATTCAAACTATGTCCATGGCAGTAGTAGAGAGAAATAGAGTTACAAAATAATAAAGTAGTAAACTAACATGACACGTCATCGACATAAATATAAACTACTAGCAGCGCCCCGCGGTTTCGACCGCGTACTTCCTGTTCTTGTGGGTATACGGGGATAAATTATAGCCTATGTGCTATTCTGATGCATAAGTTATATTATTGTAAAGTTTCATTAGAATCCATTCAGTAGTTTTTACGTGAAGGAGTAACAAACATCCATACTTACAAACTTTCGCGTTTATAATATTAGTAGGAAGTCGGATAACAAACAAGTAACCGTTCCTATGTTCTCGCTAACAAGACATTCCTAGATAATTACTCAAGAGAATGTTGAAATCGATCACTGCGAAATAGAAGCTAAAAAACACGGTAATTTTTAAAATTATTTTAGTAATAAAAATACTCACGTTAACATAAAATCTAACGATAATATATACATTATCTGTTAGATAGCCATCTTTACCTTGTAAATATTGTGACATGTGTATATATGAGTATGGACACAATGTGTCAATTTAATACAATTCCTTAAAAATATATTTCTAAAATAACGTCCATCTCTCATCGCATTCAGAAAAACCGACAGACAAGCTGACAATAGGCGGCACTAGTCCGAAAGTCACGATATAGAAACATTTACAGTACAAATCATATTTTTGCGGAATACGGAAAATGCGGTTTTCCGCTTCATATTTCCGTATAGTTTTCCGCCAATATTTACGGCTGTTGAGCGGTTGTTCTAAACTGAATGCCTGCAATAAAAGTTTTAATGTTTTACATTAAATTATTTATGATGGAAACGTTTTGTGTAGTTTGCCTTCGATAAATAATGGATTTTTAAAATTTAAAACTACTTTTTACTTTATACTGCAGTGATCTATTTTTAAAGGGAAAATGATATTGTGTCATTATAGAGAAATAGTCTGTGGACATGTTAATAAAAACTTATTAAATTATGATTTTTTTTAACTTAAATTATAATTAAAATCGTGATCATATTCTTTGCTACCTTACAAAGAAATAATTAACGAAAATGTTTTAATAACCGTCATTAATATTTTTATAGATTATAAAATATTGAATTATAATAATTAAAAATAAATCTCAATATGTCGTGTAATACTAGAATATAATATATAAAAAAAAACAACTACTCACGCGATTTTCAAAGGAAAACGGGAAAAGGTTTCGAGAATTTATTACGCACTTTATATGCACCTAAGAGTTACAAGATGCAAATACCATTAACATTTCCGAAAGACCCTCCCAATTTAAGTACGTAAGCTTTTCACACCCTAATCCAATACCACTGACCACATCATTAATTTACAACAATATTTCACCCCCAAAAAGCATTCGGAATGCAACTATTTATATTTCTGAGCTAACAAAGGCTATAAATAAAGGTTCTGCCCTGAGGGATACCTTACTGCCTTTATACGGCCCCTTATTTTGATAGCATCTAATAGTATCCTTTGTGTTCCATAAATCATTACCTGTAGAGTGTGTCTTTGACACTGCATCCACAGTATAATGGATGTAAGAGGCCTCTGGATGCTTGAGTCGTTTTTGTTTGTGGTAATGGATGTTTCATTGGCTCAACCTCCGCCTTTTGAAGATGGATTAGGTGCAAATATTGGTTTATAAATGGCTCCATACATCATGTTTTGTGAATTAACTTTTGTATGTTCATTCAATGTTGCAGACCGCCTTAAGTTTATTTTGGAAGATGATATGAATTTGAATATAGAATATAAATCGTTATTTATTTGTTGATATTATGGTTTGATGTTGGTCCAACAGACTTAAGAGTCTATTATTGCAATTTTGGGCTCAAAAAATGGAATGTTTAAAGACAAAGGAAAACGAGCTTACGGATATTTTAACCACTATTTTATAATATCCGGTTGTTCTGGAAACCTTACGCATCGATCGCTGGTTCGAATCGCGCCAAATTTAATCAATATAATAATTTTATTTAATATATTTCTGTTCCTAGTTCTCGTAAAACAAGTTGTGAAAACTTACCACTGGGTTAGCTAGCTGCATATTGCTGAATAATATTTTTTATGAATGAATATAAATGATAAATCCCTATCCGTTTTCACACATCTCTTATTAAATTAATATAAATTTAACTTTATATCCCGTAAGAGTTAATTAATCATATTAAAATCACTTATACACGACACGTAAAGTTTCAACTTGACTAATTATAAAGACATAAATTAAGAATTGTAAAGTGACTTTCAAATACAAATTAATATGCGAAATTAGTTGCATGTGTAAGGTTGAAGCTTGTGTATAAGTTATATCGAATTGAGAGACAGAATCCAGCCGAGCCACAACTAATTTGAGAGCAATTCGAAGTTCGAGCTACGTGAGAATTATGACTTGTGTTATTAATTTTAAACATTGATTCGTATTTAATTTACATATGATAAGTTCCAGACTGCGCTGTATTCGCTCGAAAATGTCGGAAAGCATACGGGTCTTAAACTAAATGACGAAGCCATGATAATAAGACTATAGGCTAAATAAACAAAGTAACAAAATTTTACTTTGACGACCTTTGTGGCTCATCGTTTAGCGCGTCAGCTTAAGCTGGAGATAGCGGGTTCGAATCCCGCCAAGTATGAGTATGATAAGTATGAGTATTAATTACGTATATTGTGTAGTAAAAATCTTACATATATATATTATTGTATATTATAAAAGTATAAAATATATTTTCGTTGTCTGGTACCCGTAGGGATAACCCTAGAAGATAAATAAAATGAAGATACACAATTCTGTAGTACATTGACTTGATCTTTCTCGTAACGTAAACTGGATAAATCCAGCGCTTACGATTTAAGTGTACACCTATATATTTTGCGGCTTTTAAGTATTATAATATTATGTAGGTATGTATATTTATGTTTCTCTTGAATTAATATTCCTGTTATTCCTGTAATTGCATTAAAATTCGTTAAGTAATTTAAAATATCTAAGCGAACACACACCGGAAGGAATTTATTTTACACTTTGTATTGATAAAATATACGATTTTACATTTTATGAATGACATTAATATTGATTTCACACAAGTCTTGTTTGTACTTGATAATAATTATATGAAACATATTTTACACATTTTATATGTACACTAGCTGTTGCCCGCATTTACAATGGGATCTTAGTAGGCAAAATAAGTAACTTTTCTGGTTGATTTTTTACACCCTGTGTCCGAAAAACCCAAATATCTTACGGAACCCTATTTTTTTCCGGAATAAAATTTAGCCTATGTTACTCGGGGATAATGTAGCTTTCGAATGGTGAAAGAATTTTTGAAATCGGTCCAGTACCTTTTGAGCCTATTCATTACAACCAAACAAACAAAGTTTTCCTCTTTATAATATTTGTGTAGATTAGTGTATATATAAAGCTCTTTCGAACAACAAAGCTCTCCTTGAAAACTACACGGTTTATAAAAAAAATGTCTCGGCAATAATCCGTAATAAAAAACCCAACAAGAAGCAGACATGAGCCCATCATGTATCGCTTCAAGTGTTCGATATATCCTGCGCCGAACAGAAGTACACTCGAGTGCATAAGATAACGAGTTTAAAAATAATTTATGTACCTCTCAAAGATTATTTGTATCTCTAGTGTGTGTAATTTCGAGGAAATATGAAATATATTAAAATATCACTATTATTACTAAAAGCATAGAATAGTATAGAAGACAACCTGAAGTGAATAATTACTGGCTGGCTTCAGAGAGGACAATCGGGGAAACTTAGGTACTGGCCGCTATCCGATGTGGCATTTAAGGATAATATCCCTTTTTATTACTTATAAATAAAATTCAAAATGTAAATTTTTTATGCCAAAGGATATTGGAAAAGTACAAACATGACCGTGTTGCTTTACGAGGACAAATAATAAATCTCTTTTTTTCGATGTTAGATGCATCATCATCAGCCTTTATCCGTCCACTGCTGATCGTAGGCCTCCCTCACTGAACCCCAAGACGACCGATTGCAGCTCGCATCCAACATGGACCGGCCACTGTGCGGAATTAGTCTTCCCATTTGGTTAATGGCTTCCACTTCCTCAACCCAAACACTGCTTCCACTCTTGAACCTTATTGGCTCATCGGCGATTCGATCCTTTGCGCATGTGACCAGCCCACTGCTACTTATTCTTATGCTTATTCTTCGCGGGATATCGGTAGCTTTAGTTCTCCGGCGGAGGTTTTCGTATCGAATCCTATCTGCTTAAGAAACACCCAGCATACCGCTTTCCTGTAAGATGCATTTATAAATTCAAATTACTGATTAAAAGTTATAACTTACAAGTTTCCCCGCGTCAAACTTTTTGTAGCAAAACAATGCATACTCAAGTTATATAATCTGTGAGCATCTTGCACATTACAGTTTCAAACTCTTTGGTTTAACGTTGCATACATTAATGGCTGGATGAAATTTCAGGCTTTAGCCGCCTTAATGAGCATCTCTAGACTGTGAATCTGTATTGTGCTTTCGTGAATTTCACTTGAAATGTGTTTACATTTTAATTGTAATTGAAATTGCTGTTCTCATTTTATGCATGTATTTTTGTTATTTATTTGAATAGGAATTCAGAAATATTATCTACAAGCATCGTCCCGCGGTTTCACCCGCATATTTTCCATTTTTCCATTCATTTCATTCCCGTGGGAGTACAGGGATAAATTATAGCCTATGTGTTAGTCTGATATGTAAGCGATATATTGCTAAAGTTTCATAATAATCCATTGAGTACTTTTTGCGTGAAAGAGTAACGAACATCCATACTTACAAACTTTTGCATTTATAATATTCGTAGGACTATATTAGTAGGATTAGCTTTCTCTATCGATTTCGCCTGCGATAGCAAAAATAAAATCTTTTTTTTTTTTAATTTATCCTTTGTTTGTTTAGTTACTCCGAATATATGTCTACAAAGTTTCATGACGATCGGTTGTGTTGTTTTCGCATTAAAGCGTAATAAACATCCCTACTTTCACATTTATAATATTAGTAAGGATTTATAAATAGGCACAAAGAAATCGTAAACCCAGGTCTAAAAATTTTCATTTTCTAATTTAATATGCTTTTTATTAAATTTCATATCATTTATTTAAAATCCAAATAAAATTGCTCACTTTTTACAGCATTATCATTTATTTTCATTCGGGGTTGATATTAAGGGCCTGTTTCATAATCTCCAGTTAAGTGCCCAATAGGCTATCGGCAACATATTTGACAGATAGAGTATGAAGTATCTGTCAAATATGTTGCCAATAGTCTATTCGGAACTTATCTGGAGATTGTGAAACATGCCCTAAGTAGAATTCTTAGAATATTTAACCTAGAATATTTAATACCTATATAATGTGTTTATACATTGCGTATTAAATAACCCACGGGACACATAAATATAAAGTGTGCGTATTTCGTGATATTAATTAACTTTGTCATGGCAGGTTATCTGCGCTAATTATATAATGAAGTTGCCATTAATTATATCGAATTTGCTCACAGCTACATTATAAACAATTTGGGTTAACGTATCAGCTTACCTACACATTAACTTGCATGTTAATTAATTTTACACGTCATGTAAAAGCACGGATAAAGTAATATTCTGTAAATCCATTTTTCTTTGTTGACTGTGGTTGGGTGGTTGCTCAGTTGACCCTGAGGAGTCGGGAGACCCAAGAGTTTCAAAATGACTTCTTCTTTACCCAGTAAAAAACAAAGTTGCTTTTTAAATGCACACAACGGATTTAAATGCGTTTTTTTAATAAATATATAGAAAAATTCAAGAGGAATGCACACTATATTATCCCGCTCAGATCCCGATATAAATCTTAGTTAACGCAAGCAAAGCTGCAGGTAACAGATAGTATTAAAATATGCTTGTATAGACTATAGGCTATTAAAACTTTTTAAAACGGGATAGTTGCCATGTTTTTATTAATATTTCGTGGAGCTCAAAAATGAACATTAAAAACACAGTAAATATTCCTTTTTTTTAGTTTTAATAATGAAAATGTTAATTTAAAATCTTGTATAGGATCAAAATAATTATAAATAATGATTTTATAGCAAGGCAAACTTAAAAAATAGGTTTAAGAAACATTTTCACTCTCAATTTAGACAGGTACAATCTTAGGGAATTAAAACTTATGTACCGAATTGACTAAGTTTAAGCTTCAAATAAGAGGATATTTTAATAGATGAAATAATTGAATTTTCTGTTAAAGTATAATTGTTTTTATGTACTTTTCATAATATACAATCTTTTTAACATACGTATAACAGCTATAACATAGTTACATAGGGGGAGTACCGTCAGTAAAACAATTTTAAACTCAACATAAACTAAACGAAAACAAACTACGAAGTAAACGAATAAAGAAAGTTCAGAAAATATCGATTCAGCTGAAACTATTTTGGCAAGCATTGCGGTAAGTAAAGAAACTTCGGGTGTGGCGATTTATTGGCTGACTGTACCGCTCTTTAGCTACGATTGTTTTGGCTACAAATACTGACCTTTCTTGAGCTCAGTACCAAATTAAGTTTTAGCCGGATTTGCGAAGTATTTACTTGAGTCAGGTGGAGTTTTATATGTTACTCTATGTTGTGTTTTTACTTAGTTGTATATATTCATAGGATATTCTAGATATTGATTTAGATATTGAAAAAAAATGAAAATAGTTTTTATTACGTTTTTCTATAACATAAAATCGGACTTTCTGCTTATTATATTGCAAGAACTATTTACGGTTTTTGCCGTGTTTCATTAAGATATTCAGCTGCCCGTAGATACGAACAGTCATGGTCACTGGGTTCTACTTTTTAACCAACTTCAAGAAAAGAGGAGGTTCTCAATTCATCTGTATATTTTTTATATTTACTATGTGAGTAATGTTTGTCTATGAATGTTTTCTTGCATTTTCATAAGTTGTTTTGTTTCCCAGCGTTTACCTAATTTATTACCCATATAGATATACTATTTATAAATCAACATTAGTTTGTATCATACATAAAATAAGCTTCCAATGAAGTATAAAACATTATTGATAAATGACTATAAAATATTAAAATATCCTTAACAGAAAACCGTATATGAAGGGCTGTATCATTATATCATTGTGTATGTAAATGTTTTAATGTCGACAGAGACACGGGAATATGCACTTGTCGCGGTATTAAATACCAATTACAGTGTCCGCATATAGAAAGAGCACTTGTCGCACTGTTGGAAAACTATTAGAATTTATGATGTGTTTTCTAATATTCACGTAGATTTGGCTCAATATAACAAGGAGCCATGCGTGAATGGGGTTATTAAAAAGTATCCGAAATGTCGGGATTTAAATATAATACAGTATAATACAGTAAAAGCCCTACCCTCCGTTACCCTCCTCGCCTGATTTCGAGGAGGAGACCCGTGGCCAGCAGTGGGAGATAAAGAGTTGATACTTTACTTTTTTTTTACAGTAAAAGCCGTTAAAATGGTACACTTTTTACGGATTTTATCGTGAGTAAGGAATTTGTTTTTTTAAATATATATTATATATATATATATATATATATATATATAAGTAAAAAGCTAGGTTATGGCATTAAGTATCGATGTCCGTAATAACACTTGCTGTTTGACAGAAGAAACAACAAGTTGGTGGTACCCATACAGCCGGGAGCGGGCACAGCGCATCCCTAATACCGGTTTAATATTTCAAATGTCACTATCCCAAAAATCGCAGCAGGTACAATAAGCGCGCTCTCGCGACTAGGGTCACACTAGGGACATCTGTCGCGGCTTCCTGTTGTAATGTAGGTATGCATTGCACGTTGGTACATTCAATTTACAAGAGAAGTCAATTTTATTGATGATATTTCTTCGTTTTCAGTATTTTTGATGCTTTCTATAAACATTAAAAAGAAGAAATCTTTTTGAATTATACTTAAGTATTTTGAATTCTATCGACCTATAAAGGTGAATCTTAAATAAATTAGTTGACTGAAGAATGGAAACTGGGGAAGGCAGTATTGAATATTCGAGTACTTCGTAATGATATGATAACACATACATATACCCAAGTAGTAGTATATGTATGTGTTGTGAAGTTTAGAAATTTCGGATATAAGATAACGTTTTTACTATGTTTAGTCATTTCTTTGGATCAAAATGGCGATTTGGCAACTTGGAAGTGTCCAGCAAACGATAGATACGAAGTAGCGTTGAAACTTAAATAAGTATTTTATTATTATAATATTACTCTTATAACTCCGCCGTATTTTATTATGCTAAGAGTCTAACATGTAGTTCCATTTAGCGCATATTTCATGGACGGTAAACCCATTTTGGTATTCACATCGACACTTGTATCAGGTGACGTTTTTTTGCGACAAAAACTGCACACCATATGGCACCAATTCTGCTGGCAAATTGGCCGGCTTCGTTACAACATGTGACGTTTATTTGTTTTAAAATGCCCACACAAGCGGACTTAATTATTTTAATATACCTTATTTTGTCAAGGCCCAAAAAATGTGGGTAATAAATGTTTTAATTAACATAAATATGACACCAACAAAATTGTATGACTTCCTAAATTTTACCTCCTAAATTTTTTATTAATAAACCGCTGTAAAATCTTGTGTTCTGTTTAGTGAAAATCACGTAAATATTATAAAAAGATACATCATGTTTAGGGCCTGTTTCACAATCTCCAGATAAGTTCCGAATAGGCTATCGGCAACATATTTGACAGATAAAATATGGAGTATCTGTCAAATATGTTGCCAATGGCCTATTCGGAACTTATCTGGAGATTTTGAAACAGGCCCTTAGTATGCTAAAGTTCATTAAGCATTAAGTTCTAATGGTCCTCTCAAATCGCATGTAAAGATCATAATAAACCGCTATAAAATCCGAAAAAGATATTTCATTATAACCCTTTCATCTTAGTGAATGGCCTGAAACTTCTGTTTCCACTTTTATAACTTTTTTTACGACTTTTATGAATCTATATGACGTAATATAAGTAAGTAATGTTTTTACAACACCAACTTGCAAAAAAAGAATAATTCCATGTTTGTTTTAAGTAAATGAAAACTGATATTATTTCGTCATTATAATGGTCACGATTACTAAAGATGATGATGATTATTTAAGTGTTATTTTACATAATAATATATTGTTATGATATTAACCTTAGAGTATCCAGCTCTGAAATTATTACTTTATACAAATATTATTTTTGCAAAGTTATCTCTGGCTATAAAACTTTCTTTTAATAATAATAGAGCTGCTTAAGTAATCATGTTCTCATAATACGACCCTAGAATTGGATGAGGTAAGGTCAAAGTTGACTATAGCGAACTATAAAATTACAAAAGTACGTCTAATCAGACCCGCATTAATACTTTATTTAAACTATTTAAAACAGGACATTTACCATGTTTTTACGAGACAGTCTCGTGAACATGATATTCGTAGAAAATGTCGAAATATAGAGCTCCGCGAAATAATGCTAAAAAACATGGTAAATATCCAGTTTTAAATAGTTTGAAGAATAAAAATAACTATGGTAATTTAAAATTTTAATATTTTATTTAAAAATGTAAAATATAAATCAAAGATTTCAATCACCATCCTTGATTGAACCCTGGAAATTTAGTTCGATTCTCAAATTCGAAACCACTCGGCTATCGCTGTCCAAATTAATTTCGAATAATCATAAAGTCATAATGCTATCCCCCTTAATAACCCCTTTCGTAATCAACTTGGTAGTAAAGTGTCAACAAATGTATAGTTTCACTTAGCGTATCAATTCCTAAATAAATTGTTGGAGCATTCAACCCTTGCTGGTATGGATAGCAAAAGATTTTGTGAATCATAGAATAAATAATATTGAATGTATTTTTTAGGTTTTTCATATCATTTATTTAAAATGTTAAATTGATCATCTTTTGAAATATTAGTCATAGATATCAAAAATTCTATCAACTCTTTTTGATTTTTGTTTCAAGGATATCATGTGAGAGTTATCCAGGTCTAACATATTATAAAGTATATGACATAAATATCATAATATGCAAAAGTTTACTAGTTTCAGGTCAAGTGTTAAAAAGAATTCCAGATTATTACAGTTGGCATATTCTGAATAAAATTCAATTTTTTTTGTGCGTGTTTGTATGTTACTGAGCTAACCGGACTGATATAAGGAAATTCTTTGTGCGTAAAGACCAGTATAATACATTTTAGAATGGTTCAGAATTTGAATTTATATTTTAGTTCACTACAAAATGTTTTGTACAGGGCAACATCTGTTAGGTCTGCAAGTTAAATTACTCGGTTTAAAAATGGATGTACCTCGTCATGGATAATTACTTAATTTACATATTTTAACAAAAATTAAAAATTTAGACTTTTGCGTCGACCGTACCTCGGTTTATTATAATATGCGCCATGAAGCGGTCGTTAGGACGCCTGCATCAATAATAATAAACTGAATCAAATCGATTGCGCCAACATCATTTTATACAAACAAACTGAATATACACAAAACATTAGGGTTTCCTGCTATAAATTCAAAACATGACATGAAGAATATTATTATTCAAAAGATTATTCATAGTTTTATTTTAGAGCAGAAATTTGAAACAATGACTTAATTAAATTGTTTTCAAATAAAAGAAACGCATTTTGAGCCAAATAACATTTTTTTTGGCTTTTTGAAGATAGACTTAAAGACAGTATTTAAAGGATCTTATACAATGGATTTGGAGTTAATTTTTCTATTTTCCTTAAAATCAATTAATAAGTAACTAATTAATTAATTAGTTATTATCATATATAAGTAACAGATCAGTCGTTCTGTATGCGACATTATATTATTGTGTAATGAATATAACTTTTTTTATGTTAATGGACAGCTGCTAAACAAAGACTAAATTCAATAAGTTGCCTGCCCACATCCTGAGATCTAAGATGACAAGTCACAGTGCTATTCATTAATCGGCCTCTCCTGTGCTTTACAAAAATTTGAAAAAGTAAAATTTAATGGCAGGTGATCGGTCGTCTTGGCGTTCATTGAGGGAGGCTTATGTTCAGCAGTGGACGGAAAAAGGCTGATGATGATGATGAAAATTTAATGGAAGAATTAATTATATTTTTTTAACAACCATTACCACGAGACGATTCACACACAGGTTTTTTTTACATATTCCAAATATTATTATTATTATTATAATTTGTGGATATTGATACTGATATAAACTACATTTATGATATACCCTTTTCTACTGCTCCGAGCGTGACAGCGATTTTTAATTAAAATCAGTCATGAAAAGCACCGAACTTTATTTATCATGACAACTCTTTAAATATTTCAATATTGTTCTGGTCCGTGACGGATTTTATTATTTCTGAAAAGTTATAAAGTATAGTAAAATATAATTTCACCTGACACAAAAATAACTTACTCATAAGTCACTTCCTAATAAAAATTACAAAATGCTTAATGATTTAGGATTCAGGGAGTTTCAAGCGTCATCTTATAAAAGTTTCTGGTCGATATTTGGGATATTTATTGAAAATTTTGTAGACACAAAATAATAAAATAAAATATTAATAAAATTTGTCACCTTTTATGTGTACTTACCGTTAACCATTTAGGACCCATTTAATGAACCATTTTTTAATGAAATGCATTTAACATTTTTTGTCGACATGTGCATAATTTTCAAAATATTGGCCAAAGACTTTATTTCAAGATTAAAGCTTCACCTGGTTTTGGCGTCATTTTGTGATTTTATGCTCAGTAATTTTATTTAAAAAATTGGATTGAAAATTTAGTGCGAGCTCTACCAAGTTTGATTAACTTTCTATTTTTATATGACTTGCTATACTTAAATTAAATTATGAATTCTATTTTAAATGTATTATAAAAAAAAAAATTCTATAGAGAAAATATTATTATATTAATCTATTTGAGGTAACCTATTATGAGATGAGTATGATGAAACTAAGGCTTCATCATCATCATCATCAGCCTATATCCATTATATATCCATCATATATTCCACTGCTGACAGATCCTTTGCCACTCGCAAGCTAGTTGCCTCTTAGTTCACTCAAATCAAGTAAAAATATGCTGCATGCAACATATCCACCGGAATTATAGATAAATAATATTATGTTCGAAGTTTATTATTGCTTATAGATAATATGATATTAATGACAGTAGTTAACGATGTGTCAACCGCAAGTCAAAACCACCGATAAACTTGAAATTGATCTATAAAGGAAAAAGATATGCAAAGCAAGGTTGTATAGTCTGGACTACTCACGGAAATAATTGAGTTACGTCCTAGTCCTTGCAAACTTGCTAGAGTATTATGTCAAAGAATATCTGGACACAATTTCTGATAAGTATGCTGTTACTTAGCAATTGCAGTTTTTAAAGTGAAAACTTCTTGAGTCGCTTTAAGCACTTTTTGATAGGCGAATATTACATAGCGCGACAGCGACTTGCTAATGTAACATTATGACGCTTTAAAAAAAACTATAATAATAATTGAGGTACGCGTATGTTCAGCAGTGGACGGATAAAAGCAAATGGTGATGATGATGATGATGAATTATTATTCAAAATGTCCATAAATTTAATTTATAAGTTTTCACTTCAGCACTTTAGCATGACTACAAATTTTTCATCACTTTAAGTATAAAAGTTCAGAACCTAAAGGGCATCGTTATTCAACGTATGAGTCCACTCGAAACCCTTAAACCTCTTCAAAATCAGTTGTGTGATCATAAATTCTCGCTTTATATACCTTCAACGATAAACTTATAACAATGGTCAAAAACGGGTCACAGACCAATATTTCAAACTTGAAACTCTACTCGAAAGGTGTTGAAAGTTGAGTTATTAAAAAAATCGTAAAATTCCTCAAGCATGGTACACATCCAGGTAGGGTTCCTGGAAATCATATCGATCCAGACTCACTAAACCACGAGTGAATGGGCATCGAGTACTATTTCGGAATTACTCGTATTGGCACGATCTGGATGTTATTAAAACAAACGCGCAAACAAAACTGTTTTGGCTCCGAGAACAAAGATGTTTCCTTTTTTTTATTGGCAAAGAACTTTAGTTTCGCTTGAAGTTTTTACGGTGTAAGCACTTGCGTCTTTATTACGGAATGGAGTACTTTGCATTTATAAGCTCTTTTAAACTCGTCTCGGGGAGGTGGGTTGAGAAGAGATTTTAAAAATTTCAAAGTGAGTCGCGTGAATGTTAGCACGACTCCCGCATATAATTCTGGAACTATGCTTTTTTATCCCTGATAATTAACGGATAGATTGATAATTTTCTTGCTGCTTATAAGGATTTATACATATATTTTTCTTCGCATTATTTCTATGTTGCTTATTTCTTTCGTAAAACTAGGTATGCTACTTAATTTGGGGTGTGCTAGTGTAGCTGTGGGGTGGGGCAAAGTAAGCATCCACCTCCTGCAGGCACGCCCCAGGCACTGCTACCGGTGCCTGGGAATGGGTCACGTCGCCAGTGCGTGCACAGCCGGGGTTGACCGTAGCAGTCTCTGCTACCGCTGCGGTCAACCCGGGCATAAGGCGGTTGACTGCACTGCCGCCGCACACTGTGCGGTGTGCGCGGATGCAGGAAGGCCGTCAGGCCATGTGATGGGGGGCATGTCATGCAAGCCCCCATCTACCCGCGGGAAGTTCCTCCTCCAGAAGACAGGGGGAAGTCAAGTGGTGTCGGCAGACGCTGAGATGGCTGAGTAATGCCAAGGCATCTCAGCGTCCTCCAGGCGAACGTCAACCACTGCGCTGCGGCTCAGGACCTTTTCCTGCAGTCCATAGCGGAGTGGAGCGTTGACGTTGCGATCGTCGCTGAGCCATACGCTGTCCCTTCAAGCCCACACTGGGCGGGGGATAGCGACGGTTTGGTAGCGATCGTGGTGCGGCCTGGAGCCGGACCCCCTCTCGCAGTTAAAGCGAGAGGCCGCGGGTACGTGGCGGCGGTTCGGGGAGAAGTGGCTTTCGTTGGAGTTTACTTCTCTCCGAATCGCGATTTGGCGGCCCTGGAACGGTTTCTCGACGTTCTGGGGCCGCTGGTGGGGCAGCTAGCTCCCCTACAGGTGTTCGTCGCCGGAGACCTCAATGCCAAGTCCACGGCTTGGGGCAATCCGGTCACGAACCCGAAAGGGAGGGAAGTGGAGGAGTGGGCGCTAGCTGCCGGGCTGTCCCTGCTCAACAGAGGGACAGTCCAGACGTGCGTGCGTTGGTCGGGAGGTTCCGTGGTGGACGTCACTTTTGCCACGCCGGCCATCGCACGCAGAGTGGAGGGGTGGAGGGTGGAGACGGGGGTGGAGACTCTCTCGGACCATCGTTACATAAGGTTCGAGGTGTCTCCAGCTCCCGTGAGTCCGGCGTCATCGTCGTCGTCGTCGTCGTCGTTGGGCGGGAGGCGAAGCCAGTTTCCCCGTTGGGCACTTACTAAGCTCAACCGGGAACTGGCGGAAGAGGCCGCCATAGTGGCCCGATGGAGCCTCCCGTCGCTGGCGGAGTTAGGGGTGGACGAAGCGGCGGACCGTCTCTGCGACGCTTTCACGGCGATTTGCAGAGCGGCCATGCCGCCTTGTAGGCGTCCGCCCCACAAGAGGGCGCTGTATTGGTGGTCAGCAGAGATAGCTGACCTCCGGGCCGCCTGTAACGGGGCTCGAAGGCAATATACCCGGAGCAGGCGGCGGCGCCCTCAAGACATTGACAGGGACGACAGGCTGCGCAGGGCCTACGTTGAGAAGGTAAAGGCCCTGCAGCAGGCCATTTGCCGAGCCAAGGAGGAGGCCTGGCAGGAGCTCGTTGAGGGTCTCGATCGAGACCCCTGGGGCCGACCATACAAGTGGGCGCGGAACAAGCTCCGCGCCCAGTCAGCCCCTATCAACGAGACGCTCCCGCCAGACCAACTGAGAAGGATTGTCGGGGAACTATTCCCCGACCCACCTGGGGGGTTCTGTCCCCCCAGGATGGCTCGGCAGGCGCAGACGCCGGATGAGGAGGGTGTTCCGCCACCCGTCACGGAGGCTGAAATGGAGGCGGTTCTGGCCCGCCTCCAGAGTAAGAAAAGGGCGCCGGGTCCGGACGGGGTGCACGGGAAAGTGTTGGCGATTGCTCTCGTGCACCTCGGAGATGGCCTTCGGGAGCTGTTCGACCGCTGCCTGCGCTCCGGTCAGTTCCCGAAGGCATGGAAGGAAGGTCGGCTCTGCCTTATTCCGAAGGCGGGGCGACCTACGGACTCGGCATCGTCGGTGCGACCGGTGGTGCTGCTGAGCGAGGCTGGGAAGGCTCTGGAAAGAGTGGTGGCTTCCCGGCTCGTTCGGCACCTGGAGGAGGGCCCGGGACCCGGACTTTCAGAGTCCCAATACGGGTTCCGGGCACACCGGTCGACGATTGACGCCCTCAAACGCCTGCGGGCGGTGACGGGTGAGGCGGAACGCGAGAGGGAGGTGGTGGTCGCGGTGTCGTTGGACATCGCGAATGCCTTCAACAGTCTCCCGCACAGTGTGATACGGGAGGCACTGGCCTACTTTGGCGTGCCTCCCTATCTCAGGAGACTGTTGGACGCGTACCTCTCCGAAAGGAGGGTGGCTTGCGAGAACCGGTGTGGGTCCATCGAGTGGTGGCGAGTCGGCTGCGGTGTCCCGCAGGGATCGGTCCTTGGTCCGATACTGTGGGACATCGGGTACGACTGGGTCCTGCGAGGCCGTCTCCTCCCCGGGACGGGTGTCATATGTTATGCAGATGACACCCTAATGTATTCCCGGGGAAAGACTTACAGGGAGGCGGCGCGGCTGGCCGAGGTTTCGCTAGACCTCGTGATCAGCCGCATAGAGATGATAGGGCTTCGGGTCAGACCATCTAAGACCGAAGCCGTTCTCTTCCGCGGGACCGGGCGGAAAGGACCTCCACCGGGAGCTACCCTCCAGATCGGAGGGGAGAGAGTCAGGATGAGCCCCCACATTAATTACTTGGGACTCATCCTTGACGGAGGATGGACCTTCGGCCCACATTTCAAACTGTTGGGACCGAAGGTCGTTAAGGTGGCGAGTGCACTGGGCAGACTCCTCCCGAACCTCGGAGGACCCAGCGCCGCCTGCAGGCAGCTGTACTCTGGTGTCTGCCGGAGTATGGCGATGTACGGTGCTCCGATTTGGGCGGGTAACCTCACTGCGAGCCTTAAGGCCATGCTGCGCTCGGCGCAGCGGGTTATCGCGGTGAGGGTAATCCGGGGGTACCGCACAGTATCGTGGGCTGCAGCAACCGCTCTGGCCGGCGATCCCCCGTGGGAACTCGTGGCGGAGGTTCTGGCCGAGACATACTCCTACGTCTCGGGTAGGAGGTGTCTGGGCTTGACCCCTTCGCCAGACGGATTCCTACGGGTCCGCCGGCTAGGGCAGGAAGCGTTAATGCGGAGGTGGGGGGAGGACCTGGCGAGTCAGCCGTATGGCCAACGCCTAACGGCTGCTCTACGCCCGGTCCTTGAGCGGTGGATGCGCCGTAAGCGCAAGCCCCTCACCTTCCGTCTGACGCAGGTTCTCACCGGGCACGGATGCTTTGGTGATTTCTTGTGTCGGACGGCCCACAGGGAGCCGACGACTGAATGTCATGATTGTGGCGCGGCGGTGGACTCTGCCCAGCACACCCTCGAGGTGTGCCCGAGATGGGCGGCGTTGCGTCACGATGTGACGTCTGTCATCGGAGGCGACTTGTCTTTGTCGAGCGTCATCACTGCGATGCTTGACTCTGACGAGTCCTGGACGGCAATGGCCTCTTTCTGCGAGACAGTGATGTCCCAGAAGGAGGCCGACGAACGGGTGAGAGAGGAGGCCGCTGACGCAGCCTCCCCCCGTAGACGACGAACGGGGGTGCGTCGGAGGCGCTATTTAATGCGCCTTCAATAAAGCCCCTGTGCTCGTGTCGGGCTCGGGATGGGAACCCGGGCCCAGCTTAAGACACGACGTCGTGGGGACTGCCAAGTCGTAGCCGGGCAGTCCCCCTATTGTGGAGAATCTGGTCTTTGCCGGGACCAGTCTGTCGCTGAGGGTATCCCGTCGCCTGCACAGATCCGGGTCCCTCAAATATAGCGGCTGAAGGCTCACGTAGCGGTTTTAGTGGGGTAGGGCACCCAAATGCGAGTCCCCACACACGCCAGCGCGCCTACCCAGGCCCTGGTATGGTCGTAAATGATTTCCGCTGCGTCATCAAAAAAAAAAAAAAAAAAAAAGGTATGCTACTTAAGAAAAAAGACGGAAAAGTTATTGCTGGTATAGTGACTTAACATCTTACGATTCAGAATAGGCAAATTATGAATGAGTTACCTGGACCAGTTACAGACTAAACTCGTTTATGTGCATGGCTAATGTTGACCACTCAGCCATTAGTTACTCAGTTACCATCAGGTAACTTGTCTCATGTCTGCTAGTTTCATTGTTTTATACTAGCTGTTGCTCGCCGCTTTGTCCGCGTGAGCTTAAAAAAAATCCTTTTTCTTTAAATGTATCCTATGCTACTTCTAGTACCATCGAAAATGTGTGTACAAAGTTTCATGATGATCGGTAGAGTAGTTTTTGCGTGAAAGCGTGACAAACACAGATATTTGAAATGTTCTTAATATTTCTATGGTAACAAACATCCACACTTTCACATTTAATAATATTACTATAGACTTAAAAAATGCTGATACATTTCTATTACTTTGAAAAATATTATTTTATACAAAGTTTGATTGTTAGCAAAGTGTAAACAGCAGTTTATAAATTGCGCTTCAAACGCTCAAGTCTCGCGTTTAGTTGCCGTGTTCTTAGTTATATTCTTTGATGCATTTTGAAGTCTCTTTAACACGCTGTAATATGGTCTTCATCATTATCAGCTGCTCCGATACATCGACTTGATATGCTTGCATTATGATATTAACTATGATTTAATTCATCCTTTACAATCCTGCTTTTACAGCTATTTCTAGTGGAGCTACTAGAAATAGTCTGCCTTTATGGATTCCAAATAAACTAATGGCCGAAATTAATAGGTTTTGAAGAAAATGCGTGTCAATCAAATTTTGCAAATGTTTTTTAGACATATACAATTAATCACTTTTTGATTTTTTTATGAAATAAGGACACACAATCATTTTAAGAGGATTGAATTCATGATCATCATCAGCCATCCACTGCTGAAATTTTTTTCAAGGTTTCCCTCAACCGATCCCTTGCCACTCGCATCCAATACGAATTTATAAATAAATACATATTATTAAGTCAAGAGATTCCATGTATACAGATAGATATAGAGTAATAGAAATGTAAATAAAAACCCAAAGAAATCAATCTTTTTGAATAGTGCTTGTGTAAAATACAGTCAATAAGTGTCATAAAAATGCGCATAAATCAAAAGTTTGTATGCTCCGGAGACAAGCTGCGGAAGAAAACAAACGCTTTTCAAACTGAAAAGTTTCGTTTACTTTGTCTAACAACATAACTTCAATATACGTAAAAACAGTCTCATGTTATTCTCAAACATAATTAATTATGTTTTAGAATTCACTAATTATGTTAAACTTTGTAGATTAAAATGAATTAATTATACGGATAATGATTGGTCAATAAGGTTCAAAATTGGTAGGGAAGCTTAGGTATGCGAAGTACATATAGGTCGGCCATTAGCCAGGTGGGTGGGATGAGAAAAAGGGATCGGTCGTCTTGGCGTTCAGTGAGGGAGTTGATCAGCAGTAGTCGGATAAAGATTGATGAAGATAATTAAAATATTATACTTTCATTATTCTATTTCATTTTTGTAATTGAAACATTAAATGATAATTTATTTACTAACAATTTAATTATATTATTTTCATCTTCATCATAATATTATGTATTATGAGTACATGAGTGCATTGTACATTGTACAGTAATGAGAACATTGGCCTGTCGTTAGTGAGGAGTAAATTTTCGCTTTTAAGTATAAGAGTAGAAAAGTATTTTTTTGTCTTGATTCCGCCGAATGTCGATATTCGACCCAATCTTCCAAAATTGTGAAACGAATTTTGCCGCATTTCTAATTATTACTAGTACCTGGTTGACCGAGCATTTGCTCGGTACCCTAAGTGATAAAATACGATAAATTTTTTCTTCTAAAAAAAATGATCTTTGATGCCTCAATACACGGATATAAAAAAGTTTTCTAAAAATGTATCCTAGCTAGATCGATTTATCGCCGTTTTTAACACATGTATACAAAATTTCATGAAAATCGTTGGAGCCGTTTCCGAGATCCCGATTCTATAGATATATATACAAGAATTGCTCGTTTAAAGGTATAAGATAAGCTTGCTCTGTTTTTATATGCTTGATGGTAAAGACTGAAGAGTATGGAGATGTAAAAGTAACAGTTACAGAATACTTATAAGAAAAAATGAGAATGTTTTTACAACGAAAATATTTTTATGAAACGTTTTAATTTTTTTTATTAACGTGTTAACAATACTAAGGTTTTGTTCTTAAAACGATACAATTGCATACAATCATATTTACAAAGCAAATGTGATTGAATATACAAAGGTACAAAAATGCATTTTCTAGATGGATTTGTAACCAATTTGAAAGGAGAATGTTTCCGATTCAAATCGTGTCTGAAGAAGCCGTAGCAGTGAACCTTTGTGAAATCAATCTTTGTAAGGATTCAATCGGGAGTGCTTTTATTACGTCATTATGCAGGGAATAGTAATTACATTTATTTTACATTTAGTATCATCATCATCTAAACTTTCCCTTGGAGCTTAACATGTGAATATGCAGCTCACCGGTGAAGGAAGACATCATGATGAAACCTCTATGCCTGATAATTTACAAATTGAGGGTCTATGATCCATCACGATATATATGCTGATAAACTATGGCCCTACATAATTAGAAAATATCTTTAAAAATTTAAATTATTATTAAAGTATTGACACTATTTTTAATTTTTTCAACTGCCTTTTTTGGTACTTTTTACTCGATATATTTTAAAAATTCGTATTGTACACTTCATATCCATGCTCGTTTGTATTTAGATATAGGATATATTGATTATTTTATGAGAGTTCTTAGCAATAAGATGTTTTTCATTGAAAAAATTACAAATGGCTACCTATAAACTGTTTAAAGCCAGAGAGAATATCATAAAACTTCCGGTATTAAGATAAATTCGTAACTTTGATAAAATCGTCTTGTTTCTTTTCTTTATTTTTATGTTAGTCGGATATGCAAACTGACCTGATAGTATGTGATTGACGTCACCTATCAACACAAACTAGTTTACCTGAACCTGAAACTAGTCGAGACAACTCCTTTATATGTTCCCTATCATGAGACATACGGCGTTAAGCTTCGATGCTAATTACACCGCCTGGCCTTCTCTTCTAAACACAACAAAGCGATATAGCCTACAGGACACACAAGCTAGATTGTGGTACTTATGCAGCCTTACGCATCGCGACACAGCGCATCTCTTCCGACAGTGAAGTGAAGTAATAGTGGAAGATTTATTAAAACAGTCTCATCTACAAGCACCGATGCTCAGTTATGATCTTAATAGCTTCAAGATTTGTTCAGGTGATATTATATCGCTCGTTACAAACTGTCTATACTTCATAATTAACTTAAACAAGCCTTTGTTACGGCAATTGTTTGAAAGGTTTTTGAAGTAAAATCGAAGATTAAGTTTGAAAGTTGGTTGTTTCTTCGACAGAGATTGATAACGAAGCTGTTTATAAGTTTATGGACGTGAAAGGGGACGGTATTAAGAGAAAGCAATTTGGATTTTGTTCCGCAGATTTTTCGATGACTTTGAACGATCTATGAGTTCTTATCGCGATTAGAGATTAAGATAGGATCGAAGAGAAATTGAAGTGTTTTTGTTTTTTAAATTATTTGGTCCGTTTTTATATGAATCATATCTGTACTTGGGATCATAGGAAGAAATGAATCGAATTTAAATTGAACATGAATGGTTGGCTGACGCATTGGTTTAATGGTGTTTTCACAGAAATGGCGGCTTGAAAAAAAATGCGACAAGATAATTAGTATCGTGAATATGTGTATCATTGGGTGCTCAATTAGCATACAGAGGAGAAATACGTTTATAAAAAAAATATGAATTTTAATACTAGAAATAACAATTGCGGTTGAGAAGTAAAGTGCAGGTACACACATGTGTATGCGGGAAGCACCTCCTCCGTATCCTTACCCACACACACATGTAACACTAAATACTTGGATAGACTTTTACCTAGACATTACAGTAAGAAGCACCACTACACAATTAAGAATTGCTGTGACCTTACAATTTGATTAAATCAATAGTGATCAGTAACGAACTTTTTACTTTTTTTATGCAAAGAAAATTAACTCTTGTATTAATATAAAACATATTCAGGAATACTTGGCATAGGAGATATTAATTCTTAGCTGCTATAATATTATAAGGAGATTATTTCAAATAATTTCAATATAAAGACTAGTAAAATACGATAAAAGAAAATATAAATATTCTGTGACTTATGGACTGACACTGTAATTTTATTATTATTATCATCAGCCTGCGGCAGTCCTACTGCTGTTGGACATAGGCCTCTCCCAAGGCACGCCACTTTTCTCTATCTTGAGCTTTCAGTATCCAGTTGTACCCAGCCACCTTGCACAGATCATCGCTCCATCTAGTAGAGGGGCGTTCAATACTACGTTTCTCCACTGCAGAACTCAATTGTAATTTATAAACATTAATTTGTACTATTTATTACTACCCAGGAAATAAATAGGACTAACATATGCACGTATTTACAAAATGATATGTAAATTAAAAGCACTCGCTTAGGCTAAGTGCACTTTTGTTTGTTGCTAACTTCATTAAACTGACTTTAACACAAGCTGCGGATTTTAGCCGGAAAATCCGTTCAGTGTTCGTTTATTCTGTCAAAATAGTCGAGAAAACGTGATTCGTGTAACATCACAAAGGCCAGCCTTTGTTGGGTTTGAGGAAATTGCATCTCTCAAATCCTATTTGTAGCTTCAAACGCGATCGCCGAGTCCAGTTCATTTGCTGATATGGGCCACTCAGGTAGGATTTTAAATTTTTAAATTCCTGTATGGCATTTTAGAATGTTTCTATTTAAAATCTTGAAGGTATTACAGACATTAAATGCGGTGGTGATTTCTAGATTCATTTTGCTTTGAATCTTAATTAAAAAAAATACCTATATATATTTTTAATTAACAGATATTTTAAATAGAATTATTTTATATAATATATTATGGAAATTTGATTTGTTCGTTAGTTCCGGTTTGTCTAAGATAGTATATTTGATTAGGTTAAATAGTGAGACTGATTAAATAATAAGAACTAACAAAAATACCCTTGAAACTAAAATATGTGTTGTCAGTCATAGAGTCATTTACGCTTACTTCATTCTTTGCAAATGATAATTATTTGTTTTATACGAAACTATCTAGGCGTTCATTGAGAAAGGCAAAATGTTCATCAGTAGCTTATAGAGGTTGATGATGATGATGATGATCATATATTATGTAAAGGATTACCTGTAAGTACGATCCAAAGTTTGTTTCCATTAAGGCGCTGTGCATAGTCAAAATAGGTTTAATTTTTGTAAAAATAAACAGTAACAATTTCTGTTATTTATAATCACATATTTTATGAATGGGATATCGTGTTCAAAAAAAATCACAATTACATAATAGTCACATATTATTAGCATGTTAGTAACGTGAACCTACAAGATTTCTCCCTACCAAAAAGTGCTCAATGCGGCTAAATAAATGTTCAACTTAAAAATAAGATTTTATATGACTTGATTTACAATAAGCATACAATTCGATTGCTAAAAATATTCTGTATCGAATGGTCTAGTTAGAGGGAAATCTCTTGTCAATTCAAAAAGTTAGCAGTGAAAACTTTCAGCGGGGACCTCGCATGTCACCGCGTTTATTTTGCATTTCCCTGTCCGTCCCTAATAGGGCACAGAAAGTACAGTCCAGGGAATATTCACGTACCAAAGGTAAAGTTTTCTTTGTAATCTCAGGTAGCCCTAAGAGATTTTGTAGTTTTTATTTAAATATTTTTTACTTTGCCATTTCCAAATATGGTTACTGTATTTACTAGTAAGTATTGACACGTTATATTTTATTTTATTTTATAATATTTATAATCACTAGGGTTTGGTCGTTAAACTTAATTAAAATGTAATTCTATCACACATAAATAAGATACTCAGAAGAAGTAACATAGGATACATTAAAAAAGAAAGGAATTTTTTTACTTACGCATGCGAAGCCGCGGGAATCGGCTAGTTACTGTATATTTTCATGCAATAAGTGCCGACTCAGGTATCTAGTGATTCGTCTATCACTAATTTGCCTCTCTCTCTTTATTTAAGAGCTTTGCTCTTGTCGGTGGAGTATTCGCCACTCACTTCTCTTCTCTGCCAACACCTTCACCTCCTGATATGACATAACCTGTACTTTGTCCTTTATTTGTTCCATATAAGTCCGTCTCGGTCTACCTCTTCCTCTTTTTTCTCTCAATCTTTTCTTCTATGATATTTTTTCAAAACCAATTTGCCCATGAAACAAATCTTTTTTCTTGAATTCTTAAATAGCAAATCTTCAGCCGCGTTGAATATTGTTATGCTCCAACACTTGGCTTATCCGATGTCATCGACAGTACATAATTTAAAAGAAAATCCCCCTTCGCGGGTGGCATCTACTGTCGATGAATGCGAAGCGGCTTTCCATAACAAGTCTTCCGGGGTATCCCCGTTGGCACCCCTGGGCGGTACGTCGCATGTCAATGAGGGACAAATAAATATATGGATCATTGTAAAATATTCTACACAGCGTGTCGATATATCTTACGTCTAATTTGTCGGATTCATATTTTAAGATGTTTTGTCTGTACACGCGTATGAGAAAGCTTTAGAATTGTGTTCTTTTAGCAGAATTCGGTTTCATTCGCGAGTACTACTTTTATAAGCGTAGATACTTTTAATAAAAAATCGGTCGTCTGTAAAGTTGGTTTACTGACGATAGTTGAACATGACAACGTCATAAAAAATATTGATAGGCCGATTGTGCCTCTTTGTTACTCGTTCCGCGCTCTCGCTTCAAGCCTCAAATAGAACGGCTCAGAGCGAGGTAACGCCGTATGAGTCATGTTTTTTTCGTGCTTGCAGCCGTTGGTTCATATGTATTTCAAGGAAACAAATTTTAATAGCTGCCTTTCAAAGATCAGCATCTTCCAAACTTACACGTGCGATAGCAATACTGTCAAAATTTTGAATGTCTCGTCTTACCAGCTTAAGATATCATCATCATCAACAGTATTTCCGTCCGTTCATTTTAGTTGAAAATAAACTAAGCCGTCGCCAATCATATCCATGGATCGGACTCTATACGTAAATCGTATTACGTTTAGGATATTTCAGTAAAATTTTTAAGTTCCACCTACTTTGCATTTCTGCAATTATATTATTTCATGATAAATTCCTCAAAATAAGTTATAATAACTTGCTTATCGTATCGTTCATTGCACAGCAAAAACCCGATCCCCGTTAATTGGGATTTATTAAGCTTAAATAATGATAAACAGCACAAAGTTTATATTTTAACTTGCATAATTAATTTTCGCGTGTTACTACCGAATTAATTATTCATTCTGCTTATTCTGTACGTATAGCAAAAACGTCGGGAGTTGTTATAGCTTTATAATATACCCGCCAAATATTATTTATTTTTGATAACCTCTGTGGCTCACTGGTTAGCGCGTTAGCGTTCAAGCCGGAGGTAGCGGGTTCGAATCCCGCCACGGAACAAATAGTTTCCTTCCTTGTGTAATGTGTATTTTATAATAAAAATCTTAAATAATATGTATATTATTAAAGTAAATATTTCCGTTGTCTGGGACCCGTAACACAAGTTCTTCGAGAGCCTTAGCACGGAACCAAATTGGCGTGGTGTAAAAAAGTGTCCATAGATATTATTATTTAGACTTAGAACGTTATAAAGTTGTGCTGAGATTTAGGAAGGCATATGGATTATGGAGCGATAGTAATAATTTTACAGCTTATATATTCTAATCAGTGATAGACATGAAAGTATCGAACCTAATATTATGTCACATTGCTGGACATAGGTATACTCTTCGAAAACAGGCGAGGAACCCTCCACCGTTGGGCCATGTGGGGTTCATCGATGCGCTATCAGATCTTATCGCCATGCAGGTTTCCTCACGATGTTTCGCTTCGTTGGGGAGCGAGCGATGGTCTCATGTTTAGATGCACTTAGAAATTTAGCAAAATCATTCAAGACAGAGGGTCAGCTCAAGAAGCCGTGCCTATATACACTAAGTTCTAGACTACCCTCGCTTGCTCATCTCATGATTAACTTTAAATAGGTCCAGTAAGATCCAATATTATCTCCTACATCTAAACTAATAATCTCTTTTTTTTTCGAAAGGTCTAGACTTTTAGGCCTGATGGCCTTTAAGCTCAATCGGTAGGTAGGTGAGCAGATGGCTCACCTAGTAAAATTCGAAAGGGGGGCGCCCCCCTCCGTGCCCCGCTGGGGGCGCGGTATATCGCGCGCGCTACTCTGGAGAGTAGGTGTTTGGCTAGTCAAATCCAATACGGTCGACGAGTTATTAGCGGATGAAGTTAAACTATTAGTCCGACCCCTAGACGCGGGAGGTGGGTCGTGCGCGGAGGCAATCTATTTATACTATGCTGTTATCTTAAAGCTCTGATTTAGATAGGCACGAATTTTCAGACGTATGTACCATGTAAATGGTAGATGTCTGCCATGACCATCATTTGTTGCCTATTCTGAAACATAGGATTGTTAGTCTGTGTGCCAGTATTTACATTGCCTGCCTTCTTACTGTTTTACGGACCACAAAAGCAGGATGGTGGTATTCATGCAGTTGAAAGCGCAGCACTGTGCATCTCTCCCACCTAGGGTTGCCAGGTCTCCAAACCTAATAGCCGGACAGACCAGCCAGCCCGGCTGGATATTTGGGAACATTATTAAGGATTTTTTCTTAGTATAAATTATAAGGTACGACAAAAAATTATATGTAAAATGAAGCATTTTTTATGAATTTCGTACATTTTGTTATATTCTAGTGAACAAATAGAAAATAAGATCGAATGCCATGTCAGTCTTAGCTTAAGATTGATTTGGCATCGCTCGTTTGCGAAGCGTAAAAAGTCTCACAAAAGCCGAACACCGTTTATTTTGGCGGGACACGCCTAAAAGCCTACTTATGTCCGGCTTTATCCGGACGCCTAGCAACCCTACTCCCACCGGCAGGTGCGTTGTCTTCCCTCCCATTTAATATTAAAATTCACATTAAACAATATTCGAATAACCAAAATAAACAGCGCCATAGAAGCGTGCTATTTACAGGTCATAAGAAGTTTAGTGAATTCACACACGGGGGGTCCGGAGTGATCTATATGCAAATGTTATAACCCGCTTATTATATTTCCCGGGAGGTCGGGAGTGAGGAAACAGTAAGCTGGCGAAATGTATGTTATGTCACAATTTATTCGGTGCAATTTTACGTTCCGCCTTGTAAATTTGATGTATGCTCCTTTTTATTAATTTTATACTGGAATTTTGTTTATTGGTGTAAATATTAGAGTAAATATGGCATTAACAACTATTTCAAGTAACGAGGATCACATCTTAGACACCATCAAGTGTAGAATAGAGTATTATAAAAGTAAACTTGCAAGGCAGATGGTAACTTTTATATATTTGCAAATTGCGTACACCCGGGACTCAAACCCACTAGCTCTAACGTCCTGTCTCTAAAACTTTTACCAACAAGATACCAAAAAAATTTGTCTCTTACTCACTTTCTCATTTGTCTAAGATCATACCAAGATGTTATTACCTATTTTATGCAAAAATCTCTTTTACGGCTATTATTGTTTTATTAAAATTAATAATGTATTTGGTATAAATAAATTATTGCTTGTATTAATTTGTATTTAAGCTTTTACTATAATGTTATGTATTGTTCATGTTTCGAAATCACGATCTGTCGGGATATTAGCGTCAGAGAAACCGTTAAAAATAAGCAATTATTTTTAAAAGTAATTACTATTTATGGAGAGTCATTATCTTGAGGAAATAACAGTCTTGGTATTTTGGGCATATTTCAGGGATACTTAGGGAAATAATGAATATTTTTTGTTTCATGAATTTATAGGCATTTGAAGCAAAGTAATGTCTGATTCTATTAACTATATTAGCATTTGACCCGAAACCGGCCAAAATGCTTTTTTAAAATATTGTTATTCATTTGAACTGATTTTTATTGAATACATAAAAAAAACTTTGCCCTGGCAATAGCCGACACGACAAAAAAAATCTACTTTGATACAGTGGTTCTCAAATTATGCATGTACAATGTACACACATTTCGACGATTCACTTTTATTTATATAAATATTGTTTAATCAATTATTTCAATTTTTGCACATAACGACGTTCGAACTAGCAGTATGTATGTCCAGGTATCTAAAAGAGAGAAAAAATTTCAAAAATCTGAAAGAGAATCATTGTATATCGATTTTGAATTTTCATATTCTGATATTTAGTCCAACCCAATTTATTGCCAGTAAAGGCGAAGCTTCTAGAGAGCTCCTTTGTCGAGGTTCATTTGCAAGAAAATTTTAATAAATGTGGGTTTCAGTAGAGACAATAACATACATTTTTCTTTAAAGCATAATTGGCAAATTTGAGTAAGTATTAAAAATATACTTTTTTCTTAAAATATTTACAATATACTTTTCTAATAATATTTACAAACTGCGCCGCGGTGGAGATGCGCCTTTACTCATTCGTGTATTTTACCATAAAATTACGTCGTCAATAAAAACTTTCATATTCTATAACGCCATAAAACTTATAATTAAAATCTATAGAAAACGGTTTCTCAGATGGAATCGAGCAATGAAAGTTCTCATCGCGAAGGTCATCGCCAATCTCAACAATGAAAGTAGATTAATCCATTTGAAATATAATTATTTCCTTGATTAAAGCCGATAATGTACGTAATTTGAACATCGATCACAATAGGTGAAAGGCGAAACTAATGGAAAAGACTGATTATTCTCTATATTTTCTGTGAAAGTCTCAAATTATCTACCACTGATTTACTTTGGCGTTCTTCCCCAATAGGGGAGCCCATTCTAAGTTAATTGTGGTATCAAATTGGACACATTGTTCCCAAACATAACATTGGATTATTTGGGATTATATAATAATAATAATATCTATGGACGCTTTTACACCACGTCAATTTGGTCCCGTGGTAAGTTACCGAAGAACTTGTGTTACGGGTACCAGACGACGGAAATACATATATGTAATACGTTTTATATTAATACATATATTTAAGATTTTTATTATAAAATACACATATTTAATACACATCCATGACTCAGGAACATAGAAAACTTTATTTGTTCTCTGGCGAGATTCGAACCCGCTACCTTCGGGCTTGAGCGCCAACGCGCTAACCATTGAGCCACAGAGGTCGTCATATAAGTTGTTTCATTTAAAATTCATAATTTATTCACATTTCGTCTCATGAATTTATTTTTACGCAACGCTAAATGAAAAATAAAATATATATTTCGTTGAATGAGAAAGTATACGAAAATGAATATGAACGAAGAAATATCTCGTATAACGCCTTTGTGTGGTCATGAACCAGAGATATAATAATTGATGTCTGAAATACGTATACGGGGACGTGTTCGACTTTAATTAACGTGTTTTCAGTATTTTGATCAATTGTTAATTTGTACACATGAGTTTATTTCAGATCACACGTGTGTCAAATTGAATATACATTTGTTTTTAGTTGGACATGTAGTTGAATTAGATTTTACTGGTAGTCGGAACGCGCTTCCGGCTGCATTAGTGCTGCTATCGTGCTTAATTGCCCCTTTAAACAGCTTTACTGTGTTTCGGAGAGAAGGGCGAGACAGACAGTGTAACTAAAAATCCGTACCAGTGTACGGAGAATTAACATCTAATGTTTCAGTACAAGCAACACGTGGAGAGTTGCCTGGGGCAATTCAGGTTATTTATTTATGTTTATGGGCTACGCTGACCACCTAAAATCGCACAATCTGACAAACTAACTGATTTATAATTTATAAAAAAGGATTTGATATCAATGTAGCACTTTGTCATATCGCACATTGATATATAATTCACCTAACCTTACTTTGAGGAACTTTATGTACCTACTACGAGGAAACGATATACTTACTTTAATTTGTATGGATATAGCATATCTTGAGCGACGGTGGTCCAAAGGTGGACTAAGTGTACCCCAAACACGAGACCATCTTTCGCTCAACGGTGAAGGAAAACATCGTGAGGAAACCTGCATGCCTGATGAGATTGGAAGTCTTTGAAGGTATGTGAAGTTCACCAACCCGCACTGGGCCAGCGCGGTGGACTATTGGCCCATTACACTCCTCGCCTGATTTCGAGGAAGGAGACCCGTGCCCAGCAGTGGGACATATAAGGGTTGATACTTTACTTTTAGCATATCTTGTTATTTTATATCAACGGATAAATTGAAGCGTGAAATACTTCAAATATCTAATAAATATTATGTATGAATAATTGATGTAAATCAATGGTTAAAATAAAACATTGCTAGTGTTTTGTTTTCAATTTTTGAAATGTGCGCCTTTAAAATATATTCAGAAGGTTATTTCAAAGTTAAGTCAATTTTATCGCAACATTGAGAAAATACAAATATTCCTAATTCCTTTAAGTTTTGTTTTATTATAACGTTTTTTGGTTTATATTAAAGTGAAATATTTGGAACATTTTGGTAATGTATTACATGGCATTTAGTTAAAGTAACATCTTTGACCTACAACCAGAAACCTTATATCAAAGTGTCGGGTTTCAGATGTACGTACCTAATTGGATTCCGTACAACGAATTTCCTTATATTTTCCGCATCGCTCGTTGCAGTAACCAAATACACTTGCCTAAAATAAAAATAATGTTCCCGTAACGGACTTTCTTTTATTGGTGAATTTTGAGTGCGGACAAATATACTCTTTGTTTCCTCTGGCGAAGCGTTTTTGATTCAGGATTTTATCGAGTTACGAAGTTCTGAAATATTTAATTTAAGAGAAGTAGAAATAAGCAAGACATTTATTTTTACTTCTTATATTATTCTAACGCGTATACTCGTAATATATTTACATTACTTAGGAAATCTATAATTTTATTATTTTATTTTAATCATATACATATTTTATGCCTGTTATTTATTTTATCATATTTTAATGTAATGCTTCACTGAAAGTCTTGTTATTTGCCAGTTTTAACATATATCTCATTTTAAGTTATAGTTTATTATTTCTTTAACACGCTAAAAAATATTGTGAGCTACCAGTCTATACTTTATGTCTCTATGTTTAGCCATAGTTAGCGTTCACACCGCGTCGTACTGTTAGGATGGCACTGCGTGTCTTCTTTTGGAGAACACTTTTATTATTGATAAAGATATTTATAATTAATTGATACTTAAAGTTGGACTCACTTTTTTATGTATATTGCTTATTTATGATATAAAAGTCGGAATTAAATGTGGAGGTGATGGAGTATATCGCTTATTTAGCAGTTAAATTAAATACTGCGTTACATTACCTTTATGTGGTGGCGTTGTGGGATGGGTTTTCCACTTCCCTCTAATATGTGGAAGAGGTTGATGCTGGCTCACGCGTCCTGGCCTGTGTGGAGGTGCTGCTGTGGTGGCTGGTCGTGTTATGGTATTTCTACCTAGCTGATTTTCTTATCATTTATTAACATCCTCTTGTCTGTTTTGGATGTGGTGGGGTCTAAATTTACCTACTTATTAATCTTACTAAACTAAACACTAGCCTAGTGTGCAGTAAGTAGTAGTAGAATGTTTATAAAAATTCTTAACTGTACTTTAAAAAGAGCAACCCAACAGAAGTTCTTACTATACTAATATAGTAGTATGTATTTCATTTTTTGTAACAGAATATCTGAAAAGATTAGTTCCACTGAGTTTGTTTTGCTGGTTCTTCTCAGTGGGCTTGCTTTGAAACCGGTGGTAGACTCAATTGTCGTTAAAAAAGATACTTTCACTGTACTATTTTGAATAAAAAAAAATTGACTTTGACTTATTATGTATTAACTAAATACACATTATACATTTTCACTATCGTCAGGGATTTACCGACGCAACTACTAAAAACCAGATTCCCGGTCCCACTTCTTTTGTATTATGACAGTGATCGTAACTTGAGACCTACTCAAGTTAAAATCAATTTATTAGCATTCCGTTTATCGGCACCTATCGCTAAATTTTGACTCTTGAGGCATCAGCGTTGACATTGCCGAAGTGAGATAATACAATACAAAAATGCGTGTGTTGCATATGATACCGACGTGTGGACGTTCACTTTATGGGTCCAATTTCGACCCTACATCATAAAACTTTATTATTTCAATTTTATCTATCTTGGCCATAAACATCTAATATGCTTATATATATATAAAATCAACAACGCAACGTACTTCAAAATATATCAAATTTACTGTATCTAATATTTAACTTAACATTTCAGAGATTTATTTCTACATCTATCATGATATAAAATATATTTATTTATTAACTTAAAACTAGGTAATACTGCTTTTGCGTATGCACGTGAATATATTTTTTTTATATTTTATCATAAATGAGGTAAGTTTAGATTACTTCAAGATGGCGATCCTATTTCCCATTCAAGATGGCGTCCAACCGAATCAATATCATTACATTCACACTTTCGCTTTTAAAACCCATTAAAGCGGTAAATAAACAATGGCAGGATTCATTTATCATGACCCACTGGTCTCCCACTCCCTTATCTAAATCATCCCGGGGTAAATCAAGTGGAAAATTAAAATCTTCTGTTACGTAATACCTGCTCAATACTATAGACTAAGATCCCACGACCATACGTAGCTTATTAAGTAATATTAATAAAATTAATATTGTTACTAAATTTACGTCTACACAACTTATCACGTACGTGATGGTTTTTAAAAGACTTCAAGGAAGGAGGCGTTTCTCCATTCGAAGTTATATAATATGCTTTTTGACATATAAAAAATATGCACACATGCAATACCAATACTCTTACATTATGACTTACAAAAAATAAGTGTTGTCTAGCGGCCGCAGGATCTTCGACTACTTTGCTTTGATTAGCTGAATTTGTTCGTATAGAATTAGTTCCTTTTCATCCGTAATGAATTTCTGCACAGTCTCTTTGTGTTCTTAAAACGTTTTGAGTTAATCGGATAGAAATTCAATTATCCTTTGAGCATATTTTGAGTGCCTCCATCACCTACCATAATATTGGTTTTTTACATTTTATTTTACTTTGCACTACAGTACCGAGTGTCGGTTTTTTAAACTTAATATTTAATTTAAAATAAATAATCAAGAATGTTTTTTTTTCAAAGTTTTTAAGATTGTGCTATGCAGAATGACAGTCCTTGAGTTTGTCTTTCAGCACTCGGCTCTTGACGTTTTCATACCATGGGACATGTGTTGTATTTCAATTTAAAATATGGCAAGTGACAACTGTGTTTTTTGCAAGGAATAATTTGTTTTTCCTTAATACATCACGCCTAAAAAAATGTTTTACATGAATACAGGCTGATGGATATACGCTATAAGAGTCATACAAGTCGTTCCCTATGCGTGTGTGTTTCACAGTTATGAATAGTGACGCAAGGAGCATCTCCATGAGTAAGTATTTTATTAAGTTTTCGCAGCCCCGCTAATAAAATAGACTACAGTTGAAGTTAGTATTTCATCTTTTACCAGTAATATAAAATATAGTTGACATTTTAAAATCCTAAGGGCCTGTTTCACAATCTCCAGTTAATTTCCCAATAGGCTATCGGCAACATATTTGACAGATATTTAACAGATACTCCATACTCTATATGTCAAATATGTTGCCGATAGCCTATTGGGAACTTAACTGGAGATTGTGAAACAGGCCCTTAGTCTGCATTTCCTCCGGAGCTGATCTAAGCTGCGTTGCGAGAAATGTGTTTTTAAGAACCAATAGAAACGCTTCATTTGCCTGACCACGTTCAGCGCAACGTCTCTATTGGTTCTTGTAAAGCACATTCCTCGCAACGCAGCTTAGCTCATCTCCGGTGGAAACGCAGCCTTAATGCTATATTATTAATTAATAATGCTCAATAATAATCGATAGTCAAGATAATTAAGTACATAAAGCGATAGCGAAGCATTATGTTACAATTTTAATTAACTGCTCATTAAAAGTAATTTTCATGCGTAAAATTTGCTTATTCACAACAATATAAAGCTATATGATTGGATCGAGATAAACGTAACGCCTATCAATATAAATTATATGACATTCTATTACCGATGGTACCAGATATGCGAGTCTTGAGATAAAATTTAGATTACATCCCTCTCGGTAAGTAATTGGACGTGGCTTGGGGAGGCTATCGCTACAAGTCCATCGCAATAAAACTCTGCAAATCGTTATCAGGCTGCGCTCTTAGGGTCCCGATGAGATCTTTTGATCAACTTATGGGCATTATTTATGTTTTGCTTTTACTATGGATTGAGCATCGATATTATATTAAATTTTTAAAAGATTTTTTACGTAATGAAAACTTCATTTATATTTTTATTACAGTCGTTCGAAAGACATTTATTGGTGGCTTTCGCTTGACATGCGAGATCGTCGTGCTTAGTGGTCAATTGCTTTGTTCCAAAGTAACTAAAAAAAAAAACGTAAAGTATCAACCCTTATATGTCCCACTGCTGGGCACGGGTCTCCTTCCTCGAAATCAAGCGAGGAGGGTAATGGGCCAATAGTCCACCGCTCTGGCCCAGTGCGGATTGGTAAACTTCACATACCTTCAAAGACTTTCAATCTCATCAGGTATGCAGGTTTCCTCACGATGTTTTCCTTCACCGGTGAGCGAACGATGGTCTCGTGTGCACTTAGAAATTTAGAAAAACCCATTTCAAGGCACACACGGACGAGTCAGGATCGAACCCGGAACCCCTCGCGTAAGAAGCCGAGTCCGTCCACCACTGGACCACCGTCGCTCTAAAGAAACTGCAGCCTTATTTTGTACATGTTGTGTCCGTTCAAATCTTTAGCTGCCATCAACATCATCAGCATCAGTCTTTATCCACACACTGCTGAACATTGCTGAACATAGGCCTTTTTTTATGACGCAGCGGAAATCCTTTTCGAACCATAGCAGGGCCTTGGGTTGCTGACGCCAAGAAAACCGATTCCTTGCCGCTTGCATCCAACGCGGTCCACTGCATGGAGATGGTCTTCCCACCTGGTTAATCGCCGACTAATTCTTCGTTTACTTCTAGTATCATATGAATCATGATTATGCAGCAAATTTGAACGACCGCGCTGATACCTCTCACTTACCTACATGATACCGACGTAAAGTGACAGCTATGCTGTCGCATTTCATGCGGGGTTAAGAAAATCTGAATAAACTCTAGTTGTGCGGATGTCTATAGATGTCTGTCTGTATGAACGTCGGTAGTAACCATCTCCGACTTCTCGTGTGTTTCCTTATATCAAAAAAATAGGGTTTAAATTTTATTTATATTTAATTTTATATAATACTAGCGGACCCCACAGACGTTGTCCTTTAGATACGAATTGATAGTGGCAGTACAGATCAATAACCTAGATACCGACTGCAGCGCCATCTGCCGGACTGATTTGTGAATCTAAACCATCCTCGAATCTCCACGAACACACACAAAAAATTTCATCAAAATTGGTCCAGTCGTTTAGGAGGAGTTCAGTCACATACACACGCACACAAGAAATATATATATTAAAGATATGTAATATAAAAAAATATTTATATTTATATTATATACTAATGGGATATTATTTTTTTGTTGCAGGTATTTATTGAAATGCAACACAATTGTAGTATGAAAAATCACACATCAAAAATATGGTAAATAAGCAATTTTTAATACGTGTTATGTAGTGTAATCAATTTCAACAAATGTCTTCCTAATTTCTTATATAATAACTGCACTTTTTATATTGTAATAAAAAACAATAATGTAAAGTCGTTTCGAAAAACAGTTAAGAAAAAAGTAAAATGTCAGCTAAGCAGTCAAAAAATATCGAATACTCTAACACCCTTATTCAAGAAGCATAATTGGCTAAGTAAAGCAATAATACTATGAACGCTTAGACGCTAAGAACTGTATATTATGTGCTCCTGGTGTTAATAGTCAGGTTTAATATGGGTTTGACATTGGCACAGTGGCGGATTGTCGTGACAATATAGCCTGGATTTTCAGAACAAATTGTTCCTATACAATTTGAACTTTATTGAAACATTAAAGTGACAAATATAACGCATTTGACGCACATTGTATTTTTAACGTATACGTCATCACTTAGCGGTGGGATGTAGTGAACTTAATACTCCCAAATAATAATAAAGTAGTCATAAAAATGTCATTACGAGTAATTAAACTCAGGAAGCTCGAGTTATAATGGGGAGTTCTTGGTATAGTTGAAGAGACGATTTGAACTTGACTTTAGTTAATGTATTTCGTCAAATATGTCATTCGTCAAATATTATGTCAAATATGTTTCATTTAAAATAAAGAAGTTTCTGATCCCCGGTAGTGCCTTGATACGGTTTTTCTAAATTTCAAAGTACACCTAAAACACTAGACCATCGCTCGTTCACTGGTGAAGGAAAACATCACGAGGAAACCTACATGCCTGATATATATATATATATATATATATATATATATATATATATATATATATATATATATATATATATATATATATATATATATATATATATATATATATATATATATATATATATATATATAATAACAAACCATTATATGTCAAATAAACCTCCGATTCAATCATCCAATAAGGATATAATTTAAACACATGTCTAATTCAAACAAAGAACAAAGCCAATAAGTTTACCCTCGAAATTCCTGGTCATTATTGTTAACCTCTTTGTTTGAAATAGTTGAGTCCTTTTTGGAACAAAGAAGTTCTATTTTTGAAATTTGGCCTATTCGATTGCGTCACTGAACAAAGCGTTTTGTTCAGGCCGGAACCGCATAACAGATTATAAGTCCGTTACGCATATGTAGCAATTGATGTTAACGAGAGAAATGTGCTTGGAACATGTAATGTAATATGATCTATTTTTTTTTGACTGTAATAGTAGCTATAGTACAAATAATATTTTCATATTAATTAAGTGGCCTGTAGCAAATTTGAGATTAATTAATTAATCACCATCGCTTCCAGTCCCCTCAATAAACGCCAAAACGATCTTCCAAATCTCTCACCACTCGCATCCAACACGGACCGGCCATCAGTAAATTTCTTCTGAGTGTGTGACCAGAGACAGATAGAAGCTGATGATGATGATTTCCAGTCCTGTTAAGCCACTAGACAGGACCTTAAATCACCGACAATGCTTAAGTCATTTTTACTCTCAATTCTTTATTTACTGAACAAAAGTGTTTTATGGATATTAACGACAAGCCTAAATACGATATTATAGTAATAAATTATTAAAAGAGATCGTTTTTTAGCTTTTAAACCACAAAAAATCTGGAATGACGCAAGCGATCGATGCTTCTAACATCAACCCGTGTGACGAAATGGAACCGAAATAAATCTATTGAGACAACAAAGAATATAAATTGACCCTGTACAGTAATCCATAAAAAGTGGCCATAACTTATCGGTTATTGTTTTAATGTCCAGATGTTTATGGCATACTGTAAATATGCTATTAACTTCGTCAATTTTACGAGCAAAGCCACGTGCAAGGAACTAACTAAGTTTTAGTTTTGTAACATATGTTGACCCCGTTCTTACGTGTGTATTTAATATAACAAATACAATAACTGGGTCGCTTCGTTTAATTGTTTTTAATTTTAGTCTTTATCGTGAGAAACAGACAAGCTTTAATTAAATCAGCTTACCTTCTAACTTATAATTAGACCCTGTTTAGTATTTACAATAATTAAAGTTACAGAGTATTTAAAACAATATGGTTTTTAAATTTAATTTGTTAAAGGGGTTTTCATCTACACGGACACGATAACCTTAGGAAATAATATTATGTTGCTTTTTACGAATTTTGATAAATTACATCAACGTTCTTTAAATAATCCTAGCCTTTTCCCAACTACATATATTATTTTGGGGTAGGCTTCCGGTCTAACCGAATGCAGTTGAATACCAGAATTTAAAATGGAACGGCTATCTGACCTCCACAACCCAGTAACTGGGAAATACTTTACAGACTTTCAGGCTTCTGATTACTCGTAAGGACTGTCCAAGATCTACAAATGACAGCCGAAATGAACATCTACGTGCTTTTCTCTGGATGAAGAGTACTCCTCTCTCGTGGAGGAGTCGAGATATGTACTTACTTATCGTCAAACCCCCCCCCCCCCCCCTAAAAACCACCCCACAGAAAAAACACGGTAAATCGATTGACACGGCTATTAACATACTCATTTATTACATACCCCCTATTTAAAGAGGATCCTGTTGCCTGCCAATTCGGAACCCTCGCAAACTCCTGGAGTCGAGTCTCCACACGAGTCCAGTTGTACCTACCCAATGTCCTCGATAATCCAAAAGCATTTGCCTGCTTGCGTTAGAAACAAAGAGAGGCAACACATAAACGAGTGGCCTGGACTAGTTCCAGGTTACTAGGTAGTAGGTACCATCAGATGACACCAGTTTGCATAATTAACTATCCTGAAAAAGTTGTTACATTGTAATAAATGAAGATTTTTAAAGAGAATTTGTGTAACTACAGAATAAACCTAACAAAAAATCAAAAGTTCTATTCAGTGATGACATAGAAGTAAAGACATTTTTCCGTCCTACGTCTACAAAAAGACGTACGACATTATAATGAATGTAAGATGTAATAAAATGATATGTTCCATTAAAAGGAAGATGTGTACCACATGATATAGCTGTCGTCAGCGAATTAATGAGATTTGTATGAGATATTTTCATGACGATAGGAGGAATGCTGCTCTTTTTTTGAAAATAGTCTTAATTGCATATCACGGAAGGACGACTTTAATTATGCTCAGACATTCCACAGATCGCTGTATCATTATGTAAGCTGGTTTTAGTTTCCTCGTCATCATCATATGATATAATTTTAACTTGTAAGTGACTTTATCATCATTATGATCTCTCTGTTTATTTATCTATAAGTAATATTATAAAGAGGATTTTTTATTGTTTGTTTGTTTGCATTGAATAAAACTATTGAATAATAAGCGAGTAACATAGACAATATTAAATTTAAAAAAAAATAGAGATCCCTACTTAAATTAGAAAATGATTATTTATTTATAAATTTATTCCGTGACTGAAATCGGGCTGGAGGTTAATGTCATATATAATTTTATCTAGGTATAATAATATAATAATATAACCTTACCTAAAATACCAAATAATAATAATAATAACACGTATCATTAATGAAATATTCAATGATATAAATGAATATAAATAATGTCACTTTTCCCAGTATTTAGATTAGCCTAGCTTGTTATGTAGTTTAGATTAGTTTTAGTTTAGATTTTTTTATGCCATATGTTTATACTCTACCTACATTTTCCATTTTTTTATCAGCCTATGCTATGCCACTGCTGTCCAAAGGCAAGCAATTCCATATATCGGGCTCTCGCGACACCGCAGACCTGCTTGGTTTAGTACCTAGGTCGAACATCCATGTAATTTGGTATCATACAAATATTATATTGAACTAGTGTTATACGCTACCTAAAACTGTTAGTAATATAAAGAGGTCACAAATTCGAATCTCGCCTTACCAACTTGTATAATTAATTTCCATTAACGAGTTCATCTAATAGATACTTCATGCAAAGCGATTGTAAGATTATCTCTATTGAAGTAGATACCTAACTCCATTCGGAATCAATCATGTAGCTCTTATCAGTATTCCATTTCAGCGAACCGACTTGAGATTTAATCGGTCCATAGTTCTCGTAACAGCCTCTCTACTTTTGTATTTTTATGAAATCGTCTTATGTATAAGAGAGTATTTAGAAATCGTTAGTAATGGTGGTATTTTTATTGTCTTTGTCAAAACGGGTAGCTAGCAGAATTAATTGCACTTACCATTATGTGTTTCGTTTTTTATTGTCCATTTGTGTCTTTTATTCTACAATTCCGTAAAGCTCCTTGGCGTATTAATTAACGAAATGGCAGTATCATTCGCGCGCTGTGAATCTCTTAACCCATATAGAGAATGTTCTATTCCTTCTTTTTTAGCGACGTAAAAAAGTAAGAGATTATTGAATTCGACCGTAGGTATATTATGTTTTAATAGGTGTTAGCGGATAACTTCTTTGCTTATGAACGGATTTTGATGATACGTTATTGTTGGAAATTAGAGATAAGCATAAAATTACTCTGATAAACCAATAATATTTTAGAATAAAGATTTATTAACTCATGACTTCTTGAAATAATAAATAAACTATATGATGATGATATATTTTTTTTCGTTTTGTGCTCTAATGCTTACACATATTTTAATAATTATAATGAAACAACTTTTATCGCAGTTTTTAAGGTTTTTACATAAATGAAGTTTTTGAAACGAACCTACCTATACTTACCGCTACTAACCGCCTATTGAAAAAAACTGAATTAATCAATATTTAATTCGTAAAGTTATTTCATTATTATGGACGAATCATCTGTAAGATTGTCTACGTCAAAATATACCTAATATTGTATATAAAGATTTAGCGTAAGACGAAGAAACATTAACAAATACATTACATAGTATCCTTAAAACAAAATTCGCGTAGGCTTTTATCGCCGCGGGGCTGTCTACATTTATTAGGGCCTGAGTGTTAATGCACTTTGAGTTTACTGCGCCTACGGGGATAATGGGCGAACGTAAACAGACTTTATACAAAATACTCTCCCTACAACAGGAATTTCACAATTCCATGAAACATTTTCTACGGAGCTGTAAATTTTTGTTTTATATAACTCAATTATTTGTCAACTTGTACTTTGAAGGTCTGCTTCGCAGGAGAGTTTAATAAGCACCGCGTTAAAACTCTATGACGCGAGCTCCGGATGCTCAATTCGCTTTAAGGTTCAACGCTCAAAGTCGAAAATCAACAATCAAAGACAGTAGTTTTATTAAAACGCTTTCGTGTGAATAATATGGGTAACCATAAAATATTAAGAATTTATCCTTACTAACATAAAATTCATACGTTTATTAATGTAACATATCTCTGTATTTTTTATATATTTATTTTATTTTACTACTTCAGAAAACTTACAGCTTGTATACATATAGAAACAGGAAATTGAAAAAAAAAACATATTGAAATACTTCTTGTATTCGGCCAGCGCATATAATTTTTGACAATTTTGTCGTTTTTAACAATTCAATTAACTTAAAGTAGTTCGAGTAGGAACTTTAAATTTTTTGTAATAAAATAGATATAGCATATTTGTCAGTCTGGTAAATAAGCTACAATAGCTCATCAAAATCAGTTCAGTAGTTATGTTAGATTAGATCGGGGAACAAACATCCAAACATTCTCGCTTATAATATTAGTAAGATGTATTTCAAACAAAATTCTTTACGGCGTACAGCATAACACTAAACTCATGAGTTGCTTCGTCTCTCGATCGAGTCATCGCACAAAAATACAATTTATCATCCAATCTTACATACTCATTCTTATTGAAATACACTGCTTCAAGTCGTATCTATTCAAAAATCGAATCCTTTCAAAGTACACTTTATTTCCATACGTTAGCAAGATATTGAGGGCTCTTTGAATTGCAAATGCTGGGACTGGGCCATTGAGATGTCAATTTGTTTTCTCCCGGGAGCTGTGTTTAGTATTGTTTCGTATCTGACCTTATCTTTGGTACTTTGTCGGTTTCGATTAAGTACTGGAGTATAGAAGGAATACCTCCAACTCTTGTTTGCAGAAAGTGGCAATTGTTCGTTGGAAGTGGCAAGGCCGTCTTGGCCTATATTGGTGGAGGCCTATGTTCAGAAGTGGTAAGGCCGGTCGTTTTCGCCTTCATTGGTAGAGGCCTATGTTCAGAAGAGGATGAATAAAGGCTGATAATCATGATGATCTTCGACACTCTGGTTATAAAAAGTTTTTATTCATCTTAATCTCTACCATGATACTCTTTAGATAAACCCTTTCTTTAGATAAAAAAAAGGAAAGATTTGATTGTTTGTTTGTATTGAATAAGCTCCGAAACTACTTGACCGATTTAAAAAAAATTTTTAATGTTGGGAAGCTACACTATCCGCGGCGAACATAGAGTACTTAGTTAACACAGGCGAAGCAGCGTGCAACAGTTAGTTTTGTATAAATTTGGACGTGTGTAGGAATTCCGAATTCCTACACCTCTCAAATGCTCTCTTCTATTGCAGTGGTTTAATTTCGAATTCGATCCCAATTTCATAGAGCTCACTAAACTATTGAAAAAAAAAGGTCCAAAAGAATTAACATCAAAACAACGAAGCTAGGGAATCGATCGATCGTGGATTTTGCGGTGAACATCCTGTCTGGGATATCCGGTATTAGGATCAGGTATCGAGTGTTCCGACTTTTTGTTGAGCCCTTTGTGTTCAAGTTGGCGCCCTTTTCAATTTTTTCACTAAGGACCTATTGTAAAAAGAGTTTACTTGTGTACGTGCTCGCTTGCGTATTTTTTATATACCTTTAATGCATAATCTTTTGTGCTATTCACCGGCGATACCTGATGAAAAGTGTCAGCGTCAACAATGTACTTAAAATGTTCATTCAGAACTAAATGAAGCAACGCATTAACGTGTTGCGTGTATTGAGGCGTAATTATACTTTTTTTTTTCTTTTACGTCGGAAAATGCACTGATGCATCCCGCTGGGGAGTGGGTCTCCCCAGGCGGGTATATAGGACCCGCGGCGTCCGAAAGTGGCCGCAACTCTACCCGCTAAAACCCGGCGAGTGCAACCAATGCCGCCTTTGGTGAGATGCCTTGGATCTACAAGCAACAGGGCACCTCGACGGTTAGTCAGTCCCTCAGGGGACCGACGCCACCTCCACAGAGCGGTTGCCCCGCACAACAGAACAACCCCTCCCTACGTCTGGACAGTACGATGAGGCGAGGTTCCCATCCTCACCCTTTGCCCACTGCTCTTTTGTCCCCTCTTTTTATAAGAGGGGTACAAAGAGCCCTCTCTGCTCAATTTGCTTCGCCCAAGGGGTTACCCAGAGCTACTGAGCCCTACCGCCATGACAAGGCTTGAACCATGGTGGCGAGGCGTAATTATACCTATCTTATACTACCCTTGTTTTCGAATAAGCAAACTGTTTCAAACTTTCAATGGCTGTGCCCAAGCTGACGTTCGCGCGACACAAGCGCATACCTGCCACTGATTTATTGTGGCTGGATATTATAATATATTAAATCCACAATACATTTAAAATACTGCGCTAAATATGAAACGATTATGCTTTTAAATTCCCCAGTCCTGTAATATTATTCAATTCATAACCTTTGTTTCTCTATTCTTTATTTAATCATCCACAGATTAAACAAAGAATATTGCAAAGTACAATTTAAAAGAGAATATAAATGAACATAATATAGACATAAGCCAATTCAATCTCAGAATATGAATTAATGTATATATTTTATATCTATTATTTAATACAAGGAAGCGAATAATCTGAAATAAGGTTTCTGTAGTGGATTTTCGCGACTCGTTCTGCTTTATCATGGCATATATTTTGTCAAGATGGCCTGTATTTTGAAAAATTAAATCTGATAGCCTAAAAATGAAATAGCACCAGATTTTAGATTTTTTCGCATTTATTATAAAAATCATATATTTAGCTCTTGCGATTGATAAAGGCTGATGATGATGATGATTATGATCCTTGCTTACAATATTAAGCCATCAAAATTAACAAAAACACAATTTACATATTGAAAATACTTATGTAACCCTTAAAGTCAATATGCGATAAAAATAATTAAATTGATATCAAATCAGTTACAATCTCGCTAAAAATCGTTTTTTGTAAAACATTCGGGAATGTTTTTTCCCGTTTAATCACATTACGCGCTGTATAATTTGTCGTAATCGAATAATATACGGTTGAGAGGTAAAGTTACGAAGTGAAACACTGGTATACCTTTTGAAATCAATTACAAAATGATATCAGACCGTATCGAGGAAGCGCTTTCATCTAACGCGATTACGTTTGGCAATTTCAGTTTGATTTTAATTAGAGGATTTTAAATACAACCATTGTATAAAAGAGGATTTGGTATTGATTGGTTGGTAGGTTCGTTGGTAGGTTGGTTGGTTTGGTGTGAATATGGAGAATTTCGTAGAATTGATTGATGGAATAGCTCTATTAAATTGAACATGATAAAAGTTGATAATATGACGTATTGATCCTACTAATGTTATAAAATCGTTTTTTTTGTTTTGTATGTATTTATAATTTATGTATGTTTGTTAATAATTCATACAAAAACCACTGGATGGATTTTAATGGAACTTCGCATTCATTTATCCTATCAGAATAACACATAGACAAAATATTAATAAATATATTGTGAGAATTGTCCAAAATCTACCCTGCGCAGACGAAACTGAACACCAGTTTTTTTTAAAGGTCTAGACTTTTAGGCCTGATGACCTTTAAACTCAATCGGTAGGTAGGTGAGGCGAAGACCAGCTACTATACTAAATGTTAACACAAAACAAACACATACTTACACCGATGGCTACAACCATAACCCTTCCTGATTCACCGTGGTCGAGTAAATAACTTCACGCTAAGTACGGATTGTGAATTATTTCACGATCACCTAAGTACCGAGTGCATTGCGAACAGTCTGTTTAGAGAGACGAGTCCCGGTGTTTACGTTCGCACAGTACCGCTGGTTAAAGTGGGCTCTGTTTGTTATTCCCGTTCCTAGTTGTTTGCTTTTTTACAGAAATCCCGCGCTTATTTCGATGAAGTGAAAAAGCTGACTACATCGGGGATTTGTTTTGCAATAAACAAGCTCAGATTTGAGGTTTTCCGCTATCCCTGTTTGTAGTTTTGTATTGCTAAATACAAAAATATGTATTTAAATGGTATATGTATTTAAATTTACTAAAGGTCGCCCACCGATCAAAATTCGATCTTAATTATAAAAATATAGCACTCAACTTTAAATACAGTCTGTCTGTATGTTGAATGTTCCCACCTAAAAATAACTTCGAAATTACAATGTAAAAAATATATATTTAAAACGTCATCTTTCTCTATTATTTGACATTGTCATGAAACTTGTGTGGGTCGCATGTAAAATTTTATTTCAATAATTTAATAAATTTTTATTAAATACACAAAAATAAAAGCTATCTGAGCTCTTTCTCCATTTAATCTATAACTGTACCAGATTTCAAATTACTCCGTTTGCGAAATCCTCTTATGAAGAGGTGCTAAGCTTTTGCTTCACGTAATGATATAGATTATAGATAATAGTATAATATTGATTACTTTGTATCATTGTTTCACGGCATACAAAGGCTATTCGTATATAACTAGAAATCAAAAAGTTACAGCTATGCTGTCGCGTGACGTGCGGCCCATTGTGGGCATAGGCAAAATAGTGCAACGCATCTTAACCTCTGGTTGTGTAGATGTTTATTGGTGTCGATAGTCGCCAAAAGACAAAAAAAAACCGAAACATAGTCTATCTAACAACACACAACTTTGAGGTTAACACATTGGAGTGATAATGAACCGGTCACAAGCGCCAAACACACTGTTCCAGTTGAAAACAGAGGCCGCCTCAATTTACCGCAGTCCTATTCCTCTAATTCTACTGAAAGTTTGTTTATTAAAACTAAAATAAATTGTTTGTCGATAAATTTTTAATAGTATACAAAAGGAAAAATAATGGTTAAAATTTTTTATTTAGACAATGGAAAAAAGTCAGAACTATTCATTATTTCAAAATCTTTTTTTTAATAATTTTTATTTAAAAAGCTTTTTTTAAATGATTAATAATTAAATAAGCTTTTTTAAAAATAATTTATAGCTTTGATTTGTTAAAAAAAATGCACCGCAATTTTGACATAGGTACTTAATTTACTTTTCAAAACCATACTTTGTTTTTTCCAAATAACCTTCCTTTAATTCCCTTGGAAAAAGGAATTTTTGAAACAAAAAGCATTTTCGTGTATGCATTTTTTAATAGAAATTAGGTACATGAATTATTTCACTTTACTTTCATGTTTTAGAAAATAGAAATACAACGTGTTGCAATACAGACGGATTAAAAAGAGATATGTCACACCAATAAAACACGCAGACGGATGGCAGGTTATATTTCACATCAGGACACGTGACCAGACCATCACTCTAATGTCAGTCACCTTTCGTTCCGCGATCAATCTCGCTAATCCTCGATTTGCTACTAATAGGCGGCCATCAAGTCAATGGACCAATCAGTGATATTTCAGACGTGAGCATTTGTAGATCTCATATTGACTTATAAGTCATTAGTAGGTATTTCATACTACATTTGAAACGAATAAGTAATATTTCTAGAAGGTTAAAATCATATTATATTATACTCTTATAAAATTGCCATTTTAACTGATTTGAATGGAATAAAAATATTTTTTCATATAAACGTTTTAAACTTTTTTTTAAGTTCAAAATGATAGTGACATTTCTTTTAGCTGTAAACTAAAGTATTTTTTTACACTGTGTCATGGATTACATATTTTGGAAACAATAATATATTACATATAATAACGCGATTATAGTATGCATAATTCAATATTTTAACCCAGAATATCATAAAATAAATAACCCTTTTGAAATATTCCCAAAACATTTAACGTAAAATTACGAATCCTAAATAGCGTAAACTTGGTCCTATTTATAAGTAAATAATTTTCTCAATAAATTAAACAAAGTGAAGTGTAGAAAGGTCAATTATTATTCAGTTAATTATGATCGAAGTTAATTCTTACTTTTGACTATAAGTAATAAAAAATAAACGATAACTTTCAAACCAATATAATTTACCATAATATATTATAATAACATTGATTGTTTTATGTCAAAGCATAAATAAAATTTGTATTATTAGTTCATTTTGTCGTAGATAAATAATTAGTATTTTAATAGAATAGATTTTACATTTTGTCTAAGCTCGAATGAATACGACAAATAATAATATTGGTATAGTGTTGTTTAATAAGTTCTTTTTTATAATTTGACTCATATATTATTTTAAAATGTAGTGCTGACATACAACATAGTCTTTCGAGAACATATGAATATTATTACGTCAAGAACAAGGATCACACAGACAGATATAATATATCTATATAGTTGATATAGAGATACAATCTTATAGATACACATAGATATATCATAATATTATGAAAAATTAATCGCCGAAATATTTGATTTACGCACATAACTTAAAAACCATTACACCAAATGAGATACTTTTTCTTTTTGACGACGCCAAATATTTTTGACTGAGGGCTTGTTTTACGTTTACCCATATTATGTATATAAAATCGGTTAAATAAAGTTTTTCCTTATTTGCCTTCATGACGATTGTTAACACCATCAATTGTGAAATGTTCGCATTTTATCAACCTCTAGTGACAAATAAAATATCTTTTATTTACATGAAAACTGCAATGCAACAAAACTGCAATAAAACTAAACCATTTGGGGTGATTTGCATTGCTAGTTAACGGTCACAGGTCCCGGTCAGCGGTCACGCGTCACAGCGGTTAAAATGTGACACAACTCGTCACACAAGTAACAAAGCGTCAAACGCGTCACAACCGTCACAAAGCACTCACGAATTAAATATCATGCCTTTGTCAGTAGTTTTCTGTAAGTTATACACTGGCTGAAATATGTTCATTATAAAAATGAATAAAATATGCGACCGCTTTGGTCGATCGCTTTTTACGTTTTATGATACGCAGCTTACGAATAAGTTTTATTAAATTTGAATAAATAAGTTCGGTGTTAAAGATAATGTATAATTGGCAACGTTTATGATAAAATAACATTTTTGTATAAGTTATTCTGAAGTCTCAAGGAGAGGCCATAGTTCACCGATGCGCTGGCCCAGTACGGGTTGGTGAACTTCACATGCCTTCAAAGACTTTCAATCTCATCAGGCATGCAGGTTTCCTTACGATGTTTTCCTTCATCGGTGAGCGAGCGATGGTCTCGTGTTTGGGGTACACTTAGAAATTTATAAAATCTCATTTCAAGACACACGGGAGTCAGGATCGAAACCTCTCGCATTAGAGGTCTAGTCTACCCACCACTGGACCATCGTCGCTCATCGTCGTTAAAATAGGTGTAAACAATTTCATGAACACACATTCTCGTCAAATGCTAATATGAGTATCAAAATTGTGCGCTCTGCGTAAAATCACTCGCAATGAAACCACTGTTAATTTATATCACTTTATAAATATCACACATAAAAGTCCTTTTGAGGATCATTTCTACAACTCATAAAGCATTTCTGCCCAGGGCATGCAAATGAAAATCTTCATTATTGAGTTCATATTTCCGCATTATCCCCTTAAGCACTTTTATAAAGCTTTCGACGATTTTTCATAAAAATCCCTTTGATTAACGGTTTTTAATTAATTTTAATTATGTTATTGAGGAGTAATAATAAATCGTCTGTAAAATTTACTGACAAAAAGGAATAATGACTTTGGATGACATTTTTTGTAACAGTTTCATGCGAATTTTATTTTGAAGAGAAGCTAATGAGTGCAAATTGTATGGACTTGTAGTTGCATAAATAAAATTGAGGAAAAGTCTCGCTTTAAAATAAATAGACTAAGCCCTTTTTCAATATTTGTGCCATAAGATAATATGAGAAGTTTTACAAATCCAAAATATTGCGTATTCAAACTTTTAAGTTATATTATATTATTTTACTTCAAACTTATATTAAAAATGGGAAAGTATAGATGTGCTACTCCATCACTGAATAAAACTACTGAACTGATTTTGTTGTAACTTTGATTTTGTATTTGCTTGTGTTTGAAGTTCCTACGGGAATTTATTTACGGGCACACTTTCGAATTTTACTAGACGAGTCATCTGCTCACCTACCTATCGATTGAGCTTAAAGGCCATGAGGCCTAAAAGTTTAGACGTTTCGAAAAAAAGGAAACTTGCCTGATTTTTTCGTTTGTTATTTACTTTTAGGAGTACAAAAAATACAACGTAATTGTGAAACGCACACGATTTATATGTAATGGCCGAACGCAAGAAGTCTTTCAATTTTTTATATTTATTTTATAAAGTTGCGGTTTGTGAGTTTGTGAGGTTGTAGGCGGTAATCTTTGGATCTAACGAACATAATATTTTCGAAATTCTTTTACCAATCGAAGGCTATGTCATTTGTGAGTTGCATAGGCTATAATTTATCCCCGTACTTTCAGGGGAATGACTTCTCATTCCCCTGAAACGGATACACGGATGAAACAATAGGCGCTGCTTGTATAGTATATTATAAGTAATTATAATATAAGTAAAGATAAATAATAATAATAATAATAATAAATAATAATAAATAATACCCCAAACACGAAATAATAGAATGCAGTGGTCACCCGAACTCAATGAACTCATCATGAGAATCTACTACAGAATCACAAAATTAGAAACTGACCTCACAACATACAGACCATTACTACACCAAGAATTTGTTCTGAAACGCCCGGAGCTCTCACACTGTTCTGTACAAAGGATAGCTGACCAGCGCAGAGCTATTGTAAATAACAAACTTTTATCCCTGGAACGCCTTAACAACATTAAAGAAGAAGTAAGAAATGAATTACAGCAAAGTATAGCCAACACTGAAGTGGAAGAAACAGGCAGTGAACTTAACACTGAATTATCTTTGACGCAAACAACTAACGATAACCAACTACACGAAACACAGCTAGATATTAATATTGACATAGAACCTGAAAATAGACAGAATAACACACACACTCAAAACCTGTCGTCTGAGGCAGCCCTGCAACTGGAGACTATGTTTACAGATGTAATTGACAAATTTAGAGAAACTGATCCAACAAGCAGACCGAATTTACCAAAACTAAAAACATCAAAAAAACTGGCGCTCATTATAAATCACTTAAATTCTAAAACAATACCAAATATTATTAGGTCAGATATAGATTTCGAAACATTGCAAACAATTATTTACTGCGCAGCCTATACTACAGTAAAATTCAGTGGTACCAAAATATTTGAACATACTCAAAATTTCAACACAAAACGTGAAGCCCCTTGGTGGCAGAAGCGCCTAGAAAAAAGAATAAATAACCTAAGAGCGAATATAGGGAGACTCACCGAATATATAAGAGGTACCCGATCACCAGCACTAGAAAAACATATAGACAGAATAAAACAACACTTTAAAATACACTCACAGCATGAAACTCAGAATACAGAAATTCCCCACTACCTGGATACCCTGAAACAAAAACTCAATACATTAGCTAATAGATTACGAAGATATAGAGAAACGACGAACAGGAAAAGACAGAATAAAGAATTCTCTAATAATGAAAAACTATTCTACAGAAATTTGAATAAACAGCAAAATGATCCCTCTGAAAAACCATTACCTACAACTCAGGCTTTACACGATTTCTGGTCTAAAATATGGTCCACTCCTAAAGAACATTCGCACTGTCAATGGATAGAAAAAGAAAAAGATAAAATTTTTGATATAATACCTGAAATGAAATTTGAAAACATAGAATTAGCTCAGCTTCAAACTGTAATAGCCAAAACACATAATTGGAAAGCTACAGGAACAGATAAAATACACAATTTCTGGTATAAAAAACTCACTTGCACTCACCTTCTTTTACATCAGCATATAAACACATTCATCCAGTCACCCGACAAAATGCCAAAATACATAACCGAAGGTATCACGTACATGCTACCTAAAGATCTAAAAGATTCTGAAAATCCATCTAAATACCGACCTATTACATGTTTACAAAATATTTATAAAATAATTACATCATGTCTAAGTGAGGCGATATATAAACATACACAAGAACACAATATCTTAGCAGAGGAGCAAAAAGGTTGTCGTAAACATAGCCAGGGATGCAAAGAACAACTAACAATAGACGCCGTAGCCTCAAACCAAGCATTTAAACACAAGAAAAATTTACACACCATGTTTGTTGACTATAAAAAAGCTTTCGATTCCGTACCACATTCATGGCTCATATACATCTTAAAACATTATAGAATAAGCCCAATCATCATTACCTTTCTTGAAAAAATTATGCTTCACTGGAACACGAAATTAAAAATATGCGCAGATATGAACACGACCGTGGAGACTGATGTCATCCCTATCAGAAGAGGTATTTTTCAAGGAGATGCTCTAAGCCCTTTATGGTTCTGCCTTTCACTCAACCCATTATCTTCTTTACTCAACTCCACCGAAACAGGATACAAAATTAAATACAACTCATTGCACGCCCGACTTACCCATCTCATGTACATGGACGACATTAAAATTTTCGCAAACTCCATTCAGGATCTACACTATTTAGCTGACATCACCCAAAATTTTTCAAATAATATTTGCATGGAATTCGGAGTCGATAAGTGTAAGATCCAATCTGTAAATAAAGGAAAAATAGAGAACTCGACGTACCGACTAAACAATAACGAAGTAATAGGACCAGTAGACCAAGCTGAGGGTTATAAATATCTGGGATATAACCAAACGCAGGTAATACACCATAAAGACACCAAAAAAATGTTACGAGATAAATTTAAAAATAGAATCCATAAAATACTCAAAACTCACTTGAACTCAAAAAATACAATTAAAGCTGTTAACACTTTTGCAATCCCAATTCTTACATATTCATTTGGAATAATCAAGTGGACTAAAACTGACCTTAAATCTTTGCAAACATCTATTAATACGGCACTAACAAAACATAGAAAACACCATCCAAGATCTTGTGTTCAGAGGTTGACCTTACCTAAAATAGAAGGGGGTAGAGGGCTGATAGACATCACTAATTTACACAACAAACAAGTCACACTTCTCCGATCATACTTTTACAATCGCTCTAAGGAATCCCCAATACATAACGCCATATGCCAGTCAGACACATACACACCACTCATGCTAGCCGATCATTCTAAACCAATCACAATCATTTCAAATCAACAAAAAATTGACGCATGGACTCAGAAGTCTCTGCACGGCCGCCATCGTATGGATTTAACCAGTATCAATGTTGACAAAGTAGCGTCAAACATGTGGTTAAAGAGAGGCGAGCTGTTCCCAGAGACCGAAGGCTTTATGATAGCAATTCAGGACCAGGTCATAGACACAAAAAATTATAGAAAGTACATCATCCGGGATAACACAGCAGGAAGCGATCACTGCAGACACTGCCACAGACAACCTGAAACGATTCAACATATCACCGGCGCCTGTTCATCCATAACACAAACAGACTACAAACATAGACACGACCAAGTAGCAGCAATCATACACCAGATACTCGCACTCAATCACAACCTCATCACAGATAAAAATCCATACTACAAATACACACCACAAATCATACTAGAATCACCAGATTTTAAACTATATTGGGATAGGACATTACTGACAGACAAGACCGTACATCACAATAGACCTGACATAACTCTGCACGATAAACAAAATAAGATAGTTTACTTTATCGACATCGCCATACCTAATTCACACAACCTCACAACCACACACACAAATAAACTAACAAAATATACTGACCTCACAATAGAAATAAAGACGCAATGGAAAGTTAACACAGTCAAAACTATTCCGATAGTCATTTCAACCACTGGCATTGTACCTAAAACGTTGCACACTTCCCTCAAAACACTCAACATTCATCCACTCACATACATCACCTTACAGAAAGCAGTCATCCTCAACACATGTCGCATCGTCCGCAAGTTTTTAGCTAATAATAATAACTAATTAACACATCACCTGTAGTTGTTTGGCCACAAGCCCGCAACTTCAGTAGAACCCTGTAAAGGAGAATGGAAATCCCAAAAAAAAACATAATAATAATAATAATAATAAACTTTATTCATATCTAGGATGTTACATAGGCTGAATCGTGATTGGGATCTCCTTTTAAGTACATATAGACTTGTGTTAGGAGATCCCGCTCTTCCATAACATTAGTGTTCCATAACAATAGGATACTCCACTAGAATCGTAATCCATATTATATAAGAATATATATTTTTAGTATGTTATTACAATTTATAATGTAAATAATAAAAAAAAAAATTACGCGGCTAAATACAATATGTGTGTGTGTGTGTGCGTGTGTGTGTGCGTGTGTGTGTGTGTGTGTGTGTGTGTGTGTGTGTGTGTGTGTGTGAGTGTGTGTGTGTGTGTGTCTGTATGTGTGTGCGTGCCCACATAAGTCCAATTTTTGAGTTCATTTAATAGTATCTTTTTAACTTCAAATTTTGTCATTGTATATATATTGAATTTTTTATTTATTTTATTATAGAGTTTAGCAGATTGATACCTGAATTGTCTTCCCGCAAAGGCAGTCTTAAATGTCTCAACTGCAATGACAGTTAAACAGTAAAATACTACTTATTTCATTATATTTTATCTCATTCTAGTAAGAAAATACATAAGCTATTATAATATGTACTAGCTTCGCACGCTCAGTTCAAACAAACAAATATGGCTTATTCTTTTCATGTTAAGGCTAATGAAGGTTGTAAGGTATCGACGTTACAGTCTATTCAACTATAATTTAGTGTCATGCCCGTTACCAAAGGTTTAAAAATAAACTCTCTCCGCTTTTAACCCGCGGGTCAATTTTTATGCCGTCACTCAAATTCATGAGACTCAACAGACGAGTTCATTCACACGTCTTTCTTACTTATTCGTAATGTACTTGCGAAGTTAGTGTCATGAAAGATTTTCACGACTTCTGTAAGTAGTGACACGACAATCATGACATTGTGTGGTTTGTATTGATCATTATTATTGATGATTACACTCATATTAAAATAACAATCACATTACATAATACCAAATTCGAAACGGAATTAAAGTAATGTTATTTAATCAAATAATAATAATACTCCAATAAATGATTTTGCTTGGAAAAAGTGGAGAAATAGACTTTTACAGTTTTTTTTTAATTATTAATTACTAGCAGCTGCCCAGTTAGTTAAAAAAGTCCTTTTTTAATATATCAAATGGTATTTCTAGTACCTTCGAGAATATGTGTACAAAGTTTCATGATGATCGGTTGAGTAGTTTTACGCGTGAAATGCAGTAACAAACATCCCTACATTCACATTTATTTTTAATTTTTATTTTATTTTCTTTATTGTATACAAACAGCGTATTGCAATTTAGAATTTAACACTAAACATGCAACAATATTATATAAATTTATAAGTAAGGATATCCAATATAATCAAAGTACTTTTATTAATATTGATAAATATTAATGTATCGCCAATGTAATGTTCAAATGATAAAATATACATTGACAAACCTAAAAAAAATGTAATATCATCAAAAGGCCTGAAATATATCAAATCCAGACTAACAATAAGCCTTACATGTCGAGCGAATTTGTGATGCATAGTCAGGAAGTTTGGATTGCTTTATTAAACTCTAAATGATTGAGGGCTTTGAAATAAAACGTTGAACGTTCAACTTGCAGTTTGTGGGCCTTAGTTTTTTAATGATTGAAATGTGGGTGGTGAAAAAATATTTTGTATTTGGTAAAAAAAATTAGTAAAAAAATATATTAAAACATAAATTTAATAATTTAATAAATTTACATCGCATGCGTCTAGGAATATCTTTTTCATATCTTCTCATTTTTATGGATCTATATTTAGACCATCTTGGTGTTTATTAAGAGATCCGTCAGTGTACCGATGAAAACTGATAATGACATGAGTTATTTATAAATTAGTCTTGAAGAAAGAAAAAGGAAAAATTAAGTGATAATAAGAATCTACTTAGTTATAGGGAAAGGACAAGTTATTTAAAACAAGAATATATATGTTATTTAAGGAGAGATGGCCAACACAAAACATCTTAAAGATAAAGAAAAAGAATAGACTTAATATATTTCTATTAGGCTAGTTTTAAACTCTTATGTAGACAATAATATTATCTTTTTTACAGACCGGACATGTAACATCTACGCACTTATAATTTATGCCTGGAATATTAAAATTATTATTATTAGTCTATTATCATGAGTGGCTCAACATTAAGTTTTATGGGTATGGATGTTTGTTACGCTTGCACGCAAAAAGTACTTAACCGATCATTATGAAACTTTGTACACATATTTCCGGAGCTACTAGAAGTAACATAGGATACGTTAAAAAGAAGATTTATTTTGCTAACGTAGGCGAAGCTGCAGACAACTGCTACTACAATATAATCCTAATTTTGCTGCTTTTGGTTATGCTACTACTCTTTGATACTGGCGAAATGTGTAGTAAGCTCAAGTGTTTGCTAAGCGCTGTGGGCTAATTTTAAATATGTAGGTTTCACATTGTTTTCCTTTACTGAGCAGTCGATGTATAATCAAAAAGGACCTATATTACATTGTTGCGTACATGAAATTTTACATGACCTGTGCGCTTTAACCTTCTTCAAAAAAAGGAGGGTCTCAATTCGTCTGTATTTTTTATGTTAGTTATCATAGGCTAACTAGCAGACGTGCCATGATGATAAGTGGCTGAACCCACCAACCCACAAACATAACTATCGTTTACTTTTTTCTTTTTTCGCTGGGAGAGCCCCCCAGGCGAGTATGTTGTACTCGCTGCACCCGAAAGATAGTAAGTGGACGCAGTTCTACCCACTAAAACTCAGCGAGCGCCACCAATGCCGCCTTTGGTGAGGTGTCCCGGATCTAGCAACAGGGCATCTCGACGGCTATTCAGTCCCTCGGGGGACCGACGCCACCTCCACATAGGTTGTCCCGTACCACAGAACAACCCCTCCCTACTTAGGGACAGTACAATGAGGTGAAGTCCCCGTTCTCACCCCTTGCCCCTTGCTCTTTTGCCCCCTCTTAACTAACGTTTACCTGTAACTATCCCGGGTAACTTATTTATGTGCTTCTTATCCTGAGGCATAAGATGTTAAGTTTCACTGTCAGTGAGACTATCACAGCATTATTCGCCTTTCTCTCCGAAATACAGTAGAGCTGTTTTACGTGAGAATCAAGTAAGATATATGGAAGTACTCATACAGCCAAGAGATGATGATGATGATGATGACATAACTTCGATACATCTTAGACATAGTTCAAGACATGAAACAAAAAAAAAACTACTCAGCATAGCAGCTCACACAAGAAAAAATCTATTTTAGTCCTATTCAAAAAATATATTTTCCCTATTATTGCCTAGCTCCACGCGTCATTTAATATGACTTGTAGAGCGACAATATCTGTAATGTCTTCTTCACCCCAACTCAATGACTTACACAAATTGTTCTGGCGTAACGGAACACTGAGAGCTTTTTGTGAAATGGTTTGCGCGAACTATCCCCTCGTCTTGCAAAATAAATTGTACCGCTTCGCAATTAACTTATTGCTTTATTTTTGTTCCGTATTCAAGGGGTGACAATGGTGTCTTAGGCCTTGATCGTACCAGCGGCTTTTTCAGCGAGCGTTAAAAAACGTTTCATTATCATCATCATCAGCCTTTATCTGTCTACTGCTAAACATAGTCCTCAGTGAACGCCAAGACGAGTTATCCCTTGCAACAAGCATTAAACACGGACCGGCCACTGCACGGAGATCGAAACGAAATAATCTAATAAAAACATTGGTTTCTGTAAAGTCGGCTTACGGACGGTAGTTTGTAGCATTACATGCAGCACGAACCGAACTGAGTCGATCGTTCGAGCCGATCATGCCCCTCTCTTGCTTTCAGAACGCTACATGACGTCATCTTTATCGTGCATGCTGCCCGTGATATTGTGTTATTAGAAGTTGTCACGTCAGAAACATTTGTGCTACGGAAAATTTGTGCGAGCTCAACCCTACTTGAATGTCTTTATAAATAAAAATATCATTTGTTTCTCAAGTACAAATATCGCGATGACAGATTTATATATAAGAAAATGCACTAGACTCATACTTAATACTGACAAAATATAATTGTAATGAAAGTTGTATGCAGTATTTGTATATTTCAAGAATAGACCATACTTATTTAATAACTTTTATAATTAACTTTTTTTATAAATTAAATAAACACTACGCAGTATGCGTACTACGCAGTAGTCGAAAAATTCGTTTCGATAAGAAACGATACTTTGATGAATAAATATAACACAAACGGGTTTTAATTCGAATATTTAAAATAATAACAATCATCCCTAGACCCATACTAAAGTTGATATGTACAGAAGTTATATTATGTTCCTTCAGTTACTAGTAATAATAATATATTTATAAAATTCGCTTCGTCAAATAAGTTCTAAATAGTATGAAAATTGCCAATTTTAAAAGGAGATTTAAGTTTCATCAAAATGCAATTTATAAAGATTCTTATATAAAGCTCTCTTGAGAAATATTTCGAGGAATTTATAACCTTGATGTATCCGAAGGCGCATTAAAATTTAAAATATTTTCATCTTATTTCCCGAAGCTCGAGCTCGCAAGACCAAACTAATTTTTGATTGATTATACTCAACTAATTCCTTGAAACGCTTTTCATAACGATTTGTTAATGCGAATACTGAACAGCCTTAAGAGAAAATAGATTTGATGTTTTTTTTACATCTTTTCAAATATTTGCAAGTTTATTTGAATGAAAATGAAGTGGTTTTAAAATGAATTACATATAAAATGGTATTAGTGCCTTACCATAAATTATCGAATGTACAAATATATCCGTCCAAAAATATGCCATGAGTCGCGAATGTAAACGAAATTTAGATATCTAGAACTGCCTTTTTTACGCCGGTAAATGCTCCTTTGTATCCCAGGAAGGTATGCGGGACTCGCTGCACCCGATGATGGCATGACTAAAATTACTACCCACTAAAATTTTGCCATACTCCTTCTCTCCGTCATACTACTGAACCGCGGGTTGGCGTTGGCGATTTCCATGACTCTGCTGAGGGCTGCCTGCTGTTGTGTGCAGACCTTCCCACGGGGATAAAGGTTACCCCCCATCTAGAACTGCCTAGCTAAATTTATGAACAAGTAAAACTTCATCATCATCAGCTCTTATCTGTCCATTGCTGAACATAGGCATCCTGCAATGAACGTCAATACGGCGAATCCTTTACCACTCGCATCCAACACGGACCAGGCAAACAGCGAGCTATCGATAGTTTGAAATAAATATTATATCCATATTAATCTACGTTGACATATTTGACATCATAGATGAAATGTAAAAGCAATGGCCTGGATAATGCAATTACAGACTTCCTAGGGCCTGTTTCACAATCTCCAGTTAAGTGCCCAATAGGCTATCGGCAACATATTTGACAAATAGAGTATGGAGTATCTGTCAAATATCTGTCTAATATGTTGCCGATAGCCTATTGGGAACTTAACTGGAGATTGTGAAACAGGTCCTTAATCTTATAAAAACATTTAGCATCCCCTATACAGAGAATGGCAGTGATAATTGTCGTGGGTTGGACCGAATCATTATAAGATTGAAAGATTACTTTTCCATGGGGTAAAAATCACCCGGTTCTATCCTGTTAGTTTAATCGTCCGCTCCGAGGCATTCGAGGGTTAACATCTATTGTAAACATTGGAAAGTCGCAAGAATTTTCTTTGACAACAACATGACAGTGCATTTTTAAAGCATTTTCTTTTATGGTTTGTTTTTTTAGATTCTATAAACATAATGTTATTTAAAAGTAAATTTTTTCGGCTTTTACCGTACAGGCTTAAGCATTCATGACAGTATGTTCATATTACTATAAGATTCACTATATATGTTTTTCAGTGTACATAAATGATTAAATAAATAAAATAAGATTTAATCATCATCATGATCATCATAAATATATGTAAACCCAAGTTTCATTCACGGTATCTTAGAACTCATTAATTCATATTTAGTCACTATCGTACATATTAAGTAGGGTAATTAGGTACTACACATCTGTTTTTTTTTGTATAAAATATGTTCAGCGGGAGTGCTGTACTTGGAAGCTGGGTACCACCATCTTGCATGCTACTTCCGTGAAACAGCTTTGCTGTATTTCAGAGGAAAGGGCAGTCAACAGCCAGTGTAATTACTAAGGTAAAAATTAATTAGGCACCGAGGCAACTATATAGACTAAGTAATAAAAGTGTTTGTAAGTAGTTCTTTTCCGCATTTTAAACAACACAAATTTCCAACCAAATGATCAAAACGAGTGAACTATGTACACTCTATTTGCTATAAGGCATAATGCTAGATCTTATCACGGTACTATCACGGTTATCACATTTCCGATCGTGATAACAACAGCCGTGATGACATTCAGCCCCGTAAGAATGCGTCGAGCGGGGGAAGTTTATTGGAAAAGTTTTAACTGGATTACGTTTGATTAGATGGGGATGTATACGTTGATGAAACTCTGGCCACAGACGAAAAACTTTTATTCCTATACTAATTATGAAGTTTTAATTAAATTCTTATTAATATCCCCCTCCATTATATAAAAAGTTAGATGTCGGTTTTGTTTTACATTTGAAACAGAGATTCATGATTTTTATACTAGGAGGCAAATTAGGTATCCCATAATCGATACATAAATAGATACATAGATAAACTTTTTATTTACGATTTAACATTACACACATATTAAGTGTAAAGTATAAACTAAGAAATAAAATATCTTATCAGTACTAATAATATCACACTAAAATACAGAGTATATGTGAGCTGCAGAATCGTAAAATGGCATAAACATGTCTTATGAAACCAAGTTAAGGAGTGGTTTTTTCTACCTGATCACTGGTATTTAATTTGACTGCAGATTTGCAGCCACCGGCATTGGGATTTGGGAGTCACCTATTATCTGACTCCTATTCTCATACTTTAAAGATAATTTGGCGAATAGATCGCCCTATATCCATAACATGTTAGAAATCTGAATCAGTCGGGTGCACTGCATGGATATTACCGAGACTTCTAGCATCTCGGGATAGGAAGTTTACTAGTAACTCGTTTTTCTTAATCAATGTTAATTGGTTAACGTAGCCTGTTGACCAATTAATATTAAGGTATCTTACTTTACTTTGTCTTATAAAAGCTATAATGTTAAAAATACGAAAGTTTGTAAGTTACGACTAAACCTATTTGGCTGTAAGTTGAAATGGTGATAGCTTATCCCTATGATAAATGATTAGGATAAGGCTAAATTTTATCCTGATGATTTCAAAGTACTACATAATTCCTAATTACGTCAGTTGAAACGTTAAAAACGATGAAATTGTCATACGCACAAAATGTATATGTACTAGCCGAACGTAACAATCATTCAATATGTATAGAGACGTTTTATTTTTATTAATAGTTTATAATAATATTAAAATATAGTTGTATCAAATTTATAATATTATTGAAATTATCATGATGATTTTAAATGTGGCTACAAACATCACACATAACAAAAGCTACAACAACAATGCACGATCCATTGATGTGAATTTTTTTATCAAAGTTTTGAAATAAACAATACCAGAAAGTAATACTGCTATTCTGAAAAACGCAACACAATGTTTGCTGGAATACATTTGAAAATGCACTAAAATTACTCATAAATGTGAGCCAAACCAAATCATTATTGATTATGAAATGATCATGAAATAAAAATCACCATCACGGAAAGCATAATATGAAACATAAACCATACTAAATTTTGTAAAAAAAATCTTGTGTCTAGATGAGTGAATAATCGTTGTAGTGGCAGTAGGCGGGTCATACTCAAAAGAACGGATGGCCTATGGGCCATTAAGGTTCAAGAGTAGAGGCTGTGTTTAACGAAGTGTTGGTCTACCATTAACGAGGCGGGAAGACAATCTCCGTGCAGTGGACGATTCGTCTTAGATGCGTGAGACAAGTGATCGGCTGTCTTGGCGTTCATTGTAGGAGGCCAATATCCAACAGTGAGCGGATAAAGTCTTTATTATCTTATCTCAGATTCATCCTCATTAGATATATAGATAGATAGATAGATAAACTTTTATCAGGATAAGGAACATGTAAATAGGCTAGTTCCAGGTAAACTAGTTTCCGTTCAAGGGCGACGGTGAACACTCACCACAAGGTGCTACGATTGCCTATCTCACTAACATAAAAAAACATGATGAATTTATATTAACAAAGGAATAATATTTTATGAAATATTTAAGCCGTATTAATTAAACGGAGAAAAGGAACAAAATGGATAAAACCTTATATTCTTAAAACATTCTGAGAAAATCTTTTATTAGTATAGAAGATTCTAGTTACTCAGAAGCCATTACGAATTCTACGTAGGTGGCAACATTAATGACAATTGGGTTCTATAGCTAATTGGGACGGAAAGTCACCGTCTAAGATTTTAGTCGTTTTAATAATTGTAAAGGTAATAAACTGTAACATGTGTATGCTATCATTTTAATTATATATTTTGGAAGAAAATTATACCAAATTACCTCTCCTACTTTCTATAAATCCTATTTACACTCTTATAATATAACGTGTTGTGTAAACGTTTTATTTCTTCAGGTTTTTCTTTACTACTTATTTAGTACAATTTAGGCATTACGATGCGGAAGTCCATGATATGAAAGATTGAATAATATATTTGTTAGCATATGTTGGTAAGGGGCTCGGACTCTTGAGCGAAAGGGTCCGGGTTTGATCCTGACCCCCCCTTCCCCCTCTGCGTTACCTTGAAATGGGTTTTTCTAAATTTCGAAGTGCACCCTGACCATCGCTTGCACATCGGTGAAGGAAAACATCGTGAGAAAACCTGCATGCCTGATGAGATTAAAAGTCTTTGAAGGTGTGTGAAGTTCACCAACCCGCATTGGCCAGCGCCTCGGTGAACTATGGCACGAATCCCGATGCCCTCCTCGCCTGATTTCGAGGAGGAGAACCGTGCCGAGCAGTGGGACATTTATGGGTTGCTATTAGAATATGGCGCGAACAGCAATTTTAGTGCCAGGATAGAAATGAGGGAGGTGTTTTAAGCGTGCATGTGCGTGCACTGACATATTTGCTGTACATAATGCACGTCTTACGTAGCAAATATATAAAAATATTATGTATCTCGCTGTGAGGACGTTATCCTCATTGAAATCAGACGAGGGGAATATTGCGCCATGGCTCATTGTTGCGGTGGCCCAAAGCAGGTTTGTGAACTTTACACAGCATCAAAGTCTTTTAATCGTATCAAATATGCTGGTTTCCTCAAGATGTTTTAATTTCACCTTCTCAGAGTGGTCGTTAGGAGTCAGGGTCGAACCCAGGTCTCTTATTAAAAATGCTAAGCCCATACGCACTAGAGTCTAGAACATTCGCATAACAAGCAAATGTTTTATTATAAAATATTCCAGAAAAAGCTACGTTGCTTAAGGACAGAATTAAATCTAACGGAATAGCACACAAAAAACATTTTATAAAAGGAATTAGAATGTACGATGTAAGTAAACTCCTGGAGAAATTAAAGTTTATTTGTACCGAGTCCTCCCACGATCCAATTTATGTGTAAATATTAGAGTTGTGTCTGCATCGTTTTCGAGTCGATCCTTCGCTAACTTGTTTATTTTTCAACTCAAGGTAATATCTTCATACTACAGCGTATGCGAAATCTGGGGCACGGATAATTAAAAAGTGTATGCTGTATCAAATTTTAATTGAACAGCTTCTAGTCTAAGATTGTGATGGTGTATAATCCAGATTAAAATATAGATTGTATCATAATGATACTATACATGTACAAAAAAATACATAAAGCTCCTAAAAATATGAACAATAGCAATCAAATCGAAATGACTTCTACAAAAATGTTTCCAGGGGATTTATCGAAGATTATTTATCTCGAAAAAAGGTTGCGCTTTTGACGTGACGTCTTATAATTCTATGGGGCCGGCTGCACACACTCTCTCTCTCTCTCACACACTCTCATGCGGCGTTACCTCGCTCTGAGGCGTTCCATTTAAGGCTTAAAGTGCAAGCGAGAGCGCGGAACAACCGACAAAGAGGCACAATCGGCCCATCAGTATTTTTTTATGACATTGTCACGTTAAACTATCGTCAGTAAGCCGACTTTACAGACAACCGATTTTTGATCGTAACTAGTCCTTCAAAATCTCCATTATATTTATAATTTTATGTAACGCTGAAAAGAAACCTTCAAGTGATATTTTAGGCTGTATGCACGACGACAAAACATAGCACATCAGCACATCACATTTATGCGTTTTCGATCTCCGTGCAGTAGGGCTATTCTGTAAGGTCGTTTTCGAATCTCGAAAGCGGAATCCGCGGTGATATGACGAATTTGGCGAATTTGTATTCTTTAAAACTCCGCTCCCTATCTATGTCAATAAAGTTCAGTTTCGAAGTGAGCTCTATCACTCAGGTGAAGCTCGATATCGAAATGGTTTTTACAGAACAGCCCTACAGTGGTTGATCTTGATTGGATACGGGCGTGAGTCGATTGTCTTGGCGTTCATTGAAAGTGGCTATGTCAGGGTGTATGAATGTACGAAAAAATTGTCATAATAATCATGATTCCACGAATTCATGCACTACGTAATAAAACTAAAAAGACTAGCTTCCTAGGAAAAGTCTTGTTATGTATATCGCAAAATAGATACAAAGCTAATATTTGATTTGTCTTCCGAGCAACATATGCTAATGAAATAAAAAAGATATTTCTTAGTGTTAAAAATATAGAGCTTTAAAAAAGTTTTTATCGCATTATCTCCTTGATAAATATTTCAAATTGTGTATTTGCGTACAAATTTTTCTAGACGCTAATGTTTTACATGACACCTTGTCGTTAGCCGATTCTTAACAATCGAATACTTGGCATAAGATTAAGCTAATGCATTCATTATCTCTCCGACAATGCATCTTGTCGATCGTATTCGCTGAGTTAAGCATATATGCATTCAATTTATATTCAAGACCGTGCATTGCTGTTAACTATCTTGATTAACGGTAACGAATCGAATATCTTCAAGTCCTTTATTTCGCTTTCCTGATTCATTGCTGTGCCTCTTTGGTGTTGTGGTTTAGTGTTTGTTACTGTAGGTACATATGGAAGATTTTGACGTCATTAACCGGTTCCTATATTCGTAAAACGATCTGTTTTGCTTAAGAGTCTTAGAATTGTGTGTTCTTTTCACACGATTAACGTAGGACTCGTAAGCAAAACGGATCGTTTTACGAGTGAAGGAACCGGGCATAAAACACAGTTGTAAGAGTTGAGTTTATCATAAAAGTATGTGTATTTTTATATGACGTACTGTGCTTCATACTTAATATTAATTTTCTTTTCTATATGACACTCGTAAGCTTGATGAGCATTTAGTTTTAATATTTTTTTTTAATTGTAATTAACGCGTATGTATATTTATATAACTTATATATATTTCGCTTTTATGTGTATTAATAAACGCTAGGAAAGTTTTATATTAAATAATAAAAGCCTTATTTAATATTAAACTTTCCTTTTATATATAAATATTAAATATAAATGACGCTTTTATATTTAACAAACAACATTCCCAGACGAAAGAAAAAAACTAATTCTCAGCTTTTGAAATACATGGTTGCATAGAGACAATACGCTAATTAATGTTTTTTTAGATATTATTATGACCATTAATTTATTTTTAGTGGAAATGATAACAACATTTAAAAATTACCTTTATAATAAATTAAACATCCCTTTATCTTTCCATCTCAAATGTTAAGCCATCAAAAAAAAAATCAACTTAGTAGGTACAGATATAAGCTTTTTAAAAAACGCGTTTTATGTTTATTATATGCGTCATTATCATCATGATCCTGTCTGCATGCCTCTGTCTGCTGAACAAGGCATAATTGCAGACCTCTGTGGCTCAGTGGTTGGCGCGTTGGCGATCAAGCCAGGAGTTAGCGGGTTCGAATAACGCCAGGGAACAAAAACCTGTCTGTCTTCCTGTGCCATGGCTGTGTATTAAACATGGGTATTTATATAATAAACATCTAAAAAGTATTAAATGAATGCATATGTTTCCGCTGTCCATACACCCATTTGTGTTGTTCCTATAATACAAGTTCTACGGAAACTTATCACGGGACCAGATTGACGTGGTGTAAAAGCGTCCATAGATATTATTATTATATTAGTATAAATCATTTAATTAAAAATAGCATTAATCAATGTCAGTCTTTATGTTCATGTTATTTTTATCCACCAGTAAAGTGAGACTTGCGGTCTGGACATTGTATATCCTTCGACCATTGTAATACAATTATTACAATATCTTATTAAATTATTAATGTAATATTATTGTATATGAATATAAGTTTACTTCAATATGAATAATTAATTAATGCTGTTAAGGTTACATGAGGAATTATTTACAAAGGTTTTGTCTAAAATTAAATTTAAATGTTTAGAATGGGAGTCGTAAAAATAAAATATGGAGCTTAGAAAAAACAAAGTAAAATACGTAAATTAAAAAGAAGCTAAATTATTGTCTTGTTAAAAAGTATTAGCCACCTACATTAATTTTACACCTACATTAAAATATGATCTTAATAATTTAACTGCGTTGTTTTTTCAAAATAAAACATTAAGATTTATTTTTGCTGCCGAAAAAGTATATCAATAACAAGCCAGAACTGATATACTAGGTATACATATCTATCAATGTATCGATTTAGAAAACTATTTTTCTGCTCAAATCATTCAACATAAATTTACGCAAAAATATATTCCTCGGGACCTAAATGCGGTCCCTTTTTAATTTCACCACGTTACCAAGTTTAAGCGGCAATAATTCCTGGCATAACGCACAGGTGCAAACAGTACAATTAAGGGCAGATTAACTTACCCCACTTTATCTCCTGAGGAAAACGGTGCATATGTTTTCTACGGGCGCAGATGTTTCTAATGAATATTGTGAAGAAAAAGGTTTTCATTATACGAACGGACAACGACCTCAAGGGCGAAGGGCAATTTTCTCCTTTAATTTTCACATAAATATAAAGTGAAACAAAAGTAGATAGCGACGATGGTCTAATGACCTAGAGTGACTTTGGCATTTTGAGTCAGAGGTTCGGGTTCGAATTTTGATCCATAGGGCTCTGTGGTGCCTTCAAATAGGTTTTTATGAGTATCTACTTGCAACTGAACGTGAGGCCTTTACCTGTTTATCAGTGAAAAAAAAACATCGGAAGGGAAGACACGAGAGACGAGAACAAGTCACAAATACCGCCCCCTGGAAATCCGTGCCCAGCAATGGGACAAATAACGGTTGATATTATTATTATTTGTATTTTTTTCTTACTTTATAGGTTCCTGCTATATAACGGGCTATCGCCAATTGAGTATAGGTGGGGTGTTATTTATATTGCGTTATAATACCTTTATTTTCTTGTTATTCTCTATGATTAGAAAAATCTATGGTATTGACTATAAAAAATGCTCACGTGCCATATTATAATTATTATGTTATAAAAATAGATTTAGAGATGTAGAGAAGATGTATTTTTTTAATAAACATCTGTGTAAACTTGTATTGAAAAAGAAATATCTCTAATCTGAATCTAATTGTACTGCATAGCTGTAAGTTTTCCCAAAATTGTAAAAATAAAATAAAATAATTGAAGTGGTAAAAATTGAAACAAATAATCTTATCAAATGTTTGATCGAACAATGATTTTAAAGTTTAAATATTATAATAAAATACCAAAAAAAAAAAACACTACTATTATTTAGAAAACTTTTTTATAAAGATTTGATATCTTTTTTTAAGCTCGCAGATTTTTAAATTTAATATTTTTATTTAATTATAAATAAGTAAGCTTCAGTGAATACCTAGTATTAGAATATACAGAATTTAACTAAGCTTCCAAAAGTACAAACGTACAGAACAGAATTAACATTTTTGATTACGCGACGTCCACAGAATTTATGATGATGAGGTGCCTCATTTGCCTTAATTGATCGTCGAGTTTTGGACGTACATTTCATACAAATGCATATTACGAATAGTTCTGTTCATTTTACTACCCTATATCTAAAAATATATTTTTGAAGTAGTTACTCTCGTTTCACTGTGTCTGGAGAGGGTAAAACAGATTTTTTTGGTATAATTTGAATTGGACTTTCTGTATTCCATATTCAAAAAATTGCATTAGTCGGTCGTATCCTTGCAAGGATAATAAGAAATTTTATTTTTTATATAATTTTTTTTTTCAATGATGATTGTGAATTATTTATAAATCGGGCGTTCACTTAGTAAGTCAGTCAATAAACACCTAAAAATATTATTACTTAAATTTTATTTGAGTGTATAAAATATCCAGTGTGTATCCACAAGCAGCTGAACGAAAAATCTTGTTTTATATTTTCCTCACAGAAAACAAATCTTAAAATTCTATTAAAAAGAAAACGTGCTACGTCTCGATTCGTATCAATGATTTATCTACTTTTAAACATAAAGAAAGTGCATTTAAATATAAATTAAGATTAACATCTAAATGAATTTTTGCCTCATTACGATTTTGTCACGTAAATGCGCCAACAGATGAAATGCAAAGTAACTTTGTTCGCTTGGAGGCTTTTTATGGAGATAATGTCCAATGCCTTAATTAACTTTATTAGAATTTACTGCAAACGCGCTCTTTCTGTGATATACGATATAGAACAGGCGACGATGGTTTTTGGCAGCTTTTTGCATGTTTTGTTTTTTATGTGTACTTTGTGAAAATAAAACAAAGAGTAATCGGACACGATTCAAAAAATGTGGACAGTATCATTGGTAAATCCGCAACCAATATGTTATACATTGATTCGTTTTGGGCCAACCATCAATTACGTCACACGGATTTCATATTTCGACTCTTTTCCCGTTCTTGTCACAGATAGTCGTCACATTAGTGAGCCTTCCACTTCCTTAGGGTGACGTTGCATTTTGAAATTTTCACATATTATTTGAAATAAGTATTTATTTTAATTTGATTTTATTTATTCGTGTTTTAATGTGACATTTCGGTGTGTAAATGTGACGTCACAAAATTTAGGACGTCTTCCACTCATTGTCACATAAAGTCACATTTGATCGATCTCTGCCTCCTAATTGTGTCATAATTTGTGGATGATCCCTTGCTTAGAAATACAAATAATAGATAGAAAAGGGGTAAAGCTGTTTCAAAGATTTGATAAGTAGGATAGCTACCATTGTGTTTCTTTTGTAAGTATGTTAATCTATCTAATAACTGTATCTCTGATTTCTAAGCTAAATAGTTAATAAGATCGACTTGTATGTACTTAGAAATCATTTGATAAAGAACGTTATTTAGTACAATTAAATACTGCATCGCATATTTGTCGAAAATTTCGCATTCAATGTTCATTAGTTCATGAACAATGCTAACGTGTAACAATCCATATGTTTATTTCGTTAATTAATGCTACCGGGAATTGTATGATTGGAGCAGGTCTATGCATTGTTTCCTATAAAGCCTTTATATTTTTCAATAATAATAATGTGATATAAATGAATTTGATTTCAGTGATGTCGGATTACAGCATAATCCCAGAAAACTTTCAAGTCCTATCAATGAATTGGTAAATAAAAAAAAAACTGTTTAAGTACTTTTGCGTGTTATAAATGTTTCAAATAAAAGAATTTATTGAAGATACCATACCTTGGGAATAAGGCGGTCGCTGCGAAGTTTCTGTGTATATGTTATACTATGTATAATGTTAAATATTTAAAACATTTGTTTCGTTGATTTTGATTTGCCGGTTCTTCTAAGTGGACTAGTTTTGGAACCGGTAGTAGAGTCCATTTAAGCATAGTCCATCTAAGTATCTATCATCTAAGTATGAAATGGATTTATAATGAGATACTTTAATGTACAACATTTAATTTTTTTACGGTTCGGCCAGTCATCTTTTAGTGACCATCAATCAGCCAATCAGAGCGCGGAACCGGCGCAGCGTCACAGCACAAAATTGGCGGAATTTGTTTTCATAAAAAGTACATAAAATTACCGCTCTATTAAGTGATCTCGGTTTTGTGATCGATGATACAGTTCTATATCAACTTCAAGGGTTCAGATTTAAAAGAAGCTCAAAGTTTAAAGAACTAACTACCACGAAAAGGAGCATACTAAAGAATAATATTATGTTGGTGAAAGGTTGGTAGAATATAATATTATAGCGTGGACCGATAAGATGAAAACTCACTCAGATTGAATGAATAATAATCATCATTATCATCATCACCGTTAGCCTTTATCCATCCACTAATGAACATAGGTCTCCGTTAATGAACGCCACGACGACCGACCCCTTGCCACTCTCTGGCCACTGCACGGCGATCGTATTATCCTGGTTAATAGCCGACCAATACTTCGTCACAATAATATTATTACTATATTTTATACCATTGCGTTTTGTGTTAATTTCTGTTTAATCGTTTTGTTATTACAAGTTAAAGTAAATTGGATTCCCTAATATTTCTGTACAATTGTATTCTGGGGAGGGAAGAAATTAAATTTGTACCGATTGCAAAAAAAAAAAAAAAAAACTGTAAGAATTAAAATATAGCGTAATGAATGTGAACATTGATATAATAATTTGGGTTCTTAATATAATACAACACAGCTTTTGTTGTGTAAAATTTAAACCATTATAAGTAAAATAATTTGCGTTTGCATTTCCAAATCCTATTGATACACGCAAAATTTTACGAGTGTGCCAACAGTTGAACATAATATTATATTATTTTTTAGTTTATTATCTACACTTGGCTAAGTTTATATAAATAGTATAATAACATCTAACTAACATTATGAAATGCAATTACTATATCATTTAAAACATTCACTCAACATATTTTGTACTAACGATTGATTGTTTGCTGACCGTACTTAATAAGGAAGGGGTTGCTCATCTTTGCGGGTATATATTATAAATAGAGAATATTGCCCTCCCGATTGTTTAAACCTCTCTAATTGTGTGTTTGACTTTGCTTTAGCTAGCTCTATCATTTTGCTCACTCCGTATCTCATCGCTTTGTTGCACGCTTGCCTTATATTACAATCTGTTTAATAGCAAATATGCACTGAATGCAAACAATTTCGTACGTTCATTATATTTACTTTGATGTTTTAGGAGTCATATAATTCTTGTTTTCATTATTTTAACTTAGGTATATAAAGCTTTTTATGTATATATAATATATTATTAATTCAGAGTTAGTGCTAGCGGTGGTAAACTCAATTGACGTTCAAAAACATACTTTGATGGTACTATTTTGAATAAAATAAAATGACTTTGACTTTGACTCGGAAAAAATAACAAAACTAGCGTTTTTTTTTTCAAATTATACCTAGAAATGAGATTCCTGTAGCTCCCCAATGGTACAGAAGGAAGAAGAGCAACGCATCTGCATAACTTTTGGTTGTGAAGATGTATAGTCTCTATAGTCGAAGATAGTTACGATAATGTTCCGACTATTTAGTTGCCTCCTTAGAACATAAAAAACAAATATGTTTTTAGGGCCCGTTCGCACGAGCACTTTTACACTGAGATCTAAAAAAGTAATTGCATGAGACAAATGGATACCCATGTATTTGTTCAAACGAGAGAGTTTTTAAGGCGCGGTGCTTTTATATCGAGTACAGTTGAATTTGACATTGAGCGTTGGATGCTAAATCGACTAAGCGCGACGCTTATTTAACGCTCGTGCGAACGGAGCCTTAGTGACGTGTGTCTAAGGGTCAGCAGCGGATAAAAACATTTTCCAACTGTTAGAACAAATTTTAAAGATCTATTCGTTTTTAATATAGGTAATGTTATTTTTAAGGTATCAGTTATTCACTAGCTGGTGCCCGTAGCTTTGCCCACGTTAATTCAATTTACAGTCATATCCGAATTCATGATGATTATTTTGTAGTCTATGTCACCCTGTGATAAAGTAGCATTTTAACGGTGAAATAATTTTCAAAACAAATTAATCTTTAATTTTAATTAATTAATTAATTAAATAATAACTTTTATAATTTGAGAAAATGAAAAATGTATGTCCCCTGTCCTGTACCCTGCCCTATTTAATAGCGAAGCTGATAGTGAAAACCGTATTAAAATCCGTTGAGTAGTTTTGTAAACACTGATGCGCAAACAGACCAACAGTAAACGCGAAAAATATTATTAAGATTAAGGGCCTGTTTCACAATCTCCAGATAAGTGCCGAATAGGCTATCGGCAACATATTTGACAGATAGAGTATGGAGTATTTGTCAAATATGTCGCCGATAGCCTATTCGGCACTTATCTGGAGATTGTGAAACAGGCCCTTATAGTAATAATAATAAGCTTAAGATACATTATAATATACATTAATAATGTTTATTTACTCAATAATAAGAAATTAATATAATACAATATGTAAATAATATGTGTAAGTTACGATTGAAATGTTTTCGTACACAGCTACCGAGGAATATGGTGTCTTAGCTGTGTCGTTGATTTAGTGGGGCCTGGTTAGGTGTGTGTTAGACGCAGTGCCGCATTTCTCAGCGTCACTTGCGACCACATAGTTTATAGAGACAAATTACTATTTACCATTTTTCATGTGTTAACAAATGTTTCTTACATATATTGTTTGTTGTTTATTTTATTGTTTCTTATTGTTGTTTATTTTATTGTTGTGAATGAGAAGCTAGTCTCAGGGTTACTTTCCAATATTCGTGGACACTGATCACTATGATACAGATTATCGCTCTGAGTAAGCGATAATCTTGTGTTTAGGGTGCTTTGTGAAGGAAAACATCGTGAGGAAACCTGGATATGAAGTCTTTGAAGATATTTGAAGTTCTCCAACCCACAATAGGCCAGCGACTCGGTGAACTATGACGCGATGCACTCCTCGCCTGATTTCGAGGAGGAGAGCCGGGCCCGATAGTTAGACCTAATATTATACGAGTTGCGATATTACTTTTTTTTCACAAGTGTTGGACGCAAAAGTGTTCATTGAGGGAGGCCTATGTTCAGTGGATGGATAGAGGCTCACGATGATGATGATGATGACCCTACAACAACCATTCTTCTGTATTTACTTATGATATTTTTTGTTACAGGTACAGAATATTTTTGAAAAATCCATTCAAGTAAGCGGCTATTATTCCACATTTCCACAGTAACAGGAACTTGTTCATAATAGCTTAATTATTTAGTGTAATAATCTATGTAAATCTGTAAAAATAGATTAATCTGGCTTTATAGCGTTCAAATTGAAAACAAAATTATTTCGGTTTAATTTGGGTTTATCTCATTAACGGTTTAACTATAATGATAATGAACCAGAATGGCCTAGATAGGCTTTAAAATGAGAGGTCTAGGTTCGATTTAGACTGGTCCTGAACCGAATACCCTATTAATATTATAAACACCAAAGTCTGTAAGTATGGATGATTGTTAGCCTTTACGTAAAAACTAATGTATGGATTTTGATGAAACTTTACAATAATATAGCCTATACATCAGAATAACACATATGCAATAATTTATCACCGTACTCTCACGGAAATCGGAATTTATATCCGAGCGCCGTTTGTATAGTATTAGCACGACCTCTTGAGTCTGGCTTTGATCTCACCAATGCAATTAAAATAGATTTTAGAGATTGCTCCGTGCACCTGAAGTCTGAACATGGGAACATCATCAAATGTGAAGAAAAACACCGTGAGGCCTGATGAAAATAAGTCTTTGAAGGCGTATGAAATTCACCAACTTGAATTGAGTCAGCGCAAGTGAACTAGAGTTCAAAACCTTCCTTGCCATCAAAGGAAACCCGTACCAAGTCCTACATATTAAGGTCGATGATAGTGATGACGTTTTTGATTTTTTTAAGTGTTATACAACTTTTCATTAACAATGTACTTGAGCTTATTCAATTATTACATTTTCAACGTCCACTGCCAATTTCATTGTGAGCCACGCTGCGATTGCCCGTTATATGGATTAAGTTGGGAAATAATTTTTATTTTGATGCAAATGTAAGCACTTGAGGGAATTTACATTCGAGTCATTGATTGTGTATTGTTAATTTAATGTGTTTATATCTGGAAGCTTCTGAAATAGAGTTTTTGTTCTCCTTTACGAAATATCCACGGCTTTACCCGTGTGTTTCAAATTACAATCGTATAAGAGAAATATAGTAAACTTAAACTTAAGAAAATCTTACACCTAATAAGACATATTATTATTAAGTCAAATATTAATATATGGCTTTTTTACGCTTTCACGCGAAAACCACGCAACCGATCATCATGAAACAATATATCTCGGAGGTACTAGAAGTAACCTAGGATAAATTAAAAAAAGGATTTTTTTTGTTAACGCGGCCGAAGTCGTGAGCAACGCCAAATGCGTCTGTGTGCGTTCTAAATACACAAAACCTGTCCCTGTTGAGACATATTGGACGTCAATGATGTGCAATATGACAGAACGCGCATCCGCGGCGGAAGGTAGGACAAAAAATATCGGGAGACTACCGTGAGATTATTCCAACAGCTTCCTACCGAACAAAAAACAAGGAATGTACAGTGTCATTTAACTACGATCGTGTTCGAACTGTGTATCGGACGTATTCTAAATATATATAACATATTGTATACTTAATATATATTTCTTATTAATTATTATAAAATACTTGTTACATATATTTTAATACAAACGGTGAAAAATGTTGATAGATTCGAATCTCGTAAGTAACGATTAATAATCCAAGAAAATAGGTCTTTAAATCAAAATTTCGAGTTAAAGCTTGAATTTTTTATAAAAGTTACTTTGAACAATTTAAAAACGAACTGTGAAAAGACAATATAATATGGTAAATATTTTACCATATTACAATTGTCTACTTTTGGCTATATAGCCATCCCATGTTATCAGGATTTAATAAATGGATAAATCTATTAAAATTCCTATTTTGGTAGCTTTCGATTTAACAATAATACAATCCTGTTTGTCGCATAAACCCACTACAAGGGATTGTCAATCCATATCGAGGTCAGTGACCTCAGAGTCAGCAAGAACGGGGAGTCATGCTCACTCACCAGCACTCCCTCTGCATATGACCGAACCACTGACTTTTAAAAGGCATCTTATTTGGCAAATTCTCTGAAATTTTTAGTATGTATCGAATAGAATAGTATATTTCGTTACAAGTGCGGAAAGCCTGTCATTGCAACGAGTTCCGACAAATGTCGACCCGAGCCGAGGCGCAGCCGAAGGCGAGGGTTGACAGTGGAACAAGTTGCAATGACGGTTCCGCACGTGTAATGAACGACTATTTTTAATACAGTTGCGAAAAAATAAAGCGATTTAATAAAATACAAAATGGCGCCGAACTTAAAAGAATATAAGCATAGATTTTTTTCTCCACCCATTCTGGGTAGGCAAAGGGAACTATACCCATACAGCCAAGCCTTCAGTGGAATTGTTTTATTGATATGTAATAAAAATGAAATTTAATGGGATGAAATGAAATGAAACCTAACCTAACTCATTTAATCAAATCATTAAATCTGATATTGATACAAATTAGTAGCATATTTTTAAAAATATTTGTAAAATCTTCGTGGTTGGTTTTTTCTTTCTTTTTAATATATATTATTTTGACAGTTGGGAAAGAGAACGCACGAGTTCGGAAAAGGTAAAGAAAAAGCACGAGTGTAATGTGTAATAGCCCACTTTCCGAACGCTATACGTCCCTGTAATACGCCACTTTTTGAGCAACTGTATTAAAAAATAACTTTACGATGTTAAGTAATAGGTTCAAGAGTATAAAGTAGAGGAAGTGTTGGTCGACCATTAACCATGTGAGAAGATGATTTTCGTTCACAGTGGCCGGCATATCGGAAAATTAGTGAGCGACTCCTGTGACTTATATACCTAACTATTTTCTTTTCCGCTCATCAAATAAAAATCATGTTAAATATTGCTAATTTGATAAAAAAAAAGTTTAAAATTAAATTGATCTTGTAGTCTTAAAATGACACGTTGATGATGATAGCGCGTCAAAATGTCAAGCTACCGTAAAATGTAGTATCGTGGGCGCTTTGTAACTGGAAGCTTTGTATTTTCCTATTCACATCACCGCGGTACGGATTCTTTGCGATACAATTTTATCTCAATATTGCTCTATGCATATCCAATGTTAGATTCGATCTGTTTATTCTACTTCCTATTGAGAGCTAGATTTTCAAATGATTGCATTATAGTATCTAACAAAAGGCGTAGTGGACGTCTTTTCAAATGTAGGAAATCTTATAGACATCCACTAGTTACTTGAATGTTAATTTCGATTTAGATTTCTATTAAATAGGCGGCAAAAGGGTATATTATTTTGGTTACCGCTTATTTTATAGAAAATTTAAATTCGCAGAATCTTGGAAACGGCTTCAACGATTCATATGAAATTCAGAATGCTGCAGTTTTTTTAGGAGGCTATAAATCGATTTAGCTGGTTTCATTTTAAATATTTGATTTAAACCAATGGAAAGCTGTTTTTCCTACGAAACAATTTTATGCGAAAGAATATTAGTTTAGCGGTCATTTCTCAAAACTACAAAAAAAAAACCCGATCATCGGTCAGCTACTTTTACTAATGTAAAACAAAACAAAACAAAAAAAACGAAAACAATCGATGGCCCATTTAGAAGAAATAGGCCTTTTCAAGGGTTCACGAGTGAATTTAAAAAGTGGGGTACAAAGGTACCCCAGTGATTAACTTTATTAGAATTCGAAGGCGCGTCACCAGCGTACTAATGAGACTTTTCTATTGTCCCATTGTCACTTTGAATTCAATTCGCAAGCGAATTAAAAAGATCCAAGTATTAGGAGTAGCTACATTCAATGAGTGCTTAATTACTTGTAACTAAAAGTAATGTGCTGTGTGAAATTGTGTTCTTATTAGCCTATGATTATCGAATATAATGATAGGCTAATAATAATTACAGGCTAAACTAGTGTTTACAATATTATACATAGAACTATAATAATAGAGATTTTGAAGCTAATACATATTTGAGACGTTCACCCGTTTTTCATCCGGGTTTTCAATTACAAAAATTCTTTTATCAAATCTGACTGCGTGTTTTGAAAATTAGCAATCAATACGACTCGTAAATTTTGAAGTGAAACTTCTTTAGAATCGTTGCGATTTCAAACCGGATGCAACGGAAAAAACGACAGGTAAGAGACACAAATACAAATGAGCGAGAGAGCAAATGTGGATGTATATGTATATTGCACACTATTTGTTGCTTGAATTTGAGCATTTAACATTTGATTCACTTCTATCGTGTGTGAATCGCACACACACCTTTTTTTGTTTTTTTTATATTATTATAAACTTAGGATATTTTTATTGTTTTTAACTTGGCAAAACTACGATTAAGTCGCTGAACAGAATTTAGACACCATGACACGAAAAGCACACTTATATTATCCAAAAAAAGAGCTTGTAATAAAATAAAGAAAAGCGTGACATCGTTTGTAGCCACCGCGTTTGATTCAATTTTACTGGAAATACGTGCAAATATATATTTTCAATCAAGAGATATTCCATTACGACATTAAGTATGTAAATCAACCAATATATTTGACATTGATACCCTCAACCAATCCATCAACAGACGGTATCGATAGAAATATTAGAGCTATTGGTTTTAATAAGTTCACGAGTAATACGCTTACGTTATCATTATAGAAAATGGCGGACCGAATTCGATCATTAATGAAGGTTGTTATGGTGAATGCCAGCCATTATTCCTCATTAAATGTCCATTGAATTTACTCAGTATTGGTAATCTCCTCAACAGTCTAATGATACATTTTCGGAGGAAAATTCCGCTCTTCATATTCTGAGAGTGCTTTTGAAAATGGTATCGTATTTTTTGTTTATATTATTATTGATAATTGAAAGAGTCTATGTGATTCGGAAGATGGAAAAAAAGTCTTTAGCAACATTTTATTCCATTGAAAATTGTAGTCAAATTAATTAAAGTGGTGCCATTAAATTTCTTTTTTATTTCACCTTATTTTTTTTAAATGTTCTAAGGAGGCAACGGAGCAGTCAGTTTTGTTGACCACCAAACGTGCACACTTACACATACACATCTGCATAACCTCTGGTTGTGCAGACGTGTTGCTCACCTTTTCCCTATCGATATGGGCCACCAGAAACTCACAAACCGCACGAAACTCGACAGCATAGCTGACTCTTTACGGCGGTGTTATGTAAGCGAAAGATTATTTGTGTTGGCCTAAGCATGGCACTACCTCTTGCTAAATGTTATATAGAGCCGTTTCAATAAGTGCTACTATATAACAAAATACAGTAATTTTAAATATAACTATGTTCTGAACAACTGTTTTGATATTTTTTCCCAAAAATATTAATATGCAATGAATAACAAAATGCCTCATTGTTATTGAAGAGCATATTGTCTGAACATGCTACGCTATAGAACTGATGAGTTCGTGGGGCTCTGGAGAGGGCCCTGCATACAAGTATGAGGGGTCAATTCAACTAAAAGGGACGACGGTGTCCGTCGAATGTCCATTCCAGACAATATTAGTGTGGGCTTTAGCGTTTCTTGACTGAGGTCATGTAGAGAACAGAAATGGGATGAATTTAATGATAACGTTTATAAGTCATAAATATACTATTTTTATTAAAGACTGCTGTTGCCCGCAGCTTCGCTTGCGTTAACTAAGATTTACAATGGTATATTGGCAGGATTACCTCACAGATATAAAAAAAACGCTGAACACGGGTCTCCTCCTCGGAATTAGGCGAGAGCATCGGGTGATATTCCACCGAGGCGCTGGCCTAATGTGGGTTCGTGTATTTCACACACTTTCAAAGACACAGATGAGCGAGCGATGGTCTTGTTTAGGGTGCACTTAGACATTTAGCCATTTAGCAACCATTTCAAGGCTGTGATGCCTTGGTGTGATGGGGGTCAGGATCAAACCCGGACCTCTTACTCAAGACGATCAGTTATACTAACTGGGCTATCGACATACTTATATCCTATGATATTATAATATGTCACTACCTATATAAGCTGTGCGTGCGACTGTATTCATAAACGGCTTGACCAGTTTTAATGATTTTTTCGTGTTGTAGTGGATTCGAAAATGGGTTTAATATCAATTAATCCGGTTCACTACACAAGGATTTGTATAGAACATCTGTCGGGTGCGCTATTTTTTACTATAACCAGCTGTTGCCCGCGGGTTTGCTCGCGTTAAATTCGGAGTAGCGCAGTTCTGTACCTACGTATAGTAAATACAGACAAATTTTTTTAACTACCTTGCGAACTTTCATCTCCTATTTCATGCCCATATAGGTAAACTTAAATAAAACAAAAAAAATAATAATATCAATGACAGTTTTGCTAGAGTGGTCAATATGCGATTATGTCATTGCATTTTAATGGCTGCGATTTGTCTGTCAGCACCATTAGAATTTAACAAAATACTCGACAATCCGAATTTTGCGGATATATGTTGTCGACTCGAAATCTTTAATTTTTTATGTTTTATTATACAGGTAAGGTTTTGATCGAGTCTATCGTACCCCTGCACGAAATTATTAATATAGAAATCGAACATGATTTTTTCTCTATTAACATACAATTGCATATTTAATGCGTTTTCAAAAATAATTATCCCATTTATAGTCAACGTTTATCAAGTCTTACGACACCATGTCGTCACAATTCCCGCTGTATTTCTATGTCATTAGGGCTCATGTCAGATGTCTGATACAGGGCTGCGTCTGACACGGCCGCGGGCGACACCTTGGAAAATTGGAAGGGAAATATAATTGGAAAATTATTCGGGTTCGCCACTTTCCAGTTACCCTGCGCATTAAAGCATTACTTGGGCGCCTTGAGCAACTCATTTTTCCGTCAAATTGATATACCATGTTATAGGGGAGATATGCCTTCTTAAAAATAATTCAGCTTACCTTTAAAAGTAGATAACATTCGTATGTGTATCTTATACCTTTAAACGAGCAATTCTTGTATATATATATATATATATATATATATATATATATATATATATATATATATATATATATATATAGAATCTGAATCTCGGAAACGGCTCCAACGATTTTCATGAAATTTTGTATACATGAGCTAAAAACGGCGATAAATCGATCTAGCTAGGATAGATTTTTAAAAAACATTTTTTTATCCGTGTTTCGGGCAACAATAAAATATGATTAGAATGTATGTAAATTTCACTGTCGATTTGTATGTCATGATAGCTTAGTGGGAAAATTAGGCAAATAAATCCGAACGAGCCTGGCTCGAATCTCCAGTCCGATTTTTTTTTTCCTTTTTTTAAGATCTTTTTTTTTTTTTGGAAGAAAATTTTTATCGTATTTCACTAAGGGTACCGAGCAAATGCTCGGTCAACCAGTCAACCACAACTGTCATTTTTATCGGAAGTTTTGTCCGTCTTTGGATGGAAAATAGTAATTATGATAATGAAGACATTCAAATAATTTAACAAAATAGAAATATAAATTAATTGAAATTACCAACTTTTTCAACTTGACAAAATTGAACAAAATGATTATCTTATTGAATTAAACCTTTTTTTTACTGGTCATAATATACTAGCAGGATAACGCGGTTTCCCATTTCCATGGGAGTACGAAGATACATTATATTCCGAGTCATTCTAATGTGTAAGCTATATTATTGAGGTAGTACGTGAGGTGCGTGTTTTTTTGTGTCAGTGAACTTCACCTTAAAAGTTTTTATTCTACTCAGGCAGGGTTCACGATCTTTACTCCAACAAATAGCGATGGTCTCATGTTTAGGCGCACGAAGAAATTTAGGAAATTCCATTTCAAGGCACTTCAAGGGTCAAGATCGAACCCGGACCATTTCGCTCAAGAGGCCGAGGTCTTTGATATATTTTGACGACGAATCCATACCCATTAGACCAACGTCACTAGCGGATTTTATTGCGGCTTAAGAATTCAAATGAACCTGATATTTCGCATTCTTTAAAGCTACCCATGTTCATAGTGCTTATTATAACCTACTCACATTATAAATGCGAAAGTTAGTGAGGATGTTTGTTACTCTTTCACGCAAAAACTACTGAATGGATTTTCATGAAACTTCACAATACTATAGATTTTACATCAGATTAACACATAAGCTTTAATTTATCCCCGAACTCCCACGGGAACGGGAATTACACAGGTGAAACCGCGGGGCGCTCCTAGTAGTTTATATAAACAGCTTTTCGCTAAACAAAGATTATTATAAGACAGAACCATTTTCTAAAGTTATAGAAACAGGACAGCGAAGTTTTAGATAATTTAATTCAAGATAGAAGTAGCAAACTAAAAGGCAAGATATTTTCAAAGCGTAATCCTTAATTTTAGAATCTTCTTTAAGTTACAAACTACATTTTGAAAACTCCAAGATTAATTTCCGTGTTATTAAATAGCATGTACTTTATTTGGTATAAAATCTATTGATTTATGAGAATACTAGCTGTTGCCCGTAGCTTCGCCTGCGTTAACTATGATTTATAACGGCCACTTAGCGAGATGGCATAAAACCTTATAGCCTTTTTCGATAAATAGGCTATCTAACACTGAAAGAATCATTCAAATCCAACCAATAGTTCCTGAGATCAGCGTGTTCAAACAAACCCCTCCAAGGCTTTTTTCGCAATAAAAGGTAGCCTATGTCCTTTCTCAAGCTCTGGTCTACATGTGTACTAAATTTCATAAAAAATCGGTGCAGTGATTTAGGCGTGAAAGCGTAACAGGCAGACAGACAGACAGAGTTACTTTCGCATTTATAATATTAGTAGGGAAGGGATTATACCAAACGTAGAATTCACTTGTTTTAAAAGTTTTTTCATGAAAAAATATCATAAACGTAAAATTGAAACAAAATGTGTTATTATGCCGTGAATAGTAGTATTATCACACTAGTTTGAAATACAAGCTTTTGTAAAGCATTGATTTCCAACAATTCAATGTATTTCACTGACAAAAGAAACATTCAATCGCAAAAACCTTATTGTAGCTCTTTTCTTATCTGTGTCAGTTTTCCATTTGAGAATTCAGTGCCAAAGGCTTTTAACAATACATTCTGAATGAATTTAGTCTTTCAACATTTCCTTATAGAAGCTATCAATCCATTTATTTAGATTTTCACATTTTTTGCGTGAGTAACATATTTTACTACTTTAATAAATTGGTTAGTCATCATCATCATCAGTTTATTAATCATCTCGGAACTGACATGTCTTATAGGAAAGAGTCTCGTGAACATGACATTCGTAGACAATGTCGAAATATCGAGTTTCGCGAAATAATGCTAAAAAACATGGTAATTATCCCGTTTTAAATAGTTTAAATACTGATATGACTTGTTCCGAGATTATTGATTAATTTTTAAACACAATTTAAATAGTAGATAATCGTGATATTAATATCCCAATTACCGATACAATAATATTTTTTCGGTATTTTTTAACAATTATATAAAAAACTATTTAGACATATCCTCACTGAAAATATTAAAAACGGGATATTTAACATATTTTATGTTTTTCAGTTTCACGAGCAAGACATTCGTAGAAAATGCGAAATATCGAGCTTCGCGAAATAAAGACAAAAACATGATAGATATTCCGTTTTAAATGGTTTTATTAATGAAAATAGCCGTGTTAATTCAAAATCTTAGGCCTTAATCTTTACATAGTATAAAACAAAGTCGCTTCCTATACTGTAAACTTAAATGTTTGAAAGTATGCTACCGATTTTGATGCGGCTTTTTTAATAGATAGAACAATTCAAAAGGGAGGTTTATATACTACATGCTTAATATACTATTCCGCTCAGATCCCGTTCTAAATCTTAGGTAACACAGGCGAAGCTGCGGGTAACAGCTAGTAATATACATCGCTATTGAAGACATCAAACACATAATCCTAAGTAAGGAGTATGTTTGTTTGTCATTTAATATTACAATAATACACAAGACAAGATGTCTTCATTGGCAAACAGTGCGTGCCTGAAGACGTGGGGGCAAGGATTTTCATTGCGCATATAATGAGTATATACGCTTTTCGTATGCCATCTACCTAGGGAGCTTAAGGGAGGAAATGTGTTTGTTAATGAGTGAAGATAAAAAGGTATATAATGTAATCAACATGTACATTTCGCCACATTACGTTTTCAACATACAATATGCAGTATATCAGTGTTGCGAGTATAAATTAAGATGTCATTATTTTTTGCGGCATTGCCTTTAGGTTTTTGGAGATAGAGTTTTCAATTAAGTAGAACGGTTAAGAAGCCAAATGGATTCTGATAATTTAAATAGGTAGTAAGATTCGTTTTCGATTTCAGTTATAGTTAAAACACAATATTGCTAGCAATATTGCGTGTCGTGTTTTAAAATCTGCGTCTTGTTATTATTCATACGAATATAAAATTTACTTTGCCTTAAATATATAATATGTTATCCTGATTGCTAGAGAAACAAATACTCAAATCTTGACGTTTCACACGTAACATAAATTTGTATATGTCGTAGTATGATTTGATAAAACGTTTTTTTGCGAAAATACTAGGGATTTTGCGAAAACACGGATAATTAGACATTGGCATTACATTTCTCAATCTTACTGAAAAAAGGTAGGGTTTTTGCAAAAATACCTAAATACCTAATATAAAAAGAAACTACTGAACCGATTTAATGTTTTTTTCTTTTAAAAAATGTGTGCTTTTCTCCAACTTAAAAGATAGGATAGTTTATTTCTCGAATTTGAGATAAAATAGGTAGGAACAAAAACTGCTACATACCAAATCTTTTTGACAGAATGAAGTCTATCGGGTCCGCTAGTAAACAATAAAATTTAATCAAAAATATTTTATAATTGTAATTGTTAGTGTTATTAATGAGAAAATTCTTAACTATATCAGATTTTTGAATTTATAAATTTAATTGCAAACCTTTAGTTTAGATTTATTACAATAATACTAAGTAAAATAATGCTTTGCGTACTTGTTTTTCCTCACAAAACTCATTCGTAACATGACAAACTCACTCATGACATTAGTACAAATATACAGACGAAACGTGTTCACTGAGTGAAGTACACCCGAGTAAGAACCTAATCGATTTTGAGTGTAATCAAAATACGGAAGAGCTCTGTTAATACGAAATAAATTTGTACAAATAACATATTATTTTGTCGTAAAATTTTGCTTGATTTCAAGTATGCTGAGGTATGTCGTTATATTTTCTTTTTTGTTTCTTATATAGCGAACTATATTGTTAATTTTTCTGCGTTCATTGAGGCCTATGTTTAGAAGTAGACGGATGAAGGCTTGGTGGATGAAAGACGAATGAAGGATGTCCACAGCGTATTATTACTGAATAACTAAAATATAATACGAACATTGAAGACGGCTTTCTTTGTACAACAGCAAATGATGATGATAATACGAATAACTTTCAGATGTCATTGAAAATAAGCGTCACACAATTTTATTGATGAGATGATAAGAGCTACCTTTATTGATCGCAATAGTAACAATTACTTTTCGATTATATTTTGTTGTGAACAATAAAAAAAAATCTTTTTCTTTCTTTCATTTATTGTTATTATATTATATACCTTTAATTTCACATTCTGCCGTCTTGAAGCATAGCATAATGTATTGATTTGAAACTTGGGTCTCGATCAAAGTTATAAGTATACGCTGTTTACAAATTAGCCGTGAGATTGTTCATTCCAAGATTTATGCTGAACAGAGGACTGATTTGCAAACATGAGGGGAGCGGATGATAATTAATCTGGCCAGACGGGTCGGGGAGAGGTCGGAATACAAATCGCGGTCGCGCCGTGATTATTGTACTAATCGACTCATAGCTCAAAATTAAAATCGATTCTTCCCATTTCGAAAGAATCGATTTTAATTTCGAAACTCTAAAGAGATTTTGAGTCTCTGATTTCATCGAATTGAATTATGATGAGTTATTTTTAGGATGTACACGAGCTAGGGATTAATTTTATTTTAGTTGGTTTGGCAAAGTACGTCATGTTGAGTGGTCAAAAGCCTGAGGGGTGGTAAAGTAAAAAGAGGTTTTGTAAATATAACCTTAAGTGCTTACCGGGGAGCTTTGATGTTTATTTTTTGTGAATTAAACTATAATCCTGAAAATATTTAGTTAGAATATTAAATATATATTTTGAGGTTTCATTTAAAGTAACAACTGAAAATATTAAAGGAATATTTTGGAATAGATCAATATACCGGCCTTCAAACCAAGTTGATATATTATAAATCTTAAAAAAAAACTTATAATAATATACAAAATTATCATTAAATGACGTCACCAATTCCCAGAATTTCGGTAATAATAAAAATACGGACCGCTTCAGTATTCAGTTTTCGGCGCAGGTATAACAATGAGGAGAGTTTATCTGGAATTTTCTATGCAATTTCATTGCGACGGTTTAACATAGAGCTTGAAGCTTTTACATAAAACTGGTAAATTTAAATAAAACTCGTCCCTGTAATTTGTTACCGCACCGTGTCCAAACTGATTGCATTACAACTGCAGTAATGGAATTATTGTATTTGGTGCTGAAATTCAGGAACACTAGCCTTTCGTGTTATCATCATCATCAGCCTTTATCCGTCCACTGCTGAACATAGGCCTCCCTTAATGAGCGCCAAGCCGATCCCTTGCCACTCGCATCCAACGCGGATTGGCCACTGCATGGAGATCGTCTTCCCACCTGGTTAATGGTCGAACAACATTTCATGTTATATTCAGATATTATCATAATATTATATTGATATTTATACAAGAAGAGTATGTACATTTGATAGAAGCAAATACTTTTGTTAAAATCAGTACCGAAACTTAAATAAGTTAACATGTTGATTTTGAATAAAAATATGTATCATAATAATATCTTCCAGGCTCTCTTTTCAGGGACATACTCTGCATCAAAATTATACTTAAGGCCAATCAGACATTATCTCTGTCTGCTTTAGACAACGAGACCCATCTCGTTTAGTGCTGTCTCTAAACCTCTAATACCGGTCAATTATAATAAATGACGGCCGGCTGGTCACGTGGTCAGTCTACTGGAAACATGAATTGGTCGCGGGTTTGATTCCCGCCAATTGAAGATAATATTTTGTATGATGTATATTACCTACACCAGGATGTGTATATATGTGTATAATAACCATAATATATATTTTAATTTAGTTCCTAGTACCAGTAACACAAGCTCATAAGATTGCGGGGCTAGGTCAACGTGATGTTAATGCTGATTAATATTTATTTCGAAATTTGAAATTTTAGTATTAGTAATAAATAAACAATACTGGTTTGTTTTGAAAATAAGCGAAGGAGAAGTGACATACGGCAGGTATCAGATAGTAATTAATGGCCCGGGTGGGGAGAACGGGGAGAAATTAGATCAATTTGCAATTCCTTCCCCACTCGAAGGGATAAATTAACAAGCAATTAATGAAATTGAGAAAATTTACAACACTAATATATTCTTAAAACAAAATATATTTGATCGTGGAATACCGCTAACGAAGAAATTGTTTAATGGTTATTGTATTAGCTGATGTTACATGTGTATATTATACATTTCTTAAACGAAAACTAAAAGTATGTTATAAGAAAAATATTCTAGAAAAATATTATAAATATATTCGTAAGAGAGGACATCAAACTTCGTAAGTGGTTAAAAGATTGCGGTTTAAACAACTAGCGGAGCTTATAAAGTAACCACAAATTAATGTCAGGTTAGCTTTAGCTAATTTATTGGTTGTTACGAAAACCGACTTTAAAAAAGGTAGTGGTTTCAATTATTAAGGCAAATATCTAGAACATCTTATTGTTTTTTTTTCAAAGTCAATAATTGATACTTATCAAATCTATTTTTACATATACTATAATAATATATCCAAGGTGCCAAGACTAATGCGAGTTTTCGGTGGCCTAAGTAGGGGGGGGTTCTATAGGGAATATAACGGCATAAATATCCAAGATAAGCACCAGTCTGACTCGCACTTCTTCTTACAAAATTTCACGATTCTATGTCAATGAGAAATAAAAGAAGTTTTGGTTTGACAGGCAGACGGACAACGAAGTGATCCTTAAAAGGGTTCCGTTTCCTCATTTTGAGAAACGGAACCCCAAAAACATTTGAACATAACCATAATAAAACGAAAACGAAAATAGTTTTATATTTTCAAGGAAATAAATATTGTAAGGGGAAGTTAAAATGGTGAATTGTTTCGTAGATATTCAAAATAGCACCCTCGGGACGACATAAATTTCGTAAGAGATGAAGTCTAAAGTTCTTTGAATTCAGCACATATCGAGTGGTCTTTATACAAAGAATGTTGCGGCAGGCGTGGCAGGCGTTTTTGTCTTTTGTTTTATACCACTCTGTACCCCCCCGTACTCTAGCTTTTTTTACGAAGGGCCCTCAGGTAATGAAGGGATGTTTCAGTGTAAGGACAATTTATTGTTTCACCTAAAATGGTTTCCACTGCCCGTAATAGCGCCCTTAATGGTGATCCCAAATACTTAACACCTGATTTAAAGGAATGATAATTTGGGTGTTGTTTACGTTGTGGGCGTATGTAGCTTTATTACGGTTTTTTGGTAAGGAATTTTAAGGTGATTTTTTTACGTTAATTTATCGGGCAAACAGGCAGTTGCGTAGCCTAAACTAGCCGAGCAGCAGTAATTGCTTGTCCTACAAAATGGAGAATATGAAAAGATTAGTTTCCACTGGGTTTGTTTCGCCGGTTCTTCTCAGTGGGCTTGCTTTGGAACCGGTGGTAGATTCAATTAACGTTCAAAAATATACTTTATTGTACTATTTTGAATAAAAAAAAAGACTTTGACTTTGAACATCTTTTAGGCATTTTATCATTTAAGTTTTTTTTTCCCTCCTGGTATTTTTGAGGCTTTACTTATACTATGATCAAGGAAGGCATGAAAAACCTCAAGAAACCGCTTTAAAATAAAAAATTTTTTTATTATAAGAAGAACTGCGTAAACGAAAAATACGATTATATTATGTTTTTTTTAATTTAAATCAATAAAAAAAATTAGGCAAAGGTACTTTTTTATTATACTACAAATTTGATAAGTTTTAAACAACTGTTAGGGTTACAGAGAACTATCAATAATTTTATTGTTCTATAGCGTGTTTGGTTATTAAATATATCAAGATGTGAAATCAAATATTTGCCTTCAGAGGATTTAGATTAATATAAAGTCTGTGCATCACGTAGCTTAGTTTAGACGTATATGCGTTAATGCAAGAGATTTCCAAACCTTCCTGACAGGAACAGGAACGCCGTACAAACTCCCCGGAGGCCTTATAGTTGGGGGAAGGTAGGCGTGCTTAATTAGACAATAATGTCAAAGCAATAAATCACTATAAATATATGCCAAGTAAATAATAGACAAGAAAATGTTATATTGTATTTCGACGTATTCCTAGAGAAATATAAGAATATAATATGACCATATAAAAGTCCTTAGAAATTATCATAACAAATATTGCTTACGATTTTAACGATAGTCAAACTATGAGATATCAAATCAGATCATCAATTTTAGAAAATATATGGTACTACTTCTACTTCTGACTATTTACAAAAACTTGGCGGTAAAACGTCTAACCTTTTGCGATGTGGATTAAAAAAGAATTTTATTACACTAATTAAAATGAACATTCTGTTTATATTATGTATAACCTATAAGCTTTTAAATACATATAACCTATAAGCTCTTAATTTTACATAAAAATCGTTATGTGTGTTTCGGAGGGAAGAAAATATTGACTAATGTATCAAAATAGGTAATGAATGAGTTGCAGGTAATGTTCATAGGCCCTCACCACTTACCATCAGGGACACGTTTGCCCAAGTTTTTTGCCGTCTATCCAACTTAAATGGCAAAATAATGGACTTCAACTGACTGATGATGATGTCAAGTCTAATAATGGGATGGTAGGTGAATAAACCACCTCGTTAAGAACAAAAATAAACGTAATTGGTAATATAAGACCCATCCCGTTATGGGGCATACAAATTCACCAACCCTTTAATCCGCCGCTCGCTTATTTCACTTGTACCCTCGTTGGTGAAATTGTCTAACGCCCCTCCCTTTATGATGTAATTTTGGTGGTTGAATAGACTTTGTTCCAGACCATGATGAACTTATTCTGTTCATGAAATGTTTGTGTAAAAGTATTTTTTCATACATTATTAAAATAATTGAACTTTAGTAATATTTTTTAATGTTTCAATGATAATGACTATTAAATAATATATTTTAAGCATTTGACTGAACAAAACATTCATTCATTAAAGCATGGCGTAATATTATCATTTATTATTCAGTTATTACATTATTTACTAGCTGCTTCCCGTAGCTTCGCGCGCCTTATGGCTGCTTCCAGATTGACAATGATTATTTTTATATCGTATATTATTCAGGGATACTGTAGAATTTTAATAGGTAAAGAAATTTTGAAATCGGTTCAGTAGTGTTTGACTATATTCGTTACATACATACAAATCTTTCTTTTGTATAAGAATACAACGGGATCTTAGAAAGATTATATAGGCTAGGTAAGAAGAGATACACATTGAACATTAATTGTACAAATCCTAGAGTAGTTCCTGATATTAGCGCGTTAAAACAAACACATTATAAGATTTATTAGGTTTCTTCATCATTATGAACTTCAGACTTTAATGATTAGAAATATTCTTCTCTTATCTTCCGCCACTACAGAAAACGTAAACATGTATTTATATTTTCTTAAATTCATACATAAACATGTAAACGTGTTGGTAATTCAGTAACCAACTGCGCAAATATGAGTGATGTTGTTATTATACAAAACTTTCGTATGCCGTACGTTAAGCGTGCTTTTATAAAATGTAGAAAGTCCGAATTCGGAAAACTTAAGGAATAAGAAGGGTCCCGTTACATGAACTGAATATATAAGAGGACCTTAAAATTCCATGCGCTTTTTCCTTGCAAATTGCAGCATATAGCAACACTTATTGGACTTTCTCCTTTATGATATAGGGCTCACAGTTCCCTGTACTTATTCATAACCTATTATCAAGCGTAATAGCTCATCTTAGAACATGTACCATAATGTTATAGTAGAATATATTGAATTATAATTATGCTTCGCTGTAATAGAAATATTTTTATTTATTATAATTTGCCCTCTTGCTTTTATAGAAAGTGCTGAACATAGATGAATGAATAAATTAAACATGATGAATGATTCTCATGGAGTCTCCTAAGGAGTCCTATGTTCACCAGTGGTCCCACATGATGATGATGATGATGATAGATTGTGAAATCTGCGGGAAATATTGCTATTGTTCACTTGTAAGTGATAACACGAATAAGTTAGACGTCATAGTCTTAAATAAAAAAAGTAATAAAATCTTCTATTTTTTTAAGCGGGAATATATCCACTATCCAATGTCACACAGACTATATTATCTAATCAATAAACAATTAATTATAATGAAACAATAAACAATTAATTCAATTAAAATGGATTCATAGTTCAGGCCTAAGCATACATCGACGGCTAAATAAATTATATAGTTGGTAGACACTACGGTGCTTGCTCGCCAGCTGAACTTGGCTTGACACGCTCCCGCGTGTCTAGATCGCATTTTTAAACGACTTCAAGGAAGGAGACGTTTCTCAATTCGACCGTATATATGCTTTTTTATGTTTGTTCAGGGCTTATCGTCCTTTTTTATGAACCGCCTTTGATAATTCTTTTTTTGTTGGAAAGTAGTTGTCCATATTGAGTTAATTACACATATTCGGAAGGTAGAAATCGAGATCTACATTTCTGATATAACAATGTTTGGGCTAAGTTTGTTTGATGGAGAGACCAGATTTTTACGGAACGTAATTTTAATTGTTGGATGTAGGACTGGCACAAACGTAAGGTGAACCAGTGTTTACAAAGACAATAAGGTTTTGTAACCTAGCCGTTTTAAATGGTTGAAAATAACTAGAATAGCGTACAATGGGAATGACATGTTATAAAAAAATATATAACATTAAAAAAAGTTTGTTTAATAGATTTTTTCATATCAATTAATTGGGCAGCCGCTTATTGTGAGTCGGAATTGATTTTGCCAACCTTGCTAAAGGCAGAAACACACGTGTCGCGGCGTGTCGTGACGCGCCAGAAGCATATCAGTTTCATACATTTAATATGGTTAGGGACATATTTGCACGTCGTATCGTTGCGTCACGACACGCCACGACACGTAAGTATGTTTCTGCCTTGACTCTGTTGAATCACTGTAAAATTGGTGACATTCATTCATCATTTTAGAGTTCAATGCACTTGTAGGCTATGACTAAATCTAAAACAAGTGAAATCAAAATCAAATCTATATCAATATTATAAAGAGGAAAACTTTGTTTGTTTGGTTGTAATGAATAGGCTCAAAAAGTACTGGACCGATTTCAAAAATTCTTTCACCATTTGGATTCAATGTAGGTTACATTATCCACGAGTAACATAGGCTTAATTTTATTCTGAAAAAAAAAGGGTTCCAAAAATAAAATAGGGTTCCAAAAAATAGGGGTTAGGGTAAGATATTTGGGTTTTTCGGACACAAGGTGTAAAAAATCATCTAGAAAAGTTACTTATTATGCGTACTAAGATCCCGTTGTAAATCTTAGTTAACGCAGGCAAAGCTGCGGGCAACAGCTAGTAATATAATAAAGCTAAATGTTATCTATGACCCACGCCTCAATAAAATTGCGAGAAGAATCCCGTAATAACAAGACGCGTGAGTAGACTCGAGGATGCTCCACCGGTCCTCGGTGCAGCGCCATTGAATCAAAAACATACGTGGAATAACCGACAGATATCGATAACGCGCCCTACGAACAAAATTTCTGACGCGAACAAAAAAAAATTACAGTTCATAGATGAGACTAAAATAGAGAGAAATAGAATTTTAGGTTTTCATAGGTATTATTATTTATTTATCTGTAATGCTTTATTTAATGATTTAAGCTGAAATAACTTTTTTATTTATGCAGAACATTGAAGTAAGGAAGCATAATATAATGTAAACGTATCGTAGTTTTGCATAAGACCATTTGAATGTTATATTTATGACGTGACCACGTCTTATAATTTTATTTGATGGAGCTGGTTGCACGCACGATGAAACATGACTCATGCGGCGTTACCTCGCTCTGAGGCGTCCCATTTAAGGCTGGATATGCAAGTGAGGGCGCGGAACGAGCGACAAAGAGGCACAATCGGCGAATCAGTATTTTCTTATGACATTGTCACATTCAACTATCGTCAGTAGACCGACTTTACAGAAAACCAATGTTTTTAAATCCGTAAAATTCTGTTGATTCATTATAATGTATCCAATAAAGTTAACAGGATACATTTTAACATAATTTAGGCCCCGAAAGCGATCACATATTTGACACAGAAACTTAAATAGAGAATACTTACTAAGCATACATTTAAGGAGTTTTATGTTTAAGTTTAGTTAGTAGTAGAAACTAATTCTTAGGAATTCGACGCTTTTATTTTCGGATAAAGTTAAATTTTATTAGCTACAAATTCTAATTTTGGATTTTCTGGGCAAAGATTTAATGAGAAATAATTGAAGAAAAGCTTTCAGGATAATGCAATCAAATATTTTAAATAATTTTATTTTAATGGAGAAACCATAAAAGCCATAAAACCAATTAGTTGCTTATTGTTTAATGAAGAAATATATTATTTTATTTCTTGTATAAATGATTAAAAAAATATAACTGCCGTTAAAGTAAATCACAATTTTAATCTTTGTCTAGAGTTCATCTTATTTTGAACTCTCGCAAGAATCTTGCGACTTGAGTATAAACGGAAATTAAATATAAAATCGGTCCAAAACAAATGAAGTTAATCACAAAAACGGAATGCACAATAAAATAACAAGAGTAAGCGACAAAATTTGTCATTTGGAAAATTATATTTAAATGTCTAGACTGGACTAAGTGAATTACGAATAGCTACAATAACAGATATAAAATGAATGGCTACGTTCATTCGAACTGCGGTACTCGTAATTAAAAACTTTTTGTCTCGGGACCACCTTCTCTGGGCTTGTAAAGGTATACGGATTCACTAAGATATTACACACTAGTATATTAATAGCTAGGAAAACTATAATTCTTGCAGATTAAGTATATTTCGAATATCGCGTAGTGATAATCGTAGTATTATTATTAATATGGCTAAATATAAAATATTATTTTTGAAAAAGGTATTAAAACATCCGCACAAGTGTACCAATATGATAATCATCTGTCCGGCCGATTTCAGCCTTGGGACCACTTATATACCATTCTTCGGAAGGTAGTTAAGTCCCTTAATAACCTTGTGACCAAGAATGGTCCCTAAAGCAAGCAAAACGTAGGGTTAAGTGACTCGATCTATCTTGGCTAGAATAAACTGTAAAAGAACATGGTCATTTTTGAAAGACCGGCAATGTACCTGCTAATATTCTGGTATAGCGGATGGATGCTGCTTTCACTTACTATCAGATGAATCGACTGTATGCCTCCTCTTCTATACCTACATAAAAAATATTTGTTCTTGGGTCTTTTTCGTACAGTCCTAAAAATATAATACAAGCAGCGCGCGCGTTTCACTCGAGTATTTCCCACCCCCGTGAGAGTACGGGCATAGATTACAGCCTATGTGTTATTCTGATGTGTAAGCTATACTATTGTATGTAAAGTTTCATTAAAATGGATTCGTTAGTATCTACGTTAAAGAGTAACAAACATCCATACTTACAAACCTTCCCATGTTAGTAGGATTACATAATATACATCATGATAGATTCAGTTACTATCCAAATTATGCAAAAGTATAATAACGTGAAGTAACATTAATTGTTAGTCATTATTAAACTTTTTACTAGTTTAAAAACGCAATCTTTTTTATAATCCTAAATTGCGAGATAAAATAAATATAGCACCGTTGGATTTTCTAACAATTATTCCCGTGGGAGAGGGAACTTTTCCACGCGAAGACATTGTAATGAGAACGGGTTTTTGTTAGTGCACCATGTTTTATTCTAGCCTTATCTAGGTCTATAGTATGTCTGTACAGATTTTGCGAAAAAACAGAATAGTTTTGAACAGGTTAAAAAGAGATTTTCTTTGTTATGAAAATTGTTATAATTTTTTTATAACTTTTTTTTCTATAACTAAACCATAGTCGTGAAGAAATAATCATTAATTGGACTTTAATTATTATTTCTTATAAAATTTAATTGTACTTCGAACATATTAATACCTAAACATATAAATGAACAACCGTTTATTTTTTAGTTTTATTGCGATGTACAATATATTTTTAGGCATAATAAGCTTTGTTGTGGACTTTTTGATTTTGTTCTTTAGTTTACTTGAGTAATTTGTTCAATATTAAGATATTCTATAACTTATTACATAAGCTTGTGATCATATTTTGGTCAACAAAACAAAAATAAGTTAATTTAAGAGCAATCATCATCGTCGTCATCATCAGCCTCAGTCCGTCCACTGGTTAGCATAGGCTCAACTTAATGAACTCCAAGACAACTGATCTCTTGCCATTCACATTCAAAACGCATTGGCTACTGCTCGAAGATCATTTCTTCCCACCTTTTTTTATTTAAATTTTCAACCTTATTTTCATCTATTTGTTAACCGAATCATTAGATATTATCGAGTTTTAGCTTCTTTTAAAAACTATATTTGTGTAGGTTTCCTTTATTAAAGAAATATTATTAGAGCTTAACTAATAAAAACTTTTTGTTCCAGGATGTTCAGCTCAGAACCTGCGCATCTATCCCATACAGAAGCAGCAGACGATGCCGGTGGGCAAGTCAGTGGTGCTCACTTGTCAAGCTGACGCCCCGGACCCGGCCCTCGTCTCTCAACCGCAATGGAGGGACCCCAAGGGACTCATTATAAACGAAGCCGCGTCAGTATCCCCTACTTTACGAGTTTGTATGGCTTTTGCAAAAATAACATACACATACATATATTTGGGAAATATAATTCCGAAAATATAACACAGTAAATTTGTTCTAATTCGGATTTTATGTGTTTATATAAATGATAATAATATATAAAATTATTATAATAATTGACCATGATTTAGACATGCAATTAGCATCGGTTTTTCCTGGCTGGTCGAAGCCAGACTCCTGCTTTCAACCAGCTTCTTTGATGTATTATCAGGATAAGGATTGGATGTATCCATACTATATATTATTCGGGATAAATCAGTTGCATGGGTCTGGTATGGGTCAGAAGTCTCGGATAAATTCACTTGAAATAAAAATGTCTCAAGTTGTGCAACTGTAAAAATAAAAATTATATGTATCCTTTCATTAACAGCGCTGGCACGAGACCAGAGATCTACACGGAGCCGATGCCCGCCAAGCAATTGCAGCTGCTCTACATATCGTCCATCACACCCGCCATGGCTGGCAACTACACGTGCGAGGCGACCTACACCAACATGCCACTTAGTGCCAGTGTCGTTTTAGACACTTTCGGTATGGAGCTCAATTGTTTTACACACGTAGCTTTGGATCTAAATATATTGTACAAAATACACAAGCTCTTGCATACAGCCACGCTGGCGTTCACTTAGGGCCGGTTGTTTCAAACCATCTGTTAACATAAGATACGTCGTTAAATTTTAACGTCTGTTAAAAATAATGATATTTGGTCACTAACGTTATTTGCCGCCATCTTTAACGATTACATATTCGCTAAAATTGGTCGATGCATCCTGCCCTTAGATGTACAGCCGTATCTGGACCGATTATGATTAGAAACTGTAGATATTCATTTCATTCAGTGATATATTTTGTTTATTGAATCTGTAGTTCCAAAGATTACTTCATACATCCAAAAGTATTAACCCATGTAAGTCCCTTTGCTGGGCACGGGTCTCCTCCTCTAAATCAGACGAGGAGGTCCGTCCATATCCATTAGGCCCTTGTTCATCGATGCGCTGGCCTAATGCAGATTGGTGAACTTCACATACTTTTAAAGACGTTCAATCTCATTGGACATGCAGGTTTCCTCACCTTTGCTTCATCTTCATACATCCAAACTTTTTGTAAGGTTGGAAGTATGAATACTTATTTTATCAAATATATAGATAATATATATTATATAATTTATATTAAATATTTTTAGTGGCGATCACATGGACGAACGCGAATGAAAATCAATACGCAACAAAGGGGAAGGATTTCAAAGTTATGTGCGAAGTGACTGCAGAACCAGCGCCTTCAGTAGACTGGTTTAAAGAAGGGACACCTGTAAGTTATAGTCATAAAAGTCTAATAGAAATTTGTTTTTTTTTTAAATTGTTACAACCATATTATTAGGCGTATGGGAAATCATGTAACACAATGATACTAGTCTATGTTTTTGAGACAAACTCAGAAACTACAAAAAAAAATCTACTAAAACTTTAAACTACAGAAAAAATATTTTATTTAAGTTCTGTTCCTTTTTTAATGTTAGTTACAACATCTACTTTCAGAAGCTTAAGATGGTGTTGATATATTAAACTTAGAGTTCTTTAAGAAAATAATCAATTATCATAGAAATGATCAGATAAATTATTAATTTATTTTATTTCAGATTTTAACTGGTGACAGATATGTGATTCACGCAAATGGTCTACTTATTAAAAACGTTCAGGAAAGCGATGACGGAACTTACACGTGTCGTGCTGTAGTCATTCAGACAGGAGAATTAGCTGAACGAAACATTAAATTAGAGGTAAATATAAAACAAATAGTATCACAATACAGTCTAATAATATATTTCATAATGTATCCAATATTAAATTGTATTATTTTTATAGGTATACACAGCACCAGAAATGGAAGAGCGCGAAACGAGAGTTGAAATAAAGGAAGGGGAATCAGCTGCAATTACTTGTAAAGCTAGGGGGAAACCACCACCGACGTATTCTTGGATTAAAGCTTCAACTCGGGAGGTATGATATATTTTATTAGAAAATACCCTCGTTTGTTTAATCAAATATATAATGCAATAAAACACACAAGTTGAAATTAGCGTCTATTTTATCTATAATAAGACGTAGAAAAAATTATGCGTTCTTATTTGTATTCTTTTCGTCTATCAGCAAGACTAATTTTAGTTTTAATAGCAGTAATTGCTATTACGTAAGAATAAATATTAATTCTACACTTGCATTTACAGAATTTAGGAACAACGTCGCGCTTTGGTGTAAACGAAATCACCGGTTTGCTAACATTCGATAGAGTGGAAGCGGGCGATTATGGAAAGTACATTTGCAGTGCAGTGAATCAAGCTGGACATAATGAAACCGAGATAGAAGTTGAAGTGCTGGTCAGACCTAAAATATTTGAGTTGTTTAACACGACCGCGGCGGAAAATACCGAAGGACGGCTAGAATGTAAGGCGAGCGGTCGGCCCGCGCCTCGCATCAGTTTTAGAAAACTGAGTAATAGCAACCGATTCTTGAACGGACCCAATGAAGATGCTAGGTAAAATAAAATTATTGCTTAGTCACATAGGGTTTAATTAAGAATAGACTGTTAAAGGACAGTGTCGTATTTTGGGTTAAATTATTATTGATCCTTAAGGGGTATGTTTTGAAAGTTATAAAATTATGATATCGAGATGATTTAATTTATTATGGTGCAAATTTAAATTATTTTTTCTTCCTAATATTTTAATACTATTTTTAGAATAACAATTGAGACCAGCACTCGTCAAACTGGTGATCAGATGCAGTCTTCTGGGGTTATTACAATATCTAAATTAAACAGGACTGATGATGGTCTTTATGAGTGCATTGCTGAGAATGAAGGTAAGATTAAAATTAACAAAAGTAATAGGAATTCTGTAACGATTATTACCGCTTTTTCATGCTGTTCTTATTATATTATATGTATACTATAGGTGGTGAGGCAAGAAAGAATGGTCACTTGACTGTACAATTCAAACCGACATTCGAACATATGACCAATGTACCAATATGGAGCTGGAACGCTCAGCCAGTGAATATAAGTTGTGTCGCAGAGAGTATACCCAATGCTACGATTAAATGGAAGTAAGTAAATATTTAAATATAAAGCAATAAAGTATTTATAAATAAAGCATTTGCAAATGGAAATCTTATTCAAAATAAACAAAAATGAATCGCTGAAATGTATGTATAGCATAACATAAGTACAGAATCATGGCATCGAACGTGATAATTCTTTGTTTTGTTGGATTTGCGACAGATTAAAAATGATAATGGGGCATAGGTATGGGCAAGATGACATTTGCTGATTTCAGCTTATTTTAAACAAAATATTTGTGCAGGTTTCACCAGTATGATTTGGTTGAGTCACCGCAAGTCAGAATTTATGGTTCTGGACCCATCAGTTATGTGACGGTGTTACCAACTGAAAGAAGTTTATACGGAGTTTACAAGTGCATAGCAACCAACACATTGGGTGAGGCTGAACATGAAATCCAGCTAAGAGAAGCTTTTCCGCCTGGCCCAGTTACACAGGTGTGTCATTATTATCAGCAATATAAAATTTTAGGATCTATAGTAACAGGAAATAATTCGTGTATCAATATATTACTTTATTTATGTTTAGAATTTTTTGCGCAATGGTTAATGGTAATTAAAAAAAAGTGCTCTCTTTATTTGTAGGCAAGACAAGAAACAACTACAGCAACCTCAGTGTCATTCAACATAGTTGGTCCAGCTGAAGACATGGGTCCGCCTATACTAGCTTACACAACCCAATATAAGGAAAATGGAAACTTCGATTGGAATCTCGCAATGAATAGAACTTGGTCTGTTAACTCACCTTATATCATTGAAAATTTAAGACCAATGTTTACTTACGACTTTAGATTCGCAGCTGTTAATCAAGTTGGTGTAGGTACTTGGGGAGCACCGCTCACAGTCATCATGCCTAAAAGGTAATCAATCACAGAAAAGTAGTACTTATTGTTATTTTTATTTGAAAACATTTTGCTAACGATTCACTTTTGGCTTAGGTCCCCACCAGAACAACCAAAATGGCGTGAGAATATCAGCTCAGAATCTCTTATACATGGAAAATACGCTGATAGATACGAATTACAATGGAAAGTGCCAGCACATAATGGTGAACCAATTGACATGTATGAAGTCAGTTACTGCCCTGTGAGTATTATACAACGCTTAGCTACCGAAATACTATAAATTGTCATTTATTTGTAAATATTCTTTTAGCATATTGATATGATTTAGTAGCGACGACTTATATATTTCTTTATATTTACTAGGTATTAAAAGTAAGCGGTGAATGGAGAGTATCTCAGGAATCAGACTGTATGATAGATGAGCTTAAATCTTACGAAGCGATCAGTTACGAAGTGCACGGCCTACGTCCTGATACTAGATACCGTATTCATGTCCGTGCACACAATGTCCTCGGTTATTCTTTGCCTGCTCAGCTCTACATTCAAACTGCCCTCGGTGAGTACAACCAGGAGCGTAATGAAATACCGCTCCGTGCTGGTTTCTACGACGTTTATACTGCACCCGAACCAGACACATCCACAGCGTTCGCCACAAAAGTTCGTCTTTGTGTTTTCATTTCATCCTTTTTAGTGTCTATGTTTTTGTGAGTGTCATTTGTTTCTTGCCAAGTGCTTCTTGTAATATTATGTCCTTATTTGTCATGGTAATTTTATTTAGTTTTATCATTAAGTACAACCTTATCAATGCTTTATAGGGCCTCAATTTTATAATTCTTTGTTATTGTATTTTCTTCTAATTAGCATTTATTTTATATAATATTTTAAAACTTTAAGATTAGTTTTGAGTTTGATATAATGTTTGTCATGTCATTTTCGGTCTTATTTTAACACTATATTAAATTCTGTAACGTAAATATTAGTTATACTTGATCATTCCACCGAAATATTGTTTTTACTTGTAATATTAACGTTACAGTTTTTATGGAGACAGTACAAAAGACACATATTGAACAAAATCATAATAATATGTCGTTCATTTGATGCATGTTTATTTTTTCTAATTTGAAATTAAGCAGTCATCACTATCACTAGAGTTAAAAGTTTTGAGTATTTATGTTCCAGTTATTTTTAATTAATAATGGTAAGTTTTATTGCTTCATATAATTCGTGTATCATTTCATTTTATACTATAAAGAATTTGAAATTTTTACATTTATATTGCTAATATTTATGATATATAAGTATTTATGCATATAATATTTTCTAGGTAACCCAAGTGGAAGTCCAGGAATATTTGATTGGGCTTCAACAGTAAAGGATATCGTAATCGCAATATTCTTATTACATATATGTAAATAAGTTAATGTATAAATATATCCTATGTTAAGTCCAAAGATGACTGTTACTTTAGGCACTTTTGTGATACAACTTATTAATGTGTAAATAGCTATTGTAGTCCTTGTGCTATGTTAACAAAATGATTCCACCACAATGAGAATTTAACATAATATAACCGTGTAGGGAGTTACATTTCTAACAAACGTTTAGGCTGCTGTGTCTATACCATTAGGTTAATATTTTATTGATGTTGCATTTTTAATATTAGTAGATAGGAAATTGGCTAAACATTCACTGCCACTAAAACATGTTGATAATAAAATTATCGTTTAAAATTAATAAATGTGTACGAATTTTTGAGGACTATATATTAATTCGATTTCTAGATATATTGTATTTGAAATGTTTATCGACGATTGATAACTTTTAATATAAAAAAAACAGGAAGGTTAAATCGTCCAAGTTTTAAAAATAATATTCGTGAATGTATTACATATAAGCTAGGTAGGAAATAAATGTGTCAAGTAAATTGTGATTTGAACGGAACGGACATTGACCAATGTGAAAAATAAATAATTAAAAATATGAACAAAGTATTATTTCATTACGCAAACCACGCAGATAAAATGACTTGAATTATCCAAAATGAAATTAAGACTATAGAAAAAATTAGACAACCACTTGTAAAAAAAATATATATATATTGTTTTAAATCTCGAAGCTCCGATTTTTTTTAGTCTTTATCATTTTTGATAATTATTTCCAAACCCTATTTTTGGATGCCATAAATCCTAATAAAGAAAAGCTGTCAAGATGCTCAAGAGAGTTCATTACCCCTTTGAATGTTGACCATGACAAGTGTGTTTTTGTCACCCTAAGAATTATGGGTAAATATATTTTCTATTAATAATGTTACCTAGTCAACTATTTGCTATATTTCCTTCGGAATGTACTAATTACACTGCATGCAACCTCTCAGTGCTGATCTGTGTACACCCTTCTTAAACAAACATAAGATTGAATATCGCATGTTTCGTCATCATTAACCTTTAGAAATTTAGATGAAACTCCTTTTATGAAATAGATCCATTATTTAAATAATAATTTAAAATACCCTGTTTAACATAGTTATCATTTGGACTTGTAAGTGAAATAAGTTTAAGATAGGGGTTTTTATGGAAGCATGATTGATTAGCCCTTTCATTTATTCAGCCAAAATGTAATAAAATAATGTAATGATTATTTATAATTAATTACACTGATAAAATACAATATAAAAGGACAGACAGTTTGTAGTTTGAATAATTATTGTATGAATAGTATGTGTTCCTAGATTTAATGTTTCCACGCATAGGAAAATTTGAGTTATGTCTGGGTTCAAACTACAAATAAATATTTTATTTAGAAACATTTAAAATATTTGGGTGATGGTCATTAGCAGTTTGTCAAATGTTTAGCGTTTAGTCCTATATCTTTACTAGTTTTCTAAATTTGCTTTCTTTTATTGTCAATCTTTGTCATGGGGTTTGAACTTTTATGTTGCGTTCATTCGAATGATTTGGAATGTTTGCATCTTGACAACTTTTTTCTATTTCTGTTACATTTTAGGATTCGTTTATGCATCATTTGTTTCGCTATCATCGATCGTTGTCATTTCATTTCTTTCAAACCCCATTTCATCTCAAAGGAGGGCTTTCGTATTACAAATTTATTCAAAATATAATAGATAGTATCGAGATGAATAAATATCGGTGATTGGGTGCACGTTATTTACTTCAGAAAGCACTCCCTTTTCACCAAAATCGATTGTAACAAGTGTTCATATTCTTAAGGTACAAATTGTTACCATTAAACCTATGCTAGCTGCAATATTAATATTTGTTACAATCGTTTTCATCACATAACATCTTTAGCTTATACCTTATGATGCATAAAACTAATTTGTAATCAGCAATAAATATAATATTTATTTCGAACGCATTAATATTTGTTGCTTTGGTAAAGTGATACATTTTCTAATTTTATTTTTAATTCCAACAGGTGTCGAGCGTTCTGGTTTTGCCCCACCTCAAGTGTTATCAAGTGGAGCAATTATTGGTGTTGCTTTGGCTGGTGTATTCATATGCCTTATCATAGTCGACCTTTTACTTCTATGCTTTAGACGGCAGGGAGTAATTGCGACAGTATGTGGTAAACGAGCCAAAAAGCACAATGATGACGAAGCTAAATTAGGAAGGTAACTATTATTTTAAGCATTTACTTTTACTATATTTACACTTAATATTACATCATATTTCATATCATCGACATTACCTTTAAATGCCAGTAACATTTTTAGACTATTAGCAGTTACTTTATCCAATCCTAAATTATAGTTACCAAAACCTTCCTTTCCTTGAGTATTCCTGTTCCATAGTACTTAGTGTCGATGAGAGATGTTTCTGCCCGCTAGTCTGTACGGTTGGCGCTTCCCGCTCCCTTATTGCAGCACGAAGCCGCGCGCGCCGCCCTCCCCCGCGCCCCTGCCACCACCAGTGAAGCTCGTGCCAACTCCGACGTAAGGCATAAACAACGTTTGCCTGCATGCTTTGTTTGTGCGGTTGCTAAGTTTGGCCCTTGAGATGAGGTAGAAGTAGCAAGATTTAGATTTGGGTGCTACTTGGTAGTAAGCAAGATGTATAAAATGTAATAAAATTTGTAACGCCGCTTGCAGATGTAAATTTATATAAGTTAGTAACGAAGTAAAATTGCAAATTAAATTTTCTTTTGCTTTTAGATATTATGCGGTAATGTAACACTGAATTAAATATTTGCTTTATATTTGGGTACCTATTAAAAAAATAATGTTTTGATTTTTTTTTTGCCTGGAGTTCAAATTATTGTTTGGAAATATTTTTTTAATGAAAATGAGCATATGAATTGAATGATATTTCGGGTGTTTATACATAATGATTTTTTACGAGAGATAAAATATAGAAACTTTTATTCCAACCAATCTACCTACATATTATGAAATATAAAATACATTTTTACATCTTGCAATTAATATATTTTATTGTTTTAAAAATAAAATGTATTCCTTAAAATAACTTCTGTTCACTGGGGACACGTTTGTAAATATTGAATTTGGTGACGCAGCTTGGCGTTGTACGGCCTTTGTAAATATGCGAATTTTTCGTTGGTGATTTTGATATTTCTAGATTCGACAGCTGATCCTAGCGTAGATTTGCTTGGCGTCCAAATTTAAATTTGCTGGAAAGGTATAATGATAGAAGATACAATTTCGAAGAGTTGATATCTGGAACATCTCTTACGACGTCATTTTGACATTTAATTTTTTTTATCACATTTTTATATATTATCATGTTTATTATTAATAATAAATTATTCTTTCCACGCTGCCATCACCGGTCACTTGTAGCTATGTCCCAACGACACCTGTGTAAGATATTGCCCATATAAATATTATTGTTTTTTTTTCGTTCGAAATTCGAATTCACCTCATGTTATAAGTGATCAGATACAGGGTTAGAAATTAGTTCATCGTCCGAATTAATTTATTCGATCATTTTTGATATTGTTTTAAATTATATGTAACTGTTAACTAAAAATTACCTTTTATATATTATTGTATAATAATTGCCTTAAAGGTGCTATTTCCTCTCAGTAACATAGAAAATAATTTAATTATTGCTAGCGTTACTTGCTTTTCCAGATATTTGGTTTTATAGATATTTCTAATGCTGTATCTTTTCGCTTTTTATATGCGATTGTTCGATGGTAAAGTTACTGTAAAGTGTATACTGTATATTAACTAACACTTAAGAATTTAAAGATCAATATTTTCGTCGAACATTCTCGAAGCTTCACAATAGGCTACAAAGCATATTATATTTTGCACTTTAATTTGTATATTGTATTTATAGATTATATAAATGGTGTTAGATTTTGTAAATAGTATGGAATATCGGCTTTGGAATTACAAATTAATACTTCCATATTTTTCCAGAGATGAGAAGGAACCTTTGAAGGACACAGGTGAGGATGCTTTGAAGAGAAACTCTTCAGTCGAATTCGATGGTCGTCGAGTGTACGCGACCAGCGGAGGACCTATTATCGGCAAAAATTCTGCTGTGTAAATGCACTTGAATTTCAACAGCTAATTTAAGCATTTTAAGGGACGCTTGCTGTATTTGTGATCGCGACCAGTATTCCTAACTGCCAAACGTCAGTAAATGTAATCGGCTTACTAAAGTTGCTTAACAATTACACAGACTGATATTTTATGTATATAATAAAGCGGCAGAATTTTTAATCCTTACTCCTTACTCCTTTTTTTACCTAATCGTATTTATCAAAAACAAACAACAGGCTTATAAATTGTTAATTAATAAAATAGAATTGATATCAAAGAAAAAAGAATACATTGTATGGGAAAATTTATACAAACAGAAGCGACAATCTAAACAAAAATGTTTGTCGTTCAATCATTTGCCGTTTTTGAAATCCTCCCTTTACAAACAAACAGAGATACAAAAATGAACGAACTTAGAATACGTAGAAGTATCACTTTTTTGATACAACACACACTAGCACAGTAATTTTATAGTATATTCAAACCTCATTTCAAGTCAAGTCACATTGCTTCATAAGGTACAAACTGTGCCTTTTAGCTTAAGGTTATATACCATTTAAAAGGGTATTCTAAGGTTAGAACAAACATGTATATAAACACATATTTATGAAAAGTCACAAATATTTTATTAAAATGAACACAGTAATCTCATCGAAATAAGAAACATTCTACTTAATTTAAAATTACAATTATTATTTTAATTTAATTTTCTTATATGTTTAAATAGTTTAATTTTAGCATTTTAATTTATTTGTATTGGAATATTCCGCTTATTATGTTTCTAAGTATTGTAAATAGGTAATTTATAATTTTGTAAATATACTTTTAACATAGTTTGATTTTATTAGGTTTATATTTAGGTAGAATAAGGTTATATCAGATTAAGATCTTTGCAAGTTTTATATTAACGATTGCATCTGTATTTAAATGTTATTGTATCGAGTTATAGCGAGTAATATTTCTTATATTAAGTTTATCTGACATATTATACAGGGTCAGTTTCACATATAGTAATGCAAGTTGCCTTCAGCTTTATAATGTATGTTTTACGAGTCGGCGGCTATGTTAAAAAAAACGCAAGAGTGGTTAGTACACGAGTCATGACAAATATATTTTAATAAAGAACAAGCAAAAATAAAACTGAAAAAAATGTTTGCCTATTGTAGAGATTGTTTTTTTTTAATTATTATTTCTCAATATTATGTCTGGAATTATTTAGCGTGTATTATGGCTTAAAAGAAAACAGCCAGACACAATTATCCGATGAACAGCAAATATTTAAGAAGAGTCGTCTTCAGTCTTTTTTTTTTTCGAAAGGTTTAGGCCTGATGGCCTTTAAGCTCAAACGTCTTCAGTCTTTGGGTACGTAACACTGAAGTAAATTATCTTTAATTACCCACTCTCTAGTAATTTTAATAAAGATATAGGAAATAACACGTTAATAACATATTAAAATAGTTTAAAAAAATACTATTTTAAAAAGTAAATACTTAAAATCAAACTTTACACACATTTTAAGTCATATCGGATTTTGCTAGTTGGACATAACTATATAATGGAATATATTTTGTACGTATATTTTAATTATCCATAGTAATAGAGGCTTAATTATCATATAACGGGTCCCAAATAGCTTGGCAATGAGTTATTGTCAATTTAGAATAAGTACCTAACCTACTATTTTTTACATCTGACATTTTTATAGATTTAATTTTTTAGATTTCGGAGTAAATTATTTGATAAAATTCATCAATATTTTATCCGTAACGTAAAATTATTTTAAAACTTACATTATTATATTTACCGTTAAATAATAAATTGAAAACTAAAAAATATTTTTTAACCCTTTGTAATTAATCCGACAAAAAATGTTTTGTTAAATTTTATTTTGTATTTTTACTGGACTTTCATTTCATAAGTTTCAATGTTATGAAAATTATATTATGTGCTTAAAGTCTTAGTTTAAGAGATATACGAATGCTTAAGAATAGTGTAAAAGTTGAATGTATGTATGTCAGCTTTGGTCGAGATCTTCGTATTATTGATGATGCGCATTTTTTATGAAAATAAATGTCTTATTTAAATGTTGTCTATTTATTTACTTCTTAGAAGGCTCTAAGTAATTTTAAGTATAGTTTTTCAACTTATAGAATTTCGAAATTATTAATTGCATCTGAACACGCGGTCATTGTTCGCTCATCCATGAACGAAAAGCATCGTAAGGAAGCCTGTATCCCTAAAGAGACTAACGGTGGTTTTCAATATCCTATCTATCTTAAAATGTTCTTATCGACTGACAGATTTTGTAAGGAAATATTTAAATTTTTTAAGATATATAAGAAAATATTAAGATAGATAGGACATTGAAAATCGCCGTAAAATATCATATTAAGAGATTAGAAGAAGTAGATTCTTTGTAGGTGTAATAAGTTCACTAACCCGCATTGGCGAGCTCTGAACTATTTCTCAACACCCTCGTCACCTGATTTCGAGGAGGAGGAGTGGAGAGATGAGGAGACTCTGGACCAGCAGTAAGTCATATTATAAGCGTTGATAGTTTGCCCATAAAAATAGTAGTAAGTCAGGGCAATTCCACCAATCTCAAAAATTTAGACCAATTTCTTCACAATTTTGTATCACCCATCCCTTACGTCGCCGCGTCGTATAAATGGCATTATGACATATTTTATCAATGACGTGGCATTTAAAACGATACTAACATTATTAATGATTGTAGTGTACTTGTTAAGGTGGAACGCAATAATACTATTTATCCTTGTTAGTGGGACAAAAAGAATAAATGCACTGTGGCTAGCTTTTTAATCGCAGCTATTACAATATAATCTTTTGGTGGGGATGCGCCTGCGCCCGTATGTCACAAATGTTAGACAACACTACAGATTTATTAATAGTGATGTAAGCATCGATGGAAATTTAAAGAAATATAGTGAATAAAAATTACAAAGACGCAATGTGATGCTCAAAATAGAGACTACTTAAATTATTATTAATACATAACTATTTAAGTATGTATCGTATCTACCTTAGTAAGTGTACATGAAGTGTACATTTTAAGGCGTAATGAAATAAAAATGGAGGTGACAAAGTCATCACAAAGATCAGTTTTTGTGAGGAAAAACGAAGTTAAAAAATAACTAATTAAAGTATAATATGTAAATGTATAATAAATACAAAGTATACTAAGTTGAAATGGTCTACAGCTTGGAATAGAACAACAATTCAATTTAAAATTTTGGCAATTTGAATCTACTTATCCGCATTTACCGGTTTAGATAAAGCTAGCTTTGATGAAGTTGATATAATAGTTCTTTAAGCTTTTCCAAATAATGCCACAATCATTAAACACATAGGAATTTGAAGTAAAACAATATTTTTTGTGTTACAGTTTTTACAATACACTTGTAACAATCAACGTTCGTTCCAATAAAATTTTAATGCATTTAAAACACAACAACACAAATTTTATTTGTAAATAAATTGCGCACGTAATAAAATTTATTCACAACAGCTCACTGTTTTTTTTTTTTCACCTAGAAAAAACTATTATCGATATTGTCGAAAACAACACTATAGGTTTTCTATCGGGGTGAAGTCAATAGCTGTGGTTAAATTCATTTTGAGGAACGGACAACAATGACACACCCTGTATATAATTTATGTATGGGGGAGTTATACGTGCCGTATCTTGGTCATGTGATGAACCCTTCGATAAATATATTTTCTATTATAAATTATCGACGTATTGGTGATATTTGGAACATTAAATAAATAATAATAATAATATCTATGGACGCTTTTTATGGACGCTTTTACACCACTTCAATCTGGTCCCGTGCTAAGTTCTCGAAGAGACTTATGTTACGGGTGCGACTACGGAAATACATATATTTAATACTTTTTATATTAATACTTATATTTAAGATTTATTATATAATACACATATTTAATACACATCCATAACCCAGGAACATAGAAACTTTTTTGTGTTCCCTTTCGAGATTCGAACTCGCTACCTCCAGCTTGTGCGCCAACGCGCTAACCACTGAGCTACAGAGGTCGTCAAAGCAATAAATAAATGAAAGGAAAATATTTTGGCTACTAGTAAGTATTTTATTAGAACTGTTAATTTGGACTATCTAGCTTCAAAAATCCATCATTCAACCAAAGAAGATTTTATATAGGTAGGCAAGTATTAGGTTTAACATACAAAACAAGTAACAGAACTCTTTGTTCCTATCAGAAATCATGGTTATATTTTTAATTTTAGCTATTAGGTATAGATCGTTAGCTACTGTTCGTTAACACATTATACATCCTTCGCATGGTCTTGAATACGGTTCTACGGACCAAAACAATAGGGAATACGTCCTTCTATCTTAAGGTGTTCCTTCAATTACCTCAAAAGCAACGCCTGCGGTGCCTCCCATGAAATTGGTCTGCGTTGTTCGAATTTCGAATATCTTGTGTCTTGACAATCCATTATAAATAAATTGTACTCGAGGTGATGTGGTGAATATTTTAAGATTAGTGTAGCATACTATGACGTCAGAAACTGTACGTAACAATTGTGAAATCTCACGAAAGAGTTGTGTAAATTGGATTTTTGTTTCAACAGGTTGTTTCACGTTTGAACACTTGTAGACGTGAGTATGATTCAAAACACAAGATCCACTTACCTTGAATGTAAACCTAGTTTTGATGCTACCAAAGACTACTATTGTGTAACTGCTACGCTTGTATGGACTTTTACTACGTTATGTTTTAAAAATGTATGACCTAATCTAACGTGAGCTTGGGTATATAGAAACACTAGGAAAATTATCACATTGCCATTCTTAATTTATTATTATGTTCAATCATACGCAGGCGCTTTTCTAAACGTTTTGTTTCTGAAATAATAATTAGACGTATTTATTTATTCCTTCTAATAACTGGATGGATTTTAATGAAACAATACAATAACATATTGTATATGTGAAATACATTAGAATAGCCCACAATTTATATTTTTTTTAATTATGTGAATTGTCCAACATTTAATACTTCTCATACAAAGTGGGAGGTGGACCAGTGGAGGGGATGGGCTGTGCTGCGCCTCCAGCTGCATGGCTGCCATCTTGCTTATTTTTCCCGTAAAACAGCTTTGCTGTGTTTCGGAGAGAAGGACAGGACAGGCAGTGCAATTATTGGCACTGATACTTAACATCTTGTACCAAAATATGCCACACATAAATGAGTTGTCTGGGCTAGTCTCAGGTAAACTAGGTTATACTCATGGGTGACGTCGACCATCAGGTGGCATGATGGCATGCTTGTCAGTTTGCCTTACTAACATAAGAAATATAGAAAGTCACGGGCATCACCTAATATATTATATAAAAGAAAACAAAAAGACAATTGTATTTTCAAACTCAAAATACGCTTGCTAAAGATACGTCAAGAATCAAAACAGACATATCGATAACAACAGTTAATTAATAAAGATACTCAATATCATACTAATAATATCGAAGCCAGACTAATTTCGCACTAAACAGACCCTACTTTAAGCCTTATCGGTTATTGGACGCAACAATTAGGACCCGACACGCGTAAGGGCTTATTTCCTCCCTTTTAAATAATTATTTCGGTAGCAGATGACAAGGATTACGAAATAAATACACCCTTTAATATCCAATGAATGTGGGTCGGAGTCGGTAAAAAGTGGCCTTAGTTTGAAGATTCTTTATATTTTATGAGCAAATTGAATGGGAATAAACAGTAAAGGATCCGAGGGGTGTTGCATCAGCAAACAAGGTTTTGAAGTTTGCTTTAATTGTTCTTTTGTCCATCAACTGTCGTGGTGTAATTAAAAGTTGCTATGTTGGACAGATAAAAAATACTGCATTATTTATCTGTATAACTGTATTTGTTGACAATATTTTTTATTAATTCCAAAAGATTTAAATAAAAGTAATGCTTAATGGCTTTAGTGGTCTTAATGCTTCATCGGTGAGGTAAGCAAGTTGGCGTCACCTTGTGATGAATATGAATGCTTCTTCTTATCGTCGGGTTATTATATCGTTATATTGTGGACCATTTAAATAGTCTTTATCAGCAGGCAAACTATCAAAAATCTTGGAAGGGATCACAGCTAAAAATACAATGTCAAATAAATTCCACAAATTGCTCTTATCACTTTACTCTATGGTGCTCTTTATGTTCCCAACATTTTACATAATATTGTGTTCAACAAAATAATGTTCTTTAATATAGTGACTGACATTAATGACACTGAATGTTAATTATGTATTGTTAAGTATTATTAATAAGGTTTGTACAGTGTGATTATTTGATAAGCAGTTTTGAATTTATCGCGTTAATCACGGAGTATAGATAAAAGGAGTCCGAACGTTATGTTGAACGGATATTATTATTATATTAGGGACTAAAATATGGTACACACAATTATTTATTTGTTTAAGTACCTAAAAGGACACCAGCAGCACATACGTTAATACATTTTTTGATATAGGTGTACAAAATTCATTAAAAATACATGTATACACAATAAAATACAATACTTGAAATGATTCCGACGCATGCGCCTTTATAGGTGACATAACATTTTTAGATTACGAGTAAGTGTTATAAAACATAAATTATATCATTAGATTACAGAACATAATAACAAAATCAAAATCAAAATCAAAAATATCTTTATTACGTAGGTACAAATTGTACACTTGAAATAAGTCAAAATATAAGTAGTCAATAAGTAGTAATAGTAATAAAAAAAAAAAAAAAACTCGTTTGAGATGCAGGATAACAATAGTAATAATTTAGTAAGAAACTTAAATAAACGATAGAAACAATAATTGATTTAGGGTCTGTTTCACAATGTCCTAATAAAGTTCCAATTAAGCTATTTGCAACATATTTACCACATAACTACAACGTTTTTGTTTCACAATTGACAAATAGCAATATTTGGCTAATAAAGTTCCCTGTAAACTATAGGTCGGATCAACCGGCCATTAGCAAATTCATCTGTCAGATAAATTAGTTGACAAATATATACGCGGTTGACAGCTTCACGACATTTGACAATTTGACGTTCCGGTAACAGTAATATACAAAATAATTTAAATTGTGTTTTGATCGTTTAATAATAAAGGGATAACATTATATACAAGGTCTATGTAAATAAAAGGTATAAAGATGGTATGATACATACATTTAAGGTATAAAAACATATTTTCATGTATATTTACAACATGGAATGTTTTTCTAAAACATAAATCTCTACTAAATACTAAACTCAAAAACATGGAACTATGAAATGCGAGGTTGCCAAGCCTACTAACCAGTAAGTGCCAAATAGGGATCTGCCAAATAAATTTATAGGGAAGATGATGGTGAAACCCAATCAAGACTAACTAGAAGATTCATCTGTCAATTAATTTATGTGTCATATAGCTATAGGGTACTTTACTGGTACATTGTGAAACAGACCCTTATAATTAACAAATTAAAGGTAAAATTTACAAAATTATTAATATTTATATTAATTATTGTGAAATTATATTAGTCTAATTAGATGGGATTTGTCTGATCGATACCTAATACTCTGTCTGGGATAATTGCTATCGCCGCCTGTATCCGACGTGCTCTATCAATTTACTTCAGCTATTGACGTACCACCAGTAATACGCCATCCATCAAATCAACCCCGACACTGGGGGTGGTATTATTCCCGGCTTCCCGCATTTTAAAATAAGAATTGCACAACAGAAGAAACACCACAGTTTAATGTTGCAGATTTTATAACAATATTTTTTGGATTTTAGTATGTATATGGAAAGCTGACAAGATTTAGCATTAAAAGCGATAATAACTAAAAACGATGACTGATGTTTAAAAGACCGACACAAATATAATATTATGTATACTTATTATGCAATAATGAATAAATAAAATTTATTCCCGAAATTTAAAAGTCAATTAGCTTGAAAAAGCAAATCTTAAATTAACTTATAATATAAACTATTATGCCACAAAGACAATTACAGATTTTCACTCAGTAGTAACATAGTACTAAAGCGGACTGCTGTGCAATATTTGTGATATAATAAATACAATTACAAACAATATTCATGAAAATCTATTATGCATAGTTCCAGTGTCACGATGTTTGTCCGTAATGAATTCTGAAACCACTGAACCGATTTTAATTTTTTTTAACACGTGCTTTCCTCCAACCTAAAAGTTAGGATAGTTTATTTCTCGAATTTGAGATAAAACACGTTGGAACAAAAAATTGCTACGTACCAAATCTTTTTGACAGAACGTAGTATGTACTATGTCGGGTCCGCTAGTAATAATATATTTTTATCAAATAATATGTTACAGTAAAACTAAACCGAATGAACTATAATCGAATTTGTGAACTATTGGTAAACACGAAGCGAGAGAGAGATAATGCTAGACTGAACTGACCAGGTTCAAGCGCTAATTTCTATTCTATTCCGTAATATCTTTATAAGTCCAGTTTGCACTGGACCGTCAAAAATAGTAAAGACTCATTTGAGTGTTCCCCTCCACGGAAATCTTTAGTAAAAGGCGAAAGATTTATACGTTTTGAAGGGAAACCAGAGTTAAATATTAAGAGTTGTAATAGCCGAAGTGTTGAAATGAGATAAGACAACCGCTAGCGCGATGTAATATTGAACCATTTATATAACAGCGCCATCTGTTGGCGACTTAACGTAACAACCACGCTTTGGTTTTAAAGCTCGCTGTACAAAAACAAGTTATTAAATGCTTGTCAAAACCAGTCGAAAACTTATTGCTATGAAAATATTTTTTGGCAGTATATTTTAATTTAAGAATTATTATTTGTTAGGTGCTACTAAACGGGCAATCATTTAACTAAAATATGTGGCTGCAATAGCATGACTAATAACATTGCCAGCAATGACAGCCAGATTACACAATATACGATGTTCGGATACGTTATTATAAAGTATGGTTAGCAACCCTAAATGAAGCTAATATTGTAGCAACGCTTCTAAGCAACCATACTCAAGGTAAATTTTCAAATTTTTTAAATCTGCTTTATATTTGCTGTACGATATATGCTTTAAAGATCCATCTTATCAAGATAAATTAACATGCAATTAGAAAAAAGATAAAAGTACAATTGAAGACAGAATGATGATAAATACATCATCATCCTTTGTTCTACATAATTCAGTGAAATAAATTTTTGAATCCTGGCTTAGAAAGAAAATGAACGTAAAAAATAAAAATCTTAACGTACATGTCCTAAAGGTAAAAGAAGTGTAACGAATGGATAAATTGTAATAAAACGCAGGTGACCCCGGGGAAATCTCTACGATGAAGTAAAACCACTGGGGCGGTAAATAGTTAAATAATTTCATCGAACGGAAACATTTTTTATGATTACGGCAATCGTAACTTAGGCTATACGTAATTGATCAAATAAAATAACGGTCGGATATATTTTGATGATCGCTAACAGTAAAAAAAATTCTCCCCGAGATTGTGTGTTGTCAAATTAGAGCATCGAATGGAAGTGATTAAAATACGAATTACAAAGTAAAGATAAAAAATTGACACCTTACATTTTCTCCGCTGTTTAAATTAAATGTGTCTAAGGGCCTGTTTCACAATCTCCAAATAAGTTCCCAATAGGCTATCGGCAACATAATTGACAGATAGAGTATGAAGTATCTGTCAAATATGTTGCCGATAGCCTATTGGGAACTTATCTGGAGATTGTGAAACAGGCCCTAAATATCAAATACATATTATAATAATTCATGTAAAAATGACTAAATATGTGACGGTATAAAAGGAAGAAGTCCCACAAATGGTAATAGTCCAGGTAAAAATGGGGAAGGGTCAAATAATTTAATGAAATTCAACCGCAAAATAAATAATTTGACAGTAACAAATTCTAACCCGTGACTTCTGTGCCCAGACAACTCTCCCTTTTTTCTTTAAGCCCAGTTTAACAATGCCAGAAACGATACTTAAAATAATAAAATAAAAACATCACTCTTTTCGTCCCTGTTCATACGTTACGCAAGACAATAGATTTTGATCTTGATAACACCACACGCCTATCGTCTGCCCCAACTCACATTCAGTTTTCATCCCCTCAGGCTGATGTATCACAGCCATCCATCAAGGTGAATTCAACTGTTGCAACATCTGAGGCTCGTCAGACAGATCAAATTTAATAAACTTAGCAAACTTAATAAACATCTATAATAGAATCCGTTCTTGCCAGTGCACTAGCTTCGAAACCGGTAGAAGAGTTATTTGAAGTTCAATAAAATTACTCTTATGAACAATAATATAGCTTTCCTTGCTTTTTTTCATTTATAAGACTTAAGAGGCATACGATTTTTTTTAATGTACCTTTTGTTATTATAAGCAAAGTAAGATAACAATGAGAATGGAATTTGAGTATGTTATTTTTCATTATATATTCTTAGTGGCAAAGGAAAATACGAGTGGCAAAATTTCCCCGATATATTTTAATTCCAAAGAAGCAAAGGTAACATATTATAATATCATTGCAAATAAGTGTCCTTTTTTCTGCTTATTCCAAAACTATATGTATTCATACTTCGCATTTTTTCAATTACGTAGAAAATTGGGAAAAATCATGTTATTCACATGTGTCATTTATTTATATTGTTTTTATATGATCTCTTTGTGCGAGGAAGTAAATTAAGCTATCTAAAATTACGGAGCAAGCGTTAAAATTAATTTCGTACGCCTCGTCTAAATACGAAGATGTCACTCTGAAATTAAAAAAAATCAAAGCATAAATTAAGTGGTGAAAGTCAAAGATTCACAAAAATAAATTGTTTCGAATATTTTAAATCTCAATCGCACAGATAGTCTAAATAAAGCCAGATACAACAAATATACAAAAATTTTAAAAAAATGTATACACCAAGCACAAAGAATTGGTTCCACTAATTATTTACAAAATTCAAAAAATAGATGTCTAGCATCCTGGAAAGTCATCAATAACACATTTGAAAACAGAACTTTAAAAAATGAAATAAGTGAGATACATGTTAATAATAATACTATTAGTGACCCTAATCTAGTCTGTGAATATTTAAATAATTATTTTATAGACCTGACCAATAATAACATAAAAAATAATTTGACAAATGAAATTAATATACCATTTAACCACAGCAGTATCTTTCTAACACCGATAAATGAAAATGATATTTTAAAAGTTATCTCGACATTAAAAATACTAATTCTACTGGTTATGACATGCTTAATACAAAAATGATAAAACTATGTGCGCCCTCTATTGCAACTCCTCTTGCGCATCTGATAAATATCTCTTTTATAGAAGGTAAATTTCCCTCAATTCTAAAAAAGTCAATAGTAAAACCAATTTTCAAGAAGGGTGACGCCAAAAATCCTCAAAACTATAGGCCGATAACTCTAGTACCAATAATTTCCAAAATATTTGAAAAAGTTATGTATAATAAGATATATAACTTTCTATGTAAATATAACATATTAAAGAATTCTCAGTTCGGATTTCAAAAAGGAAGCTCAACAGCACTAGCATGTTTCGTGTTAATTAAAAAGATTACAGAATGCTTAAATAAAAAAATCTATCCTGTCTCTCTATTTTTAGATATGACTAAGGCGTTCGACTTCGTATCGCATCCAATACTTTTAAATAAATTGTATAAGTATGGTTTCAGAGGACAGGCTCTTAACTGGATAAAAAGTTATCTTAGCAACCGAACTCAATGCGTAGAAATAACAAAAACTTGTAAGAATAACAAATGCATTTTTCAATCCAGCTACCGCCACAATGCATATGGAGTACCCCAAGGGAGTATTTTGGGGCCTCTATTATTCTTAATATATATAAATGACTTGCCCGACGTTACACGGCACGAATGCATCTTATTCGCGGACGATACTACAATAACTATCAGCTGTGACAATTTTATGGATACTATATATGAATCTAACCTTACCCTTGCTAAAATCATTGACTGGCTAACAGCAAATAATTTAAATATAAACTTAACAAAAACTAAAGCAATTCAATTTCAGACATTCAATAGTAATATTCAAAAACTTGACATTTCCTATAAGAATGATAAAGTCGATAATGTGGATTCAACTGTATTTTTGGGTATAACACTGGATAAACTATGTAACTGGAAGGAGCATATTAACAAACTATGCCATAAACTAGATAAATTTATTTTTGTTCTAAGGAGACTAAGTCAAATAGGAACTCTTGAAGCCAGTTTAATGGCGTATCATGGTTATGTTTCTTCTAACCTGAGGTACGGGATAATTTTTTGGGGTAATTCTGTAGATGGAAACAAAGTTTTTAAAATACAAAAAAAATGTATCCGATCAATATGTGGTATAGGATATATGGACAGCTGCAAACCATTATTTAAATCTTTAAGAATACTGCCGCTGCCCAGTCTGTATATATTCGAGATATGTTTGTTTGTAAAAAAGTATCAATTTCTGTTCACGGAAAAGAAGGATGTGACATCACGTTCCAATAGATACCCACATAAACTTTGTGTTCCACATCGAAAACTAACAATATTTACAAAGAACGCTTACTGCATGTCAATTACGATTTATAACAAGCTACCTAATAACATTAAAGAATTACCATTTCCTTTATTTAAGAAAAGCTTGTTTACATTTCTGCTGGACAAATTATATTATGACATTAATGACTATTTAGAGAATTAAAATTGAATTAACATGACTTTTAAACTGTAATATGTATATTTAAATCAATTAATAATTATGAATTTATAATATGTGAATTTATAATATTAGGAAGACATTATTCTATAAAAATGATAAATTCTAAGCACAATTTTATAATTTTTATAATTACTTAAATTACTATTATAAATAATGCATGCTCTTAAGCACAACATTTGCACACTCTGTATGAGTAGAATATGCTGGACTTATTTGTATAGCCTAAGACCTATGTATATAACCATGTTCAAAGCAAATAAATAATTGAATTGAATTGAATTGAATTGAATACCAGAGCTTACGCTGGATTAAGAGAATGCTTAATCAAAATGCATCATCACGCACAGGGGTCCAAAATATAGCTAACAATTAGAGCAAGTTATAATCCACCCTGTATTTGCTTAACAGTTGGGCTCATTACTCGAACAAACACAAAACTTTGTATGATTAACACAATGTCTGTATAACATTCAGTCAACTAAGACTGAGATGTCAAACGTCCTAATCTCACAATCTTATAACCTGTTGGCTCATCAATATTTTACTTAGTTCGCTCTTCATAGAAAGTAAGTATTAAGTGATAAGTCCCGTATTCCGTAAACAAAATAAACATATTATACCTTTGGTTGTTTTCTTAATAACACAATGTATAAATTACTAATATTAAAGCATAAATTCGCCATTTGACCGCTCGTGGTCTTTCTAGGTAGTTCGAAATTTCGGTCTTCATGATTTTTTGTATGAAAAAACTTTTAAGGATTTTATAGCGGTTTATTAGGTTTTTTATATGCTCGATGTTTTGGATACTTTACAGTTTACAGCAACCATGGTCACGGGAGGACAGATTGGTGTAAAGTATCTGAAACGTCGGGCATACGATAGACCTAATAAACCGCGATAAAATCTGTAAAATTTGTTTAATTAGTTTTTAGCAGCTTCATTTGTTTGGGTTGCAGACGGACGACTAACTGCGTGTTGAAGTCTTAAGGGGCTCACCCGTCTCAATGACCTTGCGCGTTTTGTTTTCTTCAGCTCCCGACCACCCGCGAACCCCTCATATATATTACGTACAGTTCAATAACCTAAACATCGCCGTCTAGCGGCTAATAGCTTGTACTACTAGAACATGTACACGGACAAAAAGTAATGTTACCATTCCGTAAAATAAAGATAAAAATATTAACTTTAATATTTATAATAAGTTTATTTACTTTATAAACACAAAATACACATGAATATTTTACAACATAAAAAACAATTAAAAAAAGACCGAATAATAAACTTTCCGATAATTGCTACACTGAATAATCCTCAAGTAAATATGAACCAATATTAATATTATAATTTCACTATCCCAGGCCTGAATCGCGCTATCGAAATTTTTTCTTGCTGCTAGTATATATACAAACTGTTCTTACGAAATATTTAATAAGTCAGATACCCTCCGACTGCAAGCTAATGTTATAAAATCATGGATGAACAGTTCTTTATAAATACAAAATGCATATTATGAATGTTTTAAAACATAAAAAAACAATTTACAAAAAGACTGTGTTTTTATAAACTTTTAGATAATTATTGATACACTGAACAATCTTCAAGTAGCATGAACCAATTTTATAGTTAGTAATAATATAGTTTTATCATCGAAGTTCTGAATCGCGCTATCGAAATTTTTCTTGCTGCTAGTATATATATATATATATATATATATATATATATATATATATATATATATATATATATATATATATATATATATATATATATATATATATATATATATATATATATATATATCAACTGTACCCATAAAATATTAAAGGTCAGGTATCTTCCAAATTCCAGATATTGATTGAGAAATGTTATCGAAGAGTAGTTTTTTGTTATTATATTGAGAAAATGAGTGAGAGACGAGTATAATATCAACAAAAGTACCTCTAACATAAATAATATAATTTATGTACAGTATTGCGGGATGAGAAGAAATATAAATGATTTTATCTATTTTTTTTTTTGGTTATTACAAACGTTTTTTAGATATAAAAAAACTTATTGCGGAAATGTATAATTTTCGAAAAAATGCAAAATAAGTTTACAATTTGGTTAGAGTTAGACTATCGTTGGAAGTTGGAACATGTATTGTAAACCTATTTATTGACCTACTATCTATCTCTGTTCCAAGTTTTATCAAAATCGGTTCAGTGGTTTAGGCGTGAAAGCAGACAGAGTTACTTTCGCATTTATAATATTAGTAAGGATTATTGTTATTGAAGAAATAACTACAGTATTCAGTTTGATCCAACTTGAAAGATAAAATAGTTTATATTATCTCAATATGTTTTTATTGCAAATTATTTGTCTCTAGTGGTGTCCCGCGGTTTCAGCCGCGTACTTGACATACCCTAGGGAGTACGAGGATAAATTATTATAAGCTATGTGTGGTTCTATTATATGTATAAGGTTTCTAGTTATACGTTATAATGTTATTATAAAGTTTCGTCAAAATCTATTCAGTAGTTTTAGAAACAAACAAACATCCATACGTATAATATGAACATCATAATTTAATTTATTACATCCATATTATTATGTTACGGATATTTATTACTTATTTCATTGTAATGATGTACGGTGTGCTATACTAATTATTTCTATCAATTTTTAAATGTAAATAGTTTCTATTCTGACATAACGTTTTTTGTAGTCATTGATACATGCTATCACAGATTTATAAATAAAGACAGACGGAGGAGACGCTTCAAAGCGGATACAAAAGCGCTCTCAAGTGCTTGACATAGCGTCGTACTCTAAACGTCTATTAGATTGTGTTCGCTTTTGAATTTGTGTACGCTTTGAAAGAATTTTTAGATAGCAGACACAGTAGTTTTCGAGTTTTTTTTTCATTAGAAACATTTATAAACAACACACACACACAAATACAAAATACAAATTTGTTCTCTTTATATTTTATAATAATATTAGTGTAATAAATATAATGATAAAAAGCTTCTATCTATTATCTGATAGATGGCAGTATATGACGTGTCAGAAAACTATTGCTAGATGGCGCTGTTTGTGTTAAAACCTTTCTGTTCTCATATTTATAATATTTAATAATATTTTCAATATAAAAACCCTACAGTTATCATACTCCAAAAATTCCACATTCGTCTTTCATATTTAACTTTACATTTATTAAGGTTTTATTTGTATCACGAGTGAACTGCACTGTCTTTCATTACACACCATATTGGTTTTTAAACAAAAACAACATAATTTAAAATACTGCCATTTGATATATTATAATGAATAATGATCACTAAAAATGTAATAATGAATAAAAGCAGTAAATAAATTAGCGATTTAGAGCAACAACGGACATGACTTCCTCGTTCGGAGGCCTCTGGCCGTCTGCCGGCCGTCACCCGTGCGCGAATTCAAAGCAAAAATTAGATTTTTACGATTTTCTGATTAAAAACTGCACATTTAAAAAAACGACTTTTCAAATATTATTAAGTACATAATTCCTCACTAACAAAAAAATATTTCACTACTGTGAGTTGTATAATTAGAAATCCTATTCGATTTTTGTATGCGAAAAGAGGTTCAGGTAAATAATTATTACTCTTTATTTTGAAAGTTTTATGAAATTATCTAATAGTAACATTAATAAACTAAAACCAAGTTACAACATATATTTATTTGGTATTTTTAACGTAACATTAATGTATACTTTTAAGAATATGAAAACGATCGAATTTGTCTGGGAGCCCCTTAAATACTATTAAGCAATTCGTTCTACGTGAGGTTTTTAATGATTTAAGTAGATTGTCATGGAAACAAGCAATAAAGGAAAAACACAAAGCATAATTGTTTCGATTGCTTGTTTCTAAAATAGATTATATTTCATTCATTCATTCTTAAGTTCCACGAACAATTGCTCTTTAAGTATTCTTGAATGAACTTTGCTGTCTTGCGGCTTCAACATTTTCAAAACATCTTTAAATACACCAACTACAATCGCATCGCAAAGACAAGTGACCTTTAGGCGACTTCGGACGTATGCACTAAATCGCGCACGCCAACCAAATAAACCGAAAATAAACTTTCTATAAATATTAAATAAATTTTCTGCAGACATATTTAGGATAGATATTCATTAGACGTTGACATACATATTAGGACTAGACTGGACACGCGTAGCGAATGAACGCATGAACGTATTTTGAATCGATAAAAATTACAAGGGGACGGATAAAAACGGACTGTGTTTATAAAAGGAAATAAATATGGCCATCAAATCAAAAAACGAAAATTTAAAAGCAACAAAAAGGCCATGAATATAATATCGAAATTTAAATTTCGAAAACATTTAAAGTTAGTAGCACTATGAAATTGATGCAATATTACGTATCACATTTATATTGATAAACGAGTAGTTAAGAGTATTTCATAAATCTATGATCGACGTTTCACACCAAACGTGACCAATGGATGCTATAACACCCCTACTTATAATAGGTATGACGATTCAAAAATTCATTGTATCATGGACGTCAATAATCTTTGTTCGTATAAGATATAAAATCTATAAATGACCGTGACCATATCAGTTATCACCCCTTGTCCACAGATGGTCCGTTTGACCGGTAGGGTAAGCCCGTTAACCGATATTCCCCAACACATGTTGTTTGCACGGCCTACGTAAATTGAACAGAAATTGATTTTGGCTTATTGGCACATTTATATTTATTTTTGTATATTACAAAAATGTTTGTGACTGTGACTTATTTTAAAGCTATGTAGATATAATATTATGATCGATATCCTATCCAATTTTTAAAATATAATAAATGCTTTTCCTTTGTGTTGGTCTTAATCAGGTATGTTTGAAAATATAGCATACACAAAAAAATTGGTTGTCTGTAAAGTCGGTTTACAGACGGTAGTTTGATGTAACAACGTCAAACATTACATGCAGCACGAACCGAACTGAGCTGATCGCTCGAGCCGATCATGCCTCTCTCTCGTTCGTGCCGCGCACTCGGAACGCGACATGAGGTCATCTTTTTCGTGCATGTAGCCTGTAATATCGAGCTATTAGACGTTGTCACATCAAAAACGACGGATACAATATGCAACTTATCCTTTTAATCGCCTAATTATCAGCCTTTATCCATCCACTGCTAGACATAGATGTCCAATCTTACGCCACACGCATCCAATGCAGTCATTGCATGAAAATCGTCATCCTATCAAGTTGACGGTTGACCTACACACTGCCATCAATCAATCATCATCTCGAGAACCGACTTATTGTACTTACTGACTAAATAGTTATTCAATCTTTTCAAAAAAGTGTATAGGTAATTCCATCTGCCTAGTTTTAAATAATCTTATCCATCCAAAACAAAGTAACAAAAGTAAATTATTTCATGATTAATTAACATATAAATAAAACACCTAACATTGTACATCTAAATATAGATTCACCCAAAAACGTGAATAGTAATGCTCATATTGAAATATTAATTTGCACAAAACAGAGTATGAAACACGATGTAAAGGTGTTTTGATCTAATCCACAAACAGTGGGCGAGCCGGCGTAATCATGAAAGGCTGCATTATTCAAGGCTTCAGGATAATCAATCTATTGTCAACTAACAGCATTGAGGATACTAACCATGCTCTTTGATCCGGGACCAGATTTTGGAATATAACATGGCGGTATTTAAGCTATGTCGCAGCTGGACCAAGTATTAAAGCTATTCTTAGACAATATCTAAATATTCAGCTTCTTAAATAAAACATGGCAAATCCAATTAAAATATTTTTATTTCTTACAACTAACTAATAAAGAGTAGGTGAAAAAAAAAATCGTTTAAGATGCAGGATCCAGTTTTAACAGCAGAACAAACGCGTGTAAACTATATATTTTCTTAATGCGAGAGATATTATGTTAACAAGGAGACTAACCATGTTATTGTAAAAAAAAAACCACAAAGTATTTGCGTTAGGTTGGTAAAAAGTGAATTTGGGGGTTGGATATAAAATGGTAAGACAGGCATACTGGCAGTCGTATCACCAGTGATCGACGCCGCTCAAAAGGACAACCTTTTTTTTTTCTTTAACACCGAGTAATGCGCTTAGGCATCCCGCGGAGGAGGGGGTCTCCCCAGGCGGGTATGTGGGTCTCGCTGCGGTCGAAAGATGGTAAGTGGGCGCAGCTCTACCCACCAAAACCACCCAGCGAGTGCCACTGCCGCCTTTGGTGAGGTGCTCCGGATCTACAAGCAACAGGGCACCTCGACGGCTAGTCAGTCCCTCAGGGGACCGACGCCACCTTCACAGGGTGTTGTCCGGCACCACAGAACAATCCCTTCCAACGTCGGGACACTACAATGAGGCGAGGTTCCCGTCTTTGCCCCTTGCCTTCTGCTCCTTTGCCCCCTCTTCTTATAAGAGAGGTACAAAGGCTCAATTCGATTCGCCCAAGATGTTGGGTTCACCCTGGGCTACTGAGCCCCACCGCCACGACAAGGCCTAAACCGTGGTGGGGTCAAGAAGACAACCTAGTTTATTTGGAACTAGGCCAAGTTCACTTTCTCTTTCATTTATGTGTTTCCTATCTTGAAAGAGATGTGTGGTGGTGGTGCCTTGGTGCTAGTAATAAATACTACCTGTCTTGCTTGATGATAAACATTATGGATACCTACTACTGTCTACAATCATGCAATTTGTGGACGCAAAATGTAGAAGCATTGTGCAGCGTGTACCACGCCAATCGGTTCCGATAAATTTCGACCTGGTTTCAATGTAGCAATGGAAATACGGTCCGGACTATGTGTTTGTTTAATAAATTCCATTTCTAGTAAACGTAACACTGGCTCTGTTACACATATATTTCTGGCAAACATATTTTAAACATAAGGTGAAAATTCGTTAGGTTGCCGAGGTCCAATGGGCATGACTAGTATGAAAACATTTTTATGATTAATTTTTTACAATAAATACGAACATAAAGCGGTATGGTACCGCTAGCTCAAATAGTATCAGCGTAAACTTCGTAAAGTTACAGCTAAAATGAGGACGATGCGTCTACATGACCTCTGGTTTTGCGGAATGGAATGCGAAAAAAAAACATTTGCTCGTAATTTTTGCTTACATAATATTATGTATAAATAATTTTGTTATAGTCAACAACGTTTAAGTTTTCTCGTTTTTTTTTTAATAATTGTCTTTTACTATTTGACGTATTTCAGGGACCTATTTTCTTGTTACCTAGTAAATTATAAATCAATACTTATAAATATAAACATTTTGAATTATGTTATTCAATGGCGAATTTTACAGCACATACTGCATTAAATGTGAGTGCTTGTAAGTAAAAATGACTTGAAGATTTCACGTGAAGTCCACAGAATGTGTAACATTTCCTTGAATAATGCTCGCAATAAAATCCGTGAGCTCCAGGGATGTGGATGTAGGAGCCGGGAGGCAGTGATGGGGTCACGTACGAGAACTTTTTCAGTATTTAGTAGAAGGTTCTGGAAATTGAATTATATTACGTTTAACTGAACATTGCTCTTTTGTGCTCAACTTGAGACCCCTACGTGTTAAAATGACATTTATCGTGACATGCGAATTTTAGGGTCGAAAATTTCTAATACATATTTTTTTTTCTGCTCTATGACATTTAATTGCCTGTATGGCGTACAGTCAGCGTCAGATTGATCTTAGCAGCCAAAGTGCTCAAAAAGATCTGACGGACAGAAATTCAATAATATCTAAGCATTCAAAGTTGTCATATAGATATTAGCATCCAAAGTAGTCAAAACATCTAAGCAACACATTTTCCATATTTATCGGAGCAGCCAGAGTAGTCATATACATCTTAGCATACAGACTGTCCAAAGGTATCTAAGCATCCAGAGTGTTCAAAAATATCTTGGCATAACAGGAAAATCAATCTTATTACAAGTACTTAAAGTGTATGTGGCTTATATTGATGGCAGACGTCAGTCGTGGATATACAATTAATGTCTTGTTAAAAGGAAAACATTACCTTATTAGACGTAGTTAGAGTATAAAATTAATTAAGACCAACAATATTTACTATTGCTTGTCAAAGTTGTAATTTAAAGAATTTTGCTTTTCTTCGATGTTTTTGTCTAAATTTAGATTTTAGATAATAATCAACAGACGATATTGCGAACATGAAATTATACCAAATAGCAAAATAAATATGTAATGGACACAAATTCTATATATTTTATATAATATATAATCAGAATCTCGGAAACGGCTCCAATGATTTTCATGAAATTTGTATACGCGTGGTTTTAGGGGCGATGAATAGATCTAGCTAGGATATATTTTTGGAAAATATCGTTTTATTCGTGTTATCAGGTAATGATAAACCGCTACAATATCATTAGGATACAAACGTAAATTTCGCAATTATATATTAGGATTGAGTAGCTCAGTTAGAAAATCCAATTTTCTCGAATCCAAAAGAGCCTAGTTCGTATCTCTAGTGCAATAAATTTCTTTTTCTTTTTTTTTTTTGTTCCTTCCTTCTTTTGGGAGAAAACCTTTATCATAATATCATATATAAGGGTATCCAAAACAAAACAAATAAAAACCAAATATTTGCTCGGTCAAACTGGTACTTCTATATTATTTGAGCATTCATATTTGTCATCTTGCTGTTGTCACGTAAAATATCATCATCATCGGTTTTAATCCATGCACTATTGAAAATAAGCTTCCTTTGATAAATGCCAAGACGGCCGATCCCTTGCGACTAGCAACTAAATTTGCCAGTGCACGGGGATCATCTTACCACCTGGCAAATGGCCGACCAACACTTTGTCTAACTAAATACAACCTCCACTCTTTGTCCAACCTTACCTACCGGCCCATCGACTATCCGGTACCTAAGTGTTTGATCAACTCTCTGCTACTTCAACTCGCTTATTTTTCGCGTGATATCGGTAACTTTAGGTCTCTGGTAGAGATCTTTGTTTCGAATCCTATTTGTCAAAAAAACACCCATCATAGCACGCTCCATAGAACTTTCAGCTACGACAAACTTTCTGGTAAGTCGTATATTTACAGACCACATTTGGCGCCGTACGTCATCACGGTGAATGATCATTGGTTGAAGTCCTTCGTCTTGAAACTCTGAGGTGTAGACGACGCGAGAATATGACTGAGCTTCCATAGAACGGGCACCATCCCAATGGTCTTCCCTCTCGAAATTCAAACTTTTGTTTAGTCCATGTTTATTCTAAGGCCCACACGTCGAGTGGATTCACTTATATTGCAGGATCTCCTGCAAGCCTTCCCGCGATTTATAGCAGTTAAGATAGACGCGCAGAAAACAACATTTTTATCGGAGTTAGAGCTGGAGTATTCATAAATGAAAGTAAAGTGTCAACCCATATAATATGTCCTATTCCTGGGCACAGGTCTCCTCCTCGAAATCAGACGAAGAAGCTATTGGACTACAGTTCACCGATGCTTTGGCTCAATGCTGGTTAGTGAATCGAGAGGCGAGTGAGCGATGGTATTATGCTCAGAGTGTAATCAAAGATTTAGAAACCCACGTTTCAAAGCACTACATACGGTCATGATTGAACCTCGAGCCCTCACTCCAGAAGAGGCCAAGACTATACCTACGTTTAGCCAGGTGACCAGCTGATTACGTTCATGCAAGATGGGTGCTTATTCCACAAAGCAAGACTGGATCAAACATATTATGTTTTCGAAAGCAGACATTTACATCTGATCGCTTTGATGGCGGCTACACGCGATTATTGTATCATTATTATTTTTCTGAGTTCTGACCACTTCCAGACATAGGCCTTTTTCAATGAACATTAAGATCAGTCGCCTATATAAATTTCTATCTATTTTTCTCGATTCCTTTTTTGTAAAGAAACAACAGTATAATATCATCATTTATTCTGTTATTATACATTTTAAACTTTCAACTCTTAATTTTTGCTGTGTTATTCATTTCTTTGGCTGGTCATCTTTTATTTTATGTATATATTGTGTTTACTTGTTAACTTTGATTTGCCTAGTTTGATTTTTTGAATTTGATTTCTTATAAGTTTAATAAATAAATAATAAAATAAAATAACTGCATAGGCAATATAGTAATAATAATAATTTTACTTAGACAATTCTCAAATATGCATCGCAATTTTAGGTATCGGATGAATATGATAGAAGGAGCTAAGAAGTCGGACCAACAACAGGCAATTGGTCCAAAAGTTTTCCGTAGTTCAGTTTCCACCCTATTTCTAGTGGGACATTCTAGCGTTTAGGTAGACTTGTTCTAGTTGTAGTCAGTAAGAAAGTTCACCTTCAAAACTTGATTGACGATCACATGCCTAGATAATGGATTGATGCTAATTGTAAATTTTAAAAAATCTTTCGGTAAGAACCAACTTTCAGATATACATATCGGCTTACCTAAGTGGACGGCTACAGGTTGATGATGATAATGGATAGAAAGTTAGTTTTTTTAATAAATCATTTATGCTGTCAAAATGGAAATTGTTAAGGACGCTCTACATTCTCGACAAAAGATTTTAGCGAGCGTACTATACTCTGAGACACAAGTTTGGGTCGGCTCTACACATTTTTGTTCAGAGCACTTTTTCACTCGTTATATTATGCACGTTTTTTTGTAATGTAATATACTACAACATATATTTATCGTATCGATTAATATTATTATTATATTTGTTTTATTTACGATCTCCGTGCAGTGGCAGGTCCGCGTTAGATGCGAGTAGCGAAAGATCGGTCGTCTTGGCGTTCATTGAGGGAGGCCTGTGTTCAGCAGTGGACGGACGGACGGATAAAGGCTGATGATGATGATGATGATATACTTATCATTAGCGACAAGTTTAGAGATAGTTTTCATATAAGCTGATCGATATTTTTAAATATCTATATTAGTTTTATGTAATACAAGAATCCTCTGATTTGGTCACAAACAAAAATTACACACATACTACATTGTCAATTCTTGCCGAATAGGCGAACTCTTGTGTTTGATAAACTTAAATACTTATATTAGAATTAATTTTGGCGATAATGTGTAACACACTTTATAATCACATAAATGTTTTATATAAAATATTTGCTTTCAACAAATTCTGAAATAGAAAAATGACATGTCGAGAACCTGACACATTGAAGGAAAGAGATAGCTTATTAAAAATTGTTTAAGTAAATAAAGACAGATGATACTAATTAAATATCTACGACTGACGTCTGCCATCAATATAAGCCACATACACTTTAAGTACTTGTAATAAGATTGATTTTCCTGTTATGCCAAGATATTTTTGAACACTCTGGATGCTTAGATACCTTTGGACAGTCTGTATGCTTAGATGTATATGACTACTCTGGCTGCTCCGATAAATATGGAAAATGTGTTGCTTAGATGTTTTGACTACTTTGGATGCTAACATCAATATGACAACTTTGAATGCTTAGATATTATTGAATTTCTGTCCGTCAGATCTTTTTGAGCACTTTGGCTGCTAAGATCAATCTGACGCTGACTGTACAAAATAATTATGATAACTGCAGTTTACAAAACTTGACGGCTTATTGATTTCTTATGTTTACGCGAATATCACTCATTATAATGACTAAATAAAATAAACCGCGATAAAATCCGTAAAAGTTGTTTCATTAAATTAAGACGGCTCGTTCACATTATAGTAAGAACTTTTTATCTTTGAAAACGCGGCTTTCATCTGTGAATCCCATTGCCGCTAAGAAATCTGGAGGTCCCACTTAACTAACAAATTTTGGCTAAATTTTATAATATTATATTAATATAACTTTGTAAATTTTTAGGAAAGTAAAGGTTTATTAAACAAAACGAATATTTTTTCTTAGCAATTAATTCTGGGTCATAATATTTATGAGGTATAACGTCGTATCCCTTTTATTTGGCAGGCTGTAAAGTTTTACGATACGACATTTAGTTACGATTTGACCCTTCGTCGGCGGATGGGCACAAAAGTTTATAATTTAATTATTACACCCCCAGGCGCTGTTATCTTTGTTCCTGTGGAATCCAGCTTAGGGTCCGGAATGAAAACGTTTTCGATCTTTGGTTTTAATCGAAAAAATGCCAGAATAACAATGCGTGTTAATAACAAATTCAGAATAACTCACGTATGTTATTTATACATTTGCAATGTAAATAAACGGCTTAAAATTGGTTAAATAATTATATTTATGCTGCATTTACTTTTAAGGGACACTTTTGCAATTATATCATAATATTTTAATATTGTGTTAATCATATACAAACTTACAATATGTAAATAAATTATTTATATAATAAAATGTACAGGTGAAGATTTGAAAGTTTGGCTGTTTGGATGTTTGACTGTTTGGATGTTTACGCAAATACTACTGAATGGACTTTGATATAACTTTACAATAATATATATAAGACAATAAGTCTTTTTCTAATAATTATATTTATACGGCAAATTAAACCATGTGTTGCTCTGTAAAATAAAGATTTTATTTTCATTTTAACATTAAAAAAACACAAATAATTATCTTATTCTAGATATACAAAATATATTACCTGTAAAATAAAGAAACGACATTTAAAGTTTATTTGCCGATCTTTTAACAATAACACAAATTAAATTATTTTCCTAATATTTCTATTTTTCAAATCTCTTACATTTTTAGTTCGCTAACGTCATCTGTCAGAGAACACAAATTTTATATTTTAAAAAGTTTTTATTTAATTTATTCATAAAGGGATCCTAGACATCTCTAGGTATTCCTTTACATATATATTACACAAATATTATAATTTATACCTGGACTGCAACGGAAGCGAAAGTACGCTGATAAAACTGCGGAGCGCTGCTAGTAACTATTAGGGTTCCGTAGCCAAATATGAAACGGGCCACTGTGCGTCTGTCAAACCCATAAAAAACCCAACTATTGATGCGAGAGCGCATAGTGTTGTTTCATTATTTAGCCAAGTACATTACACATTAGTCCTCTAGATTCCATATCCACATTCCATCTAGATTTTTTAACTCTAACCCATCGTTACCGGATTAAATCGATAAACTGAAAAGTATACCAGTTTAGTACGCGATTACGGAGATTAACGATATTGTTATTCTGGTCTATTCGCAGTAACTCGGAATAGTTTATGCGAGTCGGATGTCACCTGACCCTTCGCACCCTTTGAGAACGGCTCAGATGTAGGGATTAGGTAAATATACTCACGAAGACGTCCATTATAGAGTAAGAGATTAGGCCAGATTAAATAACATACATTGAATATTCAATGGGCTTTAAAATATAGTACAATACTATCAAACGGAATATCTGTTTTTAGCGATATGAGAATTATTCACCTGTTAACATATTGGAAATTCTTAATAATACATTTTCATGACGTTTTTAAAACGCTGTTATTATTCTTTTTATTTTTTAATTGTTAATTGTAAAATACGTGTCTATGTAATGAAACGTCGCAGGCGTAGATTAAATTGAAATTTTGCACACTTTTTGTTGTTTTTTTTTTAATAATTTATTTTAAAAATGAATTAATCATTATAATATAATATGGAAATAATATGGAATGTAGTATTTCGATAAATATGATATGGATATTATTAAGTCGAAAGTAGGTTGGTATTTACGACTAAAGTCAAGGTAGAAATAATATAATCTATTATCATCATCGTTATCATCATCATCATCAACCTGTAGCAGTCCACTGCTGAACATAGGCCTCCCTCAATGAACAGCAAAACGACCTACCTAATATTATAATAATATGGAATAAAAAGATTATACTAATATTGTAAACATTGCAGATTCGATTTCCGACTTCCCTAAACGTGAATTTGAAAGCTCTCGGTTCTATTCAAATCAAATCAAATCAAAAATATCTTTATTACGTAGGTACAACTTGTACACTTGAAATAAGTCAAAACATAAGTAGTCAATAAGTAGTAATAGTATATAAAAAAAAATTACCTTCAAGTGGTCATCCTTAATACAGAGTTTCATGATTAACAAAGTGCAAAATTGGATGCTGGACACCAAGAACGCAAGTTACTTCTACCGTTAAAGATTTACAAGTTACACCCACAAGCTAATCTCAATATAAATTCAAGGCGGTGATCTGAAATTCATTTAACTTGGGTTGAATTTGGCATAAAACCAAAAAGTTAATTTTGTACAAAGTTGTTGAAAACCATTTATTCAAGTTCTAACTTATTTTTTTGACTTAGAATTTCCTAAAGCTGAACTCACGTTACGAGATATTTAGTCGCTGTGTTTTCACAACTTAAAAAAAAAATATTATAATATTATGTAACTTACATAATATAATATATTTTTATTAAAAAAGTTGGGTAGCGTAAAGTGTAAAAATATAAACTTATATGTAATTTTTTTGACTAAGTAGCATGGAATAGGATAATCAATAAAAACAATATTATTATATTGCCTACTAAAGTGATGATATATTAAACTCTTTCATTTATAGTTAAAGTACGTAGACTTGATACTGTCAATTACAAAAGCACCTTAAAATCCACACAAAATTACTGCAGTCAATTACTTAACGGGGACCTGACGATAAATTACTGTAAATAAGAGCTAAGTGCACCTTAATGGTACAGACCACTGGAGAGTGTTCCAGCTCTCCCCAAATGGCGTCATACACTTTCGACTCTTCCACGCAGCTGGGTCCAGAAGGGTATACTTTATATAGCTCTAAACCGGGACTTGCATATGCATTATCACAAACTAGATTTACCAAGAACCCTATGCTAAACAGGATGTTGAAAGTTGGGGCACATATACATTATGAAGATAACGGTAGGACCGACTACCGAGTAACTTCGTGTTAAGCGGTCGCCTAATGGAAGTGACATTTCAAAGTTACATGCTTGCACGTTGCGCAGATGGTTAGTTCAGGCGCTTTAAATAATTGTCCGTTAAAAACATACAGCTCTATTATATATAACATACAGCTAAACATACAGCTATATAGTATCGAATTATATAATACAAACATGAAATACGATATTCTATTGTGTTAAAAATATATTTGTATATATCCGACTATATTCAGGTAATTTTATTTTATGTTCAGGGCTCGATAAAGCTCTCATATTAACCCGAACCATTGAAATGAGGCGTACTTCATCTCATTTACATTGGCAGTAGGTAGCAGCGTGTGCGAAATTGGGCTTCTTTCAGAGAGGCGCTATATAAACATCAATTTAATATATCAGTAACACTGTTAATACTATGGCTTATTTCAGCGTCCAATTCATTTGCACCTCTAATTCAAAAAATACATTTTTGCAAATGAATCGGGTGTAGTTTACGAACTAAAAATGCTTGTTTTAAGCGTTCTACATCTGATATCATAGTGATAATAATTATAATAATGATATCTACGGACCTATTACACCACGTCAATCTGGTCCTTGTCAATTTGAAACTTGTGTTACGTGTACCGAACAACGGAAATGCATATTATATTTAATACTTTTTAATAATACAGGTATTTAAGATTTTTATTATGTAATACACATATTTAATACATATCAATGACTCAAGAACACGGAAACTTTTTTATTCCCTGGCGGGATTGAAGCCGGAGAGGTCGTCAGAATCATAATAATAATATGTACTTTTTCTTTCCGTTCTTATTATTTATTAACAGATTTCAGCGGTTACTTATTGTTATCTGCTTTTATACTTAGAAATATTATTCCAGTATTAGCTTTTAATTATTTCTTACCTTTCAGTAAAATATCGCGATTAAATTCAGAGAAGGAAATGAACAATCCCACTCACTGAATTCTTTTGTGTCAATTTTGGCTCTTGATTAAGAAAGAATTGGAGAAAACATTTTACATAAAGCCTTTGAAATGATCATCATTATTTACAGATTGAATGAATTAAATATAATAAAATTATTGAAAATGGTGTACAGTATAGGTTAAAACTTTTCAATATATTATAATGTATTTTTTTAATATAATATATTCATACAATAATAGAAAATTTATTAAGAATTGAAAAGGTATATATACTTATTGTAGTTAATTATTTTTACATTACCTGTTTCCATAACTTTAACGTGAAAATTATACTTTGTTACGCAAATGAAACGTCTGCAATAAAATTATTCTTTTCGCAGCGCAATATTTAATTTTATGGAGTGGAAAAACTCAGAGGGGATTCTCGAAGGACAATAGTATGATTTGTTACGGCATGGATACGATCTTAGAAAATTTCCATCTATGAAACACTAAGAAAATTCATCTTATTGTAGATTTCATTCGCTGTAACGGCACTTTTATTAACTTTATTTATGGGTCTCGTTTCGGGGCAGATTATTAACAACTTTACATAATGTTTTTTATGGAGGGTGTGTCCGATATTATCTTTTTATAACTTATTTTTATGTTAAAGATGAAAGAATCAGAATTTATGACGTAAATTTTTAACTTTAGATTTGTTTTTTTACTGAGAAAGTTCTTAACATTTGAGTCAGCTTTTAGTCTAATTCAGGCGTTGTTTAATGTTCGCTCAGCTAAGTATACAATTAATGCTTAGGTAATATATTTGTATTTTTTGTATGATGTTTAACGATAAGCAGCAATAGACAATTTTCCCAAATAAAATCAAACATTTTAAGAAGAAAATGCTAAATATCATTCATTATTCAAAAGTTTGGCTTCTATGCTTGCATTACCTACATTCATTTGCATGAACTATATTTTTCCTTTAATTTCCATTACCTAAATTTTATTATTTTTACAGATTGGCTTTAATAATTTCTTTTAAAAATGTGAGGCTGCTTGAAATAAATATATTTTTCACCTCAGCAGCTCAAACATGCCGCTTTTGCTGCTAGTCAAAAGTGAACAAAATGCCATTTTGATTCGAGCGTGAGACAAAGTAGCTTTTTAATTTTTCAATCTTCAGTGCCACGAATTGACATTGTTCAGCCATAAATTTGAAAAATTCGAGTTTTACTGTGCTCTGTCTCTTTCACATCCATGCACGTGAAAGAGACAGAGCACAAATAAAAAAGCGAGTGAAAAAAATAAACCCCTTCGAAATTTGATTTTGGAATTCGACCTCAAAGAAAACATGTTCGGAAACGCGTAATAAATACTAGGGTATTATGAGTTTCCTTTTAGATTGAATGAAAAATAACTTTAAATATATTTGTAATAAAGAAATTACGTTATTTTTAAACATATTTTTTTATGTTTAATTTATAATTGGATTTTAATAGAAATGAGTGCAATTAATAGTATAAAATTGATATAAAACCAATACATTTATATTCAACAATGTTATATTTGAAAAATAAACATCAGGGACGCGGTATTAAAACGCAATTTAAAAAATAGCGGGAATAAAAATTTCGCTGATGCTGATAGCGTATAGCGTAATGTGTTAACGTTATTTCAATCTATTGCTGTTCATTTCTATGTCTCCTAAGTAATATTATGTGTTCTCACTGCTGAGGTGAAAAATTATGTGTGCAACATGAGAGCAAAGTTTTTTGCATCTCGTGCTGTTAAGTCCCTCACTACGCTCAGGATTCTAACTTTGAATCACTCGCTACGCTCGTGAATCAATCATAGAATCCTTCGCTTGCTCGGGACTCAATACCAGTACTCGAAACAAAAAACAACTTTGCTCTCTTGTTGCACAAATAACTATTTAGCCACTCGGCCTTGAATCTATAAGTTTTTTTGTACATTATAAGTAAGACAATAATATTATAGAGTATTATGTTATTCATTCATATCAACTCAGGAATGTGTATTTTACAAACGAAACAGCAGTAGGTACAGTTAGTCTATGCGTGGACGTGGCACAAACAAAAGTCGAAGTCTGCACTTGAATGTTATTTTACAGTCTGAATATAAAAAAAAAATTGCTTTGAGTTGTCAACTGAAATAACAGAACGAGGATCAAGCTTTGTTCATGATTTTTCCATTTTAAAAAATGGTATTTTTATAACCTTCCTTTATTCTGTACTGGCTGTTGCCCGCGGCTTCGCTCGCTTTAGCAAAACAATTTTCCTTTTTTTAAAATGTATTATAAGTCTCTCTTAGTACCTCCGAGAATACTCTCGGTGTACAAAGTTTCATGTAGACCGGTTGAGTAATTTTCGCGTGAAAGCGTAACAGACATCCCTATTTTCACATTTATAAAATTGGTAAGGATTGGTAAGGGTTTGATGAAAATAATATTTCACAGATTTTGTGTTGCCGACGCCAATTTATTTTACAGCTGTATTCATACTAATCACGATTTTTTATAGGGCCCAAGTTGATTGGGTAAAAAAAGTAAAAGTATTTAAATACTTTCCTAAATATATATTTTTTGTTTGGTGGTTCATTTAAATTTTCTAATATTTTTATGACTACTTCATATTTTTAGGTTGATCTTGAATTCATATGATCTTCATATGATTTTAACTTGACCGTGGCCTGATCTTGAACTTACTGTAAGCTTTGATGGCGACACATTGCTTAAAGAAAGTGGTGAGTTGAATCGTAGCCACGTCACCATCTCTTTGAAGAAAACGCTTTTTTCATCAAAATTATTTTATAGAGTTTCTGATTATTAAAAATTTTTTTAAAAAATTATGTGAAAAATTTATGTGCTAGCCGAACACAACAACACGACAACGACAAGTTTCAGGCAGCAGCTTGTTTATGAATATGTACTGTTTTAGATATTGTTTTTTTATATGTCATTTCTCCCAAAAATAGCCATTCACTGCGCTTATATAATAATATGTTTTGCCCCCTGGGTGTTTCCATACCTTTTTGCATTTCCCTGATTTTTGAGGGTACGTAATTTGAAGAGCGGTCAACCTGAAAGGTTTCTTTAGAAATTTCCATCCTCTAGGACGCAAGGTAAATAAGTTATGAAATATTTGGTCAAATGTCACTTTATGGCGTGTTAAATTAGTTAATATTATAATATCAGCTATCCGATCTGCTTTGTAATCTCATTTTATTTTTGCAGTATTGTGTTGTTTTATTTTTATTTCGGCATTTATCGTATTATGTAAATATAATTTTACTTCTTTTTATTGTATGTATAGTACTATGCGTATATGTATGTATGTATGTATGTATGTATGTATGGTATGTATTTGAAATATTATATATAAAACGTATCGTAGTCATGATATCGCGAACATTTCGTGTTTTTTATTACCTAGAAAGGAGTTTGATCACTGACTCCCTGCCCTTAATTTGCTTTTTTGCTTTTCTCTTTCCCCGCTGGTTGCCTGGTAGATATCGCTTGTAAGCGATAAGGCCGCCTATTTGTAATTCCTTAATATTAGTTTTGTTATCTTTGTATTTAAATAACTTGTGTGCAAATAAAGTATATTATTATTATTATTATTATTTCGATTACGTGAAGCGGGGGAAAACTGTCAATGTTTTAAAATGGTCTATGGGTGCAAAATGTGTTTTTTATTGCAAGATGTCCATTGTGCGCAGAAATAAAATTGCTAGAAATTCTATAATAAACATAAATACAATATAGATCTTAATACTTCCAGACAGTCGCATATCTCGTAAGAATAAGGCTTTAAAAGTACATCTAATTTTTTGACTAAACCATTTCATATTTTGTAAAATTTTATAGTTTTATATTGTTTTAAAGTTTAGACCAAGGCTAAAATAAAAAAATATGAATAGTGATCGCGATACCCTAAGCTTTGCCATGATTACAGAAATATTTTTTCATGGTTTCTTTTGATACTGAATCTTCAAAGGTGAAGAATTGTAAACGTTCAGTATATATATATCTATGTCCAGTAGAAACGAATACGGCCTGATAATGATCATGTAGTAAATTCAAAAACAAATATATCCCGAAGATCAACAATAGACGAACAAATGAAATCAATTTCTACATCCTAAATTCCATATCAAATTAATTTGAAATGTGTAGTCCCATATTAACCGCATACAATAATCGAAGCGCCAGTCCACAAAACAAACGAACGCTGACCCCAGCTTACCCGGTCCCTTCTTAGGTGTGCCCTATTGTTATCAATTAATTCATTATCCGATAGGATTTCCTTAATGTATCTCCAATGTTTGATGAAATTGTTACGGTTATAAAGAAATGAAATAAATGGAATAAAATTAAAATAAATGATGTAAAACTGTTAAAGATATATTATGAAATAAAAATGTTGTACATTAAAAGTTAAGTTAAATTTGGAAAACAGGTTTGGGTCCGACTATTAAAAATATGAGAAAATTTATTTAAATTAGCTAATTAAGGTTGTAAGAGAGCGTGGATTCGATTATTCCTGATATCAAGTTGGGAGCTAATTTAAAAGAGAACTTAACATAGACTGCGTCCGGTCACGTGCCACGTGGTCCGTGCTTCGTCCAGCGCGCCGTCCCGTCGCTCAGCGTGGCGGTGAGCAGGACCGAAGCCAGCACTGTGGTGTGCGGTCCCCGAAGAGAGAGGTCAGGAGAAGTATGGGATCAGTGATTCCGTGGGGTCCGTGGGTAAATTAATAAGTGGGTAGTGGATAAGTGGGTAGTGGGATCCCAGCTGCTCTGGTTCCCGTCGTCTGCTTCCTACTGGACCCCGTCCACAGCTACTCGGCCACGCCCAGGATTAGCACCGCACCGACCACGACGGCAACGCCTGGGACCCCACTTAAAATATAACGCGGCGCGTGTGCGCTTCTCAGCACTCTCCGGCAGAAAAAGAACGATCGACCGGTCCGTAAGCGGCACGACTCGATTCCAAAACGTTTCACATATCGTGACATCGTAATATGTCTTGGCCAATAGTGATCGAGTAGGCGAATGAAGAAATTCGCGCGCGGAATATGAATTTAGAATTAAAAAACGAATAAATAGTACAAAACTCGTAAGTGAATCTATGTAACATAATATATATGTTACAATACCCCCCCCGTCAGAGAAGAATTTTGCTTCTCTGGCAAAATTCTGAAGAAGGTAACGCGAGAAGAAACTCTGGCGCAGCGCTCGAGAGAAAGAGAAAAAAAAAATTCAACGCTACTGATTCTACTTCTCAATAACAAGATAAGAGTTGTTAACTCATCCGTAGCCGATCACAAAAGTGCTACGCTACATTAAAAAAAAAATTTAGCTTCACTGCTACGCTGCGCTACGAGATGTAGACAGCGTATCCGATCATACGTCACTAACATTCATCATCATCCAAATTCTCACAAGCAGCGTGCGTTATCAGTACTACACAAACAACGCCCTGACACAAAGAGATATGGTCTACTATGGACACACACTCAAACAGCTACTATAAACCGAAAAATTATATTAAGTTTAATATGCCAAAAAGTATTCCCGATGAAGGCTTTTAGCATGTGTGCATATACTATAATAATATAAATATGTGGAATCGCCACCCGTCCCGGAATTAGATAAGCTATATCAGAGTAAATAACTTATGGCGTAGGCTTTCAAATAATATAAAAGTACAATAAAGAGATGTACTCGAGCTATTGCTCAGTGGAATAACTCAAATATATTACCAAAAATACATAACTGGCACAAAAGTCATTGCTCAGTGGAACGACTTGTACCCTAATCCATAATCAGTACATAAGATATGTACCATAACACAACAATCCATGTCATGTACCTATTGTATATGCACGCTTTAGAGATCATCACCCGTCTCAAAAATTGGAATACATAGTGTAAATTTTGAATAAAAAAAATAACGTTTTTACTTAGATCATTAATATTATTGATCTAAGGATTATTATATTATTTGATTACTAAAGCTACCTATTATTTTCAGGTCTTTCATATTAATTAGATAAAAAAAATGTATTAAGACAAGTTAAAATCTGGCATATGCCTAACATAATATAACACCTAACATTTTGCCATTTAAATTCAATAATACGTCATACGCTAACGATAACAGTTTAATGTAAAAATAATGTGAAATACGTTATACACTAACACGACTTTAAGCAAAGATAAAAATTTAATATTACGTGTCATAGTGAGTCCTTATTGAAACAAACCCCAGAGATAATAAAAAATAATACACAATAGATAACAACAAGTAAACACAAAAGTATCCGATACAGAGGGTATTCGGAAAAAAAGTGAACAAACAAGCCAAGTACAAAGATTACTAGTTAGATAACACTTATCATTCATTCTTATGATTGAATATTATATGATTTCATAATTGAAACATTTATACTTTATTAACTATATTCAATACTCACATTATTCATTTATCACTATTCACTTTATGATATATTAATTAATATTTACACTAGATTTTAACATTTTATGATTTAATACTTCTTAATCTAATATTTTAATGATTTAATATTTTAAATTTTACTACATTTTACTATCACCTTGTAACTTGGTTTGTTAATATGTATAATATGTTTAGAGAGAACATTAATTATTAACAACATCACACAATACACAATTCACAACACATACATTTAAAAGACACGGGACCATTTCCACACCACCAGACAAACTTAATACCAGGAATATTTTAACCCGTTGGGCGTCAATGTTACGCTTTTAAGAAAATGAAATAAATGGAATAAAATTAAAATAAAAAAAATGTGAAACTGTTAAAGATATATTATGGAATAAAAATGTTGTACATTAAAAGTTAAGTTAAATTTGGAAAACAGGTTTGGGTCCGACTATTAAAAATATGAGAAAATTTATTTAAATTAGCTAATTAAGGTTGTAAGAGAGCGTGGATTCGTTATTCCTGATATCAAGTTGGGAGCTAATTTAAAAGAGAACTTAACATAGACTGCGTCCGGTCACGTGCCACGTGGTCCGTGCTTCGTCCAGCGCGCCGTCCCGTCGCTCAGCGTGGCGGTGAGCAGGACCGAAGCCAGCACTGTGGTGTGCGGTCCCCGAAGAGAGAGGTCAGGAGAAGTATGGGATCAGTGATTCCGTGGGGTCCGTGGGTAAATTAATAAGTGGGTAGTGGATAAGTGGGTAGTGGGATCCCAGCTGCTCTGGTTCCCGTCGTCTGCTTCCTACTGGACCCCGTCCACAGCTACTCGGCCACGCCCAGGATTAGCACCGCACCGACCACGACGGCAACGCCTGGGACCCCACTTAAAATATAACGCGGCGCGTGTGCGCTTCTCAGCACTCTCCGGCAGAAAAAGAACGATCGACCGGTCCGTAAGCGGCACGACTCGATTCCAAAACGTTTCACATATCGTGACATCGTAATATGTCTTGGCCAATAGTGATCGAGTAGGCGAATGAAGAAATTCGCGCGCGGAATATGAATTTAGAATTAAAAAACGAATAAATAGTACAAAACTCGTAAGTGAATCTATGTAACATAATATATATGTTACAAAATGAGGAATGAGGGGCTAATGAAAAAAGCTTGTTAAAGTCAAACATTCTTTATAAACCAAAGAATTCCAGTAATAGGGAATGTCGATGGAAGAAAAATCTAGAACTTTTAGAATTATGACATTTTGAAATTTCACGACGTCGTCACAGTGTATGTCACTGACGCGAACTTATAAGATTTTCACATATATTTTTTGATGTCGCAGCGGAAATTTTCGGACCATACTAGGGCCTTGGGTAGGCGCGCTGATAAGATTTTCCCCTACCAAAAAGTACTCAACAATTAAAACTTAATACAAACTTCAATTGTATGATATGATTGAACTTATAGAAGGCGTTTAGCCATCGGAACTAAGCAAACGTGATTTTGGCAGTATAAAGGTGCTAATAAATAGGCAATCAATTCTCTGAAATATGTGGCTACGACAGGATGGTCAACAATATTGTCAGCAATAACAGCCAGACTACATATTATACGACAAAATGTTGGGTGTGACTATACCCTAAAGCTTCGCATATTTTGTACAGTCGATGTGTTTCGGACGGCTTGTCGCATTCAAATATCCCCGTGATAGCCTATTGTACCAACTATCGTATATTTATAAGTATTGTCCGTTTACAACCACCCTATTAATTATCCCTAGAGTCGTAGTCACACTTGGGAAGACGGGTAGATTAACTTCTCACTAGATGAGTTCATCAAGATGAGTTCATTCAAGTATAACTTCATGTTCATCATCCCTAGTTGGATGCTAGTGGTGGAAAACGACCAGCTATGAATGGAGAAGTTAGAAAACATTAGAAAATGTTAATTTCTAATTCACATAGGCCTTTATCTACAAAAGCTAACGATATTAACATCCGTGTTGTCACGTGCACACAGACGGACACACCTATACTGCACCCCTCTGCAACACAATAGTATAATTCACATTGTTAATTATCCTGAATGTACGAGCAGAGTTATTTCGAAATTCACCAAGGATTTAGTCCAGTTAATGATTTGACGAGAACCGATAAATCTGATACAGAAATGATTTTGATTAGACTTTACATAATTCAAACTGGGCATGTATTGAATGAGAATGTGCGTAAATAGACCACAGTTATAATCGTATACATAATAACAGCCTTTTCATATATAGAATAAAGTCCACTTACAATGAATGGCAATATGTTCGTTTTTGTGTATTATTATTACTTTATTAATTCATGCAATAAAAATAAAAAAAAAAACAAAATAGGCAAATAATGTTATGTATAATATTTGGCGATTTCTTGATTTTTTTAAAAGAGCGGACTGTAACTCATAAGATTTTTCTGGATTTCCATCCATTGATACATCTAATAATTACGAAACTATTAAAATTAATTCAGTTTTTAAAATGATACAGGCAAATACATAAATTATTACTTAAAATTAATTAATTAATTAATAATAAATATAACGTAATTAAGTGATGATTGTTAAGTTTTTAGAATTTGTTGTATTCTTGTCAAATAAATAAGAATAAAAATAGCTTGCGGTTAAAATTGCTTTCAATTGGAGCTCCTAAAAGGTCAGAGCGAGTGTAATGGAGTATTTATTTTGGGGGCGTCGGATACGTTTTAGGGATCTGTCCTGAGGGAGGGACGGGTCCTTTGTTTTAACACATATTGTTCTTATATCCCATATGTTATGTCTATTCGTTACAATATTTTCATTGGTTGGTGAGTAATTTAAAATGTTCATTAGCTATACCCAATGGTATTAAGACCGAAGATTTTCAAATAAGTAAAAGTTTCTATAAGTCATGTGAAAACAGACCCCTGATAAAAATGTTTTCTTTTTTAAGTGGGTTAGAAGGTCAGTTCTGCCTAACTTTTACTTGTTTGAAGGTGGCTTATTACACGTTGATGCTAAATACTATGTGAAGAGAGAATATTAAGATATATTAATACACATAGAATTCAAAAATCAAAACTTTCTTTCGTTTCAGCAAATGCCGTAGTTGAAAAAATATGAGTTGCAAAGTTAAAAAATAACTTACGCTCGAATTCTCAAACGCCACTTAAATATTTGGGGGTTCCTTAAAATCCAAATGCCATCAAAATGTAAATAGCTCTCAAATTTGAGTAGCGTTTGAGTATTCGGGCATTACTCTCTCAACTTTATACATAACAACTATGTGATCCTGAAACTAGATAATGTAAAGTTCTTTATAAATTGATAGTTTATTGTTTTCTTATGTTTACGTGAATTACACTAATTATATGTCACGGGAGGACTGGTTCGCCCGTGACCATGGTTGCTGTAAAGTATCCAAAACGTCGGGCATATGAAAAACTCAATAAACCGCGATAAACTCCGTAAAAATTGTTTCATTAAAATTGATAGCTTTATACGTAAATAATAAGACAAAATAGTAAATCGTTTTCTAAAATCATGCTGATTTTTTCAGGGTCTTAACATGACCACGTCTATTACAATTGGTCAATGAGTGACATGTCCTTCGATGTTGGAGGACAGAACCGCCCTCCTTCATTAGGACAGAGAAATGTGTCGTGTTGCTCTCAAGGGATAGAAGAGGTACAGCTTTTAGATATATTATTTGAATAGGTATATAAATGTTTAGGAACAGTTTGTGGACATTAGAAAAAGGTTTAATATTATTTATGTATTAAAGAAAAACTCAACATTTTAGTTCAGTTTTACAAGTTTGTGAAGCAATGGAAAGAGGTTTTATTATTCTTGTAAACTAAATTAATTGTCTAGACTCTAGGCATAGAGTATGGTCTTTGTTAAGTCCATGGAAAGTCTTAATAAATAATCAGAATACAGTGACATCTTTCGACTATGCTCGTAGAGACTATTTTGCATTTCCCCGGGATTTGTTGTTTTTGTTACTGACACTTGATACAAATTCTGCATTTGTAGTTAGTTATTTTTGTAAATGACACTGCAAACAAATTCTGAATTTATCGGATTTCGTTGTTTTTGTTACTTGCACCGGACACAACTTCTCGGCAAATGCCAGCATTATGCGTTTCAATTCATTTATTTTTTGACATCATCGACCACACAACCTATAGACTCATGTTTGATTTTTCGTATTAAATGCTTTCTGGCCACTAGCTGAGGTAAGACGAAAGGGATTGCAATGCTGTGATTAGCTAATTCAATGTCATACATTACCAATCACGGAACGTTAAAAAGAAATGTATATATTTCGCAACGGGAAAGAATCAGACGACACGATAGTTTGAGTACATTGTTTACGGCTTACATCGGAACTATAAGTCAGACGTGTCACCAGAACCCGTTCCCCTGTTATTAGGAGTCTATGGGTTATGTGGTCGATGGTTGACATTAATAAAACGATATTCCTATACTTACATTTTAAACACAGTTAATTGTTGACTCAATCATTCACAAGCGTTCGGAATTCAAACCAAGTCTGATCTGAGCTTATGATTATGAACGCTCCAGGCTTAGCAAGCGTGTAGTAAGATTGATGAGTATATCGTAAGACAAGATGTTCGTCGGAGCGGGAACTATATAATAGGGCTTTGCTTGACGTGCTAGCTCTATCTGCCTAAGGCTTGTTGATGTAGCTAAACTAGCTATTTTGAAACAAGTGTTTTTATACTTGTAAAGGTTTGAATGTTATAAGGGCCTGTTTCACAATCTCTCAATATCTATCGGCTATCGGCAACATATTTGACAGATAGAGTATGGAGTATCTGTCAAATATCTGTCAAATATGTTGCCGATATATATATATATAAATTTGAAGAGCGCCAATAATATTGTTAGTAATATAAGCTTCTAGGCACGCATAAAACCAGGTAAAACTCACACATATACCTAACTTAATTAATATCGACCCTTTTCCCTCTTCTATTGGAAAGAGGCTTCTTTTATAAACTCCAAAACTTCTACATACCTACGAAACCAATTCTTATCGATTAATCAATTCCAAAAGATCACTATCACATTGTTTTCGCAAATCCACATCTAAAGAAAGCTCCCCCTGTCCCCAATAAAGCTTAATACAAGTGAGGTGAACGACCTCATCCCCGCGGGACATCAGCTGATGCTAGCGACAACCATGTTTCTTTTATTTCCATCGCAAACAGCGGGATTGCTCAGGTGATGTTATGGCCAGGTATTGTGATTAGTTTTTAGAATCGCCAGGTTTTGTTTAGAGAATTCCGGACGAGTGAGATAGACTATATTTTTTTTATAAGAAGATAATTAAATCTTACAAAAGTCAACAATTCATATGTTATTAAAAATACTCGTTTTATAAAGTTAGCTATCCTAAATTGGATTTTAGAAAATTGTACTTAGTAAATTCAGTACAACTGTAAAAAAATTTACTCAGCTTATCCTAGGAAAACTTACCTTGAATTTTTATTTCTTAACGCAAGTTCTTATATAAAAAAAAAGTATAACAAAAGTTAACAGTATCTAATAATTATTAAAACGGTAAGAATGTACGTTATGATTGTCAAACTTTCACGCCAAAACTACTTAATGGATTTTAGTGAAACTTTAAAATAATATAACTATCAGAATAGCACATAAGTTATAATTTATCTCCGAAGTCACACGGGTATGGGAAGGACGCAGGTAAATTGAGGGGCGCTATCAGTATTTAAACCAATATTCATGAAAATCATTATAGTTGCTGTATTTATATTTATATTTTATATTTAAGTTGCTCTTCGTAGTTAATTTTAGGCAATAATATTTAATTTTTTGCTAGATTTTATAAATAAAAAGGAAGCCAAACTAAAAAACAACAAAAACAATACGTAGAACCATTAAATCCTCGATAGAAATTGGCCTGGCGATATGGGAATGTTTCAAAACTGGAAATATCACGATACTGTACCAAACATACTCGCCATTGACTGAACGCTTTCCGTTTGATGTGAATTTTTGGAAACTATTCGATATCATTGTTATATAAAACATTTCGTATCCCACTTTCGAACGGAAAACTTTTTTGATGTTTAACAATAAGGTCCACGGGCTTTTTGAGATGAATGTTACTCTCTATACGAACAATGTGGCATGCATGATAGTGCCTTATTAAATGATGCTAAATTCTAAATCAAAAATTCTAAAATCAATTATTTAGCTCGATTAATTTATTCGATTTTAATATAAGTCGATAAAATATCAATCGATGCGTACCCTTTCGGTAACTTGTTTTGATCGTCTGCATGTCTGTAGGGAACATTCGTGAAATTCTGCTCGAATTAACAGCTCTTGCGAACTTTTACCGCTGCATTTTTTTTGTGGATGGTCACCCCGCTCATATACATAATAATATACATATGTCATAATTATCAGTCTTCGATCGTCCTCTGGTCATGTAACTCTCACTGGACTGAAATATTACGGCTCTCCGATCCTCGCCTCCAACTTGCATAATATGAGTGAAAATAACGTATTAACCCATATGTGCCCATTGCGGATTGGTGAACTTCACTCAGCTTCAAAGATTTTCAGTATGAGGCATGCAGGTTTCCTCGCGATTTTTTCCTTCACCGGTAAGCGAACGACGGGCTCGTGTTTACGTGCATTTAGAAATTAAAAAAAAAAAACATTTTAAGGCGAGGCAAGGGGTCAGGACTGAACCCCTTTTTTCAGGATTAAGGATTGAACATCTCAAGCAGCCAAACCCGTACCCACTGAACATTTTTTTAAATCAAAATTGTATATCCCTAAAATATTCTTTTCAACTAAATTAAATTTCAAATATTTTTTTCCTAAGAATATTATTTTATTGATATGATCTATGAGGTTTTAAGATATAATTCTATGCAAATAATTTTACAAAGACACAACATAATGAATTTGACACCGTTTGTTCTAATCAATATTGCATCATTAAGGTATAATCTTCTAATTACATCTATTAAATAGGGCTATAATTTACACAAACCGAGCTAACAGCAAACATGTACCTACACCAAACCTAAGGATACAAGTGCACAAATTAAAGACTAAAAACACACTAAATTCTTAAAAACTCTTGTTGAAATGTACACACACATGGTATTATTTTCAACAGCGTACCTTGCGAATTTTAAATTTATGTTGATTCCTACAATCTTAAAAGATTGTTCTGGGAACAGTAAACCCGAGCTCTCACCGAAAAGTACGCGGGACAGGCATAAAGTATTCATGCGAGGGGATCTCAAAGATCTGCTTTTATATCTCAATTCAAACCTCAATTACAGTAAAAAAAAATGTTAATAAAACATTTATTATGTGGGCTCCTATGAAGTGCACAGGATTAAGGGTCGTTTGAGTGCGGTTGAAATTTTCATCACAAGAACAAAGTCCGTTTCCTAAAAGTGTCTTTATAGACGTCGAATGTGCGCGTTTTAAAAAAGTTGTTAAAGATACGGCTTTTCTAAAGATTAGTAAAAAAGTTACGACTATAACTCTTGACTAGGGTTTCAAATTATACAAAATACAAAGACTTTTTTCACAACGATATTGAATTAACGGAATGTGCGCTTATCAAACAGATTTTCAGATCAAACATTGAACATCGAGATTGGATAAAAAAAATTGACTAATGGAATACCACCAAAGGCATCGGATTGTTAATTATGTTAATCTTTTCAAAAAGTTTCAACTTTCAATGCTTATAGCGTTTTGCAACAATATTTTGTTGTTGAATGAATTAATGAAATATACTTTAAAGAATAAATTAAGACTAAATTACTAAATTTGGAATATTTTATGTAAACAAAAGGCGGCAAAAAGCAATTTCTTCCAGGCAACCTCTGTGTATGTGAAAGAAAGCTTAGCGACTACTTATCAAGGTAGGATACAGCAAAATAAACAAAAAAATAAATTAAATTAAAAATACGATAGTAATAATGGTACCTATGTATACAGTTATAAATTATAAAATAATATATTATAATAAAATATTTATATATATCGCATATACTAATAATTTATTTAGGGACATATCGGACGGACACACTAAACTAATAGAAAGGCTTTAATATTCTCAAAAACACAGATTAAAGGGCCCTAAATACGGACCAATAAAACTAATTATTGTATAAGAACTTAGTAATAAGTTTAATTGTGCATGTAATGATGGAATATCATGAACGGATGGCCGATGGGCCATTAAGGTTCAAGAGTGGAGGCCGCGTTTAGGTAGACGAAGTGTTGGTCGGCCATTAACCAGATGGGAAGACGATCTCCGTGCAGTGGCAGTTTCGTGTTGGATGCGAGTAACAAGGGATCGGTCGTCTTGGCGTTCATTGAGGGAGGCCTATGCTCAGCAGAGGACGGATAAGGGCTGATGGTGATGATGATGATGCATATAATATTCAAATGTATGAATATTTATATAATTCTTGATATATTATGTACATCTTACTGTAATAAGGCATCTGGATATTTTGGTCTGCCACAGCTAAATTCGAACTCGCTACTTTGTATAAAACCTATTCACATAACACACCACAGTAAAAATAAATAAACCGTTCCCAGATCTCTAGTTAAAAGTAAACAAACGCGAACATTTCACGTCACGGTCAGTTAAAGTGACTGTTTTACAGTATATAACATTATTTTCAAGTAAAAAGGATACATTTCAAACCGTCGTGAAACGAAGCGTAAAATCGAAAATGGCGGACACACCGGAATCCCCTAAGCCGTCTGCCTCTAAATCACATACACTATAAAAGTCGTGTTTGCGATAAATCAATAAATATTTCATAAGCATTTTACTGTCGTGTATAATAGTCGACAAATCTTTGTGACTTTCCAGAAACTTTCATAGATCGGTTTATAAAATATCAAACTATCGCATGGTAAATCTTTGTTCAGTCTGTACACAATTTTCCGATCATGATTTATATAAATTTCCCTTACTTATATCGTAAATCTAAAATTAGGGATGTTTGTTACTCTTTCGCGCAAAAACTACTGAATGGATTTTGTTGAAACTTCATAATAATATAGCTCATACATCAGATTAACACATAGGTTATAATTCATCCCTGTACTGCCACGGGAGTTTTCGGGAATACCTATCATTTGTTAAATAATGTAGAATTTGAGAGGTATTAATGTATATACTTGTGTTACTATAAATATTTAAATGTAAAGAACTTGTACCATAAATAAAATTGCATGTGAGTTGTAAATAGAAATGAAAAAACTTATTTCGTCAAGAATCACGAGGAAAATGGTGAGTGTTTCTTTTGTTTTTTTTTTGTAAATAATAATTTTTATACTATTAACGTCCACAAAGTAAATCTATTTAATTGACTCATTAAGACTGTAAGTAATAGTTGTGTTACGTCCATGGAAATATTTGTGTCGAATTTTTTACAAAGACAACTTTTAGGACGTAAAGTATTTTTTATAACCGAATAATTCTTGCGTGAAAGTAATACTTTCTAGAAAGTTGATGTTTTTAACTGTATTTCAAATGTGAGTTTTATTCAAATAGAATAGTCGATACCGAACGAACATCGCCATCTAGTGCTGGGTAGACTAAACTATAAAATGTCATATAAAATCGCTATTTATGCGACTCTAGATATTATCGCGGATAAATATACAGTTTTATGTAGTTTATGGAAGTTTGATATACGAAAATTTGATATCTAATGTTATGTCATGTATATAAAAACTCCACCGAAATGGCTCGACCGATTCTCATAAAGTTTTGTGTGCATATTGCTCAGGTCTGCGAATGGGTCTACTTACATCTTTTTTTCATCTCCCCAAATGTTAATTGTGTTCCACCCCTTAAATTTTGATTTTTTATTTTTTACACATTATTTTTGAGCTATTTTAATTCTTTAATTTTAATTTTGGCAGAACGAAGTCTCTTGGGATAGACTACATAAAAATTAAGTTTAAAACGAACTTTAGGCAAAATATGTAACTTTGGTTAATAAATTAATTAATTAATGAAAATTGAAAAAAAACTAAACGTAACAAATATAATGAAAGAATTGAAGTGGTAATGATATTATACAGGTGGAGTTGTTAGAGAGTGCTGATGCAGCGAGATCTCCACAAAGGTGGCAGAACGCTCTGAAGGCACGTCCCGACTCTCGACTGATCTTCAATATTCTCAAATCACTTCAGGTCGAACGTCAATTACGGTTTCGAACCCGGTATTCTTCATTATTAGCTCGTCCACTATCCTATCATGGAGAATCCGCCGTCTTGACGTTCTTCGATAGAGGTCCATGCCCATCAGAGAATGGAAACCATCTGGTTGAAGATCCACTGGGCTTTGAGACACCAAAAAAAAATAACTTTGGAGGTGTTGATGAGTACGATCATAATTGGTTTCATCATTATCATTATCCTTTATCCATCCATTGATGATCATAGGTCTCCTTCAATGAACGCCAAGACCACTGATCAGTATAAACGAACAAATCTTTATTTAATTGACAATTTTAACTTATGTAATACTATGGAAGTACTTAGTTTGTGTCAGACAGACAGTATCTGACAAAAGCGTAGAAGTTAATTTGTATATTAATAGCCGTGTGTTCCCGTTGACGGACAGGCGGACAAATGAAATTGTGTGTAATTGACAGTCGTTGGATATGAACTCCGAGTACTATTAATATAATAAACGAGGGATGACCAGTTGCCAACGGCCTGGATCCTAAAATAAAATAATTGAGCAAATAAATGATAATAGTTTTTAAGTATAGTTGGAAGCATTATTTTGTTAGTCATGCCGCTTTTTTTTGGTTGGAGCTATGCTAATAGCCCGAATGGCGCTAATGCTTCATCGGTAGTGGGGTGAGTCCGTTGGCTTCACCATGTGATATAGTAAGTGGTGGGTTACCCCCCGCCAGCCGTGGAGTGTGACTTCCACGGCTTCATGGCGTCGAGTTGGTTCCTGTGGCTGGTCTTTGCCTCACCAGTCGTGCCAGTTTTTCTATTCTATTATTATTAAAAAAATCTAATTAGAAATCAGACGCAAAAAGCCAACACATACACGAAAACATGTTAATACTGATGATAAACAAAAAAAGTAAAGTATCAACCCTTATAGGTCCCACTGCTGGGCACGGGTCTCCTCGAAATCAGGCAAGGAGGGTAATCATAACCCGAAATGGGTTATGATAAACATAGTTTAAAAATTTTACAATTTATCGCGAGTTGAATCTATGAGAAAATATTTCCGAGGAAAATTTCCTTTACGACATGATTTGCTGGAAAATAAATCTCTAGAATTTCTTTATCACAAAAACAAATTGCCAGGCTTGGAGCGTCATTCAGTCTGACGGAAAACTAGTGTCATGCGGGCACATTTGTACGAAGAATATGTATTACCCTTATACCCTTCTAGATTTGGGTTCAACTCATCAGACCGCTTCCATCCTTTGTCACTTCGGACGCTTTTGTTTTTCTGTTTGTTATTTTTATTTCTGTGGCTAAGACCAGAGGCTATGCTGCCATGACTGAGGTAAACTATATTCTCTGTAATTTGGACAGCGGCGGGAAATTCCCAATCAACTATCACATCCCATTCCACGCTACCTGAACAGTCCATCACAACATGCAACCGTGCGGCCCGATGTTATCTGTCGTTCCTGGTATTTCTGTTAAAAAACTGACCTTAAAAAATGATATCCTTATTCATAATGAAGATTAAAAACATTCTTAGGTACTTTTTGAAACTTCTGGATCGATTAAAAATAAAACTTGTCTAAGAATCACCGCTGGAAAACCTGTTTTTAATGAAAATTGAATCCGAATCATCCAGCCGCTTGAGGGTTTAGATAGAAACATAACGCTAAAACTTAGAACACGTCCTTTTTGCATCGGAGATTACAAGCCTTTGAGGCTTCATTTATTTTCAAATTCTTAGAAACTAAGCTCAGCGTTAAAGCTATCGATCTCGCCTATCCAAGGTAAAAGAAAATTCAACATTATCATAAAATTCCTACAGTTATAGATTAAATCATTTTTTAAAATATTAGATATAAAGTAGGTATTATAGCATAAAATATGTTACGTGTTGTGTGACTTAAAGAAACTGCGATAAAATCCATATTAGTTTGTTACAATGACATTAAAAAAATAAATTTCATTCTAGAATTTAGTACAGGCATGCACATAAGTCATTTTGTTAGTTCCCTACAATTTCAAATGCATATTGCAATTAAACTTGTACTTTATGAACTGTAAATACGAATAACTTTAAAATATATGAACCGAGATGAAAGGGGTACAGACGAGGGCAGAATAGATAATGTCACAACGTTGGTTTTGTTACTACACTCGCATACAAAGCAGGATTTAATTAAATTCTTCTTTCTACGAAGTAACTTGCAATATTGATTCATTACAATTTGATTTATTCGAAGTACCAAAGACTAGAGGAAAAGCTTCGAATAAATTTAAATTCAAACATTATTTTAGTTACCGTAATACAATACTGTATTGTTAATATTTTATAATTGCCAATTATTTTTATAATAGATTTTTGAGAAAAAAAATAATTTTATTTTATAATATTTATTTAAAAAAATTACAAAGGAAATTAATTAGGCAAAGACTAAAATAATTTAAACGTTTTGTTAAATATGTTTTGCAAATTAAATTTAATGTTTTGCTACAGAAAAAATCATTTATTTTCTTTATTCTCCTATATGTGTATTAATAACAGTAAATAATAAGAAGTGGTAACTTTTAGAAATGATTTATCTGACGTATATTTCCCACATATAAAACCTCTTTCGCGTTATATACCTAGTACTTTATTGCTAGATCAATATTGGTCAATTCAATAGAGGGGCAAGCACGTGCGTCCCCCGCGATGGACAATCACGAGAGCTTTTATTTTTCCCGTCCTCCGCGTTTATTGCCTCATCAGCGGCGGTTATGGTTCGGCAAACACCAATTTACGCACGTACTTCAAAGCCTACAAACATATTTGCACTATGCAGGTTAGGTATATGTTGTTTACTTGTCACAAACAAAATTTTATAATATTACTAGCTGCCCCGACAGACTTTGTTCTGCCAAAAAAAAAATAGGGGGATGAAAAATAGATGTTGGCCGATTCTCAGACCTACCCGATATGCACACAAAAATTCATCAAAATCGGTCAAGCCGTTTCGGAGGAGTATGGCAACGAAAACTGTGACACGAGAATTTTATATATTAGAGTCCTCGCCACTTTAGAAGTCCGATAGACGCGGCGCTGCAGTCTCTTAACTAAATGTTGCCAATTTATAGTGTAATGATTTTCCACGTAGTCTAGTACAATAAAAAATTTAAATAAGTAATTATAGCAGCAAAATAAAGTTACAAAAAGCTTTAAAAAAAGCAGTTATTCGACCTATTTTACAGAAACACCTGAAAATATAATTTATATATTTATGATTTAATTCTTTTACCTTGTATTTATATTCATATAAAATATCATAAGATAAATGTAGGTATAGAGTTAATGATAATATTTTAACCATAAATTATGCAAAAATAAGTGACTCTGGCATCTCTAAAATTTACCTGTCATGGCAGTGACATTTATAAACATATTATTCAACGGGGTTAATTGTTGTTTATTTTTACTTTCTAATTTACAAAATTATTTCACTTTAATGATCATTTTACGGCCTTCACTTTTTACACCTCACTTTTACTATTATATGCTCCATATTTCACGTAAAACAATTTAAAATATCACAACTTCTTACTCCAGACAGACGTCAAGATGTCAATGTTGTCAAATTTAGTTCGGCCATTAGTCGCAGGACTTTAAAAGTGGCGCGGACTATAGATGTCAGTGTATATAGTGAAAGACAATTAAATTGGCACCGCATTGGCATAATCTAAGAAAAAACATAAACATTCATAATAAATAATTGAAACGACAAAAATGATAAACAATTTACTTAAGGGATTTAAGTGGACTATAATATATTATCACAAAATAATCTCACAACTATCTTATAAATGTATATCATGAAGTCACGTATGAATTTTCTTGTCGATGCCTAGTAAAAATATTAGTGTTGATAAATTACTAATTGAGATAGAGATAATATACACACATACACATAATGCGTAATTATGATGTTTTTTGTGTTTTGTGTAAAGCAATTTAAGTTAAGCAAGCTGATTAAAAAATATTTACATGTATGTAAAAATATGATTATATAAAAACGGATAGCAGACATAGGATACTAAGCAGAGCAGTCCCATTAAAATAGGCGCAGTACCTAACGGATATAATCTTTTATCATTAATATTTTTTCTTCAATCTATTATTGGTATTCTGGTAAGAATGACAATATCAGGTAAATAAGAACGTATATGGGAACATTTAAACACAAATAACGGATAACAAAATTAATTAACTTTTAAATATATACAGAACTTAAAAAAGCAAACTAAAAGGCAGCAAAAGTATTTTTTACGTAGACTAGCACTGTAGCACTTTCGTAGCGGGTCTACGTGATGCACGTATCTTACAAAAATATGGTCGCTAATAATAAATTTTAAATTATTATTATGATCGTCATCATCATCATGATCATCATTATCATCATCATAAATTTAACTTATAGGACATACAATCATCTTTGTGTCACGTTGATTTTTTAAAATATTATCAGGACTTAATTTAGGATAATTTAAATTGAATAAGTTAATTCTAGTTGGATGCGAGTAGCAAGGGATCGGTCATCTTGGCGTTCATTGAGGGAGGCCTATGTTCAGTAGACGGATAAAGGCTGTTGATGATAATGATGATGATGATGAAGTTAATTCAAAGTAAACACTTATTAACCTCTCGTCTGTTAGCTGTCAAAATGACAATTCTTCCCCATCTGTGGATCCCATCACAGGACTTTCAACAGACGGGATTTGAGCACAAATTTTTGACACCTAGGTTTTTAAAAACTATTTATGTTTAAAATCTACTTGTAGTTTTGTAAAACTACAATTAATTTTATAATTAAGATATATTTCTTTAATTTCTTACATCACTTAAAGTTGATGTTGAATTGCATAGTAACTGTTCTAGGAGAAATAATATACGTCTCCTAAAAGTTACCTTTTATTCTCTCTTAAATATAAATAAATCGATTGATGGATGTAATATTATATTTTTTATATACAATGTTACACATATTATTAAATTGAAAAACAAATTGCATACGTTCCATACATTTTTTTTCATTGAACCTATATTAAACTTTGGACCAAAAAAGCACTTTTTTTTTATTGTATTTTTTTTATATTTATACAATTATTTTTTCACATATATTTCATTAGAGAGGGAGAAGCAGTTCATTCTAATACGATTTAAAATATGGGCGAAGGAGTTAGAACTATATAGTCGCCAAAATATGCTCAAAACTAAACAAGGTGATCGCAGCTGTGGCGAGTCCTGTGACAGGACGCTCCACAGACACGGCGAAATTACTAAAGTCCTGTCATGGGACGCTCAACAGACGAGAGGTTAAACACACATAGATAATTTAGTGCATAAGCTACATTCACATGTAAATACTATTTAATCTCTAGACCACATTATAGGATGGTACATCATGAAATGCAATTCGGAATGAAATTCAAGTTTCATGAAAGTTTATGTGATGGGCGTGTCTGTCTTCCCCCGACAAATATTTGCGTTTGCATATCACGGACGACGTCAGGACATAATTAAGTTCCCTCAGTTAAGGCAAATCTTATGTCAAAGGAACACGGGTAATTGTCGAGTGCACGCCCAAATCGAGTTTAGTTGCAGGAATATCGAGCGGATGCTTATTAATCATTTAAAATTCACGATCGTAATCTAATGATTAACGGGATGGTTATCATTTGTTTTTTATTTCGTGTAGCTAATAGATAATGTTATATATTAAGTATGCCGTTAATACCATCATAAATGAAAATAACAACAATATTAATTTAAAATATTAAACTATATTCTATTCGTTATGATTATAGACGTTAAACACTACTATAGATTTCTAGGACGTGACCTGTGCCCAGCAGTGAGACATAATGGGTTGATACTTTACTTTTTTTACTCCTATAATATAATAGAAATCTGCAAAACCCAAGGTTAAGTAGATGCCTTACCCTCCTTTCTCCTGTCCCGCCGATGGGCCACCGGAAACTCACTAACCGTACGAAAGGCATCGCTGTTACTTTACGTCGGTATTATGCGAGCGACAGATTAGGCTTCAATATGAATATTTTGGATTCCATACACGGTGTATTTGGAATGCTTTGAAAAACAGAAATGTAACAGCTGACTCACAGCCGCGTCGTGCGAAGTGAACGAACTCACGTTGACCGCGAGTTGCGCGCGGTGCGTGAGTTCATAGCGTGTATACATACATGGCTGCATTATATATTATATAAATAGTATATTATCTGGCTTAAATCTTTCTAAGTGTTTCAAATACATCCAGAATTTTATAAAGAATAATAAATTATGCGTAATATGAAATTATGCAATATAAAAAAAAACATTAATCTAAATCCAAATAAGGGAATATGCTTATAAATCACGATACGAATATTTTTGAATAAAACAAAATGATCTGTCAACAGGCAAAGAAATTTGACTCACGGAAAATCCTCCTGTCATGTTATGCGTAATTCCTGTTCCCATTCTCTGACAGACTGACTCAGAGATCCTGTTTGGAATTTCGTTATCATATTTTGATAAAACATTTCGCTTTTTGACGGCTTATTATTTACTTGATTAATTCGAATCATTTATTTTCATTTTATCCAAAAATACCGAATGGCGTAGGTTTTTTACATTACTAGCTATCAATATGAATCATCATTAGCCTTTATGTTCCACGGAATAGGCCTACTTAAATGAAATCCAAGATGGCCGATTCCTCACCACTCGCATCTAACCAAAATCGGCCACTGCATTGTTACCCCATATACAGATTGGAGTCTAGTTTACCTCTGTCCTCCGAAGGTGGCCTCCTCGTATGAACTTAAATTAATACTAGCTTTTGCGCTTAACTTCGCCACCGTTAACTAAGGCTTACAGGCGTATCTAGATTGATGATAATTGTCTTAGTAGGCTAATGATGAAATTTCTTATATTCTATTTTTTTTCAGCCGAGCAGGTTTAGAGTTAAACCGTATCAAACAAAAAAAAAACCCAAATCTATCCTTTTAATAATATTAGTTAGTAGTAGTAGAACTAATTTTGTTTGTGTTAAGTTTCTTCAAAGTTAAGACTTTGTATAGTTTTGTTTTTGGTATTATCTATGGCAAATTAGTATTACTGTATTATACAGTATTCAATATTTTTATCTTTAATATGATAAGTGTGAGGAGCTGCGTCTGTTCGCCAAAAGAATATCGATACAATTCGTTAAGGGCATATACATCACGCGTTCACTAAGCAAGAAAAACATCTGGATAAATTCAAAATGTCCGATGATATTGAAAGCAATGCGGCTTTCTTCGAATCAGCGTATAAAATAATATCCTCCTCGCAAGAGAAGGAAGCCCAGAAAAGGGTCTTATAAGAGCCAATTATATAGTAGTTATATTATGGTAAATAAAATTTAGCTGAAAATAATGTGTTTTATGTTGAATTCCAGTGTGTTCGTCGCGTTCAATTGTCCTGAGCGTAGCCTTAAATTCCTGTGTGCTCTACGTTATTAAACGTCTCCTAGACAGTGCACAATTCGTATCATTTCCATAAATAAAACACACACTTTGAAAATTAATGAATAACGTTCAAATTGTTAAGGTTTAAATGAATAAATTCATAGTGGATAATATCCACGGTCCGTATCAAATGATAAGAGACCGGCCGTCTTGACGTTCGTTAAGGGAGGTTTATGTTCACCTGTGTACGAAAAAAGGACGACAATAATGATGAAGATGATGATGACTTATTCTCTTGTTATCACATCATAATATGTATGGTGTGAAAATGCACTGCAAATATAATAGGCTCAATAAAACAATTACTAATCATTGAAAACAATATACGATATCATAACTGTTTACTGGTATTATTTATTTCGCAAAAGCTCAGTTATAAAGAAATGGCTGATGGTTGCTTTGGCATTCATTCTAGGTTTGACTAGGTCAAGCATTGGACGCCCCGGATTTAAGACGTTTCGTTTTATTACTTACCATTACTTAGATCATTAATTGTTAGCTAGCGTCGTCATCCTTATCAAACCTTTTACCATCCACTACTGAATTTCTCTTTCTTTACTTTGTCTACATAAAAGTACACATATTAATACAAACATTTTTATTCCCTAACAGAGGCTGCGGGTAACGTAAGAGCGGCTCATTAAAGCTCGCTTGTGACAACAACTAGCGTAAGGAAATACAATATGTTAGACGGCACAAAGCAAGTGCGCTAAATGATATAGTACTGTTTGTTCTGGCGTATGTTTGTAACGTTTTTTAGAGTTCCGTTGGTATATATATGTAGTGCTAATGGCAGAGATTGTGGACTCATGAATAATAAAAGAACATGATATATAAAAGTACATATTGACCAGATGTACTTTAATAGAGAAAAGAAACATTATCAAAACCTTAACTACTAAAGAACAAAGGGAAAATATGTTTCACAACCTGATAGCACACGACCCGTTTAAAAATTATAGAAGGAAGGGAGAGAAAAATGGTGGTAGACAGGTTGGCAGGTACGAGTCGTAGCGTATTAGGAGTTGAAAGCATTGTTGGCGGAGAAAAGTAAGGATTGTGATAATTTCACTGACAATAAAATGATGCTTCAATAGAGAAAGAAAGAGAGAGAGAGAGAGAGACAGACAGAGGGAGAAAGGATATATTATATTGCTTATATATCTACCGGAGATCCTCAGTCAATCAAAGTGCCTTCAGCTGGACATACTATTTATAATATTAAGAGGTAAGTTCGGTAAGAGATCGGTAGTCTTAGCGTTCATTGATAGTGGCCTATATATTGTTCAGCAGTGATCGAATAAAGGCTGATGATGAATGATGATGATAAGATTAAATTATTGTAAGAGGTAGTTCTATACTCTGCAGCTGAATCAGGCCAAGATTGTGTCTTGAGATCACATGAAACCAGCGTAAAATGACATCCACTGCCTGGAATCCCTTATTACTATCAAGTGGGAGGAATACCAACCGTCTTATCATCATCATCATCATCATGTCAGCCAATCGACGGCCACTGCTGGGTATAGGCCTCCTCCAAGGATCACAATGATCGATCCTGCGCTGTCCGCCCGTCTTATAGAATGGTATTATATATATTTCAATATTCTTCAATGTCTTTGCGTTATCTAGAACCCATTTAGGTAAAGTAATTTAAAATCAAAGAAAAAAATATTTGCAAAAGCTCTATTTTAATTTCGGTTCAAAACTTCTTCGATGGGTCAGACACAATCTGGGAAAGAATTCTATGAAGTAGCGCTTATATCGCAAAACACACAACTATTTTCTTATCTGTTCCAAAAACTTTTATGTTCCGATATCACTTTAGTAGGGGATGGAACGTTTCTGAAGATAGTGGGATATTTTTATTTGTATCGGTATCGTTAAATGTACGTAAGTGGTAAGCTTGAGAGATAATATTGCTTTTCCGTAATAAGACCCAAAAATGAAACGATCCAAAAACTGACCTTACGCTGTCGATGATAAAAGAATATTATAGTTATCATTAGGATCTAAGTTCCGAAATATTTGAAATACATTAGAAAAAAAATAGTAAGCTAAGTCCTTCGATTTAAAAAAAATCATTTGTACATTTTATTTGTACTAGAATTTAAATGAACTCTTACATAAAACATTGTCATATTTTATCTCTCTCTTCCTAGCTATGTGTCCCACATGGTGGTGGGGTCAGCCTTCCTTATTAAACTTTTCCACTTCGCTCTATCTTTGACGACGTCTTCGGAAACATTGCATTTATTCATGTCGGCTCGTAATACATTTGTCCATGTGGTTTTTGGTCTCCCTTTTGGTCTTTTTCCGGGGACGGACAATTCGAGCACTTGGTTTCCTACGTACTCGGGTGGTCTCCTCCTGACATGTCCATACCACCTCAACCTGTTCTCCTGTAGCTTATCGGCGATATCTCGGACTCCCAAGCTACCTCGCACGTATTCATTGCGGATTTTATCCAGCTTGGTAACGCCGCACATCCACCTTAGCATCTTCATTTCGGCCACTTGGATGGCATGAACATGTCCTTGTGTGAGCGCCCAGGTCTCGCTTCCATACATGAGTACAGGTCTTATAATAGTCTTATACACAAGACCTTTAAGTCGGACAGGCATCCTCTTGTCACAAGTTACACCAGTAACTTCACGCCATTTTAGCCACGCAGCTGCAATGCGGTGCTGAATGTTGTGTTCTAGGTTTCCTGAGCTGTGCATCATATTACCCAGGTATTTATATTGATCGCACTTCGCGATTGATTGTCCATCAATGATGATAGGCTGGTCGTTGGATTGTGGATCATTCAAGGCCATGAACTTGGTTTTAGCAACACTCAACACCAAACCACCTGATTGCAGCTGGTGTTTCCAAGCTGTAAGCGCTTCTTGAAGAAGGTTCCGGCTCTCAGCACATACAGCGATATCATCGGCATATATAAAAGTCCATGCTGCTTTAGCCTGCGCTTTCTCGGTAAGCGCATCCAATACCAAGCAGAACAAGAATGGGCTTAGGACTGATCCTTGATGTACACCTTCAGTGACTGAGATAGCTTTTGTTATGCCCACAACGGTTCTGACCACCGATTTTGCGTCTTTATACATGTCGGCTACTATGTTTATATATGCTTCGGGGACATTTTTCTTACGAAGACTCCACCAGATCGTCTCTCTAGGAACGCGATCAAATGCCTTTTCCATGTCCAAAAACGCAACATATAGAGGTCGGTTGTTAGCCCGGTGTTTTTCGGCCAGCATACTGAGAGCAAACATAGGATCGGTAGTGGATACACCTGGTACAAAGCCGTAGTGATGTTTTGAGAGCGTGCACTCGGATCTCAATCGGCTGTCGATGACTCGTTCGTAGAGTTTCATCGTATGGCACATCAGTTTTATACCGCGATAGTTACTGCATTCATACTTAACATTGTCATATTTTATATCGAATAAAAAAGAAACAACAAAGTTTAGCCCTTATTTATTTATAGTGTCTATGAAAAAAAAATTGGGTTCTTTACTGGGGACGCCTAAAATGGTTGAATATACATGATATTAAAAAATATTAACCGTATAAAATTCCGTAAAATGTTTTATAAAATTTTGTCCAATGTCTGGAATTTATTATAATATGAAACAAGTATTTTAGAATTATCATATAAAATATAATATTTTCCTCCCAAACATCGGGAGGTAGGTGTTGGATGCGTCATGACGCCACACAGTCGCGCCGTCTCGTCGCCTCCCTCGTTAATAACCTCTCGGAGTGCTGACCTCCTGGTACTCATCGGTGATAATCACTGTTATTGATGGGAAAAAGATACTGATTAATGGCGTTAGAAGGCTTGGTTTTAATTACTGTACTGTAGATTACTTTATTAGTACTTAAAATTCACTTTCACAGATCTAAACTATAAATAGTTGCTTTAAAGAATGAATGAAAAAAAAAAACCTATCGAATTGATAACCTCCTCCTTTTTGAAGTCGGTTAATGAAAAAAGATGGCTTATAACCAGCTACTCGTATATAATGCACGGAGATCTTGACTTGTTTCTATTTTTAAACTCTATTAAATCGCAACAACAATTATAATTTATTTTTACTCAAATTAGCATCCATGTTGGTTATATATTTTTACCAACCATACACATAATAAAATTATACATCAAACGCTATTGATGTACAATTTTATGTGTTTTATTATGCTATTGATGTACAATTTTATTATGTGTTGATGGTTGGTGTATTGTTTTTAGATGCCTGATGAAGGCTTAATATAAAGCCGAAACGTAGAAAATTAGCGAATTAGTGTTTTTTTAAACTATTGTACAAATTCCTGCAAATTTAAAATAATAATTTATATTTGAATTACTGGTTACGCTGTGCCGCACTCCAGGTTACATGGGTACGAACTGAGGACCATCGCCGTGTTTGTTACTACCGTGAAACGGTTTGTTTCGTAGAGAAGGGTAAGACAGCAGTGTAATTAATTACTTAACATCTTATGTCTCAGAATAAGCAAAACATAATTATTTGTCTATGTGCATGGGTGAGGTCGACAACTTACCTTTCAAAAATATTCACTTTTGTTTTTGTGTTCCCTTAAACTGTGTTAAAGAAGCGACAGAAATCCTAAACTGTATAAAAGTGGTGATCCATGACAGTCAACGTTCGGACTTTTGTAGGCTGATGATAATAATAAAAATGTTTTCATAATTTTATTGTTATTGTGATGAAATAACACATTATTCAAAACAGCAACAAATAATCCCAGAGAGCTGAAGAGCCTCTCCACTTGTACAGTCTATACAATAAAAAAGATTTTTCATTTTCCCCTAAGTGTTTTTTGCGATTTTGTTTGAAATAAATCATAACGTTATTTTATTTGCCTTACAATTTAGTAATTGGGTCTTAAAATAATAAGTACACATTATTTCCAACGTATTTAACAAAGACACTGTATTTTATTTGAACTTGTTAATTTTTTATTGAACTTATTAACTTCTTTAATAAATTTAATTTAATAACTTTTACGGATTTTATTGCGGGATATTTAGTTTTTCATATGCCCGACGTTTCTTGTGACTGTGGTCTCTCTTACAAAAGTCAAACTAAAATATAAATTAAAACTCGCGTTAAAGAACATAGCTGTATAACAGTATAATTATAATAACTTTGTAACAGTAGGACCTGTGACATCTCAGTCCTCCCCGGACCATGGTTGCTGTAAAGTATCCGAAACGTCGGGCTCATAAAAAACTAAATAAACCGCGAAATTCGCGTAATCATCCTTTAATAATTATCGCCTTTTATAGTTTAGTCTGTCTATTAAAAACAGTTTCTCTACAGTTATTAAAATAATAATTATTAATTTATATCTGCACTAATATTATAAAGAGGAAAACTGTGTTTGTTTGGTTGTATAGGCTCAAAATTAGATATATAGAATAAGATATTTAGGTTTTTCGGACACAAGGTGTAAAAAATCAACCAGAAAAGTTACTTATTTTGCGTACTAAGATTCCGTTGTAAATCTTAGTTTACGCAGGCGAAGCTGCGGGCAACAGCTTGTAAATAATAAATATAATATAATATAAACAAAAACTTTTTTGAAATATCTATGGGTGATAACGGACTAGTGATCAATTATAAATAGTTTCCTTGATGTAATTGTCACTGGGACTCGTAGAATCTATCTCGGATTCCCGAACAGCAGCGTAAAACTAATTCTATCCGCTTTGTTGAATTCCCGACTGAGTGTCTTGTAAGGTTCTGAAAAGAATTTTGTGGCGGCCTATTATGAGATACTCTATTACTACCCCTATGTATATATGTACTGGTCGTTCGATTAGGGCGTCCATTATTAAATCTACGATAATTCCCTCGATTATTAAAATAACTTTGGTAGCCCACATATACCATGTCGTGTGATTGAGGACGATTATATGACATCTCCTCGTCCTGAGCAGCTCTGATAGTGTCTTTTAAAGTGTCATAATTACGCGCCGATAGGATAGTGCGGATTTCACGATTCCGTAACCCGTCTATAAAACTTTTAATGGCAATTTTCTCGTTTTGAGGGCGCAATATTTTATACGCATTTTGATCGCCATCAGCTTGTGCGACCGTCAAATCCACAAAAAGTTGTTCAACTTTAGACCCATACTTGTCTAACGTCAAACCATTTTGACTTATAAATGATAACTCCTTATGGATAGCCGTACTCGACTTCTTGGTGAGAAGATGTTGGCGCATGTCTTTAATAAGCGAGTCACAACTATCATACGAAGACGACATTCGTAATTTTGCATTTTCGTGTAATCTCGTCTTTAAAATAAATTTAACGAGCATTTGTTGACTTTCTACAGTAAGTGACGAGCTATACAATTCTATGGCATCTATCAAGGACTTGGTGACGTTTTCATCACCATTCATAACCGGTAATAAAGCGACAGCGGTTTTATAATTAAAAGACTCCATATTTGCTTCGCTTTGAACTTCAACCGTACACCCGGTACTAGACGACTGAGAACTATATGATTTCGAACAAAAAGTTTCTATTTCCATAAAAATATTTTGGATCAAATCACAGTATGATTGAATTTCTTGTAAAATATTAGCACTAAATCGTTTATTTTCAATTTTTTCTGACAAAATATTAATACATTCATCAAACTGGCATTTTAATAAGGTAGCCTCCTCTAATTTTTGTTTTAAAATATTTTCCGTTCTTCTAACATAACTAAGCTTTGTTAAATTATCTTTAATATTTTTTAACTGGTGATATATATCTTTAAGTTCATTTGCCATAACACATCAAAAATAATAATAATAATAAAACAAAAATATTATGTAGACTTATAATAACTATTAATATATTACTTAATTATAAACATAATTGAAGGCTAATATTAGGTCCCATCTTAATGAATAAGTAATGATAGAACACTCGTCACTGCACTTTTCACTGAATGCCTTTTCTCTTTGAGAAAAATAATCACAAATCACTTACTGCTCGGGAATCTCATACCGGCCTCGTGGTGGTGTTGCTCGGGCTCCTGGCGTTGCTGGCGACACTCGTAGCAAATACGCCCCCCTGGGCTGGTTCGGCGAAAGGACCTTCTGAGGTTTTGGGCTAATACCTCATTGCGAATCCACGAATAATGGCACCTTTGGTATAGTCTATAAATAGCGTAAAGACCCGCGATACTCAATATCGTGCAAATTACAAACATCACAATACTTATGTTCGATAAATGGTAGTCTGTCACTGAAGCTGAATTTGAACCGCCACTAGTTTGCGTAATAAAAACGTCCTCTTTATCTACTGTTGACCGACACATCGCGAAAATTTATAAAATGTCTTTATTTTTAATTTTTAATACTCTTATTGAACTCTGTAGAATTTAAAATTTCGCGACCGGACTAGGCAGCCCGTCTCGGATGGCAGGGTCGCCATGTAAGGTCGTGTCGACGGAGATATCAAACAACTTGATCCATTCGAATATGATTTATTACTGACCATCAATATTTGAAATAACACATTTTATATAGGTACTTACTCATACATACTTACACTCATAAGTTACATCTACTTACACACTACAGTCTAGTGTCTGGGCTCTAATTAAGGTGTTATAGGATAAAGCAACACTAGTGCACCCACTGTCAGTCCGGAAGCTTCTAGCTTATTTAGTGTTCTCGTTTATCCGTGATTTAGGATTTCCTTACGACTTATTTGAGAATTTTTTTTTAATTACCCAACCACGAAAGGAGTGTGATGTATGCATTAGTAATCATAATTAGCAACCTCTATCCGTCCGCTGTAAGACATAGACTTTTTTAGTAAAGGCCTTCCCAGTCGATCCTGTTCGATGATATTATTTAATAACTTGACATGTCATGTGGGACAACTCACACAAGGTCGTCGGATCCTCAATTAGAGAGAGCCTTTATTTTAGCAGCCAGATAATTGATATATACTTGTATACAAACACACACCACACACGCACTCGTCTCACAAATTCATTTATAATCTATACTCATTTTCTACTTTAAAAGATATGTTGGTTTTTTTTTCTTTGTATTAGACCTGTATATACCTAGAATAGGAAGAGCGCAGTCTCCTTCCACAGACACTACAATGCTTAAAAGGAGGCTCCTGTCATCTGATGTTTATACACCCCCTTTTTACGAAAAAATGATTTTTATTTATTTATTTATTTTATTTATATTTCTAATTATACGCATAATATATTGTAGATAAATCTTATTACGCTCAGATACATATGCACATGCGCATCACACAAAGATTTCCCGGGTGGAAATCGAACTCACGGTCTTCTTTTTTAGTAGTTAGTTTCACTACACACTAGACTAACAGACCAGCCTAGCCTTTCTTTTTATTTATTTTTTCTTTTACGCCGGGAAATGCACTGACGCATCCCGCTGGGGAGTGGGTCTCCCCAGGCGGGTATGTTGTACTCGCTGCGCCCGAAAGATGGTAAGTGGACGCAGCTCTACCCACTAAAACCCGGCGAGTGCCACCAATGCCGCCTTTGGTGAGGTGCCCCGGATCTACAAGCAACAGGGCTCGACCTCGACGGCTAGTTAGTCCCTCAGGGGACTGACGCCACCTCCACAGATCGGTTGCCCCGCACAGAACAACCACTCCCAACGTCTGGACAGTACGATGAGGTGAGGTTTCCATCCTCACCCCTTGCCCCCTGCTCTTTTGTCCCCTCTTCTTATAAGAGGGGTACAAAGAGCCCCCTCGGCTCAATTCGCTTCGCCCAAGGTGTTTGGGTCACCCCGGGCTACTGTGCCCCACCGCCACGACAAGGCCGGAACCATGGAGCCTAGCCCAGCCTAAGTATGTGTCTTATATCGTATATAATTTCCGTAAAACCACGCCTGATTTTAATTAATATATTGCATGCGATTTAAAAGGAAAAATATCTATTTTGAAAGAATTTCAGAGTAATGTAGAGAAGCTTAACGCGTTCAATGCGACTACGGTTTTCACGATGCCGCATACATTTGACGTCGAACTCGCCAAGCGAGTCGCTGGCACTACAATATAAATTGAAAAATTTTCCTTACATTGATACCATTTTAATATGTATTTCAATAATATAATTTTAAGTATACACTGTAATTTTTAACAGAATATACCGAAATTTACTTATCCAATGTTCAAGATAGTAAGATCTAAAATTAAGAGTTTCGAGAATGCTAAGCTATGGTTAATAACAAATTTGTTTTTGTAAATTGTAACAACGAGACAAATTAAAAATTACTTTACCAAAAAGGGAAAGTATCAGCTGAAGAACGCACTTTTAAAACAAGACAAACGTCGCCCTAATTCCCTTTATTTGACGGCATGTAAGTGGAATTACATTCCTTTTTTTTGGGATCAAAGGAAACTCGGACAATTTAATTTGTCATTTTTTAAAGCTACTTCTTTTATAAACATTTGTACAATCCTTAGGATCCTTTTGGAATTCACGTTTCATGCATCGTTTTAAAATAACTTTCATAAACACACATAACATAATATGTAATAAAATATGTTCTTATTGTAATATTTTTACTTTTTACCTTTAAACGAGCAATTCCTATATATATATAGAATCTGAATCTCGGAAACGGCTCCAACGATTTTCATGAAATTTTGTATAGGTACATGGGTTATAAACGGCGATAACTTTTTTTTTAGAAAACTTTTTTATCCGTGTTTTGAGGCAACGATAAAATATTATTAGAATATGAACGTAAATTTCGCTGCCAAATAGGATGTCATGGTAGCTTAGTGGTGAAATTAGGCAGTTGAATCCGAACGAGCCTAGCTCTAATCTCCAGTCCGAATCTCTGTTTTTCCTTTTTTTAAGATAATTTTTTTTTTTGGAAGAAAAATTTTATCGTATTTTATCACTAAGGGTACCGAGCAAATGCTCGGTCAACCAGGTACTTATCAACTAAGTATCTAATAAATTATTCTTACCAAAAACAACAAACAAAGTACATACCAAAATATTATAATAGGTTTTCATGGTTTTTAATTATAATAGAGGTATTTCATACCCACTCTCATTGTATTTACAACGGAGGATAAAATTAAAAAAAAATCCTTTCAACATCCGAATTTCAATAAGAATATGCATGACTAAATGGTTTTTTATCGGTAGGTCCTCGTAAAAGCTCTTTGTGGACGCCGGCGCGCCGGTCTACATGGGTGCTCGACTGAATCGCCTGCGCTTGACACAATAAGGCCTAAGGGGGATAACTTATAATATAATAAAGCGAAATTATTGTTCTTAACAAATACGAGAGCAATTAATTTATCATAATATACTATATACATGTGTATTAATTAATTTATCAAAATTGTGAGAAAATGCGTTTCAGGTCAACATTAATTAAAATCGTGTAAATACTTTATATACCTGATAGTAAATGATGGTATTTATACAAGCGGTCTTTAAAATCCAAGTAGGTATTAAATCGATTCACACAAATTGCCATTAGATTGCAGTTTTAAATAAATTGCTATGTATAGTTAATTATGGATATGTTTAATTAAAATTATTATAAGTATTACGAGAATACTTACTTATATGAATACGTAAATATCAGTAGCAACTCTTTTCAAATTAATCGGTGGTGGCAATAAAGTCGGTGAACATATTTTCATAATTGGGCAACACTTTTAAAGAAAATGTTCTCTTATTACATTTTAACAATGTGTGTACCAGTAGATTCTCAAATGATTCTCTGGATGATAACCAGCCGCCTAGCTCGAGGAATTACATATTATATAAGGACTAGCGGACCCCACAGACGTTGTCCTTTAGATACGAATCGATAGTGGCAGTACAGATCAATAACCTAGATACCGACTGCAGCGCCATCTGCCGGACTGATTTGTGAATCTAAACCATCCTCGAATCTCCACGAACACACACAAAAAATTTCATCAAAATTGGTCCAGTCGTTTAGGATGAGTTCAGTCACATACACACGCACACAAGAAATATATATATATTAAGATAAACACTGTTTGTTGGATGCGAATGGAAGGGGATCGGTCGTCTTGGCGTTCATTGAGGGAGGCCTATGTTCAGCCGGTTAGTCTTGAGCGAACCGGCCGGTCGCGGGGGGTGTCCTGTATTAGTCAGATCCGGGATACTCCCCTTCAAGTGGCTGATGGAAGCCCGTAGTGGTTTTAGTGCCGTAAACCGGTCGCCGGTAGTAGCCGCGAGGGCGCCGGGAGTCCCACATATCCCCAGGGACGACCCACCCCCGGGCGAATGCGCAAAGCATTTCCACTGCGAATAAAAAGGCCTATGTTCAGCAGTGAATGGATAAAGATTAAAGGCTGATGATGATGATGATGATGATGATGATGATATTATATTATATAAATAAATTTTATCATAAATAAATTTGTCATGTTATAATATATAGCTGTTGCCCGCAGCTTCGCCTGCGTTAACTAAGATTTACAACGGGATCTTAGTACGTGAAATAACATTTTTTACACCTTGTGTCCGAAAAACCAAAATATCTTACGGAACCCTATTTTTTATCAGATTAAAATGTAGCCTATGTTACTCGTGGATAATGTAGCTTTCGAATGGTGAGAGAATTTTTGAAATCGGTCCAGTACTTTTTGAGCCTATTCATTACAAACATACAAACATACAACAATAGGTACAAATCTTTCGATTTATGTTGTGTAGATGTAGATAAAAACATTAACTATTGAATAGAGCTTTTTTAAATCGTTAAAAAATATATTCCTTTCTAAAGAAAGCTTTTAATGCTGAAAAAGATAAATAGTTAAAATCCTTCGTGAGATTTATGATAGATTTTCGTGGTGATGCTGCACTATCAGCCCCTAATGGTACCAGCGCATTAGACTATCCAACAAAGTTTTAATACAATTAGCTCAGTGGGGAGATCTTGTGCAAATTTATTGGGTACTTACTCACATTCTTGACCATAAGTTGCCCCGTGGTATGTAATTTAAATTAATGTACGCTTTCCGCTTAACTATATTAAACTTAAATTATTATTAACTAATAATTATTATAATATATATGGACGCTTTGACACCACGTCAATTTGGTCATGTAGTATGTTTTTAAGAACTTGTGTTACGGAACAACGGAAATTTAGTATATAGATAGATACAAAAGTAATTACAATTTTAATTATCAATACAATTTTAATATAACATCACAATACAAAAATATTAATACTTTTTTTATATTAATACATATATTTAAGATTTTTTGTACATAATACACGTATTTAATATATATCCATGTCCAATGTAATACTAACGCCGGCCGCCAACAGATGGCGCTGTAACAAAGTTACATCACGCTAGCGGTATTCCGTACGAAATCTTTAATTGTAAACTGAACATTGAATAAAAAAACTTTATCAACCCTAAGGCAGTGCATCATTCAACACCCTCAAGGACTCCTGAAAGCATTAGTTTGCACATGGTCCTTCGAGCCGGATAACAGTATATTGTCCTATTTTTGACATCATCACTTGCGGACGGTGGCTTGCCGTCGCAACGCAAGTATCAGGAGCGGATCGACGCGGGTACAGCGGCGACCAGCTTCGGAAGGTGCCTTCGGTGGAAGGCGCATTCAGGAATCACATCCAAGGAAGCAATTCATCATCAGCAGTGCTTGAGGAGTCGGCACAGTGGCATCATCTATAGTGCAGTGAGTGAAATATCAACCTGTGAGTACTTTCATACTATTTTAAACCTTAAGTTCATGAAGATAAAAGTTAAAGTGTAAAATCATCAAATGAAAAAATTGGACTTAGAAAAATTTTAACGTTTCAAGACATAGAAGAAATTTGAACAATTTTAGACTTAGAAAATTTATGTTAATGTTAGTTAAATTAGTTATTATAGACTTAGAATAATTTCAATAAAAACGAAGGTACGGGGAACCTATGCCCAATTTTACATTTATAGAGAATTGTAAAACACTTAGAAAATTTTCGCAAAAAATAACTTGTAACATTTTTATTTTTTTTCACTTGTAAATTTATATGTTTAATTTTAATTACTATAATGGAATCCTTAATTAATTTTCAAGAAGACATAACTTCACGTATTAATAAAGCCAGAACTAATTTTAAAAAGTCGCCTAAAGAGCGCATTATTAAAGAGTATGTCGAAAATAGAATTGAGTCGTTAGACCAATTATGGTTTGAATTTTTGTCTGGACACAAAGAACTTATGCGTAGCTCCAATCCTAAAGAATTAAACAGTTCTAGTTACCTTTCGAATGATGTTTACGACAAGACCGAAGACATTTATATCTCATACAAAACAGAATTAAAATTGGCATTAAAGAATTTTAACGAAAGCGTTCCTAATGTTAACTCTCATTGTGAGAAACCTATGAGTAATGTAAAGTACCCCAAAATCAATATTCCTAATTTCTCTGGGGATTATTCTGAATGGACAACGTTTAAGCAAATGTTCACATCATTAATAATAAATAATTCTTCCTTTGATGATATACAAAAATTACACTATTTAAAAAGCTATCTTGTAGGCGATGCTGAACAGTTGCTTCGACACGTTCCCATAGATAATGGTAATTTTACTCGTTCTTGGCAACTATTACAGGAACGTTATAATAATAAAAAATATATTTGTCATCAAACATTAAAGAGACTCTTAAGCCAGAAAAACCTTCAAGCTGAGTCGGCCGATGGTTTGAGATGTCTCGTCGATACTACCAATACATGTTTAGCTACACTTCAAAGCTTAGGAATTGATACAGAGTCATGGGATGTATTATTGATTCACATCCTCACGTTGAAATTGGATCCAGAAACTAGACGCCAGTGGGAGTTTCACGTAACCAAAACTATATCTTCTGAAGGACTTCCCACTTACAAACAATTTACAGATTTTTTGTCTGAGACATTCCGCGCTGTAGAGTGTCTTGATCCAAGATCAACAAAAACGCAATCCAACAGTGGAAAGATAAAAGCTCTGCATACAAATAATATTAATGTATCTTGTCCAATATGTTCTGATGGGCACAAATTATATAATTGTAAACAATTTCATCAATATAAAGTGAGCGATCGTCGTAAATTTGTTTATGACAATAATATCTGTTTTAACTGCATGGGAGGCAATCATTCTGCCAAAGAATGTCATAGCAATTCACGATGTCGCATTTGTAAACAAAAACACCATTCACTTCTTCATCCTGAGGGTACAAACACTGCCAATAATGATGGTGACAACATGCCAAACAGGAGTGTTGTCGCACCTTCAAACGATCCTACCAGTTCAAACAATTCAGCATCATTGGTCTCCTGTTTCTCGACAGGTAAAATATTTCAGCAGGTTTTGCTAGCCACTGCGGTAGTCAAGGTCACATCGAGAAATGGGGAAGATTGCAAACTAAGAGCGTTAATCGATCAGGGCTCGCAGTCGTCTTTCGTAACGGAGTCAGCAGTCCAATATCTAGGCTTAAAGAAAAAACCTACCACTAATCTTATTTCAGGATTAGGTGGAGGAAAGGAAGTGGTATCAAAGGCCGCAGTAGATTTAAATTAAAAATCTATATATGATCCCACTGTAACAATGTCAGTGAGCGCACACGTTATCAAATGCATAACGTCTCCATTACCGGCTAAGAAAGTTAAAACAATGGAGTGGTTAGAACTAAAAGAATTATCGCTAGCAGATCCCGAATATCACACACCCAATAAAATCGACATTCTCTTGGGAGCCGAAGTATATACAAAAATACTTCGTGCAGGAATAAAACGAGGACCGCTTGGTACGCCACTAGCTCAAGCGACAAGTCTAGGTTGGATTCTCTCTGGACCAATCGAATCAAATACCAAGCCCGCTAATAAAATAAACGTAATGCATTGTCGTTGCACAACTGATTTAAAGAAATTCTGGGAACTTGAATCAGATATTCAACTACCCAAGGAAAAACTCTTCACAGATGAAGAGAAATTCTGTGAACAACACTTTAAAATCAATACCCGTAGAGATAGCGAAGGCAGATATATTGTTCGCCTTCCACTTAAAGTTGAAGTTCCGCAAGTTACTTCTTCTCGAGATATCGCAGTAAATCGTCTGAAATCCCTTGAACGTAAGCTAGACAAAGATAAAACACTAAGAGTAAAATATCAAGAAGTAATTGATGAGTACCTAAAGTTAAATCATATGACACTTATACCTACAGCAGAAATAAATAATCCTAAAGCCATATACTTACCTCACCACGCCGTGGTTCGTAATGACAAAGTAACCACTAAAGTAAGAATTGTCTACGATGCGTCCTGCAAAGGAAAGAACAATAAGTCATTAAATGATCAACTAGCAATAGGACCTACCTTGCAGCCGGAACTACGGCACATCATAATGCGGTGGAGGTCGGCCTCAATTTGCATGTCAACCGATATTGTCAAGATGTACCGTCAGGTGAAGACTGACGATCGTGACAATGATTTCCAAAGAATTCTGTGGAGAGAAAATCCTAATTTAGAAATAAACCATTACAAACTTACCCGTGTTACTTTCGGCACGGCATCGGCTTCATATCTCGCAGTCAAGGCACTGCAGCAGGTAGATCACGATGATGGTGCTGACTATCCAATGGCAGCTGAAAGAATACTGAAAGATTTCTATATTGATGACTTTCTGAGTGGTTGTGAAAATGTCAAACAAGGTCATGAAATATTTAAGCAAATGAATGAACTACTAGGAAAATCAGGTTTCAAACTTCAAAAATGGAATAGCAATAACGATGAACTCTTAGAAATAATGAAAGGGGAGGAGAAGAATAAGCAAGCTGGAAATGAATTAGAAATTGAGGAAGAATTAAGAATCAGGGAAGACGAATTAATAAAAATAATGGGACTTACCTGGAACCGACGCGACGACACCTTTCGTTATTCAGTTAATCTCCCGACGTCGCAGCAACCTGTAACAAAAAGAATGATTATTTCGGATATATCTCGTCTCTACGACCCATTAGGATGGGTAGGGCCTAGTTTAATAATATCAAAAATTATGATCCAAAAGCTTTGGTTAACAGGATTAAACTGGGATGAAATCGTTCCATATAATATTTTAAATGAGTGGTTGACTTACCGCGAGGAACAATTAAAGTTGCGTAAAATTCGCATACCAAGATGGATCGGTACTCACACAGATGATCACGAAGTTGAAATTCACGACTTTTGTGATGCATCGAAGTCAGCATATGCCGCAGTTGTGTACGTGCGAGTAATTAATGCTGTAAGAAACATAAACGTGTCTTTGATCACCGAAAAGACAAAGGTAGCTCCAATGAAACAAGTCTCCATTCCGGGGTTAGAGTTATGTGGAGCTGTACTGTTAAGCAAGTTATTAATAGAAGTAGCAACGGTTTATAACATAGAAAAACGCAATATACACGCATGGACTGACTCAACTGTCGTCCTTGCATGGTTAAACAACCATCCAAGTAAATGGAGTGTGTTTGTAGCCAACCGTGTATCGGAAATTCATACAAAGCTCGATCCACAAAACTGGTCACACGTTACATCCAAACAAAACCCCGCAGACTGTGCGACGCGAGGATTGCATCCATCTGAATTGCTAAACGCCAAACTTTGGTTCAGTGGACCGAAATTTCTCTATCATAAAAATATCAAGTACAAGAAACCTGAAACTACAGTGACAGATTTAGAGGCATTAAAAATCAAAACAAATTGTGCTGTAGTGGAAGATAAAGCATACATATGGGATAAATATTCATTGCCTACTAAAATGACTAGAATAATTGCATACTGTAAGAGATTTATATATTTATATAAAAATTAATCAAATCATTTCGCAGAAGAACTTAAACTAATATCACAGAAAATGGACTTACCCAAAGCCAATAACCTTCGCTCATTAAATCCGTTCATTAATGCCGATAATATCTTGAGAGTGGGGGGCAGATTAGGTCTTGCAGATCTCAGTTATAATAGAAAGTATCCAATTTTAATGCCGAAACAGTCTCATTTAACACAACAGTCTCATTCAACACTTATCACAGCTGATGCCCATGTGGGTATAAGCAAATGCTTCATGGTGAACCGTAAGAATAGCAATGTCATATGTTACTAAATTTTAATATTTCTAAACAAACAAAAATGTAATTTGAAGAACTAGGCTTAACCTAGTTCTTGGTGGGCGGTATGTCCAATGTAATACTAACGCCGGCCGCCAACAGATGGCGCTGTAACAAAGTTACATCACGCTAGCGGTATTCCGTACGAAATCTTTAATTGTAAACTGAACATTGAATAAAAAAACTTTATCAACCCTAAGGCAGTGTATCATTAAACACCCTCAAGGACTCCTGAAAGCATTAGTTTGCACATTTTTTTTTTTTTTTTTTTTTTTTTTTTTTTTTTTTTTTTTTGCTTAACCTAGTTCTTGGTGGGCGGTATGTCTAATGTAATACTAACGCCGGCCGCCAACAGATGGCGCTGTAACAAAGTTACATCACGCTAGCGGTATTCCGTACGAAATCTTTAATTGTAAACTGAACATTGAATAAAAAAACTTTATCAACCCTAAGGCAGTGTATCATTTCACACCCTTAAGGACTCCTGAAAGCATTAGTTTGCACAATCCATGACCTAGGAACAGAAACTTTTTGTTCCCTGGCGGGATTCGAACCCGTTACCTCCCGGCTTTAGCGCCTTTTAGTGTGTTGCTAACCATTGAGACCCACAGGTCGTCACTAATGGTTACTTCCTACAATATAATTATACAACAACATACGGACGAATTGAGAAACTCCGCTTTTTGAAGTCGGTTAGCAATAAAAACTTTTAAGTGCAAAAATGTATTGTAATACAAATGTATTATACCATCCGTCATAACACTATGTCATGTTCAATTGTGAAAAGTACCCATTCCTTTTTAGTAGTCATGACTCGCTCGTGTTCTACTTTTACTTTACTACGTATTATTTTATGCTAATGCAATAATATCATTGTCTTGACACTTACTCGTAAGACATTGTATAAGTTATATATTTAAATTAAGGCGCGGTCTTAGTACGATTTAAAAATGCGATTTCACTCACACAACCGCATATCTACGCGCGATACGGTAACACACACACACGCGCCATCAACCATTTTTGCTCACAGAAAGATGCATGGTTATACGCAACGAGCAGAGTAAACATGGGTGTTATATTCAAAATAAAAAAGCGTAACCACCAGCATAAATGCATACACTTTTATGTTTATAATAGATAGTTACAATCATTAGTTAAATAAAAGAAAAAACAAAAAATAAAATTATTTTTTTTACAAAGTAATCAGACATTTCCTACTCATATCACTACATAATTAACTAAGATTTACAACGGGATCTTAGCGGGATGATATATCTTTACCGATAAATGGGCTATCGAACACTGAAATGTTTCATTAAAATCCGACCGATAGTTCCTGAGATTAGCGCGTTCAAATAAACAAACTCTTTAGCTTCATATCTTAAGGATTAAAAGCAAGAGTAAAATAAACTCGTTTAAATGTAGTCCAAAAAAATCAAAATTTCTGAATAAAATATGGTTGTTGTGCCTCACTCGACATAGATAGGTATAGTGTGTCGTGGACTTTTTTGTAGATAATTATAAGATCTACAATTAATTAGAACATTTTATGGTTTTATCTCTTATAGTTTAGGCAGCGTACGCAAAATAAGTAACTTTTCTGGTTGATTTTTTACACCTCGTGTCTGAAAAACCCAAATATCTTACGGAACCCTGTTTTTTTCCAGAATAAAATTCAGCCTATGTTACTCGTGGATAATGTAGGTTTCGAATGGTGAAAGAATTTTTGAAATCGGTCTAGTACTTTATGAGCCTATTCATTACAACCAAACAAACAAAGTGTTCCTCTTTATAATATTAGTGTAGATAGATTTCGCCATAACTTCAAAACCGAACGTCCAATTTTAATCATTCAAAGTCGAAATATTATTTACATAAACTGTACTTAGTGATGAAATAATTTATTTTGATAAGGATCCAAAGCATGAGTAAAATAAACGCGTTTAAATGTAGTCCAAAAAAAATTCAAAATATCTAAATAAAAAAATGGTTATTGTGCCTCACTCGACATAGATAGGTATAGCGTGTCGCGGACTTTTTTAACCGACTTCAAAAAAAAGGAGGAGGTTATCAATTCGACTGTATGTTTTTTTTTTTTTTTTTATAAGTGTTACCTCATAACTTTTGACTGGGTGAACCGATTTTGATGATTCTTTTTGTATTAGAAAGCTGATGCTCCCCATGTGGTCCCATTTTAATCTAGTCCAGTTCTGATGAAGGTATCCATGAGAAAACCATAAAAGTCTTAAATTTGCATAAGGCATGTACGCTACAAATAGATGAATAACTGAATATCACGCCAAACGATTTCGATGATTATTAGTTTATATGAAAGAATGTAGTTCAAGGATAGTTTGGTGAAAATTTGGTTAGGTTCTGATCATGGGATCCATAATAAAGTAACGGAACTCTTCAATTCTTAGGAGCAAATTAACGATAATCGGCTGATTTTTTTATAGGCCATCAGGATATTTGCCTAACATAACGTCTTTATGGTCCAGTGGTCAAGTAACTGTCGTAGCCAAATATGATGATCAATTCCTCAACGGCTTACTGTAAGGATGCGGCCTGTGGCAGAAATTCTAACTAATTTGTGTATGCACTTTGTAAAATTGTGTATGCAAAACATAAAATTATCATCATCACCTCATCATCATTCTCTGATCGGTCGTCTTGGCGTTCATTGAGGGAGGCCTATGTTCAGCAGTGGATGGAGAAAGGCTGATGTCGATGATAATATATGTATTGCATACAACTTTCCAAATCGCTTTTGGCTGTGTGTTAGTTTAAATCCTTTCTTCGTTTGTTTTTCATTAAGCCTTGATAAATTTGTGTAAGCCCGTGTGTAAGTCAGCAGTGGGCGGATTTAAGCTGATGATGATGATGATGAGTGAGCAAACACTTCACTACTAAAGATGTGTGGTTTTTACTAACAATAATTATATGTAAGTAAGCTGTTATCTGTAATTCGCCTTTGCTCATAAATCTGCCACGCTGAGTAGGCGGATTGACAATCGCAGATGATGATGAAGTCGCATCGATGGCACTGCTGCCTGATCAGAGTATCACGGGATCGGCCGTCTTGGCGTTCATTGAGAGAGGCCTATGTTTGGCAGTGGACGGATTTAGGCTGATGATGATGATGATGATGATGATGATGAGTGAGCAAACACTTCACTACTAAAGATGTGTGGTTTTTAGTAACAATAATTATATGTAAGTAAGCTGTTATCTGTAATTCGCCTTTGCTCATAACTGCCACGCTGAGCAGGCGGATTGACAATCGCAGATGATGATGAAGTCGCATCGACGGCACTTCTGCCTGATCAGAGTAGCACGGGATCAGCCGTCTTGGCGTTCATTGAGGGAGGTCAATGTTCGGCAGTGGACGGATTTAGGCTGATGATGATGATGATAAGTGAGCAAACGTCGAGAGAGAACGTCTTCCCACCTGGTTAAAATGACCAACCAACATTTCGTCTACCTATGTACTTATGTGAAATAAACCAATTCTATAAAAAATTATTGTGGTAAAAAATGATTGCAAAGTATCAAATTTGGTTTATTGAATATTTTGTATTTTGTCAGCTGTGGACGGATAAAGGATGATAATGACGATGGTATATTGTTCTTGTTGTATTCGAGTGGCAAGAGATCGGTAGATCGGTCGTCTTGGCGTTCATTAGGAGAGGTCTAAGTTCAGCTGTGGACGGATAAAGGCTGATGATGATGATGGTATATTGTTCTTGTTGTATTCGAGTGGCAAGAGATCGGTAGATCGGTCGTCTTGGCGTTCATTAGGAGAGGTCTAAGTTCAGCTGTGGACGGATAAAGGCTGATGATGATGATGGTATATTGTTCTTGTTGTATTCGAGTGGCAAGAGATCGGTAGATCGGTCGTCTTGGCGTTCATTAGGAGAGGTCTAAGTTCAGCAGTGGATGGATAAAGGCTGATGATGATGATGGTATATTGTTCTTGTTGTATTCGTGTGGCAAGAGATCGGTAGATCGGTCGTCTTGGCGTTCATTAGGAGTGGTCTAAGTTCAGCTGTGGACGGATAAAGGCTGATGATGATGATGGTATATTGTTCTTGTTGTATTCGAGTGGCAAGAGATCGGTAGATCGGTCGTCTTGGCAATCATTAGAAGGGGCCTATGTTCAGCAGTGGACGAATAAAGGATGATGATGATTCGTTTTGTTGATCTTAAAAAGAAAACAAAATATTATTCGTTCATGTTACGTTTACTATGCAAGCCATGACCGATACGGTCGATCGACGTAGCAGACAAACCACGCTTGCACCTAGCGCATTCAAATATGTATTCTATACGCATATAAATAGAATGCCACAATATGTTTTTGGATTTAGAATGTTATGTTTGTGCAATTACTCAAATTACACAATATCGTATATTTCAACAAAAAAACATTATAGCCTTATTATCCATCTTATACTTTCCCAAATATTCCAATAAATTTTTACAATTTACACATAAACCACGAAGTTTTATGTCACAAGAAGACCGTCCGGGACCGACCAGCCACCGCGAGCGTCGCTCGGGGAATGAATATGACCGCGTAATCTAATGCTACATTTACCACACATTGAATAAGGTTAAAAATTGCAAAGCAGAAGTGTAACCCTGTTGCAAATAAACATTTAATTTGCGGGTTTTTCTTTAATAACTCAGAATATACGCATGAAATTCAATATCTGTTGGGTCAAATAATTAATAAAACCATATTCTAATTATATTCTTACAAAAAAATATGTTGTTACCGCTGAAAATACAGAGAACTCCAACGTCTAAGTTTATTTTTGAGAAGGAAATTACGATTTTTTTATTGGATATATTAAACAAATATTTAATATTACATGACCGTAAACATTTTCTTTAGACCCTTTTCTATGGTCTGCATTTTTTGCATTAGTTATATTCATTGGGTTTCCTCGTACCGGAGCGTCAAAAAAACCCAGTTTTGTGAGTTTTGAGCTAAGACCGCGCCTTAAAAAAGTAAAGTATTAACCCATAATATTATCCCATCGAGGCACGGGTCCTCGGAATTAAGCGAGGTACTCGTATCTATTGGGCCGTAGTTCACTGATGCGTTGAGCCACAGGTCGTTGGTGAACTTCTCAGACCTTCAAAGGTTTCCTCATGATTTCCTTCACCAGTGAGTCTCTGACCTTCACGATGGATGGATGTTATCGTTATGGTTGTCGTGAAATTTAGAAAAGCTGATTTTCAAGGCACAAAAGGGGGTCAGGATCGAGCCCCCGCGCTTAAGAGGCGAGGTGATGTTGGTGATGATGAGGTGATGATTTTTTCTTGCAAAATTTTTGGCGTTCCCGATCTGTGTTGGATGCTAGTGGTAAGGGACCTGTCGTCTTAGCGTTTATTGAGGGAACCTATGTTCAGCCGTGGACGGATGAAAGTTGATGATGATGACCTCACAATACTTTGATACTTTCCAAAGTATCCTATTCAGTGGTTTTTGTTCATATTATTCATATTACATCGACAAGTAATTAAATGAGAAAATCGTCTGGGTATACAAAACCAACCAATAAGCATTATTGAATATAACTTAAAAACCGCTGATCAGATGTCGATCAAATTAATATGGGACCAATTAGGAAACATAAGCTTACTAACAAAACAAGAATCACCAAAATCCATTCCCAAACAGCGGAGTAATCGAGTAACAAACATACAAAAAAAAAAAACATACATACGAATTGATAACCTCCTTCTTTTTTTGAAGTCGGTTAAATACACCGCGAATCCCAACGCTAGTGCGGGGCGAAGGCGGGTTCGAGCCCTCATTGTAATGTCTTAATTGTTTTTAGTGAGTAGTACATAATTTACTAATCATTACCGTTATCCTTAGCGTGAGGAAGATAAAGCTTGACCACATGCGTGCGTGCGTGCGTACGTGCATGCGTGCGTGCTTGCATGCGTGTGTGCGTGCAAGCGTGCCTGTGTGCTTGCGTGCGTGTGTGCGTGTGTGTGTGTGCGTGTGTGTAAATGCTATTTATTGCCATATACCTTTGTTTCACAGCTATGCAGTTATTACTGTTAATGAGATTTACGTCTTTTACGTCTCAATACTCACTGATCAGCCGAAAAGTTTGTTTGTTACTTAACAATAGTAAGCACGGCTTCCAGTTTACCTATCCAACAAACATACAATAGCAAATTTAATATTTTTTGGTACGGTATTACACCTAAACCTTCATAATAACCGAAATATTGAAATATTATTATATAGCAAAATCTAATCATAATGTGTTTTCATAATTAATTTATTTTTCATTTCATAATATTATATATTGATGATAAAATAATTTATAACAGCAGCTATTACAGTTTTAATGTTATTTTAAAATGGAAATACACAAAGAAAAACAATTTTCTCTAACTAAGCTGAGCGATTGTACGTTTTTCAATATTATACGACAATGGGTGTTGCCGCTGGAAAAATAAATTGATTAATTATTTCTAACACAGAGAAATAACGTTACAAGATGAAAATGGTGTGAAATCTCTATATAACTGGTCTTCCTGGATATTGGATATTATTTTGCAGTAAGCAATTAGAAGAAGTGGTATTAACGCCCGGTTTCTGAAACGTTGATCAAAGTGTATGTCACATAACATGGCTGTCAATAGCGGTTAACATACGATTCTAGAGTCAAATTTGACAGCTTTTCATTGTAGGTGTTATGTCAACTGGCACGCCGATCTAATTATGTAATTTAACCGTGCTTCTAGCATCCCATTTAACAATTAACAGCCAGTTTGACAGTTGATTAGTTAATTTTTGCGTTGATCAGCCCTTCGGAAACCTGGCGTATCTGTTGGCACATTAACCAGGTGGAAGAGGATCTTCGTGCAGTGAGAAGGGATCGGTCTACGTTCAACAGTGGACGGATGTAAGTTGTTGATGATGATGATGGGCAATTAAAATGGTAACTGAAAATATAAAATGTCGAAAAAACAGTAGTTTATTATAATATATTATATTATTTTAAAACTAAAATAACACTATTTGTTTATTTTAATGAATAATATTTTGTTATGATGCTAAAATATTATAATATTTTTCTGTTCTTTAAGTGTTCGTACAAACAAATATTGGTTCGGGTTACTACCCGGAATAATTGTTTTTTAATCAACATTAATAAATAAATTCCAGGAATCCAAGAATTCAAAAGAACCCTTTGATAAATAAAATATTCAAAGAGATAAATACTGAAAGTGGTAAGCCAAGAGAATATAATCACTACGTTTAGTGGTAAGTTACGAACGTAAATGGAATAAAAAATCACATCGATAGAGACAGAAAGGAGAATGTATGAAGTTGAATCTTTCCAAGTTTAAATATACGGACCAACTTCATATAGATTCTAGACGTATCGCCGGCGAGTAGAAATTGTATTTACGAAACAAACTTTGTAGTATAATACCTTGAACCGGTTTAATTTTAATTTGAATTTATTTATATTTACAGGTTGTAAGGAAGTTTTCACTTTAATAGTTTTGTTAATGTTATGAGAAAGCATTTTGGGATGAATTTAGAATACACACGGACGGATAAACGCTGAAGATGATGATGATAGTGATGATGATGCTGATGATAGTGATGATGATGAGGACGACCACAAATATCAAATCATACTATTTATCTCGAGAGATGGTTTGCGAACCAAATAAGAATCAACAGAGAGTAGTAAACGAAGCACCTAATACACGTCTATATAGCCAACGCCTAAGAAGTACATGGTTGCTAAGATCTAGGAAGGGACCATGGTCGCAAAGGTTGGTAATTTATTAAGAGTGACGTTCGCGTAAACATTAAAAAACAATATTATGACCTAATTGGAACAATATTATGTCCTAATTGGATTGTGTTTTTGTTTACTTGATGAGATAAAATTGTTGGAAAAGCGAGGTCTCGAGTATTTGCTTAAGAGGCCTGAGCCTTGTACAAATATAATATTAAAAGAAAATAAAATAAACAACTTGTTAATAAGATTGTTACCTATACCGAGAAAGAAAATTTATGTGGGCTTTGTGACTTAAAAATTAATAATTAAATCTCTCTTTCTCTCTTCTTTCGAGATAGAGCTCTAAAAGCAATAAAGTATCGCCCATATTATATGATATGTCCCACTAGGAACGGTTCACCTCGAAACTTCTTAGATGAGCCATCTGCTCATCTACTTTTCCCATGTAGCTTTAAGGCTTTAAGGCCAACAGCATAGGTCCTTTCGAAAAAAAAAATCACCTCGAAATCCGGCGAAGAGGGTATTGGGCCATAGTTCACCGATATGCTGGCCCAATGCGGGTTGATGAACTTCATACAACCTCAAAGACTTTTAATCCCATCAGTCATTTTCTCACGATATTTTCCTGTCTTAGGTGCATATAAAAAAACAATTTCAAGGCATCACAACGGGTCAGAATTGAACCCGGGCCTCTGGACTATACTCTAAAACCTCTAATAAAATTAAAAAATAAATAATATCATTACTACTCGTAATATAAACACAGTGCTAATCATATTATATATTATAAGCTCTTCTTGTTATATATATAATATGTGTAACAATAGCACACGTGAAAAGTATAGTAATATATTTTGCCGAGGTATCGATTATCACTTTACCGACTCTTAACAGCCGCGAAGTTAGCAATAATACCATCTGTGCTCTCCCCTGTTTGAGCAGATATGGCAACACTTGTGTCCCGTCGTTATATCGTCAATATAGGTAACGACACTCAAATTAAAAGGTGAAAACATACATATTTTGAAACGGAGCTAAATCATTGGTTATATAACAACTTTTTTGTTGGATCTACTTATAGGTATTAAGTTTAATTTCACAGTATTCTTCACCAAATTGAATTAGGACAAAAATATTTTAAATAACACGCAATTTTTGGTTGTTTGAATCACATGTGTTAGATTTGAATTGTATTTATTTATTTAACAATTTTTGTACACTGAAAATGTTACAATAAAAATGACACAAATAAAATGCTGGTACAAAGGTACTCTGGTTGTATATTCCAATTATTGAGATAGGCATATTAGATTATAATTTATTTGTGTATTTAGAGAAGATTTTTGTTTTTTTTTTCTAGTCTTGGCAACATAGAGATAGAGTCATAGAGCAACATGGACCTCCTTCGGGCGTCAGAGTGCTATAAGGCCTTAGCGTTCATTGAGGAAGGTCTATCTTCTGCAGTAATTTATATTAAATATTTTTTAAAATCTTAGTGCGCATGAAGACTCGGGCAGTATACTTATCTAGTAAGTAATAAGGCATATAATAATATTATATCTTCATAATATTTTTTACTGACTACATGTGAGCCTCCGATAAAACATCTAACATTCTAATGTAAGCCCACTAACGCTTGAGTGAACATTTGCAAAAACCCACATTCGTAATTACCCCGGAGATCGGGATTGATACAGCAGAAACGAACCCAAGGGATTCCCCGAGGACGGAGTGGTCGGCTACGGGGAACCCCCATGCTTTAATCTAAAAGCAATTTTGTGTTGCCGCAACGCTCCTCGAAACCAAATGGAAATGAGTTTATTTTTTTTCGATCAATCATAATGACACTTCACTTAGCGCAGACAGTATTTATAACTACGACTGAATTAATTCAATTATTGAACACTCGTTCCAAGTATTGAATATTGGTCTCATTTCGAAACGTTCTGGTATTGACAAAAAACTCTCGAAATGTTGGATTATTTTGGGGTTCCGTACTAAGAGGGCGACAAACAGAGTCCCGCACATATTATTAAGCCTCCGCTGTCTGTCCGACGGTGACAATTCTGTATTTAGTAAACCGTCATAGCTAAACAGTCGATATTTTTGCGATGATGCCGCTATAATAAAAATTGACGCTAACACTAAAATCAGAATAAAATAAATATTTAACGGTATCCTCTAAGACAAACGTCTATAAGAACCTTGTATTTTATTTAAGAACAGCTATTGCCCGCAGCTTCGCTCGCGTTAAATTTGGAGTAGCGCAGTTCCGTACGTACATATAGGCTTTTTTCGCAACAAAAAGTAGTCTATGTCCTTTCCCAAGCTATAATCTATATATTATGTTCCAAATTTCATCAAAATCGGTTCAGTGGTTTAGGCGTGAAAGCGTAACAGACAGATAGACAGAGTTACTTTCACATTTATAATATTAGTAAGGAAAAGGATTTACATGTTGCCGATGAATATACGTATAATAAACACAGGCAGATATTTTCTTTGAACTACCCTGCGAAGTTTCATCTCCTATTTCATGTCCATATAGGTAAAAATCTTAAAAGCGGTGGAACAATTATTAATGGTTATTTAATTCTTATCAAGTGCCTAAATGCAAAGTTTTATGGCGTCATCTCCTATGTATAATGACGAACTTCCATACAAACTTTCATCCCCTATTTAAGCCCCCTAAGCTTTTATTCGCAACAAAAAGTAGGCTATGTCCTTTCCCAAGCTATAATCTATCTCTGTTTCAAATTTCATCAAACTCGGTTCAGTGGTTTAGGCGTGAAATCGTAACAGACAGACAGAGTTACTTTCGCATTTATAATATTAGTAAGGATAATTAAATACCAATGCCAATACCAAAGTAATTAGATTAGATTTAGACTTATAGAAAGGTAAGAAGAAGTTGATAATGAGTAAGTCCTAAAATATCAAGGCTCAATAAATTGAGCCCACTAATTCTAAAGAAACATACAAAATAACTTTTGGAAGTCTTATCTTTAAAAAGGTACTACTAAGTACTAACGACGCTTTTTCTTATCTTTATCTCAAGTCTATCCATGACTGAAGCATATTTTGGTATACTTAGGTGATTTTAGGTTAGGTTAGGTTAGAATTCGAATCCAATTTTAAAGTATATAAGCTTTTGGTCCGTTTTGGTACTGTGTAATATGGAGCGTAATACACTGGTATTACGCTCCATTTTTAATTAAAAGCAAACGACGCGCTTAACGCGTGACCTACTAAAGGTGGAATACGTGCGTGTATTCGCCAGAGGCTGTTGATGTTTTAGATATTTTAATGGCACATTATAAGCCGCTTAGAAAAAAACTAAAAAAAAAACTTGCGTACATCTACCTGAGCAACAATGACCAACAGAGTCACCATAAAGTTAAATAGCATGAAATAAATATGTCAAAATCTACAGAAACATAAGTCGGGTTAAAGTATAAGAAGCTTATTGTTTTCTTATGTTTACGCGAATTTCACTCATTATAATGAAACAAATTTACGGATTATATCGCGGTTTATTTAGTTTTTTACAAGCCCGACATTTCGGATACTTTACAGGAACCATAGTCACGGGAGGACAGAGGTGTCAGACGTAAAGTATCCGAAACGTCGGAACGCTTGTAAAAAACTTAATAAACCGCGACATAATCCGTAAATTTGTTTCAATTAAAGAAGCTTGTTTATTATCAGATGTGTTCATACTATCATCACTGCGGGAGCAGCAAAGATACTGCAGCTCACACACTGGCGAAGAGAAGCCTTAAAATTTTCAAATCAATTATACGTCAGGAAATGAATGAATGAATGAATGAATGAATGAATGAATGAATGAGTGAATGAATGAACGAATATACTTTATTGTGCACACACTACTCAATATAAATGAATGACAAAGTAACAAAACAAAAATAAGCATGCGAACACAAAGGCGTTTTATCGCTAACAAGCGATTTCTTCCAAGTAACCTTAATCAATAAAATTAAAAAAAGCAATAATTAAATAAAATTTATTTTTTATCAGATTTAAGGTGTCCTTAGCATTTAACAATCTTACATCCAGTGAGAGAAATGTTAAATTACACAAATAGTTCTACGATTTTTTAAACAAAAATCATTTTCCCTAATGAATTAATAATTAATTAATTAACGTCGATTTTATTAAGATATCTCGTTCATCGTGTAATGCCTTTGATCTGGGAAGCTAATTTTAATGGTGACAGATGAGATCGAATCTGTAATTTGGTTATCTCCAATTAATTAGACAAATCGATTGTGCGGAGTCGTCCATGCGAAACTTCAATTACGTCCTTTGACTTTATTGATATATAGTTTAATTACAATTTTGTATTGATGTTATAGTTAAAAATAAAAACAGTCTATCATAATTGTTTTTGACGTGACAACGTCTTATAATTCGATGGAGCCGGCTGCACGCGCAAAAAACATGACTCATTCGGGGTTTCTTCGCTCTGAGGCGTTCCATTTAAGGCTTGAAGTGCAAGCGATAGCGGGAACGAGCGACAAAGAGCCACAATCGGCCCATCAGTATTTTCTTATGACGTTGTCACGTTCAACTATCGTCAGTAAAACGACTTTACAGACAACCGATTTTTTATTATAGTTGAATAAGCCAACTAGGAGATTGCTTCCTAATAGCAAGCAGTCATCGTCCATGGTTTTAAGCCAATTAAACCAGCAGCTTTAGCTCAAGCACCTCGTTCATATGTTATCATCTTGAAGGATAAGATGTTCAGTCTAGGCGCCTGTAAACACCTCTTTTAACCGGTGGGAGAGATGTGCAGTGCCGCGTTCCTGGCTGTATGGTTAACACCAGCTTGCTTGTTTTTTCATATAAATAGCTTTGTAGACAAAAGGAAAGACATGCAATGTATGAGAAGTCATGAGAAGTCTCTCATATCTCAGTATAGAAAACACATAAATGAGTCACCTGTTTTGACCCCTCCAGGTTTACTAGTACAACTAGTTTATGTTTACCTTAACAAACAAAACTTATCACCAGGTGCTATAAAGAAGATGACCGCAAGACAGCAAATTCCTGCCAAAGGTAGAATATAATAAATTAGAATAGAATATATAAATTGGAAGTAATTTCATCTTAAAACGTCTTCTAATGCGTCATCATTCCTAGATGCAAATAACATCATTAGTTAATTAATTTTGTCAATATAAAATAGAATGTTTCTAAATGCAATACTGTATGTTGATTAGGTATCTACTAATTATATTGTAATGGTTATAAAAGGCGCTAAGTTTTAAGTACTTATATATTAATATTTAAGAAACCACTTTGTAGACTGCAATAAGTACTTTGACTTTGATTTTACAACCAATGAAAGATACGTAGCGGTTCACTTTTTTATTAACCCCGGACGCAAAAAGAGGGGTGTTATAAGTTTGACGTTGATGTCTGTCCGTGTGTCTGTCTGTGGCATCGTAACTCCCAAACGAATGAACCGATTTTCTTGCGATATTTTTTAATTGAAAGCTATTCTCCGCCCGATGGTTGTTAGATTGAAGAATTAAATATCGTTAAATTGAGTATTTAGGTACATAGTTTATTCTCATGTTTTATTAGAAAATATAATATTAAGAGACCACTTGTTAAATATTTTTCAGTTTCCATTTCGATAAACATATTTTTTTTATTGGGTTTCTAAAGAATGATAAAAGAATTATTTTTCACTTTTTAAGGGTTTTTCCTTAAAAAGTCTTTTTTGCGTAGGGGTTTTTTTTTAAATTTTGAGCTAAGACATCCATTTTCTAAGTTCGGACACTATTTCCTCCTACTATCACCTCCCAGGGCTATTCTGAGCTAAAGAAACCTTATAACGACACGGCCAAGTAAAAGTAAAAACGCTTTTATTAACTCACAACATCGTTACATTTTACCGCGAAAACATTTTTCTAAGATATAAAATTCTATCACATGAAGCTTAATATCCGTATATACTGCAGAAAACTATTAAAGTTATTATTGGAAACCTGGCTGTACTGCAAATGGAATCGCATAAAAATGTAAGATCATGTGTGAAAATCTCTAGATAGACTTTATATACATACATATAAATTGTATATACAATTAATATGTTTACACAAATTGTAGACATTATCATAAGTCATAACTTTTTATGGATTTGACTTAAATTTATTGGGGCATTTATATTCCTGATATTTCAGATTTCCAGTTACCAATGAGATTATTTGTACGTAAAAAATATTTATAAAAATGTCATAAAATCTAAGCTTTTAAGATCACTAACCTCCATTGTCTTACAAATTAATGTCTTTAGTCATAAAAGGTAAAGCTCTTAGCTATGCTAGCTTATTAAATGTAAAGAACTATTTAAAACGCGATATTTACCATATTTTTTTCGGAGCTCAGTTTTTCGACATTGTCTATGTTGTCTATGAAAATAATCATATTAATTTATGAAATAAAATATTATATAAAGAAAAATAAAAAGAACTTATCTAAAGATTTATTTAATAAACTAAAAAAATGCCTAAAAATTCAGAGTCAATTAATCTAGTTGATCGGTCACTTTGATAACGAGTCTTTCTTTCTGTAGAGTAGAAAGAGAACATAAAGTTAAATAATAATTAATAACTTAGCAAAATAAAACCAAAGAGCATGGCCACAGACTACTTAGTATATACTATGAGCATGGCTAATAAAAGCCAATATAGAGTGAAATATTATGTAAGGATGCGTGGTATGCACGAAAGTCATTCGCGTGTTCAAGTTTTCAGAGATTACATTCGAGAATTCGTACAAGAAACGTTTGAGTGCTCGCCGAAATTAACGACCCAAGTTGGGCAAAGCGAGAAACGTACGAGAGAAAAATCTCCAGCTGAGTGCACTAGCATTGCTATTAAGTAACTACTTAAAATAACTATTTTGTCTATTTTATACTCGAATATTGCGACTTTTTATTGTTTTGAAATTTAAAAATAAATTTCTTAACAAATTTTTTAATGTGACAAAATATCAATTCGGATGCTAAATAAACGGAGATAAAGCTTTAGGCATCACCTTTTAAAATAAACAATCCAAAGAAAAACAAATTAAGCGTTTATTTAAAAACAAGAAAAAGAAAAATACATTTTAAAAGTCGTAATATTGTTTTTTAGTGAAGTCCTTCAAAAGTAATATTTAAAGGATATTTCTTGAAAAACAGTAAATAGGACATAAAATTAAAGATGAAATAACTCATAAGATAATTAAGAATTTTCTTAAATAAAGATTATCATTAGAAGATATACACTTTTACACTAATATTATAAAGAGGAAAACTTTGTTTGTTTGTTTGGTTGTAATGAATAGGCTCCAAAAGTACTGGATCGATTTCAAAAATTCTTTCAACATTCGAAAGCTACATTATCCACGAGTAACATAAGCTAAATTTTATTCTGAAAAAAAAAATAGGGTTCCGTAAGATATTTGGGTTTTTCGGCCAAGTTACTTATTTTGCGTATTAAGATCCCGTTGTAAGTCTTAGTTAACGCAGGCGAAGCTGCGGGCAACAGCTAGTAGGATTATAATTTTATAATAATCATTCATGTAGCAATTACTATGTATAGTAATAGTTTTATTTTAATGAAACGAACGTATGAAGACCAAAGGTTTTAAATGTGTTTACTCTGTGATGGCCTACGTGGTCAAAACGTGGCCTCTTAAAACGAGATAGTCCACAAAGCCGTCCAATACAAAGTTGAATGCTCGGGGTCTCTCTATCGGGTTCGGTTTGCAATGACAACGAACAGATAGAGTGTAAAGTTCAAAACGTCAAGTTCTCATCACACACGCCGATAAACTGCAGCTTTTACGTTGATAGCAGGCTGGCGAAACTCCTATACAAAATAAACGATGTATGAAACGGACGTCCTTTTAATGGCTGCTATAATCCGATAAAATTAAGAAGAACATTATTAACTTTGGACCTACATTTACCGATGGCTCTTCTACATATAGATGGATTATATCGACCGCCATTTTGATTTTTGACAGTAAAATTGAAAAAGTCAAAAAGTGATATAAGATGGACGGTTATTGCAGATAAAAGATATTGTGTTTTTTAAAGTTACATTTTCACGTGTTTATTACATAAAAGTGTAATATTAATTAGTTATAGTAATTTTGTGAGTGATTCTCAGAGATTCAAATAGTGTTTCTGTAAAACAATATGAGAAAAGTAGCTTGTGAGATTTGTGGTATAAAAACATGCCGGGTTGGTAACAAACGTATTTTTATGGTAAAATATCCATTAGATAAAGATCGGCAAGCTAAATTACTTATTTAATCCATAAAGGAAGTCAATTTTAGTAGAAAATATAGAGGTTTAATATATTTTAACAACTTAAATATATAAAATAAACTTGTTATAAAAAACTTCTTGTAGTGCTTACCCAGCAATCAGAATTTATCGACATCGATGTATAAACTCAGACTAATTATTCTATTATAATATATTATAACGTAAGCATTACATGCTGTTTGAGTCATTTAGTTAAATTTTAAGATTCAACTTATCATTCACTTTAAAGGTGTAAACAATGGGTCAAAGTGATATCTTATTTCAGATTCCCAAAAGATGTTAATTTAAAGAATACCTGGACCCTGATTGACAAAAATGCATATTTACTTGTAAAAATTGTTATAAACTTATACGTAAATTTAAGAAACAAACATATTGCTAAAGAAAAGCGAAGTAATATTTCTAAGAATTTTTTTTAAATAAAAATTATAGTGTTTGAAAATAAATGATTTTGTGAGAATTTGAAGTTTCTTTTCCGTTAATTCGTTAATTATAGATTTATTAAAACAATCTGTGTATCATTTACCCTTCATTTGTTTATGTTTTTAAAATAAAATTCGCACTATAACGAGTCTTTAAAAAGTCGATATCGATAAATTTTCACTAGTCCTAGCCCAGTACTAACTAGTTATGACATTATGTTGGCAGTATGTACCGCCAGGCGCCATGGTTCTGTCTGTTAGGTTGGTATTGGTTTAGAGTGCACGTTCATACATCGTTTTTTTTGTATGGCAGTCCCGTCTCTTAACGTTAGTTTTACATACTCTTTGGTTGATAGAATAGAATAAAAACAGTCTGTGAGATTGGCTTTTGCTTTCCAAAGTTCACATATTATGTCGAAAGCGAATGTCATATTAATACATCGGTGTTTGTTAACTTGGTATTCTATTAACTTTTTAATTATCTCTAAATGTAGAAGCCACTTATCTAAAGGGGCTTACGGACGGTGGGCCAACATGGGGCCAATAGACTTATAGTGATAGCGAAATTCTGGAAGACGAGAAGCTAGCCTAGCCAAAATGCCATTAAGAAAGCGTTAGCGAAGTCGAAAATGATAAAATGTATCGGATCGACATAAGGCCGCGCTTAATCACGGGGTCCATCCTATACATTTTATCATTTCGAACTTCGCTAACGCTTTCTTAATGGCATTTTGGCTAGGCTCCCTGGCGCTATAAGTGTGATGATCGGTTTCTCTATTATATTGGGTTCGTAATGACAGAGAACAGAACTGTGTAAAGTTGACAATAAAAGACAGAAGTCTAGGCCCAACTAAATGACATGGTTAAAGAGGCTTAGGTCTAGATTAGCGGATTGGATTATATTAGTGGAATATTTATCACAATAACTACATATTATTCTATAGTAAAACTTTACTATGCTACAGTATTCTACCCTAAAAATTTCAAATGATGAACAGTAAAACTACCTATACGTCGTAATCCTTATTATGTAAACGTATGCAAACTAAATGTGAAATTCCCTAATGATTTGGTTTAAATTTCATTTTCATGCTTAGGTTTTACATTATGAATTTAATGAGGTGTCATGTATTTTTCACTATTAAAAGTCGTTATTTCAAAACCGTAATGTTTCTAGTAGATATTGATAATATTACATTATTTGATGTAATATAAATCCTAACAACATCCCGAAGAGTGGCACAGATAAAGACTTTAAAAACCCTTCAAATACGACTTTCTAGATTATTCTTCCGTGAAACAGCGTCGTGATATTTCATTGAAACAGGCAACCCAGGTTGTGTTATTACAGGTACTATTTGCCATCTTAGATTGTTAGAACGTACCTGATGGGTAGGCAACGCATGACTAACTTGTCTAGATATCTCATTTAGTTTTTTATGTTCATGAGCGAGTCTTATCATCTGTCATTTTAATTAACCAACTAACATAAAAATATTTGAACAACATAAAAAGGCGTAGTCTTTTCCGAATTTAATATAAAGATTAATATCTATTCGGCCAGTATGAATCAACTAATAAAGACATATATCACTTTTAAGAAATCCATTGTAGGTTCGATAGTATTTATGACTTTCATAAAGACATCATATTTTAAGGTAAAAATGTTACCATAATTAAATGTCAGCCTGAACGCGGGTGATATTAAATTTTATATTCATACCTGAATTTCACTTTAATTATGTTTTTAATGAAGCTATATGGGAGATCGTGGAAGCACAGGGAGACGATTTCTTCTGAGCCTTGATATCCTACTAGTGGTACATGAGGGTTTTTAAAATACATATGAATGGAAAAAATATATATTGATATCGTATCTTTGATAATTGATCCTTAAATTCAAATATGAAAGTCTTAGATACCGGTTTGTCAACAGTGTAAATAACACTATAGTAAAATTTCCATCGTTCTTCAATGAAAATATTTGATTACTTAAAATAAAGATGAAGAAAGAAGATGTAGCTTTCTAATTTTTAGGCGGGAGTTTCATATGGCAACTCATTCATAACAATGCAGACACAAAGTGGAATATCTGCTTGATAAAATAAAATAAATAAATATAAATAACATTGCTCGAATAAAAAGATATTGGCATTGTTACTACATATTTATTGGTTTGATTACTTTACTGCCCTACCAAAATATTCAACATCTATTTCATTCTGCATTTTCATAAATAATGTTTATCTATTCTCTTCTGACTAGTACGGAATTTTGATTACTACACTGTGTCGTAACTAAGGCTGGTCCAAAACCTGAATTAAAATCAATTTGGACCATCTGTTGGTCACCCGGCTGAGGTCCGGAAAGGACGTCTGCCTGAACTCATAGCTTCCTAATACACAGATGTAATAGATTATGTACGCTCCGAATTGGCAACGTTTTACGGCACAGCGTGTTCCGAATCAAACCCCAAAACTGTCCCGATTATAATAACACGTTTTGATGTCAGAATAGACTTAGTTCAAATTATTATGAGAAGCAGATTATTTTGAATGTTTCTTGAAGGATAGTTTCCTTCTTCTTTGCCAACTTCTTGCTTGTTTCTTTCGTAAAACAGCTATGTTGTGTTCAAGAGAGGAGGACAAGACGTGCAGTATAATTATTGGTGCCTAGATTTAACATGATAATAGGTGACGTTGAGCAAAGTTAAAGATCGAAACGAAAACATCTTATGTTACCGATATAACGCAAACAATAGGCTCGTCGAAGAGGCAATATACTGGTCACACTCTTAGAAGAGCAATAAACGTACGTCACTTTAATTAAAATATTTTAAAAGAAGACAACAATTTTGCATAGAAAATCTAATATATAAAATTTCCCTGTCACAATGTTAGTTACCGTACTCCTCCGAAACGGCTTGACCGATCTTTATGAAATTTTATATGCATATTCAGTAGGTCTGAGAATCGGCCAACATCTATTTTTCATACCCCTAAGTGATAGGGGTTATTCACCCTTAAAATTTTTTTGTTAATTTTTGGACGAAATTTTTTGTTTTTATCTTTTTATGATACAGCATATAAAAATACATACAACCCTAAATTTTGACCCCTCTACGATCAACCCTTATTTTGTAATTGCAACTTTAATATTGGCAGAACGAAGTCTGTCGGGACAGCTAGTATTATATAATATTTCTATTCGCTATTTTTAAACTTTATTAGCTTTTATTAAACTTTTCTGTCACGTTTCCGGTGGCCCTTTGGGGGGATATGGAAAAGGATGGCAATGCTTCTGCATTGCCATCCTTTGTGGTTGTGTGGATATCTGTGGGCGTCTGTAGTCACCATATGGCTCCACTGCTCGACTGCCTTCTAATGACACAAAAAACCACATTATGGTCCATCAACACAGTACGGAAATAATTTACTATGGCGACTCTAGCTACTCGTATCATTAGAAGATTTATAATATTCATCAGTTATGAATTGAACTTTGAATGTTTTGTTTCAACTTTAGAATTGAATCGCAAACTTATAAATCAATCATATTATATAGAACGAAAAGCTCATGTAACATAGTTTTTGCACCATCAATAAAATAATGCATAAAATATTTATGTTTATCCTTATATCCTGTAATTCATTATTGGTTTCCGAAATATGTATTATTTATTTTATTTAAGGATATCAGGTATGACTTTGCTAAAGATATATATCATCGAAATAATGTATACAAATAAATATATGTAGTTTTATTATTTTTACTGTCACATAAAAGATAAAGTAGGCTTTAGGCCTTTGTGACTAAAAATCATCTACGGGAAAATATCAAAGGACTCACTTGGTTACCTCACAATACATCGATGTGACTGAGGCACAATAGCAAACTAAACTTTTAAAAATAAGTTCAAATCTCAAAATGTTAATATAATATTAGCCTTTTATACATAATATATTAGATAATACTGGTGAGGTAAAAAAGATTTCACCAATGTTATTCACACAAATTTGTACTCTCAAGCAACAAGGGAACCTCTTGTCCCTGAAAATCCCAGCAAACAGCTTACAAAGGATAATTACAACAAAACGAGAGAGAAAAAATCCCTACTATCCCTTAACTCGCAAGCGGTTTGTCGGGAAAGATCGGATTATACTGACATTTTTACTTAATATATTCTTTATATTATACTAGCTGTTGCCCGCAGCTTTGCCTGCGTTTACTAAGCTTTACATCGGTATCTTCGTGGGATAAAATATAGCCTTCCTCGTTAAATAGACTATCTGACATCAAGAGAATCTATCAAATCCAACCGATAGTTCCTGAGATTAGTTCGTTCAAACAAACTCTTTGGCTGTATATATTAGTACTAGCTGTTGCACGCAGCTTCGCCTGCGTCAGCTATGATTTAAAACGCCAACTTTGCGGAATGACACGAATATATGAAGGAAGTCTTTTAGTATTTTTTTCTCACGCTGTCCCCAACTTGTTGGAAATTAATATAGCCTTTGTTCACCGGGGATAGTGTAGCTTTCCAACAGTAAAAGAATTTTTCAAATCAGTCAAGCAGTTTCGGAGCCTATTCAATTCAAACAAACAATCAAATCTCTCCTTTTATAATATTAGTAGAGAAAGATAAATCTGTAGTAGGCAAATCACCATAATATGTATATTATGTGATGTTGCGAATTAAATGAAAGCACTTTTTGAAATCAAAAGAGCTTTTTGATACGCACAATTCGTTCGTTTGATAAACTTTAACAATATATTCATCACCTACGTAATGTTTTACTAAGCAATAACCGACAGTATTTTTTAAAACGATCTTAATTAAACCCAAGCAATTATTTCTGTTTTCAAGTGCAATTTAATATCTCTTTTTACATTAACGTTGTAACATATTTTAAAGTTAGAACTGAAACATTTAAATAATTTGATAATCTTAATATATATAAATCTCGTGTCACAATGTTTGTCCTCAATGGACTCCTAAACCACTTAACCGATTTTAATGTTTTTTCTTTTAAAATGTGTGCTTTTCTCCAACTTAAAAGATAGGATAGTTTATTTCTCAAATTTGAGATTGCAATTTTATTTATTGCAAATTAATTGTTTTGACAGAACGAAGTCTGTCGAGTCCGCTAGTTTATTATAAAAATAGCATATTATAACTAATTAAATTAATATATCTTAACACACAGACAGTTATATCCTAGCATATTAAGATCGCCAAAAGATACACAGACCCGAATCAAGCTCAAGGCGTTTACCTACAATTAGAGGGATCGCTAAAGTGGTTTAAGCGGACCCTTATGGGGAAATTGTTTTCCTGCCCAAAGACTTTGAACATTATCTACTTTTCCATTCTGTTTGTTACACGAAATATCCCGGATAAAAGATGCAATACTGTTTTATTCTTTCCTGATTTATTTGTATTTCTGATTTTTATTTAACCATAATTTTAAATTTTGCTGGATTTATAAGAGTTTGTAAGGAGCTTATGGCTAAGTAATAATAGAAACGCGGGTCGACCCATCAGGTTAAGCTATGCTTGCTGGACTCCATGTTTACAGAGACTCCTCCGTGCCTCGGAAAACGGGTAAAACTGCTATCCCGGCTGTTCTTCGTGGATTTTTGACTGTCGTCAGGAGTCCGAAAGTGACAAAAAGTCGTATCATTGTGTATCGTATTACCCAGTTACTGGGTTTCGGAGGTCGGATAAGCAGACGTCCATTTGAAATACTGACATTCAGCCGCTTCCGGTTAGACTGAACGAAGAAGAATCAATGCTGGTATATTTCTATAAGATCTTTCTTAAGCTTATAAATTTCATGTTCATTCACGGCATAAAGGCTGAACTGACTTGGCTGAAAGTTGAAGTTAGGCTGCCTTTATCCTCAAATGTCGTATATAGTAAAGTAGACTTCAAATACACTTATAGAGTAAAATATTTTGTGTGTTTGTTAATATAATATTATAGAGGTGCAACAACATTAAATAAGTACTTATAAATATGTTTCACTTTTTTTATCTCATTCTAGCAAGGAAAAACAGATTAAGCTACTTTTATGGTAATGTTTACATTTTATATACCTGACTTCTAAAACTCTCGGTTAAGTTTTACTTATTTGTTGTTTATAGAATCGAAAAATGCACGTTCTAGAAGACGTAAGGTCGGTGAACCTCCTCATCTGGACAACGGTCCTCGTCTTCATGCAGTTTTCGATTCGGTGGGAGTGAATTCATTGATTAGTAGTGGACTGACAGTGTCGATAATGATGATGAAACGGCAGCAGTTGAATAGAATTATAAAATCCAAAATTTAATTCATACCATTCATTTATCCAACCATAAGACTATCATACGTAACTAACGTAATGAATATTGTATAGTAATGCGCCATTACATAAGCAATAATATCTAGACAGACTGAAATTCAATTACCGAAATTCACCGTTAAACCGGGGGCTTATGCTGCAGTATTTGACATTATCCGTGATATCGCCGAGCTCTGATCAATCTGCGAATTGCATATTCCATAACTAATTTACTTAGGCAATAATTATTTGACTAAGACAAGACTATGCTATAAAGTACTTAGGTGCTATACGTGATATAAATCAATTGCGATATCCGATAAAGTTTTTTCATATAGATTATTAAAATGCTAGCTGTAGCCCGTGGCTTCGACCGCGTTAATTTAGTTTTTGCGCCAGATGGTGACCATTTTCGACTTTTTTAAGCGACTTTAAAAAAAGGAGGAGGTTATCAATTCGACTGTATGTTTTTTTTTTTTTTATAAGTGTTACCTCATAACTTTTGACTGGGTGGATCGATTTTGATGATTCTTTTTTTATTATAAAGCTGATGCTCCCCATGCGGTCCCATTTTAATCTAGTTCAGTTCTCATGATGGTATCCATGAGAAAACCATATAAGTCTTAAATTTGCAATAGGTACGTGCGCGACAAATAGATGAATAACTGAATATCACACTAACCGATTTCGATGATTATTAGTTTATTTGAAAGAAAATAGGGTAGTATGGTGAAAACTTGGTTAGGTTCTGATCATGGGATCCATAATAAAGTAACGGAACTCTTCAATTCTTAGGAGTAAATTAACTTTACTCGGCTGAATCTTTTATAGGCCATCCGGATATTTGCCTAACGTAACGGCTTTATGGTCAAGTGGTCAAGTAACTGTCGTAGCCGAATATGATGATCAATTCCTCAACGGCTTACAGTAAGCATGCGATCTGTGGCAGAAATTCTAACTGTCTGTAATTTGTGTATGCACTCTGTAAAATTGTGTATGCAATACATAAAATTATCATCATCATCAGCCTTTCTCCATTCACTGCTTAACGTAGGCCTCCCTCAATGAAGGCCAAGACGGACGATCTCTAGCCACTACATTTACACAATTCCAATTTGCTTTTGGCTGTGTGTTAATTTAAATCCTTTCTTCGTTTGTTTTTCATCAAGCCGTGATAAATTTGTGTAAGCCCTCTGAGGCCTTACTGGTCCTATACTTAAAACTAAAAAATACAAAATAAAGTTAATTTTAAATAAAAAACCAAAACCGACTTCAAAACTATACCTTAAAATTATGTACAACTAAAAATTTTTAAATAATATTTAAATACTTCGAGGTGAAGTTAATTAACAAAAATAATTAATCAATGAATAAAATGAAATTTATATGGCTTACTTATACTTTTTAAAATCAGTTATTTTTGGAGTCGGTACCAGCCAAAGCAAATATAACCTTAACATACATCTACTCAATACCGGGTGCACTCGTATGGTACCGGGTGTACAAAATCAATAATTGCAAAGAAATTTAATAATAGATGTGAGAGTATAATATTATGTATTCAAATGCTGTGAATTGTGATTAGACTGTCCTTATTGGCTGGCACCGACGCCCAAAATAACTAATTTTAAAAAGTATAAGTAGGCCATATAAATTTCATTATATTCATTGATTAATTATTTTTGTTAATTAACTTCACCTTGAAGTATTTAAATATTATTTAAAAATTTTTAGTTGTACATAATTTTAAGGTATAGTTTTGAAGTCGGTTTTGGTTTTTTATTTAAAATTAACTTTTTGTATATCTCTTAAATAGATATTACCACCATAATATTTTTATAAGATCAAAAGGAAATAAGGCAGCGTTTTCATTTTGAGTTTCTCAGTAGCTTATGAGTCTGTGCGTTTATTTAAAACTTTCATCCCCTATTTTGCCCCCTCAGAAGAGGAGAAATTTTGAGAAATCCTTCCGTGGTTGATACGCACGTCATATGAGGAACACTTGTGCGGAATTTAAACTTTCTAGCCTTAAAGGCCTATGCTTTTATACATCAATCAATAACCTTTGCCTTTTATATAAGCGAAACCCCAATAATAATAGCTGACGACCGGGTCAACCGATTTTGCCAAATTATATCTAAGAAGCAAAGACAGAAACCAAAAAAAAAATCATCAAAGCTACAGTTACCCCACACAACAATGATAAAAAAATACAGCCAAACTTATAACACCCCTCTTTTTGCATCAGGGGTTAAATACTGTTTAAAACGGCGTATTCACCATGTATTTGAATTTTAATTCAAAGCACCCGATGTCAGAAATGTCTACTAAAATGCCTTGCTCGCGAGAACTTAATTGTGATTTATATTGCTTGAGAATAGCATATGGAGTTGGACGTTTAGAAATTAAGTCGAAGGGATAAATGTATATTTTTTTAAAATTCACGCGATTTTCTGAAAAGAAAGAAACCAATTCACAAATGTTTGAATCTGCCATGCTATTTCAGCTGTACAAAATTAGAACTAAGTACACTCAAATACAAAAAAGAAAGTTATAACAATTATTATAATAATATTACCGATTCACAGACAATAGAATAGCTTATGTTCCAAACATTAAAATTTGAATTTCATATCCATATTACTATTCGAATTCCTATTACTATGCCCTTCCTTTTAGAGTACGAAATAGGATTATGTGAATATTTGAAATGTTTAAGGCAAAAACGGACTGCAGAGTTGCATAAATTCTGAGAAAACACGGCCGGTTTTTGACTGAGTCGTACCCGTCAAAGTTGTGAGTTCAAAAAATCGATAATTTCAGTATTGACTACTTAGAATAATAATGCCGACGTTATTATTATAAGATTGTCTACTAATGCCTGATAAGCATGTTAAGTTTATTATTTTCTTTATGCGGATTTCACACATTATAATGAAACAGCCTATACGGACGTTTTGATTATCTTTATATATAATTCTTCTGTAGGTACGTGTGACAGGAACAGGGAACTCCAAAGCGGCTGGAGCGATTTAAGTTTTTTGTATGTGTTTGGTTGGCACCCTGAATGGTTAAGATTCACAAATTAGCCCGGCAGATGGCGCTGCAGTCGGTATCTAGGTTATTTATCTATACCGCAACTAAACGATTGGTTCGTTTTGTATCTAGAAAACGACGTCTGTCGGGTTCGCTAGTAAAGTATAAACTGAGAGTCCATAAAAAGTTTTATTATATTATCATCATCATCATCATCAGCCTTTATCTGTCCACTGCTGAACATAGGCCTCCCTCAATGAACGCCAAGACGACCGATCCCTTGCTACTCGCATCCAACGCGGACCTGCCACTGCACGGAGATCGTCTTCCAATCTGGTTAATGGCCGACCAACACTTCGTCTACCTAAACGCGGCCTACACTCTTGAACCTTAATGGCCCATCGGCCATCCGTTCTTCTGAGTGTGTGACCAGCCCATTGCCACTTCAACGTGCTTATTCTTCGCGTGATATCGGTAACTTTAGTTCTCTGGCGAAGGTCATCGTTTCGAATCCTATCTGCCAAAGAAACAACCAGCATAGCACGCTCCATAGCACGTTGAGCTACGGCAAACTTGCGGACCAGTCGTATATTAAGAGGCCACGTTTCGGCCCCGTAGGCCATCATACATCATAGGTAGGGAGAACGTATTGGTTGAAGACTTTCGATCATTTTTTACTATATTATGTTAAGATTAAATATAAAAAGTATACAGTTTTTAAATATCATAATAAATCTAAATGATAAAATACCTAAGAACACATTTAACTCCACCCACACCACTCTTTAAGACCTGAGGCTTTACAGGATAAGCCGTGATCAACAACATGCTTAAGGATTAGTGCTTCCAAGTGATTACAAGTCTAAGACAAATGTATAAAACAACAATGCGCCATCCTACGAGAGGGGCGGCGGAGGGGAGGCGAGGAATCCTAATCGCTGGGGCTCGTCCTAATGACGTCATTAGGTGGAAATATTAATTTTTATATCAGCATAAATATCAGGTTTAATGTTATTTCATATATTTCATGAGCATTTCGCAATTCCAGTTGTTTCTAGAAAAAAATCTAAATATCTCGAGCGTTTTGCTTCTCTCTATTCGTTGAATGTACGGGTCTACGAGATTGGAATAAGTACGTTGATTTTTTATTACATATTAATACGTACTTACTTTTTTTGTGCAAATATAGACAGCCGTCTTTAAACGCTTTCAAAAAGGAGGAGGCTTCAATTCGACTTCGACAAGTAAAATTAGAAAATATAGGAAACAGCGTTTTGGGTCTTGCCGAATCCTAGTAGTCCTACTAATATTATAAATGCAAGTTTGTAAGTATAGATGTTTGTTACTCTTTCACGTAAAAACTACTGAATGGATTTTAATGAAAACTTTTACAATAAATATTGCTTATACATAAGAATAACACAATATAGGCTATGGTTTGTCTCTGTACTCCCACGAGAACGGAAAGTACACGGCTGAAACCGCGGAGCGCTGCTAGTCAGATAATATTTTTTTTTATTTTTGTTCTAAGCGCTCAAGTCTAACTATACCAAAAATAGCAGCATAAAAAGTGAGTACGTATATTAAGTATTTCACGTGTCATGTCTCTAAAATTATTGACGCAATCAATCCTTCAATTTTTTAGAATAAATCATCATAGGACAGACTTTTATGACTTGGTAAAATTGCAATTAGAGTGCTGCTCGTAAATCTAAACACGCACACACACATATATTTTTTTCTACGATTTTTCTTTGATATAATTAACCAAAGATAATTACACAGAAATGAAAATAACAATTTTAATCCGTTGCTAGGATTTAGAAAGTGTAAAGTGATTTTCGAACAAGTCTTGGTGAATATCCTGCTATTGACGCCGTAGATTGATTGAATTTTAAAATTAAGGATGAATAATTCCTGATCATGGTAAAGCAGTCAGTTCTTCCCCTAATCCCCTTGTATTCTTAACGCTTCTTTTCAGTAACAAGAAGCAATTTATTTAAATGGGGAAGAAAGCACATTGCATGTTCATTGCCCTCTATAATAAGATCAACAAAAGATCCCGTAAAAGGGTAGATTCTGTAAAAAATACCATCCCATTAACAGAACAATGGGGTAAGGGTAAACAAAATAAAATTATAATATATTTTTAAAAATTATAGCTCTTTATATTCATGGTAAAGAAAATATGAATGAAGTAAGATTTCTAAGATTGCCTGGCATAAGAAATGCCTGGCAAAAAAAGTAGAATGAGAAATCGTATCTTAAAATAAATTATTTTAAATTTGTTAGCCTTATAATTTGTTCCTAATTTGTAGCTGCTAATGGTAGCTTGTGTCAAACTATATGTCGCCGAGCGATCGTAATTCGATCTGAATAAAAAAAAAATCAACTACTAATATTAGTTATACAGAACCAAAAAACTAAAGCTTCAAAATTTCTTTATACAAGGATTAAAAGTCAACAATTTTCTGACATTGTCATTAGTTTTTGTCATTACTTTGAATGTGTGTGTAGAATTTTATTTAATTATTTTAATGTACTTTATAATGCGTATCACATTATAATGCGTATTACACAAAAATAATAGCTTTCGGCACTTCAACTGTGCCAAATTTCAAATCTATCCGTTAGCGCAATCCCCTTAGAAAGGGGTGCGAAGCTTTTGCTCCACGTATTAATATTTAATATACGTTATATTTATATTATGGTCAATAATTTAAGCCTGATAACTAAAGGACCACCTACATTTAAAACTTAAATAATAAACACCAGTGCCTTAGTAATAAAAAGAGCAATAATAATGATCTGCATCGTGAGTTTATGTCCGGCATGAAATCATTGCCGGTTCATATTTATATTTTAAAAAATGTAATTTCTTAGTACTTAGATTTGATTAAAATAAAACAACTTTTAAGGATTTTATCGCGATTTATTTAGATCTTTATGAGCCCGACGTTTAGTATACTTTACAGCGACCATGATTACGGGAGGACCAGTGATATAGGACCAGTCCTCCCGTGACCATGGTTGCTATAGTGTAAAATCCGTAAAAGTTGTTTCATTATAATGAGTGAAAATCGCGTAAACATAAGAAAACAATACTTCGATTTGATTGCAAGATTCAAATCTATAGGTATAGCACATATTGCTTTCCTTTTTTTATAAAAGGTTGCTTGTTATATGAAGCAATAAAAAAACCTTTTATTAAATTTACCACACAACTATTACAGTCACAAATATTATACACGGGATGATATCCGCAATAATTAATTATATATTATGTCCCAAGGAATAAATAAATAAATTAATAGTTTATATTACTTACCACTTTATATAGGTAATTTGCTTATTTTTTAATATAGATAATCAGAGGTTAACAAATCTAACGTTTTTTTTTATTTAAGTACAATATTATAATAAAAGTTATAAAAAATATTATTAAAAAAAAACCACAGAATATACTAATTAGAGAATATCAGCCTGCTGAGTATAAATATTTTAAAGATTGGGTTAGTGGCCGTGTGGCCAGTGGCCTTAAAAATTAAATATCTTGAACGCATATTTGTGTTGTTAACGTTAAAAACATTAAAGTTAACAGAAGTTAACCTTAATGAAAACAAGAACGTATTAAAGATAATTTTAAGCACATTGTGAAACGTTCGGCACCTTTTGTCATCAAGTGACATTCTTGTAGCGTAACTAACACTAAAAATAAGCATGATGTTACGCGTAGTTTCCGAACGCTATAGAATCACGTCAGTCTTGTACGCCTTGTGGTGCGCATACAACCGCACGAATCAATTAGTACGTGTATCCGAACGCATCTACATTTGAATTTAGAATTAGAAGAGGCGGGAAACTGTTGTGTTCATTTAGAAATTTACTTGAAATAATGGAATACATTAAGTTATTGTTTTTAAGTTTGCTTTTCGTAATTCAATTATCTGGTAAGTTTTTTTTCAATTATTTTTTGTTTTTTTGTTTACTGATAATATTACAGAATATACATGATGGGAGTCGAATTCCTCGTTATATGTATTTACACAAATTTTTATTAACTTTATTAAGCCGTATTAAATTTACTCGTACTTTTTTGACTAAGTACTGTATATTTTCAGTAGGCCCGTCCTGAAGGAACGATAATTATACATAATTAATGCGGATTTTGCTTACTCTTTTAAAGTAGTCATATAAAAATCAAGTACAAGAATATTTCACATATTATGATGGTTTCCACATCGCCAATTATTTTTCCAAATTATTTAAGTTACATAAATATAAACAGTTTTGTTTTTAACAAAATTTTAATATGTTTAAACTGTGATAAATTTTTTAAAATTTTAATATCTAAAACTACGTGTAATATGTTTTTAATTTTTAATAAATGAAAAAATTATTGGCAATCTATAGTTGTACAGGACATCACATTAAAGAAAAGAAAAATGTTCAGAATATCTACTAAATATTATTACGGCTAAAAAAATAGGTTCGTTACTCAGCAATATGCCTCTGTTGGCACCCTTTCGGAATGAAGCCCTAAAATGAGGTCTACTGTTACAAGAGCAGCTTCCGGTGGCACACTTGAAGCCTGATAACGCATTGCATTTCTGGCTAAATAATATATATTACCAAAAATAATTCATATAATATGATAAAAAACAAAACTACCGAAACAAAATTAATAGACAATTTTAATTATTGCATAAATAATTAAAATTGTACAACATTTTTAATTGTTAGAGCAAACTACTTAAAATTTTGCAATATTACTTACTTTAAATATAAAATTCTTATGATTTATAATAATATATTAAATAATCACTTGACCTTGGCAGATGCAACGTTAGAAATTTTATCTCTTGGATTATGACGCAGTTGTAGCCACCGTGAAGGGTGACGAAGGTGACAGGATAATAGGTTGAAATACGTACCCCATTTGTTTCAGGATAAGACGGATTAAACCAGGTTCCAACCGGGATAGCCGGTGAGACATATGGGGTTCATATAGGTAGAGACTTGATGGAAACAAAAGTGGAAAACTGATCATTTTATGAAAAAAAGGATTCTTATCATCGCTATTATAAGTACACTGCGTACTTACCATTCCCGAGGCAATACGGAGATATATTATAGGCTATGTGTTATTCTAATGTATAAGGTATATTATTGTAAAAAATCATTAAAATCTGTTCAGTAGTTGTGCGCGAACTGTCCAACTGGGACATTGAAGCCTAAGTGTCTTTTGGTTGGTTTCGATAATTTTGATCTTATACCGGCCGGCATACCAGTAAAAATGATCATCCTCATCGGCCTTTATTAGTCCACTGCTATGAATAGGCCTTTTTAATAAAACACCAATTCAGTAAAAGCAGTTGTCTATGTAACTGTAAAAATAAAATTCATTTTGTTTTATTTATACTTCTGTCATATTTAAGCCGAGTAACAAATACATAAAGGAAATGCAACGAAATAGTCAACAATTTAATATTAATTAGGCTGTGATGCCGCGGGTGAAAATGTCTGCAACAGCTAGTTTATATTTTTTAAAAGAGATTCAACTTTGAAATACCATTTAAAACAAATTCTATAAAAACCTGGCAGTAACTTAATATTTGTAGGTTGGTAGTTAGACTCAGTACGCATATTATTATTCAACATTTATTTTATTTATTTTTAAAATAAACCCTGAATATTTATTGCTCTAAGTGAATTATGCCAAATAATTATCTCAAAGTTGAGAGTAATTAATAAGAATAACAATAAGTATGTACATACTAATAAATATTATGCTAACCTATACTCAGCCTAAATTTATTGAAGCCTATGTTTAGCAATGGCCGAATAAATGCTTCAACTGTTCGTTTGCCCTCCAATGCTGCAAAAAATATCGGATGAAAAGACGATCTCTAGGCTAGTCCGTGTTGGATGCGAGTGGCAAGTGATTGATCATCTTGACGTTCATTGAATGAGGCTTATGCTTAGCAGTGGACGGATAAAGGCTAATGATGATGATGTATCTGAAGATAAGGATTCACCACATACATTACCATCTGCAGCATTTTAACAAACGTCCGTTTTGGGCGTGCTACTCGAATCCTTCCAACTTATGACTTTATTTAACTAAATAAAATATGTGTAATAAAATCCTACTAATATTACAAATTTGACAGTGTAAGTATGGATGTTTGTTACTTTTTCACGTAAAAGCTACTGAATGGATCATTATGAGACTTTAGTATAACATAGCTTACATATCAGAATAACACAAACTATAATGTATCCCCGAAGTCCAACGGGAATGGAGAATACTTAAAAAACCGCGGGACGCTGCTTACGCTAGGTATACGTTACGTGTTGGGAAAAAAATCGACTCAAATCTTCGAATATATCATTAAAATTCCATTGTAGCCAGTGAGGTGGGTTGTGTAGTGTGTAGTGATGATGTTGATCTAGATTCTAGATTCTAGACAATTGAGCCACATATCTAGTTTACACGATCAATATTCAAGGTCGGTATAGTATTCCCTGCGGTTCCTGGACGCAATATGTATTATTAAAAAGAGTAACGCTATACAAGCTGCATTCCGTGAGCGACTCATTGAGCTCGTTAAACGTTACCAATTTCTAAAATTATGTGCGCCATATTGGTGTCATGATGGAATTAATGAATGTGTATACTCTACTTGATAAATCGTTTCTAATCCTCTAAACTAAAATGTGGCTGGGTTGAGTGTCTTTTTTTACAAGAGGTATTGCCATACGTCTTTGCAGCCAAATTGGGCCGGCATAACCGGTACCTCTAGCTCACATGAAATCGGCGGAAAGTGGCAGTTTTACCATCGCGTTTCGTGCGGTTTGTGAGTTTCCGGTGGCCCAATGGGGGCCTCCTATATAAAAAAGCGTTAGTTTTATTTTACGGGTATTCATTCGAATAGTACTTGGAATTTATGAAACAACACCATGCAAAGAATGCACTATCTATGCAACAGACGCACTAGTCTTGTCTATGAATTAGTTTAGCTTGCTTAAGTATATACCTACCACTTTTGGGCAAGAGTCGTAGTAGAATTTATTCCTAGGTTTAGCTTGCGTAAGAATATTATTTTTATAACAGTGGTATACTGTTTTAAACGAGTCGCAGTCTAATTTGTGCTCAAGTTTAGCTAAGCATAAGTATATTCTTACTACTTTTGGGTCGGGGTTGCAATTCGACAAAGAGAAACGTTTTGAGGAACTTTGTATCTATCATATATCAGCCATTAGGTGGAAAGATAATCTCGTGCAGCGGCCTGTCTGTGTTGGGTGTGAGTTCATTGAGTGAGGCTTATGTTTGGCAGTGGACGCATAAAGGCTTATGATGACGAAATTATAAAACACGTTTCACGATGTTTATAATCGTATTTCTCCAAAACATATCATGGAAAAATTTAGAAAACCCATTTCAAGGCACAGTGTTCAAATCCAGACGTCTTCTAGAGAGTTCTAATAAGTATTTTACAGTAAGCTGTGTGTAATAATGTGATACTTTTAGTGATTTTATAAACACGAATATTACAATTTCCCATTACAGTGACCGTTCCTAAAACATGTCTATTGATTAATAAAGATGTGAATTGATTTAAATTGCTTTTTGGGTCATTCGGTTTAACAGACTGTGCCAGCACTTACAACCGTCTCAACGAACTAACTCACCGTCAGCGTAATGTCTTTAATTTATTCTTGACAAGCTATTTCAATAGCAGCTTACTTGAATAAATAAACTTATTCCTAAAGTAAGTAATCTTGGGTAATGTTAATAGTTTTTCATCTAAATATTTTTTTTTTTCAAAACTGGCAATATTTACTTTAAAGAGATGTATTGTAATATTCTTTATCTTAATATAATTGTTTATTATGTACATCCAATCCATTAGGAAAGTATTCTTCACATAGATAAAAAAAATTGATATCATATTTTAAATATTTGCGAAACAAACTACTATCAAAGCTCCCAGAGTTTGGAACTAACAAAACAAATAACAGTAACCAGTTAAGTTTCCCCTAACAACTAATAATTTTAAAAATAAATATTTATATTTATTATCTAAAAATTATAAATGTGTAGGTATGTACTATATTATGCCCGTATGTATGTATGTATATTTTAGCTAACTGTGGTGGCAATGTGGTATTCTATTAAAGCTTACAATCTGATTAACAACATATATCCGTTTCCTCTTGAACACAATATAATAGGTTCAACGTTAATAATAGTAATATAGTAATAATCCTACTAATATTATAAGCGTGAAAGTTTGTAAGTATGGATGTTTGTTACTCCTTCACGTAAAAACTACTGAATGGATTTTAATGAAATTTTACAATAACATAGCTGATACATAAGAATAACATATAGGTTATAGTTAAACTCCGTACTCCCACGGGAACGGAAAGTACGTGGGTGAAATCGCACGAGGAGTAACAAACACATAAAAACTGTATTATATTAGTGTGATAGAAGAAAAAACCCTCTGCCCCTCTAGACTCTTACGCTGATACGAAAAATATACTAGAATAGAATAGAACATTAATGCACGATTGACATTGTCTTTATTTTTGTTGGCATGGAACTAATGTAAATCTCATATGTAAAAATAAACAAAACTGAAATGAAATTAATGAAAACGAACCATTGCAAACCAACATATTAAACCAACTGTACATAAATATTTAGGTCGATAGACAAAACGATAAAATGATAAAAGCTTATTAGGACTAATTAAGATGTTTCTTGATACAATGGCGGCGTAGGCCTAGTTGATTGTTATGGCGAAGATTTTATCTCTTTGTTATGAAAAGCTTCTTAGAATTAACAACTCCAAAATATTTACAAACATGTGTCATTGAAATAAGAATGGATTACAGTACATAGGGGTCCACCCGTAACCATGGTTTCACATACATACATATCATATTAAGTAATAAAGTATTCTTTATTACTTGAAAATAAATATTTACTTAAAAATAAATACTTAAAACTACGTAATTGTCGCTTAAATGCACAAAATTTATATGTCATACGCAACAAGTTTTTCAATACAGTATAATAAAATATCTACGTCTGTTGGATTAGCACACGTTTGAGTTTTATAATATTACTACGCGTAAACTCTACCGGCTTTCTTTGTTTGATTTTTGTATCTCATTCTGGCAAGGAAATATTTAAACTACTTTTTCAAGATAGCAAGCTATACCCCTAAATACGAGATCATCGTTCGCTCACCGGTGAAGGAAAACATCGTAAAGAAACCTGCATGTCTGATAAAATTTAAAATCTATATGAAATTAAATGTATATGAAATTTACCAACCCGCATTAGGCTAGAGCATCGGTGAACTATGGCCCATTACCCTCCTCGCCTAATATCGAGGATTTGAACTGTGCCCAGCTGTGGACGTATAAAAATGATCGATATTATATTATAATAATATATAGTTGAGATACGGATTCAAAGATGAATATGCGGCCAACAGCTAACTTAATAATATTTCATACAAATATTTAAAGCAACAACTTTAATAGCTTAAGTAATTTACATACCAAATTTAATATTTCCTCTCCTTTTCATAAGAAAATATATTCTCTTATTCTTTAAACTCTGAAAGAAACTATAACGACGTTGGGAAGTCTCTGGAAGTTTTAATATTTACAGTAACGATTATACAACTTGACTATGAAAAGGAATATTTTCTTTGTAAGTTTTTTGTACAAGCTTTTAAATGCTACTTTATTATTTTAAGATTTTCATTTATAAATTTTTTGATAAATTCAATTGCACGTTAATTCAATACTGTTTCATTGTGTTTCAATGTTTCATTTAGTCCAATACTGTTAATGCATATTTTGATGGATTTCGTGTAATGCTAAAAGAATATTCAATTTCATTATAATAGGATTATTGAGTCATTTAAATCATTCAATTAAAAAGTTTGTTCAGTTTTTATCAATTTATTATTAACTATAATAAGTCCCAATATACCCCTCGCCTGATTTCAAGGAAGCGGTGCCCAGCATTGGGATATAATAAAGCCTGGATACTTTTTTTCTAATATTTGTGTAAGTACAAAAATCTGTTTGTACCAGAGGGGGCAAAAGAGCAGGGAGCAAGGGGCCAGGACGAGAACCTCGCCTCTATGTACTGTCCCGACGTTGGGAGTGGTTGTTCTGTGGTGTGGGGCAACCTCTCTGTGGATATGGCGTCGGTCCCCTGAGGCACTAACTAGCCGTTGAGGTGCCCTGTTGCTTGTGATCCGGGGCACCTCACCAAAGGCGGCATTGGTGGCATTCGCCGGGCTATAGTGGGTAGAGCTGCGTCCACTTACCAGCTTTCGGGGGCAGCGAGTCCCACATACCGGCCTGGGGAGACCCCCTCCCCCGCGGGATGCCTAAGCGCATTTCCGTTAAAAAAAAACAAAAAAAAATAGGTTACAAGGTTAAGAGTCCGCGTTGGGTGCGGATGGCAAGGGCTCGGTCGTCTTGGCGTTCATTGAGGGAGGCCTATGTTCAGCAGAGGACGGATAAGGGCTGATGATGATGATGATGATGATGACGTATTTCCTGAGTACGGTATCCTTAGGACATAATTACGAGGTTTCTATTCATTAGCGTGATGACAAAAGAATTGAAATTTATTTCAAATTAATTCTAATGTTCGATAAAGTGTGAGGACCATGTACACTAGACTTAGTATACCATAACAAAGAACGTAATCTGCCGGCGCCGAGCGCACATAAGCCTTCAACGGAGGTAATATTATTAAATCATTAATGGATTCAGGCCAAAGTGTAGGGATTTGAAGCTCAAATAAATTCATTTTAAATTATTTAAAGTAAGTTTAATGGGCCTCAATCCGAATTTTTTTTGACCATTCTGTTTTGTGGCCGTGAATTTTACTCATAAAATTGTGTCATATAAAATCGGGTTATATAATTATTTTTATTTAAAAATATAATATTATATATTATTAAAAATGGAGTATAAAGTAATTGACATGTATAAGAGTTTAAATCTTTTGTTGTATTGGACAAAAGGGCTACACTAGGACTATTTTTAGAGTTTTTATGACAATTCCATTTTTCAAAAATTTCTTATAGTTATATCTTAATGTATGTAGGTACATATATTTTAATCAACCAATCTTAATCTAATCAGAAAGTATTTAATCATTATTTAAGACGTTCAAATTATTGATGTTTATTATAGTGATAATGATGATGAATGATGATTTATTTAAAATTCAATGATTTTTTGAAAATTTACCTATTTTTGCCGATACTATCATCATAGTTAATAGAATCAGGCGTTACTTTGCGGAAATCCATTTTTAAAGATATAAAATTAAATCATATATTAATTAGCAATATCTTGCGAACGATGCAGTCTTTACAGAAAATGTGTGAGTGCACGCATATATATAGCACCACCCGCCTTTCTCACACTACATATGCGTACACTCGCACGCACTACTACCACACACTACCATAAAGTATCTTCATAATTATCATCATCATTATCATCCTCATCAGCCTTTATCCGACCCATATATAGGTAGGCTTCCCGCTCATGACGGATCCCTTGCCACTCCTATCCAACACGGACCGGCCATTGCACGGAATCGTCGTAAAACCTATGTTATGATGAAGTGTTTTTTTTTTCGCATAGACGTAATGATAGCGGCAATTGTCAATTTGAATTTGTTGTCGCGTTTATGTGTGTGCGATCCTTTCTACTCTTATTAATTGTTAGACGCGTGTTTAGAATTAAGACTATGGTTAGTGGAGCCTAAGTGTCAGGACAAACCTGGTAGTTTTATGACACTTATCAAACTAGAATTGTTTTGGTAAATATGATGAAATAAATTAATAACTTAATTCATTAATTAATCTTCGATCAATTTCATTGCCTATTTGCAATCATATAAGTATTTATACACATTGCGCTTCAAAATAATCGTTTCGTTACAAAACAGTCACACCTTTATGATATGAAACTAACAGATAGCAATCTGACCCATATTCTGCATATGAACGTGACGTTATTGTTTTATTTAGATGAACTCTGATTAGTTTGGTCTCTGTGGTTTCATCCAATGCCAGAATATCATGTTTACATTTAATATGAGTACGATTATTGTATTTAATATTTTATCAAACAGAACACTTACTTTTGTTTGCCATCTACTCACAGTATTCACAAAATATATTGTTACTGGCGACCTGCGGTTTTAACCTCATCTTTCCCATAAAGTGGAATTGCGGGAATAAATTATAGCTTATATGTTATTGAGAATAAGTTATATATTTGTAGAGTTTCATCAAAATCCGTTCAGTAGTTTTGTGTGAAAGAGTAGCAAACATACATCAATATTTCATACATCAATGCATTCTTTTGCGTTTGTAATAAGTACATATTACATAACGAATATAGGCCTTCCTCAATGAACGCCAAGACGGCCTTTTCCTTGTTACTTGCATCCAACACGGACCTGTAGGGTTATTCTGTAAAAACCATTTCAATATCGAGCTGTATCTGAGTGATAAAGCTCACTTTACGTTCACTTCGAAAGCGAACTTTATTGATAAAGATAGCCGAGTTTTAAAGAATACAAATTCGTCATATTATCACCGCGGTTTCCACTTTCTAGATTCGAAAACGACCTTACAGAATAGCCCTACAGGTATTATGATGATAATCTTATATCTTTAAACGAGCAATTCTTGTATATATATATATATATATATATATATATATATATATATATATATATATATATAGAATCTGAATCTCGGAAACGGCTCCAACGATATTCATGAAATTTTGTATACATGGGTTATAAACGGCGATAAATTGATCTAGCTAGGAAAAATTTTTGGAAAACTTTTTTTATCCGTGTTTTGAGGCAACGATAAAATATGATTAGAATACGAACGTAAATTTCGCTGCCTAATGGTATGTCATGGTAGCTTAGTGGTGAAATTAGGCAGTTAAATCCGAAGGAGCCTGGTTCGAATCTCCAGTCCGAATTTTTGTTTTTCCTTTTTTTAAGATATTTTTTTTTTAAGAAAAATTTTATCGTATTTTATCACTAAGGGTACCGAGCATATGCTCGGTCAACCAGGTACTAAATAGTAAATAGATGTTTCACATCTGTAAGATATCCCTTGTTAGCATGTTAGATAGAGGCGGATGATGATGATAACGATAGTAAAATAGTATTCTATTGTATTTGATTTGATAAGCATCTTTTTTATTGAATTGCATTGATACATTGCTGTCTAGCTATAAAAAGAGATTAGGTGGGGCACCACCCCAGCTAGCAATGTGCTAATTCTTCCACTTGGGAGAAATAACATTAAATTGTATACCCTTACCTTTTCCAATGCTTTTCCACTAACGAACCGATACTTCAAAATAGGGGAATGCTTTCTTAGAAACATCCATTTTTTCTCGTTTTGTTTTTTTTTCCATATTATTCGGCTATTTGATGTTAAAGAGTCTTTATTGCTATGAAGACTTCTTAGGGATCCTGTTTATATTGGTGGATTAAATCGGGGAGTGGTACTAATGAAAGATGTTTTGTCGGCGTCCTTTGTTTAAAAAAAAAAAAGTAAAGTTTCAAGCCAAATTATGTCCTACTGCTGGACTCTCCTTCATAAATTAAGGCGAGAAAACCTTCATCGATTTATTGACCCAGGGTGGGTTGGTGCACTTCAGACACTTTTAACAACTTTTAGTCTCATCAGTCATGCAGGTTACCTTAGGATATTTTCCTTCACCAGTGTGGGAGCGATTCTGTATTTAGGTAGTCTCGATTAGCTGTATTTAGGTAGTCTAGATCATCGGAAGAAGTTGCGATTGTGATAAACGAATTACGTATAATATAAAAATAAACAGTTTATAATTATTCAAGATAATTGCTATGTAGACATTATATTTCAATCTTTATTATTTGATTATTATATACATTGTTATAATTTAAACGTGTACTTTTTCAAATCACAAGGTTTACTTAGTTAGAATTATCAAAAAACTAGTGCCTGAAAGTACATTGAAATACGACGACTACGTTATAATAAAAGATACGGTAAAGTTTTTGGACTTGGAGTTTTTAAGGTCGTAAACTTAGTGTTATATATCTGTAACCACAAACAAATAGAGCAATAAGAGTAAATCATTTTGACCTTGTGCACCAATAAACTTCATGACAGTAGTAGTACTAGTTTAATTTACATAAACTTTATTTACTTAAAGATAGAACTCAACGTAAAAATATTCTAGCTTGTAATTTAAGACGCGAATGATGTCAGAAATCTTATTTCAGATTATGACTGCAGGAATTAGGATTAGGTTACATATTCCGGAAGGGTATGATTTGAATGAGTCATCATTTGAACTAATTTCATGGTCATGTCGTATACAGCCATTTACAAGTTCATCATCATCAGCCTTTATCCGCCCACAGCTGAACATCAATTTAAAAGTTACTTATTGAAATCCCTCCGGATATTTATAGCGACGATAGTCCAGTGTGCTTGGGCTTGGCGTCTTGAGCGAGAGGCCCGGGTTTGATCCTGACCGCCTTGAAATGGGTTTTCATAGATTTCTAAGTGTACTTTATCACTTGACTTGGGGTCTAAATTTATCTACTCATTTACTTTTCTTAGGATAGTGTGTATAAGACTGTAATAAATGTGTTATAGTAATAAATGTATGTAATTATGTATGTTTATAAAAAAATTGTAAACTATATTTTGAAAGGAGCAACCCAACAGAGTTTCTTGCTGAATTCTTCTTATGTACTACACTAGTATAGTACTATGTATTGTTTGTATTATTATTTTTTGTAATATTGTATTTGAAAAGACTAGTTCCACTGAGATTGTTTCGCCGGTTCTTCTCAGTGGACTTACTTTGGAACCGGTGGTAGACTCAATTGACCTTCAAAAAGATACTTGGATAGTACTATTTTGAATAAAATTTTTGTCTTTGACTTTGACTTGACTATCGCGCGAAAATCGTGAAGATAACTAAATGCCTGATGTGTGGCATGTGCCCCCCTGGGTGCTTTCGGTTTATTTATACCTGTGCTAATATTAAAATTACTGCAGATTGTTTTTTGAAACGCGATAATCATTAAAATTGTCATCATGGTTTCAAAATAATGTCCGTTTATTTCCTTGTGCAGGAAAGTTAGGAAATGAAGAAAAATATTTTTAGTTTTTACCTTACCTTAATTAAATAGTAAGTTCAATGTTATTGTTACTAAAGAATTTTACTTTTATTCTGTAGCATTTGTAACTGCGGGGAACAGAGAATATATCTCGTTGAGTCGTAAATTTATATTAAATTTAATAGTTTCGTTCATAAAATTTTAGTTGCTAGTATATTATTATCTTATTAATTTCGTAGTTTTGGTTTTTGAAGAGGTCTCAATAATATATTATGATGATAATATTATGACACACATTTTTGTTTACTGTACACAGTGTCATTCGGTCAAGGTCGGATTCAAAGTGACTTCCTGCATCAACTGGCATGCAAATTAATCATCATATTCAAAATTAGAATGTAACTGGAAGTACTTATCATTTTATGTAGCAGTTATATTTGAATTTACGACTCCACTCTATTAATATCTTTGTAACACAGCTCTGACAAGACGGAGAAATATTCATGTTACCCAAATCTAGCTTTTAGCACAAAGCTTGGTAAGAAGGAAATGTTTGCTTACTTAATTTTTTAGTTCTGCATTATCATAGTGCAAATTCCTAAGGCTAGGTATTTAAAATGGGATTTTACAATGTTAAATTATAGCATATGACACTTATGTCATAGGGTTCAGTCTCTACATTAGTACATAGTTTACCGCAAGGCTCGGGAGTCACTAGTAGTGCGGGATGCGAGAGTAGAGAGTCAGTTGTTTTCTTTTTCCTTTTGACAACCATTAGTATAGTCCGCGCCACTTATGAAGTCCTGCGACTAATGCCCGAACTAAATTTGACAAGATTGACATCTTGACATCTGTCTTGAGTAAGAAATTGTGATATTTTAAATTGTTTTACGTGAAATATGGAGCATATAATATAAAGTGAGGTGTAAAAAGTGAAGGCCGTATAATGATCATTAAAGTGAAATAATTTTGTGAATTAGAAAGAAAAATTAAACAACAATTAACCCCGTTGAATAATATGTTTATAAATGTCACTGCCATGACAGGTAAATTTTAGAGATGCCAGAGTCACTCATTTTTGCCTAATTTAAGGTTAAAATATTATCATTAACTCTATATCTATATTTATCTTATGATATTTTATATGAATATTAACACAAGGTAAAAGAATTAAAACCTCGCTCAGATGAATTATATTTTCAGGTGTTTCCGTAAAAAAGGTCGAATAACAAAAGAAGTAACAATGGCAGCAATTACTTCTGAGAAAATCGTCACCCCTGGCAAAAGCCGAACACACCCGAAGAAGCTTGTTTTAGATGAATTTTACTAATCGGTTATACGTAAAAAATACAAACGAAACATATACAAAAAAATGTTTTATTTTACTAAAACCTGGCAGGGAGATTTTTATTTTGCTGATATAATATTATTTTTGTCATTATTATTATCATCAGTCTTTGTCAATCCACTACTGACTATAGGCCCTACAATTTTTTTTTTTACTGTACTAGACTTAGTGGAAAATCATTACACTAGAAATTGGCAACATTGAGTTATGAGATCGCAGCGCCGCGTCTATAGGACTTCTAAAGGTGCGCGGTCTCTAGTTTTATGTTATGTGATTTTCTTCTTGATATATTATTGTTAATAAAGCTGAAATACTTATTCTTTGTGTTCTTCGACCCTATATTGTAGTACACAGTACTATAAAATATTATTATTGTTTTTGAATGATTCCATTTTTTATTAGTCTTTACCATGATGGTGAATAATAAGCGAAAAGTCTATGTATATAAATTAATAATTGCTCGCCTATTAAAATAACATTAAATATTTTAGAGCGATGATGATTTCTAAATTTCTAAGTGCACACGATACCATCGTTCGCTCACCGGTGAAGGAAAACATCGTGAGGAAACCTGCATGCCTGATGAGATTGAAAGTCTTTGAAGGTATGTGAAGTTCACCAATCCGCACTGGGCCAGCACGGTGGACTATTGGCCCATTACCCTCCTCGCCTGATTTCGAGGAAGGAGACCCGTGCCCAGCAGTGGGAGTTGCCATTTTACTTTTACATTACATATTTTTATGTGTTCTGTGTATAAATGGAGATAGCATCAAACTAAAAGTAATTTATACATATTTTGTACAAATGCATTAAATACAATTTATTCTTAAAATGTACATGATTCCCGGCTGAGTTGTGAAATATTTTTTCTGGTACATAATTTAATCGGCCGCTTTCACAACGTTCATTTGTGTACTGCGACCTTTGATTGCGTCTAATCAAACGAATCAATGTAGACGTCTTGTCAATTGTTCTGCTGACCACAGATTGTAGAATCTGTCAGCAATTCAATCATGTGTCGTTTGATAAATCTAAAAAAGAGCAAACTAACACGAATCCTTGATGCGTTGCCCACCGACCACCACGTGGCACGTCTACCAGTTAGCTCAACAAAAAGTTTTCAACATCAATGTACCATCATCATCAACTGCTAGATAGGCCACTAGCATCAAAAGAAGACTCTCGCATCCAAGATGGACCGGGCACTGCAAGGAGACCGTCTACCCACCTGGTTAATGGCTGACCACGATTCCGTCTACCTAAACGCGGCCTTAACAAGTAGAAACTTAAAAAACAAACTATGCAACCAACCAACCAAGTTGGTCAGACAAACGGATTAATGATATGAGTCAGATGATGGTAAAAAAAATTGTCCAACTGAAACTAGTTAATGTCCAGTCCATCACTTGCCAATCCTGGCACGTGAGATAATACTCGGTGCCAGTTATTATCACACTGGCATCCCTTACCTTGTTCCTAAAGTATGGATGTTTCAATATAAAAAGATTTCTATACATAGTATAAAAGAAAGTCGCTTTCTTTGTATGTATGCTTAAATCTTTAAAAGTACGCAACGGATTTTAATGCGGTTTTTTTTAAATAGATAGAACAATTCAAGAAGAAGGTTTACATGTTTAATACATGCACAATATATTATCCCGCTCAGATCCCGTTCTAACTCATTGTCCTCCTATTAACGCAGGTGAAGCTGCGGGTAACAGCTAGTGTATAATAATAATACTTATGATAAGGCTTAAGATCACCCGAAGAGCAACGGAGAGGTCTTTGCTTGGAGTTTCCTCGTGATATAATCAGAAATGAGGACATCCGCAGGCGAACCAGTCACCGACCGTGGAAATGGGTAGGACACATTCCTTATAGAACCGATGGCCGCTAAGGCTGCGCAGTACTGGAGTGGCGACCACGTACCGGAAAACGCAGTGCTGGTAGGCCTCCCTCTAGGTGGACCGATGCCCTGGTTAAGGAAGCAGGAATCCGCAGAAAAGAACCGGTCGTTGTGAAGATCCTTGGGAGATGCCTACATCCAGCAGTGGATTTGTTTTAGCTGATAAAAAACACTGAAGATATTATTTTAACATGCTACAATTATGTAAAAGCCTAGATTTGCTCACGTGCGGTGTGCGACTGGACCTTACCGGTTTTTTCAATAAGCTGACGGAAGCTTATTTATAACATTGTTAATTAAAATGGTACAGTAACCCATTTGCATTGTTTAATAACAAAAACACGATGACTAACGAGCAGCACAAAAGCAATTAAACGAACACGATATTTATTAGACTAATTGTCTTGCTGACCGTATCATCGCGCCACACAGAGTTATACATGTTTACATGCTGTTTTTTAATATTTAGTATTTAATATTTTCAACTTAAGAGGAGGCTATACTAACACCTGTATTCACAAACAATTCTTTGAGGTGTCACAGTACTCCCGAACGCATAGGGTCATCAAACCAATTTATAGACAATACCTAAATGAAATCACCACTGTGCGTCTGTCAAACCCATATAAAGTCCGACTATTAGACAAAAGCATTCTTACACAGTATTGTTTCATTAATTAGCCAAGTACTCTTTATGCGTTAATATAATTAACAATATTAACATTTTTTGTTTTAAATAAACAGACAATATTTTTGTATCATTTTATTGACGTTAGTGGAGCAAAAATGGATCAAATGACTCAATATTGAAAGTATGTAACGGTGCTAAAATTAATCATACTCAAAATTTAAATACTTTGAGGGCCTGTTTCACCATCTCCAGTTAAGTTCCCAATAGGCTATCGGCAACATATTTGATAGATATTTGACAGATACTCCATACTCTATCTGTCAAATATGTTACTTAACTGGAGATTGTGAAATTGCCCTTATTACATTATATTTATAACAAGTGCATAGGAACATACCACAGACCACGGCATATTTATTGTGTTAACATACATACATAGATAATATTAGCAATCAAAATAACTGATCTAAGTAATATATCTAAAATAATAATATTCATTCATTACTAACTTAGATTAAAAAAGTTAAAATTGGAGCTTTTTTTTGTCGGATGTTTGTCCAACACCTAATTCAATGATATTGCTAATAGTTTCCTTTCTCTGAATCGCTTAATTTCTCGTCGAGCTCTACCTTTATCAAAATTAGGTCGAATCACCAAAATAAACGTAAGTCGTTCCACCGTAAGCCCTGTCGCATATTACAGAGCACAGACATCACAAGCGACATGATGTATTTTGTTTACGAACATCAAAGAGTACTTAGACTTACCAGTAGGTACGCATTATTTAAAAATGGAAAATAAACATACCTCTTTATCCACGGAATGAGTTAGACAAACAAGAAAACAACATTTAGAATTTTATGTTATTGTTTCAGCATAATATATTTTGAGGACTAAAATAGCTATGGCGAAAGTGAATTTCCGGATACCCTAAATATCAAGTTGACGGCATGTTTTGAAATGTGAGAAGAGTAGGAGAGATTTCTATCATTCTATTTATACCTTTATTCACGGAAGATTGCTCGTGTAATTAAACCCTTTTGAGATCTTCATTTGCTATTATCCAGATGAGCTATAAACAGAAGTTACCAAATATGAAGTAAACCAAAAACGCGTGTGTTTACGAATCGTAATTAAGATTGTTTTAAACGTTTCAGTTTGTTTGGATTTAAAATAAGACACACGATGAAATAATAAGTGTTATACTATTAGATAGACTAAATTGTGAATGTAAGCCATTCTCGAATCCACATGAACACATCTAAAAATTTCATCGAAATCGGTCAAGCCGTTTAAGGGGGTTCAGACTTATATAATATTTCTGCATGACATTCTTCTATATACACAGAAGACAAATAATATTATTTAAACATTGGTATTGAACCCTTAGCTGCTTTTAAGCATAGGTTTACTATTTAAGCGTAAGTTTATTTATCAGTCAATGACTAACGCCTGGTTTCTAAAACGTTGGTCAAAGCGTATGTCAACTAACATGGCTGTTAACGGCGGTTAACATACGATTATAGAGTCAAATTTAACAGTTTTTCATTGTATTTGTTATGTCAACTGACAGGCTGATCAAATTAAGTAATTTAACAGAATTGAACCATACTTCTAGCAACTCGTTTGATACTTAACAAGAGACTTTAAAGAACAGCCTTTCGGAAACCAGGCGTTAGTGTGGATTTAAAAAGAGATGTCGTAACGAAATTTTGATGTCTTAAAAGTTAATCATTCTTCATCAAAGTACTCATCGAATCTACTATGTAAATGCATCATTTAAGAAAAACATTTCCGTCCGTCCGTTTTTACTTAAACAAAAGTTGAATACGATATTAGCCGAGGAAGTTTAATATTGCAATCTCGCAAAGTTTACAACAACTTAAATAAGATCGTGAAAGACTTTACTACTCCATCTTTCTCACTTGTCATAAGATATTAGGTTCTTTTTGGAGGGTAAATGAATTATGCATGATTGATGACTTTTTTTTTCGAATTCATAATGCATAAGAAATATTTATTGTAATTTACCGGGGGGAGGTAGGCGAAGTGGATACCGCCATATTGCCGTTTGTCAACTGAAACAACATTGCTGTGTTTCATAAAGTAGGCAGTGTACTAGCTCACTCCGAGAAGTCACCTCTGTCTCTATGTATATCAATTCCATCCACTAGCATAAAGAAGTTTCCTAAAAAAAATACAGTTTTTTGAAGTGAAACTTCTTTAGGCATGACTAGATTTTTATAAAGCTTAATATTTAAGCTATATTTATTCTATGGTAAATTATTTAATACACGAAAAATTAATTTTTACTAAGAATGAAAATTTAGTGAGACTTATTTTATTCTAACTCTATTATTTTAGTCTATAACAGTGTTTACCGTGAATCAATCATGGCGAATTAAATATTTATATTCAAATGTTAATATATCAATCAATAGGGCATATCTTTATAAATAAATAGTCGTCTTCGTGATATAAGATTGTTTCAAGATGATGTGGAATACTCTAGTATTCTTGTATCTACTTACTACAGAAGTGTAATGAGATAATATTACAAATTCACTATCAAAGCGGCAAGACAGATAGTCTAACTACTGGAAAAATCCTTCAATCTTAACCTATGTTAAGCATCCAGGCCAAGCATAGACTTTGCCTGGATGCACTGGGCCTCACACAAAAACTGGGCCTCGGTGAATTACTATGGCTCTCCTTCCTGACCTCTTCGCCTGATTTTGAGGCCGTGTCCAGCTTACTTTACCTGTGTTCAGTATACATATATGTGTTTAAACTAACAACACAACATTTTTCATTTTAAACCAATGTCGAATTCACAAAAAAATCGATTCAGCAAGCATATTATATTATAATATATAAATAAAACTAATGTAAATTAAAATAAAGTACATAATAGTAATATAATATATAATATGTTATTATCCTTAGATAATAATATTATGGTGAAAAATTAAAACTATAATTGCGTTGCTCTGAAAAGAGATATTTTATTTTATAATACTTATAATTTAATAATTTTACAAAACATTCTTTACAAATAAATATTTACAAAAATCTTACCTGAAAAGAGAAACAACATTTAAAGCTATTGTTTCACCAGTATTAATTTAACAATATATATAATTCCAAACAGCTAAACTAAAACATTAATAACTAATCTTATAACTAAACAGCTCCATGGCAACAGACGAGTTCTATCTTTAAATATATATACATTATAAAGATATTAAAAATATTAAACCTATTTAAATGAAGTGTAACACTTTATTTACATCTCCCCCCCCCCCTTCTTTTCCTACATTACTTCCACTACTGGAATAATTTTTGTAATGTGGAAAAGATTTGATTCTGTCTTTTTGTGACCTGTATTTACTTTGTAAATTGTATTAGATATTTTATCTATTATTTTAAAAGGTCCTATCTTTAATTCGTCTAATTTTTTTCGGTTTAATCGGTTTCCGTTTTCGACATATACCGAATCTCCGATTTCGAACTCATACTGTTTTCTGTTTTTATCAAATCTTTGTTTATTGTAATTATGTGATTTCATACTATTTTCTAAGGCAATTTTACGATCTTGCAGTAGATGATTATTTGTTCTATTTTGTTTCAGTTCCTCCGGTAAAAGGTCAACATTTTTTCCCTCCAGTAAATATTTTGGAGAAAAGCCTGTAACACTATGTTCTGTTTCATTATATTTTTCTGTGCACTCGTGAGCAATAGTTGTCCAAGCAATTTTAGCTTTCCTTTCATTAATTTTACAACGAATTTTATTAACTAACGTTTGGTTTAACCTTTCGTTTAATCCGTTTGAAAATGGCGCATTAACTGCAGTGAAAACTATAGATATATCTTCTTTTTCTAAAAATTGTTTAAATTCCTTCGAATTTATGCCTGGATATTGATCAGATAGAATCAAGTCTATTTTATAATCTTTTGTTACCTTTTGAACAAGTTTTATAAAATCATTCGCATTCTGAGTTTTGGATGTTAAAATATAAGCGTAACGAGAAAAGTGATCTACTAGGAGATGTAAGTATGTTTTGGTTGAACGAGCACCACCAAATCCCCCTATGGTGTCTATAGACACTATTTCGAATGGATAGGTAGCGGGACCTAAATACGACATTAATCCAAACTTGTTTTTGCTTCTAGATTTATTTTTTATACATACACCACAGTTTTCGCAAATCTTTTTTATGTTATCTAATAAATTTTCAGCTTGATAAAAAGGTTTAATCTTGTTTTCCAATTGTTGTTTTCCTATGTGACAGTAGTAATTATGTACATCCTTTATAAACTTTTTACTAAACTCCTCAGTAAGTATTATCTTTTCATTTTTTCCTATTTTTTTATAATATATATTATTTTTGCATATTAGTTTATTTATATTTTGCTTAATTTTTTCATTTTTATCTTGGTCGTTTAGTATGTCTTCTAACTTAACAAAATTTACTACTTTTAGACTACTTTCTTCATTTTCATATGACTCTAATACCGGGTTTCTACTTAAAGTATCTGCCTCTATGTTATATTTACCTGGAGAATATATTATTTCAAAATTGAACTGTGACAAATAATACGTTAAATCTCCAAGTTCTTCGTCAGTTCTAGCTTTTATATTCATTCTTTCTAAAGGTTTGTGATCTGAAAAAACCGTGAATGTCTTTCCCATAAGCCAGTGCTGCCAGTATTTTACCGCTTCTTTTATTGCCAAGCACTCAAGATATATGGCTTTTTTCTTTTTTTGGGAATCATTTAATTTTTTTGAAAAAAATGCACAAGGTTTTTCATCACCGTCTGATTGAATCTGTTTTAAAATCGCGCCTACACCTTGTATGCTAGCGTCTGTATAAATATGTATTGGTAAATCTGGATCAAAAATAGCTAGAATTGGTTTTGAGCAAAGAAGTTTTTTTATAGTATCAAATGATTCTTGGCATTTATGGGACCAAACAAATTTTTCTCCTTTCCTTAGTAAATTATGTAAAGGATCCAATATAATTGAAATATTTGGCACATATTTTCCATAGAAATTAATTTTTCCTAGAAATTGTCGGATATTCTTTTGTGTTTTTGGAATCGGAAATTCTTTTATGGCAATCAAATTATCTTTTAGTGGTGTTACAGTATTGTTTTTTATTATATGCCCCAGATATTTTACAGAGTCCTGTGCAAAATTACATTTCGTAAATTTTAATTTAAAACCTTCTTTTAAAATTGCTTCCAATAACAAAGATATATGCTGAATGTGTTTTTCAAACGTTTCAGAAAATACTAATATATCGTCGATGTAGTTAACAGTAAAATCTGAGAGTTTATACTTTCTTATGATACTACTCAATATTCTTTGAAAAATAGCAGGAGCAGTTTTTAAACCGAAAGGTAAACATGTCCATTGAAAGTGCGCCTCTTGAGTAACAAATGCAGTTTTGTGTCTATCTTCAATTTTAAGAGGTATAGACCAGAATGCTGAGTTTACATCAAATGTTGAAAAATACTTACAATTCCTTGTTTTAATCATTAGATCCTCGATTAGCGGAAATGGTTGTGATTGGGGAACTACTATTTTATTTAATTCACGAAAATCTATACAAAGCCTTGATCTCCTCCCATCTTCTTTTTTAAATGCTAGTGTTACTGGAGCAGCAAAAGGGCTATATGACTCCTCGATTAAATTATTTTTTAGTAATTTTGATATTTGTGTTTCGATTTCTTTCATATCTTCAATAGAGCACCTATACGGTCTTTTACTACAATATTTATCTATCATTAAATCAATATGGGCTTCATAACCTTTTACAGTACCTATATCGTACTTGTCTTTAGCAAATACTGAATTATATTTGTGTATCAATTTATCAATATCAGATTTTTTCTGATGATCTAAATTATTAACAGAAATGTTAAAATTATCTATTATTATATTTTCATTAAAGTTTATTTCATACTCATTATTTATATTTTGTTTTTTATATATTTTTTTATTATAATATATTATATCTTTTTTATTTCCTATAACACTACCTGAACTGCCAGGAATTTCTTCAGTGCTTATAGGATCCTTATCTTTGCTTTTTATATAGTCTTTATTGATAAGGCCATTTTGAGCTATTTTTAAATTGTCATTTTGAGTTAACCGATATTTTTGTATACAGTCTAATCCTACTAGGAAATCATAGTCAAAGTTTTCTTCGTCTATAACAAAAATATCGACATGTTTTTCAATGTCAAAAATTTTTATTTTTAAAGTTACCATACCTATTGTTCTTTTTACGCCATTAATAGTTTTTAAACCTGCATTTTTATTATGAGTAGGTTTTTTTTTTAAAGATAATAACCTTGAATTAATTAAGGACACATTAGATCCAGAATCATAGATTCCTGTTGTTTCCAACGTGTCATTAATTAGTAATTTAATTTTTATTAATGGCGGCACTATTAGTTTTTTGGATCGATTTCATTTAATTCAGCCTCTAGTTCAAAATTGTTAACACTTCTTATTTTATCTTTATTTTGTATATCATAATTTTTAATTTTAAACCAACATTGTGATTCAGGATGGTAACGTTTGCCTTTATTCTCTTTTTCACAAATTTTACACGGGTTAACCATTGGATACACCTTTTTCTCTTTAATATTACTTTCGGAAGGTCCTGTCCTTATACCAAATGTTTTTTTGTTGACTATATTATACTCTAACTTTCTTAAATTATTGAATAAGTCTTCAGTTTTCTTTATACTAACCCTATCAATCTTATCTGTAATAAAATTTGGTAATCCTATGGCAATTAAATCAATTAAAGTTGTTATATTAATAGAACTATTTATTTCTAATAAAAGTCTCTCTTTCTTTATTGCATATTCTAGTAACGAGCCCTGTCTATACTTAAATAACATTGCATACCTGATCGGCGACCAACCTTTATTCGCATATGTTTCACAAAAAATATTTTTCCATATCGCCCATTCTGAATTTATTGTATACTTTATAAGCATAGAACTATACCAATCTAAACAAGAATCTTCTAAAAATAACCTAAAAATTTCAATTTTTTTTATATCTTCTTCTATTCCCATACGAACACATTCCGCCTCAAAAGTAGTCATCCACTGAGACACATTAGTAATCTTGCTATTGAATTTTTCTAAAACAAATTTTTCTACTATTTTTCCAATATTAAAAGATTTTAAATTTTGTGAGTCTTTCTTCATTTCAGCGAAGCGTTCCATAATTTTTATTAAAGAATCTTCGGAAATTCCTGTGGATATTTGTGCATTTGTTTGTTCCTCTAATAGATACCCCATAAATTGTTTGTTACCATCTTCATCACAGTATACAGCTTTCATCTCTGGATTCATGGATATCCACACCAGTCGTTTCTCGTGCCGTTTTTGTAATGTGGACCTTACTTTTTGAAAGATTTGTGTATGTGTAATTACATCATGTAATTTTACAGGTTGTAACTTATCTGGAATCGTAAAGGTCCGTCCGTCTAAATCTGTGATTGTCGTCACACAAATAATATTTGTTTTCATATCTTCGCTGGCTTTGACCATAAACTCAAATCTTAATTTATCCATTATTCCTGGTAAGCAGCAGCAGAAATGTTGTTTTATAATATGTTATTATCCTTAGATAATAATATTATGGTGAAAAATTAAAACTATAATTGCGTTGCTCTGAAAAGAGATATTTTATTTTATAATACTTATAATTTAATAATTTTACAAAACATTCTTTACAAATAAATATTTACAAAAATCTTACCTGAAAAGAGAAACAACATTTAAAGCTATTGTTTCACCAGTATTAATTTAACAATATATATAATTCCAAACAGCTAAACTAAAACATTAATAACTAATCTTATAACTAAACAGCTCCATGGCAACAGACGAGTTCTATCTTTAAATATATATACATTATAAAGATATTAAAAATATTAAACCTATTTAAATGAAGTGTAACACTTTATTTAATATTCTTTTGTTACAGGTATTCAAACATGTTTTACTTATAATCAAATCGAATACATCAAAGTAAAAACAGGCAGCTCATTTTATCAAGAATGTCACTGCGATGAACCGGGAGATTCGGGAGTAAATTTAAAATGGTTGGACAGCCGTGAAAAAGAAATCCTACCATTGGGGTAATTTGTTTTATCAAATGTACTTTGCCGCTGAAAATTTTTACATAGGAAACGACTCAATAAGATTAGATTTCAACGAATTTGGTAGGAATAATTCTATTGCTATAAGAACATTGTAGTAATATATTTGTTTGTTGGTGGTTATTTCTCTATATTTAATTTTATAGCAAGTATTTTCATAACATTTGCGGATTTTGACACACTAGTGCGCATATAGTATGTACCTACAATGAAAGAGAATATAAAAGATAACAAAACAATTTTTGAATTTCGTTTCCGATAACAGATTTTTTTTAACCAGTACGTAAAATACGCTGACAGTTGGGGTAAGAACCCAATAACAATGTAACAATAGTTAACAATGCTAATTTTCTCACAGTAGACTATAGATGTTATATGACGTCTAGACTTCTCTAGAGACACGAGTCTATTTATTTATAATCTATATCTATACTAATATTATAAAGAGAAAAACCTTATTTGTTTGTTTGGTTGTAATGAATAGGCTCATAAAGTACTGGACCGATTTCAAAAATTCTTTCACCATTCGAAAGCTACATTATACACGTGTAACATGGCTAAATTTTATGCAGCAAAAATAGGGTTCCGTAAAATATTTAGGTTTTTCAGACAGAAGGTGTAAAAAATCAAACAAACAAATTACTTATTTTGCGTAACGCAGGCGAAGCTGCGGGCAACAGCTTGTCAAAGAATAAAAATAGTTTTACACATTAAACACACAGATATCGATATTGTATTTACTATTCAAAATCACAATTATATACAAACTATTTAACACGTGGGTGTTGTAATAAGCGCCAAATCCTTCCAAAAGTTTTGTAGTGATATGAAACCGTCAATTGTGAAGCTGTCTCTCTTGACGATGGTATATAGCATAGTTATTGTGTAGAGAGCCATAAGCTTCAATATTAAGGTCAATCGGTGGGCTTATGGCTGTGGGCGGAGGATATACGGCCTCGTTTGTGTATCCTATGGCAATAATAGCAATATGTCATTGTATTTTATATGGATACTTTAGCTTTAGTACGCAAGGAGCTTAGTATGTATAAAATATTTCCTTTCGCATGATCGTCTATGTATTAATGTAGGTTGAACTTTTTTTGGAGATGGTAGTTGTAAACACGCGTAGGTGGGGTTCGAATCCTGCTACGTTAAATGTTATATAAAAGCCGTTTCTCTAGCGGGCCTATAGACATGACGTTTTTCGCTATTAGAACTACTCTAAACGCCATATAAAAATTACCAGGTTCTTATTGCACGGAACTCAATTTCATTTCAATATCATATCAGTAGAAACTAAATCAAATTCAGAGTAATTATTATTTGTTCTAATTAATATTTCTTTTAAATAGTTTTAAGTAGTGCTTAAATATTGTTATTTTCTTATTTGGGCCTGTTATCTTTTATTCGAAACACACATTCTTATTTTACTATGGAATCATAGTGACTTACGCCTGGTATCTGAAACGTTGGTTAAAGTATGTCAACTAATATGGCTGTTAAAGACGGTTAACATACGATTCTAGAGTCAAATTTGACGGCTTTTTATTGTAATTGTTATGAGACCTGACAGGCTGATCAAATTAAGTAATTTATCAAGTGACTTGACAGTTGATTTGTTAATTTTTGCGTTGATCAGCCTTTCGGAAACCGGGCGTTAGTATATTAATTTTGATAATTCCATTATAATACCTAAAACAACCGATTATTTTCACAAGACCAGGTACCAAATCAAATATATATTCGGAATGGACGGACAAAGATACATACAGCGTGTACATATCGAACATCAGTAGATCGACCTCGGGTGCCTACAAGTGCACAACTATTAACAACGGCAAATACTACTCACTCACTTACAACGTAGAAGCATACGGTAAGTACGTATTGACTATGAAAGTTTCATATTGATCTCGTGAATTAGCCTTATATGAACTAAGTAAATTTTGAATCGCCTGTATAAGAATAAAAATAAAAAGAATTCTGCGTAGGGTTTTGGAACGAAGTTCCTTACGGCAGGCTTGGAGGGGATAGGGATTTTGCTGCGCGACCGAACTGAAAAAAATGTGATAGTAAAACCGTAAGAAAAAGTGCGTGGAATAAAAGCGTTAAATGAGACGTGCGCAGGCGCGACAGTCGCATACACAAGCGAGTAGTGTATAATATCTTTCTTTTTAGCCGAAGGAACTTCGTTCCTACCTGGTGTCCCACGACACCACATTTCTTTTTTATTTCTAAAATAAATTATTTTCCTTTTTGGTGACAAACCTATTTGGCATTTGTTTTTTACCAATATAGGGTGGTTTAATTTGATATATCAAGTCAAAATATGATATAGAAAATATCGAGCTATGCCACAATATATCGAAAAACCATAGCTTAGAAACTATGACTACTTACAATTGTTATAATTTTACTCTTCTTGTAGCTATGTAGTAAGTGTAAACTATTTTGTTGTTGTCTCATGTTTATGATCCAATAAAGTTTTTTCTTACTTTTTTTCTTTTTTCTTCTTTACTATTTACGGGTCGTAACTCGCAGGGGTGCTCTAGTCTGCATAATTTCCTGCTGTCTCTTCCGTGCAATAGCTTTGCTTTGTAACGAAAAAAATAACATAATACAGTGAATGCCTTAAGTTAGGTAATATAGGCATGAATAGGCCCAACTTCTGTGTTCATGGGTGACGTTGACATTTTCTTTCTTCTTTGTGTGTTTGTTCATCATATCGGTATGAACATTAGAAAAAACATCGACTAAATACAAAATTAAAATACATCAGATCCACCGTACTTCGTGAACACCGAGGGTACACAGCTGGTGGTGAGCGGAAAGGACGCGCTCATCTCGTGCGAGGCCAGGGGCGAGACGGACCCCCTGATAGCATGGTACAAAGAGCAAGACGGATTGATTGAAGTAAGTCCGTAGACTACCGGATAATTAACCAATTTTCATCAAACGGTGGTGACGCATTGACCCACCACAGGAACAAACCCGACGCCATGAAACCGTGGAAGTCACACTCTAGGGCTGGCGGGGGGCAACCTCACATCTCCATCCAGTGGTGAATTCAAAAGGCTCGCCTCACGTCCGATGAAGCATTAAGGGCCATTGGCATAGCTTCATTCGAAAAAAACTAATTTTATAATTGCTATCTTGGCGTTCATTAAAAGGGGTTTGAGTCTAGCTGAACTAGACGGAAATATGCTGATAATGATGATGGCGGTTAAATAAACTATCATTTTTTTAAACTATTTAAAACGGGATATTTACCATGTTTTGTAGCATTATTATTTATTTCGCGGAGCTCGATATTTCGACATTGTCTACGAATGTCATGTTCACAAGACTCAGCTGCGCAAAATAATGCTAAAAAATATGGTAAATATACGTTATATTTACGAGTAAAAGCCTTATTGTCTTTGTTTTATTTAGATAAATAATAATACAATTGGACGCTTTCAAATGTTCACTTGGAAATCGGAAGACGATTGAAGTTATACGTAACTAATGGCCTAGTAAATGGTTATTTGTACTGTTGCTTGGTACTGGCATAGACCAGGCATGCAGGTTTAGCAACGTTTACCTTAACTCCTATAACCTCTTAGTCAATTTGTGTGCTTACATGAAGTAAGTAGTCCTCAAATATTAAATTTTGTGGTGCCTTTTTTATAAGGAATACATTTAGTAAAAGATCAATTTGACATAGGTACTATATATACTTTTTGTAACTTGTGGGAGGCAGCACCACCTTGCTCTGCAACTGAATCGGTCCGGTACGACCGGGGTGGTTCCTTTCGCCATATAACACTGGCGTAAAGTGACAGCTATGCTGCCGCATTTCGTACCATTTGTGAGTTTCTAGGGGAATCTTCATATTTTTTTTGCGGATATCCGATGAGTGGGAGCCTTATGGTAAGCAGCAAAAGGCTCCAACTTCAAGATTAATAACTTAATTACAAAAGAATATTTTGTTCCAGATTACAAATGATGACAAATATCTTGTAACACCAAAAGGCCTGCATATAAAAAATATAACAAAACATGACAGCGGAGTCTACAAATGCACGGCGTCAGATTTGGAGACGGGAGAAGGAATCGACAGGGATATTAACGTGGAGGTAAATATTCTAGCACATCTTAAATTATCGTATCAAGAGTAGGTTTCTAGGTACTACCCGGTGTAGTGAGTTCAAATCCTTCAGACAAATTGTAACACGATTATTACTTACATGTTGCAATAGTCAAGTATTACAGATTGGTCATCCCTGAAAAGTATTTGTCAGTTTCTCAACTCAGCTATCATATCATATTTGACAGCAAAAACGTTCGTATTCTAATGATATATATCAATGCCTCAAAACACGGATAAAACTAAATGTTTCTAAAATGTATCCTAGCTAGCGAACTAGCTTTTATTAACAAGTTCATTTGAATAAATTTAATGACTTGTTGGATAAGTAACTGGATGGATTAAAATGATGATGATGTTGTTGGTGATGGTAATTTATCGTTGATAAAGTTGATGATATATTTTAATTTTAAAAGTTTTATACTTGTCAATAACGGAGAAAATAACGTGTCTCACCCCCAGTTCATAAGTGAACTGATTTGATGACAATTGAATGATCCAACGATTTTCATGAAATTTTGTATACACTGGTTAAAAACGGCGATAAATCGATATGTATCGTTAAATCATCCAATTGTCATCAAATATTTATCGTCGTTTTTAACCCATGTATACAAAATTTCATGATAATATATATACAAGAATTGCTCGTTTAAAGGTATAAGATTTACTAAATCCTTATCTTTATTAACTCTAAACAAATTACAACACGGACATCCTAACTACTATAGGTACTGTGTTTGAAAGTGGATCCCAAGATGAATGACCTCATATTATTATTCAATTGTAATCAAATCAATTCACTTATGAACTGGGAGTGAGACACGTTATTTTCTCCGTTATTGATAAGTATGAAACTTTTAAAAGTAAAATTCATCATCAACTATATCAACATCATCACCACCACCAACAACATCACCACCACAAACATCATCATCATTATAATCGGTTCAGTTACTTATCCAACAAGTCATTGAATATATTCAAATGAACTTGTTAATAAATGCTACGGGGCGCGGCAAGCAGCAATGCAATGCGTTGCCATAAATAGACTGGCATGAAAATTTAATTGATAACTACACAGCTTCAACTGTCCAAACTATTTGAGATTTGCTAATAGGAAATGGCGACGATATTTCTACTCAGGCCTTAAAATGCCAACTTGACAATTTAGCTATCTCATACGGCTGCAATATTAAACTGTATTTTAAGCTTGCTTGAGACGTGTGTCTCTATTAAAATAGCTTAAAACGTGAATAAGACAATCGTATGTGCAATGCTGAAATATAGAACTCTATAAAATAAACATGGAAAATACACACTCTTAAACAATCATCTTCTTTTAACGCGAATTTCACTTATTATAATTTAACAACGTTTACGGATTTTATTGGAGTTTATTATGTTTTTTTTTTATAATAATATGCGCGGCTTTTAGGATAGGTACTTTACAGCGTCCATGGTTCAGTCTTCATGTGTCCATATAAATTTTAATAAATCGCGATAAAATCCATTATAATAAATAAACAGTTTTAATGATAAAAAATATCTATATTAGTTTCAATTTTATAAACCGTTTATTGTTGGACATTTTCCAGTCATTCATTACTTGGTCGCACTATAACGCCGAATGCTTACAACCTCACTTACACAAACAATTCTAAGGGCTAACCTAGGTAATGGCTGGTATACATATTTAGGAGTTAACCAGAGAAGCTTCTAGACTAGCTCTAAGCTTCGGCACTTGTTGCACAACACTACGCTAAGCCCTAAATCCCACCGAGTTTCAAACAGTGAAATGCAAATATAGCACGTAAAAGAGATCTATGTAGCTTTAACATTTACATGAATGAATTTTAAACAAGTAATCCTACTTTTGTTTAAAAAATGCTCTGGTTAGAATTAAATACTACGTTTTCTTTTATAATGTGGTCATATTGTGGCTTTGTTTTCATTAGTGTTTATATTTTAATACAATCATAATAATTATTTAAATTGGCATCCATCTTGTATTTAACTAATTTTATTTTAAATTAGCAGGAATGTGGACGGTAATTAAAAAAACACTTATTCACTAATTTGCTACGTTTCGGTTTTATTATTAAGCCTTCATCTTAGGCATAGTGATGAAAATTATTTTTGAACATATTATAATAAATAAATAATTTCCAGCACTATGCCTAAGATGCCTAACGAAGGCTTAATAATAAAGCCTAAACGTAGCAAATTAGTGAATTAGTGTTTTTTTAATTACCGTCCACATTCCTGCTAATTTAAAATAAAACGATAATAATAATAATATTTTTTTATTTACATAATAATTGTATTACAAGTTTTTATGAGGTCTCTGACACCCAAACAAGGCTAGATGCCTGTATCTAAGAAGTGAGTGACTTCTCCTATAATATTATTCTATAATCCAGGCCACCAGGCAATAGAAGGAATAAGTTGATATTGATGATGACGATAATGACTTGAAAAGTTGAAAGATACAGTAAAAGATCTTCAATTTGTGTGATGTCTAAAAATATCACACACTTCTTAATATTAATTGAAGCTTTGAATGTGATGTGAAAATTGTCGCTCGTCTAAAACACGCTTAGTTAATTTTTATATTTAGTTTAGGCTTTTGATGCCTCGAAATATCGTTGTCTATTTTGGTGGGACATGTCATGTGCTCATATATCAAGGATTTCTATTACATTAGATCGTTTTGCAAATAAATTTTCAACTGATTTATATTGTGTCTGGACATAATGTAATATTTTTCTACAAATTAACCATTGTTGGGTTACTGATGGTAAAATGTGTACATTTCATGCATAGAAATCGGGTTTGAAATAATTTATTAAAGTGGCAAATACCACTAATATTATAAATATAAAAGTTTGCATGTATGTTTTTTCTATCCTTCCTTACGAACACTATTGAAAGGTTTTGAATGAAACATTATAATAGTATAGCTTTTATATTTAAAAAACACGTGAAAAAAATTATCCACGTATTCCCACGGGCATCGGAAGTACGTGGACACAACCGCGGGGCACTGCAAGTAACTTATAACAATGATGGATATAAAATACTATTTCTAAATAGAGATAACTATTTTCACAAGGTAAAGCCAACCGGTCGTCTTGGCGTTCATTGAGGGAGGCCTATTTTCAGCAGTGGACGGATAAAGGCTGATGATGATGATGATGAAAGCCAACCGACTCGACTCACATCCGATGAAGCATCAAGGCTACTAGGGCCATTAGCATAGCTCCAAAATAAAAGAGATAACTTTTTCATAAGTTATCCATTGCTTTATTAGGATATAATAATGAGAAGGAATATTTAAGTTAGGTCGGTTAATACTTTTAATAATGAAGGCCATTATGTTAAATAAATTTCATTTAGCAAAAATGAAAAATCACTTGTTGCTACTAAGGATACGCCACGTAACTACTAAAGCAAGCTAGCGTGCAGCCACGCCTTCACTTTTATACTATCGAAAACGTAATACATCATGTTTACATCAAGATACTGCGAAATATGCAAAACATGCAGGCCTGTTTTCTATATTTAACGTAGCCTTTAACCCTGCTGTAAGCTTTACATACGCTAATATACGCGTATCGTTACATTGTACATATAATTATGTGGATCAACATCCAATAGTCCTATATACGAGGAAAGGCTCAAGATATATTATGCAGAGTTATAGCCACTCGATGCCAGAGTCTTGACATATTTTTTCTACACAAAGAAAATAATTGCCGTTTTGAGATATTGTTGTATCTTCTATGGCTACAAAACAAGGCTACGAAATGGGATGTACTCGTATTATATCAGTTGAACTCTTAAATCAGATTGAAAAATATTTCAATAAATAGTAGCTCAAAAATGTCAAACTAATGCATAGAGTAAAGTAATATAACAACTAATGCATTGTATTACTTTAGTATTTGAACTAATGCATCAATAATGAATATGGCATCTATATTTTTTTCCTAATTTAATTATAGCACATTTCTCATAACTTTGTAAGCATCCTATGTCCATCATAGAATTTGAATCCTGAAAATAAATTGCAATAAAACCCAATAGGGATGTTGACTAATTTTTGTAATTGATTTTATTTGATAGATATACTATAGATGAACACGAAAAAAATACTTTTGTCAAGAAATATGTCCAATTTTAACAAAAAATTAAATAAAGAAAAATGGTTTTTAAAATCGCCCTTGAAACGCTCCAAACGTCATTACGTCACACACCGCATTCGGAGCTCGCGCTATGTTAGGTGAGTTTGTACTTAGCTCAATGTTCAGTGACGTCATCGCCTTATTGGCGTTTAGAGTCACGTGATCGTGCATGATAAATAACGCATTTTAAATTAATTTTCTAAATTTTAAGACAAATAAGTAGACTTTTTAAATGTTATTTTAGGTTTTCAAATACTGTATTTAATATGTAAAACATAACTTTACATGAATTTGTAACATGTGTCAACATCCCTATTATTCACCTGCCCGACTGGTCGATACTTATGTCTAGTTATAAAATTATACAATTTCGATTTAAAACCTTTACCCACATAATATAATAGGAAGCCAAAACCACAGGCTTACTGCACGTAGAATGGTCGTGACCTTCTTAACCAATTGAAAGTGATGTAATCTATCAAAAAATTCAAGTGGTAGTCTACCACGCTACGAATTATGTTTAGGAAGTAGCAATGAATGAACTGAGCGTTAGTCACAAAGAAACTGGAGATGTACGGAATTAGTAATGTTTGTTTTGAAATGCTTTAGTAGTAACAATAATTATTACGAATTCGTCTTTTTAAATGTAGCCACTTCTGATTTGACTATGGCCTGGCTTTTGTTAGCTACAGCTTAGTAGTATGTAGGTACGTCTATTTCTTTGGTAAGTTATCAATGCTCATTAAAATGAGCGGATTTTTTTTTTCTTTTGAGTTAGATTCGTCTTTATTTGATGAATTTAGATCGTCACACCTGCCTATAGATATGTCTAATATCAACATTATATTTATTTTAATACAATATAACGTTGTTGGTACAAATGATATGTCTTGAAATTTTATTATATGGGTGGAAATCCAAGTATATAATTAAAAAAATAGTTTTAAATAAAAAACCAAAAACCGACTTCAAAACTATACCTCGATTTGTGTACAACTAAAAAAAGATAATATTAAAATACTTCGTGAAGTAGAAGTATACTATTTAAAATTGGGTACTTTTGGAGTCAAAAGTTATGTTAAGTTAGTTAGTTAACTTTTACCTATGTTCAGCCGCGGACGACTGATAATACTTACTGACTGACTCACAATACTTTGATACTTTCGAAAGTAGGATACATTGAAAAGTATCAAATATTTGGATTTAGTGGTTTTTGTTCATATTATTCATATTACATCGACAAGTAATAAAATGAGTAAATCGTCTGTGTATACAAAACCAACCAAATAAGCATTATTGAAAATAACTTAAAAACCGCTGAATAGATGTCGATCAAATTAATATGGGACCAATTCGGAAACATAAGCTTTCAAACAAAACAAGAATCACCAAAATCCATTCTCAAACAGCGGAGTAATCGAGTAACAAACATACAAAAAAAACATACAGACGAATTGATAACCTCCTTCTTTTTTTGAAGTCGGTTAAAAAAGCATGCATACGGTTGAATTAAGAAACGCCTCCTTCTTTGAAGTCGTTTAAAAACTACAATATATAAATAACCTATATTATAATAATACGATGATGAAAATATTTGGCGTATTTTTTAATTTATATTCAAGTAATAAAGTAATTAAATTATAAACGTTTTAAAGTAAACTAAACTTTCAGGTTATATCAACTCCGATAATCACTCAAGTCATCGCGACACCGGACAGCAAGATATACTTTGGACAAAGCCTGACAATAGAGTGTCTGGCCACCGGGATACCGCACCCAGAATACACGTGGAAGAAAATTACAGATCCGGTAAGTTATTGATTTTATAAATGTATTTGTTAGCCCCACATTGTAACATTCTTAATACAGAAAAGTATTTTGGACAGATTGTCAACTATATTTTGCAGCCGTATCCGGAGTGATCACTGATCATGATTATATTTGTAGATTTAGTTACTCCATACAATCTTCCACTCGCTTTAGGAACTAGCCAGGACAAACAGACAGACAGATTTACATACAAAAATAACAAAAAAATGATTTTTTGAAATCGAAATTACAAACGACACTTCCACTTTATATACATACAATAAAGCTAATGAGTTTGTTAGTTTGAATAGGTTGATCTCCGGAACCAAAACTCAGTAAAATGATTATTCATTATGATAACCTTATAGTCGAGAAAAATACGAATAACTTATTTTGGAGATAAGAAATATTTTTTCCAAAGTTATCGCGAAAGAAACTGGACACATCAGGACTGGTGTTAAATACCCAAGTTTATTACAGGAGTCCGAAACCAACGTGACATGGCAGGAGGTTGGCAACAGGCTCGTCATAGACAGCGTGATAGCCTCAGACCAGGGCACGTATGAGTGCAGCGCGCGCAACTCCGCGGGACACGACTCCCGCAGTATCCCCATACGGGTGACTACACAACGCATTACTAATTACCTACTTCCTACATTTGACACTACTATTCTAATTATACACATCCTATTGTGGGGCTTTTGAGACAATACATCAAATCAAAAAATCAAAATATCCTTGTTTCGTGGGTAGCAACTTGCACTCTTCAAGAGTACAAGTCAAAAGAAGAAGTCAATAAAAGTAAAAATCAAAAAAAAACTCGTTTGAAATGCAGGTTCCCCTAAGAAATACGATAAAATAACTTAGGAGTTGCTCTTTTGTCAATAAAATAAAATATATAATTTATATATTTTGATACATCGTGTGCAATTTTAGGAGTGAATGATTTATTCCTAAGGTGTGGTATCTTCAATAAAATCTTTTATTCCATAATATGCTTTACCACACAAACGTTACTTAACGGTTTTCTTGAATTTATTATGTGACACTATTACCACGCCAACATTTCTTCATATTAAGTATATTATACTTTACGAGTGTCTTCTAAACATTTACTTCCTGATTATTTCCTTACCGGTGATTACACATCTCATCACTTATTACGTACTTCCTACATTCTTTTACATGTTGTCTTATAATATGTTAGTACTAAGTTGTCGATGTTTCTCATAAATATAAGCTAGTTTAGTAATTAGCCCAGGAAAGTAATTTATGTGTTTCCCATTCTGAGACAAAGGACGTAGTCTCAGCGCTACGGTCTTGTCCTTTTCTCTGAAATATAGCAAAGCTGTTTCACGGTCGCTCGATTGCTATGTATCCCACTTACATTTAATTTCCAAGGTTGTTAAGAGAGATTCCATTCTTATTATTGACCCTAACAATCGATGCAATAGACAGGTTATATTTTTTAAATATTTTAGTCGGTTCGATTCCCGGATGTGACAAATGATTTTTCAGAAATTTATGAATGTAGATTGTTTCTTTAAAAAAATAAAATAATGTTTTCTTTTAGTACTCTTCTCTTTCGACAATGTTTAGAGTACCTTTAGGAGGTGTCACAAAATTCCATATTACATTATATTCGTAATAATCAAAACTTCATTTATCAAAAGTACCTATTAAAAGTTGTAACAACCATGATGTTAAACCGTAATACATAATTCTTACCAAAGTCAGCCGAGAACACAGACTTCTGGCAAGATTAGTTCGAACTTTACCAAGGGCGGAAAGTTTAATGATGGAGTATTTTAAATTATGCATATTTTTGATTATATTTTTTTATGATTTATTTATTTTGTGGTTGTAAAGTATAATTTAAAAATATAATCACCGCTGGCTTCAGAATAAAGCATAATCAAGTCAGGTCAAAGAAATCCCAATTATATACTTGAATTTTGATCACGTTATATCCCATTATCCCGCTTGCTGTAATATTTTCGAAATTTATTGCGAATTAAAATAAAATCTAAAAAATACGTAATAAAATTAATTAGTTGCTATACTGCAATAATTTATCAGAAACTATCTTATTTAAAAAATCTTATCCGTAGTAATCTACCGTCGGTGTAAGGGGGGAAAAAGTTGTAGAAAATTTCTCTGATTCTGTCAGGGGAGTATAAAAAAAAATACTTTATCGGAACAATGTTTATACCATATCATAAAATTCTCTATTAGGTTGGCTAATATATATTACGTAAAAATATATATATGTTAAGTAAAACTTTTACTGAGGTATAATCCAGAAATTGGTGTTTCATTATAATGGTGTAATTTGGTTAATGTAGATCCTGCTGCCACCAACGATAAAGGAGTTTGAGAACGTCACCGCAGTGGAGGGGCTGACGGCTCAGATAGTGTGTAAGGCGTCCGGGCAGCCCGTGCCCAAGATCAACATGGTGTTCCTCGGCGAAGAGTCTAATGACCAGAGGTACATTTAATAGGATAGACAAACTGGTAAAGCATCCTCATAGTGACCAGAGTCACTAATAAGCCAGCCAGAATAAAAATAAGCCAGAGTCAATACTAGCCCGAAGGCTTTAGGCTAAAGTTTAAATAAAAGATAAAGATAGTCCTCGTTCAAGTATTTATCCTGTCCTTCTTCCTGTCATCATGAATATTTCATGAACATTTATTACTGTCTTATCGAATACAATCTCTGTGTGGTGGTATAAGAATCTGTACTTTATAAATTAATTACATACCATATTTTGAATTGAAAAAAAATATATATCTAGATTATACTCTTTTATATGCAGTAGACAAAGAAATAGTAATAATAGGGATGTTGATATTTTTTTTATTCGATTTTATTTGATAGATATACCATAAATAAACACGAAAAAAAGACTTGTTAAGAAATATGTCCAATTTTAACAAGAAATTATGTAAAGAAAAATAATTTTTAAAATTGCCGCTAAGACGCTCCAAGCTTTCATATAACCGTGATTACGTGATACGTCACACGCCGTTATGCGGAGTTAGCGTTATAGTAATAATTATGACAGTTTGTACTTAGTTCAGTGGTCAGTGACGTCATCGCCTTATATTGGCGTTTGCAGCCACGTGATAATGCATGATAAATAACGCATTAGAAATTATTTTTTTAAATTTTAAGACAAATATGTAGACTTTTAAAATGTTATTTTAGGTTTTCAAATACTATGTAAAACATAACACAAAATAAGGTGTCAACATACATATCTTTACAAATTATGTCATGATCATCACATGCAGTACTCCTTCCAGCATCATATGGGACACCAAAAGAGTGAACGACACGGAGGAGTTCTACCTGACGTTCCTCAAAGTGAACCGGACCCACGACGGCGCGTACCTCTGCAACGCTAGCAATGAAGGTAAGTAATTGTGAGGTGAAATATGTATTATTGCCTCAGCAGTAAAATCGACTCTAACTCCATTATTACAAACGGCATTATGTTCTTATTCTACTTCCCACTAATATTATTTAAAAAAAAGTGAAAGTTTGTAAGTATATAGATGCATGGATACTTGTTACTCTTTCACGTAAAAACCACTGAATGGGTTTCAATTAAACTTTACAATAATATAGCTTATATATCAGAATAATAGAAAGGCTTTAATTTATCACCGTACTCCCACGGGAATGGCAAGTACGCGGGTGAAACCACGAGGTGCTGCTAGTTTTATTATATATCATGTAGAACAGTTACCACAATATTCGCCAACAAATCACAATTATTAAAAAAACCCACTCCGAATGAACAAAATAACAATCAGTTAAAGGGAAAACAAAAAGAAAAAAACAAGTGCGTGCCCCAATATTTCCCACCGCTCCTCGTGATTTTTAATTTTATCAGAGCTGATTTGGTGACAGCTGCCGGGTGTTCCTTGACAACCAACTTTTTAATATGCTTCGTACACAAAATAAATCTCTAAATCCTCAAAAATCGATTCACACAAAAATTTCTTGGGGGTTACAAGTAGCTATTTAACACATTGGCAGTAATCATTTTCTTTTAATAAATTTTATTGCAGCTTATAACTTTTTTACTCAGTCCTAACTCAACCAACTGATATTTCCGTTAGAATATCAAATTACATTACTTGAATTTTACATTACACCAATGAAATATATCTGCTACGGTTTTGAATTCTCTCAGTTCAATCAATTCATTTTTACGTAAAGCCCTACAATCTCAGCGTAAGGACTAAGCTTACGAAAATGGGGTAGAAAGTGGAATATATCTCTTGGGTGTCTCAAACTCGATCTAATTCCAATTTCATTTGATGTGGAAATTATTTAGCCATTTTCCTCTCTACCTGTCCCTGTGGATTTTTTGCTCTTATAAACTAAAGGTTATAGAAGGGAAAAAAAACTAAATATATATTTAGTTTTTTTCCTTCTCGTACGTCTCGCACGATATTATTGTTTCCAAAAAAAAAATGTTTGAATGAATGTAAATTTGTTTCTTCGCCAGTAATCAGATTCAAGTGCTAATTTAATAATAATTCTGTGTGCTCTTTCACTAGACTTAACCGTTCTTTGTAGTTTTTTTCAACTCGAAATTAAAGAAAAAGCTTTCTTCTACTATAAATAAAATACTTGTCGTCTATGGTAATTTGCTTGTTTGCTATTTATTGATAATTATTGTTGATATATTTTAATGTTGTTTTTTTTAGTTATAGTTTAAATATTCATTTTCTTACTTTCATCATAATCATCATCAGTCTTTATTCGTCCACTACTAAACATAATTTATACTTTAGACTGTTTTTATTGTGTACTCTACAAATGATACAATGTTTTTCTACGTCTAAGCAACATGTACATAAAATGTTACGATTCTTTTTACTCTTAGAGAGACTCTATTTCAAAAGAAAATGAGCTGGTAAATGGCGACAGGGACTCTACCTAAAATTGCATCACTAGTTTTACACAAAGTGCCTTTTCTTGGTGGGTTTTTTTTTAAGTTTTGTCTTTTATCAAATACACTTTTTTTTCATGAATTCGAATTAAGATGAATTCTTAACCAAGGCTTACTTATGGTATTGATGTCAAAATAACAGTTAGTTTCTTACACTCTCACACATATTTTGAACTGAAAGCAAGTCTTTCGATAGTCTTCGTAAGTGCTTGGAACTGTTTAATTTTTTGTAATTCCTAATGACTTATGATTATTTTTTATCTAATAATAATTATTAGTAACAATATATTTGTAAATTTATACACATTTATAGAAATTTGCAATTATATTGTACAAATTGAAACCCAAGAAAGTTAACTATCAGAAACATAATTTTCTTAATTGTTAATTTCTTAATAATAATGATAGAAATTTTATAATAAATGATGTTTTTGATTAAGTGGACTACGTTACTCAAGAAGCAAACCTGACAGTTCTGTATTCACCATTTTTCTCCGAGCCTCTTGAAAATGCTTGGAGCTGGAACGGAAAGATTGCGAATTTGAGCTGTGAACATCTGAGCAACCCGCCTGCCGAAATTACTTGGAGGTATTATTTTAAGATTTTACTCTTATTTATTTTATTTTATTTCTTCAGAAAACTTACATCTTGTATATATATAGCTACAGGAATAGTAAAAGAGATTTTTGTTAATATAAGTTTTTTTCCTATTGGAAAACTGTAAAATGTATGATTCATAAAGCATAACACCACTTGAAATGATATTTAAGGCGTAGTCCAAGTTAAGGTATTGCCGAAATGTCGAAATTCACATTTACGTGACAAGCCAAGATTTCTTGGATAGAAAAAGTCAATCTCCTAATACAATTTTTTTTTCACGAACCCCATATTCTTAGTGTTTTTTTACCATATAATATGATATATATACATATATATAATATATACATATTGTTTTATAAAGTTAGTGTTTTGTAAGTGAATAAAGGTGTACCTTTTATAAAATTTTGGATCTTTGTGCTGAGTGTGAGATGTCAAATTAATTATATTTTGTCCACAATGCAAAATTTAATTAAAACAAACTACAGACAGCAACCGGTATTTAATAAAACAAGTCATAAACAAAGAGAATCCATAAACGAAATACTATATGAAACCTCAATCAAATGTCCAATTCAAAAGGAATCTATTTTCAGTTTTGAAGTTGGTAGTTATGAAATACTAAAAGTTCTATTATCTTTTGTTCCAAAAATAACTTATTTCAGGTACCACGTAAACGAAATACCCGCGCAGAACCAGGTAGATATAAATAGAATGATGGCTGACAAAATGCACGACACGTGGCTGGTGCTAGACAACGCTACGATGTTCGGGGTTTACGAGTGCACCGCTAGGAACGAATATGGCGAAGCCAAGAAAATTATTAACTTGCAGAGGGGATTCGTACCGCCAGTTATTACTAATGTATGTATTACCAACTCAAACACCAGAACTGTAATAGAAATTATAAACTTAAGCCTTGTATTATAAATATCTGTTACGTCTTCTTTCTCGTTCGACCGAATTCAATTACTACATTCGTTATAACAAAAGTACTAATATTGCTGCTCAAAACAGAGATTGATCGTAGCGGGGTAATAATGGTTGTAGGTAATTTAAATGCTGTATTATAAACAAATAAAAAAAATTAAAAAAATTAAAACGTTTAGGGATGATTAGCGCTTAGACTTATAAAAATAGATACTGACCGAGATCGGTCAAGTCATTTCAGAAAAGTTTAGCAACAAACACCGCGACACAACAAGTGTGCTCTACATCATAATCATCATTATTATCAGCCTTTATTCGTCCACTACTAAACATAGGCTTCCCCCAATGAACGCCAAAAATACTGATTACTTGCTACTTCCATCTAACACGTACCTTTGTTTGTTCTTACGCCCTTATAGGTATCCATTATAGAGGTAACTCCAACGTCAGTGACATTTTTGATCGAGGGACCTCTTGTGGAGGGACCGCCTATCATCGGCTACCGGTCGGAATACGACGAGGCTCAAAACTATAATGTGACAGACATACACACGAACCGCACCTGGTCCATCGACAGACCGTACAGGTTGGACAAATTGAAATCGAACACGACGTATTATATTAAATTTGCTGCCATCAACGATGTCGGGACTGGCCCCTGGGGTGAATTCGTTGAGTTCGTCACTTTGGAAAGGTGAGTAGTAATAAACTCTTTCTACTTCTCCTACTCCTTCGAATTCAATTATTTTCTTCTTTGACTTTTCCGTCTCTTCTTCCTTCTTTTTTTTTTCTTTCATTGTCATTCCACCACCATCCATATCTTGGTTTCTCGATATTACATATAATTTAAAGTGCTAGTGTGTATATCAGAAATCGTATTGTGATAAATTGTAATGATTTAGCTCAAATTAGTATTTTAATATGGAAAAGTAGTTGTAAGTATTACTTACCATAAGAAACAGTGATATATTTTGTTCAACGACGATCATCGAATTTTATATCCGAGAAGCGCGAAATAATTTGTTCCACTATTGGAATTAACCCGTTAATTTCTATAGTGGAATTTTCGAGAAAGAAATAATAATTATTTCTAGAAAAATAAAAATGTTGAGTATAACGTAACTTAGTAATTCAAGCCTTGTTACCGTTTACTGTCTAAAAATATCAAATATTTTTTACCTTCCATTTTTAAAATATATTTTAATTTTACATAATCCTCGGGTTTGATAAGCTTTTCTTATCTTTAACAAGAACATCAAAGAAGTCACTAAGTTGTTGAAAAGCAAGAGTTGCCTCGCAAAACTTACGCTGGATTTATAATCTCATTTCACTTCGCCTTTCAGCACTTTTATAAATTGTTTTCGTATTAATTGAGTTAAGTTCTTTGAAACAAAATATGAAAAATATTAGTAGTAATATTGAATATTCTTCCATTATTTAGCATTAATATTGTTTTACTAATTATTCCCGATCAGAAATGGTTTAAGAGTATTAAATGCAGATACAGAACAGAACGACGGAGGAGGCTTTGCAGTTGACAAGTGAAATGAAGTATATAAAAGGGCCTAATGCGGCCGACCATGCGAACCCTGTCTTATTAAAGGAAAGACGGAGAGTCAGTCAACCAACTAGAGAGAACGACAGTATCTGTCTTTGTAGAAGGTCAAGCGGCCGTTTTATCAAAAGATAACTATGTCTTGCAAAAGATAAAAAAAGTTTTATTAGTTATGATGACCTTATCAATAGAAATTGACTGATTTGAGAATAATATTTTTAGAAAACCAGCATTGTCGCCACCGGAAGAACCATTATGGGATACAAATACACAAGAAGTAGCCGAGAATCTCCTTCTAAAATGGAAGAGTTTGGATACTAGTGAACCGATAGACTACTACATCATTAGACAATGTATGGTAAGTGAATCATGATAATAATACTTTAAATACACTTTAATTCATATGAAGAGGTTAAGTTCAACAACTAAAGCGAAAAGAGTATTAAAACTTGAGAATCGTAAAGCCATAAAAAAGTGAAAAGATTCGACGAATTTTGCTAAGCTTGCATGTTTAATAGCCAAAATCCAGATTTGATAACATCACATTAACACCAGAGTATTTTGGATTTGTCAGACCAGGAATTCCCTGCTGGTCCACTTCGTTTATAGCAGTGATTCCCAAAGTGTGGACTCGAAGGAAGGACCCGAAGACTCGAAGGGGGTCCACGGTGAGCGTCACAAAAAATGGGGGTCCATAATCGTAAGCCGGGGGTCCATGAAAATTAATTTAGTTTCCATAGTGAAGAACTAATGAGCCATTCAACCAAGAAGAATTTTACTATTATAATGAAATATCTTTAAACGAGAAAAAAAAGTCAGCAAGGGGTTTACCTGATGCAGAAAAAGTTTGAAAGGGTTCCATGAAGCAAAAGAGTTTGGGAAACACTGGTTTATAGGAACTTTTGCAAAGTTTGGAGATAGCCATTAGAGACACTTTAGTATTTACTATTTATTATTAAATTCGTATTTGAATTTACTTTTAGGTATACAACGGGTCTATAGAGACAGACTGTGAGGAATTCATGGAGCTGTCCACCGACCATCAGATTACAGTAGCGGGTTCCAATATAACGTACTATTTCGAACTCGTCGCGCACAACGCCCTGGGGAACTCGTCTGCTTTGCACATGTTTGTCACATTGTCAGGTTTGTATTGCATAAACTATTGTGGTGCAAAAATAGCTCATGTCAAGGTTCAAATGTAAGGTACAGATTGTGGTTTTGCATTTCAATTGCCAGATGTATGAAGATAAGTGATAGTTATCTTTGACTTGATGTTTTTATATGAGATGGCTTATGAAAAAACATGGAAAAAATACTATCAAGTTTTTCATGTATGTTTATAAGGAGATTTTCAATTTCATCAATTCGCGTTTTGGATACTAAGGCGACGTCTTACGTGAGCTATCTACGGCGGTTTTCAATATCCTATCTATCTTAAAATTTTCCATCTTTAAATTTTGACAGATTTTGTAAGAAAATGTGTCAAAATTTCACAATAGATAAGAAAATTTTAAAATAGATAGGATATTGAAAACCGCCGCTACACGCGAATGCGAAGCAGCACGACAAGCAAATAGTCAAAACCTATTGAAGTGTCCTACGTGAATAATAATAATGTGCCGTACCGCGCACCGCATCGCGTTGAATTCGCGTGTCACCGCTTGCCAATCGCGTTCGCTTCAATCGTCTACGTAGGCTTATAGCAACCGTGAATATGACAGGACCATGTTTTTCGCTGTTTAAATTCAGCACCAACTCTTAGCATTTGCCTCAGCCAAACCATCTTTCTAAATACAAGGGCACGAAAGGCAATAAAACATCATCATCATCATTATTTTCACTATAATGATCATCATCATCATTTATCCGTCCGCTGCTGAAAATAATCAATAATAACTTTCATACTTACGTCTCAGTCATGGTCTTCGTCATTATCGAGCCTTTTTGCTCCTGGACATAGATCTCTTGCAATAAAGTATAAACGGCCAGACGGCCAATCCCCTACTACTTGCAGCCTACCAGGACCTGCCTATGGACACGGTCACCTGATTAATGGGTGACGTGGACCCATTTGTCGAGGTCTCACATTAGGTACTGAAAAGATAAATGTCTCAAAAATAAAAAAAAATAAACCTTTGCGGGCCACTTCTCATCGCTGGGCACGGGTCTCCTTTTCGAAATCAGGTGTGGGGTATCAGCTGCGCTGGCCTAATGCGGTTTGGTAAACTTCACAAACCTTCAATTACTTTTGATCCAATCATGAATGCAGGTTTCCCTTCGATGTTTTCCTTCACCAGTGAGCGAGTGATGGTCTCGTGTGCAGTCTCAAGGCACCGCAGGGTCAGGATCAAACACGAACCTCTCACTCCAAAAGCCGAGCTTATATAGACTAGTGACTAGATCACCGTTGCTTGCCTACATCAAGACATTTTTTTTCAACCAGGGGAAGAAGAGCCGTTGTTATCAGCGGGTGGGATAATAGGTCTATTGATAGTGGCGGTATTTGTGGGTCTCGTGCTACTGGATCTTCTGCTACTAATGTGGAGGCGACAGGGCATCCTGGCCAATTGCCTGTACAAGAAAAAGAAAGAAAACGAAGAGAGTCTAGATTCAAGGTAAGATAATGACTTTTAAGAACCAAGGTAGTTCGTTGCCCATAATATTAAATCATAGAATAATTAATTATAGGTATTAAAAGGCACATAATATTTGAATTTATGTTTCATACATACAGATTGGTTTTCAAATACAACTTATCTTCGTTTGAAACCGTATTTATTTTATGTTTATATGAGAAAAAAATAATATAATTCTAATATTATTTTATCTTATAAATTAAAATGAATGTTTTCATTGTGTATCATAAATAAGACCTTCGAATATTGCCACAATTCCGAATGCTGACAACTGAGGCAAATCTCCCAGATTGGAGAGTTTCTGGTTAGAATCTTCCTGCCGGTGAAAGATGAGGGTATTTTGAGTTCTAGAAAATTGAAAATAGACACCAAATTAAAAGGAAACAGTATATCTACAAAAGAAAAAATTTCAAGTAGCGACATTACCCTAGCTATTGGATTCTTATTACTAGTCATTATAGCCCGATGCTGTTTCTGCCTCTATCACTCTTTGTCAAGAGTTTTCGAAAAAACACTTCAGAAAAATGAAATGTTAAAAAAAATTACTTCCAGGGATGAGAAGGGACTGCTAAAAGATGGCGATGATACAAAACGACCGAGATACGGCCATAAAGAATACGAGTACAACAAAACGACGGGCGTTATTACCGGCAAACATTCATCCGTCTAGTTTGCACACTTCAACTCCACTTATAAATAACTAATATCACTAAAGGCGCGTTTACACTGGCTATATTTCCTTCAAGCTAGCGGTTTCACTAGCTAAGATGGAATGTAACGCGATATGGCATGCGATTTTAAAATCACGTGTCATGTCTGAAATTGTATGTTGAAGAGTGAAGTCATCAGTAAAATATTACTCATATTTTATGTATATGTAAAAGAGACACACTAAGGTCTTATTTCATATTACTAATAGATTATAAGGTTCTGACAAAAAGTATATCAATGGCTAAATCTTGATCAATATATAAAAAAATAAAGTAAATGTCTCCTTCCTCGAAATCAGGCGAGGAGGGTATATATAAAAAAGATACTTTAAATTATAATAATTTAAAGAAAAAAGTTACTTTAGATTATTATCACTCGCGAATTACGTAATAAAATAAATAATGTTATGTTCATGCTACTTCTACTATAATAGCTATGTCATGTTTCCCATCACTACTAACTAGGCAATAAATCGCATACAATTCTGCGATATTATTCACGGTTGGAGAAGCTTATAATATTATCCAAATGACAGTAGTAAAAAGTAATCAATACAGAGTGATCCTGTTTGACTGTCGCATGGAAGCCACATTGCCTAAATATTGTTTACACAAGTTGAGACAGATAAAGTATATGTAATGCAAGTTTGTCGCATTATATTAATTTTGCAGAATACCGCAAATTTACACATCACGCATTTTGTAAAGAAAAATCACCAAGACTGACGCATACGACGTCACTTCACTCCGACTATGTTAAATCAGGGAAATTGTATGCGTTTTTTACCGAACAATATTTCTGCTACTCTGGCAAATCCTTGAATGCGTTTTTGTAGTCTCGTGTCCGAAATTTCTAAGTAGAATCTCTGTCTAGTATTGCTTAAACTATACAAGTTATTTAATTTAAATAACATTCATTATTTTTTCTACGTGAATACGTGATTATTAACAAATTTGATGCTACGCTATTCCAAGCATTGCAGCTGTATTCGTGTAGCCAAAATAACTCTTACTGCAGATAGTTGCAATTGAAAATCGTATAGATAGAGATTTATCGCTCAAAGTAATCCCTTACGACTCTTTCAGTGTAAATGAGGCATAAGGTAGCGCTAAAGAGCTATTCACACATCACATATATTTTAGTTACAAAAAAAATCACTTGCATACAATTTCAAAGTATTATGCTTGATAATAAAATATAATTATCTTCATATATTTAGTATTATATAATATGCTTCAAAAAAACTATAATGTAAAGTACTTTATTGTTTTATTTGTTATTACTTACTTACTTGTTATAATATATTTTTCCCCACAAAGGCCACAATAATATTTGTCCAAAATACGCTAACTTGATTTGTAATACAAAAATCATTATTAGTATTTAGTTAAAAAGTCAAAATATTATTATATAATACACGAACGAAATACTATCATCCAAGCGTGAGATGAATCTCTGCGCGTTAGTGCGGAGTGCGGAAAGTGTGGTTTCATATCAACTGGCGCGCTTTATTCATGCGTTAAGTTTGCTGTCATTTGCTTTAATTATACGCCAGTGTGCGTTGATCTTAACGGTAAATATAGGTCGATTATTTTGCTGCTACTAATAATTAATTATAATATATTAAACTATATTACTATAGTATTCGTGACTTGTAGCTGGATCTCTTACTTCAAAGGGAGACTAATTAATATATAATCTTCCTTGTTAATTTCAACTGTCTAGGTATATTTAAATAATAATGATTTCATCGTGATTAATTAACATTCTTACATTCCTGACGTTTTGGGTAGTTTACAGTGATACGGTTACATAAATGAAAATCCGTGCGTCTAAAGTTACCAGCGATAACACCTCTAAAGTAATTTTATTATCATATTTTTCTTATACTACATTTTGTTTAAGTTATCTATAATTTTATAATAATTGTAACTAGTGTCGTGAAGATTTATATTATGTTGTAATTATGTAAGGTCGAAGTTTGGTTGATGAGGTTTTCACTCTTGTATTAAATGCACATTTTGTCTTTTGAAGGAGGCCTTATACTTACTCAGCAGTGAATGTACAGATTTTTTTATAATTATTGCTTTTTATGAATTACTAATGCATAGGATAGATATTGCATAGAATAAATTATGATACCAGTGATCGGAGTGTTAGACTTTATATTATTACTAAATAATATTATTAATAATATAAAGTATTAATCATTTTATTTTCTTCAAGGTATAAAGTACAAATAAAAAAAATATATTTGCATTTGCGTTTTTTGTATCCATAATATTAAATATGAATATTGTCTTCTGTTTTTGTTCTTGGTTATGGGTGGATGTGGTATTTAGTCGTAAGATATTTTATTTTAGTAACCAACTTTATTAATTAGGTACGCCGTATTAAGTGCGTCTAACGTAAAACTAATGTAGGCTATAAAAATGTAATAAAATGTACATACATACAACAATATATATTTCATGATCACTTGCAAAGTGGAATGAGAAACCTTTATTCTTTAATATCAAAATATCTTGGAATCTAGGAAATCGGTATGCTTTTTATGATTATAAGTCTTATAGACTTTTACACAACTAACGACTTGTATTAAATAGGGCAAAAGTGAATTATAACCAAATAACAATTCCTCGCTTAATTTCGACGAAGACTCTGTAACTTCACTATCCTTCGAGGTTGACCATATACGTATGCATAATCTCGTCTAGATAATAATGTATGGAGTTTCTCATCTATCTTTTACTCTATAAAGTTCAGACTTTGTATAACAGACAATACTATTATTATAGTTCGCTTGTCCTTTACATTGGACCGGGGCAAATTAACAAGGTTTATACCGAGACAGTTGGAGCAATGAGAAACAAAGGCAAATACCAAGAAGCAACGTAATCTTTCGGGATAATAGTCATTTCAATTTGTCTTAATGTCAGTGTACTTTGGCAAAATGGATATAACAAAACTAAATATCATATACCAATTATAAAAAAGTTTAACTTTTTTACATTCGACCTTTCAGACGGGTATCTATAAATTACTTATTTTTCTTTTCTTTCTTACTTGTGTACATAAATTTCCGTTCTTACACAAAGGATATTATATAATCTCTTATTTTAGTGTCATTATAATGTATAACATAATATTAAGAATACACTAATATATTCCATAATATTATAATAGTCTTAACCTAATTATGTATACTTTTGAAATAATATTGTATTTATATACCTTTAGTACGTATAACACTATAGGGCGAGGTAACACTGCGTTGCGGCGTTACCTCGACAAAACGCAGAGGTAGTTGTACCGATCCGAAAACGCAACGCAAAAATTTCATATAATATTCTCTTCGTTGGGGTCGCATGAAAAAACGCTAATTAGTAACTAGCATTTTCTAGTTCAGTTTCTTGCAATACACGGATTTCTGTAGACGTTGAATTGCAGATTTGCACGCAACAGCGCCGTAACACAGTGTTTTGTCCCCGCCAATACTTACTACAAACTGACGATTTCTGCCCACCTATCTCAATAAAAGAAATGGTAGTAAGTATGGTGAATCATTTTTAACTCGTTCCAATTGAACGAGAAATAGGAAGTACTAAATTTGTCAGCATTTAACATGACTGGGCTCTATTTAATCAAATTACAACTGACCAAATGTCTAAAAAGTGCCTCACAAAAGATGATCACTTTCCTTGTAAAAAATAGCTGTTGTCTGTAAAGTCAGTTTACGGACGATAATTTTGCGCGATAACGTCATTATTGACGCGAACGCTTAGGCCGATCGAACCTATCAATTGTTCCTTACTCCACTTGCACACTCGGCTCGCTCGGAACGTGAGCATTAGTCATGTTTTTTCGTGTCACGAGCAGCCAGCATTCATAGATTAAAAAAAAATATTACATTAACAGTTACCGTTTCTACGACTAGAAAAACAATAAAAAACCAAATTTTCAAGGACATAATATTATTGTATCAATGCTTAAATCTTGTTATATTGTTTTAATTTTATGTTCATATCCATTCAAAATACTGTTAAGCCAAAGAATATTGTTAAGTAAATGTACGAAATGTTAGATTATAAATGTATTTAAAAAATATGTGTTTTATTTGTGTGCACCTTAATTTTTACAATTTATGTAAGGAATTTAAATAAGGAAACGCAGATACCTATTACGATGGTAAATTTACAATTTTGAAATCCATCATCATTATCATTAACTCTGCTTCATCCATGCATTGCTGAACTTAGGCGTCCCTCGAAGAACGCCACACAGCGGATCCATTGCCACTCACTTCCAACACGGAGGTCACCGCACGGATATTGTTTTCCCGCCTGGTTAGCAGCCACCACTCCTGAAGCTTATCGGCATATCGACCATCCGTAATCTTACTTCTTATTATCTTACTATTATTATAAACGTGAACGTTTTTAAGTGTGGATGTTTGTTACTCTTTCACGTATAAATCACTGATTGGATTTTAATAAAACTTTACAATAATAGCTTATTCATCAGAATAACACAGGCTATAATTTATCCATGTACTCCCGAGGGGATGGATAGTACGCAGATGATACCGAAAGGCGCTTCTAGTACGTGTATAAATGAATTCACCTATTATGAGGTGTATTGCGACAGACCGAGAGATATTATTATACAAGATGGAACAAGCAGACAGTCATATCACCTGGTGGTAAGTGATCACTTATACAATTCATATCGTAATCCACAATTTATGAAAGAGAGTATAGTTTTAAGTGTAAGTACCAGCTACTATCACTTCTTTCTCTAACACATGAATTTCGTCTTACTAAAAATATGTTAGCAGAAAATTACAATATGTCTGTAAAGTATATAATATGTCCCACTGCTGGTCACGGATCTCCTCGAAATCAAGCGAGGAGGGTAATGCGCTGGCCCAGTGCGGTTTGTTAAACTTCACATACCTTCAAAGGCTTCCAATCTCATCAGGCATGCAAGTTCCTCACGATGTTTTCCTTCACCGGCGAGCGATGGTATATGGGACTCGCTGCGCCCGAGAGATGGTAAGTGGACGCAGCTCTACCCACTAAAAACCGGCGACTGCCACCACTGTTGCTTTTGGTGAGGTGCCCCGGATGTACAAGCAACAGGGCACCTCGACGGCTAGTCAGTCCCTTAGGGGACCGACGCCACCTCCACAGAACGGTTGCCCCGCATCACAAAACAACCATTCCCAAAGTCTCAACAGTATGATGAGGTGAGGTTCCCATCCTCACCCTTTGCCCCCTGCTCTGTTCTCCCCTCTTCTTATAAGAGGCGTACAAAGAGCCCTCCGCTCAGTTCGCTATACATGCCTACACTGTCCTAGACTACCCGGATAAGTACTATGAAAAATATAAGTACTACCTACACTTCCTGTATAGGTTTTACGAAAAATATAAACAGGATACTATACTACCTGTAGCGATGCCATGAGTACACAGCAGTCGGCACAAAGCGCATCCCTCTCACTGAAAAATGAGCTATTCACTGCACGTAGTACAACTTTATTGTTCGGGGCGTCTCACTTCCTATTGCCACTTCAACGTGTTCATTTGGCGCGTGCTGGCATTTAAATTTATTAATCAAGCATATTCAATCGAAAATACAAATATACTAATTGTGTAGACGGTAGAATAATATAAGATCCGTAGATAATTTCGGAATACCTATGCGAGCACCACGGAATACAAGTTAAAATTGATTTGAATTTAACAGGAACGAAGTTCGTTAAAGTGGCCTAAAGAACGGATGGCCGATGGGCCCATAGGATTCGAGAGTGTATGCCGCATAGGTAGACGGAGTATTGGTCGGCCATTAATCAGGGAAGATTTTTTTATAGCACATAACCACAAGTTATGCATATGCGTTCCCCTACTTTTCCTTATCTCCCCAATGGACTATACTTGTGCTGTTAGGACATGAACAGGGCCGTAGGCCCCGTTGCACGAGCGCTTTTAAAACGTCGCTCTAATACCGACGTTGGCGCGAGTTGCGAGTTCTGCATGCTAAATTTAACTTAACGTCCAGCGCTCCATTTCGGAAATCCTGCACGCTTTAAAAACGCTTTCGTATGAATGTACATGGGTATCCATTTGTCTTATTATAACGCAGTACCTGGTTGATCGAGCATTTGCTCGGTACCCTTAGTGATAAAATACGATAAAATTTTTCTTCCAAAAAAAAAATGATCTTAAAAAAATAAATTCAGACTGGAAATTCGAACCAGGCTCGTTCGGATTTAAATGCCTAATTTCACTACTAAGCTACCATGACATATTATTTGACACCGAAATTTACGTTCGTATTCTAATTATATTTTATCGATGCCTCAAAACACGGATAAAAAAAGTTTTCTAGAAATGTATCCTAGCTAGATCGATTTATCGCCATTTTTAGCCCGTTTATACAAAATTTCATGAAAATCGTTGGAGCCGTTTCCGAGATCCCGATTCTATATATACAAGAATTGCTCGTTTAAATATATAAGATTTTAAATGCTTGGTAAAAAGCTCTCTAACGATCGGCACCTTATATTTTATTTTCATGGATTACTACAGATTATTATTTTAAATATTTAACATAGCTTTATATATTTAACAAAATAGGGCACAGAAAAAAATCTGTGTATTTGAAAATTATATTCGCTTAGAATTAAAAGGACTATTTAGTCATATTTGAAACTGCTGCTGCTGACGAGGTACTTACTTATTTCCCTTAGATGAATATTTAAAATTTACAGGTGGGTGAACCTACGGAGAAAATCAAAATAAATTTTACAACAGATGCAAGTTCAAAGCTTCAAGCTCCGCGAAATAAAGTTAAAAACATAGTAAATATCTAACTAAATAAATAACTTTTAGCACTATCATTTCGAACACAAATCCGAATATATCGTAGCATAAACATAATACGGTCCAACAAGTGGAGTTTCCCACATCTCGCGAGCGATTTACCTAATTTATGTCCATTTTAACGACGCACGTGTCAATAATGGTTTCTTAGGCGTTTCCGTGTTTTGCGCCAATAACGGCCCCCATAATAGCAATAATAAAAAAAATATGATCTTAAATAACACGGTAATGATCATAAACTTATAACCGTGAGCCACTAAATCTTCTAATATTATCTGTACTCTTGGTGCCAAGAAAGTCCTAGAGTTCATGAAACAACAGGACTTGGACTGGAGCTGTAAATAGTGGCGATCACAATAGATCAACCCTGGTCGCAGTGATACGAAGACAGGCCTTGCCTGGAACAGCCACTAATGGAATAATAATAATAATTATTATTATCACTGTAACCCGATTCTTAAAACTATGATAGTTGCAACATAATGCCTATTTTTTATCATAGTGTTAATGAGATATAACGATATAAGTTACAGACAATTAAACGCATTGTTGCTTTGTCCCTCCTATTGATAAAACCATCATATATCTCCCCTCGCGTAAATTTTGAAAAAGTATTTGTAGTGTTTACTGTTTAGCTTTTATTTTTTGTGAATCTCTCCAAAAACAAAGAACTGAATAATACATGTGGCATTGTGTAAATCATTTACGGGACAGGCGCTGCTCTAATTACTCACTCTCCTCTCAACTCATAAATTATCCTGGCGCTAAATTAAAAATGACAGATTTATATGTACGGCTCGAAAATTATAAATATTACTGTCTTTTGTTCGATCATCAGACAGAACATAGTCTTATGATTATTATATTTCAGCTATCAAGCTCCTCATAACATGTTATTTTTAGGGTTCCGTACCCAAAGGGTAAAAACAAGATTCTTCGCGAAGTCTTAGTAATACTAAGACTTCGCTGTCCATCCGTCCGTCTGTCACCAGGCTGTAGGTATCTTCAAGAACCGCAATAACTAGACAATTGAAATTTTCACAGATTATTTATATATGTTGCTGCTGTAACAACAAATACTAAAAACAAAGTAATAATAATAATTAAGAGGGCTAACATACAAGAGTAGTTGTTGGCGTTTCTTGCTATATATAAAAATTATACAGATGTTGTATTTTTATTAGCCCCTCTTCTTATAAGAGGGGTACAAAGAGGCCCCATGACTAAATTCGCTTCGCCCAAGGTGTTGGGCTCACCCTGGGCTACTGAGCCCCACAGCCACGAGAAGGTCTGAACCATGGTGGGGTTCCTATATAATATGTACTTACCTATTATTTACGTAAATGTAAAGAAGATTGTAAACGGATATAGTAAATTTTACGTAGTATATTAATATAACCGTGTACGTGTAGTACATTTTGTGTGAGAAAATACTTTTATCGAAAATGTTCACCTAAATAAAAAGAAAAAGGGTTTCAATAGAAATCTATAAGTTATGGATACTATTGCATTTTCCATGCAATTTAATTATTCCAAGGTGCACGTTCAGTTCACGCCATTAAGGAGTTGGCACTGTTAGACTAATGCGGGCTACGTGAGCCTGTGTCAGCTTGGCAACTGAAACCGATGAATTTACGTTCAATGTTCCAAACATTCATTTATCTATCATGGGACATTTAGGTTTTAGTTCTGAGTACTTAAGTTGTTAGCTAGTGCTATCCCTTTGTGGCTTTGAGATGGATCTTAACTGTCATCGTAGTGGCTTTAGCTCAGAACGCTAATCTCAGTAAATAGATGTGGCATTTTAAAAATAATCTGTGCATTTGAATTTTGATATTAGAATGAAGGAAGGCTTTTTGGAGTGCAGGATTACCTCCAATTAGAGCCGGCACTCAGATTAGAGTAAAGTCTACGGATAATGACTCGTCGACCGTATTGAATTTGACTTATAGCTACAATTCTACTCTTCAAAATGGAGCAATTAACCGCTCCTCTCCTTTGAATGTTTTTAAAGTGGGCCATCTGCTCACCAACTATACCGATTGACTTTAAAGGCCAATAGGTCGAAAAGTCTAGATGTTTTGAAAAAAAGCGTACACCTGTACCTTTTTAACCCCTTCTAAAACAACATCGTTCTTTCTTCATCTTCATCATCGTCAACCTTTACCCGCCCACTGAATATAGGTCTCCCTCAATGAACGCCAAGACGACTGATCTCTTGCCACTCGCGTCCTATACGGAACGGTTACTGTCGGAGACCACCTAGTTAATGGCCGACCCAGTCCGAGAATCCCCCACCTGGACACGAGCTGCCGTGGCAGACCTGGATGGCTTGAATAGACTTGGAACTCAGGTCGGCCGGAGCAAGGATGTGATTCGGTGGGGATTCACAGACCCCGCCAACGTAGAGTGCATATGTGGTGCCGTCCCACAAACAATGGACCATCACGTGTCGCGTCCTGCGTGCCCTAACACCTGCACATTGCAGGACTTGCTACTGATAATGGAATACTCGTAGCTGAGTTCTGGTCGGATAAAATTTAGGTAGCCATCGACACGCCAAGAAGAAAACCAACACTTCGTCTACCTAAACGCGGCCTCTTGAAACTTATTCTTCCCAACTTGTATAATACTCCACATCCAGAACTTGACGACTGATAAAACTACAGGAAACAAATAGTTTAAGGTAAATTGAAATCGTTTTAGTGAGTGGAAAATATTGTTAATTTTTTTATTAAAAATATGAATGTATAATTTCATTCATTATTTTGTTTAATGATAATATGTAATACCCTAGGGGGCATTCTATTTAACTTAGCATTGCCTCTGTAATGCTGTCACCTGGCGCGTTTTATTTGCCGACCCAAAAGTTTGGGTTATTAAGCGTTCCTGGCTACTCTGTTGAAAATTATTACAGTGACATTAATTGCATCAATACGATGGTTTTATTTACGAGCCAATTACAAATTACATTGATTAATCGTTTTAATGGTACAAGTTAAATAATTTATTTAAAGCATATCCGATGGGCCTTTAAAAGTTCATTGATTGAATATATGGATTCAAAACCTAAGTTCATTTTTAATTTGAAAATATGGATCTAGTTCATTTTTAAACTCAGCTTAATATAATTAAGGACGACAATATCTGTGCAGTGGCCGCTTCGTGTTGGATTTGAGTGACAAAGAATCGGTCGTCTTGGCTTTCATTAAAATTTCAGCAGTGGACAGAAAAAGGCTAATGAAGACGAAATCAACTAACTAATTTGAATACATGATTAACGTTTATTACTTTATATTTAAGCGAATTTTGATTAATAACTAAAGAAAGTTTTACTGATATTATCCGACCCTAGCTGCTATAGTGTAGAAACGTTGGCTTTATGAAAATCTGAATAAACCACGACAAACTCTGTCAAATATTTTTATTTCTACACAATATATACATGTCTAGGTCAATTTAAACCAATGTCAGCCTTCAGCCTAACAAATAGCAAGCCTTTATTACGTACAAGAGAAATGATTGTGGACCCCTTCTCTAATTCGGTTGCTGGCTTACGTGACCAGCACAGCAATGACACAAGAAAAAAATAAGTTACGGACTCTGTGTTTAAAAAACCTGTGGTTTTCAGCTATATTATATTTGGCAAAACATTGTTTAGTTACACATTGTTTAGTACAATATTTAATTTAAGAATTCTTTGTTAAGAGACATTAGATTTAGCTACCGGCAGCAGGTTTGGCCGAAACTATCTCGTACCCTATATATTAAGTAATATAGGGCATGAACAAAAATGTAAAGGCTTGTCGACTGAATATGCTCGCTGCACAGGCTCAACGATTTGTCTAATAGAAAATGTGATACTAATAATTTGGGAAGTACCTTACAGCGTATGCTGTATAATGTAAACCAGTGGTATCACTGGTCTAGCATTTGGTGGTGGCTAAGCACGTGGCTTGATTTTATTTGCACCGAAAACCACTATCGATATTATTGCCTCTGTCCGGATTTTTGCCTGTGCCGAAATTTATATTTTCATTATCACGGTATATCATTTCAACTCACTAATTAATCATCAAAGTTGAATGAACGAGAGGACTCCCTTGATCAAGGTTGCTGTTATGTATCCAAAACTTCATGCTTGTAAAAAACTTAATACATCGCGATAAAATCCGTAAAAGTTGTTTTATTATAATGACTGAAATTCGCGTAAGCATAAGAAAACAATACCTATTAAACTTGCATTTCTTAGGGCCTGTTTCACAATCTCCCTTTAAGTTCCCTATAGGCTATTGGCAACATATTTGACAGATGTTTGACAGATAGAGTATGGAGTATCTGTCAAACATCTGTCAAATATGTTGCCAATAGCCTATAGGGAACTTAAAGGGAGATTGTGAAACAGGCCCTTAAACCATCTGTTTAATAAGAGCTTAGTTAGGAAAACACGCACAGATAAACTATATATTAAACAAACATATTATCAGATTAGTTAAATGCATATTTGTTGCAAGTAAAATTCGTCTTTTATGATGATAAAATCGTATTATGTTGAAACTTTAAAATCTCTTTAAATGGTACCCGTATCCAATTCCTGTCTGATATGGAATTAAGTCTCCGCTTGGTTTTAAAATACTCCGACCGTCATACTGGCAATAGTAGAAATGTAATAACCGATTCAATTTATATGCTAATACGATCGCTACAATATAAATTATGATAAGTTTTATAAGGATAATAATCTAGATCTCTCTATCTTATAACATAAGATTATTTATGGTTGATTGATTGAATATTATCAAATCAAAGTATTTGGCCAACAGAAATCGTAAAGAGCGGGATTGATTCAAAAGATCTGAAATAAACTAGGGTGCTTTCTTTAAGGACTCATGATTTTGAACGCCACGCTTTGCTAGTTTCCTCTATTTTCTTTCTTAAGATATCCTACCGGATGGCCGATGGGTCATTAAGGTTCAAGAGTGGAGGCCGCGTTTAGGTAGACGAAGTGTTGGTCGGCCATTAACCAGATGAGAAGACGATCTCCATGGTGGCAGGTCCATGTTGGATGCGAGTAGCAGGGGACGGTCGTCTTAGCGTTCATTGAGGGAGGCCTATGTTCAGCAGTGGACGGATAAAGGCTTATGATGATGATGATGATGATGATGAAGATATCCTATCTCGCAGGGATACGAGAGAAGCGTTTAGTGGCAACCCTTATACTGGAACGTATATAATATTATTAGTAGTTATAACTTTAATTCGTTGAAATCTGATAAGGATCCTTTTCTATGGATTGGGCCATAGATCACCGAGGTGCTGCAGCTGGCCCAATGGGGTTAGGTTTTTCTAAAGCGTACCTACTAGAAAATAATCATGAAAATCAGAAATAGCTACGTTTTTCTGTTCCTAGGAATTACAGCAGTCTTTGGAAATGGACATATTAAACAAAAAAAGCGTATTGAAAAACTGTATTTCTCTTCCATTATGAAACTTGCGACTGGTTGGATTTTTAACACGTTTTTATTAGCTTCATCTGTATGTATGTTTAAGCTCGATTTTGTCCTACTTTCATCGATCAGATTTAATTCAAACTTTGCACACCTGTCAAAGACCGATGACAATGCAATAATTCGATTACAAAATCCGATTATCCCAAGTTATTAATTAGTGCACTAACTCGGAGAGACTTGTAAAGCGTGTTTTTTTAAGTATTTTAATGACACAATAAACGGATGTGACGTAATATCACTAAAATCTTACCCTTCATAATATTATGTTTCCGTTGTATTACTTTATGTTATGAACTTATGACCCAATACGGGCATTAAGTTCGTGCTATTTTACTTTATTTACATATTTTACTTTAGTTATTAGGGATAATACCTAAAATCTTATTTAGACATGTTTGAAAAAGGGCTAAAAATTAAGTAGAAGTTTTACAGCCAATGACATTATCCACGTAATAAATCTAGCAAGCACACAAAGCAAGGCACATTTTTGATTTTTTTTTACGGTTCTTAAAAGTTAACTAAAGCAATGTGAGCTATGTATTTGTAGTTAGAAGCTGACATAATATAAAAGAACAAAGTATCGTATTTCTCTCGGAAAATGTCATAAATTGACCATTGCCAATCACAGAGACCATGGCTGGTAGATTCCAGTCCACGAAGTCCTTATAGAAAGTTTGTGAGTGCACGCATATGCATGCAATATAGCTCAAGAAAAAAATAATTCTTTTTTTTTTCATGCCTCCCCCAAGAATCTCCACAACGAAGAAACTTCATAAATGTATGTTTCATATTTTGTTTTACATAACATGGTATATAATTTGGTATAAGCATATTCTTCAATATAAAAATATAAGTACTGTAAATTTAAACTTTTATATCTCTCTTATGTTTAAATTCGATCATTATTAAAATGTAATAGAATTTGCTAGAATGAGTAATTACCTAAAGTACCCTGGGAGATGCTCAAGTTGTAAATTAACTAATCTCGTTAGCGAGATATATTCTCATATTCGCATTAGGCAACTTCCAAGACGTCACATTTGTTCCATAGCCTTCGTGTAATTACTAATGAATATTATTATAAATTTAAAAGGATTTCAGGCGTAATTGACTCAGCATGAAGAAAAATGTATCTCAAATCAAATCAAAAATATATTTATTACGTAGGTACAACTTGTACACTTGAAATAAGTAAAAAAAGTAGTCCCCCTAAGAAAAATGAGAAAAAAAACTTAGGGGTTGATCTTTTGTGAAAAAAATAAGTACATAATATTTTATAAATACAACATGTAACGCCCTAAGAGTGAGTGTCTTGTTCCCAATGTGTGGTATCTTCAATAAAATCTTTTATTTCGTAATAGGCTTTACCACACAAACGTTCCTTAACAGTTTTCTTTTTATCTATATATTATTAGATGAATAAAAACTAACAATTTGGTTTTTAAATTTTTCAAGAGGATCATCGTACTATCTAAGCTATAGATCGAGCGATCCATATAGGTACCTATTATGTCAAAAGGTAGATCGAGTGAATCAGGCTAGGAACCACGGAGTATAGATATAAGGAGTCCGACCGATATGGGCTTTTCCGTAGTATTCACATACACACATTAATATACCTAGATCTTCGTTTTTTTCTGCCGCTGTTTGTTCTAGGATCGGTTGAGTATTTATGATATGCTACGCTGATTTTTTTAAATTTTTTTTTTGATTTATTTAGATTATTGCGACCATTTGTCCAACTTTATGTTCGGACTCCTTATCCTTTCGTGCTAGGAACATACATTTATAAAATTATAATCCTACGAATTACGTGAAGTAATTATGGACTTTAATTATTAATTATATGTTGGATGCGTGTGGCAAGGGATCGGTCGACTGACGTACATTGAAGGAGGCCTATGTTCAGCAGTAGACGGATAGAGGCTGATGATGAATCCTAAGAAACACAATTGGCGTTTTTAAAAAGTTAGCATCAATTATTTACAATAACTAATATGAACACACTTACCCACTTATACAAGAGCTAGAGTGCTAAAAGTATTTGAGTAATTGTTTAAAATGTCCACCGTCATTGTCAATACACATTACACACACGAGAATAAGAAATAAGACAGCGCGGATATGTTACGCCGGTCGCCGACTACCCACAATTTACGAATCATAAAAATCATAAGCCCGCCGCCCGACCACGCCTACCCCGCATACTCTCTGTTTATTTATTTAGTTTCGAGCTACAAATTCTCAATGAATGTTATCACTAAGAGTTTGTGTACACAAATATATTAATGCATAATATTTTAATACTCCCGAACGCATAGGATCATTTAAATTAATTTATAGGCAATACCTCAATGAAATCCGCCACTGTGTGTCTGTCAAACTCATATTATAAAATCAGACTATTGACACCAGGAGCGCATAGATAGATCTTTGCATAGTATTGTTTTATTACTTAGCCAAGTGCGGTTCATGGCGATGGGGCTCAGTAGCATAGGGTGAACCCAGCACCTTGAGCGAAGCGATTTGAGCCGAATGGGCTCTTTGTACCCCTCTTATGCAAAGGGGCGAGGACGGGAATCTCGCATTATTGTACTGTACCAACGTTAGGAGTGGTTGTTCTTTGGTGCGAGGCAAACCCTCGTCCCCCCGGTGGAGGTGGCGTCGGTCCGCTGAGGGCATATCTAGCTGTCAAGGTGCCCTGTTGCTTGTAGATCCGGGGCACCTCACTGATGGCGGCATTGGTGGCACTCGCCGGGTTTTAGTGGGTAGAGCTGCATCCACTTACCAGCTTTCGGGCGCAGCGAATCCTACATACCCGCCTGAGGAGACCCACTCCCACGCGAGATGCCAAAGCGCATTTCCCACCGGTAAAGCAAAAAAAGACAGCTACGACAGCGGCATCCTCCCTTGGCTTACGGAATGCCCTGCGATCGCGAAAGATCTTGGAAAATAGAGCGAGCAATTATTTATTTATAAAAAAATATTTATTTTAAGGTATTAAATAATATACGTATATACTTTCTAATCGTTTAATAACATTTACGGTTATATATATACAGAATTATAAACAGTATTTCACATCTTCCTACAAATAGTTCATTGATGTCCTTAATACGTTTGTCAGTTCATGCACAAATACATGATATTGTCTTTGATTTTTATTTTTATGAAGTTAATATTTTCTTTCAGCGTATGGTAATTACGTATTTATTTTCCTTCTCTGTATAGTATAGAAACCATTTAAACGACAATACAATCCCTTTTTTTAATTAAATAAAATCTATAAATTAAAAATAATATATTCATTATTTCTAAAAGATTAGATGTTCAAAAAAAATATTTCTTTAACAGGACAAAGGATAGTTGTCTTAAAAATCCGAAAACACTGGGAATTTTTTTTATATAATAACAAAACTCTTTAATATACGCGATAAATTCAATAAAAAAAAAACTTTTTTAATGATTGAATTTACCGAATACATTTGAACATAATAATATAATACACATTAATACAATAAGTAATGAGTTTTACATGATACAATTTTAATTTTTTACGCATTTTTTTCAATGAATTAATTACGCACGCACAATACGTACGCATCCGTAAAATTGCGTACAGATTTGCGTGCGTCCTCTAACATTTACGAATAGACACATTTTGTTCACTGGCTTATAATAAATAAACAATAAGTACATTTTTTTATAATTAACACTAAAATTTAAACCTATAGCTAGAAGTCGATAGAGTTTAGACCGATAGTTTGAGCTCTTATAGTAAAACTAATATTGAATATACATAAATTAAAGCTACAGTTTAAGCCAAGTAGGAATAAAAACATAAACATCCCAAAATGTATATGAATTTTGGATATGTGGCTAACTTAAATAAAGAAATTAATACATTTTTGTAAAGGAAATTAAGTAAAAATATACAAAAATTAATATAAATTATAACAGAAAATAAAACTGCGAGTGTGTAAGTTGAGAAATATATGGAAATGTGCAAAAGATGCCCATTTACTATTAATTATGAATGCTAGTTTATCCTATTGCTATAAATAATATTTACTTTTAAAATTCGGAAGTATTATGCTTCGAGTTAAAAAAATTGTGTGGAAGATAAGTTGAAAAGACATTCTTCGCTGTATTTTGATTACTATACTATTCACCTATGGGTACAAAAGCCACATCATCTTAAACATAAGTTGGCTAAAAAACATTTTTTATAAAACTACAATGTACATATTATGTAATAAATATAATTTGGCGTTTTTTGTGTATTAAGTATTAACCAACGAAAAAATGTTTTTCTTTGTCGTCACTAGGGAAGGATAACTTTTATATTTTTTTCTATTATAAATGGATTTCATAAAAAAAATGCAAACCATGAAGTCGTCTTGTCAAATTTTTTCAATAGTTGAGTACAGTAACAACTAGACACAATCATTTTAAGCAAGGATATAAAAAACACTAATTCAACTGCCATAAAAGCAAATTTGCTTTAAGTATATTTAAACTAGGTGTAGGAAAGGGGAATGTAAAATTATTTTTTAAAATACAGACGCACACGACATTCAAATAAACAATCCGTAAAAAGGTTATATTAAAACACTCATAATCAAAAACGATACTTCATTTTTTAGTTTTAAGAATAGCGTCAAAACAAACAAACAAATATAAAGACGAATAAAATAGATCAAATTATTATTATAATACAGCGACATACACAGATCTATACATAATTTCTTATTTCCGTTTCTAGTTGCTTTGTCTTATAATTCCTAATTTTGCTGCTTCCATAGAAATAATAAGGTAATAGAAATGGTATATTGCGCGGTGATCCATCGAAACGCGTATCACCAGTACACATGGCTACACCAAGGAATAAATTAATATTCATTGCGTAATACATTTCTTTTTGTGATACGATACTCTTCTATTGGCATGGAACATAAGTAGCAATGTATTAAGTATGAGGAATAAAGTCGAAAGTTGCGCCATTCATTAAAATTATAGTAGAATACGGCTTAATGTTTTTAAAAATAAAACATCAATATTACTACAAAGTACAAAGATACATACCAATAAAATGTTATTATTTTACACGTTGCAGACGACGAACTTTTACGTTGGGAAATTCTGGAAATTTCCAATTTTTACCTCGCTTGGTATGACAAATCTGTTAGAGACTAAAAGTAAGCGCCCGTTGGTGCTATCTGCGTCACCTGTGTGGCGACAAGGTCACGCACGCTTAGCATTTCTATTATCTTATTATTTAGATTTTTATGGCTGCTTCATTATATGCTTTTCTAACGGCGCTGCCGCACTAATGTTATAAAATGAATTACTAACGCTTGTAAACCTTTAGCAACACTCATTTTAATATTGCACCATAATGTTATAAATATTGTGATTAAAAATTATTACCGCAATAAAAAAAAAGTGTTGCTTGCAGTAACTATTAGAAGTAAAATGTTGATATAATTTCTATGATATGGTTTTCATAATATTTTAACTAAATATAAATTTATTAAGAAATAAGAATTATACTAGAAATATAAAAAGACTAGTTTTAGTCAAGACTAAGAAAATATATAAACTAGCGAGACTATTCTTCAATAACTCAAAGATTGACTAAACACACGCCAAAACATTAAGATTATATTTATAATTATTGCAATTTAGAATGTATGTTGTTCGTTATTGCATTTTTCTCCTCTCATTTAATACTGATATCAAGGGAAAATAATAAAATTGACATAAATGTATAAATTACTTTCTGACATTAATCGATAAGTATACATAATTATTATTAGACATTTTCAGTGTTATTACAAAAAAGTCATACAGACTTTTAACACGTGTTCAAAAAAGTCCAATTACAAAACATATTTTACGCAATGTTTAGAACTAAACACTCCTTAGACATTGTTTTAAATTAAACACACACAAGGGCATCTCTTTGTGTCAATTTTGTTTTGAATTCCCTTTGCGAGTGTAGTAAAATTAATAAATCCGACGTAGGGACTTCAGCCTTGTTTATTCATTTGATTATATTGATATGTTTAGGTAAACACGATCTAAACAGTGTTTTGTAATAGACAAAGATGAACACTGTTTTAAGCAGCATCTAATCGTAAAACACTGTTTAGCTAAACAAATTTTCACGTAGCGTTTTAATTTTTTTTTGTAATAACACTGTTTGCTTTTATAATTTATTGAATTGAAAGAATACACAAAGAAATATATTAATGATAAAAACGCCATCTAGGGATGAACATGTATAACTTGATACGCAAAAGAAAGTGTCTGTGTCAGCTCCGATACGGATTTGATATGAAAACCAATTAATTAAAGGAGTAAACTCCAAAAGTAACTTTTGGTCAATAGAGAGACGTTACATGCCGAGTCTAATTATATAATAATTATATAATAATATTATGTTAAGTACCAGTGACATGATCGATACTTACAACAGAATCAAGGCGTGATTTATGAATAAGAATAATAACTAAAGTAAAAGATAAATCGACGGTCTTAGACCTAAAAGTTTAAATAACATAGTATATTTCAATATATTTTAATGATATTGACAATGCAGAAATTGTTGGAAAATATATTAAAATATATTAAAGAGTAAAATTAAATTGTGTAAAATAAAAATAGTAATGATAAAATTGTTCCTAGGTTCATCCTAATCTAATTGCCTAATACACTAGTAAATATATTTATTCGAGTACAATTTTCTTTGTCATTCACGCTTCACTGATTACATTACCAAAAAATGCGTTTTAGAGAAATAATATAACATACCGGCTTCAGGCTCACAGCACGCAAAATAGGCGCAAAAGCGTCGAGTTGCGGAAACCAGCCTGACCTCAAGTAACAAGTAATATAACATACAACACAGTGGTATTTACCAAAGGTAAACCGAACGATTCCAACGTAAAATTTGCAATTTCTCGTATTAAAATTTATGATTTCATTATGTCATATACAGATTTATAAATAAAGACAGATGGAGCATGCTGAACACGCGAGTGACGCCGCCAAAGCGAATACAAATTCAAAAGCGAACACAATCTAATAGACGTTTAGAGTACGACGCCATGTCAAGCACTGGAGCGCGCTTTTGAATTTGTATTCGCTTTGGTGGCGTCACTTGCATGTTCGGTATGCTCCATCTGTCTTTATTTATAAATCTGTGATGTCATAATATAAAATTATAAGTATTCACTTTTGTCGGCAGTTCCTAATATGTTTGCCCGTTTTTTGTGTGTGCATTTCAGTATATAACATATATATATCTAAGGCAACGTAGTCAGCGATACACACAAAACTCATACATTCTTAAATACTTATTACCATCAAAATCACAATGTATTATTTTAAGAAAATTCATGCATTCAAAGTACAAAATATCAACACTGGCATATTATAACTAAAGCCTAAGTAAAACGGAATTTAAGATAGATATTCTATTATCTTTGAGATCCAGCTATCAGAAGTAATAGTACTGCACACTCAACTCGTTATATTTATTTAACAATATATTCATATTATACTTATAGACTATAATATTATAGTCTGTATTGATAGAATAATAAAAGTATGTAACCAAATGGTACTAAATAGTTTCTACAATAAAAATCGTTAGCCACCATAATATTATCTATATACTCAACTGATTATAAAACTCAAAATGCTGTTACTAAACAATATCCTTGTAAAAGTTTGCATAGTAGTTGTTATAATCTATACATATAAATTAATTTGAAGTGTCTGTTTGTAATATTGAAATAAACGCTCTTTACTTCGTGCATAACGTGTTCTTTTATGTATTATTAAATCGCCACTGCGAGAGTTTACGTTCACATATATCACAAGTATACAGTTTTTCTCCAGTATATAATATGTGGTACATATACCAAATCGACGTTTTTTACAATTTTTGTATATACGTCTGTTTTTTCCGGCTAACCTATGAAATCTATTTTTACTGGCAGGTGCTTTTATATTATGGAGTAACTTAGGCTATAAAAATAATAGATCATTAAACCGGATAGGTCTGTAAATGTAAGGTAAAGCGGGCGAATCCGCGGGCAACAGCTAGTCAGATATAAATACCTTAAATTCCGTTTTATGAAGCTTAGTTGAATACTAATTCTACGGAGCAAATACTTGATTATACTTCAATATGGGAATCCGGCATAGGAGGGTGTTTTAGTTTCTTCGGATCCAGAATGGAAGGCTTTTGTGTGCGCGTGTGCCACACATACACCTTCGTACAATTCTCCGCTAGAGGCTCCAATTCGTCCTTCGTTGTGAAGTATTTTAAAATTTCGCTTTCCTGAAAAAATAATAAGACAAATATTAAAATTAAGTATGACTTGACTTTGATTGTGAAATAATATCTAAACCTATGTACCCGTTTAATTTACCCATACTGCCAACCTAAGCAACAAGAAAAAAATATTAGCTTAGCACGTAATGCTCCTCGCATTAAGCTAACAATTTTTTTTAATAAACAGGTGATAAATGAGGTTTTTTTCATAATTTAAAAAACGCAATACTTTGAATTTGTTATATATTTGATAGACTTCGAAAAAACATTTTATGTATAGTAATTTGAAAAATAGTACCTATACTTTTTGAGTAGATTCGGTAGTTGAACGTAGGAACACATCTAACTAGCAACTCGTCGAAAAATGTGAGATTAAGAACTCAAAGTTTTGTCTACGCAACATTATCATAATGTTCCATGCATACTATTGGTAAGAGGTGAATGCCATGCTGCTTTGTAGCCGACTTGGGCCGGCTCGAGGGGTGGTACCTCCCGCTCACATAGCTCCGGCGTGAAGTTTCGTGCGGTTTGAGATTTGCCAGTGGCCCAATAGGGAAAAGCAGATCACCGCATCTGCATAACACCATAAGGGTCTGACTAATCGGTTCCCTCCTTATGACATAAATAAAAAAATACTATGAGATATTTAATATGCATTATGAGGGTATGGATACTTTTCTTTTATCATCTGCCTATTGTATGATACATAAAGCAAAGTGTATGATTCTAAAGTTCTAAACAAATTCGGTACAAATACATGTATGTATTTGTACCGAATTGTATGTTGTATTGTCTGTCGTGATTCTAATGTAAGTTATAAGATATAAGTTTTTTATCTACTGAATTTTTTTGACATTTAAGATGAAAAAAATATTTTATAACATGATCGATACAGTCGTCCACGCCAAATAGGTTACGTTACGGAGTCATATAGGTCAATGGTCATCGAGACGAGCGGTCGTTGACCGGAAAAAACCAAGTTCATAATCAAAAATATAAAACACATTTTATGTAAGTATATTAAATGTTATAGATGCATAAAATGTCTTATTAGTCCAAGAAAATAGGTGAATTTTTGATATTAAAGTTACTTTTAAGAATTTAAAAACGAACTGTGAAAGTTTTTTTTTCTTATCCCTTCTCAGGGGTGAAAAAATATAAAAGAAGTGGGTTTTTCTTAATTTTGGGGAAACGGTAAGTGTGAGAAGAAAAACCTTCTAACAAAACTTTTAAAATTTTCTTATAACATTTTTTTCTAAAACTAGCTGAGACAGGGTAGCTAGAACCTAGTAAGAAAATACGAATTTGACAATTTAAGTTAAAAAACATGATATTTAAGTTACTTTGAAGAATTAAAAAAATAAAAACTAAATTCATGCCTAACAATATATTACTGATACATGACATAAGAAAAAGTTACGGTCGCCAAAAAAAAGTTTGAAGCTTGAATTTATTTATTACCAAATAGATTTTTTTTTGCAGTATTTACTGTAGTAATATTGTCAAACAAAACTAGTTACTAGTATCATTAAAATTATCGGCACAACACAGTATATTTTATCGCTTCCATACGTGACTTATAATTACTAGCGCATGTGCCTATGCTAATTTGTAAGTAATTAAAGGTCATGTAGACGATAAGTAAAGTATACCAGTCATTTTTAAGGGCCGACCTTATCGGTATATATTCAGCACTGATAAGAGATCGCTTTTGTTCAAACAACGGAACCATCGAACCAAATAATAAAATAATGTGTGTTGTTGCCCACTTTGATTGGAGCATGCATATGCATGGAGGACAGACGGCCGATGGGCCAATAAGTTAGACCATGTCGGTTATTTAAAACAAATTGTCTAATTTGGCGTTCATTGAAGGAGACCTATATTCAGGATGGATAGAAATTACACATGATAATATGCATGCTGAAAATAGTATAATTTCATTCCGTAGATTTTTTTAAAATTATTTATTAAGAGCTGGATACAAGTCATTTGCCCTAGAATTCTGAACTTTCGTAAGTGTTGTAAAAAACGCTATCCTAATGTCCTTATTTGAGGGCAGTAAAAAATAAAATCCTAATTATTATTTCTTTACTATAAAAAGATAACTCTAAATTTTTATTTACTCAAGTCAACTAATACTAAAATAAACAAATATTTCGATATCATTGAACAGTAATATTATATTGGTTTGATATTAATTACTTTATTTTTCAGCGGGCAACACCCCCAAATGAGGTTTGTGAAACTTTTTTAATTAATAGCATAAAAAATTAGAGTTCAGACAATCTCGACAGTAGTTACACTGCGCATCCTGAACTTTTTTAAACAAGCTTTGTTTTAATATAGATGTTATCACAGATTTATAACTAAAAGACAGATGGAATGTACGCAACAAACAGTAAGACGGCTCTTTTTATTCTATATAATGTAAGGACATTATGCTTTCTAGTTGAACGCACCATCGAACGTGCATAATATCCAATTTAACATTAGATCATTTTGAGAAAAAAAAAACAGTTTATTAAGATTTTCACAAGTCGACCATGTGTTCTGCCGTGCCTGTGTCGACACTGTATCCGAAACGTCGAGCTTGTAAAAATAATAATAAACCATAATACAACTCGTAAAAAGTTGTCTCACTATGAGTAAAGTCCCGTGTAAGCACATAACACAATACAGGTGTTAGCTAATACGAAGACTCACCTGAAACCCAGACTGCACCTTCCTGGAAAACTTGGCCTCAGGATGGTCTATGAACAGAGTCGCGTTTATGGCGAAGCCCGCCATGTCTATTGGGAAAGGTCTGAAGGGTTTCCACACAGCGTTGAAACCGGAGACCTTCCCGTCCGTCACTATGGGCATCTCCACTCTCATCCCCCCTACTATGCCGACCGGCCACACCCCCACTTTGTGTATTTTTCTCATCTGGAAAGTTGAAGTGTATCGTATGAAAATATAGCAACACTAAGCCGGAATTTCTATACCTAAAAATTTGAAATGTGATACAAGGACTTCTTTCATCATGTAAGTAAGTAAATATAGGATTTCTAAATATTCAACTCTTATGTATCTCTAACTTTCGCGTTTATAAATTATATTATTAGTAGCCTACAACGCTATTGTATTATTTTTTCAACTATATTATTCCTATATTGTTATAAATACTTAGAATATTTTGGATAAGTATACGAAATCATGATATCTTCAACATTCGTATTTCTATTTAGTACTAGCTGACTTCGCCCGCACTAGCAAATAAAAAACCTTCTAATGTATCTCGTGTTACTTCTAGTACCTCCGAGAGTTTTGCACAAAGTTTAATGATGATCGGTTCATAGTTTTCAAGTTTTCGCGTGAATCGTAACAAACATCCATACTTCCACATTTATAATATTAGTTTGGATAATGGATAAGGACTTGCTGCCCCGACAGACTTCGTTCCGCCAAAGGTCCTAATTTCGCCGGTAAAAACATGAATGTAAGAGGAAAATTAGAAATCATATATATTTTTCAATACTAAATCGTAATAAAAAAAATGAAATACAAAATAAAAAAAAATATATGGGTCACGCTGGGTATGAAAAATAGATATTTCCCGATTCTCAACTACTCTATATGCGTACAAAATTCATTAAAATCGGTCCAGCAGTTTAGGGGGAGCTTGAAACAAACGAGAACTTTATGTTTAGATGTTGTTCTGTATAAATGTTAACACATGAATCATGTATTACTCATTTAATATCAAAGAATTTAATATTGACACAGATACATTAATAAACACAAATCAAAATACCAAAACATTATTGTTATTAATTAACATACATTGTTGTATGTTTAAAATATTCATCATCATCATCATCGACCGCTATCCTCAGCCGTTTTCTAAATTCAAGTGTCTAGAACACGATATTATTAGATGGAAAGCCCTAAAATGGCGATAGTCTATTTTGAAGTAAATTACATTGTTAAAAAAACAACATACATTGTTTACATTGTTAAAAAAAACTTATATTAAGCACTTTTTAGTTGTGCAAAAGTGTTTTTAACGTGCATAGAGCATTGTACCGATAATATTCCTGCATTATTTATACTATTTTAAAAACATTATATTCAGCTATAAGTTATAACAGTGTTACTGAACACTTTTTGGTGTAGAGTTTACGTTCAGTGATTAGAAAAGCGGTCCAGGTGGACCCCCAGGGGTCCACGGAAACCTCAAAGGGGGTCCACGATGAGCGTGACAAAAAATGGGGGTCCACTATCGTAAGCCATGGGGTCCATAAAAAGTTTAGTGAAGAACCAATGAGTCATTCAACCAAGAAGACCCATGTTGGCTTGATTTCTCCTATCAATATTGTTAAGAGAATTTTACTATTATAATGAAATATCTTTAAACAAGCAAAAAAAAAAGGTCAGCAAGGGGTCCACATGATGCAGGAAGTTTGAAGGCGTCTATGAAGCAAAATATTTTGGGGAAACACTGGTTTACACGGTAAATTCCTTGCAAATAAGAAGTAATTATAAGTTAAGACTCATTTTATTTCTGAACAGTAAGCTATATTCATATTTCTTATTCTTCTAACCATCCGAACCTTCCAAGCCATCTACTTGACTTCAAGTAGATGGCTTGGAAGGTTCGGATATCCACTCAGTGATAATTATTATAAATTGTATTTAGTAGTTGATTTAATATCTACTAAAAAAGCTTGAAAAAATATATAATAATATACTTATATTTGACATAGTCGCATAATTTTTTTCACTACAAAATTAAAAGCCAAAGAGCACTAACCTCATCGAAAACTTTTAATGAATATGTATTATCATCATCCATGAAATATACAACACCCCTTTTATCTGCAGTGGTTAATAAATGTTCCCGGAGCCAGTTTAGGGCAACATTCCTTTGTTCGACTCCACTAGCCTGAAAATAAAAAATAAACATAAAATACTTACTTGTATCAAATAGTTTAGTGTAAAAACAAAAATACTGACAAAAATATTTATTTTACAGCATTAGACAGTAACATATTATATGTTTTTTTTTAATTACAAACATTAATATAATTAAGATAATATATTATTTAGCACGCCATTTATCCTGTGGAATAAAATAAAATACATCCTTTATTCCGCAAAAACTTCACAAGAACTATATAAACTATAAACTGTTACTAATTCGAATTTCAGAATCAACAAGATATTTTTATGTAATCTTGTTGTTGTTATGTAAAAAAATGTTAATGATACTTAAAGTAACTATGTTAAAGAAAAAAAAAACAATTTAATCATCTTAGTTAATACTTAATTTGCATCAGAATATATACTGTATCCTATTAACAAGTATTATTACTTATATTTTCTTATAGCATTCATAACTTATTTATATATGTTTATTTATGCTATGTATATTTAAATTGAATGAGTAGCTCTAACATGTCCAACAATAGGTTAATAAGTTTAGATAATGCTTAAAACATTATATGAAACAGCCAAACATCATAAAACATTTTATAGAAAATATTAAAAAATGTTAATAGAAAATGTAAATAATTAGTGTATTATAAATTAACAGAAAAAAAAACATGTTATGTAACAAAAATACAAAGGAAAAAAAAACAACACAAAAATTCTAATGACCAACATACACAATACCAACTAGTGCTGTATGATTCCATTTTAAACACACAAATATTGATATCCAATTCCTGGAATAGCACAGAAATGTGAAAAAGTGACAATAAATATACACAAATTATAAAATATGTAAAAATGAAATGCATAAAAAATAATGTATAATATGAACATAATGAATGACAAAGTGTTGGTCGGCCATTAACCAGATGGTAAGACAATCTGTGTGCAGTGGCAGGTCCGCGTTGGATGCGAGTAGCAAGGGATCGGTTGTCTTGGCATTCATTGAGGGAGGCCTATGTTCAGCAGCGGATGGATAAAGGCTGATGCTGATGCTGATGAACATAATATCATGAACAAATACTGAAAATCAGAAAATTTATTTCTAAATAAGTTTAAGTTAAGGATGGTTTGTAATAATCCACAATCTTCCTCTAAATAGCTTACATTCTTTGAAACCCATCCATTAATCATATTTAACATATGATTACATAAAAAAATTTGGATGTCATCAAAACTGTTGTTTTTTCTTTTTGCAGTGAGGACACTGTCTTTAAATGTGGTATATATTTTTTATTATCTGTAGTTTAATGGGTCAAATAATAAAAGAGTTCAAATGTGTCAATTAGCCCACTATAAATTTAGGCCATAGAACTTTTTATGTATCAGGACAATTTTTGCAACATAGATTCTCAATGCTATTTTAATAACCAACAATGTCTGTATCTCAATGGTTAGCTTGTTGACGCTCAAGCCCGGAGGCAGCGGATTGGAATCCCACCAGAGACCAAAAATGTTTCTGTGTTCCCGGGTTATGTTATGTGTATTATATAATAAAAATCCTTAATGTATGTATTAATATAAAAAGTTGTTCAGGCTCAGACTTGATCCAAAGAAGATCCAAGCTGTTTCGTTGCCTTTTAAATTCTACAGGCGTATCATTTTCTTTAGTCGACGCGTCTTTCGTATGAATATATTTTTATTTTATTTTTCTATGTACCGACACATATCCACTTGCCATTATAGCTTTGTCAGGTTAACTGCGTTTTATTCAAATACTCAAAGAACTTATTATAATTCAAGAATTCACTAATTCAAATAAGCGTAAACAAAAGTACTAAATATATGTATTTCTGTTGTCTGGTACCCATAACACAAGTTCTTCGGAAACTTACTATGGGACCAGTATGCATAGTGTAAAATGCATCAATTGATGGTATTATTATAAATATACATTACATTGTAGTACCTTTAAGTAATTTCTTGCAATTTATTAATTTATTTTACTTATATGTGTATTCCACACATGGTTGCTGTAAAGTATCAGATTGGGCGTACAAATATCTGAATAAATTATGATGAAAATCAATAAAAGTTGTTTCATTTATCAGTCCATTACTGAACTGCTGACAACTATTTTATCTATTAGAGTTATTGTCAATGTATCAACAGTTCAACATAGTATTTATTATACTCTATTTAAAGTATTTAAATCGGGATATTAACCATGTTTTTTAATATTGTTTTGCAGAGCTCGATATTTCGACATTGTCTACGAATGTCATGTTCATGTCCGCAAAACAATATTAAAAAACATGGTAAATATCTTGTTTTAAATACTTTAAATAATGAAAATAACCATGTTAATTTAAAATCTTATTATACTCTATGTTAAAATCATGAACTTATTTAACTATAAGATATTAAACATACTATTACATTTACCAACATAATAAAGTGATTAAATATAAGTATATGTATCTAATAATATCAAAAATACACCTAATAAGTACACCTTTCAAATAAATACATAGACGAAACAACTCCATCGCATCATAGTTTTGTGTCATAGGGCCTTTAGTAATAATAGAAAGAAAAGTACAAATGATCAAATTTGTGAATAGTTTACAAACGGTCAAACAATACAATGATAATATTGTGCTATCTTTTGTACAGACAAAGACATATTAAGGAAAGTCATGCCTAGAGCTATCTTAACACCATAATGTCAATGTTTTTTACATTTGTATTTTAAAATGCAACATATTTGATAAAAATACTTACAGTTGAATGCTTAGACTTGTGAGTCTTAACATTGAGATGAGTGTATTTGAGTGTAGACTCTTGCAATAAGTTAGCAACCAATGGGGTCTTTCTTTCAGAATCCTCAATGACGATCCAATGAAAGTTTTTAACAAGCATCAAGGTTTGTGACAATCTGCAACAAGGAAATAAAAATACCAATTTATATGAATATATATATACGATGATAATAAATTACTGTCACGATGTTGTGAAGCTGTAGGAATCGATTATTTCTATAGTAAGATAATTAGTCTTGGCAATGCAGTCGAGGTCTGAGTCGTCACGAATATTTTACTTTACCTTGTGAGATCGGCCTTTTGGGCGAGTCTAGCGTACGTCGGCGTGATTCCATAAATTGTAGGAACGTAAGTAACCAGCTCCGGTGTGTATTGACATTGGAAAGCAGGTCGACTATTGAACAGAAATAACGCCACGAAAAGTAACATCGCGATTGCTAGATATTGCTTTTTAATAGGGACAAAAGGCATTTTATTGTCAGAATTAATAACAATTCGGGAGTCAGTCCGATTTAACACGTCGACTTCCTAATACTACTCATTGCTTTATGTTATTCTACGACTTAATTCATTTTCACTGCCAACACTGCGTGGATTTTATACTTATTAATTTATAAATTTACTGACTTAAAATTTACAAATAATACTAAATACAAGAGCTTTTTAGCCCACTGCTACTGACAGCAGTCAGACAAATATGACAGTCCGTGTGAATTGTGAAATTTTGAATGGTGAATGGCGATTGGTTTGATCATTGATGACGCTGTTTTGGGATGAGTGTTGACCGATTTTCTTGACACATGTCAAGTTTTTTTTTTATAGACTGCACTTAGTGCATTGCCAATGTCGACTTTCAAGTCTGTCGTAAACTATCTAAATATAGGAGAAAAAGAAAATATATTTCGTCTTTAATTTGAAAAAACCCCAAGGGGCGCGGCACAGAGTATAATTATATATAAGGAGTTCGAATGTAAGTTGAACGAATGGTCGCAATTTAGATGAGAAGTTCTGCTGATAGAACACACCTTTTTGAATAAGTACTCGTTTAAAGCTTTACGGGGGAAGTATTGTGATTTGTGGAGCTGATTGATCCGCTAGCGGGAAGTACTGTTGCGCTGATTGATCCGCTACAAGCGGAGCGTTTCAACACGCTTCTTTCGGGTTGGAACCGGCTAAGACCAAAAGCCATTCTACTAAATCTGTCGGTTTGACAAAAATAAAAATATTATAAGCATTAATGTTTTTTATTCCGGAGCTAGACTTAACATAATATTCACGTAATATGTCCCCTTCGAATATTTTACTTAATTAACCCTAGATAACTAAACTATATTTGTAGATACATAGTAACTAAACTTTCCTCAGGCGGACTACGCAATAAAAGACGTGAAAATTATCGAAAATATTTATTAAAAATAGGAACTGGTTACATGGCGCTTAATGTTGGGTTATTTAGAATGAATGTATGACACATTTAAATATAAATTAGTATTCTGCACAGCTTCTACTTATATCCATATTGTGCGATCCACAAATGGCATTTTTGCATTTCATGCATTCATGTTTTGTCATAGGAATGTCATCTCTGTGTATGAAAATTGTCCGTCGAAAAGCGTTTAACAAGGGTGGCGCGACAGTTGCAAAAGGGTAAGCTTTTAAACGTGTGTGCGTCAAGAAATCACGCACACACGCAAAAAATATGTATACCAATACCATACCCTTTTACTACAACAACGCCATTGCGGACGGTTTTTGAACTGTTATTTACCGCATGCAGCTGGACACTTTTATACTATTTCCTCATATGAGAATATGGTACTCCTTACCTCTATCCTCCATATCTACGATAGACCCGATTATAGATTTATTATAAAATATGTTTACGTAGTGAAACATTCTTTAACTATGACATATTATAATATGGATGCTATAGAAGATGCAATGATCCAACAACCGTACATAGATGCGTAGACATGTTAGGTCATCATCGCCATCATCATTAGCATCATCATCGTCATTATCATCATCATCATCATCATCATCATCATCATCATAATCATCATCATCATCATCATCATCATCATCATCATCATCATCATCTTCATCATCATCATCAATGAAAGAGAAACCGAAACAAAAGCGGCAAATGAGAGAAAGAGAAAAGACCACAAAATTAAGTATTATAATATAATTTATTCATGTTTAGTAAAAAAGATGATAATATCAATAACGAGAAAGTGAATCTTTTTATAATATTATAATTATTTTTGTGTTATTATGTAACAATTATTCCTCTCGTTTGTTTAAATTACTTATACTTCTTATCCCGGCTTTGCACGGGTGCAGTAAGTCGTTTGATTTCAAAAATTTGTAACAAAATCATAAAATTTATTATTATCCTAATATTGTACATCAATCCACACGATTTAGGTATCTATTGAATGAAAACCGCGTGAAAATTTGTTCATCAGTTTTTGAGTGTATTGCTAACATACAAATAGACAGATGCAGGAAAACAAGAATTTTATTTTACAATTTCAGTAATTACTAGCATAACTACGCGCAATTGTCGAATTAAATCAGTGATGTTACATTTTATCAAAATGTAACTTGTATATTATTATTAATATCATCGTAAATATTATACAAGAAATTTAAAACAAGAACACAGATCGCTAGAAATCATGACCGCTTTTACCCTCTATAGGCTTTTATTGAAGCTTTCGTTTCAATGTAAATTCGCTATTGACAGCCCTAGTTTCGTAGCAGGCGTAGACGCGCTACGTCGTGTTATGCAAATGCTACGATAACAATAAGGATGGTGTAGCGAACTTTCTCCCTTTGACTTTGTATGACATTAAATTTATTAGCAAGACCTACTTCAGCAGAACTTTGATACACAAGGATGAACTTAGGACTTAGACAAAGTTGATGTGCGCTGAATTATGGACAAAGATAAAGTAGAATTTTATATCTAAAGTATTTGACCCTGCTATTTTTCTATAAGTATTTAATAGAATTCCCTCCTGTAAGGTATACGAATTGTCGGGAATGAATAAATCTTGATAAATCGCAATAAAATCCGAAAACACGAAAAATATTAATTGTTTTAATAAACGAGTTTTTTTTTTTGTAATGAGTCTATATTTAAAAATTGTTAGTATGTTAGCCAGTAGCTGTATAGTAGGTAATAGTAACACGCAATACAATGAAAATAAAACTTTAAGATATCATAAACACTCTTATTTACGTTCTTTGTAGATAATATTTAATGGATACGATATTTTATGTTTTACTCGTACATTTATGAATTTGAAAATGTCGCAAGTTTTAATTACTCTGCTTTGCATGACTAGCGAGTGGCGGTAAACGTATGTTAAATTTTAATACTTTAATTTACACCGAGGGAAATAAAAAATATGAGAGAGTTTTAATTCAGTTTTAAGAACATTGGAATTATTAATTTATAATTACTTAATTGGAAATGGAACATAAAAATGACAAAAGCAAAAGTTTCAATGTGATTCTAATTTTAAGTAAAATAATATATAGGTCACTCAAAAAGAAAGGGCGTCTCATATGTCCAGCAGAGATTCGGGTCTTTTGGAGGACTAGAAATAAAGATAGTGGTACTCATGGAGTAGATAGGGAGATCCACACACAAATATAGGCCGGCGATGATCATAAAAGCCTTGAGCTATCGACCTATTCGTGAAAAATAAAGTTATAATCCTATTCTATCTAGTCTTACTAGATAAATGCTTAATGCTTACAAATAATTCGCTTAAAAAGTGAAGAGGCTACGCACGTAGAGGCTACGCATGGAGGAAATACGAATGGATGGGCTACGCAAGGAGAGGCTACGCATGGAGAAACTACGAACGGAGGGGCTACGCATGGAGAAACTACGAACGGAGGGGCTACGCATGGAGAAACTACGAACGGAGGGGCTACGCAAGGAGAGGCTACGCATGGAGAAACTACGAACGGAGGGGCTACGCATAAAAAGGTTTGTCAAACTTCGCTTTGCAAGAAAATGTATGCAAGTCTTATCTGCAATCTTCAATAATTTGATCTATTAATTCATATTTTCCCTTAGTCTTGTAGTCTCGCCGTGAGCCGCTTCTAATTTTATTGACACTATTTTTAAGGGCATGTAAAAATATCAACCACGATAAAATCAGTAAAAATTGTATATCTTATGAGTACCGAATAGCATAAATTACTCTATATTTTCACAGTACGTTTAATTTACATGCATAAGCCTTTGTCCTACAACAAAGGGAATGCACGATCATTAAATTTGTTATCGGTGTTGAATTGCATCCAAGTTCTCCCCGAGACATGTACGGTAAGCCGAACCTGACAAATAACATCAGCCAATAATGGACTGACATTTGATTTACAATCGAATATCAGAATACATTTCATGCTTAGGTAGAATAATGTATCTAGACACGCGGTAGCGTATAAAGCCAAGTTCAGCTGGTGAGCAGCACCGTAGGGTAATATTATTCTAACACCACCGGTGGGAGACTCCTTTTTAGGTAGAATACTTGTAGGCTCGAGGGAGGCTCGGCCTCTTGACCGAAAGGGTCCGGGTTCGATCCTGAACCCTCCCTGCAGAGCCTTGAAATGGGTTTTTCTAAATTTCTAAGTGCACCCTAAACACGAGACCATCGCTCGCTCATCGGTGAAGGAAAACATCGTGAGAAAACCTGCATGCCTGATGTGATTAAAGTCTATAATGGTGTGTAAAGTTCACCAACCCGCATATGACCAGCGCCTCGGTGAACGTGCCCAGCTGTGGGAAATAATATTTAGTTATTTACTTTTTTTACTGTTGTAATTTATTTAATTTTTGTTGGTCATAGGCTTAAAATAGTATAATATTATGTAGCACGTACTAAGCTGGACGGGTGTATCATAGTTGATCGGGGAGCCTCTCTGCCCATGAAGGGGGAGAATGAGTCTCGCCCCGTAGCCTGGGGGCTCTTTGATGCGGCTGAAAGGACGACGGTCAGCCCCAAACCATTTGTCGATATACCGAATCATAATATTAATTTAAGGAAAGCGTGAATGTGTGGACATTGGACATGCGTATAATACTTTGAGAGTGTATAAAGCTCGGAAGTTCTCATTGGAAAATAATTATAACCACATCGAACCTGTATTGAATTTCGACGAAATTTACTATTTATGTTAAAGGTATAAATTAATACCATACTCCTCCATATTCATACTCCATCATAATATTTGAATTATGTTTTTTTTTAATTACACTCTGTTAAAAATAAATGAATGAAAAGAAGAATGAGAGCTTTGCTGCGCTCGCGGCTACATAGGTATCACCATCTTGCTTATTTCTCCCGTGGCACAGCTTTGCTGTGTTTTAGAGGCAGTGTAATTACTGGTAGAAAGACTTGACATCTCATGTTGATGAGATGAGATGAGATACTTAACATCATGCGGCTCGTCTGGCCGTTCGCCTTTCCAACTAACATAAGAAAGTCGTAGCCCTTATGTACACTCTGATAAAAATTTAAAAAGTAATTTTGTATTGGAACAAAATTACTTTCTGACCTCCAGGGAAATACCAACAAAACTGAGCGTAAAAATAAGTAATACTTACGAGTGATAAGTAAATACGATATATGAAATAAAAACAACTTATCGTTATTTATGTGAATAAATACTAAAAGTTCCTTGATTTTTCTCTACGTGAATAGTAAAATATCACCATTCATCATCATCACCTGCCCCCATCGACTGCTAAATAGAGGCCTCCATTCAAGACCATTCAACACGGACCGGCTACCGCACGGAAATCATTAATTCAAATAATATCTTTATTTATTACGTAACATCTTGTACACTTGAAATACGTCAAAATAAGTGACTAAAAAGTAAAAAAAAAAAAACATAATATTGCCACTGTAGATAATTATAAATATTTACTACCATTCATTTTATATTCGTTCAACACCAAGATATTCAAAGGCAGTGCGAAAAGCGCTCCATAAAGATAAATTAAAAATATAAAAAATGTCCCTGCTCCAAACTTTTTCACAATAAAAGTATTTACGTGTAAGTAGGCATTTATAAAATCATTATGATAAGAGTAAAATATATTCAAATCAATGTTATAATGACATGGTATTTTTAATTATTATTTCAAATTAAAATGTCTTTATTTGGTAAAAACAATTTTCCAACATTAGGAAAGTGACAACGATTTTATAGTTGATAACATAAATCATTATCGTTCTTATTAAATCTGTCGCTATATTAATGATAAATTTCGCATAAGCATGTAGCATTGTTTTTTAGGGACATAAATTATTCATAATCTCATTAATAAAATTTATGGGTTAAATCGATGATGGAATTAATCGATTTAGTAACGGAGTGAAGAAAAAGTATTTAGTTGAGTAGCAAGAAAACGTTATTCCTATAAAATATATTCATAACTTAAAACATTATCAAGTTAATAAGTTATAAAGTACTAGCATAGAGAGCAATATGCATAAACTATACATAAGAGTACTCTAGATAAATAAACGGAGCCTTGGTGAGCGAAACTTTTGTGAGCGCTTCTAAATTAAATGTAGACCTCAAAACAAGTTTGTAATTATGAACTCATCTAATACAGAGCAACAAAGAGCCCAGTACACATGCACACTAATGTATGGGCATCGGGCACGCAGGTCCTATGTTCAGCCAGCCATTTCACTGTAAAACGTATAGATAGGATGGCTGGGGGCCGCCCGGGCTCACCTGTAGACACGTAGGCGCGTCACGCCCGCACACTACGGCACACACACTACTACACGTACATGCAAATTCGCGTGCACATTGGGGCCACGCACACACGCGAGTAACAAAGGCTGCACGCACACTGTCGAGGCGAGGCGTCGCTCGGGACATTGGCGGGCGAGCCTTCCCGCCGCGAGGTCCTGCGATAGACCCGCGCCGCCCGCCCTGGCGAGACCACTTGTTGAATCTTCACTTTTCATACCACATCTGGAGTCGATCAAATCACGTCGCGGTCTCTATTTCCAATTGTTATTATTTATCTCCCAATGATTTCGGTTGGACTTTTTCATCCTAATACTGTCTGTGATGTCTCCTCTTCCATTTTCTTCTTGTACCCGAAATATTATGTTTGATCTGTTTTTCGAAGTGTTGTTGTTACGGTCGACTTTGTCGTGATACCTGTCCGCGTGTAGTTTGTTGTTACTTTTGAATATATTTAAACTGTTGTTATACTCGTATCTGTGTTACCTGTTGACTATTACTTAAATGAATCGTTATAAATTTCTCAATATTCGCGTCGCTGTAATATAATGTTTGAAACGCGAGAGCTCCTCTGAGGTAAGTCTATTGTAATTTGATGTTTGCTAATTATTTTAATTGCTGTCTTCTCAATCTTAAATTAGTAGCGTAATCAGTTGTCTTCTTTGAAGTTTTTTTTTGTTTTAATTTCAAATATTATTTGGCACGTAAAATCTAAATTAGTATAATGTTTTTTTTTCTTTAAAAAAAAATATTATTTTCTTAGATAGAACATAAGTTAAAATATTTTTTATTTTTATATTTAATAATTAGAATTATAAAAATACCTTCAAACTGAGAGGTAGATATTATAATGCTAAACAATATTGTTTTCAATTTTGCAAGAATTAAATTCCTATATTTTATTATATTATATTATATATATACGATACGATACAATACGATAATTTTTAGCACGACGATGATATTTAATGATCTTGGATAGGAAAAAAAGCCTTGCTATTCGCTTCATATTTTTCTTATAATAATAGCACAGTGCTATATTTTATTAGAAAAAAGCGTTGATGAAAAGTAGACAGACAAAGAAGTTTTTGTTCCAGGGCTTGCATTGTTAAGAAAAAATAAGTTATCACCATCGTCAGCATTATAAGCCTTTGTTATACAGAAGTCCTGAATAAATGAGACAGATCTCCAGATTTTCGCATCTATATGGAGACCTTCTTCTCATTTGTGTGTCACCAATGTCGACACCTTCATTCTCTCGTCATCATTTTTTTTCGAAAGGTCTAGACTTTTAGGCCTTATGGCCTTTAAGTTTAATCGGTAGAATTCTCTCTCGTCATCATCACAAATCTTTGTTAAATGGAATCCCCAAATTATGCTAAAAAGATACATCTTTTTTTGCACCAACGAGGAGACCACCGTCTCATTTGCATTTTACCAGAGTCTTCGTAATGACTTTTGTCCCTGGACTCCCTCCCTATTCTTGAACTAGACCCTCCCACTGTCCCAGAACAAACACAATATTCACATCAATTTTACTTATAAGGGTCTTAAGTTATTGGTATAGGTCTCAGCCAATTGAACTAAAACTTATTGTGAAGCATTTATCTAAGGATTACATGTATATTAGAAAATTTTATAGCATATAGAAATTAATAGTTTATAAGTACCATATTTAGCAGGGCAAGAAGTTTCGGAGTGGAATTCCAATTTTCTGAGTTGTATGGGCGCTCTTAAAATTTTATTTATGTTAAAGTATCTAAAGGTGTAATTAATTAAAAATAGGTATGTTATATATTCATGCATGATTCCGACTTATACTTGGCCGGTTTTTATCAAATTATATTTTTATATTAAAAATATTGTTCTCTTATGCAAATTTCACTCTTTATAATAAAAAAAATCTACTAGTTTCATCGCAACTTATTTGCTTTTTTGCATAAGTTTAAAATTAGCATTGTAATTTTGTACATCGCATATGTTTAAAGTCCATAAAATAAACAAAAACAGTTTTGCTAAATATATTATAATAGGAAAGTTTGTATTACTCTTGCCGCCATGTTTTTATAGCCACATTAAACTAATGGCTTGTACCGACGGTCAACAGTATGCAACAATTGTAATATTATGTTATTTCAGCGATTTATAGGCTTCCATTTTATTTTTTTAGATGATCCTTTAGGTTTTTTCAATCATAGAGCTATAAAATGCACAAATATTTTCCCTAGTCCAAGTGAATGTTCCAGAAAAGTTTAACTCTTGAATTTGGATTTCGAACTATCTAACAAATTGTTCGGCGTAACGCTGTAAATAGTATAGGGTTCTGGAGAAGAGGTCAAATTACGGTAGACAGAGGTTGGTCGATTCCCAACATCATGAGATGACCGTTTTCGAGCAGTGGTTGGTTTTCGTTGGATGTGCGAGGTAGTGGCCATCTTGGAATGTTCTAAAAACAAATCTTGCGATTTCTATTCGTTCATCAATCTTCTCTATTGTAAAAAAAAATCACGCAACGGATTAACACTTGAGGTTACAATTTATCTTAATGAACACAAAACAATAAATGTTTAATAAAAAACAGGGACCGGCCACTGCGCGGAGGTCATCTTCCCACCTAGTCAAAGGCCGACCAACACTTCGTCTACTTAAACGCGACCTTCACTTTTAAACCTTATTGCGAGTGGCAAAGGATCGTCTTGGCATTTATTTAAGGAGGCCTATGTTCGGCAGGGGACGGACAAAGGCTGATGATGATGATGATATATTTTCACAAGTCTTATAGATGCAATTCATTGTGTCAAGTTGATACAATGAATTGCATCTATGGCTTAAGTAAAGAATAACAATATTTCACGTAAAATCCAAACCCAGTAGGGACCACTTACATCAAACGCATTAATCATTATTCGACACGTCAAAGCAACGAAAACATATATTTTCTCTTTGAATAGAAAATTATATTAAATGAATCGTGAAAACGCTTTTTCCGGTTCAGTTGGGGTAGTTTTTTTACACGTTCAGGCTAGTTCGAGTGTGACTAAGTTGTACTATTTAAAGAGAGGCTGGTCAGTAGGACCACAAATGATACATGTAACGGTCGCAGATTCTAATCCCGTCAAATGCAAATTAATTTGTTCGGTGAATGGTTTGTAATAAGCTGGACACTTATAATAGATTATATCACAATAACTTCGTTTTTTGGTCTTACCCAAAAAAAAATTGTGTTCTAAAATAATCCTTTTCTTCATATTATTATAAGTATCTCTACTTTTTCAATAAATAAACTCATTATCTAAATATAATTACATGTACGTAAAGATTGATTTAAACTATTCTTTATCGATCTAATAAGCTTACTAATATAAGGCTAATAAAAAAAAACACAAATAAAAGAATAAGTGAGCTGTAACTATTAGTTATCATTTATTCTTTCCGTCCAGATAAAGAAAATAAGAATACGCAAATAAGTCTTTAGTATCAGTTCAGTTCTCCATTTCCATTGCTATAACGGAAATTCTCGTCAGTATCTATTGTACAACCCTAAATCCGGGCTCAGGGTCTTGTGAGGATTTATAATATTGTTGTTGGCAGCCCTGGGTGTGCGTGTTTTATAAAGAGACTAAACTAGGTCAATCACAGCATTATATCTGCTGGCAGATCAGACGTACATACATATTTTTACGTGTCATAAAGGGATGCTTAGGTTTACTAGGGATGCTAGGAATCAGATGCAGTTTTAAACAGCTATTTTAAAAATCTTATCGCGAATAGCGTAGATTATCGTTGGGGTTGAAGTAGGGACACGGTTATGCTTATCGTCGTGGTGAATTCTATAAGCTGTCTGTTTCTGGTTAGCTGGTACATAGTTGTATTCTGGACATAATCTGATAATCCAAGTTGGATGGGATATCATGAGTACACACATTAGATGTTGTGATAAAGCATGGGATCAACAATCTTTGCGTTTAATAAGGAACCAGTAATTCTTATAGTAACAAAAAAATTGGACCTCATTTAATAACAGTCACGCGGGTTGATTCAACAGGTTAAGCTGCGCTTACGGGGGTTGGACCGTGGACCCTGGAGGCCCCTCCGACCCTTAGAGAGCGCTTTATGTCATTGCTTTTGATTGATATCTTGGATCTTTGACAGATATTTACGGCTTCTCAGAAGTCTGAAAGTCTGACAACCAATCTTTACAACGGGGCACCGTATTACCCAGAAACTGGGTTGTGGATGTCAGATGGGCAGTAGCTATATTTGAAATATCGGTATACAGCTGCGTCCGGTTAGATTGAAAGCCAAACCCAAATAAAATTGAGAAAATACTACGCTTAAAAAGAAGAGTATACTGTTGTAGTAACGAAATATTTAGTCAAACTTAACACTAATTAGAAGTTACATCAATACGTTACGTTTACGTTAGAAGGAACTGCCGGATATTACGTCAAAATTCCAATTTTTATCCACATCATATCGATGTGCAGAAACCCACTACAACTCGATTGTCACAGCATTCTTGCCTCGCACCAACAAAATCGGCTGCCACTGCTGTGTGGTTCGTAAACACGGTATTTCTAAGACACAACAGACTTCAGAGGAAAGAGCATACTCCTATTTAAAAGCCGGTGTCTATGGATATCGATATCACTTACCATTATGTGAACTGACTGTATATTTTTCCACTCTTTTTAAAAAAAATAAAACTAACATAAAAAGGCTAGTACTTAGTTCCTAACGATGTGTGAAGTTTAATCCAACTGTAGCACTATTTCAGCTTAAACTTTTTACGCTTATAAAAGAGAAAAATATAAATGATACAATAAAAAATTAAGTGTAAATAAAATAAGCTTTTATAAGGTCTGTATTTCAGTTCGTTTTCTGAAATCTTTATAATTATATTTGTCAAGCAGTACCTAACGTACCGGAGCTAAATATTTTATCGCGTCTGAACGTTATCTTTAATTTTTGTTTGTTTTGTTTGAAATACTTCTTTTATATCTTTTTATTAATAATTTAGAATTTACTCGAAGGATATTTGAATATAAGTAAATTGGTAATAGTAGGTGGAATTATAGAGAAATGAGTTTTGCACACTTTGATTTTTAAAAAAAGACAGAAAATATTCAAATAGTACGAATGCTAATATTGAATAATATAATCTATAAAAATTAAATCTTTTACCCGGATTTTTCACAACTATGATCTTTGAAAAAAAAAAAATGCATCAAGTTGTAAACTTCTTTATAAAAGTTTGTAAGCTATATCAATTCAATCAGTTGGAAGTAATTTGCTTCACTATTGTTGAGAAAAAAGGAAAAAATATTCACGATTAACTTTATATAGTTAGTTAAAAAATACATTAATGTTTTATATTCTAGACGTTCTTAAGGTTATGTATTTTGTTCGTTTCGGATACTTCTCAGCCATACAATATAATTTAGTAGTTATTATGGGACATTTTACTTTTACAATAAGTACAAAAGTTAGTATTCTTAAAAGTTAGCTCCTATCGTCATCATCATCAGCCTCTAACCACCCACTGTTGAACATAAACTCCTTCAAAGACCATCTAGATTTCCCTACTTAAGAAATAGGATTTATAATTAAATAAGATTTATTTCACATTTTAAGCTTGGCTAGTATTGGAACAAAGTTCCTTACGGCAGGCTTGGAGGGGGTAGGGATTTTGCTGCGCGACCGAACTGAAAAAAATGTGACAGTAAAACCGTAAGAAAAGGTGAGTGGAATAAAAAGCGTTAAATGAGACGTGCGCAGGCACGACAGTCGCATACACAAGCGAGTAGTGTATAATACCTTTCTTTTTAGCCGAAGGAACTTTGTTCCTACCTGGTGTCCCACGACACCACATTTTTTTTAAACACAGTATATATATGTACTAAGGCAGTTACCGGTCGTCTTGGCATTCATTGAGGGAGGCCTATGTTCAGCAGTGGACGGATTATGATGATGATGAAGGCAGTTATGTTTATCCACTCGTATGAGTTTCCACCTGGGTAGTCGAGGTCACGGGACATCTTACCCTAAGCAATGGACTTAAATTTCTGCTTCAATGTGCTTCTTTTGGATATTGATTATCAAGTATGACTAGTTGAATGAAGTAGCGCTAAATAGATAATGAACTATATACTTTATAGGCCGATTCGATTTAGAACTTGTTGTAATTTCGTCGTTTTATTCAACTTTAAATAAGAGGAGGTTCTCTATTCTACTGTTTTTTATATATTTGTATGTTTGCTACGTGATTATTTCGCCAAATATGACAATTTGTTCCGCTCGCTTTGAAAAAAAAAACAAAATAAAATTAGGTATGCACATTAATTATGTATAGTAGAGTAGGGAGGCCTATGTTCAGCAGTGGACGGATAAAGGCTGATGATGGTGATGATGATGATGATGAGAGTAAGCAGCTATTGGACAGCCTGAAAGTAAGCGATCACCGTCGGCCATGAATATAACATTACCGGGTTTCAGCTCAGTTCATGGTAGTTGCTTATACGGAGATGAAAGAACGTCTCAGTCTCATTTTTGCTTACCTGTCCTATCTGTCCTGCCTGTCCTGCACTTCGTTCCTGGTTGAGGAGATATTATGCGTAGTCAAAAGTTTAATTAAACATTTTTTAGATAAATTTATACATTTCACATTCAAAAAATATATGAGTCTTGATCTTATATTAAGGTGGTCAGGTATTCAAACTTATTTTTGAAAAAAAAAATGTCGATAGCAAAAAATCAGAAAATAACTATTAAAATTATATGGATTATTATTCATATAATTTTAATAGTTATATGGCAATATTATCAGTATTATATAATATGTAAATAAATCGTAATGTAATAAATGATAATAAGGGCAAATTCTTTTTATTTATCGATTAAAATAAGATATTTGTGAAAAAATAGTTTTGATACTATTTAATATGATTTTAAAATGATATATTCATAAATATGGTAATATATTCAAAAATCACCTTAAATAGTATGAAAATAAAGCACTAAAAGATCATGCAGCACCAAACCATCTCAGGCCTATCCTAATAAAAAATGTACAGCATGGTTAAAGATGTAAATTTGACGTGTATCTAGAAATATTAATAGCTTCACTTACCCGAGAAGGCTCCAGACTTGATAATATAGAGACCTTTATGAAGAAAATATAACTTAAAAGAAATCTTTTCATAAGTACGTGTCAATAAATCGAAACTTTGATTTTGTCTTTTTAAACGACTTCAAAGAAGAAAGCGTTTCTCAATTCGACCGTATGTAATATACTATTTTTCTTCGTATATTCGACTTTTTAAAGTCAGAAATATGCAAAATAAAACCTTTCTTGTATTTCTTCAAAAATAAAATGTAAAATTCAAAAAACCTTATTACATAGGAAATGTAATTGTATAAAAATCTAAATATAGCAGCCAGACGAGCTTCGAAGAGTCGGAAAAGACAGGCAGTACAGTTACTAGTCAGCGACGGTGGTGCAGTGGTGGACGGACTCGGCCTTTCATGCGAGGGGTTCCGGGTTCGATCCTGACCCGTCCGTGTGTGCCTTGAAATGGGTTTTTCTAAATTTCTAAGTGCACACGAGACCATCCTTCGCTCACCGGTGAAGGAAAACATCGTGAGGAAACCTGCATGCCTGATGAGATTGAAAGTCTTTGATGGTATGTGAAGTTCACCAATCCGCACTGGGCCAGCGCGGTGAACTATTGGCCCATTACCCTCCTCGCCTGATTTCGAGGAGGAGACCCGTGCCCAGCAGTGGGACATATAAGGGTTGATACTTTACTTTTACAGTTACTACTAACTATACTCGCCATCTTAAACATCTAAGAAAATAAAATAATAATTTAAAAAAATGACAAAAAAAATGTCAAGATGTACTGCTATAAGGGTTTGTCATGGGCAAGTCACAGGTTATAAACTAGTAGTCTTTGGTCATGGTTGAATTTGTTCATTTTCAAATGCCATATTAAATTAATATAGTCTGCAAGTTCAAAACCTCGAAAAGTGGCAACACGCGCTGGAAAATAACGGCCTTCGAATAAGCAGGTGTAAAACTGAATACTTGGAGTGCGCATTTAGTGGTAACACCAACAGCTCTAACTCCATTCGCATTGACGGAAATCCACTGCCAAAGGTATCCCAATGCAAGTATTTGGGTGTGATTCTGACAGCCGACGGGAACATTGAGGCTGATGTTACTCACAGACTTAACGTGGGATGGCAGAGATGGAGGGCTTTGACAGGGGTTTTATGTGACACTAAAATGCCGATTAAAACCAAAGGCAAAATATATAAGACCGCAGTCAGACCAGCCATGACGTATGGCACCGAATGCTGGGCAATAAAGAAAGCCCACGTACAGAAAATGCATGTAAGTGAGATGAAGACGCTAAGATGGGCAGCAGGTGTAACCGGACTCGATAAAGTGCGAAACGAGCACATCAGAGGAAGTTTCAAGGTCGCGCCTATATCAGAAATACTAAACGAGAACCGCCTACGATGGATTGGTTATGTCATGAGACGTCCCGAAGACCATGTGGTGGACCAGGTGGCCTATTAATAATAAAAGAAGAGGACGCCCGCAGGCTACCTGGTGGTCCACGGTAGCCAAAGACTTAGAGCTTGCCCAAATAAATATTTCGACAATCCAGGACAGACTGTCCTGGCGCAATAGCACGAGGAGAGCCGACCCCAAATAATGGGAACAGGCTAGGACAAAGAAGAATCTGCAAGTTCAAATAGTAGTGAAAAGCTTCTTATAGGAGAGGAAATTTCCAACAAAAATACTGAACTTTCGGAATTCAATCTCCATTATTTATAATTTTAATTTAAAGCTGAAAATAAGCCGCCGCGGGGCGCTTTTAGGTTGTACGCGCGGCGACAGAGCCGAGAACGTTATAATTATTTTTCGGGGATTAAAAATCAATTCGAAAATTTAAAAAATATGGTTTATTTTAATATTTTAAAAATATTTCTTAGTTCGTTGGTAATTTAACTTGAATTTATTTTTTCAATAAATTAAACATTTGTTAACTGAATATTTGTTTTAACTTTCGTCCTTATTGTACTTACAGTAAAAAACGTTTAATTAGTTTTAAAGTATTATATTGATATAGTTTTTTATTTAATCAGTATTAGACATTTTTAGGGTAAACTGAAACAACAACCGAAAAAGGCGAAAAAAATCCTATCGTATTTTTTCATAAACTCTTATACTTTATTGGACTCTTTTTAAAGTGTACTTTTATTTACATAGTTCTTTTAAAGTGAACTACTTTCCGCATAATAGTTTTGAGCGACGGTACAAGCCTTCATATCCGTCCCGTCGGGTGCAAGGCGGAAACTATTTTCTATCGCGACAGATAAACTAAACACCATTTTACAAACTTACATCGAAATATTTATAAAATATTGACTTCTAGCATGGGGATCGTCGTCCAATCTATTTTGAGGTCGACCTTTCCTGCATGTTAATAGAAGCTTTAGCGTTATTGATTAAAATTTAAATTAACTACTGTAACGTTATTTAAATAGAACACACTCTTATAAAAAACTGGTAGTTGTGGAAGCTACCATAAGCAACGTCCTCGCTACCTCACAGCCCTCGAACCAAGTCGCGGAAAATTTGTAAAAGGAACGCTGTACATCAGTGAAGGAAGAAAGTGTATACTTGTTGAGTTTGATGTCTTTATTAATACGCGAAGAAAACACTGCGAATCTTTTGAAAGGATTGCGCGAAGGGAGGAATTTGAAATTTGTTTCGGTTGATCCCTTGCCACTCGCATCTAACACGGACCGCCCACTGCACGGAGACAGTCTTAAACACAAGTTCTTTGGAAACTTAACACGGGACCAGATTGACGTGGTGTAAAGAGCGTATACAGATATTATTATTATTATTATTTTGTAATGGTTTTGTTTCTCTCAGATATTGAATTAGATCTCTGGTATATCATAAAACCCACATAATAATAATAATTATTATTATAATGCAAATCATTATATGAATCATCATCATACATTTGAATCGTTTATGCTTCAAATTTATAATCCTACTATCCTTTTATTGCTACTATATTATTATAAACGCGAAAGTTTGTAAATATGGATGGATGGATGGATGGATGGATATTTGTTACTCTTTCATGTAAAAACTACTGTGGGTTTTAACAAAACTTTACAATGATATAGCTTATACATCAGAATAACACATAGGCTATAATTTATGTCCGTACTCCCACGGGAATGGGAAGTACATGGGTGGAACTACGGGGCGCTGCTAGTAATAAAATAGTTTTAAAAAATTATGAATTATAAGTCTTCAGTCTAAGAACCCTATAAGATCTAGAGACCTTAAAAGTCAATATTATGAGAGTTTATAATATTATCAGTAGCGAGACGTTTATTAGAAAATAAATTCTGGGAATTAATAATCTCGTCCATAAAATTAAATCTTAAATATTCTTAAATGGATATTGAAAAATAATTTTAAAAAAGTAAGGCAATTCATTAAACAGATTTCGATATGACTGGAATTTTGTTGCTTTATCGTTTTAATGTAAATAACTTGCCGGTGAGAGGGATAGGCTATGCTACGAGCTTGCTCGTTTCTCCCATGGAACAGCTTTGCTGTCTTTTGGAGCAGGTAGTGTAATTACTGGCACAAAGACTTAACATTTTGTCTCAGAATGGACAACACATAAATGAGTTGCCTGGGCTGTATCCAGAAAAACTAGTCTATGCCAGTCCAAGTAACATAATATAAAAACATAAGTAAATTAATAAAGATAATAACCTCGAAAAATGAAGGAAAAAAATCTAAAAAAATACGTATTCGCGACAAAATATATGATTATCCAGTTCAGAATTATTTCGGCGGAGAAGCTCCCTTGGGTTCCTAAGTCGCTGTACAAATAAGTCAGTCATGCAATAATCATAACATTCCACGTGAAATATTTTTGTTACTTTACTTAATTTCGTTACAAAATTTTTTGGAAATGTAAGAATTTTCCTTGGGATAGATATAATTGGCTAACAGGCATTAACTTCCATTTAACGGCCAACAGAACCTATCCCTAAGCGTAATAATATTAATAAATAAATTAGGCTTAAAACAGATAAAATACTAAATAGGCTAATAAGGATTAACTTTGATGTTACATGTAAAAGCTAACAAAACCTATTCGGATTTGAATTCATATTTTTCTTGTTTTGTTCATATTACCTAGCGCATTAGCGAAGCCTGTTTCAGTAATAACCACCTTTTACTTCGAACCGATCTTTAAGTCTTTATGACCATAATATATAATATAATAATGTATATTTAATTATTATATTATATATTCTGAATAAGATCGGTTCGAAGTAAAAGGTGGTTATTACTGAAATAGGCATCGCTAATGAGCTAGGTAATATGCCAATATCATCATCATCTTCCAAAGCTTTTAACTGCTCACCGCTCGCCATTAGAGCATCGCTAAATGAAGACGGCTGATCCCTTGCCACTCGCATCCAACACGCACCGCACGGAGATCGCCTTCCCACCTGGTTAATATCCGACTAACACACATAATTTAAAATAGGAATGAGTTCGAAATCTATTTAAAATTGTAGTAATTTAATCATTTGAATACAAAGATACAAAGAAGAACATTTTTTTTAAGCTGGTTGAAACTTAAAAATTTCGTGTTGTTTGATTTACTTAAGAGTTGCAGTAAATTAAATTAATCATATTTATTAGAGTAACAATTTGATTCCAGTTTTAATTACCGAATAATTTCGGCAGTATAAAGCGCATATCACCCTAAAAAGAGTTTGTTTTTAGTTCTAAGTATATAATAATTATAACAATATTGTTATGTCCAAGTTGGACAAGGTTCGGATCAACTCGTTTGTATTCAGGAATGACGTTTACCATTTACCAACTTGTAATTCGTCTGACAAACTGTAACTCTCTCAAGTAATGTAATAAACCATCAGACTCAACAAACGTCTTGTACAAAACATTTATTGCTGGACCGAATTGTGAATCTAAGCCATTCCTGAATCCATTCAAACACACACAAAAGCGGTCCAGCTCCAGTCGAGCAGTCCAGGGGGTTAGTGACATACACACGCGAAGAATTATAAAAATATATATTACATAATATAATTAAATACCAAAAAAACAAAACATTTTAATTGCATTTAAGAAAGGTTTAAATCAAAATGTCTCTTGTAATAATATTAAGTAATCGAATTAATTTCGTTCAGAGACCATCTTAAATTACACTAAATTTTATTGGAGAATAATTGAAAAATAACTCCTTCCGGACAAGGAGGAAGATATTGAAACAAAGTTATAAAGTCATTAATATTGTATCCTTTGCCTGCGCTTGTCCTTAAAGCTTTTTTTGTCCTCTTAAATGAAAATGGTGAATGAATTTTAATTATATTATTAGCAAAGTAAAGTATCAACCTTTATATGCACCATTGCTGGACACAGGTCTCCTCCTTGAAATCAGGCGATGAGGGTAATGGGCCATAGTTTGGCCATAAAGCGATATTCTCGCGTTAAGAGGACACTTTGAAATTTAGAAAAACCCATTTCAAGGGACACACGGGGGAGTTAGGATCGAACCCGGAACCTCTCGCACAAGAAGCCTAGTCCATCCATCACTGGGCCATCGACGCTATTATATAATTATTTGAAAGTAATATTTTAAATTGAACAAAAATAATAAAAAATGGAATTTTCACTCAGTCTGTATTGCATTAAAAAGAAAAACCACGGCTTCAATAAGCAGCAATTTCAACTAAACTTATTTTTGCACTTACTTTTTACGAAACATAAAGTACAAAAAATATTTTTCAACAAAATAATTTCTCATAAAAATTTAATAGCCTTTTTATTTGCTACTTTTGTGGTAATATTTTATTCTGAATTCACTTCAATATTTTAGAGATATTTGTGGAGAACTCTCTTGTAATTGTCTGACTTCCAAGCATCTTACTTAATGGATAACTTCGATTGTTAATTATTATTATGAAATCAAATGCAGAGTCGTCGCAGCATTATAATAAAGCATCATCAGCGATTTTTGTTTGTCCAAATGCCGACCTGGGAAATCCTTGAAATAAGGCGAGGAGAGCGCAGGATCAATATGGGGTAGTAAAATTTGTAGGTTTGTAATTTAGAAAAAAAAAACCATTAAAAAAAACAATTTAACAATAAAACCTAGACTTCTTATTTAGATGAAATATATTCCCTTTATTTTTAGTTCGGGCAAATCGAATTTCACTTAATTCATGAGCAATGACAGTTTTGACATTGTCAAATGGTAGTCCTCAGCAAATTACACTATGGTCCTCAGTCTGTTAAGCATGGAGTAAAGTGATACAACGGAAATGCTGTTAAGCCTGAACATTCCATTGAACCGTTTTATTTGTTTCACAGTACTTTGATCTTTTCAAATCGAGTTCGGAGAACAGTTACCTCACATTAATCTCACGTTCGTCAAAGATTTTGCGACAAACCTATGGCGTTATATTTTTAGCGTTTATCGCATCTGAATTTCGGAGCGTTTGCCACTTGTCTACAGCAGCTGGTCCATCAGTCATCTTTCTCCTGAGTGTGTGACCAGCCCACTGCAACTTCAATGAGCTTATTCTTCGGTGAAATTGTTGTATATTTGAATATAAACTTTACAACAGTAATCTATTAGTTGGTCGTGGTATTGTGGCCAGTATAGCTGCGCCCATATTAATGATTCTTGTAAAGCGATTGCAAATCCCTCGCCACAATTAATCATAATCTCGACATCATACATATTCCTCCGTTTCCGGGTTGTCTTTGCTGACAACCATACCATTAATACATATTATGGTGAAATTTTATTACAAATATTAATGTTGGCGTACAATATTGTGTTAATTCTAATTGATGTAGACAAGCATTTTAGTGGGAGTGGCTAAGATGAAAGAATTTGATTTATGTATTTAAAGATAGAAAAGATATTAATATTAACTATAGTCGTAGCAATCCTGGCATGTATATCACTGTAGATGACTTTATTTCACTGAGAATCGTAACTAACATGTCGCTTTTTGCCACACAAAAATTCCTAAAATGTTTTTCGTGAATCTAGTTGATTACATTACACACACTATATCAGAGATCTCTTAACAAAATATTATAAATGTGCTATTCTAGAAAAAACCCATTTCAAGATAGTAGTGGGTCAGTATTGAACTCAGACCTCTCATTCAGAAGGCCAAGAGAGCCATTCCCCAGTGAACAATAAATTAAATCGTAGCTGAATTTTCAGGGAGCTTACTTCAAAAAATGTATTGTTTCAACATTAACAAAAATTAACATTAACATTAATATTGTTTTGTTAATGTTAATTAACAAAACAATATTAATTATTCCAAACGTATATATTTAAAGTTTAACTGTTGGACTAATATTATACAATGTTTTATTAACATCACCTGTATGTATGTATGTATGTTCGTTGGATGTTTGTAATCGACTCCTTTGGACGCAATTTTAGCCCACCTAAAACGGCTAGATTTCGTTAAAACTTTGTAAATCTACCGAGCACTGAAGACGATAAGATTATTTTATTTTTCAATTAGAAAAAGCGTGTGTTTTTGGGTTCATATCTTATTTTATAAACTTTAATAACACAATTAAAAGAAGTTAGAATCTGAAGAGCGAAGCCACGAGGTATATCTAGTTAATAAATGAGTCTTATGTGAAATTAATTCTGACAGAATTTAATTAGCTCGTTCCGGCCGGTATTTGCGAAGAATGTTGTAGCGAGCGTTGGAACAGCGTTTGATAGACGAAAAATGTGTTTTTTACCTCGGTGAAGCCGTAAAAACTATGAAACAAGGGCCTTGAAAATTGTATTTTTCAAAACTTGTTGTTTGTTAGCTGAATATTTGCTTGTATCATTTATCACTCATAACTGAATGGAAAAAAGATACTAAAATATGATATCATCATGAAGGGAAACAACTGCTCTAATAGGCTTTTTAGAGAAGGCAGTACAGTAAGTAATATACCTTACCTCTAGTAGATACGTTTACCTCATGGTAAGTGTTAGCGACACCCATAAACACCCGCTATACTAGAGGTGTACTGCCGAACTTTCAAATATTTACTATTATTATTTTTGCTCACCCAATATTAATAATGAATTGGTGGTGATTGATGTAAAAATATCATTCCATATCTATTTCAATAAGTTTTTTTTTTTTAATATAAAATTATCGTAAATAAGCAAACTCATATAATTACCAGCGGTTGCCCACAGGTTTGCCCACGTTATCTTAGATTTACAGTCGTATGTGAGTTGATGGTGGTTATGTTTATAGCCTAAGTTGCTCTTCATAAAATCCTATATGGCAGTGAAAGTGTTAAAAATCAGTTCAGCCTGTTTAGAGACTAGCCGAAACAAAAAGGCATACTGACAAAAATTATGTGTTTTTTGGTAAATATAAGTATCCTTTTAAATTCCAACAAATGCGGTAATTTTAATATTAGACATACACTTCAATTTTAATTTATCTGTATTAGGAATAGAATATCTCAACTCTCGATTACCAAGCTGAGTATGCTGCTGAATTTCATAACTCAATCATGCAATGATCAGGAATTGATGCAACACGCATTGGTGTAAATCTCATCATAACAGATTGTTAATATTCAGATGTGTATCACGTTTAGTAACAGGCCTGTTACCATATAAATTGGACAAAGGATGATAGAGCGTGATTGTGTTGTGAGTATATTGCCAGCTTCGATTCTATAACTAGCCCTTAGCGTAAAAAGACAAGTCTTAAGTTTGATCACTAAGTATCTCTGTTATTTATGCCATCGCAGATGCTTCGACAGATAAAATGATTTTAATGCGGTTCTTTGAAATGCTTTATTAAAAAATCCGGTCTGACATTTCGAGGTCATGTGCACTATTGTTTTGCCATTAGGTTTTTTTTATTATAATCTTTTTAATGATACTAACATAGTTTTAGAAAAAATTCTCGTAGATACATACCTTTCTAAGAATTTGTGTTTTAAACATTTGAAACATTGTTGATCTAAGCTCTAGGAAATCTTAATCTAAGCAGATAATTTATAAAGTTATTGGCAGTATTCTGTATACCATGTTGTATAGTATAATAAGTATAAAAAAGGCACAAAACGCGCACGCGCAAGTACACACGCACACAACTCTCTACTCAGAGTATCGAGTATTTAGAATCCGGTAATTAGTTTATATTAAAGTGTGTCATGGTATCAGTGTTCAGAGCCCAAAAAGACACTATGTACAAGTGCGTCCGTGTGAGACTAGTCGACCAAAAAAAAGAAGAAAAAACATACAGGTTTTTAAGACTTTGATGTCATTGATTCTCAACACACATGGATTTGATTTTCATATGTTTACGCGAATTTCACTCATCGTACCACACCACCACACCGCATTAAATTAAAAGTCGTATTATAATAAATCACGATATCTTCCATAGATGAGCAATCGACCGGACTAAAACTCGTATCATAGTTATCAATCTCTTAATACTAGACGATTCTTGCTCGAATATTACTACGGCCATTTTTTATTCTGTAATGTATGGCCTTAATAATCTTTAAAGTAATATTTGTAATTAATTCTACCGGGCCCTGGAGGGCTCGGACGAATGAAAACGGCCCAATGGTCTTTTTATATTGGGCCGTATGTGTAACAATGGACATTTATTACAGAAGGAAAATATTAATGAATTTTTAACGAGAATTCAGCGAATCATATATCATCATTATTTATCCGAGTTACCGCTGGAGATATTTACTAATGAACTAAGAAAACTGATCCTCTAAAATGACTACTAAGATTTGGTGATTCTTCTCAGCGAGTTACAGAGCAAGAGTTTGCGGTACTAAGTTTTTTCATTAATTCTCAAAGCTCATTTAATTAATTAAATAATAATATAGGAAAGTATTAACCCTTATATTATGTCCCACTGCTGGGCACGGGTCTCCTCCTCGAAATCAGGCGAGGAGGGTTAATGGGCCATAGTTCACCGATGCGCAGGCCCAATGCGGGTAGGTGAACTTCACATACCTTCAAAGACTTTCAATCTCATCAGGCATGCAGGTTTCCTCACGATGTTTTCTTTCACCGGTGAGCGAACGATGGTCTCGTGTGTGCACGTAGAAATTAAAAAAAAACCCATTTCCAAACACACCGACGGGTCAGGATCGAACCTGGAACCTCGCATAAGAGGCCGAGTCCACCCACCACTGGACCATCGTCTCTCTATTATAGTAAAAGGTTTTTATTTTTGTTGGATATGCTAATTACGTTCCTCCTGATGAAGTGGTCTACGCCACACATTATCTAGTTAACCTGTCATGTCGTGTCAGGGAAGTCATATTTTAGGTATTGTCTATCCTGAGACATAGGTAATATGTACCGATGTGCTACTTTCACGGGAGTAACAAGTCGAAACCAGCCGAGGAGGGTATTGGGACATATTTCACCGGTGGCCCAATGCGTGCGGTAGAACTTTACATAACTTCGAAGTCTTTCTATTATGAGGCGTTCGGGTTTCATCACGATATTTTCCTGCACTGGTGAGCGACTATAGTCTCGTGCTTAGGGCGAGCTTAGACGTTTAGAAGAATCCTTTGGAACCACAGGGGGTCAGGCAATTTGATGTTTAATAAATAATAGATAATATCTTTTGTTCTGTACTAAAAGTTAAGATGTTATCTAAGAAATATACCACCATTCTTGCGTCCAGTGAATTTTACGTTCTCACCCGTTTCGATCATCGCTTACGGACGACGAAAGCCAGAATATATGGCTCACTTAGTTGGGAACGGGCTTAATGTATCTAGATCAAATCGGAAGCTTTTAGGGAAAGCTAGGATTATGTTAAGAGAACCGCACATTTGCAAAACTGTTCATGCCTGTCGATGAATACAAGTACTATATATTGCTTATTTCTACCGTAAAAAATCTTTACTGCTTCGGTAAGAAACGCAGGACAAAAAGCTTGATTGCTGGCTGAGGCATCTTGTCTCGCCTAGTTTCAGGGTGAACTGGGATATGTTTATGAGTAACGTTGACCATAGCCTAGGGTGAACACAGCACCCTGGGCGAAGCAAATTGAGTCGAGGGTGCTCTTTGTACGCCTCTTTTAAGAAGAGGGGACTAAAGAGCAGGGAGCAAGGGGTGAGGACGGGAACCTCATCTCATTGTACTGTACCGACGTTGGGAGATTGTTCTGTGGTGCGGGGCCCTCTGTGGAGGTGTCGCGACCCTGAGGAACTAAATAGCCGTCGAGGACACCCTGTTGCTTGTAGAGTCGGGCTACATCACCGAAGGTGGCAGTGGTGGCACTCGCTGGGTTTCAGTGGGTAGAGTTGCGTCCACTTACCAGCTTTCGGGTGCAGCGAGTCCCACATTGCCGCCTGCCATTGCCGTCGTTAAAGAAAAAGAAAAAAAAGGTGGAACGTCTGCCAGTTTTTTTTTCAACCAACATAAAAAGCCATTTTCGTATTGCCGCATGCTCATTTGAAAAGGTACCTCCGCACTGTGAAAAAGCTTTGCTGTGTCTTAAAAAGAAGAATATACCGTTATTCTTCGTTTTCAACTTAACTTCTTAAGTCTCAGATAACCTAGCTTTTAATGCTAAGCGCTACCCACCAGATTACTAATCTGTTTGACTAGCAAAATAACATGAAAAATAATCATAAAACTCAATCACTGATTACGTATAAAGCTAAATTTCATACGAACTGTCAGATAAGCCCAGGTAGTAATTACGCGTTCATATTATGATACGTGAAATATAAATACATACATTTTTACATTCTTACAAACTTTCGCGTTTGTAACATTAGAAGAATAAAATAAATATTTAAATAGTTATTAGAACACACAAGTGTGTTATTTTCTTGAGGTATTTTATTTATGCCATATACTAAGTAGTATTTTTATGTCTACTACTTAATTGCATACACTATTAATTATCTATTTCCAACTGCTATTATTAACATTGTCCTATCAAACAGTTCCTTTGGAAACAAACTAAAAATATTTATTCCACGTACATTTCTAAATCCCGTTAAAAGGTTTTACATGTAAAGGAACAAATTGAGGTGTTTTATTTGGATATTTAAATAGTTCTTAAAAGCTACGTAAGCTTTTATAAATAAAAAAATCCGGTCAAGAGCGAGTCGGTCTAGCGGTAGATTCTGTACGACGGACTACGGAACAATATTTGACAAGTTGGGTAATTTTATATTATGTTATTTAATGGAGCGACGATGGTCCAGTAGTATGCGCTCAACCTCTTTATCGTGAGGGTCCGGGTTCGAATCTGACCTCTGTGGTGGCTCTGAATGTTTTTCTTTAAATTTTAAGTGCACTCTAAGCAGGCGACTATCGCTCACTCACTGGAAAATATCGTGAGGAAGCCTGTATTCCTAATGACATCGAAAGTCTTTAAGGGCGTGTGAAGTTCACCAACCCGCTTTGGGCCAGCGCGGCGCCTCCGTGAACTATACTCTGATTTCAAGGTGACTCATGCCCAGTAGTGGAACATTTATGGGTTAATACTTATCTTTATTTTGCAAACTTTAATATAGTTTGATAAAAGAAAAAAATATTTCAGACTTTCCTTTAAAAATTGGCTCTAGCTTAGTGGATTTAATGATGCTTTATTTGCAACTCTATGTTGCTTTTTTATTTATTATTATTATAAATAATATGTTTCAAAATATTTATTATTGTAATTAAATATAAAGAAGCATTTATTCGTTTCAAAGATTCCTGCGACTCACGTGTAAAATGTGATTTTATTTTCTTTGGCAAACGAACCCTAAAAAGTAACGTAAAATGAATTTATATTGCATAATAAGCTTATTGTGGAGACAGTATTAATCGGGAAAGCTCGTTTAAAATAATTATAAGGCTGGTGGCAGGCTTAATTAAAACGCAATATTTCTTGCAGATTAAGCATGCAAATGCTTTTCGTTGAATCTCATTAATGTACGTTTATTTATTATATTTTTTAATCTATATTAAAATATGTAATAATGATTGGTAAATAACAATAATAATAATAACATGTTTATTGCATGAATGTAGTGTTACAGAGATCTTAGTAAGTTGTCAGGATCGAACCCGGAACCCTCGCATAAGAGGCCGAGTCCATCCACCATTGGACCATTGTCGCTCGTTATATCATATCATTGATATACCTATTATATTTAATATTTACGTTAGAGAGGTAAAGTCAAACGTTGAACCTGAAGATAAGTGGTAAGAATCTCGCATGAATATGAATATAAAATGATTTGGTTTAGCCAGGCAACTCATTCTTACGCGTTGTCTATCTTTAGACAAAAAAATAGAAAAAGGTGTTTCTGCGATTCACACACGATAGAAGTGAAACACACGTGCTCAAATACAAGCAAGTATTAAACAGTGTGCAATATACATACACACCGACATTTGCTATCTCGCTCTTTTGTATTTGTGTCTCTTACCTGTCGTTTTTTCCGTTGCATCCGGTTTGAAATCACAACGGTTCTAAAAAAGTTTCACTTCAAAAGTTAAGTCTCGATGCCCGTAATTACTAGTAAGTAGTAGTAGTAGAAGAAAAACTGCTTCCTCAAGCAGTCATGAGCTCGTCAGAGCTCATACCTATTAGCCTACCGATATAAGCGCTTACCTCCTCTCTGTTCTTTTTGGAGACGGTGCAGCAACAAATATGACGCTGACTTCAAAATTAGCAATAATGATGTGGTAACAGGTAAATGCAATGATCATAATATATGTTTTAGGCACAATAATTAAAGAAATGCAACGATTTTATTACTTTTTAGTTTTTTATATTAAGAGCTCGATTCAATTTTTTTTAAAATAAATTTTCGTGTACTCCAAATATAAATTATATTGATAAAGATTTTCTTCGTTTTCCACAATCCCTCGCCCTGAGTTTGTGTATAATTAATAATTCAGCTAATGCATAGGAATGGTGTCCCCGGTTAAAAGGGATTCGCCTCAAGCAAGGTCTGACCGTTGTCAGTTACAGTTTTGTGTATTTGTTGTAAGTTTTAATGATGTTGGATGGAATTCGTGAAAGTTGATGGATCCTGAACGATCAATGAGTTTAATATTGGATATCTAAATTAATATTACATTGGCAAAAGTTTGTATGTTCGATTGTTCGTGGCACATTCACGCAAAAAGTACTAGATGGATTTTGATGGAGCTTTACGATAATAGGTTACGACGCAAAGGCTGATGATAATGATATAATAATATAGGTTACGACACAAAGGTTGATAATAATGATGATCATTCAATCATTCAGTCATCATCATCATCATCAGCCTTTATCCATCCACTGCTGAGAATAGGCCTTCCTCAATGAACGCCCTAATATCAGTTCTTTTTTAAATTCCCGAGTACAAAGTACGTGAAATAGTAATTTTTATTTGATACGAAGATTATAATGAAGATAAGATTTCATGATATATAAAACAAAGGTGAAACGAAAATAAAACCGAAATAGACGTTTGTTGACGCGGAAGGTCTTAACGAGATATCCGGTCCGGGCTCTTCCTCTCATTAATAGAGCTACTTTCGTATCGAAGTAATTAAAGATAATAATCTTACTAATGGGAGGAATCGTAAAATATCTTGTTTTCTTATTACGGGGGAAATCGATATTTTTGGATAACACTACTCGTTAGTAAATCTACAATACCATATTTTTCTGTATAATGGTATAGTTATTTAATTATGGTAACTACCAGACTACCAGACACTATGGTAACATCATCAGCCTTTATTTGGCTGTTGACATAGACAGACAACCAATCTCTTGACATTCGCACCCAACGCGGATCGGCCACTGCATGGCGTCTTCCCACCTGTTTAATGACCGACCAACACTTCGTCTACTCTGACGTGGTCTTCTCTGGACCTTACCTTGACACCTTATTGATCATCCATGCTCCTGAGTGCATGAGCAACGTACTGCCATTTCAGCGTACTATGTTCTCTTCAAATGACGTCGCTGGGTTTGAATTTAAAAAAAGAACATTCAGTCTCAGAATAGGAATAGACGTTGGCTTAAATCACTATAAATAGAGAAATCCTATTCTTATACCATATCATATTTTTGTGCATCGCAATTTCTATACCACTTCAATATAAAAGTACAAAGCCATTCGGGCATGAAAAAATATTCGGCCATTTTATTGTTATTTTCAACCAGATGCCACAGCTATATCAACCTCTGTACCCTTTAGCCGGTGGCTATTATTGCAAGGCGTATACTCGTATATTTGTAAACGGACAATATATTTGTGATAGAGCGACTGAATCAAACATCTCATATGATACAAATATTAAAAGATTATTTTACAACTGCAAGTCAATAGTTTAAAAGCTTCTGATGGCTGAATCGATTTTCATCAAACGTCTAGGAAACCAGCTTTTGAATAAAGAAAACCTAACTAGTAATCGTTGATAGAAGCAAAAACTTTTTTCTCAGGGTATTATTGTTATTGTGAAATTTTAAAATAAGGGCGCATCTCCACGCACGTATGAAAATGTGTGCGATTGTTTGTACCGCAAGTCGTGTCGCAAGTCGTGACGTGCAAATCATTAATTAAAAATTATTATTATTGATATTTGAACACGTACTTGACTACATGCGTCGTGGTACGTATTACGTGGAAATACAAAAAAACAAATAGAATAAAGTTTAATTCTCAGAGTGCGTAGATAGCTCCTAGTAGTTAATAGGAGTACATAAGAAATAAGAGATATAATTCTGCAATCCGACTCTTGTGCAAGTGTTGACAACTTGGAGATGTGCTACGCTCCGCTACGTAAACTCTACGAACAGTTAATAGTGCTACAGATTTTCAAGCAGTTCTACAAGCGTATATCCAAAAAGTGCTAAATGCGCCTAAAGAAGTTTTCACATAAACCAAAACTTAAGTAATACTTCCTGTGACAAAACTTTAAGTGATGTTAGTTTTGATAATAGTCATAATAATAAAAAAATGCATCGATTCACGTTGGATGACGCTGCCCACCTTGTCTATGGTGCTATCTATCTTGCCTATACATATAACAAAAAAATCCACAATTTAAGGTAAGATCAAGATATATCTTGATAGTAATGTTATATATATTCAATTGATATTTTTATCATAACCATTATTAAATATATTCCATCCATTATTGAACATAGAGATAAATAATGGCGACTTTTCGTCTTTACTGGACATAATCACCCTTTACAAAAGTATCAAAGTTCAAAGTCGAACAGCTGGCTCAGTAATCCAAAATGCCTTCTACGTACATTAGAAGATTACAAAAAAACAACTATGTACCAAAACTATTCACTGTAATATGTAAAAGGGAAACGTGACAGGGTTCTCCCAAGTTTGTCCAGGGGGATACGAAGTATATTTGGGGGAATTCGGGACACATCTCATCTAGGATAGAATGTTTTATAAATAATTATCAAATGATCCCCCGGGATAGAAAAGGTGCAAACGGAGCCTAACTGTTTAGTTGAATATTTATAAAGAATCTGGGATATGTCTCCTTAGACAGGCAACTTAGATAACTATGCCCTTAAAGCTGCCCTTCGTATTTATTATCCTACTAGTTATCCTCCTTTATTTTTACTAACCGGTTCTCTGATATTACCTTTGATCTGTGTTATTTCAATATGTTCCTCACGGTTTAAATAAGAAGCCTTTAAAATATATCATTCATAATTGAGGGATACAATGCATAGGTATTTTTCTAAATTTAATTGCTAGTAACAGAAAATAATGCGTTCAAACCAACAAATAAAACAACGTTTAATTTTGTTACTATAGTATATATTTTAAAGTAACTTTCTTGTCTGAAACTGCTGATTAGATTTGAATAAAAAGTCAAGAGAGTAAATTATATGTTGATGACTATCCGTCTTAAAATCTTGTCTATCAAATTATTTCACTTGATTGCTGGTGGTCCAATTTTGAACAATTTTTTACGTCCTAAAATACCCCATCAACAAACAAATAAACCACATGGTTTATTTATGAGGTTTTTCTTTACAGATGTCTTATTATCATGATCAACTTCCTGTATGCTGCTGGACTTAGGGACTTAGGACGTATATTATCATAAACGTTAAGACTGTCCACGCCCTATCACTAACTTTAATATCATCATCATTCATCAGCCTTTATTCATCCACTGCTGAACATAGGCCTCTTAATACAGATCAGATTCGTTACAAAACATGTCCAATTAGTTGAAATTAATTACGTATGTCAAGAATCTTGATTTCTGAACTCAAATTACGAATTCCAATCAAAATGAATGTTTGAGTCGTAGATGTCAGACATGTCGAAGTCGCTAAGGGTGTTTATAATTAAATTCCCGTTCGAGCGAAACATAATTAAAATAATCGTAACCCTTTTGTATAAACGCTAAATTGCAATAATAAGATTTAGAAATGTCTCAGGTAACGTCATGGTATTTTGTTATTAATAATATTTTTTTAAGCATACTTTTAATAGCGAGTCAACGTTTTATGGAAATTGTGGATTATTAAGATATTTTTGGTTACTTTACAGCAACCAAGTAGTCGATATGACAATAACATTATTATAGAAAAGCTAATTTGGCCTAAGCCAATTATTTGAATGAAATAAATTTCACTGTAGTGAAATGCAAACGAAGCATAAAACAATATATACTTTCCTAAAACAACACACAAAATAACATCATTATAATATGCGAATTTAACTTTATCGTCGATTTTGATTTCTGGATTTATGTTGGTATTTTTCACTTTTGTAATTTTCAATTTTCATCATAAGTACCTACTAAAACTATGATGACAAAGACTAAGGGCGGGTTGCATCGACCGATTTTAACGAATATGTAATCGCTAAAGATGTCGGTAACGAACGTTAGTGACAAAAGAGCATTGTTTTTAACAGACGTCAAAATTTAACGAAGTCTCTTACGTTAACAGATGATTTGAAACAACCGAACCTAAGCAACGATGTGTATATTAGAAATCAGGCAGTACCATCAATAAAATCATTGTAATCAACGTATTTGACGTATAACGTCGTATACATCGAAGAACGTCGGTTACACGCACGGAAAAGCATGACTCATTCTCACTTTCTGCCAGAGCTGAACGTGCAAGTGAGAGCGCGGAACAATCGACAAAGACGTACGATCGGCCTAAGCGTTGGCCTTGTGACGTATTTTGACGTTATTTCGTAAAATGAATTCAAGATAGCAACACATAAATTTGCTAGGTTATATTATTCATGGGCGCCATTTTTATAGCATAGGAGGGCAAACGAACAGTCGAAGCCTTGCAACTATCGGCGCCCATTAACATCCACATAACCAGAAGTAATGCAGATGCGTTGCCCTCCTTTTCCCTATCCCCCCCCCCCCCCCCAATGGGCCACCGGAAACTCACAAACCGCACGAAACGTGACAGTTTAGCTGTCACTTTACGCCGATTTTATGTGAGCGGTCGTCCCGGTCCAATTTGCACTACCTTTTTCTAAGGTTTTTAGCTAGCATATCCATGTAACATAAAAATATAAAAATGACAAATTTCAAGAGTTTTTGAATATTTCTTATTTTGTTAGATTTTGATAAACACGTGATTGTCGGATTCCCTCAATGATTGTGCAATTGTTACAGTACGAATTTTTGTAACATCCCTTTCTGACCAATATTATCATGATTAAAGTATCTTTGAACTTCAGGAGTAATTACTTACGAAGTTTTGCGGAATCCCGTCGCTTGGAAGTATCTGAGAAGTTGTGTGCACAAGATTTCTCTTTTTCTTTTCAAAAGTAATATAATCTTGATTAAATTAGTATATTTAGGATAGTCAATTATTAACTGTGGGGTAATAAGCATTGCGACTAAAGTCTGTTATCTGCTATTTCTGCTACTTAAATTCATTTTTTTCGGGCTCAGTTTTGTCGGGCTTTTAAGAACACTGCCAACAGACAGCGAATCTCCAATAAAGCTTACTCAACGAAATAATTTTGAATTTTATTAAAAACTTCTTATGAAATATCTAATATCTATTCATATGTTATCATGAAATTGATATATATATTTGTTTAATGCCATAAGGAGGCAGAGGCAACTGAGCAGTCAGGCCATATGGCGATTTTCGACGCTCATAGATAGACGACGACATCCGCACAAACATGCAGTTGTGGTGCCCTCGTTTTCCCTATCTCCCCCAACTCCAGTAAAATGGAAACTCACAATCTGCACAAAACGCAGCAGCAAAACTGTCATAATATGAGCAAGAGTAAAAATAATAATCTGCTCTTGGAAACCCTCGACCTCTGCTTCAGTAATCTGACCACTAGTTGACAGTAATATTTCATTAAAGGTATTAAGTAAATTAAGGAAATTAAGTAAATATTATTAAGGTATTATGATTCTTAATAAATAAATGACGGCCCAATTATTTCAACAGCCTCAAATTAAAATATAAAGATTTTTTTTGAAAGGTCTAGACTTTTAGGCCAGATGGCCTTTAAGCTCAATCGATAGGTAGGTGAGCAGATGGCTCATCTAGTAATAAAAATATAAAGATATTATTATGTTTTTCTGAATACATAAAACTATATTTTTGAATAAATACTCGTATTTATTGAAGATTATAATTTTATGAATGTTAGTGCTATTAAAATAAACAATAGCTTTTCTAATCCGAAGTTTTCGGAATAATTCGGAAAATGCAAATTTAAAAAAAAAACTTTTCAGCTATTACACACAGGCCACAGCTATACAAAGGCTAATATAATATTCTGAAATATAATATTTGATTGCAATACGATAAATTTTTACAGGTTTTTATAACTCAGAATCGTATAAAGGCGCAATATCCGTTGCGGTGGGAAGCCATCTGGGCAGGTGTTTATTGCATGCCTGTATCTTGCTATTTGCTATTTGTAATGTCTATTGGTGACAAAGCCGATCAAAATTACTTCTTATTATTTGCTGTTTCTTTAGGATTTTAAGACTAATGTATCTGACGTTTCTATCAATCCATGTCATCCCTAAATTACTTGCGAGGGTTTTTTTTTAATATTTTAATGCTTGGTAATATGTTAGTACTTTTTAATGTTAGAAATGAAAAAGCACGAATTCAAAATAATCTAAGAAGCTTAAGTTGAACCTATTTCACAAGTTAATAATGTCTCATTAAAAATCTAGACTACATTTTGCTATCTTATTTTCTTTTATAAGACAATGGTATCTAATTACTAATTAATGTATTGATGTTAATATTTATTCTACATCATATTACGCATTTGTTGATTTTTTTCTTTATGGATAGGTATAATATTTTTTATTTCATATTTTTAAAGCCATGACTCTAAATTATAAGTTTTCTTTTCTATCTGCAACCCCTATGACTGCTAATTTCTTTTTCATTCATTTCATTGAAATTCATCATGAATTGAATCATCATCACATCAATTATTTGTGTTTCGCTCATCCTGAGTAATAAGCTATTAAGCCTTGGTGCTTGTAATTACACTGTCTTACCCTTGTTTCCAAACCACAGTAACGCTGTCTCACAGGTAGACCGTAATACAGAGTTCCTCTCATGAGTATAATTCAATACGTACGTGCCGTATCTCCCATTTACTGGGTTGTGGAGGTCAGATAGGCAGTCGCTCCATATAAAATATTGGTATTCAGCTAGACTAATAGCCGACCCCAAAATACAGTTGCGAAAGGCTAGGCAGATGATGATGATGATGATTAGTATATTTTAATGTTATAATTTTAATAAAAATTAAAAAAGAACAAGTTTAATAATTCGTAAAAAAGTATTGTATTTACTGTGTCTTTGGTCCAGTTATGTAAATTTATTTATACTCAGTATTTGATAATAATAATTATGCTAGAAATGCAACGTAAAATAAGGTTGAAAAATAACTTTAAAGGGTATAAAACAGATAAGTGCTAGCTAAAATTAAATTTGACTATGCATATGCGTAATCATGAAGCAATGTTTGAATTCATTTGCATTTTACATACTCCCTTTGTTTATATCCGAAAATAACAGACTGCAAATTGTTCCACATGCAATTATATAAATTGCAAAATGTAATAAAACATTTCTCACAATTTTGCACAATGTCATACGTAAATTGTGGAAAATGATTGAAATGAAATTGAAAAACTTCATTGGAAAGCAAATATAGTTTTATATAAAAGTGTAATTAAGAAAAAAATGTTAGCATATTTTAAATATAAAAATTGAAAAGTATATTGAAATCGTTATTTTTATTTTATTTCATAAATACAGTTGTGATTGGATTGGAAATAAATTGAATTGGAAAAAAATCCAAACAAGAATTGCATTTGAAAAAAAAACTTAAATTATAAACTAGGAGTCCGCAATAGGTCTTAATTAGCTTATCTTTTGCAATATCTAAGCTCAAAAACAACCTCTTTTTATGTTAGTTGGATAAGCAAACTGGCAGTCGCGCCAGTCAAAGTGGTCAGCATCTCAATGAACATAAAACACTAGTTGGAACTGGCTCAGCCAAGATTCTTCTTTTTCTCTCTAAGTAAGCTTATTGTCAGCAGAAATAAACAGGATGATGGTTCCCATGCAGACAGAGTTTGTAAGAGGAAGTGCCATGCTGTTTTGCAGCAAAATTAGGCCACGACCGCGGAGGAACCTCTCACTCACATGAAATCGACGTAAAGTGACAGCTAAGCTGTCGCGTTTCGTGCGGTTTGTGAGTTTCCAGTGGCCCATTGGGGGATAGGGAAAAGAAGGGCAACGCATCTGCATTACTTCTGGTTATGTGGATGTTAATGGGCCTCGATAGTCTCAAGGCTGCGACTGATCGTATGCGCTTCTATGCTATAAAAAAAAGACGAAAATCGCCGCTAGAGTATGGCGCTTCCCCCTATTTTAGCACGGATTCTCTGGTGTGGCTGATGTCTATAGATGTCACCTGATGGTAAATCAGGCGAACCGACTATAAGTCTTCCCCTCATCTATTTTGTATTATTTATTCTTAAGCTATGAATAATGATGATACTAAAGTTGAATCAGGTACCTACGACTTATCCATACTAATATTATAAATGTGAAAGCATGGATGTTTGTTACGCTTTCATGCAAAAACGACTCGACGAATCATCATAAAAGTTTGTACACATACTCTGCAAGGTACTAAAAGTAACTAGGATACTTTTTATTCAAAAATTGGATTTTTTAGCCAGTATTATATAATATAATCAGTAGAAAGTTAGATTTTATATCTTTGTAAATATTAAGTTGCCAAAAACACCTGGGCTTTGGGTTTATGTGGCAAAGTTGACAAAGATATAAATTTTCCTTTAATGTGGTCGTACCACAGATATCGCTGTCACGAGCATTATAATTTTAAAACGCTACCTCTCTAGTAAATAATGAAAATTAAATTAATAATAAACCGTCTATAGTTAACTTAGTTGAAGCAAGAGGTAGAAGTAGGTCGAGTAAACTACTTACAAGGCGTTCTTCTCTTCGAAATCAGGCGAGTGGGGGTAAATGCGTTGCCCTAGTATTGGTGAATGAAGTACAAGACTGTCCATATTTTTGTTTTAATATCATGACAGTTATCCCCATATTTTCCCTCAAAATGGTGCAAGCGATGGTGATAAATAGTTTTAATGCACAGGAACATTTGGAGTATCTACTTTCAGGATGCATCGGTCAGGTTACCCTTGATTAGACCTCCTTACTCCAGACTGAGCTGTAACCAGTGCGAGGAATGTGCCGTGCCGCGCTCCCGGTTCTTGTTTCCCGCCCCTTTTGAATGGTGGTATAACCGCGCATTGGTCATACACCATTTCTTGTTTCTTCTACCAAACAGCTTTACTGTTTTGGAGATAAGGGTAAGACAGGCAGTGTCATTACATAGTTGCCTGGGATAGATCCAGATAATCTAGTTTATATTCATGATTGACGTCAATCACTTACCATCAAGTGGCACGTCTGTTCTTTTTTTGAATTCATAAAAAAGTTTATAAAAATTTTATACAAAATATATATTAAATATCTACATATTATAATTCTTCTGTGCAGTACATATTAACCAAACACTTCAAAATGGCTGCATCGTGGTTAATGTTTTTTTTTTGAGTTTCTATTCAATGGTTTAGACTAGTGATTCCGAAAGTGCTCCAGGTGGACCCCCAGGGGTTCACGGAAGACTCGAAGGGGGTCCACGATGACCGTGACAAAAAATGGGGGTCCACAATCGTAAGCGGGTCGAAAATTAATTTGGTTTCGATAGTGAAGAACCAAAATGTTGGCTTGACTTCTCATATCCATATTGTTAAGATAATTTTAATATTATCTTTAAACGAGCAATTCTTTAAAACAAAAAAAAAGTTCAGCAAGAGGTCCACCTGGTACAGGAAAATGTTGAGAGTGGTCTACGAAACAAAAGAGTTTGGGAACCTCTGGTTTAGACTTTAGATTCACAATACGGTCAACTATAAAATATTTTCTGCACTATGTCTGTTCGCTTTGTCACCTAAATATTACAAGTCAATGTACCTAAAACTTCTAGGACGGTCTAGGTCTAGTCTAGTTTTAGTAAAAGACCTATTTATAAGAATGCGGGATGGGGGAAATCATTCGGCACAAATACGTGAGTGTCGGGCGTCTCGTTCCCGGATTTATTGATTTGAATCATACACGGAATGTGATACCTGTCGTATCCCAATTTGTTATCTTGGCAAATATGTGAAGACGAAATTAATCTTATGGGATGATAAAATATATTATTGTATACAATATAATATGTAGATGGGGACACACTTCATAGGTTCAATTATCATCAAAGTTATGTTTTTATGTATCACGATATTAGAAGTTCTTAGTTTAAAAATAAATATTAAAAATCCTATTTTTCAATATTTATACCAACATTGTGGTCATTAAGGTTCAAGAGTGGAGGCCGCGTTTAGGTAGACGAAGTGTTGGTCGGCCATTAACCAGGTGGGAAGACGATCTCCGTGCAGTGGCAGGTCCGCGTTGGATGCGAGTAGCAAGGGATCGGTCGTCTTGGCGTTCATTGAGGGAGGCCTATGTTCAGCAGTGGAGGGATAAAGGCTGATGATGATGATGATGATGAAGATACCAACCTTAGCCCCAACCAAAGCTTAGCAACATGCAGTGCCATTGTTGCATTGCAACCGAATTGGGCCAGCACTTCTCACTCGCATAATACCGGCGTAAATTGACAAAACCTTTAAATTATGTACAACTAAAAATTTTAAAATAATATTTAAATACTTCGAGATGAAGTTAATTAATAGTATAAAATTGAAGTAGAAATCGTCTTTCACCCTTTTTATTGATATTAACTGACTGCATATAAGGATGTATGTTTGGTACTTTTTCACGCGAAAACTACTGAATGGATTTTGATGAAACTTTATAATAATAAAGCTTATTCATCAGAATTATAGCACATAGACTATATTTTATCCCCGTAATCCCAAAAATGGTCAGTACGCGGGTGAAACCACTGTAGTATTATAAATATTCAAAAATCGTGTTTTAAAATTGGCGGAATTTTGGCATCTAAGTCTAGTCTAAGTTTTTTATTATTCGGTAAAAAAAAAGCAGGAAAGAGGATAAGATTTACTAACGAATCTTTTCCTCGACAAACGACAGCTGATGTTAGGTGTAGCCTACGATAATCTGATGAATTATTGATGATATGCGTAAAGTCACTTTGGTATTTACGGACGTTATCTTGTTAGATTATTATCATACATAATTATAATAAATTAGACAGAAAAAGAGATTAATTTTCGCTCCATATTGGATGCGAATGGCAAGGGGTTGGTCGTCTTGGTGTTCATTGAGGGAGGCCTATGTTCAGCAGTGGAGGGATAAAGGCTGACGATGATGATAGAACATTTGTGTAAACGCTTTAGATTATTAGCACTAAAAACGTTTTATAGCAAAATATCTGTTGTATTTAAAACCAAGTAAATAGTTTACCTCGGTTCTGTCAATAAAATATCGTAATAGAGTATACAACTTTCGTGTTATGGGGTAAGTTTGGTTAAATGCTTTATACTACCGTCTTTCAAAATTTCAATACCCTGAGTGCTTTTCTTTGTAATCCGGCTACGCTAAAAAGGTTTCTATTATAACCGCCATTAATTCATATGATTTAGGTTGCAAAGTGTTTGTGAATTTATGTACAATAAATAATATCAAAATGCCAATTAGGATTATAAATTGTGATAGAATTTCGTTAGTCGGAAGAATTTCGGCAGTCATCGGGAGTGCCGATAGAACTGATAAAATATCACTCAGAATTCTGATAAAATGAAATTTCAAACTTAAATACTGCATAGTCAAATTTAAAGTGTTCGATGACGATCATGCGAGATCCATGATTCACCGAAAAAATGATGAATGAAATCGATGTCTGCCTAGTTTTAGCATTCATCACCATCATCATCATCAGCCTTTATCTGTCCAATATTGAACATAAGCCTCCCTCAATGAACGCCAATACGACCGATTCCTTGCTTGTCTTACATCACTTAAATCAGTTTCACAATGAATTAAAAATAACATTATTGATTGATAACCAGAGATTGCTCATGTTATATTGTCCGATGATACCTTGTCCCCTAAGACAGTTGATGAGGCGTGTTTCCCTCGTTAATTGGCACAGACTCCTTCAATTATCTATCTCGGTAATCTCAATGTTTCTGACCCTCATACGATTACTAGGCGAGACACGGAGACGTAATTATTACAAGGGATTGTGGGGATGTATTCTTGAAAAATAATATGACATAATACTTACTATTCTGCTAATAATACTAGTAAAATATAGTACGAATTGAAGAATAATAAAAAAAACTTTTTTTAATTAAAGGTCAAATGTATGTATGTACTTGTATCAAAGCGTAGGATACTGTACTTTTTTCGAAATATTCTATAGGTACCGTTTCTGTAAGTAGAATTTGTGTGAAATATGGAAAACAACAATTTTTTAACCTTTGAAAATCAAATATTTTTTATTATTCTGATACCATTTTTTCTTTTCATTTGGTGTTCAAGCGTAAAAATATTATATACAACCTCAGTGGATTAATAAAAGTTCGAGTTTCAAGCTTCACGTAATCACTGCTGATAAGAGTAAATCGTATATAGAAGTTTGTAAGCTTTCCCCGGCTCGGTACACTCATCACGTAAAAAGTTTTCAAAACAAACATGATTATCTGAAATCGTACAATATTAAAAATGTGAACAATATAGAAGTAGGACAGACCAACATCCCCTCCAAAATCTAATAAATGACCAAACCCGTCATTAACATATTCCGAGTAATTAAGTAAGTAAGAGGTAGTGCCATGCTGCTTTGCAGCCAAATTGGGCCAACACAACCGGGGTTGGTACCTCTCGCTCACATAATACCGGCGTAAAGTGACAGTTATGATGTCACGTTTTGTGCGGTTTGTGAGTTTCCGGTGGCCCATTGGGGGATAGGGAAAAGGAGGGCAACGCATCACCATAACCTTTGTGTGGATGTTAATGGGCATCGATAATCGCAAGGCTTCGGCTGTTCGTTTGCCCTCCTATGCAATAAAAAAAAAATACTTTTGATTGTTAAGAATCGTTGATAAGAAAGCCTGCTATTGCTCTTAAATATACCAATAATCACGTACTTGGAAGCGAAATAGACCTTATTATGATAGCAATAACTTTTCTATTACAACCGTAAAATCTAACACACAATACAGTTATAAATACCTAATTGGAGTGTAATTACCGGAATCAAGACTTTTAATCTTACGTCACAGAGTTGGCGATGCATGAAACACCAAGCAACTTATTTCATGTAAGCTCGAATATGCTTATTACTTACAACTAGCTGTTGCCCGCAGCTTCGCACGCGTTAAATTCGGATCCAATGGAACGCCCAGGGGATGAGCCGCAAATTTAAAGAAGTCACATCATTCGTAGGGAAGTATTCTCCAGATATTTTCGTAGCCAACGAGTGCAAAATTAACTTCTCTCAGAAACGGTACAACATCCTTGGCTACGATAAAATATATCACGCAGCTAGAGATCACTGGACGACGGCAATGTACGTCAAGCAGGGTCTAAGATGGATAGAAACAGGCACGATTCCGGGCAGAGATGACGAGGAAAGGACTATCGAGGGCGTCTCGATCAAGCTTTTCACCAACGTCACCACTGGCGAGTATATCAAAATCAAGGGGATTTATTGCCCGCCTCAGGCAGAGTTACAGCGTAACGCCAGAGATGAGCTTGAAGACCTCCTAACGGACGAAGCCTCAATCATCATCGGAGACATCAATGCCCGGATGAGGATCCTAAACCACAACAGGGATATGGGCTTTGGCATCATTTTGAGGGACGCGCTCAACGACAACCGATGCCAAATAGTCCACTGCGGTAAGCCATCTAGACCCTGTTCAGCTGGCAACGGAATTCTAGATATCGCCGTCATCACCCAGATGGATCTGAGAACATCGGCGAGGCAGCTCGAAGACCTCGGCTCCGACCACATGCCCTGGCTCCTTGAAGTACACCTCGAATGTGATCGGGCTGTGAGACAAGTCAGGAACATGAAAAAGATATACGCCGATGAACGAGGGCCAACAAAATTCAGAGAAACGCTGTCGCAGGAACTGGAGAATCTTCCCTACGACATCTATTCGGATCAAGAATGCGAAAACTACGTGGAAGGACTGGAAACAGCGATCACCCGAACGCTGGACAGACTGACACCGCTACACGTGCCCAAATCAAGGGACTCACTACCGGACGATATCTTGGACTTGCTTAAATGCCGAAATGAGCTGAGGAAGCTCGACTTTCAGAGCCGACACCTTGGTAGACAGACAAGTACATACGTAAGACGCTGCTACCAGGCTGTCAAGCATGAATGCCAAAGAAGGTTAACCGAACATAGCGAAAACAAATGGAAGAAATTCGTAGATAGCAAAGAAGATAACTCATCAAAGATGTGGCGCATCCAGCGGAACATCAAACGTCCAATAGCACGACTACCCAAGATCAATGGCTGTGATACTGAATTACAAACTGTGGACAGTCTGCTGGATGCAGCCATCGTCAAGGAGGCGAACATCAGCCCTGAAGACGAAGGCTCTGAAAGTCGAACACCGTACAGACCACTCGACCTTTCAAGCAAGGACGAGATAAAATTGATGTTGTCCCAATTTAAAAACAATAAAGCGCCCGGCCCGGACAACATTAAGGCCGACGCGCTAAAACTCGGTGGGGAGGTCTTTACGGAGGCCTTCCTACCGATCATTAATTATATATTGTCAACAGGTTACTTTCCGGACAGGTGGAAGCTGGGGACCTGTGTCTTCCTCCACAAGCCCGGGAAGGACTTCAGAGAAGCAACATCGTACCGGCCCATAACACTGCTAAACATAATGGGAAAACTAGCTGAGAAGATCATGATGGACAGACTCAGGCCCACGGTGCAAGCACTGCTGCCGCACTTCCAGCATGGCTTCACCAGACAAAGAGGTACTGGCACCCAGATACTCAGAACAGGTAACATAATCTGCAAAGCTCTCGAAAATGGAGAGAGTGTTGCGATGATTTCGACGGACCTCTCGAAGGCTTTTGATTCAATTAACCACAGAGGCTTAGTCAAAAAATTACAAGATGGCAATATGCCAAACAATATGATCAAACTTATCGAAAACTACCTCGAGAATCGGAAGCTTCAGGGACGGTTCCGAACAACGGTCTCCCCAGCAAAACAGCAACCACACGGGGTCCCACAGGGGTCGATCCTGGGCCCGGTCATCTTCAACCTTTACGTCCACGACATATGGAACCAAAGGGAGAGGATTGCCGGCTTAAAATTATCACAGTATGCGGACGACCTCTGTATATTGAACACATCTAGGAATCCGGACTTTGCGACCAGACGGGCTGAATGGGCCCTAGAAACTATCACGAACTGGTACAATCGGTGGGGACTAAAATGTAACGTCTCAAAAACCGAGTGTATCATGTTCACCACTAAGCGGAAATTCAGACCCTATGTCAGAATAAATGATGAGAGAATCCCCTATAAAAATAAGATAAAGTATCTGGGTGTCATCATGGACAAGCGATTGTCCATGAACGAACATACGAAATACGTGGTCAAAAAATTAAAAATGGTGAGAGCCATGCTGGCCCCTCTTATAGGCTACTATGCCAAAACTTCACTAGACACCAAGTTACAGATTATACAAGCGGCAGTGCTACCGGTCCTGGACTATGGCGTAGTGCAGCTGCTAACGAGGTATTCCAAGTCTAACCTGCTCAAGATTGAGAGGCAGTATAGGATGGCACTGAAAGCTGCGGGACAAATGCCAATCGAGATTCCCACCGACATAGTCTGGGAAATGACCGATATCGAGGCCTGGCACCTGCGAATTCATGATCTTCACAAGCTGATGATAGACAAGATGAGAGCACTAGACATTATTGATCTGGAGGCGGACGATACAAACTTTAGAACTCATGGACAGTTCAACATAATTAAATATTGTAATAGAATCGGCGAAGTCGACTATTATGACCAAACGAAAATAGGCAGAAGATGGCCTACAGGTGATAGGGCGGGTCAACCCCCTAGACCGCTACTTCTGCCATAATCTGGCACCCGTCGATTAGATTAGTTTAAGTTAGCATGTAAGACATAACACCGCATGGAAGGACGCGCATGTGCGCCCTCTGAATAAAGAAATTAAGCCAGTACACATCCCACGCGGAATTACACTAGGCTAAGAACACACCCCGGCTGGTTCACCAACCGCCGGGACAGATTGTAAAAACACTAAGTAGCAAATAAAGATTTATTTATTTATTTATTTATTTAAATTCGGAGTAGGGCAGTTCCGTACGTACGCATAGTAAACACAGACAGATTTTTTTTGAACTACCCTGCGAACTTTCATCTCCTATTTCATGCTCATATAGGTAAAAATCTTAAAAAAAGGTGGAACAATTATTATTGGTTATTTAATTCTTAACAAGTGCCTAAATGCAAAGTTTCATGGCGTCATCTTCTATGTATAATAGCGCACTTCCATACAAACTTTCATCCCCTATTTAAACCTCCCTAAGCCTTTTTTCGCCATAAAAGTAGTTTCACCACAAAAAAGTCCTTTCCCAAGCTCTAATCTATCTCTGTTCCAAATTTCATCAAAATCGGTTAAGTGGTTTAGGCGTGAAAGCGTAACAGACAGACAGAGTTGCTTTCGCATTTATAATATTAGTAAGGATAAGGATTATGTGGTATGTTTGCCAGTTTGCATATGCAGCTCGTATAATATAAAGCGTGTCACTTAAAACACCGTCGCTATACTAAGTCAGCATTCTGTGACCATAGCCTAGACAATGCTCGCCATTATATTAGATTTGATAAACCACAGGTCCTCGCGAGGCTATTGAAATTAAAAAACATCCTTATTTCAATAGAGAAGATAGCTGGCCACTACCAGCTGCTTGGGATACCATAATAAAATCTAAATCCAAGCATAATATTTCACAGATTAAACACTCAGTTAGCACCTTCTGCATAGATTGGACTCAATAAAATATCGATATATCATAGGGTAGTTTCGAATAACTTTGTAACAGTAGGACATCTGACACCTCAGTCCTTCCGTGATCTTGGTTGCTGTAAAGTATTCGAAATGTCGGCCTGATAAAAAACTAAATAAACCGCGATAAAATCTGTAAAAGTTGTTTCATTATAACTATTATTTCATTCTTTCAAAAATTCTTAAGTCAATATAGCTACTATCAATGTTGGTACAGTTAGTTAAGTACGGAAATATTCTAGGGATGGGTTGTTCCATATACTTATTGGTGATGCGGGAAATGCAGTAAATATCGAGTTGTGGTTTTCCGGTTATCGTAGTGGTGTGTGTGAAATTTGAAATTTTCACGGTATGTGATGGTAGAATTCTGCAGTAAGTATTACTCGTCATTTATTATTAATAATTGTGTCTATGCGCAACGAAGATTACTGTCTATTACGTGGCAGGTTTGCTAGTTTACATTTTCCACTAACACAAAAGAAAAATGGATTTTGCGGTCAAATTTCTACATCGACCGTTAGCAGAGGATAGATGGCGCTTAATGATAATGAAAGGCTCAGAATCAATATTCCACTGTGTGGATATGAACTGACTTCGCGGTCCGTTCATATTTAATGTTTTAAGTGGTTTTTCGTGTTGCTGAGTTGTCGGTCCAAAATTGAATATCTATTTCTGAAACGTTTCCATTTTGTTTCCTGTTACTATCTTAATTGATGCACTGCTACTGTTGAAATTGTTCAGTTTTGAAATTTAAATAGTAACTATAATAATAGTAATTTTATTCTATATATAAATTTATGACCGCGGCTTTTCTTTTGACTATTTAGTGATTCATATTTTTATATAACATACGCTACACTCTTTTAGTTGTCGCATAACATAACATATTATATTAAGATGTGAAAAAAAAAACTCCCTTTAGCGCTCTGAAAGGTTATTCAGCCGTATTGTTTTCTTATGCTTACGGAAATTTTATTCATCATAATGAAATAACTTTTATGGATTTTATCGCGGCTTATAAGTTTTTTTACATGTTCGATATTATGATCCTAAGAATATATTATAATATATCGTTATATATTATAAGCTAATATAATGTTATTTTAATGTGTATAAGATTAAAAATAAGTAAACGACTGTCGTAGTGTTTATGCCTACTAAAATAGATTCCATCGTTAGCCTTCTGGTCGAAACTTTAAAGCCTATATCCGTACCAAATTGGTTGGAAATAGTCAGGGTCTGCAGTTGAAATTTATTGATCTAAAGTTAACAGTTTCTGTACATATCATTGATAATCATTAAAAAAAAATATTATTACATTGTCAAATTATAATATTTGTTATAATTATTAATTAGCATTCAGTTGAAAAATTAGTTATGACTTTAATATTCATAATTCAAGGGTCATTTAGGGTTGGCAACTCTCTGGTTAGTAGGGATCGGTCGTCTTGGCGTTCATTGAAGAAAGCATATATTTAGCAGTAGACGGATGAAGGCTGATGGTAATGATGATGAACAGGTTCCTGGAAACAAGACGTGATGATTGACCCTTTAAAAATATAAATGTGAAGTAAATGATAATAAGTTTTAAATGTTTTGGATGATTATAACATTATATATTTTTAAAGAACCATTTTGACATTGAAATAATAGCTTAGTGAATTATGTCATTAATTTGGCTCGTTAAAATTGACGATCCACTAAGATAATAAGGAGTCAGATCAAGTTAAGATACGGGTCAATACAACATTTATCGTCGGTTCTGTAGGCTTTATAATTTCAAGGTGAATCTAAAAATTTTTGTATATAATTTTTATAATTATGATGAATTAATAATTATTGTACATGAAGCGAATCCTGGATACATCTGAAATTTCTAATTTACAGTGTATTTATGTATATAATATACCTACATAAATACATTCACATCTAACGTATGAGTTTACAAAATTGCGCATAAAATATTTATAAAGGGAAAAAGTATAGTCGCAAACACACATAGTCTAGTCACAAAACTTACTATTCATTTGTTGATAGAATATGTAAGGAAAGTTGAGTTAAGAGATCAAGAAAAGGATCAACAAAAGAGAAAGAAAAGGTCGCATTAATGTGTTAAAGCTTTGTTGTTTAAGCTAGCCTTTTCCAAATGTAGCTATAGAATATTTTATAAAATGGTCGTGAAGTAATTTTTTGTAAGCTAATATAAAAAACCCTGTTTCTAATGTATTTTTATAGTATGTTTAATGTAGTTTTATGCATCGATAAAACATAATGGTCAACCAGCTCCATTCTAGTTATATGCTCGATGGTTGCATGCTACTAGCTGTCATAGTAACTTTTATAGTAAAGTATCAACCCAATTGTGTCCTACTGTTGGGCACGGGTCTCCTCCTCGAAATCAGGCGAGGAGGGTGATGGGCGATTAGTTCACTCGCATTGCGCTTGCCTAATGCGAGTTGGTGAACTTTACATATCTTCAAAGGCTTTCGATCTTATCAGGCATGCAAGTTTCCCCACAATGTTTTCCTTCACCGGTGAGCGAGCAAAATTAAAAAATGCATTATATAGCCACATGGGGGATCACGATAAAACGTGGAACCTTTGCCCCGCACCACAGAACAACCACTCCCAACGTTTGAACAGTACGATGAGGTGAGGTTCCCATCCTCACCCCTTGCCCCCTGCTCTGTTGTCCCCTCTTCTTATAAGAGGGTTACAAAGAGCCCCCTCGCGTAGGCTCATGATAAAACCTGGAACCTCTGGCACTCTTGTGCGAGTCCGAGTTCATACCCACTGGACCATTGTCACTCTTACCAACTTTGTACTACTTTTTACTAATTTTTATACTTAATCATATTTCAAAATCTAATTAAACTAAGTAAAATTTTGTTCTTTAATATTTCCGTGATTTCATTTATTATAATGAAACAACTTTTACGTAAAATGCATAAAAATAGAGAACCACCATGACCATGGTTGCTGTAAAGAACCCAAATCACTGGCATTTAAAGAACTTAATAAATCGCGATAAAATCCGTAAAAGTTGTTTCATTATAATTTTACTTATATTTTATATTATTGAATTTCTATATTCGGTATCAAATTCACAAAGCCACGCGTGTTGATACGTAGATTATGTATAGATAGCCCGTCCAGAATGAATTAATATCCAATTGCTAATCGGTTTTTGTAAATTAAAAACAATTCAACCAAAATTGTAATTTTAAGGGTGAATGCTTATTTACATAAACTCTAAAGTTTGGTACTAAAGTGAATGTTATTTACACGATTTGAATTTTAATCACGCCTCATACAATTTACTTTGAATGGTCATAAAGTTAATTGAACGAATAATTTAAGTTAAACTTCATGAATAAATTTAATCGAATAATATTTAATACGTATTTAACATTAAGAACATAGATTTAATAATAATAATAAATCTTTATTCCAGATAACATAGATCCATACTTAAATTATTAATATTAATTTAAATAGGCAGTGCTATTATTACTATCACTGAAATACCTACCTACCCACTTCCTAGCACCATTTTATGTCTCAGATACACGTGAAGGAATTTTCGAGTACTTTCAGGTTACCTTGTTGGAATGGAGTAAGGAGCAACATCTCTGTCCATGAAAAGTGTCCCTCAAAAGCGTTATATGAGGGTGGCGCCACAGCACTGAGAGGGCATAGTTTTCAACGTGTGTGCGCCAAAAAATCACGTACACACCCATAAATATGTATGCCAACACCATAGTCTACTACACCAGCGCCATTGCGGACGGTTTTTAAACTGTTATTTATAGTATATAGCTGGACACTTTCTACTTTTCCCCATATGAGATAGTTTTCCTTACCTCTACCCTTCATGCTTGTTGTTGCTCACGAGCGATACTGACCACTTACCACCAAATGGCGTATTGACGTTTGCCTATTCAACTAACATTTTAAAAATATTGTGATGAAAGTACTGTAAGCCGAAATAAGTTGTGATTGGATTGATTATAATTATTTGTGGCTTATGTTACCGATTGATAATGTAGCTTTTTATTGACTAAAGACTTTCAAGGAATCGGTCGTCTTGGCGTTCATTGCGGGAGGCCTATGCTATAGCAGTGATGTAACTGTAACGGATAACGGCTGATGATGATGAAAGATTTTCATGATCCATTGAGTAGCTTAGACGTGAAATCGTAACAAACAAACTACATTTCGATTATTATTATATAGGATAGGATGGATAGGAGGGCAAACGAACCGCCGATGCCTTGCGACTATCGACGCCTATTAACATCCACATAACCAGAGGTTAATCAGATGCGGTGCCCTCCTTTTCCCTATAATGGGCCACCGGATACTCACAAACAGCACGAAACGCGACAGCATAGCTGCCACTTACGCCGATTTCATGAGAGCAAGAGGTACCAATTTGGCTACGAAGCATCATGGCACCACCTACTTTAAAAAAAAAATAAAGTTTTAGTTAGGATTAGGACTTCAGGGGGTCTAGCTAAAATGCCATTAAGAAAGCGTTAGCGAAGTTCAAAAATGATAAAATATATGGGATTGACATAAGGCCGCGCATAATCACGTGGTCCATCCTATACATTTTATCATTTCGAACTTCGCTAACGCTTTCTTAATTTAATAGCATTTTGGCTAGGCCCCAAGGCTAGGAATTCTTTAACTGTCAATTATTTAACATTAGAAAATTAGAAATTAAAATTAGAGATATGATTACTACACATTCTATATGCTTATACTACAGCGTTAGCTGGCTTTGTTAATTATCATTAGCACATAATATACTTAATATAATATCACAGCAAATTAGATTGCAACGAATAATTATATGAAAAAAAGTTGTGTTAGAATAAACAGTGTTGTGTCATAATAAACAGCATACCTTCTCGCTTTGGCAGTTAAAATAAATTTATTTATTCATTATGTACAATGATTCTAAGATTATAATAAATGTTATGATTATGGTAATAACGATATAATAAATATCATGATAATGATTGTAATAAAAGTACAAATTATGATATTGGGAGAATTGCAACAATAATAATTATAATATTGTTTTAGAAACACGATAGCTTTTTATCGTTTAAAATATTGTATACTGACGATATAAATTGATCTCTACTGAAAGTTTATAGATTTTTTAATAAATTTAAATGAACACTAAAACCACTGCGGGTTGCCATCAGCCGCTTGAAGGAGAGTGTCCCGGATCTGACTCAAACAGGATAGGACAGGACAAGCCCCGCGACCGGCCGGTTTGCTCAAACTAACCGGACTTCTTCCTAGTATATGGGAGCTCCTTCAACCTGGAGCACCGTTGCTGACGCCGGGACATTTCTACCGGGGCAGCTACCCAATCTTACCACGAGTCTCTTTAGACGAGAGGCTGACGGTGCGCATAGCGCCTCCGTCACACCGTCCCACGTCGACGGAAGCGGGACGGACGTACAGATAGGCCTCCCTCAATGAACGCCAAGACGATTGATCCCTTGCCACTCGCATCCAACACGGACTGATGGGTACCCATACTATCTATCAAAACACCAAGGTCTAAGGCAGTGTTTCCTAATACTACGCAAAACTAAGGGAAACAATAGAAAGTCTTAGCGTTTTCGTTTGTGCGTTGCTGAATTAATTGTTGTACCAAACATCTCTATTAATATAGATTATTTTTCAAAACAATTAATCCGTGGGACGTCACATTATTTCCAATTTGAGGAAGAATGGAATAATTTGTAAACTCAAAGGACTTTGGAGGGGAGGTGGGGGAAAAATTGAGAAATCCAGTCTTTAATTCAGTCTTGCCATTTGACATCTGACGCTGTAGTTAATGAGGGAAGTTTTCAGTTTCATTTCTAGCTTCTCTTGAGCTTATTTTATATTTCAACATGATCGTTTTAGTTACTTTTGGACGTGACAACGTCTATTAACTCGATATTACGGACAGCATGCACAAAAAAGATGACGTCATGTAGCGTTCCGAAAGCAAGAGCGCGGCACGAACGAGAGAGAGGCATGATCGAGCGATCGGATTAAAATATTGACATAGGTACTTATATTATGAGATGAGAGATAGTTATTTAATTCCATAATTTAAGATATTAAAGAATGTAAGGTAAGCCAAGATAATCCTTAACCAGTAACATTGCATTGTTGTATGAATTTAGAGAATTTGATCCCATATTGGAATTATATTTGGCCGGCTTGCTGAAATAGTTCTTGGTTTATCTTATCCTTATCCTATTTATCTTATCCTTATTATATACGCGGAAGTAACTCTATCTGTCTGTCTGTCTGTTACGCTTTCACGCCTAAACCACTGCACTGATTTTTTTGAAATTTAGTACACATATAGATCAGAGCTTGGGAAAGGACATAGGCTACCCTTTATCGCAAAAAAAAAGACTTGGAGGGGTTTGTTTGAACGCGATAATCTCAGTAACTATTGGTCGGATTTGAATGACTCTTTCAGTGTTAGATAGCCTATTTATCGAGGAGGGCTATAAGGCGAATGACGCATATAATATCATTTATAGGGCTTTATTCATTTAATGGCAATGGACTTATGCCATCCCGCTAAGTCGCCGTTATAAATCATAGTTAACGCAGGCGAAGCTGTGGGCAACAGCTCACATAAACTCAAGTGATTATTACAAACCACCATATGGTTGCTTAAAGGATCCTTTCATATCAGCGTATTAAGCATCTAATCTTTTTCAGTTCGCGGACTCCTAGCATTCATTTTAGCAATCCAAGCATGTAATAAAAAACACAGAAATAAATTTATGATAATTGTATTAAAATCATCATCATCATCAGCCTTTATCCCTCCACTTCTGAACATGGCCTATGTTCAGAAGTGGAGGGATAAAGGCTGATGATGATGATGATTTTAATACAATTATCATAAATTTATTTCTGTGTTTTTCCCTCAATGAACGCCAATACAACGGATCCCTTGCCACTCGCATCGAACGCAGAATAAAAATCAGGCTGCTATTTATTCATTTAATGGAAGCGATCCCTTCCGTCTTGGCGTTCATTGATTATGGCCAATATTTAGCAGTGGTCGTATATGAGCTGATAATTGTGATAGTGATTTATTTCAACCTACAGATACCTACTGACAAGACCTATGGATGGGGGTTAAAAGACGAGTAACTCAAAAATAACTCTTAAAGCAGCTTTTTTATCTAGTTACTTATAGCATAAAGCCGTTGAAAAAATTACCTACATTTCACCTACAGAGACGCAAAATGCCAGGTGAATTCTAAATTAGCGATGACATTTATACGCTCTCTTTTCCATTAGACTGTACAACCACTTTGTTTTAGGAATACGTCTTACATTTTATAAGTTAATGGAAATATACGTAGGGGGTGTATCACGTTATCAGACAGATCAGGTTATTTTATTCGCTATTTTGTCAAAGCTATTGAGTATAATATATTGCCTTTCTTATTTTATCTAAGAATATTCACTTAGGATTAATAAAGGAGCTTATGGCTCAGTGGTAATAGCCACGAGGATCGATCCACCAGGTTAAGCAACGCTTGCTGAGGTCGATCCGTGGACGGGGGTGACCATCCTTACATGCCGAAACTCCTCCGTGCCTCGAAAAACACCCTAAGCTTGTTGATCCCGGCTCTCATTCGTGGACCTTTGACAGTCGTTACGGGTCGTCAGAAGCCCGAGAAACCAGTCTTACTCCGGAGTACCGTATCACCCTGTTGGGTTGTGAAGGTCAGATAGCTACATTCGCTCTATTTAAAATACTGGTATTCATTTGAATGCGGTTAGACTGCAAGCAGACCCCAAAATCTAGACCGGTAAAAAGTTTAGGAGATGATGTCACTTAGAATTAATCCATTTCAGTGGGGATACGGAGTATGATATTGTGAATTTTCATCAAATTCTATTCAATACTTTTGAGTGAAAAAATAACAAACATTCATCCATACAATCTTACAAGCTTTCGCATTTATAATATTAGTAGCATAGTAAATTGTAATATGGCTAACCGATAGGGTCTTAAATAAGGCCCCACCACGGTTCAGGTCTTGTCGTGGCGGTGGGGCTCAGTAGCCCAAGGTAACACCAACACCTTGGGCGAAGCGAATTGAGACGAGGAGGCTGTTTGTACCCCTCTTATAAGAAGAGGGGGCAAAAGAGCAGGGGGCAAAGGCGAGGATAGGAACCTCGCCTCATTGTACTGTCCCGAGGGTGGGAGGGGTTGTTCTGTGGTGCGGAGCAATCCCTCTGGTCAGTCCCATGAGGGACTGACTAGCCTTCCGAGTAGATCGAATATAGAGATAGTAGATCCGGGGCACCGCACCAAAGGCGGCATTGGTGGCACGCGCTGAGTTTTAGTGGGTAAAGCTGCGTCCACTTACCAGCTTTCGAGCGCAGCGAGTCCCACATACCCGCCTGGGGAGATCCACTCCCTCGCAGGATGCCTAAGCGCATTTCCCGGCGTTAAAGAAAAAAAAGGTCTTAAATAAAGTAGTAGGGACACGTATATAATAGTCATTATTAGATGTTTAATAACCTAAAATGTAATTACAATTATTTAGCTCACTATTGTTGTATTTAATTTGAGGAAAACAAAAAGCTTTTGTCCGTATATCGATTATACTCCAAGTTTTATTTGTACCAGCGTTGAAAAACTATCCCGTAAGATCCAAAAGGCAAGCGAGAAATTGAATGTCAAGAATGCTTGTTTATATTTGCCGTTTCGTTAGAACTAATATTTGAAATATCATTTATTTACAGGTAAGTTGGAATTATGTTCTGGAATGGGATTCGGGAATACGAAGCGTGACCAATCTCCAGACGGGACGATACAGCGACGGAGCTATTTCCACGTGAATGGGGAATCGGCCATCTTGGCGTTCACTGTAGGAGGTCTATTCTGCATTGGATAGAAACAGATTTATTGTAATGATGGCGCTGATGTTAGGACTTACTGATTACTGCATACCTGTGTGTATAATTTACCGGTAATTGCAGGGCTGAGATGGATCGGAAAATGTAAGTGCATCATTACTCTTGGCTACTCAGCGTTTCTACGCTTATCGTTAATACACCTGTACCTATATCTAGATATTTTATAATCTAATGGTATTCAATCATCGACAAGAAGATATTTTTTTCAGACATCAATTAGGCGTTACAAGAAAAAATATGTGTGTGTGTGTGTGTGTGTGTGTGTGTGTGTGTGTGTGTGTGTGTGTGTGTGTGTGTGTGTGTGATTCATACACGATAGAAGTGAAACGCACGTTAAATGCTAAAATACAAGCAACTATTAAACAGTGTGCAATACACATACACACCGACATTTACTCTCTCGCTCTTTTGTATTCGTGTCTCTTACCTGTCGTTTTTTCCGTTGCATCCAGTTTGAAATCAGAACGATTCTAAAGAAGTTTCACTTCAAAAACTAGTTGTGTTAGATGATTAGGTCCCGGACCTATTTATTTTCGATAGATTAGTTCGAGAGATTAGTGTGGTTAAACAAACAAATATAATGTAATTATTTTATATTTACGTCACTAATCCCTTCCTAAACAGGTTTTCTGTTTGTAATGAAACTTTTTGTTTGTGTTCAAGTACATTTGAAAATGATTTATTTTCACAATACCAGAAAATACTTTTAAAATATTTAGTTTATATTATGTCAAAGTCAAAATCATTTTTTTTTATTCAAAATAGTACCACCAAAGTATCTTTTTAAACGACAATTGAGTTTACCACCGGTTTCAAAGCAAGCCCACTGTGAAGAACCGGTGAAACAAACTCAGTGGAACTGTGTGAACATGTGTCTGTTGTAATTCTACATATAATCTCCTAAACTCATGCATTTTCGACCTGGGATGAGAGTGAAGTTCTAATGAACCCACGCCTGTCAGATTTAATTAATTTAATTTGCAATGTAAAATATTGTTTGCAGACTTTAATAAATTTATCAGATTTGGATAGAAAAGTGTTGAAAAGTGTTAAGGGGTGATGAAATAAATGATGAAAGATGGAAAGAGATGGCGATAATGCTGTGTAATAGCTGAGTTGTGTGTGATATTGTGACAAGTGACAGCTATGCTGTCGCGTGGGGAATAGGGAAAAGGAGGGCAATACATCTGCATGATCTCTGTTAGTGCAGATGTCTAGGTGTGTCGATAGTGGGGTTTCGACTGCCCGTTTGCCTTCTTGTTGCATAAAGAATGAAGAAAATAATATATTATTACTTTTATATTTATAAAAGCTTACATAACATTACGTAAAATAAATATTTACTTATTTGGATTACGAAAATATTTTTAACTACATAGCCAATAAAATACCTTCATTTTTATTAATTAAAACAAACAGAGCAAATTAAAAAATGTAAAAAAAAAGCATATATACGGTCGAATTGAGAAACGCTTTCTTCTTTGAAGTCGTTTAAAAATATTAATAAAGCTACGAATCGCTTAAAAGTAATTAATTTGAGAGACTTTAGGTGATTGATGACGTCAGAGGAATATACTAAAGACTTTTGATCATTTTCAAATAAAATATCAGGAGATTTTGCACAAGGCTGAAATTTTCATTAACAAGAGAAAAGTTGATGTCGCATGACTTGCGTTTTTTATGGGTCACTCGTTTTGTCGAAAATATTTCGAAAAACCGTTCCATTTCTATTCAAATATGATAATTCGAATTTATTGTTATCAATATTCTCGACTTTTATAGAAATAAATATATACTTTATGAGAGCTCATCTGTGAGCATGAGTAGAAATCAAAGATGGTTATATTACTTTCCTCATTTGATTTCGGAGACTAATTTTTATTAAAGTATATTATACTTTATTAGACATTACGTTACAGTTGTTACCTTTATGGCGTAATTTTTTTCCTTTTTACAGTAATTGATGTAGAGTAAAATGTAAAAAAAAATTACCATCGTTATTTTTCATGATCTCCTCTATTAGACTTTATCTTTTAGGTTAACGGAACACGATCAAAATACTTTTAATTTTTTAAACCCATATTTAAAAAATGATTATAAATTAATACTGATATAAAAACTTATCCTTAGATAATAAAAGCAACGAGTTCTTCAAATCATACTTTGAACAATTTCAAAGTTTTATTTGTATCTGTAATAATATTTAAAAGTTGAGAATAAAATAATAATGTTATTAGGCGAAATATTCTTCGGAATACCTAGGTCCCGTGGAACCCAATTTAGGAAGCCCTGGGTCTAGAGGACATATTTTTCTAGATACGATTAGGTTATACGTTCTAGTATGCTGTTCAAAATTTGAAATACAACTGTTTTCCTCAAGTTTTCAACAGAAGTATCTTGTTTCAAATAATGTAACATTTTAAAGGCATTAAAGTCGTCTCTTTTTTATGCTTTAAAATCTTCTTCTTCTTTTTGTATAATGGCTCCCGCGCGGCTTTGCCAATATTGTCATCACGTTATTTTATCCTGTCATATACCGGTACACAATACATGCGTCAGTCTTGACATGCCGTCACTGTCATGTGCCACAGATTATTAAACGTCGTCATATTTGCCGATAGCAACAGTTTGATTAAATTTCGTAGTAGACAGGATGTTCCAATTTTGCTTTGTAAATTCAGGGCGTGATAATTATGTTTTTTAATTAATGTTGTAATGGATTGTTGATAGGTATGCCTTATGCTGACAGGAACAGAGAGCGAGAGATGCGACGGTATCGAATAGAGATGCCATTGATATTAGATTGGTAATGTGGATGTTGTGATCCTTTTTAAGTAGGCTTGCCAACGAATAATTTTAAACTATTATTGCCAACTCACCTCCATCGTAGCTGGCAAGATCAAAATTGTCTATTATGAACATCAAGAAGGTTTTTATTTTTTCGTCTTTGCTTTCATTGAAAGCGACCTATGTTCAGCAAATGCATAATGACTAATGATGGTATTATGTAACTTAACTTTAATTAATACGTATATAACTGGATGTAAATGTAATGCAACGTCGATATCAAATGCAAATCGAAATTTCAAAATCAGAAAATGCGCGCTTTAAATATTATAAAGTTGTGCTACTAATCGATTCACGATAGCACCACCCCAACGGAACAATATCTTATAAAAGGAAGTCTCTTTAGACGTCACTTCGTGTCAAATATACCATCAATCCAAGCTTTTAGTTAACCGGATACTATTATTGGGCTCTGGCTTATATATACTTAACCTAACCGAAACCATGACATCAGCAAGTTTGTGCTATTTTTATGTAAGCCAATATTTTCAATTTTCTATGTCATTTGGGTTTACAATTTGCAGTGTCACTAGCCCACTCGTGATCTAGGACATAAGATGTTCAGTCCTGCCCTTCTCTCGGAGATACAGCAAAGCTGTTTAATGGGACAAATTAGTAGGATGGTGATATCTAAGCAGACGGGGGCACGCCACAGCGCAGCTAGTGGGAACTAGGGGAGGTGTTATTGTATTTATATAATAATATTATTATTATATCATCGTTATCGTTTTTGTTATTATCATCATTATTATCGCTTCTTAAATAAATTTGAGTAATTTGAAAGTAAAAAAGATCTCAGGATTTTCATTTATGATTAAATTATTTAAACCCGTTTTGTGCGATTTAAAATTTTTATTTTGCGGAATTCGATATTTCCGTATTAGCGACAAATACCTTGTTCTCACGAATAAAGAAAAAAATCCGACCTTTTAACAGTCATGAGAATAGCTGTGTTCATTTTTTTTTGTATATACTTGTCTTATGTTAAGCCGAAGATGATGATTAAAGAAGTCTACAAACCAAATTATGTGAGTTCGAAAATATTTAGTATTCAACGTAAAAATTCTCGAAACTTCGCTAAAACAAATAATTCGATTTGCACAAGAGTTATATGAATTGAATCATTTTCCTTTGTGGCTTGAAATGTACTGTTATTGGTTTACTGGGACAATGAGATGAAATCGTTTCATGTACGTGTCCCGTGTTAAGTGTGTCAGACTTGTAATCTAACTAGGCAAGCTGTTTACTACTAACTTCAGTCTTTAAGAAAACCCATATATGATTTGAAAGCATCGATAAACTTTCAATGCTTATTCCAATTTTAAAATAGAATTTGAAATCGGAAATTTCAAGATTTTTTTTTTTTTTATAAGCGACTAATCTGATTAACATATTTTTGCATGTTTTAGTCCCAGTATAATATAATTTTGTGTACAGTATTATTACACAAAGACCGAATTGATTATATTATTTGTATGATAAGGTAAAAAATATATTCGTATAAAAAGTATTTTTCCAAAGTTAATGTAATAAATGTTATAATATTCATGATTCGTCGAGTGTTCCATTACAGAATAACTGATTCACTAAGCAGGCTTGAAATTTGTGGATTTCAAGATAAAACTTTTATGCCTTTTTAGGGCTTAAGGTCTCAGAATTAAGTACCGTTTTACGCTCCATCGGGTAAGGAAATACATTATCATAGAGAGAAAATACTATAATATTGTATTTTTTATTCAAATCTCATCTGAAATTAAATCCAGCAATCATTTTTTGACGAGCTAGAGACCCGTTCGATCCACCACTCGTTGCCACTGCTACAACTATTTACAGCCAGGATCGACAGCAACCACCAAATGACTCTTTGATACGATCACAGGTTTCAGGTTGAGAGGATCACAGGTTGAGAGACCTTAAAACTACCTTAACCTCCAAAGACATTCATCAGAAGAATTCAGTAGGAGTAGGAAATATTTTCCAATTTTCCCCGTTCCATTAAAGTAAGGGATTCCCAAAAATCTCAATACTTTTGGATATCTAAAACAAACACTCTAGCTATAAATTTTGCTCTATACAAATATAATATAATGAATATATTATGATGATATGTATAATATATTATATTATATTATAAATGGTGAAGAATTTAAAAAAATAATAATTTTATAAGCCCAGTATAAACACTGAAAACACTATGTTGGTTCATTTAATATTTCTACACAGGAAACAATACCCACGTTTTTGATTGATCAATTTTTCTCAGACAAAGAGGATTGTGTACTCCTGTAATGCTAGCTCACTAACTGGGAACAAACAGTTCCTTGTGAAGTACGAGTATTTATATCGTCCATAGCTAAGCGCATTAATGTTTCAAGTGCCTTCCTTTATAATAGCGAAGTGTATATTTGTTTTAGAAACGATGAAAACTTTGAAGTGAAAATTGATGAGCTTATACAGTTTAAAATCAAGTGCGTTGTTGAAGCTATACTGTTACGTAGCTACCTACTGTTTTAAATTCTTTAGAAAATTAAGGTAAAAATATTATAGCAATTTTACAAAGATATTTTGCACATGGCTACCCAAAACATATTATATTAAACAACAGATCATACGATCGTCATCATCATCATCGGTAGCCATTATCTGCCTGCTGAACATAAGCCTCCTTCAATTAACGCTGAGACGGCCCATCCCTATCTACTTGCGTCCAAACGGCCTACATAATAATATCATACTAATATCTAATATCTTGCTTAGCAGAAAAACGCATGAAGTGATTATTATCCTTTTTTATAGAACACTAAAAAAATATATTAGAATATCAGACATTTTTTTTGTCACCGTCAAAACCTGCGATAAAATTTATCAAAGTTCCAACAAACTGTCGGAATAGGCTAACCGTGTGGCAAATGTGAAATATGTTTCAAACTAATGTTGACGTCGCAAGGGTTGAATGAATAAATTTTAGCGTAACAAAAAATAGTTGTTCGTCAAAACAAAAACAGTTTTGTGACTGAAACATAGTGCCAATGTAGTTTTTGTGTAGCATATTTCTACTTTAATTAAAAACTAGACACACTGGTGCTAGCGCCGAAAAATTAAAAAGGACTCGTCGAATACTGAAGGCGACAATTTTTTAACAAGGAACGAAAGATAAAAACAGGACCAGTCGAGCAGTCACACTAGCGCATATCTTATATAAAAATTTCGTGTGACGTTGAATTTCCTTGATAAATTCCTAAACTGCTGAATCGTATAAACATGAAACTGCTCAAAAAATATTGCATTTTAGTTTACATTGTCTGTGTCCGTTAATTATATAACTACTATTTATTACTTTTAATTTAGGTTAGATAGTTTTGAACACGATGTGTAGCACTTAATATTTACACAATTTGATAATAGACTAGTTATTCCCGCTGTTTTATTTAAGTATAAAATATGATTTGATAATTGTATACATAGAAATAAATAAAGAATATTATTAAAAATATCTGTGATTGTTTATCATCCTTAATATTTGGGGTTCCTTAATTAAAATAATTATTGAAACTGTTAGTTTCAGCGTTTAGCACTTTTAAACAATCAAAGCTTCAAACATATTGTGTAAGTATAAATCAGTGTCAAGCAAAATTTTCATACCATACTTTATATTTCTCAAGAACATCCTCGTTTCCATACTGATGCCTCTGTTAATTGAAGTAGAAGCATCTAAATTCACAGTTGGCCTGCCGTAAAGACGGAATGCCTTCAGTCCCAAAACACGCATAAACGAATTGCCTTGTGCCATATTCTCCTTTGGTTCTCCTCGCAGAAAACAAACACACAGCTATACACAAATATTACTAAATAATAATAAGTATTGTTAAAATTTACAGCACTATATCACTAGCTAACTAGTTACTCTCGACAAATATTATGTGGTGTTAAACTATACTATACTACATACATAAATCCTCCTAGACATTTTAATATAAAAAAATACAAAAATATATCATTTTTTTTATGGAAAAATTGAAAAGATTTGTTACAGTGCGTTTGTTTTGCCGGTTCTTGTCAAACTGGAACTATAACCGGACTTTTAATTCGATTCCAGATTTGACAATTTCAGTGTTGCAACGTTATGACAAGTATTAAATAGTGTCGTTGCGAAATTATTCGATACGAAAATGGAATATTTCCGAATCGATTCCTCTCGATTATAGTAGTATATCTAAACAACTACTACTTTTAATAGAGACTAAGTATATCAGGAAATTAAATATTTCTGAACGGATTTAGTTATGACCATTAATTTTATTAAGGATCTGAGAGTTTTTTTTATTAATTGTGTGTAAAACAAATAAAAAAAAATTGATAATGAAGGAATATGAGAAGATAAACAAAATGGCGATAGCTACACGAGCGCGCACGCATTGCATATACAGAAAACTATCTATGTAGGCTCTTTTATTATAAGTTTTGTTTTTAATATAAAAAACAAAAATATTAACTTTTTATAAAATAAAGCAGTGATTACTAATTAATATATAATTATTATGAATAATTATTTATTTATTTGAATAAAAATCAATAATTTAGTCTTTAATTGGCACACCAATATTATGATTGCATAAACATAAATCGCGATTGTTTATCGATTTTTTTGTGTTCATCACTACACTATTATGTGTGGTATCATTATTTTACAAAATGACAGTAGCTAATGTCAAATGTGGAATCGAATTATAATTCCGAGTATAGTGGTAAATTTAATAAGTTATAATGAAACAACTTTTACGGATTTTATCGCGGTTTATTTAGTTTTTTACAAGCCCGACGTTTCGGATACTTTACAGCAACCATGGTCACAGGAGGACTGAGGTGTCAGATGTCCTTCTGTTACAAAAGTTATTCGAAACTACCCTATGATACAACAATATTTTTATTTAGTCCTTTCTATGCAAAAGGTGCTAACTGAGTCTTTAGTCTGTGACATATTATTATGCTTGGTTTTAGATTTTATTATTTTTATTATGGGATCCCAAGCAGATGGTAGTGGCCAGCTGCTGCTTGGGATCCCATAATAAAAATAAAAATAATAAAATATGCATATGTCAACGCAAACAAATACGATTCAAGGGGATTGTGCTTAAAAATTCATAGCATAATAAGCAACAATTGAATGTAACCTTGAATGTTAGGTAATTATAGGCCTGTATCATCCAGCCGTCGCGTCTGTGGTTTACCTACTAAAGCTCATTTCGAAAGCTAAATGGCACTATTTTTGCGGTCTGTGTAACCATGTTTAAGTAAAGTGGAACGTATGAAGGTAACGTTAGTTTAATACCAGCGGTTTCACGCGACTTTAATGAAATTTGTTAACGCCGTGGAGTTCTATTACGAATATATACCACACTGCGCGGTTTTGATGTGTGATACGCAGGTGCGTAGGTACCGTGCGAACCATAGAAATCTAAATAATAAGGTATTAGAAGTGCTAAGCTCGCGTGACTTTGTCTCCACACTGGTGACGTGGATGGCACCACTTGATGCGCGTACTTACGATTAATCGCTAACAGAACTTTATGATAGCATGTAAGGTTAAAAATTGTGTTTTGCAACAATTTTTTACTACATTTTCTAGCTTTACCTTTGAAGATTGTTAAAACTAAGTACCTATCAAATGACTTTGAAATATCTATAATTTAAAACTATACTAATTTCTTATTTGCATTTAAACTTTTTAAGGACAAAGCCTATATTGAACCAAATTCAATTTAAAAACAAATATTTACATAGTTATAATCTTGCAATAGCTTAGAAATGTAATGTTATGGTTCCAAAGTTATGTTGGTGGTTGATGAATGAACCAAAATTGTTCAAAAAATGTGTTTTTATTAACAAAATTGATATTAGGATAATAATAGTCCGGATGCGCCTGTAAATCTATTTTTCTTAAATTAGCCATCTACTTTTCCGATGAACCTTAAAGGCCTTAAGGCCAATAGCATAGGTCCTTTCGAAAAAAAAAACTTTAACGCAATATATCAACATAAAACATATCTGGACTGTAGGTTGAGTTTTATTTGCGAAGTTAATGTGTCCCATTTCGTATAAAATTAGGTTCCTGATTAGCATACGGCTCGGCATTACTAAATAATCACCGCTCCCCAATTCCGTCCGTATATCAAAAAATTACGAGCGCGTTGCTCTTTATTTTATGACTAAAGTTGGATTTTAAGAAAGAAACCTCAATTGTTTTATTTGAATTTTAATTTTAACAATAAATAAAAGATACAGAAGAAATTCCCTGATGACGTACAATATAATTTGCTTATTCGTAAAAATGTCCATGACGACAAATTCGCATCTATTTGAAATTTGGGGTAATGCACCAATTTAGTATAGAGCTAAACTATGATTGACATGAGACCAATCAGTGCCACAATTCTGAATGTTCGCTGCTATAACAATATCTACTAAGTTGGCAAGAGGGCTTCGGTCTGATCTCGCTCAGTCGGATATCTTACTTTAGGGCAATTCACTATTCATCCCACAAAATATCTCTCTTCACGTTTTCGGTCGAATGAAGTTGTAGCGAACTTACGATGTTCTATCAACCACCATCATTATTTTCTTCGCGTTAGTTTAAAAGGTAAAGTAAAGTATTAACCCAGTCTCTTTCTCTAAATCAGGCGAGGAGGGTAATGGGCCATAGTTCACCGATGCGCTGACCAAATGTGGGTTGGTAAACTTCACATACCTTCCGACTTTCAATCTCATTAGGCATACAGGTTTCCTCACAATGTTTTCCTTCACCGATAAGCGATGGTCTCGTGTTTAGGATATTTTTAGAAATTTAGAAAAACCCATTTCAAGGCACATGAGGGTGCGGGTCAGAATCAGGATCAGGGTCGAATCCGGAACCTCTCATATAAGAGGATCGAGTCCATCCACTGGACCGTCGTCTCTACTCACGAAACACACGAAACGCGACAGCATCGCTGTCACTTTACGCTGGTGCTATGTGACGGAAAGGAACCACCCGAATGGTTTCAATCCAAATCAACTCGACTCAGACGTGGCACTACCTCCTTTTAATCGTGATTTTAGTATATCTCACAATCCTCGACGTGCAAAAGGCCTCAAATAAAAAAAAGGCTTTTTGATTTGGCCTCGAAAGCGTTGATTGTATGATGCTCAATATCAAATATTAACAAAAAACACCCCAATGAAATGGTTTTCTCTGTAAAATACATTTTGTGTGGTAGATTTAAAGAAAGTAAATATTCTCAAGTATCATCGAAAATAAGTATTCGCTCGTCCTCCGGTCTCTTTGAGATTGAGGTCAAGAATCTCGTCGGGATCTGTGTATTATAACAGCACCAAAATCGAAGGTACGTTATTATTTTTAAAGAGTCCCGTATTTACCCTCGAAAACATTTAGAACCGTTAAAACTTTTGCTAAACCAGACTTTGTGAGAAAACTTATAAAATAACACTTCTCAAATTACTTCTTTTGAAGACTTTTGCGTTTTAGACGTTGGTATTTATTATACAAGTCTTTTCATCTTAATTACTAGTGCAAAGAGCTTGTAGAGGTAAATAAAATATATAATACTTTCCAATATTTACCGCGATACTGAAGATATTTTCGTCTTCTAATTATTAGTAGACGAAAATCTATTAGATATTATTTAGAAGTGGATAATGAGATGTTATAGTATATAATATTATACGAGATAATCACAATCTTTATATATAAACTTCTATACGTGTGTTTGTCACTGAACTTGGCCTAAACAGTTGGACCGATTTTAATAAAATTATCTGTGTAGCTTCAAATAGATTCTAAGATAGTTTAGATTCACAAATTAACCCCGCAGATGGTGCTGCAGTCGGTATCTAGGTTATTTATCTATACGGGGACTCAACTGCTGGATCAATTTGTATGTAATGGACAACGTATGTTGAGTCCTCTTGTTTCATTATAATTATATGTACGAGTATATTCTTACAAGAAATAGTGCCATGCTAGCCTAAAGCCAAGTTGGGCCGGTGGGACCTGAACTGGAGAAAGTGTTTGTATGTATGAAGTTTCAACCCATGTATGGGACTACTGGGCACGGGTCTTCTCTAGGTCAGGCGAGAAGTGTATTCAAAGACTTTCAATCTAATGAGATGAGGCATACAGGTTTCCTCACGATGTTTTCCTTCACCGGTGAGCAAGTGATGGTCTCGTATTTAGAGTGCACATAGAAATTAAGAGAAACCCACTTCAAGGCACCACAGGTCAGGATCGAAACCGAGACCCACTCGTTTAAGAGTCCGAGCCGTATAATAGCCGTACTCACTGGACTGGTTACTCAAATCAAATCAAATCAAAAATATCTTTATTACGTAGGTACAACCTGTACACTTGAAATAAGTCAAAACATAAGTAGTCAATAGGTAGTAATAGTAATAAAAAAAAAAAAACTCGTTTGAGATGCAGAATCCCCTAAGAAAAACGAGAAAAAACCTAAGGGGTTGCTCGTTTGTCAATAAAATGAGTACATAATATTTTATAAATACAACATGTAACATCATAATATCTTAAGAGTGAGTGTCTTATTCCCAAGGTGTGGTATCTTCAATAAAATCTTTTATTTCGTAATAGGCTTTACCACACAAGCGTTCCTTAACAATTTTCTTAAATTTATTTTTTACTAAATAAATATAAATACATTAATATGAGAAGTTAAATATTATGAAATATTTTATTACTTAAACAAACTTATCGTCCATCGAGCGAGTATCAGTATATTGTATATTTAATAGCTTTAACGATAATATCCTTTTCGTAAGTCGTCCGATCTTAAAGACCTACTTTATATGCTAATAGAGTTGAGCATCAACATTTGATGGCTGAAGCAGACAAAACAGATCACTCAGAACTGTGGATATTATGTTGTTAATATTTTTTGACGAGTTGGAATAAAAATATGAAGATGGGGTACTTTATTTTAATCGAGTTAAAAAAATCTATACTAATATAAAGCAAAGTAGTCCAAGAAAATAGTTTTTAAATCTAAACTTCGAATTAAAGCTTAAATTTTTGATTTCACCCCAGCTTGGGGGAGAAATTAAAAAAAAAAGCTTTCACATTTCGTTTTCTAATTTTTCAAAGTAACTATCTAAAATTCAAGCTTCAACTATTTTTTTTTTTAATTTGATTTAAATACCTATTTTCTTGGACTAAAAAGAGATTTTTTTGTCATGACAATCAGTGCAACTATCAGTTCGTCTTGCATTCCATTATCACCGTCATCATTATCAAAATCATCGGCCTTTATTAATCCACTGCTGAACAAAGGCCTCTCTCAATAAACGCCAACACAATCGATTACTTCTGCCATTCCATATTCCAATCTACAAGGAAGAGAAAGGCTTTTATTTATTTTAAAGAATAATTTTCAAGACGTTCAAAACCAAAATACTAAATATCCAATAGTATTTTTATTTTATTAATATACCTATATCATTATTAATACTATATAAAAAATGCTAGGCCTGCGGGCCTATTTGCAGGCTACAATTATACTATTTTCAAAAAACCATACCTAAGACAGCATAGAACATAAATAAACTCACCCACACAAATAACATTTATTTTGTAAAATAAAGGCACAAACTATAAGCTCAGCTTCAATTTCTAGAAAATTCCCCTGAGCTCGTTGTAAACGACTCACGCTTACTTTATTGTCATAGGAATACACGAAATGTAATAACTAGTATGCTTGAGCTGTTAGAAAATCTGTCTGGAGGACTCTCGACCCGAATTCGACCTCATTCAAAGGGCTTATTCAAATATTTTAAGATCCTAATTCAATTTGTGCAGGTTTGAAATATCGTGTAACATTTGAAGCATAACATTTCAAATTAGCCAATGTTATCGTTTAGGTTTTAATAATGTAAAGTATTCAATATACATGGTATCATCGATTTATCTAGTCAATGAATAATACATTTTATAATTCCTAGGAAATGCGGATGGTTGGCCAAAATATGGAAAATAATATATTATGTGTTATAATCTGTTCACGACACGAGACGACACGTAAGATTTTACTGAAAATATAATAAATCAAGGTTACTAATTGCATAGCACCTAATAAAAAAACATCAGATTCTGATATCAGTACACAAATGAATATATTTTAAACTAGCTCTTGCCCGCAGTTTGCACTCGTTCACTTAAATATACGGATGTATCCGGTTTGATGATATTTATTTTTATAGCCTAAATACTTACCTACCTGCCAGTTAAAGTCCCGTCAAAATCGATCCAGCAACTTCATAGGTTATAGGGAACAAATAGAAAGACAAACAGATAAACGAAAATTGTAAAAAAATTAATTGAGCATCATCATCATCATCATCATCAGCCATTATCCGTCCACTGCTGAACATAGGCCTCCCTCAATGAACGCCAAGACGACCGATCCCTTGCTACTCGCATCCAACATGGACCTGCCACTGCACGGAGATCGTCTTCCCATCTGGTTAATGGCCGACCAACACTTCGTCTACCTAAACGCGGCCTCTACTCTTGAACCTTAATGGCCCATTGGCCATCCGTTCTTCTGAGTGCGTGACCAGCCCATTGCCACTTCAACGTGCTTATTCTTCGCGTGATATCGGTTTGAATTGAGCATAGGTACCGTATTAATTTTCATATGCTACATGCATATTATGAACATTAATACGTAAGTAAAGTAAAAAGCGGTTATTTTAATTTTACAAACACTCCAATTTTATTTATATTAATGAATGACATTGCTGTATTCTAAGCTTTTACTTAATACACGATTCAACGAAATGAACATGAGTACGTGTTGATACACGTCTTAATTTAATAACCCCGATCGGTCCATGAAACGTCTGCGGTCTAAACTTCGATCACAGAACGGCTTGTACAACGCAATTACTGTTCGTTTATATGCAAATTCCTAAAATCGAATTTCAAACAAATTATTACATTTTCCAGATTATTGATTTGGTATTTTGAAACGCTTTAAAATACCGTGAATAGATGGGTCCAATTGTTTAATACAGGAACATATTGTATTAAAAATATGTTTTGAATTTTGAATGTTTGGAAAGTTGGTTTGCCTGTTTTTGCTGTTCATCTTTTTGGATTTTCAGATTTAAGAAATAAATTATCATGATGATGATAATAATAATATAATGTAAACTGTTTAAATGTTACTGTTATTATATTATTTTAATTACTTTATTTTTATTTTCATATCGAAAATGACTCGGAACATTTTCAATCGACGCGTAAGAAAAATTTGCAAGATATTTTTATATACGTTTGAGCAATATAAGAGGTAATCAGCAAACAAAGGATTCTTACGCAAATAGAGGGTTACTTAGTTATCTGTGATTCTTTGAACACAAAATGATAGATTCTACATCTTGTTAAGATTAACAAGTGCTCGTAAAAGTACGCCATGAGAAATGTTCGGGTTCTGTAAGTTTTGATGGCGATTATCTTTACTTTATTGACATTTATATTTAAGGCAGAAACATACTTACGTGTCGTGTCGTGTCGTGACGCGCCAGAAGCATATCGGTTTCATACATTTAATATGGTTAGGGACATATTTGCGTGGCGACACAACACAACATGCAAATATGTCCCTAACCATATTAAATGTATGAACCGATATGCTTTATGTATAAGTAAAGGTGTATTTCCCGATGACTTGAAAACTTCACTTGTAAAACCATTATTTAAAAAAAATAGTCGTGAAATTATGGACAATTATAGACCGATATCACTAAATAGCGTGTTTTCCAAAATTATTGAAAAATATATTGCGAACCAAATATATAACTATTTAGAAAAAAACAATATAATATGCCATGAGCAAAATGGATTTATAAAAAATAAAACAATAAATATGGCTATATATGAGTTTTTACACAATGTGCACTTAAACGTTGACAAAAATAATCCTATTTGCACTATATTTTGCGATTTGATACAAGCTTTTGATTATGTATCCCATCAAATTCTCCTAAAGAAACTTGAATTAAATGGTATTAGAGGTAATGTGTTAGCATTGATAAAATCATATTTAACCAATAGAAAACAATTAACAGCTATTTCGACACTAAATTCAAACTCTAAATATGAAAATATACATTTTTCTCAAATACGTGAAATCAAATATGGAGTTCCTCAAGGGAGTGTATTAGGTCCACTCCTTTTTATTTTATATATTAATGATTTGCCTCAAATGATAAAATTTCCAATTACCTTATTTGCTGATGACAGTACTGTGACCATACCGTGCAGAAATAGTTATGACTTTATACACGACACTAATATTGCTTTGGCGAGTGTAATTCATTGGTTTCAAAACAATAATTTGAAAATTAATTTAAGCAAAACAGTTATAATGTACTTTAGTCAACGCCAGAATATTGTTCATCCTTCTATAGATTATAATGGTAATATTATTAATGAAGTTCAAATGACAAAGTTTTTAGGTATAAATATTGATAGTAAATTAAACTGGAAGGGGCATATTGAAAGTTTAAATAAAAAATTATGCCAGCCAGCGTTTGCTTTGAATAAACTTGCACCCATAGTCAAAACAAATTCTCTTCTCATGGCATATCATGGACTAGTTGACTGTCATTTAAGATATGGCGTTATATTTTGGGGTAATTCAACACATAAAGAATTAGCATTTAAGGCACAAAAGAGATGTATCAGATCTATGTTTAAACTTCATTATACTGATAGTTGCAAGCCATTTTTTAAGAAATATAGGATTCTAACACTTCCGTCACTATACATTTTGGAAAGCGCTATGTTTGTTAAAAATAATAGTAATTTATTTAGTCGTATCTCTGATATTGTAATTCGAAATAGAAGAGATAACAGTAGAATATGTTTACAAAAATGTAAAACAACATTAATGAATAAAAGTATATATTGTATGGCTCCGAAGATCTTTAATAAATTACCAATGACTTGGAGAAACTTAAATGCCGACAAATTTAAGAAAAATATAATAAATTTACTTTTGGACCGGGTGTATTATAATGTTACTGACTTTTTAAATGATAAAATTCCATAATTTATATAAGTACTTACTCTATAATTTGACATTTTTCTATCTTGACTTTAGTAAAATTATATTTTAAGTTGTGTTAAATATTCTATAATATTATGATTTAGACTGATTGTGTACCTAATATTGACTTTGCAACATATTTGTAAGCCTAAAAGGCAGACCATAGAGAAACATTTAATTAATATTCAAACTGTACCATCATTTCACCTATGTGTCACAAATAAATATATTATTATTATTATTATTGCTTCTGGCGCGTCACGACACGCCACGACACGTAAGTATGTTTCCGCCTTAAAAGAAACTTTCAAATTATGTGTAAGGTAATAAAATATATAGTATGATATAATTTTGTTAATAATGTATCGTTAATTTGACGAAAAACTGAAGGTTGATTGAGAGTACTTGTTTCAGAGAATAGATTTGAATATCGAATATAATATGTATTATTATGTCAAATGATTTTGCGTTAACTATATCAATAGTGGTAAATCGACTAATAAACTTCAGAGGTATCTTCTGAAACGAAAAGCATACGTCACTCTGACTAGACGTCAATACAACCGATCGTTTATTATTAGACATAATTAACTACTGCAATAAAATTATCATCCTATTTCTTGGTATTTTAATATATTACCATTAATATTTTTATAGACCTATATATTCTGTAGAGCCAAGTAGACTAGCCATTGTTTCAGTATGCTTAAACATTACTTTCCAGTAGAAATAATTATAATTATCACTATTCAAATGTTTAAAAGAAACTATTCCCATGTAAATAAGTTTACTACAAACGACCTCGGTGGCTCAATGGTTAGCGCGTTGGCACTCAAGCCTGGAGGTAGCGGGTTTAAATCCCGCCAGGGAACAAACAAAAAGTTTCTGTGTTCCTGGATCATGGATGTGTATTAAATATGTATAATATTATATTTTAAAAATCTGAAATATAATATGTATTAATATAAAATATATAAAATATATGTATTTCCGTCGTCTGGTACCTAAAGGTACCTACAGGTACACAAGTTCTTTGAAAACTTACCACGGGACCAGATTTACGTGGTGTAAAAGCGTCCATAGATATGTTATAATATAGCACTTTGCATTAAAAATAATTTCAAATCTATCATCGTACCGTATATATCACCGTACTCATTGGCCGAAAGGAGGCTGTAGCTGAAAATATCTCAGGTTTATTGATTTTATTGTAACGCTGCAATCTGTTGCGTCCCTATATTGAGGCAGTTATTCGCCATTTATTTCTGGCGCTTAAAGTTGAGATTTTATTTGCTTGGATAACATTTATTGGACTATATTTTCTATGTAATGAATATATATGTTGTTTTCCTTATGTTTAAGCACTCGTAAGGCTTAAACTCTGGCCCTCATAGGTTTTATGATCTTGTTTTGTTAATAAAATCTTTGTAGGTCTTTTAGTCGAAGAAGAAAGGGTTAGACTAAATAATGTATCATCTAATTAGAGAGAGTTCCACTGGGGATCTCCTGTACCTTTTTTGTCCTTCTTCTTAGCGTGTCGATGACTACCTAAATTTTATTCGCACAGAACTCAGCTACGAGCGTCCATTAAGTCCTGCAATGTGCAGGTGATAGGACACGCTGGACACGAAATTCTCGAAATCAGGCGAGGTCTTGGGCCATAGTACACCGATGCGCTGTTTTGTAGAAATAAGCGACGATGGTCCATAAGCAAATTTTTTTTTATATAGCATAGGAGAGCAAACGAACAAGCGAAACCTTTTGGCGACTATCGACGCCCTACGCCCTCCTTTTCCCTTTCCCCCAATGGGCCACCGGAAACTAACAAACCGTACGAAACGTGACAGCATAATTGCCACTTTACGCCGGTATTATGTGAGTGAGAGGTACCACCCCGGTCGTGCCGGCCTAATTCGGCTACAAAGCAGCATGGCACTACCTCTTTCTAAAATGGTCCAGTGACTATGGATCCTCTTGAGTGCTATAATGTCCAGGTTCAATCCTGTTCCCCTGGTATCTTAAGGCCAGTATATTCGGGCGTTTTATGCATTGAGCGCTGTCGGCCTCCCCGCACGGCGACTTACGAATAGTCTGCCAACAAATGAACTTTCTTGAACCCGGCGTGAACTTATTGTCCGTCCTAGTATAATTTTAAACGTATGGCAACTTACTAGGTTTTTTTTTTACTTTAGTTTATTTCATAAGAATTACATTATATAAAGAGCGTTTTATGGTTTTGTTATCGATCCTGAACACACATGATCATTTTCTATTTTAATAATTACTAAGTTTTTGTATTAAAATGGATACGTTACGTGAGTATTTAATCTTGAACATAAATACATATTTCCCGTCGCAGACTTTCTGAAGGCATATTTAGGATACTATTATTGCTTTCATATTTTCATTTTCATATTCATACCGTATTTGTGTCAATAACTTTCAAATTATTGCATTATAATTGCCAATTTTTAAAGTATTAAATTGATATAGTATAATATCCCTAAGAGATAGACATATGCCATCGCGGACTTTTTTATAGACCTTTTTAAGATACACAATTCCACCATACATTATTTTGTTATATCTTAATGGGTTAGGCAGCGTTTTCGTTGAAAACTCCCAGACGGCCTATTTTTTTCCGACACGTCCAACAATTATTGTTATATTTTAGCCAAAGCTTATAAAATTTTAATAAATTATATACAAAAACCTTCCTCTTGAATTGTCCTATCTATTAAAAAACCGCATTAAAATCGGTTGCGTAGTTTTGAAGATTTAAGCGTACAAACGGATACAGAGACGGAGAAAGCGACTTTGTTTCGTAATATGTTTAAATGGATATAGCATGATATTGCTAAGAGATAGACATATGCCATCGTGGACTTTTTTGTAGACCTATTTAAGCTACACAATTCCACCATACATTATTTTGCTGTATCTCAAAGGGTTTAGGCAGCGTTTTCGTTGAAAACTCCCAGGCGGCCTATTTTTTTCCGACACGTCCAACAATTATTGTTATATTTTAGCCAATGCTTATAAAATTTTAATAAATTATATACAAAAACCTTCCTCTTGAATTGTCCTATCTATTAAAAAACCTCATTAAAATCCGTTGCGTAGTTTTGAAGATTTAAGCGTACAAACGGGTACAGGGACGGAGAAAGCGACTTTGTTTCATAATATGTTTAAATGGATATAGCATGATATTGCTAAGAGATAGACATATGCCATCGTGGACTTTTTTGTAGACCTATTTAAGCTACACCATTCCACCATACATTTTTTTGTTGTATCTCAAATGGTTCAGGCAGCGTTTTCGTTGAAAACTCCCAGGCGGCCTATTTTTTTCCGACACGTCCAAACAATTATTGTTATATTTTAGCCAAGGCTTATAAAATTTTAATAAATTATATACAAAAACCTTCCTCTTGAATTGTCCTATCTATTAAAAAACCGCATTAAAATCGGTTGCGCAGTTTTGAAGATTTAAGCGTACAAACGGATACAGAGACGGAGAAAGCGACTTTGTTTCGTAATATGTTTAAATGGATATAGCATGATATTGCTAAGAGATAGACATATGCCATCGTGGACTTTTTTGTAGACCTATTTAAGCTACACAATTCCACCATACATTATTTTGCTGTATCTCAAAGGGTTTAGGCAGCGTTTTCGTTGAAAACTCCCAGGCGGCCTATTTTTTTCCGACACGTCCAACAATTATTGTTATATTTTAGCCAATGCTTATAAAATTTTAATAAATTATATACAAAAACCTTCCTCTTGAATTGTCCTATCTATTAAAAAACCGCATTAAAATCGGTTGCGTAGTTTTGAAGATTTAAGCGTACAAACGGATACAGAGACGGAGAAAGCGACTTTGTTTCGTAATATGTTTAAATGGATATAGCATGATATTGCTAAGAGATAGACATATGCCATCGTGGACTTTTTTGTAGACCTATTTAAGCTACACCATTCCACCATACATTTTTTTGTTGTATCTCAAATGGTTCAGGCAGCGTTTTCGTTGAAAACTCCCAGGCGGCCTATTTTTTTCCGACACGTCCAACAATTATTGTTATATCTTAGCCAATGCTTATGATATTTTAATAAATTATATACAAAAACCTTACTCTTGAATTGTTCTATCTATTAAAAAAACCGCATCAAAATCCGTTGCGTAGTTTTGAAGATTTAAGCGTACAAACGGATACAGTGACGGAGAAAGCGACTTTGTTTCGTAAAATGTTTAAATGGATATAGCATGATATTGCTAAGAGATAGACATATGCCATCGTGGACTTTTTTGTAGACCTATTTAAGCTACACAATTCCACCATACATTTTTTGTTGTATCTCAAATGGTTTAGGCAGCGTTTTCGTTGAAAACTCCCAGGCGGCCTATTTTTTACCGACACGTCCAACAATTATTGTTATATCTTAGCCAATATATATAAAAACTTAATAAATTATACACAAAAACCTTCCTCCTAAATTGTCCTATCTATTTAAAAAACCGCATCTAAATCCGTTGCGTAGTTTTAAAGATTTAAGCGTACAAACGGTTACAGGGACGGAGAAAGCGACTTTGTTTTATAGTAGTAGTAGTAGCTAACATGCGTACCCGGGATATTCTTCTGTGCATTGTTAATAATAATAATAAAATCTATGGACGCTTTTTACACCACGTCAATCTAGTCCCGTGGTAAGTACTCGAAGAGACTTGTGTTATGGGTACCAGACAACCGAAATACAATATATTTAATACGTTTTATATTAATACTTATATTTAAGATTTTTATTATATAATACACATATTTAATACACAACCATGACCCAGGAACACAGAAACTTTTTTGTTCCCTGGCGGGATTCGAACCCGCGACCTCCGGCTTGAACGCCAACGCGCTAACCATTGAGCCACAGAGGTCATATTACAAATCACACACACAAATCATTGTAAACGAAATAAGTGTTAATTATCACCTCAATCACCATTCATCACCACCACCACCACCATCATTATTCTCGTCCGCGTCATCACCACCATCATTGTAATGATCAACGTCATCATCACTATTACAATTTACACCCCCCTCCCCCACCACCACCACCACCACCATCATTATTCTCGTCAGCGTCATCACCACCATCATTATAATGATCAACGTCATCATCACTATTACAATTTACACCCCCCTCCCCCACCACCACCACCACCATCATTATTCTCGTCAGCGTCATCACCACCATCATTATAATGATCAACGTCATCATCACTATTACAATTTACACCCCCCTCCCCCACCACCACCACCATCATTATTCTCGTCAGCGTCATCACCACCATCATTATAATGATCAACGTCATCATCACTATTACAATTTACACCCCCCTCCCCCACCACCACCACCACCACCATCATTATTCTCGTCAGCGTCATCACCACCATCATTATAATGATCAACGTCATCATCACTATTACAATTTACACCCCCCTCCCCCACCACCACCACCACCACCATCATTATTCTCGTCAGCGTCATCACCACCATCATTATAATGATCAACGTCATCATCACTATTACAATTTACACCCCCCTCCCCCACCACCACCACCACCATCATTATTCTCGTCAGCGTCATCACCACCATCATTATAATGATCAACGTCATCATCACTATTACAATTTACACCCCCCTCCCCCACCACCACCACCACCATCATTATTCTCGTCAGCGTCATCACCACCATCATTATAATGATCAACGTCATCATCACTATTACAATTTACACCCCCCTCCCCCACCACCACCACCACCACCATCATTATTCTCGTCAGCGTCATCACCACCATCATTATAATGATCAACGTCATCATCACTATTACAATTTACACCCCCCTCCCTCATCACCACCACCACCATCATTATTCTCGTCAGCGTCATCACCACCATCATTGTAATCATCAACTTCATCATCATCACTATTACAATTTACACCCCCCTCCCACACCACCACCACCACCACCATCATCACCACCACCACAATCACCGCGATCATCATCATTACCACCATTTAGAACTTAAAATTAATATTTTTATAATAAAGATGCGAGTAGCAAGGGATCGGCCGTCTTGGCGTTCATTGAGGGAGGCCTATGTTCAGCAGTTGATGGATAAAGGCTGATGATGATGATGATGAATTAGTAACATTAAATCGATATTAAAATAAAATTGAGGAAAAAAACACGCTGATGATCATGATTACGACAAAAATGAGAAAAAAATATTAAAACTAAATATTGTTCAAATTTTTATTTTTATTTCCTATGTACACTATTATACCAGACACCGGCTTATATGTTCCACACGTTGTTTTAACGATCTATATCGGGGGAGAGCCGCCAGGCAGCAGCGAAACATAGGTCCTACTTTGTTAACGCCTCGCAGGCAACTAAATTGAGGCCGCGCTGGGGGCTAGACAAGTTTTTCACATTATTTGATTTGAAGAAAAATAAAAACATTTATTTTAAAAAGTAAGATCAGAATAAAATTTTAAATGTTATTACCTATTTTTTCATATAAATTTTGTAACTTAAAATCTCACATTCTTCAATTACAACTAGAAAAATAATCAAAAACATCTTGTGTTTGTGATTTTTTTTTATCGAGGCAAGTTACAATGATCGTGTTTTGAATAGGTCAATAAAAAAGAATGTATACTAAACTACAACATATATTTTTAACGGATCAAAAAAACCAACATTACTATGTTTACGACTTAAACAAAAACAGGCGCTTTGGGATATACTGGCCTTAATATGGGTTTTTCTAAATTTTAAGTGCACTTAAAATGGAGACCATTGCTAACCATTAAAGGAAAACGTGATCAAACCTGCATGCCTGATGATTTTGAAATCTTTGAAGGCGTGTCAAGTTTACCAACCTACTCTGTCCGATGTTATGGGTTAAAATCCATTAAGGCCTGTTAGTAGAATCTTGTTTTAAGCTGTAATATAAGTGAGTATTTGTCAAAGCTTTGAAACCACTTAACGCCTTTAATACTGAGCATAACATACGCTCGTAATAAGTCACAAGCAAATTAATGAGCGGTATCCAAGTTCGTTAAATTTATATTAAATTGGTTCAAAAGTTAATACGTTTTTTTTGTCTTAAATTTTTTTATTAAAATTAGAAACTTTTCAAGAAGTTATAGGTGCTCAGTGCGGTTTGTCCAATTTTTGTAGAATTCTTCTGTCTTACTTTTTTGTATTTAGTAGCGTATTTTGCATAATAACTATAGGTAAGTGCCCTCCGACTAATAGTTTAACTTCATCCGCTAATGACTCGCCCGACTCGAAATAATGACCGTATTGGATTTGACTAGCCAAACACCTACTCTCCAGAGTAGCGCGCGCGATATACCGCGCCCCCTGCGGGGCACGGAGGGGGGTGCCCCCCTTTCGAATTTTACTAGGTGAGCCATCTGCTCACCTACCTACCGATTGAGCTTAAAGGCCATCTGGCCTAAAAGTCTAGACCTTTCGAAAAAAAAAAACTATAGGTAAGTACGTAAAATGAAGTCTAGTGAAGTCTTTCTATTATGAGCCTTTTTTTTCTAGGTATGTGCCAGTAATGGGAATTAAATAATGTTGTACCCAAATTGTTTATTTATGGCTTTAAAAGCAAAATTATTTATATAAGGAAGTTAGTTAATTGGTTAGCAAAATTTTCATTGGATCTAAGTGTATTTTATATAAGTTAAATGTTATTTATCGACAAGCTATCAAATGTTTCAAGAACAATCAGAAACAGATGCTACTGACAAACAACGTGGGCGGCATTGGTGAAGGCAGGCGATCTATATCTCTTAAATAATAACTATAATTTTTTTATCATCATCATCATCATCAGCCTTTATGCGTCCACTGCTCAATGTAAGCCTCCCTTAATGAACGCTAAGTATCCATTTGTAATGCTAAAGCACAATAAATTATAAATGAATGAAAATCAATATAAAAATTAGGAGTGTACCACATTTGATATTGGGGTATGAAACTAAAATTATGTTGGCCAATTCTCAGACCTACTCGAAATGCACACAAAAAATCACAAAAATCGGTCAAGCCATTTCAGAGGAGCTTAGCAAAAAAACACCACGACACGAGAATTTTATCTACACTAATATTATAAAGAGGAAAGACTTGTATCTATTTTTGTATGTTTGTAATGAATAGGCTCAAAAAGTACTGGGCCAATTTAAAAAATTCTTTCACCATTTGAAAGCCACATTATCCACGAGTAACATAGGCTAAATTTTATTCTGATAAAAAATAGGGTTCCGTAAGATATTTTGGTTTTTCGGACACAAGGTGTAAAAAATGTTATTTTGCGTACTAAGATCCCGTTGTAAATCTTAGTTAACGCAGGCGAAGCTGCGGGCAACAGCTAGTATATTATATTATGATTTGAGGGCGGCCTAGTAGTTACAGGCGGCATAGTTCACCGATGCGCTGGCCCAGTGCGGGTTGGTGAACTTCACATACCTTTAATCTCATCAGGCATGCAGGTTTCCTCACGATGTTTTCCTTCACCGGTGAGCGAGCGACAGTCTCGTAGTTGGGGTGCAGGTTAGAAAAACCCATTTCAAGGCACAGATGGGGGGGTCAGGATCGAACCCGGTACCTCTCGCATAAGAGGCCGAGTCCATCCACCACTGGACCATCGTCAATCATGTTAGTATTTAAGAGAAATGCCACATTGACATTCAATCATTTCCAATGGGCCAATATGGTTCAAAAGGCCGGGCTTAATAATAATAATATCTATGTACGCTTTTACACAACCTCAATCTGGTCCCGTGCTAAGTTTCCGAAGAACTTGTGTTACGGGTACCAGACAACGGAAATACAATATAATATATTTAATACTTTTTAAATAATAATACATATATTTATATTAATAGTTACATTGCATTAATAATACATGGATTTTTATTATATAATACACACATTTAATACACACCCATGACCCAGGAACACAGAAAACTTTTTGTTCCCTGGTGAGATTCGAACCCGCTATCTCCGGCTTGAGCGCCACCGCGCTAACCAATGAGCCACAGAGGTCATCAGGTAGATAAAGTGTTGTCCGGCCATGAACCAGATGAGAAGACGATCTCCGTGCAGTGCCCGATCCGTGTTGGATGCGAGTGGCAAGGAATCGACCGTCTTGGCGTTCATTGAGCCATTAACCAAAAGTAAAAATGTAAACAATGTATATTCTTATATTAGAAGGCATATAAAAACTCAATAAACCATTGTATTTAGTATTGACCTTAAAAGTTTGATTATAATGAGTGAAATTAGCGTAAACCTCAATAATGTTTTTTTGGAATATACCAGTATCGCATAAGATTGGAATTTTCCCTATGAAATGATCATACCGAATGCGGGGGCTTAATAAGCGTGGGCTGTACTGACCATACCACCCACAGAAAACCGTAAATAAACTATCCTTTTCTCGTTTTACCGATATTTATTAAAGCATCTATTGCACCATTCATCGTCTCTAGGAACCGTATTTCATCTACAGACTTATGTAGTTCTTTGAATGTATCGATAAGGGTATCATGAATCCACTCTCATTTATTATCTAGACAGGAATATTTGTTGTGTAATTTCAATTAAAGGAATTTAAATAATATTATCATCACTAGCCTTTATCCATCCGCTGCTGAACGTAGGCTTATCTCAATGTAAAAAAATTGGTTGTCTGTAAAGGCGGTTTACGGACAGTAGTTTGACGAGATAACCTCAAACATTACATACAGCACGAACCAAAATGAGCCGATAGCTTGAGGCGATCATGCCTCTCTCTGATTCGTGCCGCACTCTCGCTTTCGGAACGCTACATGACGTCATCTTTTTGGTGCATGCTGCCCGTAATATCGAGTTATTAAACGTTGTCACGTCAAAAATATTGACATATTTTGAAAGAAGATAGTATCGAACCCACAGATTTATAAATATAGACAGATCGAGCATTCCGAAAACCCGAGTGACGCTTTAAAGCGAATACAAATTCAAAAGCGCTCTCAACGTCGTACTCTAAACGTCTATAAGATTGTGCTCGCTTTTGAATTTGTATTCGCTTTGGTGGCGTCACTAGCGTGTTCGGCGTGTTCCATTTGTCTTTACATATAAATTTGTGATCGAACCTGTAAATTTACGAACCCGTGAAGAAATTATTAAAGTATAAAATAGTTAAAACAAAAATTAAAAATGATCCAGTGTATTATTTAAAAGAAATTCTGTCGAGCTTCAAGGCACATGTTTGATAAGATATTTTTTATTTTTGAATAAGAATATTGGAAATAATGGCGATTCAAGAATTTCCAAGACAGGCACAGATAAAAATTTATGAGTATTTAACTTTTACAATCAAGATCCAATAATACTAACGGCCCTGTTCGATTTGATCGATGTAAATAAAAACTCCACGTCTTTTATAATAAATTCTCAAATAGTTTTTTTTAACGCTTTTTAATGCCTTTTTTAGACATTATTGCATGTATTGAAAATTTATAAAATATGCTCTGAATTTCTCAAACATTAGTTTTGAGAGCTTTGTAATATTGAGCTTATTAATATTAAGAGCAGATGTTACTTGGGTAAAACTGGCATCGATGATATATTATGTAATATAATTATTATGAATTTGTTATTTAAAATAACATTTTGTCTCCCGCACGCAGCTTTAAAGCTTTCAAAAATTTTTATATAGCCTATGTTCACCGGGGATAGTGTAGCTTCCCAACGGTGAAAGATTTTTTCAAATCAGTTAAGTAAGTAATTTCGGAGCCTATTCAATACATACAAACAATTTTTTATGATTTATTATATTTACCGTTTCAAATCTTATACAATTATTTTTATAAGATGTTATAAGTAGACTACTTTTATGCTCATGAGTTATCTAACCAGAGATTAATGAAATATGTGAAATTATGTGAAACATACCACTGCTATAACTAAACTTCTTCTAATTGTGGTAATAGCAACTGCTTCGATTATACTAAAAAAAAAATATTTTGTTGGGATTACTACCACATAGTTCTCATACTGTTTTCTTAGTTACTATAGTTCTCGTTTTAATCGATGCTGCAGTTATATATTTAGATTTTTCGCTGCCCCAACGTAGTAAATAATTCTGTCTCTAATTGAGAGATCTTCCGAACGCACGACTCTAGGGACGGACAGATGTCGATCCAACTAATACAATTAGCTACCCGTTGAGTTACCTCCATGTTGGATGGTGTTATAATTTACCTATTACCTTCTACTTTACAAGATACACACACTGCATTATTTGAGAACAAGACTATTAGTCAACAAATGATATAAAAGTCTGGAGTAGTCGAAGCCTTATGGTGACTACCGTCGCGTAGACATCCGCACGACCAAAGACTATGCAGATGTTGTTATGTTGCTCTTTTTTTTCCCCATTCCCCCATGCATGCCTGGTATTGCATGGTATGGCACGCATAGTCTGAAAAAAAATCATATAAGAGAACGTGTTTCATATGTTATTACTACTTAATATTCGACCAACGAATGTTTCAATAGGTCCTAACGATGGTACTCACAAAATTATATGTAGCAGATTCTATGCTCTATATTTTGTATTAAGCATAATATTATGATATGACTTTAATTATACTAATCTCTATTCTTTTCATATGTAATCATCATCATCATCAGCCTTTATCCATTTCTGAGCAAAGATTTCTCTTAATAAATGCCAAGACGATCGATCTTTTCAAATATTCTTCGCACAAGGTTAATGACCTACGGACACTTCGTCTACCTATGGTCCTAATAAATAAGGCCTTAAAATGCCTATGCATTCAATTCAAGGCCTTGACGTACCTTGAAGGCCACGCTAAGGTCTTGAATTAAATCTTAATAGCTATCTGTCTTTTAAATGTGTGTTGCCCAGGGCTTTAAACATGATAAATTAGCATTTCATCTATCGTTATTTAATAAAATTTCTTCATCTGAATCATTTCACTTAACGACTATCGCTTAATATTATGACATTATTTATATTACCGAACCAGACAAACGTTGTCCTGAACAAACCATCTTTTAGCTGTAACGAATTGTGTTTTGAAACTATTCTCGAATCCATTCAAATTTCTCTAAATTAACTCAGCCGTCTAGTAGCATACATACTGACAGAAAATTATACATCAAGAACAGCTTTTATAGCCACAATGCATCCAGAATTTTTTTTTGGGATTATTATTAGTGATACTCAAATCCAGACTTCAATAATTGACTTAAAGCTCGATTAACGGCGGTTTTCAATATCCTATCTATCTTAATATTTTATTTTCTTATCTATCTTGAAATTTTGACACATTCTTACAAAATCTGTCAAAATTTTAAGATAGATAATAAAATTTTAAGAAAGATATTGAAAACCGCTGTAAATCTCTGCTAACGATATAAGATTTGGAAGAAATATTCACCCGACTATGGGTCATATTATAATAGCATAATATTATCCATATAAACTTAATATTCCAAAGCTTTACCTTAACTTTGACGCTTTCTGAAGAACTTTTCTACGTCATAACGTCAATTTGTCTAGAGAGAAACTTTTCCGATTGAAGCTTAAAGTTTTGAACACATAAGTAGTACTCAGCTTTGAACGACAGATGCGGCAAAAGATAGGAGTATTAGTTACATTAACTTTCCTTATAAAATCATCTAATTAAGGAAATATAGTAGGAATAAATTATTGACACACTCATAAAATATATTCAGTTCTATGCCAAAGTACGCTACAGTTACGTTAGCTCATAAGAGACACTAAAGTTCGAGTATTAATCAGGGATCAACTCGAAATGAGGCGTTAATCTATTTAAGTAGTTAGTTAATCTATTGTTATTGAAGCGTAAATCGCTTCGCGAGTTCACGTAAATTTTATTTTAATGCCGGCGACTTGCATGGCGAGTTGAATAGGTATATTTCGATAATATTTCCAAAATCCATCGGTATATTCCACAAAATTACAGCACAGACTAAATGTGATGCTGTTTAAATATTTACATCGTAGCCTTCTGGTAAGGAACCCTTTTCGATTTATATTCTAGTGCTAGAGACTCATTTGGTGAGCTTGACGTCAATTGTGGCATCTGCGAAACATAATATTGGCATTAAACTTTTTTAAATATAATAATAAAATTTAAAGTTTATGTAACAATTTGTGAAAATGCTAAAATGTGAGAAATTTGTAATTCTAGGGGTATTCAAATTGAGGAAAAAATGTCCAAAATGATCCCTTGTGCTACTAAAAGTGTGTAAAAGCGTATGATAATTTCTCAAGCGCAGCTGCGAGGTAAATTGCATGTAAATTTACCGCTGACACTGCAAGTCATAGGTTATGCCATAATTTAGGCACTTAGCTTTGAGTACTCATGGTTGTGACTTATATACCTACATACTTAGCATTTATGTTCTTGTTACAGATATTATATTAACTATAAATCTATTAAAAATTTGAATAATTTTTATTTTAAAGGAGAACAAAATCAACTGATCATACCAAACCGAGTTTTTAGTTTCATCATCATCATCAGCCTTTATCCGTCCACTGCTGAACATAGGCCTCCCCCAATGAACGCTAAGACGACCGATCCCCTGCCATTCGCATCCAACACGGACCGGTCACTTCACGGAGATCGTCTTTCCTCCTGGTTAATGGCTGACCAACACTTCGTCTACCTGAACGCGGCCTCCACTCTTGAACCTTATTGGCCCATCGGCCATCCGTTCTTCTGAGTGTTTGTTTAACTGTGTCTTTGTTTAAATCCGCTAATCTCCAGAGTTTCTGGTTAAAACTTTAACGTTTAATTCACTACTGTCAATTTTATGGCGGGTGAACCGCGTAGAATAACTAGTTAATAATAAATGTTTAGTAAACATTTCATTCGCAACTCGCACTCGTAAGTTACGAGTGGCAAGAGATCAGTTGTCTTGGCGTTCATTGAGAGAGGCTAACGATGATGATGAAACATATTATTATACTTCTTTAACCTAATTTTTGGTAAGGGGTCAATAATGATGATGAAATACACTTTAATATTAACGAAGATGTTATACATCTCCCGGGCGTTGCGTGACGGCCAATGTATTTACAAGTACCTATCTAAAAATAGAATTTCGGAGTCAAGCTCAATTTCAATTAACACGTCATGACTCCGACACAAACTTTTACGTATATATTATGTATAGTATAAAGTCTGTTAATGACATTCGAATCTTATGATAGCAGCCCATATATGTCTCACTGCTGAGCACGGCTCTCCTCCTCGAAATGAGGCTTAGAGTTTATATATAATACATACCAACATATTCATAAATAGAATTAAGCCTTCGAGGCAATGGGATAGTAAGGAAGTATGAGGTAAGTAAGTAAGTAAGTACGTGTCTCCTCCTCGAAATCAGGATGGGAGCCATTAAATAGAATTAAGTTTATCTAGATGCGCTGGCCTCATACGGGTTGGTGAACTTCACACACCTTCAAAGACTTTCAATTTCATCATCATGCAGGTTTCCTCACGATGTTTTCCTTCAACGGTGAGCGAGCGATGGTCTCTTGTTATACCACGAGAGTGAGAAGCGAGGTCAGAATCGAACCCGGACTCACTCGCTCAATAGACCCCGCACCCGCTAGACCAATTTTAAAACCCTTAAAAATGTGCAGCAAGCGATTAGCAACGAATTGGCCTTTTCGGCGTTATTGCGAAACTTAAGTTTCAGCAGTGGACGGATAAAGATGATAATGATGTGTTTTTACCATTTATTCATTATCAGAGAGTGCTGCCCATCGATCCGTCATTAAAATAGTGTTGGTTTTCGTCACAGGCACAGTATTCTATAATGCTCTGCCACGCAATCGATGTGGCTTTCATTTTCCATGCGAATCATCAAAGCCAAGCAAGCTTTATACATAACTTGAACGTTTCAAATGAAATTCTTAGTACAAACTCAATGCGAATAAAAAATGTATGCAACATACTTTTTATGGTTTTAATGATTTATGAATATGAGACTGGTCAGAAAAAATAATATTTATACGAGATACATAATCTTTCTATGTATTCTGCTGTATGTGTGTATGTCACTGAACTTCTCCTAAATGGATGGATGGAATGGATGGATTTGAATTTATTTTTGTATGCGTTTAGGTAGCGCCCTGTATGGTTTAGATTCACTAATAAACCCGGCAGATGGCGCCGCAGACACGTGTAGGCTATCTATCTATATTGTAAGTGGTAGTGCCATGCTGCTTTGTAGCCAAATTGGTCTGGCACGACCGGGTAGGAACCTCTCGCTCACATGGAATCGGCGTAAAGTGACAGCTAAGCTGTCGCGTTTTGTGCTGTTTGTGAGTTACTGGTGACCCATTGGGGGAAAGGGAAAAGGAGGGCAACGCATCTGCATGACCCATGGTTATGTGGAGGCTTCGACTGTTCGTTTGCATCTATATACCATAAAAATAATAAAATACACTGCAACTAAACGGCTGGATCGCTTGATATCTAACGGACTACTTATATTAGATAATTTTACTAATGATTACTAAGTATATTATTATGTAGAACTCCTAGAGCACAATACATACACATTCAAAAACCTTTCTCGTAATATACACAGCACACCCAGCACAGGTTCTTAGGATCTTTGAAAGAGACCTGAACCTATGAAAGGGAAGGAAGACCTCCCTTTTCATAACGGTCACGTGACCAATAAGACGGTAAATAGAGGTCCTTACGTGATAGTACCGTCACTTACTAGATGCGAGGGTTCCCACCGGACCCCAAACTATCTATACTTAAATAGGATCACTCACTAGAATAGAGTTCATTTGTTACGATAAATTTCTCGGTACAACGTTAAGGAACTTGTTTAACAATATATTTTTCGTCTACATAAAATTCTAGGTGAAAATCTGGAAAAAATGACTTGATTTTTATTTAATATATGAATAAAATATTATCAATTCAAACACATTATTATAATGTGTTTAATTAATTATATAATAGTTAGAACTATTAAAGGTATATAATAGATTATATACCTACCTATAATAGTAAGCATTAAATAAATTCGGCTTATCACAGACTTTAAAATATTATATTATTTATAAATTTTCTATAAGATTTTTAAAAAGAATTATCTATTTTGGTGTAGTGGTTTTAGGGTTGTGTGAGTAAATACATTCATTTTTATTTGTATTGTTTTTGATATTTTATAGGTTCTCTGACTGGCTTCTCCTTCCTTGTTGTTCCTGGATTAGATTCTGAGTGTGATAAGGTCAAGTAGGAACGTGACTGAGCTAGGAGACGAACGGGATGACGTTGACAATTCTAGATTGTGCAATTTCATATAAATTTCTTAAAGATTCCACCTGAATGTCTTGGGAGGAACAATCGTAAAATAAGATGAAAGAAATAGCTTGTGCGCTGTGCCATACCGTGCAACGATGTGTTTGAAACGCTTGCAAGAACGAATAGGTCTGATAGTGTCGGTAGGGCCCGACATGATACAAGTGAAAAAAGAAAAAAAAAGACGTGTGGCACTCGGGGACTGCCGCGGTAATGCTATTGCATAGCATTTTGTATCAACTTATGCAATTATAATTATTTATTTATTTTAATTATTAATGCAGTATTTCTTTTTCTTTGATATTAATTCAAGTTACACTTTTTGAGCGTGGTGACCGATAAGAAAACATTTTTTTTTCCTTTATTAAATAAATAAAAAAATATAAATATTTTAAACAATATTAACTAATATTGTTTAAAATATTTTTATTATTTTACAATACATGTGTTATATTTTATTGTTATTCGTGCGAGCTTCGTAGTGTCGTACAATACGTCTAGTTGCAAGCACACAAACACCGTGTCGAAGACTGCCGAAAAGAAACGACGTTAGACGATGCATGCATCGTCTAACGTCGTTTCTTTTCGGCCACACCTCCGTGCCCGTCGGAGTGGGGAGCGTTATGATTTATTTTCGTTACGGAATTTCTGTACTCGGTCCCCGCGCTCAAGGCCCGCGATAGAAGCTATGCAATAGCTTAAAAGAAATGTGGTGTCGTGGGACACCAGGTAGGAATGAAGTTCCTTCCCCACCATGGTTCAGGCCTTGTCGTGGCGGTGGGGCACAGTAGCCCAGGGTGACCCAAAAACCTTGGGCGAAGCGAATTGAGCCGAGGGGGCTCTTTGTATAAGAAGAGGGGACAAAAGAGTAGAGGGCAAGGGGTGAGGATGGGAACCTCACCTCATCGTACTATCCAGACGTTGGGAGTGGTTGTTCTGTGGTGCGGGGCAACCGCTCTGTGGAGGTGGCGTCAGTCCCCTGAGGGACTGACTAGCCGTCGAGGTGCCCTGTTGCTTGTAGATCCGGGGCACCTCATCAAAGGCAGCATTGATGGAACTCGCCGGGTCTTAGTGGGTAGAGCTGCGTCCACTTACCATCTTTCGGGCGCAGCGAGTCCCACATACCCGCCTGGGGAGACCCACTCCCCAGCGGGATACGTAAGTGCATTTCCCGGCGTAAAAGAAAAAAAAAAAAAGGAACGAAGTTCCTTCGGCTAAAAATATATAAATAAATAAATATCTTATGTAACCCCTTTTTTTTCAGAATTTAGCCTATGTTACTCGTGGATAATGTAGCTTTCGAATGTCGAAAGAAATTTTGAAATCGTTACCGTACTTTTTAAGCCTATTCATTACAACCAAACAAACCAACAAAGTTTTCCTCTTTATAATATTAGTGTAGATTTAGGATTCTATTATTACGCTACCCATTCAAATCACGGCAACACGATTTATTTTCTTGCGTATTATTTTGATTTTGCTATATCTCCTAAAGTATTCATTTAATTTGCATGGTGTAAAGGGGAAAAATAATCTTCATGAAATGCTGAAGCTTATTAACTGATTTAAAATGATAAGGATTCATACCGTATTTGTGTAAATAGCTTTCAAATTATCGCGTTATAATTGCTAATTTTTAAAGTACTAAATCGATAATTTATGATATCCCTAAGAGACAGACATATGCCATCGCGGACTTTTTTGTAGACCTACTTAAGATATACAATTTCACCATACATTATTTTGTTATATCTCAAAGGGTTTAGGCAGCGTTTTCGTTGAAAACTCCCAGGCGGCCAATTTTTTTCCGACACCTCCAACAATTATTGCTATATCTTAGCTAATGTTTATAAAAACTTAATAAATTATATACATAAACCTTCCTCTTGAATTGTCCTATCTATAAAAAAAAGATATTATACACTGCTCGCTTGTATATGCGACTGTCGCGCCTGCGCACGTCTCATTTAACGCTTTTTAATTCCACGCACAAAATCTTACGGTTTTACTATCACATTTTTTTCGGTTCGGTCGCGCAGCAAAATCCCTATCCCCTCCAAGCCTGCCGTAAGGAACTTCGTTCCAAAACACGATATTTTTATTGGTTGCATTTTTTTTACTTTTTTTTTAATAATCCGGATTGGTAAACATAATGATACTGACATTTGACGATAAAGCATTATCGTCAAATGTACACGTACAACGTACTAAACGTTTTTTGAAAAGGAAAACAGCAATCTTTATAAAATACTACGTTTCACATCGACCGGATTGCAACAGCTGATTCACAGAGTTTGCAAAATACATAAGTCCTTAAATTTTCTTAAAAAAACGTTTATGTGATAAATGGTAATATGCAGTATATAATATATAAATAGTATATTACTAGACTTAAATCTTTGCAAGCGTTTCAAATACGCGCAGTATAGAATAACTTATAGTCAGTTGCCTAATATAAATAAAAACGTATCTAACCTACTTAAGGTTATATCTACTATAGGTCATAATACAATTTCTAAGTGACTTTTAATAGATAAATTAGATAGTTAAGATTTTTATACCTAATATGTATTTATATTATATTTTTAAAGTAAAGAAATGATAGCATAATATGTACAATCTACATCGGTTTAAATCAGGCATCTACGTAAGTAGTGGTACCATAAGTGATCTTATGTTCATTTCATGACCCGTAAAGGTCGTATTGAATCGGCCGTTATGTGAGTCACGTCTCGACCCCGGGGGTTGAATCTCGGACAGGTTTACGTTCTGTAAATCCCGCCACCGCACTCTTATATCACGCGCTAGCCACTAAACTTCTGCGTACCTTAAATCAGGATAATTGTATGAAGTACTTTTATATTGACACAATTTTGGTAGACTCGCTCATTGTGCTTTCCCTACCAATATTATGAATGTAAATTTACTTTACTAATTTACTACAGTTTCATAAACTAATTACATAATATTATAAAATATAATAATCTAATAATAATAAATAATCTAAAACTATAATCCTTAAAAATATATATATTATAATAACTAAAATATATTATTAAAAGGCGTCCCTTTAGGCAATGTTCCGAAGATACTGGCAGCGTTTCCCCTTTGAATAGCTAAACTAATTCTTTGTCCGAGGTAGCTGCCAGCTCTTCGGTCTCCTGTGATGTCGACTAACCTTTTTGCTATTTCCTTAAAAAGCCTTAAAGCGTTGAATGTAATTTGTAAAAATGTTCTCGGAGGTACTAGAAGTAACATAGAATACATTAAAAAAATATTTTTTTACACTCTTCTGCACGACCACCACACTTAAAGGAGAACCATTCAACCAACGTACGTTTTGGGTAACACCCCGACGGCTTCCCTACGATGTAGACTCTTCGATGAGCAATGACTAAAACCACACGAAACACGACAGTATAGATGTCACTTTATGCCCGTGTTATGTGAACTAGAGGTACCACCTCGATAGTGCCGGCTCAAGTCGGCTTCAAAGCAGCATGTACCTACATCTAACGAAATCAACTTAAGTTAGTAGTTCTCGTGGCTGCACTGTAAGTACATATTTAGTGAATAAATTATGTTTTGTCATAATCCTCGAAAGTAGCATCTTCCTCACTACGTAACACTTTTTACTATTTCTAATGAGTGGCAGATTAGATATCACTTGCAATAATAACTCAATATAACAGCGCGTATAACTCAACCAAATAATTCCTCGGAAGTCATTAATTTTATCATTTCAAAAAAGGCAGATTCTTTTTAAATAAAAAACAAAGGGATAATTAAATAAAGATTATTATCATGATATTCTTTAATTCACATTTTTAACAAATCTCTTAGGATTCTCAGTCAATTACATTGTTTAGATTTCCCTTGACGTTTAAAAAACGGCGAAAAAATGCGAAAATACAAAGGGAGTTATTTCATCTTATGCCCTTGACCCGGTTTTATGAATAAAATATGTCGCTTATAATTTGACGGCGGGCAAGACAGCTCCGATTCCTGTTTAGGTAAGTTTGGCATGTGTCGGCGAGCAGGATATTAACCAAGCAAACCCTTGCAAAGTTCCTCCAGACCACTATGATCATCATTAATACAAAACTAACCTAACAATCAATAACGGACAACTTAGTTATGAAACGTATGTGACATATAATTGTATCTAAAGAACCTTGGAATTAATTTTTAAATTCGTTTGAACCTTTTTTTAAGCCGGAATGTACTGAGGCCTCCCATAAGAAGTGGGTCTCCCCAGACGGGAGAGGGACTCACTGCACCCGAAAGATGGTAAGTGGACGCAGCTCTACCCACTAAAACACGGCGAGTGCCACCAATGCCGCCTTTAGCGAGGTGCCCGGATCTGTTTGCAACAGGGCACCTCAATGGCTAGTCGGGCGTTGGTCTCTAAGGGGACCGACGTCACTTCCACAGGGAGGTTGTCCCGCATCACAGAACAGCCACTCCTAACGTCCGGGCAGTACGATAAGGTGAGGTTTCCGTCCTCACCCCTTTCCCCTGCCTCCCTTTTCTTATAGCAGGGATACAAAGAGCCCCCTTGGCTCAAGTCGCTTCGCCCCAAGGTGCTGGCTCACCCTAGGCTACTGAGCCCCATGGTGGGGAAATTTGTATGAACCTGCTGTATGAGTAGGTAAGTATCATCTTCCTTCTTTGAAACTTTGAAACAGCTATTGCTGTGTTTCGGCGAGATTGCAAGACATGTATTGTAATTACTGGCATTGAGACTACGTCTAATGTCTCAGAATTTAATTTTTCTCTCTAATCTAAACATTTGAATGATTAAATTTATATCAAAGGAGAAAGAAAATCAATATAACTTGCAACCTTTGATGTTGTTTCTTTGAAGATAAGCCTTTTTTAACTTTTATATTTTCATATTTTCATCATGTTGAATTTTATAAAACTTACCAGCTCAGATATTTTTCCGTATAAAATATCTATCTCTAATCAGCTCAAGTTGTTTTTTTGCGTATCAAACGACCAAAATAGTTTTCCCTAATAACGGATGTCGTGTCTTTGTTGATAGCTAGTCGATATTGAAATCTGGCTGGTTTCCGCAACTCGATACTTTTCACCCTATGACAGTTTACATGTTCGTCTGAATGTATGTAATGTATGGTTAAATTGGGATTTAATTCATGAACGTGGCGAGTAAAAATTATATCGAATTCAAATCAATTTCTTGAATCGATCAAATATCATGCTTCTTATTGTAAATGAAATACGACCATTTACGTAAACTCGATTATGTAATGACCTTTCATGTCCAGACCTCGGCAAACTGCAAATCGAACATTCCCGGCAGACTATCGAGTGTCGATTGTTTTCGTGTTTGCCCGGGACAGTAGTGAAATGGTTTAGAATTCCAGTCCAGTGTAAAATCAAGTAATTTGCCATTTATTAAAAATTAAATTAATAAATTGTCAATTATAATACTATACGATAAGAACTGAAAAGCATTCAGTTTTCTCTCTCTCTCTCTCTTTCGCTCACAAAGCACCGGGGTAAGGTGACAGCTGCAACCTTTCGAGCGAATTGTGTTTTCAGTGGTAAGCCCTTGGTTCTGGCCGTTATCCGTGGATCTTTGACAGTCGTTACGTGTCATCAGAAGACCAAAGTTTGCAAATCACTCCTACCTATCTTATGTCCTATCTATGAATGGCTTGTTCACGAAACTGACTATCAACGCGAAACGGAAGTAATAAAAATATCCCGTTTTAAATAGTTTGTACTTGTTAAAATACTCCGCTTACAACTACAACTCTTGATTTGTTCCTGAGCCCACAATAAATCTAAACTAGACCCTCTGTGTTTCACATGTTAACATTTGGGCTATAAGGTTTTGTAAAAGTAGTGCTTGTTAGACAGTATTATCCGGTTTACATTGTGTTTATTTGAAACATTATTCATGCCAGAAACATGAAACATGTCCGTTTAGTCTAATGAAGATGTATGCGAGATGTCTCGGTACGTGACAAGTATATTCATATTTCATGGTTTTTATTGTTGATTCAGGCTTGGAAATAGAGGAATATTTGTGACTCTGAGGAGCTTTATTGTTAACCAAGCTATGGTAGAAGAAGGAATGGTGTACTTTTTTATTCTATGTGCGTACGTGGAAACGAAAGACTATGTAATATAATATATTCCTGATGACAATAAATGGTAGTAAAATTAATCGCCAAATTTACATACAATTTCAAATATTCTACAACCATTAAAAAAATACCTTCAATTTGCTTTGAATATTCGTATTCTTTTGCAGTCATACATAATTGAAATCTGTTCATGGAATAAACAAAACATTTTGACACACTGTCCTTAGCTTCAGAGTTTGCATCTCTGTAACGGAAACTTTGAACATATTTTTAGCCACTTTAATAAATATGATGTCAAATTAGAATGTAACTTTGCACACTTTGTAGGACTTATACTTTTTTTATAACTATATATTATTTATTAATAGAAATTTATATCGCTTAGACAAGAGAATGCCAACTTCGAAATCTTTAAATAATCTTCATACTTCATCAAATATGTGAAACTACTTAGGCTTTATACGAAAGGTCGGCAAGTTTAATGACCGAATTTCATTGGTTTTAGCGGTTTTACCTCAACAATGATGAACCGGGCCAAAGGATTTATTATATGCATATTATTTATATTATACCATTTATTACATAGCAGTATAATGTACTCCCATTTATTTATAAGTAGTATTTTATCAGAGTTTAGTCATGCTGAAACTTACGCTAAATTACTATGGTAATTCAATTTACTATGGTAAAAAAAGAATAAATTACATAAAAATACAACAACCGTGATACCGCTTGTCTGTATGATTTAGAAATAGCATAAAAATATTAAAATATTATTTTTATTATACCTATTTAAAGTGTGAAGTTATGTCATTTTTTTAATTTACTAATGAATTAATTGTTTTAATCGGACTTAAAGTTTACTCTTACACCCAAACGTACTCACAAACATATTTTCCTCCTTATAATAAAACTAGCAGCGCCCCGCGGTTTCGTTCACTTCCCATTCATGTAAGATTAATAAATTATAACCTTAGTGATATTTTGATGTACAAGCTATATTATTGTGTTTTATTAAAATCCATGTAATGGGTTTTTACCTGAAATAGTAACCAACATCCATACAAACTTTTACGTTTAAAATATTAATACAAATATTTAGCATATATTTTTTCGCTAATTTTACCCATTATGTGGCGCATAAATTCGCATAAGTAAACTAATACGATCGAAAGAGTTTAATGAACAAAAAGAGTCAATTTCTCCAACTCTCCAACACTCCACAAGCTATCACACACATCACCTTCAAGAAGAAAGCATTACTGTAGAAAGTAATTGTAAAATAATGCTATAATGTTTGAGACGTAACGAAATATATCCTTACGTGTATCGCACAACAGTACGATGTTATCTAATAATAAAATAATCTAATATCTTCGTCGCTACAGACCTTTTACACAAGATGACAGGAAGATACTGTGTCATATAGGATAATGTATAAGGTATAAAGTATTATGGTTCATATGTTAAAAGGGTCAGGGTATAAAATACAATGCAATGGAGGAATGGATAAAAATGAGAGCGTTAAGGTTTTTATGGATGAGTTGATTTTATTTTTATCATTAAAAAACTGGAGCGTACACAAAATATTTATTTTGTATTTTAAGTGTAACACTTACATGTGGATGTAAGTATTACAAGGAAAAGAGACTTTACTACATAAAAAGAAAAGGTCTTACGTGAAATGATGGGATTGCTAACTTAAAAAGTATATTATATTATTTACGCACGTTTTATAGATGTATCAAAGCTACATTGTAAATGTGATTAGGTCTTTATAATTAATCTAGTATGCTATATATAATTTTGCTCATTAATAATACGTCGTTAGCAACAATTATAATCTACTTTCTGCCTTAATGAATTATAGCAAAAGTATTTAACTGGAGACGAGCGGCAGCTCAATTCTAATAGATCAAGAGTAAAATAAACCTCCGAACATATTATATGCTTTTTACATGAAAATTTACCACAAAATAACAGTATTTACTCATACAAGTGGTGAAAAGATTTCTGAATATTGAAACAGCAGAACCTAAATTCACCGAGCGAACAGAGTTGTCGAGTGCTTTTGACAAGCTGTACCTACAGAGAACTTTCTTTCTGTGCAGATTTACCTTACTTTTTTATTTTCATAAATAAATACGTTTTCGTTTCCTGCCGGCAATATTTTTTTATTACTTAATATAATTATTGAACACGAAGTTGTACACATAATAATAAATAGGTGAATTAATAATTAAGGATTATTTGAGACATCTAACGAGACGTCTACTAAGTGTAAAAGCGTTTACACAACATAATGACGCAGCGGCAGCGTTTTTCGACACCGCATACACACAGCCGCTGCAAACTACACTTATACATACTTGTGGCGGACCAATCACAGCGCCACAATCCTGAATCGCGCTATCAGAATTCCAGCGCCCGGTCGCTATATATACAACCTCTGACACGATAGCTAGTGGGTTTCGGCCTGGCCGAGCATTGCACCTCGCTCGGTCGGAGATCTCCCTTTGGGGCCCATCACCATATTCCCACATTGGTGACCCTCGACAGAACACGCCTCCTTCTGGACATTCATCATCATCACTCCCCACCCCTCCGCACCACGCCAGCCAGCTTCAAGCCTCTTCGGGTACTTCGACCATTAGCCTCAACGCACCGCGGCCTGGTCGAACCCTCACCGGCTTCAACGGGCTATCGCACTCATCTCTCCTGGTCAGCAGCACGTAGTATCAGCCCCGCACGGCAGCAGCACTCCGACTCACTGGAGCCCCGTGCAAGCAGCAGCACAGTTCCGACTCACTGGGACTCACTGGCACTGGCGACTCAAGCAGAAGACTCAAGATATCGACCTCCGGTCTTCGGGGGGGAGTGATGTGGCGGACCAATCACAGCGCCACAATCCTGAATCGCGCTATCAGAATTCCAGCGCCCGGTCGCTATATATACAACCTCTGACACGATAGCTAGTGGGTTTCGGCCTGGCCGAGCATTGCACCTCGCTCGGTCGGAGATCTCCCTTTGGGGCCCATCACCATATTCCCACATTGGTGACCCTCGACAGAACACGCCTCCTTCTGGACATTCATCATCATCACTCCCCACCCCTCCGCACCACGCCAGCCAGCTTCAAGCCTCTTCGGGTACTTCGACCATTAGCCTCAACGCACCGCGGCCTGGTCGAACCCTCACCGGCTTCAACGGGCTATCGCACTCATCTCTCCTGGTCAGCAGCACGTAGTATCAGCCCCGCACGGCAGCAGCACTCCGACTCACTGGAGCCCCGTGCAAGCAGCAGCACAGTTCCGACTCACTGGGACTCACTGGCACTGGCGACTCAAGCAGAAGACTCAAGATATCGACCTCCGGTCTTCGGGGGGGAGTGATGTGGCGGACCAATCACAGCGCCACAATCCTGAATCGCGCTATCAGAATTCCAGCGCCCGGTCGCTATATATACAACCTCTGACACGATAGCTAGTGGGTTTCGGCCTGGCCGAGCATTGCACCTCGCTCGGTCGGAGATCTCCCTTTGGGGCCCATCACCATATTCCCACATACTCATTCACCGATACCGCCGCGTCATCCAGCCTTGCTGCCGCAGCGACAACACAATTCAAGGGTCCGTACTAATACCAGGGTGACTAAGAAAGCGGCATCGCAATGGTAGCGGTGTTAATGCCGTTGCGGCACCATCAATTCTGTAAGCCTGAGGCAAACAGCATGACGGTCATCGTGACTGTCATCTCTTAGTGCACGCACTGCGTCGCCTTTTTGACTTCTTTGTGTGTAGCGAGCCTATGCTAAACATTTTTTATAATTATCTTGGGCTTGTCGTGACGGCCAATTTTTTTATGTCTAGCTAGAGCTACGACCAAAAAATATAGTTAATAAAATATAGATAAATTAATATAGTTATTTTATTTACTAAAATTATTAAAAACGAGGTATTCACCTTTTTTAACTCTGGATCTAAGCTCGTATTTGAATACGCCATTTTGTTTACCGTACTTCTATGTTATAAACTTAGTACCAAAATGATTCCTTATCCCTAAAAAACAGGCAACGTTTGCGACTTCGGGCGGAGTGTGTAGGCGGTAATGACTTATCACTTAATATTACGACGTAAGCAAAAAGTTGGGCGAATGTGTTTTATAATAATCGTATTTCAAAAGACTTAGTTTTTTTTAAATCTTTATTAATTAATAGGAGTTTTTGTCCAACAAGGCACATCAACTCCATTGTGCTTTACTCTAGACAATACACAGAATACTTTAAAATCTTAATCAATTAGGGAACAGAATCTAACACACAACTTAGATGTAGGCTTAGATAAAATTGTTATGACTAATCCTATACTTTACCTGTTTAAATTAAGTTCTGTCATTAGAACTTCTTGTTCACGTTCATTCCAAACACAATCCACAATTTTTGCCGATGGATAATATGTTAATATAAAATTTCCTACTCAACTTATCACTAACCAACCAGGGGTAGTGAAGAGGTTCGTTCTATATGGTCCTATACCATATTCCTTTTTCCTTAGAGATGCTCTTAAAATAATTTTTCCATTTATTGAATAAAACACTTTTGAAATCTACAAAATATTCCCAATAGTCAGGCACATATGTTATTTATCTTCCCATGTGTGATGCTAGCTTGGATATCCGATCAGCCTCTTCATTACCCCTTAGACCTAGTTTTTGTTGGTTTTGACTAAATTACATGATGGAGATAACACATGTAAATGACCTACATATACTCCTTGTCCCATTATGGAGACCCGAGCCCTGCAGTGGAACGTATAGGGCGCTTATATTGCATGTTAAGTGTAGGTCAGTAGTTTAGATGTTTATTGAAGTGTGTATTGAAGCAGCAATAACAAGCTTATAAGATACCTAAAGTGAACATGATTCATTATCCTATATAAAGTAGGTTAGCTGATAATTAATGCGCTTATACTTAATGCGCTTCCAGTAACACTCCTGTGCTCGTGTCGGGCTCGGGATGGGAACCCGGGCCCCACTGAAGACACGACGTCGTGGGGACTGCCAAGTGGTAGCAGGGCATTCCTCCTATTGTGGAGAATCTTGTCTTACCGGGACCAGTCTGTCACTGGGAGTTTCCCGTTGCCTGCAGATCCGGGTCTCTTAAATAGCGGCTGAAGGCTCACGCAGCGGCTTTAGTGGGGTAGTACACCCAATGCGAGTCCCCATAAACACCAGCGCGCCTACCCAAGGTCCTGGTATGGTCCGAAAAGGATTTCCACTGCGTCATCAAAAAAAAAGTTTAGCTGATAACTAAACGCCAATGGCATTATTTAATAAGTTGTCTGTCCTACGCGCATATCATTTGAAAGAGGGCCCCCGAGGACGAAGCTCTGTGTCCTAAGGGCCTTATTATATTTTAAAAATTGATATGCTCGGTACTTGGAATGAGTTAGAACATTGTATGAGAATTTATTATGTACGAGTCATAAATAAAAAAGCGGGTTCCGTACCAATATGCAATTTAGATTTTGTTTATTGCATTTTTACCACATGCTTTTGACATTTATTACAATTGATAAAAGTAAAAAGTTTCAGTAAAAATAAAAGATTTTTTAAAATTATCATTGTGTTAGTAAAAAAATGTTAATATATAAGATTAACATTGTTGAAACCCTGTTTTCCACTTTTACGTGGCCAAGTTCGATATTCCGTTAATCTCAAATCTAAAATATTTCAATTTTTTTTATTTCATTATATTACAATTATAATATTCAATTTATTAATTATGAAAATTTTTCAAAAAAATGCTCAATTAATCTAAAATAAGAATGCCACGTAAAAGTTACAAATGGAAAACCTAATGATTACTCATTAAGAACAGTTTAACAATTTAATGTATTACGAATAGAAAAATACAACCCTATTTCTAGTGACGAGCAAAACGAAACCGAGACATCATGAAGACTAGTTCTCTTCATCACAACTTATGACAAAATCCGACATCGACTGTGCGTATATAGAATACTACATTTTTTTAAACATGCCTATATTGATTATATAAACTTTACGCCAACAAGTATCATAGAACGTAAACTCATCACAACAAAAACAATATAAATGTAAATTATCATAATGGTGTAAAAGTGAGTGTTGAAGATTGTTCGAAATTTGTTTGCGTCTCAAAAATACCGGCAAGCGCGTTCGCTCTTCACTTACTTTCTTCGAAAATTTCGTGTTCATATTTTCACTTTATTTTACCACAATACTTGAGAGCCAAGTACCTCTTTAGCAGACCTGCCCCCCTATACAAGTGGCACAAACGCTAAACGAATAGAAATAACATGGAATACTTATTATATGGGAATGACACTAGTTTCCGACATGAAATTTGAGCAGCTATTGTTACTCCCATACAATAATAATCTATTCTATTTCTATTCGTTTGGCGTTTGTCACTTGTCTAGAGGGGCTGGTTAATTATATTGTGGTGAGAATAAAAATTACACCATCTATGTTTATTTTTAGAATACTATAAAATAAAACACCCAAAAATACTAAAAACTAAAAGCTTTTATTTTGTTTTAAAATTCGACCGCGTCGCTTAGCTGAAAACGAAATATGATAATACTGCATTTAGTTACAAAATATTTGAACATATTAAAATTCCTCTTACTTTGTTACGAAGGTCCTCAGTGGGCTTGGCTTCGGCGGTAGATTCAATTGATGTTCAAAAAGATATATCTTTTAATTTTAATATTTTATTTACGAGAATCGAAAGTTTAAACAAATATCTTCAAAAGTATATTGTCACAAGACAAGACGTGAAAGTATATTGATTTATACGACGAAAAGGTATATTGGCACAAGACAAGACGAGACGTGGAGGCAATGGCCAGTTCGAACTAGACGCGAGTGGCAAATAATCGATCGTTGCGTTCATTAAAGAAGGCCGAGATCGGCCGCATGTTCAGTAATTATTGATAAAAGCTGATGAAGATGTCGATAATCTAGACGCGCGCGTACGTCAAGCCAAGTTCAGCTGGCGAGCAAGCACCATAGTGTAATATTACACGAACTATTTGGCGCTACTTTTTACCCACTCATAACTCAAAAACTATTATTAGTTTTAAATATAATATTGTAAGACTATTTCGATCTTAACTTTTACGGATCATATCGCAGTTTATCAAGATTCGTTAATAGACTGCAATAAAATCCGTTAAACTAATTCCTTTATAATGAGTTAAATAATTTGCCTAGACCAAGGCTGCTCAACCTTTTGAAGAGTCGGGCCAAACGGTAGATTCAGTCGTCAACGACGGGCCACTTACATTTTTTGTTTCAGTTACTCTCAAGCGCAATATAAACTCAGTTAGGTATCAATCTATTTCTCTGAAGTTAGATTTGTATCTAATAGATACACATGTAATGTGCGCGGTATGATTTTTTAATTTGGTGCGTATTTTTAAACCATACTTGCGCGGGCCACTTAAAATTCTTTCCTGGGCCTGGGGTTGAGCAGCCTTGGCCTAGACAATAGAAAACAATAGGTAATTCTATCGATTTCTATTGTGTAGGAATTTTATTTTATTTTGTATAAAATAACTCGGACAGCTTGATACAGTTATTTTATAGATTTTAAAGTGGATTTCTGTTAAACAAAGGTAAAAGTACTTATCTAAAGAAACGAAGATTTTTTCTTACATTGCTTCAATTTTAAAAGAGATTACCCGAAAATTGTTTCGCATATAATCACGTAGAAGCGAATGTATTCGGCGATTTGGAAAATGGAATGAGAAGCGCGTCATGTTGTACAATCATATGCACAAGTAGGTATCTACTTAAGATGATTAAGCTAATCATCTTAAGTACTCATATATATTTAATCTCGAATCCTGACTATCTAAATGAAATGAATGGAATTCACATGGCAAATAATGGTGGATATTGTTAACACGCTCTCGCAACGCGTTCTCTCTTTCTTGCAAGTGGTTAATTTGTTTTAATCAAATACTTATTTCGTATATTGATTGAAGCTAGAACTTAAAAGAACAATAAAAATTGGTTATTTCGTGCGTTACATTTTAAATGTTGAGTGATTGTAGATTTTAATTGAAAATATTTTTTTTACATTAATTTACTATTCATATTTACATAATATAGTATATTAAGTGCTTACCACGTTTACAGTTTTGTTCAGATCCCAATATTGCGGCAATGTTTCAATCGCCATGATGATGTATCTCATGATGTATTTCGGGGAGAAATATCCTCAAAAAATTAAAAACGTGGTAGCACCCAAATAAATATATTTTATTCCAATATAAAACTTTATTTTAAAACGTAGTGATTCCATGTACGTATTGATTACATTTACTTGAAGTTGCAAATCTAGGCAGGCGGGAGCGCGGCAAGCCAAGTTCAGCTGGCGATCACGTACCGTAGTGTTATATTACACGAACCATTTGGCGCTACTTTTTACCCACTCATAACTCAAAAACTATTAAACATAAATGTATTAAATGCACATATATTGAGACTTGCGAGAGAAGCACGTGCTCCATGCTAATTTCATAAATATATCTCGAATGGTTATTTAGATATTAACGTCCAAAAATCGTGATTTTTATCACTGACATATAGATCAAAACTACGAAAACGAATTATGTTGTAGCCTTCGCAAGTTCTATGCCAGTTACTTGTCGGTTCTTACTTTATTATTTCGAAAACTTGGCTTGCTGGTAGAAACTAGCCATCGAACATAATAATTCGTATATGAGAACTAGCCAAGTCAGACCTTATTATCCTAAGTTATAAGAAGAAATGATATTTTATTTTATTATAAATATATTCAGGACTGACCATTGAACTTGGCACCCGTTTAGATCTCACTTCTTTTATTGTTGGAGTTAACAACAAGGCATATAATATCTTAATAATGAACTTGGCTTTCATTTCACATTTATGTTTTTGATGGTTCTATCTCTACTAATAAGGACTACATCTGTTATTATTTCCCATTATACATTTCATACATACATATTGTAGTATATTAGTACTTACTCTACCAAGAAAATTACCAATAGGCTCAATCAAGTAATTAACAAAGTTATGAATAATGAAAAAAGTCGAAGGCTTTCCCTTTTTGTTTTAATTTAGAACTTTTATTGGGAATATTATAATACCATTCATAAATTTAGTACTTTAGCGCTTTAAGTTAATGAATGTGACAGTAGGTATACATACCCGGATATGTCTGCAAAATTTTGTTAACGCGGAAGATGCTGACAAGATTTTTTTTTAAGTAAATAATATACATGTATACTATCGATTTTAATAGTGGAAAGTGGACTGTATTTAGGTTTGATACGAATGCTATCCAGTGACAAATAGATGATTGGAAAAACCATGCAACCGACTCACCAGCGTCTCTTCTTAGCTGCTGTAGATATCGGCGCCGACAAATTCGACAATGTCCTGGATTGACGAGAATACGACAACTTCGCACACGCACTGAGTTTATGATTCTTGATGATAATATTTAGGTTTTTGATAACTCAATATGCAAAGCTTAAGCTTTGTAAAAAATATCATGATCACAAAATAATAATGAAATTAAAGATAACATTATAATGAAACAACTTTATACTGACTATAAGAAATACTAACATAACGCCGTGGTTTCACCTGTGTACTTACCATTCCTTCCCTTCCAGGAGTACGGGGATAAGTATCAGTGTTATCCTGATGTATAAGCTTATTGAGAAAATTCACTAGTTCAATAGTTTTTGCGTCAATTCGTAACAAACACCCATACATACAAACTTTGGCGTTTATAATACGAGTAGAATTAGTAGAACTAGCTTCTCTGTGCTAAATTTTCACACGTCTTAATAATAAACCAATTTTTCTCCAATAACTTTAAAATGATGCTGAATTCATTAATTTTGTGAATGAAATAAAGGAACTATGGCATTGTCAATAAAGCTTAGTTTTGAGAAATAATATATGTAATACTAAAACCATTTGACATCTGAACTCCATATCCATAAATGGTTATTGAAGTAAACGAATAAAGAAAGGTTGTATTGTGGATTAGCGGGATCTGGGGTGTTTGGATCACTTTGTCGGGTGTGACCGGCCCAGCGGGGCAACCTCCGCAAATCCTTTTAAGAGCTTGTCAGCGGGAGGCAAAATTGACACAACGCATGGCGGCGTAAACGTGATTTCGCATTAGAGACGTAAATTATTGCATAAACATTACACGAGACTAACTCTGGTTGATTGCTGTTCTGTTGACAGCTGAAAAACCGTGAGGATACATTATAATTAGAGGGTAGAGGTAAGAAGAACCATCTCATATGGGGAAATAGTATAAAAAGTGTCCAGCTGTATGCTATAAATAACATTTCAAAAACCGTCCGCAATGGCGCTGGTGTAGTAAAAGTATATTTATGTGTGTGTGCGGAATTTCTTGGCGTACACACGTTTAAAAGTTTACGCCTTTAGCGACTGTGGCCTTATTTAATGTTTTTCGATGGACTCTTTTCATACACAGAGATGTTACTCCTTAGCTTTACCCTCCATAGTTATAATCTAGCTAGGCGGATTACAGTTTGGTAATGTTATTATGAAATATTTACAATGAAATTTTGGTTCGTACATACTACATAAAATACGTTTTACTTTATTGATCGCACTTACCTTTAACAAAACCATAACAACGGGGCTTACCACCAGGTAATCCGATTAAGTAAGGGTTCGAAGGGACCTTTACGAACGAATATCAGATATAAAATGATATATATTATTATATACTCGAATATTATATTGTAATAAGGTTTTAGAATTTAAGTTTATAAAATATTACTGATTATCGGTTTAGAATTGTGCTAATTTTAGTAGATGTAGAATGTGGTAAATGAGGGTACTATAACATTATAGTAAAACCTATGACATCTTGGTATTCAAGTTTTATAATGGAAGTAATTATTGTGTTCTATATTTTTCGTTATCTTATCTCTATGTACGTTCTTTTTGTATAAACTAGCTTATTCTCGCGGCTTAGCTCGCCTTTGTAAAGCGTTTCACGGAACATTTTTTTATAAACTTACATCTAGTGTATTTGGCTTGTGATTCGTGAGCCTGATAGCAAAACAGTCGAGGGCTCGATTCCCATCTAGGACAAATATTTGTGTAATGAGGATGATAATTTTTTTTGTGAGAATTTTGAAAAAAAAAACAATTTAATATGATTTTTTGACCCGTAAGTTGACACTTTTGTCTTTTAAATGAGTAAATAAATCATAAATATTCATCAACAATTGTTTATATATTTATAAAAATTATATGGGGTATTAGCTAAAGTTCTTAGTACATCAAGAATAGCTCTATAGTGAGTTATTTATAGGACACATTAACCTCGCAACGCACCTGGAAACCCCTGAAGGGTGTCCAGGGATGTCTGTGTAACATGTATCTAGCTGTACGGTCAATTTACTCCCCCTCCTCCCTTCTGTAGAATATATGAATGTTTGATTGGTAAATACTTCCACTATTAGGCTAAGATTTAGTAAATAGTCTTTCTAATAACCGACCAAAATGATTAGATTATGATGATGCTGGATTTTTAATTTATTCAGTATAAATTGAAATATAGTCTAGAGAAAAAAGTCCCGAATAAAAATACCTAAGACATTGCGAATTGCAAGAAGAAAATCGAAAAATGAAAAGATAATAAAACTTAGATATTAAAAACGGAGCAACCCAAGAAAATGTATTACAATATTCCCAGAACCACACATTATACTTACAAGTACCGCGAGAGAGCAAATATAAAATGTACTGATGTACTATGTACGACTGCCGCTTAATTTGAATATGAACCTTATTCAAATTATGATAAGACTTAATATTAGAACTAAGAATAATAATTTTTGATAAACACAATAATCATAAAACTAACATAAATAAATTAATTATAGAAAATACGTAAGAATCTTAGTAAACAACAACAAAATCCGTAAAAAGCTGTCTTGTCATAAAAAGACGTGGAATTCGCTTATACATTCAAAATAAGTAACTATTTTCTAACGCTTATGCAATGCTAATTGTATATAATAACGTTATATGTTTTTAGTACATTACATATAAAAAATGGGTTAATAAGAGAAGAATTAGAGACGTAAATTTAAGCTTAATGTAGAGCTTAATTTGAAGTGAAATACTAAATCATGAAAAATATATGTAACGGCGTTATAATTGTGTTTAAATAAATAAATAGAAAATAGCTAGACTTTAAAATCTCTATCTATATTACTAAATAATATTATAAAGAGGAAAACCTTGTTTGTTTGGTTGTAATGAATGGGCTCAAAAAGTACTCGACCGATTTCAAAAATTCTTTTACCATTTGAAAGCTATCTACGGGTAACATAGTCTAAATTTTAGTCTTAAAAAAGGGGTCCCTTAAAATATTTGGGTTTTTGGGAAAAGTTACTTATTTTGCGTGCTAAGATCCCGTTGTAAATCTTAGTTAACGCAAGCGAAGCTGCGGGCAACAGCTAGTTTAAGAATATAGGAGCTTAGTAAAATATTATAATTTTGTTTAATACTAATATTAGGATGTGGAAATAATTGATAAAAATGTATCTATATTATAAGAATTAAATAAACTTTTCTTTTACCAATAATGCTTTTAGCACTATCGCATAACTAAGCTTCACGTTATGGGAGTATCTCTTAATATTTTATTCTTTTATTTACTACTTGCTGCGTGCACTTCGCGTACACTTAGATTTATAGACTTACGCGGGCTGATCATGAATATTTAAAATCGTGTAAAGCTGGCTCAGTATCGGAAATATACTACTTCAACATTTTATGATCATACGTTTATATTTACTGTTTTTTCGATTTTGATATTAATTATTATAAGAGACAATACGACTACAGACTAACTAATAAAGTCTTTCATGTAAGGAAATGTAGTAAAATAAGGAAAATGAATCCCGTTGCTAATATTGCTAATAATCAGAGTATGTTCTGCCGATTTACATGGTTCTCTTTGAACGGATATTGTTGCGGATTGTTAATATTTTTACAGGCCCAACATAATATCGTGTACTGCACAGAAGCCATGTTGATGTAAGTCCTCAAATTATTATATTTAAATGATTAAAATTCAAATGATAAAATAATATGTGAATTGCAAATAAAATGCTATTTTGAAGATCTTATGACTTAATCCAATAATTGGAATTAGAATTGTAGCAGAAAAAATAAGCTGGGTTACAAACAGTGCACTGGGATAGAGTATACCACCTAGTTTTATTTATTTATTTAATAATTTATGTACCCTGAGAAACATATAAAGTGAAATAGTGATGAAGAACATGAGTACAAAGGTACTAATTATTCCATAAGTGGAATTTCTTCCAGTCGTTCTGCTACAGGAAAATTTAATTAACAATACAAAATCAGTGTGCACATAACAATCTAATGAATACTCTAAATACAGTAGAAATAAAAATAAATACTAAATAAATACATATGCATTAAATAAACATACACAGCACATACATCTAATATATAAAATTTCCCTGTCACAATGTTAGTTACCGTACTCCTCCGAAACGGCTTGACCGATCTTTATGAAATTTTATATGCATATTCAATAGGTCTGAGAATCGGCCAACATCTATTTTTCATACCCCTAAGTGATAGGGGTTGTTCACCCTTAAAATTTTTTTGTTAATTTTTGGACGAAATTTTTTGTTTTTATTTTTTTATGATACAGCATACAAAAATACATACAACCCTAAGTTTTCACCCTTCTACGATCAACCCCTATTTTGTAATTGCAATTTTAATATTGGCAGAACGAAGTCTGTCGGGACAGCTAGTATTATATACATATACACACAATCATATACATTTATACACATACACATACTTACATATACATAATATACAAATACCTATTGTTTGTTTTCCACAAACTAGTATTATCATATTTTAGGTCCAAAGACTAGCTCCGTGTAAAAGAAATAAAAAGCAAAACGGTGGAACGAGTATACGGAATACTGTTGTGCGGAATATATGCTTGATAATGCGATTTACGTAGTCTTTGTGGTTTATCAAAAGCCGTATAAATAAACTTTGATAAAATATTTCAAAGAACGAGCCTGATAAGAATAAGCATTTGTCCGCTTAAAAAGACTTTCTCTCAAAAGACTTGTACTTTCGCATTGCGTACACTTTTATGCTGTGTTGGTCCTTATTTAAGTTTTATTTGTAAAAAAGTATTATAATACATTAGATTGTATTATATTATAATTTAAAAAATGTGTTTTGATGATACTTTAGAATAATATAGTTTACACATCAGAATAAGACGTTGGCTCTACTTTATCCCCGTACACTCAAAATAATGGGAAGTACGCGGGTGAAACTATGGGGCGCTGCTAGTATTATTATAATATATTACAAATTTTAATTATGTGTGTCTTACACAAATCTATGCATGTCTGTACATTACATAATATATTGTGTCAATTATTTTGAGCTAGGATGATGAGACCTTTATAACTTACTGTCATTATTTTATGTCTAGATTCTATTATAATATTCGTACTCTTAACGGTCAAAGTACTGCGCAAATAGTCGATATAAATCTCTAAGGACCGATAAGCATGTACGAGAGCCTACGACGCACTTTCTATGGCGCTTTTAGTTATTAAGAGGCTCCGACTGCATGTATTTATGTACATACTCGTATAGTTATATATTATATGCTATAAAAATTGTTTTTTTCCTTCACTGACTGACATAGATACATCTAATATATAAAATTTCCCTGTCACAATGTTAGTTACCGTACTCCTCCGAAACGGCTTGACCGATCTTTATGAAATTTTATATGCATATTCAGTAGGTCTGAGAATCGGCCAACATCTATTTTTCATCCCCCTAAATGTTAGGGGTAGTCCACCCCTAAATTTATTTTTTTATTTTTTAGACATAATTTTTAATTTCTATTTTTTTATGATACAACATACAAAAATACATACAACCATAAATTTTGACCCCTCTACGATCAACCCCTATTTTGTCATTGCAATTTTAATATTGGCAGAACGAAGTCTGTCGGGACAGCTAGTATACATATATATATAGGTCATATATAAATGAGTACAAAGACAGCCAACTCCATCTAACTACGACAGTAATAATGATCTGGGAATAATCAGACGCTCTATGACGCTGTTGTGATTATCATCAAATCGATGAAACATTTTCATTACTTTTTAGTCATTTAAAATATCTGTTATTTGTCTTATTTCAAACTCAAAGTTGTGTTTCGGGCAATATGACAGGACAATCAAGACAGGTCGTATTTTAGGTTGCATTGCATCATTATTTTACCTTTAGATTTATCAATAAAGGCAGATGGAACATGCCGAACACGCGAGTAACGCCACCAAAGCGAATACAAATTCAAAAGTGAATATAATCTAATAGACGTATAGAGTACAATGCCACGTCAAGCCCTGCGTCAAGATTGTATCACTTTTGAATTTGTATTCGTTTTAGTGGCGTCACTCGCATGTTCGGCATGCTCTATTTATAAATCTGTGACTTTACTGACTTAAATGTGACTTCAATTACTGGACAATTTATAATCATTATTTAAATTATTTACCATGTTTTTTATTGTTATTACGCGGAGCTCGATATTTCGACATTGTCTACGAATTTCATGTTCACGAGAATCACGAGACAAATTTATAAACGTCAGGCATAAATGTTATATAATAACATGAATCATATTATTACATACACATTACGTGTTACTGCCGGAGGAAAGCTTGTACAAATTGGATCCTATCGTGACCATCAACTTTTCAATCTCTCATCAAATTCTTCAAGAAATGAGATTATTTTCTCATCGATTTTATATTGACAAACTTGTCAATATCCGGAAATATTTTTCCAACGCAAATATATCGCAAGGGCACATATAGGATTTACTGTTTTGGTAGGCTTATGTTCAGCCATGGACAAATAGAGGCTGATAATTATGATGATGATGAAGATACATTAAATATTTGAATAGTTCGATCAAACTACCTAGTTTTATGTTGAACTGGTAAAGCTGGTTAGAGGTACCAAAAAACGAAATTATACGACACGATGAAAATTCTACGATAATGTAACTATTGGTTTTTCTGAGAAATAAACTTTTATATATATATAAATTGTAATGTTTGTGTACGATAGCGCAATAAATAAATATTGTATAATAGTAAAGTACTACCACTATCTACCACATAAATTATAGTACCTTCATACTGATAATTAAAGCAATTTGTGCAAAATTATTCCCTAACCATTCCAAAATATCAAAAATGTACAATGTTAATATTCAAGTTTTCACTTCTCTCTCTCTCTCTGGAGTGCAACCCTTCGTTTTTTATAGCAAAACCCCACAAAACCAGAAAACTTAACTCACAAAATACGACAGCGTTGCTGTATCCTGACGCTATCAAGTGAGCTGAATAATGAAGCATATTCATTATATTCAACAAAATTTCATTGTCGAAGCTATTTTTAGAATAATACGTAATAGGAGCCTCACCGTTATTAAGCTACATTCAATACGCCTCGATGTTCTATTATGTTCAGTGCAACAAAGTGAATATACAATACCCTGTATTGAGTTACTTAGGCCCATATCGAGGCTTCAATATCTATATATCCTGTACAATTCGTCAATTATAATTGATATGCACATATTAGGTTTTAATTGCTGTTAGGAAAAACATACATATAATAATGCATATGTCTGACAGTTTTTTCGCCGTATAAAGCTGACTACAGCTTCGCCTGCGTTAACTAAGATTTGAAACGGATCCCTGAATTTTTGAAAATTTCATATAAAATATGTTTATGGATAATGTAGCTTCCCAAAAGTGAAAGAATTATTTCAAATCAGTCAAGTAGTTTCGGAGCCTATTCAATACAAATGAACAATCAAATATTTCCTCTTTATAATATTAATATAGATCATTAAAATAAAAAAGTCGCCATATATCCCAAAAAAGGTCCGTTTGTAAGTTTGGATCATCATTATCATCAGCCTACAGCCGTCCACTGCTGGACAAAGGCCTCTCCCAAGGCACGCCACTTTTCTCCGCCAGTTGCCGACATCTTGCGTAGATAAAAGCTCCATCATAGCAGAGGGCCAAATAATAAGAAAAATAAATTTGGATGTTATATTAAGGTAATCTTTAAAACTTTTCAACCACTTAAAACATTTTTTTCACTAGTACAATACTCTGTTACTACAGAGTAACATATATTATGTAACATCTGGGAATATAGGTTAACGCGAGTAAAACTGCGTGCAATAACTAGTAGTTATACAAATGAACACAAATCCTCATTTCACATCCAACTAAGACTTAGACGAAGATCGTTATCCCGTTTAGTTGGCGATCGTCCGTCACTACACTTAGAAAACACACACACACACACACACACACACACACACACACACACAGTTTATCTTACTGGATATAGCAGTGACAATATTTTCACACATTTTAGTACAAAAGAGAGGCTATGGCATTAACACCCTCGAGGCATGTCCGAGACGGGCGTCACATTCTAACATCGGTTTGGCTCTGCCAAGTGTCATCAAAGCGATACTCGTAGCGGCCGATTGTCTCCTTCTGCGAAGCAGTCTAGTCCCAGAAGGGGGCCGAAAAATGGGTAAGAGAGGAAGCCACCAACGACACCGCCTCACTCACGCAACGAACGTTGGTGTATAGTAGGCGGTACTTAATACGTCTTCAGTGACGCCCCTGTGCTCGTGTCGGGTTCGGGATGGAAACTTGTGCCCAGTTAGCACGACGTCGCAGCAACAGTTTAGCAACCGGGTAGTCCCCTCTTAAGAGGAGTAGTCTGGCCTTTCACCAGGGTCAGCCTGTCGTTGCAGTGTTTCGGCTGTCTGCAGATCTCAGACTGAAGGTGCTAAGGTACTCGCAGTGGCATTATTTTACGTGTGACTACTAACATCCATAAAAAAATCAAATGTCAAAAAAGGCTATACCTGTATTCTGTATACACGTTTCAATTAGTATGTAGGTACTTTACTCCATTTGTAAATCTATATAATTGGTATTTATTTATTCGTTAAAGTAATAAAAAAAATTGAAATATTGCTATAAAAATACATAAATTACGTTCGTATAACTAATAGAGGGAGTTGTTAAATTGCAATATTCCCATTACCTACCGCGGTACTTTAAATTAAAGCTTGTCAAAGCAATTGCGGAGCTGGGAAAACTTTGATGGCTTATTCTTAAAGTCGGCTTAATTGAGGTTTTGCATGGACCGGCGTCAGATGAAAGGCACATTGGAATATTACACGTTTGTGTTTTCAAATGAACTCACTTTAATTAAAAATGTAACTTTTTGTTTCCCTGTATAGAGAGAGGTCATGTTTTTATCGACTTTTGAGTAAACGATCAGTCAGATCAGAGCGATATACTAGTAAGTGAGTTGCCGCCCTCGATATAATATTATTATATTTATTATTGTATTTCAATAAGTCGATTTTTTAGCGTTTTTTAATTTTTTATTGTGAAAGACCTTATTTCATCGATAGCATAGTTCAATGATTATTAGTAAATCAATAAGATAATACAAGACATGAATTAGAATTATATTATATTAAGTTTATACGGTTATATTATTCTAAAATATATTTAGCCATTTTGCGTAAAAGAGTAACAAACATCGATATAAACTTTCTCGCTTATGATATTAATAGGATTACTATTTGTTTTATACTAGTATTTCTATACAGTGTACAAATACACTGCTAAAACAAACAATAAAAATGGCCTAACTTTTTTCAGTTAAAGCTTAAATAATAACGTTGTTGCTGCCAAATTTAATTAAAAATACTTTGGGCGGTTTTATTGATCCACACGTCCATAGGTACGTTTTTATTGATGAATATGATCCCGTGGCGTGGGCTGTTATACGTGGGCAGATGTTTGGTTTGAAGTGAGCTGCCTTTTATTGGTACTGGCTTTATATCATACGGTAAAAGCCTTTTAGGCAACATATAGGTTTATAAGTACAAATGGAATCGACGTCGTATCTTATAAGTCTTAAAAGAAGACATCCCGATCACTAAAAACATGACTTAAAAATAAGCATTACTTATTTAAGATAATATTAATACATGTGCTTGGAAAAAATATGTGTTATCGCAACTTATGTGCACGTTATAAACTTATGTAATATTTTTTGTAGAATTCTCAGGTAAATCTTATCAAAACTAGTGTAAAATATTTATGATATTGTAATTGTACAGTAACGATTACTATTTCCCTTTTAATGGTTCGGAAATATTTATTAAAAAAAAAATACGACATTTTTCTTATTTAAGTATGCTAATTATTATGCACGGTGTACTTATGCAATATTTATATAAACAATGTATATAGAGATATATATTGTATATAACACCGACGTATTCGATACATTCAACAAAAGTTCGACAGTTGTCAACCAGGATGATATATTTCTCAACCGCGGGTACATCTGGCCCACAACTTTTATCGTCCATTAAAACACTCGTGTTTCGTGTTAATCCATCAATGATTTATGTGGTTTAAACAATCCATTCGACAACTATATAAAAACCATTCAAAGTTATGATAAGCTACACCTTTCATTGTACTAAAACCATTATATTTTAATATTCATATTTTAAATAAGAGTAAGTAACTCAGTGTAAAATGAATTACAAGGAAATTATAAAGACATGGCATTTTAAAAACTCCTAAAAGTACTTCGGGGCTTTTATCTTATTATGATGACAGCCTAAATAATCGCCTCATATTTTTTCTGGCTTCTGGCGTCTATTGGTAGGTAGGCTTTTGGATTTCTAATTATTATTTACTTACTGCTGGGCACGGGTCTATTCCTCGAAATAAGGCCTCGAGGGTCAATTATATAGTAAAGATTAAAAAAAACCTATAGTAAGTTTTAATAAAGCCTCTTCGAATATATTTTAATGTATCCTATGTTAATTATAGTACCGCCGATTTTTCTACGACAACGAAGTTTTATGATGATCGGCCGAGTAGTTTTCAAGTGAAAGCGTAACAAACATCCTTACTTTCATATTTATAATATTGGTAAGGATTAAGGAATTATATAATATGTGTATAATGATATATGAACCATTTACGCAGCGGACGCGTGTTCAAATCTCGCCTGATGCAGAATTTTTTTAGAGATATAAATTAAAAAGAGGTGTAAATTTGCAAGAGACATTTTTTACATTATATTATATATATAACATTATGTATTTTGATAACTTTTTATTTTATTTCAGTTCCTATGTGTATCTGTGACACAAGTCCATAAAAACTTACCAAGACATCGCCTTTGCTAACGTAGTTTGATTTTTGAAAATAATGATTATTATAAAAATCATCATTATCTTTTAACCCTTCACTGCTGAACATAGGGCCTCCTTTAAGGAATGCCAAGACGGCTGATGCCTAAATGAAAGCATGGCAAAACCATCATAATATAAGAAAATATATAAAGACAACTTTATGAAACATTATAAATTTATGTTAAATTTTCAAGCTTCCCTAAAAAGTAAATTTATTTACAAATTCTTCACTTAATTTCAATCCACTGAAGCTCATTTGAATGGAGGTCACGAAGAGGTCTCCTAATAAATTCGATGTGATTTCTTATTATTTTGTCCTTGAGTTATTACATGTTTACAGAATAATATTGAGTAGACACCATTTAGTCCAACAAAATAGGTCTTTAGGTTGTTTTAGGATACAAAATACTTTGAAGAATTTAAAAACTAATTGTAAAAGTTTTTTTTCAATTGCACGTCCAGTAAGGGGTGAAAAAATATAAAAGAAGTGGGGTTTTTCTTAATTTTGGGGAAACGGTAAGTGTTAGAATAAAAACTTTCAAACAAAAGTTGTAGAGGGTAAAATTTTATAAAAAAAGATCTTGTAACTTTTTTCTAAAATTTAAACTAGCTGAGATAGGAGATAGAAGCCCAAAAAAATACGAATTTGACTTTAAATACGAATTTGAGGCTAAAGCTAGTAAAGCTAGTAATTTGAGGTTAGAGCTAATATTTTTGATACGATATGACATGACGTGGTGTAAAAGTGTCCATAGATATTATTATTATTATATAAAAAATGCTTAAGGATTCTAAGGCAGTTGATTGGGGTTTTCACATTTCTGACGGTCTTGGGGCATGGTTGCTATAAATTACACGAAACGGCCCTCAAAAAAAATATACAATATTAAAACCTTTAATGAAGTCCATCATAGTTTATTTCGGATTTTAAATAACTCTAATTAAAACAATATTTGTACTATACTAGATATATTATATAATAATCTAGCAGTGCCCCGTGGTTTTACCCGCGTACTTCATTACACATTCCTTAGTCACTCACAATTAATATAGCTTATAATTGCAAAAATAATTCTTAAAGTTTATTCAGTATATCTAGAGATTACTCGCTTACTACCTCACAAACTCATCAACTATCAAGCCAGAATTAATGTCCTACTGGGCACGAATAGGTTTCCTAGAAATCCGGCGATGAACGGAACGGAAAGGGGCCATAGTTCACAGATATATAGGCCCATATTGGCCTAAAGTTAAAGAATTTTACACATCTTCGAAGATATGAAATCATCAGGCACTCAGTTTTCCTCACGATGTTTTTCTTCACTAAACAATAACATAACAATGATTATATTGAACTTAATGTGTATTTAAAATTTAAATAATTTTATCAACATACTAAAAAATTAAGGATCTAATAAGCAATTGAGAAGATTCATGATTAACAATTCATAGAAAACTTAAAGCAATAAGCGTACTTCCGCAGCAAGGGGCTATCAGAGACGTTTTAAAAGTAATTTAATATTCTTTGAAACAAGTGGGCGGTATAAAATTATTACACGCAACTTTCATTGCTCGCTAAAGGCTTGTTAATGTCTATTTACTCTTGTTTGGGCTCGGGTTTCACGAATTCCATGTAACTTTCATAATGACTGCTCATTTAATATTTTAATCCCGTCATAACCAGAAGTGAATAGCTAGACTCGCTTTAAAAGTAAAAGGTTGCCTGACGGGCATATCCATAATATATACGTACGTCTATGTATACCTGATGTGCCTACTCTTATGCCCACTGTCTATGCAAATTTCGTTCGTTATAATGAAACAAATTTTAATACTTTATAGGAACAACGAGAGGACAATAACTCGTACACTTCTGTATTGAACTATTATATTTCTCTAACAAACTAGCAGGTATGCAAGACCACATTCACATCACAAACTGCTTCCGTTTTTGTTACTGTAGAATTTATGTTATATGTCTTTTTAAAATTAGAATCATCTTCGTCATAAGCCTTTATCCGTCCACTGCTGAACATGGGCCGTTAATGAACGCCAAGACTGGTCCTTTGGCACTCGCACTGACCGGGCGCGCAACACTTCTACTTAAACGCGGGCTCCACCCTTAAACATGAATGGCTCATCGGCCATCTTTAGAGTTTAAAAATATATATTTTTTAATGGTTAAATAATTTACTTTAATACTACATAAACGAATTGATCCTTATATAAAATAAAACTAAAAACCTTTATTAATATAATATAAACACTAAAATATATTACTAAAAAGCAGTCGCTATTAGCAAGGTTGCGAAGATACTGGCAGCGTTTCCCCTTTGAATAGCCAGTCTAATTCCATACGGTAACTGCCAGCTCTTCGGTCTCCTGTGATATCGACTAAACTTTTTGCTATTTCCTTAAAAAGCCTTAAAGCGCTAGGTTCCCATGTACCAATGGGACAAAATCATATTCCGAGCCTAAGCCCCTGTACTTGTATGCTTTGAATTAAATAACTAATTGAAATAATATTTGACAATAATGACCCGAACTTAAACACACATTTGAACTTGTTTACTAATCACTAAACTAATAACGTATACTAAACACTTATACTACATCACAAAAGCCACATTTCAAATTTTCTAATTATTTTAATTGTGGTAAACAAAATATTGTGATGTGTTTTTCATGAACGTGGTCAAAAGATCAATGTACCTGTATTCAGCGGGAAAAACAGCCCGCGAACAATGGCTCTGACGGGAGCCTGACTAAGGGTACTTGGGCTCAACTTGGACTGATTGACTTTTTCATAAACAACTTTAATTAAGGGAGTTTCGGAGTGATGAAAGCCTTTTTGAAACTCTACATTGTGAATAATAACGTGAAAAAATCTACTACATTTTTGATGGTTCGGATGGCAGGACTAGACAATATTTACATAAAATAAAGGGTAATAAGTATGTTTGTTTGAAGACATTTAACTACTTTTTTGAAACTACTTTTTTATCATTATCATAATTTACCTCTGCCGAATGTGCCTCCCTCATTGCTAGCTAGAGCTACGTTTTACGAGTTAATTATTAAGAAAGATATTTACTACAGAGCTACTTTTGTTTCGTATGGATGAAAACGCAGAAGAGTTACCTTATGCACAAGTTGCATACAATATTTCTGAAACACATTTTTTCTTATTAAAATAGAAGTGTTAATTTAACAAGAAAATTTTGAATATTTGTAATCATATAGTAATTCGAAACAAGATTTTAAGCTTACTTGACTGGCTTCGAGAAGTCGTTAAATTATATATAAATCTCCTATCAACTTCTATGTATACGTAATATATTATTATAAAATAATAAAAAAAATTAATAAATTATTGTGTTACAGTAAAATTAGTAAACGAAAGTAAAGAGAACATACAGAAAAAATGTATTTAAAATTAAAAATTATAATATTTTGACATTATTAATTTAAAAAAGGTGTTTATTTCCATAAATAATTTTTTTAGCAAATAGTTTATCAATGATTTGTTTTAAAATCGGTTCTAGATTCAAATTCGTTTCATAATTTAGCTGCTTCAATTACTTCTCTTAGGCTTATAATACAATAATAATAATAATAATAGGCTTATAATATGTAACATTAAAAGCGAAATTCTCTACAGAGGTATAGTATTTTCATTGATTTTCATTAATTTCATGAATCACACATTATTTAAGCAGAAGTCAAAGTCAAAGTCAAAGTCATAAATTTTATTCAAAATAGTACTATCGAAGTATCTTTTTGAAGGTCAATTGAGTCTACCACCGGTTCCAAAGCAAGTCCACCGAGAAGAACCGGCGAAACAAACTCAGTGGAACTAGTCTCTTCAAATACAATATTACAAAAAAAATAATACAAACAATACATACTACTATAGTAGTATAGTGTATAAGAAGAATTAAGCAAGAAACTCTGTTGGGCTGCTCCTTTCAAAATATAGTTTACAATTTTTTATAAACATACATAATTACATACATACATATTACTATAACACATTTATTACAGTCTTATACACACTATCCTAAGATAAATAAATGAGTAGATAAATTTAGACCCCGCAATATCCAAAACAAACCAGTGGATGTTAATAGAGAATAGAGAATAAGAAACAGATAGTCAACAGTTTCTAGTGTAGGCCACTCTTATGAATGATGAACGGAAAAATTCAACGTATGCAACGTTGGCTATCAGTGTTATTAGTCACAAATCTAACATAATTTTCGTAAGTTTATGGAATGTAACACAATTAAATAATTTAAAAATTTCCTATTTATAATATTATATTATACACATTATATTATCATGGTTAAAATACAGTGCGATTTTAAATATTTCAAACCAACAAAAGCTAGGCTGCGATTGTGTACGTTCCATTTTTTTAAGTGAAAACATTTTTCAACAAAGGACATTTCAATGGAGGGGACACATTTTAATGGCTTCAGACGTTTTGATTGCTGATTGGAAATGGCGTAATTAAAAACAAAAATAATTAATCTTTGTTTTTAGGAATTCCATCAAAATCATTGTAACACGTTTCGTTTTAACAATAACGTTTAGGAAAAATACTTTTTATTAAAAACAATTCCGTAATATTTATGTGTAAATGTAGTTATTTAATCATCATCATCATCAGCTTCCATCCGTCCACCGCTGAACAAATCGCCAAGAGCGCCAAGACGACCAATCACTTGCCACTCGCATCCATCCGGCTGCACGAAGATCTTCTCACTGTGGAAACCATCTCATATTATAGACTCGCATTGGTAACATTTAATTAAAAAAATACTATTGTTTTCTTATATTTACGCGAACTTCACTCATTATAATGAGACAAATTTACGGATTTTATCGCGGTTAATTATGTTTTTTATAAACCCGACGTTTCGGATACTTTACACTTTACACAAACTATGGTCAGTCCTCCCGTGACATAGTTTTCAAAGAAACAAAATGGATTAAGTACCGAGCATAGAGCAACACGGGTTTTCTTCCGGTGAGTACCGAGTAAGGTAAAACGTAACAAATCTTTCAATATAGCAATATAACACCACTTCGGACGCTTCGCACTCTCAACCTTGTAGCAGAGGAGAGGGATATATTTACTGGTACACTGAATGAATTCACAAGGATGGTGCATTATATGTTATTTGTTAAAGGAGTTAAATTATTTGTGCTTCGCTATTGAATTGGGTGGTATCTGTGATGATAGTGGTAAGTTGTGATTAAAATAAATAAATAAATAAGGAGTCGCGTTACGTCACTATCTTATCCTAGCAAGGAAAGAGGGTAAATCTGAGGGCAAAACTTATTTAATAAAACTTAATGCAACATACTAACCTACCTACTTATAACTTAATGTAATATTGGAGATATTGATGTAGATATTCAACATACACGTTTTAACTTAATAAGGTCTAACTTAGATTTCGTAAACAATACATTGTTGAATTAAATTTCTATTTTATTTAATTTCAGGTCTTAAAAAATAATGTTACCAGACTGAAGATTGGAACACAAATATTTGGTAAGTGCTATCGCTACTTTCAAAATACTTATACTAAGTAAAACTATTTTGAACATATAAACTATTATGTGTTGATGTAGTCGAAGTATAAGAGAATGTCCACGCAGTGGCCGGTCGGCTGTGTTCAGCAGTGGATGGATAGTGGCTGATGATAATGATGAAGTTTTTTTTTATATTCTATAAGAATATTTGTGTTTCCATCTTTCTCACCCATATAAGTCTTTTTTTGATCATCATGTATATCATTGATACTATCTCATCGAACGAAGGTGGTATTCAAATTTTGACTTGATTCTATAAAAACACACAACTTCTTTATTACCTGCAATATACTAAAGTATTGCCAAAATAATACCATTCGGAGGATGTATCGGTCCATAACTTTATTCAAAAGAGATTTATTTGCCCAACGCCCAATCAAGCGAGTATTCAGAATTCAATGGAAAGCACCGTCAGCAAAGAAATAGTAATATGAAAGTACATTATAATGAAACAACATTTTTCTTATTTAATCGTAGTATAATTTTTTTATATTAAACTTTTTGCTGAACTAAAGCTTCCCAAAGCGCCTCATGTTCAATGGCTTTGCAGTAGTCAACAAAGGCAATATATAAATAAGGCTTTACCATATTCTTGAAATAAAAGTAGTGAGTAGTAAATAAAAGTAGTGGGATGTCAAAAAAGATAACATGGCTTTAGTGCTATGAGGCTAAGGCTGGAGAGACTAGAGAGAGAGGTAATTTATTTTGGCACAGTAACCCCGTGTTCGATAGTGCCAAGAGATCGGTCATCTTAGCAATCACCGAGGTAGGAATTTGTTCAGCAGTGGGTGGATAAAGGCTGTTGACGATGGTAGTGAAACTGTACATTGCATATTAATGATTATTATAGTATTTCCAGGCTAATCTAAATAGAATTGAAAACACCAATACAATTATGATAACCGTAATAACAATAATAAATTAAACGCCAAATCTCATTTACTAAGTGACTTTTCTATTAGAGCAATATTAAAACACTAAACAAATACTTTTATAACAAAAAAACTCAGCTCGTCGGCGCAACAAGTAGTGAAGTGGAGCGTAGACTGCTACGTGCTACGCCGGGCTCTACGTAATTCAAGAGCGTAAACTCACTACTACGTGCTACGACGAGCGTAATTCACAGAATTATATTAGCTCTGCTTAGCTAATAAAGAATCACTTTTAATAATACATACTAGTATGTTATATATGTATGGTGAACTAGATTCAGATGGATTTTTATAGAGCACAAAGAGGACAAACTGTTATATAAAACTATACATTTCCTTGTAGAGAAATGTGATGAAATAAATTGATTAAAATATCGTTTTTTCAATTTTTTATTTAGACTAACCGGGCTAGTTGTAAATTTTTTTTAATTAAAAACTGAATGTTATTGAAATCTTTTTCACTACAAAAGCTGTTTCAGATTTTCTCCTGTTAAGACAGGACATTAATTTTTGGTCAATCATCAAATCAATTTAGAGTTGCTTTATTTTTGATATGTTTTCACACTTTTAAATACACTCCAATGTTTATATTATTACTCGTATTAGCTATATAATTTTGCTAGAAATATATATTTGAGTTTATGACTTAGCTAGTATGTAGTCAATTTTAAGTTTTCTTTGTACTTGCCGAGTTTGTAATTTACTTGTATTTCTAATTTTAATCCGATTTATAGTTTTCAAACACGCATCGAAGATATAATTTTTTCGGGATGCTCATTATTTCTTGCTATTCCAGGCTATAATCTATTTTTGTTATATCCCGCTATATTATCCGAGTTAATTCAGCTGTTTTGCGTGCGGAACAAACATCCTCATACTTAGTGGCACTTTACGAGGAGTAGTCTGTCTTTCACCGCTGAGAGCCTGACGCTGAGATGATATTATTACCTGCAGTTCCGGGACCCTCAAAAAGCAGCTGAAGGCTGAAGTGGCTTTAGTTTGAGTAGATCATTTCCAGCTGCCAGCCCCACGGAGAGTCGAGATCAAAGCGAACATTTAAATGAATACATGCAAAACTTCCATTCAAATTTCATAAAAAATACCGTACAAAATATTTCAATCAACATAATATATTAGTAAATGTTGTGGTATTTCAATATCAACAATAGAATGATAATTAAACTAGAGCCCACAAACAAAATTGTGGGAAACCACCGGTTATGACTTATGATATTTGCCTATTCTCTTGTATTTGAGAAGATAAATAAATATTTTTTTGTTTGATTTTATGTAACAAAATAGTGTGTTTATTTTCGTGTATCATATTCCCGTTCTGTTCAAATAAAGTTGCGAAGTAAATTATTTATTTCCACAAAAAGGATATTAAAATATCTGCAGTATTAACAACTTATTTTAAACAAAATGTTCAACATTTTCTAGCGAAAGAAAAAAATAATAACATAAAAATGTTATATACCGTAAATGTAATTTCAACCAAATTAGGCATCTAATATTGAATTAATAACTGTCAACCACAACATTTGACGAATGATCTATTAAGTAGTAATTAATGCCATAACCTTATCAACAAATAACTAATTTACTTACTTAATTAAACTGAAGTATACACGTGTAATTATTCAATTAATAAGACGTTCTTCGTGAGATGATTTGAGGTGAAAGACGAGCGTAATTAGACGCTATATTATGTCATGACATGTTGCCCTCAAATATTATTATGTAAATTTTGAATATCATTACTATTTCTAGTGGTTCTTGTTCTTTAAATAAAAATATATATAATAATATTATATACTATTAATAATACATTTAAGACGCATGGGCGCTCAATTACTAACAGAAACGCTTTTAACTGTATAATGTTGGGAAAATGATTTTATTTATATTAGTTTATAATACTTGCTATCCCTTATATCCCTTTCGTCACCCTACTATTTCTTGTATGTTCCTTTTTTTGACACAGAGAAATTCTATGGATATAGCCAGGTACATATTATAGTTACGGTGGATCCTGAAACTATATGTGGGACTCACATTTGAGAAGTGATTTTTTGTATACACTCCGCCAGTCGCATTCCATAGGATCAGCTATTGCGTGGAGAATGTCGTTCTATCTACTTGAAGATCGACCCTATCTCTTTGTTTTTCTGAACACAATTATTATTATACATAGAAGAATCACATCTTATACTTAAAATAATTTATGCGCTGATGATAAGATTGGGTTTATTATTTTATTTGTGCGGAATATAAATGTGACCGCGTCTGGCGCCAGGAGTTACTCTTGCGGAAAACAGTCGAAGCGAATTTATTCGATACAAAATAAATGATATAAAGTAAAGAATAGGATTTTCCAGCCGACGGCTTAATTGAACCAACTTGAGAGATGTGACTGCCGTTAATAATAAGTAAGCCTAGATTTTTTATTTTCAATGAAACATAATTCATAAAATAAAAGACCTCTTAAAAGTGACATTAAAGTTAAATACGAGGGAACTTTTTTCCATTTCTTTATTATTTTGTAGAAACGGACTTAAAATTAAAAAAAAAACAGGACACTATGCGGTGCAAAACCACAATAGCACTACTTATAAACTTCTAACTTTGCTACACCAGAGGAGCGCTTCTTATAAATATGTTAGAATCCTTAACGACAGCATGCCCCGATAAAACTAATAAAGTCGTAACATCGCTACATCGCAGTAGAGTGCTTTGCCGTGCCATGCTACATTATCGTAGCATTGCTTATAAGCATATTGTAGCAGTGCAACATAACATCATTGTAGCACTGCTTGTAAACATGTAGCGGTGCTACATAACACCGTTATAGGACTGCTTACCAGCATGTAGCAGTGCTACATAACATCATCGTAGCACTGCTTGTAAGCATGTAGCAGTGCTACATAACACCGTTATAGGACTGCTCACCAGCATGTAGCAGTGCTACATAACATCATCGTAGCACTGCTTGTAAGCATGTAGCGGTGCTACATAACACCGTTATAGGACTGCTCACCAGCATGTAGCAGTGCTACATAACATCATCGTAGCACTGCTTATAAACATGAAATCCAACTATCCCAAAATAGCATTGCCTATAAACTCGTACGCTATGCTGACTAGACAACATTTTTTAGAATAGAGTTAATTTGATAATTAATTGACTACTTCTGATATTCGACTAGTTATTACATCAGAATATTCTATTATAAAAAATATTTAAATCAGGAAGCTATTCATTCATTTTATTAAATGATTTTCTTAATATGTATTATCAGCTTATGAAAGATTTATCAACTTAACGACGATAGAATAATATTATTAAAAGGTCTTCTTGGATATTTTATTTTAAGCATAACATTTTCTATTAGTTTTAAATAGAGTAAAGAAGCAATAGTAGGGATGCATAATGTTATTATGCGTTGCATTTATCTGCAGATATCTTTTCCCGGTGGGGAAAATATGCTGTGCCGCATATTCTGTCTGCTTGGTTACCACCATCTTATGTTAGAGAAAGGCGGGACAGGTAATGTAATGACTGGCACCGTAACTTAACATAATATTACGTCTTACCGTAGAACACATAAATGATTTGCATTGGCTAGTTCCACTTTATAACTAGTTTATGTTCATGGCCGACGTTGGCCATTCACCATCAGGTGGCGTCTTCCAGTTTGCCCATCCAACATAAAAAACTTAAGAAAATAAATCTCCATGCCAGTAACACTGTACTTTTCTTCTTACCGGAGTGCAGCAAAGCTGTTTTACAGGAGAAACAAGCGAATGGTGGTACGCATGTTGCCGAGAGCAGGGTACAGCAGAGTAGCACATCCCTCCCACCGGTTAAACATAATATGTGTCAATAAGTGCAATCCATAATAATATGCTTATGTTCAGCAGTTTACTGATAAAGGTTGTTGATGATGATGATAATAATATGATTGCAATTAATACGGAACAACCTGTCGGTGTCAATATCAAATGGTCGTACACTGAATAAAACTGTTACATTGAAAATGTTTAACGAAACATAATATGCAAATGTTATTGAAACAGATCAAAGTGGAACGATATTTGATTTGACATCACGTTGAAATTAATTCCTTTCGTCGGTTATCAAAATATTGATTGTAAACATATCATTTGCATCACCCGCACAGAATCCTCTCGCCGTTTGAGAGCGACTTCGTGTTAAAATATTTGTTTATTGGAAGAGGATTAAACATTGTTTAATAACCATAATAATAATATCTATAGACGCTTTTATACCACGTCAATCTGGTCCCGTGGTAAGTTCTGGAAGAACTTGTGTTGCGGGTACCAAAGAATTGAAATACATATTATTTTAATGCCTTTATATACAAATATACATACATATACAAATATCAAGATTTTTTTTATAAAATACACATATTAAATCACATCCATGACCCAGAAACACAGAAACTTTTTTTTGTTCCCAGGCGGGACTTAAACCTCTGGCTTCGCTTAAGCGCGAACGCGCTAACTATTGAGCCATAGAGGTCGTCATATTATTATAATTTATAATACCTCACTAGTTTTAGCTTTATTAAATATTTCATTCATTACTTGGTATTTATTATTTTATTTAAGTACTTAATATAATCTTTAATAATAATCTATAAATAAATTATAAATATAAGTCAACACCACATGAACCTAGCCCCGCGGTAAGATTGGAAATAAATATAACAAATTGAAAAAAAAAGTATAAGGAGCATCCATGCTTCCATCCAACTTCATAACTATATAGTTTATACATCAGATCAACACAGGCTATAATTCATCCCCGTATTCCCACAGGAACGCGAGATAATATAGACTCTGTCATCCCGCTAAGATGCCGTTGTAAATCTTAGTTAACGCAGGCGAAGCTGCGGGCAACAACTAGTTAATAATATTATATTATATGCGAAAGTTTTGAAAGTATGTATATTTGTTACTCTTTCACGTAAAAACTACTGAATAGATTATTATGAAACTTTAGTATAATACAGCTTACAAATCAAAATAACACAGACTATAATTTATCCCTGTAGTCCCACGGGAATGGGAAATACACGGGTGACACCACGCGACGCTGTTTGTATATCCATACAATTCTTTTTCCCCCTTATTTAAAGGGACTTTTGTCCTCCATCGGTATGTCAGCTCCGATGCAAGTAAATTAAATAATGACACACATAGTACATAATGTAATTCATACTTGACCAGATTCTCCGGAAGGTGGATCCCATGCATGCACTTTATCAATAAGCTAGTACATTTTATCATAATTGAGTAAAATTCCCTTAATTTTATAAGGGAAATCCAACTCGACTGAAACTGTATAGAGCTCTAGTTTTGCTATTATACCTGTTACTCACCTAAACGTTATGCGAAATTAAATACCTCCAACATTTTTTACAAAGATTGATTAAATTAAAACTGATATTCTGTAATAAATAAGTCGTCAATTTACTACCGTGATAAACGTCAATAAATTTACGACCTCATAAGATAACTTTAAATAAGGTCGGTCATTAGTGGGAAGACGATCTCCGTGCAGTAGCCGGTCCGTGTTGGATTCGAGTGGCGTTGGGTTGTCTTGGCGTTCATTGAGGACGGCCTATGTTCAGCAGTGGACGGATAAAGGCTGATGATGATGATATTACATACAAACTGTTTGAATAATATACACCAAACAGTCGCAAAGTATGAGGCAAAAAAGTATTAAAAAAGAAAAGTCTAAAATCCGACTTTTCCAAACCCAGTGTAACGAAATATACATTTTTGGGTAAATATATCCGCACGGTTTTAACAAGATACACAGACGGATGTTTACAAATGTTTTTTTTTTTTTTTATTTGAAAAAGTTTTTAGGTTAGTCTTTTCTGGCAAGTTTGTAGTATTTTTTGTAGGAAAAAATCAACACGAATTCCAAGAAATCAGATAACTCCGCAAATGTTAAACAGTTGGCGTTTGTTTAGGCTTTTAGGGCTCAAATTAAATTGTGTTTTCCAAAATCGCATAGGGGTTTAAGGACATGTTATTTTGGTTCATGTTATAGTTTAGCAGTTTGCCTTCTAGGCCCAAACTGAAACCGCGCGGAAGCCCGATTCTCCCTTAGAACTTAGCGCTTCGCGTTCGATCCGGGCTGTCTAAAGTATAATATCTATATCTATATGTTAAACATAATATTGTCATCTATTTTTATAATAACTAGTCGTTACCCGCTGCTTCGCCTGCGTTAACTAAGATATATAACGGGATCTGAGCGGGATAATATCTTGTGCATGTCATATAAACATTCCTCTGTTGTTATATCTAATACAAAAACCGCATCAAATAGAGTTGCATGTTTTATTATATGTACATAATATGTTTTGTTATGCTTTTAACAAAAACAGAGTATAATTAGTGTTTATCATCGTTTCTATTAAATAAAGTTCTCTGCCACGTCAGTCTGTCTGAGCGCGATAGCTCACATAATATTATTATACTCGATAGGTTTTGATGCTATTTATAACAGGTAGAGCTTGAAGATTTTTTATTAATTGTAATTTATATATAAATAATTATTATTGTAAGAGTCTAAAAAATCTAAGTCACGTAGTATAATCGCTTTCATTATAAATGCTGCCTTTTTTATAATAAAAAATTATCATAAGCCCGCCCGTCTGTCCGTAAATATAATTTAGCTCGCGGGTGAGCTATAACTAGTAGGTAGATTATAAAATTCTAAGGGCCTGTTTCACAATCTCCAGATAAGTGCTGAATAGGCTATCGGCAACATATTTGACAGATAGAGTATGGAGTATCTGTCAAATATGTTGCGATAGCCTATTCAACACTGATCTGGAGATTGTGAAACAGGCCCTAAGACTGTATAATGTTCATTAAATAAATTATTGTACCGTATATGTATATTATATTATACCAAAGTGTGGTTAAATTTTCAGCATATTTCATTTACATCAGCACTCAGTAAGCAAATTGAAATTTTTGTACGTTCATCTGTTCTAGTTTTCCGGCGGTTGAGTATTTTAACGCAATTAGGGGAGAGATAAAATTATAACAAGATTCCCGAAACGGTTTTAAGTGTGGAGATTTGAAAAGCGGGTACCGTTTATAAAATTGAAAAACGCTTGTTTTAAATCATAAAAGATTAACCTTGACTTAGCTTTGTAAAATAATATGCTATATCGTTTTAGCAGCGCGCTACGATTTCGTCCGCGTACTTCCATTCCCGTGGGAGTACCTACAGGTATAAATTATAGCATAATAAATGTATTATTCTGGTGTGTAATCTATATTATTGCAAAGTTTTACTAAAATGTAATCATTAGTTTTGTGACCATTGCACAGAGATCGGCTTCCCACTTTGTTAATGACTAATCAATGGTCTATCTAAACGCGGCTTCTACTCTTAAACCTTATTGGCCCATCGGCCAAAAACAAAATTGCATTCTCCTTTAATGTCCAATGTAAATTTGAAATACCTATCAAGAGACAAATCTAAATAACCCGACAATATAATACACCATATTTTAAATATAATTATTTTTGGGTTAGTTGGATTTATATAATATATTATATAAATCCATATATTAAGATAGTTAGGGCCTGTTTCACCACTTCCTGATAAGTGCCGGATAGGCTACCCATGACATATTTGACAGATACTCCATACTCTATCTGCACTTATCTGGAGGTTGTGAGACAGGCCCTTAGGATCGTATATATTATATACGATTATTTCATATAAATTCCTTAAGAAAGTAAGACGCTTCTCGACGGGTAACTCTGATGATGATGATACTGTATTATAGTATAATATGTATATGAGTAAGCAAAGCCTTTCTCAGTACTTGGATCTCACTGTCAACGTGACATATTGCATCCATCATCGAGCCAAACTTGATTAGCTCAGCTGCGCGTCGAGTAGAATCTGACACCTATTAGCTTACTTCGCTCATTTAAAGGTTGCAGTACACTCATTTTTTTTCGGGAGGCTGTAGATTTATATATCTATTAGTGGACCCGACAGACTTTGTTCTGTCAAAACAATTAATTCGTAATAAATAAAATTACAATCTCAAATTCGAGAAATAAACTATCCTATCTTTTAAGTTGGGGAAAAGGACACATTTTAAAGGAAATGACATTAAAATCGGTTCAGCAGTTTAGGAGTTCATCCCGGACAAACATCGTGTCACTGGAATTATATTATGTAATAGATAACGCGCATTGGCAGTAAATTGTCTCAAACTTTAAGAAAGAACTTTCGATATCTTTACTTTTTTCATTTGTTATATTATACCTATTATCCTTCGTACAATGAAATATTTGGGTGACAAACATAGAATATTTATAAGGTATTAGAGTAAATTCTTTTGGGCAAACGACTGAGATTACATATTCGTTTTCGCATATCTTTTGTCCTTTCCTGAAAACTTATTCAAATTGACAGATATCCCGGATCAAATTTAAAGCTTGGTTGGATTTCGATATGTTTTGTCTCCGATTTGCCCCTTATATGCTTAAAATAGGGTAATATTTCCTGGGCTATCCTGTCTTTCACCAAACTATCTTTTACTACTTACTTTACCGCCATGTTCATGGCGTCGGGTTTGTACCTAACTTGGTCAGCTACGGTCGACTGGTTTGGAACGGGTGACGTTAGAAACCTATCGTGAGGGCCGGTAGAAAAATGATATCGACATTTTTATATAGGTAGGTATCATTAAATCGGATCCCAAACAAACTAATGCCATCACTTTGCAATCGACAGAATTTTTCCTTTTTTTTGGAGTTGATTTACCTAATATTTTCCATTGGACTTGGACTAGTCAGTGGTTTCGTCTATTGGCAAACCTTGGGACTCAACCTCGAACATCTCTATACTGTCTCTGGTCTCCTTCTCAAAGCTTTAAAAAAAGTATTAAACCTTATGAAAAACCCTTTCAAGTTTGTTCCGTGTTAGGACTAAACCCATCTCTCTTTCATTGTTAAGCTAACCATCAGCCGCTCAAATGTCATGAACGATAAAATGACAAAAATTGCTGTCTATTCCTTGTTTTCACCTTTAAAATACCCTGATGTTGTTAAAACGCTACCTCAAAACTAATGTCCCACTAACAGGAGTTTCATGGCCAAGGTATAATTGAATCTGTGTCCTGGCGTATACTCAATTAAGGCTGATAGTAAACGATACATTTGTAACAGTAGGTCAAGGTGGGCTAACTGAGTTACCGGTGGCATATGCACCATGTCAAGTACGCGTCATTCAAGGGAAATTAACTTAGCCCACATTTGCGGGAATTCCTGTTGCCGTTCGATAACGGGTTTTGCTTCCCGCTTAGCCGCTTGGACGTTTTGTTTGTCATTTTTACTGCGTTTTATGAATTTGCTTCGAGCTTTGCTTGTCTGTGTGGAATTTTGTATTATTATTAAATTAACCTTCCGATAGGCAAAATACTTATAATTTTGATTATTGCTATAAACATAAAATTTCTGAAACTGAAAAAATTAAAACAAAGCAAAACATATTATATACAAACAAAATATATGATATTATTTTTTCTTTTGTTTTATAAGACAAGTTTGATAGTATGTGATTTCCTAGTTTTATTATTATGTAAGTGCTGGAAACGATAAATTGTATTATATAATGCGTTATGAATAATAATGAATTTGTTAACAATATTTATTATATTTATAAAAATAAATTATTATTGTACAGCTTAAAAATATTTTTTTAAGTTGGTTTTTTTCGCTAAATCATTTATTGTATCTGATCACCAGCTTATACCAAGCTAATACAAAAATCCTCAAAGGCCCTAAATTGCTACCGATTTCCAAAAATATTTCACTTATTTTATAAATACAAATTGGTAAATCAGACGCAAGCACTCATAATCCAGTATTAACAACTTCTTATCCCGTAAAAAGGCCCGAGGCGTGTTTATTTTAAAAGAGTTCCATTTCTACCCTCAATATTTACGGTATAACTTTGATTCGGAAACCATTAAAAGCGATGGAAACGTCTTTTAATATTTTCGTATCCACCAATTAGTGAAAGCCCGAAAAAAGAGAGTTTTTGTATCGAGTGTAGGAAAGTTTTTGTGCGAAATACTAAAGTATCTTTAAATTCAAGCACAATGTATTTATTCATTTATATTAGGGATGCTAATTAAATCTTAATTAAGCGTTAAATCATCATCATAATTGAGTACCAACTATTAATATATTATTAATCTGAAATATTTGTACTATTTGATATGAATAAAAAGTGGTTAATATGAACATGTTTTTATTTCATCAACAATTCATAAATCACAAACATTTATCCTAGGTGAGAACCTACGACCTGATTTAGCAGTCGGGATTATTAACCATTTAAATCAAATCAAATAAAAATATCTTTATATCTTAGGTATTAACTTGTATAGTTTAAATACGTCAAAAGAAGTAGTCAATAAAAAGTAAAAATAAAAAAAACTAGTTTGATATGTAGGATCCCCTTAGTCAAACGAGAAAAAAACTTAGGGAGTCGCTCTTTTTTCAAGAAAATTAAATACATAATTTATATTAGCATCATGTAAAATTTTAAGTGTGAATGTCTTATTCCCAAGGTGTGGTATAGTCGAGTCCACTAGACCAACAAGCCAGTCAATGTCATCCGTTCCCCACATGTCTTAATAATCACCAAATAACTATCTACATAATATAATGTACAATATTAGAAATAAGACAAGCGCGATATCCACGCGATTCTGATATCGCTCGAGACAAGCCCATATAGTCAAATATTTTCCATCCTATTTTCTTTTACAGGTATTTTGGTTGCCGAATCTAATTTTGAATGTCATCTCAAATCGAGCGTATATATTGAGTATCTGATCTCCCTTATTAGATTTGAGGATCAGAGACATGCTCTTCACGTCGAGATGTTTCCATATTGTTTTTTTCCATATTGTTTTGAAAAATATGTGGTTTCATCGAGATTTGCTTGTTTGATTCAAAACAATAAGATTTAAGATTGTAAATTAATGTAGTTACTGTCATTTTATATGCTTAAAAGTAATTTGTACAAAAACACATTAATGACATCATAAATATTACAATTACCAATTTCAATGACGCAAAAATCATTGTCATAATTATAATCAAAAATCAAAAAAAATAATCAAAAAAATACAGGGAAAAAATTATATTGTGTTTTAGTTACTGGTATAATAAATTAGAAGTACCTACCGTGTCCACGGCTGCCCGCTGCATGGGCTGCATGGGTTGCATACCATATTGCTTGTTTCAACCGTGAAACAGCAATGCTGTGTTTTGACAGGGCTAAGGTTCCTTAACATTTCAGGGTGTAGACATATTCATCAACATCATCGCCGTCTATGCTGTATAAAAGCCTCCCTCAGTGAACGGCAAGACAATCGATCTCTTGCCACTGGTATTTAACGGGAATCTCCGTTTTCCTAAGCGCGGCCTCCACTTTTGAACCTTACTGGCCTATCGGCCATCTGTTTTTTTTTTTGACTGTGTGTAGCCCACTCTTTCTTCGTGTCAGTTCACAAACAAATATTTGTAACAAAATGTCATGTGACGTAGGATATTACGAGTATAAAACTTATGTCGAATGTTCCCGTACTTTCTAAGAAAAACTAAATTAAATGATTTTCAAAAGAAACGTCTACCCTCGTCAATGCATGAACGGCCTTCCGAAAAACACAATTTTTAAGATGATCAAAGGAAATAATATGAGAGGCAATGACTTCGACACAAAGGTACATAATTCAACATCAAAGAACTTTACATCACAAAAACCTTATTATGTCCCAAAAAGACACTGATTTAGACACTATTTCACGTTTATTTTTGGATCATTTCTGTTTTGATGCTTAGAATATTTTCATTATTTTTAGTATTATTTTTTTAATGATGTGCCGTGACGGTGTGTCGTTATCATGTCGTGATGCCACAATAGTTTTAAATCAGTAAATATTATTTTTTGTTTTATTCCATCTCTCGTTATACATTTTCATTAATTCGTATGTTTTTATTATGAATTCATATGTTACCGCAATAAGGTATTCCACATTCTCGGTCGTTTCGTGACGTGCCCCTTGTTTAAATACCAACGTAGAATTTACAAAATCAAGCGTGAATGTTAATTAGAACCGCTATGTGATTTTTTAATAAATAGTCTTATATTACAGTCTTGGAGAAATACGAAATTAAAATAAAAAACATAATCAAGAGTAATAATTTACTGTTAGAGACAAAATCAATCAATCATATTCAACTGATTAAATCTTCCATATCTTATATCTATAAACGAGCAATATATTAATATGTCATGATAGCTAAGTGGGGGAATAAGGCAATCATGAATCGAAAAGAGCCCGGTTCGAATCTCCAATCCAATCCGTTCCAAATCTTTTCTGTTTTTTTCAAGTTCATTCTTTTGGAAGAAAAACTTTACCATATTATCACTAAGGGTATTCAAAACAAAACAAAAAACCGAGCAAATGCTCGGTCAACCAGGTACAGGTCAAAAGCATACTGTGTAAATTTTGGTCATGATGATGATGATGATGATGATTATGATGATATAATATGTTGTTATGTATGTAAAGACATTAACATTCATTATACAGCTACTTTTCTTTAGCGGAATTCACATTCTCGAAATTGGAGTAATCTTCAATCAACTTATAACAACGAGTACCTCAATTGAAAGACTATATTATTCACAAAATGATTAATATAATAAGCTTATTGCTTCACGTAAATAGCTTTAATATTGCTTGGAATTCTAAGTATACGCCTCAGGTTTCCCTGCTTAATTAGGTATGCTAATGAACACCTTGATGCTAAGTGAAACAAACAGTTTGATTAGACACGAGACCTAGTTCCTAAGCGGTATATCTAAAATTTGATACTCTTTAGAACTAATTATGCAGTATTCGTTTGTAATGAATATAAGTTTTCTTTATTTTCAGCAAAAAGTGTGAAAGATATTTTTATTCGCATATTGATTACAATAAACTTAATTATTATTTATGATTTTAAGTTAACGTGATACAAACAAATAATAAGGAGTGTATTATAATATTATATGATAGAATTAATTGAAATATCTCCATACTGAAATTTTTGAAAATTCGCGTACAATTTTTGTGTTCTAATTTTGAGGGGATTCTAACCCGTAATCTCATGGGTATATAAAAAGCATATCCCGGGGAATTGAAATTTGAGATGGATGAACGAATTGCCTATATTTCTTTAGAATTTAATTCATCATCATCATCATTTTAGCCTTTCGTTTATCTGTCTACTGTTGAATATAGGCCTCCTTAGAACCCTTGCCACTCTCATCCAACACGGACCGGCTTACGGCGGATGGCACAGAAACTTTTCATCTGGTTAATGGCTGACCAACTTTTTGTCTACCGTGGCCTTACTCTTGCCCACTCTTGAACGTTATTATCCCATCGGCCATCTAAGTATGTGACCAGCTCTTATTATGACGTGATAATATGGTTGCTTTAGTACTTTGGTTCATGTTTTTATTTTGAATACTATTTGCCACAAATACACTCAGAATAGCATGCTGCAAAGTACATTGAGCTACGGCAAACTTTTTTATCCGTCGTTAATTAAAGGCCACGTTTCGGCCCTGTAGGTTACCAGAAGAGCGCATTGATTGAAGACTTTAGTCTTCAAACTCTGCGGTTAATTTAATGCGTTGTTCATTAGATACTATACATTTATAATAATATGAAAAAGACTCATTAAAGATATATTTTCATCAAAACAAACATCAGAAATTATTCCTTTGAGGGGAATACGGCAACATTACTTCTGCATTGATGACAAACGACAACTCTGTTACATTAATTAACTCCAGCGAAATGATTCACTCGAAATATCCAGATACTTTTGTTTTAAAAAGTTTTATTTGATTGCATGGAATATGGTATTTTTCTTTTATACTTGACACAATTTCACTTTCATGATGACATTTTTTTTATTACGTTGTATATTAATAATATATAAAAAGTCTATGCATAGGTTTTGGGAAAGTATTTTACCGATTCAATTATCGTAGTAAGGACGTCGTTTGGTATTTTTACAAGCTTTTAATTGACGTGAAATTATTTTTTTCGGATGGAATCTTGCGACTTAATTTTGAAATATACATAGAACGTTTAGTTTGGATGTGTGACGTCATTCTGAATAAAACATGGCGGAGCACTTAAGATGGCGGGCTAGTCTTTTTAATGCATGCATAATCAAATAAATGAAATTGATATTCATGTTGCAGTAATATATAAAATTAATTGTGTTCAGCAAATGAAAGGAATTGCTGCGAATAATTTGATAAATAAAGTGACGACACTAATTATGGCGGACTTATAAAGATGGCAGACTACATAATTAAGGTTTTTCTAAAAAATAGGCATTTAATGTTAATTAAACTAATCTAATTTTTTTCCAGCATTTATTTACACATTAAAGTGTAGAAATATTAATTTTCTTTGTATTTCATTTTGTATTTCATTTTGTATTTATTATTATTTACTTTTGTTTTACTTTTCTGACATGTATTTTGTTTCGTGGCTTCACTAATAGGCCCCAACGGAAGACCAGTGCTGGAATCACCACCAGGAAACACTGAGTTGAGGCCAATTTGTGAACAACTTAGTTAATAAATGTTATGTGTAGAATGTATTAATAGCGTAATTGTTTCACAAATAAAATATTTATTTCTTTATTTCTAATCGAGTTAAATTTTTTAAATATTAATACTCATTTAATATTCAGAGTAATAAAAAATATAAAGGATATTCTCCTGGACTATAACTGTACGAGTGACCCGTATTCGCACGTGTTTAGTTCATTTACATTATGCTTTCGACACAATATCCATCTCACTCAATGTCTGTCGGATATAACAGTCCAGATCGGCAATTTAATTTCCTGTGACATCATTTTGATTTGTTTAGTCCTAAATATAGACATAGTTATAAAAAAATTAAATTGTGTTATGTTTATGCCAAAATGGCAAAGTTATTTATAGCTACTCGTATAATATTGTTTTCTTATGTTTACGTGAATTGCACTCATTATAATAAACGACTTTTACAGATTCTTAAGCCTGGACGGAAGGAGCCTGACGTTTTGGATTTACGGCAACCAAAACATTTCATTTTTTGTAACAGAATATGAAAAGATTAGTTCCACTGAGTTTGTTTCGCCGGTTCTTCTCATTGGGTTTGCTTTGGAACCGGTAGACTCAATTGACGTTCAAAAAGATACTTTGATTGTACTATTTTGAATAAAACAATGACTTTGACTTTGACTTTGACTTTGATTATGGTCACGGGAGGACTGAGGTGTCAGACGTCCTACTGTTACAAAGTTATTTGAGACTACCCTATAATACATCTATATTTTATTTAGTCCTATCTACGCAGAAAGTGCTGACTGCTGAGTCTTTTTTGTTGTTCTTTTTTATTATTACCCACATCATGATTAAAAAAACATTAATTCTACTTTCACTTAAGTCGACTTAAAATTATTTATTTATTTGAAATCTCATTCGTTCGTACCGCTCTTAAACAAACTTTGTGAAACACCTTTAAGCCTCAACGAAATTCACCGAATTTACTGACATTGTTACTTGTACTCGACCAGAATATTAAGCAGTCTGAATTTTCCAGCTTAGTCACTGAACCTTTAAATTATCTTTGAAATGCTAGATTTGGAAAAAATTTAATTCGATTCGATATTTTTTTTATTATATAATTCATTTTTTACAAAGAACTTCCAGCTAGACAATTTCACATCTTGCCAATAATAATAATATTTACTGTTAATAATATTGATTTGTAAAATATACGGCACGAGTATTGAATATTTAATATAATATTATGAGAGTTAAGGATTTTATAATTAAAAAGTGAAGAAAAAAATTAGGATAAAATTTGATAGGCTTTACGTGCTTTCTAGGGCCAATTACTTATTTATCATTTAATTTAGGGATAAAAGAGATCCATATTAATAATATTATGTACATTAAGAAATATTTAAAAAAAATAATTAAATATTGGGTTTTATTTAAAAATAAATGATTAATTAATTGTGTTAATTTCAATTATTCTGGATATCAATACACACTCATTTTTATACTTGTATATATCTCAATAAAAAATATGTAATAGCTGTATAATTTCTCATATCAGTTATTATAATTTAAGCTTCTTTATAGTTTAAGAGGCAATTTCTGAAAGTGATTTTAATACTTATACATAATATTATTACAATATAATGCTAGAAGCATTCTTAGAACAACATTCGCAAAATACACAGAAGGTAATCTCAACATAAATATTAAATGTAGAAAAAATGCATATTATATATGGTTTCCCTGTTTCCCTAGATAAACCATTAATATGATAATTAAAATATATAAAATAGATATAATTTAATAGCTGTCTTTTGGATTTTATGTCCTACGTCCATTCGAGGTATTTTTATTTTTATGGGAGTGCGGGGATAAATTATTGTAGCCTATGTCTTACGTTTATCCGTACGTACGATACGTACGCAATACATACTTACCTTACAAACCTTTGTGAAATAGTCTCTTTCCTGTGACCGAACAATGAAGGTAAGTACCATTATATGCTAAATTAATCTAGACAAACTAAACGTTAAGACGTTAAGACAAACGAAACAAGTTGTCAGACTTGGGTCTAATGTCATAAGCTTTTTTTAACTAGAAAATTACTCAAAAAAGCTATTGAAAACAATATCGGTAAAGCGATCAGCTGTAACATTGTTGAAGTTATGATGCATTTAGTTCGTTACGGCCATTTTTTGCATATCTCATTATTTCGTGTACCGTTTAGGAGTAGCACAAAGTTCCCCACCATGGTTCAGGCCTTGTCGTGGCGGTGGGGCACAGTAGCCCAGGGTGACCCAAACACCTTAGGCGAAGCGAATTGAGCCGAGGGGGCTCTTTGTACCCCTCTTATAAGAAGAGGGGACAAAAGAGCAGGGGGCAAGGGGTGAGGATGGGAACCTCACCTCATCGTACTGTCCCGACGTTGGGAGTGGTTGTTCTGTGGTGCGGGGCAACCGCTCTGTGGAGGTGGCGTCAGTCCCCTGAGGGACTGACTAGCCGTCGAGGTGCCCTGTTGCTTGTAGATCCGGGGCACCTCACCAAAAGCGGCATTGGTGGCACTCGCCGGGTTTTAGTGGGTAGGGCTGCATCCACTTACCATCTTTCGGGCATAGCGAGTTCCACATACCCGCTTGGGGAGACCCACTCCCCAGCGGGATGCGTCAGTACATTTCCCGGGGTAAAAGAAAAAAAAGGAGTAGCACAAAAGTATTCGTTTTAAAGTTTGATAATATCTTGATATTGTAGTTTAATAATATCTATATATAAGCTGATGGTTATGATGACAGAAATAATTTAACCTTCACAAATTTGATGAAATAACCACAATACCAATAAAATATTATAATAATATAATTTATTTTAATTTAATAATATAATTTTAATTATCTTGTTTTTAATCGAAACCACTTTACGCGGCCTCCTCTCTAACTACAACATACGTAAATAGGTCAGTATGTCAAGTTGATACGTGTACATATTCTCGTTGCTATACATTAATTTCTGAAAAATGAAATTAATTTGACATTGCGATGAAAATCCAGATGTGTATTTCCATGTTAATACTTGTATTGTGCGCTGATTATTTTGTATACGTCAAGGTTGGATGGATTGGAAGCCCTCAAATATTTTTAGTACAAAAGTGATTTACGTAATTTAATTTTTATATAAATTACGTTCAAATTGTTTAACCTATACAACTTTGAAAAAAAGAAATTAAATTATATATTAGTTAATATATCCCGCGCACCACGCAGTTTTTACAGAGTGTGTGAATGCACACTGCATATGCATACACACGCATGCACCACCATCACACACTACCATAAAAGACCACCACCACAAAATCTACGCACGTTTTGCCCTGACACCGAGGCATCCTAAGGATGTACACTCTACGATTAATAATCGTTTAGTTTAATCTTGTAAGTATAGGTTTATTTATAATTAATTAATTGCAATTGAATCATAATATCTTTGTCATTAATCCCTTAACTGTTTTTTCTTTAACGCCGGGAAATGCGCAAATGCAACCCGCTGGGGAGTGGGTCTCCCTGCGACTTAAAAACTTTCAAATGATATAACTCATATGCCATGAGTTATGTCAATAATTTAAAAGTTTGAACACGTGCCCAATGTCCACTCAGAATAACTTGAGCCATACATTACAAACATAAAATCAATTGCCACCTATACAGATGGAAAACATTGTTGGAAACTATTTCTTGAAAAGTATGCAAGTTTCAACTATTCGAATACTAAATCAGAAAAAAATAACATTTGATTTACTTAATGTAAGTTAGAGTAAAACAGATGAGTTGTAGATTTTAAAACATAAAAATATAAGGTATAAAATACACGAAAGATAATTCCTAAACATAAGACAGAAAGCAATAGGTAATTTTGAATAACCTTAGGAATACATTATCACAAGAAAGAATTTAAAAGAAAAGAGAAACTGGTCAAAGTATGATTTCAAATGGAGTCTTTTAGCGATATCACAAAATTGAAATTGTACTGTATCATAGTTATTATCATCCCATTTTTTTTGTCCACTACTGAACCAATGCTTTAGAAACGATAAGTTGATCTTCTTACATTCAACTTTTTCTCTCTGAACAGAGATCGTTTCCGTTAAATCCAACTTGGCTTATTTTTCCGATTCATCAATATGATCTATGACCATCAAGATAACTAATCTCTCGCAATTAACACACAACTAAGACCAGCTGCTTAGATCGTTCCAAAACTTTCTCTTATTATGAAAATAATGACTATATCTTGTTCACAATCTATTGGGGAGATTATACAGCTGCTATTACTAAAACTGACGATTTTACATATTTTTAAACATTTTATAACAACATATTTTTACGAATAGTAATGGTTGTCGTAAATAATCATTTATAACAGCAGTATGGTAGCACTACATTATCGTTTTCAGTATTTGCATTATTATTTAACTTATCTATACGTATTGTAGAATCATATAGTCACAAGCAACCCATGTTAGCAACGAGTACAAGATTCCTTATGAAAGATATAAAACGTTGGTAAGGAGACAATATTACTGGAAAAACGTACTTTATAATATTATGATACAGTTTAAAGTTAACTTAGTTGAATTTCGTCGATCGCTTTAGTATCTAACTTCGCCGACATCTTAATCTCGTTGAAATTTAGACAATTTTATGAAAAGTTTAAAAGTTCGAAAAGAGTCGAGAGTCTCGTAAATATAATTTTCAATGAAAATTAATAATTTTCGCAGAGAATTTCTAAAATGTTTCACGGCTGTCTGTACAACTCTGGTACAATGACCGGTCACCCTTAATATAATGCCCGAAGCAACTAATAAAATGAGTTTTTATATGCTAGTATAATTTTTTGTGCCAACACCGTGCGTTGTACTGCGCTCGATTTTCTGAGCCGCTCACCCTGCTCGCTATGCACTTGCTTCCACGAACAACTAGCTCAAGAAACACAAAAGTGTCGCACATCTTGAGGTGCAGATGGTAAGTCTCAGTGGCAATATAAATCCTGCCCGATTCTTCGAAACAAAGAAGCATTTCAGCAAATAAATACAACAATAATAACTTCTTGGAAAGCCGTCACCATCTTAATTGTAAGACTGTTTAAGACGGGACTTTTACTTGGGTTTTGACATTTATATCGTAAAGCTTGATGTTTCAGTACGGGATGCCTCGTTTACAAGACTATATATTCCGTTTCAAATAGTTTTATTATCGAACATTACAGTTTCAACAGCATGTTACATTCAGCTCTATTATTGCTACCATCATCAAAAACACGTCTCGAGATTCCAAAAAAACAACTTTTATGAGCTCATCATTATGAGACTACAACAAAAGTACATAAAAATATATCGTTTATACAACTACATAATATCATGACCCTTTAAGAAATGTATATTTACTACACGTCTGCCCTTGGTAACTGCTCTCATCAGAATGTCTGCCCTTGGATCCCAAGTCACAAGATTCAAATATGAACAAGAAAAAAGGTGTTATAAATTATAACATGTTATTTTTAATTAAAATGGATAATGTGACAAGGGTAACAATAGACAGGGCCCTTGTAAGGTTTTGATGGCCCCATAAGGGCTGTAACACGCTCGTTACAGGAAATCCACTTTAGTGGATTTTTTCGGTAGTGATTTTATCGCTATTTTCTGAACATTTCAGGATTTGTAAGTACTGATAAGGCTCGGAGCTTACTATAGAAGTCTATTAGGGACCAACCAAAGATGGACATCGTTTTTCTCTTGACAGCTGGCCGTCAAGTGTCATTTACTCAAGGATAACGGATTCGAATCTCACTGAGGGCTCATTGTTAAGCATTGATTTTTGAACCAGGACAGAAAACGGTTGGTAATGATAATGATTAATGTTCAATGAATAAAGCCTCATTTTTTTTTATTTGGAGCTATGCTAATGGCCCTAATGGCCTTAATGCTTCATCGGTAGTGAAATGAGCCGGTTGGTTTCACGTCGGTTAGTGGGGGGTTGCCCCTGCCAGCCATGGAGTGTGACTTTCACGGCTTAATGGCGTCGAAGTTGTTTCTGTGGCGGGTCTCTGCCTCGCCACCCTCGGATGAAATAAAGCCTCGATCAATAAATAGCAATATGACCAAAATTAAACTCCCGCCTAGTTAGGATTTAACCTCAATATTCCCTTAAAATCATATAAGTCATAAAATTGAGAGTCGATAAAATAAATATATTTGAAATTCCCCGCTAAACGAGTCCCACTGGGAACTCCGTTTGCCTCCAGGTAAACAAATGCTTTTAGCCATTCCTTAGGCAAATGGCGTTTTCGTGTACTTATCAGGTAAAAAACCATCCTGGTGTGAAGTAATAAATAACATTGGGAATGCTTTATATAAAACCCTTTTGCGTTTTAATTCAATACCATGAACGGTATTTATCGTTGGCTTTTAGGGTACCTATGTATAATGATAAAACGGAACAATTTTTTCTTATCAAACATAATATCAGATAATACTAACCACTGAAGAACATAGATCTTACGATCGCCACAAAAATAGTAACGTTACACAAACAATGATAAGCTATTAACCTGAAAAACTATAGTATACTTTTATTGAATTTTTTTTTGAAGTGAAACTTCTTCATGAGGGATGAAACGCGCCACGAATATGTGAAACGTCGTCGAAGAAGAGGGAGAGAGCGAATAAGACTGGTTAAGAGAGAGTGAGAAAGGGCGAAGCATGTAGCATGATGCAAAACCATTGGTTGGTGTATTCGTTTAGCAGTTAAATATTAGAAGTTAAGGTTTCACTTCTGTCTTGTGTACTTTGTACGCATGCACTTTTTTTTTTTATAGTTAGTTGTGTAAATAATACCTATTTTTAAAATATTTATGAGGTTGTTTATCAGAGATGATTTACACTTATTGATAATATTTTATACACTGCATAGTTTGAGAAATAGGTTAATTTTGTCATGATAGATTGCTATTTTGTCTGCTGTCATGATAATTTACATAAATTTAAATGACATAATTATTGCCCTCGAATTCGAATGCTATAATTCACAAATAGTATTCTGTGGTATAATTTAGTACTATTATTTAGATGTTTATGCTGCCTATCCATCTTACGGGCGTGAACAGCTTGTTGGACAATAAAAGTGTTTTACACTGACCATAACTTTCAAAGAACATTCCAGAACATTCTATTCTTCATTGTGCGACGCAACAAAGTTGGCGGTGTTTAGGACCACAGCTTCTGTACAACGCTTCGCTTACGTTATATTAATTTGTGTAAATTATGGAATGCTTTAAAATGTTATTTAGATAAAACCAAATGTTATATAGAGGTATTTTATCAGGCAAGATTAAAATGGAGCTAATACTATAAGTTGACATTTAGCAAAAAAATGGTAAATGTGAATCATCTATTGGCGTGAATCACCAGTAAAATAAATCGAATTCCGTTACGGTGAAAAGCCTGACGTTATCACGTCACGAGATTTTATTATGAATTCCTATATTAATAATAATAAAAAATATATTTCACATTCTACTGAACGTCCGTCCCGTGACGTATTACAAATATATATATATATATATATATTTGTAAAACGTCACGGGACGGACGTTCAGTAGAATGTGAAATATATATATATATATATATATATATATATATATATATATATATATATATATATATATATATATATATATATATATATATATATATATATATATATATATATTTGTAATATATATAATACTTAGGAAGTATTTTATGGTCAAGGTTAGTAGCTTAAATTCTTCATTTTTTTTTGATGACGCTGCGTAATTCCTTTTCGGACCATACCAGGGCCCTGGGTAGGCGCGCTGATGTGTGTGTGGACTCGCATTAGGTGCACTACTCCACTAAAATCGTTGTGTGAGCCTTCAGTCGCTATAACTGAGGGACCCGGATCTGCAGGCGACGGGAAAAGCCTCCATCCATCCTGTGCTGAGCTTCAATGAAGCCAAGATGGCTGATCTTTTCCTGAACGACCGATCTCTTGAACCTCATCGGCCCATAAGTCCGTTTGTTAAGTAAGAGCAAAATCTGAAGTATGGAACAACGGCGGGAAACCACAAAGCGCGGCTTAGTTCTTCCAGTCCACATAAAACTATCACTTTAAACTCCACCTATACAGAACAGTCACAATATTCACCAACCAATCATATTGTATACATAATATTAAGTTTCTATAAAAAACACCGCTCCGAATGAACAAAATTAAAAAGTAATTAACGGAGATCCAAAAAACATTACCGCGCGCCCAGATATTTGAAAGAAAGAAAGAAAAAAAACATAATATATCAAGACAGAATAATTAAAAACTAACTTAAAACAGACATTGCAGCTATATATATATATATTACAGTATTCCTCGTTGTTCCTCCCATCCGACTTATAGACTATTGATTGATGATTATTAATCTGTTGAGAGAAAAAAATAGACAGCCGATATCTTTTCAAAAGTAGAATTCCATATTCTAAAATCAAATATTTATACGTTGCCTATGAAGTCCATTTAGAATTGGGTGATGTTACGCCATAATTCGCTTATACGCTTTACGAGATAATGAAATGAGCGTCAAATCCCCCCAGCACGCGGCATTAACGTGGTTATGTGTACGTGGAAATTGGAAATATACACAGTATCGACGGATCTTTCGGTTAAAATTCGTATCTCAAGTGTGTTTTTGTTAATTGGCTGATAGCAATCACGCAGAGGTTACGAGTTCAAATGATACAAAATTCTAATAATAAATATGGTTGTATACCGGGCAACTACCCGGATATGTAAGATAAAATATCTAAAACTATCTCGTTTATAGTTTTGTCTCGATATTCTGAAATTTCGAGACTCTCTCAACAAAACTACAAACGCGGCAAGAACCCGTACAAAATATTTAAATATAAATTGTAATCGCATGTGTTTAAAATAATCTTAAGTTAGTTTTGAGGAGTTACTACCAAATTGCTATGGTTTTATTTACAAAAAACAATACTGGGATAACTTACCTATAGCATAATATGTTACTCACAACTTTTACTAAAAATCTTCAACCTCAAGTCTCCTGAAAGGAATTTCATTTCTAAACAGCATTTGTACATGTTTGTCTTGATTCCTTTTTTATTTTTCTTGTAACTTTGCCTGGTAATTGTAAGTAGTTAAGTAAATTAATTGGCTTCTTACGGATAATCGCTTGTTTATTCATTTATTTATGTTTTCTAACTTTGTGAATACTCTACAACTATAAAGCTCAATGTAATCTAAACTAAGAGAACTTGAGATCAACATTTATTAAGAAATACAATCTCTGAAGATCTTTCTCTCAAGATCCTGTTTTAACAGATGTTTTATAACATTAAAATTCTAGCTATTGTCTGCGGCTTCTCATAATTTATAAAGCTTTAAAACATAACATAAAAAATTCGTTGTCTGTAAAGTCGGCTTACTGACGATAGTTGAACGTGACAACGTCATAAGAAAATACCGATGGGCCAATTCCAGCCTTAAATGAAACGCCTCAGCGCGAGGTAACGCCGTATGAGTGATGTTTTTTCGTGCGTGCAGCCGGCTCCATCAAATTATAAAATGTTGTCACGTCAAAACATTTTTTAAAGCAATATTATCCGAATATATCGTATTCTTTTTATATAAGCATTATTCTACCATCGTGCGATTCCTAAAACGTGTGCAAACTTCTGAGGTTCCCATTCAAATTATTTTGCACAGTTAATTTTACAATAATTCAGATCGGATTCAACTTTTTTCATCCCGAATATTTTATTTGTGAATATTTTTTATTTTTGTATTGAATCATTATCGGTGTAACAATAATACTCGATTGTTCTTTTTCTGTTTAAATATATATAAATATGGGTATATGTTTGTTTGCACAAAGTATATCTCATTTATTTCATGATCATCGTCAGTATTTATCCATCCACTGTTGAACATATGCCTTACTCAATAAACGTCAAGACTGCCGATTCCTTTCCACTCGAATCCAACCCGTACTGGCCACTGCTCGGAAATCGTCTTCCCACCTGGTTAATGGCCAGCCAATACTTCATCTACGAACTTCATTTAAATAAAAGTATTTTTTATGAATTTAATTATTCTTTACGTACGGCGGTAGATATTTTTCTGTCAGTTTTTTCAGATTTAGTAGTTAGTATGTAAGATAAATCTTTTTCCTTCTCAATTACAGATTTTAGTGCTTAGAACGGGTTCAATACGAGTTAATGATGATGACAGAAATATAGAACTGTTAACAAGGCATTAATTTCTTTTTTCTCATTTGCCTCAAACTACTCTCAAACTAACATATAGTTTGAGAGTAGTTTGAGGCAAATGAGTCATGATTGTTATTGGTCACCGACGCCTATGAACAAAAATAACGTGAGACTAGCCTAGATAACCCAATTATGTGTTGCCTATCCTGAAACAAAAGATGTTAAGTCTCTATGACAGTAATAACACTGCCTGTCTTGCCCTTCGCTAAGAAACACTGCAAAGCTGTTTCACGGGAGAAAAAAGCAAATGATATAAAGAATAATCCGATTAATAAAAGCCAATAATCTTCTCATCAAATGAGATTAATAAAGATTTTAAAAGGCTTTTGTATATTTAATGTTCTTTTATGAATGTAAATTCTCTTTAAAAGATTTTTGATTTAGAAATTGTAGTTATCGAAAATTTATTCTTACTTTTACGATAAAAAAATAACTTTAGTGATTCAGTTTTACAGGTTAAATAAAAAAATAATTTGCTTCTTCCATAAAACAATCTCATTTTTTATTAGACCGTGCTATTATGATTTGATCATATTATGATGTACTTCACCCACCTTCCAAGCTACCTACCGATTGAGCTCATAGGCCATTAGGCCTAAAAGTCTAGACCGTCCAAAAAAAGGCATTTTAAAGACTTGTAATCTCATGGGGCCATTCTTCACCGGTGAGCCGGTTATATTATTTTCATATGTTTACTTGCTGCCCTGATAGACTTCATCATGTCAAACGTTGATAATAAAATTTACTTTGAATTATCTAATTCCCGTTATGTTTTGAATACTTACAACGTGTTTTTTCTATTTTATAAAAAACAAAAAAAAATATTAGGCAAATTAGTCGAGACCTTTTCGAGTTACGCGCTTTAGCAAAATTAAATTTTCTAATATAGTGTCACTTTCGAATGCCCAGTATATTTGTAGTTCCCCTCCGTTACTTAATACCAGTTATAACTGGAGCTACACAATCAATTAGTTTTATCTCGTTTCCTAATTACATGAATAAACCATAGACATCTAAATAATAAGGTATTATTTAGGTTTCTATGCTTAAAAACATACGAACCTTCCAAATTTAAGTAATATTCACACCTAAAAATAAAGTAAGTATAAAAATAAAAATATTTTCACATGTCCGTTATCGTGGCTATGAATAATTCACACCATGAACACTTCTATGATTGAGCTCTCCTTGTCTCGTTATAATTCCATTGACCTACTTTACATTAATTTGTATAATATTTGTTATGGAATTTTTTGTGTATGAATTTTTTTATGTGAAAATATAAGTCGTGTATACATTACAAGGGTAGAAATCGGTTGTCTGTAAAGTCGGTTTACTGACGATAGTTGAACATGACAACGTCTTAGGAAAATACTGACGGGCATCGTGTATATTTATCGCTCGCGCTCTCGCTTGCACTTCAAGCCTTAAACGCCTCAGAGCGAGATAACGCCACATGAGTCATGTTTTTTCGTGCGTGCAGCCGGCTCCATCGTATAACAAGACTTTGTCGCATCAAAAATGTGAATATGATAATATTTGTTTGTTACGCTTTGACGCCTACAAACCAAACCGATTTTAAAAATTGTTTCGTTTGCTTGATCCCTCGTGAAGCAGTCTGTTTCGGAGATAAGGCCAACACAGGCAGTGTAATTAGTGGCACAGAAACTTAACATCTCATGTGCCAGGACTAGCAACACATGAATGAGTTGTCTTTTTTTTCTTTAACGCCGGGAAATGCGCTTAGGCATCCCGCGCTTAGACATCTACAAGCAACAACAGGGCACCTTGACGGCTAGTCAGTCAAGGGAGCGGACCAACGCCACCACACAGGGGTTGCCCCGCACCACAGAACAACCCCTCCCAACGTCGGGACAGTACGATGAAGCGAGGTACCACCCGTCCTCGGCCTTTGCTCCCCTGATCTTTTGCCCACTCTTCTTATAAGCGGGGTATTAAGAGCCCCCTTTTTGCTGAATTCGCTTCACCCAAGGTGTTGGCGTCACCCTGAGCTACTGAGCCCTACTGCCACGACAAAACCTTGGTGGGGGGCTCACATAATGAGTTGCCTGGCCTAGTATCAGGTAATCTTGTGTGGGAATATACCGACCGAGCGAGGTGCAATGTTCGGCCAGGCCAAAGTCAAAAATTTCAGATGTCGTATATATAGCGATCGGATTGTAGAATTCCGATAGCGCGATTCAGGATCGTGGCGCTGTGATTGGTCCGCCACACTAGTTTATGTTCATATGCAATATCAACAACCTATTAGATCTTCAAGTTTTCCTATCCAACTAACATTTAAAACACCATAGAAAGGTACATTATTAATGAATGTTCTACGCATTTTAGGTCTACATTCCCACGGGAATAGGAACAACGCGTGACAAGTTCACGTTCATAATAATTGGAACATTTATTCATACGTATAAAGATACAAAATGTTTAAATATTTAAATAACATACCAAAAGACTCAGTTTACACGAATTCCTAAATATTTATCTTACACATATAACTCAGTCAGTTTTAAGTAAATGGTTCCTTTGGAAAAACAAATTTACGGGAGTCTGGGTCGGTTCGTTTTTAATATTAAAACACCGTACGTTTTTACACTTTTATACTTTCTATGTTAATGTAAGTGAGTAAATAAAATAAATAGGTTTTGCTGTGACAGTGAGATAGATACTATTAGGACTACGAAACGATAGTAAATAACATCAGACCGTTGTCGTCCACTCTTTTTTTTTTATGTCGCAGTAGAAATGCTTCCGCACCATAACAGGGCCTCGGGTAGGGGCACCTACTACAGTTCTAAAGTACTGTGACACCTCATAGTATTGTTTGTTAATCAATAAGAGAGACATTTATTAATCCGTAAACGACTTGGTTGCTATGGTATTTTCATTTGAAAATCTTGCTCTCAATTTTACGTTGAGTAAGTAGGTTGGCAATTTTCAGGTTCATTAAGTGAATACGCTTCAGAGCCTTATTCGTCCTAGAAATAGAACGTCTGAGAATAGCCTGGTTTCTTTTCTATATTCTCCCATCACTAGTCGGATCGTCAAATAATTATCTACATTATTCCCTTTTAGGATTGTAAAATATCTTTGTTTTTAATATAGTAGTTAAGTAGGCTTAGCGATAGCTTATACGACTTTTGTATGCCCCATTCTGGCCCTCATAATTAGGCGAGGAATAAATGTGTGTTCACTACTTTGTCTCAATGGAGGTGGTCAATTCATCGAGCCTACAGGTTTCCTAATGATATTTTACTTCGCCTAAAAAAATTGAAACAAAAAGAAAACACTAAGCAACGCATACAAAAACATAATAGAAAATATTATAGAAAAAACTCAAGTTATATCTTATTTTAACGTATAAGATGATGATTAAACAGAATATAAAATATTTAATTTCTTGAAACAATATTATTTCATACCGAAAGTCAAATTTTCCGCTATCTTTAAGTTGAGTTATTCTTGGGACTCTACATTCATTTTTTCAATTTTGAGAGAGTCAAATGTTTTCTTAGAAAATATACATAATATTATGAAGTAGTAAAGAATCTAGACACTCGGTAGCGTGTCAAGCCAAGTTTTAGTATAAGCTTCTCTGAAATTAAATCTCTAAAAGTACATGTTGGGTACAAGTGACAATGGCCTATTGGATATGGGATTGGCATCTTGGGTGAGAGGTCTGGGTTCAATCCTGACCCCCTCCGAAGTGAAGAAATACTTCGTGAGATAACCATTAGCATGGATTTAATTAAAAAAATATATATGACAGTAAATTTCATCTATAAAAACCCATCTACACACCTTGTATGAGGTTCACTAACCTGCATTGTACCAGCGCATTGATGAACTATGGACCAATACCCTCCTCGCCTGATTTCGAGGAAGACACATGTGCTCAGTAATGGGGCATCTAAGGGTTGACACTATTTGCTAATAAATGTTAAAATGTCAATAAAATAATCTAATAGCTGGTGGTATATTTATTTTAGATAAGTTTGTTCTTCAAATATTGGACGCGTGGAACCGGGAAGAAATTGGTTTTTGCTCAATACCGATTTCCTGGTCGATAGGAGTATTTTATTCTTTACAATAAAAGTCTGGTAAGAAATAAAATATATTGATAATGGATATGTTACAATAATAAAAATAGATATAGATAAGTTTTGAGACTCCCCTGAGGGTAATACAATACTCGTATAGGGGATGATTCAAAGAAACAAAACACATTAGAAAGATTGTGTAGTATATTACATTAGAAAACATAACATCTTGATTAAGCGGAAGAAAGAAAACAACTTCTTTAAGGAGCTATTGCCTGCATTGCAGCCGGAGTAGGTCCTACTACTAAAGGGACCTACTTCGGCTCGTCCTCTTCGGAAGACTTATACTCATGCTGTGTATACTCAAACTAAAACCAGATCTCCGGATCTTCAGTAAGAGGCGGCCTCGGCGATAAACTCCGATTGCTTGCCATAGAAAAGCCTAAACTTAGCTTCGACGTGATTTAACGAAGATAGAACTATCATTGTCCTTATAAATTATTATTTATTTGTTTTTACGATAATTGGAAAGGTAAACGGGTAGACAAGCCATAAGATTATACTTATAATCGGGTGGTCAGAGTTGCCCATGAACCTAGACTACCTAACCTGAAAGCTGAAACTATTTTAAGCAACTCGTTCGCGTATCGTAACGGCAATAACAAGCAGGATATTTGCAGCGCTACCCTCCGGTAAAATCATTGTATCTAATTGAATTGCAGTGATGATGATGAGGGATATTCGCCCAGGGACAATAGTAGGTAATGTAAACATTAACTGATACGTACAGGTATATTAATTAAAGGCGTTTGCTAACGATCCGACTCAGAACTGAGAACAAATTTACTTGTTCCTAGTGTATTCAATGGCTAATGAATACAATACAAATAATGAAGCCTACTATTCCGACCAGAACTAGATGAAGAAGAAGAAATATACTTTATTGTGCATACAAGTTAGCATATTACAATTGCTATCTTAAAAATAAAACTTACAAAAATAAATATTACATATGCACAAAGATGATCTTATCGCTGAGGAAGCTATCCACCAGAAAACCTTGGAGTGGAGATTTTAAAATAATCCGGAGTATCTATATTAAAAAAGCAAAACAAAATTAACAGAGTGAATCTTACAATTGAAATATTATATAACTAGCTGTTGCCCGCAGCTTCGCCTGCGTTAACTAAGATTTACAACGGGATCTTAGTACGGGAAATAACATTTTTTACACCTTCTGTCCGAAAAACCAAAATATCTTACGGAACCCTATTTTCATCGGAATAAAATTTAGCCTATGTTACTCGTGGATAATGTAGCTTCCGAATGGTGAAAGAATTTTTAAAATCGGTCCAGTACTTTTTGAGCCTATTCATTACAAACACAAACATACAAAAATAGGTACAAATCTTTCCTCTTTATAATATTAGTATAGATATAGATAAGATAGATCCTATAATACCATTGGAGAGATACACTGTTTTGCGAGATTTTAGATGTGGGTACAACAAACCTGCTTATTTCTCCCGGCAAACGGGGAATAACAAGGACTCTAGGTAATCTAGCACCGAAACAACTTACCTCTAGGGATAGACAATGTACGTATGATTTTCTTTTTCTAGACGAGTGGCTATTTATTTTATAGAATAGAATAGAAAAGTCAATGAGTTAAATTGACGTTATTATATTCGCTGGATCAAATTACATGTCGAAAGCGAACGTCACTCTCATACATTCACTTTTCTATTGTATTAACGTAAAAGCCACTTGTCTTCTGTGACAAGTATAATCTTTTGGTCGTAAAAAAGTAGGTGTAGGCGTGGAATGTAAAATCCTATATGTTAATTTAATTTAATCGTGTATAATAGACAAGTCGTGATGTAGAAAATGTAGTATGAAAACGTGAACTAAATATATGTGATTGTCTCCACAGTTACGCATTATTTGACATTTTCTTAAGGGAAGTCTAAAATACGTGCGTTGCCTCTCCGTGCGCTGCGGTGGAGCTGCGCCTTAATTGTAAAGTCTCTATGGAATTTCGATGAATACATACATCAATTAAATTTGAAGAACCATAAGAGAACTTTAAACTGAATGTTTTATAATACTGAATGTTAAAATACATTTTGAGGCAAGCTTTTGTATTACTTAATAACACCAATATTACAATAAAAACTTCTGGGTTTTTTTATCCGTTCAGAAATAATATCTAGAAGAAACGCCATGAATGTGCGTTGCTTTAATATAAATAAAAACTTTAATATAAATTCCTTTTCGATTTATAGCTGCCTAATTGCTCAACTTAGCTACCATGACGTATTATAAAAATTAACCTAGCGTGTTAGTCCTTAATCTTTAACTATTCATTCAACCAATCTATTGCAATTTGAATAAATCAAAAAATACTTGTAAGCCTGTAATCCGCAAAACTGTAACGACGCAACAAAATCAACATATCTTTGATATTTGTTACTAATGACGTACAAAAGGCAAATCCTAGTTAATTGCTCGCATTTCAATATAAGTCCTAATTTGTGCGATACACGGTGTATAATCCTTGGTGAGCTATTCATCCTAACTAATTAACCGGAGTGAAATACCACAGGAATGGTTCAAAGCGTCACAAAGCCTAATGACTCGCTGGCCGAACCGATAGTTTGCACATGTATATTGATCTGCGTTCGGTTGCAGACATCGCAAATCGTTGGAATGCATACAATAATTTGTTAAGTTATTTCAGTGAAACTTTTATTATGGCTTTTCAAACTTTTTCGTGTGTGCATGTTGCGTGACGGTCGGGTTGAGAGGGTTGAAAATTTAGAGTTGTATGTATGTTTGTACATTGTATCATAAAATAAAATCAAACAAAATTGACAATAAAATGAAATAAAAAAATTAGGGTACGTGGCATTTATAATAATAATATATAACACAATAATAATAAAACCCATTTATTTCCCATAACCATTATTTTACACTTATGTTTTATACAAGTATTATATTATGTTAGTTTTCAATATAAATCTTTTTTTTCCTTTTTTTTTTACATATTGTACAAATATTAGTTTTCTAATATAGGAACACCTATTTGGGTACAGGCCTCCTCCAGTTTAATCCAGTTGTCTCTAACCTTAGCTTGGTTCATCCACTTCTTACCTGCTACAGTTATGATGTCGTCACTTGGTCTTTTTGTGGGTCGTCCTTATCGTAGCATTTAGGGGGGTGAAAAATAGATGTTGACCGTTCTTAGACTTCTCCGATATGCACACACAATTTTATAAAAATCGGTCAAGCCGTCTCGGAGGAGTATGGGAACGAACATTGTGACACGAGAATTTTATATATTAGATATTCATCAAAGACTTCTTTAACCAATCATCTCCTTTAATGACCATGCTTACTAATAATTAATAAAGCAAAATAATCCCTCAAAAAATGAATCACTATATTTCAAATATTATATCACTATATTTATTTATTTTAACGAAACGCAAAATTTTATATCCAGCAAAAAACAAATGTCAAATTGGAAGCTAGGAAATCTAATACTAGGTCCAATTTACAGGATTAACATGCGAATCAAAAACCTTCTGTGTGCTGAATGTATCTTCATGAATATTTCGTTTCTATTACGGAATATTCGGTTATGAAACAAGGGAGGCTTTTATCAAACGAGTTTTACATTGTGGGAGCGGCCCAGCATCGCTGCTGCTTAGATATTAATGCTGCTAGTAAATGCATGTTGAGTTTGAGTTATGAGTATATTTAGCAAGTAATATTGTTTTATTACGGATTTAATTGAAATAAATTAAATTAATTGCTTTTGTCATTATTATTATAATAAGGATTTATATAGAACTAGTAGCGTCCCGTGGTTTCACCCGTGTACTTCCCATTCCCATGGGAGTACGGTGATAAATGATAGCCTATGTATTATTCTAGTATATAAGCTATGTCATTGTAAAGTTCCATGAAAAACCATTCAGTCGTTTTTACGTGAAATAGTAACAAACATTCATACAAAACGTTTACATTTATAATATTAGTAAGATTGCAATCAGCTCTAACTGTTTGTAGGACTTCATTTCGAATATTTAAAGGCAATGTGACTGAACGACATGCCAAAATCGAGAAGTTATGAGGTCTTGCCCAATAAGAGTGCACTTTAAGTTAAAAATTTAGGGATTCTAATGAAATAGATTAAAATTCTAGCTAATATCCGGGCTTTGCTAGATTCGACGTCGTGGGGACTGCCAAGTCGTAGCCGTGCAGTCCCCCTATTGTGGAGAATCTGACCAGTCTGTCATTAAGGGTTTCCCGTCTCCTGTAGATCCGGGTCCCTCAGATAGCAGTTGAAGGCTCACGCAGCGGTTTTAGTGGGGTAGTGCACCCAATGCGAGTCCCACACACGTCAGCGCGCCTACCCAAGGCCGTGGTATGGTCCGAAAAGGATTTCCGCTGCGTCATCAAAAAAAGGGCCCCGTGCCCCCTAAGATAAGCCTAGCCACGCGTCTGACCATATTATATAGTTGTGAAAGCGGCTAATCGTGCTGCGGGCAGCCGTAAGCTAACATTTTAAAATATTTTTATTAACATCACGAACTACCGTACAGTGCGGTTTGCAACCGCGTGGCTAGCCACCTTCGGATGACAGCCCACAGTGGTTTAATGTTTAAATTCATTTTCGGTAGTGCATATACAAATTAAGATTACATATTATTTTTCCTTATGGTGAACTCTTAGTGCGTTGGTCTTAGCCGAATAAAAAAACATGACCATTTAAAAAAAAAAAACCATCATATTCATAGCAGAAGCAAAGCAATGATAATAAAGAACAAATATAAATAGCTATAAAATATTATTCAACTCGAGTATAAAACTGAATAGTCATCAGTTACGTGAAATATATCCAGAGTAGATGAGAGAGCAGTTTTGAATACAGCGTCGTCATGGCACTAAACCGTTTCAAGTTACCCAAAATCATAAAGCAGAAAATCACATCCACCCACTTAAAGTATTTGGTATAGTTATGATTAAAACAATTCATTCATAAAATTTAATCGTAAGCATAATTCTAAGGCTCCTGACTATATTAATATATTATTAATTTACCTTTTGTAAGTTTGCATGTAGGAGTTATCTCTTATACGTACAAACAACTTCCTTGAAGCCAATATAAAAGCCATATAGAAATAATTTTTAATCATTTCTTTACCACTATTATCAAGTATGTAAATTTATATAATAATATGTAATAGTATTGTATAATATGTTAGTGTATTGTATATTTATACTATTGTATATTGTCAAAAACATATTTTTACCTTCAAATTAGATCGAGAAAAGGTTGCAGACTTGATGAAGTAGAAAATGTGAGTCACATTTGAGTGGCTCATAGCTTATGTGGATTTAAAAAGTATAATCATAATACATTTTATATAGCATGCAAACTTAATATTAATTTAATATAATATAGAGCGTGAAAAAATATTAATTGCCCTAGATTAGATAATCTTCTGTAGATAATAGAATAGAATAGAATAGAATAGAATAGAATAGAATAGAATAGAATAGAACAACTTTATTCAGTGCAAAGATACATGATGATACACAAGTTATACAAGAACAAAAGTACAATAACTATACAACATTGTTACTAATTTAATACGAGGTATGATGTTGAATACATTTTATTAGCGAAATGAAACTCAAAATCGACACTAAAGAGACAAAAGGAGTTTATTAAGGGATACCTATGTTCAGAGGATAACGGATAAATAATGATAATGATGATAATAGCCGATACGACAGATTTAATTATAATATAAAAAAATCATACCTAATTTGATGCACACAATTAATAATAATTTATTGTTTCAGACGATTAATCACTAAAATTAATATTGGTAAGTGGTGTTCCACGTAAAAAGCTAATCTCGAATCCGCTGAAAAATATCTTTAGTCATTTGTCTTGAGCAAGTTCTGAGATCAATTGTGGGAGCAGGTGCTTACAAAGCGACGAAAAGGAGAGTGTATATCAAAATTATTGTTGTCTCCACTTGATTTATATACCCCGTCACTTACACTTATAAATGACTGGAGATGAACGGGGAACATAATTAGACGTATAGGTTATGTTAAGAAATTCAAAGCAGTAAAATATTATTCCTTTCTTGTAAAATTACTGTGAAAAAAGTCAGTGTACCGTAATAACACTTACTTATTTATCCTTCTTTGCATTGAGAACTTCAGTATATTAAAGTCGAATAACTTGGACAATTTCCGATTTATTTTTTACATAAAATTTGGGTTCATACAGGTGGACACAGGATATTTAAATTATTGTCGATATCTCAATAACTATGCTCTATAAGGCAAATACTATTGTAGACAGTAAAATTTCACAGGTTTTATTTTCGGTAATACTATTTTGTAAAAATAACCGCTTACATTTTCTAGCCTATTTAATGAATCGATTTTGATATCTTACCGATAATTATTTATTAATCAACTATGTACCTATTCTAAACAAATTCAAGGAAGGAGGCGTTTCTCAATTTGACGGTATATAATATGTTTTTTTTAAATATTTGTTCTCAGGATAACTTCATCATTTTTAAAGATTATTTACAATATTCAGCATTGTTTCATTATTCAGTCAGTGATGTTATAAAAAATTGGATTTAAAATTTACTGCGAACTTCTATTTTCACTACACGACATACCATTTCACGTCTAAAAGTAACGTATGAATGAGTGGCTTGGGCCCATGTGCTGGAAACGTCTCATCAGATAATAAGACTCCCAGCTTGACTAAGACAAAATAGCCTCTTCTTGTGATAATCTTATACCAATATATAGGGCTGAAGAGTTAGTTTATTAATTAATTAATTAGTTAGCTAATCTTAATCATAATTGGTCGATATTAAAAGATTATTTCAGTTCTAGATAGCCTATTTATCGGGCGAATCTAAGATAGTGAGTGTAGTATAAATATCATTAAATTATTTTTTTCATTTAATTTATACATTAGACGATATCCGTGCAGAAGACGGTACGTTTTGGATGCGGGTGGCAAGAGATCGGCGTCGTCTTGGCGTTCATTGAGGAAGGCCTATGTTCAGGAGTGGACGGATAAAGGATGATGATAATGATGAGGATATTTATATACTTAAATGAAAATTAACAACAATGTCAAGAGGAAACCAAGTCGGATAAAAAATTCTAATGAGAGTGCACGAGGCAACACTTGTGGGCTTTTGTTTGAAGTTTATATTTAATGGTTTTTAATTTTTTTTAAATAAGTACCTATGATTGAGTAAACGATATAATATTACTAGTGAATTATCATTTAAATTTGCTTTACATCGGACTTAATTAAATTTCAACTGAGATTCATCTTATTACAAGTTTTAAGCTTGAAAGGAAGTTCTAAGATTCTCTTATATTCAAATATCACATCGACTTCGACTTTTCTGTCTGTCCGTCTGTTTGGGTGGCCACTTTGATAAGGCAATATTATCAATAGTTGATAATCCTGTTCATATAGACTATTTCTGTTTCTTCCACTGTTCCATAATTGAAACTAAGTCTAACTAACTAAGAAAAATTGAGTCAACACAATTAAAATTCTACTAATATAACTAATACTATAAATGTGAAAGTTTATATGAATCTTTGTTGCTATATCGTGCAAAGACTACTGCACCCCTAGACAAGTGGCATACGTGCTGGTTCTATTCCTTTGCGTTTGCTCGCTAACTCATAGGGTTGCCGCAAAATTTTTGAAGAACGTTTATTAAGACACATAAACTTTATGATAGCTAGAATAACATAAGCTATAATTAATCCCCGTACGCCCATGAAAATGGGAAGTAAGCAGGCAAAACTGCACGGCGCTACTATAAGTACTTATTAAAAAATCACCAAACAGATTCGTGCTGAAAACACCACAAATTTATTTTTTGTGATTATTTTCCATCCTGTGAAAAGCATCCAATTATTTTTTAAATTCCATATTTGAAACTCTTATTTCATTGAGGTCAAAAAATATAATTTCACCTGTCACATGCACTACACAAAAAACATCGTACGTATATTTTCAATTAATTATTCGTCACATTCGATATTTCCGTATTCAATATATTTAATATGCAACGTGTTTCAGCGCGCTATAATTGATAAATTTCATGCGGGTCCTTTCACCGACTAACAAGTTTTGTATGAATACATTTATTACGTACCATAATTTTTATATATTTTTTTGTCACTTGGATAGGATAGACATGGTGGGGAGACGACACACACGCATGTGTGTCGTCTCCCCACCATGGTTCAAGCCTTGTCGTGGCGGTGGGGCTCAGTAGCCCACGGTGACCCCAACACCTTGGGCGAAGCGAATTAAGCCGAGGGGGCTCTTTGTACCCCTCTTATAAGAAGAGGGGACAACAGAGCAGGGTCAGGGGGTGAGGATGGGAACCTCACCTCATCGTGCTGTCCAGACGTTAAGAGTGGTTGTTCTGTGGTGCGGGGCAACCGCTCTGTGGAGGTGACAGTCCACTGAGGGACTGACTTGCCATCGAGATGCCCTGTTGCTGGTAGATCCAGGGCACCTCATCAAAGGTGGCATTGGTGGCACTCGCCGGGTTTTAGTGGGTAGAGCTGCGTGCACTTACCAGCTTTCGGGCGCAGCGAGTCCCACATACCCGCCTGGGGAGACCCACTCACCAGCGGGATGCGTCAGTGCATTTCCCGGCGTAAAAGAAAAAAAATGTGTGTCGTCTGATGGTAAGTCGACGTTGAACTATGAACTAGTTTACCTGGAACTTCTTAGTTTTAAGTGCAAAGCTTACATATTAATAACTGTGCTCTATCGTTGAATTTGAAATCAGAATCTGGTTCGTACACTTGAAAATATATTTTCTTATAAGTTCCTAAATAATAGTCATATGATAATTTCATAAAGCAAGATTTACGGCGGTTTTCAATATCCTATCTATCTTAATATTTTCTTATCGATCTTGAAATTTTGACACATTTTCTTACAAAATCTGTCAAAATTTTAAGATAGATATGAAAATTTTAAGATAGATAGGATATTGAAAGCCGCGTTAATCAAAAATTTTGCTCGGTCATGTCATGTCATCCTTTATATTATGTGTCAGAAAGAGTGTTAGGGGGCTACCACACGCGCAAGCTTCACCACACTTTTGCCTGCGCAGGCCGGCTTGTACACGGAACACGGTGCGTGTGGTTGGTAAAATTGTATCCGAGTTCCGTGTACAAGCCGGCCTGCGAAGGCAAAAGTGTGGTGAAGCTTGCGTGTGTGGTAAACCCCTTACTAAAATAAACTCAAAATACTAATTAAATGTTATTAAAATATAAAAACAGTTGTATAATGCGCTGTTTTCGATGGCGACCATCTTGGAATTGAATATTTCCTAGTGTTAATAATTATTCTACTAGTCAAGTATTTTTTTTTTATTTGATATCCATATTTAAATTGTGAATTAGTTGTATTCTGTCATTTTGTGGTGGCGGCCATGTTTTCATTAAACAAAACTGCGGACACTCACGAATAATACAACTTTCAAATGCAAAGAAACAAAATCAAAATCGATTCATGCATTCGCAAGCTACGCTGCCAGATACGTAGACGTCAAACTTATCCCGCCAATTTTGCGTAGGAGCTTATGAAGTTATTTAATCCAAATAACCGTACACAACCTATTAGATAACACCCTTCTTCACTGTTATCATAGTGTAATAACAGTGGAAAGATAATGCTTTAATAGAACATGAAACGATAAAATAAGCGAAACAAATAAGTCATCCAATACATACAAGTACAAGCTTTTAAAATGAATGTTGAACATTTCGCACAAGTACTGTGAATTATGTCGAGTAATTATTCTCATTTCTCGGACAAAATGAGCCGGCTGGATTAGTATGGACGCTAGGGGCTTTTTAATTTTAATGAACGTATTTGGATACAACTGGATTTATGATTTGTGAAATTCTAATAAAGATATTTTTTATTTATTTAAATCGCGTTGTAACATCTAATAAGTTCATTAGCGATATCGACAAGCGAATATAATATTATATAGAGTGTTTGGAGACTTTCATATGTTACAAATTATATTTATATTTCCGAATACGCATAATTTATAATATATTATATAACGAATAAATTTATAATATATAACGTATAATTTATAATTACGAATGTGTATGAATGTGTGCATGAATTCATGAACGTTGAGAAAAGTTGGTTTTTCATTTATGATCATGTCGCAACGCACCAGCTAATTCTCTGGTGTAGTGGATGTCTATGATCTGATTGACCGTTTGCCCACTTTTCTATAAAAAAAAAGATTTCACATCTGCCATTAGGGGGCGATCATAAAATACGTGAGATATTTAAGCGGGGGAGGGGGTCGAGTCAAATCTCATCTAATCTTACGTTGGAGAGAGGTCTCGGCAAATATCACGCAAATTTTTGTGAGAGTGGTGAATGGGGGAGGGGGTTGAATAAAATCTCACAACATCTCACCAGGGGGAAGGGAAGCGCAGAAAATAAAAAAAACACCTCACTTAATTTATGGACGCCCCCTTATGCCTAACCGACAAACAAAAATCATCTAAAATAGTGATAATCATCGTCTTGATAGTTAACTTAATCAACGAAGTACTAACAATGTTGCGTTTCTGAAATTGATCTCTTCAATTACAGTTTATTTAGCGCTTAGGTTCACTTAACTTGACAGGATCCAACATAGTTCTGGCTTCAGCAAACTTCCATTACGCCGTGTGGTCGGGAATAGTTACAGTAGTTGTTAGTTAGGGTTACTGTGTATTTAGTATGTCAATTTGTGCCATGAATTCCGTTCGTATATACTTTTTAAGAAACTTACGTACTCATAGAAATTTTAAATATAATAGGGCAATAGAAATGGCATACAGGTGATCTATCGAAACGCGTGTCGCCAGTAGACGGGGCTACACCAAGGAATAAATTGTTATTCATTGCGTAATACATTTCTTTTGTGATACGATACTCTTTTTTCTATTAGAACATAAGAAGCAATGTATTTAGTATGATGAATTAAGCCGAAACCTGTGCCATTCGTTCAATTTCATAGTAGGGTTATGGTTTTTTAATTATTTTAATCTATACTATTACAAAAAAACTACATACCGATGAAATATTATTACTATATTAGTGTAATTACACAATTTTTTTTATTGGTAAATGCTGCAAAACGCCAATTTTAACTTCTTCTTTCTAACTTCTGTTAACGACTAATCGTAAGTATGCGCGTTGGTGCCATCAGAGTCACTCGTGTGGCGACAAGGTCAGGCGCACTGGCTTTTCTATTACTAATTGTTATTATTATCCCATTAAATACACACAGGCTCTGTAGTCTAGCTTGCTATGCTAGAAAAATCAAATTTCATTTATCTTTATCCTAAACATAATGGGTGTGTCAAAATTACATATTTAATTAATCATAAAATCAGGCTGAATGTTAAAGTTGAAAGTTTTTCCACATTTTTCAGGGATTCATTTTTTATTTTTATAATAAATATTACTACTTTTTTTTAAATAGTAACTAATTGGAAAATTTGTAAAAAGAAAAGTTAAAAGAGCGTACAGAGATAGAGAAATACTACAAAGTTAGTCAACCGATAAGTATAACCTCCAATTTTATTATACATTAACTCATTACTATTAACGAATACAGTGTCAAGATGGATAATATATTATAGATAGCAAACCCTTGCAATTTGGAAATAAAGTACCCCTGATTTTAAGAAAGCTGTTAAAATTATTTATTCATAATTTTGAGTGAAGCATAGGTTCCTAAAACGATCTTATTTGCTGATTGTTTTATCATAACCATATTCTGACATGCTTCGCATTCAGTAACTGCATTGTCTAATCAGTAGCGATGCTGGGACGTATGGACCCACAATGTATAACTAGTCCGATAAAACAATTGCATGTTTCATAACAGAATATTCGGCACGAAAGGCCTTTGATTCTCTTGTTAATTCCTAAATTGGAACTAGAATTAAATTTCCTAGATTACAATTTGACAAATGCATATTTCTGAATATTTCCTTTTGAAATCTTCGTATTTGTAAATTATATATAAATCTTGTCTAAAGATATACCTAAGTAAACTTAAAGAAAAACTGACATAGATATAGAGATATCATATTTTATAGACATAATAAAAAATGATAAAGATAGAATCCAGACATATTGTATCTGTATTCTATATATATAAATGTAGCAGTAAAAAAATAGAACTAATACATTTATCTATATTTTATCTTTTGACTGCTACATTTATCGCCATTCCGTCTAGTTGCCATCTGCTGCATATATATTTATCCCTTTTTATAGATGCTTCCACGTTTTCCTGAAAGTGTTAGAGTTAAGTGCACTCAACTCTGATGAAAGCTTGTTGCATCCAGACGTTGTCTTGTCTAAGATTCCCAACGCGTAAATATGGAAAATATCTCAATATATAGCTCTACCAAATAGGTCTTAAACTAGCTTAACTAGTCCTGATATATATTTTTATTGTTAGATCATTTAAGTGGCATTGGACAGTAGTTCACAGTATTTCTATTTATTAATATTATGTACACCGATGGTTGCCAATATAAGTTATTAGAGTTCTTCTCAGTGGGCTTGCTTTGAAACCGGTGACTCAAATGACGTTCAAAAATATACTTTGGTGGTACTATTTTGAATAAAATTTTTGATGTGATTTCCACTGGCGGATAGATAAATCTAATTTAACGCGGATGAAGCTGCGGGCAACAGCTAGTCGTTAATAGAGAGGTAGTACCATGCTGCTTTGCAGCCGAATTGGGCTGGCGCGACCAGGGTGATAACTAATAATATATCAAGATAAGTGGCAGTTATCTGCCATATAAGCTGTTACGTTATGTGCGGTTTGTGATTTTCCGGTGGTCCATTGGGAGGATAGGGAAAAGGAGGGCAACGCATCTGCATAACCTCCTGGTTATGTGGATGCTTACGGGCGTCGATAGTCGCCAAAACTCGAAGCCTTTTGCCCGTTTGTTCGTTTGCCCTCCATTGCTATAAAAACTCATCTCCTTCAGTGAACTGAAAAAAAGAAAGCTGATGATGATATTTCTAATATAGCTAATTATTTGTTTAAGTTGGATGTTTACCTGTAATAATATTAACATATAAAATACGTACCAGACGGTCTTATAGTGACAGTGGTTAATTAAATTGGAACGTGCTTTTGAGCTTTTACCCCGAGCTTTCGCTTTACAGCTGTCATCTATTTTGAACAAAAGCTTGCTTGATTTAGTTGTGACTTACGTTTGCTTCTATTAAATATATCAAAGTAAATTGAATAAGATATTAATATAATAAGAATAAGATGTTTGCTTGTAATAGACGACCTCTGTGGCTCAGTGGTTAGCGCGTTGGCGCTCAAGCCGGAGGTAGCGGGTACGAATCTCACCAGGGAACAAAAAGTTTTCTGTGTTCCTGGGTCCAAGGTACCCTTTTATCGTTTTGAATACTTCCATGCGGAGATCATCACTTAATTTAATAACTTAATTCGTAACTCAATTAACTCTAGTGAAAATAATAATTCTTTGAGTGAAATTAAAGTTAAAAGTTTATGAAACATAAAATATTAGATTGTGTTTTGTAACTGCTTCTTTTCAGTGCTATGGAACAGGTGTTAATTTAATTGGCTTTAAATAACATATTTTGAAAGTGGATATAATTTAAAATTTTAAGCAATCGATATTTATACATGAAATCCTTTAAGATATTCAATGGTTGCATCATAATAGTTATTATTAAGACTAACAATTTACTAAAGCATTATTAAACATAAAACAAAAAGCAACATTAATAGCTTCATGAAAGCAAAGATACTCGGTCCTTTTAGCTTTGTGCTCTCAACAACAAAATTACACAAACCATTGCAACTACGGCTAATTTAAATTATTTTTAATATAATAAAACGGAATCGTTACTTTGAATGTCATTTGCAGCTTTTGTTTGCACTTTTAAATATCTTTCAGATATAAAAGTACTTTATTTACTACTTTTTTACTCAGCATTATTCTGAATTATTATATTTGTACCTATTTGTAGATGTAAAATATTCGTGTAGGCGTAGTTTTGCGTACGATATCGTCTGTTAGTCCAATTAATCATATTACCGGATAAAATGGGTTATGTTAGCCACAAAAATGTCTAGAATCTAAAGACAATGGTTAGTGATTTGCAACTAAAATAATAAACTCAACCTACCCGGAGCCTTTATTTACCATATATACATTAATACCAAAAATTAAACTAAAAATTTTGAAAAAATCGCAACATACATAAATATCATACGCCGCGCGTGGTCGCCGTCCTGGACAGATTTTTATTAAATATAGAAAAAAAATCACAACTAATTCACACTTAAATTAAAAAAACAAAAACAAATTCGGTTTATCCGTTCCCGAGCTACAATGCCGAGATAAACACACATACAGAGACACGCTAAACTCCGTCGTTTTGTATCGGAGGTTAAAAATAAACAAGTTCAAATTCGAAACAATAAAATTGTAATCCACATCCACATTGTATTATAGGCTCAAACAAGCTGTGGTGGAACGAGAAAACTTTTACTAGAACTCCCTCATAACTCGCTAGTTATCTAGCTCAAATAAAGTTGCCTACACACTCTAGTAGATATTTTTATTTAAAATAGAATACAGTCAATCATGTAAAAGAAGAGTAGCAACCCAAATATATCCCACTGCTAGACATGGGTCACTTCCTAGAAATCAGGCGAGGAGGGGTATCGGGCCAAAGTTCACCGAGGCACTGGCCCAATGTAATGCGTTGACGAACTGCACACACCTTCAAATACTTTGGATTTCATCAGGCATGCATATTTTTCAAGATGTTTTCCTGTACCGATGAGCAAGCGATGGTCTTATGTGCACTTATTTATAAAAACCATTTCAAGGGGGTTTTAATCATCACAGGGGGTAAAGATCAAACCCGGAACCTCTCGCACAAGAGGTCGAGTCCATACCCACTAGACCATCGTCGCTTGTAAAAAAACATGTAGGTGTCTCTTTATGTTGGTTAATTAGGCAAAAGGGGAGACGAGGTTGTTCGTCTTCCCTTTTGCCTAATACTAGCCCTTATAATATTTCGTGCATCAGTTCCAGTAACCTTTCTTTTTCTTTAACGCCGGGAAATGCGCTTAGGCATCCCGCAGGGGATTGGGTCTCCCCAGGCGGGTATGTGGGACTCGCTGCGAATGCTGGTAAGAGGACGCAGCTCTACCCACAAAATCCGGCGAGTGCCACCAATGCCACCTTTAGTAAAGTGCCCCGGATCTACGATCTGAGAACTGATGTATAAGCTATATCATTGTAAAGTTTCATGAAAATCCGTTCAGTAGTTTTTCGTGAAAGAGTAACAAACATTCATACTTACAAATTTTCGCGTTTATAATATTAGTAGGACTAGTAGGATACATTACTCTTCGTAAAAGGTGCAGGCGACGTTTGATACAGCTGCTTTTTATTAGTGTGATCAAAAGTAACGTTTATGAGTGAATGCAGCTAATAGTCGGCCATATGGCATGTCATTACTTTAGTATAGGTTAGCTTTACGACTGCAATTACTCTAACATAACGTAGACGAGCCACTTGTCGCGCGCTGGATAATCAGATAGAGATAATAAAACATAGTCCTTAGTTTATTCATGGGAACTTGTGTTACAGTCGTTAACCCTTGGGCACGGGCTTCCTCCTCGAAATCATATGAGGATATTAGGGGTATATTTTACCGATACGCTGGCCTAATGCGGGTTAGTAAACACACATCTTCAAAGTCTTTCAATCTGATCAGGCATGCAGGTTTCCTCAGGTTTTCCTCCACCGATGGGCAAGTTTTAAATTTAGAGATTTTAAGGTACCACAGGGATCAGGATCGAACCTGGACTTTCTCTTCTCGACTTGGATCGACTGGGTGTGTCTGTGTGAATCACAATTTCTACGATTGGCGGAATTCGAATCTGCGACCGCTTTGTGTAGAGTGCAGCAGTGTAACCACTTGGGCACCTGGCTATTCATCTATAGCACATCACTTTAACTATGATGCCTATTTCTGCTGTAAGCCCGCTTTACTGTGTTATTAGCTTAGTCTTGTGAGTGCTTACTAGCTTTTGAGACCATTAAGTGAATAAATATGATCAGTTACTTTTGTCCAGTTTTTAAACTCCCTGTCCATAATCATATTATATAACCGTATTTTAAAAAAGACAAGACTTAATGAACCTACTATCATTGATACCTAACATACCTACATTTTAATACCTATATGCCCCAGAAGAGACATTGCATTAAGGTATCTCCTTCCCCCCTCCCCCTAGGAGGTAGGTCCCTCCTAAGAAACATATGGACTAAGGAAGGGAAGTATGTGTGTTCGTTGGCAATGTTAACTACTCACAATTTAAGTCTGTCTATCCAAACAAAAAAAAAACAAAATATATTAATAGTAAGTGGTTAGCACTTACATGGCTCGAATCATGTACGTCATAAGTTGCCTTTTCCTTAAGGGATAACGTATTAGATTATTGGCAGAATAGCCCGAGGAAATCGGGTTACAAGGGATAATATTTTTTGGATCGGTCAAGGAAATGCGCTCTACCGTTTTACCTAATATTAATATGATTTATAATACTGTCAATCGACATTTAACTTTGGACTAGTCTTGGGCCAAGCCCGTTAAAAAAAATACAAACGACTAGTAGTTACCCCAATAAAAAAATAACACTACTAGCAGTCCGGCTAGCTCCATAAAAAATACCGTTTCACTCTCACCTTGTAATATTTCCAACCACGAAACTTATCATTTTCGTTATAGCTGTAACTTACATACATATTCTTTAAAGCTACACAATTTATTATAAAAAATGCAAATATCGATGCTGTTTAATAATAAATAATGCAATATACTCCACTACTGCGGAAACAATGAGACGGAGTTTTTATTTTAAGACTAAACGTCCATTTCTAATCGACATTTCAATTTGTTGTAAAGGCGACGTCCTACGTGAGCGATCTGGTTTTGTACGGGGCACCGCATCATATTGTATTTGCGTGTCACGCTTCGCAATCGCATTCGCTTTGAAAGCGACCGCATCCCAGGTGCTTTTGGTCACGTAGGACACTTCAATAGATTTTCACGGGTTGCTGTTTTCGCGCAGCGCCGCTTCGCGTTCGCGTCTTAATCGCGCACGTAAGTCGTCGCCTAACGGCGGCTTTCAACATCCTATCTTAATATTTTCTTATCTATCTTGAAATTTTGACAAATTTTCTTACAAAATCTGTCAAAATTTTAAGGTAGATAAGAAAATTTTAGGATAGATAGGATATTGAAAACCGCCGTAAGACATTCATCGCAATAGAGAGAGTCGGCTGTTGGAGTGGTCAGGCTATTTTACGTTTCACGCAGCGCAGTCCCGGGCTCAAATTCCACGAAGTATAGGTAATTTGTATGATAAATAAAAATTTACGTTATTTTAAATTTATTTCCATTTATAGTACCCGTAAAACAAGGTCTTCTGAACTTACTATGGGGCTAAGTGCCATGCCTGACTATTCCGTGATATATATTTTTTCGGCTGGAGCTATGCTAATGGCCCTAGTGACCTTAATGCTTTATTGGGTATGAGGTGAGCCATTTGGCTACAACCTGTGATAAGAAAAATAGGGGGTCGCCCCCCGCAAGCCCTGGAGTGTGACTTCCACGGCTTCGTAGCCTCGGGTTCGGTATGACATGACTCTTGTCTAATTCATAATGTATAAAAATACTCAACGAATAATTCTAAACCATCAAATTATCCTTAAGGAATATTTACTGAAAATATAACTTCACTCTCAAAGTCCAGGTCTAATAGAAATTCTGTAATCTTTTCCACGTACATTACTCGGATTTTGATAGACCTTATGCTTTTAATATGAATACAGAATTTCAATTCAACTCCTCTATAAACATTCACCGCACAACATCACCCAACCCAAACATGAAGTAAACTCGATTTTAATTAACTTCAAATAAGCATTTCAAATGAATTCCGACTTCGTGCATGCGAATTTCTAAATTAACAAATCGTTACTAATATTCAATATGAATGCTTTTGTGCTATTTGAAGTAGACTAATTAATTTGTTTAACATAGTTATACGATACGCCCGCGATTTTAGATAATGGCATAATAATGAAACAACTTTTATGGATTCTATCGAGGCTTATTAAGAGTTCCTAACAAAGTATAAAAAAGTATATAAGTAAATAGACTAAAATAAGCATAAGAAATAACCGCTACAAAGAAAGAGACAATGTTTATTTAAAAATATATTTTTCTTTTTTCAATAATATTTTATAAACTATATATTTTCATATGTTTGTACTAACTAGGTACCAATTACGAAATAAAAGCCAATAAAGAAAGAGACAATGTTTATTTAAAAATATATTTTTCTTTTTTCAACGATATTTTATAAGTTCTACTTCATATTATGTTTGTACTTACTAGATACCACTTAGGAAATAAAAGACTTTATTATTTTTATTTACTTATTTATTTATTAAGATAACTATGACCTACCGGTACGAGTCCTACCGAGATTTCAGTACCCCGAAAACTTAATAAGCTGCGATAAAGTTTGTAAAAATATCGATGATCATCATAACTCTTACCGTCAACTGCTGAGATAGGCCTCCCTCAATGAACGCCAAGACGACCGATCCCTTTTTAATTTCATTATATTGACCTTAAATTCTATTACTACTTAATTTGTGCAATATTTTTAATAGCAAGTAATGGTGTGACTGTTTCAACCATAAGATAATCTCTTCCACGATCACGGTTGCTGTAAAGTATTCGAATCGTAGAGAGTGTAAAAAAATAATAACGTATTAATTATTAATAAAGTCCTAAAAAAGTTTCATTAATAAAAAATACATAAAAAAGAGATTCGAAAGAAAGATAAAAAAGCAATAGACCGTTCTCAAATTACTGTTAATGTTAAATTAATTCAGTCATGATTTAGTAAATAAAAGCAAGAACGGACATTTATTAAAACACAACTTATTTTGAATTCATTTCAACTACACTTTCTTCGTTTTATTTATTTTTATGTATATGAGCTACTAATTATAAGCCTTTGGATTTAAAAAACTAAAAAAAGAACTAACATAAAAACCTAAGGAAACACATAAAAGACCCTCCATTTCCCTTTCGTCTGTCTTTCAGTCTATTTAACCAAAACCTAAGGGGTATAAGTACCTATATAAAATATTAGTAGTAAGTAAAGTTGGTCTCTTCTCACTGGTATGAAATGTTTACGTCATTGCATATGCAATATAAAGCAGTGAAATGAATAATAAACGTTTTGAAATTTAATACAGAAATAGAAATTCATATTGAAATAGATTACAGAGTTCGCGGAACATTGCTCACAAATATGAAAATATTACACAGATTCGAGGAATCAGAGATACTGCATTCACTGTGTATACTTACGGGGTAATTTCCTAGTAAGTCATCATCAACATCATCATAATTTACCTCGTCTTATCCACTACTGGTTACTGGCTTCCTAAATGAACTATGAAGTCCCCTACCACGCAAGTTATTATTATAACTGGGCTTGACACGCTACCGCGTGTCTCATCATCATCATCATCATCATCATTATCAGCCTTTATCCGTCCACTGCTGAACATAGGCTTCCCTCAATGAACGCCAGGACGACCGATCCCTTGCTACTCGCATCCAACACGGACCTGCCGCTGCACGGAGATCGTCTTCCCATCTGGTTAATGGCCGACCAACACTTCGTCTACTTAAACGCGGCCTCCACTCTTTAACCTTAATCCGTTTTTCTGAGTGCGTGACCAGCCCTGTGCCACTTCACGTCTAGATTATGTTGTTTGTGTAATATCTTTTAGTATAATCTTTATGTATAAAATTCTTCTGCGCTTGTGTATGTAACGAATGAGCTCAATTAACGAGGTATTTGCAATAATAAAGTGTCAAAGCTATCTCTTACCGAATCACAGTTACTGCTGTCATAGTAATTAAGCCGCGAGAACCATCTAGATAAGGGCCTTGGTAATTTATTGCTATCGTTTAGCCAATAAAATTACACTTAGCACATTGTAAAATAAATTTTTTGAGTAAAACTTCTTTAGTGTCATTATAATTTGAAAATCGAATCGAATTAAGCGAAATAGAATTTAGCCTTCGAGACAACAGGAAAGTTTGAAGTAAACAGTACCGAGAACGTGTCTCCTCGAAATAAGACGAGGAGGGTGTTGGACCCTTGTTCACCTATGCCTAATATGGGTTGATGAACTTCTTACACTTTCTTGATGTTTTCCTCACCGGTGTGAATGAGACATGGCCTCATATTGAGAATGAGGCCTCTCTCACACTTGTGGCCGAGCCCTTACCCGCTGAACCATCAAAGCACAAGAAAGTATAGTGTATTTGTGTGTATAAAAAAAGTAAAGCCTTTATTTACCCCTTATATGTCCCACTGCTGGGTCCCTCCGCGAAATCAGGCAAGGATGGGCCATAGTTCACCGATGCGCTGGCCCAGTGTGGGTTGGTGAACTTCACATACCTTCAAATATTTTCAATCTCATCAGGCATGCAGGTATCCTCACGCTGTTTTCCTTTACCGGTGAGCAAGCGATAATCTTGTGTTCAGGGTGCAAGTATCTCATTTCAATGCACACACGGGAGGGAGGGGAACCCAGAACCTCTCGCATAAGAAGCCGAGTCCATCGTAAGTCAAGTCGGGCTTGAGCGACAAGGGTCCAGCCTTGTCGCTCAAGCCCGACACGAGCACAGGGGTGTCATTGGAAGAACATCAAGCAGCGCCTCCGACGCACTACTACACAACTAAGTCCGTGGACGACGAACAGGGGCTTCGTTAGCTCTTTTCTTAGCTATTTTCGAGATACAGTGCACAGAGATACATTATGTTCAAATTCAAGTACCACGATATATTTGTGTAAAAAGGAATAGAAATCGTAGCACAGAAAGTAAAATGTTCTGTATTTCTCTCACGTTGGCACGTCCTACATCGGTTCAACTCAATCTCCAAACATATCGCGCCCTGGTAAAATTTATCTATCTCGGCTTAGATTGAATCGTTCTATAAAATGTGACCGATATTTTGTAATGCGAAAATATTTTACAGAACTGTATTTCATGATGAATATAAGTTTTAAGAAATGTGTAATGCTTTACGCAATAACTAACAAAATAAACTTAAAATCATATCGACTCATAAAATAAAAATATTATCATGAATCAATCTTAAAATTATATTTCTCGTGAATATTATTTATTTATTTAGAAATATATTTATAAACCTTTATTATCAATACGGATTAAAGTATAAATCTCTAATATGTTAGGGCTAGTAGGTAGTTACCTAGTTCTAACATATTAGAGATTAAAACTAAAATGTTAAAATTAGAAATTAATGTTATAGTTAAAATTCGTGGCTGATTTGTGTTATGTGATATATGTCGGCTAAAAGGTGTTTTAATGGACAATGTTTTACATTACTTGTTTCATTTATCACGTAACTATATAAATAAAAATGTTTCGTCGAAATGTGTTAACACACATTTCTTCACAACCAATTCACCAAATTTGGTAATTCATTTTTGTCGTGTTGGTTATCATCACAACAAATGATGATGACGAGGCTCGGATAAATTCAGGACAACGTTTCCCGGATTCAGCCTGTTTGAAATAAAACGGTGCAACAGGTTTTCGACGAATTTCCTACGAAAATAGTATGATGACAGTAAATGATTTATCTACGAAAGAAGGTATTCAATTCACCATTCCCTCTTTGATCAACCCCTAAATTTTAATAGCAATATAAGTACTTTTGGCAGAACAAGGTCTGTCGTGACAGCTAGTTATACAATATATATGAAGCAATAGGGATGTTGACACATGTTATAAATTCATGTAAAGTTATGTTTTACATATTAAAGACAGTATTCGAAAACCTAAAATAACATTTAAAAAGTCTACTTATTTGTCTTAAAATTTAGAAAATTAATTTAAAATGCGTCAATTATCATGCATTATCACGTGACTGCAAACGCCAATAAGGCGATGACGTCACTGAACATTGAGCTAAGTACAAACTCACCTAGCATAGCGCAAGCTCTGAATGCGGTGTGTGACGTAATGACGCTTGGAGCGTTTCAAGGGCAATTTTAAAAACTATTTTTCTTTATTTAATTTTTTGTTAAAATTGGACATATTTCTTTACAAAAATCGTTTTTTCGTGTTTACCTATAGTATATCTATCAAATAAAATCAATTAAAAAAAATAGTCAACATCCCTATTCCCTTGTTACATTGCATATAATCTACGGAAATTTTACGTCACTTTGCGGAAAAGTATCATCAATACAACATCGCATATCATAATCCTCTGCAAAGTAATGTCTGATTCTATTAACTAATTACACATGCTTAAATCAGAGACTAAATAGAAAATGTTAAATACATCTTAAATACAAAATTTGATTAATGGGACCGTGCCGGTTCCCAAATGCACGAGATCTGCGGATTAATCCAAGATTAAGGCTCTTTTTCGATTGTCAGACGGCTTATAAAGAATTCTCTGGAAGATAATGAACAGCCTCACAGCTTAATGTGGAGTTCTGACCCACTTTTGTGTCTTTGTATTTTGTTACCAGAGTGACGGAGATGTCATAGTCATTATTAGCCTCTTTCCGATAAGGGCTTGACATTTTTAAGTGGAAACTTCATTAACTGCGTAGAGCACTTTGTGGTAGGGAAAAAATTATAGGCTACGTTATGACGTCACAATGTTTTATTTTCTAAGTAATATATTCTAAGTAATAAATTTTCGCTTCATCAGCAGTCCCTTTGATTGGCGTTTTCTTTTCATAGAGCAGTCTGTCGCGGATTTTAACAACATTTTCTATTGCTCATTTTTAATATGGTGGGCCTTTGCCCAGTAGAAGACTGAAAAATATCTTTTACCAGATTTCAATGGCGTCAATGCACAGCTTTGAGCTAAGTATTTAAAAGGAACATAAAGATCGCTTATGCAACTTAATTACTTCTCAGTTAACTCTAAAACAGTTGATCTAAAGCGGTGCATCGTTGGCTTAGTAGCAATTAGTTTAGATCATTATTTAACGATTAGACGAACTTCTTAACCGCCATGTATACCTGGTAATTTAACTACTTTTAAACTTACAGTTTTATGAGTTTACGTGCAACTGAGTTTACTTTGATAGTCTATGATTAATAAGGACTACGTCAATTTTATTTCTAACTAGCAATGCCTCGCGGCTTAACTCACGTAGATATCGATCTTGTGGTAGTTAAAGATTATCATATTGGTAAACTTTATTTTATTGGAAGTATACAAAAAAGGGTTACTTTCCTTTGCGTTGTTAGTTCGAGTGACAAACGAGTGGTGATTGAATTTTTTCTTTCTTTATTAAGTTGAGTAATGAAAATTTCAATTTAAGTTATAAATCCGATGTTCGTAACTTAGTATTAATTTCAAAGATCTGGAGTAGGATTGTGTATGTACCTTTTGTAATATTCATAATTGTTAAACTACGCGTCGATCAATTTTAATTTTCGTTTTAGTTTAAGTTAGATTAACAGTTATAAATCTTAATAAACTTTATAAGAAGCTTAATAAGAAAAAATATAAGCTATTTTTGGAATTTTATGAAGTATATACTGTGACATTTGGACATTAAGTAAAATACGTCTTTATGGCACTCGTATATTCACATACTGTTTTAAAGTGAACGTTATACAAAAAAGCGAAAGATCTACCCTCACAATACAAATATTAACTCAACGACATAATATATTACACGTACATCTTAGTTTTCGTTGCTTATTTAACAAAGATAGTTTATAATAAGGCAAGATAACATACTACAGTATATTTAATTTTTTTAATATTCTTATATTTTCCAAAAAAGTGTTAAGTTCCGAACTGTTTTAAATATTTTGGGTGAGTGTCTAATCGATTTTATAATTTAAGACAAAAAAGAAAAATATACCATAATAATGTGTGTCGTAAAGACCTAGTAAAGTGTATTTTTAAAACTATCATCATCATCAGCCTTTATCTATCCATTTATGAACATAGGTTCATCCTAAGTTTTAGCTAAATATTAATAGATGTTTACATTCATTATAATGAAACAACTATTAATAGATGTTTACATTCATTATAATGAAACAACTATTATTAGATGTTTACATTCATTATAATGAAACAACTATTATTAGATGTTTACATGCATTATAATGAAACAACTATTATTAGATGTTTACATTCATTATAATGAAACAACTATTATTGGATGTTTACATTCATTATAATGAAACAACTATTATTAGATGTTTACGTGCCCAACGTTTTCAATATTGACTATGGTCACGGGCGGACAATCCTGAAATTTTCTATGTTTTAGAGGGATTGGCTGGACAGGCTACTGTAAGTTTTAGGATAAGCAACGATGACAAGGATACGAACGGATAAATTGCTTTGGCTAGTTCGAGGGAACTCTTTTATTCTCTCTTTTATTTCTATGTGTCACAAATAAATATATTATTATTATTATTATTGTTTTCTTTTCTTTAAGCTCGACTCGAGGTCGGTTTTTTTTAAACTCGGTACGGGCTTACGCCAAGTATCCTTGTTTATTTTTGTGTGTAGATGGTAATGACTTGTGGTGTGTAGTTAATGTTCTGTGTGTTGTTGAGTTGAGACATTTGTGATGTCTCTGTTCTCATTGAATGAAAGCATGGTTGGGTCTAGGAGACGACGGACTATTGAGCATGTATCGAGCACTATTGATTTCTGTAGGGGTATATACGTGGTTGCAGGTAGCTGTAGTGTTTTTAAAGCGGTATTTAAAGTTTTAGGAACTACACCGATGGAAGATATGATGATGGGGATTATGGTGACGGTGTCCTGATGCCACATCTGCTTAATTTCGTCAGCTAGAGGTATGTACTTTTGTATTTTTTCTGTGTGTTTCTGTTTCAGATTGTGCGTGTTAGGTACGGCGATGTCTACAAGGTAAGTAATTTTGGTGTGTTTGAGTGTTAAAGTTATATCGGGTCTATTACTTAAGATGGTGCGGTCTGTTATAATGTCGCGGTTCCAGTATAATTTTGTGGTATTATTTTCTAAGACGTTCTTAGGTTTATATTTGTAGTATGGAGTGTATGTGTCAAGGAGTTTATGTTTCAGGGCGAGTTGCTGGTGTATGTGCTTGGCGACGTTATCATGGCGGTGAGTGTATTCTTTGTTGGCAAGTACACTGCAGCCTCCTGTAATGTGATCTATTGTTTCGGTGCTTTGGTGACATAACCGGCATTTATCAGTTCCTATTTGTTCTTTAAGTATATGTCGAGCGTAATTGCGAGTTTTTATGACTTGATCTTGAATAGCTATCAGGAATCCTTCAGTTTCACCAAATATGTTGCCTTTCATGAGCCATGTACAGGAGGCATTCTTATCTACATGTTCTTGTTGTAGTACAAAAGGGTATTTTCCATGTAGTGCTTTTTTCTTCCAGTTTTCAATTTTTTGTTCATCTTTTAGGATTTTCTGTTGCGGATCAAACTGATCATTATTTAATTGTAGTGGTGATCCAGAATTAGATATTTTTACTATTGCTTTATGTATGTTACTGTTGTTTGCTTTGCTCAGAAAATATGATCTTAAATTATGTATTTGTGAATAATGTAAGTTTCTTATATCTATAAAACCGCGCCCTCCAAATTTCCTCTTTAGGGTGAAACGTTGAACTGCCGTATGAATATGGTGAATTTTGTGTTTGTAACAAGAGATTCTTGTCAGAGTATTTAAAGCTTCTAGTTCTGTGTCCGACCACTTAATGACTCCGAACGAGTATGTTAGTATCGGTATTGCATAGGTGTTGACGGCTTTTGTTTTATTTCTAGCGGACAGTTGGGTATTCAGTATTTTATTAAGTCTATGTTTGTATTTAGATTTAAGTGTAGTTTTTATGTCTGTGTGGTTTATTGACGTACTTTGTAAGTATCCTAAATATTTATATGTATCTTTATGTTCTAGACTGTCAATGGTGCCTTCCTGTAATTCTAAAATATGCGGAGTAGTATTTTTATGTTGGCCTTTAATGATACTGTTGATTTTACATTTATCGATTCCGAATTTCATTCTAATGTCATCGCTAAATGTTTCTGTTATTTTGATAAGGTGATCTAGTTCTTGTCTATTTGCTGCGTATAGTTTAATGTCATCCATGTAAAGTAGGTGTGTCAGTTTAATGCCGTTTTCTCTATCTATAACGTATCCATAACCCGTTTTGTTAAGGATCCTCGATAATGGATTAAGGGCAAGGCAAAACCAAAGGGGGCTCAGTGAGTCTCCTTGAAAAATACCTCGAGTGATTTTAATAGATGGTGTACTAAGTGTAGCGTTGTTTGTCTTTAGTGCGAGTTTAGTCGTCTATTTTGCCATTATACTTTGTAAGAATTTAATAAGCCTATTGTCTATTTTATATATTTTAAGAATATGTAATAGCCATGAATGGGGTACACTATCGTATGCTTTTTGATAATCTATATATGCGTAGTGAAGGTTCCTATGTTTCTGTTTTACTTGACTGTGTATTTCTGTATCTATTATAAGTTGTTCCTTGCATCCTCTGGATCCCTTGCTACAACCTTTCTGTTCTTCTGGTATAATGTTATATTCTACGATATGAGACTGTATTTTGTGTGAGATGATAGATGTTAGAAGTTTATAGATAGTCGGAAGACATGTGATGGGCCTGTAATTTGCTGGGTTCGTTGTGTCCTTATGTTTAGGCTTAAGGTAAGTGATGCCTTGTGTGAGGAATTCTGGTATGTTGTGTGTGTGGTTAATCAAGTTGTTTAGTGCCTGAGCAAGGTATTGATGTGTTGTGGTGAAGTATTTCAGCCAGTAATTTTGTATTTTATCAGGACCAGGAGCTTTCCAGTTTAACGTATTTTTTAAAGTTAGGGTCACATCTTCTTTTTCTATGGTAATTTCAGGCATTATCTCTATATCACTTACTTCTTGTTCTTCGGTTAGCATCCATGAAGTGTTTTGGTTGTGTTCTGTTGCATTAGACCAAATATTTTCCCAGTATTTTTGCAAATCTGATAAATTAGGGGCCTGCGTAATGTTAATATTTTCTGTATTAATATTTTTATAAAATAGTTTTTGGTTATTATTGAACATTTTATTGTCAGATTTCCTTTTGTTACTTAATTTATATCGGCGAAGGCGCTTTGAGTTTGCTTGGAGTTTTTGCTTACAGATATCTAACTGGTCAGTCATTTCATCTTTGCTTTTATTACTCGGATTTAATTTTTGTTGCTTCTTTCTGTTAAGGTTTCCATTTAAATATTGCGTCAATAGTCCTATTTGTTTCCGTAGTGCTGAAATTTTATCTATTAATCGTTTCTCCCAGTGTGGTTTCTTTTCTCTGTTTGCTGTTATTCTGTGTGTTGAAGATGCGTTGTTACTACATATTTGTTCTTGCTTTCTATGTATCGAGATAACTGCCATTGCAGCACAGTATATTATTTCATGTATTTCCTCAATGGTAACTGTGATTTTATTATTTAAGTATTTACCTACAATGTCGTTTATTATGTTTACTGTTTTTATGGTAGCACGTGTAATTTGAAGTTTGGGAATTGTGGGTCTTAGTGTAGGATCTGTACCGCTGTATTTAATTATCATTTCATTAAAGGCGTTTTCAATTTTATCTACATTTATTGTTTCTTCAGATGTGTTGTTCTGATCGTTGCTTTCTATAGGTATTGTATGTATATTTCTTGTTGTAATTGAATCATGTGTTTGTGTTATTGATAAAATTTGCTGTGAGTTTTCTAAGAGACTGTGACTATCTGGGGTATATTCTCTGCTGTTATTAATGGAAAAGTTGGTATTAATTTGGTGTGTATCATTATTTATAATTGGTTGAATGAGTTCTTGTGTTATATTTGTTGCATGTAGTACTGACTGCTTTATTTTCTCTCTTTCTGAGGCTGAAATTCTATTGTTTTTATGGATAGTTCTGATTTGGTCGGCAAGTCGCTGCTCGGTAATATTACTTAGCTCTGGAAAAATTTGAATAAATCTTTGACGTAGCATAGGTCGATATGCAGTGAGGTTGGATTCACAATGGGTTACGATGTAGTAGCAACGGAGAAGCTCTTGGTTTATTTGGTTAGTCCATTTCATCCGTTGTCTACTCTTTCCAGCTAGAGTGGTTGCAGGAAGCATTTCCCGTAAAACACTTCTAGCTGTTGTGTCAATTTGTGAATTTGATGAAGGTGTGTTCGTGTCTACGGTATTTATTAAGGTATAATTTTCGGATATACGCGTAGTTTGCATGGTGTCAGTAATGGGCTCGGTATATAAAGCAGATGCTTCCTGAGCAACATTGCATGACAGAGATGATGAAGATGAAGAAGAAGTGGATTCATTTCCGGACCACTGTGGTGATGAACTGGGTGATTGAAATAAACTATGTCTGGATGATGTTGGTGTTGATGAATGTGATGTTGATTCGACTGGTGTTGTGCCGATTGCTGCAACAGTTTGACACTGGGCAGCTTCTTGCGATACGGTGCCCCCCCCAGAATACGTGGGGCTGCCCGAGGCTGTTAGCCTGGTGCGGGATTCTCCAGCGCGATTCACGCTGGTACCCGCCTGGGGTAGTACTTTTTTATTTCTTAATCGCATCGCTTTTTTTTTCTATTGCTCCGTTGGTCACTAGTTGGTATATAGCTAAATGCTGCTAGTGTCCGCCCCTCACGTGGACACAGGTGGTCGGTCCGGACGTGGAGTTAGGTTTATGAGGGGCTTATTATTATTATGTTTTCTTTTCTTTAAGCTCGACGCGAGGTCGGTTTTTTTTAAAACTCGGTACGGGCTTACGCCAAGTATCCTTGTTTATTTTTGTGTGTAGATGATAATGACTTGTGGTGTGTAGTTAGTGTTCTGTGTGTTGTTGAGTTGAGACATTTGTGATGTCTCTGTTCTCATTAAATGAAAGCATGGTTGGGTCTAGGAAACGACGGACTATTGAGCATGTATCGAGCACTATTGATTTCTGTAGGGGTATATACGTGGTTGCAGGTAGTTGTAGTGTTTTTAAAGCGGTATTTAAAGTTTTAGGAACTACACCGGTGGAAGATATGATGATGGGGATTATGGTGACGGTGTCCTGATGCCACATCTGCTTAATTTCGTCAGCTAGAGGTATGTACTTTTGTATTTTTTCTGTGTGTTTCTGTTTCAGATTGTGCGTGTTAGGTACGGCGATGTCTACAAGGTAAGTAATTTTGGTGTGTTTGAGTGTTAAAGTTATATCGGGTCTATTACTTAAGATGGTGCGGTCTGTTATAATGTCGCGGTTCCAGTATAATTTTGTGGTATTATTTTCTAAGACGTTCTTAGGTTTATATTTGTAGTATGGAGTGTATGTGTCAAGGAGTTTATGTTTCAGGGCGAGTTGCTGGTGTATGTGCTTGGCGACGTTATCATGGCGGTGAGTGTATTCTTTGTTGGCAAGTACACTGCAGCCTCCTGTAATGTGGTCTATGGTTTCGGTATTTTGATGACATAATCTACATTTATCTGTTTGTATTGCTTCTTTCAGGATGTGTCGGGCATAATTTCGGGTTTTAATGACTTGGTCTTGAATGGCTATAAGGAAACCTTCTGTCTCGCCAAATATGTTGCCTTTCATGAGCCAGGTGCAGGACGCATTTTTGTCTACATGATCTTGTTGTAGTTGAAATGGGTACTTTCCATGTAGTGCTTTCCCTTTCCATATTTCGATCTTTTGTTCATCTTTAAGGATTTTTTGTTGCGGATTAAACTGATCATTATTTAATTGAAGTGGTGTTCCGGGGTGAGATATATTTACTATTGCTTTATGTATGGCACTTTCCTTAGCTTTATTTAAAAAATATAGTCTTAAATTGTGTATTTGTGTGTAGTGTAAGTTTTTAATGTCCAAGAAACCACGACCCCCAAATTTTCTCTTTAAAGTAAAACGTTGTATTGCGGAATGAATGTGGTGGATATTGTGTTTGTAGCATGTAGTTCTGGTTAGTGTGTTTAAGGCCTCTAATTCTGTGTCAGACCATTTGATAACTCCAAACGAGTACGTTAATATTGGTACAGCATAGGTGTTAACAGCTTTTGTTTTATTTCTGGCGGACAATTGGGTATTTAATATTTTGTTAAGTCTTTGTTTATATTTTAATTTTAGTGTATTTTTTATTTCTGTGTGATTTATGCATGTACTTTGTAGGTATCCTAGGTATTTGTAAGTATCTCTATTTTCTAAACTGTCAATGGTTCCTCCCTGAAGTTCTAATATGTGTGGAATAGTTTCTTTATGTTGGCCTTTAATAATACAGTTAATTTTACACTTATCTGTACCAAATTTCATTTTAATATCGTCACTAAAACTTTCTGTTAATGATAGAAGTTGGTCTAATTGTTGCCTATTTGCTGCGTAGAGTTTGATGTCATCCATATAAAGTAGGTGTGTCACTTTAACGTCGTTTTCTCTGTCAATAATATAACCGTAGCCAGTTTTATTAAGGATCCTAGAAAGGGGATTAATGGCAAGACAGAACCAGAGTGGGCTAAGAGAGTCGCCTTGGAAAATACCACGCGATATCTTAATGGCAGAAGTATCAAGCGTCAGACCGTCTGTTCTTAATATGAGCTTAGTAGTCCATTTTTTCATTATGATTTGTAAGAAATTAATTAGCCTATTGTCGATTTTGTATATTTTAAGGATATGTAGTAGCCACGAATGGGGTACACTGTCATATGCCTTTTGGTAGTCTATGTACGAGTAGTGAAGGTTCCTATGTTTTTGTTTAACTTGATTGTGTATTTCTGTGTCTATTATAAGTTGTTCCTTGCATCCTCTGGATCCCTTACTGCATCCTTTTTGTTCTTCTGGTATAATCTTATTTTGTGAAATATGGGAGTACAATTTTTGTGAGATGATAGATGTTAGAATCTTATAGATGGTTGGCAGGCATGTGATGGGTCTATATTTTGCAGGATTGGTCGTGTCACTATCTTTAGGCTTTAGATAAGTGACACCTTGTGTGAGGAATGATGGCATCTCTTGTGGGCTATGCACCAGGCTGTTAAGAGTTTGAGCAAGATATTGATGTGTTGTTGTCATATATTTAAGCCAATAGTTTTGGATTTTATCTGGTCCAGGAGCTTTCCAGTTCAGAGTTTTTTTTACGGCTTGGATTACGTCGTCTTTTTCTATAGTAATTTCTGGCATCATCTCTATATTACGTACTTCATGTTCTTCAGATTCTATCCAAGCAGTGTTTGGATTGTGTTGTATGGGTTTTGACCATATATTTTCCCAATAGTTCTGCAAATCGGTTACATTAGGGGCCTGTGTAATTTTTATATTTTCTGTGTTAAGACTGCGGTAAAATAGTTTTTGGTTAGTATTGAATATATTGTTATCAGATTTTCTTTGGTTGCTTAATTTGTATCGACGAAGGCGTTTTGAGTTTGCTTGAAGTTTTTGTTTACAGATATCTAACTGGTCAATGATTTCTTCTTTGCTTTTGTTATTCGGATTTAATTTTTTTTGCTTCTTATGATTAAGGTTCCCGTTCAAATATTGTGTCAATTGTCCTATTTGTTTCCTAAATGTTGAAATTTTATCTGTTAGTCGTTTCTCCCAATGCGGTTTCTTTTGTCTCTGTATGTTTATTCTATGCGTTGTGTTGTCTCTAGTTCTGCCTCCATATTCGTGTTTGTTATATATAACTGTTACTGTCATTGCTGCGCAATATATAGCTTCATGAATTTCCCCTATAGTGATTATGGCTTTATCGTTTAAGTGTTTACCTACTATATCGTTAACTGTATTGACTATTTTTATTGAAGCACGTGTTACTTTTAGCTTGGGAATTGAGGGTCTTAGTGTGGGATCTGTACCGGCATATTTGATAATCATTTCAGCAAAAGTATTTTCAATTTTATCTAGATTTATTGCTTGCTCTAATGCGTTGTCATCTTCATTAATTTCTGTTAGAATAGTCTGAGTATTTTCATTTTGAATGAGATGACTTGTTTGCGGGATCGGTGTGATGTGATGAGTGTTTTCTGTTAGATTTTGTGGCGATGTTATTTGAGTGTAGGATGTGGCATGTTCTCTATTATTATTATCAGTGAAAGAGTCCATATTACTTTGTTGTGTGTTGTTGATTGAAATCTGTTCATCTAGTTCTTCTGGTCTATGAATTGCTTGTATTACTAATTGCTTTATTTTTTCCCTTTCTGGAGCTGAGATTCTATTTTTTTTATGTATTAATCTTATTTGGTCAGCAAGTCGCTGCTCGGTAAGGTTGCTTAATTCTGGAAACAATTGAGTAAACTTCTGATGTAACAGGGGTCGATATGCAGTTAGATTTGTTTCGCATTGTGTCACGATGTAGTAGCAACGGAGAAGCTCTTGGTTTATTTTGTTCGTCCATTTCATCCGTTGTCTACTCTTTCCAGCGAGAGTGGTTGCAGGAAGCATTTCCTGTAAAACACTTCTGACTGGTGTGTCAATGCTTAAAGATAATGGGGATGAGTTAGTGTCTACGGTATTTATTAATGCATAATTTTCAGATATACACGTAGGTTGTATGCTGTCAGTAATGGGCTCAGGATATAAAGCAATTGCTTCCTGAGCAACATCGTATGACAGAGATGATGAGGATTCTGGTGTGGATCCATATCTGCACCACTGTGGTGATGAGCTGGGTGATTGGAATAAACTATGACTTGATGATATCGGTGTTGATGAATGTGATGTTGATTCGACTGGTGTTGTGCCGATTGCTGCAACAGTTTGAAACTGGGCAGATTCTTGCGATACGGTGCCCCCCCCAGAATACGTGGGGCTGCCCGAGGCTGTTAGCCTGGTGCGGGATTCTCCAGCGCGATTTACGCTGGTACCCGCCTGGGGTAGTACTCTTTTGCTTCTTAATCGCATCGCAGTTTTTTTTAACTATGGCTCCGTTGGTCACTAGGTAGTATATAGCGCAATGCTTCTAGTGTCCGCCCCTCACGTGGACACAGATGGTCGGTCCGGACGTGGAGTTAGGTTTATGAGGGGCTTATTATTATTATTATTATTATTATTATTATTATTATTTATTTTTATGGCAAACACTATCCTGTGATGCGTCTGCTATTTTCCTTTCCAACTAATAAAAAAATCGCCTCTCTGTAAAGTCGGTTTACTGACGATAGTTGACGATAGACAACGTCATAAGAAAATACTGTTGGGCTTATTGTGCCTCTTTGTCACTCGATCCGCGCTCTCGCTTGCACATAGCTTTCCGTAGTATCACTTTACTCTATGCACTTAGCCTTAAATGGAACGCCTCGGAGCGAGGTAACGCCGCATGAGTCATGTTTTTTCGTGCGTGTAGCCGGCTCCATCGAATTATAAAACGATGTCACGTCAAAAAAATGTCACTGAATATGAAGTAAATATACTAATGCCATTTTAATATGCACCGCTAAACATTATAATAGAAAGCTTGTATAATGGAGAAATGTCTGAATTGCAATCTATTTTGGGTCGCGGCACAGATACGAACGAAATTCATTTTTTCCTCTTCCTTTTGTTACAGATGCTGGTTCAGACAATACTCTTGGAGAAAGGAGGTTCGGTGATATTTTTTTATGCAAAATGTGAGTATATTTTTTTTAGAGAAACTTACTTGCATTTTTTATTATTATTGTCATGCCGATGCTTGGCCTAATGTTAAAAAAATATGTCAAAAAATTGTTTTTAGTGTATTAGACAACAACATATAACACAAATTAACATATGTCATATAATTACATTAAACATATTACACAGATTTATAAAATATATTCATAATAATCATTAAGGCTAACGTTAAGTATAATAGTGAAAAACATATTATTTTATCCTATTCTATCCTCTTCTTCGTCTTTTTAGTGAAACAATTTTCGTCGAATTCGAATTTCGTCGAAAAAAAACTAATTTTATCGCGGTTATTTTTTATTTTTAAATTCCGGATACTTTCTAGCTACTATGGTCACGGGAATACTCCCACTGTTTTTCGTAAGGAGTGTAATTCAACAATATATATTAGTAAGGCGCAGTGTATTATCCAAATAGTTTTAGTTAAACAGTTTTTAAGGGGAAATGTATACGATTGAAAGAAAAAAATATATTATATCTTATATTTATGAGTGGTCTTAGTATTCAAAATACATTTTCGAAAATTTTCTCTATGCAAATTGAAAAAGTTGAAATAGTATTAAAATTTACGTTCTTACATTTGTATCTGCATTATGTCCAACCAATACTTGTTAAAATTAATAACAATGATGTTTTAAATGACAAGAAATGGAACTGATGTTTTTATTTATAGATTGAAATAAGATATTTATAAAAAAAAATATAAACATCGTACCATCGCGGCGTTTTTTCGATCGAAGGACTGAATCGTCCGCCACTTCATTAGCTTCACGTTGAATACATTTGAAAGTTGTCTATTCACTGCGCTTTAATATACATATTTCACTTTAACATAACATCATATCACATTTGCACACACATGTAAATAACTATTAGGCTATTATCTGAAATAAAGGTCGTAATTATAAGAACCTTGTGTGTCTTCATTATAATATGAGCTTGTAAATTCGGTGAAAACAAGATATTTATATACCTATCGTTTATGTATTTTAATAATATATAAAGCTCGTGTTTTAAAATCCTTACTATCGTTATAAATATAAAGATCATTAGAGGCAAGTAAATTTGCATCAGAGCACCACAAAACCTAATTGTGGCTTAGTGGTGAATGTGTGGTTTAGAACTATATAGGCTATATTCTCCTGTGCGCTTGTCTGCATACCGAATATACTGCCTGCTACATTGAAACTGTGCCTATTTTCCATTACTTGGATAGTCAAACGGTGTGACAAATAGGAGGCGGTCAACATCACCGATTAACATAAACAAGACTTCGACTAACTGAACTGAAGCTAAAGCAATTCATTCATGTTTCCCATATACTATAATGATATTTCTCAACGTCATTTTTATTAGACCCACCACACATAATTCTTATGTATGGAAAGACAAACGAGCAGACGAGCCGCATGATGTTAAGTGGTCAGCGTCGCCCATCAATCAATACAGACACGTTAAGTTTTTTTTTTTACGCTGGGAAATGCACTGACGCATCCCGCTAGGAAGTAGGTATGTAAGTATGGAAGACCGAAAGTTGGTAAGTGGACGCAGCTCTACCCACTAAAACCCGGCGAGTGCCATCAATGCCGCCTTTGGTTAGGTGCAACTCCACAGAGGGGTTTTCCCGCAACACAGAACAACCCCCTCCCAACGTTAGGACAGTACAATGAGAACCCCGCTTGGGTTCTCGTCCTCGCCCCTTGACCCCCCCCCCCCCCCTCCTTTGACCCCTCTTCTTATAAGAGCTTTTTTTATGCTGACGCTACCTTATGTTTCGGAAAAAAAGTATCTGATGCCTCATGGTAGGTATGATGATGATGAATGTCTTACTCGTCAGTTTTCCTATTCAGCATATAGTTTCTGCGAAGTTCTCTCAACAATTACTATATTTTTTATAATATTTTATTTAAATAGTAGTTAAAGAACTTGGTGATTATGTCCAAGTACCTACTAGAATTTCAATTAAAAATAATAGCGTATTTTAGCTTAATTATAATACAGTAATCAAGCGAATTTACATAAAGTTCGTTAGCGGCGATCTTTAACGTGAACATTAAGAAGGGAACGCCCACAGATTGCAAAGTAAACTAAAACTAGGTAATTTGAATCTGATTGAGTGCTGTCGTAATTAAGACTTTGTATAAACACAACCTCCTTTGGAATTTAGAATTCGTTCAATAACATCTAATATATAAAAATCTCGTGTCACAGTTCGGTCGACTTCCGTTTCGGAAGGCTTTACCGATTTTGATAAAATTTATATCATCATCATCATCATCATCATCAGCCTTTATCCGTCCACTGCTGAACATAGGCCTCCCTCAATGAACGCCAAGACGACCGATCCCTTGCTACTCGCATCCAACACGGACCTGCCACTGCACGGAGATCGTCTTCCCATCTGGTTAATGGCCGACCAACACTTCGTCTACCTAAACGCGGCCTCCACTCTTGAACCTTAATGGCCCATCGGCCATCCGTTCTTCTGAGTGCGTGACCAGCCCATTGCCACTTCAACGTGCTTATTCTTCGCGTGATATCGGTAACTTTAGTTCTCTAAAATTTAATATATATATATATATATATATATATATATATATATATATATATATATATATATATATATATATAATAGGTTATTAACTAATTTTAGTTAATAACCTATTTTAGTAGTTCACTCCGTTTTTTTTCCGTAAAAGTTTTTCATTTTCTTATTTCTCGTTTAATGTGGCATTAAGAATACATTATAATCCAAAATTTTCATTATTCCACTATCAACCCCTATTTTTAATAGCGATATTAGTACTTTCGGCAAAAAGAAGTTTGTACGGGTAGCTTGTAATTAAATCCGTGTATAATACCAACCCTTACAACTCTGGCCGAGGAGGGCGTTGGGTCAATTTAATTAATGCTTATTATCTTTTATACTATCATCAATTAGTTATAACCATCAACCTTTTTTATTTATAGCATGGGACGGCAAACGAACAGTCGAAGCCTTTTATCGACGCCACATAACCAGAGGTTATGTAGTTGCGTTGCCCTCCTTTTCCCTATCCCCCTAATTCTCAGAAACTCACAAACCGCACGAAACGCGACAGTATAACTGCCACTTTACGCCGGTATTAAGTAAGCGAGAGGTCGTGCCGGCCCAATTCGGCTGCAAAGCAGCATGGCACTACCCCTTTCTACCTCAAACTTCAAAGAGTTAATTACTAGTAAAATAATAATAAATGATATTTTTTATATGACATTTTTTACTTTTAGGGCCTGATAGAGTATGGAGTATCTGTCAAATATGTTGCCGATAGCCTATCCGGAATTTATCTGGAGGTTGTGAAACAGGCCCTAATAGTACAAAACTTGTAGAAAATTCATGCTATCCGCTAAAACGGAAATTAACAACATAATAATATTCGAATAGGTTTGTATAATGCAATAATAATACCCTTTCAGTACAAAAGTACTTAATACATACCACGATTACAGCAATCTGATATTCCGATATTTGATACCGACATAACCTACAGGCAGGCTGCAGTTTACAGAGATATTCGATATTTTGAGCTGTTACATAAATAGAGAATTATTGATATCCTATATAAATTGTTTATATTACAACTGGAATTAGCTATTGGATATTGTTGTTAGTTGTTTAAAGTGAAATTGATATGCTGTGCTAAATGTTATAGATTGGATTTTAAATTAACATGGTTATTTTCATTATTGCAACTATTTAAAACGGGATATTTACATGTGAACATGACATTCGTAGACAATGTCGAAATATCGAGCTCCGCGAAATAATGCTATAAAACATGGTAAATATCCCCTTTTAAATAGTTATAATAATGTTATATATTATTTTTATATAATAATACGATTTTAAAATGTATGAACGATAATAGTAATTTTTACCATTACCATGTCTCGTAAATACGATGTACAAACAAGACAATCAAAAACATGTGAAAATATCGAATTCCTAAGAAAGATATAGTTAATAACAAATATTTCGTTTTAAATTATTTTAGTGACCTTTTTTCTATTATTAATTAAGGTCTGGATTCAATTTTAAAGTTGCGATTAAAAAATATATATAAAAATATTCGTTCGAAAATAGAGATGCTTTAATTTTGCCTTAATTAAAACGTTATATAACGTGACGTCATATTCGTCTGGAAAGTTAGTTTCTGGAAAATTCTAAATTTAATCGCGCTCCTAACTTGTCTACTGCAAATTGCCGAGCTGAAACAACGATTTTTTTGTACTCTTTCATTTTTCTCAAATCATGACCATTATCATAATTATGTATAAACTATAATTCTAAATAAATAAATCAAATGTAAATTACAATTTATAATTTTATAATCTCTTTGTTATTTAAAAAAACAGCTTTTCACTATATGCTTAGGAAAGTTTAATCAGTACTCCCATCATAAAAACCATTTTTTCTGTCTGTTTGTTCCGTCTAATCTAGAAACGGCTGGGTCGATTTTAATGAGACTTTCCCTGACATATAACTGGTATTGTAAGGAGTTACTTAGGCTTAAAAAAATAATCATAATAATTCCGGACACGGCTATAAATCTAAGCTAGCGCAAGACAAGCCGCGTGCCAAACCTAGTAGACATATAAATTACACTAAATCTACAGTATAGTATAACGAACATTTATAAAGAGTGAGATTTATAAATTGTTTATAAACCGGCCGAACCCATCAATCAAAACCATCTAAATTGAACAATATTTCATTTGCGCAGTCCATTCGAAAAGTATTTGTTCGTCAATATCATCACTTTACAAACACAGTTGTCAGCTGTTGTAACAAATGTTTATTAAGTGCCAGAACCATATATTTGGAGCTCGTGGCGCAGTGGTAATAACCGCGCGGATCGATCCACCAGGCTAAGCAACGCTTGCTGAGGTTGGTCCGTGGATGGGTGACCATCTTTACATACCGAGACTCCTCCGTGCCTCGGAAAGCACACTAAGCCGTTTGTCCCGGTTGTCATTCGTGGATCTTTGACAGTCGTTACGAATCGTCAGAAGACCGAGAATCTGACAACCAGTTTGTGGAGGTCCGATAGTTCGAGAGAAAGAGATCCTTTAGTTGGCAACATTAAAAAAAATACTTTGATCTTGAGTTTATTAATATCATAGAAACAAGTCTATTTCAAAATATTATCACTAATGGTACCTTAACAATTAAACACCACTTTTCCATCAAATCAACCCAGACTTAAACTAAGTGAGGGACACACAGCCATAGTTTAAATGTGTTCCAACTTCGCACAAATTGACAAACTTCAGGTACTGTCGAAGTATTTCAACTTTATACAGGTTGATGTCGAGATTAAATTACTTCTACTGAAATATCAAAGGGACTTTTCTTTGATGTACTTACTTACTGCTTGATTTTGGACCTGAACGCAAAAAGTCGAATATTATGAATTTGAACGCTAAGTTTCTGTGGCGAAGTTCTTAAAGGGGTGAACTGATTTTGATGTGGTCCGTTTTGATAGCAGGTTTTCTAGCGGTGTTTTTTAACAGATGTTTTGTCAAAATCGGTTAAGAGGGCTTAGATAAAGTAACATTTTTAGCAGAAAGATACAGCAATTCAAAATCATTTTTTTTTTAATTCAAAATAGTACCATCACAGTAACTTTTTGTCCATTGAGTCTACAACTATCTCTTTTCGTCACCGTCACTGAGATTTTCTAGCCAATAGGTAAGATGTTGACAATAACGCTCGATAACCAATACACAGTTTGTGTTATTATTATGATAATGATTGACCATGTGAGTAAGCGCAACTTATGCCAATGCCATATATTTTATTCTTTTCGAACTTCGTTATCGTTTTTTAATGTTAATTTGTCTAAGCTCCAAGTTTATTTTCAAACGTTTTTACCTTTTCATTATTTTATTTAGTTTCAATATTTTATGAATAGCCTAAAGTTTTTACAAAGAGCAATATAGTTTCAGTCCACTCCGATATTGTCTTGAAAACACACCACGCGATTTCTCCATTTTCATTATTACCTTTTTATCAGCTCGCAAACAAATTAAAATTCGATCAAAGATACTAAAACGTATGATGAAATATTATTATGTTGAAGATGAATTAATTTTGTCATCATTATCATGTAGGTACTCCCACGGGAACGGGAAGTACGCGAGTAAAACCACGGGGCGCAACTAGTACTTTATAAAGAAAACAGCGCTGAATTCAGAACCATCTCTCCTTTAAAATCGGTTAGTAAACTCATTTTATTCCAGAAAGCTCTAGGCCATCGTCTTTTTACCTTTTTCAGTCCGCGAACCCTTTGCACCATTCCCGTTATACATTAGGATAAATTATTGTAGTTCTAAAAAAATTATAAGCTGGCATTTATTTAAGAGGTGAGATCGGCCATCTTGAGGTTTTTTAGAATGGCCTTTGTGCCCAAAGTGCGTATGAGCCCCGGGGGTCGATGGATTAAGAACCACTGCTCTAGAGCACTTATTGGTTGAGGTAAATCAGACCTCTGTATTAATGTTTAGAAACTCTAAGAAAATATTATATATTTCTTAATTTCATAGAAGCTCACCTGGAATGTGGATAAAATTTTAAATTCCGATGAACATAGTAGTCCCACTGAGTTTGTTTCGCTTGTTCTATTTATTTGGCTTGCCTAAGAATCAATGGTAGATTTTATTGATACTTTCATCATCATCATCATCATCGACCTTTATCCGACCACTGCTGAATCCCTCAATGAACGCCAAGACGACCGATCCCTTGCCACTCGCATCCAACGAGGACCGGCTGCTGCACGGAGATCGTTTTCCCATCTGGTCAATGGCCGACCAACACTTCATGGAATAGGAGACCCGAAGTACTAGGATCGCTAGCAACTCGCTCCATTGACAAGATGTTACAAAATTATGCTAGTGAAAAATGAAACAAACTTATAATATATATAATTTATATAATAACATACAATATATATAATCTAATCGATGACTCATAAACAGTGTTCGGAATAAAAAATAACTAATCAATAAAATGTAATTACGAGAAAATAAAAATCATGTAACGTATGCTACAATAAGTGAAAGACGCCATCTATTACACAATGGATGAGTCACGTGGTTTCAGAAATAGGTTTTAGAAAAACTGCCATCTCACGGCAAAATGACGAACTAAATGAAATCGGAAAAGCTCTGAAAAGTTTTCAACGATCCGCCCGCATCGTGTCGCTGAGAGGTTTAGATGAAAAACATTTCAGTGTATATTGTTGAGGTAATACGCTGATTGATACTTCATTGAGGGAGGCCTATATTCAGCAGTGGACGGATAAAGGCTGATGATGATGATTATGATGATGAAAGCTCTGATAACCTCTTGAAATCACATACATTTTATAAGAGTGCCATGCTGCTTTGCATTCAAATTGGGCCAGCACGACCGGTGTGGTTCCTCTGGCTCACATAATACCGCCGTAAAGGAACAGCTGTGCTGTCGCGTTTCGAGCGGTTTGTTTGCCCGATGTAGAAAATAGATAATAAATTAATAACAGTTGTAATGTATTTGTATAACTTTCGGTTCGTGGATGTTTGTGAGCGTCGATAGTTGCGTAAAGGCTTCGAATGTTCGTTAGCACTCCTACATTTTGTAAAAAGAAATCTCAAACTTTCTTAACTTAAAGATACTTTAGTTTATTATATATAAAATATCCCCTCTTGAACTTTAATAAAATGTAGTAGGTAAATTTTATTTTCATTCTTATCAATTAATATAGTATATTACTATTAGTAATATTTTCTCAAACTACTCATATCCAGACAGATTCAGTTAAAATTTTTAAAGCTTTGTGGACCTTTATTTCAGAATAGTTTGTTTATAATTAAATAAAAATACTTGCTTTTTATATGTAAATACTATATTACTTCATTACATTATGACTTTATCCTAATGAAAGTGGGTCTACAATCTACATAAATGCAAGACAGAAGAGCTACGATATTGTAGACAAGCTACGCAACCGTAGCACTTAAAGTTTACTCGTAGATATAGCGTAGTAGTACTAATAAACTTATGACAGCTGATAGTGATATTGCATAGCAGCAATACTAATATGTACTTAGCTTAATTTAATATATTTTTTACGCATACCAACTACCTACAACTTACACTTTTGTTACGAGAGTAAAATTATACATTAATATTATAAACATTAATTATTATTATATATTATTATTTATTTAATTCTCGTACTACCAATATAAATTTGAATTCCTACTTATCCCTCCCTTCTTTATTCATCATCGAAAATTGAATAAAAAACTATAATACATAATGCATGACGAAAAAGTCTGTGTGCGTTTTCACATTAGATATATAAGTATGATATTGCATCCTGTATAACTATATTTGTATATATTTTTGTACCCTATTTTATAATGCTTACTTAATATTTTATGTAAGTGCTATTTTTTATCGAAGTTGTACTTACAAGTTACAACATAATATACACAAAACAAATTTATCTATAAGCTTTTATATTTTTTTTTACATACTTGACTTCAAAAACACACACTTGACTTCAAAACATACTTTTCACTTCAAAAACACACCTGACTTAAAAACACACACATACTAATTGTTAATTGTTGTTTCAGATGTACAAAGTGTTTGATGTGATATTGTGTGTCGGAACTTCCCTGAGTTAGCCCATATGACCCGGCTTTCGACATGCAATCCCCTTCACCTCGACTACGTCATTACAGGTCCCCGGATAATCTCCTAGCATGCTAGAACAACCCACGTGATACAAATCTAAGTCTATCATACTAGATAATTGATCTTAGATTACGAAACTGTCTGCTATTCATTTCTACAATCGCCTTTAATCAATAAAAATTAATGAGATAATATGATTAAGATAATTGACAAAAAATACTTAATTATTATAATATAAAAATAATTATACTATATGTTATACTATGAATTCATCTTTTTTTTTGGAAATATTATTATGTTAGGATTGTAAAAACGTACGCATCGGTCGATATTCATAAAGTATATAATTTTTTCCTTTTAATTTAAATTTGGACTTACATTTGTATCCAAAGTACTGAGAACGTTATTATTTATACGTATTTCCTGAACAAAAAGCTGTAGAGAAATAGTTTTTTTTTTTTTTTTTTTGTATGGAATAAACTTATTTAATGTCTGAACAAGTTTATTCCACATAAAAATGATATTGATTACTTTTTGAAGGCGAAAATGTTATACTTTCGCGTCACCGACATGCTGATGTTATAGTATACCATCATTATGAAACCCCAAATTTTATGTATTAACATTTGTAATTGATTGATTGCCATTTTTCATAGTAAAGGAATGTTGCCAAGAAAACCTGATGACTTTTAAAGGCGTTGAGTGAGAAGTTCAAACCGAGTGGACCTGCGCTTTTTGATAGCTATAAGGTGTATATGTATGAAGTATATCTGCCGATAATGATGATGAATATAATGATGACAATGCTATTCCCTTTGTATATTTACTACCGTATTAACTTAACAAGATAGCAAATACATTAATAACAAGATACTACGGATGAAATGTTAATACAATTCCCAAGTGTTCTCAGTACTTAAGCCAATTAGATTTAGTCGAAGTTTCCAAGGATACCAGAAACTCCTAGATGAAATCCTCATCAACTAGAGGACCCATTATCACCTTATCGTCCTCCATTGTGCACGCCATCCTATGCTAATTCATATGTTTTTTTTTTTAATCTTTACTAGTATCTTTGTGCTAATTGTTTGTTTGAATTTTAATTCTGGCACCTGGCACTAGTGTATTTTATATCTTACACAATATGGTGTAATCAGAAAAAATGTCATTTATATTATAAGTATATATCAAGAAAAATGTATTGAATCGCATGCAAAACTAAACTAGCTATGAAAAGCCAAAGAAAAAAAAGATGAAATATATGAACTATGTTTTTTTTTTATTTTAATTTGCAAACCTCGATAGAATTTGTTAGTAAGCCAAAATACCGTGTTTCGCAAACAAAAGTTAAAAAAAAAATCCTACTGTTTCAGCAAAGGATGACATTTTTTCTAAATATTTTGTTTTAATTTATTATGCTTTGTCTGTATGCTCATATTACCTTTGTTGCTTTTTAAACATTAACATTAATAACTCAGACAACTTACACCACAACAACATTAGTATCACATTCATTAAAGTATTGACAAGTATCAATACTGTACTGTGTCAATACAATAGTTTGTTTTTATCTTCATAGATTTTTATAAACACATAAAAGGTAAAATATATAAGTATAAATATAACTTTTATTATAGTTTTTTTTTTCAGGAACCCAAGTTTTCGGTATAGACTAATCCTAGATTGTAGATTTATTCTATTTTTGAATTAGTATTTAAAAGTCACAAATAAGATATATTTAGATTGTGTGTTATTTGGAATAAGTCTTATTTTTACACGTATTTTGCATTTCAACTAAGCGCGTGCTTGAAGGAGAGTTAAAATACAAAATATGAAAATTTATTGTTTTATAATAAATATCTAAATATTCTAACAATAGCTAATAAAAACAGTATATAATATTATAAAAAGTTCGAAACTGTATTTTTAGATTTGATAACTAAACGCCAAAAAACGCCAAACCAAATCTGTTAAAATTGGAACATTGTTCTGCAACGTCAATGATTACCGAATCCCTACTTATGATTGCGTTGTGTTCGATTCGAACTCATTGAGCACATAAATTCAAATCGATTGAGCATATTCAGAGTTTCCATCTCAACAAATAATATATCCTGTAAAGCTATCTCAGATGGGGCTGGAGTTGTTCAGGCGAACAACCTGGAGATAAGCTAATCGGTGCTCGTTGATGATTCTATAATCATCTGTCAGGAGGTAAAACTGTTCATAGCCAGTGTTCAATAAATTTGACAATATCGCATCGAATTATCTGCATATTAATTTTAGTATAGAACTGGAAAGTTTCCGCGATCGAAACGAACAAGTGGCATATTTAGACTATCAATAAAAACATTTTACAAAAGATATAATATGCTACTATAACTAGCGATTCTTTAAATATTTTTTACATAAATAATATTAATATCTTTTTTTTTAACTCTGCCTTCGTTATTTTAAAATTCAATTTAGAAATGTAATTTATTCTAAAAAAATTAAGTCGAACAAACAACGTCGTTGCTACAGTATCTAAATTCAAAATATATTTTGAATTTAGATGCTGTAGCATATATACCTTATATTTTTTCTATATAAAAATGATGCTCAAACAACCGTATCTATATCAACAAGAGATTATTTGTATTAATTTTGCTGCAAATTATTTTGCCCTCATATTTTAATAAGGACATTAAGATACTTTTTTGATTTTTCATGAATTAAATAAAACTGGCTTAAGATAATTAATATTTTGCCTTTAGCGTATTTAAAGCGTATAATATGTCGTTTTATATACATCTTTTATGATGAAACTTTAAACTAAGTAGAAATTAGTTTAAACATTAAGTAATGTATAATGGCTTGAAAATGGTAAAAAGGATAAAGTCACACATATAATTAATACTATCCATAAATAAATATTATGTCAGTTAAGACCGAAATAACATTAAAAGGCCAAAAATAACAATATTTTTTTAGATAAAAATAAATACAGTTTGAGCCTAGCAAGGCCACAAAAGGCCATCAAAAGGCCAGAAGGGTAATTGACGACAATCGAAGGTTCGATGTTTATTACAATATGATACCGTCACGGTTGGGAGCGGTTATTACGGAGCATTATCAGTCCGCTGATGCGGGAACAAGGGCGAGATACGCTTTGTGTAGTGAACGTACAGACCGACAACATGTACACACATTTCCATAACAATAAGGCGTGAGTTATTCAAATATGTTTTAAAGAACAATTTTTCGCAAAGAGTTTTAATTATATTTATTCTACATTAAAGTTTACAAAAATATTGTATAAAATAATTGGAATAATGAAATAAAAATTGTGACCATGATTATTATAATTTTAGGAATTGCAAAAGGTTTTTTTTAACTTTTTTTTACTAACCAAAAAGATTAGATTAAAGTCCTAATAAAAGTCACCATGTAGTCTTAAAAACGAATAAATATTATATATTAACATTTTTTTTACAATTAACAGGACTATGACGGCAATATGCTTCGTGTGCAACCTGCCGATACTGTCTCACCAAGTGGGACTGGTGTGGGCTGGTGGGAATGGCTGGGACGAACTCACCAGATCCACTCTAGAAGAATCCACGCTGAGACAAAGACTCGGCAGCCGCAGAGACTCTGCAGCTCAAGTGTCCTGCCTCTCGCCTCCGGAACCAGATGTTGCGGACCAAACACGTGGTGAGTACCATTATTCTATTTCAGTCATATTATAATATCTATAAAATAGTTTAGTGATGTGAATTTTTTTTCTTTTAATAAAAATATCTTTTAAACTAATTGATAAAAGTAACAAACGTTTGACTTAGCCATAACATTGTTTTACGGGTTGCTAAGCATCATAGATAAAAAGCTCGATTTTAACATGATATTTTATACAATTACTATACGCTCATGGTCAGGGTAAAGTTATTCAGGTGGTTATTCACCGAGATAAGCATAATTTATTAAGGTCATATTTTTTATACATCACACATATTAAATATTTTGATTACCCCTAATAACGCATCATCGTTGTAAATAAATAAAATTATGTAACAGTAACTCTCTTAATATTATAACATTATAAGTAAAAGTATCAATTTGATAAGAATACAAATAAGAAGCCTTAAACAAAGTGTAATATCTGTCGTAGGTGGACCCCGCCGGCGTCGCTCATCATTAGCACAGCTGACCGACATCCTCCGCGAGTGGGGTGGGGGCAGCAGCGCCCCCAGGCGCCAACGTGCCCCCCTCTCACGGCGGGAGACATTGGCAGACCTAGCTAGATCCTTGCCTTGGACACGACACGAGCCCCCACCGAGACGTCGACGTGATTCCTCCGCCGATTCTGGGATCAAATCAATGGCTTCCAAACGTCGCGATTCGAAGGTCGTGCCGCAGGACTTTAAATCAGATTTTCCACCACATTTGGAACGAAAAGATTCCACGATCGTTCATGCTAGAGAACGACGCATAAAACGACGAAGTTCTACCGAAAAGGAAAGACGGGACTCGGTTGAAGGCAGTCGCCATCGTCGCGATTCGCTAGCAGCACCGCAGCCACGTATAGTTGGAACCCATAAGAAGAGACGTGCATCACCACCAATTAACCCACCTCCGACAATTGTGGATGCATCATCGGATCCAGGCCCAACAACGCCGCAACCACCATCAGTAACCGTTGTGACTGTGCACGAACCCAGCCGATCAGATGGCGAATGTCCACCGATGACTATGCCCACTATCATTACATCTGCTGTGACGCCCTCACCCACATCCCCTACGATACCAACCTCGAATGCTTCACAAGCTACACAAGCTTCACAAGCAATGCAGACAGCTCAGGGAACTCAAGTGACTCCAGGTGGAAGAACACCACCGAACTTAGGTGGTCGTCGAGATTCCACTACACAATGCGGTCGTGCTAGAAGGGATTCAAGAGCAACAGCTAGCCCAGAGCGGAGACTGGGCAGATTGCAAAGGCAAGCAACAGCATTTGATGACCCTATTGGTCCACCTGGTACACGGCGTCGGGACTCGGGTCCATCATTAGAGCCGGACGACGCGGGTAGAGCGAGGCGAGATTCTCTGAGCCCAGACTCCGCGGCACGGCCACGTCGCGAACGGAACCAACTAAGCCCTGATCGTGCCGGAGGAGGGGAATTAAGTCCATCAGCAGCCCGACGCCGGAGCCGTTTGAGGAGGCAGGCATCATGTGCTCGGGTGGGTCGGGCTCGGAGTCCAGAGTCGAGCTCATGTTCAAGTCGCGATCCAAGTCCTTGCGCGCGGCCACCAGAACGAACGATGTTTAGGCGCCAGTCGACCACAGAAGAAATACTGATAGCCCGAGGTTTTCGACGGCAGTCGACGACAGAGGAAATGATTAGGTGTCGTAACTTTCGAAGGCAAAGTTCTCAGAGTGATGACGCGTGTATGCGAGCGCGAGGCCGCCGGGACTCGTCCACTCAGATCCTGGACGGCACTATCGGGACCATGACTGTGGAGACCACGAGCACGTTCTTCGATTCCAGCACACAAACAGGTCAGTTTAACTATTAGTTTTCATACCCAATGTTTTTTTTTATTTATGTGAAGTAATAACTTTCTATTTTAAGGATATACACAGGTTTATTTAAATATAAGGATTTAATATATGTCATCATCATTATCATCAGACTTTAACCACCCTGTGCTGAAAATAGGCCTCCCTCAATAAACAACAAAACTACCGATCCTTTGCACTCGCATCCAACATAAGAATAGCTCAATCAATAATGTTTTTGTTTTTCAGAACCAATGCAAATATAAATTAAAATAAAAACTAGCTATTAATAAAAAATAAGCTGTGTATGAAATATACTTAATTGAACAGCTAAATATTAACTGTTCATATTTTGGCTTAACATAAGTACAAGATAAAATGGTAAAAACTACTAAGAAAACTTTCAGTTTCATAAAAGCTAGGAACGTGAATCAAATCGCACCGTACGAGATCGCAAGTACAAAAGATGCCACGTGCTCACACCCCGCCCACATTATTTGGCCAATCGATTCTCTCGTAGTTCAGACATCTCTTTCTCTCGTGTGAAAACTGTTTTATCGATGGAGGCCTCGTGGAACCTCTTTATCGTCGACCAACAGTGGCGCCCTCGCCGCGCGCGAGACCTGGCGTAAGCCACTTTGAATTGGCAGCGCTTTCGCGCGGACCTGGCGAGATGAGATGATCGAAAGGCGCAGGTCCGAACCCGCGCCCTGTCATCTGTTGCCCAATAACGCTGCCATGTTTACTAAAACGAAAGTGACGTGCCGTACACAACGAATAACCTCAACGTTGCATTGACAACTAAAAATTGCGAGTAAATAATAGTGGGCCAATATCGGTCGCGGACAATACATCGAAAGAATATCGGACATCGAACGGAATATTTGGACTTGTATGATTTATGTAGAATTTAGACTTCTTTGGTTAATATGGGTGTGTTATTGTGTAAATAGTAGTGTTAAAATAAATAATTTTATGTAGTTATTGTAAATTTTTGCCGCCAAAAATAACACCAAATATTTAGTAGATTTATTTAAAATTCGTATAAAAACATAGTGTATATCAAGTTTTCGCTATGGTAAGTGTAAAATGAATAATTTAGAAATAAATGTAGTCACAGTTTTTATATTCAGCTAGTGCTTTGCTAATTTAGCTTCCCTTAATTTTTTTCGTTCTTAAGAAATGAAGCAAATGCCCTTCTTATTAATTTAGCGCAATAATAATTGCAAAGGCTTAATTGATTTATCAAGGTCATAAAATATTCAAAATTAACATAAAATGTGATATTCAAAACTTGTACGATAAATATGATCTGTTATTAATAATAAACAACTAGTAGTGGGATATTTAAATACTTATTATGCTAAAATAAAATCATTTCATTTCAAAAACAATAAAATCATTGCCATAATACATCTTAAACAAACAAAAATGTTTCAAACCACCTGTTTTACCAATCGTTTATATCATATAAGTTGAAAAACATAGCATTCAGAAAATACTTTTTATAAACAAAAATATTGTTTACCGTTTTCAATCTAAGCAATATATTATGAGTAGTTTTTTATGTGATAAATTCGTATTTTATGGCATATTAATATTCCATTACAAACATTATAATAAGTTTAAGCGATTCAATAAATAAATCAACTTAGGAGCGCATAATATACAAAGTATAGGCGTTTACAATCTCTGTAATATATAAAACTATAGCTTGTCTGCTCGCTAGCTAGCTTAACTCTTAGTTGCTAGTAATAGTTGACTAGTTTTACTGAGCTGGATAGCAATACTAGTTTAGGAATTAATCGAGACTAGTCTATGTCAAACATAGTTCATCATAGGATGATTGCTTTTAATGTGCGTAATTATGATTTCGCAATAAAGTAAGCCACTGCTGAACATAAGCCTCCCTGAATGAACGCCAAGGCGGCCGATGTCTTACTACTCGCATCCACCTCAGTGGATGGATAAAGGCTGATGATGATGATAGTGATGAAAGTAGGCCACATGTTAGTGACGTTCATGATGAATTTGATGAAATCAAAGTATAGCATGTAGTAGGCTTGATATTTTTTAGAATATACACAACTTACAGGAAGTCGATTTCCTGATTCAAGCTACTTGCGAGTAACACTTTCAGCATAAAACACAGACAAGCGCGAGTGGGACTCGCACGCAGCGGGTTCCGTAGAATATGTTGTTTTTTTTTTTGGCCTTGAGCACTTTTTAATAGGTCAAAAATATTATAAGTTTACGTCGGTGACATGCTAATGTGATATTATGTCGTCATAATAAAATTCCTAAAATTAAAAAGTAAAGCTTGTGAGTTTGTAAGGATCTATTGTACCGATTTCGAAAGTTATTTCACCAATAGAAGGCTACGTTATTTAGGAGTGATGCAATACTTTATTACCGTTCTTTTACGGCAATGTGAAGTACGTAGGGGAAACCGCGAGGCACGCCTAGTTTTTTTTATACAGCAAAAAACAATTTGACTATTTCTATCATAGTAAGACACACCTAGTTTCCAGTTAAATATTATAATGATTGTATGTCTGTATTGTTTTGGTTTGACACATAACACATCTGAAAGTATTCTATACTAGCAGCGCCCCGAGGCTTTACCCGCGTACTTCTCATTCCCGTGGGAGTACGGGGATAAATAATAGCCTATGTGTTAAACTTATGTATAAGCTATATTATTGTAAAGTCTCATCAAAATCCTTTCAGTAGTTTTTTACGTGAAAGAGTAACAAACATCCATACTCACAAATTTTCACGCTTATAATATTAGTAAGATCGGTTCGTCATGACCATCATTAGCCTTTATCCGTTCACTGCTAAACATAGGTCTCCATCAATAAACGCCAAGACGACTGATCCAAAATTAAATATGATATTCACAGATTTATAAATAAAGACACTCAAGCCGTCACTCGCGTGTTCGACATGCTCTATAAATCTGTTATAAAATTATAATTAAATAAAATTATTGACACCAAAATACAAATAAAATACGTGACGATGGTTGTATACGACAAAATGATGTCAATTTAATAGAAACCCTTCTCGAGTATCAATTTTGTCGTGGCAATTACTCGGCTGTTTGAATTAAAACAAAGCCCTTGGAACTAATCAAGTGACGCAATGATTTCCGCTTGCCCCGACCTTATTTATCTCGTTCTGGTTCTTTTCTCAATTAAAAACTTCATCAATTTCTCCTTTGTGAGAGAACTTTGGTATCACAAGTGTTATAAACATTATGTATAATCTAGAAAGTGTATAAAAATATTATTTTATATAACATGAATGTTCGGTATTAAAAGTGTTGTAAAAACTAGGGAATAACGAATACATATTTAAATAGGTTATAAAACGTTTCAAAAACTACCAAACTCATTGATACCTAGTTATATTGAATCCACATTCAAAAAGAAAAATATAGAAAAAAATATATATAATATTACCTTACTTTACCGGACTTTCACATGATGCAAATAAAAAAGTAACCGCAATAGTTGAGGAACGCAGTTAGATAGATAAACTGGCAGACAAGCCCCTGATGGTAAATGAACAGTGCCACTCCATGAACTTAAACAATACTAGCTGTTGCCCGCAGATTCGCCTGCGTTAACTAATATTTCCAACGGGATCTTAGTACGCAAAATAAGTAACTTTTCAGGTTGATTTTTACACCTTGTGTCCGAAAAAACCAAATATCTTACGGAATCCTATTTTTTTTTTCAGAATAAAATTTATGTAGCTTTCGAATTGTGAAAGAATTTTTGAAATCGGTCCAGTACTTTATGAGCCTATTCATTACAACCAAACAAACAAAGTTTTCCTCTTTATAATATTAGTGTAGAAGTGTAGATATTATCCTGAGACTGGCATAGAAAAGTCATTCATCAATTTAGAACTCATTCAACAGAGAAACAAGCAAGAGAGTAGTAGGTACCGGAAATAGTACGCGGAATATAGCCGAACTGTACGGCAGTGCAACCCCCCGGGACATAATAACGATGATGATTGGAGTCTATTCTTTTGCAATCAGTTTTATGATTATCACACGTCAATAAGAAAATCGTTCAATCATACTGACCTAATTATTATTTAATCAATGATTTACCATTGACTCGTAACGCTTGGTATAAATTATTGGAAGCTGTCGAGTTAGCGAGAACCGACAGCAGTGGAATTACCAAAATGTATATTATATGGTTATCAATATGGAAAACATTAATTGGCGAAATTAATGTGGAAAATTAATTAATTATTTCAAATACAGATATGCCATAGCCTGGTTACCTATAGGAAGGATATTTCAATATATTATTTTATAATTTATACATTATATACACATATACAAGGGTCGTCTTGGCATTCATTGATGAAGGCCCTGATCAGCAGTAGACGGATAAAGGCTGCTGATGATGATGTCGATAATTATGTCTATTTTTGGCTTAACGGCTTCAAGGATTTTAGTTTGGGAGTTTAGGTTAGTATTGCAAAGAAAAATAACATACAAATACAAGGCAAGTACGTGAAAGTAACATTAAATTAAAATTAACATTAACATCAAAAATTGCGAACTTTCAGCACCAAAACGTATAATTATCTTGTAAAAACAGCCCGTATTTAACTTTCGCCTTTACAATTTTAAATTAAAATACTTTATTTTTAAAATAAGAACAGTTTGGGAGTTCTCAACAAATACGCCACGCCTAAATCTAGCTTTACCGATGGGAAGGATGCGTTTTGCTGCGCTCTCGGCTGCATGGGTACGACCACATTGCTTATTTCTCCTGCGTAACAGCTTTGCTGTATTTCAGTAGGGAGGGCAAGACTGGCACCAGACGTTACATATTGTCTTAGGATAGACATGAAATGAGTTGTCTGAGCTAGATCGAGGCTAACTAGATTAAGTTGATGGGTGACGTCGACCGTTTACTGTCAAGAAGAACGCCTGTCAGTTATCCTATGCTACATAAAAAAAACGACGGGTGACACTCCGGAAGTGTCGGCAGAAGTGAAAATATGTATATTAACGTTGTTTATTTTTGATATTTTGTAATGGTTAGGGAAATTAAAGCTTTAATTATCAGTATAAAAGTACTATCATTTATGTGGTAGAATACAATATTTATTTATTGTGCTATCGTACACAAACATAAGAATTTATATTACATTAAAAAGTTTATCTCACAGAAAAATCAATAGTTACATTATCGTAGTCTTACGAATTTTCGATCAGTCTTATGAAGTTCACGTCACGTGGCCTGACGTGAGTTTAACATTTTTTACCCATCATTAAAAAGTGCACAACCCCGCTAAAGAAGTCTCACTTCAAAAAAAAAACAAGAAGCACGCGGTCTTACTCTAAAATAGATGAAAATGCATAGTAAGTTATTACCAACGAAGATATTCAGACTTTATAGGTCCTAAATAATAAATGAAAAAAGCAATCTTCGTCGAGTAAGAGTCGACACGATTCATAGTAAGCATCTGCGTTCAATATACTCAGGTATAAAAGTATTATCATTTTATTCATATCGATACCTTCCCAAGGAAGATATAGACCGGGAGCCAAATGCCAACTAAACTTACTTTATTATTGTTCAAATGTTCATATTTTGTATAAAAACGATGTTTATGAACAATTTACTGACACTATCATTAAATAGAGAGTACAGCTCAACTTTGCGCGCGTGTGTGCTTGCGCTTGTATTTACACAGTTTTAATATGTGTAACAGTGGTCGAAGACAATATCTACGTGAATGCTACAATAATTAGTTAAAAGCCTAAAAAGGTAATTTCATAAGAAATGAAAAAAGCCACTAAAGTCCTTAATAAGGTCACAAACACAGCCGTAAAAAAGATTGCAATAAAGATAGACAAAATATTAAACATTCCAGTGAAGGAACATTGCGGTAAATACCATCTCTCAGTATTGCCAGCCATAAAACGAAACACCTTTTCAATGCCTATTTTACAGCCAAACACATTAATTATGATCATTTTTTCTGTTTTATATCTTAATATTGTGATAAGGTTTTATACCTTTTTTATATTACTGGCAACGTTTAGCGTTTTATATAAGACAATTTTCATAATAAATTGAATTTAGTCTTCCCACCAGTAGGGCTATTCTGTAAGGTCGTTTTCGAATCTCGAAAGCGGAATCCGCGGTGATATGACGAATTTGTATTCTTTAAAACTCGACTAATCTATCTAGATATCAAGAAAGTTCACTTTTAAAGTGAGCGTAAAGTGAGCTCTATCACTCAGGTGGAGCTCGATATCGAAATCGTTTTTACAGAATAGCCCTACTGATCTCGTTTTCTTGAAGGAGGCCTATGTTCAGCTATGGATACATAAAGGCTGAATATGAATAGAATAGAATAGAATAGAACAACTTTATTCAGTGCAAAGATACATGATGATACACAAGTTATACAAGAAAAAAAGTACAATAAGAATAATTTTCATTTATCACTGCGTGCATATTAAACGCACGCTTGCAATCTGTATTCACCTGTTCATAATATTTCTATGGTATTCACAATAAAATTCATAAACAAGTGATAGACAGTCTCCAAAAATAATAAGCTTACGGCCTGTTTCACAATCTCCAGTTAAGTTTGTTACGATTAAAAAAAATTATATAAATGGGATAAATGACAATAAAAGATATAAATTAGTTATAGATATATTAGAAAATTAAAAATGGTATTACATTAAGAGTTAGGAATTAAATTTGGAAAAATAGGTTGAGCCGACTGTTAAAAATGTAAGAAAATAATTAATAATTAAATAAGCTAATTAAGGTTGTAAGAGAGAGTGTGGGTTCGTTATTCCTGATATCAAGTTGGGAGCTAATTAAAAGGAGAACTTAACGAAGACTGCGTCCGGGTCTCGTGCCACGTGGTCCGTGCTTCGTCCAGCTTGCCGCTCCTTTGCTCAGCGTGGCGGTGAGCAGGTCCAGGAGGAGCGGTGAGGTGTGCGGTCCCCGAAGAGAGTGGTCGAGAAGTGTGGTAACAGTGAGATCCGAGGGTAGTGGGATCCCAGCTGCTCTGGTCCCCGTCGTCTGCTTTCCTTCTGGACTCCGTCAACAGCTACTCGGCCACGCCCAGGAATAGCACCGCACCGACCACGACGGCATCGCCTGGGACCCCACTTAAAATATAACGCGGCGCGTGTGCTCTCCTCAGCACTCTCAGGCAGAAAAAGAAGCGCCGACCGGTCTGTAACCGGCACGCCACGACTTCAAGACGTTCCACATATCGTGACATCGTAATATGACACGACCAATAGTAATCGAGTAGGTGAATGAAGAAACTCGCGCGCGGAATATGAATTTAGTATTAAAAAACGAATAACTGGTACATTAACTCGTAACTAAATCTATGTAACATAATATATATGTTACAAGTTCCCAATAGGCTATCGGCAACATATTTGACGGATAGAGTATGGAGTATCTGTCAAATATCTGTCAAATATGTTGCCGATAGCCTATTGGGAGCTTAACTGGAGATTGTGAAACAGGCCCTTAAAGAATTTACGATGGATTAATTTACTTCACGACCGAGGAACTCTAAATATAAAACTTGTTTTAGTGTTATACTCCATAACTTGCTTTAACGATAATGTGTTTGTTCTGTATAGAACAGTTACTGTGTACGGCTATTTAATACAGACATACAATTGAGAGAAAGTGAGAATAAAATCGCGAGAGTGAAATAACTGAAAGAATACACGGAGGTAGAGTTTCATACGGCACGGTAAAAAGCTTTTGAACTCTTGGTTTTTAACCGACTTCAAAAAAAGGACGAGGTTATAAATTCGACTGTGTGTTTTTTTTATGGTTTTAAAAAAAATTTAAATGGTTAAAATCGAAGGGATATATTTTATTAGATAATTCGCCTCCTTAGTTTACAAAACATCATTAAGAGCATCACACAACAGATCAAATTATAATTGGCATACTTTTAGTTGGAAAAACGAGAAAGCATAGGCTAGTGTCAACCCGTCAATTCTCCCTCGGGAAATTAGAAAAGAACATAACCACTGATTACAGATCGCGCAGTCGTATATGTATACTAGGTTAATATTATAAATGTGAAAGTGAGAATGTTTGTTACGCTTTCACACGAAAACTAAAAAACTAAAACTTCTCAGTGGGCTTGCTTTGGAACCGGTGGTAGACTCAATTGACTATCAAAAAGATACTTTGATTGTACTATTTTGAATAAAAAGATTTAGACTTTGACTTTGACTACTCAACCGATATTTATGAAACTTTGTACACATATTCTCGGAGATAAGAGAAGTAACATAGGATACATTATTTAGACTATTTAAAACGGGATATTTACCATAGTTTTTAGCATTATTTCGCGGAGCTCGATATTTTGACATTGTCTACGAATGTCATGTTCACGATAACATTATTAAAAAAAAATGGTCGTCTGTAAAGTCGGTTTACTGAAGGTAGTTTGACGTGACAACGTCAAACTACTTGAGCACTTTTGGATAGGCAAGTAGTTATAGGTATATTGGTTTATACAATATATTTGATAAAAAATACGTCTTATCTGGTTATCAGATCGGTGAAGGACTATCTTCCACGGCTCTTAGACCATATTATTTGACGCAAGTGAAAGCAGGCTAGTGCACTGACAATGCCTTTGACACATATATATAAATTTGCAAGAAATATAATCCATAATACTTTTCAAAGCATTTAAAACAAGGTAAAAGTAGCTAACAATCAAAACTTATATACTCTCTCATCTTTGTTCCCAGTCTAATGGTCTTGATGACCAATACCGGAACTAATAGAGTTCCAGCTATCGCTAATGCTAAAAGCTCCACGGAATAGTTCTCGTAGAACATCTAGACAGAAATCCAATAACACTGTAAACAATATTATCTGTACCTTGTTTACAACAATTTGTTGTAGACGCTTAAATGGGCGTACTACCTCAGTACGAAATCAGAGTTCTGTAGTAGTTCTGACGTCTGACACAAGAGCCAAGCGCTCTTGTTCGTCGCGCGAATTGTAACTATGTATTTTCTCATTATAATAGCTGTTTGAAAAATTAAATTGGCAGTCACAAGGATAGCTAGCATGAAAAATTTTAACTTAAAATTATTATGACTTGAATAAAATTTTTGTATAAATTTTTTGGAATGTTAATAATGACGTCATTGTCAAATTAGCATGTCGCTCCCGAAAATTATCATGTCAGTGACGCGAACCTATAAAGTTTTGATTTTTGTCAAATAGTGTTCAACGTGGCTAAAGTAGTTTATCACTTCAAAACAAAACGCAACATAATATTATAAATTATAAAATGTTCCTCACATTTATTTCAATTACCATGCTTTATACCGGGGGTATTTGGACCCTCTGAAAGATTAAATATCTAGCCTAATAATACACTATTTGTATACTATATAATGCATATAACAATTTATCACAGAAACGTTTGTGAAGAAAATTTTAGCACTTGTGTATTTTGCATGCCTGCGATGTATGCATATGTCGCAGTCATCTGGTTGAATTAGTCATTTGATTGTATCACTAGCGCGATAATCAAATGACGATATTTAATTGAATGACTAGGTCGAACGTTGATTGAACAAGCGTCGCTCAACGTCCGACTAGATAGCGGATTGTAACATAGCCCTTTGAATAGAGCGGACGTAAAATCAATCAGGTGATTGTAATTTAGTTCATTTTTGTCCCACCGCGGCGTTAGTAGTCACCAAAACAATTTGGCGTAAAACCGCTTGCGCCGATAGCACTTGTCTTGATATTTTTTGACTATATCTAATTTAAAGTGACTTGTTCGTAATAAAATAGTATGACAGCATAGATTTACCCATTAATACGCCTATTGATACTAATAATTTAATAAATGTTACCGCGACCGTGAGTCACGCGCGTTGCGGGACTTTGTACACCTCGCGCGACGCCGCTACGAGTCAGCTGTTACATTTCGTTTTATTCATAAAACGATTATTTTCGCATTAAAGCATTGTCATCAAATGTTTATCAAATCGGAATATAAAAAAAAGTTAAAAAAGACAACCAAAAAATTTATTATTTTCGTTACTATTATATATACTATTATACCCCTTCGTTTAGCGCCCAATACACCGTGTATGATATTCGGTTCTAATAAAAATAATAAAGGCAACTTTACGATTTTTTTTTATTGAGAAATTTTTGAGGAATCGTGTTTTCGTAACATATAAAAGATAATATTTTGTGCTAAAACTTTCCATGCATTATTCAAACTTAAATATTCAGTAACTTGAAAGATATAACAATTCTGTGGAGTGGAAACACAAGCAATTTGAGGTAGCATACACTTTTAATGCTTTCAACATTATGTGAGCTAAACTACAGTCAAATAACTTTGCTAAGTCATGTTTTTGGCTAAAAATGACTTTTGATAAAAACATTTATATGTTAAGTTTTGTACTTGATTCGAATCCGTACCGTAACGTGTGTCTAGTACCACTCAGATTGAACACAATATATTATAATTAGATATAAAGACTTGTTTGTCCAAAACTATTCTAATTCTACAAAATGTTTCGAGACTGAAAATTTTCGTTGGCTTAATAATACTAAATGAATACTAAATAAAAACTTCAATTTAATTTTTCCGACAGGGGACTTTTCGATTGTAAAGGGTTAACGTTTTCGCCAATTCTCATAGCTATACTAATATACCCTTTGGCGAACGGCCAAATTGTTATTATTTTTAACAATTCCCACAAACAAACTTTTGCTGAATAAACTGGTAAATTGAAAGTTGCATCCATCGTCACAAACAAAATTAAAATTGTCACAATATGTTTTAGTTTTTATTTTCGTACTTATACAGATGGATAGTTTAAGATTCATCAATTTGTTTATTTATATGAGGATATTTGACGTAGATTATTCTTAAGCTAAACCACATGAATATCAGTAATAATATAAAATTAAAAGTATCCATAGTCACGAAATATCACCAATGATATTTATTAATTAATTTTATTTGAATGATAAGTAAAGTTGATAATGATATCAACTTTTTTTGTTATAATATCTCTTAAATAAATAAGGTAGCGTTTTCAATGTAACCTTTTAAATTAAAGTTTACCGAGATTTCAATATTATGTACATGAAACTAAACTAAACAGTCTAAAAAGACAGATATACGTATTATACTTTGTTATATATAACGCAATGATGATAAGGACTACATTAGACCGTATTTGTGTAATAAGCTTTTTAATTACTATTTTATAATATTAAAATGGATATAGTATGCATCATAAGAAATAGATACACGCCTAGAGCAGAACTAGAATACACATCCACAGTACATTCGTTTGTTATATGAATAGGGCTTAGGTAGCGTTATCGTTGAAAGCTCTCAGACTATTTTTTTCGGTAATCTCAGTTTTCACCCACAGTTCCCATAACCGTGAGATATCCGGGATAAAAACTATCATATTAATATGTCCTTACTTTGTTAAATTTTGCTCTATTCGCGACTATTTATGTTTTATATCTAATACCAATTTAATGTTGCAGAGCCGTCCCCACTGTACGACAACAACCATTACCACGAGGAATGCCTTCGGTGCAACTCCTGCGGGCTGAACCTCAGCGGACCAAACCAGGTTAGTTCATAATGATCACAAAGTAAAGAATACTACCTGTAGTATTTGTAGTTAGTGTATAACTATATAAATAGTTATAGTCACGATCTCGGGCGCTCGGTACGGGTGGGACGTCACTACAGTGAGAGCCATGGGCGAGAGCGGACGTGCGCCTGCAATCAACAAGTATCGTGTGTTGTCGAGCCCGTGTAATTACCGAGTAATTAAATAATATTCACCGAGTATACACTACCAGTGCCATGAAAGGAGTTACTAATAAGTCATAAACAGTCATCGGCACGGTGGATAGACAACTTCAAATTGTATTTGAGGGGGTAAAGTGCAAGACGATTCGCTCTCAGACGTCACTATCACTTTACGTATAAAAGAAAGAGAAACGAAGAGACACCGCAATGTCACAATGTTTCGTTCGAATCATTCAAATATATTTTTACAAATATATATTTTTTAATATCATAAGAGGGCAAACGAACAGTCGAAGTTTTGCGACTATCGACGCTAATTAACAACCACATAACCAAATATTATTGTGATCGATAAATAAAAACAACAGTTCCCTTTATTATTATTTAATACATAATTATTAGTAATTTTATCGTAATTTATTCACTAATAATACAGAAACAGTTGCTCGAATGTAAATTTTATGATTTGTTTTATAGAGGTTTTTTCCAAAATGTGTTTTAAACACAATAGTCCACGCAAAAAATAGACCAAGATTAACATATTTTTTATGCCCTCTAATGTATCCTTAAACATTTCCTTAAAAACTGTTAAATTAAAGCTATTTTACTATGCACAGTCCCGAAGCGAGTTATACCTTTGAAAACAAAGTAAACTTCAACTAAAAATATTGTCTAGTATTTTTTTCTAACTAGTGCATAGTTATAACTGAAAACGGACTAAAAAAGTTAATAGCACGAAGCGAATTAGGAAGAAAAAAGTAAAACGGTAAAGAAAGAGACTCACTCTCTAGAATCATTAAGCAAGAATCGTGGGTCACTAAAAACAAAACATGACTATCAATTATATATTATAGATGTGTTTGTGTTAATTTATCTTAAGCCAAGTATCGTAAACTTTATCTGAAAAATCTACAGTTTGTTGGTTAGTGCGAGTGCACTTAAATATTCAAATATAAAATCTTGGTCGCGAAGTTTGTTTTTAATATTTGTAAGGTCTCATCCATTTTATATCTTCATTACATTCTACAAATTCCTTAGCTTTCTGCTCGGCGTCTATTGATTTGTCAGCATTTTCCCTTCTCACGAATGAAATTCCAAAGTTGAAGCCTGCCATACCTTTGAATAATTTGGTTGTCCATTTTAATAAAAATGTTGAGGTCACAAAACTTATTTGAGATGCGTAGGAACATTATGCTTAATTAACTTTAGGTATGTTTTTATCATTACCGCATATTTTTAGAACAACTGATTGGTGAAATTTATTTGTGAAAACTTTTGTGTTATATAATTTCACTGAACTCTTTTCGCTGCTTGCATCGCAATTATATTAAAACATCTTCTTGGCTTTTTAATAACGTTATGAATACAATAGGATATTAAATGAGAATGCTCATTACATAGAAAACACTGCTCAACATTTAGACCATTAACTAAGTTAACTAGCATTGTACTAAAAAATTTCACTTTCAGACAATATTTCCAGATCAATCAGGTTATATATCAGTCTAATATATAAAAAGTTAGTAACGCTTTTGGAGAATGGTTTGGAATCAAACTCTGCTATCTTACTTAAAAGCTACGAAATTCTAATTAAGACCCTACAGTACAAACGAGCCCACATCGTTTCAATATTTATTGGATCCATATTAAAAACCCACTTTTGAAGTTATGTAAATCGTCTAAAAGTTCCATTACGTGGGGCTGTAAAATGACGTCAGAATAAAACTACACCTCGTCTAAACTAGTTGGCAATGTAAACAGTTTGGTAACATTGATGAAACTCCGCCTTTATTGGTTGACAAGGTTGACACTCAATATTTAGATAGGAAATTTTAATCGAACTTTAGATTGCTTTAAAAGACGATAAAAAATGCAGCACGTTTTAATCTACATTTGTAACAATTAGATATTTACATAACTGGCACAAAATTTTACAAAAATCTTTATGAATTTTAATGAATATTTATTTTCATTTGTGTATGCGAAGGTTAAGAAAATATTTAAATTAAAATTTTTTGGAAAATCATAGGAAAATTTAACAACAAATTGTTATCAAAGTCACATTATTGATGATTGACTTTGCGATAAATAAAAAAAAATAATTTCAAAAGATTTATTTATTTTTTTGTTTCTGTTTTTGTTTTCCTTTTTTTAAATTTGTATTTGTAATGTGGAATGGTGAATAAAAAGTTTATCTATCTATCTATCTATTTCCTAAGTATCACCATGTGATTCTCATTAATATAGAACCATTTTAATGACTTTGATCCTATTAGCTGGAAATTCCCATTTCAAATAGATGTTGGTACGTGAGTGAGGTCTTTATAGTTGATTTTAAGCTTCTAGAACTCTCTATGTGTGAGTCTCAATATCAATAGCACCAAATATAGAACATGCAGCTAATGGAATCAAAATGTCACTATACACGACATTCAGTTGAAATAGATCTCGACCACAACGAATCGATAGCATCGCATATACGGAGTGAGGCCTGACTATACTATCTTCAAATTACAAAGACCATCTGTATTAATTACTTTAGGTTTTGGAAATCAGTAAAGTGAGCCAATATTGGTAGAGCTTAAGTTCAGATCCCAAGATACTTTTCAATGTATAAACCGAATTCTTTTGAAAGTGTCTTGAAGATTGGAAGTCAAATAGTCTCTAAACCTTTTTGAAGTGAAACTTCTTTAGAATCGTTGTGATTTCAAACCGGATGCAACGGAAAAATCGACAGGTAAGAGACACAAATACAAAAATGTGTAGGAAAAAAATGAGACAGAGATATACATACTATTTTATAGTATCGGTATCTCCTCTTTTTTCCTTATAGTCGCCTGTAATTAGTGAGCCAGAGCGAGAGAGCAAATGTCGGTGTGTATGTATAATGCACACTGTTTAATACTTGCTTGTTTTGAGCATTTAACGTGTGTTTCACTTCTATCGTGTGTGAATCGCACACACACCCTTTTATTCTATAACTAGCTGTTGCCCGCGGCTTCACCCGCGTTAGCAAAAAAAACCCTTTTAATAAAAAGTATCCTATGTTACTTCTAGTACTTCCCAGAATAAGTGTACAAATTTTCATGATGATTCGTCGAGTAGTTTTTGCGTGAAAGCGTAACAAACATCCACGCTTTCACATTTATAATATTAGTAAGGTTTTACGAGTATATATTTATGTATTATTATAAATAATACATAAATATATACTCAAAATAACTAAAACCTTACTAATATTATTATTATATAATAATAAATAAGCATTCAAGCATTAAAAAAGCTGGTATTGCTGGAATTTTGACTTAGATTTTTTATGAATATAATTATATAATTTATATTCAAATAAATAGCAAGCAGTGAAGTCCATATTTAATCACAAGCCACATTTAGTCTTTATAAGTCAGAAAGTAAGTAGCTCAAAGTAGGCAGCTATAGTAAATCTTTCTTTGGATAAATACATACAAAAATAAGGAAAAGGAAAAAAACATTTGAATTGGATACAAATATAGACTATTTATATACAATGATAAAAGAATAATGTATGTAGTATGTAAAATGAATGGATGAAAGAATAATATAAATAGTGTTTCGCAAAGACGCTCCATTAGTCGTTATTTAAAATCCCTTTCACGATAGTTGCTTAAAAACTAGGGATGGGCGATATATATCGATATTTCAAAAATATAGCGATATATCGCTTCAATCCGATATTATCGAATGATCTAGTATCAAATGTAATATCGATATATTTCATCCGATATATCGATACATCAAATATCGTATCACATACCATTTCTCTTCTTTATATCTATATTTTATTCCTTTAAAATCTGCAACATTGGCAATATGAGTAAAAATAAAACAAAAACCCAAAGAAAAAAAAAACTCAGCATTTTGAAAGTGGTCTACAAAACAAAAGAGTTTGGGTACCTCTGGACTAGTTGAAGGCAAGTATCGATATCTTAAAAATATCGATATATCTCTTCGATATATCGCAAAGTATCCCTATAGTACTACGATATATTATATCGAAAAAAATATCGATATATTTTTTACATGAACATCCCTATTAAAAACTTTCAATGGATATAATAATATGCAAATGGTCTATTGGTATACAAATACAGATTTAGGTAGCGATCAGGAGAAAGGTACTCAGGGAGACAAAGATCACGTAGACGGCAAATGTATTTTCGCTATTAGCTACCCACACGGGTCATGGGTATCCCATATATAACCGGCCTGAGCGATTGAAGAGAATTTGTACCAACTACATAGTTATTTAAGGAATTAAACGAACACAAACTTATTTCTACTGTATTTTATTACTCCTTTTATTAGTCTATTAGGATTTTACTTGCTCTTACACCCGTGAAAATAAAAAAAATATTTTATTTTAACTTTAATGATTTTAGTAATCAAGTTTTTTATTTTTATTTTGTCTAGCCGTTTTGTGCAAAAGCAACAAAGTTCGCAATGCCAGAGCAAAAAAAACTTAATAAATTAAAGACGTGTGTGATTCACACACGATAGAAGTGAAACACACGTTAAAGGCTCAAATACAAGCAAGTATTAAGCAGTGTACAATATACATACACACCGACATTTGCTCTCTCGCTCTTTTGTATTTGTGTCTCTTACCTGTCGTTTTTCCGTTGCATCCGGTTTGAAATCACAACGATTCTAAAGAAGTTTCACTTCAATAGTTTTAACTTTTAAGTTTATCTAGATTTAGAGTAAATTCTAAGTATCCGGAACTTTTGAAATTTCACACAGGCGGGGTATTATAATATTCATTAAGCACACCGAAATGATAAAAAGTCCTTTTTGTTACCGAATATGTATTTTTGTTACACGACACTTGGCAGTTTGACCCTTGAGAAATGTCCCATAAATAATGACCTCTCGTGAATACGGGACCTTAAGTTATGAACAGTGAGTTATATAACTTCGTAAATTGTATTAATCTTATTCAAACTTCCTAATTGATATATTAAAACAGTGACTGCATGATTTGTATCAAAACTTTAGTATTAATACATCGCATGAAATTATCTTCACGTATGCCTCTTAACTGTTTGGTCTTGTCTTTGAGAGATTTTAAAAAGCTTTAGAAATTATCTACCGGGATTTCCAATAGATAATGTAACAAATGTATAGAACTCGAAAGCCAAATTCATCATCATCATCATCAGCATTTATCCGTCCACTGCTGTACATAGGCCTCCCTTAATGAACGCCAAGACGACCGATCCCATGCCACTCGCATCCAACGCGGACCTGCCACTGCACGGAGATTGTCTTCCCACCTAGTTAATGGCCGACCAACACTTCGTCTACTTACGCGGCCTCCACTCTTGAACCTTATTTGAAAGCAAAATTATCATAGAGAAATTCAATCTCTCTGACAATATTTAACAAAACTGTAGTAAATGAAAATCAGATGGAATGAAAGTTTTTGATAAAATTCGTTTCACTAAGGACTTTATTTTAAGAGTGTGTACGTAAGTACGGCCGATGAAATTTAATTAACTTGAGGACCCTGAGGTGAAATTAATTTTTACCTGAGGACTATTAATAACAGAAATGGGTAAGCGTGAAGATTAACGCGAGAATGTCGCACTTGTTATGAAAAAAGCTCGACTAAGAGTAATTCTGATCCAGACGCTTGAATAAGGTTTCGTGTCAGATCCTCAGTGCAGCAATTAGAATGACTGACTGCATTCTTAAAACAAAGTATTTTGAAGTAATAACTTCTTATGTGTGGGTAAACTGCTTCGTTACGTAACGCGTTACGGTGCCAGTGTATGTAGGCAGGCTCCTTCTCTATCACTCCAATCTTTGATTAGTTTGGTTATTATTATTATTAGTGATTATTTTTTTTAACATTTTCTTAATTTATCATATTATTAATACATGAAATTTAAGTAATAATCTAAGTTTATCTCAAGATAAGCAATTGTAATTATTTACAGTTTAAGATGTCACTTCTGTCGGGCGTCCTAAGACCTTTCTTATTTATAGCATAGGTGTGCAAACGAACAGTCGACAGCCTTTGGCAACCATCGACGTCCATAACCATCCACAAATATGCAGATGCGTTGCCCTCCTTTACCCAATCCCCTCAATGAAAACTCGCAAACCGCATGAAAACGCAACAGCATAACTGCCTCTTTACGCTAGTTTAATGTGCGGGCTATTTTGGAGTGGTATCACCACCTCTCGGCTGCAAAGATTTTTTTAACAGGGGCAAACTGACATTCAGTTCGTACAAGGATTGATATAATTTACTTTACTTTCCTCATAAATAAGTGTTTCACATTGAAAATCCCCTACCATTAGCAGATCCACACTTAACCGAAAAATGTATATTATTTTCATTAATTATTTGTTCATTATGTATAATTTGAACCATGCGGATAAATAGATGTGGTCTGCAGATAATTTTAAAACAATATTAGCTTTACATTCATCATGCGAAATCAGTTTTATAACCAAACCACAATCACTGTTTAAATATCGAATGTTGAACGCGTTTATTTGTTTTTGAAAATTTTGGCAATAAAATTTCATATTGGTAAATTATTTTGTAAGTTGGGATATGATGTACTCAACTTCGCCTTTGAAGAACGGAGCCAAACGAGCAAGGAAGAATCTCTTTTTTCGCCAGACCTAAGTCTCTTATTCATAGAGTAATAAACTATAGAAACCTAGTCCGCCCGCTAATTTTGAAGCTCCTTAATTGGAGCAAGAAAAGGCTCCAAACGGGGCATTACGTAGTATTAAATATCAAAGCTGTTGTGTATGATATGTGTAATGTAGGGTAGTTACTATATTATTTTAATAAATCAGTCTGCTCTGGATCTCAGCGTTTCACTGACGTAACATTGGCGCAGTCGGTTTCTTTTAAAAAAAATATCAGATTTATATAGTAATTATAAAATCTCAAAATGCCTATTGGTAAAATAGAACCTTTTTCGGTCGAATCACAAAACTGGGACAGTTACGTGCGTCGTCTAAAGCAATTTATAATGTTAAATAGTATCGACGACGGACTTCAAGTTGCCACGTTGTTAACGGTAGTCGGCGGCGAGTGTTATAATTTACTTTGTGATTTGTGTTCGCCCGATCACCCGGAGGATAAAGAATTCGACGAGCTCGTCGAGTTGCTTAAAAACCATTTGGAACCTGAAAAGTCTGAGATAGCCGAGAGACACATTTTTAGACAAAGAACCCAGATACAAGGTGAAAGCATTCGTTCGTATCTACAAGGATTAAAACATTTGGCTAAGACTTGTAACTTTGGGTCGAATCTGGAGGAGAATCTACGAGATCAATTTGTCTCCGGATTATATAGCGAAGAAATGCGGTCGAGAATATTCGCCGAGAAAGATATCGACTACAAGAGGGCTGTGGAATTGGCTAGCGCCCTCGAGGCGGCGGAGCGGCACGCGAACACGGCGGGTGCTCCGGTCGGCGGTGAAGGCGCTAGCGCAGACGCACTGCACCGGGTGAGCGGGGCATCGGCGCGTGCGCGCGCCAGCGGAGCCGCTCGGGGCGGCGGCGCCGGCGGTGCTGTGGCGAGCGGCGGCGGCGAGCGGGCAACGGACTCGCGCGCACCGTGTGCGCGATGCGGTAGGTGTACTCACGCGCCGAGTAAGTGTCGTTACAAAAATTTCACGTGTGATTTGTGCGGTTTGAAAGGACATTTAAAAGCGATGTGTTTAAATAAAAGTGATTGCGGTGTACCTGTAAAGAGTAAAGGTCAGTACTTTTTAAATAACAGTAGTGATTCGGAGGACGAGCGTGATTGTTTTTATAATTTAGTTACGGGCGGCGAAGGTGATAGGCCTTATTACGCTACCTTGGTTGTTGATCATGTCAAATTTAAATTCGAAATTGATACGGGAAGTAGAATATCCGCGATATCAAAAACATTTTATGATAAATATTTTAACCATATTGTAATGCATAATAAAAATTTGATATTGAAGTCATATACTGGAGACACTATCGACACCCTCGGTTATATTAATGTGGATGTACGTTTTGGCGAGCATTCGGCTAAACTTAAACTGTACGTTGTGGAAAACGGGGGCCCGCCGTTAATGGGTCGTACGTGGATCAAGCAATTAAAATTATCAATTGTAGATTGCCACAAGATAACCGAGGGTGGCTCGATAGCTAGCATGTTAAAACGAGAATATCCAGAAGTGTTTGCGGAGGGACTAGGTACTTTTAAATCGCGTATTCGTTTACATTTAAATGATAAGAAACCGGTTTTTGTTAGGGCGCGTCCTCTGCCGCTGGCGCTGCGCGCTCGCGTCGAAGCTGAACTCGAGCGCTTACAGCGCGAAGGAGTTATTTATAAGGTGGACCAATCAGATTACGGCACTCCGATTGTGCCCGTCATTAAGTCTAATGGGGATATTCGTATATGTGGTGACTATAAGATCACTTTAAATCCGATACTTAAGGATTTTCACTATCCGCTTCCACGGATAGAGGAAATATTTTCGATTTTAGCAGGGGGCGAGCAGTATACGAAGCTTGACTTATCGAACGCATTTCAGCAATGTCTCCTTCATGAGGACTCTCAGGCGATGACGGCCATAACAACGCACGTAGGGACTTTTGCATATCGTCGAGTGCCGTTTGGTATTAAGTGTATACCGGAAAATTTCCAAAAAATTATGGAGGAGACACTCAACGGGTTGCCGTCTACCGCCGTATTCGCTGATGATATTTGCGTTACGGGTAAAGATAGGGTTTCACATCTTAAAAATTTAAGGGCTGTTCTACAGAGACTAAGAGATAACGGTTTGCGTATTAATTTTGATAAGTGCCAATTCTTTAAGGACAGCGTAACGTATTTAGGATACAATATTAAAAAGGACGGCTTGCATACAGACACCAAGAAAATAAAAGCAATCGTCGACGCGCCACAGCCCACTAACATAACACAGTTGAGAAGCTTTATGGGACTTGTCAATTTCTATGCTAAGTTTGTATACAATATAAGTGACGTATTAAAACCTTTATATGATTTATTGAAAAAAAATGTCGAATGGGTGTGGACTCGCGAGTGTGACAAAGCTTTTATTAAAATCAAAAAATTATTAAGTAGTGCTCCGGTGCTCGCTCACTACGACCCGGAGCTGCCGCTAATCCTGGCGGTGGACAGCAGCGCCTACGGACTGGGCGCGATTCTGGCGCAGCGCAGCGCTGACGGCCGCGAGCGTCCAGTCAGCTGTGCTTCTCGCACGCTCAACGCCGCGGAGCGCAACTACTCCCAGCTCGACAAGGAGGCCTTGGCTATTGTGTTCGGTGTCACTAAGCACCACCAGTATCTATACGGCAGACATTTTATACTCCGCAGTGATCATAAGCCCTTAAGTTATATCTTCGGCAAAAATAAAGGCATCCCTACTACGGCCGCCAGCAGACTACAGCGCTATGCCGTGACGTTGGCCGCTTACGACTTCACGGTCGAGTTCGTGAGGTCCGCGGAAAACTGTCAGGCCGATGCGCTGTCTCGACTTCCTTTGCCGCGCTCGTCTGGTGGACGAGGCACAAAGGAATACGAGGCAGCCACTTACTTAAATTTTGTGCAAGAGAGTTTCCCCCTTAGTTTTAAAGATATTAAAACTGAAACGGCAAAAGATCCCATTTTAAGCAAAATTTATGGTTATGTTTTATACGGCTGGCCTACGACAGTGGATAAGGAATATGATGCGTATTTTAGGCGCAAAGAAAATATCTGCATCGAACAAGGCTGCTTATTGTGGGGTTACAAAATAATAATACCGAGGACATTGCAAAACGCTATTCTAAAAGAGATTCATGATGGACACCCCGGTATTGTTAAAATGAAGCAAATAGCTCGTAATTACGTATGGTGGGCGACTTTAGACGCGGATATCGAGCGGACGGCGCGCGATTGCGGCGCGTGTCTCGCGGTGCGGCCCGCGCCACCACCGGCTCCGCTCCACTCCTGGCCGTGGCCTACCGAGCCGTGGTCCCGTCTCCATCTCGACTATTTAGGACCATTCAATAATAAACATTACCTAGTTATTATTGATGCTCATTCTAAATGGATCGAAGCGGAGAAGGTCAGTAGTACATCGGCGGCCAACATGATTTCTATTCTTAGGAAAATATTTGCCCGCTTTGGATTACCAAAAAGAATAGTTAGCGACAACGGCCCTCCTTTCACGTCAATGGAGGTCGCGAAGTATTTCCGACGAAACGGAATACGGCATACGCTCACGGCTCCGTACCATCCCGCCAGCAACGGAGCGGCTGAAAACGCAGTGCGTTCGGTGAAAGGAGCTTTGAAAAAGGCTTTTTTAGAAAACGAGGATGAGGATATTGCTTTAAGCAGATTTTTATTCTCGTATCGTAACACCGAGCATAGTACGACCGGGCGGGAACCGTCGGTGGCACTGCTCGGCAGGCGGCTGCGCGGGCGCCTCGATCTGCTACGGCCCGACACTGATGAGCGCGTCCGCGACCGGCAACTCGCCAGTGAGCGGAGACGAGACGCACCGCTGAGGGATGTAGCTCCCGGAGACACGGTGTTGATTCGAGACTACTCGAGGCGCAATCGGAAGTGGGCGGAAGGTGTGGTACTAGATCGTTCGAGTCCAGTGTCGTACTCCGTTAAAACGAGTGATGGTCAAATACATAAGCGACACTTAGATCAGATAATGGGCGATAAAAATCGTAAATCACGCTTTTCCCTGACGCAAATAGAGGCCTGCCGAGCGCCTAGTCAGAGTGCAGTAACAGAAGACGATAGTGGGGTTAGAGAGTCGAACGGGGAGGATGAGCTGGCTGATCGTTCGTCTCCGGAAGAGAGTTTGATATTACCTACGGATCAAACCTCTCCGTGTGCTCCGGGAGGTCGTGTCCGACGGCAGGCCGCTGTTCAATGCATACAAAAAATTAAGAAAAACCTGTAAAATTATTCATAATATATTAAAAATACCTGTGCCCCCCGTAAATTACTTTAATATTTAGTACCTAGTTTATTATTATAAATAAACCTCTGCATTTTGTACAAAATTGTCAAGTGTTAAAATATTTTATGTCACTAGTATTTAAAGTAAGTATTATTTATGTGCACTATATATAAATGCATACATTATTCATTTAAACTGCATATTGTCAAATTGTCATTAGTTGTTGGTTTTGTTTGTTGTCAATTACAAATCGTGTAATCTAAGTCTATGTATTAGCTAATAAGTATACCTATAGTGTGTATAATAAGAAGGGAGGTGTTGTGTATGATATGTGTAATGTAGGGTAGTTACTATATTATTTTAATAAATCAGTCTGCTCTGGATCTCAGCGTTTCACTGACGTAACAAAAGCAAGCCGTACGTGCTTCATGAATAGGAATTATTTATGATGACTTGTGCAGTTAAATTGTGTCACAACATAAGTAAAAATCGGCTGTCTGTAAATTCGGTATTTGATTCGGTAAATGATAGTTGAACGTGACGTCATAAGAAAATACTGATGGGCCGATTCTACTTTGTTGCTCGTTCCGCGCTCTCGCTTGTATTTCAAACCTTAAATGGAACGCCTCAGAGCGAGGTAACGCCGCATGAGTCATGTCTTTTCGTGCGTGCAGCCGGCTCCATCGAATTATAAGACGTTTTCGCGTCAAAAACTAAATAAATGTTACTACTTTTCGCCATGTTTCAAAGTATGCGCCACTTTTCACAGTTAAATTTTAAATCTTTTACTGTTTTTTTTATGAAATTGAACATTTTATGTATTTTTTTTATTTAATTAGAGAACATTTTGTTTAAATGCTCAATGTTTCCCGATCGTTAAAATATTTTCACCGACAATATTGTCTCAACCGATTTATTTTAAAACAGTTGCTAGTGTTATTTACTTACGTAAATAAATAAACATTCCCGTGATACAACAACTTTAAATTAACATTTTACATTTGTAGAGTTTTATATATATATGTTACATCATATATATATTCCATCAAAGTATGGAAAACATAAAATTATATCGTGAGGAAACCTGCATGCCTGATGATTAAAGTCTTTGAAGGTATGTCACCAACACGCATTGGGCCAGCACATCGGTGAACTATGGCCCAATACCCTCCTCGCCTAATTTCGAGGAAGGAGATCCGTGCCCAGCAGTGGGACATATAAGGGTTAATACTTTACTTTTATACACTTTATACTTTCAGATACTTAAAAATCTTAACGTCAATAAAATCCGTAAAATTTGTTACATTATAATCTCACAAATGTCTTTAGCCGCACTATTATGAGAACGAAGGCTCCACAAACCATTTCCGCATACTACATTGGCTATGATAAGTCCATAGATATTATTATTATATTATTACTCTGCTATGATATAAAATATTGTCATTCGTTGTATTACTCTCAATCCAAATTCGCCATATATTTTTTACTACTAAAGGTATCTTTTTTAAAGTCCATTCCTTTTTGATAAACAGTTTTACTGAAAACCATTATTCATATTGAAATTATCTATCTCTGATTATCAATTAGATTTATAAAAAAAACTTTAAGAATGAGAAGAAAATGCTCTGTCATTTGCTTTTTTAGGTAAAAAAAGAACCAAGATCCAGTAAGATTCTAGAGCTTAGGAAATGATGAAGGTTAGGTCAATATTTCATAGTTTGTTAATAATAAAATATATTATATCGCTTGTTAAAATAAATAATAATTGTTAAAAGAATGTATTGTTGGCAGGAAATTTGAAAGACAAAAGATTATTAAAAAAACTGTACCTAAGTTGAAGCAATATATTCCATGTTGAACCTAGCTAAGCCTATCCAATTTCCAGCTGCCAATCTAAAGCACAAAAGTTATTATTTAAAAAAGCCTCAGAGAAGCTCGGATTCGGTCAAAAGCTCTACGGGAATACATCGAAATATTAATCTCAAAGGAGATTTTGACATAAGCCGGTAATAAAGCTCTCACAAAAGTGAAATACAAAGCAATGTTGTGTAATAAATCTGTGACAGAGGTGCATATCGTTTGCACTGGGGCTTTGTGAAAAAGCTTTCATTCGAGCTTTCACATAAAAATATTCTACAAAGCTTTTTTATAAAGCAAACATCGGAAATATTTTTATGATTTATTGATTTATTCATTTGATAATATTATGAATATTTTAATTTTATTACGAGAAATATATTCATACATAGTAGATAAAGACACGCTCTTAAGATAAAGAAGAGGAAACATCTTATCTTTAGGAAAGGTGAAGCATGAGTAATTTCTAGGTCTATTTTTTTTAAACAAGATCAATTTTCAGAAGAAACAAAGAAGCAGTTGCCGCTCTAAGTCTAGAAGCCAGGTTATGCAGAACTTTAACCTGCCAAGACTCCTTTTTTGCAGTCGCATTAAAACCACCGCCAGTTGCATTCACTCGTTTAAAGAGGGATTGTCTCGGATCTAAATAACCTGTTATTTAGATCCGAGACAACACTCACTAGTTTAAGCGAGTGCCCTCCTATAGATAGCCTTTTTTTTTTGATGACGCAGCGGAAATCCTTTTCAGACCCTACCAGGGCCTTGGGTAGGCGCGCTGGCTTATGTGGGGACTCGCATTAGGTGCACTACCCCAGTAAAACCGCTGCGTGAGCCTTCAGCTGCTATTTGAGGGACCCGGATCGCAGGCAACGGTAAACCCTCAGCGACAGACTGGTCCCGGCAAGACCAGATTCCCCACAATAGGGAGACTGCCCGGCTACGACTTGGCAGTCTCCTATAGATAGCCTGGATAGCCATTAACAAGACATTAAAGAGGTGGTCGGTACTCGAGGAACATTATTCCCTGGTTTAACTCGATGCCAATGAACATTCACACATTCAACACTCTTGCTACAGGCACCCCGGTGTCCCTCATTTGACCTATAAGCGGGGTACGGGGTACGCTCTCTTGCATTCCCCAGATCCCCTGCCTCCAGTTGCCAGAACCAACCCGTCCCGTGTATTTTATTTTCCTTATTTTTAATTTCATCCTCTAAAAGAGCTTAAAATACGTTTGCGTAGGACGGAATGAAAGGTTATATAAATTAAAGCTATTTTTGTATGCGTACAATAAATATAACAGTCCATGACCTATTAGAATGTTTCATATATTTTTTTAATCCTACCTTAAAATATTCATCATCATCATCGTCATCATCAGCCTTTATCCGTCTACTGCTGAACAAAGGCCTCCCCTCATTGAACGCCAAGACGACCGATCCCTTGCTACTTGCATCCAATGCGGACCTTAGAATATTAAAATAATATAAATTAGAAAAATTATCATATAAAATATATAATAGAATGTGTTCCATTTATAGAAAATAATTAAGAAACGACATCAATCTATATCAAATCAATCTTCAAAGGCTTCTATCAAAAAACATTTCAATCGGCATTCAAAACATGAGGTTGTTTTATTCAACTATCATCATTGTCAAACTGTTACCATCTCATAGTGTACAGCCAAACTAAAAACATCCCATGTTTCTTCAGCCACTTTTTGAGGGTCCCGGATCTGCAAACATGATCATCACAGTGACAGTGTAACATATATAATTTAGTTACATAGTTATAATTAAAAATAATAATTTATAATATTCGTTAGGATTTAGAGATTTTTATTAGATTAGTTCTCGACTTCGTTATCCTCGGATACTATTGGTCATGACGTATTACGACGTCATGACAAAATGAGATGTGGAGAATGCCTCGAAGTCGAGGCGTGGCGATGACAAACCGTCGTCTCTTTTGTCTCCCAGGCGTTGCCGTCGCGGTCGGTGCCGTGTTTATCCTGAGCGTGGCTGAGGAAAGGCTTTTATTTAATTTTAAATCATTTTATTCTATTTTAAAAGCCGTCACAACAGGCCAGTCTGTTGTGACGGCCTGTTAACAAAGGCCAGGCTACTCGTAAGAGGACTGTCAGGCCGTCTTGTATCACTCTTAATAAACGTCATGTCAATATCTCATATCGGCTGTTGCCTCTGCTTTCTCATTTCATCAAGTCACTTAGCCCTATAGATATTTATATCTATAAATGCACGTATCTGGGTCAGCCTGAGGTAACCGAATGAAACATTCGAATACGCACGGAGTCTGTACGTGTAATGGAATTTCAGAAGTTGTATTAAAATATCCATTTGATATATTTGTTTTGCCCTTAGACAAGGGTCGACGTGAGTAGGTATCTATTTCAGTAGTCCCTTATACCTAAATCTAATGGTATTGTGTTTCGGATATCGATTATACGGTACAAAAATGTTTGCTCTCAGGTTTAGGGGATTTTTAATTTCATTAGTGGTTTTTTGCGGCTATAGTCTAGAGTATAGGTTTGGCCTCTTGAAGACAGGTCCGGGTTGGATCCTAACCTACTGTTGTGCCCTGAAATGGATTTTTTTGTGTTATTTCTACGCGCACATAAAGTATGCAAGATATAAATAATTATATCGGTGGGACCGTCCCGTGAAGCGTGTGTTATTCTGATGTATGAGCTACATTATTGTAAAGTTTCGTTAAAATCCATTCAGTTGTTTTTTCGTGAAAGAGTAACAAACATCTATACATCCGTCCATACTTACAAAGTTTCGCATTTATAATATTAGTAGGATTGAATTTAATCTAATAGAAGCACATTTTACAGAAACGGGCCCGCCGCTTCAAGAACCAAATCCTGTGCGACCTTCACTTTGCGGACGTGGCGCTGATGGAGTGCAGTGACTTCATGCAGCAGCTGCGGAGCTTCAAGCCGCAATCCCTCGGCTGTGCGGTGGCGCGCCGCAAGTCCTCCACCACTCTCATATTCCCGCTACCACCACAAGCGTGTTCAGGTAATGTGATAACTGTAAATATTTCTGAACATAGAACATAGTTTATTGTACCACACTCTGCTGGTGCTATTAGGCACTAGTAAAACAGCCTTATTCTTCTGTAAAACTTCACTCTGTTATGAAAACAAGAGTAACATAAGTTTTTGAATAAGTATCTCGCAGATGTGCTGATGTGATAATAAAAAAACTTATTCATATTCATTGGGGACGATGGGGTTGACGGCTTCCCTTCTGGTGATTTGCTTATCCAATTCGCAAAAGAATAAAAATTAATATATAATAGAATCCTACGTTCTATCATATATAGTTAGAACAAAGAACCAAAACGCAGATCTCAGGTACGAGTAGCCTATATCAACGTGAACATATTTGAGCTGTGCAATATAATATTATATGCTTAGACCTGATAGTAAGATAAAGGCTACATTCCAATATCGAGCAGAGACATACAGTATGTAGAAATAGCAGTGGAGAGAGGTGAGTTATAGTCGCAAAATCGTGTTGAGGTACTGTTCTTGCGATAGGTAAGAATGGAAAGTTATAAAAGGAAATATTGTAGCTATATTCTGTGTCTTTCTACAGATAAAAACACAATTCAAATATCTGCCCAGGAGATAAAAAAGAGTCGAGCCACTTTGTAAAATTATCAACTTTCCTCGTAGAGATTTAAACCAGCAATATCTTTTATGATCAACAACTAAACTAGAAGAGCTAAACAAGTTTCTCGTTAATCCTTAGAAGTTTAGAATATTAATTATTTTAATAAAATTCCAAGCAATATTAAGGGCCTGTTTCACGATCTCCAGTTAAGTTCCCAATAGGCTATCGGCAACATATTTGACAGATATTTGACAGATACTCCATACTCTATCTGTCAAATATGTTGCCGATAGCCAATTGGGAACTTAACTGGAGATTGTGAAACAGGCCCTAAGTCTTAAGACTAGGAACATAAATTTAATAACCACTAACCTTTATGATCTTCTGAGAAGTCCGGAAGGCCGGGATTTATTAATTCTTATAAAATTATGGTCTACAGGAGGACCTTCGATAAAATTTATTTAATTACTATAATTTATTTAATAACTAACTGTTTGTAGTTTTATCTGCGTAACTTAACAAGAAATCGCAATTTAAAATTAATATAATAATGGCTCCAAAAATCTGACGGTGATAAACTCTCTCCTCAAAATGAATATAATTTGTACAAGTGCTAAAAGTTCTTAATTTGCTGACAAGACCCTTAATTAAAGTGATAAATCAAAAACCCTCATTCAGCTTTAATAAAAAACTTCCAAATTCAAGAATAGATTGAACGGAAAAATATCGGATAATTTGAAAAATTTAACTAAACTAGGGAAACGTGATTATACACTAGAAGTATTTGGTATGTTTGGTAAGAATATCTCATCCTTTTCACGATCACACTAAGACATTGGCTGCTGGAAGGAATGCACTTACCGCGCACACGCCTGTCTGGGCGCCTGTAAGAACTGTTTATGTTGATAAGCTGCCTATTCTTTCATAGGTTAGGCAGTGTTATTACTGTTACCGAGACTTGTCATTATAACTCTTAAAAAAGGTGAACATTATATCCCGTGGCCAGTTTTACATGAATGTACATAAAGTAAAGTAATCAACTCATATTATACTATGTCCCGTTGAGTACGGATCTTCACCCTGAAGTCAGACGAGGAGGATATTGGGAAATCGTTCACCAATGAGCTGACTTCATGTAGGCTGATGAACTTCACAAACATTAAAAGACTTTTCAATCTTATCAGGCTTCTTTATGATGTTTTTCTTCTCCGGTGGAAATTAATATATGTACATAATGTAAGAATATAATTAATATGTCCTACACAACTAGACAATAGTTTGTCTTGTTTGATTATACATCTTATACAGGTTATCTGCTGGTTTGTCTATGCAAAGAATATATAAAAGTAAAGTATATAAAAAAGAACGAGGTAGAGAAAACTTGTCTATCCATCCAAACTAACCAGTAATAAACCAGCCTTGTCGTTATTTATGCCGTGCGAGGCTGTAATCAATTTGGCCGGGTGTCTCGGCCCATTGTGTGTCCACTTTTTCAAGGCAATAAGGAAATTAGAGCTAGAGTCATCGCCACTTTAGAAGTCCGATAGACGCGGCGCTGCGGTCTCATAACTCAATGTTGCCAATTTATAGTGTAATGATTTTCCACCAAGTCTAGTACAAAAAAAAAAAAAAATTACAGGGCCTATGGTCAGTAGTGGATTGATAAAGACTGAGTATGATAATAATGACAAAAACAATTATAGCAGCAAAATAAAAATCTCCCTGCCAGGTTTTAGTAAAATAAAACATTTTTTTATAAATATTTCATTCTATTATATAGTATTTTTACGTATAACCGATTAGTAGAATTCATCTAAAACAAGCTTCTTCGGATGTGTTCGGCTTTTGCCAGGAGTGACGATTTTCTCAGAAGTAATTGCTGCCATTGTTACTTCGTTTGTTATTCGACCTTTTTTACAGAAACACCTGAAAATATCATTCATCTGAACAAGGTTTTAATTCTTTTACCTTGTATTTAAATTCATATAAAATATCATAAGATAAATGTAGGTATAGAGTTAATGATAATATTTTAACCATAAATAAGGCAAAAATGAGTGACTCTGGCATCTCTAAAATTTACCTGTCATGGCTGTGACATTTATAAACATATTATTTAACGGGGTTAATTGTTGTTTATTTTTACTTTCTAATTTACAAAGTTATTTCACTTTAACGATCATTATACGGCCTTAAATTTTTACACCTCACTTTATATTATATGCTCCATATTTCACGTAAAACAATTTAAAATTTCACAACTTCTTACTCCAGACAGATGTCAAGATGTCAATCTTGTCAAATTTAGTTTAGGCATTAGTCGCAGGACTTTAAAAGTGGCGAGGACTATAGGTACGATACAATATATTGTCATTTTTGTTCGTGTTAAAAATTCTTTTTGTTTTTAATTTCTTTTGAAAATCTATCAACATAAAACGTTTATGTTTCTTACCAGGTAGTACAAGCAAATGCCTTCATAAAATAAATATTTTTATCTTAATTATCGCATTTACCACACACAACCAATTGCTCATTTATAAAAAAAAACTCTCTTCTTTTTTTTTTAAACTTTCACGTAACTTTTAATCGCTGCAACGCGGTCTATACTTCGATCTTCGGTTTTAAGCAAAGTGTTTCGATACCATAATTACAACTCTCTCTTTTTATTTAAGAGCTTTGCTTTTATCGCTGGAGTATTTTATAAATATCATAGAAGGAAAGATTGAGGAAAAAAGGGGAAGAGGTAGACCGATACGAACTTATATGGAATAAATAAAGGAGAAGGTACAGTTTATGTCGCATCAGGAGGTAAGGTGTTGGCAGAGAAAGAAGTGAGTGGCGAATACTCCACCATAATTACAACAACCAACCATATTTCGTTCGAAAGCACAGGTGTGCTTCTATATAAACAAGACGTCCCTACAAAGCTTCTAATACAATTTATAAAAACCCAAAATCATTTTTCGTTATCGATCTCATATCTCAAAAGCTGCAGTTTAATGAATAATGATATTCAGGCCACGGGTAAATTGGTCGTAAATTGTGCCCATAGATCAAACAATAGACCGATGGGGGACCGCGTTTGCTTTTCATACCCTCATGTTTGTACTCGTTTGTTTCGTCTAAATTCAAAATCATGGGCGCCATTTTAAAATAAAAAATATATTAAACACATTAAATATCACCAATAGTTTTAATATTGGTTTAGAATTTAGATTATATTTTTTAGATTTAATTCACAAATCAATCCGGTGACGCTTCAGTCGGTATACAAGTTATTTATCTAAACTGCAACTATGCGACTGCATCGATTTGTATCTAAAGGACAACGTCTGTGGGGTCCGCTAGTATATTATATAAAAAAGTAAAGTATCAACCCTTATAATATGTCCCACTGCTGGGCACGGTCTCCTTCCTCGAAATCAGGCGAGGAAGGTAATGGGCCAATAGTCCACCGCGCTGGCCCAGTGCGGGTTGATGAACTTCACATACCTTCAAAGACTTTCAATCTCATCAGGCATGCAGGTTTACTCACGATGTTTTTCTTCACCGGTGAGCGAACGATGGTCTCGTGTGCACTTAGAAATTTAGAAAAAACCCATTTCAAGGCACACACGGACGGGTCAGGATCGAACCCGGAACCCCTCGCATAAAAGGCCGAGTCCGTCCACCACTGGACCACCGTCGCTCGCATATATTATATAAATATTTTAAATAAGACAATTTATTAAACCCCGAATAATTCATTTTTTTTATACCATAATAAAGAAAAGATCTCGTATACACAGGAAGGAAACAGATACGTTAAATCCATTAAACAACAAATCCTTATCTTTCTATTTAATTGAATTCCCCTTTATAAAGGGCCCTACCAACTAAGACTACACATAAACCGTTTTATCTTAAAATAAATCGGGACCAGGGCTGTTAAAACCCTTAGCGATCGTGTAATCGGTACAAAGGTTCCCGTTTTCATTTAATTGTCATAATAAAGAGTAACAGCCAGAAAACCTTCATTAGTAGACGCAATTTTAGTAAATTCTATGTAGTTTTTATAGTGTAACAACTTTAACGGAATTTATCGCGCCTTATTGTGATTTCTAGTTTACATAAACCATGGTCCAACCATGTATATTTTTTTTATAATTTGTTTAATTCGCGTAAAAATTAGAAAACAACCGATGCAGTTTTACTCAAATTTTACTTCTGTTCCATAAAGTTTTAGAGTTTTCAGTGACTTTGAAGAATTGCTCGTTTGAAAAGAATTTGAAAAGAAAGAAATTATTATAAATAATTGTGATTACAAGGCAATTATCCACTCTTTGTGACATGACATATTTTTTGGGAGTTCAAACGACTTGAACTTTGATTAAGTTGAACCTTGTATAGTTCTGGATAGGGAAACTTTTTTTTTTTGATGACGCAGTGGAAATCGTTTTCGGACCCTACCTGGGCCTTGAGTAGGCGCGCTGGCGTGTGTGGGGACTCGCATTGGGTGCTTTACCCCACAAAATGCTATGCTATTTGAGGGACCCGGATCGCAGGCAACGGGAAACCCTTAGCGACAGACTGGTCCCGGCAAGACCAGATTCTCCACAATGTATAGGGGAACCTTGTATAGTGCTTATTAGCTTATAGTTGTATATATGTAACCTACAAAACCCAGCAAAGTGCACGTAAATTATGAATTCAAGCGAAGCCGTAACGACATCCTTGCAATGAATATTTATCATTCCGAACGGTAACGAGTCAGAAGAAAAAATCTAATCCACTAACCCTAATTGAGTGGCCGCTGCGGTATTCTAATAACGGAACTCGTTTGAGAAAATACACAATCAGTTTAATGAAATGTGAAAGATTTCTCATCCTACTAATATTATAAATGCGAAAGTATGTGAAGATGTTTGTTACTCTTTCACGCAAAAGCAAGCAAAAAAAATGTATTTTGATAAAACTTCGTAATAATATAGCTTATACATCAGATTAACACATCATTCATTTCCGTATTCCCACGGGAACGCGGAGCGCTGCTATACTACCGGTTTAAACTTAGTTAACGCAGGCGAAGTTGTGGGAACAGCTAGTTATTGATGTTAGTTGTTATGACAGGTGGTAGTGGGATGGTCACACACTCAGAAGAATACATGGCCGATAGACCAATAAGGTTCAAGAGAAGAGGGGATGTTTAGATAGACGCAGTGTTGGTTGGCCATTAACCAGGTGGCAAAACTATCTCCGAGCAGTGGCAGGTCCGCGTTAGGTGCGAGTAGCAAGGCAGTTGTCTTGTCGTTCATTGAGGGAGGCATATGTTCAGCAGTAGACAGATAAAGCCTTATGATGATGATGATATGTATATCTATACTTATATAATAAAATTCGCTCACAAGCCTAATCCACAAAACAGATTTGAAAAATTATGTCACGAATGGAAAAAAAATATCCCCATATCCCTTTCCATAGGGATATGGATCCCTATGGAAACTACGTAGGAAAAACCTCGGAGCGCTGCTGGTTAAACAGAACTGTAGACAATTCAATTATGGAATTTTACCAAAAACATTCCGGAAATTAAAATTCTCTATCATAAAATCGTATTCTGAAAATATCCATTCAACTGAAAAATATTCCACAATCAACGGTAATAATCTCTTGTGGTATTCAAATGATTCTCAACCAGCAGTGCTATTCTGTAAGAAAGGCAGCGCTGTCGCAACGCTGCGACGAGCTCGTCTCGGCGCTCAGCTTTGACGTTGCTAGGGTGTTTGATATGGTTGGACAAGCTTAGTGAATACCAACTTGAATTCACAGCGCTGTCACAGCTTTGCGACAGCGCTGTGTTTCTTACAGAATAGCACTGCTGAGTTCGATCGATCAATCAAATTCGTTCAAGATTTCCTCGTCACATCGTTTATGGACGAGTCGGGCGTGAAATTACCTTTTTAGTTTTGGCATCGAATCCCTTAAAACAGCGGAATTGATCCTTTTGTTTGAGAAGCCATCTAGGCCGTTTAGGTTTCGGAATATTTGTCCAAATATCTTTCCGTACTTTATTTCCTAATATAATATTATCAATGTGAAAATGTATGGGAGATAGACGGAAGAAACGTAACTTATATATTTCATTGTTTTACTATGTTTATAGTACAATTGCTTCGGAATTTTAGAACTATGGAAAAATGCATCATTACTATTTTGTTTTAATCCACTGAACATGCGATGCCTCATGACATTTAACGGAAATTCTAAACTAATTTTTCAAAAAGTTTTATGTCAGCTGCTGTAAGTAAACTAGTTTATGTTTCAATCATTTGAACGAATTTCAATCATTATAAGGAAACCACTTTTTCCTATTTTATCACAGTATATCGCATATAATATCCCAAAAATAACGTCTGACACCTCCTCCCGTGACCATGGTTGCTGTAAAGTATCCGAAACATCGCGCTCATAAAAAACGTAATTAACCGCGATAAAATCCGTAAAAGTTGTTTCATTATAATGAGTGAAATTCGCGTAAGCATAAGAATACAACATTAAAATAATAATATGATCCTCATATTATTTATACAAAGTTGCCAGAACAGGTAGTTTATAGTTGACGTACGAAAGCCATTTCGACGTATATAAAATCAAATTCAGCCTATCTGTCGTACACAGTCAATAACTGTCAGACTTGGATGGAGGAAACGTGTACCCAAACCGTTATTTTAAAGGTATTATTTATAAACGACGAGCGGCTGTCAGACGTAAATTTAATTTGTATTGTCATTTCAAAGGGGATCATAGAACATTAGGTAACTAAGGGCAGATTGCATTGACCGATTTTAGCAAATATGTAATCGTTAAAGATGGCGGTAACGAACGTCAGTGACTAAGAGCGTTGTTTGTTACAGACGTTAAAATTTAACGAAGTCTCTTACGTTAACAGATGATTTGAAACAACCGACCCTAAATATGATTATTTTGACGGTAGCAAAAGAGGCGTTATTTCGAGCAGCGGCAATAAACGATGATGATAATTAAATGTTATTTAAATACTTATATCTGCTTAAACGAGTGGAGGCCGCGTTTAGGTAGACGAAGTGTTGGTCGGCCATTAACCAGATGGGAAGACGATCTCCGTGCAGTGGCAGGTCCGCGTTGGATGCGAGTAGCAAGGGATCGGTCGTCTTGGCGTTCATTGAGGGAGGCCTATGTTCAGCAGTGGACGGATAAAGGCTGATGATGATGATGATGATCTGCTTAAAGCCCAGCTTACTAGTATTAGATATATTTCAAATACAATTAAAAATATAATATTATGTTTATAAAAGATTAAAATAAACAGACAAACTGGACGGACAGCCCGGTTTCCGAAAGGCTGATCAATGCAAAGGTTGACGCAACGCAACGCAAAGGCCTTTTGTTATTGTAAGCAAAGCTACGTGAATGAAATTTTAGTATAGACTTTTTCATCATATTATTTTCTAACTAACTAGGAAGGAGAACACAATAAGTAAAAATTTACAAAATAGATTTCAATTCCAAAGAAGTGTCCTTTTTTGCTACCTTCTGGAACTGTACATCGAAATTTTCGGAAACGATAGTAATTCTACTCATCTATATATCTTATGTAAACTATGTGAAATGAACAGAGCGCGCATTGTACTTATTTCTGGTGCCTCGTCTTAAGCAAATATAATTATCCTAACACATATTGTGACCAGGATATAAAGAACACAATTTCTACAATTTCTAAATAAGATAATAAACGACAATGGACAAAAGGGTGAACTCATCTATTTAATAATAATGGCAGTCTAGTGTGAATTACCTAATGGTGGGCTGTTCCAAGATTGAGTGAGGTGTGGGCAGGTGACGGATGGCACCGTTTCAGCGACGCACAGGGCTTTGGTGATAGATGGGAACATTTGAGTGAAGTAGGACATCGATAATGAAGGGCTATATTTGCACTGATGTAGAAACTGATGGAGACATTGTAAAAATTATTAACAATCACTATAATTTTAACGCCAGAGAAGCTCTTGGCTTAGTGGTAATAGCAGCGCGGATTGATTCACCAGGTTAAGCAACGCTTGCCAAGATTGGTCCGTGGATGGGTGACCATCTTTACATACCGAAACTCCTCTGTGCCTCGAAAAGCACATTAAGCCGTTGGTCCCGGCTGTCATGCCTAGATATTTGACAGTCGTTACGGGTCGTTAAAAGTCCGTGAGTGACAGTCTTATCACAGGGTAAAGTATCACTCAGTTACCAGGTTGTGGAGGTCAGATAGGCAGTCACTCCGTTTAAAATACTGGTCTTCTGTTGAGTTAGGTAAGACTAGAAGCCGACCTCAAAATAGCTCAAATTATGTGAAGTCAATCTTCAAAAAGCCAAACTTCTACCATTCGATTAAATACCAACGTGGATAATAGCGGGATCGTCATATTATTTCACCAACAGCTGCGGTAGATTACGACGTAATGAAGGGAAAAGATATTTACTTCCAAAACCACTAATTTAAGTGTCCTGCCGCATTGAAATCCTTTTAAAATTAAAGGATTTGTCGCAAAATACTCGACTCGGTCAAAGTTATAATCCAGTTAGAGCCATTCATATTTCACGATAAGGAAGGGACTGGAATATCTTTAAATGAAATATTTAGTGTACATCATTTGCCCTTCATTTTCAAATTCTATTTTGTTAATTATAAATTAACGAAATTAAATTTAAGGCTTTTATATATTAAAGAGTGGAAGCCGGCCTCTCCGTGTTAGATGCGAGTGGGAACTAGCAAGGGATTGGTCGTTTTGGCGTTCATTAAAGAAGGTCTATGTTTAGCAATGACTGATTATGATAATGTCAATAATGAAATATGAGTGTTAATCTCTTGCTCACATAATGCCGACGTAAAGTGACATCTATGCCGTCGCGTTTAGGCTTATGAGTTTCCGGTTTATCTTTTTGGGAAAAAAGAGCACAACGAATCTACATAACCTTTGGATGAGGATGCGTATAAGCTTATATAGTCAGCATAAGGATCCAACTGCTCGTTAGCCTTAGAAGGTCATAAGACCAAAACATACATCGTTAAATTGCGTACTTCAACCACAAAAACTTGGTCCCGGGCAAACTCTTTTTAAGATCTCTCTTCTATTTTCGAACATTGATACTTTATTTTGATAAGGTATCCTCTGTTTTATCCATACTCTTAATTTAGTTTAACAAATACGCAATATAATTTTCAATTAATAAAAATATACAAAATCAAATTTAAAATTTCGGTAAAACTTCGGTTTAACGTTTTCCAAAACACACAGTGAAATATTAATTGAATCCTTTACGTGTGATGATAAAGCACGAAGCTCATAAAAACTCGCCGTCCGTTTTGCGGTGTCATTTGATGCGCAAATAAAAAAATATTCAGATAAAATATTATTCAGGTTGAACCATTAATTATTGTTTATCGGAAATATACAAATTTTGGAATCGAGTAAACATTAATTTTAATTAAAAATAAAAAACGAGTTTTTAAATACCTCGGTCTGTTTGATTAAATAGTCGCTTTATGGAGAGGATCATTAGCTGAATAGGATTTTAAAATAACATGGTTGTTTTCATTATTGTAAGCACAGGTTTATAAATATAGATTGAAAGGATTTAAAACGGGATATTTACTACCTTTTTTTCTCATGAACAAGAGATTTGTAGGCGATATCGAAATATCGCGAAATAAAAATAAAAAATCTTTATATATCGCGGATTCTGTTTTAATAAAACCTGATTAATTTCCCGCTTTAATTCATGACTATCATTTGTTTTATTTTATTTTTAAACACGTATATTTTGAAGTACGATTGTTATTCAACAGTAAGGAACCGTTTGCGCCGCTTTTTACGGAGCGTTAAAAAAGCGTTTGAATGAGACAAAATATGGATACCCACGTAATATCAGTTCATACGAAGACGCTTCTCAAGCGCGGCGCTTTTTTATCGACCACTGTTGGATTTTCAACGTTGAGCATTGGACGTTAAATCGAATTTACCATGTGAAGCTCGCAACTCACGCACGCTAACGTCGGCATTTAAGGCGATGCATATAAAGTACTCGTGGGAAAGGGGCATTAAGTTTATTTTCTTAAAGAATCATCATCATCATCATCATCCTCAACCTTCATCAGTCCACTACTGGACTTCCTCAGTGAACGCCAAGACGACCGTTCCTCTGCCACTCGCATCCAATATGGAAGAAGAAGGAACACAAGAGCTTATTTTCGATTTTTGTTCCTATGAGTACCTACTATACTAAGTAAGCCATTTTAAAACTTTGATTTTTATGATTTGGGGTCGAGGGCTTAAGGTGTTTCAAAGTTGTTAGGTTGTTACTTCTGAAAAAAAATACATTTCTAAAAACAATATTTGAGAGGCATGATCTAACTTTAGATCAACAAAAATATAGACGAGTTATTTTCCAATCGGACCCAAACACAATACGTGAAATGAGAGCCTCAACCGTGAAACGGAAATTAATATTTCCTTTGTAAACCGTTCACCAACTATGTGGGTCACTAATGCTTTTTTATCCGTTGTTTTGGCGCTTACGCTCTTTTGTACATACTATGTACAGGAATTCAGAATAATTACTTACGTTTGAATATTTTTTAAAGTTTGATGTACTGGTTACTTACGAGATTCGAATCTAAGTTTAGACAATTTGTGTAATCTATGCTCTTATAAACTTAGAGTTATCTTTTGTTTATAGGCTCTAATATCCAAAACCACTTTCTTTATTTAAAAAGGCAGTTTTTTTATTTCACAGCCTAATGCTTGAGGACGTCTATTGGACCTCTAAAATAAATTAGAGGTCATAAATTAACTTGTATAAAACATTTAAGTCAATCGTTCATATTCCTTGACGGCAATGGTCCCAGAAGGAAGCCACCGTTCGACTAGCTAGTGAGAAAGGAGGCCGCTGTCGATGCCTCACCCTGCAAGCGATGCGCAAAATTAAACCCTGACTCCGATTCAGGATGGAACCTTGCCTTTCTGGCTGTTGTCTGCAGATCCATAACTTAACGAAAAGGCTGATGGCGCTCCCAGTGGCATCATTCATTTTAAATATACTTTTCTTTATTATTTACTAAATATTTTAACAATCAACGATGGGTGAACAAAGATAGGTGCTGACTTTATGCGTAGGTTACTAACATGTTAATATTATGTTATATTATGTTACGTTCATCATCATCATCATCAGCCTTTATCCGTCCACTGCTGAACAACGATGTTACGTTACATAATAATAATACTACTGGGATTACATGAATTGTACATGAGGTAATAATAATGTATTTTCCTATAGGGATTACATAGATTATAATATTAGATTAGTTTGTCAAATAATATTCTGGAATGTTCCTTGTAAATAAATTACTTTTTTACAGATTTCCTTGGGGCAAAATGTGAATTTTTCAATCATGACGTTTTAGATAATGGCAAATAACTGACCATGATCGCTGTAAATAATCAAACTGCAATAAAATTCCATTGCGCGTGTGTGAGGTGTGTAATTGTGTACCTAGAGTCATCGCCACTTTAGAAGTCCGATAGACGCGGCGCTGCGGTCTCATAACTCAATGTTGCCAATTTATAGTGTAATGATTTTCCACCAAGTCTAGTACAATTAAAAATTTAAATAATTATAGGGCCTATGGTCAGTAGTGGATTGATAAAGACTGAGTATGATAATAATGACAAAAATAATTATAGCAGCAAAATAAAAATCTCCCTGCCAGGTTTTAGTAAAATAAAACATTTTTTTTTTTTGTAAATATTTCATTCGTATTTTTTACGTATAACCGATTAGTAGAATTCATCTAAAACAAGCTTCTTCGGATGTGTTCAGCTTTTGCCAGGAGTGACGATTTTCTCAGAAGTAATTGCTGCCATTGTTACTTCTTTTGTTATTCGACCTTTTTTACAGAAACACCTGAAAATATAATTCATCTGAGCAAGGATTTAATTCTTTTACCTTGTATTTATATTCATATAAAATATCATAAGATAAATGTAGGTATAGAGTTAATGATAATATTTTAACCATAAATTAGGCAAAAATAAGTGACTCTGGCATCTCTAAAATTTACCTATCATGGCAGTGACATTTATAAACATTTTATTCAACGGGGTTAATTGTTGTTTATTTTTACTTTCTAATTCACAAAATTATTTCACTTTAATTATCATTTTACGGCCTTCACTTTTTACACCTCACTTTATATTATATGCTCCATATTTCACGTAAAACAATTTAAAATATCACAACTTCTTACTCCAGACAGACGTCAAGATGTCAATGTTGTCAAATTTTTCTGTTCGGCCATTAGTCGCAGGACTTTAAAAGTGGCGACGACTATATATTTGACTGGACAGGACAACGTCTGTCAACTCGGCGGATGTAAAACACCCGTAATCAAGAAGCGTACTTGGCTAAAAAATGATACAATAGTAAAGACCGCTTCTATCTATGCGCTCCTGGTATCAATAGTCGAGTTTTAAATGGATTTGACAGACGTGTACGGTGGCGGATTTCATTTAGGTGATATTCTATGAATTGGTTTAATGACCCTATGAGCCTTGGAGTAGTGAGCCCTCATAGTATCGTTTGTCAATACGGGTGTGATTTCAGAAATTATTAAAAGAATTTACGACCAGACAATATTATATGATTTACCCTATATAATACCTATACCTTGCGAACAAATTTTGCCTACGGAGCATATGCGTTAAAGTTTTCGGTCCCGAAATTTTGAGAATGTTCCAATCGCTATATTACAGGAAGACGTGAAGAGTCCTTTGAGAGAAACACTGAAACTAAATGTTGGGACCTCAATTGTAAAACTTTAGATGCGGTAAGCACTCGAGAAAGTGATCGCGTTAGTTTAAAACAATAGATTTTTTATTTATTTATTATAATAGTTACGATATAATTTATTTATCTATGTTATAAAATTATCCCGCAAAACTGATTGCACAGATTGTCTGCGGGATCAGAGTCTCTTATATACATATATAATCTGATATAAGCACTATTTCTACACTAATATTATAAAGAGGAAAACTTTTGTTTGTTTGTTTGGTTGTAATGAATAGGCTAAAAAACTACTGGACCGATTTCAAAAATTATTTCACCGTTTGAAAGCTACATTATCCACGAGTAACATAGGCTAAACTTTATTCTGGAAAAAATAGGGTTCCGTAAGATATTTGGGTTTTTCGGACACAAGATGTAAAAAATCAACCAGAAAAGTTACGTTTATTTTGCGTCCTAATATCCCGTTGTCAATCTTGGTTAACGCAGGCGAAGCTGCGGGCAACAGCTAGTTGTTAATAATTTAAAAGTTAAAATGGTGGATAAAAAATATTTTTTTAGTTTTTTTAGGAGCTGGTCAAGTTAGGATCCCTTGACCAGCTCCGTTCGCATGTCCTCAGGCAAACTATTAAGTAAATATGGTAATCGTTTCTTTAACATCCTAATTCTTGATTTTTATCTCTGAATATGTAATTGTAATATAATTATCTAATTAAGCCCGAACACGCCTCATAGTAAGCGTGTAGACACCACTTATTATGAGTTAACACGTTTTTGCATTAGTATTAGATAATATATAGAACGGCGATGGCCCAGTGGAAAATATGGCCTCAGCCTATTGAATTCCTTTGATGTAAGCGACTTATGTTCTTATATTAGTTGTAGTTCTAGCTCATTATAATGAAACAACTTTACGGATGTTATCGCGGTTTATTAAGTTTTTTACAAGCCCGACGTTTCGGATACTTTACAGCAACCATGGTCACGGGAGGACTTGCTGTAAAGTATCCGAAACGTCGGGCTTGTAAAAAACTTAATAAACCGCGATAAAATCCGTAAAGTTGTTTCATTATAATAAGTGAAATTCGCGTAAACGTAAGAAAACAATATGTAGTTCTAGCTTTTTTTGTGTCAATATTAAATTGACAGGTTATTTGCAAGTATTTCCTACTTGGTAAATATATTTTTTTTTAATAGAATATGTTAACGAAATTATTTCTTGATTGTGTGTATCATTGTTTGTATATTTTGTTGTCGGGGATGTAAAAACTGTAACAGCATGATATGATCAAAGTAGAATAATACAAAGCTTACAGTTTTCAAATGTTTACGCGATTTTCGCTCATATAATGATAAGTTTCATAATAGCATCATCATCATCATCAACCTTTATCCGGCCACTGCTCGGAGATAGTCTGTTAAGATTTTTATATGCCCGACATTTACATCAACCATGGTCACGGGTGGACTTTTAATTATAAAACTATAAAATATATTATATTGACGACCTAGGTGGCTCAATGGTTAGCGAGTTGGCGCTCAAGCTGGAGGTAGCGGGTTTGAATCCCGCCAGGGAACAATAAAGTTTCTGTGTTCCTGGGTCATGGATGTGTAATAAATATGTGTATTAAATGTGTATTAAATTTATATATATAATGTTATATATAAATTATGTATTAATATAAAACGTATTAAATATATGTATTTCCGTAGTCAGGTATCCGTAACACAAGTTTGCAGAAACTTACCACGGGACTAGATTGACGTGGTGTAAAAGCGTCTATAGATAATATATTATAGTATTTTTATATATTATTTGATTATAATGAAACAAATTTTACGGATTTTATCGAGGTTTAATTAGTTTTTTATGAAACCGACGTTTCGGATACTTTACAGATAAACCGCGATAAAATCCGTAAAAGTCGTTTCATTATAATGAGTGAAATTCGCGTAAACCTAAGAAAACAATATATTATTTGGCTTTTTTTCTTAACCAAGTATTATGTTTTATAATAACTATCTTATAGCCTTGTACTTTAGCCAGCCTGGAGATGAAGATGAAGCCTATTGAAGGTGCGGCTCACTCTAAGTATGAACGCCAAGCATATTACTTAAAGTTTGGTGTTCTACCTTACAGTGAACTGAGCATTCAATTTCAACGACCACAAGTTTTTCGGAAGAGAAGACGACGTTAACTAGAAACCTTTTGTATTATGAGAGTTTTAGCGTTAGAAAAATCGTATAGTCTAAGATACGGTATATAAAAAGACCTTCACCGAGATGCTTATTTGATGAAACTTGTTTTATATGCAATTTAATATGTCAATAAACATGTTGCATATGGGTTGCCTAAAAATTCAGTCCAGGATATGATTATCAAAATTCTTCAACTGGAATTCGGAACTGATTTTTCGCAGACAACCCTTTACCACCGTATTCATAATGAAATAATCTTTAAAATTATTTAATTTCAATTCAATAATTAGACCGCTGCAAAATGCTCTAGTATCGATTTACCTGTTTACACGGGACAACCCGAGAGTTGTGATCAGAAAAATAATAGGCAACCTAATGTCAACATATTCTATGAGCTTCCTACTTTCGATTGGTATAGAATTTGTCAAATAATCAAACCGGAGAAATGTTTAAAAAAAATATTTTTTTAATTATTAATAAATCATATCCTGGACTGAATTTTTTTATATTTATAAATTGAAATAGTACTCTAGTGTGTAGGAACATAGCGTGGTGCATATAAATTGTATTTGAAATTGTTGTCGATATGTCGATCGAATATTTGTTGCATATTTTATAAATTGTATAAACTAAAATTATAATTAGTAATATATTATGGAGTCGGAGAATGAATGCTTACCGAACTTACCAAGAAACTATAAATATAAATAATTAATCTACATAAATATTAGAGATGAAACGGATATCCGGTAACTATCCGGTATCCGGCCTATCCCGCCTTGTTTTCACTATCCGGCCGGATACCGGATAGTAACTTAATATCCGGCCGGATACTGGATAGTTAAATTCAAAAAAAATCATTATTTTACACAAGGCCAATCATACCACAAAAGGTTATAGATAACTTTTATTTTTATAATCGATTAAACCTGACACAATATACATGGCGCGTTCTTGTTATCGTCATTATATAAATCAAAATATTGCCAAATTAGCGATCGTTTTTTTTAATGATGACATTTCTATTTAATGAAACACATGGACATCAAACATGACAAGGAAAAAAACAATGGAATAAACAAACCATGTAAACAAACAAGAAGAAACTGTGGCAAATCCTTTAGCCCCGTTCACACGAGCGTTTAAAAACCGTCGTAGTAAAACCCGACGTCGCGTCGGCTTGAGTTGCAAGTTTGGCATGCTAAATTCAATGAAACACCCAACGTCGAAAATCCAATAGTGCTCGATAAAAAGCTTTGCGTTTTAAAAACGCCTTCGTATGAACAGATACATGGGTGTCCATTTGTCATATTCGAACGGATTTTTACCGCTCGGTAAAAAAGCGCTCATTAGGAAGGTAATATTAAACAAGAAGAAAGTGAAGAAACAAAAAGAAAAAGAAGAAACTGACACGTGCGATACGATCAAACCCGGACGCGCTTACCTATATTCAAAATTTCTTAGTGAAATGAAAAATTGATCGCGTCGTGTGCATTATCAACAGCTAGTAACATTGTCACTAGCTGTTGCCCGCACCTTCGCCTGCGTAAACTAAGATTTACATTACATTTTTGCCGATTATCCGGCAGCCGGATATCCGGCGCTCCGGCTTCGTAGCTGACCGAATATCCGGTATCCGGCCAAACCACTATCCGTTTCATCTCTAATAAATATACACAAAACAAAATAATAACTTTTATGTGTTTATACTACTGTTTTTGCTTGAAACTTGTTTGATAATATATATTTTCGGTCTGAAAGCGCTTATTACATTTTTTCTTCACACAATGTTTAAAGCATGAACGAAAACTTGCATGTTGAAAATAAAATAACATTTTTCGTGTATTAAATATTCAATGACTCCATCGGAGCGGAATATTGTTGTGGAAGAGATGCAGGATCCCAAGTAAAATATCAAACCCAGTTCGGTCCAGTAATGGAGGCAGATCTCGAAAGTGTCAGATTTATTATTCGAATGTACGTTCGATATTTGAAAAGGTTTCTTTGTTTAGGTAAAGTGTGTGTGCTTGTGATTTGTATGTACTTGAATTCAATGATTTTATTATAATATGGTCGACGCTGTCGTGATATGAAATTAGAGATTATTGTATTTGGGTAATTGAGCATACTGTGAAATAAATATTACATTTAGGGCTTGTTTCAAAATCTCCAGTTAAGTGCCCAATAGGCTATCGGCAACATATTTGACATATATTTGACAAATCTGTCAAATATGTTGCCGATAGCCTATTGGGCATTTAACTGAAGATTGTGAAACAGGACCTTATATTACAATATGTACCTTATTTTGTGTGTAAAATAAGACTCGAATCTTGTAAGAGTTTTTGAAGTGACAACGTCTTATAATTCGATGGAGCCGGCTGCACGCACGAAGAAACATGACTTATGCGGCGCTACCTCGATCTGAGGCGTTCCATTTAAGGCTTGGAGTGCAAGCGAGAGCGCGGAACGAGCGACAAAGAGGCACAATCGGCCCATCAGTATTTTCTTATGACGTAGTCACGTTCAACTATCGTCAATAAACCGACTTTACAGACAACAAATTTTTTTACGAATGATAATTATTTGGTCGTCCACCATGTTGGATTTAAAATAACATCATTGGGCACGTATTTTCATACGAACTAAACTTATATCCAAAATTCGGTCTCTGACAGTTTTTTTATTAATTAATTTCCAAAATATATACATATTGCAAGTTAATTGATAATCTTTTAAATGAAATTTAGGCAGACCAAACCGTGAACAATGTCTAGTATTATAAAATCTACATCTGAAGCTTAATTCAATCAAGTTACCATATTATTGTTTCTTAAATAATGCATGAACTACATTAAATTGTTTTCACATATAAGCCCTAAGAGTAATAACTTAAGCTTGAAGATTTATGTTAAAATTACTCGCGAATTATTCATGATGTTAATCATAAATTTTCAAATTATGCTTAGCTATGGAAAACATATACAAGAACATCTCAACTCTCAACATACAAGCACTTTGTGTTTCTGGCTGTTACCTGTTGACTCTTACTAACTTTTCAGCTGCATGCTGATGACTGTTTTGATTGCCATTATCCTTTCTTACTATATTTTCTTGTAAAATTTTAAAGTTACCGTAATTCAGTCAATGTCAGAACATTGACAGAATAACGATAAAATTTTATGGGTTGAAAGAAAGGAAAAAGTTACTTTATATAATATACTAATTACTATTATTAAAACAAAATACAAAAATTATATTTATTATTACCTAATTTTAGTACTTTGGATATTGGAACTTGAAAGCTTGCACATTTTACAAAGACCGATAACAATAAAATCATATAATAAGTTTCTTCCTATATTCAGATCAGGTTAATTAAGAAAGCACATTCAAGGAAGTCTAATGCATTCAAATTATCTAAATCAATCGTGTGGTTTTCACACCCGTATTCAAAAGCGTACTCGGCTAAGTAATGTAACAATACTATGCTAAGAACGATTATATCTATGCGCTCCTGGTTGATATAGTCCGATTTTATATAGGTTTGACGGACGCACTGTTGCGGATTGTATTGTTTGTAAATACGGGTGTAAGTCTCTCTAATTAATACAAATTCTCAAGTGACTGTCATAAGTTGATTAATGTCAGATGGTTTATTTATTTATTTATTTAATTATTTATGTACACAAGAGATTTTAACATAAAACTATTAAACTAAAAGAAAACAGTACAAAGGTACAGCTTATTCCATAATGAAATTTCTTCCAGCTGACCTAATAGAGGAGACGAAGAACAATAATTTAATATAAGGGTGTACATTAATTAAAAGATAAAATTACAAAAACACTAACAAACAATACGAATGGTTTAGACAAAGTAGCATTAAAAAAACGATAACGAAAGTAGAAAAGAATAAAATGTATGATATTGACAATATACACGCCAAATCACGTGGTCAATCGTTGTTATCGCAATTTGGTAGACAATGTAAACAATGTGGTCTATGGTTGTTGATTGCTATTGTCTATATCTCATTGGCGAGGAAATTGTTATCTTTTACTCGGTGACAGTGACGAATTTCAATATCTTTTCGCTACGAAGGGATGTTACTTTTTCTAATCCCTCAATGCCGCGCTGCACTAATAACGGCAGTGACAAAGGATTAATATCCAAATAAAATTAATTTAAAAAAATCGACAAAAAATTTGTATATTCTTTTTAATTTAAAAAACTAATAAATATGCTTTAATAGGAAATTAAATTAAAAATCAGAAAAAAACTATGTATAATAATTTAATGGATAGGTACATAATTGATATAGCTCTTATTGTGAAAAAAACTTAAGGTGCTTGTGATACTATATTTTTACTAAATTAACTTTTAGATACCTGCTAGGCTACCGATAAAATACTTATAGTTATAAATTTCGAGCACATCAACTTTTTTTCAAATGGTTTTTTTTGTTAATTCATTTTATTTGTAGAGTTAATTTAAATTAAATCTTTATGTCAGTTTGCTATTACAATTGTTTTTACGTTTTTTTTTTACTGTAAGTTATTTTATTTTCGGATGCGTCAAACTGCGGGTAACAGCTAGTTTATAACCCAAGTATCTTCGACGCTGCTTCTGAGAAAAATCTCGGTTATACAAGACGTAAGAAACCTTATAAATAATGTTCCTTTTGAATCGAGAAGTTCCAAGGAATGTAAGATATTTTAGTATTATTTTTCTGACGTAACTGTAGGTAGGTAACCTAACCTAATTAAACTTTAGAATATCTTTGAACTAAATATATCTCATATTTTTATGAGTTTGCGATGTCTAAAGTCATCTCGTTCTTTCAATCCCAAGCCGATTTCTGCATTTTAATACAATTCGAGGAAGCAAATTACTTACGTGGTCCAAACATGATTTCCTGATTTTCTTTTTTCAAAATTTTCCTAACCACAATAGGGATGTTGACTATTTTTTTTAATTAATTTTATTTGATAGATATACTATAGATAAACACGAAAAAAATCCTTTTGTAAAGAAATATGTAAAATTTTAACAAAAAATTAAATAAAGAAAAATAGTTTTTAAAATTGCCCTTGAAACGCTCCAAGCGTCATTACGTCACACACCGCATTCAGAACTCGCGCTATGTTAGGTGAGTTTGTACTTAGCTCAATGTTCAGTGACGTCATCGCCTTATTGGCGTTTACAGTCACGTGATCATGCATGATAAATAACGCATTTTAAATTAATTTTCTAAATTTTAAGACAAATAAGTAGACTTTTTAAATGTTATTTTAGGTTTTCAAATAGTGTATTTAATATGTAAAACATAATTTTACATGAATTTGTAACATGTGTCAACATCCCTATTAATTACTGTTACGTCTCATAGCTTTCAATACATCATATTATATTCAAATGGTTAATGTTGATATTGTATCCTACTAATATTATAAGCTTGTGAGTATGGATGTTTGGTACTCTTTCATGTAAAAAACTACTAAATGGATTTTAATAAAACTATACAATAATATAGCTTATACATCAGAATAACACATAGGCTATAATTTATCATTACGTAGTTACTTTAGGCTTTAAGTACGCGGGTGAAACCGCGGGGCGCTGCTAGTCAAATATAAATTATGTATTTTATTTTGTTGACAAAAATCAACCCCTAAGTTTTTTTCTCGTTTTTCTTAGGGGATCCTGCATCTCATACAAGTTGTTTTTTGTTTAACTTTTTTACTATATTATTTTTTTCTTTTCAAGTGTACAAGTTGCAACCTACGAAATAAAGATATATTGAACGGGTTCGATTTGATACTATGACTAGAAATAATAAACTTGACGTTCTAACTCGCAGATAAGATTCATAAAATACTAGCGTTCCGTCCAAGCTTTGCATTTTAGAGCCTTTTTTCTCACTGATAATGTGGCTCTTTGTGGATCAAAGATTTTTTCTAATCGATCCAATTTCGGAGCATAGGCTGGCAAAGGCCGTGCAAATACACGATAAAATATTTCCTCTTTATAATTAGTGTAGACTTATTCGACCGTCCATTCTATTTTGCATTACGTAAGCCTATTTAGCAATGTTGACCTCAGAGATTGCAAATACATGAAATATCTAAAATATTATGTATCTATCGGTCTAATTCGCGATCATAGTTCATCTGTACAGTTTGTTTATGGTTAATTAGCTAGTTTAATAAGCTCTGTATTCACATCAATCGGGTTGATGAAAATCGTTTTAAACAATAATAATGTATAATATAATCATACATTAAGTTTGTGTCCGGTTATCTACAAAAATATTAGTACGTTGTAAAATAGATTGATGTCATGTCCCCAACGTAAGACCAGTGCTGGAATCACCACCAGGAAACACTGAGTTGAGGCCAATTTGTGAACAACTTAGTTAATAAATGTTATGTGTAGAATGTATTAATAGCGTAATTGTTTCACAAAAGAATATTTCTTTCTTTCATTCTTTCTTCTTTCATTTACTAATAATGTAATGAAATGATAGCTAGTTTACAAAGTACTTGTGACAACTTTTGACTCAAAATGATAAATAATTATAAACAAGTGTAATAAAATTATCCTCCATCGCCTCTTCAATACGAATTTAGATAATAAGACCAAAAAGCTTATACTTTCAAAACCCCATAAGCAAAACAAATGAGCTAAAAACCTGGGAATGATGACTGCAATGCAATAAAAAAATTGAAATTGAAAAAAAATCTACGTATTATGCTACCCTTACATAAAGAAGCGTTGTATTTCTAATTATCATATACAAATCATGAAAAAAAAACTTACACTCTGAAAGCTACTTTTCTGGTCCGAGGTTCAAATACAGCCTCCTATAGTTCTATATTAATGTGCCTCTATCAGCAATAATACTAATATGAGACTTTTGTTTTAGATGAATTCTGCGAAGACTACCCGCACAGTTTGATCCCAACGCCAGGCTACTGGATCGAATGCTCTCGCCAGAAGATCGCAACAGACACCATCTGGGACGAGTCGGAGTCAGAGCACGACAGTGGACCAGATAGAGATGACCAAGGTAAGATCTTTGCAAGAACAAGAAAGACAACTCAGTTCTGTATTGAATATCCTGAGACAAGGTGTCATGTCTCAGTACCAGCAGTTATACTGCCTTTCTCTCTGAAACACAGCTTAGCAGCCTTTTCAAGGGAGAAACAAGTAAGATGGTGGTACCATGCGGGTATTATTCATAAAAAAGATATCACTTGACTTGCGATTAGTAATCGTAGAGTCTACATCCTGAGGATGCCTCGGTGTGGGAGTGAAACGTGCGTAGATTTGTGGTGGTGGTCTTTTATAGTAGTATGTGTGGTGGTGCATGCGAGTGTAGTGTGGGAGTTTAGCGCATATGCAGTGTGGGAAAAGAGGGCGGTACTATATGCATGCACTCACACATTGTCTATAAAGACTGCATGTTTCGCGGAATATTGCTAATTAATATATAATTTAATATCTTTTTTTAAATGGATTTCTGCAAAGTAACGCCTGATTCTATTAACCAGTATTATTCGTATAATAAAAGATAACAAATTCATGATTAAAGGTGGAAAGAGGTTGGTGATTATAATCATATTAATGATTACGAAGATGTAAATATTTTATCAGCCATTAACGAAACGTAAAGTGGAGCACAAGACGTAGACGTTGTTTTAAAAAATCAATAAGGCTTTGAAATTATTTAAGCTCATTAAACGTAAGCTTCGAAGTTCCCAAATTGCCCACAAAAAGCTATTTCCGTGAGATTCAAAGCTTTTACCTGTCAATGCCAAATTCTACTTAAAATATTAAAGTTGCTGCACTTTTGCCACTAAATATTTTCCTTTGTGGAGCCGAAATTCATTTTAAGCTTGACAAACGGGAGAAAATAGTCGTTTTTATACCTGAATATTGAATCACGTACCTATGTAATTTACGATTAACTGAGAAAATTTCTTGAGGCAATGTATCTTACAAATATAATTATATTATTTTTTTAATTTTACATTAAAAAAATAATATTAATGTCTTTCATTTATTAATTTCACAATTCTTTATTATCTATATGTAATAATTTAAACAATTTTTGTGTCACAGTTTTAGTCTTTATACTCCACCGAAAAGACTAAATCTATTTTGATGAAATTTAACATATTATTTTTTAGTAGGTCTGAGAATAGGATTATAAAAATTTTTGCAGCTCGAAATTCTAAACTCACCCCATATTTTTAAATTATTTATATATTTATTAATTATATATTAATAATCCCTACTTTTTAATAGCAATATTGGCAATTTTCGTAGAACGAAGTCTGCCGAAACTACAGTACTTAAAAACTTGAAATTCGATACAGGAACTCCTTTGGTTTGAGATCCTGGGTTAAAAATAAGGAAATGGTAAAAAAGGCGTTTAAATTTTCCAATAATTTTGCATGTAACGTTCTTCACACGCCTTTCAGACAAATCCGATTTGTCGTCACGCAATTTTTTTACCTCGTAGCTTATCGGAAAAGTCTTACAGAGTTCAGTATAATAATATTATATTAGGTCCTTACATATGAAATTTGCGTTTCGTCGTACTAGAGCCACTTTGATCTCAAATATTTCCTCTGTTTTTTTTTTGTCATTACTTTCACTACTACAAAAAAATAGTCTCAGGGGATAGTTTTGACATAATGAATATTATGTTTGGCAGGCCTGCCGACTTATTTCTGTTCATAGCTTTCTGGCAAGCAGGTATGAACAGATTAATCAATTCAGACCACTTTACGGATATGATACGCAATAAAAAATAATATCAGAAGAAAAAAAAATAATTAGAAAATTTACAATTGCTTGCTTGCATTATAAAACCTGATTAATTAATTATAACGACACAACTTTTACGGATCCCATAGCAGTCTATAAAGTTTTTACATGCTCGGCGTTTCTGGCACTTTACAGCAGCCCGTTCCTCCTGGCCTCCATGGTCACATGAGGACTTTTTATAATGAGTAAATTCACGTAAATATTACTAAACAATATGTTTGAAATTAATTTAATTAAAATGAAAACTTTTCGATAGGAAAGCTATCCTAAATTATAAAAGCTATAGCTATGTTTATAAATCAAAAATATTTCATTAAAAATATGTCTCATCTGGCTTTTAGATGAGTGACGGTCGATTCCTCGTGGTCTCCTCTACTATAATACAAACGTTTTTTTTTTGTATAAAATTTTCTATAGTAATAAATTTTGTCTATGGAACCTTGTTCATGAAACTTGTAGATTATAATTAATAAAAATATTAGAAAGAGGAAAGATTTGTACCTATTTTTGTATGTTTGTATGTTTGTAATGAATAGGCTCAAAATTACTAGGCCGATTTCAAAAGTTCTTTCACCATTCGAAAGCTACATTTTCCACAAGTAACATAGGATAAATTTTATTCAGGAAAAAAATAGGGTTCCGTAAGATATTTGGGTTTTTCGGACACAAGGTGTAAAAAATCAACCAGAAAAGTTACTTATTTTGCGTACTAAGCTCCCGTTGTAAATCTTAGTTAACGCAGGCGAAGCTGCGGGCAACAGCTAGTAATTAATAAAAAGACGTAATATAATAATTAAAGCAGATTTTTTTTAAACAACCAGCCACATGCATTAGTATCCATTAATTTGACAAATTTCACGTTATAAGTTATTATTAAATAAAAGTTAATAAGACTAAAAAGTATTCGTTATTATTTATTATTTTCGTAAAAATAGACACAAATAAAAGTAGCAGTTATAATGAAAGAAAAACCAACGACTCCGACGTCCAAGAAATTTCAATTATATTACGGAAATGGAAAAAAATTAAAAACTGAATCATTCTTATATATCACCTCACTATGGAACATTCCCGAGGGTTTTCCTGAGAGGAGATGGGACACGTCACCGGAGATGATAGATAGCCCGTGACGTCATCCGTCAATATAGCGGACGACAGGATGTCATGCTGGGTATTTGCTTCGAGGTAATTGAATGGGGTATTTTCTTTTTTCTTGAATCTGGTTTATTTAAATTAAAAAATATTATGAATTACTTACATGAAGACATTTAGATAATATTGTATACTAGACTACTTGCGGTTTCACTCGCGTACCTATAAATATATTTATAGGTACGCGACTACTACCATACTAATAAATTATAGCCTATGTGTTATTCTGATGTATAAACTATATTATTGTAAAGTTTCATTAAAACCCTTTTAGTAGTTTTTACGTAAAAGAATAACAAACATCCACACTTACAAACTTTCGCGTTTATAATATTAGTAAGATAGGTTATAAGATTAATAATATTAAAAGAAGTATTAAAAACCAAGGAGACAATAAATGTAGGCTTAAAATCAAGATGAAAATTTGGGACACTTTTTAATAAACGTAACTAGCATAATATGTCACACTACATACGTCATAGCATGCCCTGGCTCGATGGTATGAGCCTATCAAATTCCATCTAGATGGGAGTGATTGGACGAGTCGTCCTCGACGACTACTTGCTCTGATCGGTGCTAGATGCATGCGAGTAGCGAGTAGGTGCTTATTGACGTTCATTGACAGGGGCCTACTGAACGGAAAGGCTGATAATGATGATCATATGTAATAAAAAGTTTATGTATGTAGTAAAAAGTTAAATAGCACAGCACGGTTCTGTTAAATGAAATGTTAAAATTACGAACGCAATGCGGCTAGGGCTAAATATCTTCTTGCTTCACCAAAGTCAAATGAAATGTTTGTATATGAACATTGAAAATGCATTTCTAAAATATTCAACCGACAACGGATCTAGATATAATGCTCGACTGGAGAGCCTTAAATTATGCTAAGAGGATTATTTACGGCACACCGATATCATTCAGCTTCAACATGCTGTGAACAATGTTACTTAATGCAGAACTGTGTGAGTTCGATCATTACATTGTGTGTGTAATTTTTTTTATATATTAAGGGCCTGTTTCACAATCTCCCGTTAAGTTCCCTATAGGCTATTGGCAACATATTTGACAGATGTTTGACAGATACTCCATACTCTATCTGTCAAACATCTGTCAAATATGTTGCCAATAGCCTATAGGGAACTTAACGGGAGATTGTGAAACAGGCCCTAAATACATAAAAATATATAAACAACAGATACAATGTGCTATTCGTTCATAATTTATTCTTTCTTTCATTTATTTATTCATTTATGCATCCAATAAATCTTTCATTTATTAAATTATAGAGGACTCTCTGAGCGACGTTTTGCTATATCGCTTTAGAAATGTGTGATTTTACACCGAAAAAAAAACTCTCTCAATTAAAGAAAACATATATGGAAAAAGAGAAATTTACTCTCCTTAAACTCGTAAAAAATATTTGACTGACAGGGGCATAAGTAAAAGAAAATGGCACGTTGTGCCATTATCCGTTTTAACTTATGGTTGAGGAAGGAAAGAAAGGAATATGTGGAAATATGGTTTGTGGGAACATGAAAAAAGGGTCTGGGATTTTACGGATTTGGTAAGATTTTGTTCGATAATAAATATTTAATCTTATTAAGGTATTTCCGTATGTCTCGAGGGAGAGCATTTTTATAGAGGCAGGAGCTATAGACGTGAATCTCATCTCATTTAATCTTCCACTCAATTTAATATGAAATAGAGGGGTTTGTAATATTAACCATTTAAAGAAATCCACGCTACATATTGTAACCATAATCGTCTAGACTATCAAGGATGTAAGCTCCGCCTTTTGAGTGAATGTGAAATGCGGGTTCGATCCTGGTTCCCTAGAGTGGTTTGAAATAGGTTTTTCTTCATTTCCAAGTGAACATAAGACCATCCCTCACTCACCGGTGAAGGAAAACATCGTAAGGAAACCGGCATGTGTGATGAGCTTAAAAGTCTATGGATGTGTGTAAAGTTCAGTCAAGTAAATTAAACCTTCCTCGTAACAATAAATACAATAAATACTTTTTGAAAAAAAATATTTTAATAAATTACTTATTTTAAGGAGATTCGGGCATTTTATCAAATTTCCTACTGATATTATAAACGTAAAGGTTGTAAGTATGGATGTTTGTTACTCTTTCACGTAAAAACTAGTGAATGGATTTTAGTGAAACCATACAATAATATAGCTGATACATCAGAATAACACATAGTCTATAATTTATCTCCGTACGCCCACGGGAACGGGAAGTACGCGGGTAAAACCACGGGGCGCTACTTTCATATTTTCTAATATTATTTTAATCACATATAAAAATTTTATCTCATTTAAAATAATATTATAATATATAGTTTCTAAGCACAAGGGACTATATACTAAATTATAAAGGTTATGTTTTCCTTTTTCCTATGGGACTAAAATTTTCGAGCATAATGTATCCTTCACAAAAGGACACTTGCAAAGTTTTTATCTCGCCATTGTGTGAAGAAAAGAACATAGACGCGTATATACACTTCTTATTTGTAACCCAAATATGACGGGCTGTTATAAGTGTGTGTGCGTGTGTGCATGTGTGTGTTTGTGTGCGAGCATGTATGTGTTTGTGTGCGAGCATGTGTGTGTTCAAGTGCACCTATGGCATCTGTGGTGGAAAATACCAAAGGGCCGATTGTGCCTCTATGTCGCTCGTACCGCGCTATCGCTTGCACTTCAAGCCTTAAATGGAACGCTTCAGAGCGAGGTAACGCCGCATGACTCATGTTTTTTCGTGCGTGCAGCCGGCTCCATCGAATTATAAGACGTTGTCACGTCAAAAGTAATGTCATAAAATACACAAGCTATTTTTTTCCAATCCCTCCAGGGAAAGTGCTAGTATATCAATGTATATTCAAGATTTTCAAAGATTACCGGACAGGGCATAGGAGAGACAGACGCGAGACTCTGTGGCGGGCGCCATACTGTAATGATGCTGGCTACTACAATGGAGCTGGTATAAACAGAGTACGTGAGTTGAATCTGTATGATTATATGCTCTGTATATGAGAATTAAAGCATTGATGATTACTTTAATATGCCTTGATCGTGTAATCAAACAAGGCTAACATGTATATTTTACTAGCTGTTGCACGCAGCTTTGCCTGCGTCAACTAAGATTTAAAACAGGTCCCTAACTTTTTGAAAATTGAATATAGCCTATGTTCACCGGGGATAGTGTAGCTTCCCAACAGTGAAAGAATTTTTTAAATCGGTCAAGTAGTTTCGGAGCTTATTCAATACTAACAAACAATCAAATCTTTCAACTTTATAATATTATATTATTTATTTTCAATTTCTACGCGAATTACATTAATTGTAAATTATTTCAACAAGTTGGGATAAATTCTGAGACTATTAAATCCAAACAACTTGGTTTGGATTTCATGGTCACAGAATTTATGCCGTGGTTACCAAGTATCCAAAAATATAACGATAAATAGGTTTAAGTTGTTTCATCATGACAATGCGTTGCATTTGTGTATAGTTATGCTCTTATTTAGTTTAAAAGTCTGTACGAGTTTTATATTCACGATTGGAGATACTGATTGAATAATCGAAACATGTAGAGGCTTGATAAATATGTTATCCATATTAGACAATATGTACATGAATTTAAAGCACATAAGTTACTTTCAATAGTTGAAAAAAATCGTTAAGAACCGTTTTCAAGGTATAATATAATGTGGAGCCTCGGAAGGTTATTGGCTCCTTCAGACCTAAGCGAATAAAGTACTAACATACACGAAATTCTCAGAAAAACATATTTACGATATGAATTACTAATCAATGACGGATGATGTCTTCACGGTCATCATTTATCTAGGCCTCACCTTAAAGCTATATCTACTAAAGGAATTGAAGAGGAATATCGAGATTTCATGTAAAAATAGCGCAAAAACGCTGACACTGGCTTACGACATGTAAATTGACAGCTAGTGTCATTCCTATACAATAAGGGTCTGTTTCACAATATACTAGTAAAGTACCCTATATCTATATGACACATAAATTAACTGACACATAAATCTTCTAGTTAATCTTGATTGGGTTTCACCATCATCTTCCCTATAAATTTATTTGGCAGATCCCTATTTGGCACTTACTGGTTAGTAGGCTTGGCAACCTCGCATTTCATAGTTCCATTTTACGATAAATATGTTTTAGAAAAACATATTTTTTTATAATTTAATTGTATGTATCATACTATCTTTATACCTTTTATTTACATAGACATTGTATATAATGTTATCCCTTAATTATTAAACGATCAAAACACAATTTAAATTATTTTGTATATTACTGTTACCGGAACGTCAAATTGTCAAATGTCATGAAGCTGTCAACCGCGTATATATCTGTCAACTAATTTATGTGGCAGATAAATTTGCTAATGGCCAGTTGATCCGACCTATAGTTTACAGGAAACTTTTTTAGCCAAATATTGCTATATGTCAATTGTGAAACAAAAACGTTGTAGTTATGTGGTAAATATGTTGCAAATAGCTTAAATGGAACTTTATTAGGATATTGTGAAACAAACCCTAAGTATTCTATTCTATTCATTTAGCGTTCGTGCCACTTGTTAAGGGGGCTTTATCTTGCTGACATCCTTGGTCATTGGCTAAAAAAAACACATCGTGAGAAAACTTTCATGACTGTGAAACAGATTTGAAAGATGCGAATTATCACTAGAGTCTAACGAAAGCGTGACCTGAGAAAACGCGGGAAATTAAAAAAAATTATATGGTATTACTAACTATAGTAGGAAAAAAATGCTTGCAGACTCTATATATCACATAAAAATTCTGGAAATTCGAAAAAAATATAAAAAAACATTTCAAAAGCGATATAGCAAAACGTCGCTCAGAGAGTCCTCTATAATTTAATAAATGAAAGATTTATTGGATGCATAAATGAATAAATAAATGAAAGAAAGAATAAATTATGAACGAATAGCACATTGTATCTGTTGTTTATATATTTTTATGTATTTAGGGCCTGTTTCACAATCTCCCGTTAAGTTCCCTATAGGCTATTGGCAACATATTTGACAGATGTTTGACAGATAGAGTATGGAGTATCTGTCAAACATCTGTCAAATATGTTGCCAATAGCCTATAGGGAACTTAACGGGAGATTGTGAAACAGGCCCTAAATACATAAAAATATATAAACAACAGATACAATGTGCTATTCGTTCATAATTTATTCTTTCTTTCATTTATTTATTCATTTATGCATCCAATAAATCTTTCATTTATTAAATTATAGAGGACTCTCTGAGCGACGTTTTGCTATATCGCTTTTGAAATGTTTTTTTATATTTTTTTCGAATTTCCAGAATTTTTATGTGATATATAGAGTCTGCAAGCATTTTTTTCCTACTATAGTTAGTAATACCATATAATTTTTTTTAATTTCCCGCGTTTTCTCAGGTCACGCTTTCGTTAGACTCTAGTGATAATTCGCATCTTTCAAATCTGTTTCACAGTCATGAAAGTTTTCTCACGATGTGTTTTTTTTAGCCAATGACCAAGGATGTCAGCAAGATAAAGCCCCCTTAACAAGTGGCACGAACGCTAAATGAATAGAATAGAATACTTAGGGTTTGTTTCACAATATCCTAATAAAGTTCCATTTAAGCTATTTGCAACATATTTACCACATAACTACAACGTTTTTGTTTCACAATTGACATATAGCAATATTTGGCTAAAAAAGTTTCCTGTAAACTATAGGTCGGATCAACTGGCCATTAGCAAATTTATCTGCCACATAAATTAGTTGACAGATATATACGCGGTTGACAGCTTCATGACATTTGACAATTTGACGTTCCGGTAACAGTAATATACAAAATAATTTAAATTGTGTTTTGATCGTTTAATAATTAAGGGATAACATTATATACAATGTCTATGTAAATAAAAGGTATAAAGATAGTATGATACATACAATTAAATTATAAAAAAATATGTTTTTCTAAAACATATTTATCGTAAAATGGAACTATGAAATGCGAGGTTGCCAAGCCTACTAACCAGTAAGTGCCAAATAGGGATCTGCCAAATAAATTTATAGGGAAGATGATGGTGAAACCCAATCAAGATTAACTAGAAGATTTATGTGTCAGTTAATTTATGTGTCATATAGATATAGGGTACTTTACTAGTATATTGTGAAACAGACCCTTATTGTATAGGAATGACACTAGCTGTCAATTTACATGTCGTAAGCCAGTGTCAGCGTTTTTGCGCTATTTTTACATGAAATCTCGATATTCCTCTTCAATTCCTTTAGTAGATATAGCTTTAAGGTGAGGCCTAGATAAATGATGACCGTGAAGACATCATCCGTCATTGATTAGTAATTCATATCGTAAATATGTTTTTCTGAGAATTTCGTGTATGTTAGTACTTTATTCGCTTAGGTCTGAAGGAGCCAATAACCTTCCGAGGCTCCACATTATATTATACCTTGAAAACGGTTCTTAACGATTTTTTTCAACTATTGAAAGTAACTTATGTGCTTTAAATTCATGTACATATTGTCTAATATGGATAACATATTTATCAAGCCTCTACATGTTTCGATTATTCAATCAGTATCTCCAATCGTGAATATAAAACTCGTACAGACTTTTAAACTAAATAAGAGCATAACTATACACAAATGCAACGCATTGTCATGATGAAACAACTTAAACCTATTTATCGTTATATTTTTGGATACTTGGTAACCACGGCATAAATTCTGTGACCATGAAATCCAAACCAAGTTGTTTGGATTTAATAGTCTCAGAATTTATCCCAACTTGTTGAAATAATTTACAATTAATGTAATTCGCGTAGAAATTGAAAATAAATAATATAATATTATAAAGTTGAAAGATTTGATTGTTTGTTAGTATTGAATAAGCTCCGAAACTACTTGACCGATTTAAAAAATTCTTTCACTGTTGGGAAGCTACACTATCCCCGGTGAACATAGGCTATATTCAATTTTCAAAAAGTTAGGGACCTGTTTTAAATCTTAGTTGACGCAGGCAAAGCTGCGTGCAACAGCTAGTAAAATATACATGTTAGCCTTGTTTGATTACACGATCAAGGCATATTAAAGTAATCATCAATGCTTTAATTCTCATATACAGAGCATATAATCATACAGATTCAACTCACGTACTCTGTTTATACCAGCTCCATTGTAGTAGCCAGCATCATTACAGTATGGCGCCCGCCACAGAGTCTCGCGTCTGTCTCTCCTATGCCCTGTCCGGTAATCTTTGAAAATCTTGAATATACATTGATATACTAGCACTTTCCCTGGAGGGATTGGAAAAAAATAGCTTGTGTATTTTATGACATTACTTTTGACGTGACAACGTCTTATAATTCGATGGAGCCGGCTGCACGCACGAAAAAACATGAGTCATGCGGCGTTACCTCGCTCTGAAGCGTTCCATTTAAGGCTTGAAGTGCAAGCGATAGCGCGGTACGAGCGACATAGAGGCACAATCGGCCCATTGGTATTTTCCACCACAGATGCCATAGGTGCACTTGAACACACACATGCTCGCACACAAACACATACATGCTCGCACACAAACACACACATGCACACACGCACACACACTTGTAACAGCCCGTCATATTTGGGTTACAAATAAGAAGTGTATATACGCGTCTATGTTCTTTTCTTCACACAATGGCGAGATAAAAACTTTGCAAGTGTCCTTTTGTGAAGGATACATTATGCTCGAAAATTTTAGTCCCATAGGAAAATATAATAAACATAACCTTTATAATTTAGTATATAGTCCATTGTGCTTAGAAACTATATATTATAATATTGTTTTATGTGAGATATATTTTTATATGTGATTAAAATAATACTAGAAAATATGAAAGTAGCGCCCCGCGGTTTCACCCGCGTTCTTTACTTTCCGTTCCCGTAGGAGTACGAGGATGAATTATAACATAATATGTGTTATTCTGATGTATCAGCTATATTATTGTATGGTTTCACTAAAATCCATTCAGTAGTTTTTACGTGAAAGAGTAACAAACATCCATGCTTACAAACTTTCACGTTTATAGTATCAGTAGGAAATTTGATAAAATGCCCGAATTTCCTTAAAATAAGTAATTTATTGAAAGATTTTTTTTCAAAAAGTATTTATTGTTACGAGGAAATTTACTTGACTGAACTTTATGAATGTGTGATTCATAGACTTTTAAGCTAATCACACATGCCGGTTTCCTTACGATGTTTTCCTTCACCGGTGAGTGAGGGATGGTCTTATGTTCACTTGGAAATGAAGAAAAACCTATTTCAAACCACTCTACTAAACCAGGATCGAACCCGCACTTCACATTCACTCAAAAGGCGGAGCTTACATCCTTGTTACTCTAGACGATTGTAGTTACAATATGTAGCGTGGATTTCTTTAAATGGTTAATATTACAAACCCCTCTATTTCATATTAAATTGAGTGGAAGATTAAATGAGATGAGATTCACGTCTATAACTCCTGCCTCTATAAAAATGCTCTCCCTCGAGACATACGGAAATACCTTAATAAGATTAAATATTTATTATCGAACAAAATCTTACCAAATCCGTAAAATCCCAGACCCTTTTTTCATGTTCCCACAAACCATATTTCCACATATTCCTTTCTTTCCTTCCTCAACCATAAGTTAAAACGGATAATGGCACAACGTGCCATTTTCTTATACTTATGCCCCTGTCAGTCAAATATTTTTCGAGTTTAAGGAGAGTAAATTTCTCTTTTTCTATATATGTTTTCTTTAATTGAGAGAGTTTTTTTTTCGGTGTAAATTCACACATTTCTACAGCTCCCAGGATTACACATAGATGTATTTATATAAACTTCTTGAATTTATTACGTTTCTAATATCCGTAACAAAAGCTCTTACGAAAATACCAAGGGGCTGGTCCCATTTTACTTCACCATTTAACCCCCGCCCGAGTGATTGTATAATAACTAAAACTGACGATGATATTAAAACAGACGTCAAAGACGTCATTTTATTAAGTCTGCGTCCAAATCCAAACTTTTTTTTTAAATTTATATACAAAAATTCATATCGAGTTCTGCTAAGAGGCACTTAGATGAATTAATTAACTTACACAAATTTCAAAAAGCTTGAAAACTTTGTTTCCGAAAAACTATTACATTTCATACAAATATTTATAAATTCAACAGATACATTTCTTCTAACCATACATTTGCAAAATATTTTTATTACCTTTTTATGTCTATATTGAATGTTTACATTTTTGCCGTGATAGAGTGAAGCGATGCAATAAAAACTAAATCTAATAAAAAATCAGGTTTGTTATAATTAATTGCAATAATTATAATATAATTGCAGTAGTGATAATAATATAAGTAGATTCAAGATTTTTTTGACCTTGATTACTCCTAAAAAAACTCGAACGTACCTGAATATAATTAATACATAACAGCTTATCCAAAAACTTCCTACTTTCAAGCTCCGAAGCAAATATAAAAGTTTTTTGTAATACATATTAGACACAAATATGAAGACTCTCCTCCGTACATACTGGCAAGTAACAAAGTTATTCGTGCATACAACATAAATATATAGATTTGCAGATTATATGTCAATGTTACCAAACTTTCACCGAGTTTAAGTTAAGAGTTCACAGAGCTCAAGGAAAAGATATTCCCAACGCCATAGGGAAATGTAAATAAATTATTTATTATTTACATTTCAGAAGTGTTTACATGTTTCTTCGGCGCAATCTAAACCCATAGAATATTCATTTTTCGTTTCAAGAGAACGTCTAATGGTGTCGTATTTTTTCCTTTCAATTTTTTATTTTCAAAAGCATTTCATGGTGTTTTTGTCACATAATTAAGGCTGATAAGGAATCTGCACGTATATGGTTAAAAGGTCATATGAGAGAATTAATGGTTTGTCTTGATGAATTATTTATGGATGTCATGAGTAATGGCTCACGTGCTTTTATGTCAAGACAAAACGTAATTTCTATCATAGAATAAAGTATTGTTTTCTCAATGGATAATATTATTTAAGATTTTTTATTAATACTTTATTATCATCTGCATCATTAGCCTTTATCCGTCCACTAGTGAAGATAGGCTTCCCTCAATGAACGCGAAGTCAACCGATGACTGTAGTCCTAAATAGATTAACTTCTTAGTAAAATATACTTTTGTAGTCTCACTGCTGGATTAAATTACAGTTTATTTTGGCCAGACGTACGACTCATATCTTCCGCTCGACGGATTTATTTCTGTAAATAGTCTTCATATTTATTACATCGTATCTAAATTTTAGCGCTCATTTCTACAATCGATGAGAAAAGTATCAGACGATACTAAATAATTCTATAATTACATAAATAATTACAAAACCAAGTAGATCAAACTAACATACGCCTCCCTCAATGAACGCCAAGACGACCGATCCCTTGCCTCTCGCATCCAACGCGGTCCTGCCACTGTACGGAGATCGTCTGCCCACCTAATTAATGGCCGACCAACAATTCGTCTACCAAATAGATACTGACAGTAAGGGCCTGTCAGGAAGTGGTGAACACTTCCTGATAAGTGCCGGATAGGCAACATATTTGACAGATACTCCATACTATATCTGTCAAATATGTTGCCGATAGCCTATTCGGCACTTATCAGGAAGTGGTGAAACAGGCCCTAAATTAAAATATTTTGTAAAAAATATTTCAACGATCTACACTTCAGATACAGTATAATATTATGTTACTTATTCTAATAGCTATACTGTATCATGAGAACCAATGAAAGCCAAAAGGAAAATTTTCTCGCTCCGCAAAAAGAGCGAGAACGGTTCATATTAATTATCCTCTTCATATAAAAATTTACATACAAGCAAGTATATGTTAAAATTAAAAATCTTTTACATAAGATCCAATGAAAAAAAAAACATTATAATTTTTATACACAATAATACATCCATACACCCGTCTGGGTATTGAGAAGAGACATTATATTTTTTGGCGTTGTACTACCTTTCGGTATTCTAAGAAAATTATGTTAACTACTTAAATGAAATTTTACCATGTTGTTTTTTATCATAATATATTCTAACGAACAAGATAAAAAACCATAATTAGCAAATGTTACCGACAGATTTTTATTCCTTTTTCGCTTATTATTGCGGAAGAATATCATAATATTCTTCCGCAATAATAAGCAATAAAAATACATATATTAATTTTAAAATTTTTCAAAAACAACTTAGCTATACTATTTATTTAGTTAACTGGTAAAAATCATGCAATTTACCTTCATACTTTCATATACCTTCAAATTGGTGAAGGAAAACATCGTGAGGAAACCTGCATGCCTGGTGAGATTGGAAATCTTTCAAGGTGTGTGTTTTTTGTCTCCAAACCGCAGCACATTAGTGAACTATAGCCCATTACCCTCCACCACTGATATAACTTATAGAATACTATATTCTACAATATTCTTAGCGCGCGACTCCCACCCTCACTCTGAAACTGCAGTAGGACATATTTGTATTGATACTCTACTATAAGCTTTAAGCAAATTATATAACAATATGATGCTATGTCAATAGAATTAGAAAGTATAACAATACGATTGTCCGTGTATTAAAGTCACATTTAGCATGTACAATGAACAATGTTGTACTACAACCTAGTCGGGAAAGTATGTCGCTGTAGCCTGGACGTTTTTGCTGATGAGACCGTATTGTCTCACAAAAACGGGGTCACTGGCGACCCTCAGGGTCTGTGATTTGTAGAAATTGTGCGTACTTTAGATGAAACAGCTTGTTTAAGAGGACAAACAGTTTTTTGACCCTAACAGCGTATAATTTATAATCATTACATTTCTTGTTTAAAGTGTACTTTAGAAGTTACTAACACAATATATTGTCAATAAACAAAACATGAATAATTTAAGTAAATACTCACTAAACAAATACATTACAGTTAAATATATCCGTAGTTAACCAGTAATATATAATATTACTAGAGAAATACGGGGTTAAGACCTAAGGGACTACAGATATTGGTAGTACAATTATAGATAGCGATAGAAAATATCGCCATCTATATTCGGATTCGAATTGGCGACCCATCCTGTATAATATTAATCCCATTTAAACAGCGGGATCGGTAATCTTGGCGTTCATTAAGGGAGGCCTATGTTCCGCAGTGGACGGATAAAGGCTGATGATGATGATGATGATGAAACAGCGTAATTTAGGTACATCACTGTACGATACTGTTACGTACGCCATTATGATCATCTCCTTTATTTTAATTATATTTATTTAAAAAGAATAAATATATTAAAAACCAATCTGTGTGCAATTTTTAAAAATAGAATGTCACAAATTATTTCAATATCTCATACATCATACAATTAGTAATTACTAGCGTTAACTTCGCATGCGCTCGAAGCTGAGCTAAGTGGATTACACTGTCCATATCGACGCTCCAAGTATCAAGATTTGGTATTAAGCGAAATCGCTAAGGGAATATCCCGCCTATTTGATGACTTAATGCAGTTGGAATTCAGGAAACTACCGTTAGGCAACGATAGGTCTTTAAGGCAACGATATTTAGACCTTTAGGCAACGATTATCTTCAATGGCAGACAACTTTAAAATGTTATACAGCGAATTTCATGTCATAATTTCATTGTTTTTTGCGGAATGTCTATAATTGAGAGTCGCTAAAGTTTATTGAATGTTGGCAATCTCGTATCTAAGACCCTCGATTCCCATTATGGATTTTGTGGACATTTGCTAAGGTTCAGTTCTCAGAAGAATCAGATGCATTCTTATTTACAAGGTATTCATACGTATGCAAGGATAAAATTACGGTGTACCGCAAAAATATGTTTTAAGTACATACCTAACCATAAATATATTCTGATGTATAAGCTATATTACTGTAAAATTTCATCAAAATCCAATCAGTAGTTTTTACATGAAAGCGTAACATACATCTTTAATTACAAACTTTCGCGTTTATAATATTAGTAGGATTATTCTATAGATGAGATAAAAATAACTTTTGTTTTTCTCTATACTTTCATCACATAATCTTAAAATTTTATTAAAAAAAAGCTTTTGGTTTCTCGTTTATAACTTTTACAAAAAATCAAGAAATTTGGTAAAAACTTACCTTATATTTTATATTTTTTTCATCTTATTTTGATTCAATATTCATAAGCACCTTAATTTTCAAATTAGAATTCACCAGTCCGACATCCTGGTCTACAACAATATTTATTTAAAAAAAGTCTATGTCAAAGGTAAGAAAACCGGTATCTATAAAATTTTCAACATTTTAAATCAAAAATACCGTATTCCTGATATCCGCCCACTATTAATTCCAACTCACTCTGATACACGAATATTTGAATTCATTTCAATTAAATCTATGGTGACGTCTCATGCGGCGGCTGAGACAGGTTAAGCCCAGGGTTCCCCGGCTGACTTGCAGCTCAATGATAACAGGTAACAGGCTTAGAGCGACTTTACACATTGATATCAAAGCCAATAGTTTATCCGCCATTTCGAATATCGCTTGAAAACATTTTTGTTAAAGGATATATTAGATCATTGTTTTCAGATGGATTATGAAGAATCAATCAATTGATACAAGTGTCTACTAATATTATAAACACGAACGTTTATGGGAATGTATATAATATGTATGTTTGTTACTCTTTCACGCAAAATCTACTAAACGGATTTTGATGAAACTTTATAGCATTACAGTTCGCACATCATAACAGCAAATAGGCTAGAATTTATCCCCATACTCCCAGAAGGAAGAAGGAAAACATCGTAAGGAAACCTGCATGCCTGATGATATTAAAAGTCTTTGAAGGTATGTGAAGTTCACCAACCCGCACTGGGCCAGCGCGGTGAACTATGGCCCATTACCCTCCTCGCCTGATTTCGAGGAGGAGACCCGTGACCAGCAGTGGGACACAAAGATACTTTACTTTACTTTTTTACTCCCAGAAGAATGAGAAGTACGCAGGTGAAACCGCGGGACGCTGCTTGTAGTAACGCATTTAGGATGTTCGGTCATCAAGTATACTATTTACTTCGACAAGTCGTAATCAATCATGGGTAAAACTACTTAATAGAAAGAATGATTACATCTCTGAGAATATCCACAACATCTTGGTCTGTACCAAAACACTTTCGTTTGATATACACATTACACATGGACATAAAAGAAAAGCTACTGTTTGTATCGTATATTAAATACAGTACCTTGTTGACCGAGCATTTACTCGGTTTTTTTTTTGTTTTTTTTTTATATACCCTTTGTGATAATATGATAGTTTTTTTTTTCGGAAAAATTAACTTGAAATAAATCGACACAAAAATAATCGGACTGGAGATACGAACCAGGGAGCCTAGCCAAAATGCCATTAAGAAAGCGTTAGCGAAGTTCGAAAATGATAAAATATATGGGATTGACATTAAAAAAAACTTTTCTAAAAATTTGTCCTAGCTAGATCAATTTATCGCCGTTTTAAACACGTCATGTATATGTCGTAGTATGATTTGATAAAACGTTTTTTTGCAAAATTTTTTATACAAAATTTTATGAAAATCGTTGGAACCGTTTTCGAGATTCCGATTACATATACAAGAATTCCTCGTTTAAAAGTATAAGAATATATACTCTTATGTCACTAAAAGATATTAATTTCAGACATGAATATGAAAATTTTTAATATAAAAATCCCGAGCATGAATGAATTTTCAATACTAAATTCTGAATACTTTGTACAAAAATAAAGATACAACATTATCGAGTATATTTTATTATTTTGGTAGACTCCTAAGGCACTTGGCTTTCCTTGTCAATGACAAAGACATAATAAACTTGACTATATTCAAATATATAATATTGAAAAATTCATAACCCTTACTAAAGACAGACTAGTTAGTTAATTTTGTGAAATGACCATTTGAGACATTAGTTTTTTTTTTTTATTGGCACAGCCATTAGGCTGAAGGCCCAAGGCCTGGTTTGCACGAGAATTTAATAAGCGTCGCTTTCAAACCCGATGATGACGTTTAAAAACGCTTTCGTTTATGTACAAGGTTATCTATTTGTGTAATTATAAAGTTGATAATGAAATGAATATGAAAATGAAAGATAATGCGCTCCAGCGAAAGAGGTCTATAGTCCTCGCCACTTTTAAAGTCCTGCGACTAATGCCTGAAGCAAATTTGACAACATTGACATCTTGACATCTGTCTAGAGTAAGAAGTTGTGATATTTTAAATTGTTTTACGTGAAATATGGAGCATATAATATAAAGTAAGGTGTAAAAATTTAAGGCCGTATAATGATCGTTAAAGTGAAATAATTTTGTGAAATAGAAAGTAAAAATAAACAACAATTAACCCCGTTAAATAATATGTTTATAAATGTCACAGCCATGACAGGTAAATTTTAGAGATGCCAGAGTCACTCATTTTTGCCTAATTTATGGTTAAAATATTATCATTAACTCTATACCTACATTTATCTTATGATATTTTATATGAATATAAATACACGGTAAAAGAATTAAAACCTTGTTCAGATGAATGATATTTTCAGGTGTTTCTGTAAAAAAAGTCGAATAACAAAGGAAGTAACAATGGCAGCAATTACTTCTGAAAAAATCGTCACTCCTGGCAAAAGCCGAACACATCCGAAGAAGCTTGTTTTAGATGAATTCTACTAATCGGTTATACGTAAAAAATACGAATGAAATATTTACAAAAAAATGTTTTATTTTACTAAAACCTGGCAGGAAGACTTTTATTTTGCTGCTATAATTATTTTTGTCATTATTATCATCATCAGTCTTTATCAATGCACTACTGACCATAGGCCCTATAATTATTTAAATTTTTTATTGTACTAGACTTGGTGGAAAATCATTACAATAGAAATTGGCAACATTGAGTTATGAGATCGCAGCGCCGCGTCTATCGGACTTCTAAAGTGGCGATGACTATAAATTATGTTTATAACATAAAAAGATCTGAAATTATTTATTTATTTTGCGTGAAATTAGTTATAACTTTTATTTGCAGATCGGCATAGAAGATCGGGTTCCTTGGACGAGGCTGCGGAAGATAGCAGCGACAATGGTGGCAGTACGCCAAAGAAGAAAACCGCCATCGAAGAACAATGGGAGAGGTCCGGTGGATTCGAACTCACTTCCGTTGAACAAGAGACGTATGAGAAGTACTTTTATGGAACAGAACATTGGAACTACTTCACCAATGACGAAGACCTAGGACCAGTCATTCTATCCATCAAACAAGAGACCCTCAATGCAAGAGATCAGTTCAGGTCAGTGTATAAAGAGCTCCATCTATGACTCCATATACTCACTCCTGGGTGTAATGTCAATAGTATAACTGGTATACGTGTATTGACTGTCGATACCATAGCTAAGCAGGTCATTCATTATAATAAAACAACTTTTACGGATTTTATCGCGGTTTATTTAGTTTTTTATGAGCCCGACGTTTGACCATGTCCTCCCGTGACCATGGTTGCTGTAAAGTATCCGAAACGTCGGGCTCATAAAAAACTAAATAAACCGCGATAAAATCCGTAAAAGTTGTTTTATTATAATGAGTGAAATTCGCGTAAACATAAGAAAACAATATATGCAGGTCATTTTCCAGGAGACCACAGTTACAGTTCTCAACGTAACAGGTAGTGACTGAAAATCAGTCGATCTTTCTTCGGATTGATCTTTTAGTACTGAGTTACTTACCTTTTTGTGATTCTGCAGCACACATACTCTGTATTTTTATATGATCTTATTAATTAACATTGTAAAGATTTATTTTCTTTTTTGTTTGTTAGATTTAGTATTTGTTGTCCTCTTTTAATTTGTATGTGTAATTATGAATAAAAAGTTTATCGATCTATGTATCTATCTATCTATCTATCTATCATGGTATGCAGCTGAGTTTTATAATCCCTGGTGGTTTTACAAGGCGTTGTTATTTAAAAAAGTGTCACTTGAAAAATTAACAATATCAGCATCAGCAAATTCTCTCCCTCCTCGAATTCAGGCGAGGAGGGCATTAATTCCAGTGCGGGTTGTTGAATTTTATCCTGATTTTGTAGGTGTTCAAAGGCTCTCATTAGGCATGCAGGCTTTCTCCCCTTGTCTTCCTTCACAGGTGAGCGAGCGATGATTTCATGTAGAGTCACTTAGAAAATTTGAAAAACCCCATTTCAAGTAACAATTAGGGACCAAACTCGGACCTCTCATTCTAGATGCCGAACCCAAGCCTTATAGACTGACGTCACTATCTACTATAAAAATTGAAATATCACTAGAAATAAACATAGCTTGAATCAATATCATAAATACATCTTTCATCTTCTATCTAATAAAACATTACCTCGGCAAACTTTTACCTGGCTGAGGTCAGTTCGGACAAATCCTAAAGGTGACTTTGTAAAGCTCGATTGTTTTATAAAACCAATATTTGTCAGCGAAGAAGATAGAACAATTAAATAATCTACATTCATTTTGTTATAATAATTGGGATTAAATCTTTTGAAATATTTACTTGGAAAAAGAAATAGGTTTATGAAAGAAATAGATCATCTTTTTCATTATTATATGTCCAATTTTTCATATGGAAAACATTTTATTGAGAATTAGTTCTCCCTAATAAATGCAAGGCAAAACACTCGAGAGTTTGGATTATTTTTCTTCACTGGAGGATGAGAGAATTTGCTAATAATGACAATTCAACCATCAGTGAGGCCTATAAACACCCTACCTTGGTCGTTTTATTCTTATTGCCGTGTCTTAAGACTTGAAAAGAAGTAAACTTTAAAATGTAATTTCCTTTACATCAAATCTTGATATGTAATTCATCAAGTAGGAAATCCGTAAATCGTTTTAATTAAATTGGAACTTCATATATTTAAATTACATCAGCTACGATCTTTTATAATAAAGGTATGTTCTCAACGCCATGGAAATATGTTTACTTTCGTTTGACGTATTAGTATGGTATCTTTCAAAACCTACAGTGTTGTATATACAAATTGTATGTAATTACAAGATCATTATCATCATCAACCTCAATCCATCCACTGCTTTATCCAATACTTTATCCTGTCACATAAAGTAGCAACCCATAGCCCCCTGCTGGACACATGTCTCCACCTCAAAATCCGGCGAGGGAGGAAAAACCATCAAGATATTGGGCCATAGTTCACTGAGACGCTGACCCAATGCGGGTTGGTGAACTTCACACACCTTCAAAGGCTTTAAATCTTATCAGACTCGGTTTCCTCACGATATTTTCCTTCACCGATGAGGGAGCGATAGTTTGTGTGATTATGCACTTAGAAATTTATAAATACCCGTCTCAAGGCACCACAGGGAGAGTATCGAACCCGGACCCTCTCTCTAAAGAAGACGGACCAAAACCACTGGACCATGCTCGAATATAAGCAGACATAAGCGATATTTAAGTGCTATATACGAGTAAGTGTTAGTCGGCCATTAACCAGATGGGAAGACGATCTCCGTGCAGTGGCAGGTCCGCGTTGGATGCGAGTAGCAAGGGATCGGTCATCTTGGCGTTCATTGAGGGAGGCCTATGTTCAGCAGGGGACGGATAAAGGCTGATGATGATGAAGCGATATTTCTCGTTGTATCATTATGAAAACACAAGCATATTATATGGTTGGATGGTACAAATAAGGCCTTTAATTACCTGAGCGTACGGTGCCTGCCCTCATAAATTTATAGAATTCATTTATCGTAACGCTCGCTCGTAAAATTTTAAGGTTTGATATCATTGTTGTGATTTTCATTTTAGGGTCATTTTAATGTGCTTTAGATACTAATGGGGGCTTATAAAACTAGTTGTGACTTTTGTCTTTTTTATCTATAAACCAAAATTTTTGATTTTATAACAATATTTATTCATTTAAAAAAAATGCTTAGTTTAGTGAACTAAGCCCAAAAAGTACAACGTTTGCATATTGTTTACTTATGTTTACGCGAATTCACTTATTATAATGAGGAGACGGTCCAAAATTGTATGGGACGTTGGTCTACTTTTGTACACGTAATGATATGAAGGAAAAAAAATATTCAAACAGTTTTAATATGTTCATATCCATAAATTATTTTCAATTTCAGCGTAGGTATAATTTAATATTTCCAAGATATGCAACACTACATGATATAACATTGGCGTATGAATATTTTCTTTAGCGTTTATGGCTATAAATCTATGTCCAAATAAAAAGTCCAAGTCGTCAAAATATCCACAAAAATTCAAGAAACACATTCTCGAGTTAACAACTCCATAACATATCTTGAGATAGATACAAATAGTTACTATCTCAAGCTATGTTATATAGTCGCTTTGTATAATGAGATTTGATTCGGTATAATTTCAGTGACCGAGCTGTATAAAATAAGTTGGCTCTAATGGCAGCCCTGGCCAGAGGGCTTAGACAAATTAATATCGTTTCGTTACGGTAGGATACCGAAATTCGTTATCGTCTCTGAGTTATCAATGTCAAATTCCTAGTTAATAAGATATTGACAATAACGATGTATAACCAATAGGTAGTTAGTGTTTTGTTACGATAACGATTGACTACGTGATTTAACGCGACTTATGTCAACCATTTTGGTTCGAACTTCGTTATCGTTTATTAATGTTACTTTGCCTAAGCACCCAGGTTTGTTATTAAATAAAAGGGACAACGGTCCTACATTTTTATCATGACATATATATTAATGTTATATTTTTTACTTATAATAAGCAAAAAATAATTTAATTAAATAAAGAGAAAATGTGTGTTCTCAATTAATAAAATAAACTTTTTATTAATTTAACCTGATACATATAAAATATTATCACAAAATATGGAGACAAAAAATTTTCAGTCGTGAAATCTTTAACAAAGGCCAACTTTAAAAAGATTCTTCGATTAGGAAACAAACTCCCTAAGGAAAGAAAGGGTGAAATGGAGTGTTTAAATTTGCATTACAAATTACCTTGGGTTCATTTTCTTTAACTTTATACTTTACTTTATTTAAAAATGTATTTGGCATAGGTTTCAGAAAAAACACCAGTCATTTTTTTATTTAAAAAATAAGAAAACATATTTTAATTCCATTTTATAGGGAAAGGTATCTATTTTTTTACTAATTTACGTCTTTAAAAACCTTGTTTTTTTTCTGAGGTAATTTATAGTATTATAATAAATAACAATACCAGAATTGATATAGTACATCGTATTCTGTGTGACAGAAATTGTTGAAATGTAGGATAAACAGGTAGATGGATAAGTGAAATCTTCTTTAATTTTTTTTTAGAAAAATAACTTTGTAAAAAGAAATTAATATAAAAAATGTTGACAGCATTAAAAGAATTAGATCAAAGGAATTTAACGCTACCTTACCTTGCTACTGCACGTGATAATAAGAGATAGCAATGCTTGATTAGCGAATCAATGGTTATATTAAGATAAGCATTAATTGTCACCTCTTCTAACACAAATGTTAAAAAAACCTACTCCAAGAACAGCTTAAAAAATCGGTTGTCTGTAAATTCGGCTTACTGACGATAGTTGAACATGACAACGTCATAAGAAAATACTGATGGACCGATTGTGTTCCTTTGTCGCTTGTTTCGCGCTCTCGTTTGCACTTCAAAGCCTTAAATGGAACGCCTCATAGCGAGGTAACGACGCATGAGTCATATTTTTCTTGCGTGCAGCCGGCTCCATCGAATTATAAGACGTTGTCACGTCAAAACGGCTACCTTTACAGATTAGAATATTCAAACATAACTTTGTACCAACGAGCATACAAAATATTTGTGTCATTTTAGCGATAAAGGGTATCCGCTTATGAAACTAAATATCTACATAAATTGGACTTTAAGTACGAATAACTCTTAGAAGTGCTCTTCCGTAAGAGATCTCATTATACTTTGCATAAAATAAAATAACAAAGAGTCACGAAAAAGCAAAAAATGTAGCGTCATATAAAATTGAGACACGCCGCAAAAAAACGTCTCCTTGCGTAGAAATAATTCGCAGTTAGGGTTGACACATGTCAAAATCTTAACAATATTAAGTATATAAAATTTTATATGAAATACGCTTGTATAATATATATATGCTAATAGAATACTGGAGTGAAAGTCACGTTCGAGAAGGTGCTTAGGTCAGTCGATTTCCAACGAAATGGCACGACCTCTATGGGGTGAGCACTGACCACTCACCAGTCCCAGTTGAAATTTGAATGAAAGTGGCGAAGGATACTGAAATAAAAGTAGAAGTCTTAATAATGATAATGACATTTGTACATGTATTATTTACCAAGTTCCCATAGCTGTTATAAAAATGTATTCGGCGTTTATATTGTACCACATGAACTGTTTTTTAGGCAACTGCTTTTATGATATTTTATAAAGTCCAAAAGCCCGGTGGCAACCCTACTTGCAGTAAGATTCCGTGGATGCTTATGGCGACTGCCGGTATTTTCATTACTCTCTGTCATAGGAAAACTGAAACGAGACGAGAAAACACGAGAATTTAATTAAAACGCACGCTTTGTTTAATTTTCGAACTTATTATGCGACAGCATTTGCACTATTCTTTTTTTTTTTTTGTAATCGGCGTAGAGGTTTTAAGAAAATATATTATTTCTTAATTATTATAAAGCAATAGTAAAATATGCAATGTTTTTACTGCCTGTTTGATTTGCCATTTATCAGTATCTGTAATAAAAGGGCTTATGTGCCTCCAAGACCTGTATACCTATGTATACTTAGATGAATAAGTCACCAAAGCTTAAAAAGAAACCTTTAACATCACATTATTGATTCGAAGATCACTTGCAGGCCGTCCTCTGTCCCGTCTGTCCCGAAGGTCCTCCTATGACCATGGTTGCTGTAAAGTATCCGAAACGTCGGGTATATAAAAATCATAAAAGACCACGATAAAATCTGTAAAAGTTGTTTCATTATAATGATATTCGTGTTAACATTAGAAAACAACTGTCGTAATCTTGTTATAACGTGCTACTTTACTTTATTTTGAAATGACAGACTCGGTTTATTTTGTATTCTATAAAATAAAAGTACAAAAATATAAAGGATATGATCGATCATTGACTCGTGGCCTGCGTTGCGGTTCGTCGATCCGCGTGAAATGGGAAAAGCTGTCTAAATTGATTAATAGCTTATATGTAATACACAGTATCCTTTTTTACCTTTTGGGATAAGGGAAAAGGATCCTTACTACATGGCTTTACCTACTCACCCTTTTGAATTACTCCGTTGTCCATCTGTTTGTCTGTCAAACTAAATCCTATAAGGTAAGGTAGGATAGACAATTATGATATTTGGTAAGATGCAATTTTTGTCACTTTAGCGAAGTAAAAAAAAACTCTCTCAACATTTTTTCGAAACGCCGAGATTTCTTTCTACTGTGCCTACGTATTTGACTTTCGGTATCACACATTATACCATCACCAAACCATCGTACATATTTACCATTTTTTTTTTCATTTTTATTTTGCGGAGCTTGGTTTCGTCAGTGAACCCAAAATTTCGACAGTTTTTTTACAGTAGACATTTTAGTTTCACAATTATTTCGATTTTCACTAGGCGAGCCATCTGCTCACCTACCTACCGAATGAGCTTAAAGGCCGTGAGGCCTAAAAGATTCGGACCTTTCGAAAAAAAAACTCGCCAATTATAGTTTTTTTTTTTTACAATTAACAAAAAAAAATAGTGTTCTATAGTCTAGATCATTTTATCTTAAAAGACTTACGTACGTTGTGTCTTTGCAGTATGAAATTATCAAGTAGTTACACCCACCGAATACAAAACGAAAAATTCATCTCGACCAAAAACAAAAAAAAAAATAGTCTCGTGTTATTTTAACAAGCGCGTGCTTTGTTATACCCATTTTAAAATAGTCTCGAAAGGTCAAGCCACAGACGAAGTCGTAGAAATGAATTATTCAAATTTATCGATTCAAATCTATTTTTCACTGTTACGTTTTCCCGTTTAAACTTTCTATGGTTTCATCGGCGTCTCTTAAATCGGGGGCAGCTTGTAAATTTTTTATGCTGAAAAGTATAATGAAAGTTATTTTAGGCTTCAAATGTCATATTATCTAATGTTAGATATTTTTGATGATTTCGTGATATTTTATTGTATATCGGTTGGTATAAAGCACAGATTTATAAATAAAGACAGATGGAGCATGCCGAACACGCAAGTGACGCCACCAAAGCGAATACAATATAATAGACGTATAAAGTACGACGCTATGTCGAGCACTGCGTCAAGATTGTATTTGCTTTTGAATTTTTATTCGCTTTGGTGGCGTCACTCCCGTGTTCGGCACGCTCCATCTGTCTTTATTTAAAAATCAGTGGTATAAAGTAACTCGACTTTGTATTTTATGCACATGAGAAATCATGTCTCTTTCCTCGTAGACGCTTGGCTGTGTTTTAAAATAACGACTTGATATTGTGCGTTTACCACTTCTAAAGCAATCCGGCCAGACTCTCCAATGAGGATTGCCTGATCGCTACAAAACAGTCCCCACGAAGACCCTCTTATGCACCTTCTTTTTTTTATTTTTTTGACGCCGGGAAATGCGCTTAGGCATCCCGCGGGGGAGTAGGCCTCCCCAGGTATGTGGGACTCGCTGCGCCCGTAAGCTTTAAGGTGGACGCAGCTCTACCCACTAAAACCCGGCGAGTGCCACCACTGCCGCCTTTGGTGAGATGCCCCGGATCTATAAGCAACAGGGCACCTCGACAGCTAGTCAGCCCCTCAGGGGACCGACGCCACCTTCACAGAGAGGTTGTTCCGCACCAAAGAACAACCCCTCCCAACTTCGGGACAGTATAATAAGACGAGGTTCCTGTCCTCGCCCCTTGACCCCTGCTCTTTTGCCCCCCCTCTTCTTATAAGAGGGATATAAATAGCCCCCTTGGCTCAATTCGCTTTGCCCAAGGAGCTGGGCTCACCCTGGACTACTGAGCCCCACCACCACGACAAGGCCTGAACCATGGTGGGGACCCTCTGATACACCTGACGTAGTCTCGCTTATAACAAAAATATTAATTTCTTTGTCGTTAAAGTGAATATTTGAAACCCATTTTATCTGGTCCTCTTTGAATAAAATATTTTGAGATTATAACAATTTTACTAACATAAGCAGCGTTTACTCATTTTATTTCGCAAACGTCGCCGCAAGCTAATTAGCTATCGTTATAAAGTCCAGTAAAACTCCAGGCTATATCTACAGACGACAGCATCTCATAGACGAAATGAAAATTGTATTTCAAAAGCTTAAAACGCTTTTTGGCTTTTTGTAATTTGTTTTAACGCTCCACGACGTTGATTAGTTCAACTGGAGTAAAAAAAAGTCAAGTATCAACCCTATATGGCCAAATGTGGGTTGGTGATCTTCACCCACCCACATTTGGCCATATAGGGTTGATACTTGGCTTTTTTTTACTCCAGTTGAACTAATCAACGTCGGGAGGAAAAATTTCTACTCACCTGTAAAGGAAAAAATCGTGAGGAAAATTTATGCCTGATGAAATTGAAAGTCTTTGGAGGTAGTAAAGTACCAACCAACCAACACTCATTGGGCCACCACATTTTACATCAATTACTATGTCCCAATACCCTACTCGCCTCGGTTCAGGCAAGTACCCGTGCCCAGCAATAGTACCTGTAGTAGTAATATAAGGGTTGATATTTTACTGTAACAAGACGTGTGTAACAGGTTAATAATTTAATTAAAATAATTAATATAAAAAAGGAAAGACGATCTCCGTGCAGTAGCTGATGCGTGTTGGATGCGAGTGGTAAGGGGACGGTCGTCTAGGATGATCATGATGAAGATAAAATGTATCTGATGGTAATGATGATGATGGTGATGACGGTGGTGATGATGATGATGGTGATGATGATGTGCTTTTGTAGGATACTGGTGCGAGCGATCAGCTACACCGTCCACGGGCTGATCCCCGCGTCGTGCGTGTTCGCTGACCGCTACAACCGCGAGGAGGTAGTGCGGTCGTTGGGGAAGGAGGTGAACATCAACCCACCTCTCATGCTGGGGCAGCTGCCCGATACGCCCGAGGAACTATTGAAGCTTGATCAAGTGAGTGCTTTCTAAATATCTTATATCTTGAGTAAGACATAAAGCCTGTTTTATTACTTTTAGATATATTTAGATAATTCCTTCTTCAATACATAAAGTGCACAAAATGCAAGCATAGCTGTCACTTTACGCCGGTATTGTGTGAGTGAGATTCCACGCTGGTGTTGCCACCCCAATCCGCTCTTAGCAAGACAGCAAGCTCTTCTTTGCAAACGCTAACAAAATGCTGGTACATATTCGGATGAAAGCGTAGCACAAAGGCGTCACGTAAAAGCTTTAAGCTTTTCAGACTGACAGCGGTCATGCGTTAAAAGTGCGCGCCTGCATTCGCCCTATGTTTAATTTGCGCCAACCGCGATGTCTCTCTCTCTCTCTCTCTCTCTCTCTCTCTCTCTCTCTCTCTTTCTCTCACTCACTCTTTCCCTCTATCTTTATCGAGTCTCGTGATTCTGCTACAGCCATAAAGTGCTCCGACACCGTAAGGAGGAAAGAGGTCCGCGATGCTTTTTGGCTACAGCAGAATGTGTCATAAAACTAATAACAAACGTAAAATCTAAACAGAAGATTGAATGAATGACCGCTTTATCTTACGAAGCGTGACGGTGGATTTTTGTCATTAGCATAAAATAAATTTTATCCTCTAGTCATAAAATCTCGGGCAAGCAATGTTTTATTTAATCAAATACTTATATAGGATAAAGTTACACGAGGCAAGGTTTATCAAATATTGGACATTTTGTTAAAGTCGACCTTCGAAAAGATAAACCAAACAATATTTTTTTTGGCAAAAAAATATAATTCGCAAAATAAAACGTTAAAAGAGACTCTTTTGCGAATCGAGTAGATACTATAGGTAAAATCTTCACCATCATCATCAGCCTTTATCCGTCCACTGCTGAACATAGGCCTCCCTCAATGAACGACCACAACGACCGATCCATTACCACTCGCATCCAACACGGACCGGCGACTGCACGGAGATCGTCTTCCAACGAGATTTGAGATTTTTATACTCTTGACTTTTTTTATCTTATAGCAATAATGGCCATAGATCACAAGGGAGTCGTCTCATATGTTTCTATCTAAAAAATCTTAACAAAAGACTGAAACTTACATTTAAATTAGTAATCATCATCATCATAATTATCACCATCATACTCATCATCAACATCAGCCTTTATCCGTCCACCTACCATCGTCGTGATCATCAGCCTTTATCCGTTAACTGCTGAACAAGCCTTCCTTAATGAACGCCAAGACGACCGACCGTCCACCTGTAAGATAATATAAAATCACAAAGCTAAGCAAGCATGTTGAAACTATTTTTTTTACCTTAAGATTCAATACTTCAATCCGCTCACAGCCATCCTAAGAGGATTAACAGCTTGCTTACAAAACAAAACTGCTAAGCGATTGGTGCTACTTACTGAAATAAATAAATTATTAGTGGACTTCAGTGTGAGAGAGTATCAGATAATGCTGTACTCAAATTTGAATTACAAAACAGCTTGACCGTAGAAATTTTTTGACAAGGTTGGAAGGCTTACTAACAATGTCCATAAACATTCATAGGCTATGCAGATATCTTGCTCTTCTTTTCCCTGTTCTCCTAATGGGCCACCGGAAACTCACAAACCGGACGAAACGGGTATAACTGCTTACTTTACGTCGGATAATGCTGTACTCAAATTTGAATTACAAAACAGCTTGACCGTAGAAATTTTTTGACAAGGTTGGAAGGCTTACTAACAATGTCCATAAACATTCATAGGCTATGCAGATATCTTGCTCTTCTTTTCCCTGTTCTCCTAATGGGCCACCGGAAACTCACAAACCGGACGAAACGGGTATAACTGCTTACTTTACGTCGGTATTATTTGAGTATTAGGCACCACCCCGTGCCGGCCCAATTCGGATGCCTTTACAATGCAACGTAAAACTACTTCTTTAGATAATGATTCCACATTGGTTTAACAACATTTTTCAAAAAAAGGTCAGATGGACCCCTAGGGGCCCACAGAAGATTTGACAGGTTTCAACGTTTGCGTAATAAAAAATGGAGTTCAAAATTCGTAAGAGTCGGAAAACTTTTGATTCTCACAGCAGAATCTATTTATTAAACAACCAATCAATCCTCACTTTTTTCGTGGTTTGTTTTTAACCGTAACGCAGTTCCCTTTACTCTAATCTTCACATTTTATATGTGAAATGGAGGCTACTTTCTTGTTTCTTTGCAAAGTTTGGAAACCACTGGGTTAATACATCCATCATGCTTAAAGCGTTAAGCTGAAGCTAGTGAAGCGAATTGTGCATCTACAAACACAGTGTCACAATATGCCTTCTGCATCCACATTAACAAAATTTATCAAAATCGATCCCGCCACGAGGTCAGTGACTTGCACACGCACGTTACAATAATATATTAGACGACAGTTCTATAACGATTGTAGCGTTGACACTCAATAACATAGGATTTTATAAATCCTCCCAAATCGAAGTCATAAAGATTTATGACTGAATCAAAGGGGTATTATATGTGGGATATCAAATTCCGTTTTCAAGTGAAATATATGAATATTGTCAATAAAATTTAATGGTCAGAAATAAAAAATTATGTTTATACGCGAATAATATTTTTGGACGCAGCCAAATGCTCGTCGCCTCTACAATGAAAAGCTGTCAAATTTGACTCTTTTATCGTATGTTAACCGCATTTAACAGCCATGTTAGTTGACATATACTTTGACCAACATTTCAGAAACCGTGTAAGTGCTAGTTATTACTTGAAGTCCTTCTCTCTTTAACACAACAAAGCGGTTTCACGAAATAAACAAGCAAACAAACCTATGATAGTGTACCCCCCTCACTGGTAATGATGTTACACAAATAACCCTGTATATATACGAAGGGTTTTTGAAGTAAACATAGTATCTGAAACAATATGCCTCAAATTTGGCGCAATACCACGACTCACCTGATATGGCCTGGTATTGCCATGCGATAAAATTATATTACCCTATATAAAATCTATAAATTCTCCCCCTTGCTCATAAAACACCGCCATGAATATTTTAGGCTCACCACCTCTATGCATCAATCATACAAATACTTTGTAATTTATATTGTTATGTTATTCACCCTTTGTCTTCAAAATTATCTATAATATTTTATATTCGTACAAGCTCTTTTTGAAGTGAAACTTATTTGGAATCGTTGTGATTTCAAACCGGATGCAACGGAAAAAACGATATGTAAGAGACACAAATACAAAAGAGCGAGAGAGCAAATGTCGGTGTGTATTGTATAATATTAAGAAGAGAATTAAGTGTAATATTAAGAAAATATTACACACTGTTTAATACTTGCTAGTATTTGAGCATTTAACGTGTGTTTCACTTCTATCGTGTGTGAATCGCACACACACCTTTTTTTACAATAGGTTCCATTCCGTTCCTAGGAGAACGGATGGCTGATAGCCAATGAGGTTCAAGAGTGGAGTCAGCGTTTAGCTAGACGAAGTTATAAACCAATTGGGGAGACGTCTTCATCATCAGCCTTTATCCGTCCACTGTTGAAGATAGGACTCCCTCAATGAACCCCAAGTCGATCCCTTGCCACACGCATCCAACACGGATCAGCCACTGCTCGGACATCATCTTCCCACCTGGTTCATTCATAATTTCGAGTATTTTACTTTATACTGCATATTATAGTAAATTTGTCCTAAAATAATTAATTATAGATAGTAATCTAACCAAGTACCGAATATCCAAATCTAAATATAATATTACTAGCTGTTACCCGCAGCTTCGCCCGCGTGAACTTAGGTTTACGGATGTATCATGTTTGATGACGATCATTTTCCATTTCAATAATGACTAAGTTTTTGTATTAAAATGGATATAATATGGTATCTTGAATATAAAGATATTATATTCCTTCGCAGACTTTCTGCATGCATATTTACTATTTAGGATACTATTACATATTACACTGCTCTCTCAAATCACGGCAACACGATTTATTTTCTTGCGTATTTTTTTGATATTGCCATATCTTCGAAAGTATTCATTTAATTTGCTTGATGTAAAGGGGAAAAACAATCTTCATTAAGTGCTCCAGCTAATTAACTGATTTAAAATGATAAGGATTCATACCGTATTTGTGTAAATAACTTTCAAATTATCGCGTTATAATTGTCCATTTTTTAAAGTATTAAATGGATATAGTATGATATCCCTAAGAGATAGACATATGCCATCGCGGACTTTTTTATAGACCTATTTAAGATGCACAATTCCACCATACATTATTTTGTTACATCTCAATGGGTTTAGGCAGCGTTTTCGTTGGAAACTCCCAGACAGCCAATTTTTCTTCAAACTTCCACGGGAATGGAACGTACACGGCTGAAACCGGGGCGCGCTGATGGTTATAGATATAATAATACTATCATATTTTAAACTTTTTTTATTTATTTAAATACTAAAACTTTTAAATAGCAATTTTTTATATAAAAGTTAAAAGTTGCTATATTATATAGCGATAAATAATATAATCAAAGTATCTGACTATGAGATTTATCTTAAAACTAAAATTTAATTATAGATATAAGTTTTTTTTTCAGTTGCTCCGAATGTTGTTATAAATTTCATAATAATTTTAATACTACAAAGTTAACTAATGTAAAATTTTACATTTTTTTTAAGTTATAAGACCAGCAATGAACATGTATTTTCACTCCAATTCCATAAAAAATTCACCCTTTATTCCAACCCCTTAGGACAATAATGTCTAAAAATCCTTTCTTAGTGCTCACTTACATCATAAAAGGAAACCCCGTAGCAAATTTCATGTTTCTAGGTACAGTTTCGTATGTGCGTTAACATAAAGCCAGTGGCCTTATTTACAATTTTATGTATATATAATTGTAAATATCTACACTAATATTATAAAGAGGAAAACTTTGTTTATAATATGTTTGTTTGTATTATATAATTTTATATCAGTAACATAATACATTTATTGAATAACAAGTATTTTCATTTATATCGCGAGTGTATTCGGTAGTAGTTATCAAATTAAGCTGAGTTAATAGATGTTAACACTCGTTTCGAGAGCTCAGCTTCACTTGAAAAGCTCATAGAGCCTTGATAGTTGATGGCGAGCTTAGCTGTCATTAACTAGATAATTCCCGAAGCTTTACCTGTTTTTATTATAAATTAAAATTCTACTGTGAAGTTCTTAAAAAGCTAAATACCTATTTCTACGGTCTCAACAAATAAAATTAAGGTTCGAAAAAGTCTTCGTACCATAAATAGCAAAATAAAAATTAAAAAATGGAAGTTTTTCATAGCTCGCAAACGAATAGACAATGTTGCTAACACCTGTATTCATAAACAATCCTATGAGGTGTCACGGTACTTCAGAATGCATAGAGTCATTCAAACCAATTCATAGACAATACTTAAGTGAAATCCGCCACTGTACGTGTGTTAAATATGAGGAGGCCATACATAGTAGCGTTCTTTGCATAGTGTTGTTTCAATAGCCAAGTACGCTTCATGAATACTGGTGAACTAGTGAGTGTTCGTTATCTTGCATTAAAGCTATAAAACATAGAAAATAAAATTAACAGACTTCCATTTTTAACCGACTTCAAAAAAAGGAGGAGGTTATCAATTCGACCAATACCAGCCAATGCAAAGAAAGACACAGACATCTTAACATCTTAACAGACATCTAATCAATACTGGGTGTCCTCATATGAGTACAAAATCAATAATTGCAAGGAATTTATAATAGATGTGAGAGTATAATATTATGTATTCAAATGCTGTAAATTGTGATTAAACTATCCTTCTTTGCTGGCACCGACTTCCAAAGTAATGAATTTAAAAAAGTAGAAGGAACACATATAAGTTTCATTATATTCGTTGATTAATTTTTTTTGTTAATTAACTTCACCTCGAAGTATTTAAATATTATTTAAAAATTTTTAGTTGCACATAATTTAAAGGTATATTTTTGAAGTCGGTTTTGGTTTTTCAATTAAAATAAACTTTATTACGGTGTGTTTTATCTATACCTAATTTATTTTTCTTAAAAATCTGGGATTCCAAATACATTACTTTTTGAATATGGTTTATTCCCATTGCAATACTTATTAATATTTTAATCACATGTTAACGTCACACGTTAAAAGGAATAGACTTACCGAGAAATGGGAGACGAAAATAACATCCATGGTAACTGATTGATTTAAATTGAACGCACCTCTTTCGACTAAAATGAAATTTTGAGCTGACCTTTTTCTTAATGAACCAGGATAAAAAAAATAAGGGAAAAACCAATTATACTTACAATTTTCTCTTACCTTTTATGTGTAATAAAGATTTAAAATAAAAAAAAACCTATATCTGAAACGTTCTACGTAAAATGGAACGTGATATTCCAGGAATATCTTTAATAAAAAAAAGTGTTGATCAAGTTAAAAAACTAAAAGAACTATTCACACTGTTCTCAAATTGATTTTTTTTTTCGTATTGAGCTATACTAATGGCCCTAATGGCCAACATGAAAAATTACAAATTTAATGAAGTAAGTACCTGGTTGACCGAGCATTCGCTCGGTACTCTAAGTGATAAAATACTATAAAATTTTTCTTCCAAAAAAAATTATCTTAAAAAAAGGAAAAAAAAATTCGGACTGGAGATTCGAACCAGACTCGTTCGAACTTAACTGCCTAATTTCACCACTAAGCTACCATGACATATTACTTGTTAGCGAAATTTACGTTCGTATTCTAATCATATTATATCGATGCCTCAAAACACGGATAAAAAAATGTTTTCTAAAAATGTATCCTAGCTAAATCGATTTATCGCCGTTTTTACACGTGTATACAAAATTTCATGAAAATCGTTAGAGCCGTTTCCGAGATATATATACAAGAATTGCTCGTTTAAAGGTATGAGATAAGATATATTGTAAGCTCAAGAGTTTGTTTGCTTAAACGTGCTAATCTCGGGAAGTATTCGTCGGATTTGGATGGTTTTTAGTGTTAAGGCGCGGTCTTAGTACGATTTAAAAATGCGATTTCACTCACACAACCGCATATCTACGCGCGATACGGTAACACACACACACGCGCCATCAACCATTTTTGCTCACAGAAAGATGCATGGTTATACGCAACGAGCAGAGTAAACATGGGTGTTATATTCAAAATAAAAAAGCGTAACCACCAGCATAAATGCATACACTTTTATGTTTATAATAGATAGTTACAATCATTAGTTAATCTTAGTACGCGAAATAACATTGTTTACACCTTGTGTCCGAAAAACCAAAATATCTTACGGAACCCTATTTTTATCAGAATAAAATTTAGCCTATGTTACTCGTGGATAATGTAGCTTTCGAATGGTGAAATAATTTTTTGAAATCGGTCCAGTACTTTTTGAGCCTATTCATTACAACCAAACAAACAAACAAACAAAGTTTTCCTCTTTATAATATTATAAGTATAAGTAATAAGTATATAAGTATAAGTATTATATACATAATATACAAAAGTAGTTTATAATTCTCCGTTTCTTTACTATTTTCGTAGAAAAAACGTAATAAGTTAAGTAAGAAGAAGTGCCATGCTGCTTTGCTGCCAAATTGGGAGACCACGACCGGGGAGTCGAGAGTTTTACGTCGATTTCGTGTGAGCTCACACGAAATCGACGTAAAGTGACAGCTAAGCTGTAGCGTTTCGTGTGGTTTTTGAGTTTCCGGTGGTCAATTAAGTCATTTGGGCATAGGGAAAAGAAGGGCAACGCATATGCATAACCTCTGGTTATGTGGATGTTAATGGGTGTCGATAGTCGCAAGGCATCGACTGCTCGTTTGCCCTTCTATGCCATAAAAATAAACTGGAATGTTATTTGGATATGTTTATACTGGACAGCAGCGGCATCGAATTCGAATCTCGCCAATTGCAACTAATTGATATAATAAATCTTGCACCGAGTCAGGAACTGGATATATCTTTCATTATCATCATCATCATTAGCCTTTATCCATCCACTACTAAACGTATGCGTGCCTCAGTGAAATATGTATATTTCACTGAGGCACGCATACGTTTAGTAGTAGTACCTACATTTATATCAGTTCTTACAAGCTGACCAATTTGGATTAGGATTAGTAAGTTAGTAAATTAGGATAACTTGGACAAGGCCGCCCCGCGGGCGAGGGGGGTGCGTAGGAGACGCTACTTAATGCTCCTCTAGTAATGCTCGTGATCATGTCCGACTTCAGGATGGGAACCTGAACCTAGCAGAAGGTGGCGAGGACTGCTCCTGTTGCCCCCAGATCCGGGACTCTAAAGCCTGCTGAAGGCATCATAGTGTTAATTTGCGTATACACAGCCTAAATGTATGTCCCACACAAGCGAACCTCTCTGTTACCTGGCTACACTTAAAGCAGCAAAAATCTTTATATTAGTCGCAATACAAACTTATCTATTCTATAGAGAAATCGATAAAACTTTGATACGCTTAGTCAACTGATTTAGACGAATTTAGTCCTGAAATAATAATGAGGAACGTTGTTCGAAAATTCCCTGCCACCTTCGCCCCCCAATACTGTAAATCACGATCAACTAATGACAACTTCCAAGGCAAACTTCCAATGTATCTTCTTGAGTATGAATACAGAGTCTTTCACATAAACTTTATATTAACTTAAGATCTCATGTATTAAATTAGTTTTCGAGTAGTGGATGTTATTCTTGAATGCGTTAGTGTAATAATATTGTATTTAATAAATAGGAGTGATTAGTAGTCTCTTAGCTGCTCAGCCCCCCTAGGTGGCACAAACGCTGAACGAATAGAATAGAATACTTATTGTATGGAAATGACACTAGCTTACATGTAATTTGACAGCTATTGTTATTCCCGTACAATAAGTATTCCATTCTATTTCTATTCGTTTAGCGTTTGCCACTTGTCTAGAGGGGCTGAGCATTTTAGCTTAAATATAAACACTATGCATTGCAAAGATCCTGAAACGATTATACTATTTTTTAATAGTAGTACTTTTTATGATATCTATGGACCGTTTTTACACCACGTCAAACTGGTCCCAGAACTTGTGTTACGGTGTTAGGTACTTGTGTACCAGACAACGGAAATACATTTATTTAATACTTTTATATTAATACATATTTAAGATTTTTATTATACAATACACATATTAATACACATCCATGAGCCTGGAACACAGGAACTTTTTGTTCCTGGCGACATACGAACCCGCAACCTCCGGCTTTAGCGCCAACGCGCTAACCATAATTGAGCCACAGAGGTCGTCAAAGCATAGCTTTATCTATGTGATAATATTATTTAAATTCATCTTGAATTCATCTAAAATCAGCTGGAGTGGCAGCTATGAAAATCACTTGGAACAATGTCTGATTCCGAATTAAACAACCATGAATACATCAGTTATGTACTCCCGCTAAGTGACAAGCTTTATATAATTTCCCGAAAATGTTCATTCATTTGAAATATTAAGCTAATAAACGGACGGGTTAAAAACGAACATACTCGTTGCGTGTTAAGATTCATTTTCCCTTTCTCAACTATTGCGCTCGTTCCAGCGTCTGCCAGTTTTCATTAGGAGCAGTCAGAGGTAAGTCTGGTGTTCGTATAGCGAAGGCTTGTTCGTCTACATTTCTAATTCTCTAGAATGGATGTATCAAATGGACGGCGAATATATTATGTGAATTGTGAAAAGCCATTGTTTTAAATCTTTACTTTGAGATACATTTAAATTTTAATATTTCATAAATGTTATTAGGATAAGAGTTATCTTAAACTTTCGTCTAATGATAAATATATTCTAAAGTTTTATTATAAGTATACATATATAATCATCAGTCTATATCCGTCTACTTCTAAAACAGACCTCAATTAACGCCAAGACGGTAAAAATGTATGAATATGTGGAACGTATGTTTGTTACTCTTTTACCCTAAAAATACTGAATATGTTATGTATTTATGTAGGTTATATAACATATTCATCCTTACTAACAATATAAATGTGAGAGCGTGGATGTATGTTACGCTTTCACGCAAAAACTACTCGACGAATCATCATGAAACTTTGTACACATATTCTGGGAGGTACTAGAAGTAATATATGATATTTTTTATTAAAAATACATTTTTTTTGCTAACGCGGACGAAGCTGCAGAAAACAGCTATTTTAGGTTATAGTTTATCCCCGTACCGCGACAGTAATGGAAAGCACGCGGGTGTACTGCTAGTTTACAAATAAAACAGTAATAATAAAAAAGTAGCAACCCATTTATGTCCCACTGCTGCACACGGGTCTTCTCCTCGAAATCAGGCGAGGAGAATATCGGGCCATAGTTCACTGAGACGCTGGCCCAATGCGCGTTGGTGAACTTCTTCAAACTTTAAAGACTTTTAATCTCATCAGAAGGTTTCCTCACGATGTTTTCCTTCACCGATGAGCGAACGATTATTAGGTTGCACTTAGAAATTTAGAAAAACCCATTTTCAGGTACTACAGTGAGTCAGGATCGAACCCGGCTCTTTTCACTCAAGAGGCCGAGCCCCTTACCCACTGGACCATCGTCACTCTGTAATAATAAAAGCTCTAATAATGCTTAAAAATTTAGGGCCGGTTGCTTCAAATTATCTGTTAACGTTAGAGACTTCGTTAAATTTTGACGTCTGTTAAAAACAACGCTCTTTGGCCTCTAACGTTCATAGCCGCCATCTTTAACGATTACATTTTCGTTAAAATCGGTCGATGCAACCCGCCTTTAATTTGCTGATGTCTAAACATTCAATTTTAAATCGAGCAAATCTTTTCACGTTGATTTTCTTACGCCCATCAATCTAAGTTCACTCGGTAATGTAATGATCTGCGAATAAGCAATTCCATTAATGTGCATGTGGCGAGCGAGGGACGGGATCCAAATGTCCCAGCTTGAATACTTCTCTTAATTGATTTCTGGAGAACGTTAACCATGTTCAAAGGACGAAGCATTTAAAATACTATTTCGTATTAGTTTCTGCCGTTTCGTAATTCCCACAAAATAATTATAAAATGATTTTCATTGAATACGAAAGCATATAGCTTCTTCACTAATAATAGGAAAATTAGTTTTACCAAAACTTATTTATCTTTACTAATATAAATTAATAATCACCGAAATGTGCAAACGCACGTTAAACTTTAGAAAAACTTCACCAAATTAGATTAGGTTGTACTGATTACCGTAAGGACAAGATTTACTTCTATATTATGTAGAGAGATAATGGTGCTTATGGGCTCAGCTTCTTAAACGATAGGGACCAGTCTGAAATGGGTTTTTCCAAATTTAATATAAGTGCAGGGCCAGCGCATCGGTGAACTATGGCTCCCTACCCTCCTCGCCTGATTTCGAGAAGGAGACTCGTGTCTAGCAATAGGACATAAAATGTGGGTCGATAGTAGTATTTTCTTATTATTTTATTATAGTTTACTCCTTAAGAATCGGTTTTCATTTATGAGGCCCGGGTATGAAAGTCTATAGGAGTCAAATCAGATACATCGTGTAATATCGTAGGATATTACACGATGTCATACGAAGATATTACACGAAGCGTTAAATGAACACAAACCGATTGTCTCAGTATTCAAAGATGTTGTTTAGCTTTTAGCATTAAATTATTTTTATTTATGTTTTTACTATGAAAAAAAATGTTTTGTCGGTTCTTTTCAATAGACTAGTTTTAACTGGTACGGGTAGTTACCCGTACCGTACCAGTTGGTAGTAGAGTCCATTTTACGTTCTTTGAGATACTTTAAAGTTTAAAGTACAACATTGTTTTTTTTTTTTTAATGTGATTACATTTTTTACAATTAATACTTGTACTACTATGGAAAAAAACCAAAATAGATTCCGCCCTTTACGGAGTAGGTACGCAAGGAAAGACAATTAATGACGTTCAATTGAATTTTAAGATGATGATGACAACGTTTTGGATAAGATTTGGGTAAGAAGATTTTGAGTATCTGCTGGGCTACAGCCTACATATATTATGTATATTAGTTAATTAATATTATGTCCATGATATGAAATACAACATATTTCAAACATTAAATCAATTTAAGTACTTTTAAGTTTCGTTAATGGACAGTATAACCTGAAGTTATTGGAAATAGAGTATAAAGTTATATTTGTATGCATATAATTGGGTTTAAAGTTACCATTGTTACAAACTTGCTTGCACCAGACAAATTGGATTTTAATAGAGAATTGACAACCTCGAGTTACTCGTTATCCAAATTCATATTGGCGTGCCGCAGGGAGGCATCCTTAGACCATATCGATTTATATGTTATAATAAGGTTTAAAAAAATTAAAATTTTGTAGCGCTATTCCTCATAGTTGTTAACATAGATGAAAGATTAATCTATACTAATATTATAAAGAGGAAAGATATGTACCTATTTTTGTATGTTTGTATGTTTGTAATGAATAGGCTCAAAAAGTACTGGACCGATTTCAAAAATTCATTCACCATTCGGAAGCTACATTATCCACGAGTAACATAGGCTAAATTTTATTCTGATAAAAACAGGGTTCTGTAAGATATTTTGGTTTTTTGGGCACAAGGTTTAAAAAATGTTGTTTTGCTTACTAAGATCCCGTTGTAAATCTTAGTTAACGCAGGCGAAGCTGCGGGCAACAGCTAGTTATAAAAAAATAATCGAAAAAAAAAAATATTACATAATATTTAAAAAAAAAAACTTGTCGCGTGGTAGATGCCCCCAGCGATCAGGTTAGTTACGGTAGAGTAGAGTAGGTTCGGACAAGTCTCACCTTATCTCGAGCCAGAAACTTTCCTTGGCTGGCCCACGTTCCGATAGCGTATTGCGTAGGGGTAATAAGGGAGGAATCACTGGCCTGACTGGACTCCTGGCGATGGTAGGTTGGCTGCTTGGGTCTTCACGCTGGGCGTTCGGTTCAGCCGGCCGGCTGTTAGACCTTCAACGCTTGGATACTTAGTCTATCCGAATTGTGCTCCGCGAACTCCCAGCGGAATTCAATAAAATTAGACGAGGGTTAGCCTCGGCTTCCGCCAGCCACGAAGTCAGGACAAGAACGCGCAGCCAAGAGGTCGGCTAGAAGTGACAGCAAATCAAAGCCCCTAATCACAGATTGTCTATCGTTCCATAAACAATATAGTTCTATAGTCAATTGTCAAACAGACTTTATAATTAATTAAGTTTTAATTTAGTTTATTTGTAATTTTGTTTAGGGATTAGATTAAATTATTATATTTATTATTATTAATTACAAGAGGTAAATTAATTTTATTTGAGAAAAAGAATTTTAGAAAACGGTTATTGAATTATAGAATGGTCGCTAGTGAGCCAATAGAGTATGTCAATAGTTGACACTAGTTAACGATAGATGGCGCTTATACCATTAGTATGCTTAGTTTAAACACAATATCTATTGCTTAATCTTTAATTTCATCTCCTATTTCATGCCCATATAGGTAAAAACCTTTAAAACGGTGGAAACAATTTTAAATGGTTATTTAATTCTTATCAAGTGCCTAAATGCAAAGTTTTATGGCGTCATCTTCTATGTATAATGACGAACTTCTAAACAAACTTTTATCCCCTATTTAAACCCCCTAAGTTTTTTTCGCAACAAAAAGTAGCCTATGTCCTTTCCCAAGCTCTAATCTATCTCTGTTCCAAATTTCATCAAAATTGGTTTAGTGGTTTAGGCGTGAAAACGTAACAGACAGACAGAGTTACTTTCGCATTTATTATATTAGTAAGGATATTTTAAGCACGCTTCTTAATAGCTTCTTAATTTATTTTTCCAATGCTTAGCTAAAATTCTATCAATCATTATTTTAAATCTCTTGAGCGAAAATTCTTATGCTTTTCAAATTTAATTTAAGAATTGGCACATGTATTGTGCAATATAATGCCTCAGACGATGTCAGATAGTTGGATCTAAACTCGATATTCTCGGAATATTCGATGAATCTCCGGCGGGCGATGCTTTGAGCTTTACTCATTCGTCTATATTGATACATTTTATATAAGTCTGACCCCGGATCAATCAGAATGATTCATAGTTTCTGTCATGTTATTTATATAATAATATTTATAAATCAAAACTATATTTATTATATTATAAGGGTCTTCTCCTCAAAATCAGACAAGGAGGTGTTGGGCCATTAAGTTCACCAACCCAATGCGGATTGTTGAACTTCACATCCCTTCTTAGAATTCATTGACTTTGAATCTCATCAGGCATGTAAGTTTCCTCACGATGTTTTCCTGAGCCGGTGAACAATTGATAGTCTCATGTTAAAGTGCGTGGAGAATTTTAGAAAAAACTCGGTAAAAGGCACCACAGCGTCAAACCAAAAGAGAGAGGTCTGCTTTCTCTCAAGTGACTGACCCGGTACCTGTTAGCAACTAGGTGACTAAACCATTTAACTTTATTTCAGGATTTTTAATTAATACGAAAATCGTTATTCAATGTGAGAACTTCTTTAAGAGTATTAGGCTGCGTTTTCACCGGAGCTGAGCTAAGCTGCGTTGCGAGGAATGTGTTTTTAAGAACCAATAGAAACGCTTCATTTGCCTGACCACGTTCAGCGCGACGTCTCTATTGGGTCTTGTAAAACACATTACTCGCAACGCAGCTTAGCTCATCAGTCATGATGAGCCTCATCTCCGGTGGAAATGCAGCCTTAAGCTCTTTTTGTGTGTATAATAATCATGGCACTCTCGTTACTGAAACCGAAAGCTTTCCAATGTGACAATATGACGTCGTCGAATGACGATACAACTATTTTGTACAAAAATTTAAAATTTCTAATGTCATATTATACTTTACTCAAAGTTATGACTTCTGACATTGGCAAATCCTTGAGGAAACTAATATTGAAGAAGAAGAAGTTATAACTTCTATCGGTAAAATAATGGCGTCCGTATGACTAAACGTAGTGATTATTCTTTTGGCCCATGACTGCCAACGTTTTCTTATCCGATCAGTAGTTTGAAAAATACAGTCTTTTACGTCTCAACTCCCAAACATAATCCTTTTATAAATTGAAAATCAGATTATATATATTTAATCATTCGAACAGATAAGAATGAGAAAACGAATCCTCAGCAATATAACAAAATACAACGGTGCTCGTTTTAACAGGTAAAATAGGAATATTACTGACTTTCGCTTAAATTTTAATTGGACTGTCAGAACTTGGGACAACGTTGTAAATTAATTTGACACTTGTGACTTAGCAGTCTGAATAGATTAAAGCCATTTATTGAGACTGTTTATCATACTTTGATTATAAATGATGCTACGGCGTGCCGTTATTTAGCTCTCCACCACGGCTCAGGCCTTGTCGTGACGGTGGCGCTCAGTAGCCCACGGTGACACCAACACCTTGGGCGAAGCGAATTGAAAGAAAGAGCAAGGAGTGAGGACGAGAACCTCACCTCATTCTACCCGGACGTTGGGAAGGGTTATTCTGTAGGGCGGGACAACCCCTTTGTGGAGGTGGCGTCGGTCACCTAAGGGACTGACTAGTTGTCGAGGTGCCCTGTTGCTGACAGTTCCGGAGCACCTCACCAAAGGCGGCATTGGTGGCACTCGCCGGGTTTTAGTTGGTAGAGCTGTGTCCACTTACCATCTTTCGGGCGCAGCGAGTCCTACAAATCCGCCTGGGGAGACCCACTCCCCCGCGGGATGCCTCAGCGCATTTCCCAGCCATTTTGGCTTTTTGTCTGCGAGATAGTGTGCTGGAAATGGCTGGGTACCCTGGTTTTCTACCATTATGTAGCATTGTTGTCTTCCCTAAGAAGGTTACAACAAAAATGGGAGTGATTACGAGCACGAGCATTTTACATTTCAGTCATGCCATTTGCCGTCACGCCAATCTGCAGTCAAAAAGCTCAGCATATATTGTAGATACTCATCAAAGGTTACCGGTGTATATGAAACCAACATAAGTACTGGTATAAAACTGCTTACGAAGCGATATTATCTGCTTTTATGCTCACATTATTAGCTGGGACGATAAACTGATCTCATTATGTGCATATTGATGTTGTCATTATCTACGGTTCGGGGACATTGTAGCTTATGAAAACTAGGGATAACTAGGGCAAACCAGGTTTTTACATTACATATCTATAATATGTTCTACTTGTATTATAAACGCAAAAGTTTTGTAAAAATATATGAAGGTATTTGTGTTTGTTACTCCTTCACACAAAAACTTCTGAATTGAATTTGATGGTCCAGTGGGTAAAAGACTCTGCTTCTTTAGCGAGAGGGTCCGGGTTTGATGCTGACCCTATCCCCTGCGGTGCCTTGAAATGGGTTTTTCTAAATTTCTAAGTGCATTGAGCATTGCTCGCTCACCAGTGAAGCTAAACATCATAAAGAAACCTGCATGCCTGATGCGGTTAAGTCTTTGGAGGTGTATGAAGTTCACTAACCCGCATTGGGCCAGTGCCTTGGTGAAATATGGGCCGATATCCTCCTTGGACATATATGAGATGCTACTTAGAATATTGTAGGTAGCTTACACAGAATAACACATAGGCTGCAATTTATAACCATACTCCCACGGAAATAGGAAGTATCTACGCGGATTAAAACACAGGGCGCTGCTAATATCAATATAATGGTTTAAATTTACTTCATGAATGGACATCATGAAAGTATTTTTGCACAGGTAGGTACTTCTATCTTATTCCTTCTCTCAGAGATAGGCAATACTAGATTTGCTTGGGTTCGAGATAGGATCCAGATCGCTTCCAGATAAGCTCGTTAAGGTTCATGAAAACCGTAAACCAATCCATAACGTGGCTGAGAATTAGCCTGTCCAACTAAAGTCAAAATTACTTTTACAAAATAAATCTACCTTTAGAATACCTATAATTGTTTAAAAAAGGTGTGTGTGCGATTTACACACGATAGAAGTGAAACACACGTTAAATGCTCAAATACAAGCAAGTATTAAACAGTGTGCAATATACATACACACCGACATTTGCTCTCTCGCTCTTTTGTATTTGTGTCTCTTACCTGTCGTTTTTTCCGTTGCATCCGGTTTGAAATCACAACGATTCTAAAGAAGTTTCACTTTAAAAAACTCAGTGACAGACGCACAGTGATCTTAGTAAAAAGATTCCGCTAACTGATAGCCTCCATGTGGTGATTTTGGTGAAATTTTTGCGTGTTCACACGAGAATGGTTTGGAATTCGGTCGCACAATCCACTACATAATATTATGTACGGGACCTTAGATCAATTATATGTCTAGATAGAGTGTCGCGCGGAAAACACGTCCAAAAAAATAGCATCCAACTGTTAGCCTCTAAATGCTTTCTCCGTGTTTAGTATTCGTCCCGATGTCAGAGAATACGCATGAATTGTTACGCATTATTGTTTTTATTTATAATGAAGGTTTGTGTTGAAGTGTAACGAGATTCAAAAGGATGATTAATTATAGGAGAACTGTAGTAGCTGGTATCACTATTCTCGAACACATTTTGAAAATGTTGGCCTGTTCTTTTTGTTTTGATTGTAGGGCGACACTCCATCAAGACATATTAATGATCTAAGTACGGGACAATGTCTGTTCGACGTTTACTAAGTAAATTGTCGTTCAATGTATTTTTATAGGTTTTCCACTAAGCTAGGTGGATCGTTGTCACTATATTTACGTGTAGCTCGGGCCATAGATTACGTCTAAACATTTTAATTAACTTCGCTCTTATAGATGGAGATTGCACTTTAATTACTCGTCTTAAGTACAAAGTCTTTATTGCAAAAACTCTGCTAAGACATAAAGGTCGCTCTTACAATGTTTATTACTTGAAGATCATTTGGAATTTCAAGTTTCTCGGATAGCTTATAGTGAAATCGCTAGCTTGTATGAATATATAAACGCCCTGGGCGGGATTCAAACACCTGACCGTGCTCATGAAAACTCGGCTGATTATTCAAGGGATCTACTGGACCCAACAGTAGTGGAGTAACTGTGGATTCGAAACCAAAAAAAAAATATCAATCAACGGGTCTCCTCCTCTAAATCAGGCTAGGATACAAACTACATATAACTACATATAGCTACATACAAACATATCCATTAATAGAATGAAGTCTTCAAGACAATGGGATAGTAAGGAAGTATGAGGTATCTGTTAACAGTGCCGGACACTGACCGACCACTGCACAGAGATCGTCTTTCCATCTGGTTAATGGCCAACCAACACTTCGTCTACCTAAACGTGGAGGCTTTTGGTCGGTCCTGAACCTTATTGGCCCATCGGCCATCCCTTCTTCGGTGTGTGTGACCAGCCCACTGCCATAATATGTAGTAACATAATATCATCTATTCAATGCCCCTGATAACATCACAGAAGCTACAATCTCGACTGTCCCTGGTGCTTTAGATATATCAAACCCGTCACACAAGCAGATTAGTTCTCGTCGCGACCCGCCTATAAATAACACTAATGCGAAATATATTGAGATTAATTATAGACATTATTCTCCAAAATTTTGCTAATAGAATATTATGTGATGAACATTTTGTGCAGTGTAGCATTAAATAAGGAGATTAGGTAAATATTTGAATAGCTGTTTAGCCTGCAGCATCGCCCGCGTTAACTTAGATATGCGAAGATGTTTTATTTTTTTATTTTTATAAAAGTATTCTACGCTACTTATTACTTTAAAAAGTATCTGTAAATACAGAAATACGCGTGAAATGTAACAAATAACTTACATTCACATTTATAATATTATTAGTAGGAGTATGCGGGACTTATGCTTTTCCTTCGTGTATTTGTAAGTGTTTGTTGAGAATATATTTTCATATAGGACAAATAGTAATAGCGCTACCACGCTGCTGTTACCAGGCTATTACTAATAAATGCTTATAAACATTATTACACATATTATACCAACAATTACGCATAGTAAAATAATTGTTATTTTTTTTAAGTTTTGCAGATATTTAAAGTATAAAATAGTTTTTACTTACTACATATTTTAAGTCCCTCTTTATTTACGCATAATTTAAATTAAGAAACGGATAGGTGTGTTAATAAATAAAGTTACATTAACTTTATTTATTAACACACCTATCATATATAAATAAAATAAAGATAATGTAAGGAATGGGTTGTGAATTTCCAAAGAGCTATACATAAGTTAGTAATACACATAAGGGTTATATAACAATATTTATGGAATTTTTATGTTAGTTGAATAGACAAAATGGAAGACGTACCACCTGATGATAAGTGGTCGACGTCACCCATGTTCATTTTTTTTTATGACGCAGCGGAAATCATTTTCGGACCTTACCAGGGCCAGGGAAGGCGCACTGGCGTGTGTGGGGACTCGCATTTGGGTGCCCTACCCCACTAAAACCGCTGCGTGAGCCTTCAGCCGCTATATTTGACGGCCCCGGATCTGTGCAGGCGACGGGATACCCTCAGCGAAAGACTGGTTCCGGCAAGAGCAGATTCTCCACAATAGGGCCCGAAAAAATCCCGAGCCCGACACGAGCACAGGGGCGTTATTGAAGGCGCATTAAGTAGCGCCTCCGACGCACCCCCGTTCTTCGTCTACGGGGGGAGGCCACGTCAGCGGCCTCCTCTCTCACCCGTACCCATTAACATACATTAATTTACCTGAAACTAGCTCATGCAACTCATTATAATTATGTTGAGTTATTAATTCCTCAACCAAAAATGTTAAGTCTCGGTGCCTGTAATTACATTGCTATCGAGCCCTTCTGGGCTATATGGGAGGCTTATGTTCAGCAGGACGGATATCGGCTGATGATGATGATGATAGCCCTTCTCTCCGAAACACAGCAAAGCTGATTCACAGAACAAGTTACTGTGTAGTAAATGGGTACCTAGATAATGTAGACTGGATCCTTTATTATAATTTGACGAAAGATCTTTTCTTTCATTTTTAACAGGTATTCATAAAATCAGAGCTGAAAGTTGGAGTGATTTACGTGAAAGAGAATCAATACAGTGAAGAAGAAATTTTAGACAATAACGAGAATTCGCCGCTTTTTGACGAATTTTTGCAAGTTATGGGTGAAAAGGTTCGCTTGAAAGGTGAGCAATTATATTTAATACGGCAAAAAATCTGCTATTTTCTCGCAAATTATTCAGGCCTCGACACTTTTGTTCATTAAGTCACTACTTTATGTAATAAAATGTAATAGAGTTGTTCTCAGCGTTTATTACAGGCGTCCAGCAGTTGACAGATAAGATTGATAATCATTATCATTATTTAACCAATTTCTAAGAAGTAGGAGACTTTATCTCGGTTGTTTTTGACTTTTTCAGATTAAACATATTTTGAGAAATTTGTTTTATTCTATACTTATTCCTACTGAAAGTTGAATTAATAATTAAGACATTTTTAATTTTATTTTACCTGAAAGAAGTCAGACCCAAATTCTTTAAGAAAATAAATTGTAACGTTCCATGATTCGAATTTGATAGGAATCCTACTAATATTATAAACGCAAAAGTTTGTAAGTATGGATGTTTGTTACTCTTTCACGTAAAAACTACTAAATGGATTTTAATGAAACTTTACAATAATATAGCTTATACATCAATATGACACATAGGCTATAATTTATCGCTGTACTCCCACGGGAATGGGAATTACGCGGGTGAAACCGCGGGGCGCTTCTGTTTGATATAATAAGGAAAAAAGGAAATCCTTATTTGAATCTATCCTATTGTCTAATAATAATTAATAACATACAACTAATTTCAGGTTTCGACAGATATAAAGGTGGGCTAGACACAGTGCACGATTTGACTGGACTATACTCAGTGTACACCAATTGGAGAGGAATTGAAATCATGTTCCATGTCTCAACTCTCTTGCCATACGAGAGACATGACTCACAGAAGCTGCAGAGGAAAAGGCACATCGGAAATGATATAGTCTGTGTGGTGTTCTTAGAGGCTGACAACACATCTTTCTCACCAGCGTGTATTAAGAGCCATTTTCTACACACTTTCATATTGGGTGAGTAAAGTAAGGCATCTCAAATTCTAGTCGGAGGAAGTCATTGTCTCATGATATAAAATATTTTATGGGATATAGACAAATGAGGCCGTCCCCTTCAAAAAAAAAAGCGAGGCAATTAAATCATACCTTACTTGATTATGATAACTTTTTGAAGTGAAAACTCTTTTGTCTGTTTTGAGTACATTTTGGTAGGGGAAAAATTTACAGACGTCGTTATGATTTTTTTTATTCGTTATTTTAAATTTGAAACTCCATATCATAATGCTAAGTTACAAATTTTCACTTTTATTGGCAGTCACTTTGACTACCAATTTTACACGCTTCTAATTAGCTGCACTGGTATGTATGTTTGTATATTTGTAACTCACTCGAGCGCGACTTTGACCTGTTTTAAACGGCCAGATTTGGTTCAAACTGTATTGTGTACTGTATTGTAGATCTATCCAGGGCTGATGACAATACAACTAATTCGATAAGATTATTCCATTTTTCAATTTGCAAAAGCAAAACCGTGCTTATTTTTTTTTTTTTTTGTTGTATTAATTTTATTTCGAACATCATTCCACAGAGTATATTAAAATATGAAGCGTTCCGGCATTTTGCACGAATGCCATGAATTCTCGATTTAATATTCTTAATTAAAGTGAAGGGAACATATTTTTCATTTGAAATTTTATATTATCATCAGCTCGTCACTATCCACTTGATCATTACTGATATTAACGTAACGTAACGTTATTTTGGCACTGTGCCACGAATTGAGTTCGTCATTCGGAAGAACTTCACGCATAATTGTCATGTGTGCACGTGTAAGCCATTACACAGCTTAAGCTAAAATTATGAACAGTTATTTTTGTGATTCTATCTATTATAATATATCTATCATAATATAATAAAGCTGTAGGGTTTATTAGTTTGTTAAAAGTCGCTTATCTTACGAATCTCGCGGATGGATTAAACAAAAAATACATTTAGTATGTATTTAAATTATGGTAGGCGATAATTAATATATATTTTTTTACAATTTTAGGGCTACAAAAACTTGGAAAATTGCTAATAATATACATATTATATACAGTTGCTGTAGAACTGTTTGAACTTTAACTGTATGGGCATTTAAGTTAGAACAATATAATTTCAGATTTTATAATAGAAGCAAAATGTGTTGATTACTTTATTTTGCCAAATACTATATTTTTGTATGTTTTTTTTTTATTTATTTTTCTATGTTGTTATATTTTCTTAACCGAAATAACATAAAAGTTTTCTGAATAGGACGACGACATATTTTATGCTAAGGGCCTGTTTCACAATCTCCAGTTAACTTCCCAATAGGCTATTGACAACATATTTACAGATAGAGTATGGAGTATCTGTCAAATATCTGTCAAATATGTTGCCGATCGCCTATTGGAACTTAACTGGAGATTGTGAAACAGGCCCTAACACTACTAACATAACTAAAAGCTAATATTGTAACTAACAAACTAACTAATATGGCCCTACTTGTGTCTGAAATAAAAAAAATCTATTCTATTCTATGCAGTGGCCGGTCCTGGTTGGATGCGAGTCGCGAGGTATTGGCCATCTCAACATTCACTGAATGTACCCCTGTCTAGTCATAGACAGAAAAAATCGTTACATAATGATAGAATTTTCTAGTTATAATGAAACAGCCTAGACGGATTTTATCGCGCTTTAATATTATTTTTAAATGCCCGACGTTTCTGATACTTTGCAGCATTGGTCACCGGAGGAAAGTTGTTTAATTAAGATAAGTTATATTGGCGTAAAATTTAGAAAACAGAATTTTCTAGACCAAAACATTATATTCCATTTCAGTGCGAGTATCAGCGAAGATCAGGAGGCGGCCGACGAGATATGAAGTGTCGGTAGTGACCAGGGACGAGGTGGGAGCTTACAAACCGTACCTGTGGGAGCAGAGCGTCTTCGACAAGGGACCCATGTTCAGGTCATACTTTACTATTTTACTTTAATAATTAACCCACCGACGATGGTCCAGTGGTGGGTGGACTCGGCCTCTTATGCGAGAAGTTCCGGGTTCAATACTGATCCCCCGTGTGTTAAAATGGGCTCTTATAATTTCTAAGTGCACCCCAACACGAGACCATCGCTCGCTCACCGGTGAAGGAAAACATAGTGAGGAAACCTGCATGTCTGATGAGATTGAAAGTCTTTGAAGGTATGTGAACTTTACCAACCCGCATTGGGCCAGTGCATCAATGAACTGTGGCACATTACCCTCCTCGCCTAATTTCGAGGAGGAGACACGTGCCGCAGCTTCGCCTACCTTAACTACGATTTAGAATAGGATCTGAGCGCGATAATATATCATGCATGTATTATGCATATAAACCTTCCTCTTGAATTGTCCTATCTATTAAAATCCGCATCTAAATCCGTAGCGTATTTAAAAATTTAAGCATACATACAAAGGAAGCAACTTTATTTTATACTATGTAAAGATATAAATCTGAAGAGTTTGAACAGGCTAATTTCAGAAACTATTGATCGGATTTGAATGATTATTTCCATTCTAGATAGCCCATTTATTAAAGAAGGCATCATCTCTGATCCCGTTGTAAATCCTATCTAACGCAGACGAAGCTGCGGGCAACAGCTAGTGTCATATACATGTCCATGACCCGGTATAGACATCTATATTCATCAAACAAATTATATGAACTCGGCGGGATTTGACCCCGCTACCGCCGCGCTGCGTTTTTTTCTTTTCTTTAACAGTCCAATGGGCTAACAACTCTATAATGTTAATGTAATGTTGATAATTATAAATCTGCCGTGGTATGACTAAAATGCCGTTATCCAACATCTAGGCGATTTTCGTTTTTTGACACTAAGGAATAGAGAAAAAAATTCTCTATCGATCTGTATTTTCAGTTTTTTGATATCTTCATTAGTTTTAAAAATTAAAATTAAAATATTGCCGTTACCGGCATACATTATGTACTATTACAAATCATAGTTTTTTCGCGTTTACTCAAAACTATGATTTGGTAGATAGCGGCATTTAAGTCATACTACGGCAGAAATATACATGATTGGATTGAAATAACTATTCTTATTTCATCATCATCCGCCTAGCCTTTTCCCAGCTATATATTGGAGTCGGCTTCCAGTCTAACCAGATTCAGCTGAATACCAGTATTTTACATGGAGCGGCTGCTTATTATCGGACCTCCACGACCCAGTAACTGGGTGATACGGTACCCCGCGGTTAGACTAGTTGTCAAATTCTCGGGCTTCTGACGAGCCGTAACGACTGTCAAAGATCTACGAATGACGGCCGGGACCAACGGCTTAACGTGCTTTCCGAGGCACGGAGGAGTCTCGGTATGTAAGGATGGTCACCCATCCACGGACCAACCTCGGGAAGCGTTGCTTTACTTCGTGGATCGATCCGCGCGGCTATTACCACTGCGCCACGAGCACCTATCAACTATTCTTATTTATGTTGTTTGTATTACAGAGAGTGGCTACTGACTAAAATTGTCAATGGAGAAAGAGCATCATATTCGGCGCCAAAATTCGCAAGGATGCAAGAGCGTACGCGTAGCCAAATGCTAGAGGATATCGTCGCGAACTTACAGAACCACGCGGAAACTGGACAGATTCCTAAGCCCTATAGGAGAGGTAAAAACCCTATAATTGTAACACACATTACAATAAACATCCTTTCTTAATATAATACAATTCGTAATTTAAATGTAATTTTAATAAAAAAAAAATCCATTTTTTTTCTAAAACTCGTAATAGACTTAATAGTAATTTCTAAAATATGTTTAATTATTTCCAGGCTCCTGGCGGCCCATCGGACACATGCGACCGTCATCACCTCTATTGGACTCGGTGAGGGACCAGTTCGAGGACGTGGAGGGACTCGCGAAGGACTTCACTCGGGTGTTCTTGAACAACGAACTGAACATCGCCCAGAACGCTCAGCTGTTTGATGTGGTGTTCCTTGTGGGACAGTCCAAACAGAAGACCAAGTTTATTGGAGTCAGGGCGATACTTGGAGTCAGAAGCAGGTGAGATTTTTTTATATAAGAGAAGGAGACAAACGGACAATCGTTTCTCCTGGTGATTAATGACAACCACCTAGGGTTGCCAGGCATCCGGATCAAGCCGGACATGGGTAAGCTTTTTGATTGCGCGTCCGGCCAAAATAAACGGTGTCCGGCTTTTGTTAGACTTTTTACATTTTGCAAACGAGCGATACCAAATAAGTCTTAGGCTAAGAGGGTCTTGGCATTCGATTTTATCTATTAGTTCACTAGAATTTTACAAAATGTATGATACTCATAAAAAAGCTTGATTTTACATACAATTTCTTTGTCGTACCAATAAATACTGAGACGGAATCCTCAATAATGTGCTAGCTGGTCTATCCGGCTATTAGGTTTGGCGACCTGGCAACTCTACACCCACCGATGCCCTGTACATGTACGTTCTCTTCGTCTTTTGACTTGATGGTACAATCGTCAATATTAATAACAAGTTCAGAATCTGCTCTTATTGCGGACCCATGTAATTTCAAAAATAATCTCTTTTACATACGCGGTAATGGTAGACCACGTCACTTTTGATTTAGTGACCTATTTAAAAAAAAAACTGAGATTTCTATCAGACAGGTTTTAGATATACATGTGATTTACTTTTTCACGGTAAAATTAAAACATTACAAAATAGATGCTCGTCAATTATCGATTCCTTTGAGAATTGAGTGATATTTTACGTTGTAGTTGAACGACGATGGTCCAGTGAATATGGGCATCTTGAGCGAGAGGGTCCTGACTCCCCCTGGTGGTGCCTTAAGACCATAGCTCAGTTATCGCTAAAGGATAAATATACATATGCATCGAGAGGAAACCTGCATGGCTAATGAGATTAAAAGTCGTTGAAGGAGTGCGAAGTTCACCAACTCTCATTAGGCCAGACCCGTGCACAGCAGTTGCTTTACTTTCTTTTACGTTGTATTTTGTAGAATCTTGCAACATTATTTCTTTAATAATACAAATTGTGAATAATCCAACATTCATTACAGGGTGTTCCAAGAGATGCTGTACGGTATACAGACTGGGTTCGGTTCTCCACAAGTACCGGTCGCGGAGTTGCTGGCCCGGCCGGCGCCCACGCTATTGTCGCCGACGCCCGCCCGGCAAAAGAGTAGCAACTTCTTACAAGTGCCAGACATCGAGTCACCGAGGTACAGCTTATTGCTAATGACTAGAGCTTCCGCACCGAATTTCAAAAATAAATATATACAGGCTGATTTTTTGAAGAACGGGCATAATCAGGGACGTGATAGAAATTGGTTTCAACAATTAAAGAAAATTATATTCACCAAAAAAAACACATAAATAACAAAATATAGACAAGTGTAAGTAATGCATTGTTGGACTTAGAATATGGTCACCCTATTGTATTATGGCGTGCACTTTGCGCGCTAAATTTAAACAGACGTTAGTGGTAGGTATAAAATAATCGACTCTCGTGTGAACGGAGCCTTAGGTATGGCTCGCGCGTAGAACGTCGGCGTATTTGATGCATCGTATATTACCTATATCATAATAATGTATCTATTTTAATTCAATTGTGAAGGATAATTTAAAAAAAATTGAAGACTCCACTTGTGATATATTTTTGGAATGAGGATCGTTAGCTCTAAACGCTACTTTAATGTGTCCGTTCTTCAAAAAATCACGCTGTATAGCTGAAACGTTCTTTAGTAATGTAGTTATGCAGAATTAAATGTTTCAATCTCAACGAAACTATCTGAAATGGGTAGAGTGAGGATATCGGCGTATGTATGTCCTGGGTGCCGGTATAATACTCCTTTATAATAAATGAAAATATTATTTTATATTCTAATAACATAATACCTATTATCAGGACACCACAGTCAGCCTACTCTGAGCGTGGAAATTGTTTTTGAGTGTCTCGTCTTAACAATATCAATCAGAATAATTTCCGAAATTTGAAAATCTTCCGTTGACTTCATCGGATCAGCACCCCTAGACAAGTGGCAAACGCTCGATTCTATTCCTTTGCGTTTACTCGCTAACTCCATAGGGTTGCTGCATAAGTTTTGAAGAAAGTTTATTAAGACACATGAAGTATGTAGTTTTGTTCGTAAAAACGTCTAAAATCGTATGGAATTCGTCCCCCCTAGAAAAGCGGCATAAACGCTAAACGAATATAATAGAAAAGAATACTTATTGTATGGGAATTACACTAGCTTACGACATTAAAAAAATCGAGAAATATTACAAGTAATAATAATGTTCGTTTTAAAAGAAGTATAGAGGTTGTTAAACCTTTTTACAAACTAAACCATATTTATTATGTCTTAATAAACGTTCTTCAAAAATTATGCAGCAACCCTATGGAGTTAGCAGGTAAACGCAAAGGAATAGAATCGAGCGTTTGCCACTTGTCTAGAGGGGCTGAGTAGAAATTATATCCATATAATATTATAACTCATTTTATGGAATACACATTACAGGCCCAAAAGTGTACCAAGCTCCCCGATGGTCAAACGCGCCTTCTCACGCCTGGGCACCATCACGGCTGGCTGGGGCAGGTCCATCAGGAAACAGCACTCCCAACTGAACGCTGATGATAAAAAGAAATGGGCCAGCTCTCAAGATTGTTCTAGTAAGTATGATATATCTGTATGTTAGGTGAATAGACGAACTTGCAAACGTAATGGTAAGTGGTTAGCCTTACCCACGAATATAAACGATGATGATGATGATGATGATGATAATGATGATGATGATGATGGTAATGATGATGATAATGATAATGATGATGATGATGATGGTAATGATGGTGATGATGATTGATTTATGCCCTTGCTTTTTTCATCCAACTTTAACATCTAATACGGCTACTAGGAAAGTATTTCTATCCTGAATATCCATTAAAATCATTAAAATATTGTTAAAAAAATATCAGCCCTTATATTATGTCCCACTGCTGGGTCTCCTTCTCGAAATCAGGCGAGTAGATAGTTGTGCCAAAGTTTACCGATGCGCTGGTCCAATGGGGGTTGGTGATCTTCACACTTTAAAAACTTTTAATCCCATCAGGTAGCATGATTCCTCACAAAGTTTTCCTCCACCAATGGTCACGTTTTCAGGTACACGTAGAAATATAGGAAAATTATTTTTAAGACACAACAAAGGCTCGGATCGATCCTGGGCTTAAGAGCGACCACTTGATCATCGTTACTCTTCAAAAATATTGATTTAAGATTTTTTTTAGATAAAGAAAACAAAGACAAGGATAAAGACAAGAACGCAGCGCTGGCGGTGCCGCGTCTGTCCGTCTGTGCGGACGCGCAGAAAGTGGACCGAGCCAAACTCGCTCAGACCGAGGTATTTCGATAAGTATTTTCTAATTGATCCGGTAATAACACTTAAAATAGTTCACCTCTTCCATGCAATAACAACAATATACTCGTAGTGGCAATACATCGTACTACAATAAATTTGGCTTTCTACACGTTCTAACAAAAACGCATTAGCAATTTACGAAAATAATTTACTTTGAATATCGTTATTTAGATTTATAGTAGGTAACAACTTGTACACTTGAAATAAGTCAAAAAAAATTGTCTAAGTAGAAGAGAACTAGCTACCCATAGACGACGAATAAACGACACAAGTAAATAACATGATTCATCCCAATTCGCTAGATAAAGAGCATTACTATCGTTTCTCAAAATTACGAAGTCTGAATACATAATAATATAGTTCTAGAATATCCCTCCTCACTTTCACCACGAAATCAGTTCGGTTCACCCTTGCGCTGGCCAAATGTGGTTTGGTGAACTTAACACACTTGATAGTGTATGTAGACTTTTAATCTCATCAGGTTTGCAGGTTTTCTTGCGATGATTTCTTTTACCGGTGAGCTAGCTAACGGTCATAAGTGCAGGTACTTAAAAATGTAAGAAAACCCGTTTCAAGACACCACAGGATCGAACCAAGACTACTAACTTAAGACACAGTGCCCATACCGTCTTGACCATCGTTTTTCTTTCCCTGCGTGTACAAAAAACCCCTTTTTTAAGTTAAAAATACCCATGTTAATCTAAACTCTTGATCTGTTTACAGTTCTCCATAATCGAGTTTGATCCTGAGACGTTCCGCATCCTCCTGGACTACTTACACACGGGCAGCTGTCCCCTTACCTGCGCCTCTATCCCTGGACTGATCTGCGCGGCCGAGCACTATGACCTGCCGGAGCTTCTGCAAGCCTGCTTCCATCATGCCAAGCAGTGTCTCCGTATAGAAGTGGTAAGATAACTCCAGCTATAACAATTCCATAACTAACCTAACCTCACCATTTTTAATCAAATAGTGAATGATCTGATTTAAATGAAGAAGTACACACTGTTGAACGGTGCGGTTTTATTGCTTCAAAAGTATCCCATTTTTGGATAATATGATTGGTGGCTCCGAAATCGTAGCACATATTAAAACACTTAAAGACTGAATATGCACATTATGCGTAAAAACAGCTCGCAAAGCTTTCAAAATTCATGTGTTTGACCGATTTTTTTTTATAATTGTCCATCTTTTTAATGCGCTTTTATTAGTTTCTATAAATTCAGTCATAAGAATATATTTTATATAAGAAGTGTGTAATTTGTATATTATGTTTCACTGTTCGCCATTTTATGTATTTTTTTAACTTTTGCTACAAATGATTTTGACAGAAAGTGAGCATTCCTGTAATTACTATAACATGTACATTTTGCAGGTATGCACAATGCTAATATCACTAGAGAACTACTACTGGAGATACACATCGGCCTCAGAATTAGTGAACATGATTCTGGCCTTTATCGAACAACGAGCGTACGCTCTTTTCCAAACCCCAGAGTTTCTGAACCTCTCCGAGTCCATGGTGCAAATGATAATGTGCAGAAACTTGGAAGTGCCCGAAGTGAGAAAGTTCGAAGCGATGCTCGGCTGGGCTCGTAATAAAATCAAAGCTAAATCTGCTAATAAGACTGATGCTAAAAATGAATTTAAATGCATTATGGAGAGACTAGCCAGAGATCTGAAACTGTACAGAATATCCCCACAAGAACTGATCAAAGTGGTGCTTCCATCGAAGGCCATTAAGAATGAACGTATCCTGGAGACTTTGATGTACCAAGCGAATTCGGGCATGTACAGGATTCAGGACAGCTACATAGAAGCCTGTCAGCAACGGCTTCAAAAGCAGGACTCGAGATTCTCCGAATTTGAAAGTTTCGATTATGGCATTTAAACTTTGAGCTGTGAGGAATATCAGTGTATTAGATAGATTAGGAAGAGCGACTGGACTATGTTCTTCTAAATGTGGTACGTTGACGCCTTCTAAGTATTATTGTTATAGGTGTACTTTAGTAGGGGTGCGAGAAATATTTGTACACTTCTCGGATACCTTCTCCTTGTTGTTGTTCATTAATACCTATATATTTTTACATCTAGCTAGACGTATTCAGTATAAACATCTATATTTTTGGTACCAAGAATAGGGGATGTATCGTATGCCCGAACATACTGACATGGCTGTATTATGTAAAGTAGAGCATATTGAAAAGATTTTATTTCTGTTGTCCAAACAGAATTTAGGTCAATCCTGGGGAATAGTCGTTTTGGGTGTTTCTTTCTTATGCAATAACCTTATGAAATTGAAATTCATCCGCCCTGACAGTTAACTAATGCGGAATCATTTTGCTCACTATACAAATTAGGCTTTGGATATCTTTCTATCTTTATATCTTTTTTAAATACCGAATTAAGACGTAGTCCCCAGAGAGCTCCTTGTTGAACGGTATACCTTCGAGTGGCATTTAACCAAGTGACTGATCGATGAGATATGGTATAATATAAGAAACATATAATGGAATTCTAAATGTTAGATGTATATTGTTACAATATCCCGTATTTCAAAGATGTATTTAATAATAAAAATGTTGCAAATGGAGTAGTAATATATTTATGTGTAGAGAATCTCGTATGAGAACTTCATTGTAAAAATAGAAATATTTGTTGTTACATATTGAGTATCCGTATTAGACTTCAAAACTTCTCAATAGTGTACACGTTTTCTGTCCTGTAATTCTCTAAATATTATACATTGTATGTTAAATGTTGAATGTTATAACAAATATTAGGCGAATCACGCTATGTGCCGCATACAGCTTCATGTTCCGGAATAGAGATCGTGTTTTTTCTTTACTCTGGCCCATAAAGGCAACCGATTTGTCATCAACGCCTAGAGTTCTACTTTATCCCGTTTCCTGATTTCCATTTTTATTTTCTTATTTTTCTGAATGTTGTAAAACTGCATTATTCTACAATAAGCAACCGCATAAACGAGCGAACGAACCGACCGCATATAGTAGTGTAGTAATTCTGAACTCAGTCCAAATATGCAGGATACTGGATTCGTATGCGCCGCATACGTGATTTGAGCCCATCAATGACATTTTATAATCTATAAATATATATCTATGAATGAAGCTTTAAATTTTTATCACAACCCTTTGTGCCTCCATTGTTGTAGCTACTTCTTAAATGATCATCACATCATTACTCCAACTCTACATGTTCGTAGACCTCTGTGATTTGTATTAAGACTATCAATATTAATAATAAATATTTCAGTAAATAAATCTGTTTCGGTGTGTTCTATATGTTGATCAAAAATATAGACACTTCTATCAATTGTCAACACAGTTCGTTCGGTAGATGTGAAACATATATGTTTTTATGTGTTAGAATTAATAATTAATAAAAATATTATATAGAAGGTAGGAAGAATGGAATGCGTACGGTGACCGTAACGGCATTTCATTCTATTTAACTACCAAGGCACCAAAATAGATGTTCTACATCAAACAGCATCTGAAATTTTTCATCAGTCACTACACAAGTAAATTTGGAATTATCTATTATGGCAAAATGTAAATAATGTGAGATTAAAATGTCTATGTTACGTTTACCGTCATAGAACGTAAATTGGAAGGTCTAGGCTTATTTGGAACGTCCTTTTTTATAGTAAGTATTTATGTATTTACACACTTTTTCGAGAATTATTTCAATATTTTTAATAATTCGGTATTACTGTACTACTTACTTAGTACTTACAAAATACGAATAGTTATTCTGTAATTATAAACGAAACGGACTCTTACGCATAAACTTCAATATCTACTATACTATATTATTTATTTAAAAGATAATATTGTATATATGTATAACGTATATTTGTGTTTGAATGCTCCTAACAAACAAACCAAAATATGAATATTATCACAAATAATTTCTGATAGACCAAAAATGCACCTTGTAAAAGTGTCCTAAGCGCCTGAAATTATTTAATAGCTGTCAGCAGTTATGTTTATTGATATACATACCTTAAAATTAGCCAAATAATCATTAAAAATATAATTTTAAAACGATTGAATTTAAACAAAATTTAAAAATTTATTAAATTGTGGTTAAAAGATATATTGTTTATTGTAAAAATATATTAAATATCTCTGCAATCCCTCTCATCAACCACATGTAACGTGCTATTGCACTTTTCTATTTTAAATAAGTACTTCACTTTCGACTAAATGTTGTCATCCTTAATGATTAAACATCAATGCTTACAGAGCTCACCTGGTTTGCTGTTCTCCCTCATTCTCTCTCTCTTTCCCATCATGCGTTTACATTATTACAATCTAGATACATCCTTAGTGTTTGAGAAATGAGAATCATAGAAAAGCCATAATAGGTAATACCTTATCTAGAAATTAATTACTGACATTAATCATTCATGGTCATAAAAACTTCTAAACTCCTCAAATGAACTATGTAATGTAATATATAGATGTAATTGTTGTAATTACGTTAAGATTTGGAACCTTGTATGAGGAATTATATATAATATTTCATCTTAATATATATTTAAAAGTATTTATCATCTATCGATCTTTTTTATGAAATTTATCGTTTTATGTTACACCTAAGTCATTAATAATTTAAAAATTAAACAATATCCTACTGTTTTCAGAAATGCGGTCTGTACTTAGATTATAAGACCTAGAATATATTAAAAACGGACTGCTAGTAAGGAACGTTTGAATCTACCTTATATTTATCGTTATCAAAGTAGGACTATACACGAATCTTCTGATCCAAAATGTTATTTAGCATTTATACCAAATATTAACTGTTGACTCTATTAAATAGTTTGATGTTTGTAATAAAATATAAAATGTCCTAATTATTATACTAATTGTATAGCCTGGAAAGTGGCAATCAACAAAGTATTCTCCAAACTCCAGTTAAGTATTGATGCAGTTCAGTCTGAACCTAGTTATATGACTAACTTCAGTTCGGTCATGTATTTAATTTAAATGCTCCAAATTTTAATAAAAATATTGTGAAGTTTCACCTACAACGTAGTACCTAGGTGAAGCTTTTTTTAAGCCATATAAAAAACGCATAATATTTTAGAATAATGTGTACCTAATTGGAATTTGGAATCGTGCACGAAGTTAAACGCGCGGACTATACAATCAGTACGTTAGTGAGCGAATAAAATTTTAGGACCCTAGGTTATATGGGACCTTCTGAGTCAGTCCATGTAGGAAGTTTTATTAAAACGATATTGCTTTCGATCAGTTAGAAATTATTATTTTATGAATGTTTTTTCAAATTATTGTTGATGTGAAAGAAATTGTAATTCCTATGTTGTTTCTAAACTTTGCAGGTAGTTTTTGCCATTGCTTTATTATAATTACATCCCTAACATCAAAGATATGTTTAAATAATTCCAAAATTTGCGTCACACAATTTAAACGAACTGAAAATGATAATGACTTAATCTAAAAGCATTTCTTTAAATTAAGAATCCCAATCAATTTAAAAACTTTACACTTATTGTAAATCTTAATGTAGCCAACATTAAAATTGTGACCATCTGCGCAACACTGTGTCGTAATTTTGCTCAAACTTTTAATTGTGCTAATTATACTAAGCGACCTATCGCCTTGAAGAACTAATTACTTTTTGCACATTACAAACACTTAACATTGTCGAATTAAAAGTATTAAGTAAGAATCATTGTCAACAGATTGCCACGTCAAAGTGCGATATAATTTTTTGACTATTATTTATTCTACGCTCTTGTAGTACTAATTCTCTATCATAGAATAAGTAAGTACCTATATAAAAGTTTCGATGTGAAGGGTTCTATCTGCGATGGTTTCAATTTTATAGGTTTCTGTGAAATACGTTATGTAATTTTATCTTTACAACAACTATATCATGTTGTTTGACATCGTATACTAACTCCCTTAGCTTTCATTCATATATTTGTAAATAAAGGAATGATGACACCAGAAACTTGGATATTTTATAAATGAGGTATCATAACATCTCAATTTGATAGGAAAGCTACAAAAGTAGGTATATTATAATATTTATTGTTTATATGTTTTATATAATATTATATACCTACTCTATTATATAATGTATCCATAATTTAAGCTATGCACTTCTATACTACCGTGTTCTTTTTCCGATCTTAAAGAGAATGTAAAGTGGTATATTTGACATTTTAGGTAAGCATTGATTTTCATTTTTCATTACTTAAAACAGGGGATTTTCCATGTTTTTAACTTTAATCTCGGATATTTATGTCTCCTGGACAAGATGTTCATAGACGAAGGTCGAAATATTATAAATATCCCGTTTTAAATAATCATGCATTTAATTTTTTGTGTTTAATATTCAAAAATCTTTGTGAAATGTAGATGTGGCAACCCTGTATTACCACTTCATTATTTTTAATCAATTTAGTTAGTAAATACTAAATGTGTATGCATTAATGCGGACTTATTCTAAAATTGGTGTGAATGATTGCAATGTCGCCGCGCACATAAAAATACTCATATATGTATTAAAATAGATTTTAATTTGTAGTAACACCAAAATTAAGTGTCAAGATCTAATGGTTAATATAACTTTTCTATTCCAAAATTTTACCTTTCCTGTGATCGTGGATGTTGCTAAGTATGTTGTATGGGATCTTCAAAAAAAATATCTATAACTGTTATTTTGCGTAAGCAAGATTATTTAAGAAAAATTTTATGTGGTGAATAAATTTTGTGTATTTTTATCGTGGTTTTATTTTCTTGTTATATTGAAATGTTTATCGCGCTGCTAGACACGACTACTCCTTGAAATCAGTCGAAGAGGGTAGTTAGTAGAAGCCGTAGTTCACCAATGCGCTTGCACAATGCAGGTTAGGTTAGGTTAGTAGAACTTCAGAGTACGTAGTAGAGAGTAGTAATAACTTCACACACCTTCAAAGACTTATAATCCCGTTAGGTAAGCAATCTTCCTGGCGAGTCTCCCTCACTGGTGAGTAGCGATGGTCTCATGTTCAGATGTACACGGAGAAATTAAAAAAGACGTTTCAAAAACGGCATCTGTCAGCTTTGAACCCGAACTGGCTGACTTGCCACCACGTCTGCCAGTTTCAAGGTATCTTGGTCGAAGTCAACCAAAAGAAAATTAGTCAAACTTCAAACTAGCCCAAAAAACTCATTCAAGCATTGGCTATTTTGTCTTTTATTTTCTCTAACGCCGGGAAATACACTAAGGCATCAGGGAGAGTGGGTCTCCGCAGGCGGGTATGTAGGACTCGCTGCACCCGAAAGCTGGTAAGTGGACGCAGCTCTACCCACTAAAACCTGACGAGTGCCACCAATGCCGCCTTTGGTGTGGTGTCCCGGATCTGTTAGCAAACAAGGCATCTCGACTGGGTAATGGTAGTCTGGCTCACGTACACATGGAGCATTCCTCTCAAAAACCTGTATCAATATATTTGCATAATAATATTATACAATAATTAGTGCTAGTAAATGCACCTTCGTAGCAAATCTCCTAAAAAAGGACAGGCTACAACTGTTGAGTAAAAAGTAGGTATTAGTACAAAATACAAACGTATGGAACGACACATGTATCACCGTATTGCAGCTTGTTGTTTTTTTTCAGTGTTTACTATGTATGCTTTGTATTGATTAAGTGGTAATAAAGCGATTATAGTGTCAGATGCACAGGCCGACCTCAAACGGCAAACAGCGATTTCTCATTTAATGGACCCACCAACCACCAAACCAATGTTGCTCAAAAATTCCTTATTTATCCTTACTATCCTTCACATATTATAAATGTGAAAGTAGGGATGTTTGTTACGCTTTCACGCGAAAACCACTCAATCGATCATCATGAAACTTTGTACATTATTCTCGGAGTAACTAGAAGTAACGTATCACATATGATACGTTAAAAAAGGATATATTTTTTTGCAAACGTAGGCTAAGCCGTAGGCAACAGCTATTAAATATGTAATCAAATATAAAAATACCAAAAAAGTCATCCCAATTTTAGTCACCCATCCGTGGCCATTTTTGATAGCCAGTTTTAAGACAACTAATATTTTGTAATAATAATTAAACTAAGTACTTGAAAGTTGAATGCATTTTTAATTTTGCATTTAAAATAACAGACGTAAAATAAATATTAAAATCGTTTGTTTTCTATAATCTACTATCTTATTCCTACGCTATAATCAAATTACTAATTAGCTGTCCAACTGTAACACATTAATAAATATGAGGAAACATTGATTCTATTACTTAGAACAAATTTTATATCAACTAAAGTAATATTTGTATCATTAACCATTATTAATATTTAATATAAACCGCCGTTACTAGAATAAAGCTACTATTATTTGGGTACGGAACAATAAAAATATGATACATTGGGCTGATGCACCTTTTTAAACTAGGGATGGCGATCTGAGATCGATTAATCGAAGAATCGATTTTTCGAGCAGAAAATATCGATTTTTTAAATCGATATGAAGTACTGTATCGATTCACTGAATCGATATATCACCCTTGAAAATCGACATTCGATTTTTTCTGTTTTGATATAAACCATACAATTATTTGCATTTAGTTGAATGTGTCTGAATTATAAGAGTGCTGCCGGTTAAAGAGTTAACTACTCATAAACTCGCGAGATGGCTGTATGTTTAGTATCCTTTACTCGCCTCTCTTTTATAAAAAAGTTACGTTTGTAGTCTTTGACTTTATGTATCTATAATCTGTGACGATTGATATTGCATTATTCATTTGTTGTTGTCGTTTAATGAATACTATTATTAGCGTAATATAAGTATTTTCATGATTGATTTCTGTACTTTACTGGCAAGAACAAAAGAGCTCCATTTATCCTCACGTTCACCCAATCGCCATGATGTATATGAGTATCGTTGGATCATCCGTTCCTTGAGAGCGCCTGTTTTCAATTGCTGGAAACATCGCAAGTGATGAGCGTAACCGCTTGGATCCCAAAAGGCTTGACAGACTGTTGTTTTTAAAAAGTTTAGATATTGAGCATTGGGAGCTATAGTTCCCAGGTATAATTCCCAATGCTTAATATTTGAACTTTTAACTCTTACCTTATTTTTTACTTTTTTGCAATCAATAAAAACATTCAGTATATAAATACTTATTTTTTTATAGTTGATCTTATAGTTGATATGGTAATAAAAATAATTGTTATTTTTGAATTCCCTGATTTTATTGATAAGATATCACTAATTGCAATATAAATCTTGTTTTTAGTAAAATTGATACAAATTTACATTGTAAACGCAAACTTGAAAAAAAGATCGATTTTTTAAGAATCGATTTTGTAGGCCTCGATTTTTTCGTGAATCGATTCATTAGACTACGATTCGAATCGATTCAAAAATCGATCTTTTTCGTAAAGAATCGCCATCCCTATTTTAAACATATATGATACAATTACAACTCGAAGACCGAAGTACGAAAAGTAAAAATGACATTTTTCACGTTCCGTAACTAAAAGCAAGACGTGTCTCAAACAAGTTTTATTGCGCACATTAAACGGAATAAAAATTTAAAACCAAATGTTTATATAAAGTAAAACAATAAAGTGAACAGTTTAAAGACTTATATTTTTATTCTGTAAGATAAATTTATCGTTTTAGGTTTGCATTTTATTTGACAGGCGAGCGCGTGACACGGAACGCAATTAGAAAGTTCCTCACGCCGCCGCGGGTCGCGCTAGTGCTCCAGTCTTCTTGCAGCAGGCGTGCGGCCGGCTGCTTGTTGCAGTGCGCGGAGCGAACTAACACATACGAGTTCGCGGTCATAGGCTCGAACGAACATCGAAATCGACGGTCAGTGCGGTGACCATGATGATGGACAACGGGGTGATGAATAACTATGACGGGGTTTACGGGGATGGGTACATGGAACAAGAAGAGGAGTGGGAACGTGAGGGTCTCCTAGACCCGGCATGGGAGAAGCAACAGAAAAAGGTCAGTTTTTAATGACAAAATTTACGCAAACGAGGGGTAGAAATTTTAATACAAAATAACAAACAAATCTAATGTAATAACAGTTCCCCATATTATTATCGTATTATACATGAGTCATGTGTATGGTGGTTATGTTATTGTCGGTTTTACTTTACATTTTCGTAAATAATATTGTAAGAAGATATCCTATAAACCTTTAATATTATAAATAAATATATGAACCGAACGGTTAGTGCCAAATGTTTGCGGTTGCTCTAAATTATTATGAACCTATTTTCGGCTCATGCGTACGACCTTGTTGATCAAATATTAATATTTTTCCCGAATATTATAATATTACATTTTAAATAAATTCAAATATAACTCACGATTAATACAATTATTAGTCAATATAAAATAGATCGGTAAATAAATTTAATGAGTTGAAGTTATTTATTAATAAATATCAGACATAGAATTCGAATGAATGGCGGGAAAATCGGAAAATGAAAATTTTACCAGTTTCCCGCGGCAAGAAGTAGATCGCGGCCGTGGACACTATTAAAAGATTTCTTGGAGCTTTTGGTGCGAGTGAGATGGACGTACATCGCGTCCCGCAGGCGGGAGCGGATCCGAGAGAGAGGAATCGAATTTCCGTTAGTCATGTCCTAAAATGGGGCCGACGTAGGCGCCGCTGAAAGCGCGGGCGTACTTTGCGTCACCATGAAATCCATCTTTCAGGAAAACTGCTCCCGCGGTTACGTGGAAGTCCACAATTTGAGTGTTCATACCCGTAACTGACTGACGCAAACGCACCCCGTGAATGCAGCTGTGGAATGCCATTAACGATTGCGAAACCTATTTGTGAATGTCCAATAAATATTCCCGTAGTAGGCCCTTAGAAACAGCTCGTTTAGGAGAATAATAAATATGTATTACATAAATACAATTATTAACATTTTCACACAATAAACTAAAGTTATATAATTACTATGATATATCTACATCATTATATTTTAAAACGACGTTTATTTTTTTTAATAGTCATATTTTTTGTAAGATGTTTAAATATAATTCCTCAAACTCAATAGACAACTTATAATAGACAACCAATCATATACCTATATTTAAATTATAATTTCCTCTATAAGTAAAACTATCGCCAGTACAATTTGTTTAAAAAAACGTTTCTATATAACTATAGTCTGTGGTGCTATTGATCCTAAGGCTTGCAAGGCACTCAGGACAATATAAACAAAGAGCCTGCGACAGTGCATTGGCACGTCTAAGATGGCGCTAGCAGGTCAATGTCGCGGCCGAACCACTTGAGATGCGTCTACGGAGAAGTCACCCGACCAGTCACACTGGAAGCGAGCTTCCGCAATGAGATGCCCCACTTTTGATTGTTGTGATTTTGATGTACGTCATATCATAGACAAGATTGTATAAAACCAACGGCATAATACCTGTTACGAGTTTTTATAGCTTATTAAAAAAAATCAAGGTGGCAAATTACCGATTTCTTGTATTTTTTTTTAATTAAGCACACAAATCACAATATATCAAAATGATTAATTTCAAATAAGTGAAATTTAAAACGAATTCATACGTGGTGGATGTACTCCCGCGGTTACTTCCAACTTTACGGGGTCAACAATTCAGGTTTAAATTGACCTACAATGACTACGTTTTCCTTGTTTCCGAATTTGGGCATGAAATATAAAATCGTCAATTATGAATCATTAAATTTGAGGAATGCACTCCACAGCATCGGGTTATTGGATGATATCACTTTACAAGAAACCGGCGAGAATATGCTAATCAGCATACGTGTAGGTGAACAAGAGAATAACAGCTCAGACCGAAATAATAAGGAAAATAATAACATATTTGGTACTATCTTAATATGTAATGACAGAGCAATGAAATTATAATATTATATACTAAATATTATGGGAGCGGCAAGGAATCGGTCGTCTTGTCGTTCAATCAGGGAGGCTTATGTTCTACAGTGGACTGATAAAGGATGTTAATGATACTAAATCGCCCCAGAATAAAAAAAAACTAGTTACTAAAATAAATGAAGGACCATTTATACCTTCTCTACCAATCTTTCTCAAGTATTAGGCTATCGTTTCTACTGGTCCTGTAGTTCAGAAAGTTAGCGCGTTCAAATACGGAGGCTCTATAAATTGATTAAGATAAAAGGCAGGAACACCACTTGAACTCTCTTACACAAACTAATAGGTACTGTACCGATGCTGCTAAAATGCCAACGGACCGAAAGCAAAGACCCTTTCGAAAATAAAAGTGTTCAATACTATATATTGTTATCTTAAATCTTGTCACATATTGTGCCAAATATCGTCAATTAGGTAGTATGACAAAAAAATTAGAAAATCGTGACGCAAAAATTTCACATAGATAAATATTTCCGTTATCTTATACTAAATATACAAAGCGAAGTGTCTGTTTGAACGCGTTAATCTCAGGAACTGCTGGTCCTGGTATCATTCCGCTAAAATGCCATTAGAAATCATAGTTAACGCAGGCAAAGCTGCGGACAACAGCTAGTCCTATATATAAGTTTATATGTGGAGTGCCTTTGAAACCTGTCTTGGAACCAGGTTGGCGTGAATTGTGTGATTGTTGGGTGTTTATTTATTTAGGATGTGACACGTTACGGCGTGTGCGTAGGAGCCTGTACAATGAGTTTATTTAAATCTTGTTTTATATGACCATCACTTTTCTCTTTCTATATTCGGTTACATAAACACGAACTTAACATCTTTATTGTGTCGAGAACATTTTTCATTTTTGTATTATATTATGATATTAAAATACCAAAAGAATCCCACAGTTTATAAATTAATAAAATTCAGACAAAGCAGGCTTTGTAATTACTTTCATCAAGACTTAACATCTTGTCTCAGAATAGGCAATACATAAATGCCTGGGCTAGTCCCAGGTTATGTTTGTGGGTGAATTCAACCGCTTACCAACTTAACTAACATAAAATATGCTATTTTATATAGAGCGGTCGTACTCATTACAAATAGTATTGGTCCTCTCACTGGACGCAATTACTAGCTCCGTGTAATAGTCGGCTGTCTTCGGTCGAGAGGTCGATGTCTAGTGGTAGACGCCAGACAGAGATAGCTTCCTACAACGGTGCAGACAATATGTACTCACATGTCATCCGCGACAGTAAAAAGCTTCATACGCAATTTTAAACAGATCACCCACTGTTGTGTTCGTTGTTGTACATTGCAGTGTCATTGACAAGGTCAAATCATTGAAAAATATTAGGTCAGGTTGGAGCTGATGTCTCTCGCTTTGAATCTCAAGTCAATTCGACTGACATTCATATATAAATCTTTACAAATGATAAATTAACTCAGTCTATCAGTCTAATATAAAGATAATATAAAGAGTCTGGGCCTGTTTCACAACCTCCAGAGTGCAGATAAGTTCCGGATAGGCTATCCGCAACATATTTGACAGATACTCCATACAAGTTTTAGTATTATAACTGCCTTGATATTCGGTGCGTGTCCGCCAACACGCACAGACCTACGTCCCTACGCTCTCTGCGCAGGTACAAGTTCTCGCGCTCCATTGTTCTCGTAGACAAAGGCTGTGCCCCAGTACTGTCCTTTGTCTATTGTTAGAGTCAGTGTTGCGTCATCCTAGTGCGTTTCGTACAGTTACAAGTGCTCTTAGATATTGAGGCCGTCAGACGACTCAATCGCGTTTAAACCCGTCCGTTATATCGCGCGCTTAGAACCGCGTTCGTAATTAAGTGGTGTTCCGGTGCCACATAGTCGCGTTCGTTGAGATAGTGCCGCGTTATTAATCGCTCGCATAGCGAAAAGTGTGTTCCCGAAGCCGAACACGTAAGTTGTTTTCGTTATTTACACACCTACTTGGGTTGCGTCCCGGTACCTGCCCAGGTAGACGACCGTTTTATTTCCTTTGTTACACACCTCCTGCCAGGCGGGAGGGTAGGAACACAATGGCGTCTTAATGACGACCGGTTTATATAGACATCTTAAACCAAACAAATAATATGGCGGAATTACCAGACATCCCCAAAGAGGCCCTTATGGCTCTCCTGCGGGAATATGTGCCCGACTTCGAAGAGAAATTAAAAGCCTACGCGCAAAAATCAGGCAGTAGCCACAGAAAACAAGTGAGGAGGTTCTCGACTGACTCACCCGCGCCCCCCGCCGCGTCAACCGACGACGGCGCGATAGGAACCGAGTCCGGCACGACCGATGCCGGATCGGAAAACACGCGGACTTCCCGCTCGTCGACTCCGTCAGAGGAGGAGATGTCGGTAGCCGGCAGCTCCTCCGAGGAGGAGACCACCAACAGCGGATTCACGGAGGTCCGCAATAAAAAGAAGAGGCGGCGCCCGGACACCGGGTCCGCGCCGTCCTCCGCGCCATCCCCCCCGCCTAAGGCTCCGAAGGTAGGGACCCCGCCCCCTCAGGGCAACAAGGTTAAAGCGGCATCATCATCATCGCCGCAGGTCACCAGGCGCGACCAAGTCGCGTCCCCCGCGCCCGGTACATCGGCGTCCACCCCAAACGAGGGCATGGACACCGAAACGCGCACGAAAGCGCCCCCCCCGATAGTCGTCCAGGACACAAAAAGCTGGACTATAGTCTCGAAGGCTATTTACGCGAAGCAGATTTTATACAAATCTGCACGTTCGTGCGCAGACGGCATAAGAGTCCAAGTGGCGGACTCTAATGACCACCGTAGGTTGACCGCTTTCTTAAGCGCCAACAAAATAGGATACCACACGTACGCGCTCGAAGATGAGCGCGTACTGCGTGTTGTCATCGGCGGTGTCCCCCGGGATATGGACCCGTCCGAAATCAAGGAGGACTTGATCCTCCAGGGATACCCTGTGGAGGAGGTACATAGGATGTACCACCCCCGCAACAAATTCAAGTACAAGATGGTACTTGTCATCCTGCCGCTAACGCCGGCGGCGAAAGCAATATTTAATGTCCGGGCCGTGTGTAACATGACCGGGCTAAAGGTAGAGTCCCCCCGTAAAAGGGGCATCATAGGGCAATGTCATCGTTGCCAATTATATGGTCATTCGGCAAGAAATTGCCAGGCGCACCCCAGGTGCGTTAAGTGTCTCGGCGACCACGGGACCCCCGACTGTCCCCGCGATAGGGCCACAGCTACGGAACCACCTAGCTGTGTCATCTGCAGAGGCCAAGGGCACCCGGCTAACTACCGCGGCTGCCCGAAAGCCCCCGCGGTGGTAAGGAAAGGGAGGAGAGCCGGGAAAAAACCTGGTCCTGCTCCCAGATTCACCACCCGACCCAGGGAGGAGAAGTATGTCCCCGCTCCGCCCCCTAAGACGAACGCGTGGCATGACAGAGCGGCTTCCCAGCCGTCTGCACCCGCAAAACCCGCTCCGGGCCCTCCAAGCCCCCCAGCGGCAGTAAGCAGGCAGCAAGCCCCCCCTGCAAGTACGAAGGTACGAGCAGCCCCCAGCTGTCCCGCTTCCCCCACCGACGAATTCGGGATAAACCTAGCGTTTGTCTTTCAGGCTCTCTGCGATATAGATCCAGAAGAGCTAGCCGTCCTGGCCCGCAAACTACGCGCCGCCACCACCCTACAGCAGACATGCCAGGCATATAGTGAACATGCCACCCTGGTCGCCAAGATTAGGTCCCCCCCCTCTCAAAGCCCTTAAATGGCTACCACGGCTAGGACAAAACCGCGTTCGCTCCGACTAGTGTCGTTCAACGCGAACGGCATTAGCGCGAATTTAGAGGAAATTCGCATTTTCGTAAAAAAATACGATGTTGACGTCCTCCTTGTGCAGGAAACGTTTCTAAAACCATGTAATAGCAATCCGCGTATCCCTAATTATAACATCGTTAGGAATGATAGGTTGCGATCCCGACTCGGAGGTACACTAATTTATTACAAAAGAACACTCCATTGCATCCCATTAGACACACCGCCTCTAGCTTCACTGGAGGCGTCCGTCTGCCAGGTGAGCATGACCGGCCATCAGTCGATCATCATCGCCTCGGTATATCAATCGTGCAATAAAACATTACTCTTCAGCGATCTCAAATCGCTATTAGAACTAGGCAACGCCGTCTTTATAGCCGGCGACCTAAACAGTAAAAATCAGGCATGGGGCTGCAGAGAAAACAATAAAAATGGTATAATTCTCTGCCGCGCCGTCGATGATCTAGCCTGTACAGTAGTCGCCCCAGATGAGCCAACACGCTACGACTTCGCAAACAGCGATAGGAGTAATGTGCGGCCATCCATATTAGACATATGTATAATACGCAATGTATCCCTTCTGGTGCATTCTATTCAAACAGTACACGAGCTTAACTCAGACCACAGACCAGTATTAATTCAATTAGGTAACCCCGAGAATAATACTAAAAATCAAAAGAAAAAGATCATCGACTTTAAATTACTAAATGAAAATTTAAATTCACTTCGCTCGAGTCAACTCGACAACATCCCGGACACTATAGAGAGTCCCGAGGCGGCCATTGCGGCCAGTTCCGACCTTACCGACCATCTGGTAGCGACGATGGAAAAGTCATCTAGGGAGATCTCAACGTCCAGCGATGGACACTGGGAGCTCCCGGATGACATTAAAGCACTCATACGCGCCAAAAACACCGCAAGGCGCAGATACGCTCGCTACCCGGCGGACGAGTATCGTCGTGACCTCCGTAACCTCGAAAGAGACGTTAAAACACGCATCTTAGAGCACAAAGCCGAAAAGTGGGATCGCCTCCTTAGTGAAATCTCACCCTCCCATGTGGCCTACTGGCCACTCGCTCGTTCATTTAGAAAGAAAACGGAGGCATCTATGCCGCCATTAAAAAGACCTAATCGCGCGCCTGCACTAGAGGACGCCGACAAGGCGGAATTATTAGCCGATACACTAGAGAGCCAGTGTACCCCAAACATCACTACCCCCTCACCCTCCATAGGCTCCCACGTAGAGGAGGTAATTAGGGTAGTAGAGTCGAAGACTTCTGCGCCGCCGGAGGGGGATCCTATCCCTCCGACGGATGTAGAAGAAGTCCAAGACATTATCAAACGACTTCACTCCAAGAAGGCCCCCGGGCCGGACGGGATTTCCAACAAAGTCATTAAAATACTCCCACCCGCTCTTGTTTACCTCCTGGTTAGCATTTTCAACGCCCTCCTAAAGGGCTGTAGGTTCCCAGACCAATGGAAAGAAGCTACGGTTATCGGCATACCTAAGCCCGGCAAACCGGGCACGGAACCGTCTAGCTATCGGCCCATCAGTCTACTAAGCTCGATTGGCAAAATCTACGAACGGGTTCTGCTTAAGCGGCTCAAAGCCGTTATAGGCGAAAAGAACCTGTTCATAGACGAGCAATTCGCCTTCCGCGAAAACCACTGCTGTCCAAGGCAAGTCCACCGTATGACCGAAGACATACTCAGAGGTTTCAATAAAAAGAACTCCCGCGATACGTGCGCCGTATTTTTCGATGTAGCTAAGGCCTTCGATAGGATATGGCACGAAGGCCTCGTGTACAAACTGTACAAGCTAGGAATACCGGATAGGCTAGTCATCATCATCCGCGACTATCTGTCAAACCGGTCATTTAGGTATAGGGTCGAAGGCACCCTCTCTTCCCTGAGACCTCTGAGGGCCGGAGTCCCCCAGGGCTCCGTGCTGTCCCCAACTCTATACAATCTGTACACATCAGATATCCCCAGACCTCCGGACGTCAAACTGGCTCTCTTCGCTGACGATACAGCTCTATACGTTACCCACCCTAATGCTAATAGAGCATCGCTATTTCTCCAACGTGCCGTCACCGAACTAGGCAACTGGTTCGCAAAATGGAGAATAGCTATTAACCCCGATAAAAGCGCGTCGATTCATTTCTCTCGTAAGAGAAAGACACGCTTACCTAAACGCAGACAAACATGGTTCACGATGAAACCAATCTTACTAAATAACGTCGTTATTCCCAGAGTTAGACAGGTCAAGTACCTGGGGGTCACCCTCGACAGGTCGATGTCGTTTAGACCACACATCGCCGCGATTTCTAAAAAAGCCCGTTTCGTCAGTAGTAGACTGTACTTCCTCATAAACAAAAAGAGCAAAATGCCCCTCAGGCACAAGCTCACCCTCTATAAATCATGTATCCGCCCCATCATGTCATACTCCTGTGTGGCATTCGCGCATGTGCCTCAGCATAGACTCAGAGGCCTCCAAACGATCCAAAATAAATTCTTACGTGTGGCAACCGGTTGCCCGTGGTACGTAAGAAACATCGACCTACACCGTGACCTCAGACTAGATTCGATTAGGGGCCATTTCAAAGCGATGTCAGAACGTCACTTCGAAAAGGCACTTCTCCACCCGAACCCACTCGTCGTGAGTGCGGCAAACTACACCCCCGATAGCTTAGCACCTAATAAGTCTAGGTTACCTAAGAATGTCATAACCGATCCTGTTGATAAAATCACAGAACTGTTAAAGCGCGACGCTGAAGCGCGACGTAAGCTACAACACACACTCAGACATAACACAGCCGGTGTTAGGCACACATTCACACCGCATGGGCCCCGGGGTCGTATGCGACGTCGAACCCTACACTCCGTTGACCAGTTGATCCGGATCAACCGCGACAGCATAGGCTCAGATCAGCTACGAGTCGACACCAATATAGACCGTGTAATCACCGATAGTACTCTGCTATCGGCAGCTTGCTCGGGTCCCGCGCTTGACCCGCCTCCCCCGCTACCGGGGGAGGGGAGGGCCGGCCCTCACGATAGGTTTCTAACGTCACCCGTTCCAAACCAGTCGACCGTAGCTGACCAAGTTAGGTACAAACCCGACGCCATGAACATGGCGGGGGGCAACCCCCCAAATTTTTAACGTCATAGGATGATCCAACCGGATCACCCCATTTCCGATGACGCATAACGGTCACTAGGACCATTAGCATAGATCCAACCGAAAAAAAAAAAAAAAAAAAAAAAAAAAAAAACTGCCTTGCTAAAGGTCTATTCCCATTTATATGAATTATTTAATTTTATTAGATTTGGATTATATTTGAAATAATCTTTGTGCATTTCATTCAAGCACACAATATTCACGCAAACTATGACAGTTGTGATAGCAATAAGCATTTGTGTAGGCCTTACCTACCGACAAGTTAGAGCTGTCGACTTGTTGAACCTAATACGCCTAATTTCATGATAAAAAATTAATAATATTTTTTCGAAGAGCTAGGTTATCCTTAAAAATTCTATGGTCAACAGTAGACAGAAAATTGTCGTTCTCCATCATCGACGAATCATCGACTTTTACGATGGTGGAACCAGATAACACTAAAGCTATAAGGATGAGTATTTAAACCCATGCGTCATTGTATTGAAAATCCAACACCTGTTGAATTTAGAAATCGATTGTGAAAGTAAAACGTGCCCTGCGGTTATACAAATTTATTCTATGGAGGTTAATCCTTTTTATTATTCTTTTATAGTATAATATGGTGACAGAATCATAAGTGTATTTGTTAACTGCACCGTTTTATGATTTTTTATCGACCATATTATATATATACAGTAGTTTTATATACATCCTCGGAAAAAAGGTGTGATACCATAAGAAATGAACCCTTTTTATAAAAAGTGTTAGTATTATAAATTCAACGATTGCCCTTTTACAATTTTTATAATCCAAATCATTTATAATATAAAGAAATACTATTGTGCAAGACCAAAACAGAGTTTTCGAGGTGCAGACGTTGCACCTCAAAAACTCTGTTTTGGTTTGAAGTCGGTTAAAAAGATAAAACTCCTACATGCAAATGCAAAAAGTTAAAACTAATAGTGTTGAAGCTATTCCGTCGATAACGAACATATTTTTACGATATTTGTGACTGCGACTGAAGAGTTATCACCTTGGCATACCTTTCGCATTTCTCGAGGCCGTTGACTGCCAATGAGCAGAATCATGCAAATAAACGATTTTATTCATTGTAAAGCCATAGTACTAAATGCTTAGGAACCACTAAAACATAAAAGCTTGTTTTTATGTCAGCGTACTAGTCGATGTTTTAGTTCTTTGCTTATGGTTAAGACCATTTTTAACCAACTTCAAAAAGGGTGTTATCAATTCGATAGGTTTTTTTTTAATGTATGTACACCGATTACGCTGCCATGCGATCTGATTTACATGATTCTTCTTTTGTTTGATGCGGAATAGTTGCCATTTGGTCCCATAAAAATTTTATGTATAAAGATTCAAAATGCGGAAACTTTTAAATATTAAATGAAAAAATATGTGATGTGACATTTAATATAGATTAACATAACAAGCTAGTAAATCGACGGAGCAGGCTAGGGTAATACGTAGTTTACATAACAAATTAACAAGCTTTGACTCGGTCCTAATTAAATGTTTTATTATGAAGGTATCGTTAGATTGTTGACTAGGTATTCTCGCGTTTTTAACCAAAATTAAAAAAAAAACAAATTTTAGTCAAATACTCTACAATATTAATATGAAATGCATTTTTTTTATTAAATAATTATTACAATGAGTGAGTTTCACTTTCAACGTTAATATATTACCTTCTTTGCAATCTTTTTGTAAATTTCATAGCGGTTTCTGTAAATGTCAAAATGTTGGTAACGCAAAAATTTAATAACCGCATAGAGAAACCAATCAAAACAAATACAAAAACGAAACACGGTTACATTATGCTCGATCAATATAGCAAAGAATTTGCGAACTTAGATAACAATCATGTAATTTCGTCGAATTTCTTCTAAAATTTAAGTCTAAAATTTTTCACGAATAGTCAAAGCCTTTTTGCAACTTTTAATGCCCATGAACACAACCAGACGTTATGAAGATCATGCGTTGCTCTCCTTCTCTACTGGAAACTCACAAACCGCACACGACACGTAGCTAAACTAGCATAACTGTCACTTTACGCTGGTATCATGTTTTTTTCGGTTGGAGCTATGCTAAAGGCCCTAATGGCTTCATCCGTAGTGGGGTGAGCCGGATGGCTTCACCCTGTGATACAGTAAATGGGAGGTAGCCTCCCGTCAGCCATGGAATGTGACTTCCACGGCTTCATGGCGTCGGGTTTGTTCCTGTGACTGGTCTCCGCCTCACCTCCGTCGGATGAATGGTGCCACGTGAGCGAGAGGTCCCGGCTCTGCCGCTTCAATTGGGATGCAAAGCAGCATGTCACCACCTCAATATACATTCTTGAAATAGTACGTTATTCCGACATTTATATTTAAACTTCCCAAAAAACGGGCAGCAGACTGATCATGATGATGACGTGGATTGTTATCAGGAATTCACTTCCATTTCGCTTACGTAACATTTGACATAGCTATTTTTTCCTTGTCGTCGTTAGCTCGCTGTTGGCAACATCTCAAAAACCGCTTTTAATTTGTCGTTCAATTTAAACTTTCTGTATAAATTACACGATATAAAGTCACTATTTTTAAGGCTCAAATGTTCTTTATAATTAATAACACCGTGTGTATAACTTACCAAAGGGATTCTTCTTTAATATTCACTAAACTAACCTTGATGATATTGTCTTGAGTCAGTTGGCAAACTATGTATTTGTATTTATATGTGACCCACATATTTTTACATATCGCAGCGACCAGTAGACAGACCAGACAGTAACATAGGAATTTTAAATGATATACATCTAGACTGAGCGTATTAAACACTAGCAGCTCCCTTTGGTTGCACCCGCGTACTTCTCATTGCCGTGAGACGATTGCACTGAAACAAAACTAAATTTTATCCAAAGTTACGCACAATTTTTACGTATAAAAGTTATTAACAATTGTTTTTTATTTTCTGTGTAATGCATGCACTACTATAAATATTCTGGAACATAGAGCTATTTCACTTGAATTTATAAGAAGGACGGACGATCCACGGAAAATCAAGCACACCCGGGCTTTTTCGTAGTCATTTTTCAGCACTACTTTTATATGACATGAATTGATTTTCTTATTTAAATATATTTAGCATAAAATAAAATATTTTTGGTATGTAGTCATTATTGAAGTAAAACTTCTTTGGGCGTGACTAGAGTCTATCTAGACCTAACTCGAATATTTTATGACGGAAGTAGCACTCAGAATTCTATAAGTATAGTCCGCGCCACTTATGAAGTCCTGCGACTAATGCCCGAACTAAATTTGACAAGATTGACATCTTGACATCTGTCTAGAGTAAGAAGTTGTGATATTTTAAATAGGGATGTTGACTATTTTTTTTAATTGATTTTATTTGATAGATATACTATAGATAAACACGAAAAAAAGATTTTTGTAAAGAAATATGTCCAATTTTAACAAAAAATTAAATAAAGAAAAATAGTTTTTAAAATTGCCTTTAAAACGCTCCAAGCGTCATTACGTCACACACCGCATTCAGAGCTCGCGCTATGTTAGGTGAGTTTGTACTTAGCTCAATGTTCAGTGACGTCATCGCCATATTGGCGTTTACAGTCACGTGATAATGCATGATAAATAACGCATTTTAAATTAATTTTCTAAATTTTAAGACAAATAAGTATACTTTTTAAATGTTATTTTAGGTTTTCAAATACTGTATTTAATATGTAAAACATAACTTTACATGAATTTGTAACATGTGTCAGCATCCCTATTGTTTTACGTGAAATATGGAGCATATAATATAAAGTGAGGTGTAAAAAGTGAAGGCCGTAAAATGATCATTAAAGTGAAATAATTTTGTGAATTAGAAAGTAAAAATAAACAACAATTAACCCCGTTGAATAATATGTTTATAAATGTCACTGCCATGACAGGTAAATTTTAGAGATGCCAGAGTCACTTATTTTTGCCTAATTTATGGTTAAAATATTATCATTAACTCTATACCTACATTTATCTTATGATATTTTATATGAATATAAATAAATACAAGGTAAAAGAATTAAATCCTTGCTTAGATGAATTATATTTTCAGGTGTTTCTGTAAAAAAGGTCGAATAACAAAAGAAGTAACAATGGCAGCAATTACTTCTGAGAAAATCGGCACTCCTGGCAAAAGCCGAACACATCCGAAGAAGCTTGTTTTAGATGAATTCTACTAATCGGCTATACGTAAAAAATACGAACGAAATATTTAGCCGCAGCGCCGCGTCTATCGGACTTCTAAAGTGGCGCGGACTCTATTATAAATCTTGTAAATATTTTTTTAACATAACATGTAGGAAATTGTGTTTAAAAAGATAACAACAGCAAGTAACCTGTAACCGTCTAACAAAGATGTTTTATTAAAAATCTGTATATTGGCTGAATGCTTTTAGAATCACGATTCACGACTGTTCTCAGAATATGTATTTACGTCATAAAGTGTTCTATTCTAAACTAAGGCTTCACCAAGGTATTCTTGGAATGTAATATGTAAAACCTTTAATGTAAGAAAATATATTATATATAATGTTGTTCAAATTAAATTGATACAACCATGTTTGATAGCATAAAAGTGAGATATCTTGATCGTATAGGCAGATATAATGTACTAGTTTATTTCTATTTTTATTATTAGTGATAGATTTGCTTTCCTTACTTAATATCATAAAAAAATAGGGATGTTTGTTATGCTTTTACGCGAAAACTACTCAACGGTTCATCATGAAACTCACATATTCTCAGAGGTACTAGAAGCACATAGTATATTTAATTTTTTTTTTTATAACGCATGCATAGTCGCGGGCAACAGCTAGTATTAATATAAATTGTAGAAACCTGTTGTCTCTGGCATAGCATTCTACCCCTTGAACCTCATTCATGAGTCTATGCCGTGAAACCACATCGTCGGTGTCAAATGTTTACTCGGGTATCACTTCCTGTCCGCTCTAGGCGCGGTTTCGTTTATAGATAAAACATGGTATGCTCAACTCATCAAGTTCGCACCAGTCTGATGGCTATAGAATTCAAGGTCGAAACCATCTTTTTCTTTTTTTCATTATCACTTCAAATTTCAGATACTACAGTTATAGAGGGCGAAGTTGGATGTCATAGCTAGTTGAAAATGAGAAGTTCTTCTATGTAATAAATAATACATTTTGTATTGTAAATGAAAAAATATTGGCATTTACAAATGATAATAGTAAAATAGTTCTATGCTGCTATTGCAACCGAATTGCGCCGGCACAACCGAGGTAGTACCTCGCTCACATAATACCGGCATTGTATGCGACACAGTGACAGCAATACTGTTGCGTTTCGTTCGTATGTTTTCGGGGGTCCATTGGAGGGTCAGGGAAAAGGAGGTCAACGCATCGGCATAACCTTTGGTTGTCGTATGTGAGTGGTCACCGAACTTGTATGTTCGGTTGTCTATTTATGACCTAATATAAATGTAAAAATATCTTATTATGTACCAGCGGTACGTCGTGGCTTTGCTCGGATAATTATTTTATGGCCTTTATAACGCTAATAATGTAGCTTTCTAAAGGTGCTTTTATTTCATCGATTCAGTAGATTCGGTCCTTCTGCGCCTATTCAATGAAAACTAACAATCAAATAATCCTCATATAATATTCACAGAAGTATAGCTAGCTATCTTATTGTTAATCATAATGTATTTATATTTTATATTCTATAAAAGGTACCATAGGATTGTCATGTCTTACTAAGAAAAAAAAAACCCCAAAAAAACAATTTATACGCAATATAAGTGTGAGTTTGTAACGCTATTTTAGATATTACGAAATTATTATGTCAATTGCTTTAATACTATGAATATTATATGAGAATTTAATATTGGAATTCCGAAATAATTTATTCAAATAGACTAGCTCAATATTAGTATATGTATTAATAAATTTAAATGGATCTAGGTTAATAAATGAAACCATGGCCAATCTGCGAATTATTGGTATTATGAAATTGTAAACGAGCAATGCGCTTTTTTCTAGTTTATTTACATTTCTTAATGCAACAGGTATTTTGAATCTGATCCGTTGTTGCAGAGGTTTGCACGTCTAATTATACATAAAGCCCATATCTTCATTTTATTTTACGACTACTACATTTACGACGGTAATATTATATAGTATTATAAATAAATAAAAGCGTGTTAAAAAGCTTTTTGTAATGACCAAATTTCAAGTAAGTATTTTGTTTCAAATCTAGTAAAGAAAGCTCAACACAAGTCCGACCTTGAACCCTGTGATATTGAAAAGACATTAAGATTAAGCATAATGTAAGAGAAACGTAACTTTCTAAGTATATTCACGAGACACCTTTAACGCGCCCTCTCGTTCAAACCCGTTGAGATGGAAAGGGATGGATATAGTATTAAAGGATTTACTAGCGACCGCTGGAGGCGTTGCCCCCGTTTTGATTTACAGTCATCCGGGATGATAAGGATTAACTAGCCAATCGCCATTCCTTAAGGTTGATCTTTACCAAATTTTATCGAAATATGTTTAGCTTATGTTTAGTTTAGACTAATATGAATGTTTTTTTTTATATAATACGCAAATTAATTTACTTAAGTTGTATTTCTATACTCATATAATCATGAGATTATATTAGTAAAGAAATACAGATTTGTAAATAGAGACAGATGGAGCACGCCGAACACGCGTGTGTCGCTTCAACGGGAATACAAATTCAAAAGCACTCTCATGGGCTTGACATAGTACTCTAAACGTCTATTAGATTGTGTTCGCTTTTGAATTTGTATTCGCTTTTTTGCTTGTACAATCTTCACTTTCATTTTTTTATGAGTTCCAATTCCTTGAAGAATCCAAAAACATTGATATACTTATATATATAAATCATAGACGCACAAATTTCTAACATCGATCAGTTACGCAAACGCTATAATTTCACAAACATATCTTGAGAATTTAAATAAGTTAATCAAAACGAAACTCGACTTTCACCGAATGGGAAAAAGAAAAATCGACGATCAATTAAATAATTGAAAGTGTATTTGAAAAAACTTTGACAGTTATTAATTTAATAGCACCGATAAAAGTGAGAATTTAAACGTGACTCGAGTTTTGGGGTTTAACTATTTAGACATACAATCATACATTTATCTTCAAACACAAATATGGTACTTAATTGTATTTCGACCGGTTCTTTATAGACCATTACGGAGCCATCAAGTTAAAATTATTATAACTCATTAAATCGCGTTCAATATCTTTCGATGACTGTGATTATGAAGGTTACCATTTTAAAACTAGAATAATTCAAAAGTGTATATTTGGGATTCATTTATCCAAAATAAATATTTAATCTTAAAGCTTTTGGTCTTTGCTTGGTATTATTTAGCGCTAAACTTACACTAAGACATCTAGGTAATTGTAAATTTAAAAACCTATCCCCTTGCAAATTTGCACTAACAATAAGACAGAGATCATCCCATTTATTGCAAATATTAATAATGTTAGTTTAATATTAATAAAAATAATAGACCAGAGTGTTACAATAATATATTTTATGATTTTAATAAAAAGCATAATATAATCAAGTTCTTAAATTTTCGAGTCTAATAGAGTTCTTAACTCATATCTGCTTCAACCAACTTCAAATGAGACCATTGTATAGCGGCCCTCATGATTTGTCTTATAAAATAAACTTTTTGTGATCCTGAAACCATTGTTTAATGATAATTCTAATTATTAATATATTTATAGAATCATACTTTAGGTTACTCGGTTACTCCTTACATTATCAAAGCTTTTATCCATCCGAAACACAATAACTCTTCAAATTACATTTCAATACCTCATTGTGATATTCTATTTATTAAATCTAACTACGGTTAACTTCTGACCGCACAAATTTTAACCACGATATTAAAGTATTTTAGCATTTCACAAGTGCAATACTGCGACAAACTTGTAATATTTTATTCTTAAAACACTTCGATGTAACTGATTGAATGTACCGTCGGTCTTTAATCGAAATACATGTTTAAAGCCACTACAGTGGAAATCTGATGATGATTTTGTCGAAACCGATCGTTTAATTTGTAATTCTAATAATATACAAAACTAGCTGTTGCACGCACCTTTGACAGCGTCAACTAAGATTTAAAACGTGTCCCGAACTTTTATGAAAATTTAACATAGCCTGTGTTCATCGGGGATAGTGTAGCTTCCCAACAGTGAAAGAATTTTTCAAATCGGTCAAGTAGTTTCGGAGCCTATTCAATACAAACAAACAATCAAATATTTCCTCTTAATTAGTATATAGTAGATAAATAGTGGATATTGTAAAAAGGTTTTCATTGTAGTGGCTAAAACTCTTCGAATTTCAAAGATATGAAACATGTTCTTATTATTCCCATGAAATGTTACAGTTTTGCTTATTATGCGTTTCAAGTCGGCGTGGGTCCACCCACTCGCTCAGGTTGTGTTAGTAACACAATTCCACGATTTCGAAATATGGACATTCATTTCAATTAAGATTAGCATCCAGAACTGTTTAATTTCAAACTAACTATATTATTCTACCCGTAAATTGGTCAACTGGTTACCTTATTAATATTATAGTGTGTATTTGATAAATTTCGCCATATATTATTTATGGTAAGGTTCAATAGTGGAGGCCGCGTTTAGGTAGACGAAGTGTTGGTCGGCCATTAACCAGATGGGATCTCCGTGCAGTGGCAGGTCCGCGTTGGATGCGAGTAGCAAGGGATCGGTCGTCTTGGCGTTCGTTGAGGGAGGCCTATTTTCAGCAGTGGACGGATAAAGGCTGATGATGATGATGATTATATCTTATGACTTATGGTTTTGTAAAAAGGAATATGTACAAAAGTTTCATTTAATTGCGTTAATGCACTAAATACAATCGAATGGTCGATTTACATCTTTAATAATGTTTATAATTGTAATTAAATGAACTTCACGAATTTTATTGCGTCACTTCTAACGTATTACAGTTACAGCAGGCCTGTAGTATTTTTATTAGTATTATTATGAACCACTACATAGTTTTTAAGGTTTTATTATACTAACATTAATGTAATATTCTATATATAGGTATGTTAATATGTAAGATATATATCTATGGGCTATAGTGCCTGACAAAAAAATGATTTATTACTATCAAGACTTATAAAAGCTGTAGTTGTTCAAAACAAAAAATGTAAAAACAAATGACTGCATAAGAGTATTAAATATACCTATGTGTAACAATAAAAGTACAGTATTTATATCGACAAGTACGTAAGTATGATAAAAGCAAAGATACATTTGTTAAAAACACATTGAAAATCTTTTTATAAACCTTCACACAGCAGCCGATAATGAATGTGTTTAATAACTTAATGGTGCATTCATTTGTTTGAAAACGTTAAAAAAACTATAATTAAAGGCAATCAATATTGAGGACAAGATCGTATGCTTGTAATTACGATAACTCGCTATTTCAAACGGACAAATGATCTCTGATAAATCTTACACTAAAAGATCAAAATAAGTTGTTTTTAATGATTCAAATTTAAATTCAGAATATTATAAATCATAACTAACAAAAATCTTTAAAAAGTATAATATACTCATGAGCACACAGTGGCAACGTGAGGGATCATGGCATAATGTCATGCCAATTGCCGTCTCGCCATTCTTGTCAATTTTACGGCGTTGGACGGCTAATGGACGTTTCACTTAAAAAAATAAACGACGAGAGTGTTACACTAATGATATAGATTACCATTTTGACTGTAAGGTCGTTTTCAAATCTCGAAAGCGGAATCCGCGGTGATTTGACGAATCTGTAATCTTTAAAACTCGACTATCTATCAATATCAATAAAGTTCACTTTCAAAGTGAGCGTAAAGTGAGCTCTATCACTCAGGTGAAGATTTATCCGACGGTGGTGAGGCAGAGATCCGCCACAAGTACAAACCCGACGCCATGAAGCCGGGGAAGGCAACCCCCCACTTACTATATCACTGGATGATACCAACCGGCTCACCCCACTTCCGACGAAGCATTAGGGCCATAAGCATAGCTGCATCCGAAAAAAAAACTCGGGTGAAGCTCGATATCGAAATGGTTTTTACAGAATAGCCCTTATTCCTCTATATATATTTAACTTAATATGTAGGATGGACATCCCGCTATTATTCCAGCGACTAATTAAGATAGATTACATGCCACTTGCGATATTGACAAGTTTGAATTTTTTACCACTCTGCAATAAAAAAACTCACATGACCAATTAAACCGTGGCACCTCTATATTCATAAGTCTATAAATAGTGCAACATGAATGTGTTGCGTCACAAATATCCGTTATCATTATTAACGGGATAAATCCGATATGACAACAGATGCAGAATCAAATCATAACCATCGGCTGCCAACGTTTATTTCTGTGCCAGTCGCCTCGCCCACGCGAATTGCTTACACTCACTTGCTATTATAATTAGAAAATGGTCAATACTATATTTACATTCAATGTTACGTGTAACGTATACGAAGTCCAATCTTATGATCCTAGTTCTAAATATTCTTCCCAACGTCATTTCATAGGCGTGGACGCAAAAATTGTCATGACTAATTGTGTTCAGTGATTCTTACACAAAGCGAGTTCGCATATTATAATTTTAATTAATTAAAAATTAAATCTTAAGAAGTTCCCTAAAATTGGTGTCATATATATTAATTGAAGTCATTTTAGGTACCACAAAAGTGCATTTACACGCTTTTTATTACCTTCACCTATGCATGTCTGTAACCGCCTCTTTTGGCGTAATTTTGACTAACATTAAACGGCCAGATTTCATTCAAAGTTGGTAGATCTATAGAAGACTAGAGACAATACACTTATTCGATACAATTATTCTATTTTTAATTTGCGAAAGCAAAGGCGTTCTTTATAGTTTTTTTAGCTTACTTATTAGAATGTCTGCAAGAAATAATTTGTTGTTTCAACTTTGTGCGAGATCTTTCTATAACTTTTATTTTAAGCTGCAGCACATGATACTTACAACCTTCGATCATTAATATGTCTAGATGGAGTGTCGCCCTACAATCAAAACAAAAAGAACTGGCCAACATTTTCAAACATATGTTCGTGAATAGGGATACCAGCTACTACAGTTCTCCCATAATCATCCTTTTTAATCTCGTTACACTTCAACACAAACCTTTATTATAAATAAAAACAAAAATGCGTAACAACTCATGCGTATTCTATGCTAGCGGGACGGATACTAAACACAGAGAAAGCATTTAGAAGCCAACAATTAGACGCTATTTTCTCTATTATCTAGACATATTATTAATCTAAGTTTACAACCTATATTTTACTTCCAATAATATATTTGTCAGGAAACAAGTTTAACGAGATTCATCTTACAGAATTTGAAATTAATATAATTTAAAAAAAATAAGGATATCCTTATTTATTTCCGTATCCATGACCGGGTATTCTTCACTTCCTTTAATAAATTATTGAGCTCATGGGAGGCAACCTACCAACAATAATACTTTATTTCCATTTGACAAACATTTTGATGTTTCCGTTTTTCTATGAGAATATCGGAAATCCATGATAAAACCATTGTTTGTGCGTAGGTTGTATCAACCAGAACAAGTAATTTCGTAATACTATTAGTTTACCTTTTGGGATTTTCGTAACTTTCCTAGCTAAAGGGCTCGAGTCACGTTTGCAATGACCGATAATATTGCCTTTGTATGTCTCACAGTCGCAGTGTTACATACATCATACTATATTATAATATTATCTAGTCTGCTGGTCAGTTGGACTACTGGATACTTTACGGAATGGTATCAGGTTCGAATCCCGCCAAAGGCAGATAATTTATATGATAAATATAGTTGTCTGTGCCGGGGCATAAAACATATAATATTATATTTATATAAAATTCTGAAATTTATATAGGTACGTTCCCAATACCCCTAACAAAAAAACAAAAGGTTTTTATGACACGGAACTACTATAGTAGTAGGTAGTATAGTAGGAGCTACTATAGAATAATTGATTATGAACATAACTTCTGCACCACCGTCCATGCAGGAAGTGTTAATATTTTTTAGTTTATACTAAGATTTAAATTTATTAACAGGCTGATAATAATGTGTATCATTATTTATACATTTATTAATTAAAAAAAGTTAAAAAAAATACCATAAAATAACGGAGATGGATTACTTATGTAAATAAATTCATACACAATAACGTTTAGCTGGATTCGATCCCGCAACGCCCCATTGCATTCCATTTAATCTCTAAACCACTAGAACCAATGACATTATATTCTGATAGTGATCGAAGCAGTACGTATATACGACTTATCTAGTTTACGTGTAAAAGACCTCATTAGATCTGCCCACGCGAATCAGAAGGTGATTATAATAAATCTCTCGACTAATTTCAATGAGGTGACTCGAGATTTATAATGAAATATTATGGTCAAGGAAGTGTCGGCTATAGATTATTGCGAATTTATTTATATCATTTACTATGTGTCAGGTGCCATGAACGTAATCGGATTTATTAAAAGATATATAACGACGTATATGAATTAAAGATCGGTCGTCTTCGCGTTTTTGAAGGAGGTCCAGCAGTGGACAGATAGAGGCTGATGACGATGTAGCAACGAGAATTAACTGTGATGTTAATTTATCAATGAAGCTGGCTTATCGTTCATTGTAACAGACGTATGTCCAAAACCGAGAATTAATAAATGAAAAAATGTGTGCATATTATAGTACCCCAAAATAACAAACTACTACAATATAGTAAACAAAAATATCGGTAAACTTGACCTTACGAGTTGGCTCAGGAAGGGCATATCTCTATTTACGTATCTCTATCCTTATCACACAAGTTATCTCCGATAATCTGCTCCGATACCGACAACTGCGAGGGGAGCCAAGAATGGGTCGGTCCCCTATTTTGTGCTTGTGAATGCTTTCAAAATGTGCACATTGCACGTGCGAATTACAGTCCAGGGTATGCAGTATAAATATGATTATGCTGTAACCACAGATTTATAACTAAGACAGATGGAGCATGCCGAACACTTTCAAAGCGAAAACAAATTCAAAAGCGCTTGACATAGCGTCGTACTCTAAACGTCTATTATATTGTGTCGCCTTTAAATTTGTATTCCCTTTTGTGGCTTCACTCGCATGTTCGGCATGCTCCATCTGTCTTTATTCATAAATCTGTGGTTGTAACTTATTAGAATAAATAACAGGTGTAGTGTAGGTCTTATATTATGATGTTAAAAAATGTTAATATTATGTAACTAGGAGTATACGCTAGCTGTTGTCCGTATCTTGCATATCTAGTTTTCATACAAAAATAACAAGTTAGGTTTATTAATTATTATTATTACCCATTGATAAAATTATTAAAAATATTATGAATCAAAGCATCGCTTTCTTAATATATTTTGCTACATGAAAAATAAAGATATGAATTAAACTTTTAAAAGATTTTGTTTTGTTTGAATATTTTTGAGGCGGATGTTAAACCTGTCAAATTTGTGTCAACAACTAACGAGTTCCTGACCTTTGTAAATAGAAGTGGAATGCATACCGACAAAACATTAATGTGTTTTTGATCTCGAGATATATATGCCAAGACACGGTGCATGCAAAAAAATGAGTAACTCACACCTACATAACACTTATGATATTTTTTATAATCAATGCCCAATGGTATTGAACTTTATAATCATCATAATTAACTCCCTCTAAAATAAACGATACATACATACACGTATACAAAATAATTGTATATATTATAAATTTGTAGACAGTAGATTGTAAACATTTATCATCATCATCATCATCATCATCATCATCATCATCATCATCAGCCATTATCCGTCCACTGCAGAACATAGGTCTCCATCAATGAACGCCAAGACGACCGATCCCTTGCTACTCGCAAGGGATTCTAAGGCATTTATATTAAAATAAATCTCGAATTTATATTCGTTGTTGTGTGATATAAAAATGTCGTCGTTAAAAAAACATGAATTCCTTTATTCAATGAGTGGTAAAACTTCGCAATATTTTGTTTATTAATATTTAGATATATTTTATACAGAGTAGGTAGATTTCTACCCTAGGAGCCTGTTAAAACTGTGTTTTTACTGTCATCTCGCGTAGTTTATATTATGGCGTTTCTACGAATATACTTGGCTCGCAATGTGAGAGTTTTAAAAGAAGTTTAATATCTAGCGAGCCTGGTTATTATAGCAAACGAGTTAGTCAAATAACATCGGCAAGCATAAAAAAGCATAACTCTTGATTTTTATGAGTTTTGTTTATTTTATGTTAGTATTTTTAAATATCTTTATAGTTATTACATGGTTAGTGTGAAATACTTCACATAGTTCATTATTTATTGCAATCAGCTTTCCATTATGTCTCCTTCTTATTAATTCCAAAAGTGTTTGAATTTTAATATTAAACATTTTAGTCATATGTTTCCAAAACACGAATAATAAAGAATATAAAAAATCACAATTTAATTTTCTTAATAATCTTCGGTTACATGATTAAATCAGTTGTTGCTTTGTTTCGTTTTAGTGCTATATTTCTTCTCTTCCATTTTTGAAAATATGGTCTTGCTTAACCAGAAACTTGGTGTGGCCAGATAAGCATTGTTTAGCCACTTATCGCAATTTGACGCCTTATATTATTTGAGTCATCGACTTTAAAAGGCCTTCGGTAAAGTCTGTATCATAAAGAACAATAATTGAATTGGTGATGCGAACTCATTGTTGGCTCACAGGATGTCGGGATTTTGACATCCCCTTTATTAATGACGTCAATTGAAGGCCGGGATAGAAAACAATAAAAGGAAAAAAGCCATGTATTTGTAGACAATAATTTCTCCGGTTTTTTCTGGTTTTTTTTTGTTAGTCTTAAGAATCTTTTTACCGTCCTCCGACTTAACCGGGTATAAAAGCTTAAAATACTACTTACTCCTTAATTCCTTCTGATTCAATTCGTCGTAGAACCCACGGCAACTCTTCTTCTTTATAATTGATAGAATGTACTGTCGGTCCTTGATGGAAATTCATGTTATAGTCACTATAATGAAACTTTATATCCACTTTTTCCACTATTTATTTTATATATTATAACAGTTACAATTTACACACCACCGGTTTCGACAAAGTCATCCTCAGGTCGTCTTCTTTAGGCTTATCATATCAAAGCGTTATTTGGTGGTTTCCGATCGCTATCCACCTAGGCTATATGTGACTGGTAAGCCGAGCCTAAGCCCTAAAGCGTGATTTAATGTCCTAGTTAATGGGAAGTATAGATATAGGTTTTTGAGTTACGAACAGTTTACGGTTCCGTTTTGTCATTTTAAAGAACGGAATCAAAAAAAAAACAAGGTATTTTTCACTCGCACTGACACCCTTAGACGCAAGCTACTCGGAAAGTCGAGAGCGCCTTGACGCTTTCATTTCGAGATAAGAGCCTAGCAACTTGTATACATCCGAGGGCGAGCAGACAATCAAAATCTAATGTACTCAAAACCAACGCAAAAGCGAACGGTATCAAAAGATAGACTGTCGCCCCACAATGGAACTAGTAAATGAAATCACCCCTACTTGATACTTAGTTTTAAAGTATCAATATTTAAAGTGCTTAATATCAAAGAAAAGTATCGTATGTGTACTTTATAATGACTAGTATTGTTTTATCCTTGCCCAGTGTTTATTCACTTATCTCATTTATATATGGAAACCTAACCTAAAACGTGTTTTGCAATGTTAAAGATATAATGTTTTTTTTTTTACGTATTTCAGTTACTTACAATATTGCTAGAGTCTTACACATATGATGTGAAGGCATTACATCTAAAACCTCTTTGCTTTAGTCACGGCTGAGTTTTGTTTACATCCTAACGCCTTTCAGCTGATGCGAAAATAGATATAACGGTAGATCATGCACAGTTTTAAAGATATTTGCGAGACATATTGAATAGGCCAGAGGCGTTATAAATCGCTCCTGTGATACGAATGGGACCGGAAACAAATTATACAAGTATAATATGTAAAGTAAAAACGCAAGTAAAACTGGCTCCTATGTAGCTTATATACAGGTTTGGTAATAGATAACACATTAATGTATTGATGTGGTCTATACTGGAGAGGCCAATTCGAACCCCTTTTGACTGATTTTCATCTAAATTCTAAATTCCATTTGAGATTATCCATTGGAAAATATTTTATATAGATTGGACTTTAGAGAAATAGGTATATGGTTCGAGGTATCTTTTTTCCCTTTCCAGTGAAGTAAAATAATAGCATGTGAGCTAGTGGTACCACCCCGGTCATGCCGGCCCAATTCAACTGGATAACTTCGTCCATAAGTTTTCATGAAATAAGCAGTGCCCCGCGATTTCACTCGCGTACTTGCTGTTCCCGTGGGAGTACGGGTATAAATCATAGCCTATGTGTTATTCTGATGTATAAGCTATATAATTGTAAAGTTTTATTAAAATTCATTCAGTAGTATTTACGTGAAAGAGTAACAAACATCTATACTTACAAACTTTCGCGTTTATAATATTAGTAGGAATTAGTAAGATGGTCGCTTCGGTGTATGTTTGGTGTTTGTTATTAAAGTTGTGTTCTCGTCTCAGTAAAGGATTTTTTTATCGACATTGCAATCATTACAATACATATTATTTTAAACTTTTAATCAAGTAAATATTACAAATGGAAATTACTCATTTATTCTGCCTATATGCTCCTATTGTTCCTTACACTACGGCGTTTATCATTATAAAAGCAGATGCTAAAATCACTGAACCATGACATTGTTAGAGGCAAGCTGCAGCATACAGAAATATCCAAATATAATATAAGAAGCTGTCTTCCGAACAATTGTATTGCGTTAATCTCAGGTAGAATGGAGTATTTCACTCACACCCCGCATTATCGTGTGTCGAAACACAATAGATCATTTAGTGTGGCCGTCGTCCAATCTGGATCAAGCGTAGGTGTGAAAGGTTGGCATTAGTGTTTACATTGAAACAAACCCATAAATTAGTACAAAAATGCACTTCTAAAAGGTTTACCTAGAAACTAATTTGGCAACAATAACGGAATTTCGAATTGAAAGATTCATTTATATACAAAAACAATTTAAAAAGCTTTACGGTTATCACTTTTACAGTAAATTAAGTCACATTTAATGCGTGCGCTACTGATAAATTATTTGATCATTAATTTAAAATGCATGTTCAAAATATTATAGTTCGTATCATCAAGATTGCCTTACATAAAATTATTTATAACGGAGCAGCCATTCATTAAAGAACCAAAGCTGATACAGCTATACATGACTTATATTTTAAAAACGCCTTTTATAAATAAATAGGTTTCCAGCAAAAAAATGTCTGAAAGTAAACTTCCGCGGATCTAAGGAACATACTTAGAGTGCTACATTTTTTAAGTTTTATCTACTAACGAAATTGTTTATAAATATGTATGTATGTTTATATTATATATACGAAGACCTCCGCCAGAGAACTAAAGTTACCGATATCACGCGAAGAATAAGCACATTGAAGTGGCAATGGGCTGGTCACCTACTCAGAAGAACGGATGGCCGATGGGCCATTAAGGTTCAAGACTGGAGGCCGCGTATAGGTAAACGAAGTGCTGGTCGGCCATTAACCAGATGGGAAGACGATCTCCGTGCAGTGGCAGGTCCGTGTTGGATGCGATTAGCAAGGAATCGGTCATCTTGGCGTTCATTGAGGAATGCGTATGTTCAGCAGTGGACGGATAAAGGCTGATGATGATGATGATGATGTTTATATTAATGTATCTATTTATCTACGGCCCTATAAAACCCGAAAATATATGGATCTTGTCTAATAGGCAACCTAAATTGATTTTAGTCACGAACATAAACAATATTTATAATTTTATTATTTTAGTATTTATGCATGAATCCAATTGATTTCTTTTCTTCACGTCTTTGGCTACGGTATATATTTCATATTATAAAGTAATTAAAATATGCCATCTCAATGAGTTGACATTAAAGAAGTCCAGACAAACCTGTTTTCGTGGCACGTGTTGCTTTTTCAACGTTTTCTTCTTGAATTTATAGTCTCACATCTGTCACAAATTCTGACCATATTCGGAGGCAGCTGTTATGAAGGTCGTTTCCAAATAAGGCATGTTACTTTATTATTGTGCTGGCATTTGTTTAAAATTTCCTTTTTGTTCATAATGACACACCTTATAGGTACTGATTTATTACTGTCGTGGACATTAGTACGACAACTGACGCCTCAGATGAGTTTTTTGTAGTAATCATCGGGTATTGAGTTCATCGACCTTTGCGTAAGATTCAAAAGAATGAACACAGGGTAAATAGTGCGTGTGGTGATTATAATAATGTATGAAAACTGACTTCCATATACAATACTTTTTAATGGGCAATATAATGAAAATAATATATTTAACTAACTTTAGATTTTTATTTTTTCTGTATAATTGGAGAAATCAATTATTTGTATTTTTTTTTTGCTTATTTTTAAAAATATAAATCTGCGACAGCTATTAATCAAGTTATCAACTTTAAATTTTAGGCCAAACTTTTAAATGATATTTAATCTTAAATTATATGAAATTTCTACCTAATCTATCTTTTTCGAAATTTCTATCTAATAAATCACTGTATTATAAGTAAAAATCGTGTTATTAATTGTCTCGTAGATTAAAGGCTTTCGCTCGGTTATGTGATGTTCCGACTTTCTGCAATTATGATTTATGTCATAATCGATTGGTTTTTAAATTTCTAATTATGGAATTGTCGCGAGAAAATATAAAAAAAATCTATCTTATGGTTTTACGTGGTCTTGTCAATCGTTTAGATTTCCTACTGTTATGTATAATAGTTAGTAGTCCCTTCGTAATATTTTATCGTAATAATTATGCTTCTTGATAGAAAGCAAATACCTGTTTTAGCTATAGTTAGTATATGATGCTTAGGTTATAACGAGATTTTTCAGCAAGAAACTGGTCAATGAAACCTTAAGAGCGGCTAATATGCACTGAGTTCGAGGTAGCCGAGGCTTAGTGCAGTTAACGGCGGTTTTCAATAACCTATTTATTTTAGAATTTTCTTACCTGTCTTGAAATTTTGACACATTTTCTTACAAAATCTATCAAAATTTCAAGACAGATAAGAAAATTCTAAGATAGATAGGTTATTGAAAACCGCCGTTAATGACGCAGGGTGCAAGTAGCTCGCCGAGCGTCATCACCGCGATGCTCGATAATGACGAGTCCTGGACGGCAATGACCTTCCGGGGCCAGTCTGTCGCTGAGGTAATCCTGTTGTCTAGGATCCAGGACCCTCACAAAGCAGCTGAATGCGCTCGCAGAGTTTTTAGTGGGGTATTGCACCACAATGCGAGTCCCCACACGTCAGTGTGCCTAACCGAAGCCTTGGTATGGTGCGAAATCATTTCCACTTCGACGTCAAAAAAAAGGGTGCATGTAGTTCGCTACTTAATGCGCCTCCAGGAACGCCCATGCGCTCGTGTCGATCTTCAGGATTGGAATGTGGGTCCAATGTGGCACGAGGTCGCGGGGACTAGTACCAGAACTAAGCCTTTCGCCGGGGTCGTAGAGGTGCTATGCATACAGCCTCAGCTCAAATAGCGACTAAAGTCACTCGCAGTGGTATTAATTTACCATGTATGCCACATACCTATATGGGACTCGCACGCCCCACATAGGGTACGGAACCAACCACGTACATCCATATAGATTTAATGACGTGAACAAAATATGCAAGTAGCGATTCATAATATGTTATTTAGCACTTCTTATTATCACCTCATCAACATATGAACGAAATGATATTGATTATTATGTTAATATATATTAAGCATAATCTTTACTTTATATATTAAGCTAGCCCATGCTTTCTTCGATTTAACATAGATTTAAAGCCACGATCGCACTACTGATAAGTAATTCTATAATGTTATATTAGTCGCTGATTAATTATTATTACACAAATAGCTCCAGTAGTACTTGAGTGCCTATAATCGTAACAAACAATAAACATAAAAATAGCAACCCATATATGTCCCACTTGACTGCTGGGCACGGGTTTCCCCCCTCGAAACAAATCGCGAGGAGGGGTGTTGGGCTATAGTTCACCGATGCGCTGGCCCAATGCGTGTTGGACTTCAAACACCTTTAGGCTTTAAAGACTTCTCATCGGGCATGCAGGTTTCTTCACGATGTTTTCCTTCACCGGTAAGCGCGCTATGGTCGCGTGTTCAGGGTGCGCTTAAAAATTAAGTAAAACTTATTTCAAGGCACAGGATTTCAGGATCGAACCCGGAACCTCGCGCACAAGAGGCCGAGTCCATTCCCACTGAACTATCGTCGCTAAAACAAACACACAAAAATACTAATCTATACTCTTAGTATAGAAGACTTTCATGCTATGTTGCATTTCATGCAACCATAGCTTGGCTGAAATGGATCAGAACAACTCTCAATATGCCTTTGTTTCATTCGAAGCGGAACGCGTACCGGACGCTGTGTATCATTATCAAGTTCGAAAATAAACATTTTAATTTGTATTTTTTTTATCTCGATTATAAATAATCTGAGTCATTTTGCTACTTCATGTGTGCGATAATTGATAAATTGAAAATCGAAACATTGTAATTTTTATAATCGATTTTCATATAATATTATGTCCATACTCCATAATATATTAAAGATTTGAGTAAAGGACTTATGGCTTATTTTGAAGTTTTTTTATTGCCACTTCAAAAGTGAAAAACTAGTTTTTTAATGCTAAAAGATGTTCGAATTACGGTCAAGTTCATCGTACTGAATTCGTCGTCGATCCGTAACATTTAAAATTCAAGATCCCTCGCTATATCTAATTTGAACCTACTAACCTTGTACAGAGATCTTGTCGAAGGTCGACCGACATTCCAGCTTCCCGGCAGGACAAGATTAATTTTATATTGAATTCCTTATAGCTGATCTCATGGGCAGTATTGTAGCTGTTGCTTCCAACTTCGTCTTTACTTAATTTCAAGAACGTATTCAGATTGGTGATTATTAATTTACAGCCTATGTCGCTCAGTGAGAGCGACGATGGTAAAGTTGGTATGGGCTTGGCCTCTGAGCGGGAGGGTCCGGGTTCGATCCTGACACCACCCCCACCCACGAGGTGCCTTGAAATGGGTATTTCTAAATTTCTAAGTCCACTCCGAACACGAAACAATCGGTCGATCGGTGAAGGAAAACATCGAGAGGAAACCTGCATGCCCGATGAGATTAAAAATCTTTGATCGTGTGTGAAGTTCACCAACCCGCATTGGGCCAGCGCCTTGGTAAACTATGACCCGATACCTCCTCTCCTAATTTCGAGGAGACCCGTACCCAGCAGTGGGACACGTATGGTTCGCTACTTTATGTCATTCGGTGTTAACTTTGCATTCTAGTAGACAATAGTAAAATAATTTTAAAATCAGTTTAGTAGTTTCGGAACCTATTCAATACCAACAAACAATAAAATCTTTCCTCTTTATAATATTAGCATAGATAAAGGTTTAAAGAATTTATTCTTATAAAGGATACAGTATCCACTTACATGAGAACAATATAACAATTATTCTTATTTATAACAGTACAGTTCGAACATAATTACTTATTATTTTATGAAGTCTTTGCAATACAAATTTTACTACTGTTAGGTTAGAAATACATATTAAGATGATAATTAACAATTTTCAATAACATGCTTTGATAAAGATTGTTTGAAGCCATTGAATGAATTTATGTTTTTGATATACTTAGTTGGGTAAACTATTATAAAGTTGTGCTGCTTGATATAAGATTAAAAAGACAGACTAATCAAATGTGAGTGTTAAACTATAATTTACAAGTATACAATAAATCTCTATCGCAGGCAACGTGTGTACTATCTTATTATTTTATTGAGTTTCTTTCCGATCTTATCTCTATCCAAAACAGGAAGACAATCTATTGTATTAGCCTTTGTATCTCGAGATAACATTATAGATATGGTTAGTGTGTGAAACAGAGTTCAAGCGAACATTACCGTATTTTATGAAGAGTAAGAATCTCTGTTTTTAGTCTTAGATTTACTAACTCTAAATATGTAATACGATTTTATACGATTGATTTTGCCAGTGCATTCAGTTATAATAATCTCTATAAAAAAAATCTATGGACGCTTTTACACGACGTCTGGTCCCGTGTTAAGTTTCTGAAGAACTTGTGTTACTGGTACCAGACAACGGTTTTTGTAAGAGGTAGTGCCAAATTGGGCCGCCACGACTTGGGAGGAACTTCTCATAACATAAAATTGGCGTAAAGTGGCGCGTCTCGTGCGGTTTGTGAGTTTTCGGTGGCCCATTCGAGGGGACAGGGAAATGTAGGGCAACGTATCTGCATAACCTCTGGTTATGTGGATGTTAATGGGCGTCGATAGTCGCAAGGCTTCGACTGTTTGTTTGTCCTCCTATGATATAAAGAAAAAAAAGGATATGCATAATATACTATTTAATACTTTTATATTAACACATATTATATTTAAGATTTTTTATACAATACACATCCATGAACCAGAAGGATACCATACACATTACGACCGATACTTTCTCCTGTCTTGAGATAGGAAACATACCGCGATAAGTTGCATATTTTAGTTATTATTATAGTTACCTAAACAATTTCTGTCAGATCTATCACCGAATGTACTAAAAATATCTGAGCATTTAGTTTCAATTGATAAAAATGTTCCAATTTAAAATGAAAAGAAAAATGTTCCAATTTTAAACTCATGCCCGAATCGACCATAGACAATACACGATAACCCTGTCTACAATACGGGTTGGAGTCTCCCTGGACCCCTATTCCATTCACTTTACACTCGCTAGCTTCGCCCACATTAGTAGTGTTGCAACAGCCATTAGAGCTAACAGCTGTTGGTCCGATAAAAAAAACTGGTTTCGAAAATTCACAGTCCATCTATATGTCAAATATAGACTTAAATTATTAGTCTATTTTGCCCACTAGGAATTAAGCTCGAATTTAACCTATTATTTACTCCCTTATATAGTGGTTAAATTGGTTTTTAATGGGGTATCCATTCCTTCCTGAGTTGAAAGTAATTTCTGCCAAACAATAAATCGATTTTTTTTATTGTGTTTTCGTGTATATTCAATATTTTGTATTTTTGCTGTTGTCTAATTATATAATTTGTAATACAACCTTTCAATGCAATGCAAGTATCATGAATCATACATGTCAATATAATAATTAATAAGACCAATAATGAATCACTAAAGTCTATGACACCATGCCTCATGCTATTTGAGGAAGTGTTCACACGTTTTCCATTTCTATACGCTTGCGAAACATTCGTATTTATAGGATTGGTATAAAATCGTGAACGCGAATGTAGGTTTATTACCAATATTCTGTATAGACACGGCAAGACTTTTTTAACACGCTTTTATTAGGCAAGCGTCATTGCATACCAAATTATGACAGGAAATTCATACTTATGCCACGATTTATGAAAAAATATGTATTTGGTGCTGATGAAATATTTTGTTTTTCACGCAATTAAAATATTAATAAAACATGAGGTTTTATTTAAATGCAAAAACATGATAACAAGTGCCAAGCAGCCGACAGGTTTAGCATTTCTTAACAAACAATTTATTTTATTCGCAGTAAAAATGTATTTGTCAACAATATTCAATTACTTATTTACTTGTATCATAATATAAATGAATATTTTTAATAGAGTAATAAATAATAATGTAAGAAATATTTTTATAAGAGCCACGAACTGTTTTAATATTAGATAGTCTACATCTAAACCCAAATGTACTTGAAAAGATTATGTAATTTGTTGACACTAAGGAGACAAGAGTATTGCAAAAAGTACGCGGTAATAAGCAGACGATACTTATAATAATGACTCACTAGTTTGTACATTGATTGACCTCTTGCAACTAGTTGTCTTGGTGACTTGATGGATTAGGTCTTGCAATAACTAGCTGTGCTATTTAACACTTTCAGGTATTTTTTAGCGACCTACGAAGTATTGGATACACAACAACCTTTGATTTAAAATTATTTTAAACTTTCTGAACCCGCAGACAAACTGTGCAAACAGTTTTGCAGGAGAACTTTAAAACCACAAAAAATATATTGCAAGTATTATAATAAATAAATAAAATAATAAACCATGGTCACAAAAAAACCTAACCTACCCCAACGCCATAAAATCCGTAAAATTGATTAATTATAATGAATAAAATTCGCGTGAACATTAGAAAACCATAAGTTTCTTCGAATTCATTGAAGAGTGAACAAATAGTAACTACCGAATATATATTTTTATGAGCAATAAACATTTAAGGCGAACAAATGCGTTCTGTTTCAGTAAATCCTATTTATTTTCAGCTGATGATATATTCTGGAACATTCTAATTCGAACTCCGGATGCTAAATGATCAATTTCGGCAGATAAAAATATCCCAGACGTGTTTTACGTCAGATATTCATTTTTTACAAAGAGATTACACATTTTAAAGCTATTTTATAGGATTATTTATATATTATTTAAGTTATTTTATAAAATTAATACTTATTTTAATAGTTATTGGAAGTTAATTATTTAGATAATAGTCGAATGGAAAAACTGGCAGATAAGGGGTTTGAAGATAAGTTGTTAATGAGAAATAAAAGAATTGAAACGGAACTAGCCATTACCTCAAATAGATAATATACTTCTACTTATACTAGTAATACAAATATACTTCTACTTCTACTAGTTCCGTTTCCTTGGACACACACCCCGTCGTGGCATTTATTTGAGGAACCCGAATCGCAGGCAACGGGAAACCCTCAGCGACAGACTGGTACCGGCAAGACCAGATTCTCCATAATATGGGGGCTGCCCGGCTATCACTTGGCAGTCCCACGACGTCGTGCCTTCAGCGGGGCCCGGGTTCCCATCCCGAGCCCGTCACGAGCACAGGAGTGATACTGGAAGCGCATTAAGTAGCGCCTCCGGCGCACCATTGTTCGTCGTCTACGAGGGAAGGCCACATTGGCGGCCTCCTCTCTCACCCGTTCGTCGGCTTCCTTCTGGGACATTATTGTCTCGCAGAAAGAGGCCCAAGAGGCCCAGAAAGACAAGTCCCCTCCTATGACAAACGTCAAATCATGACGCAGCGCCGCCCATCTCGGGCACACCTCGAGGGTGTGGAGTCCACCGCCGCGCCACAATCGTGACATCCTGTCGTCGGCTCCCTTTGGGCCGTCCGACACAAGTAATCACCAAAGCATCCGTGCCCGGTGAGAACCTGCGTCAGACGGAAGGGCCGAACGTAGGCCTCTTCAATGATCGCCAAGATAAATACTAATCTATAAAATGATAACATAGTAAATGTTATACCCTTAACATTGTATTCACCTACCTCAATTTAAAATGTGTATGTGTTACTTATTGTATATAACATGTATGTCACTTACTAAATCTACTTCAACGAAAGTGTCGCAACCTACAGAGGTATTGTTTCTAAGAATACAGTTAGTGACGATTGCCAAACGAACACAGGAAGTGCATTAACAATTAACACGTTGGACTATGTATATAATTATATTTATTTTGTTACAGGTATATACACAAGACAATACACATAGTTTACCTTCACGTAGTTCCTTCATAAGGTGAGACTAAGTAGGTTAATTTACTAGTGGAAGAAAAACGCTTCTTATATCTGATTGGATAGGTACGACAATAATTCTGCTTGTTTCTTCTCTGAAACGGCTTCTCTATAGTTCGAAAAAAAAAGGACAAAACAGGCAGTGAATTACTGGCATTGACGTCTTAGCATAGGCGACACATGAGTCTAAGCTAGTTTCAAGTGTACTTATATTTATGGGCGACGCTAACCACTCACCATCATGTTGCTTGACTAATCGTTTGCGCATCCAACTATGATAGAAATATACATGTGCCATATACATTATTTTGTTCTATGTTATAAGTCATAAGCGACAAGTCTCTCCCTACTCAAGAAGCTGGTACAGACGTAATTACACTAGTAGACTGACCAGACGTTATCCTGTAGGGCTATTCTGTAAGGTCGTTTTCAAATCTCGAAAGCGGATATGATGAATTTGACGAATCTGTATTCTTTAAAACTCTACTCTCTATCTATATCAATAAAGTTCACTTTCGAATTGAGCGTAAAGTGTGCTCTATCACTCTGGTGAAGCTCGATATCGAAATGGTTTTTACAGAAGAGCCTTACAGTACAGACCTTTTATAGGTAACCGAATTGCGAAGAAACCATTCTCGAATAAACTTCAAAACAAAAATATCATCAAAATCGCACCATTCGTTTAGGGGGAGTTCAGTGACATACGCATATAAGAATTATAGTACCTGGTTGACCGAGCATTTGCTCGGTAACCCTTAGTGATAAAATACGATAAAATTTTTCTTCCAAAAAAAATGATCTTAAAAAAAAGGAAAAAAAAATCGGACTGGAGATTCGAACCAGGATCGTTCGGATTTAACTGCCTAATTTCACCACTAAGCTACCAAGACATATTATCTGAAAGCGAAATTTACGTTCGTATTCTAATCATATTTTATCGATGCCTCAAAACACGCTTAAAAAAAGTTTTCTAAAAATTTATCCTAGCTAGATCGATTCAGCGCCAAATTTTCATTTTCATTTCATTCAGCAAAATTTCATGAAAATCGTTGGAGCCGTTACCGAGATCCCGATTCTATATATATATACAAGAATTGCTCGTTTAAAGATATAAGATAATATATATTTAAAGATTGTATAGATTGTAAGCCGTATAACGGGCACACTGCGTGGCTTGCGTTGAACCAAATCCAACAGGTGTTCGTCAGCCATGCCATATTTAACTCGCTTATTAAAATTGAGTTAATTAGATCATACTATAACCGTAATGTTTATACTGAACTTCTGAATACTATTGTAGTATTCTTAAACGATTACGATATTCATGTTATCGTCAAATATTTATTCAGATGTTTTTCTTTGTATCACAGAATACATAATACGAGGGGCTTTCAATGTATTCTCGGTATAGGCATGAAAGAAAACTCGGAAAAATTTGGAAAAATTCTATTTTTCAATGTAGTCCCCTAGACCCTCAATACATTTGTTAGATCGAAGAATTAGCTTTTCTAAACCTTGTAAAAAATATTCTTCTGGCTTCTCCTCAAAATGGGTATTAATTGCTGCCTTCAGTTCATCATCGTCGAAAAATCGCTTTCCACGAAGATCTTTCTTCAAATTCGGGAATAGGAAGTAATCACTAGGGGCCAAGTCTGGACTGTACGGAGGATGATTAATTTCTTCGAAGCCACAGTTCCGCACAGCAGCCTTCGCCATGCGGGCCGTGTGAACCGGCGCGTTGTCGTGAAGCAGCAACACCCCCGCTGTGAGTTTTCCTCGCCTCTTTTCTTTAATTGCTTCCCTTAAATTAAGCAAAGTGGTTGCGTATGATGCTGCTGTGATGCTTTCGCCTTTTTTAGTGTATTCTATTAATAAAATACCTTTAGAATCCCAAAAGACCGAGGCCATTATTTTTCCAGCGGACGGGGTGACTTTGAACTTCTTCGGAGGCTGTGCACCCTTTTTAACCCACTGCATGGACTCCTGTTTACTTTCAGGGTCATAGTGATGAGCCCACGTCTCATCTCCAGTAACCAGTCGGTCGAAAATACTCGATGGATCTTCTCCACAGAGCTCTAAAAACTCCTTACAGCACTCGACTCGCACTTGTTTCTTTGGCGCGGTGAGCATTCTCGGCACCCATCTTGCACTGACCTTTGAGAGATTAAGATGGTCATGAAGGATTGCATGTATGGTACCCACAGATAGGTTGATCATCTTTGCTAACATCTCGATTTTTATTCTGGTATCTTCAAGTACCAATTTCTCCACTTTTTTAATATTTTCTTCAGTGAGGGCGCTTACGGGTCCACCCGAGTGAGGGTCGTCTTCAATGCTTTCTCTGCCTCTTTTAAATTGACTTGACCACTTTTGAACGGTGGATAACGACGGGGCAGAGTCTTGGTAAACAGCAACCATCTCTTCGTGAATGGTTTTTTGACTTTTTCCCTGCTTAGTGAGGAACTTTATAACAGCGCGATGCTCGATTTTCTTAATCATTGTGGCGTCAGTCATTCTGATCGTCTTTCACTGCAGATAATTAGAAAACTAATGAACGTAAATTAGTGAAATTTTATATTTATACCCACAGATAGTGTAATTAGTAAATGAGATAATTAGATTACCCATATTATTAGCAAATCACCCCGATACCGAGAATACATTGAACGCCCCTCGTAGTACAAATTTATCTTTAAGTATCTATGTATCATATCTATATATTACTTTAAGAATTAGCTGTAGGTTTTCAGAAAAGATGGACTTGAAAAGTTACGTATTTGAAGCACAAAAAATTCTTTTTTCTGACTATTTCAGTGCGAAATACGTTAATCTTTACGAATGTCTCAGACTGCGCGACGGTGAGCTTACGACGTCCTGTAAAGTATAAACCACTTTAACCACATCACTGCTTATATCTCTTGGTAGAGTCTTCTTCCGCCTCCATATAAATGACCTCGCCACGAATATATTTTAAAGAACCAGCGCCCCACGGTTTCACCCGCGTACTTACTATTCCCGTTGGAGTGCGGAGATACTGAGTTATTTTCATATGTAAGCAATATTGTAAAGTTTCATCAAATCCAGTGACAGTGACAAATGTAGTGACTTTTGCGTTAAAGAGCAACGAACACGCATCCTAAATATACTTACTTTCTGTGGCTCGGCGACCCAAAGTGGGTCTTAGCCTCCGTAACGAGAGACTTCCACCGGTCTCCAAGCAACCTCTGACCAGTCCTCAACCCCGGGCTCACGCAGGTCAGCCGCCACCATGTCCTCCCAGCGATATCTGGGAGGACCGACTGGGCGCTGTCCACTCTGTTGTCCTAAATAAAATAATAATAATTATTATTAATCCGTATAAACTGTCGCGTTTATAATAATAGGAGCATTAAACTTTTATCTATATAGATTCGATAATGACCCCTGTAGTGCCTTGAAATGGTTTTTTTTTTTATTTCTACATGAATCTGACCATGAGATCATTCAACCAATAACCCGCATTGGACCAGTGCATCAGTGAACAATGGCGCAAGATCCTCCTTGCGTGATTTCCGGGAGGATACCCGTGTCCAGTTTGGATGTAAAGGATCTTCGGAACTACGTATAGGATTTCAAAAAATCATTTATCGGTATAAGGCTAAGTTATCATCGAGAGACTTACGCTCGGTTTCTGAAACGTTGGTCAAATTGTATGTCAACTAGCATGGCTGTTAATGACGGTTAATATACGATTCAAGAGTCAAATTTGACAGCTTTTCATCGGAGTTGTTATACCAACTGACAGGCTGATCAAATTATACCTATTTCGGTGTAGCATGGTGCGGGTGACAGTTCCAGTAACGTTTCATTTCACTCCTGAATGGTGCAACAATTTATAAATAATGACTTACTAATTTAACTATTTCACACTCGTTATGTATTAAATAATTAATTACTGTAGTAAATTAAATTAAACCCAATCAGAATGTTCTAGTCTATAAATTAAATGTAATGGAAAGAAAAATTAAGCAATGTGTTATGCTTAAAACGTAACGCCATAGACGTATCTAGTGATGTGATGTATCGCTACGATAGATAGTCGATATTTTTAATAATAAAACACATATATTGGGCGTAGTTTAATTACTTATTGTTGTAAAAACTCTATAAATATAATAAATTTAACAACAGAATACATATAAAAAATAATTTTATTCGTTAAAACTAATATCAGAGTCTGAAACATCTGAATAGTCACTACATTCATCGTCTGTGTCTGTGACAGATATTATAAACGATGAGTCCATCAATCAATATGTATGTCACGTTCCCAATCAGATATAATGTCTCTTTTTATTTTGTTAATTTTTTTTATTCAAAATAGTACAATCAAAGTATCTTTTTGAAAGTCAATTGAGTCTACCACCGGTTCCAAAGCAAGCCCACTGAGAAGAACCGGCGAAACAAACTCAGTGGACCTAATCTTTTCAGACATTCTATTACAAAAAATGAAATACATATTAGTTTAGTAAGAAACTCTGTTGAGTTGCTCTTTTTAAAATACTTATAGTTAAGAATTTTTATAAACATTCTACTACTACTTACTGCATACTAGCCTAAGATTAACAAGTAGGTAAATTTAGACCCCGCAGCATCCAAAACAAACCAGAGGATGTTAATAAAAGAAAAGAAAATCAGCTAGGTAGAAATCGTATAACACGACCAGCCACCACAGCAGCACCTCCACACATGCCAGGACGCGTGAGCCAGCATCAACCTCTTCCACATATTAGAGAGAAGTGGAAGACCGATGGGTCTTATACTGTGGGATGCCACAACGCCACCACTGCAATAGACAATTGATAAAAGAGCAATACAATCCCAAGAGTTTGTGTCGTCTAAATAATAGTAATAAAACTTATAATACGCGTGTGTGGTATCTTCAATGAAGTCTTTTATTTTGTAATATCTTTTACCACACAAACGCTCTTTGATTACACTCACTATTAATAAGAACTAAATTTATGCTGCAAGTATCGATAGAAATAAAAATTAATAACATAATTTTACATCCCTAACCATGTGATACTGACAGAGGTCAACGTCATATTGGCATGTGTCAGCCGCACCAAGCTACACCGCACGAAATATAAGTTATTTAACCAATGGACGTAATAATATAAGTATAACAGGACCGAGAACTCGTAACAGAAAAACGAGCCGACAGAGATAGCCAGTGTTAAGGAGTGTGTCCCTTTCTTATAAGGTGACAATAAGATTTTGACATGTGGGACAAATTCAAATTTGTCTTACAAAAATTGAAAATTTTAATTGCAGTAAGGTTGATATTCTACCAGTACATACTTGATGTATGTAATTTTAAGCGCTGCATGAGTTTACCACGACTGCCATAATATTATAAATCTCGAGTTTTTAAGTTCTTCAAAAGGCGCGTTTAGCCCCGACAGATATCGCAAGCTAGCTTAGAAGCATTTAGGGTGCTTGAAAAATCTGACACAAGTATTATACTTACAAACGAAAATACCAACATTAGCAATGGTTAAAATCTGAAGAATATTAGATGGATTACGAAATATATAATACAAATACTTCCAGGTATAATATACTTGACGGGAATCCGTCATCAGGTGGTCGAGATATCATTATCATCCCAAAATATTAACTGCAAATCTTAGGTTTACTCTCATAATAACGCATTCTTGAATTAAGATTACAAAACAACTAAAGATGCCATGGATTCAAACTGATTAAAATAATTAGGAACGTGAGAAGTTTAGTACGGAGTCACTCTGTCTCACGTTCTGACCATTGCTTTTCGCATTGCTATTATTCCCCTCCAAGCCTGCCGTAAGGAACTTCGTTCCAAAAAATCATGGTCACCATAGTAGTTTGATTTACTAATTATGTTATTTAAGTAACCATAGCAACCATTACAATACAAAATGTCAAGGTGACACTTAACTGGGCTACCATAAGAAATAAAAGAAATAAGCAACATAATAATTAATGTTTTCTTTTTGAATTGGAAATATATTTAAATAAAAAAATTCAATTACAATTTCTTGACATACAATTGTCAAAATAATATTAAAAAGACAATTTTTTTCGATAAAATTTTTGATCAGCCAAAATTTTTAATAAAATACATTTTTAAGCTGGCAAGATAAAAGAACGAGACCCACTCCTAACATATTACTATCCCGCTCGGCTCGGATCAGCATCTGTGTAATGCCCATTAGAATATAATACTTAATGCGTTGAGTTAGTGTTCACTTTCGTAAATACATTTTTTCCGAGTACTCCATCCTGTTATTATACTACATCCATGATTTAACCATGCTTCTGCGACTCATTTGACACTTACAAGAGACTTGACAGTTGATTTTGCATTAATCATTTGGTTGATTTTATATTCTTAATGGAGCTTGTTCACCAAACGTTTTCAGTCTTATATTATGTCACGTCCACCTGCCTATCATATAAATTTTACTATAAAACTCAAACGTGTATACAATTTCACTAATTATTAAAATATTAAATCTTTTCACAAATACATATTTATAATATTTTCTAAATTTCCAATCAAACCTGTATTAACTACAAATAATTAAGAAACATTATTGGAGATGCAAATTATGAAACTTGTAGCTTTCTAAACAAGTTATTCCACATAAACGCTCAGGGAGCTTTATATTTTTTTGACAGTAATTAATTTCGAAGACTTAACTGACGAATTGATATTAGGTATTGTACAGGCGTGAAAATATTGTTAGTTTATGTAACCAATATTTGAAAACTAAGTAATAATAAATATAATAATAATATAGAAATAATAAATATAAAATAAATAAGCACATAAGAGTAGAAAAAAATGTTCACGCATATTTAGTACTGGAAGTTCTCCGAGTTTAAAATTGAAAAAAAAATCTAAAATATATACATGTTATCAGAAATGTGCCTGTCAAATGGACTATTAAAATGTGCCTTATAGTTTTGATTGTCGCACTCACACACATATACAAACTTCAGTTTTATCATAATCATCAGACATACGTATGACGGTAGTCATGACGTTCATAGAGTGAGGCCTACGTTCGATAAAGGGCCATGATGTTGAAGACGATGATACGAATGATGAACACCGCGACCTAGATTCATAGAAACTGTTACGCTGAAGTCTAAAGAAAATGGACACTGTGTACGACTACGGCCTCATTTAGATCTCATAAAAATGGTACTCAATTATTCTATCTAATGTAATACGTACATGCTCGTACATAAAACATGACTCACAATTATCATGAAGCTGTTAAATTATACAATATTGTGGAGTAACGTGCACAACCGTTATTTATTTCGTGTACTGAAAATATTTACATTGCTTCACCAATTTCATCACTATCTGCTATTAACAGAATACAGATACTCTCATTAAAATGGAACCAACAAGAGAACGTCGAATAGTTCTGTCCTTTGTAATCAGTCCTTTGTAAATATGATGGGTCCTGATGACATTTTTTTCAGTGAACATTTACTTCTTTCACTTTGTAACACGATAAAAATACTGGCAGGCATGGGGACTCCCGATATAAGTATAAAAACCTAGGTGTACATTATACAGGTGTACAGTATGAAATTTAAAATTTTGATGGCACTGTGCATAATCAAAATATATATACATACATTTGAGAGCATCAAAAAATATGTATGTTAATACCGGGGTGTTGACATACATATTTTAGTGTCTTCCGAGAGTGAATCATCTAAATACACCTTAAAGCCTAAATTTAATTCCATAATGACGTCATAATGTCACATTGGAAAGCATGCGGTGACGGTAACGCGAGTTCCACCATTTTCACACACCGAAAAAAGTGTTCAAGGCGTCTGCAAAAAATGTACAAACTAATATTTTGACTGGATTTGCCACTCTGCTATTGACTTATTTAGTCACAAGCGCAGATTTGGTGCCTCGAGAACTTCGAGACTGTTATCCGCTGGCACTGCAACAAACATCTGAGAAGATGCTGTGGCCAATGATTAATAATGATGATAATTGTCCTTATTTGAATTCTTATTTGTCATGTTTCTACGTCATTCAGCCTCTGCGTGGTTGCATAGTCACATTCGGATTATCTTACACCTAAAAGGAAATCATAATATACAACCTACACTCCCGTCACAAAGACCATAGTAGACAAAGCAAGAATAACGGTCTAATAACACAGCACATCTGAGTCTCATGATAGGAATCGCATATCTTACGCCAATTTACTTGCTTATGTAAAATATAAATTGTAGTACATAGAACGTAGTAAAATAGTATTAGTAATTGATATGTCGACGTAACCTGTCCAACATATGCCCGTGCTGTCCCCACAATTTAATTCTAATAACGCTGAAGGTTACATAGGCAGCCAATACGCATTACATTCTCCCGTCGCGTAACTACTTTTGTTTGGGACAAACAAACGACCTGTTGCCACACACGTGCCAAACGATTGTTTTATGTGTTTTAACCACTCAACTTCATATCTTATACATATATAAAGCTGAAGGGTCTGTTCAACGCGCTATTCTCAGGTACTATTGGTCGGATTTGAACGATTATTTCTACTTTAGATAGCGAGGAAGGCTATAGGCTATATCATCCCGCTAAGATGCCGTTGTAAATCTTAATTAACGCAGTTGTAATTAATCAAATTCTTCATCAAATTATTAATTTTAAGTAAAAAATGTGTATCTACATAATATAAAGCGATTGATGCAGTAGTTTGGAAAGTTGCGGGCTTTCATTACTGTAACAAAAAGTTCGTTTTTCTAATGATTCTCGTCGTCTCATCTAATATTATCTTTTTTAATAATATTGAAACTTGCAACACTAATGCAAGAATCGATATTATAATATAATGCTGTCCCGACAGACTTCGTTCTGCCAAAAATAATATTCCTTATCATTTAGGGGGATGAAAAATAGATGTTGTCCGATTCTCAGACCTACCTGATAAGCACACACAATTTTATTAAAATCGGATCAGCCGTTTCGGAGAAGTTCAATAACGTACACCGTGAAGAATAGAAAAAATAGAATTTTATATATAAAAGCTACGAGTATATAAAGAAAAAAGAATGTTTTATGTAAGTATAATATGAGTGTAAATGCAGAAAATAGCGAAACAATTTTAAAATAAGCGTACAATGCCAGAACCGATGCATAACTCAAACCTTCATGAGGCGACGAAACGAAGATATAACGTATCTAAATGGAGCACCTGCGTTATTTAAAACGACCGTGAGTAAACCAAGGTGATGGTAGATTATTTTAAAATACTAGGTCGACTTTGGTATCAGGGACATCGCACGTTCCTAATACAACGCATTCTGTTCGCTGTTACTGAGTGATTTCAATATACATACATACATACAAATAAATAAAATTCTAATTTCAAATTAACAGCTCCTTATAGTAAATACGTCTTATGAAGGTATATGGAATTTACAACAAATTATCATTTGTTTTGTCTTTGTTTGTTCCGGCTAATCGTAGGAACTTCACTGACCGATAGCTAATATTTTAAAAAGTTACTATTACTACTAAATTTAGGTAAAAAAAACATCACTCCGGACACACCCGCAAACCTAAGCTACCGTAAATCTAAGATATCGTGGGCAAAGTTGCGGGCCACAGCTAGTAACTAAAAGCCTCGCGTCGATAGCAGCAATAACGTTAAATGATTAAACAATGATAATAATGTTAACAGTAATGTCTGAGATGCGCTGTGCTGCGCAGTTACGCCCGATGCATCCCCCCAATGGACCACCGGAAACTCACAAACCGCACGAAACGCGACAACATAACTGTCACTTTACGCCGGTATTATGTGAGCGAAAGGTACCACCCTGGTCGTGCCAGCCCAATTCAGCTGCAAAGCAGCATGGCACTACCTCTTTAAAAAATTCTTTAATGAAACTATGGAAAGTGCCATAAAGGTTTAGTTTGATAGACTGACAACGGAATGATCTTTTAGGATTCCATTTTGTCATTTTGAGGCACGGAACCCTAAAAATTGATGAATGCATGTATCTTGACCTGGAGGTACCTGCACCGTTATGACGTATGTTACTCGTCCTCTGCCAACGGTGACTCACTGAGAATGCTGCCCGGCCACTTGTAAAGTGTTCCGCGTCTCATATCAGCTATCGTCTACATCTAAACTACTGACCCAATCATTAACGAAGGTACCAATAACCTTTATAATAAGAGACACTAGTTACAGCGAGAATTAAGAAACTATATTCTGAAAAGAACAACCCTACAGAGTTTCACGCTAGATTCTTCTCTGGGGAAAACTGCTATTTTTTGTATGTTGTATATGTACCTACAATCTTATCGTTTTAACTGTACATTCCACAAAAATAGTATCTTGTGATTGTAAACATGTAGTTATTGAGTAAGTACTCTAATTGTCTACTCCAATGGAAGTGGAGGCAATTGTCGAATGAACTATAGGACAATTCATCAGCCGCGGCCTTGGGGAGACTGGAACGAATCGTCTAGGTGTGTCGCAATGCTATTTTTAAATGATAATCACCCATACTCAAGACCACCATGTATTTAGATGATATTGTGATATTTTCTAGAAATTACTTTTCTTATTTTAACTAACGTATTTCGATCTGATAAGATGATCTAAGATTAAATGTATCTCACCTTGTACTAGTTCCAGATCTTAATTATTAAAATATTCTGATTTCACAGACTGAGCGCAATCGGGAATTTTCCAAATATAGAGTATATTTGGAAAATTCCCGATTGCCCTCAGTCAGATCAGATTGTATTGTATATTTAAATACACTCTGGTGTATTATCGTGACATATATACGACTTCCTGCAATAATATACACATTTCTAAGTTTTAAGATGGTATTCACTGTCCTTGTAATAAATTTCTATAATAATCCATAGATCAAAATCTTAAGCTCCAAAGCCTCTAGCCTAAATTATAGATGTTTTTTTTTTTCTTTTAAATTATTGTAAACTCAAATATTTGAAAAAAAAAGGAACTTAAACAAATGTACATCTTGCAGACGACTGTACTATTGTATAAGTGGGTACTGGAGTTGAAGAAATATATTATTATAAGATCGCTGTTTATAAAATACAAGGTACTCGCATAGCCTTCCAATGAAGTTCATTACCCCGTTCAAACTTTGTTATCAGCAAATCAACAAATACTGATTAGTGGAACGTATCATGCAGTTTTCATGTACACCGAAAAACCGTTAAAAACTGAATCCTACTAATATTATAAACGCAAAAGTTTGTAAGTTTGGATGGATGGATGGATGGATAGGTGGGTGTTTGTTACTCTTTAACGTAAAAACTACCGAATGGATTTTAAGGTAACTTTACAATAACTTAGCTTTTACATGAGAATAACACATAGGCTATAATTTATTACAGTACCTACTCCCACGGGAATGGGTAGTACGCGGGTGAAACCGCGGGGCGCTGCTAGTGCGTCATAAATTGAGTTATGTAGTCTGCCGAATATTATTATTATCAAAAATTATTTGATTTTTTTCCATTGTATTATTTAAACATGACTAGTCTTAGATATTGACTTATAAAATAAATTTTCTTGAATTAAAAATAGCTTAAAAAGAGACTACTTTCAAGATTGACTGTATTACACTATTGTATTTACATGAATGGCTTGGTGCAAACACCTTTTATCAAATATTATCATTATCGTTATCTATCGTAATAACTCAGTTTTTCGTCATTATGTCTTGATAATGCAGTCTAGTGCTACACAAATATTGGTAAGAATTTTCCAATAATTCCATTTCAACCATACATTAGTTTAAATATTCAAAAAAACTATAGTCTCTTCATTTAGAAATATTTCAGTTCAAAAAACCTCATAGCTATCTCATTCATATCAATTTTAAAACGTAAATATACGAAGAAATGAAACAATTGTGAATCATGTGGAAAAATCATTTCAATGACTCAATTGATGACTGCTTCTCAATAGCCTTTAATTTTCCCATACTCTTGCAACACCGCATACTTTTATACTGAGAGTTATTTCTCTTAATGGTTTCGAGTAGATACTTCTGGATTGTAAATATTTATGTGTAGAACTTTGTTTCGTTATAACCTACATTTTCATCAAACCAAGCAGAATCGTTCATAGGTACTTTATTTTAGAATGATCTCTTGTTCAGTTCGTCAATCATTTCTACTATACTAGAGCAGCGACCTACGGTTTTATAAGCACATTTTCCGTGGAAACGCGGTGGTAAAATGTAGCCTATGTTGACTAACAATATGGCTTAACTAGCTAAACTTACCCTGGTTGAGGTGTGCCATGCTCTTGTATCCATGGGTCCTACCATCCTTCTTGCTACTCTCTTGAAACAGCTTTACCGAGTTTCGGATAGAAGATCAGTGCTATTCTGTAAGGTCATTTTCGAAAGCGGAATCCGCGGTGGTATGACGAATTTGTATTCTTTAAAACTCGACTATGTATCTATATCAATAAAGTTCGCTTTCGAAATGAGCGTAAAGTGAGCTCTATCACTCAGGTAAAGCTCGATATCGAAATGGTTTTTACAGAATAGCCCTGCTAGACAGGCAGTAGTGATACGGAAAACAGGAATGTTTTTGCCTATCCAAGTAACGTAAAAACCCATCTCATTTACAATATTAGTTATGATTAATATTAGTGTATGTAACACGTTGTAAGTCATCAGGTTGCCATTTTCAAATTCAACTTTCGTTGTTGCCTAATGCACTAGCGAATGGGGCCAATCGTGATCAACGAATCGACTTTGTTTAGATTGGCTTTACAAAAATCGATTATTTGTTAATATGGATACCATATTGTTCTCTTTATCTGTATCTTTCATCGGTAATAACTTTCCTTTTAAAAGTAGACGGTTGAATTACGGTTGTGCCTAATTTATTTAGATGTACGAAAATAGAAACTGTTTCTCATGTTCATCCGACCTCTATTTTCATTACATGACAAGACATATTGCCATGCTACATCCAAATTGGGGGGAACGACCGGGGTAGCTAATGCCCACACGATAACGATGTAGTGACAGCTATGCTGCCTGATAATGGGTAACATTAAAATGACGCCAAAATGGTAAACCCGTAATAGACTATCTGTATCTCCAACCCGCCGGTCTAGTAGAATGGATGACGTTAATCATTTACCATAAAGTGACTGTCCAAGGACAATCATTTTGTCATATAAATTAAGCATAAAAATGTTTTAGTACAACTATTGATAACGCTACAATAAATAACTACAATTGAAAATATTTAAACTCTATTAAAAAAAGCTCAAATAATTTAATATCTCAACATTTCTTTGCGAACACTATTTAAATCTAACAGTAGTTAAAAATACGGGAGACGATACGAATTCACAGTTATTTTCATGTCCTCAACAAGTAACACATACATATACAAAACTAATGTGTCAGAGTAGTGACTCTGACACATTAGTTTTGTTTATAAAGAAATGAAGCCAAACGGTCTTATATGTATAGGATTTGTATTAGTTAAGTGAAACCCTTTGAACGGTTAAACAACGCTCGTCATAGCATAATCTTGTATTCTTATTAAATTTAAGTCTAATATAATATGTATACTTATTATGGGAGAAAAATGCATATCATATAATATACATTCCTAAAAGATGAAAATTGAACTGAAAGTAATTAATTAATCACAAAACGAAATTTTGAATCATATTTATATACCTTTTCTGTTTCGGTTACTTTATATTATCTGTGAAATCCACAAAATTTATAAGCAACTGGCTTCTGCCCCCAAGTTTGTCTGTAAAAATAAAACCAAGTTGACTTTGTCGACATTCGTCTCCAAGTCCTAAGTATATTATTACAACTAGACTGTCTTACGGTCTTAGAGTTTGCACTCAGTGAGTGTTGGTATTATTTACGAATTTGTAGACGAGGGTCGGACCCCCGGTGCGCTCCCCTTATCCAATGCAGTATTGATTAACGCTTGTACTTGCATTTGGATATTCCATTTTACACCACAACTTACACGTGGTGTCATTGGAATATTTCAACCTTAAAATTGGAATTTCACCGATTAATCTATAGATATACAGCTATGCCTGGTAATAGGTGAAAAAATATTAGAATCATCATCATTATCGTTTTCTCATCTACTGAGGAACATACAGGCCTCCCTAAAAATGGGAATCCGATATTTATTACCACCACCTGGCGCATTCACAAAGTGATAAGGAGAATAGACGAATATCATCATCATCATCATCATCATAATTATCAACATCATCATCATCAGCCTTTATCCGTACACTGCAGAACTTAGGCCTCCCTCAATGCACACCAAGATGACCGATCTTTTGCCACTCGCATCCAACACGGACCGGCCACTCTATGGAGCTCGTCTTCTCACCTGGTTAATGCAGACTAACACTTCGCCTACCTAAACGTGGTTAAACTCTAGAACCTTTTTGTATTACTCCCTAAGTCTGCGATCAGCCCACTGCCACTTCAACGTGCTGATTCTTCGCATGATGATAGTAAATTTACTTTTCTAGCAAATTTCTTCGTTAGAATAAATATTAAAATACTCCTAATTTATTGGTATATTTTTATTCTAGATAGAAGTCACAACTTTGAGTCGCTTACTAGATTGACAGTACACAATATCGAGCTTTATAGCAATGAAAGTAATTCAATATCGTTTGTATTCAATAAGAAATAGTTGTAGTTTAGAAGCTCACTTCGATAACATGCTTTATTAAGAAGTAGTCCAAGGTTGCTTTGCAAATTACATCTTGTTCATATAATACCGGCGTAAATTGACAGCTGTGCTGTGTTTCGTGCGGTTTGTTAGTTTCCGGTGGCACATTCAACATTGAGGGGGATAGGGAAAAGGAGGAAAAAGCATCTGCATAACCTTTTTGGAACGAAGTTCCTTACGGCAGGCTTGGAGGGGATAGGGATTTTGCTGCGCGACCGAACCGAAAAAAATGTGATAGTAAAACCGTAAGAAAAAGTGCGTGGAATAAAAAGCGTTAATGAGACGTGCGCAGGCGCGACAGTCACATACACAAGCGAGTAGTGTATAATATCTTTCTTTTTAGCCGGAGGAACTTCGTTTCTACCTGGTGTCCCACGACACCACATTTCTTTTGTTTTTGTCAGTTACCACGAGGTTTCCACTGTTCAGTTGCCTCCTTTAGAATCCTTGAATTTGGCTAATTACTTAAGTTACTGTTTCATCTCCAGGTGTCAGTGAAGTCAAGAAAAAAACTTAAATACGGGAATAATACAAGTTTTGTATAAATATTGGATATTAAGTAGAAATTAGAATATATTATATTGTGTGTTATGTATGCACCTGCACGTTTTATTCTCTACGTTCGACGTAGTCTAATTTAAATAAATTCAATACCTTCAGCATAAAATCGTGTTTAATCCACAACGCGTAAAACCTTAAAACTGTAATCAATGAAACATAAGTTTAACAGGAAACCATTACTTTAAAACTAATTTTATTATTAACTAACTCTATGTAACTAAACTATATTTAGATGCATTTTAACAGGAAATTTGTAAAATCCTATAATGACAACCACTTATTCACGTACTATGTCTCTCTTACATGATACATAAAATACAGTTAGTTCGAAAGAAAATTTTCTTGACTTACGGAATATCAATTAACATCGTTACACTTTTACATGACCAGAGGTTGTTCAAAGGCATTGCCCTCCATTCCCTATTTAAATGGGACAAGACATCAGTATATAATATCTGTCACTTTAAGGGCGGGTTGCATCGACCGATTTTAACGAATATGTAATCGTCAAAGATGGCGGTAAGGAACGTTGGTGACATAAGAGCGTTGTTTTTAACAGAGGTTAAAATTTAACGACGTCTCTTACATTAACAGATGCTTTGAAACAACCGGCCCTATTGTCTGAGCGAAAAGTACCATCCCGGTCGTGCCAGCAAAATTCGGTTGCAATGCAACTGGCTCTAACCTGCTACCTCTACCCCTTATATTAACCCTTAAATTCTATTTCTATATCTGTTGTTAAACAATAATTTATTTTCAGACCTTCACGGCATGGTGCAACAGCCACTTACGAAAGGCGGGTACTGGCATCGAAAACATCGACGAAGACTTCCGCAATGGGCTCAAGCTTATGTTGCTGCTTGAGGTCATCTCCGGAGAGACCTTGCCCAAGCCAGACCGCGGCAAAATGCGTTTCCACAAGATCGCTAACGTCAACAAGGCGCTGGACTTTATCGCATCCAAAGGTATGCTGGAATGTTCGATCTCACATTTCATAACATCTGAAGGGCCCACTTGATGGTATTTTTAGCACAATTATAATTTCGCCGTCCACGCACATATTATCTCTTTCAAGCTATAATTAATAATATCTGCCATTAGCGAGTGTTAGTAAAAAATGCATCACTTAAGGACTATATTTTTAATAAATTTCCGGCTTTCTCTAAATCTCTGCCCTCTATAATATCACTTCTATTTGATAAAATATTCAAATGCCTGCGGTAGAAAAGTATTAGTATTTAATTTAGTACCATCAGGTGGGCCCTATGCTCATCTGCTAAGAAATATTCAGCATTATCTTAAGAACCATCAAATTATCGGATATTTTACATTACCAATACCATTGTAAATACCATAAATACATCTTATACCTCATAGTTGAATGAATCTATTTAATTATAGAGGACCACCTGAAGAATTTCAAGTATCAAGACTTAGCCAAGATAATCGTGGCTATTCTTAGACTCCTCAGGTCAAGGCGCTTGTCTGCCTCCAATATAATTTCATATTAAACTTACTAGGTACAGTCACCAATAAATTAACTCAAGTACGGTCTTCATGAAAATATATTTCTACAATTAGAATGGATCCTTTTATCGCGATAATTCAATGTCGCGTAAACTTAATTGTACAACGAATTATGTACTGAAAGTTTTGTATATTAAAAGTGTAATTTGCACAGTTCCATTGTCGAGCGGGTTCGTCAACGTATGGAGTCAAGTAATTAACCACAGAGTCCATCGCCGTAAGTAGAACAAGCCAGCACAAAGATTTGAGCTATAAAAGGCCTCGTGATTTGGAAGCACTGTGTAAAACTGGAATAAACATTCTGGCTGTCAAAGTACAAAATAAAGTACCTTTGTTTTAGATCAGCACCTTTGTATTTCTACTTATGTAATTAATATAGGGTTCGTTTTCGTTACCTTTTATTTTCAGGTACGAATGTATATAACGATCGTTTTTTTTTTTGATCAAGTGGGCCCTTTTCTTGTTTTCTTTTCACTTATGTTAATAGTTTTGTTAACGTAGTGGTTTCTCTAAAATGGTTTAAATTTATTATAAACTATTATTAATGGTTTTTCAAGTAGCGGGCTAGCAACTATGTTATAATATAATGTATCATGTAAGTTGTGAGTGAATGCGGTAATTGTTACGTGAACGAAAATTACAATTAGAAGCGCCATTATTGAAGTATAGTTTGTTATGCATCAAGTTAAGTCAGATGACAGAGTTAAGCCCATTACAATCCGCGAGCTTCACACAAAGTACAGCTAGCAAAATATTTAAAACGTTTTTTGCAAATTTTAATTGCCATGATGCTATTTTTGCTGTACTTATTTTTGGAGCTTCTTGTATATAAATTTGCACAGACGAAGACTCGCTCTATTCGTCTATTTTTGAAACTCACGTTTTTTTATGATTTTTCTCACAGTTTGGTGACGAGTGCTGATAGACAGATGCGACATGTCTTTTTTAAATTTTCTTGTTTTTCTTTTAATAATATCTAGGTCATAAAAATAAATTAAATTTCACGTGTTTGGCTTTCTGGTTTTAAATGTTTGTTTAGTTCATGTAATATAATACATTTTTTCCAGTCTTAACTTTGATATACATATGTTTCATGTATTTCAAAACGTTCTATCTAGACCGCAGATATTTGTATCTCAATAAAATTAATTTCATGATATAGAAAACGTAGGCCACTGTAATGTACTGTACTGTACGCCGTTGTACTAAAATATACAAAGGAGAAACAACTTTTACGGATTTTATCGCGGTTTATATAAGTTTTTTACTTTACAGCAAACGTCGGGATTATAAAAAAACTTAATTAACCGCGATAAAATCCGTAAAAGTTGTTTCATTTATATACAAAGGAGTCTATTAGATTGCTTGTCAACTTTTGAAATATTTTTTCACGGGTGATTGTTCTACAATATTGTTATGCATTAAGCGGATTAAAATCAACATTATAGGAGATAGGAACTATTATTTATTTATTATGTTAAATTAACAACATTATATTTATGTAAAATACTTTATAATAATGTTTTCATGCTTATAAAATATGCAGACTCCAAAATTTTCTTATTCAAGAATTTAAATATGAAACATGAAATATTAAGAAAAGCAAAAATACACTTAAGCTTTTTCATATGTGTTATCTATATATTATACAGTTTCTATTACAAACAAAATATAACTAACGTGCTTTATACTCTATTTAAGTATCTTAAGATACTTGAAATTACATTTTTATATACTAGCTATTGCTCGTCAATTTCTTTTTACAAAATAGTAAATACTCCTTAACAGATTTTATGACAATTCGTTTAGTGCTTTAGTTTGAAATAATAATAGAAATAATAAGTTTCATATTTATAACATATCAGTATTATAGATAAATAAATGTACTTTGCTTTAAATTTATGCTTGAATTTATATTTTAGTTGAAAGTAAACTTTAGTTTCACGTTAAGTTGTCACGTAGGTCAAAGATTTTTCATGGTGTACAATCAACCAATGATTTCATGATATACGAACAGAAATTTAGTATTGCTTGCTTTGTAATGTTACACGGTTGTACTTAGTTTGTTAATCACTCAAGATCCATAAGTTTAGTCGTTAAGTCAAGTTGGCGTAAATTAAAAAGCGACGTAATAAAATGTTACAAAGAATTTGTCCCCAGGGAGTCATAATTTTGATTATACCTAATGCATTGCCCGTCTCGTAATCCCCTGGCGAACTTAGCGATATTTCACGACTTTATACAAAAAATAACTTTATTCTATATGTAATAACTTTATACTATATATATACGGTTATAGTAAAAGGGCGGTCACGCCCAAAGTCTAAACAAAATCCATGATAAAATGAATCTAGAAAATTCTCTCTGAAATAATAGGTCATTTGAGTGGTTTGTCTAAACCATCTGATATTATTTATTGATTTAAAAGGATCATACAAATTATAATATTTATTTGATTTTTCAAAAGTATTTTGTTTAAAGACATTACAAAATAAACTGATACTTGCCTGTGCTGTAAAACGCTTGCTCGGGCAATATGACGTCGAGTCAGTCTAGTGACGTCACACGTCTGTAAATATATAGCGTACTGCGTCACGTTACATAAACTTTATAAAATCCATAAACCTCGCGAATGGCAATAAAACTTCAAGAGAGTGTAACATGGCGACAAAAAATTGTGGTTGTAATGTATTCAAATAATTTTTCAGGTGTAAAGCTTGTCTCCATTGGTGCCGAAGAAATCGTAGATGGCAACCTGAAGATGACTCTGGGTATGATCTGGACCATCATTCTGAGATTCGCCATCCAAGACATTTCAGTGGAAGAAATGACCGCTAAGGTAATGTCCTCATTTCTTGATTTCATAAGAAAATATTAATGTATTAGGAAGCAGTCAATTGCAATGACTTTGAAATTTTGGTATATTTATGTACATGAATGAAAAAAGTGATATATAAAAATATACTAAAGTATAGTTGTAAACTACGCTTCTAAACCTAAATTGTACCAATAGTATGCTGCCAGTAAAGTTAAATTTAATTCTGACCTAAATTATAAATAAAACTTAATACATTGAAATACCATTAGCGTAAACAGCAATGTAGCTTTGAAATAAATTATTATAAGTATTATTATGTACCGCATAAAATATTAGAGCGTTTGAAACTTGCCAAACCACAGCCTTATTTGGTAAACGTATAAAGCAATACCTTAAAATTATGCGCCGTATGGATTTTGTATTTAGAACCTTCGAAAATAAAATATGCATAAAGATATTTTTATATAAGAAATAAACTAATAACAAGTTTTGAACTCTGACGTAATTCGGGTATTTCATAATTGCTCCAAAATCATATTTTTCGCAGTGCAGTTTAAATTTTTAATAATGCTATTTGAATCGAAGCAAACTAAGAAAAAAGTATAACACGTTTGGTGGTTATACTTTTTTAATTATTAGATATTTTAATAAAATAAATTCTGGAAATTTTCAGAATATTTAGTCATCGTAGACAAGTTGAATTATAAAATTAGTTAAGCTCCTATAAGTGGGTAAAAGGCATGTAAAACAAACGCTGATAGTTTTTTAGCGAAACTATGATCACCGGTTTTGCTTTCGTAAATCATACATAGCCAATAATTGAATATTAGTCATCCGAATTGGCCAGCCTATCCTCTTCAACTTTGTCAAAGAATTTTATATTGGGTGAAAAAAAAAAACTTGAACTTGTATTGTCGTACTTGTTGAATATAAAAAAAGACAAAATGAGGTAGAACTCATACCTAAAGTTACAAACATCATATACATTTAATAGAATTTTTATTATTAACTTAGATCACTAATATGTCTAGATGGAGTGACACCCTACAATCAAAACAAAAAAAAAACTGGCCAACATTTTCAAAGATGTGTTCGTGAATAGTGATACCAGCTACTACCGTTCTCCCATAATCATCCTTTTTAATCTCGTTGCACTTCAACACAAACCTTCATTATAAATAAAAACAATAATGCGTAACAATTCATGAGTATTCTATGACAGCGGGACGGAGAAAGCATTTAGAGGCCAACAGTTGGACGCTATTTTTTGGACGTTTTTTCCGCGCAACACTCTATCTAGACATATTATTGATCTAAGATTATTAATTATGTATAAACAAAGAGTGTTCGTTTAGCTAATAACAAGCACTATTCCCAGCAGTGGGACTTGCCAAGGATTTATCTTATATTGTTTCCAGAAATAATTATTTGTCATGAAAATATGTCCATATTCAGAATTACAACAAAGTATCCCTTCTAAGCTTATGAATTCTATCTGAACTAGTAATAGTGTTGATTCAATAATTCTATGTTATTTTCGTAGTACACGCGATGTACCGGTTCCACTGTCACTCACGATCGGCCTTGAAATAATTATAACTTTTATATCGTGTTTTCGCTATCGTTGCGAACCAGCTTCTATCGCGAAGTACGAGCTTCGGTAAATGGCAGGCTATTTATTATACACGTAACTGTTATTTATCTAGTTATCGGTCCTTTTACTGTACAGTATCGATTTGGTATTTTGTTTGGGCGTTCACTTTTGTTATTGGATATGATTATTACTCTGCGTTAAATAGGTCGTATTGAATTGTACACATGTTTATATGCTTATATGAGATTATAATCATCATCAGCCATATTAATATGTCCACTGCTGAACATAGGCCTATCACCTATGAGATTATACCCTTGTTAAAATCTTTGTTACTTGATTCCGAAGACATTCTAAATAAAAACTACGCTATTTGGTCATGATATAATATCAATATCTAAAATCACAGATTTATAAATAAAGACCTAAAATAATAATAGATTTAAATATTAAAATATATGATGATTGACGACAATGATTATAATTAAAAAATCGGTTGTCTGTAAAGTCGGTTTACTGACGATAGTTGAACATGACAACGTCATAAAAAATATTGATAGGCCGATTGTGCCTCTTTGTTGCTCGTTCCGCGCTCTTGCTTGCACTGCAAGCCTTAAATGGAACGCCTCAGAGCGAGGTAACGCCGCATGAGTCGATTTTTCGTGCGTGCAGCCGGCTACATCGAATTATAAGACGTTGTCACGTCAAAAATACTTAGTGACATAGTTTGTTGCTAAAATCCATTACTTTGAAGAAGAGTTCACACTTAAGCATGTCTTCCTACTAAACGGTTCAGGCTTGAAACGTCACTGTTCTCATTACAGGAGGGTCTCCTTCTCTGGTGCCAGCGCAAGACAGCGCCATACAAGAACGTCAACGTACAGAACTTCCATCTGTCATTCAAGGACGGTCTGGCGTTCTGCGCCCTCATCCACAGGCACAGACCAGACCTGATCGACTACAGCAAGCTCTCCAAAGACAACCCGTTGGAGAACCTGAACACCGCCTTCGATGTGGCCGAGAAATACCTGGATATACCTCGCATGTTGGACCCTGATGGTAATATATATGATTTATATCAAAATAGATTTACCATTTTGCATTTTTTGGCGCGGAATATAGTATTGAAATCATCGCCATTTTGTTTTAGAAAAGATAAGGGCAAATAATTAAACAAATCGAGATTTTTTCGATTTCGATTCGGGGTTAAAAGGAAAAAAATAAGTCAAGCAAATATTAGAGTTATAACAATTCTACTGCGCTTATTATGGCTATACATCTCAGAGTATTAAACCTTATTGGTATTATTTTATTCATTATTTTAATCGGAATATTAATCTTTGGACATCTGCGGGCCCTAAGCCTAATATAAAAGTCCCCTATAAATATCTGTCCTTGATACATTCAAGGTGTATTTGTTAACCCTTTAACCGCCCGACTTCAAATCAATTGTCGTGCCCCCAGCGCCCGTCGCTGTGAAACTAAAAATATCGTTTTTGATGGAAAACAGCTTAATAAATAAAAAAATCACACTAAACGAGTTGTGGTTTTCGGTCGGAGATATACGACGCAAGCGGTTAAAGAGTTAAAGAATTAAAAGATTGTATGTAAAACATGTGATGCTGGGAATTACAGACTTAATAAACACTCCAAAGCCTGACGAACGCGCAATAATGACCTATGTGTCGTGTTACTACCACGCCTTCCAAGGCGCGCAACAGGTACCGATGACCCACCGAATTGAACCCTAACGCCAACTGTGTGTCACTTATAGCATGACCCCTGTCAGGGGAGAGCTAGGCAGCCTACGAACAGGCAAATAACCATCGCTTTCGCTTACCGCTAGGCTTTATTATGCCGTATTTGCCTAATAGTCTCTAGCTCTCCTCGAAAATGTTACAAACGTAAACCGAAATATTCAAAGATAACATCCTATATTAATACAGTTTTGATTTTTGTTAAGCTTTATGTCATTAACATTAATTTTATCATTAAGCAAACGTTTTATTATGATATACGGGTGCTTGCATAGTTGTTCAAATGAACACCATACTATACTCGCAAAATGTCTATTAAGAAGTAAAGAAGAAGTAAAACCAAGTTATATGTCGTGACGCAAACGTAATGATGCAGATTTTATACTCTCGTGGATTTTCCCCGTGGGCCTTTTCATGTGCTTTTTTAATATGCAAGCATCCAAGTTTTCACATTTGACGCATGTAAACTAACTTCGTGTCGCTTGCGTGCGCTTGCTAGATCTTCAGAACACCGCGATGCCGGACGAACGGGCCGTCATGACCTACGTCTCCTCTTACTACCATTGCTTCTCCGGAGCACAAAAGGTTTGTGAGCTACCAACATCATACAATACTTTTGTTTCACCGCCCTAGTTGCATCCTTTTGGATTGCTTGCCTTTTGCCTTGACATTCTAATATGATGATAATCACTCTTGTATAATTTTATAAATATTATAGAAAATAGTTCATTAGATAAATAATTTATTTGTCACCAAATATTCTGATTGTTCAAACAAAAAATTAATGACAATTATTAGTAACATTTTCAACTTATATAGACAAAGTATAAAATGAATTTATGTAAAAAATTAGGCCTTGTAAATGGTTTTATATTAATATATGTATATCCGTATGTATAACTTGTGTTTGTGATGACAGGCTGAGACGGCCGCGAACCGCATCTGCAAAGTTCTCAAGGTCAACCAGGAGAACGAACGCCTTATGGAGGAGTACGAGCGTCTCGCCAGTGACGTGAGTATATTTTACATTTCATATATTTAAATTACACAATCAATATAAAAACTATTTTTTCCACAAAAAAAGTACATTATATACAAATACTAGTAAAATATTTTACAATTATAAATTCCCCCCCTCTTCCCTGTCCGTTGTCGGGAAGAAATGTATAAATAATGTATATTTGGAATATAATATACATTAAATTACTATATTTTTTATTAATATTTTGCTTATAGTTGCTGGACTGGATAAGGCGCACTATGCCATGGCTGAACAGCCGCCAAACTGACAACTCCCTTGCTGGTTGTCAGAAGAAGCTGGAAGACTACCGTACTTACAGGTAATATACATACATATATGTCGCAGTCATCTGGTTGAATCAGTCATTTGATTGTATCACTAGCGCGTTAATCAAATGACGATATTTAATTGAATGACTAGGCCGAACGTTGATTGAACAAGCGTCGCTCAATGTCCAACTAGATAGCGGATTGTAACATAGCCCCTATTATATTACCCCATATTCATACTATACTAGCAGTGCCCCGCAGTTCTACCCGCGTACTTCTCATTCCCTTGGGAGTACAAGGATAAATTATTATGGCCCTATGTTATTCTGATGTAACATAATACGTTTAATATATTGTTTCAGGCGTAAACACAAGCCACCACGTGTAGAACAGAAGGCCAAGCTGGAGACCAACTTCAACACCCTCCAGACCAAGCTGCGCCTGAGCAACCGCCCCGCGTACATGCCCACCGAAGGAAAGATGGTTTCTGTGAGTACAAACATTTCATATAACAGGCACACGGACAACGATTTCGTGCCATTGGTTCGAAGGAGTTCGAATAAAGAATGTTTTTAAATGAAAATAAACATGCATTCTTGAAATTTAAAGAGCAAAGCAAACTATGTCTAAAAATCCTTATTACCTGCTTTTGCCACACCCAAAAAGATATTCCTGTCATTAGTACAAAGTCATTATACAAAGAGTGAATCACCTATCTCCCTTTTTCTGTCGGCCTTTTAGATAAAAAATGCTTAAAATACTTTTGTCTTTTCCAGGACATCGCTCAGGCGTGGAAGGGTCTAGAAGTCGCCGAGAAGGCGTTCGAGGAGTGGCTCTTGAGTGAGATGATGCGTCTCGAGCGGCTCGAGTATCTGGCTCAGAAGTTCAAGCACAAGGCTGATATCCACGAAGACTGGACTAGGGGTAGGTGTATAAGACCTCCTCGACTGATTTCGAGGAGACTCATAAGTAATGGACTATAGACTAATGGCCATTGACGCACGATTGACCGATTGCCAATTATCTGTGTAGACAGAAATCACTAGTTGACTTAAGTATTTCAGTGATATATCACTGATTGGATTTTTATAGCTCACACATTACTACTCCATCCGATTTTATACTTGATATCAGCCACAGAGGCCGTATACTACTGTAGATAGGATGAAAAAGTCATTGTCAATAAAAAAAAACTACCTGTTCCCTCTAATATCATACATGTTTTTATAACTTTCGCCACTCAATAAGCATTCATATAATGTTATTGAATGAAATCTTAACAAAAAAATAAACAAAAAATTTAAATCTTTCCATTTTATATTTGTGAGAGAACTAAAATATTTCTTTTACATAGGCAAAGAAGAGATGCTCCAGTCGCAAGACTTCCGCCAGTGCAAGTTGAACGACATCAAGGCGCTGAAGAAGAAGCACGAGGCCTTCGAGTCTGACCTCGCCGCCCACCAGGACCGGGTCGAGCAGATCGCCGCCATCGCACAGGAGCTCAAGTCAGTTAATAATTCTTCTAGGATGAAAGTAACACATTTCATAGAAATTAGAATCAGAACTTTAGATTTCATAATTAATTATTAAATAACTCAACAAATTGAACATACACAAAAAATACTATAGTAATGACTATAAAGTCCATAGGCAAATTTAAAAATATAGGAAAGGCGTGCAAATCCTTCCATAAACGTCTAAATTCCGCTAATAGATTTAATGACGCAATAGAGACATCTACCATGTTTTGTTCTCATGAACACAAAACCCCGTTCTCTTCATAATTATAGTTCAAACAAGATTTTTTTTTTTTTTTGTAAATGGCATATTTAAAATACTGTCAACTGTGTAATAAAATGAATTAATTCCAGCACCCTGGAGTACCACGAGGTGGGATCCGTGAATGCGCGCTGCCAACGCATCTGCGCGCAGTGGGACCGCCTGGGCGCGCTCACACAGCGCCGCCGCGCCGCCCTCGACGACGCGGAGCGAGTGCTGGAGCAGATAGACCTGCTCCACCTCGAGTTCGCCAAACGCGCCGCGCCATTCAACAACTGGTGAGCATACACAGACACGACACACACAAACAAACACACATACAGGGTTAGTGTATCTGTAAGAGGAGTAAGTTCCACTCCAACCATTGTATAAATGTAGATCCTACAACTACTGGACTACTAGATAGACCCAATCCAATATCTTGTCGGGCAGTAAACACTAAAAATTAAAACATCCGGCTCGAAGGATCAAAAATCTATCTTCAAAGTAAATAAGACGTTGTTGACTCTTGTTTATGCTCCATTGTTGAAGCATGATAGCTAGACTAAGTAATTCTAAGGTAATGTATGATTTCAGGTTGGACGGTACTCGCGAGGACTTGGTGGATATGTTCATCGTCCACACCATCGAGGAGATCTCCGGCCTCATGGACGCGCACGCTCGCTTCAAGGCCACCCTCGGGGAGGCCGACAAGGAATACCAGGTGAGCACTTCTATAACACTATTTGACTGTGCTATATTTGATTAAAAAAGTTTATCCTAACAGAATAACTTACTACGAAACCTCTTTGTTAATATTAAAATTTATAATTTATTTTGCAGGCGATAGTAAACTTGGTCCACCAAGTGGAGTCGATCGTCAAACAGCACCAGATCCCCGGAGGACTGGAGAACCCCTACACCACGCTCACTGCACACGTAAGTTTAATATTGATAAAAAAGCAGTTTTTATAATTATATTAGGATTCGTAAGGTAGGTAAGGAAGGTACATGGGATGTATCAACTTTTGCGTAAATATATTATATAATTGCAACTGTGAAACAAAATCCTGCTTATTTCTTCAGCCAAACAGGTTTGCTGTCTTTTGGAAAGTGGAGAAAAGCGGTAGAGGCGTAGAATTTATATGGTTGGATAGGCAATGCATGATTGAATAACCTGATATTTTTTTTACTTTGCTGTACCAAGCTGACCACTATAAGATGGCCTTTCTGTTCGTTTGCCTATGTAAGCAAGTTTCATGACAAGAATCGATATATCGGGCCATTTGACGTCACGGAATCGATTTTGACATTGAAATCGATTTTACTACTTTAAATGTTTTACATCAAACACATGAAATTGTAAATGTTACTACAACGTATAATACTTTGAATATTCGCACACAGGAGCTGAACCGCAAGTGGGGCGACGTGCGCGCGCTGGTCCCGCAGAGGGACGGCACGCTGGCGGCCGAGCTGCGCAAGCAACAGAACAACGAGTCGCTGCGCCGCCAGTTCGCCGAGAAGGCCAACGCCGTGGGGCCCTGGATCGAGCGCCAGATGGACGCCGTCACCGCCATCGGCATGGGCTTGCAGGTACAGCATTCCCATCTCAACACCATCACGACTTCTGTAATCCCATCCCATGAGCTCATCCGACAATGAGGCATGGACCCCCCACAGGAACGAACGCAACGCCAAAAGCAGTCTTTATTCCACGGCTCGCGGGGAGCAACCCCCCATTTTTTCTCATCACAGGTTGAAACCAACCGGCCCCCTCCGCATTCGATGAAGCATTAAGGCCGTTAGGGCCATTAGCATAGCTCCAATTGAAAAAACCCCATCTCATATGAAGCCTCTGTGCTTCAAAGTGATCCCATCCGTGATATGTCAGTCTACTACAATTCATTGAGTAATAAAATAGAATGGCAAAGACCTTATTACAAAACTCGTAAGTAAATGGATTAATGGAGTATACTTTATAGTGCACAAAATATAAATTATGTATTTACTAATACATAATTTACTTACTAATATAAATTATTTATTACATTAAAGATAAGTTGAATAAAACTATAAATATATACCAAAAGGCATAAATGTACTTTCGGCGATTGTTCCGTATAGTTTCACCTTTGTGAGAGTGCCACTATCTTGCCTGTTCATCCCAAACAGTTCTGCTGAGTTTCAGAGAGGATGGCAAAACAGGCAGAGTAATTACTGGCATCGAGACTATAACATCTAATGTCTCAAGATAAGCCACACAGAAATGAATAGCCTGGGCTTGCCCCAGGTAAACTAGGTTATCTCCATTGACGACGTCGACCAAGTGGTCTGCCAGTTTGCCTATACATTAAAAAATATATGCATCCCACACGAGTGACCGCCCGTTTTTCCACGGAATGAGCGTCATACCATCGGGCCTCTTGCCATCATCTCGGGTGGTGCCATTGGGTTCCAGCATTGCTGGTACCCCGGAAGAGACAAGGGCGCGACGGATGACGTCATTCAAGGCGGCATGGCGCGGATGCGTCCTGCACTGCGACGACACGCTAAACCGTGATGACCTAAAAATTTAACAAATTGAATTTGCTTGATCTCGAATTTTACTTATCTAAATATGGTCTGTTTTGAGGTTATGATATATTCTGTGGATTAATTTGACATAATATGTCTTTCCAGGGCTCGCTAGAAGACCAGCTCCACAGACTGAAGGAGTACGAGGCGGGAGTGTACGCATACAAGCCGCACATCGAGGAGTTGGAGCGCATTCACCAGGCCGTGCAAGAGGGCATGATATTCGAGAACAGGTAACTTCTTCTATTTTGACTTCCTCGAGAATTTGCCATTCGAAAACTGGCAACTCTTTCTTCTTATGCCCAAGCTTTCTTGAGGACATTAATTGATTATGAAAACCATCCCCTCGTTGTACGTTAAGTTTTATCTCCTTCATTACGTACATTTTTTATTATTGTGTGGAGATACGAGGCAAGTAAGTTCTTAAAACTTGCCTTTTGATAAAATACCATATCCAAATCAATTCGTCCGTTTAAGAGCTATGGCGCAGTGATTTCTTTCTTTTTTTTTTCTTTTGGTTGGGGTTTCCATACAAACTCTTTATAAATCTAATAATGATACAGATTTATGTACAGGATGTGTATAAATGTTTTGATGATTTGTGTCAGATATTCACAATACACGATGGAGACGCTGCGCGTGGGCTGGGAGCAGTTGCTCACGTCCATCAATCGGACTATCAACGAGGTGGAGAACCAGATCCTCACGCGCGACTCCAAGGGCATCACACAGGAGCAGCTCACCGAGTTCCGCGCCTCCTTCAACCACTTCGACAAAAATCGCACCGGTACTACTTCTTCTTCTTACATTATAGCGTTCTCGGGTGTTTTGCCAAAATGAGATTAATATTACAACTTCGGCATATGACTTAAATGCCTAGTCCTAACCTATGCTACTTTGAAAGACTGCTAAGTTATTTTCTATCCAATAAATAAAATCCAATAACTAAAATGAAATTTTTGTTTTTCGTTTTGAGCACTGGTTACTATTACTGCTTCTTCTTACATTTTAACTTCTAGCCTCGGAAATTGACTAATAACAAAGTAATAAATGTTAATTTGAGATACGAGAAAGGTCTTTGTTAGTGTGAAGTACACACTATACAATATCCACATCAGGAACCAGAATGTGAAAAAATTAGATAATAATTTAAATTTAAAAATATTATATATCAAATCAAATCAAATCAAATTATATTAAACATTTTTTTTATAATAATTACTATCCGTATTTTTAAAGATTTTTTTATTTTATTTCATAGGCCGCTTAGCACCCGAAGAGCTCAAGTCATGCTTGGTGTCACTCGGATACAGTATCGGCAAGGATAGACAAGGAGAGCTGGACTTCCAACGCATCTTAGCCGTTGTCGATCCCAACAACACTGGTAAGATACATAACATTATAGAAGGAAATAAAAACTGACCGTAAAGAGATGAAATTGATTAGGATTAAAAAATTCAATATAAGAAATTAATAGCTTTTGTTAAATTTACAAAAACAAAGTGTTATCTGATGAGTCATAGCATAAATAAATCAAGCAATTCGTAAACTTTAAAAAAAATAGAGATAAAACGTGACGTCACGCAATCAGAAACTACCAATTACAGAGCTCTTTTGTATGACGTCATTTTAGATACATGCCGATGTTATTATGGTGGCATTTACATTTCTACCATGTATGTCTTATTAGAGATAACAATCGCTTAATTAATATCGCAATTTTCCCTTTCTTTCTTATATTATTATGTCGTATTTTTAAAATCGTAACATAATTTTTAGGTTATGTATCATTCGATGCATTCTTGGACTTCATGACGAGGGAATCCACAGACACCGACACAGCGGAACAGGTCATCGACAGCTTCAGGATCTTAGCTGGTGACAAGGTATATAATATATATTATAATTACACTATTAGCACATTACTTAGACTCCTTTTTACGAATGCTTAGTATTCTTAGTAAGTTACTTCGACCCTTTATTTAAAAAATATATAAATAGCTCATATTGTATACAGCATATTTTATTACAATAATTCAAATTCGTTATTTATATGTGGGAATGCTTGGTTAGGGAGAATTCGTTTTCTAAAAAAAATTATAATACAATGATATTGTAGATAAGTATTATTGAATTATAATTTAATATCGTTAAGGCTAATACTCTGGCAATATTATTGCAGCCGTACATCACGGCGGAGGAGCTGCGGCGTGAGCTGCCGCCCGACCAGGCGGAGTACTGCGTGGCGCGCATGCCGCCCTACCGCGGGCCCGGCGCGCCGCCGCACGCGCTCGACTACATGGCCTTCTCCACGGCGCTCTACGGCGAGACCGACCTGTAGACCCCGCGCCAGCCAGTACGTCAATACTATCACTTTGGACTTAGGCCTCTTTCAATGAACGCCAAAACGACAAACCATCTGCCACGTTTACTAACTTTCAGCAAATGCTCAGGGTTTCTCGGTCGCAATGCAGTCATCCGTCGCATAACAAAAGTGGCCAAAATAATGCAAAGGATGACGGGAACCGATGGGCTAATAAAATTCGGGAGTGGAAGACACTTTCAGAAAGACTCCAATTAACTTACTACTGTTACTTTATACATCTGTTGTCACACATTTTTTTAATGTTATTATGGGCATACTTGTGTCTGAAATAAAGATTTTCTATTCTATTATATTTTTGCTTTATGCTTAAGCACGCTAAACATTTTTTATATGTGCTGAAAGAGAGGAAGGAGTCAAGCTCGACTAAAAATATTTTATGAAGTCGGTTCGAATCGACGTACTATTATTTCTTATCGAGGTCATGGCTGTTTTGGCGTATTTCTACAAAGATATTATTTATACATAAAATAGGTTATCGGTAAACGCAATTTTTTGCGAATTCAGCCACAGTACTAGGTTGAAATGTGCTAGTTCATCAAATATATTATTAAAATATTGCTGTCGCAAAGAAACAATCTCACCTTTTCAGAACAACACTAGAACATGGTTATTTTGATTACTTCAATTATTCAAACGGGATGTTTTTAATTTTTATTTCGCAGTGCTCGATATTTCGATATTATGTACGTGGTGTTCCCAGTATGTGTAAAAAATAGTAAATATCCCGTTTTGAATAATTTTAGAAATTAATAATTGCATCTTGTTTCAATTATAATGTTATTCTAATAATTGTATTCACAGGTAAACATAATTGTCACCTCACAGCTCCCATCGAATGGGCTTGATATGACTTGGAAGATCTTCACACATGCCGTGGTAGCGGCTCAAACGTCATCAAAATTAGTTACCTTATGTTGACCGCACACTCGCCCTAACTTCGGTCAATGTAAAGAGAACAATTTTGTGAATTATTTATTACAGTTCTATATAAAATGTGCAATGTTTAAACCAAAAAAATGTCATTAACTTTCGTACCATACAGTACTTATTCGAATATTTGGCTCAACTCAAAAGTAAATTATGTTCTCTACATTATTTATATTTTAGATCTAGGTTTTAATATTTTATATGAAATTGTCAGGGGAGTCACAAAGTAATTTATAAGTTAAAGATGGTGCTAATGTTAGGCTCGACTAATACGTGACACCAAAAGACTCATTCATTGTGAGAATGTTTTTGTTATTTTTATTTATAAGCAAACATTATTTATATACACGTTCGTTTTTTTATACTGCCATTAGTAATTATACTTTGACGGTATGTTATAACATTATTTTAGTTGGCAAGTTTCTATATTGCAGGGAAGTATCAAGATCTTTTATTTAAAACGAAATATTGCCATACCTTGCCTGCATCTATTTATTAATCATCAAATGCCATTTTTATATGAAATTCGTTTGTGAGAGTATTTGGTATGAGTACTCAAAATAAATGATCTGCCATATTTGTCTTTTATTAATGACTGTATTGTTAATCCAACAATTATATTAGGAGGAAGCAGTGGAATGTAGATTAAGAATGGATTATGTGCCCAAAAAGTATACTAACTCGAATGTACAGCTAATTTAATAAAAAGCTCTAAAGTAAAATGTTTTTCTTATTTCAAAACACAAGCAATCCCTCAATGAAACATTTATTAGTAATACATTGCAGAGTATATTAACAATTATACTAAATACTACTGATTTTTCTATGATAAGACAAAAAATATTAATAAATACATAGAAACCATGATAACATATTGTAACCACTAACCTTATAGGATACCAAACAATTTGAGCGACAAAACTATATATAATATGAAAAAAATTATCAACAATAATAACATTTATTTTCTAAATCCTAATGAATTATGAAGATTTCATAACTAGTTTGTTCATAGGCTATGTGTTCATAAAGAACAATCACATTATAGTTATGTGACCACACATGCCAAACCTTTGGTGTAGGTGAACATTATCAAATATATCTGTATACTGCAATATTAAGTAAATCACAAATTGGAAAATATTGAGGTGGGGATTGCATCAAAAGTTAACAAAATATACAATGTTTTTGATAATTTATTGCTTTGTCTCCTACATTTTTTTTTTCTAGATGATAATATTGATGCCTAATGTTAAACATTTCATTTTATATCAATAATAAGATTCCAAGTAATCATAACATTTAAATAATTAATAACTCAAATATTATCCATTTCATTTTTTTTTTTCTTTTTGGTATTAAAATTAATATGCAGTGAGTCAACTAAAATAAGCAGTCAGAATTAACTATTTGGTTTCCTCTTTCTTTGCTTCTTCAGCTGTAAGTAGAGCACTTTTGATTCCAACTTTTTTGAGTTCCTCTACTAACTCCCCAGATTGATGCATTTGCAACATTATATCACAACCACCAACAAATTCACCATTGATAAAAACTTGAGGAATCGTCGGCCAATTTGAGTAATCTTTGATTCCTGAAAAATTTTGGTATATTTTATAACATTAGTTTAATAGTAACTATATAAACATTATTTAAATATTTTATTATATCTTACGATTTTACCCATAAAATTTATAAAGAGCTTTTTAAGGCTCTAGACAGGCAGACACAATTAAAATATGAAATTGTTTTGATAGCAAAGCAAAATTGGATATGGAACTGTGCTTTTTACCTACTTCCAAAATACAAAGAAAAACATTGTAGTTACTTGTATCATGCAATTTTTTTATAATAGAAGCGGAAAATGAGCAATCAAATTCAAGAACTATAATAATTACTAATCAAGAGTTCAATTGGAATCATTTCCTTACCTTGCCTAAGATTTTCATCAGCCAGTACATCAAGACTTTCATAAGGGACAGCATGCATCCTCATAATTTGAACTACAGCATTACTGAATCCACAGCGAGGTGCATCGGGTACCCCTTTCATGAATACTACTACTTTGTTATTTTTGACTAGTTTATCAATTTTTTCATTTATTGCTGCGTCTGCAAATAGCCGTAAAGATGTCCTATAGGTATTGCTAAATATAGGTTGAAAACTTTTTCTTAAAATTGTATTCATTTTGATATTTTAACAAATAATAAATTAACTATTGTTAGTTATATTACGATAAAAACTATCATATAAAACAATTCCAAATTTTTAGCTAGTCTCGTTTATCTTAATTAAATTCACAATCATTTAGGCCAATATTTGCGAAATGCCAGATCTCAGAGCTGTCTAATGTCTTCTTCTTCTTTTTTTATTTTTGGCAAACGATCACCTGCTGTCTAATGTCATTACGTGCATATGTAACCATGGATATAGGATTTAGGAAGTGGAACATAATTGCGTACTCGGAAAAAATGTATTTACGAAAATGAACACTAACTCAACGTAATAAGTGACATATGAATTTTTGAAAGACATTTTAATTTGTCCCACATAGCTAAATCTTATTGTCACCCTATAAGAAAGGGACACACCTCTCGATACTGACTATCTCTATCGTCTCGTTTTTCAGTTAAGAGTGCACAGTCCTTTTGTATTAGTAAAAGATAAACTATAAAGTAAGTCTATGGACTGAATAATATTGAACTATTGGTCTTAATTTAAAGGACAGAATTTTTGCCGATTAAGCGCGCCACTTTTCAAGAAATACTCGTTTAAATCCTTACGCGGGAAATATTGACCGTTGATCGTTTCTCAGTATGAATCTCCATATAAATTTGCAAGCTAAAATATGTCCTTTGACAACTTCTACGGCATCGTTTTTTTTCGAAAGGACCTCTGCTGTTGGCCTTAAGACCTTAAATCTACATCGGAAAAGTAGATGAGCAGATGGCTCATCTAACGGCATCCTGGATAAAGATAGGAGGAGGATAGGAGTTTACTTACTTGACCCCACACGAACGTATGCACGTTGAAAATCAACATTGATCGAATCATCCGCAAGTGTAGATCGCAAACGACTAATATTGGTTTGGCCAACCTTTACGGCTAAAAAGAACATAAGCAGTATTTAATAATATATAAAAACCTGTCTGTTTTTCAATAAAAATATTGGAACAGACATCTGATCTAACATTAACCGACGAAGAAGAAATCAACGGGAGCGGCCTATTGAAGGTCGTTATTTATTTTGGATTTTGTTCATTCAGAGCGGTTTTCTATAATGGATGTTTATTTTAAAAACTTAATCCATACAATTATATTATATTATGATTTGTTGCGAATATTAGGCAGAATATGCTGGATGGATGTAGTTTGAAGTGATAGATGATTGATGTGGACCGCCAAAAGACGAAACCACGTCCTGGACATTTTTCGCCGTTATTATTGACTAAGGCCCGTATTTATAAATCTCTCTTGGATCTGAGATCGATCTCAAGAGCGATATTGAGACGCTGTCCTAATTAATAAACCAAACTTGAGTGCAGCCTCGTGTCAAACCTGAGTTCAGCGTATCACCTGAGTGACACGCATATTAATAAATCAAACTCGGCACTTGAGATCGCGATCTCAAGACACATCTTGAGAGTTCATTTCGTAAAAGGCGAAAATATGTGACTTGAGATAGAGATTCGTGGTCGGCTGTATTGTATTAGTGAAATAAAATGGAGTTTGTGGATATTTTAAATGAAATTAATTACGAGCGAGTTAGATCACTATGATGAAGTCTGTCACGTGAAAAATCCTTCTAAAATGGAACCGGTGCAGTTACAAAAAAGGTTTAGATTTTACCATTTGTTATCAGGATTCAGTGTTCTATATCACGTATTTAATCAAAAATTATGAATTCTTATCAATTTGGCTAAATGTATGCTTTGATGCCATTTCAGAATGAGTTTTTCAAATTTTAATGGAGATCAAAATTGAACTCAATTACAAAATACAGGGAAACAGCGGATATAATATTACATTAAATGAAAATAAAAAAATAACAAGAAATCTTAATTCGCTGCTTGCGTTTCATTGATTTAATGTAAACCTCATATTTATTTAAAACTAGCTGTTGCCTGCGGCTTCGCCCGCGGTAACTTAGAATTAAGGAAGTGTACGGTTTGATGATGATTATTTTTATAGCCTAAGTTCCTTCTTATTATAAAAGCTAAAAAAAGAACAGGCAGACAGACAAAAATTTTAAATATTATTTTAGTGTGTATTTATTTATATTTATGTGCATGGTAAAAAACGGTTATTATAATATAACAAATAGACACTCCAATTTTATTTATAAGTATAGATTTAATCATATCTTAATATATATATTTCTTGTGTGCGTGTGTATGTGACTGAACTCCTCCTAAGCGGCTGGACCGATTTGAGTGATTTTCTTTGTGTGTGTTCAAGTAGATTCGAGGATGGTTTAGATTCACAAATCAGACCGGCAGATGGCGCTGCAGTCGGTATCTAGGTTATTGATCTGTACTGCCACTATCGATTCGTATCTAAAGGACAACGTCTGTGGGGTCCGCTAGTAAACTTATAAAAATGTAAATATTACATAATGTTAATATTTTGTTTTAACTGTACTATTTTATATTTTTTAATCTTATAATTATTCGTGCGTAATTAAAAAAATTATAACTGTCGAAAGCACATAAACGCGGCGTCATTCGGTCAATCCATTAAAATAAATAAACATACAGACGAATTTATAACCTCCTTTTTTTTTTTGAAGTCGGTTAAAAACAACATCTTGAGTTCGCTGTCTTAAGATCGCTCTTGAGGAGGATTTATTAATTCGTAATGATCTTAAGTTCGCGACCGCATCTTGAGAGCGTATCAGCTGAGATCGGACTTAGGAGCGATTTATAAATACGGGCCTAAATATTATAGTTTACGATAGACATGAGAGCATGGCTTTTGGTCTTAACCTATTCCAACAGGAATAAAAAAAACAAACTGACACAATCTGAATTTTGACTGTACCTGAAGTGTACAAAATAATAATTTAGCTAATTGCATTAAATTCTATATAACTTTCTTACTTTATAACATTTGAAATGGAAAATGCAGAAGAAATATTTCATTTTCTTGAAGAGTTTTCAAAAAGAAAGCCTAAAACCATACCTCAAGAGCTAAACGATTATTTAGCCTATGTAGCGCGTACCGGTGATCCTGTATACCAATGGTCTTTAGTGAAATGTTTATTCAAAGAAAAGCTTTTAACCGTTATAACAGATTTTTACGAAACCACACCAGGTATCGAAATTCCACCTTATCCAAATGTCGATCCTTTTAATTACGACATAATGAAGAACAGTTTAATTGAACGCCTCGACTCATTTACCTCTGCACCATTTACTGTTCAACGTATATGTGAATTATTAACATACCCACGTAAGCAGTATAACCGTATTGATAAGTTTATGAGGGCCGTCGAAAAAAATATTTTGGTTGTAAGCACAAGAGAGCCGGGCGTTCAACGCCATCTGGAGCAGGACAATGGAGAACCAATGGAACCTGTGGTCAACGGCTCCGACAATAATTCCGAATATAATGTTGATGTTGAAATGGAGGACATGTCTTGGAAAGAGAACAATGATGCGCAGTCAAATTTGGAACCTCAACCAAGCTCATCCGATGCCCATATTTCCGTTGATGATTTGGAAACTCATATACCAAAGCAAGAATCTGCTACTGATGATAACCTAAATAAAGTTACCACACAGCCAGAACCTGTAATTTCCACTGATACTAATATAGAAATATTAGCAAAAGAAAAAGATATCCTTCAAAATTTAGAAACATCATCTGATACAACATCAGTGCCTGATAGTAAGGATAGCGAGAGCTCATCTCAGTCTTCCCCTGAGCTTGATACAGAAATGAAAGTTATAGAAACTGTAAATACAACACTTTCAATACCTGACATCAAAGTTGACGATGCTGAAATGACAGAACAGAGATTGAGTGCAGAAAATAAAGAAAATGAAAATATAGAAATAGACAAAAAAGCAGAGATCCCAGAAAGCAGTCTACAACCTGTTTCTAGTGATGAAAGTAGTTCGGACTCAAATTGCAAAGAGGAAAGTGAGGTTAAACATATCTCCGAAGTATCAACATCTAGCGAAGAAAGTTCTTCGTCCAGTGACAACAATGAAAGTAACAGTAACTCACCAAAACTGGAGCTGAACACTATCACAGAAGATTCCTCACAACCTGAAAAAATCGAGGAATGTATTCCTCAAGAGGCTGAAAAAGAGAAAGAAGAGACTGATGAAAAACTTGAAAAGTCAGAGAATGATTCTCCGTCTAAAATAGAGTCTGACAACTATTCCATTTCAGATGTAAACTCTGAATTACCGCAACCTCCAATTATTGAAAGTAATGAATCAAAAGATACTAGCACTGTGATGGAAACAGCACCAGAAGTGGAAAGTCAAATAAAGGAATCAAAAGAGGAGAGCCTTCCAGAAAGTGATACTACAGAATCATAAGACACATACTCTAAGTTGTATTTCATTTTGTACTTAGAATAATTCAATATTTTTGTATTTAATTTAAGATGAATGTTGATTTCCTTATATAATACTGAACTATTAAGCTTCTGATAAGTGAATCCTATTATTATCATTAATACCTAATTAGAAAATTAAAGCATTTTATAAAGAATCTGTTTATTTAAAAAAAAACATACAGACGAATTGATAACCTCCTTCTTTTTTTGAAGTCGGTTAAAAAATGGCCTGAAGTAGAAATTATCTATTTTTTAAGTTACATTGATTTAAATATTGGAAGATTTGATACTTACCTGTGTCACCTTTAGTTAATTGTTTCATTTGCATTCTTTTAAATTACCAGATCCAGTTTAGAAAAAGCTGTCCAAATGATAACTTTAGATTTATTATTGAAAATATTATAAATTATTTGTCAAAGTAGGTGACACTTTTAGGGCGGTTTTCAATATCCTATCTATCTTAAAATGTTCTTATCTATCGCTACATTTTGACACATTTTCTTACAAAATCTGTCAAAATTGTACGATGGATAAGAAAATTTTAAGATAGGATATTGAAAACCACCGCTAAAGATTGTAAGGAGATTAATGAAGGAATAGGACTCATTATACAGGACTTACTGGTCCTCCCTTGACCATGGTTGCTATAATGTATCCAAGAAGTTGTGTGTATAAAAATCGTAAACTACAATAAAATAAGAGTTATACCATTAGGTATATTGTATGAAATTAGTGTAAATATTAAAAATGATATGGAATAGGACTAATAAATACAAGTGATGATATTTCAATTTTATTGAAATTATTATATACAAAAAATATAACAATGATAATAATTAAAACAAATATAAGTCAGATGCCTTTTACAATTTCATAAGTACACTTTATAACTAATCTATTTACATTGTAGTCCTACTTATTGAATTCAACTTAACAAATTACAATATCTAATATGTATATAAGCATATTACTATTTACAAAATGCTTTATACATTATTAAGGTATATACTATTTCAAAACTGGAGAGTCGGTGCCAGCCCAAACCACTATTATCTATATTCTATATCCTAACTTTATTGCCTAAGACCTTCAGCTCATTCCTCATTATTTTACCAGCTGCATTTCTTGGAATAGAATCTATGAGTACAACACCCCCTTCGAGATGTTTGTATTTAGCTAGTTTCTGAGCAACGATGTCATAAATCTGTCTTTCAGTCAATTTGTGGTTGGGCTTCAGAACGACAAATGCTTTTGGTATTTCTCCCGCCAGTGGATCTGGTATTCCGACTACACCTGCATCGGCGACTTCTTGTTGTTCCATGATAATACTTTCTATCTCAGTTGGTGATACCTGGAACATGTTAAGATTTTAAAAATCAAGCCGTGAAAAGGACACGACGTCTTTCTCATACAAACACAGCAAAGCTCTTTTATGGCAGAAACGAGAAAGACTGCGGTAGGTACGCATACAGCCGGGTACACTCGGTAGTCAAGAGTATACCCTATCGAGCCTTTCACCTCAGAGCGTGACAGGTCAGCCTTAGTCAGAGCTAATAAAACATCTGTGTGTGGTGCGCCTAAAGTAGTTTTTACTCATAATAATGCATTCAAATATTATTTGATCTATGGGATCTGCTACAAAAATAAGTCCCCGACAACCGTGTGCGGAATCTAGTAACACCACTGTTTTTACAAGTCCCATTCAATATATAAGTACCTTAATATGTCAGTGTTCAAGTCTTAGGGTGGGTTGTATCAACTGATTTTAACGAATATAACGTAACAACGCTCTTTGGTCACTAACGTTCGTTACCGCCATCTTTAACGATTACATATTCGTTAAAATCGCTCTATGCAACCAGCCCTTTATCTATTTGGTATTGTTGAAGTTTGAATTCAATATAATCAGACTATATTATTGTTACTCTTTCATAACCTCAATAGATTATTTACTGACCTGGTTACCCTTAACTTTGATGAGCTCCTTGGTCCTGTCGACGATGTAAAAGTAATGATCGTCGTCGTAGTAGGCGACGTCTCCCGTGTGCAACCAGCCTTCACTGTCCACCGTGTCTCTAGTCGCCGCCTCGTTGTTCCAGTAGCCTTTCATTATCTGAATGGACCAAAATTATATAACATTTTAATCATATTAGAGAAATGGATTGAAACTTTTATAAATTACTAAAATTAGGCACATGTAATATAACAATGTAGGTTCTTATACCGTCTTGCGTTTGATTAAAGGACAAGCTGCAAGCATATTAATAGGTATATAGGTAACAAGTAATAGGGCTGGCACAAAGAATATCCAGATGAACTAGCTTTCATGCGTAACTTTGAATTTGCTGATACAAATCTTGTCCTTTCTTAATGAGAAAATCTCTGAAAATCACTGAAAATAATGCAAGAATGCATTATTTTCAGTGATTTTCAGAGATTTTCTTTAGGCGTAAGGCGTACTTTAATAAATAAATAGGCGTAAATCTCCTCCACCTCACGCTTCAAATGTAAGAGTAAGAAGACGTCTGAAATTTGAACTGAAATCCCATCATTCATATCAGCTCGAAAAGTTCCTTGTGATATCTGCGACTGATAGATCCTTCCGTCGTGCTGTATTTTATGTCTTTATATGTATCTGGAGCTATTATCTATAATATAGAGGTCCTAATGGAAACGTTTTGGTCCTACTTATACCTGCGGTCCTCTCAGCAGAAGTTCTCCCGACTGATGCGGCGGCAGCGCCTGCCCCGAGGTTAGGGAGACCACGCGCGCCTGTGTCGACGGGACTAGCTGCCCCACCGACCCCACCTTGCTGTACGGGTATATGTACGGCGTCATCAGGGTTACTGGCGAACTCTCCGTCATGCCGTAACCTGGGAAATTAGTATAAGAATAATCAGGCACTAGAAGTGATAACAAATTGACAAGCAATGCAGGAGGTTTAGGACCCTTAGCCAATATAAGTATGTCTGACTGGCTTTTATAATAGTTTCATTTGGGCATTTGAATAAAAACGCTTGGCGTCCCTATATTTCTTGATTAAATATATAATAATAATAATATCTATGGACGCTTTTACACCACGTCGATCTGGTCCCGTGGTAAGTACTCGAAGAGACTTGTGTTACGGGTACCAGACAACGGAAATACATATATTCAATACTTTTTATATTATTACTTATATTTAAGATATTTATTATATAATACACATATTTAATACACATCCATGACTCGGGAACACAGAAACTTTTTTGTTTCCTGGCGGGATTCGAACCCGGTACCTCCGGCTTAAACGCCAACGCGCTAACCAATAAGCCGGAAGAAATTAAGGAAGAAAATAACGGAGGTCGTCAAACTTATTTATATATGACTTATTTAATCTCCTTTCTTACAGATTGTATTGAACAAGGTTAAAGTTTAGGTTTTATATTTTTTATTTTAGGTTTTATATTTATTTAACAACCAGAGTTAGGAGCTTACGTATGTCCTATATGTAGAATTCATTTAAAAGGCGATCTAGGTAAAAAATAATTTTCATAAAATTTCATGACGAAATTATCGAAATATAGGTACACTTGTTTATTAAAACTGAAAAGAAAACTATACCTAATTCTAACTTAAGATGAGTATAACGAAACCACTTTTACGGATTTTATCGCGGTTTATTGAGTTTTTTATACACCCGACGTTTCGGATACTTTACAGCAACCATAGTCACGGTCAAATCCGTAAAAGTTGTTTCATTATAATGAGTGAAATTCTCGTAAACATAAGAAAACAATATGTTAAAATGAGTAATATGAATTACATTGACTGACCTTGTAATAATCTGATTTGATCTTTTGTTTTTTCACACTTCAGTAGAAACCTCTCCAACATGCTGTCGGTGGTGGGTGCCGCTCCCACCATTATGGTCTCCACAGACTGCAAGTGCTCCTTCTTAACCATCGGATGTGTCGCTAAGAAGGCCAGCAGCGAGGGGACCACGAACAGTGTAGTGGGTTCATATTCGACCAAACATTTTATGTAATCGTCTGGCGTGAATCTAAAAGAACAATGTAGTACTAATATTTCAAAAAATTCTGAGACCAGTGAAATGGGACGATGGAAGGTGGAGATTGCAAAAATTTTAAGAGCTTGAAGATATGATATCTGAGCCCAACATTATAGGAGAAGTTAAGTCCCCTAGGCTCCGCTGGCTTGGCCATCTCGAGCCCATGAGGGACAGCTCCGCGGTCGTCGATCGGTTGACCGACCCAAATACCGTTGGAAGGACCAAGTGCTAAAAGATCTACGCACCCTGGGCGTTGTAAACTGGGAGGAGATCGCTAAAGACAGGGTGCGGTGACGCCATCTCGTATCGAGGCCAATATCCACTTTGGATCGTTGAGCCAGTGGAGTTTTTTTTAGTACTAATTTTTTTTTTAACCGGTAATTCCGGTTAAAAAAAAGAATATTAGTGCTGCTGTTTTAATGGTTCGGAGCTCCTTTTGTCTCACGTTTATTGAATTAAAAAAAAGGATTGTTGAATAATATTATTTAGCGCCTTTAATAATAATATTATTTTTTATAAAAGGTATTTATAGCACTAGAGTACAAGTTACAACTATAATATAAGAATGAATATGCTTACTTTGGTAGAGAGATCAAATGATATCCGAGTACGAGATCATAATTCATGATAGCATTGAAACCGTAGATGTGGAAAAATGGTGGCACTGTCAATACGATCTCGCCTTTGCCTGGAACACGAAAAATATAATAGAACTTCGAGTCTAACTAATCGTTAAATTAACATTAAGCTACGCCTAGACTTTTCAGAACAGAGCAAACCTACACAGACTCTAGGCCCTAGAGTCTGTGTAAATTTGCTCTGTTCTGAAAAAATATGTGATATAAACCCTTGCATATGTAACATTTATTTAGCGCTTAAAAAAATTTACACATTTACACATTGGGTTAGTCAATAAGCTTAAAGAAGAACAAAACTCTGGTTCACGTAAATTATTCATAAGTAAAATATGAGCATACCTTTTTCTCCCTCGTGTTTCATCAGCTTCGGCGCTTGTACTTGCTTTAAATTGCAGACTAGATTCTTGTGGGTGAGCATAACTCCTTTGGGTAAGCCAGTGGTACCACTGGAGTAGGGGATGAGGCATACGTCATCACAGTTTAGCTTGGGCAAGTCCGCCTGGTGATCCGCCATCAACAGCGATCGGAGACCAAATATTGCTGTAAAACCCATTAAATAATTAGCTCGTGTGAAAAAGAGAAAAATGGAGTCTTCAACTGTATCTCAATATATCTCTATCAAGGGTGAAGGGAGACCGGAGAATAAGAAGAGAAGAATATTAGTTTGTTTCTAACCATCCACATTCCACATCACATTATCAGAAGGCTTCCATAATGAACTTCACGAATATATATTACTGCTTTGCGTATCTTACTCCCAAGAATACCTATTATTACACTTTTTAAGCCTTCTTCTACCATATTTGGACCATGTCTTTACGCTACTGATATGAGAATTATCTCTAGGCAGGTATGTTTTTTACTTTTTGCTAGACCATGTATGGCTTATAAGGAAAACAAACCTTTCGTCTTGTCATCTTCTCCTCCAACCCAAATAGTACCCTTGTAGTCTTTCAAGGACTTGCTGACTTCCTGAGCGACAGGCATAAACATTTCTATAGTGACGATCGCTTTGACGTTGCAATCGGCGAATTGTCTGCGCACCTCCTCTGCAATTGTAAAAAAATCATGTTACAAATTAGAGCACGAATTATAGCAAAAAAATCGCTTAGAAATGGCAACGATTCCAACAGCGACTTGAAGACGCGTACCTTATAATACAAAATTCTTCTGCTCTGGAAGAAATCTTGAAAATAATCTTAAAACCTAAATTTACAAAAAGTTAATTAAAGCAGAAAGTAACCACTTTATTTCTCACTAGCAGCGCCCCGCGGTTTCACCCGCATACGGGGAGTACCCGTGGGAGTACGGGGATAAATTATAGCCTCAGTGTTATTCTGATGTATAAGCAGTGTTGCCAATCTGTGGGGAAATCCCCAAACTGCGGGGATTTTCAATCCGATTGTGTAATTTGTGGGGAGAGCCTTTATGTGGGGAAAATGCGGGGAATTTAAGCATTTTCACTAGAACTGAACTTAAATCTAATAAAACTAGTATAAGAAGTATAATTTATAAATTATTATATTACATTTAAGTTTAACTCAACTTATCTTTTTCTGAAGACTGGAAGACTGGAAGATTTTAGAACTTTTAGAGATTATTTTATGGCAACAATTATGTCCATCAAACTTTATAGTTTATCAAACGGGGAAGTCCCTGTATTGTAACGAACTAAACAGAGTATTGCAGAATGCAGATAATTATTTAGTGTTATTGTATCTTTTTCATATTCGGAGTTCACACAATATATTGTTTTATGTATACTGTTTGATCCTTGTTGTTTATTTGGTATAAATACAAAGCTACAACAGAACATGGATATGGAATAATATATTTGTCGAAAGAAAATTAAGAGTTCTGAAAAATTTGAAAACAGAGAATCGCTATCACCTGTAAAATGACACTGTATTAGCACATTTTGCCGCTAGAGAAGGTGTTATGAAGAAAGGACATGCCTAAAATTTAATCCGTCAATTGACGATACAGTAAAGATCTGTAATAACTTAATTAAAATCATTAAATACTTTTATGTAATAAATAAATTTGATTTATACAATGTGTTAGGTGTCTGATTCCCGATACTTGACCCACATATTACAACATTAAATTTTATCGACAAAATACTATACAAAAGGAGGTCTCACCCTTTTGAATGACAGCCATTTTTCAATTTAATATCCCATATGTTTACGAGTTCACCGAAATTCATTATTTTTTGTTTTCATGTTGCTCCCATGCACAATAGTAGTCTTATTTGAAAGATTATGATATTTGCTAGCATTTAAAACAAATAATGTTAAGAAGTAATGCAAAATAATCCACGAAATACTTTGGTTTAACCGAAAAATTTGGTAAATTTGGCTTGGGGGGAATTTGTGGGGAATAACGATTTTATTTTCCCCAAAATTGGGGATTTTCAGCTAGGTTTTTGGGTAATACAGACCGTGGGAGTTGGCAACACTGTGTATAAGCTATATTATTGTAAAGTTTCATTAAAATCCATTCAGTAGTTTTACGTGAAAGAGTAACAAACATTTATTTTCTGTAGAATCAAGAATGGTTTTAATACCGTCTTAGGTCTAGCCTGGGCAACTTCTTGGTTATTTTTTTTTTATGGGCGTTGTGGTTTATATTTATACCGTATAAATCATAAACAATAGTGAATGTCAATGTCGACCGCGGTCCGCCTCACCTTTGTAGGTAAGATTCCCGTTCGCCCATCCATGAAACAAAGAATTTGCTCGGAAATCTTTAGACTCAATAACTCTCTAACGCGTTACCTTGCCAGTAATTACTCTAATTACGCTTGCATGAATAAATACTGTTGAATGTTAATTATCTAAATATTGTAGTCTATTTCGAGGTTTCGGAATTATTATATCAAAAATATATAAATTAAAACAAAAATATATCGTAAGAAAATCCTTTATTGATGTAGCCAGGATCTTCAGGTACATCCTGGCCCTACGTGGAACTGACACCAGGGAGCGATATCCAAACTAAAATCACTGTGAGCGCCTTGAGCCGAGTGATGGTCCCGTATGTGAAATCAACAGCATCAGCTCATAGGCTGGCCCCGGCAGACCTCGCAACGTCATCCCACACTGTTTTTAGCCCAGGTTCCCATTCGAAAGTGACACGTGCACAGGAGCGTTAATGGAGGCACATTAAGAAGCGTCTCCGACACGCTGCCGTTCTTCACATGCTGGGGAAGGCCTCTGCTCTGAATCGAAATCGCTGCTGAATCATCGACCTTCATATTTCATTCACATTTCTGTCTCGCAGAAGGAGACCATCGCTGTCAAGTGTGTATAAATCGTATTTGTTTTACATAAAAGATGACAAGACAAGAGATACACATAATATAATTCATATTATGCTTTTAATGAAAATGGTGCTCGTGAAGACCAACTCCTGAAGTGTGTCGAGAGAAGTGACGGAAAAGACCCTTAAAAATATACGGTGCCGAGTAAAGTTTCCACATAGGAACCCATATAACCTTAACCTCCTTACTGATCATGTCAAGATCTTTTCTCTCTTCTACGATCCCTTTAGTTACTTCTCTGAAATAATGTATTGCATTCAAAATTTAATTCTTTTTCTTTTTTGCGATATGTAAAAATAATTCAAGAGATTAATGGATATAATATGAGAATTCTTTATGTAACTCTGTAGCCTGAAGATATTATCATCCTTTCATATAATTACAGGTAATTATTATAATTAATTACAGTCTGACATTGTGTTGGTCTATTAACTAAGGAATTATAGGTTTTTTCGAAATGTCTGTCCGTTAGTATCCATCTAGCATTCAAATCATGGCCACATACCTACCTAATATCCAGTCTAAGTTAGAGTGAAAATATTCCGGAAAAATCAGCGAGTTTATAAAAACTTAGAATCCCATGCAAAAAGAAAACTCAAAACAAAGACATATTTCTGAAGAACCTCTACTGATCAAAATATTATATACCGTTTTATATACTATCGGGAGTCCGGTGGCCATCTTACTTATACCTACACGTCTTTTCGTGTGTTTTGGAAAGAAGAGCAGGGCCACTGCCTGTTCAATTACTGGCACAATTTATGTTTATTGGTGGCGTTGAACGTCTGCCCGTTTGAGCATGTAACATTTCAAAATATGATAAATTCGACAGGGAAATCCTAGAAAGTAATTTTTACTTACTCTATACAAGGAGCCTAGCCAAAATGCCATTAAGAAAGCGTTAACGCTTTCTTAATGGCAATTTGGCTAGGCTCCCTGAAAAGGTTTTTTTTTATAAAAATCAAATTTATTAAACAGCCAATCCGGCCTTTCAGAGACAGAGGAAATTTATTTAAGAGCAATGCAATGTTTTTAAATAAAATTAATGAAAACATGTTGTGTTTGGTTTAATTGTTTCGAGATTTATTTTCTGTAAAATTCTGCAAAAATAATCTATTTATTCGTCAAATTTATTTCAGATTTTTTTACAGAATGTCGTACCTGCTTTACCTTTTAAAATAATAAAATATTTACTACGAAATAAGGAACACTGATAATTGATACTTATTAGCAAAGTAACAACGATAAATAACAATGATACGATGTCTTACGCCATTGTCTTCTGTAATAATAATAAATAATTACCTTCTTCAAGATTAATGGTATCGTATAAAATCTCATTATCAAAAGAAATATTAAATAAAATGAAAAACATATGATTGCTCTTGTTACATTATACTCCGGTTTATTATCAACACACAAATAGTCCAATTTGATTTCATAGCACATCGTTATGTGTACAAATAAATGACTTGCCCATCGTTAGAATAACTTCACCCGATAATGACTTGTTGACCATATTGGTCCAGCCAAAATCCTACCATCCAGGACTGCAGCTGCATGTACAGCTCATCTACATTACTGATTGAGCCATCACTCATCGGGCCAAAAAGTCTAGACCTTTCAAAAAAAAGCAAATGATTTATATTCTTTACAGGAATCGATAGAGGGATGTATGAAAATAATATTGCTTTGGGTTATCGTTGTTTTAAAAAAATAGGTTAGAGAAAAAAGCTTCTTAAAACCATCTTTAATTCTTAAAACCATCCAGAACCAGAAAAAAAGATTCTTAAAACCATCTTTAATTCTCTGTGTGATAATTAGTTGCTGAGATATCGATGATTAGACACTAACAATTAGTTTTATTCAAACACATAGGACACGTCTAAGGGAAAAGTGGTCAAAAAAAAAGTTTTATAATCACCAATCAACTTTAAACGTTAAACAACTAGCCGTATTGATATTAATCGTTAAAAATAGTGATTTCCAGAAAAATTGAAGTCAGTCAGTCGACCACGGTTTTCTTGAGAAAAGCGCGAAATTCTTTAAATTTTAAGCTTTAAATTGTCTTTTCTACTTACTTCTACGACGACGAATACTTACTTCTAGAAGTAGATTCTACGGCTACTTTATATTTCCATTAGTGTATAATTATTATTATTCTATAATGCTATAGCATTAAACAATAATGATACATTCAATGTAGACATCGTGTGAAACCAGAACCCCTCAGCTCATAAGCGGATAAATTATACGTCATGTTTAAATCTTCCTGCCGGGATAGCTTGCGTCTCCCAGAGCCCAGAGGGAATAAAACACTCTTCCTACATGTTCTTTTTATGGAAGCAATTTCAAATTTTTCGAAAACCTAATTGCGAATTAAAATGACAATATTTATTTGCCTGAAGTAAAGTTTCAAAAAGATATTTATCTTATAACACGTGATAAATATACATTTTATTGAAATATTTATTTATTGTATTATGAATAGGGATGTTGACTAATTTTTTTGATTGATTTTATTTGATAGATATACTATAGACAAACAGGAAAAAAAGACTTTTGTAAAGAAATATGTCCAATTTTAACAAAAAATTAAATAAAGAAAAATAGTTTTTAAAATTGCCCTTGAAACGCTCCAAGCGTCATTACGTCACACACCGCATTCAGAGCTCGCGCTATGTTAGGTGAGTTATGACAGTTTGTACTTAACTCAATGTTCAGTGACGTGCCGACTTAATCATAAGATTGTATGGCTTATAAAAATAAGAAATAAATATAAAAAAAAATGTTCAGTGACGTCATCGCCTTATACGCGTTTGCAGTCACGTAATAATGCATGATAAATAACGCATTTTAAATTAATTTTCTAAATTTTAAGACAAATAAGTAGACTTTTAAAATGTTATTTTACGTTTTCAAATACTGTATTTAATATGTAAAACATAACTTTACATGAATTTGTAACATGTGTCAACATCCCTATTATATTTTATTTTTGTTTTGTAAATGTTTCTCTAGTCATTCTGGTGATTTCGTAATTAAAAGATAAAAAATTACCCTTAGGCGACATTGGTTGTTGTAAAAATCTTAATAAACTGTGATAAAAACCGCAAAAGTTGTTTCGAAATGAATACAATTTAGCGAAAAAACTCACCAGCGGTGTACAATGGGTTGGCAAACGTGACAACCAGGCCTGCCTTCATAGCTCCATGGCAGACCACGACGAACTCTGGTATATTCGGCAGGATCAGGCCAATTCTCTCTCCGGGTTTCAGCTTCATGTGGCCCAACAAGGCTTTGGAGCATCTTTCCACCATCATCCTTGTCATCCCATAGTCGTAGGACCTGCCTGAAGCGCCGCAGGTCTGGAAAAGACGAGGATCAACATAACATCATCGATTACTGCCAATCTGCACACAAGCCTATTTCAATAAAAGATAAATGTCTTTAAATACTTCTAGGAATCCAACTTATAAATATATTTGATTGTAGGTAAGTACTCAAAGATAGGTAGCGACGGTGGTCCAGTGGTGGACGGACTCGGCCTCTTATGCGAGGGGTTCCGGATTCGATCCTGACCCGTCCGTGTGTGCCTTGAAATGGGTTTTTCTAAATTTCTAAGTGCACACGAGACCATCGTTTACTCACCGGTGAAGAAAAACATCGTGAGGAAACCTACATGCCTGATGAGATTGAAAGTCTTTGAAGGTATGTGAAGTTTACCAACCCGCACTGGGCCAGCGTGGTGGACTATTGGCCCATTTCCCTCCTCGCCTAATTTCGAGGAAGGAGACCCGTGCCCAGCAGTGGGACATATAAGAGTTGATACTTTACTCAAAGATATACTTAATACCTATTTTTCTGCGTTGAACACTTTAATATTCTTTAGGAATTTCAAATTTAAAAAAAAAAATATTTAAAAAAATATAATATATTTTTTATTTTTTATTCCAACATATTATGATAATATTTAACTGTAATTGTAACTCAAAGAATATAATATAAATAAATTAAATAAATATCAAATTCTTTTGTAAGTTTTAAATTATAATGTAAAAAAAATGCTCACATAAGCTAATTTAAATTGATGTCTTTAGAATGCTGTTCAGTATGTAGTTATACTGGCTACATAATAACATACGGCGTCGGTGGACTTTGAGTATGACAATTAGTACACTACCTAATGCTAGCTAGCTGTATGAAGATACAAAGTTTACTTCTATTAATATAAGTCAATTATTCGTGAGTCGTGCATTTTCTAACGTAAATGCTTTAGATGAGGTTTTTTTAGATACTGGACCAACAAGCAGTGGCGTAACTACAGGGTGGCAGGGGTGGCAAAATGCCACGGGCCCCCGACCTAAGGGGGCCCCGGGCCCTGGCCCAAGAGGACACGATCTCAGAAATAAATTCTAACGTGACTACTTTTACTGGTGGAGGGCCCCATCCCAAAAATTTGCCACGGGCCCCAAATGGTATAGTTACGCCACTGCCAACCAGTAAAACATATCAATACACGGTTATAAACTTGATTATTGTTTTGGGATTGGAATTCGATTGGCATTTATTATCATGTCTTATGTGAATTTTATTCCTACATAACGAAAATGACCTATAATACTTTTTTATATCATAATGCCCTTCGCAAACGAACAGTCGATGCCTTGCGACTATCGACATTCGATCATTAACATCCACATAACCAGAGGTTATGCAGATGCGTTGCCCTCCTTATTCTCCGCCAGCGCTTGCGAGGTGTCCGCATGCTTGTGACTTGTGAAGGCTTGGGGCTTGCGGCAAGTCACGAATGTGCGGTTCCGGCTTTACACATACTGATTTAGATTTTCTTAAATCTCCTGTAATTTGGTGTCATTCTCCAATCATTATTGATTATTATATTATGTTTCGTATAACTCAACATAATATACCCATATAATGCGTTATATTTTTTAACTTTATAAGGGTTTGATAAAAAACATACAGTCGAATTGATAACCTGCTCTTTTTTTTGAAGTCGGTTAAAAAGTAGGTAGTAGTATTAGTATCTATCTAAAGTTTGTTTGGACATTATTGTTCACGATAAAGGTACTCGAATTAAACATTATCAAATACTAGTACTTATCCAAACCTCAATCATCATCACCAGCCTCCCTCGGTCCTCGCTGAACATAGGCCTTGTTCAATGAACGCCAAGACAATATCATCATCATCATCTTCACTGTTTTTCTAGCCTACTGGACCAAGCATTTGAGTAACGCCATGACGATCGATTTTCCACCACACATCCAACTAGGACCGTCATAAATACTATCAATATTATTTTCTTTGACAGGTTGTCTCATTAGTTGGTCCCAACTCTGAAAATATTACACTAATGTCGTATTTTTTTTCGTAGATATACCAATGCTTTCATAAATAATATATATCTATCGATTTTTTTTTTTTTTTTTTTTTCGGTTGGATCTATGCTAATGGTCCTAGTGACCGTTATGCGTCATCGGAAATGGGGTGATCCGGTTGGATCATCCTATGACGTTAAAAATTTGGGGGGTTGCCCCCCGCCATGTTCATGGCGTCGGGTTTGTACCTAACTTGGTCAGCTACGGTCGACTGGTTTGGAACGGGTGACGTTAGAAACCTATCGTGAGGGCCGGCCCTCCCCTCCCCCGGTAGCGGGGGAGGCGGGTCAAGCGCGGGTCCCGAGCAAGCTGCCGATAGCAGAGTGCTATCGGTGATTACACGGTCTATATTGGTGTCGACTCGTAGCTGATCTGAGCCTATGCTGTCGCGGTTGATCCGGATCAACTGGTCAACGGAGTGTAGGGTTCGACGTCGCATACGACCCCGGGGCCCATGCGGTGTGAATGTGTGCCTAACACCGGCTGTGTTATGTCTGAGTGTGTGTTGTAGCTTACGTCGCGCTTCAGCGTCGCGCTTTAACAGTTCTGTGATTTTATCAACAGGATCGGTTATGACATTCTTAGGTAACCTAGACTTATTAGGTGCTAAGCTATCGGGGGTGTAGTTTGCCGCACTCACGACGAGTGGGTTCGGGTGGAGAAGTGCCTTTTCGAAGTGACGTTCTGACATCGCTTTGAAATGGCCCCTAATCGAATCTAGTCTGAGGTCACGGTGTAGGTCGATGTTTCTTACGTACCACGGGCAACCGGTTGCCACACGTAAGAATTTATTTTGGATCGTTTGGAGGCCTCTGAGTCTATGCTGAGGCACATGCGCGAATGCCACACAGGAGTATGACATGATGGGGCGGATACATGATTTATAGAGGGTGAGCTTGTGCCTGAGGGGCATTTTGCTCTTTTTGTTTATGAGGAAGTACAGTCTACTACTGACGAAACGGGCTTTTTTAGAAATCGCGGCGATGTGTGGTCTAAACGACATCGACCTGTCGAGGGTGACCCCCAGGTACTTGACCTGTCTAACTCTGGGAATAACGACGTTATTTAGTAAGATTGGTTTCATCGTGAACCATGTTTGTCTGCGTTTAGGTAAGCGTGTCTTTCTCTTACGAGAGAAATGAATCGACGCGCTTTTATCGGGGTTAATAGCTATTCTCCATTTTGCGAACCAGTTGCCTAGTTCGGTGACGGCACGTTGGAGAAATAGCGATGCTCTATTAGCATTAGGGTGGGTAACGTATAGAGCTGTATCGTCAGCGAAGAGAGCCAGTTTGACGTCCGGAGGTCTGGGGATATCTGATGTGTACAGATTGTATAGAGTTGGGGACAGCACGGAGCCCTGGGGGACTCCGGCCCTCAGAGGTCTCAGGGAAGAGAGGGTGCCTTCGACCCTATACCTAAAAGACCGGTTTGACAGATAGTCGCGGATGATGATGACTAGCCTATCCGGTATTCCTAGCTTGTACAGTTTGTACACGAGGCCTTCGTGCCATATCCTATCGAAGGCCTTTGCTACATCGAAAAATACGGCGCACGTATCGCGGGAGTTCTTTTTATTGAAACCTCTGAGTATGTCTTCGGTCATACGATGGACTTGCCTTGGACAGCAGTGGTTTTCGCGGAAGGCGAATTGCTCGTCTATGAACAGGTTCTTTTCGCCTATAACGGCTTTGAGCCGCTTAAGCAGAACCCGTTCGTAGATTTTGCCAATCGAGCTTAGTAGACTGATGGGCCGATAGCTAGACGGTTCCGTGCCCGGTTTGCCGGGCTTAGGTATGCCGATAACCGTAGCTTCTTTCCATTGGTCTGGGAACCTACAGCCCTTTAGGAGGGCGTTGAAAATGCTAACCAGGAGGTAAACAAGAGCGGGTGGGAGTATTTTAATGACTTTGTTGGAAATCCCGTCCGGCCCGGGGGCCTTCTTGGAGTGAAGTCGTTTGATAATGTCTTGGACTTCTTCTACATCCGTCGGAGGGATAGGATCCCCCTCCGGCGGCGCAGAAGTCTTCGACTCTACTACCCTAATTACCTCCTCTACGTGGGAGCCTATGGAGGGTGAGGGGGTAGTGATGTTTGGGGTACACTGGCTCTCTAGTGTATCGGCTAATAGTTCCGCCTTGTCGGCGTCCTCTAGTGCAGGCGCGCGATTAGGTCTTTTTAATGGCGGCATAGATGCCTCCGTTTTCTTTCTAAATGAACGAGCGAGTGGCCAGTAGGCCACATGGGAGGGTGAGATTTCACTAAGGAGGCGATCCCACTTTTCGGCTTTGTGCTCTAAGATGCGTGTTTTAACGTCTCTTTCGAGGTTACGGAGGTCACGACGATACTCGTCCGCCGGGTAGCGAGCGTATCTGCGCCTTGCGGTGTTTTTGGCGCGTATGAGTGCTTTAATGTCATCCGGGAGCTCCCAGTGTCCATCGCTGGACGTTGAGATCTCCCTAGATGACTTTTCCATCGTCGCTACCAGATGGTCGGTAAGGTTGGAACTGGCCGCAATGGCCGCCTCGGGACTCTCTATAGTGTCCGGAATGTTGTCGAGTTGACTCGAGCGAAGTGAATTTAAATTTTCATTTAGTAATTTAAAGTCGATGATCTTTTTCTTTTGATTTTTAGTATTATTCTCGGGGTTACCTAATTGAATTAATACTGGTCTGTGGTCTGAGTTAAGCTCGTGTACTGTTTGAATAGAATGCACCAGAAGGGATACATTGCGTATTATACATATGTCTAATATGGATGGCCGCACATTACTCCTATCGCTGTTTGCGAAGTCGTAGCGTGTTGGCTCATCTGGGGCGACTACTGTACAGGCTAGATCATCGACGGCGCGGCAGAGAATTATACCATTTTTATTGTTTTCTCTGCAGCCCCATGCCTGATTTTTACTGTTTAGGTCGCCGGCTATAAAGACGGCGTTGCCTAGTTCTAATAGCGATTTGAGATCGCTGAAGAGTAATGTTTTATTGCACGATTGATATACCGAGGCGATGATGATCGACTGATGGCCGGTCATGCTCACCTGGCAGACGGACGCCTCCAGTGAAGCTAGAGGCGGTGTGTCTAATGGGATGCAATGGAGTGTTCTTTTGTAATAAATTAGTGTACCTCCGAGTCGGGATCGCAACCTATCATTCCTAACGATATTATAATTAGGGATACGCGGATTGCTATTACATGGTTTTAGAAACGTTTCCTGCACAAGGAGGACGTCAACATCGTATTTTTTTACGAAAATGCGAATTTCCTCTAAATTCGCGCTAATGCCGTTCGCGTTGAACGACACTAGTCGGAGCGAACGCGGTTTTGTCCTAGCCGTGGTAGCCATTTAAGGGCTTTGAGAGGGGGGGGACCTAATCTTGGCGACCAGGGTGGCATGTTCACTATATGCCTGGCATGTCTGCTGTAGGGTGGTGGCGGCGCGTAGTTTGCGGGCCAGGACGGCTAGCTCTTCTGGATCTATACCGCAGAGAGCCTGATAGACAAACGCTAGGTTTATCCCGAATTCGTCGGTGGGGGAAGCGGGACAGCTGGGGGCTGCTCGTACCTTCGTACTTGCAGGGGGGGCTTGCTGCCTGCTTACTGCCGCTGGGGGGCTTGGAGGGCCCGGAGCGGGTTTTGCGGGTGCAGACGGCTGGGAAGCCGCTCTGTCATGCCACGCGTTCGTCTTAGGGGGCGGAGCGGGGACATACTTCTCCTCCCTGGGTCGGGTGGTGGATCTGGGAGCAGGACCAGGTTTTTTCCCGGCTCTCCTCCCTTTCCTTACCACCGCGGGGGCTTTCGGGCAGCCGCGGTAGTTAGCCGGGTGCCCTTGGCCTCTGCAGATGACACAGCTAGGTGGTTCCGTAGCTGTGGCCCTATCGCGGGGACAGTCGGGGGTCCCGTGGTCGCCGAGACACTTAACGCACCTGGGGTGCGCCTGGCAATTTCTTGCCGAATGACCATATAATTGGCAACGATGACATTGCCCTATGATGCCCCTTTTACGGGGGGACTCTACCTTTAGCCCGGTCATGTTACACACGGCCCGGACATTAAATATTGCTTTCGCCGCCGGCGTTAGCGGCAGGATGACAAGTACCATCTTGTACTTGAATTTGTTGCGGGGGTGGTACATCCTATGTACCTCCTCCACAGGGTATCCCTGGAGGATCAAGTCCTCCTTGATTTCGGACGGGTCCATATCCCGGGGGACACCGCCGATGACAACACGCAGTACGCGCTCATCTTCGAGCGCGTACGTGTGGTATCCTATTTTGTTGGCGCTTAAGAAAGCGGTCAACCTACGGTGGTCATTAGAGTCCGCCACTTGGACTCTTATGCCGTCTGCGCACGAACGTGCAGATTTGTATAAAATCTGCTTCGCGTAAATAGCCTTCGAGACTATAGTCCAGCTTTTTGTGTCCTGGACGACTATCGGGGGGGGCGCTTTCGTGCGCGTTTCGGTGTCCATGCCCTCGTTTGGGGTGGACGCCGATGTACCGGGCGCGGGGGACGCGACTTGGTCGCGCCTGGTGACCTGCGGCGATGATGATGATGCCGCTTTAGCCTTGTTGCCCTGAGGGGGCGGGGTCCCTACCTTCGGAGCCTTAGGCGGGGGGGATGGCGCGGAGGACGGCGCGGACCCGGAGTCCGGGCGCCGCCTCTTCTTTTTATTGCGGACCTCCGTGAATCCGCTGTTGGTGGTCTCCTCCTCGGAGGAGCTGCCGGCTACCGACATCTCCTCCTCTGACGGAGTCGACGAGCGGGAAGTCCGCGTGTTTTCCGATCCGGCATCGGTTGTGCCGGACTCGGTTCCTATCGCGCCGTCGTCGGTTGACGCGGCGGGGGGCGCGGGTGAGTCAGTCGAGAACCTCCTCACTTGTTTTCTGTGGCTACTGCCTGATTTTTGCGCGTAGGCTTTTAATTTCTCTTCGAAGTCGGGCACGTATTCCCGCAGGAGAGCCATAAGGGCCTCTTTGGGGATGTCTGGTAATTCCGCCATATTATTTGTTTGGTTTAAGATGTCTATATAAACCGGTCGTCATTAAGACGCCATTGTGTTCCTACCCTCCCGCCTGGCGGGAGGTGTGTAACAAAGGAAATAAAACGGTCGTCTACCTGGGCAGGTACCGGGACGCAACCCAAGTAGGTGTGTAAATAACGAAAACAACTTACGTGTTCGGCTTCGGGAACACACTTTTCGCTATGCGAGCGATTAATAACGCGGCACTATCTCAACGAACGCGACTATGTGGCACCGGAACACCACTTAATTACGAACGCGGTTCTAAGCGCGCGATATAACGGACGGGTTTAAACGCGATTGAGTCGTCTGACGGCCTCAATATCTAAGAGCACTTGTAAACTGTACGAAACGCACTAGGATGACGCAACACTGACTCTAACAATAGACAAAGGACAGTACTGGGGCACAGCCTTTGTCTACGAGAACAATGGAGCGCGAGAACTTGTACCTGCGCAGAGAGCGTAGGGACAAATAGGTCTGTGCGTGTTGGCGGACACGCACCGAATCCTATATATCTATCGAAGTTCTAAGAACGGACTATGGACTTTGGACAACGACGCGGTAATTTTGGTCACCCAAAACATAACGTACCATTGGTTGTGGAACAAGAACTTTCTAATACTCAATACCTTGCGTCACACTGCTGAGAACAAAATGTGGTCTGCTGAGAACAAAATCTTGGTCGCGGGTTCAAATACACGATGATGAATATGGATGTTTTAATGATACATGTGAATTCATTTGTATAAAATTATTATATGGAACGTTTTATGAACGAATCAAGGGATCTAAGAGAAAATAATGCATGTTGATTAAGTATATTGCTAAACTCTATAATAAAATAAATAAGAAATTCAATATATATACAATGACAAAATTTGAAGTTAAAAAGATACTATTAAATGAACTCAAAAATTGGACTTATGTGGAAACCGAGAACATAATATACGGATAACACAAGTACACGCGAGTGTATCACACGTATTCTCTCTCCTTCACGCACACGCACACACACGCGCACACACACACACACACACACACACACACACACACACACACACACACACACTATATTCTTATATAAAATGGATTACGATTCTAGTGGAGTATCCAATTGTTATGGAACACTAATGTTATGGAAGAGCGGGATCTCCTAACACAAGTCTATATGTACTTAAAAGGAGATCCCAATCACGATTCAGCCTTTGTAACATCCTAGATATGAATAAAGTTTATTATTATTATTATTATTATTATTATATAATAGCAATATTGCAATCATAGAAATCTAAATTATAATTAGTATATTGTTAAGGTAGATAAAGTGTTGGTCGGCAGGTCCGCGTTGGATGCAAGTAGCAAGCGATCGGTCGTCTTGGCGCACTTTGAGGGAAGCCTATGTTCAGCAGTGGACGGATAAAGGCTGATGATGATGATGATGATGATATTATTTAGATTTCTATGATGGAAATGCTTGTAAATGGCTCTTTTAAGTTATTTTATAATATTTAAGAATCCATTTTGTACACTTAGTTGCAGTAAATACTGTGACTTTGACTTCGCAACGCTGTGTGAATGTTAGTTAATATTTATTACAAGTTATTTTATTAGTATTTCCGGCTCTCGCGAACCTACTACTATTGACGCTGTTTAGTTGTTCTTTATATATGTAACTATCATAATTGAATCACACACAGATTTTGTTTGCCCAGTATTTATTAAATATAGGCAATGTCGTGACATGCGAAGAAGTGATAATGAACTTACTACTACTTACTACGAATATCGAATAATATAAGGAAGCGCTGGTAACGAGAGACTTTATTTAATATGGTTTACATATGAATAAGTATTTAGTATGTATATATAAATTAAAACCACTATAAAGAACGTACCTACCTACTAATTAATAATTAAAGTTTTGAGAACGACCATTAACTACACAATATTATACCATGTAAGTAGAGTTGTATATAAGTAATTATTTTTGTACCTAAATCATAGAAGTATATATTTCCATTATACAATATATCTGTATGTAAACAGTGAAAGAAAACAAGAGGTGTATTCGTGGAAACCACATTCCAACAGATCCAGGGCATAATGATGGCCGATGGCCGTTGCCATCCACGGGGTCGTTAGGAGTTGCCTGCTGTAAAACCACCACTTTCCTGATTTTGTACTTGTTTCCACTCGTTTATTGGAGGTGTGCCCTGTTTTTAAAACTGTCCGCAATTTATGGCATTCAAGAGTTGCCAATTCAAATACAAAATGGAAATACTGCATTCCACCAGACCCCTTATAAAGTGTTCAATTTATGCAGTTTCCTTCCGTCGGTACTTAGAGCTATAAATCGCACGTAATTTCTTCATATTTGTAAGGATTTCGGCAGTCCTTGTGCATGCATTTGGTTTGTATTGCATATTTTTATGCGAATTAATAAATACTCATCGGTCGCACATAACTTATTTAATAAAAATATAATCGGAAAAGTTGTTTAGTTATTACATAAAAATTATGGTTAAAAATATATGACGGGATATACTTTAGTTGAAATATAACGTATTTTTTTTACTAAATTAATTTATTTACGCAATATATCGATTTGATATTTACAGAATATGCAATTAGTGATTGATAAACCAGTGAGGGAAAACATCGTGAAAAAACCTGTATACCTGATAAGATAAGATTGAAAGTCTTTGAAGGTATGTGAAGTTCACCAACCCATATTGGGCCAGCGCATCGTTGAACTATGGCCCATTAGGCCATTACCCTCCTCGCCTAATTTCGAGGTAGAAACCCTTAGCCAGTAGTGGGATATACATATAGGGGCTACTTTACTTTTTACTATATTGACTTGCATTCATTAATGTATGATCAATTACAATAAACTCATCTGTCTGAATGTCATCATAAGATCTATGATCTGAAATGAATTCATATAACCCGTATATTTTAAAAATAGCTTCTCTTTAATAGCGAGTTGAGGTTTTCATAGCACTTAAACAAACATGGTACATACCTACAGAGATTTAAAAAGGTATTGGTGCATTTTATTACACTTGTCTTGTTAATGTGTAAATGAGACTAAGGCCTTTGCCACACTAGACGGAAATTCCGTCACCGAAGTTGCGCGGCGGTCAATCCGTTCTATACGGTACCAGCCACATTGAATATTCACTGAATATTCAGTCGCAGATCATCAGTGACGGTCCGCTCCGATCGCGGTTGTATTGGCGTTTCGCCGTGGAAGTTCGGCGACGGAATTTCCGTCTAGTGTGACAAAGGCCTAAAAGTGCATTAAGCCGATACTGAGACCGGGCAAGGGCGCTCTGCCAATTTCTCCGCGTCTTGAGTTGTATTCAGTGTTATATCCGCTGCATGTCGTACTAATTTATCTCTTTATAGTCGACGAGAAAACAACCACCGCACTAGGGCTATCACGTGGTTTGACTACACACAATACCGAAAAAATAAGAAATTATAAAACATATAAGATAGTCAACTGTCAAGGGTATATTATGTTTTATAATTTCTTGTTGCAGTTGATTTTTATTGTAGGAATCGTTACGCAGAATACATAAAATGGCTTCTGTATAAATTCAGCAAAACTTAAATTTTACATTGCATTCCCTCAAACATGCAAAGATTCAATTGTAATTGTGTCTCGGTATAGTAGTACATATTACAGTCTTCGTATAACACCTAGGCTTGAGTATAATATTCTCCTTGGGGTATAATATTCTGTGGACCTAGGTCAGCCATCTGCTCGCCTACCTACCGATTGAGCATAAAGGCCAAAAATTCTTTCTGCCTATATCTATGATCTAATAGCAAAACATGACCGTACTGTATAAGTAATGTCTACATTCATCTATTATTTCAACAATCCGTCTAGTAATACAGATAACAGATATCGCTGCTAACGTAAACATTAGAATCGTAAACGGCGGCAAACGTTACTCGGTAAACCATAGATATCTATTTATGTTTATCTATAAACTAGAATTACATAAAAGCGACGGGATATAAACAAAAATAAAGAAATACCTACCTATATTTCTTTTTCCCGAGGTGGAAGGAGGTTTCTTTTGAACATTATGAACTTGAGAATCCGTACATTCATGCATTGTATCATAGAAGGGCAAACGAACAGTCTAAGCCTTGCGATCTACACTAATTAACATCAACATAACCAGAGGTTATGCAGATGCGTTGCCTTTTCCCTATTCTCCCCGATAGACCGCCGGAAACTCACAAATCGTCGTGCCGGCCCAATTTGGATGCAAAACAACATGGAACTACCTCTTATTACAATTGCTTCTCTACTAGAATTAACTGTACGGTGTACCTACTTATATGAATATTTTGAAAAAGCAGTGTTTGTGAGTTAGAATGTTAGACGCAATCTACAAAACTACAATGTAGAAAATATTCTATATAAATATACAAGGATAAGTTATAGTCTTATCATTTTGATGTGTAAGCTATATTATTATAAAGTTTCATGAAAATCCATTCAGTAGTTATGGCGTGAAAGAGCAACAAATACACATTTATACATCTATGGACTCCTAGCGGTCCACCTTGACCACTTTGAAAATCAATGTTCTAATTGAATCCTGAATTAGATTATGATTCTGAAACATTCTCAGCAGAGCCCTTTCTGCTGAAGCTGGTTAATGGCCGCTTAAAATATTGAATGAGATTGAATTGATTATTTCTCGAAGGATACTCTCTACCGAACATGATGAGATTGAAAACAACAGAACTTGTCATCCGGTCTTATTCCATTCCAGCGCCGCGACGAGCTCGTCTCGGCGCACCGCGTTGACGGCGCTAGGGTGTTTTATATGGTTTGACAAGCTTAGTGAATACCAAGCTGAATTCACAGCGCTGTCACAGCGTTGCGACAGCGCTGCGTTTCTTACAGAATAGCACTGCCACAGTGCACTGCTCTAAAGTACGTTAAAGTAAAGATACTTGTCATGTAATGGTGGAATGTATGGAACCTTTAAAATTAGAAGATTTTTATATATAAGGATAATATGTTTTTATAATTTAAATGAGAAGAATTATTATATGTAGTATAAGTATGTTAATTTTTTAACCTTCAACAAATAATTTAACGTAGATATTATGGTAATTTTAAAATTAACTATACCATAATTAAACAATACAAACATAAACATAAAAATACCAACATAAAATATTTTCTTAAAAAAGACATGAAACATTGTCATTTTTTAAGACGTTTCAGTCTAAGAAGAATGACCGAATTGATTGGTCGAAAAATACGTTAGCCTTGTACCTCACATCTCACTATCTTATCTTTGTTTATTTGTAGTTCATGTCTAAGGAGACTAAATAAAAATATGTATAGAATAATGGGACAATATTTAGACAATAATATAATCAGAGAATCGAATTCTTGAGACTCATATTGTAGTCTATCTATCTAGGTAAATGATAACGTAGTCCGGTTATGACTAATTCCAATATCTAAGCATTTTTGATTCATTTCTCTGTCAGTTTTTGATATGACAAATATATTATTGGGAAATCGCCGTGTACAATCTTACAAAAGGCTTTTGCATAGCAGGAAATTCAAAGTTTCCTGTTCTCTATAAATAAATATAATATATTTTGATTAGCTATGATACACATCGAATTGAATACTAGTTTATAAAACATTTAGATTTTAGTGACATTTGTCCAATAAACCTAGCACGAGACTATAGCTCGCCGGTGTCGGAAACATCGCGAGAAAACCCGCATGCTTGATGGATAGGGGAATAGATATTATAAGATAACTTAAAACCTGTGGATGCAATTTTTATAAAAAGTAATTAAAAATTGGCCTAAATCGGTCCGAAATACGGATACACTGAGATCTAAGTTTTGTTAACTTTGGTTTGCAATTCAAGTAACAACTAAGAACTTTGCTTGTATTTATATATAGAATTGTATTTTTATTTTTCTCATCTTAATGCTACATTTGTGTACATTGTCCTATTACATTTATTTATCCAAATTATTTGTTTATTGGTGCCAAAAGTAAGGTAGCCTTAACCTTCCACATCTATTTATATCATTCCTATCATAGTCGACTGCACCCGCGTGTTTTACACTGAACTTTGTACTCTAAACAACATGGGAGGGACAATAATTATTTACTGTAGATAATTGGTACAGGTCTACATGTTTCATTAATCCATTATTGTGAATTAGTGTCCCTGAGAAACTATATTTATATTATACTTATGCGTCGTTGTATTTTTACCTCATCTTATTTTTGGATAATTTTATAGTTCGTTTACACCAAATTTATTAATTCTTTATTAAATATTCTAATGATATTACAAAAAATAATTATAACAATACTAAAATAATTTTCTATCCGCAATACAAAATTACGATAAAAAAAGCATTTTTGTTTTTGTAATAAGTAAATAGAAAGGACTTACCACACATGGAGCATCTGCCCACATTTCAACATCTTGAAATACATGGTCAGTCAAATTCTCCTTTCCGATATTAATTTCACCATAGGGTGAACTTAAAACATTTTGCTCTAACACCGTTACTGGCTGAGTGGCAAAACAACGAGTAAAATTTTGCGATTTAAAAAGTTTTGATTCTGGATTTTTGCATTCTTGTTTCAAATTGTTTAAAATCAGCCGCGCTAGACTCCCGCGCAATATTTTCAAATGAGACATTTTCAAATGTTTTCCCGCGTAACGTCAGCGCTTAAATGTTGTTGCCGCCGATTGAGTCGAGTTTTGTTTTGGCGCGCACACGGCGGACTGTTTCGTCATAGGACAAGGTCCAATATTTATCCCACGTACCGCTTGAAACATTTAATATGTTTTATCAACTTTCTATGTATATTTTTATACATTTTAAACTTCGCTCAACTAAGAGACCTGCTTAGTAGATCGGTGTCAATTGCCAGGCCCAAAAACTCTATAAAATACATTTTTAAGGTTAAACCGATTGTAATACTTATTGATTAAGAAACAAACAAACAACAACAACTCTTACAGTGAGAAAAATCCGAAAATCAGAATAATAGTGTCAGTATGTAACCACTGCTAAACTAAGGACTACCAAATTGGGCAATAATTTGGTTTTTCACCGGGATATTATTCCTGAATTATCCAGACCTGGGGACCTAGCGAAAATGCCATTAAGAAAGCGTTAGCGAAGTTCGAAATGATAAAATGTATAGGATGGACCACGTGATTAAGCGCGGCCTTATGTCAATCCCATACATTTTATCATTTTCGAACTTCGCTAACGCTTTCTTAATGGCATTTTGGCTAGGCCCCCAGATGTCCGAATAAAATTCAAAGTGACTGGGTAGGCAGAAACCAAAGATCAAAACACGAAATGAAAAAAAGTATAAAGCTCCTGCCTGCCTTTTTTATACATGCCTACAACTATAATATTTCATCGGATCGAATATCGTCTCATAAAAATGGAAAGCGTAGTCTTTCCGAATGAATACCGATTAGGTACTTCGAAACCTTAAAAGGGACAATTACTATCGAACAAGAGTATAACGACGTCAGCATTTAATGTTTACTTTAAAGTAAATTAGACCGCGTGATAAGAATTGTGAAACAAGTACATACTACCGTAGCCAAGCCCTTCCGTTAGTAGGTACAGCGGCTCGAAAGGGCTTAGTACGGGTTTATAATTTATTTATAACTGTAGTAGAAATATTTCACAATTACATTACAGTAAATCTGTACATCTTCATATTTTGTATCAGTACTCGATATGTATCTTTATCTTTAAAGATATCTAATGCTTGAATTGTTTTAAAGATATCAAAAAGTCAGACAAGCAAAAGTCGGATTCGCACGCTAAGCGTTCCGAAAAACATGTTATTATGTAATAAAACAAATAGTCAATTTTCAGAGTTTTCCTCTTTGGCATAGAAATCTAAATAATAAAGTAATTGATCTACATTACCCTAATATTTAGATTTCTATGGTTTTCAGTCAGGTTTTCCGTTTTTCAGACCTGTCCATCTGTCAAACCAAAACCTATCGTATCACTTCTCGATCTTTTAACTAAGACAAAGTAAAGCCTTTGATTTGATACCGACAGACAAACGGTGAAACCAGTATAGGATTACAGATCGTTTTGTAATTTTGAGGAACGGGACTCTAAAAAATTACAAGCTAGCTGATATCTACGGTTTGACGCGTCATAACGTAGTAGGTACTAGAGCAGAATAGGGCGATAACGGCATTTACAGCCTGTACAGAAATTAAAAAATCCTGCATTTATGTAGCCACTCCCTTCGACTTTAGACGGTAGTACATAAACTTACATTCCATCGACCCAGGCAGGAGTTCCGTGCTGCTCTTAGCTCTATGCAGTCCATACAAAAATAATATCCAAAATTTTCAGCAATATCAGGGTTTTTATTTTTCTGGTAATAGGCCTCTTCTGGTAATATAACCTGGTCCTACGCTAGTATTGTCGTAAGTACATGAGCTGTAAATAAAGTGTATCAGAAATACCTTAGGCCTTAGCCTACATGGCTACATGGGATAGCAAAAAATTGATTTTAGATGTACAATTATATTATTTATAGTATTGTTGTGCATAAAAATGTTGTTTCATTAAAAAGATATAAGTATAAGATTATTTTTAGCATCTTTTAACGGTTTTTGAATGAAATATTTTAATATTTGCCGTCTTGCGGCACTCAGCCCACCCTTAAATATAAATAAAAAATTCAACGTTCCAATCTACAAATATTTGTTCGACCCACATTTCTTATTTGCAAGATTAGAATCTTGTTTAGGTATTCTAATCTCGTTAAAATTAAAATTCCCATATCTAAAAATATCCGGCTGCAATTCTACCACAAAATTGTTTCTACTTGATTGACGCTGTTAAAAAAAGGCAGGACAATTACCGCCACCAAAACCAAGAAAATAACAATAATTATGTTTCAGGGTAGGCAACGCACGATTAAAACGGCTTGTCTCAGAGTAGTTTATGTTCATAGACAATATTATTTGTTATTCAAAGTAACATTATATTTCAAATGGATTTTATTTAATAGAGGACATGTGTTAAACAATTTGATTGCCCTCGATAGTATCAGCTGGTGCTTATCAAATTGCATGTCTTAACAATAATAGTTTTTGTAGGTGTAAAACTAGACTTGACGTACTTTGTAGTAGTATAAGTACTGATAGCTTTTTCCGGATAAAAGTTTATTTTTGTAATGTTTTATTTATAAAAAAATCTACATATAATAAAAAAACTATGTAAAGGCTCCTCATACTTTTCTTCAACGGTAGGAGAGGTGATGATGTCCTTGTTTTACTATTTTATGAAAACTGAGATTTAAAAGGGTTCACAAAAAAGAAGATTTGGAAAATAATAACAACCATTTATTTAAACCAATTTTAAATAATCCATTACCCGTAATTACAATTTAAGCATGACACATTTAGGTACATTTATCCGGTACAGTCTATTTTATTACAGTCGTAAATTAATAAAATAATAACAGTTATATATTATCTGTTGGTAGATTAGTGTTGCGTCATTGCCATAAAATAAGAGTCAGAATTTGTATTACAAAGTATTTAAAAAAAGAATTATATCAAACCTAGCGCTATAGCACCAAAGATATGATGAGATATAATATTATGCTTTTGTGACGTCTTAGATAAAAATTCAATTTCAATTTATTCTACAGTTCAAAATCAGAACTGGCAATAATAAATTAATGGCGCCAAATTAGTTTCAAATGAATAAATAATGGATATGCATACTATAAACTAATAGTAGCGAGACGTCTGCAAACAAGACCTAATCAAGCTAATTTAGTACATCAAATGCAACAACTACGCATCAAGACATTACATAAACACTACTGAATAGATCTCTACAGAATTTCACACGAATAAAAATATGTATAACTTTATTTCCGGAATATATTCCATCACTTTTTATACATTTTTTTTTTTATATTATAGAACTAAATTAATTTTTAATTTTATAATGCTTATACATAACATACAGCCGATATAAATAAAAATTGCACTTGAATATTAAAAATATATAATAATAGTATTAGAAATGCGTAGATGTTTCTAAATCGTGTTTTGCTTTTCAAACTTAAACACATACGAAAACAATTTAGGCAGTTTATTGTCTTACTTATCATCTTTTATTTATTTATATTTTTAAATTAAAAAAAAATTGAGAAAATTGCTACTTATATTGTATTGCATTGTAATTTGTTATCTCTTTTTTTTGCAATTCTTTTTTGTTGCCATCCGTTGTAATTAAAATGCACAAAAGAGTTTTTTTATACAATAATCGATCGTTGGTACAAAATGTTTTCTACATAAGTATATATAAAAAAATAAAGACACGTTGTATAAGTAAAGAATGAAATGAAACAATCTAAAAAAAAGGTATTTTCATCTATTCCTGAAAATATAATCTGTTTGAGGTTAAATATTTTTGATAGAGGATAATAGTACAAAGAGATATAGAAGAGTTACAAGAGAAATAGACGAACAAATTAGACCAACTCGTAGTCGTATAATAAAAATAGAAACATTTTGAACTATTAAGCCGGAGATAGTGGTCATTTTCGAGCCCAGTCTCGAATCCATAAGTTTGGTTAAATTCATTCACTCATTCATTTAAACTATATAGGGTCAGAGGGTTATATGTAAGAATCAAATAACGAATTCAGAAACAAAAATAGAATATAAACTTTTTTAAATATGGAAAGTAATAAAGTTTGAACCAAAAATCTGTGCACCATATTATAAAATTCGTTGTTGTGTTACTCGAGGCTTAATTAGGAGGCTCTTAACTGGTGCTAAGTACACAATTTAATCCAGAAACTTCCTTTTTTGTACGAAACAATATGCGCCTTATAGCGACCGTCTAAGTGATCTATCCTTATTTTACATTATTCCTTTTTTGAAAATGATGTTCCAATTATGTTCTAATATAACTAAAATGCTTAAATTTTTTACAGGTGTGTGTTACGAACGTCCATATATATGTAAAACACTTACATGTACACTTTTAATATCGACATTCCATATACTAATTTCCCCATATGTAACAATTAATGAACATATTTAATTTATATATTTATTTACAATTCAACTAGCTTTCCTGTACATCGGTGTCTTTGGGTTTCTTGGCGGAGGCGAACGTCTGGTGGGCGATGAGATCTTTGAAGTACCCACCGGGTTTGAGCATCAACTCCCTGTACGGTCCCTGTTCGACGATGGCACCGTCGTCTATGACCGCCACCTCATCGGCCGACTGTATGGTACTCAGTCTGTGCGCGATGGTCAGTACCGTCCTGTCTTTGCTGATCTCTTTCAGCGCCTTGTCGACAAGATACTCCGAGTATGTGTCCAGTGCTGACGTTGCCTCGTCCAGTATGAGGATTTTGGGGTTCTGTAAAATTGTTAACATTAGACCACATTAGCTATTCATATTGTATTTATTGTGCAGCATTCGGTTCAGATTAAAAGTTCATTCGGTAATAATATTTATATATTTCAGCATCTGCCTAGCCTTTTTCCAAATACATTTTTGGGGTCAGCTTGCCAGTGTAACCGGATTCAGCTGAATACCAGTATTTTATATGGAGCCTATCTGACCTCCACAACCCAGTATTGGTTGATACGGTACCCCATGGTAAGACTGGTTGTCAGACTCTGGTTTATGACGATCCGTAACGACTGCCAAAGATTCACGAATAATAGCCGGAACCAATGGCTTAACATTCTATCAGATCAGATCAGGCACAGAGGTATGTAAAGATGGTCACCCATCCACGGACCAACATCAGCAAGCTTTGCTTGACGTGGTGAATCGATCCGCGCGGCTATTACTACTGAGCCATGAGTTTGAGGTTCATGAGGCTATAGGAAACGAAAAGACTTATATATACTAATATTATAAAAAGGAAAGATTTGATTGTTTGTTTGTATTGAGTGGCTCTTAAACTATTTGACCGATTTGAAAAATTCTTTCACTGTTGGGAAGCTACACTATCCCCAGTGAACATAGGCTATATTAAATTTTCAAAAAGTTAGGGACCCGTTTTAAATCTTAGTTGACGCAGGAGAAGCTGCATACTAGCTAGTATTTTATATATTTTTGCATTATCGTTACTCCGTTCATCCGACGGTGGTGAGGCAGAGACCCGCCCCAGGAACAAACCCGACGCCATGAAACCGTGGAAGTTACACTCCACGGCTGGCGGGGGGCAACCCACACTTACTATATCACTGGGTGATACCAACCGGCTCACCCCACTACCGGTAAGGACTAGGGCCACTAGGGCCATTAGCATAGCTCCAACCGAAAAAAAATCGTTGCTCCGACCAGGATTCCACCCACCTTGAGTATGGCCCGGGCGATGGCGACCCTCTGCTTCTGTCCCCCGCTTAGCTGCGAGCCCCTCGCTCCCACCTCCCTCGTCCACCCGGACTCGCCCGCCACCAGCTCTTGAAGCTGGGCAGTGCGAGCCGCGCATAGCCATAGTTTTTCCTGTAATGTATATTTTGAAAAATATTATTGTCAATGCACGACTATGGTCCAGTGATGAATGGAATCTGTCTCTTATGCGAGATGTTCCAGGTTCGATCCTGACCCGTCCGTGTGTGCCTTGAAATAGGTTTTCTTAAATTTCTTAGTGCACCCCAAACACGTGACCATCGCTCGCTCACTGATGAAGGAAAACATCGTGAGGAAACCTGCATGCCTGACATTGAAAGTCTTTGACGGTATGTGAAGTTCGCCAACCCGCACTGTGCCAGCGCATCGGTGAACTATGGCCCATTACCCTCCTCGCCTGATTTCGAGGAGGAGACCCGTGCCCAGCAGTGGGACATAAAGGGTTGATACTTTACTTTTTTATTTTTTATTATTGTCAATATAATGAATTAGCAAATTTTTAAGGTTAATTTAAGTTAGAAAACAGTATATTATGATTCTTCACCCACATTCAGGCTGATCAGATGATGACGACGAATCAGAGGATGTTAGGCCATAGTTCACGTATGCGGGTTGGTGAACTTCATCCGCCGTTAAAGATTTCTTTTTAGAAGAGAAAGATTCTAAGAGAAAAACTTAAAATCCTCACCAAATCAACATCTGACTGTTCATCTGTGGCTCCGTACAATATATTATCCTTTATCGAACCCGAGAATAGCACCGGCTCCTGAAATATAAATAAATAATAGTTAAGACAACAATTAGAAATGGTGTACCGATATAATTCTGTGAACTGTATCTTGATATTCAATAATTGCAGTTATTTATCTTTGGGGAGCCGTTTCTCGGAAGAAATGGGCGGTTCTAGCAGGGGCGTAACTAAAATAATAGTTTTATCGTTTAATTTACCCTTAAATCATCGAGTATATGACATGAATAGAGCTGTAATATTAGCTGTATTTTGTATAAAATCAAATTACGCCAAAGGAGACGGTCCAAAATTGTATGGGACCTTGGTGTACTTTTGTACACATAATGATATAAAGAAAAATAAATATTCAAACAGTTTTAATTTGTTCATATCCATAAATTCTTTTCAATTTCTGCGTAAGCATAATTTAATATTTCCAAGATATGCAACACTACATGATATAATAATGGCGTATGAATATTTTCTTTAGCGTTTATGGCTATAAATCTATGTCCAAATAAAAAGTTTAAGTCGTCAAAACATCCACAAAAATGCAAGAAAGCTTGAAATAGATACAAAAAGTTACAAAAGTACCATGAGTGACGCCATTTTTCAATAATGACGTTTAAGTAATAACCGCCATCTTTGTGTGGAATAGCTAGTATTTGAAAAACTTGATAATATTTTTAATTTTTTGCACGTAACTTATTACGATAAACTAGTTTATTTTATTTTTAATGAAATCTATGTATTTTTATTTATTTATAGTATACTGTACAAGACTAGACCAGAAATGGACCGTCTCCTTTGTGCTGCGATGCTGCTCTGCGCTCTGATTGGCCGACTCATGGCCACTACTAGATGATTGGCCGATGAATGTACACGCATATCAGTGACTGGTTTAATTGCTATTTCATCAATGACAAATCACTGACCAGTGGATTTTCCGTTCGGATTTTCATGGCTCATCTACTCTATCCGGTTATACTATAGCTACATAGATATCTTAGATACATCTTTCCTACGTTCACTAACAAATAAATGTATTTCACATATTGGGAATATTTGCATTGTACGAGTATAACCTCTTCTCGCCTTATTTCGAGGAGAGGAGACCCGTGCCCAGCAGTGAGACATAATGAATTAATACTTTTACGATCAAACAAACAATCTGTACAAATAAAATCCATAAATCCTACGTCGTAATAAGACTACTCAAAATGTATTAAAACAATCCCAATAATATACCAGCATAAACGCCAATTTTTTTAAAAACAAATTATATTACCATGACCTCAGTACGTGAGTCCACTACCGTACTCCGATAACCTCGCACATTGCGCTTATGTTGCGTGGAATCAAGGTGAGAATTAGATAAGGCCGGTAAACTTGCGACACCTTGTCTAATAATGATTTCATATATCTTATATAATGCAAGTCTTATCTATCTTTATAAAAATTCAGCTTCCGTATTTCATAAAGCATCTCTAGTAATGTGATATTTTTATCTTAAACTGTGCATTAAACACAGCATAGATATTGGTGTTAGGAAAAGGTATAAATTATTAGGGACGAACCTGGTTCCCGTTGCCCCGCGCAAGATGTTAAAGGCGCCTCGTCTTCTTTATACTGTTTTCCACACCCGTGATGATGTCGCACCGCGAATAAAACTATACGCGTCGACGGGATGATGAGTCCAGACGGTTTTCGGTATTTATTTGAGGAGACACGCGAGAGCTCGACTCGACCACGATACGGCGAAACGTCAACTCACTTTTCCTAATACCCCCAGATTCGTTGGTATAGAATAGATTTAGGATAAGGGTAGTAGGAAATGTTGCGTTCAGGAAGGCTAAATTCATTACGTTTGGAAAGTATCAATGCGTTCGCCATTTAAGTTATATTATTACGAAACATACCGCCCCCCAAAGAGCTGCTAAGCTCTTTAAAGGATTTACTTAATTTGTAAGATTAAAAATCAAAAAGAAAGAAGAAATTGTTGAGTATGCATAATACAAAAACTAAGATTAGATTAAGATGTATAAGTATTAAAGATTAATAAGCTTAAAGTAAATGATATTTAAAAACAAAAGGGTTAAAGATTGGAAGGGCACGGCAATAACGGTGATAGCTTTACAACCGGCCTTCGCAATATTCCGTTGGAAGTCTTCACCTCCACAACCCTAACAACGTCATTAGAATCAGGAAAAACACGAGTGATTCTAGCCTTTCTCCACTGAAGCGGTGGCAAATTGGAATCTTTGACAAGAACTAAATCGCTAACCTGGAGGTTGGGTGTCTTGGCTAACCACTTAGGGCGATGTTGAAGTGTGTGTAAATATTCCGAATGCCAACGTCTCCAGAAATGCTGATTAATTTGTTGTAAAAGTTGCCATCGCTTCAATGGACCTATATGAGTTTCCTCATGGTTCGGTTCCGGCAAAGATTGAAGCGGTTGACCTATGATGAAATGTCCTGGCGTGAGGACTTCGAGATCATTAGGATCATTGGTAAGTGGACTCAACGGTCGTGAATTTAAAGCTGATTCTACTTTAGTAAAAACTGTAGCGAGCTCTTCAAAAGTAAGCGAGCGATCGCCGATTATAATAATAATAATAATAATAATAAATCTTTATTGCAGAAAATGTCTTCCATATAAATTTAAATTTTTGTTAGCTTTTACATTCTTAATTTATAGTTTATTTTTGTTAGTAAGAACAACATAGTAACACAGGAACATTTGGCATACACATACACACACAAGTATACATTTTTTTTTTAATATTTTTATTATTTGTTAATTACCATTAGCTTGTCATTAATCATCAATTGGCAATCATGCAATTGATTAGCCATATGCCAGAGTTCTAGTCGCTGGCCTAGGCGGAGCAGCATGTAGTAGCAACCAGTGCCGCAGCATGGAAGAGTCCCACCGGTTAGCTAACACGGACAGAATGCCGTTTGGGCTGGCGCGCAGGCGACCCATCATCGAGGCGGAGCGAGTCCGCATTATGGCGTAAAAATCGTTTGTTCTCGCCTCCGCAAACATACCTGACGCACTACAGGAACGCGGCAGCCCAAAAAGCACCCGGAACGCGTTGTTATATTGCACGCGCAAGGCGCTGTAAGCACGCCGCGTATAGTTGGCCCAGAGGCTGCACGTGTAGAAGGTTTGGCAATATGCCTTAAAAAGCGTTACCTTCACAGGATCGGTACAGCGTGCAAACCTGCGCGCCAACATATTGCAACGCACAGACAGCGCCCTGCGCTCCCTTTCAATGTCCATAACATCCGACATATCCTCAGTGACCCAGTGTCCCAGATACTTAAATTGCTTAACCTGAGTCAATGGTGTGCCACAGAGTTTAACCGTGGGTATACATGTGTAGCATTTAGTGCCTGCCTTAAAAACCATTATCTCACTCTTTTTCGGATTGTATCTGAGACCATGGGACATCACATACCTTTCGCATACTTGTAACAACCTGCGCAACGCACCAATCGACGGGCTCAGCAGAACCATATCGTCAGCATAGCTAATGTTATTAATACAAACTCCGTCTATATGACACCCTATCTTGGTTCCGTTGAGCTCCCCGATCAGCCCGTTCATATACAAGTTGAAGAGTCGTGGAGAACTCAGCCCCCCCTGTCTCACACCACACTCCAACCTATACACATCTGAGTGCTCACTAGCCCATCTAACGCTGTTCTTCTGATTGCAGTACCAATATTTGAATAATGATGTTATACCACTCGGCAAACTAGATTCTGATCGTAGCTTTTGCCACAACATACTATAAGACACTGAATCAAAAGCCTTTGAAAGGTCCAGGTAGCACGCGTATACTGGTGTCTTTCTAGATGTGTAATATTGAACAGTTTGCTTAAGGGCCAAAATGGCAGTCTCTGTGGATAGACCTGTTCTAAATCCAAATTGGTTATCATGGAGAACTAGATGCTGGGCCAGGTGTTTGTCAAGCAAACTGTCCAATACTTTTGCCACGACCGTAGCCAGCGATATAGGCCTATAATTGGATATATCGGACACATCACCAGTCTTGTTCTTTACTATAGGCACTACGACGGTGAACATCAATTCTTCAGGTAAATAGCCGTGACTAATACACATATTAAATAATAGTGATAGGACCCGTGGTAAATGATCACCTGCAAACTTCAAATGCTCGATGCTGAGATTGTCATGTCCGGGTGACTTACCCCCTGCCATTTTCCTAATAATGGAGGCCACTTCCGCGGCAGAGAATCGGATATGGCCGTCCCGACTTGACACAGCATCGAGCACCCGAGCCGCCGGTGCCGGTAGCGACTCAACCCTAAAGTGACGTCGAAATGCGTTAGCGATTTCTCGCGGCTGACCTACACCAGCCACACTCACAGGCAGGCTCGGTTTTGTATTTAGTTTATTTGTCATTTTCCAAAACTTATTAAAATTTTTATTTAAATGATGTCGAGCAATCATATCCATTTTTATTTGTGCGTCGTTTTTTTGACAATATTTTAATTTAGCTTTAAACAGGCGCCTGGATTCACGCATCTTATCGTAGGCGTATCCCGATAAAGGTTTACCCACAGATAACCAAGTTTTGTAGCAAATACGGGCCTGCCTGTAAGCGCCGCTGACATGCTTGTTCCACCCAGGTACGGATTTGAATTTTTTGTTAGCTCGCATCGCAGCACTACGTTCCGCCGCTTCCGCGAGTATCCGAATAATATTATTATACATGTCACTTATTAAACGTTTGTGGTTTTCATCATGACAATGTTTGTCAACACAGTTGGCAAGATCTATGGGGAGAGTGATCTCTCTCAATTTAGTATTACATAAGTTATAATAGATATCAATTTGACTACTGTCCCGCTCTCCCCATATCACTTTACTATATAATCTATTCGATGTGACCACGGTACGTTTTATTAACTTTATGTCACATTCAACTAATAGCGGATAGTGGTCAGACCAGTACACATCATACAATACTGTCGCTTTAGTAATTGTCTGTTTCGCCGCCTCCGTCACTATACAGTGATCGAGCCAGCGTCTACAGCCGTGCGCGTCACTGACGAACGTGTACGTCTCACTGGGTAGAATGTCCAGGTCTACACACGACCACGATTGCTCTTTACAAAAGTTTAATAGTTCTTTAGCAAAAAACTCACCAGGGTGCGCGTTATAGTCACCTAATATAAAAACTGTCTCCACGTCATAACTTTCAATTATTGAATTTATTTCACTTAGGCACTCTGTAAATTCTATTAAATTTTCAATAGACGCCGTAGGCATGTACACTGTTATAACTAATATAGAACGGTCACTCATCACTGTTTTTATCGCCGCGAGACGCACACTTTTACATGGCACTATCGATACGCTCGGGAACAAAGATTTCCTCCAAAGTAGGGCCACACCACCGTGAGGCCTGCCGATACACACACCAGCCGACATGTCCACCGCCGAGTTTCCACTGTACGCGAACTCGTTATCTATACTGCCTAGGTAGTGTATATCATGTGGCAGAAGCCACGTCTCTTGCAATGCTACTATGTCGGCGGTCCGACAAAGTTTTCTTACACATTCAACAGACCGGAAAATATTTTTGGAATTGAAACTTAAAATCTTCATAATTATATTTTATTAACGCTTATCCTGGTCCAGAGAACCATCGCTAATCTTTTTGTTCCTGCGAAAACTATAAAACCGTCGGTATGCCACTCCTTCTGGCCAAAAGTCGTCGGTTAAGAACATATCAAGTTTATGTTTAGGAACGTATATTTTATATGCAACATAGTCTTTATTTATTTTCATATTCATTTTCTCCAGATTAATGTCTACACCAGATTTCTCCTTAACGTAGTTAACTATATCACACTCGGTCGCTTCCGGTGAAATATTGTATATATATAAGGGAATTTTTATGTCAGCAGCCTTAAAGCTTATTTTTGGGTCCACTACAGCTTTACCCTTTTTACCTACAAAGCGATTTTTTAATCTTTTCTTCTGGACCAGGGTCCAACCCTCGCTATGATTTTGCTGTTTCCAATCACCTTGTGCGACTTCGGAAAAGGGTTTTTTAAGAAGTTCGTTGTTGTGATCGTTAATACTAGTCAATCCGATCTGTCTCTCGGCCGTCTGTGTTATGTGCGTTTGATGACTCATCTCACTGCCGCTTCCCGCTGCAGCTGTAACGTTAACGGTTCTAGAGAGGTTGGGGCGTTGAGCGCTTACCGGCGATTTATTTATTTGACTACCCGCATTCGCACTCGCAATCGGCGATGATAATGAGCAAACATTCCTTGTGTTTTCATTATTAACATCCAAAGGAGGTAAGCCCATGGGGCCACTATCATATTCAAAACTATCAATTAAACAGGCTCCTCGTTTTGTGTTTACGTCATTGGGAGTTTTATTTAGCATCGATGCCCTCTTGAGGCTCCTAAATTCCGACTTCAGTTGTTCGAGTTGCTCCACAGTGGCATACTCCGAAGATATGTGATCTATTTCGTAGCGCATCTTCATTAAATCTTTGAGTAGTCTTGTAACATCTACATGGTCGAATAAAACTGGGGGTAATTTGTGAAGTTCCCGAGCGACAAATATCGGGATTTCATCGGGATCAGTTTCCTTAAGAAGACAGATAATGTCATCAATGTCTCTCAGTGTCTTTCCCTGTCTCTTCCGAGTCTTCTTACGGCTCGATGTTGGTATGGAATCGAACAACATATTCTTAGCCGACACTATGTCCATCTCAGAGAAAGCGCTCACACAGATGCAACTAATGCTCTCCTCGTCCATCACATCTATTTTGTTGCAAATAAATGCAAGTACTTCATTGATAACAATGTTACATGTTTTACACTTCACTACGTTCGACATTTTTATTTCACACCAAACGTCTCACTCACACGAGCGACGCATTCGGCGTACGGCGCGAAACTGCGTGATATAATTTGTTTTGCAGATTTTATAGCGCTCTCCCACAAACCACCCATATGAGGACTTGAAGGAGGATTAAAATGCCAAATGATTTGCCGCTCAGCCAAACAATTTTGAATTCTGTCGTGTGCACCCTTAATATGTTGATAAACATTCTTAAGATAGTTACGAGCGCCAACGAAATTTTTGCCGCAATCGCTAAATACGTCACTCGGAACACCTCTACGCGCAACAAAGCGATCGAAAGTAGCTAAAAAAGCCTCAGTCGATAGTTCGGAGACTGCCTCCAGGTGAACGCACTTGGTTGCAAAGCATACGAAAAGACATAAGTATGCCTTGGTGGATTTGGCATTACGTATCCGAGAGGTTTTACAAGAAAACGGACCAGCAAAATCAAGGCCAACCTTTTGGAACGGACGACACGACGTAACACGGTGAACAGGAAGTTCTCCCATGTAAGGAGAAATTGACTTTGGTCGAAGACGATAACATTGTTGGCAGCGAAACACTTGCTGACGAATCAATCTTCGCGCGGATAAAATCCAAAACTTTCGTTGAAGCAATGAAGTAAGAGCCATTAGACCAGGATGAAGAAAAATCCGATGGTAATGGTCAACTATAAGTTTAGTAATATGATGAGATTTGGGAAGTAAAAGAGGAAGCTTGGCATCATAGGCCAGATCCGACCTGACAAGCCTGCCGCCGACTCGAATTAAACCCTGCGAATCTAAAAATGGACTAAGACGTCGAATGCTCCCTTTGAGCGGTTTTAATCTACGCAATCTATGAAGAATTTCTGAAAACTCTGACGACTGGACCAACCGAACTATGTGAAGGAGACTATCGTTAAGCTCACAGACTGTTAACGGACCAGTACGACGCTGTTTTAGATTACGGGTGTTAAATATAAAACGTTTGCACCAAGCTACAACGGACTGTAACTTGGGAAACGAACTAAACTTTGTAAGTACCGGTAATTCCGCGGGTATGAAGACGGCGTTTGAAGTCGGAGAAGTCGACTTGAAGCCAGGTAGGTCACTTTCATGCAAAAATGGAACACTATCAGGCCAAGTCGAAGCATCTGCCTCGAGCCAAGAAGGAGCCCACCACAAAGAATGGTTTACTAATTCAGAAGGAGTAAGTCCTCGACTTGCTGAATCAGCGGGATTTAGTGCAGATGGCACATATTTCCAGACAGCATCTGGCACTAAATTTTGTATCTGAGAGACACGATTTCCCTCATAAGTCTGTAACTTGTGAGGCGATGATTTAAGCCAGGCGAGCACAATGCTGGAATCACTCCAGGCCATTGTTCGCCCAATCGAAATTTTTGGTCCTAGAATGCCTAGGACATAATGAAGTAAGCGTGCGAGTAGATGAGCACCATTCAGCTCTAGCTTTGGAATGGTCAGCTTTTGTTTTAATGGAGCTACACGTGACTTAGCCAACAAGAGCCGAATAGAAATGCTGCTATAATTGTTTTGAACGCGCAGGTAGACACAAGCAGCGTACCCGCGTTCAGAGGCGTCACTGAAACCGTGAAGCTGAATGTCAATCGGTTGATCAGTGAGCAACCACCTAGGAATAGATATAGAGTCAAGTTGAATGAGTTCTGAATTAAACTTGTTCCAGGTCTGAATAATTTCCTGAGGTAGAGGATCATCCCAGTCAAGGTTCAAAGTCCAGATTGTTTGCATGAGAGATTTAGCGAAGAAAGTTATCGGTGTAAGAAAACCACAAGGGTCGTAAAGCCTTGCGATGTTGGAAAGAATACCTCGCTTGGTAGTGACGTCATTCATACGGGAGACATGATAGACGTAGCTGTCGGACTGTGCGTTCCACTCTAAGCCCAAGACCTTATAGATGTTGTCGCCGCTTTCCTCGAAACGATAAGGCTGCTCGCAGTGGTCAGCGACTTGAGAATCGACAAAATCTCTACAATTGCTAGACCACTTCCGCAAAACGAAGCCGCCTTGAGAAAGAATGAAAATAAGCTGTCGCTGTAAGTTAAGAGCCGAAGACAAGTCCTGAGATCCACTACACACGTCGTCAACGAATGTGTCCTCCAAAAGTGCGCGTGCAGCGTTGGGAAACTGCGAGGCATTTAGATGTGCAAGTTCGTGAATCACACGGATGGCCTGAAACGCAGAACTGGTAATGCCGTAGGTGACTGTCGTAAGTTCGTACTGCTTGAGTGGCTCGTCGGGAGACTCGCGCCAGAGTATTGTTTGATACTTACAGTCTTCGTCTGCTACCTTAACCTGCCGATACATCTGTTTGATGTCACAAGTAAAAACGATTCGATGAACTCTAAATCTTAAGATGATGTCCTCTATGTTTTTCTGAAGCTTCGGATCTGACATTAGAACCTGATTGAGTGAAACACCAGTAGAACTAGCAGCAGAAGCATCGAAAACTGCTCGGAGCTTCGTTGTGCTGCTGTGAACACGCAGCACGCCGTGATGAGGAATATAATAGCGTTCACTTGAAACAGGAGTGCACACTTCGCGCATGTGATCCGCATCCAAGTAGTCACGCATAAATGCAACGTAGAGGTCGCGAAGGTGTGAGTCTTTAAGTAGACGACGCTCTAGATTGTAAAATCTCTTCACGGAGCTAGTGTAGGTATCACCCAAAGGCTTGCGGTCTACCTTGAACGGTAGACGAACAATGAATCGCCCTGTCTCGTCTCGAGAGTGCGTTTGACAAAATTGTTTTTCAGCTGAGATGTCCTCGGGATCTTGAATTGGTTGACTGGGAGCTTCTTCAACCTCCCAGAACCTGCTAAGAGCAAGATCGAGGTCAAGAGTGCAGGCCATCGCCGTAGCACAATAGGTGTGCTGGGATGCTGCGGGAGCTTTGCCCATAATAATCCATCCATAGATGGATGAGTAGGCGGTCGGCATATCCGAGCCTAAACTAAATTTTTTACCGTCAAGAATCTGGTCATACACTTCTATGCCTAATAAAACTTCAATTTGTCCAGGAACAGTAAAGTTTTTATCGGCTAAGATTAAATGTTTACATTGGTCTATAACTGATTTGTCTACGTGTACTGAAGGTAAACTACCAGTAATTCTCTTTAGAATTAGACAATTAATGGTCAAAGTCTGATTTGAATCCTGCATAGAAGTGATTGTACAAGAAATGACACCTTGGGTGTGCTGAGCTGAGGTTGAGCCTAAGCCTAAAACGGGTACTGAGGCTGAACGTGGAAGCTTAAGCTTTCTAGCTAATGATTCCGTTATAATCGAAACCTGAGAACCAGTATCTATGAGCGCGCGAGCAGTGTGATAATTCCCATGAATATCCTGCACCTTGACGCAAGCAGTACCTAGCAACATGGTAGACGAGCAGTCCGTACCATGCATAGTATGAAGTTGAGCTGTGGAGCTGGTCGACACAGCAACTTCAGGTACCCTGACGTCAGATGAGGGCTTGTGGGAGACCTCAGTAATGTGTAATTTTGTGTGATGTTGCCTTTGACATATTTGACATACACTACGGGATAGACATTTTGATACATGATGTGTTCTTAAACAGTTGAAGCAAAGTTTGTTTTTAATTGTAAATTCCTTTCTTTGTTGTGGTGTCATAGCATTAAATTTAGAACAATAGTATATGGGATGATTGTCATTGGAGCAAGGGCAAACATTTAACGGCTTTGATTGAGTACTTGCAATATTAACTGAGCTAGTGGTTTTACCGGAAGAACTAGAAATATTTTCCATTATACGAAGTTGACCTTCAAGAAACTTTAGAAGTTGATTAAATGTAGGAATAGTAATAGGGTCTATAATGGATTCAAATTTACTACGCATATCCAATGGTAGTTTTCTAAGTATTATATGAAGAAGTAGAAAACTCCATGACTCGACATCAAACTTCAAAGTCATTAAAGCATGAGAGTTTTCTTTAATTGTGTTTATAAATTTATTAAGTGATTTACAATTAATTTGTGTTAAATTGCCAAGTGTAAGAATTGTATCAACATGTTTGTCCGCAATGATCCTTTTGTTCTCATACCGCTCTGTCAATAAATTATAAGCAACAACATAGTTCTCACTTGAAATTATTAAATGTTTAACTAAAGATAAAGGTTCTTTGTCTAGGATACTTAATAGATAATGCATTTTTTGCACTGAACTGATTTTTGTGTTGTTATGAATTAAACTATTAAATATAGAAATAAAGTTAGGCCATTCTACATGAGAACCGGTAAACCTAATTAAATTTATTTTTGGTAAGTGAAATTCGTCATTATGAGTTTTTTCTAAGTTTTGTGTGCTGTTAGGATCAACGGAAGCTTGCTTACTTGTTAAATTAGTGTAAGTAACCTCAACACTGTATAACATTTCCATGAACCTTTCATATGATTTTTCAATTTCACTAGAAGATCGTTTTTCTTCTCGTAGTGTTTGTTTGTTCGCTAATATGATAGAAAAAACATCATCGATCATTGCCCGGTACCTATCCACATCTTTGTATCGCGCTAAGAAATTCGCTATTTCTGAGTTACTTACGTTTTCCTTACTTAATTCTTGTATTATGCCATACGTACCAAGCATGTATTTCATGCACATGTCGAATTTAATCAAGCATACTTTTAAATCTGCCATTATTTGTTGTATTTTAATGAATTAACTGGAATTAACAAGTGTAAATAAAATAAGACAGATGACACTTGTCAGATTCTTGGATTTGACTGACAGATTGTAAAGATTTTGATTGATTGGTGAAATGAATGACAGAAATGAGTATTAATTATTTCTTGACTGAAGTGTTACCACTTGACAAAAAGTAATAATTGTTGTTTTCATACGAATAAGTTACACGCAGGTAGTTTAATTATTAATATGATTTGCAACAGAAAATAAAATGGCGACGCAAAAATGAATGAATGAAACGCAATGATAACGACACAATATGAAATTTAAGTTTTGAAAAATAGATGATTTTAATGAATTTAAAAGGATGATTTGAGATGATTTTATAGGATGATTTTGTATTTGGATCGAAGGACCAGAAATGGTGTTAGGAAAAGGTATAAATTATTAGGGACGAACCTGGTTCCCGTTGCCCCGCGCAAGATGTTAAAGGCGCCTCGTCTTCTTTATACTGTTTTCCACACCCGTGATGATGTCGCACCGCGAATAAAACTATACGCGTCGACGGGATGATGAGTCCAGACGGTTTTCGGTATTTATTTGAGGAGACACGCGAGAGCTCGACTCGATACGGCGACGATACGGCGAAACGTCAACTCACTTTTCCTAATACCCCCAGATTCGTTGGTATAGAATAGATTTAGGATAAGGGTAGTAGGAAATGTTGCGTTCAGGAAGGCTAAATTCATTACGTTTGGAAAGTATCAATGCGTTCGCCATTTAAGTTATATTATTACGAAACAGATATTATAGCCGTCATTGTTTTTTACACTATTTTGCAACGTTTTGGCAATGACTTTACTTAATACTTTAACTGGTATAATATGTAGAAGAGATAATAACATAATATGTTATTTACTTTGTTTCTAAAAAGTTTTGCTAATGACAGTATCAAATTCATCTTCGTAACCATATCATTCTAGATACACTAATTGAACTTTAGAAAAGGTTCAGGGTAAGGACGTCGTAAAGATACCGAATCGTCTCTGAGATATCAATGGCCTAGCCAATAAGATATTGACAATAACGATCGATAGCCAATAGACGGTTTGTGATTTTATTACGATAAGTTTGACCACGTGATTAAGCGCGACTTATGTCAGTCCCAACATTTTATTCTTTTCGAACTTCACTATCGTTTTTTTAATGTTACTTTGTGTAAGCCCCTGCACGTCTGTTTGAAACCTATAATTACACACACATACACACGTCAAGCGTGTAAGACACTACTTTTAGAGGCTAAAAAGAGGCTTCAAGGAATGCTATTAACGTGTATAATGGCTTATAAGTGCTACTAATAGAAATACTCATACCTGACTAACATAACCTATATGACGTCTCAGCCACGTGGGATCCAAGCTCCGTATGTCCACTCCATCCAGCAGCACCCTCCCACTGTTGGGATCGTACAGCCTCAACAGCAATGCTGCGACCGTGCTCTTCCCGCACCCCGACCTTCCGACGAGAGCGATGGACCTCCCAGGGTGGAGGCGAAGGTTCAGCCCCTTGATGAGCGGCGCGTCGGAGTAGGAGAAGGTCACATTGTCCAATACCACTTCACCGTTTGGTCGGTTTTTGGGTCTCAGGCCACCTGGAATTAGGAAATATGTTTATTATTTTAATAAAGCACAGTTTTTATTGTGATTTTTTTTACGGATTTGACAGTATTTGTTACAATACTTTACAGCAACAATTGTAACGGGAGAACAACAGAATTATCAACATATTTATGTCGTACTAGCTATTGCATGCAGCTTCTCCTGCGTCAACTAAGATTTAAAACGGGTCCCTAACTTTTTGAAAATTTAATACAGCCTATGTCCACCGGGGATAGTGTAGCTTGATAACAGTGAAAGAATTTTTCAAATCGGTCTAGTAGTTTCGAAGCTTATTCAATACAAACAAACAATCAAATCTTTCTCCTTTATAATATTAGTATAGATTGACATTGCAAGCTGAATTTAACTAGTGTTGACGTGTATACACGCACACAGGGCACATTGTGTTAGTGTGCGTGTCTGACCACAAGTCCTTTATACAATACTAGCTGTTACCCGCAGCTTCGCCTGCGTTAACTAAGATTTACAACAGGATCTTAGTACGCGAAATAACATTTTTTACACCTTATGTCCGAAAAACCAAAATATCTTACGGAACCCTATTTTTATCAGAATAAAATTTAGCCTATTTTACTCGTGGATAATGTAGCTTTCGAATGGTGAAAGAATTTTTTAAATCGGCCCAGTACTTTTTGAGCCTATTCATTACAAACATACAAAAATAGGTACAAATCTTTCCTCTTTATAATATTAGTGTAGTTAATAATATTATGAGAAACAACACAAGACATAACTTCTAGATACTACTAGCGTCGCACGAGCTGCCGTCACAGATAAGAAATGCATAAATGTTCAAACCAAAATAAGCTGTCGCACGTCGTGATATGACATAAAATAGTTTACACATCGTGTAGTGTTACCATTGGTTCGTGATCGCTTTCGAGTTTTGTTTTTCATAATATTAAATCTATCTTTTTCTTATATTTTATTGCCAATGCAGAACCATTGCCCTAACAGTTTGCCTATGCACTAACCTGACGCGGGTATCCTAGGCTCCCTGTCCATTATCTGCCACAGTCTGGTAGCCGCGCCAATGCCCTTATTGAGCTCAGTGTAGAAGCTGCTCAGCCCGCCTATACTGATGCCCACATACGCGGCGTACAACAGGAAAGAGGTGAGGTTGCCAACAGTCAATTCCTCCGCAGCTACCATACCCCCTCCGTAGTAGAGGACTAATATTATTATAGTGTTTCCAGCGAGGCCAGTCTGGAAATAATATCACTGTTAGTTAATATTATTTGTCTTTAAAAACATTTACTATCAACATTGAGGGCGGACAAAATTACTACATATTGAAAGTTATATTCATAGCTATAGAAATATTTAGTAATTAGAACCTAGATATTTTTTTGTTCGTGCCTAATTTAAAAAGCAATGTCATTTAAATCTCATTTAGCACTGTAGGCTAGTTAGTACATACAAATATCTAAATTCCTAAATATTATTTTTGTTAACTAATCAATAACTGTGTTAAGTATAATTTAAGTACCTATACAACTATTATCATTTCGACATTGTCTACGAATGTCGTGTTCACGAGATGTGATAAACATTTAAATATCCAGTTTGAGATAGTTATAGAAGTGAAAATAACCATGCTATAGTAAATTTATGTTCTCTAATCTTTTCACTGTAATATCTGCAACTAAGTCACAGATGAGTCATCTATAAACAGCTCAGATCGGCTGTTATATTATCAACAGGTTAAAAGATTATCATGTGGCGAATAATACTATATCTTATATATATGTAGGTATTACCAACGCAAATGCATTTTACGCTTCGTTATTTTTGACCTAAATTGTTTGTGAAAAACATTAAAATGTTTCGTTGCTTTACATTTTTATGATACATTGATCGACAGCTAACAACGACACCTCGACGATGACAACTAATCTAGTCTACATTTCATTATAATCATCTTCATCATCAGCCTCTATCCGTCCACTGCTGAACATAGGCCTCCCTCAATGAACGCCAAGACGACCGATCCCTTGCTACTCGCATCCAACACGAACCTGGGGGCTTAGTCAAAAAACCATTACGAAAAAGATAGCGAAGTTCGTTCGTTCATTCGAAGTTGTGATTGGCTAAATCACGTCGCCGATTGAGTGATCTAGCGATCGACGACGTGAATTAGCCAATCACAACTTTGAATGAACGAACGAACTTCGCTGTCGTTTACGTAATGGCTTTTTGACTAAGCCCCCTGCCACTGCACGGAGATCGTCTTTTTGCCTAATATAAATTGCCTCCTTCCATTTCATATTAAAGTTTTTGAAACATAATGAGTAAATTAAATATCATATATCGGGGTGTTTATACCTTCAATAGATTTATTCACACGTGACATTATTAAATTTCGTCACAGCTCAATTTTACGAAATAAAGCAACAGTATAGATTAAGTTAGTAACTCACGTACGCGATTCTGTATGAGGATCGTTACAACATTGTTTTTATTTAAATTTCTCTCTGAAGGAACTTGATCTTAATGAAGTTGTAAGAAATACTATAGCTATGCATTTGAATATCGCATATGTTATAACATATTATAATATGATCGAATATAATATGAAAAACGTATGTCTGAGTCAAAGACATTATTTCTACATAAATAGCAACAAATTTTATATTAAACGTGCCAAAATAGTGCTTTCTAAGCTAAAATTTAACAACATCATCATCAGCCTTTATTCGTCCATTGCTGAACTTAGGACTGACTCACTAAACGCCATGACCACTGCACGGAGATTGTTCTCTCAATTTGTTAATGGTCGACTAACACTTCGACTATCTAAACGCTTGGCTAAAATTACTTACACAAAATCTGAATATTATGTAATACTTTATTCATATTATTTATACATGTCAATTACAAAAAAAAATCTCACCATTCCATAAAAACTGCCAACCGCCATAGACTCTTTGTAGGCCAATCTCATAATATTGTCTATTTTTTGTGCGTAACTTTCGCATTCTTGGTTCTCTTTGCTGAACGTCTTAACGGTTTTTATGTTCGATATCTTCTCTTCCGCCAACTGTAAAACTAATGTCAATTATATTATGAGGTACTGGCTATTAAACGGACTTAAAAAAAAGATAAATAAAAGTAAAGATTTCGGCCGACACAGACCCCGTCGGACAGATTCTTCAGTCTACTGGACACTCACGCAGGGGTTGCGGGTTCGAGTCCCGCCAATTATAAATAATTTGTATAATGAATATAGACGTCTGCATCGGGTCATGGATGTGTATCATATTATAACGTAGGTATATCAATTTAAAAAAAATATTTCAACTCCTAGTACTCGTAACACAAGTGTCTTACGAACTCTTTACAGGGCTAAGTTAACGAGGTGTTGGTCACATCATATTTGTGGAAGAAAGATGGAAGGCCCTAAGGGGAGATCTTCGACCAAGCGAGGTGTATTTTTCGGCCAGGCCGAAACCCACTTTCTATCGTGTTAGATGTTGTAAAAATAGCAGATAGCGGGTTTGATATTTTGCTGCGTCGATGGTCCAATGGTGGGTGGACTCGGCCTTTTATACGACAAGTTCCGGGCTCGATCCTGACCCCGTGTGTGCCTTGAAATGGGTTTTCCTACATTTCTAAGTGCACCCCACGTCGTGAGGAAACTTGTATGCCTGATGAGATTGGAAGTCTTTGAAGATATGTAAAGTTCACCAACGCGCACTGAGCCAGCGCATCGGTGAACTATGACCCATTACCCTCCTCGCCTGATTTCGAGGAGGAGGCCCGTGCCCAGCAGTGGGACACAAAGGATTGATACTTTTTTACTTTGATATTTTGATATCATTATCAACATGTATGAGTCAACAACTATACATACGTATTCATCGCGGGACACTCCTGACTCCAATCGTCGGGTGAACACAATATATTGCCTACCGCTGAGATGGATACGCTGTTCCGCGTTCCCGTCTGCTAGGTGCTAGTGTCTACCCGCTTAGGTATTTCTCTCCAAAATTTTTCCGATGTTTCGGAGAGAAGGGGAACAGTGTAGGTAATTACCAGCACCGATACTTAACATTTTATGTCTCCGAGTAGGCAATACATGAATTAGTTGCTTTCCTAGCCTTAGTTTACCTATGTCCATGGGCGATGATGACCACTCCCCTCTAACTGCCATTACAAAACAATTTTACCCAGTTATTGACTGTAACAACTATTCGTTACCAGCCCCCATAGCACCATTTTACTTGGGACGAGATAACGCCAAACCTTTACTGTATGTAATTACTCGCGACTTCGCCCGCATTAGCAACAAAAAAAATCTTTTTTTTAATGTATCCTATGTTACTTCTAGTACCTCCGAGAATCTTACATCCCTATTTTCACATTTATAATATTAGTATAGTAAGGATTGATGAAATAATAAAATTGTGAATATTACATATAATATAGGTTACCTCGCTGGTTTGAGCCAGTGTGTCTTGCAACTGCCTTGTGATACCTCTGACGAACCGTCCGTATATGACCGCCAGCATCGACACGGGTGGCACCACACACAGACCAATCAGAGCCAGCGACGGCGACATGTATATCTGGAAACATAACGTTACTATTGCTTTTGAAGAGCCGCGAACGAAAACAGGGTTCTCATTATAAGAAAGAAAAGGTCTCAAAAACAATCTCACATTATGATATATATCCTAATAGCCTTTCTCGATAAATTAATCTATCTATCTATCACGGAAATATTTTTTTTTTTTATTAGACCTGAGAGTAGTTTATGATGCGCGTTCAAGCAGCCAAACTCTTCGGATTTATAAGTGAAGTAAAAGCAACTTTTAAGTCTTTTAAGTGCTACAAATGAGTAGAGTAATACAAACTCCCTAGAATCTAGATAGTCGTGAAATAATGTTCTAATAAATATCGGATTATCGGTGAAGGAAAACATCGTGAAACCTGCATGCCTGATGAGATAGACAGTCTTTGAAGGTATGTGAAGTTCACCAACCCGCATTGGGCCAGCGCGTCGGTGAAATATGGCCCATTACCCTCCTCGCCTGATTTCGAGGAGGAGACCCGTGCCCAGCAGTGGAACATAATATAAGGGTTGATACTTTACTTTTTTCTAAATATCGGATTTGAGAATTAAAATTTAGAAAATTCGTATACAAATTTACAATTGTCTAATATGTATTTCATTATTAAATACGGACAGGTTTTATTATTATCTTTTAAATAATGAAGTGTCGTGCGTAATGAATTGAAATGTAAATTTAATGAATATCAGCAAACATAAATCTTAATTAGAATTTAAATTTATTCCATGTTTGAAATAATGTTTCTTATGGCAAGCATACCTAAACATAACTACATTAAAATGAAATTATAAATGATAAGAAAGATAATATTTTGAGTAGTGTAAATAAAATGGCGAACTTTTGACCGTTTTTACCGATTAATAGTAAACATGTTCCAGATAGGAAGACTTCCCAAAAGATTGAGTTCAACACTCCCATTGCGATATACATTTACACAAACATTGTTTTTTGTCAATCAAAATTGAATATGCCGCGGTCAAAGTTGATATGCTATCAATGAATGTAATCTTTACTAATATATTAAAGCAGAAGAGATTGTGTGCATTGGAAAATTTCGTATTTACCGTTAGGCAGGAAGGGATGGAGCCTAGAGCGGATGATTTTTGGAAGTGACAAATTTGGAGATGCAATTGTTATTCTTCCTACCTCTTATTAAAAACTTATCCGCATGATGCGTTTTTAATGTTTTCAAAGTAAAAAAGATGGGCAAAATCTTATCGCGGATCTTGAAAACCTGTAAATCCGACTAGTGGCAGATTTTGGGGAGCGAAAAGTTTGAATAAAATTGATTTCTGAATTCGATGTTGATGCTTTTCGATGTCTTGAAAGTAAATCTGCAAATTCGCCACTGATAGTTTCTTGCTTTTTTTATGGCAGTAACTTAAACATTACTTTTGTATTTGATTGATTTGATGTATTAGATAGAAAGTTTTTCTTTTAATTTAGGTGAAATAGCGCCGAATAAGTCTTTAATATGCCTTACCATCATACCAGTTCCCGCACCGACCATAAACAACGATCTCAGTCCATCGCTGACATTTTGACTCAAATTCCGTCCAACCAGCTGTGCGTCAGCTGATAGTCTATTCACTAATTCACCGGTCGACGTTTTACTAAACCACGCCGGCTCTTGGCGCATTATCGCCCCAAACACTTGCTTTCGTAGTGACTGTGTCATCCTCTGTCCTAAAAAGAGATATGAGATAGTAAGTACGATGATTGATAGTACAATGATACAATCAGTGTAATAATTGTACAAATTGTTGTGTAATAATAAAACTGGCAAGTTACATTAGCCTTAAGGTATTATTTTTCTAATAGACAAATGAGCTGGAAATGTTTTGGGACCATGTATTTCGTTACTGCATGCCATAGCCAATTTCACATTTCCTATCCTGCCATATTATATAGATCCTAGCACGATCCTAAAATGAGATGACGTGTATGACAACACCAAATAATTCATAAACTTTAACCAGTGACAAGCGGTCCTACAGGCCGAGCAGCGTCAGTGAAACATCACTCCCACATGCCTTAACCACGCTATCTTTGTTTAAGTAGCTTCGAGTTTTGCTGCGTCTACTCCGTCATATTGTCCCATTTTGGAATGTTACATTGACAAAAAGTTCAGCAGCGGTCTCTCAGGCCCTGCGTCACTACTTACGTAACTTTTAACGTTGTTTTGCTATATCGTTTTTTCGTATTTTACTAAGTATGAGTAATTACACACCTCCAATAATAATAATATGCATAGGTATTCGGGAATTAAAAATGTAGTATGTAATTGGAAGTAAATATAAAAAAATAATACTTTTTTCGAACTCTGTTTATCTCATGACTCATCTATTGATTTTTGATTTCAGTTCCAACATAGTTTGTAGTCTAAAGATAATTATTCAAAAATGCATATGAGTCTATTGCGGAGTTTAATCATATGCTTTATATATTTTATACTATACCACAACACACTTAGGTTAACCTATTCCCGTGGTAAGTTCATAAAAAATTTGAGTTGGCTATTAAGAACGGAAATAAATTTAAGTAATTTATATTTATACATATAATACACACAACGAAATTGAGGTTGTGTTTCGGTGACAAAGTGTTGGTCGGTCTCTAATCAGATGGGAACGACAATCAAACATCTATGGCCTGGTTGCATACACCTATATTCATCATACAAAAATATCTGCATTTGGCGGGCTTCGAACCCATGATCAGAGTGAGTAGTTTAGTCAGCTACCTTACGTATAGTTGCGATGTCACATAACATACCAGACAGCAGAGGTCTCTAAGGCTTCTCGTCACCAGTTATGTTACAAAAAATCATCTCACCAGTCAAAGGTTAACTTTAAGAATATTTCTTGATCTTGTTTTTAAAATGCTAGTGATTAATAATTTAAACTTAGCCTCATTTGCTATGTCCCAACATATTATAAAAAATGTAAGAAATATGGCCTTCAATCAATAATAATAACAAGTTATGTTAGTACTATCCAAGTATCTTTTTGAAGGTCAATTGAGTCTACCACCGGTTCCAAAGTAAGTCCACTGAGAAGAACCGGCGAAACAAACTCAGTGGAACTAGTCTTTTCAAATACAATATTACAAAAAATAATAATACAAACAATACATAGTACTATACTAGTATAGTACATAACAAGAATTCAGCAAGAAACTCTGTTGGGTTGCTCCTTTCAAAATATAGTTTACAATTTTTTATAAACATACATAATTACATACACTTATTACTATAACACATTTATTACAGTCTTATCCTAAGATCTTTATCCTAAGAAAAGTAAATAAGTAGATAAATTTAGACCCCGCAATATCCAAAACAAACCAGTGGATGTTAATAAAAAAAAAAGAAACTCAGCTAGGTAGAAATCGCATAACACGACCAGCCACCACAGCAGCACCTCCACATAGGCCTGGACGCGTGAGCCAGCGTCAACCTCTTCCGCATATTAGAGGGAAGTGGAAGACCCATCCCAGAACGCCACCACTGCAGTAGCGAAGTCTAAGAATATGCAGCAAAAAGGTTTAGCTTAAATTTATTTTAAAAATAAAACAATCTGTAAAAATGCATTTACCTGATATAGACATAAGATAAACTCTACCAAAGTTACAGATGCCGCCAACCAGAAATACACCACAGAGCATTAAACAGAGAGAATCCAGTTTCTCTCTAGCCGCCACCAAGTCGCTGGTCCCACCATAAATAATATCCAGTACCATACCCAATGAAAATGGAACTGCCATGGACACACTTGATGAAATAACTAATAACCCAATTGCACCTGAAAAACAGATATAATTAAAGTTGTCTTAATATTTTTTTCTATCCTAATCATAATTCAATACTTATCATTGTTTGTTTCTAACATAATAAAATAACATAAATCTTATTTTAAAAATTGATTGAATTGAATTTATGATAATAAATATTATACTGTTTTGATGATTCTAATCCTCTTAAATATTAATCAAGAACAAGAATCAACCACAGGTGGCAAAACTTGTTAAAAACACTATTTGTATAATTGATTGTTTAACTTTTAATATAGAATAGAACAATAGATATTTAATAATATTTATACTCTATAGTACTTAATAATTTGCAATTAACAATATAATGCATGTTACATAAAACTTAGTAAATATTTTACAAGTTTAAAATTGAAACTAAATGGACCATGAAGACAATAAAATTGGAAAATGAATTGCCTTTATAATAGTGTTATAAAAATTCTTTCCTGAAAAAAATATTATATACTATATCATAGAATTTATAACATTTGCATAAAGTACACTAATTTATTATTTTAAATATATACTTACCTGTAAGTGTCCATTTTTCGGGCTCCGCCAAAGTTAATAATCTTTTTAACTCTGAAGACTTTAACTTTACATTTATTTTCTTTGAAGGAACTATAGCAATATTATTTTTATTAGTACCAATTTGTTCAGTTTTCTTGTCAATATCGACCTGGCTTGCATAATATCTTACTTTAATTAAATTTTTATCATTTTTATATAATAAAGTCCTTTCGCAATTATTTCGTAAAGCTGAAAGTTCGTGACTAGAGTATAACCTTATTCCACACTTATTACACGGGTAACAGCTTTGTTTTGTGATCCAAAATAAAACATTTTTATTTCTAGCACATAATTTACTGCTAAAAGTTTTAGGAATGAGACGGTGCAACATTTTTAATTTAAATAACTTTTATCAAAATAAAATAAAATCATTCTGTCACATTCAAATTTATAGTGTCAACTTGTCGTATGTCACTTTGACAACTGCTAAAATGTCACTTGTCAGCGTGCTTGTCAGCTGTCTATTTTTTTTTTCTCAAAATCACGAAGTATAGGCTTTTCCATAGCATTCACATACACGATAATAAACCTAGATCTTAGTTATTTTTTCTGCTAATGGCTGCGCAAGAATTAAGTGTGCGATACTATTGTAGCGGACCAGTCAGCACCACAATACTTCCCGCGTAAAGATTTAAACGAGTACTTATTATAAAGAAGGCGCGCTCTACCAGCAAAACTTCTGTCATCTAAATTGCACCCTTTGTTCAACATTGTGTTCGGACTCCTTATAGATCTATACTTCGTGCTTTTTTATTCTAAAATATCGAAATAGCATAAAAATCGTAGAGGAAGCTAACTTAAAATAAGAAGAAAATAAATAAAATGATGAACAAATTCCTTAATTATTTTATATAAGTAAGTAAACTATGAATTATTGCAAGCTTTCAAAAACATTTAACTTTATTTACAAAACACACGCACTAGAATTGGATGGTTGTTTAATGTAAAAAATGTGGTGTCGTGGGACACCAGGTAGGAACGAAGTTCCTTCGGCTTAAAAGAAAGGTATTATACATTACTCGCTTGTGTATGCGGCTGTCGCGCCTGCGCACGTCACATTTAACGCTTTTTATTCCACGCACTTTTTCTTACGGTTTTACTATCACATTTTTTTCAGTTCGGTCGCGCAGCATAATCCCTATCCCCTCCAAGCCTGCCGTAAGGAACTTCGTTCCAATAAAATTAACCAGGTGTGAAAGGGCCAGTCATAGAGTAATTTGATACTACGGAAAAGGCCAGTCCATAGATTATACACTTGTTACAGACCGTGTTGGATGCGTGTAGCAAAAGATCGGTCGGCTTGGCGTTCATTGAGGGAGGCATAGAGTAATTTTGGAGGGAGGCCTATGCTCAGCAGTTAATGGGATGACACCACGTACTTCCTATTACCATCCGAATACAGACATAAATAATTCTGTCTTATTCTAATGTTTAAGCTAGTTTATTCTAATTTGTAAAGTTTCATCGAAAACCATTCACACAGTACATACATTCACTAGTTTTTACGTAAAAGACCAACAAACATCAAAACATACAAAGTTTTGCCTCTAAAATATTATTTAGATTCGAAATTAATGATTGAATTGAAATTAGATTAACACTATTTAGGAAAATAAATTTTATTCTTATGAAGATTCAGGCTTATGTTTTATTCACATACAAATAGATAGTAATTATTTTTACGTAATGCGTTTTTCTTACTACGTCTTTCTTTTTAGGATTTAATGAATAATAAAAGTAATGATAAGTACATATTTTTATTACTTCACATTTTATATAATACAATACTAAGTACTTACATTCATTTACTACATTATAACATTTTCATATGTCTAGTGGCACAATTAACACTTAATCATTGGGAACAATATGATAATAAGTGTCCAAATATATTTACTACTTAACTCATTTAAAATAATTGAAACATATTTCATAGTAACTTTGACTATTAAAAATACTTTAAAAAATGCCATAGGTATTAGTTAAAAAAATATGTTTAGCATCAGTTTCGTTCTAATTAATTAATTCGTTCGAAATAACGTTTAAGAAATATGTTAAACATGGTAAATGATAAATATCCTGTATTCAATCATTTTTTCAGTTATGGGTGCAAAGTAGTGATTTTCTTAATTATTAAATCTTCACAAACTATCCTTTTGAAATATGATATACACAGTGAACTTTTAATGGTTGTTTTCCCGCAGCGAAATGATTCGGTCCTGGTAATACAATAGTTTCATCTATAAAAAATGGCATATTTAATATTTTGAAAATCAAAACTAGAGTACTATCACGAACAAACAGTAATACCTCCCGATAAGCAAACCATTTTACGTCGTATCATGCGAGAGCTTATATTTGTTAACCGACTTCAAAAAAAGAAGGAGGTTCTCAATTCGTCTGTATGTTTTTTTTTGTTGTAAACATTTAAACATCGCTTGCCTTCGATGACGACTCGTGCGACGCGAGTAGTATCTACAAGTTACGTTTTTAGTGCATTAAATAAGAACAGAAAGGTAGCCCGTGTGCTCATGCACATTTTGAAGACACAACACATCTGAAAAACAAAAAAAGTGTAGTAGCACTTTTTACAGGTAAGCTTTCAATATTTCACAGTATTAGTAAATAATTAGATTTGAATTTAACATATTGTTGATTATTTTAATTTAACAAGGTAACATTAATTTGTTTAAGTGCCTCAGTGTTTCCTGATAATGGAAAAAATTCACGGAGTTTTTGGCCCCACCGAATTTTTTAAAATGATGTTTATTTTTTTTAACATAAGCACATATACATATGTTTATATAAATAAACATCCTCACAATTATTATTTTTAATGCTGCATTTTTGAAAGAGACACATGAGTCTCAGCGAGATCAAGACTATCGTTCTATTTTGTTATTATTCTAAGATCTAGTGTTTCTAAGTTTTTTCGAGTTAATGAATACTTTTTGATCATTTTAAAACGAAAACATATTTGCTTTCCTTTCACTCTAAGCTCGGCTCCGAAAGGACTCCCTAACATGGAAAGTTGACCTGCCGCGTGAAAACAACCTTTGAATTTTTACAGTGTATTCTGATATAGTTCTTTATAATTTTGTGGTAATCAATGATATATCTTATTCGTAAATAAACATCAAAGAAAAACATACTCCATTGAGTAAAATAAACAAATTGAAAACATCTATTGTATCCGTGCGCTATAACTCAACATAATATTTGTTATTATTCAATTATAATACATGCTTTTTTTCATTATTGATAAACAAATATGTGCTATAAAATAATTTATATGTTATATAAAGTATTTTATATTATTAATTTATTATACCTAAACATTTATTGCACGACAAAAATAATAAACATTAGTACTTAAATAATCTATAAATAAATATGTAAACATCTCTATAACCATATAATAATTTACCTTTTTGTCATGTTTATAATATAAGGAATATTTATGCCATATTATAATAAATATATTCATCTACTGTGTGTAATACACTTTATAGTATAATGTTTTGGATCGCCACAGACTATACGTGTTATCGAATTTTAATAAGTATACTCCCTCCCCGGGATAAGTGTGAGAGCCGGCATACACCTGTAACAAGACTCATAATTTATTCATACATACTAGACAGTCATAGGGCTACTTTATACCGAAAATAATTTAATAATAAAAAAATATCTCAAATGTATAACATGTAACAAACTTAATAAGCCCTAAAAATTCACGCATAAGTCAATTTACAATCTTTAAATTTTTTTTAACTTCAACTGTCACTTCAGCATGCTATCCATAATGTTATTTTAGATACTTTACTTTAGATACTTATTCTAGATTTTCGTTGTCTGGTACCCGTAACACAAGTCCTTCGAGACCTTACCATGGGATCAGATTAACATGGTGGAAAAGCGTCCATTGACTTGGACAAGGTGCTTGAAGAGCACATTGCATACATGATATGGCCTCGGGGTCGTGAGCGACGTCGATCCCTACACATGGTTAATATATCGATCCGGATCAATCGGGTAAAATTAGGTTCGAAACCGATACGAGTCTACACCAATCCAGACCTCGAAAACACCGGTACCGCTTCGCTATCGGTCGATTGCTCGGGTTTTACGCGAGACCCACCTCCCACATCAGAGGGGGAGGGGAGGGCAAGTAGACACTAGTCATTAAACACAACACAAGGACTGTGTGACATACCTCAGTGTGACAATCCCGCCTGTAGACAGGAGCCACCATGCTGATCAATGGCCTAGTGCTGCTAAATGCCTGCTTCTCACTGCCAATCTCAGGATCAGCATTACCAGATATTGTCAACTCTGAAATGGAACATATACAAAAAATATTCAATCGGTCCAGACGTTTAGGAAGATTTCACCGTCAACACAATTACAGAATAATACAGGGTGTATTTTGAACGCTTTGAAAAACGAAGAGGTATGATAGTGTAGGCGTGGCCTAACATGAAATTTTTTTTTGGTTGTCTTTTTTAACTTTTTTGTGTATAAGTTTGGTTTGGTAAACATAAAGATACAGCCATTTGAAGATAGTGCTTTAAAACAATCGTTTTTTGAATTAAACATAAATGTAACAGCTGACCCACAGCCGCGTCGCGCGAGGTGTACAAACTCCCGCACCGCGCGCGACTTGCGGTCAGCGAGAGTTTATAGCGTGTATGCATACATCGCGGGCATGCAAAATACATAAGCGCTAAAAAATTTTTTTAAAAACGTTTCTGAGATAAATGGTTATATGTATTACATAGTATATAAATATAACATTATTAGGCTTAAATCTTTCAAAGCGTTCAAAATACACCCGTATCCATATATAATATATAACACCTTCATCTCCATATCCATCATCATCAGGATCGTCTTCGTCGTCGCTTTCAGAAACTTGTACAGTCACTTCACTGGTTGGAGATTTGCTCCATTCGAAATACAGACCGAAACCTGGAAAGAGAATGGTATTGGGTTTCTTATCTACATTATAAGAATTTTTGTTTTGATCATAGTTAATATCAAATAATTCATTTTACGCGTAAGTACTCATTGTAGTTTGCTATAATCTTATCTTTCGCATGGTGCGTTATGATATAATGTTATTTTAAAAGATACTACATGAAAATTATTTGCAATTCAACTATTCACCCACTCCAAGATTAAAATAATAAAAAAAGAAAAAGGTGTGTGAGCGACTCACACACGATAGAAGTGAAACACATGTTAAAAGCTCAAATAAAAGCAAGTATTAAACAGTGTGCAATATACATACACACCGACATTTGCTCTCTCGCTCTTTTGTATTTGCGTCTGTCGTTTTTTCCGTTGCATCTGGTTTGAAATCACAACGATTCTAAAGAAGTTTCACTTCAATATATTTCTTTTTACTTAGTGTATGGTATGGCCACACTTAGTTTGTCGTGCTGGCCTCGCCCATCACCAGGGTACCGCCCCGCGCCATTAAGTTATACAGCTCCTTACCTATATCATAATTGTCAGTGGCAAACTCCCAGCACAGGCAACGCGCCCGCTGGTGGGTGGGCACGCGTACTGTAACACATTGCCCTTGCCCCACCGTCAGGGTCCCGCCCCCTGCCCGCGCAGACTCTTTGAAGCGACTGACTTCGCCACGGGTCCACATTCGCGCATCCTCTATTACAGGCAAACCATCTGTAATTGTAATAAATAATTCTTTTAATCTATTATTAGGACATGTATTTCCTGGGCAAATGAGGATTATTTGCCCAGGAAGGAGGCCTTTTATTTATATTTTACCATTCCTATTATTCGTTTTCAAAATATTAAGAATAGGTCTGTCTCACTGACAACAGAAAACATGAATATGATCTGATTACTCACCGTCAGATTCCTCTTCTTCTCTAGAATCATCATTGTAGCCTGTTTTTTCAGGTGTTTGCATTGACCTATAAATAAAAAAAAGCATAAACATGGTCGAATTGATAAACACCTCCCTCCTTCTTTGAAGTTGTTCAAAAACTAGTATATTCTACATATTTATTATATAACGATTTATTTGCTTGTTTGCATTAAATAGACTCTAAAGCTACTGGACAAATTTGAAGAACTCTTTCATCTGTCAAAAGCCACATTATTGGTGAGCAAAATAAGCTATCAATTGTTTACCAGTGTGATGCAATAAGAAATAAAACCAAATCAATTTTGCCAATTTGCAGTAATTGTAACTTGTTGATTTTTATCTCTTACACAAATTCCTCATAAATATTATATTATGTGTTGTATAAAATCAATAGCGTTGTTTCACAAATAAATATTTCTTTCTTTCTACTTTCTTTCTTTCATAAATGAGACAAAAATATATGTGTATATGTATATATACAATACTAATGATAATATATTATAATTTTATATACCATATTGCCATTTCCTTAACAATATAACCGACTTCTTAAAAAACTTGTTTTAAAAATATCACTCACTTTGAATTGTCTATAATACCAATTTCACTATCATTCAAATTGTGATCCTTGAGTGTATCTTTCTTTTCCTTTTCTAGTTCACTGTCTGAATCATCTTTAATAATTAAGTTAGAATTGGCTAATCTTTGATCGACAGCTAATTGTTGTATGTACTGTTGATAATGCTGATCTTGTAGTTGTCGTATTAGTATTGCCTGTTGGTCACAATTGCCAGGGAATTGTTGTTGTGCATACTGTAGGAATTGCTCATATGTTTGAGCATTTAAGGCATCTTTTATCCGTTGCCTGCAAATAAAAACATAATGGAATATATTCAATTTAGTTTTAATACTATGTTCTACATAGGTGAGCTAATGTAATTTCTAAATAAGCGCTAAAATGAAGTAAAAGGTTTTGAAGCAAAAGTAAGGTATTTAGTTTGACAACTACTTTGGTCACTGCAATCACAAAATATTTAGTACCCTTTAAATAATACTTTCTTAAAAGTAAATAATATCAACTTACACTTGTTGTTCATCTGTTAATTTTGTGCTCTGTTGTTTTTGTTTCTCGAGCATTATTCTATTTTCTAACTCAATGTGAGCTTTCTCCTCTTCCGCTTTTCTCAATCTATAAAAAGGGTTTTTTTAGAAACATGTTTATTTAATAATTATCAGTTCAAAACTTTTTTTTTTTAATTTAAAATTTAAATATAAAAAAAATTAATACTTACTCAATAAGCCTTTTATTTTCTAAATCTTTTTGAATGGCTTCTAAATATGGTTTAAAAAGTGGGCATAATCTGGAAAATAATAAATATTTATAAAATATATATTTGAGCCTACAATTTTAGTTTTAAACAGCTGTGTACTTAAAAACATTACAAAAATATTTATTTACTAGTTACTATAAAAATTCCATTTTAAGCTTATATCATCATAAAAACACATTATTCATTAGAATACAATATTAGGTAGGTACCCATTGTTTTCTAATTTTTATATAAAATATTACATAAACTATAATAAAAGCTATATAAAATTTGTTTGATTATATACCTGTCAAGTGTATGAACAAATCCAGCCATGGCTTGTATTTGAGACATTTGCCCAAGAGCTTGCCAAGCTGCTCTCCGATCCCTCCCTATGACATCAAGTACACCCAATGGCTGTACAGAGTTAGGATCAAATGGTCCGTGTGCTGTTTGTTGTGTGTAAGCGACCAATTTTAACCTATCCTCATAGCTTAGATGTATTGCTTTTCCCTCCTTATCTACAACATTAAAATGCATTTATTTATATTGTTTTCTTCACTTCATTCATTGTAATGAAACAACTTTTATTCCAGATTTTTAAGTATTTTATTTGCCCAACATTACAGATACTTTACAGCAACCATGGCCACAGGCGGACTTATTGTGTTGTTTAATTATAATGTGTTTAATGTTTATATATTCGTTTAATGATCACCAATGATGCTTATTATAACAACTAATTCCTAAGTATGAATATCATATCATAATGTATTTATGATTAAAATTTTCAGTCTATATTTAATTTTCTCATTGGTGGAATCTGTTTATCAAACAATTTTAGTGTATATAAAATTGAAACAAACTACTGATTGTAGTTAAAATTGAAAAAAAGACACAAATATGTAATTGATTTTATTATTATAGTGTCATCTCTAGTTCTGACTAATCGTGACTGACGTCGGTAACTATGTGGTACATTGCGGGATTTAATTTATTCTAAATTAAACAGTTCATCAAATACGACAATTCATGTAAAAAAAAAAAATATTGCATCTATTATAAATATTGTAGTACACATATATAATATGTTGCGATATTTACACCTCTAACTTTGTATTAATCCAAATGAGAACGTATATTTACCTTTATAAAAGGATAGTCCGTGTTTATAAACTTCTTTCAAAGGCAAACGCCATTTTCGTTCTTCACTCTCTATAATTCCTTGATCGGTTTCAAGAGGAACTTTTATAGGATCAACTTTATTGTTGTTTTCGGCTTTGTTAGCCATTTTCTTATACTTATTTGTTTTCTATTAAAATATTCTCACTTCTATAAAAATGGTTGACAAAAATCAATTAATAAAATTACTTTACAGGTAACGATTGACAAATCAAAACAAATTGATATGAGTTGTCAGTTGACGTTTTTCGTGACGTTTCTTTTTTTTCTCTTGTGTACTGCATATGCGACAAGTTATTTGGGTATTTTCAAATTACAGCACAATTATAGCGCATTATATGGCATAGTGTGCAACATTGATGATCCAATTACAGCATCAAACGAGAACTTTTAAAAGTAGTGAAGTGCTTTTCGTGATTTGGTAGGAAAAAATTAAAAAGTTTTATATTGCGTTTTAATTGAGGCTAAATTCAAACCAAACACTCCGCTACAACAGCGCCCTTTGTTTTTGTTTTGGGGCCACTTTTTTGTCCAAACTCCTATAAGAAATTCTACTTCTGACTTCTCTGATCTTTATAAAACTCCATCAGAAACTCATTAAGAGTGTTCTTCAAAATAGATATCAAGTACGCGTTTACCTCGAGAACTACACAATTTAAGTATGTTTAACGAGATTTTCTTTCGATTATTTAAACATATTTTTTTGATGACATAAAATTATCAAATTCGAAGCTGAATTTTCTGGTACCAGCATTCACTACAAAATAGCATGCTCCATAGCATAGAGTTGAGTATAGAGTCGTAGAGTTCATTGCTTTGGTATAGTTTTATTATTTTAAGTCCCTTTATTCTATTTTAAGTATTTCTTAGGATATAAATTATCTCCTGGTCTTATTTTACACGAATCTCATGAGCTCTATAGTTTAAATGCCCGACCAGTTTTTCGGTGGTGTCATAACGTAATTTATACATAGTACATCTTTTTGGGACGAAGTTTACAAAGGTATATGTAAAATAAAATTATGTAAATTAATAAATATTTTATTAAAGGCGAGTTATTTAAGATAAATAAATAGATACAGTAAAGAAGATAAAAAAAACTATTGATATGGATATAACATGGCGACCACAGGATCTTCGGTTTCAAATGTAATAAGGATGTCCTTGAATTTATCTAGTAGTTGCATTAGCTGTGATCTGGTAACATTCTCCAAAAACATTATTTCTTCTAAATGTTGCTCGCCACGGAAATAACCTGAAAACATAAAAAATATATTTTTTTCACCCTCGCTATATTATAAAAAATAATATTTTTATTTTGAATAAGTACATGAAAAATAAATGACCGATATTTATTTCGAAAGGCAAAACTATAGCGTGCTCCTGAAAAATTATATATTTATGGGGTTGCCACTTTTGTGTTTGTGGCCGGGTGTGTTATGACCGAATGTTGTGTTGTGACGTCATAGTCGCTAGCAGGCATTTGTCTTTTGACGTCACGTGTCGTGTCGTTACCTTTCTTATGCAGTTGCGCGAGCAGCAGCAGGTCGTCGGCGTGGTCGCTGGCGGGCAGAGCGGCAAGGGCGGCGCGCTCCTCGGCCGTGAACGTGTCGAGCGGCGACTCGCTGGGGTCGTGCGGCGCGCGGCACGCATCCACCTCGCACCCCAGCGGCCCCGCCCACACCGTGGGCGATTGAAAACTGCGGAAATAATCATGGGCCTTACTGAATCTATTCCAATCTTACTATCTTACTAATATTATAAACGTGAAAGAGTGTAAGTATGGATGTTTGTTACTCTTTCACGTAGAAACTATTGAATGAATTTTAATGAAACTTTACAATAATATAGCTTATTCATCAGAATAACACATAGGCTATAATTTAACCCTGTACTCCCACGGAAAGTGGAAAATACGCGGGTGAAACCGCGGGACGTAGCAGCGTAGTAGTATGTATATATTTATTGCTTTTGTAATACAGTAGAACCTCGATAAGTTAAAGTCCAAGGAAAACACAAAATATTTTAAGTTAAGGTTTTAAGTTATCAAGGGTCATATTTATAGTGATAGGTTAAGGGAAGGGAACATATTGTTTTTTGAAGTTATGGAGGTTTTTAAGTTATCGAGGTTCTACTGTGTTGGTAAGATATGCGAACAATATTGTTTATTGATTATGTAACAAGTTAAGTAATTTCTTAATAAATTGACAATAGTAGTGTATATTTGTATGTATTTTAACAGTGGAGGCCACGTTTAGATAGTGTTTGTAGACCATTAAAGTGGTGGGAAGACGATCTACGTGCAGTGGCCTGTTCGTGTTGAATAGTGGCAAGAGAACGGTCATCTTGGCGTTCATCGAGGGAGGCCTATGTTCAGATGTGGACGGATTTAAGGCTAATGATACTGATGATGATGATCTATTACAATCTTTTTTTGTAAAAAAAATATCAATTATTGCAAAACTTACCTCATTTCGCTCTGCAATTTCAGATTCAACGATACGCCATTGCGTTTCTCAATTCCATTGATCGATCCGTGGCTTGTATTAAACATAGGAGTTATGTCGGTGTCGCTGCCGAAACGATCTTCATCGCTACTCGCATCCCTTACTATAGACTGTTCGGCGTCTTTCAAAGACATATCCGATAACCTGGTGGTCAAACTTTTCCGCTCAAAATTATCACTTTTCTCCAAATGTCCATTATGTAAATTATCTGTGCCGTTGATTCCATTGCCGTTAATGTTATTTGATATACCGCTGTCGACCGAGTTGCCCTGCAACTTCTTTTGCACCTTATCACAGCCATTGAGAGTTGGTTTTATCAGACCATCCACTTCATCAATTCCGTCATCGAACGAATGATTCGCAGAATCAACCTCGTACTTTTCATATTTTGTGTTTTCAGCTTCTATAATAATCGGTTGGGTGTGTGAGAAATCAGTCTGGTTAAGATTGTTTTGTGTTGGATAGTCTTCGTCGGAGTCGACGAAGGCGTTTAGGAGCTCCCTCGACTCCACGGGTTCTGGTACGTTAAGCTGGGATTGGTTTAACGAAGAATACGACACACTGTTGGATTGGTAATATGGGTCATGCTTCTCGCAGATGTATTCCTTCCCATCTGAAAGTGTGAAACAAATAAGCCAGGCTGTGTATATGACTTATGAGTATGTAAGTGTGAAATGTGAATATGGTTTTTATCTATCTATCTGTATACCGATGAGATCTGCTTGGTCAACTAGAGCGAGGTACGTACAGGTGAGTCTGGTCAACTTAAGTGAAGTACGCACCGGTGAGCCTGGTCAACTATAGACTGTGTGTGTTAAGAAAATAGTGACTCGACATTGTCATTCAGCTTATCCACACCCTTTGACTAGTAAATTAGAAAGTATTGTTTACTTTCAACACTTAAAGTTTCTTTAAAGAGTACGGACTTTTTTTTGTTAATTTTATAAATGAAAACTCATCTCTTCGTAAAATAAAAGTGGATCAATATTTTTATAGTGGAGAAAGACGAGTTATTTGCAATATTTTTAATTACTATAAACAGTAGTATAGTTAGTAGTGAATGCGGCGTTTCTGAAAATAAATGACGTGAGATGGATAACTCATATTTAAAAAAGGGAAATATGTTGAAATGAAAATGGAAAAAGGAAATTATATTTAATACTTGTTCTTCAAGATGAAGAACAAGTTTGGACTTTTAAACGAGAGAAAAGCTGTTTTATAACGTAACAGCAACCAGAGACTCAAATGGATGAAATACTGCAACCAAGTGCTCAATGATGAAAAAAAAACACATAGAGCTTAGATGATGTTATAGAACTCGCGGAACAGAATTCTTTTTTTATAAATGTTAGTGAAAATTATGACGATTCTCATTAATTTTTCATTTTATAACTACACAGTAGTCTTAATACATATTTCAAAAAACATACTGTAATAAAAGTTAAATTTTTACCTCAGTAAGAAAAAGTTTGCAGTTGCACTCATGAGTTACTATTGTATTAACACGAATAGACTATAACATGAAATACGTATCAGTGTGCCTGGTTAACGAGTGTGAAATATGCATCGGTGAGCCTGGTCAACTAAAGTGACATACGTATCAGTATGCCTGGTCAACTAACGTGAAATACGTATCGGTGAGCCTGGTCAACTAGCTTGAAATACTTATCAGTGAGCCTGATCAACTAACGTGAAATACGTATCGACGAGTCTGGCCAACTAGCGTTAAATACGTATCGGTGAGCCTGGTCAACTAGTGTAAAGTACGATCAGTGAGCCTGGACAACTAGCGGGAAATACGTATCGGTGAGCCTGGTCAAGTAGCGTGAAGTACGACCGGTGAGCCTGGACAACTAGCGGGAAAAACGTACCGGTGAGTCGTGTCCAGTGCGGCGAATTAAACTGCACATAGGTGTGTAGCTGCAATAGCAGGCGGCGACGCAGCAGCCAGGCCACCGCACGCGCCAGTCGCCCGCCACGCGCCACCGCGCCCCACCCGCGTCGCGCCGCGTACCACAGCGGCGCTGGCAGCGAGAACTCACTCAGCATCTATTGTTAAAAGAAAATATTTTATATTTGGATTGTTTATTGCGATTTAGGGCCTGTTTCACCACTTCCTGATAAGTGCCGAATAGGCTATCCACCAGGAATCCAACAGATAGAGTATAGAGTACCTGTCAAATATGTTGTGGATAGCCTATCCGGCACCTATCAGGAAGTGGTGAAACGGGCCTTTAAATGAAAATTAAAACACTGATTTCAAAAATCCTTTTTATCCATTAGAGTGCTGCTTAAATGTAGACTAGTGATAAATGTATGTGATTAAGTATTTTTTATAAAAATTGTATACTATATTTTGAAAGGAGCAACCCAAAAGAGTTTCTTGCTGAATTCTTCTTATATACTATACGACTATAGTATGTAGTATGTATTGTATGTATTATTTTTTTTGTAAAAGAATATTTTAAAAGACTAGTTCCACTGAATTTGTTTCGCCGGTTCTTCTCAGTGGACTTGCTTTGGAACCGGTGGTAAACTCGATTAACGTTCAAAAAGATACTTTGATGGTACTACTTTAAATAAAAAAAAAATGATATATAAAAAAGAGATAAAAAAATATAATCATTATTTCTTCAGAGACACCTGTAAATATAAGTTAACTCGGACTTAGCTGCGGGTAGTACCTGCTAGTAGTGATATTATTTAAATTACCTGCAATAAACAAATGCCAGGAAACTCTTTGGCAAACTCGTCAACGAGCGACGAGTGTATGTGAACGTTGGCGCCGGGAGCAACCACATAAACGTTACCCTCGCACAACGGGTATATCACCGTCGCTTTGGCCCAGTACACCAAGTGACCAGTCAATTGGTACGCCTGAAAAAAAAGGAGAAGTCACGATTTTTTTAACTAATAACGACCGATGTAGAAGAAAAAAGTTATTATGCTTGAAAGAAGAAGGACCACTTTTTTTTTTAACTTATGACCATAGTTGGAGGAGGTTAAAGTGAGTGAGTGAAGTTAAAGACAAACTAGCACTTATTTTGCCAGGTATAGTCGCCAGACATGATGGTACCGATGCAAGCAGGAACATGGCAAACTTTCATCCAACACTAATAATTAGATGAAATTGGATCACCTTTTTTATCTTACCCAGGTTTAACACAAAATAAGTAATTTAATTCAAAATTCTATACCTGCTTGAGAGACAAGTCTGCTTCGATTGCCAATGTTTGTAAACTTTTAAGTGGACTGTAGAGTTTGATGAGACGCAAGAGAGCTGGGTTGCTGTCCAAGGGTATAGACGCTAGTAGATCATTAGGATTTACCTAAAATATTAAAAAATACTATTTTCACTTTACCACTACTTTATAAACACATAAATACTAAAATTTAAGGATTGAAAATCAGAATTAGCATATACTTTTACCACTTACCATTCGTAATTTGTAAGAAGTAAATAACAGTCATAAACATAAACCAAAACTTTGTGACTAAAATTTTTATATTTAAATTCCATGCATTTTTTTAATGAGATGTGAGTCAATACATACAATAATGCAATAAACTTAAGTTGCTCCTTTAACATGATTCCGACAAGTTGTATCTAAATTAGTAAGCTTGAGGAGCATTCTTTGATGTATATTTCTTTTATCTTTATTATGAATACATAAAATTCCTTACCATTAAAAGAATTCCATGATATGGTCTAAGTTTCTGTACACACTTGTCTATAGTCTCTGGTTCTATAATGAGGCCCCTGTTGTGTATCTGGTGGGCTTTGTGTGGTAAACAGAATGATAACAGCACCCACTTGTTTATCCTCACTTGTACGATACCTACAATTTTTTCTCCCCAATTAATGGCTGAATTGATTGATGGTAAAAAATAAGTTAGAAAAAAAAATTGGCATTTAAGTAATAACTCGTGCCATGCATAATAATATATTGGTCTATATGAATAAATGTATCTAATACAAAAAAAAAAATAGTATAACTAAAAGTAAAATATTTATGCACAATACATCTTATACTATCTTGAAGAAGCTTTTTTTCTTATTGAGCTTAAAAAGGTAGTACATAATATAATAAAAATAAATATGTACATAATAATAATAATTAAAAGATATACCTGTGCTACTCAATTCTTCAAAAACTGCTTTCATTGATCTAGCCAATGAGCTTCTCTGGAGTATTAGATGAAAGGCAGATTTTGGTTTATTTACTCCATTGTCAGAGCTGTAGGTTGAAGAACTCACTGAATTTCGCAAGGAATCATCGTCATCATCGTTATCTCCAGAATTAACTTCACTATCAAGGGCAGAAACCTCATCATGTGCTGCTAACTATAAACATAACAGAATAATTACAATCCGAGTTTTGATAAATAGCCTAATCTAAAAAATTCAAACAAATATAATCACATTGTTTTCTAATGTGTACTATGCAAATTTCACTCATAATAAAAAAACAACTTTTACGCATTACTAGCCATTTACATGACCAAACCAAAATATTGGGCATATAAAAAACTTAATAAGCTGCAATCGATTCTGTAAAAGTTGTTTCACTTTTGATTATTATAGACATTAGGAGTTAAAAATTCTTAAAGTAAAATTCTTAATTTTATATATCAGCAGCAGCTATGGACGGTCAGATGGTGTAGGCTTAGTATTACTTTTGTAATTAAAATCAAACAACCCCAAACTTAAAGTACAAGTTAACTTTAAATAAATATACAAAAATGTTAAAGTTACAATAAAAAAGTTACAAAATTAATTACCATTATTTTCATTTCTTCAGTCAAATATGAACACCGTTTTTCCTCATGCCGCAATGCCTTTCCAAGCCTCTTGCTCAAATCATAGTAACATTTAACTAAAAGTAAAAAAACCTCAAGTTTAACAAACCAAACTAGAAAGCTTTACATATTGTATGTAAAAAAAATCTAAGCTTAGGCTTACTGAATACAATTTAACATTTTTTGGTTGTTTTCATCCACTTCAAATCAGGAATTTGTAAATCTTAGTAAATCTTTATAAATTTTACTGCAAGTAGTTTTATTTAAAATGCATAAAAGTTTGTATAAGTCAATAAACATACAATGTGGTATAAAAGTAAAAGTTATGTGTAAGAATCAAAATCTTACAATATATTTTAATACCCTAATTACTTAAACTCATAATATTAAAGAGCAACAACATACTTGGCATGAATTAAAAAATATATACTTGCCTATAGAATGACTAGCAGATGCCTGCAGTGCAAATACAATATTAATTAAAATCATGGCCGCTGTATCATCTTTGTTAGTTCTATATGGCAGCAATGTTGGGTGCCCAACAAACCTTACATCATTCACTTTGAGTTCAAATTTTCTATTGCACAATTCAGCTTTCACAGCAAATAATGTTGACAACATTTCATCAGTAAAACCACTCAGTTGACCTACATATTGGAAAATATATTGAGTCAGTAGGATTAATTTCAAAATACTATCCGGATATTAATTGCAAAGAACTAACCTTTACAAATGTTGGATGTCTGTGTCTGTGTATTTTGGAGCAAATCTTCGCTGGAGGTGATTGCATACGGGTTATGACGGCCCAATTTTTTCTGCGTGTTTTCGTCTTTGTTTTCACTAGCATATGGATATCTAAACAAAAGCCTGTCCCCTTTGCTGTCTGATTTAACGAAGAAAATGTTTAAAGGATTTACCTCCATGGCCAATTATTATCTAAAGCACAATCTAGTTACTTTTATTTGTGTATTTTATATGCAATGAAAAAGGAAAGTTGTATTGTAATAATGTTTCAAGAAATCTCGAAAAAAATTTACTCATTATAGTTATATTTTTAAATAATAACTACGCAGCACTATTTCACTTTTAATGTCCGTAAATGAAATGTAATATGTATGTACATTAATAAATAAATAATTTATAAGCAAAACAATTAAATGAGTAATGATAAGAACATTTGCTAGGTGACAACCAGTGACAACTGACAACTGACAGTGACGACTGTGAACTGTGAAGTGCCACATTTTTTTATGGACTACACTTAGTGCATTGCCAAACAAATGAAAAGCCGGAACCGCACGTTTGCCGAGGCTTGGCAAGCCTTCACAAATTAAAACGTGTGGATACAGAATTTGTCTTGGCTTGCGTAGGTTTGCAAGGGTTTGTGGCCGACCCGACGAGTGTCGGTATTGTGCACAAGCCAAATGGAACCAAAGAGAATTTGCCGCAAGCGCTTACGCGGCGTCCACATGCTTGGGACTTGTGGAGGCTTGGGGTTTGCGGCAAGCCACAAACGTGTGGATCCGGTATAATGTGTTAGTGCTCAGTTGTCAATAAATTGTCAAGTACCTAGTTGTGTACCTAGTGTCAAAAATAAATAAACGCGAAATGAGAGTGTATTGATGTTGTTGTTGTTTTTTTGTTGGCTTTGTCTACAGAGGAAAATAAATTAAAATGAAAAATTTTCCCGTATTTGTATTTCCTGTATCATTAGAATTTTATTTAAATGCGAGACATACGTATAAACAATTATTAACTGTGTATAATCCTTATGAATTCTCAGTTAATTTTAAAGGTAAAAAAATATTGCATACAATATTATGGCGTATGGTATTTTTGTCGTCAAATGGCGTTATATACAACATGTGTTTTTGAATTTTCAGTGCTATGTACATCTCCAAACAAATTCACAGTGATTGACCCTGAGGGAGTAATAGCTCCTCAAAGCTGTGTAGATATAGTCGTTCGATATACCCAACCTTCTGCATCACATTGCAATACAACAGAGAAATTTAGAATAACTATGTATGATAGGAACACCCAGCAGGTATGATATGAATAAATCTGGATATTATTTTGATTTTTTATCTTTAATCTATTAAAATTGCGTTATACTAATAATTATTATATGATTAAATAATAATTGCAAATGTCTTCGTTTAATAGATACGCAAAGATTGTTAAGATAAGATAAACATTGTATATAATGGTAATATAATTTCTTTTAGGCATTAGGCAAAAGAGATATACCAACCAAACTAATAGATGGTGAGCCTTCAAACACAAATCCTGAAAGTTTAGGGGATAACTTTCACCCCATAGCTACTAAAGTGGCTCCCATAAAGCAGACAGAAGAACATTCAAAAGTTATTTGCAATCACCCATCACATAGGTAATGAATCTTCTTTTATTTTTAGCCAGTCTCTCCAATGATTAAATATTGATTAAAAAAAAATGAGTATGTGTGTGAATAATATTTCAAACCTGCTGTAGTATAGAAAGTTAAGAACTCACAGGTCTATCAGATTGCAGTGTGACAAGTTTAAATAAATGAATATGTAAATATGTATAAATATACAAATTAGCACTTCTAAGATTAAATAATATTAACCATCACACCACACATTAGGGTAACTGTCTTTAATTAATTTACCCAAGTAAGCAATATGCAATGTGTTTTTGTTTATAATAGTTACTATATTTAGTCAACTTCAAGAATAAAACATAACACTATGTATTTCAGAGAACACCAGCCAGTCAATGTTGTAGCGGTGGCAGTAAGTATATGTTGTATAGCTGCTTTATTATTACCTACACAACCTGAACAAACAGTTACATCCCAGCTACCGGACTGGTTGCATATTGGTACTAATCTTAAATTAGTATTTTCTTTTGTACTAGGTCTTGTTAGTATGTTAGTACTAAGACCTTAGATCAATATTCATGGGTGTGGACTTTTGTATAGCTTATTTGTTATTGGTTGGGTTACTTAATAAGTTTGAGATGGATGAATTATATAATTTGTCTGTTTCATGGAAAGTTATGCAAAATTCAATTTTGTTACTCTTAGCAGCCAAGCTATTTTTTTATATGTTTATCTCATAATTTGGTATACATTGTGTAATAAATTTGTAAGATATATTAATTACTATTGATTTACGATGTTGTTCAAGTTCGTTTGCTCTTCTTAGCATGCAATATAGGTGGTACATAATCATATGACAAATATTTTGAGTATTAAATATGATTTAAATGGTTTAATATTGTGTGAAAATTTAGGATATTCATTTTTCATAAAATATAATTTCTACTTGAAAAAAGTATTGCATATTATCTTTAAAAAAATATAAACTATTGTTGTAATAGATGTACTCTAGTTTATTTTTTCAACAATATACATAATTCAAAGATAATAAAATACTAATTAAAATGACATGTGATGCATTTAAATATGTACAATCTTATAATGTTCTACATATGTATAAGCATTTTGATCAGATAGAATTAAGTTACCTTTGCTGTTATTATGTATGTTCTTAACAAAGTAGGAGTGGTTTGACCAAATATCAGAGTAAGGATATGGAGTATGTACACAAGTACCTTAATTAGTATTTAGTACACAGTACAGTAGTATGTAACATTATTCTGTTATGTATCCAAAAGCAGCTTAATATGTAACATTGATGTGAATAGATCTATCATTTAAATTCTTCACTGACCTCATAGAATTAAACTTAAGTACTAAGTCATGCAATAGAAAATATTCAGATTGCATATTGTTTATACATATTTATTTTATTGACTTCTTTAATTAGCATTGTAAAATATTCTGTAGAGCATATTTTAATACAAACATTTGACATATTTCAATTTGTTATTTGCAGCTTGTGTAAAATTTTAGTTTTAATATTTATAAATGAATGTGTTGGAAGATTGACCTTAAAACAAATGTGCAACAACCTTGCATTATTGCAATGTGACAGGTCAAAATTCTATACTATGTAAACTCTTTCTTGAGGTAATGGTAAGATTTATCAAAGTATTATAATACATATTGTCCATTTTTGTTATTTATCAAATAGATTGTTAAAAATCATGCAAGAGAACAGCTGGAACTGGTTCTTAAAAATTTTCAATGATCAATCTATGTAAGCTATATTATTCAATGAGGACAGGAAAGATTATTTTAAACACATTGATTAACCTCTAAGATACATAGGGAAAAATCTGGGATGTTATTGATACTGAATTTATTTTCTTATTATTAAACCACTATTAATGAAAATCAATTAAGGACATTTTAATTACTAATGTTTATGCTATAACAACTTTCTGTAACTTATTGTAAGGTTAGAAGATATTCTTTGAAAAGTTTTGCTTGATTTTTTTTATTGTATTGATCACCTAAATTACAGCATGTACTTATGCATATTGAGAATATTAGGAATGAGTTGAAAGAAAATGCTTTTATCAGTTATTTGGTATTCATTGGTTCTTACAAAATTATTACAGGGTGCTTATATATTTTACTAGTTAGAACAGTGTGTTGGTGTTTTAAGATACATAATTTATTTATTTAAATAATAGGAAGAAAACACTGAGAAGTCATAATTATTTAGTGGCAATTTATATTTTAGTTTTTATTCAAGACATATTTTAGTAATTTCAGACAAAAAGAATTTCTTAGATCTGAGGTAATTTATTTTATGCTACTTCCATTACCTCATTAAATTATTTAAATTTTAATGTACCATCATCTTGGATTAAGGGACCATAATGTATTCTTGTGAATAAATTTAATGCCAGAATATATTGCCTTTTATTGTTTTTACAATTATATGGGTAATTATTTAAAGGTAAATAATACACACTTAACACTTAACTTAATAACACATATACTCCCCCCATAATTTTTATATTTAGTCAAGTACAAGATACTACAGATTAAAGGATTTATAGGGGATGAAATAGAAAATGCAATTATTTATTAATAATCTATATTGAAATCAACAGAACATATTTTAAATAAGCTCAATAAAATATATATTAATTTGTAACAAATTTTTTACAACAGTTTACCTATTAATTGAGAATAATACTTACTTCATCTACATGATTATGTATCTAAGATATGTTATACTGTCTATATGTCTAGAGGCAAGTATTAGGATGATTCATTTTTATCACAGTCTACATCACCATTAAGTACTAAATCCAAAATAGGAAAGCAGTAGATAAATCTAACTTTCATCTCTGCAGTGGATCCTAACCCTACAAGCCCAAAGTTCTCCATTATTGTCATGCTTACCGTATGTCATTCTGATGCCCCAGAATTGTTTAACTGCTGTAGTAGTTTGTGCCAAAAAATCATGTTATTATCCTATCAGATTGAGTTTTATACCACCTTTACACAAACAGATAAAACAGGAAACTTCTGTCATACAGCTCTTGGATTAGCTTACTTTCAATTTGATAAGGAACACAAAACCTTATACTCAATAATGCTATGTCATTAAGCATAAGTCTAGGGAAATTGGAATTCAATTCTTTGGCTATATAACTACATTTATATTAAGTCTAACATCTATTAAGATAAGTGATTTTAAAATTTTACCTATGCTTATTTTATCTAGTCTCAATTCAATGGACATTTTAATTATCTTATTTAAAATAATTTGTAATAGACACTAATTAAAATTAATTAGTCTTGTAACACTAATGTTATTAAAGTGATAATTTCTACAAGTCAACCATAATATGTGTAAATAGTGGATGTAGGACGGTTGCAACTTCAGTGAACTTCAATGTATTGAGACCATCATTTAGCATCAGGTTCTTAGAAATAACTTTCTCATTTCTTGTTTCTCTAAAATTGAAAAAAAACACTATAGTAAACAGTTTGAGTTTTAGTAGTAGGTAGTTTTTTAAAAATGCAATCAAACATTTAAATATAAAAATATAAGTAACAAGTACTACAAGTTATAAATTTAGCTTTCAAGCAGTATGATACAATGTTTAAATCAAATTACTATGATATTGCATTAATTTAAACTTTAAGAGTATTACTAATTGAAATATATTTTAACTAATGCCTGAAAAAAAGACTAAAAGATTGTAAATAAGAAGTTAAAATTACTAACTTACAAATTTACAAAATATCTTACCTTTTTTCATGGTCTTGGTTGCGCACTTTATGGTAAAGGCTAGTCTTAGATTCAAATCTGCATATTTTTATATTATGAGATTCTAGTCTGGCAAATAAATCATCATCACCAACATTATGCCTATTGCTCATACCATTAACAGTCTTAAATTGTTTAGATGATATTGAAATAGCACCACCAAATTGATTTATATAGGGCAGTACAAACCTAAAATATTTTGAAGTTTAATAAAAGCAGAATATATAGCATTAATTGACTATGATAAGCAGTGGCTCTAGCCATAATGCTATGTACTGTCTTTTATATACTTTTCTTCCAATTTCTGCATTCCATAATAAAATGGGAACTTTAAGCGAGCATAAAAATATAGGGCTAGAGCCAAATGCAAATATTCTGACTATGAATTGAAATGATTGCTGTGAGTATTTGTGAATATTTTTGTTACATTTTGATGAGTGTGGGTAATGAATACTGAGATATATTATAAAAGCAAGGCACCTAAATTTATCAATGCTACATGACATATGCCTGGGGAGTTTAGTGCAAGCATATAAGTTTGAAGGTCTTAGTGGCAGTAAATCCACATCATGCAAAACAAGACAAGGATATCCATCACGCATAGCAGTCACTGCACCAATGTTGATCAGTTTAGCTTTATTGAATGGCTTGGTGTCTACTTGCTCCACAACATATATTCGGTAATGTATCAGCTGTTTGCGTAGGAACATATGCATGTATACAAGGAATCCACGCAATAGCTCAGCTCTGTCCCTGCGCCCAAAATTTACAAATTTAAATAACGTCTTTTATAGAAAAACCTCCGTCGAAATTCACTTACCTATATGGAACAATAATGGCTGTACTATATTTGGGTTTACAGTCCATAGGTGCATGTTCCCCGCCTTCTTTTATTCCATGCCCTTCTATTAAATCACCATCTACCAGACTTATAGGAAGGGTCGTTTCGTCTCTAATTATGTCATAATAATCACAATCAACCAAGGCTGTACTTGTAAAATTTTGACCAATCTCTTCACATAAGTTTTTGATTATTTTTTCCATTTGAATAAAATCGTAGAAACCCCTAGCATTTTTATCTGGGTGTAGTAGTATAATCAATAATATCACTACAAGTCCAATACATAAACATTTCTTTTTATAACCATAACGCATGACAAATAATTATTAGCGATTGCTGTTATACAAAACACAACTCAGATATAAATAGAATTTTAGTGGTTTACTTTTTAATTTGAACATTAATTTTTTCTTTGATTTGAACTAACTACAGCCACAACTACAGCATTCAAATTTCAAATGGCGTTAATTTGACATTTGACAATTAAATATTGACATTTGACATATTAAAAATGAATATGACAGTCCGACAATAACCGGAAAATTGGTGTGAATTTCCCTTCCTCCTCAACCCAAGTGTGTTTTATTCACAGACTACTTAGTATATCTACAGACGGTAATCTCCCATACAAAATTTCTCGCATTCCGGCTTTAATTATTGAATATCAACTTTTTTCAATTTGACGCTTAAGCTATGGATACAAGGATTTTTAGACATTCGACGGAAGCTATGGATACCAGGATTTTAGCCTCGTTAAACGCTAGAATTACGCTACCCTTAATTATTATTTAATTTATTAATTATTTGGATTTATTTAATAGTATAAAATGGTAAATAAGAGACATTTTATTTAATTATTATTTTTATTTATCGGTAAAAAAAGTTTTCTTAACAATAATAATTACATAATAATATATTAAACATAATAACAATTACAACAATGATGATAATTATAAATATATCATAATAATAATAAAAACCTTCATTTCAGACTACATGCTGCTTACATACAACTAATATACATTTTTTGTTTCTTTTAGTCTGTTCTGTCTTACGTTTTTGGCAAAAGCCTCCTCCATTTCTTTCCACCTTGTACAAGGTGTACTGATGTAACTTAATATTTACTGTACATCAAATCAAAATATTTTGTTTTACATCAGTACTTGTTATAAGTGCATCTGTAGATGACAAAAGCGTTGTTTCCATGGAAAAGAACCAGCTAGAAACTACATGGTTACTCTTTTCAAATCAGGGTATTACAATATTATTATGTATTAAGTACTTAAGTATGGGGGACAGTGTAGGCCCAAAAATAAGTAATCACTTGTTGCTAATTAAAAAAAAATTAAGATAATTATAACAAAAGTTTACAAGCATCTGAGTATCTATAAAAACCTACAATGTTCCCACATTCACAAAAGTAGGTAAAAATAACATATAATGTCATCAATGCTATTGTAACTATTCTGAGCAAAAGGTGGAAAAAAAATGAACTGAAAATTATTGTTAAAATCTGAAAAAAGTAATTGAAAAGAGAATAAATCTAAGACTTAATCCAACAACCTAACTAGCTTTGGATTACCAATCGAAAATCAATTCAATTAAATTGATGTTTCAATTAATAATTCAATTGGTTCTTCCCAAATGAGAGGCCTTCTTCAATGGCTTCAGAGCAAGCCCAATGGCTAGCTTTGGAGCCAGTGTTAATTCAATATCTGTGTAATTACCAAAATTCAAAATCAATTGAATTACCACCATTGCAGTGATGAAGGCCTCTCATTGGAGAAGAACCTGTGAAACAAATTCAGTAAAACCAATTTTTCAAATGTTACATAAATAATAACTTACAGTTACAGCACAATTAGTAAATAAACCAGAAAATGAAACATGATCATATTTGTTATACATTTACATAAACATTTGAATGTTATAAGCTCTAATATTCTCACAGCTTTGTGACGAGAAGTTTCTTTCACTGTCCATCATACATGTTTTTCATTCATTGCTTTTTAAATTAATTGGTTTTAATTATCTGACCATCATGATATCTGATCACGTGTCCCATCTGCATGTGCACCTAAAAATAAATGTACTTTAGTTTTTCATATAACTTACAGTTACAGCACAATTAGTAAATAAACTAGAAAATCAAACATTATAAAATTTGTTATAGGTTTACAAAAGCATTTGAATGTTATAGGCTTTAATATACTTACAGCTTTGTTTTTCTTGAATTGTTTTCTTATATAAACTGGCTTTTATTATATGACTAGTCTGGCTCACTCATCTTTCATCTGCATAAATACACCTAATAATGCATAGCTTTCGTTTTTTATATAGGTAAACTTCAACTATTAAACAAATCTTCATTGTTAGTGTAATCTTTATAAAACTACAGAGTGACTGCCACTGTTTAACTTAATACTTGTCTGCTTATCACCTGCAATTAAAATTTATTTTACATACACAGTATTTAACTAAGTTAGTAGTTTAGTACCCTAACCAATGCCTGTTTTAAAGTTTGGTGTTTTATGCATGCTAAAGCTTCAAAATATAATTGAACAAATTTGCAATATTCTACTTTAATAGTCATGACATGCATTGAGAAAGGCCTATTTCTAGTGTAGAGTGAGATTGTAAGAGTAGACAGATTAAAGACAATAAATGACGATAACTATATCAGTATATTATAAGAACACCAAAAAGGTATACAAAATTCTATTTCTCTTGTTTTAAATTTTATTTTAAAAATGCTTTTTGCTGTATTGATGGCAAATGTTTATTATCTTCTAGATTACACCAATTAAATACTGTTAACCTAAGACTTAATATATATAAAAAATCCAAAACAGCACTTGTGTAGTTCATAATCAAAAACATCAAATGTATATACTTTAATTTAACTATGTCTTTTAGGTTTTTCATCATACAAGATGTGTGGGGTCTTCTTTCTAAGTATCCATTTGCTTCTTGAATTACATAACCAAAACATAAGGAAAACATCTTGAAACCTGCATGAGGTTTTAAGATGTTTTCCTTCACTGATACGATCCGATCGGTAAAATTTATTGTAGGACTCTAATATTTTTTGCCTTAGTTCATACACAACTAACTTTGAATATTTTGATCATGCTATCTCCACTACTTCGAAGAAATATTTAAAAATATCTTGACTCATGCTTTTTCTTTAATTAGTAGCAATATTCATTTTAAACAAAATGATCATATTGTGTTTTGTTTAAACATAGATTTTTATTTAATAACTGTTAAGTTCACTAATCTGTAAAATCAAAAAAATACCATTGACTTACGTTCAATCCTTATGTTTCTTTATAGGTTCAGATAATGAGTGCTTACGTTTAATTTAATTATGGTATTCATGTTTTTAGCGTATTAATTTAAGAAAAATATTATTATCAATTAAGTTAAAAATCGTAAATCGTAATGGCGGATCCGGGTTTTTAGACATTTAAAACAAAATATGGCGTCGCATGTCATGGCGTCGAAAAAGTGTGACGTCACAGAGAACTGTCAAACTCAATAATTCACGGTGCTCTTTGGTAGCGGAATGCGAGGATTTTTTTTTCGAAGTGTACCCCCCGTGGTTTTATTAGTACTATTTAACAAAGAGACAAGATTTCATTATATATAGGTATTGGCTTCCGTTTACATCGCTTTCTCTCTTATGATCTTCCTCTATTTGATGATCTGATTTTGTCCCTGGCGGTGTGGAGAGCACTGCGAATTAGATTTAAGAGCGCAGCGGGTCTTGGCTTGGCTTACAAATAAAAAAATATATATATATCGGTGATCATCGTCTTGCCTTGTGGAGTTACCAAACAGGAAACAACCATTAAAACCTAAAATAATAAACTGTAGGACTTTAATAAATAAAGATAATAAATTGGAGAGGACGGTTCACTGGAACCCTGAGGAACTAAAATATTTTTTATACATTTCGCATATTTTTAAGAAAATGCAAATATAAATTACATACCAGTTCGGTTACTGAACCGACTATTATGTTGATGATCTTTGAAAGAATTTGTTAAAATACCCACCAAATAAACCAAAAAATATTAGATAGTATTTTAGCAAAATAAAAGTGTGTGCATTATACAATTCTTGACTCTATTAGACTTTCCTAGCTAATATAAAGTAAATTAGACATGGCAGCTATTAATGAAAAAGAAAATAACAGCGTCAGTGAAATCGATGACTTACCAATAGAAGTTATACGTAAATGCAACACGCAGTGGAATATTGAAACTTCTTGGGATCAAAGCTGTTATGTATCTATACTTGAGTCTAAAAATAGTGAAAATAATAAAACACCACCGTTTGTTAGTATGATGTTCGACGAGAATCCGTCCGAAAAGAAAATAAATGTATCAATTCAGACAGAATCTAACGAACCATTTCGGGGAAATCTAGACGACATAAATATTTCAATAAACAAACAATTCCACCTGGATGAGTCTTCATCGAATGATAATTCTGTACAGTCGGTTAATGGTAAACGCACGAGACGCGATTCGTATGAAGATAGAAAAGAAATGAGACCTTGCAAAATGGGAAAATGCACATCAAATACATCAAGTGCTACGGATTTATCAGATAATACCACGTCTCGATTGTCCTCAGAATCTGACATATCTTTTAAATCAATTAAAAGTAATTATTCATTTAAGGTGAGGAAAAGAAGACGTAAGTCAGACTCGAACCTGTTCAAAGATGTTCTTCAAAGGTCCAGAAAAACGTTAAATTTGAGTAAACATAGCACAGAATGCGTTACTACGGGTAATTTTATATTTAAAATTATTTCTTTATTTTCTTTGAAATAAATATAATTTGTTTTATGAATGAACGTAATAAACCACATCACATATTAGTCGTAGAAGCTAATAATATCTAACCTATACAAATATTTTGTCACGCTAGTTCGTTATGGACCCAGTTAACGTTATTGTACCAATTGCAATTAAATTTTGCACACTATGCACTTTTGTTAAATTTAGAGATATGCTACTGACATACGATAGGTGGCGTTTTTGTATTTTTCAGGATATCTACTGGGTGCACTAGTATTCAATACATTACACACAAGTTTCCTCTAATGATTCTTTATTATTTACATGAACTTGCCTCGATTTGCTAAGACTATTCCTAGATCAAATTGAAGATGGCTCTCTCTTAACTAACACGCTGTTTTCTCGAGTTGACGATGATATGACGACATTTTTATGAACAAGCGGCCAGTAGATACGCAGTCTTGGTGTGATAAATAGATTTAAATATCTTTATCACCAACAGTGAAAGACTGTACGCGAGCTGATTTTGTTTGACTTTCGACAGTTAGTCCCTCCTTACTAATGAATAATGATTATAACTCTCACCTGTCCAATGATGGTCACTATATTATTATATTAATGAATGTCATGACTATAATGACTGAATTTCTGTCTCGCATCATACATGTGACATGTGTAAAAAAGTAAGTAAAGTAGCAACCCACATATTGTGTCCCAATGCTATGCACGGGTCTCCTCGAAATCAGGCGAGGAGGGTATCGGGCCATAGGTCACTGAAGCGCTGGCCCAATGCAAGTTGGTGAACTCCACACACCGTCAAAGACTTTTAATCTCATCAGGAGTGCACGTTTCCTCACGATGTTTTCCTTCACCGATGAGCGAGCGATGGTCGTGTTCAGGGAGCACTTAGAAATTAGGAAAAACCTATTTCAAGGCACCACAGGGGCCGATCCCATATCGACTGGACCACCGTCGTTAGTGGACTAGATTGGAATGACAATCTCCGTGAGTGGCCGATGTTGGATGCGAGTGGCAAGGGATCGGTCGTCTAGGCGTTCATTGAGGGAGGCCTATGTTCAGTAGTGGACGGATAAAAGCTGATGATGATGATGACGAATTATAATTATAGGTAGTGGTATATTGATAACTTTTTATTTATTATACTTGAACCTGTATAGGTCGGGGCTATGTAAAGGTATGACATCATTCGAATGGCAACGGTCGAAATTCTCAAGACTTGACTACGTAGTGCCACAAATTATTGTATTATGAATTCAAAGTGTCAAATATTTTCAAAGTCATATTATATAGTATGATTAAATTGTTTCGTGTAGTGGTAAAATTATTTACAGCAACAACTAGAAGTGCTAAGAGAGAGAGTAATCGACGGTCGAATCGTACAAAAGTTGGAAGGCTAATGGATATTTGCACTTGGATCGGTAAAAAGGTAAATTTTCCCTTATTTTAATGAAAAAAATTACCATGGTTGCTGAAAGGTATCCGAAACGTCGGGCATGTAAAAAACTCAATATTAACCGCGATAATATCCGGAAAATTCGTTTCATTTTAATTAAGTTAACGTTAATTATTATGTACATCACAATAATATTTACATTGATTTTTTTTTTAAATTTATAAAGGTATGTTTATTGATTCTATGCCCCAAATTATTTGTTTACATTGTAGTAAGTATAAATGCTTACGTTATATTTTTCAAACTTTACGTATATGCGTTTGACTTAGATATACATATTTATTTTTCATCATCATCGTCCACAGCTGATCATAATGCCTTTATTTATTGTTACCCCAGTTAAATAATTACTTATCGGTCACACGAAAGTAACGATATAAGTTAGTCGGATGTATGTTATGCCCCCTTTATGATTATAATTTATAGAGTAAACATTATAATGAGGCCACTGCTGGCTATTCTAATCGGCAATCATTGCTTTAACTTTTATTAACACAACACTTAATTATATTTTGCTAGAAATTATACGGCTTATGAATTGTCTTTTAAGAGATTTCAGAGTGTTCAACGGCAACTTCTTCTTCGTTTCAGAATATATATTTATATACATAAACTGAATAACTAAACGTTATAACTTTATTAAAAAGAAGTTAGCCAGACATTAAACGCTCAGAGTTTCGTATAAAATTGTATTCGATGTATAATTTAAGATTTTATTGATGTGCTTTTGGCATTTACTTTTTCTATGCCGTGACAAGAATATAAATATAAAACATTATAATTTGCGATGATCCACCCGTCTACTAATTATAGTATGAAAATGAGATTTTCTATTCATTATTGAATTAATCTATCCAATTAGTAAACATAGATACTTCCACAGTAGGTACTAGGTACTTAATTTCTTTGATGACCCCATGAAAGGGGTAACATGGTAAACCTTCCTCATCTGTCATGAGAAAGCTACGCATACTCTCCACCTGCTCATCTATACTAACGATTGAGATTAAAGGCCCATCGGGCCTTAGGCCGGATTTTTAAATCTAGACTTTTCGAAAAAAAATCTTTTCGCGATTGACTCAGTAATTAAGAATTACCTCCCCAAGATTTAATGAATTTTTCATGTGCGGCTTTATTTCAGGGTTATCAGTCACTTACAGGCCTTTATAGTGACATTCTCAGGGAACCAATCACACAAAATGAAAACAAGGAAAGTAAGGTCGTAGAAGAGGTGAGGCAAATGAAGATGCTCCTTGAAGAAGTGAATTTAAAACAGACGCGATTGGCGAATGAGAACGAGAGGCTACGAGATGAAATGAAGAAAATGATGGCGAAAATTGAATTACTAGAGAGTAAGATGAGGTAATTGCAATGAATAAAACATTTCAAATACTATACAATTGTTTCTTGCCTTGTCTAGTTAGCATTATATTCAAAGTCAAATTGATATATTGTGTAGTTTTTTTATTCTCGATAGGCGCATTAAAATTCAAAACATTTTGAATTATTTTAGATATTGGTTCTCTAGAATGGCTACTACTTACTTACTACTGGCTTCGATGACGCAAGATGCTTATAAACTTTAACCGGGTACAGCGGTCAGTTCGTAAGAAATATACATGATACTCGCAACAGAAGTATATGTTATAAGAGCCAATAGGAATAGAATAAAAGAAACTAGGCGCTATGTATACCCACGAATCACGTGACCTGATACCTACGAGTCACGTGACTTGACAAGACCAGCCAGTGGTCAATAGTCATTATTAAAACATCCAAAGTCAAGGCTGCTCTCAAGCTTCCAGTCATACGTACAACAGATTTTTTATTTTTACAAGTAACTTTATACAATTTTCAGCCAGCAACAATACCAGCAGAAGCCCCCATGCGCCCCCCCGCCTCCTCCGCCCCCTCCCCCTCCCCCTCCCCCGCCGCCGCCTCCCCCGCCGCCGGCTAGTAAGCTGCCAGTGAGAGCTCACACCCTGCCGAGATGCGGTTCCGCACCACCTCGAATAGCCGCACCACGCCTGACCATCACACCCGAAGACATTGCCAACGTTAAGTTGCGGAAAACGACGGTAAATTTTTGTTTCACGATTTCTACTACGTGTTAGTTTACAAACTGGTGAAGAGCTTAGACCAGAGAGAGGAGACAGTCTGAATTGTAGGACTACCATCCGAATCTGCTATATGGAACAAGTTGCCATATACGGTTTTTCTTAACCGATATGACTTAAGAGTTAAGGACCTTCAAAAGAATATTTGAAAGTCGACAACGCACCTGCTCATGCTCTAGTATAGCGGGTGCTTATGGACCAGGAACCAAGAACCAATACTGTCCATTTACCCCTCTCTATTATCCTTTTATTAAAAAAATCTTGGACTTGATGACTTGACTTGACGCATGATGATGATAGTAAGAACTATTATCATCATGCGTCAATCATTCAGCCTTTATCCATTGCTGAACATAGACTACCCGCAATATAACCAATCCTTTGCCACTCCAACATGGACTGGCCCCTGCAAAGAGATCGTCTTCTGGCAGATGGCACTTTCTAGACGTGCCATCTGGTAGTAAGTGAACAGCGTCGTCTATGAGCATAAACTAGTTTACCCGAAACCAGCCCAGGTAACTCATTCGTGTATAGTTACAGAAAATTAACATCTTCTGTGCCTATTCCGGTCTTTCACTCGGTGAGGCACAGCTCAACCTATCGTCCGGGAGTAATAATGTTGATTATATATATTTTTGGATTTCTAGGACAACCCTGTGCGAGCCAAGCCTGTAATTAAAGAAAAGCAGCCAATAGTCACGCAACATTTACTAGAGGCTACAAGAGCTAAACTCGGCCGCGGCAGACCGGTCGCTGCTTCAACCCCAAAGCAACAACTGACTGAGCTAGAAAAGTAAGTAGGCCTTGGTTTACCCACATATACCACATCCATCTTCATGGTCTTGCTGTATCATATTTCTTTGGTATCATAGACTCCTAAATTATAACTTGAAAAGGGTCAATCGGGCTAAAACAAAAATTGTGATTTGTTAAGAGTCTCTACGTGGCTAATACGGTTGCTTGTAGGGCTGTTTTCACGTTTGCACTAGCAATGCTTTTAATATTATTCAATATTTCTGAGTATAATCAAACCCCCCCCCCCTCCTCTCCCAACCACCGGGTACTCATAAGCGCGAGAGGCACCATCACGAGTCGTGCCAATTTGGGCCTATAATATACTTCTTACCGATTCTTTTCATTTTTCCGTTGTAAACTTAACTTGATTCGGTTATAATTTTTCAAACTTTCTCTTGTTATACAGGTGCTTGCTTCAGGATTCATCAGTAGTGATGCCGTTTAGGAGACGCATAGCGAGGGGTACGTTCAGAAGCGCTGAGGAGTTGAGGTCGCGCCCATACCCGGCGAGGTGCAACCGCTCTCCTTGTTCTCCCCGGAGCCAGCGCTCTAACTCTTTGTCGCGCGTGCCGAGTTCCCCACTCAAAATTCCTCTTATGTTGCCACCATAAAAATCATCTTTGCGAAGACATAATTATTGTGGTCACACTATATGTATGTGGTGCTATTTAAAAAAAAAACACAGTGCATGCGACATAATTTTGTTGATAGATACGCTCTATACGCTGGTCGCAATTATTATAATATTATTATTGTCTTCACGAGTTATTTCTTTTAGTAAAAATAATAAGATTTCTTATTTAATTTGGCCAAAAAAAAACTTTTCTTATGTTTTTTTAATCAATCATTATGAATTAATACAACAATTATTGTATTAATATTGACGGTAACAATTATTATTTTTTTAGTATTTTTGATGGACATGTTCAAATTAATGAAACTTTTGTAAGTTTATTTATATAATGATGAAGAATTTATTTTACTAACGACTTTTTAAGTTATTAAAACGGGTATCTGTTAATTCCGTTTCATTTACCTTTTTTACCTGAATTTTCCTAGACAAAAGAAGAAATAATCGGTTATGCATCAAATTTACAATATAATATGAGCTTTACCTAAATGTATAATAATTAGTGAGCGTATACTCCCGTCAAGATTTCAAAAATTTTTATACCTCAGATTTATTTTGTAGCATGATTAATGATAAATTAGTTTTTGGTTGCTATTCCTTATTTATTACGCAGTCATTCAGTAAATAAAATCAAATTAAACCAACTTGATGAAGCATAAGATTTGGATACAATATTAGAAAGCCGCAGTATGCACCACTGCTTTGAGAGTAGATAGATGGTAAATAGGTACCTACTAGTTTAACTCGCTAGACTCGTTTCTTCTGTAATACGACGTAGTCCACTTTAGTTAATAAATATACTGGGTGTGGTTTTATTAAATTACATTTGGCACACACAATAAAGTTTATCGGAAACGAGGAATAATACCTGGAATGTAATGTAGCTAGCTATATAGCTAGCTATAAAACTTCAGGAGCTATTGACGACCTCTGCGGCTCAATGGCTAGCGAGTTGAATCCCACCGGGGAACAAATAGTTTCGAAATACGAAGCCTCCTGGGTGTTTTCCACCATTTCTCCACAAACTAATTAATGTATTTTACGTCAGACATGGCTTCTGGTCTTAGCTGGTTCCAACAGGAAAAAATATACGAAAAAAAAACTTTAAAGTCAAAGACAGTCAAAAAAGAAGAAGAAATGTCCTAACTGCAATTATGTTGGTTTTTTAAAATAAATGTAAATAACACTTCACTTGTTCATAATAAACTGAATACTGATATGAAACAGTATAAATATATTATTTTCATTTAACGTGATGTCTTTGTTTTATTATAATTATTCGAAATAAACGAAACATGGACTTCAGTTCTCTCAACCCGTATACATCCAATGCACTTAATTTTGCTGCTAGAAATAATGATGTTAAAGCTGTAGAAAGATTACTTAAGAAAATAAATCCAAATTGCATCGATAACAGGGGCTGGACCTGTCTGCATGAAGCAGCCGCCAACGACAGTTATCAAAGTCTATTGTTAATTTTAAAACATCGGGCTACTCGCCCTTTGGCAGAAACTCATGAAGGTCACACTGCCCTATACCTTGCTTGTCGATACCAAAGTTCTTTGCGAACGATCGAAGCTTTATTGGAAAGCGATTCTGATATTGCCAACTATGGAAGCACTGAGGGTCTAACTCCATTACATATGGTGTGTGCACAGGGTAGAGTTAATGTTGCACAAATGCTTATTGATTATGGGGCAATGATAAATGTGCAAGACTTTGACGGCGATACTCCATTACACGATGCAGCCTTAAATACTCAACATGAGGCAGTAACTACTTTATTACATGCAGGTGCAGATCCAGATATTAGAAATGAAGCAGATTACACACCCTTCCATTTAGCATGTTACAATGGATGTATTCTGACTACAAGTAATTTATTGCCATTTGTTAATGATATAAATCAAGTAGTCAGTAGTGGTAATACTCCATTAATATTAGCTATACAGGGACGTAATTATGAAATTGTACAGTTTTTACTAGAGAATGGAGCAGATCCACATATAAAGAATATGTATAATGAGACACCTTTAACAATAGCTTTACAGATGTTGCATAGTAAAATATTCAAGTTGATGTTATCTGTAACAGACATTGACAAGATAACACCCAATATAGTGCTGTGCGCATGTAAGCCACATTTTTTTAAATTTGAAATTCTAGAAAGTCTTTTAATGCACGACTTAGGTCCAGAGTTCTTTGATTTCTATGAACCTTTTTATGTATCTTTAGAACAGATAGGCGATTATCGGCCAACATATTCTGTTAATGCACCTCTAAATTCACTGCTACATATAAGTGAATATATTTATAATCAATCTCCCGATAAGTTTATAGAATTTTTTTATTTATTTTTAATGAGAGGGCTAAGCGTTAATGTGCTTGATGAACAAGAGTGTCCGCCTATTGTTTACATACATTATTGCATGCACTCCAACTGCTTTCTAAAGGTGAGTGTAATTTGTATAATTTTTGATATAATGTTTCTTTAATCTGGACTATATCATTAATTTTAATAAGGTTACTGCTAGATATGAGTTGTCAGTAAAAAAGGTGTCAAGAACTACTTTATCAATACCAACTACGAGTTATTACTATTTAATATTGACTGTGCTAGTTCACAACCTAGGATTAGATGAATATATTAAATTTTTAAACTAGTATCTTTTAAGAATATAATGATTGACGCAAAATTTGTTTTACAGTGTGTAAAATAATATTTGCACAATTTTTTAATTTCTTAGACATTCAAATTCAGATCTCAGACAGAGAGAACAATAGTCTATGATGAATGTTGCCTAGTAAAAGTTCTGTTCTTACTAATGTGATATGAATATTTTTTCTTTACAGGTGTTTGAAATATTAATAGAGAATGGGTGTAATGTAGATTATTTTAGTGCAAAAATCAAACAATACAAGGAAGGGTATATGCCTGATGCATTTTTGGCTTCTCTGACATCTGATCCAACCACAGCACCGCACATGTTACCATACAGCCTGTATTGTGATGCAGAATATCTATTAAAATTTGCACATCAACATGATATTTTAGGAAGAATACCAGAAAATGTAAGACGTAATTGTTAAATTTTGAATATTTCTTATTAGCCATCAATTAGTACCTATATATATATATATATATATATATGGTATATTTCAAGTTTTGTAAAAAAATCAGTTTGTATTAATAAGATTATTAGTATTTAGTATGACTGACAATAGCACTAAAACGGTTGTTAAATAGATTATGAAGGTTTATGCCGACATCCAACTCACCATAATTATATTAATAATTCATAATCTCCCTTACTCTTGTGTCACAATTTTATCTTTAACATTTTAATATTCTTTTAACAATAATGGATCATAATATTTTCAGGTTCAAGATCAACTTCTTGAAATGATTGGTGTTAATACTGAAGAAGTGAAAGCAGAGGCATTATGTTACACCGTGTTGCCATTACAACATTTGTGTAGACAAAAGATTAGGTCAATAATTAGGAATAATGTAGATGAATGGATATCTACTAGGAGTTTTTTTAATTTACTCGACCAACTAGCTATTCCACAAATTTCAAAAAACTATTTAAGGTATGCTTAGCATTATTAATAATATTCTTAGAATATGAAACAGTGATATTAAGGAGCTTTACCATTTATGTAAATTGTATTCAAACGTGATTTTAAGATTAGAAAATATGATTTATTTCTATTTATGTTTTATTGCTAGAAAGAAAGTTAATAAAATATGTCCTGGTCATTGTTAGTGCACATATCTATTAATATGAGGTCATAAAATTATAAAGTCATTAAGTTCTAAAAAAACATTTAATAAATATCAAAATATATTTTTTCTATTTATAACATTCAGAGTTCAGACTTCAAAAATAACTTTGTACAAATAAAACATTTATGATTCTAAATAATGGAATTATAGTTTCATCTTTGATTATTATATGTTGACCACATTGTTCAGTTCACTTGAAATTTGCTCCATTTGCCATTAAATCTTCAATTTCTGCCACACTGTAAAATAATTATTTTGTTATTTGATTGTGTTAGTAGAGCATAAACTGAAAAACATCCTAAATGAGCTATGCTATACATTTAAATGAATAAATACATGAATTATATTGTTATAAAATGTGTTTTTTTTTTTTAAATATTACCACTAAAGATTTTTTAACAAGTTGTAACAGAATAATTGAGGACATTAAATCCCAGCTTTACTTATTTTAAAATTGTGAAAACATTGTCTTAACAGTTATACTGCGAATCAATCATCAAATCAATACTGTGAATCTGTAAAATTTATTTCATTATAATGATTGAAATTCACGTAAACATAAAATAATATTGTCCTGGGTTATCAAATCATCTTATTAGGTTGGTTATTAAGTGAGCCACGTGGAATCTATGGAATATGGGATTTAGACCCCGCCATCAAAACTAAGTACCAGAGTCTGTCTGTAATCCCAGACCACCTACTGAATATAAATCATGCATTCTGATGATGATTTTTAGTACCCGTAAAGCCCATGAGCTTAGGTCTTTAAAAAAATCTTATTAAGTGAAAAATACTAAGGATAAGCTATCAAAATCGTCGAGTAACAGTAATTTATGTTTCATTTGCCAAACAGGACAGTCAATAGGAGTACACTTTAGGTTTTGATGTGGCACTCGCGTGCAATGGAATATTATTATATTTTGAGGATTGAAAGCTTAAAAAAAGATGTGTGTGTGATTCACACACGATAGAAGTGAAACACACGTTAAATGCTGAAATTCAAGCAAGTATTAAACAGTCTGCAATATACATACACGCCGACATTTGCTCTCTCGCTCTCTTGTATTTGTGTCTCTTACTTGTCGTTTTTTCCGTTGCATCCGGTTTGAGATCACAAGGATTCTAAAGAAGTTTCACTTCAAAAACAGAAAATTTTTAGACCAGTGTATCATAAGCACTTACGTTCTGGGCACAAACGTGAGGTTCTCTACCCCGTCATCAGTAATGAGCACGTCGTCCTCGATACGCACGCCGCCGAACCCACGGAATCTATCTACCTTTTCCCAGTTGAAGAATCTGCTTTGCTCAGGATCGTTCTTTGCTCTGTCGAGAAGCTGAAACGTGTTTTTAAATGTTTCAATATTGTATTAACGTCAGACGAGTCATAGCGATAAGTGACTGGTCGATCACAATTAAAAAAAATTACAATGGTCGGGTAGTTTATGCCGTTATTACATGTGAAATGGCAAATTCTATTTTTTTGGTAGAGAAAGTATCGTAGCAGAAAGGTTTAATATGGCTTTTGGTATGGTCATTATAATATTAAAATACTTGTCACTCAGTGATAAATATACATAATAAAAGTATTTATTAAATATTTTGAAGTGAGTTTTCTTTTCGCAAAGATCGGCTCTAGTTTCGTAAACCAGGCAGCGTAAATAATTACGACACTATGTCGAAATATCGAATGCAGCGAAAAATAGCGATGGTAAGAGTATTTCTTACCATTTAATTTAACAGAACGATGTATTTTTAATTTTGTCATTATAAAGATCATGAAAATAATTTATAAAGGCCGTTATAGTTTACCCTCGGTATGAAGTAGCAGCCGGGCTCAATGGTGAGTACCATGCCTGCGGCGAGCGCGCGGGCCATGCGCAGGCGGCCCAGCGGGCCCGCGGGGCGGGGCGGGCAGTGCGGCAGGTACCCGCCCACATCGTGCACGTCCAGGCCCAGCAGGTGACCCAGCCCGTGCGGTTGGAGTATAGCGTTCACGCCGTGCTGTTCCAAATTCAAATCGAGATTCAATTTTTCTCATATTGAGGTTTCAAAGAGTTTGATTAGCCTAATAGAAAATCGTCTACACGATTTGGTTGCTGTGATAGTTGTTTTACAACAATCACATAAAATCTCCGAAACCGTTCACCAGATTTATTAACCGTGTTTGCCATTAAAGGAGGGTGAGGGGGGGGGGGGGGATTACATAAGATTTTCCTTACTTGAATCATCTCCTCTACGTCTCCCTTCAGCAGCCCTCCTTTCTTGAGGTGTTCGAACATGGCACGATTGGCCGTCAAGTGCATGTCGGTCCACATGACTCCTGGCTTTGCCTCACTACAAATAATAATTGGATCAGTATCGGTACTACTTACTCCGACGAACAGTCGAAAAAGTGTTTAAGATAATATTTTACGTAATATTGATATTATAAAAATGAAAAGTTTGTGAGGATGTACTTGGTAATCTCTGGATTTGTTTAAACGATTTAAAAAAAAATCTTTTTCTTTTGTGAGTGTCATAGGCTATAATTTATCCCCATACTCCCGCGGGAATGTGAAGTGACGCAGATTAAACCGCTGGGAGTAATTCAATAAAGAGTTAGTTTTAAGCACACTAATTTCCGAAATAACCAATACGATTTCTAAAAAAAAAAACACATTTGTTAAATCAAATTTAAATTGTCTTAAATTGATATAGAATGTTAGAGTAAATATTTAAGGAGACATTTCTTTTTATTTTTACAATTCTTGATCTGGTGAAATTGCATGATCGAAACCTCATTAGTTTTGGCACTAGCCAAGATAAGCCCATACGACAGTTCTGTCCCACTTGTTTCGCTTAGCGAAGTTAGAAGACCAGACTAAAAAACGGATCAATGAAAAAAAAAAAAAAAAAAGAAACAAACCTAATAACAGCATCTCGAGCGGCCAGTACAGCTTCGTATATTAGTTTCTGGTCCTCCGTGAATTTTCCGTTGGCGGGAAAAGAGCAAGTGATGTCCGCAGCGTAGCCGGCGTAGTTACCGCCCATGTCAAACAAACTGAAATTAAATGATGGACATTTAGAAATTAAGCAGTAGACAGTAACGTAGAAAGAATCGTTGCATGGTGTACAAAAAGGTATCCTACTGCTGGGCACGGGTATCCCCCTCGAAATCAGGCGAAGCAAGCCATAATTCACTGAGGAGGTGGCTCAATGTGAATTGGTGAACTTTACACACCTTCAAAGAGTTTCAATCTTATCAGGCATGGAGGTTTCCTTACTATGTTTTCCTTCACATGAGCAAGCGATGGTCTTGTCACTTATGTTTAGGGTGCACTTAGAAATTTATAAAAACCGTTTCAAGGTCAGGATCGAACCCGATCCCTTCGACCAAGAGACTTGAGTCCATACTCACAGGACCATCGTTGCTTGTTGAAATAGTGTAGTGTTTTTTCTATATCTTGTATTGTACTTGCCACATATCCCCGCTCTGGACGAGTTTGTTGTTGGGCGCAGCGGCGTGGCCGTAATGCAGTGTGGCGCCATTGTGGCCTGAGCCACAGATGCACGTGTACGACACCTGGCGACACCCGCCCACGCGGTAGCAGTGGTCCAGGAACACCGACTCGCACTGGTACTCCATTAGACCGGGTTTGGTGAACAGCATCACCTGAAGATGTATGAATTAAAAAAAAACGAACTTAAGGCAGAAACCAGGATGAAAGCTGGATGCAAATGAGAATCCTTAAAAACACTTAATTTTTTAATGCATTTTTATATTAACAAGAATATAGGCGGAGATAAGCCGATGTGGCACTTTGGTCAATAAGCATAAAGCTACATTTCGCTATGATTAAATTTAAAAAAAAAAGAGAGATCTTTTGCTATCGATTTTTTATTTTATTTTCCATTCAGACGTAATACCGTTAGCTATCACGGCTAGTTTACGCTCGTCCATCGCCACCATTGAAATGTATTGAAATGAAAACACACGTGTTATAATATAACAATATAAACAGCGGGAGTAAAACACACACACATGTAAACACACACACATGTAAAAGGTACCTAATGGGTACACCATTAGGTACCTTTTACATGTGTGTGTGTCTGGTGTACATTAGGTACTACATAATGTACACCATTTTTCATATCGAGGATCGACGATGCGTGTTATAATATAACAATATAAACAGCGGGAGTAAAACACACACACATGTAAACACACACACATTTAAAAGGTACCTAATGGGTACCCCATTAGGTACCTTTTACATGTGTGTGTGTCTGGTGTACATTAGGTACTACATAATGTACACCATTTTTCATATCGAGGATCGACGATGCGTGTTTTAAGACAAATAATACATTTTTAATATAAATAATCAAAAGCTATATTGCGGTGTAATGAAACTAAAATTCGAGAAAAGTGAAAATGGCTGAAGTTGTTTTTCGACAATATTACCTGTATGTGTGCATCGGAGGAAACTTTACAAACATAACGCAACACTTCTATCTCTTCTGGAGTTTTGAAGACGCGTCTGCAATAAAAATGGATATAGATATTAAAACAATCTTTTATTAAACTATGAACGTAAGAACATGAACTTGAAGATATGAACTTTTGAATACTTACAGCTCCGCAATAATGGGAAATAGGATTTCATTATCCACGTTGAATCTAAAAAAAAATATGCTAGTTTAGTTTAACATACATCACATAATCCAGTCATAAAATCTAATTTAAATGCAAATAAATGTTATTATTATTATAATAAGTCTATCACTTATTGTACTACAATGTATACCTAATCCGATAAGCATACTGCATAAGTGGTTACAGTTTTACGCTGTGTTACAAGCACCACTAAGTGCTGCCCGTCTCGGGTGCCCGAGAACGCTCCCAGAGATCTGCGCCGACGTCAAGAGACTGCTAGCTTTCTTGCGGGGCTTAACTGGCAGTATGGAGTGATTCAGGCTCATAGCACGCAAAATAGGCGCAAAGCCTCGACTTGCGGCCACCAGCCTGACCTCAAGTAATCGAGTAAGTAGTACACTGTGCCACGCTCCCACTGCATGGGTATTTTCTGCCATCTTGTGCTATCTTGCTTATTTCTACCATCAAACAGCTTTGCTGTGTTTCGGAGAGAAGGGTAGGACAGGCAGTGTAATTACTGACACCGAGACTTAACATCTTATATCTCAGGATAGAAAACAACTAAATACTGCCTTGCCTCGGCTAGTTACAGGTCAACTAGGTTATCGGGTGACTTCGACCTCTTACCGTCAATACGTCTGCCAGTTTTCCTATCCGAGTACATAAAAAAATACTTACAAATGTGATTATTGTAATACTAATACATAGTAAAAAAATCCTACACTATGCGAAATATTTATAAAATATTCTAAATAAAAAAATAATGTTTCAATTTATAAAAAGGTAATTTTAATTATATGTAATACATCTCTATTTTTAGAAAAACTATAATTGGCTTTACTATAAATCACTAACGCCCGAATTCTCAAACGCCACTTAAATATTTGGGGGCTCCTCAAACCACTAAGCACTCCTTAAATCCATATGTCATCGAAATGTAAGCAGCTCCCAAATTTGAGTTGCGTTTGAGTATTCAGGCATTACTCTGTTATTGTTATTAACTACGCTATTGGTTTTTTAAATGAATGAGATCTCTTTTTAATAGCGAATTGAAGAGGCCAAACCAGATGTGTAGTCCAAATTGTTAATCGACATTAAAGCGTATATTTGAAAGTTAATTAAAAGTAATATTAGTCATGCAGTGCACTTACTCGTCAATACCCTCGAACACTGCCTCTTTTGCGGTGAGACCACTGTCAGTGTTTGGACCACTCTGTAACAACAAATCGGTAGGTACATTTCGTGTAGTGCTTTTATTAAGTGCAGTAAGTCCTTAATAGGATTGCAGCATTGATAAAAAATCGGATCCTTGTAATTTGTAAGCGAGATTTAAGTAAACTTCATAATACATAATCCTAATTTATTATGATCTTTGCCATAAGTTGGCATATAACTTTAAAAAGTGTGGAGTATATGAACTATGAAGGCGTGCTGCAGTGCACGTTGCAGCAACGTGTTTAACATAGTGCCCGTGGACAGAACGCACTCGCCGAGCACTCTTAGCCAGCGTTGGGCCAACATGTACCTACTTCATTTACAATATACAATATATACCTATACTATAAATATTTTTAATCTATAATTATGTTAAAAATGTTTGGAATATAGGTGCCTCGGTTCTAAGTGAAAAATGGAAAATATATTTTGTACTGTATATATTGAGTGGCAAGGGATTGTTCGTCTTGGCGTTCATTGAGGGGGTTTATGTTGATGATGATGATGATGATGATGATAATGATGATCTACTCGTGAGTCTTATATACTGATGTTCTATCCTAAGATAAAGACAATATTATTCAAGCAGTTAAAGGTATTGATTGATTCTCTTAGAAATACCTTCGTCCTGACGGTCCCACATTGGTGTGATCCAAGTTTGGTACATTAGCAGAGGATTTGCATTAAATGTATACTACATAAGGTATCAGAAATCTGTATATACTTACCAGAGTCAACAATGTGTCCGGCTTTAATGAAGTCAATACATCTTGCAGCTAAAAAAATTATACATATAATGAAATTAAAGCATAAAGACCTTATATTACTATTTTGGAAATATAACAATTATTTCATCAGTGATTCTGTATTTATTATTCAACTGGCCACTACACCTACTGAAAATCAAAGAATAATAAACAAACAAATTATTTTTGCATATTCTAATTGAAAACAAACCAACACAAACATTTTATCAAAGATATTACAACTAGGTAACAATAATCTAGTGATAAATTCAAGGACATTACCTTATGATAACATTTTACATTATTACTTGCATTATTACTTTTATGAACTGGCTCATCTTGACATTTTTTTTGAACATAAACTCTTAAAGCATTGTGTTTACTAGATATAAATATCATTTAGTCAGTTTTCAACAGCTTCTGATTCCAACCTAATCAATATTCCACATTTAATTATTTTACAATATTAGCATTTAATGAATTCAGCACTAGAAGAACCTTTACGAATATGTGCATCTTAATTACTGTATAATATTAATAAATAAGTAGTAACCAACATTCACACCATATTAACCTAGCACTCTGGTAAGTCTTAAGAACTTGGTTTTTGGGTACTAGGAATGGTAATAAAATAAAAATATATTATAAATGCATAATATACACATCTAGTAGGGCATATGCATTTATAGTAGTCAAAGATATTTCTTTTTTTAATTGAGTTGGTATAATATATCAAAGATTACTTATATTGACTATTAAATACCTTAATCCCTACTATATTAGTATAAATACCTCATCAACATAGTGGACTTCATCAACTCCATAAATATTTTTAAACTCTGAGCAGCAAAGTAATTTGCCCATCCATACTTCGTATTCTTCTGGCAAACGGGGCACAAATAGATAAGATTTCTTAGTTTTCACATCTAGGGCAAAATAGCATCCGGGTTCTCTAACTCCACACACCCAGGTAAAATATGCTTCCTAAAATTTTATTAAGACTTATCAGACATATTGCTTTACTCATACAAATATAATGAGGTAGTATAAATATGTTTGAAAATCATTAAGAGATATAGATCAATAAGAGATATAAAAGAAACCTTTACAGTAACACAAAGTTGCTCCATTACATGCACTTCAATTTTCTTATTGAAATATGGTATAAAAGCAGTGTTTCGAAACAAGTGATTTGGTCACAAACACCTGGACTCTGGTTATACAATAGTAGTCTTTGCTTACTAGGCATTAATTTTTTTTTGGATACCAACTACTTATATTAATAATTAATAAAATCCGCATTTACCTGTCTGAAAACATATTGTATGTCAGTATCATAGTGACTGATTTCATCACCGCCTTGTAAAACAACCACTTGACCTGGTTGCAACTTTTCAGCTAGCCTTTGCCTATTCTTTGCGAAAAGTGATAGAGGTACTTCTAATGTTCCAGGACCCATAGACCATGTTGCAGCCATGATAACAACTCTACTGAAGGGGTTATCTGGTGATTACAATTTTCATAATAATTATCAACTATTTACGACTTCAGATTAATATAGATAATATTGCTAATCAATCAATTATCTTACATATTTTCTATAAGCTTGCTTCTTGTAATAATTTAATATGATAAATATAGTAATTAGATAGAAACTATGGTAGAATAAAGCTTACTTATTTATTAATCTCTTTTATAGATATAGAATATAGATTGCCTTTATTTAAGAAATGTCACAAAATTTTTGTATTGTTCACACAAAGTACACCACTGCAACTGTCCCACATAATCAATAACTCGTTTATCATCATTGATGTAGCAGCAGCTATATGTACATATATTGTACACTCAATACGTAATATTGTATTTGTACATTACACCTATATCTTTATCAAACATATGTTTGTTTTGTAAGTATATTAAAAAGACTACAAAGTTTATTCCATCTTTTATAAAAATATAAAATGAAGAGTTCAATACCTGAGTAACTCTCTCTCACAATAATTTACCAAGTAAAACAAAACTATAAGCCGCCTTAATGATTGGTGACAAAATTCTGTAATTGCAATCCACACTCCACAGAGCATTAATGTCTTTAGACGGTTAGTGTTTTAGGTTTGCAATCTGTTCCACATCTATTCAAATAGGTATCCTAATAGAGATTTTACACACAAGTTGACAATTTTGATATTTCTTGTTATGAAAAATCAAAATAAACATATAATAGAATAACTTCAATCTTCATGTATATGACGTTGACACTTGACAGTTGACAGATTGAAAAGACAAAAATTATTATTTCGTTTATTAATTCGTTTTAAAATCTAAAATACTATTTTAATAGTTTATTGTTTAATACCTACTTTAAAATATAAAATTTCACTAGAATTTATTTATTTATTAGTAGTGAAGCAGATAATATTATGTATATGCATGATAAATATATAAATCAAGTAAGATATTATGCGAGGAATTGAATGGGAGTTTTGTTTTATTTTACAAGGTTTTTGCCTACTCATTTTATCGGAATTGGCAAATACATTAAAATGTGAAACCATCATCCATCTACATTTTAATATAAAAGCTATTCTATGTTTCCTAATGTAAGAATATAGTTTATATTATTTTTATCATAAAATTATTTAGGCCGCATACAATTTTGTACGTTAGTATCTTAGATTAATAATGTCTAAATAGGGTGTTACGCGGAAAACACGTCCAAAAAAATAGCGTCCAACTGTTGGCCTCTAAATGCTTTCTCCATGTTTAGTATCCGTCCCGCTGTCATAGAATACGCATGAATTGTTACACATTATTGTTTTTATTTATAATGAAGGTTTGTGTTGAAGTGTAACGAGATTAAAAAGGATGATTATGGGAGAACTGTAGTAGCTGGTATCACTATTCACAAACACATCTTTGAAAATGTTGGCCAGTTTTTTTGTTTTGATTGTAGGGCGACACTCCATCTAGACATATTAATGATCTAAGGTTAGTATTGTAATTTGTATGTGTAACACAACGGCCCGGCCGCGACACTTGCGAGTCTTTTTTTTTTTTTCGGTTGGATCTATGCTAATGGTCCTAGTGACCGTTATGCGTCATCGGAAATGGGGCACTTGCGAGTCCTTTCTGGCTCCAATTAATAGATTATTATATAATAGGCTATCTATAGATTATTATTCTATGTAGAGCATTTCGTTTTCAATTTGATTTGATACACGTTTTTCGAAAACAATTGAGAAGATTATTTTTATTTTTTAGATTATAAACATAAATTACTAAACATGACTAAACACTACTTTTCATTAATGAAAAATGCGCTGATATAGGTAAGCGCTGGAGAATGGAAGGTAAATTTTGCATCAAAAACAATCAAAAGAATTCCTTTTTGACTTTGTCAAAAAGAGGTTAGTATAATATAATAAATAGATTGTGTAATTCTTTGGTCTAGATTTTTTTTGTTATAAATAATTTGACAAGTCGCTATTCGACGCCAGATGTCGCTACCAGTTGTTTACGCATAATCATAAAATAAATTAGGGAATAATATAATGAGTTAATATAATATAAATAATAAATATAGCAGTTTTGTTTTTTTTATTTATTAGATCATTATTATTTCTTATCTAAATCACAAGATTGACAATAAATTAAACTATCTAAAATCACAAAATGCACTAAAACATGCACACATGTAATATTACATTGATTTTTATACCTGATTTGGTACCATTGTACAATATTGTTGATTTGCTAATGAGGAAGATAGTTATATAACAATAAAATTGTTAAGAATATTGCCTACAAAAAATGTCTGTTCATAGGACATCTATAATCCAGACTCTTAAAATATGTATTGGGCTAACAACGATTACCTGTTTTTATCGCACTATGCGATTTTATATTAACCTAAATTAAACTTTAATGCGAGGAAATAACTGTGTGCCACATCAATTTTATATCCATTTTTTATGCAATCTAAAAAAAAAATACATCCATATTGTAAACACATATGTACATACAAAAAAATATTGAATAAATTCAGTTTACTTTTTGTTTAAAATTATTTAAATAGTTGTGTTTAACACATTCGTTAACCTATTTTAATATTACAATGACTATTGAGCAGCTAAAACAACTTAAAGGTAAAAAAAAAAGTAAAGTATCAACCCTTACATGTCCCACTGCTGGGCACGGGTCTCCTCCTCGAAATCAGGCGAGGAGGGTAATGGGCCAATAGTCCACCGCGCTGGCCTAGTGCAGATTGGTGAACTTCACATACCTTCAAAGACTTTCAATCTCATCAGGCATGCAGGTTTCCTCACGATGTTTTCCTTCACCGGTGAGCGAACGATGGTCTCGTGTGCACTTAGAAATTTAGAAAAACCCATTTCAAGGCACACGTGGGGGTCAGGATCGAACCCGGAACCTCTCGCGTAAGAGGCCGAGTCCGTCCACCACTGGACCACCGTCGCTCTTAAACTTAAAGGTACTCGTACAAAATCACTAATTATTTCTTCTGTGCTAGAAATCGGAAATATTTATAATGAAAGCATGGATAATTACATCAACTTATTTAAAGCTCTTGAATACTTCATTTAAATAAAATTTACATAACTGTATTTATAGTTGGAAATGTTTACATGTATAGTCTCGTTATGATAAACATAAATAATAATATTAAGAAAGTAGGAATAGTGGAAGTCATAACAATACTACACGTTAATTACGTCATTCAGTACTTTGATCAGTTAAGGTCACTATAAACGAAGAATAAATATTATGATTGTAAAGTACCGGCGGCCATTTTGGTTTGTTCTCGTGATTTGTGTCATGCGTGACACGTCACAGCTCGCCATCTCACTCTTGCATACTTTCCGCATATAGCACCATTGTAACCCGACACGTTTCTTACACACAAGCGATTTCACAACACAGTCCACACTTTCACAACTAAAATGTTTGATTTAATAACATAAATAAATTTATGTATCAACTGATATTTCATGACACGATTGATTTTTTTCTTTTAATCTCCGAACAGCCTCCGCAACAAGGGCACGTTGCTCTAATAATTTTTCTACGAGATCAACTGGTTCTTGCTTTCTAATATAGTAAGGTGCTGCTCTCGCTCGAGCTTGAAGGTGAAGCTTTTGCTTCAGTCCTATAGTAATTTCTTCAATGGCTGGCAATCGACTTGAAGCTAATGGCCTACCTCCTTGTTGAGTTGTATTTCGGCTGTCATATCCAGAGGTTTCTTTCAACATAGCGTTGATCGCTATTATTTTCTCAACCAGAAATAACTAATCTCACGAGCAGCGTCCAACTACGTTTACTAATGCGGAATGAATGAGCGAGAGCGAGCTAGCAGTGTCGAGCGAGTCGACCCCGGTACGGCGAAAGAATTGCTGGTCTGCGCGGGGTGGGGGGGAGGAGTAGTATGACGTACACAGATGCGCAGTCGTGCCGGGCTGTATACAAACAATACGATGGACGTAAATAAACACTAGCGACTCGCCATGTCTGTGATGTGAACGGTATTATTATCTTTGTGTTAGTGTATCAACTTGTAGGTTAAGCAATCAGAAATGTCGAGTACTTATTTATAGATTTTTGATAAGATAAATATATATCTAAAGAATACTAAAGAAATTCGATACTACATACATATTCAAAAATCGTTATTGATGGAAGGTTTTTATAGCAAACACTTGCGTCACGCCTACATAATATAGTAATATTCTTGAATGAAATGCAGTGAGCCGTATGACCTACATAATATAAGTCAGGTTCAAACGTAAAATATGGTGCATTCTGAAGTGCATTATTTATATAAGTAACTGTGACACATTTAAAAGTAAATTAACCAGATAAAAATTCGTTACTACATAAAAATAATAATGTTTCTTTAGCACATGACTAATTTGATTATGTAATTAAACCATATAATATGAAGGAAACATTATTATTGATAAATATGTGTCATTGTTATTCGTGGTTATTTTTGCTAGTTTAAATACCTATACAGAATGTTATTTTTATTATAAATGCAAAAAATCATGCGCTTTTTAACGATATTAAGTTGGTAAATGTTTCAGTACAAACAAATTCATACTTTAAAATTATACCACGATGATATTTTAGTGTTTTATTTCAATCATCAATGAGTCAGGTATGTAAAAACACGCTTGTAGTAGTGAGTTAGCTGTTTCGACGAAGCAAAACTAAAAACGGACAATGCCCCTCATTTTTTCTGATGCTTTTGGGTTCGCTGTCCCTTTTTGTTATGATAGACTGATTCAGACAGGTTAGTCAAATAAAAACATATTGTTAGTATGCATTATTATTTCTTCGTTAGGGTATAATTAGACAACATAATTAAAGTCTTAAGTCTTTCATAATATGTTTTATTTTTCAATAGTGCGTATAATACTTTAGGTATATGCGAAAAACGTGTTTACAAACTCAATTCCTTATCATCTTTTTATCATACGATTATTAGATAAGTTCTAAGTTCTTACAACATTAGATTGTCTATCTTAGGCATAACTCATTTGATTTTGATGTTATGTGACAATTTATAGCATAATATTGCGTTAGTTATATAAATAAGAGATATTTAATTATTTAAGTATTAATGTATTCATTTTCTTGGCGAAATATTATTTTTACTGCGATACAAAACAGTAATAGGTAGGTACTTACAAAAATTACAGGGTTATTTTCTACTGTACAAAAATGCTATTGTATATGTTATTAAATATATACACACTAATAAACATTAATATTATTCTCCTTAACTTATATTATCGCTAAAACTCGGATACCTACTACTTAAATACACGTGGTTTAGATTGTAAAAAAAGTATACCTATATGAACCTTTATGTGAGCATTTAGGTGTTTGTTATTTAAAATATACTATCATAAAAACCCAAGCGACAAAGGTAATATTATTATCAGGGCAAGCAAATTTACTTGTTCTACAAGTTACAACTAATGTAAATTTTTTGTTGAAGTTTATCAGTGTCATTGACATGTGTTTTTGCGGGGCCCGATCTTCAATTAGGTAGTCAGACATTCAGACGATGAGAACACGTTTTTATTTTAACCTAAGGTTGATTGCCAGTTTGAATTATCATTTATACAAATTCAACAAAACAAAAGCTAGTGGAATCGTTATCTTTTCATGTTTGTAAATAAATATCAACAATCGTTATAATAAAATGGTTGGAAGTATATTTGTATTTTGTAATGTGCTAATATTTACATAAAATTCAGCAGGATTAGCAAACAGTTTCCTGTTTTCGAACCTTGCAATAATATATAAATGACTAATAAATGCGATATTGTTTTTTTTATACATGGGTTACTAATAATTTATTGTAAAAGTTTAGTTAGTAGCGCCATCTAGCGACGAGTAGAAGGATTTTTTTACTGTTGTAAGAGGTCGTTCATAGATGTCAATTATTTATATAGATCGATAAATCAACCAATATCCATGTAAAGAAAACTATTATTGACATTGATTGATATTAAAGTTTAAAATTGACATCCCAGGAATCTAATATTGAAGAAGATAATCAACATCTTTCTTATATTATAAACGCGAGTTTGTAGGAATGCATGGTTATTACGTTTGTTAATCTTTCAAGTAACATTTACTAAATGGATTTAAAACTAACTTTAAAATAATATAGCTTAGTAAGTTAGTAGCTTACACATTAGAATAACACATAGGCTATAACTTACCACAGTACTCCCACGGGAATGTGAACGCGTGAAACTGTAGTAAATTGCTGAAAAAATATCAAACATAGATCTAAAGGACATGTACCTATTAGGTACCTAGACATTGTGTTCTTTGTTTTATTTTATTGTGTATTAGGATTATAACATAAAACGTCTATGTTAGTGGTTACTGGTTTTGTTCGAATTGAGCTATTCTTTTCGGCCTACAGATCTTCTAAATTAATAACTATATAACTAACATAATAAATGTACAATCACTTTGTGTCCAGGCGAAAAAGAACTTTAAAATGTTGGAATACGATAATTGGTAACCCGCTTGACGCAATCATGATTTCTCAATCAAAGCTAACTGGGCGAAGGTTGATGAGGAGGTGGAACTGAGAAAATTTTACATTTTTTGTTAATCACGAAAGGCTAAATAACGATCTAAGTTGGATGCGACGGTTAACTTGTGAAGTGACGCTTAGCATAACTTTTTTTGTAAGGTATAGTCTTAACACTTCACAGAAAACGAATGTTTTGGTGCCAGTGACATGGTCTTTAAATTTTAATTGTAGCATTATTGGCCAGAACAGACGGGTTTCGGGCACTCTTACGAAAAAAACCAGCGTCAATTATGAATCGCGTGCGGGAGAGCGACAACAGCATCCTGAGGACTGTGGCAGATGATCTGCATGCACCCATACTGAGGAACTACGTGAGGATAATGAATGAACCTGAGAACAGTTCCTCGTCTAGATTTCGTCCCGCGTAGTTCTATCTATGGGTGCATGACAATAGTATATTATAATATATTTATTATTATAACAAATAAGATGCTATTACTAACCCTTAAGTTTTTAGACTTATTAAACATGTACTACTAACCCATGGACCAGTGTAGTCTTGAATAAAGAAATTTGATTTGATTTGATTATTAATACTTGGTATATTTCCATTCACCGTCTGAAAAACTTTATTATCTCATAAATATTTTGCATGTTATGTAAACGTATCCGATTCAATAACGGTGGACGACTACATTTGAAAATATCGCTAGATTTATATTATATTTTTTTGAGAAAGGTTAATTTTGAGATCCATTTCTCTACCCGAGTTATTTTAATGTTGACTATTAGCCTGGTCATGTTTGCTGAGGAGAGTAAATACACTGGTCTAAGGTTCGAATTTAGCAGAGAAAGAATTTTTTATAAAAAAAGATTGTATATATCTGTAGTCTGTACCCGGTACTGATATATTTAAGATACAAATTGTTATTTATGTAACTACGAGCAGTGCCCTGTGGTTTTACCCGCGTACTTCCCGTTATTAGAATAAGTAAACTATGTATGATAAAAATGTGGTACATTACACAAACGGAGATACTTCGACGGTATGAAATATTTCAGTATGCCGAATGGGCCAAATGGGCTTTTTTGGCCAACGAATTCACAGATCTATTAACGAGATCTTGCGAGATCATTATTAATTTAGATAAAACAAGTATTTTTTCTTTTTGCGTAGGGCAAAGGCTGTTGCGTGTACATCCGACGGCGACCTTAGTTAATCGACGCGCTAATAATAATTAATTACTAACTAACCAAAACATGGTGTAGTAAGAAATAACAAATAACAATATTATCTACCATAGGAAAATATATGATAAATACATGATGTCAAGGTTAAAATGTTAACAAAATCACTAATGAGTAATATAATTACTTTAATAATTATTATGATGATTTGACATCTTTAAATATGAAAATTTTGCCTCACATTGATTATGCGTAACCTTGAATTACTGAACCGATTTAAATTGGTACATTGTATGTTTGGCCCAGTTTGAGAGATAATAATATGATAGTCTAGGAGCGTTAGCTTTACATACTCTTTGCGTCTAGGCTTGATAGCGATAGAAATCGCTGCTGTCAGTGGCGGGAATAAGTCTGCCCGGATTTTAGTTCTATATCAATGGCATACTTACGGCTTATAAATCGGAATGGTTTATATTTATATATTACTCGTTTCTTTCTTTTGTCCAACAACAAGGAGAGAAGAGAGAATCTTACAGTGGTTTAAGTTATCTTGACCACAATATGTACAGCGCAACAAACGGCTGCTTAGGAGCCGCCGACCAAATAAACAAACAAAGTTTTCCTCTTTATAATATTAGGGTAGATCATAAATAGCAATGAAATAAAAACGATTACCTTGCATTCATTATAATATTGTGACTAGTAATCATGAGAATTTATTATTAAACGTAGGTAAATACAATCTCGGATAAGCATTTTTAAATAATTGTGAATATAATTATATTGCGATTCCTAAGATGATGATTATAGTAAAGTATCGGAGCGATGCGCCTGGATAATAAAAACTTCTCACACTGTGTAAAATCTATAAAAAGTTGTTTCTTTATAATAAGTCATATTCGTGTAAACATTAGAAAATAAGATATTCATTATTGTACAATTAATTTTTTATTAATCTGATATGAAGTGTTCTATGGATGGCTCCCACTTCATATCTTTGAAGGTATATATGTGTCGCAGTCATCTGGTTGAATCAGTCATTTGATTGTATCACTAGCGCGTTAATCAACTGACGACATTTAATTGAATGACTAGGCCGAACGTTGATTGAACAAGCGTCCAGCCACTCTAAACAAATATTACAAAGTCGGCTATATCCCATTCAACGACAATGCTAAATGATGTTCAGTCAAGACGTTGAGCGTTACATTCAACAACTTGACGAGTTGTCCTTTAGTCATTCAATTAAATGTCGTCATTTGATAAACGCGCTAGTGATACAATCAAATGACTGATTTAACCAGATGACTGCGACATAGGCATCAGGTTGGAAAATTAAAGCGTAGCTTCATCAGCTTACAATATATATTATTATTTCAATACAGACAGACGCAACCTCCAATGAAATTGTGATGTATGAGCTCGTAACCATGTGCATCACAGAACACATTTGAGTCTGGCGCATATTCGCTAACTGACATCTATCATTTGTGGATTTGGTCCCTGGCAGGAATATTCCTTATTCATCATCATCATCATAGCCTGGACATGGACTTCTTTTAAAACATAACAATAAATTAATATAATCGTTACCGACATAAGTATGTATCGTGGAATTTTACCTCATATTTCTTTTTATGATGCAATTGGCGACAGGCTGACCTCGAAAGCCAGACTAGGACTAGTCTGGCGTAAGGAGGGTGCCCAGTAGGGTTGCCAACCGTACTCTCAAACAGAGTATTGTACTCTATATCATGTAGACGTACTATATAATCTATGACACTAACACAGGACGCTAAAATATTCTTTTGTACAAATAAGTGGCGGGAAGAGAGGAACAGGGCTTCATTGAAATTTATTTGAAATGAGTTAAACTAATAGTTACATTGTTTAGAGTCACATAGGTACCTAATTCTTGAAATTGTTACTTTCACAAAGATAACTAAAAACTATCCTTTTTTAATAAACATTATGATAATCTCTTTCATAATTTCGTACTCTTGATTTGAAATAAGATCAAATAGGTAGGTACTTTTATATCCCCACCACGGTTCAGGCCTTGTCGTGGCGGTGGGGCTCAGTAGCCCAGGGTGACCCCAACACCCTGAGCAAAGTGAATTGAGCCGAGGGGACTCTTTGTACCCCTCTTATAAGAAGAGGAGGCAAAAGAGCAGGGGCAAGGGGTGAGGACGGGAACCTCACCTCATTGTACTGTCCCGGCGTTGGAAGGCGGCATTGGTGGCACTTTTGGGTAGAGCTGCGTCCACTTGTCATCTTTCGGGCGCAGCGAGTCCCACATGCCCTCCTGGGGAGACCTAGAGGCTAGAAGCCAGCAGGAGGCCTCAGCGCATTTCCCGGCGTAAAAGAAGAAAAGGTACTTTTTATATATTTATTTTTCTTCTAATAAAAGTTGGCAACCCTAGTGTCCGGCCCACAAACCAAAATCCGAGACGTAGTGTCTGTATTGGATCAAGTTCCACTGGCCCGACACGAGCATAAAGTAGGAGCGTTGCTGGGGGTGCATTAAGAAGAGTTTCCTACACATCCTTTTTCATCGCCTGCGAGGCCTCGTCGGCGGCCTGCTCTCTCACCCAATGTAATCCCGTAAGAAATTATGTTACGGGCACTATAAATGGAAAAAAATGTAAGATGTTGATTTGTAACCTATCCGTCCACCGCTGAACATAGGCCTTCCTCAATAAACGCCAATTTTCAGGTGTGAAGTGGTTGGTGTGAACAAATAAACGTTTAGGTCGTGAAATATACTTTATTTAACTTAAACACACAAAAAACATTAATTAACGCGAAGCCACGAGGAGCACATCGTATGCGCATCCGGCAACCAGTCGCTAGCGAGTTCAGACGCGGATTGCACCACGATTGCACGGCCGGCGCGGGGTAGGTAACGTGCACCGGATTGGTCGAGTCGGCGAACGAACGGTTGACCGAGTGTATGGCGCGCGTGTTGCGCCTTTGATTTCCTATAGGTGCAATCAATTAATCTACTAATTATTCCTTATACCTACAAATTGGCTGTGCTTATCTGGCCGTCCAGCCGTCAAGCTGGGCGCTGGTAGTAAAATGTTTGTCCACATAACACTTTAATTTATTATAGATTATTTTAAAATGAGCTTTATTCTTTGTTATTTATGGTAAATAATATATATTTTTTTCTATGAAAGCTGTATATGATAAGTGGATGCGAATTCTCTGATGAGACATCAAAGTTCAAAAGACTTTTTGCCACTTGCCTTTCGTTGGCTGGTTGGCTTTATTGGCAATACTCTTGGGAGTGACGGGCTCGGTATCTCAAGGGTGCCAATGGAACATCATTTATCATTCCTCATTTCTAATGCTCCCCAATCTGTCCCTCCACTTAAGTCTATCTTAGTTTTCCTACGTGAGATTGGATATGATTTGGCACTACCCTTTCCTTCACTAAATTACTTATGTAATTGTGAATACTTGTTAAAAGTAAGCAAGGTAAGTTTACGCATTTTCGGCTCGATTTTTTGCCTGAAACAAAGTCTTAGAAAGTCAAAGTCAAAGTCTTAGGTAGCTTTACATTTATCATGTTTTTTATCTTTATTTCGCGGATTCCGATATTTCAACATTGTCTACGAATGTCTTGTTCGAGAATTAAAATGTTTATGATTTTTTATAAATAAACGTTACCTATGAGACCTTCACTTATTACATAATAGTTATTTACCTATATTATGTTAACTTATGCCAATATTATTTAAAGTTGTTAAAAAAAATATTACCTATTATTTATGTCAAGGAAGTCTTTTTGTTTCTCTTTAGGGTACCGTACTCACAGGGTAATTTTAAATGTAATGTAGCCGCTTTTAAACAAGCATGAATAAAGTTTATAATTAAAGATGGTATTTTTGGGAATTAAAGATTGGCTGTACATTGAAAGCGCATAGACAAAGGCAACATATTTTTTTTAAAGGTCTAGTCTCTAGACTTATAGGCCTGACAGCCTTTAAGCTCAATCGGTAAGTAGGTGAGCAGACGGCTCACCTAGTAAAATTCAAAAGGGAGGCGACCCTTCCGCGCCCCGGAGGGTGCGAGGTATATCGCGCGCGCAACTCTGGAGAGTAGGAATTTGGCTAGTCAAATCCAATACGGTAGACAAATGAAGTTAAACTATTATATATATACACACGGGTGAAACCGCGGGGCGCTGCTAGTTTTAAAATAAAAATAATCTAAAATTATGATCAGTGTCTGAGAATCATTGCTTGTTCAATACATTGGTTATTAAAAAAAACCAAAAGTACCTACTTATGAAGTTATTTATAATGATTTCATCCGAAAAATATAAAAACAATAAATTTTAAGGCATCCGACTTCCTCAACTCGAGGTCATTTAAAAAACAAAATTATTATAATATTACAGCAATCGTTTAAATAGAGAAGATTCTATATTTATTATATACTAGCTGTGCCCGCGATTTCGCTCGCGTGGATGAAGTCATGTTTTTACTTATTACCTAGCGTGAGGCGTCGCGCTGTATTAAAATTATAGGATGTTAAAAACTTACTTTAGACTTTAAAAGAAGTCTGATATCTTTTGATAAAATTGATCAATTTAATTAAACTATCTTGAGCAATACCTAGATTTTTATAGCAAATGCTAATGCTATAAAAAGCTAATGCTTGCAAAGATATATTATGTATAATGTATATCATATTATTAACTAGTTGTCCGGACAAACCTCGTCCTGTCAAATTTTATTTTGCGTTGGATGCGAGTGGCAAAGGATCGGTTGTCTTGGCGTTTATTGAAGGAGGCCTATGTTTAGCAGTGGACGGATAAAGTCTGATGATGATGATGATAAAGTATTAACCAACCGATTTTTGTCACGGTCACGGGTTGTAATCAAGTTGACTAATTTTATAATACGATGAATGAAAGAATGAATGAATGAATGAATTTGTATTATGATGACAATATGTGTCACATCACACATGTGTCTGGGTCATAGATAATAATATCTATGGACGTTTTTACACCACGTCAATCTAGTCCCGTGGTAAGTACTCGAAGAGACTTGTGTTACGGGTACCAGACAACGGAAATACATATATTTAATACTTTTATATTAATACATGTTTTTAAGATTTTTATTATATAATACACACATTTAATACACATCTATGACCCAGGAACACACCTCCGATTTGAGCGCCAACGCGCTAACCACTGAGCCACAGAGGTCGTCAAATAGATATAGATATTTATTTAAATGTCTTTAACTGGATCTCGCCTCTAGGTTATCAAGGCGATTGTTCACAGGTTCATTGATTTTTTATTTAATATAACTCATTCTAAAGGGCACTTTATCTCGTAATTATGTTATAAATGTGTTATAGTGTGCTATGTTAATAGAACAGACTTACACAGACTCATTGCTAGTCGGTCATTAACCATGTAGAAAGACGATCTTCGTGCAGTGGTCGGTCCATGTTCGGCCTATGCGTTTATTGAGGGCAATGGACGGATAGAGGCCGATGATGATGAAGTATTATGTATTTAATTAATCATCATTATCAGCCCGTAAGTGCCCACTACTGGACATATGCCTCTCAATGGACGATAAGAGTAATATTTAAGTTTTTACAGTTGTATATTATTAGGCTAAAGGTTGTTTATTTTGTTTATTGGCACATTTCTTTTTTCAGCCGTAGCATTAACATCATTATCATCATCATCGATATTTTCCTGTCTCATACATTCTCAGTGAACATCGAGACGGCCTACGGCATCCACTTAGGATCAGGCACATAGATACAGACAGGTGCACATAGATCATTCTTTTTTTTCCGAAAGGTATAGACTTTTAGGCCTGATGGCCTTTAAGCTCAATCGGTAGGTAGGTGAGCAGATGGCTCACCTAATAAAATTCAAAAAGCACATAGATCGTACTATATAATATGTACCTACTCAGGAAGTGTGTTAGAACACACTTCCACACTTCCTGAGAGATACAATAAATTGTATGTAAATCCATTCGTTCAAGATGATCAAAGATATAAAGATAAGTATTGGTCCATGGGTGGTTTCTTGCACGGGATATTGTACAACACCCTATTACGTAGCGATGTCGAAAGAAAGTGAACGCCGGTCCCCACTCGCCAGTCGCTAGCGGCAGTGCTTGAGTGAACGTCGGCCAAACCTGTATCGTCAACGCATAGTGCCGTAAACGCATTTCGACAACGCATTCCGACAAACCATGCGTTGTATAATACACTAGTAAAATGGATCTCGCTAGTGAACCGAGCGGTAGGGTCCTGACGGCGCGGCATGTCAGTGAGAAGATAGTGCCCAACGAAAACAACGAAATCAACGCAACTTTTATATGCAACAGCTATGATACGCAGCCGGAATTTCTTGATTATTTATCAGGTAAATATAATAATAAACGATACAAACGTTTTGTTATGGAAACAGAAATAATTAGTAGATAACTATTCGAGGAACTAATATTTTTTTTTGTTAGTAAAAAAATTACACATAATATTTAGTTAAGCATTAAGTTTCTTTTCAACTCGGCGTGGAAAGTCATATCTAATTAAAATAACGATACGAAATAAATCTGAATTAGTAAGTCCGATTCCGCACAAAACAGCTCAATCTAAAATTATTTTTATAGTTGATTATATTTATTAACTCTCTATAGAGTTAATTTAAAATATTAATGTTATAATCGCTAATCTTTGGAAGAATGTATGGATGTATATTTGGTACTCACGCAAAAACTATTGAATGGATTTTGATGAAACTTTAGAAGAGTATAGCTTACACATCAGGATGAGACATAGTGCACTCACGGGGCGCTTCTACTAGAAGCCTTCTTGTCATATGTATTTACTGACGCTAAGAAGTTTGCATTCCAGTCAAATGATATCATACTATAAGTGACAGCTATACTGTAGCGTTTAGTCTGGTTTGTGAGCCTCCAGTGGCCCATTGATGAGGATAGGGAGAGCAACGCATTTGCATAACTTTTGTTTGTGTGGATTTGTATAATGTGTGTCGGTATTCTAATAAAGCTTCGACTGCTATTTTTTTTTTTTTTTTCGAAAGGACTAGACTTTTAGGCCCGATGGCCTTTAAGCTCAATCGGTAGGTAGGTGAGCAGATGGCTCACCTAGTAAAGCTTCGACTGCTAGTTTGCCGCCTTATGGTATTAAAAAAACTGAATTTGAACCTACTAGCTATGAAAGGAAACAATAAACAATCAATCGGTTGCATTTCATCTGAGCGTTATATTCGTGTTAGATGTTGAGGATCATAAGATTTACTGATATCGAGATATTATACTGATAACTGAAATGATTAAATCGCATGAGTAATTTCTAATATTTCCTCCTACATACAAACACACAATCATTGAATTATTTATTATATTAGTATACTACAGAAAATCAAAATATATTCTTGATATTATCATGTATTCGAGTTTAGCGGTTTTTACACGCAAGCGAAATTTTCATGTATAAAAATAATACATTTGTTATTTGTTAATAATGATGCTTTTTAATAAAAAAAACAATTTTATATTTAAGTGTTCTAAATAGAACCAATATTAGATTATTATCTATTGTTTGTTTTACCACGATAATAAACACTATTTCCTATGGCATCATAATCATCGTGATCATCATCAGACCTCCCTGATGACACCCTGAAGGCTCACAAAATCAGTTACAAAAGGGATCGGTGAATACCCACTAGCAATACCGAATACCAGAAAGATCTTGATAAATTAGAGAACGGCATAGGGCCTTCTAAATATACAGCATTGCTAGATAGCAATAGTTAGATAACTACCTTGCTACTGAACAGGCTCTGCCTAGTTTGGGAACAGATGGCTGTATGTGAGCTATCCCAGTATATTTTTAGCGACATCCCAGTAAAAAATATAAAAGAAATGAATCAGTGTAATGTAACAAATAAAAAAATCAATACCCCAAGCTTTTAAACATAATGCCAAGGCTAACAACCACCCTCATGTGAGGGTGGTAAAATTTAATGCCGGAGCTTGAGGGGGCAAATATGGCCGCTCTGATTAAAGATCCCAAAAACCGGGTTACATGAGTCAACAACCTGGAATAAACTTAATAAAAGTGAATGTTGGAATCAAGTAATATAAAGATTCGTTAGCATAAAATATGTAGTATAATACATATTGTTTCCACTACAACTTACACCGATGTAGAAAGTAGTATTTCATCCTTATTCAAAAAATACTATAGACAATACTTAAGCGAAATGCGCCATTAGATTGGACAGGCTTATTTTATACTAGCAGGGCCCTGCGGTTTAACCCCCGTACTTCCCGTTCCCGTGGGAGAAGAGGGATAAATTATAGTCTATGTGTTATTCTGATGTATGAGCTATATTATTGTAAACTTTCATTGCAATCCATTCAGTAGTTTTTAGTCGTGAATGAGCAACAAACATTCATACTTACAAACTTTCACCTTTATAATATTAGTAAGACTAGTAAGAAGTAAGATATATATACACTTATATATAATAAGTAATAGTATATGTATACACTTATATATAATAAGTAATAAAGTAGTAATAACTAATAAAGTCTTATATTGTAAATAAGTGTATTGTATATAAGTATTAAGTATGACTTATATTGTATATAAGTCTGTTCGATCGATGATCATCAAATTATTCTAAAATAAAGCTTACGACGGAAGGGGCATATGACATAAAGTTATACAACGAACAAATATTACTAAATTTAATTATATCGTAAAATTTAAATAATAGCAGGAACTACAAATATTACTCACGTCTCATTTATTTAATTATACTAAGAATTATTTCCAAATCGACCCAGCTTTTTGGAAGTTCATTGGCATGCACACGTAACACGTAGTTTCATCGTTTCTCCCTCTCCAAAACTACCACTCAATTTAAATACATGTTTGCATTCGATGGCGCCATTATTGAGGAAGGTTATTTATTTTCCAAGTACATTATGAAATGCAGTTCTTTACTAATATCATCATTCTAAGTGATATAAAGCCATAATTTCTGGCACCAAGACATCATTTGATGTCTCCTTACGCAACACATAAATAGTTTGACTGGCCTAGATCCAGGTAAACTAGTTTATGTTCATGGGTCACGTTAACCACTTATCATAAGTCTGCCAGTTTGCCCATTCCAATAACATAAAAAGGGTCTACAAATTTATAGGTTACTAGCTGCCCCGACAGACTTCGTTATGCCAAAATTAAAATTGCAATTAAAAAATAGGGGTCGATCGTAGAGGGTTGGAAATTTAATATTTTAGTATGCTGTATAATAAAAAAAAATGAAAACAACAAAATTTGTTTAAAAAAAAAGAGAATTTAGGGGTTGACCACCCTTAACATTTAGGGGGATGAAAAATAGATTTTGTCCGATTCTCAAACCTACCTGATAAGCACACAAAATTTTATCAAAATCGGTTCAGCCGTTTCGGTAGAGTTCAATTACGTACACCGTGACACGAGAGAATTTTATGAATTGGATATAAATTTTTCCCCTCTATGCATTAAGCATAGGTGCTAATTCAGCGAGCAGATTCAGGTCTTCCGGTGTCTTTTTAAGGGTAATATTTTTAATGTATGATTATTGATCAGTAGCTATATTTACCGACGGCCGCCTGACATCGGGTTTTTAATATATTATTCATATTGATGTGATCATGGCTGTAAATATCCTACAAATGTTAATATCGTGAAAATTTGTTAGAACCTATTTGAAAGAAAGAAACCTTCTTGAAAACCTTCTATGCCAGTTTTCAACCTTCTTCTGAAAGTCGAAGGGAATTTTGATGATTTTTTACAAGAATATAGCTTACACATCATAATAACACACTGAGTATAATTTATCCCCTGTTAGTTATATTATAAAAATAGGAGGCATATACAAAAGCTAATATTATATTTATTATGCGAAAGTGACTGTTTTATACTTTTATGCCTAAAATATTAAACCGATTTTAAAAATTCTTTAACCAACAGAAGGCAATAAATATATTTGCGAGTTGTGACTATGCCTATGTTTAGGCTATAGTAGGCTGTCCTGGGCGGCAATGGCCTCTTTCTGCGAGACAGTGATGTCCCAGAAGGAGGCCGATGAACGGGTGAGAGAGGAGGCCGCTGACGTGGCCTCTCCCCGTAGACGACGAACGGGGGTGCGTCGGGGGCGCTACTTAATGCGCTTCCAATAACGCCCCTGTGCTCGTGTCGGGCTCGGGATGGGAACCCGGGTCCTGCTAGACACAACGTCGTGGGGACTGCCAAGTCGTAGCTGGGCAGTCCCCTATTGTGGAGAATCTGGTCTTGCCGGGACCAGTCTGTCGCTGAGGGTTTCCCGTGCTAGCCTGCAGATCCGGGTCCCTCAGATAGCGGCTGAAGGCTCACGCAGCGGTTTTAGTGGGGTAGGGCACCCAAATGCGAGTCCCCACACACGCCAGCGCGCCTACCCAGGCCCTGGTATGGTCGTAAATGATTTCCGATGCGTAATCAAAAAAAAAAAAAAGGCTATAGTAGGCTGGTCACACACTCAGAACTGCGAGTGGCAAGGGATAGGCTGTCTTGGGGTTAATTGAAGGAGGCCTATGGTCAGCAGAGGACGGATAAAGGCTGATGACAATAGGATATAATATAAATTTCGGTCAAGGTTATAATATCGAGTCAATCTTAAGAAATTAAGTAAAGACACACTGACAACCTAGATTTATAGATGTATCCAGATTTGTGATGATTATTTCATAGCCCATCGCCCGATTTCTGAAACGTTGGTCAAAGTGTATGTCAACTAACATGGCTGTCAATGGCGGTTCACATAAGATTCTGGAGTCAAGTTCGACAGCTTTTCATTGCAGTGGCTGAGAGGCTGATCAAATTAAGTAGTTTAACCGTGCTTCTAGCAACTCATTTGACACTTAACAAGAGATTAGTCGGTTGATTTGTTAATTTTTGCGTTGATCAGCCTTTTGGAAACCGGGCGTATGTCACCCAATGACATGGTTTTTACTGTCGTGAAAACCATATCAAAATATTATGTTGATAATTTTAGAAAATATCGATGCACAAACAGATCAAAACCAAAGCGACTTTAAATTATGCTATTAAAAATTTACATTTTTGAACAATAAAAATAGATAATACCATAATAAAATATAATAATTGATGATATCAAAGAATCTATTTATATAATAGGGCACTATTATGTAAATCGTTTTTTTAAATCCCGCATACCATTTTCTGCAATTAAATCACTGATAAAACCATAATTGAATCATTATATAATAACTGCAATTAATGTTTTCTAACTTTACCTTTTTTTGGATTATCTTTTGCCCTTGATATCTCTCCAACTTGGTTTTAGAATGATTAAGATTTAAAACTGGTAAAATTGTTACAGTGTTGTTCTAGAGAATAGGTAGGTGTCACACTCTTTTTTTTTGTTGGCGCAGTGGAAATGCTTTCGCACCTTCAGAACCTTGGGTGCGTAGGCACTCGCACTTAGGAATGCCCTACCCTACTCAAGTCTAACACCGCTGCGAGCGAATTCAGCCACTTTTGTGAAGATCTCCGATCTGACAGCTCCGCGTCGCTGGAAAAATACTCTTATACCGCTGTTATAGAATATATTATAATAGTTGAATGTGTTTATACCATTAAAAAACGGTTAGTATACACTATACAATGAAGCTGCGGTTTTTATGCAACGTCTTTAATATTCCGTGCATTCATAATTTTATCTTCACTAATTGCATCTAGTTGGAATGTATTTAGCTCATTGTATTTCTTCCATTTGATGGTAATTCCATGTCGTAATTGGTCTAACCTCAGTCCTTGACCAATAGTCTAGTCTTGAGAAATTAATCAACGCGAACAACTAAATTGATGTTTTAAAGGAATCAAAATCTTGGCAGCCTTACTTGGCAGTCTCAGTGATTTCTTCGGACTCTAAAAATATATTCACTCCTATTTAGTATCCACATTATGTTGGAACATCAGTACATTTTTCGGATAATCGAAAACTTTTTCGTTTGGAACTTTTGGAAATGACTTCTAGTAAAGAATGCCAAAACGACATTATGACATCAGTATGTGATATGTACCTTTACGATACAAAAAATAATTTACGAAAAAAATATCATTTAAATTCAGTTGAAATTCAGCTCGTAGATAAAAATATTTCATTTTACTCACTTATCACAATCAGTAGTGTATTTAGTATTTAAGTATTTCATAAACATTTTGAAAGCTTTTACTAGTTACTACTACAACGCTAGAATATACGTAATTATTTTTTATTCATTTAGTTTATGTACTATGTACGTAGTCTATCTACATTCTACGAAGTCAATACACATATTATATTGACATATATTGACTTATACATATAGTCAATATACTTATATTGACTTCTGTAAGTAGAATAAAAATATTCTAACCACATAGCTATTGTATTTAGGCCATAAACTATAATCTAGATGTAGATTTGTAATATTAGTGTGTAACTTCTAGAATCTTCAAGGTTGAAAATTGTAATAAATTTTCAACCATCTAGATTGTCTATTTTAATTGCGGAGAGGCGTGGATTGTGGCCTGTCTTGACCGACTATTATTAACCCATTAGATCTACTCCTACTAATATTGCAAAAGCGAATGTTTGTAAAGATGATTGTAATATAGTATAGGATATATCTATTCCAATCTTTATCTATAATGAATGATGAGAAAATTGATTTCCCGACGAAAACAGGTGTGAGATCTGTGAGTCTGATTTTTGGGCTAAAAAGAGTGAACCCAGTAATTAGGGCATTTCTTATTGGTATTCTAATAAACAATCATTGTTTGTTCTTTTCAATAATAAGTCAATCATATTTTTTTTAATTGGCCCCATGGATAGCGGAGCCCTGGGCACATACCCAGAGTGCCTAATGAGAACTACTACCTAATATAAATAGGATGGACTTCACTACATATTATAAAACAAAGTCGCTTTTTCTGTCCCTATATCCCTTTGTACGCTTAAATCTTTATAACTACGCAACGGATTTTGATGCGGTTTTCTTTAATGGATAGGACAATTCAAGAGGAAGGTTTATGTACATAATTTATTAAGTTTCTATATACATTGGCTAAGATATAACAATAATTGTTGGAGGTGTCGGAAAAAAAATTGGCCGTCTGCGAGTTTCCAACGAAAACGCTGCCTAAACCCTTTGAGATATATCAAAATAATGTATGGAGGAATTGTGTGTCTTAAATAGGTCTACAAAAAAGTCCGCGATGGCATATATCTATCTCTTAGGGATATCATACTATATCCACTTAATACTTTAAAAAATGGACAATTATAACGCGATAATTTGAAAGTTATTTACAAAAATACGGTATGAATCCTTATCATTTTAAATCAGTTAATTAGCTGGAGCACATAATGAAGATTATTTTTACCCTTTACATCATGCAAATTAAATGAATACTTTAGAAGATATGGCAATATCAAAATAATACGCAAGAAAATAAATCGTGTTGCCGTGATTTGAGAGGGCAGTGGATGCGAGTAATATGTAATAGTATCCTAAATAGTAAATATGCATGCAGAAAGTCTGCATAGGAATATAATATGTCTTTATGTTTAAGATAACGTATATCCATTTTAATAATAAAACTTAGTCATTATTGAAATGGAAAATGATCGTCATCAAACATGATAAATTCGTAAACCTAAGTTCACGCGGGCGAAGCTGCGGGTAACAGCTAGTAATTTAATAAAACTACTTCACAGAATATGAATGTATTACTGGATAATTCAGAGAGAGTGAAAATTTTATCACAAATCTTTTGTGAAAAGGCAGAAAACAACTGTATCTGTCTTTCAAAAAAATCTTCATTCCATGATAGCATCGGTACTAGTCCCATAATTCCATATTAAGGAAATTATGATAATTGTATGGTGATTGCTATATATAACTTTATATCAAAAAGGTCTGCTTTTGACGGAGTACTCATAAACAATATCATCAACTTTTCTGATAATAGGCTCAAAGTAATTATTGGGCCTCATTTATCGCGGGGCCCTGGGCAGTCCACCGTACCATGGAAATTATAGACTTGCATATTGACGTGCGACTTTTGCTTTAAAACCTACCATTGCATGATTAGGCCGTCATTGATCTTAAGGCCTTTGAAAATATTTTTGCTACTCTCTTAATGTCTGTATAAAAGTATTCGTTATATGAAACTTAAGGCCTGCCTCGAATTTAGCGGGCAGCGGGGCGGCGTAGGTGGCGGCTCGGGCAACATAGACCTGCGCCGCTGTCGCTCCGCTGTTTTCAAGAACCGGTACACCTAGGGGCCTAGGCAAAATGCCATTAAGAAAGCGTTAGTGAAGTATAGGATGGACCACGTGATTAAGCGCGGCCTTATGTCAATCGCATACATTTTATCATTTTCGAACTTCGCTAACTTTTTCACTCGAGTCACTCGGTACTTGTAACTTTCTCACTCGAATGCCACTCGAGTGAAGATAAAACTCGAGTGATTTTTATTGACTCGAGTCACTTGGAATATAAAACTGGAGTAACCAAAATTTTATACTAAACTGGATGTTTATTTTTAGTTTATTTTTGTGAGAAATCAAGTATTATCAATATATTTGTAACTTTTTTTGCAAAACTTACAAATAATAGTTTTTTGTACTAAATTTTTGTCAAAAAATTACCACACAATTGCCTTTTTTACACTTTTACTCATTTTCACCACTTACTAATACACAGTTATAAATAGCCAAAACATTAAACAATAACAACTCACACACACATATTTCTATGTAATTTGAAAGAGAACCTACAGCAGGTTTATTTGTCACAACTAGAATTTCTCACTCGGCTCGGTATAAGCCACTAGAGTGGTACGAGTCAACTCGAGTCACTTGAAACTCGAGTTGTCAAAAATTTAACTCGTGTGCGAATAATATAAAAACTACTCGAGTCACTCGAGTGAAAAGAAACTCGAATCACATCACTAGCATTTTGGCTAGGCCCCCTGACTTTTACGCAAAGATCCTGCCGCTCCCGTGCCGCCACCGCCGCTGCCCCGCTGCCCGCTAAATTCGAGGCAGAGGTCTTAGGCCTTATTTTCCTTAGTAATAAAATATTTAGGTGTATTAAACTACCGTAGACGTTTAAATAATATTGTTTTCTCTTCAGGATTACATCCATATGCGTGGGCGATATGGTCGTGCGGTTTCTTGGCGGTTCTTGGGATTTGTGTTATATACGCGCTGACACTACGGACGGCTCTACGAATATGGAGAGAAAGCTGGCTGAGTGTCACATTAGTGCTATCTGTATACCCTGTAAGTATTTCCAAGTCATTATTCGTATAAGCATAAATCGATTCTTGATGGCTTATTAGTCTCCTTGGGTAGTGTAGCGGTGCGGCGGCGTAGCTTGTTATATAGGGGCCCCGATCGACATAGCCGTGTAGCTCTGGGCCCTGTATCATTGGCGGTAGGATGCCCCTTAATATATGACTCATTAAAATCAGCAGAGAAAAGTTATAATAGTAATTTAAACCTATTTATATCATCATCATCATCATCAGCCTTTATTCGTCCACTGCTGAACATAGTCCTTCCTCAATGAACGCCAAGACGACCGATCCCTTGCTACTCGCATCCAACGCGGACCTGCCACTGCACAGAGATTGTCTTCCCACCTGGTTAATGGCCGATCAACACTTCGTCTACCTAAACCACTCTACTCATGAACTTTAATGGCCCATCGACCATCCGTTCTTCTGATTTATTTAAACGAGATATTTATCATTTTTTTGTGAAGTTCGATATTGTTCACGCCACTGAATTCATAAAGACTATGTTATTTTAAAATATTATATAGAATAGTCAACTGTTTCATAGTCAACTTTCTGTTTTTTGTCCAAGCTTTGAATTAAGTACTTATAAAAATTTAAATAAGCTGTTGTTGTTATTAATTTCTTTTAGGAGTGTATATAATTATTCATATAATAACATCAACACAAATGAAATACATTTTACTTGAAACAGTTACGTAATTCTTCTTGAAAAAAATTACATTTATTTTATAAAAATAAAAAAATAAACAATAAGGAGAAAACAGTTTCACACACATTATATCGTACATTAACAAATAAATGGTCCGGTCATGAGTAATAAATTTTGTCATCAACTATACAAAGTAGTCTGATAAAGCCTGATAATGATGATAAAGACATATTACGCTTTCACGAGAAAACTACTAAACTGATCATAACAAAACTTTGTACACTGTTTCTTCTTGGAGTTAGGTACTAAAAGTAACATAGAACACATTTAAAAATAAAGCAGTTTTTTGCTGACGCTAGTATTTTGAATGTGTGGTTCTTTCCAGTGACCAATTTAGGCTTGATGCCGCCCTAGGCCCTGTTTATTTTGCCGCCCTTAATTCTAGAAAAAAGTAAAGTATCAACCCTTATATTATGTCCCACTGCTGGGCCAGGGCAAAATTATTAAGATTTAGTCATTTTTAAAAGCTTTATATGCATGTGATATTCAGTAATGAAACAAAAAGTAAAGAACATCATTTGGTAAAGACTATAATTAATCTTAAAAAAAAAAACAATCTTATTCATAGACAAATGAAGAGTAAATAAAAAAAGTGAATTGGTATAGGTATATTCTATAGAGAATTCTTTACAAAAATTAATCCAAACTCATTTTTCAGGCAGTCTTCTTTACTTTTTTCGTCTCTGAAATTTTGGCACCCCTCAAATCATGCCGCCCTAGGCCCGGGCCTCACGGGCCTATACGTAAATTCAGCACTGGTTCTTTCTTGTATTATGTTTAGTTACTTATCTGTGCCCCTTCAGGGATAGGCTACCGCGTTTGGCACTACTTGCATCGTTTATAGCTCGAAGCTGGCGGGGTATGGGCGACATGTTAATGACGCATATACCATTATTACCATCTCTTACTACTAAGAGTACGACGGCTCTTTAACCAATTTTGATATCTCCGTCTAGGACAGTGTTTCCCAAACTCTTTTGTTTCATAGACACTTTCAAAATTTTCCCGCATCAGGTGGGCCCCTTGCTGAGCTTTTTTTTTCAAGAATTGCTCGCTTAAATATATTACATTATAATAGTAAAATTCTCTTAACAATATTGATAGTAGAAGTCAAGCCAATATTTTTTCCTTTTGGTTCTTCACTCGAAACCAAATTAATGTTCACTTACGATTGTGGACCCCCATTTTTTGTCACGCTCATCGTGGACCCCTTCGAGTTTTCCGTGGACCCCTGGGAGTCCACCTGGACCACTTTGGGAATCACTGGTCTAGGATAAGCTACGTTACAACACTTAATGAACATGTAATAATTTACGCGAAACTCATTATGATTGATATTACGGAATCCGCGAGTTTGTAGTCATGAATCCTGAGCGACCGGTGCCGCGGTGCCGCGGTTGCATAAACCGACTACGTTTCGCAAGGTTGTGTGATGCACAGACTGAAAGTTAGGAATTTTTGCACCGGATTAAAGCTAAATTAATCTACCACTTCGCGGAGGTTGGCCAATGCTTCGTTCTTTATTAATTTTGGTTATATTGTTTTGATTTGATACATTTTGTTGAAAAGCATAAACCCCATAATTTTTGCTCATTTTTTTTTCAAATAGGCTAGGATTGTGGGCTAGAGTGTTCGGCCTATTGGCCTTCAAGCTTAATCTATAAATAGATTTTTATCCTCATCGGCTAGTTCAAGGTATTTGAGCAACTATCTATTAACTAGACAAACCCCTTAATTATCTGTGGCTTTCATTTACAAACAAAATAAAAGGACTATCGCTGACGTCATAAAATCACGGCTATCAAATAAAGCCCGAGCCAGTAGGGCTATTCTGTCAAAACCATAGATATATAAAAAGCTTAGATAGAGGATAATAAGTTGAACAAATTTCATAACTAATACGCTCTTTACTCTTACGTCAAACTACCTGTGTTGAAACGAGATAGCAATATGTCTTCAGCTCTATTTTCAGGCCATGCGCCCCACATTGCCTCGGCGGCCATATTAGTTGGTAGCCAGCTGGATACCAAACAAGCTGTTGTGTTTTGCTAATAATTTGTGGTTTTTTGTATTAAAAGTGAACTTTTAGTTATATTTACGTAATTAATAAGAAATGTGGCGTGTGTGGTACCAGGGTATTCTCACCAAATGGGTGTACTAAGTGAAAATAATTCAAATGTATCATTCCACCGGTAAGCTTAAAGACAAATATTGTTAATTTAATGTTTATTAAGGTATGAAATACCTGTAGATCTTATTGAATTTTGATCATTGTAAAAGCATGTATTATTTTATGCATTTATTTTTGCGTATATGCATCATTATTACATAATAATTCTAATTATAAATAACACAATCTGATATTTTGACACTTTACATACCAGATAGTGTTGTATGACTAGTAACATGAAATATCGATAACGTTCGATATTTAATTTAGAAAGGCTATGGTAGGATAAGCCTATAAGTGAATCTGCCTGCAGCGAGTTTGTCCTTGTAATTTTTATGGATCGTGTAGCTCTATGCTGGCTAGTTAATTACTTGCTGGTGCCAAATTCACTGGCTTTTACTGATATTTTTTATTATAAATAGGTTTTCGACTGACTCCTATTTCTATAACAGAAGAATGGATCAAAAATATAAACAGAGGCGAGGAATGGAGTCCCACACAATACTCTGTCATCAATCAAGGATATGCTCTGCACATTTTGAAGAATCTTGCTTTCGTCAGGGATACACCCGAAAAACTCTCCATTTGCATGCAGTGCCAACAATATTTGTTAATCATCCCCTATCATATCAACCCGTAAGTGTACATGTTCAGATTATACAAGTCTAATGCACAAAAGTGCTAGTACTTCTAATACTTATTTGGCTAAGCTAGTGTGATTTAATCAAACAGATAATATGCAACATTGACGTATTATATTGTTTATTGAGTTCATGTCAGCTTTGACGAATCTATATTCTGAAGATAAATATACTGCTTTTCTGAAAAACAAAACAAGGAACTCTTGGAGATCCCTTTTTTATTGTTTTAAACAAGTTTTAACATGATAGCTGACAAAAGAAAAGGTATCAAACCCATAAATTTAAAAGAATGCCTTCATTTTCATTTCTGTGTTTAGTAGGTATATTCATCAACGAACGGTTTTATGTTTTGCAGAAATTGAGAAAAAAAAGGAAACTTATTGCTAAGTATGATAATGATTCAACGGCAACAACTTCAAGTGCTACTAATTATGAACAACAGGTGAACCATTTATTGAATTCATTTTATTTTTGTCAAATTATTACAGTTGTTACCAACAACTTTTTTTTTGTTTTCATAAAAGTATCAGTAATATACAATCTAGCAAAAATTTATATAACATGATCATAATTCATTAGAACATTTTCAATCATTTTGTACTAAAAATGAATAAATTAAGTCATAAAAATTAAATTACCTTAATAATTTTCAGATGTAATAAAAGTAGAATAAAAATTATATTAATATAATTATTTTAATAATGTTTTTATTTTATTTTTTATCGCGGTCCAGCGTTCTCCTATACCAAAATTTTGTATAGAGACAGTGAAACCCCAAAGAGGTTATAGGATAGTTTTTAAATTACTTATTCTATGCAGAAAAGTTGCTACTAGTTATATGATAAAATAAAAAAATGAAATTGATTTTTAGATTCAATGGATTATTTTATATATATTATTTAAATAAATGAAATTATAAAATAATTGAATTAAACTAAAAATAATTTCAACGAATTATTTATTTTATTGGAAATTTTTATTTATTTTAATAAATATATTGTTTTTAGCTAGAACAGTATAATGCAGAGAAAAAAATCCATGTGTTACCAGTGGTAACTACTGGGATTTTCTTACTTTCTATTACTATTACTATTTCTATTACTAGGATTAAATTTATTCCTCCTCTTCAGCAGATCTTAGGCCATGATTATGTAGGTATTTTAAAAGTACAAGATTGATTTTGTTTTTATTTTCATTTGCAGATTCTATGTGCGGAAGAAATCGGAGAGAGCTTCCAATTTATACAAAGTTATACCAATATAACAAACTCGTATTGTTTAAAGGATTATAATATGTGCAAGTGTTCATTTAATAAATAAAAAAATATGGATATCTTTATACGTGTTTTAATTTACTCGCTTTAACCCTATTATAGATGTAGCTAAGCTGTCATAAATATCAAATTAACTATATAATAAACTATAATTGATAAATTATAGCCTATGTGTTATTCTATTAGTAGGATAATAATAGGACGCGTTTATAATATTAGTAGGATATTTTATCCACAAAAGCTTACGATGAAGGTTGCACAACACTAATCCTGGTGACATTTGTCAAAAATATAGTTCAAAGAAATGGCTCCATTGAACCATTTGAGACCAAGTAGAGTAGCCATATCTGTCTCTCTTTATCTTATGATGTACTTCTTAAGAAAATAAAGGACAGCATTAGCTACTCAGATCCTCTAAGATACACGCTATCTATGCTTTTTATATATCTATGGTCAAAACCATTTCAATATCGAGCTTAACCTGAGTGATAGAGGTCACTTTACGCTCACTTCGAAAGTGAACTTTATTGATAAAGATAGTCGAGTTTTAAAGAATACAAATTCGTCATATAACCGCGGATTCGGCTTTCGAGATTCGAAAACGACCTTATAAAATACAGTTGTTATATTAAAACCATTATCTTCTTGACTAGATGATGGTAACAAACCCGACGCCATGAAGCCGTGGAAGTCACACTCCACGGCTGGCGGGGGGCAACCCCCCACTTATTATATCACTGGGTGATACGAACCGGCTCACCCCACTTCCGACGAAGCATTAGGGCTATTAGGGACATTAGCATAGCTCCATCCGAAAAAAAGATGTCAGGAAGAAGCATCAGAAGGTAACACTCTTTTGGTGTGGATATGGATTTTATAAAAATGGTATGATTTTTCTGTGGGTGGAGATGCTAGCTCTCAAGACGAAACGCAACCTAGTAAAAATTATAACAATAAATAAACAAAAATAATAAGATAGACTATATAATTTTGAGCAGGGAAATTAGATCCAGTAAAAGAAGGTTTATAAAACTTGTACTTTTACTAATTCATGCCGTGTAAGATTACGAAATTGCCCACTTTACCCATATTGTAGTAAAAGAAATTTGAAATCATTTGTAGGTTTTGCGTAGCCCTTTTAACTTCTAAAAATTATTTCACATTTTCCATGGAATCGGTATAAAAGTGTCATGGTCGTAAATAATGATCACTTTGAATATTCAATATGAAATTAACTTTTGAAGTAACGAAGTAGTATTACAACATTAACATGTAATTATATAAGAAAAAACTCGTGGGAACGCAAAATTGCTTTTGCCATGCACCCAGGCTTATTAGCCGCTGGCTGCGTGGCAATTTAAATTGAATAGTTGTACCTCAGGGAAGGATGTCCTTCTGGCACGCCTGCTTTGGGACATTCCCCCCTAAAGGAGTCACATGTCAGATGATTATTGAAACAAACATACAACATAAGGAAAAGTGTAAAAGATCGAAGAAACAAAATTGAAAGACGTTAAACAAGAATTAGCGATTTATTTTTAGAATTAGAAGCTATTATAATCAGTAGTGAATGCAACAAATAGGGATGTTGACACATGTTACAAATTCATGTAAAGTTATGTTTTACATATTAAATGCAGTATTTGAAAACCTAAAATAACATTTAAAAAGTCTACTTATTTGTCTTAAAATTTAGAAAATTAATTTAAAATGCGTTATTTATCATGCATAATCACGTGACTGTAAACGCCAATAAGACGATGACGTCACTGAACATTGAGCTAAGTACAAACTCATCTAACATAGCGCGAGCTCTGAATGCGGTGTGTGACGTAATGACGCTTGGAGCGTTTCAAGGGCGATTTTAAAAACCATTTTTCTTTATTTAATTTTTTGTTAAAATTGGACATATTTTTTTACAAAAGTATTTTTTTCGTCTTCATATATAGTATACCTATCAAATAAAATCAATTACAAAAATTAGTCAACATCCCTATTACGTCGATCCCAAATAATGGGACGAGTTAACGATGTTTTCTTTATTTGTATGTTTTAGTTTTTATCGCCAAAAATTACATATTTTTCTTAGTAATATTAGTAAAGGTCCTATCTTTTTGATTTGAACTTTTCCTTTTGTTGCCTTGTCACGTCACACAACCTTGTTCCCAAAAAAGGGTTACCCACCGATTAGAGTTTATTAACTAAAAGTTAAATTTCAATTAATATTATAAACCTTTTAGGGGAAAAGCAAGGTCAACAGATATGCAGCCTCATTCAGATTCTCTACAGTCAAAACCTTTGCTACAATCCCTATAATTTCCTACAATCTCTATAATTAGGTAAATGCAAAAACGTTTAGTAAATCTTACTGAAGATACCAGTGATTAGCGCGTTCAAACAAACAAATAAGCACTACTTGTACTTTACTTAACTAGCTGTACTTTATAAGTGTATGTAGATGAGTTGTTAAAGAAGACTTTGGCTACAATCTGCCACAAATAGCCAAAGAGACTTATTTATGCAGACGTTGAGAGTTGAGATATAATAATAATAACGATGACCGGAACTATTGTTGAGTTCATTGGAAGAGGCCTTTCTCCAGCAGTGAGATTGCGCACGGGGATTATAATGATTATGATGATGGTGATGATGATGATGATGATGATGATATTTTATTTTTCAGATAGTCGCAGTTCTGGCTCTGATAGTGACGATATTGCCGAGGACTCGGATCCTGTGCGAGGCGTTCTCCCAGCAAATCGTAATGGTAGCTCTCTACCAGTTCTTCAATTTGATTATAGCTGATTGCGGTGGGGTTAACCAACTTATCACGTATGTATTTATAACAGTTGTAATTATGAAGTACAGTCAACGTTCAAAAGTCCAGTAGCATCGTAACGACCGTATTCGCTTGCCGGTATAGTGCGTATTCTGAATGTGTGCGCCATGTTACCATGCACACACTTAATGTCGTACAGTATCAATACTAAAAAGTATAAGCGTGTAGTGGATGCAAGACAAAGATAACGTTATATTGTTTGTCCTCTTCATTCATTATTGCATGTCTGTATACTGTGTCAATAATAATGCAAAAATTTCACGAGCTACGTAAGATAGCTCGTAGCTCCATCGGTAAATAATTGGCCTCGCATCGACGCTAGGTGAAATGGTCACGGTTCAAATCTCAGTTTTGCGAAGTCTTTATCTTAACATTCTTATAAACTCATTTATTTTTTAATGAAATGGCTTTTTTTAAGTTTTATTTATTTAAGAATAATATTAATTATATATACTTATATTAAGTAGTATATAGTAATATATATATATATATTACTATATACTACTATATATTATATAATATAATATAATATATATTAAGTAGGTAATATAATAAAACAACACTTTTAAAATATAAAATATATGTTATATTTATTTAAATGACCCAACATTAAACAATTGAATTGATTGACGTTAAAATCTTTGATCCATAGATATATCAAAATAAAAATATTATAGATATCTATTGTGTTACCAATATTTCATATTATTATTGAGGTTATAGTTTAATTATTCATTTTCTCGAGGAAAAGAGGATTAAAACTTAACCTCAACCTTTAAATATTAAACCTACTAATTATTGGCCAGCACGTCCCTAGGTAGAAACTAGAATGCCCGATTGAAACTAAGGAAATATAAATATTATAACAATTAATACTTAGTGTGACACAGAAACATATATTTAATGTAATAATATTGATTAATATTTTGTGTGTATAAATTCAAGATCACCCGGCCCTTGCGCACTAATCCATCCCCACATGTTCACACTTATTCTGCCAGATTCGGTGTTTGACACTACATTATTTTCACTTTATATACTATTATCTTTACGCCATAAATGTAGTCTTCCTTTTTGAGAGGATTTAAGTCTATTCATCGGAAAAAAATATTGTGCGAAGCGTATCCGTTCGTCTTTATGCCTTTGAGTCAAAAACGGTTTTTTCGCCGGCTTTCGGTGATGTAGTCCCTCGTCATGAAGTGCACGACGAACGGTTACCAATGAGGTGTTAAATTCATCGGCAAAACGTCTTGTCGGTATGAAACCACACGTTTCATACTCCGCTGCCATGTAACGCCGCTGAGTCTGGTTAATAAGAAGTGGCCTTCCACTTCGTTTACGACTCTGCAAGCCACCTTCTTCCTCGAATCTCTTCACCCGTCGACTTACAGTATTTCTCTAAAAAAAATTAACAAATTGTAAAAGACAATTTTAACTATTGAAAAAATATGCATCACAATAATATAATTAATTTCTACTTACAGAGAAGCCAGTTTCGTTATAAATTTAAGAAATATTCAGGCCATTCGAATATAGGGCCACAATATTAGCTCTTGATTCGATATTAATATTTGCTTGCATATTGGACACCTATTATTATTTTAAATTGGAACAGTTAGCACACAATCACTCGTAGCTGAGTTCACCAACCAACAACATTTTAATATTTTGTTTTTTCCAAGCCAGTAATCATTTTATTTCAAATCTACCCTCACATTCTTTGCTCTGTTTAGAATGTTATGTTTCTAACTAAGTTTTAGTTAGAAACATTCGTAATAATTTATAAATATTTCAAAATTTAAAACATTACAATTTAAAAATGTAGAATCGACGCAGACCCAATGTGGGATGGATTTGATCCTGCAATTTAACAGGCGATCGTAGAATAAAATATATTCACTTGCTTAACCACTGGGCCACTGCATTGCTTACACGTTGAGGCGAAATTAACGATATGAATTTATACAGACAAACAAAGTGCATGTGTGTGTGAATTGTCTTTATAGAAAAAGGTCACAAGTAACGTTAAGTGTTGACGCTATAGCTGCGTTCGATTGCTACTGGACTTTTGAACGTTACTGTACCTGTCTTGATGATGATGATGATGATAATGATAAGGTAATACTACCTACTACCTACCTCAGATCCCACTACGGGTTTAGAATCTGTATGAATATGCCAGTGCCCTAGTTTTGCACAGGTATTTAAGTATTTACAATTTTGAATATATCAGCTCTGTTGATAGTTTCATGTAGATGGGACTTGGGATTGGGCTTACCTTACCAACACCCTGCCCATCTTCCATGGAATCGAATTCATACTGTCCGGTCTCTTGCCATCGTCTTTTACAATACCAGTCGGCTCAAGTAGACGTTGACTGTGGCAAGGTACCGGTCCCTTGCCACAGTCAACGTATGATATCGGTTATTTTGAATATCTAATACTCAATCTTAATAGAACAAGCTTAGCATTGTGTGATTTGCTATTTGTGTGAGCTTAGGTACGTACTACGATTGGTAAATGTTTAGTAAGTGTTGTAGTGTAGTGTCCTCCTACACAAACACTCGTTAAACTAATAATTGTTAAGTTAATGATTCCTTTTATTGAAATAGTTTCATAAATGTCAATGACATAATGAGTTTGGGCGGCATCGAAAATTCCCGAATACATTTCCGGAATTCCCGGAATATTGGCAGATATTTAAAATAAGGTATTGGCATTTGGCCCATTAGGAGACTAGGACGTGTCTGTCATTTCACGTCCTAATATTAGGCCGATAACTATGGTTCCGATAATTATAGTTTTGAGTGGCATCTGTGGTGGATTTTGGTCGCTGCTTATTTCGGGAAATTCTAAGATGTTCTAAGTCCTAAAACCATGGTTGTTTTAAAGTATACAGAGAGTCGGTAAATATTTTAATACATTACAATAAAATCCGTAGCAACTTGTTTCAATTAAAATAGCGCATAAACTTTAGAAAATAATATGTGAAGTAGCTATGGTAGTGAAGGAATGAAAATTTTATATAAAGTATTATGAAACTATTATAAAAAGTATTTTATTTTATTGACAAAAGAGCAACCTATCCTACATATCAAACGAGTACCTATTTTTTGTTTTTTACTTTTATTGACTTCTTCTTCTGACGTATTTTAAGTGTACAAGTACAAGCTACCTACGAAATAAAGATATTTTGATTTGAAACCGCATATACATTTCGTCGTCTCGAGCGGATCTTATAGCCGACGGATACTATATCGCGATTTTGTATCACCCAAGTGAATATTTTGCAAGAGGTGGTGTCGTATTACTTTGCTAAATTGGGCCGGCACGACAGTGGTGGTACGTTTCTTGCGGATTTGTGAGTTTCCCATTGGGGATTAGGGAAAAGGTTACGCTAGTCTTAGTTCTTTTTTCTGCTACTGACTGCGCTAGAATGGAGTATGTACCGATGCTACTGTAGCGGACCAGTCAGCGCCACAATACTTCTCGCGTAAAGGTTTAAACGAGTGCTTCTTAAAAAAGGGGTGCTCTACCTCTCCTATCCTCATATCCTCTATACTTCGTGCACACGTTCAGCTTCACACGGGACAAAATTAACTTATTGTTCACATGTTTAGTTATTGTTTATTTGAAGGATGACATTTTTATACAATACGAGAAATTTACTTTGGTCGGTCCGAAGATAGCCAGAATTTACTTCGCAAAATATATTATGTCGAACGTGTTTTAATGCAAAACTAACTTTACGACGATAAAGTATAATTAGTCGCACTGTATTTTTTATGATTATTATTTTCAGTCGATCAGCTGGATCTCCTCTGGAAACGAGGGTTTTGCCGTGCTGCTGTTGGCCTTGCTGTATACTACCCAGGCCTCAAGTCCATAAGTAAGTTATAAATTTGACCTATCAAATTTAGATTTATACTTAATCAAGTAAAAAGTTATATTTTTAATTAAGTAAATAAACTAGGTGTTTATTTAACTTAAATTTACCATCGTATCCGCATTGATGATTATATTTTAGCCTACTGACTAAGTTACTCTTAATAACATCAGCTCTCCGTCAGTGAAAGATCCGTCGAAATCAAAAATTAATATTAGCTGAAACAAAAAGATGAACAAAAATTTTAAAAATATATTTTTCAGTACAAGTGTATTTAAAAAAAGTTAATATAATTGAAGTGTCTGTTTGTAATTTGAAATAAAAACTTTATCTGTGTAAATAATACATAATTAGCGTTTCGGGTGTGAAAAAAAACCCGACCCGATCTGCCTGTTTGTTCCGATTAATCGGAATGGCTGAACCGATTTTAACAGGACTTTACTGGCAGGTAGCTGTTATAATAAGGAGTAACTTAGGCTATAAAAATAATCACCATTAAACCGCATACGTCCGTAACTAAGATTTAGTTAACGCGGGCCGCGGGCAACAGCTATAGTTATTTCTCGATGAACATTACACTTTTCTTTTTTTTTAAAGTAATTAATTAATTAACTTGTATTTTCCACACCACTCCCACTTGTTAACTGACGTCTTACTAGGTATTACCTTGATGTGTACCGGTTAAATCAATTATCGATGACACCAATGGATATCCATTACCGAGGGCAGGTGATTTTAATTGAAAATAAAGGGATGAAATAGCTTTAGGATATATTACCAATCAGCCTCACCTTTTTATTATCTTTAGAGCTATTCATGGTCATTCACATTTGATTGGTAATACGTCCATTAGGATATTTACCAAAATTAATTGACTTTTATAACGCTCTCATATAAACGAAATGGAATGGAATAAATTGGATAGCTTTTGGTAATGGATTGTGTTAGTTAGTTAATTTAAGTTGTAAAATGTTGTATAGCGTAGTATAGGTACTTACCTACTGCTGTGTTGTTAATGACGTCAAACTTTGCAAAATGATATAAGATCTTTACTTTCTTTTTTGAATATACGTATTTAAGAGTGGATGTTTAAAGGTGTCACCTATGTTTATTTTCATGATTTAACAAACAAACCTTATAAAATAAGTCCATGAAGTGTTTGTTAAGATTAGCGTGTACAAACGAATACGCGTTTATATTTTGTAGTTGGTAGATTTTGTGTTGTTTTGTTAACATTTGGACGTGACAACGTCATAAAAATCGATGGAGTCGGCTGCACGCACGAAAAACATGACTCATACGGCGTTACCTCACTCTGAGGCGTTCCATTTATGGCTTGAAGTGCAAGCGACAGCGTGGAACGAGCGACAAAAAAGGCACAATCGGCGCATCGGCATTTTCTTATGACGTTGTCACTTTCAACTATCAAAGTCAAAGTCAAAAATTTTATTCAAAATAGTACCATCAAAGTATCTTTTTGAACGTCAATTGAGTCTACTACCGTTTCCAAAGCAAGTCCACTGAGAAGAACCGGCGAAACAAACTCAGTGGAACTAGTCTTTTCAAATATTCTATTACAAAAAAAAAAATACAAACAATTCATACTACTATAGTCGTATAGTATATAAGAAGAATTCAGCAAGAAACTCTGTTGGGTTGCTCTTTTCAAATTCATATCGTCAGTAAACCGATTTTACAGACAACCGATTTTTTTTATTACAGGAGAAGTTTGACTTGGCTGCGATGTTTAGTTCTACAATTACCTATTATACAAGGCTTGCTGTTCTTCATCATACTAGTACTAAGGGCGGAAAGCATGGTAAGTGGACGGTATTAAAATATTAGTAAAGATGAGCATTGGGGAAGGTGGTGGGATAAACGGATGGACTTGTTTTCCTCCTTAAAATATGTTATACGTAAAGGTCGTTTAAGCCTCGGGCATAGTTATAATTTTATTTCGTTAGTTAAATATTATTAACAAAAAAAAACAATGTATAAGTACCTATAAGAGTATATTTTTTAACCCTTAAGTATAATAAATAAAATTGTGAATGTATTTCTATAGAATGTAATAGTATCTAAATCATTAATATAAATTATTAAAAAAAAAAAAAATCTAACCATGGCTCAAACTTCTACTGCGTTTATCTGGGCCTGTTTCACAATCTTCAGATAAGTTCCGAATAGGCTATCGGCAACATATTTGACAGATAGAGTATGAAGTATCTGTCAATCGATAGCCTATTCGGAACTTATTTGGAGATTGTGAAACAGGCCCTAAATATGGAATAAATGTTGTCAATGGTTTGAGCACGTTGTCGCGCTATTTAACTTACTTTTGACCGACTTAAAAAAAGATGAGGTTCTTAAATCCGTATGTAAAATAAAAATAAAAATTTACAGAAATAGTCTTTTAAAAATAGAATCTTTATTTTTACATCTAGATTTTTAAATTAATCTTATAAAATAATTTTAAAATATTGACCAATGAGGACAAAACTATTTCTCAGAAACTATTGGTTCAACCGGACTAGCGGTTTTAGTAATCTATGCCAGTCTTCGTTTATTTAAATTCAACGTCTACAGGTCAAGGTTTATGCAGGAAACAAACGAACTCACTTTCACTTTGTATTAAGTAAGGATTTTTAATGAGTGGACACTAAACAAAGTATTTTGAGTTTGAAATATGACTAAGGCTTATTTCATTGTAAAAAAGATGAGGTAATCTGGAACTGGCGTTACAGCTTTTACTTTTTCTGCACACGCGAATACCACATACTTACGTAAGGATTGTAAAATAACAATTTATTTATCATCATCAAGACATAATCTTTATCGTCATTAAGGTCGCTTACAAACATATTTTGAGCGCTGGAACTTAATAGAAAAAAGCTGCATAAAACATCAAGCATATTATTTAACTGGAATGCTCTATTCCGGTTGGCAAGTTACGTTTTGTTTCAAAACAAATTCCGCCAAATTTATGCTGTGACGCTGCGCTCTGGTTGATGACGTTTAATTGACGATTGGCCCATGAGACGTACTCACACAGATCACTAGTTTGTTGAACTACCATTCATCATCATCACCATTTGCCTCAGTCTACAGGTCTGTTTCAGACGATTTAAACAGAGTCAGCGTAAGTCGGTCACACAGCTCCTTTCGTGACTGAATAAGCCGACCCGTGAGCGGCAAACCCTCTTTGCAGGTAAACTGGGTGTTATTGACGGCAGAAGTTTGATGTTCCCGCTTTCTTCTTGCTGCTAAGGTTTCAACCAAGCTAGATCATGTACCTTGCTTCCATCCAGGTCTTACGTGCATTCCGTGCATTCAAACGATTTTGCCACAATTATTACTGGAAAAATAACATCATACCAAGTCATACACAATAGCTCATGGTTATATACACAAGTATATCTCACTATGTAGATATGAACTGACTTAAAAAAACTAAATCACAGTCTTATAACTTCTATTTTCTAATCTCAATAAATATAACACGAAGTTATACAATAACTCATAGTTAATATACATAGGTATATTATTCTCACTATGCAGATATTTGTAGACATTAAATTTATTTCTCCGTGGTGCATTGCAGCTGGGCTTCACCTGGCTGCTATCTTCTTTTTTCTTGACTTTGTTAGTCACTGCAATCCTGTACTGTCTCCCGCTTTGAACAGGGAGGGAAACTGGAATTTTTCCTACTCCTCCTAAATTCTTCTGATTAATTTCGTTGCGGGTCCCAAGGCAGTTTAACGTATCCCCCGGGCTCCCGGAGATCGTATCAAAGGGTCATTTGGTGGTTGCCGCTGTCGATCCTGGCTATACAGGAGTTGCAGCGGTGGGAAAGTGTGGTGGGCCAAGCCCGATTAAAAAATCCAGGTCTTACGCCACTTGTCGCGGCTCTCGGCGACCATTACATCAATGACAAATAACTGACTTTGTTTCTGCTTTCATATAATTTAATATTGTTCCCTCTTTTCCAGACGGTGTATTCGAACGGTTTGATCTACATCCAACCGTTTGTCGCGGCGTCCATTTTGTCTGGTATTTGGGGAATAATCATGTGCGTGAGAGCAGCGGAGGGAGTGGGTTTGAATCCTCGCCCGAGATTTCTAGTTTTGCAGCTAGTGCTGGTTATAGTGAAGCTACAATGCGGAATCGCGAAGTCCTTACCCGATATGATTTCCATGGACTGTGTCATGGCTCTCAGTCCGTCAGTATTTATTAATTGTAAGTTTTCTTTCTATTCCATATTTTAGAAATAAGATAAAATAGCGATTTTTTCTTATTATATATAATTGCACACCGTATCAAAACCATTATGTGGTAGGGGGACAATCCTTCTAAATTCCTCTTCTCTGGCCATCTCTATGTCTCATCATATTAAAAATAAGCAGGAATTTATGGTCTGTACCGCGAACAGTTAATATATAAAAAAGAAAAATTTAGAAATCCCACGTCATATCACTTAACTATACTTATCTTAATATATTTATGACGTCATACTAGTAAAAGTAACCAATCATAGAGCTAATGGTGCGCTATATTATCTGTCACGTGACATCATGATCATTATCGATACAGTTAGTTACTTATTGTAATCATCATACTAATTACAGTTTTACAGTTTTTATTTTATTTTAGTAATAGTTTTTTAAGTGTAGCAAGCATCATGTACACACAAAAGAACATGTTGCCACCTAATATAAGATTTATTTTAGAATTTAGTTCAAAGTAGAGTTCCCCTTCGCATGAGCGCTTAATAAACAGCGCGTTAAAATCTGATGTTGGCTCGGGTTGCTCTATTCAATCCAACGTCCTACGCTCAACGTCGAAAATTCAACAGCGCACTATAAAAAAGCGCCGCGTTTTAAAAACGCTTTCGTGTGAAGAAAATGTAAATGGGTATGGGGATAAAATATATACTATATGGGTTGGACGGGGTCTTCAAAATTTAGACCAAAAGAGTGACACGAAATTTTTATATTTAAAATTTTTAAACAGGTTCTTATATTCAACTGAAAAAACTATATTATTTATTTCAGTGTTACAAAATATCGCTACAATTGTGGAGATGTTACTGTTGTCGATTTGTGCATGGCGACTGTACAGCGTCCCGCCCAACAAGAATATTGAGAAGATACGACAGATTGTTGTCGACGTTTTAGACGACAGCGTTAGCTCCAGCGATAAAGAGAACGAGACCAAGAAGAATGAAGAGCGCTGATGGCCAAGAATTAAGATCTTGGAAAGTGTAGAATCCAATCAAATCCATCTATACTCTTGATACTAGGATAATGTATATTTTGCTAGGAAAAGTATGGATGGAATGATCGAAAGTTTTGAATATAATCACGACTCGTCCTTTTCTAATTTGAGGGTTTTACAATGGATAGTCAAATTTATACGTTTTGATACTTAACGTCTGATGAGACTTATCATAAAAGGGAAACCAGCTAAAAGAAGAAACAATATGAGCCCTCCATCAAGGGATTTCGTTGTAATATGTAACAGAAGTTCGCGATTTGTATTAATTGTAGTTTGCAACTAGTTTAATCTATTTAATTAGTATGACAAATCAGTGGTGTAATTTTTTTTTTTGTGATTGCACGATTATGTACTATTTAATGTATTTATACCTAATGTACATTGCTCTCTAATCTTTTTTGTGTAATTTTTCATTAATTTGATGATACAATATCACGTTGATTGTATTTTAAAATCAAAGCATCAGCAAAGTAAACGCTTATAAATATTATATATTAAGTCTTTACTAGGACAAAACGATAGTGATAGATACTAGATATTGGAATCAGGTAAAAAGGTTTTATAACTATTTTTGTCAGTTTAACAGTGTTGACTGATGTAAAAAATGTGTATTATTAAAAAGTAGGTGTGGTATTTGTTATATAATATATAATTTTAGAAATTTTAGGTATAATTCACACACAAAACATAAAAGTGAATCATTATTTTAAATGCTGCTTAGTCATATAAGTATTGTACACCAGTTAAGCTTTAAAGATTTATTGTTTTTCATTTGATTTTAATGTTGATATTGTTAATAAAATTATTTTTAAGGTATCTTTTTTGTACATATTATATTTTATAGATTATTTGGAGTTTCAATATGGCGTTTGTGGAATCAAAATTTTGATCCATTTTTGAACCCAATCAAGTTCGTCCAGCCTATGTTAAATTCCAGCATGCAGGATAAGCGTTGAAATGAATTCATCAGCGGCAGCTAACTCGTTTTCCATAACAACTTTCTGATCGCTTATTACTTGAGGCAGTGATCCCCACATAATATTCCTCGTGAGTTGTGTGGGTATTATGACGTCAATTCCCTTTGATCTCTTCCTGGTAAACTCCATCAAGGATGCTGAGGTCCACCGGTGAAACACTTAAGGTCAGACAACTTAGCCGGAAAGTAGCATAGAAATTAAATATTAGATAGTAGATAAAAAAGAATCAAAATCCATACATCCAAATGCAATTGGAGTAATCGGGAAAGAAATATAAAAAGACCTTCCTTTGAATTGAGAACCTTCTTCTTCTTGAAGTCTGCTGAACAATTACACATCTTTTATACTGGGCCACGAGCGGCCGGCCAAAAAGGGTCAAATTATTTGTAGCTTCGCTGCCCATTTTTAGCTAAAACGTAGTAAAGTAAGTATACCAGAATAAAAAACAATGTGGAATAAATATTTTTAATATAAATATTATATTTAAACTAGCTGTCCCGACAGACTTCGTTCTGCCAATATTAAAATTGCAATTACAAAATAGGGGTTGATCGTAGAGGGGTCAAAATTTAGGGTTGTATGTATTTTTGTATGCTGTATCATAAAAAAATAAAAACAAAAAATTTCGTCCAAAAATTAAAAAAAAAATTTAGGGGTAGACCACCCCTAACATTTAGGGGGATGAAAAATAGATGTTGGCCGATTCTCATAGATACCGGATAAGCACAAAAAATTTCATCAAAATCGGTCAAGCCGTTTCGGAGGAGTACGGTAACTAACATTGTGACAGGGAAATTTTATATATTAGATAAAAAAAGATACAATACATAATATAGCAAATTAAATAAAAAGAAGAGAAAGCGAATAAGTATTCTTAATATAGAATCGAAAAATTATTTCATTCATGGTACTATTCTTCTTGTGCACCATCATCTATATTTTGAGATATATCTTCTGTGTCGTCAGAAGGAGTTCCGGATCTAGAGTTATCTGATCCATAAATATTATGAAGTTCTTCTAACTTGTAATGGATTTTTACACCTTTTGTTGCGGTTTTATTAACCTTATTGACCAGGGATTTGGTTTGTTCTTCCAATCGTTTCAAGCGTATATCTCGAGCAGCAAACCGAGCCTCATGGTCGATCTCGTTTGATGTGGAGGGTTCATTTTCGACGTTGTCTGTCACATCTCGAATGGCACTTGATTCGCCAATATCGATATTTAGTATTTTATTACCATCAGAGTGATTCGTGTCTAATTTTGAAGAACTTTCTGTAACTTCTTGTTCTTTATTACGCTCGCAATTTAATGCATCTAACTTTGAAATCAAAGAATCTCCTGTGTTTAGGGTAGAGGACAAAGTAGATACAACACTTGAACAAGCTTGTTCCAAATTTTGCAGTCTTTTTTCCTTCTGGCGTAATTTTTCATCTTGTCGCTTTACATTCTCCAAAATTGCTTTAAAATCGATTTCAACTATTTGCTGTGATTCTTCTGACATCGAAGTTACGTTTATAGATGAACTTTCGTTGTGATTTGACATGGGATCAGCCGGACTATCGTTTGATTGTAGTGCCGCGCTTTTTATAATCTTAGTTTCTATTTCAATACTTGTTCCTGCATTATTACTGTGAGAGATTTCAGGATTATTGGAACATAAAAGAGACTTATCTTCTCGTTCTAGTATTTTATTAATATTGTTTAACTTTATGTTTATCATATCACTTAATCTAGGAACTGATTGACTTTTATTATTTAATGCAGTGATATTTTCGTCTTTGTCATCATGACTATGTTTATTGAACAAAACAGTTTCTGATTTACTTAAATTACTATGCATACTTGAAGAAGCGCCTTGATCATGGGTTACACATGGATGGACAATAGTTATTTTTTGTGATTCATTATTCACATCTTGTGAAAATGTGTCTTGAGAAAGATCTGCACATTCATCTTCAGTTTCTGTAATTATATCACTTTTCAGTACGTTCTCACTATTACAGGAATCAGAATGATCCAAAGTTTCTAAATTATCATCTTGCGTATCAAGAGAAAGATCAGCGACATCTAACATGTCACTCACTGGATCCTCTCTTTCGGCTACCAAATTTATATCTGTATTTGAATCAAGGATATTCTCAAATGCTTTTTTAATTTTTTTCTTGTATTTTAGTTTTGCTTCAGTTATATATTCACTTTCATCATTTGATTCAGATGATTCATCTGATGGTCTTTCATCACTATATCCACTTTCTGCTGAGTTGTTAAAAGATGCTGAATCTAGTTTTCTATTCGAAAATTCAATGCGTAATTTTTTCCAATCCTTTTCGGACTGAGAATTCTTTTCACGAGCTTGTTCCCATTTTTCACGACAGTATTCCAGTTCTTCTTTTAGTTCATTCAGTAGTTTTCTTTTTTGTTGTAACTCATATTTTAGTATTTTCTCGTGAGTGTGTAATTGTTGATGATGTCTTCGTAGCCTACCAACAACATGCCATGTTTTGCCTAGCTCAGTCGTAACAGAACAAAGTCGCTTTTCTTGTTCATGTAATCGTGATTCTAGATGAGTATTTAACTGTTTCATACGATTTACTTCTTTTATAAGAGCCAACTTTTCGAGAATTAGATCCTGTAAGTAAACAAGTGCTTGTCATAAATTATGATCAATATGAAATATATTAATGATATCATCATCATCATCAGCCTTTATCCATCCACTGCTGAACATAGGCTTCCCTCAATGAACGTCAAGACTAAGCTAAGGCTAATTCTTCGCGTGATATCGGTAACTTTAGTTCTCTGGCGAAGGTCTTCGTTAATTATATAATTAATCTTAATGATATAATTAATCTTATTTTAACACATATGATAAAGATTTTAGTACGCTCTTTTTTGGAATTACTTATTCATAGTGAGTCATTAGTTTATTCATTGTAAATGTATTATTCATTACACATTAATCATACCTTCAATCTAATGTAAGTCTGACTAACGCTCGGGACTAAGACTGTTCCAGACTTTGTCTGAACTGGTTTAAAACATGTTGTAACTTTTTCAGAAGAATTTGTTTCAGCTTCGCTCTGATGACTTAAAAGTTCCATTAACACACGCCAGACTTTTGGTAAATTTTGAACTATTTCTTCAGCTTTACTAACCGTAGCTTCTGCCGCTATAAAATGAGACAAATAATAATGTATTTAATTACCTAGAAATCGAAATTTATTTGCAATGTTACTAATATTCTTAGAACGGTGGGACGCATGCGCTGTGCTGCGATCCAGACATGGGTACTACCATCTTACTTATTCCTCCTATGAAACAACTTTGCAAGTAAGTGAATAGTAGTAAATAAAAGCAAAGCTGAAGCCTGGAAGTGCAATCACTTTCACCGAGATTTAACATTTTATGTCTCAGGCAAATCATCTGGGCAATACCCAGATGATTTGCCAGGGCTAGTGCCAGGTAAACTATGTCTATTAACTTTATGCTCATGGCATAAAAAGCTTACCACCAGGTGGTATCCACCACGTTTGCCAGTTTGCCTATAGAACTATTATAAAAAAAAATACTTAGGCCTTCAATCAGCGGGCTTCGACTACAAAGCCTTTGTTTTTCCAAGACCACAGCCCAATGTTAATCTTGCCGATGACGATGATAAATGTCAATTATAAATAACTACAACTTTGCTAATTTACCGGTACGATTTGCTTCATCTTCATTGCTTTCACTTGGATCCTGAGTACTATCAATAGTATTAATTTCATTATCTTCTACTTGACCAACTAACTCTAAGAGTAATTTAGGAAGTGCTGAGGATACTTCTGAACTATTTTCTTTCTCGACCATATGAGTAAGTATACCATGGTTTTCTTCAAGTCGTGTTACAAGCTTATCTAAATCTTTTTTTGACTTATAACCAAGAAGAACCTGCGAGAAAAGCTGAAAAAAAGTAATCAGTATTAAGTATTTAGGTGTCTCCCAACTAAGGATTTGTTATTTCTTTTATAGTAATATTTGTTATTTATTTTATAGTGTTTCAATACAATCTTACCAATAAAAAAAATGTTACTAATCATGAATTGTGAATGAAAAAAAAAGGTTTTTTTTTGCTATAGGTCATCATAAAATATGTAAATTTCAAAGTTTCATTACGTATGTTGGATTTTTTTATGTTGTATGATAAGAAAGCTTTTTACCTTGTTTACAACGGTCATTTCACTTTGTAAGCCACGGCATTCCTCCTTAAAGGATGCAATTTCATTATTTTTATCGTTAACGGTATCTTCAAGTACATTCACTTTATTCTCAAATTCTTCAACTTTATTGTTTAAATCTTCATTTCTGAAAAAAAAACATTATCATCAGGTTGTGCCTGTATTTATATTAAAGTCTACTAGCTCCCAGTCAAGTCATTATAAATTTTCTATATAAATAAAAATCAATTGCCATTTATGTATGCACATAACTTCGGAACCACTGCACTAAATTAGATAGTTCTTTTTTTGCGATGTTTATTGTCGTTAAGACCAGTTTCCTATACTAAATAAATAGGTAGGAGCATACATTTTAGGATAAAGGCAGTTGTTGAACTTGTAAAAAATTAAAATGTTTATCAACTAACTACATTTGCATAGGCTCATATTAGTAGCTTATAAGACCTTTGATATAACTTCTAATAAGTAGTTTAATTTTTCAACTGTATTAAATTTTTATTGTTCACGAGATGCACACATCAAGGTCGTATAAGAGTGACTATGAATAATTAGAATAAACCAAGTCACATTGCTTTAGCAATGTTGAAAGATAAGACATTTAATTAATACTATATACGCTTATATACATTTAATACTTATGTACAATAGTACATAAGTATTAAATGTATATAAGCGTATATAAGTATTAATTAAATATACTTTTTTATTTCGGCCTGAAGTAGCTGCTTTTGTTCATCGAGGGTTTGTACTAGTGCTTGTTTGCTGGCTTCTGCTAGTCTCGCTCGTTCTTCGTACAATCCACGCAATGTTCTTATGTTGTGCAGTTGACGCTCGTACTCTTGCCTCAGATCAGTGGAGAGCATGTTAGCTTCTCTATCAGCGAGGGACTGTTCAATTTCATTCAATTTATTTTTGAGCTAAAAAAGAAAAAAAAATGAGATGTTTATCATAAATAAAACTTTTTTACATCGGCCTCCTTCCTAAATGAGATTACGAATATCGTTAGTTAGTTAGTTGCGAGTAGATATGCTACTCTACTCTACTACTATAAGCTCATGGGTGAGATGTTAGGTATAAGGTTGGAGGAAATGGAATTAAAATAACGATTCAAATAAATTTACAATAGCATATCTTGCTATGAATATAGATAAATGATAAATCCTACCAAAGCAATCCTTTGATTTTAGCAGTAGTGCTAATGGAATAGATGCTATAGAGAATAAATCCCTGTGCCCATGATCGGAATTAATAGTAGGTTTTAGTCGGAATAACGTTAGCAAGTGCTTCATAATAAGCATCGCAACGCGGTAAATACAATATTATTATCTTCAATTCAAATTCAATGAAGTATAATCGGAAACGTAATTCACAGAGGACTGCCAAATATGAATAATACGTGGTAATTTTTGGCGTGTGCTAAGATAGCAATAGATAGAATATGCACGTTGAAGTGGCAATAGGCTGGTCACACACTTAAAAGAACGGATGGCCGATGGGCCAATAAGGTTCAAGAGTGGAGGCCGCGTTTAGGTAGACGAAGTGTTGGTCGGGCATTATCAGGTGGGGAGACGATCTCCGGGCAATGGCAGGTCCGTGTTGGATGCGAGTGGCAGGGGATCGGTCCCCTTGGCGTTCATTGAGGGCGGCCTATTTCAGCAGTGGACGGATAAAGGCTGATGATGATAAAGATAGCAATGCCCAAGTTGTGACCAATAAACGATGAAGCAGGTATTACAAAAATTATACCTGAAGTCTTTGTAAAGTATAATGAAAGCCCGAATGAATTAAAGGAAACAGAAATTCCTGACAATCTCATTTCTCAACATACTTTTACCATAGAAGATAAGTATTAGTTTAAGGCAAATGACGCATTCAGAAAATCTCTGCAGTACTTACACGCTAATAAGCTATTTGTTTTGCATTTTCTTTATTATCAACTGTTATTTTATTTTATAATATACCATTTATATAATATAATATACCATTAGGCATATAAACATATAAAAAACATATAAACATCTAGAAATAGTGATTGACTAGAAATTACGCTAGATTTCAAAATTCCCAAGCTGCAGAATAGTAAGAATATTTCCTGCGGCTACGGAAGCTTTTACTATTACATACACATTATGGTTTAAACCATTGAGGCTTAAGGATACATGTACGGCACGGGTCTCAGAGCAGGATTATTGGGCCATAATACATAGTTTAGCGATGCGCTGGCCTAATGAGGGTTATTGGACCTCACACACCTTCAAAGACTTACAATCTCATCAGGCATGCACGTTTCCTCACGATGTTTTCCTTCGCCGGTGAGCAAACGATGATCAGGATCGAACCCGGACCATCTCGCTCAAGAGCCGAGACCATAACCACTGGACCATCGTCGCTTATTAAACAATAATAGATAAAATATGCATCATCAACTCGATAACACATAATATGACGCAGTTAATTGCCTAATCAATTTGGCGAAGTGTCAACTTTGGCTGGCAATAATCCGGCAGTGCTGACGTGTGTCTGCGAACAGGTCCCTGACCGACCAACTTCTTAACTTGCATACAGGTCGTTGGCTTGTAAACAATTTCTCCGACACCATAAATCATAAATCGATTTTGTTCAAGCGTAAAAATTAGGCCGCCGCATGAAAGAATCAAAATAATAAACAATTAGGTATAATTGAATTCCGTTCTGGGTGTTGTTTTTTTCGCGATTTATTAAATATAGCTGTTGTCCGCAACTTCGCCTGCGTTAACTAAGATTTGCAACGGGATCTTAGTACGCAAAATAAGTAACCTTTCTGGTTGATTTTTTACACCTTGTGTCCGAAAAACCTAAATATCTTACGGAACCCTATTTTTTCCAGAATAAAATTTAGCCTATGTTACTCGTGGATAATGTAGCTTTCGAATGGTGAAAGAATTTTTGAAATCGGTCCTGTACTTTTTGAGCCTATTCAGTACAACCAAACAAACAAACAAAGTTTTCCTCTTTATAATATTAGTTAGATTAGAAAATGGGCTAATGATGAATTCAATCTTTCAAGTCTTTCAATCACACGAGTTCTATAAATATTATGCGAAAGTAACCCTTGGAGTATTTTAGGTAAGTTTCTGCCGATCAAATAATACGTCGATCACTAATCGTATTGCAAAAATATTTGTCCAATATATATTGTAAAGGACACAGGCTTTCATAATAATCATTAACCTGAATACCACAGTTGTTATAACGAAAGAGAATACCAATTTTTTATAACTATTATTATAATTTTACAGCAATAAGTACTTGTCAAGTACCTACTTTATCCCAAAAGTAGTTACGATTTAATAATGCAATTTGTGTCTAGACACTCTAAAACAATAAAATATGTAAAATATTTTAAAATCATATTATAATATTTTTTTAGTAAATAAGGTTCATTTTTCTACGCGTTAATTCCAGTTTTTCACTTCTAATTCTCTAAATAAGAAAATTGTATCGATTTAAACAAAATGCGCTTAGTTTAGCCACCGAACCATTTTTTTTTCTTTTACGCCGGGAAATGCGCTGAGGCATCCCTCTAGGAAGTGGTTCTCCCCAGGCGGGTATGTGGGACTCGCTGCGCCCGACAGCTGGTAAGTGGAAACCACTAAAACTCAGCGAGCTGCCTTTGATGAGGTGTCCCGGATCTGTCAGCAAGAGGGCACCTCGACGACTAGTTATAGGGGTTATAGTTATAGTAGTTATAGTTATAGACCTTAGGGGACCGACGCCACCTCCACAAATGGGTTGTCCCGCTCCACAGAACAACCTCTCCCAATATCGGGACAGTACATTGAGATGAGGTTTCCGTTCTCACCCCTTGCCCCCCGGCTCATTTGTCCCCTCTTATTATAAGAGGGATACAAAGAGCCCCCTCGGCTCAATTCGCTTCGCCCAAGGTGTTTGGGTCACCCTGGATTACTGAGCCCCACCGCCACGACAAGGCCTAAACCATAGTTTAAGCCACCGAACCAATTCCAACCAATTACAACCAAAAATGGTATTTCGTATGGGTAATGGATATACCGTCAGTGTGAGACTCAGAAAAGATATACTTAGTACATTTTTTTAATCCCCAAAAAATGCAATGGGAAAGGGATGAAATGTCGATGACAGTGTAGAGAAAGTGTAGTCTTTACAAATAATAACACTGGTTAACAATGGTTTTGCCCATGAATGATGAAATACAAAAATAGGCAGTACTTGGTAAATACTAATCATTAATCATAACATTACAAGTGTCTTAGCTCGAGTTATCGAGCTATGGAAGTTTAATCTTGTATTGCGTTCGCCGCACTCTCGCAAGTTTCGACTTGTTCGTTGTGTAAACCTATGAAAATATTAAACATCTATTACCTACAAGTGATAAAATATGAAAGATATTCTTGGAAAATATGTGCAGACTTTAAAGTGATTGCAATTATTTAAGGCATGCAACAGGGTTACACAAAGTATTGCTGTTTCTTGCGTCTTTGGGACAGTCGCGACAGGGAAAAACCATTATATAAAAAAAGTGTGGCCGTTACGAAAAGCCTTTACACCAGGAACTAAAAATGTTTTTTATCCACCTTTAATGCCAAAAGAAAATATTATTTTACCACCTCTGCATATAAAATTAGGATTGATGAAAAACTTCGTAAAAGCACTGAATCGCGAAGGTCAAGCTTTTCAATATTTAAAAAAAAAGTTTAAAAAAATGACAGATGCCAAGTTAAAAGAAGGAATTTTCATAGGACCTCAAATAAAAGAATTAATGAATGACAAGACTTTTGAAAGCAAATTGAATAGCAAGGAAAAACAGGCCTGGACATCTATGATAAAAGTTTTTTAAAATTTCTTGGGTAAGAAAAATCTGAAGATTATGAAAACCTGGTTAAGAATATGATCAAAGCATTGTACGCTCTCGGTTACAAAATGTCCCTCAAAATACTTTCTCGGCTCACATTTGGATTTTTGTCCTGAAAATATGGGGAGATGTTAGCAACGAACATGATGAACGTTTTCACCAGAATATTTCAGTCATGAAACAGCGATACCAGGGCAAATGGTGTCCAGCTATGTACTGCTGGACGTTGAAGAGAGAGGCTGTAGATATTATTTATAAACGGAGAAGCAATATATTAACTCATTTTTTAATTTTATGATATGCGATTTATGAATACAATGTTATCTTAAGCCAAAAGCTTTTTATTTGATTCCACAAAAAACGCGAGCTAACTCGACCTTAAAACTTACATGAAAATGTATGTTTAGAGGTATTCTTTCGCAATTAGCACAACTCATTTCATGGATTAACAAAACCTTAAAATTTGTTAACCAGTGAATTAGCATAATTACGCTCAGTGATTTAGGCAATAGAATCCTATAATCCTCATCAATCAGGATACGGTTGTTAATGTAGGTTAACGCAGGCGAAGACGTGGGCAGCAGCTAGTATATTTATATGACTAGCACTTAGAAAGAGAATAATGATTTCTAGCGTAGGGTCAAGCTTCTGGTCAGGGGTACTATCAAATATTTTAAAAAATTATATAAATGGGTTTCTCTCATGAAATAGAATCCTTTTCAATAAATTATGTAACGTAAATAATTTTTATAATGTACGGTTACTTAAATGAGAATTATATTACTTACCTCCAATAATTGGTTTTCACGGAGATTTATCATAGTTTTAGTCACTGATATTACTTCTTTAAGTGCATTTATTTGCTTCATAGATTCAGTATTTTGAACGCTCAAATCAGCTATATCTCTATTAGCTTCTTGTAGTGCTTTATTGGAAGTAGCTAAATCAAACCGAAGCACGTTATTGTTTGCCTTAAGTGTGTCTACTTCTTCACGCATTTTATCAATAATCTGTAAAAATTCCTCATATTCGGTTGATGGTTGGCAGTTTTCTGGAATTTGTATATTATTTTTCTGCAGCATCTCTTGAAGTATTCTATTTTGCTTCATCAATTCAAGCTTAGATTTTCTTTCCTCAATTAAATTTTCTTCTAATATTTTCTTTTCAGCTCTATGGCGATCTAAAATATTTCTTCTTTGTTCACGTTTCACATTTAGTTGCTGTTTAAATTCATTCAATTTTTCTTCTCTTCTTTTATTGCGAGCATCTTCATAATCTTCGACAGAGTCATAAAACTCTTCATTGCTTTCCTCTCTATTATGGAGACCATGACTGGTATCGCCCATTATTTCACTTTCACTGAACGTGTTCGTTTCGTTTGAAGTCCCAACGGTACTCTCAGATGAACCTGTGAGAATGTTTCCCATTTTGGAATACTTTTGTAAACAACTCACTACTTTGCTACGTAGGTATAAGGTGTCTTAATATATGTGTTAATATATTGTATTAAGACAAAGAACTGAAGCGATTTCGATCGGCGTCACTGTAAGATTGGAGTTCCCGAAATAGACACCCCGTCAGCCCCAGACGTGCGGCGGCGATGTTAAAAGTATGCGCAATATTACCGACCAAACGTTATTCTGTACAACGCTTCTGACTCTTTATTTATTTTTATCCTATTAATAAAATAATTTCTACGAATCTGCTGCATGATATTGTGTTTTTGCATTCTGTCAATAAGTAATAAACCCCAGCAAGTAGAAGAAAAACAATCCGGCGAAAAATTAAAAAAAGGCGATAAATCGATCTAGCTATTAGGATACATTTTTAGAAAATTTAGCTTTATCCGTGTTTTGGGGCAATGAAAAAATATCGTATTAGAATACGGTCGTAAATTTCGCTATCAAGTAATATGTCGCGATAGCTGTTGTGAAATAAGTCAGTTAGAAATCGAAAAGAGCCTGGTTCGTATCTACTATCTCCAGTCCGATTATTTTTTTGTCTTTTTTTTTTCTTTTGGAAGAAAATTTTATAATATTAAGTATCTCTAAGGGTATTCAAAAAAAACCGAGCAAATGCTCGATCAACCAGGTACTTTAATTACTAATGGATTATATTTTATTAACAATTATTATGGTATATAGTTATTTTATATTTTGTTATATTTGATAAAAGTAGTGAAAGATGAGTGTCAATTAACCCATATAATATTATGTCCCACTGTGCTGGGGACGGGTCTAAATGAAAATCTGCCATCTGCAAGGCTACTCTCGTGTGCCGCAAAAGCTATTGGAGTCACACGAAGGTATTAAATGTATCATGGAAATGTTTATCTTAAATAGTTCTACTAATAATATAATATTTGGTACTTATTTCCATTTAAAAAATTAAATAGATGGTCAAAAGGAGAGCAAAAATTAAAACTAATTTGGAAGCTATTAACGCAAATACGGCATTAATACTTGGCATTTTTTTCATAGTTATCACCATTCTCATAATCATCATCATCATTACTTATAATAGTTTTATGTATGTTTTTCTGTCAGTACGTCTTTCCTGAGGTTAAGAAAATTCATTAAGATTTTGGGTAAATTAATTAATTTGGGTAAACACGTATATGCCTATGTTCAGCAGTGGACGGATGAAGGCTGATGATGATGATGATGACGAAACATGTATAAGGTTATAAATAATTACTGTAAAAGTCAGAAAAAAATAACCTCCATGGACCATGGAGCTTAATTAAAAAAGCTGACTTAATTCTGTTAGAGCTTTTTTTAAATTTCTTAAGAAGGCAACCGAGCAGCCCTATCCCTATATATGGTGACTATACCGACGCCGCACTTCCAAAGGTACTGAAAATTCACTTCCTATACGCCGTCATGTTGGTCCAATTCGATTGAAAACCAGCACAGTAGTTTAAGCCTTATAAGACAGTACCTTATAAGAAACTATTAATTCTGATTCTGATTCTGACTATTTGTATTGATATATTCCATGTTCTTATTCCATGTTTTTGCTATGAATAAATAATATTTACAATCCGCGTCACCAATGAAGTCCGATATAGACGCTTTCCGTAGTATCAAATTACTCTATGATAGACGCTATGGCGATTAGACCGCAGCGCTGAGTCTATCGGACTTCTTTCGTAGCGCGGACTCTAGTTCCGTTTTTGCCATAGAACTTCATTGTTGGCGCGGACTCTATACTTAAATAATAATATTATGTACGTACAGTTTAAAAAATATCTAAAACCTAGTATTATAACTAATTATAATTAAGTCTTCAGTTTTCTTTTCCAATTGATAACTTATATTTTGTAGTTTGTATAGTGATTGTAAGTATAGTAAATTTAATCATTTAAAAAAAATAAACAGGTTTAAGGGTTTTTCATAAATTATTAGGAGCTGGATTCTAGTCTGTCGCTGTATACTGTACTATTTACAAAAGTAGGTAATCATAATTATATAATCATAATAATATTATTATGGTCTATTTAAATGTAATTTTTTTTAAATTTATTAAGAGCTGGACACAAGTCTTTTGCCAATATTGTATCAAATGCCAATATTGCCAATTATTTTTCTTTGCCAATGGCAACATTTATCTGAATTCTGATTTCTAAAATGTCAAACAAGATCCTAAGAAAAAGCTAGAGCAATTCGCATTTCTGATTACTTTTTGGGATTTGCTAAATAAATACAATGCAAGTGACCGTTTTCTATTTGTGAAAACAGCTTATGATTATTTTTCAAAACAATAAAGCAGAGGACAAACCTCTGTAATCGTAATCGAAGTAAATATATGAGATGTGTCCCGATTGATTTTTTATTTTATTTTAACAGTGGCTTTATTGATAACAAATAGCTATTTATAATCACTTTGTACGTGACGTGGCTGTGTTAAGTTACAAATTGGACATAATATAATGTGAAATGTGAAGTAGCATAAATTTACTGTGATGGATGAAAGCACTAAGAACTCCCCTTGTGAGGTAAAATTGTGGACATGTATTCGTAGATTACCTTTAATGCTGTATCTAAAATTAATCTTGGCCGATGATTGATGTTGTTAACTAATCCTTTTCTATAATTTTGTCAATTTTGATTGTATAATTTATTACATAGAATAATCTAGTTCCTTTTATTAATGGAAACACATAAGATTCATCAAAGCTCTTACTAATACATTCTTTTTTCATTTACAAAAGCTTCAAGGGGAGGTATAAATGCATTTTTAATACACAAAGAATTGCATATTAAAATGGCATTATGTAAGAAAATTTATTAGTAAAACTAAAACATCCATTCTCTAATGCTAGCTTTCATTCTTAGTTTGTATAGTCCTGATCATACAACTAATACTGACTTACTTGTACATACATAGTCTTGCAATTATGCACTCTGCTTTTTATCTTGTTTTTGCAAATGTATTTGTTTTTTTGAAAGTTTGTATTTATTTAGTTTTAATATGTACATAATCTTTTGTAGTTTACACTGAGTAAATTATACCATAGCTAGTATTTGAAGAGATATATTATGCATTTTTATATTACTGTCTCTCTAACTGGCATTATATTTATTTCTTATTTTTCCTATTTCATAGTAAAATATAATTAATAATGCTAAAGTATAATGCTGAAATATATTTTACTTCTATAAAATTTATTAGGATTGCAGAAATGGTGTGGATAATCAATTGTATAAGGAAGTAGAGCATTTGCGGCAACACCTAGCTGACCGCGATGCACACTTTGTAGCCCTTGAAGCCGAGTTTTTTAAATGTACATCAAGAACCAATGATTTAGAAGAACAAGTCAGCCATTGGAGAGAGAAGTACGAAAGGTCAGTTTCCATGATTATCACAGAAAGTCAGTATAAGGTGTAACAAAATTTTTACAAATAAATAAAACAAGAATTATGTTAAGATTTTTTTTGCTGCAAGATTTAAGTTGGAAGCAAAATTGATAAATTTGTAATTTACTATAAAATTGAATATAATATCAAAACTGTATATTATATGGACTATGATTGTTGGTTTTCATATTATCTCATAATTAAGTAGTCATACAATAAAACACTTGAAAACTCCAAATAGATATTCCAAAAAGTAATTGAAAAGATATCTATGTAAAACTGAAAACATGGCAAGCTAATTCAAACCAAGCAAGTTTGGGAAACTGTGTTGGGAATGTGTGAGATCTTCACACCTGTTGTTACATTATAAACAAAATATATCTTTTTTTAATGCATGTTTTAAAACAAATTCACTTCTACTTTGACATTGCTAAGGCATTGGTATAAACATAAATACCAGGGATGTTATGGATATGAAATTTCGGATACGGATTGAATACATATATTGAAATGATGATTATACCGGATACGGTTACGGATATGAAATTATTTCGGATTATCCGTTAGTTTCGGATAATTTCGGTTACGGATATTTGATTTTTAAGGAATATCAGAAGTAAAAAGACTTTTGTTCCTACCAACTACCTACAACAAAAGTCAGTCAGATAAAGTTGATTGTTTTCTACTGAAACTGCCCGGCAGGTCAAAACAACCTGTCATAACGTGTAGCAATGAGTCTCCACTCCCATCCAATACTATCCAAAACTTTTATTTTGGATTTGGTTACGGTCATGGATATTATTTTATATTGGATATCCGATAGTTTCGGTTACGGTTACAGACCTCCCTAACATCCCTGTTGAATACATTTTATTATGTCGCTGTATGAGAAAAGTATTACACGATACATATATATTTATAATTTAATATTACTGCAGGGTTATCATGACTTGATATATTTACAGGATATGTTTGAAAGTTAGGATGGGGGTTACAAATGAGTGTTTTAAATAGATTTTTGGTACTAAGTGCCACTTTATCTTATATTTTGGTTTCTTTGTCACTTTCAGTCTTACTATTCAATCCCATAGTTTCTTGCAATGCTACAAAAGAATCCTTTGTTATTATAAATAGAGAAATATAAAAATTAAGAGAAACTATTTTCCTATCTTAGGCCCAGTATGTACAGAAAATGTGCATTTTCTTTCAGATTATAATTTATTTAACACATTTTTTATTTATTTGTACTAAGCCGTATAAATTATAACTAGTTGTAATTTTCAAGAATTACATAAGTACTGCATTTTTTATTTCAGATTATATGACTCCCACAAGAGGGTTCAGAAACTTAATCAAGTATTAGAAGATAAACTATTACAAATGGTTGACAAAATGAAAGGTGAAAAAAGTCAACTAACTAAAGACATAGCAACATTGTCTGTTCGTTTAGCTGAATCAAAACATAATTATAGTATGCTACAGAAGGAAAATGTATGATATTACTTAGCATTGCCATATTAATTATTAATGAAAAAAATTGACAATAATTTAAATTTAAACATACTTTCAGGAAAGGTACAAAAACGATATGAACTTGGCGATACAATTATTGCAATGTAAACCCGACAATTTCGTTTCGCAGAAACTTGATAATGTAAGTCTTATTTATACTATCTTATTTATCATTTATTATACTTATGAAATTTCTACATAATATACTATGTGAATCTTATATTTCTGTAATAATAATTATTTTGGATTTCTTTTCAGCTTCCTGTTGATACACAAGCAAGAGTATCTCAGTATGTTATGTCTAAAACGGCTAAAACAACTAGTTCAAATCAATCAAAAAATGGTAATGAAATAGACACTTTTGATGCAAGTGAGTATGAATTCAATATTTCAGCATCACTTATGTCTAAAATACTAGAAGACAGTATTCAAGATTCCGTTACAAAGCATTGTGATACATGCACCTGTTCCAAATCCCAAAGTAAGCCATTTTGTTATAATGAAAGCTACTACACTGTTTCTACGCAGACCCACATCAGCGGGGAATTGTTAAGCACTCTATGCTCGCACTGTAATGCTGAAATCAAATCAATGAATTCCATTCTTAGCGTTAGAAGCGATTCTCCGCATAGAGTTACTCTGGTTAATGAAAATACTATGACTAAAGGCCCCTTGTATATTTTACCTCACAATGAAACTACTAAAGAAAATAACATTGAACGTGAAGGTAATGAGATTATGTCTCCAAATGACGCTATAAATGAACTGTTGAAACCTGAAGAAAAAATAAGGCTTGATTTAAATGGGCAAAAAGATACAGTTTTGAAAATAAATGAAGATAGTAACTTTAAAAAGCATTTAGCTCCATCGCCTATGACAATGGAACCAGCGGTGCACCATAAACTTTGTGATCGAACAAAAAATTCAATATCTAGCAAAAAAAGTAGTATTCATAGTGCAGTTGGTCATCAAGATTTACACGTTAAGGAGCTTCCAAATGATAAAGATATAAAACCAAAAAGCCTCTACCTGCCACCGGATAGTAATAATATAAGAAAGACATCGCTCAGTTCAATGGGAGCCGTTAGTCGGACATCATCCGTAGCTAAGTCAACTGTAAGCACACACAAGTCTAACACACAAGTTGGTCCCGGACCAAGATTTTGTCATTTACGGATGCAAGCTGGATCCAAAAATATTCTATTAGATAATGCTGAACCAGATGTTCCGCCCGTTTTATATAGACGCCAGAGCAAGTGCCATGAAAATACAATTTTTAAAGATCTCAACGATGGATTAGATAACTTTATTGATTTAGATAGAAACGACGATGTCAAAAATGATATTAAAAACGATAATATAGTAGTGGAGAGTACATTGATCGATGTTCATGTTGATAGTAATAATAAGGATGTTAGTTCGGATGACAAAAATAGTTCCATAAATCCTATTCTCTTAAATGTGTCTTCGTCACCATTGCAGCCATTGAAAACTCACAATTTCCTAAATAGCACTGAGTGCAACAATAATTCGCAAGTCGAAAACCAAGAAAATATTTCTGAAATCGACACTTTATTAAACGATTTCTCTGAAGTACCTAAAACCATCCAAAGCAACATAGACATAGTTAATGAAACTCCTAAAATAAAAGAAGTCACAAGTGAAAGCCCAAAAGATACGCAAGAAATTAAATTATTTAATTTTGATCGTTATGAACAAAGTAAAGTTGACGGCCAATTTACAAGGCCGCTGAAAAAGATTGACATGTCAAAACTTCATTCCATTGAGAATACAAAAATTTCCAAAGATTGTCCACCTCTGGGTGACCTTGATAGAAATGTGTTGCCAAAGCCGTCCACGCCAAATATAGTGAATGTTTATCCCAATTTGACTCAGACGCATTTAAAAGTAAACGAAACCAAAAAAGTTTTCACCAATGAGCAAAGCACAAGCTCACTTTCCAGCGACGACAGTGCTGCTATGCTACAAAAACAACAGCTGCTTAGAGTGGCAGAGTGGGTTGAAAAGAACTTAGAACAGAATAATTTGAATGATCCACTAGAAGAAGAATCATCGTATTCAACTCGCGCTGCAAGAAGGGAAAGTAAGATAAACAGGTTGACTGAAACTTTGAACGAGCTCGCTTTGAATATGCCACATCCAGTTAGCAAATTTTCAAAATCCTACTCTAGAGACGTTCGCGCTAATTGGGTACATAACAATTTGTCAATTCAAAATATGAATTCGGAAAAACACAAAAATAACATTCAAAACTCCAAAATTGTTAACAACTTGGTTAAGGAGACCATATTTCCAGTTGAATGCGGAGACGAAACGGTAACTGAAGTTAATGCATCCAAAGCGAACAATAGCATCTCCGAATGCGATATCGAAAAGGACATACGTGAAGTTTTGAAAACCCAAAAAGGGGATAAGAAGATATCACCAGAGGATTTGGCTAGGATGGAATATAACGTGAAAAAGTTCCTTCTGAGTGGACCGTACTGGGCGAATCCTAGCTCAGTTGGAAGAAGTCGGCGCACAAGCAGTAAAACTGAGACTGATGTATGAATTCCAAAGCGAAGCAATCCTAACATTCCATATTTTTATATTTGTATCACAAACAGTAGCTACCTAATTCAATGGAGATAGAAATAATACCTATGTTGGTTAGGTGTATAGTTGTAACCTATCGGCTAGCTACTAGTAATACAAGCATTTAGTATTTCCAAAGGTGTGTTTAACATCAGTGAATGTTTATCATATTGTGTCAAAATACATTTTTCAAATAGCATAAAGTCATGAAAATATTAGCTATCGTTCCTACCAAATTAATTTATGGCTTGCCTTAATAACCGAAGCTTTACAGGGCTTTACAAAATCTAAGTTTTAATATATAAATCTGCAGATATTTACAAATCATTTCTAAAATTATTTCATCCGTATTAATGCTGATCAAATCTAGCTATTTATTATCGGTACAGCATCATTACTCGTAAGTCATTCAGTCATTTCAGTGTCGTAGGATATGTTAAGTAATAAGGCTGCCATTAACGTAATTAAAACGAGTAGCATAGATTCAAACTAATACAGTATTATCAATGACATGAAATAAATATGTCTATATTATGTGATACATCGAGGTTAATAAATTCACGTATGTACAAAATTATTTAGCACAAAGCTTTTATTTGTCTATTGATCCTATATATTTTTTATGAAATTATTAATATGATCTGGTCTTGTGCTTAGAATATATCAAAGAATATCACTACATACTAAAAAGTAGCTTAAATAAAAAAAAATAAAAAATAGGTACTATAAGCGCTAAAACCTCAAAAAAAAAGTAGTGTGCCATATGAAGGACTGAACTGGACATCAAATTGAGGATATCTTTACAAATCGATACAGTTACAATTTTTAGACATAAAAAAGGTGTGCGTGCGATTCACGCACGATAGAAGTAAAACACGTGTTAAATGTTCAAATACAAGCAAGTATTAAACTATTAACTGTGTGCAATATACACACCGAAATTTGCTCTCTCGCTCTTTTCTATTTGTGTCTCTTACCTGTCGTTTTTTCCGTTGCATCCGGTTTGAAATCAACGATTATAAAGAAGTTTCACTTCAAAAGTTTAACTTCAAAAAGCGTTGGTCGCGACGCGTGGTAATAAATAAATGCCCGGAAATTGTTCATATCAGAATTTATAAATAAGTCGTCGCCCGCAACTTTGCCTGCGTTTACTAAAATTTACAATGGCATCTTAGGGATGATATATAGACTATAGTCTTCCTCGATAAATGGGCTATCTAACACGGAAATAATCTTTTAAATCCGAACAGTAGTTTCTGGGATTAGCACGTTTAAACAAACACTCATCAGCTTTTTATATAAGAATAATAAAAGAATCATGCCATCACCTACGTCACGCCATTTAATTACCATGACACGCCAATATTATGTTAAACAAGAGCATATTGATTTTTATTTAACACGAACTCAATTGAAATTCGAAATTAAAACCTATTTGTAATCATATGTGTTGTAAATAACAGTACCTGTCGTATATATCGAACGGTTTTTATTGGATTTGCAAAAAGATTCACGGCGTCAATATGCCGGGATCGAAGTGCGTAGTTAGTTGTTTATTACTGTGACGTAAATGAGTACTAAAAATGGAGTTTTATATCGTCAATACTGGCGCTTGATGTGAAAAAATGACAGATAAATACATTTCACCTAAATGCTAGTCAGCAGGTGTAGACCATATTTAAGCAGGTGTTATATCGATAGAAGGTTAATTAATGAGTATAGATAGTATGGCTATTAATTAATATTTTATTATATTCCAAAGTAATCGGTGGTACAGTATGACGGATACGCTGTGCCGCGCTTCAATAATGGTTAAAAATTTCGGAGCGAAGGACAAGACAGGTATACTATTTCCATTTCTTTATTTTCTCGATGACAGCTCCTGTGAAAACTTGAAAGAGCGTGTTTTTTACATTATGTATGCATTATTTTTAAAAAATATGACGTTTTCACACGTACAAGGTTATTCCAGAGTCGGAGAAACTTATAGGGATAGAGCTATATCGATAAAAGTAACACGATAACAGACCCGATATTTTTACAAGATGTTAGAAACTAAACTATTGCCTGATACTTTTGTTCAATATTATATTACATTATAAGATGTTACACGTATTTATTCTTGATTGATAATGCCATTTTCTTTAAAATTTTCGAAACTTGTAAAATTGTGATTCTCGACACTCTAAAATCGACAATGAATCGAAATAAACGAAAAGAAAAAATACATTTGAATGTTTTTGTTGTAAGTATTTGTCTTTGTTCAAAATATAATAAATTTATGCTATCGATATCATTAGGGATCGGTCGTCTTCGCGTTCATTAAGCGAGGCCTATGTTCAGTAGTGGACGGATAAAGGCTAATGATGATGATGATGGTGATATCGTTACTTATTTGGTCACAACACTACAACTACCAAATTAGAACTGTCATCGAGAAAATAAATAAATGGAAATGGTATAGATTAATTTTATTGACATCGAGCTTCTTACAGATTAACAATATTATTTAGCTGCTGTTGTCCGCAGCTTCGCCCGTGTTATCAAAAAATATATCTTTTTTTAATGTATACAGTGTTATTTCTAGTACCTCCGAGAATGTGTACAAAGTTTCATGATGATCGGTTGAGTAGTTTTCGCGTGAAAGCGTAACAAACATCCCTTTTTTCACATTTATAATTTATAATACTAATAATGAGATTATGTACTTACAATCATATCTCTTTAGACGTGACTTATGCGTATGTCTAAAACTACGTGACCTCGTCATGCTGTCTAAAACTACTATTTTTTTTATTCAGTAAGGATAAAGATACACTATGCATAATAGGTTTAAACTGCCTATATAAAATTGTGTGTTACGTCACATTTTAAGCAGAATTCCAGATCATTAGAAATCTTTAAAATTATGATATATACAGAGTGAAATATTAAGGATTGGCTTATGATTCCCTGTATTCCCATTTATAATAATAATATAACGATTCCGTCGAATATTAAAATATTTATTATGCTATGCTTCTGCTGTCACCAAAATGTATATCTAAATATTTTAATACAGTGTTTAATTAGTGTGTTTTGTGAAAACTTATTTGTCTATAGGATGGAGTATATTTTTTAAACAGGACTACTAAATAACGTTTGCTTTTAGATAAAAAAAATTGTCACGTAGATAGGAGAACTTTATAGGTATCTCGAGCACAATTTTATTAATGTTAAGATTTTACATTCATTTTTATTCAATTTTTGTACTTTGTGCATTTATTTGTGTTTTTAGTGTTGATAATGATTGTAACTCGACTTGGTCTGGCCTTGTGCCAATTATTATTAATAATTAGTAAGTAATTATTTTCCATTAAAATATTGATGTGAATTGTGACAAGCACTTCGCTACAGTTGATAAGAAACTAAACAAACGTCTCACAGGAATAAAATATAAACAATTCATTTGACTTACTTCAACAGACAAGTGCTTTTTAAAGGCCCATATGTTTTCATTAATAGATGACCACGATTCTTTCCCCCTACTGGTTTTGTGATTATTTTTAATGTAACGGACTAAAAGATCTGGTCTATAATTAATTTAAGGATTAATCATAGTTTGTGAGAGAACATTAATTTTAGATTTTTGGATGTATTTATTTACTAATGAAATAGGCCTGTGTCCAGTCGTGTTGGAAAATGGTTGACAGAGAATTATTTGGAGATTTTGTAACTGAATAATTTGAAATCTTAAATTGGGATATTAATAAAAAAAATATTTTCAGTGGATTCCAAAATATTATGTGTTAGTTGATATAGAATAAATGTGTTTAGAATGTTATCTAATTAATAATGTAATTTAGGCACACATCAGGACAAAATAGCGGCCAATAATCTGCACAAACGCTCATTTAAAAATGGTGAGATGCTCAGAAAAATGGACTTTTATTAGGAAAGTTTAAATGGTACCAGTATGTGTAACCCTAAAACTCACCCTTGAATATAACTGGGTTTCAAAAATATCAGTCGTTACATTGGCAGTAGTAATTTGTTACATGCATTTATATTTATCTATGAAAAGTGAGACAATATATTTTGTTTTTAAAAATAATTTTTGGTCAGACCATAAAATATGGACTTGAGAATTATTTTACACGAGTGAGATATATTTTTGTTTGATATTATTTTTTGTATATTATTATTTATTATATTTGTTTTTTAGGAATACTTTACCTATAACTGCTAAGGCTGGTCCCTTGTAAGCTTCAGCAACGTATATGTAAACGTTTATTTATTAAATACTTAAAATATATATTTGACTATTATTATTTTCCTAATAATAATATAACTACTTATAAAAACCGAACAGACATAATATTAACTAGTTGCCCCAGCAAACGTTGGTCCTAATCATCTAGCGAACGAGCGACGATGATATAGGCTTGTCTCTTGCGTGGACGGTTTGGGTTCGATCCTGACCTCTGTGGTCCCTTTGAATGGGTTTTTCTGAATTTCTACATGCACCTGATAATGAGACGATCTCTTGCTCACCGGCGTAGGAAATCGACGTGAGGTGATACAAAGTAACATTAAAAAAAACGACAACGAAGTTCTAGCTTCAGTAATGACTGTGTTCGTGGTATACTACCTATGCTGGCTACATACATGAATTTTCTGCCTCAAAAGAAAAAAAGTACGACTGCGCAATAACCCCAGATTTTATTTAAAATATGGATTCAATAAAGTATAATTTAACTTTAGTATTTACTCTATCGCCGCTCATATATACCATGGTCTAGTGGGTATGGACTCGGCCTCCTGTTCGAGAGGTTCCGGGTTCGATCCTGACCCTCTGTGATGCCTTGAAATGGTTTTTCTAAATTTCTAAGTATACAACAACTCAAGACTATCGTTCGCTCGTCGGTGAAGGGAAAACATCGTGAGGAAACCTGGTTGCCTGATGAGATTAAAAGTTATTGAAGGTGTGTGAAGTTCACCAACTCACATTAGGCCAGCGCCTTGGTGAAATATGGCCCGATACCCTCGCCTGATTTCTAGGGAGAGACCCGTGCCCAGCAGTGGGATATGTTAGATAGGTTGCTACTTTGCTTTCCTTTCGATTTGTTTTGAAATTTCATCAACATTAAACAGATGTGTTAAAATTGCACAGTTACGAATAGATTTAAAATTGTAGGAATGGATTATTGCGTGGTCGCTAACCCGTGAAATAGCTTATCGTGGTAACAAGAAGGAAGGGCTTATCTCTTGTTACGACACGCTCTTAGCATTTCCAAAATCATATACTCATTGTGTATGCGGCCTTGGCTAGTCAACGCATTGTTCCAAGTATCTTCTTAACTTGAACATTGAATTTCACCTTGGATGTATGTTGGCTGATAACTTTTAAGTGTATTATCTGTAATTGTGGGTTCCTTTGCATAATTGTTACTTTGGACATTTCCTTGTGCTTGGTTTGTATGACTTATGATTTATGTATCTATGCCTCTATGGGTCTGGTCTAATCCGTGAAAAGCTAACTTTAATATTTAAAAAGGCATCACTTATATTGAGTATTTTAATCGGTATACGTTTTATAGTCAGTTCAGATAATATGTTATAATTTATAATGGACAGGTAGAGTAACTGTTGTTTTATGATCCCAGCACATACAGCAGCATAACCATGCCCCGTCATCATCATTTTTTCATATAAACCTTGTCCCGACGATAACCAACACAACAAAAAAGAATTATCAAATTTAGTGCAGTGGTTCTGTAGGTTTGTACGTGCGTACGTATATATTAATAGAATAAGTAAATGATGGCAATGCGATGCGGTTCCCCACAAACCTAACAAAAAACTAATGATTGTATTCCGCAGGGAAAAAATGAACGTGTGCGGCAGTCAATGTATTTTCATATTGATTTGATACTTTTTGGTTTCCGAACGCGGAAAACGAATTCGAAAATCGAATGCATATTTCGAACGTATGCGGCCAGGCTGATACATCTTGATTCTTGATATTTTTTTATTGTATGCCTTGAAAATATTGACATCGTTTCTCAACTACGAATTTCTGAATTGATTGATAGATTCTAGACGGAGAAAAAGTATAAAATTTGTATTTGTAAATATAAAACGTATATATGTATAAAACGTATATATGTATTGCATACGCATTACAATCAACACTAACAACCATGCCAAATTGCTTAAGGCGCGGTCTTAGTACGATTTAAAATTGCGATTTCACTCACACAACCGCATATCTACGCGCGATACGGTAACACACACACACGCGCCATCAACCATTTTTGCTCACAGAAAGATGCATGGTTATACGCAACGAGCAGAGTAAACATGGGTGTTATATTCAAAATAAAAAAGCGTAACCACCAGCATAAATGCATACACTTTTATGTTTATAATAGATAGTTACAATCATTAGTTAAATAAAAGAAAAAACAAAAAATAAAATTATTTTTTTTACAAAGTAATCAGACATTTCCTACTCATATCGCTACATATTATTAAAAAAACCGCTTAAATCTTTAAAACGACGCAACGGATTTTGAAGCGGTTTTTTTTCATGGATAGGACAATTCAAGAGGAAGGTTTATGGAAGAATGAAGGTGTATGTAAAAACATTACAAAGTCAATGCTAAATGACGTTCAGTCAAGGCGTTAAACGTCACATTCAACAACTTGACGAGTTGTCCTTTAGTCATTCAATTAAATGTCGTCATTTAATTAACGCGCTAGTGATACAATCAAATGACTGATTCAACCAGATGACTGCGACATATACATTATCTAAGTTATAACTATAATTGTTGGAGGTGTCGGAAAAAAATAGGCCGTCTGGGAGTTTTCAACGAAAACGCTGCCTAAACCCTTTGAGATATAACAAAATAATGTATGGTGGAATTGTATATCTTAAATAGGCCTACAAAAAAGTCCGCGATGACATATGTCTATCTCTTAGGAATATTATACTATATCCATTTAATACTTTAAAAAATGGGCAACTATAACGTGATAGTTTGAAAGTTATTTACACGAATACGGTATGAATCCCATTTTAAATGAGTAAATTGGCATCTGCACTTCATGAAGATTATTTTTGCCCTTTACATCATGCAAATTAAATGAATACTTTAGGAGATATGGCAAAATCAAATTAATGCACAAGAAAATAAATCGTGTTGCCATGATTCGAACTGGCGGTTGTCTGGTGCATGGGCGTAGCCACACTGGGGCAAGCTGGGGCGCTTGCCCCACCCTGGCACCTATAGGCTGCCTAATTAAACATAAAATATTTTTTTCTAATATTAACAAGAATCATAATTTTTGTTTTGTTATTATGTCAAATCAATCAATAAATCAAAACAAAAAGCGGGTCCGAAAACCCTCAAAATTTATAGATTAACAAATTGGCATAGATGCAGCCCAAACGGCTTAATTAAAAAAACCCCTTTGTTGCCCCACGTTGAGCCCAAAGCTGGCTACGCCCATGGTCTGATGTCTAAGGCCATGGTGTATCAACTTTGATAGGTGTAATAATATTATTAAAGTATGGTGGAATATATAATAATAGTATCCTAAATAAGCCGATAGGACGATTCAATTAGGATGGGCAGCATCCGTGCAGTGGCAGGTCCGCGTTGGATGCGAGTAGCAAGGGATCGGTCGTCTTGGCGTTCGTTGAGGGAGGCCTATGTTCAGCAGTGGACGGCTAATCATCATCGGTTGAAGACTTTCGTCTTCAAACTCTGCGGTATAGACGACGTGAGAATATGGCGAAGCTTCCTAAATGCTGCCCATCCTAATTGAATCCTCCATCGGCAGTCGCAGTCGCAGATGATGACAAAGTCGCATCGATGGCACTGCTGCCTGATCAGAGTAGCACGGGATCGGCCGTCTTGGCGTTCATTAGGAGAGGTCTAAGTTCGGCAGTGGACGGATAAGGGCTGATGATGATGATGGTATATTGTTCTTGTTGTATTCGAGTGGCAAGAGATCGGTAGATCGGTCGTCTTGGCAATCATTAGAAGGGGCATGTTCAGCAGTGGACGGATTTAAGCTGATGATGATGATGATGATGATGAGTGAGCAAACACTTCACTACTAAAGATGTATAATTTTTACTTACAATAATTATATGTAATTGTAAACTGATATCTGTAATTCGCCTTTGCTCATAACTGCCACGCTGAGCAGGCGGATTGACAATCGCAGATGATGATGAAGTCGCATCGGCGGCACTGCTGCCTGATCAGAGTAGCACGGGATCGGCCGTCTTGGCGTTCATTAGGAAAGGTCTAAGTTCAGCAGTGGACGGATAAAGGCTGATGATGATGATGATGAGTGAGCAAACACTTCACTACTAAAGATGTGTGGTTTTTACTAACAATAATTATATGTAATTAAGCTGTTATCTGTAATTCGCCTTTGCTCATAACTGCCACGCTGAGCAGGCGGATTGACAATCGCAGATGATGATGAAGTCGCATCGACGGCACTGCTGCCTGATCAGAGTAGCACGGGATCGGCCGTCTTGGCGTTCATAATAGGAGAGGTCTAAGTTCAGCAGTGGACGGATAAAGGCTGATGATGATGATGGTATATTGTTCTTGTTGTATTCGAGTGGCAAGAGATCGGTAGATCGGTCGTCTTGGCAATCATTAGAAGGGGCCTATGTTTAGCAGTGGACGGATTTAAGCTGATGATGATGATGATGATGAGTGAGCAAACACTTCACTACTAAAGATGTGTGGTTTTTACTAACAATTATTATATGTAAGTAAGCTGTTATCTGTAATTCGCCTTTGCTCATAACTGCCACGCTGAGCAGGCGGATTGACAATCGCAGATGATGATGAAGTCGCATCGACGGCACTGCTGCCTGATCAGAGTAGCACGGGATCGGCCGTCTTGGCGTTCATTGAGAGAGGCCTATGTTTGGCAGTGGACGGATTTAGGCTGATGATGATGATGATGATGATGATGATGATGATGATGAGTGAGCAAACACTTCACTACTAAAGATGTGTGGTTTTTAGTAACAATAATTATATGTAAGTAAGCTGTTATCTGTAATTCGCCTTTGCTCATAACTGCCACGCTGAGCAGGCGGATTGACAATCGCAGATGATGATGAAGTCGCATCGACGGCACTTCTGCCTGATCAGAGTAGCACGGGATCAGCCGTCTTGGCGTTCATTGAGGGAGGCCTATGTTCGGCAGTGGACGGATTTAGGCTGATGATGATGATGATAAGTGAGCAAACGTCGAGAGAGGACGTCTTCCCACCTGGTTAAAATGACCAACCAACATTTCGTCTACCTATGTACTTATGTGAAATAAACCAATTCCATAAAAATTTATTGTGGTAAAAAATGATTGCAAAGTATCAAATTTGGTTTATTGAATATTTTGTATTTTGTCAGCTGTGGACGGATAAAGGATGATAATGATGATGGTGTGGCGGACCAATCACAGCGCCACAATCCTGAATCGCGCTATCAGAATTCCAGCGCCCGGTCGCTATATATACAACCTCTGACACGATAGCTAGTGGGCTTCGGCCTGGCCGAGCATTGCACCTCGCTCGGTCGGAGATCTCTCTTTGGGGCTAACCACCATAAATCCCACATTGGTGACCCTCGACAGAACACGCCTCCTTCTGGACATTCATCATCATCACTCCCCACCCCTCCGCACCACGCCAGCCAGCTTCAAGCCTCTTCGGGTACTTCGACCACTAGCCTCAACGCACCGCGGCCTGGTCTAACCCTCACCGGCTTCAACGGGCTATCACACTACCACGACCGGTCAGCAAGCAGAGCGCTCATCTCTCCTGGTCAGCAGCATGTAGTATCAGCCCCGCACGGCAGCAGCACTCCGACTCACTGGAGCCCCGTGCAAGCAGCAGCACAGTTCCGACTCACTGGGACTCACTGGCACTGGCGACTCAAGCACAAGACCCAAGATTCCGACCTCCGGTCTTCGGGGGGGAGTGATGTGGCGGACCAATCACAGCGCCACAATCCTGAATCGCGCTATCAGAATTCCAGCGCCCGGTCGCTATATATACAACCTCTGACACGATAGCTAGTGGGCTTCGGCCTGGCCGAGCATTGCACCTCGCTCGGTCGGAGATCTCTCTTTGGGGCTAACCACCATAAATCCCACAATGGTATATTGTTCTTGTTGTATTCGAGTGGCAAGAGATCGGTAGATCGGTCGTCTTGGCGTTCATTAGGAAAGGTCTAAGTTCAGCAGTGGACGGATAAAGGCTGATGATGATGATGATGATGGTATATTGTTCTTGTTGTATTCGAGTGGCAAGAGATCGGTAGATCGGTCGTCTTGGCAATCATTAGAAGGGGCCTATGTTCAGCAGTGGACGGATAAAGGATGATGATGATTCGTTTTGTTGATCTTAAAAAGAAAACATGATATTATACAATATATTATTCGTTCATGTTACGTTTACTATGCAAGCCATGACCGATACGGTCGATCGACGTAGCAGACAAACCACGCTTGCACCTAGCGCATTCAAATATGTATTCTATGCGCATATAAATAGAATGCCACAATATGTTTTTGGATTTAGAATGTTATGTTTGTGCAATTACTCAAATTACACAATATCGTATATTTCAACAAAAAAACATTATAGCCTTATTATCCATCCTATACTTTCCCAAATATTCCAATAATTTTTTACAATTTACGCATAAATCACAAAGTTTTATGTCACAAGACGAGCGTCCGTAACAGAACCTATCAGCTCGGGGGTCGCCCGAGAACTGAACATGACCGCGTAATCTAATGCTACATTTACCACACATTGAATAAGGTTAAAAATTGCAAAGCAGAAGTGTAACCACGTTGTAAATAAACATTTAATTTGCGGGTTTTTCTTTAATAATTCAGAATATACGCATTAAATTCAATATCTGTTGGGACGAATTCTTCATAAAATCATATTCTAATTATATTCTTACAAAAAAATATGTTGTTACCGCTGAAAATACAGAGAACTCCAACGTCTTAGTTTATTTTTGAGAAGGAAATTACGATTTTTTTATTGGATATATTAAACAAATATTTAATATTATATTACCGTAAACATTTTCTTTAGACCCTTTTCTATGGTCTGTATTTTTTGCATTAGTTATATTCATTGGGTTGCCTCGTACTGGAGCGTCAAAAAAACCCCGTTTTGTGAGTTTTGAGCTAAGACCGCGCCTTAAGTGCAACAACGGAAAATTTATACGTTCATTATTCTACGATTATTATTGTATGCTGTATTTGTATCAGCTACACCTGCACATATTGTGATTCTTTCACTGGCATTGAAAATGCTTTTAGAATCTTGGATTTTTGCCAGACACATGAGTTTTTTAGCGAACACGTGATGTTTAATAACGAGATAAATCATTAACTTATATTAGTCTGTTGTTTCGTTGTTGTTCATCTCTTAATTAATGTTAGGGTGACCAATATTTAGTAAATTTAAGATTTATACAGGAATAGCTTTTACCCGCGTCTCTACCCGTGTAAAAAAGTATGTTCCTTGCTGAAATAAGATAAAAAAAACAAATAAGTAGTGTCTACTCTTACTTATATTTAAAAATGCATGCAATACAAACATGTGTTAATGTAACAAAAGCAGTGACCGATTTAGGCTTGATGCCGCCCAAGGCCCTGTTTATTTTGCCGCCCTTAATGCTAGAAAAAAGTAAAGTATCAACCGTTATATTATGTCCCACTGCTGGGCCAGGGCGAAATTATTAAGATTTAGTCATTTTTAAAAGCTTTATATGCATGTTATATTCAGTAATGAAACAAAAAGTAAAGAACATCATTCGGTAAAGACTATAATTAATCTTAAAAAAAACATAATCTTATTCATAGACTGAAAAGTAAATAAAAAAAGTGAATTGTTATAGGTATATTCTATTAAGAATTATTTACAAAAATTAATCCAAACTCATTTTCAAAGGCAGTCTTCTTTACTTTTTTCGTCTCTGAAATTTTGGCGCCCCTTAAATCATGCCGCCCTAGGCTCGGGCCTCACGGGCCTATACGTAAATCCAGCACTGAACAAAAGTATATATTATAAACATTAAAAGACTTGTTGTGCGTGTATAACTACTACTCATGGTCCTCCCGGGACCATGGTTGCTGTAAAGTAACCAAAACGTCGCGCGGGCTCATAAAAACCTCAATAAACCGCGATAAAATCCGTAAAAGTTGTTTTATTATAATGAGTGAAATTCGCGTAAACATAAGAAAACAAAGGTGTGAGTGCGATTCACACACGATAGAAGTGAAACACATGTTAAATGCTCAAATACAAGCAAGTATTAAACAGTCTGCAATATACATACACACCGACATTGCTCTCTCGCTCTTTTGTATTTGTGTCTCTTACCTGTCGTTTTTCCGTTGCATCCGGTTTGAAATCACGACGATTCTAAAGATGTTTCACTTCAATAATAATGCAAGCGCAATTCCTTAGGTCCTATTTCAAGGCATAATTACCTACAACACTGTCAAGTTTTATCAAAATCCATTTAGTAATTTTGTCGTCATTAAGTTACAAACATTCAAACTCTTGCATTTATAGTATCAGTAAGATTTGAAAGGTTTAGGTTAGTATAGGTTCCCTATTCAAGAAACAAAAATAACCCCAACTACTAAATACGGTAATGGAATTGTCATAATTCCTGCGATTGTTGTGAGGAATGTTTGTTGGTGTGAATGTTCGAGCGATTCGCGCCAGCCGCTACTCGCCAGGTGGTCAGCTCGGTCCGGTGGACCCTGATTGCAGCGTTCCTATGTAATGACCACGCAATATTACTACCTGGGTTAAAGTTTTTGACCTCACGTTTATTCTTGTAGAGTTATTGTCATAAAATAACATACCTAAATGAGAACGTGCGTTACAGTATCAGCATAGTTGTACCTATAAGTTTATTGAGAAAAAGTTAATGTTAAATTGTTTATACGCGAATAAGTCATAAACTACTGAAATATTTCAATAAACTCTCTCATAACGAACCTACTATATAGCATATACCCATTGGACCATCGTCGCTTCATATAATTAGTGTTCTATTCTATTCATTTAGTGTTTGTGCTACTTGTCTAGGGGGGCGGCCATGCAGGATTCTTCAGAATGTGTCAAGTACGTTTCGAAAACTTATTTTTAAAATTACCCTGATCTGGATCTAAAATGGAGTTTATTAAAAAATCGGTTGCCTGTGAAGTCGTTTACTGACGATAATTGAAAGTGACAACGTCATAAGAAAATACTGATGGGCCGATCGTGCCTCTTTGTCGCTCGTTCCGCGCTCTCGCTTGCACTTCAAGCTTTAGATGGAACGCCTCAGAGCGAGGTAACGCCTCATGAGTCTTGTTTTCTCGTGCAGCTGGCTCCATCGAATTATAAGACGTTGTCACGTCAAAAAAAATGTTGACACGATACAAACGAGACACCAAGCAATCGTCACTCATGAGTAATATGTAAGGAAATACTCTGAAAAGTAAGTCAAAAACATTAGACCGAGCTGAGGTCGCGGTTTGGGAGTGCATTATGTCAGCGAATTTGAGATTTCTCACGCCGTGTGTATAGGCCACGCCGAAACGTATGGGAATACCGCTAGACGATCGTTTATAAGAAATACGGAACAATACACGCACTTTGCGGTTACAATATTTTGGATATTTGGCATTTTATCATAATTATTTTAAAGATTTTTGTGGGTATCATTGATGATGAGGGGTATTATACAGCAAATGTAAGTTAACCTTTTATCATCATCGTTATTAGGTTTCCGTACCCAAAGGGTAAAAACGGTACCCTATTACAGAGTCTTCGCTGTCCGTCCGTCACCAGGCTGTATCTCAAGAACCATAATAGCTAGACAGTTGAAATTTGCACAGATTATGTATTTTTATTGTGGCTACAACAACAAAGACTAAAATCAAAATAATAATAATAATTAAGGGGGGCTTCCATATAACAGTAGTTGTTGGCGTTTTTTGTTGTATCTTAAGAACCGTAATAGCAAGGAGCTTAAAATTTTCACAGATGTTGTATCTTTATTGCCACAATAATAACAAATACTATAAAATAGAATAAAAATAATATTTAAGGGGGGCTTAGAGCAACACGGTTTTCCTTCCGTAAGGAGGAAGGAGGTCCGCGTTGCTCTAAAATGGGGGGCTTCCATACAGCAAAAGTATTTTTTTTTACCGTTTTTCTGGATTTTCCTGCGTGCGCGAGTCCGACTCGCACTTGGCCGGTTTTTTAGTTTTGTACCTTCAACAGATCCCCGCAACTTGCATACAATTAGGACAAGCCTCTGCACGCAAATCGTCATCTTATTTAGCTTAAGGTCGACCTACCCTTAGTCTACTCGAACGGGGCCTCTGCAAGAGCTATTTTGGTGGGACTGTGGGAGGGTAGCTGCGCTGTGCCGGGCTTCCACCTGCTTGGGTACAACAATCCTGCTTGTTTCTTTTGTTAAATAGCGTTGCTGTGTTTCGAAGAGAAGTTCATGACAGGCAGTGTGATTTCTGGCATAGAGACTTAAAATCGTACATGATGATGATGATGTTGATGTTTGTGGATAATGACGTGGTGCAACATCGCAATAGCTCGCTGTCAGTAATCGATGCGCACGTTACTGTGAGTTTGTCTTTTCTTTTTCATAATTGCGCTTCTAATTCAAAATATGCGTACTGTGATATTGGGCTACGTGTAATGATATATAATAATTCATTAAAGATGTAAAATAAAAAATATCAGCTTCATATAATTCATTTAGTGAACGAATTCAGTGTATGATATGCACTTGAACACTTTTCATATAGGTAGCTCAAACCATACCTGTAGGGCTATTCTGTAAGGACGTTTTCGAATCTCGAAAGCGGAATCCGCGGTGATATGACGAATTTGACGAATTTGTGTTCTATAAAAATCGACTATCTATGTGTATTAATAAAGTTTACTTTCGAAGTGACGTAAAGTATGCTCTATCACTCAGGTGAAGTTCGATATCGAAGTGGTTTTTACAAAATAGCCCTACTGTGCTTAATTTTAAGCTTCGGCATACTTAAGTGCTCGCAAATATATTTTTAGTTCAAATGGATGACCGTTAAGTTTAAAATACTGTTAACTTTTGCTAATGTCTCGCTGTTCTAATGCATCCTAAATGTATGTGGTTTACTCATAATAGAGTTCGAAAGCATTCGTGGATATTGTGTAAAAGGAGTACAATAGAACTTTCTAAATGAATTGATGAGAAAATAAACTAATGCAATTTGTTCCGAAATCTGCTTGTTCAGCGACATTTCCATACATGTTTTCGAAAATACATTTTGCAATCTTTATCTTAAGAGTAATATTATACACCTAGGTATATCCTATCAATTGCTACGAAAATGCCTCTTCTCATCAGCCCTCTTAAACAAGTGGCACAAACGCTAAACGAATAGAATAGAATACTTATTGTATGGGAATGATACTAGCTTGTGACATAATATAATTTGACAGCTAGTGTAATTTCCGTACAATAAGTATTCTATTCTATTCGTTTAGCGTTTGTGCCACTTGTGTAGGGGGCAGGCTAGCGCGCGATGTAGAGCGTTCGCGTTATTAAAACGTTCCTTATATTCAGTAATAGATAACTAGAATGAACTTAACGTGCAAATTCAATTTAAACCGAACAATAAAATGCACTGTGACATTTTGAAGAGATTCTCAAAACAATTATTCACCGTTCTTGTTAATGCTTCGATCGATTTTCAATTTTCCGTGACTCTATGAGCTTTGGTATTGGGCAAGGCGATGCTTAAGTAGTTCATAACAAAGACGTCGATTACAAGCTCTTTCACGGCTCGTTCCAAACGTTTATTTGAACTGCTTTTGAGTTTCCATGCTCATTATTAAAGACCCCACGAGCGGATTAATTACGATTATAGTATGATAATGTTTGAAGGAGAGATTGTGTTTAATTACACATAATTAATAATTATTAATTACATAAAGATTTTGTATATGATAAAATGTTTGAATAATGTCAGGAATCTAAAAACATGTATGCGTTTTATCTTTATGCGCAAATGAAGTAAAACTCTATAGTAAATCTTAATTTATTATCTGTAATCCACGTTTATGTCAAAAAGTTCTATATCTATTTTCAAATATAGAATTCTGAGTGTTACTTCCGTCAGAAAATATTCGAGTTAGATCTAGTCACGCCCAAAGAAGTTTTACTTTAATAATGAATACAGACCAAAAATATTTTATTTATCCTAAATATATTAGAAAATCTATCCATGTCATATAAAAGTAGTACTGAAAAATGATCACTACTAAGCTCGGGTGTGCTTGATTTTCCGTGGTTCGTCCGTCCTTCTTATAAATTCAAGTGAAATAGCTCTATGTTCCGGAATATTTAAAGCAAGACGCCAGAGATGTATTTCATCTAAACTTTAACTCATTTGGGGCTCAGGGCATATTGGGCCTTATGACAAGGCGTACGTAACTTTTCTGCTAAAAGACTGATATAATATAGCGGGGCTCTATCACTTGCCTAGATTAGCATGTCCCAAAATTATAATCATCAATCCAATCCAATCGTCTTGTAAATCCTCGATTAGTAAGGCCGGCAACTTTTTTTTCAGCTTTCAATGTTTTTAAGTTCTCGAAGTACTTGTATTACGGGTACCAGACAACGGAAATAATATATTTATATTATACCTACCTAATAATATATTATACCTATACTATACATATATTTAAGCATAAGACTGGCACTTTGGATAAAAAAATAAAAATAAATGACAAAAGATGTAGCCAGCAATGTCATACAATGTAGTCAATATTATGATTTTAAAATATTTACCAAGATCCATTTTTTAAAGAAGTCTAAATGAATGTATGATCATTTACAATATCTGATGTAGATTCATAAAAACAGAAACAATTTCTACAATAGTTCATTTTTAATAGACCAAATTATTTTGTCAATACTGACGTTAATGCATATGATTGGATTGGAATAAAATGGAAATTCTATTCTCTTAATGAAGTGTTAATTACCTAAATTTTCAAGTTATTAATAACTCCTATTATATTAAAGTGTGGCACTGAGTTTATTATTTTGCAAGATTAAAACATCAAGGGTGAGTTTTTATATTAATTATTCTAATCGCCAACCTCAGGATATAATTTATTTTTTTTTATCTACCAAAGATAAGTGTACTGTAATACATGTATTTCGGAAGAATATAAAAAGTAGGTATGTAATTAAAAAACGCATGTACAGATATCTTTTGTAATATAATATAATTTTAAAAATAGACGGGCGGTGGTAGAAGGTCACACGTAGTGAGAGCATGTTCGAATCCCGCAAATTAACAATTTCCGTAATTTTTTTATTTCTTTTATAGCATAGAGGGGCAAAGGGACAGTCGAAGCCATGCGACTATCGACGCCCATTAATATCCACATGACCAGAAGCTATGCAGACTCGTTGCCCACCTTTTCCCTATCGCCCTCAATAGGCCACCGGAAACTCACAAGCCGCACGAAACGCGACAGCTTAGCTGTCACTTCGATTTCATGTTAGCGAGAGGTTCCTCCCCGGTCGTGCCGCCCCGTTTGGCTGCAAAACAGCATGGCACTACCTCTCACTAAAATCTAGTTATACATGTGTTTATAATTAGAACATTATTTATTCATTATTTAAATAGATATATAACTATATCTCAAACGCATTGTATATTCTTGTATATTCTTTCTCTTTTTAAAGAGAAAGGATAGAGCTTCTATCCCGAGCTGATGTAGAAGTGAAGGCATCGCATCCCCAATCAACTGCATTGTAGCGTGGAACTATTATTTCCAACTAGCTGCCCCGGCAGACTTTTTCAGCCAAAAGTATTAATATTGCTGTTAAAAAACAGGGGTTAATCGAAGAGGGGTGAAAATTTAGGGTTGTATGTATTTTTGTATGCTGTATCATAAAAAAAATGTCTAAAAAAATAATCTAATTTTGGGGTGGGCAAATAGATGCTGGCATAGATGCAATATGTACACAAATTCTATAAAAATAGGTAGAGACGTTTCGGAGGAGTATGGCAACTAACACTGTGACACGAGAATTTTATATATATTAAATTATACTTATTTAAATTTACTCAGGAGCTATGGAAGATGGCAAGTATCGTGACATTTGCCAACTCAACGAGAGCGAGATGTGGCGGCGCAAATGCGGCTGTCTTCGCACCAGCGAGAAGTTGAAGCAAGTGCTGGCGACCTTCCCCGCGCCACCGCCTCCCTCTCCTGTCACTCCTTTCGTGTTACCAGGGGATATGGTAATACGCTAAACTAAAAATGTTTGAAAACGCTACCACGGGAAACGGTAGTAGGATAGGAAAGATCCAGAAGAGTTTGTTCGTGGAACGAGCTATATTCTTGCCCCCTGGTCGCTGCTCTGGGCGTTTGTCTATTTCATTAATATTAAAAAAAAAAAAATAAGAAAAAATAATGGCTAGTTTTCTTTGTAAGTCATGGTGTTGGTTTAGACTAGCGGTTCAATCCTAATATGAAAAAAGCATTGTTTTTTTCCGTGCATCTTAATTTTTTTAATACATAACTTACCTATATTGGTGTATAATAACATGGCGAAGAAAACGTATGTCCATAGAAATCTAAATAATAAGGTTTATTCTTTAAATAATAAAGTAATAAAAAATAATAAAGTTTCGAAATCTAAATAATAAAGTCTATTATTTAAGAATAGAAATATTCTTATGCCTAAGATTCGCATTAGGCTAGCACTTAGACGAAATGGTTGTATAGAATACTGCATTCTATACTTCTAGGACTTATTCGTAGGGAGATGAATAATAATAATTGTTGAATATGATGATGATGATTATGATGATATTTCTAGAGACTTCACAACGCTTGTATATCGGTCTATTGCTCCCGCGATCACGAGGAGACTTTGAAAAAAGGAGAACCGAAAGATTTGCTCCAGCAAACGGAATTTGAAGAAGAACAAGCTGAAAAGGTACCTTTTGTCTTATCCTCAATCGGTGTTTTCGGGAAAAATTTTGTTCGACTTCCAATCAGACGGGATGATCGTTTGAAGTAGGCGGTTTTAGTTGAATGGTTGGGCGGTTGATTGAAAGAAGCCCATATCAGTGGAGAGGAGGCGGCCGATGATGATGATAATGTTATTTCATTGATATGTATTGTTTCTCGTAATTCTTATGTTCTAATCGACCTACTAAAAATACCCCCGTTTCACCCGCGTGTTTTCCATTTTCGTGGGAGTACGGTGATAAATTATAGCCTATGTGTTATTCTAATATATAAGCTATATCATTGTAAAGGTTCATGAAAATCCTTTCAGTAGTTTTTACGTGAAAGAGTAACAAACATTAATACTTATAAACTTTCGGGTTTATGATATTAGTAGGATGGGACGAATAAGGATAAAAAAGTAACCATTACGTGTAGGTATAGAAACCTAGGAAGGGTAAGAATAAAAAACATAGACTTTTATTTAAGCACCTCAATTTAAAAAGCAAAGCAGACACTATCTTAATGTATACAGATTATAGAATGAAGTGGCTTTCGGCGACTGTTCGCCTAGAGCTTTTGAAATATTCAACGGATTTTGATTTAGTTTTCAGCAATCGATAGAGTAATTCAAGAGGGTGGTTGTATTAGCTATACAAATAATACTTACACACGATGCAGAAAAGTAAAAATACATTTTTATTCGCGTGGGGGCCTAGCCAAAATGACACTAAGAAAGCGTTAGCGAAGTTCTAAAATGATAAAATGTGTGGGATTGACATAAGGCCGCGCTTAATCACGTGGTCCATCCTATACATTTTATCATTTCGAACTTCGCTAACGCTTTCTTAATGGCATTTTGGCTAGACCCCCTGAATCGAAAAGGTTGGCTGAACTATAAGAAATATTTAAAATTAATGTAAGTACTACACAATTGTGTTATCTGAAAATATTATAATATTATATTTGCGTCCTAAGGATTACCTCCTATTACAAATACACATTTTTTAAAATGTTTGAATCCATAATCGTCGTAGGTGCTCAAGTTTTTTATAATATCGCATAGAAAATAGAAAACAATATGTAGATAGATAGGATCTCGCTTGTCGTGACTTGTTCTTATGTTTCATCACGACGCGACGGTTCCTAGAGGACATAACCGTCCCAGGCCAACCAACTTACGCAATACGCCTAATAACATCTCATAGTAATACTTTTACGACTATTCTCAGATGCTACTTTAAACTGGACTGGGACGTTAAAAAAGTTGTAAAGATAAGATAACAGAACCACAACAAATGTTGGATAAAAAAAACACAAGTAGCCTTAATCAATTGTTGCAAAGAGAGTCATATGTGTCGATTTACATGAGAAAAAAGTGTTATCGATTTCCCTGTTATTGGTTAATCTTGACAAGTGTAATTAGTACAAATTAAATTAAAGAGAAAACAAATAATTAATTTAATGATATAATACATCGATTTTGTTCCTTTCGAATCCTATCTGTCAATAAAACAGCTCGTTGAGCAATGGAGTCATCACTAGACGTACGCATTGGTTGAAAACTTGTCTTCAAACTCTGCACTGAAGACGGAGTGAGAAAATGACCAAGCTTGTTGACTGCTGTCTATCTCAATGATAGAACACGATCTGCGCGTGCAGTGGCCGGTTCGTGTTGGATGTAAATGGGGTCGGTCGTCTTGGCATTCATTAAGGGAGACCTATGTTTAGCAGTGGACGGATTAAGGCTGATCATGATGATAGGCATTTGTTACAATTTAAAAGCTTAAAAAGTAAAGCACTTTAAGTACTCGACGTGTTTTGTCCAGGCAGGGACTAAATATGCTTAGGAGGTAATCATTTATCTTCTCTTGAGACAATACAACTGTAAGGCGAAAATTATTCGCTACATATCAAGTTAGAAATAATATCATAGTACCTACTTTTTAAAGTTTACTCGTACTCCAGGTACGATCGAAACTCCTGGGAATTCCCCATTACAGAGCAGGATTTGCGTGCCAGTCTTTCACTTCAATATCTATATGTTAACCTGCTCAATATAAATATTTTTGATGTGATGTCTTATAATTCGACGGAACCGGCTGCACGCACGAAAAAACATGACTTATGCTGCGTTACCTCGCTCTGAGACGTTCCATTTAAGGTTTAAAGTGCAAGTGAGAGCGCGGTACGAGTGACAAAGAGGCACAATCGGCCCATCAGTATTTTTTTATTAAATTGTCACGTTCAACTATCGCCAGTGAACCGATTTTACAGACAACCGATTATTTTTTATGAGTAAGTATAGTTTTTCTTTGTGGAAGAATAAAATAAACATTTATATTTCTGATGTCCTTCAACTATGACGATTTTGTTACAATATTATCTAATCTAATACAAATGTAACGAACTAAGAAGGTGAAGCCTTCAACAATTATATAATATAACAGTCATAAGGCAATGTTTTGTGTATCCGATTCATACATTAGATCTTATCTGTGTAGGTTAAGGCCGCCTCCGACATCCGACATTACGAATTAACAGAAGTGAAATAAAATTACACATTGCGATAACTATTGAACGTACAGATATACTTGTTTTGCCGGAATTAAGATGCTAAGAGTGGTTAGAGAGCCGTCAATAGATTTTAGGTTTCCAATGATTTTAAATATGTCTACCAGATATTTTATAGATTTCACGGGTAAAAACTCAAAATTTTACCCACAACACTTTGATGCAGGAAATCCACAATAACTCCATTATTACAGTATTTCCCGCCTTACGCGACCATTATATAAGTATTGAACCAGCTGCCAACTACTTTTTTTTCAAAAGGCTAGACCTTTAGGCCTGATGGCCTTTAAGCTCAATCGGTAGGTAGGTGAGCAGATGGCTCACCTAGACATTATTTGAAATTGCGAGCTACGGTATTTCCAAACCCAAAACGATTTGGGGTCCCCAAATTCAAGGGGGTTCAAGATATTAGAGAAGAGCATACTCTTATTTGAAAGGCCGGCAATGCACCTAATCCTCTGGTGTAGCGGGTGTCTGTGGATGTCGACTACACCTATCATCGGGTGAACCGACTGTCCGTTTGCCCTTCCCCTCTCTTATATAAAAATAAGTCCATCTTATCGATATCGTTTTTATAATAAGATTTTATTGTGAATAACTGTTATTTTCTACTGTTGATGTTTGACTTGAAAACCTTTGCCTAGGGACAAGATTAAAATATTTACAACAATATAATTATATTTATTAGTACGATCATTATGATAAATATATTATACAGCTCCGTAATTAACTCATCAAAAACCGGGTTAATTACTGATTATAATATAGCATCCGTTTTTGGCAACACCGTCCATTAATTATAATGGCTATGTTCACAATACATTATCATTATTGTGTTTAGGAAAATATTATTAATTTTTTTTGCTTTTAAATATTATATTTAGGGCCTGTTTCACAATCTCCAGTTAAGTTCCCAATAGGCTATCGGCAACATATTTGACAGATATTTGACAGATACTCCATACTCTATCGGTACTAATCTACATATAGATTTATAAAGATATAGATTTTCTCTATAGAAATTCAGATTTTAAAAAAATCAGCAATTTGGAGTATTATATTAAATTATGTGTATATATATGAATATTGAAAGTTTTGTGTTTTTGTTTTCTGAGGTTCCGCACATTTTGTAAATAAATAAAAACGGGGATTAATTTACCTTAAAAAAAAAGAATTAGCGGAATCGGTAATGTGGTGAACATTACCGATTCCGCAAATTTTTTTTTTGGTTATTGTCGGGAGAAGGAAAGAAAAGAAATAGGAAATTTGTGCAAAAAGTTAGAAAATTTAAGAAAACCTAATTTATATCAGAACTCTATGCTAAGCACGTTTGAAATAATTGTGATTTGTTTCAATTTTCACTGTGAGATATAGATCGTGAATATCGATTACAAAGAGGGCATAATTCCAGGGTAGCGTTATATTTTCTTTGCGCTAATTACTCTTATCAGTCGGAATCAACTTCATCATACGTAAAATTACTTTTTTGACGAGTTCAAATTCATTTTAAATCTTGTTATTAATAAATCCTACTAATATGGATGGATGGATGGATGGATATTTGTTACTCTTTCTGACGACTTCTGTGGCTCAATGGTTAGCGCGTTGGCGTTCAAGCCGGAGGTTGCGGGTTCGAATCCCGCCAGGGAACAAAAAAGTTTTCTGTGTTCCTGGGTCATGGATGTGTATTAAATATGTGTATTATATAATAAAAATCTTAAATATAAGTATTAATATGAAAAGTATTAAATATATGTATTTCCGTTGTCTGGTACCCGTAACACAAGTCTCTTCGAGTACTTACCACGGGACCAGATTGACGTGGTGTAAAAAGCGTCCATAGATATTATAATTAAAAACTACTGAATGGACGGGAAATACGCGGGTGAAACCGCGGGACGCGATAGTAATAAATAAAAATGCCAATTTTATAGAAATACGCCAAGACAGTATATGTATTTGTATAATATAATATATAATAAGTATTTGCGAGTCGTGTTGAAAAGTGAGGAATCTGCTATAGTGATTGGTAGTACGTATACGAGTATATTCTGTGAGTGTTACACGGGACTCCTTCCAACTCGATGCCAGAAGGCTGTGCGGTCTTAGCAGAAATAAATGAGGAAGTGTGATTTCTGGGCAGGCCAACCCAGCCTGAATGTTATAGACAAACTTTTTTTCAAATATAGCTTTTTCCAGGCTTCCCGCAAGGTTTGGAAGATCGTCGGCCAAATATTCTACATGGTGTATCTATCGGTGACGGCGACCGCGCTTGCTCTGTATTATCTAATCTACTGCTACATGCAACTCGTATATTACGTGTTACAGAGCGCCTTGTACTTCCATAACGCTGATGGGTATGGTCAATTCGAAAGGTCTAAATAAATAGAAATAAATAAGCAAAATTTTGTCCCACGAAAGTATTTAGTACGATGTCAAGGGAACTGCTAATTAGCGGTCGAGCAGAAGTTCGCAGTGCCTTTAATTTGAGTAGTACACTGCTAATTATTATAAGTCCCAAATAAATAAAATGCATTTACCGGTGTCAAAAATTGGACGAGGCATGTCTGCGCCACTGCATAGCAAGTGATCAGTCATCATCATCATCATGTCAGCCGAACGAAGCCCACTGCTGGGTATAGGCCTCCCCCAAGGATCTCCACAATGATCGGTCTTGCGCTGTCCAATTGCAAGTGGTCAGTCATTATCATCATCAAGTCAGCCGAATGACGTCCACTGCTGGGTATAGGCCTCCCCCAAGGATCTCCACAATGACCGGTCCTGCGCTGTCCAATAGCAAGTGATCAGTCATCATCATCATCATCATGTCAGCCGAATGACGTCCACTGCTGGGTATAGGCCTCCCCCAAGGATCTCAGTGCGGTGGTTGTCTGTCGGTGTGGTGAATCGTCGGTCCACCTTGTAAAGGGCCTGCCCACTGAGCATCATTTGGTACACAGTCGCCATTCTAGAACCTTCCGCAGTGATCAGTATTGCCCAGTATTATCGGTATTGATCAGTATATAATTGGATTCATCTGAGAGTATCTCCAGGCCCGTCTTTTCCATTGAGAACGCTGGGCAACTACCCAGGGCCCCGCGATCCATGGGGCACCAATATTTCTATCAGAATAATATGATCGAGAGATAATTTTAGAAAGTTAAACAATGATTGCTGATTAGTGTGTGATTACTCTTTCTAGTCCAAAATTAAAGCCCACAGATGTATAAATTGTTATTTATATCGGGGCTTGCTTTCCCTAGTGCCCAGGGCCCCCGAAAGGTTAAAGGGGGCCTAGAGTATTTCAGGCAATTTGTTACGTTGCAGCTAAGACGTAACATTTCTAAACAGCAACGCTGTTTAATGGCTGATAGGTATTGTGCTCGTCCCAACAGGCGCATAGAACATTCTTCTACCGGTTAATATTGATTGTTATGTAAAGTGACAAGTCGACTTTAAATCTCCTACACAATATTAGCTCAGATTGAAAAGTGCTCAAACTTTTCAATGCTAATAGATTTAGATATGATTGTCTGTATGGGAAAATTGTGTTTTATTTTTTTATTTTTGTATACTCAATGACCCTAACGTTTATAACAAATTTCAGGGCCATGAAGATAACAATAGGCTTGGTAACAGCCACTTCTCTTTTCGTCGCGTTTAATTTAATAATGAAAATTGAAAAGATAGTTGGATTTTTCAGATGAAAACAACGTTGGACAATCACAGGTGGGTCTAAAACGTTATTGATCATTAATTTAATCATTAAATTTTAATATAACAAAAAAAATTTAGATTTTTGATGACGGATCTTCAACTATATTTGATAAGAATGTCATCGAACAGTGGTCAAGTTGGATGCAAAAACAGCGAGTTTGAGTTAAATTAATACGTGAAGCAAAAACTCTACACTATTTTTTAGGAGGTTTAAGCAAACGAAGAAGTCTTAAATATGGTAAAGATAAGGCTTAATGAGAGAGAGACCTAATATTTTTGTCCATTAATTAATTAATAATAAACTGTACTAGCTAGTATGTAATAGCAGTAGTCTTTTCGATTTATCTGAAAGTTTAACTTGTGGTAATGGCTTTTATCTTGGATTAAGATAAAGGCTACGTATTATCCCGATAAAAATAACGTAGGTAAACATACGGAAATTGCCTTATTATTTTAATTTATAATTACGTCAAATGAACTGAAACAAACCGAAGCCCCTTAGAAAATATGTTACACATATACCTAAATAAGAAGCTACAACTGAAAATTGTGTTGTCCTGTGCTTTTGTAACGCCGAAGTTTGATAGAAATTACTATTTTCACTATTGATTTTCACACTAGATCTATACATCTAGATTCCAGCTGTAGTATTTCTAACATGATTTCTTTAAATTATATATTTTTTCTTTTTTTGCAGTTTAAGTTAACTTAAACCGGAAGATGTGAAAATTGTTTGAGGAAGTGAGCATTCGGAAAAAATGAAGTAAATGATAATATGTATATTAACTGACAGGAATATAAAACAGAACGTAAATCGTTTTTCAATTTGATCTTACCACTAAATAGCCTGCCGTAATACTGAACGAATGCTGATTAAGATTTACTAGGAATAGCGGTTAGAAATTCATGGAATAAATTCTGCTTTGCAGGAAAATTAGTAGGTTTTTTTATTACCAACAAGTTGTATTAATAACAAACATCAATAATTGAAGTAAAACTTTATGAAATTGGTACAAGAATATTATAGAATTCAAAGCTCCGAGCTTTATCCACTACAGGATGTATAATATCGACCCTTCTTACAACTCACAACGTAACGAATTTTGTAATCTCTCTGAATTTTTTATATACTACAAAGTAGCTTAACTTTTAAAAATCCATTAATCATTCGGTTGATTTCAACGATGGATTAAGTGTGGCAAAAGGTATCTATTAAGGTTGTGCCAGTACGTGCGGCAAGCGTTTGGGCCGGACTGGAGGCTGCGATCATTCATCATTCATGGCCTGCCAGTGAGCCAAGCAAGTCGCGGAGGTTGTTCGTGTTACGTTCGTTTTGTGCCGTGAATCATTATAGTGCCGCGAGTGCTCTCAAAATGTTTAATATAGGGTGAGTTTTTTATGCAAGTAATACAGTGGAGGTTCCATATGATACATTAGTTACTACACGGAGTAAATTATATAATTTTTGCCAAGTTAGCGTTGTTTTGTTGTTGTCCTAAATAAGTAAGTAAATAATGTGTCTAGTGTGTAGCAAGTGAAATTTGCAGTAAATAATGTGTCTAGCAAGTGAAATTTGCAGTTTTGTTATGTACTGCTTTTCCTAATTTTGTTTTAATGCTAAAATGTAATTTAAGTTTTATAAGCTTTGATGTTGAACATGGCTCTGAATACGTATTTTCATTTCTTTTGCCAAAAATTAAATCTTGACGTAGTTTTATTAAAGCGTATGGACTTAAGCAGCAGCTTCAATACGCGACATTTTTCTAATTTTGATGGCAACTAGAGCTTTCTTGCCATTCGTGCATTCATTCCATCTATGAATATATTGACGAGATATATTGGTAGTGATGAATATCGGACAAGGTTTTGGCTGCGTAGATTGTCACGGGTATGTCAAATTCATTTCAGAGTGTCTGTTATCTCTGAACGCTATACGAACACATGGAATCCATTTCGTTGACTTTTTTTAAATGTTGGATACTCTTAATATCCAACTGTAAAAGTAAAACTAAACTAAGTAAACTTAAAAATATATACCTAAATGCAGATTAACAAACGCTTGACATTTTTTTTAATAATAATCAATAAAGTCACTGAACAATTTATCTAAAACTTAAAGCCGGGAAATTAAAAAGATATAAATAAAAGCCACAGGACGCATGCTTTATGACGTATAAAAAAAAAACAAATTTGAATATGGAACAACAACGTTCCCAGGTTAAAAAAGTAGTACAAATTGAAAATTAAGAACATTAAATGACGATTACAAGTAATAAGATTCTCGCACAAATATTTGTACTAGTTCTGTGACCCCGCCACGCTTGGATGGAACAAATGGCGTTGATTCGCCTCCGAATATTTTCAACGCGAGATGCAAATAAGTTTATCAGATACTAGAAAGCGGTGACATTGGCTTATTGCGACTATAATTCGGCTAGCTGCATATTGTTTTATCATCTATTAGTAGAGTTAATAAGAACTTAATTTGACGTTAAAAATACAAAAAATGTTAATAATGTTTTGGCATTGTAATCATTTCAAGGAATAATGTAACATTCCTTAAAATTTTTTGAATATTCAATTACAAATTTTAATAAAATAAATAAATCGTAAATATGTAGTTAGAACTTGTAGTTTTAAGATCTCGTCTATCTGAAATTTTAGCAAGATTTGTGTAATTCTGAGGAACATATTTTATTTAGTTCTCTGGTAATATACGGTATACTTTTTAACCTTATTCTCGTGACAATTATATATGTAACAAATAATCAGATTTTCTAACGAGCGTTTGCGATTGCAATTATATACATGTAGTCGCGTCAGGTGTAAAGCGCCCGTTGTCTCGCCAGGCGTGCGCTAACGGTGCGTTCCGCCACACTGTCACACTAGCAGACCCTTACATGTAGTCGATCAAGCGGAAATGTCTGAAAAGTACGTGGAAATTACTGAAAAAAGTATGTGGAAATGCGGAAAAAAGTTTTCGGTAAATGTATCACTAGAAGATTATTATGTAAAAAGAAGTTTGCGGAAAATTAAACACCTTTAATCATTCATCAAAATCATTAACCTTGTGTGATTAATTATGCGATAATGTCGTGCTAGTGGATTTTCAAATGGTTGATCAAGCGGAAATGCCTGAAAATAGCTGCATGCCTCTAGGCGCTAGTGAATTCTTACATGTGGTCTATCCTACGAAAATTACTAAAAAAATTTGCAGTATGTCCCACTAATATATTTTTATTACGTATGAACTTTCGATCACAAGGTTCATCATGCGGAAGTGGCTGAAAAAAATGTGCGGCAAATATCATTCTACTTGACCCTTACGCCACATTCGTAACCAAATTTTCGTAACTAATACATGCGATAATTACTAAACAAACGCACTGCAAAATATGTACGTGCGTCTTTCTAGAAGATTACGTGTGGTTGATCTTGCGGAAATGTCTATAAAAGTATGCAGCATATTTAAAAAGTTAAATTACACCAATTGTGCTAGAATCACTAGCAAAGGATGCGGAAAATCTATTTTATTACATGTTGATTAATCAAAATATACGAAATGTCTAGCTAGTAACGTATATTATAAGAGACCAAATGTGCTAAAATGACTGAAAAAGTATGTGGTATGTTTTAATTAAGTGATTGTGTAAAAAATATTAAAAAGGTATGTACCTACTACCTACCAGCATATCTCACTACCAGCATATTATTATGTCGTTGATCGCGTGGAAATCATAGACGGAGCCTATGCGATTGATCAAGATCCATGCAGAATGCATTCCCTTCGTCATCCAAAAAAAAGTCGTCATATGACTTTTTTTTGGATGACGCTATTAAATTATCAGTAAAACGCGACTCATCGCCATAGGATCTTACATCATGAGCGCACATATTATAGAGTAGTTAATTAAAAAATTAAAGTTAATTTTCATGCTTAAGCATCATTATTTCGAACATAATAGCCGTTAGCAAAAGGTGTACCTTTCTCAACGGTTCAATTGTCAAATGCTAAAATAGGTAAAAATATCAAATCATCATCACCATCATCATCTTTCTTACCATTATTATTACCATTCATTTCCATTCCATCTATTTGGTCTCTATTCTGCCCTCATGCTCGCTAGTTATCACTTCACTCAACACTTCTCCATATCTCTCCTTATCCCATCATATCCTATTGATAGAAAAAATATCAAATGCAAAATAAAAAGCCCAGACAGATGATTATTATTATTTATTGACAGATTATTCTTAATTACATAAATTAGCGCTACCAATCATACTCTTTAGTGCAATATAATAGAATAAAAGTTTAGTAGGTATTACATTTTATAAAGATGAAGAATTACAATACAAGAATATTTGAATATTACGTAGGTTTGTTTAAAATATTAACCTTGGTGTTAGTTCGTTAATAATAAAGTCAAAGGAAGAACAATAAGGCCATTGGTCGGGATGCTATAGGAAGCAGTGCAGGGTCAATCGTTACGAAATAGTTCGTACAGTAGTTATATTTAAATCTAAGTAAATGAAACGCATAATTATATCATATAGTAAGTAAATATTTAACATCCTATTCTATCACATCCCGACGACTCATATAACATGCAAAATATCTTGCTTTGAATTCTGTTATCAAAAATCTATATAATAATATAAAAGTACTCGGATGTTAAATTAATTTTATTGAATTTATAAAATAATAACATACCAAAAACTTACAATTTAAATAAAGAATACGACCAAAATGCGTCAAAATGGAAAATTACTAGATTTTTAGTGTTCTAAAAAGCGTGTCTAAGTACAGGCAAAGAAAACGAACATGTGTGGATCGTTAAATATTTCTCTTTTTACTTTTTTAGTAAATGAAAAAATAGGTTTAAATCCATGATAAAATACTCTTACTTTTCTTTACTATGTTTATAATAACTATAATGTATAAACTAGTTATTTTATTTAATCTGTAAATGTTTATTTTCTTGTACACATACAACGTAAAGAAATGGTCTCAGCAGTGAACCCTGGGGCACACCTTAAAATTCAAAAGTTTTAAATCGGTTTTTAGGCGTATCAAGGCGAGACATGCCATACAATCATCTCTATATTGTTTTTATTCTCTAGATTCTCTGCATAGAATATAGTGGATTTTATTTGACAATCAGCTTTATAAGTTAAGAATTGTTAAGGAATGTTTGTGTGTTGTTTTCACAAAAAATAACATATTTTATTTAAAAAAATCATGTCTATTATTGTGGTTGTAGAATTCATTAAATTGAGATTGATAGTAAGCTTTCTAGCGTGGTATAAGTTTAAAGAGTAAGTAAACGTAAACCATTGTCCCATTAAGTCTCAGCTGCATAACGGAGTCGGCATCCGAATCTCGAGCACGACGCGGTTTTATAGCTGATTGAACCATCTGCTTGCGTCGATAATTAAAGCCAATCACGGTCCGATTGATTACTTTATAGTGTTGGACGTGATGTTGAATTTGTACTTAGATTTTTAGTGCGAGTTAAAACTCATGGGGATTTCGAACTTGGGACTTAATTAAATGTTAGTAGGTAAAATAGCAGAAAACTGGCAATGGATGACAAATACGTCATTGTTAGTGTGATTTTATTATAGTAAGTGTAAAATAATGCAGTGTGTATGTAAACTGGCAAACGTAACTCACATACCTAATGATAAGTGACCAGGCTTGCCGAAGAACAGGGGACTAATCAATGCAACTCATTCATGGAGGGTCTATAGTTACGTAATCCAGATCAATACCAAGGGAAGAAGGAGTCCACTTAGTTGATCTTAGGTTAAGAATTTCAATGTTCCAATACCTACAAGAATGATGGAGATAGAAAGAGGCAGCGAGAAAAAACTAAGCCTTACTTATATTGATAAGTTGTTTATAAAACTAAAACATCATATTTTTAATATTTCAACTGGAGGTATTCCTATGCTACGCTAAGAACATTATGGGAAAAAATAAGTAGAATTACTATCACAAAACAATTCACAAAGATTACATTTTTATGGCATGTTAAACGCGATCTCCTTTCAATGGACGCCGTGTTGGATGCGTTGCGAGTGGCATGAGAAGGGTCGTCTTGGCGGTAATTAAGAGAGGCCTATGTTTATAAGTAGACCAATAAAGGCTGATAATGACGTTAAACTAAAAAAGAATCGCAAGACATTGATATTTTTTAGACACCTTTTTCCATAATAAGTTTAATTTATATTCTTAAGTTCAGAAATAATTTTATAGTAATTGTTGCTATTCATTATTGAATTGAGCAATTAAATATTAGTTAAGGACACGCAGGCTACGGTCTGACAGCGCAAAATCGGTCACCGATCTTTGCTTGGGAATCGCTTCAGCGTTGGCGCGAATGACATTCCGACATGTCGCGCTAAATCATTTTAAAATACAAACGATATTTTATTACGTGTTGGTGATCTAGATATGCTCAGCGGTTTCCTTAAATGTGTGAGCGTTGGTGTGTGGGAAATTAGGATGTTACGTAGTTAAAATATGTGACGAAAGAGGAATGTTTAGATTCATAAAAAGGTGTGAAGTTATGTTCTCATTACTTCTATTACCTGTTATTGGCCTTTAAATAAAATATCTTATATTTTTAAATGAGCAATTCTTGTTTATATATTTTTATATATATTCTGAATCTCGGAAAGGTCTCCAATGATTTTCATGAAATTTTGTATACATGAGTTAAAAATGGCGATAAATCGATCTAGCTTGGATAAATTTTAGAACATTTAGTTTTATCCGTTTTTTGAGGCAATGATAAACCGCTACAATGTCATGTGAATACGAACGTAAATTTCGCTGTTATTCGATATGTCATGATAGCTAGATGAGAAAACAGGCAGTTATGAATCGATAAGAGCCTGGGGTCGTATCTCCCGGTCATCTTTTTGTCTTTTTTTTTCAAGTTCATTCTTTTGGAAGAAAAACTTTATTGTTATAATATACAACAAAACAAAATAAAAAAAAACGAGCAGTTCAGTCAACCAGGTACTGTTTACAGAAAACGTCAAAAGTAAGAACTGGTTTTTTTAAATCTCTAATAACCCCCATTAAAAGTTCTGAAAAGTGAGTGATATTTCATAATTTACAATATGAAACTAGTGGCGTAAGACAACAATAATATCGATAAGACAATGACCTCAAAGGTCTATGCCCGTAATCTAATTAAAGGAACATATTTTCGATCAAGCAATACCAACTCAAAATTGAATCCACAACGGCTACCGATGGACAATTTCATAGATCACAGCCTGGTAATCGATATTGGTTCTGGCCGCTCCTCCGCCCTGTTATTACAGCGCCGTGTCTTTTGACCCGTTATTGCTGTACCAAAACAATAGTATTACTTCACTATCACGAGCCACATTTAGTTATTCTAATTTATCACGATTTATATTCGATTTTTTTTGGTCCCGTTATTCAAAAATGTAGCTCTGCAAATGTCTAATATTATAAACATTTTATAGGTTACTTCTATAACGTTGAATTGCCGTTAACGAAAAAAAAGGTATGTGTGTGATTCACACACGATAGAAGTGAAACACACGTCAAATGCTCAAATACAAGCAAGTATTAAACAGTCTGCAATATACATACACGCCGACATTTGCTCTCTCACTCTTTTGTATAATTTGTGTCTCTTACCTGACGTTTTTTCCGTTGCATCTGGTTTGAAATCACGATTCTAAAGAAGTTTCACTTCAAAAAAAAGGTTTGTCGAATACTGCGTGCAATTTTTGAATAGGAAGTAATTAAATGAACGGCAATTATAAATTCTGCAGGGCCAAAAAAATCGGCATTTAAATAATTTGGTTGGCATACAAAGATTTTGTACGCAATAAAATAAATCTGGTAGCAATTCTTGTTCCGCAAATAATTTTGATACTGGTCAAAAATTAAATCATAAATAATCAGCTTACAATATTATGAGCTCGCATAATAAACATTCGCCTGGCAAAATAAATACTTGAACGGCAAGATTTAAATATTGCTCGGTAGAAAAACATGTCTACAAGCAGTATATTTGATTTGTATGCCTATTACAAACATGATGAGCAATATACCGTTAGCTACAGGCGACTTTTTTCTTTTGTTTGTTTATTTATATACATTTTTAAATAATATTTTTTGGTATTACAATTACAAATATGATTATCAAACTAAAATATTCTATAAAAAAAATTGAGGATCTACTCTTTCCTATTTGTTGAGGACAAAAGTACTCTTCAATGAATGCTTTATTTACTTTCTTTACAAATGTATATTTTATATTTATAACGAAACGACTACAAAAAAATATGACTTTTAACGTAGAAAGAACTAATAGCGAGTGAAGTTACCTATATGCAATTTCATTGCATTATATTTTATGTCCTGGTTAACAGCATCTAGCGGCAAATGGCGCAAACCTACACCGGTTTGCGCCATTTGCCGCTAGATGGTGTTGTTAGTATGTTATTGAACAAAATTATAAAAATTGAAGAAGAAATTAATAAATTATGTTATCATTCTTAATAAAGGACTAATGAATTAATTCAGGTCATGACGTCGACAAATCCTGTGTTCATCAGTGGTCCGTCCACCAAAGGCTGATATGTTGAATTTTTTTTCTGATTTTATTTTCTTTCAGATTCGTAGATTTATGTAGATAGTAGATAGATTATGCAGATAATAAAAAATTGTAGGTGGTGTGTAAAATAAACAAGCAGTTCAAAACTTGTAATATTCAATTCAATCATTACGTACAAAAATGAAATCAAAACATTTTAACGGTCAATTTTAACGGTTCAAAATTACGCAAGAATGGATTCATAATTTTAAACATAATAGGAACTAGATGCGTAGCTCAACGGTTAATACTTTCCGCTTGGTTCAAGCCGTACGCTATTGTTCGTAAGTTCAAATCCTCCATATACCGTTAGCATTAGGTTGACTTTTTTCTTTTGTTTGTTAATACATTTTTAAATAATATTTTTGGTATTACAATTACAAATAAGATTTACAAACGAAAATATTGTGAACAAATTATAAAAATTTAAGAAGAATTTAATAAATTATATTATCATTCTTAATAAAGGACTAGGGAATTAATTCAAATCATGACGCTAAATCCTGTAGACTGGGATTACTGTAACGCAGAATTTAATGAAAAAGGAAGTTGCTTGAAGTTATATTCATGCTACTTATATATGCAGCACAAAATGATTTTTTTTGCTTACCCTTTGAGTGCTTACCCAAATTTTACTAAACGGGGACAGCACATTACCCTTCATTCAATTAATATGCCGTCCGAAAATAATTACAGCCATCCAGAATGAGACAAAATTGCTGTTTGATTTTAAAATGTTTGCTCAACATAAGTTGCCGCTCAATTAGTTATTTCTGCTACCAGATTATATTTTTCTGCTCACAAAAATACGAATATTATGCTAGTCATTTAAATAATACCCTTTTTGAATCAAGTCAGCGAATCCATTATTTTCTTTCTTGATATAAATTTAGTATCGTCTATTACTGAAGCCTATCCTCATAATCATTCAGTTCAATATTTTCAGCTTCCCACAAATTTTGCCTCGTATTAGAGAAACATGTTTAATTTCAAGAATTTATTTAATAGTTTATTTATTATAAAGCATGTCATTCTTTGTTTCAGGTTGATCTTCATAAGCAGTTTGTTCTTTCTGAACATATCATGTGTAAGTATACCTATTTGAAAAAAAAATCTTATTACTTTATTTTGAATCTATTATATGGAAAAAAGATTATTTGCGCAATATTTGACTGTTTTTTTTGTGCCTAAAACGAGTTTGTGTCCCAAAGACTACAACAGTTTATTAAATCGTACAGTACAGATTGTGATACATTGATTTTGCAAATACTTAATAAATTGCTCATGATTTTATATCCACATAAAACTGATAACAAACACCACAACTCTTCAAAGTTTATCTCTTTTTAGAAATCAAACTTGTCAGCGCATAGTGCGCAGGTGGACACTTCGGCGGAATCTGTATCTGCAGAGTTATCTACAGAAGTTATAGCAGCATTAGGATCTTTGGAACATGAGGGCTCAGGAGAAGATATACCGGGACCCAGTTTGGTTGTCAAGGTACAAACATTTTCATAATTGCTGTTTGTTTATCGACCGGTTTTTGAAAGGCTGATCAACGCAAAAATTATCAAATCAACTGTCAAGTCTCATGTTAAGCGTCAAATGAGTTGCTAGAAGCATGATTAAATTACTTAATTTGATCAGCCTGTCAGTTGACAAAGCCACTCACAGTCACACACACAATGTTAGTTGACATACTTACTTTGACCAACGTTTCAGAAACCAGGCATTAGTGTATGTATAAGACGAGGCACCCGAAAATTATTCCCACGCGTTCCGCCCATTTCATACAGTTTCTATGAGATAACTTTACTTCCTTGCGCAAAAAAAAAGCAGCGAAAAACCTCAGTGCCCCTTTTGAAAACAAAGGCGTGTGCAGCGTAAGTTCCGACAGTATAAAATAAATCAAATAAAATAAACCACACAAGTAAATAGCATGATTTTTCCAAAATAGACTAGGAATCAATGTTTATTGTCGTATTGGTCAATTTTGGACTGGTTGCAAGCATGAGATAAATTTACAAAGTTATTTTTAGTACCTATTTACCATGCTTTTCATTTTTATTTCGCGGAGCTCAAAGTAGTTCAGTTTTGTGAAAAGGCATAAAGTCGAAATATCGAATTCCGTGAAATAAAATAAATGAAAAACATGGTAATTATACCCATATTCAAGTAATTTAATAATAGTTTAAGCAGTCTTCGTCTATATTCTGAGGTATCTTTGTTATTATTTACTGGAAATCAAATGCTTTTTTTTATTTTCAGAACCAAACGAGAGAGGCGCTGAAATCAGACGGCAGTGAACAAGATCCGGTGAGTACATTATCATTATCACTTTTCATTATCTTCTGACGTAATTTTTATTAAGACTTTTTAAGAATTTTGACTATAGACATTATGCACTAGCTGTTGCTCGCAGCTTCGCCTGCGTTCTCTAAGTTTTACGACCGCATCTTAGCGGCATGATATATAGCCTATAATCTTCCCTATCTAACACTGAAAGAATTATTGAAATCAGACCAATTAAATCGACACCTATTTTGTTTTAAGCAAAGAGGTGATGGTGCGACCCGGTATTTTTTACGTGGCCCGGATCGGACCCACAAAATGGGAAACGTTGGTTTAGGACTAAGGTTATCAGATACTTGGAACATATTAATTATTAAAGCCCATAGAAACTGCGTGTTTTTAAACTCATACTTATTACAAGGTTTTTGTCGTTGGAAATTCAAAATGTTTAAGTAGAATCGTGCCCTTCACCACTTATTTGATCACTGGCAGTCAAAAGAAAAAGGTGAAATAAGGTTAGGAGGTTAACAATCAATGAGATAGCCGAGATTTAAAGCGTATAATTTCATTTGGCGACTCGTGCTGTGGCTTTTGTGTTAAGTGCGAATTATCTGCATTTCACGCTTCACCAGACCTGTCCCCGTGTTGACAATCACTTTTCATATTAAACGTGTGCAGTAAATGTATTAAAAGATATGAAGATAAATGGTAGCGCTTAACGATTTTGATGTCACTTTTTATACACGAATCCAGCAATATGGTAGTATGTCTACATATGAATTCTAAAAGAAGCTAAGCTTTTGTTTTGTTAATGTATCCTATGTTACTTCTAGTACCTCCGAGAATATGTGTACAAAGTTTCATGATGATCGGTCGAGTAGTCGCGTGAAAGCGTAACAAACATTTATAATATTAGTAGGGATACATATTGTAACATGTATTAATTTGCATATGCGTTACATACGTTATTCTGGAATTTATATTAATTGTACCAATTTACAACTCTTTAGTTACTCTCACTCGAATCTAGACAATAAGATAAAATAAAATATATAAACATCCGAATTGAGAAACACCTTCTTTTTTCACTAATTTTAATACGTGTTAAACTGTGTTAAATTCGACAACACGATTACAGATGAGCCGAGTTAACTAAGAATATAGAGTCAATGTTACGCATTCGTTTCCCAATGTTCTTTTCAATACGACTGGATCAATGTGAGGTCGACGGTATTGCAATATGTAGTACAATAACACGTTGCGAAGGGCTTTCCATCTGATAATGTATCAGCCCATCTTTATAATTGCTCTTAATTAATATAATTCGCGTGTGAAAACGTACGATGATAATTTAGATGTTACAAAGGAAACTGTTAACGTGGAATTTAATATGATAACGTTCAAATGCTTATCGATGTATTGAATAGTCAATCAAAATGTTATAAGCTACGTAGCGTCATAATACGAAATCTGTGTATGTCGACCAAATTATTTTACTTACGACTTAATTAATTAATTAAGTAATGCTGATATTTTGTGACTCACCAAATTTTATAATTGCTGATCATTTAATTACTTTTCTATTATAATACCTGGCTTTTTTCCGTCTTAAAAAAAACGGTGTGACAGGTAAATGGAGTAAAATTCTCAGGCATAGTTCTATTTTTTTAATGAAACAGTCTGAAATTAATCTATATACAGTTTTAATTTATAATTTTTTTATTACAATATTTTACAGAGTAATTCGAAACTAATAACGCGCGACAAATTATAATTGTATGCAATGCAATCTTTGGTAGTTTGTCGTGTTAGCGTTCATTAATGGATGCCTAAGTTCAGCAGTAGACGAATAAATGTAAAGTCAGACTCGCGCTCGAAGGGTTCCGTACCAGAAAAGTCAGTACATACTGTTCTTATATGGAAGCCCCCCTTAAATATTATTTTAATTTTATTTTTAGTATTTGTTATCTTGTGTACCGAAGTGAAAATTTTAACCTCCTTGCTATTACGGTTGATTAGATACAGCAAAAAACGCCAACAACTACTCTGTTGTATGGGAGCCCTCCTTAATTATTATTATTATTTTGATTTTAGTATTTGTTGTTGTTGCCACAATAAAAATATATATTCTGTGCCAGTTGGCACATATTAGCTATTGCGGTTCTTGAGATCTAGCTCGGCGAGTGGTAGCCATGAAAAAGGGCTAAAATATTGAGTTTATGTATATATTGTACATGATTATATATTTTATATTGTACATGATTCAATTCTTTAAACTCAAGCAAGATATACCAAATGTTGTGACGCTAAAATATGTGAGACATGCTTACATGCCTTAGTCTTAATCTAGATTATAGACAGACAAAACTATGATTCAAGCAAACTGATTGTCTTACCATTGAACTCGAAACCCCACGAATATGATATTAAGCAGTTCTCGAGGTCATGACCGTTGCTTTACTTGTAAAAATTGCGTGGCACTATGATAAGATTAGCAAGGATCGTGAGAGTGCGTCGCTTGTTTGCAACCGTTGTCGAGATATAATCTTTGACCTGTCACTGGCAAACAACTTGGACCACATTGACATGAACACGTCCCACATAAAAATTACATGTTTCATTAACGGTCTTTCTGGAACAGTGCTTTAGTGGTAAAGCAGTTAAGGGCCATGTGTATGAGTTGGCTAGCGCATCTATGCTCGGTTTTAGCCTGTTTTGTTTCAAAGTTATTAGTAGCAGTAGGTTTGCTCATTTATTTTCGTCAGGTTTTTAAAAAATATTATTTTTTTTTAACATCTTTGAAATTTTTGTAACTCTTTAATTGTTTTAATAATCTTTAGTAGTACATGTACTAATTGGTATTTAACAAAAATTATTCTAATATATTTGATGTTTCTGTTAGGTATGCAGTTTTTAATTTGAATGGAATGAATTGATTAAACAAACAACCTTACTTAACTCCACAATCAGTTTGGATGATGTTAGGTCAAGCCAGGATCGAGTGATCATTTAAATTGGAGGTTTCCAAACTTTTTTCTTACTGATCCATATCAAATTTCTACTATTTCCAGTTGATACCTTGCAGCTAAATTTTTTACCATATTTCTGAATGTTTTGAAATTGAATTCCAGCTATATTCCCACCACTAATAATCAGTATTTGAAAAGGAAAATGAGGATTGATTGGTTAAATAATGAACTGATTCTGTCGTGAGCGGTAAATGATAAATTTTGCATCCCCTCGTACGGTTTGTGAACCTCATTTTTCCATTACGCTAACGAGACTTTCGCCGAGACATCCGTCGAGACTTCCGTGGATCCCTTGGGTCAAATTTCTTAATAGTCATTAGCCATTTATTACTTACTACCACAGCGATTTATCGACAGCATTTTAGAAGTTACTTTATTACTCTATTATGGCTTAAAGACAACTTTACAGCTTAACCTGAATTGCATATATTGAAATAAAATATTATACTGATAAACAATTACCACATTACACTTTCTTAGTTTAAATTTTAAAAATAAGTGCATTCCATTTTAGAATAAGTAAAATGTAACATTCGCTTTTGTAACCGTCACGATCTCTATTGATTATGTATCATCAAAATCTTATTTAAAAATCAATTGTAGGTGAATATTGTTAAGTGCTTGGGCATAGTCTAGTGGCCTGATTTTTATAATGCGTACAGTTGTACCTCGTGCGAACCGCCCTGGCATACTTAAAACTTAACGCGTATTTCCACTTGTCCGAACTGAATAAACAGATACCATGGAGTATAGAGGAAAAGAGTACAATGATATATCGGAGAAAAATTAAAAAGTTTCCATTTTCAACTGTCAATAGCGGTTCAAAACCCGTCCGTAATGGCGCTGGTGTATAATTTAAGGATTTGGTATGGAGTAGCCATTTTAGTCTCTCTCTAGTCCTGCACTCTTTGATAGAGTGGTCGTGGTTTCATGATGATGGTGTTGTGTGGTTGCGATCTTCAGTATTTCGGGAATATTGCGCTATGGTGGTTTATGTCGCAGCCTTTATGAGTTCTGTTCGCCGTGGGCTTTCGACCTCGCGACTTCTTGTTTTCCAAGTTAGCAAGTGTATGTACTATGTATATAAAACTGTCTGTGTCTTCTTCCGGTCGTAACGGTCTCCATTAAATCGGGTCCAGAAGGCTAAAGATGAATATGTGCATCTGTGTCTTGCAAGTACACTTGTGCACTCTAACATATCCTGCGCCATATGACCGCTTCCAGTAAATTCATACAAATGTGTGTGTGCTTATTTCTTAGCGCACACACATAAAAAAATTGACCCTCTTACTGCGAGTACATGGTGATCACTACTTCTAAACCATGGAGTACGGTAGACCGCAAAAACATTTTATAAACAAAAAGTATAATGTTCGCGCTCAAAACACTGTCTTATTCTTTCCCGAATCTAGAACTACTGTTTAGAATTTAGATTTATGTTCTGCGAAACCTCCGTGGGGTCGTGACTGTGTAATGGTGCGTCACAGTAATTGGATGGTCTTGTTTTTATTAGATGCAATTTTGAAATTTGGAATTCAGGTCGCGTTTAGCGAAAAGCTTGTATTTCAAGTGGCCGGTTGACATTGAAAATAATGAAATTTATTGGAATTTATTATTATGGGAACTTTAGCATTCCAATGATAGATCTTTACAATATCGAAGGTGTTTTACAATAGTTTGTGTAATACTTTTTGTACTTCGTTAGATACGCGTTCATTGGCCCACGCTAGACGCACTTCGCGCCCGGCACGCAAAGATTTTAGTGCGCTTTGCATAGAAAGTCGTACAAGTGCGTCTTCTCTACCGATTGAGCTTAAAGGCCGTCAAAGATAAAAGTCTAGACCTTTCGAAAAAAAAGTGCGTCTACTGATCAGCACCGTACGGATCGCATTGAATCGTCACTTTCTAAAGATACTAAAATCCGTTTCGTGCGATGCGTGAGGTGCGACCCGCGCGAGCTTAATCTACGAGTACTAGGAATTCAGGCAGATAAGGCATTCGATTTTTGGCGATGTATGTATTGGAAGCAAATTTAAAAAGTTAACTACGCAATTTAAATTCCAGTGTTATTTTCGATCACGTATACGAACGAACATCGACGATGTATACGAAAACGTGATTAGTAAAAATTTCTCCGATACAATTTTTATTTCAAAGAAGTGCTCATTCTTATTTTTTTCTAATTGTTCCGGAACTACATATTATATTTAAGTATACTTCGAAATTTTCAGAAGCAATAGACACATTGTTTTTCTAGTGAATTGGGAAAAATCATTTTATTTACTTTCTTAGTTTATTTTATCTGATTTATTGTTTAGTTTTGGGGCTTTTGCCATATACTCTTTTCTTTCGTCTCTTTTGTTTGTGCACCGAAATAAATTAAGCTTCGTCAAAGCTATGTGAAATGGAGCGTATTTTCGGATGCCTTGTCTAAATGTCTACAAGTAACTTAGTCAACAAAACAAACAGAGGAATCTGTCTGTTGTGTATGGTTGCTTAATATTCCTTGGTATCAGCTGATCACAGTTATTAGGTAAATGTTTGTAGGATGTTTGAGGATGTTTGTAAACACGTGCGACGCGGTGCCGGAAGAGCGTAGTTAGGCGCCCGCAAACTTTATCCCAGGGCCATCGTTATGCCGCAAGATGTTCAAGTGTTAACAATCTCTGTTACCCGATGTTGGAGATTCCGAGTAGCTTACTACTGACATGTAATGTTTCTTATAAATTTGATAAATTTCATTTTATACTTTATGGCAAAATTTATATGCCGTGGTACTTCTGAGAAAAGGAATCAATGAAATCCGATTCGAGGTTTTCAAAAAATACAATTGAAAGTAGAATGCTGTCAGCATTTTTTCTATGTTTAGGTTCAAAAGGTAAGGTGAGGTAAGGCCACGTTTAGGTAGACGAAATGTTCTTGCCATTAACTAAATGGGAGATTCAAGATGGATGCCAGGGGCAAGAGATCGATCGTCTTGGCGTTCATTAAAGGAGGCTTTCGTACATCGCTGGACGGATAATGGTGATGACGATAATGATGATTGAGGTGGTTATCGTGAGACTATGTTAGTAGGTGTAGCGTCCTGTGAAGATCCTTTTATAAAACACAGCAAAGATGTTTAAAGGTAGTAAAATGGGTTATAGCATTTATTTATACCTACAAGACCGTTATATTAAGACGTTTTTACCATTTTTGTATCCAAAATATATAATTATTATTTCAATGTGCAGGTTATATTTGTATCGGAGAAGAACAGCTACATACCAGTCAGCATAAAGCCGAGATCTCCCGCCGTGGAGACGAGCTGGAGAGAGCCACCTGCGTGGGAGAGGGAATATAGAAGACAGCGGACTAATGGCAGTAGAGTCCAATGTAAGCATACCTAATCCTATAGTTAAAAGTAAATATGAAAAATCAAACTTTATTCCATCACTTTGCAGGCCTGGAACTAAAGTGGAATCTAGGGTAGGGCAGCATCTGTTACAGGTAGGGCGGAAAATAAAAAAAAATATATTTGATCTGCTCTTCATGTACGGGATCTTAAATTGAACTATAATAATTTACCTATTGTTTTCTTATGTTTACGCGAATATCACTCATTATAATGAAACGACTTTTACGGATTTTATCGCGGTTTATTATATACCATGTACAAATCACAGTAAATCGCGATAAAATTCGTAAAATTTGTTTCATTATTATAATAATTTATCTAAGTTTTTGGTATTTTTACGGTAAGGCTTAGTGATTTCAAGGTAAGGCACACATTACACCCTCTAGCTACGGCCGTGCTTTGAAGTACCGATACTGTTTAATATTTATTCACTTCAAACTTCTTCTGTAAATTTAAATTTTAAGCATATAATATGTGAAATTTTCTGAAATGAAAATTATGAAAATTATATTTCAAATAGATATCGAAGCAGAATGTCAAGATGACTTCATGAAGATCAGAGTTGGCTTCAATGGTTCGTTCAGTGGACTAGTCTACTCAGCAGGTAAACGCTCATTTTTAAAATCAAATCATAATTTTTATTTGCCGTTTATTCCTATTATTTTAATAAAATAAACTGTCTGACGGCAGCCAAGCCGGTACCAAAAAACCTGCCGCGCGACATTTTAACACCATAAAACCATTAATGTCAATTTATTTGGATAATTTGGCGTAAAAACAAAATGATTATGTATATTTAGATAGAGTAAAATTCGCTATATCGAATCTTACAACCTTGTTACCTAGAAGCGACGGGTTAGGCCAGACTTTTTCACTTTCCAATTGTCGTTTGTTGCTTGAGTTTGTTGTTTATTTTGGCTTTTTGTTTTTTACTGGGCTTTTAAATCGCTTTGCTTTTTCTCCGATCGCAAAACTTATAATATTATGATTTCGATACGATTAAAGATATGTTATACGAACGATTTGTTTTAAATGCCATACATAATATATTGATTAGATTTCCTTTACCTACCGATTGAGATTAAAGGCCATCATGCCTAGAAGTCTATTCGAAAACTAAATAGAGTTCCTATAGATGTTCAAAATTAGAAGTATCCTAGGACCTAGACAGTAGAAGAGAGCTAAGCTCTAGAGCTTAAGATAACGGAGGGTATAGTTACCATTATCATTTTATATTACATATTTCTTCATACATTGTATTCATTAATACTTCTTTGAGCTAGTTATATAAGCAGCTATCCAACCAACATTAAAACAATCACCACCACTTTAAATTTAGTTTGTTGTCAATATTAAAACGATTAGCTTTATATGTTAAGTGTGTCCCGTAATTTTCTAGTTCGGGTCATTTTGTAGCTTACAAATGGAGTCGGCTTTTTTTACAATTTACAACAATGTTAAACTTTTGCAGGTTATTCGTACGACCCGGACTGTATGTACATTAATGGTTCTGGCCGGGACTATTACGAGTTCTACATCCAGCTCAACAGATGCGGGACACTCGGCAGGAACAGCCAGCACGACGACACGAGGAAACATCCAACAGTAAGTTATTTATTTTCATGATCGTCTCCTTTCTCACTTTCATAACTTTATTAATGTTAAGTAAGTATACTTACCCAGAATTGTTCTAGTATTCTGTTTGCTAGCATTGAAATTTTGATTTCTTGAGAAACTCTACTTTCTGTATCCATAGCCATTTAACGATCGAGATGGAGAAGGCAAAATGACTCGACTCTTTGAAGTACTCGAAATTCATGAGGTACCCTTTTTGTCGTTAGGTTCACGTGGTTGATTTTTTTCCAGAAAAATCTAATGTGGAATACAATAACGGTACAATACAACCCCCTGATTGAAGAGGAGCTTGACGAACACTTCAAGGTGACCTGTGAATATGGATACGACTTCTGGAAAACGGTGACATTTCCGTTTTTAGACGTTGAGTAAGTGTTCTTGGATTTTATTGAATTCAATAATTCCCATATTGTATTTTAGACAGCAAAAAGATAGACGATAAAAGGATATACTGTGTTTGATTAAATTGCATAGTTTCAAATAAAAAGATAACAATCATCATCATCACCATCCCTTTTCTTTCCACTGTTCGACGGCTAATTACAATTTAAACGAACATCAAGATGACATTAATATTAATACAATACTAACGCCCTGTTTCCGAAAGGCAGATCAACGCATAAACTAACAAATCAACTGTCAAATCTCTTGTTACGTATCAAATGAGTTGCTAGAAGCATGGTTAAATTACTTAATTTAATCAGACTATCAGTTGACATAGCCACTACAATGCAAAAGCTATCAAATTTGACTCTAGAATCGTATGTTAACAGTCATTTACAGCCATATTAGTTGACATACACTTTGACCAAGTCTTCAGAAACCGGGCGTAAGATTTTAGAAGATGCAATCAAACAATAAACGCTACAATTCCAAATGGCTTTGGCTGGGGGCCTAGCCAAAATGCCATTAAGAAAGCGTTAGCGAAGTTTGAAAATGATAAAATGTATGGGATGACATAAGGCCGCGCTTAATCACGTGGTCCACGCTTAATCCTATACATTTTATCATTTCGAACTTCGCTAAAGCTTTCTTATTGGCATTTTGGCTAGGTCGCCAGGGTTTTCAGAACTGTCTTCCATGAAGCCTATTTAAAGCTTTTTATGTGTCTATTTGATAAGTAAAATACTTGAGTACGAAACGAATTGCGCAGTTCATAGTTCAATCCGTGGATCAATAGTAGAAATATCTATGTTGGAACTAATCGCGGAGAAAGTAAACGCTAGTTTATTTTGTCATTTACAGTACCGTCATCTATAATGTGTGTATATTCCAATTTTTTTAAAGCGGCTTTTATTCAAAATGTATTTTACAAAATTGAAATTACATTGCCTATCGTCGGAAAATCGATATACATTTTGACGATTTGATACTGTTTAAAGTTAAATTGTGGTCTATATATTAAAACTTACTGTAGCCCGCAGCAACAATCAAAATACGAGTATGAGAGCGCATATAAATCTAAATAATAAGGTAATAGAAATTGTAGATTGTGCGGTGATCCATCGAAACGCGTGTCGCCAGTAGACGGGGCTACACATTATTCATTGCATAATACATTTTTTTTGTGATACGATGCTCTTCTAGTAGCATCGAATATAAGAAGCAATGTATTAAGTATAATACAAAAAATTGGTGCCACCTACGTCACCTGTGGTGGCGACAAGGTCACACTTAGCGCTTGTATTACCTTACTATCAGCACCCCGCGGCTTCACCCGCGTACTCTCCATTCCCATGGGAGTACTCGGAATACGGGGATAAATTATAGCCTATGTGTTATTCTGATGTATAAGCTCTATTATTGTAAGGCATCAGTAAAATACATTCAGTAGTTTTTACGTGAAAGAGTAACAAACATCCACACTTACAAACTTTCGCGATTATAATATTAGTAGGATTATTTAGATTTCTATGTGTAAGCGTCATGCCACGGCATTCACGTTCATTTCACTGGCAAGGCGACTATAGATGTTTACAGTAAGGTATTTTTCGTAGGGTGGCGACAGGCAACCCTGTGGTGTTCACGCTGCAGCCACCCGAGTGCTACATGGAGATCCGCTCGGGGTACGGGGCCACCGGCGCGCGGGTCACGGGCCCCGTGCGTGTCGGGGACCCCCTCACCCTGCTCATCTACATGAGGAGTTCCTATGGTGAGGATACCTTAGTTACCTTAAGAAATTATTACGAATTTAGTACTCCTATGTATGTGAATGTTATTTTATTTTTTATTTGCCAAAAAACCTTTGGAGAAAATGTGAAAATGTAGTTTTTTCAAATGTGTAAATATTTACTTCTAAAGCGAGACTTTTTGGCCCGATTCCAGTTAAGCTAAAAGGGTCATGATTTTAGCGGTCTTTTTAATATTTATTATATTCAACCCTTGGCCGATTTTGACAAAAGAGGTGTCAAACGATTTGTTATTACGGTCCCGCGGACACAGGCTTAATTTTAACTGGCTTGATAAAATGGGGTTATGTTTATCGTAGCCGTGTTTTTAGACTTTTTATTTGTTTTAAATTTATAAGTTAGTTCATTATCGATTGAATCTAAGCCACCATTAACAGAGATTTGCGAAATATCACAATAGTTTTGAGTGTAGTCATTAACAAACAAACACACAGACATTTCAAGGTTCGGTGGTTACCGCTGTCGATGCGACTACACAGGAGCAACAGTAGAGACAACGTGTGGCTTAAGCCGTTAAATGAACATTTACGTATAGAATTTTAACGTACGTTCGAGACATATGGTTTGCGGCGAGCGCTCTACATTTCTTCCTTAAAATTTTATACCTGAAATATCAAACTCAATTTTGTCTCTGGACGGCGACAAAACAAGCACTGTTCTTCTATCTTAATCTACCTTTATGAGCCTTTGTAAATTAATTCTGTTAAATAATTAATTTGCCACAAACCACGTAACCCAGTCATAACTGTACCATGGTCATAAACTGACCGGTAAAAGGGCAAAAGTTAATCTTTAACGGTGTAGTTCGCGTGCGCCACTGCAATTCTATTGTTCGGTTCAATGATCTAGTAGTGATCGAATTCTTAATCAACGAATGTCATTGACATACGAACTGGGTCAGTACGGAGATTTACGTAAAGGCACATTTTACCATTCTCTAGAGCGTTAACACTGTATGAGCAATTGAGCACGTGCGGAGCATTTAAGACATTTTATAACTTATATAACCGTATATGACAACGATTCATTTTAAGGCGTATAATGCCTATATTCACTGTAAGTCGTAACAAAAGTGATATCAAAAGATGTATTTGAAGAATATTTCTACATATACTTATATAATGTTCAAAGGAGTTTTAAGGTTAGGAAAACAATATATAAACTTTTTAGTTTAATATAGTTTCATTTATCATTTGATTACACATAATTAGCAAGTTAAAAGCGTGTTATATACTTACCTCCATACAAAATCCAAAATGAACTTTAAAATTTAAGTAAATTTACAATACCTAATATAATAAATGAAATACCTACACAGTCTGTGTAGGTATTTCATTCTATTCTACCTACTCTATTTTACCTATCTTTAAACTATAACGCTAAGATTTTAAACCATTAATAGAGATAGATTTCAAGAGGTAGCGACTTATTCAAATAATTTTAAGAATCGATGGTATGGCGGTCATGACGCTAAAAGGCGCTGGATAAACTTTTTTTATACGTCTTGTTGGTGGTAAAACGGAGTCTGTTCTATGTCTGTCTATGGAGGGACAAATATCTAATACTACTATATATTAATACCTATTAACACCCAACAAAGCAATTTAAAAGTGGATATCTGCAATGTTTTTCGCAATTGTTTCGAGGAGTCTGATGTTTCTATATTATTAAAGTCCTGTTAACGAGACTTGTATTGGTGTCTTTTATTCTTGCTCATAATAAACTTGTTTATTTCAGACGGTTTCGATATCGTAGTTAATGATTGCTTCGCACATAACGGAGCTGCTAAACGGATCAAACTTATTGACGAATTTGGGTATGTGTTCTTTGTTATATTTATATATGAAAATTTAATATTTCTAAGAAATGCGTCATCCGGATATTGCGATTATATCCGCATGACGCATCTCTTAGAAAATCTGAGACAGATTGGTATGTTACAAGCCGTCTTTTAGTTTTTTTTAAATGTAGAGTAGCAATTAAAGATTCAAAGTATTTATTGGATACTATTATTACTATTTTAATCCCAATAAGGAGTATGAAATTGAGCAATGCACGCTCATCAAGGCTTAGGTAGCCTTAGAAGAAAAAGTTCCTAAGCAAGAAATGTGTTTTTTCGTCGTCGTTTTGGTCAATGGTAGAAGCATCTACACGTAGTTTCTTCTTTTTTTTTCGAAATGGCCTATGCTGTTGGTCTAAAAACCTTAACGCTTAATCGGTACAATAGATGAGCAGATGGCTCATCTAAAAAGATAAATATAAACACATAGTATTGTTCAAATATAAATATATGATATTTATATTTATAGCGTTAAATATAGAGCGGAGGATTTTCTCTATATCTCTCTCGTATATGACTCCGATTTAGGGACTCGCACTAAGCGAGTCGGATCATTTCGATTTTGGATTCAAAGCTTTTTACAGCCCATATTTATTTAAATATGGCTCCTCGTGAATCTTCGGAATCCTTCGTATCTTCTCAGATTTGTTTGTTAGTAACATCTGGTTACAGGTGCCCGGTGGACGACAAGCTGATCTCTCGGTTCCGCGGCTCGTGGTCGGAGGCGGGCGTGTTCGAGACGCAGGTGTACGCCTACATGAAGACGTTCCGGTTCACGGGCTCGCCAGCGCTCTACATCGAGTGCGACGTGCGCATGTGCCACGGGAGGTGCCCAGTGAGTTCATATTGCTGGTTTTAACATCTTATTGTCGACTCGAGAATTTTTAACATTGGAATTGGGTTTGGCATTTTACACGGCTTTCAGGGGGCTTAGTCAAAACGCCATTACGAAAACGACAGCGAAGTTCGTTCGATCGTTCGAAGTTGTGATTGGCTAAATAATAAATCACGTCGTCGATTGAACGATCGAGCGATCGACGACGTGATTTAGCCAATCATAACTTCGAACGAACGGACGAACTTCGCTGTCGTTTTCGTAATGGCGTTTTGACTGAGCCCCCAGATTGTTACTGCTTGATGGTGTAACTTGTAAGCATTGTTCCTCGTTTTAACATTGTCCATAGTTTTACATATTAAAGACAGTATTTGAAAACCTAGAATAATATTTTAAAAGTCTACTTATTTGTCTTTTAGGAAATAAATTTTAAATGCGTGCATGCATTATTACGTGACTGCAAACGCCAATATAAGGCGATGACGTCACTGACCAGTGAACTGAGTGCAAATTCTGAAGGATCCCTATTCTAAAGGATATGATACATTTAATGTTAAGTGTGTTCTGATATTTTTTTGTTACTATTACACAGCAAAATAATAACTATTAAATAACCTCGGGTGGGTAAATATTTATAAAGGTTAGGCGTTTGTCTGTATAATAAAAATATAATATACACTACTAGGTCACTCTAGGGGACCCCTCTAGGGGCACTACCAAGTGCGAATCAATTCCACACATATCTAGGAACCTATCCGGGTAACCTAGATACACGCGAAATATATTCCTCTGCGATAACAAAAAAGCTAGTCCCAGGCACAGACCACCTAGCCTAGGTTGGAATGGCTGTGGTCCCAGATGGTCCGTTTATATTTATAGGCGACTTTGACCATTTACCATCAGATAAAAAAATTCAAAATAAACCTTTAAGCCTTGGGGTATAGATGTTGATATTCACTGCTAAACGAAAAAAGTATATTTCATTTTCCTTTGTGTAATTTTGAAACTAGGTCAAAAGTTTACGCGTTTTAATTCTCAATGACTTTACTGCACTTCGGCATTTGATAATTGCCCAATGAATGGTAAATGATCGTAGAGATAAGATCTTCTCACGGCTGCACAATGGCATCTGATTAACATTACCTACTGTTAATAATTAGCAAGTAATTTTGTTGTTGGCCATATTTCTTTTTGTTGACAAAATTTACATTGTTGCGGTTTAATAGATATTACAATGTCCCCACCATGGCTCAGGCCTTGTCGTGGCGGTGGGGCTCAGTAGCCCAGGCTGAGCCCAACACCTTGGGCGAAGCGAATTGAGCCGAGGGGGATCAAAGGGGGCAAGGGGAGAGGACGGGAACCTTACCTCATTGTAATGTCCCGACGTTGGGAGGGGTTGTTTTGTAGTGCGGGACAACCCCTCTGTGGAGTTAGCATCGGTCCCCTAAGGGACTGACTAGTCGTCGAGGTGCCCTTTTGCCGGGGCACCCCACCAAAGGCGGCATTGGTACTCGCCAGGTTTTAGTGGGTAGATCTGCGTCCACTTATCAGCTTTCAGGCGCAACGAGTCCCAGATACCCGCCTGGGGAGACCCACTCCCCCGCGAGATGCCAGAGCGCATTTCCCGGCGTAAAAGAAAAAAAAATGAAAATTTTAAAATATATACGATATCGTAATATGTCTGTATCATCATCATCATCATTGACCTTTTACATCTTCGAAAGATGATTTAAACAGCGTCAATTATTGATTATTCAATAGTATATGTTTAATGTCTACTAAAAATATTTCAGTAAAACTGCTGGGAATACGTAGTACATTAATAATTACTACTACTAATAATTACTACCTACATTTATTATTACACCTCTGACGTAATAATATGTATATAAGACAATAAGTCTTTTTCTAATAATTATATTTATACGGCAAATTAAACCATGTGTTGCTCTGTAAAATAAAGATTTTATTTTCATTTTAACATTTAAAAAAAACACAAATAATTATCTTATTCTAGATATACAAAATATATTACCTGTAAAATAAAGAAACGACATTTAAAGTTTATTTGCCGATCTTTTAACAATAACACAAATTAAATTATTTTCCTAATATTTCTATTTTTCAAATCTTAGTTCGCTAACGTCATCTGTCAGAGAACACAAATTTTATATTTTAAAAAGTATTTATTTAATTTATTCATAAAGGGATCCTAGACATCTCTAGGTATTCCTTTACATCTCCCCCTCTAGGGTGAGAAAATTTCCTCGGAGATTTTCTCTTCTACAACTCCTTTTTTTCTTTTCAATCTTCAATTTCTTCTAATATGGAGGCTGGAATAAGTTTTGTTATATGGAATAGATTTGATTCAACCTTTTTATATCCTGTATTTATCTTATATATTGATTGCGATATTTTTTCTTCGATTTTAAATGGACCAATCCTTAACTCATCTAATTTTCTTCGATTTAGTTTGTGACCATTTTCAACATATACCATATCCCCCGCTTTAAAATTATAGTTTGTTCTTTTTTTATCCATTAACTTTTTGTTATAATCATGTGATTTAATTGTTCTTTCTAATGCAATTTTCCTATCACTAATCCAGTCATCTACTTCTTTTTTAAGTTTAAGTTCATTTGGAATTAGTGAAACATCGGTACCATCCAATAGGTATCTCGGTGCAAATCCTGTTATTGAGTGTTCTGTGCTGTTATATCTATCTACACAATTGTGAGCAATAGTCGTCCATGCTTTAGTATTTTTATGTTCATTTATTTTGCATCTTATTTTATTAACAAGTGTTTGGTTAAGCCTTTCGTTAAGTCCATTAGAAAATGGCGAATTCACTGCCGTGAAAATTACTGCGATTGATCTTTCATCTAAAAATACCTTAAATTCTTTTGAGTTAATTCCGGGATATTGGTCTGTGAGTACCATGCCAATTTCATTACAATTCGGTACAATATTCATAAGTTTTATAAAGTCCTTTGCATTTTGTGTTTTTGAGGTTACTATATATGCATATCGAGTGAAGTGGTCGACTAAAAGATGCAAAAACCTTTTTGTTGATCGTGAGCCACCAAATCCGCCAATTGTGTCTATTGATACGATTTCAAATGGCTTTGTAGCAGGGCCTAAATATGACATTAAACCATATTTTGCCTGTCCTCTTGTTTTATTTTTTATACATATTTCACACTTTTTACACATTTCAGTAATATTTTTACTTAAATTTTTTGCTGTATAAAATTTTCCTATTTTCTTTTGCATTTGTTTTATACCTATATGACACATACTTTCATGAATTATTTTTATAAGTTTTACACTGAACTCCTCTGTCAAAACTATTTTATCTTGTTTTCTTATCCTCTTATAATATATATTGCGTTTATATATTAGCTTGTTCTTGTATTTTTGAATATCTTCATTTCTCTTTTGATCTGTTAATATGTCATTAAATGTTATTAAATTTATTAATTTTAATTGTTCATCTTCATCTTTATTAGCTTCTAATACTGGATTTCGGCTTAAGCAATCTGCCTCTAAGTTATTAATTCCTGGTGCATATTTTATTTCAAAGTCATATTGTGACAGATAATAGGATAAATCTCCTAACTCTTCGTCTGTTCTTGATTTTATATTCAAATTTTCCAATGGCTTATGGTCCGAATATACTGTGAAACGCTTGCCTATTAGCCAGTACTGCCAGTATTTTATGGCCTCCTTAATGGCTAAGCACTCTAAATATATAGCTTTTTTTCTCTTTTGGGCTACATTTAATTTTTTTGAAAAATATGCCACAGGTTTTTCTTTTCCATCTGGTTGAATTTGCTTTAACACTGCTCCAATACCTTCTAATGATGCGTCCGTATATATATTTATTGGTAAATTATAGTCAAAAATTTCTAGTATTGGTTGTGAACACAGTAATAGTTTAATTTTCTCAAAAGCTTCTTGGCAATCTGTTGTCCATATGAATTTTTGGTGTTTCCTTAGTAGATTATGTAATGGTTCTAAAATTATTGAACTGTTAGGTATATATTCACGGTAGAAATTGATTTTTCCTAGAATTTGTCTAATATTTTTCTGATTTTTTGGTGTTGGGAAATCCCTTATTGAAATTAAATTATCCTTTACTGGTCTTACTGTATTATCTTGTATGATATGTCCAAGATATTTTACTGAATTGGTTGCAAATCGACATTTTGTAAACTTAAGTCGGAAGCCTTCTTTTTCTATCGCTTCTAAAAGCCGTGATAAATGGTTTATGTGGTCATTATAAGACTTTGAAAATATTAAAATATCATCAATGAAATTTACTGCAAAATCTGTTAACCTGTATTTTCTCAGTATGTTGCTTAATATTCTTTGAAATATAGCTGGTGATGTTTTCAAACCAAATGGAAGACATGTCCATTGGTAGTGGCCTTCCTGGGTAACAAAGGCAGTTTTCTTTCTATCTTCAATTCGGAGAGGAATAGACCAGAATGCAGAATTTATATCTAATGTTGAAAAGTATTTACAATTTCTGGTTTTCGTGACCAAGTCTTCTATTAAAGGAAATGGTTGAGCCTGAGGTACTACCACTTTATTTAAATCTCTAAAATCGATACACAATCTTGTTTTTCTATTGTCTTCTTTTTTAAAAGCTAGGGTTACTGGTGCTGCAAATGGGCTGTATGATTCCTCTATAAGATTTCTTTCAAGCAATTTTCGTATTTGTTCTTCTATTTCCAGTTTATCCTCTATTGAACATCTGTAAGGTCTTTTACTGCAGTATTTATCCACAAGAAGGTCTATGCGTGCCTCATAATCCTTTACTGTTCCAATGTCGTATTTATCCTTTGCAAAACTTGATTTATATTTTTCTATAAGTGTATTTATTTCTGATTTTTGTTGACTATTCAAATGACTCAGATCCATTTTAAATTCTGTATCTTTTATATGTTCATTAAAGTTTATAATATTCAAGTACTTTATATTTTCATTTTCACTAGGTTTGTTTTTAAAATATATTTCCTCCTTTTTAAAATTTTCTTCTGACTTTTGTTCGATTTCCAGATTTTCATTCTGAATCAAATTAAACTCTTTTATAATATCAAGTCCAATTAGGAAATCATATTTGAAGTCTTTTCCATCTACAATATAAACATCGATTTTCTTCTCGATATTAAAGATCATAATTTTTATTTTTATTAAGCCTTTTGTCTTTTTTACACCATTAATTGTTACTAATTTTGTATTGTCGTATATATTCTTTTCTTTTTCTTTTAGTCTTACTAATTTTGAATTTATTAAGGAAACATTAGAGCCTGAATCATAAATACCAAATATGTCTAATTTTTCTTCTAATGTTAGTTTTACTTTAATTAATGGTGTAATTATTCGTTTTTTGACTCACTATTACTTAATTCAACATCTATTACAGTGTTGTTTACATTTCTATTATAATTTTTCCTTTTCTCGTAATCATCAGTTTGCTTAAACCAGCATTTTTCTTCCGAATGAAATCGACTACCTTTATTTAGATTTTCACAAATTTTGCAAGGTGTATATTTATCAACTCTTACTTTATTATGTAATGTACTTCTCTTGAATATATTATAATTATTTTTATAGACTATTTGTTCATGTTTACCAATTTCATTGAAAAGATTTGCAGTTGATATTATTGATTCATTATTAATTTTATCCATTATATAATCTGGTAGACCCATAACTATAAGATGAATTAATGTCTTTGTGTCAATATTTTTATTTATCTCTAGTAACAATCTTTCTTTTTTTGTAGCATATTCCCGTAGTGAACCTCCTTGAAATTTAAATGTGAATGCATATTTCACTTGTGACCAACCTTTGTTTTCGTATGTTTCACAAAAATTTGTTTTCCATATGGCCCATCCTGCGTTTACTGTACATTTTATTAACATACTAGTATACCAATCTATACACTGTTTTTCGAGTAAATATTTTAAAGTCTCAACTATTTCTTCATCCTTTAATATCTCGAAACGTGTACATTCAATCTCAAAATCATTGATCCATTGGTTGGCATTTGATGTTTTTCCTGAAAACTTCTCGAGTAAAAATCTTTCTGCTATTTTCGCTAGATTTTTATTTTCAGTGACCTTACTAGTATTCTTATCAGTGAAGTTTGTTTCGTGCGTAATTTCATCTAAATATTGGTTACCAAATTGTAAATTTTCACCTTCATCTAAGTATGTTTTCCTCAAATCTTCGGTTAAGGGAATCCATATTTTTCGTGTCTGGTGTCTTTTCTTTAGTGTATTCTTAATTTTGGTGAAAACATCCGTAGCTGTTATAGCAGTGTGTTTGCTTACATATTTCAAATCATCGGGAATGTCAAATACGCGTCCATCGGGTGTCTCAATTGAAATTATACAGATTACATTGCTTTTACTATCAGATCCTGCTAACGCAGCAAATGTAAATCTTAACTTTTCCATTTTTTTTACTAAAAATGTCGTTTTATAAGACAATAAGTCTTTTTCTAATAATTATATTTATACGGCAAATTAAACCATGTGTTGCTCTGTAAAATAAAGATTTTATTTTCATTTTAACATTTAAAAAAAACACAAATAATTATCTTATTCTAGATATACAAAATATATTACCTGTAAAATAAAGAAACGACATTTAAAGTTTATTTGCCGATCTTTTAACAATAACACAAATTAAATTATTTTCCTAATATTTCTATTTTTCAAATCTTAGTTCGCTAACGTCATCTGTCAGAGAACACAAATTTTATATTTTAAAAAGTATTTATTTAATTTATTCATAAAGGGATCCTAGACATCTCTAGGTATTCCTTTACATGTATGTTAATATGGATTCTATGCCGTGGCCATGGTTGCTGTCAGTGGCGTAATTACAGGGTGGCGAGTCGGCAAAATGCCACGGGCCCCCAGCTGAAAGGGGCCCCCGGTCGCAGGAGAATTCCAACTCCCTACATTTATTATTACACATTTAGTAAAAAAAATGTCTTTTTGCGATGAATTTGCCACGGGCCCCGAACGGTATAGTTACGCCACTGGTTGCTGTAGAATGATGCATGGTGCGATGATTTGTAACACCTTTTTGCTAATTTTAATCTAGGAAATAAAGTGATTTGAATCATATTATAATTTCTAATTTCTAGTCGCAGCCGTGCCACTGGCGCAACATGAAGAGCGTTAGTCGTCGGTCGGCGCGGGACGTGGCGCCGCCCGCGCGCCTGTCCGAGAACATCTCGCTGTTCCAGTCGCTGCGGGTGCTGCAAGAGGGAGAGGAGGACGAGCAGATGTCTCGCGCTGGTGAGGAGCTGTCTACTAAAACAAGCTGGTCGTCACACGGCACATGAGATATAACAGCGTATTGTCGTTTACGTCATGGCATTCGAGTTTTTATTGCCAAGACACGCCGATATCAATACTGTGAATTTATTGTGTTCGTGGCCAACACTTACCAATAGGCGGCTGCCCGTTTGCCTATGCAACGCAAAAAAAAGTTCAGTGAGTTGTTTCTTAAGCCACTTTTAGGACTGAATAAACAGAATGTGACAGTGAATTAACGTGACGTTATAAGTTAGACTACTAAAAGAGTTTGAATGTGGCACCGTTGTTCTCGTGTGACCCGATTTTAGCGCGGTATTTTTTATAAATTGATTTTCCACCGATCTTAAGAGACATGCTTTATCACAACAGGTGCAGTCGTTTAAAGGTTACCAGTCTTTTCGTTATTTTTTTTATAACCTTATTATTTTAACTACAGCGCCCCTGGAAGGTCAGACGTGTATGAAGACATCAGCGCTGTCCGCCATGCTGGCGTCGGGCGGAGCGCTGGTGGCGGCGCTAGTGGGGGCGCTGCTGGCGGCGGCGCGGCGCTGCGGTCGGCCCGCGCGCGACCCGCACCACACCTACGTGCCGCACAAGGGCCGGATCAGGTAAACATACCGGACACCTACCTTCCATTGGACACTCGGGGTATCTCCCCGTTCAATGCGGCTTCAATTCTACGACCATCCTACATTGGGCACTCTGGTACCCCCTCTCGATGGGGCATCATTCCCATCAGCCCTATAACCCTTGATACAGTAAGGCTTCATGTTCTGGTGAAACAACTGCACCCTGTATTGTAGTAGCTTTAAAAATAATAACTTTTTTTTATTTAATTATCAGAACCAAACAAATGTTTAATGAATACGATGTGTACTAGCTATACTTGAGCTCAAGAGGCAAAAATAGGTATCCCGAACATTTTATAGCTCAACATAGCATATTTTACACTAAATATAACATAACATACAAAGCTGAACTAGCCTCAATTTTATAGGTGTCAAGTCTGATTTTACAATAAATACTCATTTGTAAAGAACTGAAAAAGCAGTGAATGATGTAAGTGGCTCAGGAAATAATCGTTAAACTTTGTGAAGTAGTCTACTAGTAGTTAGCTAGCTAGGCTATTTGATTTTCTCCTGATAATGTTCTGTAGATTATTGTGAATGCTTGTGAAAATTTTGTAACAAATAAAATAAGAAGGTCTGTGTCGTATTTTTTATAGTACAGTACATCGTTGGATGTAGTCGACTAAAGTGCTCTTATTATGAATTTTACTGTATAAAAATATATAGGTATTATATTATTAGATATTACTAATTTATTCCATCTCATTAAATCTAGAATCAGAGAAATATTCGTTCCAATAGTTTATAACTTTGTGACAAAAATGCTAGAAGTCGAGAATGTTCTCTCTCGGTGCTAATTGGTGCTATTTATGTAATACACCACTGTAGGGAAAATCTCACGTTAAGATTTTATACTAGGTACGTCTACCTATACAGGGAAGAAATGTTTATTTAAATTTTAAGCCCATATTGATTATAGCTTATAAATAAACTATACAAATATAAATCGCTAGATATTAAGTTTGAAAAAAAAATTGGTTTTCTGTAAAGCCGGTTTGTGGACGGTAGTTTGACGTGACAACGTTAAACATTACATGCAGTACGAACCGAACTAAGCCGATCGGTCGAGCCGATCATGCCTCTCTCGTTCGTGCCGCGCTCTCGCTTTGGAAACGCTACATGACGTCATCTTTTTCGTGCATGCTGCCCGTAATATCGAGTTATTAAACGTTGTCACGTCAAAAGTTTAGTTTGTAAGAAAGTGACGAATAGTGAGGACTTGTATTTTTGTATAAAATATGCCTCCTCCTGTTTGGCCTTTTAGTATTAAGTCATGTGATACGTAAAATTGCTTAGCCTTATGTCATAAAATAAAAATATATTTAATCCGAAATAAAAATAAAAGCAGCTAATATTTTTTTGAGATTTTTTTAAACGAAAAAAGAATTAGTCAGGTTATAAGAGTTTTAAATTTTATCTTGAAAACAAATTGCTATCACAAAATACATAACAATTACACTTTAAGAGTTTCAGCTTCTTGGTCTCTAATCGCAAGCTATCAATATTTCTTGGAGATGTTTTTTTTTATTGACATAAGTATACGCTAGGCAGATTGAATATTATTTATTAGTTAGTTAAGTTATTTAATTTACTATAATTTAGTATTTAAGTAATGAATAAAAAACCTAAGTTTAAGTTTGTAAATAGATAATTTAACTATTTTTGTACAAGACGATTTAAAGAATAAATATTGAGTAAACTATGTATGTTTTTTTTGGTATAGATGGGTATAATCTTTTGACTATTCTATTGCTCTATTGCTTCTTAATCTATTATAGATCACATATTATACATATAAATAATTATAGCCTGTTTACATTGGTTTCTCTGTCTCTCTGTGGGTCCCAGTTTTAACGTATGTCTGTGGTTTCCCGAGATAGTATCCAACGATCTTTTGTTTCCCATTTTAGATTCGTACGAACGAAGGAACGAGTGGTGGTGTATTTTTCCAGTATTTGAACCTCAATATTAACCGAGTTTGAATATTCATTCGGCGCACTGACATTATAAAATTATGACGACTTTTTCAAAGGTAACTTGTCTTGGCTTTTATTGAGGGAGGCCTATGCTCAGCAGTTTACGGATAAAGGCTGATGATGATGCAACTCGTAAGAATAGTCAGGTTGTGATAAAATAGTGTAAGTATTTTATCACAGTAAATAATTTTGCAATGTCATTTTGCAGAACGTTTGCCAAAATCAGCAACAAGTATAATAGAAGTATAAAATAATAAAACCAAATATATAAAAAAAGTATAATAAAAATACACACAATCAATATAAAACAACAATAAGTTTGTAACAATATATCAAAATTATTTATTTGTCATCATAATATAGAATAGAAAATCTTTATTTCAGACACAAGTATGCCCATATTATTGTTAGTTTGTTAGTTACAATATTAGCTTATAATTATGTATAAATATTATTAATATACTTAACTAACATTTTTACTTCTTACCAGTCTTGCATTAGAAAGCATTCGGTGAACTTGATTTTTATGCATTTGAAGTTAATGTCAAAGGGTAAGTAAGCAATATAATCAAAACGAAGTTAGTAATAAAATAGCTATGCGAGTCACATATAGCTAGCTTCAGTCGGGTTAGATGCAACTGTTTTAGCAAGTATTACAATATTAATTTTCCTATCATAATGTTCGATAGATAGTCTATGTTACAAAACTGTTGAGATATTAGAATTATATTTGGCACGTTTTGATGTTTGGAATTAAACTTCCCACGCTCCGCTAAAAGTGACAAAACTTGTGAATATGTCCGCGTTACTTAATGAATTATATTAAATAACAATAAGACGTTATTCCCCATCGTAAAATGTTTATATAATCATTAAATGTATTAATTGTGTAATAATGAAAGTACAAGGCTTTTTTTGTTATAACACACCAAATTAACCTAATGACTTTGTTTTAGTTATGGGTGCCGGGTGGTAACGGAAATGAATTTCATAGATTTTATTTTCGTTTTTTAAGCTATTGCATAGCTTCTATCGCGGGCCTTGAGCGCGGGGACCGAGTACAGAAATTCCGTAACGAAAATAAAAACCTAAGGCTCCCCACTCCGACGGGCACGGAGGTGTGGCCGAAAAGAAACGACGTTAGACGATGCATGCATCGTCTAACGTCGTTTCTTTTCGGCAGTCTTCGACACGGTGTTTGTGTGCTTGCAACTAGACGTATTGTACGACACTACGAAGCTCGCACGAATAACAATAAAATATAACACATGTATTGTAAAATAATAAAAATATTTTAAACAATATTAGTTAATATTGTTTAAAATATTTATATTTTTTTATTTATTTAATAAAGGAAAAAAAAATGTTTTCTTATCGGTCACCACGCTCAAAAAGTGTAACTTGAATTAATATCAAAGAAAAAGAAATACTGCATTAATAATTAAAATAAATAAATAATTATAATTGCATAAGTTGATACAAAATGCTATGCAATAGCATTACCGCGGCAGTCCCCGAGTGCCACACGTCTTTTTTTTTTATAAATTTAAGTTGTGATAAAGAAAATGTATCAGTCAACGGACGTATATTAATCTATATATTCATATCATTAGAAATATGTTATCAACATCGAAGTTTGGGGCCGCTCATATGCTTATTATAGCAGGGTTCCAAACTCAAGCTCTTATAGAGAATATTAAAACTGTTGCTTTTAATGACATTTTTTTGTCTAAGAAGGTACTTAAGGCCAAAAATAAATTAAAAATGCCTATGAAATATAATAAGCAAAAACAATACTTTTTTTAACTTAGTTATAGTAGTAGTATAAACATTTTAAAGGCGATATAATAAAATAATTTATATCTAATAAAAATAAATATCTTTGGATTGTATTTTCTATTTGTCAACGGGCAGCTTGTCTATGACTTGTTTCAGGTAATCTATGGCACCGTCTAGTATTTGTACTTCGCATTCCTTTAGTAATCTTACATTTTTCCTGAAAGGTAAAAAAACGATTTCAACATTACGACTTAGACCATAGATTTTTTTGTTTATATAAGGCGGCAAACGAGCAGTATAGATATAAGGAGTCCGAATGATATAGGCTTTTGCTTATTATTAATTTACTAAATAATAAACCTAGATCTTAGTTCTCGTTTATGCCACTGGCTGCGCTAGAATCGATTGTGTACCGATGCTATTGTAGCGGACCAATCAGCGCCACCATACTTTCCGCGTAAAGATTTAAACGAGTACTTATCAAAGAAGGCGTGCTTTACCGGAAAAAATTTTGTCATCTAAATTGAGACCATTCGTTCAACATTGCATTCCGACTGCTTATATCTATACTCCGTGAGTCGGAGCCTTATGGTGAATACCGACGCACATAGACAACCACACAACCAAATGTGATGCAGTTGGACGAAGATGCGTTGCCCTCCTTTTCCATGAGCCACCGAAAACTCACACACCGCACGAAACGCGACAGCGTAGCTGTCACTTTACGCCGGTATTATATACACTGTTATTTATATTAGTTTGATAGATCAGTTAGTTGCCAGAGGGCGGTAGTGTCTTCTGATGATAATATCGACGTCACCCTTGAAATATGGAACTACCAAAATCTACTATACTATGATAGTGATTATCTTGCTATTTATGAATGAATGAATGAATGAATATTCTTTATTGCATACAACACACAAATTAACAGACACAAGATAATAAATTTAAAATTTACAGAGTAAGTGCAGACACAAAGGCGACTTTATCGCTAAAAAGCGATTTCTTCCAAGTAACCATAGGGTAAAGGAAATATTTATTATAAATTATGGGTGGTGCAGCTAAAGTATTATAATCAAAATATAAATATATAAAATACATACAAACAGTATAACTATAAAGATAATATATACATATAATGCATACTAAATTTAAACACATACATACACATACATACATATAAATACAGCGATATATACATACATACATACACACATACAAGTTCAGCATTATAAATATCACATGCAAATGGAGACATTATTATGTAGATTAATTAAAAGTCATTAAAATAGTGATTTTTAACCAATGATTTGAAATTATTAAGGCTTTTAGCTTGCCTGATATTAGCAGGTAAGGCATTCCATAATAAAATGGATTTCATTGTGAAAGATAAACTGATATTATGATATTATACGGGGTTTATTCTGTTTTAATAAAAAAAAAAACGATTGTTTTAAAGCACTATCTTCGAATGTCTGTATCTTTATGTTAAACAAACCGGATTATACACAAAAAGTTAAAAAAGACAACCAAAAAAAATATCGCATTTTTTCACTTGTATCATGTCAGGCCACGCCTACACTATGATACTTCTTCGTATTTCAATGCGTTCAAAGTACACCCTGTATACATAGTATATCAGTATAACTCACACGTGTGGCGACAGTCCCTCGCGGTCGTCCATTTTGTAGGAGCGCCTAATGAGCATGCAGCGCGTGCGCAGGTACTCGTACGCACGCCGGTCTATCTCCGGGATCACCGCGCTCGCCCCCTCCTCCGCCGAGACTAAGTCAAACACCAGACTCTCCGTGGACTGTATCTTCTTTAGTTCCTCTAAAAATATATAATTTGTTTTTATTCACAAGGGGGTCCGTCGTTTTGAAGTCTATTATAAGGCCATCGACCACACAACCTATAGACTCCTAATGTTTGATGTTTCGTATTAAATGCATTCTGGCAACTAGCTGAGGTGAGACGAAAGGGGTTGCAATGCTGTGATTAGCTAATTCAATGTCATACATTACCAATCACGGAACGTTAAAAAGAAATGGATATATTTCGCAACGGGAAAGAATCAGACGACACGATAGTTTCGAGTACATTGTTTACGGCTTACATCGGAATTATAAGTCAGATGTGTTGCCAGAACCCGTTCCTTTGTTATTAGGAGTCTATGGGTTATGTGGTCGATGATTGAGGCTTATAGGCCTAGGCCCTAAGTCCAGAAGTGGGCGAAAAAATGGCTGCCGTTGATGAATGAATGTGGGACGTATAAGAGCTTTCAGCAATTCAAAAAAGGACATCCTGACTCAGCAAGTTCATACAAATATTATTTTGCTGCTGTATCTTTATAATATATTATAGCAGGACTGCTGCCAGACGGTTGTATTGGAGAGCGCTTATTAAATCTAGCGTACAGTAAACAGGCGGCTCCTTGAGCTGGATGCCAGACGCGACGAGCTGAAACCCGACCACCTGCGGCTATCAGCTATAATTGTGTAAACGGTGTGCTCTCGTGCCCGCAATGTGCGAGAATTTTCACAAACAAAATTGACTACATAAGCCTCATGCGAGCACATCAACGGCAAAACCGGAGTCGAAGGCGGTCGCCGTTGCTGAAATCAAATCATTTTCAAAAACTTAAGACTTTTCTACTTTACATGATGAAGAATTACTCGTAAAATTGGCTACAAATACAAAACCCTTAACTGTACTAATTAAGAACTAAGGAAATCTAAGTTCAAGGCATAAGCCAGGGGGCCTAGCCAAAATGCCATTACGAAAGCGCGGTCGGATTGACATAAGACCGCGCTTAATCACGTGGTCCATCCTATACATTTTATCATTTCGAACTTCGCTAACGCTTTCTTAATGGCATTTTGGCTAGCCCCAGGTTAGTTTTAGTCAAGGTACCTTGATTCATAATAAAAATCCTTATAAACGCGAGCAGCTCTGGACTGATCGGGTTTGGCGGTGGGTAGAGGTTGTAGTTCATCACTTGGTTGTCTTGAGCGTTCTTGTCCTCCTTCGCAGTGTCGTTCAACTGACCCAGCTTCTTCAGGAGCGCCAGCCTTTCGTACCGGAGGGGGTCCTTCGAACTGATGCCCAATGCGAGGGTTAGACTATCGTGCTTGTTACCTGGATACACGAACCTGAAAAGTATACATAACTCTTTTAGTAAGAACTAAGACAATGTGTGTGTTACGATAGATTGTATGTCTGTAAGTTATTGAAGCTTAAAGAAGCGATATTGTAATTAGGACATTCATCCGTTGCTAGATCGTAGTGTCGAAGTTCTCCTAAAATAATATAATAATTGCCGTTTCGAGATACAAAACGCAAAATGTAGAAAAATTATTAGGCTTTTAAGTTAGAGAGCAAGTTTTCAACATCCTATAATTTTTTAATGTATATAAATAAAAATTAATAATAAAAAAAAAATGCTAAGCACATAACTCGAGAACGGCTAATTCCGATAATGTTTTTTATGTTAAAATACACAAAGATGTTGGTTGATGTAAATTACAATATTAAGTTGTGAATTTACATTTGAAAGTCTAATTTTGATGAAGATTGGTGCTTCTTGAATAGAGAAATTATTTATATAGATCTGGTTGACTTGTGTATTGTGGCTTGAGGTGGCACAGTCTAAACAGCACCAATACTTCCGTCCTCCTTAAATGTCTTTTTTCTCTTTTTATCACAGCGGAAATGCTATTGGGCTAATAGTGGGTCGTCGTCGGAGGTGGGATATGCGAGACTCCCAGCGCGGGGTTATTCCCGTTCGCCACCGCCAGTATTGCCCCCTCCGGTGGCGACTGGGAATTATTCTAAAAAAATATCCCAGTCGCCACCTCCGGGGGCAAGCGGGATTGTTGGTAGTAAAAATCCCAGTGGCCACCCCTAAATATAGTTAACATAAAAACTAGGTATGCTACCTATTATCTTAATTTTTTTTTTTGGAATGACAAAGAATGTTAATTTTATTAAATTTCTGATTAAAAAATAGAAGTACGTAGGGTTAATCAAACGAGAGAGTTACAATATTTATAAATTGGTAGAAAATTAAACAAACATTATTTTTTACTATTTTTATTTTCAAAATCAACTATTTTAAACACAAATCCAAAATCACAGATAATTAGGTACTTTCAATAGAATATAAAATATTTCTTAAAATATACTTGAAAAAACAATTCTCCGCCTTCTTAAATCTACATTTTCATTTCCAAAATCAACAAGTTTTATACAAATTCTAAACAATCACATCAACAAGTCAACAATCATTTCTATAGGAAAAAAAATATTATTAGAAAATATACAAAACAAATAAAGTATTACTCTGCCCTAATAAAAAAAATATTTTTAACAAAATTAAAAGTATGCACTAAGCATAATGAGTATTTTCAAATAATCACAGACATAACGAGACTCTACCCTACCCTAATCAGTATTAGAAAAAATCACAGATGCGTCCTCTCAATTAAATTCGTCATTAATGTACTCGTATCACAGAGTATTTACAGTAATTGGGTTTTATATGTAAAAAAAAAACTTAGAACTAGATATTTTGCTACTTTAAAAAAAAATACTTAGGTAATTTGTTATGACTGGCACAAATCAACATCATTATTTAGGTACCCATAATTGACCTACGTTATTCATTGATCGTCATCAAGTAATGAATAATTTGTTTAATTTACCATACCTCTTATGCTTTTTTTTTACCTTTTTTTATTTATTTTCATTGCCAAGAAGCCTTAATGCCTTACAGTTTCTAAAAAATGACCTACTGATATATTGCCATGTAACAGCTCTAACTGAATATCCAAAATAAATTCATCAGTAAGGACATTATTTTTCTTTCTTTTTTTAAAAGGTGTCATTTTGGTTTTATTAATGTTATCACAAACACTGAAATATGCAGAATCTTTAACCAATACATTTAATAAATGAATAATATTAGGGTTCTTTTTTCCAATTTCTTGGTTTAATTTGTGATTCCAAGCTTCCAAGAAGTTAGTGGTCCTATGCTGCTCTCCGTAAGCACACCAAATTGGAATAAATTCTTCCTTCAGCCATTTATATAAAATATTTTTTTTATTAGGGCAGAGTAATACTTTATTTGTTTTGTATATTTTCTAATAATATTTTTTTTCCTATAGAAATGATTGTTGACTTGTTGATGTGATTGTTTAGAATTTGTATAAAACTTGTTGATTTTGGAAATGAAAATGTAGATTTAAGAAGGCGGAGAATTGTTTTTTCAAGTATATTTTAAGAAATATTTTATATTCTATTGAAAGTACCTAATTATCTGTGATTTTGGATTTGTGTTTAAAATAGTTGATTTTGAAAATAAAAATAGTAAAAAATAATGTTTGTTTAATTTTCTACCAATTTATAAATATTGTAACTCTCTCGTTTGATTAACCCTACGTACTTCTATTTTTTAATCAGAAATTTAATAAAATTAACATTCTTTGTCATTCCAAAAAAAAAAATTAAGATAATAGGTAGCATACCCTAGTTTTTATGTTAACTATATTTAGGGGTGGCCACTGGGATTTTTACTACCAACAATCCCGCTTGCCCCCGGAGGTGGCGACTGGGATATTTTTTTAGAATAATTCCCAGTCGCCACCGGAGGGGGCAATACTGGCGGTGGCGAACGGGAATAACCCCCAGCGCGCGATGCTTCTCGTCGCCAGTCTATGGTACTAAAACTATTTCGAGTTGCCTTCAGCGGATTGAAGATGAGTGTCACGGGTTTGACTAGCACAGGGCACCCCCCGCGACCGTTCAGCTCCTTCAAAGGGGCTAACCAGGCTTCCTTCTATTATAGAGATTCGATAACCTGAATCAGCCATGCCAACATTGGTTCTTTTCTGCTGGGGTACCCTGCCTACCCTGACTCACGTTGGATAGGAGACTGGGGGTGCACTTAGCGACAATCCTGCGCAACATCGCCCTGGAATCCATATAACTATTAACATTTATCTGTATTGGATAAGGCTTCTTTTAGTTTCCTGGTCGGCAATGGCCTTTTTCTGCGAGACAGTAATGTCCCAGGAGGCCGACGAACGGGTGAGAGAGGAGGCCGCCGATGTGGCCTCCCCCCGTAGACAACAAACAGGGTCGCGCCGGAGGCGCTACTTAATGCGTTTCCAGTAACACTCTTGTCCTCGTGTCAGGCTCGGGATGGGATCCGGCCAAGTGGTAGCCGGGCAGTCCTCCTATTGTGGAGAATCTGGTCTTGCCGGGACCAGTATGTCGCTGAGGGTCCATCCTGTTGCCTGTTTTCCAGGTCCCATCATTTTCATCATTAATCAGCATTTACCTATAGTGTTCTAAAACTATTTATTCTTAATAATATCGAGCAATCACAACGTCAATAGCTAGCGTGACGTCATCAGTCCATTTTCCAATCACGCTTCGTGAACACCCCCTATAATGTAGGTGGTAAGACGTACGAAATTGAGTTGTACGTCAATTTTATAACGACCCTGTATGATGGTGATATAACAGATTATGTCACGAGTTATGCCGTGTACAGTGAACATGAAAAACGTGTGGTTCTTTTGTATCTAGCTCCACATAGTTTACTAAGTGGGAATTACATCAACCGTCTTGATCATCGGCGACATTGTACACTTGCTAGTGGATGGTTCACCGGATTTTCTGCTGGTTTTCCGAATGAGCCGATTTGAGCCTTCACGACCGTTTTGGTACCTTTCGCTCAGATAATACGCGCGTAAAATGACAGTTATGCTGTCGCGTTTCGTGAGATTTGTGAGTTTCCGGTGGCCCAAATTTATGCAAAATGAGGGGATAAAATGGGGAGGGATAGGCAACGCATCTGCATAACCTTTGGTTGTGTGGATGTTAAGGGGCGTCGATAGTCGCAAGGCTTCGCCTGTTCGTTTGGCTAACTATGCTATAAAAAAAAACATGACCAAACCATTTGACCGAATGTAGGTGCGCGGCGCACACAATTTTTCCTATCAGTAAATTATTATTATACGCGATACATCATGAAGCTTATTGAGAGAGGTCTATACTGCGGTGGATGATTTCCGATATGATGACGAGTGATATATTTACCCATTGTGCAGGAACATGTCACAGTTGGGCCTGGCTCCGTAGAATATGAATATCTGTTCCTCCGGCTGGAAGTCTCGCAGCGCGTAACACTCGCTGCGGTCGAGAACTTTGTTGTAGTCGGTTGTAATCTGATCATCAATAAATTACAATTATATATTATATTGACGAGTATTAAAATGGCAACACTGCAACCATGTTGCTTGTAAACTGGTGCTATAATTACCCGGCTATATAAGTCAGCGAACTATCCGAAACACATCAACCATGTAAGACATGTGTTGGCCAGAGCCGTAAATAGCCGTTTTTGCGCCATGTGCGAGCTTCTATAACTGCGCCCTTAGCAAACCGCAAAAAATAATAGTCCTGCCTGTTCCGGCCACTCTTGCGACCCCTGAGTCTACGCCCTGTGCCTGGGCACCGATGGCAACGCCCTATTTACGACTCTGGTGTTGGCAACAGCTTTATGGAAGAGCCGTACCACTTGATTTCGTATATTGCGTAGTCTGGCTGTCACTGCCGACAATGTGTCTGGCCATTCTGTTACAGCCACACATTTCAGCGAAGTGGACTTAACCCCGTTCAGAACATAAGAATAAAATCTGTACATAGAATTGCCATACATACATATTATGTTTACCTATACATTTCAATTTATTCTTTTGTTGGAACAGTTGAGGGCAGGGATGTTATGGATATGAAATTTCGGATACAGATTGGATACGGATATGAAATTATTTCGGATAATTTCGGTTACGGATATTAGATTTTTAAAGAATTTCAAAAGTATGTAAAAAATAAATTGCTAATAAAATGGTTGTATTTGGTAGGAACGAAAATCTGTCAGATAAATGTTGAGTGTTTTCTATCTAAAATGAAATAATAAAAATAAATTTTATTTTTCACATTTAGTATAAATTCTTTTATTGTATACATAAATTATTAAATAAATAAATAAATAAAATTATTACTATTACGGCCTGTTTCACAATCTCCAGATAAGTTCCCAATAGGCTATCGGCAACATATAATTTGACAGATACTCCATACTCTATCTGTCAAATATGTTGCCGATAGCCGATTGGGAACTTATCTGGAGATTGTAAAACAGGCCCTTACTTAATCAGTAATTATAAGAATTCGAAGAAAATATGAAAATTAGAATTACATTTTGAATGCTCATTTCACATATATTTATTATTATATTTTAAGTTTAACGTAACAATCACATCTTTATTTATTATAATTAGTTACTTTATTGTCACTTGCTCTGAATCATACATCGTCTTTTAACTTACATTAACATTAAACATATTTAATAGTCAAAATTTGGCAAAGGCAGATTCTGAAAATTTGCTCACTTAGTACAATTCCGGGAGGCAGAGAGAGGTACTGTCTTACATATTATACAAAAGTACTCTGTGCGTCTTAATATGGTACTTGAACTGTTGTACTAAGTAACCTGCCATAACGTGTAGCAGTTAGGCTCCGCTCCTATCCGATATTATACGAAACTTTTATTTCGGATTCGGTTACGATTACGGATATTATTTTATATCGGCTATCCGATAGTTTCGGTTACGGTTACGGAGCTCCCTAACATCCCTGGTTGAGAGCAAACTAGAGAAACGAAAATGCAACTTACGGCGAATGTTACACAGTTCAGGAATAAAAAAAGTTAACAAAAAAATTGAACCTCTATTTTTTTTTCTTTGACAATCGTTTGCACTAATAAGAATATTGTCAAGAATGACAGTCAATAAATTGAACATTTTAATTTAACAACTTATATTGCTATCTGTACTGTTGGTGTATAGATATATCTATCACTTATTATCAGTACTCACCGTCCCTTGTTCGTGGTTGCACATGTCCCACAGTGGTATGAAGGCGGTGTCGTCGCGACGAGCGTCGTTCAGCGCCGGTATGTTGTTCTGACGCGTCATCACCGTTGATATCGCCCATCTGTGGACGAGAAAGTGGAAGAGATTACAATAGAATCATCTAGTTATAGAAGCTAGTAAATTAAAAAAAAAACAGTCAAAAAAAAGAAGAGAGAGCCTTGAAATCAGGCCAGCCATGTATTAGGCTCTAGTTCACCGATGCTTGTGACTGACGATTATTCTGGGGTGAGTCATCTGCCCACCTACCGCTCCGATTTCGCTCAAAGGCCCTCGGGCCACAGAATAGGACAATTCGAAAAAAAACATCGATGCGCAGGCCCAACGCCGGTTGGTAAACTTCACACACCTTCCAAGACTTTTCAATCTCATCAGGCTTGCAGGTTTCCTCACGATGAGCAAGCGATGGTCTTGTGTGCAGGGTGCACTTAGAAATTTAGAAAAACCCATTTGGAGACCACATGAGGTGGTCAGGATCGAACCCGGAATCTCTCGGTTGAGAGTCCGAGCCCACACCATATTACGTATAAGCTCATAAATTGGAGGAAAAAAAAATGTAGTTCAAAATGTAATGATACTAGAATCAATACTAATTCGTAATTTTAATAGAGGTTCAAAAGATCATGAAACTCCTGCGATATAGGTTTTTTTCAGTTGAATATTTACTTTTTCTTATTGATGCTTGTAAGATGTTTATATAATGAAGATTAATTATATTAGAATGGAGGACTAGTAAGCCAAGTTCGTCCGCTAATGATTATACAAGTCGATATAGGAAGTCATTCGTGGAACAATCTCGCAATCACAAAACTTGCCAGGAAACTATTAAATGGGAATTTCGTCGTGAAAGGCACATTCTGTGGTCTTACACAAAATAATGCATTTTATGTGCGGAATGAAAGTTAATAAAACTTAGGATACCTTCAATTATTACATCACAGCCGCAAATTATGTTTAGTTAAATTATATGTTTGGTTGGTATGTTGAGTTTTATTTCATATTTGAGAGTATAGTTGGTGCGAGTTGCAAAGGATCCTCCGTCTTGGCGTTCATTGATAGATGCCTATGTTCAGCAGTGGATGGATAGAGGCTGATCATCATGATGATGATGCTTTAACGATAAAATTACAATCTTGAAAGTAAAAGTAGTCTTACGATCTTATTGTAAGTGCATCTGCATTTTATTTCATGTGCAAATTTCTGTTTGTAATTAAAAATTAATAGCTTTTCATTGAATACATATGACAGTATATTTGTATAAAAAAATACACTTGTATAAAAATAAAAAAATTGTCTGTCTGTTATTCCGGCCAATCTCTAAAACGACTAGTCCAATTATGTTTGGATATTCTCTATAAGATAACTAATGTTATAACGAGAAACTTATGCTGCTAAAATAATCATTATTGTTGATATATGTGGTTAAAATATCAAATATTAATCTATGGAGTAAAACCTCTTTTATTTGTCACATATACTTTTTCTTTATGTCAGACACGTGCGTTTTTAAAATTGTTAAAATAATTGAATATAATTATTTCTGCGTTCACTTCATCAAGTATTTTATTTACCCTAAAACCTCTAAATTCCAATAGGTTATGGGCCCAGGTCATGTTTCAACTTGCATAAGTAATTAATATTAATAGTAAAAGTCTTTGTCAAAATGGAGCCGCGAAGTAAAAGAAATATCGCATAAGGTCACTACAGAAGAATTGCAGTTATTGTCTTTTATTGACGAAGAACCACCACCAAGACCAGATAACGAATGGATTAAGAAGAATATGCTGGCAAAAGGTACGATTGTGGAGTACTTGAGTTTGTGAAGTACACATTTTTAAGCTTTGCGAGAGGTTCTTCTACTGCTAAATCCATAATGGCGGAGTTAGACAAAGTATATGAGCGGAGGAGCTTAGCGACTTAATGGGCATTACGCAAGCAATTACTTAATATCTACTACTATAAACTACAGCCAGATGTGACACTATTCGAGCATTTCAATAATTTCGATAATATTATTACCGAATTGATATCGGCTGGTGCAAAATTGGACGAGATGGATAAAATATCACATTTATTATTAACTCTACCCACATCATACGATGGCGTTATAACTGCGCTAGAAACACTAGGAGAGGAACAATTGCATCTATCTTTCGTTAAAACTCGTCTCCTAGATTACGAAGTCAAATTAAAGAATGCCACGACGACTGAACTCAAAATTTTACATACATCAACAAATAAATTTAAATAGCAAAACAAAATTGGATTCGATAAAAGGAAATCATATAATTATCATAACAAGAAGCCATACACCGGAAATTCATCATATCAAATTTCAAAGTTATATTGCGATCATTGTGGACGACAAAATCATATGAGAAATGATTGTCGATTTTTCAAAAAAAAAGAAAAAAAAAAACAACAAAATGGAGGTAGTAGCGGCAGTAAAACAGCGGCTGCAAACACTTTGCAAATTATTAACGATAACGAGGACAGTTTCGCATTTATGTTTTCAACATGTAAGTTATCAAATTCTCATCAAAATTCAATTAATAATATTGTTTTCATTTTAGATTCAGGAGCAACTGACCACGTTGTGAATAGTAAGGAATTATTCTCGACGTACGCCAAGAACAATGAAAGCATTCAAGCTTTTGGTAAAGGTTAAATAAATGTAACTACTAATTTAGGTTTTCAAGGGAAATAGAAAATGTACTATATGCGTCGGAGGTGCCATATAATTTAATTTTGGTAAATCGTATTGAGCAAGCAGGTATGGTTGTTATATTTAAGAATAACAGTGTTTATATTTACGATAATAACAAAATATGTTTATTGTCTAGTGTCGTCAGTAATAATTTATTTAAAATAGTTTTTCAAGTTTATAAGCGACCTCAACATAATTTAAATTTATCTCAAACTTGTACATCTTACGAACTATGGCATAAGCGTCTTGGTCACTTGAACAAACATAAATTTAATATTCTAAAAAAAAATGTAATTGATGATCTAATTGATGATATTGTGTCTAACGATACATTATGTGAATATTGTATACTTGGTAAACAGTCGCGGTTGCCCTTCGCAAAATCAAAAGATAAATCAGTTAAAAATAGACCACTTTTTATACAGTAACGTATTTGATACATTCCAAATCTGAAGCATATAAATGTATGAAATATTATGTAGCAAAATGTGAAAATCTATTTAATTCTAAGGTTGTTAATTTATATAGCTATAATGGCCGAGAATATCTTTCAAACAAATTCAAAGATTTTTGTGTTGACAAAGAGATAATGTATCATTTAACGGTTCCTAACACCCCACAACAAAATGGTGAATCAGAAAGAATGAATCGTACATTAACCGAAATGTCTCAGACATTGGTTGCAAGTGCGAAATTAAATAAAATATTTTGGGGTAAAGCTGTTTAAACAGCTACTTATTTAACTAACATACTCCCCACAAAATCTCTGATAAATAAAACACCATATGAAATGTGGCATGGTAAAAGGCCGAAAATAAATAATTTAAAAATGTTTGATTCTACCGCATACGTTCATAATAAAACTAGAAAAACTAAAATTGATGAGAAATCTTTTAAGTCAATATTAGTCGGTTACGATGTAAATGGTTATAGATTATTCAATATCGAAAATAATCAACGTTGCAGTAGTGACAACATTGAAATTATCTCAAAAATTAGTAAGCCCGAAAGTGATTCGGCAAAGCTAATTATAGATCAACAACAAGATACTTTGAATAACAAATCGTTAAAAGGTATGCCGAATACCAGTAATTGAAGACGTAGTGAAAGAATTCGAGAACTACCCCCGAAAAGCAAATGCACAATTCTGATTTATATTTATCTCTTATTGCTACGCAATGTTTACCTATATGATATATCATATAAGGATATTTTTGATAGACACGATTCTGACAAGTGGTTGAAAGCCATACAAAATGAAATTGAATCACTTCGAGGCAACCAAACGTGGACATTAGTCATTAGACCTAAAAATGTTTATATTATAAGTTGCAAGTGGGTTTTCACAATTAAAAATAATGAATTTATAAACGATACTATACGTTATAAAGCTTGAGATACAAGATTATGACGAAACGTTCGCACCAGTGGCCCGGATAACTACTTTTAGATTTATTTTAGCACTGGCAAATCAATTTGATTTACATTTACACCACACGGACGTAAACCGCGTTTCTAATGGAATATTAAAGGAAAATATTTATATGGAAGTACCGGAAGGTATTTTAGCAAATAATAACCAGGTGTGTAAATTAAAAAAATATATATATATATATATATTATGGCCTAAAGCAGTCGTCTAGGTGTTGGTATGAGCGTTTCGATCTTGTTCTTCAAGAATTGGGTTTTAAGAATTAATTAAATAATAGTGATTTATTGCAAACATGTAAACAGTTTAATGCAAAAGTCGAAATGACTGATTTGAAGGACATAAAACTATTTCTTGGTATTAGAATTCAAATAACAAGTAATGCAATCTCTTTAGATCAAACTACTTATTTGAAAAATGTTCCAAACAAATTTTCTATGAAAGATTGTAATCCATCAAATTCACTTTTTCCTTTTAAAATAAATTATTTAGCTTTAAATTCAGACACTCACTATGATGCGCCTTGTAAAAATGTAATAGGCTGTCTTATGTATGCAATGCTTTGCACAAGGACATAATTATATTTGCGCTTGTATTAATATATTAAGCAGATATCAATCTAAAAATAACGAAGAGTTGTGGAAATATTTGAAACACTTCTTTTGCGATATATTAAAGGTACAATTAATTTAAAATTGGTTTACGAAAAATGTGATTATAAACAGATAATAAGTGGGTATGCAGATTCCGACTGGGGAGGTGACGTTAACGACAGAAAAAGTGCAACAGGCTATTTGTTCAAAGCCTTTAATAATTGTACAATTTCGTGGAGCACACGAAAACAAAATACTGTCGCCGTCTCTTCAACGGAAGCTGAATAATATAGCTCTTTGAGGCCGTGAGAGAAGCAGTCTGGATTAAGTCGTTGCTAAATAGTATTTCTATCCAAATAACAGAGCCCATTGTAATATTTGAAGACAACAATAGTTGTATATGTATTGCCAATAACCCCACGAATCGCAAAAAATTCAAGCACAATAATAATATATCATTTTATTAGGGAACAAATCGCTAATCAAATAATAAAGCTAGAATCTATTTCCACAGGAAATCAACTAGCTGACATGTTTACAAAAGCGATACCCTACCCAAGAGATTTATATAATTAGAAAGAATTTAAATTTGTTTTAAATCAAAATAATTTTCTCTGATTAAAAAAATAAATAAACAAAAAAGAGGAAATGTATTTTATGTTAATCAAATGTGTATATGCATAAGTATTTAAAAAAAAAAAACTATGGTTCGTGTAACTAAATAGTTTTGTATGAGTGAGTAATGAAAGCAATCAAATTATATTGTAGACTTGTATTTTTTGAGGGGGCGTGTTGATATATGTGGTTAAAATATCAAATATTAATCTATGGAGTAAAACCTCTTTTATTTGTCACATATACTTTTTCTTTATGTCAGACACGTGCGTTTTTAAAATTGTTAAAATAATTGAATATAATTATTTCTGCGTTCACTTCATCAAGTATTTTATTTACCCTAAAACCTCTAAATTCCAATAATTATCAATCTGAATACTGCTGTAAATTTAGCAACAGCTAGTTTAAATATAAATGAAGATCAACCAGCAGTCGAACTACGGGCTGATCATTATGGTTATTCTTGCACACTAATTTCCTACCCTAAGACATAAGACATACAGATAGAGAATGGAGTATCTGTCAAATATGTTGTGAATTGCCTATTCGGAACTTATTCGGAGATTGTGAAACAGGCCCTTAGAAACATAAAGTACAGTAATTTATCCTATTAAAATAGAAAAGTAAAGACTGGAACTAACTGCAATTATAGCGATAGAATACCACCCAATGCTTGGAGCGACACCAGGACGAGCGTGGGTAGCCCGGGGAGAAGCGAAATAGGTGACACTTCTCCCCTTCCCCCCCAAGGTACCCCCGTAATGCTCGGAGCGACAATAGGGGGCTTAGTCAAAACGCCATTACGAAAACGACAGCGAAGTTCGTTCGTTCGAAGGTGTGATTGGCTAAATTACGTCGTCGATCGCTCGATCGTTCAATCGACAACGTGATTTAGCCAATGAGCGCAGGTAGCCCCGGGAAAAGCGAAATATATGACACTTCTCCCGCTTCCCCCCGAGGTACCCCCGTTATGCTTAGAGTGACAACAGGACGAGCGCGGGTAGCCCGGAGAGAAGCAAAACAGGTGACATTTCTCCCGCTTCCCCCCGAGGTACCCCCGTCATGCTTGGAGCAAAAAAAGGATGAGTGCGGGTAGCCCGGGGAGAAGCTAAACAGGTGACACTTTCCAGCGAGGTCCATTACTTCGGTACTTTTGTAGAAAGAAACGTCGTACAGAGCGCATCACTACCAATGATAACTTTCTACAATCGCCATAACAGGTCATTTTAAGAGCAACGATCTTATAGTCAACATTATAGAACAGCAAACATGATACGTAAGACAGATTTGCGATCGTCACAAGTTTTTTTCACGATCTCACTAAGTATATTATGTGAGTCGGGAAAAGTAAGAGTGTGCGAAACGAACGCAAACAATAACCCGACGAGATCGAGTGTGAAGCCTATATTTACTTCTCACACGTTATATAAAAACCCGCCAACATGAGAATACTTAACAAGTTATACCTACTTAAACTACAAATACAACAAAACATTTGTATATTATTAAGAACGTAATAGAAATGTAAAATTTGATGTCATGTCATTCAATCATGTTTTGAGTTGCTTCGTCAATCAACTATAGATAATAATTTTTGACTGACAGACAAGCATACATAATGCCTATTAATAACACAATAACACAGTGTCAAAATAATGAATCATAGTCAAAATACGTACAAAGATAACTTTAAGAAAGCATAAAGTGTTATTTATACATTTATGTAAAAAAGTAAAGTATCAATCCTTAGGTATATGTCCCACTGCTTGATACGGATCCTCGAAATCACGCGAGGACGGTTTTTTTATTGAGTCAATGCGGTGAACTTCACACACCTTTAAAGAGCTCACTTTACGCTCATTTCGAAAGTGAACTTTATTGATATAGATAGATAGTCGAGTTTAAAAAAATACGAATTCGTCATATCACCGCGGATTGCGCTTTCGAGATTCGAAAACATCCTTACAGAATAGCCCCACTGATATATCCTCGGAACTTTATAAATGACCGTAAAACAAGGACTCATTGAATTTTCAAACCGACTATAATGAAAGTTTAAAACATAGAAAATCGCTTAGAACAATCGAATATTTGTTTACAAAATTACTACTAACAATGCATTACATAATACTTTCACTTTTTGTTTTAATAAACTGAACTACATAAATGAATTGTAGTTACGCATTCCTTGTTTAATTTTAATTTCTCTTTTTTATGGTTCTGTGTAATTACGCATTTGCAACAGAAGTGCGTGAGATGCAGCGATAGAAAAACTGGCCAAGAATGTTTCGAGATTCAATTTTCAAAGTTCTGTATCAAAACGAACCATTTTCATTTGAATCTTAATAGTTATAGCCAAAATATAATGGTTTCCCCGCGAATACACGTGGCCATGTAAATGCCAGATATACAAGTAGCCCAGTCATATTAGGTAAAAAAAGGGGTCAACCTCGGAATGAAAGATAATAAGCTGCAAATTGGTATGAACCTTTGTTTTGTCATTCTAAATGTTATCTCAAAAGTCACAATCGTTATCGTGTCCGCGTCTCAAGATATTTAAGGTCAAAGGTCACAAAAATCGGTTTTTCGCGAATATCTGGCTTCCTATCGGTTAAATGAGATTTGCATTTATTATAAAAGTTGTAGGCTATAAAATTCCCTACAACTTTTGTTTAAACTTTTTTTTCATACGACCAACCGTTTTGAAGGTAGAGCGCGAAGAGTGCACATCGTACAGTCATATACGGCCTAATGCAAGGTCAAGCGTGAGTTATGGTTACCAGTACGTTATAAAGTCAATTATTTACTTGGAAATTATAATTACTAAACAATGCCCATTATTTATGTACTAACTATTAATTATTTATATTTAAATAAAGTAAGTAACTTGATTATTTATATATAATTATTCATATTTAACTATTTAAGTATAAAATATTATTAATTCTGGATTATATATTTTAGTTTTATGTTAAGTTAAAATGATAGTAAGAGTATATATTTTACACATATTTTTATTTATTATTAAATACGGCATAATATACATTTATCAAAATGTGAGTTCAAATATCAAAAGTATCTTTGTTGATTTTAATTGTAATGAAATTGGAAATGGAAGCTAATTATCTTCGCTTGTCATCATCCTCATTATCTGTCATGTTCATCTCCAAACCTTCCAGAATATCGGGATCATATGTATTTTCTTCATCGGGATTACTTGGATACAGTGAAGCGTTGAGGCAAGCTTGTCCGTTGCACTGGCCGCAAGCTAAAGAACATTGTAGCCCTGATTTTCTGCATCCACAGCGGGAACCACAACCATTTTTGCAATTGCAAAATATTACGTTTAGTAGTTCGGCTGGTGCTGGAGGTAATAACGTTCGTATGGGCTCCAGGATTTCATTTTCAAGCATCCAGCCCCATTCTTGAGGTTCTAAGTCCTTCCCTAACCACGTTTGAATCTGGTAGTAGACACGTTTTATGTGTTGATGAGCTGCTACACTTGTTGGTGGAAGTGTTGACAGTTGTACGTACAGGTTTATTTAGTTTTGTAAATTTGATGAATTGCGTGTGGCGGAAATGATCAATGTTGTCCTCAGATTTTGGAGCATTATATAATGCCAACAACAACTAAAATATATAATCCAGAATTAATAATATTTTATACTTAAATAGTTAAATATGAATAATTATATATAAATAATCAAGTTACTTACTTTATTTAAATATAAATAATTAATAGTTAGTACATAAATAATGGGCATTGTTTAGTAATTATAATTTCCAAGTAAATAATTGACTTTATAACGTACTGGTAACCATAACTCACGCTTGACCTTGCATTAGGCCGTATATGACTGTACGATGTGCACTCTTCGCGCTCTACCTTCAAAACGGTTGGTCGTATGAAAAAAAAGTTTAAACAAAAGTTGTAGGGAATTTTATAGCCTACAACTTTTATAATAAATGCAAATCTCATTTAACCGATAGGAAGCCAGATATTCGCGAAAAACCGATTTTTGTGACCTTTGACCTTGAATATCTTGAGACGCGGACACGATAACGATTGTGACTTTTAAGACAACATTTAGAATGACAAAACAAAGGTTCATACCAATTTGCAGCTTATTATCTTTCATTCCGAGGTGAAAGCCCTAATATGACTGGGCTAAAGTGGAAAATAGCCATAAGCAATTTTGGCTAGGCAAGTAATTATAGGCATATTTGTTTATAAAAAATATTTGATGAATATGTCTCATCTGGTTATCAGAGCGGTAAAGGAGGATCTTTCACGGCTCTCCTACTATGGTTTTGATGTTTCGCTTTTTAGCTTTTATTCGATGGCTGACTAATTTGGCATAAACTAAAAAAAAAAACACTAGTACAAATACCGTAGCAGGTACCTAATTTGAGACGTAAATCTAAATACTAAATTAAATATGTGGCCTGGTGCTAAAATAGGTTAGGTTATCAATAATATTCTAAAAGTTACTATGTATAATAGTTATCATTTGCCCTTTTCTGTTATAATCTCCGCTGCTTTATTTTTCATAAAGCAAAATTAACCATTTGATAACCAACAATTGATAACCTAACGCCCTATTTTAGCCCTTTTAGCACCAGGCCACAGAAATATTAATCAAGATATTGAAAGGCCAAATTAATTCCATTGTTGAAACGTATCTCATTTGCCTCCTGGTTTGCACCTGTAATGAAGGTCACATTCAAATGAATACTACACTAACACGATAAACTAGTGTTAATCTTGTTGGTCTACTAAAGAAATAAATTTAGCCACCGCAACTAGACAAACAGACGAATCAATTATTAACTGGTTCTTGCTCGCGGACTCGCTAGCGTTAGCAAAAAAATCCTTTTAAAAAAATTACATCCCATGTTACTTCCAGCACCTCCGAGAATACATAAAATATTCTCGGAGGTACTGGAACAATGTTTCATGGTGATTGGTTGAGTAGTTTTCGCGTGAAAGCGTAACAAACATCCATACTTTGACATGTATAATAATAGGGATATGGATAGTACGATTATATTTTTCCGATCTATTTCTTATATCTAAGAATAGCTGTTGCCCACAGCTTCACCTGCGTTAACTAAGATTTACAACGGGATCTTAGCGGGATGATATATCTTTACCGATAAATGGGCTATCGAACACTGAAATGTTTCATTAAAATCCGACCAATAGTTCCTGAGATTAGCGCGTTCAAATAAACAAACTCTTTAGCTTCATATCTTAAGGATTAAAAGCATGAGTAAAAAGCTGGCTTAACCTTTTATAGGTGTATAGCTTTTTTCAATAAAGAATTTAAAAAAAAGCATGAGTAAAATAAACTCGTTTAAATGTAGTCCAAAAAAATCAAAATTTCTGAATAAAATATGGTTGTTGTGCCTCACTCGACATAGATAGGTATAGTGTGTCGTGGACTTTTTTGTAGATATTTTTATGATCTACAATTAATTAGAACATTTTATGGTTCTATCTTTTATAGTTTAGGCAGCGTACGCAAAATAAATAACTTTTCTGGTTGATATTTTACATCTCGTGTCCGAAAAAGCCAAATATCTTACGGAACCCTGTTTTTTTCCAGAATAAAATTTACCCTATGTTACTCGTGGATAATGTAGGTTTCGAATGGTGAAAGAAGTTTTGAAATCGGTCCAGTACTTTTTGAGCCTATTCGTTACAAACAAACAAAGTTTTCCTCTTTATAATATTAGTGTAGATGTAGATGTAGAAGTGTAGATGTAGAAGTGTAGATATGATACAGTTTGATTTGATCAGCGGCAGATGCTGTAGATAATCATGATGAAATTGTTTAATTAATAATCTTAAGTATACGACTTCCACTTCAAAAAAAGGAAAATAATAGCACACGATGCACGCGGCATACGGCATACCGCACGCTAGCTGGCGCGTGCTGCATACCGTTTCACACAATATCGCTTGGCGCATGGAAATTTCATTATCTTACTGTCCATGACTACTTTCTGTGGGAGTGTGATTTGTATAGAGACGAACGTGATGCGATGTTGGATGGAATCGACCGGACGATTGTGGGCCCAGTCTACCACGAAGACCTGATCGCCACGGAGAACAACTTTGGCCAGCTACAAAGGACAGAGATGACACCGTAGCTGCAAGATTGATACACCCGGACTGCCGTGCCGTCACTAACGTGCTGTGGAGTCGTCAGCCCCAGAAAGGGGAGAGTGACGCTAGGGACGAATAAAAGTACTCTCGCAAGAGGGTGCTTTTGAACTTGTTTTTTTTTTTTTTTTTTTTTTTCGGTTGGATCTATGCTAATGGTCCTAGTGACCGTTATGCGTCATCGGAAATGGGGTGATCCGGTTGGATCATCCTATGACGTTAAAAATTTGGGGGGTTGCCCCCGCCATGTTCATGGCGTCGGGTTTGTACCTAACTTGGTCAGCTACGGTCGACTGGTTTGGAACGGGTGACGTTAGAAACCTATCGTGAGGGCCGGCCCTCCCCTCAGGCGGGTCAAGCGCGGGACCCGAGCAAGCTGCCGATAGCAGAGTGCTATCGGTGATTACACGGTCTATATTGGTGTCGACTCGTAGCTGATCTGAGCCTATGCTGTCGCGGTTGATCCGGATCAACTGGTCAACGGAGTGTAGGGTTCGACGTCGCATACGACCCCGGGGCCCATGCGGTGTGAATGTGTGCCTAACACCGGCTGTGTTATGTCTGAGTGTGTGTTGTAGCTTACGTCGCGCTTCAGCGTCGCGCTTTAACAGTTCTGTGATTTTATCAACAGGATCGGTTATGACATTCTTAGGTAACCTAGACTTATTAGGTGCTAAGCTATCGGGGGTGTAGTTTGCCGCACTCACGACGAGTGGGTTCGGGTGGAGAAGTGCCTTTTCGAAGTGACGTTCTGACATCGCTTTGAAATGGCCCCTAATCGAATCTAGTCTGAGGTCACGGTGTAGGTCGATGTTTCTTACGTACCACGGGCAACCGGTTGCCACACGTAAGAATTTATTTTGGATCGTTTGGAGGCCTCTGAGTCTATGCTGAGGCACATGCGCGAATGCCACACAGGAGTATGACATGATGGGGCGGATACATGATTTATAGAGGGTGAGCTTGTGCCTGAGGGGCATTTTGCTCTTTTTGTTTATGAGGAAGTACAGTCTACTACTGACGAAACGGGCTTTTTTAGAAATCGCGGCGATGTGTGGTCTAAACGACATCGACCTGTCGAGGGTGACCCCCAGGTACTTGACCTGTCTAACTCTGGGAATAACGACGTTATTTAGTAAGATTGGTTTCATCGTGAACCATGTTTGTCTGCGTTTAGGTAAGCCTGTCTTTCTCTTACGAGAGAAATGAATCGACGCGCTTTTATCGGGGTTAATAGCTATTCTCCATTTTGCGAACCAGTTGCCTAGTTCGGTGACGGCACGTTGGAGAAATAGCGATGCTCTATTAGCATTAGGGTGGGTAACGTATAGAGCTGTATCGTCAGCGAAGATAGCCAGTTTGACGTTCGGAGGTCTGGGGATATCTGATGTGTACAGATTGTATAGAGTTGGGGACAGCACGGAGCCCTGGGGGACTCCGGCCCTCAGAGGTCTCAGGGAAGAGAGGGTGCCTTCGACCCTATACCTAAATGACCGGTTTGACAGATAGTCGCGGATGATGATGACTAGCCTATCCGGTATTCCTAGCTTGTACAGTTTGTACACGAGGCCTTCGTGCCATATCCTATCGAAGGCCTTAGCTACATCGAAAAATACGGCGCACGTATCGCGGGGGTTCTTTTTATTGAAACCTCTGAGTATGTCTTCGGTCATACGGTGGACTTGCCTTGGACAGCAGTGGTTTTCGCGGAAGGCGAATTGCTCGTCTATGAACAGGTTCTTTTCGCCTATAACGGCTTTGAGCCGCTTAAGCAGAACCCGTTCGTAGATTTTGCCAATCGAGCTTAGTAGACTGATGGGCCGATAGCTAGACGGTTCCGTGCCCGGTTTGCCGGGCTTAGGTATGCCGATAACCGTAGCTTCTTTCCATTGGTCTGGGAACCTACAGCCCTTTAGGAGGGCGTTGAAAATGCTAACCAGGATGTAAACAAGAGCGGGTGGGAGTATTTTAATGACTTTGTTGGAAATCCCGTCCGGCCCGGGGGCCTTCTTGGAGTGAAGTCGTTTGATAATGTCTTGGACTTCTTCTACATCCGTCGGAGGGATAGGATCCCCCTCCGGCGGCGCAGAAGTCTTCGACTCTACTACCCTAATTACCTCCTCTACGTGGGAGCCTATGGAGGGTGAGGGGGTAGTGATGTTTGGGGTACACTGGCTCTCTAGTGTATCGGCTAATAGTTCCGCCTTGTCGGCGTCCTCTAGTGCAGGCGCGCGATTAGGTCTTTTTAATGGCGGCATAGATGCCTCCGTTTTCTTTCTAAATGAACGAGCGAGTGGCCAGTAGGCCACATGGGAGGGTGAGATTTCACTAAGGAGGCGATCCCACTTTTCGGCTTTGTGCTCTAAGAGACGTTAAAACACGCATCGTTTTAACGTCTCTTTCGAGGTTACGGAGGTCACGACGATACTCGTCCGCCGGGTAGCGAGCGTATCTGCGCCTTGCGGTGTTTTTGGCGCGTATGAGTGCTTTAATGTCATCCGGGAGCTCCCAGTGTCCATCGCTGGACGTTGAGATCTCCCTAGATGACTTTTCCATCGTCGCTACCAGATGGTCGGTAAGGTCGGAACTGGCCGCAATGGCCGCCTCGGGACTCTCTATAGTGTCCGGGATGTTGTCGAGTTGACTCGAGCGAAGTGAATTTAAATTTTCATTTAGTAATTTAAAGTCGATGATCTTTTTCTTTTGATTTTTAGTATTATTCTCGGGGTTACCTAATTGAATTAATACTGGTCTGTGGTCTGAGTTAAGCTCGTGTACTGTTTGAATAGAATGCACCAGAAGGGATACATTGCGTATTATACATATGTCTAATATGGATGGCCGCACATTACTCCTATCGCTGTTTGCGAAGTCGTAGCGTGTTGGCTCATCTGGGGCGACTACTGTACAGGCTAGATCATCGACGGCGCGGCAGAGAATTATACCATTTTTATTGTTTTCTCTGCAGCCCCATGCCTGATTTTTACTGTTTAGGTCGCCGGCTATAAAGACGGCGTTGCCTAGTTCTAATAGCGATTTGAGATCGCTGAAGAGTAATGTTTTATTGCACGATTGATATACCGAGGCGATGATGATCGACTGATGGCCGGTCATGCTCACCTGGCAGACGGACGCCTCCAGTGAAGCTAGAGGCGGTGTGTCTAATGGGATGCAATGGAGTGTTCTTTTGTAATAAATTAGTGTACCTCCGAGTCGGGATCGCAACCTATCATTCCTAACGATGTTATAATTAGGGATACGCGGATTGCTATTACATGGTTTTAGAAACGTTTCCTGCACAAGGAGGACGTCAACATCGTATTTTTTTACGAAAATGCGAATTTCCTCTAAATTCGCGCTAATGCCGTTCGCGTTGAACGACACTAGTCGGAGCTTTTGAACTTGTAGGGAGTGAAGAGTTGTACGGGGGAAGAGAGCGTTTAAGCAGGTGTACCCCGTACATCTCCCGCGTTTCGCTCCGTATACCGAGAGGTGGGTAGGAGCATGGGAAGGTGGTGGGTTATGTCCACGACTACTTTTATATCTCACTAGCATTTGCCCGCAACATTGCCGGCATGAACTATGATTTACAACGGGATTTTAGCGGGATTATATAGCCTATAACCTACCTGGATAAATGAGCTATCTAACACTGGAATAATTTTTTAAATGCGACTATTAGTTTCTGAGATAAGCGCGATAAAAAAAAACAAAATCTTAAGCCTTATACATTTTAGTATAAGATAAGATTTACTTATATACATGATTTAAATACTATATTATTATTATTATATTCTTATTTGAATATATAAAAGGTTTCATCATCATTATCATAAGTGATCGTTATAGCCCACTGGCGAGTACTCTCTTAGAAATTAAGCGAAGAAGGAGTAGGATTGGATTTAGTTCATCAGATCCAACTGAGATGTTATATTTCACCCATCCTCAAAGACACACATCTAAGAAGGTTGTCGGGAAAAAATTAAGAAGAAAAAAAGACCGCCTTGTGTACACCAATGTATTGGAATATTAAGTACTAGTTTATGTTTGTGTTCATAATAAAGTATAGTTCTTTTATTAATTCCTTCAGCTATATGGATTACAAGTAGGGGCACGTAAATTGAACGCTGAGCGAAATTTAGAGCTGACATATAGATAGCTGCGCATGAGCACAGTCGCGCACGCAACACAATTATTATACTACAATTATTTATAAATAGTTACAGTTAGTGTTCCATATCTGGTTGTGTTCCAACCCCTCTGAGAACAAAAAAAATTACTTCTACGCAATACGTGCTCCGACTTTTCCCTCGCGATGTTCTCCTTTACCGGTTCCACAGGTATAGTACAAAGTAGTCATCTATTATATAAAACATAATCTTGTGTTCAAGCTCGTAAGAACTCTTCGCTACTACTAGTTCATAAACACATCGTCACACCTTTAACTTGAGGTAGGCAACCTGACGGAAGATGAAAACCGGTTTCGTTTATTGTGAAAGGAATGAATTAAGATAAATTACCACAAAGATAATATTTTTTTTAATGGGAAAACTGGACAAAGAATGTGAACTCATCTGAGATGTATCAAAATAATTTGTTGACCTTTGATTTTGATTCCCAAACTCGCAGCCCATTCGTGTTGTTAAAAAAAAAACCACAAAATTTATACTTAACGTAACGTTTAGCTATTAGGTTAATTCAATTTCTAATCAATTTCTGTTAAATGAAATTTTTCTGAATAAATAAAATGATGTTTAAATTATTAAATACTTTCAAAATATGAAGCAATAAACATATAATTACCATGTATTTTTATCATCCAATCATTCACGAAATTTGCGTTTATAATTTTATTATAAAATAACATTTAATACTCGTAATAAACGTAAATTTATCACCGTGTAACACCCTATTACTTTTAATGTTACTTTACAATTTAAACATCATTACATAACTACGGCATAACCATTTCGATTTAGCGAACTTTAAAGAAAAGCGTTCCATTCAGACGCATCCGTTTGTCGCGCGCTAACGTGTGCACTTTCACGTTAAAAAAAAAAGTGGGAAAACTCAAGAAACGTCGCATTTCCATATCAGTTATATTCCCCATACGGCCGTCATTTTGGTCGGATTTGTTTGTAAACGTTATGTGGCAATAAAAAAACAAAGCATAGCATTGTTTGAAGTGGACTTTTTATCTTTTTTCTATTCTTTTTCTGTTCTTGTAGTTTTCTGTGGAGGTTTAGTGAAGTGTTGAAGCGTTTTTTTTGTGTAATATGAGTAAAATCGGGAAGAAAATGCCACTTTTGAGTACATTGGCTGCGTTGGTTATCATTGTGCATTCGGCGGAAGAGAACTTCGAGCCGGACTACCGTGACTTCCGCCCGAGAGTTCTGGACACGACTACTACTAACTACGAACAGGTATGTCAAAGAAAGGCATTTTAATTACATAACTTTATGTTGTAATAAAACTTCTAACAGAGTTTAGATGCAAAATATCTAAAACATAAATAGACCAATTATGGCTCTAAAATAAATTTTCCGAAATAATAAAATATTTTTTTATTTCAAGTAATAAACAGTATTTTAGGATTCCATATCTTTAAAGAATATATTTGTGTATTCTTTGATGGTTCCAAAAACATAATGATATGTAAGTAATAAACAAATAAAGAGTTACTACTTTTATAACATTTCTAAATAATAAAATTAACTATAAATACATATTTATAGAAATTAGAGGTATCCTCAAAAATTAATTAAGTAAAATTAAAAACTATAGTCTCTAGTAGCTCTGCGTCTAAATTCTAAAATAATATTTTTATTAGATGAAATGTAAAAATACAAGAAGTCCAAATTCGATCCCCATTCCCTCTTATCATCATCATCAGCCTTTATCCGTCCAATGCTGAACATATGCCATCATCAAGACGCATCCAATGCGGACCGGCCACTGCACGGAGATCGTCTTCCCACCTGGTTAATGGCCGACCAACACTTCATTGCCTGAGTGTGTGGCCAATGGTCACTTCAACGCGCATATTCTCTTTTTAACAATAATATCCGAGAAATATTTCGAAAAGTATATTCAAAAGCATAGAAACTGGCTTATAAAAAAACTAAGGTTAAGGTTATATTGTTTAAAAGGTATATAAGTACAATATAGGTACTAGCAGCATCCCCAGTTTCCACACGCGTAGTTCACGTTTATGAGTACTTTATAGCCTATGTCACTTATGAATAGCGTAGCCTTCTATTAAGATTTAAAGATGACCAATTACTACCTCAAAACCTCAAAATTTTTACCTCTATATGATTATTATACTAAGGGTCTGTTTTACAATCTCCAGATAAGTGCCGAATAGGCTATTCACAACATATTTGACAGATATAGTATGGAGTATCTGTCAAATATGTTGCGATAGCCTATTCGGAACTTATCTGGAGATTGTGAAACAGGCCCTTAGATGAATTAAAGCCTCGTCCAATGTTCTAGATATTTTTAGAAGGCATACGATAAGCATTTAATTCGTGTGGCTACATTGCCGCATTGACTTAGTTCTTTTGCTAAGAGTTTGCCGAAGCTAAATAGCGCTTGGTAATTTTTAATATCCTAATTTTGCAGCTGAATATTTATACCAATTATGGCTCGGATGAAATGTGAAACAAGAACAGTTTATTTCTCAGCTTTGAAACAGATACCACTACTACTAAAATACTGTACTACTTCGTACTTCGAAGTAGTATTCTCTCTCACATAGAAGAACTCTAGCGGTCCTAACATACTCAGTTCTGCCAAACGTACTAATATTACCTACTGTTATAAAATAGGGGTTAGTGATAGAAGAGTGATTTAAGGCTATATGTATTTTTGAATGCCGCATCGAATATGTATATCGAAATACTTAATAATTAATTAATCGGTGGACCACCCTTAAAATTTAGGGGGATGAAAAATACTCACTGTGCGATTCTAAGAACTACCCGATATTGCACACAAAATTTCATAAAATCGGTCAAGCCGTTTCGGAGGAATTTAACTACAAATACCGCAATACGAAAATTTTATATATTAGGTAGATATAACATATTATGAGAAAATACTAACATCATTAACACCATTGCCACTAAATATGCAAAATGACATCTATAGATTTTTTGTCAAGTTTGCGACTGTGGCAAACTTTCTAGATGATTGGCGTGCATGATTATGCAATTAATTGTGTGTTGATTTATCGATTGTTCCTCGTTTCTACTATTTTACGGAATTACATAAGGTTCGTGTAGAACCAGTTATTTAATTAATATATCATCACATGATTGATTAACAGAATTTAACGTAACCATTATGAGCTAATAGTCATAACAAAGTTAAATAGCTATATTGTATCTAACACCTAAAATTCTCGTGTTACAATGTTAGTTAGTAGTTACCATACTCTTCCGAAACGGCTTGACCGATTTTTATGACTATTTTTATTGTTTTTAAGATACAGCATACAAAAATACATACAATCTTAAATTTTCACAACTCTACGATCAACCCACATTTTTAATAGCAATATTAGTACTTTCGGCAGAACGAAGTCTGTTGGGGCAGCTAGTAATTTTATAAGTGGCAACCTCACTGACTTACTGGTGTCATTTCCCAGTTTAAGTTGGATCATAATATTCTATAGTCTAGATTTCGTCTGAGTTGTTCGATAAAGACATATAATAATTATGAATAAATCAATCAAATGGCCGAGTAAATAAAAACTTCAATGAAACGAAGTGGACAATATAAGTCGTTGTAAATCTTATAAAGGTTAGTTTAGCTCTTTATAAAAACCTAATAATAGCTATTACGGTACGGGCGTCGATATACTACTTAAAATGTAGTTTGTTTTACATTTTTTTATTAATATTCTACTACTATTACAAACCAAAATTTAGTTCAATTTAATTAGTCTTAGGAGAAGATTGATTTGACATAGCTAGTTTGCAAAATGTATAAAGCCTTACAAAAGTCGGACAAGCCGGACACCGTTTATTTTGGCCGGACACGCCATTAAAAAGCCTACCTATGTCCGGCTTTATCCGGACGCCTGGCAGCGCTAGATGTAGTTATGTTTGTTATTCTCTTAGGTAAAAACTACTGAAGAGATTTTAAAGATACTTTACAATAATATAACTAACACATTAGAATAACATACAATATAATTTATCTCCGTACTCCCAAGGGAATGAGAAGTATTCACGTGAAACCGCGGTTGCTGCTAGTATCAAATGATTTGTGCACTATATTTAAAAAAATGCTTCATTATTGTAATATTTTTTGTAGTTTGCGGTTGCGAGCAATTGTTTCGGCACCTAAGGTCAATATTACATAAATTCTGTTTTAGACGTAATACTCTCATTTTATCCACTTTCACCAACAACTTTGGGCTTTGTAACTCGTGAGTGTACATGTATATTGTATATGTAAGATATATATTTTATCAGTGAGAGAGATGCTCTAACGCCGCGTCTGCCGTAAGCATAAATACCAGCTCCTTTAGACAAGTGGCACAAACGCACAAACACAAACGAATAGAATACTTATTGTATGGGATTGAGACTAGCTTACGATAGGTAATTTGACAGCTAGTGTCAATTCCATACAATAAGTAGGTATTCTATTCATTTAGCGTTTGTGCCACTTATCTAGGAGGGCAGTATTTTGCTTATTTATTGTATGTGAGTATTGTGTATGTTGTTCAAAAAGGCAGATCGGGAAATGTTATTAGCGGCACCGCGACTGATGAGTCTTAGAGTAAGATATATTTTATACATCTCACGTGCACAGGTTTTTTTTTCGAAAGGTCTAGACTTTTAGGCCATGGCCTTTAAGCTCAATCGGTAGGTAGGTGAGCAGATGACTCACCGAGTAAAATTCAAAAGCCGCCCTCCGTGCCCCGCAAAATCGCGCGCGCTACTCTGGAGAGTAGGTGTTTGGCTAGTCAAATCCAATACGGTCGACGAGTCATTAGCGGATGAAATTAAACTATTAGTCGGAGGGCTAACGTGCACAGGATAAAATTGCCCAGGAAGGGCAAGGTTGATCACTTGCCATCACGTGGCACGTCTACCTGGATAGGTTACCTAACATCAATAGTGTCACACACGCTGAGGTCATGTATGTTTTTTATTCATATCGATTTATGTAATTTTAAGTATGTCATTTGGAATACGTAACATCGGTTTATAAGAGCGACCCGATACTAGGTCAACGTGATGTAATTGTTCATTAATGTTTATATCGTAATCTATACTAATATAATCGCTATTGAAGCTAGTATTTGCATTTGTTTAAAGGCGTTTTTAAACTACTAGTCAGAATCAGAAATCGCTTTGCATTTTTTGTCCAACTATCGAGAAAAAATATTTAACTTATAATAATTAATAATAATAAATAATATCTTCGGACAACTCACACATAGCCATCTGAACTCAAACTAGACGGAGCGTGTATTTTGGCAGCCAGACAACTGATACATACTTATATATACAACATACATTCGGGTCTGCTAGAAGAAATTTCTCTATGTAATTGGCTGTACCTTTGTACCTAAATCTAAATTTAATTTTGACAGTACGAACTTCTACATAAATTGTTAAAATAAATTAATATACATTGAAGATAAATTACATTCAGACACAGAACAAATGATCACGCAAACACAAATATTTGTTCTGGGTTGGAATCGAACCCACGACCTTCTTGGTTTAGCATTAACAAATAATAGCGTATCAACAAATTAACAAGCCAATTTACATACTTACATTTTTTTATAATGTGACGAGTGAAAAGAGCGTGCCAAATATATTTAAAACATTTAAATTAACACTCTTATAACTCTCATATTCAATTCTAACTTATATTTTGGATAAGATAACAGAACATAAAGAAGTTGCAACTCATTCATTTATTATTTAAAACGTATAATAGCACATTATATAACATAAATATATAAAAACAAACCTTATGCAATTACGATAAGGTTACTATAAAGCCCGTCACAGACTTAGCTATAATATATATTAATATTTTTATAGCTAGGCATATTACTATATATTTTCTATACTAATTTTCGCGTGACCGCACACTCAGCTATAATATATATTTCTGTGACGACACCAAGCGATACCGAAGAAGTATATAAAATATATAGTAATATGCCTAGCTATAAAAATATAATAGTATATATTATAGCTAAGTCTGTGACGGGCTTAACTTATGTATATTAAGTAATAAAATTGTCTGATCTTATTGTGCAATTTTCTTCATAATTTGGCAGATCGGATCCTGTCATTCATAAAAGATGTATTTGTCCCGCAACGGGTAAACACAGCCTACAATGGCTTTGGTTTCAAACCAAATCTAGCGGGCATTAGGAAATTAATTTCCAAGCTCGTTTAGCTCATTTCACATAATTTGGATGAGATAGCTTAATTTATTTTCGTGCGCAAAAAAAAAAAAAAAAAAAAAACAACAGACGCCGTCGACAAAGGCGTAAGTAGTTAGGTATAAAATAAATCAGATAAAGTTAACTATGCAAGTAAATAATATGATTTTTTACAATTTTCTATATAAGTAGCAATACTATCTTTCCTGAAAATTTCGAAGCATGAATACATGATATACTGTGCATATACTGTGTATATCCCTTAAATTGAGACACATTGTTTCTTTGTGTTTTTTCGTTTCATATATATTTTTTGGGTGTAATTAGGGAAAGATTAGACAAATATTTGTAAAATTTAATCAAAAAATTATTTAGTTTTTGTTTTTTTAAACGTCACTCATGACGGACATTGCCAATTAGCGAGCGTATTTTGTAACAATAAACGTGTCATACGAAGCGGACATTGCGCTTTTGAAGAAAATAATATACATACATACCAAAAATAAAGGAACATAAAATATCACTTATCGAACTTAAAATAAACATTTCAAAAATATACATAACATAAAACAAAACTTTAGTAATGACATAACAAGTAATTTTTGAACTGTTCTTCATCAGTCTTACTCCAATCAGCCTTACGTATTGTCAAATAATCAGTATAAGAAAACTCTTTATAGGTAGCTAGTAGGTAATCGTACCTATTTTTCCTTGTGGAATAAAAAAAAAACATTTTTTTTGTTATAAAACATAGGCGATGTTCACATTTGGTGCATAATCTTTCCATTCTTACACAGTCGGCAACGGCTCTGTGATGTAAATATTGAAAGATGGTCATAACAATCTAGCCGCGCCTCAGAGCACTGGTCTTGCAAGGAAAGGCTTAGTTCTTGGAGAATCTGTTGTAGTGGCTTTGAGATTTTGTATTGGTCTTCATCAGGGCAAGCGGCATTTTGTTCTCTCCAACTTGCAGACAGTCACGGCGATGTGATAGCCAGTTATCGCTAACCTGTGCGAAAATAGATATATACCAACGCCTCGTTTTCATGTGGATTCTGTACAAAGCTGTGAGCATGTCTGCAATGTCTACACAGGGGACTAGTACTTTTCTTTTCTGTCATATCGCCCAATCGTGCCAACAGGATTTTGTGCACAGAAAAAGCTTGCAATGTTAATGCACTGGTTGTCCATCCACTTTGTCACCGCCAATCTTTTTGTGTTATCATAAACCACTTGATAAGTGCCTCGTCCCTTTTTTTCATCTCTTTATCGTCCATTATTTGACAATTCCCGATTGATCCTTCCTAATAGTACCTAGCGACAATATCCCAATTTCAATACGCAAATAATATATCAACTCCCGGTGAAGGTACCAGTTATCAAAGTACACAGTGCAGAGCACTGCATCCGGTTACAGTTCTACATAATCTCACAACGGCTTTGCCACCGACACCTAAATATCCCTCCAGTCCTCTCCAGACCTCTTTTCGAATTTTAATGTGTTTGAGCCATCGTAAACAAAAAAGTCGTAGACCATCTCCGAAGTTCCTGCACGAACCAGAAATTTTAAGCCCCATTTACCACCATCCACATTCCACATCTTCGTCGGAATCTAATTCAGAATCCTCTGAACCCTCAGATGGTATGAGTGCAAGTATTTTATGAGATCTCCAAGCCATGTCACTAAAAAGAAAGAAAAAAAAACGTCACCGTATAGCCTATGTCCGTTACATGGGACAAATAAATATAATACCTAAACGTGACAATGTCCGTTCTAGGGGACATTCAAAATGGACACCTATTACCACTACTTCATGGCAATGTCCGTTTCAACGGACACTCGTGTTTATCAAAGATTACAAAAATAATAACCGCGGCTAATCGGTAAATCTAACAGTTTACAAATAAACAACATATAATTAAATTAAAACAAACAAAAAAATCACATGAAACCATTAAAATACTTACAGTTTATTCAAATTTATCAGGATCAAACGTTGACCCGGCCATTCCAATATTTTGAATGACCTAGTTTTTTTAAATCAGCGGCAGTTAGGGTCTAAAAAAGGGCTGCGCGGGATCGAGATAGCCTATTAGACCTAATGCAACACTCGTAAGCCAGCATATTTTATCCGTATTATTGTTGAGTGCGTTTTATTGACATGTCTCTTAAAACGGACAGAAACAATTTAAGGGATATATAGCTCTCAATAATTTTCATGAAAAAATGGACATTTCTTTGAAACGAAAATCTATCGCGGAAGATTTTGCAAATCGCGTTTTCACATTCCATTTCATTCGAAAGGTACACTGCTAAAAATCCGAACCGGAAAAAAAGATAGGTACGTTCACAAAATAGTACCTAATGTAAATCTTTATTTACATTAGGTACTATTTTGTGGTATCTTTATACCACGTATATTTTATAATTATAAAACTATGTTTTTTATTATATTTTTCATAATTTAATCACTATTAAATTACATAACATCGTATAACAATATACAATAAAATAACATCTTAATTGTCCAAACATTCACTCTATCTTAATATTTCACGGGTGTGTCCAATAAAAAAGTGAAAGTGATTTATAACGTTATAATATAACGATACTTGAAACATCTCATCCCTAGTTCTAGCCCTCTAGTCTGTTCACGGTACCGAGAGTTTTCCTAAAGTGTCACGTGATAGTAAGCCTACTTGATGTTCTTCCACCGAGCCATATCCGTTCATAGATGATTGTGTTGTGACTTGTGATCGACAGCTATTTATTTCTAAGAGATGACAATGCTGTAGTTGGTGTATTAGAAATCTCTATTTATAACATCTCTTGTTTTTTTGCCCGTTATAACTTAGATTACGGTATCTGGATAAGTAATCATTAGTATAACTCTTGACTATATTACAATCTTTTTATTTATTTTTATATAAAATGTTTCTTTTACTCAACCAGTTCTGTGTTTATGAACACTGAACAGTATAGTGGGCGGATAATGGCTGATAATGATTATTGTAATTCAATTTATTCATCCCCACCATGGTTCAGGCCTTGTCGTGGCGGTGGGGCACAGTAGCCCAGGGTGACCCAAACACCTTGGGTGAAGCGAATTGAGCCGAGGGGGCTCTTTGTACCCCTCTTATAAGAAGAGGGGACAAAAGAGCAGGGGGCAAGGGGCGAGGATGGGAACCTCACCTCATTGTACTGTCCAGACGTTGGGAGTGGTTGTTCTGTGGTGCGGGGCAACCGCTCTGTGGTGGTGGCGTCAGTCCCCTGAGGGACTGACTAGCCGTCGAGGTGCCCTGTTGCTTGTAGATCTGGGGCACCTCACCAAAGGCGGCATTGGTGGCACTCGCCGGGTTTTAGTGGGTAGAGCTGCGTCCACTTACCATCTTTCGGGCGCAGCGAGTCCCGCATACCCGCGTGGGGAGACCAGTGGGTCTGGCACTGACGCATACCGCTGGGGAGTGCCCCAGCGGTATGCGTCAGTGCATTTCCCGGCGTAAAAGAAAAAAAAATCAATTTATTCATCATCAGTCTTTTTTATATTCTAGCCTAACGGCCCAGGCTATAAAATAGAAGCTGATAATACGACTTATAGAATATAATAAAAGAAGTAAAGTCCGGATAAGGTTTACGAGTCAATAGAAACGCGTTTAGAAAATATGGGTGGTGCTGGCAACTGGAGCGTGCTCCCAATAAGGCCGACTGTACCACGTAATGAATAACAATTAATATCATATCTTTTAATAGCCGTCATGAAATAACACCTTTAGCTTGATCGCAGTTTATTTTAAGATTTAGATTTGCAGAATCTTTGCAGCAACGGTGATCATGGAGGAAATTATGAGTTCAATTCGCGTAAGCATTAGAATCAATATGTTTTTTTTTGCATCATAGAGCATATCAGAATATTCAGAATAGAGTGGTAATACATGGATATGTTTTACCACTGGACCACCGTCGCTCAAGATCATATTGTACATTATGCAAATTTCCACCGAAAAAAAATTATTCGCCACTATTCGCCATTCGAGATGTAGTAAGTATAGCCACTATAATGTAACTTTTACACTTTTTCCACTATTTATATTATAGTATTATATATAAATAGAGGAAAAAATGTAAAAAAGTTACATTGTAGTGGCTATAACATGAATTTCTATAAAGAACAGACAGTAAAAAAATAGTAGTAAAAAAAATATTTATTATTAACTATTAAAATTAATTATTAACAATTTATCCTTCGGCGAGGCCATAGTTCACCGATTCGTTGGCCCAGTGCGGGTTGGTGAACTTCACATACCTTCAAAGACTTTCAATCTCATCAGGCATGCAGGTTTCCTCGCGATGTTTTCCTTCACCGGTGAGCGAGCGATGGTCTCGTTTTTGGGTGCACTTAGAAATTTAGAAAAACCAATTTGAAGGCACACAGGGTGGCGGGGGGTCAGCATCGAACCCGGAACCTCTCGCATAAGAGGCCGAGTCCATCCACCACTGAACCATCGTCGCTCTCAAATTTTCATACGTCTTATTTATTTTTCTTTAACCGAAAAACTTTTCCTATAATTCTTATTTAATCGATAATTCACATTGGATTTCCACAAGAAATTACAATGTAAATTATATATTTTAGTGGGACTTTTGTACACTTGGGATATTTTGTACTTATTAATCGTAACACTTTCTAAAAACAGTGCATCCTTATTGATTATAATTTTCGTTAGTCTTCAACGTAATAATTAGTTGTGTTAATTACAAGAAAGTCGTAAAAATATGCATTAACACCAACTTAAACAATATAACATTTTAAATCTAACTAAAACAAGTAACATATCTTTGTAATGCAATAAAATTATCATATTGTGGAATATAAAAGTATCGCAGCAGAAGATATGAGAAAGTAAAATACTGACTTGCATTTTCGTTTAATAACGTCCAATAAAATTTGAATATTGCATGGAAATTGGCGTTGCGATTTTATTAGGTATTGCATGATATGCCAAAATATATAACTAATTTAAGTAGTAAGTTATTAAAGACCATAAATCTGAGCACCAATTTAAATAATAATGACAAACGCATAATCCTGGTAAGTTTTTTAGTATTAAATCCTACTAATATTATAAACGCGAAAGTTTGTAAGTGTGGATGTTTGTTACTCTTTCACGTAAAAACTAGTATATGGACTTTGATGAAACTTTACAAAAATATAGCTTATACATCAGAATAGCATATAGGCTATAATTTATCACCATAGTCCGCGGAGAACCGGGAAGTACGCGATTGAAACCGCGGAGCGCTGCTAGTTTTTATATAAAATTAAAAATCCATCAGACTAAATTAACCAAGTAAGCACGCAAGATAATGGCTGCGCTGATCAAAAACAGGAACATCAACGAACTTAATTTTAAAAACCGTCTTAAATATATAACGAACTACATTCATATAATATTCTACTTTTATCGGTTGTCGAACCTGCGATATTAGAATTAGGGCCTGTTTCACAATTTCCAGATAAGTTCCCAAAAGGCTATCGGCAACATATTTGACAGATACTCCATACTCTATCTGTCAAATATGTTGCCGATAGCCTTTTGGGAACTTATCTGGAAATTGTGAAACAGGCCCTTAACTTTGTAGGAATTTCCTTCATTCACCGTGACCGTTGACACTTCACTGCTAATAGCTATAGTGAACAGTAATGTAATTAATAGTTAATTCATAGAGCCCAGTAGACGCTTGTTAGTGATACTAATAGTGGTGACAAAAAAATGACCCAGATCGCAAGCTATTCGGAACACTCATTGGGTGAAAGAGTGTTAAAAAACCAGAATTTTTAAAACTTTACAAGTTAAAAAACGTGCTAATAGCGTTCTGTACTATTACGTGATCGTAAAGCGTAAAAACGTTCACAACGAAAAAAACGATGTAAAAAATCGTTTTGATAATAACGATATCTAACAAGGCGCTAAATTAGAGGTTTTATATGTTGCAGAAAATAGTAAATGTACTGGAAAATACATTTTATCTCCTGCTAGTATACACGTGTCACTGTAGGTATCAATCTTTAATTTTCTTCCATGGATCTTTATCGTATTCTAATAAGGACACGATATTCCTGTGAGTAAGAAAAATACAAGGTTGTTTTCTTATATTTACGCGAATCCCACTCATTATAATAAATTAGGGCTCAGTCCTCCCGTGACCATGGTTGCTGTAAAAGTATCAGAAACGTCGGGCATATAAAAAACTTGATAAACCGCGATTAAATCCGTAAAAGTTGTTTCATTATAAAATGACAAGGTTATTTTTATTAGGCAAAATCGCATCCGCCATCTAATGTAAAGCGGGCAACTCCGCCCATAACCCTGCAAGTTACTCCTTGTTGTGCCCGGATTTAAGCAACTCATTCATATCTCGCATTAATTATTATTATGATATCTAACGATATCGATATAGATTAACGATTAAAAAAATCGTATTCTAGTTCGATTAGTTTTCCAATGTTTGCTCTACCGGCAGGACGAAGAGGAAAGGTTCGGTATTACATAATACATTGGAAAATAATATAAGTAGGAGACTTGCGAAAAATAATATTTGGAAAAAATATTGAACTTAATTTTTTTTATTAATAGAACAAATTTTTTTTACAAACTTTTCTATAATTATACTTATAATGCAGATAGGAGGAATTTTACAATAAATCACGCGCACAAAACCGATAGACAATATTACGTGTACTTAAATATTTAAACTTGTAACATTTCAATGACAGCAGCAGAACCGGTCACACAGCTTTCAACTTTCATCCATTATGGAATCTGTGCTGTAACAGCTTTCCTCAGATGAGATAACCTAATGACGTGCCAGTATGAACTGTTAAATCCGTAATCGATTCATAATAATTAACGGTACTAAGCGCGAAAAATAAGTTAAATAAAATATTATTGACGTGGGTTTATAAAAAATATTACGTTAAAATTTTTAAAAATCATATTGTTTTCTTATGATTACGCGAATTTCACTCATTATAATGAATCTTTACGGATTTTATCGCACCTCCCTTGACCATGGTTGCTGTAAAGTATCCGAAACGCCGGGCTTGTAAAAAACACATATTGTTCTATTGTAACATAATTATTGTGTAGACCTTTTTTAAGCAGTGGACAGAGAGGCTCTCGATTATCATAATATATACACACATATTTTTTTATTTATTATGAATGTTACTATGGATAATAAATATAGTTAAAATGTTATCTTTAACCCCGACAAGTTTTTAGAAAATTACTTTATTTGTAAGATTTATATTACTTTTATGTTGATTTGAAAATAATTAATACGTAATGTTGTAGCTAGAAAAATAATATAAATAATATCATTTACAGGCATGGCGGGACACGGACGTTCAGCAAGTTCTACCTGATAAAAGTCAAGCAGAAACATGGCACGATGGGCTGGTGAACGAACCTTTACGACGTCGTCGACCGGGTCGCAAACGTAAACGCCGCCCACAATTGTCATCAACAGAAGACATCAATCCTCCAGAACCATTTGAACACCAATTAGGTTCATTGTCATTCCAAGAGGAAGATGGCCACAACACTGAATTACCAAAAAGACGACGAAAGAAAATCAATCAAGACCAAGAAAGCGACTTAAGCCGACCCACGCATTGGAGAGATGAAAGTATAGAAGCTCCGTACAAGCGAAGAAAAGGCCAAAGAAGAAAACGTCCTGGCCTACATTCATGGACTGAAGCATCCGAATCGGATTATCCACTACACGATCAAATTAAAGTGAACGTCGAAACAAACGGTGAAAACAATTTACACGTTTCTCATGATAATGAAGAAACATTTGACATAGACAGAATGGAAATAAAAAATGACGATAACCAATATAACGAAAAAAAACCTATGGAAATGGCACATCAAGGTCCTTTCAAAAGACACAAACTGCAGAATGATATTCCCTTAGCAACACCTGGTGAATTAGATGTAATTACAGAAAGAATTGAGGACACTGATAAATTAAACTTAAATTCCTTCCAAAAAGATAAGGATGCAAGAGTTTCTGACTTCCCAGAACAGGTAGTCTACTTTTTTTCAATTAGCTCAGTTACTTATCGTCTTTATTTTTTTCTTTCAGTTACTTATCGTCTTTATTTGCTAATTTTTATTTAATAGACATATTTCTGCATGTAAAACATATTAGCATGATCGGTGGGAGCGGGTGGGTCCTGGCTGCATGAGTACTACTACATCTTGCTTGCTGGCGTAAAACAGCTTAGCTGAGTTTCGAAAAGAGGGGTAATACAGACAGTGTGATTACTGGCATCGATATTTAGCACGCTATGTCCTAGAATAGGCAACATATAAATAAGCTGCCTGGACTAGTTCCAGGTAAAATGGTTTATGTTTATGGACGATGTCGACTGGCAATTAAGGGTCACGTTTCCTAATTTTCCTATCCTACTAACATCGATATGTTGTTTTTAATAAACCAGTCAAAGAAAGTAATATTGCCAACATTTCATTTATTTAGTTGCATTAATGTTCATGTTTTTATATTTATTACAGAATAAAAGATTGGATCCACTTATACTCAAAGCATTACTAAAACGATCTAACGGAAGAAGTTTAAGTGAAATTTTACAACAAAATAATTTATCTCTATCAGACTTACTCAGTGGAAAAGAACAGGCTGTCTCAATTCTAAAAATGGAAGACTCGGCGCAAAGCCAGGAGCAAAATGACCAAAAAGAAATTTCAGGAAAACATATATTCGATTTAGAACCTAATAGCTCTGAAGAATATGCTGTTAAAAGTAATAATAGTAAAATTAATTATAAAGAAAGGACAATAGAAACAGTTTCAGATGAAACCACAACTGTATCAATGCATAGTAAACAAATAAATGATCTCACTAAAGATAAAGAAATAAACGATAAATTAAACTCAAACAGTAATTATAATGGTGAAGGTATATCTAGTAATACTAATATGAGGCGAAGGTTTCCTAGTGTTCGCAGAAAACTAAGAATGAGACCCGTACTGAGTAATTCATATAAAGCACAACTTAGTAGAGATTTAATAGCATTATCTTCAATAAAATATCAAAACAATAGAAATTCTACTAGGTTTAGAAATTTTAAAGAATTAATGACTTCAAAATCAGAAAGGACGGAACCAAGTGTAACAGGTACAACTGACATGGTAACAGAAACTACTACATTCATACCCGATGAAATGGTTACGCCCTACGACGACCAAATCGATGATCTCACTACAATAACCTTATTAAAAGACAATAATGTAGTTAGTGAAAATGATGAATCTGAAACATTAAACACAGCTGATTCTAAAACACCCGTCAGTGGTCAAATGTCAGTGGATTGTGAAAATAAAGAAACTACTACTGCACTAGTATTTGAGATTGACCCTGAGTACTTTTACACAACTACTACAGAATCAACAAAAGAAGATTATCCTATTAAAACATCATCGACCATACATCGACAATCCTTTGATAATAGGTCAAAGCGAAAAAGAACGAAACAAAGAGTTACAACGGCTGTGCCTGAAAATTATGAAATGAAAGATGTTTTTGATATGGCAAACTTAGTACCAGCATCTGAATTTATAGCTAAAACGAAAACAACTGAAGCCGATGATCAAACTGATTTCACAACATTAGAAGATTTTTTGACTACAGAAGCGACTAATGAAAATCGAAGAAGAAATAAATCAAGGAAGCGAAACTTTAATAGAAAGACAGTTGTAACTCCTACACAAAAACCATTTAGTACAACAGAAGTAACAGCTAGAATAGAAATACAAGAAATTCTGAAAGATACTTCAAGTAAGTAATTCCAAATCTTAATTAATATGTATTTTCTGCTACAATGTTCTAATATCTTTAAATATATGTATAAAGTAAGCATAGTTAGTCAATATAAAACATGTAAAGGTCTCATAACGATCCAATTATGCTTTCTACTTATTAAAATATTAAATACTTATGTTAATTTTCCTTATTTTTTAGCAAGCGAAAGACTTTCGAGAATACTCAAAGAGAGGAACATGACTTTACACGAATTAGTGGAGCAAAGAGAACGTGGATCAAGTCATATACATTTAGCAGATATATTTCACAATGCTTCAAGGGAACCTAACCCACCCGAACCTTTCTTATCTAAATCTTTAATAGAGCCAATATCAAAAGAGACATATCCCTTACGAGCACTTTTAGAAGCCAATCAACATGATCCGAAGACAACCACAATCGATTCCATCACTGAACAGAGCAATTATTTAAATAAACCTATTGTTATGGATTTTGGAAATAATGTCAATGAAAATAGTGAAAATATGGGGATAATTTCTTTGTTTCAAAATTTCACAAAAAATCTTTTAAATACGGAAGATACAAAACGAGATATGCAGAATAAAACAAAAGAATCGTTACAAATACCAACTACAAACACGAGTAAAAGTCACGAAAGCGAAACGAGAGAAGGTCGAGCGTTAGATGCTGATAAGGCATTGATAACATGGAATGAAATTATCAATTTTATGCAAAGTAAAGAACAAAATAGGTCAATTGAAGCAACAACAAAAATTGAATACGGTAAGTTAAGTACTAATTAGATATAAGGCTACAGTGTAAATATAATAACATTAGAAAAAAGACTAATATTAGGTATATAAAAGTTTTTTGTAGTAGGTACTTAATTAATTAGTTCATTATCATCACCGCTGAGCTAAGTCTTATTCAGCGAATGTCAAAGTGAAAAAGTTATTGCAATTTTCACAAAAATAAATTAGCTGATTTATCGTATGCGTTGTCTTGTTTTGTTCATCTTCATTCTGTGATTCGAGTCCAAATCACGGTCAAGGCGGGCTAATAGATGTATACACCAAAAGCGAAAAGAACACTTACTTAAATCATAAGGCATCGTATATGTATACGATGCTGTACGATTTAAGTATTTAGTGTCTAACATCGACCACACAACCTATAGACTCCTAATGTTTGATTTTTCGTATTAAATGCATTCTGGCCACTAGCTGAGGTGAGACGAAAGGGGTTGCAATGCTGTGATTAGCTAATTTAATGTCATACATAACCAATCACGGAACGTTAAAAAGAAATGGATATATTTCGCAACGGGAAAGAGTGAGACGACAAGATAGTTTGAGTACATTGTTTACGGCTTACATCGGAACTATAAATCAGATGTGTCGCCAGAAACCGTTCCCCTGTTTTAGGAGTCTATGGGTTATGTGATCAATGATGTCTAACGACTAATTTCTCATTTAAAGTACTGAGAACGACTAAGCTATATAGCGTGATATTTTACATATGTTGTAACAAATCCTATTTTTCAGATAATGCTAACACAGAACCAATAAATAAGTTTAAAACTGAAGAAGATTCCGTAGATGAAAAATTGGGAATTTTTGAAGATTTGCAATACTTGACCAACCATTTAGACAGACAAGTCGGCCCTTTGTCCAAAGATACCGAAAATGTAAATTTATTTGAAGAAAATGAAAATATAGATGTACTAGACACAGTAGATCCTAGCTACATAAGTACAACTAAATCTGTAACAGTAGCAACGGCTTGCATAATCGGGCTCTCTCTTGTTTTGTTTTTATTAACTTACACCATATTAAAATGGAAGCAAGATGCAAAAATACTACGAAACAACTCAATTCGAAAAGCAAATGATATACCAACTCCAGTTTTTGAAAATAGAAAGGGACTAAAAATTAACAGCAGCACACGTAGCAAAAGTCCAATGCTTTCCACTTCAAATATTTATGCAATAGATTCTCTGGACACTCACAAAGGAAATGATTCCCCGGAATACATGTGGGATACTTTAAGAAAACCATTTCAATAACATTAAGATAGTATAATATTAGGTAAAATTATGATTTAGACTGAAATTATGAATAACATATCTTTATTTAATTTATTTTTATTATCATTTAATTTTAAAAAATGTGACCTGAAGATTAGTTTACCTATCACTAAAATAGTATTATTATTTGCTTTGTTAAAATTATTTAATCCATTTACAATATTGTCTTTAAATATTAAAACTGCTTAGCAGGCTGAGGCAAAACAAAAAAGTGTCAATAATATGTTATTGGATATTCATGTTTCTTTTTTAGGCACTGAATTAAATGAAATAAATTTTTTGAGTCTATTTTTTTTGTATTTAAGCATTTATTACATTACCTGTAATTTTCAAATGTGTAAACTTCTCTCAATTTCTTCAAAACTGGTATATTATCTGTAGTGTGAATTCTCTTGTGAAAATAAGCATACCATCTAATAAGACTTTGGTATAATTTTAATGATTGTATGAAGACAGGAGATGGCTGTAATCAAGCAATTTATTTAGAACTAATATTGTAGACTTCACTTAATCATTTCCTATATAGTTTTTATATATAATACATACTCGCAATTCAGCCAATTCATCAGAAGTATAATAAAGTATAGTTGTGTATTTCTCAGGTAAAACATCTATATATGGTTTCCAAAATGATTCTGAAATTAAATATTAAGTATGATTACATGTCACATAATATAACATTATATTGATAGATAAATCATATAATACATATATACATTCAGCTAAAACCAGTCCACTACTGGACTTAGGGCTTATAGGCCAAGTCTATAAAAATCATAATATACTGGTTGTAATAGCAATTCAACCTACCAGCGATCTATGTGAACATCCCAGCCAATTGTCCTGGTCATTGGCCATATCCTATTTATATTATAAATGAGAATGTAAGAATGTATGGATGTAAATTTGTTACTCCAGCTTAATAATAATACAAACATAAAGGCTTAATTTATCCCTGCACTTCCAGATTAATGGGACGTGTGCAGGTAAAGCCTCAAATGGCCATTAGGCACCAAATAGAGCACAGAAAAATTTGACAGATTTTCATTATCACAGAAACACAAAATTACCACCCTGTTCTAGTTATATGCTAATAACTAGAACAGTAGTTATATGCTCAATAATCTAAGAATTCTCAAATTTTAGTTAAATTACAAAATGTATATGGCACAATCATAAACATCCAGAATATAGAGGCGTTCTACATGAAATTTTAGTAACAATAATTCTACATTACACATATAAATTAAACAAACTAAATCTTTAAGCATTAATAAGATCACATGAAAATACAGAGTATGTATGCTGCAGAATCGCAATTAGATATGTAACTTAGTACTAAAAGGTCAATCCCAAGAAAGATAGACTGATTTTTAGCTACTACCTGTTACAGTGGGAGAGCACAATGCTATAGATAGATGCTTAATATTTCTATATTATTAGCTTGAAAGCTTAAAATAATAACATTGTAGAATGATAGTCTTCTTACAAGCACTCTTTAAAAATCTAAGTATTAATCCTTACCATCCTTTTTTTTCCAATTTTCAAATCATTTTCAAGTGGGAAATGAATTGCCACTGATAAACATTTAGTATTTAGTAATAATAAATAAATAGTTATGTGAATTATGTGCATGTTTATTAAAGTTGTTATTTTACAAGAATAATTATTTATATAAATATCAGTTGCAACTCTTTTAAAATTAATCAAATTGTTCTTTTATTTTTCATATTATGTATTGTGACACAATTTAACTGCATTCATTGTCATATTAAGGTGCTTCAAAATGAAGATGCGGACTATCTTTCTATAGTTTATTATTCTAAGCTTGGAAAATTTTGTTTGTTGCTTTTTTATCCTTATAAAAATAGATATGACTCCTACCAGGATTCTGTTTTTGCAGTAGCAAATAAAAAGCTAAAATATAATTTGGCATCACTTTCAATGGGTCTACTTGTAAAAATTGTGCTAGTTCTGATTCTTCAGCATTAGCCACACTCATCATTATATTCCGAGGTATGGTGAGAACTAGTGACCCTTCTGTGAATGTTTTAGTTGCTTTTAACCCAAGATCATAGCCTTCAAATTCACAAATATCAACACCTGAAAAACACAACATAATACCAATTAAATGATATGAAATACAATTTAAATTCACAGCTAAGACTTAATTTTTATTAATACTTTAATTTGATACATATTACTCATTTTTTTTTATTTTTTTAAATAATGGTTTCTAATATGATTTTTTATGTAAATTACTGCATGCTGACTTATGGCTTTTATAAAATAAGTCTCATAGCTAAGCACAATTACATATTTTTTTTTATAAAATTCTCATTAGGAAATATTACATTTCTGCTTTGAACAACTTTCACTGACATTGTAAAAAGGCTTTTGTCATATGGTAAAGTTGTGGTTACAAAAGAAAAGTTAATACTTATATACATATTTTCTTATAAAGTTTACGCGAATTTCACTCATGAAATGGAATAAAAGTCGGGCATTATAAAAATATTAATAAGCCCAAAAAAAAGGTACTTATAAAGTTTATTTATTAGTATACTAACATTTCTAAAAAAAAGTAGGATATCAAGTTACATATTATATTACCTTCAAATTCAGCTTTATTCTCACGTAGCCAAGCAACATACTTCTCTAAATTTAACTTTCGGGAGTTAGTTTTATTTTTTATCACTGAACTTTCAATATCTATAATTCCTCTTAATATTGTTTGTAATTGTAAATGACAGTCCCAAATACTTAAAGTACCATTTACATTAAATTCATTGATGATACTAGATAATTTACTAGTTAAAATTAATAATTCTTTCTGTTTTTGCTGCTTTAATCTATTTTCCTTTTTGCTATTGCGCTCGTTAGAACTTTGTTTTGATTTTGATTTGTGATCCATGATTATTGTTTACGAATGGTTTCAACTTTTGAATGTTTCTTAGTCTTCATAGGCTTTTATAGCGTTTACCAAAGATTGCAGTAAGCGAGGGAAAATTATAAATATCTCAAAATACTTCAACACTCTGCATGGATATACACTATTATAAACTGTGAACCGTCAACAGTGACAAGTGACAACTGACAACACTCATCTGTGTGACTGTGAAATGTGAATTTGACGACTGAAGTTGAAACTTGAATTGAAAACTTGAAACCAGACGTGAAGAGCGAAAACCGTGTACAACTATTTGAGCTATGAACAAGATAGAGAATAGAGATAGAGTTATAAAATATAATTATAAATACACCATCTCTCATTGCCATAAAAGAAGAAAAAAAAAAATACACCATCAAGTATCAACTGTCAAAATAATTATTGTATTGACTAATAATTATACTAGATGGCGTTGGTATACACTGTTCTTAAGTATTTATTTGAAATTAGGCATTTAATCAAATTCTACTATTGTATAACCAGAGACATTTAGATTTTAGTCACAAAATAATATACACTCTACTGGTGCACTTGAGTCTTGAAATAAAACTTTGATGTTCCAATTAAGCTTATAGTACACTTCAGTTAGACTTCAGTATAGCGGGCTGAATTCGATGATGTGAAAATAGAGAAAGAAGGTGTTCCTATATTTTATAAATAAATAATCAATGTATACCGGGCCTTCATTAAATAAGTATTGATTTTTTATCGCAGTCCAAATTAACTTTTAATAATTTCTAATAAATTACATCATATAAGTAACTAAAATTCTGTCGATGCCAACATAAAAAAGACACTTGTTAATTTTCTGCGATCGTATCACGCAAAAGCACTACTTTTGGGAGTGCTCAATTTTGCAAATCGTTGCTGTGATTAGAATCTCAACGTTGCGCACTATGACGCATTATGCGCTTTTGTGCTGTAATTGGACAACAGTCACAGATTACTTGAGATACTAATTTATATCTAAATTGTAATTTCATTAAAGACAAATGGAAGGGGGTAGATAAAAAGCTAATGACCGTGTTGATATTTATGTAGAAAAGTAGCAGAGATAACATATCGCCTTGTGGGACACCTTAATAGAAGTCATTCCACATCGACTTTATTACGGGTCTTAACTCTTAATGCACTGTTTGCGACCATTTGATAAAAACCATTTGACCATTTGAGAAAACTATGATACAGGACGCACACAGATGTATTAAGCATTCTAAAAAAATTCAAATAACATAGAAAATCCACACAATTATAAGTAATAAGGCGCAAGGAGGTAAAACTTTCAAATGTTTTTGAGAGGGCCAAACAAATGAAGTGCGGGACGATTCGCCCTCGGAAGGTATTGTCGCTTTACTTATGCTAGTAGAAATGAAAGAGATATGAAATGACACGTGACGCCGAGATATCATGCCATGTTTCGTTCGAATCGTCCGAGTAAATTATAGTACTTATTTATAATAAATTACTTATATTTTATTTTGACCGATAAATAAATACAACAGTTCCCCATAATGTCATTTAGTACATCAAAAAGTAACCACGTAAATATTAATGGCTTTAATTATTTTATGCTATCGAGCAAATTTTTAGAAAATCGCTTTAAACACAATATTGTAGTCCACAAATAAAAATGTACCCCCTCAAATGTATACATTTCCCCAAAACTATTTCCATTTCCGATGACGCATAACGGTCACTAGGACCATTAGCATAGATCCAACCGAAAAACAAAACTATTTAATTAAGCCTATGCGCAGTATCATAATAAAATCTAAAAGAGTTAGCACTGTAAGTTCCCGCTTGTCCACGCCTTCGCGTATAGCATGATCTCTAATTTTAATGAGAACAGTGGAGCATGTGGCGGAGTCGTAAAAAACAGGACGCTGGGAGAAGTGATTATTGAATTAATCAATGATTAAGTAGATTTGATTCTGTTTCTTAGGAGTTAGATCTGTCATTTTCAATTTAGACCTAGGGGGCCTAGCCCAAATGCCATTAAGAAAACGTTAGCGAAGTTCGAAAATGATAAAATGTATGGGATTGATATATGGCCGCGCTTAATCACGTGGTCCATCCTATACATTTTATCATTTTCGAACTTCCCTAACGCTTTCTTAATGGCATTTTGGTTAGGTCTCCTGGCTCTTTTCTCCATAATTATTAGACGTTTACGTTCGTCTGTTAACATTGGTTTTCGCAGGTCTTTAATTCATAGTGGATAAATAGGTGTGTTAAATAGTAAATGAGAAAAAATCATTATTGGAACCATAAATACCCACAGAGAAAATATGATTGGCTACTTGATACGACATGACTCGTTAAAAATGTCACAGAAGGAAGGATGGACGGAAGTAGAAGAAGAAGTAAACCGAGGAGAACTTATATGGAACAAATAAAGACAAATCTCATTAAATAAATCTATTTTGTAATCAAGTTTCAGCCTCTTATATTAAAATGCCTGTTGGTCCCACACGCATTCGAGCCGTTCATTGTTTTAGACGTTAACTCTTTCGTCTTTGTCATAATTGGCGTATGCGATACGTAAATCGTGGTAGGAGAAATAATGAGCAGAGGATTTGCTATACATCTTTACTAGGTTAGGTGAAGATATAATCATATGATCAAGAAGCGTTGGGAGCGTACATCCTGGAGAAAAATAAGTGGCATTCAATAGTAGTTAATGTAAACCAATCGTTTATACATAGATACAGTAATTGTTTTCAATATTTTTGCTCGCCTATCTGTTTTAATTAGATCAGTGATAAAGTCACCCATATCAATAATACTAGCAGAGAGTGGGAAGATATTTCTCATTTAATCTTGCTCATGAATTGCTAAACGCCAGTTAAATATTTGGGGGCTCCTCAAATTACTAAGCATCAATATATCATCAAAATGTAAGAAGCCCTCAAATTTGAGTTGCGTTTGAGTATTCGGGCATTCTTTAAATAAAATCCAGTAGGACCTGAATATTTGCCAGTATCACTTCAATAAAAAGATAAAAATTTAGACAAGTTATTTTTTGTGGTGGTAAACTCCGCGGGATACAGCTAGTTTTATATTTGTGAATCTTGAGATCACAGTTGAATGTACCACTGATAATAAAATGTTATCTGGCAATGGCAATGGGACAGTTGGCAGCCACAGACGTAGTTCCCAGAAAAGTTATTTGAAATCGCCCCAGATCTCTTCAAGTGTTGCCCTTTGGATTAGGTATTTAATATATGACAAATAGCTGTGAAATATAACATATTAATACATGTTATATTATCTGTTATGTTATTTACCATTGGGCACAAGGACGTGTGATTTCATGGGATTGTATCTCTCATCATCATACTAATTCCACCATTTTTTTCCTCTGTTCATTGACGATCGACTCTTCTGTTACATAAATTCACCTTGATCTAGTCAATTACCGATATTAAATTTCCTATTAATTAAAGGAAAAGAAAAAAATAATATTTGTCTGCTTAACACAGTGAAAAAGTGAAAACCAAAAATGTAAGCGAAACAATTGTTCAAAAAATAATAATTGTTAGGTACGTATTAATAATACAATAAAACTTGAATAATTGAATTAATGCACAGGAACACAACAGCGAAGAGCAGCTGACTGAATTTCGAGTTCACCCGATCAAGTCTTTCTCTTCTCTCATTCACAACTTACACAAGTTTTCAAAAAAACATATTACGCCTTCACAATACACAGGGCAGAACTTTATTATATGGTATCGGTAAATTATTATATTTAAATAAATAGTATGTAAAATTATATCGCAGAAAATAAGCATAAGTTGTTATACCTAAAGCGATAATAAATACTAAAATGATATCCACTAATATGACCTAACTATTACCTACACTAAAAACTGTTTACTAAGAAGGGACTATGTTCATCAAATCATAATATTATATTCAAAGTGTTTTATGTTAATTGTTTTTTGTCTTTTAAATCTTATATGGGTTGGAATGAGAATGCATTCGCGGTAATAGTTTACAAAGTCGAGACAAAGCCATTTTTTACTCATAATTTCCGAACAGTTTTTTGATTTATAATATCATCGTTTTATTATTATTATAGAATAACAAAATTTATTATAATATATTTTCAAATAATGTAGATTTTGTCTATATAAAATTATATTGTTATAGTAGAGCTCCTTAATTATGATTTTAATAAATGTGATCACAAATAAGACAGAAAAACTTAAAGTGCTATTTGCATGGTTTTGTCTTGGTTTACTTTTAATAGTCAGCTTTGCTTATTAAAAAAGGTACAGCTTTTTCTTAATTGGCAACCCTGACACGCGCAAAAATTATACTGTTTTATGAAACTAAACGCCCGTGTCGTTGTTCTGAAGCTTTTAATTAAAGCCCATAATTTATTCGCTGGCAAATGTTAACCTATGGTAATCACAGAGTCATAAACTATAATATAGTAAGGTTATATTAGAAATTAGTTTATAAATTCCATTGTGACACGCCTTTCATTATGTCACCGCTCTAATATTGAAATCATGGAGCAACATAATAATTTTGCTTTTTGTGTCAGTAGAAATATGTATAACAACTTCATCATTCATTATGTATCATATTGTTTTTAATTGATTAATCCTAGTCATCAGTACCAAAAATTCCATTGGTCTTCCAAGGCCTGCTTTGAGTATCTTTAGGTAATCTTTTATAAAAACTAGCTATTTTCTTTCTGTCCCTCTGAGCTTTGCTTTTTTTTCTTTAACGCCGGGAAATGCACTGAGGCATCCTGGGGAGTAAGTCTCCCCAGACGGGTAAGTGCGACTCGCTGCACCCGAAAGCTGGTAAGTGGACTCTACCCACTAAAACCCGGCGAGTGCCCCCAATGCCGCCTTTGGTGAGGTGCCCAGGATCTGCAAGCAAAAAAGGCAACTCGATGGCTAGTCAGTCTCACAGGGCCCGACGCAACCTCCACAGAGATGTTATCCCGCACCACAGAACAACCACTCCGAACGCCGTGACAGTATCTAAAATGAGGTGAGGTTCCCGTCCTCTTTTCTTATCATCTACATCATCATCCATTCCTAGCCGATTTCGACAAGTGCGACTAGCTCGTTATGTGGGCTAAATGTTTCACCCTTAGGTGGCTGACATAAAACCTATTTTGTTGACGAATTTTCTCTCTTTTCTTATAAGAGATATTCATTTCGCTCAAGATGTTGGGTTCACTCTGGGCAAGTGAGCCCCACCGCCACGACAAGGCCTGTACTATGATATGGACCGCAGCTTCGCGTACGTTAACTTAGATTAACAGCTGTGTCCTGATTGATGATGATTATTTCTATATCCTATTCCTTTTAGTGTAATTACCGGGTATTATGTAAAGTGTTGGTTGGCCATTAACCAGATGGGAAGACGATCACCGTGCAGTGGCAGGTCCGCGTTGGATGCGAGTAGCAAGGGATCGGTCGTCTTGGCGTTCATTGAGGGAGGGCTATGTTCAGCAGTGGACGGACGGATAAAGGCTGATGATGATGATGATTTAGAATAAAATTTGTATAGACGTTACTTAAAAAAAAAAATCTGACACCGCCTTTACGCCGTAGTATTATTTACGTGGGATTCTTTCTTGATAAACCTATACTACCTTTTCTGGGTCTCAAGCTAGCGATAAAAGTATTAACCCCTATTATAATATGTCCCACGGCATGTAGAGGCATACATCAACCCCGCGGTTTCACCGGCGTACTTTCCGTTCCTGTGGGAGTACCGCTGAGCTATATTATTGTAAGGTTACATTAAAATCCATTTACTAGTTTTTACGTGAAAGAGTAACAAACCTCCTTCCGTTTATCTATACTTACAAACTTTCGCGTTTATAGTATTAGTAAGATAGGATTTTCGAGTTTCTAATACTTTACAGCAATGAAACTGCAAAAAACCTGTAAATAGTTATAATATTTAGTAGGAATATATTGCTTTCAAGTATTTGTACCCAATCTTTTGCAAACAACTTTCAGTTGAGGTAGTTATTAGACAAACTGTGCTTTTACGTTGTAAATAGTAAAAACTGTGCATTTCTAAAAAAAATTATATTTTCACGTAAATATTTTATGTTGTTTAAAAGCTTATCTTTATACTCATATTTTGCAAACAACTTTCAGTTCAGGTAGTTATTAGAAAAACTGTGCATTTACCATTAAAAGTTATCTAACTTTGATATTTTCACGTAAATATAAGTTGTACTCTATAAACAACGCATGCAAGTGAAGCGGCCTTGTTTCCAATCAAGTATTAGGTACTTAGTCATAAGTTTTTTGTATTAAATAGACAATTATCAGCATTTGTTGTTTACGAGCTAGTGCATGAGTAATCCAACGTGTGAGTTCTTCCGTCACGGTTTTTGTGATGTACGTGTTAGTAAAGTATATTTAAATACGATTCATAGAAACTTTATTGGATATCGCGGTTTTCTTTTCCTCGTTTAACCCGGCTTAATCCATAGCATAAACATATTCTTGTTCTATTTAAAGTTTTTTCAGTTGATAACTTCTTTAACCCCAATGAACGCTTTTAGGTAGGTGAAGATCTTATAGGTTCGCGTCACTAATGTGACAGTGTGACGTCACCATGAAATTTCAAATTTTAATACTTAAAGCAATAAAATTTTAAGTTATAAGTTTTCATTTCTGTCGGCATCCTCTAGGACTGCAATTTTTGTTACTCTCTGTTTGTTTGTCTCTGCTTTTGTCATTGTCTTTCCAAACTAGTTTTTCTCAATTTTTATTATTTATTTATCATCTCTGCAAACACGTTCGAAGCTTATTTATGCCTTACCAAAAGAACTCGGGGCATTCGCGCCTACTTTTTGTTACGTTAGGTTCACAGTTAAATACATTGTTACGTTATATCCGATTTACGTTTTTTTTTGCGCAGGCGAATACAATCGACAAAAACCTTCTCAGTTTGCAATGTTAGTTAGTTTGGTTGATGCTAGTTAATGTTATCTTGCATTTATGTATGTTACCCGTAGCACCTTTCGTACCATCAAAGAGAACCAATCGAGAAAGTCTAAGGATTGAAATGGAGCAATTTATTTTTTCATTGCTGACCATTGGAATCAGTCATTTTGGCGTTCACTTGAACGCCAAAACGACTGATTCCACGCCTCTCAGGTCCAACTAAGACCAGCCACTGTATGTTCTCTAGTAGCAGGTTGATCGACACTGGTGATATGCTCCATCATCATCATTATTAGCCTTTATCCATCCACTGCTGAATATAGACCTCCCTCGACGAACAAAACGAACTGACCACTGCACGGGGATCCTCTTTCTACCTACTTAACGACCGACCAAAACTATGTCTTCAAATGCGGCGTCCGCGATATATTTAGTGTGACATAATATGAAGTGGTTCCCTTTAATCTTTTTTAGTACGTTTTTAGGTCATGTCTTTAGTACTCATTTTACCAGCCTTAAGACGTTTTTATTATTTATAAATAAATTAAATAATCTACAATTTATTTTTTTTGTTCGCAGTAGATCAACGTGCTTGAGAATTAATTTTACCGATGTCACGCGAAGGCACCTTCAAGTGGTTGTGGCTCGTCACCCACTCATGAGAACAGATGGTCAATGGGCCAGTAAGGTTCAAGAATGGAGACCTCGTTTAGGTAGACGAAGTGGGGTTATATTGAATAGGTAGGAAGACGATCTCCGTGAAGTGTCTGGTCCATGTTGGATGCGAAGGGCAAGGAATCGTTCGTCTTAGAGTTTATTGAGGGAGGCCTATTGTTCAGCAGTGGATGGATAAAGGCTGATGATGATGATGATCACGATTTGACACATTCTAATAGAAGGTAAGCTACAGCTATAGCTAGCCTGTCTCTGTCATGTAATACCGTACATTTAAGCTGATTGGGAATTCTATTACGGTCTATGAGCTCAGCCGTCGTGGAATACATTAACGCGTGTACTTAATCAAAGCTTAACTATTAGCGCAGATACATAAACCGAGTTTATATGAAACCATTATACACTGTACATTACATGATGTTAGGTATCGTAACATTATTGTATTAACTAAAAGGTCAAGTTATAGTGGTAATAGGGCTGCCAGGTAGTTTAATGGTGGGAGGAATGTACTCGGAGTACATACTTACTACTGTCGGAGGCGCTACTTAATGCGCTTCCAGTAACACCCCTGGGCTCGTATCGGCCTCGGGATGGATACCCAGACCCCGCTAGACACGAAGTCGTAGGGCTTGCTTAATAACAGCCGGACAGTCGCCCCATATCTGAAGAGTCCGGCCTTGCTGGGGCCAGTCTGTCGCTGAGGTGATCCTGTTGCTTGCGGATCCGGGACTTTCACAAAGCGGCTGATGGCACTCGCAGTGGTTTCAGTGGGGTAGTGCGCCCAAATGCAAGTCCACATACACGTCAATGTGCCTACCCGAGGCCCTGGTATGGGTGCGAAAGCATTTCCACCGCGACATTAAAAAAAAGGTGGCCATCCGGCGGTTATGTAAGTACTACTACACTAAAAACACTCTAGTGCTTTTGGCTGCCTGCCATGACCATGTAACGTTATACGTACATAATTTATTTTACTTCATTAAAATACACTTAAATCTAATATATACATTACCTAAAACTAATAAAAATCACTATTAAATTAAATCATTACATCACATTAAAATCTAAAAGTTTAAAACACAATTTTATTATAGCTTTAACATGAGCGATGCAACATTTTAGCGCTCCAAGTAGATCCTTTGTTTTCACGAAGTTAAAACTGCAGTACCGATCGCAGCGCCACTTTTTTACTTGTCATAGTTTAAGTGAACGCACGTCACACTAATAATAACGGTCTCTTATACGGAAAAGAATATTTTAATCAAATCAAATAAAAGCCGTAACCGTAATTTTATTATCATTATAATATTTCGTGGTCGTCGCTTGAGCGTTCCTCGTTAAACTACAATAATAAATAGATAGTGAGTGTTGATCGCCCCAAAACTGGGTAAGTGGTAATACTATTTTTTATGTCGCAGTCAATTAAAGTAGTTATTAGTGAAAGTAATCAGTATAAAAACCAATGTTTGTGCTCATTAGTAAAATTGTTAGTAGTAATGTTGATTAAACCTTTAAATTCATTTTGCCTAATCATGTTAAAAGATTTCATCATCTTTCGATTTCACCCTCAGTTTTCAATATTTTGTAAAATAATAGTAAATTTCATAATAAAATGCTTATTTCTATTAAATGGGAATCTCCGTTTCTGATTGTGATGATTCCACGGCACTACTACTACTATAGTTTAGGTACTTTCCTATATAACGCAGTGCCGTGGATGTTGCAAGCTGAACTGGACCGCTTGTAATAGTGTTTGTATGGCGCGTTCCAGGGTTCAACGTTCGGATTACTAATTTGAATAGTATTCCCTTACACTATCAAGACGAGGGTACTCTCTGCCGGGTTTGGTTACCTGTTCCTGCCGTCACCGGTCACCAGCGAACGCGACTTCCCCGGGATCATCAACCCTCGGCGTGACGCAGGAGAGTACCTACCTGGACCGTCAACATAGAAAGGGAACTTGTGTGGATTAAGTGCTCGACCCCACCTTTCATTAGTTCTATTTAACGAATCGAATTTACTTTAATAAATTATTTTAAAAGCACGGTACCCTGTTGTCTCATTTCCTCCTTAGTAGACCAGGGTATACCCGCGACATTGGCGCCCAACGTGGGGCGTTTTGCTAAAAGTTTATGACCCTTAAAAATTTCGTCATACTCATCTTTCATGTCCTTACTAGGCGTTAACCTCGCTAAACGATTGTGAAGGTGATTTAACATATTTTGCGTTCTCATGAGTGAAGGTTCACTAGGGTCTGATACATCTAGGTTTGTTTGAATCTTAGTGAGAACTTCTAGACAACCTTTCAGGTCCTGTCGAATATCCAATGGAGACTCCAATATGTGGTCGGCCGGGTATTCTGACGATAATTTCACAATTTGTTTACGTAACTCATCAACCGAAGATGCCGCGGTAGCACCACGAATCCGAACCTCATATTCGAGTTCCGATTTTTGAAGTGACAGATATTTGACAGGTAGCATTGTGATAGTATAAGTCAAAACGGGTAAGTGGTAAGAAAAAACAATTAAAAGCACAAATCAACTAATCTAACCGTTCTCCGATCTGTTACAATATACACTATAATCAACGTTGGTTTTTTTTAATGATTGATGTAAAACAAAAAAAAATAATTAGCAGCAAAATAAAATTATAAGGTGCTACTAATGTGTACTTTCCAATAATGTTTAAGCACTTTGATAAAATTAATAACAATTAAAATATTTTAATTTTTAGATAAGAAAGCGTCAGCTTAGGCTCCCATAACGACTTACACAATATTAAACTTTTAAAATAATGTAGGTAGGAATAAAACTGTGCAGCAAATAAATTATTAACCAGAAAGATGCGAACAAAAATTTAGGTTACTATAAAAAAAAATTAGTACACTTCAGTAGCAATAAAAAACCAAAAAACAAATAAAACGTTTTACAAAAATAAGCCACAAACACATACTAACTACAAAAAGACCGACAACAAAAAAGAAGAGAAAAAAAAACTTGTGTGAATTTAACCGAGTTGGGCGCCAATGTCGCGGGTATACCCTGGTCTACTAAGGAGGAAATGAGACAACAGGGTACCGTGCTTTTAAAATAATTTATTAAAGTAAATTCGATTCGTTAAATAGAACTAATGAAAGGTGGGGTCGAGCACTTAATCCACACAAGTTCCCTTTCTATGTTGACGGTCCAGGTAGGTACTCTCCTGCGTCACGCCGAGGGTTGATGATCCCGGGGAAGTCGCGTTCGCTGGTGACCGGTGACGGCAGGAACAGGTAACCAAACCCGGCAGAGAGTACCCTCGTCTTGATAGTGTAAGGGAATACTATTCAAATTAGTAATCCGAACGTTGAACCCTGGAACGCGCCATACAAACACTATTACAAGCGGTCCAGTTCAGCTTGCAACATCCACGGCACTGCGTTATATAGGAAAGTACCTAAACTATAGTAGTAGTAGTGCCGTGGAATCATCACAATCAGAAACGGAGATTCCCATTTAATAGAAATAAGCATTTTATTATGAAATTTACTATTATTTTACAAAATATTGAAAACTGAGGGTGAAATCGAAAGATGATGAAATCTTTTAACATGATTAGGCAAAATGAATTTAAAGGTTTAATCAACATTACTACTAACAATTTTACTAATGAGCACAAACATTGGTTTTTATACTGATTACTTTCACTAATAACTACTTTAATTGACTGCGACATAAAAAATAGTATTACCACTTACCCAGTTTTGGGGCGATCAACACTCACTATCTATTTATTATTGTAGTTTAACGAGGAACGCTCAAGCGACGACCACGAAATATTATAATGATAATAAAATTACGGTTACGGCTTTTATTTGATTTGATTAAAATATTCTTTTCCGTATAAGAGACCGTTATTATTAGTGTGACGTGCGTTCACTTAAACTATGACAAGTAAAAAAGTGGCGCTGCGATCGGTACTGCAGTTTTAACTTCGTGAAAACAAAGGATCTACTTGGAGCGCTAAAATGTTGCATCGCTCATGTTAAAGCTATAATAAAATTGTGTTTTAAACTTTTAGATTTTAATGTGATGTAATGATTTAATTTAATAGTGATTTTTATTAGTTTTAGGTAATGTATATATTAGATTTAAGTGTATTTTAATGAAGTAAAATAAATTATGTACGTATAACGTTACATATACCCCTCCTCGTCTGGAAAAGGGTTTTATTCTTAAATAAAACCCGCCTTAAGCTGCTCCTAGCAATTACTCATTCATTCTTCAACTTTCATTCTATCATACAAAAAAAAAAAAAAATACATAAAAAGCATCAACAGCATCATTTACGCTATTGGCGCGTCCTATCAAACTTAAAGTCAGTAGTTATCAGAAAGCTAGTGACTCATGCTAAAAGAACAAGATGTTATAGAGGATTCAACTTATTTATTATTATTACCGCAGAGTTTTAGGTCCTTGATATGCCAAACACCTATGTTTTTTCCGGACATATCTTCTAGTACATATACGAGTGGTGATCGTTTTTCGCTTACTCGACATTTTAAGTATTTAGGAGCCAACTTTTTACTAAAATATTTGTCTTTATCGCTCAATATGTATGTACGCTTAAAGACTATGTCACCTACGTTGTACTCCGCTGGTTTTCTGCGCAGATTATAGTGTGCAGTATTTTTCACATGTGCATTCCATAACGAGGCTTGCACATCATTAAATACTGAAGAGAGACAACCTAAGTTTTCGGCGTATACGTCACGTGGCAAAAACAATACTTCGTCACCTAAGTCAGAGTCCGTATAGTGCGAACCGCATAAAACCAACTCTCTACCGTACACTAAGAACGAGGGAGTGTACCTAGTAGCTTCGTTGACGGAATTATTAATTGCGAACTGTAACTGGGGAATGAAAGTGTCCCAAGACCTATGGTCATTTTCAACGAAGGTTGATAAGCTGGTGACTATAGTTTTGTTATAACGTTCGACTAAGTTTATTTGCGGCGTGTATCTAGGTGTGTAATATACATTAGGGACTTTATATTTCTCAAACAATGCTTTAGTAATTGAACTAATGAAATGGCTGCCATTATCTAAAAAGATAGTTTGTGGTATACCATAAACTAAAAATATGGAATCTTCTAAAACTTTCACGACGGCATCCGCAGTAGCGCGACGTAGCGGAAAAATATTACAATATTTAGTAAAGCAGCAGGTTACTACAAGCATGTAACTATTCTGCTTACGAGTGACAGGTAGAGGACCCACAAAGTCAACTGAAATCATTTGATGGGGGCGTGAGCACTGCTTCGGACGCCCCATTTCTCCTAATGTAGTGTGATTTTGCGACTTGTAAGCTAAACAAACCGAACAAGAACCTACGTACCTTACAACACTTTCATGCATACCAGGCCAATAATAGGATAATGCTAAACGATTATAAGTTTTAAAAATACCGAGATGACCAGCTGTTGGTACAGAATGGTTCTCAGTTATAATTTGTTCACGATATTCAATAGGAACAACTTCCTTCCATGCGAATTCAGATGTGAGATTTGATTTATTTTTAGAAAGCCGAAATAAGGAGTTATTTTTAATAGTAAAATTTGGATAGTGGTTAGGATTATTAAGACATCCGTTATATATCTTTTTGTACCAATCATCAGAAGTAGTAGAAATAGCATTTGAAAGAGATATGGCTGAAATAGAAACAGCACGTGAGAGAGCATCGGGTATCACATTATCAATGCCCTTTCGGTGCCTTAATTCAAAGTTGAATGAAGATAACCTAACTCCCCATCGCGCTAGTCTTCCAGTAGGATTATCTAATGACAAGAACCATTTCAACGCAGAATGGTCAGTGTACACCACGAATTTCTGGCCATTTTCGAGATAGCATCTCCAGTGCTCGAGAGCAACTAACACAGCAAGTGTCTCTCTTTCTGTGATACTGTAGTTTTTCTCGGCACCGGAAAGAGATCTACTCATGTAGGCAATAGGATGCTCTTTACCACCGATGTTCTGCGTTAACATAGCTCCAATGCCATAATTACTAGCGTCCGTATGTACCTGGAAGGGCTCAGTGTACACCGGGCAAGAGAGGACTGGTGCGGAGACAAGACACTCCTTCAGAGCATTAAAAGCTGCATCAGCCTCTGGCGTCCACTGAAAAGGAGGTGACTTTTTCCCATTAGCCGTTAGCTTATTAAGTGGGCCAGCTATTGTGCTAAAATTAGGAACGAAACGTCGGTACCAAGTAGCGGTTCCGAGAAAGCGCTTCAGTTCCTTTTTGCTTGTGGGAACCGGAAAATTTAAAATTGCTTGCACCTTTTCTGGGTCCGTGTGTAAACCACGAGCATTTACTACGTATCCTAGGTATTTAAGTTCGCTTCTGAAGAAATTACACTTTTCGAAATTTACTGTCAGATTAGCCTGTTTTAATTTCTCTAGGACACGCAACAGACGAGACACGTGATCTTCGAAAGTAGAGCTTATTATAATAATATCGTCTAAATACGCAAAAGTGTTCCCCTCCATATCACCGAAAAGTAAGTCCACTAAGCGCTGCTGAGTGGCTGGTGCATTTGTCAGACCAAAAGCAGTGGTTTTAAACCGTAGGCTGCCACGACCTGGTACATAAAAAGCAGTCTTATCGCGATCCTTTGGTTCTATCGGAATCTGCCAGAAAGATTTCGAAAGGTCCACGCTCGAAAGATACTTTGCGTTGCGTAAGTTGTCCAGAATCTCTGAGACATAAGGCAAATTATAGGCATCTTTCTTCGTTACCGCATTAAGCTTCCGACTATCAAGGCAGAACCTTGGCTGTCCATTCTTCTTATTCACGATAAGCACTGGAGAAGACCACGCGCTCTCACAAGGCTCAATAACATCAAGCGCTAACATTTCATCAACCTGCTCTAACAAAATACGTTGCTTCTCTGGAGACATTCTATAATAACGCTGCCTTATGGGCTGAGCGTCTCCAGTGTCAATTCTATGGGTGATCAAATTTGTTCTACCTAGACCTTTCTCTTCTATAGATATAGATTTAAATTGAGCTATTATATTATCGGCTATTGACTTTTGCGATGCTAGTAATTGATCATATGAATTAATAAAAGTTTGCGAGTTATTTAATTTTACTTCAGCTAATGAACTTTCAGACATTGTGATACTGCCTAAATATTTGGGACAAATTTGGAAGATACGCCAAAAATCAATGCCTAATACAATAGGTGTTTCCACTTCAGGCACCACATAAGCCTTAATTAAGTGTAATTGGCCTTCAAAAGTGACAGGTAAATTCATGTAACCGATGCTCTTCAGTGTTTGTCCGCCAGCGGCTACCATTGATATATTGTCATCCTGTTGCAAAGTGCAATCAACAAAATGTAAATGTGAATTGTTACCTAAAATTGTTACTGCAGCACCAGAATCAAGTAGACCACAAGCGTCCACATTGTTAATTTTAATATTTACATAAGGTCTAAAGTCATTTGTGGGTTTCGTATGCAGAATTGTAGATATTTTATAAGTAGAAGTAAATGTTCTTATAAATGAAAGCCAAGTGTCCCAGTCTTCCTTAGTGAAATTTCTACAATTCTGCTCATTTAGTTTTTTTGATTATCATTTTTATTACATACTGGACACTCGGGTGTCTTGACATCCTTCAATCCGCATTTGAAACAAAATACGTCGCGACTTGCTTTACATTGTCGGATGTGATGTGAGTTACTGCGACACCTATAGCAGTATGGTTGTTGTTTATTTGTTTGAACTGAGTGTATATTATAATTTTGCTGTTGATTCTTATTAGAACTGTGTTGTTGATTTTTGTTATAGTTTTGTTGATTAAAGTTATGAGTTTTTGAAGAGTGTGCTTTATTATAATTATTCTTATATGAAAAATATTGTTTATTTGTATTTGTAACTGATTTGTTAGGGTCTTTATCCGCCTCTTTAAAATACGCAAACTCAGGTGCAACAGTTTCAGAATTTACCTTTGGAGGCTCCTGAAATTGTAAAAGTCGGGAATGAACAATCTCGTAATTACGACAAAGTGTGCGTAAGACATCTATGGTGTCAATCTGAGTCACTGATGCTGCTAATGTACTAGCATAACAAGGCCTTATATTATGAAGAAGGATTTCTAGCTGTTCCGCCTCGGTAAAAGGCTTAGAAAGACGGGAGAACATTCCACTCATAATCGAGAGATAAATGGTTATGTTCTCGCGTTCCCCTTGAGTGCGCGAACGAATTTCAGATTTTAGGCGGTAGTCGTAATCTGACTGATCAAAATCTTCCTTGAGCTTAGAAGAGAGCTCAGACCAAGAAGAAACTTTGTCTTTTACCGAACGGTACCAGTGAAGAGCGTCATCTTGAAATATTTCTGTAGCGGAAGCTAATATTTTTGAAGGGTTTATATTTCGTGCAACAATAAACTCATCAATACGCTGTATGAATGAGCGCACACACGTTTTACCGTTAAATTTTAATTTATTTAAATCAGCTGCAGTACGATCACATGTCACCGAAATTACATTTTGCACTTCTGGTACCAAGGTCGAAGAGAAACCAGAGCCAGAGTTAGATGGTCCAGGAGTTGGTCTATTCACTTGAAGAGACGCGAGCCGTTTTGCTAAAAGTTTATGACCCTTAAAAATTTCGTCATACTCATCTTTCATGTCCTTACTAGGCGTTAACCTCTGTCACTAGCTTTCTGATAACTACTGACTTTAAGTTTGATAGGACGCGCCAATAGCGTAAATGATGCTGTTGATGCTTTTTATGTATTTTTTTTTTTTTTTGTATGATAGAATGAAAGTTGAAGAATGAATGAGTAATTGCTAGGAGCAGCTTAAGGCGGGTTTTATTTAAGAATAAAACCCTTTTCCAGACGAGGAGGGGTATATGTAACGTTATACGTACATAATTTATTTTACTTCATTAAAATACACTTAAATCTAATATATACATTACCTAAAACTAATAAAAATCACTATTAAATTAAATCATTACATCACATTAAAATCTAAAAGTTTAAAACACAATTTTATTATAGCTTTAACATGAGCGATGCAACATTTTAGCGCTCCAAGTAGATCCTTTGTTTTCACGAAGTTAAAACTGCAGTACCGATCGCAGCGCCACTTTTTTACTTGTCATAGTTTAAGTGAACGCACGTCACACGTATACCCGCGACAATGGTATCCTGGATCTATCAGTAACAGAGCACTGAATACCTGGGCTAGATAATAAGGAAGAGGAGGGCAACACACCTGGTTGTGTGGATGTCGATAAGGTATACGATGTAAGGCTTTGATTGCTCGTTTTCTATTTTTCTATTCTATTTTTTTCTTCCATTTAGTATGTAACCTTTACTGTAATTTATCGCTTAGCCTATGATGAGTGTGTGGTCTAGTGTGTGTCAGTCTAGTCTAGGCCTAGATACTTCCACCGGTACTAGTCAAGGGCAACAAATCCTTACAACAAATATGGACACACCCAATCTATTAGAGCTTATAAATAATAACAATACTTCTCTATAGTAGTGATTTTCAAGGTTGCGATCACATTATTTTGTTACTTATGTAATTGTTTATTTATAGACCTAGAGCTTTATAATCATGATTTGTATTTGATTACAATATCTATATTTACACTCGTAATCTCCTAAATAGTCTTCTAAATCAGGATACAAGGTAAGTACTGTTCGTCCATAACAATTATGCGTATGATAGAAGAGTCTTCGTTTCGTACTTCTCATAGGGTGAGGCCACCACGTACCACGCTAGTACGTGGTGGGCTCAGGAATCGTGGGTCACGCGCCTAATTTTATTGGTCGAATAGTATACATTTACAACCAATCATTCTCTTCGAGTAAAAGTAAAAAAGTAAAGTATCAACCCTTTATGACCCACTGCTGGACACGGGCCTTCTCCTCGAAATCAGGCGAGGAGGGTAAAGGGACATAGTTCCGATGCGCTGGCCCAGTGCGCGTTTGTGAAGTCATAGTCAAAGTGAACTTCACATACCTTCAAAGACTTTCAATCTCATCAAGCATGCAGGTTTCCAAACGATGTTTTCCTTCACCTACGAGCGAGCAATGGAACCTCTCGCATAAGAGGCCGAGTCCATCCACCACTGGACCATCGTCGCTCCTGTCTTTTCGAGTGCTTGTTCTCAATTCTGAGGGTTGTGGACCTCCCTTTTATTGTGTTACACCATCTTTCTTTAGTCTCCACGACGCGAATCGCTGAGTAGACTATGTAGTCCAAGGTGGAGTGGCTGGTCGGATCATCGCATAACCAATCACACATCATCAATGTAATCGTGTATTTAGTTTTTTATCACGAGTACTAGGAAAAAACTTTTACGGATTTAATCGCGGTTTATTAAGTTTTTTACATGCCCGACGTTTCGAATAATAACCGCGATAAAATCCGTAAAAGTGGTTCCATTATAATGAGTGAAATTCTTGTAAACATTTGAAATCAATACGAATACTAGAATTAGATTTTAAGAAATAAAAATGAGCCCGATTTTTATAAATTTATCTGTCTGAAAAATATATTTTTAATCTTTAATCTGTTAATAATAATAAATAATATTATATTATATCTACGTAACAATATTAACAATAAACAACAATATCAAACTAAAAACTTATAATTAAAAATTAACTCTAAAATATTCATATAAATATTCACAAAAAGAATATGTCATCCAAAATTTCAATTTGGGGCATGGTACCCAGAACACTGGCAGCATTACCTCGCTGAATAGCTAAACTTATTCTCTGCGCGAAATAGCTGCCAGCCTTCTGATCACCCGATGAGAGAATCAGTCGATTCGACATATCCTTCATGAACCGCTTCATGTCAGACGACCACGGCCCTAACGTTTCGAAAGCTAACGCCGCAAACTCATAGTCTTCAGTTATAGAAGAGTATTTGCGACGCTTGAGAAACTGAGCACGATCGGCTGCGGCCCCAACTTTAGTACAAGTTTCATGTACATAAGATGGGGCCAGCGTATCTACGCAGGTTACATCCCACACCAAAGTGCGGCCCAGTCTCCACGGTACAAGCGTAGCACCGTCAGGTCTCTTGCCATCATCTCTAACTAGACCACATGGTTCTAATGTTGTTGGTATAGAAACCGTGGCAAGAGCTCTACGTACCAAATCATTAACCGTACCGTGGCGATATAAGCGACCAGCACTTCTGGAGCAGGACAAGCCATGTCGACCCAACTGATTCACAAACTGCCCACAGGAACACAAATGAGCTTCACATACTTTGGCACCAAGCCGGAGACTAATAGAAATTCTCAAGGTTGCAGGATCTAAAACTGTACCAAGATTATGTGAGGAAAGCACGTACAACTATTCACTGGAGTGTTCGCTGGTGACTGCTAATAGTCTCGCTCTCTCTGCATTGTCCATTTCTTGGTCAAGGAGACAAGCAAACGTCAATTTTTGTCCAGGCATGTCCCAAATTTTTTGTTTTGTTTTGTCAGTTGGGAGATTTTCCATCGGAAACATAGCCCTCCAAACATCCAAAGCCTCACCCAAGCCCGTTACTTGAACATCAGCTTGTTGTATGTTTAAAATATTGCTGATGAGAGTAATCGAACTGTGAGTAGAAGCTAAGAAAGCCGGCAGAGCCACGCTTGAGGTGGTACGAATTCCCAACCCGCCTAATTTAACAGGAAGGCAGGCCTGTCTCCAAGTGGCGTCTTCAAACTTTAAATTTAGAATTTCAGATACAATTTTCTTCAATAAAGAGTCTATGTGACCGGTAACCAAAGAGAATTTCCACATAGGACAACATCGAAGCAGGTACATAAATTTTGGTGTAAATAAGCAAAGGCGAAGAAAGTAGATAGCCATGTGTGGTTTCAATTCCAAAAGGCGATCAGAAAATTGAAGAAAAGTTTCTAATTTTGAATTTACTATAGATTGTACTGAATCCTCGAATATTGGAGCGCCTAAAAGATTTAAATTTGATTTTGTCATTACCGAAATGTTTGGTGTTAATGTACTGAATTGATGAATTATTTCTGCAGAATGATCTGGTATGATATGGTTAGAAATATACAATTCACATTTTCTATGATTAATTTCAAGCCCAATTGCGTTAAATTGATCAATAATTATTTTGAAATCATCAAAAACCGAGGATACAGTACCAGCTATACAACCGTCATCAAGGTACCATACATTAAATTTAGATTTCAACTGTGAAATAATTGGATTAATAGCCAAACTGAAAAGAACTGGACCAAGAGGGTCACCTTGCTGACATCCTACGGTGGACTCAATTTCGTCATCACCAAACATTAATTTAGAAGGGGTACCATAACATTGCCAGATGTATTCAAAAATATCAGGTATTTCTTTTTTAATTTCGTTTAAGAAAGTACCTTAATATACAGAATTAAAAGCATTTTTGATATCTAATTTTAAAAGAATGTTGAAATCAGCTCCGTTGACAAAAGAACGTCAAAATGAAAATATTTTCTGAGCCCGATACTTATAAATTTATCTGTCTGAAAATGTTTTTTTCAATACATATCTGAATCGATCGAACAACCTGTTGTTCAAGCTGTGATATTTTTCCTTTTAATAGTACAGTTTAACAGTATTATATTAATATAGTTATAATTATAACTTACAATCGGTATGAATCACGGCACATGACGTGATGGAGACTAATAAATCCAGAAGTGACATCCAGTGGAAGATCAAACAAGATTTGACTTCACGTTACGATCGACGAAATGAGGAGTCCGCTTGAACGGAGGAGGACAACACATCTTCATAATCTCTGGCAGGGCCGGACTTAAACTAATCGCCGCCTCTTTTCATCGGAAAAAAAGCCGAGCCACCCCATTTTGTAGTTATGTGGGATTCTCTGCGAAAGGATTATAAGGTGATGACTGAATTTTTTACTTTCCAAATTTTGTCGCCCTAGAAATTTTGCCGCCCTGGGCACTACCCCCGACTGCCCCTATTGTAAATCCACCGCTGATCTCTGATGATGTGGATGTTAATAGGTGTAGATAGTCGCAAGGCTTCGACTATTCGTTTGCCTATCTATGCTATAAAAAAAGTTTTAGAAGACCTGATGGTAGGTATGTTGCCTGCGACGAAAGCCACACGAATGAGTTGCCTCTGACGTAAGATGGTAAGCCTTGGTGGCAGTACACTGCCTTTAAGTTCAAAACAGTAAAGCTATTAGGCGGTAGAAACAAGCAGAATGATAGTACCATCAAGCATCAAGCAGACGAGAGCAATCTTTTAGGCTCACTTTCCGTGACGCGATGCGCACGTGACACGCCAAATAATATTACTCAACTAAGTTACAAGTGCACGTCACACGTGACGTTAGCAAAGCTCGTGATTGTGACGCTTGCGGATTTATAGAGCCGCACCACTGGTATCGATATCGATACATTTTTATGCTACCTTCTTGGCGATTTCTTAGCCTCTCATTAATTTCACATTCCCCACATTTCGGGTTTCATGCTATCAGTATGCTAACATTAGGAACTATCAATATTTTTTTGTTCATTGTGTCATCAAGATATCAATTTTTTTTCTAATGCATATAATATGTCACAGCCTGCAATATCCACAATATTGTTTGTGTGTTAATATTTTTTATTTAAAATGAGTTGACAATTTTTAGCCATATCTACACCATCATGATTCCTATCTGCTGCATGTACAATATACACGCTAAACTACAATAAACAACGCTTTTTATTTTGTTCCTGAAAGTATCTCGAGAGTGATTTAAGTGGTGTTTTCGTACAAAATCAGACATTAAAGTTAAATAAAACATTTTTTTTTATCATTAAAAATGAATGATAAAATTTATAACATAAATTATAGCATTTTTGGCAGAGCTTAGACGGAAATGTAATATTTCAGATAGAGTTATTTCCTGGTGCGATTTTACTATGTCATGAGCTATAAACGTCTGAAATTTGCTTGTGTTTTGGTGTCCTTAAAAAGTAACACCAAATTGTAAATAGGCTAAAAGCCAAGATTATACTAGATACAAAATTACTTTGTGATTGAAAGCTGAAACACAACTAAAAATAAACACTCAAAATGACACTGCGTCTCTATCATCGTAAATCTGTACTTCACTATAGCTGGACGATTCACTGGTTCAATTATATGGGCTTGCATCATCAGTATTGAGTCACGATCATCCGAGTCCTTTTTATCCGTGGGTTGGTCCTGTTAGTCATCGTTTGAGGTCACGATTGCAATGTAAACAATTTGTTAAAGCAACTTGATCCTGATGATGCACCAATTCTAGTACAGTTGTATATTTCAAGAAAGCGGGTTGTCCACGCTTGTAGTTGTTATGTGTACATACATGCATTCTTGTGTGCGTGACTACAGGCAGCCTATCAGCGTACTGAGCCGAGCGCTCCCGAGATCACGCACACAAAAGCAACGTGCATGTACATTTACAAACACAAGGATGGCTCACCCGCTTTCCTGAAAGAACATATCTGTACTAGTAATACGTTAAGGACATATACAATTGAGCAATTCTAAGATGAAACAAGTAACACTAGTAGGTAATAGAAGTGGTAATACCAGAGTCATACGTTGGTAACGTGATCGGATATAAATCTTAAAATCAGATAGAGTAATCGTTAGTAGGTATTGATAATCGTAGTATCGTACAAACCTAACAGCAACCACAAAGTTAGTACCCGGAACTATGGAGTCATAAGTATTTCTAAGACAGATTAAGTTGAAGATCGGGGCAGAAATTATACATGTTTGAAATTCCACTAAAATAGCTTTTATAGTGAATTAGCGCATGTTTTAGACCCTAGGTCCCATGAGCTGAAATTTGAATAATCGTATAGGCACTGCATTTGAGCGGTCATCTTGGTGTTTATAGAAAGCCTTTCAGTATTAGAGATTATCTATATAAACTTCCGTTCCTAGTATACTCAAGTAAGATAATTATTTCTTACAACGAGTCAATGTAAATGGGGGTAAATTTTCATAACTAATTATTATTTTGACGCAGGAATATCTTGATGGATGTAGGTCCCTAGGTGTGTTCTGACTCCTGACCCTAGTTAACAGACCCTTTAAACTTTGGTTCGGGTATGCACTATGCACGGTGTGGTGTAGTGGCGACCGTCTTCATCAGTAGGGTCATAGAACTGCAGGCAATAGAGCATTTCTAAGTGATAGCGAAGGCCAAACTACTCCTCGTAAGGGGGACCCCCCCCCCCAACTCGATTCGTACCATATTGAGCCCAGGTTCCCACCATGTAACTAACATGAGCACAGGGGCGTTGCTGGATGCATTAAATAACGCATCCTACGCACCTCCGTCCATCGACTAGCAGACCTAAATACTAATCATCATCTTTATCAATATTTTTCCGTTTACTTATACACATACGCTTCTCTCAATGAACGCCAAGACGGCCGAACACCGCCAATGATCCAACTACGAACTACAACTACGGAAAGCACGAATAGTTTTCCAATATTTTCAGAGAGGGACCGATAGTATAATATTTAATGAATCGGAATATATTATGTCTTGGTGTTTTAGTACAGGGATCTTCAGACTTTAAAATGACAAGGCTAAGTGGTTCTCAAATTATTTACTTAGTAGGTTTGTCGCTTTAGGAATATTAATCTTCACAACTGTGACCCTGATATGTCCTGGGTGTAATCAGGCACTTGGCAATGAGGTTGAAGATTAATGACATACAAAATGTAAGAGAGCAGGATTGGCTATGTCATCATCAGCTCTTGACATTCTGCCTATAAAAGTGGCAATGTGTCATAAGAATAATTTGTCGTGGATGACATTTGACATTGTCTATGATATCTCAGGATCTTGGCAATCACAACCAGCGCCGGTTTATTACCTAATCATTAACGACCCACATGTTACTCCAAAAGCCTTCATTTCAAAACTTATCAGCCCAAGGGGTGCTTAGCATAATGCTGTCAAAAAAAATTAAATAACATTATCATCATCAGCTTTTATCCTCCCACTGCTTAATATAGGTCTCCTACAGTGAACGATGAAACGACTGTTCCCTTAACTTGCATCCAACACGAAACCGGCCATTGCACGAAGATACCTTCCCACACTTTCCCACTAAAACTTGGATAAATATCTTTCCAACTATTAAGAAACAATATGTAGGTATAAGGTGGGTCCCCACCATGGTTCAGGCCTTGTCGTGGCGATGGGGCTTAGTAGCCCAGGGTGATCCCAACACCTTGGGCGAAGCGAATTAAGCCAAGGGGGCTCTTTGTATCCCTCTTATAAGAAGAGGTGACACGAGAGGTGAGGTGAGGTGAGGTGCGTCCACTTACCATCTTTCGCGCTCAGCGAGTCCCACAGAAAAAAAGGTATAAGGTAGGTATTTAAAAAATTGGTGTTTTTAATTGTGTTGGTTATACCACTTGTGTAAATAGTTAAGTATGTAATCCATATTATAATATGTGCAAATGAAAAAAATAACATGTAAAAATATGTGCCTTCATTTCTTTGGCGAATTAAAGGTCCACTGCCACTCCAATATTCATTCATTTCCAAGTCTAGGTGATAACGATTCCCACTTAACCGGTTCAGGTCCGTTGCAAGTATGCAAATAAAACATAAATATTCATTTTAGTCTTGAATTTATAGAAAAATCTGGAAGTACAGTAAAAGCGAGGGTTTGTTGCGATATAATACATTCATCATTATCATCTTTATCTACCTTTTTTCGTCTACTCCAACAATAATCCTCTTTCGTCGAACGTCAAGACGGCAAGATCCTACATTACACGCATCCAAGTAGGGCCGGCTAATGCATGCATCTTTGTCCTATTTAGCTCTCAAACGTAACCTTCACTCTAGAATTATACAGATATTTGCTTCGTACTTATAATGATTTTTTTGATCATGAATCGCGTTATATATTTAAAAATAACTTTATTTTACATTCCCTATACTATACTCTACATGCCATTAGGGCCATTAGCATAGCTCTATCCGAAAAAAAAAATCTACAAGTGCTCTACTCTCTCTGAACTTTACTCTGTTATTATTATTGTCAACATTGCTTTGTCGCCTATTTTTATATAATATAATAGATCAAAAAGATCTGCACCCCTAGACAAGTGGCAAACGCTCGCTTCTATTCTTTTGCGTTTACTCGCTAACTCCAAGGGTTGCTGCAAATTTTTTTAAGAACGTTTATTAAGATACATAATGAATATTATTGTTATAATATTTCTTGAATTTTTTTTACGTCGTAAGCTAGTGTAATTCCCATACAATGAGTATGCTTTTCTATTATATTCGTTTAGCGTTTATGCAACTCTTCTAGGGGGAACGAATTACATACGTTTTTAGACGTTTTTACAAACAAAACCATACACTTTATGCGTCTTAATAAGCGTTCCTAAAAAATTTTGCAGCATGCCCTATGGAGTTAGCGAGTAAACGCAAAAGAATAGAAGCGAGCGTTTGCCACTTGTCTAGGGGTGCTGATGAGCTGAAATGATGAACAAGGTTATAAAATATCGTTTCATACTCGTCGTTTCCAATCAACTCATGAGAACGGACGGCCGATGAGCCAATAAGGTTCAAGAGTGGAGGCTGCGTTTGGTAGAATAAGAGTTCTTTGGCCGTCTTTCGGTCCATGTTGGATGCGAGGGGCAAGAAATCGGTCGTCATGGCGTTCATTGAGGGAAGCCTGTGAAGCAGTGGATGGATAAAGGCTAATGAAGATGATGATGACGATAATTCGTCGTTTTGGTAGTTTTTGATAGTGAAAGGTTAATGAAGGTTGATAAATAATCGGATACGACGTGTAAAGACCATAAAAAGGTCTAAAAATTCGTAACTTTAAAGATTTATTATAAAATAAAAACTTGAAGACAGAACTCAAAGTTAATTATCTTTTTAATAATTATCTTTTTAATAATTCTCTAATTCTACATTGGTGTTGGTGTGATGGAAGTCGTAATCGATAAATCAAACTTAATTAGCAAACAACGCTCAAGTATGAATTGGTCAAATCATTACAAAATATCAAAATAATCCACCTACTTTAAGAAAACATTTGCATAAGCAGCTTATTGGGTTATAAACATAATGGTGTTTTAAATTCCTATTAGCGTGTATTTAAGTGTTAAACATAACGGCATAAGCCACTAAAGGCTTATTCCGATTAGAGCTTTTTCAACAAGCTTTTTAAAAGTATTTTTTTTCTAAATTTACTTGTATAGGAAATTTTTCGGTTGTGCTATCTAAAGAAGTCATCTACAAACATAAGCGAAGTCAGTCAGAATTGGCCCATATGATCTAAGCGCTGCCAAATCTGAGACGACAGTCCGGCGCATCTTTTTGAAAAAGGAAGATAGTTTCATGAGAGCCGAGCAGACTGAGATTGTTCATGGATCTCATGGATGGAAGGATCATGGACAGGAATGAACGCATCGGTCTCGACTGCCCCTAACATTAAAGCGTTTTTCGCAAATGATTCGGAGCGTTTGCCACTTGTCTAGTGGGGGCTGAATAGATCCGGAGCGTTTGCAACTTGTCTAGTGGGGGCTGAATAGATCCGGAGCGTTTGCAACTTGTCTAGTGGGCGCTGAATAGATCCGGAGCGTTTGCCACTTGTCTAGTGGGGGCTGAATAGATCCGGAGCGTTTGCCACTTGTCTATTGGGGGTTGTAAGGCGTATGGCGTAGTCAAGAATAATATTCATTTAATTTTTAATTTAGTGTTAGAATATTTAAAAGTATTTTTTGAATGTTATTATTGTTTTTGTTTTTTGGTTAATGAAACGAAATCAAACCAAAACGAAACTAAACGAAAAATCCAACAATCACACCACGTTAACCTAGCCTCGTGATTAGCTCTTAAGAACTTGTATTACAATTGGATGAGAAATAAATTTAATGTAATATTATTATATAAATTCATAATATTATATTAGTACTCATCCATGGCCCGGGGCAGACATATCTCTATTCATCATACAAATTATCTGGACTCGCCGGGACTCGAATCCGCTACCGCTGGGTAAAGTGTTCAGTAGCCCGACCATGTTTAACCGGTGAGCGACGATGGTCCAGTGACGGGTAGACTTGACCTCTTATGCGAGAGTTTCCGGGTTCGATCGTGACCCCACGTATGTGCCTTGAAATGGGTTTTTCTAATTTCTAAGTGCATCCCAAATACGAGACCATCGCCCGCTCACCGGTGAAGGAAAACATCGTGAGGAAAGCATGCCTGATGAGATTAAAAGTTTTTAAAAGTATGTAATGTTGACCAACCCGTATTGGCCCAGCGCCGATGCGCCTCGAAATCAGGCGAGGAGAGTAATGGGCTATAGTTTACTGATGTAAACTATAGCCCATTACTCTCCTCGCCTGATTTCGAGGAGGAGACCCGTGCCCAGTTTTTTTAACCCATTCGACCAGCCAGCCGTTAAATTATGTCATCAATAACCAGTCATTTTTATCCAAGCTTATCCTATTTGTTCGATGATTCACTTTTATAGCTAGGCACCTTTTTTATATAACACGTACATAAAAAGACGCCCAGCTGTCAATAAGCAGTAAAAAATGTAGCAGCATTTTAAATAAACTACATTTTATGATGATCGAAGATCGTTCTTTTTTTGTTTCCTATACTGATTGATATTAGGGAGTTTGACATCTCTCCAACCGTGTTGAATATCGAGGATATAACCAAAAAATGAGTTTCAAACTCTATTTTTTTTTCCAGAAAATCCATTTCCAAAAATTCTCGATGGAAAAAGATGAATGTAAAAACTGTATTGCGCCTTAGTAAAAGAAGTAAAAGATATGAAAAAAAAAATAAGTGTAAATCCTATAGATCGCCAGTTTTTCAGGTTTTCATCACTTCATCAGGTTGACCCTCCATTTGCTTCTTTGGCAAAAAGGTAAGGTCCAATGTAAAAAAGGCAAAAAATAAGGAAAGTTGTAATTCTTTTCACCGCCCATCTGAATGAGACCTAACAGTTAACGCTTGGTATCGTCTTTTCATTCTCTTAAAATGTCAAGGTTTCCATTACACAAAAATAATCTTTTACAGGTATTTAATAGGAAGGTAAAGTAATATCGGATTACTGAATAATAAATTAAATTCATATAGTCGGTTTATGTAACAATAAAATAATTAGCTTGAGCCATGACATCAGTTAATGATAGATTCTGATGGTCGATTTTAAACAATAAACTTATAAATAACAATAAGAAATAACAATATTATAAAATATCACAGAAACTACGAAGGCCTTTGCCTGATATGAGATATCGCTTACATCCAACGCAGTTGAGTACAATATTTGGTGTTTTACTATAATTTACCCAGTTCACAAACCATAAAAATAACACATCTAGAACAATACAGTAGTTTCAGGTAGAATATTATATTAGTGTATGTTCAGTAGAGGACGGATAGAGGCTGATGATGGTGATGATGATGATGATGATATTTAGATAGACAAATAAAATTTGAGAACGAGTCATAGAGTATTATGTTATTAGGCCCTGCTACGGGCAATTTAATTTTGAACTGTATTCCATGCGTTACGTACCTACCCTAAATTGTATATATATTTAGCCTAGCATGTTGGTACTCATACAGAAACGCAGCTGCTTCTTATCACAATCAAGCGATGGTTCAGACAAGGCGGAAACAGAATTCAGAATCGGGAGGGGGGGGGGGGGGCTATTGTAATGGATATTTTAGCTCGTTCAGATGCGCGGAAGCCGCACGATTACAAGCCGTGCGGTTCTGGAACCGCGCGGTTACCGCCGTGTCTGAAATAGGCCTTAAACTTAAGATTCAAGTCAGTAACATTGACGGATCGGTTGTTTCAAATCATTTGTTAACGTAAGAGACTTCGATAAACATTGACGTCTGTTAAATCATCGCTCTTTGGTTTCCACCATCTTTAACGATTACATATTCGTTAAAATCAGTCGATGCAACCCAAAACAAAAAATAAAAATATGAACAATACAAAGAGATCTAAGAAAATGATTTAACAAATACTGTTTGTACTGAAGCTCAATTTGGTAGTAATCTAAAATACTCGCCTAAATAATCGTACATTTTTCTTTTATACTTATGTTCGGGTTTCTATGTATAAAAAATCTCTACAAGCCACAAGAGTGAAAATGCATTGTCATTTCTCTATCTTATAATTAAAGTATACACGGGATGCACAATATGGTAAATGTTTTATGATTTGACCAGGTTTCCAAAATTAATCAGTCAGCCGAGTCACCTTCATCAGAAACAAGTAATATCCCCTTCAAAGTATTTATATTAGGTTTTGCGAGTGCCTTATTATGTAATAATTTTTATTGGGTAGACTCTTGAGTTTGGTCTCTCTTTACGCGTTATTTATTCAGTTTTTTCTATACTTTGTCATAACGATGCAAACTCATAATCAAATTTGATGTGTTTTTTAAATTTTGTCAATCAGTCAAGGTTAGATCACTGGAGGACTCTTGACATAAAGCATCATTATCTTTGTTACACACACAACCTTATATCTTACGTTTATGTAAGGCTACAATGTTCTATAGCATTGGTCAGAAGTAAAATAAAATTAAAAAAATAAATAAGTCTTTAAATGAAAAGTGTTTGAAGAAAAGCTACAAATTAAAATAGCATAGCGCGGCGTCAAAGTAGCAATGACAATATTTTAAACGTGTGTGCGTCAAGAAATTATGCACGCATGCACGCCCGCATGCACGCCGCATGCACGCCCGCATGCACGCACGCACGCACGCATGGATGTAAGTACACACGCACACACACACACACACACACACACACACACACACACACACATACATACACATTTATTTAAAAGAACTCGCAAATACACGTTTAAAAATCCTTAAACTTACTGCTACTGTGGCGCCTATTTGGCGCTTACAATTTGTTGCTTTTCGACGAACGCTTTTCTACTTTTTAGGTACCTACACATAATTCATACAAAGATGGTTCGTTATTACTTCTATACTCTATACTAAAATATCTATGACATTTGACATTTTTAGTAGCCAATTATCCAAGGTCAGTTCACTGGAGGGCTCTTGAGTTGTGTCTCTCTTTACAAAACTTTATTTCCCAAGTTGTTTTACACATTGCCATACGCAACGCCCACACAAAATCTCAACGATTTTTATTCCAATCAGTATAAAGTTACATCCTCAATCTTCACATGAATGGCCAATTAATCTTATAACCAGTTCCAAATGCACCGAAGACCTTGGTTGTTGAAAAATTAACACATCCGAACTTAGAAGGTTTCATAGTAGCTAATTTGTTTTACTTGTTTATTTACTCCTATCGATTTTTATTACATTTGTCAACGTCAAGTGTGTGATAATATTTTTCCTATACAAATACCATTTCCTGCATATTAAGCAGGGTCAATTGATCTCGAATTTCATTATTGAACTTAGGCTACAAATGTGTTTGGTTGACACATTTGTGTGAACACACGTGTTGTTTTGGTTTTTTATAACATCAGATTAATCTAGCGTGCTCACCACTTCTTCCCACACCTGCTTCTCCTGTGTAACCAGGATAAAAGTATTCATCACTTATCTTTGGATCGCAATGAATTTAATCAGAAGAATTTAGAAGAAGTAGGAAATTTAGGTCTTTATACGATTTTAAAATACTAGTTACACGTGAAAAATTCAATATAAAGTCATGTAGATTATTAACTTTACTAACTACGACTCTATCTAGGTTTTAGCTTTATTAGCGAGATTTTAATTTCTCTCTGTGATGGTAGCCAATATTCGAATAAAAAGGCAATTTCAAATTGTGAATATGTACAAAAAATATATTTAACAATGACGTCATAAAGTCACAGTATGTGTCTAAGTTTCGCGAACACGATATCCTACCAAAAATTACTTGATTCGGCATACGAATTTTTGAATTTAAATATAGAACAAAATTCCCAACATTCAAAAATTTCATTACAAAGAACCATCTGTTATATATTCATGTGTTCATAGTTCGCCATCGTTTGTCAAAATGGCGTCCTCTCATATAGCTGTAAATAACGTTAATGCGTTACATTACACGTGTGGATCTCTGGTGAGAATCCCCGACATTTGGTTATTAACGATACAACACACCCTCTGTCTACGCTAGATTTACAACAAGAACAAAGGACATCACTCCTGCCTTGACATGTGAATAATAAGAATTGTCGAAATAACGGAAACATTTCTATGTTGGGCTAATATAGATAATATTATTTTTATTAGAAAATATTTTTAATTTGATGTATTTTAAAGATAAGAATAATAAATATATATAATATATAAAGATAAGAAAAATAAAAAGATAATAATAATTGGCGAATACATATCAGTTTCTCCATGCAGAAACTGTTAGACCAGGGCAAATAAGGAGTCCGTGAAATAGGTTATGTCTGTAGCAGAATACACCTGAAAAATGTATAAATTCTTCACTGCCACCAAACTTCTAAATTTTAGATTAAAATGATCAGCAGCCAGAGATCTGACACATACCTACGTGTATGTTCAATTTTTGAAGTGCTACGTGACTAAAAAGGTTCTACCTTTTTAGTCACGTTGCTAAGATTTTAACATGCTATTTCTGTCTATTAGAATCGTAATCCGTCAGACATTAAAAATCAGTTAAAAAAATCTCATTGTGTACCTAACTGAAAATTCTGTAAAGGAACAAACAATGTGTCGGTTTAAAAAGATGCAAGACTACTACAACATCTATAGATAGACTATGGTAATATATTTTATGACCTCTTTACTTGGCTAGGGGGTTTTATTAGGTCAAGGGTGCATCCCCAAGCCACCCCTTACTGCTTTTCCCTGTTGCTATGACGTAACGATGTCTTAGTAACATTCTAGGATTCGTTTCATCTTTATCACTTGTGAGCGTTTATATGTCACCGTAATCATCACCGATTATCACGACAGTGTTTTGTAATTTTTCAAAATGTCCTATGCTGTGGCAAGGCCTTAGAGCGAAATCCGAGCAGCAAAACCAGAGGGTGGGCAGATGGCTTACCCAAGAATGAGAAAGGGTTTAAATAAAATACAGAAGGAAATCCAGAACAACGAGATTTTTTGCAGCATTTTCTGCCCCGTGCGGTCGTGTGGAATCAGCTGCCACCCACGGTATTTTCGAACCGATACGACTTAGGGTCCTTCAAGAAAATATAAATTGAAACGCAACGCACCTACTAATCCTCTGGCGTAACGGCTGTCTGTGGATTTCACACATACCATCAGGTGAACCAACCAAGATTTTCTTTGTTAGGTTTTCTTTGAGTTGCCTGGCAGGTATCAGAGAAGATACCTGCCACTTGCCAGGTCACTTAAACCCGCTGCCTATATGTCTTAGAAGATAATTTGGTATATATTATGCTATTTAAAGAACGACGTTGACAGCTTACCACCACATTTTACGTCTGCCAGTGTGACTAATGCCTGTCTAACTGACAAAAGCCCCGAAAATAGCAGCAAAGTTTTTGATCCGCGTGTTTTTAAAGATGATTTGAGCTGCTGTTTCGGGACTATCACAGCTATGATCACAGGAAGACTATATATTAATACCTACACAAGTATAAATGTATTAATTACGCCATGAGGAGACCTCTTATCAATCGAAGCTTTATGGTGGCTATCGACGCCTTTAGACATTCGCACAAACAGAGGTTAAACTCATTCGTTGCCGCGTTTTTAATATCCTCCCAGTGAGCCCTCGGAAACTCATAAACCGCATACGCGACTACATAACTATCACTTTACGGCGTATTACGTAAATGTATTGTAAGTTTGTAATGATTTTTCAGTTGTTGTATTTTAGGAAAGCCTAAAGTTTCGCCTCTATATTTATTTTGAGTACCAAATATTGACGTGACGACGTCTTATAACTCGATATTACGGGCAGCATGCACGAAAAAGATGACGTCATGTAGCGTTCCGAAAGCGAGAGCGCAGCACGAACCTGAGAGAGGCATGATCGGCTCATTTAGGTTCGTGCTGTACGCAATGTTTGACGTTAAACCGTCAAACTACCGTCCGTAAACCGACTTTACAGGCCTTATTTTTTTTTATTTAAATATCTATTCATACCCTTTGCACCTTAAACAATAATTCTCTATAATTTATCACTGACCCGTGCATTAATATTGTATTGTCCTCCACAGATTCTTGCATAATAATTATTCAGACAGGACCACAAAGCTTTATGTCACAATCGTTAATCAATCATATCTATCGATATATTATCACGGTGAGGCGAGGCCGTTTGGCATTGCTATCCGAGATCGCTTTCAAGTATCGTAGGCTAATCGAAATTACTGTAATGTAAATTGGAATTAGAGTAATGTAGCTTTTCCAAGGAAATATTATTTACAGGATTCCGTAGCTAAATGGAAAAAACCGGAACCCTTATTCGTCGTGTCTGTCTGTCTGTCCGTATGTCACAGCCACTTTTTTCCGAAACTATAAGAACTTTACTGTTGAAACTTGGTAAGTAGATGTATTCTGTGAACCGCATTAAAATTTTTACCCAAAAATAGAAAAATATAGTAATAAATTTTGGGGATTGCTAATATTTAGAACTGAAACTAATTTTTTTATCAAACTCATTTATTTCAATGATATTAAGGTTTTTAATATCATTTTTTCTAAACTGAATATTTTGCCCGAGAGACACGAAGTGCAAAATGTGTATCTGTGACTTCTAAAATAAGAGAATGGTAAAAAAAAATACTGTATACATGCATGCCATGCAAACTATCACCGAAAATTGGTTTGAACTAGATTTAGTAATTAGTTTTTTTTAATATCTAAAAATACACTATTATTAAATCATTGATCAAAGTTACAAGTACTTTTATATTACTTGTGTTACTTGCTGCTAGGAGTGCTAGGAAACCCTTCATGGGCAAGTCCAACTCAAACTTAGCCGCCTTTAAAAATAAATCATTTGAGTTATTAGCATGCCCTAGCAGAAGAATCAGCTCCTCGAAAGGCATGGTCCTGTCATGCCATTAACACATCTCACAATAGATTTTTATAAATTTTATATTATTAACTTTGATGTTTTTCGTCAGCTATACATAACGGGACTGTAAAAATGTGGAGGATGGACGTGACTTGATTAAGCGCGGCCTTATGTCAATCCCATACATTTTATCATTTTCGAACTTCACTAACGCTTTCTTAATGGCATTTTGGCTAGGCCCCCTGATACTTTATCTATATAGACGTGGTCATCATCTCATATCTCATATTTTACAGTAGCTATATGTTATTATTCGTAATGTATAGTAGGTGTCGTATAATGTTTAAATTAAATGTCTCTTTTGGCATTAAAATATTTTTTATATAACTTCTGCCAAGTTTTTTAAACTTTAAAGTGTAATATTCTTTTAATTATAGATTCAATTCAACAATATAAAATGTGTTTGGTTACACTAATGCCTTGTCTATCTTATCGGCTTATAATAAATTGATAGGTTTATTATAATCTAGAAATTAGTAAAATACAATCTATAAAACCTCTTTCAGCCACTAAAACTCACGTGGACGGTGGAACATCTACACTATCCTAATGTCAAGGAGTTATAAATCGTGAACATACGGGTCGCCTTTGTTCCGTCAATATGTCACTCGCGCTAGTGATGACACAACATCACTTTCGTCGGGATTTATCCCTCAACTGTTATTGACGAAAATCTATGTTCGCCTAATGTTTTCCAACTCATTTGCGTCGGGCTTTGTGTCAAATGAGCATCGTTCCATTCTGATTTGAATTTATTTTGTGTCATCTATGCCATTAATAACGAATTGTTTTCTTTGGAGTTCCGTGTATTTTGGGGTTCTGTAGAGAGATCGTCCGTTTGTATGAGTCTTACATGATTGGAGATAAAGAAGTACCACTGTCAATATTTATTATATGTGTTAGTTTAATAATATGCTTTTATTAACGCAATTATTAAAATGAGAAAAAAGGAAAGAGTATGTGATATTTATTTTACTTTAAATTCTATTATTTGTTCTCAAAATAATATTATGAACTTAGAGTATATAGCGCTAGGGAATTTTCTTGTGCCGCACTTTTAGGCCTGATGGCCTTTAAGCTCAATCGGTAGATAGGTGAGCAGATGGCTCACCTAGTAAAATTCGAAAGGGGGGCGCCCCCCAATTGTGTCGCCCTCGTCAACGCTTCATAAGCTAAACTTATCAAATCAAAAAAATATTTAGAAATAAATAATCCCCCTACTTCTGCATGTTATATTTGTATACTTATGCATGTATACAAATATAATATGTGCATAGGTAGTGTACAACTTTCACTAGATGACGCTACTAGTCTGTTTTTTGTTTCTCCTCAGTTTTATTCCTACTCTGTGACCTAAAGGGTGGAGGCAACATCCACTAGACCATCGGCACCATAAATAATGTTTTTGTATGTACGGAATCTTAAAATGGATATCTGATTAATTTATTGTGAGACAACGTGGCAGTTGTTTATCTCAAGGAGTAAGGAGTTGAATGAAAATAAAAGGGAAGTATAATACTCAAAAGGTTACCTCGGTGTTTAATTCATTGTAATTATATAATATTAATTATATGCATAATATTAATGATATCTGGTACCTCGATATCATTATATTACGGACAGGCTATAACAATAAAAATATATAGTTTAATTAATGATACAAATGATTCGACGCCCACGAGAAACGACTACCATTAGATATCTCACGATGGACTTAGCTCACGTTTGTTCTTTTGTTATTATATTTCAAGTCTGGATATTGCTTCGATGGTACGAGAAGAAAAAAAATGTAAAGAGAAGTCAAAAAAAAATATTTTAAGGGCCTGTTTCACAATCTCCAGATAAGTTCCGAATAGGCTATCGACAATATATTTGACAGATACTTGACAGATAGATACTCCATACTCTATCTTTCAAATATCTGTCAAATATGTTGCCGATAGCCTATTGGGAACTTAGCTGGAGATTGTGAAACAGGCCCTTAGTCAAATAAATATTATCCTATATCTAATTTTATTTGGCTATAGATTGACAAAGATGCTCCGTGTGAGTAGCGGGAGATCGTCATTTTATTATTTTTTGCAAACACAAAAAAAAATATAGGTCACAGTGGTCATAAATAAGAAATGCACAGATTAAGGAGAAGGAGAGGAAACAGTTATTATAGTAGTATAGTTAGTAATATGATAGAGTTAGGGCCTGTTTCACAATCTCCAGTTAAGTTCCCAATAGGCTATCGGCAACATATTTGACAGATATTTGACAGATACTCCATACTCTATCTGGGAAGATATGAAATTGTAGGAAATGTGCGTCATTAATAAAAAATATATACCTATACATTTTATAAATGATATGATTAACCTTTTTATCTTAAATGAGCATCATCTATTATACCTTCATATAGATTTCAAGATCTAAATCTGCATTTAAGGTATATTTTAGTATCTGCTCCAAATGGGAATCGAACCTACAATACTGTGTATATCTCGGGCCGCCCAATCAATACTTAAAAGAGGTTGTATGTATAGACTTTACGTCTTGCTTTGGGAGGGACTGTCTCGCTATCAGGCAGTCTTTACCTCTACAATAATATATTATCTTGCTCTGGAAAACCGACTACTACTACTACTACTACTTTTGGTCGGTTTTCCAGAGCAAGATAATATATCCAGCTCTGGAAAACCGACCAAAAGTAATTTAAAAAAAAGCTAGATTGACATGCATAGTACAGTCAGAGTGTCTTCCTTTTCATGTAATTAATAGTCCAAGTAGGTCTTTAATTCGAAATTTCGAGTTAAAGCTTGAATTTTTGATATAAGTTACTTTGAAGAATTTAAAAACGAACGGTGAAGTGTTTTTAATTGCATCCCCGGGAAGGGTTGAAAAAATATCAAGGAAGTGGATTTTTCTTAATTTTGGGAAAACGGTAAGTGTTAGAAGAAAAATCTTCATACAAAAGTTGTAGAGCCTAAATTTTTATATTTAAATGTTAAATTAAATAAAAAAATAACTTGTTTTGATTTTTTTCCCTTATTTATTTATTAATTATTTAAATTAATTAAAATAACTTATTAATCCTTATTAATTAAAATAACTCTCACAGTTCGTTTTTAAAGTAACTTATATCAAAAATTCAAGCTTTAGCCTCAAATTCGTATTTAAAGTCAAATTCGTATTGGGCCAGTATTTTATGAAAAAATACAAGTACTCAATATCTGTGCCATCCTTTCATACAATAGTATAGTAATAATAACGCATAATCAAAGTACGGATTAACTTGAGACGCTATCTCACTGACCGAAGTGACATTTCCGACGTACTCTCGGACTTGTTTGCGCACCACCAATCCTAGATTAAAAAACAATGTTAGCTCACATCTATTTATAGTTATACGTTAGATAATAAAAAATATATTTAACGTATGTAAAAAATTTTTGTGATGCGCAAATGTATTATCGTATATAATGTAAAGATTAGAAAGCTCTCGAAAAAGCTTATCGCGCCTGCTATATAGCTTCGTGTATTTTTTAGTTATTCAGAAAGGATGGTTATGTTTTTATTGAGTGGTCCAATTGTGACAAAAATTAGACTTTAAAAATGAAATAAAAAATGATAATGCACTATCATCTAGGGCTTAGAGTGGCAATGGAGTTTTGTACTTTAATCATTTGAAAGAGTATTTTAAATAAAGCATTTTTTGTGCATCATCATCCATCAATCAGCCTCCATCCATCCATGCATAGGCTTCTTTAATAGACAAGACGGCCAAGCCCTTAGAACTTACATCCAATACGGAAGACTTACTATTTAAGTGGGTAGTTACTATTTATGTATTGCGAAAAATTTGCTCACGTTGTTTTATTTATGTTTTCAATATTGTGATTTTTTATAAATTATTATAACGCACGATTAATAATAAATCTGTTTTCAAATTGATCGATCGATTCGTTTGTTCGATCGAACTAAACTAAAGAAACTGCGGTCCTTTGAAATTTTTAATTTTCTTTTTCGTTTATTTTATTATTGATCGTATTAGAAATCAGTAAATTTAGAAATGTTAATATTTTGATGAAACACTTCGATTGATGTTTTTCTCATATCGATTTGTTTCTTAATTTTATTTATTTACTTAAGACATCTTTTACACTGTTTTGTAATATTTTTGTTATTCGATTCATAATTTTTCATAATCAGGGTGATAGATGATCCAGGATGTCTGAGTCTGTGATGTGTTAAATACTATAAGTATTTAATGCATATCCTAATAGACATTACTAAAGTGCATTCCATACCAACAGCGCGTCCATAGAGTCGAAATTAACATATGCTATGGCAAAAGCTCACAAAACTCAACTCTCAATTTTCAAAATAAAAATAGAAAATATGGAGTGCGCAATATTTTCAGCAATTTTATAATATTTATTATTATCAGAAAATAGGACACTACTTATTTTAATACTATAATGAATATTAAAATTTAAAATTTGAAATCCGTAGAGTTCGTAGCAAATGTAGAGTCGGAAGTGTCTTATACTAAATTCATAAAAGTTTTTTGTAACTTACTCACACATAATATGAAACTGAAATATACACTTTGTAGTGGTAAGATACGACTGATTAAAAATATTGTATGCATTAAAGCCCCTGTACTAAATATGCAGGCAACGACACGGTGAAGATTTGAATACCGACGGGTAACGCTGAATATCAAACTTAGAATCATTTGCTTAAAATACAATATGAAGGCTTCTAACTTTATATCACACTAACGTGTGTGCAAAACTGGTAGCATATCGACAATAATTGTTGTCGATATCAAATATTTCTCGAAGCTAACAAGAGTATAACTTGATTAGTTGATTCTTTCAATAGAGGCCTCTACGCGAAAATCAATGCAAAAAATAAAATCGATCCATCTTTTCTAGAACATGTTATCGTCATAATTTTATAACCCAGATCAGATAGTATAAATATAATAGATTTAAAGACACGAATTTACCATAATATTGATATATTATGATTTCGTATCAGTTAAATTTTATCAAAAAGTTTCAGTTAATCGCTAATTGAACTGTACGTAATCCAATGGCGTCTTAACCAATCGGGTGGAAGTATCGCGTGATAACGCTCAATTGGGATTGGTGGACGGTGACGTGATATTTATTTTCGTATGAAGCGAGAATGCGCGCGCCGTGTTATGCGTGTATGTGAGTGTATAGCTGATATCGATGTGTGTGTAGTGTGTTGAGGCGCGATCTCTGTTTACCGCGCGGACCGTGGTACTGTGACCGGCTGTCGTCTCGAGTGCACGTGTGTTGTGCGAAATCGAGTTTTCCGGTGACCGCCGACTTACATCGTCGTATGGTGTTTTCCAACAGTTTAATGGTGCTAATTCGTGCCGGGCGTTAAAACATTAGAGGGCATACCGGGTGTTGAGTACCTATTTTCGGTGCAGCTCATAAAAATAATAAGTGTTTTCGGCGGATGCGATGAATAAATTTTGCAAATCGAGTCTGTGTGTTGAAAAGGTTCGTGAGAGCTATGTTTTGATCGGCCGACGTGTTGTGCCGGGCGGTGCGGATGCGATTCGACTCGCATTTTTTATGCCGATATCAGTGAAATTGCGACAGTGTTGCCAATTCATTGTAAGGGCTTTCGGACCTGGAAACAGTGCCACTTTCTTGAGTAAGGATCTGATTCAACGGCTGCATGCTGTGCCTGGGCCGTGCTAAGGTAAACATGACCTTGAAATATTAACACACAATGTATGCTCTAAAAACTTAGTCGTGCCGTTTTAATTTGTTTCCTTATGCTATTTTTATTATTTTTAAAACCTAACTAATTAAAAATATACATTTCAAGTATTTCACTCATTTTCTTATCAGACTATCAACAGAAATAATATATCTTTGGAGTTTTTCTCTCTCTCGATAAGATAATATGTAAAAATAACAAAAAGTTTATAATAAAGGAATATGCATTTTAAGTTAGTTATTACGACCAGCTAACCCGCGTCTCAATATTTTCAGAGTTCAGACGTTTAATAAGGAACAATTGTAGAGACATAAACAATTGTAGAGCGCCGGTGTACGCGTCTTAAATACATTTTTAAATAATTTAATCGATGTTTGAAGCAAGAAAAAAATATAAAATAAATAATTTAATTTCTTTTAATTTTCACTATACCTCAAATACAAGTATTGGTAATTCAAAAATATAATTCCTAATGTAGGTAAATATTTAGATAAATTTTGCATAACTTATGTAAATTACATAATTTAATTCGAAATTATTATATCTAAAAAACTAAATATTCAAATTTATGCATACCATAACGGAAGAATCGTTATTTATAATTAATTTGTTTTATACTTAGTTCTTATTATTATATCTAAGTACTTGCTGGTAGAGCTCACAGCTTAGGATTGAATAAATATTTTTCAAGGTTTTATTTAGTATAGATTTTCTGCTTACATGATATTATATTATATTAAAATATATTTTGAACATGTACGTATATTATATAATAAACAAGTTCAATGTAAGTAAATAGAATAATTATTCTAAAACCACATTATATTTCTTTTTATAACTACAAAACATCAACGTTTGCTTATTCAGCCATTAAAATCATTACTTCTTTAATAGCCCACAATTGCTAGGACACGTTACTACGGAGTTAAGAAGTGTTAAGCATTATTAGTAATTATTATAGATGGTGTAAAAAAAGCTCTGCCACTTAAGACGAGGCTCTTGGATTTGTTCTCGTTAAGATTTCGACACAAATATACTGTATTCAGATATACACCATCTATACGAATATATATAATATAACCTTAGCGAAATATGTATTTAATGTTTCTCTTAGTTTGCCTTCGGATTAGTTGGTGTCAAATTATTGATTATAATTGTTTATGTGAGTATTTATTATTAACCATTAACATTCAGCCTCTTTACGCTATTTTTTGTAATTATTAACGTATATAAAAATTAGAACTGAATATTTAATTAATATAATTATTAAAACAAATAGATGTTTACGTTTTTATTATATTTTCATAAAATCGTTAATAGAAGATGCAAATATGAACAACTTGATAGAGATAGTTCTCTATTAACAACTAATAATAATAATAAACTAAGCAACAAGAGCTTCGGAAAAAAAATATCGAAAGGGCAAAACAGGCTAAGATTTGAATATTTGAAGACAGGCTGTATAATTACTGGCACCGACACATAACTTAGACGTACAATGGCAATCTGCCAGTTTTCATATCCAACTATGTAACATAAAAAATACATCCATCAATGTTCTTATGCCGGCGTTGCTTTATGTGCCCTATTGGTTCCGACCAATATTACATTATTGTCCATTTATTCCTCTTTTTCTTTAAAAATCTACTCTCTTACATGACCTAAATACCTTAACCTTTTTGATCCAATCTCAACACGATAAAATATATAAGTCGTACGATATGCATATAAAACGAATCAACACAACAACAGTATAAAAACAAGCCAACAATTATTTTGCACAATACGAAAAACATACTTGCATTGACATACCTTGACCTGCTTAATACAGCTGTTATAAGTTTACATAAGCTTTAATAAAACGATGCGATTTATTATTCGTTTGTTGAACCTCTACTCTACACATTGTATTTATCTTACTGTTTTAAAGTACTTTCTGGGTGTATCCTTATTGCACTAAGCACAATGTACATTTACTAAAAATATGTAAAAATGTAGAGACAATGACTATAATAACTTTTAATAATAAAGTAAATAATGCTACTAGGATGTTCTTTAAAGACATTTGAACACTAGTTTTAATGCATTGTTAATTTTATAAATAAAAAAAACATTGACAAAGTTTGTAAGCTATCAATATTTTATTTTTGTTAGGAATAACAAGTTTTATTACAATAAATAGAGTTCGAAGACTACGAGTCTTAATCTACAACAATATTATGATTAGTTAGAAACAATTTTTGCTCTTCATAAAGTGAATACAAACCTTTATACCACATTTTATTAAACATCATTTTATAAAATCTTTAGGGCCTGTTTCAGCTTCTCCATTTAAGTCCCCAATAGGCTATCGGCAACATATTTGACAGATAGAGTATGGAGTATCTGTCAAATATCTGTCAAATATGTTGCCGATAGCCTATTGGGAACTTAACTGGAGATTGTGAAACAGGCCCTTAATATTCTAAAACAATTTTTAAACTAGTGTTCAATTTTCTAATACATTATTATGCTTAAGACTAAACATTAGAAAAAATATTATTTGAAAAAAAAAATAATTCGACAGTAAATATGATACGATATCATATATTTTCAATATATTATATATATGCATAAATATAGAATAGTTACTGGAAATACCACATTGTATTGTGAGCTTTATATTTATTCACAACCTTATCGATATATTTCGCACTATAATTCATAATGCACAAGGATACTCTGCCTTTTTACATTGTAATAGGTTATTATTTGAAATACACATAATATTGTTATTGTTTGAACAAATAAAAAAATACTTTAGAAGGTAATTTTACAAAAATAATATTTTTATTTCACACATTTTTATATTTCGTATTATTACATGAAGGTGACTACTGTGGTTGATAATGCTGATGAATTTAACCATACAAAAATAAAAGATTATAAGTGCTACTGTTATATGAAAAAAGTGACGCAAGTGAAAAAATGTAACGCGCAGTCATGTCATAGACTAGTTACCACGGACCAACCCCGGCAAGCTTAGCTTTACCTGATAGATCGATTCGCGTGGCTGTTATCACTCCATAGACATCCCAACCTAGAGTTTAGTGGACTGTGTATCACACATATCATTATTAAGATACTAGCTGTTATCGGTAGCTTCCCCAGCGTTAACTAAGATTTAGAACGGGATCTGAGCGGGATAATAATATATTGTGCATGTATTATGCAATAAACCTTCCTCTTGAATTGTTCTATCTATTAAAAAAACGCATAAAAATCCGTAGCGTATTTGAAAGTTTTAAGCATACATAAGCGACTTTTTATACTTTGTAAAAATAAGACCTTATGAGATTTTTGACATTATGACAATTATAAGCCATTTTTAAAGAAAACGATTGAACACTTTAGACATTTTTAAAACGGATTCTAGAAAATGATAAAGATTAAAGACCGCAAATCGTAAAATATATAATATTCCGAGACGCAGTCGAAAACTTCAACATAAATCAATCGTCTCAAAAACAAAACGAATCCCAAACAAGGATATTGATATTAGAATATAGACCTTAAAAGGCGAAACAACTACAGACAAGCATAGAATATATTATTTCGTCTAAAATTGCGTGGGAGACGAAACATGAATAGCAAAATATATATTTCTTATCTGTGATCACAATCTAAAAAGGTTATAATATGCTATTTGTAATTTATAAGTTAGTGAGCTTTAATAACATTTTAATATATATTGGAATCTTTTATGCTATAATAATCACCGCAATCATCATTATTAATATAAGTCTAGGTTGCATCAAGGCCTCTCTAAATGATAAAATAAATATCCTATACTTGTATTTTTTTTCTGCGCATTTTCTATTCGCAGTTTTTATTTTTTATTTTGATTATTACACGAATATCTTTATAAATAAATAGGGTATCTGACGATAATGAAAGTTGATAATTCCATTTTTTGAGTTGAGGCTGTTAATTGTGTATATTCTATGAGTTAATTAAATTGAACAGCGATTAAAACGATATACATTTTAACTTAACTTCAGAGAAGGCAATCCTTATATAAGTTACTTAATCTAGAAATATCTTTTTAATTTTCTAAAATTACTTTATTATTACAGGTTTATGATTAAAAAATTTAACATTGTACGAATATGATAACTAAAATCAGAGAACAATATAACAGACACTTATTACTGCAAGTGTTAAAGAAAATTCACATTACATAAATTCTTATCATTGATAGCAAAAGTATCAAAACACGTTAATCTTCAGTGTATTTGTATGTGTGCTATAGTTACACTCGCACACGAGCGAGCGTTTTATGAATGGGTTTGGTCGCCTACGCGACGGCAAGTGTTTTTTATAGTCGTTCATGGACGACGGGCTCCGAAATAATTGTTTCTCTGCACTTAATAGCGAAACTGTGTACAAATTTACGTGGTTATGTAATTTGGGGATAAACTGTTTACGAACAAAATGACCTGATTGTATTCGGGAATTTAGGTCGCCTTTTATGAACAAAACTAGCTGTTGCCCGCAACATTTTTGGCATTTATATATAGTGTAGCAGCTCCCCGATTGTGATGAGTGATTCTGATGTATAAGCTATATTATTATGAAGTTTCATCAAAATCCGTTCAGTAGTTTTAGCGTGAAAGAGTAACAAACATCTTCACAAACTTTCGCATTTCTAATATTAGTAGGATGTGGGACTTTGTGAAGGCTCTGTGTAAAGTAAAAGTATCAACCCATATGTCCCACTGCTGGACACGGGTCTCCTCTTCGAAATCAGACGAGGAGAGTAATGGGCCATAGTTCACTGATGCGCTGATCCAATGCGACTTGGTGAACTTCACATACCTTCAAAGGTTTTCTATCTCATCAGGCATGCAAGCTTCCTCACGATGATTTCCTTCACCGGTGAGCGAACGATGATCTCGTGTTTGGTGTGCACTTAGAAATTTAGAAAAACCCATTTCAAGGCACACACGGGCGGGCCAGGATCGAACCCGCAACCTCTCGCATAAGAGGACTGGACCATAGTAGCTCGATGGCTCTGTGTATGGGAAATAATGTTCAGCCTATTTATTTCCCTGTGGCTTGTTTCTGTTGTTAAACTAACCTGTTTTCCAGGCGAAAAATATATTTGTTTTATCTATCACAATATATACAGGCAAGTCCTGTTAAATTCGCTTTAATTTTACTTTTTATCGCGTTGTAAGTCGCTCAGTTTTCTTACCTCAAAGAATATGCTTTTTATGCTTAAGTAAATATAAATTTGTTGTTAATAAAAATTGTTGTTAATAAAAAGGAATCTATATCTAAGTCTTGTTAATCTGAGCTTTTAATATTTAAATGTATTTGACTATTCCTTTTAATACAGTTCTACATAATGGTTATAAGCACGAATTTATTTGATTCATCCATTAAATTTTTTACGTAGTTACGAAGGCAATGTAGTGGTTATGGATAGTTACATAAATAAAGTTTAAACGACGAGGCCTATATACTACAGCCGCTCCAATAAAGAAACGATTTGTAAATGCCGGCCGTTCCCACTCCTTCCCGCTCACACTCGTAAAAACTCACTTGTCATTAATTTGTTATAGCACTTTTAAATTATATCTTCTTATCAGAAAAACAGCGTAGCGGGTGCTCATGATTCTTGTCATTATCATCTAAAAATATCATTTATGATCTAACATCTGTACCATTTTTATATTGTATATTACACCCACCCGTTACACATACTTATTTAACTCAATGCAATAAAAACTACTCTGTACCATGTTTTTAATTCTGTAATACATATTATAAAATACTCGTGTAAATGCCCCATAAAACTGTAAATCTATACAAAACCACGAATATTTGATCGTTAAAACAATTACAACTCAAATAACAAGCACATTAAGGTGGTTATCAGGCTTCTCAGTACTATAGATTTACAGATAAAAACAAAATATGCAACAAAATAGGCGACGTATATTTCTAATTCGTAAATTTTATAATAATAACTGATATTTCCAAGGTTTGTAAAAAATGCAAATTACCGAGTGGATTTTGATGTAACGTTACAATAATATAGCTTATACATCCGAATAACACATAAGCTATAATTCATCTCCGTACTTTCACGGGAACGGGAAGTACGCGGGTGAAACCGCGGGGCGCTGCTAGTACTTAATACATCACACGCTTTTTAAAATAGTTGGACTGAATAATAATAGAAAGCTATCCCTCGTGAATCTTTTTTATTTTTTTGTGATAAATAAAGAAAAGAGTTCGTGCTTTAAAAATAACTGCGTTGAATTGAGAAACATTTTTGTAACTATGCACAATAATTTAAATATATCGTTTTATGTTTTACATTAATACTCTATTTTTATTTTATAAACGAATTTACCAACTTTTCCACATCTGAAAGGCATACGAAAATAAATATGAATAAATTTGCATGTGTCGGAAATTAAAAAAAAAAAAACTAAATAAATCGCTGCAAAAACCACCAAATATATTTTATTTTATGTAATACCTTAATTATCTTGACACAACATACCTAGGTGCGTCTTCTGTGCTAGGGTTAGAGCAACACAGTCTTCCCTTCGACACCGTAAGCAGAAAGGAGGTTCGCGTTGCTCTAAGGTTCTTTTTTAAGTGGTACAGTTAAAGACTGGAAACAATAATACATATTATATTATAGACGATAGAAATCATAATTCATATGGATCGCTTACCCTAAGGTGGCACGTCTGCCAGTTTGTCTATCGTATAAAAATTGGAGTAGTTGGTAACAGTAATAAAAAAGCCAACTTGATAAACTTGGCTAAAAGAATTCCTAGACTAGCCCACTAAATCTTACAAGTTTACCTTGAAACAGTGCGCGGCAAATAAAAAATGCCACTCCACAGGTTAGGTTAGTAAAAAAAAAAAAAAAAATACATACGCTTTAATAAATTCTATATTTTTATCACTTTTATCATACATTAAGATATTATAATGAGCCTGTTTGTTAGTAATAACATAAAATTAAAATAATTGGTCCTATCGTTCTATCGGCCCCTAATTTCGAGTGCTTTTTCGTTGTAGAAGATAATAAATATACAGTGAATTTGTGAAGAGGCTTGGAACATAGATTTTAAAACAGTTCTGTAGAGCGGTAGAGTCACAGAGAGTAGAGACTATAAAGGTTCATCAAATAATAATGAAATATATGTATATTAAATTAGTCTCCAATCCACTCAAACTCATCAATATAGACTTATTTTCTTCTTCTTTATATTTTTTTCATTTCTGTTTGTATTTACTACAAGCGTAGAATATCGCCTAACACCTAAGCATAAAGTGTAATGCAATATTCATACAAAAACTTCATCATAAACAACATCACTACAGCAATTCTATCAACATAAAACAAACATTTCAGAACAATAAAAAGTTAAGACTATAATAGGTCATTTGTAATCTTGAACATACAGCGCTGAAACTCATAATCTCCAACGCTCGAAGTAGGCCATAAAATAAAACCTAGAAAACAATAAGAACATTTAGTTGAGCACTATATCGTGTTGAGAACGTTTAACATACTCATTCACGCACACACACATACACATTCAAATACATACTTACATGTCTAACGCACACATGTGTGTATAAACACATTCATGTTAATTAGTGTGTGTTCAGCCACACCCACACGCGTACTTAATGAGCCTTCACATTTAAACGTTGATTAGAAAACTGAACTCAACAAGTTAACATTTTGTCACGTCCATTTTGGTATCCTTATAATATTTCTAAAGTTATTACTGTCTAAATTTAGCTCACATATTTTACTATCTTTGGGTTTTTATGGTTTATAGAGATACCAACGCAAAGAATAAGCTCGTTGAAGTGGCAGAGTGTTGGTCACTCAGGAGAATGGATGGCCGATAAGTCTAAGGTTTAAGAGTGGACACCGCGTTTAGGTGGATGAAGTGTCGGAAATCAACCATGTGGAAAGATGATCTGTGCAGTGGCCGGTCCGTTTAAAGTGCGAATGGCACGGGATCAGTCGTCGTGGCGTTTATTAAGGGGATCCTGGGTTCAGCAGTGGACGGATTAAAGCTGAAGATGATGATAATGAATATGATGATAACTTTATAATTTTTAAGTACAGTAGCTAATTATTTTAATGTATGTTTTAGAAATAACATAAATTAAAAATCAAGTAAGTATGTATAAGTAAAATTTTTATAGCGAATCTTAAAGATAGAAAACTAAAAACCCAAAGAATGCATACAGAAGCTCGATTGCCAAGATTTGAGTGTATATATTCTGTTTGTCCGTCTATTTGTCACTGTAGCGAGTAAATATGTTTCCACCATTTTTTCATTAATGTTTAAGGACGATAGAGTCAGACTTGCACTTAGGCAGTTTCTTAAATACAAATAAGCTTATATCAAATCAAGGTATTTACTTAGTAAAGTAAAGTATCAACCCTTATATGTCCCACTGCTAGGCACTAGGTCTCCTCCTCCAAATCAGGCGAGGATGGTAATGAGCCATAGTTCACCGCGCTGGCCCAGTGCGGGTTGGTGAACTTCACATACCTTCAAAGACTTTAATCTTATCAGGCATGCAGGTTTCCTCACGATGTTTTCCTTCACCGGTGAGCGAGCGATGGTCTCGTGTTTAGGGTGCACTTAGAAATTTTGAAAAACCCATTTCAAGGCGCACACGGGGAGGTCAGGATCGAACCCGGAACCTCTCGCATAAGAGGCCGAGTCCACCCACCACTGGACCATCGTCGTTATATTTACTTACTTCTTCAAAAATACCGGTAATTTTAAAGAACAGCTTTTTTCGTGGAATTATTTCTAAATATTTTTCTACATTGGAACTAACATGTATCTTAGAAAGCTTTAGCAGATAATAGATAAAATTGAATATAATATCACAGTATAATTTCCTAGCAGGTACGCATGACCTAATGATCATGACGGTTAAGAATACAGTAAGAAGGTTACATTTTTGTAGGCCTAAATACGTTTTGAAAGAACAAATTTCAATAATCGAGAAAAATGTGGTTGTGTGAAAGCATTGAAGCAATTTTTACTATTTATATACAAGATTTATTTGTCTGCGATGAACTGTGAATCTACTAAAACGATTTAAAATATATTTGGCACACTTGTGCAATTTGGTCCAGCTGGAGAGATAGAATATAATAATATGCCGTTCTTATATGTGACAGTATGCCGGTTGCAGGCTTGATAATAAAGTACAAAAAAATTTTTGGAGTGTAGTTCTTAAGAATCGATTTTCATATGTATAAGACTGGGGTATGAAAATCTATGGGAGTAAAATCAAACTACGATGTTACACGATGTCCCACGATGTTACACGAAGATGTCACACAAAGCATTAATAAAACGGAATATTTTATAAACGTTCGTAAAGAATAAACTCCTGTCGTGTTTCGGAGCTGATACATACACGCCTTTTTAAAGGCCTTATGGTAAGCACTAGCACTAAGCACTAGCGAGGGCAATTAGTTAGATGTACAATTAGTTAGATTTTTCTATATAACGTTATGTATATTCTCACGTTAAGTCCAATTCTCTTTTACTAATTATCTCATTCCCATGAATACAACTTTAACAACTTAATAGTTCATCACAAATTCAATATTTAATGCTTTATAAATATTTAGCATTTACGACAACGATATTAATTGTAATTTTATTCAAATGTTTGATTACTTGGACAAAATAGATGCAATAAGGAAAAGGTATGTTTATAACCTATAAATGTAAAAGCGTTTCCAAATGTAGGTATATAATATGTTAAAATTACGTATGTATTATTAATATGAAGGCATTTTTTAACATACAAATGTACTTCGGATAATATTTCTAAAGAAACGGACTGTGGTTTCTTAACAAGTTACTACGCTGCGATAATTAGGTACAGCACTTTTCTTACGATTTGACCTAGCCGTACTAGCTTTACTTGCTATTACTAGCGTTTGTAAAACGTCATGCGAAAAACCACATTCCTGATGAGATTGAAAGTCTTCGAAGGTGTGTGAAATTCACCAACACGTATTGGCCCAGTCAAAGAATTCAGACCTATATAGGAGGACAGTTCTTATGAGCGCTTTGAGGACAAACTTTCTGCGATGCAAACGACCGCTTGGCGGCGTGACGAGAGGGACACCGCGATGTCCCCAGCGTATGAGCCTACTAGAGCGAGCGAGTGCGAACTGGGGACATATCCTCAATAAAGTCGGCACAAAAAATCCTTAAGAAATGTCCTTCTGTCTTCTGACCTTCTGATACGTCTGAATTATTTGGTCTAGTGTATTTCTCTGCTTTACCACAGAGCAGAGGGATATACTTACTAATAAAATGTTTATATTTTTCGGTGACGTTAGTGGCAAGGGTCATCTACCACTTTTCCTATTTCGTTATTTACATTTTCTACGGATCTCTAAAATCACTTTTAGGTTGGAGCATCGAAACCTTCGCATGTATTCGATAAGTGTTAGTACAATCGTGAGAATGGTAAATTTAAACTTTTGTTATTCTTTATCGAAACAACACTTAATCACTTCCTACATCTCAAAGAGCGGAAGTTGGTTTACAGAAATAATAAATTAATGTATGGTTTCAATTCACAGACTTAGGTAACCTTGGGTGGAGGTTGGTTGAATTTGTAAGGATTTTAACTCGTAGATGGAACTGTACGAAAAACATTCTCAAAGTAACTTAGGCTAGCTTAAATGTAACGTTAATTTAAGTTACTGTAGAACTAAAACTTAAGTTACTCTCCAAAACTATGTTTCGATTGAGGTTTATAATCACTAGATATCTACATCTACACTAATATTTTAAGAGGAAAACTTTGTTTGTTTGGTTGTAATGAATAAGGTCATAAAGTACTGGATCGATTTCAAAAATTCTTTCACCATTCGAAAGCTACATTATCTACGAGTAACATAGGCTAAATTTTATTCTGAAAAAAAGGAACCGGGTTTTTCGGACACCATGTGTAAAAAATCAACCAAGAAAGTTACTTATTTTGCGTACTAAGATCGCGTTGTAAATCTTAGTTAACGCAGGCGAAGCTGCGGGCAACAGCTAGTTACATTATAAAATATGACATTAACCTTTGTTTACCTTTGCATCTAGTAATCGTAAATCAATGTTGCGCAACGAAATCTTGACGATTGTTTATTTCTTTTAGCGTATATTCGATGATTTCAAGTGGTTTATTAAAGTCGAAGTAGGCATTGAAGGACGTGTCAGCTATAAATTATATTATCGATTGCGACACGCCCATTGTACAGAATTGATTATATTTAATCATCGATTTTATAATCGCACGATTATCGATATGATCATTTCAGAATGATTTGACAAGTACAACTAATTACGATCTATTTTAGGTAATGACTATATTGATATTTATTGATACTATCAGTATACATAACACGTATCGTATGATTTGTAATAAATCAAGATAGTAAATAAATTATTATGAAATTTTACATTTTTACGTTATTCATATTTAAAAAAAAAACTTATTTGTTCTGTCTTCTTTAAATATATTTATTTCTATGAAGATTTTTACTAGTTTTATTTTTATTTAGCGACTACTTTTTACTTTTTAGACGCAATGTTTTATATTTTTAACGGTGAGTGTAGGTTCGTATTTTAGAGTGCATAAATTCTAACACTGAGTTATATCGTTTTTTTTTGTTTTGTTAATTAATCACAAAATACTATCCTACTTAATAATATCCCACTATGTAATAAACGTGAAAATTTGTATTGTCGTTTGTATGCTTTCACGCAAAACTACTGAATACATTTTAATGAAATTTTACAATTATATAGCTTACATATCAGAATAGCACAAATTATATAATTTATCCCCGTACTCCCACGGAAATCAAGATTATACGGGTAAATCCGTAGTACGCTGCAGAACATAATATAATGTAATTTTCTTAACATCATTCATAAAAAAATAGATGTAATTGAATAGTTCGTCAGTCAAGTTGTCAGAAGCAATTAATGATTTTCAAATAAACAATCGCGCGTATTCCATTTGTTTTGTTGCCAAAAATTTATAGAACACTGCAAAAGCGACAGTAATGGGTGTTGAAGGCCTGTTTTAAATATAAACGTGATATAATACTGGTCTCAATAAATAGATCCCAAATAATAATAATAATAATAATAATAATAGCATTTGATCTATTAACCTTTAAATAATAACAATGTATATTCGCATTACTGAAAAATACATTTTCTACACATTTTTTACGAAAATCTATTGAAACAGCTGTTTGCCGCTTTCATTAACATTATCTATTTATTATCAGTCAAAAGACGCCTCTTTTAACAAACTTACATCCGTATTCAAGTAAGTAATACTTATACTTTTATAAGTAATGAAACAATACTATGCAAAGAACGCTTCTACCTATGCGCTCCTGGTGTCAATAGTCGGGTTTTGATATGGATTTGACAGACGCACATTTGCGGATTTCATTAATGAATTGTCTAGGAATTGGATTCAATGACCCTATGTGTACGGGAGTACTTCTACTCTACCTACTATTACCTCAAGGTATTTTTTGTAAATACGGGTGTCAGACGTTTCTAAACGGCAAGTACATATTGATATTTTTATCTAAAACTAGCTGATGCCCGCAGTTTCGCCCCCGTTAGAAAAAAAAACTGTCAACCTATGGCTGTTTGAACTAAATGTCAGTATTTTACATGTTTTAAATCTATATTTTCCTCGCAATTTTTCCTCATTTTATTACTGTTTAACCTTCCCTGGACTCCCACAAATATATCAATACTAAAACGAGTTTAGCGAGACTAACGAACAGCTATTTCATTTTATATATAAAATAGAAGTACACGATGACTCTTTTAAGTTATTTGTAGTTAAAGGTAATATAAAAGAAACTCATTTCAATTGTGATTCATCTCGTCAACATCGCGTGAACGGAATATTCAGTTATTATAACATCCTGGTAGGAAATCAACTGCGCCTCAACGTTCATCCATTCATTTGTATTGAATGAAACATTATACGAATATAAATAAACTATATCATATACAAATCAAATCAACCATATTATTATCCTTATTGTTCTATAAAAGCTGCTATATTATAAGCTTAGCCTAAAAATTAAGTATGTTAGAGTATCTCTTTAGCCTCTTACAAGTACCTTACTTTGTATGCCTGCAATTCTTATAACAACTATGCTGAAATACGCACTATGCGCGCAATAAGCTTATAAAAGATACTGAAGTATTTTGCACGTCGAACTGTATAGATTCTTCTAGAACGGAACATTAGTCAACAGAAAAAACAACAGCACTGGTACAAATACTAAAAAAATTTAAAGCTAATAGAGGGGTAACCTATATTTCTGGGCTATTAAATTATTATTATTTAACTGTTTACATGTTAGAATTACTATTATAAATATAATAATAATAATATAACAATAATATATATAATAATAACATCTATGGACGCTTTTAGCACGTCACGTCAATCTGGTTCCGTGATAAGTTCTAGAATAATACCTAATAACTTTAGAGCAAACCTATTTTGCATAACATTTTGTCGATGGACCGCTATTGTCGTTAAAGACACCGGTCGCGGTGTCTAGAATGGAATAACAGAAATAACTGCATATTAGTAATGAAGTATCTGCTAAATTAATGACAGTATTGAGTCAAACGTCTAAGCTTAAGACTTGAATTTGATGTTCTTTTATTATTATTGCGACGTTTAGGTGATTTTTCATCAATCAAGATGAAACTACTAACGAAGGCGTGCTTAGTAGTTTGAGAAAAAAAAGTCCAAATGTAGTCAAAATGTAAGCAGCTCCCTTGAGTTGCGTTTCGGCCATTAATATCTTGTTTCAAGAAGTATAACACTTAAATAAGTTATATGGTCTCGTGTACTTAGTTTTGTTTTAAGGCGTGCTTAGTAGTTTAAGAAACAACTAAGTGCGCCTTAAATCCATATGTCATCAAAATGTAAGCAGCTTCCAAATTTGAGTTGCGTTTAAGTACCTATTCGGGCATAAGTCTCGCTGGCTGTCTTACCCTCCTCATTGGAAAGCTGTTTTACGGTAGACACAAGCAAGATGACAGTATATGTGTAGTATCTGACATATTGGATACACAAATCAGTAATAAGCATATAAGATAGTGATATTTTTTTACTCGTCAAAATTCTTATCAAGTGGGCAGCGCCGCTTGATGTCTCCGCCTTATTATGCTTAGATAAGTATATTTTAATATAATGTATTATGTATATAAAAAGTATATATAAAACAAACTTTGTGCAGTGGGTGGTCTAAGATAGAAGTAATATTTGGGTCGTGGCTGTTTGTTTTTTTTTTTTTAATTATTAAGAAGTTTTTAAGGCCGAAATGACAGTGAAGACCGTTTCGAAGAAAAAAAATTTTTTTTTATTCATATTGCTTTTTCAATCAACTTACATACGATGTTTAGTTACTAACTAAAAATAACATTTTATTACTTTATATATTGTTAGTATGTTAGTAAAAGTTATAACGCTAAAATGTTTATAGTCAGTTCGACCTTCTAACACAAAAGACGCGATTATTTATTACTTAACGCTCTTATCGCATAATCTTTATTAGCCATAATTGAGATTATTTTTATCTCGGAAAATTTGCACTTGCAAATGGCCGAAGTCTGACCTGTTCGTGTATACAAATATTGGTTCTTCTTGTAATATAAACAAACTTATCCGACTTCGTAAACTTTGCTCTATATGGCGACACTGCCTCTTATATTAGCTAGGTACATACATACAGATAATGTAATGAGAAGACGAGGTCGTAACAAATGCACTTACTTTTTATTACGTATTTGAAATAACTTTATGTTCTTTTGTAGAATATTTTTCATATAATTAGATATGTATAATTTATTCTAATTTGATATTATGCAAATAAAATTAATTAAATATAATTAATACAATGTAGTTGGATTAACCAAAGGTGGTTATCGTGTACGTACCTAAAAAAACAATATTATTCTTATATTTAATGAAGAAGAGGAAATGTTCTAAATTACTTTTACATTTTGTTAAAAAGATGTAGAGCTAAACGCTAGTAATGTTATATATTGCATTACAAACACACTTTTGGCACTTATAAATATAGATTTTTTCTTAACTTAGGATAGAAATCCTATCTCTAAGAAATCTAGTATTAAAATACCACTTCACAGTGAAAATACCTCCAATAAACAACATAGAGTCTAAAAATAAAACTATACTTTTATAAAAGCCATACCAAGTCATAATCCCAGTGGAAATAGAACAAGTGACCCAATAACGAGGGTAATCAGGTTACAGGTCGTGTTGAGAATGCTAGATTCTTATTGACGCCTCCATTCTGTGCCATTAGCCTTGCCAGCTATTTAGGCTATTTATTTAGAACGTTCTGTTTGCGTGCTTATTAGTGTATCCTTACTAGAAGATGTATGAGATTGCGGTACGTGTATTTTTAAACGGATCAAAGCTACATTAATGCTACTGGACAAAGGCGTCGCCAGCCGATGGCGCAGGGGGGGGCCGGTTGACTTTACCTACAACAATTCATACATTCATAGAAGTAGTAGCGCGGTTACATGTTGCTTCCCCACTCCCCCTCTTCCGCTTCAACGATAGAGTAGAGCAGGCAGAGCGTAGTTGAGCGTACAGAATATTAGGAGTGGAATTGGTGAATTCATTCGAGTTTCGACGTACGGTAATGATTGTTCAAGGCTTGAACTTCAAGCAAATCAACTCAAAGACTTAGGACTTTGGTTGCATTATATTTGGCAACTTTTTTAGAATCTCTAGGGAGGGGCAGCTGCCCCTTCCTGCCCCCCCTTGGCGACGCCCTTGCTACTGGATCATCGATCAAATAAGGTAGAATCAATTGACGTTAATTTTTTTTTCGGATGGAGCTATGCTAATGGCCCTAATGGCCCTAACGCTTCGTGGGGTGTGTGATGTGGGGTGAGCCGGTTGGTATCACCCAGTGATATAGTAAGTGGGGGGTTGCCCCCCTCCAGCCGTGGAGTGTGACTTCCACGGCTTCATGGCGTCGGGTTTGTACCTGTGGCGGATCTCTGCCTCACCACCGTCGGATAAAAGTTGACGTTCAAAAAGATACTTTGATGGTACTATTTTGAATAAAATTTTTGACTTTGACTTTGAATATACAAAACGGTTTCAAACAAGGTTTCGAAATGGTGGTCTTTTCCTTTTTGACGAGATCTAGATAGTGGGATTTATCATTTATACTTTAAATATTTTTTAGACTCTTTTGCTCTAAATATTTAGTAAAAAATAACTCTCCTTGATTTATTCGAGGCTTTAAATGATTTTTGTAATTTTAGTAATTTCTTACCATTTACCTTCAGTGCAGACATTGTCTGGATTTTAGTGCAGTAAACTAAACTCAGATAAGCTTGTTTACGTTGTGCGACATATACACAAACCAAGCGAGAACGTACCTACTTAGATATAGGTAACCTTGGCATTCTCTGTACTCAAGATGTCTCTGAGATGCAACGTGAAGATAACCTCCTTCCCATTATGCTATTTATAATTTTGACGTTACAGCTAAATATTCTTTGACATATCGCTTTAATCCTGGTAACACCAAAAGTACGTACAATTCTCCTTTTATTATTCCTGGCAACACAGGATGAGACAAAGTAAATTAAGACACAGCTTATAATCTATGATCTTAAAGTTATATACGAGCTTTTACAGTGCAATATTGAGGTTTGATTATAGTAGATTGAACTCGTCGCATCTTTCGGCAGTCAGCCAACTATTACTAGAAACGATAACAAGCGCTCATCACGCCTGTTAATTACTATTATTTATGTAATTATACTATATTATACCTATGTTTAGTCATTCTACGTCACAGAGTAGGTTGGAAAAAAGGCATAGGCATTTTTCACAGTAATCTTTATTTTAGAAGTGAAAACTTCTTTAGGCGCGTTGAGCACTTTTTAGGTGAATAAAAATCGTGGAACTGGCGTCAAAGTTAACGCACGCTATCAATGTGATATTATATATTTTTTTGTAATATAAAATTAAATTTCGTAATGTCATAATACGAAGTTACATTTTAAAAAAACTTTTCACTTTTATCGGTCGTCCTCATGACTGCCATTTTTTAGTAAACATATTCATTGAGTTTACTGAAACGACTTCATGTTCGATGTATGGATAACCTAAAAATCAATTATTATTCCACGCATCGTAAGCGCCGTATAAAAAAAAAAACAGTTTTCACGACACTGAAATTGATTTTTGTTGTACACAAAAACACATCTTTATGCATAATAATTATGAATGAAGAAACAAATATTGTCTTACGAATTTCATTATTTTAAGTTTTATCAAAATCCTATTTAGTAGTTTATGTTTAAAAGAGATTTTAGATTTAAAAGAGATACATAATCTTTACATTCTTACAAAATTTCGCATTCCTTACAAATTTGCGGATTCTGTCGCGATTTATAAAGTTTTTACATGCCCGAAATTCATGTAATACGTTATAAAACCATGGTCACGGGAGTACTTCTTAATTCATTCCTAGATCTGCGATACCTTTAATTGCCTTTGTGAATAAAAACTTGAACAATGCTGGCCGTGGCGTCCAATTTGGCGCTCGCTAAGATAAATCTCGCGCCGAACTCAAGGCTTCAGGACTTGTGAATTAGTGCAGACATAAGTGGGGCGATCGATAGCCTCATATGGAGACTACGGCGAGATGAAATATTGCGCACTTTCAGATTAAATCTTTTACCTTTTAAATTAAGTTATAACTTGTTTAATAAAACATTTTCTTACCTCCTGTGACATCCTGTGATCCTGGTTGGTGTATAGTACCTATGCGAAACGTCAGGCTTTTCATAAATAGGTTTATAATAGGTTGGAGAAAAAGTCTTAAAAGGCCAAAAAGGCTAACGCCATCTTGGCTGGTGTGGTACGATTAAAAAGTTTTTTTAATAGAAGACTATTCCAAATTCAAATTAAGAAAATGTGTGATTTTCGATACATTTTAAAATTTTACTATAAAAAAGGTATTTTTTTTTAATATAAAATGCGAATAAACTTTTTGCCTAACCTAATAAGTACGTAAAAACGAGAGAATGTTAAATCAAACAAAATTAATATTATATTAATTATGCAAAGATTAGTATTATCCAATTAAAAAAATTATACACTTCGAATAAAAGCATATTTTTGCGGCAAATATGATAACCATTTGAATTTCATATCAGTTTTTAGTTTTTGAATTTAAGCTTAAAATACACATTCTATGTAAATTGTGATAAACGAACGAGCTGGTGTTCGGAGGAAAAAATAAGAATATTTCCTTACGCGTAACACGAAGTGCACAATAACCGATGAATTTATATAATAGTCTATGCATATATCAATATAAAACACGTTAACAAAAACAATGTCCATATAAAACCAGGTCGTATTTTATCACATCTCAAACGCGCCGCCCGACATGTTTGTACTGAGATGAAAAGAATAGGGGTAATGATGTTCATACATCACCAGAGCAAACACCGCGCTATATTCATATATTAACTGTTTATCGCGGTATCACTTGCTATAAAATCATTGAGTTATCAAATGCAAGATGATTTTATTCAAATCTTACTACAGGTGTACATAGTTTCACTATGAGTGAAGATGGCAGTGAGTATGAGCTCGGCCTCTTTGAGCGAGAGAGTCCAGAGTCGACCCTGATTCCCTGTGGTAACCAGAAATGTGGTTTTTCTAAATTTCTAAGCGTACCCCTAAATACGAGACTATCGTTCGACGTTCGATTCGCAAATTTGAAGCTTGCATAATATGCACTTTATCTATTTGGATTTCATTTACAATTAGACAATCTAATAAAACATGGAAATGAAATAGGAAAAATATTGTCTGTGGTATCTCCACATTGAATAGTCTCGGAGACATATTTCAGTCGATTGTGCAGGCTGTAAGTCTCGTGCCCGTACTCTGCTGGTCATATCCATTTCGAAATACACCAAAGCTAATTAGTAGGAGGAATAAGAAGCTATACAAATAGGCTATATTGATACAGCTACTAGAGTCGTCTTTGTGTATTAATTATTAGACAGACACCAAGATTCAGCTTCTTATGTCTCATCATAAGCAACACATGAACCCAAGCGTGTAGTCTAGCCCCTTGGCCAGTAAATATATATTTATATAAACAATCAGACTTGTTCATTGAGGGAGGCCTTTGTTCAGCAGTGGACCGATAAAGGCTGATGATGATGATGATGATGATGATGAATCAGACTTCATGTATACTGATGTATAATAATAGCTGTTGCCCTCAGCTTCGCCTGCGTTAACTAAGATTTACAACGGCATCTTAGCGGGATGATATATAGCATACAGCCTTCCTCGATAAATGGGCTATCTAAAACTGAAATCTTTTAAATCCGACCAGTTCTTAAGATTAGCGCGTTTAAACAAACAAACTCTTTATACAATACATATATACATACAATGCGACGACCTCTGTGGCTCAATGCTTAGCGCCTTGGCGCTCAATCCCGGAGGTAGCGGGTTCGAATCTCGCCGGGGAAGAAAAAAGTTTTGTGTTCCTGGGTCATGGATGTGTATTAATATAAAACGTATTAAATACATGTATTTTCGTAGTCTGGTACGGGTGTAACACAAGTTCTCCGAAAACTTAGCACGGGACCGAATTGACGTGGTGTAAAAGCGTCCATAGATATTATATTAATACTTACGATATTTGTCTATAGGCTAAATGTGTATCTACTTAAAATATTGGATTGAAACCAACAGGTATATAAAACCTTCTTTCTACAGTACTGGGTTAATAAGATGCATCGTTATTTATTTATATTTATGATTCAAGTCAATAATACTCGCATATGTCTATTATTTTATACATTTTCTAAGTAGCTGACATTACAATAATTACGATACTTGATCAATAACACCGCCGTATCATGCGGCCATTATAATTAATGTGTTGTCAGTACGTCTGCGTATCGCGACCTCTCGACCGATGCACTATCTACAATTTATTGAACTATTACAATGGTGTCATATACATTAATTTTTAATATGATGAATCATTGCTTACCGTTTTGGTTTACTTTAATAATAATAATTTAAAAGCGGTAATAATTAAAAAAAAAAAGATACTTGGATAGTACTATTTTGAATAAAATTTTTGACTTTGACTTTGACTTTGACTAAAGTATAGTATGTTTGAGAGGAAGGGGGGTAGTTTCTTTGGCATTATTGCACTTGGAAAGGAGGAAAATTAATTGATGCCAATTACCTAAGTACATGTAACTAACATTTTATTTGAGATTTGAATTTGAGTATGGATATTTTGAAAACAAAATACTTAGCTATCTTTAGTTAACTTCTAGAAACGCCTCAACCAGCAAACATAATATTAAAACTTAACCACATTTAAATAATCAAGTTGGTATTCTATTTTTGAATTTCTTTCTTTCCTATAAACTGTATTGTAGACTTAATAAGTTCTTTATGACTTCGTTACTAACCAACCTTGGTATAACTTATTAATATTTTATCAAAACAATCAAAAATTCCTCTGCCATGACCATTGTTTTTGTATCCGAATCGTGAGTGTAAAAAAGTAATAAACTGCGATAACATCCGTGAAAAGTTGTTTCGATAAAATAAGCGCAAACCTAGACATTTGAAATCGACGATGGCTTAAATTTTTTTTATGCAATTTTAGGTTAACATGATTATTTTCTTTACTAAAATTATTAAAAACAGCATAATTTGTTATTCATACTCGAATTTCAAATCTCGAGATAATCCCTTTTTAAATGATTTTAATAATGAATTACATAAGACAAAGAGAGCCATTACATACAGTACATTATCTATTGCAAGTCGAATAACCAGCCAACCTAGAACTAAGAGAGTAGAAGCGTCGTGGCGTGGACCAATTAAACCTGACCCTTTAAGGGCATTGTAAGTGATTTATATAAAGACATAGCTCTAAAATTAAACAGTATAGCACCAGCCCATGTCAAAGTCGAATATTCAGCAATCCAAATTAAAACCAGTGAGTCGAGACCGCATGAACAGTAACCCATTTTGTCAATTTGTCATTAATATAAACACAAAAAGTCGCGACAATTAAGTAACTTCTGTGGGCGAAGGAAAGAGACCAAAGACAGAGTATGCGGGATAAGCCGCGATATAAAATAAATCATATAAAATAAACTACGCAAGTTAATGACATGATTATTCCCGATTTGTTATTATTAGATATTTAGCTTCGCTATTGTTCCTGAAAACTTCGAAGGATGTATACAAATAGTTACGTAACATTTAGCAAAAAAAAAAATATATATACACTTCTCGATTATCGACAAGTACACAAAATTACAGACTAGGCTGTATGGACTCTAGTCCTTTGTCTTTCCCCATTGGGAAAAATCTAAGAATAAGATAGGTATTTACTTTTAGGGAAAAATTAGCAAAAAAGGTACACATTCGAATGTCTTAAGCACTACATTCTCAATAGTCCAGTGACCCAGCCAGCATAGCTTTAATATTTGGGAGTGGTACTGTTCGTGTAGACCAGTTGGTCGTGACCTTTTATAAGTAACCCCTTCAGTCAACGACAGTCGTGCACTTGTTAATAACCAGTCAAACGTCACTTACAATTTGATACGGTGTTCAATTTTGTTTAAATTAATAGGAAGGTCAATCGTTTTAGATAATAAACTTACATCGTTCAATGTGTTACATCATGATAGTCGATTAGGGTTACGATAGTTTTTGTGGTGTAGTATATTATGTTGTGGAGATCGTCCTTTTATCAGATCACTAAAGAGCATAGATTTCTTAGTATAAATGATCAGCCCCTCTAAACAAGTGGCACAAACGCTAAACGAATAGAATAGAACAATTACGCCCGGTTTCCGAAAGGCTGATCAACGCAAAAATTAACAAATCAACTGTCAAGTCTCTAGTTAAGTGTCAAATGAGTTGAAAAAAACATGGCTAAATTACTTAATTATATAGGCTGTCAAATTTAACTCTTGAATCGTGTGTTAACCGCCATTAACAGCTATGTTAGTTGACATATATACCAACGTTTTAGAAACTGGTAGTTATTGTATAGTCCGCGCCACTTATAAAGTCCTGCGACTAATGCCCGAACTAAATTTGACAACATTGACATCTTGACGTCTGTCTGGAGTAAGAAGTTGTGATATTTTAAATTGTTTTACGTGAAATATGGAGCATATAATATAAGGTGAGGTATTAAAAGTGAAGGCCGTAAAATGATCATTAAAGTGAAATAATTTTGTGAATTAGAATGTAAAAATAAACAACAATTAACCCCGTTGAATAATATGTTTATAAATGTCACTGACATGACAGGTAAATTTTAGAGATGCCAGAATCACTGATTTTTGCCTAATTTATGGTTAAAATATTATCATTAACTCTATACCTACATTTATCTTATGATATTTTATATGAATATAAATACAAAGTAAAAGAATTAAATCCTTGCTCAGATGAATTATATTTTAAGGTGTTTCTGTAAAAAAGGTCGAATAACAAAAGAAGTAACAATGGCAGCAATTACTTCTGAGAAAATCGTCTCTCCTGGCAAAAGCCGAACACAATCGAAGAAGCTTGTTTTAGATGTATTCTACTAATCGGTTATACGTAAAAAATCATACGAAATATTAAAAAAAAAAGTTTTATTTATAATATATATTACTATAATTATTTTTGTCATTATTATCATCATCAGTCTTTATCAGTCCACTACTGAACATGGGCCCTATAATTATTTAATTTTTTGATTGTACTAGACTTGGTGGAAAATCATTACAATAGAAATTGGCAACATTGAGTTATGAGACCGCAGCGCCGCGTCTATCGGACTTCTAAAGTGGCGATGACTCTAGCTTACGACATGTAATTGGACAGCTGGTGTCATTCCCATACAATGAGTATTTATTCTATTCGCTTAGCGTTGCTTTCACTTGTCTAGGGGGGCTGATCTCCGATTCTCTATCTGGTGTAACTGAGTCGAAATCGAATCTACACCAACATCAAATTGTTGACTAATAAAGCTATTTTCCGGTTAGCTATTAATGAGGAAATTATAGTCATAAGTGCTACATTTATCAATTGTGCATCTAAACGGAAAACCGCTTATCGTAAGTGAATTTATATATTATAAGCATCCTTATATGTTATCAAAGAGGAAATACGCTGTTGCTGCGGACTTTACTAGCTCACTTCGTTTAATTGAACCCGCAAATTTTGGTGTTCAAGAAAGAAGAGAATGAAGTAATTGAATCAGACATATATAATTCTTGCCAAAATGACTGTGTACATAGCCAACCACGTTAAGCTGAGTGAAAACATATTATAAAAACGAGACGCATTCTTATAATCGCAATACACATAAGGCTATTGCTGATTTGTATTGCATTGTACAAAAGCATAGCTCCAGTAGAAAATTAACGGCCCTATTGCTGGACATTAGTCTTCTCGAAATAAGGCGAAGAGAGACAATGTCGAGGGTGTTTCGTAAAAAATACCTTTTAGGCTTATTGATGGCTCATGCTTTTTCCAGACCTAGCCTAGAGGCTATTAATAAGCTAGCCAGCTAAGCTAATCATTAATAAAAAAATACTTCCACCTAGTTACATATTTCAACTGACTTTTGCTGCTAACTCTACATCCCATGTCATTTAAACACAATATAGCTTTATTTCGTGCGGCATTTAAACAGTTTAGTAACACCACTTAATATATAACTGATAAATTTTAAGTGATACTTGACATAGTCTAATGTGGTTTTATGAAATGTTTATTTGGCCTCAATATGAAGTACAAAAGGCGCAATCGATTAAAATAAGATCTTCAAGAATTTTTGATGGGAAAAATCAAGTGTTTTCTTTTTTGTAACGAAAATCAGTCACAAATCAAAGTAGGAAGTTTATTATGTACAATTATGACAGTGGTATATTATTGTAATATTTAAACATTGTTGTAGTATTACGTATTATGATTTGTATGTAAAAATATGTAATTACTAGCAGCGCCCTGCGGTTTCACCCGCGTACTTCGCATTCCCGTGGCAGTAGGGTGATAAATTTTATAGCCTGTCTTATTATGATGTATAAGCTATATTATTGTAAAGTTTAATCGAAATCCATTCAGTAGTTTTTGCGTGAAAGAGACAAACATCCGTCCATCCTTCCATCCATCCATACTTACTTTTCACGTTTATAAGCATTTTTATCAACTTGTTTTTAGATAACAGTTTAAAACCTAATGCTGGGTGTTTTCTATTAGTATTAAAAGGTATACCTAATTCCTATACACTTTATACCTATGATGCACAATGCACAGAGAGTACTACAGTGTCCAACTGAATTAATGAATATTGATATGTATTAACAAACTAACAATGGTGGATCAAAATATATCAAAATATATACAAGTTTCTCTACAATTGTGTAACTGACAGAACTATCATCAAAAGAACCTTTTAAATCATTGAAAATGTAAACTATCATTGATAATATAAAAATACCAATTCGTTATAATCTCAAGGCAATTAAGATGGCGGGAAATTAATAAAATTTGACTTAATGTGAATTTAATTTAGTTTATTATGCATAATTGCTTGCGACTGTAATATTTTGTATCTATAAAGATGTTTTCGTTATAAATCCATAGAGTTAAACTATGTGATTGAACAGAAGTTATGACGATTTACGTAACAACGTCCAGGTTTTTATATTTATGTATATTTAGTACTATAAAATATTAATATTTATTGAGAACATAAATCGTAGATGATGCGTGACTTATGATTCTTATAAACGCGTACTATTATCCTTATATTATATTATCTTATCGCATATAACTGCTTATTAAAGCAACAAAGCATTAAAATGCTTAGGAGCAGGAATAAAATAGTCAACTGCCGCCCTTCTGTGCAAGAGCGTTTATTCTTTGCATGTGCGAAATCTCCAAAGGGAATTATTAACATAAGCGAGAGTCCCGATTTACTGATAATTCAAACTTTTGCTTATCTTTTGTTAGATGGCGCTATTAATGAAACTATTAAGCCGGAACCGCACGTTTGTGACTTGCCGCAAGCCGCAAGCCTTCACAAGTCACAAGCATGCGGCAAATTCTCTTTGGTTCCCTTTGGCTTGTGCCCAATACCGACACTCATCGGGTCGGCCACAAACCCTTGCAAACCTACGCAAGTCAAGACAAACTCTGTATCCGCACGTTTGAATATTTGAAGGTTTGCCAATCCTCGGCAAACGTGCGGTTCCGGCTTTAGACTACCCTCCATGTAAGATAATTACTATAATGGACGTAATAATATATAACAGGACTGAGAACTCGTAACAGAAAAACGAGCCGACAGAGATAGCCAGTGTTAGGGAGTGTGTCCCTTTCTTATAAGGTGACAATAAGATTTTGACAGGTGGGACAAATGTCTTTCAAAAATTCAAACTGTCAGGAAATGGGTATTGAAAATTTTTATTTAATTTTAATTTTTTTTATTGGTTTTTTTTTTGTAAGGTTTATATCCTACTAGTACATACTTGATGTATGCAGTTTTAAGCGCTGCATGAGTTTACCACGTCTGCCATAATATTATAAATCTCGAGTTTTTAAGTTCTTCAAAAGGCGCGTTTAGCCCCGGCAGATATCGCAAGTTAGCTTGAATGCATTTAGGGTGCTTGAAAAATCTGACACAAGTATTATACTTACTTATAAACGAAAATACCAACATTAGCAATTGTTAAAATCTGAAGAATAGTAGATGGATTACGAAATACATAATACAAATACTTCCATACTACAGACTTGACAGGAATCCGTCATCAGGTGGTCGAGTTATCATTATCATCCCAAAATATTAACTGCAAATCTTAGGTTTACTCTCATTATAACGCATTCTTGAATTAAGATTACAAAACAAGTAAAGATGCCATGGATTCAAACTGATTAAAATAATTAGGAACGTGGGAAGTTTAGTACGGAGTCACTCTGTCTCACGTTCTGACCATTGCTTTTCGCATTGCTATTATTCCCCTCCAAGCCTGCCGTAAGGAACTTCGTTTAAAAAAATCATGGTCACCATAGTAGTTTGATTGACTAATTATGTTATTTAAGTAACCATAGCAACCATTACAATACAAAATGTCAAGATGACACTTAACTGGGCTACCATAAGAAATAAAAGAAATAAGCAAAATAATAATTTATGTTTTCTTTTTGAATTGGAAATATATTTAAATAAATAAATTCAATTACAATTTCTAGACATACAATTGTCAAAATAATATTAAAAAGACATTTTTTTTCGATGAAATTTTTGATCAGCCCAAAATTTTAATAAAATACATTTTTAAGCTGGCAAGATAAAAGAACGAGACACACTTCTTACATATTGCTATCCCGCTCGGCTCGGATCAGCATCTGTGTAATGCCCATTAGAATATAATACTTAATGCGTTGAGTTAGTGTTCACTTTCGTAAATACATTTTTTCCGAGTAAGCCATCCTGTTATTATACTACATCCATGATTACTATTTACTATCATTAAATTCTTCTTCTTCTTCTTCTTTCACTTTGGCTTCCTGAAGGATTTGCCAACTATCATTACATTCTAATGAATTGTCACTTATAAATGTAGATAATATAATACGGATGCTGCTATTTTATTATCTATATAACATTTTCTAAGTACTCCAGTGATTGATAAGACAGTAAGTAGACAGTAGCAGTAAAAGTCAAGGAGAATATGAATCACAATAACGACCATATGTAGGCAAGAAATTCTCAAACGTAATAAAACTTCAAAGCGGTAAAGCCGATAATTATGTGACCTACAATATAATATATGAAACTTATTCTACTTTGAACACAAATGTGACATAAATAAATGTCGAGCTTTTGATTTGTATTAATTGTAAAATGATAATATCTACGCCGTAGAAAATCAAAATAATAATTTTATTTATTTATTCTTTATGCACATACAATTAATAAGAACTAATATAATATTACATGATGAGCAGTTTTCAACATTATTTGTAAATTCCATATACAATAACATTTTTATTTTTATTTTTTAATTGTGTATGTTCAAAGTTACGTCTGACAATACTCTCAAAAACCTAGAATTGAAACTTTCATACCTTTAGGTTGGAAAATGACTTCCTTTTTCCTAAAAGAAAAACTTTTGTTGAAGAGCTTTTGTTGAATTTCTAAGTTATTATGCTTATCTAGATAACACATAAATAAAGCGAAATGAAAAATCAAAATGGCGGAAAATTATTTAGATTTTATCGATAGATCCATAGGAAATGACGTCGACGAGGATATAAGAGATACTGTTAATTTGCAAATTTTGCAAATTTTGCGTCATGATCCGAAGGTCGTTTTTTTAGTTGCATTAATAGTGAACAACACTCTAAAATTGCTTGACTAAGTAAAGAGTAACCATTCTTGATTGATTTCATTTGTACGTCTAGTTTTAATCTAATACCTACATTTTTCGTAGTAGTATGTAACTTTCCATCTCGTTTTACCAAGGATTTTTGTCACTTACTAATACGTATTGAGTCTAGAGAACTAAGTATAGGATTACTATGTATTTCTTTTACTATATACTTAACCCTTTTTACGTCTTATTTTAATTATACTTGTAATACTAAGTAACACGCCTTGAAAGGATTATTTTAAACATAATAGCGTTTGTATAGGTTTCTACAGTTTGCACGTATACGAAAATTCTGAGTAAATATTAACAATCACAGTAATTTGTTAGATATTTTATAGCTTTAAATGATACGTTCCAAAACGCTTACCATTCAGCATGCTAAATAAACATAAATATAACAATAAAATCAAATGTATTTGTGTAGGTAGTTCATTTTTTTATCATCATCACTAGCCTTTATCCGCCAACTGCTGAACATGGGCTAAGAATGAACGCTAAGAACATATTGTTTTCTTATGTTTACGCGAATTTCACTCATTATAATGACACAACTTTTACGGATTTTATCGCGGTTTATTTAGTTTTTTATGAGCCCGACGTTTCGGATACTTTACAGCAACCATGGTCCTCGCGTGACTATGACCGTGAACCGCGATAAAATCCGTAAAAGTTGTTTTATTCTAACGCTAAGAACAACCGATCCCCCATTCAGCATATTTTTTTTAAATTTATCAAATATTTTTTGTCCATTTCTCACTTTAGCATCCTTATGAGTTTCTCTCCTTCAACCATACACTTCTATCATGAATTTGCCCGAGACTTATATCTATATAGACTAGAAATAAGCATTCATAAAAGCTAAACAATTTTAATTAAATGTCCGATCTTTGAAAAAGTAGCACGGATGGACGGCTATAAAAGCAAACCGCGTCAGACCTTGAACCATTATTCTATTTTAATGTCTATTAGGATGTGTCGGACATTTTTAAAACGTGTACATTTCATACAACACTAATGTAATATTAAAACCGCACGTAAAGTGGCAGCTACGCTGTCGCGGTGCAGTTTGGGAGTTAACGGTGGTCCATTTGGATGATAGGAAAAACGAGGGCAAGGCATCTGCATATCTAGTTGTATAGATCTTTGCGAGCGTCGATAGTCACTCAAAGGCTTAAACTTTACATATTTTGTCCTTCTGTGCTGTCAGATAGTTGCGCTGGAATTATCGACATTGTGAGAAAGAAGTTGTTAAGTATCCATCATCATCAGCTTTTATCTGTCCACTGCTGAACATAGGCCTCCCTCAATGAACGTCAAGATGACCGATCTCTTAAACTTATACATCAAAATAACAAATAGGCTATTATTTATGACCGTATTACCGTACGGGAATGGCAGGGCGTGGGTGAAACCGCGGGGCGCTGCTAGTTCAGCATTGCTTACGAAGCCCCATTCAAGATTTATGTAGTGAAAATTAAAACTATATTGAATTTTAAAATATGTTTGTTAGTTCGAAATGAAGTATAATATTTCTATAGTAATATTTGAAATTCGTTTATAACAATGCATTGTGATGGTATGTAAGCGTGATTTTAATAAATTTTGTTAGGAGTATAATTATAATGGCTATTAACATTTTTTATAGTAATTATGTGGTTGGGCACATGTAATTACATTATATATGGATGAAATATGTAAATTCTTGTATAAAAATGTATATTTATAGTCTTTCAAGGAAGTTCAAAGCGTCTTGCCCTTTTGTGCTATCAAGATAAAAAATGAAAAAAAGCAGATCGAGAGCTAAAGAAAATTGATCTTACGATTATGTAACAAAAATTTTGATAATGATAAAAATTTGTCATGTAATACTTTTATTAAGATAACATATTATGCTTTATTCATCTTAATATATAATTACCTATTCCTAACATAGACCCTTAATAACTTAAAACTACTATACCTTAAAATATTTTTTGTTTCCTTTGGACTTTAGCTTACGGATATTCTACTGTACCTAGCTTTATTTAATCTTACATCCTTTAAATTACTTTACTGGTGGGAGGTATACGCTGTAACGCGCTCCCGGTTGCATGGGTACAACCATCTTGCTTGCCTCTCCCTGAAACAGCTTTGCTGTGTTTAGGAGAGAAGGCCAAGACAGACAGTGTAATTGCTGGCATCAAGACTCAGCATAGGAAACACAAAAAAGTAGCCTAGACTAGTGCCAAAGGCACTAGTTTTTGTTTATGGTCGACTTTACCATCAGGTGGCAGGTTTGCCAGTTTGTCCAAATAACATAAAATTATTTTACTAGCCGCAATTTTACATCGATGAGAATGTATTTTAACCATAATAAACATTTATATATGATTAAATAAGTGGAATAAGCCTTTATTGCTGTAAATATAACAGTATTTTTATAATCTAATTGTTAATCTTCACTAATTAAGTATATCGGAAACCGGTTTTTACTCCTAGTCCTTTAACGAAAGTTTCCTCTAAAGCTTTCAATTTTGTTCTGTGCCTTAAAGTGCGTATCGATACCGGGTCAGCTATGTATTTTATGTCATCTTCTTTACGCTTAGGTTATCTTCCCTTGCTCCCTTTTCTGTCTCTCGCATACAATTCCATTAATAATCTCATCCATTTCTCTTTAATGTCCATTTATAGGATCAGGTACTATAGTTCAACTAAGATAAGAAGACAGCCGATTACTTTTAACCTTGCCAAACCAACAAGGTCATAACAGAAAAGTTTCAGCGACATTGGCGAGAAACCTACCTAAAACTAACCAACATATCTCGTGTAAACACTAAATAGGTATTAAAAAAACATTTATTACATAAACATGTATAAAAAGTAGGAAATACGTATAATCCGTAATATTTTCCTGGCATTTTGCCAACGCGATCGAAAGAAAATGTTTGTAGAAGACTCCCACGCTGGTCGTATTATAAAGCATTGATCGTTTATCACATTTCACAAAAATAAATAAAGATACTGTTACACGAATGCTTTTTTTTTCATACTTTAATTAGCTGACTTGTACCTTCTCCCGCGTGAACTTAGATTTACAGACGTACCCGGATTGATAATTATTATTTTATGGCTAATCACTCTGTGTAACTGGTGAAGGAAAACATCGTTAGGATATACATACTTGACCAGATAAGCTCTTGTGAGTTTTCGCGTCAGGCTTACAAATGACTTATAAGTGTGTCCTTCGTTATTTTTGAGTAAATAATTTGAACCGTGATTTTTTTAAATTCAGTTTAGTGGTTTTTAAATTCAGTTTAGTGGTTTCTGAGTAACTAACAAACGAACTTGTCCGTACTTTATATGATATTATCACCCTTATTAACCTTCGTAACGGAGCCGATCACAATGAATTTTGATACAAAATCGGTTAAGTACTTATACACATTATAAAGTGTAAAGAAAATGCCAGTTACCTACATAATACGTGAATAAATGCATTTTATGAATGAACTTTGAAGTTGGTGCCAGCCAAGCCACTTAGGTAGGTAGTAGGTAGATAGTATAATATAACATTACTACATGTAAACAAAAAAACTTACACATGTAAGTAAATATATAATTAATTGTAGATAGTGCAAGTATTTATCTACTACCAATTATAAAGTAGACTTGGCTGGCACCGACTTCTAATGAGTGGGACCTTGGTTTTTGATGAAAGTAAAACAAACGTGATTATTAAGTTGAATTATTAATTATATTATATTCCCCACCAAATTTCATTAAAAGGCTTAGAGCGTAAAAGAAACTACCTACACATAAAAATGGCTACTAATGTCTTGAACGTGTTCTAAGTAGCAAACTGTGTTTTACGTCCATGGGTGGCTCAATATCCAAGAAATTAACTTGCTACCTAGTTTTGGATAAAATATCGTATGGCTATTGTATTGGGAGATCAAAAAACAATTCTCTGGCTATTTTTTCAAACTTTGTGGAAATCAAACCATTATTTTTAAATAATTTAAATCAAAATTACTGAAGATACTACTAAACCCGATCTGATTGTCTACATGCTTTGATGACCTTAAAACTGCCATGAATTGGTACAATATGTTATATTTGGCACGGGCTTAGGAACACACCAATTCCTATTCCATAAATTCCATTCTAATCTCTTTTTCTATTCAGTCGGGAAATTACATAGATTATTAACTTGCTTACAGCTTTCATTTAATTTGTTCGGTATGAAACTACAATTAAAAACCTACAAGTAATATACTTAAAATGAATGAAATTGTAAAATATTTGTCAGGTAATTCCGCACAATGTGTTCTTTGGCATCCGTCCAACAACTGAGGTTAGAAATAATATTGTAAGTACAAATTATGTTTTCTTATCGCGTATAATAATTACATAATATATTTCATTTCAGTAACATATTGCTGTAATTAAATTTTTGATATACCAAATGGCGGCATGATTCAAAATTGGAATTTGTTTTTTAAAGAAAATAGTCAAAAGCTTACTGGTGGTTAAAATTTGAAAGGTATAAAACTTATAATTAGGCCACATACAATATGCATGTACATAATAAATCTGCTTACAATGGATGTGATGAAAATCTATAAATGTACTATATTACCCGTAACCAAACGAAGATTAATGAATGTAAACAGTAGATTTAAGCGATAATAAATTCCTTGTTTCGAATGGCTTCACAAATTCTTTATAATTTATTTTCTGTAAATTTATACATTTGCTTGTTCAGGAAAAAGAAAAGAATATCATAAAATTGTTTAATAATTTTCACTGTGATTAAATTTAAAAACTTTGGAATGTTGGTGCTTATGTATAATATGTGCAGGTGGCGAAGAATAGTTAAAAATATTATGTGCAATAAGTATTTACTGGGCACTTATAAAAAGAAATCAAGATCCTACATTTACGGCAAACTTTTTAATGAAAATCTTTTGTGTTTTCTGTACAACGATAAATATTATATAAAAACTAACTCTAGTCTGCAGATTCGCACGTTATAGAGACATAAGGGTAAAAAAATTGATGTTAGTATCGAATAAATATTTACATATGCATTGAGTGAAAACTGTTTTATTTTTTAGCGGAAAAGTTTGGAATTACATAAAGGCGCTTTAAATTTATTTATTAGTAGGCAATCGTTAGTACGAACAGAGGTTTGAAATAGCCTGTAACACAATAACTACATACCTACGGCATTTTATAATCGTGTCCGGCATTTTAATTGCTTGATTTATAATTGTAAGGTATTTATAGAATTTGTTTTTCACGCGGTGTTATTTTTATGCTTAGATCATTATTATGCCTAGATGGAGTGTCGTCCTACAATCAAAACAAAAAGAACAGGCCAACATTTTCAAACATGTGTTCGTGAATAGTGATACCAGATACTACAGTATTCCCATAATCATCCTTTTTAATCTCGTTCCACTTTTACAACACAAACCTTCATTATAAATAAAAACAATAATGCTTAACAATTCATGCGTATTCTATGACAGCGGGAAAGATATTTAGTATCTAGTAACACGGAGAAGCTAACAGTTGGGCGCTATTTTTTTGGACGTGTTTTCCGCGGAACACTCTATCTAGACTTATTATTGATCTAAGGTTTTATGTAATTTTTGACAATATATTTTATATTATGTAACCCGAACACGTTTCTACAAATAATTCTCAAATTATGTTAATTTAGAAAAGATAAGCAGAAAGTTATTCGATTTATTGGATCTGAAAGAGCCTTACTAAAAAGATACGGTATGTACCTAACATATAAAAACAAACTATACCGTATGTTTTTAGTAAAGGTATACTATAAAAGTATTTCTTTAAATTTAATGAGTATTTTGTGAATGAATTATTTATTATTAAAGATTTTTAGCCGACTTCAGAAAGGAGGAGGTTATCAATTCGATAGGTTTTTTATTTTATCATTATCATATTATTCAATACTTGCTTATACCTTATAGACGTTGATTTGACTTTTGATATGATATCCCAGCAACTCACTCGGCTGGAATGGCTCATGAAGACGTGGCGGAAGGCCTGAAGCTTGTCTTCACATATTACTCACTTGACTTGTTGAAGTTCAGTTTCCATATGTTGCTCATCACAGATCCCTTGCGCTTTCTATAGCAAAGGTTCACCCACGGTAGTACTTATTATGTATGCAGTATAAGTTATTAATGAACTCCATTAAACTAATTTATCATATCCTGGTGTATATTAAATGCCATTTACGTGGCAAATTCGCTGACTCAAAGCTATTGCCTATTGACAAAAGATTATAATTGTTGAATTCTAATTATGTATTTAAATTATTGTGTAACGTCACACCCTTCCTATTGGCACTATTCATTAGCGATTCAATGCAAATTAATTGATCGATTCAGCTTATAAGAATAGGCTGTATGAATGGATGCTACTGGCTTTTATTATTGACGTTTATAAATGCTAGGATTATATCAATTCAATACAAATTCATAAGGAAATATCTAGAATAAAATTATTCTACTAATTACGTGATCGTTGTAAATTAATGCTGAGGGATGGTTTGTGAGTTCAAATCTCGTTGCGAATTAATATTTATACTACGATATGTATTTCTTTCAACTTAACTGACTACATTTGTTTACAAGTTACAAGACTTGCAACCGTAATAAGATACCCTTTATAAAACTACGATGTCAAATTTTATAAATACTGAGTTATAATTTCTATTTAGTTCAATAAATTGAAAATAAAATACGAGCTTCGAAAATATTTTAAATATATTATATTTATTTAAAGATGTTAATTCACTACCTTTTATAGCTCATGTGTATATTGTTAATGTAAAGTCATTAATTACAATAACGACCTTTATACTATATAATTTTTAAGCATTTTACTGGTCAAAATTATGTTAATATGATTTATGCGGAATAACCTATTAAAATTTCCACACAGTCTTGTCGTCTGTCACGATTATTATATTCGTGACCAACATTCAAAGCACACATTATTAAAAAATCATATTTTTGTGGCATATAAAAATTACATCTATCATTCTTAACATATATTTATCAAAATTATATTCTGTCTTAGATGACAAGAAAATATTTCAAGTTAAAACAAAGAAACGTCGGTTTTAGAAATTGTAAAATTAAATAGGACACAATAATGATTAATATTAAATGAAATATGGACATTAATTTATAGAAATCTTAAAATTTACTAATACAATACTATTCAAGTATAATATTGTTTAAAGGAGAGCTTAAACGTAAAGTAGTTCTTCAGGTAAAGTAGGGAGGCAGCGTAAAGTAAGATACTAAAAAGTGTCCTTTTAGAACTTGAATGTTACTTTACAGGGTTTTTTCATTTATAATAATTTCAGATAAGATTAAACCTGCATCGGGAAATCAGGTAATAATAGTTACATTAAAAAGTGTTATAGAAATGAAAACAAAAAACAATTTTTTTGGGACGGTGCATTACTTATCATGTTAGTATGTAATTGTCATAATTTAAACTACTGCAAAATTACACGATTCAGCGCCTCTGTCTGGATATCCAAGGGATACACGATTGCCAACTAAACCAACATCCAACCGTTTGATAGGGATGGTTATAACGTACTCTTTGGTGATGGTTCATCTTTGTTTGCTTTGTTCGGGAAAAAAAGATTACCTTTTTTATATCAGTCATAAAGGCAAAGAGTTTATACATACATCCGCTGTTATATTGTTTTGTCCAGGCATATTAATTTGTCCGATTATGACAAGTATATAATTTATATTTTCTGATGAATGGTGCATTAGATGTAAGCGTACACTGAAAAATGACAGATTCCCCATGACACGTGTGGGCGCCTAGCCAATGAAATTAGGTCGGAATTATTCTTATGAAAGTTTTTTTTAACGCACAATTAATTTTCATTTAGCTGTTACCTTTCATAACAGCTGACGTTAACGAGACCCTGGTTCACATATTTGAAATGTATTTAATTGGCACATCAAGGAAGATGTACGGCTTTTGTACATCATCATCATCAGCCTTTATCCGTCCACTGCTACTACACATGTGGACATACTGCAAAATGTTATGACATAATTGTGAAGACTATACCCAAAAGTTATGAATTTCAAGAAGCATTTTTTAAATATTTTTTAGGATGTTCTGTTGAGTTTGGCGGTTGAAATTTACTAATTATTTTTCTAGACAGAGCATAAGGAAACTTTAGTATGTACTTCAGTTTGTCTCAAGAATAGTAACGGTGAAATCACTATAATTATATCCTAAATGTATCCTAAAAACAAAATGGCTGTCGCGCGATGCGGTAAAATTGGAATAAATTATGTAAGATTTGATTCATAATAAAAAACAATATAAAATTGCGACTCATCACAGGCTATTTATAAATGCTGCAGTGTTAATATGTACAAGGAAACCAAGAAGTAATTACATGTTTTTTCCTATTTTTACCATTCAAAATACAAACTACAGCAAATTACATCTTTTTTCCTAAATAATAATATTGGGTACGCTATATAAATTTTTTTGTTAATCCCTTTATTTCTTACATTTTTTTTTAATTACTGGCTCGGTTTGCTATCGAAATAAAATTGTGTTTGTGTTTTTATTTTATCATTAAAAACATAATACTAATTTGCCCAGTTGGGTAAATAATTATTTTTGATCTTTGATTTGATTAACTGATTTCGATTGATTTACCTTAACCTATTTTAGGGGGATCTTCACAAAAGCTTCTTAACATTAAATTTACATAAAATGATCCTACTAATATTATAAACGCAAAACTTCCTTTTGATGTTACAAACTCTTTCTCGCAAAAACTACTAAATAGATTTTGATGAAACCTTACATTATTATAGCCTAATAAGTAATTATATCAGAATAACCCATTTTTCCCTGTAGTGTCACGGGAATGGGATGCATGCGGGGGAAACCACGGTTCGCTGCTAGTTTAATTTATAATATTTTATAGAGATGTTTTGAAATAAAGACAGGGGAATGCCCTGACATGCGTCGAGTTATCAACACGTGCATTGTGCATACAAAGTTTATACTAAAAGGAACTACAGGGCACGATTCTTAAAATTAATATCATGTTTCGTTTACATTCCACATAGCATTAGAAGTATTCAAAAGAATTATAAGACGTGCTATTTTATCCATGCTTTATCCACGTGTGTTATGAGCGACGATGGTCCAGTGGTGGGTGCATTCGGCCTCTAATGCAAGAGGTTCCGGGTTCGATTCTGACCCCCCTCTGTGTGCCAAGAAATGGGTTTTTCTAAAATTTCTAAGTGCACCACAAACACGAGACCATCGCTCGCTCACCGGTGAAGGGAAACATCGTGAGAAGTCTTTGAAGGTATGTGAAGTTCACCAACCCGCACTGGGCTAGCGCGGTGAACTATTGGCCCATTAACCTCCTCGCCTGATTTCGAGGAGGAGACCCGTGCCCAGCAGTGGAACATAAAGGGTTGATACTTTACTTTACTTTTATCCACGTGTAGTCCAGATAATGGTGATTTAAATCCCTATTTAAGTACTAATATTATAAATGGGAAAGTAGCTCTGTCTGTCTGTCTGTTACGCTTTCACGCCTTAACCACTGCACCGATTTTTATGAAATTTAGTACACATATAGACCAGAGCTTGGGAAAGGACAGGACAAGGACAGGCTATCTTTTATTGCGAAAAAAGGCTTGGAGGGGTTTGTTTGAACGCGCTAATCTCAGAAAATTGGTCGGATTTGAATGACTCCTTCAGTGTTAGATAGCCTATTTATCGAGAAAGGCTATAAGGCTATATACCATCCCGCTAAGTCACCGTTATAATCATAGTTAACGCCGGTAAAGCTGCGGGCAACAGCTAGTATTATATATGTCTCACTCTCGCCTATATGATATTTCAGACTATAATAGTAATACCTCCGTACAAAATTTCATCGGTGTTTTTTTCGTTATATTTATGTGTTTCAGCTTTATTAGGTAACAAACACCAATCCTGGTGGATCAATAAGGATGGTTATTTTAAACAAACTCTTTTATTAAATCCTTTTGATTACATACAAATATATATTTGTAGTCTTTTCGAAGAAGTATGAAATAGGTATAGGTAGTATGAAAATAGGTTTATGCTAACAAGCTCCTGTAATTGTTCATATCTAACTAGTTCAATTATTTTACAATCATCATGCAAAAAACACATTGTGTTTATATTTTTTGCATGTTAATTGTCTGCTATCTTATCTGAAACACAAATATAAAGAGTTACTAGATAACACATCACCTAACTTAAAATATAATAATATTTAGGTGTACATAATATATTTATACATCTGATTTTGCATATAATACAAAAATCGATACATATTACACAAAAAGTAAAAAAAGTAAAGTATTTATTTACCTTTGATGTCCCACTGCTGGGCACGGGTCTCCTCTTCGAAATCAGGCGGGGAGGGTAATGGGCCATCGTTCACCGATGCGCTGGCCCAATGCGGGTTGGTGAACTTCACATACCTTCAAAGACTTTCAATCTCATCAGGCATGTCAGTTTTTTTTTCAATGCGCATATGGGGGGTCAGCATCGAACCCGGAACCTCTCGCATAAGAGGCCGAGTCCACCCACCACAGGATCATCGTCGCTCGCTAATTGTACTTACGAAATATTTATTATAAAATTATAATAGGTATTATAAAATTTAAATTATATTTTCAAACATTTGAAACTATACATTTGTGACATGATGTATATCCTACCTACAAATATATTTTAATATAACTGAAGGGCCCAGCAGTGAGACATAATATATAGGTTTAGGGTTGCCAGGTCGCCAACCCTAATAGCTGGACAAACCAGTCAGCTTGGCCGGACATTTGGGTATAAAAACCGGACACCCAACATTATTGAGGATTTTGTCTCAATGTTTATGAGTATCATACAATTTGTTAAATTATAGTAATCTAATAGATAAAATCGAATGCCAAGACAGTCTTAGCCTAAGACTAAATTGGCATCGCTCGTTTGCAAAATGAAGAAAGTCTAACAAAAGTTGGACACCGTATAATTTTCGACGCAAACAAAAGCCTTTGTCCGGCTTTATCCGGACGCCTAGCAAATTTATATAGGTTGATACTTTTTTGCATAAACATAATATACGTAAAATCCTTTTTACACAATACACTCGTAATATATCATATTGTTTTCTACACACGGTCTTCCAAAAAGCTGACTCAAAAGTGTAAACAAATGACTACAACTCATGTTACTCTCACTGTCATCCGTACACCAAATAATTTGCCACAGGTGTATTGAAATTAAAAGTCATCGATAAGTCAATTACTCCTGTGTCAAGGTTATGAATTTGGAATGTGTCATGTTTAAAATGTTCTTGGTATTTTGTATTGAAAAGGTGTTAGTACTGCTAACTTTACATCAACTGACTTATTATCCAGTGGAAAGACTTGGTACAAAGTTGATATTAAGTTACGCGCTAATAAAATATATATTAATAGATTACATACATATTTTTTTACAGCCTGACGTTTGGTCCTCCCGTGACCATGGTTGCTGTAAAGTATCCAAAACGTCGAGTATATAAAAAATGTTTCATTTAATGAGTGAAATTCCCGTAAGCATAATAAAACCATAGATTACATACGAATTCTTATTCCTATTTGACCGTAATTAAACCTTCGTATGGTATAGAGAAAAAAATGAGTGCTAACACATTTTTGCTATAGATCACCTACTGAAAAAAAAATGGCCGCTCAAAATTATTCTTGCCATGTTTTATGATGTCGTAAAAGGTGAACACGTGATGCATATTTATAGTATGTGGCAACCTTTGCCAAAAATAATAACTGTCATTTGGTTAGTAATGAATTAAAATACTGATGGAAGCACATTTAGGGGATATCTAAATACCCCTAAAATAACAAGGTGATTATGTCAAAATGGATAGAAATAAGAAGTTACTAGCTTTTATGGTATTTGTATACGAATGTCATATCTTACACCTGCAGCACATAGAGTTGGTTTAATTCTTAGGGATTAAGTAGAAAAAGATAATGAAAAAACATGGAATGCTATGATTCGCCTCCTGTGACGAAACAGCTTACGTTGTTTAGACACTTATAGGTAGATATTATAGAATCAAAAGCAGCCGGATTAGAATTGGGCCACAGTTCGAACATGGATAGATGGAAGAATGAGAAAAGATTTTCCATCATGAATCCACCATAGCAATGGTAATATATAGGTGAAAGTACATTACTCCCATCAATTAAATTGCTTCGTAGACCTAGGATTAGTTTTAATTATTCAAACAAAAGAAAATTAAATTCGCTATGAAACTAATCTATATATTATTATGTTATTGTTTAGATTTACTATCTATTGGAATGTTAGTCTGTTCGTCATTGTGTATAAACACTGCAATTGTTTCAGGCCAAGGGATTAGATTGTTGATTTTGCTAAACAAAATATTTTTATAAGGACTTTGATTCATTTAGGTGTCTATAGGAATATAAGCGACAATCCTAGCTAAGAAGAAAATAGTGACGTCTAAATGTATAATCGATAAAAAAGGGTAAATAAAGTTGTGTTGCTAACTTTCGATTTATTTCATAAAAAATTAAGAGCAATTTTGTTTCTGCTCCATACCCCCTTTGTTCGAGTGCACAGGGTCAGCAACGAAATAAAAACCGGAAGTCGGATGAGCTCAGTATGGATAGAAAAGAAAAAATCTGTAATCAAGCTAGCAAGGTCTGTTATGTTATCTATGCACTAGATTATTAGATGAATATTTTTAACAGACCTTTTAAAAGGCTTTAAATAATGTTTTTTTTTGTTGGGTATTGGTATTATAAATCCGCGTTATATTTTAGTTTAACCAGCCTATTACTTACTCTTTCACTCATAAGCTTTGATGAGAAATAACTACAATATGGTAAATATGTCATAGAAGGATCTCGACTCCATGAAATATGTTTTTGCTCAGAGCTTTAATGTGAGTAACGCGACGATTGTCACGTAGCCCTCATCCCTTAAGGATTTTAAGGGTTTTTTTATTAATGTCAACACTAACGCCCGGTTTCTGAAACTTTGGTCAAAGAGTATTTCAACAAACATGGCTGTTAACGGCGGTTAACATTCCAGAGTCAAAGATATCTTTAAATTGTAGTGGCTATGTTAACTGACAGGCCTTAACAAAAAATTTGACAGTTGGTTTTTGCGTTGATCAGCCTTTCTGAAACCGGGCGTTAGTATGCTAATTCACGAAATATTTATTCATAATCAAGATAGCTAAAATATTGAAGAAATGTGTAGTCGTTTATTAAAACTTCAAATAGTTAAAATATGCCTGGAAGAAAAAAAACTTATATACATTTATTTCTAATAACATTTCAATTATTTATTCGTGACGTGAGCGAGGACAACTCACTTTTTCACCTCATGTAGGTTACATAAGTAATCGAGTGGCAGCTGTGCCTTACAAGGCGTTTGATAAGTCATTATTTTTTACATAGCTAGTAGAAAACTCTTATAATTGATTTTCCTTTGCAAATATAAATTAAATATAATGAACATAATCTTATAAATTATGTGCAATGTAATATATTATAATATTATTTTATAAAGTAATTAAGCAAATTTTTGTTTTTGCAAATTTGGATACTTACTCGTACATAAAGTAAAGAAAGAAATTCTAGAGCGATTGAAAATTTATAATATAATGTTGAACACATTTGTCTGCGTGCGCTTAATAAGAACGATAATTTTTGATTATAAGTATTATACTTATTGTAATTTATATAATATTACTTTAAAAATTTTTAGTAGGTACATAGTCAATTTCTAGTATCTAGAATAACATAATAGAGTATAATAATAAGAATAGTAATACTTAGCATCCACGTATTTAGTATTTACAACTGAAATATGTAACTTAATGAAGGTAGATACTGGCAAATCAGGTTCAGTACATGTAATCTTTTTAGTAGCCGTTTTATTTAGTTTTAATGCTATGATAAAAAAATGTGCGTGGCAATTGTTGATTTATTGGATTTTATTATTCAATATTTCAAAATACAACACTATCAAACCCTTGACGATTCTCGTCTTGTACAATAATTGTATAAAACATTTTTGTTTGGATTGTGGATCTAACTCACAAAACCAATTGAACACATACAAAAATTTCATTCAAATCGGTCCAGCCATTTAGTGAAACATATATGTAATACATATGGCATATACGTAAATAGTAGTTGTAGTAAGTAGTAGTAGTACCAGTATGTTACTTTTTGTATACATCTTAATTTTCGTTTTTCAAACCTACATAAGTTCTCACGAGTTAGCCACACAACTAGGTTAACGTGGTGTAATTTTCAATATTTATTACTAACAATATATTATTGAGCTTATACATTATTTATAGTAACAATTAACAAAGGCGCGTTTTAATATTTATGTCTTCTTAACATTGGACAGATTAGTAAATAGTGATGGAGTGCTTACTTTATCTTTTGCTTGACCTACGCTACATAAAAAATATATTAAATATCATAATATATCATAATATATCACTTCAAAAAAAAAAAAGACGGAATAAAAACAAATAGTAAAACAATGTTTCTAGTTTCAACTATTTCTTTTTGATTTTACGTCCATAATTTATCCTCTATGAATTACGCTGCTTAGCTTGCTTATCTTCTACACCATCATCAGCCCTTTTCCGTCTATTACCTCCTTCAATGAACTCCAAGGCGGCAGCTAAAAAACTTACATATAACTATATAAAAATAAGACAAAAATAATGTATATAAAATTAAAACATACTTCAAATGTTTGTTTCACTAAATTGATGTATGAATATATTGCACACATATTATTTGCCTGTCATCTCGAGCTTCGAGGTCGTCTCACCAAAACACATGTACGTTTTTAAATTCAGACGCACTAAAAGGACGCTGCCGTCGTAAATTCTATGACACAGCTTATTAGTAGTCACATCACTCAAGAGAAATGCTTCTTTGCATTCCACCAATAGGATCAGGTAAAAGCCACGCCCACCAAGGCTAGGTCATAAGTAATTGTAAGTCACGACATCAAAGAGACCTAAGTGATATCACCTGTGTTGAAATAGAAAAAATATTTTTATCGATATAAAAAAGGTGTTCCAAATAGTGTGTGTAAAAGTATCAACCCATATATGATGGGCACGGGTCTCCTCTCCTCCAAATTAGGCGAGCAGTGCATTGGGCCATAGTTCAACGATGCGCTGGCCCAATGCGGCTTCACACACATTCAAAGACTGTCTTGACAGACCTTTTTTTTGTCAATCTCATCAGGCATGCAGGTTTCCTCACGACGTTTTCCCTCACCGGTGAGCGAATGGTGATCCATGTTTAGGATGCACTTAAAAATTTAGAAAAACCCAATAAACCAAAACAAAAAAATCTGCATCGAACCCGGACCCCCTCCCTGAAGAGGCGAAGCCCGCACAGCCACAGGCTAAACAGATGCGTTGGCCTCTTCTAAAACGCGATAACATAGCTCTGTAGAATAGAACATAGAACAAGTGACAGCTGTCACTTTACACCGGTAGTGTGTAAGCGAGAGGTACCACCCCGGCCATGTCGGCCACCGGCTCAACTCGGCTGCAATACAGCAATGGCTACTTACTTACTTTCTTAATGAGTAAGGAATCATAATATTTTATCAAATGTGAGTCTTCCGTCATCTATATTCTTAGATCTCAGAGGTCAATGATAAGAGAACTCATCATTTGCAAATGATAACAGCTTATAATGATTTCCGAATACTTTGACTATAAATACCTTTCTATGTAAAGCAATGGGTTCAGTTCGTGTTTTTTGAAATCGATCACTTGGGCAGGCAGGTTTAACAATATTTTAAGTTTGTTAGGGGTGCACTTAAAGGTTACTTTAGGAGATTAGGAGAGTAAGAAGATAGAGAAAACTTAGGAGATTACTGACTGGTGAGAGTTGCGCTCGCTCCCGGCCGCATGGGCATCATCATCTTGCTTGTTTCTGCCATGAAATAGCTTTGCTGTGTCAGGTTATATTTATAGGGGACATCGACCACTTCAGGTGGCACACCTGGCCAGTTTGATTATTCAAGTAACATAAAAAAGGAGAGCGGAGAAAAAAAGTCGTGACCAAGCATAGTCTCTATATTATGGTTGCCATGCTTGTTAATGTCGACAAAGTACATACAATAACATTAATAGACAATATCGCTCTAGCGCACTTATCTATAGCCTGTATTACCTTTTGTACTAATTTCCAAAATGCCCAAAGCCTTTAACTAAATTGGTTGATTATAATGAAACAACTTTTACGTATTTTATCGCGGTTTATTAAGTTTTTTATATGCCCCACCATTCAGATACTTTACAGCAACCATGGTTACGGGAGGACTGAGGACTGAGGCAAAGAGGATATAAACACTGGGACTGAGGTGTTGAAACGTCGGGCATATAAACAACTTAATAAACCGCGATAAAATCCATAAAAGTTGTTTCATTATAATGAGTGACATTCGCGTAAACATAAGAAAAGTATAAAGCCTTAGCTTCTAAATTTAAAAATAAAATCTCTTAGATTACGATTTACCTAATAATTTTATTAAATATCCAATGCATGAATATATACATCGAAGTGGTAAATAGGTAATTGATGTACGTAAATATTTATTAGTCAAAGTTTATTTGGAATAAGTTATAAGCCAAGGTCTGTATATTGAATATTAACAACACAAATGCGTTTCACTATCTTAGAACACATTAATTAACGTCAGGTTAATCGGAATAACGTATTTTTATATGGAGAGGATCTGTGGGACGGTTCTAATCTAATTAATCAAGACACAAGGCTTCGTAAATCGTTATTTCAGCTTTTATGAATCTACTTGCGTAACTTGTAATTAGACTTAATTAATTTTATAAAAAAATTAGTGAAGACATTTGTCTTTGATGAAGGCTAAAGGTCGTTAGATTAATTTTTATTTTATTCAGTTACTAACAACAGAGGAAACACGGTTTAAGGTTTAATAAAAACAAAAATAGAATGATGCAGAGTGGATATTTAATGTTAGTAAATCAAGATTTTTGCTGGCTTAACCTTATACAGCTTTTATTATTTTATTTTTAGCTTTATTATTGATAAAGAATTAACATAAAAAGGTCTATGATAAAAAGTGTGTTCATGAGATCTTCGCGTGAAATTGAAGTAGACTTCATCATCAGCCTTTATCCATCCACTGCTAAACATAGACCTAGGATCACTAAAATACTTACTCAAATACTTAATACACTCATGGTATATTTATTTATTTTACTCGTATTTATTGAAGCCTTTAATTGATTACTATAATTTTAATAAATAAATAGTAATATATATAATAATATTGTATTTTTATATGTTTTTCTTTTTGACTTTGTAATACACTAAAATTACTCGAATTTGTTGTAAAAATGTTGTGTTTAGTTATAATAGGTCTTCAGTATTGAAAAAGATTCTTCTTTTTATATTTTGAATGTGCATGTTGAATTATCTGTAGCCTGTAACTATTCCAAATAAATAAAAAAATAAAATACGTTGCGTGACACTCATAATATTATGTAAAACAGGTGTTAAATATTAGTTAAATGAACAGGTAAATTCCGCTGGGCGTTTTATTAATGGCGTGACCGATACTAATCACTAATGTAATTTATGTGTAGGATTAATTATGTTTTTTTGTTAGGGTGTGAACCTATTTTGTTTTTATGTTGCTTGTGAAGCGTGGACTTATTTGTTTTCCTCTTGGAACCGGCTAAGACCAGCGGCTAAGCTGCCAAGTCTGTCGTTAACAATATTTAGTCTGTAATATGGAGGAACTGCTGGAAGCCCCAAGGCGCTCGGCCCTTACAGTATCCATCAATCAATAGTTGACTGACATAAAACATAATATTAGATAAACTTTTTGAATTCCAATCTACTACAAGTTCCAAAACAAGTGCACTAAGAAGAATCGTTGAAACAGACTCAGTACTCTGTAGTCGAACTTGATAAAATTATTTTTGACCCCTTGCTATTCACATCTAACACTAACCGGTCACTGCACGGAGATCCTCTTCCCACCTGGTTAATGAATTAATTAAGTTAATGAGTTTATTTTGAAAACTTTATTTGTAAACAATGTGATAATCCTAATTACAACACAAATATAACAAATGTATGTAAAGTATTCGATAGTATTATAAATTGGCGAAACCGTTCAAAAAACGTACAAAGAATAATATTTACATTGGCAGCGATGTCCTCAAATTACGGAACTACTGTTTCAAGGCACCATCGCCTGTTCAAACATCGTTTGTAAATATTAATTCTACTAAAACACGGCTTTTGGATTCTATGTTTTACTTAAAACAATATTTAGCGGTATGCTGTTTAGGTTAGCTTAGCACTATAATGTCTATATAGTATTCATTACAAGTGCGGAAAGCCTGTCATTGCAAAGAGTTCCGAAAAAGGCGCAGCCGAAGGTGAGGGTTGACAGTCGGAACAAGTTACCAACCAACAAGTAACCAACACCCGAGTGACGCTTCGAAGCAAATACAAATTCAAAACCGCTCCCAAGTGCTTGACATAGCGTCGTACTAAACGTCTATTAGATTGTGCTCGCTTTTGAATTTGTATTCGGTTAGGTGGCGTCACTCGCGTGTTTGGCATGCTCCATCTGTCTTTATTTATAAATCTGTGACATAACCTATATAGACACGAAATGATCAATGGAATGTCATCAAAATACATACAAAAGGATTTTCCTCAATTTGTTCTACATAACAAGGAAAGAATCGTACGAAGCGTACACAACGAGCCTAAAATAGGTCACGACGATAAAACAATATTACACAACTAATACACTTTTAAATCTTCGTATACGCTACTGAGACTACTGTGTGTGTAGAGTGTTCAAACCATCGAGCGGTAATGTTATAAAAAGTCTCAAGCCACTAGCCAGTTCTGCCCTCTGATTGGACAATGGGACGCACACAGACCGCTAGTTGGTTGAATTGCTCTTGCGTCAGTGACAAAACTCGGGTTGGGTACGGAATTTTTATGGATGGATGGATTGTACTCTATCTCGTTGTATGTTTGATAGGTCACTTATCATCGTGAACAGGCCGACTTAGATGACAAATAAGATAGCAAAGAAAAGGACTAATGAAAATATGCAAACATTATTTATTCATTCATTCATCATTATTATTTGTTAGCCATGATTCCGCGAACCTCACAATCTTAACAGCGAATTTGTGAGTGCATGCATAATACATAGTATCAAGTATGCAATAGGTATTTATAACAATTTTGTATATTACCTATATTTCTATTAGTAACATTCGATTAACTAAAAAACTAGGTTGAAATTTGTCTTGACGCTGTTTTGAAAAAGGAATAAACGTTGTTTTTAATGGGTTCTGGTTGGATTGTATAATCTTTTTTTATAAAAATAAATACATATTGTAAAATATAACTAAAGGAACAGTTGCACTACATATGAAAAAAAAAAAGTGACACGTGACTAAATATAAATCTAGACTAATGATTTTATAGTGTTTGATAAAGAATTAAACATGTTTCTCGCTATATTATATAAATAAATAATATTCATAACATTATATTGTTGTTGCAGGTAAATATCAGCCCCATCTTCAAAGCGATGTTACGTTAAGGTAAATCACAGATGCATTTGCACACAATTAAGTATTTATTGCTTTTATTTATAGAAATAAATTGCACATTAATTGTATATGTGTAATGCTGTGATAAATCATACAGTCAACTTATGCTGGTTCAAGTTCGTCTGCGCCTTGCACCATACGGCAATTTATTTTATTCAAAATGAATTTCAAATATTGACCAAAAATTTTAAATAGTCCCTTGTTAAGTTTGTTAGAATTTGGACAGAAGGTAGTTGGTACTTGGGTAAATAATGTAATAAGTAAGTCAAAGTCAATTTTTTTTATTCAAAATAGTACAATCAAAGTATCTTTTTGAAAGACAATTGGGTCTACAACCGGTTCCAAAGCAAGCTAGCAATGGATACTAAGAGGAAATAATTCCATATCTGCAAGCCTTCTGTTCGAATCTGCGAAGCCTTTTTTTTCATACACTTAGACATATTGGCCTTTAAGCTCAATAGGTAGGTAGGTGAACAGATGGCTCACCTAGTAAAACAGCGAAGCGGTTTAAATGTCTATATTACAGCAACTTTGCTGTGTCGAGCAAAGAAGGCAAGAATAGACAGGGTAGATATTCACTAGCATCTCGCATCTCAGAATGGCCAACGGATGTTGTTTTCTATCTACCAAAAGCTCTACTATATACCTAGAATACCTATCATTCATTTTCCACGGTCACGCTTTTGTAATGAGTAACTATTACCACATAGTAAGACGACTTGAGATTTATTACGTTGAGTTTTTTGTAAGTTTTTGTGGCGAAGCTCAAACCGGTTTTTCGCCCACGAGCCACGAAGCTAATTTGAAAACGTTTCAAGCGAAACTCCGAACTTAACTCTCTCTTTGGCGTCGTTTTTTGTTCAAGTTTTTAATGCGCATTAAGTTCAAATTTACAATGGAACAGCGCTAAAATCATATGAAATCGTTAGTACCTATTCTACTAATTATTATTACTTTTTGAGACCGCTTTAAGCGGTAAGACCGCCAATTTTGTGCATACTCCTAGTTCTAAGTTTATGTCGTCACCTGATATAAATGTATGGTACAAAATAAAGCTTATTATTATTATTTATTACCTATCTACTTCTGGGCATATATCTCTTACTATCTATAACGAGCGACGATGGTCCAGTGGTGGATGGACTCGGCCTCTTATGCGAGAGGTCCGGGTTCGATCCTGACCCCCCGAGTGTGCCTTGAAATGGGTTTTTCTAATTTCTAAGTGCACCGAAAACACGAGACCATCGCTCGCTCACCGGTGAAGGAAAACATCGTGAGGAAAACTGCATGCCTGATAAGATTGAAAGTCTTTGAAGGTATGTGAAGTTCACCAACCCGCATTGGGCCAGCGCGGTGAACTATTGGCCCGTTACCCTCCTCGCCTGATTTCGAGGAGGAGACCCGTGCCCAGCAGTGGGACATAAAAGGTTGATAGTTAATACTTTACTATATCTATAAGGTAATTAATTATATACTGACTGGAAGAAGTATTGTTGGTGGCAAAACGGCAGTGCAGTCATTTTTTTATTCATCACACATTGAAACTTGGAAGAAGCTTACAACCAATAAACCGTATTATGGCGGTAAGCTGGCACTAAAATAGCAATTTCTTCCAGACAGCCTTGAGAAAATCAATTTAACTAGGAGTTTGTCTTAATTCGATTACCCACACATTTATTCAGTATATATCCTGTGTATAATGTTTGTATGATTGTTTTTCTACGTCTCATAACATGTATTTGTTTCCGTTAGAAGTCTGGAAAGCTTTTTCACGAGTAATCTAATATTAATAAGTTGGATTATTCTATTATTTGTAACAATTGAAATGTATTGAAATGATATATTTTCATTAATTACTTCTAAGCGTTTATTGAAACATATTTTGTATTTAATGCAATGTAGTGTAGTAATTATATTACTATGCTGTAAAGGCATAGCTGATATAAATTCAAGGTCCCTTGTGGTTAAAGCTGCCAATGGCAATGTCAAGCCTAAACAGCAGAATGCTTACACTTACTTCATAATTGATACACTCATCATCATCATCTTCCTAATGGTTATTTTCACTGTCAACTTTTTTCGTCTATCTCTAGACATTTCTTTTTCAATGAAAATTGAAAAACTTTCAAGGATATATTTCTTAACAGATTTATATAAAAAAAAATATTTATTCATTCTTATGTTATATTTTTAAAACAGTCTGAAATTCAAACCTTTATAAGAATACGGTTAATCCTAAAAACTGATACCAAATACTACGAGCTGTTCAAAGTGAAATGGTGATTGTCTGCTGTAAAACCATAAACTTATTATTATTTATTACAGTGTGTCAGAGTTAAGACTCTTTTTAATTATCGTCTTTTTAACTATGTGTAAAAAACACTGGTTAAGTTGGCAGGCAAGTAATCGCAAGGCATCCGCTATAGCCTGGGTCTGAAAGCGCCTATATCCCACACAGCTAAAGGCAGGCTAAAAAGGCAATTCAAAAGGAAATCATGTCATCTAATGATAAAACAACCTGCTATTGTAGTCACATAGCTACTACGTTGAAGGCCTCGTCCTTCCATATTACCTAGGGCCTCGCCATCAAAGGCCACCATTAAAAGTATTCATCATTAGTCACAAACCCACATATAAACGTATATGAGTTAGAATATAAAACAGAATCAAATAACCTTGCAACAACTGCATGGTTTTTGTTGTTCTGCTGATATTCAAATGCTATTGTATATATTGTAGGTACAGTCAGCAGAAACGATTACATTATATTGTTGTTTGGAAATCACTGTGGGAACTCTCCTTACCATTCTAAACTGAGCCTTAATTTATATCGGACCTTATATTTAAATTGAGTTCGGACTCAACCTTTACAACGGGTATAATCCTTAAAGAGGAGAATAGTATTCGATTAATTAATTGAATTCGATGAATTAAGCAAAAAACATCCAGTTAGATTTATTTTCATAGTCATGCCTCATGAGTAAAAGTAAAGTAAAGTATCAATCCTTTATGTCCCACTGCTGGACACAGGTCTCCTCCTCGAAATCAGGCGAGGAGGGTAATAGGCCTCATGAGTACTTTTTTATTCTCTAATATTGATCGATGTCTACACTCTCACGACTCAAGGCTAGCCGACAGAATTTACTCCATTTAAATAATTTCAATGACGATTTCTATAAAACACACCATATTTTACTGTCTATAACTGTAATAAAAATTATTTTGTTTTAAGGCTAAAAATTGTTCAGACTGCAGACGTAAACATGAACAATTAATAGATAGAACGAGAGAAACATGATGGATAAATGCTAACGCACGTCTCGAGAAAATATAAGACAAGTTTTATCCCGCGGTTCAAAAAAATTTCCTTAGATTGGTCGTAATGCTGTCTTATTCAAAGCCTTATCCTTACCAAACAGCTAATTAACTTCTTATTAGAATAAATTGACGCACAGAAATATAATTAATGTCTCATATACCTAGTGATATACCTAGAGATACAGTAGAGGCGTTATTTACTTCGCCTCCAGTAATGCTCCTGTGTTCGTGTTAAGTTCAGGTTGGGAATCTAGGCTCAGAATGACTGCTTATTAGCGGCCGGACAGTCCTCCTTACAAGGTTTTTTGCCGGAGACTACCTGTTGCTAAAGTGCTCCAGTTGCCTGCATATCCGGTATTCACACAGCGTAAGAAGAATAAGTAAATAAAATAAATACTAAAATTAGCGTTATTTGAGGGGCTTATTTTCAGCAGTGAAAGGATGATGATAATAAAGTAGGCACAAGATGTCTGAAAAAATATGTACCCAGCTTAATGTACAACAAAGAATTGCATTGCAACAATCACAAAACATTTTCTATGCTTCTAGTACACAACAAAAAGAGCATGTAATTAGTTTGATGCTAGTCCGCAGATATTATCGTTTTATTAGTTTCCTGTCATAAAACTGGCGAGGTCGCCAACAAATCGCCACTTTACGATCAATACCTGCATGCCCAGGCGTGGGCTTGACACTTGTGCACTGAGTAACCGTTTGTGATAAAATATATCATAGTCATCTCGTGTTAAATTACAACCATGAAACAACTTACTTAGGACTGTAACGCCCGGTTTCTGAAACGTTGGTCAAAGTGTATGTCAACTAACATGGCTGTCAATGGCGGTTAACATACGATTCTAGAGTCAAATTTGACAGCTTTTTATTGTAGTGCCTATGTCAACTGATAGGCTGATCTGTGGGGCTCTGTCGCCCAGGGTGACCCCAACACCTTGGGCGAAGCAAATTGAGCCGCGGGGGGGGGGGGGGGGGGGCTCTATCCCCTCTTCTTATAAGAGGTATACAAATCCCTCTTATAAGAAGAGGGGACAAAAGAGCAGGGGGCAAGGGGTAAGGATGGGAACCTCACCTCATCGTGCTGTCCCGACGTTGGGAGTGGTTGTTCTGTGGTGCGGGGCAACCGCTCTGTGGAGGTAGCGTCGGTCCCTCCACTTACCATCTTTCGGACGCAGCGAATCCCACATACCTGCCTGGGGAGACCCACTCCCCTGCGGGATGCGTCAGTGCATTTCCCGGCGTAAATGAAAAAAAAATAGGCTGATCTAATTATGTAATTTAACCATGCTTTTTGCAACTCTTTACAACCGGTTTGATAGTTGATTAGTTAATTTTTGCGTTGATCAGCCTTTCGGAAACCGGGCGTTAGTCAGTCTCTAAATAATCTCTAAATAGTCCTACTACACTCCTATCTTGATCATGTTCACGGTAACGAAACATTGAGCACAAACCTAATTTATTGTCAACATATTTTGACAAATTAACACTTAATTCAACAATTAATTAATTAAATTTAACAATTTGTCAAAATAATTTGCTCCATAATATTATAATCATAATCATCGTAAGAATTAAGACCTAAATTTAAAAAAAATTGTAAATTTAATCGATTACATTGTAATATTTATTGTTATCATATTATTCATTACGATGAAGATTTTTCAATCTAAAATCACAATGGTGAGCAAACGTTAATTTACTGATGCATAAACAAAACAATTTAAAAGTAATTAGTTTAAATTTATCGCCATGTTTCAATTAAATAAAACTATGTATATGTAGACCTACATTTCTGTTCTTAGTGATTTTTTTCGAAAGCTCAGGTATTTCAGGCTATTGGCCTCAATGGCTCAATCGGTACCTATAGTGAGTTAGCAGATGGTTAAATTAACAATTCTTGGCGGAATCCGAACCGATACAATATACGTCAAGTCAGTAAAGTTTAATCCCAAATAAAGAAAATATTTTATGCATTAAAACTACATACAGCTATGCGTACTTCACAAATTATACGAACTGCAGTTCAGCTTTACAATCACATACTTTAGAATTTACATTTTTTGCAACATATCGAAACCGCACGCGAAGTTTCAATTAAAATGACTTTATAATTTTTTTTTGTTATCTCTACAAAATCTATAGAACCATTTCAGAACCAAATTAATAGGTAGACAATCAACAGTTTCAAATGATAACATAATGGGTACTTAATAGATTTTCCTGAAAAATAAAACATTGGTTGGTCCCCCGATACGATTTCATTTATTAGTATTCAAAATGAAGTTCCTTAGAATGTAGCTCTTCGTAATATTTTCGACATTTAACTGTTTGTTTTCCTCGTTATATTATTATATTTATCGTAACCTTGACTTTGAATGATTCAGATGGGGAACATTAAATCAACGGAATATCACTTCTTGGTAGCTTATGAGTGTCAAGGCAAAGTTTACAGATTTAAAATAAGAAAAGTGCTTTAATTGTAAAAAAATAAAAATAACTAAGAAAATTGTTTTGAACCCCTGGCGTAAAAAGACGGGTGATATTTAAAGTTTGATTATGTGTGTCTGTCTGTGCCACTGCAGTGAACGAGTGAACCGTTTTCGATGATATTTTTCATTTATTTAAAAACAGGTTTTTAACGGTGGTTTTTACTTCTTTAACGTGTTTTTTTAAATCCGATGAGATTTTTTGAGATCAAATACTTTAGGAGAGCTGATTTCTTTGTTATTGCATTCGGATTTCCTTTTAAATAATTATATTACAAAGCCCTCAAAATCCGATAACACTACACATTAGCAATTCCTAATAAATTTATATACTTACTATTAACTTTAGTTGATTATAAATAAAATATGTGTACATTATATTTTAGTCAGCTGCAGTTCCAACTAACCTTCAAATCATGAGAGCTTTGAACTTCTAAGCTCTCGTGAAAAAGGAGTAAAAGTATGTTTTGCAGAAATTTACTATCCCCAAAGTGAGCAATATTAAAAACAAATCACTTTTAAAATTTTGAACATAATTTTACATAAATGAGTTAGTATAGAAATCTTGATGCAGATTTTTTGTCCCAAAAAATGATTCCTCTGTCCCAAATTTATGTATGTACTGATGTTACCTGTATTTTTTTTTCTTAAAGTACTCTGTTAGTAATATAATAATAGTTTTAATTTGTCCTATATCGCTAGGTATGTAGATAATTTAACTTGTGGGCGTTAAAACTGATTTTAATACAATGCAATTTTTTTCGTCTACAACTCGTCAGACGTGGAAAACGAACATTGAACAATGCCAGCCCAAACCTCCTTTGTTCCTTTTTCACGATGTACGCGTATCAAACTTGGCGCCAAATCGTATGGATGGTACAGACCAGATATTATGTAATGAATAAATAAATAATAAGCGTTTTAATATTCTGTAAGCGTTGTTCAATATCCTTTCTTTTCGAATGATCAATGTTATAGAGGGCCTATTTTTTAAATTTGGCCAAATTATTAAAATGATGGCCTTTATGTACTTACCTACTTTTTATAGAGGTTTTTGTTTTAAGTAGGTAAGTAAAAAATAGGCCGGTTTTGTTACATTAATGCAAAGTGTCCAAAAAAAAAAATCTCCATTTTTATAACAAAAATTCAAAGAACGTCTGTTTCTTTTTAATCTGTAGCCGGTTTTTGTAGTGTGCGTGGAACACACCTACCGACGCGCCGAAAATTACGGCCGATACTTTTTGTCCGCGGCGAGTGTCAAGGACATACGCTTCTGTTGCCATGTTCAGAATAAGTTTTAAATAAAGAACGCTCGCTTAAATTTTGGCTGCGGAATATAAATAGAAATCTTTTAAGCATTATCTTTCATAATGTAGAGTTTGTTTGCGGGAAATATAGCTTATAAATATTGATACATGATTGTATTATGTATATGTTATAATACTAATAGATGTTATAAAGTAAAAGTTTACAAATCCGGATAGGTAGTAAGCCGTTGGCTGCTTGGCTTAAACCGCTTATAGGATTTGCATTTTGCATGTAATTTTGCGTAAAAAAACTACAATAGGTACCTATTCAAAAACTAAAAGATAACCTATCTTTAAACGTTATTAAAACAACAATCAACCCTATAATCAAACGCGTTGATAGTTACAAATTTCGACATTCTTTGGCAAATATAATAATCGATGTTTTTACTGCCGTCTCGATAAACTCCGTTAAAAGGGTCACCACTAATTAGGCCGTCCCTAATTGACCGAAACCAATCAATCGTTATTACATTAATTATGCTATAAGTACTGACAGAAATTTGGACTTTGTATAGCCTAAATAATACATTTCACCAGACTGAGACAGCTTTTGGTAACTATGCTATTCTATTGCTGGCCGGGGCACCGGTTAATTACATCCGCGGGATAGTAAGAAGGGGTTGACAAAACCGAGTCCTACATAACCAATAGTTTCCAGCCTGGTCCTCGTGGTAAAATAGTTTATTACCACGTTGAAGAAAACACTAGTGATCTGAGTGCCCCTAGTTTACATGTATACCTAATAAATGATATCACACTGCATTCTTTCTTGCTCAGATAAGTACAAACAGTGACTTCTAAATATTGAGAACATCTAAAACTTAGAACTCTATCTCTCTCTCTGATCGCTCCCTCATGACTGAGGATCTTAGTCATCTGTGGATGTGGATGGTTCACACCTCATGCGGATAATCTGCCTCCATCGGTGCCTATCCCTCGCGTCTCTGACGACCGAGTAAAACGTTTCTGAAGATGGGCCTTGTACTTGATCGCTCCACCTCGCCGGGAACCGTCCACGGGGTCTTTTACCTTCCGTGTTCCCAACAACAATCAGTTTTTCAAGGCTCTCATCTCCCTTCCTTATAATGTGGCCAAAGTAGGACATAATGCGCTGTAGGCAGATCTTGGAACAATCGGCCAGAAATAAACGTCATACCAAGTACATATGCTCATTTATGGCCAAGAACGACAATGACCATAATATTTTGACCACTTCCGCTGGATAATAGATTCCCTTTTTTATACAATGAAATATGGGAAATCCATTTCGCCCGTATCTAGGTTATCCGGATAGGCTCCAGTGCGCATCCCAGGCTAGGAAGCCTGGGATGCGCACTGGTGGTATTAATAACAACTTAAATTTTTGTCTTAATTTTTTTTTAATTTGTTGGCTTCGGTTACAAAATATTTATAAACATTGTAGATAATTTCGCGTGACTGACCTTGTAAAGGTTTTCCTCTTTTCCCTAAAGTTGTCATAGTACAACTTTAAATTATTTAAATTTGGGGGTATTAACAACTCTATATATATTTTGATCTGAACGATTGACAAAACGTCACATAGGTAGTGTGCGACAGAAATAACGCTCTACGACGCCGAATTTAGCCGATTGTCTCTTTCCAAAGGTCGATGTGCAATATTTATCGCCGGGTACTGTATATTATTCCCAAGCTAAAAAAAAAGCAAAATATATAAAAAAAAAATATATAATATATATAATAATCTACATTTAATGCATTAAATTGTTATTAATAAATGATTTTATCATAAAAACTGAATAAAATTAACATTTTATCGTATTTTATTTGAATGTTTGAATTATTTTAATAAAATTCGTATAATAATTGAGCTGCTTAGGTCTAGGCTAGGCCAGTCTAGACTGGGACAATGTACAAAACGTGACACGGTGGAGCCTTCGATCAATGCAATATCATACGTTCTAATCACTGAATAACCTTTGATTTATCAAAAATCAACATTCTTTAGCTTAATTAAATAAACCCTATGGGCATTCTGGAGAATATCATGAATAAAGTAAGATTAAATCATCAATGTTTATTCCTTGGCTTCATAGTAAAGCAAAGTCGAAATTAGCCAATTCCTAAAACATTTTCCATATTTGTATCTAAAAGTAGACATATGCATACAAACACCATATTTTGTAGCATTTTTTTACTTTAACTTTCTTGGTGGAATATCGACGTATATCCGAATTTCTACATTTATGTACAAAAGCAAAATTCTTGGATGGTGAATTAATATTGCATTTTTCTTATTAAAATTGATATATTTGAAAACTTTAAACTTGTTGGAAACTAAAAACATAATACTTTAAATATGTTTTATTTATTCAAGCTTAAAATCTAATATTATAATTTAATAGACTCAATACACATAATAATTATTATCTGTAGGTGACAAAACGAATAAAGTAATTTCTAGGAGTCTCTACAAAACTATAAATTGCAAGCATACTATAATATGTACATATTTAAATTTCATTTCATTATGAAGTTACGAACATCCACAGAGCTATAAAACTAATGCAATTAGGTAGATATATTAAATCGGTCGTATAGTTAGCACGGGCGGGCGCGGCTGAAACTAGGTTACCCATTTCTTGCCAGCGTAGGAACAAAGAGACAGGCAAACCTTCGCTGCGACGGTCATTAAGTCCTTTTAGATGCGAACCACTCGACCCCTTTGTCAGCTTATGGCGCACTTAAAATTTTTATCCTTCTCGCCTTCACATTCTTCAATACGAAAGAGTGAGACGGAAACAACATAATGGTTTTCGAGAAAAACTAATAACATTGCCGATATATTCTCGAAAAATCTTCAGTGGATGCTTATCTACATTCCAAATCTGAAATTATATTGCCAAGCCATGAAATTGAAGATTATTAAAAAGTTTTTATTTACACACAAAACTCCTTGATGTGAATAAAGTTTGAATCTCGAATACGTTTTGAATTTGGAAGATGTAAACAACGTTCGAATAATCCTACGCAATATCGCCCGGATACATTTATTTTTCATTTCCCTTTTTCGGCTACGGACGTCCTACTGACAACCATTTGCATATTATACGGTTATATTGACTACACCTACACTCTTTTAATGCCCGGTTTTAATTTGCATAAATTACTTTTACAACATTATGCGAAAACGTTTTTAAATGCTAACAGTCATGTGCAGTGTTTGCACAGATGTTTTATTTGACTCTCAAGCAAATATACCTTGCATTGTTTAACTCTTTTAGCTTTTATTATTTGCAACATCATATGTTCAGTATTGCCCAGAGAAGAATCACTGCCAATATATTTCGGCTGTTTTATAATAATTTGAAATTTTAGCCAAAAAACTCTTTTCTATTTCTCTTTCAATTTCCAACACGTCATGTCAGTTCCGTAATTCGATAAAAAACATTAGGTATGTTGGTTTAATTGCCCGAGGCATACACAAACATAGTATTGTATAACGCCTCCAAATGTACAGAGTTGTTAACCTTGAAGATGAACGCTATGTGAATATGACTTATGAGATGTTACGACGCACGATATTAAAAAATAATTCCCTACTTAATGTACGTAGAAATAAATGAATACATCATCATGATCAACACTACTATTTTACAAAACTTTCCTAAAATTAAAGAAAAAATACTTTCCTCCGGTGAACGAAAATCGTTCACTGGCTCTGGTTGTCCCGAAGATTTATATTATACTAATACTAGCTGTTGCCTGCAGCTTCACCCGCCTTGACTTAGAGCCGTATGCTATTATATAATCTTTATTTTATAGCATAGTTACTATTTCCAACATCAACTATTTGCCAATGAAAGTCCTGTCAAAATCAGATCAACCGCTTTAGAGATTAGCTGAAGCAAACAGACACATAAAAAATACTTATATGCATTCAATGAAAAGCAATTAATTTAAAATTATAAACACTTCAATTTTAATTATTTCTGTGGATTCGTCATGTCTGTCTGTCCGTCCGTATATAGCACATACACTTTGTTCTGAAACTGAAAAACTAGTATAGTTTTTCAGTTTGTTTGTTGAAACTTGGTATCTAAATAGATGTAATCTGTGAACCGCATTAAAATATTTACACAAAAATAGAAAAAAAGGAATTGTCAGGGTTCTTCATACTTAGAATTTATGGAAAGGTCTTCGAAAATAATATTGAGGTATTTAATAATAAAAAAATCCAAACTGTCTTGATTAGTTTACATGAGAGACACTTCCAAAATGGGAAAATGTGTAAATATTTGGTGCACATTACCATGTAAACTTTCACAAAATTGATTTGAACGACATTAAAGCAACTCAAATATAAAAAAAGAAACATTTAATTTTGTTAGCGGAACCCTTCAGGAGCCAGGCCGACTCGCACTTGGCCGCTTTTTATCTTGTATCGTCATCATCATTTTCGTTCCACTAGAACAGCCGAATTAATTAAATAAATAATTATAACCTATAAACGTAGTTGTTATTTTTGGGTCCTTGGTGTTTTTTGTAGTCGTTATTATTACTTATTTATAGAATTTTAATTATTATTGAATCTTATATGTTTTTAGCATGGCTTAATATGTATATCCAAATTATAGAATCGTAGCCTTATTTTTTCATATAGACCAAGATCCTAGGGCTGTCAGACGTTGGTTAACTTGATCACGCGATCCTAGGGCTGCCAGACGTCGTGTACCTTGATCACCCGATCCTACGGCTGCCGGACATCGTGTTCCTTGATTATCCGATCATAGGGCTGCCACACGTGTTCCTTGATCACCCGATCCTAGGGCTGCCACACGTTGTGTTCCTTGATCACCCGATCCTAGGGTTGTCAGACGTTGTGTACCTTGATCACCCGATCTTAGGGTTGCCAGACGTTGGTTACCTTGATCACCTGAAGTTAGGGTTTCCAGATGTTGTGTACCTTGATCGCCCGATCCTAGGGCTGCCAGACGTTGTGTACCTTGATCGCCTGATCCTAGGGCTGCCGGACGTTGTGTACCTTGATAACCTGATACCTTACCATACGCTATAAGCTAGCAGATAAGTATACGATCCTATAAATACTAACACTAGTCAATCTACATTCGTCCATCTGAAAATACGTGACGTCTAGTAGCCCTTGGATCTTACTCCAATACAGTGATACTTAATGTTTAACCTTCGCTGTGACATTTGTAAGATGGAATCTTGATATAGATGTCTACACCAGATTTATTACCTTATAATACATAAACTCGTATATTCGTATGATTCATCTAAAATCTAAATGATAATACTTTTGTACGAATAACTTATACCTACAGAAAAGTAATATTTATAGTGACTACATAACAATATTTAAAAACTTGAGAGATGTCAAGGGACACCCGGATGGAACGAAGTTTCATCCTAGTGTATACAGGTTTTTTGTAAATAATAAATAATAATTATTATAAATTACAAAAAACCTGTATACACTCAACAAAAATAATCGTCGCGACGCCACATTGTTCAATGCGAAATAGAAATGATAATATCTGGCTTGCTTTCTATAAGAGAGAGAGAGACAGACAGACAAAGAAACATACGCACGCCGCACAGCTTACAATAGCTTACTATAGCAAAATTAAAAGTGTCGTGACAACTTTTCGTAAGAATTTTTTCCGTCTAGCCCCCTTTCCCAACGCGCGCTAATGAACTTCGTTTCAATAACAATATATTGTTTTCTTATGTTTACGCGAATTTCACTCATTATAATGAAACAACTTTTACGGATTTGTGGAAAAAACCTTACCTAAATCTAAAATGGAGAAATTCTACTAATTATTTTCTAATATCCGTTAAACAAAAGTTGTTAAAGTTTGTGACTACAGTATTTTTAGTAACTATACCAATTTGAGGGGTTTGTCGTAACCTATCTTGCTTTAATTAAAATAAAATGCTTGACCAATTTTGATCCAATTTTTTGTGTGTTTAAATTTATTCAAGAATACTTCTAGATCCACGTTCAGTCTACTACAAAATATTTTGTAAATTACAGTCTTTAAGATCTAGAATTAGATAAAATATTAAAATGTATATTTCCAAGCTTGGGCACTAGAGGTAGAGATCTAGTCATTAATCATAAACCCTCTTGCTGATCTTTCTTACTACAGCACAGTTCACATAAAAGCAATAGCACAACTACGAACAAATGCTCGAAACGACACACAAACATACTCGTCGACACGCCCGCCACGCTAAACTTACTACGGACAGCACTGCGAGGTTCGCTTAGATTCGTCGATGCGCATGTCTGTGTGAGTGTGCCGTTTCAAGCATTTGGACGTAGTTGCGCTACTCAGTTCATGTGTAAACTGTGACAGCTTTTAGGCCAACCTAATATTGTGCAACTAAAGTTCTTTTTAAGCAAAATCATACGACTCTCCATCCTAACATTTGATTAACACACATTGGCTGCATTTCATTATTTCTAAAATGAGATAGAGTCATCTTACAATGTAACAGAAACAGTTTTATAGAAATCGCTATTTGAGCACGATCATAAGCAATATAATTTTTCAATCAGCTTTTTAAACTCTTCTAATCTCTCTGAATCATAGCAAAAAGTTATTATATATTGCTTAATTGCGATTCTATATGTATAGCGACCATATTATATATTTTCAATCTAGCAACATATCACCTGTTAAAAAGTATTTTATAACCTCCCATTCAATCGGTAATGTTCTGAAGTGTTCTGAGGCACGTTCTAACGATGCAGTTGCAAAGTTAACTCGGTTGAGTTTATTGTGTGTACGTGACTGATGATGTAGATATGTGGTTAGGTCAAGGTAGAGAGCTTTCGAACAGCCATATAAGGAGCGTATTCAGATCCTGTACAAATAACGTAGCTACCGAATTCATACTAACGAAGAAAAACCACTTGGCTGGTCTGTCCGTTTTAATATTCAAGTAACAAAAAAAAGTAATGAACACAAATAACAAAATATTTGGACAAGTATCTTTTAAAATTTTGAAGCTTAAGCTAAAGTTGCGTTTAGATTTGTATCAGGATTTAAAGAAAATGTAGAAACTGCAGTGAAAGGATAGAGGCTGATGATGATGGTAGAAGCTCATTGTTTAAAAATATATAGAACATCATAAATTGGTCTTAAACATTAAAGAGTATAATTTTTTTTAATTTCATTTCAGAGAATTTATATAAATTCATATTCTATTTATATAATATGTATTATAATTTATAATCTTGCAAAGAATGTCGGATAAAAAACACAAGAACTAACCGCCTGTTAGCAGATAAATAATCCTTATATCCAGAAAATTCGTCGCCATCTACAAGATGTCTGCAATAAAATATTTTACTTCTTAGATAATCCACTCATCAGACCATTTAGATCACCCATCCATCAAACGTCACACAATCCATCCGTAAAAGCAAGGCTATTTTGTAAAATAAACAAGCAGAATAGTAGAGTAAGAGTAGCAATCTCTTTACACCGGTATTGATTTTTATGTTAGTTCGTTGAGCAAACTGGCCCATGAACATAACCTAGATGACCTGGAACTAGACCAGGCAACTTATTTATATGTTATCCTGAGACATAAGATATTAAGTATCGCCCTTGTTACCAAACCCCAGTAAAAAAACTAGCAATATTGTGGCACCACTGCAGCCGATTGCGCAGCACAGCGCATTCCTGATAAATGGTCAAAAGCAATTTGTTGATAATAATAAAACAGTTTCGAATGAAACCAAGGACAATATTAGCATTAACATGGATGTCGTGGATGTAACTGATTATGTATGTCCTCGTCTTAATCCTCACGATAGATGCACAAACAATGGAACTACGAGTTGACTCATAAAGTGCTAGTTTTAATTTTATAGCGCATCCAATTGATGCCTGTAAAAAGCGTTTTATTGGAAACATATCCAGACTAGCTCTGATGAAGACTTGGATCTATGTTTCAAAAGTTGTATTAGTATCGTCAAGATTAATAGGCCAGCTTTTGTCGATGGAGCCGGCTGCACGCACGAAAAAACATGACTCATGCGGCGTTACCTCGTTCTGAGGCGTTTTAATACTTGAAGTGCAAGCGAGAGCGCGGAACAAAGAGGCACAATCGGCCCATCAGTATTTTCTTATAACGTTGTCACATTCAACTATCATCAGTAAACCGACTTTACAGACAGTAGATTTTTTATTTTGAATGGACCTATGCTGTTGGCCTATTGGCCTTTAAACTTCATCGGGAAAATAGGCCAGCAAGCTATGTTTTGTGAGGTAAATGTACATGTTTTAGGGCACAGCATTATTAGGGGAAACAAGTTAACCATTTGGTTAACCAATAAGTAAATATATATAATATATAAATATAACCATAATGCCAGGGACACAAAAAACGCATTCATCAAACGCATTCTTATGATAAAAAACTGGCAGTCGTAGGGACTGATACGTTTCTATTGTTTTGATACACGTGATAACTTATTACATAGAATTATGACGTCAAAAGGTCAATTAGTATGTCATATTAGAAGCTTTAGGGGACGTTAAATGCGCTGAAAGAAGTTTTCACTTCAAAATGTTGGCCACTATGTTCACTATTCTAACCCATAGCTGCTCTCTTGTGTTTTTCCAAAAACTGTTATTTCCATATTTAAAAAAAAAAGGTTTTATGGGTCGAATTCTAATTGGTATTTTCTTTCTTTACAGATCGCGTAACAGTTACCTCCCGTGAAGACTTGAAGACTTAAGTGCCATTAAACAGTTTACCACAAAGTGATATTTAGCTTTAGGTTGTACGGTGTAAGTTTATTTTAGTGAGTTACCAAAAAAAGCGAAGCTGGCTCCTTACAAGGATATTATGAACTCTACGAGCATGAGCTCAGCGGTGCCGACCATCAAGTGTGAAGATACTTCACCATCCCCTGTTGGCGCCGACGGAGAGGCGGGGCCGTATCTCAGCGTGAACGTCAACTTGAGTGCCGCCATGATGAACCTGTTGGCAGCGGAGGGAGCTGGCACCACCACGCTCCGGACGCCGGAGATCGTGAATGACCTCATCACCATGACCAATCCGTTGGACCAGTACAATTACGACAAGACTTCTAGCTTTAAGGTAAGGTCTTACTTATCATTAATACCCTTTTACTGATAGATACACTCAATCAATCTACATCTACACTAATATTATAAAGAGGAAAACTTTGTTTGTTGGTTGTAATGAATAGGTATATATCAATAGGTATCAAAAAGTACTGGACCGATTTCAAAAATTCTTTCACCATTCGACAGCTACATTATCCACGAGTAACATAGGCTAAATTTTACTCTGGAAAATATATTTGGGTTTTTCGGACAAAAGGTGTAAAAAATCAACCAGAAAAGTTACTTATTACGCGTGCGCTGCTATTTAATTTCAATGATTCTTTCAGTGTTAGATAGCCCATTTATTGATAAAGATACATCATCCCGCTAAGATCCCGTTGTAAATCTTTTTTAACGCAGGCGAAGCTGCGGGCGGGAGGCGGCGCGGCTGGCTGAGGTCACGCTAGACCTCGTGATCGGCCGCATAGAGACATTAGGGCTTCAGGTCAGACCATCCAAGACCGAAGCCCTTCTCTTCCGTGGGACTGGGCGGAAAGGACCCCCACCGGGGGCTGCCCTTCAGGTTGGAGGGGTAAGAGTCAGGATGAGCCCCCATATCAAGTACCTGGGGCTCATCCTCGACGGAGGTTGGACCTTCGGCCCACACTTCAAAACGTTGGGACCGAGGGTCGTAAAGGCGGCGAGTGCGCTGGGCAGACTCCTCCCGAACCTCGGAGGACCCAGCGCCGCCTGCAGGCAGCTGTACTCTGGAGTCTGCCGGAGTATGGCGACGTATGGTGCCCCGATTTGGGCGGATCACCTCACTGCGAGTGTTAAGGCCTCGTTGCGCTCGGCGCAGCGGGTCATCGCGGTGAGGGTGATTCGGGGGTACCGTACGGTTTCGTGGGCTGCAGCATCCGCTCTAGCCGGCGACCCCCCGTGGGAACTTGTGGCGGAGGTTCTGGCCGAGACACACTCCTATGTCTCGGATAGGAGGTCTCTGGGCTTGAGCCTTTCGCCTGACGGGGTCCCACGGGTCCGCCGACTAGGGATGGAGGCATTAATGCGGAGGTGGGGAGAGGACCTGGCGCGGCAGCCGTATGGCAAACGCCTAACGGCTGCTCTGCGCCCGGTTCTTGAGCGGTGGATGCGCCGTAAACGCAAACCCCTCACCTTCCGTCTGACGCAGGTTCTCACCGGGCACGGATGCTTTGGTGATTATTTGTGTCGGACGGCCCAAAGGGAGCCGACGACAGGATGTCACGATTGTGGCGCGGCGGTGGACTCTGCCCAGCACACCCTCGAGGTGTGCCCGAGATGGGCGGCGCTGCGTCATGATTTGACGTCTGTTATCGGAGGGGACTTGTCTTTGTCGAGTGTCATCACCGCGATGCTTGGCTCTGACGAGTCCTGGACGGCAATGGCCTCTTTCTGCGAGACAGTGATGTCCCAGAAGGAGGCCGACGAACGGGTGAGAGAGGAGGCCGCTGACGTAGCCTCCCCCCGTAGACGACGAACGGGGGTGCGTCGGAGGCGCTATTTAATGCGCCTTCAATAAAGCCCCTGTGCTCGTGTCGGGCTCGGGATGGGAACCCGGGCCCAGCTTAAGACACGACGTCGTGGGGACTGCCAAGTCGTAGCCGGGCAGTCCCCCTATTGTGGAGAATCTGGTCTTGCCGGGACCAGTCTGTCGCTGAGGGTATCCCGTCGCCTGCACAGATCCGGGTCCCTCAAATATAGCGGCTGAAGGCTCACGCAGCGGTTTTAGTGGGGTAGGGCACCCAAATGCGAGTCCCCACACACGCCAGCGCGCCTACCCAGGCCCTGGTATGGTCGTAAAGGATTTCCGCTGCGTCATCAAAAAAAAAAAAAAAAAAAAAAAAAAAAAAAAAAAAAAAAAAAAAAAAAAAAAAAAAAAAAAAAAAAAAAAAAAAGGCGAAGCTGCGGGCAACAGCTTGTTTGAAATAGTTTATGTTAAGGATTCCTTACGTTTGATCACAATTACTTACCCTTTTTCTGACATTTTATGAATTTGAATTCTCATGATTATTATAACAACCTTTAGTCTTATAAGCAAAGTCAGAGTAACATTTTAGACGATATATTTCATTTAAGCATGACCTGTAAATTATAAAAAAAGAACAGCCCCTCTAGACAAGTGGCAAACGCTAAACGAATAGAAATAGAATAGAATACTTATTGTATGGGAATAACAGTAGCTGCTCAAATTACATGTCGTAAACTAGTGTCATTCCCATATAATAAGTTTTCTATTCTATTTCTATTCGTTTAGCGGTTGCCACTAAGGGGGGCTGGTTTTAAATCCACACATATGATTAACTAACTAATAATAACAACAGTAAAATAATAATAATAATAACAGGCACTATTATATTATTTTAAATAATAAAGACGTGTACATCACTTTTCCCTCCGAGTCGTGAAGGTCAATCTATTAGCACTGATAACATCCGGTGGGCTTTCTGCCGAGTGCCAAGTTCTCACTGAAAAATACTGCTCGTAAAAAATATAAATCCACATTTACTGCTTGATGTCAACGATTATCACAGACGGACGATTTGATGAAATTTATACACGACTTATATATAGCTATATGTAAAAGTTGTGTTACTATTCTTATTCCCTTCTTTAAAATTCTATCTCTACTTGCATTTGAGGCAAAGCCTTTTGTAATTAAAAATCTTGATTATTAATTATATAACTGTTTTTTTGATAAACAATTTTTTTGATAATGGTAATAGCCGATCATTTTATTTTTCAACATTTTCTATCATCTTCGTCATCATCACAGCCTTTGTCCGTCCACTACTGAACGTGGCCTTCCTCAATGAACGCCAAGACGACTGATACCATACCAATCGAATCCTACGCGGACCTGCCATTGCGCGACTTCTTACAATTTTCTATTTTAGTATTAGATAGGAGATACCCCTCACACCTGAATCATAATAATGTATGTCAAAAACTATATGCTAATGTTCATCCGAAATTAAGACCTTTTAGAATTGCAATCGGTGTGGGAAACTAATTGAAATATCCATTAACCTTGCTATTTAAATGATTAAAATTATTAAGTTGAACTTTAATTAATATCCTTGTATTTTTTTCTAAGTCATATAATATACTAATCGAGTTATATTAAAAAAAAATAGGCAAGTAGAAGTCTGACTCGCGCGCTAAGGGTTCTTAAAACATGTTTTTCTTCGATTGTTAAAATGGAAAAATAACCAAGTAATATTATTTTCCTGTATTTATGTAGTGCGAGTTTTTTTTCCAAATTTCATGATTCTGTGCCAATAGAAAGGAGGTGTTTTCCATTGGCATAGAATCTAATCTAACCTATTAAGTTTTGGTTTGACAGATTAACATACAGACTGACAAACAGATCTGTGACGTCAGACTAATCCCCTTTTAATTAATATGGAACTAGGTATTCTAAATACATTCTATTTCATATTTCAGTGCACACTTACGTTTAATTGTAAATTAATCGTATTATCTTGTCCCGTTTCATAATAAATTATACACAACACCCTAAATAAATATAATTTATACGCTGTAAGTCTACAGACTATACAGCGTATTTATTTATACGTTCTTGAAACCGGTAGAAGATGTCATCGGGTGTCGGGAAACTGTCATTTTGACCTCCTGAATCTTGCGTACTCAACAGTTGTCATGACAAGTGTTCATAATTCGCACACACACTTTTACCAACCTTTAAACGACAAACTTTTGAATATACACAGCGGTAGCTAAGTGTGAACAAGATGTGCAAAGAACACAACAGTTTATATTAGATCTACTGAACAGATTTTGATGATTCTTTTACATATTAAGGCTACGTTATTTGTGCGTGACATAGGTTATACATAATTTATTTTCATACTCCCATGGAAACGCAAAGTACGCGAGTGAAACCGCGGAGCGCTGCTATTACTCTATATTATAATGTATTTGTCATCATGCAATACAAGAAATCATCAATTTAATAATATTATGACTTATATTAAGGCGCGGTCTTAGTTCAAAACTCACAAAACTGGGTTTTTTTGACGCTGCGGTACGAGGAAACCCAATGAATATAACTAATGCAAAAAAATACAGACCATAGAAAAGGGTCTAAAGAAAATGTTTACGGTCATATAATATTAAATATTTGTTTAATATATCCAATAAAAAAATCGTAATTTCCTTCTCAAAAATAAACTTAGACGTTGGAGTTCTCTGTATTTTCAGCGGTAACAACATATTTTTTTGTAAGAATATAATTAGAATATGATTTTATGAAGAATTCGTCTCAACAGATATTGAATTTAATGCGTATATTCTGAGTTATTAAAGAAAAACCCGCAAATTAAATGTTTATTTGCAACAGGGTTACACTTCTGCTTTGCAATTTTTAACCTTATTCAATGTGTGGTAAATGTAGCATTAGATTACGCGGTCATATTCAGTCCGCGACCGACGCTCGCGGTGGCTGCTTGTTCCCGGCCGGTCTTCTTGTGACATAAAACTTCGTGGTTTATGTGTAAATTGTAAAAATTTATTGGAATATTTGGGAAAGTATAAGATGGATAATAAGGCTATAATGTTTTTTTGTTGAAATATACGATATTGTGTAATTTGAGTAATTGCACAAACATAACATTCTAAATCCAAAAACATATTGTGGCATTCTATTTATATGCGCATAGAATACATATTTGAATGCGCTAGGTGCAAGCGTGGTTTGTCTGCTACGTCGATCGACCGTATCGGTCATGGCTTGCATAGTAAACGTAACATAAACGAAATAATATCATGTTTTCTTTTTAAGATCAACGAATCATCATCATCCTTTATCCGTCCACTGCTGAACATAGACCTCTCCTAATGAACGCCAAGACCACCGATCTACCGATCTCTTGCCACTCGAATACAACAAGAACAATATACCATCATCATCATCAGCCTTTATCCGTCCACAGCTGAACTTAGACCTCTCCTAATGAACGCCAAGACCACCGATCTACCGATCTCTTGCCACTCGAATACAACAAGAACAATATACCATCATCATCATCAGCCTTTATCCGTCCACAGCTGAACTTAGACCTCTCCTAATGAACGCCAAGACGACCGATCTACCGATCTCTTGCCACTCGAATACAACAAGAACAATATACCATCATCATCATCAGCCTTTATCCGTCCACAGCTGAACTTAGACCTCTCCTAATGAACGCCAAGACCACCGATCTACCGATCTCTTGCCACTCGAATACAACAAGAACAATATACCATCATCATCATCAGCCTTTATCCGTCCACAGCTGAACTTAGACCTCTCCTAATGAACGCCAAGACCACCGATCTACCGATCTCTTGCCACTCGAATACAACAAGAACAATATACCATCATCATTATCATCCTTTATCCGTCCACAGCTGACAAAATACAAAATATTCAATAAACCAAATTGGATACTTTGCAATCATTTTTTACCACAATAATTTTTTATGGAATTGGTTTATTTCACATAAGTACATAGGTAGACGAAATGTTGTTTGGTCATTTTAACCAGGTGGGAAGACGTTCTCTCTCGACGTTTGCTCACTTATCATCATCATACAAAATACGCAACGGATTACCGAAGCAATTGAGCAGAATAGAGGGTCGAAGGTTTTTGTGGAGAAGCTCGGGAGAAGCCATCTGTCGAAGATTAGGACCGTTTCTGGCGCAACCGTTTCTTCAAAGCCTGAGATCTTATCGGAGATCGAAGATTTCTATGGCAAATTGTATGCGTCTCACGCTCCTCAACCCGATCCCCGGAACCACGATCCGCGTGCCAGCCTAACACGACACCTCTCCGGCGATGCTAAGCTCTAGTCGAAACCTGGGCTGTTCTGGAAGCTCTGCAGCGATGTCAGGTCGATTGGCGAGACGTCGAAGTGATGAGAGGATTATACGAAGCGGCCTTTATGTCCGTGATTCCGGGAGGTCAAACAAGACCAATCCAACTGCATCGAGTTGTGCGACAGGGGGATGTTCTTTCTCCGAAACTGTTCACAAATGCTTTGGAGTACGTCTTCAAGACCTTGAACTGGGCAGAATGTGGCATAAACATTAACGGCGAGTATCTCTCACACCTTCGTTTCGCCGACGATATCGTTATATTGGCCGAGTCGCTGGAGGGTTTGCGGGAGATGCTGCACAGTCTAAATGAATCCTCCGGGCCTTAGGATGAGCTTGGACAAGACGAAAGTCATGTTCAATGAGCACGTTCTCACTAGGCCTGTTAACGTCGATGGCAAAACTCTCGAAGTCGTGCAAGAGTATGTCTACCTTGGGCATGCTTTGCAGCTAGGTCGACAAAACTTCGAAAGGGAAGCCGATAGGAGGATTCAATTAGGATGGGCAGCATTTAGGAAGCTTCGCCATATTATTACGTCGTCTATACCGCAGAGTTTGAAGACGAAAGTCTTCAACCGATGCGTTCTCCCCGTGATGACCTACGGGGCCAAAACGTGGCCTCTTAATTTACGACTGGTCCGCAAGTTTGCCGTAGCTCAACGTGCTGTGGAGCGTGCTATGCTGGGTGTTTCTTTGGCAGATAGGATTCGAAACGAAGACCTTCGCCAGAGAACTAAAGTTACCGATATCACGCGAAGAATAAGCACGTTGAAGTGGCAATGGGCTGGTCACGCACTCAGAATAACGGATGGCCGATAGGCCGTTAAGGTTCAAGAGTGGAGGCCGCGCTTAGGTAGACGAAGTGTTGGTCGGCCATTAACCAGATGGGAAGACGATCTCCGTGCAGTGGCAGGTCCGCGTTGGATGCTAGTAGCAAGGGATCGGTCGTCTTGGCGTTCGTTGAGGGAGGCCTATGTCCAGCAGTGGACGGATAATCATCATCGGTTCAAGACTTTCGTCTTCAAACTCTGCGGTATAGACGACGTGAGAATATGGCGAAGCTATCTAAATGCTGCCCAATCTAATTGAATCGTCCTATGGGCTTATTTAGGATACTATTATTATATATTCCACCATACTTTAATCATATTATTACACCTATCAGAGTTGATACACCATGGCCTTAGACACCAGACCATAAGCGTAGCCAGCCTTGGGCTCAACGTGGGGCAACAAAGGGGTTTTTTTTAAGTAAGCCGTTTGGGCTGCATCTATGCCAATTTGTTAATCTGTAAATTTTAAGGGTTTTCGGACCCGCTTTTTGTTTTGATCGCACTTTTTTTATGTAGACTAATTTTTTGATATTATGAATGAATGAATGAATGAATAAACTTTATTGTGCACACATTACTACAACATAAATAAATGGCATAATAACAAAACAAAAATTATGATTGTTGTTAATATTAGAAAAAAATGTTTTATGTTTAATTAGGCACCCTATAGGTGCCAGGGTGGGGCAAGCGCCCCAGCTTGCCCCAGTGTGGCTACGCCCATGCACCAAACAACCGCCAGTCGAATCATGGCAACACGATTTATTTTCTTGTGCATTAATTTGATTTTGCCATATCTCCTAAAGTATTCATTTAATTTGCATGATGTAAGGGGCAAAAATAATCTTCATGAAGTGCAGATGCCAATTTACTCATTTAAAATGGGATTCATACCGCATTCGTGTAAATAACTTTCAAACTATCACGTTATAGTTGCCCATTTTGTAAAGTATTAAATGGATATAGTATAATATTCCTAAGAGATAGACATATGTTATCGCGGACTTTTTTGTAGGCCTATTTAAGATATACAATTTCATAACCATACATTATTTTGTTATATCTCAAAGGGTTTAGGCAGCGTTTTCGTTGAAAACTCCCAGACGGCCTATTTTTTCCGACACCTCCAACAATTATAGTTATAACTTAGATAATGTATATGTCGCAGTCATCTGGTTGAATCAGTCATTTGATTGTATCATTAGCGCGTTAATTAAATGACGACATTTAATTGAATGACTAGGCCGAACGTTGATTGAACAAGCGTCGCTCATCGTCCAACTAGATAGCGGATATAGCCTTTTGAACAGAGCGGACGTAAAATCAGTCAGGTGATTGGAATTTAGTTAATTTTTTCCCACCGCGGCGTTTGTAGTCACTAAAACAAACTTGGCGTAAAACAGCTCGCGCAGATAGCTAGAAACTGATCCTATGATTATAAATTTTTCGTTTTTTTTTACCTAAACTCTCATTTCACAAGGTGACAAAGACTTAAGTTAAAAACTTTCTGGAGTCATAGAGACTTCCATATTTTAATACATTACTTTTAAAAAAATATCATATATTTTTAGCCCATCATAAGACTTAAAATACAATATAAAATCATAATGTTCATTGCTCATTTTTGTTATGTAAAGGAAACTACCTTTTGAGTTGCGAACTTATGGTCACTCTAAAAACATTACAAAGTCTGCTATATCCCATTCAACGACAATGCTAAATGAGGTTCAGTCAAGACTGATTCAACCAGATGACTGCGACATATATAAAAACTTAATAAATCTACACTAATATAATTATCTACAAAAAAGTCCGCGACACGCTATACCTATCTATGTCGAGTGAGGCACAATAACCATTTTTTTATTTAGATATTTTGAATTTTTTTTGGACTACATTTAAACGCGTTTATTTTACTCATGCTTTGGATCCTTATCAAAATAAATTATTTCATCACTAAGTACAGTTTATGTAAATAATATTTCGACTTTGAATGATTAAAATTGGACGTTCGGTTTTGAAGTTATGGCGAAATCTATCTACACTAATATTATAAAGAGGAAAACTTTGTTTGTTTGGTTGTAATGAATAGGCTCATAAAGTACTAGACCGATTTCAAAAATTCTTTCACCATTCGAAACCTACATTATCCACGAGTAACATAGGCTGAATTTTATTCTGGAAAAAAACAGGGTTCCGTAAGATATTTGGGTTTTTCAGACACGAGGTGTAAAAAATCAACCAGAAAAGTTACCTATTTTGCGTACGCTGCCTAAACTATAAGAGATAAAACCATAAAATGTTCTAATTAATTGTAGATCTTATAATTATCTACAAAAAAGTCCACGACACACTATAGTGTACAGTACAGTGTGTAGGTAGGTATCTATGTCGAGTGAGGCACAACAACCATATTTTATTCAGAAATTTTGATTTTTTTGGACTACATTTAAACGAGTTTATTTTACTCTTGCTTTTAATCCTTACTAGCTATTGCCCGCAGCGTTGCCTGCGTTAACTAAGATTTACGACGGGATCTTAACGGGGTGATATTATATGACCTAACCTTTCTTGATAAATATGTAACACTGAAAGAACCTTTCCAATCCGACCTAAGTTCCTGTGATTACTGTGATTAAACAAACAAACTTTTCAACTTTATATATTAGTACTAGCTGTTACCCGCAGCTTCGCCCGCGTGAACTTAGGTTACGAATTTATCATGTTTGATGACGATCATTTTCCATTTTAATAATGACTAAGTTTTTGTATTAAAATTGATATATGTTATCTTGAACATAAAGACATATTATATTCCTATGCAGACTTTCTGCATGCATATTTACTATTTAGGATACTATTACATATTACTCGCATCCACTGCCCTCTCAAATCACGGCAACACTATTTATTTTCTTGCGTATTATTTTGATATTGCCATATCTTCTAAAGTATTCATTTAATTTTCATGATGTAAAGGGTAAAAATAATCTTCATTATGTGCTCCAGCTAATTAACTGATTTAAAATGATAAGGATTCATACCGTATTTTTGTAAATAACTTTCAAATTATCGCGTTATAATTGTCCATTTTTTAAAGTATTAAGTGGATATAGTATGATATCCCAAACAGATAGATATATGCCATCGCGGACTTTTTTGTAGACCTATTTAAGACACACAATTCCACAATACATTATTTTGATATATATCAAAGGGTTTAGGCAGCGTTTTCGTTGGAAACTCCTAGACGGCCAATTTTTTTCCGAAACCTCCAACAATTATTGTTATATCTTAGCCAATGTATATAGAAACTTAATAAATTATGTACATAAATTTGAATTAATCTCTTGAATTGGGACTCTTGAATTGTCCTATCCAATAAAGTAAACCGCATCAAAATCCGTTGCGTAGTTATAAAGATTTAAGCGTACAAAGGGATATAGGGACAGAAAAAGCGACTTTGTTTTATAATATGTAGTGATGAAGATATGAAGCTAAAGAGTTTGTTTATTTGAACGCGCTAATCTCAGGAACTATCGGTCGGATTTTAATGAAACATTTCAGTGTTCGATAGCCCATTTATCGGTAAAGATATATCATCCCGCTAAGATCCCGTTGTAAATCTTAGTTAATTATGTAGTGATATGAGTAGGAAATGTCTGATTACTTTGTAAAAAAAATAATTTTATTTTTTTGTTTTTTCTTTTATTTAACTAATGATTGTAACTATCTATTATAAACATAAAAGTGTATGCATTTATGCTGGTGGTTACGCTTTTTTATTTTGAATAAGTATAACACCCATGTTTACTCTGCTCGTTGCGTATAACCATGCATCTTTCTGTGAGCAAAAATGGTTGATGGCGCGTGTGTGTGTGTTACCGTATCGCGCGTAGATATGCGGCTGTGTGAGTGAAATCGCATTTTTAAATCGTACTAAGACCGCGCCTTAAACACATTCGTAGTCAGTACTAAATTGACATTCAAAACGTATTCTTCAACTTGTTTGAAGTCTTACAATAAAGTCTTACATCTCATAATATCTCGTAACGACTATATGACATTTTCACATAAATAATTAATATCGGGTTAAAAGCTTTATCCTCGATCATTATCCTTGCGAGTCGATCGAGTCCTTGCATGCATCGTCAGCATACAAACCACTTTAAGCATGAGTCCACGTACAAACCAGTTGACTGGTTGCCAAGTGACACGTAACCATTATAAACATTGGATAACGCCGAGTTCGTGTACCTTAGGTAATTGGGTAGACTGATTGGCGCATACGCTTTTATTTAAAGTTTTTGTTTACAAGCAGCGCCGGTGGTTTCACTATAATAAAGCTATATTATTGTACAGTTGCATTAAAATCCGTCAAGTTTTTGCGTGATAGCGTAAACGTCCAAACAAAAATGTGCGTTTATAATATTAATAGAATTCCAGATAAAGAGTCACAGGTATAATAAGTTTGACTAAGGCTGAAAAAAAAGTTTATAATTAGCATTTACATAGCAAATACTTTTCAATAGAGAACGTAGAGACTATTTTTGTGAAATGAAAATAATTTTTAATTTTTTTGATATGTGTAAGAATAAATATGTAATATTTATGACTATAAAACGTAAAAATATCGCGGTTTTTGGGTAGGAAATAGGAAGGCATGAAAGGGAAGTCTAAATAATAAAAATATAATTAGCTTATTTTGTTATTTCTTAACTTTGAATTAATTCAGTTCCTTAGGTGCGATACGTATGTTATGATTTTTCTGCTAATAGTATTTTGTATCTTCGTAATCTAACAAAGGGTTATGGCTGGTCCTGTGGCATTGTTGAGAACAATTAGGGTACTGAGATATGTTAAACAATTTGGAGCGTGAAATGGTCACGGACAATGGAATATTTGTGACTCATTTTAAATGATAGACCAACTCATAACTGGTAAACAGGCTAGAGTGAACAAAAGTGAATTTAATTCATAAATAATGTTAGTTACTAAATAAGGCCCCGTTCACACTTTTAACTAAGCGTTAAAAAAGCGTTTTAATGGGACAAATAACAATAATAATATCTATGGACGCTTTTACACCACGTCAATCTGGTCCCGTGGTAAGTACTCGAAGAGACTTGTGTTACGGGTACCAGACAACGGAAATACACAATATTTAATACTTTTTATATTAATCCTTATATTTAAGATTTTTATTATATATTACATATACAACACATATTTAAATAGGTGCGTTTTTGTCAAGTGCTGTTGGATTTTCGACGTTGAGTGTTTGACGTTAAATCGAATTTAGCATGCCAAACTCGTAGCTCGAGCTAACGTCAGCTATTACCGCGACGCTTTTAAAGAGCTTTTGCAGACGGGGTCTTCATGTTTGAAAGAATTACCACATTTATCAGTGGCTGGTAACAAATCTAAAAGAAAAAATCATAAGTACATACATACACAACCGTGTCAAGTATAACTAGAAAAGAAATATATAACCCTTCATGGGTGTCGCCACTGTATCAGTGGCTGGTAACAAATGTAAAAGTAAAAACATAAGTACATACATACACAGCCATGTCATGTATAACTAGAAAAGAAATATATAACCCTTCATGGGTTCACTGTATCTTTTATATGGTAACACAGTAAAATCCATCCAGAAATTAGTCCCCAAATTTTCCAAAATATGGCGAGGATTCACACATTTCTGGTCGCGTTTATAATATATTCCTATACCTACTATTTATTGATATAGTAGAGACTATAAGAGACTAAATTAAACTTTTCTAGCATGTTACTACTAGTTACTGAAAGGGGTTTGCGCAACTTTGTATGGACTAGTGGCGTCATTTTTTTTTCCAGCGGCCACACAAAATTTTAATATAACTTTGTTATGCTATTTTAAATATACATATCTGTATCATTATTTTTGTCCTAAGTGACATCGGAGCTGAGATATTCGCATTTTAATATTTTAAAAATATGGTCTACTTAACCACTTGAAATCTATGAAAAAAAAAAGCATTACTTATTATTTCGATAGTAGTAGTAGAAGTTTAATATTAGAGATCGTTAAGTAAACCCTACACACACACACACACACATCATCATCATCACGTCATAATACAATACGAAGTAGACAGAGCCTAAGGCTATACAACCCATATGCATTGTTTAGCGTACCTATTGGCGGGTATTGACGGGTGTGAACTGTAAAGGTAGAAAAAGGAAGTTTTGAGTAAAAGACATGTTATAATAATGTAATTATAACCATATTAGGTTTATTAATACAAAAACATAAGTATCATAGTAGTAATAGTACTAATCATCTTCGTCTATTTCGTTCTCAATATCATGTCGAATAATATAATCTAAGAATTTTGCCGGCGGAGTCAGATCATCTTGATATCTGCCCCATCCCATATACCAAAAAATAGACATTACATGCGAACAGCAGCCTAAGCTATAGCTATAGCTCATTATTAAGAATATAAAATATCCTTTTTAAAAATGTATAAAACCGCATGCATGTGCTAAATACATTTTTCACAATATTCATTTGAATTATGTGTATGAAAACATTTGAATGAACCATCCGCTACTTCAACTTACTTCAACCTATGAAAAAAAAAATAATTATGCAGTTTTAGAACAAAAAAAATGTCTGAATAGGATTACTTGGTTATTAGAGTATCAAATGCAATATATATTACATTCAAATTGTGATATTTTTAAAAACCATTTATGATATGCTCTAGTTTTACTATTTTCCATCGGCGGTCGCAGGTTATATAAACACCTACAGCAGAAATCTAAAAGAGATTAATAGTGCCCGTGGTACGTCAGAAACATCGACCTACACCGTGACCTCAGACTAGATTCGATTAGGGGCCATTTCAAAGCGATGTCAGAACGTCACTTCGAAAAGGCACTTCTCCACCCGAACCCACTCGTCGTGAGTGCGGCAAACTACACCCCCGATAGCTTAGCACCTAATAAGTCTAGGTTACCTAAGAATGTCATAACCGATCCTGTTGATAAAATCACAGAACTGTTAAAGCGCGACGCTGAAGCGCGACGTAAGCTACAACACACACTCAGACATAACACAGCCGGTGTTAGGCACACATTCACACCGCATGGGCCCCGGGGTCGTATGCGACGTCGAACCCTACACTCCGTTGACCAGTTGATCCGGATCAACCGCGACAGCATAGGCTCAGATCAGCTACGAGTCGAAACCAATATAGACCGTGTAAACACCGATAGCACTCTGCTATCGGCAGCTTGCTCGGATCCCGCGCTTGACCCGCCTCCCCCGCTACCGGGGGAGGGGAGGGCCGGCCCTCACGATAGGTTTCTAACGTCACCCGTTCCAAACCAGTCGACCGTAGCTGACCAAGTTAGGTACAAACCCGACGCCATGAACATGGCGGGGGGCAACCCCCCAAATTATAACGTCATAGGATGATCCAACCGGATCACCCCATTTCCGATGACGCATAACGGTCACTAGGACCATTAGCATAGATCCAACCGAAAAAAAAAAAAGAGATTAATAGTATATACCTAATGAAATCGTCCATATGTACATATATAAATGAGCAACAAAAAACCAAATATCTTCGTTCCGAAATAGTTTGCAGAAATGTGTCCATAATAACTTTTGCTCATTTTATATTGCTCTTTCAAAATATTTAAGTTTCATTGCTGGCCGCGCATCTTCGAAACGACGCCAACTTTGCGCAAACCCCTTTAGTTGGGGAAAAAAATTATAAGTACACAATGCGCGAAGCTGAGGGTAAAAGCTAGTACACCATAAAAAACATAAGACGTCCATTTGCTCATACGGCGACACGGAGTCGTGCGGCGACAATCATCATCATCAGCGACCCTTCAGATTACGCTGCTGGGGAGTCTATAACATCAAGAACGCTGTTCGGTCATATTTCACCAATGCGCCCGTCCCTATCTGCGTAAATTACCATGAACGATATACTTATAATATATCCTTTTTCAGAATGGAAGCTGCAATGACTCCAACTCCTCCATGTCCAACGGCTCGTCAGCCACCTCACCAGCCTCCGGCACTCCACCCAGTATACAAAAGGTAAAAACAATCTATACTAATATAATAAAGCTGAAAAAGGTGGAAGAAATTTATTAGTGGAAGAGCTGCTCTATGCCGCTTATTTTTTTGGTGAGACTGCTTTGCTGTTTTGGAGGAGCTCGTGGCTCAGTGGTAACAGCCGCGCGGATCGATCCACCAGGTTAAGCAACACTTGCCGAGGTTGGCATGTGGATGGGTGACCATCTTTACATACCGAGATTCCTCCGTGTCTCGGAAAGCACGTTAAGCCGTTGGTTCCGACTGTCATTCATGGATCTTTGACAGTCGTTACGGGTCGTCAGAAGCCCAAGAATTTGACAACCAGTCTAACCGCGGGGTACCGCATCACCCAGTTACTGGGTTGTGGAGGTCCGATACAGTCGCTCCTTATAAAATACTGGTATTTAGCTGAATCCAGTTAGACTGGAAGCCGACCCCAAAATATATTTGGGAAAAGGCTAGGCAGATGATGATGACAGCTTTGCTGTTTTGAAGAAACAAGCGGGACAGACGGAATTACTCACACCGAGACTTACATCTCTGTATCCGTAGGTCTCTCGAGAGCAAGAGTAGATTTGTATAATGACGAAATATCTTCGCGATATTTTAGCCCAGTATAGAAGTCCAGGAGGAATGAGGATCCAGTAGTTGAATAAGGACTCCACTAAGTGGATCATCTCTATCGTTTCGTGACGCCTTTCTTATATCATCATCATCATCATCAGCTTTTATCCGTCTACTGCTGAAAATAGGCTCTCAGTGAACGCCAAGACGACCGATCTCGTGTCACTCGCTTCCAACGCGGACCTGCCACTGCACGGAGATCGTCTTTCCATCTAGTTAATGGCCGACCAACACTTCGTCTACCTTTTTTATACATTTTTTTTCATTTGAGAAGTTAATATCGCTTATAGTTTTTAATTAAAATATGGCGATTTTTTTACATTCCTATTTTTCCGCTTAATATAGTATCGTAAAATCGTTAATAACGAGCAGCTAGATTTCAATGAGAACATGTATGCCAATTTAGGATTGTTAGTTGCCGAGATTTTGTGACTAATCACTCAATCAGTGGTAAATTGCCTTTATAGACTTTTATGTTTTTTCCCTTGTAGGTGTTAATAAAAAAATGCTTTAACTAAGAATTGAATATTTCCAAAAATGGCGTTAGTAGCAGTCAAAGTAAAACATCAAAGTATAAAACTAAATTGTTGTTTTCAATATAATCCATTCAGTATTTGTTGCGTGTAAGAGTACATACTTTCGGGTTTTTAATATTGGTAGGATCCAATATGCAATGTATAAAAAAGTTGGTTGACACGAGACGTCCGTCCGGTAGATGTGGAATCGCCTATATAACAGATTTTTATAGTTAAAAAAAATTACCAATCGAATATATAACCAAAAAGAATAAAATAAATAAAATCGAGATGGACCGCGGCATGACAGCGTCACGACATTTTACTGCCAAGGAGTAGTACTTTAGATCTTACACTCAAAAAAAATAACTTTTAAGGATAAGAAGAATGCATATCAAAATATGTTTCGTAAAAGACTTTTAGCACCTGATGTCTATCAGTACTGAAAGGTTTCACCTGTATACGGCAACACTAGTCTTACACCTGCGTGAGAGGCAGGTGTTGCCAAATATAAGGGTCATTAATAGCCGTATTAGATTATTTTATACACGTTACGATGATAAATGATAGTGATTAGAAAGACAACAAAAAAATGGAAACGCGTTTTATGTTCAAAATAAGAAAGTACCATGTTTTGTGGAATTTTCAGAGTTTTTTGTATAAGTTTAGGTATACATAAATAAATAAAAAGATGTATAAATTATTAATGTATTGGCCATATTTTTATATGAACAAAAGTAATAAAAACTATAAAACGGGATAAATAATTTTACTCATTGTAATAAAACCACATTTGCAGATTTTATCGCGGTAATAATGGCGGTGTTTCAACGTTTACATTACCGATGTGTCGGATACTTTACAGCAACCATGGTCACGAGGTGGGTTGTTAGAGTACGTCCTAAGGTCACAAAATTCATTTTAATCTGTGCCATAAGATTTTTTAATAATTGTAATAAATCTTAAAGGCTCTAATTAAAAAAAAGTCAAACGTTTATAATTGATGAAGGATGTTATTTGCGTCGCCACGGCAGTTTTACATGCGACCAAAAAAAATTATGCACTCTTTTGAAAAAAAAACGTAATTATTTTCGATAGGATCCTAAGAAAAAATGCTTGGTATAAAATTAATTTTTTGTTTGACTTTTAACGTTGTCTCATAAACATATATAAAACGCAGCACCGCCTTTTCCTAGTCAGCATTATATCATAGTTTTAACCACGCCCAGTCAATGTGGTACCACAGATTGGTATTTAATATTATGTTGTAATACAAGTTACCAAAATAATCAAGGCAGCATAAGTATATTATTCCGTATTATCATTAATAAGCATGTCGACTAAGAATAGCATATAGACACATTCTAGAGCTTGTTTGTCTGTCTACAACTTAGGAACTAATTAAAATAAAAAATTAAAAACCATTATTTGCAAGTGATAGGCTAAACTTTGCAAAGTAAGAGTTTTTATATTTAAATAATATTTTCTCATTATAATTTATAAGCTGAGCCTTTTTCTTTATATGTATGTCGCTACAGCGACTATTGTGAGATAGAACAAAACACTTTTTCTATAATATATTATATGATAGTGCAATTGTAAATAATATCACTACCATAATTTCTACATAATTGTTATCATCATAAACTATATCTAAGTATGGGAATATTGTAATCGTTTATAAGAAACGTATTGACAATGGGCGGACGTTATTAATGTGAGAAAAAGTAGGACACCCAACACGAAGACCAAAAAGTATCTAGGTATATAGTCTTATCTTATACCTTTAAACGAGCAATTCTTGTATATATATATATAGAATCGGGATCTCGGAAACGGCTCAAATGATTTTCATGAAATTTTGTATACATGTATTAAAAACGGCGATAAATCGATCTAGCTAGGATACATTTTTAGAAAACTTTTTTTTATCCGTGTTTTGAGGCATCGATAAAATATAATTAGAATACGAACGTAAATTTGCTGTCAAATAATATGTCATGGTAGCTTGCTATGCATGGTAGGAGCCTGGTTCGAATCTCCAGTCCGAATTTTTTTTTCCTTTTTTTTAAGATCATTTTGTTTTTGAAAGAAAAATTTTATCGTATTTTATCACTTAGGGTACCGAGCGAATGCTCGGTCAACCAGGTACTAGATTATAGTTTGCTAAAGTGGCCACAGACTTGGCTAATAAACCTGGAGGGAACAGGGAAAGCAGATAATTTATTTGAATAAAAGTCGGTCTAAGAGCAACCATCGGTAGAGCAACCATCCCATTAGTTCTAAAACCATTTTGCATTGTTAGCTCGCCAGGAAACAAAAAAGTTTCTGTGTTTCTGGGTCATGGATATTAAATATATGTATTATATAATAAAAATCTTAAATATATGTATTTCCTTTGTCTGGTACCTGTAACACAAGTTCTTCGGAAACTTAGCATGGGACCAGATTGATGTGGTGTAAAAGCATATTTTATCCACATCCTTCTTTACATTCGCATTTCAACATCAAAATTTTCACGTAAAGTTAGTCATCCGATTGGTAAATAGCTAAGGAAAACGTTATAAGAAAACATATGGAATATAAATATGTGTCCTCCTTTTTACTTTACTTTAGATCCGTGTCCGTTTTCCAATAAGACCAGTCATATCGTTCGGTCTCCTTATTCTTATCCTTATCCTTATACTTCGTGGTCTACCTAATCTCGGTCTCTTCTCTTAAACCTTTTGGCCCATCGGCCATCCGTTCTCCCGAGAGTGACCAGCCCACTTCAACGAGTTAGATGACACAGATAAAAAAATGTTTATTAAAGTCTTCCATCATAAGCCTTTATCCGCCTTTAACAAACAACATTTAAAAAAACTGAATGTGTACATAATGTGTATAAAAGACTTATTAGAATATATTGATTTTTTCTTTGTATCAGCGATTTCATTTTACTATTCTTTGCCAAGATTTTTAAGTCTGTTAATTAATTTAGCATTGAAATATCTAACACGTTCTCACATACGCCTTTGCAAAGGTTAATAAATATTACAAGGAATTTAGGATTTATAGCAATTACAGAATAAAAACTATGTACCTCTATAGGCAATTTTTTCTTTTTGAATTTTTAACGAGGGGCAAATTTTAGATTACTTCATAACTGAATAATAAGCTAAGTACAGACTTTAAACTACGCAAAAATGTATTTTATTTATAATTTATAGACGCGACCGAACCACAATAATTGATCATGCTAAAAGTTCTAAGAGAATATATTATATTTACAAAAAATATCATAATATTACGACATCTGTGCAAGCGTTTTAGCCAAAAAACTGAAAATACACATGTAGAGTTTAGTTACTTTCGACATTTAGTGATTCTAGAAAAATCGGTAATATTTTTCATTGAAGGAAAAGATTATTCGACTTTTAAATACCAATATTTATATTAAATACCCATTTGATTTGTAGCTTGTACATCCTTGAGATAATCATGAGATGCAGTCATGAATCATTAAAAGGTAAAAATTAATATCACGATGTTGTCGAGTCTTCACGTTAACAAACTCAATAATTGTTTATTCACGAAGTAGTGTTTGTGAGTCATTTGATTTATTATTATATTAAGTGAATTACTATTATGTTAAGGTAAATTAGGTGAAGGTTTCGAAGTATTTTTCATCTTCTTCTCTTTTCGGGAACTTCTTATATGAACCGGGAATATTTATAAAATAAAATCCCTGCTATTATGGCAGTAATATAGAGCTTCTCATCTGTATCTCGATTGTGTTTTGGTATTTCTAAGGACCAGGTTACGATTTGAACTGGAGGCTAAGATGATAACATATAATTTACTCGAAAAAATCAATTGGCTTAATTAATAGATATTTCAAGTTTATTTTTGGTAATTATAGGGCAATTAGGATTAAATTGGGCCTTCTATCAACATAATATAGCAATTTTACATATTTAATTCAATATTAACTTGTGGAGCTAATTCCGAGGACCTCTGTGGCTGAATGGTTAGCGCTTTGGCCCTCAAGCCGGAAGGTGGCTGGTTCGAATCCTGCCAGGGAAAAAAGGTTTCTGTGTTTTATATATGTGTATCAAATACGTGTATTATATAATAAAAATCTTAAATATATGTATTAATATAAAAAATATAAAATATATGCATTTCCGTTGTCTGGTAGCCGTAACACAAGTTCTTCGGGACCAGATTGACGCAGTGTAAGAGCGTCCAAAGATATTATTATTATTATAATTACGGGTCATCCATCGCTTAATAGTCTTGACCAGGCCACTGTCTTCGTATCCCATTCTAACTTTATAAAATTGTAATTCACCAACCCATTTGTCAATGACATCGACCACAGAACCCTTTTGTTGGTTGCGTGGTTGATGTCCAATGACATTCTAAGCTACTAAGACTAATATGAAGGAAAGGATCATGTCAGTCCAACTGTGATTTCTTAGATAAGCCATCTGCTCATCTACTTTTTCAATATAGCTTTAATACCTTAAGGCTAATAGCATAGGTCCTTACGAAAAAAAAAGTCCAACCATGACCCATGGTTGCTATAAAGTATCCGAAATGTCGGGCATTAAAACCTTCATAAATCGCGAAAAAATCTGTTTCATAATAATGAGACAGAGAGAGGTAGAGATTAATGAAAAAAAAAAAACATGCAAATATTATATTTATTCTATACTTATGTGTATTTTGGTACTTTATGTGAACAAAACTAATATTTAATTGCAGACGTGTTCGGAATTAATAAAAGCTGGTTTGAAGTTGTCGATAGAGTCGAAGAGGAAGATGTCGGGAAGCGACACAGATGGCGGCTTTAAGAGGATGAAGAGAGAAGAAAGCGATGATGACTACGACAGCAGTAATACGCAGACGCCCAAAAATGAGGTAACTACTTATAAATGGCAACATTATTATCTATAATAAAATAAAAAAATCGGTTGTTAGTAAAGTCGGTTTACTGACGATAGTTGAACGTAAAAACGTCATAAGAAAATACTGATGGGCCGATATGCATTTTTCACATCCAAATTTAACTCTCTTCCAAATTTCATTTATTCTAATACTTGACACTGGCAGAATGGTGCACAACGAAAAGTTGCGACGCCGACATGCCAAAATAAAATAATCTTCTTATTTGTGAATTAGAAAGAAGATTGTGCCTCTGTCGCTCATTCCGCGCTCTCGCTTGCACTTCAAGCTTTAAATCGCCTCAGAGCGAAGTAACGCCGCATGAGTCATATTTTTTCGTGCGTGCAGCCAGCTCCATCGAATTATAAGACGTTGTCACGTCAATAAAGCTAAGCTATTGCTAATATATCTTTTAAGATGTCAAACATCTCAATCTCTGTCATCATCAATCTACCAGTCAAATTTGAAAAATACAACTTATTTTGGCATTTAAAATTGGCAAAATTAAGGCCACTAAGCAACAGGACCGGCACACTATTATGACCCCACACCTCAACTGATTTCGAGCAAAAACCTTATACAAAATTTTGGTGTTACATATTAGTAACAAAATAATTATATTTCCTTTTAGTTTCGATTGGTAAAAAGGTTTTGATAAGCTAACTAGCAGCACCCCGCGGTTTCACCCGCGTACTTTCCATTCCCGTGGGAGTACAGGGATAAATTATATCCGAATAACACATAGTTATTCGGATGTATAAGCTATATTATTGTAAAGTTTCATTAAAATCCATTCAGTAGTTTTTACGCGAAAGAGTAACAAACTTTCACATTTATAATATTTGCAAGATTTATAATACTAGTAAGATATGCAAACCAGGAAACGATACCACCCAACGCTCTGTAGTCTTTACAAGGAGCAGGGCAGATTGCGAATCGTCTTTAAACTAGCTTTCATAGCCACTGTCGCCTATTATAATTCAAAGGGTTTGTTGTGGTTTTATGAGCTTACAAAGAAGGAACGCATTGCAAATGGGCCCGTCCGTGACTGAACTCGCCAATCGATACATTTACGATACGAGTTGATGAGCCGAACAAAAATCATTAGAGCTGAAACCACTTTACCACCTTTACTCACCATAATAGTTTTTGATTTTTTTCTAAAATCATCACAAATTTATGAAACAGATTTCAAATTTCATGAAATGTAAAGTCGGCTTTGCTCCAATGTTTCCTTTATTGACGTCTGTAAGTTATTTCATGTAAATATAATTTATTTTGTCGATGAATACAAAAAATATTTTTTTTTACAATTTTTTTTTGTTTCCTAACTGTATTGAAATTGAAAGTAGTTTTAGACGAATTGAATTGTTATTCACACGTTGTTAATCCGCGATAGTAATGATATTTTGCCATAGAGTAAAGTGATACAACGGAAATATTTTGCTCACTGTGCAGTTTGATTCGACTTATGATAAAATATCTGTGGAAGTGATACATGACGCCATTTTCTTTGATATACGAGCAGCCAAGACTAGACGCAATTTTAGTTAATTGTGAATGAAATTATGGACTATTCTATTTTGTTTTTTATCATTAGCAATAAAATCTATTTCAGCTTACACCTGAAGACGAGGAGCGGAGACGGCGTCGGAGGGAACGAAATAAAATAGCAGCAACAAAATGTAGAATGAAGAAACGGGAGCGAACTGTGAATTTAGTAAATGAAAGCGAAGTTTTAGAAAATCAGAATATTGACCTCAAGGCCCAACTCAAGGTAATTTATACATTGATTCATGATAATCATCAATCTGTTTGTACCACTTGTACAAACGCTAAATGAATAGAATAGAATACCTACTTTAGCTTTAAGGCCTTAAGGCCAACAGCATAGGTCCTTTCGAAAAAAAAAAAGAATACCTACTTATTGTGTAGGAATGACACTAGCTGTCAAATTACTTGTCGAAGCTAGTGTCATTCCCATACAATAAGTATTCTATTCTATTTACTATTATATTCGCTTAGCGTTCGTTCAGTGGCGCCAGGTGTGCACTGCACCAAGGCCCTTTTCCATATGCACCGGGGCCTTTGCCCACCTAGCTACGCTACTGCGTTTGTTCCACTTGTCTAGGGGGGCTGTTACATTACTACCGTTGATCTCATAAACCATTCAGTAAATTCTAGTTGTATTCCTCATAGTACCTTGGGGCAATGCTGTAAGCTAACAAATTTATATTACATGTGTCATATCGATTAAGATTAAATTTTTTCAATTTGTGGCTCGCGAATCCCAAGGGAGCTGCGAAGTTTTACTCGGGGGGTCACCGGCCATAGGTAGAAAGAAAGCAACGGTCCTGTATATGAAATAAAATAACAATTTTATAATATTTACTTACTACTTATATACTTTCAATGATTCAAAAATCTTGCCTGTCTTCGGCCTAAGGGGGTTACCAGAAATTTTGAACGTGTGCGTCGCGACCCCTTAAATACATTCTAAAGGCAATTCATAGATGATAAAAATAGTTTTAAATTAAACATGAGAAAAAACGTCTTTTTTTAATATAAATAGGTCTGACCATCTTATGTGATGCCAACGTCCACAAAATTTCTGTAAATTAAATATTTATTTTTCAGGACTTGGAAGTTCAAAAACGGCAGCTGCTCGACATGTTGTCTTCGCACGCCGCGTCCTGCGTGAAGAACACGAACACAAGAAGTTCACCGACCACACAGTACAACATGATCCGAACGTACGAATCACCCACAACATTCCCAATATCCTACGACGCCCACTCCCCCTACATCCGACCGGAGTCTGCCAACGTGCTCGCATCCTGCGTCACCCCCATCAACGGTGACTCCTCAATCGACACCATATCTTCCCTCGACGCGTCGTATTTGGCACCACAGACCATCGACGCCGATTACAATAGGCCAGACAGCGTCCTGAGTCTAACACCCAGTACGGACGCCAGTTACATCACCACGGATGGCTTTTTGCCAACTGCCACCACCATTTTGCGGCAAATCGAGCCAGACACGGAATACTACGAGTCGGAACTGGCATACGCGTCTAACGCGCAACTCTGCCACACGTACTCTGGCACGATCCAAGACACGCAATCGAAACTTAAAAACAACCTTAACGACGGCTGCCTCGTTTAATTTGAACGTCCTTTTCTTAGATATGGGGTCCAAATTTACTTTTATATACATAAATTCGAAATGTCGACCGTGATTTCAAATCGTGCTTAATATTGTTGTTGATATTTTTTGTTACTCATTTTCTAATGGCACTTATTATTACTAAAGGTGGGTAAAGATAATTTCGAAACGAAATCGTATGTCTACTGTGTAGAACAACAACTTAGTTATGTCGCGTATCCGAACGCAAATTTGAAATGAAATAATAATACGTTCAAAAACGTTCATCTATCGTTCTTCTTTGTGTTGTGAATAAGTCACCGTTAAAACGTAGGAACTGTCAAACAGTTTATAAATAGTAATGTTTCAAAATATTATTTTTATTTTAGTTATAACGTCTAACATTTACGATAGTTATTTTATAAGTTCTATAATTTTGCTTTGACATGTACAAAATATTTATTTCGTTTAGATCTGATTTATGTAAGCTTGGTGCTATCGCAAGTGATTTTAATGCGACAGAACTTATCACAAATGTATACAAATATCTTTAAAATTATTTACAAATAAATATTAGGTCATGGATCATTCGAGAAAAACTTGATTTTCATATAAAAAAAATCCCATATACAAATTCAAAGTAAAAAGTCGGTTTACTGACGATAGTTGAACGTGACAAAGTCGTAAGAAAATACTGATGGGCCAGTTGTGCCTCTTTGTCGCTCGTCCCGCGCTCTTGCTTGCAATTCAAGCCTTAAATGGAACGCCTCAGAGCGAGGTTGTTACCTCACCTGCATGAGTCATGTTTTTTCGTGCGTGCAGCCGGCTCCATCGAATTAAAAGACGTTGTCACGTCAAAATACGTTGTTTTAAACGCCATCAAGTCTAGATGTCATGACATTCGCCATTTTATCATCACACGTATCTTCCAGCACGAAAAATACCTCCTGTTATAATTCCGGATATTTATACGTTACGAACATTCAAAGAATGCAAATCTGTATATTATATTAAAAATATATTACGCGTAGGAGTACCTAGATTTAAGACGCTTTATATATTATAGAAATATGAAATTCAGCTTGTAATCATAAGTGCTTCTTGTAACTTTATTGGACTAAGAATAATAATTAAGCACCAAGCAAGTGCCTGTACAAATTATAGAATATAATATTTAAGTATATCTATTATATTATTTGTCGGACTGAATCTAAAAGGCGCGCGCATTCAAACATGGCGTTGCTCTCACTTCTGGCTATTTTCAGTCCAGGCGAGTTACGTTCGATTTATACATTTAATAATTATTATTAACGCAAGCAACGAAACATTGAAAATATATTTTACACTACATAGCAACCGGAGTTGTACTGTTATGGAGTATTAATATTCGTGCTAATGGATTTCATTGAAGAAATCCTAGGTGCGTCCATGTTTTTGTATATTTCCAATACTTCGTTGTATTTTACGCGGCATTCTAAAATTTAGTGCCTTCAACCAGTGAAACTAGTCTCATGGCTGACTGCAGTGTAACGGCAAAACAGCCAGTTGTGCAAGCATTTATTTTTATAATGTTTAAAGTTGTTGTGATAAACATAGAGTAAATCATATAAATAACAGTTGTTAATTTTGTTATACGGTAAGAGTTAATGAATAAAAGGCCACAATATATACGCTTAGACAGACATTTTCTTATGGGCAGAAAAGGGGAATATACAAACATCGTTAGGTATATATTATTACTAAATATATTATGCTGTTTCATTATTATGTTTCAAAACGTTCTTTCGAATATTGCTTTCATTGCAAAATGCAAAACTATAAATTTTTGTAGAACATTTTTCAGTTTTGTACATCGTTTTTTTTGTGAATGGCAACCACGCAAGAGTCTTATAAAAAGACTCTCTGATGCTGGTGTCAATACAGAGTTTTGGAGGGAAAGCGTACCATGTAGTTTTTATTATTATTTTATGTATTACCACATATATTATATGATATAAAAATATGAGACAATTCATATTATATAAAGATGTATTTTTACGACATGACATTATTATGTATACATATTTGTAATTTGTAAAATTTTGCTTGACTAAATGCTTAACATTAGCAACGACTAATAAATATCAACATATTATATTTCGAATTAAGATGATATGATTATATAAGTTATATGAATAAGGTGAAGAACTCTACGAAAAATGATTAGGTACTTACCTATATATTACGTTCAATAATATCATAGTATATTGTCATTTAATACATACATATTACTGTAACGGTGCGGCTACACCGCGGCGCATGCAGACGAATGCATGCATGCATGACGCACTTGTTAAAATGTCAAATGCAAGAAAATGACAATTAAATAGCGTGTCCGTCGGTAACAAAAATTTTCTTGTAATGCAAAACTTGACAAATGTGTGTTACATCACCTTGCGCCGCGGTGGGGCCGCGCCCTATTATTTGTTAATAATTAAAAGGGTTTGTGTTGTATACAAATAACATGAACATGATGTTTGTCGATCATCTTCTAATTGTTCTATATTATGTTCTAATCTAGACGTTTAAAGATTTGAAAATTTAAATGTGGCCGTTATTTTATTCAACTTCACGCAGCTAATTCTATTCAAAGTCAAAGTCAGACGGTCGCATGAAAAACTATGGCCTATAAATAAAGAACATCGAAATCCGATTTACCACGTTATAAACCAAATTGTAAACACGTCAGTATTTATAATGTTACCTTTATTACAATAATAAAAATTATTTATGTTGACTTTTTAGTAATAAAAATATTACATTGACTTGTAGATGTCATATATTTAAAACAGATTGACCTATATTTTATAAAATCTTACATAAAACTGTGAAAACCATTCCAAGTATCTTTTTATATCTTATTGGCAAAAATGTTCAATTTTTTTCTCTATATTAAATATGTTTGTATTATTTTTTTGTTTGTAATAATTTGTGAATTTTATAATAAGATTCATAGAATTTATATACAAAATAAAATATAAGTATTTGATTTTTTCATCACATTTATGTATCTCAATGTTTTTTGGAATTATATACCAATGTATTTATGTATTATAATTTATAACTTACTTTAAGCCTTACTCATTATACTAATTCCAAAAAAATGTTTAATAAATAACAAAGTTATTTGTATAAATTTTATCTAATTAGATTTTATAAATGTTAAACATCACTTGTACCTGCTTGTCGAAAATAAATATTTTGTCAATCGAAGCAAAATTACTGTGCTTATCTACTGAAAAATAAATCATATATTGTATAATACCTTTTGTTTCTTTTTGCGCACTTCATTGCAAAAATGGATTATTAAAATGTATTTCTTATTACAATCCGACGCCATGAAGCCGTGGAAGCCACACTACTAACAAAACATCTTATCATTTTATCTAAATTATTATTTGTTAGACACTTATTAGCGATATATGAACGTACCAAATAAAACAGTATATTATAGTACGTTTTATTTAATATCACAAGTAAAATTTATTTACAATTGTAAAACATTTCAAATTACAACACTAAATAGTGCCTAAACTCTAGTTGATCTTTAACAATCCAGTGTCCACAGCAATGAATATTATGTTCATGTCGTTTTCTGAAACTGCATAGTCAGGGTCAGCTTTTACCTGAAATATTCATAATAATTATCACTATTCCATAATGATTATTAGACAAGTATCGAAATAAATAAATGAATGTGAAATAAATAAAGTTCTGATATAGGAGAGTTTACTAAAGCCGTCGCGTTAAACATTCACACAAGTGCCTGTGTATAAGCGTGCGGCGTGAGTAGTGACGTCACACTGAATGTCCATCATGAAAATATTACCGTCCCTCTCACGCGCAGAAAAGATTGTAAGTACAAAAAGGCAGTCTTTTGCCACTGCTTATAAATACAGAGTGTTCTTTTTTTAAACATATTTTTTTAGGAATTTTAATATAGGTACTACTAGTGGATCCAACAGTAATAAAATTGTACTGTACAAAATATATAATAGTGGGCTGAATCGTGAATTACTAGAGTAAATAAACACAATTTAAGAAATGTGCATTTATGTTTATAGACTGTTTATTCGTTGCCAAGCAACTGTTGCAGTTTGGTCGGTTGCAAAGATCCTATTTTTAAACATGTTGTATAGTGAAATTACGTTAGTGTGAGTAATGTGAACGTGCCAGCTTTAGTAAATCGATCTATACAGGGCAAACAATTTAACTTGACGAGACTGAGTTAGCTATTGATGACAAGTGACATTTGAAATGTCAATACCATTTTTAGAGTCATCGCCACTTTAGAAGTCCGATAGACGCGGCGCTGCGATCTCATAACTCAATGTTGCCAATTTCTATTGTAATGATTTTCCACCAAGTCTAGTGCAATAAAAAATTTAAATAATTATAGGGCCTATGGTCAGTAGTGCATTGATAAAGACTGATGATGATAATAATGACAAAAATAATTATAGCAGCAAAATAAAAATCTCCCTAGGTACCAGGTTTTAGTAAAATAAAACATTTTTTTTTAATACTTCGTTGTATTTTTTACGTATAACCGATTAGTAGAATTCATCTAAAACAAGCTTATTCGATTGTGTTCGGCTTTTGCCAGGGGTGACGATTTTCTCAGAAGTAATTGCTGCCGTTGTTCTTTTGTTATTCGACCTTTTTTACAGAAACACCTAAAAATATAATTAATCTAAGCAAGGTTATAATTCTTTTACCTTGTAATTAAATTCATATAAAATATCATAAGATAAATGTAGGTATAGAGTTAATGATAATATTTTAACCATAAATTAGGCAAAAATGAGTGACTCTGGCATCTCTACAATTTACCTGTCATGGCTGTGACATTTATAAACATATTATTTAACGGTGTTAATTGTTGTTTATTTTTACTTTCTAGTTCCCAAAATTATTTCACTTTAACGATCATTATACGACCTTAAATTTTTACACCTTACTTTATATTATATGCTACATATTTCACGTAAAACAATTTAAAATATCACAACTTCTTACTCCAGACAGATGTCAAGATGTCAATCTTGTCAAATTTAGTTCAGGCATTAGTCGCAGGACTTTAAAAGTGGCGAGGACTATATACAAAATTCGTATGGGCCTGTCCACATATCTACGTGACGACGTCGTCAAGGTGGAACGTTGCGCTATCATGCTCGCTGAATTGATGTAGCGTGAAAATTTACGTTACGGTATTATAAAAATTCAAGATTCATCGATTGTTCCGACAGTGGTGAGGCATAGACCCGCCACAGGAACAAACCCGACGCCATGAATTCGTGGAAGTCACACTCCACGGCTGGCGGGGGGCAACCCCCCCACTTACTATATCACAGGGTGAAACCAACCAGCTCACCCCACTACCGATGAAGTATTAGGGCCATTAGCATAGCTCCTACCGAAAAAAAAATTCAAGTACGACGCAGTACTTACTGTTTTTATCGCCGTGCCTACTGAAATTCCGATAAATTTTCGAAAGCACTGAACTTTCTTTAACAACCTATAACAATTTTTTTACGTGACAACGTCTAATAACTCGATACTACGGGCTGCATGCACGCAAAAGAGGACGTCATTGTCCCGTTACGCTCATTGTCGCGTTCTGCAAGCGTGAGCGCGGCACGAACGAGCGCGGAGCTCAGTACGGTTCCTGTTGCACCTTATCTCCTTTCCACTATTCTGTGTATTATACTACTGTAGTTTAACGTTGTCACGTCAAACTACCCTCCGTAAACCAACTTTACTGGCAATCAATTTTCCACAGTAAATCGCTAAGACAATATATAATAAACTGAGCGAGCACGTCGTACTTCGTGACCACACGTTGTGCTACACGGGAGACGCACTGTTCTACGGTGACGCAGCGTGCCAAAACACCCCACGGCTCCACGTTGACCACGTCGTGACGTGATATGGACAGACCTTAAGGCGCATTGTCAAAACCATGGAGTAATAAAATAATATATGCTATCTCATATGCGAGAGAAAGTGAGCGCTCATTTTAGGTATACATAATAGTTCAAAAACCGCCCACAATAGCGCTGGTGTAATGAAGGGTAAAAATTCTTCATAAATGATATGATTGCCGTAGCCGTTTTACAGGAATTGAACACTGAATATGTACACGCATATATAAATGTTTAAGAGGAGCATTAACGCATACACATTTAACGTTTGCCCACTTGCTACTGTGGCGCCACCCTCATTAAAAGCCTTTATAGTTTTTGAAGTGAAACTACTTTACGCGCATGAGGGTAAAATTTTTACGGATGAAACGCGTCACGAAGATGTGCAACGTTGTCGCTGAAGAGGGAGAGAGCGATTGAGACCGACCGAGAGAGAGTGAGAAAGGGCTAACGTATGAAGCAACGCTATTGGTTGGTGTATTCGTTTAGTAGTTAAATATTAGAATAGAGTTTTACTTTTGTCATGCGTACTTTGTACGCTTACACTTTTTTCTTCTATTCGATTCGCTTTTAAACTGTATTCCTTACTTTATACTCCATGATTTCTATTAAACATGCATACTCGTGCACAAAACTCAGTAAAACTAACTTCAATTCAAAGTTAAATTGTTAGTACTGTATAAACATAACACATAATTCAAATAAGATGGATAACTAACTAACACGTGGAAAAAATACGTAATACTTTTACACATAAAAATTTAAGCGTGGTTATGATAAAAATTGCATAATATTTTGAAATACAATATATTAATATTAAATCTGATATGATTATGCATAATATCGATAATATTGAAGTTTATAATAAAACATGTCATATTGATAAGCAGGTGATAGATAAAGCTATCTTACAAAAATACATTGGCAACATAATATGGTATTTATATCAAAATTATTATACTAAGCATTTTTTTATGAATTTACATGTTAAAAAAAATAATATTTTAGTATGATAATGGTGACCCGTAAGACAGTAGACTTATAAACAGTAGTGCAACTACGAAAAAACGCTCGAAACGTTTATAACACGTTGTTATGTTTTAATATTAAAATGATTTCCATCTTTTATATCATCGTTATGGAGGGTAAAAGTAAGGAGTACCATCTCATATGAGGAAATAGTATAAAAAGTGTCCAGCTGTATGCTATAAATAACAGTTCAAAAACCGTCCGCAATGGCGCTGGTGTGTGAAAAGGGTAGGGTATTGGTATACATATTTGTGTATGTGTGCGTGATTTCTTGGCGCACACACGTTTAAAAGTTTACCCTTTTGCAACTGTGGCGCCACCCTTATTTAACGCTATTCGACGGACAATTTTCATACACAGAGATGACACTCCTTACCTCTACCCTCAATAATTATCATCCCTTCCTGAGATGACTCCATGACTCCTATTATTTTTTTATTTGTAGCCTAATTATTTTATTTTGATATATTGATCAATGCAGACCAAAATTATAAAATAAATTAAAAAAAAGCAATATTAAATCATTAAAATTTACAACCCTATATCTTAAATGAGTATATTTATTTCATCAACTATTCTTAGTAGCGCTACTGGTTTATACGTCTACTGTATCCGTAACCCATTTAATACAAATGTACAATACTATAGAGCTATATGTATATATCTTATAATAGATCAATAATATGTCTAGATAGTGTTGCGCGGAAAACACGTCCAAAAAATAGCGTCCAACTGTTGGCCTCTAAATGCTTTCTCCGTGTTTAGTATCCGTCCCGTTGTCATAGAATACGCATGAATTTTTACGCATTATTGTTTTTATTTATAATGAAGGTTTGTGTTGAAATGTAACGAGATTAAAAAGGATGATTATGGGAGAACTGTAGTAGCTGGTATAATTATTCACGAATACATCTTTAAAAATGTTGGCCTGTTCTTTTTGTTTTGACTGTAGGGCGACACTCCATCTGGACATATTAATAATCTAAGGTATATATAATATTTATAAGCATACACGTCTCTTGTGCGTCCACTACTAGACAACGAGTCCTAGGCTAATTGACTACGGCCTTTTTTATGTTAGTAGGATAGGTCAAACTAGTTCACGTGGCACCTGACGATAAGTGATCGATATCATCCAAGAATATAAATTAGTTTACCCTGGATTAGCCAAAAGGGCTCATTCATGTGTAGTCTATCCTTGGACATAAGACTTTAAGTCTCTGTAAATACACTGCCTTTTCGTCCTCCCACCATTAAAATTTCCTCACTTGATTTGGAGGTGACCATATAGTATACCGGGTGTATTTGGAACGCTTTGAAAGATTTAAGCCTAATAATTAGGAAACTTTTTCTAAAAAAAAATTAGCACTTATTTATTTTGCATGCCCGCGATGTATGCATACACGCTATGAACTCACGCTGACCGCGAGTCACGCGCGGTGCGGGAGTTCGTACACTTCGCGCGACGCGGCTGTGAGTCAGCTGTTACATTTCTGTTTTATTCAAAAAACGATTATTTTAAAGCATTGTCATCAAATGTCTTTATTATTATGTTTACCAATCCGGATAATACAAAAAAGTTAAAAAAGACAACCAAAAAAAATTATAACTTCGTGTTTTTTTCACTTCTATCATGTCAGGCCACGCCTACACTATCATACCTCTTCTATTTTCAAAGCGTTCAAAATACACCTTGTATAAAATATAATAATAAATTCATCCCCCATAGTATTATTTATATATTGTGTTAGTTCATATAACATGTCTGCATCGTTAACGACTAGTTGATGATTTTAGCCAAAATTGTTAGTAAACTAAGCTAAATCAACTTGGTATATAGAAAATGGTCATACGTGTTGAGGCCCGAGCTAGCTCGCGTCTCGCGACTTCAAATGCTGGTGACAAAAGAAAAAAATATAATCGATATTTAATAATTAAACAAAATAGTAGTAAAACATGAAGTAATTTTAACACTCTTCGAATTTTTTATGAAAGTGTCTTTTATTCAGTTATAATTAATATAAGTTACACATATAAAGAAAGACCACATATGTTTTGGCCTTTTTTGGCCCCCTTAAAACTGCAGCTTAAGCTCAAGTTCAATGGCGGTTTTGATGAGAAAGAAGTATTGGTTACTTATCTTATCTTACTTTATAATTTTTTATGAATTCTAGTATCAATATAGATGTAGTAATGGTTTCTTATCTTATCTTTATATTTTTTTATGAATTCTAATATCAACATATTATAATGTAGTAATTGATAGTAATAGTGACTTTATGTATTTGCCGACTCACCATTTCGCTCGTTTCGACCAGTCTTTAGGTGTCCAATGTAAACATTTAGGGTCGATCCTCAACAGTTTCTTCTCCATGGCTTTCTCGTGTTGTTGGATTGTTTCCTGTTATAATTTTTATGTATTTTTAATCATCAATCATCATCATCATTATCATTATCATCAATAACATTGTTTGAATTAAAGTAGCTTTTTATGTTTACCTTCTATTGTTTTTCAGCTACTTTCTAAACTACTCAAAGGATTTTGATATGGTGTTTACACTGTCAGCGTCGTTACGAGCGACAGATTCGTTAGTATTATATACATTAGTATTTTTATTATACAATGAAGAGATAAGTTTGTTTGTTTGGTTACGAATTAACTGAAATAATTATACGAGTTAGTTTCGTATAGTGTTTCACCTTAAAATATGAGAGTAATAGAAGATAATTAATTTTACTCGAAGGTAAATGGTAATGAAATATTCTAGAAATGTCGAAAAATATTCAATAATTTACAAATTCAAAAATTATAAGAAAAACGTAAAAAGTCAAGAACGCACGTCTTTTTACAATACTACTACTACTACACTACTTTTACAATACTACTACTATACTATTCTTATATAAAAATATATTTTCTGGTTCTATTTAGTATTTAGTATTAAAAAAAGACAATTGTCTAGTGTATGAGATCGGGCTCTTGAACTAGTTTCTGACCCCTGTGGTGACTTGAAATGGGTATTTTTTCTAAATTTCCAAGTGCACTCTGTCCACGAGACTATCGCTCGCGTATCGGTGAAGGAAAACATCGTTAAACACCTGAATGCCTAATAAGATAAAATATGATGTATGCTGAACTTCTCACGCCTTGTGTAAAAATTGAAAACTCGGGCATATTGTGAACAAGACAATCGCAAACAATATCGGAATATCTAATTTAAATTAAACATCTAATTTAAATAAAAAAGCGAAATAAAACTGAAGAGTAAATATTCCGTGTAACCGTGCCCAGCAATTCGGAGATATAAGGTTTGATACTTTAGTTTAATTTCTTATTAGAGGATTTTTTTTACCTGATTGACCGACACGATGTACTGTCCCTTGTAATAGTTGATGAGGTTGAGGTTCTGCAGCGTGCTGATAACATCCTCCTTCTTGATGCTCGTCAACTCACAAATTTCACTGAAATTCAATATATTTTTATTAATCCACATTGTTATAATATTCCGTGGTACGAAAACCCTATCAAAATTGTCTGTGGTGGTACCTCTAGCCGACATGATACCAGGATAACATCGCTAGTTTACCGATGACACGTGCCCAACAGTGGGACATAGATATGACATTTTTTTGAGCCAATAACACTAAAAAAAAAAAAGTAATATTAGAATAGACAGTGAAAATAAAATACTTAATAAATACTAACAAATTATTACTGCAAAGTAACCACATAGAACACTAATTATTAAGTTTTAAGCACCTATAGATTTTTGATGAGAATTTTTCGATTATAGTGAAACAATCGAAAAATCGAAACTACCCTATGATACGAATAATTCGAATAACTTTGTAACAGAAGGACATCTGACACCTCAGTCCTCCCGTGACCATGGTTGCTGTAAAGTATCCGAAACGTCAGGCTTGTAAAAAACTAAATAAACAGCGATAAAATCCGTAAAAGTTGTTTCATTATAATGAGTGAATTTAAACAAACGAATTTTAACGTAAACATAAGAAAACAATAAGAGTTTTCCGTTCAAATTTTAACTGTCTTATAATAAATAACTATCTTATATTTACCTAAATAATTCTATATTCTCATACTCAAAGGAAAAACATATTTTTTTGTCTAGGCATTATTAAAAGGTATTTGTTCACTGTACGGGTACTGTTTTCATCATTCAAAGAAGAAATTTAACTTACTTAATATGAAACCGATTAACTTACTTAATAGTTATGAGAGGTTTCTCGTTTTCTCCCACTGGCTTGATACTGATGAGAATGTCCAGTATAGTCTGAGCCCAATAACTCCTGTATGACAGTAGCCCGAGGTCCGACAAAGGTTTCTCCGGGGAACCAGTTTTACCTTCAAACTTTGATAATTCATAACCTAAAACGAAAACATGTAATAATACTCTAAAAACCACCTCTGTGGTTTAATGTTTCGCGCATTGGCGATCACGCCAGAGGTAGAGCTGCATGTAGAGTACATGCATCAGGTAACCTTATAATTCGAAGCGTTCAAGAATCCCGATTTAAACAAATTTTATACGAGTGATTAGCTATTGCCCGCAGCTTCGCCTGCGGTAACTAAGAATTACAACGGGATCTTAGTACGCAAAATAAGTAACCTTGTGTCCGAAAAACCCACATGTCTTACGGAACCCATTTTTTTTTTCAGAATAAAATTTAGTCTATGTTACTCATAAATAATCTAGCTTTCGAGTAGTGAAAGAATTTTTGAAATCGATCCAATACTTTATGAGCCTATGTATTACAACCAAACAAACAAAATTTTCCTCTTTATAATATTAGTGTAGACAATGTATGAATTGACAGGGAAGAAGCCGCGGGCCACATCTAGCTACAGTTCCTAATAATTCGTTTAACACGTTATAACTTACTGAACTCTATAAGCAGTGTTCCATAACCTTTCCTCTGGTACGGCGGGAGGGTGAGAATACAGGCTACGTTGTAGTCCTCGGTACTTTCTTTTTCTTTAGAAAAATATCCTACTATGTGAAACCCTGAAACCAAAAACATTATTCAATTGCAAAAAAGTTAATAATATGTGATTAAGGAAAATTAATTATTATGATTTAAGTGAAATGCCAATCTGGATTAAATCTTACGACACAATTTTTGTAAGACTAATTAAAAGAAGATGTCCACCATGTTTTTCAGTCTTTTTATGGAGCTTGATATTTCGATATTTTCTAAGAAAATCTGGCCTGTCAAAATATTTAGTTGTTTATTCACTTTAAATATATTTTTTAAGAATGAACACACAATTAGATATTCTGTGAATATTTCAAAATATGTATGTTGCCGTTATTATTATCCAGCAAATATATATTGTACCTCTAGAATCGAACTCTGTCATGACATAAAACAAAAATGGATCCGTGTCATAGTACAGGGTCTTGTGGTCCAGGAACAGCTTGGCGAGTAGACACAGGTTTTGGGCATAGCACTTGTTCTTCCTGCCGTCTATCTCGAAAAATGATATGCTGCCCTTTCTGTATATTTCATTGCCGGGGGGGTGTTTTAGTTTACATTTTATCTGTAATCAAACAAAATAACATATGAAACTAAATACGCAATAAGTTATTTCCTGTGATATTTAATTAAGTATATGTTTTGAAAATAATCTCACGTCTAAAATTAATCTAACAATACTTATATATTAATATTTATGAAAAGGGTAAATAATTACATACAATGATTTTCTCATATGAGACAAAGAGTTAAAATTCAATCAGATAGTTTTTTAGAAACGATTAATTAGTGATATACTTACAAGATGTCTTTCAAGGCACTTTTTGCTTTTTCTATATTTCAAACAGAATTCGCAAATGTATATACACGGGAGATTCACCATTTCCTGAAATTACAATATTTAACTGTATTAAATTATTATTATTATTATTAAAAGAGTGTAAACAGCAAAGGCCGGTATGCACAGTAACTAGAGAAGTTGCGTTTTATTTGATACCTCATTTCATATACATCATAGAAGTAAGCACTAAAGAAATAAACAAATAAAGACTACAAATCAACCACGTTAATGTAGAGACTAGACCATTATTAGTTTCAGAGCCATTATTTAAAGTCTATGGTCTACTTTTCAATCGGGCTTGGCCCACCACTCGTTCCCACCGCTGCAACTCCGGTATAGCCAGGATCGACTGCAGCAACAACTATAAGAACCTTTGATACGATCTCCGGGAGCCCGGGGGATACGTTAAACACTGCCCTGGGACCCGTAACGAAATTAATCACAAGAATTCAGGAGCAGTAGGAAATATTCCAGTTTCCCTCCCCGTTCAAAGCGGGAGACAGTACAGAATTGCAGTGACTGACAAAGTCAGTCTATGGATGTTGTTTGTCACTTACCACAAGGTTAACTGAATGTCAGGCCACTTCTAATATAATATAACAAACAATCTACTCAAATTCATCCAGCTAGGTCGCAGGTCACTGAAAAAGCTACAGCGTCTTGTAAAATTTGCGTCCGGCTTTTGGCTATTTGGCCACTTTTGATATTGGGTGACCTACATTTTAATGACTTTTTTCTCTTTTTATTGCATCATTAATTGTCATCGTAACTATATGTATACTACTAGCTATTTTCTCCCGGTCTTCCCTCGTTCCCGTGTGAATACGGGGATAACATATATTTTATGTTACTCGCGAATAATGTAGCTTTCAATCCATGAAAGATTTTGACAATGAATTTGGAGTTTAACAAACCAACAAACAAATTCACATTCACATTTACAATAATAATCAGGAATTAGGATATTCCCTATCTAGCTGGTACTTTATTATAGACAGATCAATGTTTTCTTTTTACACAACCTTTAGCTCAATTGTCATCGTACCTGCGGGTAGGGCGCGAAGTACCATGGCCGTATCCGGTGTCGGCCCAGTTCGATGACCTCGATGTTCTTCATGCGCGTGACGACGTCGTCGTGTCCGTGCGCCACCAGCGAGCCCGACGTGCGCGGCCGCGTGGTGGGCGTGGCCGTGCCGCTCGCCCCGCCCCCCACCGCCGGTATCGCCTCCTTGTCGTCAACTATGTCAGGGATTTCGGGCTGGAAATTTAATATAGATTATTATAAACCGTATCCATTGCTCGATATCTGAAACATTCATAGACCTTGGCAGTAAAATCAACACGTTTCACAATTATCCGACGTAGTAAGCGCTTATTTATTTTTAAAAGTAAATCTGACTATTAAAATATAAAAGTGTAAAAAAAATATTTTCTCCGAAACATTTGTTGGAATTCCAGGTTGGTTTAAAAACTTAGTCGTTAACGTAGTTAGTATTGCTTCGTTGGGAACTAACATTTCGAGCATCTACTCGTGTATGAATGTCAATATAAAAGCACCTCTATTTCCAACGAGTTCGCTTTCCTCTTTCTGTTGATTTTCTTTTGCAGCGCCGCCGCGAGGACGGCTCCTCCGTTGACCAGCGACGAGGAGTCGTTGACGAGCGTGGGGCTCGCCGGTCGAGACACCAGCTGCCGGGGCTCACCTGGTAGACCTACATTCAATTCAAATAATCTTTATTTCGTAGTAACAACTTGTACACTTGAAACATGTCAAATACAGTAAAACATTGAATAAAAACTCGTTTAAAATGCAGACTATATTTAAAAAAAACTTAAAAGTTGTTCTTTTTTTCAAAAAAAAACACAATACATGCGTACATTTAAAAATCATAGGTAACTCATATTCAAATGTGTGATATTTTTAATAATAATTCCTTATTTCCTAATAAACTTTACCACGCAAATGTACCTTATTAGTTATCAAAACTAACAGAAAGTTTTTGATAGTTTTCTAGGATCATATCACTACATATTATAAAACAAAGTCGCTTTTTCTGTCCCTATATCCCTTTGTACGCTTAAATCTTTAAAGCTATGCAACGGATTTTGATGCGGTTTTTTTTAATAGATAGGACAATTCAAGAGGAAGGTTTATGTATATAATTTATTAAGTTTTTATATACATTGGCTAAGATATAACAATAATTGTTGAAGGTGTCGGGAAAAAATAGGCCGCTTGGGAGTTTTCAACGAAAACGCTGCCTAAATCCTTTGAGATATAACAAAATAATGTATGGTGGAATTGTGTATCTTAAATAGGTCTACAAAAAAGTCCGCGATGGCATATGTCTATCTCTTAGGGATATCATACTATATCCATTTAATACTTAAAAAAATGGGCAATTATAACGTGATAATTTAAAAGTTATTTACACAAATACGGTATGAATCCTTATCATTTTAAATCAGTTAATTGGCATGTGCATTTTATGAAGATTATTTTTGCCCTTTACATCATGCAAATTAAATGAATACTTTAGGAGATATGGCAAAATCAAAATAATGCAAAAGAAAATAAATCGTGTTGCTGTGATACGCACGGGCGCGGGCGGTTGTCTGGTGTCTAAGGCCGTAGTGTATCAACTCTGGTAGACGTAACATTATGATCAATCATCAACGTATGGTGAATATAATATAATAATAGTATCCTAAATATGCCTACAGAAAATCTGCGAAGGGATATATGTCTTTATGTTCAAGATGACATATATTCATTTTAATACAAAAACTTAGTAATTATTAAAATAGAAAATGATCATCATCAGACATAATAAATCCGTAAACCTAAGTTCACGCGGGCGAAGCTGCGGGTAACAGCTAGTTAAACATAAATCTAATTGAATCAGGTAAAAACGTAACATTGTTCAATAAAAGAATAGCAAATTTTAATAAAGTTTCAAAAACTACAGTCAGTTTGTTTGTTCCTTGTATTTAACAAATACTCGTAACATTATACATTTTAATACATCCATTACATATAATGACTAGCCGTTGCCCTGCCCGCAGTTATTTAGATTCACGTTATATTAGGGTTCATATTGATAATTTTTATAGTCCTGCACTCAGTGATAAAGTACTTATCTTGAACCCCTGGACTTATTTAATTACTGATGGCGCAAATGGACATTTGGTTTACCTGATGGTGAGTGACACCTGCAGACACCCGGTACACGAGGATTGCAAAATATCCAGCTCTCCTAAAGGTTCGGAAATAACGAAGGAGGCAATTGGTTTCAAATAGTTATAATGCTAATTAGAAAGTGATTAACAATCTTACTTTTATCGATTTCATACTCCTGCTAATTAAAGTCATCTATTTCTAACAATAATTATAGCTAATAACAGGCTACTAAATTCAAAATCTCAATTCAAATCACACCATAACAAACACATTTACATTTTAGTCTTTATGTGAAACATTTTAGCGATTGGCTATATTATGTGCAATTAATTCTAACTTTGATCCGATGTTAGGATTATATTAACATCAATAAGAATTAAGAAATACATATCCATTATTTTGTATTATTTCTTTAGATATGTGCTACATTGAGTTAAGTTAATGTGCTTAAAAAAGGTTTAGGGAAATTTGGAGAGCATGCTTCAGTAAGTGCAAAAGTACTATGGAAATGCTATTAATGTTAAGTTAGCATTTTGAATCTGTGCTTATTTAATACATACATTTTATTGATGCTGAAATCTTAAAATGTGGTTCTAATGTTCAATAATCATAACTAAAAACAGACTTAGTTAAAACAAATCTTTTGTAGTTGTATTATTAACCACTTGATTAGGTATGTTAATTATTTGAGCAAGAATAGGTAAAATATAGTAAAGCAGTGATATTGTTCCTTTACATATTCAACTATACTTATATACAGAGTGTATTTTGTACGCTTTGAAAAACGAAGAGGTATGATAGTGTAGGCGTGGCCTGACATGATATACTTAAGTGAAAAAAAAAACACGAATGATTTTTTTTTTTGGTTGTCTTTTTTAACTTTTTTGTGTATAATCAGGTTTGGTAAACATAAAGATACAGACATTTGATGATAGTGCTTTAAAACAATCGTTTTTTGAATAAAACTAAAATGTAACAGCTGACTTACAGCCGCGTCGCGCGAGGTGTACGAACTCTCGCAACGCGCTCGACTCGCGGTCAGCGTGAATTCATAGCGTGTATGCATACATCGCGGGCATGTAAAATACATAAGTGCTAAAATCTTCTTAAAAAAACGTTTCTGAGATAAATGGTTATATGCATTATAATATAGTACATAAATATTACACTATCAGGCTTAAGTTTTTCAAAGCTTTCAAAATACACCCGGTATACTAAATAGGTCCCTTAAAAAGGAATTAATAGACCGAGAGGAGATCCTATATATACACATTGTTTGAGAACTGGCAATTATCTGAGGTAATTTTAGTCAAGAAAAGTTAAAAAAATTAACAGTGTTACTTGTAATAATACTAGTGTAACATTATATTTTTTTTTCATAAAAAAAAATACCTTATACAATTGCCAGTTGACATTTAATATAACACTCAATTTCATAACATACCCGATGGAAATTTTTGTGATGACCCATTGAGTGCATTGTTATGAGTTTTTTCTGTAAATTTTGGTTGAATTTGTTTTTCGCTAATTTCTCTTGTGTTGTTGAGAGACTTTTGATTCTCATTGCAGACATTATCATCTGCAGACAAAGCATTAACTTATATTATCATTTATAATCATATATAAATCATATGTATTATATCTGCTTTAAGTACAAGATTTAAAGAAAATAACATAAACTGTACCAAGCATATAACATAGCATAAAAAGGCACTCATCCACTTATTTTTGAGAAATATTTTGTTGCAGACTTGTTATATGTATTATAGCTTTGCATAATACTTCTCTCTGGGTAAAGTACTTTATTAATTGTGATAATCTATGAATAAATGTTTTAGGTATACAAGATGGAAAAATAGATATTTAAATTTTTGTATAGTCACACAATGAAAAGGTTTGTCACCATAAAATTGGTTTCAGTTTTCACCAGTGCAATAAATGAGGTGTAAAAACATATTAAACCTTTTAATTCTATTCCACTGGACCCTCAATATACTGGGCCTGTCTAGCACTCCATGTAATCTGATGTCTATTAATATTCCTCTTTTTTTTAAACTTTCACTAAGGCAAGGGATAATGTTTAGGGGATAATCAACTCCATCCAAAGATTAAAAAGTTCATAATATGTGCTTATGATTTTTTCATTATGTGACTACACATATTTTTTTAGTATATTATGAGACCGGTAACATATTATGACTATTAAAACAAATAAATACATAATATACAAAGGAATTGCTATTTTATAATACATATATGTTTTCCAAAACATTGAAGTACAAAGATATTTATTTCTAGTTTACTTTTAAGTTTACCATCTTGTACACCATTTTAAGATGTAAACAAACACTTATAGTTATTTAATATAAGGGCACAAAAACTAAAAAAAAATTGTAGGCTAGTTACATGCAATACATCTACCATAGTGAAATCTAGAATTAAAAAAAAATTAAGATGTAAAGCAATAACCTGCATAGACATCCATAACTGAGGCAATGTTAATTAACCTTTCTGGACCACAGTTTTATATTGCAAAAAAACAGATAAGTAAATTTAATTTACATTCTAAAAACATTGCATCAATTATCAATGTTTCTAAGGTAAATAAAAACTTATTTGTAAAAAACACAAGTCTAGAAACCAAAAAAAAAAAACACACATACTAAGAAAATTAGGCATTATGCCACCTCCTGATCCAATGTGGGTTTTCTTTGGAGTAGTAGTACCACCCGTTGTTGTGCCATCTCGTCTGGGGAACTGTACTTTACGTGTATCCAACCACGACTCTTCCACCCATTCATCCAAACGTTTGTTGACTGAAAGCGAAAGAAGTACATAGAAATATTAGCCAGAACGGTTTGTGAGTTTCAAGTGACAGGTTTGCAGGGGAGGGAGGAGACAGGGATAAGGAGGGCAAGACATCTGCATAACCTTTTGTTTTGCAAATGTCTAGGGGCCAATAACATATGGCTAATAAGTCAGAACCTTATGGTGAATACCATTCTATTCCTCATAAGGTTCCGAAATCTCTAATGCAATGTTTGAGCAGATGAGAATACACATATATGTAGATTTCAGCTAAATATGTTTATTTTTGTAAATACCATTATATTAATGTTGAATCTAAATCTTGTCATTTGACTATATGGTTTCATATTTAGAAAGTAATCCTATTGAAATAGTTTTATCATTATTAAAATTGCTTAACTTGCACTTTTAGAAAGACCACCACTTTAATAAGAATAGCATATTAAAATAATCAATTAAATTTATGTTATAAAACGCATTATTTAAAATATTGTCTTTAATATTTCTCGATTCTATAGCTTAATAATTTTCAAATATTGATGTAAGTATGTACGAAACACACAAAAAGTAATTAAACATTTGAAAATACAGAGTTTGTAATATTGAGTAATCCTAATAATGTTGATTTTATATTAATGATACTGATGATAAAGTAATTTAACTCACAATCGACATAATGTACATAATATCCTCTGTGTCCATGGGATTCTTTGATACTAATAATTTCAGCTAGGGGCCAGTCATCGCCTCCCTGCATTCGAACAGGCAAACGACATCCTTCCACCAACGATGCCTGAATCATCATTATTCATTAGTGAATATTAAAATAAAATATTATTTTATACGAAATTATATAATATAATTTCTATTTACATGTGAATCACAAAATGTAGATACATCATCTTCATTATCGTTCATATTTACGAGGATTCATTTAATTCAAGATTATAATGCTATTTAATAATGTTTGTGTTTTCAACAAGCGAGCTACAAATTACAATGACAGTTGACATTAAACTGTCCAAGACATAGAGTATAATATATTATATTGGTCCAAGCAAAGATAAATAAAAAGCATAGATAGCGTGTATCTTGGAGGATCTGAGTAGCTAATGCTGTCCTTTATTTTCTTAAGAAGTACACCATAAGATAAAGAGAGACAGATATGGCTACTCTACTTGGTCTCAAATGGTTCAATGGAGCCATTTCTTTGAACTATATTTTTGACAGATGTCACACCAGGATTAGTGTTGTGCAACCTTCATCGTAAGCTTTTGTGGATAAAATATCCTACTAATATTATAAACGCGAAATGTTTGTTACTCTTTCATGGAAAAACTACTGAATGAATTTTAATGATTATTTAAACTATTTAAAACGGGATATTTACCATGTCTCGTGAACATGACATTCGTAGACAATGTCGAAATATCGAGCTCCGCAAAACAATGATAAAAAACATGGTAAATATCCCGTTTTAAATAGTTTAAATAATGAAAATAACCATGTTAATTTAAAATCCTATATAGAATTTTAATGAAACTTTACAATACTATAGCTTATACATCAGAAAAACACATAGGCTATAATTTGTCAATTATAGTTTATTATATAGTTAATTTGATATTTATGACAGCTTAGCTACATCTATAATAGGGTTAAAGCGAGTAAATTAAAACACGTATGAAGATACCCATATTTTTTTATTTACTAAATGAACACTTGCACATATTATAATCCTTTAAACAATACGAGTTTGTTATATTGGTATAACTTTGTATAAATTGGGAGCTCTCTCCGATTTCTTCCGCACATAGAATCTGCAAATGAAAATAAAAAATAAAAACAAAATTAGTCTTGTACTTTTAAAATACCTACATAATCATGGCCTAAGATCTGTTGAAGAGGAGGAATAAATTTAATCCTAGTAATAGTAATAGAAAGTAAGAAAATCCCAGTAGTTACCACTGGTAACACATGGATTTTTTTTCTCTGCATTATACTGTTCTAGCTAAAAACAATATATTTATTAAAATAAATAAAAATTTCCAATAAAATAAATAATTCGTTGAAATTATTTTTAGTTTAATTCAATTTTATAATTTCATTTATTTAAATAATATATATAAAATAATCCATTGAACCTAAAAATCAATTTCATTTTTTTATTTTATAAAATAACTAGTAGCAACTTTGTCTTCATAGAATAAGTAATTTAAAAACTATCCTATAACCTCTTTGGGGTTTCACTGTCTCTATACAAAATTTTGGTATCGGAGAGCGCTGGACCGAATTCTGCCGCAGTCAGGATTTTATAATAGTTGAGAAGAAGAGATAAAAAATAAAATAAAAACATAAAAAAAATTGTTGTTGGTAACAACTGTAATAATTTGACAAAAATAAAATGAATTCAATAAATGGTTCACCTGTTGTTCATAATTAGTAGCACTTGAAGTTGTTGCCGTTGGATTCAACGTTTCATTTATCATACTTAGCAATAAGTTTCCTTTTTTTTCTCAATTTCTGCAAAACAAGAAAACCGTTCTGAATATACCTACTAAACACAGAAATGAAAATGAAGGCATTCTTTTAAATTTATGGGTTTGATACCTTTTCTTTTGTCAGCTATCATGTTAAAACTTGTTTAAAACAATAAAAAAGGGATCTCCAAGAGTTCCTTGTTTTGTTTTTCAGAAAAGCAGTATATTTATCTTCAGAATATAGATTCATCAAAGCTGACATGAACTCAATAAACAATATAATACGTCAATGTTGCATATTATCTGTTTGATTAAATCACACTAGCTTAGCCAAATAAGTATTAGAAGTACTAGCACTTTTGTGCATTAGACTTGTATAATCTGAACATGTACACTTACGGGTTGATATGATAGGGGATGATTAACAAATATTGTTGGCACTGCATGCAAATGGAGAGTTTTTCGGGTGTATCCCTGACGAAAGCAAGATTCTTCAAAATGTGCAGAGCATATCCTTGATTGATGACAGAGTATTGTGTGGGACTCCATTCCTCGCCTCTGTTTATATTTTTGATCCATTCTTCTCTTATAGAAATAGGAGTCAGTCGAAAACCTATTTATAATAAAAAATATCAGTAAAAGCCAGTGAATTTGGCACCAGCAAGTAATTAACTAGCCAGCATAGAGCTACACGATCCATAAAAATTACAAGGACAAACTCGCTGCAGGCAGATTCACTTATAAGCTTATCCTACCATAGCCTTTCTAAATTAAATATCGAACGTTATCGATATTTCATGTTACTAGTCGTACAACACTATCTGGTATGTAAAATGTCAAAATATCAGATTGTGTTATTTATAATTAGAATTATTATGTAATGATGATGCATATACGCAAAAATAAATGCATAAAATAATACATGCTTTTACAATGATCAAAATTCAATAAGATCTACAGGTATTTCATACCTTAATAAACATTAAATTAACAATATTTGTCTTTAAACTTACCGGTGGAATGATACATTTGAATTATTTTCACTTAGTACACCCATTTGGTGAGAATACCCTGGTACCACACACGCCACATTTCTTGTTAATTACGTAAATATAACTAAAAGTTCACTTTTAATACAAAAAAACCACAAATTATTAGCAAAACACAACAGCTTGTTTGGTATCCAGCTGGCTACCAACTAATATGGCCGCCGAGGCAATGTGGGGCGCATGGCCTGAAGATAGAGCTGAAGACATATTGCTATCTCGTTTCAACACAGGCAGTTTGACGTAAAAGTAAAGAGCGTATTAGTTATGAAATATGTTCAACTTATTATCCTCTATCTATGCTTTTTATTTATCTTTGGGTCCAAGACAATCACAGAGAATTGAGCAATATATTTTTTTGACAATTTATCCCCAATACAAAAAAGCAAGAGACTACAATCTTGCAGCCTAGTCTGCAGATAAAACATAATATTAAAAAATATTCGAAAAAACAGCAGGAAACCCTAAGGCCCGTGGCTTCACTCTTTAAGGCTCGTATTCTAAAACGTGATTTGAGCGCTGATCGGCGCTTGATACTAGTTTTGGTTAACACCAAGTCCAAATCACGTTTTAGAATAAGGGCCGTATTCAGAGACGTGACTTGAGCGCTGATCGGCGCTTGATACTAGTTTTCGGTACTGCCAAAACTAGTATCAAGCACCGATCAGCGCTCAAGTCACGTTTTAGAATACGAGCCTACGAGCCTTAGGCTCTATTAATTAATAATTATCATTCCTCATCCAGAACAGTCTCCGACTGTATAAAAGTAAACTGAGCTCCAAGCGGACTACCCCCATCAGGTGATTCCACAGAAATGGAGACCCGGTGAAGGGTGTGCGCAATACTGGGTCCCAAAGCTAAAAGGCCTTAAGGCCACAAGTATAGGACATTTAGAAAAAAATGGTCATCGGTCTTAGCCAGTTCCAACAGGAATAAAAATATCAAACTGTTAAAAATATCAAAATTCTGTTTTTAATTATTTAGTTACTATTTCCTATTCGGTTCGTTCAGAATAGTTTTTTATGTTTTAATTTATAAATAAATCTGTTTGTATTGTGATTGATTGGCCAATACTGCGGAGAATTATAATCTATTGCGGGTTTTTTTTAGGACTGCTTTGGCGGTTTTCTAAAGAGTTTGTTTTGAAAACTCAATCCATATTTTTTATTATAATGTAAGTGGCTGTTGAATGTTGTATTGTTCTGGATGGATGGATTTCTGTGATAGTTGATGGTTTTTCCACAGATTAAATGTTATATTTTGAGACAGAGATAGCAGCATGGTCTCTGGTCCTAGCCTGTTCTAACAGGAACAAAAGAAGTTAACATTAACCTCAAAACTTCAAAAGTCAACTAGAAAAGCGAAATTCTCGAATTATTATTTTGGTTAAAATTATTATATAGATTATATTTTATTCTATTAGATTATATCTTAAATAAACTATAAGAATTTTGACAAAATCTCTTGTTACCTTTTAACGTATTTAACATGGCGACTCCAAATGAAATAAGTGAAGCTGATCAAATAAAAACTGTATGTTTTTAATATTTCTGTATTAAGTTTAATGACTTATAGCAACAAATTTTAACAATTTTGGATAGTATTATTAATTATGTCTTTATTGTTTTAGTTCAAGGATTTTTTGGTTCAATACAATAAATTATCAGAACTGTGTTTCAATGACTGTGTGCATGACTTCACATCTCGAACTCTGCGCTCAGCGGAGGTAACTACCAAATAAAATAAAATGTTCAATAATATCAACGCAAATATTGGCTTGTTTTTCTCATCCTTAAAATAAATGTATAAACTACACTATTTATATTTTTAGGAAAAATGTACATCAAATTGTATGGAAAAATATCTACGAGCCAACCAGAGAGTGTCACAAAGATTCCACGAGTTTCAAATGATTGCTAATGAGAATATGTTAGCCATGGCTCAAAAATCTGGTAACCCTAGTTAATTTTAATATAATATAGCATTTTAACATTAGTATTCAATTTATTTGTACAAAAGAATAAAGTTGTTAGTTTTGTTGATGTTTTGTATCACTAATAAGCCTTGTTCTCGTATTTTATTAATTTCTATGACATGTTGAAGTAATATTAAAGACATGTATACTGAATTAATTATAATACTTTGTGTAACCTTAAGTTATATAAATAAAAGAATAAAAAAGCCTCAACAAATAAAGTCTAAAGCTATTCACATCAATTTTCTGTTACATCTAAATCATAGAAGGTTAAATAACATAAATGATTATCTATACTAATATTATAAAAAGGAAAGATTTGTACCTATGTTTGTATGTTTGTAATGAATAGGCTCAAAAAGTACTGGACCAATTTCAAAAATTCTTTCACCATTCGGAAGCTACATTATCCACGAGTAACATAGGCTAAATTTTATTCTGATAAAAATAGGGTTCCGTAAGATATTTTGGTTTTTCGGACACAAGGTGTAAAAAATGTTATTTCGCATACTAAGATCCCGTTGTAAATCTTAGTTAACGCAGGCGGAGCTGCAAGCAACAGCTAGTATTATATAAAAGAATGGCTATACAAACTAAACATGTTTGGAAAAATCCATCAAAAACTTAGACTTAGCTTAGCTGAGGTCAGTAAATGACAAGCAGCAGCAATGCTAGTATGATTATTTAGCTCTGCAATGAAAAAAATATTTTACTATGCAAAATTATGATCAGATTTCTGCAACTTTATATTTAGAAGTTAATAGGAACATTGTTGTAAATTTCTCCATATTAAGTTATTGAATTAAATTTAATAATTAAATCCTTTTTTACTTCTATTATATTAACATTAAATCAGATGCTCTAAGATGAGGGGTACATGAACATCCTTACTAATTTATAAATCGGAAAGTAATTATCTGTTTCTTCATGTCGCAACTAATGAACAAAGTCAAAGTCAAAATTGCACCATGCCAATTTAATGAATACTTTAGGACATCGCTACGACAAAATAAAAATAATGCCGTTGCCGTTCGTGTCGTCGTGATTCATCATCTGTGCCACGAGTCTTTTCAAACATTAATGACCTGCCAGTACCAAATATTAATTTTGAATTGTGTATCCACTAAAATGCCCACAGAAAAGTTAAAAGCTAAAGGCTAACGCCTGGTTTCTGCAAGGTTGGTCAAAGTGAATGTCTACTAACATGGCTGTTTATAGCCCTACGTACAAACTGTAGTTAAGAACGTGGACGTAGGGGCTTATAGCAGTTAACATACGATTCCAGAGACAGCTTTTCTTTGTAGTGGCTAATTAGTGGCTGTTAAATTATTTAATTTGATTAGCCTGTGAGTTGACAGGCTAATCAAATTAAATAATTTAACCACTAAACATACTAATACAATGGTCCAAACGTAATATGAATAGTCGCAATTTAGATGACAAGTTTTGCTGGTTGAGCGCGCCTTCTTTACTAAGTACTAGTTTAAATCTTTGAACCTCGTCACTTTATTCCTTAGCGTATGTGTAACACAAATCAGCAGCATCATTATCAGCCTCTATCCGTCTACTGTCGAACATGCCTATGTCCCTCAATAAACACCAAGACGACTGACCCTTGCCACTTTTTTTTATCAAACGGCGCTGTGCTAATGGCCCTAATGCTTTGTCTGAAGTGGGGTGAGCCGGTTGGTATAACCCAGTGATATAGTAAGTGGGGGGTTGCCCCCCGCCAGCCGTGGAGTGTGACTTCCACGGCTTCATGGCGTCGGGTACTTGCCACTCGCATCCAAGACGGGTACTGCACAGAGATAAATATGATCATAATCATGATATTTAATTACACAAATATGATTTTGAGCGACGACGGTCCAGTGGTGGACGGACTCGGCCTCTAATGCGAGAGGTTCCGGGTTCGATCCTGACCGTCCGTGTGTGCCTTGAAATGGGTTTTTCTTAAATGCTATGTGCACACACGAGACCATCGTTCGCTCATCGGTGAAGGAAAACATCGTGAGGAATCCTGCATGCCTGATGAGATTAAAAGTCTGAAGGTATGTGAAGTTCACCAACCCGCATTGGGCCAGCGCATCGATGAACTATGGCCCCCAATACCCTTCTCGCCTGATTTCGAGGAGGAGACCCGTGCCCAGCAGTGGGACATATTAGGGTTGATACTTTTAATATGATTAAAAATTATAAAAACTTGTAATTTTACGCATTTATTAATTTTATTAAAAAAAAGTTATTTTGAACATATTTTATCGCACCTCGGTAGAGGCGGTGAAAAATCGAGAACAAATGAAGACTGCGAACTGGTATAGTCGAAGTGATAATCATTGAACTTGGCTTCAACGCTATACTTCACTTTGGTGTCCTGCGTATCGCTTGGATCTGTGTTCAGAACGTACTTCAGCGGATACGGTCCGGATGGCGCGTTGCTGGTGTCTGAAGGTTTGGTGCAAATGCTGTATTGCCCCCCATGTCTTATTACCCTTATTAGCGGTTGGGTTGGACTTTGCTTGCAAGGAGATGAACACGGAGTAGGAAGACTTAATAGTGGAGGGCAGCAAGGCCTCGTTTTAGTGCAGACCGAAGGGCAAGGGATGCATTCACGTGACTTTATGCAGTTGTGCTGTTCAATCCTTCTCAAAACTGAGCACGATATGTGACCAGGTCGCCAGCCGCAACGCAACTGAAATAAAAAAAATCTTTGACATTATCAGAATCTTCTGGAAATTTTATAATTGACTAGATGTTTTTTGGTCTCTATCAGTGACTAGTCATAATCTACTTGGAATTTAGCGGCTCTAGAAGCTGCTACTGCTAATTACTCGAATAAGTAATTCTTGTTGGTATAGTTGGTTTCTCAAAGTGCGAAAGTCCCCTGCCGTCAGATTTACGTAATGGTGGCTTGATAACTGGCAGGCGCGCCACTCGCACGCGCCACTCTTACGTAAAAATATTTTTTTATTACTTACTTTTGACACTTTAACTTACTTATTTGGGGGGCGAAAGTTTGAGAAACCCTGGTATAGACCATAATGGCAAAAAGTATGGACCACCGTTACTAAATACTAGGTTTTGAATTGCTCTAGCTCCACTACCTACTGCTGCTGGTAATTATTAAATGATTCTGTGAAACGATCGCTGGGAAAGCTAAAAACTGTCCAGTAGCTAAGTGGGACCCATAAAGTACTTTTATGCAATAAGAAGGCACACGAACAGTCGGAACCTTAGGGCTGGTTGACACGATGGTAGTTCACGCACAATAAATGTTTTTCGAACGCATTCACTTATGTGCAGACGGTTCTAGAACGCTCGCATGCGAGCACGAACACCGTCGCTCGAACGCGAACGAGTTCATTCATGTTTATTAACTGACGTTCGAGAGGAGTCTCATATTATGAGTACGAAAAAGTTTTGTTTTAGCATTTTTTATGGATTTTCGCGTCGTCGTGCTATAATAGACGCTAAAATTGAACTTACACACGCCACACCTTCGTCTATAAACTTTTTGCAAATAACGAGTCAGAAAAAACACAGACGAGCTCGACTGAGATGTGGAATAGTGTAAACCGTTTGACAAATGCTTCACCAAAGCGAGTTTTCTCGTTCGAGAAGGCGGCATACTTGTCGTGCGAGGAACCTCGAATCGTGTCAACCAGTCATAATGGCGATTAGCACAGCCAGGTCTCGATAGGTAGATTTAAGTACCTGATGATCCGGAGAATCCTTCGCTGTATACATCCATCCCAGATGTTTTGGAACCGGCCCGGGTTTTACCTCATCTTTTGATAAGCATTTATGTTTTGGTAGGTCACAACGACCAAGACAACTGACTGAGGATTTGTTTGCTAGAAATAAATATAATATACTATAAGTATTATATCGCAATCACATAATAACTGTAGACAGCTATTGAACGGGATAATTTTTTCTCGTTCCGTTGAAGAAGGTGTTCTTCTACTCAAAATCTCATAATTAGAATACGCTCAATTTAACTTTGAAGTTAGCGTGAGAGACATGACATGAGTCACGGACTTACAGAAGTCAAAAGTAGGCTAATAGTAATTAATTAATAATAGTAATTACTCAAGAAATGTAGAATCATTTCTTGAGTACACGAGACCATCGTTCGCTTACCGGTGAAGGAAAACATCGTGAGGACACCTGCATGCCTGATGAGATTGAAAGTCTTTGAAGGTACTTATGTGAAGTTCACCAAACCACATTGGGCCAGCGCACCGGTGAACTATGGCCCATTTACCCTCCTTGCCTGATTTCGAGGAGGAGAGCTTTGCCCAGCAGTGGGACGAATTATAAGGGTTGATACTTTAAACGTAGACATACTTACATTTACCAGGCTTGCAGCAACATGCCATTTTGAAAATTTCAGGCAGATCTAAAAAATATTCGTTTTGTCAAAATTTTATAAACAGTGCATCCTCTATTATTGCTATAAAAGAAATCTGTTCTTGGAATCATTAGTATTTTATTGGAAGTTATATATAATAAGGAATCCTGATGCAAAAAATATTTTTAGGGGGATCAAAAATGATGGATTTCTTAAGGCAAGTAGGGGAACGGTAAGTAAGTATATCATTATTTAATGTTACTTCCTTGTGCTCATTGGGATCTGTATTTTATGATTTTTAAGTCAAGCTTACAATAGTTCAAATTGAAATAGCACAGAATATCCTACTAATATCCTACTTTTCCTACTTATATTATAAACGCGAAAGTTGTTAAGGATAAAGGATGTTTGTTACTCTTTCACGTAAAAACTACTGATTAGATTTTAATAAAACTTTACAATAGTATAGCTTATACATCAGAATAACACATAGGCTATAATTTAACCCCTTACTCGCACGGGTATTGGATGTACGCGGGTGAAACCGCGGGGCGCTGCTAGTAATTTAAGAATAACAAAATATACTTACTTATCGTATGTGGAACATTTTCACTCTTGTCATGGTAGTCTTTTTGTCTATTTTTCAATAATAGACTTTGGCTTGAACATTATTTAGAATAACATGACAAACGCGAAACATCCACTTTCGTCAAATATTGTCACCAGTGTGAATTTTGTTGACAGTAGAAGTAGAACTTTTATTAGAATATCACAATTAATGTTTTATGCCAGTATTATTTTTATAAAGATTTTTCTTGTGTGGATATCGCGTGGATCAGCTGTACTAAAAGGTCTTGCCTTTCTACAGGAATAAAAGAAACAAGAGTTTATCTTAGTTCAAAGATTGACTAGAGTGAAAAAGAAATTATACACAATCCAATTCAAGGTTTCAGTGTAGGTATCATCTAAATTTAAATAGTCATACTGCGGTCAGCTCAGCTTCGGCTATGCCACGGAGTATAGATATAGGGAGTCCGAACGATATGGGCTTTTTCGTAGTATTCACATACACAATAATAAACCCTTTTTTTTTATTTTTTTTTTTGATGACGCAGCGGAAATCCTTTACGACCATACCAGGGCCTGGGCGCTGGCGTGTGTGGGGACTCGCATTTGGGTGCCCTACCCCACTAAAACCGCTGCGTGAGCCTTCAGCCGCTATATTTGAGGGACCCGGATCTGTGCAGGCGACGGGATACCCTCAGCGACAGACTGGTCCCGGCAAGACCAGATTCTCCACAATAGGGGGACTGCCCGGCTACGACTTGGCAGTCCCCACGACGTCGTGTCTAGCAGGGCCCAGGTTCCCATCCCGAGCCCGACACGAGTACAGGGGTGTTACTGGAAGCGCATTAGGTAGCGCCTCCGACGCACCCCTGTTCGTCGTCTACGGGGGGAGGCCTCATTCGCGGCCTCCTCTCTCACCCGTTCGTCGGCCTCCTTCTGGGACATTACTGTCTCGCAGAAAGAAGCCATTGCCGTCCAGGACTCGTCACAGCCGAGCATCGCAGTGATGAGGCTCGACAAAGACAAGTCCCCTCCAACAACAGACGTCAGATCGTGACGTAGCGCCGCCCATCTCGGGCACACCTCGAGGGTGTGCTGAGCAGAGTCCACCGCCGCGCCACAATCGTGACATTCCGTCGTCGGCTCCTTGCGGGCCGTCCGACACAAGTAGTCACCAAAGCATCCGTGCCCGGTGAACACAATAATAAACCCAGATCTAACTGCGCTAAGATCGGTTGATTATGCTGACTCCGTGACTTATGCTGCATGCGTGAGTGCTGACCATAATATCTTTGTTTAGATTAGGTACATAATAAAAACCACTCATTAATTATTCTTTTTTATTTTAGATTTTGACTTACAATTTTTGATGCAAATGTTATTGGTAGTTTTTATTATAAAAAATATTATCAAAATAGTCAGAATGAATACGAGTATGATATCTAGGCTATAGTATTGATAGACAGGGACATCTGCTGAGGGCGCTCTGAAGGTGTAGTTGGGGTAGCGCGCTGCGAACTCGGTCCAGTAGACCGCCGTGTCCAGGGCGGACTGGGGCCGGTCGTGCCACGCCCGGGACAATACCTTCACGTTCTCTCGGAATCTGGAAAACAAGACCACTTGAAGTGTCAAATAATAATTATCTAAAAAATATTTTTGACGTGACAACGTCTTATAATTCGACGGAGAATCATGCGGTGTTACCTCACTCTGAGGCGTTCTATTTAAAGCTTTAAGTGCAAACGAGAGCGCAGAACGAGTGACAAAGAAGCATAATCGGCCCATCAGTATTTTCTTATGACGTTGTCACGTTCAACTATCGTCAGTAAACCGACTTTACAGACAACCGATTTTTTTTACATCTAAGTAGGTACCATCCTATCGGTAGGATCAATACGCTTGTCTATGGTCATGGGTGATACAGGCCACTTTACGGATTTTATCGCGAATTTGTTTTGTAGGTAATAACACTTACTTTGGGTTCAAAACTTTGTTGAAAGCCGCCAATAGGTTTTCTTTGGTAAGGTTTTCAATTTGTACAGTAATTCCTAAACCTGATTGTTCCACCATTGCGGCATTTCCAGGCTGATCAGCGTATATAGGCATCGCGATGATCGGCACTCCATGATGGATACCTTCAGTACAACCAGCCATTCCAGCGTGGGAGAAGAATGCAAGAGTTTTCCGATGACCTGTAATTATGAGATTAAAATGTGTTAAAAATAACATTAATTCAATACTTATTTTTCCATCATACATGCTGAACATTATATTTGTGGCCATAATTTAAGCCTTTGATTAGAAGGGGCAATAGTATTAGTGCTTACAAATGACTTAACCATCGATCGACATAATTGGTATTATGGCATAAAGGTATCTAAGTATATCACACTATTTTTTGTATCTCAATTTCTGATATAGGTAATACATAAGTTATATACGTTTTAAGAGATGCGTTCATGAGAAGTCAAGTGTTTGTAGACATGTATTATAAAAATAGCTGTCTATTGACTAGACCAGTTTGGTATAAAAAGACCCAATGGCGGTCTGCAGGGTTTCTGCTAGTATACTCTGTGAAGGGCGCAACTCTACTGAATTATATTGAGGTTGGAAAGATTGAATAGTTATTCGGACATTCCTGCTGCGATTTTGATGTCATAATTATCTTTGTTAATTATTCAAGTATGTATTATACTCTTACCTAGAATATCGTTTTGGGGCAGCCAATTTGACACATAGAGTTTACTTTTATTAAATCGCATAATCTCCTGCTCCCATTTCCAAACAAACCTTTGGGGTAGATTTTCTATAGCTCCTAGAATTGCCTCTACCTTGTCTGTTGCGAAATTTGAGTTTTTTATAACAGTACCAAAACTTATATAGATGATGCCTTGTTCCGCTTCGTCCATAAACTTTTGTAAGTCCTGAAATGTGTTATTTAAATGTTTTATTATTGATATTGTTATTGCGCTGAGATAAGATCTCATGCACCCCAAACACAAGACCATCGTTCGTTCATCGGTGAAGGAAAACATCGTGAGGAAACCTGCATGCCTGATGAGATTTAAAGTCTTCGAAGGTATGTGAAGTTCACCAACCCGCATTGGGCCAGCGCATCGGTGAATAATGGCCCAAATACCCTCCTAGCCGGATTTCGAGATGACCCGTGCCCAGCAATGGGACATATGAGGCTTGATACTTTACTTTTTTTTTACTTTTACTGGAAGTAACATAGAATACATTATTTTTTTTTCTAAAGCGGGCTAAGCCTCAGAAACTGGTAGTGTATTAAAAAAATGAATATATAAACATACTTTTGGCAATGGTTTTGTTTTAACGACATGATAACCACCCACTTCGATCACGTTAGCTGGAAGTAATCTTGATCCAGTCAAAATAAAATTATCATACAGAAGAAGAAATTTCACTTCACGCGCCAAACTCTCTAATGGTGGGATATCATCGAAATAGCGAGCGAGTGTTCGTTGGTCTCTCCTTTGTCCCAAATAATAATATATTAATTTACAATACGTCGTTATTATTGCTGATTCTACTCTCTGAAAAAGAGTTGGTTTTGTTCCGCCAGTGGCATATATTAAAGGCGTGAACGAGGGGTTATCGGGAATTCCAAATCTTCTGAAGTGCCATGGCAACAGCACGTGCGATGTAGCTCCAATAACGGGTGCTTGGAACTTGTATGCCACACCCAAAGCACAATCGCTGTTAAATTGTTCAACAACGACGACATCAAATCTTTGTTTCTTAGCAATTAGTTCTTGTACTTCTTTATTTGCTAAGAGAATTTCACAGTCTTCTCTAGCAGAATTCATCAAAACGATTCTAGTATATAGTATAGTAAGATGTCTATTAAATATTGGAAAATCATTTATCCCGCTCGAAGGCAGTGGTCGAGCTGTACTAGTGAGTTTTATATCATGATAATTACCAACGGGTTCAAATCGTGGAAAATATGATATGACCGTTAGGTTATGTCCTCTCCTGGCCAATTCTTGTAAATACTCACGAAACACAATAAAATGACTTTTGCCCGGATAAGGAAATATAGCTAAAATGTTCAGTGATAACCCACTACTTATTGTGGTCAACAGTACCACCACTGTTAATATTAATTTTTCACACTTCATTTTCAAACACAGTCCTAACACGCCCTCGTATCAGAGAAGCGAAAATATTACTGAGAATATTGAATATTTATATTCAATTTTGACTAAAATTATTAACCTGTTTATGTTGAATTGTTGTTTTAGTACCGTTATTTTGCGTGAAATATGTGTATTATATAAATATTTATACATTATTGTTGTAAACTATATTTTTAGAGTTTCTCACCTAAAGGGTAGAACGGAAACCCTATTTCTAAGATTTCCTGTCTGCCCGCTTGTCTCTAACCAGACTGTATCTCATGAACCGTTATAGCCGTGGTAGACAGTTGAAATTTTTAGATGAGCAGATGCTCATCTACTTTTCTGATGAAGCTTAAAGGCCTTAAGCCCAACAGCATAGTTCCATTCGAAAAAAAAGTGAAATTTTCTCAGATGATGTATTTCTATTGGCGTTATAGAAATATACAAGCACTAAAAACCAAATAAAATCAACATTTAACGGGTAATCTTATACAACAAATTGTTTTTGTCTACTTATATGTATAATTGTATATAAGATTCCTCCGTGTTCGAATCCGAGTCGCACTTGACCGATAGTTTTTGTATGTTTTATAAAAAACATGTCTTAAAAAGTTAAATAAATATCTTATAATAGCCTAATATATATGGAAAATATATTCAGGTATTTTAGAAAAAAATGTTTTACAAAGGATCAATATTGCTGTAATTTGTTGATCTTAATAGTAAAATAAACAAATGCAACGCTATTGACCCGAAAGGCATAATAAATAACATTGATAAAGTAGACATATTATAAACTAATGGATTTTTTAATAGCACGCCGTTCACCACTGTTAGTATGCTTAGGTGCGCGGGAAATTCAAAAAAAAAAACTATTTTAGGTGCGTCAGGAATTCAGACCACATATTACGAATCCGACATAATAATCACCCGGGCAGTGCCTGCAATAACATCGTCGCTAAAAATATGTATCCCTAATAATTAATATATCATTATAGTATAATCATTAATCAATAGTATAATAATTATTAGAAATAACTACTCATCGACAATAGGGATGTTGACTAATTTTTTTAATTGATTTTATTTGATAGATATACTATAGACAAACACGAAAAAAAGACTTTTGTAAAGAAATATGTCCAATTTAACAAAAAATTAAATAAAGAAAAATAGTTTTTAAAATTGCCCTTGAAATGCTCCAAGCGTCATTACGTCACACACCGCATTCAGAGCTCGCGCTATGTTAGGTGAGTTATGACAGTTTGTACTTAACTCAATGTTCAGTGACGTCATCGCCTTATACGCGTTTGCAGTCACGTGATAATGCATGATAAATAACGCATTTTAAATTAATTTTCTAAATTTTAAGAGAAATAAGTAGACTTTTAAAATGTTATTTTAGGTTTTCAAATACTGTATTTAATATGTAAAACATAACTTTACATGAATTTGTAACATGTGTCAACATCCCTATTTATTAAAGGTCGTTCGAACGCATTTGTGAAGTTATCACAGACATTTTTTTCGTTAAGCTATAGCTAAGCTAAGCTATCGTTAAGATATAGCTATTCTAATGGCCCAATAATTTTATCTTTCGGTTTGTTTTTTGGGTTACCTCGCTGACTGTGGAGACTTCTACTACACGGCCTCCTCTCGTCGGGTTTTTGTCTGTGGTGGGTCCATCCCGTGTCACAGTCGGATGGAAAACAGACTTCGCATTTCATCAATCAATCAGTCCAGTGAAACGCGTTTCTATTACATAATTTTTGACGGTTTACCGTAAGGCTTGTGAATAGTTTTTCAGACAAAAGGATAATTATGATTAAGGGGTGGGGCGGCAATTCCTCCTTTTGGATTGTCTTTATGTTTTTTTTTTTATTATTCTTAATTTATTTAGGGGTTTTATTCTTACAAATATGCCAACCCCATTGTTCCCCTAGCTTTATTCACAAAGAGAGAGAGAGAGTTTATGTTTATTTAGTCTTTATGTTTATTTCACACTTAAAATTTGATAATTCGGTTTTCTCTCTAGATTTAAAAAAACATCCGCATTCGTCTCTCGTATGCACAGATTAATAAATAAAGACAGATGAAGCATGCCGAACACCCGAGTCACGCTTCAGTGCGAATACAAATATACAAAATTGACATAGCGTCGTACCACAAGTCGTACTCTAAACGTCTATTATTTATAGATTGTGTTCGCTTTTGGATTTGTATTCGCTTTGGTGGTGTCACTCGACAAAAAAAAACTTCATAGTCTTTAGGCTCAATCGGTAGGTAGGTAAGCAGATGGCTCACCGTGTGTCAAGTTTCGCTTTGTAGGAAAATTTAAGTGATAGTCGCCACTGCAACATTTTTTACATTTTCTTGTAATTGACATTTTAACACGCGTATGTGGCTCCTCCAATAATTAAAAGGTTTAATTCGTGTAAATGGTGTAAATGACTATGTTCATTTAAGAATAAATTTATTTCAATTAATTATTTTTTTTCCTACTTTTTGACATTTGAATAGAGCCGAAGAGATTTTTGTTTATTTTTCGGCAAACTGTAAAAATTGTTTTCACAATATAAAACAAAATTATGGCGATTAAAGTACAGACGAACAAAATATCTATATTGTAATACTGGTAGAGAGGGACATCTGCCGAGGGCGCTCTGAAGGTGTAGTTGGGGTAGCGCGCTGCGAACTCGGTCCAGTAGACCGCCGTGTCCAGAGGAGACTGGGGCCGGTCGTGCCACGCCCGGGATAATACCTTCACGTTCTCTCGGAATCTGGAAAAATTATAACTATTTTAAACTGGATATTTACCTACTATATGTATTATGTTTACGATAATTACAGCTAAATGTGCCTTCAATTAGAGGTGGATGCGGAATGCACAAGTGACATCTTGACACATAACTGCCCCTCTAGACAAGTGGCAAACGCTCCGAAGCTCCGTTGCGATAAACGCAAAAAATAAAACGCCATAGGGTTGTCACATACTTAAAGTGTATGGTGTACATTTTAAAGGACATGATTTTGTTCTTCAAAAATTTTGCAGCAACCCTATGTAGTTAGCGTATAACGCAACTGCATTATATCGGAGCGTTTGCCACTTGTCTAGAGGCCAGAGGGGTTATACTAAAGAAAGACGATTACACTTAACGAAGCACAATAACACACAACAAAAACAACATTTATACAATTAACAGATCGTAGAGCACCGAAAAAATGAGCTATATTCTTCCTTCTAAATAATTTTTGAACAAGTTATTAGACATTATAGTACATGTAATTAATTACATGCAAAATAGGCGCAAAATCGTCGAGTTGCGGAAACCAGCCTGACCTCAAGTACATGTAGTATAGTGTGTGATAGCTTGTACAACTATATGTATACTGTCATGTTTCGAAATAATATAGTGTTATATAATAATATAGTAAGCATATTGTGTATTACCTTGGATCTAAAACCTTTTTGAAAGCTAACAGTAAATTCTCTTCTGTAAGGTTCTCTGCTTGTACTTTCACTCCGAGGCCACTTTCCTCAATTGCTGCGGAATTTCCTGGCTGGTCACCAAACATGGGCATCGCTATCATGGGTACACCATAGTGGATCGCTTCCGCAGTTCCACCCATACCAGCATGGGAGAAAAATGCAAGTGTTTTGGGATGACCTGTTTTTATAAAGAAATGTTCAAGCGGAATTGTACAGATTTTGAGAATTCATCTTAAAGTAGCAACCCATATAATATGTCTTACTGCTGGCATGGGTCTCCTCCTCGGAGCGAAGGGTGTATCCGGTATCGGGCCATAGTGTATCGAGGCGCTGCGCTGGCCCAATGCGAGTTTGTGAGCTTCACACACCTTCAAAAACTTTTAATCTCATCAGGCATGCAGGTTTCTTCGTGATGTTTTCTTTCTCTATGATGGTCTTATTTCAAGGGGGGGATGCTTAATATTTATATACAACGTAATCTATTTTACAACGTTAATCGAAAACCATTTACACTCTAGTACGAGTGATATTTGTTTAGTTGCTATATTCGAATACCGACCTAGTATGTCCACTTGAGGTAGCCAATCAGAAATGTATAATTTATCTTTGTCTATTGCCAGAGTGTCATTCTCCCATTTCCAAATGAATCTTTGGGGCACATTTTTCATAGCACCCAATATTGCGTCCAACTTGTCTGCGGGCATGGTCGAGCTTTTTATCATAGAGCCAAAACTTATATAAATTACTCCATATTCTGCATCGTCCATAAACTTCTTCAAATTCTGAAAGAACACCGAATTCAAAGTAACGTGTGATGAAACTGGTTGTTACTTGTCTACAAATTCACAGGCATTAAGTATTCAGCCAAATCTGAACTATATTATGATCATTTGCGTAGTTTATATTATTTAGTCATATTAATGCCGGTAAATTATATTTTAATGCGATTTAAAGAACTAACACATACTGTACTAAAAACATTACTTTTTTATATTATCGCTGTCCTTGGCGGTAATACCAAAAATCGCATTTTACAGCCCAAAGTGATTCAAAACGGCCGCTCAAAATGCCAAACAGATTGTCGACGGTAACTCTAATTGCATGACTTTAACTCATAAACACCGACTACCGAGATTAAGGAATGTGAGAAAATAATAAGAAGTAACTTCCACTTCACATCTTGAATGTACCAGCCGATACCTTCAGGGTAATCTCATAGTCAAATCTTTAGGTAATGTTTCTAAGAGTGATACAATAATGTTACTAAGTCATTAGATAATTTTTGATGTAAAAAGCGGTTGCTGTCATTTATTCTCAAGAATTATTAATAAGAATTCTGATGAAAAGCAGAGTGTTAGAATGATACGGGTATGAGAGAAGCCAAAAATCAAATGACATTGATATAGAAAAAATGTGGAAAAATGTCTCAAAACATTACAGTTGTAAAAATATTTAATGCGACGTATAATTGTTCACATATTAAAAGTATATAAAATGTATTTATTGATAGCAGCTATTATCTATAGTATAATATGGAGCGTGACATTCATACATAATCTCTTTTTAACAAACAATATTTAAATTAAATTCAGTTTGTAACTTTACCAGATAAAACATATATTATACACTAATGGAACAAAATCTGCAACTGAATATAAAATCTGATATAATAAAGTTGACGAAACAATGAAATAGCTTTGGTTCACCCAACTGTAATACTTTAAAAAATGTAAAAAAATTGATTGAATTGAAAAAAAAAATTGCGTTCATCGACGTGAGACGAGCCATACCATGGACCATGGTAATTGATCAGAGCCGCCCATAAACAATTTATAGTAAACAGGTAGGTGATCTTGAGACATAAGATTGTAAATCTAAACTTAATGCAGGAGAAACCGCAGACAAAACTTGTATAACACGCGGCTGTGGTTATTACAATATTAAACTTACTTTCGGCAATGGTTTCGATTTAGCAACGTGATAGCCACCAACTTCTATAACGTTAGCTGGAAGCAATCTTGACCCAGTTAAAATGAAATTTTGATACACAAGGAGAAATTTTATTTCTCGCGCCAAACTCTCCAACGATGGGACATCATCGTAATACTGAGCGAGCATTTGTTCGTCACTTTTTTGTTCGAATAAATAATACAAAGATTTGAAATACGAATTTAAAAATAATATTTCCATTCTTTGAAATAAGTTGGGTTTTGTACCGGTATCTTTGAAACGAAAGGGCACAAATGCTGGATTTTCTGGAATTCCAAATCTGTCATAATGCCATGGCATTAGTAAATTTGTTGTTATTCCAACAACAGGTGCTTGAAGATTGTATGCTACACCTAATGCACAATCACTGTTAAATTGTTCTACAACTACAACATCAAACTTTGGTTTTTGAGCTATTAGTTCTTGCACTTTCTCATTTGCTAGCATTACTTTACAACTGTCAATTCCTGATGTCACTAAATGTATACCTATAGAAAGTAATGTGAGGTACGATTTAGCGAAGGGAAAATAATTTTCAAGTATCTGAGATTTACCGGCGATACTTATGTCATGATAATTGCTTCTAGGTTCTTCTTTAGGGAAATGTGAAATGACGGTCAAGTTGTGGCCCCTTTTAGCTAATTCTTGTAAATACACACGAAACGTGATAAAATGACTTTTACCAGGGTAAGGGAATATTCCTAATATATTAAGCGTGTTTACTGAGTTTGCTGTGGCGAATAATATCGCTACATTTAAAATTAACGTTCTAAATTTCATTGCCACGATTTCGCTCAGCACACGACCGCTAGTTGCCAAGCTTACACACAACTGTTTATATCCATATAATTTTATACACACAGAGAGTTTTATTATTATCGCAATATTCCAGTTTTGAGTCGCTACTCCGGTTCAATGGAACCAGTGACATGACCCATTAATTTTGATTATCCTTTATAAGATCTGGATTTACATATGTAAACTTGACTTTACCTGCAATTTAACCTGCCATAACATCAAAATAAAAAGTATAACAACTTTCTTTTCTTTCCAATAATATAATTGGACTGGTAGTTATAATAAAGATAAGGCATTATGAATAATAAGGCAAGCCCTTTGAATTTAGATATGATATTAGGCTAGAGATAGATTCATAAAAGTTGAACCAAAAAAAGGAAATAAATTTTTCTTCACCAATAAGAAAAGTAGATTTCTGATGATTCTTTGGAGGAGTTTCTTGCAGCAAATCGAAAGGACCTAAAGATGCTATTTATACTCTATGAGATTATAACAATTTGTTATAATCTTTTAATAATTTATTAACAACTACTGGGATTATAACTAACTTGAACTAACGAAGGATATTTGTATAATTTAAATATAATATATTATTTTGCTCACAAATATAATATTATCTTTTGAGGTCAGTGTAAAATTAAAGTAGTAAGAAGTAGTGCCATGCACTGCGCCATGATGCATACAAATTGGGCCTGCACGACCAGAGTTACCTCCTGCTCAGAATCGGAAATAAAGTATGCCTTCTTTGATGATAGGAAATGGTTTTAAATGAAACTTTTCAATCCCTTAATTTGAAAATAACCCATTTGAAAAATTAGAAGCGAAAAATTTGATTCCAGGCAAAACTGCACGATTCAATGACATCAGTGTTGCTCCGTATTTAAGGTCAGTGCGCCTGTGAAAAGGCATTCACATTTACAATTGTCATTATTTTTTTGTTGAATGTAGTCAGGAACACTTATATTTTATATACCGTAATCTTCGATCAATACCGTAATTATTATTGAAGACAAATAAACGATAAGGATATTATACAATTTAAGTACTAATACCACTTGACAATCCAGGTGCTATTGTATTTATTAGTACCAACAGTATTTCAAATGTACTTATAAGTTGTAATAGCGTGATAAGAATGTATAAAATTTTGTTTTTAAGTAATATACAAATGGTCAACTTGGCAATTACAAACGTTTACAACATTTACTTAAAGGTTTAGACTTGTTTACAGGACATAGGTAACTATATATTATGTTAAAATATAGGTAATTATATTATGCCTATATTTTAACTTCACAAGTGGCCTTTTTAAGGTATTTAAATTGAAAGTAAAGTTGTACAAGTCTAAACGAAGTGTTAATAGGATATGAAAACAGAGTGTTAATATGAATATTTTCTGATATTTTCATGAAGTAACCAATTTGATCTTTTTTTGTTTTCAGATGCAGCTGTGCTAATGGCCCTAGCGGCCTTAATGCTTCATCGGACGTGAGGCAAGCGGGCTGGCCGGAGGATATAGGGTTGCCCCTCGCGATGGAGTGCGACTTCCACGGCTTCATGGCGTCGGATTTGACCCACGACCATATAATATTATGCTGTCATCTGTGGAGTTGACAAATCGATACGAGTTACGACTTAAGGATCTTCAAAAAAATAAGGAATGTGATAGCTATTTCGCAAAATTTTAAAACATAAATGATAAAAAACTGTAATGACGTTCATTGCAAAATAAAACTATTTAAACTTATGCAAAGAACACATCATATGCCCAAATAGTTTGAAAAAGAACTTCTTCTACAAAAAAAGTTATAAGAACGGGAGATAGGCTGGCACCTTGGGGCACTCTTGCAGAAAACATAGCGGGAAATGGAGAAACATCGATAAATCTCAAAAGAATAAATAAATCGCACTAAAACCATAACTAGATACAATCTTAGTATTATTATTCTGCCGATATTTTAAGAAAATCATTAGTGATTCCGACTAGGGTAACGACAATGTCTAGCTCGAAAACATAGTTTAGAATTGACTTAGAGATAAATTTAAAACATTTATAATGCTATTTTGCAACTGAATTTGGCCGGCACGACCAGGATAGTAAAAGTAAAGTAGGAAGTAGCTCTCGCAGCGTAAAGTGACAGTTATGCTGTCGTGTTTCGTGTGGCCTGTTTCTGGTTGCCTAAGGGGGAATAGGAAAATGGAGAGTAATGTATTTGCATAACCTTAAGCCGGCATTCACTATAATGCACCGACTACTCAGTTACCTCTTTTCTCAGTTTGGCTTTCTTCGAGTCATTACTTAGTCTTTGATGACTATTACATTGAATAAAATAACACTAGTAGAATTATTATTTTATTAGCAAAATATCACAAAATACGCTATTTCGTAACGTAGTACAAAATAAACATTACTAACGTGTTTAATTATTTTTTTTCGATTTTTTCGTCTTTCTAGCTTGTTGAGAGGATTCAGAGATTTTTTTATTTTTCTTACAGCAAATTGATATAGCAAATTTAAAAATATAAAATAAAATTATAGTAAGAATAGTGTATACAAGTATGATATCTAGGTTATAATATTGATAAAGAGGGACATCTGCTGAGGGCGCTCTGAAGGTGTAGTTGGGGTAGCGCGCTGCGAACTCGGTCCAGTAGACCGCCGTGTCCAGGGGAGACTGGGGCCGGTCGTGCCACGCCCGGGACAATACCTTCACGTTTTCTCGGAATCTGAAATTAGAAGAAAATTTGCTTTGCTGTTGATAGGATAAAAATCTAATATATAAAATTATATAAAAAATTAGTTACCACTCGTGTTAAAATTCTCCATACCATACTCTAAAATTTTATTTTTAGAGTATGGTAATACTCCTCTGAAATCGCTTGAACATTTTTTATGAAATTTCATTTTTAATCCCCCTAAATATTAAGGGTGGTTCACCACAAAATTTCATTTTTTTTATTTTTAAAGACATTTTGTTTCGTTTTTTTTTATGATATAGCATACAAAAAATACAACCCTAAATTTTTACCACTCTGTGATCAACCCCTGTTTTTTAAATAGCAATATTAGTACTTTTGGCAAAACGAAGCCTGTTAGGGTGGCTAGTTTACAACTAAAACTAAAGTAAAAAAGGACTCAAAGAAATGAAATAGCATTTACTTTCATTTTTTTTTTTACACTTTAATAAGCATTTGCAAGCCCACACGATGGATTATTATCCTTTTTTTTATAGCATAGGAGGGCAAACGAACAGCCGAAGCCTTGGGACTATCGACGCCCATTAACATCCACACAACCAGAGGTTATGCGGATGCATTGCCCTCCTTTTCCCTATCCCCCCAATGGGCCACCGGACACTCACAAACCGCACGAAACGCGACAGCATAACTGTCACTTTACACCGGTATTATGTGAGCGAAAGGTCCCCGGTCGTGTCGGCCTAATTCCGCTGCAAAGCAGCATGGCACAACCTCTTTGGAAATTCTTATTTAATTATTGTATAAGAGGTATTATAGGTGAATTATTTAACAAATAAATTATCTTACTAACCTATTGATCTCACTTAACATTTATCTCCATGTGTATACATACACAAATTTATATATTACATGTTTGTATGATCACACATACGTTATTTATTTATGTTATAGTTTCCGTTGTTTTATGTTATACTTACTTTGGATCTAAAACTTTTCTGAATGCTGCTAATAAATTCTCTTCCGTGAGATTTTCAGCTTGTATCCTCACTCCGAGGCCACTTTCCTCAATGGCTGCGGCGTTCGAAGGCTGATCTCCGAACATAGGCATCGCGACCATCGGAACACCATAATGGAGAGATTCCGTAGTTCCACCCATACCAGCGTGGGAATAGAACGCTAGTGTTTTTGGGTGACCTGTATTTGGAAAAAATGTAAAAATCATTATCAAAATATTATGCGTTTCCTGACCAGGATATTGGAAAAACAACTTATTAAATTATTGTGTCACCCTCGGTGCAAAAGTATTCAAAGATTTAATTTGATCTTACGTCCTAGTAATTACAAATCGTGTTTAAATTTTCGTTACTTAGTCCGAACAACTTCTGAACCTAATATATTATTATTTTAAAAGGGATAAAATTTAGATAAAAATATTTTATATCATTGTATGAAAAATAATTTTATATAATGATTACTGGTGTATTTAGCTGCTAAATACACATATAAATTATTAAATGATGGTACATTTTAGCTGCATTTAATGTAAGCACAATTTAATATATTCTTAAATATGTATTTCTTGATTTAAATTGTATCTTGGATCAAGGATGTCATAATATTCATGAGCGCAATCGTTTTGAAGCGGTACGGTTATTTTAAATCATTTAGGGCCTGTTTCACCACCTCCTAATAAGTGCCGTCCTTACTCTATCTGTTGGATACCTGGTAGATAGCCTATTCGGCACTTATCAGGAAACAGGCCCTAAGTTTAAGTGTACCTACCTATAAAAGTTTTGTTCTAATTTTATTGACACTACAATGACTCTACATTTTGAAGAAGACGAGAATAGCATAAAGATAGCTATAAAATAAAATACTGTTGCTATAAGAAAATACATTTACTTCATACAAAACCGAGTGTGCGTCATGAAAACAAATTCTGAACAGAAAATATTTCCGCTAGAGAAAACATTACGATAGTAATGAAAAAAAAAATATATTATTCTTTTCTGCTGGTGTCACTGAACTCCACACAAGCAACTGGCCCGATTATAATGAAAGTGTTGTGTTTTCCAGCGGACTCAAAAATATTTTAGGTTCACAGTACGGTCCTCTACAATTTCTTTGTACAGGACAAAGTCTATCGGTTCCGCTAGTATTAAACTGTATTAAAAAAAAAGATTACTCTGCTCCGTGCCGATATTTTAAAATTATTAAAAGCTTCTGCAATCTTAATTAAAACAATATCTAATAAAACGAACACAATATAATTTTAAGGTTGCAATCTATGAATGACGAGTGACGATGGTCCAGTGGTGGATGGACTCGGACTCTTATGCGAGGGGTTCCGGGTTCGATCCTGACCCCCCGCGTGTGCCTTGAAATGGGCTTTTCTAAATTTCTAAGTGCACCCCATCGATCACGAGATCATCGCTCGCTCACCGGTGAAGGAACAACATCGTGAGGAAACCTGCATGCCTGACGAGATTGATAGTCTTTGAAGGTATGTGAAGTTCACCAACCCGCGCTGGGCCAGCGCATCGGTTTTTTACCCTCCTCCTCCACCCATTACCCTCTTCGCCTGATTTCGAGGAGGAGACCCGTGCCCAGCAGTGGGACATAAAGGGTCGATACTTTACATTACTTAATCAGTCTTACCTAAGATATCAACTTGAGGGAGCCAACTGGAGACGTATAGCTTATTACAGTCCAATGGAACATTGTTACTTTCCCATTTCCAAATGAATCTTTGGGGTAGTTTCTTCATAGCCCCTAATACTGCAGCTAGTTTATCTTCGGGAATTGTTGATGCCTTTATGACGGAACCAAAACTAACGTAAATAACTCCATGTTCTGCTTCGTCTATAAATTTTTGTAAATCCTGAAAGAAAAGATTCCACTGTTTTATTTGTTTCTTTTCATTGATGATGCAACACTGTGCTATTGCGTCGTAATGTTTTTCATAAAGGCTGTGTAAAGAATCACTCGATAAACATATTTTTTCTGGCATAATTTAAATAAAACTATTTATTTTTGGATTTTATCTAGATAAGAAAATTTTTCTAGGTAGGGCCGATATTGTACTGTAACCATTTTAATGAAAGTTTGAGGAATGTTAGAATCTTTATAAACCGTAATTAACTGCGGAAGTCGATGAATTGATTGAAAATTTCAAAAAAATTGTCTAGCTGTCCTTTGCGTCATTCCATTTTCAGTCTCACGACATTCGGGTCTATTCACTGGCAAAACTCTACAAGAGATACTTCAAAAAAATTTTTAGAATGAACATTATTAGCTACCATTCCAACCACAGCTAGAGTATAATATATACAACACATAAAATTAAGTTTAAATTATCTAATGAATGTGACATTCAATTCGAAGTCGCTATTAAACGGAAGTAATCCTACTTTATAACTTGGTCCCAATGCTAAAACAAGTCATCATTGCGATAACTTGTTTTTTAATGTAATGATTTGTATGGATGTGTGTCAATTGAGCAGGTGTTTTTATGAACACTAATAACAATATGAAATTTTAATGAGCATATGCCACAGTTTGTGACATATTGGGATGATCGAACCGAAAAAGGATAAAACACCGATTCATTAGCATAGAGTCATCGCCACTTTAGAAGTCCGATAGACGCGGCGCTGCGATCTCATAACTCAATGTTGCCAATTTCTATTGTAATGATTTTCCACCAAATCTAGTACAATAAAAAATTTAAATAATTATAGGGCCTATGGCCTAAGTAGTGCATTGATAAAGACTGATGATGATAATAATGACAAAAATAATTATAGCAGCAAAATAAAAATCTCCCTGCCAGGTTTTAGTAAAATAAAACATTTTTATGTAAATATTTCGTTCGTATTTTTTACGTATAACCGATTAGTAGAATTCATCTAAAACAAGCTTCTTCGATTGTGTTCGGCTTTTGCCAGGGGTGACAATTTTCTCAGAAGTAATTGCTGCCGTTGTTACTTCTTTTGTTATTCGACCTTTTTTACAGAAACACCTAAAAATATAATTCATCTAAGCAAGGTTTTAATTATTTTACCTTGTAATTATATTCATATAAAATATCATAAGATAAATGTAGGTATAGAGTTAATGATAATATTTTAACCATAAATTAGGCAAAAATGAGTGACTCTGGCATCTCTACAATTTACCTGTCATGGCTGTGACATTTATAAACATATTATTTAACGGGGTTAATTGTTGTTTATTTTTACTTTCTAATTCACAAAATTATTTCACTTTAACGATCATTATACGGCCTTAAATTTTTACACCTTACTTTATATTATATGCTCCATATTTCACGTAAAACAATTTAAAATATCACAACTTCTTACTCCAGACAGATGTCAAGATGTCAATCTTGTCAAATTTAGTTCAGGCATTAGTCGCAGGACTTTAAAAGTGGCGAGGACTATACGTGCAATTTTTTGCAATTACTGACACTTTAGACTGAAATTCGAAAATAGAAGAAAACGATTATTCAAGATTAAGAATAAGTTTGCGTTAAAAATTAAAATAGTATCATATTTTTGTAAAAACATTGGTAAAATTGTTCCACTAAACAATATAGCGATTTTGAAATAACATCTATCATAGTGTGCTAATGGTTGGATGGAGTTATATTTTTTCTTATTATAATGGTCGTTACCCATAATTACAGACAGTCAAAACCAATTAAAAACCAGGAAAATTAAAATCAAACATAACCCTGCGCCTTGGCTTACAGATGTCATAAAAGAATTCATGGTTAGGAGAGACAGGGCGAAAAGAAAATTAAAACGTAATCCTACAGAAAGTAACCTTATAAACTACAAAACGCTTCGTAACCGTTGCAACAGTAAATGCCGAGATGCGAAAAGACGTTATTTCTATGAATCTCTTCAAAACCGCAGCACTGCAGACGTTTGGAAGTTCCTCAGATCCATTGGTATTGGTAAATCTACTACGACTTCACCCACCGATTTGGACCTGGATGCTTTGAATAGCCACTTTTCCCGACCTCCAATCACTTTAAGTCCCAATATCAAACTCAACACCATAAACTATTTAGTGAATTTACCAATAAGCACTTCCTCTTTCTCCTTTACATCTGTTACTGTGGCAGAAGTAAAAGCTGCTATCCTGTCCATATCGTCTCTCGCTGTTGGCTGTGATTATCTTTGTTCTAAAATGATAAAATTGATTCTTCCACTAATATTGCCTACATTAACACACATTTTTAACTTTTCCCTATCCTCTAACAGTTTTCCTCTTGCCTGGAAAAGAGCTAGCATCATTCCTCTGCCCAAAATTTCTAACCCAACTTCTTTAGCTCACTTTCGTCCTATATCGATTCTTCCTTTTCTTTCCAAAGTTCTTGAACACATTGTGCATAAGCAACTATCTTCTTTTTTGTACAGTAATGATCTTATTAACCCAATGCAATCTGGTTTTCGTACTGGTTACAGCACATCTTCCGCACTTGTCAATGTGACCGACGATATCCGTTGGGCTATGGAGAATAAATCTCTAACGATTCTTATTCTCTTAGATTTTAGCAACGCTTTTAATTCTATTGATTTCGATATCCTTCTCTCTGTTTTACAATCTATTAACATCTCTCCTTCTTCTATATCCTGGTTTAATTCTTACCTTCGGAACCGCTCGCAACGTATTCAAATTAACGATACATCTTCAAACTGGATCGATCTCCATGCGGGTGTTCCCCAAGGCGGTGTTCTTTCTCCACTTCTCTTTTCTATTTTTATTAACTCAATAACTAAAGTTATCTCGTCTAAATTTCATTTATATGCCGATGATTTGCAAATTTACCGCCATTTTACTATTCCTGAGGCCGAATTGACTATTAGCAATATCAATAATGATTTGAACCGCATTAATGAATGGGCTAAGTCGTTTGGTTTACATGTGAATCCAACCAAATCAAAAGCGATAATTATTGGCAGTAAGCGTCTTCGCCCTCTCCTGGATCTAGCTAAACTTCCTTCTATTACATTGGGTGGTGAACCGATTGTATACACTGACTTGGTGAAAAATGTAGGTGTCATTTTGATGCTAATCTCTCTTGGAACGCCTATATCAGTGCCATCAGTCGTAAAGTCCACTATTCAATGCATTCCTTAAAAGATTTGCAATATTTTTTATCTTTTTCTAGCAAAATCACACTAGCTCAAACTATTATACAGCCGATAATCGACTATGCAGATGTATGTTGTTTGGATGCTACTGAAGAAAACCTAGATAAATTAGAACGTTTACAAAATCTCTGCCTACGCTTCATTTTTGGATTAAAAAAATATGATCATGTGTCTCATGTACGTAGGAAATTGCAGTGGCTTCCTATACGCCTGCGTAGAAACTATAGAATCCTTTCTTTCCTTTTCAATATTCTCTTCAATCCTTCATCTCCCTCCTATCTACGAGATCGCTTTTCATTTACTCACCTTGACGATTCATCATGCAGATCTCATAGACGTACCTTGCTCCACATACCATCCCATAAAACTGATTTCTATTCTTACTCCTTCACTGTATTGTCAGCTAAACTTTGGAATTCCTTGCCCCATGAGATCCGTGATTGCAGAACACTTGGGCTATTCAAAAAGAGAGTGAGAGAGCATTTTTTGAATCAAACATAATTATTTTTTTTTACTAACCAAAATCACTGTGCAAGTACCTTTATACGCGTAAGTACCTTTATTTAATGTATGTATTTATACTGTTACATATTTATTTATTATAATTTATATATAATATGTATTGTGTATGTATGTATGAATATATATTATATTAGTATGAATATATTTTTATAATACATAATTATAGATTTTCTGAAAATTGGTCTTTGTATTGTTTGTTAGTGTTTTTATAATTTTATCTTTTAATTAATGTACACCCTATTATTAAATTATTATTCTTCTTCTCCTGTATTAGGTCAGCTGGAAGAAATTTCAGTGTGGAATAAGCTGTACCTTTGTACTGTTCTCTTTTAATTTAACTCTTTTATGTTGTAAGTTTCCTGTGTACATAAATAATTAAATAAATAAATAAATAAATAAAAGATCAGCCCCTCTCTACAAGTGGCAAACGCTCCGATTCTATGCAGTTCGTTCGTCGTCAAAGATATTGCGCTATTTATGGCGCTACATTTTTAGCGTTTATCGCAACCGAGTTTCGGAGCGTTTGCTACTTGTCTAGAGAGGCAGTTTCGAGACCATTCATATAGGATATAATATATCCAGATATAGCAATTTGCAATTAGAACTCCAGAAGCAATAGCTTCCGCAAGTGCAACAGACTTATAGAAAATACTAGATACTATATGCGTGACGATTTGATGACATTGAGCAATATTTTATAAAGAACTTTATAAATGATATCTGAAAAGATCGTAAAAGAATTTAAAATGGAGACGAGACACATTTTCTATATTTGAATATATTTAAGGGGGAAAAGAAACGAGTGTGTCTCAGGACGCCCAACTAAAATGATAACTTGGATATTTAAATAAAAACATCATTATCATCATCATCAGCCTTTATCCGTCCACTGCTGAACATAGGCCTCAATGAACGCCAAGACGGCCGATCCCCTGCTACTCGCATACAACACGGACCTGCCACTGCACGGAGATCAATATATATATATATATATATATATATATATATATATATATATATATATATATATATATATATATATATATATATATATAAAAATAATAATTACTTTATAAATAAACATTAAATCCAATTAGAACTACTTCCTAGCGCTGCCGTATGAGCAAGAGAAAGGGAAGCCACAATATGGTCTGGCGCCACAACACGTTACGTTAAGGAGCCCTTTACCCTTTCATACGAAGTTATCATTTTAAAAATAGGTCTATAAGGTCGATAATAATGGATCCACCAAAATGTTTTGGCCCTACAGTGCTTTTTATATTCGATTCATATGGCAATGTTACTCTACCTCTTGTTATTTTCATTAAAACGTTTTTAGTTTCTACCAAGCGTGTTGGACTCTAAAATTCCTATTTATTGGGGAATTTGGCGTTCCAATAATGGATAGTAGAAGAACTATCTTTCAGTCATGTTATTTTGAAAATGTAAATAATCCTCATTAAACTAAATATCTGGATTCTCGGTCGTCTGACCGAGATCTCTGATCTGATGATGATGATGATGATGATGATAATGATGATTGATGATGAATGACGATAAAACTAAAAATTGAGAAGAATTCTTTTTGAATTTATGGTGATGGTCTCAAGACACCTGCGCATAAAGCCAGTAAAATTTTATCAAAATGAAATAGAACAAATATTTTGCAACTAAGCACCAGGAGACATAATATCGGCATTCAAATCAATGAAGTCGGGGTACTCAAACAGAGGATGGTAATAATTAGATCTAAACATGCAAAGTGTACGACAAATGTAGCACATTTATAGTAATTTAGTTTAAATTACATTAGTATATTCGTATTTATGAGACTGTTTTCACAAAATCTTATACTCGTATAATTGCTAATTTCGAACTCGAAATGTTGTAAAGAAAAGGATCAAGTGTAGTTTCCATATTATAATATTGTCAGCGCGATTTAATTTAATGTCGTAATATCCTTTCCAACTTACATAGTATACTATAAATTTAAACATACCTCAGGTAGCGGTTTCGCCTTAGCAACATGATAACCGCCAACTTCTATAACATTAGCGGGAAACAATCTTGATCCAGTCAAAATGAAGTTGTGATAGACCAGGTGAAATTTAATTTCCCGCGCCAAACTCTCCAATGGCGGGATATCGTCAAAATATTCTGCTAGAGTTTGCTGGTCACCACGTTGTTCATACAAATAATATAATGCTTTGAAATACAAATCGAAAACTGTCACTTCGATCCTTTGCAATAGAGTTGGTTTCGATCCACCGTCTAAGAAATGGAACGGCACAAAAGCTGGGTTTTGCGGAATACCAAATCTGCTATAATGCCATGGCATTAATATGTGTGAATTTATTCCAATCACTGGTGCTTGAAGTTTGTATGCGACACCTAATGCGCAATCACTGTTGAACTGTTCAACTACCACTAGATCGAACTTAGCTTTCCTGGTAATTAGTCCTTGAACTTCTTTATTTGCAAGCATCACCTTGCAATCTTTTCTTCCAGTGGTTACAAGATATATGCCAGTAAATAGTAATGTTTTGTACGATTTATCGAATGGAAAATCGTCTTCCAATATTTTAGTAGTTCCAGCTAGACTTATGTCATGATAATTCATAGTAGGTTTAGCTTCCGGAAAGTGAGATATTACGGTTACATCGTGACCTCTCCTGGCTAATTCTTGTAAATACACACGATACACAAAGAAATGGCTTTTGCCCGGGTAAGGGAATATAGCCAATATTTTTAACGAGTTCACATAGTTTATTGTTACAAAAAGAAATATCACGAATAATAAACTTCTATGATTCATTGTGAACGGACAAAACGCGATACATGTCCGCTAGCGTAAGCTCGACTAAGTAATAGTCAATTTTAAACATACCATACGGAGTACGGACGCCTTGAGCTGTATATTATTAAATATAGATCCACGTCACATGGTTTGCATTAAAATTGTGTGTGACGCTTTTGACAATCTATAGGTGCGATAGTCTGGTGGCCTACATCAATAATTGTTTGTTTTTTATTATTTTACAGCATTATACACAGATTTATCGAGTTTATTATATAAAATAGGTAACACAAACTGAATGGACGTGTATGTTTTCCTACTAGAATTACACAGTCAAATTTTCATGAAATTTTGTGTCTTCAAGTGGATCGGAGAATGATTTATGTCCATCACAATTTTTTGTTCAGAACAAAGTCCGTCGGTCCAATAGTACGACTGCAAATTATATTATTAATGCTCTTTTGTATATCTATGTTTTATTCTGCAGTCGATGGTTTATATTATTAATGCTATAATAGTTTCAATTCAGATGCCAGTGATATCACTGTAGCTGGCGCGTAACGATTTACAGTTATCAGAGCTGTACAGCACTTCTAATTTTAAATTATATTTTTTTTAATGTCTGTGTTGGCAAAAAATACAACTCTCTCTCTCTCTCACTCTCCCTAACTCAGTCTCCCACTACAACGTTTATTCTTTTAAATTGATTAATTGTTGTTAATTGGATTGTTGTTAGTAGTTTTATAATGAATAAAAAAAAATCTTAAAGTTACCAAAATATATTTATTACGAAAAGAGATATTAGTATTTCAGACAGTTATTACTTATCAAATTATTTAATTTCAAAGTAAATCAATGTATGAATAAAAATATTGCAATCTATATACGTAGATTTTTTTTTGATCAAAAGTTAAAACCTTAAAAATGAATTGAAAATTATCTTTCTAAGTCGAAGTCAAAAATTTTATTCAAAATAGTACTATCGAAGTATCTTTTTGAAGGCAATTGAGTCTACCACCGGTTCCAAAGAAAGTCCACTGAGAAGAACCGGCGAAACAAACTCGGTGGAACTAGTCTTTTCAAATACAATATTACAAAAAATAATAATACAAACAAAACATACTACTATAGTAGTATAGTATATAAGAAGAATTCAGCAAGAAACTCTGTTGGGTTGCTCCTTTCAAAATATAGTTTACAATTTTTTATAAACATACATAATTACATACATTTATTACAGTCTTATACACACTATCCTAAGGTAAGTAAATAAGTAGATAAATTTAGACCCCGCAATATCCAAAACAAACCAGTTGATGTTAATAAAAAAAAAGAAACTCAGCTAGGTAGAAATCGCATAACACGACCAGTCACCACAGCAGCACCTCCACACAGGCTAGGACGCGTGAGCCAGCGTCGACCTCTTCCACATATTAGAGGGAAGTGGAAGACCCATCCCACAACGCCACATACATTATTTCTACATAATATTCATGCTACTAATACTATAAACACGAAAGTGTTTTTGACTGTTTTTATTTTTAGAGTGCCATCTCCTACCGAAGGTCAGCTATCATTAAGGCTATTTTTGCTTTAGAGGCTACTGCATGGAACAGAGCTTCTGTATCAAGGTTTACGCAAAATTAGAGGCCACTGCACGGAACAGAACTCCTGTATCAAGGTTTACGCAAAAACTACTCAATAGATTATAATGAAACTTAACAATAATGTAGCTTAAACATCACAATATCACATATACTATAATAATTTATCCCTGATATCCACGGGAATGGGAAATATGCGGGTGGAACCGCGGGCCGATGCTAGTGGCAAAGTAATATGTCAAGGTAACATACTCAATTTTTCCATGTTATATATAATACTATGTAGGTACCATACCAACAAAGATAAGAGGAGATAATGATTTTTATCTCCGCACTCACAGACCAAGTGATTAAAATATGGTAAGTATTCATTATATTCATTCAAAAATTTACTAAAATAAAAATAATGGAAGAGGTTACTTTAAAATAGTAAATATTAACCTAACTCATCGTATTTGTATGAATAATGTTATTTACATATTCATATTTTTCTTATAGTTAGTTGCAACGATAGTTTTGTTGTTTTGACAAAATCTCGTATCGCTGTCTAAATACTCATATCCAATTATGGCTCACGCTCTTCCTACCCACGTAACAGCCTACGCAGAACTGCCAATAGAGCAAAAGAAACATAAATTACAGGTCCCTTAAATTATACGAAATATAATATCATCAAATAGATTTCATCAAATCAGCAACTGCAAGAAATATAATCGTATGATATTACGTACAATACGTAAGTTATTATTAGAAGCAAAAAAAAAAGGAGAATATGAATTTAAAACCAGAAGCAAAATGTAACACATACATTTGAAATAAAGAAAGAAAGAAGAAAAAACACTTTTACTATTTAAAACAACACACCATAAATATACAGCTTACAGTTTTAATAATGTGAACAATAGAGGCAGCCACTCAGCAATCAGCATTTGTCACGCCATAACAGCAATGGTGAGACGCTATTTGAGTATTTAATTAATTATACGTGGCTATCTATAATCACACAGGCTCGTTACATACAATAGTTATATTACCACAGATATTTGAAATAAGTTGTTAATATTTTAATATTTCTGTTCTTAATATTTCTATGTATACTAAACACAGTACTGGTAGAGAGCGACAAGAGCACCTTTAGAGACTTTAAATCCCATCAGGCAAGCAGGTTTGCCTTACCACTTACCGTCATATAGCTCACAAAAAATACAAAGGGCAGACCCTTTGTATTTTTTGTTGAAATGTTAGTTAGAGGGGCTAAAAAGGCAAAAATAATACTATACGACCTATTAACCACAAACATACGGAATTTTACGGCAGTTTCAAGGCCAATGTCGAGACTCGAGACCCAGTTAGACAAGTGGCAAACGCTCTAAAACTCATTTGCGATAAACGCTAAAAATATAATGCCATAGGGTTGTCGCAAAATCTTTGACGAACGTTTATTCAGACACATACTTAAAGTATCTGGTTTTGTTTGTAAAAACGTCTAACAACGTTTGTAATTCGTTCTCCTTAGACAAGTGGCATAAACGCTAAACGAATATAATAGAAAAGAATACCTACTTATTGTATATGTCGTAGTATGATTTGATAAAACGTTTTTTTGCGGATATTGCGAAAACACGGATAATTAGACATTGGCATTACATTTCTCAATCTTACTGAAAAAAGGTAGGGTTTTTGCAAAAATACCAGTCGCCTTAGCAAGATTGAAAATCCTTAACTCTGATTGGCTTGATTTTGGTTGACAGGCAAACTCTTAATGCGATTGGTTCATATTTTGCCTTGTAGGTTCGAGTATACAATAGGATCCCAGACAACATTCAAAATCCTTCCATCAATAAATTTAAAAAAGTTTTAAAAGAAAGTTTGTGTTTACCACACAAATAGAATATAACAAAGTAAGTCTTAATGGAATAGGGCGTTCCTCCCAGGAATTTCAGGATAGCATGTAAATTTGTAATAGAATATTTGAAAAGATTAGTTCCACTGATTTTGCTTCGCCCGTTCTTCGTGGTACTATTTTTAGTAAGATTAAGAAATATTATATCCACTGTCTCATTATACGTGCTTTCGAGATATTCCTAGTATTTTCGAGAAAATTCGGTTCTTCAAATCATCCTACGACAGATATAAAATTTCTTAATCTTACTGAAAAAAGATAGGACAGACAGATAGAAAACCACCACAGACAGACAACAGACAACAGACAGATACCAACCGGCTCACCCCACTTCCGACGAAGCATTAGGGCCATTGGGGCCATTAGCATAGCTCCATCCAGAAAAAAAAATACTACTCATGTCTTTATTACATAGGAAATGAATGCGAAATTCCATTAAAATGACATATTTTCTTGTATCGTACGTTTTAATCCAAAAATTTAATATGATACGCAAATAATTAAACAGATGAAGTATGTTTATACAGCATTATATAATTTCTTAATTTATACATAAATCTTTAAATTAATATTTACACTCTTCTTCATTTTCGGCTTAGCCTTTTCTTAACTATATATGGGTTCAACTTCCAGTCCAACGGGATGCAACTGAACATCAGCATTTTAAATGGAATGATTGAGAATCAAACTTCCACAATTTAGTAACTGCCTGGATACTAGATTAACCTGATGGACCAACCCTCGCTGCTGTAATTACCAAGCCACCTCAAACCAAATTGATATTCACTTGCATTTATTTCGTTGAAATAATTGATAACTCAAAAATGGAAAATTGCTAATGGCGAGTCGTAGGCGTAATTAAACCTTAAGCTGCTAGCCGGTGATTTTGTTTCTAGCGTAATATAAGGATTTATTTGCATATCGTAATATTTTATCTCGATTAATATCCCAGCTGTTTTTTTAGTTAACAATTTTCTTGTTGGTTTTTTCGTTAGTAATTTCTTTTTGGTTGTTTCTTCCGTTTATCCGATGTCTAGTTCCTTATCTGTCGTTTCAGAAATTACCTCTCGACTTAAGTAATAGAATGAATTAGTTCATCATATTTGATCATATTTGAATAAATAGCTACATTTGAACTAAAATTTTAAATTTTGTACTAATAATTATCTAATGAAAAATTGATTACGTATTTCAATATTTTATTTTGACTTCAAATGACTTTTCAGATACCTCAAATAACATTGACTAATTTTAAATTTCAAATATTTATAAATTATTGGAACAACAATTGTTAGTAAATATTTTAGTATTAGAATATTTAAAATCATCATAAGTGATAGAATAGCTATAACATCTAAACAGAAGTATTGATAAAAAGGCACGTCTGTGTTGGGGGCCTTAAAAGTGATGTTGTGTCGTGCCGCAAATTCTGTCCAGAAAATGGCGGTGTCCATTGCCTTGACGGGGCGGTCATGCCATGCCTTCGACAACATTTTTACATTCGCCCTGAAACTGGAATATGAGATCATGTTAGTTATATAGATAAACTGGTAAACGGACAGTCTAATGGTAAGTAGCAATTGCTGAATATAACCAATTCGCCTATTAGGAACTATTTTAAGCGGCAATTTATATAAGAGTCGGAAATTCTAGCATCAAAAAGGCGTTGCCGGTAATTTGACGAACTCGAAAATTGTACCCACCAGGCACTTCAGTACCGCATTTGGTGATAGAGCAAATCAGAAGGAAGAAGATTTTTTCTTAAGTATATCAATTTTAAAGATTACAAACCTAGGACTAAGCACTGTTTTCATTTTTTCTAGTAATAGTTCTTTTGTTAGATCGTTCAAATTTATTTGGACTCCAAGACCACTCTCTGCTATGGCTGCAGCGTTCGTGGGTTGATCTCCGAAGATTGGCATCCCAACAATCGGAACACCATTGTAAATAGCTTCAGTTGTTCCCAATTGTCCACAGTGTGAGAAGAACGCAACCACATTTGGATGAGCTAAAAATATGTTAAATCATATTTTGATAAAGACCTTGAATACATTTTAAGAGAAAAAAAATAAGAGCCTATATTAGGCGTACAGCAATTTATATTATATAACAATATATAATTATATTGCAGGGATAACTATGAGAAAGCTAGTAGCCAGTAGCTAGTATAACGACTGACAGTAGTTTATAGTTTTGACTTGAATTAAGTTCCAACCATATCAAGCTTCGAAGATGGTCATGATCTGGATGAGTGGCTAGCTTTTAGTTAGATAGTTATTTTATACGTTATATGGTTAAGTCTAAGCATTAAGCTACTTTTTATATATCAGCAGTCAATATCGCCTTTGTACGGGTAAACAATTTGTAGCCCAGATGTTACTCGCTAAAAATGTCACTTTGAATCACGTGAAAGCATTTTTAAACTGATGCAATAGTTTTATCAATGCAAACATTCAAACAAACAAACAGTGACATCTTTTCTCTTTACAATATTATAATCCTTTTTTATTTTTGATAACACATAATATTATAGTATGTATTAGCAAATTACCTAAAACGTCGTTTTGTGGTAACCACTTAGTTACTAATATATTTTTTGGGTTTCCTGGCAAGTTTTTCTTATTCCATTTCCATATAACTCTCTGTTCAAGCTCTTCCATAGCCTCTATTATAACAAGCAATTTATCTTTCGGCATTGTTGATGGTTTCAATACAGACCCGAAACTAATGTATATAACTCCATGCTTTGCTTCCTCAATGAATTTTCTTAAGTCCTGTACATAAAAAGATATATTCTTTCTTTGTTCCCAAATTTTACACAAATATATAAAATTCTCGTGTCACAGTTTTCGTTGCCATACTCCTCCGAAACGGCTTGACCGATTTTAATGAAATTTTGTGTGCATATCGGGTAGGTCTGAGAATCGGCCAACATCTATTTTTTATCCCCCTAATTTTTTTTTTTTTGCAGAACGAAGTCTGTCGGGGCAGCTAGTTGTTACTATAAACTTAAAGATCGCCTCTTGCGATCTTTTGTAATTGAAAAATAAAAATAAAAATTTTAAACATTGTACCCGATGATACTATAACGAGAGAAATATTTATAAATTTAAAATTTTGTCCAATACTTAATTATATTGTCAAGCATTTGCACATGGTTTACAAGATTAGTTTCAACAAGGATTAGTTTAAAACTGCTTGTAAACATTCAAAGAAAAGAAATCAAATTTTCTATGTAAAGAAAATGGAATAGTTTTCGTGCAATGTGTTTCATGACGTGCAATTTTGTTACAATAAAACGTATTTTATATATATTATGTATATTCTCATTCTTCATACGAAGCATTCGTATCATTAAATACTTACATCAGGCAAAGTTTTCGGCTTCGATACATGTAAACCTCCCACTTCGATTACATTAGTTGGCAAAATTGATGTCCCGGAAAGGATAAAATTTTGATACACGAGAACTACTTTCACGTTCCTCCCTAATTCTTCCAATGGTGGGATATCGTCCAAGTATTCAGATATGACATTATGCTCCAAGCGTTGAGTTACATAATAGTTTACAAAATTGATGTAGTTGTAAAATAAGACTCTTTGTACTCTATCCAACAACGTTGGTTTAGTGCCAGCTTTAATGAAGTCAAATAATGCATACGATGGATTATATGGTACCCCAAATCTTTGATAGTGCCAAGGTAACAACATATGTGAGGTAATACCGATAACGGGTGCACCAAATTTATGAGCTAAAGCCAAACCACAATCATTGTTGAATTGTTCAACGATAACTAAATCGAATTTAGAATCTGTTACAATTAGATTTTGAACATCCTCATTTTCCATTAACATTCGACAACACATCGGACCACCGACGGAATGGAAAAGCGTGAATGTAAGCAAAGTGATGATTATAGAATCACTTATTGGATGAGACAATTGTATGGAACCAAAATCAGCTGCTAAATTTATATCCGTGTAATTACTTATCGGTTCCTTCTGTGGATAAAATGATATTACTGTTAAATTATGGCCCCTTTTAGCCAATTCTTTTAAATATGGTTCAAATACAAAAAAGTGACTTTTTGCTGGTACTGGAAACACTCCTAATATATTTAAAGATTCCGCTGCAGTGAACAAATCACAAACACTTATAATAACTATCACTCTTACAAGAAACGAGTTAAACGTCATTGTTAATAATAACACTAACAACCACTGTTTAAATAATGTGAAACAAAATCACAAGCAAAATAATCAACGACTTGTAATCCGTTATTGATTATTACATTTTTTAATATTTTATCTTTATCAATCAGATATTTAATAAATTATCGATGTACAAATGTGACCTATATCAGCACAAAATCATCGTCATCATCATCAACATCATCATCACCATCATCATCATCATCACCATCATCATCATCATCATCATCATCATTATCTGTCTGATCTGTCTCTGCTGAATACGACCTATATTCACCAATGGACAGCTAAAGAAAGTAGACAAATATATTCCTCAATGAATGCCAAGACGATCACTCCCTTGCTACTCGCATCCAACAAGGACCAGCCATTGCACGGGGATCGTCCGCTTAAAATGTATAATCTATGGAGATCGCCTTTCTATTTGCCTAATGGCCGATAACATTTCATCTAGTAAACGCGGCCACCACTCTTGAACTTCTTTGGCCCATCGGCCGTCCGTCCTTCTGAGTGTGCGACCGAACACTGCCATTTTAACGAGTTATTCTTGTTCAATACGATAGAGGTATAAAAAAGTAAAAAGTAAAGTATCAACCCTTATAGTCCAACTGCTGGGCACGAGTCTCCTTCCTCGAAATCAGGCGAGGAGGGTAATGGGCCAATAGTCCTCCGCGCTGGCCCAGTGCGGGTTGGTGAACTTCACATACCTTCAAAGACTTTCAATCTCATCAGGCATGCAGGTTTCCTCACGATGTTTTCCTTCACCGGTGAGCGAACGATGGTCTCGTGTGCACTTAGAAATTTAGAAAAACCCATTTCAAGGCACACACGGACGGGTCAGGATCGAACCCGGAACCCCTCGCATAAGAGGCCGTGTCCGTCCACCACTGGACCACCGTCGCTCACGATAGGTATACAATAAATAAATTAAAAAAAATTATTATTATGTAGATCATTATGTAACGCAAAAACACAATCTATGTAAACTATTTTTTCTCATAAAAGAGAAGAAATAAAATGATGTAGTTGTAAATATTATTTTGTAAACGAAATATTGCTTTTCAAATTATACAATTTTATCCTACTTGATGACCTACCGAGAGGTAAACTAGCAATCTATTTATTGCAGAGAGGAAATCGGATACTTTAGTCCCGCATAAGTACTTTAGTTACTTAAAAGCGAACTAAGATAGAACAAAAATTCTACCTTAGTTGGCACCGCCGAAAAGTAGGTCATTGCTCGCGATTAATCACTTTTTTCCCTAGATGCGTAATTTATACCGACTGTATGGCGATTTAAAATCATGCTCAGTAAAATTCGTAAAAAAATAATTTTATTACAACGAAATATTCATGTAGACTCAAATATACAATAATAATATATTTTAATGTAATTTATGTTTTTCTGTTTTAGCATTAAATATATTAATAATGAGAGATACGGAATATTTTAGTGTTAATACTACAATGAAAGTAAACAGCGATAGGATTCCCAGCACATCCAGACCGTGATATTGGTAGAAAGGCACATCTGCTGCAGCTGTTCGGAATGTTAAGTTGGGATATGTGGCAGCATACTCAGTCCAGTATATTGCAGTGTCCATCGCAGATATTGGACGATCGTGCCAGGCTTTTGATAATTCTTTCACTCGTTTTCTAAACCTAAAAATTATATATTAAATTATATTATTATTATAAAAATATATTTTTTTTAAACAAACTCTAAATACTTTAATTTTCGTACAGTGATTTATCAACGCATAGCTGAAAATACTGAATCACTAAGAAAGGATTTTTAGTCAGACTAGAGGATAGTTCAAATTATGTTTACAAATACTAGTGAGTTTATGTACGAAATTCTTCTTCTTTGTTAAAAAAGTAATTAATTCCTCGAAATCAGGTGAGGAGTCAGGAGGGTAATGGGCCAATAGTCTCAGCCTCATCAGGCATGCAGGTTTCCTCACGATGTTTTCCTTCACCGGTGAGCGAACGATGGTCTCGTGTGCACTTAGAAATTTAGAAAACCCCATTTCAAGGCACACATGGAAGGGTCAGGATCGAACCCCTCGCATAAGAGGCCGAGTCCGTTCACCACTGGACCACCGTTGCTCACTGAACCACCGTCACTCGCTTCTTCATTGTTACTTTTGTAAAACCATATTTTTGTCTGACGCAGTATAAATAATCTCGTCATAATAATTTTACTTGCTGATATTTTAAATTTGAACTTACGTTGGTTCTAAAACAGTATGAAACTTGTCTAAAAGATTTTCTTTTGTAAGTTCACTCAATTGTATTTGCACACCAAATCCACTTTCTTCAACAGCGGCAGAATTTGATGGCTGATCACCGAATATTGGCATGCCAATTATGGGCACACCATGAAAGACAGCTTCAGTAATACTTAATAATCCACAGTGAGAATAAAATGCCAAAACTTTGGGATTTGCTAAAAAGGAAATAAATAATTAATCGACAAATTAATAATCAGTTCATAATTCTTCTTTTTTATTTTGCTTAATTAAAAATTAATAGTGAACCGTTACAGTACAATTTCTTATATTGAGCCTTTAAATAAGATAAAATTAATTTTAAATAAAAAACCAAAAACCGACATCAAAACTATTCCTTTAAAATATTATGTACAACTAAAAATTTTAAAATAATATTTAAATACTTCGAGATGAAGATAATTGACAAAAATAATAAACGAAAATATTGAAACTTATATTATGTCTTACTTATACTATTTAAAATTAGGTATTTTTGGAGTCGGTACCAGCCAAAATAAAGATGGCCTACACAGACATCTACTCAATACTTGGTGTATGTGATTAATAATTAAAATATCCTATTTGGCTGGCATCAGATTAGAATACTACCTCGTGCCCGGGACTTTGTCTGTTCAGTATTATATTTCGGAAAACGCAAATAAAATTTCACAATTCGTAGGTTATTCTGATGTGAAAGCTGTTATTGTAAAGTCCCATAAAAATACGTTCAGATTTTGTGAAAGAGAGAGAAACTTTCGCCTTTATAATATTTTACATTTAACAGGATTTTTTTCGAGTTTCAATCACCCATATTTTATACTTATCTCAAACAGATGACAATATTTAATGCTCCACCTATATCACTTGTACCTATCACACAATATTTCGAGAAATTTAAATCTGAAGTTTAAATAAAGTAGAATTAATGGGAGCTGTAGTCTTAATTATTATTAATAACAATTAAGAATAACTTACCCAAAATATCATTTTGGGGTAACCAATTTGAAATATAAATATTTTTAGGATTGCCAGGTAGTGATTTTCCTTCCCATTTCCAAATTACTCTCTGTGGAAGTGTAGAAACGGCTTCTATGATTGCGTTTATCTTTTCAATAGGCGTCGTTGCGGCTCTGAGCATTGACCCAAAACTAATAAAAATAACCCCATGTTCGGATTCATCAATGAATGTCTTTAACTCCTGGAATAAAATGTCAAATATAAAACATTTATGGCAACATATTATTTTTCTATTGCTCCTAAAACATTCAAGGTAGATACTTACATCAGGCAGCTGCGATGGCTTTTTTACATGATAGCCATTAACTTCTATTACATTTCCTGGATATAATGATGATCCAAATAAAACAAAATTTGTATATATGAGCTGGAATTTGATATCACGAGCTAGTTCTTCAAGCTGCGGTACACCATCGATATATTCAGCCAACGTGTTCTGGTCTACTTTTTGTGATTGAGAATAATAGTATTTAGTAAAGCTGTTAAAAATTGTTCTTTCAATTCGTTGGTACAATGAAGGTTTTGTTCCTCCCCCTAAAAACGTTGTCGGTATATACGATGGTTTGAAAGGTATTCCAAATCTTTCGTATTGATATGGCAATAGTGTATGTGAAGTGACGCCCACAACTGGTGCTCCTAACTTATAAGCTATTCCTAAAGCACAATCACTGTTAAATTGTTCCACTACCACAACATCAAATTTGGCGTTCCTTTTCCACAAATCTTGTACATTTTCGTCTCCGAGCATTGTTTTACAATTGCGTTCTCCGGTGGATAAAACAAAATCAATGAGATTCACAATAGTCCCATAAGAGTATTTTATTTCAAACACATTTTCAATAACATTACTTTTTCCAGCTAAACTTATGTCATGATAATTTTTCAACGCGGTTTTTCTGGGGAAGTACGATATAACTGTTACGTTGTGACCTCGAAGGGCCAATTCTTGTAAATACGGTTCAAAAACAGAAAAGTGAGTCTTCCCTTCATACGGAAATATTCCTAATATATTTAGTGATTTCTCAGTTTGTTCACTACACGAAGTTAATGCTAGTACGAGAACTATAAACGCTAACATTATGATGTCTATAAGTGTACTGCCTAAAATGTACTCGTTTGCAGTATAAAATATACTTTATAAACTGTTAAGATAAGATAAATTATATTTTTATCTACCTAAGGTCTTGACCAGTCTTGTAAATTTCGTTTCAATAAAATTGCAGCATTGTATTATATCATCAAGATGCACTACATACTTTTTGCTTTGACTTTTATCATACTAATATTATTGAATACTGAATTGAATAATTAGTAATGTATTTATTTAACCTACATATTAAAATAGATAAGTGTCAAATAAGTTGCTAGAAACATAGTTTAATTACTTAATTTCATCAGCCTGTCAGTTGACATAGCCACTACATTGAAGAGCTGTTAAATTTGACTCTAGAATCGTATGTTAAGCGCCATTAACAGCCGTGTTAGTTGACATACACTTTGACCAACATGTCATTAATAATCACAAATAATAATTAGCGTTTGCGCTGCTTCGTAAAACACTTGTAATTGCACAATTTTTTGCTCAAATTGGTTAGGTATAGAAACTTGGATAGCATGAACTGAAATACCAAGAATTTAGATGTCAACTATTTTAATGAAAGGAGTTTTCCACGTTCCATTTTCAATTTATTAAAATTGAAAAAAGAACAAAGAACGTTTTTGTGATAAATGAAATACTTACATATTATTATGTATCACACATTACATGTTTAGTCTTAAGGTTTTACATGATGTACATATGGTATAAACTATGCATTTTACTTTTGTCAACAAATGAGTAAGTTTGAGTTTTTTCTCGTATTTCTTATTTTTAATTTCAAGTTAAAAAAAAGGGTTTTTACCTACTCTTTGTTGACTACTTTTTTGGCGTGTTCCTAAAACTGATTATAAATTATAAATCTAGCGGATTAAGATCGGGATTAGATGACGGTCAGTTTTTAGTTCTGACGAAGTCCGGAACTGTGGTTTTTACCAAGATTCCATTGATCGAGCTTTGAACCAGGGATGTTATGGATATAAAATTTCGGATACGGATTGGATACGGAAATAGAAATGATTATTATACCGGATACGGATATAGATACGGATATGAAATTATTTCGGATTATCCGTTAGTTTCGGATAATTTCGGTTACGGATAAATACCTTAAAAAATGGTTTTATTTGTTAGTTGGTTGTGTTTGGTTGTTTGGTTGGTGTTATAATGGTTTCTGTCTCTGATCTGTTTACATCGGCTGGGCAAATAAACTGACCGGCCGATCAAAACAACCTGTCACTTGTAGAAATTAGGCTCCGCCCCTATCCCATATTATCCGAAACTTTTAATTCGGATTCGGTTACGGTTATGGATATTATTTTATATAATTTCCTTTAATGGAATATGGTGTTGTTACATTCTCAATAATAGTATCTTGATGAAATAGCGCCGAAGTTTTACACAAAACTATGGCTCAATTAATTCTTTTGCCTAATACCCCACCAAACCATCACTGAGGCTGGATAACAGCCACGTTGTACTCTGTTGACTAATTGGAAAGAAAAATATTCCTCAATTGTAAAAAAAACCTCATCCGTAAACAAAGTTTTTCTGTGACCTTCCTCTATGTACCGCTTAAGTTGTTGTTTTGATTTTACCATCCTATTCTATTTTAAATTATAATGCGTCTCTTATAATATTATGCTGTTAGTTTTAAGACAACCTTTAAAATGTGCGCCATAGTTATATGTCATCTTCATCTCCCCAGCAAACAGCTATATAGCCCAAATTGAAATACTACATTAAATAAATTACTTAATAAAACAATCTACAAGTCATTATTCGGCAAATCATGGGTTTTGGAAAAAATATGATTGTACACAAAAACTCAATTATTAACTGAAGAAAAATAGCATATATTATTCAACCAATGATTTCGTTTACATCAAACATTTTTATCTTTGTTTTTATTTTTATTAACACGTGAGAATAATGTGTATATTATACATTTGGCAATATAAAGGCTAATGACAGGAATTAAGACTAAAATAAGCAGAACATCTACGCAGAGGTACTGGTAGAGGGGCACGTCAGCCGATGGAGCCCTGAAGGTGTGATTGGGATGTCTGGCTGCGAACTCTGTCCAGAATATCGCTGTGTCCATGGCAGACATTGGTCTATCATGCCAGGATCTTGACAGCGATTTTACGTTCTTTCTGAAACTGGTGAAAAACAGTAGACATTAGTTGACAACATTTTTTTTTTGGATGGAGCTATGCTAATGGCCCTAATGCTTCGTCGGTAGTGGGGTGAGCCGGTTGGTTTCACCCTGTGATATAGTAAGTGGGGGGTTGCCCCCCGCCAGCCCTGGAGTGTGACTTTCACGGCTTCATGGCGTCGGTTTGTTCCTGTGGTGGGTCTCTGCCTCACCACGTCGGATGAAAGTTGACAACATTAGTTAAAAACGAATAGCGGGAGATCGGTCGTCTTCTAATGGATTATTTAGTAGAAACAAGTTTTGAACAAATGTGGGAAAACTATTTTTACACATTAGTCGATCCGAATAATATTGTTTTCTTATGTTTACGCGAATTTCATTCATTATGATAAAACCACTTTTAAGGATTTTAATACAGTTTTTTAAGATTTTTACATATTTGACGTTTCGGATACTTTACAGAAACTATGGTCACCTACAACAACAAACAATCAACCTGCTTATGGTTCTGTTATTAAAGTACATAATTAAAAAAATCCAAGCAAATCAAGTCGAATCCAAGTCACAGGCACTCGTTAGATGTTAGACAGAACTGATCAATGTATTGATGTATCTTTCAAATAACTAACTTTAGAACGTCTGAGACCGTGACCATGGTTGTTGTTAAGTATACGAAACGTCGGGCTGCGGGCACATAATATAAAGGTTAATAAACCGCTATAAAATCCGTAAAAGTTGTTTCATCATATGTTTTACCCTGGTACTTACCCTATTCTCGTGGGATTCACGGATAATTTAAAGCTTATACCCTATATATGAGTAAGCTATATATTTGTAGGCAGTATTATATAAATCTAAAATCTGCCGTGTGACTTGTTTTTTATAGTTTCTTCATATCTGGCAATTTATCTACTGTTGTAAAAAATGAACCATCTTATACATATCCTGACTTGTAGATAATTAAAAATGATAGAGTGTTGAAACTCTACCTTTTGTTAGTGATTATATCTCTATGTAATATTATATAGAATTTGGATGTTTGATTATAACTGATGACAAGTGATATCATGCAAAAATATTCTCTTCCCACCCCATCTAGAAATAGGTATCTTTCGCTAAAATGAAATTTTTACACATACTCTTGCGTGTGTGTTTTTTTTTATAATCTTATCTTGACTTATCATCTTCACTAATATTAAGTAAATATTACATTAGAGTTTGTTATGAAATCTCATTAAATACTTACTTTGGGTCCAAAACAGTTTTAAACTTTCGCAACAGGTTGTCTGTAGTAAGTTCGGACAGCTTCATTCTGACTCCAAACCCTTTCTCTTCGATGGCAGCTGCATTTGATGGCTGGTCTCCAAAAACGGGGATCCCAACAATGGGGACACCGAAAGATATTGCCTCAGTTGTGCTCACAAGTCCACAATGCGATAAAAAGGCAACAACATTCGGGTGCGCTAAAAATATTTTTAAACATGTGATAATATAAATAACTAAACTAATAAAAAAAATCCTGCATGTTTTAAGTATGATTATGTTGAAGAACAATAGATAATTATTTAAATATTATTTTTGCTCAAATATATATTATCACGCAAAAAAAAATTCTATACCTAAGTTAAGATGGATTTGCATATTGCTGTATTTAAAGGTAAGTTTGGTATGGGTTTATCTGATGTGTTTTTATTTATAAACGATAAGGGATTGCGGCATGTAAGACCTCGAGTCTGCAAAGGTTATTTTATGGGTCTTCTAATTTATATATTTTTTTTCTCTTTCTAAATATTCGGCTTAGGCATAGAAAAACATCGTTAGAAAAAAATAATACGTAAATAAACTATTAATCTAAACTTTCTCTGTGATTTAAATGAAGACTACCGGAAACAGAACTACATAGAACTTATAAAACAATAATATGTTTATGAACAGATGCTAAATAGTGGTAAAATAAATACATAATCTACCTAGTATATCCCTCTGTGGAAGCCATTTAGAAATATAAAAGTTTTTTGGATTCCCAGGTAGAGTCGGTTCTTCCCATTTAAAAACAATTCTTTGTGGTAATTGAGAAAGAGCATCAATTATTTTTTTCATTACATCTGAGTCGGTTACAGAAACTTTTATAATGGACCCGAAACTGACGTAGATAACCCCATGCTCAGATTCTTCAATAAACTTCTTTAGTTCCTGTAAAGAAAATTGGTTCATACAGTAATCAAAGTTGTGTTGTTTTTTTTTGACTTCGAAAGTATAATGTGCCTACATTCTAAATCTATATTATAGCATTTTCTCATATTTTGTGATACAAGATAAAATAAACCTAAATATTTAAAGATAGTAATTAAAAATTAAAAAAATAAATAATAAAATGTTATGTTATTTAAATAAAAAAGACGCACTTCAGAACCATTGCAGCACAAAAAAGTACAAGGTTTGCATGAAATAAAGAAATTATGATAACGTTAAACATTTAAGGGTAGGACAACGTTTTTCGGGTTCTAATATCAAGTTATACTATATATATGTAATATAAGTACTACTTGGACATTGTTGGTTTGTATCTACCGTTGGTACCACATTATACCTATTGTATCGAATTATTTAAAATTTATCGTTTACATATAGGTATTATGATAAAAATATAATATCCGTGTGATGTCCATTCCTAGTTGATTTGTAGTATTTATAGATAAGTAGTTGAGATGCCTTCAAAAATGTTGAAGGATACCGGCAGTCTTGGTATGGAAGAGGTCTTGTCCAACAGTTAACAAAAAGAGTTGATGATAATGATGATGATGAGAAAGAATTTTTGCAAATATTCATATTATTTCCTTCTGGTCATTCATATAATTCCTTCTGGTCGTTATACACATAATGTGTTTTTGCTTTATGCAACTATTTGCATTGTGCATATAAAACTTAAGCAAGGCTAAAGATAATTAACGACTTACGTATTCAATAGTATGGGATGACGCTGAGGGAACCTCGTGAATTTATAATGATTGTGTTGGAATTAAAAATTCTATAATCACGACTAGAGTGTAACTTAAATTTTTCGATTGATCGAATCGAATGTTCAATATTCTATATTCGAAAAACTTATTTTTGTTGACTGTTTATTGACAATTATAAATTCACATAATTTTGTTTGATTGTGCCGGTATATTTTTTGAATAAACACAATAATTAATCCCACTGTAAAATGTTTTGTACGGGACAACGTCTGTCGGGGGCAAAAGTTATTTATAAATTGTGTGACTTATAATATTATGATATAATAGACTTATATTATGACCGATAGGCGATATTCAATAACAAGGCTTATTTACTTATGCTGATATAACCTTCAATTTCTCAATTATTTTATATTGCATGATTTTGCAGTAAAACTTCTTTAGGCGCCACTAGGTTTCCTATCTTAGATTTTTACAAAGTTTTACATCAATTGCGCGTAAAGAAACGCAAACGCTTTTTTGTGTTACACTTAAGGATTTGATATTTGTTTAGTTACCTCTGGAAAAAATATTAAATATAGCATTTTGTACAGAGTTAGATCTGCCAAACCTATGTGTTTTCTGTGTTGAAATCTGATGCTTTTTTTTATATTCGATGACTGTTAGGCAAGACAGGATAGAATATGAATTTCGAAGGTTTTTAAGAAACAAAAAAAAAACGAATGTATAAAAGTCAATGTGAATTTATATGTAAATCAATACCAGGGTATAAAAATAAGTAGATGCATTATACGCTGACTATAAACTAAGAAGGAAATGAACATAAAAAATACATGCATAGACTGAGTCGACTAACTGTTAATCTTAAATGTCTTTCTTGTTATATTTAAAATTTTATCATAGGTTTAAGTGATTTGTATAATCACGTATGATCATGTTATAAAATAATTATATAATAATTTTTATAAATACGAGTACTAAGGGATCGGCCGTCTTTGCGTTCGTTGAAGGAGGCAGTAGTGGACGGATGAAAGCTGATGATGATATGTCATGGAATACAATATTTTATTATTCCTCAAGTTATATGCACATGCCATAAAAAATGTGTATTTTCAATAATGTAATCGTAAGTCAGGTTATTTTGAGACATAAATATCATTAAAATAATATAAATTCCTAAATTATGCAGGGCACAATAAAATATTATCTATATTAACAAAAAAGATGAATTAAAATGCAAATATACTTACTCCAGGCAAAGGTTTTGGTTCAGTTACATGATAACCACCGATTTCGATTAAATTCGGAGGTAACGTATTCGATCCGAATAACATAAAATATGTGTTTAAAAGTACTATTTTAATATTGCGCGCTAATTCTTCTAATGGCGGAACATCGTTGAAATACTTTTTTACTGTCCGTTCATTTTCTCTTTGGCCGATTAATTTGTAATATAGATTGAAGTAAATATGAAACAATGTTCTCTCGACTCTTTGGTAAAGAGTAGGATTAGCATCACCATCGAGAAACTGCTGTGGCACAAACGAAGGGTTGTATTGCACACCCAACGTGTCATACTGCCATGCCATTAAAGTGCACCCAGTTACACCAATCACAGGAACTCCCAATTTATATGCCAACGCTAAAGGGCAGTCCGTATTGAAATATTCGGATATAACTAGATCGAATTTCGCATTCGTCTTCCATAAATATTGCACATCACTATTTTCTAGCAATATCTTGCAATCTTCATTCCCAGAAACAACGACGAATCTGTTCACGTCTAAGACGGATGTATACGTTGTTTCTTCTAATAAGAAATCGTCTTCCAAAATTTTATACGTCCCGTCTAGCCCCAAGTTTATGTGTCGATAGTTTTTCAACTGTTTATTGATTGGAAAAAATGAAACGTGTGTCAAATTATGACCTCGTTTCACTAAAGCTTCTACCAACGTATTGAAAATAATACCGTGGCTTTTCCCTTGAAACGGAAATATTGCTAATATATTTAACGGGTCCACTTCCTCAGTTTTTGCACCAAAAATGAGACATAAAAATAGTGTCCAGAACTTCATAATTATTAAATATTTAGTTATAACTTTTATTATTAATTAAAATAATAAAGTAACTATAGTCGAAACACCGACCTCCGTCCTTTTGATGGAGCACAATGTAGCAAATGACGTGGATCGCCACTATGTTGTAATATATATTGTTTCGACCACGACAAAGATCTTTACATCTTGTTCCATTGTGCCTACTGTTTGCGTCGAGATTTTTCTGTGATTAATCATCAGGCCTCCGTTTGAAATGCTGGGCATATACTGGCATTAATAAGTGGTAGTGCAGTACGTTCCCGGTTGCATGGGAATTGGGAACTATTACTTGTTTCTTCCATGAAACAGTTTTCTGTGTTTCGGATAGAAGCACGAGAAACAGTAAAATGACGAAAAAAATATTTAAGATATGTATAGCTGTGTTAATCTTTTTTAATTCAGAAGGTTTAGGGTCTGACCTCTATGTTTCTTATTTTTTAAACAGGTGAAAAGATTGGTGCTTTGTTTTAGATATACCCCGGACATTTTAATTATGGTGGCCAATGGCATTCGTAAAGTCGTTCGTGGGTATTTCTGACTATAATAAACTGAACGATAAATATACAACTATCTATTTTATGTGAGATAGTTAAAAGTGCTAAAGTTACCTTATATTTCATTCAAATATTTTACCAATAGTCAGATAAGCTCCATATGAATACAAATATGAAAATGTCACCCTAATTTATGAGGTTATCCAATTTCTGCGACTTTTATATTTAACACGCCTATACCTTGAGAATGTCTACCTAGTTGGGTTAAAGTTGCACAGGGAGGCTTGGTGATATCACGATAATGTCCCGAAGTAAAAAAAGCCCTTCTTCAAAAAACACAGCCAAGTTGCTCTACAGGTTCGATTGATGCTTATGAATATTTTTTTTAATAAACTATTGTTCCAATTTTAAAATTTGTTGCAAATTGGTTCTCACCCAGTCAACCATAGGGAAAAACGGAGAAATACGTATGGAGTATGGGAATATCTGTTTTGTTCAATGTATTCAGACATTTAACTAGTGTTATTACTATAATGCGATATTAAGGATAAATGGTACGTTAGAAGCAAGGCAACTGATATAAAAGCTTGCTTAAGGAAATCGTTATGTACAATATCATATGACCACACTCTTTGGAGATCATAATCGAAACATATTAATATTGGTTTTGAAAATTACCAAAAATCTTCTTATACATGATAACATCTGGAAAGTCAAAGTCAAAGTCAAAAATTTTATTCAAAATAGTACCATCAAAGTATCTTTTTGAACGTCTAATGAGTCTACCACCGGTTCCAAAGCAAGTCCACAGAGAAGAACAAACTCAGTGGAACTAGTCTTTTCAAATATTTTCAAACAAAACACTATCAATACATTATCAACACAGAAAGAAAAAGAATATAGCTTGGACACGGCTAAAGAAAAACGAAGACGGCCATGGTTCTTACTTCTTACAGAATAATAATAGATTTAGATTACGATAGATTAGAGATATCATATTACGTGTAAACATTTAATATATTTCCCACCTTAAATGAACTTTAACGAAAAAAAACACGAGTAAGACTTTTTATATTAATTTATAATTTTCCTCACGTTTGATAGCTTTTAAAAATTATGCTTTGCTTAATTTCTAGGTGGATTATGGGTATAAACAGCATATACGTGTTATATGAATTATTAGAGGCAGAAACATATTTTTTATATTGTAGTATTGGCGTTTTTTGTGCTATGTAATATCTGAGACTAGCCAAAACAATAAGACTGAAATTTTAACATTAAAATAATTTTCTTTACTTTACTGAAAGTACTTGCGAATAAGTCACAAATGCAAAGCTCATTTTTCTATGAATTTGATCATGGAGATATCCTTCTTTTATACGTTATATGTATATGTAATCTGGTGCATCCTCAAATAAGTTGGAGTTTAATTTTTGCACGTGTCAATGACCGAATGTACTTGAAAAATATTGTTCATACTTACATCTGGTAAAGGCTCCGGTTCTGCGACGTGTAAGCCACCTACTTCAATCACATTCGCAGGCAACAAATTGTACCCGAATAGCATTAAATTTGAATTAATAAATAGGAATTTGACATTTCTGCTCAATTCTTCTAACGGAGGAACATCATTGAAATACTTTAGGAGCGTCTGTTGATCTGTTCTCTGTCCAAAATGGTAGTAAATTTTGAAAATGACATAGAATATAGTACGTTCGATTCTTTGGTACAGCGTGGGATTTTTATCACCATCAAGAAATAGAAACGGCACCACCGAAGGGTTGTATGATATTCCAAATCTACTGTACTGCCAGGGCATTAATACCGTTGTAGCTATACCGATTACAGGCGCATCTAACACATGAGCTAAAGCTACAGGACAATCTGTATTAAATTGCTCCACTACAACTATGTCAAATTTCCACTTCGTCTTAAATAGATTTTGCACATCCTTGTTCTCCAATAATATCTTGCAATCATCGTTTCCAGAGGTAACAACAAAATTCAATATTTTCAAAATGGATAAATAACTTCGTTCAAGTATGAAGTCGTCTTCCAAAATTTTAATCGTTCCAGCCAAGTTAATATCGTGATAATTATTTTGGTGTTTGAGTGGAAAAAACGATATGTTTGTTACATTGTGACCTCGTTTTACTAAAGCATCCACAAAAGCATTTAATACAATGCTATGACTCTTCCCTTGGAAAGGAAATATTGTTAATATATTCAAAGAATTCACATCAACTGATCGTGCACCAGAATAAAAATAAAATAAAAATATATATAGCAGTTTCATTTTCACTATTTTTTTTTAAATAAAAAAAAACTTGTAAATATTACACAACAACCGACGCTTCTTATGGGACTGGACGAAACATTCGTCGAATCAACGGCTAATAACCTTTTACAATTTACATAACAAGTAACAAGTAGACAAGTTTGAGTTTGACATTACAGATGTCAAGATAATATGGGTTACGGGTAAAGTCCAAGTCCACAACCTGGAAACTGGAGCCACGTATGACGTAGCATGGGAAGAAAGGTTTCACTCTAAAGGTAAAGGATCGCTAACGGTCTAGAGACCAAGACGGGATGACTGTGGTAGGCGGTACAAGTTGGATTTGTAGGCTGTACTTTTGGTTGTCTTAGCTAATCGTTAATTCCATGTGCATTCATTGCCAAACCTTGAAATTAAAAATATCTCGAGTAACAATAGTTCATTCCACGATTAAGATTTTGTTAAAACATCTTTTCTCACTATTTTATTAGATCTCATATCAATATTTTAGTAGACCAACGTGTTTATTTTATATTATATTCGATATTTAACTCTCATGTTTAATACCGCTTTTCATGACAATGTATCCCATGAAATACATTCGAAGAGTTGGAATCTAGTAGTAGAGTTACTTGAAAGGGTCGATTACCTTATTTGTTACCTATAATAAATTATGTACTATATAGTTTCACAACCTACACCAACCACCACACTTTCTTGTATAACCAAAATTTTCTACACTAAAACATTTGAAAAAAGTTATGGGAATTATTATTTAATGAAAAACACATCTAGGAATTGGCGGAAAAATACAACGATGATGCTAACAAATAGTGTAAATATAAATATGTCTCTAAATGATATTAATGATAGCATACATGACCTTTGGAACTATTTTATAATCAGTCCCTTGTATATTAATTAACCGCTCTTGACCTCAAACACAGTCTCTACCAATATAAAATCTATGGTCTTTCCTCTCCTGTTCAATTTATTTTAGAAACAAATAGGTCTTAATGTCGAATGTTGGTGGCCAAACTCACTAAACATATTTGAATAAAAGAAATAAAAATCCAAGTAGAAATCATCATACTTTAATAAATATATTTATATTATAAATACGTATTAATAAAATTTATTTAAACTTAAGTACCTTAATGAGAAATTAGAAATATTTTTACAGATCTTAAAAACGAATCAACTGTTAGCAATTTAAAAACAAAAGTTATTCGAATTTTACTCTTTTTCTTTTACGATCTTCTAAAAGTATACTTGCCGATGGTGGCTCGCTCTGGCAGCAACAGCAACAACAAGAACAAAATATTTTGTACAAAACATACATCAAAATGTAGATTACAAGAGCTATGAAAGCTAAGACGTCCATCTGGGCTTGTTGGTACCAGGGTAGCTTCACAGATGTCGCTTGTAGGTTCGGCGTGCCATTGTACCTAGCTACGTACTCTACCCAATAGATGGCGGTTTCTAATGCTGATATTGGCCGGTCGTGCCATATACGGGATATGTGCCTTGTGTGTTTCTGCCACCTGAAAATAAATTAAATAGGTATTTTAACGATATAATAATATGTAATACATTAAATTAAAAATTAAATGTTTTCAATATTGACCCTAACGATGAATTTTTAAATTCTAATTTCGAAGAATGGTTTTAATTCTAGACATAAAATGGTATATTTCATCTCTATTGAGATGAAAATCTGATGACCAGTGTTACATAAGTAGGTAGTTCGGTAGGTAGTTTTAGGGCCCTGGGCTAGTGCTACTTGAAACTGTTATATAACAAATATTCAAAGTAAAGGGACAGTTTTAAAAAAATACAAATATTTCTTATGATTTGATCATAATATTTTATCTATTTAATATCAGCGGTGGAGAATCAGATCCAAAATAATATTCTCGCCTGCCTTCACCCTAATATGTAGATCGATCCCTGAGTTCGATATCTTCGGATGGTGTCAATAGAGCACAACTAGTTAATCATACCATCATGTGGTAAAGATATTGCTTTCGATATCGAAAAATTTTTTCATTATTTCGAATGTCCACATCGAGTTTGTAAGTTCAAATTCACAGAATTTCACCAAATGCGTTTGAAAGTTTATACGGAAACCATATTAAAATTAAAAAAAAAAGAATTCGTCCGTCTGTTTTTTTTGTTCCGGATATTATTATCTTAAATTGCTGGGCCGATTTTGTCGTGACTTTTACTGGCATATAGTTGATGTTATATGGACTAACATTGACTATAAAATAATCAATTTCAATCCGGATACGGTTCTTTATCTAAGATAACGCGGGTGAAGCTAGGGACAACTGCTAGTTATATTATAAATCGATTGCGTATTCAATGATACAGGTAAATCACGTGAAAGTAGGTACGTAAATATTACGTGTAGCTTTCTAACTGCAACAGGTTTATGTAAAGAGTAATAGAGGTCCATATTCGTTTGTATAACTGATTAATATACTCGTTTCTGTTAGGTATCAATCAATAAAAAACAAACAGTGAAAAAGCTTAGATATTATACATAATAGAGAAGCAAAGGTATGGATTATAGAGAAGCATAGGTATGCATGATAGAGAAGCATAGGTATGCATGATAGCGAAGCATAGGTATGCATGATAGAGAAGCATAGGCATGCATGATAGAGAAGCATAGGTATGCATGATAGAGAAGCATAGGTACGGATGATAGAGAAACATAGAAATGCATGTTTACTAATATTAGTTATCTGTAGTATTATTTACTGTGTCGGTAGTGAAATGGGTTCTTCTAAATTTTAACAGTAATTTTTAAATTATCCAGTAACATACATCCACACATACAAAAGGGTCAATGATATTAGGAGAATTTATTTATGCTCAACACATTTATACGTAAAGTGATTTCAAAATGCTTAGAATTGATTTGTTATAATAAATGTACCATTTGCAGGATCAGAGACCCGTTATATTATATTGTTAGTGTGTTGTTGTAAACAATAAAAGTGTTTTTCTTTCTTTCTTTCTTAATGGTTACTATCCATGCAAAATTCACTTTAAATTCGAGGAAAAAATATAATATTGCTTCCCTATAAACACATTTTGCCAGTTTTCCACAAAAGTTACGAGCGAATCTATCTAGGTAGGTCGAATAACTTTTGGATACGAAATACAAACACACTAACTGTACAAACTTGTTGTGAGATATCTTTTTCGAGAGCATTGTATTCTACGTGGGCGATTGTTTGGGAACTTTATTTATTTGGGCAGCCTGTTGTTAGTCTTTCCCCTAGAACATACTGCGGTAGTAATGAAAATCGGTCCTTACTTTGTGTTTTGAAAACATTACAGATTTTTTTCGTAACTATCGATTTTTATTGATTTGAATTCAAGGGGTATTTTTTTTTTAGTTAAACGGCTTTAGAGTTTTATGATAATATTATTTGGCTAACACTCTTTATTAATAGTTATTAGCGTACCCTTTCCACATTTAACAGGAAGAGAGAGAGAGAGAGAGAGAATTGGCCATCTTGACATTCATTGAAGAAGCTTCTTATGTTTCTTATTTTCAACAGTGGACAGACAGGGGCTGATGTTAAAGGTAATGTGTAGTGTTTATATTTGTATGTATGTATGTGTATATATAATATACTTGTTGTAATTATAAAATATTTTTGTATAAGTATATTTTGGGTAAGTATATTTATTGAATTTCATTGCGCCGTACGTATTACTACGTTTTTCCTTATGGTTGACTGGGAGAGAATGCATTAGCATTAAGTCCGCCTATGTAACATATTTCAAATTTGGAACAAAAAATTATAAATAAATAAATAAATTATGATGATATGCTTGCACATATATTGCAAGCGATGGTATCGTGCTTAGGTGCGCTTAGAAGTTAAGAAAAACTCATTTGAATGTACCACAGGGGGTCAGGATTTGAATCTGAACCCCCTCGCTCCGTCTGAACCCATAACCACAGGACCATCGTCGCTCGTGTTGTAATGTATTGTAGATACATACATGCTACTACAATTATAAATCGTCAAGAGGCATCGTATAACGTATTACACGCAACTTTCCTTGTACAACTGCGTAATACAAAATGGCGACATGAGTTTCGTTATAACTTCGAGTTATGTGGATTTTTTCATAGGAAAATAATTTTTCTGTTTTTAATTAAGTAGTTATATAGAGACGGCGGTCTAGCCGGTATGGGCTTGGCTTTTGGAGAGTCCTGGGTTCGATTCTGACCTCCAGTGTTACCTCGAAACTAGTTTTTGTAAATTTCAAACTGCACTGAAAACTGCGTGAAGGGAAATGTTGTGAGGAAACCTGTATGCTTGTTGAGATTAAAAGTCTTTGAAGTTGAGTGGAGTTCACCAACCCGCATTGGGACAGCACATCGGTGAACTATGGCCCATTAACCCTCCTCGAAATAAAGTGGGACATAGAGGTTCATATTATTATTAATCATAAAATATCATAGAATATAATGAAGTTCACGGGTGAAACCGTGGAGCGATGCTAGTATGTTCTAACATAGATGTACTAAAAAGAAACTAAAAACACGCTTTTGATTTTGCAAATTGAAAAATGGAATAATATTATCGAATTAATCATCAATCGTCAAAGGTTGAACGAAATCACCGTTTAAGGTGGGTCAAAATCGCGCCCAAAGAAGTCGGTTACAAACAATACAGATGAAACTAATAAAAAGCGTGAAATAAAACAAATGAAACATATTCTAATCCAAGCATACGCCTAAATCTCTTGAATACAAAAGCTCATTACAATATATAGAATTTTCAGAGCTGGAACGATCTACGCGTAATGTATTGGAATTGCCTATTTTTCTTTTTAATCTCGACTTTCCTAATAATATGAATCTGAAAGTTCTTTTTGATCGTTGCCACATTGCAAATGAGGACTAGAACCTTTTTTAATATAAAATAGTGAAATAATGGAAATAACATAAATTTCTAAGTGTAAGTAGACCTACTTAAAAGAATACGCACGAACACACGCACGCACGCACGCACACACACGTCGTTAATGCGTCGGGTGTTAAATACCTTTTAATTTTTTAATCTTAAAACTCTGGATAGTTCATGCAGGTGAATGCAAAAAGAGACTAAGATAGTCTAACACATTAGGATTTACTTACTCAGGATCAAGAACTTGATCTATCGCGTCCATAAGAAGATCCCTGGTTAGGGCATCATAAGGTACGACGGAAGCGAACCTGGAGTCTGCCATCGCAGCGGCGTTCCCGTACTGGTCTCCAAACAGCGGTATTGCAATGACTGGTACACCAGCGTCCAGCGCTTCTATCGTACTGAGGATGCCCGCGTGCGATATAAAAGCCTTTACATTGTCGTGCTCTGAAACATACAAATTATTAATTAATATTTCATCTATACTAATTAGTGTATCTAATAAATGTTCCTATGTACTAGGTTGCCTGGAAGAAATCACTATTTAAGTGATAAGGCCGCCTTTGTGACCTACTGGCTACTTATTTATTATTTTGTCATGTATATATTTGTATTATGTAGTGCACAATAAAGAATATTTCATTCATTCAATTATTCATCCATTCATTCATTCAATCAATAATTCATTCATTAGTGTATTCCGTAGAGATAAAAGTTGATTTGTTATTTTTCACGATTGAACTAAAATTACTCGACCGTTTTTACAATTTCTTCTTCATCTGTAATACTGTGTAAAGGCTATATAAATAATTATCACAAATCCGCAGATCATGTATTAAATATGTTTAATTTCTATCATAAACTTTTCGTTTTATAGACAGAAATAAATAGATTTAAGACAAAGTGGATGACACGGCTGAAGTAAAAACTATCAAATTGATAAAAATTAATTATTACATAATATTAATTAAATACAGTAAACAGCGACGCAGCCGCAGTAAAGAGCAGCCAAGTGTATATTCGCTCGGGTACACTCGGCACTTCCGAGTTCAGCCGATCGAGCCTTTCACCTCAAAGCGTGACTGATCAGCTTCACGCATCTACTGCTACTTAATGAATCAGTCTGCGGTGCGTAAAAAAAATGTTCACTTTTTTTTTAAATTTTCACTTTAAATATTTAGTGTCTGCGTTGAATTCCTAAGTAACTGAAAATACTTTAGTGAAAGTTTACACAGTGTGGGTAGTTTGATCTAGTTTTAGAGGCTGTATGCGACATGTGGCGCTGTCGTGTGTAAGAGGTACAATATCTACCATGATAAACTTTAATAGCTTCTGAATATTTATATATTACTTCTTACGAGCTTACCAGAAAAAAAGAAGTAAAAAATATATCTTTTACTTTAATATCCTACTCTATACTATTATTTCAAATGCTAAAAAAAATAATGTGTGTTTGTTACTCTTTTATGCAAATACTGCTGAATGCATTTTTATGAAATTGCAAATATTATAGCTTACATAATACGGAATAACACATAGGATATAATTTATCCCCGTACTCTTACGGAGATGAGAGAAAGAGCGTGGATAAAACCGCGGAGCGCTGCTTGTAAAATATAAACGAAAATAAATATTTTCATATATCTTTGTATTGATTATTCTGTAATTGCGATACAAACTAAACAATCACAGAATTTGCACAGCGATATTTCGCATTGGCCTTGCTCTACTTTCATACTATTTATACGCAGAATGTAGAGGAAAATTCGGAGTTTATATAAAATAGTTTTTACAATCTTTTATAAAGCTTAATATAATATTAATACTAAATATTAATTATTATTGTATCTTACGCTCAAACATATTATTATAATCAAAACAGAGAGAAACAGAGATATAAAATGTGAAAATTTAGTTTGATATTGGTTAATGTTAATAATCGAATACGCTGAGATTTACGCTGTACTTAATATGAACTTTGTGTTCTTAAAAAATAAAATTTTATAATTATTAATTGGATTTCAATCAGTTCTTAAACTAATCTGTTAAAACAGAACTTTGGTCGGTGGCATATAGACGGACAGACAACAAGCCAGGGTGTTTTTCATTTTCCATATTTTTCATTCATTCATTTATCATTTCATATACTCGTAAATTATTTCGTCTTAGAAACAGAACCCTAAAATATAGTCAACTAGCAACGCCCCGCGGTTTCATCTGAGTTGCCTTTCAAGTGGCAGTAAGGAGATAAATTATAGCTCACGTGTTATTCTGATGTACCTATAATTGCACATGTAATTGCAAAGTTTCATTAATATCCTTTCAATAACTTTTACGTGAAAGAGTAACAAACATTCATCCATATTTACAAACTTTCGCGAATATGATATTAGTAGGATGGTTCTTTTGACGAAAAAAACTCTAAAAATAAAATACAATTCAAAAAAATAGTTCTTGCGACGAACAGAACTCTAAAAGATAGTAAATATTAAAACTCTTTCTTTTGATTTTTGAAACCCATCTATCGTTAAGATTGTAAAAGTAAGTAACATTTTCCTTTTCACATTTTCAAAGCTTGACTACTTTCAAACCAAATCTTTATCGTTACTGCTCGGGTCTTCGTTTGTGAAAGCGATGAAAATCATTTTATTGACGTTTCGATACTCACTTAAGATATCGTACTGTGGAAACCATCTCATAGTCATAACGTTTCTTGGCAGGTTTTCCACATCTCCTCCATCCCATTTCCATAATACTCGAAGGGGCAATTTTCTGAACGTAGTCAATAGTATGCTTAATTTATCAGCTGGTAGTGTCGAGTCTTTGACTGTAGAGCCCAGATTTACGTATATCACACCGTGTTCCGCTTCGTTTATAAACCTTTGGATTTCCTGAAAATGATTTTGTCTTTATAAATAAAGAGTTTAACTATTTGTCAGAGTTTGACCAAATATTTTTTAAGATGATCTCTATGTAGTGGCAAGGCAAGGGATCGATTGTCTTAGCCTTTTTTTGATATGATAATGATAATGAGGTAATCTTTTATTATTTAAACGCCTTTCTATATAATAGTCTTATAGTTAATTTTAAATATTTATGGTGGCAAAATAGGCCCTGGAGGGCATAGCTCTAGGTACGACAGAAAATCTTTCGACTGAGGATCTCTGGCTGAGGCTGATCAAAATTATAATGGTGATGATGATATTGTTGATGATAATTATTATAATAACGATGGTGACGTATGGTGCATTTGAAAAAAATTGTAATTAAAAAGCGTTCATTCGCATAATATTGGAGATATTTGAAATTTGTTTAAAAGAAATGCAGAAATTGTATAGCGGTAAGTAACCTATCGCTGAACGAAGCACAATGTTATGTTCTTATAATAATACATCCACTTTTTTGGAAGTTAATTTGGATTTGATGGCCTTATATAATAAATAGTGTATGTTATATTTTCGGTACTGCGCTATTAGGATATACAGTGAGATTTTTAAAGAACGGACATATTCAAATAGCATATAGAGCTAAAGACACTCATTCCATGAAAATGTTCGCCACTTTTTACTCAACTGAATATAAAAAAAAATGTGTTTTTTTAAGTTTACGTGAATATCACTCATTATAATGAAACTACAAACTGATTTTTTTAAAGTATTAGATAATTAGCACTAATGTGCTATGGTAATGATAATTAATTATAAATACCATCATCAGCCTTCTTCCGTCCGCTGATAAACAGGTCTTCTTTAAATGGCCTAAAAATCTTTAATAATTGGACTATTAGATGCAAAATAATTATTAAATACAATCCTATCGGGTGTTACTAAAAATAGAGAGTTTAAACCAAATTTTCAGCTATAGTATACCAACACCATAGTCTATAATTCGTTTTCGTAATGTTATTTTTGTGAAATTTTAAACATATTTTTTGTGTTCTTACATGCATTACGGCTAATCTGGGTTTGTGTTAATAAGTTAAATATAAAATATTTCACAATTTTAACGTTCCAAATATTAGTGTAATTTATCACGCTATCTAAAGAAAGTGATAAGATTACTTATATTGATTCAATCGTTATAAAATCAGGTCGAACATTAGGCTCGATAATTAAATCTTACAAGTTTTATATGATAGTTTTTACAGATAGATTCGTGAGAGGCTTTTGTAGAGATAATATTCTTAAGTTGTACTTGAACTTCTTAATTTTTTAAATAGCATATTTACAAATAAATTGATTTAGTGAAAAGAAACGGATGAATGTTGAAATGATGGCTTATACCTTGGATAAACAAAGACATTAATTGAATGAACTTTAATCGCAAATTTTAAACGTTTTTTCGGGGTTACATATTTTTTTATATATTCCCTTTATTTTAGGACGTAAGAAACTGCAGCTATATGTAATAGCTATAACTTTTACAATATATTTTATATGTACTTATATTTATAAGATTTATGTCTTAAGTTAACGAAATTCCACAGATTCTTTTAGTATGTTATGTAAATAATAAATAAACATGGTCATTGCTGGCCACGTACTGAAAGCATCGGAGAAAGTAACTAACTGTTCATCATATTGAGTGTGAACTAACACACACACGCGAACACACACACTTTTGTATGTAGTTGTTAGCTGGCCGTCATATTCACCGTTACAAATCCCGTAAATTTGCAGTTACTTTTGTAGTGATTATAACTTGAGAATTATACTCCTTAAAGTTGTTTAAGTATAAGCTATTCTACCTTTCTTAAATATCAAGAAAAATACTTATATATTTTGTATTTATATCTTTATTTTTGGAATTTTATTGTAAGTTAATATGCTCATAAGAATGTATTTTTGGTTTAATATTCACACATTCTATTAGATCATGTCAAGTGGTGACCGAGGAAAGCTCGAACTACTTCAAAATAGTGTAAATCAGTCACGATTTTTGCTTTTGAGTAACAAGTAATAGTGAAAAAATGTAAATAGTAAAAAAGTTGTGATATAACGGCCAAATACTTGTATGAGATACATGATTAAGGACCTCCTTATAGAAGAGTCAAAAAATCTCAATGGATGGTTTTAATTAATTGTTTTCACGGATGCCTTTAATAACATTAACATTATAACAATTTGCAATCGCAGACCGCAGTTCGATGTACGCATTAGTCTCGAACTACAATATTTCCTATGCACATATAAATGTGTGTGCATTGTCTAATTGAAGATGAATACACAACGTCTGTGTACATTACGAGCAATATAAACAATACTATCATTAATAATGAAACTTTATCACGAAACGTACTCTGCCCGCATAGTAATGACTAAGTAAACTGAGTAAACTATATATAATAACTTATTCTGATTTTAATAAAACTCTCGAATACTTTCGTTTAAAATGAACATGCGTTCCTTGAAAAAACACATCACGCTTATTTTTAAAACCGCCGTATCGGCTAATGAATTACGTCACAATCGAAAAAACTCACCGTCGGAATAATTTTCGGAGGTCGTATATGAATACCGCCGATATCCACCACATTATCGGGCCTGGCAACACCACCGAATACTGACTGATGTGTATTCACAAACACCAAACTCGAATTACATGCAATACTTTCCAAGGACGCCAAATGATCACCAAGATATTTATATAAATAAACGTGATCGGTCACTTGAGAGCCGATATAATATACCCAGTTGGTGATATGATACAGAATATAGCTTTTGATCCTATCGAAAAACCACGGCTCCTTTCCATAAGGAAGCACAGACTGAGGCACGAAGGCAGAGTTGAAATGGATTCCGAGTCTGTTATAATGCCAAGGGTGTAAAGGTTGCGGGTTGAAGGCTATGTACGGTGCACTCAAGTTCGCGGCCAAGGCGATAGCACAGTCGCTATTATAGGATTCCACGATGATAACATCGAAGCTTGGTCGAGTCCTAATCATATGTTGAACTTCATTATTATTCATTAGCGTCTTACAGTCGTCGTTCCCAGCTTTAGTCGACACTAGCGTTTCAAACGGCACTCGCGAAATTTCATTCACAATCACTGATTCAAAGGAAAGCCCTTTGTACACTTGTTTGTCACTGAGTAAGACGTCTCGATATGAATCCGGCGCGTCTGCCATTTGGAAATGGCTTATGAGAGTCACATCGTGTTTCCGACTCGCCAATTCACGGAACAGTCCTCGATAGGTGAGATAATTGTTGCGGTCCAGGGAGGGGAATATACCGAGTATTTTGTACGCGCTAGCGGCATGTAAAATGCACAGAATGTAAATTAATTTCGCCATCAGAACGTTCGTATTGTTGCGCCGCTCGGTGGTTACTAGGTCTGTATTAATAGTGGGTGGGTGAGGTAAGCGCTGACGGAGCGGTTGTGTCGTAACGCTCACAAATAACCGGTGACGGTGACCGTATGACGAGTGATCGTGACCTCCATTACCATGAGGGGGAGGGTAAGAGGGGGGGGGGGGGGCAGAGTCTGTTGTTATTTGCATTACTATCAGCTATGTTTACAAACAGTCTGATAATATTGTATTGTAATATTAGGTAAGATAATATTATTGCGGTTGTTTATACGGGTCTATATAATTATTGTAGGTTTATTATTTAGCAGTGGATGGATAAAGATGGATGATGATGATATAATTACGAATTACGAAGCACTTTTACGAATGCTCATTTCTTTTTTTTAATAAAAAAAGGTGATTGCAAGATGATTATAAGAATTTTTTTAACGGGAATCTATTTATAATTTTTATCTTACAAATCTATTTGACTAGAGTCACAGTACAATGACTTCAGAATTCAAACATATCCAGTACAGAATTAATTTAAATGAATAATTAAATCTTTTTCTGTCTGTACCTTTAATACAGGAATAGCAATTAATCACATTATCAAATTAAGTCTTCTACTGTAGGACATAGACCTATTTAAATGAAAGCCGAGAAATAAAGTATGTAACTAATTAGCTAAACAAAGTCTTATTTTAATCCAACAATTTCGATTGTTCATATTTATCAAATTACAAGGTTGAAGTATATGTGACTAAAGCAAAAATGTAGCCTTACTTTTTCTAATGTCCAAGAAAGAGTATTAGAAAACTAATATAGGAATTTATTGAAAACTAGTAGCGCCCCGCGGTTTCACCCGTGTACTTCCCGTTCTCGTGGGAGTACGGAGATAAATTATAGCCTATGTGTTAGTCTGATGTATAAGCTATATTATTGTAAAGTTTCATTAAAATCCATCCACTCAGTAGTTTTACGTGAAAGAATAACAAACATCCATACTCACAAACTTTCTCGTGGGAGTACGGAGATAAATTATAGCCTATGTGTTAGTCTGATGTATAAGCTATATTATTGTAAAGTTTCATTAAAATCCATCCACTCAGTAGTTTTACGTGAAAGAATAACAAACATCCATACTCACAAACTTTCACGATTATAAACGTGAAAGTTTGTGAGTATGGATGTTTGATGTAGTAGGATTGATTTTAGTAGGATTTAACTACAATTTTAATCAATAATTGATGTTATGTATTAGGGTTTATTTGAAGTCTTTACTTTATAATTTGATCTGTGAGTTCTTTTAAACTGACCACATTAGAGAATTTAGGAGAGGGAAAATAAGAGTATAATAACTATCCGCCAAAAATCCTAACGCTTGCCTTACATTGTACATACAATGTTTACGGAACAAGCCAACTTCCCACTGTACGTGGTTTTATGGACTAATTCGCAACACTCAACAGCAGCAGTTCATAGTACTGCTATACGTAATTTATACGTACGTGTAGCACGTACCACAAAGACACGTGGTATAACGGTATACGACTCGTTGGTGTAGTCAGTGTATGTTCTTTTACACATTTTGGTGTCAGTGCATAGTGTTGGAATGTGACAATCTCTCAATCTCGAGAGAAAGAAAGGCTATAATATTATAATATATTTTTGTTTATAAAATAAAGCAGTTTTATTATATGCAGAGTATTTCGGAGAGTGTGTTACTAACTCTACCTATTATTAATTAGTATAGTAAATTTCAAATTATAGTCAATTTTAAGATGTATAATGGATAATATGTATGATGTATTAATTATTAATATCTTCTGAAAACTACTTGATTGAATACGATAATATCAAATTTCCAAAAAAAAAAAATACACTAAAAAGATATTAATATGTCCATCACAAAAACGTCTTTATAATTGTGGCCTCAATCTTACGTATCAAAAATAATGGGTATTTATCGAAATAACCACATTACATATATCCCCTCAGATAAAGACATAAAGGCTTACAAGGAAAAAGAGAATCCACGAACCAAAGAAAACTTAACAACAAGCTTAACGGATCACTCCAGCCTACTCTATTATATTCACATTTGGGAGGGCATTAGTCCTCTATATAAAAATGTAATTACTAGGGAAAGAGCACTTAAATATAGATTTACCCTTTGAAGAGCGTTTGGTGTGAAGGTGTGAGATCCATCATACCCCGATCCTACCTTCGCATCCTGAAGATAGCTCCATTCATTTTTCAAGGCTGTCAGGATGTTTAGAAATCGTTTAATAGTTATTCCGAAAGTGGGTGCGGTAGTTTTTCATGATTTTCTCGTAAAGGCTTTAATTTCTTGTGATTAGGTAGAATTTGGAGTGAGGTAGGTAAGAACATCGATTTTTAATATGTAGAGTGGACAGATAGACGGACCAACGAGCCTGTGATGGTAAGTGACCCAATAACATTTAAACTTAGAACTAGCCCAGGAAACTTATTCCTGTGTTGTTTATCCTTGGACATAAGATCTATAAGTTTATGCTGATTTATTCTGCCTGGCTTGCTCATCTTTCCGAGACATAGCAAAACTATTTTATGGAAGAAATAAGATATATTATGGTAGTACTCATGCAGACACTAGCTCGACACACCTATAGATAAATTAGTTTGACTATAGATTTTAGTTTGACAGAAAAAATATAGCCGAATGTTAAAACTAAATTTAAAAAAAAAGTTTTTTAAAATATGTATTGGGGATTCGATAGACTCTAACGTATTTATGGTGCTGCATGCACACAGCGTATTGGTGGCAAATTCAAATAGAACAGGGATATTAAGACCAGTCGGACATGTTCAAATAGGTTCCAGACATAGAAGAAGTGCCTCTATAAAATATAATATACGAGACATGGAGTTTGTAATAAATATTCTTTAATTTAAATAATTATTAATACGATAATGGCTAATTGTAACTCCCGAACGTCTTCACAGGAAAAGCCATAGCATGACGTATTAATTACTCATTTTCATGCTACTCCTATTTTGACCTTATTTATTCTCAATTAAGATACTAATCTTATTTTTCCATTCCAAAATTAATTCGACATTTTGCGTGTAGAACATTATCACGCTGCTAATGAAGACTAGTCCCGATGATTTGCCGACGTTTTGGTACTTGAGAATCTTCTCTCCTGTCAACTTCAGCTATATTGAAGTCATGAGCATACTGGAGGACTTTGTCTTTTTGAAAGTTAGCCTAGTAGATGTGCAGAAGAGGCTAGATGCCTCTATATCTCTCTATAAAGATTACTTGGCAGAGAAGGTATTTGATGACGAAGGTTTTGTGGTATTTATGGTACGTGGTATATCAAGAAGGAAGAACCGTAAAAGACTAGCTAGAAGTGCTGTAGGATGTATTACGACTCTCTGCAGGGATGTTTGATTAAAACCACAACTTTTATATATATGTATATTCGGGCATAGTAACACCCTTAACAACTGCTATTATTATAATGATCTTACAAGGCAAGCATTCGTGCGCTTTTATACAAATATATACTATCAACAGACTGAGTGTTAATATAATTACATTATAATTATAATATTTATACATTATGTATAATTACAATATAATAATAATTATATTTATATTTAACGATAACAAGTATATCAACTTTAATTATTAGTAAGTAATCTTCATGAACAGCTCATTCGTTTGGCGCCACCGCAGTCGCATCCGGCTGGTGTTGCCAGTGGTTTGTAACAGATGTTAGCCAAGGAGGCTAACAATATACGTGCTGTAGGACCAAACACTTCGATGTTTACCAAACATCTACACTATACCACTGAGGTAAAAAACCTTCTCCGATCCTATATTGCTAACACTGGAGTCAATTTGCTTCAACTTCAGTCGTTCGTGGTGCGATTATCGACAAGCTATCGGCACCTCGTCGTGCAGTAAAACTTCGGCCACAGTGCGTCGAGTCCCATAGCTTTGAATTTTAATTTCGAGTCCAAGTGGAACACACCTTTTGCAGACCCAAGCTGGCAAATGTTCTTATTGTCCTTTCTACATATAAATAAGCCTCCTAAATTATCTACGTATTATTTCCTTACGTTAATTTGATTAAATTCAATAGTATACAGCACTTCTCGTTTCGGAAATAATAATTGGTTTTTAAAGAGGCAATTGGAAGAAAACACAGGAGAAAGCACGCCAGTGTCTTGTTTCAAAGGCATTTTCGGGATTGGAATGTTGCCAGCTTCAATTTTTTTTACATGCGGGGGGTCTTGGATGTTATGTAATACATCATCTCTTTGCCACTTTTGCATTCAAGGCAGACTTTTGTACTTTTAACATTACGGAGCACGAAGGTTTAGTAAAAATATTGCTATAAAATTCATTCGATTACTTGGACTTGTCTTGTTTTGATTTAATATAACAATGTATTTATTCAAATTGTGTGTCATTGATTACAAACGAAATAAATTTTGACAGATTTTATCGCGATTTATTAAGTTTTGTACATGACCTATGTTTCGCATAAAGTCACCATGGTCACAGCGAGTCCTTTTTTTTCTTAGTATCCGTTTGTTCACTAAAAAAATAATAGTTCTTTATTATCTAAATATTAAATAGGTAGTAAATAAAAATAGTTTATGAAAAATTAATTAAAAAAATTACCTTGTAAAAGGTAAAGATTACGTTTAGATTATATTATATACGATAAGTTACTTATAATATGATAATCTATTAATAATCTTTTACGTGAACAACTAAGTGTAGTGTAATCACTGGTGTGTTAATTAACGAGTTAAGAGAATAAAGGCGTATAATATTATGCAAATGTGAATATTTTTCGTGTAAAATTTTATCAAACTACAAGTATGGATTTTATACATTTTTGAATATACGATGGTTTCCTTCCTAAATATGCAAGCGCTCTAAGCCAACTTTTATCTATGTATTCTGTAGCGGTAGCACAATTTATACACGCCTACAAAACTGTAGATAAGTAGTTTTCTAGCAAAGCATTAAGATACAAAGCTAGCTTCCTTGCGGATTCTATGTAGTTCAATTTACGTATATACTTTACGCTTAAAATGTTCTTTTTAATGTTATAGGAGGCAACACAGAGGTCGGAGAGCTATGATGACTACCGACGCATAATGACATCCACACAACCAAAGCTTATGCAGGTGCGTTGCCCTGGTTGTCCCTCACCCCCAATGGGCCACTGGAAACTCGCAAACCACATGAAACGTAACAGCATAGCTGTCACTTCGCGTCAGTATTATAAGAGCGACACTCGCAAGGTACCTAGATTCATTCAATTCAATTCAACATGCCACTACTTCTTACTAAACAGTAAACTTTATATAATCTATTGCTCTAAGAAGCATAATTATTGTTTAAATGTATGAATACGATCCTTCCTAATATGTATTATAAATGTGAATGTACAGATGTTTGTTACGCTTTCACGTGAAAACTACTCAACCGATCATCATGAAATTCTGTGCACATATTCTCGAAGGTACTAGAAGTAACATTTAAAACAAGGAAATTTATTTTGTTAGCGCGGGCGAAGCCGCAGACAACAGCTAGTTATATAAAGTAAGTGAGGACATCCATAAAGGCAAAAAAGTAGTTATAATTAAAAGCTACATAAGGTCTCAAATTAAATTCGTTTCTCTGGTGTGTACGTAGTTGAATGGATATAAATTTGTAACATCAATATTAAATTATGTCAAAGCGATGTGCGATCGCCTGTAACAATTTATTGACCTTTCCCCGGATCAAATCTCAGGTCGACCTCCCCATAAGATTGTATAAAGTGCGGGCTAAGCTTATTCCATTGATATTGAAGAGTTGGAATGTGCATATTAGATTTCTACAGGAACTTTAAGGATAAAGGAAGTAATTGAATATTCATCGGGAAATGTCGTACAAATATTTATGATTTGTTAGTTTTTTTTTCAAAGGCAAAGGATTTGCAGATGCATTGCTCTTTTTTTAGATGACCCAATGAAGCTCACAAATCGCATGAAACTATCGCGTTTACCTACCTATGCCTGTCACTCTCCCCCGGTATTATGTGAGCGAAAGTTACCATCCCTACTTCACTACTACTACTACTCTACCTCTTACCACGTCGTTAACCATTCTGCCTGAGTTGATTTATTATTACATATTATCTAAAATGATTTATCTTTCAACAACTACTCCTTAATCTAATGCAAATGTGACAGACACGACGGACGAACTTACTTTAATATTATTTATAATACAAGCATCAATTGAGGTTCTTAAGAATGAATCAGTAAGGCCCCGAACATATGAGCGCTTAATAAGCGTATCGTTAAAACCCGACGTTAGCTCGAGTTACGAGTTCGGCATGCTAAATTCACAAAACCAACAATACTTGACAAAAAAGCGCCGCGCTTTAAAAACGCTTTCGTGTAAAGTGAATACATAGATCTATCCATAAGACGTCTCATTCAATCGCTTTTTAAAACGCTCTGTAAAAATGAACCGAATATAATAATAAACCGAAGGGTCTAAAGTAACATTTATTCATCTGTTGTGAGAACCACAAAAATTTATTAATGTCATAATTAATAATTTTGATTACATAATATCAAGATTATAAATTACGGTCTATAATTTATATTTTTACATACAATAATAGACACAATGTTAAACAACACATGTTACAACAACAAATAACAACAACAATTAACAACAAATGTCAAACGTGATACGAAGTAGTTTTGTTAAACTAATGCCTGTTTCATAAAAGAAATTAAAAAATAAATTAATTTTAGAACTTTATTCCAGGAATAACATTTATACCATAAATTACATCATACTGTTGATCCAGGAGACGAAGGATGTAAGTCTGGCGAAGGCCGCCGGGAAGCCAAGTTCACAACCGTCGCGGTGACCGTAGGAAGTCACTCCAATCTGGAGCCAATAAAAAAAAACATTTTAAATAAAATGAAATATCGGAGTAAATACGTTGGTGCTTCTTTTAGATACAATGACGAGTATTTGTAACTTCTATAATCTAATAGTACTTGTAAGCAGCTTCGGTTTTATCCGACGGTGGTGAGGAAGAGATCCGCCACAGGTACAAACCCGACGTCATGAAGCCGTGGAAGTCACATTTCACGGCTGGCCATGAGCACCCCCCCCCCCACTTACTATATCACTGGGTGATACCAACCGGCACACCCCACTTCCAAAGAAGCATTACGGCCATTAGGGCCATTATCCATCCGAAAAAAAACGAACGAACGCGGCCGCGTTAAACTAAGATTTTCGATCATAACTGATCATGATTTTGACGAACTCTGTGGCTCAATATTCAGTGCGTTGGCGCTTAAGCCGAAAAAAATATATCTGTGTTTCTGGGTCATAAATGTGTATTAAATAATTTAAATCATATATATAGGTATTAATATAAGAAGTATGTATGTGTATGTATTAGTATAAAAAGTAATTAAATATATGTATTTTCGTTGTCTGGTAACACAAGTCTCTTCGAGAACTTACCACGGGACCAGATTAACGTGGTGTAAAAGCGTCCATAGATATTATTATTATGATTATTTTTATAGTATTATCGTCACATTATATTATAATTAAATATATTACATCATTAATTTACCATCAACAATTATCAAATAAAATGTTCAATTATTTTATACTAAAATCTCTGTATTTTAATCAGTATTAATGACAAATGACGACTCACTAGAACTCAATTTCGCACTAGCAGAGCTAGTTGTAAGTATTGCATATGCAAGATTAGTTGCGTACAAAGGAACGGTAGCACCGCCGGAAGGTGTGGTTTATTTTATACTCAAGTTAAATTCCTCTTACATAAAGGTAGCCTAGTTATGTAGTGAACTATATAACTTCATTATCAAATATCGGTAAATGCATTAGTTTGTGTTTATTGAATTTCAATCAAACTGACTACCAAGTTCCTTATGTACGGAAAATCGAGATAAAATTACTTTCAAGCTTAATTGTACAATTATATTTTTAGACATGACATGGGCTTAAAGAATTTAAATACCTTTAAAAAATAAATAAAATATTGAATAATAGACTAGAGAAACTGAGAAATTTCTAGAGAGTGAAGTTATCAAGATAGCCACCACACCAGCTGCTAGGAAGTGGTTCAATGCATATATGATTTTTTTTCTCCTTCTTAGCAACAAATAGTGTACCAGTTCCGAGTAAGGATTACGCCGAATGAAGAAGAACAAAAGAAAAAGAATGAATCCTGACCTGAGGGCATGACGTTCTCACCAGTCATCACCACTGTACGATCATCGCCATGTTACGGTACGGTGCCGTGTCGCGCGTTTTTTACTTATTATTTTTTACAACTAAATGCTATGACCAAGGAAATTCAACCTCACATTTTTTAAATTATCTATGCTTTTAACCAGTTTGCCGTATGCTGCCTTACGTCAATATGGTGTTATACAGTGTCGACGTCATGCCGTGTTGGTGACTGATGTGGAGAAACCACGACTCAAGTAATAAATTTTATTGCTTGTCTATAAATGTGAATGAAGAAAAAGTATATTCTCACCTGAATTCTCTGACCGTTGCTGGTCACAACCAGGGGACCGCCGGAGTCACCACCACAGGTGCTCTTACCACCAGCGCCGCTGGTGCAGATGGTAGAGTCGAGCACGAACTGAGGACCATACACCGCAGCGCAGTCAGCGTTAGGTATGACATCCAGGCTCACAGAGCTGATGCGCTGGGTCGTGGCAATGCCTGCACCTACAAGCATCAAACTTTAAGCCGGAACCGCACGTTTGTGACTTGCCGCAAGCCCCAAGCCTTCACAAGTCACAAGCATGCGGACGCCTCGCAAGCGCTTGCGGCAAATTCTCTTTGGTTCCCTCTGGCTTGTGCACAATACAGACACTCGTCGGGTCGGCCACAAACCTTTGCAAGCCTACGCAAGCCAAGACAAACTCTGTATCTGCACGTTTGAATTTGTGAAGGCTTGCCAAACCTCGGCAAACGTGCGGTTCCGGCTTTATGTGTTAACATTTTGTATCTCGTTGTTTTTTTGCACTAAGCTTCTCAATTAATAAATGAGTCATTTATTTTTTTATTGAGCATTGGATTCTATTAACTGACATTATAAACATACCATCACTGGTAGCACCAAACCCTGAGGCAAGAGCGGTCCAACCAACGAAGTTATTGTTCAGCTCGCTTTCACTTGGCAGAGCAATAGGCTGAATGACATCTGAAAAAATACATTTCAGGAATTATTTTATAGGAATTAGCTAACCCAACTAATATAACCTGACTGTATTATTCAATTAATATTAATAACTATTGAGGGAGGCCTATGTTCAGCAGTGGACGGATAGAGGCTGATGATGATGATGATGATGATGATGATGATGATTAATAATTATTAGTCATAACCTGACTAATAATAATTATTAAACATATTTGAATATTATTCACATTTTTAAAGGTTTAGGTTTATATGTGAGATTTAGTTTTTTTTGAGCGAATAACAAAAGAGACTCATTACAATGAAACAACTTTTACGGATTTTATCGTGGTTTATTTAGTTTTTATGAGCTCGACGTTTCGGATACTTTACAGCAACCATGGTCACGGGAGGACTGAGGTGTCAGATGTCCTTCTGTTAAAAAAGTTATTCGAAACTACCCTATGATACAACAATATTTCTTTTAGCCTTATCTATGCAAAAGGTGCTAGCTAGTAGCTGAGTCTTTATTATTTTTATTATGGGATCCCAAGCATATGATAGTGGCCAGCCATCTGCTCTATTGAAATTGGGATGATTTTTAATTTCAATAACCTCGCAAATCATCCTTGGTTGGAATCGGTGTTCTTTTGCGAGGACTTGTGGTTTATCAAATCTGATATAATGGCGAGCATTATCTAGGCTATGTTCACAGATTGCTGACTTAGTGTAGCGACGGTGTTTTAAGTCAGCTATATGTTCTTTAACGCGAGTTAAACTAACTAAATAAACCGCGATAAAATCCGTAAAAGTTGTTTCATTATAATGAGAATGAAAATTTACTTATTAGATTTACTTTATTTATTAGAACATTAAATGAAATTCGCGTAAACATAAGAAAACAATAAACAAAAGAGACTTTTGTATGGATTGGTCATTGTCTAAAAAAAATTAAAACATTTGTGAAAATATTGAAAATATCGAAAAAATAGTGGTACACAATTAGGCGTTTTCCCCCCTATGCATACCTAAATAATTTTTACGAGTCCTGATACAATTTTAACTTGTCCCTCAGGCTCATTGGGCTTCTACTCTTTTTCTTAATATAACATAATATAATATTTTAGACATGTGTTTTATATCTCAGAAACATAATATAACTTAGAGTTTAAATAATGTACTCTAGGTAATATAACATTATGACGACCCCTGTGGCGTCGCGTTGGCCCACAAGCCGGAGGTAGCGGGTTCGAATCTCGCCAGGGAACACAAAAAAGTTTCTGTGTTCCTGGGTCATGGATATGTATTAAATAGGTGTATTATATAATAAAAATCTTAAATATAACTATTAATATGAAAAGTATTAAATATATGTGTTTCCGTTGTCTGGTACCCGTAACACAAGTCTCTTAGAGAACTTAGCACGGGACCAGATTGACGTGGTGTAAAAGCATCCATAGATATTATTATAATAATTCTCCAATACTCACTTGAGAAAGAGACGGCTGGGATGCGAATGATAGCAATGTCATTGGCAATCGTAGAGGGGTTCCACTGAGGGTGCATGGTGATGTCTGTGGTGGAGACACGGGTACCGCCAGTGAATATGGTGTTAGATCCGAAGACCACCGTGAAGGAGTTGGCCGTGAGGGTACCGTCCCAATAGCAGTGGGCGGCTGTGAGGACGTGGGTTGGGGAGACGACTGAACCACCGCAGACGGAGGTGAAGATCCACAACATGGTGATGACGAGGCCAACCTGCAAGTTTTTATAACATTATTATAATTATCACAATTTAGATCCATTTCACTTTAGGGGACTAAAATACACATCGACCACACAACCTATAGACTCCTAATGTTTGATTTTTCGTATTAAATGCATTCTGGCAACTAGCTGAGGTGAGACGAAAGGGGATGCAATGCTGTGATTAGCTAATTCAATGTCATCATCAATCACGGAACGTTAAAAAGAAATGGATATATTTCGCAACGGGAATGAATGAGACGACACGATAGTTTGAGTACATTGTTTACGGCTTACATCGGATCTATAAGCCAGATGTGTCGCCAGAACCCGTTCCCCTGTTAGGAGTCTATGGGTTATGTGGTCGATGAGAATACATATTAGTACTACGTCGTGGAATGTCAGTGGAATTGAATCCTAACTAATGCGACGACAATTGAGGTGGTGCGTTAAAGTCTGAAGAACGTCTGAAGAGAGGTTCAGCAGGAGGACTCGCAGTTTTTCGAGCTCAAGATAGTTGTCTATCTTGAGCTCTACTTGAAAACTGCGAGTGATACTATGACTACAAAAAATATATATAAAAAAATGATGTGGTGTCGTGGGACACCAGGTAGGAATGAAGTTAAGAAAGAGAAGGGATGAGAGAACGAAAAGAAAGAGGGAGAAAGAGAAAGGTCTCACTCTCACTCGCTTGTGTATGCGACTGTCGCGCCTAGGCACGTCTCATTTAACGCTTTTATTCGACGCACTTTTTCTTACGGTTTTACAATCACATTTTTTTCAGTTCGGTCGCGCAGCAAAATCCCTATCCCCTCCAAGTCTGCCGTAAGGAACTTCGTTCCAAAAAGATGCAACATAGATTTCTCTCGTTGAGAGGAACTAGCTTGAAGCTGGACAGAGTAGAGCAGTGTCCACAAATAATGCAATGTTACAGATCTTAGAAGATGTGCGACATTAACATTAAAAGAGAAAATCCACGTTATCCTAATATGTTTAATTTGAGCACCCATTTTTCTTGATAAAGTCGTATTTTACGTCCGCCTTATGCGCTACTAACATACAAATTATAACAACACATCAAAATGAAAGATGTAGTACAATTATTTATTTTGCATATAAAATATATATGTTTTTACCTGGTAAGGGACCTCTGTGATATCCACAACAGAGCCACCTACGATTCTTCCTGGTCCAGTCACTAAGCCCCTTTCTTCGGCCTCTTTGAGTTCCCTGGCCTTGGGGATACCATACCTCAAGTGGTAGTTGTAAGCAGAGATACTGTCTGCTGATTCCTCACTCGAGGCCACGACGGCCAAAGCCAGCACAACTGTTGCAACGAGCAGTTTCATGGTTAAAGCTTCCTAAACTTAGTATACTTCATTCGAACGTATATATACACAATATTAATCTTATCACAGATAATTGTAACGGATTAATACAGTTTAACATGATAATTATAAAGTATTTCTAATTACGATAGAGACGTTTATTTTCCCTAATTGTGTATTTTACTCATTTCCAATAACTCATTTACATGTGATGATAAGAGGTTAACAGAGAAACAAGAATACAATTAAGAAAATGATCAATCCTACCCTCCTTGTGGAGGCTCTTGTAAGTATTTTTACAGAGCAGTGGTTACCAGTTATCACCGTGTTAAATTAGTTATCAGTGATAATATGCAAAACATAATTTTTAGTTATATAAAGAATGTTATGTAGTCATATAATAATCAATGATTTCAGTCTAGCTTTTGAACCCAATATAATTAATTTGACGTTCAAATATTGTTTGAAACTCTGTAAAAATGTATGCCAAAAAAAAATCTCTGACTTTGACTATCTCTTGACATTTTTTTCTATTATTACTTCATTTCTAGCATGAGCATACTCTTATTCAGTCACTGTAAGAATTTTTTTTTAGATTGATTAAGATAGTGGATAAAGACTTTAAAAATTTAAATCTAAGTACTGGTTTATTGCTTGACCATTGACGGAACGACTGAGAAAAAGATGTTAAATTTATTCGATTATAATTTGTTTGACTTTCACAGGTGGCATTCATGACATTTTCAGCATTCTGTGATCCTAACGTAGTACAAGGTAGAAATACCCTACGATACTAAATAAGTATACAACACCAATTATTTGTCCATTAGGTACCATCTCCGGAGCACAAAATTTAATTAAAGGGGGCATTAAAAGATAATATTTTAATTTTAGAACTTTATTTCAGGAATAGCATTTATACCATAAATTAGATGCTGTTGATCCAGGAGACGAAAGATGTGACTCTGGCGAAGGCAGCTGGGAAGCCACGTTGACAACCGTCACGGTGACCGTAGGAAGTGACTCCAGCCTGGAGGCAATGAAAGACATTTGAACTGCAACTAGCAAAAAATCTAAAAAATTATAATTTTGACATGGGTTTAAATTTAAAGAAATACCATTTCCTACCAATAGAACTGATGCGCTGTGCCACAAAATTTACATTCTATATATATATTGTGTCAAGTTAAAACTACTTTTCCGTCTGCAGTTTGTCTTGAATCTTAAATCGGTGCCGGAGGAAGAAATAACAGTGCCTGGCTTGATCTTCTAAGCAACACACGGTACAGCCATTTCGCGGGAAAAAAAGCAGGATGTTGGTATCTGACCCTGTTTGTTTTTTTGATGACGCAGTGGAAATAATTTTCGGACCATACCACATACTAGGGCTTTGGGTTGGCCAGACGCGCTGGCATGTGCTGGGGACTCGCATTGGGTCCACTATCATACTAAAACCACTGCGTGAGCCTTCGGTCGCTATTTGAGGGACCCGGAAGTTTGGTATCTGTCCGTGACTAATCCCCGGCTTGTCCAAATTATCACAGCATGAATTGCACACGTGTAGCGGTACGGTGGCAAAGTGCAGTGCGGTGCGCGCTGTGCAATTATTGATACGGTGCTGCGTCGAGCGTTTTTGAAGTATTTCTTACGACTAAAAGCAAAGACAATGGAACATCATCTTCAAATTGCTCAAAGAATGATGTTGTAGTGAAGAAAGCTGAAATTCTCACCAGGACTCTCTGACCGTTGCTGGTCACAACCAGGGGACCGCCGGAGTCACCACCACATGTGCTCCTACCACCAGCGCCGCTGGTGCAGATGTTGGAGTCGTGGACGAACTGGGGACCATACACCGCAGCGCACTCAGCGTTGGAGATGACGTCCAGGCTCACAGCGCTGATGCGCTGGGTTACGCCGATGCTTGCACCTAGAGGGGTAAATCTTTATGCATAAACATTTTGTGTCACATTATTTTTGATATGTCAATAATTGGAGGTTGGTATAACTAATGGAATAGGAGAGATTTTGGCACAGGTTTAGCACACGATGCGTGGTGCTGGTGATCTTATGTAAGATTTTTAAGAAAACATCTGTCACATACCGTTATGTTCAAAGAAGTCGAGGAAATCACCGACACCATAAAATCTTTGTAATTTGGTTTGGTTTGTTATAAAATGGTCAATTTTTGGGCATGTTCTCTAATTTTTTATATAGAATTAGGGTAGTTTGAGTTTTGGTCTCTTTCAAAAACCTATGATTTTAAACTTTAGTTATAATAAAAAATGTGGAGTAGAACCTACGTTTGATGTTCTACTTTTAAATATAGCTCCTCGGAACCATACAAGGATTGGGCCATATTTAATTAGCCCGATACGAGTTAAAAAACTTCACACATTTTCGAAAACTTTCCATATTATTAGGCATGTATGGTTTTTTAATGATTTCCATCACCGGGGAGCAAGCGGTGTTCTCATATTCAGGAGCACAGAGAAATTTAACCCATTTCGGGGACCACAAGATATAGGATTGAACCCAGACTTGATGGAATTTTTGACAGTACATTACATGAGGTGATGATATCTCTGCTCGGCATGAACCGTTTGTATTATTCACCGAAAGATATAATTATCAGTAGAAATAGAAAAAAACATTATAAGCATACCATCACTGGTAGCACCAAATCCTGAGGCAAGAGCGGTCCAACCGACGAAGTTATTGTTCATCTCGTTTCCACTTGGCATAGCAATGGGCTGAATGACATCTGAAAAAATAAGATTAAGATAATTATTTTATAGAAAGTATATAACCAATCCAACTAATAAAACTTGTATATATATTATATAGCTTAAAAATTATCATTATCATTCTAATGATAAATTTTTAAGTTATTGTTGATATGAACCTTGTAATATATATGAGCTAAGAGCAATAACAAGATAATATGTAATGTAAGACCATTCAAATTTCAAAGTACTATATTTGTTTTAGAGAAAAAAAAAATAGAGACTTTTCTGTAGGGTGGTAATTGTACAAGTAATTTTATAAATATTTTTGAAGCGTGAATGATTTATTTTTTGAATATGAATTTCTGAATTAAATTTTTACGACTTCGTAATCTACCCTACACACCCTATAAGCGACATGGTCTACACCGTAAGAAGGTTTATCCGACGGTGGTGAGGCAGAGACCCGCCATAAGAGGGGCAACCCCCCACTTACTCACAGGGCGAAATCAACCGGCTAACTCCACTACCGACGAAGTATTAGGGCCATTAACATAGCTCCATCCGAAAAAAAAAACCGTAAGGAGGAAGGAGGTCCGCGTTTAGGTTTATTTTATAAATTTAATAAAACTTCAATACTCACTTGAGAAAGAGACGGATGGGATACGAATGACAGCGATGTCATTGGCAGCCACAGAGGGGTTCCACTGTGGGTGCATGGTGAGGTCTGTGGTGGAGATGCGGTGACCACCAGAGAATATGGTGTTGGAGCCGAGGACCACGACGAAGGAGTTGGCCGTGAGGGTACCGTCCCAGTTGCAGTGGGCAGCTGTGAGGACGCGGGTTGCGGAGAGGACTGATCCACCGCAGACCGACGTCAAGACCCATAACATGGTGATGACGAGACCAACCTGAAAGGTATATAATAATATTATCATTATAATTTGTATACATAAATGCTAAGGCCGCGTTTAGGTAGACGAAGTGTTGGTCGGCCATTAACCAGATGGGAAGACGATCACCATGCAGTGGCAGGTCCGCGTTGGATGCGAGTAGCAAGGGATCGGTCGTCTTGGCGTTCATTGAGGGAGGCCTATGATCAGCAGTGGACGGATAAAGGTTGATGATGATGATGATGAAATGCTAAGAGGCCTGGAGGTTCATATAAATTCGTATCCGAACTATCCGGTCGGCTGGTTGATCTAGCTGTGGGTAGAAAAAGGTGATAATCACGATAAATTGGTCGGATTGACATGACGGGGAAAGAGATTGATTGATGAAAGACGTTTTTGATCTTTATGCTTACATTCTTTATCTCTTCTAGCCTATCAAAGTTACTAAATTAAAAGCTTTCATAATTTCATAAGGAGTCAAATATACATAACATAATATACCAACTGCCTCTAGTTTAAATCTGTAATGATAATGATGAGGTTTTTCAAGCCGACTTGCGGTACAGCGAACAGTTTTGATAAGTAGATATGCTTATACCTATGAGTGTCCAAGTATCATAGCGTTGATGGGCTCTCGTGGTTAACGCTATCTATATTATAATATTATTATTACAATAAGCCTATCTGCGAGCGACAATGGTCCAGTGGTGGATGGACTCGGCCTCTTATGCGAAGGTTCCGGGTTCGATCCTGAACTCCCAGTGTGTGCCTTGAAATGAGTTTTTCTAAACTTCTTAGTGCACTCTGAAAACGTGACCATCGTTCGCTCACCGGGGAAGGAAAACGTCGTGAGGAAAACTGCATACCTGATGAGATTAAAAGTCTTTAAAGGTATGTGAAGTTCACCAACCCGCATTGGGCCAGCGCATCGGTGAACTATGGCATATTACCCTCCTCGCCTGATTTCATGGTGGAGACCCGTGCCCAGCAGTGGGGCATAGAAGGGTTGGTACTTTTTACTTTTAAGCTTATCTTGGCTCGGAAGGTACGTGAGCAGTCAGCGCATGTGAGAACACCATCAACGTAGTTGTATTGAATATAAGAAGGTGCTTTGCATTTGATGTGTTCCTTCTTTGCATCCAGATCGCACATTCGATTGCCTTCAAAATCATAAACATTATTTTGGATCGACTGTCTCCATTCCGAACAATAAGCCGCTGCTGATTTCCAGGTGGAAGGTTCTAGTCCACACCACTTCAAGTCCCTCTTTAGGACTTCTTTATATCTCAGGAACTGCTGCGTTAAGCTTACAATCCTTCAGTACTGAGCAAAACATGGGCTTGCTATCCTCTCTTTTGGCATTCAAGAAAAGTGCCCCCGCCAAAGCAGTAAAATCAAAAAGCAAGACATAGAAAAGAACTCTATATGTTGTTTTTTTCAAGTTAAAGTTAAAGTAAAAATAGGAAGCCATAATATTGTTATTTATTTTAAGTAGCACAAATTTTTTCACCTGGTAAGGAACCTCCGTGATGTCCACAACAGAGCCACCTACGATTCTTCCTGGTCCAGTCGCCAATCCCCTTTCTTCGGCTTCTTTGAGTTCCCTGGCCTTGGGGATACCATACCTCAAGTGGTAGTTGTAAGCAGAGATACTGTCTGCTGATTCCTCACTCGAGGCCACGACGGCCAAAGCCAGCACAACTGTTGCAACGAGCAGTTTCATGGTTAAAGCTTCCTAAACTTAGTATACTTCATTCGAACGTATATATACACAATATTAATCTTATCGTAGATAATTGCAACGTATTAATGCAGTTTTACACGATAAATTTAAAGGATTCCCAATTACGATAGAGATGTCTGTTTTTCCCATTTTTGTTTTTTTTTAACGCTGATTTACTATAACAAGTTATACGTGATGATAAGAAGCCAAGAGTATGAACTTGATCAAGTCGGCTAATTGAGGTTCGGGTATTTTTTTAAGGCAGTAGTTTCTTACAGAAAAAAAGGCGTGTGAGCGATTCACACACGATAGAAGTGGAACACACGTTAAATGCTCAAATACAAGTATTAAACAGTATGCAATATACATACACACCGACATTTGCTCTCTCGCTCTTTTGTATTTGTCTCTTACCTGTCGTTTTTTTCGTTGCATCCGGTTTGAAATCACAACGATTCTAAAGAAGTTTCACTTCAACAAAAATCATGCCAAGCGTCATCATTTAAGTTTTAGCAATCTTTCAAGATTATATAGATTTTTAATATAAAAAATAATAATTAAAGATAGCAATAAAACGATTATAAATTACAATTAATCTTATCGTTCGTCAAATACGAATCAATTAATACATTCGATAAAAATTCCAGTTTTTAGGTAGGTACTATTCAAATCACTTTGACAAAAATATTACAACAAAATGTTAATATAGATCATGATTTAAAACTCTGACATCATCATAATATTTACCTAATATTATGTCTTATGCTTGGTGAGTTTGTTTCCGTTTTTCTCTGTTTAGCTTATGAACCAATAGTATAATTTGTCGTTCAAACATTGTTTAAAACTCTCTAAGGTATGCTGAAAACAATCTTAGACTTTGAAATTCTCTTATCATTTCTTTTTATCTTCCTTCACTTCTAGTATTTTTCCCTCTACAGTGGATTAGAAAATATAATATGTTCAATAATAACATCAATACATTTTATAATCCGTTATACTCGTAAGTTCCATGCATTTCATTACGCAATAACAGACATTATCAAACATGAAAATATGAACGACTTGTTCCAATGATTTTCAAGTTACATTTTCTCGAGCTGAACAGTGCCAAGTTTTGTTCGTATTTAGATTCGAATATCGATGTATACGGTTCACTTTACAACTTTATATTCAAAGATTATTGTTTCGCGCTTCGGGAAATGGCATTACGTTGAGCATCTAGATAACTATGAAGAACTTTTGCAATATGTAATACCCTGCCGCGAATAGCGCATATGTTCACAAAGAGGTTGAAATCAAAGAGAGTTCATTAGAGTGTTGCGGTTTAGTTAGAGTTGTGGCTTAAATGTGAATACAGATAGGATTAAACTTTAGCTCCGGAAATATCGTCGGAGTTATAAAACGAACTTTCTTTACAATAAATTTCACAACAGATTTTGCATGTAATTACCTACTTCAACTTTTGTTTGTGGGGTTTAGCAAATCCCTTTATAAATACCACCATTATGTAGTTCACTTCGAAAATCAACTGTATTTTTTTCAAGTCTTAGATGGTTTGTGATGTTTACAACTGGTAAGCACATGGCTGAAATATGGTTGAATAATATCCTTGCCTGATTTGTCCACACTTGTTCAACAGTTCACTTGTTTATTTTTTTATATAGGTCACTTATAGTGACGACGAAAGGGTCATAACGTTACAAACGCATCTGTATGTAAATATAAGCTTTGAATCTATCATCAGATAACATAAAAGTGTTATAAATACAGTGCAAGGAAAATGGAGCGTCTTTACACGGCACAAGTGTGAAAAGTAAACGCGGACACAAAAGTGGGTCGCGAGCATCTTCAGTTTTCTAATACGAGTCGAGGGTAGAACGTACAAGCAAAGCCATTTATAAGATTTTAGTCACGTTTTGATGAATTGGATTAAAAATTGCAGTTTAGAAGTGTGTTTTGGTGAGTTGAACTTTTTTAGAGTAGATTTTATCGACAATGCTAATCATTATCATGATCGGATGACTGATTTAAGCATAGGTCTCTCCTAATGTCTTACAAGACAGTTGATGCTTCTCTACTTGTACCGGAAAATTAGTAAACTAATTTGTCATTTACTATCTCCAAGGAGATGGATTTCTCCTGGTACTCCTTTTTCTTAATTGAGTCATTGCACTGTGACTTTATATTTTTTATTGAAGAGGGAAACTGGAAATATTTCTTACTGATCCAAAATTCGTTTTATTTAATTCATTGCGGGTCCCCGGGCAGTTAAACGTATCTATTGGGCTCCTTGAGATTGTATGAAAGCCAGGTGGTTACTATGAATTCTGCCTACATAAAACTAGAAGCCAGGGGCAACGATAGGTGGGCCTGTATATCAAATCTCTCTCAATATGTATATTCAAGTTTTTGACGTGACAACGTCTTATAATTCGATGTAGCCGGCTGCACGTACGAATAAACATGACTCATGCAGCGCTACCTCGCTCTGAGGCGTTCCATTTAAGGCTTGAAGTTCGAGCGAGAGGGCGGAACGAGCGACAAAGAGCCACAACCGGCCTATCAGTATTTTCTTATGACGTTGTCACGTTCAACTATCGTCAGTAAACCGACTTTACAGACAACCGATTTTTAATGAAAATTTGGTCTACTAAATATACTATAGATTTTTTCGTTGTCGTATACGTCTTGGCGATCATTGATCGAAAATGTCGGAAAAGGTTGGTCTTTATGTTGTGTATATATTTAATATCTCTATAAGACACAAAATACACATACTATTAATTTAAACCCCTGTTTTGTTTGTCATAAAAATGTACATCTCTTAAGTATGTCTCCACACATTCAGTGGCTAACACTCAGTGCACACTGGCGGATTATACGACACCCACGTTTGCGACGACGTTCCGTATTATCTCTTTTACATTTTTCTTGTGCAAAAAAACGTAAAGTAAAACCCGGAATCGAATTTTCCACTTTCTTTTAAGCCCGCATTTTATATAATACTAGCCCGCAGCTTCGTCCGCGTTAACTTAAGCGGTCGCATCCGGTTCTATGATGTAATTTCTCCATTTCTGATCTTTCCCATCACCGGACACTTTTTATGTCTTGGCTTAATTATTGGTGATTGATAATTATTAACCGGTACTTTAGATAAACATTAAAGGTTTTATTTAAATCGAATGAGTGTTTTTAAAAATAACTTTCAAATTATTTTTACGTCGTATCTTTTGGTGACTATAGACTATGGGTCTCTTAAATCGGGGTTCATTAGTTTGTAATCGCCTAACAATAAATGAATAGTATGTTAAAACAAGAGTACATATTTTATGCTGCTTGTTTAAATTAGCTAAGACTAAAATTAGAAGTAATCAGTTACACAACATCGGAGTGTCATAAATAGATTCTGACACGTTATTTATGTCGAACTGGAGGTCAAGTCCATCTTTAACATGAAATAGTAAATAACAAGCTGATAACGAATTCAATTCAGTCATAGATGTTAGATTTTAGTTCCTAATCTGTAATAATGACATGTTTTTAACTATATACTGATAAAATAAAAGTTTAGGATTTTCCCAAACAAAAATAATCAGTGTAAGATTAATTCACAGTAAATTATTTTACATTAATATATTGATATTGCTTGAATTTTTTTTGATTAATAATATAATTCTTTAATTAAAGGTCCAATTTCCTGTTCCCTAGATTTGTTCAACATTAATTTATGCTTGCGTGTTGTTTGTTTATATTTTATCCATGTTAATGTTTTAGAAGTCAAACTAAAATTATACAAGTTTATTTCAGACACTTGCACACAATGCTGAAATAATAGCATATGTCAATATTATAATGAACCTTCATCCTCTCTCAATAAGTATAGTTCTCGCATACGACCTTTTGCCACTTTACGCCTAGGACCGTCCACTGCACTGAGAAGACCGTTTCATGAATTAAGAGGTCGACCTACCTAGTGTCTTCCTGAAATTAGTTCTGGAAGACCTACCTATATTTTTCCTGAAAATAATGGCAACTATATTTTTTTGTCATAGAAAGTTAATGTACGAAGGTCGCCCTTAACCGTCACTTAGCTGAGGTCCCCATGTGCCCCGTCTCACGGATCTTATACCTTAATCCGTTTTGTAATCAAAATGAATCACTGTGGGACCCTCCGCAGTCCTTAGCTCCATGGGTCGTTTAGGGAAAATTAATTAATTCAAGAGCCTGACATCGAAATAATATTATAGAGAGCTATTTAAAAGACGTAGCAGAAAATTCATAAATGTAGCTTTTATAAAGTTTTCTTTACATTAACAAAGTCTTGGAATTTTTTTCTTTAATTAGATTAACATGTGGATGGAAGAGTTTTCTATATTATTACGCATATGCAACTGTCTTGCTTTCCTTTTTAGTAAATAATAGCTTGTTATGAAAAAGTGTTATCAAAATTGTCTGTGCAGGCAATCTCATTGCGGGCTCGGGATGGGAACACGCCCCGATAAAGACACGATGTCGTGGGGACTGCCAAGTGATAGCCGGGCAGTCCCCCTATTGTGGACAATCTGGTATTGCCGGGACCAGTCTTTCGCTGAGGGTTTCCCGTTGCCTGCGATCCGGGTCCCTCAAATAGCGGCTGAAGGCTCACGCAGCGGTTGGCAATATCATTGTATCTGGTGAATGCAAGAATTTGTACCCCGTACCCAGCCTATAGGTCAGACGAGGAACACCGGGGTGCTTTTTAGCAGGTTAAAGCCCTACGCACCTAGTTCAATCATCCAAAGCGGGGGGATAGTCCAGAAATATTTTATATCATGAAAAAAAGGCAATAATATAATTGTGGCTCATAATAGAGTTAAAAAAATCTTGGGTAAAGAGGTCAATGAGTTCACAACCATGTGTGACGTTGACCACTAATTATAAGATAAAGTATATAAAACAAAGTTTACTTTCATTAACCTGTCTCTTACTCTCTTCTGATCAGTAATTATAAAGTACCCGGATGGCCGAACTTTTCCCGGTGAATTTGATTAATAAAAACACGAATAAAACGACATTTTCTAAAAATGAATCGTAGCTAGATCGAAACATCGTGTATACAAAATTTCATGCAAATCGTTTGAGCCGTTTTCGAGATTCTGATTATAATTATGTATACAAAAACTGCTGGTTTGAAGGTATAAGATTAAAGCCTTTTATGAGAGGATAATAAAAAACTCAAAGGCTCTAGGCAACGAAAAAATGAACACTTTAAAAAATCATGAACAGTTGATATTATATCTAGTGAAACAATTATAAATGCGGTTTGCATTATTGATGACGATCGTGATAACGGCGATTATAGCACGTATCGTCTAATTTAATCCTCGTTTAAGCCCAGTTTAATCGTCACCTCTGTTTCAATGTCACATGATTGATTATGGTTTGGTGACACCAATTATGACGTAATTAGTGTCACGAAAAGTGAATCGGAGATATTTTTGATGTTATTTGGGAAGACAAACGTGTAGATAAGCTTCATCTTATTGTGATGTTTCTTCTAAGTTTAAACTCGATGCGAGTATTTAAGTCTGACATGATCTTCTCTTCTAAACGATGTCGGACGTTGGTAAAAAGCCACCATCCGGTGGTAACTACGCAGATGGACGGGCGCTACTTGATGCACGCCATCCATCATTGAGAAACGTATGTGAGAATAATTTAAGTAAAAATTTAAAACAAATGAGTCTTTTTGAATGAACGAATGATTTATTTATTTAAGTAGCAAAGACTCGTTTCGTTAGTTAGACTTATGACTACTTTAGTTAAATAATTGCATTAATAATAGGTAATTTAACAAAGGCCACCCCTTCAGCTATGGCACATATATATATATATATATATATATATATATATATATATATATATATATATATATATATATATATATATATATATATATATATATATATATATGGCACAACAATGGTTGACATGGCGGCTGTCCAGTCTTTGTGCTATCATGTTCAGGATAGTGTTGCCGCTCAGCCGCACCCTACGCACCAGGGACGCCCATCTTTTCCACATAGCATAGCAAGCTTAAAAGCAATCCACTCGTGCTTCCTCGAACATCCCTGATGCGCTACAGAAGCGTGGTAGCCCCAACAGCACCCTGAAAGCGTTATTGTACTGCACACAAAAGTTGTAAGCTTTTTGAGTGTCTCTGGCCCACAGGCTGCACGTGTAAAACGATGTACAAAAAGCATGCAAGATTTTTGTAAGTTATACTATTTTTAATGTATAGAATTGAATAAAGCTTTATTATTATTATCATCATATTATTATGTGAATTTAATCTAACGCGTGCGAAGCTGCATGCCACAGCAGTATTTAATATAAACATTGACTATATTCAATATGTTATATGACCCTTTAGACATTTGTCTACAAATCCAGACTATTATACAGCCATTTCTAAAAGGATATAATTATTACGAACATAATACTGGAGTGCGTATTTATTCTGCGCGAAATAATATTTAATTATATGAAAAGCGTTGAGTGTCCACATAATTATGAGCATACACTGGTTTTTTAAATTAATTTTCTTAAGACGATATTCATGCCTTGAATAGAATATTTTTTTTCATCCCACATGATTCATATTATACGCATAAACGCTGTTTCTGTGGGGTTAAAAGGCACACCTGGTGTTTACTACTTTAATTACGTTAGCCATTAATCCAAGTCAAAGAGCAGGGGTTGTGGACAGAGACGGATCGGTCTGCAATTTCAATATTTTACTTAGCGAAAAACATTAATAGAGATGTGAATTATGGTGCATGGGGTACGAAATGTAGTTTTTCTTGTGATTTTGGGTACGGATAGGTTTTTTAACTATTTAACATTAATGCGGATAGCCCGAAACGATAATATAACCTAGGGAGATGATAATATTATAGCAGAAATCTGTTCCGGTCAGTAATGTCGTTATGTGTGTATGAAAATAAATTCCAAAAAAATCTGCTGTGACGCTGGCTCGGTTCTGCGTTCTGATTGGCCGACTAATACGCTTCGAGGGACGATTGGCTAAAGGGACGTACACATAAATCACTGGTTGGTTGAATTGCTATTACGAATTCTTATGGCTTACATTACTACTCTATCCGGTTATATGCTCGGTAGGTATGTAGAAACAGCTTATACAAGTTAACCATGGGATAAGGTTCTAGTTAAATTACATTTAAATCGGACTATTTATTATAGTCAGTATTCATCAATTATGCGCTTCTAATGCTTACTAATATTATAAATGTGAAAGAAGGGATGTTTGTTGCGTAAACTACTCAACCGATCATCATGAAACTTTGTACACATATTCTCGGAGGTACTAGAAGTGGCATGGGTAACATAAAAAAAAATTCATAATGAAATTGCATTTGTATAATTGAGGAAAACATTAAATTTCAAACAAAACATCGCACTAACAAAAACTAGAATACTGTCATAGGTACACAAATTTTCTAGTTTCATTTCCAACCTAAGAAACTTATAAAAATAATAATTATATATTATTTTCTCGAAGCCGTGTTACATAAAATGAGGTTCACACTTTTAATTTATAAGCACAGAGTACAGTGCGTCTCATTTTAAGGTTGTTTTTGAATTTGCAAGTGCCAAAGTCAACAGGCGTGTAACGACCTTTTCACGTATTATTATAAACTCTTTTTACCGCTTTCATGTACAAATTATATTCCTTTGCGTTCATCTCGAGCATAAAAGTACCTGGGATTATTTCTAACCTAAAGATATGCATAATGCCTACTTGTATTTGAAATATTATATTTCTCGAGAGACGAATTTCAATAGCTTGTTAGGTTCTAACAATCGCAATCATTAAAATTGGCTCATTTGTTATTCTGGACGAGATATCAAACAAATTGTAAGAAATTTGCCTTTAAACCATTTAGTGGAAAAATACGGAATGTATTAAGCAAAAATTTCACTTTGACCTAAATTACCACTAAAAATATATGATATAAGCTAATGAAATATTTTTATTGTTAAAATGTAGACTTCTTAGTATCTAGAGGTACTTTTACAATATTTAAACGTTTTCCTTTCTATGATTTATAAATCTTTACATATAAATAAAATTAAAGTATATGTTTGTGATATTAAAATAGCATTTTTTTACAATTTTTGTCTGTCTGTTTATTCCGGCTAATCTATGAAATAAGTGGACCATTTTTGACAGGATTTTACTAGCAGGTAGCTATTATAATAATGAGTAACTTAGGCTATGAAAATAATCACCATCAAACCGCATACGTCCGCACGTTATATAGATTTGAATCTAAGTGGAAGAACGTGGGCGAAACTGCTGGCAACAGCTAGTCATTCATAGTTCGTAAGAACATCAGCTGGTAAGTTTTAGATTTAAGTTTTTCAGGGTATTAGGGAACGATTTTTTAAAGAAATTACAATAAATACGCGTCCAGGACACGGTTCAGACATATACATTCATCATACAAATTATGTGCACTTTTGCACTTTTATGTGGGAATCGAACTCGCGATCGCCGACACTTTAAATGAAAAGTCTTATATTATTTATATAAAATGTGTTTTATAAATAAATAAATTAAATAATAATTATTATAATTTTCACCTGTTTAGTACGCGAATTTCACGAATGTGGGTATATAAAATTATACTAAATGTATAAATATGTAACTTTTCACAGAATTTATTGCAGTTTTTTTTTCATTTCAGATACTTCTCAGTAATAATGACGGATAATTCCCTCTTACGAGGAGTAGTCTGGCCTTTGTCGGGGCCAGCCTGTTGCTAAGGTGATCCTGTTGCTTGCCGGGACCCTCAAAAAGCGGCTGAAAACGCTCACAGTAAGCCTGTGAGCGTTTTCAGCCGCTTTTTGATGAGATAGTGCATCTACCAAGTACCGGTTCAAGAGATAGGCCGCGTTTAGGTAGACGAAGTGTTAGAAGACAATCTCCATGCATTGGATGATTCTCCGCGTTGGATGTGAGTAGCAAGGGATCGGTCGTCTTGGCGTTCATTGAGGGAGGCCTATGTTCAACAGTGGACGGATAAAGGCTGATGATGATGATGATGATGAATACAAAAAGTATCCGAAAAGTCGTCATAAAGATCCGCCATAAAATCCGCAAGTTTATCACTACTAATAAAATGCACGTTGCAATGCGACAAAATCTTTATCAAACAAAAGATAAGATTCCACTTTACCTACATTATTGTTACCATCTGTTACTACTATCGGGATTAAGAAAAACTTGGAATGGGTGGACGGTTGAATTTTACACCAACAAATCCACGTCAGCCATTGGCGATAATCCAACAGTTTGTGGACTCTCAAGATTGTATCCTGAATGCATTGAGACTCGCATTGTGATTATAGTAGACTCGTTGCGTGCTTCATTTGAATGTGGCACTTGTATCAGTATGCGGTTTTTCTAATTTAATTCTTTCAAGAGAATTAATACTCTTTTGTCTTTATTAAGGGCAAGTGACGTCGAAGTGGACAGACAGACAAACTAGGACTACTGTGTCAAGAGTACGACTAGATAGAGATATTTTTTTTGTTGTTTTATCTGATTATTTTTTGTTATCCTACTAATATTATAAAAGAGAAAAAAATGATTACACCCATACAGACGGACGTACGACATAGTTTAAAAAATATGTATTAATTATTATGAAATTAGAAGTATTTGAATGTATGTGTTCGTACTCGCACTAAATAGCGCGTAAAATGATCTAAAGCATAGGTTTATTAAGGGTTTAATTTCATGGGGTTTACCGTCAAAATAGCAATAAACTTATACGTTAAATGTTAATTATTTTTTAAAATGCGTCAAATATTAACACGTACCAAAATGACTGTTCAGCAACTGCAGCGTTTTAGAGGTTACATTTTATGGGTTCCTCCTTCCTCAAAATAGCGATGGAACTGTAGCGGACCAATTAGTACCAGAGTTCTGGATCGCGCTATCGGAATTAAACGGTTCGTTTGCTATATATTATAAGACACCTGATACGATAGCCAGTGGGCTTCGGCCTAACCGAGCATAACATCTCGCTCGGTGGGAGATCCCGCGTTGGAGCCTCTCACCATATTTCCACAGAACATTTAAAGGGGTCCAGTTTTGTCCGCCTGTCTATCTGTCTGTCTGCCCTATCAAACGGCCTGTCAAACTAAATTTTAGACATTGATAATATATATCATGAAATTTTGTGACAGTCTAAGCCTAAGGGAAAAAATCTGAAAAAAAAATGTTGGCATGTTACATAAACGTGACGATGTCACAAGTCGAACGCTTAGGCCGATCGTGTCTCTCATCGCTCATTTCGCGCTTTTGCTTGCACACTAGGCTCGGATGGAACGCAAGTTTAAAAAACACGTTTTTTGCTAGTGAGGTTTTATTTGACAGACCGACAGATAGAAAAACGAGTGATCTTAAAAGGTTTCGCTTTTCAATTTTTAGGAACGAACCCTAAAAATGTTTTTTCTGGAACCCTCTGCGCGTGAATCAGAATCGCACTTGTCGGGGTTTTTATATAAAACAACCTATAGTGCGGATTTCCGCAAGCCTCCCTCCGCAAACACGTCAGGGCTAATGTTTGTCGGGTAGCGCGAACAGTTAGCAGCGCCCGTGTCCCAACATAACTTTTTGCTCCCTTTGTCGGCGTGCACCTGAAAAAATAAAATTGCAATTCGTGTCTAGTAATTCACTAGTCATGACATGAACGCTGCCGCCCGAATAATCACATTCCGTTTTATACTGTGAAGAGGTTTTTCGCAACTGGTTTTATTGTGCTATGAAATTTTAGACACTGAGTTTTGAAAACAGGAAAAATGATAACTTTTTTTCAGTTTCGTGAACAACACATTAGAATACAATGTCGAAATATCGAGCTCCACAAAGTAAATTTTTTAAATAGTTTTAATAATCATAACTTTCTTGATACGTAGATGATTGTGTTTTTAATACCATTGTGATAATTAAAAGCTCAAGTCTCACGAAGAAGACACTATTCAAATAGGAATTATCCTGGAAAAAAACATAATAAACATTTTTTAAATATTAATGACTACTACTTTAAGGTTATTTCAATAAAAAATATAGCGTTAATAAACCTTAGGAAAACTGTTTAAACCAATTTATAAAAATACATAAAAAGAGACGGAACTGTACGTTCCTGACATAGAGAAATTGTTTGATATTATTTTATAGTTTATACTACATAATATTCTATTTAAAAAAAACTATAATAATATATTTTACGTATCTTTACATAGTTTAAACAACTTCAATTTCTTTATGTTATGTATACTTAAATCTTTAAAAGTACGCAACGGATTTTGATGCGGTTTTTAAATAGATAAAACAATTCAAGAGGCAGGTGTATATGTATAATACATGCACAATTTATTATCCCGCTCAGATCCCGTTCTAAATCTTAGTTAGCTAGTTATATATATTATGTAAAACCTACGTGCTTATTAGTAGATGGCAATTCAAAGTAGTCGACGAGCCATAGTAAGTTATGTTTATGTTCTTAGGAAGAGCCGACGCTATTTCCAAGAACATAAACAGTTTCACTTGGACTTCCAGGTAACTTGTTCATGCGTTGCCTATGTTTAGACGTAAGATGTTAAATCCTAGTACCAATAATTACACTGCCTTGTCTGACTCTCTTCAGACGATCTGTCTGACTCTCTCAAGACGACCGATCCCTTGCTACTCGCATCGCGCGGACCTGCCACTGCACGGAGATCGTCTTCCCATCTGGTTAATGGCCGACCGACACTTCGTTTGGCCCATCGGCCATCCGTTCTTCTGGATGTGTGACCAGCCCATTGCCACTTCAACGTGCTTATTCTGCGCGTGATATGGGTAACTTAAGTTTTATTGAGCAAGATAGTGGGTGGTACGAACTCAGAAAGCAGCTGCATCAATTCCAACGTACATATTATGTTCTTCTTAATTGACATTTTTAAATCACCAAGTCTATAATGGCAAATGGAATGGTTTAAAATAAAAGTATCATTTGGTAGTTTTTATTCAATGAACCATATGACGATAAAACCTTATTGTAAGAGCTTTCATTTAAAATGCTCTTTTCGAGAATGGGAATGAATACACATTTATATTAACTTTGCGGAAAAAAATTTGTGTTCAGATCCGTGTCTATTGTTTATGTTTGTTTTAAGAGTCTATGGGCCTGTTTCACCACTTCCTGATAAGTGCCGAAAAGGCTATCCACCACGTATCCAACAGATAGAGTATGGAGTATCTGTCAAATATGTTGAGGATAGCCTATCCGGCACTTATCAGGCCCTTAAAATGGATATCGTTTGAATCAAATATCGGAATATGCTTTTTTTCTAGTCGCATGTGCAATGCCTTATCTGTCTAAAAATTTGGACGAAACAGTGCGAGAGCATTGTAAGGACTATAAAAATGTATAAAATTATTTTTATCAGCAAATTATCCTTTAGATTAAAGATGTAAGTTTGTAGTTCCCTGTTCATGTGGTGTTCCTACATCAAGTACTAATATTATAAACGTGAAAGTTTGTGAGTATGGATGTTTGTTACTCTTTCACTTAAAAACTACTGGATGGATTTATATGAAACTTTACAATAATAAAGCTTATACATCAAAATAACACACATGCTATAATTTATCCCCGTACTCTTTCGGGAATGGGAAGTACGCGGGTGAAACCGCGGGGCGCTGCTAGTATTCTATACAAAGATAGTCTGGGGAAAAATGTGTGTTTTTAAAGTAAGTAGTGTTGTACAATTGGCTTAGTTTGACATTTTACACGTACCTATCTTTTTTTATATCATAAGAAGGCAAACTGACATTCGAATTTCAACGCCCATTAACATCCACATAACCAGAGGTTATGCAGATGCGTTGCCCTCCTTTTCCCTATACCCACCCAATGGGCCACCGAAAACACACAAGCCCCACGAAACTGACGGCTTAGCTGTCGCCTGTCACTGTACGCCGATTTTATGAGAGCAAGAGGTTCCTCCTCGGTCTGGCACTAATTTTCACAAATATTAATTTATTTAAGCTACTACGTATTTATGTAAGTAGAACTAGCGATGATGGTCATAATCTAGATGGTGTAACTTATATTTCCGTACTATTCTTTCATATATCAGTTATGTATGAAAATTATTATTGTATAAAGTAATTCCTTGCAAATACTCCGAGTGTTTAAAAAAAAAAGTAAAGTATCAACCCTTATATGTCCCACTACTGGGCACGGATCTCCTTCCTCGAAATCAGGCGAGGAGGGTAAGTGTGTGTTCCCCCGAGTGTTTATTAAACATTATTTATTATATTGTATATTTTATTCATTACAAATATCGCTCGAAAGCATCTAAAGTATTCAACCTCACTTTCATATTTTTTCATGAGTAACATTTACGGGGAGAATCTAAGACACCCTTGAGAAATCATTGTCTATTGTTAAAAATGTTTTATAATGCCTTTTCATGATTTATAAAAAGCTCGTTTTAGGCGAATTTTCTGGCAGCGAATACTATATTTACTTTAAATAAAGAAAGTAAAAATCTCTATAGAAAACTGTTTCTACTAGATTTTTCATTTAATTTTTTTTCAGTACTTTCTACAACAACACATTAGTGTTTCGTGAGCCCATCTCCTTGGTATCAGTAACTTGCATATTTCATCTGTAAAACAGCCTTTCTGAATTTCCAAGAAGGACAGGACACAAACGTAACCCAAGTCTGCATAGGTAACGCACTAATGTTAGCAATCGTAGCGCCATCTGGCGGCTACAAGTCGGAAACGGGGAACAGGTTCCAGTTTACCTGCGTGTGGCGTAGTTATTGTCAAAGTGTGGGTAGGACGGCCGAGCGTTATGAAGGTCATTAAGTTTGCCTTTAAATAGCGGGGTATAATTATTAGAGGGGTCATTCGCGTCTGTGAGTTTGAGGAGGACGAAGCTCTGCCCGAATTGTATTGTAAGGTCACGTAAGCCATTGTTTATTTTAATGTGTAAAGCGTAATAATATTGCAGTAGTTCATGTGAGTAAATGTATGGGCAGAGTGGGTAAGAATGTATCTTAAAATATATACCTGTGAACCTTAATATTGATATTTTTATGGATAATATAATAAATGTTTATATTTAAAACGCATTTTCACTTCTGATGTTTAAACTAATGAGTTGTATAGGTCCATCTACTTATTTCAAAACTGACATAAAATATACTTTAAAAAAATATCATGCTATCTATATATTTATAAATCTGTGATGCTATGTATACTAATATTATAAAGAGGAAAGATTTGATTGTTTGTTTGTTATAGGCTCTAAAACTATTTGACTGATTTGAAAAATCTTTCATTGTTGAAAAGCTACACTATTTCCGGTGAACATAGGCTATATTATATTTTCGAAAACTTAGGGACCTGTTTGAAATCTTAGTTGACGCAGGCGAAGCTGCGTGCAACAGCTAGTTAGTTAAAAATTTATTTAGAGAGGAATAAAAACATATTATATTAATTAATAAGAAAAAAGGTGTAGTAGAAATAAGGTGTAGAGAAGAAATAATAAAATTAATAAGGCTTTCGATTTGAACTACCAAATCTAAAAAAGGTGCACTATACTATATTAATGGCGCGTGTGATTAATGTTCTTGTATTATTTTTTATTTTTATTCGACTTAACTTTGCCGCCAAAGATGAATTAGAGGTTATATTTTTAGAAATTATAGTAAAGAGATGTTTGTTCGAATTTGTATTAACGTATGTTTCAAGCCTTTTATTTATAAGTCGATTTATTAAGGCGATATGGGTTAACATATTCTAATCGATTTAATAAGCGTTAAGTTTTGGTAGCTGATTTTTTTTTTCAGGTTCAACCTTTAATAAACTCAAAACTACATACCGATTTGAACCCATGTAAAATGGATTCTGTGCAGAACTATCTTATAGTAACGTATGGAAATTGAGATGGAATTGAATGTGATCTGTATTCTGATTCTGTTCGTGATTAAGGCTTTGGATGTTCGGATCTCACTGTAGCTTTGGTACCGTTCAATTATCAACGTTCGCTTGTTGTTTAACACCTTAGCGTAATTATCCAGTATGAATTCAACGTGCCGGCATCATCACTAGAATCGTAAGACTGGACGTGTATTATTCTACTGAATATGCTTAATTTTCAACATAATATGCTAAAATTACATTTATCAGATTAACAACCAAAGGATGCACCTGTTATCGTCTGCATGGAAACCATACTATTACCACAGTGTAAATATAATAATAGCACAGTGTAAATAACACTGTGCTATTATTATATAATATATAGCATAGGATACGGTATATAAAACGACCTTCACCGAGATGCTCATTTGATGAAACCTATTTTATATTTAATTAAATATGTCAATAAACATGTTGCATATGGGTTGCCTAAAAAAATAGTCCAAGATTTGATTACACTTAATTACTGGCAATGTGACTTGATATCTTTTAATAAAGGAATATTTTGCGGAAAAAATAATCAAGGAATTATTTACAACTTGAAAGACCCAGGTGAGCGTATATGAGACAAGCAGCGGGTAGTTTATCTGCTCATTTGTTTAACTAAATGAAACATGAAAAAAAAACCTGATAGCCTCGGCTACTGGTCTTCTTATTGACCAAAACGGTTATTAAATAATTCTTTGTGAATCATGTAGCCTAAACTAATATTATAAAGAGGAAATATTTGATTGTTTGTTTCTATTGAATAGGCTCCGAGTCTACTTGACCGGTTTAAAATTTTCTTTCACTCTTGGAAAGCTACACTATCCCCAGGGAACATAGGCTATATTAAATTTTCAAAAAGTAAGAGGCCCGTTTTAAATCTTAGTTGTCGCAGGCGAAGATCCATGCAACAGTTTATCTATAAGTTTTTAAAGAAACATTATTCCCAATAAAGAAACTTATTCACTTACATCAAAACAATAATATGCTGCATGTAAGCACCACGATGAAAAGTAAAACATTTTATTTGACATGACAAACCAAACATTACTTGTTGGGACATGTTAGGAGATTCATTAGGTTTGTCCCGCTGCATCCTACACGAGGTCGGGACGGGACAGGGTGAACACTAAATTCTTTACTTAGCCAACAAATCTCTGTCCGCGATAGCGCTGTTTTATTTGGGTCAGGTTAGAGCCAAAGTGCGCTCTCAGATAAGTGTCACTTCGAAAGATAGTTTGCTTTAGTACGCTAACTAAAACCCTGCGATTCTTTTAACTTTTATTCTTCGAATTTAAAATATTGTTGCTAAAGTGTTCTTCTATACGTTGTTTTGTTAGGTTAGTATTTGTTGTTTCCTTGATTTGTTCGAGTTGTACGCATTATAATAAAATAAATTTTATGTTAGGTATTTATTGCAATTTATTTAAAATATTTTAAAATCTTAAAGGTCACGCCAATGATCATATTGATGGGATGCGGAAGAACCCGCTGCCAGGAGGCCACATGGACTCGAAGCAGCATTCAGGAAAATGCCAGAGGAATCGAGTTGTAGATTTCTAACATCGAGGTGGTGTGGATGAAATTTTGAATTTTGACGCAATCCCGGTTGAGGAATTATGCTGCAAGTAGGGTTGCCAGGCATCCGGATTATGCCGGACATAGGTAGGCTTTTTGATTGCGTGTCCGGCCAAATTATACGGTGTCCGGCTTTTCCTAGGTTTTTTACATTTCACAAGCAAGCGATGCCAAATCAGTCTTAGGCTAATCAAAAAAGGTTTGATTTTACATATATTTTTTGTCATACCTAATAATAATAAGACAGAATCCTCAATAATGTTGGGTGTCCGGTCTTTCTACACCGGCCAAACTTGCTGGTCGGTCCGGCTATTAGGTTTGGCAACCTGGCAACCCTAGCTGCAAGTATTAGTTCGAAAAATGCCTATGAGCATTCCGTGGTAGATGGGGTAGAAGATGCATCCGACATCTCTACGCAGCGTCAAAAAGCTCCACCGATTGCAGATAACCACAGACCACTTAACCTAGGTAGAACCTTTTCGTAGAGTATTCAAGCCGAGCGGCGTTGAATGCGATCTAATAAGATCTTCTAGTATATTCTAACGTCGAATATCATTAATCATGACAGCGAAGAAGAATAGTTATAAGTAATAAATTACTACTTTATGTAACCAGAAAGGGTAGGGTTGGCGTATTTCATTATATTTTATTATCTAAGCTCCTGCGCTGTGACACTAAATTGAGCTAAAGTTAGGATTTGTATAAGGTTTCCCATATTTCAGCTTATGAATAGGGATGGCAATTTACAAAATTCGATATATTATATTATATTTAAAAAAAATTGCAGATCCGATATTTGTTGTCCTTTGAAAAACATCTTGTAATTGACTGTAGTCCACTTGAACAGCCGTTTAGAACAGTTTAGTGACGTACATACGTACATCGTAATTCTATATATAAAAGATATAACATTTTTTGTATCAAATTTAGTGTTTACATAAAAAGAATGTCTGAAAAGAACGAAAGAACCTAATCATTTGCTAAAATCAGATTTAACAAAAAAAAAATATTAATTAATATTATCATCCTAAATATTTCTGAAGATTTATGAAAATATGATGAAGATTTACCAAAAAAAACTTATATCATTATTTATGGTAGGAATGTCATCCCTACTTGTGAGGGGAACTGTAAAGGGTTGTAAATCAAAGTAATGTTTGAGTCAATTACGAGTAACTAGAAGGTTTGCGGTAATAGTCAAGTAGCTCGAGTACTCGTTAGGAAGATCTGATACCATCTGTAAGGGATCTTTTAAAGCAAATATCTAATTAAATGGATGTATTTGAGCATTCACTTTCACATTATTATTGTCGTTGTAAATGTAATTGATGATTTCAAAACGCATATTGTTGTGGCTTTTTACACGCTTTTTATTAGCTTCACTTGTATGTCAGTTTGTCAGTTTGTCAGTTTGTCAGTTTGTCAGTTTGTCAGTATGTCAGTATGTCAGTATGTAACTCTCCGTGGGTAATCTGCGCGCCTGCGGCCTTCCTTGGTTCCGGTAGCCGTTTCTCAGGCTCCCTCTCCGAAATCGAACTCTGATTCCCCGTATTTATAATATTTATAAATAATTACTAAAAAGTAAAAAATAAATAATAGTTAAAAAAAACTAAAAACACGCTTTTTATAGAAACCCAAACTAAAAAATAGAAAATAAATTTTAATAAATTTAAATTAAGAATAGTGTTAAAAATTTCAATAACTATAAATTAATAATAGTGTAAATAAAAAAAAATATTTTATTTTAAAAAAAGCGTGGGGTGCATGGTGTCAATATAGTTATAAATATTTTATTGACAGATATGAGTATCTGATGTAATATCATTTTGATAATATCTTCAAAAGCACCCCACGCTTTTTTTAAAATAAAATATTTTTTTTTATTTACACTATTATTAATTTATAGTTATTGAAATTTTTAACACTATTCTTAATTTAAATTTATTAAAATTTATTTTCTATTTTTTAGTTTGGGTTTCTATAAAAAGCGTGTTTTTAGTTTTTTTTAACTATTATTTATTCTTCTGTAAAGTGGGTGATTTTTGATTTGGTAATTATTGGTTCAAGAAGCATACTTGGGTAAGTACCTAATGAAACAACACTACAAAGAACGCTACTATCTATGCGGTCCTTGTGTTAATAGTCGGGTTTGACAGACGCTAAGTTACGGATTTCACTTAAGTATTGTCTATGAATTGGTTTGAATGACCTCATGCGTTCGGGAGTACTGTGACACCTCATAATTGTTTGTGAAATCGAGTGTATGACGTGTGCAATATAGTTTAAATCTTAAAGAAAGGGCACGATTCCTTGAATGATTTCTGTTTAAAAATGTATGGAAATAATAAAAAATTTAAATGTCTGTTTTTAATATCAAATTAATTTCTTTTCATTTAATGCATACAAAGTTTTAAAGGCCACCTACTTACATCAAAAGCTTAACTTAAAAAATTTGGTCTGTCTGTTTGTTCCGTATAATCTCTGAAACTGTAATTGACGATGCCATAATAAGTAGCTTAGGCTATAGTATAATCATCATCAATCTGGATACGGTTGTAAATCTAGCTTTATCGGGTGAAACGGCGGGCAAAAGTTAGTTCTAAATAAATACATTATAAATGAATTCCTATGGGATAGTATCGTAAGTGCGAAGTGAAGCTTTTGTAATTATATGTATTTCATACAGCGCAGTGGCCGAACATTGTTGTGTTCACTAGTGGTAACTGGTAAGATAATATCGGTCATCTTAGCGTTCATTGAGGGAGCAGGTAAAGCCTTATTGACGATAATGATGATGAAATCAAGTAGATAATATAATCGATGGTATATATGGCAAGTGACTACTGATATAAAAACGAATATAATAACAACTAATAACCAATACTACTAAGTGAACTAACTCCATAACCTCAAATATATTACTCACACGAATTATATGAATAAAATTGCAAAAGCACTAGGTCCCATGTTAAATTTTTACACCGTATAACCGCTTATTAAAGAAGAATATGATCATAGATCGATACATGATATAATTTAAAGAATGATAATAATAATATAACTTTATTGCACACACTACACACAATATGAGAGGGAGTCGTACAATCGGTGACCTTGTCGCTTTTTTTATATATTTATCAAATTGTTATAAGATAATAAAAATTGTTACGTAGGATATCAAAATGAGGATTATGCTGATCAGTACATAGTCATAGAATAATTGTGAAGTGCTTATAATTAATACTTCCGTATTATGAAACATACTTAATAAATTAATGAGAGTTTTTCCCCAAAAGCGCTTAAACATTAATTATTTATATTTTTCGCAACACATTGCGAAATTCTGCCAATACATAAAAAACAAACACGCTCGAAATCCCTAAAAAATAACATCGGTGTTACTTCGTCTCGTTAACAGATCCGGATTAAGCTCTCACGTTCCAGCTTCCAACCCTTTATTGAAACAATTTTAAAATTTGCAACACTGAATACGTTTTCAATATTTATTATATAAATATAGTCAAGTATATTTTCAATTACTTGTTTACAAGAAAATGCTTCTCATGCATTGCGATGCACACTACATGTATTCTTGTTTTCAAATAAGTAAATTCTTCAAAGCGCCAACCTGTAGAAATGGCAATATTTAACAAGTCATTCACTATCTCTGAAAACTCAAAGACAATTTTAAATCGTTTCGGTTAATTGTTGTTTTTTGTTCTATTATATCTATATATTTCTATATATCTATTATATCTAACTATCTATATACTTGTATAAGCAATCTGGCAGACGTGCCAACTGGTGGTAAGTGGTTGCCCATGAACATAGTTTACCTAGAACTAGCCCAGGCAACTTATTTATACGTTGCTTAAGACATAAGTATCGGTGCCAGTATTTGCCAGTATGAAATAGCACTAGAAACGTAGAGGTTCATCAAAGGTTTTAGGGTATCTGGATGTTGTAGCAGCAGGTCAGAGTCATCTTTAATAAATTCCTATATTCAGTTTAGTTTAAATATTTAATTCCACCAGAAATTTAAGAATGAATAAATTTAGAATAATCAAATCAAACATAATTCTTCTAATTTTTCACATGCGCGACTGTAGAATCAGTATCAATAAGTTTATTTTAATTAATTATAATAACTATAATAATACATAGTTAAATATTTATTATATTTTATTTAAATACTTTGCTTTATTTTGTATCGATTTAATTACACTAGCAACATTAGCGACTGTCAAATTTGTTCGGTAATTCGAATAAATTTAAATGTTTAAATCCAGTGAGGGTAGATATTGGTGACTGTGTACTGCTCACTGAGCTGTCGAACGCTGAAGACATTATCGAAGCATATTGTCGCTTTTGAAATCGAATCCTGTCGAATTATCGTTTATAAAAATCATCAAGAATCATAAACTCAGTGCGTGTGCGAGGTGTCGTTTTCTCGTTAATCCAGAACATTGTCGGATTTGTCAGTGCCGATATCTACAGCAGTTTAGCAGAGACGCTGCACTGGTGAGTCAGTTGCATGGTTTTTTCCAATCATCTATTTGTCACTGGATAGCATTCGTATCAAACATAAATACAGTCCACTTTCTACTATTAAAATCGATAGTATACATGTACAACGATGATATAAAGTTTTATTCAAATAACAAAAGAACATACTAAAATCCGTATAGACATCCGTACAACAAAAGGATTTACATATGCGTTGCCCTCTTTTTCCCTACCAAATGGAACACCGGAAACTCACAAACCGCACGAAACGCGACAGCATAACTGTCACTTTACGCCGGTATTATGTGAGCGAGAGGTACCACACTGGTCGTGCCGGCCTAAGTCGGCTGCAAGCAGCATGGCACTACCTCTTACTAAATAATCTGCGGAATCCTCTGGTGTAGCGGACGTCTATGAATCTGTATCGCATACATCAGGTGAACCGACTGTTCGTTTGTCCAATTTTCTATAAATAAAATAGAAAAAAGTAATCCAAATAGACCATAGAAATAGAGGAATAGTTTTTGACTGCATTGTTCAGGCTATAATTTATCGCATAGCCGTTTATTTGTATAGTTACGTCGAAAACAGATGGCTTCAACGGTTGATTGATTATTTTAAAACCGTTTGTTCCAACGCTGATTTATGAGTATGGCTATTTAATTAATCATGAAAGTAAAAATATGAATACTAAGGGACTTGGTAAATTGTAAATATTGATGTTGATGAAAAATTAAGTTCAATTAAATAATAGTGTGACAAAAAAGTTTCATGACTAAAGTGTAACTTACATTGATGGCAGTATATATTTTATAAAACTTTAATTTTGATAAAAGTTTTAAATATTGTCTATGTTGTTGTGTTTTGAATAAAAATCAAGTAAGTATTAGAATGTACATTGTCAATACCTATCTAAATAACACACATTTCTTCTCCAGTAGGTACAATTAAGCAGTGTAACTAAAAACAAAATATACGTTCTTCCAAAAACCACTCAAAATAAAGGCGTTTTATAACAATAGAAATATTATGTTAATTATCTGTAAATTAAGGAGTAGCCGGTTCTTGTGAGACAAATGTGGAACGGGATCGGTCGTCTTGGCGTCATTTGAAAGAGGCCGAATCAAGCTGAATCAAAGGGAGGCTGAAGGCACTCCCAGTCGTTTGTTTTCGGTTATTTCAATGCTAAAAGCGAGTCCCCGAAAAGGTCCACTAACCTATCTATTAAAAAAAGTTTTGACAAGCTTAAACAATGCTATATAAATTATATAATTATTGTTTAACGAAAAGTTGAAGCTTTTTGGCAACTATCTACGTCCATACACATCCACAGAACCAGAGGTTATGCAGATGCGTTGCCCTTATTTTCCTTATCCCCAATGGGCCACTAGAAAATAAGGTTTTATGTAAGCGATAGGTACCCCGGAATTACCGGTCCAATTTGGCTGCAAAGCAGTATGACACTATGTCTTTAAAAAAGGTTTATCAAAGTTCACTACTTTTGAACTAAGCATGTATTTTTAAAAATGCCCTACTCTAAATGGGTTGGAGTTCTCCTTGCAATCGCTGTTGCATTTTATTACTTTTCCATTTCCACTGGGGTTTCAATTTCCTTTCTCATAATTAATAGCCTTTCTACGAGTTGCTGACGTTTTCTATTCCCGCGGCACAGAACTTTACCATTCAATTTGCATGCCATCTACGACCCTGTTATATTTATTAGAGCTTTTCATTTGTTCAACTTATTGTTTCGGATAGATACACCGTTCAAAGTTTAGCTTAAAAAAATTATACAAAGAAACATTTCGATTTTTTTTTACAAATATAATGAATGGAATGTATGTGTATGCAAAACATGCAAAGCTATCTGTAAATTTATGTAACTATAAATAATTATTATTTTGTTACAAAAAAATCTACGGTACTGAAATTTTAGAGTAACTACTGAAGTACCTCGAAAGTCTGGTTACGAACCGAATCTTCATCACTTTTATTGTAAAAAACTTAAAAAATAAAACAAAAAAAGATAAAAAAGACTATTTTCTTTTTCAGGAATTACAATATTGGAAACAAAGAAAATCTTTAATCCAATTCTTTCCAGATTTTAGCGCGTTCCAACAAACTCTTGAGCTTTATTACATTAGTATTGATAAAAAAGACATTTTGTTGCGATCTGGGATCGGATCACAGTATCTACATATAAAATTATATTAAAACCCCAAAAGTAAATACAGTATTTATCGTGGAATCTTAATCTTAGATACTATCGTTTACCGATAAAACAAGCAAAGTTTTTTCATCCACAGAAAGAAAAATATAAAAATACAATGTTTTTACGGTATATTTGAAGATTTATGAACCATAAAATATTCTCATCAATTTATGATATCGACAGAAACAAGATGGTTTATGTGTTTTTACGACGGGCGCGCATTAAACATTCTTATTTTCATTTTAAATATTCATTGGAAAATTTTACTTTAAAATAAGTATCATATTATTTTTAAAAGTCATTTTTCCAACGTCATGCTTACCTTTGCGTTTTTTGATTGTCACGAATCTGCAGCGAACAGAAACACCTCACCGACTGGTTGCCCCCGACGCAGGCCAGAATTCTCCTCGTAAGGGGTACTGCCCGAAAGCTAGTATGTAGTCCCAGCAAAGTTGTGTCTCACTGTTCCCCATCCTGAACCTGATAGGAGCACAGGAGCGTTACAAGAGGCGTATTAAGAAGCATTTAGTACGCTCCCCTCTTCGTCGCCCACGGCGGAGATCTCGTCAGCCTCTTCTATCAGTCGTTCATCGGCCTATTTTTGGGACATTACTGTCGTGCAGAAAGAGACATCGCCGTTTGGGATCCGTTGGCCTTTAGCATCGCGGTGATGACGCTCGGTAGATACACGTCCTGACTGATGTCAGGCTGTGACGCAGTGCAGCCCATCTCGGGCGACTATGCGTCACAATCAATTTGGTCGCAAAGCAGCAAGGCACTCGTACAAATATTTTACTTATTCGCATTTTTTAATGAAATAAAACGTTTGTATTCCTGGAATCGTTCCAAATACCTCCATATAAATCAGTGTAATCATTATTTTTATCGACACTCGTAACGAACACATCTTAAGATACTAATGGACAAACATATCAATAATGGCAAAGTTGAAAATTTACCGGCAGCTTCTTAATGAGGCAAGAACATTCGTACGCGAGACGTGTAAACTTTCGACGTCATTAAAAGTTTCGAGTTTGAAGATTTGCGCCAATAGTAATTAGCCAGGCACTTTAAAATTTGTCGTCAATTACGATTAAATTTTATATTTGTTATGTCGTGTGTGGACATGTACTATTCTTAAAGCCTTGGTAGATCTTTGCTATGTATTTGATTTTAAAGTTAAGTTACATATAATAATATTATTGCTTTTATTTTTTTGTAATGTGGTAGAAGAGGAATGCGCGCATAGTTAAAAAAAAAACATCAACTCCTCGGTTTAGGCTTAAAACCATATTATATTTTCTATTCTTGACCAAATTATAAGCACAAATGCACAAACGTGTCTAAAACTATTATAGCTTACCGTTTTTGTGTACAAGTCCAAGTCCAAAATGATCGGGGTGGCTGCTGTAATTTCTATTTTACATGACTTGATGAAAACGACGATGATGATTAAGTCTAATAACTACTTATTAAACATAGGATTTCTGATAACAGAGTCTAAATAAAGACCCTTTCTCGTTACCTAGGTCAATACAATATGCTAATCAAATAGAAGCCCTAAAATGATGCATAAAAACTGAATCATTGTTAAACATATTTAATGAAGCTATGTAATCTTTTAGGTACACTCTCCCCGAGATAGTTTGAGACCACCCGCCTGAGCCTGCCATTTATTAAATATAGGACCGAGAGGCCTCGGGCCAGACATAGCAAGTGCTCTCGACCGAGAGTGTAGAACCTCAATTAGATGTCACCATACACGTCACCGATACATGACAAATAAACTAAGGCATTTCAAGAAACGATTCTCTATATCTATATTTGATCCCCAAAAGTTACGCTAAAAAATTTAAATCTACGTTCATAAATCTATTAAGCCCAGTTTTATAAGTCCACAGACTAGTGCGACTTTTTTAAACTGTGTTAAATTTTTGTCTTCTGCGGTATTTCCAAATCTGTTAGGAAATTTAGGAGTGAGCATATAAAGATATGCCATCAACTCAAGAAAAAAGTACAAACCTTTCCGTTCTCACATCACCGAGTGAACTGTTATCTTTCTTCCTCTTTAATAAAAAAATCACAATCGTCGTTCTATAACTCGTTTCTTTAAATTCAGTTTTGATTATAATATTAATTATTTAATTAAGTAAGCCTCAACCAATGTATCTCCCAATTCTGGGAACGGGTCTCCTCTTCAAAGTCAGGAGGGTATTGGGGTTCGTGAACTTCACATACCTTCAGATTTTTAATTTCATCAGGCATACACTTTTACCTCACGATGTTTTTCTTCACTTGTGAAGCGAGCGTTGGTATCATGTTTAGGGTGCACTTATAAGTTTTGGAAAACCCAGTCAAGGGACCACAAAGGGTCAGGATCGAATCCGGAAGGCTTGAGAGGACTTCCATACAACTGGACAATCGTCGCTCATAGATTATAGTAGGTAGACTAATATATTTTACATATTATATGGAAATACTAACGTATTAAAATGATAATATCGTTTTTGTGTATGTAGTGGAGTCACGATCAACGCATAACTTCCAAACGTGCCTCGTATACTTGGAGCTGTGCTACAAAAACTTTAATTGTTATTCCTCATACTAATATACGATATTGCAGAATTGCCAGTTCCGTTTGGAGCGTTGACTAAATAGTTTGTTTGTTAGTTGGAGGTATGCTTCCGCACTTAGTCTCATAAGTGGACTATAGTTGGATACACCGGCTGTTTGTAATTCATACTTGGCTAATGCTCTAGATTGTTCCTCGTGTAATCGATTGGTCTTGCTATTGTTGTGAAATGTGTCAGATTTGTCTTTAATGCGATCATTTTATAATATGTATCTAAGTATAGCAAAGACAGCCGCTAGAGAACTAAAGTTACATATCACGCAAGAAATAAGCTCGTTGTATTGGCAATGGGCTTGTCACATACTCAGAAGAACGGATGCCCGATCAATAAGGTTCAAGAATTTTAAGAGGCTGCGTTTAGGTAGACGAAGTTTTTGGTCAGCCATTCCCAGATGGGAAGACTACCTCCTTGATGGATGCGAGTGGCATGTCCTGGTGTCACTGAAGGAGGTCTATATTCTGCAGTGGGTGGACCATAAAGCTGATGATGGTGATGATGATCAAAGTAGTAGTTACATCAATTAATCCTTACTAATATTAGAAATGTGAAAGAAGGGATGTTTGTTACGCTTTCACGTGAAAACTACTCAACCGATCATCATGAAACTTCGTACACATATTTTCGGAGGTAGGTACTATAAGTAACATAGGGTACATTAAAAAGACGAAGAATTTGTTTTTGCTAACGCGAGCGAAGCGGCAGACAGCAACTAATTCTTAATAATTCTATTTTAGAATTTAGATTTTCCATTTGAAACAAGACTGTAAAATTATTATTAAAAGCATAACATATCATAAAGACCACGAACCACCCTAGCAGTTAAAACTAATGTTACACCGAGACGTTACAAACGTTAGAAACAAAGAGATGAAACTAATTTAATGATTAGGGTGGAATTTTTGTTTATTTCTGCCTGAAATATATTTCTGTCAACGTTGTATAAAATAAAGTCCGTGCAGAAAAATATATGAGCCATTTAATGGAATGAAACGATCCATTAAAAGAATTCATTTTGGCAATTGCAAAAAAGGAAACATGAATACGAACAGTGTATAAAAGGGTTTTATCTGTTGAAAAATATTTTTTATATTCTTCTTATCTTTTTTGGAAATATTCGGCTATCTATACTTCAGTGGACGGTCAATCCTCTAAAGATATATTTTGTTTGTCAACTTAAATGTTATAATATTATTATGATAAGTGTACAAACAATTTTTTTTATTGACGTCTGAAATGCAAAAGTGATTTCGAAGTTGCGTTGGAATTATTTTGATTTGACTTTTTTTTTCTATCTTTTATTTTGTTTTGCTTCTTAAAATAAAATTGTACTTTTTTATTTTTTATTCCTTTCATTTTATTACTTTAATCGAGACAATCGTGTCTAGCAAATTGTCTAGTTTTATATAATTATATAATAAATAAACTATAAAGAAGGGTCCTTATTTCTTATCCTATCTTAAACGATTAGAAGTAAACACAGTGTAGGTGTCATAAACCGTATTTAAGGCGCTCAGTACAATAGATGGACGCAAGAAAACAATTTAGGCAAGGGGGAGACCGGGGCGAATGTGGCTTGTGGTCGCAAAAACGATGGGAGAGCGGCAGCTGAGCCTACAGTAATTGCCATACGAGCATTTTGACGAGATGAACATAATGACAAAACACACTTCTCCGTTTATTCCATAGACAGGTTGGTGTGGTTTAGTAGATTTAATGATATTTTTCTTTATTTCGTATTTTCCAACTTAGATTCTGCATTCAATGTTATGGTTTAAAAAAGTAAAGTAAAGTAGCAACCCATATATTGTGTCCCACTTCTGGGCAAGGGGCTCCTCTTCGAAATCAGGCGAAGAGGCTATCGGGCCATAGTTTACCGAGGCATCTGACCCTATGCTGGTTGGTCAAATTCACACACGCTCAAATAAACACTCTTCTCCGTTTTATTCCATGGACTGTAGACTTGATAATTATTTTTTGTAGATTTGCGACTAGGTTCCAAATTTAAATTACACCTCGATGACTTGCAATCAATTAGGATATTTTTAAAGTTAAATAAAAAAATAAGTAGGTACGCTGAGGTAGCTGTGTGACGGTAATGTACCAAAGAAGTGATAGCTTGATAGCGAAGAATGACACTATACGGGGCCTTCCTATATTTAGATAGCTTAATTTAGTTGCAAAGGCGAACTAGCTGACTTGCCCCTGATAGTAAGCAGTTGACGTCACCTAGCCCGGAACTAGCACAGGAAACTTTTTTATGTGTTACTTATCCTAGGACATAATGCCAATTGCCAGTAAGGATTTCTCTTAGAAACACAGCAAAGTGGTTTCATGGTAAAAACAAGCAAGATGCTGGTACCATGCAGCTGAAAGATGGAGTGATGATTAATCAATAAAGACTGTTAAGCATACGTTTAAAACTCAAAAGCTCAACGATAAATTATTTAAAAACAAGCCTTTGAACGGATAAATTCTAATTTATTGTACCGTATCTCGTTCGCAAAGCAAATGAAAGAAGCTAATTCACCGGGTTTTCTGATTACTATGTGTACAGTATAAAGTAGCTGTATGTACAAGGAAATAATCTGTTAGAGTAAACAAGGATTGCAATTTATTCGAAAGAAAGTGTACGTGTGCGGAATCCGCAGTCTTTTAGATAACACTGCGACTTTATTAATATTTACAGACTAAAAGTTTCTGGGGAAATACTATTTTGTTAAAATAATGAAGATTGTGTTTGTTCACCTGCAACTCTCTACGTTTTATCTTGTGCTAGTGGACTCTGGAAGTGTTTGAACAAAATTTATTGTTGGTACATGTCAATTTAAAAGTATGTTTGTTGTATTTAGAAAGAAAAGAAAGAAAGAAAGAAAATATACTTTATTGTGCATACAAGTAAACATTACAATTAATACCATAAAGAAGTACAACTTATAAAAATAAATATTACATAATATGCACAAAGGCGGTCTTATCGCTGAGGAAGCGATTTCTACCAGACAACCTTCTAGTAGAGGAGATTTTGAAATAAAACAGAGTAGGCTTACCAAAAGAAAAAAAAAAAGCATAACAAAAGTAACAGAGTTAATCTAATAATTCAAACATTATAATAAATAATACATAAGATAAAAGTCTAACTATATAAACATAATATACATATAATAAAATACTTAAATAAATATCTACATACAATAAAATACATAAATTAATTAATAAAATACATTTAGATGATATTATAACTAAAAAATAACTAAAAGTGACATAAGACAATAAACAAAATGTGACATATAAAAATAAAATAGCAAATACTAAATTACCTTAGGGCCTGTTTCACAATCTCCAGTTAAGTGCCCAATAGGCTATCGGCAACATATTTGACAGATACTCCATACTCTATCTGTCAAATATGTTACCGATAGCCTATTTGGCACTTAACTGGAGATTGCGAAACAGGCCCTAGTCTTATAACACTGACACTTAATATACATTCTTTAGGCGCGATAAATATTCTCATATTTTATATCCAAATGCTAAAACATATTCATGATTTTCTCTGTATATAACACAATAAAATAAAATATAATAATATCGACACTTCCTCCATAAATAATAAAAATATACTTACGTGTACATCGCAGGAAATATCATGTTTGGATTCTGAACAGGATAAATAGCTCGTACTAATACGCGTAAACGTAATATACAGTATACAGTACTTTTATACGCAAGGAAAGGCGCTTATTCCACGAGAACAAAATTCTGCTTCTGGCTTAATAATTCACGACATACACATTTTACGTTACTATAATTTGAATCTAACGCAGTATTTATGAATATTTATTTTCTTCTATATGTTTCATCACGGGGAGACGCACTGGTTGAAGACTTTCGTCTTCAAACTCTGCGGTATAGAATAAGATAAATAAGCACGTTGAAGTGGCAATGGGCTGGTCACGCACTCAAAAGAACGGATGGCCGATGGGCCATTAAGGTTCAAGAGTGGAGGCCCCGTTTAGGTAGACGAAGGCAATAACGGGATGGATGGGAAGACGATCTCCGGTCGTCTTGGCGTTCATTGAGGGAAGCCTATGTTCAGCAGTGGACGGATAAAGGTTGATGATAATGATGATATGTTTGCATGTGTGCCGTTTCAACAATTAATTCGTAGTTTGCATACTGTTATAGTTATCCTATGACTGCAAGATCTTCCTGACATATTCTACTTAGAAGTCGTGCTTCTTCCTGGAAATATCCTCACAATACTAGAACTACTTACTATAACTAATTACTACTAGAACTACTACTACAACAACGAATTAGCACTTGAAATGGCACACACACAAACATGCGCATGGACGAGACCCTGAAGCGATTTTAACATTAGTGAGTGCCGCGTTGCCAGTTCTCATTCCCGTGGGATTTCTTAGGGATAAAAGTATAGTATTATCTTTTATGGTTCTCATACAATCCATAGGTACTAAATGTTTGGATCGGATCTCAGGTTTGTCGAAACGTTGAAATTTTTTTCAAATTGCAATTTTTTTCTTATCAAGACATTTTGATAAATGATAGACGTTCTAAACGAAAAATACGATCCAAATAATTTAAAATGTAAATTACTTTTAACCTTATTAATTAAACAATTTAAATGAATAAGAAAAATATATTCTGAAACCAAATTCCCCACTATTAGGTTAAAACCATTGCGCACTTTTGTATGACTTATAATTAGTACAATGATTAGAATTAATGAATTTTTCAGGGCACACGAAATAATGACTTTAATATGGCATGATAACTCAGGGACCATTTAGCTTTTGGCCAAAGAATTTTTCAAATCAGTCAAGTAGTTTTTAATGTAAATCAAAAGAAACAAACAAAACAAAAAATCAACCTTTTTATTGTTAGTATAGATATTTTTTGTATTATTGTAGTATGCTTTCAAAATTCTGAATGTCTTATTTAGTTTTTCATGTACTGTTTTATGCAAATTTTTCATAATGAATCAAATTTTAAAGTACAACATGAATTTACCATCAGTATATTCTGAAAAAGACATACTAGTAAGTTAATTTTAACGTACAGTAACTAGGTAAGGCACGCGCTAACCCAATTTACGACCAGGTCGTACGTTTACAGGTATCTATGTAATATCTCAGGAACACATCAGAACGGTCTATAAAGATATTTTATATGACCTCACTTTAGCTATGAAATCTTTTTCTCTTACAAACATCATTCTGTCTTTATCATAGAAATATTAAGAAGTTTTTCAAATATCTGTGATCTTTATTATTAGTTTCTTTAGCATGTTTGTATATATTTGAATTATTGCATATTTGAATAGTTACTAGTACACACTAATTTGCAACGCCTCGGTTTTATTAATTAAGGTTTCACCAGGCGTCTATAGTTTTTAGTGCTTTAACTATTTTCAAAATTTTTGTAAAACTTCAGTTATAGCTGAGTGTTCTTACGAAAAATTAAGAACGATGGTGATACACTATCCTTTTCACAGGTAAAGTATTTATAGTAGACTTAATCTTCCATATCTTTATAAATAGAATTTTAATACGGAAATGTTACATAACTTCAAGATCAGGAAACACAGCACAAAAATGGATAGTATTTTTTTGTTGGTGTATTGGTTATCGACAGGACAAGGTTTGTATGAAAAATGATGATGACGGTGCATAGGTATGGGCAGAACCCGGCTAACGTTTTGCTGAGTTCAGTTTGCCGATAAATAAATTATACTGTATTTTTACATTTCATGACATTTACATTATAATCGCACTGAAATAGTTCATTTACACCCGCATACACAAACCATACTTTGAGAAGTCAGTCAGTACTCCTGAACGCATTCATACCAATTCATAGACAATATTTAAAATATGAAATCCGCCACTGTGCGTCAGGCAAACTCTTATAAAACCCGACTGTTGACACCAGGAGCACATAGATAGTAGCGTTCTTCGCATAGTATTATTCTATTACTTAGCCAAGTACGCTTCCTGAATACGGGTGTTTTAATTTTAAAAGTTAAATGTTGCTGTTCATTATAATGAGTCTAATTCGCGTAAATATAAAAAGCTTCTGCTGTTAAGAATTAATTAGAAAAAAATAGATCTCAATTTTAACTGCATATTATCATTTATAATATTAAGAGCCTGAATCAAAACTAACATTAATAATAGACACGATATTGCTATTCCAAATATATAAGGAGGACTTTTAGCGACACTCCTTTTATATTTTTTTGGATACTACTGGTTTTATGAATCCAAATTTATTGAGAAGACGGGCATGTACGCCCAACGTCCATTCTTTGAGGACATTCTTCCATGACATGGTTGCTGTAAAGTAGCCGAAACGTTGGGCATGTAAAAATCACAACAAAAAAATGTTATTTTTCGACCTTATAAAGGTTGATGTTTTCATTCAACTGACTTTAGCTTTATTTGAGCTAAATACCAAAAAAAAAATACTTACGTCATATTATTATGCATCCGCTTAAGGGGCTCCCAGACAAATTCGACCGTTTTCATATTCTTAAAAGTATACATTAATGTTACGTTAAAAATACCAAATAAATATATGTTGTAACTTGGTTTTAGTTTAACATAAGTATTTCCGTTTCTTTGGATCCAAGGTCTTAGGGGGCTTGTGACAATTTAATGTAATAGGTAACCAGAAAACCGTATTTGCTTTTTAATTATTTTCCAAACACGTCCCGTATAATATCAAAATAGTAAAACATTTCTATTTTAAAAATGTGAAATTGATATTTAACATGAAATATAACAAAGTAAAAAGGATCGTATATCAAAATGTTAAAACACTTTTAAGGACGGGGCGGTATCGTGTGTCTAATGCTCGTACAGCACAACCCCCAGGGACCCGCAAGGAGCCAGGAATAATGGCGCAAACCGAAACGAATTATCGATTCATTTTTATTGGCCACTAGCTGTTCCCCACGGTTTCACTCGCTCTAACATTGAAACGTTTCTTTAAAATAAATAACCAACCTTCATAAATAATATCAAAAAAACAAATTATTTTATCAGACGAAGCGAATATTAAGACAAACAATAAACTCTTTCGTCATCATCATCATCATAATAACCATTATTATAATCATCATCATTATCTTCATCATCATAAGCCTTTATCCATCCGTTGGTGAACTCTTTAAAAATGTAAAGTATAGTATCAACCCGTATATTATGTGCCACTGTTGGGCACGGGTCTCCTCCTCGAAGCGAGGAGGGCCATAGTTCATAAATGCGCTGGCCCAATGCGGGCTAGTGCCCGCAGGCATAATATGCAGGTTTCCTCACGATGTTTTCCTTCACCGGTGAACGAGCAATGGTCTCAGCAATGGAGCAATGGTGTTTGGGGTGCATTTAGAAATTTTAGAAAAACCCATTTCAAGGCACACACGGGGGGTCAGGATCGAATCTGGAACCTCTCGCATAATATGGCGAGTCCACCTACCACTGGACCATCGTCGCTCGAACTCTTTAGCTTTACTATATCAGGGCAGTCGATTCCAGGATAAAGGCTAAAAATGACTTCTATTACTAAAATACCTCCCGTGAAATGTGTCTCTAATCAATCTTGAGTTTTGCTGAAGACTTAATTTTTTCACCATAACATAGACATAATTGAGTAATGCGTATATTGATAAAAGACTTATTACGTTTTATTAAGATTTTTATATATCCATCGATTATAATAATTAACCATGGTCATGGAAATTCTCCGATGGCCATAAGTTTGAAGCATTCGATTGCTAAATCAATTTTCGCTTTCTTCTCAAAATTTCTAGTCATTTATTTTTCAGAGAGCAATAATAATGACGGCGTGTATAAGCGTTTGATGTACCACATTAAAAAGTGTGTATCAGGATAGAGTTCATAATTTTCATTTGAAACGAGCACCTCGAGTTAAGTTAAGAAGTAAGTTTTAAGTGTTCCAACTGAAATATTATCAATGTACTTAACATAACTGTAGTGGGTAAGTTGAACATGGCACGGGAAGAACGAAGCTGCTTAACTCACATTATCAGATTTAAGACATTGTCGGCTCCACGCTTACATTTTAGTGCTCAACTTAAATCTATTTTACTTTATAGTCTCTATGCTTAAAACACACCTTGTTATATTTTATTTATGGTTCTATCTAAAATCTATGTATCTGTTACTATACACAGCTTGTAGCAATATATAATATTTACATTTTATAATAATATATTAATAAACCTTAGAAAAACACATTTCGCACGATTTCAAGGAGGAGACCCATGCCCAGCAGTGGGACATAATATCCCATATATTATGCTACTTTTTGATACCTTAAAACTTGCTTGCCACAGAATATTGCTAGTAGAATAACATGCTCGATCTATTATTGTAACACTATAATTAGGCCTTATCTTTGGAATTCAATTTGCATCGATGACGTACCAGGAGGACGAGTACAAATAAATAAATATACGATTAAAAAGGAAAGAGACATGATTAAAACTATAGAGAACCGAAGAGGAAGTATGATTGGTCACCTAATACGACATGACCAGTTCTTAAAAGATATCATTGAAGGAAAGATTGATGGAAAAAGAGGAAGAGGTAGACCGAGACGGACTTATATGGAACAAATAAAGGAGAAAATACAGGCTATGTCGTATCAGTAGGTAAGATGTTGGCAAAGAAAAGAAATAAGTGGCGAATACTCCACCGACAAGAGCAAAGCTCCTAAATAAAAAAATAAATAAAAAATGTTTTATTAAGAATAATAAGAAAAACTTTTCTAAATAATTTCTATTGACTCTAACAGCATTCTATTTTGACTTCTTAAAGGAAACACAATAATGGAGACCTCACATTTCCACGAGTACATTTAAATATAGGAACTTTCAGAGAATACGGTTCAGAATCCCATATATCACCGTCACTCCTCAAGCCATCTGTATATAGGAAAAATCACGGCTCGGCGGGTTCGCTGTTCACTTTGTATGCATTGTGCATCCTTTCCTATGCATTCGATTGCAGATCACGCTGGTCGGGCGAATCGGAGCTCCAATACGACAAACACTTGGCGATTCCCGACTCTCACGTTGCGATTTTGTTTTGCACATTTCAAATTGAATTTTGAACATTGATTAAAGTTTTATAAGCTATTAATATTTGGCTGAGATGTTGTTAGTAAATACTCGTATAGTGATTTTGTTTGTTAAAAATCTATAATCTCTGAATATAGCCGAGGAATTAGGAAAAAATGCATTTGACAGTCAAACGATTGGGAAAGCTTTTTTATCTTTAATTAAACAAATTGTTTCCTAGGGAAATTTGTCTCCTAGGAGCCCTTATTTAGAAAGCTTATTGTGTATATAATTATGGTCCTCCCGTGACCTTGGTTGGTTGCTGTAAAGTATCCGATACGTCAGGTATAGGCATACAAAACAGTATAGGCATTCTGGATTTTAAAAACATAATATATTGAAATTAATTTAATTAATAATACTCATAAACACTTTTCAATAGGCAAGCCATCAAAGGCGTGTTCATAAATTAAAAGAATTTAGTCTTATCTGGTTATCAGATTAAAGAAGTTGAATCTCTCACGGTTTTCTATACTTGCTATGCTTGCTACTATGCTTATATTTTTTATTCTTCATTAATAATAATAGCTTAAAAATAGAAAATTAAAAATCCTTAAAAAACTTCTCTACCCCTAAAACCCCGACTAATAAAAATATGCCCAAAAAGTATGAAACAAGAAATTGGTATCGCCTAAAACTATTTTTCTACAATCTCGGTATTTTATTCTTATCTTCGACTTATTAAATAAGCAATTCACGCTGTACATTTGTAAATATTTTGTACCTATAAGGTATAATGCCACTTTATTCGTGAGATCAACACTAAAGTTTGTAAGTATTTTTTGTCAGGGTAAGTTACACAACCATTAAATTGTGTGTATATTAATAATTAGAACTAAAATCTAGTTTAAGCTTTAATCATATTAAATATAAGTAGATACATAGAACGTTCTATATTTAAAATGGTGACCAGAAAACTCTTTTACGAATAAATTCATTGCTCATTTTTCGACTCGCTTTGATACTGCGAATGCACATTTACACGTGTAGCGACAGCCTAGGGCTGTCCGTAACCGATTAAAAGAATCGATAATTAAATGTGAAACATGTAGTATCGACTAAAACAATCGATATTTTTTGTAGCAACGATGGGAATACTTGTAACATCCTTTAAAAGAATCGATATGTCTCTGTAACAGCGGTGAGGGCGATCTCGATTTATTTGGATTCCCAAGAATTCGATTTGGAAGTACTTTTTTCTGGGCGCCAAAATAACCCTCATAAATTAGTCCGCCTGTCTGATGTCACAGCTATTTTACTTTGACTACCATACTACTAGATATTGGTTCAAATAATAGAAATAAGAATAAAATAGTATTTAATTGCATTATTACTATATAAAAATTATCATAAAGTTCATTAGTGGGAGTAAGAGAGAGAGGAGGAGGGATTATAATATTTTGATATAGGTATTATAAATATTATTGATACGTTTATAAATACTTATTGCACTATTTAGTCCTGGGACTAAGAAATATATAAAACACTATAATATATCATTAATCAAATATCAACTAAACCCTTTTGTAGAAATATAAATAAACTACTAATAATCTTATTTATTTGAACTATTGGTTTGTCCTTCCTCCCTCTGTCCTTCTATAAAAATAAAGGATTTCTTATATATTTTGCATCAAAAAAAGGGTTATTATAATTATTAATTATAATTTTTTGTCATTATTTTTATCGACTCTTATTATATATGTATTTAGGTACATTATGTCTCACTCTTCGAAATCAGGCGAGGAGAGTGTGATACTTCACTATTCACCTATTCGATCCCATATCCAATAAGCAATCAAACTAATAATACTAAATGAAAGAATAGATAGTTATTGCCCATCCCTACTTGTGAACGCTGTAAACGATTTTAAAATATCTGTTCGCCAATTAACAATTAACGAAATAATATTGGCTCGATTCTGGGGCCGAACGATCATAAATAATGTAAACTACCGCAAATCACTTCGAAATCAGAACAAACCCGCCTATAGTTTACACTGGCCCAGATTATTTTCTTTTAGGTATAATTGGAGTGAAAATACTTTTATTTTTAAGAGCAATTTGTCCATCACATTTAAAATTAATTTATATTTATAATTTATAATTAATATTGCCTTGTACTAAAGGAAAGTATGATGAATAAAAATGAATTTTAAATTTGCATTCATATTGTCATTTTTAATGCTTTATTCTTATATCGCATGTGTGATACGCACACAGTGCTTATATATGCTTATATATATGCTTGGTGGAGAGGATGCTTACGCCGGAAGCAGCATATTAACCGAGTCTACACGTAGAGCCGGCTTTAGGGGTGAACTTGGGTATGCCATCGTGGTGAAAGGATTAGCCAATCAGGGTATATATCTCGCTGATTGCTCAGAGTGCGCCGGACGTAGAATAATTTGGGCAACGTCACAGGGGCAGGCTCCTTTCATGAGTTCTGGGCGGATAAAATCTAGGTAGCCATCGACACGCTGAGAAGAAGTGCGCCTGATTCAGAACGCTTTACAAATACTTCCGAAAATTTGTAGAACAGACTCGTAAGAGTAACTCTGGAATCCAAAGCCAATATTTCCGAAAGTTCCTTTTTTGTCTTATGATGGCAACCGAGTAGTAGGTAAAAGTCTTACCTTTCGAAAAAAAAGAGACTCATACGGACTGAGTTACAAATCAAAAAAAAAAATCTGTATTAGACATTAGTAAGGTTGGTTAGGACAAGATTATTGATGGTGGGAATTGTGTAGCTGTGCCTGATCAACATTGTATTATGTAATAACCTAATCGTTTGCCTGATATTTGTTTCGCTTTGAGGTATCGTCTTATTTCGTTATGTCCTTACTTGTTTTACCAGATTTAACTATACAAAAAATATATGCGTGTAATATAACAGATATAAATAGTCATGTCGTTTATTAAAAATGATACACAAGAGAACAAAGGCATAAGCTACGCGAGCCTAAAATAGTAAAGTGAACCAAATCACAAATTTACTAGCACCACTGTACACCGATTGATATATTTTAAAACGTAAGCTACGTGTGCTATAAATGTTTTTGTTTTAAAAATAAATCATATAATTGACACTCGACCCAGTTTTTTCATCGTCGAGCTGCGACTAGTTTAATAGAATTCCATTTACCAATACTACAGTTGAGGACGGAATATTTTTTACCTTTCCAGTTTCCTTTTTACCAGAACATTCAAATTGATTCTTACTTTTCATTCCATCGCTTAGTCTTATATTTCCTTTGGTAGTAAAATTGTTAATTTATTCCAGCTTCCAGATATTTCTTGGATAGTTTAATGAAACTCCATTCTATTGATGTATTGATCTAGCTGTACTGTCTTCGGTATTGTATTATGTATTTGGGTTTATTGTTCAAATTCAATGGTTATTCAAGACGGAATAATTAATTTGAATTGAATTAGGTATGATTCGGTTTTGCCCGGAACTCTAAACAAAAAAAATCTCTAATAGAGATATTTTTGTGAAAGTTTTGAATAAACATTGTAAATCGTTTTCTTGTGTTTATGCGATTTTCACTAATTATAATGAAACAACATTTACAGATTTTAAAGCGGTTTATTAAGTTCTTAATATGCCCGACGTTTCGGATACTTTACAGCTACCATTGTCACGGGAGGACTTTGTGTCAGAGAAAACATGAGAAGACAAAATTTTATATATTAATTGATTTTTACATAACTTCAATGTTAACAAGTATAATATTTCGAAGAAATGCCCTTAAAATAAATTATTTTGTTCTATTCAAAAGTTTCGATAATCAGCTTAATTTACAATCAATAAATAACTGATGTAAGACAGCGACATGCTGTTTGTCGTCACGCCATTTAAGTACATTTTACTATTAAAAAAAAAACAAAAATAAAATTTTAATTTTTCATATGAATGATATGACCATTGCAGTAATATATTGAACAATTGAAGGGATTACGCAATACAATATTGCAATAATTATTGTTATTGTTTCATCGTACGTTGCACGAATTTCAATACAATCGATAGACTGATCAATAAATGATTGTTTGGTGTGACCAATTGTATAAAGGTTACCTTTGGAGCCGTATATATGGTACTATTAAATCGGCTATGAAAATTTTGTACATCTTGATTATGTGGGCGCAGTTTATACATAGTTTCAAATATACTAAAACTTTTTTGTCTTTGCGGTCAATATCCTAATCACATAAAAGTGTTCAAAGACTTTAAATATTATTTCTTTAGAATATTTTACCAGCTCTCCTCCGAAACAGGTACTTTTCATAATATTTTTTTTATGTATATTTGGTTAGTATGAGAGGTTGAAAAGAAAACAAAACGCTAGGTGATTAGGGTTAAAAAAACTATTAATTAAAAAAAAAACCAATATAGTTTTTTATTTAAAATTATATATAATAATATTATAAAGCACATGCTTACGTTAGCCACAGCTAAAATGTTTATTATTTATTTCGATGGAAATACAATTTTGCTTACGTACATAGGGGTGAGAAAGAGTATAGGTAGGAGCAAAATATTAATACATACTATTCGACGCTGGAACCCCGCCTTCTCCCCTCTCTTACTCTAATCACAAAGTAGACAAACGATATCTCTACTCTGCCCTAATGAGGGACAGCTTGGGATGAAGCCTATCCGCTTGAGAATGTTTGTGGTCGATTAGAACTAATGCTAATATTTGGGCTACGGAAATTTTATTGTGGGAAGGTTATCATGAACTAAAAAATTTGAATCGCTTATTGGCTAATATATTGAAAGTTACTAACGGCCATGTATTTGAAGGTTCGCATTTAAAAAGGAAATACATAATTAACATATTTTATATTTATTTGTAGCTAGATGATTAGCGTCAACTCATTAGTATCTTATTATTTTATTTATTGTTGTTGTTGAGAGAAAAGGGTTAGACTATATCAAAGACTGGAACAAAAAAAAGCTATACGCATCTGAGGGAAGCAATTTTTTTTCGGGGTGTAAAATCATCAAAGGAGGTATGCAGGACATTAACCTGCTCAAAGCACCTAGGTGTTCCTCGTCTGACCTCTAGGCGAGGGGGCGCCTCCAGTCCTTGATCTGTCAATGGAAGGTCCCTCGCAGTCGGTACTTATTACTACCGAATCCACGTCGTCGTCAATCCCGGTGGTTCCCGTCGTCCCGGGCGAGGACGGGAACCTCGCCTCATTGTACTGCCGACGTTGCGAGGGGTTGTTCTGTGGTGCGGAGCAACCTCTCTGTGGAGGTGGCGTCGGTTTCCTGAGGGACTGACTAGCCGACTAGGTGCCCTGTTGTTTGTAGATCCGAGGCACCTCACCAAAGGTGACATTGGTGGCACTCGCTGGCATTTTACGGCGTTAAAGAAAAAAAAATCCCATATGCAGTGGATGGTTTATAATGATGATGTTAATATAAATCAAAATAATATAATTGAGGTCAAAGTTAGTTTTATTAATGTTGAAAAAAATAATTAAATTCCAAAAACAAGTTGTTAATCTAATAAATTAATACTATTACATAAATGTCGTAAATTATATAAAAGCCACTTGATATTTCTATCTTCCGGTGTATTTAAGTATCTCATTTGGTTTAAATATCAATGAATAAACTAGTAAATAATGTTTACTCAGTGTGGCAATAATCTAGTTCCAATGATATAACTATTAACACTATAAAACGACTAGTTTTTGACAGATAGTCATTTTTATGTTTAAGTCTACTGGTTAGATTCGCTAAATGGCAATGGTTGTGAGAGAGAATGGTAGCCTTGGGTGATAAAACTAAAAATACCGAAGATAATTTAATATACTATACGTATAATCGTATCGTATACTTTAAAACGAGCAATTCTTGTAATATATATAATCTGAATCTCGGAAACGGCTCCAACGATTATGATGAAATTTTGTATACATGAAGTATCGGGGGTGATAAATCGATCTAGCTAGGATTTATTTTTATAAAAGTATATAATTCAATAATCAACTTTACCGAACAAAGCTTGGTCATCCGGGCACTACGTTTATAACTGCTGCATGTAAACAAGTAAGATCCTCGCATATTGATTAATTGGGATGAAACATAGTGATGAGATATAAGTACTCCATATCAAATAATATAACTAGTATAATAAATATGAACTTATAACGGGTTTCAATGAACATGGTGTGACTACTAACAGTTGCATATTTGCATATCTTCATCTATTCATATTGCATATCTTAGATAACCGAAATAAATTTATTTTGACATAATATTATATTATGTGAGCTACGTTGGTCCAGTGGGCATACACACTGGACCATCTCCTCTTCACTCAAAAGACCCACATGTCTCTTGGGTGAGAGAGGTCAGGGTTCAATCCTGACGCATTTGGTGCTAACTATTTTGAATAGGATATGGCTGGAATGACTAAATGAAATACTTAAACATTAAATAGTCCATTGTTACAATTATAAATTTGGTAAGGCAACTTATAAGCATTAAGTCAATAAAATACTTATTTTTTGCAGCACCAGTTCACAGCTGCATTGTGAACTTTATAAAGCAAAATGGAAAGGCGTGGTTAAGTCTTAAGGTGATCTAGTTGTCTGCGCAAGTACAAGAATGCGGACGCTGCCCACACCTCGAATTGAACCTTGGGCTTTTCATTTGTCTCTTTGTCTATATACCATAAGGGCTTATTCCGAAAAATGACTTTTTACCTTTACATCAGGAAGTAGACCAGTGACATTTAATATCTTTTCCTTTTTGTTGTTAAAATTGTGTTTAAGCTTCCACAAAACAATAATTAAGAACATCTATTTTAGTTTGTGAAGATTAAAAATGTGATGATATTATTTCACATAAAATAACATTTTTGGTACTTTTAATTTATGAAGAAAGAAATTTGCGAATTTTTTAAAAATATAAATGTAAAAATAATGATTTTAAATAATAAATTTCATATAATTAATATTTTTACAGTTTTTTTTTCAAGGTCTTTTAAAGACGGTTAAAAATTATTAAAGCCAGAAATTGAGAGTGACATCGACCTTGTTTTATATTAATTAGTCTAAAATTATAATGAAATGTATAATAATAATTTATACCACGAATTTAATTAAAAATATAATATCAAAATGTATTAAAAAAAGGTAATAAAAATACTATTAAAAATATAATATCAAAATGTATTAAAAAAAGGTAATAAAAATACTATTAAAAATATAATATCAAAATGTATTAAAAAAAGGTAATAAAATACGATTTATAATTAAATTATTTATTTACAAAAATTTTCATCGTTTCGCCAGTCTATTGAATAACAAAACTAACAATACGTATTTAAATTGTCCATTAGCTTACAGTATCACAGCAAAACAACTATAAGGAACGCTTTCACATACGAGCACGTCCCTACCGCACTACAAAATGATGACTCGGCAATTTACTGATGGACGCCAGTTTTTTACGTCGCAGGCCTAACAAGCCAAGTCCGTTTTAAAAATTCTTACGCTTTGTGGAAGGAATATGTGTAACCGTCTGGGGCACGGTTGAGGCTGAATTTGCCTGGTGGGAAGAACCTGGCTGGTTGAGGTGTGGTGGGCTCGTAGTAGTCTTGTCTCGCTTGTGGGGCGTTGTATTGCTGAGATTGAATTCCACTGTACTGCGCTTGTTGCACTCCCGGGTAGATGTTGTTCGCCTGGTACTGTGATTGCGGCTGGTACTGTGGTTGCGGTTGGTACTGTGGTTGCGGTTTGTACTGGGGCTCGGGCTGGTACTGAGGCTGAGGTTGAGGTTGGTACCTAGGCTGCGGTTGCTGGTATTGCTGTGATGAGTAGTTGTCTTGTTCGTATAATTCAGGGTAGTATTGACCATCGTCTACGTTCGGTTTGCCACCATAGTTGCGGGGAGCGACCGGGGCTGAGTATTGCTGAGGAGCATTGTATTGCTGTGTCTTGTAATCCGGTGAGTTGTAACGGGGGTCTGGTGTGTAGCCTGGAGTGGGGGCAACGGGCTGAGGTGCGGTGGGAATGTGGTCTCCGATAGCTTGGAATCCGTTCTTTCCAGCGATGTAGCTCACTGTCTTCCTTGCTCCGGTAGGATCGATGTAGGAGTAACTGCCCTTTCTATTTCCTTCAGCGTCCGTCTCTTCTTTGAAGTCAATTCCATCTTCCTGTTGGTAAGCCGCACCAAAAGCACCGTTTCCATTAAGGTACCTCGCCTCTTGAACGATGGCTGCAGTCCTTGGGTCGCCAGCGTAGCCACTCGCTTTTGGCACCCTCCTGGATTGTTCCTGACACGCGACCGTCGCGATCAAAAATGCGCTTAAAATGAGCCTGTACATTTTGCTCAAATGTGCACTGCTCGCGTGAAAGTAACAGAATGTGTCGTTGCGGGCGGTTGAACTTATTTTATATGAATAGCAAAGACCTTGACGCGTATAGAAAGGGTCCCCGAGTGTGACCGAGAAAATAGTATGCCCACTATCCGAGTGAGGGATATTGGGACATCCAGGAAGTATCGAAGATAGTCCATCGTCCTTTACGAGTTTGGACTGGTTTGAATGTCAACTAGCAAGAGCGACTTGAATATACCGGATAGCATACCTTAAGTAATTAATGCATTTTACCTTTCAATTGCCAATATGAGGCTTAAACTCTTCGCGATTCTCATATAGTTTGTTGATGTTTACGTGAATTTCACTCATTATAATGAAACTTCTCCCGTGACCATGGTTGCTGTAAAGTATCCAAAACGTCGGGCATATAAAAAAACTCAGTAAACCGCGACAAAATCCGTAAAAGCTGTTTCATTATAATCTTTATGATTTTAATAAGAATATTAATATAAATTAAATAAGAACAATGTAATTTGTAACAGATTTCACACTAGATTGTTGTTAAAAATTTGCGTTGCGTATTTTTGAACGTTGTGTTGAACGTTTATTTTATGCTTATTATTCTTTTAATTGATTATATTTTACTCTACACATATATAATACATATTTATGAAAAAATATTTCTATGCACGTCAATTTTATTTACTTGAGTTATTATTACTGTATTATTTAAATATATAATTATTATATAACTTTATTATATAATTTTTATACCCAACATCAGTTTAAATGTATTACAATATATTTTTGTGGTTTTAGGTCTTTCTATTACTTCCTACTTATATGAATGAATTTATACATATTTCTTTGTAACTCTTTTGTGCAAAAATAGTACCATGAATTTAAATAAAACTTTACAATAGTATAGCTTACACACCAGAATCACATATCGGCTATTACCATACCGTACTCCCACGGGAATGGGAAGTATGCAGGTGAAACAGCGGGGCGCGGCTAGTAATTTATATAACAAACATAATTTTTAATTGATTACAGACAGTGTAAGCCTGTCCATATTAGAAACTTTAATTTTTATATAATCTGCATTTGAACACAAGTGTTACTTATTGATCCAAGTTGTCTTTCTTATATATATTTCTTATATATATATTTTTTTTTTTATTAAAATTAACATATGAAACAAATTTACGGATTTTATCGCGGTTAGTTTTTTATGAGCCCGACGTTTCGGATACTTTACAGCAACCATGGTCACGGGAGGACCATGTTTGCTGTAGTCCGTAAAATCCGTAAATTTGTTTCATTTTTTTCATTGTTTTTTTGGAATGCATATAAATTTGTAAAATTGGGGGAAGATGCCCTTTGAGATACATCATACAAGATAGGTTTTTGTGTTTATTTGTAAGATTCATCCTATCTTTCTCTTTTCTATCATATCTCTTTATTTTTGTCGCTCAAAAAATAGGAATGAATAAATGGTATAAAGCGGAAACTCTTAGGCTAAGGCTTTTTATATATAAATATTTAGTAGGTATGTAAAATACATATGATGATCTGATTATAATTTTTAATTCGATATATTCCTCATTAGTGTACACAATAGTTCATGGACATAGATGGACAAACTGACAGGTGTTCCACCTAATGGTAGGTGGTCAACGTCGACCATAAAAAAAATGAATGACATAAGAAATTAACTGATTACGGAGGTGACACGCGGGCATTTAAGCGCCCAAACAATTATAGAAAAAAAGTCGACCATGAACATAAACCTAGTGTACCTGGAACTGGTACAGGCAACTCATTAAAGTGTTGCCTATCCTGAGAGTATTATGTTGATTTTCGGTGTCAGTCTTGGCCTTCTCTCAGAAACACAGCAAAGCTGTTTTAAGGGAGAAATAAGTAAGATGATGGTGCCCGTGCAGCCGGGAGCCCGGCACAGCGCATCTCCCTCACCGGTAGATACTCGTAATCCTCCTAATATTATAAAGTGAAAGTTTGTAAGTATGGATATTTGTTACACTTTCACGTAAAAACTATTGAATGGATTTTTATGAAACTTTACAATGACATAGCAAGAGGCTATCATTTATCACCATACTCCCACGGAAATGGGAATCACGCGGGTAAAACCGTGGGGTGCTGCTAGTTAGGTATAAGTTAATATCATCATCAACTTTTATCCGTCCGCTGCTGAACATAGACCTCTCTAACGGCGGCTTTCAATATCTTATCTATCTTAAAATTTTCTTATCTATCTTGGAATTTTGACATATTTTCTTACAAAATCTGTCAAAATTTTAAGATAGATAAGAGAATTTTAAGATAGATAGGATATTGAAAGACGCCGTAAATTAAATTTAATACGGATCGGCCACTGCTCCACTTGAATTCGTCTACCTAAATGCAGCCTTACGTTTATATATGAGGTAATATTATATTATCTTAAATTGAGCTATTTCCTTTCCAATGAACCATCATCATTCATCATCAAGACAATCAGCAGGCCATTAAGTCACTAGAGTGACACAGGTGACAAGTAACATAACAAGTATAATTATAGCATGCTAAATTGGAATTACAGACGAAGATATAATATAACGCCAGCATAGGTATATCGGCCGTTAGCCGGATGGGAATAAAATCTCCATGCTAACTGCAGATAAAAACAAAATATTAGGTATATTTTTTATATCATAAGGATTCAGCTGCGCAGTTAGAGCTTTATGGTGATTTCCGACATCAATTTTTTTTTCTTTAACGCCGGGAAATGGACTAACGGCTAGTAAGTGGACATAGCTCTACCCACTAAAACCCAGCGAGTGCCACCAATGCGCCAAAGAGCGGTACAAAGAGCTCCCTCGGCTCAATTTGCTTTGCCCAAGGTGCTGGGTTCAGCCTAGGCTACTGAAACTCACCGCTACGACTTGAACCATAGTGGGGACTTACATATCCATAGACAACCAAAGATTATGCAGATGCGTTCCCCACTTTTCCCTTATCCCCCAATTGGCCATCGGAAGCTCACAGGCTGCAACAAATGCGACAACATAGCTGTCTTATTCGACTGCAAAGCAGTATGGTTTTACCTCTTTATAAAGGTCCCACTCATGCGTGAGTGGAACAAACCTCGAAAGGTTTCGACGCTTTTGTTTCGATGTTGGATTCTTACACTTGAAATAATTACACTTGTGTGAGCTTTTGTGATAAATTTTCCCATGACACCGTAATTTGCAACTCCAAACGACCTAGGCTAATATTAGATTGTCTTTATGCAATCGAAATGTAGGCTAACATCTGACAATTATCACAATACTACATTAGCCACTTAACCCCGTTACGTTAATGATATCTTTGTTTGGTATTACACGGTTCCCAGATATGGAGTGGATATTTTAGGGAATTATTAAATCTGTCAATTTTCTATATTTTTCACTTGAGGAGCTTAGGAGAGGAGAGAGGAGGACCAAGCTTTTGTGTCGATTTTACTTGGTACTTTATATTAACTACAGGTATTTAAATAAATGAATTAATGTGGTTGGTGATTTTTTTGGTGTAGTGGTGATTAAAATAAGTAAATAGGAGACAATATTGTTAAATATTATATATAATATTAAGTTTAGTTATATATTATAGTATAGTTATAATATTAAGATAACAAATATTTTTTTTTGTGTCAAATAAATATTTCTGAAGCTAAATAGCTCAATAAAATTTCACTTTAAATATCCAATAGAGTATACGCTTAAGGGGATAAAACGTGCAGAATAAAAAAAAATTTTTTTTTAGTTAGCATAGTCACAGGCAGATGACCCACGTATACAAGGTAACCTGAAATTCACTTGTTGCTTAGTCTGTGACATAAGATGATTAGTCTGCTCCGTGTCCACCGAGGAACAAGCAGTATAGGGTAGTACCCAACAGACGGGACTGCAGCGCAGGCGCATCCCTTCAACTGATGACAAGCGATGAGCGATCACACCTATCAATAGCGGGTTTTTGCAATCAATACAATAGGGATGTTGACTATTTTTTTTTTATTGATTTTATTTGATAAATATTCTATAGATAGATATACACGAAAAAAAAACTTTTGTAAAGAAATATGTCCAATTTTAACAAAAAAATAAATAATGAAAAATAGTTTTTAAAATTGCCGTTAAAACGCTCCAAGCGTCATTACGTCACACACTGCATACAGAGCTCGCGCTATGTTAGGTGAGTTATGACAGTTTGTACGTCATAACGCACCTAACATAGCGCGAGCTGAGCTCAATGTTCATTGACGTCATTGCCTTATATTGGCGTTTGCAGTCACGTGATAATGCATGAAAAATTACGCATTTTAAATTAATTTTCTAAATTTTAAGACAAATAAGTAGACTTTTAAAATGTTATTTTAGGTTTTCAAATTCTGTATTTAATAGGTGAAACATAACTTTACATGAATTTGTAACATTATATCCCTATTAAAGTCGCAGGCCGCAGCTAACAGCAAGCAAATACTTGAGTGAGTGACTAATCTCTGGACCTTGATGGAAAATATTAAGCCTAGAGGTTGTCAAACCTTAGGAAGGTTACGCGATAGTAAATATATTTAGAATTGTACACGTCCTTCGTTTTTCGTTGTAGGTTGTATAAAACTTAATAATATAGTTTGAGCTCAACCGTTTCTTGTCACTGTTTACAAAAAAAAACATTTCCACTTAAAAACTATTATTACCATAAATTTTTTCCATCAATCAATTTCCATAAATTTTGTAATTATTAGTTATACTAATTCTAACCGATTATATGAGTTAATCCAACCATAGTTCGGCAATCTAAAGACCGATTGCGTATAGGCTTTGTTTCTTTGAGTAGAACTCCGGATTCCTTGAAATGGCTTTTGTTAAAACTACGTGCAGGTGTCACATTAAAAAATTCTCCCTTAATTCTGATTGATATGAGCATGGGAAAAATTTAATAAGCCGAGATAAAAATGGTCAAAGTTTGTTTCATTTAATGATTAAAACCTTTAAAGGTGTGAAATTCACCGGCCCTTGGTTCTTGGTTCCTTCGAGGTGGAACAAGAGGGCCAGCAGTGAAACATATAAAGGTGGATATTAGTGTTTAAATAAAAAAAAACAAGACATTTGTGGTGTCTATTTTGATGTCACTTTAGTACAATACGTTTAAAAGGCATTATCTACAAACAACGCGTGGGCTGATGTCACAATCAGCCATTATGACAGAACCTTGTAGGTATTTTGGCTACAAGCAGTCGTGACTATTCTTAGGCTATATTATTATTTTTAGAATCTGTAGTAGGTAACATCATCTTGTAAGAAGAGGTGGTGAATAATATTATTAACGATCATACTTATTCAATATTTATTATTATACTATAATGTATAATATTTTATATTTATTTATGGGCTGAAAATAATGATAATACATGTTTCATATTATTAGCAAAGACATATTATGAGCCATTCGAAAAGATGAAAATCAAAATCAAAACATCTTTCTTTTGTAGCTAGCAACTTGTACTTTGGAAATAAGTCAAAAGAAATAGTCAATAAGAAGTAATAAAAAAAGATCTTTTATTTCGTAATAGATTCCACACGAACGTTCCTTAATAGTTTTCTTAAATTATCAAAGGAAAGATTTTAAATGTTTTCTGGGATCTTATTGTAAAAACGTGTACACTGTCCTATAAAAAGTACCTACCTACTCACTTTTTTAAGCCTAAAAAATGGAACCTTCAATTTATATTTGTTACTAGTATTTATATTGTGATTGTCACTTATTTTTCCAATCTCATTAGTATAACTAGAAAGTAGGTCAAACCCCAACTAGATGGAACTTCCATTTAGGGACTGTTCTACATGATAGTTGGACAGTCAAACCGAAACGAAACACGTGGACGACGTCATCCATAAATATAAAAAAATAACCCAGGACTAGCCCCAGCAGAGTCTGAATCATGTGTTGCCTTGATGCATAACATGTTAAGTCTCAGTCAGTAATTACATTGTCTGTCTTTTCCTTCTCTCTGAAACTCAGCAAAGATGTTGTTCTTAGGTTGGTTCTAGTTGAATGTGACTTGTAGGAGATCGGATATCTCTAGTTTATTGCTCTAGCAGTGGATACAAAACGTTTGATAAAGGTCGTGAAAGACAGGCAGAACGGCCATTTTGCTGTAACCATCATATTAGAAGAACTATGCAAAATGGTTGTTATAAATAAAGTTATGTACATACATTTATATTTTACCAAACATTTTATATTCCCATGCAGGGAATAGCGCATATGCTCCAGGCTATTTCATTATAATAAATCATTTAAATTTATCAGTAAAGTAATTGCAGTGCTGCGTAGGATAGGAAAAAATAAGAGACATTTCATTAAAATTGGGTTCGACGTTATTAAAGTATAAATAAGGGTTAATTCTTTCATCACATAAGGTTTGTTTCTGAAGAAAAGCTTTCCCTGAAAGCTTACAAAGTGTAGTGCAGTGCGTAAGTTAGTATATTAACGCATGTGTTAGGTTTAAGTAAGGAGTAATAAAGGAAACGTCGCTTCACATGCCAGGATCCTGGCAGGGTCACCATGTGAAGTGGCAGGGTCGCCATGTGAGGATGGGAGAATTATAGACTACATTCCCGATTAAAGTTGCTTTTATTACTCCTAAATTAAACCTATTACGTGCATTAATATACTGACTTACACATTACACCACAAAAGAAACTGGAGTTTCCAAAAGAAGAAAATAAAAATATATCATCTAACGTATTAGGAAAGGCAAGACTGAGAATAGTTTGCCTGGGCTAGTTCCAGAAGATCTTGCTTTTGACTATAGCCACTTACAATCAGGAGGCTTATTAGTCCATTCGCCTATCAAAGTAAAAAAAAAACTCATGATAATGAAGCAATGTATCGAACTTGCCACTGTATACAATATATTTAGTCCATTTGCTTCACCAGGTTCAAATTTGTGATGACTGAATTAACTCGCTTTAGTACTACACTGGAAATCGAATATACCTATTGCTTTAAGGTTTCATAACCAGATGGTCAGGCGGAAACCGTAACGGTTTGGTCACATCCGCCCGTATTTCCATCAGCTTACGAAATTTTGATGGTTATGTAATGAAATAGTCTTGATACTTGATACTGGTCAGCGCTTCTGTAACTTCCTTTGTGAAACGGGTTCCTACTCCTCTAGGCTGTCTATCACACAAAATTTCATCATCATCATCATCGATAGTCAGCTTTTATCACTCCACTGCTAAACATAGGCCTCTCTGATAATCTCCGAGACGACAAATCCCTTGCAAATCACATCCAACATGGGCAAGCCATTGCACGGGGATCTGTTTTCCCAGCTGGTTAATGGCCGATCAACATTTCGTCTAACTTAACGGGATTCCACTCTTAAATCTTAATGGCCAATCGGTCATCCCTTTTCCTGAGCAAATGACCAGTCCATTGCCACTACATCGAGCTCATTATTCGCGTGATATCGGTAATTTAAGCTTCTATCGGAGGTCTTCGTTTCTAATCTTATCTGTCAAAGAAACACGTTTTGGCATCATAGGTCTTCACGGTGGTCTTCACACCTAATTGGTGAAATTTCGATGAAAAATTTGGTGATAAACTTCGGGAAACGTCATTGGTTGAAGACTTTCGTCTTCAAACTCACAGAATATTAGTGGCAAATCTAAACAGAATTTGCTAGTATAGTACATAGTATACGTTCATTCTTGCCATTAATGATGTGTCTTTTTTTCTTTTTAAAGTTATGTTCTGAAGGTAAATGAAGTCGTCGCTCATGAGCATAGACGTGTCCGTATGCTGTCTCGGTGCTAGCAGCTGCTAAAGCACTACCTTTTATATCCCTTTTTTTAAATACCAGGCATCACCGGTACTTGAATAAAATTTGACAAATCTAGTTTGTGTGTATGATAATATGATTACTGAAAGTAATAATTTCAAAACAATATAAAATCAAACTTATTTTTTAAAGTTTTTCAACTTCAAATTATATATCATCTCACATTCGATCCCTTTTCTCTCTGTCTGTCTCTCTGTCTCTCAGTCTCTCTCTCTCTCTCTCTCTCTTGCTCTCTCTTTGAAGCTTTGGCTAAGAAGAGGTATAATTCGGGATCAGATGATAATGTTGTTGTTGATGATGATACTGAATCTATTACGATGACCGGCCATGATTCGGTAGCAATGCGTGAATATCAAGACATTTAATTTTAAGCGACACAATCTATCGCTCGCAGTGTATAGTTTAGACCTTGGTTGCGGGCAACCAGTAACCTTTAGAGTGTTCACCAACAAGATAACTAGGACAGTACTTATGAATATATTAATGTATTATATAACTATGGCCGGCTGGTCGAGTGGTCAGGCTACTGGACATTGTGCAGAGGTCTCGGATTCAAATCCCACCAAATGCAGGATAATTTGTATGATTAGTAGAATAGATTCCATCAAAAACATAAATGTGAAAGGAGAGCCAAGTTCAATATTATGATATTATATGCCTTGTTTGACTTGACTGCAATGACAAAAGAAGTGAGATCTAAATAGGCGCCAAGTTCAATGGTCAGTCCTGAAATTTATTTATAGCAACATAAATATAATTTATTATTTTAACTTAGAATAATATATTGTAGCCTTAGGTCTGACTTGAATTGATTTTATTTATTAGGTATGCTCGGTGGCTAGTTTTTACGAGCAAGCCAACTTTTAGGAATAATAAAATATAAGTAACAGGCTTAGAACTGGCGAAGGCTATATTACAATGTGATTGTTGTAAAAAAGAAAAAAGTCCAAATTAAGTAAAATCACTGTTTCCAGTAGTTTCAATCGCTCCTAATGTTTACGCGATCTACCAGTTTATAATGAAACAACTTTTACGGATTTTATGGCGGCTTACCTTTTACAGAAACCATGGTCATCAAGGGATAGTCCTTCTGTGATCCTGGTTGCTGTTAAGTATACGAAACATCGGGCTTGTAAAAACCATAATGAACCGCGATAAAATCCATAAAAGTGGTTTCTATGTAGGTTTTGTTAATTTGAACAAATAGAATAATATTTTTTCGACTCCGGGGAAAGTCAGACACTCAAGGAGAAATCCCCTGGCATCAGTATGCATGTTTAATAAAATACAAACACTTAGTTTTTCTACATAAAGATATATAACAACTATAAACATTTGTTTATGTGAATAAGCAAGTTACTAAAGAACTATAACGCTTACTTACTACCTTTACTCTATATAAGTAAAAGACCAAGAAGGAGAAAAGAAGAAAAGAAAAATGAATTTAATAAGAATGTTCTCTCAAACTACTTTTATTACTTAATTTACTTTAACTTTGTTTTAATTAAAATGACAATAATTAAAAAGATTTATAATATTATAATAAATGGAGTCTCCATGCAATAAAATATTTTTGTGATTTTATATTTTTTTTTTATACTTATTTAAATATTAAAATAAAAATTAACATTTTAATATCAGAAAACTTACTACGGGCACTAAGTAAGTTTTGTTTAGATGTAGACAAGTAAATTTGTACCAAGTAATTTGCAAGCGAGGCCGCCTTCCACGTGCTAGCGGTGTGTCAAGAATCAAGATTCTTTTGGCACGTAACATTGTTGCACGGCTAGCTAAAACGTTATAATTATAATAAATGTTGTTATGAATTATTATAACTACAGTTTTTTTATAATAAATTTGTTTCTGACTTTGACAGTGTGTTGGAAATGAAGATTTCAATATGTATGTAGTGTGTGTCCATATGTGCTAATCCGAATTTGATAAGGTGCCAATTAATTATTGTGATCAATTAATTATCAGAGAAAACGTTAGTGAATAAATTTAAAAAATCCATAACAGTCTTTGCCATTGGAGATTTAGTCTAAATATGTATTAATTTAATGGTCCAATGATGGATGGACTCGGCCGCTTATACGAGAGGTTCCGGTTTTGATCCTGACCCCCGTGTGTGCCTTGAAATGGGTTTTTCTAAATTTCTAAGTGCACCCTAAACACGAGACCGTCGCTCGCTCACCAGTGAAGGAAAACATCGTGCGGAATTCGTGAGCACGTTAATGCATGGTATAGGTATATTATGATGATGATGATGATGATGATAGGTGGGTCTTAAAATTGGCTTATATAATAGAAGTTGGCCAAAGAACAGCAAAGCAATAGCTAAAGAAAAAACCTGCATGCTTGATGAGATTGAAAGTCTTTGAAGGTATGTGGAGTTCACCAACCCGCATTGGGCCAGCGCATCGGTGATTTATGGTTCATTAACTGATTTACTACATACCCTCCACGCCTGATTTCGAGGAGGAGACCAGTGCCCAGCAGTAGGACATAAAGGGTTGATAATTTTACTTTTATGGATTAATTATCCTTAAAATATAATTTAATGATAAGAAATTCAAGTTAGAATATAAATGCCGTTTATTTATATGTATATACATTATACATATTATCTTATTAAAAGTGTTTAAATAGAAGAAACAAAAAGCCAACAATTACAAAATAACTAGGTCCGTGGTACGCTTATTTGATCTTGTGTAACAGATGCTAAAACAGAATATAATAAGAAATTTATATTAATAGATGTACATTCATAATACAAATAATTATTTGCACTTGGCTAGATTCGAACCCCTGACTGCTCGACTTGGATGCTAATGGTTACTAACCAGGATTGACACTTATTTCCCCACCATGGTTCAAGCCTTGTCCTGGCGGTGGGGCTCAGTAGCTATTTGTAATCCTCTTATAAGAAGAGGGGACCACAGAGCAGGGGCAAGGGGTGAGGATGGAAACCTCACCTCATCGTACTGTCCAGATGTAGAGAATGGTTGTTCTGTGGTGCGAGGCAACCGCTCTGTGGAGGTGGTGTCGGTCCCCTGAGGGACTGACTAGCCATCGAGGTGCCCCGTTGCTTGTAGATTCGGGGCACCTTACCAAAGGCGGCAGTGGTGGCAATCGCTTCGTTAGTGGGTAGAGCTGCGTCCACTTGCCATCTTTCGGGTGCAGCGAGTCCCACATACTCGCCTGGGAAGACCGACTCCCCAGCGGTATGCGTCAGTGCATTTCCCGGCGTAAAAGAAAAAAAAAAGGATTGACACTTATTTTGCAGAAATCATCTCATAAACTGGTAGATCGTCTCGTGAGAAAGCCTTATAAACGCTGTCGAAAAAAAATGAAAAATCATTGTAAATGTACATTTAAAACAATTTGAACCGTGAAAACAGCATTCATATCTAATAGAGTTGATATTTATTAAATACCATGTTAACGTTGTCTGCGCTTTTGGTTGAAACCGCATGAAATTCAATCACATAATAACTAATTTAATAATGATATTAATCAACCTTTAAAATCGAATTTGAGGAATTTATACGTTGAAAAATATTATATTATATTATGAATTTTTATATTATGATAAGTAAATTAAATGGTCGGCCATTAACAAGTTGGGAAGACGATCTACGAGCAATGGTCGGTGCTTGTTGGATGCGAGTAGCAAGAGATCGGTCGTTTTAGCGTACGTTGAGGGAGGCCTATATTGTGTAGCCCCCACCATGGTTCAGGCCTTGTCGTGGCGGTGGGGCTCAGTAGCCCTGGGTGACCCCAAAACCTTGGGCGAAGCGAATTAAGCCGAGGGGGCTCTTCAGGGGCCCGGACTGGAACCTGGCACCCTATGGTGCCTCGAATTGGATTTTTCTAAATTTCTTAGTGAACCCCTAATCACTGATCTGCCTTTTTTTTCGAAAGGTAGGTAGCTGAGTAGATGACACGCGGCTGAACCACCGCTCACTCATCGGTGAGAAGGGAAATATCGTGTGGAAATCTGCAAGCCAAAAGTCTTTGTAGGTGTGTGAAGGTCACTAACCCGCACTAAGCCAGCGCATCGGTGAAATATGGCCTACAATACCTCGCCTGATTTCGAGAAGGACATCCAGTATGGGACATAATAATCATTATAGTTGATATTTTACTTTTCTACTATTTTAAATAAGCGTGCTGCTCATTGCACCCGGGAAATAGGTAAGAACATAAGGATATATTTATCTCAACGTAACATAGGATATAAAAATTACATTTAAGTAATTATACATTAAAGTAATAAAAATATATTTGAAAGGACCTAACATAAAACGTTTCTTCAGTCGTATCGTTTTTGAATTCCTCACAAATACTCTTAATAAGTAATGAAATTGTCGTTTCTGAAACGTTTTCTGAGAAATCAGGCGAGGCATCAACATTTAAATATAAAAGTTACATTCAATGTGTTTCTTATTGGGCGAATGGTTTGAAATGGAAATGACTAAATTGGGTCGTCACAACCGAGGTACCTCTTGCTCTCATGATACTGGAGTAAAGTGACAGCTTAGCTGTCGCGTTTCGTTCGATTTGTGAGTTTTACGGTGGCACATTAGGGTGATAGAGAAATGGAGGGCAACTCATCTATATAACCTTCGGTTTTGGTTTAAGCATCCACACATGCTTATAGGAATCGACTATCCGTTTACCCTTCCTATGTCATGTTATTATATACTTTTTAGAGGCATTATTATTGGGATAAAAATTGCAAAAGCACTACAAATCTGACTGAAGCATGTTATTAATAATAATTTAACAACTCGCAAACTTGTATATTAGCCGATTGCAAAATGGTTATCTCTGTGAAAGGTTAAATGCTAATACAACCTTTAGATTAGTGGATTCTATGACAATTAGACAAATATTTCAAATATGCACGCTTGAGGTAGTGGGTTCGATCCAGAATAAGCGAGACGCTTGGTATAGAAGTAAATAGTTGTATTTTGGTGTAAAACATCATTCGGTATGCGCGGCGTGATATGCCGTGATGCGTAACGGCACGTTTTGTTACTTCATGATTGTTGGTTTTGACTGTGTGTGTGATGCTTAACCCCCGCCCGCGCTTAATAAGCGTTAATTCACCCGTCTTCAGTCATTAATCAAATAGTGCTCGATAAAAAAAAGCCTCGCTTTTTTTTACTCGCGCCTTTTATGTTATTTGAAATTTAATGTTTTATTTTTTCCTGGCATCATGTGACGGACAAAATTTCAAATTTCATTGCATGAAAAAAGAAGCACATGTTGTGTTTCTGTTATTTTCTCTTTAAATATTATTACTGGTATACGAGAAGATTGATTGGTAATAAAAAAAGTGTGTAAAAAATATTAAATAATATGAGAACATTTTAAAACCATAATTCAAGGTTTTTTAATTCTATTTCGCGGTGCTAGTCTACGAATTCCAATGTTTCGTCAAACTATTTAATAGTAAATACAAAAATGTTAATTATAATACTAAATTGTTAAAATGTGCACATTGTAAAATATTAGAGATGGACAAAATTTTTATAATTAATATATACATTTATACAACGAGGCATTTATAAACCAGAAATGTCTTCCTTGTAGGAAACGGAAATGCGACCTCTCGTAATGGCCGCCTCGTGTAGTGGCATCATAGGGGTCACAGTTACGAATCCAAACAAGAGCATGGAGCATGACAATACAGAAGTCCCGTTCCCGTTGCTGATATAATTACTGTATATATTTTTGTATTATCAGATATCATCATCAGGAACATGTTTTTACGTCCTTTCCGTTGGACATTGACCCTTTAAAATAGTCGGCCGTTCCATCGTATAAGTTTATGTTAATATAATTATTATAACTAGCTGTTCCCAGCGGCGTCGCCCGCGTCCTATATTCTATGTTACTTCTGGTACCTCCGAGAATGTGTTTAAAGTTTCATGATGATCGGTTGAGTAGTTCTCGCGTGAAAGCGTAACAAACATCCCTTTCAAGGATTATTATTTCATGTATGTCACTGAGCCCTTCTAAAGGTGCTGTATTGGATGAAATTTTTGTGTGTTCTAGTTGATTTGAGAATGGTTTACAGTCACGATTTCCAGAAAATATTTGTTTTTTTTTCTTCGTTCGCTACGATTTAACTTAAAAACTACTCAACGGTACATAAAAAATATTTTAAAAACTGCTGCTGCTTTATAAAGCAGAAGCTGCAGGTGACAGATAGTCTTTATGTACATAGTTATTTTGTCGCTAAACTCCTCTTAAATGGCTGGATCGATTTTAATTAACTTTTGTGTGTATTCGAGTGGATCTTATTATGGTGCAGTTTCACAATTTGGTCCACTAAAAAATGTTTTTTCAGGTCAACATAATATCCACTTTGTATTAAAATAATTTTCAATTTAATCCCACTAGTTATAATGAAACAACTTTTACGGATTTTATCGCGGTTTATTTAGTTTTTTACAATCCCGACGTTTCGGAAACTTTACAGCAACCATGGTCACGGGAGGACTGAACCAAGGACAACCAAGGATGATTCGCGAGGCTATTGAAATTAAAAAACATCCTAATTTCAATAGAGAAGATGGCTGGCCACTACCATCTGCTTGGGATCCCATAATAAAAATAATAAAATCTAAAACCAAGCATAATAATATGTCACAGACTAAAGACTCAGTTAGCACCTTTTGCATAGATAGGACTAAATAAAAATATTGTTGTATCATAGGGTAGTTTCGAATAACTTTTGTAACAGAAGGACATCTGACACCTCAGTCCTCCCGTGACCATGGTTGCTGTAAAGTGTCCGAAACGTCGGGATTGTAAAAAACTAAATAAACCGCGATAAAATCCGTAAAAGTTGTTTCATTATAATGAGTGAAATTCGCGTAAACATAAGAAAACAATATGTTAATCCCACTAGTCCTACTTCCTACTCATACTTAATGTACATCCTACATTAGTGGGATGTACATTAAGTATGAGTACACTACTAATATTATATTATAAGCGCGAAAGTTTGTTACTCTTTCACGTAAAAACTACTGAATGGATTTTAATGAAACTTTACACTGACATAGCTTATACATCAGAATAACATATAAGCTATAATCTATACCATGTACTCCGATGGGAATGGGAATTACATGGGTGAAACCGCGGGGCGTTCCTTGTATTATGTATAAAGCAAATTACTTGACCAGTGCCTACTATGCGACAATCACTATATTTCAGGTCCTTTATCTCCCTTTTATAAAGTAGAAGTCCGTGTAAAAATAAAACACAATCATTGTCTTCGCACATCTTTTCTTTTGACTTAGAAATGGATGGAGATTAATTTATTACGTCCCTAAGAAAACATTGAGAGAATGCTCTCTATTAAGACGAGTGGGCGTCGACCGAAGTCATTAATTATTATTTCTTATTACGCCTACGGACAACGGTTAAAATATTCCAATCAATTGCGTCTGTGTTGAAATCTCAATTGTTTTTGTCTGTTGTTTTTTCTTTTTTTTGTCATTTTGTTGTTTTTAACCGATTTTCAAAAATGGAGGATGTTTTCATTTCGGATGTTTGTATGCTTTGTATGTTTTTTTCTTAATATGCTTAAAATATTTTTTTAAATAAGAGCTTCCTATTAATACTGGTGTACCTACCTACTATAAAAAATTATCATCTTATTTGAAGAATATTTATTTATTTGTGACTTTTAAAAAAACGTATGTGATTTTAAAATTACAAACAGAGAGTCAAATTTTATTTATTCGTGTGCATAAATAAAATTTGACTCTCTGTTTGTAATTTTAAAATAACAGCTTTTCATTCTATGCGCATTTAATATATTATACGCTATTTATATCATTTTTTTTTAATTCTGCCAGTCTGTTCCAGTTAGTCTTTGAAATGGTTGATATTGGAGTAAGGTTAACAAAAAATATCTTCATTCCGAATACGGCTGTAAACCTAAGTAAATACGAGCGAAGCTGCGGGCAACAGATTTACTGCTAGTAATAAATAAAAGCACGCATGCTACATTATTTTTTATATACTTTCTTTTATGACTTTAAAGATAATATACTTATAGTCCATTGAAATGTTACATTTTTTAGGCCTAACCTTGCGTTTTTTAGGGGACGCATTTTATTTTTTTTATGTGTAGGGGGGGTCAGTGTAAAGCTAAAACCAAGTTTGTGGGGTTGCCACCCTTGTCCCATGGCCGCCATCTTGAATTGAAATTGTTTTTACGATATATCTCTTAAAATAATTATCTAAAAAAAAAAGTAAAAAAAATTGTAGGTATTTTTTGTTCCAAATTAAAATCTCTACAACTTTGGTCCAGTAACTTTTAGTCGTAGAACTATAAATAAAAAAGTTATAAGCGAAAATGTTCGGTTAATGTTACAGCTCAAGGGTGGCAACCCCACAAACTTGGTTTTAGCTTTACACTGACCCCCCCTACACATAAAAAAAATAAAAATGCGTCCTCTAAAAAACGCAACCCCAAATGTAACTTTTCAATGGACTATTAGGTGAAAACCAGTTTTGACATTATCCCAAAACATAAAGAGGTATCTTATTTTGCAACGGTATTGCTAAACACTACCTAAGCCTGCCTTTCTTGCTAAAACGGCAAAGCGGAATCGGAAGCGGAAGAAATAAGCGATGATAAACCATGAAGATGAGATGTAACAAAGCATAGTTCTATCTCTTTCGCTCCCTCAGTGAGAGAGAGACAGTAGTTACTTTCACTATATTTTTTAAAATATTTTATGTTATTTGTACGTAACAAGCGTCATAGTCATTTAAAGTCGGTCAAAAGTGATATTTTGTGTACAAAATATGTAATAGATGCATGAGGAAACGCCTTGTACGTTATGCATCATAGTTTTTATTTCACTTATCAAGTTACTTAAGCAATATAACCTAGATTATACTGTATATGGAATTTACAAGTTACAATGTCCCTAAGTGTAAAAATTCAGCTAGAGGCCAGATATGAATTCTCTTAAAGACAATTAGTATCAACCCTTATAATGTCTCACTGCTGGGCACGGGTCTCCTACTCGAAATCAGGCGTAGAGGGTAATGGGTCATAGTTCACCGATGCGCTGGTTGCTTGGTAATGATGATGAAATGATTAGGACTAAAACATGTCAGCTTAAAATATCGAATTCTTTTTCCTCTATGTTTTCCATTATATTATGAAAGAGCTTACCTGTTGTTATAATGAAACAAAATTTACGGATTGTATCGCAGTTTATTAAGTTTTTTACAAGCTCGACGTTTCGGATACTTTACAGCAACCATTGTCGATTCCAACCAAGGATGATTCGCGAGGCTAATGAAAATAAAAAACATGGCTGGCCATTACCACCGACTTGGGATACCATAGTAAAAATAATAAAATCAAAATCCAAGCATAACATTTCACAGACTAAAGACTTAGTACCTTCTGCATACATAGGACTATATAAAATATTATTGTATCATAGGTTAGTTTCGAATAACTTTGTAACAGTAGGACTTCTGACACGTCAGTCCTCCCGTGACCATGGTTGCTGTAAAGTATCCGAAACGTCAGGCTTGTAAAAAACTTAATAAACCACGATAAAATTCGTAAATTTTGTTTTATTATAATGAGTGAAATTTGCGTAAACATAAGAAAACAATAAGTTTACCTGTTTGTTAAGTGGTAGGCAGGTACACTGGTACCTGCCTACTGAGGTATGTTTACCAGTGGCATGATATTATGTGACGCGCGAACCAACTTTACTGTTTTTTTGGAAAGGCAGGAGACTGCATACTTAATAGCATGAATAAGTTATAGTTTTTAGTGGATAGGTGCCATCAGCTGATTGGTCTGCCCGAACGGCCATCTTTTTAAAGTAGTCGCAGGATCGTGCTTGACCGCTTGTGAATTCTGAAAACTAAATTCCTTATTAAATAATATCAAATACTTAATTTGAGCGGGCATTTAAGTCGCCCACGAGACGTCAACGTCATTACTTATAATTACATTTTCCTCAACAGCCTGATGAATGCATCTTAATTAATTTTCAGCTTTATATAGAGACTTTTTGTAGGGTCAGTTTATATTAATTGCATTTACTTTTCATGCTGGCCGGTATGAATTTAGCGCCACCATAAAGCAAAGAGGCTTTAATCATCATTATCAACTTGTGTACTTATAAGGTTTCTTAGATAGTTTGGTTATACTGAATTTTAAATATTGGTACGTAAAAGATTAAAATTAGAATACAGAATAGGTATTAAAACGACTTCAAGGAAGAAGACGTTTCTCAATTCGAGAGAGATTTTTTTTTTGGTAAGACTATGGGTGACATTCATAATATACTATTTTTTACAATCTATGTTTATATATAGTAATATAGTTTTTATTCAAGCTCACTTCAAATCGGCTTTTGACTATACTAAGTAGACATAATATTATACAGCTCAATATAGTATAATCAGACTAAAGAAAATAGAAAGAGGACCCTGGTCTCCGACGCGGTATCTGAGGACTCAACCGGGATAGCGCTTAGTTGAGTGTCCTTCGGTCTACCGGGAAAAAGTTAGCGTAGAAGTTTTTTTTTTAATTAAATGATATGCCAATAAATTCCCTTTCGATATTTTTATTTGGCTATAAAACATAAAGTACCTACTTTTTTGGATTTTTTGAATTGCTCTTAATTAACTAAAAATAAATGAATACCAATAGACGTGGAGCAATTGCGGATCCAATGGAGTATTTGAGGAGAAATTTTTATGTTTTATAGCCAAATAAAATTTTCGAAAATTGTTTTTTTTTTATAAATTATTTAAAAATTAATGAATAGTAATAAACGTGGAATTACGGATTCTAGTGGAGCATTTAGGGAGCAATTTATTGGCATATCGTTTATTTAAAAAAAAACTTCTACGCTCTCTTCCTTCCGGTCTTCGCTTTTATAATTTACAATTTATTATGGTAGAGGTACTTATAATGTTGCAAGAGGTAAAGTTAATTTTGTAAGATTTCATATAATATAGTATATGCACAATGGTTAGCGTATTGGCCCTCAAGCCGGAGTTAGCGGGTTCGTATCCAAGGGAACAAAAAGTTTATGTGTATGTGGGTCATGGATGTGCATAAAATATGTATATTATATAATAAAAATCTTAAATATATATGTACTAATATAAAAAGTATTAAATATATGTATTTCCGTTGCCTGGTACCTGTAACACAAGTCGCTTCGAGAACTTACCACGGGACCAGATTGACGTGTTGTAAAAGCGTCCATAAATATTATTATTATATTAATATTTGGCCTGACCCAGAAAAGAGCACACTCAGATTTAAGACGGCAATACTCCATCTCCTGGTGAACTGGGTGTTTATGGATGTTGCTTACTACTTGCCACCCGGTGAACTGACTTTCCGTTTGTTTTATCTATTCCGTTTATTTTATAGAAAGAAGAATGTGTATAAAACACATTTGTTTTGTGTCTATTTTATGTATGGTCGCAGACAGCAGTCTAGCTTTTTATGTGCCTTTTGCGAATATCTAAGCCCATAAAACTCTCGATTGTAACCTTATAAATGAACGTACAGTTTTGTTTTTGTAGCCACTAACCGAATTACGTCATTTTATGAGTGTGTATAAACTATAAAAAATATTGCATATTTGATAAATAAAATAATTTCGAACAAAGCCGTTAAGTCAAGTCTTTTGAGCTTTTTTCAGTGTACTTTTCGATATTGTAAGCCAAGATAGTGAGTGAAATTTTAGCGTGTTATTTTTCATCGTAATATATTTTAACGAACTGGTATAAGAAAAAATGATTTCTAAAATTTACAGTGTTTAATATTTTCATCCTAAAGAAGTAATATTTTTTTCATTATAAGTAATGTATATTCATATAATATATTATAATGAAAATAATTAAACTATGTATATTATTGTGTGTTCATACTTCCTAATTTTAAGAAACGATAGTAATGCTACGTGTAAATTATTTATAAACGCCTAATCTTAAAATCTACAGATGGCGCATCAATATGCTGACGTCATTAAAATGATTTAGTTATTCTCTAGTTACGTTCCATAATTAATTTATTTTTCGTACAACTATCTCAGATATGATTTTAAATGCTTCGTAACAACGATAAAAACAAGCACGCCAAATATTCGTTCATGCAACAATTTGTTACGTTAAAAATGTAGCAGTTATGTTCATACACGAACTTATTCTGATAGGTAGCGCCGCGCGCGTGTCAGGTATTTTTATAATTAATATTCGTTATGACATTGGCTATTTAAATGTTATGTCAAGCGTTTTAATTCGGAATTTGAAATTAGGCTAGTGACTGAATGATAAGCCTTTTTTTGTTGGAAATAAAAAAATGTCAGACGCGCTCACGTAGGGTTCCGCACCATTATTTCATATTGATAAATACTGAAAAAAAAAACATCTCAAAAAAAAGTTTACTACTTAACTTTTTTTCGTTTCTTAGTAACATAAAGCACAGATATATACATAAATTGTACTAAGGTTTTATTCTCATATCATATATTTTGACCATCCACAGTATAGCTTTTGATATTTAAGCTCGGCTCACACTTTTTGCCAGTTTGTCGCATCCTAACGAACAAACCATTGATCAATTTGGAACACATCAAAACCGCTTTATTTGAAAATGGACTCTACAATTTGTGGGCGTTCTATAAAAAATATTTAAATTGGAAAGTAAAAGCTATACATACATCTGTGTATCTATGATGACTTATGAGTCCCTTATATTATATTATAGGCTAAAGACTCTGTTTGTTTGAACACCTTAATATCAGGAACTACTTATCGGATTTGAATCATTATTTCAGTGTTAGATAGTCCATTTATCGAGTATGGCTATAATGCTGTATATTATCCCGATAAGATCTCGCTGTGAATCTTAGTAAACGCAGGCAAAGCTGAGGGCAGCAGCTAGTAATAATAATAGAAATATCAGCATTTTATTTGAGTCAACAAATAAATTCTAAAATATTATTATCTATAATCTTAAAAGTTCTAAAAGCCCCTTCTCTAGAGGGGCTGCAGGTCAGATTTATAACATAAATGTGACCAAATGGATTTAAATCGTCTCATACATAAAATTATCATATCTACCACCCAGTTAAAGTTTGTGACTAGCCTGTTTCATAGTAATGGTAAGAATAGATGACGAGAATAAAGTGAGTATATAAGCTTGGATTATAAATTGTCGCGTTTTGGGCCTCTTTCAATAAACACCAGTACGGTCGGCCTTCACCACTCAAGTTACTTACTCTACCCACATTATCTACTCTACTTAGAGTCTAAACGCCGAGAATACAATATCAGCTAGTTCCAAATTGTCTAATCTTTTAGTAGAATGAATATATAATTTACCTTAAATTTTGCTAACGACTTTAAAATGAAACAGTTTTAATAGGTGATAATATCTAACAACAAAACTTATTCATAGTAAAGCTGCCAAAATGAACGTAGTTTCATAATAATGCTGATTCACGAAATTGATTACGGATATTAGAATTATAAAGGTCATTTAAAACGTACTATAACATGACTGTATTTAACATCTGTAGCTCGATATTTGAACATTTTCTATGACAACATGTCTGTTCTAAATTTGAAAACTATAATTTACCTAGTTACCTAGCAACGCTCTGCGATTTTACCCGCGCACTTCCCATTCCCATGAAAGTACGTTAGTAAAATAGCCTATAATATGTTATGCCGATGTGTAAGCTATATTATTGTTATTTTAAAAAAGTAAAATATTAACCCATATTATAATAATAATATCTATTAACGTTTTAACACCACGTCAATCTAGTCCCGTGGTAAGTTCTCGAAGAGACTTGTGTTCTATTAATACTCATATTTAAGATTTTTATTATATAATTTACATATTCAATACACATCCATGACCTAGGAACACAGAAACTTTTTGTTTCCTGGCGACATTCAAACCCGCTACTATCCGGCTTGAGCGCCAACGCGCTAACCGTTGAGCCATAGAGGTCGTCGAAATATCCGTATACCCCACTGCTGAGCGCGGGGCTCATCCTCGAAATCAGGCGAGGAGGATATTTGGTCATACCTCAACGTTGCGCTGGGCCAATTCAGATTGGCGAACTTCACACACCTTTAAAAATTTCCAATCTCATCGGGCATGTAGCTTTCCTCTAGATGTTTTCTCTGAGTCTCATGGGAATTTAGAAAAACCCATTTTAAAGCACCAAAGGAAGATGAGGATCGAACCCGGACCCTCTCTTAGGAGAGGTCGAGTCCATTCTTTACCCCAATCCTTTACCCATTCTTTACCATCGTCACTGGATCATTGTCGCTCATATATCATATTATTATTATTTTAAAGTTTCATCAAAACCCATTCAACAGTTTTAGCATGAAAGAATAACAATACATTCTTAGAAACTTTCACCTTTATAATATTAGTAGGATCTAAAATCTTATACGTATATTATTAATATAGCCTAACGATTTCGTCCAAAGCCAGGTCCGTTTGTAGATCACACGCTAGATTGGACGCCTAAATGATGTATCACCCCCCGTGTATCATGTTCAAATACGCGTCCTCGTTACAGCGGCGATATGAGACGGGACGATGCATTACAATGACAACTGTGAATTCATCAAAATCGGAGACGGCCTCTAAATGTTGTAATGACTCCACTACCAGACATAATATTATGTTGTAGCGGATTTCCATTAGAAGATAATCATCATCATCATCATCAGCCTTTATCCGTCCACTGCTGAACATAGGCCTCCCTCAATGAAAGTCAAGACGACCAATCCCTTGCCACCCGCATCCAACGCGGACCTGCCACTGCACGGAGATTGTCTTCCCATCTGGTTAATGGCTTCGTCAACCTACTTCGTCTACCTAAACGCGGCCTCCTTATGGGCCATCGGCCATCTGTTCTTCTGAATGCATGACCAGCCCATTGCCACTTCAACGTGCTTATTCTTCGCGTGATCGCGTTTTGAATCCTATCTGTCAAAGAAACACCCAGCATAGCACGCTCCATAGCACGTTGAGTTACGGCAAACTTGCGGACAAGTCGTAAATTAAAAGGCCACGTTTCAAGAGTATTATATTATATAGAACATTTTAATATGTCGAGATAAGAATGTTGAGGTGAAAAACTATTTGGTACGTTGAGAACTTTTTGATGGGGGAAAATAATGTAGGTTCACGTCACCGACATGCTAGGTTCGCTTTAGCGACATCATCATGGGACATTATAAAATTTAAATTATTTGTATCATATTATAGGATTTTAAATTAACATGGTTATTTTCCTTATTTAAACTATTTGAAACGGGATATTTACCATGTTTTTTAATATTCTTTCGCGGAGCTCGATCGACACTGTCTACGAATGTCATGTTCACGAGACTGTCTCGTTTATTCATCATCATCATCATCATCATCATCAGCCTCTATCCGTCCTCTCTGTCTCGTTTATTACGTATTTAAATTATTTGTATCATTATTTGAAACTAGCAGCGCCACGCGGTTTCACCCGCGTACTTCCCATTCCCGTTGGAATACGGGGATAAATTATAGCCTATGAGTTATTCTGATGTATAAGCTATGCCATGTAAAGTTTCATAAAAATCCACTTAGTAGTTTTTTTTCCGTGATAGAGTAACAAACATCCATACTTACGAACATTCGCATTTATAGTATTAGTATTTAGTAGGATAGTAGGATTTTAGAATGATGAATACAATGTTATATTATATCAATACATCAGATTTTCATTCTTTTTAGCAGTCCTTTGCCTGCAATTTTTTTAATGTTAGTTAATGTAGTTCGTACTTTAGTTTACTTACATTTTAAAAATTTCATTTTAGCTTCCGTGAAATTAACATATAATAACTTAAGTTACAGGTCACGGTCTAACCTCGATTTGAAGAGGTACACTCCACCGTCACTGTCATTGGTGTCAAAGGTATTGGGAAAATGGAAATAGCAATATGAAAAGCTGTCATGGGAAGTGCTAATTTTTTTTACATATTTCTTTATTTTTATTTTTTTACATCGCACGTCAGCCCGCGATGTCAAAGCCAGGGAACATAACGAATATTTGTATGGGATATGAATGTTAAAAATATTTTTTAGAAAATTCACCGTTTGAAGTTTGATAAAAACGAACATCACTTTCGCACATTATTTTATTTTTAACGACAGTACCTGGTGGACCGAGCATTTGCTCGGTACCCTTAGTGATTACATACGATAAAATTTTTCTTCCACAAAAAAGATCTTAAAAAAAAGGAAAAAAAATTCGGACTGGAGATTCGAACCACGCTCGTTCGGATTTATCTGCCTAATTTTGCCACTAAGCTATCATTACATACTATTTGACAGCGAAATTTTTGTTCGCATTCTAATCATATTTTAATCGTTGCCCAAAACACGGATAAAAAAAAGTTTTTTAAAAATCTATCCTAGCTAGATCGATTTATCGCCACTTTTAACCCTTGTATACAAATTTTCAAGAATTGCTCGTTTAAAGGTATAAGATATAAAATGATTTATCCAGCACTGGTAATTTACTTTCGCTATGGGGAGATATCAAAGAAACCTGTAACAAAATGTTACCCGCTACAATATCTACCTTAAACAAAGTTACAAGTGATTTCTTGTTTTGTTGGAAAAAAATAGTAATATTATGTATACATGGCGTTCATTGACGGAAGCCTGTGTTCAGCAGTGGACGGATAAAGGCTGATAATGATGATGATGATACATAACAAACGAGATATGCGTTTGACGATAATTTGGGTATCTTGCTTAGTTCTGGTGGAAGGAACTTGCTCTGTCAAGGAGAATGTGAGGCAGGTTCTCGGGTCTAAGCCTCTTTAGCAGATGGAATTTTAAGTTGCATTTCCGTCGCCTCCATTGGTGGTGCTGGCTGCCTTTTATATGCGGATGTCTTGAAATCTATGGGACTGTACGGTGCGCCGATATTGACAGCTTAAACGGGAGAGAACGTGGCTCCATCGTAAAACGAGAAAAAAAATCTTATTAGTTCTGCCATAAAGATATGGAACTGTTCGGGATCTGCCATCTTGTATCTCATGTTCATGAGTTCATGTTCATGCTCAGAGCGCGCCTGTTGTCTGTGCTTAAATGAAAACACAAGAAGGTTCTTAGGGAACCCGATATGATAGCCTAGTTTTCTTTGTGTATTACTAAAATAGAAAAATAATGCTGATAGTTTTTATATTAAAACTATTGTAATTATACTAGTAACAGAAAAATAAGTTGATTATAAGTCATGCTTAAAAAAACTGAATAAACGCACTCCAATGATAGCGTTTATATTAAGTGACTTTTAATTTTTTAATTCGTTAATATCTTAAGCTCCATAAACTTGTGGCTTCCCCACAACCATGACCGTATTTTGAGTTTCTATGTTACAGTTTATTTAATTGTTAAATCTTGTTATGTTACGGTAATTTATTCGTGAGTGACGTGAGTTTCATCAGCAAAGACAAAACCTTGAGCTGAGATCACTTAAGTAATTAGAAAATGTAGTATCTAAAGGTGTAGAAAACTACACCTTTAAATACTAGATAAGATTTCAGATATTATATATTTTATACGACACAAAAATATCTGGTCTGGTATGCTGAATATGTGAAAAAACCTTTTGTTAAAATCAAAAAAATAAAATAAAAAAGTCATAGTTTTTTTTAATTAAATGAATATAAAGTGAGACTAGGCCTATGTTTAGCAGTGGACGGATAAATGATGATGATGATGATGAAAATGAGACTATAATGCGTATTTATAGAAATTTTAAATTTCGAGTTTTTCTTTATAATTTCGATAGTGCGATATAAAAATATGGAATACATATTTCATTGAAAGTAAAGTGACCCACTAAATTTGAGAAGGATAGTGACACGACCCTTCTCCCAACTATACAAGATATAAAGAATTTTACTTAGACGCAATCCATATCATATCGAGGATATCGTAAGATGTATGTCCTTACCTTTAAAAGGTCGCTTTGGCTGACCCAAGATCGGAAAATCAAGGAAAATGTAATAATAACTGCTATTGATCTATCTTTATATTACTCCTATTTCGTTTTATTTCATTTTCGTTCAGGAATGTTTCATCAATAATATATACCTAGGTCATCTATTCTAAAAGTTTCACATTGTGTGTACACATAAGTTCTTTAGGCTAAAATAAATTATCAATTTTTTTTATCTTATTGATATGGGTCAAAATTAGGGAGGCTAATATAATAAAGTATTTGTTTGCCCCTGTGGGTAGCTGGTACCTATAACTTGACACACCCTCAAAGACTTATTAGTTGCACCGTACACTGATCTCCATGCAGTAGCCGGTTCAGAAAAAAAAACTACAACATTGATATTCATTTCTAAGTTTAATATTGAAGTTTGAAGGTAAGTTGGCAAAAATTTCCTGCTTGTTTAATAAAAATTCATACTAAATAATATATTGAGAGCCTTCAATAAAACACATAAAGTCACAGGAAAATTAATCTTTATTAACCATACAGTGCCAAAATATAAGTACAAAGCAAATGGCTACTTAAATCAACAGTTGCGAAACAAATTGGCTTAGACGACACTCTACCGATAAAGATTTAGGTATATTACATTTGGAATCAGGAAAATTTTTGCGTCTTTTTTTTAGATTTTATGAAATTTTGATTACTGTGTTGAATTAATAATTTTCTTTTCTTATATGCAGTAAATACGGTACTACAAATATTACCTAAAATTTTACATTTACGTAGCAACTTATTTCTCAAAATAGACAACACATGAAAACTGGACTAGTTCCAGGGGTAAACTAGATTCCCCACCATGATTCAAGTCTCATCGTGGCGGTGGAGTTCAATAGCCTAGGGTGAACCCAGCATCTTGGGCAAAGCGAATTGAGTCGAGGGGGCTTTTTGTACCCGTCTTTTAAGAAGACGGGGCAAAAGAGCAGGAGGCAAGGGGTGAGGACGGGAACCTCGCCTCGGTCGATCCCCCGAGGGACGACCAGCCGTCGAGGTGCCCTGTTGCTAGCAGACCCGGGGCGCCTCATCAAAGGCGGCATTGGTGGCACTCGCCGGGTTTAAGTGGGTACACGGCTCGTCTGAAAGTCTATCTATTTAATTAAAAAAGAAAATTCTTCCTCCTCTTTTGAACTTTGCGTGTTTTTAATACGCTGTGGTCACAACACAGTCATACTTAGATTGATGCAAGTAATATATATAAAGTTGGCAAAGAAAGAGATGGCAAATATTGATTCACAACCGCCGATACCGAAATGGAATAAATTGGAATATTAATTTTGCATAACAATGGTTGCAAACAAATTAAACGACCAGATGTCTTTCTCAGACTCATCTTATTACCGTTTATATTGGTCAATTTATTTCCATATATATTCTTTTGTGCTGACTTATTTCAATATTTTCATTAAAGTGGTTATTGGTAATTAGTTTTGCTCTTGAGGTTTTGTATTCGTCAGCCAACTTAGAAGACTATTCATAATACAAATAATGATAATTAGAAGTGAAATTCGTAATTTATAAGAATTTACTTTAGATACTGGTCGAGACAGGCGTACAGGAGTACACGCCAGCGCGGGTTCAAATCCCGCCATGTGAAGATATTTTTTTTATGAATAAAGATGTCTGCAAATGAGTCATGGACGTGTAGCTTAAGAATTATTTTTTTATTTATTTAAATAATTTTCTAAAATTTATTTTTGTTTCAAGCACCCTTAACATAAGTTCTTACTAACTTACCACGGGCCTAGGTATTGTGATTGTTGATTAATATTTTTTTCACCAATTGACAACAGCTAAAGATAAAGCGGAGAAAAGAAGAGAACCTTTTCCCAGCAGTGGGACAAAGACTAGGTAAAAAACAATTGACATAATCCGAACGAATGTCTAAAACCTTTCCTGTATTAAAACTATTCATCCGTAAAACAAAAGTAAGTACAAACTCCACCAGATTCAATATAATTAACGTATACCGTAATTGATATTACATTTTGCACAAGCATGGTATATGAACGTGTTTTAAAAAGCCGTAATACACTCAACGGACGGACAGGAGATAATTATATTATGATATTCTGCGTTATGAACTGCAACTTTGTGCCAGGCGTGATTGTATGAGCAATAAGAGGATTAATATTACGACACCTGAGATTAAGAGGAATTGATTTAATGTATATGAAAATTGGTTTTGTAATTTTTTTTAATAACAACATTATTTAAGTTGGATACAATATGTTTGTATACATTTTGTTAGAGATGCCATGCCGCTTTGCAGCCAAATTGGGCCGGCACGACCAGGGTTGGTACCTCTCGCTCACTTAATACCGGCGTAAAGTGGCAGTTGTGCTGTCACGTTTCCCGAGGTTTGTGAGTTTTTGGTGGCCCATTGGGGGGATAGGAAAAAGGAGGGCACTTATCTGCATAACCTTTGGTTGTGTGGATGTTAATGGGCGTCGATAGTCCCAAGGCTTCGGCTGTTCGTTTGCTCTCCTATGCTATAAAAAAATACATCATCAATTCTATTTTGTATTTTGAGTATCGATTAGAATCTGAGATAATGACGTGGCACCCGAAAAACAAATCACGCTCGCTACGGCTATTTTACTTAGTTTCGATGAGATAGCTTAATTTAATATGAGCTCAAACGAAAGAGACGAAAGACAAAACAAACGAGTATGCGGCATAAGCGGTAAAAGCATAAAATAAATTATCACTACATATTATAAAACAAAGTCGCTTTTTCTGTCCCTTTGTACGCTTAAATCTTTAAAACAACGCAACGGGTTTTGATGCGGTTTTCTTTAATGGATAGGACAATTCAAGAGGAAGGTTTATGTATATAATTTATTAAGTTTTTATATACATTGGCTAAGATATAACAATAATTGTTGGAGGTGTCGGAAAAAAAATGGCCGTCTGGGAGTTTCCAACGAAAACGCTGCCTAAACCCTTTGAGATGTAACAAAATAATGTATGGTGGGATTGTGTATCTTAAATAGGTCTATAAAAAAGTCCGCGATGGCATATGTCTATCTCTTAGGGATATCATACTATATCCATTTAATACTTTAAAAAATGGACAATTATAACGCGATAATTTGAAAGTTATTTACACAAATACGGTATGAATCCTTATCATTTTAAATCAGTTAATTAGCTGGAGCACTTAATGAAGATTATTTTTCCCCTTTACATCATACAAATTAAATGAATACTTTCGAAGATATGGCAATATCAAAATAATACGCAAGAAAATAAATCGCGTTGCCGTGATTTGAGAGGGCAGTGTAATATGTAATAGTATCCTAAATAGTAAATATGCATGCAGAAAGTCTGCGAAGGAATATAATATCTTTATATTCAAGATACCATATTATATCCATTTTAATACAAAAACTTAGTCATTATTGAAATGGAAAATGATCGTCATCAAACATGATACATCCGTAAACCTAAGTTCACGCGGGCGAAGCTGCGGGTAACAGCTAGTATAAAATAAACTACACTAGTAAGTAGCGTGATTTATCCCAGTTTGTTACATAAGTAGCATTGCGATCGCTTGTAAAAATTAGAAGTATGAATAGATATACTTTCGGAATAAGTAGCAAAAAATGCTACTTCTTTGGAATAAAAATCTATGGGGAAACTTTTTACTAATCGTATTTTTCCATATCAGTTCGTAATAATACGTAATGAATATTAACAAACTAAAATTCATCCACGTTACCTTAATTCGCTTACAAAAGCGTAAGGTACAGTCAACGTTCAAAAGTCCAGTAGCATCGTAACGACTGTATTCGCTTGCCGGTATAGTGCGTATTCTGAATGTGTGCGCCATGTTACCATGCACACACTTAATGTCGTACAGTATCAATACTAAAACGTATAAGCGTGTAGTGGATGCAAGACAAAGATAACGTTATATTGTTTGTCCTCTTCATTCATTATTGCATGTCTGTATACTGTGTCAATAATAATGCAAAAATTTCACGAGCTACGTAAGATAGCTCGTAGTTCCATCGGTAAATAATTGGCCTCGCATCGACGCTAGGTGAAATGGTCACGGTTCAAATCTCAGTTTTGCGAAGTCTTTATCTTAACATTCTTATAAACTCATTTATTTTTTAATGAAATGGCTTTTTTTAAAGTTTTATTTATTTAAGAATAATATTAATTATATATACTTATATTAAGTAGTATATAGTAATATATATATTTCTATATACTACTATATATTATATTATATAATATAATATATATTAAGTAGGTAATATAATAAAACAACACTTTTAAAATATAAAATATATGTTATATTTATTTAAATGACCCAACATTATACAATTGAATTGATTGACGTTAAAATCTTTGATCCATAGATATATCAAAATAAAAATATTATAGATATCTATTGTGTTACCAATATTTCATATTATTATTGAGGTTATAGTTTAATTATTCATTTTCTCGAGGAAAAGAGGATTAAAACTTAACCTCAACCTTTAAATATTAAACCTACTAATTATTGGCCAGCACGTCCCTAGGTAGAAACTAGAATGCCCGATTGAAACTAAGGAAATATAAATATTATAACAATTAATACTTAGTGTGACACAGAAACATATATATAATGTAATAATATTGATTAATATTTTGTGTGTATAAATTCAAGATCACCCGGCCCTTGCGCACTAATCCATCCCCACATGTTCACACTTATTCTGCCAGATTCGGTGTTTGACACTACATTATTTTCACTTTATATACTATTATCTTTACGCCATAAATGTAGTCTTCCTTTTTGAGAGGATTTAAGTCTATTCATCGGAAAAAAATATTGTGCGAAGCGTATCCGTTCGTCTTTATGCCTTTGAGTCAAAAACGGTTTTTTCGCCGGCTTTCGGTGATGTAGTCCTTCGTCATGAAGTGCACGACGAACGGTTACCAATGAGGTGTTAAATTCATCGGCAAAACGTCTTGTCGGTATGAAACCACACGTTTCATACTCCGCTGCCATGTAACGCCGCTGAGTCTGGTTAATAAGAAGTGGCCTTCCACTTCGTTTACGACTCTGCAAGCCACCTTCTTCCTCGAATCTCTTCACCCGTCGACTTACAGTATTTCTCTAAAAAAAATTAACAAATTGTAAAAGACAATTTTAACTATTGAAAAAATATGCATCACAATAATATAATTAATTTCTACTTACAGAGAAGCCAGTTTCGTTATAAATTTAAGAAATATTCAGGCCATTCGAATATAGGGCCACAATATTAGCTCTTGATTCGATATTAATATTTGCTTGCATATTGGACACCTATTATTATTTTAAATTGGAACAGTTAGCACACAATCACTCGTAGCTGAGTTCACCAACCAACAACATTTTAATATTTTGTTTTTTCCAAGCCAGTAATCATTTTATTTCAAATCTACCCTCACATTCTTTGCTCTGTTTAGAATGTTATGTTTCTAACTAAGTTTCAGTTAGAAACATTCGTAATAATTTATAAATATTTCAAAATTTAAAACATTACAATTTAAAAATGTAGAATCGACGCAGACCCAATGTGGGATGGATTTGATCCTGCAATTTAACAGGCGATCGTAGAATAAAATATATTCACTTGCTTAACCACTGGGCCACGGCATTGCTTACATGTTGAGACGAAATTAACGATATGAATTTATACAGACAAACAAAGTGTATGTGTGTGTGAATTGTCTTTATAGAAAAAGGTCACAAGTAACGTTAAGTGTTGACGCTATAGCTGCGTTCGATTGCTACTGGACTTTTGAACGTTACTGTACAATGTCAAAAATTCGACTCGTCATACGCTGGAGGGACTTAGCTGAAATAGTAACTATTATGTGCAAATGGCCGCAATTTTCTTTCGTTGTTAAAACTGCCTTAAATAAGCTATTTTGTGACGTGACAAAAGAATCACACCAGAGCTTATTTCTCTATTATATTCCAACAATCCAAATACAACATGTTCTTTTCGTAATGATGTGTTCTCTACCTTCAAAATTGCAAGGCGGGTTTACTTTCAGACTGCGTATATATTTAGAAAAAAATGAATAACGAAAGATATTTTTTATGCCTAACATTCAGTAAGGGAATGTTGAAATGAAGAGGCTTTTATTGCGTCGTTATACAATATTCATTAACTATAAGATCTCGCCATAAAAGTAAATACTTCTAATAAATATAATGAAAGTATTTACTATTTACCGTGGGTAGTCACGCACGTTAAAGCGCCGGTTCAATCGCGAAATCTAATTTAGCGGTGAATTCGCTGGAGTTGTGGCAAACATAAAATATTTATAAAAGAATGCAACTGTAAAAGCCGTGAATGGATTTTTTAAAAATTAAATACACTCCGCGGAAAAAATGTATGTTTTGACGATATGAAATGAGATTTTTTTTGGATGGAGCTATGCTAATGGCCCTAATGGCCGTAATGCTTCGTCGGAAGTGGGGTGAGCCGGTTGGTATCACCCAGTGATATAGTAAGTTCGGGGCTGCCCCCCGCCAGCCGTGGAGTGTGACTTCCACTGCTTCATAGCGTCGGGTTTGTACCTGTGGCGGATCTCTGCCTCACCACCGTCGGAAAAACTGAGCCCCAGGCTGACTACCCCCACTATGCGATTCCACGGGGTGGGGACCCGGCGGAGGATGCGCGCAATACTGGTGACCCATATTCACCGCGGTGGCTTCGGCAGCCGCCACGTGATGTCTTGACTCATATGTTAGGTAGGCAAGACCCCCCAGTACCCTATCCGACGTGCCTGATGAAATGAGATATTTGTGATTAAAAGATATCAACTTTTAGGAAGTAGATAACTGAATTTGTTTAATGGTGAACAAAATAAATATTTATTAGCAATGTTTCTATACCAAATCAACATCTTTTTAATCTTAGCTGTATAGGCAAATTGGCTGACGTGCTTGGCTGGCTGGTGAGCGATCATAAACAAATGTACCTGGAAACCTGGAAGTAGCACAGTCAGAACTTACTTATCTGTCGTCTATTCCAAGACATGCGATGCTAGGTATCAGTGCTAGTAATTACGGTGCTTCTTCCCTTCTCTCCCAAATGCAGCATAGCTTTTTTAGGGGAGAAACAAGCAAAATGGTAGTAGCACACTGGTAAATAATCATCATCATAATATAAGTATGTCGTTGTTCACTGCTGATCTTTTTTTTTCTACCAAACTCCGTTCTTTTCTGTCTGATCCTCATTTTACACCCTAATTTTCCCCGTCATTCGTTCATCTGCCGTAGGACATCAAGGACATCTCCGACCCAGTATAGAGCACAAAAAATATATTTCTTTTTTTTAATGTATCCTATGCTACTTCTAGTATCTCCGAGGATATGTGTACAAAGTTTCATGATGATCGGTTGAGTAATTTTCGCGTGAAAGCGTAACAAACATCCATACTTTCACATTTATAATATTAGGATATATTTTTTCGTGACGTGACGACTATTATATGATTTTCGTGAACTGTACATGACTTAATATAATCTCCATTATAATTGCGTGTGGGGGAATCGAGAGGCATTAGCGCTAATTGCAGCAGAAAAATTACGCCCATAATAACATTATGTGCAATGTTCAACAACTAACGCACTCGTATACTCATCGCTTAAAAACTTTACAATTTTAAGGAATAGAAATGGGAATGTCGTATTTATTAATATTTCATAATATGTGTATAAATATTTTCTTGCTACCTAGTTTGAAAAACGGATTTGCACACTGAGTAATTTTTATTAAATCAGTTTAACAGCTATTAAGCTCATGGCGGACATGTTATTCTTGTTCAAAAATAATATACTATAACAAGTGTTGTCTAATATATATTATAACTGCTTATTGTTATTAGAAGATAATATTCCCTACTAAAATAAAATATAAACATACTGAAAGCGGTAGCGCCATGCTGATTTGCAGCCGAATCGGACCGGCGCTACCGGGGTTGGTACCTCTCGCTCACATAATATCGGCGTAAAGTGACAGTTATGCTGTCGCGTTTCGTGCGGTTTGTGAGTTTCCGGTGGCCTATTGGGGAGATAGGGAAAAGGAGGGCAACGCATCTGCATAACCTCTGGTTATGGAAATGTTTATTGGCGTTGATAGTCGCCAAAAGGCTTCGACTGTTCGTTTGCCCTCCTATGCTATAAAAAAATGCTGGAAAGGTCAGTCTTAGCACGATGCGAGTGGGATTGACTGTCCCGGCGTTCACTAAAAATGATCAAACAAAAAATGTTCACACTGATCATGATGATAACGAAAATCTGAGATGAAAATTAGTGTGTGATTTTAATTATTTTTACACTTTAATGAAAAAAATCTGGGATAAATATATCATGAGATTTTGCGTAGATATCTTTTATCGTTCCAAACATCGAATAGACAATTGTGAAGCTTAAAAACGTTAAGTTCCGTATATTATCTCAGCTTGTTCCACATAGGCACAGTTCCAATTGGCACAGCCCGGCATAACTTGGTACAATTCATTAGTACATCGGATTTGCCATTGCACTGATTTATATGTTCAATTTTATTTAGTTTTTGCTTTGTTTTCAATTTATATAGCTTTTTATTTAGTTTTAGTATTTCGAACTAGCTGTTGTCTGCAGTTAACCGCGTTAGCTTTGACTTACTGCCGTAGCTGAAGTGATGATAATTATTTTCTATTTAGCCTATGCTGTTTTATTTGCCAGTTAAAGCCCCGTCAAAATTGGTGGAGCCATTTCCGAGGTTATCCGGAACAAAGAGGAGGACAGACAAAATCTTGAAACTACAAACAGACACTTCAAATTTATTTATTCATATAGATAATGCAAATGGGGATTTATACAAGACGCCTATGCTAATTTAATGGCAAAAGCACTATTAAGCGTACACTACCATTATCGAGTATATACCGGAGAGAGTAGGGATATGACTTATAAAAACTGATCAGAGTTGTCACTAACTTAATAGCAATTCAACCAAGCAGTGATCCGCGTATATGTCTCGTCAGCCAATCATTCATCAATAGACATCAGTCAGCCAACCAGAGTGCAGGACCAGCGCAGCGTTGCAGCACACATTTGGTGGAATTTGTTTTTCTTGTCGACTACTAAAACATTTTATTAAGCAATTCGTTTTCTATAAGTGACTAACTACCATCATTATTTATTTAGAGAGCCCATGTTACATGGTAAGTAGTCTTGGCGCTTAACTATAAATGTCTAATACCCGTATTCACAATACTTTGAGGTGTCCAGTTATACTCCCGAACGCATAGGGTCATTCAATTCATAATCAATACAAGTGAAATCCGCAACTGTGCGTCTGTCAAACCCATATAAAACCCGACTATTGACGCCAGGAGCACATAGATAGTAGCGTTCTTTGCAGAGTATTGTTCCATTACTTAGCCAAGTACGCTTCTTGAATACGGGTGAGTATCCATCCAATTGACGAAAAAAAGTTATAAAAAATGATAATGTATTCACGATTAAATCCATGTCCACAACTGAGTCTTATTAATGCTATATTTTCTTTCACACATCAAGTCCTTATTCAAAGGTTTTAAGGTGTTAAGTTTTCGGCCAAAACATGTACCTACCTCAGGTACACATCACTCAAAAAAATCTCCTATTTTTTCTGAATCATTATCAGTTTTCAACTCTTTATTCAAAGTCCCCGAAATATGAAAAAAGAAGATATAAAAATACTATGAAATCGCAATTTCTTACTATAAAACGTCTTTTTCTTTTTGCTGCTTTGCGATTCCTAAAAATTGGTCTGACCTCTTTAATTTTTGCAACGAAGTTCCTTACGGCAGGCTTGGAGGGGATAGGGATTTTGCTGCGCGACCGAACTGAAAAAAATGTGATAGTAAAACCGTAAGAAAAAGTTTGTGGAATAAAAGCGTTAAATGAGACGTGCGCAGGCGCGACAGTCGCATACACAAGCGAGTAGTGTATAATACCTTTCTTTTTAGCCGAAGGAACTTCGTTCCTACCTGGTGTCCCACGACACCACATTTCTTTTATTATGAATATTAAAACATGTGATTTACATCATTATTAAAACTAATCTTGTGTAAAAATAAACTATGATGGGTTTTGATCTATCTATGTTAAAAAATAAGCTAGAACTACGCAGATTTTCTAATAGTGGTGTTGCAAGTTATAAAAATCTTTACACAATAATTATATGTGGTACAAATGTTTTAAAAAATCTGCCTATATTTTTTCCGGAGTTTACATTCTTTTCCCTTTCTTTTGATACCTTTGTCCTTGAGGTACAACTTTTGGCCGCATTTGTATGGAAGATCTAACGCATCTCTTTATTCTAAAATGTAACACCCAATAACATATTTCAACATTCGTCATAAGCGTGGATATCGATTGGACAATATTCACTATGAAATTATGTGGAGGACAAAAAAATAGATGCGTTGTCGCCCGTGCATCCGACATTCCCATTTCACTTGCAAATTGCTTATCCGTCGATATTCGGTCAGGCCATCTCATATACATAACGTGATATAGTTATATACATTACCACTAATTTAACTCGAATGTAGATAGATTATTTACTGGAATATAGATTAATATTTTCAAGTAGTTTTGCCCGCGGTTTCGCTAACGTTAGCATAGTTTTTTTGAAGCTTTATTGAAATAAATGGGTTTTTATCCACACAGTTTTAATGATAACTATTTAACATCTACCTGCCAGTAGATGCCTTCCAAATCGGTCCAGCCATTTCAGATATTAGCCGGGACAAACAGACAGGGAGACAAAAATTGTGAAACATGTTATATTGGTATAATGTGTACCGTAAATATTACATTCATATGCATGTACTAAAAACCGGTTATTTTAATATTACAAACATACACTCTAATTACATTTATATGTGAGAATCGTTTGTGAGATTATTGCTAATTATTATTGCTAAATGTATAATTTAACATCTTCGTCATCGTTATCATAAAATATGTTACTTTCCTTAAGAAACCTTAAAACGGCCTCAGAAAAATCGCATGACTTCATATATGCTGTTAAAATCTTGCACTTCCATACAATTTATTCTAGTTATAAACGTTGATACCAATTTTACATGTCGAAAGTTGACGATCATTATTTATACGGTATATTTATCAAAAGTAGCACTTAATAAAATGTATTAGCTTGATAAATTAATTATGTTTTAGTTGATTAAAATAGGATATAATTCCTGGGTATTTAAATTAGTTAATTACCTCATAATATTATGTAGAATATAACAGACCAACTTAATATGTTATTACGAACTTAAGTAAATTGGGTTATTCAGTTTAATAACCACGTGATATGGCAATAAGAATATGGCGTTACCATGCCATCAAATGGTATTCCGATGTTACCACACCATTAACTATGATATTGCAAGAATATTATAACACGATTGGCAATAAGGAAATGACGCAATGAGTAGCCAGTAAGTACCTGATCTACATACTATATATTTGTATATTATATCCATTTATGTATGATATTCACTATTTTGAATTTTTGATTTTATTGCCTTCGCTTCAGACCGAATCTAATAATCTTCGAATCTTCCGAATCTAATATTGTTGAATAATAAAATATTGGATATTTTAAGCATAAATGTGTATTATGTATGTATGTAAATATGTTCGGTCATAAAATGCGTTCGTATATAAGTGGAGAGAGGTCTTGCTGGGTGTAATCAGATATAACAAGGGGGAAGGGCAACGTGACGTTTGTCTTACATTAAAACATTAGTATTTTTTCGACGCTTTTCCTTTTTTTAATTTTCACATAGAACGAATTATTGATAGTCTACTAAAGCTAAGCGTAACGTATTTTATGAAGGACCTAAAAAAAATTATGTCTGGAAATTCATCGAACTAGACTTAAGATTATACCCGCGATACCTATGTTAGTTCACAAAAATATTATTATTAATAGCCAATTTGTGTCTCCAGAGGTGTAAAAGTGCTTCCTTTTAAACGGGCTTGGTTTCCACTCGTTCCCACCGTTGCAACTCCTGTATAGTCAGGATCGACAGCTGTAACAAAGATAGCAGCCAGGTAAAGCCCAACTGAAATGCACCACGGAGGAATAAATATAAATAAACTAAAAAAAAAAATCGGTTGTCTGTAAATTCGGTTTACTGACGATGATTGAACGTGACAACGTCATAAGAAAATACTGATGGGCTGATTGTGCCTTTTTGTCACTTCAAGCCTTAGATGGAACGCCTCAGAGCGAGGTAACGCCGCAGAGTCATGTTTTTTCGTGCGAGCAGCCGGCTCCATCGAATTATAAGACGCTGTCACGTCAATATCTGTATAGTACGAATAATATAATCTAAATAAAAGTGTATAAAAGTGCTGCAGTTCTGTCTTTTTTGCAACGCAATCAATAAAATAGAACCAACGAGCTCTCAATTGGGAGTTCCAAAAACTATCACCACAACCCTTCTCATACTATCGGTATAAAACACGAATTCCCCTCTCGCCACTAAAGCCTTCGAAATTTCATCCGTTCCATTAAGAAAGGTACAAGTTCGTATTTCCTCCTGTCAGATCGGGCGACATCGTACTACGAATTTCTTATTCACTTATTTCTTGAGAAGTGTTTGGGATTTCCTGCGGAATAAGTTTTAATCCGGCAGTAAATTATTCGTTCGACAGGTGAGGCCGTAAAGGCAAGATTTACGTTTGGAGGCACAGCGGGGCACCACCCCGCGATAAGATGTACTTAGAAATATTTCTCACCTTCTTTGATGTACTGGAGGAAGGTCTAATCTTGACCGAAACGAATACATTTTATCGACTTTGGGTAAGTAAAAAGGGTTACACAGATTTAGATTAAATATGAAATAGAGTTGAGAATGATAATGGAGGTTTTGTGTATCATCATCATCATCAGCCGTTATACATCCCTGCTTAACATAGGCCTCCCTCAATGAACGCTAAGATGACCAATCCCTTGCCATCCGCTTTCAACATGGGTCGGCCCCTTGAGATTGTCTTCCCATATCCATTCACTTACGTGTTGTGTATTGTAATTGTTATTATCTGTTCGTTTTAATGAAACGAGCAAACAAGCAAGATGATAGCACCCATGCAGCTAGGGTCACGGCATATAATAGTGCATTCTTTCTCTCTAGCTCGATCTACTTTATTACTGAATTTATCTTCTATCTTCTATTCCAGGCCTACATTGGCCAAAGCTTTATAAGCCAAAGGTTTATTAAGTATCAGCCTTATTCTCACTTCGGATTCAGAGTTCTACCAACAAATCCTGCTGATGGTCCCGCCAGGGAAGAAAATAATTTTCTGTGTTCCTGGGTCATGGATGTGTATCAAATTTGTGTATAATATAATAAAAATCTTAAATATATATATAGGAATAAAAGTGTTAAATATATTGTCTCGCAGAGACTTGTGTTAGGGGTACCTAACACAAGTCTCTGCGAGAACTTACCACGGGACCAGATTGACGTAGTGTAAAAGCGTCCATAGATATTATTATTATTACAATTCATGTACTAGGTAACACGGTCAAGTGGTGGGACAACGTGGACAAGAAGTCGTTATCCTAAAGTATCTATATTTTTCATGGATATCATGATATATATTTTATTCATTATTTTACTTCGCTAATTTACCTAATTTTATAAAATGCATTTCGTATTCATACTTTGAATATATTTTAAAAAATTGGATAAGATTCAAATAGGCGACTTGTTGGCAGTAACATTTATTGTGGAAAACTTAATGTCTCATTTAGGTTTCCAGATATGGAAAATTTTATTTTAATCTCAAACAAAATAAGTATAAATTGATATTATTTTTAGATCAGTTGCTCGGTTTACATATTATCTTTATATAATAATAATATAATATTAAAATGTGTATAAAACAGGCTTCAAAGTTAATTAAAAAATATTTAAATTATCTCTCAAAATGAAAGTACAGAACTTTGTCACGACCAAAGTAAACCCATGCACTGGGTCCCGAGCAAAATCAAAGCCTCGCAACTTGTCAACTCGATTACCATATCCAAACAAGGAAGACGCTCCGATGTTTTAATGACACTATTTTAAAGCTTTGTAAGGTATTACAAAAGGAGGGCAATAAAGTCCTTTAATGATGTAAAGAGTAACAGGCAGAGTTTGCGCTGGAGTGCATAACATTTTTATAGATTCTTACTTATATTAAAAAACATAAAAGTTTGTAAAATGGATGCATGTTTAATACTCTTTCATGTTTGAACGTGTAGATTTCTACTGAAAGGATTTTGATGGGACTCTACAATAATGTAGCTTATACATCAGAGTAACACATCCTTCCTACTAATATTATAAACGCGAAAGTTTGTGAGTATTGTTTGTTACTTTTTCACGTAAAAACCAATGAAAGGATTTTCATAAAACTTTGCAATTATATAGCTTCAGAATAGCACATATGCTATAATTTATCCCCGTACACCCACGGGAATGGGAGTTCGCAGGTGATACCGCGGGGCGCTGCTATGATATAAATGTGACAGTAGAGATGTTTGTTACGCCTTAACGCGAAAACTACTCAACCGATCATCATGAAACTTTGTACACATATTTTCGGAGGTACTAGAAGTAACATAGGGTACAATAAAAGAAGAGTTTTTTTTTTGCTAAAGCGGGCGAAGCAGCGGGCAACAGCTAGTGGGATATAGTTTATACTCGTACTTCTGAGAGGAGCTGATAGTGTCATTTAATTTTGCGCTCGAATATTTTAAAGTACGAGTATATCAAGAGTTTACGGCTAGCTTATTCCTACCGCTCTACCTGTACGCTTGGCACAAGACAAGTCATGATTGGTAATCATTTGTTGAGGTATTAACTTAGCAGTGAGTGTATTTTAAATAAAATAGGACGAGATAAGTCCTTTTGAATGGTTTGTTAATTGGAATGGATACCATACAAGATAAGACTATACAATACTATAAAAGAAACACTTTACCATGTGTGGCAACCTTAGCTAGTTGGTGCGTGGGAAGATCTCCGTGTAGTGGCCGGTCCGTGTTGGATATAAATAGCCATGGATCGGTCGTCTTGATGTTAATTAAGTAAGGTTTAAGTTCCGCAGTGGAAGGATAAAGGCTGATGATGATGAATATATAATAATATTACTTAATATAAATCTTATTGTACATCAATTATTATCCTCCAGTCGAAATAAGCTATATTTCAAGTAATGCAATAAATCCTAAGTATTCTCATAATTCTGAAAGTATTTAACAACGTGGACATAAATTAATGTAAGCTTAGGTTTACGCGAAAACAGAAATTTATCACGAGAAACAAGTAACAACTTTAACGTATATAAAGATTGTTATAATCGATTGTTTTGGCGTTCGTCGCATGAGATGTCCAGTGTGACGGACACAGGCTTATGATGATGATAAAAAAGTAAAAGTAAAGTACCAACCCTTATATGTCCCACTGATGGGCACGGGTCTCCTACTCGAAATCAGTCGAGGAGGCTTAGAAAACTTAGAAATTTAGAAAACCCATTTCAAGGCACTGTTTCTGGTTGGAAACGGGACGGGAAAGTCACGGAGCTGCTAAGTGGCGACCGAGCAGTCCCCTTATGAGGAGCAGTTTGACCATCGCCGGGTACAGGCAGTTGCTGAGGTGAACCTTCTTGCAGACTCTCAAAAATAGCTCCAGATGCACATCTCGCTCTTCACTCCTAGACGCACCTACCAGACCATCCTAGCTACATACGAACATGCGTTTGCCTGTGCTGTCAGAAAGAAGTATCCCTTCTTTAACATGATTCTTGTTTTTTATCTAATAATTAAAATGTTAATAGGCTATAACTTAAAAAAACACGGTGCAGTTCCAAAAATGCTGGTAAGGAATTGAATTTGACAAAACAATATTATGTCTAAGATTAATACACCGCTAGAAAACTTTGTTTCAGTTGAAAATAACCCCATCAAAATCTGACCTCCCGTTCCTGCCGGTCATCTTCAAAGTTATAACTACCGTCTTTTGTGACGTCACTTCACAAAATATAAATTCTTTTGTTTTCATAGCTGTCATTACTTAAAGTTTTTATCCTAACCTAATTTGAAACATCGTCATCATTATTGAGCCTTAGCCTAGCCTTTAGAGCTTAGAATATATTATAGGTCTTTCTAATCCACTTACTACTTTCTCGCTGAACTAGCGCGATGGTAATGTACATTACTTTAAGTGGTTGTCCTGTCACTATAATAAAGAGTTCGCTTCTCTTTCATTTGGAATTCGCATTAAATTAACGCCAAGAATACTGCATCGAAAATAAGCCAAGTAGATAGATCGTAATTAACTAACTTTAAATACCTACAATACTTCTTTCAACGTCATTATTTATAAATAAATTAAATGGAAGTGTTTGTTTGTAATTTCAAATTAAAAGCTTTTCAACAAGAGTATATATTAGTATTAATGTACGGTTACCTCCTTGCTATATTTTTTTAAATTTGTGATAAAAATTGTGTCTCTCTGTTCGTTCTAGCTAATCTCTGAAACGGCTGATTTGACCGCTAGCAGATATTATAAGTAGTAAATTTGGCTATTAAAATAATCATTATTAATCCCGATACGGACGTAAGTTCATGCGGTGGAAGCTGCAGGCAAGAGTTAGTCATTGAAATAGCATTTATAAAATGCAAGGCCGGCAACGGACCTGCATGATTAGTTACCACTAGGTGACCTGACTGTCTGTTTGCCCCCTTCTATATAAAAATAGACCATTCACGGAACCTTACCTAGAATTATTAGACTTTAATAAAATTATTACCTAAAAATAGATGAACATAAAAACAACCAATATCCCACCACTTATAACATATTTATATAAATAAATTTAAAAAGTTGAACTGGCAAACCTTACACTACAATTTCCCTTCCCTTAATATAAAAAAAGAAAAAAGGGGAAAACGTACGTGCAGTTTTATTGAGTCTACAAACTATGAAAAATATGTTTTTCTATTTTCTTGCTTCTGTGTTTTATTATATTTTCATTTACCACTACCACACAATTTTTAACGTAATGTAATTACTAAATTAGTAAAAAGGATTCAGAATGTTAGACTAACTCTAAGTAATATGTGAGAGTACTACCAATTTTCTAAGTTTTTCTTAAATTTTGTTACGTTGTTTTATTCTAATTCAATTTACTACTAGCAAACTAAATTTTTACGAGATGAAACGCTCGTAAATTATTTGCAAGGGCGATTCGTATAAACTTGATGAGTTAGAAGCCTTTACGACCTGAACGAAACGATATATAATAGATTTAAGTGATAAAAAAGGACAGCTCGCACCACGCCCTTTATATTACAAGGCTTTGTCTCACGGTAATACGGCTGAAATAATTGGAGATTGAGAGATTGGAGAAAACAATCATTTGTATAAATAAATTATGATTAGAACTAGTAAATACGAACTTTATTAAAAGAAAAGAATTAAAAATACAATATCTGTGAAAATTTTAACCTTCGTTCATGAGATTCAGCAAAAAACACCAACAACTACTCTGTTGTATGGGAGCCCCCTTTAATTATAATTATTATTAATTTGATTTCAGTATTTTTTGTTGTAGTCACAATAAAGACACATAATCTGGGAAAATTTCAACTGTCTAGCTATTACCGTTCTTGAGATCTAGCTCGGCGAGTGGTAGCCATAAAAAAGGGCTAAAATATCACGTTTTTGTATGGGAGCCCCCTTAATTATTATTTTGTTTTAGTATTTGTTGCTATAGCGACAACAGGAATACACAATCTGTGAACATTTCAACTGTCTAGCTATTACGGTTCTTGAGATCTAGCTCGGCGCTAGTAGCCACGAAAACGGGCTAAAATATTACGTGTTTTTGTATGGGGCCCCCCCTTAATCATTATTATTATTTTGTTTTAGATGGTTTAATATGGTGAAATAAAATGCTAGTAGCTAGTACTACAAACAAGTACTATTTATTATTTAGAAAGACATGTGACATGACGATAAGGCTCGCCGCAAACGCCCTACCGACTACAGCCACTGATGGCAAGCTACATCTACTATAATATTTTGTGTAGACGCGTCGGATATGTGTAAGTCCGCTCTGGTATAGATGTGGTGGTAGCGAGCGACATCCACCGATGCCTGTAGTGTGCAGTTCGTTTGCGCCGAGCCTAAGTAGTTAGATCCAACCATTTTGTCCATCGTGGAATCATTAAACAGGCAGAAGTGTTTTCCCGTCCACATTTAACATTTTAACGTTCGACGTCAATCGCGAAAACGGCATTAATAAAATATTTAATTCTAATATCGATGGAATCTAAAAGAGAAAAGTACAACTACATTCATTGCGAGTTGTTTTTATAATGCAGTTTCTAGCATACTCTGGAAGCAGATTTTTTTATGTTATACCCAAGGGCTGTGTTATGTTTTATAAAAACTTTTAATGAAGTTTTTAATAAGCATAATATTGTACTACCGTAGTATGTGAAATGAAACTGGTAATGCTATGCATGAGAGGTAAAACTAGGATTGAAGGAGGCGTTCATACTATGCTAATTTAAGCCTATATTATTAAAAATATAATGGTTTATATTGTATTACAGATTTGCAAAGTAATCTCAAACATTAAGATAAACAAGGGCGTTAGAACTAGTAGTATAAAAAAGAGAATGGTGCTGCTATAGCTGCTAATGAACATTTTGGTACTTTTAAAAAAGATATTTTTAACAGTTAATGATAGAAATTATACAAATCACACTCAAAACATCCATAGTTCTACTGCTCGGCGATGTGGGTATCGGGTCATAGTAGATCAATACGCTGGACCAATACGACGCGGTTAACTTAATACGCCTTCAAAGACTTAATCTAATCAATCATGCAGGTTTCCTTAATATATTTTCCTTCACCGGTAAACAAGCAAATTTTAGGTGCACGACGAATTACAAAAAAAAAACTCATTTCCAGACACCATAGGAGTCGAGATCGAACCCGGATCTCTCACTCAAGAGGACAAGTCCATACTCACAAGACCATCGTCGCGCACTATAAATTTAAGAATTTTTATTAATCCCTACTATTTAAGCCATACCCTCAAGACTGTCGTCGTCTAAGCATTTTTATTAATACCTACTATTTACCTCACAGTAATTACTGGCATAGAAACGTGTCGTTTCCACTCGCCTTTCTGGAACACAGGATAAACAGGATGATACACCCTGCCGCCATATGAGACGCATCCTTTCCAGCAAATATTCCCTATTCATAAATAATATCAGGGATATACGTCTTAGATATTTATGAATGTCATCTGAAATTCACTCAAATTTGGCCAGCTTAGGACTTCTCGCTATAAATATTTAAGTTTTCAACCAAGACGAACCTAAAAACCCGATATATGTTATTAAGATTTAAATTACTTTTCTTCTTAATTCTTACCAAGAAAATGATTTTTCCCTTATTAAGGATCTTACAAGGGTCTTAATTTCTAAAGAATGTGAAATAATGTTGTCACTCTATTTTAGCCCTAGTACCTGAAATCAAGTTCTTCTAACGTGGTGGTGGTTATAAGGGACTAGGTTAACGTATTGCGATGTTCAGTTCATATTTTTTATATATAATTTACCCTACATTGAAATAAATACGTTCAACAATAAGGGCGGCAACAATTTATTCACATAAATCCAAACGCCAGAATGAAGAATAACTTTCCACATAAACATAATTACTAACAATATAGTTACAAGAATCCGGATGGCCAAATATCCGTTGCGAAACCACTTGCCAACAAAGGCTTTGCTTTGCCACATTACGTTAACAATATGCAGGAAATGTGGTTTGTTACAGACATACAAACGTTTGAAATTTCTAAAAAGCCCGCAAACGATTCAAAAATATTCATTTTAAAGTCTCCCTAAAGTTTACATTCGCCTTTCATAGGCCCTTCGCGGTTTGTTTATAAATAAACGTTGATTTTAATTAATTTGAAAGAATAGGTCTTTTAGTCAAAAAGTGGTTAAAATTTTCAACCTTTGTACATACTATAATGCTATAGATATTTCAACTAGCGAACTCTTTTTCATTAAACTGTGTGCTTACAAGTTAAGAAGCGTGTTAAGAAGCAGATTTAGTGATTTGTGAGATATTCTTATAATAATTAAATAAACCTTCACCGATGGTCATTATCTATGATTTTATAGTAAAGTGTATTTTGTATATAAAACTAAAAGTCCAATGTGTACCTCAGGAGTCAAGCTCTACAAACAAATCTGTCAGGAGTGATTTTGCACTACCGTCGGAATGCGGACCATAAAAATTCTGACGTATGAAGTTAGTAGGTTTTTGTTTCTGAAAAGTATTTCTTACCAGTGGTGATTAGTAGGGACAAAGATTTACTCTATTACTAATGAAATTCCTATTTGTTCTATAAGCAAATTAATAAAACTCAGCATAATATCGGAAAGTAATGCGACTGCAGTGCTGATTAACAATGTGTGGAATATTGTATTTAAATAATTTTATGAGCTAAAAACATATTATCTGCTTTTTTCTAAAGTATATCTCAATCTCAGAAGCTGCGAAAGGCAGACTCTAACCCAAAATAACATGGGACTTTTAAACTAATCGTCCTTATCAAAATATAATAATCTACATACAGCTTACGCGACCCTTTCAAGCGATTATGTCCTTTACTGTCGTGCCCGGGTCTCCTGTTCTAATCTCATCAGGCATGCAGGTTTTCTCACGACGTTTTCCTTCAGCAGAACGCTATCACGTTATTAAGACTGGAAAAAAATTTTTGGTGAATCTCTAACGCTATTTTTTTTTAAATAGGTAAGAGTTCTTATATTCTTTTTAAATTTTAACGGATCTTATCGTGGCGTATTAAGTTTTTTAACATGCTCGTTTCTGATATTTTACTGTAAATATGGTAACGGAAGGTCTTAATAATCCGCGATAAAATTTGCAAAAGCTGTTTCATTTTTGTAACTAAGATTTTTTAAGATTAACTTAAGAGAACGGTAAGAGTGGCAGTGTAATATTGGCACAGAGCCTTTACGTTTATGTCTCAGTATAGGTAATACTTAATACTGTAGTAAATAATATAAATAAATATAATAATACTTAAATAAAAATAATAAAAAAAAAACAATACAAACGTCTAGCTCCAGATAAATTAAGTTACTTTCATAGGAAGAATCTGACCAGTGTTCAGAATCGTAACTATGCCGTTCGGGGCCCGTGGCAAATTCATCGGATGCTAGGAAAGACATTTTTTTTACTAAATTAAAAATTTGTAATAATAAACGTTGGGAGTTGGAATTCTCTTCCGACCGAGGGCCCCTTTCAGCTGGGGGCCCGTGGCATTTTGCCGACTTGCCACCCTGTATCTGACCTTACCAGTCTGTTGCTGAGGTGATCTTGTTGCCAGCGGATCCGGGACCCTCACATAGCGGCTGAAGGCACTCGCAGCGGCTTTAGTGGGGTTGTGCACCCCAATGCGACACACGCCAGTGTGTCTACCCGAGGCCCTGGCCCTAGGTCCGATAGGAATTTCCACTGCAACATCAAAAAAAGGTTACTTTTATGGGTATGTCAATCACTTTTCATCAAGTGTGACACCTGATCTGCCTTTGTCTATCCAACTATGTTTTTTTTACAAAAAAAAATTCCTAAAAAGAATTACTTTCGTAATAAGATCGTGTTTCGTAATAAAGCCCTCAGTGACCTACGTCAGTTCAATATGACGTCAGAAATGCGGCCAGGACCTCCCTCCATACATGATTAAATTTTTAACGTTCACTACGGCAATATGAGGATGTATTAATGAGAGGTATTTACCATTGTGTGCTTATCAATAATCTAGAACGGCATTTTCCAATTTTCGAGATCATAAGAAGCGTACGTACTTCATTGTAATAATAAAATTAATTTTTAATAAAAAACAAAAAACCGACTTCAAAACAATACCTTAATAATTTATGTACAACTAAAAAATTTAAAATAATATTGAAATACTTCGAGGTGAACTAGAAGTATACTCATTATAATGAAACAACTTTTACGGATTTTATCGCGGTTTATTTAGTTTTTTACAATCCCGACCTTTTTGTAACAGTAGGACATCTGACACCTCAGTCCTCCCGTGACCATGGTCGCTGTAAAGTGTCCGAAACGTCGGGATTGTAAAAAACTAAATAAACCGCGATAAAATCCGTAAAAGTTGTTTCATTATAATTAGTGAAATTCGCGTAAACATAAGAAAACAATATAGAAGTATACTATTTAAAATTGGGTATTTTTGGAGTCGGTGCCAGCCAAAGACGATATTTTAATGATAAATTGTTTTAAAGTCGGTTTTTGGTTTTTTATTTAAAGTTAATTTTATTTTGTACTTTTTAGTTTTAAGTTTATACATAAGTAATAAGTTTCTATTTTTTCTTGCAAAATTTTTGGCGTTGTCGATCTGTGTAGTGGTAAGGGACCTGTCGTCTTAGCGTTCATTGAGGGAACCTATGTCTGCCGTAGGCGGATGATAGTTGATGATGATGATGATGATGACTTCACAATACTTCGATACTTTCCAAAGTATCCTATTCAGTGGTTTTTGTTCATATTATTCATATTACATGGACAAGTAATAAAATGAGCAAATCGTCTGGGTATACAAAACCAACATAAGCATTATTGAAAATAACTTAAAAACCACTGATTTGATGTCGATCAAATTAATATGAGACCAATTCGGAAACATAAGCTTTCAAACAAAACAAGAATTACTAAAATCCATTTTCAAACAGCGGAGTAATCGTGTAACAAACATACAAAAAAAAAACAAAAGAAAAAAAAAACATACAGACGAATTGATAACCTCCTCCTTTTTTTTGAAGTCGGTTAAAAGTTAGAAAAAAGAAGTACCAACTGTTGTCTTTTAACTTGTTTCACTGGTTATTCATAATAGGCATGCTTTGGGATGGTGTTAGATTCATTTACGCTTAAAATATAATTTGTTGCTATTTAAAAAAATGGATTTTGATTTTTATATATTAGGTGTCGTCGTTCGCTATATTAATGATGTGCATGGATCATCATCATCATCAGACTATATCCGTCCACTGCTGAACATAGGCCTCACTCAATGAATGCCAAGACGATCGAGACCTTGCCACTCGCATCCAACACGGACCGGAGATCGTCTTCCCACCTGGTTAATGGCAAACTAACACTTCGTCAATTTAAACGCGACCTCCGAGAGGAGGTTGAACTTTATTGGCCCATCGGCCATCGAGAAACACTTCTCATAGGTCATTCATTTCATATTATGATTCGAGAAAAAATATATAACAACCAACTTTCGTCTACTTAAACGCAGCATCATAATATGTATGTATAGAATAACTGCATTAAATAGTGTTTTACTTGTTTATTATTATAAGCTAGACTGTATGAAATAGAAAAAAAAATTAACTGAATAGTAGACAATACTAAGCTACCGCAAGATACTGCTAGGTTTATTTCTTTTATTGTCTTTTCCGAGCATTATAAAAAGGAAGTAAACACAGGTTGATTTAAAGTAAATATTGCAAGTATAGTTAAAATAAAATTATTATTTACATAATTTTTCAAGTAATTAGAGCAATAATGTAGTTTAAGGTAGGTATTATAAAAAATAGATTTTAGATGTATCTTCATATTCCGATAATAAAAGTTGCTAAAGTATGCCTACATTCTAGACACAAACGAATCTAGACAGGACCCGCTCAGACATGATGCAATGCGAAAAAACTAACGTCAGTGCTTCAGACAAGTCGGATGCGTTTTGCCATTCCATTCGCCATTCCAGTATCTTCCAGACATTTGGAGGAGTTAGAGCTCTTATGTGCCTGTCACTATTTTTTTTTCAGAAATATAATACATATTTTTTTTACGATTTTTTTTCGAAGATATAATTTGGACGAAAATAAATTTAATATTGCAAACGAATTGACAAAGTGTGTTTTTATATACCTACTATGAGTAGTATGTAAATAAATAATCCATTTACCCATCCTTCTGATATTATAAACGCGATAATTTGTATGTATCGATGTTTGCTACTCTTTCATTAATGAATGGATTTCGATGAAACTTAACAATAATATAGCTTATACATGAGAATAACACATAGGCTATAATTTATCACCGTAGCACGTAGTGGAAGAGATGCGTTGTGCTGCGCTTCTGGCTGCATGCGTACCTTCTTGCTTGTTTCTCATGTGAAGCAGCTTTGCTGTATTTGCGAGGAAGACAGGCAGCGTAATTAGTGGCACCGAGTCAAATCTTAGGTCTTAGCATAGGAACATATAAACGAGTTGGCTGGGCTAGTTTCAGGTTAACCCATTTGAAGCCATTTTTTTAAACAATTTTCTGAGGCAGGTAAGCAATCTTTGTCACAATTTTTGTTATGTTTTGGTTTGCAATGGTTAAAGAATTCATCATCAAAATTAACAAATAGAAAAAAGCCTTACCTTACCTTACCTCCTATTTCGTAACTATAACAAACTCCAACACATAAAAAAGCTAATATTTATAAACATATACTTAGTCTCTGATTATTATATGAAACCAACATAATGTTAACTGTCCAATGAAATAATAAGTTGGTGGCTAAACAAATATTAAGTACCCTCATTTATTAAAATATGACTGTTCCCAAATTGGCACAGTGGACAAGAATGGGTCGATTATGTTCATAGGTGACTTCAACTACTTAGGGTCAGATATCACGTCTTCCAATTGGCCTACCAGCAAACATAAAACTCTAGCAGCGCCCCGCCGTTTCTCCCGCGTACTCCCTATTCCCGTGGGAGTACGGGGCTAAATTATAGCCTATGTGTTGTTCCGATGCATAAGCCATATTATTGCAAGGTTTCATTAAAATCCATTTAGTAGTTTTTATGTGAAAGACTAACAAACATCCATACTCACAAGCTTTCACGTTTATAATATTAGTAAGATTTTGTCTGTGATAAATTTAATAGTTGCCAAAAATGACTGCAAATTTTAAGTGTTAATTATTATTAGCATCTGACGTGTAAGCTATATTATTATTGTAAAGTTTCATTAAAATCCACTCAGTAGTTTTTACGTGAAAAAGTAACAAACATCCATGCTTACAAACTTTCGCGTTTATAATATTAGTACGATTAATAGGATAATAGGATATCGCGTTATTCTAAAACAATGAAATAATAATTCTATATATCTATTTAGTTCATTGAAATGTTAGTGGTTTTTGGAGAATGTTTGATATTTAACTAACCGCTTAGTAGTCATAATATTAATTAACGGTTACCTGTGCAATTTGATTAAACTGATGAGTGAAGTTTATATGCGTTCCGGTTCGTTTGAATTTTGAATATAATTCTGAATACGGATATTTTAAATTACCTACTATAGATACACGTTTGAATTATTTTGTGCTAGCATATTATATTTAATAGCAATGTTATTAAATATTAAGTGAATTCGTATTTCCCTTGTGATGTTTTAGTTAGTCATTAAAACGAATAAGTGACACTGTTTAAATCATCCTTCAAAGATGTAAAAGACCAATGATGATATATAGCATTAGGGACTTGCGCTATTCAGAAAATGAACTGTAAAATAATATATTTCTTTTGTCACTGCTGCCTAACTATTACGTGAAGCAGTATAACTATGTTTCAAAGAGAGGGCCATGACTGGCAGGTTACTTACTGCCGAGGCTTAACATTATCTTAGGATAGACCTGGTTTGGTCCCCTTGTCCATGTGCGAGGCTGATCACTTACCCTCAAATGGCTTGTCTGCTCATTTGTCTGTGCCAGTAATATACAAAATGTTATATTTCAAATAATGCGTTATAAGTCAACAATTTGACCTTATATAATATATATAAATAAATATAATGAAATGAATAAAGATTTTATTTATTATAGTTTGATACTAATAAAAATATTCTAGAAAGTTGTAAGAAAAATAAAAGTTATCGGTAATAAGGAAGCTGTGTAACTTAATTAATTTCATACTAATTTAATTCACTCGTAATATTTTGCATAGCACGATTCATTATAGAAAATACCGATTTAACGTCATACGACAACTTTAATTGCTATCAAGAAAGTTTGGGGACCAAATCGAAATTTCTCTTAGCGAAATAAGTATTAATTTAGTATCGGCGTTGGGCGGGCGGCGCAACCCCCGCCCCCGGCCAGTCGTCGTCGCGCCGCCGTCGCGTAACCACGCACCGACCCTCACATATCAAATACCCATCAAAAAATCACGTCCCGAAAATACCATCCCTATTTACACGTTTACAAACGCGCGAATTACGCGAAAATGGTTATGACAAAAACGGTGTTGTTTCCATAATGTGATAGTCCCTGTGTTTTTGTGTGAGATCGTGATTGTGCGGATTTATTATGAAAGAACTTAAAGGTAATATTTATTCTTATATAATTAAGAATATAATACATTCATTCACAATAAAAAAAATATTCTTTACCTAATTTAGTTTTCTTTTATACGTTGCATGGTATAAGGTTCGACTGCAATGCTTTGCTGCAACGTTTTTGTTGTTATCCCATTATATTGCAGTCGTAGATATAAATTTTTTATATATTTATTCCTTATTTATATGTCACCTGTGATTGTACGATTTTAAATACCTTAAGCCTTCGTGACACGTGTTTATTTATAAATTATATAATTTCCTTAATCTTGCCTTGCCTTATCCTTAAATAAGGGAAGATTAAGACTGGATTGGTATATATTCCACGTGATTACCATTATCATTTTTCGCCATCAAGTTTTAAAAATCATCAAATTCTGAGACGTGATTGGAAATGCTGCTGAAGCGATTGCTAATCGTTGGTATAGCGGGTTTCTGTGGATGTGGCCCTTAACACCTGGTTAACCGAACGTTTGCCGACTCTTCTATAAAAAATAAACAATCCTTTTTAGTCGTGATTTAATAACATATGATATACAAGAACCTTAAATCCAAAATTAGACAGAGGTCGTGATCCCATCTGCTTGGTGGCTGACCAACGTTTTGAACGATTTTAATACCTTAATATGAAGATCAGAATGGAATTGTTTTTCGTCTATCGAAATAAAGGGCTATGGCCTGCAAAATAAGGTCGTAACTCAAAAACCTCTAGTCCACTCGTCAGTTTATCCTTGCTTGTTGTTATTTATGCCTATTATATATTCTGGGGCTTAACTAAGCCTAATCCTCCTAAAATATGTATGTAGTTCGGATATATTGTGAATGTTTTTTTCTCTATATGGAATAATTGGTATGATGTCAAGAATCTATCATTGTCTGCAATATAAAAACTCAAGAAATTCAGGAAAAGCCCATTTTAGCATGACTCTGCTACTCACTAATGTGTGAGATCGCTTAAGAAAATAAGTCCTAGTGTAGGCACTAGGCAAGCTACAGGCCAGGTAAGCTTTGTACTTAAATCTCAGGCATTTTAAAGACGTGTGTGAATAAAATGATGGCAGTGCTACTACACGTTACTGTTCGATATTTGATGAGAATTTCTATTAACACTTGCACCTTAGACAATTATCAAGTTGGTAGTTTTGGTACTACTTTCGTAGCAGTATTCAGTATGAATAGAGTTTTTTTAGTCTGCCATGCTGAGCTAGAAGCAATAGCAGAGGTGCTGAAGACAGAAGAAGAACTGTATATTCTTAACATACTTTTGATGAAAAAAAATTGTTTTGTGTTCTTTTGTATACGGTATATATAGGAAAAATGGTTGTTTAAGAGAGATGGATAAAACAAAAGTCTCGAAGAAAATACAAATTATAGTACTTTTTTTTTGTAAAATCATGCACCGACAAATGATCGCGTCTGAGTGAAGAAGGAAACTAGCAAGATAGTAACGCCGTCGTAATAAAGTCATTGATAATAATCAACCATCTTGACATTATACTGAAAATGACAATCATCATCATCATAATCATCATCAGCCTTTATCCGTCCACTGCTGAAAATGGGCCTCCCTCAACAAATGCTAATGACAATAACAATGATCAATTACTTTCAAATACACCGTATAAGATAATAATAATTAATTATTACTAAGCTAAGGTTAAACTAAAGTTATTGATATCACGCGAAAAATAATCTCGATGAAGTGGCAGTGGGCTGGTCACACACTCAGGAGAACAGATGGCCGATGGGCCAATAAGGTTAAGGAGTGGAGGCCGCGTTTAGGTAGACGAAGTGTTGGTCGGCCATTAACCAGGTGGGCAGATGATATCCGTGCAGTGGCCGGTCCGCGTTGGATGCGAGTATCAAGAAATCGGTCGTCTTAACGTTCACTGAGGGAGGCCTAAGATGATGATAATGATGAAAGTAATAGTAAAACACATACTGCGTTCGAATAATCAATAAACGAAGCAATTTGGAAGTGTTATTAAATTGCAAACAAGTTAATCAACGCTAAAAGAGGAAACTACTCGTATTTGTCTCGCCCTGCCTGAGTACGTACAATGGCTTTGAAGGTGTCGCAAGTGCTCTGCGTGGAGGCTTTCACACTCAGATATTATCGGGAGTTTCCCTGGGGGCATGCAATCGTTAAAATATATTTTGAAGTTGCCTCTGAATCAAACGCATCGAAATCTATTCACGGAGATGACGCTGGACTAGTAAGCAGGGCTAAAATTATTTTAATATCATGATAATGAAAGAGAAAGGGCAACCTAGCCGACGTTCCTGATGGTAAGTGGTCAGCATCACCCGTCAACATAAAAAAAATCGTGTAGTGTCGTGGGACACCGGATAGGAATGGAGTTGCTTATTATAAAAATATCAATTTTAATTTCTATTCAAGAGATATAAAGAAAATAATTATTCGGGTATACATTTTTTATTAAAAAAAATATTGATGAAAATAAAAAAGATAATTTACAAAGTTATCAAGTTTATTTTATTTACAATTATTTATAAAAAAATAATAAAATAATTATGCGCGCGTAGCATGCTATTCGAATTTCTAGTTCACAATAATAATAATCTTACGTTACGGACGTTTTTTCCCGGTTAGGGCACCCCTTCGCATCGTACATAAGGACCTTTGTTCCAAAATTCCAAAACGAGCATAGGAGGCTCAAAGTATTATATTTATAGAATAGTCATCATCATCAGCCTCTATCCGTGCACATGAACATAATAATCCACCAGACCGATTTGGTCACGGCGACCACTTTGACACTCTGCTATTGTCGTCGGGCGTGTGTGACATGGCTTACTTACCCAATTTTGTTAATAAATGTCGGAGCACACTGTGGACAGGTCAGTTCACCGTTATAAATTATAATTGATAGCCGCTGATGATCGGGCTTTCAATTCTGCTGAGCATAGGCCTTTTTTTTTTTTTTTTTTTTTTTGATGACGCAGCGGAAATCATTTACGACCATACCAGGGCCTGGGTAGGCTCGCTGGCGTGTGTGGGGACTCGCATTTGGGTGCCCTACCCCACTAAAACCGCTGCGTGAGCCTTCAGCCGCTATATTTGAGGGACCCGGATCTGTGCAGGCGACGGGATACCCTCAGCGACAGACTGGTCCCGGCAAAGACCAGATTCTCCACAATAGGGGGACTGCCCGGCTACGATTTGGCAGTCCCCACGACGTCGTGTCTTAAGCTGGGCCCGGGTTCCCATCCCGAGCCCGACACGAGCACAGGGGCTTTATTGAAGGCGCATTAAATAGCGCCTCCGACGCACCCCCGTTCGTCGTCTACGGGGGGAGGCTACGTCAGCGGCCTCCTCTCTCACCCGTTCGTCGGCCTCCTTCTGGGAAATCACTGTCTCGCAGAAAGAGGCCATTGCCGTCCAGGACTCGTCAGAGCCAAGCATCGCGGTGATGACACTCGACAAAGACAAGTCCCCTCCGATAACAGACGTCAAATCATAACGCAGCGCCGCCCATCTCGGGCACACCTCGAGGGTGTGCTGGGCAGAGTCCACCGCCGCGCCACAATCGTGACATCCTGTCGTCGGCTCCCTTTGGGCCGTCCGACACAAGTAATCACCAAAGCACCCGTGCCCGGTGAGAACCTGCGTCAGACGGAAGGTGAGGGGTTTGCGCTTACGGCGCATCCACCGCTCAAGAACCGGGCGCAGAGCAGCCGTTAGGCGTTTGCCATACGGCTGCCGCGCCAGGTCCTCTCCCCACCTCCGCATTAATGCCTCCATCCCTAGTCGGCGGACCCGTAGGACCCCGTCAGGCGAAAGGCTCAAGCCCAGAGACCTCCTATCCGAGACATAGGAGTGTGTCTCGGCCAGAACCTCCGCCACAAGTTCCCACGGGGGGTCGCCGGCTAGAGCGGATGCTGCAGCGCACGAAACCGTACGGTACCCCCGAATCACCCTCACCGCGATGACCCGCTGCGCTGAGCGCAACGCGGCCTTAACGCTCGCAGTGAGGTGATCCGCCCAAATCGGGGCACCATACGTCGCCATACTCCGGCAGACTCCAGAGTACAGCTGCCTGCAGGCGGCACTGGGTCCTCCGAGGTCCGGGAGGAGTCTGCCCAGCGTACTCGCCGCCTTCACGACCCTCGGTCCCAACGTTTTGAAATGTGGGCCGAAGGTCCAACCTCCGTCGAGGATGAGCCCCAGGTACTTGATATGGGGACTCATCCTGACTCTCACCCCTCCAATCTGGAGGGCAGCCCCCGGTGGGGGTCCTTTCCGCCCAGTCCCGCGGAAGAGAAGGGCTTCGGTCTTGGATGGTCTGACCTGAAGCCCTAAACTCTCTATGCGCCCGATCACGAGGTCTAGGGTGACCTCGGCCAGCCGCGCCGCCTCCCTGTATGTTCGTCCCCGGGCATGTATGAGGGTGTCATCGGCATAGCATATGACACCTGTCCCGGGGAGGAGACGGCCTCGCAGGACCCAGTCGTACCCGATGTCCCACAGGATTGGACCTAGCACTGATCCCTGTGGGACACCGCAGCCGACTCGCCACCACTCAATGGACCCACATCGGTTCTCGCAGGCTACCCTCCTTTCGGAGAGGTACGCGTCCAACAGTCTCCTGAGATAGGGAGGCACTCCGAAGTAGGCCAGTGCCTCCCGTATCACACTGTGCGGGAGACTGTTGAAGGCGTTCGCGATGTCCAGCGACACCGCGACCACCACCTCCCCCCTGTGTTCCGCCTCACCCGTCACCGCCCGCAGGCGTTTGAGGGCGTCGATGGTTGACCGGTGTGCCCGGAACCCGTATTGGGACTCTGAAAGTCCGGGTCCCGGGCCCTCCTCCAGGTGCTGAACGAGCCGGGAAGCCACAACTCTTTCTAGAGCCTTCCCAGCTTCGTTCAGCAACACCACTGGTCGCACCGACGAAGCCGAGTCCGTGGGCCGCCCCGCCTTCGGAATCAGGCAGAGCCGGCCCTCCTTCCACGCCCTCGGGAACTGACCAGACCGCAGGCAGCGGTCAAACAGCTCCCGAAGGTTATTACCAAGGTACACGAGGGAGATGGCTAGAACCTTCCCGTGCACCCCGTCTGGACCCGGCGCCCTCTTCTTACTCTGGAGGCGGGCCATAACCGTCTCCATTTCAGCCTCCGTGACGGGTGGCGGAACACCCTGTTCGTCCGGCGTCTGCGCCTGTCGAGCCATTCTGGGGGGACAGAACCCCCCAGGTGTGTCGGGAAAAAGTTCCCCGACAATTCTCCTCAGTTGGCCCGGCTGGAGCGTCTCGTTGATGGGGGCCGACTGGGTGCGGAGCTTATTCCGCGCCCACTTGTACGGTCGGCCCCAAGGGTCTGCATCGAGACCCTCTACGAGCTCCTGCCAGGCTTCCTCCTTGGCTCGGCAGATCGCCTGCTGCAGGGCCTTTACTTTTTCTACGTAGGCCCTGCGCAGTCTATCGTCTCTGTCGACGTCCTGAGGGCGCCGCCGCCTGCTCCGGGTATATTGTCTACGAGCCCGGTTGCAGGCGGCCCGGAGGTCGGCTATCTCTGCCGACCACCAATATAGCGCCCTCTTGCGGGGCGGACGTCTACAACGCGGCATGGCCGCTCTGCAGACCGCCGAGAATGCGTCGCAGAGACGGTCAGCCGCTTCGTCCACCCCTAACTCCGCCAGCGACGGGAGGCTCCAACGGGCCACTATGGCGGCCTCTTCCTGAGCATAGGCCTCACTCAATAAACGCCAAGACGGCCGAATCATTATCACTCGCATTCAACACGAACCAATCAATGCACGGAGATCGTCTTTCCGCCTGTTTAATGGTTAATTTTTAGAAATTTTATTTACTATAATAAAATTATTTCATTTATTTACTCACTGTTTTTATTACAGAAATTCAATACGAAATACTATCCTCTCTATCTGATCTCAAGAGTTCTTCACATTTCAAACTAAACTAATCGAGTAAATAAATATTTGCTTACACCATCACAGAAAACAATTCAATTTAAATCCAATTAAGATTAGAATGTGTTATACAAGGAGATGCCTAAATGTAATCAGAGAATCAGTCTCCGCTGAGAAAATATTATCAGGATCGATGTCGCTAGGAGAAACGAAAATGTATGAAATCGACAATATAGAAATGTCAATGGCATACTTTTATGTTTTCTATTCGATCATAGGAATATCAATATGAGATAATCAAAGATAAACTATGTATATCTCAAATAGTTTTTCTATAACTATGCAATTTTTTAAGCTTTATATGTACATTATATTAAGATCATTGATACTCTGTTAGCAGCATTATCCTAGTATTGTATTAGATTAATTTAATAATACGAGGCAAGAGAAATAATATGATAACTAGTGATCTAACTAGAAAGGATATTGCAATAAAGTATCGATGTAAAGTAAAAAAGTAAAACACTGGGCAATGCTGCAATATCAAGACTGGAGTAAACTCCACTTTTATTGCTTCTTAATATTAAAATATTAAGAAGCAATAAAACTATAAGAAATAAATCCAGTACTTTTGTTGAATAAGTTTATCACAGGATCAGTTCAAGAAAACAAATAAAAAGTATATGTCTAAATTATGTTATATTTACGTAAAAATTATGAATTATTGTGTGACATTTTAGAAAAATCTCTTCGAAAATTAATTATTTTATTAAATTAAAAGTATTGAATATAATAACAATTAGCATTAAATTAAGTTCATCAATTCATCATTTTTTGTTTTAGAATTTGTCAAAATTAATTAATATTTTATTTACAAAATATATAGAGTACAAACATATTTTTATTTCATCACCGCCTAATGCTGTCATCCCATTTTTATGACTCTCTCCCCCTTCTCTTGCTGTCTCATCCATCTTTTGCTCACCAGTCTTCTACGTAATCCATCTTGCCAATCTTTATTTACAACATCCTAAAAATGGCAAAATTGCCAGTACATACTTGAATATATTACATTTTTTTTTTCTATTTCATACAAATTGCCAACTGTATTATACGACATGATGGCTAATAGGAGATCATTAAATGTACCTCGTTATTTGTGTATTCCTTATCTGAGTATGCGCTCAGTTTGAGCCAAATAAGAGCTCCGTTTATCGACAATGCGTACATACATAACGGTAAGCGGTTTTGCCTCTGGAAATCTTTTTAACTCACAAAAGCCGGTCCTTAAGATCGTGTGTCGGGAAAAAAAATATCCCCGCAGAAATAAAAGGAGTTTGGCGTGAACTGGGAAATAAATTCGAAATGAAAACACAAGAATCCAAATGTAGGCCACCGACGCTCCCGCGAGATAAATTCAAAAAGGATTCCCTTTACGTATATTAACATCTCAATAAGGATTAAAACTTCATTTGAAAGCGAAAAGCTTAAGAAGTCCTTGGAATGTTTTCTTTTTTTCTCACTTTATTCTCAATGTACTATTTGATATTGAATAACTGAAATTGTATTTGAAAAATAAATTATATTTTATTGACAAAGGTAGAAATGAGCTTTATAATAGATGTAACAACGGAAGGGCCTAAGTATAGATAGAACATAATCGCAAGAAATCTCTCAGGTAGAACACGAATGATACATACAAGGAAACAGAAGATACTAGCAGCAAATAGAGAGGACTTTTCTGAACAGTAGAATAATATAATAATATATAATAATAATATCAACCCTTACATGTCCCACAGCTGGGCACGGTTCTCCATCTCTAAAGGCGAGGATATAGGTATTGACCATACTTTAATATGATGCCCTAGTCCACTTTAGTGACTAGTACCTGGTTGACCGAGCATTTGCTCGGTAGCCTAAGTGATATACGATATAATTTTTCTTCCAAAAAAAAAAAGTACTTAAAAAAAGGAAAAAAAAATTCGGACTGGAGATTCGAACCAGGCTCGTTCGGATTTATCTGCCTTATTTTCCCACTAAGTTATCATGACATACAAATCGACAGCGAAATTTACGTTCGCATTCTAATCATATTTTATTGTTGCCCAAAACACGGATAAAAAAATGTTTTCTAAAAATCTATCCTAGCTAGATCGATTTATCATGTTTACATGTTTACCCATGTTTACAAAATTTCATGAAAATCGTTGGAGCCGTTTCCGAGATTCAGATTCTATATATATATATACGAGAATTGCTCGTTTAAAGGTATATATATATATATATATATATATATATATATATATATATATATATATATATATATATATATATATATATATATATATATATATATATATATATTCGGGTACACGTAAAAATTTAGAAAAACCCATATTAAGGCACCACATCAGTAAGGTTCTAACTCAAGAGACTAAGCTTAAACCCACTAGGCCATAGACATTCACATAGTAAGTTTGGAAAATGAAACCCTGAATACCCTATTTCAAGTGTTAGCCCGTCAAAAATCATGATCAAAACCAATACAGACTGACGCTAACCAATCTTAAAATAAAATCAATACGTTTAAGCTTCAAGTGTAATTCTTTAAATATTTTTAACCGACTTCAAAAAAAGAAGGAGGTTATCAATTCGTCTGTATGTTTTTTTTTTTTTTTGTATGTTTGTTACACGAATACTCAGCTGTTTGAGAATAGATTTTGGTGATTCTTGTTTTGTTTGAAAGCTTATGGTTTCGAATTGGTCCCATATTAATTTGATCGACATCTTATCAGCGGTTTTTAAGATATTTTCAATAATGCTTATTTGGTTGGTTTTGTATACCCAGACGATTTGCTCATTTTATTACTTGTCGATGTAATATGAATAATAATTAAAAAATAAAAAAAATTGGAGTCGGTACCAGCCAAAACATTGATGCCCTTCACAGACATCTACTCAATACTTGGTGTATGTGATTGATCATTAAAATATCCTCATTGGCTGGCACCGACTCCAAAAATACCCAATTTTAAATAGTTCACTTCGAAGTATTTCAATATTATTTTAAATTTTTTAGTTGTACATAAATTAAGGTATAGTTTTGAAGTCGGTTTTTGGTTTTTTATTTAAAATTAATTTTATTATGATTTGAATCTAAATACGATTCAGTATAGTTAACGAAAAACGAGAAAATATTTTATAATAAAAAAATTACAAAGCAACCTAAATATATATTAAATTCGTAGACTACAAGACTTATAAGATATTTAGAATAAAACACCTTTTTGGATTCTGACTTTTATTTATTATTTTGATACTCGTGAAGTGTATAAAATGCTGCTTATTAAATATTTCTAGCGACAACACCACGTAATGCGATAATATGAAACAAACTTATTTGAATTTCATGTGATGTCTTATTTTATTTAGGTATTATTTTAAATTTTATTTAGCGTTGTGATAATATTAATATCAAAAGTGTATCAAATTAACTAATATCAAATCAAATCTATTTATCTTTATTTAGTAGGTAACAACTAATTGTACACTAAAAATATGTCAAAAGAAGTAGTCAATAAAAAGTAAGTTAAAAAGCACCTAAGAAAAGCTCAGGGGCTATAATAAAATATAATATAACTTATAGATACATCATGTAAAACCTTAAGAGTGAAGTCTTTTTCCAAGGTTTGGTATCTTAAATTAAATCTTATATGTCAGATAAGCTTTACCACACCAACGTTGTTTTCTTAAATTGCTCCATTATAATTACTATTATTATGTCTAAAAAATACCAATTTAAAACAAAAAGAGACCGCATAAAAAGCAGCTCATACTTTCGAGAACTGAGGAGTCTCACGCTTAGCGGTCACATTTATAATTTTGTAAGTGCAGTGTTGTTTTTGACGGCAGGTTTAATAAAACTTTTTTTTCAAATAATATTTCGCAATCAAAGTCGAAATAAGGCAGGCGATTTGAGAACCTCCTCTTTTTTATCGGTTAATAAATTTTAATAAACTATTTCAATGAATAATTTATTACAAAAAATAATATTTGTAATTTAGTAATATGCTTAATATAAATATAAGTACCAAATCGTTATATTCATTATTATATTTACTTATTTCTGTTAGTCGTTCATTGAAATCGAATATTACATCAGGAAAATAAATTTCTTAGGAGTTTTATTTAATTTAGGATATAAAGAAATATTATAAGATCAACATTAATAAGATATACGAACAATGAAAAGGCGTATTGAAAGATATAATCAAAAATGTCGACTGCAATTATTGTGCGTAGGATCCGGACCAATTCCTCCATTAATCATATACGGTGTGGAATAATTAATGCCTTTAATGTCATGTTTAGCGTAGTTGCGCGGAAGGTGTGGTAGAGTTTTGGAAGGCTATTTTTGGGAGAGGTACTTTGTGGAGCAATATGGGAGGAGATATCCCTATTCTGGTCCTGGTTGGATCATTAGACAGGAAAAATGTTGATAATGATGATAATTATGGGCGGCAGATCGACAGATCTTGCCTTGGTTAATAGAATCGGGCTTTACTTTGCAGAATTCAATTTTAAACAATAATTATTAAATTGGTAATAATTATTAAAATATACCGGTGAACGAAAACATCGTGAGGAAACCTGCATACCTGATGAGATTTAAAGTCTCTGAAGGTGTGTGAAGTTCACTAACCCGCATTGGGCCAACGCATCGGTGAACCATGGCCCATACCCTCCTCGCCTGATTTCGAGGGGGAGACCCGTGCCCAGCAGTGGGACATAAAGGTTTGACACTTTACTTTTTTTCAATAATAATCCCGCGAACCTCGCAGTTATTATATAACATCTACGCGTGTTTTTGCACATTTCCATATCTACGCGTGCAATAATTGTACGCATACCTAAGCAGGGAGGGAACGATTTTGCATGCATATTCGTGCAATTACACATTTTCTGGAAATACTGTGTGGTTCGTAGGATTATTGCAAATTAATTCTTCATTGAATATCCTTAAGATCTTGCCTTGACTAACTACAGCTAAAGTTACAATTAGTAATACGAGTTTCAGCTTTGTACATTCCCAAGAACAGGACATACTTATGAAATGTTAACAGTAATATTTTAACCCATTATCTAATAATATTGCATCGGAGTAGAGCCGCCACGACTGCGGTGGTGTTACCACTCACATAATACAAGGATAAAGAGACAGATTTGCTGTAGTGTTCGTGCTGTTTTTAAGGCTTAGTGGTCCATTTGGGCACTGCATCTGCATCACCTTGGTTTTGCGGATGTTTAGGGGCATGCGAGTCACCATAAGAGTTTAGTCCTCATGGTATAAAAAATGTATTTATACAAATAAAATGAAAAAGCTTAATAAATAGTAGCCTGTTAGAACTCTCAAGCTAGAAGCTAGATGCGAGTGGGATGGAACAACCATCTTGGCTTTTATTGAAGAAGGATGCTTAGCAGTGGACGTCAAAAGGTAGACTATACTATACATTAGAAAAAATCTAAAACGGTCTCTGTAAGAATGTATATTATGTTCCTTAGAATAGATATTATTATATTTAGCGGACATAATATTGAATACTATGTAGTTTTTTTATTATAGATTGGTTAAGGCGTTTTTCCATGGCGCATTGCGGTGCCGGAAAATACTGCTTTTGACGAAGTACGCTATGCCCTCATGTTGAGCACAAAGTTCTCTTTTTGCGATTGCTACGAGCAAGTTAAGTGATGATTTTCTTGAGTGATTAAATATTATTTTTGAGTGACTTTAACGCCTTTTTTAACCGACATATTGACATTGTTATTATTCTATAATGATTGCCATTACATCCTTATCCTTAATCCTTACTTAATATTTAAATGTGAAAGTAGGGATGTTTGTTACGATTCCACCCGAAAACTACTCAAGCGATTATCATGAAACTTTTTACACATATTTTCGAAGGTACTAGAAGTAACATAGGATACATAAAAACAAGATTTTTTATGCTAATACGGGCAAAGCCGTGGGCTTTTTATTTTGTATTAGCATAAAAAAAAGCAGCAGCAAAGCAGCTAATACAAGATAATTGTGAGAGATTTTAATTTTGAATACTTTTATTTTAGTTCTTCCTTTTCTTTTAGTACTTTCCACCGATGTTCTACGCGTATAAAATAACAAAGAGTGCAATTGAAGATGTACCTTCTAAACGTGCTGTGTAATATCAGCTTTACAATAATTATTATGATCATTAGAAGCTCATAATTAAATATTTAGTTGAAAGTACTCTATGTTTTTTCGTCTATGGCAATAAAATATTATAAAGTAAGTGAATTTTTATACTGATCTACTCTTGAAGGCGTATTATAATGAAACAAACTTTTACCAATTTTATCTCGGCTTGTTAAGTTTTTCACGTGCCCTACGTTTTGGATAATTTACAGTAATCATGGTCACGGGTGGACTGACACAGAAAATTCGCATCAACATTAAAAAATAGGGTAGGATTAACTTATTGTTTTTGATGTTTGCACGAAATTTATTTCATCATAATAAAACAACTTCTACGTATTATATCGCGGTGTAAATACATCTAATTTAAAATTAAATTTTATTTTAACCCATACTTGACCACTGTGCCAATTTCCGAATATATTTTATTAAATGAGGGTATTTAATATTTTTTTAGCCACCAACTTATTATTTCATGGTGCAGTTAATATTATGTTGGTTTCATATAATAATCAGAGACTTAGTATATTATGTTGTAGTGATAAATATTAGCTTTTTTTGTGTGTTGGAGTTTGTTATTGTTTCGACATAGTAGGTAAGTGTACTCCTTTTCTATTTGTTAACTTTGGTGATGAATTCTTTTACTATTGCAAACCAAAACATAAGACAAACTCACAAAAGAATGCTGACAAAGATAGCTTACCTACGGCAGAAAGTTTAAAAAAATGGCTTCAAATGGCAAATTAAGATGACTGGAGTTTCGGTTTATAAGTGTTCAAATTAAACCCAAATTAATCTTCCGGGTAAAAGCCTAATGGCTTGTAGGACTGTTACCGTGGTAGGCTTGTAGGATGCCACAATAATGGCAAATAGCAACGGAGAATAGGACTGGCATGGACACTTATGGCTAACTAGTTTCTTCTTGTAACACGGCAAATCTCTACAGAAGAAGACAGCTTCGCAATATAATCTCACTTTTAAGTAATTAATATTATGTGAGACACATGACAGGCATGCAAAGCAGAGAGGGTTGCAATAGACACGTTTAATTTTATCATTAAAGGATTATGGAGCGTAATACAATTACAGGGTATTGTGACGGGTCGATCGGTGATGTAATAGGTTGCGTTTACGTTAGTTTATTCCTTCGGGTAATGTTACCCAGTTAGTATTAGTTGTCCATGTTTGTGCTTCAAAAAGAAATCTTACTATAGGAATTATAAATAACCTTGAATTGTAGATTCATCTTTTTAGCCTAACTCACAAATTATTTAGAAATTTCGTAGTATGTATCAGTGGTCTGGTTGCCAAAATGTAGGTCTAGTTTGGCATGAGATAATTTTTTTGGTGTGGGAATATCTTATAAATGTAGATTCGCGTAACCGACATGCTAAGGTGCCAGTATCACGTTTTTGAGTTTCAAATTTTGGTATTGAAATTTCTTAATTCTTACTAATATTATAAATGTGAAAGGGATGTTTGTTATGCTTTCACGCGAAAACTACTCAAATCAATTTAGATCGTCATAAAACTCTATAGGTACTAGAAGTAACGCGGTTACCTACATATATATTTTTTTAAAAGGAGTTTTTTTGCTAACGCAGGCGAAGCCGCGGGTGACAGCTAGTAACAGCTAGTAATATCATAATTTTAAGTTGTTAGGTTTCAATATTTTTTTACAATTTTAAAAATTTATTTTAGAAAGAAGCGCCTAAGATTACTCGCTATTCTTAATGGAGACTGCATCCTAAATGGGTTTTAGTTTTTTTTGTTGATTTTTCTACTTAACTTAAATCAAGTGTAAATATAAGTATGTCAATTTTTTATACGCATGATCGAACCTTATATTTTTATATCATGCATGGAACCCTAAAAAGAGCATTCGGTGCGAGTGGCATGACACACTGGTACCAATTAGTGACACGCAAACAACAGCCAGTTCAGCCGCTAGTTAGATGGTGAGCACTGTTGACTTTCCAGTTGAAACACAAATAAAGCTAATTTATTGGACTTTTTATGGCCATGCGTTTACGGTTTTTAATAGTGCTGAATGATTTAAACGGACCTCAATTGTTTTGTTTTATGACAAAAAATATTAATAAAAATAGCGATATATTTCGACATAAGAGGCATAATTTTTTTTCAGCAGATTTTTATATTCATAGTTTGACGGCCTCTGTGGCCAAATGATTAGCGCAGCGCGTAGGTGCTCGAGCCCTCCCGGCTTGAGCGAGGGCTCGAATATCACCAGGAATGTGTATTATATAATCTTAAATATATCATGTATTAATATAAAAAGTATTAAATATATGTATTTCCGTTGTCTGGTACCCGTAACACAAGTTCTTCGAAAATTTACCACAGGGCCAGATTGACGTGGTCTAAATGCGTCCATAGATATTATTAGATAGATATATATTATTATATTTTGCATTCATAATATTATACTCTTTGTCATAAAATTTTCTCCTCTTTAAGACTCAAAACAGCGATTAGGTAAAATAATCCAGGCTATAATTAAATAATACCATGTAATATATTATTATACATAAGTAAAATATGAAACACAAAAATACCATCAGATAAATTACTTGGAACTTTTTCGAAATATACTTCTATTTAAGAAAACGTCCTCCTAATGTTAATATATCAACCATAGTACAAGACCCCAATGCTATAATTTTCCCCTACCAAATGAATTTCTCTTTTACTATTCGGACAAGACGTGCGCCTTATTAACAACTCTGATCCTTTTGCCATGCTCGTGTTCAGAGATTCGTCGTAAGTATTGTGCTAATAACAATTTTTATATGTATTTTTTTTCCGTATATATGTTATTAAACTTCTTAATAGCTAGACCGATTTTAATTAAACTGTTTGTGTGTGTTTAATAGGTCACTAGGATGTTTTGATTCTTAGCTCTTGCTCTTTACTTGCTCGTTTCTTGCCTTCTTACCTAGTGTCAGAAGGAAAAGACTGTTCTAGTCTTACACGTCGAAACACAAATAGGCTGTTGCATAAGATAAAGAAAAAAAATGGTGGTGCCGATGCGGCCTGAAGCGCGGCACATACATCCTTCACGCCGGTAACGAAATGTGAAAGTTTGTATGTTTTCTTTGTTACTCTTACATTAATTTTAAACATTAAATTAATTTTAACGCAACTTTAAAATAGTATGAGTTTGTCAATCAAAATAGCACATATGCATTAATACCGGTACTCCGGGAATACAAAGAACGCAAGCGAAACCATCTCTAGTTAGATGAGAAAATGACCTCGTAGCGGCCAGTAATTGTAAAATGCGAATAGTAGAGGATTCGTTATTTTGGCGTTCATTGAAAGGGGTCTTTCGAGGAAAGAAAGGAACAACGATGACGATGAAATAGAATTTGTTAAAAGTTTATCTTTTTTAAATGGAAAGAAAGATTGTCATGTCAATCGATATTCTTCAAAATGATGTTGTTTTCGAGAAAAGACTAGAATGTTCTTTAAAACATTGAGTGACTTACTATAAATTAGTAGTCTTTAGTTCAAAACTCTTTAAAGACAGTGATTTCAAATCAGGATTACGTTTATCATAATATCCAATGTTCTAAAAATATCATATGCATCGGCGAATAATAATAAAATTTTAAACTTTATTACCAAGAAACAAATCGTGCAATTTTAATTACTTCCCGTAAAAAGTACAACTTTGGAGTTGTTTCGCGAGACGTACCTATAAAATAAGAAATAAAGTACTAATTAAACTTTTCTTTGACAAAACTTTACTAATTTAGTCATAGTATTAAGCACCTTTAAAGTACGAAAATAATTTGTTTTCGAACTTCAATATTTTTTTATTTTTAATTGTATTTAAAGTACACTGTAGAAAGATTTCGCAAGCAAGTTATTTTGTGATATAAATAATACTGAGAACATTTGATTTAAATTTGAATACATTTTCATGTCCCAGCTACCTTGTTAACTTCGACATCACTACATATTATAAAACAAAGTCACTTTTCCTGTCCCTATATCCCTTTGTACGCTTAAATCTTTAAAACTATGCAACGGATTTTGATGCGGTTTTTTTTAATGGATAGGACAATTCAAGAGGAAGGTTTATGTATATAATTTATTAAGTTTTTATATACATTGGCTAAGATATAACAATAATTGTTGGAGGTGTCGGAAAAAAATAGGCCGCTTGGGAGTTTTCAACGAAAACGCTGCCTAAACCCTTTGAGATATAACAAAATAATGTATGGTGGAATTGTGTATCTTAAATAGGTGTACAAAAAACTCCGCGATGGCATATGTCTATCTCTTAGGGATATCATAGTGTATGCATTTAATACTTTAAAAATGGGCAATTTTTAACGCCATAATTTGAAAGTTATTTACACAAACACAGAATGAATCCTTATCATTTTAAATCAGTTAATTGGCTTAAGCACTCCATTCCCCTTTACATCATGCAAATTAAATGAATACTTTAGGAGATATGGCAATATCAAAATAATACGCAAGAAAATAAATCGTGTTGCCGTGATTCGAACGGGACCAAACGGGAAGCGTTCAAGATTACGTATATCCATTTTAATACAAATACTTAGTCATTATTAAAATAGAAAATGATCATCATCAGACATGATAAATCCGTAAATCTAAGTTCACGCAGGCGAAGCTGCGGGTAACAGCTATTTAATATAATTTTTGAAATTTGTTCTCCACTAGCAGCACCCCGTGGTTTCACCCGCTTACTTCCCATACCCGTGGGAGTACGAGGATAAATTGTAGCCTATAGTTATTCTGATGTGTAAGCTATATTATTGTAAAGTTTTATTTAAATCCAATTAGTAGTTTTTACGTGAGAGAGTAACAAACATCCATACTTACAAACTTTCGCATTTATAATATTAGTAGGATTGTAGGATTTTACTCAACTTTGAATACGTATAGCACGATGGTCAACCTACTTCCGATCAATTTAAATTTGAAGGAACGCAGAGATTATCGTTCCTTAACCTCACGTTCTATAATAAACCGTCAAATTTAATTATTTTCAACGATGCAATAATAATTTTAGCTATATTATCATAAATAACTTTACCATTCTATATTCTCAAAAGAAATCATATTCTGATAAAAAACAAGACTTATATCCAAAAATTCGCAGACGATATTTGGATGGTACTTGGCACAAACGTTATCAAATCAGTGCACCCGAGGTAAGTGTCGGTGGGAAAGGGGGTACCCCTCGCTTAGCGCCGATACCAAGGGAGGCGAATTAAAAATACGTACCGACGAAATTGGCCTTTGAACGGACATTTTACTGACACTTGTCGTTGTTTTTATTGTAGTGATTACAATAACAGTGAGTGATGATATTTTGCTTTTATTAAGTATGTTTTTATAAAAAAAACTATATAAGTATATAATATTATTACAAAATTTCTTTGTACACAATATATTCTCGGAGGTACTAGAAGTAACACAGGATATATTAAAAAAAATATTTTTTTTTTTGCTAACACGGGCGAAGACGCGGACAACAGCTATTAAAGAGTAAATATCTGTATGTTTGTATTTAGCAGGTTCTGCAACTACTGAACCGATTGTGAAAATTCTTCCACGTATATAAATCTACATTATCAGAGACGAACATAAGCTATAAACTGTTTACCCATGCGAAGCCGGGACGGCGCGCTAGTCTATTATAAGCAAGCATTTTTCAGTTTTTCACGCCCCACGCGGGCTGAGGCGTTTGAATATTTCATGTTCAATAATTTATTGCATGATTTAGTGCGGCAGGCTGTTTTATGTTGGATTTTTGTGCCGGGCTGTGGTTTCTTCGTTGAATATATTTCATACGGAACGTAACCGTTTACATAATCGACTTTGCCTATTTCATAGCATATAGTAAAAAAACATAATTTCCATTGTAATTCTTATGTCTTATACTAGAGCGACAATGGTCCTGGTTATGCGAGAGATCCCGTTCGATCCTAACCAATTTCCAAACACCCTGGGGCTTGGATATGGGATTTTCTAAATTTCCAAATACACCCTAAACAGAGACCATTGTTCGCTCACCGGTGAAAGAAAAATCGTGATCACACCTGCATGCCTGATGAGATTGAAAGTCTTTAAAGGCATGTGGCGTTCACCAACAGTCAACACGCATTGCGCCAGCGCATCGGTGAATAAGCCCATTACCTTCCTCGCTTGATTTCGAGGAGGAGGCCCGTATCCAGCAGTAGGTCATAATATAAGGGTTGATAGTTTCCTTTTTTTTACTATAACAGAATCGGTGGTAGGGGTGTGCTGTGCATCAGCTGCTGCATTGGCACCAATATCTTGCATGTTTTACCCGTGAAACAGATTTGCTGTGTTACGGAGAGAAAAAAGACTGGTAGTATAATTATAGCATCAATACTTATGTCGCAGAATAAGCAAGACATCAATAAGTTAGATGTTCAAGTCCAAAGTAAACTAAGGTATTGTAGTGGGTGAAGTCAAGCACATACCATCGTCGCAAGTCTGCTTGTAGACATAAAAAAAAACTGTTACTTCACGAAATAAAAATGCGAATAATACTTTTATGAGTACCTAAAGATCTAGGCCATTTTCAATGAACGTTACATCTAGCCGTTCTAGTAACAAGGGGGGATCTCCTAGTGTTTATTTTAAGTTTTAAGTCCCAAAATTATAATTGTAAGTATTTCTTCAAAATTGTTGACAAAAGGAGTAATTTTAAACCTTAATTGCTTTTCCATCTCTTATTTTGTTTTTGGAATTGTACAAAAGTTTTTAAGTAAATAACGGTGAGGTTTGCCCTCAACTTTAGCTTAACCTTCGATCGTGCTAAGGGTATCTTGAAGGGTTAAGATTCGTAACAAAGTAAAATAAAACAAAGGTGGTTTCTTAGAAAGAACAATAATAAATCGAAAGTATCTAAAAGGAATTGGCCATCTTAGTTTTCATAAAATTTGAAATGCTCAGAATAATAATAACCCTTATAATATGACCGCCGTTAGGATCTCCTCCTCGAAATCAGGCGAGGGGAATGATAGGTCATATTGTATATATTATACTATCGTTGGCCTAATGCAAGTCGTTAAGCTTCACGCACATTTTATACTTCATCATCAGGCACGTAGTTTCTCTTGCGATATTTTCCTTTACCGGTAAGTGAGTGATAGTCTCGTTGTTCAGGTGTACGTTGAAATTGATGCACTCAACTCAAGGAGGTCGACCATAGGGGTTGAGTAAAGCGGGGAAAATATAATAACATATCGAAACACCGAAAGATAGTTTTAGTATACAAAGAAGTATTAATACAACTAGCTGTTACCCGCGGCTTCGCTCGCGTTAAATTCGGAGTAGCGCAGTTCTGTACGTATGTATAGTAAACACAGACAGATTTTTTTTTAACTAGCCTGCGAACTTTCATCTCCTATTTCATGCCCATATAGGTAAAAATCTTAAAAACGGTGGAACAATTATTATTAATGGTTATTTAATTCTTATCAAGTGCCTATATGCAAAGATTCATGGCGTCATCTTCTATGTATAATGACGAACTTCTATACAAACTGTCATCCCCTATTTAAACCCCCCTAAGCTTTTTTCGCAACAAAAATTAGCCTATGCCCTTTCCCAAGCTCTAATCTATCTCTGTTCCAAGTTTCATCAAAAACGGTTCCGTGGTTTAGGCGTGAAAGCGTATTAGACAGACAGATAGAGTTACTTTCGCATTTATAATATTAGTAAGGATTTTAAGCTCGTCATTTGCTCACACATTAATAGAATATGTCTGCAGCTCGCATTAAAATGTTCTTGTATACAAAAATTGCGTAGTTTCTATTCTCTGATAATGTCATAAAAATATAATAGTAATAAGTAAGTAACTTTAGCTGTGTAACTCTAGGATAGCATATCGTAAAGCAACCTCGTCGCTCACTCGATGACAGATATGTGTGATAATGACAGCGAATCAGGACGACAGGCGACAGGAAAGATCCATCATCAAATATTATATATCATCTACATGTCATACCAACTATGGCCAAAACGTTCAAAGCAAAAGACACAAAGAGTGTCATCTCATAAGAAGTTCAAAAGATATTCACAGTGTCGCTGGTGTAGTAAAAGGAGGGGTAGTCAGGCAGTCCCTCTATTGTGGAGAATCTGGTCTTGCCGGGACAAGTCTGTCGCTGAGGGTTTCCCGTCGCCTGCGATCCGGGTCTCTCAAATTGCGGCTGAAGGCTCAAGCAGCGGTTTGAGTGGGGTAGTGCACCCAATGCGAGTCCACACACACGCTAGCGCGCCTACCCAAGGCCCTGGTATGGTCCGAAAAGGATTTCCGCTGCGTCATAAAAAAAATGCCTAGTTCACGACACAATATCAAGCTTCGCGAAAAAAAAAAGATAAATATATCGTTTTAAATAGTTTAATCATAATTGTTATAAATATAAATCTTTAATGAAAACGTCTCCTTTATCAACATCAAAATAAAGATATCATGAAATGAAAAATAAATTCGAAATTATTTAAGAGGACCCTTACCTTCCGAACACAGCCAATATCTCCGACGTAAATCTCCTAAGAAGTCATAACTCACGTTTATTGAGTTTGTAAAGTTTAAGACCCTCGAGCGTGGAGTGCCAATGTATTAAGGAAATTTACTAATATTATCTGACTTTAGATTAAAATATGGAAATTGTGTGAGATGTATCTTTGTAAGCTGCCCGCCGCTTCACTTATCAAGTTTTACAGCTCTTGATTATGATTATTCTAATGATCTATAGTAAGATTTTTAATTGAAGTCAGTAAAATGACATTTCCAGTGTTGCAGGTTTTTAGTGCCAAACAAATAGTGATGTGGTAGAATAGAATTTTTACAATTACAAGTACAAAACACATAGGCTGTAATTTATCGCCGAACTACCACGGGAACGGGAAGTGCGCGGGTGAAACCATGGGGTGCTGCTAGTCTTTACATAATTTTCTATTTATAGCAAAAGAGAAAAAAAAATCCGAATTCCATTCACATCTATACTTAAATTTGGGTGTCGGGATTTGAACCTAGTCCTTATCATTGCGGTTGCGGGCCGCTCACCCACTTATTCTAATTAATGTAATTTGTAACCCCAAGCGCGATACGTATGTTTACGCACAGTAATCTACTTATGTTACTTAATTTACGAAGAAAAGGGGGAAAAGACAACTTGTTAAGCTAAGCTGAATGTATTATCAACATTATTATTAATAGTATGTAATAGATAGTTTTAGACATAAACTCGATTAAGACATGGTAGATATTTTATTTTATTTTAAAGCATTTTTTTTTTGGGATGTAGCCTATGTCCTAACCAAAGGTTCAAGTCATTGCCATTTCAATATTCAGATAAATCAATGCAGTCGTTTTGTCGTGAAAAAGCAAGACATATCCAAGCTTACGAACTTTTGCCTCTTTCTTATCTAAATCTTTCTAAATCTAAATCTTTCTAAATCTTAGTAAGATTTAGAAAGACAGGATCTTAGAAATACATTTATGACAACTGCCAATTATTTGCGGTGAGCTGTAAACAAATAAAATACAACATTAACGAGACTTAAATATTATATGAAAAAAACCAACAATCTAATAACACGTCGTAGTGGTTGTGAATAATGAAAATGTTTTTCTTTCTTTCTTTCTTTCTTTCTTTCTTCTTTCATCACGGAGTGGCTTATATTATTTATATTTTATAAGTAGCATACTTTTTGTTTCTTGTTTGTTAACCTTTTAAGTTTACCTAATATATTCAAACTTAAATGGTCTCAATTATAATTTTATATTAAAATACATATATGAAGTAACTATTATTTAATAAAAACGTATAACATGTTTCACACTTTAAATGGAAGTACGAGTACCATGACGCTTTCAATTTTCTTCCCCTTAATATAATGAAATTGTGCAGAGAGTGTAAATTTATCCCAGTGGAGAGATTAAACATTTCATTTTTGTTGAACCAACCCTAATATTTAAGAAATATATCAGTGCTGTTGTTAAATATAAAATAATACGATATTATTGTATAGTTCACAAAGAATTTCATCTTAACTTTTTATGAATAGTGTCTGTTCAAATTTAGAATTTTGTATATGTACTTACTGAAAAATTTTGCTAGATAGTTCTATTATTAGCCACAGGTCTCCTCCTCCAAATTAATCTCAAATCTTAAACAAATCCGGCGAGTAGGGTTATAATTCACCAGATGAGCTGGCCGTATGCGAAATTTAAAGTTGTTAATAATGTGATACAAAATATACAAGTTTTCTTGATTGCTATTATTATCTCAATCTAACGATACCAGAATATTAGTTTCACCTGTTGATTTTTTTTGTAGTTTAACTTTTTCAGGTACGACTAGAAAGTAAGTCAGATTTTTTCTGACACAAGTAGCGATCATTCTATATTCAAACCTCTTAACTTGCATTAGTAAATAAGTTGCGTATATGATTTTTTTTCTGACAGAAGTAACGCTCAGTATACTGTATTTAATAAAAATAATTATAATAATATCTATGGGCGCATTACACTACGTCAATCTGTTCCCGTGCTAAGTTCTCGAAGAGACTTGTGTTACGGGTTCCAGACAACGGAAATACATATTATATTTAATAACTTTTTATATTAATACTTATATTTAAGATTTTTATTATAATAATACACATATTTAGTAAACATCCATAACCCAGGAACACAGAAACTTTTTTGTGTTCTTTGGCGAGATTCGAACCCGCTACCTCCGGCTTGTGCGCCAACGCGCTAACCACTGAGCCACAGAGGTCGTCGAATTTAATAAATTATTATTGTTGTCAACAACGATCAATTATTTATTCGGTGCTAAAAAACCTGTAGTCAATATTGACATCATCATCATCATCATCAGCCCCTATCCGTCCACTCCTGAATATTATGACATAATAATATGCTAAACTAATCTTCAATTTCTAACTTTTATTTCACGTGTGAAACATTTGAAGTTAAAGATTTTTAGACGCGACTACAAGGTAGCACAGATTTTTATTCAATGCTATCATTATATATAAATATGTATTATATTCATGGACTTAAAGTAGGATTTTCCTTTATTAGTTTGTTTGCCTGTGTTGTAGGAAAGTGAGATTACTTTGCGTGCAATCTTTGCCAAAAAAGTTTTTCATAACAGTGAATATAAAGTGTGACGATATGGCGGACATCTACTTAATGGAATGAAATGATTATTGCTGGGGTTAAGAAAAGTTTTTGTAGTGGGCTATAATAATAATATAAAGCTATGATCATTTTAATTTAAGTACAATATATTTGAATTGCAATATATGGAGCTCGTGGCTCAGTGGTAATAGCCGCGCGGATCGATTCACTAGGTCAAGCAACGCTTGTCGAGGTTGGTCCGTGGATGGGTGACCATCTTTACATACCGAGACTCCTCCGTGCTTCCTAAAGCACGTTAAGCCCTTGGTCCGGGGTGTCTTTCGTGGATCTTTGAAAGTTGTTACGAGTCGTCAGAAGCCCGCGAGTCTGACAACCAGTCTTACCTCGGGATACTGTATCACCTAGTTACTGGGTTGTGGGGGTTAGATAAGCAGTCGCTGCATTTAAAATACTGGTATGCAGTTGATTCTGGTTCGACTGAGACTAGAAATGATGATAAACTGCGATAAAGACTTTGAATATGACAACGAAGAGTTTTCATAAAATTAAAACATGATTTTGAAGTTCATCTATTCATCTATCTAACAGTAACCTTTGTGAACTCATTTTTAATCCCATTGTGCCGAGGATTGCGATAGTTTAGGCGTAGTTTGAGTTTATATAGAAGAATAACTCAAGCATATAATTCGTGCAAACAGTTTGCACGATTTTGGAATACATTTAATCGTATAATGTGTTTCACATATTCCTATCCTTTTTTTTGGCAGTAGAAGGTCATACGACATACCGAAATACTTTTTTTATTAAAAAAAAAAAAACTTTAAAAAGAGTGTAAATTATAGTAATAATCATTAGTTTACCGGCTGAAGATCTCCAATTTTAAATAAACTTCTTTCAACAAAATCCGAAAAAAATCTGAATATAAGGGATATAACGACTAAGAAAGGTTTTTTTTGCATTTCTTACTTAAGGATTGCGTCTTTACATTTTGGGCTAATTTGCTTTTGTGAAAATATTTTTTGACCGCTTGTGTGTGCAGCCTAGTGGTTAATTGCCATGCCACTTCAAGTGAGGGGTCGCGAATTCAAATCACGTTAAGGACAGACATTATAATGGTAAACACAAATGTCTGCATCGTCTATACTCTTTACTAATGTGTTTTATATAAAACATCTCTATGTTTTGTATCAAACACTAGTAGCGGGAGTAGTGTGATAAATTACAGCCTATGTGTTATTCTAATGTATAAGCTATTTTATTGTAAAGTTTCATCAAAATCCATTTAGTAGTTTTTAGGTGAAAGAGTAACAAAAATCCATCCGTCTATCCATACTTACAAAATTTTTAGTAGGATATTTAATTTAATTTAATAAATCATTATTTTAGAAAAAGGCTTCCATATAAAAAAAGAGATATATTTTTTATTTATTAATTACGCTTACGCAGTTAACAGATTCTTATCAGCCAATCACGATGCTAGGTTAGTGCGGTATAATAGTATATGATTATCTACACTAATATTATAAAGAGGTAAGATTTGTACCTATTTTTGAATGTTTGTATGTTTGTAATGAATAGGCTCAAAAAGTACTGGACTGATTTCAAAAATTCTTTCACCATTCGAAAGCTACATTATCCACGAGTAACATAGGCTAAATTTTATTCTGATAAAAAATAGGGTTCCGTAAGATATTTTGGTTTTTCGGACACAAGGAGTAAAACATGTTATTTCGCGTACTAAGATCCCGTTGTAAATCTTAGTTAACGCAGGCGAAGCTGCGGGCTACAGCTAGTGTTTAATAAAACAACTAATCCCATCTGCTATTTTGACGTTCATATCCAAGAGTGGAAGGATAAAGGTTGATAATGATGATGATGATGATTAGTATCAATTAATAAACGATCATGAGCTTTGGGAAACCCCTTTGCACTGTGGATTGATGATGATAATAATAATTAATAATATACAGAACAATGACAAGGATTTCAAGTATGAGCTTTTAAGCTGTACTAAATGTAATGAAACACCCACTCACACTTCAACATCCGAGCTTCCCTCCTTGTTTCTACAAGTTGTAACAGGTTTAACCCTTGATGGACTTGATAACTTTGAAATTGAAACTTTGTGTCACAATCATATTATTATAACATTATCGTCCACTCCTATATTGTTCTCAAGTTGATAACTTTCATAGATAACAAAGTGAGTGAAACGAGCTCCACAATTCTATGTCATCTATTGATCGGGTACGATTTGTATCGGAGCGCTTTAATCTATCATAATTATCAACCTTTATCCGTCCTCCGTCAAACTTGGACCTTCAAGAAAGAAGAAGAATACCATAAGGACCGATACATAAAATTATAAGTCTTCAAACAATGAATACGGTAGAGTAAATTATTTACAAATCTAGTCCATAATACAATAAATAATATCATTTTTTAAGAGATAAAATAATTATAGTTTACTAAAACTAGATAAGGGGACTCCTATTCTTCTGAAGTCTATTAGAAATTAAATATTCTACTAATTCAATAAGAAATTGAACGCAAAACTCGACGGACATCATAATAATATTGCTATGTATGTAGGTACTAGAAATGAATGCGCTACGAAACACTACTACTACAATGTAGCACTGCTACGACGTTTTAAGCAACGCTATTTTAGCGTAGCACTGACAACACCATAAGTTTGCTTTCAGTGCTACAATATCCTGGCTTTAGAATGTGATGATTATAATATACGCTTATTAATATTTTAGACCTGACATTAAAAATAAAATAAATATTCTTGATTTAGGAAAAAATGTTAAAGTTTTAGAATATTTTTGACGAGAACTAATACCAAAATATATATTTTCATAATAGGTCTAAATACGTTTCACTCCATAAAGAAAATATAGTTAAATATTAGTGGTTATTAGCTTAAAGTAGGTCAGTTGATATCGTAACTCTATCATTTGTTCCATTAGCGGTGACACGAGACACAGGCCCACGTATAATAACATTTGGTGCTGACTTGACATCTACACTGTTTACTAAGCGTGTGTTTTATGGAACTTTTAGTAAAACAAACATTATGTATTGTATGAATGCCAAATTTTAAGGTTTAACCATTTATGTATCATTTTTGGGAAAATAGTTTTTATTTTTTTATGTAGTCAACTGCTAGACAAACTATCTTACCTGAAGTGGCTAATATCATCTATGCAAATCTGTGTAGTTTCTTATCTTATACAACCCAGACAAGATACGCAGTTATTTTTATGGCGTAAGGAGGAAAACGAGCAGTCGTTTTGATGACTATGGACTCCCGTAGACATCTATACAACCAGAGGATATAAAGGGTTGCTTTCCCTTACCCTATCCACTAATGGGCCAATGGGAACTCACAAGCCACACAAGTGCGGCAGAATATTTGTCACTTTACGCCGGTGTTATATTATGATGAAGAGGTACTACCCTGGTCGTGCCATCCCGATGCTTCAGCAATACAGCAATTTCATGAATGCAGAGCGACAGTGGTCTTGTGAGCGACCATTGTAAAGTAGTTATGGTCTCGCCCTCTTGAGTGACAGATCCTGGTTCTATGTTGACCCCTGTGATGCCTTACAAGGGGTTTTCCTAAATTTTTAAGTGATTATAAACAGGAGAACATCGACGAAGACAAACGTCATGACTAAACCTGCATGCCTGATAAGATCAGAAGTCTTAGTCACCTAATTTCAAAGAGAAGACACGTTCCCAGCAGTGGGATATATAGGGGTTTACTTTTACTTTTTGTCAACAAAGGCATATTGTACAGTCAGCGTCAGATTGATCTTAGCAGCCAAAGTGCTCAAAAAGATCTGACGGACAGAAATTCAGTAATATCTAAGCATTCAAAGTTGTCATATTGATGTTAGCATCCAAAGTAGTCAAAACATCTAAGCAACACATTTTCCATATTTATCGTAGCAGCCAGAGTAGTCATATACATCTTAGCATACAGACTGTCCAAAGGTATCTAAGCATCCAGAGTGTTCAAAAATATCTTGGCATAACAGGAAAATCAATCTTATTACAAGTACTTAAAGTGTATGTGGCTTATATTGATGGCAGACGTCAGTCGTGGATATACAATTAATGTCTTGTTAAAAGGAAAACATTACCTTATTAGACGTAGTTAGAGTATAAAATTAATTAAGACAAACAATATTTACTATTGATTGTCAAAGTTGTAATTTAAAGAATTTTGCTTTTCTTCGATGTTTTTGTCTAAATCATCAGACGATATTGCGAACATGAAATCATACTAAATAGAAAATAAATATGTAATGGACACAAATTCTATATATTTTATATAATATATAATCAGAATCTAGGAAACGGCCCCAATGATTTTCATGAAATTTGTATACGCGGGGTTTTAAGGGCGATGAATAGATCTAGCTAGGATATATTTTTGAAAAATATCGTTTTATTCGTGTTATCAGGTAATGATAAACCGCTACAATATCATTAGGATACAAACGTAAATTTCGAAATTATATATTAGGTTTGAGTAGCTCAGTTAGAAAATCCAACTTTCTCGAATCCAAAAGATCCTGGTTCGTATCTCTAGTGCAATAAATTTATTTTTCCTTTTTTTTTTGTTCCTTCCTTCTTTTGGGGGAAAACCTTTATCATAATATCATATATAAGGGTATCCAAAGCAAAACAAATAAAAACCAAATATTTGCTCGGTCAAACTGGTACTTCTATATTATTTGAGCATTCATATTTGTCATCTTGCTGTTGTCACGTAAAATATCATCATCATCGGTTTTTATCCATGCACTATTGAAAATAAGCTTCCTTTGATGAATGCCAAAACGGCCGATCCCTTGCGACTAGCATCTAAAACTGCCAGTGCACGGGGATCATCTTACCACCTGGCAAATGGCCGACCAACACTTTGTCTAACTAAATACAACCTCCACTCTTTGTCCCACCTTACCTACCGGCCCATCGACAATCCGGTACCTAAGTGTTTGATCAACTCTCTGCCACTTCAACTCGCTTATTTTTCGCGTGATATCGGTAACTTTAGGTCTCTGGTAGAGATCTTTGTTTCGAAAAAAACACCCATCATAGCACGCTCCATAGAACTTTCAGCTACGACAAACTTTCTGGTAAGTCGTATATTTACAGACCACATTTTGGCCCCGTACGTCATCACGGTGAATGATCATTGGTTGAAGTCCTTCGTCTTGAAACTCTTGAGGTGTAGACGACGCGAGAATATGACTGAGCTTCCATAGAACGGACACCATCTCAATGGTCTTCCCTCTCGAAATTCAAACTTTTGTCTAGTCCAATTAGTTTATTCTAAGGCCCACACGTCGAGTGGATTCACTTATATTGCAGGATCTCCTGCAAGCCTTCCCGCGATTTACAGCAGTTAAGATAGACGCACAAAAAACAACATTTTTATCGGAGTTAGAGCTGGAGTATTCATAAATGAAAGTAAAGTGTCAACCCATATAATATGTCCTATTCCTGGGCACAGGTCTCCTCCTCGAAATCAGACGAAGAAGCTATTGGACTACAGTTCACCGATGCTTTGGCTCAATGCTGGTTAGTGAATCGAGAGGCGAGTGAGCGATGGTATTATGCTAAGAGTGTAATCAAAAATTTAGAAACCCACGTTTCAAAGCACTATATGCGGTCATGATTGAACCTCGAGCCCTCACTCCAGAAGAGGCCAAGACTATACCTACGTTTAGCCAGGTGACCAGCTGATTACGTTCATGCAAGATGGGTGCTTATTCCATAAAGCAAGACTGGATCAAACATATTATGTTTTCGAAAGCAGACATTTAAATCTGATCGCTTTGATGGCGGCTACACGCGATTATTGTATCATTATTATTTTTCTGAGTTCTGACCACTTCCAGACATAGGCCTTTTTCAATGAACATTAAGATCAGTCGTCTATATAAATTTCTATCTATTTTTCTCGATTCCTTTTTTGTAAAGAAACAACAGTATAATATGTCATCATTTATTCTGTTATTATACATTTTAAACTTTCAACTCTTAATTTTTGCTGTGTTATTCATTTCCTTAGCTGGTCATCTTTTATTTTATGTATATATTGTGTTTACTTGTTAACTTTGATTTGCCTAATTTGATTTGTTGAATTTGATAAGTTTAATAAATAAATAATAAAATAAAATAAACTGCATAGGCAATATAGTAATAATAATAATTTTACTTAGACAATTCTCAAATATGCATCGCAATTTTAGGTATCAGATGAATATGATAAAAGGAGCTAAGAAGTCGGACCAACAACAGGCAATTGGTCCAAAAGTTTTCCGTAGTTCAGTTTCCACCCTATTTCTAGTGGGACATTCTAGCGTTTAGGTAGACTTGTTCTAGTTGTAGTCAGTAAGAATGTTAACCTTTAAAACTTGATTGACGATCACATGCCTAGATAATGGATTGATGCTAATTGTAAATTTTAAAAAATCTTTCGGTAAGAAGCAACTTTCAGAGATACATATCGGCTTACTTAAGTGGACGGCTACAGGTTGATGATGATAATGGATAGAAAGTTAGTTTTTTAATAAATAATTTATGCTGTCAAAATGGTAATTGTTAGGGACGCTCTACATTCTCGACAAAAGATTTTAGTGAGCGTACTATACTCTGAGACACATGTTTGGGTCGGCTCTACACATTTTTGTTCAGAGCACTTTTTCACTCGTTAAATTATACACGTTTTTTTGTAATGTAATTACTACAACATATATTTATCGTATCGATTAATATTATTATTATATTTATTTTATTTACGATCTCCGTGCAGTGGCAGGTCCGCGTTAGATGCGAGTAGCGAGCGATCGGTAGTCTTGGCGTTCATTGAGGGAGGCCTATGTTCAGCAGTGGACGGACGGACGGATAAAGGCTGATGATGATGATGATGATATACTTATCATTAGCGACAAGTTTAAAGATAGTTTTCATATAAGCTGATCGATATTTCTAAATATCTATATTAGTTTTATGTAATACAAGAGTCCTCTGATTTGGTCACAAACAAAAATTACACACATACTACATAGTCAATTCTTGCCGAATAGGCGAACTCTTGTGTGTGATAAACTTAAATAAGTACTTATATTATAATTAATTTTGGCGATAATGTGTAACACACTTTATGATCACATAAATGTTTTATATAAAATATTTGCTTTCAACAAATTCTGAAATAGAAAAATGACATGTCAAGAACCTGACACATTGAAGGAAAGAGATAGCTTATTAAAAATTGTTTAAGTAAATAAAGACAGATGATACTAATTAAATATCTACGACTGACGTCTGCCATCAATATAAGCCACATACACTTTAAGTACTGGTAATAAGATTGATTTTCCTGTTATGCCAAGATATTTTTGAACACTTTGGATGCTTAGATACCTTTGGACAGTCTGTATGCTAAGATGTATATGACTACTCTGGCTGCTCCGATAAATATGGAAAATGTGTTGCTTAGATGTTTTGACTACTTTGGATGCTAACATCTATATGACAACTTTGAATGCTTAGATATTATTGAATTTCTGTCCGTCAGATCTTTTTGAGCACTTTGGCTGCTAAGATCAATCTGACGCTGACTGTACCTCTTACCAAAATAATGTATGCACCGTTTGACAGAATATGTGAAGTCATTTTACATAGTAATACTTTTTTTTGTTTGAGAATTTCGATTCATTAATTTCAACAAATCCAATAAAAAAATAAAGTATAAAAATTTAGCAACCATTTTATGTCACGTTTAAATAATAAAATGTATGAAATAATAAAATGTACTAGATATTTAATAATTCCAAATGCACGATTTGTAATATAAACGAACTACATGTCAGACTCACAACCCATAACTGAAGGCGTACGAGCTTTTTTCATCCATTCCTCAGAACACCTTCAGCTGAACTCATGAATATTTTAGACGGGATCAATTATTAAGATGATTTACTACTCATACCCAACTGCGAAGGTTTACGAACGAGGAAAAGTGACCTTTTTGCTTCAATACGGAATAACGTTTATGAAATGTTCTGAATAATTAATACTCCTTGTGGAGTTTTCTTTTTATCTTACCCCAGTTTTGAAAGCTTTTGTTAAAAAAAGTAAAAGTACTTAAAAGTTTTTTTAAAGTAAGAGTCAGTCTCATCATCATCATCAGCCTTTATCCGTCCACTGCTGAACAGAGACCCCCCTTAGTGAACGCCTTCTTAAATGCTGCCCATCTTAATTGAATCCTCCTTCCTGCTTCCTTCACGAAGTTATGTCGACCTAGCTGTAAGAGTAAGTCTCATCATCATCATCTGCATGCCTGCATCCGTCCACTGCTGAACATAGACTCCCCACAGTGAATGCCTTCTGAAATGCTGCCCATCCTAATTGAATCCTTCTACCGGCTTCCCTCTCGAAGTTATGTCGACCTAGCTGCAAAGTATGCAGTAGTAGACATAACTTCGTCCTTCGTACGTGCAAGACACGGCTTCGAGAGTTATACCATCGACGTTAACCGGCTTAGGATGAACGTGTTCGTGAAACATGACTTTCGTATTGTCTAAGTTCATCCTAAGGCTCGCACGTCGGGAGGATTCGTTTAGACTGTGCAGCATCTCCTGCAAACCCTTCAGTCAGTCTCAGTCTCATTTTTTTTAATAATAAAAAAATAATAATAGTCATGAAAACGATCAAGATTGACTGGAATTCAAATGTTTCATTATATCCATAGGCGATATTATCCATTTACATTAAACGGTATGTCAACTCTATAGCCGTTAAAAATGTAACTCAAAATACATCCACAAATAAATATTATCGGGTCATGTCTTATGTGGCACAATTACTCTTTTTTTTTTGTTGAGAACTTTTTATTATTGTGGGGGAAATAATTATGCAGTAATGAGCTCTAATTAAATGCGTCGTAATAGAATTATTGTAGGGGAACATTCTACAAAGACTTGTGCCGTCTACTCAAAGAGTATAATTTATATTCAAATGATAAAAGTAATTAACAATAAAAAAATGAAAATTTAAATTTTTTCAATAATTCTCGACAAACTTTTCACTTAGCTACCTCAGTGGATTGTAGTGTACATTTTAGTCGCATATGAAGTAATCTAGCTATAAAGACAGAGTCATTTAGAATGTAATGGGCATTTTTAAAACATTACAACAACTAAAAAAATAAATAATACCAGTTAAATAAAAAATATAGTCTTAACAATTTGGTTCAAGTATTAGTTATCCTACAAATGAATATACTAAACGCAAAATTTTGTATGGATATTTGTTACTCTTGCGCGCAAGGAGTCCTAAATGGATTTTAATGAAATTTTACAATCGCGCTTATAAGACCATAGGCTAATCATCCCTGTGCTCCCACGGGAATACGAAGTACGAGTGAAACCGCGGGACGCGCCTATTATAAATATTTGATTGGAAATCGCCTTCTTCTTCTCGTGTAATGGCTCCCGCGAGGATTTGCCAATGCCAGAGTGAGTCTTTGGCTTTATCTTTAATAGGGAATAAATGCTCTGATAATTGTAATGGTGCTATGAAAGTATAAGGGCTACAATTTTACATAATAGTAATAATAATAATAGCTTGCCTTCACTATTGATTTAACTAAAATAAACATAAACACAAAATTGTTAATTTGTTAGATATACATAAAATTACAATTTAATGTTGTTTGTTAATAATTAATATATACGGATATAAAGTAATAATAATAATGTCTATGGACGCTTCTTACACTACGTCGATCTGGTCCCGTGGTAAGTTTCCAAAGAAATTCTATTATGGGTACCAGACAACGCTACATATACTTAATACTTTTTATATTAATACGTATATTTAAGATATTTATTATATAATACACATATTTAATGCACATCCATAACCAAGGAACACTGAAACTTTTTTGTTTCCTGGCGGGAATGGAACCCGCTACCAGCTTGACTTGACCTTTGTCTTGAGCCACAGGGGTCGTCAATTCAATAATTCACTGACACGGACTGTTGTGTCATGAGGACACATTTTTGGATTTCATAATCACCCTAGACTTCAACTATCTTTGTATTTTGACCCTTTGTACCTCTAATTTTATATGTTTTTTTCGGTTATTTATAATTAATACGAGTCTTTTAAGTTTCTGTTAGAAGTACTAAATGTCTAGACTCTAGAGGAAATATATCGATACTAATTTCATGGCACTATTTTGCTCTTCGTTGCATAAAATGAAATATGTATTATGTAATAGACAACGATACATCAAAGCTTATAAACCTAGCAATAAATCGCCGGAATAATTTTAGTGTGCATTTTTATGATGCTATTCTCGAGCCATCGATATGCTAATGTATTCTACGTAACACGATATTCGTTCGAAGAGCAATTTGCAAGCAAAATGCCTCAGAATATTATGCGATAGCGTATATTGAAAATATTTACCTTTATAGGAATAGGCATCCGCATTTTTGTGACATTCTTGAAGGATTTGTGCTTATGACTGGTAATTTCAAGTGATGAAAGTATCCTGAACGGCTATCGCCCGGTTTCCGAAAGGCTGATCAACGTGAAAATTAACAAATCAACTGTCAAGTCTCTTGTTAAGTATCAAATGAGTTGCTAGAAGCATGGTTAAATTACTAGTTTGATCAGCCTGTCAGTTGACTGAATAACTACAATGAAAAGCTGTGAAATTTGACTCTAGAATCGTATGTTAACCGCCAGTCATAACCATGTTAGTTGACATACACTTTGACCAACGTTTCAGAAACCGCGCATAAGTTTATAATATTCTGGTTTTTGAAAATGTTGAAAATGTGGAAGCGCCAATGAATGAACTTTGAAAACCTAAAAATTATACATATTTAGAATCATAGATCATTTAGCGACAGGCGGGAAACGCGCGGAAATAAATAATATGCAAGAACTGCAGTGCTATTCTGTAAGAAGCGCAGCGCTGTCGCAACGCTGCGACGAGCTCGTCGCGCCCACAGCGTTGACGTTGCTAGGTTGTTTGATATGGTTTGACAAGCTTAGTGAATACCAAATTGAATTCACAGCGCTGTGACAGCGTTGCAACAGCGCTGCGCCTCTTACAGAATAGCACTGCAGTTTAGACAGTCAAACCACGCGTCACAACATTTGATCCCAAACAATTGAGTCCGTATTTTGGCAACCAGACAACTAATACAAACTTTTACACTTCTAAATATGTACTATTATAGATAAATTACGACCAGATACAGAACAATTAATAATCATGCTACTCACACAAGCATTTATCCTGGGTGGGAATCGAACCCATGGCCTTCCGTTTAGTAGTCAGAGTCACTAAATACTAGACAAAAAAACTAATCAAACCTATACTAAAACGCGATTCTGAAACCGCGTGGTTGCCAACGAGTCTGAACAGGGACTTAATTTAGATATCATATATTTGTGTTTGTTTCTAGTTACTACTTATTAGTTCAGCTCTCAGTTCATATTCAATTAAAGTTATAGCAAATTGAAGGAAGTCTTATCTATACCAATATTGTAAATGGGTAAAGCTTATGAGTTTGTGAGGGTAATCTGTGGATCTACTAAACTAAATTTGAAAATTATTTTACCAATAAAACAGACAGAAGGCACTATGTCTATTCAATTGATATTAAAAAGGTTATTCCTAGGTAGTACTATAACCAACCAAATTTGTTTTCACTTAGTAAGCCATCTTGGTGTTTATAAATCTTAAGTAATATTTAAGTAGTTAAAATACCTTTTATCTTAAAGCTAGGTAAAGCGATAAAGTTCTTTCTACTTTGATCATAAATAATACTAATATGGATTATTTCCTTAGCAACAAGAGTCACGTACTTGTACAAGTTGTTATTGAAAAATAGCATCTTGTAATACTTTTCAATTTTCCTTACGTTGGTAATCTTTAAGAGCAAGAGCCGACTAACAAGAACTTGGATCCTTTTATACAAGCTAATCTCACTACACTATTTTTAAAGCGAGATTTCAGCGATATGAAATTTGTTGAAAGCATTTTATTTTTTATAATTATTTGTTTGACTTTTCGTCTATATATTGTTTAGTAAGTTAGTAATAAAATCTTGTTCATCAAATTATATATGAATTTGAATGACTTCTGCCGCTCAATGGTAAGCACATTGGCGTTCCAACCGGAGGAGGAGCGGGTTCGAATTCCACCATGGAACAAAAGTTTTTCTGTGTTCCTGGACTATAGATGTGTATTAAATTTGTGTATTATATAATAAAAATCTTAAATATTTTGAAGTATTATCGTTATCTGGTACTCGTGATACAAGTTTATCGAGAACTTACCACGGGACCAGATTAACGTGGTGTAAAAGCGTCTAATATGATAAAAAATCGGATGATGATGATAACACGTATTAGATAAAAGTTGCTCAAATATGAATGGTATAAGAAAAGTACACGTAACACTCACTCGACAGAAATCCTACAACGTTGATGGTAGTTACTGTATCGAGGTTAACTATATCATCTTAATACATACTTCATGAGGTCCATCCCTTTTGGCTTCATTCATATGACCTATGTTATTCCTCAGTCCTATATTTTCTAATCTTTATTAATGATGCGTCTAAGGAAACCAGCTCTTAATGACTTATCCCTGTTCCATATCATAAATAAATAAGTGATTATAACATCACTAATGATACCACATTATATGTGTATGCCTATATAATATTATATATCATATCTGCCCCCTAGACAAGTGGCATAAACGATGATTGAATAGAATAGAAAACTAATTATTGTATGGGAATGACACTAGCTGCTGTCAAAATACATGTCGTAAGCTAATGTTATACCCATACAATAAGTATTCTATTCTATTCGTTTAGGGTTTGTGCCACTTGTCTAGGGGGGCTAAATTGTGTGGATCGCTTATATTACGATCCTTATGGAGAATATAATATAAAATCCTCTTATTTAATATTATTAGCTTATGGGCCTGTTTCACAATCTCCTGTTAAGTGCCCAATAGGCTATCGGCAACATATTTAACAGATAGAGTATGGAGTATCTGTCAAATATCTGTCAAATATGTTGCCGATACCCTATTGGGAACTTAACTGGAGATTGTGAAAACAGGCCCTAAGAATAGTTATCATCAAAATAAAGAAAATAGAACTACCATAATTATTACCACAATTTTGTTGTTCTTGATAGATCCTCTTGAGTGAAAAGGTCCGGGTACGATCCTGATTCAATCTCCCACCCTCACGATGCTTGAAATGTAAAGATGGTCATCATCTATCCTCGCTTCCTCCCTGCCAGGACCAATCTCGGCAGGCCTCATTCTGCGAGACAGTGATGTCACAGAAGGAGGCCGATGAACGGGTGAGAGAGGAGGCCGCTGACGTAGCCTCCCCCCGTAGACGACGAACGGGGGTGCGTCGGAGGCGCTATTTAATGCGCCTTCAATAAAGCCCCTGTGCTCGTGTTGGGCTCGGGATGGGAACCCGGGCCCAGCTTAAGACACAACGTCGTGGGGACTGCCAAGTCGTAGCCGGGCAGTCCCCCTATTGTGGAGAATCTGGTCTTTGCCGGGACCAGTCTGTCGCTGAGGGTATCCCGTCGCCTGCACAGATCCGGGTCCCTCAAATATAGCGGCTGAAGGCTCACGCAGCGGTTTTAGTGGGGTAGGGCACCCAAATGCGAGTCCCCACACACGCCAGCGAGCCTACCCAGGCCCTGGTATGGTCGTAAATGATTTCCGCTGCGTCATCAAAAAAAAAAAAAAAAAGGACCAATCTCGGCAAGCGTTGCTTAATCTGGTGACTTGATCGGCGTGGCTATTATTACTGAGCCTAGAGCTCCTAAAAGTTTCTCAAATATGGAAATCTGATTAAACTTAATGAAATTTATGTTTGTCACAATCTATGCGCTCGCATTTATATTATCAGTATACAAAGCGTTTCATACCTGTGTAGATTTCAATCCTTGGATTTTGCCTACGCTCTCCTCCACGATAAATGTTGAAAGGAACGGACACTCTATTCACGTGTATCATTGAGTCGAGGTAACCGTGTAGAAAACTGGGGAAAATGCACGACATTATGTAGCGTGCATTGCAGATTGTGGATTTTGAATACGGATTTGCTATCTATGATGTGTTTGTCTTCCGCGATATTACATGCCTTATATTGCATCGTTCATCGAACTTATAAGCTATTAAGTGCCTTTTTTCATGAGAAATTGTTTTATACTTAGTAGTTTATATTATTCAAGGTAAAACAAACTAAATCATTTTGTAGTAAAAATAGGTTTAGGTACTCTAAGATTTACGAGAACGAAACTCGAAATACGAGGCATTTTGTACTTGCGAATTTATCTATGTAGCCTTATTTGTCACGTTTTATTATTTAACATTATCCCAATATCACAACAACATTATAAGAAGGCACCTCAAAATTTAATTATATTAAAATATTTTACTTGTCGATAATAAGATTCAATGTCTTTTGTTTTTTGTAACTTCCTTGTAAATGATTATGTTTTATATTAGCTTGTTAACATATTTGCTTTGTTACAGGTAATATTGGAGTGGGAAGTTGGAAGTGATGTGTGTTATTTTACAGAAAATAATATATGTAAGTTTTATAATTTACTTATTCAAATTACGACGTATTTGAAAATGGCAAAACAAATATTATCTCTGTCAAATAATAAACTACGATAATTTGATATTTAAGAAAAACATTGGTATTAATTATTTATCACAATTAATTTTTATCACAATAAAAGACAGAAATTACTTATTTATCACAATTTGACAAAGTTCTCGTGAGTACTTAGCAAAGAGTTAGAACATATTGGCAAACAATATTTAGGATTCTAAATCTTAAAAAAATATACCTACCATAAATTGAAACACACAGCAAAAGCACATAAAAATATTTTAAAGAAAACAATGAACCTACTTTATTACAGTCAATTTTGACTACAATATTACATACACAGAATATAACGTAGTAAAATGGGTTAAAGATTTTATCAAGAAATTGCGATGTTATCTATAGCTGAGGTACAAATATAAGTGAACCGAACTGGGTTACTAGAATATATAATTAAATGTTTAATTTTCTAATTATAACTTTGAGTAATTACGGAATTAATTTGCTATCAACGTAGGCAATAATGATCATCTCTGACCAATCTTACTAGCCCGTCAATGACATATTTTCTACTAGATTTTGCTCGCCGTGTCGCCTTCTGAACAAAAATTAATTCAGACGATTATTGGTCGACCATTAACCAGGTAGGTGGATTATCTCCGTGCAGTGGCAGGTGAAGAAAGATGAAAGAAGCATTGGATGAAGTGACAAGGTATCCGCTATCTTGGCATTCATAAAATATTTTCAGCAGTGGAAGGATAGAGGCAGATGATGACGATGATGATGATGTTAATGATGATGATGATGATGATGATGATGATGATGATGGTGATGATGATGGTGATGATGATGGCAGTAATTGTAATATAACCCAGTATTAGGCCTCGCATTTAAGAATATATTCTCCTATATCCAAAGTCACAAACATTTTGGAAGTGAAACTATTTTACGCGCATGAGGGTAATTTTTTTACGGATGAAACGCGTCACGAAGATGTGCAACGTTGTTGAAGAAGAGGGAGAGAGCGATTGAGACCGATCGAGAGAGAGTGAGAAAGGGCGAACGTTGTGTGTTCGTTCAGTAGTTAAATAATAGAAATTAAAGTTTCACTTCTATCATGTGTACTTTGTATGCACGCAATTTTTTTCATTAGAATAGACAGCTTTGAGATTAGATTTCATCTCATTCGGATACACATAAAATAGAAACACCAAAAAGGCTGGTATATCAACATAACTTTTTAAACTATAATACTTTTAATTTTTTTATTTTACTTAGATAAACGATTTGGCTGACGTGCCACCTGGTGGTAAGTGGTTAGCATCACCTAAATACATAAGCTAGTTTATCTGGAATTAGCCCAGGTAACTCATTTCTGTGTTGGCTATCCTATGACACAAGATGTTAAGTCTCGATGCCAGCTTGCTGATATAATAAGAAGTAACTTAGGCTATATACATAATCATCATCAAACAGGAAACATCCGTAAATCTAAGTTAACGCGGGCGAAGCCGCTGGCAACAGTTAGTATAATATAAAACATATAAACCAACATTATTCCCTGAACGTACATTATAAGAGTTTTATTTTCTATAAAAAAAAACAAGGTAAATTAGATTCTTTCATGGTGACCCTTATTCATACAAGGGTTGCTTGTCCCTACAAAATACCTTTTGATGTCGTAAGTGAAACGTTTACTGAGATTTAATGATATACCTACTATTTCCAAAAAAACACGTATACTAGAAATAAAGTGTTTTGATGTTCCCGTAGATTGCTAAATGATTTAGGTAACATACAATGCAGTGATTTGAGCATTCAGATTTCAGCGCAACGCAGAGCCATTCGCGACGCAAGTCAAACTGCAAAGAGTTGCACTGAGCGAGCTTTTATGATTATTATTATATTATATTATATTAGCCGCGCCCCGCCCCGCGGTTCCACCCGCGTATTTCTCATTCCCGTGGGAGTGTGGTGATAAATTAAAGCCTATCTGTTATTCAAGTGCATAAGCTATATAGTTATAAAGTTTAATGAAAATCCATTCAGTAGTTTTTATGTGAAAGAGTAACAAACATCCATACATACAAACTTTCGCTTTTATAATATTAGTAGGATTAACCGAGCCCCGCGGTTCCACACGCGTACTTACTATCCCTGTGGGAGTACGAGGATAAATCCTATGCATTATTCCTATACTATGTAATTGTAAAGTTACATTAAATTCAGTAGCTTTTGCGTAAAAGTGTAACAAACATCCATACGACTATAAATTGTCTAACGATGACTCCCAATAACCCCAGATTTCATCTGATACTGTCACGAATAATTTGTTATTTCTATTTGCTAAATCTGTATACTTATGATAATATTGTGTTATTGTAAATTATATATTATATTGTACATTTTTTTATTTTTTTGTTCTTTTTAAAATAATTGTTATGCGTTTACTCTTTTTATATACTGATGCACGGGTTTTTTAAAAATTATTATTACATGTAATTAATTGATGATGAACTTAAATGAGAATAAGCTTAAACCATGTTAGATAAATTATGAAAGTCCAACAATCTAAAATAATCTAATAAAATACATTTCCATAAAATGGAAAATGTAATTAAAATATAACATTCACACGGGGCGAGATTCATTAAAATGACAATAAAACTGAAACACTGCTCGTTTTAAATTTGAAATGTTCATTTTTACGAAAACTTATCTGCCCGTGAAAAAACGTTTTTTTTAAATTCCAAACAATTATCCTTGCTCCCTCATCCGTAGAAAGTGATAAAACGATGAAAAGATGATATATAGATGGACGGTCCGTTTCATGGAAAAAAAGGGGGAACCTTTATGTTATGTTCTTTCTCTTGCGTGTTCACAACATACATATTTTTAAACAAACACGGCTTAAACAAACACTGAGCTTGCATATATTTTTATGTTCATACAGTATGTTCTTGTTATGTCAGTGTTTTCAATAGATATTTTACTTTGGTACTAGCTGTTGCCCGCGGCTTTGCCTGCGTTGGGGAAAAATCCTTTTTTTGGTGTGTTACCCTAAGTAGCTTTAATGTCTAGTACCTCCGAAAATATGTGTACAAAGTTTCATGATGATCGGTTGAGTAGTTTTCACGTGAAAGCGTAAAAAAATTCCTACTTTGACATTTATAATATTAGTATATATTAAGGAATATGGATTAATAAAATATTCTGTGAGCAAACATTTTCACGCTATTGAAAAAATGTTGAATTAACCCTTAACAAAAAAAGAGATAAGAAAAAACAAAATATTTATAAAGAAAAAAGTAAAACTTTAAAATTACTAAAAATTCCCCAAAACCATTTCCATTAAACTAAATTTTAAATTAATTTTACTTATTAAAAAATAGGTAACACATACTTTTATTCTAAGTCAATAACTTGATAAGCACATCTTTTACTTTTAACTTCATAAGTTTTTACCTAACCCGACGTGTATTGTGCTTAAAAGCATTTAAATTTTTCAAAGATACAGTGAAGCACTGTCTGAACGACCGCGTCTAATTTACTAGAGATAAAAAACTTTAACCACATGCCTCTCGGAAACTGCAAAAGAATTATAATTGTGAACAAATACTACGTTTATATTTTTCACATAAAATGTGTTTAGATATTTCTTTTATCTACATACTCGCTTTATAATGAAAAATATTACATTTTCATACGTGTATTTTTTCCTAGTATTAAGTTTAATCTCACGTATAAATAGTAACTAAAATTTCAATTAAAATTTCTATTATAAATATTAAGCAACAATGAGTCCATGTTTAATTACACCCGTATACACAAACAATACTATGAGGTGTCATAGTACTCCCGAACGCATAGAGTCATTCAAACCAATTCATCGACAATACTTAAGTGACATCCGCCACTGTGAGTCTGTCAAACCCGACTATTGACATGAGGAGCGCATAGATAGTAGCGTTCTTTGCATAGTGTTGTTTCATTAGTTAGCCAAGTATGCTTCTTGAATACAACACCCGATTTCAAGAAGCGTACTCTCTCTAGCTCCGTACCTAGTTCATAAGAACTTGTGCTACAGGCACTCATCATCATCATAAGGCCTTTAACCGTTCACTGCTGAACATAAGGCCTCCATCAATGAACGCCACGACGATCAATCTCTTGCCACTCGCATTCCAAACGGACCGGCTACCGCACGGAGATCGTCTTTCCACCTGATTAATGACTGACCAACACTACGTCTACCTAAACGCGGCCTCCACTCTCGAACCTAAATGGCCCACCGGCCATCCGTTCTCCTGAGTGTTTGTATACCTACACATACTACTTACCTAATAAACATGTTGACAAGCTTGATCTTTGTCTTCTTTCGAGTACCTACTCGTAGATTAACTTTTGCTTTTAGATTCAGACCGTTGAAGGAAAACATCGTGAGGAAACCTGAGTGCCACGAGATTGTAAGTCTTTGAATGCGTGTGGTTCGCCAAACCGCGTTGGGCCAGTGTACCGGTGAACTATGGTCCAACACCCTCTTCGACTAATTTCAAACTTCAGAAATCAGGTGTGCCTAGATGTGGGACATATTATTATATAGGTCGATGCTTTCACAGATTTCACACAAATCGTCAAATCTTTAAAATATTTGTTTTTTTTTAATGATAAAAACATTTTTAAATGAAATGACTTTAACAAGCTATCGCTCATCAATACTCCTCATCAAGGTATATTTTTAATGAACACCACTGAAAGTTAGTTCTCGCGATAATTTAGAAAATTTGTGTTTATTTATCCCTTATTACTCAACTGCTGTATGTATTCTGAAACTTTACGAATATATTTTTTTCAATGCAGCACAATTTTAGGATTAAAAAAATACTGATACTTTAAATATATAGTAGCTATATTCGAAATTATTTCTAGACTATATAATTAACTAAAATAAACTGCTATTAGCTCCTGCGTATTTTCAGTCAAAATATTTAATAGAGTTTTAACGTTCAAGAAGGTTTGCGTGCTGGCGTTAATTTGTGTGGGTGCCTTATCGTGGAGCCTAATGTTCAGTGTAACGCCGCTTCCGACATGAAAACTGCTCCTATTGTGCCCAAGGCCCACATGGACATTTTCAAAACTTAACATACATATCGACTTTATTCTAATTATGAGGTGGTTAGAGATTTTAATATTCGTTGATTTTATTTTTTTGTAGAAAAAAACGGAATCACGTTTATAACTTTTTGGTCGCGGAAAATGCTATAGGTTCGCGTCGCCAACATGTGAAATTTTAAATTTGAATGAAAATTTGAAATTTCTTAATGTAATTCTAAATTATACATTTCCGTTCAGTTGGCTGTTCCTATGACTGCCATTCTTTTTTAGTTTTGACAATTTTTCCTAGATTTTTTTTACTTCTAAGTAAATTATATAAATCGAGTAAACATAAGACAATAAATAATTAATCATATAAACACAAAAAAAAAAACAAAATGATCAGAAATTTTATTTTTATAGTTACGCACGCATACTATAGTTACTAAATTTATTATACAACGAACTTTAAACTAGAATTTTAACCATTAGAAACAAAGTTATTTTAAACTTTATTAAAATTTGCTATCAACTATTTTTAAAACTATAACTTAGCTAGACAAAATTTTAAATACGATAACTACTGTTTTCTCTTTACGTGAATTTCACCCATAATGAAACAAAAAGTAAAAATAATGAAACAAATTTTAGAGTAGAGTAAAAATCTTTATACACATCCGATAAAGTCCATATAATTTGTTTCAAACAAAAAATATTACAATTATTTCAGACTACAATATACAAAGAATGGATCTACTAACTTATTTAAATATCGACATACGTTGTTTCAAATAAAAAATATTACAATTATTACAGACTGCAATCTACAAAGAATGGATCTACTAACTTATTTAAATATATACATATACATACGTTATTATTAATATATACATATACATACGACATACGTTGTTTCAAATAAAAAATATTACAATTATTACAGACTGCAATCTATAAAGAATGGATCTACCAACTTATTTAAATATCCACATAAGTTGTTTCAAATAAAAAATATTACAATTATTACAGACTGCAATCTATAAAGAATGGATCTACCAACTTATTTAAATATTAACATAAGTTGTTTCAAATAAAAAATATTATAATTATTACAGACTGCAATCTATAAAGAATGGTTCTACCAACTTATTTGAAAGGTTATTCATGAAAACGCATTTCTACTATCAATTCCTAAAATGAAGGGATTGTTGACTCATTGATGACTCGGTGCAGAAGCGCACACAGCTTAATCATGTTACTGCCTTTGACAGATAAATCCTATCAGGCATGCCTAGAATATTCTAGTAAGGCACAGTTTATGGGCTTTTAAGCTTAGTAATTATTTTGAAATTGGAGAAATAAATTCAAAAAATGTTGATACACTTTTATTATCAAACATTTTACGCTGACAATTTCGTTCATTGAGAAAAGCCTAAGAGAGACCCTATTTTATAGATGTTTCTTAGACCATTTCTAGATGTTTCTTATTGGACGCCAAAATAACTGACGATCCGCCAATCGCAACTATTTTTTTAACACCGAAAAATGAACTGAAGCATCCCGCTGGGGAGTGGGTTTCCCCGGGTATGTGAGACTCGCTGCGCCCTAAAGATAGTAAGTGGACGCAGCTCTACCCACTAAAAACCGGCGAGAGCGTCCAATGCCGCCTTTGGTGAGGTGCCTCGGATCTACCAAAGCTGCTCTTTTACCCCCTCTTCTTATAAGAAGGGTTCAAAGAGTCCCCTTGGCTCAATTCGCTTCGCTCAAGGCTCACCCTGGGATACTGAGCCCCACCGCTACGACAAAGCCTGAACCATGGTGGGGACTATCTTGTATATTTCCGTCTTCGAATTCTTTTCATACTTGTTTGCAAAAATTCTCAAGATAACACTTAAAAGTGCTTTTATTAAAATCTTTAAGTCATTTCATATGATAACCCGCTAAAATGCAACACATTGATATCATTTATATGTTTTTTTGAAAAGCCTTGCGAATACATTATTGAAACAGGCCTTTTGATGACTCCCCAAAGCCCAACATAGATACACGCCAATATGTCTATTGACTATCGATCTTTTATAAAATGCTCTTTATGAACAGTCATCTGATTGAACGATGATGACCCATTTTATTTGTGAATAAATATTATCCAGCATTTTGTTAACTCGACCTGACACACTTTAATATTAAATAGGTCCAAAGCAAGCCGCTTTTGCGATAAAAAACCAGACAAACGGAAATACGAGTCGCTAGACGAAAGTTCCGAAAAAAGTTACCATCATCATCAGCCTTTATTACTCCACTATTGAATGAACGCCAAGATGACCGATCATCGTTGCTACTCGCATCCAACACGATCGGCTTTTTATGTAATTTAAAATTAATATTATTAAGTACTATTTTACTCAAGCTATGAAAATTTGGAAAGAGGCTAGGTTTATCGTTATGAATCTATGTCGATTTCAACTGTAAGAGTGGTCATGCCACTGGATTCTTTACGCAATTGCAGGTTCAAATCCCTTTACTTTGATGTCGTTACAAATCGTCAGAAGTCCGAGAATCTGACAACCAGTCTTATCGCGGGGTGTCGTATCACCCAGTTACTGGGTTGTGGAGGTCCGACAGCAGTCGCTCCATGTAAAATACTGGTATTCAGCTAAATCTGCTTAGACTGGAAGTCGACCCCAATATATAGTTAGGAAAAGGCTAGGCAGATGATGATATTATGTATTTGACGGGGGAAGGTCCTCGCCATCATCATTAGCACTCATGGTCTTTAGTTGTGGGCGTCGGTGGGTAGTGTCGGATGAAGAAAGTAGACTTGCTCACTTAATTGTATTTTATTACTTTGTTACAAATTAGATAGGCACAATAGAAAAGTAGGCACGTATAACTAGGTACGTATCGTAGAATGCGAGATGGTTTAGCGACGACCGCTCGCACTGCCCGCCAAGCAAAGAATGACCCCTCTGTCGGTGGTGTGCGCGCCTCGCCAACTCCATCGAGCACCACCAGGTGGCGCTGGCATACCGGATACGACTCGATTGCGACATATTTATATACATTAGTTCTTAAATTTGTTTTTAACTAGTATCCGCATTCAGTTTCTAGTATCCGTTTATAGTTGGTACGAACTTACCAGGAAGTTAGGTTAAAGTGGTGTCATTTTTGGATATTCAAAGTCTAAGTCAAAGTCAAATTTTTTATTCAAAATAATACCATCAAAGTATCTTTTTGAACGTTAATTGAGTCTACCACCGGTTCCAAAGCAAGTCCACTGAGAAGAATACTATACTACTATAGTAGTATAGTATATAAGAAGAATTCAGCAAGAAACTCTGTTGGGTTGCTCCTTTCAAAATATAGTATACAATTTTTATAAAAATACACAAAATACATTTATAAAAATTCATGTATTGTAGTCAATTTGACTGCGCAGTTTTCACACCATACGTGAACTACATTTATATCCAAACGTCGATATCGACGAATGGTAACACGACGCTTCCATTTTGGAACTTTGGTAATTATTGTATCATTGCACAATGTCCCATTTAGATCGGTATATGCGTGAAGTGAGTGCTAACAATATCCTCGTCGAGCGATGGACATTCAAATTATGCTAACGTTAAAATATCATTGTTCGTTTGAGTAAGTTTTTATTAGTGGAAATGGACAAGAAGAATCACTTGATAGTAATGATTTGGTTCCTAGCATTGAAAAGTTATCTAATATATAAATAATACTAATAATACGAAATTTATAAGTTTGGATATTTTTTGTTTGTTGCTTTTTCACGCAAAATATGCTGAATAGATTTGGATGAAACTTTATAATAATATAGCTTAGATATCAGAATAAGACACAGGCTATAATTTATCCCCGTACTCCCAGTTTGAAGTACGCGGGGTAGTTTTAACAAAATACATAGTAGGTATAGTATTGGTGCAGACATCTACATTTATCATACAAATAATACGTACTTAGCAGGATTTGAACTCGCGATCGCTGTATAAAGTGTCCAATAGCTGGTATCAGCGGTACCCATTCAAGCTTATCCTTTATTGTACTGCAAGAAATACAAAAAATTTATAGTAGAAGTTAATGCAGAGGGACTAAGATTCAAATCCAACATATTAGAAATCTACCGTTTGTCTTGGCGTTCATTGAGGGAGGCCTATGTTCAGCAGTGGACGGATTAAGGCTGATGATGATGATGATGATGATATTAGAAACATTTCGCGAACTCAGAAAATGATTTATTCTAACTAGAATCATTTACTAATTCATATACACAGCTAAGTGTTAAAGAGCTTATGATTTCACGTTTCAAGCGTTCACCTTAATTGTTAACACGACGCCATTATTAAAATGCGACTATCACGGAAAATGTCAAAATAATGAATACAAACATTATCGTTATAAAAATTGAACCATCGCGTGTGTGAATTAATTAATTAAAACTGAAATCGTAACATTGTAATAGATAAGGTTACTCGCTTTGAGTATTTTTAAAATAACACGAAAATATGATATTTCGTAAAGGAAAATATGTGTTAGTTCCCAGTCATCTAACTGTCTCTGTGCTAAAATTTATGTTGATCTGTTTCTTGGTTGCAATTGCATTATCAAAAAGAAATATTATAACCAAGTTTCCACTTCTAAAAGTATTTTAAATGGATACCATGTTTTTACCTTTTATCTCCTGAACAAGACATTTGTAGATAATTTAGCAATATCGACGTAATACCAAAGTCGTTTTCCTTTAAATGTTGCTATGCTTTTAGCACTCACGGGAAATAGTAAATGATGAACAATTTTAAAAGAGAATATAAAATATATGCATAATGCATATGCATAATAGCATATAGGCTATAATTTATCCCTGTACTCCCACGGGAACGGGAAGTACGCGGGTGAAACCACGGGGCACTGCTAGTGTATTATAAAACTTGAATTTACATTTATTCATATTATTATATTAATCATGATATTGGTAATACTTCTTGTTGAAAAATGTCAACTTCCTTATTACGTATAAAATAAAAGTGCTAAGGTATTTCCCCTAGCAACACCGGAGGTACTACGTGTTTTAAAGTATATTAAGCCACTTGCAGGCGTGACGGTATAACGACCCTACTTTACTCGTTTAATGGCGGACTTTCCTTACTATAGCAAAGTTAGCTGTGCTTCGTAGTGCAGTGAACCGCAGCTAACTTCTTTACAGTTGCCGGTTAGAGTCATCGATGATTTAGTTATTGCAACCAAATTCTCGTCCTGGACAGTAGGAGTCTTGGTCTAAGTTTTCATTTTTGTTCTGTAATTACCAACTAGAATCAGCTGTTATAATTATTATATAATTTTTATAATTTAAAAGCGTCAATATAAAATGCTGCTTTATCAGCATTGTTTTAACAATATATACTTATATTTATTACGAGTAGTATATAATTGTTATATTATTATTTTGATGTTAGGGTGTAAAATTCGGATTTTAAGTGAGCCATTTCAATTCAATCCTAACACGTGCACCACAATGATACTTTGAATTGTAACATAAACTACGTCAATAATCTTACAATAACACAGTTAAAATTTTCAAAATATTTGATCATACAAAATAATTCAATTTTTCCTTGTCTCATGACTTCGTGTTTAAATTGTAGTCTACCCCTACGTTTTTGTAAGTCCTTTATCCTGAATCAACATCGCGAAAAACTCGCTCACTTGTTTAAGTTATGGGCGTCTCCATCATTGACTAGAAGATTGATACGTTGACAACTAAGTGAAAAAAATATAAAAAAATGGGATGTCTAAACTGCTCATAATATAAAAAATGTATTATTATACTTTCCTGTATGATACAATTAGAGTTACAGTATTTTACTTAGCTCTAAAAATTATACACAGTCTTAAATTCTCTTTGATAAAAGCCTATGTAATGCTTTCATTACATTAAAATCAAGTGTCATCGCTGTAATTTCCTTACGCATATTTATAATATAATATTTCCTTTTAAGATACTTTATTTTTTCTACTAGATCCTGTGGCATATTTCAAACTTGTAATTTTAAATTATTAATAGCTATTGCCCGCTGCTTCGCCCGCGTTAGCAAAAAAATATTTTAAATGTATCTATGTTGAGTACTTCTAATACCTACTAAAATATGTGTACAAAGTTTAATGATGTTCGGTTGCGTAGTTTTCGCGTGAAAGCTTAACAAAAATTACGGATGTTTTTTTTTCACATTTATAATATTAGTAAGGATCAATTTATTTCACAAATATTACTAAAGTATATTTTAAAAATATAACATCATACCTAAACAGTTTTATTGTTCAGCATTTATATATCGCACTATAATATTCAAAGTACAATATTTCAGGCAGCAGGTGTGCGGATCAGAAATTGTCTCGCCGGCAAATATAGGAGGCCATTATTATAGTTGCGTAGTTTTCCCGCCCTTCTTGACATATCGCCGATGTGCGGCACGAAGGAAAACAGTTTTTCATTGATTCAGTGCCACATCTGACGACAAAACGCCCCGGGCTTTCGATTCTGATGACCTGACTTGACATTTTTATTGCCGGCAATATTTCTACGGCCTCCAAGGCATTCCCGTTTACGGATGGTGGAGAAATATGTTACAGGATGTAAGGATGTTACGGTAAATTACATTGTTTTGAACATTAAGACATTAAATGTTTGAATTCTATTCTTTGTCTATTACATGCTAATATTTAAATTAGAAAGACTACAGTTATCGTAATTATAAACGTTCTTCTGTCCACTGTAAATAGGACTTTCTAGGAACGACACGATTGTCGTTCCGTCTCCCATCAAACAAGGTCCTTGGACCTAATTAAACTCTTAATCAACTATAATATAAAGCTAATATAATTTTAAAACGTGCAGCAATTCATTGATGGCCATGATTAAATTAATTAATATCTCAGTCAAAATTAATAATAAAGCATTTTCTATTTAAGCTGTTCATCAATTCATGCCACGGAATTATTTAATGTAATTTATTTAAATAAAAAATGATATAGTTCAAATATTATTTTTTCTATTTCTTCCCTTTATTTCATATTACGTGCAGTCTAAGAGGTTATCAAAGGTCATCATTTTGTGAGGAATGTTCTTTTGACACACAGACCCCTTTCCTTATTCCGAGTATCATTTGTTCAGAATTTATCAAGGAAACAACTAGCCTTTCTTCAAGACAAAAGTTAAGCAACTGTCAAACTATGTTCCTTATGTTCGAAATAAAACATTGTTTGTCATGATTGATCAAAAAAGTTCTCTTCCATCGACATAGTATATATTCCATCAATTATCTGTCAAGTATTTTGAGGACATAATGTCTGTATACTATATTGTAGAATATTTTCTATATTATAATGGCTTCATTGGGATATACAAACACAAATTTGGGGCCCTATTAAAAAGATAATGTTCATGCTATAATGTAAATATGCTATTACTCAATAAGTAATACTACTGCAGGTTCTCACCAGGTCGGGGGTACCGTACGGTATTGTGGGCTGCAGCGACCGCTCTGGCCGGCGACCCCCCGTGGGAACTCGTGTCGGAAGTTCTGGCCAAGACATACTCCTAAGTCTCGGATAGGAAGTGTCTGGGCTTGACCCCTTCGTCAGACGGGTTCTTACGGGTCTACCGGCTAGCGCAGGAAGCGTTAATGCGGAGGTAGATGGAGGACCTGGCGAGTCAGCCGTATGGCAAACGCCTAACGGCTGCTCTGCGCCCGGTCCTTGAGTGGTGGATGCGCCGTAAGCGCAAGCCCCTCACGTTCCGTCTGACGCAGGTTCTCACCGGGCACGGATGCTGTGGTGATTACTTGTGCCGGACGGCCCACAGGGAGCCTACGACTGGATGTCACAATTGTGGCGCAGCGGTGGACTCTGCCCAGCACACACTCGAGGTGTGCACGAGATGGGCGGCGCTGCGTCAGGATCTGACGTATGTTATCGGACTAGTCTTTGTCGAGCGTCATCACCCCGATGCTCGGCTGAGACGAGTCCTGGACGGCAATGGCCTCCTTCTGTGAGACAATGATGTCCCAGAAAGAAGGCGACGAACGGGTGAGAGAGGAGACCTACCTGTGTACCTATGCAAAACCCTGGAATGGTGCGAAAGCATTTCCATTGTGACATAAAAAAAATACTACTGGAACAACAGTAATTAGGTATACTGGGGCCCCGTGAGTGAGCTAGGATGCCGAGCTTCCCGCGAGTGAGCTAAATTATCTCGTCGGGTTTGAAACAACTGAATGTGTTACTAAACTGTACGAAATTAACTACGTAAGCATTCGCTTGATTTTATTCTAATCTTTATTTAAAACGCTGCGACTACAATTAAAAACCTGTTATATTTATTATACATTGTATATGTAACAAGTAGGTGCTTCTGGGATCATAAAGATATTCTACATAATATATATTTATCTTAATCTATCCAAACATATACACAAAATAATTTTATATGGTATCACAGATAAAAAAGATAAAAAAAAGCATAATAAGCATATTTACAGTATTTCGTTGTAATAGAATATAAAAAAAATACGCAATATACAATTTTGAATTTAAACACAATCATGATGATAAATATTCATGAGCTAAGTAAGCCTTCTTGAGGGCCTGATGGATGGCGGGGTGACCCAATGTTTCAAAATAAGCCTTCCAAGTACTTACTTTGGTTTACAAACATTTTTCTTCGTTTATGTATTAAATTTCTGTTGAAAATCAGTACGGATAGTATTTATATATATTTTTTAATATAATACTTCCATAATGTAGAATACTCTCTTTTTATAGATATTTTTAATATATATTGATATTTTAATTATGATCTATTTGCTAAATAATACCATTTCTTTTACATGGATAATAGAATTTTAATAACTCTCGAAAAAAGTATACAATATTAAAATTACGAACAGCAATGAAGATTGTGAAATAAACAACATTTCCTTAGTATTGCCAGCATGTAATTTCCGTTAATGCTTTCCGAATTCCGTTGATTTTTGTCTATATACCCGGCGCACGGCGGAAACACCTAAATCTAGGAATTTTCCCCCGGGAAATGCGGCTAACGCCAAGATCGCTCCGAGGGAATTTTTGGCACATTTATCTTGCACTTCCTCCGCGGAATAATGAGAGTTAAATGCTTAACTTCAGCTACATCCGTTGTAGATTCAAGATTGATTTTCCTTGAAGAGCGAGCCAAAAATTAACATTATACTCGTATTTCTCTTGCTTAACATTGAAAATATTTTTGACGTAACAGTTATTAAATTACATCTCGGAATTTATGATTTTTTCTAGTTTTTTTAATTAATATTTTTATTCATGAGTGCAAGGATAATGGGAGAAGAATATCCACGCTGGTCCTTTTTGGATGTTCCTGAACGGGGTGAACCATCTTGGCGTTCAGCTACTTTTTACTAGGTACAGCGGTGAATGTATAAAGGCTGATAATGATGATTATACATATATTAATATTAAAAGATTTAAATTGCGATGTAGCAGAAACGTTTAAAATACTGATAGAAATAAAAATGAACTATAAAACACATATTGTAATCCTCACTAACATTATAAATGCGAAAGTAGGGATGTTTGCTACGCTTTCACGCGAAAAACTACTCAACCGATCATCTTTTTACACGTATTGTCGGAGCTACTAAAAGTAACATAGGATACTTTTTTGTTGAAAAAAAAATGAATAACGCGGACGAAATCGCGAGCAACAGCTATAATTAAAATAACATGGGGATGCTATGAAGATGAGAATAGGAAATGATCATCAGCCTATAAATAAAACGCTTAAAAGTTTCCACTCAACTTTTAACAATAAAAGCGAGATGTGAAATTATGTAATTTTCACACCCACAGCTTTGGGATTCGACTTAAGGACACCCGGTGTGAAAAAATGCTCCATTAACTTTATCTTTTGAACAAGGCTTGTGATGAATCTTACCCTTTTGTTAACATTATTTTTCCCTTCAATATAAAATTTATTGTTACCAATTAAAAATAATTCATGATCATCAGCATCATCTTCATCGACCGTTATTTTTCCTACCTCTGGTATGGTGTCTTCTCGAAATCAGGCGAGGAGACGTGTTGGGACAAAATTCACCTTTGCGCGGGCCCAATTTGATTGACTTCCCGACACCCTTAAAGACAAGTCTTTAATATAATCTCAACAGGCATCAAAGTTTTCTCGCAATATTTTCTTTCAGCTGTTAAGCAAGCGATGTTCCCTTTTTTAGGTGCAAGAGGTTATTAAGAAAAACCTATGACCATGACTAGACAATACCAGACCTCCCACTTTAAAGCCCAGTCAATAAAAAAAAAAGAAGAATCAGAGTTGAGTTGCTTTTTTTTTCGTAATCAGCCAAATAATTAAAATTGTATTTGATGATTAAGCTGTTGATCTCTTTGTTCCGAATTACCGTATAATAATACTATTAACTAGCATCCTAACTGTTAATAAAGAGTGGACAAAGGTTACAAAATATATATTAATGGTTTTTAAGTCTAGTAACACAAATATAATGATATCTGCTTTTTTTGATAAACTAATATTTTAGATTTCGACTGTTGTTATTTTAGAGAAAATAAATGCATTTGCAACTTTGTTTAATCACAACTTGCTATGTGTTTTATACAGTGAATATTTTTTACGGATTTAATGGCGGTTTATTAAGATAACATAACTCCCTTTGAATCAAGAGATAAAAAAAAATTAACATCAGAGCAACAATATAAAACAATATTTATAAAATTATTTCAATAATATTATTTTTAGCTAGTGAATGAAAAAATCTTACCTTATTTTTAATTTCATAATGCAAAGTGGTGATGTCATTTATCATTATTCTTGCCACCTTTTCTATTTTTTTTTTTAGATGACGCAGCGGAAATCCTTTACGACCATACCAGGGCCTGGGTAGGCGCGCTGGCGTGTGTGGGGACTCGCATTTGGGTGCCCTACCCCACTAAAACCGCTGCGTGAGCCTTCAGCCGCTATATTTGAGGGACCCGGATCTGGGCAGGCGACGGGATACCCTCAGCGACAGACTGGTCTCGGCAAGACCAGATTCTCCACAATAGGGGACTGCCCAGCTACGACTTGGCAGTCCCCACGAAGTCGTGTCTAGCAGGACCCGGGTTCCCATCCCGAGCCCGACACGAGCACAGGGGCGTTATTGGAAGCGCATTAAGTAGCGCCTCCGACGCACCCCCGTTCGTCGTCTACGGGGGGAGGTCACGTCAGCGGCCTCCTCTCTCACCCGTTCATCGGCCTCCTTCTGGGACATCACTGTCTCGCAGAAAGAGGCCATTGCCGCCCAGGACTCGTCACACCCGAGCATCGCGGTGATGACGATCGACAAAGACAATTCCCCACTAGTAATAGGCCTCGTTCAATGAACACCAAGACGGCATTGTCTGAGCAATATTATTATTACAAGATTTTTTTATACCGGTGTAAAACCGACCACGAATACAACTTTTACTATTTTTATCGTGGTAAGTTTTTCACATTCCAGACGTTGAATAAATAAATAACTATATACACCGCTATAAAATTCGTAAAAGTTGTTTCATTATAATAAGACATTCACATAACTGTCAAGTAAACGTTTATCAAAGAGTTGAATAATCGAATGACATTGACACGCAAATCAAAGTAATATATTGTAATATTGTGGTAATAATATGTTGTTATATTTTTATGATAATAATATTTAACTAATTGTAGCAGAGAAGATTGTAATATTATATCAAAATATTATTGTTCATATTGTTATAATACTATGTACGGTTCATTTAATCACAAGAGTGAGTGAACCGTTATATATAAACAAACTACATATAAGTTAACGTACGTACGAAAATATAATATATCCTATATAACATCATCAATATTATATTTGACACATAAGCCTGGGGTATATTATAAAAAATATAATATAAGCAAACCAAAATAGTACAGGTATATTTTTATTTAAATAAATTCTTAAATCATGTTTATAATTTTGCACATAAATCATATTTTTTGCTTATGAATTTCATCCTAAATAGATAAATGCAGATCGTAAAATAATATTATAAATGAAATCATTTTAATACATGGTTCCTCCTGCGACTAATATTCGCAGTCGCATTCGCGTTGTAGACTTATTACATCTGATATCAAAGAACCATCCCCAAAAGTGGAGCACGGCTAGAAAAGTATGTAACAATGACAACGAAAAACTCACTCTTGTATCTCGATAGCGGATCTCATAAAACATTAAAGACGTTATTAATGGCCAGTGGTATATTTCACCAAGATTGTTTTCTGATTAATAAATGAATAGTCTATATACTCACTAGATTGATACTATTACCGCAACATAATTAATCGGCTCGCGTTTTTATCCGATAGCTATAAAAATAATTTATTCATGACAAGGTAATTACAAAGATACGGTGTATACGCTCAGTGTCATTCGAGACCTCGAGAAAGATGGACTTTAGTAACAAAGTGGTGATTGTAACCGGTGCTAGCGCTGGCATTGGTGCAGCTACGGCTATATTATTTGCTAATCATTCAGCGAACGTTGTTCTTGTGGGAAGAAATGTTGAATCATTAAACAATATATCAAAAAAATGTGAAGAAATCAAAGGAATAAAACCTCTGATAGTTAAAGCTGAACTAACAAATGACGAAGATATTAAAAGTGTAGTGGTGAAGACTATAGAAAAATATGGACGTATAGATGTTTTGGTTAACAACGCGGGAATGGCATTAATGACTGATATTAGAGATGGTATAGAGAATTATGATAAGATTATGAATACAAATACTCGATCAGCTTACTATTTGACAAGTTTAGCTGTACCGCATTTGATAAAAACGAAAGGAAATATAGTAAATGTTTCTAGTATTGCCAGTATGAAACCTATTTGTGATGTCAAATTTTTAGCATATGGCATGTCGAAAGCTGCTATGGATCATTTCACGAAATACTTAGCTTTGGAGCTGGGTCCACTTGGAGTGAGAGTGAATTCTGTTAATCCAGGAGCAACGAAGACAGAATTTGTTAAAACAGCTGGGTTAGGCAATCCAGAAACCATAGCTTCCATACGTAACTCTACGATTCCACTTCGCAAGATGGCGGAAGCCGAGGAAGTAGCTGATTTAATTGTATATATAGCAAGTGACCGCAGTCGAAGCATCACGGGTAGCATTTTAGTTATAGACAATGGTGAAATCTTAGCGTAGTTCCAGCTTATTGTTTTTATTTAAATATGCAATTCGATTTAAATGATGACTGTGATGAAAATGATGTTAATCCTAATGATAATTACAAAAAATTGAAAATAAATAGTGATATTATATAACACAAAGTGGATTTATTGCTATATTTAAACAATTTTATTTTTAGCCTTACATGCACTTAAAATTACAATTTATGAATAAGTTTATCGAGGAGAATAAATTTCCATAATATAGTATACTAGCGGACTCGACAGACTTCGTTCTGTCAAAACAATTAATTTGCAATAAATCAAATTGCAATTTCAAATTTGAAAAATAAACTATCCTATCTTTTAAGTTGGAGAAAAGCACACATTTTAAAAGAAAAAACATTAAAATCGGTTAAGTGGTTTAGGAGTCCATTGAGGACAAACATTGTGACACGAGATTTATATATATTAAGATTATAAAAAATATTATTATTCATATTTATTTTTAGGGGGCAAATGATATGTATCAACTATGGTTCATTTGGGGGTGAAAGATAAGCTATTTTTAACCGACTTCAAAAAAAGAAGGAGGTTATCAATTCGTCTGTATGTTTTTTTTTTTGTATGTTTGTTACACGATTACTCCGCTGTTTGAGAATGGATTTTGGTGATTCTTGTTTTATGAATGTGAAAGTGCTTGAATTTAAAATAATATTAAAATACTTCGAAGTGAAGTAGAAGTATACTAATTCAAATTGGGTATTTTTGGAGTCGGTACCAGCCAAAACATCGATGCCCTTCACAGAAATCTACTCAATATTTGGTGTATGTGATTGATCATTAAAATATCCTCTTTGGCTGGCACCGACTCCAAAAATACCCAATTTGAATTAGTATACTTCTACTTCACTTCGAAGTATTTTAATATTATTTTAAATTTTTTAGTTGCACATAAATTAAGGTATAGTTTTGAAGTTCCTTTTTGGTTTTTTATTTAAAATTATTTTTTTTATTTTTAGTTTGAGAAATATTTATTAAAACATAATATAATTTTAGTTACCGAAGATCTTAAAATTCGAAAGCCGAAATGAATATGTACAAAAACACATAAATATATTATGTTAAATACATTTGAGTACAGACAAAATTCACGCAGAAAAATGAAGCTGCAAATCATCGTTGTGCAAATTAAATAAAAAATACTTTTATAAATTTAGTTTTATTTTTGTTTTATGTCACAGTTTAAAAATGTGATTATAGTCATCGCCACTTTAGAAGTCCGATAGACGCGGCGCTGCGGTATCATAACTCAATGTTGCCAATTTATAGTGTAATGATTTTCCACCTAGACTTAGTACAATAAAAAATTTAAATAATTATAGGGCCTATGGTCAGTAGTGGATTGATAAAGACTGAGTATGATAATAATGACAAAAATAATTATAGCAGCAAAATAAAAATCTCCCTGCCAGTTTTTAGTAAAATAAAACATTTTTTTGTAAATATTTCATTTGTATTTTTTACGTATAACCGATTAGTAGAATTCATCTAAAACAAGCTTCTTCGGATGTGTTCGGCTTTTGCCAGGAGTGACGATTTTCTCAGAAGTAAATGCTGCCATTGTTACTTCCTTTGTTATTCGACCTTTTTTACAGAAACACCTGAAAATATAATTCATCTGAACAAGGTTTTAATTCTTTTACCTTGTATTTATATTCATATAAAATATCATAAGATAAATGTAGGTATAGAGTGATAATATTTTAACCATAAATTAGGCAAAAATAAGTGACTCTGGCATCTCTAAAATTTTCCCGTCATGTCAGTGACATTTATAAACATATTATTCAACGGGGTTAATTGTTGTTTATTTTTACTTTCTAATTCACAAAATTATTTCAGTTTAATGATCATTATACGGCCTTCACTTTATACACCTCACTTTATATTATATGCTCCATATTTCACGTAAAACAATTTAAAATATCACAACTTCTTACTCCAGACAGACGTCAAGATGTCAATGTTGTCAAATTTAGTTCGGGCATTAGTCGTAGGGCTTCTAAAGTGGCGATGACTATACCTACAGTTGGTATTTTTCCAGTGACATTAAATGTTTTTAATTATTATGTTATTTTCCATCTTTATAGCATTCAGTTAAGATATTATCACAATAATTATCTTTAAATAACGTACAAGTATAAAGCGACTTAATAAGTGCATTAAGTCTAAATTCGAGTTTGAGTATTGAGAATACCATTTTTTTTAACTTATTATTATTATAATAATAATAATAAGTTTTAAAAAAATGTCTATGACTGACCTGTTGACCAAGTGGCAAGTGACCCTAACTGCTAAACCAAAAGGTCGTGGGTTCGATTCCCACATAGAACAAAATAATGATTATGTAATCAGCAAAATCATTTGTTTCGTAGTCTGGAAGTAATATGTGTACATATTTAAAAGTATTTAAGTATATTATAATATCAGTTGTCTGGTTGCCACGATACAAGCTTTGCCTATTTTAGGATCAGATGGCCGTGTGTGAATTGTCCCCACATATTATATTAATTATTATTATAATTTATCTCAAATAATTTAAAGTTTTACTAACTTTTTTTTTAGTTTTTTTTATTGCCAGTAACTACGTTAATTTAGGCCCCGCACATACGTGTCACCAACCACAGCCAGGCTGGTGGCATGCAACAGCAACTTCACACACCTATTCGTCAAGTGCAGTTAGGTAGTTTATGTTGATAATTATGTCGACTACAGAATGTTTTTTTATAAGACAACGCCCATGGGGTCCGCTAGACGTAAAAATGTCGTATCGTATATTTCGTGCTAGGATTCATTTTTATAAAATGTCTTTTGTATTCGTGTTTTAAATAATCAACTTTACCGAGCAAAGCTTGGTCATCTGGGTACCAATATTTAAAAAAAAATTCTCAATCATTCAATAAATCAATCACGTTATTTTAAAAACATTCTGATCTTAGTGCAACAGAATTTCATCAATTCAAAAATCGGCATTTTGATTATCAAAATCAAAATGTATTTGACGCATGTATTACAAACATTTACCAATATTAGTGAACAATGCCTTCAATGCGGACTAAACAGATCCAAACACGGAGAAATTGAATACGAGCAAGCGATAATGTACTTTCCTACTGGATGGAAGTGGCGAAAATTGCTCGTGGATGGCATAATAATCATTCATGTAAATGGCACGCCTCGGAACCGACATTACATAGTTAGCCCAAATGCGAGAGGCAACTCAGGATGACCGGATTAACTGGGTGTATTGCTAATGCGATTTTAAATACGTATTCTGATTCAAATTTTGGCATAATTATAGACATTCTCATATCAATATAAGCAATTTGAATCTATGAATAGGTATACTATGCAATGACAACGGTAAATAATTGTCATGATTAATATCCTACTATACTAGTAGGAACTAGTCTTGGTAATAAGTATTCTGATTCAAAATATTAATATTATGAACGTGAACGTTTTTAAGTATGAATGTTTGTTACTCTTTCACGTAAAAAGTACTAAATAGATTTTAATAAAAATTTACAATAGCTTGCTAAATGTAGCTTATACATTATTATAGGCTATAAAAATTTGTCCCCGTACTGCCACGGGATTGGAAAGCACGCGGGTGAAGCCGTGGGTCATTGCTCGTATTGTATTAAAATCTGGTTTTAATTTTATGATTTATATTTTAATTTTATGCTTATTTCAGAAAAAAAAGTCACTAAGAAAAGAGTAAATTATATACTTTTACTAAAATCACTGTAATTTCAACAATTATTTATTTTTATTGTGATTTAACATAGGTAATAAATAATATATAATATTATAAGGTTGATAAATAAGTTGTTATATTTAAGCATTTTACATGGTCAAAAATTTAAATTGATATTTAGTAAGCGCCGGTGGCAATGAAAAGCACCAAAGTACTTTCGGTGATAATTTCTATTAGTAAATGGGTTGCACGCGTTCTCTGGCGTGCTCGGTGAACCATAGTATACGCAAATCGACAATCTGTTTACTGTGAATGGCACTCTTTTGACGAACCGAGCTATCTGTAAATACTGTTGTCGACTAGTATTTTTTTGTATGTAGCGATCAATGCCAAACCGTACACTATTTACAATTGTTTCGTTCAAGGACAAAATATAATGAATAGCGTGTCTATGAAAAAACTAACAATCAATCACTTCCTATTTAGACATCAATTACTAAATAACTGTTTACGTTTTAGTATCATTTAAGACGTCGAAGAATATGGAGTTTTTGAATAAGGTAGTCATTGTTACTGGAGCTAGTTCTGGTATTGGTGCATCTACATCTCTATATTTTGCGAAACAATCTGCTAATGTTGTTCTTGTTGGACGAAATATCACAGCTTTAGAAGAGATTTCCCAAAAATGCAAAGAATATCATGGAATGAAAACTTTGATTGTTAAAGCAGAACTCACCAATGACAAGGAGGTGACAATGATTGTAACGAAAACCATTGATGAATTCGGCCAAATAGATGTTTTAGTGAACAATGCTGGAGTTGGAGTAATGGCAAATATTACAGATGGCATAGAATATTATGACAAAGTCATGAATACCAATATTCGGTCTGCATACTACTTAACTAGCTTAGCATTACCATATTTGATTGAATCTAAAGGAAACATAGTCAATGTTTCCAGTGTTGCAGGGCTAAAACCTGTCAATAAACTGAAATTTTTGGCATATGGTATGTCAAAAGCTGCAATGGATCATTTTACAAAATATTTAGCTTTAGAACTGGGACCGCTTGGAGTTCGTGTGAATTCTGTTAATCCAGGTGCAACAAAAACTGACTTTATATTAGCCGCTGGATTAAAAGACCCAGGAATTATGAACGAACTCTTCGATGCAAAGCTGCCACTTCGTAAATTAGCTAAGAGTGAAGAGATAGGTGATATGATTTTATATCTAGCTAGTGATCGTGCACGCAGTATAACTGGTAGTATTTTTGTTATAGATAATGGTGAATTATTGATGTGATTGTGACATTTAATAAAAATACTATCTTGCTCCAAATTATTATATTTTGTAGAACCTATCAATATAAAATCTCTGAAGTGAAGATAGTATATGGGAATAAATATTAATTAAAACATCATTATCGTAGAGACTGACTAGCGAATACTTACTAAGAGTAATAAGACTCGACACTATGATAAATGATCAGTAAAAATGAAAACATCATGAGGAAACCTGCATGCCTGATGGGATTAAATGTCTGTGAAGATGTGTGAAGTTTATGGGTTTTTAAAAGCAAAACTCACATCAATATCAGATTACAATCAGTGAGGATATTATAATCAATACAATTAAAAAAAAAGAGTGTCAGTAAAATGTCCGTTCAGAGGCCAACCTGCATTAGGTCAGCACAACTTCGTGACACATATCAGCCCCTCTAGACAAGTGGCAAACTCTCGCTTCTATTCTTTTGCGTTTACTCGCTAACTCCATAGGGTTGCTGCAAATTTTTTTAAGAACGTTTATTAAGATACATAATGAATATGGTTTAGTTTGTTAAAACGTTTAACAACCTCTGTACTTCGCTTAAAACGAATATTATTGTAATAATATTTCTTGATTTTTTTTTAATGTCGTAAGCTAGTTAATTCCCATACAATAAGTATTCTTTTCTATTATATTCGTTTAGCGTTTATGCCACTCTTCTAGGGGGAACGAATTACATACGTTTTTACAAACAAAACCATACACTTTATGTGTCTTAATAAACGTTCTTAAAAAAATTTGCAGCAACCCTATGGAGTTAGCGAGTAAACGCAAAAGAATAGAAGCGAGCGTTTGCCACTTGTCAGAGGGGTGCTGGTTATATTAATCGGTGTAGGTATTTTTCTTTGAAATAATTTTTTACAGAAGTTCTGCTAGTCAGCATTTTATGTTGAAAGAGCATCCGATATCCCATTTTCATGCTATAAGTTTTAATTTTTTCTCCTCAATAAAGAACATATTGTAGAGCGCAAAGCAAAATGTATCGCAGACGTAAATGAGTTTCGCAGTGTATGCGCAAAGATATTGAAATAGACGGCGCCGTAAGTTTGCATGTATACACGAATAAACTTGTTAAGATAAACCAAACTATATCGTAGTTTATTATGTTTGAACGGAAGGCACGGGGTCGTTTTTATCTCGTATATTTTATGAGAATATTACTGTGTTAGATATTAGATGGCTATCTATAGATGCCAAGTCTACATTACATTATATTATTTTTTAATATTAAATTAATTTATAAGTAATATTATGAGAGTTTTATAAAATCTTGAGTTAAAAAAATACAGTAGAACCGAGTAACTTTCTCCTTTTTGAAGTCGATTACTTATATTATTAATTTTGAATTTTGAATTTTAATTTTATATTTATTTAAATATTATATTAGACGTTATTAAAATCGATTTTATTAATTCTTATGAAAAATAATTACTTTAATTACTGTTTACAAAAATTTTAAACATGCATAAAAAATAATAAATATAAATATTTATCTCATAACTTAATAATTATAAAATAAATCTTATATTACTGTTCTTCTCAAATAAAATAAAAACTTTTAATATAAAACTTATTATGAGGTGTAATCATTCTTATTTTGAGTTGAGTTTGAGGTGTTAATAATATTTTCTTTAGGTATTGTATAAAAAGTATTGATTATATATTATATTTAGAGAATACAACCTTTAATATGCAGTGTAAATAATGCTCAATGTTTACGAGATTTGAAGGGGGGACAAGACGGGAATGAACGTGCAAGTTTCGACCCTCTAGGGATTTGAGACGCTCAGATTTTTCAATTTTTATTTGCTCTTGTAAGTGCCGATGCCGACGCGGCGTTCTCAGTGAATAACAAAACTCTCCGTTTTTATTCGTCCGTAAAGCCACTGGACACCTGTATATTTGGTTTTTCGTCAGAATTGTCTTACAGTCTTTCATATAACCTTAAATATTTTCTTCATGTACATTTTACTTTATTTATTTTGCTAGTAGCAACTGGTATATTGCTGGCAGTCTTTTTTATGACCCTTTTTTATGATGAAAAACCTGAAGGTTGTACACCATTTTTTTCCAGTGTGAAGGAAATGAGAGCTAAGTTATTTGTTATGTATCATGAATTACTAGAAACAAACTGTTTCAAACGAACAGATTAAAAATACATAAATTGTAATAATATAATTAAGTAAATAAATACATATTATTGTGTTTAGATGAGCATATTTTGCTTCTTATCTAATATCACGATGTTTTGAAACAAAATACCTAAGTATGCATGGAAATTTGCAAGTGAAGATTGACAATGATTAGTGATAAGTGCTTGAGATTGATGGGCAGAGGTATAAAGGTCTGTGCGTGATAAATTGCCCAATATTAGGTCATAATTTGAGGCCGATATTTATATCACTCCGATATAATAATAAATTATAGTAAAATTATAACAAACATTATAATATTTAGTTATATGGGGTAAAATATTTCGATGTTAAATTTGTTTTTACGTTAATAAAAAGTTTGGGTATGTTTTATTGTAGACCCAACCAAACTGGCTGACAAGCCTATGAATAGTATTTTAAATTATCATGGTTATTTTCATTATTTGAACTATTTGAAACGGGATATTTACCATGTTTTTTAATGTTCTTTTGCGGATATATTTCGACATTATCTACGAATGTCACGTCATTGACTACGAGATTGAACTCGTTTTAAATAGTTTAAGCCTATAAATGCTGTCAACCCTAATACATGATGTGGTAAATTGCCAAGAATTCTTTGCTCTCCTGATCTTCTTTACAAAATATAACAACTTCCCACGGGTAAATCGGGCTGACGCTATGATGAACTAATATATATCTACCATCATACGCCATCCACTTATTACTCATTAAGTGAAGACGTTTCAAATAACGCAACATTTAGAGTTTACAAATGTATTCTAATATCTCAAATCTTCACGTGTAAATTCGTAGAGGATGCCTCCACGTTTGAGGTATTTTATTTATTATTCTAAGGTGCTTGGGCTTAAATTTGAACACGATGGAATATGGAGTACGTAGTTCGGTTATTATGCAAATCAGGGACCGCGGAAGTGCTGTGACGTCACTAGTTCCCATTACTCGAGAGGCAAATTATGATAAATTAAACAGAGTACATATTTAGGGTACACGTAAATAGGTATGATTTACGGACATATTTTGTAATAAAGTACAATATTAGCAGCTTATTTCTTGACTGAAAAGAAAATACGGATTTAGTGAAACATATTGAGATAATAATTACGTGACATTATTTCTTAGTACGTAATGGCTGTGTTGGACCCAGGATCCTGGGTTCAGTACAAAGGGAGGATGGTAGCTGGAGAGTCCGAAAGAACGCAGAGATTGAGGAACTAGTGGCCGAACCAAATATCCTTGGAGAAATAAAAGCCCACCGCCTCCGATGGCTCGGCCACTTGGTCAGAATGGGGGAGGATCGGGGAGTATTGAGAGCATATCTTGGACAACAGAGTGGACAGCGCCCAGTCGGTCGTCCTAGATATCGCTGGAAGGACATGGTGGAACTGGGGTTGAGAACTGGTCAGAGGTTGCGCAGGACAGAGTACGGTGGAAGTATCTCGTTTCGGAGGCCAAAACCCACTTTGGGTCGCTGAGCCACAGAAGTTAAGTTAAATGGCTGTGTTATTGGACATTCGCACAAATTAAACTATATTTTTCAGTAGGCGACTCGTACAGATTAAATTTCACTGTATAGGGCACAAATAATAATGATTACTTATAAGTAACTAATTACTCTTGTCATCATAGTTAAGTAAGTATTTACTACTATCTTGCTGATTTTTTACCACTATTTTGCTGTGTTTTGAAGAGAAGGGTAAAATAGGCAGTGTAATTATTGCCACAGATATTTAACATGTTATGTATACATAAAAGAGTTGCCTGAGCTCGTTCCAGGTAAAGTCTAGTCTAGATTTAGGTCTAGTTTATGTTTATGGGCGACGTCCATCACTTCACATCAGGTAGCACGACTACCAGATTTTCTAATAAACTATCATAAAAATATAACTACTAATATAGTCAAATAAAAATAGACCAATCAACAACGCAATAAAATATCAACGAAACCACCATTCAATTTTTAAATTTATCAACTATGCGTTATTGGATATAACGCATAGTTAATAGATTTAAACGGACTACATTAAAAAAAAAACATGTTAAAACATTAAGAAAATATATTTTTTACACTAAAGAGGCGTGTTGATCAACTGTAAATAATGGAATAATCCAGAACGACTCTAGATTATAATCTTATCATTGTTATCATCATCGTCATTGTTATCAACCATTTTCCACCTAATCTTGAGCATAGGTCATCATCATATTGTATGCGTCTACTGCTGAATTTATACCTCTACTAGCTGTCCCGACAGACTTCGTTCTGCCAAAATTAAAAATTCAATTCAAAAAAGGGGTTGATGTTAGAGGGATGAAAATATAGGATTGTATGTATTTTTGTATGCTGTATCATAAAAAAATAAAAACAAAAACCCTTATTACTTAGGGGGATGAAAAATAGATGTTGGCCGATTCTCATAGATACCGGATAAGCACAAAAAATTTCATCAAAATCGGTCAAGCCGTTTCGGAGGAGTATGGCAACGAAAACTGTGACACGAGAATTTTATATAATAAACGCCAAGATAGCCGATTCTTTATTACTCTTAAGGTGCGCTCACTGTATGGAGATACGGAGATCGTCTTCCCACCTTACCACCGGCATTAAGTATTGAACCTTATTGAAAGATAAGCCATCAGTTCACCTAAGTATGTAACCAGCTTAATGTCACTTCAACATACTTGTACCAGGCATATAAATAAAATAAATTAACATAAACATTATGTAATTCTTCTGAGTGCGTGACCAGCCCATTGCCACTTCAACGTGCTTATTCTTCGCATGATATTGGTAACTTTAGTTCTCTGGCGAAGGTCTTCGTTTTGAATCCTATAAATCGGATAAAGGCTTATGATGATGATGATTATGTAATAATAAGACAATATTTAAATTGAATGATTATGTAATAATAAGATAATATTTAAATTCAATGATTATGTAATAATAAGATAATATTTAAATTGAAATCATACTACGAGCGAGTGCAGAACGACCTAAAGCATCACTAAAGACCAGATGGTTAATTTACAACTGCAAACAAAGCACAGAATTTCGGCAGAATCCAGTGACATAGTTTGTGTTTCATCAAGCGTCGAAAGCAGTTGGGTCAAGCCTATTCAAAGTAGGAGATCCATAAACAACGCTCCAAGATAACTATATTATATACGATGATATAAACTAATAAACATAGCGCTGTATATTCATATAACATCTTGATTTATATGCATCATCATATCATTATCATCATCCTTTATCCATCCACTGCTGAACATAGGCCTCCTTCATTAAACGCCAAGACCACCAATCCCTTGCCACCCGCATCCTTAAAGGAAAATAACATAATTATGAAAAATTATAACCCAGCCTGATAACATCTCAAATCCTCTTATGCGAGAGGTTCCGGGTTCAATCCTGACCCGTCCGTGTGTGCCTTGAAATGGGTTTTTCTAAATTTCTAAGAGCACTCTAAACACGAGACCATCGTTCGTTCATCGGTGAAGGAAAACATCGTGAGGCAACCTGCATGCCTGATGAGATAGAAAGTCTTTGAAGGTATGTGAAGTTCACCACCCCGCACTGGGCCAGCGCATCGGTGAACTATCGCCCATACCTTCCTCGCCTGATTTCGAGGAGGAGACCCGTGCCCAGCAGTGGGACATACAAGGGTTGATACTTAACTTTTACTTTACTAATAACATCGTAATTTGTCTATTCAGATCGCAAATAAAGAAAAATATTACACTAAAATTGTAAGAGGTAGTGCCATGCTGCTTTGTAGCCGAATTGAGCCGGTACCGGGTGGTACCTTTCGCTCACATAATACCGGTGTAGAGTGGCAGTTATGCTGTCGCGTTTCGTGCTGTTATGAGCCTCAAGGCAAAAGTCTTTTTAAAAAAAACTATATTTGATTTTATGCACACGTCTATCGCGGATGGAAGTTGGGATTGAGACTGGTGAGGTGAATGCGTATTAACACCTGCTAAAAGGATAGGAATGCTAGATAGGTAGAATAGGAATGCTGAGTAGCGAATAAGGCTAACGGGTCAGTGTTATAACACCTCCCCGGGGTAGAATAAACTTCAGGAGCCTGAAGTTTAGAAAGTACAAGGTTACACCTTGACCCTGATGCTTGGAGAAGGAATTTCACCCGAAGAGGGTTTGGTAAGTCTGTTAGACAAAGATTCTTCCACCGAGGATTTGGGATTACTATCGGGATTAACAGGATCAAGGGCTATGTCTTGGTTATGGGTTGATTGGAAGAGTTTAGGAAAGCGATGGGAAAGACGTTGCGATTTAATATATAAAAACATTTTAAAAATACAGTAAATACAAATTAAAGTAAAAATAAACATTATAGATATTGAGTAATGAGTCCCGTATTTTATAATCTGGTGCTGGTTCAAGATTTTGTCGGCTTCTTTTGACATTGATTTTAATTTTAAATTGGTTTCTGAAGTGAAGATATCTAAATCAATATTTTGAAGGTGAATATGGGGCTCATTACCTATTTCATTTTGAAACTTATCTAATACGCAACAAGGATCTTTTATTAAACTAAAATCAGAACGAGGAACACTTATGTTTAGCTTTAAACCACTTAATCTAGGAACTAATTTTGTAGTTTTACAAAATGCGACACAGTTTTGTGGTACCTTCAAAACACCAGTACCAACTATATTTAATTCTACAATTTTTTGATTAACACAGTCCACGTACACCTTATTATTCTGGGATTGTATGTAGATCCACTTATTGTCTGAAATAGGCTTCCATAAGTCTAATATTCCACTGAGGAAGTCTGTTTGACACTGCGCAGGTAAAACACTGATAACTTTTGACATTAATTCACTTTCACAATTTGGGTGAGCACTTGTAGGGAAAACGGTCATTACGTTGCAGATGTAGTCGTTTGCGCTAACTACTAGGCAATCCGTAAGTGAGTCGAGGTTACAGTATTCTGTCTTATCTTTGGTCATTGCGATAAACTTAGTGCTAGGTCTTATAAAACTAAAGGTATTTAAGTTTACATCATCGTGTGCAGTGGGCAATGCTATATTATGAAATAAATCATATTCCTTTGGAGAAACTAATGGTAATCTTAATATAAATATTACTTTATTATTAGAACTATAACAAACTATACTAGATACATTTAGTAGTATATGAATATTCCTTAATTCTAAACTTATTGGTAATTTAACATTCGTTGGTAAGTGTCTGTAGTTGTCGACAAGTTCTTTATACAGTTGTTTCGGAGGTAATATAGCAGGGTGCAAGGTATTGCGATTGCTGAACAAAATTGCATTGGTTATATCCTCCATTTGAAACGATAATGTAAGCAAGGACGCTTCTATACTAGTCAAGATCGAATCTATGTTTGATTTATAACTTAATTCAACAGAAATCTTAGAAATATTTTTAAGTTTTAAGGAGAGATTGTAAACGGCTGCATCAAGGCTAGCTTCATTGATCTTTATTTTGTGAAGAGTATCGTTAAATTTAGACAGGGTTGAAGTTGTGACTAAAATATTTTCCTTCATCAATGAACTTAGCCTTTTTTCGTTATCTTGGACATTTTGTATTGCGTTATCGTATTTAATTGCGTCATCTTCGTCCAAAGTGCCAAATATAGTTTTAGATAAGGTTCCTATGGCACCTATCCAGGCTCTTTTAAATCTTTTATTACTAACTAAATGTGAAATAGAAGAATATGCTGAAACAATATCGTTGTATCTTACACTTAGTGGTTCTAAAATATTGTGACATTCTAGGTTAATCATTGTTTCTATCTGGATTTGATTACATAAAAATCGTACCGTACCTAAGATAGAATTAATATTTTTCATATGTGGCTCGATGTAGGAAATATCGTAGGGAGTAACAATGTCTAGACGACCAACGTTAATCTTAAGTTCCCCGATTGGATCAAAGTAAATGCCCGGGCCAGACTTGATTGGACGGGTATACTCTTGAAGAGCATGAGCCGTCATGCTGTAAGAAAAGATAGGTTTTTATAAATATTAGAATTGAATGATCTTAATTATAATACTTTATGTTTCAGGATGAGATGTACCCTCGGTTTCCGCGAGTTTGACTTCGTCATAGTGGTGTTTGACGTGGCGCCTGTTAATGAGTAGTGAAAGTGTGTGATTACCGTGTATTTTAACCACCTTGAATGGCCCCTTCCACACTGGGGATAGGGCTTTGCGTAATCTTAGGTGATTTTTAAGTAAAACGTAATCGCCAACTTTGTATTCAACAGCACGAGTGCGAGTGTCGTAATATTCTTTAGAGATTGTTTTAGATTTGTGTATAAACTCTAACGCCTTGTCACGAGTGAATTTTAGGCGATGTTGTAGCATCCTCACGTATTCGGGGTAAGTAGCTGTAGATGATTCTTCGTAGACCGATGTTGGAATATGTGGTTTATGCCCGAACAGTAACTCGTATGGTGAGTAGTGAGTAGTTGAATGGACTGCTGTGTTATATGCTAACATAGCCGTGTAAACATACCGAGGCCAGTTGTCTTGGTTGTCATTTATGTATGACTTGAGGTACTCTTTCAAGGTAGAGTGCGACCTTTCTAACGCTCCCTGAGTCTGTGGGTGATATGGTGAGGAAAATAATTGTTTGACCTTCAGAAATTTACACGTTGTTTGGAACAATTCCGCAGTGAAGTTCGTCCCTTGATCGGTAAGTATATGTTTTGGGATACCGAATAGGGACACAAAGTGTAGTAGGCACTCACTTGTCTCTTCGGCGGTGACACTGCGGATTGGGTATGCTAAACTAAATTTTGTTAAATCATCCTGCATAGTTAAGATGAATTTTAGCTTGGCCGTTCCAGATTCGGGGAGAGGTCCGACAATGTCTATGGATAATCTTTCGAATGGAGATGTTGAGGTGGATGTTATAACCATCGGTGCTCGGTTTATCTTGCGTAAGGCTTTGTTAGATTGACAAGATTGACATTTTTTTATATAGGATTCGATATCGGTTCGCATGTTTTTCCAGAAATATCGCTCTTTAATGCGGCTAAGCATCCTGTTAGTTCCAAGGTGACCGGCAATAGGTATGTCATGGTTCTCCTTAAGAATTTTTGGAATTTCATTCAACGTTGGATATATTATTTGGTCATGATATATATGAACTCTAATATTGGTTCCATCGAACAAATAGCCTAACATATTATAAATTTTTACGAAAGAATGTCTATCGAATGGATTTTTGAAGTCAGATATACTTATGTCATTTTCAGTTGGATAAGTCATCATAATCTCATCTCGTAAGTATTTTAAGGATCTGAATATGTCTGGATATGAATGATCGTCGAAGTAGTGAACCTTCGTGAACATTAGTAGGTAAATTTTGTTTTCATATTCTAAGGGTAAGCAGGTATATAGACTTCTCTCTAAATTCAGAAATTCGCTGCGAGTAGGTTCCGGACAGTTATTAATTACTTCTTGGATATAGGGCATTGATTCATCCATGTCTACTGAGGTAGGTATTATTATTAATTTTTTAGTACTTTTTAGCAAGCTACTATTATGTTCTATTATTTGTGTATTAAAGGATGTTACAGGTGATTTCAAGAAATTGTTGTATGTTTCATCGGGTAAAGGTAAGGATACTTGTGGGGCTACAGAATCCTCTGTCTCGTTGGAGACGGTTCGTGAGGTTTCATGATCTAGAGAAGGTTCGGGGGTTTCAGCCACGGGTAAGTATAATTCTTCCAAGGTAATTAGAGGTTGGGATTCTGGATTTATTTTGGAACTTGGCATATTCATTGGTATCGACGTCGGTATTTGAGGATGCGGTTCAGGGTTAGAAATTTCAGGTGGAGGTGGCACTTGCCAACTGGTTGACGGTTGAGGATCAATGATAGGATTTGGATTTCTGTTATTGGGCGTGATCGGTTTTTCGATAGGAATAGGAGGGGTTAAGGGCGTGAAATCTAGATCCCTTTCATCCATAGGACTGAATGTTACCTTGCCCCATTCAGTAAGTTCGTTATCGTCAACAGGTGATCCTGGAAAAGGTGTCGGGGCGTTAGTTGATGGTAATGGATTCTCGTTGGCCCATTCACTAAGCTCATTATCGCTATTGGAGGGTTCTGGTAGAAGTGTTGGGTCACTGCTTAATGGTAATGAATTATTGCTTTCGGGATATATGGGATTGACAGGATATCGGGATAAAGCATCTGCAGCTGAATTTAGTTTACCCTTTCTATAGACTATTTCGTAATCAAACTCTTCGAGTTTGAGACGCCATCTTTGTAATTTACTTGACGGGTCTTTATGATTAAAGAGCCATTTTAAAGGGCGATGGTCAGTGACAATTTGGAATCTTTGCCCATAGAGGTATGGTCTAAAGGTTTTGCATCCGAATAATATCGCCAACAGTTCTTTCTCCGTAGTACTGTAGTTGCTCTCGCTTTTATTTAGGGTTCGAGAAGCGTAGGCGATTGGTCGTTCTTGACCATAAGGACCCTGGGAGAGGACTGCACCAAGGGCGTAGTTTGATGCATCTGTTGTGAGTGTAAAGGATTTAGTGAAATCAGGATAACAAAGGACGGGAGCTGAAGTAAGTTTGTTTTTTAGGGTTTCTAATGCTATCTGTTGTTGGTTTTGCCAAACAAAGGGTTGATCTTTCTTTAGGAGACTGGTCAAAGGTTTAGCTGTTTTCGAGAAGTCAGGGATAAACCGTCTATAGTAGGACACTAGTCCGAGAAATGATTTTATATCCTTAGGACTCTGTGGAGTGGGGAACTGGAGTACGGCTTTAATTTTGTCAGGATTCGGCCTGACGCCGTCGGCCGAAATGACATGACCAAGGTAAGCGACCTCTCGACGTAAGAACTCGCACTTGTCAGGTTGCAGCTTAAGGTTAAAATTACGCATTCGTTGGAAAATTAGTTCTAAATTTTGTATGTGGGTTCTTATGTCGTGAGAGTAGCAAATGACGTCATCAAGATATATGAAACAGCGTATACCTTGTAGTCCGGAGAGAGCAGTGCTCATCAACCTCTGAAAGGTTGCAGGTGCGTTTTTTAACCCAAACGGCATACGGAGAAATTGAAAATGACCTTCTGGGACAGTGAATGCTGTTTTGAATTTATCCTCTTCATTTAATAAAATCTGGTGAAAGCCAGATGCAAGGTCCAAAGTTGTGAAGTAAGTACTTTGGCCCAGTTGGTCGAGAATTTCTGTAATTTGGGGAATGGGATATGTATCGCCGATCGTAACATCGTTCAATTTCCTATAGTCTATCACGACTCTCCATTTTTGGACGTTAGACGCATCTAATTTTTTGGGTACAACCCAAATTGGGGATGACCACGGTGAGTTCGATGGTTCAATAATATTTTGATCCAACATTTTGGTAATTTGGTTACGAACTTCTGTTTTATGCACCTCAGGAAACCGGTAGGTTTTGGTGTGAATTGGGGCGTCTGTTGTCGTCTTTATATCATGTTTTAACGCATTGGTATATGTCAGGCTCTCGCCCGGAAGATGAAAAATGTCGGAGTAATCTGAACATAATTGCATAAGGGCAACCTTTTCTTCATCATTGAGATGAGAGACGCGTAGCTGTTTTAGAACTTCGTCTGTGCGTTTAGTAGTATTAGAATGAGCACTTACATGGTTAACCGACACGGATTGATATTTGCGGAGTTCGCAAGGTTCGATCGGGATCAACTTTAAATTTAAATTAGATTTTAAGTTAATTTCTCTCTCAGAAGTGTTTACTACGGACAAATTTATTCTATTATTTTCTTTAACCTGAACTATGCAATTTGCTATTAATAATGAATCAGAGATTTTTTGATCCAAAACCAATCCTTCTTTTATTTCTGGGTTTAAAACAGAGCATTCGATGATTTGTTCTGTTCTAGGCGGAATAATGTAAGCAGGATCATTGAAGTGTAACTTCAATGCCGCCTTCCCGATCTTAAGTGTATTTTTATTATAATCTAAATTGCAATTAAGCGCATTGAGCATATCGGAACCAATAATGCCATCATAGGGTAAATGAATTTTGTCAATAACATGAAATTTGTGAAAAACGTTTGATTTAGCGATTTTTAATTTTAGTTGAAGATGACCTCGTGTAAGGATAGGATTTTCTGATGAGTCAATACCCTTAAGTTGAATAGTCTCTTTTATGAGTTTAGGATGATTTTGCAGACACGAGTGTTTAATTAGGCTCACAGAGGACCCTGAGTCAACGAGTAGGGAGAGAGGAATGTCAGATACTGAGGATTCTATTACTATATGTGGTAGGAGCATGATAGCTGGATCATTAGTAATTTCGAAAATATTTGATTTAGAATTACTATGGCCACTAGTGGGTTGGGGCTGATTACCCTGTTCGTTATTGGCCTTAATATAGGTGTTAGCCTGACAATCATGTAGCGACGCTGGCTTGTAGTTATGTGGGATTTTAGAAACCTGACTTCCATGTAGCGGAGTCGGGACATTGTGATCAGAATCATTAGGTTTAAAATTATGATTATGGGTAAGTGTATCGATTTGTACTCGACTAAGTCCCGCACGATACTGGGACGAGACGTTTACTCGTTTTTTGAGTTAAAGTCTACGGTGTCATAGCCCTCTGTAGGGTTAGCAAAATTTATTGGATTATCTTCTTCAGGGTTGTCGGTCACTAAATGAACACGGTGTTGTGTCTTAGAATTGTTTGTATTGAATTTAAACCGTTCATTATTATATTGTCGCTTACGACATTGTTCTAGAGTGTGACCCGGTATCTTGCAGTATCTGCAGAATATTTCTGAGCTACTGGTCGAAGCTTGATTTTGATTATTATAATAATTACTAGATGACTTAAAATTTGATTGATTTGCGCTATAACGGTTAAATTTATTATTTTGTTGGTTGTTGGAATATTGGTTAGACCTCATTATTTTTGGTTTTTCTGATCTCGCGCCAGACTGGGAATTTTTATAGAGAAATTGTTGAATCTTTTCCTCTGAAATTGCTATGTTGACAGCTTCATTAAGAGTCCTAGGGGATTTACACCTGATTATGTTTGAGATACGTGGTGTTAGTCCCATTTGGAAGTGATGAAGCGCCAATTCTTCCATGGCCGCTGTTCTTCCTATCATCTCTCTACTTTTGTGACCATGACTGATTGATATCTCTGTAAGGAGTTGCGATAAACAAGTTTCGACCCTTAACGCATATTGACTAACCGGTTCGTTTGAGTGCTGTTTGCACTCTTGAAGATCTGTCAGTAAATGAGCGTAATGCTTCCGCTCGCTGAATTGTGTTTTTAAAAATTCTTTAAGTTGCGGCCAATTTAAAAATTCTTTTATTGAGCAAGCGACTTGGGCTTTACCTTGTAGTTGGCAAAGTATATATTTAAATAAAATATCTTTTTGGGGTTCTACGGCTAGGTCGTAGGCATTGCTACAGTTGACTAAGAATGAGTTCAAGGTCTCCCTCGAGCCATCGTATGGTTTTATGAATTTTAATAAAGTCGAGAGATCTAATTCTATCTTAGTCGGTGCGCCAGCGTTGGCGCCGGTTTTTTTCTTAGATCTAGTAACAGGTCCAGATGGAAGTGACTCCATGGGAGGAGTACAAGTAGCACCGTCCTGCTCGGTAGTTAAATATATATCAGGATTTTCGAATTTTGGGCTCGGAGCTCTACTGTTTGCCATTTTTAATGTATATAATATGTATAAATGTATAGGATTACAAAATTTATGAAAGTGCGTAAAATTGATAATATGATGTGTATGAAAGTTTTCTTATATGTATTATAATTTAACAATATTATTATAAACGGTTGATGATGATGATGAATCGCAATGACCAAGTGACAAAATAGAATTAACTTACAGGAATGCAGCTAGAGCGATAGCGATGCGTCTTATCATTTCTGTTCGTCCCACGCGTTGTCTTGCGTATCGTATTTCCAAGCCTCCAACGTTGTGTTGATCGGTTATACTCTCGGTCACAACTCACGGGTTCGATGTTTATATGAGAATATGGATTTACTTCGTAGGGCGTGCACTGATGATTCTATTTATAATGAGGACTAAACATATAGTGTCTGTCACACAATTCCAACGTCTTTAGAACACACTTAAATCGCGTACTTTCAGGATATTAAATCGATATTGAATCGCTTGTTTAAACTTTGAAGGATAGAGACGTTTTTCCTGGGACCCGTCAGATCCCTTTTCCGCTGCCACCAATGTTATGAGCCTCAAGGCAAAAGTCTTTTTAAAAAAAACTATATTTGATTTTATGCACACGTCTATCGCGGATGGAAGTTGGGATTGAGACTGGTGAGGTGAATGCGTATTAACACCTGCTAAAAGGATAGGAATGCTAGATAGGTAGAATAGGAATGCTGAGTAGCGAATAAGGCTAACGGGTCAGTGTTATAACAGTGCGGTTTGTGAGTTTCCGGTGGCCAATTGGGGGGATATGAAAAAAGAAGGCAACGCATGTGTATAACCTCTGGTTATGAGGATGTTTATGGGCGTCGATCGTCGAAAATAAAAAGAAAAGCCAAAAAAATATATACTTAGGCCTCTTCAAACGCTAGAATGCCTAAGTGGACGATATTCCAGTGAAGTGATAATTATGATGATGATAAATATAAATCATATAATATCTAACTCATTTTCATCATACAAATTGATATAAACTGGACAAAGCCTTTGTCACCTGATCACCGTTACAGCCAAATATAGCCTATAATTCCACATCACCATGTACCGAATAATGTATTATAATATATTTTTCTTTATCCCACCTAATTAGATTGATGGAGCCCTCCGAAATCTGTCAGCAAAGATAATGAACGAGCCGACAAAATGTAGTTTTGTCTATAAAGGAACTATTTTATAGAAGACTTTGTCCAATATTGTTTTCTTCATATTCATAGTGAAAGAAGTAATTACATTGTGATGTGGTCATGCTTGATGATAAAAATATTTGTTTTACGTTTTGTTGTCCTGATATTAAATTTCTAGGCTATATAAAATTTTGCACACAGTGTGCAGTTTGGTGCAGCATATAATATTTTAGATACTGTCTCTGAAAGATGATGAGTCGGGGTGTTGCTAGTTTAATCAATTTCAGAGCCCTTTTTTCTTCTATTTAATTATTTTAGATAAAAATTTGGATTAAAGAATTTTTACATGTCATATATGTGAAAATTCTTGGCTATCAAAGGAAAAGAAAATATTACAATAAATACACCACATATACATAATAACCTGTAAATTATAAAGTAAAAATAAAAATCAAGTTAAGAAAATCTCATTGAATAAAAGTTTTTGAACGTATGGAACTAAAAGTATATTAAACGAAAAAGAGGGAAAGATTCGCACATCTAAATGAACTTAAGCACTTTACTTTTGAATTTATCTTGATGAGCAATGTTTAGAGCGCCATTTAACGAGTAAATCTCTTCTGTACACAGATGTGAAGAAAAAAGATAGATCTCTTATCATTTAATCAGTTAAGATTGTACATCACCACCATTTTAAACTAGCTATAAGAACATATCGTGTTAGAATAAAAACTAACAACGAATAATTAAATGATAATAGAATAAATAGTAAAAAAAATTAACAATGATTTAAATACAATTCACGTTTGTAAGATTTATGATTACAAACAACTCTTTTGTAATCCTTATTTAGGGTTTCTTTTTTTTAATTATTTTATTAATTTAAGATTAAATTAGTATGTTTTTTTAATTATTAAAACTATTGAAAACGGGATATGTGCCATTTTTTTAACTTTATTTCGCGGAGCTTAATATTCCGACATTGTCTACGAATCTCTTGTTCACGAGAGAGAAGAGATCCTGTTTGTAAAGTTGGATGAGTACATCCATCCTAATAAGGCAATCTTCAAAACAATTCACAAAATACTTGTACCATCCTTGTTACTTCAGAAGAGCTGAGATACTTCAGAGAAGGTGTTATAAAATAATCATCATTAATCCAAATACGACTGCAAATGTAAACGCGAGCACAGATTCTATATATATACAGGCTAGGATACATAGCTAGGATACATTTTTAGAAAACTTTTTTTATTCGTGTTTTAAGGCATCGATAAAATATGATTAAAATACGAACGTAAATTTCGCTGTCAAATAATATGCTATGGTAGCTTAGTGGTGAAATTAGGCGGTTAAATCCGAACGAGCCTGGTTCGAATCTCCAGTCCGAATTTGCTTTTCCTTTTTTTAAGATCATTTTTTTGGGAAGAAAAATTTTATCGTATTTTATAACTAAAGGTACCGAGCAAATGCTCGGTCAACCAGGTACTTATAATATTAATCACTGAAGAAGGTGGTGGTGGTACCAATTAATCTTTTCGTCTCCGTAGTGCATTATTCTCCTCTGATTGCAGATCTTGGGTGTAGTGGGAAATGAAAATTAATCGTGGTCTTGAGTATTTTTTCATGTCGGTTTGAGTACACACCATTACTTCTACTTTTGGCACGATTGTCTCATTTATATTTTAAGTTAAATTGGATAAATTTTACTCTAAATGCAAACAAAAATCAGATTCATATGGAAAGATTATTTATTTCTAAAACAAAATAAAATATTATGGAGTTTTTTTTTACCGAAAATATGAGATAATATAGTCAAATAAATGATCTACTTTCGAACTTGAAGGAAACAGCAGACTTATTTGAAAGAAACCATAGCTAGTAAAATCAAATAGTTAGATGTTTATAATATAAATGAAATGATTGAGATTTAGCTGTAATCTCAATCATTTCATTTATATTATATTAAGGGCCTGTTTCACAATCTCCAGATACTCCATACTGTACCTGTCAAATATCTGTGAAATATATTGCCGATAGCCTATTGGGAACTTATCTGGAAATTGGGAAACAGGCCCTAAAGATTTTATGAAACCAAATTAAATCGTTTATACCTTTTATTTTAACTTGACTTGACTTGAGGTCAGGCTGGTTTCGCCAACTCGACGCTTTTATTTATTTATTTATTTATTAGCTAATACACGTCGAAAATGCGCTTTTGCGCCTATGTTGCGTTAGCCTTATTTATTTTAACTTTCACGTGTAAGTAAAAAGTAAAAAGGTTTTTTTATACAAATAAAAACTATAAAAAAATAATGATGTTGAATAAATAGATCGATGCAATAAAGTCAGTTTTTATTATAATAAGGGCCTGTTTCACAATCTCCAGTTAAGTTCCCAATAGGCTATTGGCAACATATTTGACAGATACTCCATACTCTATCTGTCAAATATGTTGCCGATAGCCTATTGGGAACTTAACTGGAGATTGTGAAACAGGTCTTAAATATTATAATTTACTTGCACTAAAATTTGCACGTACTAATAAAAAGCAGCTTAGATTATGTCTCCCCTTTTAAACATTTCTTATACCTTATTATTTGAACAAGGCATTAACCAAATGTAATACAACAAAGATGCGAATGGCAAGGCGATCCCTCGTCGTCTTGGCGTTATTGAGGGAGGCCTATGTTCAGCAGTGGACGGAAAAAGGCTGATGATGATGATGATGATGAATAATGTAACAAACCATCGTTTGACGATCACAGGTCGTGACTAACATCCACTGCAATACCGAGGCGCTCTGCTCTGTGTAGTAAAGTACTCAACGCATAGAGTATTAGAGCGCCAAAGCGAATTTCTCTTGACTTGAACATTAAAGCTTTTATATGCACTTAAATTACGCACGACTTTCATTCAAATATTGTTACACTTGATAGTTTATTTATATGTGGTGAATTGCGACCGTGTTTTAGTGACGTAATTGTAACAAACGATATTATCATCCATTATAACAGGAATATATTTCTTCCCCTTGTCGTGGCAGTGGGGGTCAGTAGCCCAGGGTAAACTCAGCACCTTGAGCGAAGTGAATCGAGTAGATGGGGGTCTTTGTACCCCTCTTGTAAGAAGAGGGGACAACAGAGCAAGGCAAGGAATGTGGATAGGAACCTCACCTCATCGTACTGTCCAGACGTTGGGTGGGGTTGTTCTGTTGTGCGGGTCAACACTTCTGTGGAGATGGCGTCGGTCCACTGAGGGACTGACTAGCCGTCGACGTGCCCTGTTGCTTGTAGATATGGTGCACCTCACCGAAGGCGGCAGTAGTGGCACTCGCCGGGTTTTAGTGGGTAGAGCTGCGTCCACTTACCAGCTTTCAGGTGCAGTGAGTCCCACATACCCGCCCGGGAAGACCCACTCTTCCGCGGGATGTCTAAGCGCATTTTCCGGCGCTAAAGAAAAAAAAGGAATACGTTTCTTGCGTTTTATATATTTTTCTTCCTTAGATAAAAACAGACAATGCAATATTTTTAAACTCTATTAAACTAAATTAAGAAAATGCAATTACTCTCTCTCTATATGATGTTTCTGAATGTTAGATGGGATGCCCCTCTCTCTATAATTTTTATGATGCTTAGTTGAATAGGTAAACGGGCAGTGAGTCACCACGTTAAATGGTCAGCGTCGCCCTTGAAGGAAAACTTGTCGACCATTCTACTAGCCAGATCATTCATTTATTGCCTATCCTAAGATATTATAAGGTTTTTTGGACTAAGCCCATCGCTCGTTCTCACTCTTACCCCTATATCCCTGGATCCACAGCGGTAACTAAATGACTCTTTGAAACGCTCTCACAAAGCTCAAGAATACGTTCAAACTGTATTGATACCCGCAACGAATTTAATCGGAAGAATTTAGGATTAGTGAAAATATTTCTCATCCCTCCTAAACTTACCAGGGAGCTAGGTTAGCGTGGTACGATTGTTGAATTATATTTATAAAATACGCTGCCGCTACTAAAGTTTCCTGGCATGCAGAAACACAGTATAGCTGTTTGATAGGATCATGGTACACATGGCACAGGGATCGGATTTTTATTAATATTAACTCTATGTCCCCTTTAACATGGGGTTCTAGGCTCTAGAGTAATGGGACCCCGATGAAAATAATAATTTATAGACCTATAATCCTAAATGTAGTGTTAGAGAAAAGCAACCGCTTCAATTAGGGCACTATCATTTATTATAATCATTGTTAGATTTTCTTCAAATCATAATCATAATAGAAATAATGGGGCCACATAGATCGCAGGGCCCTGGCCACCTGCCCAAAGTGCCCAATGGGAAAGATAGGCCTACATACTCAATTCGATTAATACCTACGTCTTTATCTAAAATCCACACGTATTTCCTTTCAATTGAATCGGCTATTCCGTCTTGCATTGTGTAAATACAATCTAGTTTGCACTCGACCATGCCCTAATTATTCAATTGTGGCCAACCTACATTATTGTTGGATTTGCGACAACACCACACCAATATTAATACGTTAACAGTGTCTGCACCAATTGTTCCAATTAATGCACAAATACACATAATTATGGCATTACTAAATTTGTTGTCTATTTGTTTTGCGAACTTAAGTGATTAATTTTGACTATCATAATTATATTTGATGCAATATTTATCCATGTTTGCGAAAATTATGTAATATTTTGTTGAAAATTTAAATTCGTATTAAATTTTAATGACGAATACTATCATCATCATCATTAATTCGAAAACTTTTAATAGAACTACAATAGGATTTTTTTTTCTTCATCTTTGACTTAGCTCCCTTACGGACTCGCCAGTGTTAGAGTGAACATTTGAATGCTCAGTAATGATCTCTTGTTCGGTTGAATCAATAGGAATTTACAATTTTCTGTCTTATATTTTCAAGGTCTATATTATTTTCTCATACTAACAAGATTCTAACTCATTATAAAGAAACAACTTTTACGAATTTTAGCGTGATTTCACTAAAAATCTTAAAATATTGTGCGACTTTCTGTCGACAGGACTCCTACCGCGACCTTAGTTACTGTAAAGTATCCAAAACGTGGAGCATGTTAAAAACTGAATAAATTGTACATAAAAAATAATACGTAATTGTCGTTTAATTATCGAGGTCTAATTTAATTTACCTATAAAATAATCACCAATTATGGTAAAGACATGCAATAAAATTACTGATATCACGCGAAGAGCACGTTGAAGTGTCAATGGGCTGGTCACGCACTGAGAACGGATGGCCGATGGGCCAGTAAAGTTCAAGAGCGAAGGCCGCGCTGAAGAAGGCAATGTCCGCGCAGTGGCCGATCCGTGTTGGATGCGAGTGGCAAGGAATCGGTTGTCCTAGCGTTGTTAATGGACGGATAAAGGCTGATGATTATAATTTATTATTAATAATAATAATTTTATGTTTTGTGAATGTGGCGGACAAACAGATTCTTGGATAATTTTAGGAGAAATTATCGAAATAATAATGTTTATAAAATGTGTTAAAAACTAACATTAGCTCTCTCTATAAAAACAATTGCATTTACCCTGTATTTACACATACAAAGAAAAAAACTAAAGTATCATACAAGAACCATTAAAGCCATACATTACACGCGTTGTAGTGTTATTCTACATACAAACCTGTATACTAGGCTCTACTGATTAATAACACATTAAAACGAAGTGCCCTCCATGAAAGCGGTGTTGCAAACGTGCGGTACACCACTATATAAAATATTCTACGCATTAAATTTGAATTGAATAGGAACATATATTTCAAGTAATACTTTGATTACGTCACTATACTAGACGAGTAGACAGACATTTAAATAATACATTTTGTATCGCTCCGAATTTTGAATTGAAACCATTCTCAAAAGTTGATTTTATGGTGATGGTATTTTATGGTATTGTGTGTGGTGGTGGTGCATGCGAGTGTACGCATATGCAGTGCGGGAAATGAAAGGTGCTATATGCATGCATATGCGTGCACTCACACATTTACTGTAAAGACTGCATGGTTCGCAGGATATTGCTAATTAATATAATATAATTTAATATCATTCTCAAAATTCACTGGAACACACACACAAAATCATTAAAATCGGACAACCGTTTAAGATTTTATTCAAATATCGAACAAAAAAGCTTTGATGCGATTGGATATCGGCCGTCTTGGCTTTCATGGACACAGCTTTGGCAAGTGGATAAAAAAATGCTGATGATGACGATACTCATACAAGAATAACATCTTAGTAGATGTAAGACCCTTAGATTAATATGTCTAGTCGCGGAAAACACGTCTTAAAAAAATAGCGTCCAACTGTTAGCCTCTAAATGCTTTCTCTGTGTTTAGTATCCGACCCGCTGTCATAGAATACGCATGAATTGTTACGCATTATTGTTTTTACTTATAATGAAGGTTCGTGTTGAAGTGTAACGAGATTAAAAAGGATGATTATGGGAGAACTGTAGTAGCTGGTATCACTATTCACGAACACATGATTGAAAATGTTGGCCAGTTTTTTTTTTTTTTTGTTTTGATTGTAAGGCGACACTCCATCTAGACATATTAATGATCTTAGATAAGACCTATGAATTCGTATTTTTAACTCAATACGCACTTGCACTTGTGGATTATTAAGATATCTGTAAAAAGGTATGAAATTAGAAATACAGTGTTAGGCAATAAATAATGTTTTCATATCTGTTTTCTTCCATTAAAAAGACACGGAGCTTACTATGTAGATAAGAGTGTAAGTAAGTGTAGTAAATGTAATTTGTAATTGTTATCGAATTAGTTTAACCTAACTCCGTCATCAAAATATTTTAACACCAGCTTGAATTGAACTTGAAGGGGCTACTTCTACTTTACTGTTACATTCCCGACTGTAGAATATTAGGCCATTACGGAATGATTCTTTACTTTGATTCAATGAAATCATAATATATTGATATTATTTTTAAGTTTATATTTCTTATAATGGGTTCACTAAAAAGATTTTGTTCCTTTTCAGGTACGTTTGTACAGTGAAACAGTTAAAAGGTGTGATCAAGGTATGTTGCATGACTTTTCTTATTTATTTAATAGAATACGTCCAAGTATAATATTTATGATGGTAAGAAATTATCTAAAAAACTTAAGATATTTTATTAATGATATTATAACTGATGACCTCTGTGGCTCAATGGTTAGCGCGATGTCGCTTGAGCTGGAGGTAGCGGGTTCGAATCCCGCCAAGGAACAAAAAGTTTCTGTGTTCCTGGCTTATGAATGTGTAATAAATAATAAAAATATTATAAATAATTATAACCTTAAATATAGTATGTATAAATATTATAAAAGTATTAAATAAATGTATTTTCATTGTCTGGTACCTGTAACACAAGTTCTTCGGAAAATTAGCACGGGAATAGATTGACATGGTGTAAAAGCGTCCACAGATTTTTTTTATTGGACTAATTTTATTTGTATTTTCTTTTATCTTTTATATCAGTTATTCTGATACTATAGAACTAACCTATGTCTAGGGAACGATACCATTTAAAATATTGACGAACAAATCAATGTAATCAACTTAATACGTCAACAATGATCCGAGGTCAATTTGTAATGGGCCCTATCGATCCGATTACTTGGTCCTCGATATTTTTTGTAACTCATTAAGTAATGGACCGAAACGTTAATTAACTTTGATAGCAAATTAGGGTCATGACAAACTGCTGATAAATCACAGTTTTTGTCAACTGTTCCTTTTCGGAAAACCTTTTTGATTATTTATAAGGAAAACTGTGTCTTTTACTTATGTTATTCCACTTTAAGACCAACTTCATAACTTTGAAGCTCTAGATACATAGAATAGGAGCAATATGGTAAGTATACCGATATATGACCTATATAATAGCCAATATATTTGTCATTTAAGACTGATTTTACCTGGCCAGCTATAATTTTAAATTAAAATACTAATATGCAAATTATTTCCACAATAAACCAAGCTTTTTTTTTCTTTCCTCTGTTCTCCGTTTTGAATACCTTACTATACTAATAAGGAGGTAATTTATGAAATTCGAAATAAAATACAAGCGTTATTTTTGTATATTATTAACTGTCCATTAAAATACTATTATAGTTTTAATTTTTGATCAGGATGGCACAAAATTTAAATATAAATAAAACGGCAAAATTACCCAAAACTTAATGACAATTTTCTCTAAAAATCTGATTGTGAAAAAGATAATATATTTTATTTTCAGATTTATAAAAATATCACAATATGAATAAAAATTTGAAATGCCAAATAAGAATACATATTATGAATTTAATGTATACTTACTGTAAAATGTGACGACCCATTTTTCGTAAATGGAAATCTGGGAAAAAATTTTAAAGTCTCCTCGAAATCACACGAGGAGGGTGTCGGGCCATATTTCACGGAGGTGCTTGCCCAATGCGAGTTTGTAAGCTTCACCCATATTCAAAGACATTTAATTTCATCAGGCATGCTTGGTTTTCTTCCCTAGTGCCTATAATAATGTTATAAACAAAATTTTTACAATAATTTTATGGCAATAAATTTGGCCTTGCAGACCATTGCTGCTGTAAAGTATCAAATTAAAAAAACCGCAATAATCTCCTAAAGTTTGTTTCAACATAATCAGTGAAATTCGCGTAAGCGTTAGAAAATAACAATATTTCCATTATATTTAACACACAAAAAAAAATACACGAAGAGCACTAAATACAAAAAATGTTATTTCCTCTCCAATATCAAGTCAATAAGCACGATGTCAAACTGAAAGCCGCGAAATTGGAATGGACCAGTCATATCGATGCGGGCATGACCTGAATTTAGGGGAATGTTAGTGACAAGCTGCACGCACTAATGTGATTGTAACAAGAGGCTTGTTTAACCAATACGAATACACAAACATACATACATTAAAACCAAACAATAAATAAATTCTAAAAAATAAATTCTAAAGTAGTATAAACATGCTGTTTATACTACTTTAGAATTTATAATGTTGCAAACATTAAAACGACATTACGTTGCTTAGTTTGTAGCTCACGTAGGGGGTATTAGAAACGAGAGAAAAAAAGAGTATTGCTATTAGAACCGCATTGCCCGTTCATGAGAGCAATTCCTCCGGTTCACCGGATGAGTTATATTGATGTACTTTTTATTTTAGCACTAAGAGCACAATACATTCGTTACAGAGCGTATTTCCTGTTAACTGTCTAACGTTTCAATCTGCTTGATTGAGCGTCTCAACAGATTGAGTTTGTACTACGAACTTTCGAACATCGACTTTTTTATGCGAGTATACGCTTGAGCACCCCTTAAATGAATAGGAATTATCTAGATTATAAGATATTATATAATATAGGATATCAGTTATGTTATATAGTATATATATTAAATATAATATTATTTTTATTTTTTATACGTTACGTTCTTAGAAGAAAATACTGTAAAAATGTACCAGATATTGTCCTTTTTTACATAATAAACATTTCCATGTACATGTTCTTTATTTTATTTTTGTTTCCGAAGTCTGGAGGAATTATTACATTTGCGGTACGGTAAAATTTAAAACCTTTGCCGTAAACCGGTAACAAACACTCGTAAGACATTTTACGAGCAACCAAGTATGGTATTTATTTATTCGTTTACTAGCTGAACCGGGCACACACTTTCCTGCCCTCACCCGAAAGTATTATGTGTCATCATCATTTTTCGTAGAAAACTACACACGCACACGCGCACGCACACGTACATACACGCACTCTCTCTCTCTCTCTCTCTTTCTCTCTCTCTCTCTCTCACACACACACACACACACACAAATAGGTGTGGACTCGCAGCGCCCGAAAGATGGTGTGCCACCACTGCCGCCTTTGGTGAGGTGCCCCAGATCTGCAAGCAATAGGGCTCCTCGACGGTTAGTCAGTCCTTCAGGGGACCGACGCCATCTCCACAGAGCGGTTGTTCTGCACCACAGAACAACCACTCCCAACGTCTGGACAGTACAATGAGGTGAGGTTCCCATCCTCACCTCTTGCTCCCTGCTCTTTTGCCCCCTCTTCTTATAAGAGGGATACAAAGAGCTCCCTTGGGAGGAGGAGGGAGGAGCATTTAAACTCCTTATCTTACAACGTGTTAACCTTTTCAATGTAAAATGTTAATAATATAATACCTAATCATGATGATGTACGTTAGAAAACGCATTCATAAAACAACAGAAAACGTAATACCATACACACACACATGCATATTACCAACCAACATAATATAACAAAACATACATGTACATACAACAAATTCTAGTTCCACTGCGTCGTATTCCATTGCAAATATACCGAAACCTGTTACATATTAACTAACATCTGGCAATACAATGTTGGACCGAATGTTGCCCGATCTCGTTTAGATAGTTCCATCAATCCTTGCAACATCGAAACATACCCTGATTTCAATCGTAAGGTACAGTGGCTGAACAAACTGATAACAAGATAAAATATTTTTTGAATTCATTTTTGTTAAACTTAAAGTTCCATTGAAAAAAGACTTAATACCTATTGCAAATAAAAAAATATAACTAAATATACAGAAAATGAAATGTGTTTACGTTATGAAATATCCGAAATCGTGTTAACGAGCCAAGCCTTTTACATTAAAATATCAACGCTGTTCAATGATATCTAAAGTTTATGTTTATTTAAAGACAAAAGAGTAAAGCCGTATTCATTTGTCAATATAAATATTATCAATGTAGATAGCAAAGCCTTTTGAGAAGTAAAGATTTAATTAAAATTACTCATATCATAAGTAAACAAAGGAGAGTTTTATTGAAAACTCTATGCGAGACTTTTTAGGTTAAAAAAAAGATGTCTGACAAAAGGACTAACTATCACTAAGCTTTTCTATGAAATGCTAGGAAACTATAGTTTCCTTATATTATGCGAATTTCACTCATTATAATGAAACAACTTTTAAGTATTTTATCCCAGTTTTTATATATTGTTTGAACATAAACCAGTTTACCAGGAATGAGAACAGGCAACTTGTGTTGTCTGTCATGGACACAAGGTGTTAAGTCCCTAGTGCCAGAAATTAAGCTGCCTGTCTTGACCTTCTACCTGAAACACAGCAAAGCTTTTTTATGGAAGACACAAGCAAAATAGTAGCTCCCATGGTGCGGCGCAGCGCACCCTTTCACCGGTTCTGACGTTTTGGATACTTTACAGCAACCATGGTCAGTCTTCCCGTGACCATGATTGCAAAGTCCGAAACGTCGGGCTTGTAAAAAATGAAGCTAGGATATCAGTATTATAAGGTTATAAAGAGTTTGATAGATAAAAATTTAAACGTCTTGGATGCGATTAATATATCAGTCTTCTTGGTGTTCGTTGAGGAAGGCCTATATTCAGTAGTGTACGAATAAAGTATGATGATGATGACGGTAATATAATATTTACCATTGCTACTGCTGGAATATAGTATACTAGCTGTTGCCCACGGCTTCGCCCACTTTAGCAAAAAAATCCTTTTTAATGTATCGTATGTTGCTTCCAGTACCTCCGAAAAAATGCAGTTTCATGGTGATAGGTTGAGTAGTTTTTACTAACAAACATCCCCACATTCATATTCATATTAGGATAGATTTAGGATTAAGGATATATCCTATTTCTATACACAACATACTAACGATATCTTAAGTAAGCATTTCAAGCGCGCTCAGTATTCTTGAGGTTAGTAAGTTACACATATAAACTTAGTTTGGTTTTAGTATGCTAAAGGTTAAACCCTTATATTAGTAGAGATGGATCCTTAAAATAGAACTTTCACGACGCACAATCTGTCTTTGTTTGCCAAACTTCTTCAAACTGAACTCGAACATTTCCATTACCAGTTGTCGTAAAAAGTTCATCAAGCTTTTAAGCTCATTCGAACAACTTTGTTTTTTTCCACTTAAAATACGAATTAAAGCCTTTATCATACTATTAAATATAGGTTTATTGTAAGTCCCGGATTTGATTATTAAGCCACTTTTTTTAAATCATTTATTAAAGATGTGAATATGTAACCCAATACTATAACCATAATGTTATGGAGTATTGGTTATGGAGTACTCCCGGCTGCATGGATACCACCATCTTGCTTGTTTCTGCTGTGAAACAGCTTTGCTGTGTTCCAAATAAAAGGCAGTGTAATTACTAGCATCAAGACTTATGTCTTAGGGTAGACAGCACATAACTGAATTGCCTGGGCTAGTTTTAGGTAAACTAGAGCTGTAAACAGACTATTTTGAAAATAATTCTTGTTTTTTAAATAACATATTTTTTTTAAATAAGTAATATTTTTAAGTACAATAATCCAAAAAAAAAACAACCCAAATACATATTGATATTTAAGTGATTTACTTAATTTGACAATCTGTTGTAGTGTCCAATTTGTGAGCCCTTATCAATTATACAGCCCGTTGAATATTGGTTAACGAAAGCTAATTCATTGGAGTAATTAGTCTAAATCAAAATGCCTATTTCAAATATTCCACCTGCGACACGGCTGTTTGTCTTACAACGTAATTGGAAACGGAGGCACAGAATTTTCACGCTCCATCCAACTTGGCATCGACTTCCATACAAGCAATATCTTTTGACTGTTCTGGAACATACGAAAATATTAGTTCCAGTGTTTCGTACGTGTATTAAAACTATTTCAAACATTACTTTCGTAATACATGAGAATGGTGATATATTAAAACATTTGGTTTGATTTGATTAACGTCCGGTTTCTAAAACGTTGATCAAAGTGTATATCAACTAACACGGCTGTTAATGGCGATTAAAATACGATTCTAGAATCAAATTTGACAGCTTTTCAGTGTAGTGGCTATGTTAATCAGCAGGCTGATCAAATTAAGTAATTTAATCATGATTCCAGTAACTCATTTGACAATCAACAAAAGACTTGACATTTGATTTTTGCGGTGATCAGCCTTTCGGAAACCAGGCGCAAGGCTTATAAGTAATATTTTATATCATAGGACGGTAGAACTGCATATTTGAAAATATTCAATAGACTCAAAAGAAACTTGTTATTTGGTATTCCAATGAACCAAGCAACCGATCGACGAATCAAAGGGTTTTATACTCAGCCTAGATATACACAAGCACCCGAAATATAGCAGGGTGTAGTTTTTCAAGAGTTCAGTGACTTTCCAAATACAATAAGACTAGAGCACTTGCTTGAGACTTTGAGCGAAAGCCTTGTAAAGAAAGAAATGAAGTCTACTGAAACACTCACTACTTTAATTTTTCAACAGATTTTCCTAATATTTTTATACTTATTTTGAACTGCGTATATGATATTATTTTCGAATACGTATGTATTAAAATTAATGACGATAAATTGATGAAAATGAAAGAAAAAAAAAACAAAGAAAGACTTTATTGGAACACACACATGAGACTACAACAATAATATGGTTGAAAATTGACTAAAAAGAACTACATCCATATAATAAATAAATTACTCTTACAATTTGCGTAGAACTATCGTGTGTCTCAGGAATGCGCCAAAATAGTTTGGTTCGGCATTAGTCAGATTACCATAATAAAATAAAACCTGACACCGGTTTTGAAAATGATTGAAAAGTTTACTTAGTAGAGACAAAGTTCTTCCATTGTTTTCATGTGACAATACTTGCCGAGGACAAAGGACATCCGTGAATCAGCTGATAATTGTCCCCGCACTGTACGCTTGGACACTCCCGAGTATTTATTCCACTTAGCTTATCGTTGATTGATTTCCGCAATCACTCTGTGCGACGGACCGTTTGATTGACGTTAATTTAACACAATATTTACAACGTTACATGAAACACTTCATCCTTTGACAAAAAATAATGTTTTATTCCCACATTTTTAAAGTTTCCGCATGTTCATGATTGCGTGGGTATCAACATTGCCCCACCATGGTTCAAGCCTTGTCGTGGCGGTGGGGCTCAGTAGCCTAGGGTGAGCCCAACACCTTGGGCGAAGCTAATTGAGCCAGGGGAGCTCTTTGTACCCCTCTTATAAGAAGAGGGGGTAAAAGAGCAGGGGGCAAGGGGCGAGGATGGGAACCTCGCCTCATTGTACTGTCCCGACGGTGGGAGGGGTTGTTCTGTGGTGCGGTGCAACCCCTCTGTGGAGGTGGCGTCGGTCCCCCGAGGGACTAGCTAGCCGTCGAGGTGCCCTGTTGCTTGTAGATCCGGGGCACCTCACCAAAGGCAGCATTTCTGGTACTCACCGCGTTTTAGTGGGAAGAGCTGCGTCCGCTTACGTTCTTTCGGGCGCAGTGAGTCCCACATACCCGCCTAGGGAGACCCACTCCCCAGCGGTATGCGTCAGTGCATTTCCCGGCGTAAAAGAAAAAAAAAAGTTTATCAACACTGTGCTTTTGATGTGAATCATTTATTGGCGCGAGTTAGTAGTTTGACTTACATGTCTTGATAGCTAGACGCATTTCTATTTTTTATAATAATATTTATTTCATAAACTTACATAAGTACAAAGGAATCTATAGATAGAAACACACAATGTTTCCTTAAGTAATTTTAATATGAAAACTGACTGCCTAAACTAGGAAATCCTGTGTTTCAGGCTAAAAGGTCTAGTGTACTCGTTTCATTAATATTTTTGTATATATAAATATATATTAAATGAATATTTTTATTATTTATTAACATACATTATTAAGTTGGGTGTACCGGCACACAGTGACCAACTTTTTTTCACAAAAAAAGGTTTTCAGATAAAATTATATTAGTAGCGTTTTGATACCTAAAATCTAGTCTGTTATTTTTAATAATATCCTATTATTAGTACCTAATAATAAATGGGTGTTATTTAAACGACTAGCATAATATTCGTATTTTTGTGAGCAGAAAAATATAATCTGGTAGCAGAAATAGCTAATTGAGCGGCAACTTATGTTCAGCAAACATTTTAAAATCAAGCAGCAATTTTTGTCATTTTTTATGGCTGTAATTATTTTTGAAAGGCATATTAATTAAAAGAGGGGCAATGTGCTGCTCCTGTTTAATAAAATTTTGGTAAGCACTCGGAGGGTAAGCAAAAAAAATAATTTTGTGCTGCTTATATAAGTAGCATGAATATAACTTCAAGCAACTTTCTTTTTCATTAAATTCTGCGTGATAGCCCAGTCCACAGGATTTGATGACGTCATGATTTGAATTAATTCCCTGGTCCTTTATTAAGAATGATAATATAATTTATTAATTTCTTAATAAATTTTTATACAAAATTTTAGTTTGTAAATCATATTTATAATTATTGTAATATCAAAAAATATTATTAAAAATGTATAAACAAACAAAAGAAGAAAGTCGTAGATAATGGTATGAAGAGGATTTGAACTTACGAACGACAGCGTACAGCCTGAGCGCGCGCGGACAGTGTTAACCGTAGAGCTGTACGGCTCGTTACAAATGTGTTTAAAATTGTGGATCCATTCTTGCGTATTGAATGTTTTTATTTGATTTGATTTTTGTAGGTAATGATTGAATTGAATATTGCAAGTTTTTGAACTGCTTGTTTATTTTACACACCACCTACAATTTTTAATACCTGCATAATCTATCTACTATCTACATAAATCTACGAAACTGAAACAAAATAAAAATCTTGAAGAAAAAAATTTCATCATCATATTGTCAGCCTTTAGTGGACGGATCACTGCTGAACACAGGATTTGACGACGTCATGACCTGAACTAATTCACTAGTCTTTTATTAAGAATGATAATATAGTTTATTAATTTCTTCTTCAATTTTTATAATTTTGTTCAATAACATACTTACAACACCATCTAGCGGTAAATAGCGCAAACCTACACCGGTGTGAACACAGGACATAAAATGTAATGCAAAGAAATGTGCCGCTCAAGAAATTATTTTGCCCGATGAATGTTTATTATGCGAGGTCATAATATTGTAAGCTGCTTATTTACGATTTAATTTTCGACCATTATCAAAATTATTTGCGGAACAAGAATTGCTACCAGCTTTATTTTATTGCGTACAAAATCTTTGTATGCCAACCAAATTATTTAAATACCGATTTTTTTTTTGCCCCTCCAAAATTTATAATGCCGGTCATTTAATTACTTCCCATAATAAATTAACAAATGTTATAATAATACAGTCCAAACCCCTTCAATTCTTATGCCCACAATTACATTTAATGTTCTCTGTCTGCGCTTTTTTTGCTCTTATTAATGTCTGGGATGAATAGGACTCAAAATTTCGTAGGAGGGTGGCATAAAGGAAGAAATGCGTTCAATTGACTTTAAAAGTAATCCGCGTTTTTTTGGTAAGTAGCAAAAATAAAGGAGTGATTTGAATATGTGGTGTGGTTGTGGGGTTTATAAGGCTAAGAAAGTTCAATAAAGTGAGTCTACTGAGTAAGCATTATGTAATTTGACGAGATGAGTACTTATGTAATATTAAATCTTAACTCTTATTACTAAGATACATCCTATCCTACTAATATTATACAGGTGAATGTTTGTAAGTATGGATGTTTGTTACTCTTTCACGTAAAAACTAACGAATGGGTTTTTATGAAACTTTACAATGACATAGCTTATACATCAGAATAGCACATAGGCTATCATGTTTAACCGTACTCCTACAGGAATGGGAAATACGCGGGCGAAATCGCGAGGCGCTACTAGTATAAAATAATTGATCATGAAATACTTAAATTGTAAAGAATTATTAGGTATTTGTGTGTGACTAAATACATTTTGGAATCGACGTTATGTAATATTAATTCTTTTGAGAGTCTTAATAAATAAATAGGAAACATGGGATTACAATATATTTAAAATATATTTTTATTAATAAAAATATTAGATTGGTTTCCAAGCAAGAATAAAATGAAGCATTTCGGATTTTTACCATAAATTCCGCATAATAAAAAAAATAAGATAACAATATACATACTTTAGAACGTAAAGCTCTGCTTGATTTTATCACCTCTGTTTTCACCGCATCTACGTTGGCACATATGCCTCTTTCCATAAATTACTAGGTATAAGTGGAGCACATTCGCATCCTATTGAAATCAGCTATTATCTATATGCCTAGTGCTAGTGATGGATTCATTTTCATTTGCATTAAATATAATATCAATATCTATGGACGCTTTTACACCACGCCAATCTGGTCCCGTGATAAGTTTCCGAAGAACCTGTGTTACGGGTACCAGACAATACATAATACTATTTTTAATATATTTATATTAAAACATTATATTAAAACAATTTTTTTTTTACTTTTATACATTTAGGATTTTTATTATATAATACACAAATTTAATGCACATCCGTGACCCAGACGCCAAAACCTTTTTGTTCTCTGGCGGGATTCGAACCCGGTACCTCCTGCTTGCCAACGCGCTTACCATTGAGCCACAGAGGTCGTCAGTTATATTAACATACGAATACTTGTAACTATATCACTAAAGACGATGTTTACTGTGCAAACGCCAGACCCCTTTGAAGGCATAAGCTGTCGTGCCATTCTATGTAAGAAGTCTATGTACAGCAGTGGACAAAAGGCTGATAATGGTGATTATTGTTCGTAGTCGGAGGATGTAGTAATAAATACTCTTTTCATAATCATTTCTGTAGCTGCGGGCGCTCGAGCTTCGATGGCTAAACTCTGTATATTTACCAAACGTATTTTGGTTTATATCTATTCTCGTGTAGAAAATGTAACAAAATACAAAACTAGTATCTGCTATATTTATATTAATATTTCAGTGTCATGTTCTATAGGATAAAATGAAGGTGAATATCAAAGATCTACTTTAAAAGCCATCTAGTTATCATTGACCTAACATAATATATAATAATTAGTCGGCCAATAACCAGGTGAGAAGACGATCTATGTTAAGCGGTCGATACATGTTGGATGTAAGTTGCAAGGGAATCGCTCGTCTTTGAAAGAGCCTTATATCCAGTAGTGGGCGAATAAATACTGCTGCTACTGCTGATGATGATGATGATAAAATTGTCATGATGATAAAATTGTCATGATGATAACTATTTATCATTTCATCTTCAAAAATCCTAAAATATCATCAGATATGTTAGGGTGGCTGCGTGGTTAGGTTAATGGATCGCAATGTAAGGTGGAGGATAAAGGACACCTTACGTTGCGACCCGGGTTTCAATTCCGTTAGGTGCAATTAATTTGTTCATAATAATTATTATACATGTCCGTAGCGGGTCATGGATATTTAATTCATAATTTTTCCGCTATTGAGTACGGATCTCCTCATTGAAATAAGGCGAGGAGGGCATTGGCCATAGTTCACCGATGTGCAGGTCCCATGCGGGTTAGTCAACTTCACACTTCTTCAAAGACACAATATTATCAGGCATGCAGGTTTATATACGATGTTTTCCTTTAACGGAAAGAGAGACTCATGTTCTCGTGTTTAGTGTGAACTTAAAAATTTAGTAAAACCCATTTTAAGGCACCAAATCAGAATCGAACGTGTACGCTCTCTCTCAATAGACCGGCCACTGGACTATCGTATAAGTATGTACATATATAAATTTATTTTAAATAATCAGTTCCTAATATCCGTAACACCAGTTCTAACAAACTTACAATGGAGATAGATTAAGTCGTATGATTGTTGAGTAATTATTATCTATCTATTTATCTGTCTATATATCTCTCTATAAAACTGATCCAAACGCTAGTTTTGTAATGTAGCGCGTTCAAACAAATAAATTATTCAACTATATTATATATTATTTAATATGTTTCTCTGAATATGTAGTTTGATACAAAACAGGTTAAGCGATATGTTATCTTTTATCATAACAATGTCACCGCGTGAAATGTACCAGTGAAATTAAAATGTACACTCTATTTATAGTTCCTCTTGACCTAACCTAACCTAGTTTTGTTGTTCAACCACATTTTACTCGGACAAGTAAATTTGTAGACTGAATTTATTTTATACGCTGTAAAGGATAGTTTATGAATTTATTATAATATTTTAAGTATATCACAATTGTGCTTCAAATTAAATAAATTACTGCACAAATGTGTTCTCCAGAACGAGGAATTCCTTTCCAAAAAGGAGGAAGAGGCTTGAAATCAGACTTATTATAGGCTATTAGGCCATTGTTAGGATTGGTGAACTACACACATCTTCAAAGACGTGAGCGAGCGATGGTTTCGTGTTTAGGGTGAACTTAGAAATTTAGAAGAATCCATTTCTAGTTACACGGGGGTGGGTTTTTAATATAATATCATTGGGGATGGGGTCAGGATCGAACCCGGAACCTCTCGCATAAGAGGCCAAGGCCATACCTACTGGAATTTCAAATTACCAAGACTATTTTCATTATATTTTTATCTATATAAAAATAAGATTTTAAATTTGTTAATTTATATTGGTTTTTTCAGTACTTACTAAAATTACCTATTTAAAGCGTAACCACGTAAATATTGGTAGATAATGTCTAAATATAGAGTATCGCAATATAAATAACATAATGAATATCCCCATATTGATTTTGTATAAAAATCTCTCATTTACCATTCTCTTAATGTTTATTATTCACAAGATTGACTCAAAAACGTGCTAATATCCATTTTTATCTAGATTTATTGGTGAATTTATGCATCATAATATCAGAGAATGGATGCCACATGTGAGAATTTTGTTAAAGCTTGTTACGTAAAAGTTTCAGCTTGAGCCATATAAAATGTGCAAAGGCTGCAGATTGAAATTCTGTTAAGCTACAAGACTTAGGGTCAGAGTTTGAGCGGACACAAATTTAATTACTGGATAACAGTACGTAGGATCGACCGTCACTGGACGATTCATTAGTTATTTTAAAAACGTTTAGCGAGTTAAATTTATACGAGATTTTCAAGTTTGATGGTGTATAAAGTAGATTTAACCAATTACACAATAAACTTTTTTTTAAATAAAAATACATACTTAACACTCATTTATAAGCCTAATGAAATCTCAAAATGTTACCTTGACAAGCCTAAAAGCGTAGAGTATAGGTATTTGATTTTTTTTATAGCATGGGAGGGCAAACGAACAGCCGAAGCCTTACGACTATCGACGCCCATTAACATCCACACAACCAAACGTTATGCAGATACGTTGCCGTCCTTTTCCCTCTCCTCCCTATGAGCCACCGGAAACTTACAAACCGCACGAAACGCGATAGCATAACTGTCACTTTACGTCGGTATTATATGAGCGAGAAGTACCATCAAGTAATCATAATTAATATCATAATAATTTTGAGACGGATCGATGACGTGGGAAAGCTGGTGTTCAAAAGATAGATAAGACAAGCAAAGGATAGAGAAGATTTGAAGAAAAGACTCGATTCCACCGGCAACACTCCCTGTGTCGGTTGCCTTGCTCACCTGTTGTTGACTTTAAATTACCTTTATTTTTCAAAATGTAAAAGGCAATAAAAGGCTATAGAATATGTGTACTTCACATAAAGCATATGATTTACAAACAGATGGTACTAAGTACCACAAGTAGCGCCCCGCTGTGTGTTATTCTGATGTACAAGCTATATTATTGTAAAGTTTCATTAAAATCAGCAGTTTTTAGGTAAAGTAACAAACATCCATACTTACAAACTTTTGCATTTATAATATCAGTAGGAAGTAGGTAGTAGTTTTGGAAATGTAAGATATATTGATAATCAACACATTCAAACTAGAAATCATTAGTGAATCATAAATATACGACTCTTATGCATTAAGTTATATCTTGAATAATTAAGGGTTATTTACTTCTATTGAATCTTCTATGGAGGTATTTATTCATATTCTTGCGTTTTTTATATCTTTTACTAACTTTTAGTAGATGCATCACACTTATAATAATAATATAACAATTTTATTCATACCATAAAAGCTATTTAAAGCTACTCATGTGTACTTAAGTGCGTGATTCATAATCAGTACTTTTCCTATCCTTTCACTACCTTTAATATACTTTTGGAAAGGAATGTAATTATAATAATTACCACATTCACAAGATGTGATCATTAACTAACGATAAATATATGCATTAAGTCGTTAGTATCAACCTTAGTAATTAAGGGTCGCTTTAGATCGTGTAAATAGCACTTTTCCGTCGTGTAAAGAATTTCTTAGGCTTTACGAACAACACGGAAGCAAAGACGGCATTCTATGAATGGGACTGAGGACCTTGTTAGAATCGCTCCAAATGTCTTTTCCGTGGTAATATAAAGTCTAAATTCATATCATTACTACTAATGAAGTTACGCTCACTATAGTGACTTAACTTACCATATCTGATTGAGGATCTAGGCAGACTTAATGAGATAATTCGAAACTGTGAACTCTCAAATGTGTCAATTGACGAAAAAATAAGGTTGTAAGACTTGGTTTTTTACCATTTATTTAGGATTTTGTGATGTACAAGATGTTATATCCTCATCATAAATAGCCTTTATCAGTCTACATCTAAACGTAGGCATCCCTCAATGAACGCCAAGACAACGATTGATGTTTAAGTTCATTTTTTTCTTTGTCACTCTCAAATTTTTTATTATATTTAAATATATCAATATTGTAATATAACATATTTATAAGTACATCGAATTATAAATAAAGAAAAAATATTATACCGTGTTTGTGAACGAATCAAATGCAGGACAATTAACAAACGTATATTTTCTTACTTTTACAAATATTAAACGTAAATACAAAATTTTAGTTTTGAACGCGTACAGTTTGAAAACGAATTCTGTGTGAGAGAGTGAACGTCGTGAAGACCGTCGCTGCTCGGGCGCGCCGTCCGCTCCTGCTTCACACCGTTGTTTGTTTGTTCTATTGATCCGATAGATGGCGGGGTCCGTAACATGCCCGGCGCCTTGAAAGACTCGGCTTTCAATAAATAAGTTATGTATTTATTATATTAGTTTTGGGTTCCGGTACTCTTCCTTCGGGACTGGACGATGTAGGAAGTGGACAGATTTTCGTAAGGGCTCGTTGTATGACTCCATTACATGTCCTTATGTCTGCGACTCTGGGAACGCCATCTTTGCCCGGGTATAATCGTATAATTTTTCCTAGTTTCCAATTAAGAGGTGGCTGATAGTCGTCTTTGATAATGACAAGCGTATCAATCGAAAGTTGTTCTTGCTTATTGGTCCATTTTGTCCTTCTTTGTAACTCGGATACGTATTCCTTGGACCACCGTTGCCAAAAATGTTGACGTAACTGCTCCACTCGATCATAACGGGCAAGACGCGTGTAAGGCGTCACGGTCAAATCTTCATACGTGGGCGCAGTCAAAGGCCGGCCAATCAGGAAATGACCTGGGGTAAGGGCCTGGAAATCATCGGGATCTGTGGACATAGCATACATGGGACGGGAGTTCAGGACGGCTTCAATTTGCGTTAAAACCGTGCTCAACTCCTCGTACGTTAATCGTGCATTTCCGACAATCCGACGCAAGTGGTACTTACAAGACTTTACCCCCGCCTCCCATAACCCACCAAAATGAGGGGCGTATGGTGGAATGAATGTAAATTTTATATTATTATTACTAGTAAAACGACGACGCTCCGTGGGCAGGCCCTCTACAAGGTGGACCGACGATCTGGTAAAGGTCGCGGGAAGCCGCTGGATGCGGGCAGCGCAGGACCGATCGTTGTGGAGATCCTTGGGGGAGGCCTATACCCAGCAGTGGGCGTCGATTGGCTGACATGATGATGATGATGATGACTAGTAAAATCGATAATATCATTAGAATTTTTTAAAAAGATTTCTTAATAATTCCCTTTCTGCCCCAACGAAATTTTTCCCATTATCTGAAAATATTTGGTGAGGCTTGCCGCGACGAGATATGAATCGTTTGAGCGCCAGGATATAATCCTGTGTAGACAAACCACTTACTAATTCCAGGTGAATTGCGCGCGTTGAGAAACATATAAATAAACAAATATAATTTTTAATCAATTGAGCACCCCTGCCCTTTTTATTTAAAACATATATAGGACCGGCGTAATCGACTCCACAGTTGATAAATGCGAAACCTGCTTCGAGTCGTTCGGGGGGCAAATTACCCATAATTGGAGTTAGTGTTTTTCCCTTCATACGAACGCAAGTAACACAACTATGCGTGACCTTCCTGGCCAAATTCCTGGCTCCTAAAGTCCACCACGAATCGCGTGTGGTAGATACTAACAACTGAGGCCCCGCGTGAAGTAAACGTTTATGTTCCGAAGTAAATAAAAGCCATGCGAATCGATGTTTAGCACATAATAATATCGGGTGTTTTTTATCATAATTAAATTCAGCATTACCCAAACGACCGCCTAGTCGCATTATTGAATTTTTATCCAAAAATATATTTAATCCGGATATTTTGTTTATCTTTTTATTATGTTTTACTTTTATAGGTAAATTAAGCTTAAGACTGTGATATTCATCGGAAAAGGATTGCTGCTGAACGATGCGTGTCAACATTTGCAAGGAATCATTGATTTCGTCCACACTCAATGAACCGGTTTTACGTTTAGTTTTATCGACGCGAGTGTTATATATAAAACGCAACAAGTATGCACCCATTCGCTTTAAGCGATTAAATGACGAAAATCGTTCGAAATCAATTAATTCATTAGAATTATCGACGTTACATAAGTTGATCGTAGAAACTTTCAACTCGGGTACATCGGAACAATTTATGAGATAGTTTTCATCATCATCAGTGCAACTCCAGTTCGAATTATACGGATCACTCAAAAAAGGGGGACCACACCACCATAAACTATTTGTATCGTATTGAAGATAATTTAAATCTATTCCTCTTGTTAACATGTCACTAGGGTTTAAGACACCTTTAACATGCCTCCAAGTCATATCTCCTGTTAGGTCGTTTATTTGTGTGACCCTATTTTGCACAAATGTTTTAAGTAAGCGGGGAGACATGCGGATCCAGCTTAAAACAATTGTGGAGTCCGTCCAAAAACAAATTTTATCAAATGTTAAACGTAATGATTTTTTTATTTTATTATATAATTTTGCACCTAACAAGGCCCCACATAGTTCAAGTCTGGGTATACTTATTGGTTTTATTGGGGCTACTTTCGATTTAGCACACAATAACCTTACACACGGTTGCGAATTATTATTAACGAATGAACGAATATATGCGCAAGCACCGTATGCGTTTTGTGAAGCGTCAGAAAAAATATGTAATTCCTTTATTGTGGCATTTTCTATGAGAACATGACGCGGAATCCTAATTTTAGGTAAATATTCTAATTTTGAAACAAAATTATTCCAGTCTTGTTTAACATTGGCGGGAACGGCATCGTCCCAATCTAACTTGGATAGCCAAAGATTCTGCAATAAAATTTTAGCCCGAATTATAGCCGGAGCCAGTAGCCCTAAAGGATCATATATTTGAGAAATAACTGACAACATTAAACGCTTAGTAATTTTTGAATTAAAATTTTCCAATTTCGTAGTATAATTAAATTCATCATTTTTATTAGACCAGCCTAACCCTAAAGTTTTAGACTGACACAGTTCATCACCGCCTAACTGTTTTATGATATCAAGATTAACGTCATGATTAAACGTCCATTTTCTTAATAAAAAACAACCGCCTCGTAACACTTCCGATGTCTTATTGCAAATATCCAATAAGTTATCTAATTCATCATCACCAGTGAGGACATCATCAACATACATATCATCGGTGATGACTTGAGCTATGCGCTTATCATTACAATCCGCAGCCAGCTGGTGTAAACAACGTATACTAAGGTACGGCGCAGACGCGGTGCCGTATGTAACTGTATTTAGTTTATAAATGCGTAATGGGTCATTTCGACTCTGTCTCCACACAATAAGCTGCAAATCTCGTTGATCTAAGTGAATGGCAATATTACGATACATCTTTTGAATGTCCGCACATACTACGTATTTATATTGTCTAAAACGTAACAATATGGAGAATACATCGTTTTGAAGGATGGGGCCAACGTATTGTATGTCATTTAACGAATAATTAGAGGTCGTAGCAGCACTTGCATTAAAAACGACTCTTAATTGCATCGTCAAGCTACTCTCTCGGTATACTCCATGGTGGGGCAAGAAATAATGTGGAGTTTTTATGTTACTAATATCCCCTGTCCATAACGACATATGTCCCAAATCTTCGTATTCCTGCATAAAATCAATATATAATTTCTTATATTGAGCAGATCGTTCTAATTTATTTTCTAACGAAAAAAAACTATTTCTTGCCTTAGTGTACGAGTCACCTAAAACGTTTGCCGGCTCCCGTAAGGGCATGCGTACGTGAAACCTGCCATGCTCGTCTCGTACCGTGGTCTCTGTAAAGATTTTTTCACAAATTTTATCTTCATTGGAAATAACGTTTGACCCGTCCGCAATTTCTTCCAGTTCCCAAAATTTTTTTAATTGGGAATCAATAATATTGAAATTGTTACATTGAACCTGCCTATTCGTATAACTGCTATAACGCATCATATTATAAACAGGCCCGGATATTATCCATCCTACTTTAGTGTCTTGTAACGTTGGGCCACTTTTCAGCTTAATTTTATTAATATTTAATAAATCCCAAAAGACGTCAGCGCCTAGTAATATATCGATATCAGCTGGCACATTAAATGAAGGGTCTGCGAGTACAATATGATTTGGTATATCTAAATATTTACAATCTATTTTTATAGAGGGCAAGCTTGAAGTAATATTTGGCAAAACTAAACATTGTATGTGTGTATTAAAAGAACATGTTTTAGAACGTATATTAATTTTGCATGAATTATTAGAATGTGAAATCGTTTGTCCTACACCGCAAACGCGTATAGTGGACTGTATACATGAGATATTTAAACGTTTACATAGCCTTTCGGTAATAATGCTATGTTGGCTGCCACTATCGAGAAGTGCGCGCGCCGTTTGAAAATTATAATCTGCATCGGCTATTTCTATAAGCGCCGTTGATAAGAGAACCGGTTCGAGTACAGTCGGACAGATGGATGTGTTCGATGCGAGTGCATGACTGATGCGACTAACGTTGCTCGCGTTATTTTTTGTTTTAAATGATGCCACCTGCGAAACCTCGTCCGACATGTCGCTGCTACCTACGCTATTATCAACGTGAAGCAATGTATTATGTTTTATATTACATATTTTACAATGACTGAACGAGCAACTCTCTGCCGTATGACCTTCGGTGCGTAAGCAATTAGTACAGACTGATTTCTCCTTAACAAACTTTAGTCTGTCTAGCGCTGTTAAGTTAAGAAACTTTGGACATGTGTAAAGATAATGATTGTCATTACACAGTATACAATTACGCATATTATGAATTTTATTTTGTTTCTGATTATTAACATTTTTACTCAAAACGTAACTAAATGATTTATTTAAATGTTTTTTATGATCTGACACACCCGAATGACCTTGACCCGATTTTATCGGTAAACTATTATACTTATTAGTTGAATTTCGAATCATTTCTAACATATCTGCTCTGTTTTTTAAGAATGAAATTAAATCGCTTAACTTTAAACTATTGATGTTATCTCGACCTACGTTAAAAGTACCTTTGTATGTCTCCCATTCACGTTCTGTTGAACTATCGAGCTTAGACACAATTAAATAAATAATGAGCGTATCCCAATGGTCAGTGGGTTCATTTAATGAATTTAATGCACGTGTGGTGTGGGGCTTGCTCAGAAATAAAAGCGGTTGTTCTTTAACAATCTTTACTGCAAAAAAAAATAGCGTGTTACAATCGTTAATAATGACGATAGGTAGTGCGCTATGAAAGATCGGGCACACACTGGCCGTGCGGACCGAAGATCTGTCGCTGCCCGCCGGCCGGTCCGCTGCCGCTCCCCCGCGCGTCTCCGCATCCCTCGCTGGCCAGGATTAGTCGAGAGTAGTGATGTGCGCGCATACGCGTAGTGATGCGCCACACCACTCCCCTGGGAGAATCAGAGTCCAGCCTGAAAGTAATTCGGAAATTTTACTTGCCGGCCCGTACGAGTATATCTGGGACCGTCATTCTCAATTCGACTTCTATGAGTAGCCTCCTGTTGCATATTGTCTGCCAATGTATACGCTGGCTTAGCTCTGTCGATTGATACAGTGACAGGTCCTCTGGTAAGGTTTATGGTGATGGTTTTATCCGATCTTGATAACACTTTGTGCGGGCCAGTGTATGGTGGCTCTAAAGCACCGCGTAAAGCGTCCTTGCGTAAATATATATGGGTTGCTGATTTAAGATCCTTGTGGACAAAGATAGATCTACTACCATGTCTGGCTGCTGGCTCGGCCTTTAATTGTGACATATGTTGTCTCAGTTGGGTCACAAAATCTGATGGTTTGAGTACGTTATTGGAGGTTTTGAAAAACTCACCAGGAATCCTTAAAGTCTCACCATAAACCATTTCAGCTGCTGAGCTTTCTATATCCGGCTTCCACGCCGTTCTCAGTCCTAAAAGTACAATTGGGAGTGTCTCAGTCCATCTGCGATCGCTGTGTGCCATTAATGCTGCTTTTAGAGACCGGTGAAGCCGCTCGACCATGCCATTTGCTGCTGGGTGATAAGCCGCTGTATGTCGTATCTGTGTGCCACATAAGTCAGTTAAAGATTTAAATAAGTTTGAAGTGAATTGGCGACCCTGATCAGTAGTAATCGTTTCAGGGCACCCAAAACGTGCGATCCATGATGAAAATAGTGCTCTTGCCACTGTTTCGGCCGAAATGTCGTATAGTGGTTGAACTTCTGGCCAGCGTGTAAATCTATCTATTATCGTCAGACAGTACTTGTATTCCTGTGATGATGGTAGAGGCCCAATAAGATCTACATGGATATGACTGAAGCGAGCAGTAGGCGTGTTGAAGTTAGCTATCGGTGCTGATGTATGCCTGTGTACCTTGCTTCTCTGGCATGATTCACAAGCTTGAACCCACCTGCGGCAATCCTTGCGTACGGAGGGCCAGACATATCGATCTGTCACCAGCTTTGTCGTTGCTCTCGCTCCTGGGTGGCTCAGGCTATGGCTAGCGTTAAATATCTGCCGACGCAACTCCTTTGGAATAAATGGACGAGGCCTCGTCAGACTTATGTCGCAGTATAATAATAAAGTCGTACCTGGTATGGGGATTCTTTCCAGCTTTAATGATGAACTCCCTTTTTTGCGAATCTGGTGCAACTCTTCATCGTTTTCCTGCAATTTGGCTAGTGTTTCCTGATCTGGTGGTCTTGAGATGGTCTCGATACGAGACATTGTGTCGGCAGTCACGTTTTCTTTTCCTGTTATGTGTCTCAAATCTGTTGTGAACTGTGAAATGAAATCTAAGTGGTTAAATTGCCTTGGGGAACACTGACGATCCTTCTGCTGGTAGGCGTAAACCAGCGGTTTATGGTCTGTATAGATAATAAAGTGTCTTCCTTCTACCATGTATCGAAAGTGCTTCACGCTCTCGTAAATGGCCAATAGCTCTCTATCGTAGGTACTGTATAACTGCTGGCTTTTGTTCAATTTCTTTGAGAAGAATGCAAGGGGTTGCCACTCGCTTTGTACTAATTGTTGTAGAACTGCTCCTACAGCTGTGTTCGATGCGTCGGTAACGAGTGCAAGTGGTGCGTTAATTACTGGATGTGCTAATAAGGTTGATCTAATGATGCTTGACTTACATTTTTCGAACGCCTTTAAGAGCTCTGGAGTCCAGATAAGCGGCTGTGATCCCTTTGTTTTTGGTCCAGACATCATGGCATGTAGTAGAGCTTGGTCCTCCGCGGCGTTTGGGATGAATCTCCTATAAAAATTCAACATTCCGAGAAATCTTCGTAGTCCGTTTACAGTTTTAGGAGGAGGATATTCTTGTATTCCTTTAATCTTGTCATCCATCGCTTGTGTGCCTTTAGCGGACACCTTGTATCCTAGAAAATTTACCTCTTTTTGAGCGAAGATGCACTTTGTCTCGTTAATGAGCAAGCCATACTTCTGCAGTCGCTCGAAAACTTGTCGGAGATGGTCGAGGTGTTCTTTGTAATCCCTTGAAAATACCAAAATATCGTCGATATACGCATAAGTGAAGTCTAATCCACGTAATACTTCATCGACGAACCGCTGGAAGGTCTGGGCAGCGTTTCTTAGGCCAAAGGACATAAAAGGGAACTCGTACATACCAAATGGCGTAGTTATCGCTGTTTTCTGTATGTCGTCCGTAAAAACAGGAATCTGGCTGAATGCTTTTACGAGGTCCAGCTTGCTAAAGACCTGGGCACCTGCCAGGCGATGAGCAAAGTCACCTATATGTCTGATTGGATACCTGTCTGGTATAGTGCGCGCATTAAGAGCGCGGTAATCACCGCAGGGCCTCCAGAGGTTGCCAGTCTTCGGTGCTAGGTGAAGGGCTGATGCCCAAGGGGACTCAGAAACGCGTGCCGTCCCGTCTCGTAGCATTTCTTCAAACAGCTCCTTTGCTAGTTTCAATTTGTCTGGTGCTAGGCGACGTGGTCTGCAATAAACAGGTGGGCCAGGTAAAGTACGAATATAATGCACGGTGTTGTGTTTTACTTCACGAAATACCCCGGAAGGCTTAGTTATTTCTGGGTACTGTGCTAGAAGCTTGTGGTACTCGCTATTGCCAGTTACAGCCTTGATGCTGAACTGCTGGCAATTTTTCCGCGATCCCGTAACAGATAAATTGGTAATACTGTCTAACAATTTTCTGTTCCTGCAATCAACCAAAAGGCCATAGTGAGAAATGAAGTCAACTCCGATAATCGGTTTATCTACATCGGCTATTACGAAATTCCAGGAAAAATCCCGACGGAGTCCCAAATCGAGGTGCAACGGCAGGGTTCCATATGTACGTATTCTGGTCCCATTTGCAGCTGTCAAAGTATATTTAGTAGGTTGGCGTTGCTTAATTAGGAATCTACGTGGAAGGACGCATAGGTCTGAACCCGTATCAATCAAATATTGGATCTTGGATTTCTTGTCTGTTACGAAAAGGCGGCTAATATTGTGACAGTCCGTTGCCGCCCTTATTGACTGTCGCGGCCATTTCCCTTTTTAAAATTGCAGGGTGATCTGCATTTATAAGATTTTTCACCAAAATTATTATGGTACCAGCACATACCTGGGTTATTACTTCGGCTTCGAGCCCTACTCCTTGACCTCGAAGCGCCTCCACGCCAGACAGGAGAGCGGCCACGTGGCTGGTGAAAGTTTAATTTTGAAATCTGTTGAGTAAGTTCGGTCTGGATCCTGGAAGTAATTAGATCATCCATGCGTTTTAACAAACCGTCGAAATTGGTGGCAGATGCAACCTGGTATGGCACCTGGCTCGAAGTCACCTCGCAAATTTTGTCAGCCAGATCTGCAATTTGGTCCAAATTTGATGTGGTTTGTGAAAGGATAATCGCTTGCACGTGGTTCGGTAATCTGTTCATCCACATGCTCTTCAGGAATTCATCAGTGACCCCCCCGGCTGCCATATTTTTAAGATGACGTAGAAACTGGGAGGGCTTCCTATCGCCAAGCTCCTCATGCGATAGGAGCTGACTTATCTGCTGTTCCCTTGAGATAGATAAACGCTTTATAAGCTCAGATTTTAGTTTATCGTATTTGTTATTTGGTGGCGGGGACTGTATAACATCTTTAACTTCTTTTGCATACCTTTGGTCTAGCTGTGCCACGATTACGTGGAATTTTGTTGCATCCTCTTTAATTCCCGACACGTGGAAATGTGACTCCGCTTGTGAAAACCATACCTCGGGGTCCTCTGGCCAAAATGGCGGCAACCGCACGGCTACGCGGTTAACTGAACCGGCCGACGCGTCTTCGAATTCGAGTTGGTTCTCGTTGGACATCCCGCGGGTGTTCAATTCGGTGGTCACCAATGTGGTGGGCTTGCTCAGAAATAAAAGCGGTTGTTCTTTAACAATCTTTACTGCAAAAAAAAATAGCGTGTTACAATCGTTAATAATGACGATAGGTAGTGCGCTATGAAAGATCGGGCACACACTGGCCGTGCGGACCGAAGATCTGTCGCTGCCCGCCGGCCGGTCCGCTGCCGCTCCCCCGCGCGTCTCCGCATCCCTCGCTGGCCAGGATTAGTCGAGAGTAGTGATGTGCGCGCATACGCGTAGTGATGCGCCACACACGTAAATTGCGCAAAGTTGTATCTATTAATTTACGGATTTGAGTGGGCGATTCCTTTGTAATCGATGGTATAGAAAATAGCGATTTAACGTGATTTTGAACGAGTAAACGATTATTATGATATCTGTTTTCCAATAACTCCCAAGCAATGAAATAATTTGGCGCAGTAAATTCTAAAGCCGATATAACTTGAAGGGCAGGGCCACTCAATGATGATTTTAGGTAATGAAATTTTTGAATCGAGTCTAAATCGTTACGAGAATGAATCATGGTCTTATACGAATTACGAAACTCAAGCCACTGGTCATAGGAACCATCAAACATAGGCAATTTTATTTCGGGCAATTTTATCGACACAGGATTAGTTGACAGCATTTGAGGCCTAATATCACTATTCTCATCACGTAATAATTGTTTTACCGCTGCCAATATGTGGTAATACGATTCCTCAAACTGCTGTCGGTACTCCATATGCGACAAAAGATCACACTCGTCAACAATGCTCTCAATTTCACCTTGAATATTGTTAAACTCTTTAAATAATTCAGATAAAGCGATGTATCGCAATTGTAACTCGACCGTTTGATCTGAGCTCAATCTACCTCCATCTAACAATTTGTTAAAATATTTTTCAAACATAGTTAAACGACACTTTACAACACCCCTTTGCTTTTTTAGCAGTGGGATGCGTTCTGATTCAGGTATACTAATAGAACCTAATGGATTAGGCGACTTTGACCTGCCTGGCTTTTGTGCTTGGGCAGGCCCTTTTAATTCATTCGCACCCTCACTCATTTCGGTAAGCTATAGAAGAACAAGTAGGTTAATACTCACAGTCTTGGAGACCAGATGCCCCGAAACCTCAAACGACTATTTACTCTGAGCCCGAGGCTGATGAATTCTGTAATTCGAGGAACGATTTTAACGCAAATTATGAAAGGAGAAGAAATAGGAACGATTGACCTGACCAATACCGGTTGCCCACTCTTTTTCTTTCTTCCCGCCTTTTGTGCAACGTGTAGCTTGTTCAAATTTTCTTTTAATTTATCCGGCTCGAAGGACCAAATTTATGTTTGTGAACGAATCAAATGCAGGACAATTAACAAACGTATATTTTCTTACTTTTACAAATATTAAACGTAAATACAAAATTTTAGTTTTGAACGCGTACAGTTTGAAAACGAATTCTGTGTGAGAGAGTGAACGTCGTGAAGACCGTCGCTGCTCGGGCGCGCCGTCCGCTCCTGCTTCACACCGTTGTTTGTTTGTTCTATTGATCCGATAGATGGCGGGGTCCGTAACATACCGTTATTCTTAACTAATCTTGACGCAGCGCTTGACATAACGCCGTACAGCGTACTCTAAACGCCTATTAGATTGTGAATATATTTTGCTTTTGAAATTGTATTCGCTTTGGTGGCGTCACTCGCATGTTCGGCATGCCCTTATTTATATGGCATGTCTTTATTTATAAATATGTGCATAACATAATATAAAAATAGGAAGACATTAGGCCAAAAATTTAAATAGTTACAGCATTCGTTTTTTATTAATTTAAAGGTTTTTCATAACCTAGATGCATAAGGCATGAAAATGTTTTAATGAGAGTAGTATTTTCTTATGTTTATAAAAATGTTTGTCAATATAATTTTATTAAAAACGTTTACGGATTTTATGGCGGCTTATTTTAATTTTTACGGGTACATGTCCAACGTTTTGGATAATCTACAGCAACCATTATCACGGGAGGACAGATCAATAACTGATTGACCATTGACTGACACTAAAGCCGTTTCCAGAATATCATATTGAAAAGTAATTTAAATTTATGTTTTTTGTGCTATTGAACTAATTAATTAGAAGTGAAAATGTCTAATATTACGAAACAATTTAATAAAATAACAACGAATGGAGTTGACTAAGCTTCCAAAGTTTTCTATTAGGGTTAATTTAATGAGATTTATTGAAATAAAGGCTCCTTTGTTCTTGTAAACAAATTATTTTCACTTTGGCAGTAATAAAACGGAGTGGTAATGTTAAGTAAACCTTTGTAAAATAAATCCATTTTGTTCACAGAATTTGGTTCAATGGACGCCATCATTCGGCACGATCATAATATTACGATGTTTTGGCGGTCGTAACTATGAGGGAGACTTTCCGTTCTTTCTTTTAACTTGATACTTGCAAGGGTATGTCCACCTTGAGCAAATTTTGCAGCTAGGCTCGAGAGGGCCAATAGGGGGATTCAATTATGATGGGCAGCATTGAGAAAGCTTCGCCATATTCTCACGTCATCTATACCGCAGAGTTTGAAAACGAAAGTCTTCAACTAATGCGTTCTCCCCGTGATGACCTACAGGGTCGAAACGTGCCCTCTTGATTTACGACTGGTCCGCAAGTTTGCCGTAGCTCAACGTGCTATGGAGCGTGCTATGCTGGGGGTTTCTTTGGCAGATAGGGTTCGAAACGAAGACACCCGCCAGAGAACTAATGTTACCGATATTACGCAAAGAATAAGCACGTTGAAGTGGCAATGGGCTGGATACGCACTCAGAAGAACAGATGGCCGATGGGCCGATGGGTCGAGGTTCAAGAGTGGAGGACGATCTCCATGCAGTAGCAGGTCCGCGTTGGATGCGAGTCGCAAGGGATCAGCCGTCTTGGCGTTCATTGAGGGAGGCCTATGTTCAACAGTGGACGTATAAGTAGTAATGATATATGGTTATGAACAGAACTACATCAGAGCCATGTAGGCACTGATCTAGTTCATAACATCGTAACAAATAATTTTACTTCTTACGCCTATAATACAAATGTAAAAAGGAATTCTGATACCTATACACTATTTCAGAATTTTACCTACACCACCTCGATGTCCGGAAATTGATAACTCTATTTTTACGGCATTTCCTGCCTCGCACGACCACTTTAAGGAATCAGATGCCACTTACGGCATTTCCGAACCGACACGACTTAGGAACCTTTAAGAAAAGATCATACTGATATCCACCTGATAATTATCTGTTGTAGCGGATGCTTATGAATGTCGTATTCACTTTCATCAGGTGAAACGGTTCTCCCTTTTTCGATTCTCCTGTAATAAGATACACAATAAGCTGGAGCTTAAGTCATAGTATATTTAAGTTGGCAATCGATCATACAAAACCTACAACATACACACATCTTCTAACAGTCGGAACACACTCAACTAACAAGCATGTTACTTCAGATTCATTATTGTAAAAGCCTGAAAAAACAGCGCTATTCCATTTAAGATATTGTTCTATAAAATTACATATTCATAATAACCTCCTTCGCATAGATGTTCTTTTTTATTATATTGCCTTTGGAAGTACCCGTGTTTTTCTTACGATTATTATATTATGTTACATACCATATAGATTACTATATGGTATCTATATATGGTGCAATTACAGTAATAAAACAATTACAGTAGGCATTTGAAAAATCTTAAGTTTTTGAAGTGAAAATCTTAGGTTAATTTATCTTAGGTTTTTGAAATGAAAATTTCTATAACTGGATTAAGTACTTTTGGCCAGGGAAAATTGAATATGGTTGCGTTACCGAACGTTATTAAATTTAAAATTTTATTATCATTAAAACTGAAATTTTAAAATATCATAAGTTAACACTTATTTTGATTATGAAGATTTCTTAAGCCACGTTGTGCACTTTTAAGTAAACATCTAAACAATATCATTATTACAGTCAATAAATGTATTAGGGCACCAGGCGAATGCAGTTCAAATACACTGAGAATAATAGAAATGAGGACTTTGATACTAATTCCGTAGTAGTTAGTATCAATTGGCTTAGTCGTAAAACTGTAAATGAGTGTATCATTTATCACTATTGATTAAAGTATTCATGAAGAAAATTTAAAGAAATGTTTCTCTAATGGAAAAATGGTTAAATAAGTTTGCCGTTTTTTTTGGTGCTTCGGAAAAGCTTTGCGTCTTCACTTGGGTCTAACGCACTAAAACCACTACTGCCTTTAATCGCTTAAGGAGGAGTATCTCGGATCTGATTAACACAGGGCAAAAAGTTTGCGATGAATAAGGCAGTAGGGATGTTTGTTACGCTTTTACGCTAAAACTATTTAACCGATCATCATGAAACAGACTAGAAGTAACATAGGATACCTACATTTAAAAAAAAGGAAATTCTCTTTCTCATTTGTCTGAAAAACGCTGATAAAAATACATTTAAAAATCACAGGCTTAAGATTTTAGAGTTCGTATATTATATTCCTTTGTATTAAATAGTCATTTCCCAGCATATATTGTTTTTTTAATGCAAAAATAGATACGATACTTAGTTACATATATGATAGAACATTAACAGTTTTACGATCTTCTATAATACAAAAATGAAATTCTATAACATTCTTATGTTACAGGTAGTTACAGGTGTTCTTATGTTAAGGTAGTTTAAGGCTAGCTTAAGCAATACACGACAAAGTAATAAAGCCGAATGTTTTGCATCTTAATTTTATCAAGTAGGATAGACAACCGTTTTTATTTTTTAGTACGAATCTTTACTTTTTTTAAGCTTTTTTTTATTTTGTTGATAAGGGTTCGCAAACCAAGGATACATTTCTTGGCCCCGGTAAATTAAGGGCCAGTCTAAGTATGTAAGCCCTTTTGTGCTTCACGAAATAGAGGAAACTATTTCCTTGCTCCTATCACGAAAGTTACATGAAGGTTAATTTCTTTTGCGTTTGGTTTCAACTTTTTGGTTCTAATTATAACATTTTCTATACCTGCTTTGAATTATTTATATTTATATATAGAGCTTTTCACTAATTATGTTGATTAATTCAATTCATTTTTGAATTCAAATTAAGAAAATCAAGCCAAGTTCTTAGTTCTGGCGAGCACCGTAAAGTAATATTACACGAACAATTGGGCGCCACTTTTTATACATCACAAGAGTTAAGTATAAACTTAAGTCTGACTAACTACCTTTTTTAATTCCTAAACGAAGAACTAAACGCACTTTAGCATTACATCCATTTAAGTGAGGTGTTGAATTATTAAACGCGCGTAGGGTACCTCTTGCAGTGATGTGGACATTGCATTCAGACGCCTCTTGTCTTGCGTAATGGTCAGTCGCTTTTTAAAAGCCTCCCGTTGGCACCCTCATTAAATTTCCAACGTAAACCTATTCACAGACCCCCGCCTAATAAACTGTACGTAGCTAGTACCTTGTTTCGTATTGATTGTCAAGAATGTACAAGCTTTAAACGTTGTTTTAAACAAGAATAACATATTGTAAATTTTCATATTAATAAGGCCACTGGATAATAATGTTATGATTATCCGTGTGTGTATCATCATCATCATTATTATTGTCATCAGCCTTTATCCGTCTACTGCGGAACATACCACTAGCATCCATCACGGTCCGGCCACTGGTCTTCCCACCTGGTTAATGGCCAAGAGCCGAATAGATAGAATAAATAAAATATATTAGTTACTATATATTATTATAATATATATTAGTTACTTATAAAGTTATAATCTTATAAAATAAAATTCCAATCTATTTCTTATGACGACCTCTGTGGCTCAATGGTTAGCGCGTTGGGGTTCAAGCCCCGAGTTAGGTTCGAATCTCGCCAGAAAACAAAAAAAGTTACTGTCTTCCTGGGTCATGGATGTGTATTATATTTTAATAAATAATCTTAAATATGTGAATTTTCGTTGTCTGGTATCCGTAACACAAGTCTCTTCGAGAACCACGGGACCAGATGGACGTTGTGTCAAAGCGTCCATACATATTATTATTATTTCTTTATAATAGTGCCGTTAATATAATCAACATATTCATATCTGATGGAAGCAAATACTTGGAGTGGAGAACCTTTCAACGTATTTACATAGCAGATTAATTGTATCAATCTAGCTAGGATAGGATATACATTTTACACGATCAAACATTGACTCTGCTAACTGGAACTAAAATCTATTTGTGGATCATTTCTATTCATTTCACTGCGATATTTTTTGTTTGTTCGAATAATATAGGTAGGCTATTTTAAAACATATGAGTTATTTTGATAGAATAGTTGTCATCATACTTTTTGTAATTTAAAAGATCTCAATAAAGATCAACCATACAGTACAATTCTCTAACTTGCGTTTTTTCCACAGCCGAAAATAACGTTAAAATTACACAAATTTGTTTTAACAAATATCATCTTTCTCGCAAAAACTACTGATCAGATTTTAATTAAATTTTACAGTAATATAGCTTATACCTAAAAGCAACACATAGGTTATACTTTATCCGGTGAAGGAAAACATCGTGAGGAAACCTGCAAGATTGATGAAATGAAGACTGTATCTTTGAATATAAAGTCTGTATCTTTGAAGGTATGTGAAATTCACCAACACGCATTGGTCCAGCGCATCAGTGAATTCAAGGAGGAGACCCGTGCCCAGCAGTGGGACATACACGGTTTAATACTTTACTTTTTATACTTTATTCCCGTACTGTAGGAATACGGGGAATAGGAAGGACAAACAGCGAAGCCATTGCTTCTAGTTATACTCATATAATATATCATATTATATAAAATGAAAAGTAATACACTACACGATTTTAATACCATCAGAAACATGGAATTCTAACTAAATTCGAATTTTTCAAGCTAAAGTATTTGCAACTCATATTATTTTAATATGAAAGTAGCAAGTTACTTAAGTCGCTTCTCGGTAAACTTTCTTATATCTCGGGAAATAGCTTGAAACTTATGAACTGAGGAATCGAGGGAATTTTCGTGCCCCATTTAAATGATGGCCTTTGTATTGTTAGGAGTTGACCGGAAATATTTAAAATCTCTCCCATTTTTCACAAGTGTACGACGTTTTATTTAATTACTTTGCATTCTTACGGGTACTTTAATGATTTGTCTTGATTTGATAAGAAAAAATCCTCACTGTTACAAAAACAATGAAGATGATAAAGTTGAAGAAAACATTCAAAAGTAGGAGTTTTATTCCTCATTTGCATAAGTAGGTACTACCAGGCAGAAGGCAGGATCTTACTAATATTATAAGCGTGAAAGTTTGTAAGTATAGATGTTTGTTACTCTTTCACGTAAAATATACTGAACAGATTTTAATGAAACTTTCCAATAATATATCTTTTATATCAGAATAACACATTACTTCCACGGAAATGGGAAGTACGCAGGTGAAACCGCAAGGCCCGTCTAGTGTAATGATAATATCAAGCCTTAAAATATGTCATACTGTAGGGCAAGGGTCTCCTCCTGAAAATAAGACAAGAAGGGTGTTGGGTCATAGTTGACCCATGCACTCTCCTTATGTGGATTAGAGAACTTCACATACCTATAAAGTCTATTTATCTCATCAGGCATGCTGGTTTGCTTACGTTGTTTTCCTTCACTGTAAAGCAATGGTTACATGTTCACGTGCCCAGAAAATTTAGAAAAACCCATTTCACGGCATATGTCAGGAAAGAACCAAGACATATAACTCAAAATATCGAGGCCATATCCACTCAGACGTAATAATCTAGCATCAAAATCTGCCAAAAGGCAAAATAGGAATCGACGAGGCTTGCTAGCAAAACCTTGTCGATTCCTTAAGGTTTTCTACATTTGACGGTGAAAACAACACCTTTGGCGAAGCAAATTGAGCCGAGAGGGCTCTTTGTACCCCTCTTATAAGAGTGGGCAAAAGAGCAGGGGTCAAGGGGCGACGACGGGAACCTCGCCTCATTATACTATCCCGACGTTGGATAGGGTTGTTCTGTGATATTGGGCAACCCCTCTATAGAGGTGGCGACGGTCCCCTGGGGGATTGACTAGCCGTCGAGGTGCGATGTGTAGATCAGGGGTACCTCACCAAAGGCGGCAGAGGTGCCACTCGTCGTTTTAGTAGGTAGAGCTGCGTCCTTACTAGCTTTCGGGCGCCGCGAGTCCCAAATACCCGCCTGGGGAGACCCACTCCCCTGCGGGATGTCTAAGAGCATTTCCCGGCGTTAAAGAAAAACAAAAGGCTTTCTACATTTACACCAGTTTATTTGTGTTTGTGGCTAGAAATTGACACTTTTCCCATTATGAACTTTATTTTTTCTCCTATACGACAGAATTGTCGCTACTTCTATTCACTAAGATCAATATCGTATTATATAAATTCAGAATACTACAGGTAGTTAGTACCACAGTACGAAAAAGACTTTTAAAATTTGTTTTGACAATAAATATAATAAAAATATTATTGTGTTTGCTAAAAGCTGACCTTATACATTTTTGGGTTCGTTAGCCAATTTTTGAAAAAAAAGCCAGAAATTCGAAGAAGAAAAATTTGTCTGCTTATTTAGAATTTAAATGTAAATCTAAGATTAAAATGTAAGTGCGTTAGGTAAAAGTTTCAGGGTTACGCGACATTTTATGCCGATGATGGCAGTACTTTTAGGTTTAAGAATAACAATAATGCCAGAACTGACGGACACCGGCGATTCCATGTTTTTATGATTCTTCTTCTTTTAATATTTAGCTTCCTCTAGGGTTTGCCGAAGTTAGAAGTATAGTGTATTAAGATAGGAAATATTTATAGGCGCAGCTTTCTTGTAAAATATACTCGAATATAACTTGCTATCAGGCAGTAAGTATTAGCTAATATAGATGATTTACATCTGCCGGGCGTCCAGTGACGACCCACCTTTTTTGATTAGTAAAATATTTAATTCCAATACAATAGATGTAATATTATGTTCATTACTATATCACGCCAAAACTACTGAATAGATTTTGATAAAACTTTACACCTATATAGTTTACACGTCAAAATAACACAGTGGCTGCTATCGTCGTACTCCTGTGGGAATGGAAAGTACACGACTAAAACTGGGGAGCGCTGCTAGTAACATATCAAGTGAACAACATATTTGGCCAAATGGCGTCAGCATTTTTGGATTATGTATTACAGATAAAATATTTTTACAAGCATTTTATTAGCTTCACTCAAGTATAGGTATATATGTTTGTGACCTTTGCGCGCGATTTTTTTGGACGGACGGACTTCGAACTACATTTATCAACCATCTCCTTGCATTGGCTGATCTTCGCTAAATGGCAGGGGAACAGCGGTCTTAAAGTTCATTAAAATGGGCCCAATCAGATGGATAAATAGAAAAACGTTGTATCTAAGTTATGATGCTGGTAATTCAATTGGTTAGGATATAATGTAGTTTCCACAATACAAAAGAAACCTTTATTATTTGTTTGTAATGTTACGTAAAAGGCAAAATTTGGGCTGAGATAAAATTTTGATAAGTGGTTTTACGTGTTTTCTGGAATACTGAATCCTGTATCATTCACATATATTATTTTACGAGGAATACGATTTATTATGCCTCTTATAAACAAATAAAATAACAGACAAGCTAAAGCGACAAGTGATGTATGGTTGGATAATACAAGTTACTGTAGGTACAGCCTTATTTATACCAATAAATAAAATTTAAATATATATTTCAATTTTAAACTAACAGCTTTTTACTAAGTGTGTATGTATTGGATTAAATTAAAAGTATTTTTTTAACATTTTTGGCACTGTGAAATGCGGAAACGGCTGCAATTTTTTTAATATAAATGCAATATCAATAAAATTTAATAATGAAAACACTAGACAGAGTTTTAGTTTGTAACCAAGACTATGTAAAACTGAAATTACGCGAGTACGAAATACAATATTATAGAATTGTAGTTTTCGTTTTCAAAAGTAGGTAAATAATATTTAAAGCGTTCCAAAAGTAAACGTTCTTTTCAAGTTACTTAATTCAGTCCCTATTTAATTAAAGTAATAGCTTCATAAACTTGACTAGCCCATGTTTCAGTTTCATGCTAAAAATATTAAATTTTAGGCCATTTTTTACTATTTGTTTATTTTGTTTAAGATACACCTACACTTACCTACTGAATGTAAAATAAAAAATAACATGGTGAAGAAAAAAATGGCCGATTTTATTCTAGAACATTCGAAGTGATCATGAGTCTATTTGCTGCCAATATTAATAATGATTACGAGAGTTGCACGACTTTGAAAGCAAATTTTGTGAATACGTTATTAACTGCTATAACATAATTTCCATGCATCTAACTTTGAGAAGGGAGCATATTGCCAAAGTTTCAATTTTTCTCTAACCCAGTTATGATAGAAGTTAAGAGTCTGCTGAAATTATGAAAATTGTGACCTTTGAAAGCATACTAGACATTTCAATTTATGAAATTTGACTTAAGTTGTTATTTTTTTTTATTCATATTTTTTATATGATTTTGACGACCTCTGTGGCACGAAGCTCTCACTCTTATGATGCTGGGATAGGTTTTCTTTAGCCCCTTAGGATTAGGGTATAGGAAAAAGGAAGGCAACATATATCATCAATCTGCATAGCATCTGATTTGTGAATGTTTATGGGCGCAGTAGCCGCCCAATTTCTTCGAATGTTCTTTTATCCCCCTATACCATCGGAAAACCTACTCACAGTTAACAGCAGGTGAGCTATGGCACTTGACCTCCTTGACCTGACTTCGAGAAGACCTCTTGAATACAATATAAGGTGTCGCTGTTGCACACAATATGCTCCTAAACATTGCACCTGTATTTAAATCTTACAGCAAATTGCAAAAAGTCTATGTCATTTACATGAGTGATAAATAACATTCTAACACAGTCATAAAGCTTGTTTCATATCTGCTGCATACGAAGTTATGGCGTTTTTATGCCTCCCCATAAGCTAGTGCCGGCACCTCATAAAGCGGGCTCTCAGGCAAATTCAATTCAATAAGCCAACATAACTTTGCATAATGTATTATGGCGGAATATAATGTTGAATTATAGCGAGGTAGTGAATATATTGCATTTTGTAGTGGAAAATATTTTAATGGAACTGCCATGTTTGCTCTATGGCGCGGGGTTTTAAACAAAGTAGAATACTTATACATGAACTAGAAGTATTCACTCGCTGTAAGCATGTCAAGATTATCATTGAGCGCTGTTTTATGAAATTATGGAATTAAATGATGTTTTTAGCGTTTAGTTAATGAAGGTTATAATAAGCACCCCACCATGGCTCAGGCCTTGTCGTGGCGGTGGGGCTCAGTAGCCCAGGGTGACCCCAACACCTTGGGCAAAGCGAATTGAGCCGAGGGGGCTCTTTGTATCCCTGTTATAAGAAAAGGGGACAAAAGAGCAGGGAGGCAAGGGGTGAGGATGAGAACCTCACCTTATCGTATTATCCTGACGTTGGGAGTGGTTGTTCTGTGGTGCGGATCAACCACTCTGTGGTGGTAACGTCGGTCCCCTGAGGGACTGACTAGCCGTCGAGGTTCCCTGTTGCTTTTAGATCCGGGGCACCTCACCAAAGGCGGCAGTGGTGGCACTCGCCGAGTTTTAGTGGGTAGAGCTGCATCCACTTACAATCTTTCGAGCGCAGCGAGTCCCACATACCCGCCTGGGGAGACCCACTCCCCTGCGGGATGCGTCAGTGCATTTCCCGGCGTAAAAGAAAAAAAAAACGGTTATAATAAGCAAACTCATGATGATAAACTCGCTAAAAATAATGTTAAATTTTAATTAATTAGCAATATCCCGCGAAATATGCAGTCTTTATAGAAAATGTTTGAGTGTACGTATATACATGCATGTAGCATGCATATCGTTTAACGATTACTAATTCTAGAATCTACATCCTGAGGATGCCTCGGTGTCGGGGCGAAACGTGCGTAGATTGTGTGGCGGTGGTCTTTTATGGTACCTACTCTGTGTCATGGTGGTGGTGCTTAGTTTTCCAGTCAAATGTTTCGATGATTTCGAAAACGAGAACAAGAGAGGCAGTCTAGTTTTAGGCACGATATATTTGGTATCTTACGTCTCACTAGCAACGTCGATAACATCAGTCGCTCTTTTGCCAATTTGCCTATCCAATAAAAAAATCGAAATGAAGTTATCTTTAGGCTTTGAGACTAACAAGATCGTACTAACATATAACCTGTTGTATCTTGGCACACCATGTAAGAGACTACCTCCAGTTATAAGTACTCTATGACTAGCTCCTTAATACATGGTAATTTAAAATATATGAATTCTCCTCTAAATAATGTTTATGTCGATATTCTAACAAACAAGAGTTTAAATCGCACTTGGCTTTAAATTAAAAAGTAAAATATTTTTATATTTTCTCCTTCACTGCCTCTTTTATCAAGAAATACACTATTAGAAAGGAAAAATGTCTAAGATATTGGCCGAGATAGAATATGATCGGATTTACCGTTGCAGAGCTCATTAATATAAAAAATAATCTTAAAAGTGCTCTGAGTATCCGCGCACTTATAAGAAATGCTTCTATTAGTGTTCATAAAATTTTTCTAAAGCTTTGTATGTAAATAAGTGCTTTATGAGATTTTTAAAGATATTGCCATTTATGCACGGTTCATTTTTTTCCATGCATTAATATTATGGCTCTTCACGTAATCAAGAGCCTATTTTAAATTTCGAAGTTAATAATAATATTAATGATAGCAAGACAAACTCTCAAGACTAGACAAGACAAGACTCTGCCTCTTCAAATATTATGTATTTAGTTATGTTTAAATATTCTCATGTAAGTGACGTTGTCTTTTTGAGAATAAAGTCTTTAAACCTAAACCTCTTGTGCGAGAGGTTCCGGGTTCGAACCTGAGCTCCCGTGTACATTGAAATGAGTTTATCTAAATTTCTAAGTGCACCCGTAACATGAGACCATCGCTCGCTCGTAAAGAAAACATCGCGAGGAAACCTGCATGCTTGCCCCCTTAAACAAGTGGCACAAACGCAAAATGAATAGAACAGAATACCTAATATAATATGTTTTCGTGTTTGTAAAGTCTCATGGAAGAAACAAGCTGGATGGGTGTTATCCAAGCAGACGGGACGGCACAGCGTAACCAGTGATTAAATCACTTAAAGCAAGCGAAATAGGAATATATTTTTTTTAAAAAGCTGTACATAAATTGGAAGTTGTTATTTCCCAAGTAAATATGTGTATGTATGACTTGAAATGTAACTTTGTGTGTAGACATTTTGTTGTGATTTATTATTGTACTAGCTGTTACTCGCAGCATCGCCTGCGTTAACTAATATTTAAAACGGGATCTGAGCGGAATAATAAATTGTGAATACATTATGCATATTATTAACCTTCCTCTTGAATTGTCCTATCTATTAAACAAAACCACATCAATTTTCTGTTGCGTACTTTTAAAGATTTAAACATACAAAGGAAGCTACTTTGTTTTATACTATGCAAAGATATAGGTTGTATAAAAAGCAGAAATACTAACATCGAGCTTCAGTACATATGACCTTAAACCTTCTTTTCGCTGATGCTTGATTTCTGTAAATAATAATACAAATATTTTGGTGACAAAAATATTTTACTTAATCTTTTTATATATTTACAAAATATATTGTGGGATACATAAAAAATTGTATTATTTTAGTAAATAAAAAATTTGTTGGATAAATAAATAAAAAAAAGACAACGTAGATTTGTTTCTATTTAGTTTGATTTCATTAAATGATGAAATGTATTTGGTGTTTTAAAAACATTGTTTTGCATAACAATGAGATGCTTTTACAACGCTCTGATTAACAAATAAAACAATTAAAATTATAATCGCCACCCAATAATTGTATCCCCTCACAATACATGTAACAATTTGTTTTTAATAAATTTCATTTGTGTAATCAATTATGGAAAGCTTAAAATATAATTGAACAATTTTAGCGTGTTACGAATTAATTTAACATATTTGCATTTTATGTCAGTAATATAACAATGAATGGTAACAAACTGACGAAATTTATATAATCCTGGGATGCGCCCGCATTGCAATGGCTACTTTATTAAATTAGTTATGTATCAAATATTATTATATTCACTGGCATCATCATCATCACCATTATCATTATCATCATCGTCGTCATCATCATCATCATAATCATCATCATCATCATAATATAATCAATATAGTACAAAAGCTTACATGGTAGGTATGGATTAGACTAGGCGCCATTTTTTTTTTCGAATGGATCTATGCGCCTTCTAGATTAGCCTGTTGGCCTTTAAGCTTCATCGGAAGAGTACATGAGCAGATGGCTTATCTATGGGCCCAAAGAGATTGATTTGAGATGGCTGGATGATAAATGTTATAAATATGTATGGACTGTGCCTTCACGACATTAAGTACATCACGACACGTAAGTGTGTTTCTGCCGTTACTTACTTACCGAAAGGCAATTACCGCATGATGACACTAACATGTCCAATAGAATTATAAAGATATATTTATTCTCATAAAGACAATTTAGTCACTTATTAATAATTACTAAGAATTATCTTCTTAGGCAATAAAAATTTACATTTAAGCGAGGGCTTAAATGTAAAAAGCGCCGCCCGTTTTAGTTTTTTTACGTTTATCTATGGAACCTATAGGAGTTAGTATTTTAATCGCAATTTGGTGTGATCTACTTTGTTTTGTAATTTTTATTTATAAAAACACTAGCTGTTGCCCGTGGTTTCGCCCGAATTAGCAACAAAACGACAATATGTTTCATGGTGATGGTCGAGTAGTTTTCAAGTGAAAGCGTAACAAATATCCCTACTTTTACATTTATAATATTAGATAGGATGGTGTACGTTGCTTTGCGTTGTGTTTTGCATACGTCTACAATGATTTCAGAACAAAAGTTCGCTGTTCAATGTCGAAACTCATATTTAAAAATATGAGATTTTATCAGAATTCATGGTTCCAAATAAAAGGACATTCGTAACCATGGACTACAAACAAAAGTCGAATGAATTTTTTTAAAAGGAATAGCGTGTTTTACAAATAGAATTTGTTTGAATTTAGAATCCCAGACGGACCAAAAATTAGTGGCCAGACTAAAAAAACGACAATTTTGCTGACTCAATATAAATATTTCAGTTCCGTTAAAAAAGATGGAATTTTAATTAAAACTATTTGGTGTGTGACTTGAAATACAAAGGATTTTTGTTCCGCATCATGCAACAGCAATTTACTTAATTTCGCAAGCAAAGTCCACTCCACAGATAACTGAAATCAGTTTAACTATATTCTAGAACATTACTGTTTTATAGTTAAGGGTATTAGTGGAAATTACTTCCGACACTGCATTGCAGCATCTCTGGAGGTATGTAAGTGTAATTAGCGAAACGTTTCGAAGCTCCGTGAATTCTGCACATTATCTAAGTTTTATTTTATTACGAGTAAATTGCACACCTAGTCGTTGTATAATAGTACAAGTGCAGTTAATTGAAATTAAAGTGGATTACTTGGATCGTTCTAAGCAATCGAGATGGAGTGACGATGGTCTAGTCCAGTATAGTAGCCCCACCACGGTTCAGGCCTTGTCGTGGCGGTGGAGCTCAGTAGCCCAGGGTGACCCCTTGGTCGAAGCGCGTTAAACCGAGGGGACTCTTTGTACCCCTCTTAAGAGAAGAGGGTGCAAAAAAGCAGGGGGCAAGGGGCGAGGACGGGAATCTCACTTCATTGTACTGTCCGACGGTAGGAGGGATTGTTTTGTGGTACGGGGCAACCCCTCTTTGGAGGTTACGTCGGTCCCCTAAGGGACTGACGAGCCGAGGTGATCTGTTGCTTGTAGATCCGGGGCACCTCACCAAAGGCGGCATTGGTGGCACTCGCCGGGTTTTAGTGGGTAGAGCTGCATCCACGTAATAGCTTTCGGGCGCAGCTAGTCCCACATACCCGCCTGGGGGACCCACTCCTCCGCGGGATGCCTAAGCGCATTTACCGGCGTTAAAGAACAAATAAGTCCAGTACAGTAGCGTCTGGGTTCGATTTTGTCCCCCTTTTTGGTGCCTTGAAAAGGATTTTTCTGAATCTCGAAGTGCAACTTTAATACAAGACTCTCTCGCTCACAATGAAGAAAAAAATCGTGATGAAACTGCCTGATGAGATTGAAAGTTTTTGAAGGTGTGTGAGTTCACTAGTCCACATTGGGCCGGCCATTGGGCAACTTTGGCCCCTCCTCGCCTGATTTTATAGATACCATGTGTAGCCACCTTATGGGACATTTTCCTGTAGTGTAGTCCATTTTCCTGTACTTTACCGTCTCAAATTTACATAACCATCTAGCTTTACACCTATAGTGAAACAACTTTTTTCTTTTTTCTTCTTTCACTTGGGCTTCCTGAAGGACTTTCCAATATCAGAGTGGGCTCAATATATGTCATAATGATTATTAAGTTGAAACAGAAAACTTTGCTTTGTCAAGGATCTCTTGGAGTGCAAGTCATAATATGAGCAAAAATAAATAACAATAGATGAGTTCGAAAAAATATCGAAATTGTTCGCAGTTTTCTATATGAGTGACAGGTTTTCTTTATTTCGAAAAGGGCGGGAATCGGAGTATCATTACTAGCATTCTGACATACCACATAACTTCTCAACATAGGTAATAAATAAAAAAATAAAAAGTCCTCCATAATTATAACAATAAGTAAATACAGACCTGAAGCGGGCGATGGTACACCGGGACCCATTATTTGTTTAAACAATTACGATTCATCGAATTAGCATTGTATTTAAATTCAACCAAAACTGTAAATAATTGCATGGAATAATTTCCCCGGTAGCTATTTATGCATTATTATTTACCGATTGGAAATCTGGCAATAAATTACAGAGCGATGGTAATTTGTTGTAATCTGTGTCCGAATCAGTATTTAATCAAAGGAAATCAATGTTTGTGTTGAACAAACGAGATATATTTGCATGTAGGAATTTGTGGCTAAATATTGTTAGTTGTTCACCTAAAGCGTAGTAGTACTTTTTTGTAGTAGGTATTTATGGAAAAAGTGGCTTACTCGTAAGCCACTTCTGTCGAACGCAACGATATGAGAAAAGGCTGGATCTAAAAAAAAAGTGTGTGTGCGATTCACATACGATAGAAGTGAAACACACGTTAAAAGCTCAAATACAAGCAAGTATTAAACAGTGTGCAATATACATACATACCGACATTTGCTCTCTCGCTCTTTTGTATTTGTCTCTTACCTGTCGTTTTTTCCGTTGCATCCGGTTTGAAATCACAACGATTCTAAAAAAGTTTCACTTCAATAAACTAGTAGATGTACCTTTTTCAATCATAGGTCGGGACAACTCACACATGGGCTTCTGATCCTAAGCTAGGCAGAGACTGTATTTTAGCAACCAGACAACATTTACATAGTTATATATTTTTAAATACATATTACATATAAATTACGCTCAAACACAGAACAAGTGATCATGCTCATCACACCAACATTTATCCTGAGTGGAAATCGAACCCACAAGCTTAGCTTAGCAATCAGGGTCTCTAATACCATTAATAATAAGACCAACAGGCTAGCCAAATGGTGTCTAATAATATATTTCTTAAAATTTAAATGAAATAGTAAATAGACTTAATAAGACTCACGACTGATTTGAAAAATAATAATGTTATTATTATTTTTTGTAACAACCAAAACTTTAATTACCTACTAAGATTTTGAAACAAAAAAAAGTGCCACAATTTTATTTCTAAACTACTCGTATTTTACACGTAACATACATTTGTGTGCACGAATCCGGAGACAGCAGTCGTGAGTGAGGAAATGGCGTATCGCCATACATTAAAAACATTTACTACTAAGCAATAAGCACAAGATGTAACATAAAAATATACATATAATTGTTTTTTCAATTACACCCATATTCAGCACGGTAATATTATTTTAATAGCTACAGCAATCATGGAAAAAATATGACCTAATGAGTTTGAAAAACTTACTCGACAATAAAACTTTGAGGGCAATCATGTGTACGTATAACTTTCTTTTCTTGTTTTATTACATAAACATCATGATTGTTTGAAAATAGCTCGAACTAGCTTGGGTTTCAGTGTGATTAGATGTAATGATAACGCAATGTAATGTAATAATATAGAAATAACGCCAATATAAAAAATAGCGCATAAATTGTAACGCCATTAAATTGTTTACGAACGATTTTTGGTCATGACATCACCAATATTCTAGACAATTAATGAAATAACTGATCATTTTAAAGTTTAAAACTTGTATCGTAAATTTTTGAAGATTTACGTTTTTTAGTATTTTTATCTTTACATAATATTATAAATTAAAATCAATATTTGTGTTGTATGTATACATGTAATATGCGTGTGGGTGAATTTCACACACCTTCAAAGACTTTTGAATCTAATCAAGCATGCAGGTTTCCTTACTATGCTTTCCTTCACCGCTGAGCGAGCGAAGGTCTGGTGTAAATTGTACATTTAGAAATTGACGTGTATAATGGATTAATACTGTTTGATACTAAACCTAAAATAAAAGAAGTAGTAATAATAATGAATTGTACAATATTTTCGTAAATATAACTGTAAAAAAAGTAAATTAAATAAAAACACTGTTGTCAGATATTGAGTGAGCATGGCTAGTTTATTTCACATCGATGGTTAAGTGATGTCCCGTCGGACACACACACGGTCAACTACCGGCCGAATATGACGCTGACCAGCATAGTAATTGGATCATTAAACATACTATTTAGCATACAATCTATACTAGGTACTATCATTATTATTATCAGCCATTATCCGTTCACTGCTGAACATAAGACTCCCTTAATGAACGCAAAGATGACAGATCCCTTGCGTATCGTATCCAACACGGATCGGCCAGTCCACTGCGCTTAGATTGTCTTCCCACCCGGCTAATGGCAGACCGACACTTCGTATACCTAAACGCGGCCTCCATTCTTGAACATTATCAGCCCTACGACCATCCGTTCTTCTGAGTGTATGACCGACCCACTACCAATTTAACGAGGTTATTCTACAGCCAATAAGTGGCTGATCGGCCATCCGTTCTTCTGAGGGTGTGACCAGCCTATTCCACTTCAAAAAGAGGCCACATTTAGGCCACTAGATACTATATTATCGTTTTATTATTTTACGAATATCCCTTAATGTAAAACAACTTTTGCGTACATCCTGTATTTACTGTTAGCACAAAATTATTCTTATATACAGTATAGTGTATAAAGATTTTATATTCCCAAAATTTACGTTTTTTTTTAAATTTGTAGAAGAGGCGCAAATGGATAGTAGGAGGTAAGTGATGTCGATACCTAGTGGTAAGTGACATATTTTATAAACCCCTAATACACCTGAGGGTTGGCAAGTGCGTTACCGGCCTTTCAAATATGAGTAGTAATAAAAGTAAAGTAGTAGTTATTAGGAGTAGTACTTTACATGATTTGACACGATGTGAAAACAAAGTAAAATAGTTATAAAAACATGAATCGCCACATAAGCCGTAAAGCATTAAATTAGGAGTTACAATGGACTATTAGACTTTTCGTCTGCATTTACATTTACAGCCACCCGGACTGCTCATGATTATTTTTAAATCCTTTATTACTTAGTGAAAACGTAGCATTACTACGTTTATAAAATACACTGGTGAAGACTTTTTTTATTGTTTCGAAGGTTTTTATCCAACAAACAAATTTTACCATTATATTATAAAGATTATCACCTAAATTTTGGAATTGCGTTATAATACTACGTCAAAGGGACTAAAAAATTCTCTTAAACATTAAAAATCAATTCCTACGAAAGAAATTGACGTGCGAAGCGTATCTGCTGAACTCTTGAAAACGAATGTACAATATTTGCAGACAAATTCTTAAATTGCTTTACATTATTATCATTGCAATTTTATTTCCCAGCTGATTAGGCCAAAGGGGACTCGCACTGAAATATTACAGACATATTTTATCCTTCAAAAATGAGAAAAAAAAATATTACAAGGAAAAATTCAATGTTCCGGCTTACTGTCGTTCCTTATCCGCTTTTGTAAAGCCTACTCAAGCGCCTTCCTTATCCAAATTTTCTTTCTTAATTGCAACACACCGTTCAAATTGTATCGCTTTAAATATTTACTCCCTCAATTATTTTTCTTTCATCAAAATGATTTGAGCAAATCCCTCTTGGATTACAAAGCGCTCTTTAATAAGTGTTTAATTATTTCATAGCAACTTTCTAAAGAATGAACCGTTGATTTTTTTAATCTATGGTTTTATGATTTTTTATAGTAGATTATTGATGCTACTACTACAAGCATAAATGAAGTCCTACATGCTATACCTATCCTATAATACATATTAAATCTTATCTCTCTTTTTCTTCCAGAAAATAGCATGCTCTTATGCATTTAATGGTCAGCAGCGCACATGTAAACTCTCTGGTATGGCAAGAAGGAGAAAGTATATGATAAAAAAAATTGCTTTAAGAATAAGCATGTTAAAGTGCCAATGGGCTGTTCACGCACTTAGGAGTACTTATGGCCAATAAGGTTCAAGAGTGGAGGCCGAATTTAGGTAGATGAAGTGTTGGCTGGCCATTTACCAGGTGGGAAGACGACCTCCGGGCAGTGGCCGGTCCGCATTGGATGGAAGTGGCAAGGGATCGATCGTCTTATCGTTCATTGTGGGAGTTTAACAGTAGACAGATAAAAGCTGATGATGATGATTGTGAGGTCGTAGTCATGTCATTTACCTAATTGAAAAAATATCTGAGTGCTTGTCGTATTATATTATCACCTCAAAATTAATACACAATGTTTACGTATACTTAAATATACAATTTGCGATAATACCATTTGTATCGCAACACCCACAAATGTATGGAAATTACAAGAATATTCGGGAAAATAAATAAACAGGCACACCTTGCCATTTTCCCGTTGAATTATTCATGATATCTCACCTTAGCGAGGGTTCCAACAAACTCGAAATGCGAATAATATGATTGCATAGGGAGAACAAAATGTGTAAGCCACCGTCTCGTTAAAAGTAACCTAAAACCAAACTCATTTCTGTACCGATTCTCACATTCCAGCGTCATCAACGATATGCGTAAAGCGTAGTTTGTGTTAAAATTTTATAACGTTTGTTTCTATAATTTGTAGTGACAAAAATTATATTGACTAAAAAATTACATCACATTAAATATCTTTGTTCCTTAGCCGCTGTCTTGGAAATAATTTAGCAATTATTAGGTCTTAAAATTCATTTGTACAATCTTCAGTTTATGGTGGGACTAATGATAAGAAAGTATCGAATGCTTGATATGATTTTTAACTGCTTGGGCTGATTTTAATAAACAAGGCAGTAACAAAATTTTGTTTTGAAATATTGTATTTTCCGTAGTATCAAATTACTCTATGTATTATATTATTGTATAATATAATGTCATTTATTGCATTTAGACATAAGATATTTTTTTTAGTTGTCAGCAATGAAATCTAAATATTATTATTGTTTAATATTGCCAAAGTTTTGTTGTAAGTTACAACAATGCTTAAAAAATGTTCCATAAAGTTACAAGTTGTAACTTTATGGGACATTTATAAGCATTTAACCTAATAGTTTTAGAAATTTGTAAAAAATAGTATTAAACATTTGAACTTGTAGTAGTTGACAGTGATAAATTTAGACAAGACATTATTACTATTAATATCATCGTGGACATTATCTTGCATAGCACTTCCAACAGCCAGTATGGCTGTTGGAAGTGCTATGCAAGATAATGAAAGAAACCTTTTATAGCTTGCATAAAATAACATAAAAATTTTCATTCACATTATCAAAGACTAAAAACTTATTTTCATTACATAATGTACTGTTCAAACATCATATCCATATTTAATTCAAACAAATTCAAATTTAATTACACAGGTAAAAACAAATTTTCCTGTGAGCTTTGCAAAAACAAACATTCTATTTCAACGCCTAGTCACTTCGACGCGATTAAATAACATTGTGTAAACAAACGAGGTAAAAAGTCAATAAAAAAGTATTACGTCAAATCGCATGAAATGTTGAAAATATCCTCTCGTCTGTTAGCTGTCAAAATGACAATTCTTCCCCATCTGTGGATCCCATCACAGGACTTTCAACAGACGGGATTTGAGCACAAATTTTTGACACCTAGGTTTATAAAAACTATTTATTTTTAAAATCTACTTGTAGTTTTGTAAAACTACAATTAATTTTATAATTAAGATATATTTCTTTAATTTCTTACATCACTTAAAGTTGATGTTGAATTGCATTGTAACTGTTCTAGGAGAAATAATATACGTCTCCTAAAAGTTACCTTTTATTCTCTCTTAAATATAAATAAATCGATTGATGGATGTAATATTATATTTTTTATATACAATTTTACACATATTATTAAATTAAAAAACAAATTGCATACGTTCCATACATTTTTTTTCATTGAACCTATTTTAAACTTTGGACCAAAAAAGCACTTTTTTTTTATTGTATTTTTTTTATATTTATACAATTATTTTTCACATATATTTCATTAGAGAGGGAGAAGCAGTTCATTCTAATACGATTTTAAATGTGGGCGAAGGAGTTAGATTTATATAGACGCCAAAATATGCTCAAAACTAAACAAGGTGATCGCAGCTGTGGCGAGTCCTGTGACAGGACGCTCCACAGACACGGCGAAATTACTAAAGTCCTGTCATGGGACGCTCCACAGACGAGAGGTTATTAAAATGGCAAGTGTGTATAATATTTTGCCTAGCGTTCAAGATTTGTACGCGGAATTGCAAGATCGTGCGGATCTAGCGGAGGATCGCCGACGTAAACGATTTCTCGCTGTATTGTTGTTACAGCGTATTACGCGGGGATATTTGATCCGGAAACACGTAGCCTGGTTGTCGAAGAATGCAACGGTTATACAGTGTGCGTACAGAGTTCACAGAGCTCGGAGAGCATACCGCGCGGCTTTAATCGCGGCTGTGCATCATGGACATGCGAAATATTATGCTAAAGCTGCTACACGGATACAAGTAATTCTATTATATATTTAATATTTACACAATTATACGAATGACAGCGCTTTCAATATGCACATACCCGCGCTAGTAGAAGCTACATCGTATTTATCTTACTTTTATACATTGGACTACAATATCATGAAAATCTAGTGGTTTTTGTCTCCTAAAACTAGCCTAATATGACTTACGAGCTATGTACATTCTTCACTACATGTTGATAGAAGCCCATGCTTTAAATATTACTTTAAAACTTAAACTACGATAATAGTTAAATGGAAAACTAGCAATTAGGAGTTTATCGAGGCAGGCTTATAAATATTACAGTAATACAATAATACAGTTGATATTGAATTGGTGAAAGCCTTGTAGCTAAGTAATGACAGCCGCGTGCGTCAATCCAATAAACCCCAAGTTAGCAAAATAAATCCCTTTTTTTTTCAAATAAACAGTATCCTATGTTACGTCTAGCACTTCCAAAATGTGTACAAAGTTTCATGGTGATTCGTCGAGTAGTTTTTGCGTGAAAACGTAATAATTATCCGCTTTCACATTTATAATATTATAGAAGGATTATCTAGCAACCATGTAGCTCATAAGGTGAGTATTTAAAAATAACAATGTTACCTTATTTCAGGCACTTTGGCGTGGTCACTATTCTAGGCGTACTAAATTTTGCTATAGATCCTATAGAAATTGGATAGTAGCAGTAGTAGAGAACGGTGAAAGACGTAAATTAGAAGCTGCTGAATTTGGAATGAAGAGTAGAATTGACGGCTTGAAAATTTTAGAAGAAGAAGCCAGAAGATGGCTGGCATTTGTTGTATTTAAACTACATCATCTTCTTAGGACTTATGTGTGCGCTGGAATCTATTCAGAGCCCGCTACAACGGAATACTCAGATTTCGAAAAGCTCCTTAAGTCTATTCACTATACGGAATACATGAAGAAATTAAGGCGCAAATACGACGAATTTGTTCGTAAATATCGTCCTAAATTTGCGAATAAGAGATTATTTCCCATAATTGGAGATGGAGCTGATTATTGGTATTTATCGTTACCTGAAATGTATGAATTAACAGTACCACATGAAAAGAAAAAAGACACCAGACATGTGAATACACACCATGGCTTACTGCACGACCAACCGTTTCTATGGAGAAAAATTAAGCACCAAAATATTTATAGTTCAGATGAATGTAGAGGACCGTTTTCTTTTAAATTTAAATCTCAAACTCCTGAACCTCCAGATAATGAAAAGCCACGTAGTGATCCTAGATTTCATCTTTATCTAAAACACTACACACCACGACCGGATCTTATTGACTATGTTGACTATCATATAAATGTCGTTTTGAAACGAAAATGTTCAATTCAAAGAATAAACTAGAACGTGGTACTTGCACAGTGCACTAATTGAACAAAAAAATAAAGCAAAATCGAAGAGATTTTTCCATTTACTTATCACGTTAGTATTTACTTATATCACATTATGTTGATAATTAGACCATATTCTTTTATGATTTCTTTCAAAGATTGGAATATTTGTAAACTCAAATGGACAATGTATTTTTGTTTTGGATGACATTAAATTTCTATGAGAGCATTTTGTATGAAAATTTGTTGTTTTTTCTTTTCTTGTTCGGAAATCCGTAATCAGACTGTTGAGTTTTGGGTCGGCCGGATGTTACGAGCCGCGAGCCGCTAGCCTTTTGTTACGGTATTGTTGTTGTGAATTTTGCACTTGTAATTTATTTGAGGAAACGCCTCTGAAAAAGAAATTGTATTAAGCTCTACAAGGCAAATGTGTTTTGTCTAAAATTAACATCTCGTTGCTTTGCTTGTAATTCTCATATTTTAAGTAAGCTTGCGTGGCTTTTGAATTTATGCAACATATAAGTAATAATAAGCTTTTAGCAATTTAACCTCTATGATATTGTTGTAAATTTATCATTATGTTCATAATAGAAGTAGGTACGTATGTAAAGAGTCGTGATAATAGTGTAACAAATAATAATCTTGATAAGGATATATGATTCTCCTGTGTGTAAAAACACTCGTCATAAGTGGCTAGGCTGATTTCGATATTTTCTTTGTGTTCATGTGCCTATATCATGTACACAAAAAAAATATCAAAATCAGTCAGTCAGAAAACATCACAATCAAAATCATCAATTTAAGGATAGTTTAGCTTTAAAATTGGGCAAACTACTAACTAACCACTGCCAATAACATAATATTATTGTCATTACGCCTACACCCATAAAGCACCGTGGACCTCCTTCCTCCTTACGGACCAGGCAACTAAAATGACAAATCATACGTAGTTTAACCCTTGTTAAATTAAGGCATGCACCTCAAACAATTAGTTCTCTCTTTGAAATAATTTAGCACTGCCAAAGTAATCACACCATACATCTTCAAAATCATTTGTCTAACAATGCCTATTCGATTCGGAAAATTTATTAGGGTCAGAATAATTCTCCTGGCGGGTTTCTAAACTCCCTGCATATGTCTAAGAACAGGGTAACATTAATTGTAACATAACATTCGACCCAATTCTCTCATATGCCAACTATTAGGACACTGATTTGTGAAGCTATGCAATAATGGCTAGATTAATGGGTTGTTTCCTTTGTTTTAGAGACACGATGGTCCAATGGGTATGGGCCAGGTTCCATCCTGACCCGCATGTGTGCCTTGTAATGGATTTTTCTAAATTTCTAATTTCACCTTGAACATAAGATCATTGCTCGCTTACCGGTGAAGAAAAGCATCGTAAGAAAACCTGCATGCCTGATGAGATTGAAAGTATTTTTTAATACAGTTGCTCAAAAAGTGCCGTATTGCAGGGCAGTATAGCGTTGGCGGATAAACTGACATCCCGCAACGTCGCTATGCTACGGCGACCGCAACGAGCAATGGCTGTCAGGATCATACGAGGTTATCGCACGATCTCATTTGAAGCGGCAACCCTTCTTGCTGGATGTCCACCGTGGGATCTGGAAGCGAACGTTCTTGTTTCCATTTACCATTGGAACAGGGAAATGCGAAGTCAGGGCGAACTGCCGCTGCCGCAGGAACTGGCACATCGTCGCTCTGAACTCCAAGCAACCTTGATGGTGGAATGGGAGGACCGCTTAGGCAACCCCAGTGCGGGATATGATACTATAGCGGCGGTAAGACCGGTCATGAAAGACTGGTTAGGGCGCCAAAACGGAATCCTAACATTCCGTCTGACGCAGATACTTACAGGACACGGTTGTTTTGGTAAGTATCTGCATCGAATTGGTAGGGAGCAATCGCCAGGTTGCCACCACTGTGAGGGCTGCCCTGAAGATACAGTGCAGCATACATTAGCGGAGTGTCCGGCCTGGGCAGAAGTTCGCCGTGAACTTAACGCTGCAGTTGGTGACCTCTCACTCTCAAACCTCGTTCAGGCAATGGTTCAGAGTGAAACAATGTGGAATGCCGTCGCTACATACTGCGAATACGTGATGCACGCAAAAGAGGTAGCAGAAAGGGAAAGAGAAGCTCTTACATCGAATCCCTCTCGCAGAAGACGTACTAGGCGCCGGAGAAGAGCGCATAACGACCTCCGGCCGCCGTAAATAGCTGGCCTGTAGGCGTCGGATGTAGGGCGGTCCGTCGCCTCAACACCAAACAGGCTCGAGAAGGTGGCGCGCTGTGTTCCGCGTGCGCCTCTCAGGGGAACTCAGTAGAGTACAAACTGTGAAGGGACCTGCCATTGACAGGTCAAGGACTGCAGGCGGGGGATCTGGTGAATGCAAGAGTGCGTACCCCGTACCCCGCCTTTAGGTCAGACGAGGAACACCGGGGTGCTTTTAGCAGGTTAAAGTCCTGCACACCCCCTTCGCTCAGCCAAAGCGGAGGGATAGTCCATGAGGATTTTACACCCCGAAAAAAAAAAAAAAAAAAAAAAAAAAAAAAAAAAAAAAAAAGGGCAGTATAGCGTTCGGAAAGTGGGCTATTACACACTCGTGCTTTTTCTTTACCTTTTCCGCACTCGTGCGTTCTCTTTCCCAACTGTCAAAATAATGTATATAATGTATATTAAAAAGAAAAAAAAACCAACCACGAAGTTTTTGAAAGTATATTTAAAAAGAAGCTACTAATTTGTTTCAATATCAGATTTAATGATTTAATTCAATGTGTTCGGCTAGGTTTCATTTTATTTTATCTTATTAAATTTAATTTTTTCTTATCAATAAAACAATTCCACTGAAGACTTGCTGTATAGGCATAGTTCCCTTTGCCTACCCAGAATGGGTGAGTAAAAAAAATATTCTGCTTATATGCTTTTACGTTCGGCGCCATTTTGTGTTTTTATTATTTTATTAAATTGCTTAATTTTTTTGCAACTGTATTAATAATAGTCGTTCATTACAGGTGCGGAACCGTCCTTGCAACTTGTTCGACTGTCAACCCTCACCTTCGGCTGCGCCTCGGCTCGGGTCGAAATTTGTCGGAACTCGTTGCAATGACAGGCTTTTCGCACTTGTAACGAAATATACTATTACGACTAGCTGTTACCCGCAGCTTCGCCCGCGTGAACTTAGGTTTACGGATTTATCATGTCTGATGATGATCATTTTCTATTTTAATAATTACTAAGTTTTTGTATTAAAATGAATATATGTCATCTTGAACATAAAGACATATATCCCTTCGCAGATTTTCTGTAGGCATATTTAGGATATATAATACTATTATTATATATTCCACCATACATTGGTCATATTATTACGTCTACCAGAGTTGATACACTACGGCCTTAGACACCAGACAACCGCCCGCGCCCGTTCGTATCACAGCAACACGATTTATTTTCTTCTGCATTATTTTGATTTTGCCATATCTCCTAAAGTATTCATTTAATTTGAATGATGTACAGGGGAAAAATAATCTTCATAAATTGCACATGCTAATTAACTGATTTAAAATGATAAGGATTCATACCGTATTTGTGTAAATAACTTTCAAATTATCACGTAATAATTGCCCATTTTTTTAAGTATTAAATGGATATAGTATGATATCCCTAAGAGATAGACATATGCCATCGCAGATTTTTTTGTAAACCTATTTAAGATACACAATTCCACCATACATTATTTTGTTATATCTCAAAGGGTTTAGGCAGCGTTTTCGTTGAAAACTCCCAAGCGGCCTATTTTTTCCCGTCACCTTCAACAATTATTGTTATATCTTAGCCAATGTATATAAAAACTTAATAAATGATATACATAAACCTTCCTCTTGAATTGTCCTATCTATTAAAAAAACCGCATCAAAATCCGTTGCATAGTTTTAAAGATTTAAGCGTACAAAGGGATATAGGGACAGAAAAAGCGACTTTGTTTTATAATATGTAGTGATGTATTAAGTTCACCAACCCGCATTGGGCTAGCGTATCAGTAAATTATAGCTCATAGGCGATAGCCCTCCTTACATGATTTCGAGGTGGAGACCCATGCCCAGTAGTGAGACATAATAGTATAATTATGGAGTATTGGGCTTTAACATCTTTATCCTCGAACCTATTTTAGCGATATATGGCATTTGTTTTCGTGGCTTAGTAATTCAATCCAGGAAAAAGTCTAAGAAAGATAAGTGCATTAAGCAAGTTAACAAACTCATGAAACTATTGAATATATAAATAACTCTACAGAGGTATAACACACATTGTATTTTTAGTTTCCAAGAACAAGATAAGAAGGACTTATCTTAGTTTTGCGAATGTACGTCAGCTGAAGCTGTCAGACTAAGGGTGTTTGGCACATGAATAATGTATAGGGTAAATTTGCAAGTGTTTCAATTTACACCCGCCACCACTCCTGGCTCGTTCACGCACTGAGAGCTGCTCGAGTGCAAAAAGAAAACAACGCACAAACGAAACAAGTGAACGTGGGGAATTAGCACGTACGTAATTTTTATACTTTTTATAGGCATCTCACGATCATCATTATCATCATCATTGTCATCATCATCATCACCATCATTCTCATCATCATCATTCTCATTATCATCATCGTCATCATCATCATCATTTGCTGCCTGCCTTTTATTCGTCCATTACTGAATATTAGGCTTTCCTCAATGAACGCCAAAATGACCGAACCCTTCCATCATTTTAGGATAGCAATAGGGAAAGGTAATCACGGAATGCCGGCAATGAAACATAAATGCATAAATAACTTGATATTAAGACTCCGTTCGCACTAGGGCTTTTGCATCAAGCGTTAAAAAAGCGTTTGAATGAAAATATATCATTATAAATAAACTAAAAATCGCCTTATACATAATAGGATTTGTTCACTCAAACGATTATAATATATTGTTGCTAATTTATCTAATAGGGTCAACTTCAGGTCGGTAAAATAAAATGAAATTCCTAGTTCAAATTAGAATAATCAATCTGAAACGGCTTTTCTTTTTTATGATAGTCGGATAGGAAAACAGATAGACGAGCCATGATGGTACGTCGAAGGTCGGCATCGAAGACTATGTTTGATGCCCATGAACCTAAGCATGTAAGTCTGAAACTAGCCAATGCAACTCTACGTAGGCCTATCTATAAATAGGTATACATTATGTAAATGAGAGGTGACGCATTTTTAGTAGAAGTACATAAAATATGAATGCCTTATGTAGGTACAGGAATCCCAATTGTTTAATTTCTATCATATTGCGTTTAGTGAAAGCACAATTTCACAATTACATTCGAAAATTCTAGAGAACAAAAAATTCAACAAAATAAAACTATCGCTTAATACTCGGCCAAAACGATATAAAAAGGTGAAAAGCCGATAGGTATGTTCGCGCCTCAGGAGGATACCGCTATCTTTCAACGAGTGCACGCGGCGAAAACTACTTACGAGGGTTTAATTTCATTTCGCGATCCTTCTTTTTTGCGCTTAAAGTAAAAAATGTTTAGATCGGGTATTTTAGAATGCAATTTGTGTGTCTTGTGAATGCTAAGATTTTTGCGAACTCGTAAATAAATCGGAGGTATTTTCTGTGTGATATCTATGAGTAAAATAAGAGTAAAGTAGCAACCCATAATGTATGTCCCACTGCTGGGCAAGGGTCTCGTCCTCAAAATCGGGCGAGGAGGGCAATCGCCGGTGAAATAAAACATTGTGAAGAAACCTGCATGCCTGGTGAGATTAAAGTCTATGAAGGTATGTAAAGTTCACCAATCCGCACTGGGCCAGCGCGGTGGACTATTGGCCCATTACCCTCCTCGCCTGATTTCGAGGAAGGAGACCCGTGCCCAGTAGTGGGACATATAAGGGTCGATACTTTACTTTTTGTTTATATTCTTAATGAAAAAAAAATATAATTACACATAAGTACAATTCTGAATAGAAATGAGCTAAATTCAATTCGATTCTTGCCATGGCGTTCTATGACGTATTTGATCATAAACATACCACCGTTGACATGTAATCGTGAACAAAAGCAAATTCATACCCTACATTCTTCTAATTTCTTCGCGAAGGTTGTAATTCTCCGCAGAAGTTTCCAATCGATATTAGGGCGCCGAGTGGTTCCGTGATCTGTATGAAAAATGCGCTCAGCGTTGGTACGCAGTAATTAGTGATCTGGGGACGCTTGAGCGCGCGAATGTACCCGCTTTCATACCCTTTTGCGAATTTTATACAGCTGGTGTTAATTAATATTTTTCACTCGACTGTACTTGATAAGCGTTACAAACGATCTTCAACTTTCCCAAACAAAGAGTATTGAAGTGACATATCTAGGAGAAAGATAAGGACTCAATTAGATGTTACTATGCCTTGATAGTGTCTCGAGACAATACTAGTTAATTATGCGTATTAATTATCTGTGGATTATCTTCAAATGACATATGGGATTATAATGTAGCCAAATTAAGATTCATTTGAAATGTAACTAAATATAATTAAAAGTTAAATAAAATAGTTATTCTTTTGAAAATTTAAATTTAAATTAAACTTTTGAAAAGTAAAATATAAGAAAATGCTATAAAAGTTTAGGTCAAATTACAAAACATTACTTAATTATATTATATTAGAACGGTTTAAAGTTATAAGTAAGATACACACTTTCACAATACTACAAATAAAGATTTTTAATTTAAATCCGTGAAATAACAGTTTTGACGAACACTTCACTGCATGAATAGAGCTGTTTTAGTGTACTGAAAGGGTTTTCAATTTAGTGCAATTTTAGTTCAGTGAAAATGTTTTATCGGATGCTTTGAGGCAGCGCTTAGTGTGTAGTTTGCGTTCATTGGCAAAGTTGCCAGAACAATTACTACTGTTACGGTAATATTTTAAAATGCTCTCAAAATGTTTCTTACATGCAGGTACGAAATGCTTTATCTCGTGTAGTATACAGCGTCAATGTGCTTAGAATATTATGCATCGTTTTTAAGTGTGTTTATCGGATTTAATGCCGAAAATATTTACTTGTGGAATATTTTCAAAATTAGAAAGATATTCTGAATTAAAAAAAATATAAAGTTAACATCCCTAATCTCTTCGCAATATCTATAATAAGCTATACCATAATTGTATACTTAGTGACCATTAATTGTTGGATAACTATTAGTAGGTATATGTATATATAGTATCAACCCTTATGTGTCCCACTGCTGGGCACGGGTCTCCTTCCTCGAAATCAGGCGAGGAGGGTAATGGGCCAATAGTCCACCGCGCTGGCCCAGTGCGGGTTGGTGAACTTTACATACCTTCAAAGACTTGCAATCTCATCAGGCATGCAGGTTTCCTCACGATGTTTTCCTTCACCGGTGAGCGAACGATGGTCTCGTGTGCACTTAGAAATTAAAAATAAACCCATTTCAAGGCACACACGGACGGGTCAGGATCGAACCCGGAACCCCTCGCATAAGAGGCCGAGTCCGTCCACCACTGGACCACCGTCGCTCGGTAGGTAGTAGGTATATGTGTACCACAATAAAACGTAAATATAATCTTTATCCATCACCAATTTATTATATGGTTTAAACTTTAACGTTTATGTGAATTTCCTCTTTCCCTGACGATTACAGTAAAGTATCCGAAACGCCCGGCACGTAAAAATCTTAATAAATCGCGATAAAGTCAGTAAAAGTTGTTTTACTTCATTATTCACTTAATACATTTTGATCAATTCAAATTTAGAATATCAAATTAGTAGTTTTTTAAATTTTCCTACTATATTCTAGCAACATTGTCTACCACTTTGCATCGTGCTCATCCCTTGTAATCACTTGCGCTTATAAGTCCAACCAGATTGTTTGCAGCTATCGAATACCTTACTTAGTGAATACTCTGCTGTTTTTAAACCCAACCAAATTCCTGACATGCGGGAAATATAGAACCGACATCAAAGAGTTTTTATATTTGGCTCCTTTATTTTAATCTTGCGGGGTTTTTGGAATTTGTCTACACTACATTTAAGGATGAAAGATTTTTTTATAGCATAGGAGGGCAAACGAACAGTCGAAGCCTTTTGGCGACTATCGACGCGCATAAACATTCCCATAACCAGAGGTTATGCAGATGCTTTGCCCTCCTTTTCCCTATCCGCCCAATGGGCCACCGGAAACTCATAAACTGCACGAAACGCGACAGCATAACTGCCACTTTACGCCGGTATTATATGAGCGAGAGGTACCACCCCGGTCGTGCCGGCCCGATTCGGCTGCAAAGCAGCATGGCACTACCTCTTACCTTAGCTTTATAATCACAGTTCATTTTAGTAATAGTTGTAATAGTTAAGAGAATGTGACAAAAATAACGATTTCTGTCAAACTAATATCTGGTACGGGATATTCATCACGCAGCAAATGTACGAGAAAAAGGGTAAGCCGGTAGGGGCACTTTTAATGCTTAAGACGCTGCGGTTTTTGGGAAAAGAAGATTTTTGTAGCTTCGGGGAACATCACGTAGCCTTTTTTTTTTTTTGATGACGCAGCGGAAATCATTTAAGACCATACCTGGGCCTGGGTAGGCGCGCTGGCGTGTGTGGGGACTCGCATTTGGGTGCCCTACCCTACTAAAACCACTGCGTGAGCCTTCAGCCGCTATATTTGAGGGACCCGGATCTGTACAGGCGACGGGATACCCTCAGCGACAGACTGGTCCCGACAAAGGGGGACTGCCCGGCTACGACTTGGCAGTCCCCACGACGTCGTGTCTTAAGCTGGGCGCGGGTTCCCATCCCGAGCCCGACACGAGCACAGGGGCTTTATTGAGGGCGCTTTAAATAGCGCCTCCGACGCATTACCGTTCGTCGTCTACGGGGGGAGGCTACGTCAGCGGCCTCCTCTCATTACCTAGCCTAGGTTGGAGTGGATTTAACTTGTTTGCCCAAGGTTGACACAATCATTGGCATCTTTGAGTGTAGAGCATCATACAAGAATAGGAATGAGTACGACTTGGACTTTCGTTATTCATGTTCATCTTGAGACCCTCTTATATTTATTTTTTTATTTATATATACATATTATTAATTGTGACTAAAATTATAATTAATACTGAATTATTTGTAGTCATAACAAGGATTACTTAATTGCTTGATTAAAATTCAAAGCTATTTTCGCGCTAGCCGCCGCAACAACTGCTATTGACAACTTGCTGTTTAATTTGCAGTCAACGATAATCTTTCTTTACTAAGATTAAACATCAAGAAATACAATTTGTGTTAACAATACTTTAATAAATTTCTCAGCAAATTTTTGCAATGAATCAATAAGATAATTTGAGAACGCATGTGTGTATTATACGTATTTGATATTTTATTTAAAGTAAAGTTTAATTTTTTTTTCAATTGGTCTGAAAAAAAATATTACATAATATAGCATAATACATACATATTTTAACATGTGACAATGTTTAAATTTAGTTCGAAGAGCTTGGTAAATAAGTGGTTAATTTGGTAGGCCAAAATCAACTGTTTGAAATTGTGTTCTTATAAGCCATTGGATGTAAGACTCAAAACATAGGCATTAACACTAGGTAGTTTATATTTCAACTATTCTTCAAACAACTTGGATATGACGGTACGAGGATATTACAGTTGGAATGTAGAACAGGCGGAGTAATTACGCAAACTGAAACACGTACTTTTCTTAAGGCTTAGGTACTCATCGCCACATTATGCAGAAATAGAACGTTTCGTTTCTTTCTTTTCTTACTTACTTATAGTCTATTTATCCCTAAGAATATAAGAAAATAAGGAAAGTGCATTATAATAAATGTAACCAGCCCTAAAAAGATTTAACTTGAGCGAAAAACTCATAAAAGTAAATAAAAGAACTGTAATAACTAGGTTCTTGAAACATTGCATACAAATGTGTGAAAAGATACAACCACACTGTATCTACGCCTTGAAATGGAGGACTTGAGTAGGGTTGCCATCGACACAAATATTCCAATGCTCTAAGAGAAAATGAGGTCTGAGACATGTCCAGCGAATACCGCAAAGTTTATGTTTCCAATTTCAGTTGTTCGAGAGTTTAGATTAAACGTCCGTTTTTATAAGTATATCCGAGAATCCTTATTTTGCTATTGACAGCCCTACTTGAACAGCTCAAAATGCTAGTATTACTAGAATTCTTTAAGAGAATTCCGGTGCGACATAACGTCCTTTACTGAAAGGGTTTCATACTTACATTACGCGAAGACGTATCACATCTACTCTATAAAATAAGCATTTATGAAGTGTTTTTTCCAAGATCTATATGTTGATTTTTGTCAGAATATTTTCAAGTGTAAATTAAGTTTAAAAAAATCGTTCGTAAATGAAAACCAATTTTTATTAATTATTAACAAATACTTTATTTAATAGGTTAGCAATATGAATAACTCCGGCGAGACTATCCGATTAACACAATATTCAAACAATTAATAGACAAACTTACAACCACCAACAAAATTTAATATAAAATTTAATTTAAATTACTAAAAAATCATGACATATAGTCCTCGCCACTTATGAAGTCCGATAGACGCGGCGCTGCGGTATCATAACTCAATGATGTCAATATCTAGTGAAATCATTTTCCACTAAGGGTAGTACAATAAAAATTATGATTAATTATGAGGATTATATTAAGCAGTTTAGATTACAGATTAAAGTAATTATGGCAGAAAAATCAAATTAAAATAATAACAGATAAAAACTTCCAAATTTGCAAGTTTAGACATTCCAGGGGATCTCTGTACCAATGCTTTAGTAAAATAAAACAAATGTTATAATTATTTTGTCTATATAATTTAATACAATAGTTAGGTCTTCCATAGCAAGAGATTTTATTTCGAACATAAAATTGCAATCACTGTCACTCGTATCTGGAAATTCAGTACCATCATCCAACTCAGTTTCGCTATCACTTTGTAAACATATGATTAATCTTTCCATAAAATAAATCATCCAATTAGCCATAAATAAGGCAAAAAATAGCGACTCTGGCATCCCTAAAATTTACCCGTCATAGCAGCGAACACAATTTAACGGGATCAATAGTTCGTTAGACTTATTTTCTAAATCACAAAATTCTTTTGCTTTAAGAATCATCTTACGGCCTTTACTTTTTATCACTTTTCGCTCCATATTTCACATTTATTAATTTTTAATTCTACAATTTTCTCTCTGCTAGCACTATTGACAGACATCAAAATGTCTCAAAATCAAAATGTCATCAAAATGTCAAATTTAGTTCGGGCATTAGTCGCAGGACTTTATAAGTGGCGCGGACTATAATATTATGCTTAAATGATTGATATGTTATAATGAAATATATTATGATAGAAAGTATTATCATGTATGGAGTTTTTCATTATCATGTTATGTCAAATGGAGTTCATCGATTAAATATACACGAGATACCGCGCGAACGCTAAAAAGTGTCTCGATCCAATTGTGCTTAAAAATATTCTAAGCACAATTGTGAGTATGGTCCTAAATTTTTACGACTTTCGAGATGCGCGCATTCTGTAATTTTATAAGCTCGGTATGTAAATTAAAACTTTATTGTTAAGGAATAATTACGTAAATAAAAAGAAAATCACTTTTTGTTTTCTTATGTTTACGCCAATTTCACCCATTATAATGAAATAACTTTTACGGATTTTATCGCGGTTTATTGAGTTTCATTATAATTTGACTTTTACTTCTTAAACTAAGTAAGTAAATAAGGTACTTTTTTGATCTCTAAAAAGCTAAGAAAAAGCTAGTTGAAAAAAAAATACATGAACTTCCGACAATTCATTTTTCCTCTGTCTACCCAATTATTTATATAGAATAAAGGATATCTTCTCAGAGGAAGTTTCATTTTCAGTTTCAGAGCGGATGAATAAAAAATATCTGCCGCATGCACCCCGATAGCTAATATACGTAACGTATAGGTCGTGACATCAACATCCGAACATAAACATCTGACATGAGATTAATCTCTCGTCTCGTCGACAGCGTTATTAATGATAGTAATAATTATCTTGGCGCAGGCTGCTCGACAAGAATACTGCAAATACGTATTTAAACACACTATCCATCATCATTTAAAGTTTGCCTCGTATTAAACGCAGTGATTAAACTTATGTCATAAGCGTCGTAAGTTTCATCAAACTTATGACGTAGTTTTGCAAAAATATTCGCTTTGTTAAGTCCAGCGGGGTTGCTCGTGTCTGTTTTTATGTTAGTTGGATCGACAAATTGGCAAACGTGCTATTTGAGAGTAAGTCGACGTCAGCCATCAACTAGAATACCTTGGACTAGGCCAGGTAATTCATTTACGTCTTGCATATCCTGAAATGTTAACGCCCGGTTTCCGATAGGCTGATCCGCAAAAATTAACAAATCAACTGTCAAGTCTTGTTAAGTGTCAAATAAGTTGCTAGAAGCATGGTTAAATTACTTAATTTGATCAGCCTGTCAGTTGACATAGCTACTACAATGAAAAGCTGTCAAAGGACATCATCCGTTTTTCATACATTTTTGGTCCAAAATTGAGCTGAACAATAATTGTTTGGTTTTTAGTGATTTTTTCATCGAAAATGTCATGTTCTGTCAAGCTACTTCATTTGTTTTAATTATTTTTCTTTCGAAAATGTATGAAAAATTAGAATTTTCTAACTCAAATAAAATCATGTACAATGCAGATACAGCTTTGGTGCCATAGTAAGAAATGATAAGACGGACAACTTATATCAGAATAACAAACTTTTTTTTTCTGGCCGGCACTTTCAATTTTGGACCAAAATAGATGATGTCCTTTAAATCTAGAGTCGTATGTTAGCCATCATTAACAGCCATGTTAATTGACTACGCTTTGACCAACATTTCAGAAGCCGGGTATAAGTCTCGGTGCCAGTAATTATTTTACTGCCTGTCTTGCCCTTCTCTTTGAATTCCCACAGCAAGAATGTTTGATAGGGAAGACAAATAAAATCGTGGTACTCATATCGCCGGGAGCGCGGTATAGTCGTCGGTCTGTCTGTAAGTCTGTATGTAACATAAAATATGCCCGACCTACATAGCCTAGATAAGGCTATGTAGGAGGATTTCCCTACCTTACTGTGTTTCTAAAACTGGACAGGCAATGTAATCGCTGTGGAAGATGGACACGTGAATGTATTTCCTGGACTACTCTCGAACTTCGTTATCAATTATGGGTGATATTGACCACATACCATAAGCACACCTGAGAGTTCGGCTCTACTATGAAATAATCGGCGTATTTACCTCATTTTGTATATTATTTCTTTATTCCTTCAAATCATTTGTAATCAAATATACGAAAAATACACGAAACTTTAAACGCTTAAGAACCTAAGAAGTAAAGGAAAACTAAAATGCATTTTGTACTTGCATCACTGTCAGAATGTATACGACATGCAGAGGCTACAACTCACACCATCTAAATATGGTTTTCATATCTACCTAAAGTGTCCCGGCACTTGTCGGCGGTCGTATTCTCAACAATACGGCTTTACCAATTTTTATGAAATTCTTTATGTATATTTATAAGGTATGAGTATGGAAATAGTCGTAAAGTATATTCTACACCACTTATACCTAGGTTCTTGTTAGATAGTAGAATTAGGGTTTATATTCAGAAAAAAAAAACTTTTTTTGAGAAACAAATTTTTAACAACCAATTTATTTACTAAAATTTGTATGACCGAACGATTGGCGGGTCAGCTGGTATACTATAATATGTCTATATCGATACAGCGCTATGTTAGAAGTGAAGCCAGGCTGTGACGTGTCGTGACGTCATTTGTCACCGTCACTCACACCGGCCGGTATAAATCGGGCACGGTACACAAACGATCATTGGGTTTTATTACCTGTCAAATAGGTAATTTTTATATGTTTAATTGGTTTCGCTTTTTAATAACTATATAATATTTTTCAATTAAACGTCATCATCATCAGTCTATATTACTACTAGTTTGATGATCGCAATTTTAAACATCAGAAGTGAAAATGCGTTTTAAATATAAACATTTATTATATTATCCATAAAATAACAATATTAAGGTTACATATTTACATATAATATTAAGGTACATATTTTAAGATACATTCTTACTCACTCTGCCCATACATTTACACACATTATCGCCATATTACACTTTACACATTAAAATAAACAATGGCTTACGTGACCTTACAATACAATTCGGGCAGAGCTTCGTCCTCCTCAAACTCACAGACGCGAATGACCCCTCTAATAATTATACCCCGCTATTTAAAGGCAAACTTAATGACCTTCATAACGCTCGGCCGTCCTACCCACACTTTGACAATGACTACGTCACGCCACACGCAGGTACACTGGAACCTGTTCCCCGTTTCCGACTCATAGCAGCCAGATGGCGCTACGGTTGCTAACACAATGACGAGCGATTCTTCAACACTCGCCTTCAAGGCGGACCTAAAACGCTAAACTTAAAAATACTAAAATCTGCGGGAGGCATCGAGCCCTTCCGTGGTCATTATTCGAAATATTGGCAAAATAAACATCTTAGGTTCAAAATGACCTTAAATCCATAAATTTTGTCAAACTTTTGAACTAAAATGTACATAATCATTACAATTATAATATTACTACTTTTATTTTATTTATCTCAATAAAACACAAATTACTATCGATATATTCACACCCCAAAAATGTCCTTTATTTAATTATTATCATAATAGATTCAGAACTCCTAACCATTATTTCGAGTGCATCAACAATCAATTTAAAACGTCAAAACCAATATTAACGTGCTGTGCATTTCTCTCTCTTTATATTTTATCTACGCCCTTCTATGCAGATTGAGACGTGATCTGAGACGCTGCGGCTGACAAGTCGATTAGTGACTGATGTGCAAAGTACTAGCTACTCTAGTTTTTATCATCGATGTTTGGAAAGAAAATTATCATAAATAATGTATGTATACGGAGATTTCATTGAATTATAACGAAACTAGAATATTGTAATATATTATGTATGTTACATACACATGTAATGGTCACATAAGGACTTGGTTAGTATGATTTATAGTGGCTATCCGTAACCTCAGATATTAAATCTTAATGAACGTTTCGTTATGATGAGTAAAATTTTCATTTTGAAGCATTTGAAAACATATGGAAACTAAATCATGTGTGTGCTATCAGGACAAAGTAACAATGTCATGGCTTACATAATACGTATGGTCGGATTGCGTTACTAATTATTAAAAAAATAACTACATATAATATTGGTCGCTTAATATACCTCATTGTATCATATTGTCTTCTTAGCTTAAACATTTATATGAGCTATTGGAGCCTTATAGTGAGCCCACGCCCATGGATATCCAAGCAACCAGTGGTTATGCAAATCGATTGCCCTCTTTTTCCATATCCCCTTAATGGGCCACTGGAAACTTGCAAAACGCTTGTAATTCGACAGCTTAGCTGTCATTTACGCCGGATTGTCAGCCAAATCCTGCTACAACAATAGCTTTTACAATTACTCTGTAAAGAAATTATAAAATACTGGATACGGGCGGCGCGCAACCGGTCGTTGTGGAGATCCTTGGAGGAGGCCTACGTCCAGCAGTGGGACATGTTTTGGCTGAATGAATTTAAAAACGTTTGCGTTTTGCGTTGATCGGCCTTCCGGAAACCGGGCGTAAGACCACTATTTCAATCAGTACCGATTTCAGACTGATTTTGCACACTAAAGTATAATTTTTCCCTGTAATTGGGTTCTTGGAGTACGATTTTTCAATTCAAATTTCAATTGAAGCAATGGTAAAGTATGTTACATAAATTTTCTTCTCGTCGTTCTGAACACGAGTTTTATTTAAATCAAACATTATTATAATAAATTACTAGTATTTATGTTGAAATGTCTGTTAATTAATTATTAATTTGTTTGTCAGAGATATAAAATTTCACGGTTGATTTGAACTATGTCATCCTAATTAAACGAGTTAATGTTATTTTGATATTTGAATTTATAATGATAAGACAAACAAAGTTTAAATTGTGAATTAAATTTATTGACCCAGAAATTTTATAATTTGATAAATGAAAATTGTTTTCCTATTCTTTAGGCGATTTTAATATGATACGAATTACCGATCTAGTTGCTTGCCAGTATCGGAGGATTTGCCTTTCGATCATTGTAAGGATGTTCGTGATGATGATGATGATGATGATGATGATAATTTGTGAACTGCGAAATATCTCTCCAATATTAAACCCTCTGAATTTAAATAATAACTGTATATATACAAAATTCCATTGATGTAATTTTACAAATAACAAGCTTTTTTAAGAACTCGGCAACTTAAATAGGTAATTAATTATTAAAAGTGTCTTTTCAAATCAACATGATAATAATTTTCAACAGTTAAAATGTCTTATACTTAATGTTTTTATTTTACAAAATTAAGAGTATCTTGGTACTATCAACAAATGACATAAAATGCGTGGATATACAGATTCAATAAATTAAAATTAAAAACACAATAAATATTTCGCTTTATATAGTTTGATTATATTAAATCCTTGTGCCGAGAACTAGACGTTCGTAAATAATGTCGTAAATATTCGATCACCGAAAAACAAGGTGAAAAACATTGAAATTTAACAAGTGAAAAAATGAAATTTAAAAAGTTAAAACGTTTAAGCATGTTTTATATATCTGTTTAAGCTGTGGGAGCTCTTGATAAAGTTTTTTCTGTAGTTGACAGTCTTGGTAACACCCTCTTGGCAAGTGTCACGAGCAAACCGTTTTAAACTGCAGTACGGCCTACTTACTTATCAGATAACCACTTGCTTACATTTTCATTTTATTAACGACTAGCTGTTGCAATCAGCTTCGCTCAAGCTAACGTTTACGTATGTAAATGCATTTTTTAGCTTACTTGATTCAATAGAATTAAAGTGACGATGCCGTAGAGGTTACAGGCTCCGCTCCTCGTGCAACAGGGCTTGGGTTCAATTCTGCCCCCTGTGGTGAGTTGAGATTTTTCTAAATTCCTAAGTGCACTCTTAACACGAGACAATCACTCGCTTACCCGTCACCAGTGGGCCATCGCATCGGTGGGCTATGGTCCAATATTCTCCTCGCCTGATTTCGAGGCGGAAACCCGTGCCTAGCAGTAGGACATAATATATGGGCTGATGATTGACTTTATACTTTACGTTATTGAATAATAATGTAGAGGCTACGTACGTTCGTCCAGCTTCGCTTTTCAAGACAATGTATATGTGTAATTGTCTCCACTGCAATCTAACTGCTAAAAAATAATTAGTATTTTTATATTATATTATTAATTGATGGAAATGCTCCTTTCAAGTTTGTGCAAGAATTTTGAGTCTCCGGATATTATGTAATATTCTTATATCCAAACTAACAAACATCCGTTTAATATTAGGATGGTATATTTGTTTAATATAGATTTTAGATTTAGAGGCGGGTTCATGACCCTTCAAGACGTTTTATGTATATTATTAAATAGTACTAGTAGTAATAATAAGCAGCACGTTTATGTATATTATTATAATATAAAAAAACGTGTTTCTGTGGCTGCTAAATTGTAGAAGAACCACGGAAATAAAGCTGATATCTAGAATAATAATAAAATCAAAAAATCAAAATCATTTTTTTTTATTCATAGTACCATCAAAGTATCTTTTTGAACGTTAATTGAGTCTACTAACCAGCGAAACAAACTCAGTGGAACTAGTCTTTTCAAAGAAAATTATTTTACAATTTTTAATTTTATAAAAAGCTTATAAATATTAGCATATCAGAATACGCTGGCTCTTATCTTTTTAATTATATTCTCAGTGCGAGATGCTTTACAACTAATGCAAATTCTAACCATCTCCGCCATAATTCATGCGCATGCAGGCACGGTTCCGGCCGGCTCGGCGTGAGTTATGACGTCACCATCACGACCCATATGCATGGCTGCACATGGATATTGAGAGGTCTTGCTGGCTGACAAATTACCCGGAGATCGGATTTCCGGGTATCGGGAGAACTAATGTCTTCCCAAGATGTTTGGACAGAATTTTGTCTATTTGTACAGGATGCGCGTTAGAATCAAGATATTGTCATTAAAATTCATCGTAATGTTGAATTCGATTTTTCGAGCCGAGTCCGTGGATGGGTGAACTCTGCATACCGAGACTCCTCCGTGCCTCGGAAAGCACGTTAAGCTGTTGGTCTCGGCTGTTATCGTGGATCTTTTACAGTCGTTACGGTTCGTCAGAAGCCCGAGCATCTGAGAATCAGTCTTACCGCCGGTACCGTAGTATACCGGGGTACCGTATCACCCAGTTACTGGATTGTGGTGGTCAGATAGGAAATAGATAAAATAGAATAAATAGATATGTCAGATAGGATAGGTAGATAGGATAGGTCTTTTAAAATAATGTCCAGTTGAAACCGGTTAGACTAGAAGCCGACCCCAAAATGTAGTTGAGAAAAGGCTGGGCAGATGATGATGATGATGTATCGTTCAAATCGATTCCATCGTAGTACAATCAATAGTCATGACCATCACGTTGTAATTTATTGCTACCTCGAACATGCCCATTGCCCAACCACTTAAGTTTAATTTACTCTAGCTTTTCACCGCGCTTGGTTGGCTGGACCCTTATACTAAGGTTCCTTAAGCAAAAAAAAACATTAGTATTAATCAATGGACTATCAAATAAAATTTTCAAATCCATCCGTTATTTCCGGAGATATGTAGGTACGTAAACAAACTCTACAAGCCCTATAACATTAGTGAATAGTGTATATTTAAGATGTGTTACCAATTTAACATGTCTTTTAAATTTTCTTTTAACTTTTCTTTGTCCATACACATAATATTTCGACATTGTCTTGTGTTTGCGTATGACTTGTTTAGGCATATTACTGACATACTGACCTACGCTTTGCTTGTGAGAATAGATTATAACATATAATTTCGACCACTTACCTAGATCATCAGTTCGCTAACTTATATAAATTTTTTGTGGTTTTAAATGTGAAAATAATAATGTTATATTAGAATTTTATACGTTTACCTTAACGGAACTCTTAGCCGAAACACATCAAACATTTAAATAAGAAACCTTTGAACCTAAAAATAGGCCTTTTTAGCGTCTACGTCGTGCAATTTTCATTAAACTGTACATAAGCAGTGAGCTATTTAGCTTAAAAGGTTGGGCAAAGGCATGCGATTTACTTGCTATGAATAATCTTCCCTACGTCTATAATCCTCAGAATAGGCGAGTTAAATCTTCGTTACCTGACAGAGGTGGGACGTCGCGCACTCATTTAGGATTTAGTTTATCTGGCTCATCTTTCTCCTTAATGGGAAGGTCAGTTCTGGCTATTTCAAGAAATCATTTGTCACAAATTTAGCCCAACGATTCGAGATGGAAACGCCATTTTGTGGGTCGATTTTATCGCGACTTATGTATTTATTAGGTTACCCTCTTAGGTGTATTTTCAAATGTATTGTGTATTTTTAAATGCCTCTAATCTATCTGTGTGTAGTGTTTAATTTAAAAATCATAATATGCAAAATTTTTCATTGAAAATTGAGAAGCCAGTCCATCTTGTGGTAAAACAGCAATGAAATCTATATATTCAACTGCCAAAGAGCTTTGTGATATCGATTGTAATATTTAATGTTCCGATAAAAATATCTGTAGTCTATCTTTTTATCTAAAGATAAAAAGAAGATGTTAAGAGGTGCACACTATTATCGTATACTAGTTAGTACCCGCGATTTCGTCTGCCCAAGATTAGATTTTGGAAAACTCACACATCTTTATGGATGATAGCCTATGTTATTCTGATTTACAAGCTATATTATTGTAAAGGATTATTAAATTTCATTTAGTAGTTTTTTTAATATGGAAGAGTAACAAACATCACTAAATACATACAAACCACTATCGCGTTTAAAAAGTAAAGTAATATCTATAGTTTTACTTAAAATTATTAAAAAAAAAATCAATCGTACAATGATACAATGCCTAAATGCCGATTTCCGCGAAATAAAACTGCAAAACATTAACCATCAATGAAAAATAAACAGTTCTAATACAGCCATGCTAATTAAAAATCTTTTAAAACTCTTATAGAAATAATAGCATAAACACGAAATTCAAAAGCGAAATAAATTCATAACCGCACCGAACATTTTTACCTGGCTCTGATTGCCACTTCATTATAAATGAAGAGCAAATTGGTTTCATCTTTTATTGAAGAGCCACGGATGAACGGATCATGGTCCATATAATGTCTCGTTCCAACATTTTTATGCCAATTAACAGACAATATAGATGAGTGGAGCCTCATCAGCTTATTGTCTATGATTAAATATCTATGGTTTTGTTTTCTGTTTAGGTAAACTAAAACATCATCATTATTATCATAAGCCCTTATTCATTCACTCGTGAAATCCTCCCTCAATGAACGCCAAGACGACCGATCCCTTGCCACTCGCATCCAACGCGGACCGGCCATTAGACGGAGATCGTCTACCCACCTGACTAATGACCGACCATCACTTAGTAAGCTTATTACTTGAAATTATAATATAATTTAAATATCTAGACGCGCAAGAGCGCGTCAAGCCAAGTTCAGCTGGCGAGCGAGCGACGTAGTTTTTAAATGTAACCCACAGGAACAATGTTTCTGTGAAGTATCCGAAACGACGAGAATGTCAATATCTTAATAAGCCACGATAAAACCCGTAAAAAGTTTTATTACAATGAGTGAAATTTTTTAGTTCAAGCTAAAAAGGAATTAGTGTATAACGGGAATAAGAGCAGGCAGGTAGGCAAGAGAAGCAGCATAATTACCAACACTTATCATCTAACATCTCAGCCTCCCTAGACAACTGGCAAACGCTCCGAATCTATTCAATTGCGAAAAAAGCTAACGCCATAGTGTTGAAAAAAATTTGACTAACGCTCATTTTATTCATTCACATACATAAAGTCATAAAAATAATATTATTTGGTTCCAATTTTGTGTCGTAAGCTAGTTTCATTCCAATACAATAAATATTCTATTCTATTCTATTCGCTTAGCGTTTCTGCCACTTGTCTAATCGTGACCTACAGATTTGACCGTGTTAAATTTCGTTTAATTTTCTAAACTATTTTAAAAAGATTCAAATTTAATAAAATATATAGAACTGTTCTAAGCTGAATAGATCTTAATAAAAAATATGAATAAATTCTGAATAGACTTAAAATGTAGTTTCCATTCAAATGCCTATTCAATAACTACTCGAGTATAAAAAGTAGGTTAAAACTTATGTTAGACTTAACAAGTGTGTTATTTCGTTTTTTAGTTAGTTTTAGTTTGAAAGAAGTATAAGGTTCTATTGATGTAAGCAGCTTTTAGTATAATATAGATACTAGGAAATAAAGAAGTAAGTAATAATATTTTACTACAATTTCTAGATAAATTATTACAAACGTAAACGTAAAACGTTTATGGATACTAGCTGTCCCGACAGACTTCGTTCTGCTAAAATCGCTATTAAGAAATAGGGGTTGATCGTAGAGGGGTCAAAATTTAGGGTTGTATGTATTTTTGTATGCTGTATCATAAAAAAATAAAAACCAAAAATTTCGTCCAAAAATTAAAAAAAAATTTTTAAGGGTGAACAACCCCTATCACTTAGGGGTATGAAAAATAGATGTTGGCCGATTCTCAGACCTACTGAATATGCATATAAAATTTCATAAAGATATGTCAAGCCGTTTCGGAGGAGTACGGTAACTAACATTGTGACAGGGAAATTTTATATATTAGATTTCAAGCTTTTTCAGTTACGAAGTACTGTATAGATTTTAATGAAACTTTACAAAAATATAGCTTACACATCAGGGTAAGACAGGCTATACTTTATTCCCAGTCGCTCGTAAATAGGAAGTACGCGGGCTTACTTTAGCATATCATCACTTGTTCGCTGGTTTGTACTATATAGATAAAAAAATCTGTAGACAGACAACAGAACTTCATAAAAAATGTTCGACGTACGTCGCTATAAACGTGAAGTCAAGTAAGAAGAGCCCTAGGCCGCAGAAAGGCATAAGCCTTATCCATGTATTGCTTATCCTGAGCTGAGCTTTTTGAAGTAAAACTTCTTGAGAATAGCTGTGATTTCAAAGTCGATGAAACGAAAAATAAGTCCAAGAGAGAGAGAAAGAGAAAAACACGTATATGTATAGGATTCAGCCGGCGAGAGAATGAGATAGAACACATTAGATGTTCAGGGTGCGGGGAAACTCAAATAGATATAGCCATCCAGCGACAAGAAGCTAAAGCTGGTACACTACTACTATCGTAAGAGTTCAGGGATGATTTTTTAGTTGTTGCTAGTAATTGATATTTTTTTTCAATATTTTTCAGTAAGTATTTAGGAGTTCTACCGTGTTTGACTTGCACACACATATTTTTTTTGTTACTCATACTACCTGACCAGGAACTGGTTGGAAGCTGCTGATAATGTGGGACTTGTCTTTGCTGTGATTGCTGTCTTGCAGTCAGCAGCTCCAACTCGCTAACAAATCCACGGAAGCCATCAGTCACAGTAAATGAGGTGCCCCTGATCCGTCAGCAGCAGAGCACCTCGGTTCCTAATAACGCTTAATTCAGTGCCTAAATTACATGATTAGTCTTGAACTACATTGCGTAGATGCATCGCCAAAGAAGAAAACCGCCATGCTGCGCGTCACAAACTCTCGGCAGTAAAATAAACCCTTTATATTTTATGTAAAAAGCGGAATGTGGAATTAAAAGGATGAAGTATAAAATAAACCATATTCGTCATGAATCGATCACTTTTCTACCAGCCCTGTTGTCTAGGGTCTTGATTTGGATCCGTCGGTAAATTATGTACTAAGCAATGACGCCTCGAATCCCAAGCGACAAACCACATTCGACCAGTGACAGTGAAATTAGTTATGTAGGAGATGAAGAGGATAATATTGGGTCCTTTCCAAGCTGAGTACGAGCCTCCTCAAAATGAGGCGAGGAGAGTATTGGGCCGAAGAGCAGGCACTATGCGTATTAGTAGACATTTTATCAAAGATTTTTTGTCAGACATGCAGGTTTTTTTCAACAGATTTTTCATTTGTAATTGATTTGGTGATAAAGATGTTTAAATGGCAAAAAATCGTATGGTCTTAATTTTGATTATTATTATGGTAAATATCTAAGCCCGAATAGAAAACTAACTCCATTATCTTTATATTCATCTAAACCTGATATAAATATCGACATTCGAAACTAATTACTTTATCTTTAAGTTATTCTTCTGGTAGGTGAATTAAATAAATATTTTATTCAATGTCAATATGACCTATTGAATGTATAATCTATACAATTATTGACACGAGAGTTTCCTTCATCAACTGTCAATTGTATTTACAATACAAACCTATAACAAACGTACGAATAATCAATAGAGTAGTTCAAAATCTGCATGGCTGAAATTCAAACAGCGCCATCTATACTCAAGGACTTCTTTATGTTGTAAGCTTTAAACAGTTTCACTATTGTCCTCCAGATGGCGCTATTCACAGTTACGGTGCTGTTGATACTAAGTTTCCTCGATAGATGGCAGTAAACCGAGCTTAATATGTAAAAACCGAAAACATGTTTTCACCTAAATTTTGTTTGTCATTTGTCACTACTGTTAATTAATCTATCGATCATCATTAATCAGCAGTTTTAAATATAACTAAATAGGACGGACAAATTAAACCAAAATTATCACTATCTAATAAGGGTGTGATAAAAAAGGTCCTTTTTTAAATTTTCACCTACTTTAATTTTGTTTTCTTTCGAAGTCGACCCTATTTATTTACTTGTCGAGTAAAGCTTTTTTTTGTAGTATAATACCTAGGTATAATTATTATTTCAAGCGAAGGATACTTATTTTAAAAATCTGCATGTGCATGCCTATTGTAATTTATATTCGTTACAGTGTAGGAACAAGCAAAACTTCGAAAGCATCGAAATTCAAAAAACGAATAAAAATATCTTGCAGGATAGCATTTTCGTAATAAAGGCAATTAGTTATAGTTCAGCGAATCGTTTCTGAGAATTGCTAGATAAATGCTTAGCGTGCATTTGTCCAGAGATCACAAATCAGACCGGTTCATTGATTCACTCATACCTTAAACTATATTTTTTTCAGTTTTCGATGCAGTACTGGGTCGGTATAATAGCTTTTTTTTTTTTTGATGACGCAGCGGAAATCCTTTACGACCATACCAGGGCCTGGGTAGGCGCGCTGGCGTGTGTGGGGACTCGCATTTGGGTGCCCTACCCCACTAAAACCGCTGCGTGAGCCTTCAGCCGCTATATTTGAGGGACCCGGATCTGTGCAGGCGACGGGATACCCTCAGCGACAGACTGGTCCCGGCAAGACCAGATTCTCCACAATAGGGGGACTGCCCAGCTACGACTTGGCAGTCCCCACGACGTCGTGTCTTAAGCTGGGCCCGGGTTCCCATCCCGAGCCCGACACGAGCACAGGGGCTTTATTGAAGGCGCATTAAATAGCGCCTCCGACGCACCCCCGTTCGTCGGCCTCCTTCTGGGACATCACTGTCTCGCAGAAAGAGGCCATTGCCGTCCAGGACTCGTCAGAGCCAAGCATCGTGGTGATGACACTCGACAAAGACAAGTCCCCTCCGATAACAGACGTCAAATCATGACGCAGCGCCGCCCATCTCGGGCACACCTCGAGGGTGTGCTGGGCAGAGTCCACCGCCGCGCCACAATCGTGACATCCTGTCGTCAGCTCCCTTTGGGCCGTCCGACACAAGTAATCACCAAAGCATCCGTGCCCGGTGAGAACCTGCGTCAGACGGAAGGTGAGGGGTTTGCGCTTACGGCGCATCCACCGCTCAAGAACCGGGCGCAGAGCAGCCGTTAGGCGTTTGCCATACGGCTGGCGCGCCAGGTCCTCTCCCCACCTCCGCATTAATGCCTCTATCCCTAGTCGGCGGACCCGTGGGACCCCGTCAGGCGAAAGGCTCAAGCCCAGAGACCTCCTATCCGAGACATAGGAGTGTGTCTCGGCCAGAACCTCCGCCACAAGTTCCCACGGGGGGTCGCCGGCTAGAGCGGATGCTGCAGCCCACGAAACCGTACGGTACCCCCGAATCACCCTCACCGCGATGACCCGCTGCGCGGTATAATAGCCTAGACTATGTTTCATTAACAGTCAATGTCAAATGGGCTACAGATTTTTAAAGTGGATGATTTGCCAATAGTAGGGATGGAATGGAATGAAAAGGAGGCTATGTAGGTAAGATTCTAGGCTGCATAGGTACCACTATCCTGTTTATTTCTTCAGCGAAACAGTTTTCGGAAAACTCGTTTTTACGGACTTAGGGTGACGCTCACCACCAGTTTGGCCCATTCCTTACAATGGCTTCCACTATGTAGAGATGAAATGACAATCTCCAAAGATATCTGATCCTAGTAAGCTAAGAGTTACGGTGATAAGGTATTTGCCTTTTTTGTAAGAGAAGTACATAAAAGATAAGGTTCAGTATTGGCTCAGGGCTCGTGCTTTCTAGATCTAGCTCGTGTTTTTCGAGTGAGAGGTATCCGTGTTCGATCATGAACCTTTGTGGTGCCTTGAAGTAGTTTTTATAAATTTATTAATGCACCTAAACATGGGAAAACGATCTCCGTGCAGTGGCAGGTCCGCGTTGGATGCGAGTGGCACGGGATCGATCGTCTTGGCGTTCATTGAGGGAGGCCTATGCTCAGCAGTGGACCGATAAAGGCTGATGATGATGATGTTGATGATCATGTTGATGATGATGATGATGATGATGAGAACATCGCTCGCTCACTAATCTTCATCGCTGATTCTTGGGTGAAGCTAGTAGCGGGATACGGTTTTTTTAACGTTCATTGCAAAGGTTCCAACTGTGGACGAATTCGGGCTGAGGATTTTGATATAAAATTACCAGAATGTCGTAAACCATTAATAACAAACTCGGTTTTATCGAAAACATTTTCATCGTTACCCAAGTTATTAAGGAGTGCTAATTTATTAATTAACTTGCAATTTAATTATTTAGACATCCCAACCCTCGAACCCGAACTAAAAACTTATGCTGCAATGGAATTAAGCAATTACATGCAACTCCAGAAAAGTTATCGTGAAAACAGAAAACGCCAAACATCGTTTTACTTCCTCTAATTTGCAATTCAAAGATTTTGCGAGTTTAAAATTACTTGGGGACAGTTCTATTCATTTTATATTTCCTCGAAATGAGTTTCGAATTTGTTGCGGAGATAATTAAATGTCATTCGACCAAGTGATTTTGTTTTGTTGTTTTTAGGTTATTGCGTCGAATAAGTGCACTAAATAACTAAATTTATGGTGTTATCAACTTACTATACTATTTTTATTTATATATTTGAGATAATAATTGGAATAAGTTGTTTGATGTGTTGCTTAATATTGTGTGTGATATGTGTATTCATGTATTGATAGTATTAAATTTAAAAAAAAACAATTGATCTTTGTTGTCCGCTACAAAAAAGATTGTTTTTTTTTAATTGTGTCTGTAGTACCTGATTAATCAACTGTCCTTTTGACCCCTCTTTCGTAAAAAAATGATGATGGTAAAAGTTATTAGGTATAGGAAAGTATGTGTAAAATAATAAAATTATGTAAGTTGGTAAAAGTATTTTATGTAGTATTTAAAAAAATATGATTAATAAAAATATGTAAGTTAATAAAGGACTTAGGGACGGGAAGGGAAAGGACTTAGTTAATAAAGGTATTGTAGGTTATTAAATATAATAATATGTAAGTGGGTAAAAGTATGAATGGGACTTACATACTTTTATGTTTTTGTTTGCTCTCCTATGCAATAACCAAAATCGCTGAACTAAAACCATTAGTAATGTATTATTAATTGTATCTTTTCTATATAGTTCTAGATATTTTTTTTAACTTTTCCTATTCACTTTAAACATACATTTATTATTCTTATTAACCAATCGCCAAACTGTTCAAGCAGTTTGTAGGCGTTCCATTTACAAAATTAATTAACATTAAACGAAATTACTTAATATTAAAATAACATTTTGTATGTAATACATTAATAATCATCATCATCACTATCATACAACCTCCATCCACCCATTCCATTGGATTTTGATGTGTTTTTTTAGAAGTGTTTACTTATACGAAACGTCGGACTAATAAAAAACTAAATAAACCGCGATAAAATCCATAAAAGTTGTTTCAGTATGATGAGTGAAATTTGCGTAAACATAAGAAAACAATAAGTGTTTACTTAAATAATTAATCATTAATATAAGTACGTATGTTGGTGAAATTTGATTCATTAAAGAGTTTTATGCTAATATTATAAATTATGCAAATACTTTTTTTTTCTAGCACTGTTTTGCAAAGAACTAATGTTCTGCTTGCATGTCCTCGTCAAGCTCCACAATAAATGTTAGCGTGAAAATAATATTACATGCATGTTTGTTGATTATAAACGGTAACATACATTTTATATTGATAAAACTCTTATTACAGTACAAGGCATAATGTATGTATAACTGCCTATAATGTTCGCTGACATACATTTACTTTTATAATGTTTACGCAAATATTATTGTTATATTATATTCTTTGCCAATTTTAATGCAAAGTTAGTAATTATTAAATAATGTTCATATTTTAAAAGAAAAAGTTGCTTATAAGCTTAAGTTTTTAAGCCATTTATCAAAGTATCACATCCTTCCGTCTCCAGTTGAGATAATAATCACACCTATGTCTTGACTAACATTAAAACTGTGTGTTTTTTTCTGTTGCCTTTTTATGTCTAAGCTGATCAGATTTTGACAAAACTTTGTAGCACTATTTTGATATCAAATATAATATTATCATTCTTATAACATTCCGAATGCCTGTAAATTGCCTTTTGTTTGTCTTATCTTTAATCTTATATACAGTCTTGTAAGCCTGTTGAATATTACGGAAATTACCTATTTGCAAAATATACATATTCTGTATTACATACTCTATATCTTTTATCTTAAATATTATATTATAGTGATGCAAAATAATCATAATATCATAATGAAACAACTTTTATGAATTTTACCATAATGTATCTGTAACATAACATGCAAGAAATGTATCTCTATATCTCTATATAATCCGCAAAAGCTGTTTTAGGGCCTGTTTCACAATCTCCAGATAAGTTCCTAATAGGCTATCGGCAACATATTTGACAGATACTTGACAGATACTACATACTCTATCTGTCAAATATGTTGCCGATAGCCTATTGGGAACTTATCTGGAGATTGTGAAACAGGCCCTTAATATAATAAGTGAAAAAGAAATATCATATTACAAAAGATATTGGTAAACAAGTTACAAAGGTGATTTTTTATCAACAACCGATAGATTTAATAAAGCAAAATCGCTGAAGTAGGTACCTACACCAAAGAGAATACAAGGCGATTGAAATTGCTATGCAGCAGAAAGTGCTTGGAGTAACAATTGTTGGATCTAATTGCCGACTCCCAGTATGGGAATGCAAACGGAATCAGACACAACACAATCCACGTCTGCTTGTGGCACCCCGTTTCTGGCACCCCGTTCCCGGCACCCGATCTGTGGCACCCCGTTCTCAAGCATTTTGAGGTTCCCCATCTCAACAATGCGAACGCTTAAGATATTTGGGTAACCTGATATTAATATTGAACTTTATTAAGATAGTCCTAACGAATGGGTGATAAATTAAATTTGTAGATGCTAATGGTTTTGTCGGACTGTATATATTCATATTTTACTTTCGTACATAGAAAATAGGTATGAGATATCCGGTCCTAAAAAATGTTAGCGTTCGTTAAAGAACGCAGATGTCTAGCTAGATGACCAAGTAATGAAATTTATGGAAACATTTTCGATGATCTCTGTAGCTCAGTGGTTAGCGGAGCGGAGGTAGCGGGTTCGAATCCCGCCCGGGAACAAAAGTTTTCTGTGTTCCTGGGTCAAGGATGTGTATTAAATCTGTGTATTACTTATATAATAAAAATCTTAAATATATGTATTAATATAAAAGTATCAAATATTATAATGATATTTATTTCCGTTGTCTGGTACCCGTAACACAAGTTCTTCGGAAATTTAGCACGGGACCAGATTGACGTGGTGTGAAAACGTCCATAGATATTATTATTATATTATTATATGAGCTTAAATATGTCAAAAAATCTTATCATCGTTGGCCTCAGTCCGTCTGTTGCAGACAAATTAAACAGAGTCAGCGTGAGTCGGTCACACAGCTCCTTTCGTGACTGTAAAAGCCGATCCATGAGCAGCAAACTCGGCCACACACTTTGCAGGTAAACTGGGTGGTGTTATTGACGGCAGAAGCTTGATGTTTCCGCTTTCTTTTTGCCGCTGAGGTTTCAAACCAAGCCTGATAATGTGCCTTGCTTCCATAAAATCTAGTACTTCAATAAACTACGTTTAGTACGTTCAGACGATAGTCCCACTTCTTATCTTAGGCGAGTAGAAACCTAAATACAAGCAATTCAGGACAAGGTTTTAAGTAAATTACTTATTCCATAGTGGAATTTAGCTTCTATTACCCACTCCTTCGTGTTCATTTAAACACATTTATTAGTGTATCTTATCACAAAACAAAAAAATAGCTGTTAATAAAGAAAAATTAACCGAATGTGACGGAAAAAAACATTTTTGTTGGCAAGCCAATAAAACATACATTTTAGATACGGCGACGCAAACACGAAATACGTTTCGGTATATTATGATATATGTCCGAGTCGGGGAGCTAACAGCCTTTTGTCCTTTATTAAATGTGTATTTTTATATTTTTCATAAAATTTTACAGTTTCATGACGTATTTTCATATTACGTAGCTTATTAAATGCAATGTTTGTGCATAAAGGGAGATAACCATCGCAATATATTTTGAAAGAAAGACTTCTACAAAAAAAAAGTTTATAAAGGACTAAAGGCAAATAATCAAAATAATACCTTACAAAACTTTACAGAAAATATATGCAATATTTTCTTTCCCAGAAAAGACTTATTCTAAAATCGGGTAGAAATATATTAATGTATATTTTTTTAAGACTTCATGTTGGATAATAGTTATCTATATTTTATACTCATTGTTATAATTATAATAAAATATTTCTGTCTAGGACCTAGATAGATATAGAATAAAATTCTTAATACCTAGACCTTGACTCTAGGTATTAGGTATTTTATTCCACGTAAGGCTAAATTACTGCCATGTCCGTCCTACTGTCATTTCAACGTAAGGTACGCTGTTCTACTTTTAATGGAATAATATTATTTATTCAACAATCCATACAATTTAATAAATCAAGTCTTAAACTAGGGAACGCACGGATGATAAGTCCTTAGTGGAAATCGAATAAAAATGTCATTAGTCACTCGAAAAAAAAGAAAGATTTTAGTTTCAAAAATTAGTGAAGTTTGAGAAATTTTGAGTAACAAGGTTAAAATGAAAAACCTAGTCGCTATTATTAATATAAGTTTGTTTTAGGGCCTGTTTCACAATCTCCCGTTAAGTTCCCTATAGGCTATAGGCAACATATTTGACAGATGTTTGACAGATACTCCATACTCTATCTGTCAAATATGTTCCCTATAGCCTATAGGGAACTTAACGGGAGATTGTGAAACAGGCCCTAAATGTATTTAAATATGAGTTAGGTAGTTTTAATGTATGAATATGAGTAGCTTGTCTATGCCATATTTTTAAAGCGTTGATTAGTTTCTGACGAGAACGTTTGTCAATTTTCCCGTGGCTACGGTACAAAGTCCGCAATCCGCATTTCAAAAGTCTGCAAAACCAAACACAAAAATTCCGCGACTCCTAATCCGTATAACGTTTTATAATTCCAAAAACACGGACAAATCCTAACACCGCACTCCATATGCCCGAATTTACTTTGACTCATTCAATTATGCAAAGCCACCATTCGTTAACAGATTTTAGGTTATTCGGGAAACGTCGACCCTATTTATGCTAATACGCTTAGTGCCCGTTATTTATTGTAGTACACGCTTACAAACATCCTGTATAATGGTACAGTGATAACGTTATTTGTAGCAATTAATTGCACGCGCATGATTTCCGCGGAATTAAATTAAATGCTTTTGTCCGTGAAGGGTTTAGACTAATGTTGTCACGGACATTAACAACAATTACGTGATAAAAAACCGGTTGGTTCTAGTAAGTTCGTACCAGGCCTATAAACTATGAGTATTACATATTTTAATTAAATCAATGCATTTGACGGAAGTAACACTCATTATTCTATAATACAGCAATCATCGAAGGAGATCAGAAGGAGAACCATCTCCGTGTTACAGAAAGTGTCCGTCAAAACCTTAATGTAAGGGAGGCGCTACTATAGCATGAGTGTAAATTAAATGAAGCCCTACAGATGTAAGAATAAGGAGTAGCATATAAAAGTATTATATATAATTTATATACATTATACTACACTCTCTCTAAAATAACTAAGTTCATATCGTATCTCGTCCGTCGTAGCGCCATTCTGGTCAAATTTTGAATTATAATTTATAGTCTACAAGCGGACAGTTTTTAACGTAAGCTCCCTTATGAGATGCTACTCCTTACCTCTATACTCCATGACAGCAATAGTAAAGTCATGAGTATGACATCCACTCCACGCTTCTTGACTTATACGCAACTAGTCATGGGAAAGATCAAAATATTGGATCTTATCAGAAGAGGAGTCAAAAGAGCAGGGGGCAAGGGGTGAGGATGGGAACCGTACCTCATCGTACTGTCCCGACGTTGGGAGTGGTTGTTCTGTGGTGCGGAACAACCGCTCTGTGGAGGTGGCGTCGGTCCCCTGAAGGACTGACTAGCCGTCGAGGAGCCCTGTTGCTTGCAGATCCAGGGCACCTCACCAAAGGCGGCAGTGGTGGCACTCTCCGGGTGTTAGTGGGTAGAGCTGCGTTCAATTACCATCTTTCGGGTACACATATTCGCCTGGGAGACGCACTCCCCAGTGGGATGCGTCAGTGCATTTCCCGGCGTAAAAGAAAAAAAAAAGGATGGACTATAATAGAATAATAGGGGGCAAACAGATTGTCAGTTAACCTGGTGGAAATTGATAAGCAGAAATCTGAGGAAACAAAGATCTTTTTTGTAAAACCTAAAACCTTTAAGATGGGAAAGGAGGTGGTATTAGTTATTCATCAGACGGTCTCACGTAACTCGTCAATAAAAGTTAGCAAGCAAGTTATGATAACCAGTTTATATATTTGTAGTAGAAAATAAACTACATCGGATATTATATTTTTTACCATTAATTAAAAAAAAGCTTATAATAAAAATTAATTTTGAAGTACTTATTTTCATTTCTTTGGAAATTTTAATGATACAAAATATAAATATAAATATCCCGTTTACTTTAAAATATGTTTTTCATTTTATATCCGGGAATTCGATATTGTTTAAGCGAATTCCAGGATATTGTAAAAAACAAAAATAAATGCTGTTTTTTTAATAACTTTACAAATTTAAATTTATCTTCACATATGTAAATAACATGTGAACACATTAGAGACACGACGTGTACCTTAAAAGCCTATTAATGTACGCTTTGGGGCAAATACTCCCCTATAATGAAAGTGATTGAAGCTTGGCCTGCTTACGGGCCTTACATGTCTATACATTCATCATGATCAACATATTATTGTTTCTTCTTCTTCTTTTATTTTTGGCAAACGATCGCCTTTTGCGACATTCTGCCAGTATCAAGTATGAATTTAAATAGGAAATCTCACGAATTTTAATATTGAATTATTTTGTTATCTGAAAAGTACATACATAAAAGTTGGTAAATTAGTGGAGTTAAAACAAATATTATTGTTTGTTACTTTAATTTATACGATGGTATCTGTCAAAATCATGGACATTAAAATTGAATTGTGGTGGCAGCCATCTTGGATTCAAAATTGTCATAGTGTATTGTTTTCTTATAGTCAAAAACTTTGAGAGTTGTGAAAAATATGTAATCCGCCATTTTGCGGCAGCAGCCATTTAGATAGATTTTCATTAGAAAAAAACTAAGAAGACTTCACGACTAATACACCTTACAAACAAAAAAAACAATTCAAAATCGGTTCATCCGTTCGTGAGCTACGATATCGCAGGCTGACAGAAATACACACACACGCGTCTAACTTAACACACACGTCGACACGAAAACCCCGCCGTTTTTATATCGGGGGTGAAAAATTAAGTCGACGGTCAGGAATTAGTTTTTGCGTAAAGTTCATAAAGTTTTTCAATTTTTTATATACTGGTAAGAGGGACGCGCTTATGATCCCGTATAAGTACTATGTGTGGGCACCATTACTTTACCAGTGACTTTTTAATATCATAGGGGTCATACAATTAGTCAGAGCCTTTATATCACTATCGACGCCCATAAACCTCCACACAACAAGAAACTTTGCATTGCCAGCTTTCCTAATCCTTCCAATGAGCCATTGGAAACTCACCAACTCGATAGCATAGCTGTCATTATAGGCTGTTATGTGAGCAATAGGTAACCAACTCAGTCGTGGCGGCTTGATCACATTGCAGAATAGCATTTCACTATCTCTCTCTCTATTTCTTTCTTCAATCAACTATGGCCAGAAATCGTTTTCAGATATCGTACCATAAATACTTCAAGGTTAACAGGGGCTTTATGATGTAGTGATTTATTTTACACTGAGCATAAGATTCGCATACTATAAAGTATTTGCCTAATTGCACGTTATACTTCAAAGTAGATATTACATTTCAGTATATTACGATGTACAGGCATTCTGTCCATGTGTGTCTGTCCAAAGGGGAATTAATGAATGCGATTAGAACGCCTGTTTATCTGTCATAATAATTTACAAGGAAAAAAACAATTCTTCTGACTCAACTTTAACGCTCCAACGCACAACGTGAACGCGTGATCGCTTTTATTTCCTCGAACCTCAAGGAAAGTGATTTAAGTCTCATTATTTCAAGCATAAATTTAATAAGAGTACAGTATTTTTTTCTAATGCTTTCGCGAATTTTATTCATTTTCATGAAACAAATTTTACGGCTTTTAGCGCGGCTTATTAGGTTTTTTTTACATTCCTGATTTTTCGGATATTTAACAGCAACCATAGTCACGGAAAGACACTAAAAATCTTAAAGCGCGACTAAACCCGTAAAAGTTGTTTTATTATGTAGACTACAATATTTATCTATCATAATCATCATCATCTCAGCCTATAACTGTCCACTGCTGAACATAGGCCTCTCCAATGGCTGTCCAGCACCAACGAGACCCAGCGGCTTTCACTAGATCCATCTGGTAGGTGGCCGTCCCACGCTGCGCTTGGAAGTAAGTACGTGGTCTCCATTCCAGGATATTTTTGCCACATCGGCCGTCCGATCTTCGCGCTATGTGGCCCGCCCGTTGCCACTTTAGTTTGCTAATCCTACGGGCCATGACGGCGACTTTCGTTCTTCTACGGATCTCCTCATTCCTGATCTGATACCGTTGAGATATACCGAGCATAACCCTCTCCATAGCTCGCTGGTTTTATTTTATACATATTTTTATGTAGCTACATTTCCTACTAGTCCTACTAATATTATAAACGTGAAAGTTTATAAGTATGGATGTTTGTTACTTTTTCACGCCAAAACTACTGATTGGATTTTAATGAAACTGAACAATAATATAGCTTCTACATCAGAATAACACATAGGCTATAATTTATCCCCGTACTCCCATGGGAATGGGAACTACGTGGGTGGAAGCGCGGGGAGCTGCTGGTATTAAATAATTTATCCCGAGTATTATGTTTACGGGGGGACTAGATATTCATCATCATCATCATCAGTATTTGCCAGTTCAATGGGTCTCTTTCAATAAACACTAAGTCGACCGATAGACTCAACATTAGAAAACAAAAGTAATCACCGTAGTTAGATGTGAAAACGATGTAGAGTATAATTCGCATTCAGTATACCCAACCGTGGATCTCTTTCCACAACTAGTTAAATGGAAAAATCTTTCATGGAGCGTCGTTGGTGCGATTCGTTGGTCTCTGGAATTACTAGTCCGTCTGCTTTTGCTTGGAAATGGAAATTCTCAGCAAATATATTTTAAACGTTGATTGTAATATATTTAGTTAGAAAATAATTTCAAGCCTGAGGGCTTATATCTTATCAAATTTCACGTTCCGTTATTTACAATTTAGGATTTTGATAATATTTTTTTATTTGCTAATATTTTTCTGAGAATAATTGAATTTGGTAAAAATGATCTTATTAACTAAATACATTTATAAATATCTTTAGATTTAAATATCGTTAATTTACACATCTTGGAGTCAGTAAAACATACCGATCAAACAAAAAAATATAATTTCTGTTATTTTGTTGCTAACTACAATAACAAAAAATTAAGGTTATTCCAAAACGTCAACCTAACAATGTATGTTTGTGTGCACATTTTCAAAATGGGTAAATTACACCGGCACGACAAGGCGACGCCACCAAAGTGAACAATTTACTGATTGAAATCACCTCGCAAATGATCACGTCGACATGCCATTTATATTTTCATTTGTTTCATACCTTAAAATTAAAACGATTGTTTGCCTTTGTTTGTGTGATGTCATGAAGTATAGAAGCTCGTTATAGAGGTCATAGGTAATAGGTCAATATGTATTTTATGTATAATTATAATATCGATACTTGTAATAGTATTCTGGCATCTCCATTCTGTGGGGAGGCCAGAATGCTCATTAGGTTATATTCTTTGATAGTATAAGTGTTGGTCATGATTTACTTAATTTTCTATATGTATATAATTGTTACGTAGAAATAAGATAGGCTTAAGTTATTAATTCTGTTTGATTTTTTTTTTATTTATTAAGAGCTGGATAGAAGTCCTTTGCCCTACTGTTTGATTATTCCATGGGGATGGCATAATCACAAAACAAACACCTTTTCTAAAAATAAAGATAAAAAAAGAAACTGTCAATAAATAAGCGCAATGAAAGATAAATAATTCTACATGACAACAATTTTTCTAACAAACATATGTTTCGTTTCAGATGTCATGCGGAATACGTAACGTGTCAAGACAGGTGAGTGATAATTACTGTTACCAACACCCCGCCGGTAATTACGCACTGTCTAGCGGCCCACGTTCCGTTTCACGGTAAATAGTAAAACGTGTAGCAGTAATAAGATGATTAATAGTAAAATGGTGGTTAATAGTAAAGGTGATTGTTGTTAAAGTGTGTTAAATAGTAATAAAAATAATAAAAAAAATACTTAATCATAATAATACGCAAAATCATTTTTTTCGGTCCCTAAATAAAAACGTAATTAATTGTTTTCTATGATTTTTTAATTCATAATATTATGTGGATATGAGCGTTTCCGTATAGACCTAATATTAGATAATAATATTTAATAATAAAACAGTAAATAGAAAAGAAGAGATAAGAACAGCTCGATGGCTAGTCAGTCCCTCAGGCGATACGACTGTATTTAACAAGAGCAGACTTTTAGATCAATTTACACAAACTTTTGTAGATCGCCGTAGAGCAAACTCGCGTAGATCATCGTATAACAGTAGGGCTATTCTGTAAGGTTGTTTTCGAATCTCGAAAGCGGAATCCGCGGTAATATGACGAATTTGACGGATTTGTATTCTTTAAAACTCGACTCTCTACCCATATTAATAAAGATCATTTTCGAAGTGACGTAATGTGCGCTCTATCACTCAGGTGAAGCTCGATATTGAAATAGTTTCTTACAGAATAGCCCTACTGATTCTCGTAGATTGACATTTGATTTACGAAGAGCAGACTTGTAGAACAACGAAGACACAACTTTTGTAGCTCGCTGTAGGGCCAAGCTATTGTAGAGCAACGGAGAACAAATTCTCGTTGGTCAGTCGTAGAGGTCTTGAAAAGAGGTATTCTTTAAGTCATTAAGACGAAAGTTAAGATGAAAGTTTTCTATTATATTATATTCCAATCGAGCAGATAGAGTATGGAGTATCTGTCAAATATGTTGCCGATAGCCTATTGGGAACTTATCTGGAGATTGTGAAACAGGCCCTTAATATATAAAAATAATTCATACATCAAAATATTATAACAAGCGTAAGATTCATGTAAATTAAAATAATGTAATATGTAACAAAAATAATTAATACACATTAATTATTTTCGCACATAACAAAGGCACGTACGAAGGTAGAATTTCCCGAGACAGTTCGTTAGCAATTATTGTCAATAATTACAAGGAATAACATAACAAGGCTTATTTTCTAGCATTTGTTCTTGACAAGCTTTGTGTCGCACAAAGGTTCAAAGGGAGCATGTGGGGTAAGCGCTGATACGGAGCCGGGGTTTGAAGTTATAGCATAATATATAAAACATACATTTTTGATCACATTTTGTATGCGGTAGGTTTGAATTGAGGTGTGGCTTTGTTTTAAATTTAATGACACTTCCTATGTCTTTACGTTGCATATAAGATGCAGAATTCATTGAAAAAGAATTAAGCTTTTCATAAAAGGTAAGCTTTTTAATTAGTTTATGTCATTGGGTCAGATTCTTATTCTGAACCTTTAAGACGCATTAAGCAGCGCCTTGCAGTCCCGTACGTCACCCCCAGTGGGGGGGGGGCTACTTCTGGGATATTACTGCCTCGCAGAAGGAGACCTTCACCATCCATACGTATGTCTTTCGCGACAAAATTTTGCTGTTTTGGAGGACTTTACATGTTATATCTCAGGATACGAAACTCATGACATGCCTTAACTATTCCCAGGTAAACTGTTATATGTTCATATGTAACGTTACCCACTTACAATCAGGTGGAACGCCTGTCCAACTGACATTAAATTAAATTTCGACGACCTCTGTGGCTCAGTGGTTAGTGCATTGGCGCACAAGCCGGAGGTAGCGGGTTCGAATCTCGCCAGGGAACACAAAAAAGTTTGTGTTCCTGGGTCATGGATGTGTATTAAATATGTGTATTATATAATAAAAATCTTAAATATCAGTATTAATATAAAAAGTATTAAATATATGTATTTCCGTTGTCTGGTACCCGTAACACAAGTCTCTTCGAGAACTTAGCACGGGACCAGATTGATGTAGTGTAAAAGCGTCCATAGATATTATTATTATTATTATTAAAGCATTATGTGAAGGATTAATTGCTGTTTCATTCTAAAAGACAGGACACCTTTCAGAACAACTTCTCCTTAAGCACAAGAAAAAAATAAATACGTAAGCTGAGATATTCATTCATTAGTATCGCCTCGTACAAAATGCTTATTAATTAATTTGTTCTCCTAAATTATCATTATTGGTGTTAAAACATAATAAAGGGAAGTCGTAAAATTGTTAAAATAAATCAAGGAAGCGATACAGGTGAGTCCCCATATTTAATTACAAGCCTGACGTGATTGCATTCCCTGCCACTGACGTGCCAGTTTATTTTGCCAATTTCAAACGATACAAAGTTCTTTGAATAGAACTTTAGAACAATTTTTGGGGTTTCATTTTAAAGTTTAATTGCTGATCTAAAGTGTTTGAAGTTATACTATTTTTTTTTTTTAATTGTTTAATATTCAAATTATTATTTTTTTCTTCATGTTTATTATTAACCTCTTCGACAATTATTATAAACATTTTTACTTGCTTTTTCTGTCACAGTCTAGATTTTTTTCTTCTGATACTACCTCATTCAATTCCAAATTTCTCTATGTAATAAATTCATTTTGATAATTATTCCAACCTACCGGTAAGGGTATTACCCAAAAAATTACACCAACTTTAAAATAAAATGCCATTTAATAATAATAATGCATTTGTTATGTAAATGAGCAATAGTTACACAAAATAACTTTCAGCCCTCGTCGAAAGTAGTTTCGTAAGATGTTAGTGTGTCCTTTTATCATAGTATAATATAATATAATATATATTTCTTACATTTGCTCCCAAAGTTAAATATATGTTTACCAATAAACATGTAAAAACACTGAATGAAAGGATTTGCTTAATATTATAATGCCACTTTTCACAGATTGCACGGTTTAATGAGATATTTATTTATATTTTAGATGCTCTATAGCAGTTATAAATTAGACAGATTAACCTTTGACATTAAAAGCATATATACGGTCGAATTGAGAAACGTCTCCTTCCTTGAAGTCATTTAAAAATAAAACATAAAACTGTTTACCTATTTACTATTTAAGTGCCAATTTCCTATCAATAAAGAAACAACTACAGATGTAGGACACAACAGTACGTAAGTAACTTCAATAAACGAAGTCAACTGCAGATTGTTACTAGACAAAGTTTTTAAACTTATCCCGTCACAAAGCATTTTCCTCTGCGGAATTATTACGGAATTTGTTATGGAACTTTTATCCGTGATCTCAGGTGGATCGATATTGGTACGGTGACTAGGTTCGAATATTTCCAAGATCTGCGAGTCTTTGAGGCGATGGATTCTTTTACGATCTCCGTAAGCTCGAGTGAGGTCTTAGTATTTCGCAACTAATTGTACGCATTTTTGTTTCGATATTATGTTCTTTAATTTTTTATGCACTAATGTTGAAAATTTAAATAAAATGGTTTAATTTGGATTTTGACCTTACTCGTGGTTCAAGTATGATCAATACTTTAAAGTTAAATACTGTAAAAAAATGTAAAAAAGGTGTTAGCTATTTTCGGCCAGTTTTCTGTAGAGATTTATTAAATTAATTTCTTTTATATTATTATTCTTTAAAAAAACCATAATATTTCATATTGATGTCTACGTACATATATAGGATTTTCTAGACACGTTTATCTTGTTAAAAAAATATAAATCATAATTACAAAAATCTGATTATTGTCACGCCATCTGTTGAATATGTCAGTGAATCGCCATTTATTTTTTTCAAAGTACTTGAATAGTATCATTAGGCAGAGAAGTGTTGTCACCGGACAAGTTAGAACATCCCGACGTTTATGGCTTTGACGTTACAACTGTACTCAGACTGCGATACGACTGTATTATTTGTTCAAACGATGTGTTGGAAGTTTTCAATTTTGTAATAGTTTTATGTAGTTGGAAATAAAAATATTTTACTAAAAATATTAGTGAATATTATTTAGTATCGTTTGTACTATTTGGACTGAAAACAAGAATTCCTTTTGCATGGTTATAGGTGTGAAATATATTTCTCTAAAAATATAAACTTTAAACCCGTTCAGACTAACTATTGAGCAAGTTATCTTACCCCTATAGATTATTTTACTCTTGATATTCTATTCTTTCGAAAATACCTTTAATAAAATAAAGTCTGATTAAAATTAAGAATATTTAAATAATTGAATGGAAGGTATTCAGATCTTTAGACTGTAGTTTGAATTTATATTTATTTTATTTATTTTTTTGTTGATAATTCAACAGCTTTGCATTTGATCTTATTCTTTTTAATATATTTTATTAGTATAATGAACCAAAAAAGGATAACAATTTAATAACAAGTTTAAAAAAATACACTAGGTATAACGTCATGCTGAATGTTATCAAGTATTTTTTTAATATCATCATCATCAGCCTTTATCCCACGACGTGGACCGACGCTACCTCAACGTCGGGACAGTGCAATGAGGCTAGGTTCCCGTCCTCGCCCCTTGCCTTAAGATATCTTATAAGAGGGGTACAAAGAGCCCCCTCGGCTCAATTACCTTCCCCCAACGTGTTGGAGTCACTCTGGGCTACTGAGCTCCACCGCCACTACAAGGCCTGAACCGTGGTGGGGAACGTTTTCCCACCTATTTTTCTTTTAATCTTAAGCAGATAAAAACATTTAGTAAAAAATAAAACAAAATAAGAATATCTTTCCTATAAAAATAAAACGTTAAACTCCCTATCTAGAAAGGTAATAGATATTTCGTTGATTCGAGACGTTGTTAATTAATACCGTCCATTACCATCGCTTGCTTTGGCTCTATCGCTGGAAATGCAATTATCTGTTGCCGCGACACCGAGACACCGCGACACCCGCTCACAACCTTAATATAATTGTACTAATAAGATTATTCCGTTGAGTGTGCCTGCGAAAATATATCTATTCAAAGTTGAGGGTAACTTCGTTTTAGCGAACTATTTTGATGGATATAGTTTTTAAGGCGCTAACAGCTATGGGAAGTTATTGACTATGCTTTCTTATCTTTATCAAACAATTCTAGTAAAAATTATATAGTCCATTATTTAGGTGTAGCTTATGATAAGAGTTTAGGTGTTGCCAACAAAAAAAATAGGCTTATAGTATAGAATTTATTTTGTATAAATAGATATAATAGAATAGAGTGTGGTCCTCCGGCAACTCGGGGGTTGTGCGGCGGGTTGACAACCTTCTCACGTGAAAAACTATTGTTGTGAATACGATACGAAGAAATAACCGATCTCGATATACTGACGACCAATTGCGGTGGAAAATGGAAAGATATACATATCCTGGGCGTAATAAATTGGGAGGAGATAGCTAAAGATAGGGTGCGGTGGCGCCATCTCGTATCGAAGGACAAGATCCACTTTGGGTTGTTGAGCCAGCGGAGTTAAGTAAATTTATTTTACGACAAAATCAAAATCAAGTTATAAATGTATCATCATCATAATCATCAACTATTATCCGTCCACTGCTAAACACTGGCCTACCACAATGAACGCCAAGACGACCGACGACGGTTACGTAGGTTATGTTCATCGACCACTTACAATAAGGTGGCGGTTTCACCCGCGTACTTCCAATCCCAGTGTGTACGTGATAAATTATAGTCCATGTTACTCACAAATATTGCCTTTTATTGGTCAAAGAATTCCAATTTAAGTTCCAAATCAGAAAAAAATAACTCTATGAGGCTGTATTAACGCTGTCTTAACGCTACTTTATATAACTTGATTGTATATGTTTTTACTTTATAAAAATTGCATTTTTAATTCAAAGGAACGCCCTCACTCGATATTGTCTTCTGCATTCTTTTATTCTAAGTTCAAGCGAAAGCAAAACAGAATTAGGCTTTGCTCCGGCTGAATGATTCTGATCTCCCAAGACCTCGGCCCTGGTGAAAATTATGACTGCCCCCCTCGCACCCCCCGGATCCGCTCCGTGAACTCTCAATAGATTCATTAGAACTCTAACGAGATGTTCCAAAGAGAATGCTTTGTTTCGTTAAATGCGATTTATATTATTTATGATATTAAGGCGTTCGTAAGGCGTGACGAGTCTGATCTTGTACGTGAGCAATTTGAAGCGAATTTAGGGAAATGGATTTGTTTTTCAATTTACATTATGTTATGGGGATAAATCTATACTTAATATTATAAAGAGGAAAGATTCTATTCTTTGTTTGTATTGAATAGGCCCCGAAACTACTTGAACGATTTGAAAAATTATTTCACTGTTGGGAAGCTACACTATCCCCGGTGAACATGGGCTATATTCAATTATCAAAAAAGTTAGTGATTCGTATTAAAACTTAGTTGAAGCAGGTGAAGCTGCGTGCAACAACTAGTTTTGATTAAGATAGGAATGACAACTATTAATAAGATTCATGTTAGTCATCTTCACTTAGGTCTAATATAAAGGACTAGCGTAGTTTAAATTAGACTGGTGATAATTAAATATTGTTTAAAAAATAAAATCTCCATCTCCGGTTTAAAAAATAAATAATTTTAAAAATAAAAACATTCATTTTATTTTATTAATTCTTATTAATTCTTGGTTGAGAGATTCGTTGTGCCGTGCTCCTGGCTGAATGTTTACCATCTTGCTTATTCCTCCGGTGATACAGCTTCGCTGTGTTTCAAAGAGAAGGGCAGTTTTTTTTTCGAAATGTCCTATGCTGTGGTCTTAAGGCCTTAGAGCGAAATCGGAGCTGTGGGTTGGCAGGTAGCTTCCCCAAGCAAGAAGGGCAGTATAGGTAGTGTAATTACTTGCACCGTGACTTAACATCTTATGTCTCAGGATGAGCAACACATGAATGAGTTGTTTGGGCTAGTCTCAGAACTTTTTTGTGTTGATGGGCGACGCTGACCACTTTACATCATGAAAAAAATCTTCAATCCTAGTAACTCACAAATTAAAGCAAAATCGTATAAAAAATAGCATTAAATTCACGATATTGAATTTTTATCAAAGTTAGGAATATATTTTCGATAAAACAATAATATTTATGACGACTATAAAAAATATGCAAATAAAAGATTAAGTATCTTTATTGTAACGTAAAGCTTAAATCGATTGGAAGTGTCGAGCGGCGAGATCTTGAAATGGTATTTTTCAAACCAACTGCAACCAGGCGATAAGGGTCGTCGAAAGTATGACCGAAATTCAATCAAATTTATGACTTATAATAATGATTGTAGGTGCTATCTGGGAGGCGCATAAAATTCGGTAATTTAAGTGAAAAGGTGTAGCCTTCTGTAACTAATTTGTCGGCAATCGTAAGGTGGTGATAACGTTTTGCTAAATTAATCTTCGAAAATATGCTGGGGGGATTTTTCGAAATCGCATTAATTTTTATGATATTTGATGTGAAATATTTATTGGCGCGTCTTGATATCGACTTAAATGCGTACTGTGTTTGCGTATTTTGTTACAGATTTTTATTTTTATATTATATTATGTAAAAGCTAGTGCCATTGCTGCATTGCAAATTATTTACGCCGACATGACTGGGTAGTACTTCATCATATCATCATCGGCCTTTATCCGTCCACTGCTGAACATAAGCCTCCCTCAATGAACGTCTACCTAAACACTCAGTACAGAGTTGTACTTATTGCTCACTTAATACCGGAGTAAAGTGGCAGCTATGCTGTCGCGTTTCGTGCGGTTCGTGACTTTCCGGTGGCCTTTGTATAAACGAAGGCCAAGGCCGAGCCTCAGTACCCCAAAACTCCGATTGCTCGTTTGCCTCAAATAAAAATACATTACTAATATTACACAGATAATTTTCGTCCAATGAGCTTCCCGTGATAGCCAATATTTTTAGATTAGACTTAGATCATAATAGTATGATATTTTTATAAAAAGCTTTTATAGAAAAGCCTCAATTTATGTTCCTCAAAGTAAAAATACGATATTTTCTGAAGAATAAATTATGTTCATAAAAGATTGGAAAATGTTTTACTTCAATTTTCACAAAAAAATATAATATTAATATTAGAACTATTTTTATCAAAATTAATTTTATGCCAAGGCTAGCCTTACTTTTATGCCAAAAACTACATCCAACTAAATAATATTTGTTTATTTTATGTTTATGTCATTTTACAGTTTACTGTACCTTAGGTACCTTATTCTTTGCAATTTTTTACTTATAAATTAATTTCTTATCAATTAAAAGACTTAAAATTTTGATGAACACTTGGGGTATTATAAACAATAATTCTTAATAATAGTAGTGTAGTACCTAGTAGTAGTAATTTATGACAACATTTCAATACCTAATTATCAAACATTATGTCTATAAATTATAAAAATTGACTGTCACTTAAAGCTCGACAGATTAAAATCGCCAACGTGCTTATTGTAATCCACAATTTAAAAAAAAGTATTCTTTGGCGTATATTTCTTTTATCTTTATTATAAAAGTATCAACCCTTTATGTCGCACTGCTGGGCACGGGTCTCCTTCTCGAAATCAGGCGAGGAGGGTAATAGGCCATAGTTCACCGAAGCGCTGGTACAGTGCGGGTTGGTGAACTTCACATACCATCAGAGACTTTTAAATCTCATCAGACATGCAGGTTTCCTCACGATGTTTTCCTTCACCGGTGAGCGAGCGATGGTCTCTTGTTTGGGTTGCACTTTATTTATATTTAGAGAACCCCATTTTATGGCACACACGAGGGGGTCAGGATCGAACCCGGAACCTCTCGCGTAACAGGCCGAGTCCATTCACCACTGGACCATCGTCGCACACCGTCGTCGTCGTCACGTCACTCACAAAGTTTATGCCAAATATAGCATAAAATACATAATTATAGAATGCATGCGTCGAGTTGTTTGCCATCTCGATACCTGACTGGACTTATTCCAAACCACGCCAATAATTCGCATAAAATTAAAATCAAATGCATCAGCTAAGTCAATCACACGGAACGAAAATTAAAACGCGAAAATCACTCGCAGACGTAATAAGTTATTATAACACTTGGTGAAGTCACCAAATGAAAACTTTGTTCCCAGCCACCCCGGAGAGATGCCGGACCGCTCGCAGCGATTGAAATTTAAAATATTGTACCCTTTGCCATTATGCGAGCTTATTCACCCTTGAAATATCCCTAGGGGCGGCAGGTACAACGATTGGGGAAAATATTTTACACTTGTTACTAAGGATGTCGCTTACAAGTCTCGCGCTTAATCTTATATCCTTACGCGTCGGCATAAAGTTTAAAATTCCCGCGCATTTCCCATATTTACGGAGAGCACTCAATTAGTGTGTCGAGAATGAAAAATTGTTATTGAAACCGACGTGATTGAACTGGCGTTTCATAACTATGTCATTTTGGATGCGACGCTAATGAAAATGCGATTAATCAACGTGCCCGCGATGCTTTTAGTGAAATAATGAATAATTCACCGGCCAGTGTGTTTATTTTTCGCTTCGTTATTGCACCTTAAGCCTTGATTTGTGTTTTATGAATGTGATTAATTATTCTAATTATCATTATAATTATGATTGTCATGATAATTAATCTGTATCTTTCCTGATTATCACGTTCTTTTATTGTGTGTATTCTTCAAATTTTATGTATTAATATATTTTATAAAATCTATTTGTTCACTACACTACCTACGATATGCTAGTAAGGTAAATCTATGTCAGCTTTACTATTCAGTTATCTTAAAACATTTGCATTTTAGCTTTATGATTTATTTCCTTACAATGAAGGTTTTCCTCATCCTTTATGGTTTTTCCACTTCTAGGTATAATCATTTTATTTAGCTATTTGATATAGGTAAATATTTTTATTTAGCTATTTGATATAGAATATTTAGCTATTTGATATAGAATCATTTTATTTAGCTATTTGATATAGGTAAATATTTTTTAAAAATTTATTTATTTATTTTTAAAATGTAGTAATAACTAAGTAAATAATATAAGTGTGTGTTAATACTTATAATGTATTTAGTGATTTTATAAATTTTACACTTTTATATAGATAGGGAGAGATAGAGAAAGAGAGACAGATATAGACCGGGTTTTTTATAAGTTTAAAGTGATAATATTAAGATTTATTTTCAAAGTACAATTGTATTGTTGTTACTCGAGGCTTATTCGTTCTTCTGTACTTAATATTTAAGTATTTAACAAAAGTGTTTTGTTGTAAAAAGGTAATATACCATTCGCTTGGTCATTCTGCCTCAAAGGATGCATATTAAAAGTAAATGAATGATATCTGTACGCACATTAACAGAGTACACGAGTCGCGAAAATCATACAAATGACCATTTACATTCGTCATTTTATATCAATATTTGGTAATAATTTCGCTTATTCCAATGAAACGTTCAATTAGCTCTGTGCTCTGTTTACTAAGCGTTAAATTCGCAAAAATAATTAAGCAAATAACTTTACTCATTAGTCAGGAAATCCATAATGAACGTAGATGTACAGTGCCCGCATTACTGCGAATTTAATCCAACTCAGTGAGCGGAAGGCCAACGTTTACTTGATAAAATATATTTGAACAAAACAAACGCATTGCAATATGAATCCTCTCTGAAGTTGTGCTAAGCGGCATGGAAGTGGAAAAATGGACGGGCCAATAGAAATGCCCCGCATACTTGTGATGATCTGTCGCCTACCTGGAATGCTATTGTATTTTTCCAATTATTAATATCCAATACTCAAACGTGTGTACCGCAACCAAAATTGGATGCTATAAAATAAAATTGAAAAAGGTCATCAATATAATAATACAACTAACCTCCTCAGTATTTTCTGAATTCTAGGTTGTTTTTTTTTTGGTATTGTCATAAATCTTATACCTTTAAACGAGCAATTCTTGTATTCCGAGATCCCGATTATATATATATATATATATATATATATATATATATATATATATATATATATATATATATATATATATATAATCGGGATCTCGGAAACGGCTCCAACGATTTTCATGAAATTTTGTATACATGTGTTAAAAACTGCGATAAATCGATCTAGCTAGGATACCTTTTTAGAAAACTTTTTTTTATCCGTGTTTTGAGGTATCGATAAAATATGATTAGAATACGAACGTAAATTTCGCTGTCAAATAATATGTCATGGTAGCTTAGTGGTGAAATTAGGCAGTTAAGTTCGAACAAGCCTGGTTCGAATCTCCAGTCTGATTTTGTTTTCCTTTTTTTTTAAGATCATTTTTTTGGAAGAAAATTTTTATCGTATTTTATCACTTAGGGTACCGAGCAAATGCTCGGTCAACCAGGTACTTAACTTTAAAACAATAATGTGATCAAAATATTTTCGTTCGCATTTGACGTTGCTTCCGTAAAAAGTTTTCAAGATATATATATACCTTGATAAAATCAGCTTATCTTCTAAAACTCAATGATACCACTAGAAGTTTTATGTTTTCATAGCTCAGTGCTTGTATTCAATAGGTTTATCTGATTTGTTAATCACATGTAAACCATTAGATCCAGGAAAACAAGACGATGATGAAGAAAAAGAAAATGACGTTATGAAGGATAATGTAAATAAGAAGGGATTAACGCAAAACAGTGAGCGACGGTGGTCCTGTGGTGAACGGTCTCAGCCTCTTATGCGAGGGGTTCCGGGTTCGATCCTGACCCGTCCGTGTGTGCCTTGAAATGGGTTTTTCTAAATTTCTAAGTGCACACGAGACCTTCGTTCGCTCACCGGTGAAGGAAAACATCGTGAGGAAACCTGCATGCCTGATGAGATTGAAAGTCTTTGAAGGTATGTGAAGTTCACCAACCCGCACTGGGCCAGCGCGGTGGACTATTGGCCCATTACCCTCCTCGCCTGATTTCGAGGAGGGAGACCCGTGCCCAGCAGTGGGACATATAAGGGTTGATACTTAACGCAAAACATGACGTAAGATAGGAGGAAAATAAACAAAGAAACTGCACTAACACTAAATAAAGAGACAAAAGCAAAGATGATATAAACATATAAATAAAAAATGCTTAAGATAATAAGCAAAACCTTATAAGTATTGGTTGTAAAGTATGGATTCACAAAACATCACAGACTATCAATTATACACCACAGACGAATCACAAACTGCATGTGAATTTAAATATCTAACTAAATTCAAGCTGAATTGAAGTGTCAGGCGTAACGAGAGACTAGCTCAGTGATAGGGTGGCCATTCGTTAGTCTAACTCTTTTGGTAAAACGACCCCTGGATAAGCCGCTGCAATGTTAACATTCTTTTCAATAATGACAGAAGGGGAGATTTGAGTCTGTGTCTTGTTTATTGGATTTTTTGTTGCTATCTACATATGAATGAAACTACAGAAGGGTATAGAGAGGCATTGTATTTTTGAGCATCTGAGTCAATAATGTATGAATTATATTGATTAGGGGTTCATTAAATTATCATAATATTTTTTTATTTTAATTATTTTAATTTTAGCTGTATTTGGTTTTTGATTTTTCTAGCTATATCTATTATTTATCTATTACAAATATATAAATAAATAGCATGTCTGCATATTATTGATATAAATTATTATATAATTTTAAAATCTTAAATACTATCTAATTAAATTTTAATTAAATTCTTCCTACTGAATATTTTGGTTGATATTTTTTGGTAATACTTTTTTTTGGACATCTTAATCTTCTTGGGGCATGTCTATGATATGGCTACTGAATTTACACACGAAATTTTATAAGAATTAGTCTAGCCTTTTTGAGGGATTTTATTACAAACACTGTTGCACAAGAATTTTATACATTTGACATTATTATTATTATAACTCTAATTTGTTTTGGTAAAACTGTGAATACAGCTGAATGTGTAACTAATTTCAAAAGCAAATGTCGTGTCTATTCAATTCCTAAAATAACTGCTTTTGTCATTACAATTGCAATTTATGATTCAATATATAAAGTAACACGGCAAGCAATACAACTTTAAATATTTAAATAAAATCAAAATAACTACTCCTCTGTTTTTAACCTTTTAAAATACACCTACTTTAAGTTTCAAAGTAACACGCATGTTGGTCTCTTTAATGAATGCGTATGCTAAATCGGATCAAGTGCGTTTTCAAATCTTTTGTCCCTTTTGTTCCAATCTGAAACTCAATTAACTATCTTTGTCACACGATTTGGGGTTGTGTGTTTAATGCATTGCTTGTGGAGTAGAAAACTTAATGAAAGTGTGACTGTAGTGAGCATCATTATCGACGGCTTTGCGAAAGTAAAAAGGCTTAAGCCAAAAACGTATGCCGCTTAGGGGCCAAGTTAGGCGAAGCGAAATGTTGTGACTACAAAAGGTATCCTATGCAAAACAAATTTTCAAAGTGAGTTTAGTTGGGAAATTTACGAAAGGATTTTTTTTGTTTAAGAAAATTAATTTTATAATACTCTGTGCTGTAAATTTATATTTGTGATATTTAAGCAGTTAAGCCGTTGTAATATTTTAGAGCAGCGAGCGATTATAAGTGAATGAAATTAAATTTCAATTTTCAAAATATAAATTTGTTATCACAATTCTTGCGGCAGCTATTGATGTACAGGTTAATCTGGTTAGGATTTTCTCCTGGTAAAATTAATAAGGATATTTTAGGGTTTCCCTTTCACACTGCATGTTTCACATTTTCAATAGTGTCTACTTTTGTATATTTTATATTCATCGCGTGATCCTTCAATTAAGATCATTAAGGAATTATCGATACTAATATTTAAAGAGGAAAGATTTGATGGTTTGTTTGTATTGAATAGGCTCCGAAACTGATTAACCGATCTGAAAAATTCTTCCACCGTTGGGAAGCTACACTATCCCCGGTGAACATAGGCTATATTTTTTTTAAAGTTAGAGACCCCTATTAAAAGTTAGTTGACGCAGGCGAAGCTGCGTGCAACAGCTAGTTAGCTATCATCCAAACTAGTCATTATTACTTCTTTATAATATTAGTTTACTTGGATTAAAAACATGTTCTCTTTTGTTTTATTAGTCATTAATATATTATGAATTCTAGTTAGTGAAACTAGTTAGATCCATACATATCAAAGATTTATGCAGCTGTGGATTAATGTGTAATCACTTTAATATTCAGATCGCGATCCTAAGAGCGTCTTTTCAACAAGATAATTTTATATTATAATATTACAATTAGATTCTAATAAGCGTTTACTAATATTATAATAAATAAGAGTACATATAGTAAGATATACTTATTTATAGTCTCATAATTTAACTAGATAACGAAAATAAATTTTATATAATTTTCGTAAAAAAAAAACATAGATGACACTCTACATTTTTTCAATAGTGCAATAAAAGCCCTGTTTTAATATTTATTTATTACGATTATTTCCATAAATAACTATTTAAAACGGATATTTACATGCTTCTTATATATTTACTTCGTCTCTGTGATGTTTTTCTCATGCAATATATATATGTTTCTCGAAATAAATGTGTTAAAGGTGGTAAGTGTTGCTGCTTTTTTTTTAAAGGTAAATTTGCATTATATTTTCAAAAAAAGAATAAAAACGATAAAAGTACGTATCAATCTACTGCTAACGTTATGCCTACCCGATACTAAACTCGTATATTGATGACAACACTCTGTTTCTGTCCAGTAGCAATTACCAGTAATATGTAACCTTTTTAAACTACTAAAGGGTTCTTTGGTATTTAATTTAGGGTTCGATATCATTAAAGAGATTAATGATTGTTGCAATATTGGTAACAAAAAATCGCAGTGATAATGCGTTTTTAGTGTTACTAGTATTTATGATCATTATTATTAACTTTTCTCCATCCACCCCGTCTAAAGACAAATGACACCCCCTTTCCCTGAACCAGCCTGACACCCAGGTTGTATTTGCTGATTTTTCACTGTATAAAAAAAGAACAACAGAAAAAAATGTATAAGTACAATACTTTCTTTAATTAAAGTAGTTTGGAGATTTTTTATAACTTTCATAAAAATATATTATGCTTGTATGAATGATTATAAAACTTACGATCAATTTAAACCTTGATCGATTAACTTTCAAGACGAATAATTAAACTAACACGTGTCAAATAAAACAAACAAATAAAATTTACACTAATTGAAAAAAGAACAGCATGTATTCGAAATTCAAATTAAGAGGCAAACGCATTTAGCCATGTATACCAACAGTCCCAATTAAAGTAGAGCATGTGCGCGGAACTAATTCAGAAGCTGCTTGTCTATGCCCGCACGGATGGGCCACACTGTACTGGTAATGTATATTTGCCCTACAAATAACAATTATAAATAGACCTCCGGCTTAAGATATACTAAATAAGTAATTAATTAGACTTCTTTTAACAATACGTATTGTTTCTTGAATAAATAATTATTTTAATTTACAGCAATAAATGTTACATTTATAAAAAATAAATTAAGTAGGTACTTGAAAAAACATTTTATCAAAAATTTTATTAACACAATAAAGTATAGATATTTAAAATGCAGCATAATATTTTGCATAATTTTGAACAAAAGGAAGAGACTTTTCAATTAAAAAAGCAGAATCGACCGTCGTTCTAATTTTGAATAAAACGTATCAGAAAATAAAGCCAGTGATTGATAGCATTTCCCCAATAAGAGTGTTATCTGTCATTGTATTCCGGGCAATCTAATTGAGTTAAGTAATCCCTTAACCCAAACATCCCTAATTCCTAGCGATCTTTTATAGACAGTTGTACTTACGTATGTACAGGGCAGTTAAGAAGAAGCGACAAATGGCTCCTCATCAATAGAAGGTATACTTTGGAAAATGCGCACAGAGGGTTGCGGTAAATCGATATTTAGGTGCAAAATGACTTGGCTAATTCGTCGTGAATATGATCATTATGTAGATGAAAAAATGTTAAAGCCTATGAAAAGTACGACTTTTGTGTAATAGGTACTATAAAACTGTGAATTCTTTTTTTGCTATATACTTTATATTAAACCAAAAACTTTATGTATGGAATTCCTAATGTCACAGTGATCATAAAAAAAATCTATGTTCATAGTATGGTTGATAATGATGATGATTATGATGATGGTGATAGTGGTGATGATGATGATGATGATAATGTAGAAGAAGGTGATTATGAAAAACAATTACAAATTTTACAAGATCTGATTAAATTACTCGTTCAAAGCTAAATGGCAAATACACTTTCAAGATAAAATGTTAATGAGAATAATTTACAAGATTTTACATCAAAAAAAATGTCCCGTAGCCATGGTAATCTCTTAGCTAATTAGAGTAAAGCAAGCGGAGAAAAGCTTTAAAGAAATTAGCTGGCTAATTCGTGAAATAGCCGGAGATACCAAAAAATATTAATTAATATCTCTAGCCATTTGAGAGATTCAAATTAATCATCAGAGAATCTTTATGCGAGAAAATATAAATGAATAAACTGGATATAATGAAATTATATTAAACGATTAGCTGGCCCGAATACATTTTTGGGAAGTGCTTTTCTATCAAATAGCGGATGCATACTCGTACAAAAATAATATTACTGATGATGGCCTTATCAGTGTCAGATGGCTTATTTCTATTGCAGTCCGGTTTCGTAAATATTCATGCCATTTTTGAATTCAAAGTTTTGCACCGAGTGAGGTGCTCTTTTGTATACATAAGTACGTGTACATGACATTCATACGATCCTGCTTGTTTCGTCTGCGAAATAAATGTTGTATTGTCAGTAAAATTTTTGCAATTTCATTTATACCACCAAAATTGTTAAGTGTTTTCGTCAACGAAGGCTAATATTAACTGCTGTTCTAAGAGACTACTTTTGTGAAAGACATATTCTATAATTTATCCCCGTACTCTTACGGGAACGTGATGTAAGCGAGTGAAACCAGGGGCGTTTCTTGTAGAAAATATTGTTTTAAGGACTGTCAGAATCAAACTAAATGTATTTAAGGACTATAAACAAAAATGCACTATCATAAAACTTTTTTTAACTCCTTTGAAGCTATCTGTAGCTTGCTAAAAATCTATTTAAAGGGATGAGAAACTTTACCTTTAACAAAGAAAAATGTACACAATTCCGTTGTTTGCAGATGTCACCATCGTTTGCTTCTAATTATATGCCAAATCAACAATTAAAATCTGCATGCGGGCGAAATCGTTGCCTTTTACTCTGTGTCTTTTAATACCTACATTTTCTCACATTCTCTTGTTATGACGTAATTGTTTATTTGATGTAACTTTGAGACCAATTCTTCACTAATGGCCCTAGTGGCCTTAATGCTTCATGGGACGAGCCTGAGACCAATTCATTCAACTGCGAATTCGTGAACCATGACAAATAAGTTTGAGCAGTATGTGTGTCGTTCTATGACACCGTGCCGACTGGCGCTTTAATAGGTAAATTGTTAACATTTCAGATGCTTTCAGGTTTCCTAACGGTAATCAGTGCAGTCGTTTCTAGATTATCAGCTTCTTTCTTGCTTTGGATTTCTTATATTATTGATTCCATTTTAATTTTTTTTAATATATATTATTGTAGATGATAAATTCATATTTATTAAGTCAAAATAAGCACTGGATTGCATTGTTAAGTGTTTATACAGTTCCATTCTTGCACACTTTAAATTTTAAATTAAATTACAACTTAAAAACTTCCCAAGGCTTAATTTTATCATCGATTCAAACATTTAATAATACAATTAACAACGTATCGGACTTTGTACTTAGAGGTGTTTAAAAATTTAGCACCAGCTCGTCTCGAGTTTGTTGGCGCCCTACGAGGCTTCACTCTTAATTATTACTTTGGGAAAATTAAGACTGTCGTTTAGCGCAGAGTGCCCGACTGAAGGCGCCTCTTCCATTTATCTAAATGTACTTTATCTGGGGGCGACCGGACCGAACTATGGAGTCGTGTTCCCTTAGGGTTGATAACATCGCTTTCTTACCTTTTATGCGCGTTTTGTATATGATCGACGTAGGGTGTGTTACAAAGGATGTTCCTCTTTTATGGATAAGTTTATTCAAACTATTTGTAGTAAGCCCTGTGTAATAATATAATGCACCTATTACGTACTATATTTACTAACATAGTTTTTAAGGTTTTATACTATCAATATTGTATATAATATGTTAGTCTGTAAAGTTTATATCTATAGGCTATTTTTATTTGTATATGTCATACTTAATTTAATGTAGCTCGCTTTAATATCATCACAATTTTTTAAGCAACGGAATGTTCAAATTCTATTACTTAATTTTGTTTAAAGATATATTAACGTTTAGTACATAATATTAGTACCTACTTTAGCCATGGATTTTTTAACTAAAAAGGCTTAGCATCTTCCACCATGTTGATCACTTCAACAACGGACATAATCTTCGGTTAGTAAGTGTAAAATATTTATCTAATTACAAAAGGGTAACTCTATGGATTCTCTGTTCCATGCGACGCTTCAAAGTAATGATGCGTACTAGGTAGCGTTAAGTACATTACCTATTGTAAGTGTTCTTTGAGGTGCCTACAGTGTTGTAGATCTGACGCTTTTACTCTAATTATGAGCCATGCTCCCCTATTATATTACAGCAACGTACATTAAATGAAATAATAATCCTAGTTGACTGTGATACCATTAAAGTGTGTGTATGTTTCATTCATTTTGCACACGTAGGTTCAATTAGGTCCCTTTTTGACACGGCCATACACAAAATTAAAATGAGTCATAGTATTATTTTCCAGTAATATTTTCCAATGTTTATGCAAATTTCATACACAACGAAAAAAACTTTAGGGATTTTATTACGGTTAATTACTAACCAGGAACCGGTGAGGGAAAACATCGTGAGGAAACCTGCATGCCTGATGAGATTGAAAGTCTTTGAAAGTATGTGAAGTTCACCAACTCGCACTGAGCCAGCGCGGTGAACTATTGGCCCATTACCCTCCTCACCTGATTTCGAGGAGGAGACCCGTGTCCAGCAGTGGGACATAAAGGGTTGATACTTTACTTTACTTCACTAATCAGGATGTATATCAAGACATGAAAGCATATGAACCACTTGTAATAGAAAACGAAATACACATCATCAGTTTAAAGAGACCACAACTTGACAAGACAGTTAACTTTACATGACAAGATAATTATTATCCAACAGTGGAAAAATTGATGATGATGAACAAAATAAATACGGTTAGTAAACAATACTTTACACGAGTAAATACTTAACGCTCTGAAATGCTTAAACTCATTTAGGTTATGAAATTTTAAGTATTTCTTGGCACTGTTTCAATTCACAATTTCCGTAATGATGAGATTCAACGTTGTATTATTTTCCTAAACTCATTAAAGAATATATCCTACTCATATTATAAAGGCGAAAGTTTGTAAGTATGGATGTTTGTTACTCTTTCACGTAAAAACTACCGAATGGATTTCGATGAAACTTTACAATAATAAGGCTTATACATCAGAATAACACATAGACTATAAAATACCCCCGTACTCACAAGGGAATGGGAATTATGCGGGTGAAACCTTGTTTACTATAATTATGAAAAAAACAGTACTAGGTGTTGTTGTTTCTAGAAAATATTTATGTTTGTGGCTTTGGAAGTGAAATCCAGGAAATATTTTACGTGAATTAAATAAACTAAAGTAAATATTGAAGGGTAAAACTAGAATCATCTGATGAAAGGCGAACAACGTTGCCCAGTAACATAAACGAGTTAGGGCCTGTTTCACAATTTCCAGTTAATTTCCCAATAGGCTATCGGCAACATATTTGACAGATAGAGTATGGAGTATCTGTCAAATATCTGTCAAATATGTTGCCGATAGCCTATTGGGCACTTAACTGGAGATTGTGAAACAGGCCCTTAGCCTATTATTTTATTTATGCGTTGTCTATCATAAGACATGGATTGTCTTGGTGCCAATCTGTACATATAAACAGCAATGTTCTTTCACGGAAAAATATGTAAGATGATGGTACTCATGTAGACGAAAGCGCGTCACAGCAACCAACGGACAAAAAAGGGAGCCCTCAGGCTTACGACAAATTTTGACACAATCTCGTCACTATATTCCATATTTCTCTTCTATTATAGATCATCAAGTGGAAAACGGATTTGATGACTTTCTTTATTTAAAGTGTAAGTTATAAACGTAAGTTATACTCACACATGACTTACTAATAGCTATTTTACCTTTATAGAGATCCTTGCAAATCTAGCAGCAGCTATTTTGATTGAAAGAATGAAAAAATGAATATATTTGACGGTCGGCTCATTAAGTAATGAGACATTAAGACACTTTGCACAATGTTCGCGGGATTGAATCGAGCCAAGTGTTGATTTGTATGAAGAATATAGATCAGATGCCATGCATGACCGTGGATATTTATGTATGTATATACATACGTTTCTTAAAATTATTTCCTTTTCTAGTACCTGTAATACGAATTCTAGGCTAGGTTAACGTGGTGTGATTATGGAATAATATTAATATATTTATTATTCACTAGCTGTTGCCCGCGGCTTCACCCGCGTTAGCAAGAATTTCCTTTTTTATGTATCCTATGTCACTTCTAGGATATATTGTGTACAAGCAGCGTCCCGCGGTTTCACCTGGGTGTTTCCCATTCCCGTGGGAGTACGGGGATAAGTTATATCCTATGCGTTATTCTGATATGTAAACTATATTATACTAAAGTTTCATTATAATTCATTAAGTAGTTTTGACGTGAAAGAGTAACAAATATCAATACTTATAAACATTCGCATTTATAATATTAGTAGGACAAAGTTTCATGATGATCGGTTCAGTAGTTTTCGCGTGAACGCGTAACAAACATCCCTACTTTCACATTTATAATATTAGTAAGGATTTACAAAAATGATTTCATAGCGGGTGTACACTGAGTGTTAATAACAACACAATTATGATAATAGGGACGTGAAAACAATTTACAAATAACGGTTTACCGATATAATGAAGATTTCATCTGCAGCCCGTAGATTTGTGGTTTGGTCTCATTTGCGTAAACATTGTGAATAGTAGACCGTACATTTAATTTAAAATACAAAGAGATATCGGTGAAATTATTTTTTGTATTATTCATCGTTTCAATAACAGTTATACTGCTATTGTGCGAATATCCACCATCAGTACCACCTGCTTGTCTTTCCTACAGCTTTGCTGTGTTTCATAGACAAGGGTAACAGAGACAGTGATTGGCATCGAGACTAGTCTTATTTCAGGATATTCTTGGACGACTTTGACCACTTACCTTCAGGTGGCACGTCTGTCAGTTTGCCCAACAAAAAAAAAATATATATATATATTCATTCTTATCGATTTTAACATACTTCAGGTTCGATAAGAAACAAATATGCTTAACTTGGACTGCATTATAATACGTAACAATTTATATTTAAAGTCAAAAGTTTCGAATGGTTAATACAAACAGCCCTTTTGCATTGTTTTAAGTTTTTAAGTAGTTTGTTTATTTGGCATAAAATGCTAAACAACTTAACATAATATTTCAATTTAATTTCTGTCAATAAATATACTTTAATTTTGAACGGGATATATTATTTTATTACAAGTTAAAACGCTTGCACTGAAAAACGATGAAACAAAAAGATAGAAAAAAATGTTGTATCATAATTTCGAACAATAAAAAATTTGATTTAATTTTTTTATTGTTATAATAATACCTAGTGTATTTTCTAAAATCAATCTAGCGACACCTCCAAACCACAACTTCTTCGAACCCTACAACTGGCATGCTACAAGGCTGTAAAACCGCTATAAAAAATAAAAAACAAACATACACTTAAAACATAGCCCTCCATCGAACAGCTGGATAAAATACAAATAACATGTGAAATTTATTCCATCTCGAACTAATATCTCTACTAATCTTTTACCTTTTTTGTTCCAATTAAAGTCGTGACTTTAGCTCCTAAGCATAAATTACGTGCCGCGAACAAATCGTATACAGAGAACATTGTCTTTTCCTTTTCAATTCTGAAAAAATAACAGTCATCCATCGATGTCTCGTTCCACCCCATAGCAAATTAAAGATGGACGCTGCATCTTTAATTGAAGCTATTTTATTGTACTTCCCTGCCTCATTAATTACAAGAGAGTACATCGTATACCCTTAAACGAGCAATTCTTGTACATATGTAATCTGAATCTCGGAAACGACTCCAACGATTTTTATGAAATTTCTAATGCGTGTAGTTTCGGGGGTAAAATCGATCTAGCAGTAGCTAGGATTCATGTTTAGAAAAAATTGTTTTATTTGTGTTTTCAATAATCAACTTTACTGAGCAAAGCTCGGTCATCATACGAAGTATTTACGAGATGAAGACGAGATTAATGTTACGAAATTAAGAAAGCTTAAAAAACTTTTCAGGTAATAATAATATTATTGTTGTGTTGCTCGCCTGTTGATCTTGTTAGTGACCCTGACTGCCCAATCAGAAGCTTATGGGCTAGATTCCCAGCCAGGACAAATCTTAATATGATGATTTGTTCTGCGTCTGGGCGTAATTTACCCATAATATGTATGTATGGATAGTTTGACTAAGTGCTACACTACGTAGCACTGCTACGAAATATTAAAATATTTGCAGACGGTATCGGTATTAGATATAATATTTGCAGAGAATATTATATCTAAAAAGGCAACCTTTTTTCTTCTTCCTCTACAAGTAACTACTAATGGCTTAAGTTATCTTATTTTTGCAGTAGAAAAAAGAAGATAAATAATTACTACGTGGCTCCTGTTACATACGAAAAAAATATATTTTCTATAAATTCACACAATAAGTATATTATTATTATTATTTATTAGTATAATAGACATAATATTATATTTATTTGTTTCGTTAACAAATACATGTTTTATTGTAAAAGTTATAATATGAATATATTTATACGCATATAATAGGTATATTACATATACGTATTTTAGATTTATACTTCTGAAATAAAATTTGCCTGCTTTAAAATAAAATCTTACCTTCTCACAATGTATGTACATAATATTGTAAAAATATATTTTTAAGATTTCAATCAACTCAATTTAAATTGTGTTATGTCCCGTCAACGTTGACGAAGTAACTAAGAACAATTTCAAATCAACCATGGTAATATCAGATATATTACGATTGATAAGTTCGGTAATTACCACATCTACCCTTCAATCGAAAAGGTCAATGACATGTGAGGGGTGTTGACAGACAGTTAAAAAATAAACTCCACCAAAATTGACATAGGGATACCAAATGATTCTCATTTTTTTTCCAATTTATCCACGATCTATTTCGGTATATTTCTTTTTGTTTCATACTGAATATTTCATGTGCAGGATATGTTGATTGAAGAAATAAGTGTAGTGTAAGTACAGTAAGTAAGTAAATAATATCATTGCTTTATTACTAGCGTTTATCTAAAGTCACTCATACGACAGTTGGTCATAGACATTCTAGCGTTTAGTCACTCATACGACAGTTGGTCATATACGACAGCGACATAGACATTCACATTTATCCGAGCATACCCATGCAGTCATCATAAATAACTCATCTGTTGTGCGTCACAGAAACTGTATCCAAACCCACAGTTTTTGCACAATAGTATGTACTACCATTCCAAAATAACTGTGTCATTCCAAAAATGCTGGGTATAACACACACGGCCGTCTGATCCCACTAGGCAAAGCCTGCATATATGACAACCGAATAACTGATACATACTTATATAAAATACATATTTTTTTTTAGATGAATTACTCCCAGATATAAAACAAATGATCATCATACAAACATTTGTTCTGGGGGGGAATCGAACACACGACCCGCTGGTGTTGCAGCCAGGGTCAATAACCACTAGGCCTACAGACCAATTCACACGTATTAATATTCCAAGTATTCATATTAATACTTGATATTAAGGAATCGAGTAGAATCGCTTAATTTATAATCAAAATGAAGACGGCATCTGATGATGATGATATCGATATTGAAAATTAATTTGTTTGCTCACGCAATTCGACAAGCCAATTCTGAGGCACTTCATAAGTACTGTTTAAAGCAGATTGCATTAAAATAAAGCCTTTTGCAAAGTTCCTTTGTACAGGGCAGAAACATTCTCTATTAAATAAACGCTACTTTGTAAGTCCGAGGATTACAGAAGCATTTTAAAATAAGAACATGTGTGTATACAAATAAAGTGGCATTTTTAATACACGCTTAAAATGAATGTAGAATAATAAATAAACGATATGAAATTTTTCGAAATAATTTTTCTGTAACATCAAAATATATATATATTTTAGCTTGTTTATTAAATTAAATTAAATTCTCTGTAAATTGTGTTAATGCATCTTAATTTACCACTAGATATAATGCTTATAATGAAAAATCCACCAATCTACAAATCCTAAAAAAATCCAAAATCCAAAATAATAATTGTGAAACCGTAATATTTAAAATATAAATTGAAAGTTTGCTTGAACCATGCCTCATTAGACTGATGATGAAACAAAAAGATAGAAAAAAATGTTGTATCATAATTTCGAACAATAAAAAATTTGATTTAATTTTTTTATTGTTATAATAATACCTAGTGTATTTTCTAAAATCAATCTAGCGACACCTCCAAACCACAACTTCTTCGAACCCTACAACTGGCATGCTACAAGGCTGTAAAACCGCTATAAAAAATAAAAAACAAACATACACTTAAAACATAGCCCTCCATCGAACAGCTGGATAAAATACAAATAACATGTGAAATTTATTCCATCTCGAACTAATATCTCTACTAATCTTTTACCTTTTTTGTTCCAATTAAAGTCGTGACTTTAGCTCCTAAGCATAAATTACGTGCCGCGAACAAATCGTATACAGAGAACATTGTCTTTTCCTTTTCAATTCTGAAAAAATAACAGTCATCCATCGATGTCTCGTTCCACCCCATAGCAAATTAAAGATGGACGCTGCATCTTTAATTGAAGCTATTTTATTGTACTTCCCTGCCTCATTAATTACAAGAGAGTACATCGTATACCCTTAAACGAGCAATTCTTGTACATATGTAATCTGAATCTCGGAAACGACTCCAACGATTTTTATGAAATTTCTAATGCGTGTAGTTTCGGGGGTAAAATCGATCTAGCAGTAGCTAGGATTCATGTTTAGAAAAAATTGTTTTATTTGTGTTTTCAATAATCAACTTTACTGAGCAAAGCTCGGTCATCATACGAAGTATTTACGAGATGAAGACGAGATTAATGTTACGAAATTAAGAAAGCTTAAAAAACTTTTCAGGTAATAATAATATTATTGTTGTGTTGCTCGCCTGTTGATCTTGTTAGTGACCCTGACTGCCCAATCAGAAGCTTATGGGCTAGATTCCCAGCCAGGACAAATCTTAATATGATGATTTGTTCTGCGTCTGGGCGTAATTTACCCATAATATGTATGTATGGATAGTTTGACTAAGTGCTACACTACGTAGCACTGCTACGAAATATTAAAATATTTGCAGACGGTATCGGTATTAGATATAATATTTGCAGAGAATATTATATCTAAAAAGGCAACCTTTTTTCTTCTTCCTCTACAAGTAACTACTAATGGCTTAAGTTATCTTATTTTTGCAGTAGAAAAAAGAAGATAAATAATTACTACGTGGCTCCTGTTACATACGAAAAAAATATATTTTCTATAAATTCACACAATAAGTATATTATTATTATTATTTATTAGTATAATAGACATAATATTATATTTATTTGTTTCGTTAACAAATACATGTTTTATTGTAAAAGTTATAATATGAATATATTTATACGCATATAATAGGTATATTACATATACGTATTTTAGATTTATACTTCTGAAATAAAATTTGCCTGCTTTAAAATAAAATCTTACCTTCTCACAATGTATGTACATAATATTGTAAAAATATATTTTTAAGATTTCAATCAACTCAATTTAAATTGTGTTATGTCCCGTCAACGTTGACGAAGTAACTAAGAACAATTTCAAATCAACCATGGTAATATCAGATATATTACGATTGATAAGTTCGGTAATTACCACATCTACCCTTCAATCGAAAAGGTCAATGACATGTGAGGGGTGTTGACAGACAGTTAAAAAATAAACTCCACCAAAATTGACATAGGGATACCAAATGATTCTCATTTTTTTTCCAATTTATCCACGATCTATTTCGGTATATTTCTTTTTGTTTCATACTGAATATTTCATGTGCAGGATATGTTGATTGAAGAAATAAGTGTAGTGTAAGTACAGTAAGTAAGTAAATAATATCATTGCTTTATTACTAGCGTTTATCTAAAGTCACTCATACGACAGTTGGTCATAGACATTCTAGCGTTTAGTCACTCATACGACAGTTGGTCATATACGACAGCGACATAGACATTCACATTTATCCGAGCATACCCATGCAGTCATCATAAATAACTCATCTGTTGTGCGTCACAGAAACTGTATCCAAACCCACAGTTTTTGCACAATAGTATGTACTACCATTCCAAAATAACTGTGTCATTCCAAAAATGCTGGGTATAACACACACGGCCGTCTGATCCCACTAGGCAAAGCCTGCATATATGACAACCGAATAACTGATACATACTTATATAAAATACATATTTTTTTTTAGATGAATTACTCCCAGATATAAAACAAATGATCATCATACAAACATTTGTTCTGGGGGGGAATCGAACACACGACCCGCTGGTGTTGCAGCCAGGGTCAATAACCACTAGGCCTACAGACCAATTCACACGTATTAATATTCCAAGTATTCATATTAATACTTGATATTAAGGAATCGAGTAGAATCGCTTAATTTATAATCAAAATGAAGACGGCATCTGATGATGATGATATCGATATTGAAAATTAATTTGTTTGCTCACGCAATTCGACAAGCCAATTCTGAGGCACTTCATAAGTACTGTTTAAAGCAGATTGCATTAAAATAAAGCCTTTTGCAAAGTTCCTTTGTACAGGGCAGAAACATTCTCTATTAAATAAACGCTACTTTGTAAGTCCGAGGATTACAGAAGCATTTTAAAATAAGAACATGTGTGTATACAAATAAAGTGGCATTTTTAATACACGCTTAAAATGAATGTAGAATAATAAATAAACGATATGAAATTTTTCGAAATAATTTTTCTGTAACATCAAAATATATATATATTTTAGCTTGTTTATTAAATTAAATTAAATTCTCTGTAAATTGTGTTAATGCATCTTAATTTACCACTAGATATAATGCTTATAATGAAAAATCCACCAATCTACAAATCCTAAAAAAATCCAAAATCCAAAATAATAATTGTGAAACCGTAATATTTAAAATATAAATTGAAAGTTTGCTTGAACCATGCCTCATTAGACTCAAAAAGCTTCAAAATTAAGAGCTTGGTATTGATGTAGATCTCTTTTGCATATTCAAAAATTCAAATATGTTTTTTACACACAAAATTCGTATGACTTTTAATAAAAAAGAATAAATCAAAATATAGAAGCAATATTTAACGCATATGTGGCAAAAAGCTTTCACAAGGCTTTTCCACTCTATAACGACGCAATTACAAGAGGAACGGTGTTATACCACTAATGTAAAAGGCTCACTAAATCTTCTTTCTCAAATAACACCCTTTTTTATTGCCACGAGATGAAACTCGATTGCGTTTCGAACAATAAAGAACGAACTCACAAACTGACCACTCGTAAAACTGTCCGAAATTGCTTTTAGAGCTAAGTTGCACAAATTTAGTAACGTTCAATTATTAAGGCTCGAAATATATGAGAGATAAATTCTACCATCGGCGTATAAATAGAAATAAATGTGTATTTAACAATCGTTATTGTAATACTTATATAAAATTAAAACTGTAAGGGTAAGTGATTTTTTTTTCTGTTTTTCGAAATTACAAAATGGAATGAGAATGGCCTTTGGAATAACTCTGTTGTCCGTCTGTCCATTTGTATGTAATTTTAACAAACCGAAACGTAAAGGGTACTTATGCCAAATACAGTCATAAAATTTGCTAAGAAGCTAGCTCCCACAACCTTTTCTAACTTTAAAACATTATTTTTTTTTAGCTTTAAAACATTATGGAATTTTAATTTTGTATGGAAATACATTTTACAATGACGACATAATGTCGTATTAAAATGTCGCTGAAACGACCCTACAAGTTTTTCTCCTCCCAAAAAGTACAAAAGAAAACATTTTTCCGAACCCTTTGAGAAGACACGAGTCAGATTTGGGTTAGATTGTTTGTTTTTTTTTTTTTGTTGAGGTACGATGATTTCGGTTTGTACTTACTCCTTCTATCCTTTACAGTTTTTATATATTTTGATTATTGATATCGTTTGATGGAAGGTCGATCGACTTCCAAGTAGTGCTAACTAGGGATGTTATGCAAGTACATTGGAACCGAAGTCTGCGTTATCAAATTTGAGTTAACTGGGGGCAGGGGGAAGATAAGTTTAGGTAAGATAAGGGAGTAGGTTTAATATTATTAAATTTTATTTATTATTTTTTTTTATTCTACAATTTAGCAATATGTTTATCTAAACAACAGTCCAATAGATTGTCAGGTTTCCCTCGTTAAGTAAATCAAAAAGTGGTTAAAACAGTGAACGATTCAAATAACAAAAGATTTTCCCCCACTTACTACATTTTATTATTTACTATATTTTATTACTATATCACAGCGTGAAACCAACCGGCTCACCCCACTTCCGACGAAGCATTAGGGCCATTAGCATAGCTCCATCCGAAAAATAAATAAAAAAAAACAAAAGACAACGGGAGATGTTACCGAGAATGGGAGGTCATGTAAACTTGATTTAAAACTATCGGAACCGAAGATTGAAGCGGAGGTCTAATATCAATCGGAGGTTCCCACCTTTTGGAATCGGAGTCAAAGCTCCAAGTGCGCCCTGTGACGGATCGATCGTGTAGGCCGTCTTGACGTTCATTTGCTTAAATTCAGAACTTAACGATTAAATTTTGATAATATTATTTATGCATGTATTTAAGAGGTAAATAACCAACAGAAAGATGTAGGGTTAGTTATGGATTGTAAAGAAAACTAATAAGCATGATCTAATTATAATTTGACATACAAGATATACATTTTCAGATGGTATTTTAACTCTCCTGAAATTATGAAGATTTGTGTTCCATTCTCTCTCATTTCATTTTGATTACTCCTGTGACTCAATGGTTAGCGCCAAAGAATATATATATATATATATATACAGTACCCATAACATAAGTTCTTCGGAAACTTATTACGGAACCAGAATGACGTGGCGTAAAAGCGTCCATAGATATTATTTTGACACAAAAAATCGGAGTATTTATATATTGCGGAGTAGCATATTTTTCTTGAAAAAAAATGTGTGTTTTTAATTATTAAATTTCATAAACAGTACCCGTACTTTTAGCCAGTATCAAATTTGACTGCGGTCAGGGGGCCTAGCCAAAATGCCATTACGAAAACGACAGCGACGATCGTTCGTCCGTTCGAAGTTGTGATTGGCTAAATCACGTCGTCGATTGAACGATCGAGTGATCGACGACGTAATTTAGCCAATCACATCTTCGAACTCACTACACTACGTAACACTACGCAATGGCCGTGCGTTCGAATCCCGCCAAGTGCAGATAATTTGTATCGCGGATTTTGATGTCTGCACTAGGTCATACATAGTACCTATAACACAAGTTCTTACGAACTTACAACGGGACTAGGTTAACGTGGTGTAATTGATGAATATTAATAATAATTTTTATTTATTTATTATCATAAGAAATCTCCATCACCAATAATCTCTTAAGCCATTTATCTTTTGAAATACATTTATGATATGTCCATAAATATTCCTCGGCTTTATTTATACTAAGAGTAGGAAGATCAAATAGCCTTTGTCCCCTCTTTACTTATTCAAACAAAATTACATATGCCTGCTTCGGAATCGCCATTGCCCGAAATTTTACGCGCCAGAGATAGTGTCATGAATATAAATCTATCGTAAAGGACACCACGACTACCAGAGTTTACGGCATGGCTCACTTTGCATTCTTTGTACAACGACCATTTACGGTCGCTTTATAGACTGAGGTCCTTTGCATAAAGCCTTAGTGCTTACGAAGGATCTAATAATCTCACTCGCGTGGAATTATTTTTAGTTTTTTTTCTAGAATTTCTGGTTTATTAATAAAGAGGTTTTAGGATGTCATATCGGATATATTTTTTTCATCATCATCATCAACATCAGCCTTTTTCCGTCTACTAGTGAATATAGGCCTCCCTCAATGAACCAAGACGATTTATCTCTATACATAATATATATAATGTATTTTAATTACTTTAATCGTTACTTTAAAATAGGAGATATAGAATTCAAGGATCTCTTTCTCGGATGAAATATACTATTTATAGATAATAATAAAATTATACCTTACGAAAACAAGAATATATTTTTTCTATTTTTTTTTTTTCTATTTTATTATTAAATCTTTAAAATATCATATCAGCAGAAGTTGGCTGAGTTTTAGTGTATTGAAGACAGACTAAAATAACGCAATAGATGTACAAAATGATATACTTATAATGGTGAATCCATCTGTTAGTCACAATATTATGATCTGCTTATTGAGACTACCATATTAAAAAATTAGAATCACTTATTTTTTATCATGTATTTCTTCGAAAAATCAAAATCATTTTTTTAATACAAAGTACATACAAAGTGTCTTTTTGTACGTTTATTAATCTAACAACGTTTTCATAGTGAGCCTACTGAGAACAACCGGCGAAATAATTTCAGCAGAACTAAGCTGGCAATCAATATTAGAGTAAATCATTGCACAAAAATACTAAGCTGCGTCTAAACTTGTAAGTAGATATATTTATTTCTCATTCGCTTAAGATCATGTTCAAAAGAAAAGATAAAGCAAATTTATCCTTTTTGCGAACATCAGATTAAAAAAAAATATTATCCAAAATCTTCGAATGAATTTTTAGCGCCCGTTGGGATCTCTGTTAACTATTAAACCCATTTTCTTTTGCTGCAGATAACGAAACTCATTTAAGATATCTTGCGAACGCCTCTCAGCCGTTTTGGGGTGTCTTTTGAAGACTAGGGACAGCTGTAGAAACATCTTAGAGATAAAAATACTTACATTTTTTATTTAAATTTGCTGATACTTATAGAAAATGTTTCAGCTAATACAATTTGTTTTGGAATAAACTATTTTCTATATTAAAAAAAAACTCCTATAAATTATGTATATAATACAATTTACATTCTTTTTTTTTAATAACACTATTAACCTAGCCATGTATAAATTTTGGAAATTTATATTACCCTCCTCATCTAATTTAAATACTTTACTTTTTTTTATTTATGTGCAAATGACATTATTATCCAGACAACTGTGATCCGTTGCAGATATCACAAATCTGCGCCTGGCAGAATTTGAATCCTAAAATTATCTATATCCGTATAACGTGAGTTAGCATTGAGTTTTTTCTCACTGGGTCAAAAATATTTGGAAATTGAAGTTGAAATTTGGAAAAAGGTTCATTACAAACACAGTTTGCATACTACTTCCCAATTTTAAATTCAAAAATAGAATGTTCGTTCAAGCGAGAGTTAAAACTCGATAATCTATAGTAAGGACATAGCAAAATAATGCCTTTGAATATATTTTAAAAAATGATTTATTAAAATATGAATTTGGGGCCTCCCCTTTTGTGAATATAGATATTATTTATTATAATTGTAGTATATATTATCTCAAATAATACAATTACAAATGAAGGAAAGTTTTCATTAATAAATTAATGTTTAAATAAGTAACAATTATTACACTCCACACCTTTCCTTGTCCTTTAATACCTCCGTATTTCGTCTAAAGAGACCAAAGGTTTCTCTTTATGTCTAATAAAATTTTCTTCAAAGTATTCTTAATTGAAAATTCAAATTTATGCATAAGGTCTGATTGTAGCATTGTAAAAGGCTCCAGCTCTGAGAGCGTTTATGAGCAAGCCGAGTCTTAGCAAATTATCCTGTTTTAGGATCGAGGTAAAGGTAAGTTAATTTTTATATTACTTCCACCTTTTCCATTACCCTTTACTTTTAAGTATTAACATAGTTTGCACGAGACTTTCTCTAAGAGGATGTTTTAATTAAAGATTTTTTAGATTGTTTTAAAATTTATTAATATTTTAAAGTAAAGTCTGTACTGCGTTTGTTGTGAAATAAAACTATGAAGAGTTGAGAGGTTTGAGAAGTACTTTTTTTTTAAATTTTATACCTTTAAACGAGCAATTCTTGTATATGCATATAATCGGAATCTCGGAAACGGCTTCAACGATTTTCATAAAAAATTTTATACATGGGTTAAAAACGGCGATAAATCGATCTAGCTAGGATAAACTTTTAGAAGACTTTTTTTATCCGTGTTTTGAGACAACGATAAAATATGATTAGAATACGAACGTAAATTTCGCTGTCAAATAGTATGTCATGATAACTTAGTGGAGAAATTAGAATCGAAAGGAGCCTGGTTCGTATCTCCAGTCCGATCACTTTTTAACCGACTTCAAAAAAAAGGAGGAGGTTATCAATTCGACTGTATGTTTTTTTTTTTTTTTTACTTTTGACTGGGTGAACCGATTTTGATGATTCTTTTTGTATTAGAAAGCTGATGCTCCCCATGTGGTCCCATTTTAATCTAGTCCAGTTCTGATGATGGTATCCATGAGAAAACCATAAAAGTCTTAAATTTGCATTAGGCATGATGAATAACTGAATATCACGTCAACCGATTTCGATAATTATTAGTTTCTATGAAAGAATGTAGTTCAAGGATAGTTTGGTGAAAACTTGGTTAGGTTTTGATCATGGGATTCATAATAAAGTAACGGAACTCTTCAATTCTTAGGAGCAAATTAACGATACTCGGCTGAATTTTTTATAGGCCATCAGGATATTTGCCTAACGTAACGTCTTTATGGTCCAGTGGTCAAGTAACTGTCGTAGCAAATATGATGATCAATTCCTCAACAGCTCACAGTAAGGATGCGATCTGTGGCAGAAATTCTAACCGTCTGTAATTTGTATATGCACTATGCACACTGTGAAATTGTGTATGCAATATATAAAATTATCATCATCATCAGCCTTTCTCCATTCACTGCTTAACATAGGCCATGTAAGGATGCGGTCTGTGGCAGAAATTCTAACTAATTTGTGTATGCACTCTGTAAAATTGTGTATGCAAAACATAAAATTATCATCATCATCTCATCATCATTCTCTGATCGGTCGTCTTGGCGTTCATTGAGGGAGGCCTATGTTCAGCAGTAGATGGAGAAAGGCTAATGATGATAATATATGTATTGCATACAACTTTCCAAATCGCTTTTGGCTGTGTGTTAATTTAAATCCTTTCTTCGTTTGTTTTTCGTTAAGCCTTGATAAAATTGTGTAAGCCCTCTAAGAAAGTTTAATAGCCTTACTGGCCCTATACTTAAAACTAAAAAGTACAAAAAAAAGTTAATTTTAAATGAAAAATCAAAACTGACTTCAAAACTATACCTTCAAATTATGTACAACTAAAAAATTTTAAATAATATTTAAATACTTCGAGTACTACTTTTTAAAATAAGTAATTTTTGGAGTCGGTACCAGCCAAAGCAAAGATAACCTTAACAGACATCTATTCAATACTGGGTGTACTCGTATGAGTACAAAATCAATAATTGCAAAGAAATTTATAATAGATGTGAGAGTATACCTACTATTATGTATTCAAATGCTGTGAATTGTGATTAAACTGTCCTTATTGGCTCGCACCGACTCCCAAAATAACTAATTTTAAAAAGTAGTACTCGAAGTATTTAAATATTATTTAAAATTTTTTAGTTGTACATAATTTGAAGGTATAGTTTTGAAGTCGGTTTTGGTTTTTCATTTAAAATTAACTTTATTGTCTTTTTTTTTCAAGTTCATTTTTTTAAAAGAAAAATTTTATCATATTATTACTAAGGCTATATAAAACAAAACAAAAAAAACCGAGCAAATGCTCGGTCAACCAGGGATACATAATATACAAAACATAGAGAATAAAATATAGTGTATGTTATAAAATTGTAAAGTAATCACTTTTTCATATCTGTTGTGGAAACATTTATTAAATTTTCAATACCCTAATATTTCGGTGCTGTTTCAATCGCTCCGTTAATTATGGGGGTGCGGTAGGGCGGTAGGGAAATCTGCTTACGCAAGTTATCGTCGTTAAAACTATGAACACGTTATCACACGAAATATTCGAATCTACTGTAAATTTGGAGAGGTGTTAATTTTATTTTGTACTTGCTGGTAACAGCAACAGTATTTACAGGATTGGTGATAGTTATTTTTAAGCATTCTAAATAAGACAGATTTTTAAAAATCAGTTAGTCAATCAACACCACTATGTTTGAATTAATGCGTAATCGACAAGCGAAAATACTTTTCGCAATTTTTTTTTTGCTATCTAAATATGATGTTTCATAATTAGGACTTTGTCCTGGTTTATAACAAAGCATTGCACATGCTTTCTTTATGACATCAGTATATTAAACAAAATTAGGTAATAAATAAAATTTATTAATGAAACATAAAAAGAAAATACAAGATACTTATTAAAAAGAATATTTTCTTTGAAATACACCTTACCAAAATGGCGGTTTCAAAATTTTGTACAAAACACTTTTATAACTTTACCCTATTATTTGGTGTGTGAGAATAAACACTGAATATTAACCAGTATATAAGTACTTAAGCCATAAGTAGTGGAACTCTTTCTAACTATCGATTTTATACGCTCCTTATAAAACTAGTCTATATTAAGTTTGTTAAATAAAGTTCCAAGGATTATTAAGACGACACGAACATGCACGAACATGCTGAAGTAGCTAACCTAACTAACGGTAACTTAAGCCAGAAATATAGAACCATGGCTTAGTATGGAACGCGTACTTGAATTATAAACAATTCTTCGTGTGTGTACAACTGAGAATTAGTACAGGAGAGCACTTTTTATAAGGTACTATCCTTATTAATTTTATAAAATGTATGTCTAAGTAGAGATGTTTGTTATGCTTTCACGCAAAAACTGATAAACCGATCATCATGAAACTTTGTGCACATATTCTCGGAGGTACTAGAAGTGGCTTAGTATACATTAAAAAAAAGGATTTTTTTTCACACGCTTGAAATCCTTCCTGCTACTATAGATTAAATAGTACATGACTGTTACGCAATTCAGTGGCATAAGCAAACAAAATAATCGTCAGAACTCATACAGCTTTAATCATCATCATCATCATGATCAGCCTTTTATTCAAGTTAATTTAGACAAAGCCAGCAACATCCCCAATAACATCATTAATGCAAACTCGCAATCGAAACAATCGTAAAAAGCTATTGGCCAAGATAAAATCACAACGATGTGAGAGAAATGGAGTATGAATGGAACAAATCGTTGCCAAATGATAATTTCGCGGAGTTTTGTGTAAAATATCTGTTACAATTGGGGTGTGACAATCGGAGCGATCTGCATCCCCCCTCACCGCCTACCTACCCCCTCCCCCTTCCGGACATAAATAATCGGGCGACGTTTATTCCGTAACGACGGAACTTTGATAAGGCTAGACGAACTTACCTTTGTATAAATTACCAAGAAAATAGACAATTAATTGTCGTCGGCTAGATTTTATGTATTTTATCGGTTGTGAACAGCCTTAGGCTTAGGATTAATCATAAACACTATTTCATTATAATAAAACAACTTTTACGGATTTTATCGCTGTTAATTTAAGACGCACTAAATGTTTGATGTTTGTCGAAGGTTGTTTTGTCTGTGTGCATCCGGGGCACACAAACCAAAAATAAAACATCTAACTCTTGATTTGGATGCTGTTTCTTAGTTCTGTTCTAATCAGCAACCTAAAAATAATGTGTCGTGCATAATTACCATCACATCGGAGGGAGGAGCCGCACGCTAGACTGTATATTAATAATTGTAGAAGAAACCAGCTATAAGCTGAGAGTTCTTTTATAAAATAATAATAATTATTATAACATCTATGAACGCTTTAACACCACGTCAATCAGGTCCCGTGCTAAGTTTCCGAAGAACTTATGTTACGGATACCAGACAACGGAAATACATATATTTAATACTTTTAAATTAATACATATAATATTTAAGATTTTTATTATATAATACACTTTAATACACATCCATGACCCAGGAACACGTAAAACTGTTTTGTTCATTGGCGAGATTCAAACCCGCTACCTCCTGCTTGAGCGCCATCGCGCTAACCACTAAGCCACAGGGGTCGTATACAATTATCCTGATTATTTCTAATGATTTCAAAAAAGACAAGAGAAGCGGCGTACGTACAGGCAGAGAGGCTTACTGTTTCACCTCTCAGGAAATGAATGAGTTGCTTAAACTAGTCGCTGACCTGCTATCAAATGGATCTCTCTGTTTTTCTAATATGAAAAGCCATTGAACTTATTATTGTATGATTTCGGATAGAGTCTAATGATGATGATGATTATGAAACAATTCTACTTATATTTCACTTCGCGATAATCACATAATGATTACACCATGGACCATCAGAAACGTGCGTGCTTAGAAAAACGATAATAAAATATTATCACAAAATCATTATTATATCTTTGCCGGGTCACGTAAGAGCTTAGGAGGAAAATTACATTTTGTTGGTCGTTCGCGAAGGCGACGCGACAGGACAACTCGGTTACTGAATCTTTGTGACTGCAGTTTTTTACGATCAATGCATTGTTATGTACTTGTTGTAACTTGATATGCTATATTTTTCAATATATCTACGCATTATATGTACATAAGGTTGTCAAACGAAATACACGTAATAATAATAATATATGATAAGATGAGATAGGAATATTAACACCTTTGCATTTCATAATATTAGTAAGAACTATGGATAAACTGCGACTGCGACGATGGTCCAGTGGTGGGGGAACTCGGCCTCTTATGCGAGGGGTTCCGGGTTCGATCCTGACCCGTCCGTGTGTGCCTTGAAATGGGTTTTTCTAAATTTCTAAGTACACACGAGACCATCGTTCGCTCACCGGTGAAGGAAAACATCGTGAGGAAACCTGCATACCTGATGAGATTGAAAGTCTTTGAAGGTATGTGAAGTACACCATCCCCTTTGGGCCAACGCATCGCTGAATAGCCCATGGCCTCGCCTGATTTCGAGGAGGAGACCCGTGCCCAGCAGTGGAACATATCAGGATAAGGGTTGATATTTTACTTTTTTATGGATAAACACTACATTATATTTTTTAATCTCATTTTCGCAAGGCAACAAATAATCTATTTCTTTGAACTCCACGCGGGCGAAACCGCGGACAAGACCTGGTATGTTTAACATACATATAAACTAACAACTGTGACACGATTATGTATACTGATTGGTCGTCTTGGCGTTCATTGAGGGAGGCCTATGTCCCGCAGTGGACGGATAAAGGATAACGTGATGATGAACTATAGAAAGGAAAATGTAGAGTATGTAATGTACCTATATGCATATTTATGCATAATTGTATTTTGTATAACTACACGAAGAAACATACTAGAACTAAATAAAAATTCGTTCAGAATGAAGAATTCATTTAATAAAAATTGAAAAATCTTTAAGGGTTGCTCTTTCATCAAAATTATATTGTAAAATAAAATGTTCAATCCTTAGGGCTTAGCCAAGGGAATTAAGCTTTGGGCAAAGGCGATCGGCCATATTCCCAAGGTATCCTCAATAAATTCTTTCATAAAAGTTTTTTACCACAGAATTTGGAAATAAATTTACAACATTTATCCGATTTGAATAAATATTTTTTTTCATAAACAATTTCACTTAGGGCTATCCCAGACAACTTATGTATGCGTTGTCTACCTTCAGATTTGATATGATAAGCATTGGTACTAGTAATTACACTGTCTATCCTGACATCTGTTTAGGCCTCGAAGGGGGTTATAAAAAGAGTGGACTGTATTTAAATATAAATATTTATTGTGAGACAACGAAATGCCCGTATGCTGGTGCGCAACAGCTGGTGGCAGTCTGGCGGCCGAGCGATCGTGCGCCGCTCACCGCTCCTTCCGTGCGTTGACCCCGCTGTCGCCCTGTCACCGCCCGACGAGGCCCGAATAGGCACGATAGGCGCCGACATACTCCCCGGGTTGACGTCAGTCGTCAATAGGTAGAGGACAGAGGCAGTTGAAGGCACGACGAATGGTTCCTTTCTTCGTCTTCACCTCTGCTACTCTTGTGACTCCGTCCACGCCCGGGTAGGTCCTGGAGACCCGACCGAGGCACCACAGCAGCGGCGGTGTCGTCTTGTCCTTGATCAGGACCATGGATCCCGTCTTCACTTCACCTCTGGAACTGAACCACTTGCATTTTTGCTGAAGTGAGGAAATGTACTCATTATGAAAGCGACGCCAAAAGTGAAGCTGGATGTACTGGATCCGCTTCCATCGTTCCAGAGTCGTTATTTTGGCGTCCGTCGTCTGAGAGCATGGCACAGACAAGAGTGGCCGTCCAATTAAAAAGTGAGCAGGTGTTAGTGCCGAATAATCAGTGGGATCGGATGATAATGGAGTAAGAGGGCGCGAATTTAAGACCGCCTCTATAAGAGAGAGACAAGTGACCATCTCCTCGAAAGTGAAATGTACGAGATGCAATAACCGTTTTAAATGATGCTTACACGATTTTACAGCGGCTTCAGCCAATGAATTAAAATGAGGACTGTAAGCCGGTGTAAAGACGAATTCGATACCCTCTTGCGCGATTTCAGATGCAACATTTGATGAACGTAAGAACCTGTAGATTTCGTTCGCGGCGCCTATGAAATTTGTCCCGTTATCAGACGTGATACTTCGAGGTTTACCCCGACGTGCCACGAACCGATTAAGAGCGGCCATGTAAGCTTCGGTAGTAAGATCAGTGACGAGCTCCAAGTGGACGGCTTTTACTGCCGAGCAAACAAAGATGCACATATAAGATTTTGTAAGTTTGCAGCCGCGTCCCTTGCGATCGGCCAAAAGTACTGGGCCAGCGTAATCTACATAGCAGTTCAAAAATGGGAATTCGAGACTAGTTCTTGAGCTAGGTAAATGACCCATTATAGGCTGTATGTTTTGCGCCTTGTGTCTGAAACATTTTATACATTTATTCACGACAGACCTAGCTAATATTCTACCGCCTAGAGGCCAAAACGACTGTCGAATGTGACTTAGAAGTAATTGAGGGCCAGCGTGTAGAAGTTTTAAATGTTGCATTTGAAATAATTTAATTGTGAAAATGTGCTTACTACATACTACGATGGGATGCTTGGTACTGAAGTCGTAGGGGGAGTTATCGAGCCTCCCGCCCACGCGGATGAGATCATGATCATCAATGAATGCTGATAAACGAATGAGTTTACTATCACGAGCCAATTTTTTCCCAGATTTTAAAGTTTTGTAATCGTCAGGAAACATGTCTAGCTGAGAATAATGAATTATTAAATTAAATGAATTTTGTAGTTCTTTTGTCGACAGATTGCCACTTAATTTATTTTTATGTTTTAAATTGTAGATGAATCTTTGTAAATATGAGATTATGTTTTGTACCTTTGTTAAAGATGAATGTTTTTCTAATAAATTATATATGATTGATGAATGATTGGTGACGTCTGAATGATGAATAGTACATGAATGATTACTATTGTCACTAATGAAATGCGTTACTACGTCCGGCAAATCGTGTTTCACTGTATTAGGCATTTTTGGCCATTCGTTTTCGCATCGTAATAAAAAAGATGGTCCGGACCACCACAAAGATGAGTCTATGATATTGTTGGCGGATAGACCACGGGAAACAAGATCTGCCGGGTTGTCCCTCGACGGTACGTAGCTCCAGGTATGATCACGCGTGCTCTCATGTATCTCGTTCACTCTGCTCCTAACAAAAGGTTTTAACTGGTTAGAAGGAGTGGAGAGCCAGCCCAGGACTATTGTTGAGTCGCACCAGAATTTACATCTAAGAATGGGCATGGTAAGCGATTCTTGAACCCTAGTACACAACCTTGCACCTAACAAAGCTCCGCAAAGTTCGAGTCTCGGTATGGTAGTTGACTTAATGGGCGCTACACGGTTTCTAGAGACTAGAAGTTGTACGCCTATGCAACCCATTGTATTGCGTGAACGAATGTAGACACAAGCACCGTATGCCTTTTCTGACGCATCGGTAAAGACATGTATTTCGTGCATAGTAGAGCCTTCACGCAAAACCCAACGGGGAATTTTTAAAGTATTTAATGCAATTACCGTTTCTTCGAATGTAGACCATAGATTTTTAATGTTTAATGCTACTTCGTCGTCCCAGTCGTATTTTTCTATCCACAGTCGTTGCATAAGGATTTTTGCCTCAACAATACAAGGACCTACAAGGCCCAGAGGATCAAAAATCTGACTGATGACAGATAGGATGTGTCGTTTAGTGACTTTAGTAGAAGGTGTAATATTTATACTATAAGTCAGGGTGTCAGAATCACAAACCCAGTTAAGACCTAGAGTTTTAGATAGATAAAAATTTAAACCTTGTTCAGAGAAATGCAAAATATTATTGAAATTGTCGCTATTTGAAATTTGTTTTAGAATGTCTGGATGGTTAGATCTCCATTTCCGAAGGTTAAATTTAGCAGACGCCAGAACTGATTGAACCTGCTTTGAAACGTTGACAGTCTCTGCTATGGTACTCCCTCCACTTAAATAGTCATCTACATAAAAGTCCCGTCTTATGGCAGATTGGACTTGACTATCCGCAATGTTGTCAGCCAAGCTCACTAAGCATTTGGTTGCTAAGTAGGGCGCAGATGCAGTACCATAGGTGACCGTATTTAACGTATAGATCTTAAGGGGCTCTGACGGATCAAACCGGAATAAAATTTTTTGCAGAGGTCGTTGTTCTGGAGTTAACTCAATTGCCCTGTACATTTTTTCGACGTCACTGGACACCACATATTTATGTTGACGAAAACGTGTTAAAATGTTAAAAAGATCGTCTTGCACTACGGGACCGACCATCTGAATGTCATTCAATGACACTCCCGAACTAGAAGAGGACGATGCGTCGAATACTACGCGTAGTTGAGTAGTGGTGCTAGAACTACGAATAATCCCATGATGAGGTATATAATATTTTGTTATGCTGTTATCAATGGAACTGCAAGAGTCTAGTGTCATGTGGCCTAGACGTTCATATTCGCGCATAAACTCGATATATTTGTTTTTAAACGCGGGATCACGCTTAAACCTCCGCTCTAGTGACAAAAAACGTTTTTTAGTGTTTTCATAAGACTGTCCTAGAGTGCTGGGATCCCTTTTTAAAGGCATCGTGACGACGAACCTACCATCATTTTTACGAACGGTAGTTTCATGAAAAATTTGTTCACACAATCGTTCCTCAAGAGAATGTATATGCTTGGGTGACACATTGTCAAGCTCCCAAAATTGAGTAAGATCGGGAATGACATTGGAATGGAAGCATGGAGTATAAGAAAAATTAGACCTACTGTTAGGTTGTAGGGAAATACTACCTGACACTAACCATCCGAATTTGGTTTCCGATAGTTTTGGAAGATTTTTGCCTAAGTCAATAGTATTGTTGCATAACACATTCCAAAATACTTCTGCCCCTACCAGGATATCAACGACCGACGGAACATTAAAGTTCGGGTCCGCTAATTTAAGACCTGTAGGAATAGGGACATTATTGATGTTCACGAAAGAACACGGCAGCAATTTTGTTATTTCGGGCAAAATATAACACTCGATATCAACTTTGAAGGCACAGCATAAAGACTCTATTGTGAGATGACAAGACTGTGTACTAGTGGATATGTGATTATTAATACCCGTTACCTTGGTGCTCGTACCGCGTCGTGACAAACCCAGTGTATCCGACAAGCTCTTAGTTACGAAGTTCGCCGTACTACCGTTGTCCAGCAATAGACGTGCAGTGTACTTCTTACCCGTCGCGCTGATCACGTTCACGAGCGCTGTGGACAGTAAAACATGCGCAGAAGTAGCAAGCTGCATAGAATTGGCTGATAGCACAACATTAGACGTAGAAGGCGAAGCCGAAAGCAAAGCAGATGGCAAAGGATCAGCAAATTTATTGGGTTCTTGTGCTTCTAAGTGTAAAAGCGTATTGTGTTTTTTATTGCAATATTTACAATGCGAAAGCTTGCATTGTTTAGCAAAATGTCCAAAGCGTAAGCAATTTTGGCAAACATTGAAATCATTAATTTTTTGTATGCGATCTTCTATGCTAAGATTTCGAAACGACTCGCATTTAAACAAAGCGTGACCTTGGGAGCAAAGAGGACATTTATTTAATTTATGTAATTTTGTATTAATTTTTTTGTTGATTTGAGTGAGTTTTGTGTGGTTTGTGTGATTATTATTTAAGGCAACAATTGATTTATTTTGATAATTAGTATTCAAAGTTTGACTAACTCGAGCTGATGATGATGTTGAACTAATATTAGATTCAACGGATTCCAACCAGTCCGCTCGTCTATTTAAAAAGGTACAAAATTGTGATAAATTGGGATTATCAGAGGAAAATGTATTTCTGTGCTCTTCCCAATCGCGACTGGTTGTCATGTCTAATTTTTTAACCATTACATGGATCAATATAGTATCCCAGTGTTCAGTCGGTTGGTTTAAGGATGTAAGTGCCCTGACATTCTTATTTATTACGTCGACAAGATTGCGTATTGAAATACTCGACTCCCTGCTTATTGGCTCGGTATCGAACAACGCTTGAATATGGTTACTGACAAGAAGACGATTATTATTGTATCGTTCGCATAACAAATCCCACGCAATTATGTAGTGGTCGCCTTTAAAATCTATATTTTTAATAATTAAAGCTGCGTTGCCTTGAAGTGCAGCGCGCAAATAATGAAACTTATTTATATTATTAATGCTAGGGTTGTCGTGAATTAATGACTTAAATGTGTCTCTGAACTCAAGCCAGCACTGATAATTCCCATCAAAATGAGGCAAGTCGATTTTTGGCAAACGTACGAAATCATTCCTATTGGAAATATGTGCACCTGAGTTAGCGTCTCCGAAGCCCGCCTCGGACCCCGCACCGTTCGATGAAGCACCGAGCAGGCTGCGCGTGAGTGCCACCAGGTCGAAAAACTGACGGTCGAAGTCTTCACGTTCCGCAAATGCTGCATCGGCATCGTCGGCAAGAATTTCAATGTGGGTCTGTAAGTCATCAAATTCTGAATGTAGGGTTTCGAATTTGTTAAAACGCTCCTGTAAGCCTAGCCGCTGTAAATCCGATACTTCGGGACCACTTTTAATTAAATTTAAAAAATTATTATAAATTGTAAGCTTTGATTTAATTGAACTACGTTTTTTAATTAATGTTTTAATGTTATCTGCCATTATTTAGGTAAATCGAATGTGAAAATATGAATTAAATCAATAAAAAATAGTAAATATTAAAAGTAGGTCACTTGAAATTCCTTGTCTAACGGTCAATCGTCCGTTACAATGCAAGGACAAAGGATTGCGGTCAAAGTCACGTTCAAGGACACGACAACTTACTCGATGCGTATACGACTGAACTACACAATGAATTTGTAATGCATTCAAGTTATTAGTAATATTTTATTTGTAAATATTTTAATTTCTATGATTTTAAAGATTAGAAAGTCACTAATAATTATTTTCGGAAAAATATTGAAAAATTAAGGGAACAAACTTTTTAATTGGAACGAACTCACTCAAATACTGTAAATATACTCCCAGAGAAAGACACCAGCTTCTTGAATTGTTGTCTTGCTGCAGCTACGGGAACGACTTCTTTGTTCTCACTTGCTGTGTTCGTATTTTAACGGTCAAATCTGCCGATGTTGACGTTCCGAATTTCAGCTTTCGCGTCGAAAAACCAAATCCTCTTCAAGGGCTCGAAGGACCAATGTTAAGGCCTCGAAGGGGGTTATAAAAAAGAGTGGACTGTATTTAAATATAAATGTTTATTGTGGAGACAACGAAATGCCCGTATGCTGGTGCGTAACAGCTGGTGGCAGTCTGGCGGCCGAGCGATCGTGCGCCGCTCACCGCTCCTTCCGTGCGTTGACCCCGCTGTCGCCCTGTCACCGCCCGACGAGGCCCGAATAGGCACGATAGGCGCCGACAACATCTTTTCCAAAAAATCAAATCTATTTGACGGGAAAAAGCAAAATACTCAAGCAGACGCTAGCTTGGCACAGCGGATTCCTCCTACTGTCCTCTTTTTGTACTAGAATCATTATTATTTCATTAATAATCTTCATTATTATCATCATCATCATCTGCCTTTATCCGTCCACTGCGAAATATAGGCCCCTGAACGAATGTAAAACAAGCGATACCTTACCACTAGCGTCCAACACAAAATGTTTACTTGTGTTGTGTACAAAAGTAAACATTTTGTCATCATTATTAAGATTTAAATTCGCGCATAGACAACTAATTAGAATCTATTCTACAATAGCAATCAGCTGTATCTCTTAACATTCCAAAGCCTCATTTCGCTTCACCTACTCCGATCAAAGACAAGCTGCTAGGCATACGTAAACGGTTCAGAAGCGGAACATTTCTAATTTGATCTATATTCGCTTGCCTAGACCGATATGCATATAGCTATAGTCACCTTCTCAGAATGCATCGTTATAATCACAGCTTGGATCGTACTATAGATAGAGCTGATAAATGGTACAGTAAATGCAGGTTTAAACACAAGCGTATTCAAACTAAACGTCATGGATATTATGTTTGTTGGTGTTTGATTGGCATTGTGTCATATCATCATCATCATCATCATCATCATCATCGTCAACAGCAGCCTTTATCCGTCCACTGCTGAAGAAAGGCCTCTCTAAATTAACGCCAAGACGACCGATCCCTTGCCATTTGCATCGTTATTTCGCTGATTGTATTTTCAATTTAAATATTAGTGAAGTGCTTAATGCACTTCCCGAACAGTTTAACACATTTACGTATTTTTTTATCAAAGCTTTCACGTAGCGTAAACAATTAAACTTGAAATAGAATATAGTATCAACCCTTATATGTCCCACTGCTGGGCACGAGTCTCCTTCCTCGAAATCAGGCGAGGCCAATAGTCCACCGCGCTGGCCCAGTGCGGGTTGGTGAACTTCACATGCCTTCAAAGACTTTCAATCTAATCAGGCATGCAGGTTTCCTCACGATGTTTTCCTTCACCGGTGAGCGAACGATGGTCTCGTGTGCACTTAGAAATTTAGAAAAACCCATTTCAGGGCATACACGGACGCGTCAGGATCGAACCCGGAACCCCTCGCGTAACAGGCCGAGTCCATTCACCACTGGACCACCATCGCTCACTTGAAATAGAAATTGATCTTCATTTAAAAAACCTAAAAATAAACTCTTCTTCAAAAGAGTTATTATAACAGCAGGGGATGTTATTGTAATGCATTGTTTTAATTTTGAACCGTAAATAATAATTTAGTCAATTTTCTCTGTACAATTTTGGTTGCGTGCCCCAAGTTTTTATTGGATTTTTATTGTTATTTAGGCGTGTTTGTTCTTGTTTCTGATTACATCGCCGGTTTTAAAACAGCCGGTGCTAATGTGACTTTATAATTTTGTTCTTGTTTAAGAAATTTAATTGATTTCTACCTACGTTGTACCAACCGTAAATCCGAGTACAGGGTTCCCTGAATGAAAAAAATACGTTTTTAAAATTTACCAAGGAATAAGGTTGGCACTACTACTCCCTATTTTTACTACACTTTTGTACTACACATTGGTTACTTCAATTAGTATATTTATTATATTTTTATATAAGTAGGTTAGAATAAATATTTAAAAGTCTTCTATTCATCTCTGAAATAAACTCTGTCAATGTAATCTTTTGTATTACAATGCTAACCCGCCACCGATTTTCCAGCGTTAAAAAGTGTATTTTACCTTGACGCTAAACTTTAGGGTCAGTCCCATCAACAGCCTACATAATGACGGACCCCCAGTAGATACGTTGAGGCAATGTGAAACAAAACTAGTAGGTTTATTGTGGGCATTCCGAGACAGAAAGGTAGTCCCAACTATAAGCGTTAAGAAACTTTTATGAGAGGTCCAGCCATTTAACTGCGAGTCAAGAGCTAATCCGGTGAGGTATACAACAACGCACCTGAGACTTTTTATTTCTCTTTCTCATTTCCACCTAATTTTAGCAGCGCAAAGGCTAAGGTGGGCTGAACTTTGTCGGGTGTCATAAATTTATTTAACGGCCCGAAGGCAATAAGAGGTGGAGAGTAAAAAGAAAAATACGATACCAACGTGCCTTGCCGTTATTGCAATTAAACAGGGGAAGTAAATCTTTCAATACGAGCGAACGTTTACCTACCGTTTCCTGCTTTAATTTATCGCTTTGTTTTAGTCTGCGTATCCAATTGACTGATTGCGATTTGATTAAAAACTTCACTTCTTTTTGTGGCTAAATGGCTTTGGTACGCCGCAAGATTGATGTCATTAGTATAACATGACTTTATAATATTACTAGCGGACTCGACAGACTTCGTTCTGTCAAAACAATTAATTTGCAATAAATAAAATTGCAATCTTAAATTTGAGAAATAAACTATCCTATCTTTTAAGTTGGAGAAAAGCACACGTTAAAGAAAAAACATTAAAATCGGTTAAGTGGTTTAGGAGTCCATTAAGGACAAACATTGTGACACGAGATTTATATATATTAAGATTTTTAGTTCTTCATTCATAAATTGTACATTTTAAAGATTATTTTTATTATAATTTTATTTACATCTATCTACATCTACACTAATATTATAAAGAGGAAAACTTTGTTTGTTTGTAATGAATAGTCTCAAAAAGTACTGGACCGATTTCAAAAATTCTTTCACCATTCGAAAGCTACATTATCTACGAGTAACATAAGGCTAAGTTTTATTCCGAAAAATAAAATTGGGTTCCGTAAGATATTTGGGTTTTTCAAGGTTTCACAAGGTGTAAAAATCAACCAGAAAAGTTACTCATTTTGCGTACTAAGATCCCGTTGTAAGTCTTAGTTAACACAGGCGAAGCTGCGCGTAACAGCTAGTATAAGAGGACATTCTAGAAACATTAACCATGTAAAGAGCAATACTGTAACTTTTTGTCAATGCAATTTTGCTACTCGAAACCAAATTTTTGATAAATTGGACGCAAAACGGCTCATATTTCAACCGCTTGGTCAACGTCGTAATGACTTAACGACAGTATTACTTAGGTTAGCCCATTTGAAAAGTAGCATAAGCAGACAAAATGTAGTCTCGACAACTCAGATATAAAAGTTTAGATGGCAAACGTAAATCGTCATTATGTAAAACTGTAGACAGTTTTCAGTTTTGTATAATATGGCGTTTTCGTATTCTTTTCTCTACTGTTTATTCTATTCTAAGGAAGAATGATAATATTATTACAGCGTTTAGGTGTATAGGGTTGAAATATTTTAGACAAAAACAAAATACTTTTTGTGAAGGAATGTATTTTTTATGTTGTATATTATTATATATGTATATACATATATATAAAAAATCACCATCTGGGGACTAAAACTAAGAACTAAGCGTCAATTTTGCCACTCAATCGTCATCCGTTTAGAATAATAGTAAAAATATCTAACCATTGCTTTGATGATAATAATAATAATAGAATCAGAGCCTAATACGGTACTTAGCCATAATTCACGAACTCTCTGCTCCAGAAGGGAAAGGTGATAGTAGATGTATTGATGAAGCACCTTATTTCTTAGAAGATTCCTTTCTAGAAATTACAAAACCATATTTTTCAAGAGAGCATTAATAGCATTTAAAGTAAGTAAAGTACCAACCCATATATGTCCCACTGCTGGGTATGGATGGGGAGGAAGGATATCAGGCCATAGTTCACCGATGCGCTGGCCCAATGCGGGTTGGTGAACTTCACACACCTTCAAATACCTTTCATCTCATCAGATATGCAGGTTTCCTCACGGTGTTTTCCTTCACCGATGAGCGAGCGATGGTTAGGGTGCACTTAGAAATTTAGAAAAGCCCGGTTTAGAAAAACTCAAGACACAGCAGAGGGAGGTCAGGATCGAACCCAGACTCTTTCGCTTAATAGTCCCAGCCCCTTACCCGTTGGACCATCGTCGCTCTATTATCGCATTTAATGTAGCAAAAAAAAACCTTTAAAAGTTAAATCAGGTTTTAATATAATAAAATAAGTCGAAGCACTCCGTGTTCGTTTTGAACAAGGGTGTGGACGGAGGCTCGGGATTAGAGCGGCTTAGTGTTGTGACAAGTTCGTTGCAAATTCTATCACGACTCGCGACTAAAGTGCAATCATAGTCAGCCAACATAATAAAAACTTTTTCCTGATACGTATTCGAATTAAATCCTGAAAGCAATACCTTGTTGACTTTAATGGCGATCTAAGTTTTTTGTGACTATGCGTTTTCTAATGTTATTTGCGCATAATAAGTAAAAAGAAGACAGCAGGTAGTTCTATGCTTTTCTCAAATATTGAAAGTAAATAATATACTAATTAAAAATTGAAAAAACATATACATATAAATGTCTAATACTAACTATTGAGGTCTATAAGTAGAATTTACTACTAATTAATAAGATGAAAAAAATATATTCCTGTGTAATGAATACATTTGGTTTTGTCTGTGAAAATCACCACTGTTATACAAGAATATTCATAAACGAGTACATTAAAATATTATGAGAAGTAAGAAAATATGTAGATTACTTAATTTCTAATCCCATCATTAACGCTCTAGCATCGGTGCATCATCATCTTCATCAGCCTTTATCTATAAATTTACAACAGCATATTCGCGGGAAGATAGCTTATAGTGTTACTCGATAAATGAGCTACCTAACACTGTAAAACGCATTCTAATCCGACCAGTAGTTCCTGAGATTAGCGCGTTCAAACTCTTCAGGTTTATAAATATATTATTACAGAATGCGTGAAATGTAACGAACATAACAGCAGTACGCTTTACTACAGTAAATAAACGTTATAAAATATGCTCACTGTAACAAAGAATTCTCAAATTCCTTGAAGCTTAGCAAACAAAAGGCATCATTGGTACGCGTGCACGCAGCTCTAAATTACAAGACAAGCCGAATGGAAAATGAAATGCCTGCTTGCGAGCCATTAAGCAATTTCAATTTAACACTCGTCCCTTCGTTTCCCTGTTAGAATTGTGGTTTACTCACTTGTAAGATTATGAAATTCATAATCAAGGATATTGGAAAAAAAATGTTTACTAGAAAATAGCCGTTGAATTTAAATAAAGCTTGCACCCAATGTCGTCTTGGCGTCCATTGAGGGAGGCCTGTGTTCAGCAGTGGACGGATAGAGGCTGATGATGATGATGATCTAAATCGACAAAAACCTGATATTATGACAATTAAAAGCATAAAATTCGTATGAGTTGGTGTTTTTATTCCTGTTTTAATCAACCGCATTGCAAATCTCGGGCCAGAATTCGATCGGCTTATCTCACGTCGGTTTTACATCGCTAGTGAGATCTTTTTTACAACCCGCGCATAATTTTCAATGCTTAATTTCATCTGCATAAGCTTTTATCATTGAAAATACGCAGATATGGAAAACTGGTTTTTATTCACCCATTTTATTTTGGTTTGTCTTCCTGGAAGAACAAAAATGGTATGAGTGTAAATTTTCAGTATATTTTAAACAAAAAAAGTAATATTTGTTCTCAAACAATATTCATCAAATACATTGCTCTCTTGTTTAGAACAATGACAGATAAGGTCAAAAAATACTTACTTACTTTTGTGGCTCAGCGGTCCAAAGTGGGTCTTCGCCTCCGAAACGAGAGACTTCCACCGGTCTCTTACCAATCTCTGGCCCTCAACCCCGAGCTCACGCAGGTCCTCCAGCCTCCACCAGATCCTTCCAACGATATCTGGGACAGTTGACTGGGAGCTGTCCACTCTGCTGACCCAGATATGCAAAAAAAAAAATACAGATTTACGTAATATTTAGTGTTAAAGTGTTCAATATATTTTGTCCCTTAAGGGGAAGAGATACTATATAACATAATATTATACTACATGTTCGTCATCATCATCATCAATGATTTTCTCAGGTTATATCCATGATTGTTGCTCTACGATTTACTACATATCAGCTACTTCAATGAAAGCCAAGACAATTTAAATGTTTCGTATAAAGCACATGGATGGTCGAGCTTTATTCGTTTTTTGTTCCTTTGATTGATGAGCGACTAATAATGATGAGGACAATCAAGAAAGGACCACTGTTGGTCTACTTATATAAATGATAACACCGTCACATTTTTGAAGTGAAACTTCTTTAGAATCGTTGTGATTTCAAACAGGATGCAACGGAAAAAACGACAGGTAAGAGGCACAAATACAAAAGAGCGAGAAGGCAAATGTCGGTGTGTATGTATATTGCACACTGTATAATACTTGCTTGTATTTGAGCATTTAACATGTGTTTCACTTCTATCGTGTGTGAATCGCACCATACCTTTTTTTTCTTTTTTAAAGTAATTTTTAACTATTTAGCGTGATCATGCGTTTTCAAAAGGCCTTTATGATATACAGACAAACACAACAGTATTGATAAAAACACATCAGCTTTAATCTATAATCATTGTCATCCGCCTTCAAAATACAGGCCTTATTCAATGAACTCCAAGACGGCCAATACATTATCACTCGCATCCAACAGACCAGCCGAAAATTGTTTTTTTACCAGGCCGAACAATACAATAAAAATGTTATTTTAATTTAAAAAAACTTTATGTATGTATTTATGTAAGACTAGATGCTATTATTATATAAGACAAAATAATAATTAATTGTATGGAAGTCGAGGTTAAAGTTTTTCAATTAGCGGAGTATTGTAGAACGAAAAGTATTCAAATATTCATAGCATGCGGTATCGATTCATGAACCCCACTGAAAGATGCTATCGGTCGCCGCGCCCGTAATACGATGAAACGTGTCCATGACACAAGTATTCTATCGATCAGGGTCATTATAATTAATTTCGTGGGCCCAGGATAGTCTGTGATAAGAATCAAAACGTTGTTTGTAATTTTCTAGTCAATTTCTATTTACTCAGTCTTTGACCAACCTTTTTGTATACGAGTATAAAACGTACACGGAAAACGCTAGCCTAATTTTCGATGTTTTGGTTTTAAATATCTTTTATTTTGTAGTCAAAAATGTCTAATATTCAGAGGTTACTGATGATATAATCTATATTATGAAGTATAGTATTACATACTAAAAGTATCGGTCGTCGAAAAGCCAAGGCGCTTATTGCGGAAACGCTATGTTCAGCAGTGGATGGATAAAGTCTGATGATGATGATGAAAGCAATCAGATGATTGATTTAAAAGTAAGTTTTTTCTGATATATGGATAGGACAAACTGTAGTAACTATAAAAAAATAATTTTAAATAAAAAACCAAAAACCGACTTTAAAACTATGTCTTTAAATTTATGTAGAACTAACAAATTTAAAATAATATTTAAAATTGGGTATTTTTGGTGTATGATTAATCACATACACAAAGTAATGAGTAGATGTCTGTGAAGGGCATCGACGTTTTGGCTGGTACCGACTCCAAACAAAACAAGAATTACCAAAATCCATTCTCAAACATCGGAGTAATTGTGTAACAAACATACAAAAAAAAAACATACAGACGAATTGATGACCTCCTTCTTTTTTTGAAGTCGGTTGCGACAAATATGGTTGCGACAAAAACATTTATTTCATCATCATAATCCTCATCATTATCATCGACCTTTGCGTTGCTCGACTAATTGAGCATGTTCGAAGACGATCTGTCCGCCGAGTGGCCGGTCTGTGTCCAGCTCCAGCTGTAGCATCCAGCTAATGGCAATAGTTCGATCGTCTTGGCGTTCGCTGAGCTGTTGAGCAAAAGATGTATAGAGGCTGTGATAGTGTAAATAGGGAAGGGGAATATTTCGGACTCAGATAAAAAGTCTCAATTAATATAGAATAAATAATTAGAATAGGTAAGAAGTAAGGAAAGAAATAAGATTTACTTATCAATTTTTTGAATTAGGGCCAGATAAAGAAAAATGTTTTATACAATTAGCTTGAATCCAGGTTAATAAACTATATTCCTACGGGTATAAAAGCTAATTACAGAATACAATATTACTATTGTTTGTTTCGCATATGATATTAGCTCCTGAATCGATTTCAATCAATACAATATCTCTTAATTATTACATTATCTTAATTCACAGTGACATTGTATCCGATTGGCCGGACTTAATTACATTCAATATTAGTATGATATATGTATTGGCGTTTGTAATGAGCTGATTGTCTTCGGTAAGGTTAATAATAATTATAGATTTCCATTACTACACATTTTCCGTACATATTTATACTCTATCTTTCTAAATTAAACTATATTTAATAATATATTAATATGTAAAGCTGACGAGTTTGTTTGAAAGGGCTAAGCTCAGGAACTACTGGTAGGATTTGAGAAATCCTTTCAGTGTAAGACAGCCCATTTATCGAGGAAGAATAAATCTTAGTTAAATCAAGCGAAGCAATTGGTAACGGTTATTTTATAACTTCAAAATTGGAAACGTTAAAAAAATTGTAAAAAGAAATTTAGAAAATTACTTATTATACATGTTTACAAAAGCAAAAAAATATTTTAAGTAATTGGCTTACTTCATGCGATATAATTGGAACTAAAAAATAGATTCATTGAACGTGAATTCAAAAACTACTTATTCTTTCTTTCATAATAAAACTGATAAATAGATACTCCAAGGTAAATAAACTATAGGTAGTACAAAATGTCACTTCGTGATTATTATTTTTTTAGTTTTTAGCTTAGTTTTTAAGAAACAAAATGGTGTACAATTAGGTTTCATGAAAGACTCGTTGCCGATAAATCATGGAAGTTTATAAAAGTGTGCGTCGCTTATAAACAGAATATTACTGGATTGCCGACGGTCTTGCATGCAAACAGCCCATAAGCACAGACAATGCGGTATCTAATATGAAAACTTGGCCATTACAAACAATATATTTCCAAATTGTAGATTTGTGAAGTGCCGAAGTTCTTTCATTAACTTTATTACGATTTTACATTATGATAAAATTTCGTTTTAACGCAGGTGCATTTTCGGGCATATTTTTCACGTGAAACATCTTTAATTGTGCACGCCTTGGCAATAAAATTGATTCTTATTCCGTGACGGTAAATGGAATGACGCTGTCTTTTGTTATAGCTTGGATTATGAATATATTCCTACTAGCTTTTGCCAACACCTTTTTTTTGATGCTGCAGTGGAAATCCCTTTCGAACCGTACCAGGGCCTTGGGTAGGCACAGACACAATGTGACAACCACGTGGCTACAACTAGGATCCCACTAGGATACCCTAGGGAGATCGGCCGTCTTGGTATTTATTGAAAGAACTGCACTATATTGAATTGGATGGAACAAGTTAAAACAAAAACAAATCAATATTTTTTTTTAACATCAATTAAGTTTACAACCGGTTCCAAAACAAGTCCACTGAACAGAGCCGGCAAAACAATATCAATGGAACGAATGTTTTCAAATATTCTATTGCAAATTTTACATATTGGTGTACTAAAATGCTTGCGTTTTATTTCCAACGTGCTATAACTTTCATATAGAAATCACTTTATAATCTACCTTAAGGTATAAGGCTTATACTTTATTGTTTTTTAACTTGTCACGGGAGGAATGAGGTGTCAGACGTGCTACTGTTACAAAGTTATTCGAAACTACCCTAATATCTTATCTTATACCTTTAAACGAGCAATTCTTGTATATATATATATTATTAATTTTGTATACACGGGTTAAAAACCGCGACAAATCGATCTAGCTAGGAAAAATTTTTAGAAAACTTTTTCTATCCGTGTTTTGAGGCAACGACAAAATATGATTAGAATACGAACGTAAATTACGCTGTCAAATAGTATGTCATGATAGCATAGTGGAGAAATTAGGCAGTTAAATCCGAACGAGCCTGGTTCGAATCTCCAGTCCGAATTCTTTTTCATTTTTTTAAGATAATTTTTTTGGACGAAAATTTTTATCGTAGTTAATCACTAAGGGTACCGAGCAAATGCTCGGTCAACCAGGTACTATTACTTTATTGAGGGAACGAACCGAAAGACCATAAACTATGACTATGCTCATTGAGGGAGTCCTATGTCCAGCAATGAACGGATAAAGCCTGATGATAATGATAATTTGATAACTTTATTGGCAATTTTAAATTGGTTGTAATCATTTTTCGGGATACTTTAAAGGATATTGATTATGATTGCATAGAAATATGCAATGACATTGGTGCAAGGTACAAGTTACATTGTTACCGTATCATTACAGTCACGCAATTTAGCAGTTAGTGCGACCGATTTATCAATTCGACATTTATTTTCTGTTAATCGTATTTGGTTATGAGCCGGGGGTGGTGATGTTTGGTAACAAATGCTTTGTTTGATTATCTAATGATGGCTTACAGTAATTATTAATATTGGTTATGATACGTTGGTACGCATGTCTTTGTTGATTTATTTTCGAGCCTAACAAATTGCTAAAAATGCTATAAAATATATTTACGTAAAAATTTCTAAAGAGTTTATTGTGAAAAAATTAAAATATTGAGATGAAACATAATTTCTAAGATTTTTTTAAGATTCTTAAGTTGATGAAATAATAGTGAACATAATATATAACTATTCGTTTTTTTTTTCTAGAAGTAAGATTACAATTACAAACTATAGGAACTCAAATTCCCTTGAGAATAATGAGAACTTAGAGAAAACCACCAATATAACTCAGTTAAACGTATTTTTACACGTACAGAACCCGCGCCAACCTGTATTAGTGTTTCGACACGTATCCACACTTCGAATGAATAATTCAGCCATTTTATGTGCTGTAATGTACTTTTGTACATTCCCAGGTTGTGCTACGCGGTCTAGTCATAAAATATACCATAAATAAAATATTAAACAAAATGTACCTACTAAAATATTTTTTGTAAGTCTCGTACATAGTTCGGAGCTAGAAACGAAATCTAAGAAAAATTACTTACGTTGTGCTTTATGAGTAACAACTTTTTACAACCTTTTTAATAATTAATATAACAATTGAATTAAAAGAAAAGAAAAGTATCAACCCTTTATGTCCCACTGCTGGGCACGGGTCTCCTCCTCGAAATCAGGCGAGGAGGGTAATGGGCCAATAGTTCACCACGCTGGCTCAGTGCGTTGGTGAACTTACATACCTTCAAAGACTTTCAATCTCATCAAACCCGGAAACTCTTGCTTAAGAGGCCGAGTCTATACACCACTGGACCATCGTCGCTCCAATGAATAAATTATTAAATAATTTAATATTGATTTTTTTATTAACTATCTATCTATCACCGCAAGAATAAATAATAAAACTGTTTACTATTATTTTTTCCTTAAATACAATTTTTTCTCTAGCTGCTCTATCTCTATCAAACAAAAGAAAATTCTGAAATATAGTTTGAGAAAAGGTCAATGTCTTATTTTGGTTTATTTATATGTAAAACAAAGAATCCTCTTTTGTTTTTTGGGCATAATGTGAGTATGAAATAGTGCACTGCATTATAATATTACACTCAACTTAATTCACATATTTATATTGCAGCAACGCTATGCATAAAAAACAACGCAATAAATTCAACTTTTCAACGCTTCACAACTCAACTATGTTAAGTACGCACAATATGAGCTCATATTTAACCGTTATCAGGCGGTCGTATTCAGCGATGATTTACTCACAGCTTATCCCACCTAGTGCTGACTTATGGAGAATGGTGCAGACGTTTGCTAACGTGTTCATTCGTAAGTTTCACTGAATAGCTATTGATAATGATCCCACAGTATATTATATGAATTGTGGAATTAACACAAGATTAGTTCGTCTCACAACTATTAATTATATTATGAGATGGAGTATTAAGTGACTTAAACTAAATATATAAAAATCTATCTGAAAATAATGGTTTTATTATAAACTTTTAAACAAATCTTATGGTCAAGAAACAACTTTTATGAATATTATGGCGATTTTTAATGTTTTATACTCTAATATTAGATTCTCATAGAGTAGAGACAACATAATTATTATGAGACAGCAGTTCTAAATTACAAATGACAACAAACACAGTTTCATTATAATGTTTGATGTGATCTGTGTTGGATGTGAGGGGCAATTGGTCATTTTAGGGTTTATTGATGGAGACCTATGTTCAGGCCTACGTTCAGTGGTTCAGTATCAACACTTATATGACCCATTGCTGGGCACGGGCACTCCTCAAAATCAGGAGAGGAGCGTAATTGGCCATACTTCACCGATGCGCTGGCCTAATGCGGGGTGGCGAACTTCACATACTTTAAAAGACTTTCAATCTCATCAGGCATGCAGGTTTCCTCACGATGTTTCCTTTCACCGGTGAGCGAGCGAGCGGCACACAGGGGGGGGAGGGGTTCAGGTTAGAAACCGGAACCTCTCGCATAAGAGACCGGACCATTGTCGCACACAGAACGGATAAAGGATGATGATAACGTTTGACCTTGTATAAAATGTATAAAAAACATAATTTTCCGGAACTGGAACAAATATTATTGGTTAAGGAAATGTGTCACTCAAAAAAACGTACAAATAGTGCATGTATGAAAACTCAGTTAAAAAAATCATTTTTACAAAACATTTGATGTTTTTTTTGCACCTGGATCCACAGCCTTTTTCGTCATTGGAGCGTTCACGCGGACTTGCGATATTGGGAACGGCCAGGAGCGATAGTGAATAGTTAAAATATGATAAGGCTTTTATTCTACTGTAGCGTTAGTTATTCACATTCATGTATATCATATGTTGTGTGATGCTTATTTAAATTAACGTGAAGGGAATAAACCGAATCGGGCCGCACGACCGGGGTGGTACCTCTCGCTCACATAATACCAGCGTAAAGTGACAGTTATACTGTCGCGTTTCGTGCGATTTGTGAGTTTCCGGTGGCCCATTGGGGGATAGGGAAAATGAGGGCAACGCATCTGCATAGCCTTTGGTTGTGTAGATGTTAATGGGCGTCGATTGTTGCAAGGCTACGGCTGTTCGCTTGCCCTCCTATGCTATAAAAAAATTAATAAGGATATTGGCACTTACAAACTAGTCTGAAAACGTGATTACGGTAAAGGTATTCGAAGATATTGTAACCCTGAGTAGAGACTTCTGCTTAAAACATCGTGTGCAACTTATGCTTAAACCTGAAGACATTAAATTGATAAGTCACTGATGCTGAGAAGATAAAATGAAGGATTTTGATTCCTGGAAAAAGTAAAATATCAACCCATAATATATATCTACCACCTCTGCTGGGCATGGGCCCTCCTCCTCACTTCCTCCTTTAGCCAAATAGGGTATTGGGTCATAATTCACTGATGCGCTGATCCATTACGGTTTGGTAAATTTCACACACTTTCAAATTCTATCAATCTCATCGTCCATGCAGGATTCCTCACGCTGTTTTCCTTCATCATTACTTAGATATTGCTGACCCTATGCCAGCGAATTGGTGAACTATGGCCCAACACCCAAAATGCCATTTCAATAAACTAAACAAACATTGCAGCCATGAAATCAATACCACAGCCCTAATCGCAAATAATGAAAATGAGTATTGAAATATATTTCTCTGATGATGCGCGGGGTCATTATCAATAGCATCCATTAATCACGTTCCTGAACGGCAACCCCAAGTACCTGGACGCGGTCGTGCGTTCACCCTTCCCTTATCAGTTTTGATGTAGTCGCGAAAACGGGGAGTTGCGAAATACGTATTTCAGTCTAATAGTGTTTGGATGTCGATATTATTTGGTGTGTTTTTTATTACGTTAATTTTTTTCTTATAATATTTAAATAGCGGAAGTAACGCTCAATATTCTATTGCACTCGCTAAATAAAAAAACGACGGGTTGCACTCCGGGAGTGCCAGCAGAAGTGAAAGCTTGAATATTAACGTTGTGCATTTTTTATATTTTGGAATGGTTAGGGAATAATTCTGCATGAATTGCTTTAATTATCAGTATAAAAGTACTATCATTTATGTAGAATACAATATTTATTTATTACGCTATCGTACACAAACATGACAATTTATATTACACTAGCTGTTGCCCGCAGCGTCGCCTGCGTTTACTAAGATTTACAACAGGATCTTAGTACGCGAAATAACATTTTTTACACCTTGTGTCCGAAAAACCGAAAAACGAAAAATATCTTACGGAACCCTATTTTTATCCGAATAAAATTTAGTCTATGTTACTCGTGGATAATGTAGCTTCCGAATGGTGAAAGAATTTTTGAAATCGGTCCAGTACTTTTTGAGCCTATTCATTACAAACATACAAACATACAAAAAAAGGTACAAATCTTTCCTCTTTATAATATTAGTATAGAAGATTAAAAAGTTTATCTCACAGAAAAATCAATAGTTAGATACATTACCTAGATATACATATCTTACGAAGATCAGTCTTACGAAGTTCACGTCACGTGTCCTGACGCGAGTTTAACATTTTTTATGAATCACAAATAAAAAAGTGCACAACGCCGCTAGAGAAGTTTATACTGAGACAATCGGTTTGCGTTCGTGAGACATCGTGTTTCATCGTAGTTACATTAACGTAGTCTTACGAAAGAGATGTTTGTGTTCATCGCAAATCTTGACTATACAAAGATATCATTAAAAAAATATCACAACCCTAAATCTAGGATGACCTTGTGACCTTACGAGAAATAGTCTGGGCCTTCACCGGGGCCAGCCCTCTAAGGTCCCTGTTGCTTGCAGATCCAAAACCCCAATGAAGTGGCTAAGGCTGGTGGTTCAGTTAGGGTAGAGTTCTCCTAAGTGTGCGTCCTACTATACCAGCAGTGCCTCACAGTTTCACCAAATTATAGCCTATGTGTTATTCTGATCATCATCATCAATCAGCCTTGCCACTCATTGACGACCGATCCCTTGCCACTCGCATCTAACACTGACGATTATTCTAATATAATGTAGGTAAGCTCCAATAAAAATCATGCAGATAGCGTGAAAGAGTAACATACATACATTTTTACAAACTATCACCTGTATAATTTCCTACTATCTTACTAATATTATGAACGTGAAAATTTGTAAGTATGAATGCTTGTAACTCTTTCACGTAAAAACTACTGAATGAATTTTAATGAAACTTTACAATAATATAGCTCATACATCAAAATAACACATAGGCTATAATCTATCCCCATACTCCCACGAAAACGGGAAGTAAGCGGGTGAAACCGCGGGGCGCTGCTAGTTAAGCATAATGTTAGAAAACGATCACCAATCACATCTGGATCCCCATCATTAAAGCAACCATCATGTTTCAATATGCAAATATGATATCAATACAAAAGCATCTCTTTATATGTAGAAGTCTGTGAGCGGTGAGCCACAATTTGACCGCCTCTAACCCCCTCATGTCTATATCACTAATGCATTAATATTCCGTCTGTTAGTCATTAAATCAGTAGTACAAACATGAGACACCTGACCGAGATTATCATATGTGGCAATATTTGCATGCACTATCTAAATATAGGTAATTAGTATGCGTGGTTAGTAAATATAGATTTTATATACTAATTTAGTTTATGTATTTAGTAAAGTGATTTATAATTCGATATTATAATTTATTATCCTTACTAATTATAAATGTGAAAGTAGGGATGTTTGTTACGCGTCTTAATGAAACGCGAAAACTACTCAACCGATCATCATGATACTTTGTACACACATTCTCGAAAGTACTAGAAGTAACAGGATATATAAAAAAAGGATTTTGTTTTCTTATGTTTACGCAAATTTTATTCATTATAATGAAACAACTTTTACGGATTTTATCGCGGTTTATTTAGGTTTTTATAAGCCCGACGTTTCGGATACTTTACAGCAACCATGGCCCGAAAACCCAGTCCTCCCGTGACCATGGTTGCTGTAAAGTAAGGTAGCTATTAAATCCGTAAAAGCTGTTTCATTATAAAAAAGGATTTATTAGCCATCTATTAGATCAATAGTAAAATTCCATCCACATTTATATAAATACACCTCTAATAAATATGATTTTATAAAAATTTACCGCGTAAATTTTGCGTTTAAACATTAATAATGTTACTAGGCCAATAACCAATTATGTGAAATAATGTAGGTTACATATTTAGATGAGCCAAATATAATTAAATCGTTACAAAGTTCTAACAGCCTCAGGGATGGCAAATAGTGCGGGAACAGGGTCGATTAAAGCTCGATGGTCAATGGCTAGAAATACATCACAGTATCGATAAATTAAATTGCTTGCACCACTTTCGTATATCGCTAAATAATCGACAACGTACCTAATAGCTTAGAAGTTTATAGGTTTAATTTAGAGTCCTAATACTGCTAGGGTCGGTGCAAAACAATTAAGCACGTTTCAAAAACTATTTAAAACGGGACATTTGCCATGTTTTTTTTTTCTTTTTCTTTTGAGGAGCTCGATATTTTGCTTTAGGTATTTATATGAATGTATTGTGTACGAGATTAACGTGAGATTTAAAATTCACGTCAAATATATAATCAAACATTGTCAATTAATTAAAGATAAGTTTTTTGAGTTAAAAAAAAGAATATTCAAAAAAATTGCCTAATATTAAGTACATAATATAAATGGCACATTGATCCAGTATTTGATATTCAATATGTGGTTCTTAATTAGTTAACAATAAGGTCAACCGCCTAGACATGTTTCAATCGATATAACTTTACTCGAAATAAACTTATACTTTACATAATGTTCTACGTTTCAAAGTAATAGGAAATATTTTATGTGATAATATTATACTGAGTATTTCATGTGATAACATAATATATTATTATATACATATTTTATTATAGTTGCGATCATGGGGATAGATTATAGCATATGTGTAATTCTTATGTATAAGGTATATTATTGTAAAGTTTCATCCAAATCTATTCAGTAGTTTTTGCGTGAAAAAGTATAATCGTGAAAAAGTGTAATAAAGTTTTATGTATATGTAAGTGTAATAATAACATTATTACATTTTCTTTAATAATATTTGTAGCATTTTATTAACATATCGGTCATCTTAGCGTTCACTTCAGAATTCCGGTTCATTAAATTAATGTCCATTAGTTGTAGGATAAATGTTGATAATGATGATGATGATATAGAAATTCAATTCCATTGTAATAAACTCCAGTACAATATTCACCCATTCATTAGGAGTGAGTTATATTCATGCAGATGAAGTGAATTGATAAATGGATTACACCGTCAACACTGGCCGTAGACGTTCAAGAATTTGGCCCGACTTGGCAAAATCATCAAACATCGTCATCATTTGTACGTGACTGATTGTAGTTGAAATGCTAATCCACTGTACTCTCTGTGGACACCTCTATGACATATGGTGATGACTCCATCGCACACTTCCATCTACTCGATGTACGTCTAATGTTTTTGTTTAGCATTTCAAATTGAATTCTAAACAGGGGTTTCAATGTTTTTGTTTAGCATTTTAAATTTATTTCTAAATAAGATAAAAATTCAATAATAAATATCAATAATCGTCACCTATACAACTTACAGCTAATACTAAGAACAAATATTGAACTACGCATACGATTGGTTGCTTTTTTTGCTGTAACGTTATTTTTGACGTGACGAGATTATTTCACTGTTGCAAATATTATGCTCTTAGCTTTTTACATTACCTACTTTACTTACTTATATCATCATCATCATCATCATCCTATATCCATCCACTGCTGAACATAGGCCTCCCTCAATGAACGACAAGACGACCGATCCAGTGCCACTCGCATCCAACGCGGAGCTGCCACTGCACGGTGATCGTCTTCCCACCTGATTAATGGCCGACCAACACTCGTCTACTTACTTCTATATATTATTTATGTTTTCGTTTAAAAAATATTAACATTATTAACTTTTTATTATTATTATATGAACATGAAATTATTATCAATACATTCCAAGCTTATAATTTAGTGATCTAATATTCAAGATCTGCAATAGGAAATATATAATTAAGACTAAAATATCACTGGTACTTACACAAACGAAGAGCCAAAATTAACTGGACTACAAAAGTCAGTTCAAACAAGGAAAAGAGCAAACCCTTTAAGTAAATCAACGCAAAGCAAATATCGTGGATCGATTGCGCGGACGCGGGCCCTTATCTGGGCGGTGCGCACGTGTGAACCCCGTTCAATTTTAATTTCATGCTCAAACAATGACGCTATCGAGCCAGCTATTATTTTGTATCGAGGGTTGAGTTCATCTAAATCCGCCAGATAAGCCGTGAGCTCTTTGTCGCCGTTGTCGCTGATAACTAATTCGAGAACGTTCGCTGCACATTCGGGATCTTGTTTTGAGTGCTTACTTTCAAGTCGTTGCAATGTCGCATCATATTTGGACAGGAAATAAATTTTTATTTCCTTAATTTTATATGCTTTCTACTTAAACCGCTAGTATTGTTGATTTAAGTATTAATGATGTACTAAAATGCTATGCTCAACTCTAGATAAATCTTTTAAAATTAATATCCTCAAAACGTATCATAATATTTATCAGATCGAATCTATAACTAATTATTATTCTTTGATAATTTGATGCAATTCTGTTAGCTGAGCACATTATCTCTAAGCCAATTGGAATATTAGATTTAATAAAACAGTCCATTCTACTCAAAAGTGTTTCATCACAATATCAAAAATCAATTCAACAAAACAAGTGCAAATAATTTTGGTGAAATGTATCAAAATCAATCAACACTATTTCAGGCTAAACAGTCAGCAGCTCAGTACCTAACGATGATTTGCTAAATTCCCAAACCGAATCGCATCATCGACCATAGTTAAACCCTCTGTCTGTGTTTATCAAAACACTTAGCGATTTAATATGTCCGCCTCTCCCCTTTCGATCGACTCCTGTTCATGTAGATTAGGTTATCAGAGATGTTCTTTCAATGTTTTATATAATATTACGTATTTTTTTCTATTATGTTTAAGCAATTATTTAATGAGGTTGGAGTTTTTGTATTATGATATTGAATTTTAATGGATTTGTTGACGGATATTTAGCTAGGACAAATATAATTGAGGATGCAAAAATTTTGAGATTAATAACTTCTCAAATATTTTATGTTTCGTCAATGCGACGCGACGTAGCACACTACGTTGACAGACCACAGTCTACGTTGCTATTAGACGAAAGCTGAAATTATAATTATCATTAGATCCGTAACAATGTTTCATACTTATGATTTATCATTATTTTAATTAATAATAGATAGTATTTATAAAGTCCGTAACAATAAATACATGCGTTTAATTTAAATAACTTCGATTAATTTGAATTGTGAATAAGGTAAATAATTATTGAAATTATACCATTACAATAATTTTATCACGTATTATGAACAATAATTATATTTATCCTATTTTGTTATTAATGAATCGATTCGGTTTTCATATTTTTGAGACAAAAATCTCGTTTCTGAACTGTATAATTTTAATTAGCTGTCCAGACTCTAGACATTGAACGGCGAGGGTAAGCTTTTTAATGCAATTATTTTAAAATTCACTTCTCTTAGATTCCATTATTATTCATTTTAATTAATAATCGTAAAATAAGATTTATGGCAGCATTTATAGTGTTTATCTCTAATTAATTTTCGAGACTAAAGGTAAATATCTACATGAATCAAAATGATGATACTGGCTAATCAGACTTCCGTCAATGACAGAATGACAGAACCTGATAGAGATTCTGCGCCAATGACAGAATTTCTCTCAGGTTCAAAATCCTTACCACGAAGGGACAAAAACATCTAGTGATATAGAATAATTGGAGTTATAAAATTACATAAGCTTCTTTAAAGATTATTTCAAAGCAAAAGGTAAATCTATAGATTCAGATGATAAATATCACTAGATTATAATGTATTTCAATCTTCGATTCAACTTCGATAACATCATGCATTTTAGAACATCGTTGAGCACAAAATCGAATTAAAACTAACACTGGTTTGACTGGCGCTCCCTGGAGAGAGCTAGCCCAAGGGACATTCCCCTACCAGACATTCTGATGTAGCACAATATATCATGGCATGTATTCTAAAAAACCAATCCAACGGGTACTATTCAATGCTGTTATTGTGTTTTTTCTTTCAATTGTCTGTAGACTATAAGTTAATTACCACGACATTTGTATGCATTTGTGATGTTACGTAAAATTGTAATCCATTTGTATCTACTTCTTATTTACTGAGTATATTATTTGGTGTATTATTAATCTTTATTTAATTTAGGGCCTGTTTCACAACCTCCAGATAAGTGCCGAATAGGCTATCCACAACATATTTGACAGATAGAGTATGGAGTATCTGGAGGTTGTGAAACAGGCCCTTAGAGGTTTTAGTTCACTAGAGTGACTATGTCAATGACATTGTGCTGGTCTAAATAGTAGGTATGTCATGATAGCTTAGTGGTGAAATTAAGCGGTTATGAATCGAAAGGAGCATGGTTCGTATCTCCAGTCCAATCACATTTTTTTTTATTATTAATACAAGTTTTTCAATTTTATTACAAGTTATTTTTTTATTATTTTTATTTTATTTTATTAGTAAGGGTATATAAAACAAAACAAAAAGGACCGAGCAAATGCTCGGCCAACCAGGTACTTTTAATACAATGTCATACATCATATAGGTAGAAAGTATGATCATGATCAGCCTTTATCCGTCCACTGCTGAACATAGGCCTCCCTCAATGAACGCCAAGACGAACGATCCCCTGCCACTCGCATCCAACACGGACCTGCCAATGCAAGGAGATCGTCTTCCCACCTGGTTAATGGCCGACCAACACTTCGTCTACCCAAACAAGGCCTCCACTCCTGAATCTTATTGGCCCATCGGCCATCCGCTCTTCTGAGTGCGTGACCAGCCCATTGCCACTTCAACGTACTTATTCCACGCGTGATATCGGTAACTTTAGTTCTCTAGCGGAGGTCTTCGTTTCGAATCCTATCTGCCAAAGAAACACCCAGCATAGAACGCTTCATAGCACGTTGAGCTACGTGACGAGCTACAAGTATAATAAATTATTATTAATGCTTCTAAAGGAATTTAATGTCATTGCCGCTTCTGATGTCGTTCTGGTCAAAATACTATTGAGATCCTAGGCAGGTAGCTTAAGAGAAGACAAAAGAGATCAGCTCTTTTTCTGGCAAATCTAACATATTCCGCCAACACATGTAATACATGTAGCTACATCAATGTAAAATAAGCGATACTGCACCTCAATATTAATTATAAATGATTAATTATTTCGCACTCGAGCGACGATGGTCCAGTGGTGGATAGACTCAGCCTCTTTCGCGAGAGGTTCCGGGCTCGATCCTGACCTGTCAGTGTGTGCCTTGAAATGGGTTTTTATAAATTTTAAGTGCACCCTAAACACGAGACCAGCGTTCGTTCACCGGTGAAGGAAAACATCGTGAGGAAACCTGCATGCCAGATGAGATTGAAAGTCTGTGAAGGTATGTGAAGTTCACCAACCCGCATTGGGCCAGCACATTGATGAACTATGGCCCATTACCCTTCTCGCCTAACTACGAGGAGACCCGTGCCCAGCGGCGGGACATAATATAAGGCTTGATACTTTTATTTCGCACTCTGAGCACTACACACATCTTTTCTGTCTTTGCAATCGACACACACTGCTCTCATATTAATTCCATATTTTACTAATATAGAATAGTATGGTCTAACACCCTTCTTATTATAGTATACACAACTATGAACTAATTCAACTCTCATGACAATACATGACATAATAATATGGAGATGACATGATGATGGAAGTGGGAGATAGTGGATGAATAGACTCCTCAATGTTATGCTAACAATGATACCAAGTTACGAACCGTTGACACACACAGATAGACGGATAGATATAGGATCGGGTTCTTGCTAAAATATTTTATGACCGCTGATTCCTAAATCTTAATACTTCCGAAGTTCTTACGAAGGATTACAACCAGCTGAATGTTTAATAGACTTTTTTGAACTGTTTTATATATAATACTGATATTTTTTACTTATTATTTATTTTAAAATATTTTGGAACGAATTTCCTTACGGCAGGCTTGAAGGGGATAGGGATTTTGCTGCGCGACCGAACTGAAAAAAGTGTGATTTTAAAACCGTAAGAAAAAGTGCGTGGAATAAAAAGCGTTAAATGAGACGTGCGCAGGCGCGACAGTCGCATACACAAGCGAGTAGTGTATAATACCTTTCTTTTTAGCCGAAGGAACTTCGTTCCTACCTGGTATACCACGACACCACATTTCTTTTTTTTTATATTCAGATTTGAACATGAAAGTCGTCTGTACTTCGAATTTTAAAATTCGAAGTACAGACGACTTTCATGTTCAAATCTGAAACAAATTTTAACTAAATGATTAAGGTATACAAATGACTAGAACTTTATAAGTTTCAGTGCGAAGCACTAGTATAATTCAAATTTCAATAGAATCAAACGAGGACTAAGTATGGCCTTTGTAAGCCCGCATAATTGCCTGCAGATATTTCAAATATGTTTTGTTGAATAATAAGTATATTTGAAACTATGACTCGACTATGAAAAACTTAGCCTCTTAAATGAATGAATTAATTAATTAATGAATGAATGAATGAATTAATTAATGAATGAAGTACTTAACTCATTGTACTTGTAATTAAAATGGAGCCTATAACCACAAAATAAAAACGAATTTTTATTTTGTGCTATGACACCCGGTCCACTATAACCGGCCGCTACGTCAAAACAGACATAATAAACTGCTCATTACTTTTTCTTTTATTGTAGATCTCTATCGCAATATACATACATGACGCATGGTGCTAAAATCACAAATATTCTTTCTTTCCTTACTTAAAGAGACTCGCCTCCGCGCCTGATTTCGAGGAGGAGACCCGTGCCCAGCAGTGGGACATAAAGGGTTGATACTTTACTTAAAGGGACTTTCATACTGCATAGATGTGTCATTCCCCAAAACTAAATTAAACAATTACACACATCTCAACTTAATTCACAGACCACTGCGTAATGAAACAACTTTTACGCATTTTATAGCTGCTTATTATTATCACGGGAGGACCCGTGACCATGGTCTCTGTAATTCCGAAACATTAGGCATCTAAAAATCTTAATAATCCGCGATAAAACCCCTAAAAAATGTTTCATAATAAGTGAAATTCGCGTAAACATAAGAAAACTATATATACAACGTAATTTAACACAATATGGAAATAAGGTTAATACAATTATTAAATAATTTAATAATAAAAATTTGTATTAATAATATAATTTTTACTTATTCTATGTACGTCTTGGCTTAGCTGTAAGTACAGAAAATTTTGTGTAATTGAAATAAATAAATAAATAATGGGTGTTATTTAAACGACTAGCATAATATTCGTATTTTTATGAGCAGAAAAATATAATCTGGTAGCAGAAATAGCTAATTGAGCGGCAACTTATGTACAGCAAACATCTTGAAATCAAGCTGCAATTTTTGTCATTTTTTATGGCTGTAATTATTTTTGAAAGGCATATTAATTAAAAGAGGGGCAATGTGCTGCTCCTGTTTAATAAAGTTTTGGTAAGCACTCGGAGGGTAAGCAAAAAAAATAATTTTGTGCTGCTTATATAAGTAGCATGAATATAACTTCAAGCAACTTTCTTTTTCATTAAATTCTGCGTTATAGCCCAGTCCACAGGATTTGATGACGTCATGATTTGAATTAATTCCCTGGTCCTTTATTAAGAATGATAATATAATTTATTAATTTCTTATTCAATTTTTATACAAAATTTTAGTTTGTAAATCGTATTTATAATTATTGTAATATCAAAAAATATTATTTAAAAATGTATAAACAAACAAAAGAAGAAATTCATAGATAATGGTATGGAGAGGATTTGAACTTACGAACGACGGCGTACGGCCTGAGCGCGCGAGGACAGTGTTAACCGTAGAGCTGTACGTCTTGTTACAAATATGTTTAAAATTGTGGATCCATTCTTGCGTATTGAATGTTTTAATTTGATTTGATTTTTGTAGGTAATGATTGAATTGAATATTGCAAGTTTTTGAACTGCTTGTTTATTTTACACACCACCTACAATTTTTAATACCTGCATAATCTATCTACTATCTACATAAATCTACGAAACTGAAACAAAATAAAATCTTGAAGAAAAAAAATTCATCATCATATTATCAGCCTTTAGTGGACGGACCACTGCTGAACACAGGATTTGACGACGTCATGACCTGAATTAATTCACTAGTCTTTTATTAAGAATGATAATATAGTTTATTAATTTCTTTTTCAATTTTTATAATTTTGTTCAATAACATACTTACAACACCATCTAGCGGTAAATAGCGCAAACCTACACCGGTGTGAACACAGGACATAAAATGTAATGCAAAGAAATGTGCCGCTCAAGTAATTATTTTGCCCGATAAATGTTTATTATGCGAGGTCATAATATTGTAAGCTGCTTATTTATGATTAAATTTTCGACCATTATCAAAATTATTTGCGGAACAAGAATTACTACCAGCTTTATTTTATTGCGTACAAAATCTTTGTATGCCAACCAAATTATTTAAATGCCGATTTTTTTTTTGCCCCTCCAAAATTTATAATGCCGTTTATTTAATTACTTCCCATAAATAATTAAATACGTCACTTCTATAATATCATAACTCTTTTCAACTCTATCGTGGATAAGTTCAGTATACCTGCTATCAACCATCGCTTATATTATGACACGTAAATTTCTTACCAACTTTATTTCCATCTGGGTATAATTCATCGAAGTCATTTCAGTGCCAGTTCATCCGTTATGATTTTTTCATCAAGGTTCGAGATTATATACTGGTAATAGGGGAACTTGTAATAAGAAAACTTGTAATAGACCGTTTGGAAGTCGGATGAGACCCTGCTAATGTGAAGGTTGGTGTAATGATAACAAATGTACTTGACAGTTTTGATACGAAAGTTTGTATATGTGATTATATTCACCTGGTTTTGACGGCTAGGCCTCGTTCACACGAGCGCTTAATAAAACGTTAAAACTCAACGTTACGCGTTAAGACTTAACGTTGGATCGAGTTGCGAGTCCGGCATGCTTAATTAGATTTAACGTCCAACACTCAACGTCGAAAATCCAACAGCACTTCAAAAAAAATATGAACACAATATACATGGATGTCCATTGTGTCATTTGAAAAATTTTATAACGCTCGTTAAAAAAGCGCTTGATCGAACGGGGTATTAAAAGTTGTTGGTCTAAAAGCTCGTACTGACTGTCTTGCCCTTCTCTTTAAGCACAGTAAAGATATACAAGCAAGATGGTGGTATTGTTACTGCTGGAAGGACGCAGTGCATCGCTCACAACAATAAACTTTTAACTCCATAACATTACAATATACTCTTGCTTGATATTCTCGTGCACGAATCCAACAAGTCCTAACTTAATTTTTAGTGTGACCAAGCTTTCTTTGTTCGCAGAGAAAAATCTAACTGAGTTTAAAAGTGTTGACAGTTTCCTTGTGGAATTTTTTGTATGTGTGTATTTATAAATTGGTTATTCTTTTAACATTTTTTTACAAAATAATATACATTTATTTATCAAATCAATGTTTCATCTCTTTGAATAGTCTTGAGCATTTTCAGTACATAAAAAGTGAGCGACCTGCTAATAAACTATCTCTCTAATTATTACTTTGAGATAATATTAAAGGTCGTGCCAGATTAATTTTCTTTATATTCATTTGATATCTATTTGATGTTTTGAAGCCAAAACACGAGTATTATATATCATAGTCATACAAATTATTATAAGTATCTGTCCAACAAAAATATATTTCGCAAGCATTTTTTTGGCTGGTCCAAGTTTCTGGATTGATATAAATAATCGGTAGGCCGAAATTAATCGGAGATTATATTTAGGACCAATCCAAAAAGCAATACTGAGCAACTAAGACATATACTAATAATGATGATATGGTACTTCTATAATTACAACCAGGCTTTGCACGGGTACAAAATTCGTTATTATTCAACCAATTTTCACAAAACCTTAATTAATTAGGTATAATATATCAAAATCTTGTCCTTGAATCGTCCAATTTATTTATGTAATCTGTAATCGGAATTTAAATTATTAAAACTATTTAAAATGGAATATTTACCGTGTTTTTTAAGATTTTTACTAAGAGATATGTCTACGAATGTCTTGTTCAAGCGAAATAATCTTAAAAAAAGATGGTAAAATATATTCCGTTTTAAATATTTTTGATAATGAAAATAACCATGTTAATTTAAATTATAATATTTAAAGTAGTTCAAATCTAAGCGAATAGACCGCGTAAGCGACTTAATTTTATATGACGTAAAGACAAAGATGAACAACCTTTTACGTAACGCCATGTCAACGTCTACCTTCACGTTGATGCGTATTGACAGTAATCTAAAAGTTGTTTAATTAACTTTAAATTTAGAACGATTAATATTCAAGCAAACATCAATAATTCTTAAATAATTGTTTTTGCGTGCGTTTTGTGAGTTTTCGGTGGCCATTAGGGGATTCCCTATCCTATCCTAACGGAGGGCAACGCATCTACATAACCTCTGTTTGTACGAATATGTATGAGCGTCGATAGTCGCCAAAAGTCTTCGACTGTTCGTTTGCTATAATGCTATAAAAACAAGACAAGACAAAAAGTTGTTTTATAATTTATAAGTATCATTATAATTAATGAAATTTTAATAAATAAAAACAATTATCTAGGAATTACTATTTATGTGAAATAGTAATTCTTATATAATTGTTTAAAAAATACTGTAAGCTAAGTACATATTGGATTTGAAAACGAGATCAGTTCTTCGTCGCGCTGATCCGCCAGCAATCACAGCTAATCTCTGTTTGAATTCAATTAGCGCTTACCATGGAACGTGCACTCAGCACTGCCCTAACCAATGTTATTGCTACGGATTTTTACTGCTGGTTTTAAAGTTTATTAAAAGCTGATTAAAATTTGTTGAAACAGTGCAAATATAAAGCAACATGCAACGAAATCAAATCTTTGAAAAGGATAACAAATGTTATATAATATTAATGTAAATATCTTGATGTTTTACGTAGTTGTGTTAATACAATAATTATTGTGAATAGAGTGAACATTTTTAGTAAAAATAATATATTTTGGGCGATAAGCTCATACTACACACTCTAGGATAATATTTAGCCTCTAATTTAAACAAGTTAAAATAACATTTTTTTGTAATAAGCAATAATAGTAAATAATATTACTATTATTTTAACCGTGAAAGTAAAGATGTATATTTATGAATTAAATTATTCAAGTGATAACATAAATATATTGTTGGCTGAAAGAAGATTACATAAAACGTTACTTATCCAAAGTGAATAGCCCCTATTCACCTTTATGCTACTCACAGTTATTTAATATTTGTTGTTTTGAATTTCGTACAATTCGTACGTTTAAGAGTTAATACTCATTACAATACAAACAAAATTTTCAAAGTGCTTTATTCGGAACCGGAACATCAAACAAAACGTAGACTTAATTGAGATAATGTAAACAAAGAGTTTCCATCGGTGGGCGTCGCTGATAACTGAGTTGCAATGGTTTGCTACTGCTAGGAGTAGCTCAGACGGGCGTTTATCTTCAATATCAATAATCAATCAATAATTCATAAATCTATAGAAATACACAAGATAAAAAAAGCGTTTTATAAAACGCAGTACGCGGTAATCCTGCGTTTTAGTTCGCGCATGATCGGACATTTTATGTATTTGGGGAGATCGACGGATTATCGCCCGTCTGCTTTGACCTTTGCTTATTTACATAAAACCTATTATTTTGTTGTATCTGCCATTAAAAGATGGTAATGATTTTAAAAGAGGGAGAAGTATTTTCAATTAAAATTACCCTTTTTAAGTGTGTATAATGTTCGTTTTGTTGAATCGCGTTGTGTATTTTTGTATATTAAAATCTAATGGTATTTACATTTACATATGGACTTTTCTAGGCATAGCTCTGGGTGATTAAAAAAGCTTATATTCAGCAGTCTATGGACAGAAATTGCTGGCCTGATAAAAATTATAATAAGTAGTGAAGTAGAAAGAAGAAGAAAAAAGAAGTAGTGCCGTTATACTTTGCAGTAAAATTGGCCCGGCATTACCCAGGTTCTATTTCCTGATTGTCGCTTACACAATACTGGCGTAAGGCTTGGCTGTCGCGTTACTTGAGGTTTATGAGTTTCTAGTAGCCCATTGGAGGGATAGAGAATAGGGCGTCGATCGACGATCATCAGAATGATCGGATCGTCAAAAGACTTCGACTGTTGTCCCTCCTTTGCCATAAAAAAGTAAAAGTAAATAATTGACCTTACTCGTATATATCCCACTGCCATGCACGGGTCTCCTCGAAATTAGAAAAGGTGGGTGTTGGGCCATAGTTCACCGATGCACTGGCGTAATATAGATTGGTAAATTTCATATATCTTTAAAGACTTTAACATAATATTGATATAATTGTATGAGATTAAACTTATGGCCCCGAATTGCGAATTCAAACTATTCCCGAATCCACTTGAATACACACTTTTTTTTTCAAATTTTATATGTATTAAGAAATAATATAAAACTATATCTAATATTATAATAAATAAAAATAAAAATTAATTATCTCTGTACAAAAGTATTACATATAAAAAATACACATTTTAATAAAACTATCAAATATTAGACTAAAAATATATGATAATGATGATGATGGTGATTTAAAAAAATATATGTTTACCCCGGCCCATTTCTTGTTTTGATTCACAATTCCACACTCCAGGTGAAGCCTTGCGTTCGAAGCCAATACAACTATTTCTATATTCATTCAATACGAAACCGAAGTCGAATCGATAAACGAAAGGCTTGTATCCGTTATCGCGTTGAGCGCGGTGCTCTAAATTTATTATGTAGCTATAACTCAAATAAGTGAATTCGCTTTTATGAAGGAAAAACTTAGACTGAAACTGTTTGCAACCGAACAATGGATGTTCTACAATGCCGGTCACGTTTTGTCGCCTTAAAAATACGACGCTTAAATCCATAAAGTACTCGAGTATTTCTATTCCATTTTAGTATTTCCTTTGAAACACAATATTTTAATATTAAATTTTTTCAATATACTCACTAATTTGATACAGTGCTAGCCCTAAAATGTTTTATTAAATAAGCGAGCTTAGCTCTTTAAAGAGACGTCCTAAAAGATATTAAATGCTTTGAGAAAAGGCTTGTAGCAGGCAAATTGGTTTAGAATTGTATTATTTGTTCACGTTTCAAATACAAATGCAGCTTATTTAATTTTACCGTCTTGTTTGCTTATTCTCAAGAGTTACAGAGTTTATGTAATTTAATACACTTATTTGTGTGATATTTTATTTATGTACCTAATTAATTTAAAATTTCGAATAAGCGGTACACTAAAAAAGATATAACTAGATAATTTAAAAGAATCAAATCTTGCCTATGTACAACATAATAACTTATGAATTCATGTACATTAAGTTATTATGCAATATGAATTATTTTGCATAAAATTTAATTCTTTACTACTTATTCTACATTTACTATTACGTAGGTATATATACCCTAAATATTATATAAAATATACTAGATTTAATGACTTACTTACTACAAAATCATTTAGATGGTCAAGTGGTCAGTACGTAATGGATACGCGTAGCGAGATCAGACATCCTGGCGTTAATTTGATGAGGCCTACGCTCAGCAATGGACAGATAAAGGCTGATGATGATGACATTTAACGAATAACGATCAAACAAATATAATCATTCGTTTATTCATAAATGGAATTGTGTTCGTATTCTCTTATACCAACAAAGCAGTGTTTCAAGGGAAATTTTGGTAGGTGTTTGTTTATTTCCACCAGGAATAGACATCAATTCATTAGAATGCGAGCGAAAACTGCACAGCAGCTCCAGAGACCCGCTAATAGATAATCTCCTAATGTGCCGTCCGCAGCCCATTAGTGAGAGAGTATCACATCCAACGATTGGATTCTTAATTAATGATGTTATAGAACTGAATAGGTGCAATAGTATTGAGTATTCTTACGTTGAATGAACTGTGTTTTATATGTGTTTAAATTGTTTCAAATAAAAGAAATGCGTATTAAAAAATATCAAATTAATATTATTTTTGAATAAAAATATTAATAGTTTTTAATCAATATTTAATAATCATTTTAATGTTGTCTATAAATAAATAAGTTTATAAAATAGTATCGGCTATTCTGATGACAAATTAACTTTGTCAAATATGTGTTTAGATTCAAATAAAATTTGTTTACTTTGTATAAAAAAAACAAATAAATATCGATTTTAAATAAGAATATTAATAATTTTAAAACAATATAATCATTATTCATAGTCTATTACGAAAAACCTTATTTAGTTATATATAAAAAATGTGTTAAATAAAATAAACAAAAATATATTTTACCACAATCATAATTTACATCAATTATCATCAAAATATAATTTACATCAATTTATATTTAAACAGTAACATAAAAAGCATCTTGGCGACATTCTCCATTGGTTTTTCAGCAAAGAATAGATATCGTCTGATGATGATGACGAAATCATCTCAACAAAATGAATTCAAAGATTCCAGGAGCCGATATTCCAAACACTAAAAACCCTAAGATAAAACAACGGGGACTGGTAAATTCCAGTAATCTCATTAATCATCTGTGATATTCAATACATCGACACGTTGTCGGCCATTACGAAATTCCATACATTTTATGATGTTTCCATTTCTATAGGAGGGCGGCGAGATTGGAATAACAACACTTAGGCATTCAGATACGCAGACGGCTGAGGTATTTACTATTGATTTGTAGTTTAATATATACCAGGTAATTTTGGATATACATTTCAGGTTTGTTGCTATGAATATCATAAGCAAAGTTGGGTGGTTTCATCGACACAACCTATAGACTCCTAATGTTTGATTTTTCGTATTAAATGCATTCTGGCAACTAGCTGAGGTGAGACGAAAGGGGTTGCAATGCTGTGATTAGCTAATTCAATGTCATACATTCACGGAACGTTAAAAAGAAATAGATATATTTCGAAACGGAAAAGAATGAGACGACACGATAGTTTGAGTACATTGTTTACGGGTTACATCGGAACTATAAGTCAGATGTGTCGCCAGAACCCCTGTTGTTAGGAGCCTCCTTTGGGCGAGATATCCAAAGTTTGTAGCTTTTTTTTTAACTTTGTAAATCTATCAAGGACTGATGACAATATATTTATTCGATAACATTATTCCTTTTTCAATTTGCACAAACTAAAGCGTGTTTTTAGTTTTTTTTTTTAACTATTATTTTTTCAGCTTATATTGATTTTATTGACATTTTATAATACCTACGTACAGTGACGGATACACTGTCGCGTTATGTGTGGTTTGTGAGTTTTTTGTAGTTCAGCGGGGGGATAGGCCAAAAGAAGGCCTCTAAATAACCTCTGGTTGCGCGGATGGTTATGGGCGTAGGTAGTCTCCATAAGGCTTTGCCAACTATGGCTTAAAAATAACTTTGATAATGGCGTTTACTTGGCAGTCTTTTCTCTTATCTTTACCTTTGTTAATACAGTCGTTTATAGATTTTACTATTTACCTTGATATTATTGCTATTACGAAATTATTTATTTAATATATTTTTTTGTGGCTAGATATTTCTGACATGACACACTGCCAATTTATCTATATTTAAAACATAACACATTTTTTTATGTAAATAAATAATGTGCATAATAAAACACTCAATATTAACAAAGATTTACATAATTTATCCAAACACAAAGCCTATTGTTTATTTAAAATTGTAACAGACAATGTTACGAGACAGATTCATATTTCAGATGAAATCTTAAACTTTTTGTGGCTTGATGGAATATTTTCGGTGTCCTTATAATAAGATGTGCGTACACTGTGAAATAACCTTTCTCACAAATATTATGAGAAATGTAATCCACTTATTCTCTCCTGACGTTCTTTTTATATTCCAAGATAATACGAAAAAGTTTATGAAAATGAGCAACTAGTAATGTAATACGTATTTGAGAATAATTATCTTCAGTTTCACTATAATGAGTGTAATTCGCATAAATATAACAAAACATTATATTTGACGACCTTCGTCGTTCAGTGGTTGGCGCGTTGGCGCAAAAGCCTGTAGATAGCGGGTTCGAATCCCGCCAGGGAAAAAAAGTTTATGTTTATGTGTTCCTGGGTCATGGATGCGTATCGAATGTGTATTATAAAAAATCTTAAATATAAGAATTTATATAAAAAGTATTAATTATATGTCTGTCCGTTGTCTGGTACCCGTAACACAAGTATCTTTGAGACTTACCATGGAACCAGATTGAGGTGGTGTAAAAGGCGCCCATAAATATATTATTATTATTATATTTAACAATTATAGATAAATTAGTAGGAGCTAGATAAATTAGGTTCAAAGTATAGTTAATTCGGGTAAGCGGTGATTGGCAAGATTCTAATCATAAGACAAGTTTAACAATATCATAGTAATGGTACTAGGAAAGAAATAAATTTAAGAAAAATTATATACACAAATCAAATCAAATCAAAAATATCTTTTTTATGTAGGTACTAGCTGTTGCCCGCAGCTTCGCCTGCGTTAACTAAGATTTACAACGGGATCTTAGTACTCAAAATAAGTAACTTTTCTGGTTGATTTTTTACACCTTGTGTTTGAAAAATCCAAATATCTTGCGGAACCCTTTTTTTCCAGAATAAAATTTAGCCTATGTTACTCGTGGATAATGTAGCTTTCAAACGATAAAAGAATTTTTGAAATCGGTCCAGTACTTTTTGAGCCTATTCATTACAACCAAACATACAAACAAATTTTTCCTCTTTATAATATTAGTGTAGACAACTTGTACACTTGAAATAATTCAAAAAAAGTAGTCAATAAGAAGTAATAGTAGTAAAAAAAACACACCAACTACTACCTATATTCATCTTACAAATTATCTGCACCTGACGGAATTTGAACCCGCAACCGCTGGGTAAAGTATCCAGTAGCTTAACCACTCGACCAACCGGTCAACTAAATATTATATTCCTACCGAATTACACTTTAACGTGACTATCACAGTGTTCAAATTTGAAGCTTAAATAAGTTATGTGACAACGTGGACACAAATTCAAACTTTTCCCATCCATGAAACGCATTGTGTCTGTAAGTGCGAAAGTATGTAAAAAATTACACCACGAAAAGGTTTTCAATGATTAATCTTTCATATTAACTTTGGACAAAGTTTAAAAGTATAATAAAAAGTAATGATGTAATAAGAGTTTTATATCATTTTAGTTTTCGGTCTCTTGGAAATCGTTAATCATTATGATCGCGATTCTGCGTGCACTGTACATTATCTTTTTACAGCACATGGGGGAAAACAAACAGGCAAAGCTTTTGGCGACTATCGATTCCTATACATATCCAAACAAGTAGAGATTATGCAGATTCGTTGCCCTCTTTTCGCTACAATATGGGGCACCAAAAACTGACAAGCTGCTCGAAACGCGTCAGCATAGCTGTCGCTTGGCGTCGGTGTCATGTAAGCGGGAGTGACCAATGTCGTACCAGACCGATTTGGCTACAAAACAAGGCTTTTTGGCTTTGGCTAGGCTTTAAGGATTTGGCTACAAAGCACCAGCTTTTACAAACTATATAATATCACTGTAATAATTGCAAACAAAAGCTTCACTCATTACACGGTATAGTCAGAAATCAAGGCCTTTATAATCCTTAAAGCTTATGCTAAAAAATCATGGAGCTTTTACTTCAAAACCAAGATGTGACAAGTGTTGACTACAATTTGTATTAGTTTTACATGTGTAGCAAAGTATCAACCTTTGTGATATATTACATATTGTGTTTCCTCATCGAAATCGTAATTTTTGGCCATAGTTCACCGATGAGCTGGCCCAATGCGAAGAGGTGAACTTCACACACCTCTAAAAACTATTAAATCTTCAGTCATACTGGTTTCCTCACGATGTTTCCCTTCATCCGTCAGCGAATGATGGTCTATTGTTCAGGTGCACTTAGAAATTCAGAAAAACCCGCATCAAGGCACCACAGAGTCCAAAGCTTAGTTTAGTTAGGTTTTAGGTTACAGGCGGAAAAATCTAAACAATCTATTAATAACTTAAACTATTTATTTCGCGGAGCTCGATATTAATACATAACTATTGACTAAGATATATAGATTTTCATGTATATGTCACTCTGGTGTATAAACTATACAATCGTAAAGTTTCATTAAAATCAATTCAGTAGTTCGTCCGTTAAAAACGAACAAAAAACTAGTAAAATAGATATTCCATACAAACTTTTAAGTTCATTAGAGTTTCACATTTAATATGTATGTACATAATATCATGTCAAAAAAACACCAAGAATGTTTCATGCAACTTTTGCACTAATTAATTCAGTTTTATAGCTTACATTCTCGTACACCATGGGCTCATAGTTTTAGAATTTCATATAAAGCTATAGTCACATAGCCTTCATATTTCATACTTGGACGAGGTATTCCCGGTATGCGATGGCTCTCTCACGTCGACGATAAGTATTGGCGGGCATCGGACTAGCTTCATTATTATTTTACTATGGCGCGGTTGGATAAATTTAGGGGCCAGATGAAATATTCACTACCAATTTTTGAGTTTCGTATTTCATTTTCCATTTTAGAAATGTGAAGTAAATAGAAATGTATATAGTCAATGAAGGTATATAGAATCTATAAGATATATAATATTTTACATTTATATCATCATCATCATCATCAGTCTTTATGCCATCACTCTAGATTCTAGAAAAAAGATCTCCTTCAACGAGAGTCATATTTAAATGTTACCACCCATACCTTTACATGCATGTATAAGATATTCGATATCCCATAAAAAGGTAACACCATTTTAATTGTAACGTGTCGTTATAATTAATATCACACATGTGTCGTGCGTTAATAAAAGCCTGTTGTTCAGAGGCGCGAACTCTCATATTACCCATAGACAAAAAGATCTGTCACAAAAAACGAACCCCTGTTTATATAAAGTATACCCTGTTACGCAGATCCGACGTTTTATATTTATTTAACAGTGTTTTTAAAAGCAGGAAGCGCGGTACAGACATAACTTCAACAAATATTGTCCTTCAAGATTCGTAATAGACAAAAGTCATCGTCACGAAATTCACATTCAAAATTAAACTTTGTCATCCAATTATAAGTCTCATTTTTCGACATTATTCGTACTCATTGGGAAATGTCATCGCTACAGAACGCAAGTGAACGCGTCAAAGTGTAAAATGAGGGGTTTCCCGTCGTGTCAGTGAAAGTCATTAGGAATGGAATGGATGAAAATTGCGTGCATATTTACCTCTCCAAGTTAATATGAATGATGAAATGAAAATCCTGGGACTTTTTCGTCTTGAATATTCGGCATAATGTTCGAGTGATTTCATTTGACATTTGTCATATCTTTTTCTTTTTGATTATATTAACTAACTGCGTCCTCTTAATGTCCTCTTTAAATTATACAATACTTTAACACCGGTGGGAGGGATTTGTACTTCTTGCTCCCATCAAACTGCTTTCCTGTGTGAAATTTTTAAAAATTTTCTCGAGGCAGAAGTTTTTGCCTCATGCATCTTTTCAATAAATATTTTTCTCAAAAACACAACGCTAAACTAATCCAATACTGGATTTATGTAAGACTATATTTTTTTTATATTTTAGAGCATTCAAACAAACTCTACGTCTTTTCAGTATAAATAAAAGTTCCAATGTGCGTTTTGCTGCAATTGCAGCTTAATCAATACATAGTGTAAGTTTACAGAACAGTGGCTAAATCAAAGACAACAATAGAGCAGGATTGTCTGCGCGGTGCACTTCACACCACTTTTGCTTTGCGCTGTCGGCTTGCAAAATTAGAACGTACAGACAGCATCAATTAAAAAAATATAAATCATTTGAAAACGTTAATTTTTTCAAGTGAAAAACTAAAAAAAAGTGGTATTTTTTTAAAACATAGGTATTATTTAAATTGAAAGTGTTGATTTAAGAAATGATATTTTTTATACCTAAATACTCCAATAAGCTTAATACTAGCTGTTGGTTGCCCGCAGTCGTAGCGTAATTCATAGCACACAGCCGTATTAATGATGATTATTTTTGTAGCATAAATTATTCCTTCTAACATCAGCTATGTAGTGTAAGTCCTGTCAAAATCGGCCCAGCCGTTTCACAGAACGAACGAACGAAGTTTTGAAACGAACAGAGACAGGTATTAAAATTTATTTTAAATCGATATTTGTTAACGGTGTTGATGTAAACTTTAATAGAATTAGTGAAAACCCGTTAATTTTAAATAACAAAGAGACATTTTAATTTAATTAATTTACATTTATTATTTGAAGCGATTCAATTTACCATTTATACTATATTTTATACTGGGCCTAGTTTTATATCAGACGAGTCTTGCCATGCCGTATTAAAGAGCTACTCCAAAAATCAATTGCTACACAGTTTTAATATTAATTTATTACTCATCATTCTACACATATTATGCATAACACAAATGCTTACATGCAAGTTTTAGTTTTAACATAAGCGGTAAAGCATAAGACACCTAATTGTAAGTGTCGAGTGTCAACGTCACCAAAAATCATGAATCAGTACATTTTCTAGCCTAGGAGGTATCAGATGCTTATGTCAATGTCAATTAAAAAAGGATATTTGTGATGAAAACAATTCTGTAGACTGTACTTATAATAATAAAAAACAGGAGGGGGTAAATGCAGCTTATTTTGACGTAACTGCGTGTAGGCGGGAATTATACGAGTACGTGCGGTTTACGTGGTGGTACGTGGCGTCGGGTAATTGTTAGCAAGTTTAGACAGACGAATTGTTGAATAATATTGTTAGACTATTTGTAACACAACAATAGTACGGATTTATAATATTGTTGTCTAAAATATTATAGAATTCTGGTTTTTACTATCAATAATATTAAATTTCCAAACATAAAATCATAATATAATCATCATCATCATCATGTAACATCCTTTTATATCTTTATACACAATAAAATAAATGGAATTAGTTGCCCTACGATATTTCTGAATCGATACGTCTTAGTGGCGACCTACTCATATTCAAAAAGCTGGCAAGCATCTATTCATTAGTGATTAGAATAATATTCAACTTCCATTTATTTTATTGTGTATAAAAATATAAAAGGATTATAATGAAACAACTTTTACGGATTTTATCGTGGTTTATTTAGTTTTTCATGAGCCCGACGTTTCAGATACTTTACAGCAACCATGGTCACGGGAGGACTCAGGTTGCTGTAAAGTATCCGAAACTTCGGGATCATAAAAAACTAAATAAACCACGATAAAATCCGTAAAAGTTGTTTCATTATAGTGAGTGAAATTCGCGTAAACATAGGAAAACAATAATATAATACGATGTTTGTACATACATAATAAGTGTTTATAAAAATATTTATGTAATTTTCATTATCAAATATTACACAAAGTTTTCTTCACTAAAATTTTATTAATTTTCACATTTCAAAGGTTTATGAATGTGCCCTCTAAACGAACGCCAAGATCAGAGGAACATTCAACTTGTAATCTTCATCGACGCAAAGTTCGTCTATCGTCTAATCCCAGAATTGTTTAGCTTTTGGGGTCTATAAATCAATGTAATTAGTGTTTTTATTTTTGATATTTATTGTAACAATTTGTAAGTTTTTATCTTAATTTTTTTATCAAAAACAAAAAAAATAACTCACTTATTACATAGTTATGGATAGTTTACCCGCAACTACTATAATACGTATTACTATTATAACGACTTGCAGTAGAAATATTATCAAAAACGTTTTCTCGTCAATCAGACGTCTTGTCATTCGTGGAAAGAGGCTTTATCTTATATTGGACATACCTAATAGTAAACGTAGAACGTTAATATTAATGATAACGAAATAGGATTTCGTTATACTACTAGTAGCAACTACTATAATACTACTACTATAACTACTTGCAACAGAAATATTATCAAAAACGTTTACTCGCAATCAGACGTCTTGTCATTCGTGAAAAGAGGCTTTATCTTATATTGGACATACCTAATAGTAAACGTAGAACGTTAATATTGATGATAACGAAATAGGATTTCGCTATACTACTATTAGCAACTACTATAATACTACTACTATAACTACTTGCAACAGAAATATTATCAAAAACGTTTACTCGTCAATCAGACGTCTTGTCATTCGTGGAAAGAGGATTTATCTTATATTGGACATACCTAATAGTAAACGTAGAACGTTAATATTAATGATAACGAAATAGGATTTCGTTATACAACTATTAGCAACTACTATAACACTACTACTATAACTACTTGCAACAGAAATATTATCAAAAACGTTTACTCGCAATCAGACGTCTGGTCATTCGTGGAAAGAGGCTATCTTATATTGGACTTGTCTAATATTAGACGTAGAACGTTGATAGTAATGATAACGAAACAGGATTTCGATAAACTACTATTAGCAACTACTATACTACTACTAAAACAACTTGCAATAGAAATATTATCAAAAACATTTAAAATCCCAATTGACCGCAATTCCCGTTCAATATCCAATAGTAATTTCCTAGCATATGTTGCCGGTAACTCACAATAATCCCTGCGCTGGTGTGGACCCACCTTATCCGTGCACCAAGCTCTCTTAATTCGTTTCAATTAAATTTTCACATGCTCCAATAGGTAACATTTAAAAATAAAAGGATTTGATATTTACTATGTTAGCACTTTAAATAGATTTTTAATAAAGTTTTTGGTGAGGAAATTGGAACGATTATGATACAATTTATAATAAAGATGAGTATATTCAAATACATATATAATTAGAACAGGTTCTTGTATGGTGATAATATATTCATCTATGCTGGATATAAACCCAATAATGTGATTGAGAAGAGACATACCACTTACGTGGGTAACACTGAAAATGTTTAGAACTGGCCAGTTACAAACATTGCAAATGAAAACTATTTTGAATTTCAATTTTAGAACTCTTTGGTAACCTATATATTGCATTCATTTGTCACAGATATACTCAGTTAATGAAATCTGAAATTCTATTCATACCTTTCATCATCATCGCCAGCCTTTATCCGTCCACTGTTGAACATAGGCCTCTCAGTGAACGCCAAGACGTTCAATCCCTTGCCACTCGCATCCAACACTTATAACATTAATTTACATACCTTTATTCGTAAGTAAATCTTTATAATATGTCTCATAGCACATTAGGGCTATTCTTAAAAACAAGGAAGCGAATAATATAATTATTAAGGCCATTTTTTAAGAACCTAAATATCAAGGCATCAATCGTCCATATTATGGCCTCAGGCCTAAGTTCAACAGTGGATGGATACAGGCTAATGATGATGATGACGATGTTGCTGGTGGTATAGTTATAGTAGAGTAGCTATTTTGGGTACGAATGTGGTTATCATTAGAATGTATTTTTAGAAACTAAAATATGAAGGATCAATCGTTCATGTGACCTCAGGCTAAGTTCAGCAGTGAATGGATAAAGGCTGATGATGATAATGATAATGATAATGATGATGATGATTCTTTAAATAATCAAACAGTATTTGTTATAATTAAAAATGGAGTTTAAAAGAGTTTATAAAGATTTTCATATAATGCTATACGAGCGATACGCTTTGACGCTGCAGCCAGTGTCGGTACTCGGTACTCGGTGGTCCTGAACAAAGCACGTCCGTTACATTACCTCGCACTACCTTCATGTTTCTTATACTTTTTTATTGAACTATAACGCTTGAATGGACGGGATAATCAGGGCTGAAAAACGTGTTTTAAGCTGTTCCTAGTTTTTACGTGAATTTCACATTATCATTATCGTCATCATCGGCCTTGTTCCACTGAATTTTACTAATAATGAAAATATTTTTGCTATTTTGTCGCGGTTTATTTACATTCCCAAGACTACCGTTGCTACAGTTTTTGTTACGTACAAGTATAGAGAATCTTCTCCTGGCCTTTTCCCAAATATATTTTTGGGTCGGCGTCCAGTCTAACCGGATTCAGCTGAATACTAGTATTTTAAATAAAGCGACTGCTTATTTGACCTCCAGTACTTGGGTGTTACGGTACCCCGTGGTACGACTGGTTGTCAGACTCTCGGAATTCTAAGGAGCTGTAACGACTCTCAAAGATCCACGAATGACAGCCGGGACCAACGGCTTAACGTGCTTTCCAAGGCACGGAGGAGTCTCGGTATGAAAGAGTCACCCATCCACGGACCAACTTCGGCAAGCGTTGCTTAACCTGGTGAATCGTTTCTCGTGGCTGGCACCACTGAGCTGTGAGCTCGTTGTAAAATTATAAAGAATACTAGACTATTAAGATTAATATTAAAAAAGGAGACATAAATAATATTACATTCAAGATGTGCATATGAATTGCTACGTAAATATTTACTATCGAACACATTCATATTTTGCTCAACTTCGTACAAATATGAAATAAAACTTGTTAAAAGTTATTTTTCATTGATATTTAGGTCAGTGTAGCGTATTCGATACCTGACGTAACTGAGAATGGGATCTCATATTCGCCTTTTAGCCGGCTAAGTGCTTGAATTTTTCAGCTCTATAAAACTCAGACATATGTTAAACTTATTTTTTATCGTAAATTAGTTATTTGTGGATTTTGTCGCGTTTAGTTGATATTTTTTTTCTTATACTAAATCTGAAGAGTAGGTTTGTTTGAACACACTAATCTCAGGAACTACCTATTAGACCGATTTGAATAATTCTAGATAGGCTATATAATATTATTATCTCGCTTAGATGCCATTTTATTTTTACCGCAGGTGAAGCTGCGGACAACAGCTAGTCCGCGATAAAATATGTAAAAGGTGTTTCATTATAACTACGAATTTCCTTATTTCTATTATACATTTACTAAACAAAACAGCGAACACAAATACAAGCAGCGAAAAATATTTAAAACATTATCCCATTTTATAAATTTATTCAAAAATCCTATAACATAAAAACCACTAACCGCCACTGAGATAATTATTATGAACGACAACAATACGGAATCTTAGACAATATCTTGTTCATAAAATGCAATATAGGCTTGCCTCCAGAGACACCATTAAAATAAGACGGCCGAATCCATTGTCCTACCTTATTTCCGACCGTCTATGATTTTGATAATAGGCTAGAAAATATTCCTTTGTCTTAACAGGCTATCCGCTTCTACGCCTCTCTTCGATTATTTTCAAAGGAGCTTTGTATCTTCAAGTCTGTTCATTGCACCAATAAGATTTCCAGTTTTTATGGAATATTCTTAAAATAGGAGAATCGTCGTCGTCTCCTTCTACTATTAAAAGTCTTATAGCTTATCTTTTAATAGCTTTAGCTACTAATAATTATAGTTTTACTAGTTTCTAGTACTTTTAGTAATATATAAAATTACTTGTAGCGTGTCAAGCCAAGTTAATAGTGTACATTTTTAAACCCTAATTCTAAGCCATTATTTTTTACAGTGATTATTTTAAATTAGATTAAAGAATAGTTATCAGTTCATTCATCATCATCATCAGTCTTTATCCATCTACAGATTTTATATATTTATTATATGCCGTTTATTTATTATAAAAAATTATCAACTTTCTTGTATCTGCTACGGGAAATAGGCTTTTTTTAATGAACTTTAAGTAAGTTGTTCCTCCGCTTCTCGTTTATCATCATCATCAGCATTAGATTTTATTTGGCCACTGCTGAGCATTTTTTCAATGAACACCAAAACGACGAAAGAAGGAAGGAATGTAGGGCACATTGATTTTACGTTAAACAATGGCCAGGCATATATCGTCAAATATATAAAAATCTATTATACTTATTGCGTTATAGGAATCCTGGTATTATGTTCAAGGAAAACTCCGGCCAATATGAAACTATTTTTTAGCAAGGCAATTAGCTTCACCTGGTAACATGGTAACGCACCGCGGGTAACAAGAGCCCTTTAACTATTGTTAATGACCCGACGAGGGTATAATTGCATTTTTTTCACACCCCCACAAACAGCAATTTCACTAATTTCACCGGAGGAAAGTTTTGCGGAAATTAAATTAAAATTTACGATCCTAGCTTGCGGATGTTTATTGCATGTATTTATTATGCAATTTTAAGACTACTTTTATTTATATTCAACAATAAACTTGTAAATACTTTAACGGAAGATCTTAATCTTGTTCTTAGGTTTAAAATAGAAAAAATAAAATAAAGCTTTATCAAAATCCCACATTAAATTTTTCATGAAATATAACGTAAATATTTTTTTTGCTAAAAAATATTTAGGCTACATTTTATTCCGACGTAATTGTTAAACGCATATTTTTTTATCTACCAGTAGTCTTCGTATATACGAATAATAAAACAGGCGTCACGCAACAAGTCTTTGACATAATTGGAGACGTGTAACTTAACTTAAATTAACACACATTAGGATTTAGGATTTCACAATATAGGTAAGGATAGACACTACTTATTCATCGATATTTATCTATTCTACTAAGAAAATAGCTACCTTTTTCAATTTAAAGTGTGAAAATCGCAGGCAAAAATTATATCAATAAATATTCATTTAAATATGGAAGTTGGCCCGTTTGCTTTCCATTTTGTTTTCCACCTAAGATAGCATACAATATTGTAAGTACCTACCTATATATAATTTAAAGAATTGTATGTATAATATTAGAATAAATAAATAACATAAGTACGTTACCCAAAAGTATCCCACAAAACAGGTATATTATGTTATAAAAGATACCGAGAAACATTTTATCTTCGCAATTTTCTTTGTACTGAGTAACTTGGAGCCAAAGTATAAAGGTTTCTTGAAATCAGTTTCATTTTATATCGTACAATGCTAACATTGATAAGACTAAACTCAATTACAGCGTACGGGCGAATCAAGCAGTTAGCTTCATTTATAAACTTTCCTAATACATAGAGTCTTTTGAGGGAAAACGAAGGAGGTTTTATTGTAGAGTGTAATATCAATGCCTTATTTAAACCAAACATTTTTATTATTAATTATTCCAGTTTAGTTATTTTCAACTACATAATATTATATTATTATATTATACTAATAAAAAATATTAGTTAATTTAAAAAATGCGTCCATTTTTTAAATTAACTAATATTTTTTATCCATCTCGCCAAGTAGGTAGATAATATTTAGTATAATGAATAATATAGATTCTGCACCGCACCATGGTCGTATGTATATTATGTACTACCAGCGACCCGCGGTTTAATCCGCGTACTTCCCAGCCTCGTAGGAGTGTGATGGGGATAATATTATTTTTTGTGTGATGTATAAGCTATACTTTTGTAAAGTTTCATCAAAATCCATTTAGTAAACATAAACCCTCACAAACTTACGCGTATATTATATTAACAGTAGGAATTATATAAATTTAAATTCGTTCCTAGATAAAAGATACCTCTCGCGTTACATAATTTATACTAATATATTGTAGGTATGATAAATGTGTAATAATAATAATAATTTTAACGAAAGCCAAGCTAGTTTTATTGTAATTCTACCGGTCAACGATTGTTCAACGAAAGCTCGTCCAAAAAAGATACTAGACTAAAAAATAACGATTATTCAAATCGGAAGACGAATTTATTCTCTTTACATCTCTTACTTGTCTTTTTATGAGCGATGGGTTTTACTTCATGCAACTATTTTATTTCGTTTAAATATTTTGACGATGGCCTATGGCCTATTGGTTGCCTATGGGTTTATGGGTTTGCGCTTCTTGAGTGAAATATCCGGCTTCAATTCTCAACCCCTGAAGAGTCTTGATCAGATTTTTTCTTTTCTAAATGCACTTAAACATGAGACTATCGTTTGCTCACCGATGAAAGAAAACATCGTGACGAAGCCTGCATGCCTGATGACATTAAAAGTCTTTGAATGTGTGAAGTGAAAAGGAACTCGTATCGGACAAGCGCATCGGTGAAGAATGGGCTAACACCCTCTTCGTCTGATTTCGAGGAGACTGGTTCCTAGCAACGGGATGTATTACCGTTGATGCTTTAGTTATATGATTATTTTTGAGGTGACAACGATTATAATTCGATGGAGCCGTCTGCAAGCACGAAAAAACATAACTCATGTGGCGTTACCTCGCTCTGAGCGCGGAATGAGCGACAAAGAGGCACAATCGGCCCATCAGTATTTTCTTATGACGTTGTCACGTTCAACTATCGTCAGTAAACCGACTTTACAGAGAACCGATTTTAATAGATCATTTAGAAGAAACCTTGAACAAAATCTTGTCTAAATTTCATAAGTTTCAGATGTTTTCTCCATCTGTGCCCAATAAACCTCTATTATGCGACTCAATACCAACTTTTTCGATAACAGTAAGAAACAAAAACTGTCCAGTATCTTTTTACTAAAACAGCGGTTCAAAAGTTACGTCTGCAGCACAAGTTTAAATAGAAAAAGTGTTCACCCAAATATGTTATACTTTGAACTTAACATTGTTTCTTTCATTCTTAAAAGTAGCCGTATAAATACTTTTTATGCAAGTAAAATCATAATACAAAAAATAATAACATTTCAAACATAATTGTATTAATTCGCATATCTGTCCATTTTCTTTTTTTAAAAAAAGATTATGTCATGAAAATCGGTAGGCAATGAGCTTATCACCATAATCGAGTGATGAATAAAAAATAGAATGATTACTAAGGGGCCAATAGAGATCTTGAGTAGAGGCTTAGTTCGAGAACACAGAAGTTTTGTCGTCATGTAACTAAATACAAAATAAACAAAAAAAATCCTAAAACACTATAGACAGGTCAACTCAACTCTGCGCACGGCGCTTGTCATTACACAGCATTTAGTATGTGTGGCAGTGAACGACTGGAGCCAGCAGCCACGCATACAGCGCCGCACGTAAAGTTGAGTTGAACTATCTATACTTCATGCAGTGATATTATTTCTATATTTGTAACATATCTTCAGTAGACTCTCGCCATTGGTTATATAATTGATGTTAATTAAAAATATTAAAGAAAATATATTTTAAAACATCCTTTTATGCAAAATATCGTTAAAGAATAATAGTAGGTACCCTGGACAGACAGGACAGCTCCAGGGCTTCCCAAAGTATTTTTGAGAATTAAAAAAAATATCAACGCACATCAAAACATTATTCTACGCGATCTCATTAACTTGAATTGCCAAGATTTTCATTTCTTTTTAACACAAAAATGGAGGAGACGCTTAAAAATATAAAGAGGTAGGCTTAAAGCTATTTCAGCCACTGCGGAACTATTAAACCAGGCCGACAAATAGTTTAATGTAAATAAAGGAGCACGGTAGGATCAATTACGTTTTTAAAGATGGCAGCCCTTTTATAATATTTTAGAGGCTTTCATTAAAATTTCTCCAAAGAACCGGCTTGTCTCATTATTATTTAGGATTTGAAGAGGAGAGAATGGGATTTTCATTTAATGTAACTTAATTTTAATTTAATTACGCGCTAACCCGCTTAATTAATTTTCTAATCAAAGTCCTAACAGGTGTTTCGTAAATCTAGATTCTCAAACGAGGACATTATTTAATTTACTTTAATAATTAAGATCCTGACATGGCCTAATTAAAATTATTGTTTGTTTGGATAACTTTCTCACAAGTTTTAAGTTGAAATAATATTTTTAATACAAATAATGTTTTATTTATTTTCAAAGCAATAGACGGCTAAAAAAGCTAGAAGAAGAAGAAAAATAAATGGTAAAATACTCTTTACTTTTATTGTCTTTGTCTAGCTCGATTTTGAAGTTTCATGATTAAGGATTTAGCAAAAATAGTAAAGCCAATAGCCATTACAATAAACTCTACCAAAATATTTTTGTTGTAGATTTTGACATTTTTTTTGCGATATAAATTATGACATAATATGGATACGTATTTTTTTTAAATAGTTAACACCACATTTTAATATTAGTCAAAATTATGACTTATACTTTTGTGTGTAATATGTATACAGTAACTACAACTAAAAATATAAGCCATATTCCTTAGACCGCGCGGCTTGGGCTGTTTTTGAACTAGGTTTTAAACTATCAAATGAATTTAAATTGGATGGTTTCATAATCAAAATGATGACGCAAAGAAAACTTTCAAGAAAACGCTGTAAATTCCTTGAAGAAAATATTATCAATTTCACGCTTCAAAAACACCATTGAAAGATTTCCATCGCCTATTAAGGCTGAATAATTATGATGGTCTGGCTCATCTTTGATGCCTTAATCAGGTCTAGAGCCGGCCACGCCTGGCATAATTAGAACGCCTACTCTTTCATTCGACTTGCACCTTGAATGAATACTTGATGATACTTTGAAAGAGAACTTTAATGGTAATTTTTTCTAAAGAATTCATAGAAGATTAAATTTAAGGATCAAATTATTAATAGTAATTGATGCTTATAGAATTGATACCACGTTGTTGATTTGAACTGTGTGTAGACTTAAGAAGCGTATTTTCGCAGAATTCACCTAGGCATCATCTACCTGCACTTGCGTAAAAATAACGCGAGCGGAATAGTGTTATTGTTGGCTCTAACGACATTATTTTATACAATTAGTATGTAAATCTGAGTTATAAATTGACATAAAAGTTATGTTAGAATTATGAAAAATTGAGCGAAGAAGGTCCAGTGGGTGCTATAGACTCGGCATTTGCCCGAGGATCCAAGACCACTCCATCCTTACCCCATATGCTCCAAATATAGCAAAAACCATTTCAAGGCATGAAATGGGTTTTGCTAAATTTCTAAGGGCACTTTAAACATGAGTCCATCGTGAGTAAACCTGCATGCCTGACGAGATTAAAAGTATTTGAAGGTTTGTGAAGTTCAACAAGCCGCATTGGGCCAGCGCATCGCTGAACTATGGCCCAATAACCCTCCTCAGCTGTTTTCGAACAAGAGACACATGCCAAACTAATTAGACATATTATATTCATATATATTCATATATGGTATATAATTTACTTTTATATACTTAAGGGCCTGTTTCACAATCTCCCTTTAAGTTCCCTATAGGCTATTGGCAACATATTTGACAGATAGAGTATGGAGTATCTGTCAAACATCTGTCAAATATGTTGCCAATAGCCTATAGGGAACTTAAAGGGAGATTGTGAAACAGGCCCTTAATTAATTTCAACAAATGATTGAGACATGTCAGAAAAGGCTAGACAATTAATATGTTATAATATGATTATTTTTTAATATTATTTCCTTGTAGAAAAGTTCGACTTAATTCGTAATCTTAGGTTTCAAAATCTTAGAGTAGTGATGTTATTAATTGCGTTTAAATATTACTTTCATCGTGATCTAAGCAATAAATTAAATCTATCACGAACTCTTTAGCCAAAGCAATATCAAAACCATTTCCAATACAAAATTTAAATAATGTTAGTCTTCATTAAGCACTCTTTGAGTGTCTGAACAGAGAGGCCGAGGCAGGGTAACAATAAGTGAAAAACGGGGACGTCAAATCAGGCCGTCGACAAACGAGTGATCCAATAGACTTTTTGTTTCTCACCCAATGATGAAAAATGCAGATTTCTCCTCCAGAATATGAGACAAGAGCTCAAAGGATTGAAATTTATTAGCTGCTGTGATTGTAAAGACTTACACAGGGCATATATGGCTGTGAACTTAACGGAGCATTTTCCAGTGAATCAATAATGAACATGACTTTTTCGTAGATGAGTTCAAAAGTTCCTATTTGGGGATAGTTCTGGTGTTTTTCGGCAATCAAATCTTCTCTTTGATGCAAAATTTGAATGGAGCTTTAATTTTCTAGTTTATAACTGAAAATGTGAGGAATTGCGATACTCAGTATGCGATCACTATCTGTCAATATTACTCGATAATAATATTTTTGAATATTTGGCAAAATAAAACGACTGCCATGAACGAACGGATTTTTTATTCATTCATTCCGTTTTGTAGTCGTCCCTTCGAAATACGTATACTATTGAAATGCGATGATGATGACATACATCATGTATCTATGATTTCTAACACGTTTCCAGATTACAAAGACATGTTAATAAAAATATTTAAAAAAAAACATTTACAAATTTCTTCGATGTAAAATTAGAAACGTTAATGTTATAGGTACCTTTTTTTCAATCTACCAGATCAAATCTCTTTCATCTATAAGAATCATCACATCTAGTCTTTTCGTGTCCTAATAAATTGGGTTACTAATAATTATCCCTCAATCTCCCTCATCATTATTACGCTCTATTAATCCACTGCTTAGCGCGCGCGCATAAAAAAGTAAAAAAAAATACTTCTATGAGTAGAATTATACTAAGTGAAAGTTCTTAAAGCTCATTAAAGATCATTCTATTCTAATAAAAACTTTAAAAAATATTACTATTAATAATATAATAAAATAATATTATCTAAAAATATAGTAGAGATAGACTTAAAAAGTATCATACACACACAATTAATTTAACATAAAATTATTACTTTTTATAAATTTCATCCCAGTTTATAAAAACATTAATTTTTTAAACTTTATTTTGAGATTGTTTTTTTTTTTAATTATTTAGTTTTCTATAACTGTGTGATTTAAAACTATTTTTGCTTGTTCCAGGTTGTACCATGACTGAGTAAACAGAATGGACGAAAGAGTGTTGTTTGCGAGAGTCATGGCTCTTTTATGGATTTTCTCTTGGATGGTCGCAGTGGACGCCGTAAAAGTCGTCATCGAACCGCTTCCAAAAGGTAAGCTTAGCAATAATTATATGAAGGTTTTTATATCTTTTTTATTCAACAAACGTAAAAATAATCTGAATTTGATAACCAAAAACGTTTATGTAATTTACCTAATAATAAAGACTGTTTGGAACATGCAACATGTACACTAAATTTCTTAAAAATTATTGATATTATGTACAAATTAATTTAATTTACCAATGTAATATAATATGTTAGTGTGGTCGTTAATGACCTGAGTTGTTATAAAGCGACCTTAAATAAATAAATTAAAAAAAATCATAACAATAAGACGATACTTCAATAACCAATTTTATGATACTATTCGGGTGCAGATAAAATAGTAGCTTCCTCAATCATGAGAATTTGCTTAATTTCGACTGCTACCTGAGTAAATAAGTAACTTTTTTGGGTTTTTATGAGTATTTTAATACATTTACAATTTTAAGTAATTAACAAACAAAATAAATTATTATGCCTACGTCCAGCAGCGGACATGTTTTGGCTGAAAGTAAGTAAGTAACAGACAAAATAAATTAATATGAAATTGATATAATGACTGAAATTTTTAAATGGACACCTAAAATAATATTCAAGTTGTTTAAAAGCAAAGCCAATTATTTTCACTAAACACTGATTTTGCAGTTAAAATAAATTTAAATAATGATGATGTCTATTCAAATCAAACGCAAATCATAAAGAATATCTTTTATCCCGCAAATCCTATAAAATCGCAAAAAACAAAAGCTTTGACAAAAAGGAACTCTGACGTGTCGTTCACAGCACGGTAAACAGAATACTCCTAATTTACTTTTTTCGACGTAAACGGTCCCCCCAAACTCCTCTTGGTTTTAGTTTTAATTTCCCATCATGCGTCTCACTCACTCTAACCTTTTGTCCAACACTAATAATCATTTGGAATAAATTTTTCGTCGTCTCTTCATCTATTTTCGGAGGCTTTATTGTATTCACATTAATTTCGTCCGCAGCTGCAAGTAACGCGGATTTCTAAGGAGTTTTTATCTGCCTCCAATGTTCTTTCTTTTAAAAGTGAGAGCTCCTATTAATATTAATTAAAAGTTTGAATAATTGAATGAATTCCGAATTGTTCCTCGTTGTTGGGTTTCCCAGTCGCGGCAATAATTAAAACTTAAGGGGAAAATGGGTTCAAGACTATTATTTAATTTCGAATAAACATTTCTATTAACCTGAGTAAAATTTTAGACATATATACGATAATATAGATTTTAACCTATTGTTTTTACGTATAGACGTCTCAGATATGAATTAAGGATAGATATAAATGAATATCATAACAAATAGTGTATCTACAAAGAGGTAAACCTAATCCTATAGGTACAGGACATCCAACACGGTTTGGCTTAAAAGTTGTACTGGTAGATTTTTCCAGTAGCTTATTCTCTATCGCTAGTTAGTATCAGTATAGATAGGATGTTTTCACTTACTATCAGGTGAACCTTGTCCTTTTGTCCAGACCCTTCTTTTGCAAAAAAAATGGAATGGAACCGTATCGAATAATATTAATAGTTTAAGAGTGTTCGAGAAAGTTCGTTTATAAAAAGCAACCAGACAACGATAGTAAAGTATTAGGGTATGTGAAATAAATCATAAAAATGGCCCGACCAACTGGCATTATTATTGTGAAAGCGTTTCTTCTTTGACCTTCGCGTCAACGGAGCAAAAGATCGTGACCACAACTGAGACAGTTGGATGGTTGACCTCAACTTTACATATTAAAAGATTTGTATTTATTTTGATAGCAATTGTTTAATTTTTCATTTATAAAAAAATCTTCAAAAATAATATAAATTAATTCATGAAAAGTTTATTTTCGTTTTATATATTCTTCAGATATGCAAATTATTAGGCGAGCCATCTGATGAAATAGTCCGTGTCGCCCATAAATTGTTTTGATTTATTTTACCAAGGACTGTGACGTTCGGGCGACTCCTTCTTGCGTTGCCTATTCTAAGCCGAGAAGCCAATAATAAGTCATTTGCCTTCTAAAATTTTGTTAAATTCGATACTTGCATTAAGTGTAATAAATAATAAATAAATAGGATAAGCAGTGGCTTATCTTGTATTTATTTATAATAGCGGCCTGAACGAACGGCTTAGCGTGCTTTTCGAGTTACAGAGGAGTCTTGGTGTGCAAATGATGGTCACATCCATGGACCGACCCTGGCAAGTGTAGCTTAACGGATTGATCTGCGCGTTCATTACTCAAGAGCTCCTCAACACTACAACTATCATCATCAGCCTTTATCCGTCCGCTGCAGAACACAGGCCTCCTCAATGAACGTCATAACGGCCAATACAAAACATGTTAAACACATACTAAAAATATAATATAATATTTAATTCACTGATTTATAAATAAAGACAGGTGGAGCATGCCAAATACGTAAGTGACGCCACCAAAGCGAATACAAATTCAAAAGCTAACAAAATCTAGTTGACGTTTAGAGTACAACGCTATGTTGTACTCTAAACGTCACTTGAGGGCGCTTTTGAATTTGTATTCGCTTTGAAGTGTCACTCGGGTGTTCGGCATGCTCCATCTGTCTTTACTTATAAATCTGTGCTTTGATTAATATAATTTACGAGAACTCGACTCGGAATATAATCAAAGTGTGCTGTGTATTCTTCTAACAACAAAACTAATGTTTTTATAAGATTAGCGCAGTAACTCACAAACTAGGTGGGGCTAAGCCCAGTAAACTACATTTCTATTGGCCGTGACCGTTAAAGCGGGTTTATGGCTTCAGTTGAGTTCCATAATGAGGCAGGGCTAATCGCCTTATCGCTTATACTGTATTCTACTATACATTATGTATACTATTTTTACAATAACAATGGTACGAGGAATTAATGGAGCATATATTATGTAGCGGCTTGATTAAAATTAAAGTCTTTAATTTTATAGTAGACAGCAGCCATTTAGGCTTAAGAAAAAATATTGCTAATTATTGATCAAAATTGTTTTTTTATTTTATTTGATGGTACACCACTGTAAATTTTTTTTTTTCTTATAAAATCATCCAGCCAATCCATCTCAAAATATCTAATAAGAACATAATAAGCTATTAATATATTAGCTTTGAACAAAAGTATGACTATTAATAAAGAATATGATTTTAATTATCATCTCTCCTCTGCTACTACAACTTTATTCCTAATTACTTCGGTATTTGTTTATAAAAAAGGAAATGGACAGTTACTTTATCTGATGGCAGTGTTTTGGTAATGCAATGTCAGTAGAGGATTAGCAGGTGCTTTGCCGACCTTTCGTGAGGAAACCTGCATGCCTGATGAGATTGAAAGTCTTTGAAGGTATGGGAAGTTCACCAACCCGCACTGGGCCAGCGCGGTGAACTATTGACCCATTACCCTCCCCGCCTGATTTTGAGGAGGAGACCCGTGCCCAGCAGTGGGACATTAAAGGGTTGATACTTTTGCCGACCTTTTAAATAATTACGCTCTTTTCTTGAAGGTCATATCGATTTGGGAATACCTGGGTAACAACTGATTCCATATGCTGGTAGTCCGAGGTAGGAAATACCATTAAAATCGTGTATTTGGATTTCCAGACATCGAGGTGGTTTGGGGGAAATTTGGAATTTGGATTTCATGTCTTTTTTCCGGATGGAGCTATGCTAATTGCCCTAGTGGCCTTAATACTTCATTGGATGAAGATGGATGCCCCTCGCCAGCTGTGGTGTGTGACTTCCACGGCTTCATGGCGTTGTATTTGTTCGCTCTTACGGGTCTATGTCACACCACCATTTGGATAAAATGAGACACCAGGCGCATTCCACCGCGGTGGCCTCAGCGGCTGCCACGGAATGACTTCATTATTCGAGAGGCAAGATCCAATATTGGACGTGGTATTTAAATTTGTAATTACGACTCTGATCATTTTAGTAGTTGCATTCCTACTGTATACCCCATCCCTGTCAGGGTTATTGCTGATATAGTGATGCATCAGCATATCCTGTGTTTGGTCTAAGTCTCTAGTAGAGGAGCAGTTCAGTTGATTTCCAGACTCCTAACGTGACGGTTCTGTTAAATAAAGTGATGTAAAATAAAATAATTTCTTTTTTTTTTTTAAGTGAAATTCGAAACAGTGCGTTCTCATGTGACTATATTAATCTTCTTTCCATGAACTAATCTATCCGCTATCATTCACGTAGGTATGTCCAATAAATATTACACAGAACAAACAATTCTTTGCTGAAAAACATATATATCAACCGTACAAATGGGTTGCTCTCGTCGTCCACACATCAACATGTTCCTGCGTACTGGATCTACTGGCAATTAAAAGTATAGATAGTACCGTGTCGGGAACAAATGGTTTGCTAGCCTCTAGCAATCATTCGGTGATCATCAATCAATCGCACGTGTCTGTCCACGTCTGGATATATACAGATTTTATATTAATCGTAATTTTCACTCGACATTTCGAGATTGTCTACAAATGCTGAATCCTATTAGGCCTACTAATGCTATTTTAAAGGCGAAAGTGTACATGCCTTGTATTTAGGCAGGAGCTATTGCAAAAAAAGGCTTGTAGTATTTTAATATATACACATAATAATTATTTCTGCATTTAAAAATAATCCTTACTGAACTATCGTAAGATATGATATCTGAGCCCAACATTATAGGAGAAGTTAAGACCGCTAGGCTCCGCTGGCTTGGCCATCTCGAGAGAATGCCGAATGGTAAGGAAAGCCTATGAGGGACAGACCCAAGGTCGTCGACCGGTTGGCCGACCCAAATACCGTTGGAAGAACCAAGTGCTAAAAGATCTACGTACCCTGGGCGTTGTAAACTGGGAGGAGATCGCTAAAGACAGGGCGCGGTGGCGCCATCTCGTGTCGGAGGCCAAGATCCACTTTGGGTCGTTGAGCCAGCGGAGTTAGTTTACTAAACTATGTCATTGATAGAAAGGTATATCAGCATTAAAAGAAATAGGTTTATGTTCGTCATGATGGATACTATTTAACGTCATCATCGTCATCAGCCATTGCTGAACATAAGCCTCTGACAACACTGCACGGAGATCGTTTAAAAATTTTATTCAATGAAAAATAAACCATGAAACAACGCGTTATCGTTTATATAAGTTTAAATATTTTTCGTCATAATTACGTTAATATCTGCAGAATTTTCATCCCGTGATGCCTTCGACCTATATTTTAAAATATCTCATAACTTAGCTTTTTCGTGAAGGCAAAAAATTTGAAAAGTTCAAAATTTTACTTGTGGCAATATTGTGATTTCCGTGAACAATTTGTTTAGGTAAATAGCCAGGGGTGATACTTTAATGTAGGTTTGTTTAAAATAGGGTTGCCACCCGAGTTTAACCCGGATTTGTCCTAGGGTATATTTGGGGCTAATTTCGGGACTATATCGTTCGAGTTTTAATTCATTCAAATATGAATTGCCAAGCACTTTATAGAAAATCGTCATCATCATCATCATCAACCTGTTATCCTTTATTATGAGTGGCAATAATAGATTATGTATCAATAATTTCAATAATGATGTTGTTTATTAATTGTACCAACGAACGCTTAGTGGGTATGGGTTTGGCCTCTTTTAATTTTTAAAATTTTCAATTTTAGATCAGAGTTCGATTTTGACCCCTTTCGTACAGTGAAATTTCTAAGTGCACTGACCAAATACCATCGCTTGATTCATCATCAGATTAAAAGTTTAAGCAATTTTCACTCATTTTTTTAACGTTTCGGATTTATCGCGATTTATTAAGATTTTTATGTGCCCAATGTTTCGCATACTTTACAGCAACTATGATCGCATGGTCCTTCCGTAGCCATGATTGCTTTAAAATAAAGGAAAGGTCGAGCATATAGGACAGTGAAATATAGCCCAATATCCTCCTTGCCTGATTTCATGGAGGAGACATATGCTCAGATGTGGGAGTGGGGAAATCAAATAAATACATTGCTATTGCTAGAGTGCCAAATAAGAGATGTTTTTTAACAGTGTACATTCAAATGTCTCCTAATATCATCACCGCTTAAGATGGATGAGTTTTTAGTGAATGTCCGGGTTTTTTTTGCTGACAGCCCTAGCTTAGATGATGGTGTTTACAGTAGGGTCGGCTGAACGAGATCTGTGACACTGAAACAAATGATGCGAGCTCAACCCTCCATCGACTTGGATAAGTGACTGACTGCGATACTTGGGAGTTTTGACTTGGGTTCTATAACAAAATGCGATACAATTTGAGTATATTAATATATCTTAGATGCTTTGTGGTAGTTTAAAGCATCGCGAAAAAATTATCACTAAAATATCAATGAGTGATATACACCAGACCACTCTCTTTTATAAATTACCAGTTAGTTGTAACGCTAGAAGAGATATTTGAAACTATCATCATCATCATCATCATAATCATCGTCATGACCATCATCATCACCGTCCTCATCAGCCTAGAACGCCAACACGACCGATCCCTTGCCACTGTAATGAAAACTATAGTAAAAGACAACTTACTCATTTTTGCACTACGAGTGCCAAATACATTATAACTCTCGCTAAAACGTGAATGGTCCTGACAGATAACGCGTCCCATGAATCAGAAATAAAACGTCTTCGAGGGAATTAGGAGACGCAATTACGTTTACTATAATGATTAACGTAACAAGTAAACTCGATTTGTACAAACAATATACGGAAATTGTTACATGTTTTATTAGCAGCTATCATTTTTTTTATTTTTTATTTTTATAGCACAGGAGGGCAAACGAACAGCCGAAGCCTTGCGACTATCGACGCCCATTAACATCCACACGACCAAATGTTATGCAGATGCGTTGCCCTCCTTTTCCCTATCCCCAGCATGGCACTACCTCTTTACAAAATCTATTTAATTTATATAAATTATAATGTAATGTCCCACTGCTGGGAACAGGTCTCCTCTCCTCCAGGCGATGAGGGCAGAAGGTAACTATGTAGTTCACCCACGCGCTGGCCCAAATACCTACAAAGACTTTCAATATTATGAAGAATTCATTTTTCTTTCAACTTAATAGCAACTATGGTCACAAGAGGCCACGAATCCTCCGCGATAATATTCACAAACGTCGTTTTATTATCATAATATATATTGCAAAATATTATTTTGTAGAATTTCTTTAATTAAAAATAAATATTTAAAAAAGGAGAATTTAGCATGCTATGCATACTAGTAAATTCACTGATTATAGAAAATTCAAAACCTTTCAATCATCAACATTAATAAAAACATATAACACGAATAAATGTTTAGATATATCAGTTTACAATACAAAACAAAGGAAATTAGCCGTCACAACTTCATGCAAAAGATCAAGTGGAGGCCCCAAAAACAATAGGAGGAGATCCCATTTCCATCCTAAAAACGTTTCCGATATTCAATAACACCGTACAAATAAGATCGCGACCCTGCCAATGTACGTATAAAATATTTATATCAATATGCAAAGAAGCTGCGAACGATTCCTTCGATTTATTCCCAATTTAGGAGTAACAGTCCAGGCGACCTATCTTAAAAATATTGGCCTGGCAGCCACGATAACATGCTTATTTTAAACATATTCTCTCGTTGTTGTATTAAACATATATTTCGTTTAAAATAAGAACACTTAAAACTTACTTCTTTAATATAAATCGAAGTTCATTTGGTCTAGTTATGCAAAGGTTTTTTTTTTTTTGTGTTAAGAGTTCAGTTTTATATAGCTTTTTACTCTGTGTAGACACAGACAACTAAAAATTGTTTGTTCTTGGCGAAATTCAAATCCCGACTCTGTGGATAACATGTCACTTAGCTATTAAGCTAGAAGCCATAAACAAAAGCCTATCAGAACTTTTTACTTATTTTTTCGTAGCGCCAAAATTGTGTACTTACTTGAACAAATCTACAACATATCCATTTTCACAGGCTTAGGGTGAACTTATCCTAAGAGGATAAGTGAATTTACCCAAAACGACACATGTCAATGTCATGGGAAAAGTTGAAAGTTTACAGTAATTTTATATTTTCCCAAATCGAGGTATCAGTCGAAGTCTTACGAAATAAACAGACGTTAAAGTAAATATTGGAATAAAATACAAAATAAGCTTCTTACGGTTCTATTTCAAAGGAAAAACATTTATTAAATTTCCCTCTGGCTTAAGTTACTGATCTTAATATCTTTATTATTGACGATTGAATTTTATTGCGTACAATCATCTTCATGGCTAAGGTATTTGTACTTCATAACAAATATGACTGGATCCTATCCTATCCTGGATATAACTCAAATCGCTAGGTGGGATTCGCACCTGAAAACTCATTTAGCACCTTAATCTTTAGTTAGTAACTTGCCTTTTAGTTTAGTAACTATTTACTATCATATTTATAACGTAAAAAGGTTCGTGTACGATCCTGACTACCAGTGGTGGTACTCGCTCACCGGTGAAGGAAAACACCAGTATGTGAATTTCACCAACCCGCAACGCATCGATGAACTATCGCCCAATTTCCTCCCCTGATTTCGAAGAGGAGACTCTTACCCAGCAGGGGGAAATAGTAGATGGGTTCATACTAGACTTTTTTACTTTACTATGACCTATAAAAACAGTTTATGTTGTTTATTCAGGCCTCAACACATCTTTTTTGCGACTAGTTAAATGTACAAACGGAATATTATTATAATATTAATATTACAATAATATTGGTATCAATATAATAATAATCATACTATATCTCCATAGATAAAGCGTCCATACGCTTTGTACACCATGTCAATCTGGTCCCGTGGTAAGTTTCCGAAGAACTTGTGTTAAGGGTAGACATAGGTAAGACAACGGAAATACATATTATATTCAATACATTTTATGTTAACACACAACATTTAAGATTTTTATTATATTATAATACACATATTTATTACACTTACATGACCCAGGAACACAGAAAACTTTTTGTTCCCTGGGGAGATTCGAACCTGCTACCACCGGCCTTGAGCGCCAACGCGCTAACAATTGAGCCTTATAGGTCGTCATAATTAAAAGAACATGTTTCATCGTCTATTAGATTAATAGAACATGTTGATTGAGTTATAAAATTCTCTCAAAACACCACCTTTATAATGATAAAGTATGTAATCATTACAGAACTTTATCTATCTTTGCTTTATCACGCTCGAGTCGCGCTGTGGAAATTAAGGCAACTATATTGGATGGGTCTTTGTTGACACCACTAACGTATTCTGGTCAGAATCGGACCATTCAATATAATCCTACAGGACTCGTTTGCGTGGAAAAAGACCGCGATTACCGCTGTTTACGCACAAAATAAAGTTTTCTTCCCATTGACTCGGAGATAAGGTGAAGCAGAGATTAAATTCGTTGTTTGTGGACCTAGCCGTGCAAACGAACCTAAGGGAAATTATTTCGAATAACGCAATGGTTTTATGTTAAGGTTCTTTTTGTTGGACATCTTGTAATGAGGTTTGTAATATCGTTGCGTTGATGGTATATTTTTTTAACATCACTATATTTATTTCATCAATAGAATTTAATTTCTTTCGACGCTTGAGTTTCAAGTTCTAGCTTATCGAAAGCTATAAGCATACATACAACGCAAACCTTACTGGAAATAATAATAATTTATAAAAATGGCTATTTCTATCCTCACACCTTTCTCAAGATGGGCCCTTGTTGTGGTGATCCTGTCAGTTTGAGTTTGGCAAAATACCAAAATCCCGTTGCCAGCAATGCCAATGTTTTGCGTAGTTTACGACACACAACTAAACCGAAGAAAGCCTTTATTTTCTTTATAGGGTTTTATTTGTATACCTATATCACATAAAGAAAAGAATTTATGTGTGGGAAAATTCTTAACAATCTCCAACAATGTTACCATAGTACCTGGTTTTACCTTTTTCATACGCTATTTTCTATTGTTCAACAGATCTTTGAATTTTATGTCAGGTTTAAGGTATAATTGTGGACCTTTGTCAAATAAAGAATTTATGAAAAGGAATTCTTAATACGTAGAAAAGAATACGCATTTCTTAATAACATTTAGTTTTAAGCCTACAATTTCTGGGCACAATTTCTTTTGTTGAAGGTAAAATTTATAAATTTTAGCAAATTGTTATTTTTTATAACTAAAAAGTCCTTATAGTTTATAAACTATAAGGACTTTTTAGTTATAAAAAATTATATTATAAGAAAGGCAAGTGTCAAAAAACGATAATATAATAATATGCAGGAATCTTAATTCCTGCATATTATTTTATATTATTATATTATTATTTATCTAATCTAAATTGAATCCTGAGTATGACTATAGAAAATATTAAGTACAAGAAAATGGGAAATTGAAAAATAAAAGTAAAATGCAAGATTTTTTCCAAGGTTTTATAAGTTATCGAAGCAGTTTTAATAAGTTTGTGAGCTATTTTTATTACCAAAAAAAAAATTTCAGTAATGCTTTTTCGTTTCTATATTTTCGAACCCAATAAATAATTAAATATATATCGCATTTACCTAACAAAAAACGCCCATCGACAGTAAATGTGGCCCAACGAAATCATGAAAAAGTCGTGAGCTACATAACACGAGAACACGTTTCGACGGTGGTCAAGATATGATCCCGCGTCCCGAGGGAAGACCCTAATTGGACGTGGGTTGCCTCACAATTGATTATTTAATATTTTCCTTAAATATTTTATATAACAATATTGAGTGAAAATATAACCTTTAGTCTTTTTGCAGCTTATAATATATTAGCTTATTATAATAATGAATAATGATAATATCTATGGACACTTTTACACCACGTGAATCTGGTCCCGTGATAAGTTTCCGAAGAACTTGTGTTACGGGTACCAGACAACCGAAACACATATATTTAATACTTTTATATTAATACATATATTTAAGATTTTTATTATATAATACACAAATTTAATACACATCCATGACCCAGGATCACTGAAAACTTTTTTGTTCCCTGGCGAGATTCGAACCCGTTACCTCCGGCTTGAGCGCCAACGCGCTAACCACTGAGCCACAGAGGTCGGCCTCGTCTCTCGTCTTAATTATATTATGTTATTAGCTGTATCACCGCTGGATTGCCTTTCAATAAACCTCAAGATGGCTGATCTCCCCACGCATCTATTATTTGCAGCAAGGTGATCATAATGCCACCTAATTGGAAGTCTACCGATTGAATTCAAATAGCAATTGAAAAAAATATATTTTGATACTCAATCAGTAGGAGCTTAATATATTTTGATGAATGTTACTCTCATTAACTAATTAATAACATTCATCAATAAGTTTAAGACATATAATGATAATAACAATTAGTTGCTACAACTTTTATCATCATCATCATCAGCCTCTATCCATCTACTCCTGAACATAGGCCTTTTTGTCGCAGTATTAATGCTTTTCGCATTTACTATGACCGGTTCCCTCAAAAGGACCTCAATGAATTTCCACTCACATCCGACATGGATCGGCCGCCGCATAATAACTTTTACTGATTATTACACTGTTTGTTTTACTGATTATTTATCAATAACCGCTTCCTTTGCATTAAGTATATAATTTTTATAACATGGACTTTACCCTAAAGTAACAACCCTTTTTATGTCCCACTGCTGGGCACGGGGCTCCTCCTCGAAATCAGGCGAGGAGGGTAATGGGCCAATAGTTCACCGCGCTGGCCCAGTGCGGGTTGGTGAACTTCACATATCTTCAAAGAACTTTACCCTAATAATTATAATATAATTGATAAGTAAGTACAACAATAAAAATTGTTATATAAATAATATAATATTACATTTATTCACTATATATAATACTAGCTGTTGCCCGCAGCTTCGCCTGCGTTAACTAAGATTTACAACGGGATCTTAGTACGCGAAATAACATTTTTTACACCTTGTGTCCGAAAAACCAAAATATCTTACGGAACCCTATTTTTATCAGATTATAATTTAGCCTATGTTAATCGTGGATAATGTAGCTTCCGAATGGTGAAAGAATTTTTGAAATCGGTCCAGTACTTTTTGAGCCTATTCATTACAAACATACAAACATACAAAAATAGGTACAAATCTTTCCTCTTTATAATATTAGTATAGAGTATTGATATAGATTTAGAGTTTACTAATTGTATAAAATACATTTAATTAAGTTTATCATAAAATTTAAAAATAGTACCATATTTATGGATACCACGTAATATAATATAGGAACTATTAAAGTGGGATCCATTCGTTTTGTAATCGCCTAACTATGAAAGTGTTAATACAAGAGTACATACAAGTTTTCTTCTAACCTTCCTGCATGTCTCATCAAGAGTGTTGACCTCATTGGCCACGAAATGACGGGTCGAACGATATTATACACACAACCTGTAATCAGTCGGCTATTACCGCTATCAGAAATCAATGCGATAACCGGTAATAGACACCGACCGACTCAACACCGAAACTGAATCTGTCGTGTGGTCTTTAGGTATTTATAATTACACTAGCTGTTGCCCGCAGCATCGCCTGCGTTAACTAAGATTTACAACGGCATCTTAGCGGGACGATATATCTTTACCGATAAATGAGCTATCGAACACTGAAATGTTTCATTAAAATCCGACCGATGGTTCCTGAGACTAGCGCGTTCAAATAAACAAACTCTTTAGCTTCATATCTTAAGGATTAAAAGCATGAGTAAAATAAACTCGTTTAAATGTAGTCCAAATAAAATCAAAATTTCTGAATAAAATATGGTTGTTGTGCCTCACTCGACATAGATATGTATAGTGTGTCGTGGACTTTTTTGTAGATATTTATAAGATCTACAATTAAATACAACATTTTATGGTTCTATCTTTTATAGTTTAGGCAGGGTACGCAAAATAAGTAACTTTTCTGGTTGATTTTTTACACCTCGTGTCCGAAAAACCCAAATATTTTACGGAACCATATTTTTTTCCAGAATAAAATTTAGCCTATGCTACTCGTAGATAATGTAGATTTTGAATGGTGAAAGAATTTTTGAAATCGGTTTAGTACTTTTTGAGCCTATTCATTACAACCAAACAAACAAAGTTTTCCTCTTTATAATATTAGTGTAGATAGATAGATTTCGCCATAACTTTAAAACCGATGGTCCAATTTTAATCATTCTATGTCGAAATGTTATCTACATAAACTGTACTTAGTGATAAAATAATTTATTTTGATAAGGATCCAAAGCATGAGTAAAATAAACGCGTTTAAATGTAGTCCAAAAAAATCAAAATATCTAAATAAAAAAATGGTTATTGTGCCTCACTCGACATAGATAGGTATAACGTGTCCCGGACTTTTTTGTAGATAATTATAAGATCTACAAGCAGTTAGAACATTCTATGGTTCTATCTTTTATAGTTTAGGCAGCGTACCCAAAATAAGTAACTTTTCTGGTTGATTTTTTACACCTCGTGACCGAAAAACCCAAATATCTTACGGAACCCTAGTTTATTCCAGAATAAAATGTATCCTATATTACTCGTGGTTAATGTAGCTTTAAAATGGTGAAAGAATTTTTGAAATCGGTCCAGTACTTTTTGAGCCTATTCATTACAATCAAACAAACAAACAAACTAAGTTTTCCTCTTTATAATATCATCGTAGATAATATTATGTTACCTTTATGTATTACATACACATAGAAGTAACCATCGAAATTAGTTTTTAAAATTTCTACTGTATTTTTTAGGATCAATGTCATAAATTCGAATTTGAAATATACGATTCTTATTTAAAATCTTTTTAACAATTATAATATGTTAAAATTGGGTGTCGTAGGTGCCAAGACGATCTTTTTCTTGCTGCTCACATCCAACATGGGAAAAAAAAACTTCATCGTCATTTTTTTTTCGAATACTCCAGGATATGGCAGTTATCTTTCAATAAACACTATGATGGCCAATACCCTGTTAGTCGCATCCAAAATCGGCTACTAGACGAAGATCGTCCCATCGAGTTTTAGGTCAACCAATCGTTTTTTGCAATTATGGCCTTCACTCTATGACTCTTAGTTATTCCTGGAGGCCTAGCCAAAATGCCATTAAGAAAGCGTTAGCGAAATTCGAAATTATAAAATGTATAGGTTGTGTCCATTCACGTGATTAGGCGTGGCCTTATGTCAATCCCATACATTTTATCATTTTCGAACTTCGCTAACGCTTTCTTAATGGCATTTTGGTTAGTCCCCCTGTTCTTCTTCCGATATCCACCGCCGCCTTATTATATGTAGTAGGCGATGAATTATATCTACCAAAAATTAACCATATTCTCGCGCTTAAACATAAACAGTCTGACTTACAATGAATAATAATCAATGTCTGTAACAGACAATTGTTCTAGTACATTCAACTTGAAGTCAATTGTGGCTTGGATTAACTACTCAGTGAGAACCCACGAAACTTCAGCGAAGAGATCATTTCGCTCTAATATTCAATTTAACTTTGACACTTTGCCCATCCAACAAAACCTCTGGCTTTTTACTTTAGGAATTATAAATGATAAAATTTTGCAACACACTTTCGTCCTTTTATCCCCTAAAGTTTAATTCATAAAATTCCTACGTTTTGGTTCATAGTCGCTGTCCATATTTTGAAAGTTCAAAATTTTTAGATATTCCAACTTTGAAATTTAGAAGGTAATCTAAAATTAAAACTTGGACACTAAAATCTGCTGGCGTGGGAATGACTAAACACGAAGTTGTTTTAATGTAAGTTGCAATATACTTAATACACTCATACAAATATTACAAACTATTACAGTCAGTGCAGTCGCCCTATTTAAAATATTATGTAAGGTAGTACTATGCTGCTTTGCAGCCAGATTGGGCCGGCACGACCTCACGACGAGGAACTTCTCGCTCAAATAAAATCGGCGTAAACTGACAGTTAAGCTGTCGCCTTTCGTGCGGCTTGTGAGTTTCCGGTGGCCCATTGGGTGGGATAGGGAAAACGAGGACAACGCTTCTGTATAACCTAGCTATATCTGGTTAGACTGGAAACCTATCTCAAATATTGTTGGGGAAAAAAGCTATGCAGAAGAGAGAGTTTAACGCCGAAAAATTAGCTGGTGGGCTAATAAGTTCTGTAATGGAGTTTTCGATCGTTGAGGCTTAGTTGATAGAACATGATCTCCGTACAGTGGTCGGTGTTCGCTGCGAAGAGCCGATGTATTGTAACGCTGACGGTCATCATCCTCGAATTTAGGCGAGGACCGTATCAGGACATTATCCCCGCACCCCCACGGGATTGGGAAGTACGCGTGTAAAGCCGCAAGGCGCTGCTAGTATGAGAATACAACGAATCGCTCGTCTACAACTTGAATATAATTTATATGAGAATATCACTTCTCCACACATCCACCACTTGACTAACTTTTGATTGAGTGCGCCAACTTCAGTTAAGACTAAATGTTACTTGAATATTACATATCATTTTGTAAATTTGTATTTAAAATTAGTAGTATATTTCAAGCGATTCGTGAATAGTCCCTTTTATGATTATACTAGCTGTTGCTCGCGGCTGCCCTCGCGTTAATTTAGATTTACGGACGTATCCGGTTTGATGATGATTATTTTTATAGCATAAGCTCGTATTGGTCTCAGCGTGATGAGATATAGCCTATCTAACACCGAAAGATTTTTTCAAAAGAACCAGTAGTTCTTGAGATTAGCGCGTTCAAGCAAACAAACTCTGCAGCTTTATAATATTAGGATAGTAAAGTATCAAACCTTTACGTCCCACTGCTGGGCACGGGTCGCCTCCTCGAAATCAGGCGAAGAGGGTAAATATTAGTTTTTTTTTTTTTTTCGAAAGGTCTAGACTTTTAGGCCAGATGGCCTTTAAGCTCAAAATATTAGTATAGATTTTAATAATTAAGCAGGCAAACGGGTAAAGGAGCCATGTAATGGTAATTAGGGTCCGAGCCTGAAACTAGCCCAGGCAATTCATACAAGTTTTGCTTATCGTGAGAAAATAGGTCTCGGTGCCTGTGATTGCTTGTCAAGCCCCCCAAAATACAGCAAAGCTGTTTCATAGGAGATACCCACAATATGGTAAACTGAAAGTGCATTTACCCTATCGTCTATATAAAACGAAAAGTCTTAAACACAAAATAAAGTCAAAAACCCTCGTTTAAAGTTGGAGAATGTAGTTATTATGCTCACGAAGCAAATTCTAAATATACTTTTTGGGGTTTCCATGAGAGGGTCATGACCTAGATGCTTTTGGATAAATAGGATTTGCAACTGCTTTTCGGTGGCCGAAAAAAATGTTTTCAATTTCTTCGAAAAACGAAAAATGAGAGACACAAGAAATGGTAATACTGAATTTTTCGATATCGTTATGTTTAATAAGGTATTTTTGTGCATTTATATACTGGGTTGTTATTCTTGTTTTATTATTTTATTCATCCGCCCTAAAACTGAAAAAAAAAACTAGTTCTATAAAGCTGAAGATTTAACTCAATTAAGCCATGCATTGGCGTTCATTGAGGGAGGCCTATGTTCAGCAATGGACGGATAAAGGCTGATGATGATGATGATGAAGCAGTAGAAGGCAAGCATTTCGTTAAATCGAAACTCTATTTCGTAAGTGACGTTTAAAAAACTATTCTAAAAAAGACGACGACATCATAATAATATTATCAACGATAATTATTATAAATATCTCTAATACAATATCTGTACTAGAGACCAAATTAAGCAAAATTAACTTAATCAGTACACTAAACAAATTATGCAGTGTACTGTAAATTTTACGTAACTAAACCACCCGTAGATGTACAAAATATCGGCTTACCACTAAAATTGATCCAAATCTTGTAATTTTAGATTAAGATTTAAGTACCAAAACGCTGGCTTTAGAACAAAGGCTTGCTAACGGAAGAAGATCTGGAGTAGATTACCAAGATATTCATAATAGTAATTCCTTATCAGCTCAGACCTATCTTCTATTTATCCTTGAAACATTGTATACTCCTTGTAACGTAAAATTCGTAGTACTACATTGTTCCAAATATTATAACAACATACTTCATATTATACCCTAACATTATGAAAACAATTTCAAATGTTACATTTGGATAAAATAGCATATTATAGTGCAATAAATATTTTATTATGACCATTATATTAGAAGCATTATATGAATAAGAAAAAGATATAGGTACATATCTGCATAATATTATTGTAAGTTTCCCAAATCTATGCACAAATATTCTCATGGGTATAATAAAATTGTAATTCCATGCAAGGAAATTATATTAATTGTCATAAATCTGTTACCTTTGTAAAATTTAAGCGTGACTTTGTTTCACTTTGATTGACATTTAGATTTTTCCAAATTTTTTTTAGGAGACAGTGGGACTATTTCGTTGAAAAGTTGCGAACAATAAATGTTTCGCCAGGACACATGTAATTATTTCCTAAACAGAAGTAGATGGCACTCCACAAAGTACAAATAAATGTGTCGATAATCTCAAAGCATTGCTGGTTGATTCAATTTAACAATTTAATTTATGAAACCTTACCAGTGATTTATTAATTAGTGTAAACTAGATCACTGTTCTCAACTTCGCTTGAGCAATATTAGCAAAGAGCGTAGTTTTATATTATTTATATTAAACCCGTTGAAACCTTTGAGCAGTCTTGTATCTGACAGGCAAATTATAAGATATAATTCTTAATAATTTCATAAAAGAATGGAACGATTCATTTTATATTACTTAGAACTTTATTCCTTTCATAATATTAATTTGTAGGAAGTAATACTAAAAGTTTTCTTTGCTGTGCGGCGTCGGTTTTGTATTCTAAGTCATTTATTTTTATTCTGATGTTTTATATTCTTGACTCGTTTAAAGTATCATGTTTCAACAGAAGACGTCCAAATACTAAATGAAGTGTTCGTTTTATTATATTATTGGCGTTCATTGGAATAGGTGGTCGTGTATCGAAATCGTGGGGACTAATTAGTAGCGTCGGACAGTCCACCTTTATCTGAAGAACTGGCCTTTCTGAGGCCAGTCTGGGGCCTGTGTGTGTTGTCAGGGTTTCTTTAACTTATTTTAATAATTTATAATAATGATATTTTTTATTCTAGAATTTAAAAGTTTGACTGTAACAGATTTTCAGCTGTAAAGATTAAAAACCTTTTTAATCTTTACAGCTAAAATAAAATGTACTGCCTTAGTAAAATGTGTCCCGTATGCGTTTTCCTATCCAACTAACATATAAAATTTTAAAAAATCAGTTGTCTGTTATGTCGGTTTACTGACGATAGTTGAACGTGACAACGTCATAAGAAACTACTGTCATGTTTTTTTCGTGCTTGCAGCCGGCTCTTGCAGCGTCAAAAAAAAACATCATTGAATTGAAGACAATTATTATAATAATATAAGAATAAAAAGGTATCAATCTATATTATATGCCCAGTGCTGGGCAATAATTATTTCCTCCTCGAAATCAGATGAGGGCTATCTTCAACAAATTAAATCTGCTCGTGGTTCCAAGTCCAGCACATTGAAAAGAACGGTATAGGCAAGCATATTCTATATAATACCTTCTATCTCTTTTCGCATAGAATTGACTTAAGCAAATTTTGTCATAAAGAAGTATTAAAAGTGAAAAAACTTTGCAATATTCGATATGAATAATAGCGAAGAAAATATGAAAAGTTTTTATAGCACTTACATTTAATGAATATTGTTTTAACGGCTATAAACTGTATTCTGAACCAGAGCAAAGTAATTTCAGAATCCCTTCGCGCTCCGACTAATAATAATGTATAATATAAAAGTCCTAAAAATGTTTCCTCATTAAAGATTTACAAACGTTTCTTTCGTATCTGATATTTGAAAAAGTGTTGCGTCCTATAAAACTACCAAATCACTATTAGGCGACATGATCTTATTTTTCTTTTTGCGATTTTATTTGTATGGTAAGTTGTCTGGCGGTGTTTTATTTTATATTATTATTTTTGAAGTCTTCTTGTAATTCAATGAACAAATGCTGCACGTAGAAAAAATTATGACTCATGTTCACGTTCCACCCAAGCCGAGCATACAAATGAGAGCGCGCAACAATGGATAGAGAGGCACGATCGGCCTAAGCTTTCGGTTTGTGACACATTATGACGTTCGTAAACGGACGATTAACCAATTTTTTTTTATTAATTAACGAAATGAGAAAAGGTTTAACCAAACTAGTGATGTAGATATTTTATAGGTTCGAAGGGGAACTTCGTATATGATGTCGAAATATCGAGCTCCGCGAAATAAAACCAAAGAACATTGTAAATAATCCGTTTTAAATAGTAGTTAAAAATATTTGAATGTTAATTTAAAATATCTTAAAGGAGGGCTCACCTGACTCTTTGCACGGCAAAGGATTAAAGTACGGCGTATACTGCCACTATGGAAGTATTTAACTTATGTTGGACAGTTTTGTACTATAGTTATGGTTAATACTAAATCTTTATTTATATAATTCTTCTGTACATGTGTTGACAGTGAACTCCTCCTAAATGGCTGCACCGATTTGAGTGGTTTTTTTGTGTATCTTTAAGTAGATTCGAGGATGGTTTAGATTAACAAATCATCCCAACAGATGGCGCTGCAGTTGGGATTCAGGTTATTTATCTATACTGCAACTAAACAACTGGATCTTTTTGTATCTCAAGGACAACGTCTGTCGGGTCCGCTAGTTATTTATAACAAGCAAATATTATCTTAGATTATGAGGGTATTTCAAATCGATCTGATATAAAATAAAGAAAACACAATTCTATCATCGCGATTGATGTCTCAAGCTGAGTTATATCGAGCGGAATTCCAACTGGAGTTTTGGTTTCGTGATTTCATTGCTATTAAGGCGCCCGGGCCGTCCAACGTTTATTGTTGAAGATACGAGTGGATTTGTGGAAGCAATTTCCTTTATACATTTTGTTTTGTCCTTTTCGCAACAGTTTGACGGTCCACTTCGAGTAGAGTTCGATTTAACTGAACCCTATCGATTGAGAGATATAATTATATACGCCGATCACGTGCTAGATTGAATGAAAACTAATTTAAGAGTAATGAAGGGAAAGGTTAACACTACGGTATGTGCTTTAGAAAAAATCTAATGGGGTTGAGATTTCGCCTGATATTAGTTTTTTGTAGAGGTAAAATAATATTTATTTATTACCATGCTTAGAAAGAGATTAGTTACTTAATGTTCCTCCAGACTTTTTCCGAAACGTCAGGCAAAAAACATAATAAGCCGCGATAAAAACCATAAAAGTTGTTTCATTACTTAATATGAGTAAAATTCGCGTCAACACAAAATAATTAAAATTATTTCTTCTTTATCAAACAGGCCTGAATGAAGCTTTAGAAATTAGGATTGCGCATTTTTTTATATTTTTCCACATAAAATATACGAAGTATTGTTTCGAATATATTTTAAACAAATAGGTTTAGTTCTTAGGTTATTGATACGAAAAAATTACTACTTACTTACTTACTGTTGCGGCTCAGCGACCCAAAGTGAGTCTTGGCCTCCGAAACGAAAAAATTGTAAACTATATTTTGAAAGGAGCAACCCAACAGAGTTTATTGCTGAATTCTTCATATTTACTATACTATATTACTACTACTATAGTACTACTATAGTAGTATGTATTGTTTGTATTTAATTTTTTTTGTAATAGAATATTTGAAAAGACTAGTTCCACTGAGTTTGTTTCGCCGGTTCTTCTCAGTAGACTTGCTTTGGAACCGGTGCTAGACTCAATTGACGTTTAAAAAGACTTCGATGGTACTATTTTGAATAAAAAAAATTGACTTGATTTTTGAAAATTGTTGTTGATATTTTCTTCAGAGTATTGAACATTCGGTTGAACTAAACCCATTTGATCAATCAATAAAATACTCTATTAAGAACTTTTTAATGAACCATATTTTACGATGTATTATAAAAACAATAATTCAACGAATCATCTCTACAATTTATCGTCCCAATCAAATTTATGTTCAGCGCCGCGGCCATAATGAAAAAACATAAATTCAACAAAATTAAGGTCTTGTTCTTTTGACTGTAGAATTAATCTAAATACTTTTTTTTTTTTTTTTTTTTTTTTTTTTTTAATTCTTTATTTAATTTAGAGATTTTAGTACACAAGAGTGACTATGCCAATCTCATAGTGCTTATCTATATTATAATACAATAATCATAAATCTAAATATAATTAATTAATTTATACTTATAAAAGAATACAATATCTTTGCTGCTTTAGATGTCGGATCTAAATACTTTATAATAATTGTCCTGTGTATTTTGACATTTTAATCTCTTCAAATTTATGACCACCAAATTTGAGGATTAATCATAATATTATTGAGGGTTTATTATAATTGTTAGATTTATGACTTCAGCCATCCAACGGCAGATGAAATACAAGGATGACAATATTATTGATTTTCCTCTCTAAATTACTCTAGAAACTTCTTTTTTCAAGGTTGGATCAGAAACCTGCATGGGTCAGCTCATTCTCAACAAAAGCTGCCAGTTTTGTATTATTCTAAGAAAGATCTCTAAAGCATACTTTGCATTCATGTCTTGTTCAGTTTTTGTGACACTAAAAACTTCATTACAGTAAAAAAGTACTGTTTAATGCAATCTGCATATATTCAAAGGATCCACCCATCTCCAAAAATAAATATATAAACAAGGATCTCATATAAAAAAGCGCCAGCCAGTAGAGAGCAAATAAAAAACGAATTTTCACGTTTTATTTACAAACTCGGTGTTGTCATTCTATTTAAATACATGATCGAGGATTGCACGCTCAAAGATTCATGGTGCGACTCCTCGTCTCTGGAATGTGCTTTTCAGGGTAAAAACGTGCAAAAGTACTGCCTCCTTTTAAGTCAAATAAACAGGCGTCATTCAAACGGGGCAAACCTTGGGTCTGTCGTCTCGGCCTTCTCTTTATTCCTCAAGTTTGTGTCACTTTTACCCTCGCCTACTTTTATAAGGAATGTTACCTTACGAGTTTTGTTAGGATAAATACTACAGTTTATATTCTGTGACCCTCCGAAAAGGTACAAGTCAATCCTTTTATTGCGCGTAATAAAGTAAAGGAATTTGTGATGGCGATGTATCAATGGGAATAAAGTGAGCACAAAAACGCTTCGATTTGAGAAATCAATCAAGGCCCAATCGCACAATCAACGTGCGTGGGCCGGGCGGGCTAATCAGACTAATGGTCACTGGAGGGCCGCTTGGGCCGGTTGGGCCGCTTGGGCCGGAACCACCGCAACAAATCACAACAATAACAGGCCGTGATCGATTACACCATCGGATTCAATGTCATATACTTTATATTTATGCTCGTAACTTTATTATCGCTTTACAAATATACTTACATCATTTGATGGATTATTTATGATGAATGCATTTAGTGAGCTTATCGTGATAGTATAAGCGATGCGTTAAACGGAAAGGTGTGATAACACAAATTTATTTATAATACTTTCAAAGTATTATCATAAAAAAGTATCAACCTATATATTATGTCCCACTGTCTCGAAATCAAACGAGGAGGATATTAAGCCATAGTTCACCGATGCGTTGGCCCGATACGATTTTTTGAACATAACACACCTTCAAAGACTTTCAATCTTATCATCGGTCGAGTTGTGTGCTCAGGTTACTGGCCACTTTCATCATCATCATCATCATCATCATCAGCCTTTGTCCGTCCGTCTTTTTTTCTTTTACGCCGGGAAATGCACTGACGCATACCGCTGGGGAGTGGGTCTCCGCAGGCGGGTATGTGGAACTCGCTGCGCCCGAAAGATAATAAGTGGACGCAGCTCTACCCACTAAAACCCGGCGAGTGCCATCAATTCCACCTTAGGTGAGGTACGCCCGGACCTGCTAGCAACAGGGCACCTCAAAAGTTAGTTAGTCTCTCAGGGAACCGATGCCACCTCCACAGAGGGGTTGTCCCGCAGCACAGAACTACCCCTCCCAACTGCGGGACAGTACAATGAGGTGAGGTTCCCGTCCCGTCCCTTGACCCCTGTTATTTTGCCCCTCTTCTTGCAAAAGAGGTACAAATAGCCCCTCGGCTAAATTTGCTTCGTCCAAGGTGTTGGGCTCACGCTGGGCTACTGAGCCCCACCGCCACGACATGACTGCTAAACATAGGCCTGCCTCAATGAACGCCAAGACACTTTACTAACTTAATTATTTCATTTCCTAGTACATGTAACACAAGTCCTTATAAACTTACGATAGGGCTAGGTTAACGCGGTGTGATAGTGGCATTATTAAAAAAACATTATCCCGTCTGCTTCTATGTTGAGAACTCGACCGTGCATTTACGAGATCGTTAAATCTACGTCAAATTAATCGTTAAATTTTAAGATACTTCCTCCAGTACCGTATAACGCATTATTTTAATACTCTCATAATGATAAAAAACTTTGATAAAATTTCTTTTAAGCACAAGTGTCCATAAAAAGTTATAAAATTAAAAGTTGGCCAAAAAATAAGAGTTAAATTTGCTTTAATCATAATATTAATGTAAAATACGGTAAAAGTTATGTTAAAAATATGATATTAAATTGAATTATATTTGAAAATAATATCAACTAAGCAGCGGGCACGTCTGTTACTAGGCCTCTCCATAATCCGACTAACATAATATTAAACATATTGATCACAATTCCGCCTGTTCTATGACAACTTCTCAGACATTGTGAAACGGTATGCTTTATTTAATTTGTTTTTAACCAACTTAGAGAAAGGAGGTTCTATATTTATAATGTTTATTTTTTTAAACATAATAATTTCATTTATGTAAATCCGTCCGACAAAAAAAAAGTAAAAGCATCAACCCATATATTATGTCTCTCGAAATCATAGGCGAGGTTATTGGGCCATAGTTTACCGATGCGCTGGCCCAATATGGATTCTTGAGCTTCACACACCTTCGTTCATTATAATGAGTAAAATTATCTGTCGAAAATAAATGTAGGTATATGGTTCAGATCTTTCCCTATAAAATTAACCACAAAGGATAATAACTTTGAACTATCTTATTGTAAGTCTATATTTTTTTCAGTAACAGTAACGCAATTAATGATTGAGATAATATTATGTAAAGTATTATCCGATAAAGGAGAATCAAATAATCAATATTTAAAGCACGTAAGCCAAGCCGACGTAATTACTGGGTCAAGGCGATATAATTTATATCCATCGATTATTTGAAACTCAATAATCCTTAAGGGCCAACAATTCAACTATCATTTTTACTCCCGACGTCACACCGGTGTCGAGTTAGCGTCTGACCCGCCGTGTCTAGCCCGACGTTTATGAAGTAGGGGAAATGGTGCCTTAAAATACGATACTTAAATATTATTGCTATGAAAAATATGATTTTGATAAATTAAAAATATATCACTTAAAACAGACGATGATGATGATGATTGTTAAAGTAATTTTACGTTTGTAATTCAGAACTCAATATTTCGACCTTTGGCTACTCAATTACTGCTAAAGTTGCTATCTATTGCCATTTATTAAGCCTTTTCTTTTTATTTTGGAATAGATGAAGCTACAAGAAATAGGAAATAGGCGTAAACTCTCAATCCAAACGTGACTTTATTAATGAGCGTGAAAGAATATAGTCAAATGTACATAGCTTTCAAAATTATAGCAATAAAATATGTTGAAGGTGATTGCGATGTACAACGTCTAGATAAATAACATCATATTTAACAAAAATCTAAAAAGCAAAGACAACGGAATAAGTGCTAGCGCCAATTACATGTCGCATCATAAATCTTAAGGGATTAATAAGTTATCATATTACCTATAAAATACCAAAGGTGCCGGAGGGCCGTAACACTTCTGCGAAACCGGACCCTCCGCCTGACACTAACTCGCCCAGACAAGATATCACAACACCGTGTTTCTCCGTAACATGCCCACAAATTAGTATAACTTTACACCTCTTTATATCTTTTTTATCGTACAACTTAATATTATTCAGTGTACGACACGATTGTGTCTTATCGTGCCCGACGTGGCGTTTAAAACACAAAAACACACATGAAATATGACGGGTTTCTGACAGTTTGACACGGGTAAAGTGTTCGGTACACTTCATTAACTTTTCGGAAACAAAATTCTTGAGACATTGTGATTTCGCACATAAAAGAGTTCCAAAACTACTGACGCAAATAAACGCGCACTAACAAGGGTTTTGCATTTAAGCTTTATGCTTATCAAATAATGGATAATATGTCGAAAACCAAAAAAAAAAATGGAATAAAACCAATATTCCAGTATTATACTATTTATTTTAAAGCTATTTGTAATAAACGAAATATAAAAAGTTTATAATCTGACAGCTGAATGTAGTACATAAAATTGAACGCTTAATATTAAAAAACATGCAATAAGTAACAGATATACAAATACTTAAATGCCCACCGTAGACTGGAAATTGAGTGAATAGAAGCTACATATAATGACAGCATTGTGGTATCTGAAGCAAGTAAGCTATTATATTTCTAAGAAGCTCGACAATGGACCACAGCTTTGCAGTCAGCAATACAATAAGCAGCTGTTGCGTTTATTCTGCACTAAGGTGTACAGATGACGTAGGGATAAGGTACCTGTCTATAACCACGCGACTTTATAACACGCGCAACATTTTATTTAAGTAATTTAATATTTTTATTATATAATTTACTATAATACCTAATAATAATAATATATTAAATGTAGAATATGATATAATATATACATATAACAAATACAATATGTTCAGCATTGGGCGTATAAAGGATGATAATGATGATGATATTATATTATTTTAATTTAATATTTTTATATTAATTTAATTTAAAATGCGGTTTCAATAATGAGATTGCTTACGTTTGATAAGGATCATTGTATGGTAAAATTTATGTATTGTTACCTATTCTGTTTTTGCGTAATAATGGTAATAATGTATCGAAAATATCACCTGATAACGTAGTTCAATGTTGGAAACATTATTTTGTTCATTACAATATATTTCAGCAGTTTTTTATGTAAAATGATTAAATTAATTTTAAATTATAAATAATATAAGTATAGACAAAACAAAGACACTTAAGAAATAAAATATTATATGTACTTACTTATTTACTTATGTCAATCAAATGTAGAGTGTTATTTAATATATTTTAGACGTAACTTTCCAGAACCCTACAAGAATTAACAAAAAAAAATATTAATACATAGTAAAAAATTATACTATTTCCATTTCTTTATTTTCTCGATGACAGTTCTAATTTGATTGTTTTAGTGTTGTGACCAAATAAGTATGTAATGATATCATCATCATCATCATCAGCCTTTATCCGTCCACTGTTGAACATAGGTCTCCCTTAATGAACGCCAAGACGACCGATCCCTAATGATATCGATAGCATAAATTTATTATATTTTGAAAAAAGGCAAATATATCAATAACATTCAAATATTATTTTTTTCGTGTCGTTTATTTCGTTTCACTGTCGAGTGTCAAGAGTCACAGTTTTACAAGAGCTTCAAAAATTTTAAAGATATTGTCATTATCAATCAATAAAATAAATACCAACATATTTAGATTACTATAACACATTATATTATGCCTCACATTATATTTTTTATTAGAAAATTGTTAACGCACGTATTACAGATATTTAAAATGTACATTATTAAGGGGTGGAGACCTGGTGTCCTGAAACACAGGCCCCGAGCCTAGCTTAGGCACCAGTCTCCCACAATATTAATGCTAATGTTATTATCTATGTACCGACCAAATTCCGACTTTACAATAGTGTGGTGAGAAAATAAATATTATTATTATTATAATTAATACGTGTAACATCTTGTAATGTATTATGATATAAGTTAATAATAATAATAATAATATAATAATAATAATATCTTTGGACGCTTTTACACCACGTCATTCTGGTCCCGTGCTAAGTACTCGAAGAGACTTGTGTTACGGGTACCAGACTACGGAAATACATATATTTAATACTTTATATATTAATACTTATATTTAAGATTTTTATTATTATAATACACATATTTAATACACATCCATGACCCAGGAACAAATAAACTTTTTTTTTTGTTCCCTGGCGAGATTCGAACCCGCTACCTCCTTGTGCGCTAACGCGCTAACCACTGCGCCACAGAGGTCGTCGTCGAGTAAATAAATTTGTACAAAAGTATCCAGCAGTAGTTTAGTTTCTTACATCTTATAAAAAATATATCGGGTCTGTTATCGTGTTACGTTTATCGATATAGCCTGTCCCTATAGGTTTCTCCGACTCTGCTATAACCTTGTACGTGTGAAAACGTCACATTTTTATAAAATAATACATACATAATGTAAAAAAGACGCTCTTTCAAGTTTTCACAGGATCTGTCATCGAGAAAATAAAGAAATGGAAACAGTATAATGTGTTTTGAAGTGCCTTTTATCCTGAATATTTGTATTTTTTCGTATGAAGCTATTAAAAAACAATAGCTTATGTCACCAACACTACTTACTACACTAAAAGCTTTTAATTGATTTGGTCATAGGCAAATTTATAATTTACGTTATATTCAAAACAAACATTTCAAATAGACACTTCGAATTTTATAGCTGTACGAATTTAGTGGAGAAAATCGAGCAAAATACCATCTGGGTACTATAGCATTATTCACGTACTTCTATGAATTTTTATGCGCCAGCCGCGAGCGATCGGCCTCAATGGCTGAATGGCACAACGAAAGGCCAGAATATAATAGCAGCGATGACAAAAGTGGTCGAGCTAACCATTGATTTAGATTTCACGCCGGGACAAAAAGACAAAAGTTTTGTATAGCGGCTGGCTGTCATTGGAATTTTGGTGAATATAAAGATACTTGTATGTTAGTCTAAGTGATAAGTTGAAAATGGCGAAAAATAGAGATAAGGCTCTTAAAAATACGTGCGATAGCTCATTTGATTCGGAATGACGTCTAGAAAAATGTATCGGAAATGTGTATTAGCACACAAAAAATTGCAAAAGTTATAAACAAATTAAGTTGCAAAAAAAAAGGTATTTCGTTTTTTGTTAATAACTCCGAAATTATTAACATTTCAGAAATTTTGAAAAAAGATTCTTAAAGAGGAGGAAATTTCCAAAGAAAAACTCCCGACTCCCGGAATTCTATCTCCATTATTTATAATTTTAATTTAACGCTGAAAATAGGCCTCCGCGCGGCATTTTTAGGTAGCGCGCGCGGCTTCAAAACCGAGCACGTCACACTAATTATTTTTTTTAAGGTATTAAATATTAATTTAAAAATTTAAAAAAATTATGGTGTATTTCGAACACTTCAAAGAATTTGCTCCCGTTGGAAATTTTACTCAAAGTTAATTTTTCAACAAATTAGACAAATGTTAACTAACGAAATTTTTTCGAACTTCCGTCCTTATTGCACATTAAAAAAAATGTTTAAATAATTGTCGTATAAATTTTTCACTTCGTGGAGCCCTTCATATAAATATACTTAACAAGATCGCGCCATAAAAGTTTAAAAAATTTTAATACTTTGTTTATAATAATTTTTTAACTTGAACAAAAAACTATGGATTTCTAGTTTTTTGTTAAAGTTATGGCGCGATCTTGTTAAGTATATTTATATGAAGGGCTCCACGAAGTGAAAAATTTATACGACAATTATTTAAACATTTTTTTTAATGTGCAATAAGGACGGAAGTTCGAAAAAATTTCGTTAGTTAACATTTGTCTAATTTGTTGAAAAATTAACTTTGAGTAAAATTTCCAACGGGAGCAAATTCTTTGAAGTGTTCGGAATACACCATAATTTTTTTAAATTTTTAAATTAATATTTAATACCTTAAAAAAAATAATTAGTGTGACGTGCTCGGTTTTGAAGCCGCGCGCGCTACCTAAAAATGCCGCGCGGAGGCCTATTTTCAGCGTTAAATTAAAATTATAAATAATGGAGATAGAATTCCGGGAGTCGGGAGTTTTTCTTTGGAAATTTCCTCCTCTTTAAGAATCTTTTTTCAAAATTTCTGAAATGTTAATAATTTCGGAGTTATTAACAAAAAACGAAATACCTTTTTTTTTGCAACTTAATTTGTTTATAACTTTTGCAATTTTTTGTGTGCTAATACACATTTCCGATACATTTTTCTAGACGTCATTCCGAATCAAATGAGCTATCGCACGTATTTTTAAGAGCCTTATCTCTATTTTTCGCCATTTTCAACTTATCACTTAGACTATGTTTTTTAATCGCTGTTTGTACTCATAATTGGAGCTATTGTTATTTATTTGACATGGGCATGAAATTCAAAACTATTTGCACACACGAGCTTATATTATACAATATAAAATAATAAAATGTGTGCTGGCAGTATTTATTGTTTAGATAATTTTTTTTATTACATTAATGGATAATTATGTGAAATAAACAAGCTCAAATTCTCTAAGTTTTCTACGAATGTCACGGGATTTTGTGAATTACCAATAATAAATATATATTACCGAACAATCACACCAAATTAACCTAGCCTCGTGGTAAATCGAAAAAACCCGGGTTACGGGTAGGGACGGAGATAAATTTAAGATATATATACGAACATGGACTCGGCCTCTTGTGATGGACTCAGCCCCTTGTGCAAGAGCTCCCGGGTTCGACCCTGACCCCCCGTGTGTGCCATGAAATGGGTTTTTCTTAATTTCTAAGTGCACCCCAAACACGAGACCATCGCTCGCTCACCGTCACCGGTGAAGGAAAAAATCGTGAGGAAACCTGCATGCCGGGTGAGATTGAAAGTCTTTGTAGATATGTGAAGTTCACCAACCCGCATTGGGCTAGCGCATCGGTGAACTATGGCCCATTACCCACCTCGCCTGATTTCGAGGAGGAGGCCCGTGCCCAGTAGTGGGACATAAGTATATAGGTTCAATGAATAAAAGAAATGACCCGGTAGAGATCGTTCAAATTATCCGGTGGTACTTGGCGCGATTCGAACACCCCACCCTACCCAAAGTCCAGGAGCCGAACCGCTCGATCAGACTTCATAATAACTTGTATACATTTATTTTATGTAAGCTGAATACATAAACTGTTCGATATGCCTCCCGATGGTATGTGATCGACGTCACCCATTAGTATAAAATTCAAAGTTCATTTTGAACTAGCCTTAAATGAGTTGCATTTAAGTCTCGGTGCCATAAATTGATAATAATATTATAAAAATAATAATATCAATGGACGATTTTTACACCACGTCTATCCTGTCCCGTGGTAAGTACTCGAAAATACTTGTTACTCTTGTGTTACCCGTAACGAGTACCAGACAACGGAAATACATATATTTAATACTTTTTATATGAATACCTATATTTAAGATTTTTATTATATAATACACATCCATGAACCAGGAACACAGAAACATTTTTGTTCCCTGGCGGGATTCGAACCTGCAACCTCCGGCTTGAACGCCAACGCGCTAACCATTGTGCCACAGAGGTCGTCAAATAAATATAATAAATTAGTTTGCCTAATGTGTAGTTCTATTCTGACCTTCTTTCCCAAACACAGCACAGCTCCTGCGTGGGAGAAAAAAAGCAAGTTGGTTGGTACCCACTACCCATGCATCCAAAAACGCGGCACAGCGCAACTGTTCCACCTACCAACCATAAATTTCATATTTTATGTTATAATCACATCTTCATATGAAGTAATATCCAAAAGTGGACGACGATACAAAACAATTTTTTACATTTAATTGCTAACTTTAATATTTAAGTTGTAATCATAAAATATTTATTTGTCTTTTGCTTTTCATCACAAGTTATTACAAATAATTTCCTAAAACGTCTCACCTATTTTTGATGTACTGGAAGAAAAAAAGAAGAAAATTAGCATTTGAAAAGCGAGTTTCTCAAACTAGAACAGACATATTCATAGCAAAGCACTTCAGTAGAAAGACTTTTCTGGGGCTAATGTAAAAAGCCGCGTCCAAAATTTGCAACATGTTACGTAGACCTTGCACCGCTACCTGCTACTTTGTGACATCTTGATGTAGGGCTGTCAATTGTCCGATTTTTTTATCTGTATTATATTTTTGCACCAAGATTTGATACTACTTAGTCGTGTTTTTATGTGTATTACTTTTTACTCCTATTTTTTTATTTGTATGAGTAAACTAAAATAAACTAAAGTTTAATAGTAATCAGATATAATATATTGCTTTCAGTGATTATAAGTGAATGATATCAAATAATAAGTTGTCTTCCCTTACGCAGTTTCTATTTCAAAAATTTAACATCCTCATTACAAACTCATCGGTGTAAGCTCAATTGTACTACAGTTACGACATACTATGTTTTAAATGAAACAATATTTAAAATAACGTGCCATCCTTTGGAATTGCTAGCTATATTTGGTAAATAAAATTTGCATTAGTAATTCTAATGAATGAAGTAAGTACTGTAGAAACTCGATTATCCGGACCTCAGTTATACGGATTCGTGATTATCCGGACTACCGACCGACCGGGCCCCTATACTGAGAAAAATCCTCAATAATGAAAAATTTCTATCCAAATATCCGGCCAAGCTGGCATGCGCCCCGCGGAATCACTGCCCACGCCATTCACTATTGTTTAAGTTAAAATTTACGGATTTTATCGCGGTTTATGAAGTCTTTGCAAGCCCAACGTTTTGGATACTTTACATAACCATGGTCACGGGAGGACTCCCGTCAAATGATAATTACCAATTATTTTAAACCAAATTAATCTTACATATTACTACTTATTCTATTTCATGATTACCAAACGCAAATTGTTAAATACACATTATAATTTCTTAATAAACATTGATTTTCGTTAATATATTATATTTGTTATTTTTAATAAACACATAACATTACGTACTACATACCTATGCACAAGCCCCGCTATTCTTCCTACATTAGATTATCCGGATTTTCGATTATCCGAATGCCTAACGACTCCGAATTAGTTCGAATTAGTCCGGTTAATCGAGTTTCTACTGTAATAGGTTATTTATTTCGGAGGTAAGACGTAGAATGACAACAATTACTTAAGTCTAAACAAGCATCAAGTTATTCACATTAAATAAAATTTGTATAAATGTGTAATACTTAAATTCAGCGCCGAGATCTGGATAAATCTCGTAATTTACCTGAATTGGGCGGGAGTCGAACCCGCGACTGCTGCATGTGTCGCTCAGTTACCATTTAAATATAAAATTACTCCATATGAAACAAAATTAAATTGTATAACTATATTGTTCATTTAATTCCTCAAATCATTTTTTCTTAAAAACAACAACTTTAAGTAGTGATTGTCATAAAATTTTCAATTAAAACATTTTTGGTATTGATAGAATGAATTTATATTGTGTAGCAATTAAACAAAATACTTATGATGCTAATTCTATACCAATTAAATTTGTACAAAAAAAATACTATCGCTCGAAGACTGAATACAAAGTAGACATAATAATTAAAATTATCTATGTTTGAGTCATGTCAATTTGCATCTGTTTACGTTACACAGATAACCTTGCTTATCAAAATCAAACAGGTGACAACCCTAAAAGCTTCATCTGCCACTTGAACGATCGAAAGGTACGACGGCGCACCGGTATCAGGAAGGAATGTATAGTGGGTGACTTGGACAGTCACCGTCCCATTCGCACTCAACCGGCTTCACTTAAGCTAAATTGCACGCCGTCTCACTCATACACACTAACATTTTCAATACTTACCTGCGTAAAATGATATACATCTGTTTTGTAACACTGTCTCTTTCGCACCCGCTACCACAAATACATTGTTGATATTGGTGTCCCGCTCTAGTCCCATGAGCAGGGGGTAGACAGTGTATTCGCCTGTGTTGGTGTTCGTTTATTTAGTGAACTTGGAAGCTCGCTCGTGTTTGTGTATAGGGTGTCGTGCGTGAGTGTGTGCGTGAGTTGTAGAGGCGCGACATAGCTTTGCCGTCTCCATGACTTAAAAGTTTTGTATGGCATGGAAGCACGGAGCTAGTTCATCGCCGGCCGGCTCGTTCGCTGGACGTGTGTGAATAACCCGCGCTCAACTTCTTCGTAACTGTACGATATATTTTAATACACTGTATTATCAATTCTAATTTCGAATAAAAGTGATATTGTAATAATAAAGTGACTAATACCAACGATATAGTGATGTTTCTTTTTTTGTGAAACTGCAACGTGTATGGTTCAACGTACTTAGAGGTTGGTCGTCTCTGCATTCCCGAGCTGAGACTGTTTGATGATATCAACCAAAACTCCGGCAAAAATAGCGTAGGCTTCAATATTTTAAAAAAATTTACCTTAGTTCCGTAATTTAAAAAAATATTTACGTATATAAAACAATTATAAGATGTGTCTGAATATCATTGGGTGATAAACATGTGTTTTTTTTTGTAAGTTGTTTTTAATCCACTGAGATATTTAATTTGTCAGAAAATTGTCTCTCCAAGACGTGAATGTTTACATTTTTTTACATGAAATATAGTTTGAAATATTGTATTTAGTCCAGCTAAGAAAATACTTAAAATAATCTCTGGCAATGTTAAATCCATTTAGGTATGCCTTTTTGGAATGTGTTAATTTTGTCCTTTAGAGTTTATTTTGAGTTATCCTAAAACATAAATTTTACACGTACATATCATATTCTCAAATAATTATACATTTTAAATCAAAATCAACATATCTCTAATATAATAATTCTACAAAAAGCCATAGATAGCCACAAACTCTACTAAGAGACTTTATAATTTATATTCTAATAACGTTTAATAAAATGTAGAAAATATTTTTCACAAATCAAATAGGCATAACATAATCCTCTTTTAAATGCTGTCTGAAAAAGATCCGACGGGTTCAATAACCTGAGACACAAATAGATACGAAATCAACTGATATACGTGAAAAATGATTTTGAATTGCATGTAAAATCGACTCTGAATTCGTATAAGCATATTTCTTTTTTACATTAAAAATACAATATTTATTTGATATAAAAAGTAATAATTATAATATATGTTCTCGACTCCATAGATTTCTATTCCTGAAGGTGAAATAAATAGTAATAGAATTTCAAAATCTATTCTTAGAAACCGTTGCCCTTTTATGCTATGATAAATAACACAACAATTTCGAGTAAGTATCCTTTGTGTAATTGTGCATACAAAACAATAATACTAGTAAAATAAAAATATCCTCAATGTACAGAAATGAATAGTAATATAACAATTAAGCATTCTTTTAACTAGTTTTAAATTGTATAGTACTTTTTTTCTCAGTAATATAATATGAAATACATGCCACCATCCGTATGCTAACATTATTTTGATTGACAAACGCAATTATATTGTGACAGTTTCAATTGAGATGGTATCGATATATTTTATTCAGTCATACACTTCGTAAATATGTTATTCAAATGAGTTACTTAAGGTAGTTTTAGGTAACTTAGTTTATGTTAATGGGCACGTCGAGCAATTGCCATCAGGTGGGCCAGCACAATCGGGGAACCTCTCGCTCAAATGAAATCGGAGTAAAGTGACAGCTAAGCTGTCGTTTCGTGCGATTTGTGAGTTTCCGGTGGCCCATTGGGGGGGATAGGGAAAAGGAGGGCAACGAATCTGCATAACCTGTGGTCATGTGGATGTTAATGGACGTCGATAATCGCAAGGCTTCGACTGTTCGTTTGCCCTTCTATGCTGTAAAAGAAGGTGGCATACCTGCCAGGTACACGTAATTGGATAGGTCAACTGATAGATCAGGTCAATCACAAAGCGGCTGAAGGCGCTCGCGGTGCTTTGAGTGGGGTAGTGCACCCCAGTGCGAGTCCCAACACGGCACGCCTAAGGGATTTCCATTGCGACATCAAAAAAAATAATACTAGATATGACTGTAAGTCAGAGTCGCCATTGAATTGACTGATCCAGCTGAGGCAACTCATTGATGTGTTAGCTATCCTGAGATGATTACTGAGCCATTAATACCTATATTGGCCTCCTCTCTGAAACACAGTAAAACTGTTTTACGGAAGGTCTACGCAGGATTGTTCATTGTGGTAGCAACGCTGTCAAAAGCTGAGCATTCCACGCACCGATATTAAACATTTTGCTCATAGATGACTGTAACACGAAGAATATCATCAAAATATATTATCAAAGCTAATGTCACATATTTTATCACTAGCTTGTTTAGAATAAAAACATTAACCTATTTAGTGAATAAACTGTTACTTTAGTACAGCCATGCAGTAGATATTATGGCGCCAAAAGGCCTATGAACCATATTGCGTATCCAGGTAACAAATGGATGAAATCACGAGACACCAAAGCTCGGCTCGAATAGATCTAGTCACAGGTAAACTCATTATGGGTGACATTAACTACTAACAAACAGGGGGCGCACCTGGCAGTTTACCCGACGAGTAGAAATATTAGGTACAAAAACCTGAAAAAGAAAGACAAGCTTCCTAATATAAGCTTTCTCGATAATTGGGCTATCAATTGGAAAAACATTATTTAAATCAAATTCATTGTTCCGATGGTATAATATTACAAATTACTAGCTCTTGCCCGCGGTTTCGTCCGCGTTAGCAAAAAATTTTTTTTTTTTAAATGAAGCCTATGTTACTTCTAAGTACATCAAAAAATATGTGTACAAAGTTTCATGATTATCGGTTGAGTCGGTAGTTTACGCGTGAAAGCTTAAAAAACATCCCTACTTTCACATTTATTATATTATCAAGGATTTAGGGTAAAAAATGAAAGTTCTTTACATTTCACAAATAAAGAGATACCATTTTATAAAACAATATTTCTAAATACTTCTATGTATTATTCATAGACACATGATTGTTATGAAAAGATTTAATATTGGTTATTCACCACAGCTTTTTTAAATAGGTATTTTCTACTTTTAGAAGTCCGTAATTGATTTAGCCGTAATATGAATTCCCCTCTCACGAATTAGTGATTCTGTGTGCATCGTTGGTGCAGCTTATCAAATTATTGTCCATGTTAAATAAAAACACACATAAACAATAATATTAGGATAGACAGCTGGAAATCGGTGTTCTTTGAAAGAGTTCACTGTCCACTACTGGTTAGTGGACGGTAAAAGGTTAATAATGATGATGATGATCACGAATACTAGTTTATGGAAGTACCCAAAATATCATCCACAGATTAAAATAAAATAAAAAGCAAATGATTTAAAGATTAAAAAGAAAAATTAAAAAAAAAGAAAATAAATAAATAACTTCACTAAAATTCATACCTGTCGTCATGCAAATGCTACATTCTAAAATCCGATATTAAATTAATTCTTAAAAAGCAACTTTTAAGTTTATTAACCATAAATACAAACAAAGAATAATATGAATAAAGCAACTAGGCAATATACATTAAAAACTATTCTTAAAAAGTATATGTGTGACATAATATTATTAAGTAATAAAAGCTCATTGTAAGTATAATCGATAAACAAAATAACAATTTTATTCACACACAGCAAATGCCAATATGTCATACTCTATCCAAACCATAAATAAGATTTATTCATAAACTATCCCCATTATACAATAAAAAGCGAAGCCCCGGTGCTTATGTGCGATGGCCCTGGATACACTTTCATTGGCAGGTCGTGTGCTTGTCCGAAACAATTGATATCTGTATTTGTATCAATAGAAACGTTTACGTGTATTTCGTACGTGGCCAGAATCCAGTCACTGTAACATTTATTGCGATATATTTTTATATTAAAGATTTATGAACGCCCTACGATGTATTGCGTTGGGTGGGCGTGACTTTCCTTTTGTTAAATGATAGCTTTGTTGAAATTACTAAATAAAAATGAAACGAAAATTGAAATATAGGAGAACTGAATATGAATAAAGAAAGAAAGAAAGACAAATTTAGGAATGTGAGACTCATCTATTAATGATGTTATTCAATCATATTACAAGTTATCCTAAAAATATTTTGATAATTTTACTGACAATTTGAAGACGGCTTTGTCGTCAGGATACTGGACGTGGGTTCAAATCCCGCCAAGTACAGCTATGTTGTATGTATAGCGTATAATGAATATAGACGATCGGGTCATGGACGTATATGTAATTAGCTGTTGCCCGTGGCTTCGCCCGCGTTAGCAAAAAAATCCTTCTTTTTTATGTATATTTATTTTTTATGTAAAGTTTCATGATAATCGGTTGAGTAGTTTTCGCGTGTAAATGTTCTCTATATTTAGCAGGTATGAGAATCGATGATAAAATATATTTCATACCATTACCGTGACTTTCTTTTATTTTTGTTGACGCAGGGAAATCTTAGATTATATAAATTTCTCAAATTTATTTCCGTTCCTAATACATATAACACAAGTTCTCAAGAGCCTTACTACGGGACCAGCTTTAACATCATCGTCATCAACCTTTATCCATACACTTCTGAACATGAGCCTCCTTCAATTGACATCATAATAAATTTAATGTTTTTTCAATTAACAACCTTTTGAATGCCTGAAAACTTTAGAATAAAATGTTATTATTTCATATTGACTCTATGTGTATGTTTGTGATAATGCTATTCCTTGGTTTTAATTAATTTCACAGAAACGGTGTTTCCCTTAATACAATATGTATGATCATATTATCATATGCAATACAAAGATAAATTAATAGTTATTATGATTCGGTACTTGCTGCGTCCTTTGTTCTTGAGCCTGTGGTTGAGACCAATGGCGTCGTAAGATTTAATTGATTTTGTACTGAAACTAATTGTTCTTGTAGCTTATGTAAGGTTATGGAATAACTTATGAACTTTCTTTGACTTGATCCGCCATATTGTTTCACGTGTACTAAAACTTGTATAGAATTTATGTCTATATCGTTATATCGTTATTTTTCCTCCTTTTATCCGGGTTTAGCTGTACATAAAAATATTTTTTACGTACGTTCGTCTGGATTTTGTTTGTTAGGTACTTGTGGCAGACAGTACATACATTTTCAAGTTTTAAGTTGTCCATGAATTTAATACAACCTCGTTTATCCAGAACTACCCCTTACATGCCCAGACGTTTGTTATATGTTCGATTTTAACATTCAAATTGATTCTCAATAAAGGAACTATCAAATGCAGGAACATTTTTTTCAAATTCGACTTCCGGATCTGTTAGTTCCGGTGAACAACGCTTTCCAAAAAACACACAACCTGTTTTATCATATCAGTATACATGAGTAATACGTTTGATTTTAGTATCTTGGGTATCTTTGGTAAATAGGATTCGAAACAAAGACATCCTCTGGAAAATCCGGTAGTGGACTATTCCGCACTCAGGAGAACGGATGGCCGAAGGGCTATTAAGGTTCTAGAATGGAAGTTGCATTGCGGTAGACGAAGTGTTGGTTGGCCACATCGACCACACAGATAGACTCCTAATGTTTGATTTTTCTGCTACTGAACTAGCTGAGGTGAGACGAAAGGGGTTGCAATGCTGTGATTAGCTAATTTAATGCCATACTTTACCAATCACGGAACGTTAAAAAGAAATGGATATATTTCGCAACAGGAAAGAATGAGACGACACGATAGTTTGAGTACATTGTTTACGGCTTACATCGGTACTATAAGTCAGATGTGTCGCCAGAACCGGTTCCCCTGTTATTAGGAGTCTATGGATTATGTGGTCGATGGTTGGCCATTAACCAGATAAAAAGACGATCTCCATGCAGTGGTAGATCCATGTTGGATGCGAGTAGCAAGGGATCGGCCGTCTCGGCGTTTATTAAAGGAGGTTCATCAGTAGACGTATTAAGACTCATGATGATGATGGTTAGCGATACATTGATGGCAGTTAATTTGTCCCGCGACTATCATTGCTGTAAGGTATCCGAAAACAAGAGCAATTCGTAAGGAAATTTAAATCTACAACCCTTTATTATATCCAACATCAACCAACAAGCGTATAATTTTTATTTCTAACTAGCTGTTACCCGCAGCTTCGTCCGCGTTAGAATTTTACAAATATTAGTAGTGTAGGGTTTGCCTCTTATGACATACCTGTCACACGCTATGGTAAGGGCCTGTTTCACCACTTCCTGATAAATGCCGGATAGGCTATCCACAACATATTTGACAAATAGAGTATGAAATATCTGACAAATATGTTGTGGAGAGCCTATCCGGCACTTATCAGGAAGTGGTGAAACAGGCCCTAAGGATAATTCGAAAGTACGAAAAACGGTGACGGCATCAGTAGTCTCTACTGTAAATATAATATCCATAATATACGTATTAAATATGATATATATGTTTTTTTTTAAATGTGTATAAAATATAAAATTTCAACATACACTTTTTAAATGCAATGCGCCAAGGGATACGGTGTAGGAATTACTGCCATGAAACTGTTTGCCAAGCCGCTAGAGGAGGCTTTCAAGACACTCGATTGGATGGAAAGGGCATCAACTCATCATATCAGCGGTACATCTCACTAATTGCTCGTGGAATGACTAACTTTTGGCATGACATGAAGTAAATTCGGTTTTTTAATAACCGCACATTTTTAGCAGATAGGCCATTAAAAATATAATTTAAATCGCACAAAATTTTCGATCAAATTTTACACGCTTTTTATTAGCTTTACCTGTATGTTTGTATGTATGTAACCGACTCCTTTAGACGCGATTTTAACACTTTAAACGGCCAGATTTCGTTCGAATTTTGTAGATCTATCAAGGACCGATCACAATATACTAAATCGATAAGAGTATTTATAATAAGTTTAGGTCACGTCTTATAAAATAAAATCATAAAATGTTAGATTCCAGTTGATTTATTAGCGAAAATCACAAATTTTCGCTAGTAAAAAATTGATAGTAACTTACAGAAATAGTCAATAACAGTCTGAAAAAAACAGCGTATTAAATTATACATACAATAATATAACGCATAAAGAAAAAAATAATTTCCAAAATTAAAATAGTGAAACAATCAATAGAATTAAATTTAATATTTTCTCGTATGGTTAAACTCAAAATCACTTATAAGTTCGAACTTAGTAAATTTTAACATTATGACGCACTGCAAAGTTTTTATTAGAGCTAAAACAAATTTGTATCCATCTATTATTCCAAAAGTCTACAGGTCATTATTTTGTTAACTGAAAATAGTTTTACTTCTGGGTAGTTTAATATTGAATTAATAATATTAAATACCAATAAACTATCTGATAAGTTTCGGGTGTGTTATTTTATTTAAGTTACGCCACTATCAGTTGTCTAATATTTATTCAGTTCTCTTTAAGCAGCTTACAATTCTGCCGTTACAGAATCGTATTAATAATTCAAAGCGAATATCCGGTCTCGAACCGTATCTATATTGGGCAGCCAATAAGTTTCTACCTTTTAGCTATTTTCCAACTGGGAAAGTTTGAAATTTCGCTTTAAAAAGTTGTAAAACATGAACTTGTTTTGAAAAAACAGACGTCATTCAAATACAGGGCCATGACGGATGTTCTTTTTACGTATAACACCGTAACAGTAAAATATTGTTAAATCTCATATTTGACTGGCTGACGTGGCGATCGTTCCGTTAGATAAATTATTTCTAGACAGTATGGACGACAAGACCCAGATGTAAATCCAGGAATTCATAAAAAGTAGCTGAAAGCTTTCGCGGTGGTCGAGTGTGTGAGATTCCGCATAGGGTCTAGAACTACGTAGGTACCTATATCCATAAAGATTTCCCTGCGTCAACAAAAAAGTCACTTCATCATCATCATCATCATCATCAGCCCTTATCCGTCCACTGCTGAACATAGGCCTCCCTCAATGAACACCAAGACGAAAAAGTCACTTAGTGATATGAAATAAATTTTACGCTCGGTCTCATACCTGCCAAACATAGGCATATAATATACGTATCCGTAGAGCCGTTTCTAGGAAATGTAACCACAAACACTACGTTAAGCGTCATAGTATAAATCTTACTTTATCATCGTATTTTTGTACTCATGTTTGCGAGTTCTTTGAGTCATACCAAGTCGAGAGCAGATAATGATGACGATACTATTAACTTCAACTTGCATGCCTTCGATTGTAGCTATCATTTAATAACATCCTACTGAGAAGTCTGCATTTCGGAGGCAAACAGTCGATTTTATGTAAGAATGCCAAAGAACAGCATGGAATCTTAAGTTCAAAATTATATACTTCGAACTATTTATAGCGGGTAATTTATGCTTTACTATGTTTTTTAGATTCATTCAGAGACTGAATAATGTTGTATCGAATAGTTTTGGTTCTCTTTCAATGAACGCCAAGACTGCAGATTTCACGGCAAGCGTATTCAACCAGGATTACGTACAGATTTGATGAATTCCATCTTACCGTCGACCGTCCCTCCATCTCCATGGCTTGCACTCCAGAACTCTATTAACTCACTATGTCTTCGGCATAGGTTTTTCAAAATGACGTGTATTCCCTTTCAATATAAAACAAACCCATAATTATATGATTAACGAATCAATTAACGTTAAAAAGAGCCCATTAATACGCGCGTATAATTTACTAACCCAAGATGTGCGGCAGATATATTTTTTATTTTAATGGTCTGATATGGATACGTGGTAGGAAACACGGGGTATTGTGTTACATCCTCGATGCTTTTTATCGCGAAATTTCATTATACTCGTACCCTTCCACCTACCATTCATGAGAAACACCTCCGCACAAACGGAGGGCTGTTTCAATGGTTCGGATGAAATTTCTTAAGACTCTCCCATAATGAGAGCAACGGTGAAACTAAATGAGTTTGACAGATATCGTGAAACCTTTTCGGTGGTGTCGTTATAATGTCAACCCTAAGACTAAGAAGGTTCTTAGTATTGGTGTCAACCGTTTCTATAATTTGAAGTGACGAGTGTTCGGATTTGACCTGATTCTAATTTTGAAAATTCGACATTAATGTAATTCTAGATGATTCTAAACTTAAATAGAATAAAGATGCCGCTTGACACCAAGACTAAGAAGGTTCTTAGTCTTGGTGTCAAGCGTTTCTATAATTTGAAGTGACGAGTGTTGGTATTTGACTTGATTCTAATTTTGAAAATTCGACATGAATGCAATTCTAGATGATTCTAAACTTTATAATGACGTTAAAATTGCCTGAACAAAAAATATGTTTGAATTCGATTTCCAAATAGAATCAGATGGCCTGGAATTGAAAAAATCCAATTCAGGCAGAACATTTCGATCAAATGTTTATCAATTAGATAATTGTTTATAAATTTACATAATACACATGGCATCTTATCTCAAAACTATAAGTGGCGAACAAATAAGCAACATACCTAATTAGTGTTTAGTGAATCACCATATGAATATGGCTTACCACGGAATGTATGATGAAGACATTATAAAAACCGGTTTAAGACTTGAAATGACCGGACAGCGGTTGGATTTTTTGTACCAGCCGTTTCCTTGAACTTGTTCATTGCTGATATGAAATGAAGCTCTTAATTATACAGGGTGTCCCAGAAAGTAAGGTTCAAACGAAACAGGGTGTTGTGCTAGGCTATTCCAAAACTTTTTCTCCCAGCAACCTCCCCTCTATCTCGTAAAAAAAATTTGGCCATTTTAATCATTTTTAGATTTCATAAAATAAATAATTTCATATAATTCATAAAAAAAATCTTCTCAAAACCATTTTTTTTTTATTTTTGGTAAAAAATTTAGAGACATACCAACACTATGTTAGCAATTTCACATCTAATTGTAACGCAATGAGTGAAAGAAAAATAAATGAATTGTTATTTTTTTCTTTACTAGATAGAGAAAACAAGGTTTTGGAATGGCCTAGCACACCACCCCGTTTGATCCTTACTTTCCGGGACATCCTGTATATTTTCTAACATTTCACCGATTTTACCGATTCACAAAATTATCTCATTGCTATACGTGCGATTACTAGTTTAGATAGTTATTCATCTAAATATAAATACGATGGAAATTCAAATGTTAGTAGTACTTAAATTTTATACTCGCGTATATGCAAAAACAAATCAATTTATCTGAATAAACATTTGCGTAAGGCGGGAAGCCTCGCAACAATTCAAATCATCGTCTGAGCTATATGTTTTTCTATTCGTAAATATTTACCCTGTGAATAAAGCTGCAGAAATATATTCAAACATGTACAATAATCTACTTATCGTCATAAAATTTAATTTTTACATTTTTAATATTATCAACTATCACTGAGAGAGTGATATTTATATTTTACAAAGAGCAACCCAACAGAGTATCTTGCTTCTTCTCATATACTATACTAGTAAGTATCTCATTTTTTGTAATAGGATATTTGAAAAAATTAGTTCCACTGAGTTTGTTTCGCCGGTTCTTCTCAGTGGACTTGCTTTGGCACCGGTGGTAGACTCAATTGACGTTCGAAAAGATACTTTGATGGTATTATTTTGAGTAAAATTTTTGACTTTGACTTCGACTTATGAAACATGTTTGTAAATCATTGTTAGATAGACACCAAACTACTTGACCACATTAATTAGACCTACGATGAAGTTATTCAATATAAAGTAATTTATAAAATCTTATAACTTTATATTCAAGTCGGTTAGATTCGTAATACACCACAATGATAGTAACATTACACAAAACGAGGGGACTTTAAAATAGTTCCAAGCATCGTATGTCAATAGGACCCATATTATAAACCGTCATTTATCATTTTTCCAATTTTTGAACCCTTACAATAATGTCATGTCGATTGAATAAATAAATAATATTTAAAAAGTTTACCAACAATCATTATTATAAATGGCTAGGGATTATCCGGCTCATCGCAAGTATCTTCATCTTTTTCTAATAAATTCAAATAATCTTTTTGTAAAGACTAACATCACTATTGTTTACTGATCAGCCCATTTCTTTTTTTGATGACGCCAGCCTTGGCTTACTACTAAGCAACACTTTACGTGTAATCTGTAGGTATTAGGACAATCTACTGAAACTTAATTCAACAAAAAAATCAATTTATAATCTCTAAATATAAAATAATTGTAATTAAAAAGGTCCCATTGTATTATATAATTTAATATTACTCTTAGATGAACCATCTTGTCATCTACTGTTCCGATGAAGCTTAAAGGCCTTAAGGCCAACAGCATAGGTCCATTCGAAAAAAAATATAAACGCGAAAGTCTGTAAGAATGTATGTATGTTTGTTATTATTTCTGATTATTTATGAAATCCCATAACACATAGGTAATAATTTATCCCCGTACTCCCACGGGAATGGGAAGTACGTGGGTGAAACCACGGAGCCCTGCTAGTGTATGATATTTTTAATCACTGTCTATATCATATAGACTAACTAGCTGTTACCCGCAGCTTCGCCCGCGTGAACTTAGGTTTACGGATTTATCATGTTTGATGGCGATCATTTTCCATTTCAATAAGACTAAGTTTATGTATTAAAATGGATATAATATGGTATCTTGAATATAAAGACATATTATATTCCTTCGCAGACTTTCTGCATGCATATTTACTATTTAGGATACTATTACATATTACTTGCATCCACTGCCCTCTCAAATCACGGCAACACTATTTATTTTCTTGCGTATTATTTTGATATTGCCATATCTTCTAAAGTATTCATTTAATTTTCATGATGTAAAGGGTAAAAATAATCTTCATTATGTGCTCCAGCTAATTAACTGATTTAAAATGATAAGGATTCATACCGTATTTTTGTAAATAACTTTCAAATTATCGCGTTATAATTGCCCATTTATTTGAAGTATTAAATGGATATAGTATGATATCCCTAAGAGATAGATATATGCCATCGCGGACTTTTTTGTAGACCTATTTAAGATACACAATTCCACCATACATTATTTTGATATATCTCAAAGGGTTTAGGCAGCGTTTTCGTTGGAAACTCCCAGACGGCCAATTTCTTTCCGACACCTCCAACAATTATTGTTATATCTTAGCCAATGTATATAAAAACTTAATAAATTATGTACATAAACCTTCCTCTTGAATTGTCCTATCCATTAAAAAAAACCGCATCAAAATCCGTTGCGTAGTTTTAAAGATTTAAGCGTACAAAGGGATATAGGGACAGAAAAAGCGACTTTGTTTTATAATATGTAGTGAAGTGTTGGTCGGCTATTAATAGGTAGGAAGATGAGTGCAGTAGCCGCGTTAGATGCGAGTGGCAAGTGATCGGTGGACGGATAAAGACTGATGATGATGATGATGGTGATATATTATGTAATAAAAGTATCGCCAAGACTAAACATCATTATCATCATCATCATCATCAGCCTTTATCCGTCCCTTGCTACTCGCATCCAACGCGGACCTGCCACTGCACGGAGATCGTCTTCCTACCTGGTTAATGGCTAAACATATCTAACACAAAGTACATTAAACAATTAATAATACATAACATACTATCATCAAACAAATTATTATCCCAAATTATGTTTATTACTTTCACCTAAAAGCGGTCGTATACTCAACCCCTTTCATCCCTTTTTTTGGGGCTTATCTATTTAATTCATCTCAGACTCTTTCACTGACCGAACCCGTACCGCATTCATTGAAGATATCGGACACATGACGGCCCCGAAGACTCGAGTTAAATTTACCAGAAGACATTTATTTATTCACTGATGTCCGCGATTAGGATCTCTTTCAAATTAACTTGTGTTAAATGATTAGTGATTTATGATGCGAATTATGTATAAGATGTTTTCGCCCTAAGTCTTATAATAGTGGTGCGTTCACTAATGAATAAGTTTGAAATTAGAATGTCCTAGTTAATGACCATGTTTTATCAAGCCCCTTTAGGTAGGTATCTTTGAATTGAAAATGAAATATATTTTGCCAATAGATCGGCTAATGAAATAGATGACTCAGTGAAACGTTTTGTAACCACAGATAATAAGATATACTACTAATGTCAAATGTGCAATCATAAAATCGCTTACTATATTTATTATTAACGCCGGTTTCAGAAAGGCTGATCAACGCAAAAATTAACAAATTGTCTGTCAAATCTCTTGTTAAGCGTCACATGAGTTTCTAGAAGCATGGTTAAACAACTTAATCTGATCAGCCTGTAAGTTGGCATAGCCATAATTAATGAAAAGCTGTCAAATTTGACTCTAGAATGTTAACGGCCATTAACAGCCACGTTAGTTGACATACACTTTGACCAACGATTCAGAAACTGGTCGTAAATATGACAAAGATTGAGGTTCCGCCTAAAATTAAAAGTCAATGCAAAAAGGTTTTTGTATTTCAAAATAAAACTGATAAAGTCGAATGTCCTACCCATTTGTGAATAAAGCTCTATTTTTAATTAGCGTATAAGGGAATGTTTGGGTATAATGTATTTATAGTTTGGTATCGCAAGGGTTAATATCCAATATGCGGTTTCCATTACACGAGGTGTGTTTAATGCCATGATTGTAATGGCCTCAGCGACCGTTAGCCTGTCCCCAACACAACTTTTTAATGTAAACTCACAGGAATTGTCTCCGTTATTGTACAGGCATATTTTTTTATGGGAATGGCTTTATTATAAATGGGATCTCGATATCGTGTGGATGAATTATATTTGACATGTATAATCACCGGTTTTTATATTTGAAGGTTATATCGTCTGGAGTTTATTTTTTATCGCTGTATAGAGGATGAGTTGTTTGATTTAAAATTAAATGCGAATATTTTGAATATACCATAGTTACGCAAAAAAAGTTATGTACTTAAAATATATGGGATACAATTTTTTACTGTTGAAAAAAAAGTAAGGCTAGCTTAGTACTTTCCCGACGCTTAGCATACGTAATTTAGGCCTACAAAATGGCGGGACGCCTTAACGACGGAAGTTTTAAATATATTTATAGTATCGAAAATTTACTGACACAGAAAAAAATCTGCTATATAAATTATTTGTTGTGAATACTTTGGAAATTAAAAAAAATACTGGGTATGGTTTATCACCTAGTGCTATGAAGACTTTGCGACTTATTCTCGTACCTACGAAATATTCCTTTAAAAAAATAGAAAAATAAATCGAGCCGCTTTGTACAAGTGCGACTACAGGCACCGAAAATATTCCTATTTAATATATGAATTGTGTTATAAAGAAGCTCAACGCTTTGCCGGAGTTGGTTGATACTTTGAGTTACGAATTTAATTTTTTTCATTTTCTCTTTCAGGAAACTATGAAATATTAAAATAACTTTAGTGTTTGTGTCAGTGACGATGTATTCAAAGTTTCGGACTATGAGAGCTACGGCTTTGTTTCGATGTTTCATTTTCATTTTGATCGGCATAGAGTGGCAAGTGTACTCACAAATCGTTCAAAAGGCGTCCGAAGTGGACAGTTCCTACAATTTCTATTATGAACAACCATGTTGTAACGGACCAGTTATAAAGAACAAGTATCATGTGAGGCATAAAAGAGGTAAGTCAACAAATAATATTAATTATTTTTAACCATTTAAGAACATGATCAGAATATTGCTGATTCATCGCATTGAATTGTGAGAATCAAATTAATTTATCAACCGCGTTTGTAATATTAAAATACAAAAATAAATTTTGGACATAATTGCGGGTTTGTACTTTGGAGGTAAATATTATTATTATTATCAAAGAGACAATGTAAAGAAGATTTATAGAATTAACAAGTTGTCTTTGAAAAATATTTAAAAAAAGAATATTCGGTTCCTTTCTAATTTCTTTTTTCCCGAAGGCTCTGTGAATCACGATTCATGATACTGCAGAAAATATCCACATATGTCATAGTGTGCGTGCGTGTTTCCTAAGCTGACTAACACATGGACATTGCTTTTTCAAGGGTACGTAAAGCGAGATGGAGATATGATTTTAAATGGACAAAGTGAGACAAAACAATCCTTTTGTTTCATTGCCCTCCCTGGTGATGTCGGGAGATTTTAATACAGTTGTAGTTAATGTTGCATTCATAGAGCCGATTTCGTGGAAGTCAACGCTTCAATGTTCGGAATTAGCTTACGGTTTTTTGCTCTGACACATAAGGTGAAGGCTAAATCTGTGGAGTGGCAACCGAAACTAATTCGTAGCGCTTACTTTAAGACACCGACCTTCATTTCTAGCTCAAATAGGTAATAGGTATAATACAATTCTAGATATTGTAGTTAGATCATGGTAATTTGAGTAGAGTAGGATAGTTAATGCAAAATGTATTCTATGTAACTAATGATTAGATATTATTTGGACTATAGAAACCGTATTTCCAACTTAACTTTCATTTAACAATTATATTGACGTAAGTTAACACATTTTTTTATTTTTATAAGTTTACTTTGATTTCCTTTGTTCTATAGTCATATATTTAATAGTATCTAAAATTATATAGATATATTTGCAAAAATTACCAACGCGAATATCAGATAATATTTTATAACTACATATTATAATATTGCATAGATATGTAGTAATGTTATACGTATATAGTATATACTAGAAGCGCCCTGCGGTTTCACTCGCGTACTTCCCATTCCCATGGGAGTACGGGAATAAATTATAGCCTATTCTATGTCTAGCCTATATATATATGTGTTATTCAAAAGTACCTATAATCTTTTGTTATATAGTTTACATAAACTACATTCAGTAGTTTTTGCGTGATAGAGTAATAAACATAATATATTCACCAATACATTATTACTAATTTTCGCGTTTATAATAATAATAGTAGGATTTACTTTCCTTCAGTAACAACGGTTACTTATGCTAACGACCATTTACACTATATTAATGCGTTTATGTTGTGGCATCAAACACCGCTGCGTATTCAAATAATGTGGAAACTTGCATCATTAAGCCTCACCACCTAATGAAAGTCCACTAGCGAGGGTCACTCTAAATTTTCTTACAAATTAATCGACCGTAACTCTATTATTTTACGATTGTATAGACTACCTTATTATTATAATCGCCTTCATCCATACTAAGTAATATTATGAAGAGGAAAGATTTGATTGTTTGTTTGTATTGAATAAGCTCCGAAACTACTCGACCGATTTGAAAAATTCTTTCATTGTTGGGAAGCTACACTGTCCCTGGTAAACATATGCTATATTAAAATTTTTAAAAAAGTTAGGGACCCGTTTTAAATCTTAGTTGACACAGGCGACAGCTGCGTGCAACAGCTAGTCATTGATAATTTTGTAAGCCACAATAACTACTTCAGTATTTTATAATCACTCGCAACACAGAGATGTACAAGTACATTAACATGAACAGTGATTGATCAAGGCTAACAATACATAGATAAATACGCAGACCAATTGAAACGTCACCCTAATCCAAGCAAGTACGCTTCTAATGCGGAACCCAATTAACAGTCTAAAAAGAGCAAATGTGCCATCATAATAAGGAGAGTGAAGGTAGGCCTTAATTTACTAAAAGTCACACCTACTTCAACAATCTGAATATAGTATACTGACTAATCGCAGATTAACAAATAAAAAATATATTTAAAAAAAATTGTTAGTTTTTCTATTGTTTGTTTAACTGCAGAGGTAGCAGAGGTCCTCTTGTGTCCATATTGCTGTTACATATAGATCATCTCATGTATATAAATTAATTAAACTTCATAATATCTTTAGATCATTTAATTAACTTAAGTTTTTAATTTATATGCCACACAGAATTGTCCAGATAAAACTAGTCTAGAATTACACTCACCTAATTTTGTGTTGTGTATAGAATATTTGAATGAAGCAAATGTGAAAAGAAACGTATATTAAGCGAATATTGGTATATCCAATATTGTATAAATTTGGTATACAATATAAGGTCGTCGGATCTAACATAAATATACCAATTACGAATACCCTCCGAATACATGAATTGTACGTACAAATATATAAATACGGTTTCCGACAGGGATTTGCAATATCCAACATTAAAAATATTTCCCCTCTTAAAATATAATAGAAAAAGGTTCGAATCGCGTTCGATTCAGATCATCAGATGTCATCAGAAGTGTCAATCACTAGGTTTCCGAATAGCAAAACCGATTATCGGTATATTAAGTCGGTTATTGTTATCGACGTCCAACCAGCCGTGAAGGAGATTAGGGGCATCATATTATGCCATATTTTTGGCGTCAGCTGCACACATGCACTCTAATAGGTTCATTTTTAAAGAATTTCTTATGAAATTCCACTTTATAAAGCACTTATGCCTGTTGGAATTTTATTACTGCGCTCGTTTCACGCAAGCCTTTTTAAATTCAACTAGAGGGAAACTAAGGCTATACAGCTAATTACTGGGGCCTTTAATGACAGTCACAGTTGGTTGGAATGTTGAAAGTTTTGGATGATTCTTTGAATCACCGAGGTATAACCAGTCGTGGCGTGGCTAATGCTGTGAAGATCCTTGTAACGTGTTTCACTAAGGATTTGTCAAGTAGACGCTTAAGCGCTGCTAAAGGGTGTTTGTCTTTAAATGTTTGGATTTAATGTGTATGATACTTTTTTCTAGCACTTTCTGAATATTAAGTTTGATGGCACGAACGATAATAAAATAAGAGTTTTGTTCTATATTAATTAAGTGATTAAACTTAATAAAGTTAGAAGACGATCTGCCTGGGATCGGCCGTCTTGGCGTTTATTGAAAGATGCACATTTTCAGCAGCGAATAATATAGGAAATAAGGTATATTTCAGAGTCACTAGCAGGTCTATTTTATAATGATACCGTGACAAAACGAATACTTGGCGTCTGTCAAACAACAAACACAATAAACGGTTTCAACGTGGTAGAAATAAAATAAGAAATAATACTATTAAATAACAATCAAAAGTTAAAGCATAAAAATTAACGAACTAATCACAGTAATAAGAATTAAACTGGGCCATACTTATCACTAAGTGCAATGGAAGCACGAGCAAATGTCCATGCCCACAAAAAGTGCACAAAGATTGGAAAGAAAGAGCGCACTCAGCCGGGCAAAAGTGGAGGGAAAAAACGTAATAAATAAAAGAACCGGCGTCCGGCGTAGTCAAAACTTGAAGCACAAGTTCCTTTGACCGCTGACCACATCTCACTTGAACTTGCAAACTACATATTGTTCGAGATTTCTTTAGAACGTTCTAGATGAAATAGATTAATGAAATATAAAGGTTTGCTATTGTACTATAATGTGAATTCAAAGCAAATTCGCAAATCAATGTATTTGTCATTAAATGAATATGCCCTTTTTGTTCTCTATCCATGCTATTATAGAGAACTGAGATTCATAGCAAAATTAAGCCGAATATAACTTGACTTTCGACGTATCAAGATGTAATATTATAAATGCGAAAGTTTGAAAGTATGGATGTTTGTTACTCTTTCACGTAAAAACTACTGAATGGATTTTAATAAAACTTTACAATAATATAGCTTATACATCAGTATATCACATAGGCTATAATTTATCTCTACACTACCACGGGAATGTGAAGTACGCGGGTTAAACCACGGGGCGATGTTAGTATTCTTATAAAATAAGACTAAAAAGGAATCTCATAAATATTTCATGTTTTAATCCATTGTATTTCACGTGTCATGCCACAATGGTTCGATCTGCCGTGTAATTATTGCGAAACACATCCCTAAGGGGGATGACATAACTTATTTTAGACATTCGTACCACAAGGCATTTTGTAGGAAATTTGGTCACGTACTCAAGAAGGGCGTCCCATGTCGTATCTTCCAGTATTGTCCATTGTGCTCCCACGAGACAAAGGGTTAAGGGCGCTTGGAAGCTTACCTTCGTCAAACCGCTTTTGGAAATCAAACGTTCAGGTATTTGCAACTGATCAGACCATTTTATCTCACTCAAGTTCATGCTTCAATGAATTTGCAAATCACTGCATACGTGTACGGATAACAAAGATATTTTTGGAAAAAAAATACCAATTTGATACTAAAATTATTTTTATGAAAAATTTAGATTTCTGCACTGAGTCATGGATGTGTATATATTATACTTTATACAATTGTTCTAGGTCAACCTTACGTGATAAAAATATGTATGTATTATACTTAGGCGTTCATTGAGGAAGGCCTTTGTTCGGCAGGGGACGGATAAACTATGATGATGGTGATTATTCATAGGAGCGTGTCCTAGTTCATAACGAAGCTGACAGTGAAAACTGTTTTAAAATCCGTTGTATAGTTTAGATGATTCACCAAAACAAAAAGCGACGTTAATTTATACAATTTAGATTCGTCGCTTGGATAATTTATACCAGCTCCAACTTACTTTACACGTATATATCGTGATATTTATATAAACTACTCCGAAATGTACGACAATATTATATAAAATTCCCAATTCCCATTTCATCCAATTTACTGTGAAATTGCATTCACTTATAATGTGGGTAGTTTGGTGTTCGCAATGACAATATTTTTAATAAAGCATTAATACGCAGTCGGATTTTAATATGCGATGTGTTTATGGCTCATCCGACAGTGTCGCTTCGTTAAAATGTTTTTCCACTAACGGTGTTTGTACGTATGTTTATTTATAGTTTAAACGTGTCCAAAAATAATGTAACACATTCTGTGATATATAGAGATGCATATAGTTTTTAGTTGATATGTGAATTCTGTATTAGGTACTAGAGAAAAGTTTTCACATAAATTCCTAATTATTTTAAGCTATGTCCTCCTAATTTTTGAGCTATGTCCTCATAACTAGAGTCCATATTTTGCAGTAACTTTTGTAGTATACAATAAATCAATTCTGGTTGCATAAATGAAAACGCAATGATAGAAAAGTACTAAAGATATCCTTTGTGATAACTTTTTAGTGCATTTTTATTGGTATATCATTCAATAAAATTATTCGTTCTATATGTATGTGATTGGTAACACAATTAAAATTATTGCACTATTGGACAGCGGGACGCCTCCAGCATTTTTGATACATACCGGGATTATTTTAAACGTTATTGGAAATTAATTACTGTCATTAATTTTGTAACTTAATTCATCATCAGCCAATAAGCGATTGCTGGCATGTCTGTAAAAATGGTTTATATTCATATATCTTTGCATCATCTTGCATAAGATTATTATGAATATAAAGGTTACACAATTTCACTTTTATATTATTAATATATTTTTTGTGACCATAATATTATAGTTTCTGCAAACTAACGGAAAAATCAAAAAATCGTTTACACTTTTATAAACCAAACACAAAAAAAATATTTAAAATGTCGCTTATCAACAAAGTGAATTATTGGCTGTTTGTAATAAAATGTAATAAAAAAGTAACTCTAACATATTATATTGACCAAAAACATTTAAGTTAAATTTTACTAATAAAACTTTATATTCTACAGATCTCGGAAACCTTTGAACCGGCCACATTAACTTCCTAGCGCCTTTGTTCACTTAAAACAATTGTAGTTACCAAGGGAGAGCTCGTCAGTCGGGACTCAAATCCCGTAAAACACTCATCTGGCTGAGCTGACGTCTGCTCCAAGCATTGTTGCTGAAAGGAGTCAAAATTCTTTCCGTCCGTAAAATTTGAGCCTTTGTGGGAATGCCCGTCGAAACCAAACAAGTTACTTAATCTCGGCTCTATCCTTTTATCTTCTTTTCATCAATACTTGTACAGACAACAAATCGTTTTGTAAACGTATATAGTATTTTAAAAAAATGTATTTGTCGTTTACTTATGATTTATAGGTACGGTACGGGTCGAATTTAGGACTTTTAAGGTTTATGAAACCTAGTTGACATACAAAGTTTTTTTTTGTTACTTTATCCAAGTAAAAATAAATAGTATATCACTTACCGTCAGGTGTCATTCTGGTACCACCTGATGGTAAGTGGCCCATAAATAAGCTTACTTTCAACTAGTTCGAGCAACTCATTTATGTATTGCCTATCCGAAGTGGTGCCAGTAATTACTATATAATGCTAAGCATAAATACAGCAAAACTGTTTAATGGAAAAAACAAGCAAGATGATGATACCCATGCAGCCGTGAGCACATATTTACTCCAAATATGAACCTAGAAAAAAAAGAAAAAAAACAAAAAAAGATATTAATCATATATCTTTATATAGCATTGTTTACTACTGCAAACACCACGTTACTTAGAAATTATTGAAGATAATATATGTCTTATTTTCAAAAGTACAATTATAAAAGTCCACGTCGTGATAAAATTCTAGAATCAAATGGAAATATTTTCAAATAGAAAAGTTACAAAAGATCTTACTCAAAACGAACAACGTACTTCCAGTTCACACGACGCCTGACTAGCATTTGCAATGTTAATTTTATTCCTTTTTAAGCAGACACCGCACCGTACTTTTATAAAATAAAAAAATGCATTTGCCAACTTTATTTTGATATTCAGATTGCAATGGATGTCAACCGCTTTGTACATTTTTAATGTGGTTTCCTCATAAAATTAAGCTTATTTAGCTTTGCAAACTTAAACATATGTTAATTGGTTTATTTATGCCGACACATTGTTGCGCCGAAACATATCATCATCATCATCATCGTCGTCATCATCATCATCATCAATTTCAACCTTTTCCTAATGTAGTTTATAGGATGTTGAGGAGACAATTTATTGACACTTTACGTAGCGTTCACGAGTTCGAATCCCGCCAAGGGCAGATAATTTATATGATGAATAGAGTTGTCTGCACCAAAGGATAGACAGGTATTATGTGTATTAATATAAATACAGGTAGTTGCCCGCAGCTTCGCCCGCGTTAGCTATAAAAATCCCCTTTTTTTAATAAAAAATATCCTATGTTACTTCTAGTAAGGATATTTTTTAAATTATAGTGAATTTCTTAGATTTTTTCCGTTTCTTGTACATGTAATATACGCTTTAAAGAACTTACCACGGACCTAGGTTAAAGTGGTGTTCTTGTTGGCAATTACATTTAATTTAAAATACTTTATTCTCGTCCTTGACAATTGTTAATTACCAAAATTTTATAACCAAAAATTTGTGTTCGCTTACATACAGAGTGATTTTTTGGCGAAAGATAAAAATAAAGATATATAAACTGACGATGAAAATAGCTGAAAAAGTGAACAGTTATACAAATAATCACTAATATAAATAAATTTTTCAATTTAATGAACAATAATTTAATACGATTTTATATTTCAAATGAATATTAGCTTTTAATTCAAAACGTACTTTTAATGAAACAAGTTGAATTAGTTTTCGTTATGAAAGTACCTAGTCTTAATTAAGCTTCTGATTTAATATCACTGTCTATTTGTTTATCGCGCCGTATATTTATTATTGTGAAATAATTTCAATTTGATTTTAAACTATAAACAATCTAGTTAAGAATTTCAATAAACAGTTTCGGAATTTTAATGAAACGTTTATTATGTATTATTTAATTGTGATTAACCGTTGTAAAACGAATATATTTCGCAAAAGTTGAATCGAGCAGATTTTTTGAATACATAAGAGACACCACCAGATCAGTAAAATTACCGATATCACAAACTTAGGAGAACACACACTTATGGCCGATGGGCTTATAAGGTCATAAGAACGAACTGACGGTCGGCCACCCGGTGGCTCATATTAGAAACCAACCCGGTGGGAAGACGATGTCCGTGCTGTGGCCAGTCCGTATTGGAGGTGAGTGGCAAGGGATCGGTCGTCTTGGCGTTCATTGAGTAAGGCCTACGTTCTGTAGTGGAGGGAAAAAGGCTGATGTTAATGAGATACGTTATAATCAACATCTAGATAACTAATATTACCTTTATCAACGTTATCATAATCATCAATACCTCCATCATCATTGTCATCATCAGCGCACATCCACTAAACATATCCGACAATACAGACTCAAATAAAAGGAGTAAAGTATAAAGGATCTTATAACTTCGCTCCCACAATTTCACTTTAATCCAATTCAAGAATGCATTTCATATTTTTGAATTTATAATTTCGATGACGAATTCGCACAGCCACCATTCGCACAAAAACCACCGCAGCCTCAATCAATAAGTACATTCGGTGCAGTCCGCGTACGTAATTTGATCCACGGCGAACGTTCTTTTGTTTTGGCACTTATACGCCTTTAGTTTTTTTCCCGTAACCCTATCCAAGCACGTTCGTGTTACTATTGACACTTTATACCAAAACACGAGATTAAAAGAAATTGGAACTATAAAGACCTTCTTAAATTAAGTTCGATTTCAAATGGACGGTTCGGATGTCGATTGTCAAAGGTTTTTGCGTCATTGAATCTATACTAATATTATAAAGAGGAAAGATTTGTACCTATATTTGTGTGTTTGTAATGAATAGGCTTAAAAAAGTACTGGACCGATTTCAAAAATTCTTTCACCATTCGGAAGCTACATTATCCACGAGCAACATAGGCTAAATTTTATTCTGATAAAAATAGGGTTCCGTAAGATATTTTGGTTTTTCGGACACAAGGTGTAAAAAATGTTATTTCGCGTACTAAGATCCCGTTGTAAATCTTAGTTAACGCAGGCGAAGCTGCGGGCAACAGCTAGTGGGATATAAAGAAGGATGTTTACATGAAAATCACAACGTGAAATTTCATAATACGTAGAAGCATAAGGAAATTCTAGGTGAGCCATCTGCTCACCTACCTACCGATTGAGCTTAAAGGCCGTCAGGCCTAAAAGTCTAGAACTTTCGAAAAAAAAGGAAATAAATATTATTCGATTCGTTTTTTTTTTTGGAAATCTGTCATTGCACAATCTAAAGTTTGAGTTCAAATTTGGAAGCGTGCTTTGTCTTTCAAAGAATTCATATGAAATGTTTTAATGATGCGATTATAATCAGTTTTTCTCATTCACCGTACACTTTCACTCTAGTCCGTTACTATACACAGTTTCCTGGCAACGTTTCAAGGGTCAATTGATTCAGCTAAACCCACAAATGCATGAAGCTAAAGCGATTTCATGTCGCGACTGCCAGGTGCTTACCACTTGTGGCTAGTTGCATACATTGTAAAATAATATCAATATGTGTAATTAAAGTAGCTTTTACACTTGTAGTTGGAAAAAGAATCTAGCTTTCATAAAATGTAATAATGGTTTATAATCAAAAGTCATTTGTACTAACTTGTAATATATTATATCTTGAATACGCAAGCGTTTGTTTTATCATGATTCAATTAAAAATACTTAGTCGAGTCTAATATAAGCCATAAAATCATCAGTCTTTATCCGTCCACTGCTGAACATAGGCAGTCCTCAATGAATTGCCAAGACGCAAGATTTTGATCACTCGCATCAAAAACGGACCGACAACTGCACGGAGATCGTCTTTCCACCTGGTTAATGGCCGACCAATACTGTGTCTATCTAAGCGATGAGCCATTGATCCTATCAAATAACGTCACTACATATTCAAATTTCAACCATCATAAATAAAAGGTCGGTTTTAGTCTTATCATGTATCGATATTTTAATTAATCCATAAAACAAAATCGATTGAAAATATTTAATGAGCTTTACGACCATCGATAAATTGTGTGGTATCACTATAAAACAAACCGCGGGATTACCGATTTAAATTCGTTGATAGCAAAGCAGTTAAAGGCGGCCTTTATAAATTAACGACGCCAATTTCCCTAATGACACTGTAAAAGGAAATTTTACGATTAATACCGTACGCTGTATTGTTGTTCTGGTTTTCATGAGGGTATAGACGTAAATTCAAAGCAATAGCATATATAATGGTAGCGAGTGATTCCACATTCGATTTGGGAACAAATATAAAATCAATATCAACGGGCCTGGGATGTGCTACATGTATTATTCCTGCGATTATTCTATAAAATTATTTATTTTCAGGCACTATGACCCATAAATAAATTTCTGCTTTGGTTGATTTCTTCCGGTAAAATGGCTCTACTGACTATCACGAACATAATTACTGACACAGATTTAATAAAGGCCAAATTAAAAATATCTTTTTTTCTAGACTAAAGACACGAGTTCGAAGATAAGTGGTATCGCCAATGTATAACAACATGGTAACCAAGTCCTAGTCCATAACTTATTCATTTGTTACCTATTTTGAGACGGAAGAGGTCGCGGTGATACGATCCTAGCTGTCTTACGTTTACATGCAGATAAAATGGCGGATAAAAGCCGTTTCATAATAAATTCAATCGCTCGGCTAATGAAATTCATGGCATCGGATTATGATAGCCCTGTACCGACGTTGAAATTAATTATGCTGTGTCTTTATCAGATCACGCCTCGGGCTCTTTGTAAACGCCAATCTTGTCTTGTTTTTAAACATTATATATTGCTAATCCTGTCAAGATTTCAGGTATGAAAATCGATGTTTCCAAGCGATAATAGGAGCAAATATTAAGCTAAAATAGTATTCTTAGTCATTTATAACTTATGGTTGGAAATCATTGGAGGAAAGTAGGTTTTAGTTTGATTGTAGGATGTTACTACACGAAGAGCTTAGTATGTATTTTTATAATAAATGGCAATTGTATAATAAAAAATACGTATAATATTATATGTGTATTTTATGTGTAATAGTCTACGTCTATAACTAATTCTTGCTGTGTATTAACACAAAATTATACCTTCCCGAATACAAACGTAGGTAGGTAGGACCAAGAACGACTTGGATAATTAGATTAGATCAAATATTTGTACACCATAAAACCTTTAGCCGTCATAACCATACCTCTATGACTTTTTTATATTATTATTATAGAAAGTGTCCTACTTTCTATAATAATAATATAAATCTTCAAGAACTAGAAGTATTGCCTATTTTTTTTCTTTTTCTTTTCAGACAAAAGTTCAATAAAAGATACACCATAATATGATATATATTATCAAAATTTACATATAATACTAGTAGCTGAGTTCTGGGCGTATAAAATTTAGACAGCAATCACAGATATTTGAAATAAGTTCTTAATATTACGCTAAGAAGAAGATCAAAATGTACAAAAAATAAACAGAGCTGAAAGCTTTTCAAGTTACATAAAAACAATTAGGGGTGCTTTGGAGGAGAAAATAGTCGATAGCTGTTTTAGTCAATAATTTGCCTAAAACGGTCTGAGTTGCAGTTGTCCCTTTCTCGCTGTTTTGGAGAGGTCTGCTCTCTGGGGAAGGAACGGGAACATTTTATTTGAATACCTATTTTTCAAAATTCTCTCAGGTACCCTTCCCTCTTAAAGTTATTAGTTTCATCATCAACCTTTATCTATCCACTTCTGAACATATACCTCAATAAGCGCCAAGACGACCGATCCCAGTTATTATTATAGTAAAAGTAAAATTTGCGGAAGTGTAACATAAAGCCACTGTCGCCACTTATAACCAGATAAAACAATGGCAATATTTTCAACTGGTAAGGAAATGAGGGTTTTTTTTTATTTTATTATAACCTTTGTGAGTATCGAGTAATGATGGAATCGAATCCGAATCCTTCATTAAATTAGGAGCCCGATACAAAACTTCACCCAACGCTCCTAAATTATATTACTTTATTGTTATTTTTCCCCCTAACATAATTGGTTTGGGATCACGCTAGTATAAACTTATTGGCTTTGTACTATTCGTATTGTTTAGGGTTTTGTAGAAAAACGTGTCACGACATATGGCTGAATTTACTTTTTTTATTACTCGTTTGTATCGAACGTAAACTATAGACATGTGTTCGTAAACGATCGCTTTTATTAGGTTAATAGGAATTACTTTTTATCGCATTGTTCCGTAATTGAGGTAACAGATATAATATGATTTTAAGATTAGTATTTATAATATTGTTATATTTTATAACAGAAATACTGTTTTTTATAATTAAATAACTTTTACGAATTTTAGCGCGGTTTATTAACTTACGCGGTTTAGTGGTCAAGAGAGCTTGGATCAGATGATCATGGTTGATGAAAGGATCCGAAACGTTGGTCATGTAAAAAACTAAATAAAAGTTGTTTTATTACAATAAGCGAAACTTTAGAAAAAAATACTGTTTTTGTTTGTCAATTAACTTAGTAAGTATAATCCATGATGTTAAACCATAATGATTTGAGCATTGTAGTAGTATAAGGTTATATAGGTATAGGTTTCCATCCTGACCCCGAATATAATCAACCGTCTTGAGCGTCAAAATAAAATATAAAAGGCCGATATCAAATCAATAAAACGTTTTATCGTGTGAATTCGTGAACATTAGAATATAATAGTAGTCATGTAAGACGATAAGCAAGGGATCGGACGTCTTGGCGTTCATTGAGGAAGGTATGTTTTCGTCAGTGGACAGATAGAGGTCAATAACGATGATCCTCATGAATGTAAAAAGGACCAAGCTAGCAAAATGTTCACCTGTCAATGTAGAAACAAGACAGATTAGAACGGACGACATATTGGATTTACATATATATCGCAGCCATCGTTTGTTTGGCCTGTCGATATCACGTCCTCGCTGGATCGGGACGTGCGAACATGTACGAGGGCTCTCTGTACCACTCGATACCGAATCGAAATCACCGTGATATCGAGGATCAGAAACAATAAGCCCTTTATCATCGACCATTGAAATCCTGATTAGGGTTTAACTTCAATGTCAGATTGGTGCGATCGGATATAATTATGTTCAATTAATTATTATACCTATTATAATATACAGAGTATATTGTGTATGTAATTAATGTTTACAATTCTAAGCGTTAACTTATGTTGTATGTAAATACTTCATTTGTGCCTCAATAGTATGTAATTTAGACATTATCACGTAATGCTATTTTTTTAATAAAAAAATTAATCAGTCAATCAATCAATAAAATCAATAAAAAACAGCGTTTATCTGGAAAATATTTACGTGCAACATAGATTCGAGTTTTCTATAAACACATGGTAAATAAACAATATAAACTAAAGTTAAATGAATTTTAACGTCTATTATGTCTCGCCTGTTGAAGTAAAATTTTGATGTATTTTAGATGTAGGTATTCTCATGATAATTATATAATAACAATTATAATTCAGAAGATAGTTTTTTTTTTTGAGAAAAAAACCAAACAATTTGCTAAATTACTTAATATCCTTTAAAATTTTGTTGGATAGGCAACTGTAATCCATAAAATATATACAGCCTAGCTCAGTAAATAAGTTGCATGTGATGCGTTGTCTATCTTGAGTGGGAAAATAATGTCTTGGATTCAGTAATCACTCTACCTATTTTGCAATCCTTTTGTTCCAATACATTTACCCATTCAGACAGATGCACCTGCTAATTAAAATTATACTCCTTAATACAACAAACAAAAGTCGCGTATCGCAAGATGTACTGTTGCAATGTATGAAATTTTAAAAAATACTGTAAAAAAGTGTATGAAAGTAAAATAGAAAATCTTCATATCCCTTAAGTGGTTCACTTGATATTGTGGTCAAATGGAGTGTCCAAGTTCATCCGTGAGCTGATTCACGGGAAGATTTATTAACAGCGTGTAACATCTTGCTCGTCCGAGACGCTCGGACAAAATAAAACGTTACAAAAGTTAGAATATATTCGCTGCTAGCATTCACCGCGGTCGTTACAGTCAAGATCTTAAAGATATTTTGCAGTGCATTTGTGCAACAAGGAAATAACATGCTCCACTTCACTATCTGACACAGTTGGATTACAGTTTATGAATTCCGTAACGGAATCCTACATTTTATCATTTGAATAATCGCTGCTGAATATAAAAATCCCTTATTCAAACAGCTAACATTATTTCCAAAAGTATCTCTAACTGATCCTTTTTAATTTACTTTATTAAAATTTCCATTTAATCTCCCCTTTAATATCTGAAGGTAAATATAATTTCTTAATCTCGACCATTTATTTGTAAAGGGAAAAAGTAAGATACAACCGCTCGAAAATCGTAGTCAATTATAAAGCTAAAAGTATCGTTTCCCTCGCTGAATTCAAAACGAAAGCCTTACAATCCTTTAAACCACTAGAAACAACTCAAGATTTCTTCGCATTAAATCTGCACAATCCGTATTTTTTACAAATGGAATACCACTTCACTAATCCTGAATATTTGAGATTTTGTTTATACCCGGATCCTTTTTCCTTCGCTCGGACTTAGGAAGTCGGTATTCACCGCTAACAGTTTCATGATTAATGACTGAAAACTCTTTGATGGCTTTTTAATTAGAGCTAAAATAGGGGTGTAATACTCGGTGCGGGTTGCCGTCGGAAGGTTGTTGCGGCCACGGCTATATTTCATAGAGGGGTGCCGCGGCTGCGAATTTGCAAGGCTAATAAATTGCGGAGTACCTAGGCCTTATTGGCTCAGCATTAAATCGTCCCAACGGTACTGGATTATTTTCTTCAGACGTAGGCTAAGACGTTTTACGGCATGCTAGAGTATAATTTTACATATTAAAATTTTTTCCTCAAATTTAGTCCACATCTCTTTTTTTTATTACCTAAATTGAGACTTTATTTTTTCCTAAATTAGATTCTTATATAATGGCAAGCTTAAGTTGCCCGATCAATAGTAGCAGAAGATGATTGCTCATTTCATGCAACTTATTAGACATACAAGGCTCATCTAGTAGATGATAGACTAAAGGATGATATAACGTATTTGGCCGTGATAACCTCTTGTAAAACAATGAACACCGGCTGCACGTTGTGCGTAAAAGCATGACTTATGCTCACGTTCCTCCAGAGCCTAGAGTGCAAGCAAGAGCACGGTGCAATATATCGGATAGAGAGGCACAAAAGGCCTAAGCGTTCGGCATGTGACGCATACGCTACCACGTAAAATTGTAGTCCGTAAACTGACTTTACAGACAACTAATTTAATAGTAAAACTACGAGATAAATAAATTATTTTACTTTTCTTGGAGAAAATTAAGGTACGAAAATACACGCGATGCTAAATTTAATTATGTACGTCCGTGAGCAAATACTTAAAGGTTTTTAAGTCGAGACTTTAACCCTGGGTCATAAATTTAAATTAGTATTAAATTCTACAAACTAATTGTAAATATATAAAGTAACATTTTAAATGTAACAAAATAATGTACGGTGAAATCGTTAAAAGTATTGATTTAATTTTTCCACATATTGTTTCTCTTAAGTGTCAGCTGTATGCTGGTATTTTTAATTAGTTCTAACGGGAGTAATTAGTTCGAAAATAGGGTCTAAATCGGGAATAGCGTGGAACGCTCAACGCTATTAAATACCGATCACGCGCTGAACCTTCAAGGCCTTCTTGGGTCGGACACTTGAACAGTGCAGTGGTTATAAATACCCTGCTGAACATAGACCAGCCTCGATGAATTCCAAGACGACCATTCGAATCCAACACAGGCTGGCCGACTAGTTGATGGCAGACCAACACTTCGTCTATCTAAATGCGGCTTTTTAATACTTAAAAATTTGGTAAAAACGGTATTGACAAAGCTATTTACACAAATATGGTATTTACATAGTAAAAAAAAGTCACCTGTCCATCCGTAAAAAATAATCATTATCATTCACGCAGGCGAAGGAAAAATATTACGTATTTTTACATTTTTAAACATTATTTCTTAAAGAAATGTTTTCACTTGAAGAATCCAAAAGATCCGTAAAGACAAAGCCACTCGCAACTATTTGAAATAAAAGTTTTAAGCAAACTTTAGTGTTATAATAAAAACCGAGTTCACATCCACTTAAAAGCTTTATATAGCTGTCATTGAAAAGTAAAATGCTAAACGTGTTGCCTCCGCGAGTTCGCCGTAAGAACTTCTTATCGGTTACACATGAAATTTCTAACTTTGCATTACAAATTTTCCTGGAACTCTCCTTTTATATCTTCTTCAATGGAAACTGATTAATATTCAATATGGACAGCCTATTTGAGTGATTGTTTCTGTAAGTATAGAATTGAAACGTCTTTGTTTTCACTTTCCGATTGAAGAAATTCAAATTTGAATTTCATATTGATCTTTGCCCTTTGATTAATATTACCTATTTTAGTTCGATTTGCCTTATCGAGTAAATACAGTAACCCCTTTTATTGTTCAAGTTGTAAGTACAATTGTATTATTACATAATTCATTAATAGTACCGTATTATATATTATTATTTTTTATTAATATACTAATTATTATGATTCAAATACTGTTTTCTTATGCTTACGCGAATTTCACTCATAATACATTAATACTTTATGTATACTATTAGGTGATATATGTAATGAATCAATAACTGCATATAACAGTATATTTGGCAATGAAGAAATAAACAAATCACAAATTGAGCAACTTTATTCACCGGCTGAAAAATATAAAACAATAAACAAATAATTTGCGGCTAAAGCGTAAACAAAATTACTTTGTAGCCGTAACAAACGATCGTTTGGAACTTTTTGAAAGTCACGAATATTTCGCGACGATATTCAAAATGTTCTTATTACCTCTAACGTTCCCGCGTCAAAAACAATGAGTCGTCAGAAAGTCTAAGCAGCCACTTGAGCAATTAGGAAAAAACAAAATATTTTTACGCAGCCCCAGTTATGTTGAATAGCAACTTCTTGGCGATGTGCTTAGTCATCTCTCATTTCCATAAGCGAAACAACTTGTTGGCTTTGAATTGTTATGCCCTTTTTGGCTTCGAAAATCTGCTAATCGTTCAACTGTCGAAATTTGTTTTCTTTATTTTGTTTGTTTCAGTATTCGAGTATTGATTAGTAGCATACTTATTTTTTTCTTCTTCCTAGATTATATTAGAAATTGATATTGAGTTTAAGATAAATCAAAAATGATGATACTATTAAGAAAATCATGATTTTTTTACTTTAAAAAAATATTCAAGTAACTTTAAATTTAATTGCATATAAAAATCATAGAATTTTCGTCATTTCCAAAGTACCTTACTTAAGATAAAAAATAATAAAACTTAAATCTTTCTTCTTGACTATTATACTTTTTTATATCCGTACTCAAAGTAATCTCAAAAGGTTTTTTCTTGTATTTATCACAATTTATAGATTTTATTCAAAGCAAATTGAATATAAAAGTACGTACTTGAAATTTTACTTGGCATTAGCAAAATCCGAGAACAATGTAAAAAGTTGAAACTGTTGCAACCGCAGCGGGCCTCAGATGTGTTGCGGGGCTGTTTGTAATATATGGTTGTTATTAGGAAACAAAGTTTTAATTCCCTTCTAATCCCGGTGATGTAATATATGTGTTTTGTAACTTATCGGAATAAAAACGTCTATTATTACAATTTATTGTGTTGCTTCCTGGCTTAAAAATTGCATTATTCCTTTATTTTATGCAATTTTTACCGCTTGTGCCATCATAACGCCAATACTGACCAAACTATACTGAATTGTGCTTGCATCATTAATCCTTACTATAATATTATAAATGTGAAAGTAGGGATGTTTGTTACGCTTTCACGCAAAAACTACTTAACCGATAATTATGAAACTTTGTACACGTTATATTCTCGGAGGACCTAAAAGTAACATAGGATACATTAAAAACAAAGGATTTTTTTTCTAACGTAAAGTCATGGGTCAAGTGTTAGAAAAGTTATACAAATTTATGCATTCATATTCATACAATTATAAGTATAACATTAATATTTTTCGATATGTGAAAAACACAATATTATAGGTACCTCAATTTTTTTCGAGAAATCTGATCTAATCTTATGTAGTTTTTTTACTATTGTTAGTGCATATTTTTTATTATAGATTTTTTTGTCTAATAACTAGTTCTAAATTTTATAGAAATGAACGAAAAATGTCAATCACGGTACGACCTATTTTTGTATTTATGAACCGTGCAATGAATTTAATTGACCGTTTCAATTAATTTCTTCGTTATTTTCCGCGTATTCTAGAAATAAAATTATATGTCCGTATGTCCATTTGTAGTTCATGTTACGGAATATTTAATCAGCATTTACCGACTCGCGGTAATAACTTAGTATTAGCGGGCAGACGAATTAAAATAGCTCTGTTTGTTTGTTTGTATGGTTAAGTGTTTATTTGTATTCGCTGCAATTATTTACTGTTTAGATAGGCTTAACAGACTGTAAATCTGTCAAGTTATCCATGGCAAAATCTTTTATTCTACCCGTATGCATTAAGTAACTCCCTCCAAACATTTTCCTCCACACTGTAGTTTCAATATTGTAAGTAACTTTTTTCTGATTTTAAATTGTGAAGAAACTTGTATTGCTCGTTTTTAGCATGATGTCGGAAATATTTTATTTTTAGAAACATGTTCCATTTTTTTTTTTCAATCCATGAGGATTTGTCTATATGATTAAAAAGTCTAAAATCATTGTGGTCGTGGATCCGTTAATTACAAAAATGCTAATCAAATATTTTATGCATTACTTACTTTTTTATCCTAATTTTATTCAGAGGGTATTAATATAGAGGGGAATATTTTAGAATATTCAAACGTCACCTTAGATAGTTCATGGCTGCAACTGCAGCACATAACTTGCGTACACAATATTTCTATGTTGATAATAATTTTATGCAATAGTTAAGTCTCTATATTTCCTTTGGTTGGATATGGAACAGTAAATATAAAATGAAATAAAATATAACCTTTATCTTAAAATGCAGTGAAAATCTACCTATATTATACTACTACTTTTTTATATTTGATTTTGATTGATGATGGTATGTTGTCTATGTTTTTAGATGCCTTATGAAGGATTTACATAATATAAAGTCGAAACATAGAAATTTTACGAATTAGTGTTTAAATACTTTACGAAATCCTGCAAATATATTATACAAAACCTGTATCCTAATTTAACTAATAATAAACCTATATTTTTCATTAATATTTATTAAAACTGAGTATAGCTGGTTTAACCTTATATAAGTGAAGAGCTATTTTTAATAAAGAATAAAAAAACTTTGTATAATAATGTAATTATCAAGTAATATAGTAAAGTAACACAAAGACACATTATCTTCCCACTTAATACGCCATTATCATAACACGTTAAAGCGCTTAAAGCCTTAACATAAAACAACATCAGAACTCAAAGATTAACAGAAATAGCAATTAAACTCACATTACCTCATAAAATATGAATTGATCTTGCAACTAAGGCGCTAAGCAATTTGCTTAAGCTCCTCGCAAAATGTTTTCCTTTAAGAAACTTAAACAAAACAATTTCTCCGAGTCAGCAGTGTCCATTCGCATCCAGTAAGTTTTACTACAAACAATAGTTAAACGGCACAAAGAAAGTTGCTCGCTCCCGACGTGTGGACCGAGGAGCGACTTACGGCTCCCATTAGTTTATAACAAAACACTGAATACGTGCAATTTATTACTTAACTTAGCATTGAGGGATACTTGGGTCGACTTAGGGATAGGACTCTATAATTATAAACACATGTAAATATATAAACGTATACTTTATATATTTTGAACAAACATTATGTATAATAGCCTTCTTGGAAATAAATTTCTCATCAATATTTTCAACATTATAATAAAACGACTTTTGCGGATTTTATCGCGGTTTATTTAGTTTTTTACGATAATATTATTTCTGGCAGATGCAAATGCATATGAAGTCGGTTAAAAAGATATATTAATGAATGTGCATCGAATCAAGAACTTATAATAATTTTACTGTTGAGCCAATGCTATAAGCAACTAGTATTGCATCAGTGTCAAACTTTGATTTTAGGATAGCAAAAAAATGCCAAGACATCACCACGTAAATCAACTATATATACCTAAGAATCCGTGAAGTTGAGTCGATCCATTTATAAGTAACATACTAAAGTAGTTAAAAGACAATTACCTGTAACCGAATACATATGCAAGTCTCCATCTCGATCTTCTTAGGGAGTACCGGGTGGGGGTTGATTTATTTGCGGGTGGAAGGCGTGAAGCAAATGAACTGCCCGAGTTAGGAGATGTACGACAAGCGAGGGTGAAAGTAAGTGTTACGTGTAACGAGCTCATTATAAAACATATAATTAATGTATTATTATGGTAATTTTTTATTACATTTTCTGTGTATTACATAGTCTGTAAATACTCGCTCTCGTAGCTATAAATACTAATAACACACGTCTAAAAGACTGTATTACAGCCAATAAAATCACACAATAATATATTAAACTAACATACTGTAATAGTGGAAAATGTTACGTGCAAAAAAAGCTCTTTCTTTCTTTGTAACAATTAATTGCAAGACTAGCAGATAATCAAATCCGAATACTAAAAAAGAATGTACGATTTCATATTAATATGAAGTTTATTTCTGAAAATATTGGCCCAAAAATCAAAGTGAAACAAGCATGGGAATGTATCTCTCAATTAGAAATAGACGTAGATTACAGGCATTTCAAGTTTCAATTTCAAGTCAATTTCAACTTCAAATTTGGACAATTTCAGTCCAAATCAATCTTGGCTTTAATATCAGATAAGGCCATGGGATTTTTAGTTTCAAGAAGACGCATTTCACTTATATAAATTAATCATAATATTGTTATATTAGAATCTGGAAAAGTGGAAAATATAATTACTCATTTAGATAGCCAGTCTTACACCTTTAACGATATTTGTATCTATTTTGAAACAAAGTTTGTGGTTGTACCAAATTCCCTACACCGAGCTGTCATTGCCGGCCGGCGATTAGTCAAGTAGCTAAGTGCTACTTTCTCGTTTTTCTCTTTACTAACGTCGGTAACAGTAATTTATGCGACTTTACAGTTTCACTTCGAATTTGCAATCGAGAATCCCTCGGCAAAACCGAAGGTTTATTTATGGAGATGAAGTTTGCTTTAAAACTGAAAGCGGGTACAAACCGTTTCCGACAGTTTTATAGTGTTGTGTTTATTTTATATTATGTTATATTTATAAACATATGTCATAAAATTATACTTTTTTATAAACAATAATCTAAAGGAGTATTTAATATTAAAATTATTATTTATTGTATGGATTTCATCGCGTTTTCTTATTTTTATAATAAAAACACTATTAGTTAAAGGGCATTTTCCAGATGTGAAAAAGTTTACGCTTAAAAAATATTGTGTTAAAACTAATTGTTTTGGTTTTATTGCGGTTAATTAAGATTATTACATTCCTAATTTTTGACAATTTGAAGTGATTAGAAAAAAGCTTATGATGATATTATTTTTATACCAGCTTATGCCCGATTGATCTGTGTTGAGTTTAAAAACTAGCTTACTTATCATCCGACTAGATCGACAATATTTTCGGTAAAAAGGTACCAACGGTTAAAGTAGACATTGCGAAACACGAATGACAATATAAAGTTAGTAACTTGGCTAACTTAAACAGTGTTATAAGAGTTGAATACTTCTTAAGCAAGCTCCACACTTCTTCAACACCAAGTTTATATAAAGTCAACACATCCTATTGTAAGGTGCAAGAGCTCTACAAAAATAGCTAACAAATAAATTGTCTAGTCCCTTGTTTTGTTTGTAACGTGTATTGACAATCTATTTCTCTAAAAGAGAACTAAGTAAATAAGGATTGGGTGAATTGTGATTGCTCTAAGGCTTGTTTGGCTTTTCCTTTCGCTTCTGATTCGGTGCTCACCTTCTATTTTTAGACGAAAATTAGATTACAGATAATTTAGTACTGGACTAATTTTATACGTAAATATTTGTTTATACCTTTATAACTTTATGGTTTTGCGTTTCTAGGTTTGATTTGAGTTTTGAATTTCATCAACAAGAAGTTAATTCGAGTGATAAACTTTTTATTTTAATTTTTACAAGAAGTTTAGATAAATATTTCTCAAAGTTCTTAATATTTCTCAATCACGTTTAAAAGTAAATTACAGTATATTAATTAAAACATATATATGGTATTTCCTACTACCACTAATTTAGCATTGAATACGAGAAAAACCATTTCAAATTATTAATATATAAAATTTATACTAACATATTTTTTATCTTTATTTGTCAGTAGCAGAGGTCAGTCAATAAATAACTTGCAAACATTTTAAATGTTTAATACTCTTTTATCATGTTTCAGGCTAATTTGGCTGGGCATTACGCTAATAAAATTTTTAAACTAAAATGTTTTCCCCGTTTTCGTGTCAGCTAAAAACAGCTGGACATAATGGATTGACAAACTTACAATTTTCCATAGTTACGTTGGTAGTTTTAATTATAACTTACTTGTAGAATATGATGACCTAAATCCAACCAAACACACTGCGCACATTAAAATATTTGTCACAAAACTTACAACTACTTAAAACCATACTAGTTACTACTCGTATCTTTTGGTCATGGAATATAGAAAGTAAGGAGAACAATATCTGTGTTTGGAAATAGTCCGTCAAAAACTAATAAATTAAGGTGATTCCATGACAAATTATAAGTGTTGCCACCAGCAGAAGGTCGAAGGATTTTTAAATGTGTGCGCACGAAATTACGTGTACACATACAATTTTTTTTTTTTCAATGAAAATCAGTCTTGCAAGTGCCATTGTCCAATCCGTCCGGATTTTTAAACTGCTGTTTGCGGCTTATTTTTGTTCACAGGTAGGCACTTTTTGACTCTTCCCAATATCAACAATATAAAACTTCTTTTTATCAACAATATAAAACTTCTTATTTCCATAATATTATAAACTTAAAATATTAATAAAAAACCAAGATGGCCGACTTTCGCTACTGATTTAATCCATTTACAAACTCATTTAAAATATATAAAAAAAATTGTCTCATCTATAAATATCTTATCGCATTTTGTGACTTATAGGAAAATGTAGGAAACAAAATACGAAACGTATATTTAGTTAGTTGTGGTGTATTCGCAAATCCCTCGAGAAGTCTCTTCAGTTACCAGCCACTGTCGGAGTGGAGTGACTCGTCCGCCCTTTGATTTATCACCAGCTTACACTTTCACTTTAAGATAAAAAAAAAACTTTAATACCCCTTTATTCAATAGCGTATACAATTAGAGTTCATGAGAAATATACTAGTGTAGAAAACGTTATCCTCCTATTATAAACGTCGAATTTTGTATATAACATGGATGTTTGTTACTCTTTAACGCAAAAACTACTGATGGACTTTATACTATTGAAACGTTACAATTATATAAAGATTTTTTTATGCCACAAAGGCTCAAGGTAGAAGTCAGAGTCTAATGGTACATCCAGTAGCCATCCCTTTCTCTCCTTAGGCTACCAGGAACTCAGAAACGACACTAATAGCTGGCACTTTACACTGATATTATTTGAGAGAGATACCTACCAGATCGTGCAAGCCCAATTCGGCTGCGATGCAGCAATGACAGCAAACACTTTACATAAAATTCTTACTTTTACATCAGGAAAATGTAGGCTATAATTTTCCCCGTATTCCCACGGGAATGGGAAGTACGCCGACGAAAATGTGTGTAACTGTATAACAGTAGTAGATACATAAAAAAATAATATATAATAAGGGTACATAATATTTCTTATAATGTAATGTATTAAAAATATTTCTTGTAGTGTAATATTCCATTAATACATTTATACGAGCTTCTGAAATAAACATATATTATTATTTGTTTAAATAGCCTTATAGCCAGTTGTACGATAAGGATTGATATTGATTTAATCTATCATGAACAGTAATTTTTAATAGTTAATTGAAATTCCGTTTGCAAAAGGATCAGTTTTAGTAGTTAGTGCCTTGGATGCGTATTTATTCAATTGCTATAACGTACAAAAAAATATTAGTAAATATACTTCTAGTAGTCAAAATAGTATTATTTTTATAATAGTATTTCAGTATTAAAAGTAAAAATTATGCTATATTATTCGATAGTAAAAAAGTCAATGGTAAACTATATTGTTATCACCACGTACAACATGTCATCTAAATCCAAACGATAGAAAGTATAATGAAAACAATTAAACGTGGATTAAAAAAAATCTTGACTCACGTGCCTCTCAATGGACATGTTTGATTGTTTTTACAAGAGAACCCTCTTGTTTTTCCGCCCTTGGGCTGTTTTTGTACGTCATCAACATTGTAACGTCATAGTACTGTAATTACTTTTAATACACACAGAGGGCGTCTGTTACAAAGCTACAAAAATATAGGGTACTTCTATTATTCTTTGTTTCTTTATTTTTACTACATTTCTCAAGTATTCTCATTTCTCATTTTTATTCAATTTCTTGGCCAATGCGGGTCAACCTTACCTAGACTTTTATGCTACTAAATTATGAAATAATTATTAAGTTTGAAAACAACATAATAATAATATTATTAAGTAACTAATATGATGTTAACACACTATGCACCTCTTGTCTTAAATAAGTAATATCAATTTGAATTATAAAAAGGCAATTTTACTTATTAAAAAAAATCAACAGTTTATTAGCAGTTTCGTCTTTTTACGTTGGGTTTTAAATAATTAAAAATCATCACCCTAACTACATCTGTAAAAGTTAACAGAAGCAAAGAAGCTTACTGAACTTGTTATATAGCATAAATGTTTGTTCCGTTATAGGATACAGCTACGCAACGAATATTGAGATTTTTGGAGTTCATTGAAAGGGGGATCCTATTTTTATACAAGCCAAAAAGTCCATCTTTCTACCTGAACTGATACGGCGAACGCCATGAAATTGAAAAGCTACGTGATTTACATTTAGACGTAGTCTAGCCTTTAGTTTACTCCGGGTAATTTAGACTATAACAAGAGTAGACAGGATTAAAGTTTGTAATAATAATATTACTTACCGACCTGGATTGTAAGCTTTAGTAATGGACTAGCCTACGTTATTAAACTGGCCAATGTACTTAAGCTTCCCTACACTTAATCCTTAGGGAATATATTGTATTGATGAAACTCATATGCAACAATAAATATACTTTACAATATTAATTGATGTATGTATATTGTATAATTAAAAGTAATATAATTCTTATTTACCTTAAAGATAAGTACAGCGATATTCTGCGGAGAGAAGTAACTATATTAAATCTGCCAGTCATTATTTGTGGGACATGCTCATAACTGCCACGCTGAACAAGAGATTTCGTAATCGCAGACGCTGATGATGATATTCATGGTAATGATTACTAATTTAACTCAAAAGTTACGTATATTTAACTACCTTAATCTTAGTTTTGTTCTATTAGATACATGACAAAATCCTTTGATACATAATAAAGTGTCTTTAAAGTCAATACATAGGAATTTGGGGTTCTTTAATCCTCCCACCACTCACGGGCAACAATTAAAACGGTAAGTAGCGAGGGAACAAGCGCGTAACTACTGAGTGGGGGCAAAAGCTTTACCCTTGCACTGACATTTCCTTGATAAGAGGTATGTAAAATTTACTCTTTTAGATTGTATTGACTTAAAACATTTATATAAGATATTTAATTCACTAGGCACATTTTTTTTTACAATAGCGCTATTGTGGATATATTTTCATGTACTAGGTCGTTAGATTGAAGAAGTATATTTTTTCAAGAGAAAAACAATGGTAATATTCTAATATAGGCGTAATATTTTCAAACGTCATTTAATTTTTTTTTTTTTTAGTAGACCATATTTTTTTAGCTTTTAGCCTATTGTCCATCCTTTCTCCTGAGTGTTTGATGATATTGTTCCATATTATTTAACCATTCTAAAAAGTAATTAAAATTTATGAAATTAATGTAATTTTCTCATATGATTATATCAGAAAATGTTATACATGAACAAAATTTTTCATCATTATATTATGTTCATGGTTTCTGCTACCTCAAATTACTCGTTTCATTTCGGTTTTATAATGAACGGAAAGAGCTGTCTTCATTAACAAGTCTCACTCTTGATGTGTGTAACAGTACCCACCCTCATTAAGTAGATCGTTAAAGTCATTGACGCTATCGTTAGCCTGGCCCTTAGTTGTTTGCAAACTTAACTTTTTGTGAGATAGCTCCCGCTTAGTACTCTCCTTATATTTTTATTGCAAAAATATTTTCTCCTTTGCTTTCAAGTTGGCAAATGTATTATAGATTGAAACAACTTCGAAACTCCCTTACAGTTGAACCACTTATAGCCGTTCCTCCATCTGACGCGCCGGTCGGATTTCATGTCGGGGCGCGTCAAACAACAAAAGTTTCTCGTATGTACGCTCCGCTCCTAAAACAATGAATGCAATGTATGTAAAACGAAGGGGGTGTCGCCGCACGATAGTTCTCATGACGGCCCACCGATGCGGAAGGAAGCCGCTCTTGAGTTTTTTCAAAATGGCTGCCTGTCACACGTCAAATTGACGTACGACACAGGCGAAACAAGATGGCGATTACGTATGACGGTTACAAGCAAGCGATTGCTTATTTGATGTGATTTTTTTTTAAATAAATTAAACGAAAGTTTAACAAGCTATGTTTAATTATTGAAATAGTTTCGATATGATTAAGTAATAAGTTGACTTTTATTTAAAAATCGTTATTTTTATATTATAATTATAAAACATAAATAATATATAACAAAAGCCTCCTTTTGCGTTATGTATTACATTTTAAAGAAAAGGAAAGGCCTCGAAATTGCGAAGTGTAACATCAAAACGACCTTTTTCTGGTAAATCAAAGTGAAGAAGCTCTCAGGGCAGGGCAATATGAAACAGACCGGTATGAAAGACGTACTCCACTGGGCCCAAGCGTCTCAGATGTCTGAGAGAGGCCATTCGCGGGATCCGACCACACCCTCCACTCGACGCGCACATAAGCCTACGGGTCTTTATTTATTATGTACAGCTATTAACGCCACGCCATCATGGCGGATTCAATTTTTAATTTCCCTCTTAGCGTCAACGACGTTTAACAGATGTAATATGACCCGAGTCACCGATATCTTATTGTTAATTTTGTTTAATCTACATGTACTAGTAATATTATAAAGAGGAAAGATTTGTACCTATTTTGTATTTTTGTAATGAATAGGCTCAAAAAGTACTGGGCTGATTTAAAAAATTCTTTCACCATTCGAAAGCTACATTATCCACGAGCAACATAGGCAAAATTTTATTCTGATAAAAATAGGGTTCCGTAAGATATTTTGGTTTTTCGGACATAAGGTTTAAAAAATGTTATTTCGCGTACTAAGATCCCGTTGTAAATCTTAGTTAACGCAGGCGAAGCTGCGGGCAACAGCTAGTAAGAAATATAATTTAAGAAACATATTTTGTTTAAATATTAAGGGGGGTGTACTTATTTAAACTTTTACACACATTTTTATAAGTCGTTTCTATACTATTGATAACACGGCATAACGTATCTCTCTTCGATTTATATTATCGATATTATTAGAATTTTCTGACTAATCCAATAAAACAGTTTAAAATCTTCCTACAATTTTTTTACAAACACATTTATATATATCAATAATTAATTATGTTAAATTAAGTTTAACCGTTCATATTAATAAGTAGCTTTAACGTTGAGACACAACAGAAGTTGTCCTGTACAAAGCAATTAATAATTGTTCGAATTATAAATTTAAACTATTCTCAACCACAAAAATTTGATGAAAATTAGTCAATAGAGGAGTTCATTTTATCCACACGTACCGAAAAAAATATATAGACTGCCAATTACTTCACCAGATTGATCAGTTTTTAATACGCATCACATGTTTTTATTCAAGTATGTGACGTATTTCTATAAAATGGACGACTTGGCATTTTAATATCAAATTTTCAAGTGAATTTAACCTTGTCAAAAACTAAGTAACAATTTTACATGTGATGAATTATTGCTGTCCTTGATTCCAACTAATTAAAGTAAAGAGAGTATTCTATTCTATTTAATTCTATTCTAAAAAAAATTCGCGAAATAGATCCAGTCCTTCACGCGTGATACCGTGACCAAGGGGAATAGGTAGGTATTCATTTTTTATATAGATAAATATAAAATATAATATTATCATAAAATTTATTACAAATTGACAATCTGAATTCATGTAAAATATTCTACTCGTGTTAAATAAATATTACCTATATATTACTCACCATCAGTCACGATTTGTCACTTGGCTTAACTTTTAAGGATTCGACCCATCCACCCCTTCAAAATTTCAGAAATGTACGGCTTCTAAGACGTGCTAACAAAATGGCTGCCTTTAATTTCGATATCTAATTAAATTAGTCACAAAACCTATACATTTCGGACGGATATTTTGTACTTGTATGTTTGTAAACGTAATTTTAGTGAATTGGAATTTATTGATTGGTGGCCCAAGAGAGTACTGTAAGTTTAGGAAGATAAATAAATAAGCGGACAAATAAGCAGTTGGACTCATATAGCCCCTGATACCAACAGAATATATCCGCAAAACCAAGGGTATAATAACAGGGAAAAGAAGGGAATGGGCCATCGAAAACAAAACCGTAAAAAAACGCGACAGCATATCTGTCCTATAAATAGCTTTACTTGTCTGACTGAAAACTAAAGTCAAGTACTTTACGCTGGTATAATGTGAGCGAGAGGTACCGCTCCGGTAGAGCCGGCCCAATTCGGCTATAAACCGTAGATGGGACAATGATCGACAGTGACATGCCGTGATTTGGCCAATTCTAGTTGTATGTGGATGAGTTATCTTGGCGTGTGATGACAGGATAGGGTTTATAATAAAAGTGATGATGATAAATGTCAAAGCTTCTTACCCTAATACAATTGAGGTCGGAACAGTGTTCTAGCCAGCGGTCAGACAAGTTCGGACCACTGATTCACTAAATTTATTTCATTAAATTTAATTGTAAACTGTAAGGGCGGGGTGGGAATTTGGTCAGAAGCAAACGAGTTAAAGTTCAGGAGGACCTCGCCAAATTAATCTTAAGGGAGTTTCGATGTTATCCTCTTCCTCGACCTACTAGGTAAGTTCGTTTGGCGTTATAAATTAACAAACCCTCGCCAGTAATTAAGCAAATGTACATTAAAGTTAACGAACAAAAATTTAATTAAAGTTCATAAAGCGATTTTTATGATAGTATATTTCTTAGAAATCTTGTTATTAAACCAATCCTATAAAGTATATTGAGTATTAAATTTAGTCTAAGTTTAAGTCGAATAATAAAATTTTGCGCTGATCAAATTTCGAAAAAATTGGTATACTTAAAAAGTTTTAAGTATCAAAAAATGACTAGCGTTTTATTAACAAATTGAAGATCTTAAAAAAAGTTTCATAAAATTTTGATAAGATGATTTATTGATGTGTGACGTCTTTATGATTACTTTGAAAAGTGAAAACCGAAAATGTTATCTATGCTATTATAAATCTGAACAGTTTTTTTTTTGTTTGGTTGAACCCGCTAATCTAAGGAATTATTGGGTCAAAGTGAAAAATTATTTTTGTGTTGAATAGTTTATTTATCGAGGAAGTTTAATGGCTATTATTATTATTATTATTTATGTATAACATTTCACTACGACCAAGAACAGTGGAGTGTTCATGAAAAAGCGTCACCATAGTCTTTGGATTAATCAGAGTTAAATGATAATTTTATTAGAATTTAATTTTAAGTGTTTGACTATAATAAATTTTTCAAGTGTATGCAATAATTTATATGTATCGATAATTTTATTTATTTCTTGTTCTCAGGTATGTTTGCTGGTTCACACTGGTTTGTAGAAAAGAACTAATTATTTCAGCTGTGAAACGCTTGCGTTGTAACAACTAATAAAGAATTAAATTTTAGAATTAGGGAATAATTTTGAATAACATTTAGTCACTCTTTTGTGAAATCTCGCTTAATCAAAAGTTATCCCATGCTTAAATTGACTAAATTAATATTTTTCATAATAGTTATCGGAATATCAATTCTCAATTAAAAGTCTCACGAATTCATTTTACCTTCGTGATCATAGCAAGAAACCCGCTGTAGATAAACTAAACACGAAAAAAATCTTAGGGGTTTACCACACGCGCAAGCTTCATCACACTTTAGCCTGCGCAGGCCGGCTTGTACACGGAACACGGATACAATTTTACCAACCACACGCACCATGTTCCGTGTACCAGCCGGCCTGCGCAGGCAAAAGTGTGGTGAAGCTTGCGCGTGTGGTAGGCCCCTTAGACATCGGTATACTGCTGACGTTTAGTCTTGAATGCACAGTTGCCGTCGGCTCATCGTTGCCCATAAAACCTTACGAACCTCAAGTTTTGTAAATCGATCAATCGTATTTATATTCATAAATCTAGATTATATAGTACTTAATGGCCTTATTATCGTAATTATTATATTATGTCCCACTGCTGGGCACGGGTCTTTTCCATAAATCAGGCGTGGAAGGTAATGGGCCATAGTTCATTGATGCGTTGGCCCAATACGGATGAACAGCACACACCTCCAAAGATTTATAATATATTATATTTTTTTTTTAACTAGCTGTTGCGCGCAGCTTCGCCTGCGTCATCTAAGATTTAAAACGAGTGCCTAACTTTTTGGAAATTTAATATAACCTATGTTTACCGGGGATATTGTAGCTTTCCAACAGTGAAAGATTTTTTTAAATCCGTAAAGTAGTTTCGGAGCCTATTCAATACAAACAAACAATCAAATGTTTCCTCCTTATAATATTATTGTGGCATATATTTTAATGATTTTTTGAATCCAGCCATTGTCTTTGTCACACATATTCATTCAAAATCTGTTTAAACATACATCTATATTAGACCTCAACTTTCGAATCGAGTCCAAACTTTATAATTAACACAGTTAAATATCCATTAAAATTCGTCAAATGAGTCGAGTTCATTTGCATATTTTGCAACGTCGGTCGAGTTACTTGCACGGCTAATTTCGTAGTAGTCCCTGGTCGGCAGTAGAGCTCCTTTTGCCCACGATATGGAATTAAATGTTGATTAATTTCGTACATTTAAGAGTCATGTTACCGTCCGGGAAATTCAGGTGTTCAATTTAGCTACTTTGTAAACTACAAACTAGTTAATAGTTAGTCTACGTGCTCCATACTGAGAAATGTATATAATTGTTTTGGAAATGAATTTATAATGTCGTGTGTGACTTTATTTATAAGCGGAATTTGGTGGATTTTTATGAAAATAAATACACAATACACATGTAATACACAAATTATTATGTAAATTACGATTGAAATAAGATTAATATTATATTTGAACTAGCTGTTGCCCACAGCTTCACCTGCGTTAACTAAGATATACAACGGCATTTAGAAAAAAAGAAGAAAGAAAGAAAAACACTTTTATTATTTACAACAACAACAACACACACACACACACACAAAATATACATACAGCTTACTTATTCATATATAGTATATAGCAGCGCCATGCGTTCCCGTGGGCATACGGAGATGAATAATAGCTTATGTGTTAATCCGATGTATAAGCTATATTATTATGAAGTTTCATCAAAATCAATTCAGTAGTTTTTGCGTGAAAGAGTAACAAACATTTTCACAAACTTTCGCATTTATAATATAAGTAGGATTATAGAGAAACTTCGTTATACTCACTGAGCAGTAATCGGACAATATGGCCTTAAATTAATCTAAAATGCCATCCTATCCATCCATCCATCCACTCAACGATTTACCGAAACTAACAAACTGCACGAATCGTGACAGCATACCTGTCAATTTACGTCGATATCACGTGAGCAATAGGTACCACCGTCGTACCGGCCCAATTCGGCTGCAATTACCTATTACTTCTTTCTTGACGATCTTGGTATAGTGTATCATTAGTATTTTTTATAATAAATAAATTCGTATATACACAATCCTGATGCGCTGTTTGGCTGCAATGCAGCACAATCCTTCGATGACGCATTCAAATACCTCACCCGCCCTCCTGTTACCCAAATTACACATTCTTCGCCCTTATTCTCTTGGAAAGGGCATTCAACAGTGAATGGATACATACATACACACATGTCATACACGAATAATATTATTCATCTTCCTTCTTTTAAAAAGTATGATGCTCCAAAACTAAAGGATAATTTTATACAGTTTTTAATATTGTTTCGTATATACGAGTAGTATACATGTGTATTATATACAATTTATGCCAATTTTCGCTCATTATACTGGTAATAAGTTTAGCGGGAGCTTTATTAATTTTATCGAGGCTTATTATGTTTTTTTACGTTCCCAATGAAAAACTCCTTTCTTTTTGCATTAGGCACGTAAAAAACAATAAAATATGATAAAAATTTAAAAAAAAGTATCATTAAGGGCCTGTTTTACAATCTCCAGTTAAGTTCCTAATAGGCTATCGGCAACATATTTGCCAGATATTTGACAGATACTCCATACTCTATCTGTTAAATATGTTGCCGATAGCCTATTGGGAACTTAGCTGGAGATTGTGAAACAGGCCCTAAATATTTTATGATTATAATAATCCCTCACATTTATGTTATTAACAAAAATTGGAAGTCGCTGCATCGCGTCACTGCAAACTTCAACATTCTAATGCAGAAGTGTGCAGAAAGATATTATGCTATCACTCGTGACGCACTTGTGACTCTCTCATGACACAAATGACACACTTGTGACACACTCATGTTTTGACATACAAGCGCAGTGCAGTCAGTTATTTTCCCTTGCACCTCCAGGGAGCGGTTGGCCGTCAATCACTTCACAAATCCCATTATATATTTAACGTACTCCGCGAATCCATTACATGGCCTTTTACAAATCACCCTATCATATTACACGGGGTAAATTCAATAAGGACGAAGTTACTTATTGATACGGCGGTCTAGACACTTTTATTTTCCATTTTTGTCATGAACCTCTAAATAACGATTTAATGTAGAGTACCTAAATAATTGTTATTTAAAATTCTATTAATTTAAATTAGTTTTGTAGAAGAATAAAAGTCTGTATGTTAATGTGTACATAATATTAGTTACTATTATTGTTTCTTTATAAATAATAGTAAATATCGGATTACAATTTTGAACAAACTTGACTGAATTATTTTTATTTAAATATAAAAATATGGCAAAGCTATTTTTTATCAATTACTAGCATAAATGCTTAATGTTGTTTTCTTATGTTTACGCGAAGTTTACGCAAATAAATGGCTAATATAAGATAAAAGTAGTACAAAAATATTAATACAATTTTAATCGCACAAAGATTTATAAGATCTTTAGTTTTAGTTTTAAATCAACGTGATTATCTTTACTGAACTATTTAAAAACCTACCGTGTTTTTTACTTTAATTTCGCGGAGCTCAATGTTTTCCCACTGTCTAAGATTCTTGTCAAAGTATTAACTTTGTATTATATAGTTTTGAATAATTATACTTCTTCTGTGACCATAATTTTTGTAACGTATCCAAAACATGAGGCATGTAAAAAACTTAATAAACCGCGTTAAAATCCGGTTTCAAATGTTTCATTATAATGTTTTAATATAATAATAGTTTTAATATTATATTTAAAATTTATATGTATAGTTATTTGACGAGCTTTAAAAGAAAATCAGTTGAAATCTCAATATAGCTTCGATAATTACAAAACTCAGGGCCCAGAGATTTACGCTCCATTTTCATCGTTGATCATTGTCAAAATGTAATTGATGTTTGACAAAGTGATGTCACCGCTTAGTCGAGTAACTTGAGAAGCTTTCAAGAATAATTAATGTGGACGCGAATGTCTTAGATTTCATAAATTACAATCTGGATTGGATATGAACTAGATTTCTACACCGGACCATTCTGGACTAGTTAATAGAGTTTTATTGTACTGGAGTAGTAACTCAACTAATTGACATACATGCACACATATTGCAATTGTTAAAATACCAGCGGACATAGACAAAAACTTTTACAGCCTTACATAAAATCTCGTTCTTTTTTGTATGCCCGTTAAAAATAGGTATGCTTTGTATTTCTGTTCAAATGTCTTCAAAAACAAGAATAAAATAGAAATATTGCCAGTTCTTGGATTATCTTGTGTCAGTTTTTTTTTATTATTATTTAGTACTAACACAATTTTTTACACTTTCATCTTAAGACGGAATTGTGTAAAAGCTAAGTAAAAACATGACATGAATGCTGAAACTAAATGACATAGATGTTAGGTAGCTTTTTGTGTGGGTTACAGCATGTAAAACAAATATACTACAGTTAATTATATGCTGCATTCTGAAAAAATCTAGAAATATAGACCGAATATGACTCGCACGCTAATGGTTCCGATAAATATACCTATTATTAGGATATAATAACAAGATTTGAATTTTTAAACAAAAATTTAAAAGCTATTTCATATTTAAATCATAATATTGCTATTATTATTCACATATTATATTTATAGTTTAACGAACTCTAGACAATTTTTTACCAGCACATTTATTATTTGAGTCACCTTTAGCCAAACTCAAAAGTGAAACATCTGTAGTCTCCACATTTTTTCTAATACTTTAAACCTTCCGCTTAATGTGCTAAAGTTATGCTAATTCTACAACTTTAGCCAACGTTACTTGCCAAATTATTCGCGAGCATGGCGCTTTGCATACCTATTCACACTCATAACTTTGAGCACTCACTAGCTTGTGCCGTATTAATCCGATGTAGTTATCCTTTTGACTAACACCTCTAGAACCTTCTCAAGTATATTATGTCATTAAATTAATATTTTATACTACAACAAATTCTTATACCTATTATTTACATATTTACTTAAAATTTTATAAATACCTTTTTTATTCACATCTAACGAGTTAATAGTGCTTTTGACTGATGCTTTATTGCAGTTAAAACTACTTTTTGACAAAGAGCGTCAATCAAAAGTAATAACCAATAACTTTCAGTCAAAACCACTTTTGACCAACCTGTTCAGTCAAAAGTACTTTTGACTGATTTGCTAGTCAATAGTACTTTTGACTGGCTAAGAGTTTTGACTGCAACAGTTATAAATGCAAGATTAAAGGCCTGTATCACTATCTCCAGATAAGTGGCGAATAGGCTATAGGCAACATATTTGGCAGATAGAGTATGGAGTATCTGTCATGATATCATGCACACTGAGGGCATGTGAGTATTCATATGCATGTATTGAATATTCGTATAGTGCCAGTTAACGTTTATTGAAACAAACTTACTATAGTCCTATAGAAAACAAACACAGTTCCTTACAAGACTCAAGATTAAGGGTTGGTTGTTTCAAATCATCTGTTAACATAAGAAACTTCGTAAAATTTTAAGGTCCGTTAAAAACAACGCTTTTTGGTCACTAACGTTCGTTTCCGACATCTTTGACGATAACATATTCGCTAAATCGGTCTATGGAACCCGCCCTAAGCATTCATATCGTTTATCAGTATATCAATAGAAATCACTTTGTAAATTTAAATTAAACTGTTCAAACGGTACTAAATATTGAGCCATTGGAAAGGGGTCACAATGCTCGAGATACATCGCCTGCAGCTACTTCAATAAGAATCCTTACATGCCCCGTAGCGCTACGCTGAATTAAGAAATGAAAAGAACCGATAGGAAATATAATAAAGTCGGTACAAATAAAATTTAGAAACGAAGCTCTCGCATGTTGCAAGTGTAATATATTGTTATTAGTGCTAAAAGTGTGCGAATAGTTTTAAAAATAAATGTAAAAGAATGTAGTTTAGAATATTATGAAATGTACAGTATGTATTCTAAAGATATATTCTGAGTAGTAATGATCATTTATTTTTATTTGCCGATGGGAGTACACTGTACCACACCCTCTCTTGGTTGTTTCTCCCATCGGGGGAAACAGCAAGACGTATGCCAATGTTATTACTGGTATTTGACGACCTCTGTGGATCAATGGTTAGAGCTTTTGCGCGCAAGCCCGGAGATGGCGGGTTCGAATCCCGCCGGAGAACAAAAAAAAATCTGTGTTCCTAGGTCATGGATATAGATATTTAATACACATTATTAAATATCTATAATATTATTTAATAACAATCTTAAATATAAGTATTAATATAAAAATACTTTTTTTTGAACATTTTTTTTTAATTGACAGATAGAGTATGGAGTATCCGTCAAATATGTTGTGAATAGCCTATTCGGAACTTATCTGGAGATTGTGAAACAGGCCCTTAAATATATGTATTTCACTTGTTTAATATCCGTAACACAAGTCTATTCGAGAACTTACCACGGGACCAGATTGACGTAGTGTTACGCGTCCATAGATATTATTATATTATTATTATTGGCAAGTAGATTTAATACCTATTTATTAGGATAGACATCATATAAATGAATTGCCTAGGTTATTTCCAATTAAACTAGCTTATGTTTATGGGCGACCTCGACCACTCACCATCAAGAATAACGACTGCCAGTATGCCTATTCAACTAATAAAAAAAAAACTTAGCAAATACTTGGCTAAGTAATGAAACAATACTATGCATAGAACGCTCTATGAGCTTCTAGTGTCAATAGTTTGGTTTGATATGTGTTTGACAGACGCTAAGTTCCGGATTTCTTTTAAGTATTGTCTATGAATTGGTTTGAATGACCCTATGTATTCGGGAGTACTGTGACATCTCATAGTATTGTTTGTGAATACGGGTGTTAGACATATTTGTGCACGGTATGTGCGTAGATTGCCTACGGCTATAGATTATGTCACCAGCGGGGTGATTATGGTGATGAAAACGGATTTTAAACTGATTCTAAACTTTAAGTTGACTGGCTTCGGGTTGATGATTATTAAATGAACTAAGGGGCTTGAAATAAAATACTGAACACTGATTAACTATTGAGAGTACTATTGGAATGAGGCAGGGACTAACTTTAACACTTTATAACTTTTACTATTTACTTTCTTGCTTCGGAGACTTGTATCGAATGAATTTCTACGATTTTGTCCACCCTTTTATACCATTTCTATGAAACCTTCTAGAATGTTCCATGCCTCACCCCCTTAAGTGGTTTTTACTCAATATCTTTATTCAATCCATAAACAATTTACATACAATATACATTAATATAACAATATTCAGTTTTTACATATTTTAACCTATAAGACATCACCATCCGAGCATGCATGTGGGACTGACGATCAAAAATCTACATTTTACATATTTATACTACCTCGTCCCCCGCGGAATACTTCCGGGTACACCCACATCACTTCCTTTCTCTATTACACAAGCATGTCTCGGTCTAATGTCTTCCAGCTTGACATTTTCTATTGCTGTCTCCCTTATCCAATTGGATTTATAGTAACGGACATTTTACTAACCCAATTGGAATCTCAAAATAAGATTGTAATGAGAATTTTCGCATAAACATTATACATTTCTTTACATATTAAAATATTTTAAACTTAACATTATCTTAATATTTCTTCAACAATTATAAACTATATTCTAAGTATTATCCAACTTGTTTAATATAAATTGCGATTAAGTTAATAAACTATAAGGTAAATAATGTGCTGTTAGAAAATTACAATAAGTCTCTCAAGTATGCATTCTTATGTGTTTGCTTTTTAAATCAGTCTTATCTTATTAAATGTGTTATGTGTTTATGTTTAAATCAATATTATTTACATCATTCTAATGTCGTCGTGAACATTTCTCCCGCCTGTCACGAAGGTGACACTCCTGGCAGCACGACGATCTTCTTACAGGGACGCCGAAGCACATGTCCGTTGCTGGTTTCTACATCGACGACTCGCACCACGTTGTCATGTCCGGGATACAGCGCCTTAACTCTTCCTTTGGGCCAGACGTTTCTAGGTAGGTTCGAGTCGCATATTATAACGACATCGCCTATCTTCGGGGTAGAGCCTGTGGTATGCGGCTCCCGCCTGTGTTGAAGTAGTGGGAGATATTCTTTCACCCACCTCCTCCAGAACTCGTCGGCTAGGTGCTGGGCGCGCTTCCATAATTGGCGCGTCGAAGCATTTTCTTCAAATTTTCCTGGCGCAGGCACGTGGCTGTTTGACCCCAGAAGTATGTGGTTCGGGGTCAAAGCTTCGGGTTCATCCGGATTGACTGTCACGTGGGTTTGCGGTCTCGAGTTTATTATGTTCTCGGCTTCTACCAATAGAGTGTAGAATGTTTCGTCGCTCGGGTGTTTTTCATGCAGCGTGACGCGGAGTGTTTCTTTTACACTGCGCACCAATCTTTCCCAGGCTCCGCCCATGAATGGAGCGCCTGGAGGGATATATCGCCAAACGATATGTCGAGCGTTTACTTCGTTTTTGTACTCTTCCCAAGCTTCTTTTAATTCTTTCTCCGCGGCTTTGAAACACGTCGCGTTGTCGCTCCAAAGCTCGGTCGGTTGTCCCCTTCTCGCGACGAATCTCCGGAGCGCGGCTATGGCCGAGGCCGCGCTGAGTGAAGTGACGACTTCGAGATGTATGGCTCGCGTCGTTAGACAGGTGAATAATGCCACCCATCGCTTTTCTCTGTGTCGTCCCACTGTCACTTCAATCGGGCCGAAGTAGTCGAGTCCCGTGAATGAGAAGGGACGTGCGTGATGCGTTAGCCGGGCCGCGGGCAGATCTCCGGTGGCCGGACTCATTGGCTTGGCTTTCCGGATACGGCAGGCTTGGCAGTTTCTTATGACCCCTTTTACTGTAGGTCGAATGCGGGTTATCCAAAACCGCTGCCGAAGCTCATTGACAGTGAGCTCTACGCCCCCGTGATGCATTTCGACGTGTACATGTTGTATGTACATTCTCGTATACTTGTGCCCGCCGTCCAGTATCACGGGGTTAGTCGTTTCTTGTTTTATATCCGCGGCCGCTCCGATACGGCCTTTAAGCTTTATTAAGCCATTTTCCATAAATATACTCAGCGACGCGAGGCGATCTCCCGCCGTTGAGGACTTAGTTTTTCCTTCCATTAATCTTTTTCTTTCTTCGGCATAGCATTCTATTTGAACTTTTCTTAGCCATATTTCTTCGGCCTTTATTAAATACTGTGCCTCGAGAGTTATGAATTTCGTTCGTCGCGGATTAACGCGGGGCTTTTCTTTGTTTACTTTTGGCGTTTTCCGCGGACCCCAGGTTGCGTCGCTTTCCTCGTTTTTCTTCGTTCTTTTTCTTGTCGCCGCGACGGTGTGTTTAATGCGACATAGATCGATAAACTGTAATACTCGACCCGTCGCGCGTATTAATGTCCGCCATTTTTCTATTCTCTCTATGTCTGGGAGATAACTTTCGTTTGTCGCGCCGCACGTCGCATTACATTTTTCTTCCCCCGTGTGGATTTCGCGATTACTTTTTTCTTCAGTGGGCCAGCAGTCTTCGGTTTTTCTTAAGAACTCCGGGCCATGAAACCACCTGTGTGTGGCTCCGAAATCCGCCGGGGTTTGTCTCGTCGCGTCGTCAGCCACGTTTTCCTTCGTCGGGACCCATCGCCATTCTTTAACTTTTGTTGTCTCTTCGATTTCGGCGAGGCGATGCGCGACGAAGGTTTTATAAGCCCGCGGCTCCGCTCGTATCCACGCGAGCACAGTTCGCGAGTCGCTCCAATATATCTTTTGTGCGAACTCGTATTCGTGCTCTCGCTCGACGCTTTTTGTAAGTCTGGCGCCGAGGAGAGCGGCTTGCAGTTCTAACCGCGGGATAGACGTCGGCTTGAGCGGAGCGACGCGACTCTTGGCTGCTATTAGCGTCGTTCTTATCGCGCCGTCTCGATGCGTCATTCTTATGTATACGGCGGTCGCGTATGCTTCTTCGCTGGCGTCGACAAACGTGTGTATCTCTCTTCTTATAACCGCCGGGTGTAGATTATAACACCGGGGTATTTTTATATCCTTCACCCCTCGCAGGTTTTCCATCCATAATGTCCACCTCGGGGCGAGTTGTTCGGGGATGGGTTCATCCCATCCTGTCCCATAACGCCATGTTTCTTGCATGAATCTCTTCGCCGGCATAGTGATGGGCGATAACAGGCCGAGAGGGTCGAACAGCGACATTATGATGCTCAGAGCCTCTCTCTTGGTGGGGATGCGTCTGTTTTCTAGTATTTCCCGAGGCATTTTCCCCTCATTGAGGTTGAAGCCGAGTTTATCCTCGCGGGCTTCCCATAACATACCGAGTGTTTTCTCTATGTTTCTTTCGCCAATTGATACAACGGATGTCTCGTTGTTACCGTTGAAGTGTCGTCGTAATGCTTCGTTATTCGACACCCATCCGCGAAGCTCGAAACCGGCGTGGCGGTGTATAAAATCGACTTCTCGCGATATCTCGAGCGCCCGTTTCTTGTCCGCGAAGCTCGTGATGTAATCGTCCATATAATGATTTTTCTTTATCTCGATTACTGCCTCGGGGTACTTATTTGCGAAATCTGCGGCATTTCTATCTTTGATGTACAGCGCGGTACATGGCGATGACGTGGCTCCGAATATTACCGAGGTCATCTGATATTCCCGGGGCTTTTTTTCTCTTTCCTCGCCCCTCCACAGGAATCGCAATGCATCTCTGTCTTCTTTTCTTATTTTGATGCGCATGAACATTTCTTTTATATCTGCGGTCACCGCTACCGGGTGTTTTCTAAACCGCATAATTACTCCCGGCAACGACTGTAGGAGGTCAGGGCCGGAGAGTAACATGTCATTCAGGCAGCGGCCGTGTGATCTCGCCGCCGCGTCATGTACCAGACGAATCTTCGGTTTCGACGGGTTGCAGACAGCGAAGTGTGGTAAGTACCACGTTCGGCCGGGCACCGGCGGCTCAGACGCCGGTATAGCATAGCCCGACTTCAATAAATCTTCAATTCGTTCATTATATTTTTCTTTCAGTCCCGAGTCACGATCTAGTTTTTTCTCTAGTGACTTCAGGCGTTTCATCGCATCGTTATAATTATTCGGAATTTCCTCATTTTCATTTTTCCATAATAGCGAGGTTTCGAAGCGACCGTCGGGCGTTCTCCGGCTATTTTTCTCGAGTATTTGGAGGGCTCGCTCTTCCGGGTCGTTCTTCGGTTTCCGCGCTTCTATACCGAGGGCTTCTAGGTCGAAGAACCTCTTCATCATTTTCTCCATAGAGTTTTCCTTGTTTTCTTCATTCGTCGCGACCGTATGGCCGCAAAAGGCTACCGGGTTGTCATATGAAGACCGGTATCCGTGTAATACCCAGCCTAGTCGCGTGTGAGATGCGACAGGTTGGTTTTTCTTTCCCGTTCTCGTTTCCATCGCCACTAAGAGTTCCCAATTGTCTTGTCCGATGAGAACCTTAGGTCGAGCGTTCTGGTAGACTAGGCGGTCTTCTATATCCCTTAGATGCGGACAGTCTCGGAGATCTTTCTTTTCTATACGTTGGCTTGTAAACGCGAGCTTTTGTACCGTGCGAGCGTTTTGAGTGGTGTAATCTTTTTTATCGTAACGCCCTCGGATTTTGAAGTCGACCCTTTTGCTATTTTCATGCTTTGTTGTTTCATTAAGGCCCTGGACCCACATGTTATCTTGTGGGCCGTCAAGCTCCAATATGTCGGCGAGCCCTTCGTCGATCAAGGTGACGGTGCTGCCGTCATCCATGAGCGCGTAGGTGTCGACTCGGGTATTATTTTTCCCGGTAATCGTGACTGGGGCGATCTTCAAAAACGCTTGTCGACTCTTCATGCAGTTTGCGTTATTCACCACTTCGACGGTAGCAGTCGCTTCATCAGCCTGGCGTGGCAGCTCAGCAGTCGAAGACATCATAGGCGGCTTCTTGTGGTGTAGCAGGCGATGGTGAGCCATACTACAGCCCTCTTGTCCGCATCGCTTGGCGTTACAGTTGCCGCGGCGATGTGTGCCTTTTAAACATTGATAGCAGAGGCGGTGTTTTTTTGCGATTTCCCAGCGATCACTTACTTGAGTGTTGGTGAATCGCTTGCAGTCAGGAAGATAGTGATCCTGTCTGCATATCGGACATTCTTTCTTTCTTCCGACCTCTGTTGCGTATGTTCTTTCAAATCTTTTTCTCGGCACTCTTTCTAGCTGCGACTCGCCAATTATGTCCTCCGGTTGTGCATAAGCGCCGCATTTATCCGCTTCGAGATTTAAAAATGTCGTCATTTTCTTCAAGTCTGAAGTATCTTCTTTCATTGTTGCCGCATAGTCATACCATTTATTTTTCAAGATAGGAGTTAATTTTTCCACTATGTTCTTCACTAACTCAGGATTAAAGAGATAGTGAATTTTCTTCAATGCCTCTATAGTGGCAACAATATTCGCTATCTTATTAGCGAATATGCACAGGTCGCGTGGGTTATCGTTTAGTTTACCCAGCGCCTTAATCTTTTGTATTTCGTTCATCGCCAGTGTGTCCGGACGACCAAATCTTCTCTCGAGCGCTTGCATAACAGCTCGCGGGTCCGGCTGGCTAATAAGTAGGCTGTTGACCGCTTCAAGGGCCGCACCTCTCAGGCTTCTTCTAAGCCTAGTTAAATTTTCCGTATGCGAGAACATTTCTTCTGTCTCGTAATAGGTAGCTCTATATGCTAGCCACCCTGAACAATGCCCGCTGAACACCGGCAGATCTTGCAGGAATCTCGGGGCATCTCTAGACATTCTCACCGCTTGCGTGAGGGCCGCGGCCAGGGATGTGACCTCTGTATTCTGTGGCCGCGGTATTTCTTCCCTCTTTTTCTCGTCGGCTTGAGCCTGCCGTTCTAACCATTCTTCCACTGGGCTGGTCTGCTCTCCATCATTTTCTTTCGCCGGGGGTTGCTGGTCTTCATTGTCGACCCCCCCAACCGCAGCGAGTTGTGAGGCTAACTTCGCTTGGGCGAGCGCGAGAGACGCACGTACCTCTAATAACTTCAACTCTGCGACTTTTTCCGCGGCTTGTAGCCTTAATACCTGTGTATTTTTTCCATTATTATTTTCCGTTGATTGACGCGACGCACGCTTGTTCTGGCGCGTGTCCTCCGCGTCCCTCAAAGTTTCTTCCGTCGCTGAAGTATAGGTAGTGCGCTCCGTGTCTGTACTCGTCGCCGTTGTGCCTTCGGACGTCACTGCGGTGCCCTCTGAGGTCGCCGAATTTTCCTCCGGCGCCTCTTGGATTACTGACCTAGCCGAGCTTGTACCGCTTCTCGTTCTGACCCCCGCCAGACGTGGGTCAGGATTCGCCTGGGTCTCCGTAGCATCGGCTATGCTTCCCTGCTTCGATCTTGCCTGTGACATGATTTAGCCGGCACTGGATTTTTCTCAATTTCTTCTTTCTTCGGATCCTTTTCCGTGGATCCCGGGTCGAAGGACCATAAAATGTGCACGGTATGTGCGTAGATTGCCTACGGCTATAGATTATGTCACCAGCGGGGTGATTATGGTGATGAAAACGGATTTTAAACTGATTCTAAACTTTAAGTTGACTGGCTTCGGGTTGATGATTATTAAATGAACTAAGGGGCTTGAAATAAAATACTGAACACTGATTAACTATTGAGAGTACTATTGGAATGAGGCAGGGACTAACTTTAACACTTTATAACTTTTACTATTTACTTTCTTGCTTCGGAGACTTGTATCGAATGAATTTCTACGATTTTGTCCACCCTTTTATACCATTTCTATGAAACCTTCTAGAATGTTCCATGCCTCACCCCCTTAAGTGGTTTTTACTCAATATCTTTATTCAATCCATAAACAATTTACATACAATATACATTAATATAACAATATTCAGTTTTTACATATTTTAACCTATAAGACATCACCATCCGAGCATGCATGTGGGACTGACGATCAAAAATCTACATTTTACATATTTATACTACCTCGTCCCCCGCGGAATACTTCCGGGTACACCCACATCACTTCCTTTCTCTATTACACAAGCATGTCTCGGTCTAATGTCTTCCAGCTTGACATTTTCTATTGCTGTCTCCCTTATCCAATTGGATTTATAGTAACGGACATTTTACTAACCCAATTGGAATCTCAAAATAAGATTGTAATGAGAATTTTCGCATAAACATTATACATTTCTTTACATATTAAAATATTTTAAACTTAACATTATCTTAATATTTCTTCAACAATTATAAACTATATTCTAAGTATTATCCAACTTGTTTAATATAAATTGCGATTAAGTTAATAAACTATAAGGTAAATAATGTGCTGTTAGAAAATTACAATAAGTCTCTCAAGTATGCATTCTTATGTGTTTGCTTTTTAAATCAGTCTTATCTTATTAAATGTGTTATGTGTTTATGTTTAAATCAATATTATTTACATCATTCTAATGTCGTCGTGAACAATATTAGAGCACATATTTTATATATTTACCATAAATGAGGCGAAATTTCAAATCTTTTACACTCAAGCTAAGTGATATTATACTGGAAAACTCAAATCCCTTGTTAGATTTATGCCGTATAATTTAATTTACTTCGCACTGATTAGGTCAATTTAGAAATTGGGGAGTGTAAAGTTGTTCCTCTTTTTAAATTTCACTACATAAATACTTTATATATTTTGTACTTATTTTAGCTTACCTTTAATCCTTATAATAATTAAATTAAATTTAAAGTAATACGTCGAAGTGTTTTTGCTAATTTGCTAAATTGCAAATTTTCCTTCTTACCAATTTGATCAATTCAACAAAATATTTAGGCATTTACTATCCTCATTTTTATACATTTATATCTAGATTTTTGTAATTTATTCTTTAATAACGCATTTATCTTTTAAAACGAAAACGGCCATTTTACGTAAATTTATGGCAGCAGTTCAACAAAAAAAATATTATATTTTTTCTATGGAATCATAAAAAACTCAGTTCTACATACAAACGGAAAGCGTCAAATAGATTTCGTTACTTTGTATAGACGATATTGACTAATTTCAAGTTACCGTTAGCTTATTTGTAATTAAGGGACCCTTATTTTATACATAAACGTAAAGGTAGCAATTACTTTCCCATTTAAAAACCCTTCATTGCTGAATACAAGCATTGAATGTTTTTGTGCAATCCGTGATACCTGTTAAACTTCTGATAATGATCTCTTTAAGGGTGACGTTTTTTTATAATTCTCATTCAATGTACGTACGATTTATACAATTACATTTATATGTCTAAAGTTATTCAAATTCAAAAATTTCCAATGTTTTTTGCTTTTATTTCGCGAAACACGATATTTCAATATTACGTTTTAAGGCTGAAAAAATAGTATTAATAAAATAATTAACAACTATACGTCTCAAAAGTTGCCGTTTTGGCGAAAAGTAAATTAAAATATATTTATTTTGTAGGTAGCAACAGGAACACTTTAAACACGTCAAAAAAAGAAGTCAATAAAAGTTAAAAAAAAAACTCGTTTGAGATGCAGGATTCCCTAAGAAAAACGAAAAAAAAATACGTTGAATTTTATTATTTTTACGCATATCCTAGGACCTGAATGGAAATTGGTGGTTATGGGATCGACTCTGACTGAGTGCCTGCAGATGGAGACCCTAATGTCGCTGATATCATCATCCACCATAATCGAAGTACTCAGATCTTACAGCAACAGCAGTTTTTGGAGTTCATGGAGCGATACAGATAGAAATGTTATACTAGATTAAGATAAATTATAATTTGCATTAATCTCGTAGAAACTCAACTCTTGTTCTAATTAGTAAGCCTTAGATGTGCTCGGTATAAATCGTAATTATAGGCCGAATATAATTGAATCTCTTTACTTATCTCACTTTCAATGCCAAAGATAATGCTTTGAAGTCACAGTTAATATAAGATTATAGAGAACTCTAATAGTAAGTGTAGGATATTATATTATACACATTGTAGTATTGTATACACTTTGATAATGTGGCTTTCTGAAAACTATCTTTTTAGGCAAAAAACATAAAAGCGGCATGACTGAGTTACGATGTTTATAACATTCGAATAAAGAACTACTTGGTTGAGACACACACACCATTATATACGGTATTACCACTTAAGCTCTCTTCCTGTGCCTGGCAAGCTCCTCACCATCCAAGCTTCTAAACTAAGATAATGTTCTATTATGTTAAATCAATATATTATGTTTACCAGAAAAAAAAATCTATCTGTTTAAGACGCACATTTATTGTACTAAATATTAAAACAAGTATGATTTCAAAATCTAATTTGTAATAAATTCAATACTACGATTATAATAATTTATTAAACATAATAATTTATTACAAAATTAATTAGACTATGTATATGGATATATAGGTATTAATAATACCCAAAAATAACTAGACTTTATTTTACTCAGTATAGAAATCTTATCGTGATAAATAATACTACTTTAACCCTACTAAAATCAAACCATCCATTCAAGAAACTATTTTCAATTTTCCCATAAGCCTTAAAAGCCACCTTTATCCCAAAAATCCGTCTCCCCAATCTAAAAGTTCGGTCTTCGCCAAATGTCACGCTATCAGCGCTCCTCAGAGTAAATAACGAGTTGAAAAATGACAGTAATAACTATCCTGGGTAATGAGTGGGGAGGGAATGCCCTAAGGAATACATGGGGGCTCCGGTACACCAAATGTTGCCGCATTCGAGACGTAAACATACCTCCTCGATTCGAAATGAAACACTTTTAAAACTTTATAAAGATTCGTGATTTTATACAATATAATAATTATTAATAATCGATGTAAGTAATACCTACGTAAAACATTTATTTATGCACAATTGTTATGGTCTTTTTTTAATAAAAACTTAACGAGGGCTTAGTGGAATATATTTCTTTACATCTCAATTAACATTTTATCTTTTGATGTGGACATGTCAAGACACCACATAGCAACGCAAAATAAGTACGAACTGATCCACAGCAACTTCGACTTAATTCTTTTTCGGACTAGCTAGAATGTACTTAGTTTTGTCGAACTTAGTTATAATGTATGAAGCAAGTGTTTCTGGTAATAAAATTGATATAAAAGTTTTATCCAGTGACTATGCTATAATAATAGCTAAGAAAAATATAAAAAATAGTATTATTACGATTAAGATTTCCTTATCGAGTAACAAGAGACTTGTTGTCCGTAGACTGTTTTTAGTTTTAAATACTTATATTTATTTTTAATACATTACGATAACTAATTTTAAAAAGTATTTTTTCTAGTAAGTCGAAAGTCTCTTTTCGTGTATGTAACGCTAAGCCGGGGGGGGCTTCACAATCCGAGTACAGTCATTTATTCAAACACGTTTCCCGCCAATTGGAATGCCTCTACCCCACACCGAGCCGTCACCATGGCTTAATGTGGTCATTTATAAGCATTGTTAACGACACCATCAGGTGAGCACGATTAGTACAAGTTTTTTGACCATTTTCTAGAAAACTCCTTTAAGGTTACTAATAATAATAAATAAATCACACTTTATTGCACACCAAAAAACATAATACAATAAACAAACATTAAAACTAGGAATGTATGTTTTGTACTCTACAAAAGGCGGTCTTATCGCTAAAGCGATTTCTTCCAGACAACCTTAGGGCAAAGGAGGGCCGTAGAAACAAGTACGAAATACCAATACACTTTTAAATAATTGCTATTAAAAATTTCGATACTATGGCTCATCATATTTTATCTCTAAGAAAAATCAAGTTAATAGACATACGGACTGCAATTTGTACGAAACCCTGAAAATATGTTCTTCGGAAAAACATTTTGTCACTCGCTTTCGTAGAGAAAGTTCTTGGATAAGTCGTTTTGTCGAGTGGACAAAGCCGATTATACAACTGTTCCTCTGGAAGTCTAGACAACTTCTAAACACTGTAAAATCTCCATTACGTTAACTAATTCGCCTACTTAATATTCACAAAGTATTTAAAAACTATTAAAAACAAAGTTTTACTTAAGTTTCTTCGTTTCAAGAGGAAAAATATTTCGTATGGAACTAACGTAGCTTGTAGACAAAAAAAGTAAGATAATAATCCCGGCAAAGCGCGAAGCGGATCTAAGTACAGAGAGTTCCGAACAAATATATTTAGAAGCAGACAAACTTGTGTAATGTACATAGTTAAAAAAAATACGTTAAATTAACTACTAACATAATTATCACCTATGCTTGTAATTTTTCAAATGAAGCACATCCTTTCTTTTTGGTTGCGTCGACTAAAAGGCTTATACATATTTTTAAGTGGAAAAAAAATGGAACACCAAAAGCCATGATAATCGTACATATTATTATTTTGTTTGTAAGCATTTCACGATGCCTCATTTGCTCATAACAAGATGAGGATTTTTAAATCTCGCGCCAATATTAACGCTCATGGTCGTATTAGCTACGTGTACATGTTGGCTGCCATCTTGGAAATAATGACGCAATATATAAGACTAATGACGACATCTGCGTTCGAAAGTCACCATGGCTACACGCTGGAATGAGATTCTCAAATGAGATATGCTCATTGTTAGGCATTTTGGAGATCAACGCTGTGTGAAAATGTATATTGTTGGGATTTTTCGAGACTTTTCCAAAGACCAAATCTATATAGTATAATTTCAAACGTACCACGTCTTTAACTACCTTATGCTAACTAGTATGTACTGACTAATATAATACATATATTTAATAAAAGCCAGCAGTTACTGATCGTTTATTATTTGAGTTCTATTAAAACCGGTCTCTGTTCATAGATCGTTATACAATCTTCTAAACTAAACTTTGCCCTTCTAAACGTATTCTGCAATTTAAAAGGATATACCATCAATAAGTAGTACTTACTTGATAAGTTTAATATACACTTAATTTTTTTTTTAAGATTGTTGTTACGCTTTCAGGCATAAACTACTCAATCGATCGTCATGAAACTTTGTACCCATATTTTCAGGGTGCTAGAAGTAACATAGGATACAATAAAAAAAGTATATTTTTTTTGTTGACGCGGGCGAAGCCGCGGGCCATAGCTAGTATGTAATAATTTTCTTGACTGGTGTGAGGGATGTCGCACTCTCGGTCTATACATCCTTGTTGTTTGTTTCCCCTCTAACACAGCTTTGTTGGATTTGAGAGAACGGCAAGACAAGGAGTGTAATTTATTTGCATCTAGACTTAACATCTCCTCTCGAGATAGATAACACATAAATGAATTGCCTGCCCTAGTTCCAGGTAATTAAGCTATGTTCATTGGCGAAATCGAGCCCTTGCCATCAGGTATCTGCGAGTTTGTCTATTCAAATTCAAAGGTAACCTACATCGAAATACGATCGTCAAAACAAACTGTGTATAACGCTCTGTTAATAAAATTTCCAAGGCAGTCAATAAGAGAGATTATGAGGTTACCATTTGGAGAGATAAGTAGATTACACCGTCATTGCGAATATCCACCTTCACCACATCAATTTTGCAAAGTCGCTAACGGACTCCCTGTTTGTCGTATTATATGGTAGACTGTACAATTTGGTATCTCATTTATAATTTTCCAAATAAAATACTACTACTTGCAGTTTCACTTCTGTTAAATATTGGTATCCTGGGCGAATGTTTATGTTTACAGCAGCAATCAGCAATAAAGTAGCATTATTCTGAAGCAAGGATTTTTTTTTACTTGCATGAGTTTGGAGTATTTAGTATTGAAGATTTCGTGATTTCCTCAGACATTCAAACTTACGTTGATTTCTTTGTAATATTATTATCCGCGCCCCGAGAACTTCTCATTCAAGAGAGATCATGGGATATCAAGCATCCAAATCTATTCAATAGTTTTTTCCAGTTAAGTATAACATAAAATATATAACATAAATATAAAATATTATATTACTTACAATACTATCATACAATCTTACGTATCTTTATAGTGTATTTGTTTATTATATTATTTGATAGTATATTATTTATTACATTTATATTATTATTAATGTAATCAAACGATATAACATAAGTATATCATCTGTATTTACAACTTTATCCGTAAACCTACCTTATTCTTACCGTATTTTCATCTTCCGTATTTAAAGAGTTTAATTAAACGTTTATTCAAAATAAACAAGCTTAGGCAAGGTCTGTTGTCAAAAAATCTTTTGACTACTTAACAAGAACTCGATTCGAAATTACAAAATTTATTTCCATCTTACGACCAGGACAAGTTACGGAGACACGAAAAACCCAATTAAAATTTGTTTGCGAATGGCTGTGCAAACGAAGCAAAAATTGCTTCAACGCAAATAAGGACTAGGTAAGACTTCTCATTTTAGGTTCTTAATAAGATATTCATAAAGATGGTACGGAGAGCAAAGGCGGTGGAACCAGCTTTTGAAGTACAAGAGTTGCACCGGCTACTTCAAAATGTTATGACATAATTTGCGTACTGATCCATTTTGTATTAACAAATATTACCATGAATATTAAGAAATAACATATCCTTACTAATAGTATAAATGTGAAACTAGTGTTGTTTCTTACACTTTAACGCGAAAACTACTCAAACGATCATCATGAAACTTTGTACACAAATTGTCGGAGGTCCTAGAAGTAACATATTATACATAAAAAAAGGTTTTTTTTTGCTTAATGCGGGCAAAGCCGTGGGCAACAGCTAGTTTTTTCATTAAAAAATACTCGCAAATCATTAATTATATTTTTCTGGAAATCAAGGCTAAGCGTTTTCTTTATCTTTTAGTATACCTAATAATATGATGCAAAATAAAGAGATTTTTCCAATAATAGCGTGGAAAAACTTAGCCTTACTGATATTTATTCTTTTGGATTTTTAATTATATAGTACAGAAAAAACTACTATAACTGTGACTAATAACGTAGTATTATTAAGAAGTATCCGCCCTATTACTTTGAATTCATAAGGGGCTGACAAACCATGTAATCAATACTTCTAAAAACAAAAAGAACGCATTTACTTAATACGCATCGATCTGCGTCATTTAATAGCCTCGCGTATAGCAACATGGAAACTTACTCATTTGTCTCCTCTCCCCTCAAATCTGAGCTGTCTTTAGAGGAATAGATCAAATGTCATGTGGAATTAATAACGGTTTATATGAACATTGGATTGACTATTATTATACATCAAAGCAATATATTACGTTTATTTGCGTTTATGTAAAAAAGATTACTTGACTTGTTATCAACTGAAATTGACGCTCACCAAATAGCTTCCACGAATAAATATAAACACCGCAGAAATTATATGATAATAAACCAAAATAGTATCAAAATAAAATCCATACAGATTTTTTTTTGCTTTTAAAAGTAATTTTAAGTATACATATTCAGTTAAGTATTGATGACCTCTGTTGCTCAATGGTTAGCGCATTGACGCTCAAGGCGGAGGTAGTGAGTTCGAATCTCGCCAGGGAACAAAAAATTCTATGTTCCTGAGTCATGGATGAGTATTTAATTTGTGTATTATATAATAAAAATCTTAAATATAAGTATTCATAAAAAAATAATTTAATATATTATGTATTTCTAGTGTCTGGTACCCGTAACGCAAGTCTCTTCGAGAACTATATAGATATTATTATTCTTATATTTTGTTTAAATTTTCATTATGGAAATGGACTACTACAGCAGATAGCAGTATCATTTGAATACACCTTATGGAATGGGCTAACACTATGACTTATGGACCTACATATTCAATAGTAACCAGGAGCAGTATAGCCATTAATAAAGTAATTAGGAACGCTTAAGGTAAGTTTAAACGACTGGCCCGCGATCGCCGTACCGCTTCCCGTCTTCCCGGATTAGATCCTCATATTAATATTGCGAAGCTTCATTTCATCTCCCCCAAGATGTATGACAGTTATAAGTCAGGAATTAATCCTTATCACTTGACAATAAAATGAAAGTTACATCTCAAGAAGTTAATAGAAACGTTATTGTCGAGGGGCGCTTTGTGATGAATTCTTATGTCATTTGTAATTGTCATTTTGATTTGAGCATCAATTGGCGCGCCTTATAGAGTCATCGCCACTTTAGAAGTCCGATAGACGCGGCGCTGCGATCTCATAACTCAATGTTGCCAATTTCTATTGTAATGATTTTCCACCAAGTCTAGTACAATAAAAAATTTAAATAATTATAGGGCCTATGGTCAGTAGTGCATTGATAAAGATTATGATGATAATAATGACAAAAATAATTATAGCAGCAAAATAAAAATCCCAAAATCCCTGCCAGGTTTTAGTAAAATAAAACATTTTTTTGTAAATATTTCATTCGTATTTTTTACGTATAACCGATTAGTAGAATTCATCTAAAACAAGCTTCTTCGGATGTGTTCGGCTTTTGCCAGGAGTGACGATTTTCTCAGAAGTAATTGCTGCCATTGTTACTTCCTTTGTTATTCCACCTTTTTTACAGAAACACCTGAAAATATCATTCATCTGAACAAGGTTTTAATTCTTTTACCTTGTATTTATATTCATATAAAATATCATAAGATAAATGTAGGTATAGAGTTAATGATAATATTTTAACCATAAATTAGGCAAAAATAAGTGACTCTGGCATCTCTAAAATTTACCTGCCATGGCAGTGACATTTATAAACATATTATTTAACGGGGTTAATTGTTGTTTATTTTTACTTTCTAATTCACAAAATTATTTCACTTTAACGATCATTATACGGCCTTAAATTTTTACACCTTACTTTATATTATATGCTCCATATTTCACGTATAACAATTTAAAATATCACAACTTCTTACTCCAGACAGATGTCAAGATGTCAATGTTGTCAAATTTAGTTCAGGCATTAGTCGCAGGACTTTAAAAGTGGCGAGGACTATAGTTAACTTGAAAACCGCGACGGAACTAGACATGACAGCGATTCGATATTAATTGTGAATTTTAGTAATTCTGTCTGGATGCGAGTAGCACAGGATCGGCCATCTTAGCGTTCACTTAAGGAGGCTTATGAACAAAGGTAGATGGATAGAGGCTAATGGTGAGTTAAATTTTATTTTATGAGACAGATAGACATAAAATTAATTTTAAATAAAAAAACCTTAAACCGACTTCAAAACTATACCTTTAAATTATGTACGACTAAAAATTTTAAAATAATATTTAAATACTTTGTGATGAAGATAATTAACAAAAATAATTAACGAAAATATTGAAACTTATATTATGTGTTACTTATACTATTTAAAATTAGGTATTTTTGAAGTCGGTACCAGCCAAAACAAAGATGGCCCACACAGACGTCATCTACTCAATACTTGGTGTATGTGATTCATCATTAAAATATCCTATTTGGATTATATAAAACCGAAACACCTCGTAAAATAATCATAATCATTATTAGTGCGACAGTTGAATAGAGTGTTCACAATTAATACCAAAACAATTCACATCTGGACCACAGCCAACAATTTGAAATCGTTTCGTGTTGACTTTCATGTAACTTTTACTGTTTAACATGTTTTGCTTTACTGACATTCATAAAAAGATCCAGGTTTACAATCCTCTTATAAATCTTTGGTCTTGAAGAGATGCTAATATTTTGGAGATGACCATCTCCAAAATTCTCTCTCTTATTCTCCTTTTTTTTTAATAATAGAAAAAAAGATATGTGTGCGATTCACACACGAAACACAAGCAAGTATTAAACAGTGTGCAATATACATACACACCGACATTTGCTCTCTTGCTCTTTTGTATTTGTGTCTCTTACCTGTCGTTTTTTCCGTTGAAATCACAACGATTCTAAAGAATTTTCATTATAAGTTTCATTATAATGATTCTAAAGAAGTTTCACTTCAAAAAATAATTTTACTTTTATTTTAGTTGAATATACACAAATCAAGATGTATTTTAAAAACATTTATATTTAGATTATTTGAATTCGCAGGAAAGTAGACAGTGAGATGTCAATTCAAACACTTCGTTAAAGCGACGTTTCGGTCCTTTATTGAACTTTCATCAGGCATCTTAAACAATGTGTTACACATCTATATGTCATTGTGTTTAATAATATTTTATTATAATTAAATCCTCATAATGCACAAACCCCCCAAGTTAGCACACGTATAGGTAAATAATTACGTTATATTTGGTATGGATTTGATACGCTACATTTACACAACTTGTGCCTACAATAAAATTACAAATAGCATTTTTCATATTTACTCGTATATTTGTATGTATTTGAGGCCTAGGTTTAACAGTGGACGGATAAAGGCTGATGATGATGATGATTGAAAAGCGATTAAATAACAATGTATCAATTTTATTATAATATGCTTTTTCCAAACTAAACTGAGGATTACTATATCCATGTTAAACAATAACTATTCAATGCGTATAAAAGCATATTATCCCATCCAAGAAACCTCATCAAAACGCGAGATCAATCAAATAATTTTCCACCATCCCGCCTGCACCGCGGACATTTCAAACAAATTGAAAATCAATTTAACGAAGGGTTCCATAGAAGTTCGAACAAGAAACAGAATGGGGGGAGAATACATCACCTTAAAGCGAGCGCGGAAGATTCATATCTGACAGGAAATTCGAGTCGCGTCCCGAGAAGCTTAGTAGATTTTTTTCAAGGAAACGAATCCACCTCCCATACGGTACTGATTCATGAGTTTTATCTACCATGAAATGTGAGCCTGAGAATTTATTGAATGTTGCCGGCTTGTGTCCCATGAATTATAATGAACGATGATTTGGTACCAACTTTAATATACATATTTTATTCGATGTCACACACACGTTTTGAAGTGAATAGATAAGGGATAGTGATGATATTATATCTTAAAGGAGTATAGTTTAAGTCGTTCTTATATAAAACTGTATACAGTAATATCTACTTCGTAATAAAATTAAATTCATTATGTATCCGCCGAAACTGAGATTGCCGAATTACCACTCCTTTGACGTTGATTATGGCCAATTTTGTGGTATTCATATACAAATATTTAAGTTAAAAACCTAACAAATTAAAAATACACCTATAACCTACTACAATAATCTTAATCTTAATATTGTAAACGTGAAAGTATGTAAGTATGTATGTTTGTTACTCGTTCACGTCAATATAAAAAAAAAGATTTCGGATGACGTATTCTAATGAAACTTTACAAAAATATAGCTTATACATCAGAATAATACATAGGCTATGATTTATCCCTGTACTCCCATTAGAATGGAAAATACGCGGGTGAAACCACGGGGCGCTGCTAGTAAACACAACAATAAAAAAAACACTTTAATATGCATAGGCATGTCATTTATCTAATTAATAAGCATCATATGTTTTTATTAACATTTTTCCTGCAGACTTAAACTTAGTACAGCCTATATATACGAGTATAAATCACATTTCAGAACATTACGAAACTGATACAAATAACTGTAATAAATAATAAATGACAATACAAATGATACACTAGAGGCGTAACCTAATTTCGCGCGTAAAAATTGTCATTCTTATGTAGCATTCATCCACGCACCCTCGACGATAACGCGAATATTATTTCGTTCGAAAACCCATCAAAAGTTACAATTGAAAAGTTAAAGTATACCGGGTGGGACGCTAAGCCACCCCCATCCACAAATGAGATTGCTGTACCATTCTTTTGCATCCCCGCCTTATAGTATACTTAATTACTATGGTGAATTATTAAAATACTTTTACGATTATTACCAAAGTCATTGAGTCTGAAGAAGAAGCCATCTTCTTTTTTTCATTCTATTAGCTTTAATATTAGACACGATAAGCAGTATAATTTAAACTTCGTTTAATGTTTAGCATAGGTTAATATTTAAATTAAAAATTTTTAAACACAACCTATTTTTAGTCTAATATATTTACTTAATTCTAATATATGTACTTTTATCGGTGTTTTTTTAATAATTATTGTTTCTCTAATTAGATTTTAAGATTCGTGACCATAAAAATGTAGATTCCTTATAACATTATTACTAAAACAGAATAATCAGATAAAAATATCATAATATATATTATAATATAGGAGTTTTTAAAAATATAGCGGGATACAGCACTTTTGTTTAATATTTTCGTGCACTGGACTCCAGTAAGTAGCTAAAAAGTTTATCAGTCTGTACAGCGAGTGGACTAGACTGTTAAAGACACAAAATGCATAGACAAGTGGATCAGATAAGTAACTAGATTTGCATATTGCCTCTGACATAATCCTCTTTGTTGTAGTGAAAGGAATAATACATGTGAATTTCGTGCTGCTTGTATTTTAAGAATAAATTTCGTAATTGTCTTTATTAAATGTTTAGAGCACATTTATAGATAAGTGGAAATAGATCTAACAAACCAAATGAATAAGGGTTGAATTAGGGTGAATTGTATTAGTTGAGAAAACTAAATACCAGCTCTTTTTTGGTCAAGGATTGCTTTTTTTGCCCTCATATAGATTTTTTTTTAAATATGCATTTATTGCAATATCTCCTTTCTTCTGCCTTTCTGCATTTTCTAGCCTAGCCTTTTCTCGGCTTTATCTTTAGAGTCGGCTTTCTAGTCTAACCATATTCAGCTGAATACCAGTACTTTAAATGGAGCGACTACTCTTATCTGACCTCCACAACCCAGTAACTGTGATGTGGAGTGATACGGTATCCCGTTGTAAGACTGGTTGTTAAACTGTCGGGCCTCTGACGACCCGTAACGACTGTCTTAAATCCACGAATGACAGCCGGGACCAACAGCTTAACACGCTTTCCGAGGCACGGAGGAGTCTCGGTAAAGATGGTAACCCATCCACGGGCCAACCTCGGCAAGCGTTGCTTAACCTGTCTTATCAATCCGCGCGGCTACCACTAAGCTCTTCTTTTAAATGTATATTATTAGCAAACATTAAATCCCACCAATATTATAAACTCAAAAGTTTGTAAGTATGGTTGTTTGTTACTCTTTCACGTAAAAACTACTAAATCGATTTTAATGAAACTTTACAATAATATAGCTTATACAGCAGACTAACACATAGGCTATAATTTATCCCTGTACACTCACGTGAATGGGACTTACGCGGGTGAAACCGCGGGGCGCTCCTAGTATTGAACAAAATTACATAAATGCATTGCGGCTTTCTTTTTTTGGTGTTTGTAATATTCAAACCTATGTGTTGACGGAAAAAGTAAGATGTCTGACATCTTTAACAGCGGTATACTGTTTTGCTGTCTTGGTATTCGAGTAGATTTTACTACGAAGGAGCGCCAGTAAATGTTTTGTTTCACCTCAAGAGAATGCGACATAGGCCTGTCTATGTCGCGATTATAACCCCCTAACAAGAACAACGCTATGCAGATGGAAACTGTATTAAATTAAATTGATTTACATTTTCAATCCGGTTCATGAAAGTGAAATTTGAATTCACTTCGTGTATAACGTTTTTGGCGCGACCACAAAATGTTTAAAACGCGCAGCTTGACAAAATAAGCTTTGTTCAGATTTTAATTGCTTGGTAGGTGTTCTAAATATAAAACAACTGAATGGTATTTTTTTATGAGTTAGTCATCATCATCATCATCAACATCATCATCATCAACATCATCATCATCATCATTATTATTATTATCGGCCTTTTTTATCCAATGCTGAATATAAGTCCTATACAGATTGAAAAACAATATGGTTGAATTTACACTGCACATAGATTTTAGACCCATCTAGTACATTGATACAACATAAGATGATAATAATTATATTCATTAATCCGGTGAAGCAAAAAACAACTAGCAAAAAACCAGTAAAGGAAAACATCCAAACAACAAAAGAAGTAAGGAAACCTGCATGCCTGATGAGCTTGACAGTCTTCGAAGGTGTGTGAAGTTCACCAAACCGCATCATGGCCAGCTCATCGGTGAACTATGGCCCAATACCTCGCCTGATTTCGAGGAGATTGAGACCCGTGTCCAGCAATGGGACATATGGGCTGATACATTACTTTAATTTTTTTTTTTAAATAATCCAGCGAACCAAAGCAGCTAAAAGCTAAAAAGTAATATAAAAACAATACCCAATACCCAAACTTAAAAGTGTAAATATTATTTTAAAACATATAAAAGTAACATCACAAATATTTACAAAACTACAACAGATACGACACTTCGAGCATTCCGAGTCAACATAAGTTTCGAAAACCCTTAAAATCGATACAATAGGCCACTATAAACTTTTCTCGTTCAACGCCGCATTCTTAAACAATTTTATTAAACTTCACCCGCTTCGGAGATTTGATGCACCTCCCCTAGAATTTCTTTTAAATTTCTTCTAACAAAACAAATTACCCTCGTACCTAAAGCTCGAAGGCAACGCTGTGAATAATTAATACAATGGAAGGTTAAATTCGTCCGAAGTGTCAACTCCCCCTAACTTTTAAAAACACGACACCGTGCGGTCTATGCGTCTAGACCTTTTATCTTGGGGCTGTTTATTTAATTTTGCTTATTTTATTGGAATTGACAATGATTTGGGAAAAGTTTTCCAAAGCCGGTGCTATTTCGATGTTTGAAGTGGGGTTGTTTGATCCTGATTGACAAATTTATCCCGTAAAAGTAAATAAAATTCGCAGAGATGTTTGCGTAAACACTCTTGAACATCCAAACAAATTTAAAAGACGTAGGGCAAATCGATTACGTAAAGACGAGAGAACGGAATACATATTGGAATGTACATAATATATATACCTACAATATTTAAATGTACTTCAGCTCTATTCGATATTTTCAATGTGAATCAAAATTTATTTAAACGTTTCTCTATTTAATCTATGGTTTCCTACTCACATTTAACTTTTACATACAAGTAAGAAGAAAAGTAATATATGTATGTATATAGTAAAAAAAGTCTAATAGTAATTCATAAAACGATAAATTAATAAAACTTAAATTTTCACTATTCTTCTTTGATGCACAAACTTAATTTAATTTATCACTATTCCATTCCAAAAGCATTTGACGTTCGATTTAAAATAATATCATGTCTCAATTCCCCCTTTCAAAACAATTTTCAATATGGCTGCCAATTTTCTTATTACCAGACACGTGATCAGAGTTCGATTATGAATGTAGTGTTTTTTTATATTTTGGCGGAAGCAATGCCCTTTAAAACCCAACAATAATTTCCCTAGAGGCTGGTCTGGCCTTTGACAGGGGTGATCTTGGACATAAGGGCGATTCAGGGTTAAAACTAAGCAAAAGGTGGTTGGGGTCATTTCCATTTATTGTACCCTGCCGTTTATGGTCACCAAAAGGGCACGTATAAAGGCCAAAACTCAGTAGACCCAAGAAAGGTAATTTTATAACAATTAATAGTGCGAAAAGGACCTTTCGGTTCGGTATTTATATTAACTATAGCTTTGGTTATTGTACGTCAAAAAATATTTATTCATTTTTAGAATGTTTTTTAAAATAAATTTATTCATTTACCATTTACAAAAGTAAATTGCAAATCTCTTTTAAGATTAAACCTTTATTATAAGGAGGTTGGGTTCTTTATATAATTATATTTTTCCTTATCAATTAGTAAACGATCTCTGCATGGTCAGGTGAGGTAAATCAGATGACGTTTTAGATACACCATGTCATGAATTAAACCTAAATTATACACTTTAACAGCCTAAAAAAACAAGAAAACATTATCGTTGCTGATATATTATGTACCTAAAGCAGTGTGAAATTGTTATAAAGACGTATGTTCCAAAAAAGCAACTCTAAAGTATATTTTATGACCGGCAACTAAAGCGTGGTCTAGACCGTAGTCTGGCTGCAGCCAATATTTCCAGCATATGAAATGCAAATACAATTTAAAACTTTGCATATACTGTTGAGACTAAGAACTCACGCCTATGAGCTGGCCTCGCTTTGTGCACATAAACTTATACCATTTTGCCATAATTTTAATGGATATAAGTTTAGTCATATTAAATGAAAGTAGACTGTGTAATAAGACTTTGTGTTTGAAATTTTATGTTATTTACAATACAAATTTTGTTACATTATTACTAATATTATTAATGTAAAAGTAGGGATGTTTGTTACGCTTTCACGCGAAAAATACTCACCCGATCCTTATGAAACTTTGTATACATAATATTCTCAGAGGTCATAAGGGATTTTTCAAAAAAAAAATAAGGATTTTTTCTTTGCTAACGAGTGGGAAGCCGTAACAGCTAGTTGTCTATAATAATCACAGAATGAATGTTCGTAAGTTTTCAAATTGCTTATTTTTTATATTAGTTGGATAGGCAAACTGGCAGTCATACCATCTGATGGTAAGTGTCAACGTTACACATGAAATAAACTAGTCTACCTGGCACTAGCCCAGAAAACTCATATATGTGTTGACTATCTTGAGACATAAGAAGTCAAGTCTCGATGCCAGTAATTACACAGCCTGTCTTGTCCCTCTCTGCAAAACACAGCAGTACGTTTTACGCGGGAAATAAGCAAGATGGTGGATGCTCGTGCAGCTTCGAGCGCGACAAATGGCATCCCTCTCACCGAACATTGTTCATTTAACGTGTCGCGAGCACAAAATATTATATCCTTTGGAAACTTTTTTAAATAGACTGTTGTATGCAAAATAATGTTTTATTGTTTGATAACAAATTTCAAATTGATTCAGATTGAAGCATTTATCTATTCTATTATGTATAGAAAAAGGTATAATATGATTTGACACCATATTCGTTGCACTGGTTCAAGCTAAACCGACTTGAAAATGACGAAAATTTTCATTCCGTGGTTGTAGTACAATCAAAAATGGTGTTTCTTTTGTTCAAATAGTTTAAAGAATTAGATAATGAAGTTACTTTAAATTCACAACAAATACACTACTTTTGGTAACTTTAATTATGCTGACTGTCGATTTCTGTTAGTGAAGGACGACGTAAATATGCAGTGTAGATACCCACCCAGTCACAAAAATACGCATGTCTGGCACTTTGCTAATTTCTTAAAAAATATAAAAAATCAGCGAAAAAACATAGGAAATTAGCTAATGATAATATCTCTGTTGTTTCTCAAAGGATTTAAAGAAAACTTTATTCTAAAATAAATATAGCCTTCTGTAATTGGGCTATCTAATGCATAGGTATGTACTTGTATTTATCAAATTCAAATAGTAGTTTCAGAAAATTAACGCGGTAAATAAGTACAGATGCAACTTATTTCTATAGATAATTAAGAGAATCACGAACAAACTAGTGTAATTAAAACTATACGCATTAAGAAGGCCCTCCACTTTATCACTAGTTGAATAGATCTTATTTAACTTGTTCTATCACTTCTTTGGTAAATGTTTTTGATTGATACCGAACTCAGTACCTCGTTTGCATTAATCTTAAAAACATCTTGTATTCACTTAAAAGCAACCTCAATTTTGTCCCAAATAACCTCTGTTTATTCAATATACAGGTTTAATATTCGCGCTACGTCAAAAAATAAGGGCCAATGTAACAAACTTTTCTAAGGCGAAGCGTAAAATAAGGATTCATAATTCAAATCGAAAAAAGTTTTGTCGGTCTTGGTAATTTTTCCCATCTTACAGCAAGTTTCGCCGGAGGGTCGCGAGTCTCGGAAATCTAAGGAGGTTTACATTTTTAGCCTTTCTCTGTGTCCTCTCCGGTTTATATCGTCTTTTGATTACACTCTCAACAAGTTATGCATATTGTAAGAGGCTTCGGTCCCGCTGGTTAGAAGAATTTCGACGTCTCTTTTATTCAACGTCGTTTCGGGCTTGATGTCTCATTTTTTATACGGTTTATATCATTCCCTTTATTATGAATGAATTTTTCACGACCACGCCTGCTTTATTCGACTTTTATGTTTTCACACATAACATGACGCTTCGAAATTAAAATTATTGTGCCGTTAAGGCTGCGTACCTTTTTGTGAGTGACAATCACTGTAATAACCTGGTTTTGTACGTTCATTTTTTCTTCAATATTTTATCATGACTTCATTGTGATCAGCTCGTGCTCTTTTACATACATTATATTATGTAAATAGATAAAGAATCTGTTACTATTAGCTTTTTTTGTAAACGCCAAACAGCCTGTTTTTCTTCTAGCTTGTGATCAACTGTCAATTAAATAATGGTCACCTTAGATAAAATATAGATCCGCACTCAAGAAAGTCAGATAAAGGAAAGATAAAATTAAATTGTTCCTACTCATATTAATTAGAATATATTTTCTAGTCAAAAGTGAGCCTAATATACAGAAGTTGCTGATGATAATATATTAATAATCTCGATTTTAAAGTATAGTGTTAAATACTATTAGTATCAGTCGTCTTGGCATTCATCGAGGGATACCTATGATTATAGATATAGATATAGACAGATAAAGACTGGTGATGATGATGATGAATCTAGATGTATGATTAAGATTAGACATATTTGCGATGTATGCCCGCTAGCTAACAATACGTATAATAAATTGAAATTATTATTTACTATAGAATTCTTTGTATACCTATAGGTCAATTACATAATTAAAAGAAACGAGAAAAACAAAGGTTTTCTTTGCAGCTTTTACAAATAAGATCTTGATTCGATCAAATATATTGCATGATGGGAATCTCGTATTACTTCTAATAAGGGAATATATAAATTGTATTAATGGAATTATCTTTCGCAAAATACATTAGGAATGCTTTTATGATTATTGCGGAATATTTATTTTCACGCTTGTATATACTATACTACTATGTATTGCTTTTATTTATATTTTTTGTAATATTGTATTTGAAAAGACAAGTTCCACTGAGTTTGTTTCGCCGGTTCTTCGCAGTGGACTTGCTTTGGAACCGGTGGTAGACTCAATTGACCTTCAAAAAGATACTTCGATAGTACTATTTTGAATAAAAATTTTGACTTTAACTTTGACTTTGACATTATGTGAATTCACGAAGTTAAAGGCAGAAACATACTTCGGCGCTTAACTCTACCAATAGGGGCTTTTGATGAGATTTATTCACACTTGCTTAAAATTCAAATAAAGCGTATGTTACCACAAAATCGACATTTCTCTAAAGCAGCGCTAACTGGCTGTACCGCTAATTCCCTTTAAGACTGGACCCCTAATTGTTATCGGTCTGCGACCCTAACGGCCTTTCTAATGCGACTAATGTATTTTTGGGACATTTTGCAGCTTGCCCCCAGCCCATTTTTCTATTTATATGAGCATTGCATTCCCTCTCCCCAGCACTAACAGTATTATCTTCGAATATGTTACCAATTTCCATTGTCCAGTGTATGTGAGTGGAACGAATGTGATGAGCATAAATAAGAGATATTGGTAAAGTGCCTTTTGAAGGAGAATTGATTTTGGACACTTTCATGACTTACGAGATTTAACCCACTTGAATTTGGTTGGTAAAAAAATCGGTTGTCTGTAAAGTTGGTTTACTGACGATAGTTGAATGTGACGACGTCATAAGAAAATACTGATGGACCGATTGTGCCTCTTTTTCACTCGTTCCGTGCTCTCGCTTGCACTTCAAACCTTGAATGGAATGCCACAGAGCGAGGTAAACCGCATGAGTCATGTTTTTTCGTGCAAGCAGCCGGCTCCATCGAATTATAAGACGTTGTCACGTCAAAAATATTTATAATGATATCACAATTTTGCATGGCGCTTTAAGAAAACGTAGATTTTCGAAGTAAACTACTTAAGTGGATTAAAGGAGACATGTGTTAAACATTGGACGGGTAGGCTAATGATGATGATGATGATCATGATAATGATGATGATCATGATAATGATGATGATACGGTTTCTCATAATTGCCCACTAATTGTTTTTATTTACTTTCAGGTACGTTTGATTATTCCATGCAGTCGATTTGTAAGTAATTAGTGATAATGATTAGATTCAGAAATAATAGATCTTAATATTATCTAATGATGCAAAATAAATATCGAAAACACAGCATCCGTCTGGTAGTCGAGTGCCATATAAGCTGGCGTAATATAATCGTTCTAAGTCTAGATTAAGATAAAAAGATACTCATTTGTTTTTAAGGATTGTAAGATTAATCATTATTAAACAATCAATTAAATTAGGATCATTTAAATTCAAATCTCAAATATTCTCGCTAAATCAAACAAAAACTTTCCTTAATTTATATTAAGTACATTTTATACAGAATGCCATTTTAAACATTTAAAATCTGTAAAAACATTCGGCAACCAAATGAAAAATTTACATTCGAATGCGGCAAATTAGATTTTATTTTGGTCCTTAAACAATTTGCGGTCCGATACAGACAAAGGGCGCATAGGCGATGCGGTGGCGATTCGATGGTTTATGCGGGTACGTTATTACCTATACTTGTTTGAGTGGTTCGCAAATATTTATCGATAAATATTAGGTTTGATATATATTTACATTAGTTCTCACAACCACTTTCTGTTAATTAGCATAGTTTCCAAATAAGTTGTCAATGTACTCGTATATCCTAAATATCTTATAACCATTAAGTCTTATATCTTATAGTAAATCTTTAATTCCTAAATCTTGCCTAAAAGATATTCATAATATATTTTATTGAAATATGTAAAAATTTGTGTAAATAGATTATGTGAATTGTAAATATTACCTATTCTATTCTCAAGCTGTTTGCTGTTTATTTGTGGTAGCTTATTATTGGCTTTTTGATATATATGTTTAAACTACTAATGTCAAACGCATGCTGTTAGCTATCCTAAGAAAATAAAATAAAATAAAACATAAATCACGATAATAAGCAATTCCAGATACTCTCACCCCAAACCATATTTCAAAAAGCTATGGTGTTTTCTGATGAGAAGCAGATCAGTCAATCTAATTACTGTAACCAAAACTATCTACAAATACCAGCAAAATAACAGTTGCATCGAATTAACCAGTGTGTAGTAGTAAAATTTCATTAAAAACGATACAGCTAGGAATATTTTCGCGAATGATGTAAGATACGCAACAGAATTCTTTATTGGGCCTAAAATTATATGTTTTTAATATTTTATTTATTAATTTAATTTAATTAAATTTTGTAATTATAAATTGAAGGTACGCGAATTTCGTACGAATAGTGGTTTTAAATTTAGAATTGTCAATATCGATATCGGTCAGCTCCACTCTAGGAGGGTCGTGGTGAGTTTACAATGACCAGGGCCCGAGCGCATTGTCTGTGTTCTTGTTCACATTAAAAAGCAGTTGAGCGTTCTTTATTGTTTCATCCGCGGCTCCTGGGAAACGTTCGATTTCATGTAACGCAATTAAAATTTGTTCTTAATTTTCGTTTGAATGGACATTATTTTGGATTATGTAGCCTTCCTTTTTCGTCGGACAATAAGTCTTTTGGTCAATGGTTTAATTAATTTAAATGTTGAGGTAGATAATATTAAGACGAAATATCAAATTTTTAGAAGGTCAGTAACGCCAAAATAGCAGAATACAAACTAGCAGCAATATCAGAAGTCATTTTAACGAAATAACTTTTTAACGTCGGGCATGTAAAAATCTTATTAAAACCGCGATAAAATCCGTAAAACTTATTACTGTAACAGACATTTACAAGTAATATTATAATATATAAGTACCTAATATTTTGATTAAAAAAAACATTATTGTAGTAAATATCATGACTTGAATTATTATTTTCCTCCAAATTTTCTCCATTAGATTTCACTGTTTTAGTCAGTATATCACAAAGCAATTACTGCCTAGATTTACTTTAGTTTTAGCAATTTAATTCCGGATAAAATATTCGACATAAACGATAGTTTAATCCTACTAATATTATAAATGCGAAAGTTTGTGAGGATGTTTGTTACTCTTTCACGCAAAAACTACTGAATGGATTTTGATGAAGCTTCATAATAATATAGCTTATACATCATATTAACACATAGGCTATAATTCATCCCCGTATTCCCACGGGAACGCGGGATAACAGACTATATTATCCCGCTAAGATGCCGTTGTAAGTCTTAGTTAACGCAGGCGAAGCTGCGGGCAACAGCTAGTATTGCATAACATAATCCATTCACAAATGACATTTATTCGTGCCTTGCATGACAAGGGTATCACCTAGAAATCATAAGCGGTTATTAGGATAACGTCGCCTATGTACTAGACTCTATCTGGATATTTTACATACTATCTATAACTTTAAGTCATATCAAACCTCCTTTTCATTTCCATAGAAGCCTTGCTATTTTCCGCGGTTTCAACTTCAAGCATACGAAACATTTATTAAAACATTTACATTATGGTAAATGTACACAGTAACTATTACCACATTACAGAAAACACAAACATAATTTTTATTTCTAAAACCGTCTCTGAAATCCAAATCCTTTTAAATCCGACTAGTAATTTCGGAGATAAACTTGAACAAACGAACAAATCTTTTCGCTAAAAATTGAAATAATATGTAACACAAAAAATAGTAACAAACAGAAGGAATTGAGGAAAATTGTGAAGCGACAAAGAGATGAAACACTTAATAATACCCAACTTCGAAGTTTCAAGTGAAAACAAAGTTCCATATTCCCTTACTTAAGTGAACGCATATCACTAAGTGTAAAATAATATGTATGTTAAATAAATAGGTATTTCAAACTTGGAACCCCTCCTCATACTTGATTGAACTAAATCCCGTTATCCTTTCCCTTAGGGTCTAGGAGTGCTTCGAGCATTTACAGTTTTCAAGTTCAGATCACAGAGGGGTGTGTTGCTTTGTACTCCTACATGGGACTTATGAGACAAATAATACACTTAGATACTAATAATACAAGACACAGGACACATAAGAAATGTGTATACATTGTATTTTGTGTGTATCATGGCAAGTGTGTATTCAACGTGTATTTACATCGAGGTTTTTCAAGTTTCAGCAAAATTTTAGCACGCAATTCGAACTCTAAGCTATACATTTTAGCTTTAATGGTGATGTATATAATGCTCTAGATATTTATTATTCAAATTGGCATCCATGTTGTTTTTAAATATTTTTATTTTAAATTAACAGGAATTTGAACGGTATTAAAAAACACTGATTCACTAATTAGCTACGTTTCGTTTTTAATATTAAGCCTTACCACCATCAAGATATTTTTAGTTGAGTCACAAACACTTAAGTATATGTCTCTAGTAATAATTATACAAGCTATTATAAGCTTACCATGTAGTGATATATATGAAATTATTAATTTATATTTAGTTTCATTAATCATTATTATTAGCTTGTTCTTCTTCTTCTTCTTTAATATTAGCTTCCTAAAGGATTTGCCAATGTCAGAGTGAGTGGAATAAAACCTTGGTTTTTTTAGCTTATTAATTTTAAAGTCATCTGTTTTAACGTCAAAACGATTAGCCTAATCTCATCTCATACGCATAAAAGAAAAATACATAAGACGGTATCGGTTAGGAAACAAAGGATATAAGCGACCACAGAGCCATTAGACCGTCGCCAGGCGTGATCAAATATTCAGGAGACCAAAACGGGGAACAAGAAATCAGATTGTCTCGAAATCACACGAGTGGGAGGGAGTAACGTGACGCGGCCTGCGCATTTATAATTCACGATTGAACTAAGGGTATCCCTATACGGGATATTTTTGAATCATATCAATAAAATAAAGGCGAAGAATTTGTTTGTTTAAACCTACTAATTGTCGAAACAAAAATCAGTGTTCTTCCGATTAACCTAGATATGACAATTTTGTTTAGCCATTCTGAAAAAAAAAGTAGTAAATAAGGGTAAACAAGTTCTCGCAAAACTCAAAATTTTGATTTTTATACACTTATAAGGACTATAGATCCTGTTAGAGACTATGGTGTTAAGTAAATTTATAAATTTCAACTTACTCACCCGTTTCCGAGAAAATCGGTGGTGCCACACAAACAGACAGACGGCCCATTTTATAAGCATTTTTTTTTCTTTTGAGGTACGAAACCCTACTTAGGTAACAACCAAACCAAAATTCAATCAATGATGATGATGATCTCCCAATAAAGCTTCACCAGCTCCCATTACATCAATAATTTCGCCTAGCTACTGAGTCATGACAATTATCTAACTTATAATTGCTAAATTGTGCCCTGAAGCTCGTCTCGGCGAACGTTTACACTTAGCAATTATCGACGGCGAAGTTTTCCAACTCTGCATTAAGGTGCCACTAATTATCGTCATAGGCTCGCTGAGGTGACAATGGAGCCAAATTAGTGGGATGATGAGATACCAGGTAAACCACATGCTCATTACTTAGCACATCGTGCGTATTATCAGGTAATACTTCATTTGAGTATTCCAATAGGGTAGAAAAAGAGACAAATAAAGTATTTTATACTTGTATAGTGATTTCGAAATGAAACAACTTAGACTTTCGATTCCTTGTTGATGAATGCTTATTCTATATTTAAAAATAGTATCTTGCATTGGCCATGAGTTTATCATTAGCTGTTGTCCGCAGCTTCGCCTCCGCCTATAAACATTCCACGATAAATGAGCTATCTAAAACTGAAAGAATCATTTAAAGACAATCATATTGTTCCTGAGATTAGCACGTTCAAACAAACAGTCTGTTTAGCTCTATATATTAATTAGTATAAGTTGTAGGACACCACATTGCGTTTCTAATAAATACGAAATACTACAAACATCGAAATACATGTTTACTTCTTAATAAAACAATATAGGACCATGATTTTTTGCCAGTCATAATAATATCTATCTTATATTTAAGGGTCAATCAACTATTCTTTGTAAAAACCTCGTCCCTACCCATAATATATTTATATGACTCACAAAACAAATCATTTAACAAATTTCATATCATAAACAGTTTTTAGAATACACAGTGTTGATATTAAACGCAATTTCATTATCAAGATTCAATTACTTTTAATTATTTTAATGGTAACTTAGTTGACAAAATCTCCTTCCCATACAAATAATTGCTGTCCTCATGACTAGTTCAATTATTCATTGACGCATTATTTTAAAATATTGTATGAAAACGCATTAATTTCCATTTTTATTACAATCTATAATACTTTCTTAACCTGTTTACATGTTTTCCAAATTTTTAATGTTTAATTTTACTATTTAAAAAAAAATAACAAACTGTGTCCCTAAATTTCTTTCAAAACTGCTGTCCACTAAGTTGTAGCCTTTGAAAGTTCTGAAATAAAAACATGTTTGGCCATAGTAATCCTAAACGTATCAATGAACGTCAGAGGATGATGCAATAGCATTTCATCATTTTGTTTGCGCGGTTACCTCGCGTTAGAACCACTCAAGTCGTTCAAGGAAGAAGGTGTGTTAATTAAGTGTCTCCTAAGTTCTCATTCAAAAAGTGGTTAATATACATTATTTTTATTTGTAAATACTTGCATATTGTTTTGATTATGTCTTATTTACAATACTAGAAAGCATTTTTGTGTTTATTGATCAAGACAGTGAGTACGCTGGTATAACCTATAAAATGTCTCTTAAGTTACCGGTCACTTACGTTACTTCTATGGTAACATAAGAGACATCGTGATAACTTAAGAGACTTTTTAGAGGAGTTAGAAAAATTATTAATGTTTTTGACATGCTGGTGAATGTCCGGTATTTATTTTCATCATACAATTTCGGTCATATATTAGTTAATGACGACGTGTGAATATGGCGAAGCTTCCTAAATGCTGCCCATCCTAATTGAATCCTCTTATCGGCTCCCCTCTCAAAGTAATGTCGACCTAGCTGCAAAGTATGCCCAAGGTAGACATACTCTTGCACGACTTCAAGAGTTTTGCCATCGACGTTAACTGGCCTTGGGAGAACGTGCTCATTGGACATGACTTTCGTCTTGTCCATCCTAATTCATTATAAATTTCATCCTAAGGCCCACCCGTCGGGAGAATTCATTTAGCAAACCCTCTAGCCACTCGGCCAATATAACGATATCCTCGGCAAAACGAAGGTGTAAGAGATACTCGCCAATAATATTTATGCAACATTCTGCTCAGTTTAAAGTCTTGAAGACGTCCTCCAAAGCATTTGTGAACAGTTTCGGGGAAAGAACATTCCCCTGTCACACTCCTCGATGCAGTTGGATTGGTCTTGTTTGACTTCCCGGAATCAGAACTGACATAAAAGCGGTTTCGTATAATCCTCTCATCACTTCGAGTATCGCCAATCGACCTGACATCGCTGCAGAGCTTCCAGAACAGTCCAGGTTTCAACAGTCAAAAGCTTTCTTATTGTCCACAAAGGCAAGGCACAGTGGCTGGTTGTACTCGTGGGTCTTCTGTACAACTTGCTTTATGGTGTGGATGTGGTCTATGGTGCTTAATCTTCTTCGAAACCCAGCCTGCTCTGGTGGCTGGAATCCATCGAGCTTTTTAGTGAGGCGGTTCGTCATGACCCTCGAGAACAGCTTGTATATATGGCTTAGAAATGAAAATATATAAATAATAAAAATGACTTCTTAAAAAAACAGAACGACCTCGCTTCCCTGCTACTCCTTGAGGGAAATGCCCCGATAAACCACGAAATCAAAAATCTTTAGCAACTCTCTTAAAGCAGGTGGCGAACCTGAACGAAGTTTAGTCGTAATTCCGTCCTTCCTCGGTGCTCTTCCCTCTTTCAGCTGCTTAAGAGCCAGACTAACCTCATCCAAGCTGATGTTCGGAAGCTCGCCGGGGAGGTGTCGTGTTAGGCTGGCACGCGGATCGTTATTCCGGGGATCGGGGTGAGGAGCGTGAGACGCATACAATTTGCCATAGAAATCTTCGATCTCCGATAAAATCTCAGGCTTTGAAGAAATGGAAAGTGGTAAAGTCTATCTCATTCCTCGTCACAGCGCTGGGGCTTTGCCAGGTCCACTTTCTGTAGGGTTTCTTTTTAAAATACGAATTCATTAAAAAGAGCCCCTATTTCTCGAGAAAGTTGACTAGCATTTGCCCCCTGTGGTTACGACTGCCGACACCATGTGACCCTAAAAAAGATTCGATACCTAATCGTACTCCTACTTTGGCATTGAAGTCCCCCATAACAACATTGAAGTGGGCCTTGGAGGTGTTGTGTAAGGCCCTGGAGACATCCTCGTAAGTTGCCTCTACTTCGTCGTCAGAGTGTGTCGAGGTTGGTGCATATACTTGTATCACCTTGAGGCTGTATCTCTTGGTAAGTTTGATTACGAGATATGCAACATCTCTTGGTAAGTTTGATTACGAGATATGCAACCCTACTCCACACACTTGAGACTTCGACAATGTTGTTGACAAGGGACTAGTGGACGAGGAATCCCATTTCACATTCAAGCATTTTTTACTTGTGAAGGTTCACGCTGGTAAAAATAAAACGTATAGTTACGCAAGTCGAGCCTCAGGTGATATTGAAGATGATGGCGAGATTCAAGTTATGTTTCTTCGGGCTGAAAGTCTAAGTCGAAATATCGATTAGACTAAAAGATGTAGCATATATTGAATTTCATGATATTATAAAGATTCTTTCTGAACCTAAAATACTTAATGATAAGGACCGAGTTTATTATGAGTTTGAAGACCCCTTAGATATTTTTGAAAAGTGATTGTGTTGGTCTCATTACTAAACATTATGTTTAAATTAGTTAATGTTATTTAGTTCCTAGTTTTAGATAGTTTCTATTTTTAGTGAGTTTATTTCATAAAGAATCTTAGAGAAACAGATAAGCTTCTTTAACGTAATGGTTCTCACTTTTGTATGTAAAAGCATTTAATTTCAAATATTCTGATAGTTAAACTCAAGAAATATTATAATTTTGTTAAAATTTATATTAATAAATATTTTTTATTTTCTTTATAATTATTGTAATTTACCTGAACCGTTGTATTCAATATGTTGAAGTACCAAAGTAACTATTCCAGATAGTAACCTAAGAGAAATCTGTCTTTTATGTTACCCTGTTGTCCCTAAATATTGATTCCTAATATTACAAATAACTCAGATACTTTAATTCATGTGTTAGAAATTAAGGATGAATAACTCTTTCTATGCAGTAACAAGTAGATTATAGGCAACGCCGATCTTATAATTTCACCGGATTATTGATTTATTAAAAAAAATACTATGTAAAATAAGAATGAGTAACATAGGAGACACAATATCGTGCTTTATTGTTCAGCATTTTCTTTTTGGCCTTATTATTTATATACATATGACAAGTTCTAGCGTAAATCTTTCTAACAAAGTCGTTTTATAAGATGTTTATAATATAATTTGAGTCTGCAAAAATATTTCTTTTCGGTAACATAGTGGACCAGATTTATGACATCAAGAGATAAAAACCTACATATAAGGCAGACAAATTATAAAACTGCACTGCCAACGACTGAATGACATGGATGAGTAAATATTCTAATAAAGTGGAAAGAAAACGTAAAAGAAATTCGCCTTTTTTTTTAAATTATCTTTTTTAAAAATCCTGACAAAATGTACAAAGAATAGTTGATTGACCCTTAAATAAAAACACTTGAAACTATTATTACCTAAGTACTTTTTAGCATAATTAACTGCTGGCGTTCAGAGTTTTGCTTAACGCATTGCCTGCAATTAATGGTCCTGAAGGGCATCCCCTATGGAAGGAAACCAAACTTTTGCTAATTAATTGTAAGATTTTAATCATGGTTCTGGCGTAACGAAATTATTATAGGCCGTTTAATTTCCTTGCCCTTCGCCCTACGGCCCTACCATCTTATATGTAATATCTGAATTTTAATCAAGGGAGTATTATGCAAGCTGTCGTATGCACTCCAGTAACATTAATCATAACTTAATTTACTTAACCATAACTTAGCATAAATTAATGTATGAAACCTATTTTTATGAATAGATTAAATTTTAAGTTGTTTTCTCTATACATTATTATGAAATTATCTTACAGTTATAATAATCTTACAGAAGTTACTTGAACTTCCTGATCAGATTTGATTACGCTTTATGTACATTATAAATTTATATTAACAGAGGTTGCTGTGAGACTCCCACCATGGTTCAGGCCTTGTCGTGGCGGTGGGGCTCGGTAGTCCAGGGTGACCCTAACACCGTGAGTCCAGCGAATTGAGCCGAGAGGGCTCTTTGTATCCCTCTTATAAGAAGAGGGGGCAAGAGAGCAGGGGGCAGGGGGTGAGGATGGGAACCTCACCTCATCGTACTCTCCCGACGTTGGGAGTGGTTGTTCTGTGGTGCGGAGCGGCCGCTCTGTGGAGGTGGCGTCGGTCCCCTGAGGGACTAACTGGCCGTCGATATGCCCTATTGCTTGAAGGTCCGGGGCACCTCCAAAGGCGGCAGTGGTGGCACTCGCTGGGTTTTAGTGGGTAGAGCTGCGTCCACTTACCATCTTTCGGGCGCAGCGCGTCCCACATACCCTCTCACCATGCTCATCACCAACACTCCCCTGCGGGATGCGTCAGTGCATTTCTCAGCGTAAAAGAAAAAAAGGTTGTTGTGAGACAGGTAGATTATAAAAAAAAACCAAAAAGTGTTGAATTCATTAAGGACAGGTGCAAAAGATCGCGTAAATCTAGCACAGAAACTAATTTAAGAAACACGATATTTGATATGATTATTATTTCAAAACATCAACTAATTAAATATATTTAAATCCATGAAATCTTATGATAATCTGGAAGCGAAATAATTGTGAGCAGTAAATTATATGTACAGGCTGACAACAAACATAATAAAAGTATAAAACAAAAACAGCTCGTGGCAAACGATCGTCCCAAATAGGTCTTATGTTGGCCAAAACAAATAATTTTCGTGAAAATGGACCCCCGTGCTATTTAATTAACTCACTCCCCCGAACAAAATGCACAAGAATTCCCTTGTTAAACAATATTTGCATTCGTCAGGAATTTGAACGGGCTATTGTTTATTTACACTTTTTCTGGCTTTAATTCCTACCTCTCAAATACGTAGCATTCTTGTATTGGAGGAAAATGTTCGTTTACATGTTTATAACTGTTTCGTTAGCAGTTTTATTTTATATACAGACAAGTAGACAAGTGGCAAACGCTAAACGAATAGAAATAGAATAGAATAATTATTGTATAGGAATAACAATAGCTGTCAAATTACATGTCGTAAACTAATGCCATTCCCATACAATAAATATTCTATTCTATTTCTATTCGTTTAACGTTTGTTCCACTTGTCCTGGGGGGCATTTAGGTAGACGAAGTGTTGGTCGGCCATTAACCAGGTGGGAAGACAATCTCCGAGCAGTGGCCGGTCCGTGTTGGATGCGAGTGGCAAGGGATCGGTCGTTTTGGCGTTCGTTTTGGAGGCTTATGTTCAGCAGTGGAAGGATGAAGGCTGATGATGATGATGATACAGATGTGAACTAATCTTCTTTCTGTGTAGTATGCTTTCTTCAGTATTTCCAAAACAGGACGACTTAGCAAACTTAAAGGTGTGAAATCAGCTTAGTAATAAGATATCATACTATGAAGTTGGTTGCGAATTAAATATAATAATAATACTTACTTACTTTCTGTGACTCAGCGACCCAATAGAAAAATAATAATTATAAATTTAAAAATGCATGTTAATGAAAAAACGTATTATAAATAAATATAAATAGAAAAAATAAGAATAAATCGAACAAGTACGTAATTAGCTTGCTTAAATATACTTTAAGTACATATTTATATTGTTATGCCAGGCGATGCGCAATTGAAGTCTTAGATTAAAATGGAGCATACGTCTCTCTTGACATGAAACGATTGCTTGAATTTGACGTCGAGAGTCGTCTCAACAAGAAAACAAAAGTAGTTTTTAATAGAAACCTTCATTAGGCATTCTATTACCCACTTTTTCGAGGCCTTTACCATGAACAAAAAAAGAAACCTATGATCGCCAACCCCGTGACCCCTTTTTGATAACCCAGGGAAATCCTTAATGGATATAGCCAGAATCTTCGGGTAGATTATGACCCTATGTGATGGGAATGGTACCTGGGAGCCCTTCCCAAACTAATGCAGCTGCGAACGCTTTCAGCCGCTTTTGTGGATCCCAGATCACCTTAGGGCTATGCTAACACCGGCGCCCGGCCACCACCAAGCAGTCTCCACGACTTCGTGCCATACTGGGCCCAGGTTTCAACCATGACCTAAAGTTACTAAAACAAGGGCACAATCAGCTCAATCATGTAATAGGCTAGCCCACAATGTCTGATGAATGTCTTAAAATCTCTTAGAATCTATCTTTATGTTAAACAAAAATAATATATTATAGCCAGATTAACTACGTACCATTTTAAGATCTTAGACAAGCAATATGCATAAAATTAAATAAATTAATTAAAAAAACTTCTATAATGGAATTTGTAAATCAGTATCATACATATTATTTGGAACAAAAGTTTCTCAAGTTGTGTAGGTATTCTACACGCACGCTAGTAGTATTTAATTTCCTGCGGCAACTAATATAACTAATATACCAACAATACGTGATCGAACTAACCAGATCTGATTATGTTGAAATTAAGGAGTGCCAATCTGAACTCATCAAACATTAAGCCCTTACCTGGGGGCCCACTAAATAAATAACATGGGCAAATGAAAAACACCCTCGACCCACACCGATCGGTGAGAATTGGAAGGAGGCAATAATAAATATGCATAGCGCGTCTATGCCACATCCTCCGTGATTAGTGAAGGGGGCACACGGTGATACTAGTGAGTGATAGCGAGGGGGCAAAGGAAAGGTAACCCCCCTTAGCTAATAACGGAACGTGTCTCTCTATTGTATCGGCGGAATTTCTTGGATATTGCCAATATATTGTTCGCGTGTGCGTTTTGTTTCTATTCCGTTCGTCTCCCTAATACAATGTAAGGCTAAAGTGCAAATGAGGTTTATATTAAAGTTATTCTTTATCTGGTGGTGCACTCAGAACGTGAGACAGAGGAATGGGTCCCAAGGCAAAGGAATCTTCGCTCATACATAGAAATAGCTACCCGTGGATTCCATTAGCAATAAAGTTACGTTAAACATAACTTTAACGGGTGTACTTTATGTCCTATTTGCTCTTAGGATACATTTTAAAATAGATATTTAAGAATAGTTATGACGTACTACAGTTTCGGACGTAATGATGTTGCCGTGTTAATTTGATGTGGAGATAAATAATATAAAAACTTTTTCCCTTCTCTGTCAATAGTAAAGTTAATACCGTGGATGTATTAAACTTACTTAACTCGTCAATGGGTAATACTTTGTTTTTTTTTTGTTTGTTTGTGTGTTAGTAGGATAGGCTGACGAATTACCGAATGGATAACGGTAAAAAAAATTCTGTATACATTGTCGGATAAGCTTGTTATATAAAAAACAAACCAATTAAAGTATTTTTATTTGTACTTTCAAGCATTTTTCGTTTTTTATTTTGGCACAAAGGCGCGTGGTAATTAAATTTACATATCCAACCGGCGATTCATATTTGGCGGTCGTATTTATTGCCGTGGCGCTGATTGCGAGTCGCCCTAATCAAATTAGTGGCCAACACAGTCCTAAACAAATTTCAATTTTCAATTATATAAGAGGAGGAGGACCTCCGAGGACCAGTGACTTATTGCACCCGGACCAGCAACGTATTATGAATAATTATGCCCAGTGCAGGAGGTGCGATTGAATTCACTCTCTGGGGGACTATTTGACAAGCAATCTGCAATATTAAGAATAAATATCCATACATTACGGCTATGTACGTATTCATTTTGAAACTTTTCTAATGTGTATACGTTGTATCGAATCTAACGTAATATACTATTTTTTTCGATACGATAACTTATTATATTCCAAACGTTTCGAATACTTTAAAGTATTTTTCATTTATAAAATAATACTATATTACCCTCCATAAATATACAATACGTTCCTCGCCTGATTTCGAGGAGACCCATGCTTAGAAGTGGGACTTACTTTTTTTAATTTATCATTTGTCTAATACATAGTATTACTACATAGTATATAGTTTGTGATTTGTACCAATTAAATAGGATATAAAATATAATACGCTAATTCAATAAGAAAATATATATCTAAAGAAGGAAAAGTCGGCCAAAATTTATCTGTCACGGCCTTTCTTATTGATTGTATATGACAATAAAAGAATTACCGCCAACCTTAGCTCCCTACACTTTCATCGGTTCAGTGAACATAAATTGCAATAGGATTCCGATCGGACCCAAGTTTTTTTCAAAATAACTCACTATTGTAAGGTGCAAATGCTCAGTATTAAAATATATCCTTCAAACAACTGGTGCGTATGAAAAACTTCGTCGTATTCGATATTCGTATCAAACGGAGCGTACAAATTAAACTGTATATTTCTTATTTTTCAATACTTATAATTTCATCTTATAGGCGAATTATTTTCGAATTGAGTCACGGAAAAATACGAGCTTCGTGTCTACTAGACTGGAAGACGTTCTGTGATTGAAGTTTACTCAATTCGTTGCGTTTGCTTAAGATTTTATGTAAATTATTTTGAAGCACTTTGAAGCGAAAGCACGAAGGCGTAAAACGTTCAACATCCAAATTACTATTACGTTGATATCGATGTTTATCTCGTAACGTACAGAATGTATTTACTTATATACAACTGCTACTTATTACTCATTATAAAACTGACAGTATTCATGTGCACGTTGTCCTTATGTTTTATATATTTTATATGTACTATAAATATTAACCTAAAAAAATAAAATATTATAAGTATTCCTTTATAAGTAAATTTTTTTTAAGCTATTGCATAGCTTCTATCGCGGGCCTTGAGCGCGGGGACCGAGTACAGAAATTCCGTAACGAAAATAAATCATAACGCTCCCCACTCCGACGGGCACGGAGGTGTGGCCGAAAAGAAACGACGTTAGACGATGCATGCATCGTCTAACGTCGTTTCTTTTCGGCAGTCTTCGACACGGTGTTTGTGTGCTTGCAACTAGACGTATTGTACGACACTACGAAGCTCGCACGAATAACAATAAAATATAACACATGTATTGTAAAATAATAAAAATATTTTAAACAATATTAGTTAATATTGTTTAAAATATTTATATTTTTTTATTTATTTAATAAAGGAAAAAAAAAATGTTTTCTTATCGGTCACCACGCTCAAAAAGTGTAACTTGAATTAATATCAAAGAAAAAGAAATACTGCATTAATAATTAAAATAAATAAATAATTATAATTGCATAAGTTGATACAAAATGCTATGCAATAGCATTACCGCGGCAGTCCCCGAGTGCCACACGTCTTTTTTTTTTTAGATTTATGATTATTGAAATTGATGAGTGAATTTTAATATAGATAAGCATCACGAGATTGACATAGTCATCTTGTGTAAATTAAGTAAAGAATAAAAAAAATAGAATATTTATTTATATTTTATATATTTAGACACAATTATAACATAATTTATTCCAAAACCATAATGTACTTATACGAAAACCATAAGAGTGACTTAGCAGGATCGCCAGTTTTCCCATTGGAGCATTAGAATCGGTGGTAGATTCAGTTGACATCGATGAAACTATTTTATTGTTCTGAATGAAAAACAATTTAATTTTTTTTTTTAAACTCACCAAGAACAAAATTAAGCGATTCCCAGCCAAGCAAATTATTAGGTAGTAGCGGATATCAATTCTATAGGCATCTGTATGTAAAGAAAATTGGTCTTATCAATCAGAAAGGACCAATAACAAATGACTGAATTGAATTTGTCGCAAAAGCACACTTAAAATGTGATATACGAAAAATTAAAGATGGAATAAGCAAATAAAATAACGTTTCATTCTATTTGATTTCCTCAATACTCTTTGCGATGAGCACAGATAAATAAAGCTTCCATTTAATGCATAATGAAATTATTTTCTACTTTTTAAAACGAGATTTTTCTTATTTTTATATTTTTCATTTTATTAGTGTATGTCTATTAGATAGTATTATAAGACTAAAAAAAATTGCTATCGTTGTAATTGACTGTGTTATCTAATTCGTCAAATTACTAGCTAGCCCCTTGTTACACGCCCACCAAAATGAAAGAAAAAACTCTTTTCTATAGAATATCGAATATGTTTGATATTTCGGCTATATTGAGCAAAAATATTTTTTCTTTCAAATACGAAAAGACTTCTTCACTTCAAAAGACAAAATTAACCGCTTCTTAAAAGTAGCAGCGTACGTTTTAATGTGTAAAGGCTAGAAGCGTAGGTATATATGATTTATTCTATATTTCTATACCTACTACAGTATGTTGCTGCTAGTGGTTTATTTGCTGACAGATGTGCATTTATATGTGTGCATTATAATTCAAAATTTCGCTTTCGCTAAACTTTATAGCACGTTGAGAATAATTTAGTATTACTTACACGTATTTAACATAAACAATAGTCCCAAGAGTATAAAAACCTTATTACATTGACAGTCCATTAGTAAAGTCTCAAGCGATTTAAAATCAACAATATACAATATGAACTTAATACCGTGCCATATTAAGACGAAAATTTGACGTTAAATATAAATACGGGAAAGTGTAAAAGCAAAACTCCCCAGCAAGGGAAAACAAAAAATATTTTTTATATGGTGAACAAAGTAAGGGGTAATATCCATAATAAAATTTTATACGCCTCGATATTTCGCCGTAAGATGAGTTGAAGCGGGTGTGAAATTATGTACTTTTAGCTCCGTCTCAAAATTTATAACTTCTTTCGAGGCGTTAACTGTTACGAGTTTCTCCAGTGTCGCTAAGTTTATATAGGCCCTCTATGTCTCATTTGTGTGTGTAATTCGAAAATCGGTATATTTCTAAGAAGCTCAATAAAATTCTATGCTTAAATAGAGCATACAAATTTATTGAGTAGAGTGAATAACTTCACCTGAATCTAGGACAGTCGTAAATTATGATGATATCAAGAAACAGAAGGTAAATCTTGATACCGATCTACCATTCAGCATTTCGATTGAGATATCTTTGGATTATAGTAATTTGCTTGGGTTATAATAAACCAAACGGACTGCGTATCATAATATTATGATGTAGTGGATATCTATGGATGCCACTTACACTTACAATCAGCTAGACCAACTACCCGTTTGTTAAAAAATGCATAAAATATCATATCGAAATTATTTTAATATAATATAGAAAGAGCAGTTTTAGAAACCAAAAAAAAATTAAAACTATTATAAAAAAAACGACATATTACTATGAAAGTTTTACCACAAAACTTGTAGATAATATTGTTATATAATAATGATATAATTATGTAGCCGTATTTAGTACGGCACAAATTTTATGTCACCTTTGTAGCGTACCATACTAAAACCGCCTCGTCTTATAGCTTTTATATTGTTTCTCTGCTAAACTGTCTTTTACCGTTATTTTTTTTCGATGCAAATAACCTTTTGGACTTTTTTAATTTTTTTAGGGCTATTTACAATTCATCTTGCTTTTTACATGTTTCGTCATTGTCATTATTGTTTTTTCAGACAAACACATTTTTTTATTTAGGGCCTGTTTCACAATCTCCAGATAAGTTCCGAATAGGCTATCGGCAACATATTTGACAGATACTTGACTTGTTACCGATAGCCTATTCAGATCTTATCTGGAGATTGTGAAACAGGCCCTTAGGGTATTATTTATCTCACAATATAGATTTTATCTCATTTCAAACATGTCGTGTTGCTAGCAACTAAATCTTTCGTGAAGGTTTTTCTGTGCAAATCCAATGACAATTAAACTTTTTCAATTAATTTTGATTCAATTGTTATTCATATTTCATTAAGCTCTCATAATTATTTATTTCACGTACATTATTATGTTAACGTTGAAATTAATTTTTGAAGACTTACGGAAATTAATCCCAGTTGGCGATTACAGCGTTTTGAGTAAACAAGTGTCCCTAAGGCGCAACTCCTCTGTTTTTCCTTTGAAATAATTTTATGCAAATGAAATTCACATTACCCCTTTTCCTATTCGAGGTCGTCGGTTGAACATGTTTTCATATCACGCTTATTACTGTTTTTGTCTTTATTATTTTCACTATAATAACGTGTATTCCACATACTTTCCTGTCAACGCTTTTGCTGAATACAATACTTTTTTTTCTTTATTCATTTTTATTCGTTTAGTATGACTTATTTTATATTTATTTTGTACAAAGTTAAAATGAAGTATACAAATTATTAAGAACGTATTATATATGCATGCATCTCCAATTCATAGTTATTTTAAAAAATATAAATCAACTATCGTTCGAGAATAATCCCTTAAATAAAACTGAAAATATTTTGCAAAATACCATGTTATAAATATAGATAATGATCCTGAACTATATAAGTTTGAACAACTATTTTCTTAAGATCTCAAATTTAAGTGAGATAATCTAAACTGTTTTAGAGCAAATTACTTTGAAAAAGATAAATCAAAAATATTTGTGACTGAACTAACTTCTCTTATTCAATATGTATAATATTATATTTCTGGTAAGTCAATTTCAGAATCAAATTGGTTCTATTTTTGTACATATCAGATATTTATGAAAAGAAAAATGACGAACTCCATTCGAAAATAAGAAATCAAAGCAAAAAAAATCATATTAACTTTGGAACGTTTGAAGAAAACCACAGATATTTTTCCAAACTATTACCGCTGCGACCTTAATAAAGGTTCTAAAGTTTTAAGAGCGCGTTTGGTAAAAATACGGTGTCGCAAAAGTTTTCCTTATTAGTTTCCCCCTTTAATCCGACCGGGCGTGTCTCAATGTCTTTATGGCGAATTTTCAATCTGAGTCTGGGAGGAAGCCAATAAGAAATCAACTATTTGTTCCCTGATTCCCGTGCATCGGTTTGAGGGGAGTTTCGCTTCTTTACGACTTCTTTTACGATTGGAGGTGCATTCGGAATTAGTCCGCGTATTCGGGAGAGCCTTTTCGTGTCTCTGAAGATGAATGGTAAAAGGATTACAATGAATAACCGGCAGAAATTCTTGTGGAATAAGAAAGTTCACATGCACTCTAGCCCTTGTCGGCGTTTGTTTGGTGGGAAATGGAAATAGGCTATGTAAGTGACGTACTTGAACCAAACAACTTTTTTATTTTATTTATTTATTTAAAGTCGCTTTTAACATCTATTGTCATTAACTTTCTAGCACACGTTTGCATGTTTTAACGAACTAGTCTATTATTTTTATGCATAATAGATCATCATCATCTGTCTTTATGTCACTAGTGAACACAGGCCTCATTTAATGAACGCCAAGACGGCTGATCCCATGCCACTTGCAACTAACAACGACTACCACACAGAGATGCTCTTCCCGTCTGTTTAATGGCCGACCAACACAAAGCCGGTGGGGATTTTTTTGTACACGTTTTTAGGTAATCGATGCTTGTAATAAAATTATAAAAGATCACTTATTTTGACATATTTATTAATTATGCGAAAGTTATAAGATTAAATGAAGTTACACAATTAAGATTTTAGACATTCCAACCGGGCCATTTTTTTTTTTGTTGATAAATTGTGTAATTATTATTATCTAAAAAGTATATATTATTTGGCCTAGGTCAATTTTAATCAACGACAATCCATACAAATGCCATTTGACATTTAAGCACAGACAACCATAGGATTATATATTATTAACAATAATACAAATATATTTTTCTGGGCTATTCGTTAATTCACATGTAACAGGATTTCGGCGGGGTAATTGTTTTATCGCATGAGCACAGTGACATTGGTCAAGGGGCGACCGGGGTCAGAGGGTCGGCTCGCAGTAGGAGTCCAACAACGAAATAATAATTCACAGGACCGCGTACAGATAACATCGAATTAAATGTAAGCTGATAGTTTTTACAAACATTTTTGGTAATTGAAGTGGGGAGAACTATTGTTTTGTATATAAAAACACTTTTTAATTACTACTTTCTTATTACTACGTACTCTATTATAGTAAGAGGTTTCTTATATTAATAGATTATCCATTATTTAATTCGTGTCCATAAAAAACCGAGTCTAAGGTCCGATTTCTGAAACGTTGGTCAAAGCGTACCTATGTCAACTAACATGGCTATTATTGGCGGCTAACGTATGTTAATCGTATGATTCTAGAGTCAAATTTGATAGCCTTTCATCGTCATGTCAACTAACAGGCTGATTTAAGTAAGTAATTTAACCATGCTTCTAGCAACTCATTGGTACTTAACAAGAGACTTGACATTGATTTGTTAGTTTTTGCGTTGATTAGCGTTTTGTAAACCGGGCGTGATGACTTAGACAGGACGACTGTCTTATCTAGGTAACTTTAGAGGTATTTAATTTATATGAAGAGGAAACATAATATATTAAGCTCTATTTATTATATAATGCAAAGAGGAACCGTGTGAAAGAAAAATCAACGGTTCATTTTATAGAATTCCTCACCAGCATGCCACAAGTCCATCTTAACAGTTTATTACGTCTAAAATATAATAACAATCGCAGCGCAATGCGACCGTATGAAAGGCCAAAAATCATTTATCAATCAACCAAAAATAAACATTAATTTGACAATAAATCATCGCATAAGTAAGGCTTAATTTACACGCAAATTGTTCAGCATCATTTGTGTGATGGATTACACGCAATTACAGGCAGGAAATCCGCGTATTTTTCATTTGGCAATTGTTATGGCATATCAAAACACACCGCGATTAGATTAGGCAATTGGCTTACATGAAAACTTCGAACCATTAGGAGCACAATACGTATCGTGGATTAAAATAATTCAGAACTCCCCGCGGAGGTCGTTTCGTGTTTATCGTTCGTCTTAAACAACGTCCAAATTAAATAGCCCTAGTGAACATGGAAACGTTTCCATTTTTTTATGTCAAATTGAATTATTATTGGCGTGTAGTTGTTAGTTATTTACGTTTGTTCAACTAAAAACTATAAAAGCTTTGACTAAAATTGTCAAAACTCTATATTCAATTTTGATTGAAAACTAGCTAGCTAGTTCTCGCTTAATCCCGTGTTTGCGTTTATTTTTTGATTGAAAAAGGGCGTTTACTGCATTCCACGGTTTTGCTCGTATCGGATTGTGCTTGTTAATTATTTTTATCAATTCGTTTTGAAAAAGTTCGAAATTCAAAAAAAATTAATGTCACGAATCGACGCAATTATAAATATAATAAGTAACACCGTTACAGTCGGGTTGAACTAGTGGTCAATTAATTGGCATACGCAGAGACCGCGCGGTCAAATCCCAGACAGGGTAGGTAATTTGTATGATGTGTTTTCCAGGATATGTATGCGTAAGAATATAACGAATTACAAATATATTTTAATATTATTGCACGCAATAATTACACATAAAATGACTTGTCATAAGAGGTCACTTGTGCCAAGTGCCCATCGATTACATACCACGAACCTTTTTGTTGGTAGGTATGCGCTGTGCCCCTCTTATTTCTCCCGTCAAACAGCTTTGCTGTGTTTCAAGGAGAAGCGCAGGACAGTGTAGTGTAATTACTGGCGCAGAGACTTAACATCTGATGTCTCAGGTTGGGCAGCACAAGAAAGAGTTGCCTGGGCTATGCTGTGGTCAACTTGTCTGTGTTGATGGGCGACGCTGACAGCATAACATCATGTGGCTTATCTGCCATTTGTCTTTTCGACTAACATTAAAAAATTGGTTCCATAAAACAGCAGTTCAAAAAAAAGGCCCGTGTAACTGTGTTTATAACTGGCATAGACTTTCAATATTATGGGCAATTCAAATACGGCAGTGCTGTGTTATGACTGGCTTAGGCTGACTATATTATATCTGAACAAAGAGAGATACAGGCTTACAATACATAAACATAAAATCAATGTTAAATCATTTATGCAGTAGATACATAATGTCAACACGTGTCGCGATTAACTCGCTTAACTCACTAGAAGTTGTCGTCGTAACGGTGTATTCAACGAGATCGTGACTGAAATCTCATATTATAAGCAAGTTAACTCGGCTCTCGTGAGCTCGGCGAGTCGGCGCCTTTGAAATCATTAGTTTTGGCCACGAGATAACAAGTTTTACGTTTTCACTACATAAATGAAGATAATTTTAAATTAACATTCACTTTATAAGTTTCTTAATGATAATACTAATTATTATTAATATAGAGAGTAATAATTATACTACTGGTGTTGTAAAAAGATTTTTCTTGTATTCTATTTGATTTTAATTTTACTTCATTCAAGCTGAGAGATTTTCTGGCGTGAAATATTTTTTTTTGTTAAAGTTAACTTTTTTACATAATATTGTAATATTATATAGAGCAAGACATTAATCAAAATGATAGGAAACATTTTCTATTTTCTGATTAGTATAAAAGTCCAAAATTGATAATAAAAAAACACACACACAAATTCTTATCAATATTATTCGTTCAAATTTATTATATTATACTGTCTATCAGAAGCAAATTAGTATTTGTAGACTCCATTGCTTCTAGTAGATACTGTACTGTGAGAACCAAACTTTTTAATATCTTACGTGTAAGGACACTTTTAGTTGTCCCGGTATCATGGAGAAATTTCATTAGATTTATCATCTAGGATCTTCAAAGTTATGACCTCTTGAAGTGGTAGCCACAGAGGTCAATGAAGCTGGGCAGCGATCAAACGTGTCGTAAAATGAAACCGAGTAATCTTATCGAGCGTAATAAAGTACAAGCCGAGTACACGGTAGGAATTACGCTTGCTACAATATAACCAAAATACATGATAAATAGTGTTAAAGAAGATTGATATTTTTTATTTATTTGAATCTTGATCTAATTTATTTGGCAATTATTACATCAAAAGTAAAAGTATCAACCCATTATGTCCCACTGCTGGGCTCGAATCGCCTCTCCTCGAAATCAAGCGAGGTGGGGTATTGGGCCATAGTTCACCGATGCGCTGGCCCTATGTGGGTTGGTGAACTTCACACACCTTCAAAGACTAATCTCATCAGGCGTGCAGGTTTCCTCACGATGTTTTCCTTCACCGGTGAGCGAACGTTGATCCGTGCTTAGGGTGCCGTAGAAATTTAGAAAAACCCATTTGATGCACCACAGAGGGTCAGGATCGAACCCGGGTCCTCTCGCTTAAGGCTGAGCCACCGTCGCTCGACATGTAGAAAGGTTTCTACGTATATTATGATATTTAAAAAAGATATAATATTTTCATAACCAAACTATGTTCTTATAACAAAAAAATGCTTCTATTCGTCACCTGGGGCATTGTACCTAGTTCTATTTTATAGTGAACGCTCTTGTAAAAAGTAAAAAGCAAATTATATATGATTTAGTACATTACAGGCCCTCCCGCTGACTTTGGCCGACTTTGGCGTCGACCTTTCTGGTTCAAAGCGGCTTATTTTAACATTTCTGTGTGATTACTTTTGTAACAAAGAAAATACTAAGTCAATGTGCTTTGATTTGATTTGAGGCGTATATACTAGCTATCAAATACAAAATGGTAATAAACTAAAGAATCTATGTTTTTAGCACAATGGATGAGTTTGTTTGGCTTACAATCCATTTTATATAAAGGAATATATTTATCATACAAAAAAATCTCATTGAAGTGTAAATGGTAGTTGAAGAGTAAATATAAAAAAACATACATATAAAAATATAGACTAAGTTACTTACAAATATAATATTAATACATTTTTGTAGAGCGATGGTCCAGATAGAGTGGTGCATGGACTCGGTCTCTTATACAAGAGGTTCTGGGATCGATCCTGACCCCCCCAGTTTGTGCATTAAAATGGGTTTTTCTAAATTTCTATTGCACTCCAAGCACGTGACCATCGCTCGCTCACCGATGAAGTAAAACATCGTGAGGAAACCTGCATGCCTGATGAGATTAAAAATCTTTGAAGGTACATGAAGTTCATCAACCCTCATTGGGCCAGCGCATGGGTTGCATGGCATGGAACTATTGCCCATTACCCTCCTCCTCTTTCCGCCACTAAAAGTTTATCTTCCTCTTTAAGATAAATACATATGGATAGATAATATTATGTAAGATATTGAAACACGTGTCTTGAAAATAATTTATACAATGATTGCGTAGCTGTAGTTAGGTAAAGAGATAGATTCCATGAAATTCCACCAAGCTCATGTACTTTTCACCGTAATTACTTTCAAAGGTTGTCGTGTTCTGGCTGAATGGGTTGCGTGTAGACATCAAATCTTGATACCCTCACCAGACCAATCTAACTTTTACAGCCTGTTTACCCGTTATACCGAAATTATATAATTAAACTCAATTTATAAATGTTTTATTAAGCGTTTATTTATACTAGTATATTAATATTATTTATGATAAAACTATTAAAATTTATACTCTAGTAATAAGGTATCGGTGAATAAAGGCTATTATTATTATATTAATATTATTATAATAAAATCAACAATGTTGAAATTTAATGTTATATTTTAATTTTGCTTCGTTGTTTTTTTCTCGTTTTTCTTAGACTCCTGAATATCAAACGAGTTGTTACCTACAAAACAGAGATATTGTGATTTGGTTGATATGTTAATGTACTCACTTTACTGCAGGGATATATAATATGCATTTTGTTTATATCTAAAGTGGAAGTATTTATCAGTGAAAATTCAAGCCCTTGTAATTTACCTAAGCTCACTAGCTGGTCACTACCAGCGACCATCGTATCGAATTGGATATAGGAATCGCCAAACGTTATATAGCACTATATAGACCGAATATAGCACAGACCTAACATTGTAAATTTTAAGCACTAAGATTTACAATGTATAAATAGTGCTACTAAGAACTATCACAGTAACCAAACTTTGTATAATATTTTTAACGATCATCTTCTTCATCATCATCATCAGCTTTTATCCGTCCACAGCTGAACATAGGCCTCCAATGAACGCAAAGACGACCGATCCCTTGCTACTCGCATCCAACGCGGACCTGCCACTGCACGGAGATCGTCTTCCCATCTGGTTAATGGCCGACCAACACTTCGTCTACCTAAACGATTATCTTAGTAAAAATAAATTGTACTTGTAAAGTTATTTTTGTTTTCAAAAGCAAAACGTACATTAAACTAAAAAGTATAATTCAATACGTTTTACAAATCGTACACTAAATTGAATCGAGAATGCATCAGAATACACGATTGTGACAGGCACAAAGATAACTCCCGTCGGCTACGCCTAAAATATTATATTGTGCCGAGCGACGCCAGCCAAAGGGAGCGCCGCCTATGCTATACAAAACTGACGTGTTTATTATGTCGGGCTTAGTAAAAACATATAATTTTTTGGGGTTCCGCGAGCTACGCCAAATAAATTATTCATTACAAAATATAAGTATTGCCTAGCCTAAATTCAGCACAGGAATAAAGGCTAATATTTGATGATGATGAAATAAGTATAATTCATAAAAAAATATATTAACCCACTTTGAGATTTACTTCACCCTGCTGAGTATAGTCGTATCATCATCATTGTTGGCCTCCATCCATCCACTGCTTAACAGAGACATTCCTCAATACAAATTTTTACATAATAACTTTTTAAATAAATCCTAACAATTTTTTTACAAAAATATTAATTTCATTACTAAAATTTAAATTGTACCGTTAAAGTTACACGTCAAAGTGATACTTACAGACAACTACTGTAGAGGTAAAGCGGACTGCTATTACTATTACTAACTCGATTATTTTAAGATTGCCCCGTGTTGTTGTTATACAAAAAAAAATCCCATCAATCACTTCAAATATTTCGCGGTACCAAAACCTGCAAAGCAAAACTCACCCTTGATAGGTTTAAACTCCAATATGGAATCTACACTTCAATCGAATGTAGCTTTATTTTGCAGATACTTCGGCATGAACGAGCTTTCTCTTTTATTCAATAGCTGGTAAACAATACGTGACTTCTTTTGTAGGGAAAAATATACGTTAAAAGCCAAATGAAAATATTATTCACTATTTGCTGCCTGTGGTTTCAGTGGGTATGTAACAGGCATATGCTATAGGCATTGAAAACGTTATGCCTAATTTGAGCTGTCCAAGATATTCTTCCAATTACATTTTTAGTATCATTCACATATTTTTGGCGTGAAAGATTTATTGTTGAAAAGTTTTTTGTTGAATATATCTTTGCGACTGTCATTTTGTCGAAAATGCACATGGTGTTTTATGAAAATAAAAAAAATAAAAATTTTCGCGTTGTAATAATTATGAGTTCTTTTTTCTAACCACTGTTATTACTTATACACATAAGAGTTTAATAAAAGTATTACAAAGTTTCAAAATTATAAATTTATTTTATTAAAATCAAACCTTTATATATTCTGCCGAAAAAACCCTAGCATATACCACACAATATTAACATGAATTAGGGCGGCTCCACCGCAGCGTGCGGAGAGGCTTTACACGTGTGTTAAGCTTCACTTTACAAGAAAATACCAATTAATGCATAGCGTGTCCGTGGTTTGCAACTTGCAATGGACACAATCCTTTTCATGCAAAGCGAAGCTTGACATACGTGGGCTATGCGTGCGCCGCGGTGGATCGGCGCCTTTATGTAACCCTCTAAAATCCCGTAACTTGTCACACAACATGTCATTATACATTATAATTGACAATGGAATCTAATTGAGGTTAATGAAGAAGACGTGTTCTCTTAATGATATTGTTGCTATAAAAGCAAATATGTATAATATTATAATGCATAATGTGTTTTCACGTTAGTTTGTCAGCTTGACAAGATTTAAGGATCACAGTGGATTATGTTTTACTCCATTAAACTAAGAAATTGGGTTATTATATTGGAATAGATGATATTATATTTAACGAGAGTGATTTAAATGGATATTACACTAGTTATACTTACGTAGGAGTGAAATGGAGATGTCTTATTTTATATTACAAATAATAGCTATAAAAGCGTGAATTAAATTTTATGAATTTAAAAATGAAAGAAGAATTAGGTAAGGTTTTTTGATTAAAACCATTTGTTAATTTTTGTTAAAACTTTTTTTTTGGCAGTTTTTTTTAAATTGAATTCATTTGCTTTTATTTCATCATTTGATGGTTATTTCTTTGTCACTACAAGAACAGTACTATTGACCTCTTGTAAAAGCATATTTAGATTTTATCTAAGGTTTCTCGTACCAAGTACTCAAATATGCAAATTACTGGCTGGAGATGCTGACGCCTGTCCCCAAGGCGTCTGCATCTCTAGGTTCATACTCACAATCTCTATACATCAGCAACGGTATTGGCACAACAATGTCACCCTAAATATTGACTCCAGAAATACATTTATTTATCCATGTATCAATGAATAAAGAAGATATAACTATGAGATCAATAACTTAATGAAAATTTGACGACCTCTGTGGCTCAGTGATTAGCGCTTTGGCACTTAAGCTACCCGCTACAGGTTCGAATCCTACCAGGTAACAAAATGGTCCTCTTTTCCTGTGTCACGGATGTGTATAAAATATGTGAAATATATTATAATAAAAATCTTAAATATTCGTATGGAATAAAATTATTAAATAATTTTCCGTTGTCTGGTACCCGTAGCACAAGTTATTTGAGAACTAACCACGAGACTAGATTGACGTGGTTTAAAAAAAAAATGTTATAAGAAGTATAATAAGAAGAATTAGTCTGTATTACGACTCTAGTCAATTAGTTACTATGTAAAAAATTTCGAACACAATCTATTCGTGATTAAACACTTCTTCTTCCTATAATAACATTACGATTTCAAATTAAGAATTGATTTACGTAAAATATTGTACGGTATGTTGAAATTTTAAAATTTCCGTTTCACATACATAACGCATGAGCCAAATTTTAAGTATTCAGTACAAAATGTTGCTGGTGCAGCATAAAAGACAGTGACGGCTGGCTTCGTGAAAAATGTATTTTATATAGAGGCGTTGGAAGCAAATAGGAACACATTGAAAAGTGTTCCACGCGAGTTGGTCTTACGTGTGTCAGATGTTGGAACTTTTTTTAAATTCCCGCCCCGCGGAACATTTATAAAGCTTGTAAAGATTCGCCGTTTATGCTCGAAATACATTTCTAAATACAGTTACTTGTTCGCACTTCGCCGTGCGAACGGCAGACAGGACCGACAGGTGCTTGGAAATAAATTTACATTATCTTTTTATTATTTCACAAATAGAAAACGTTACTTTTATTCTCGTTTATTTTTGAAAACATGTTTATATGTACTTAAGATATATAACATGTGAAAATTAGACACCTCTATTCAATCACATCGAACGAGCACATAAACCAATGTCACCATTTTCTCCAGTCTCTATACAATCTATTTAATCACTACAGTAGAGACTTAGTCTGTTTTAAGTATACACAGACCACAGTACAGGCCATAACATCTCTGCAATCGCAGCCTGAAAAGCCAAAAACAAATTTTTAATCACAGTAAATACTTGCTAAAAAGCCGTAATAACTTATAACTATTTCTCTTTTAATCGCAAAACCTTGTATCTATTAATTAACATCAGGTATGTATCGGTACCACCCTTGCCATGCTTCACCCTTTTAAGTTCCGCCTTTGCTATGTTCTAGAAAAAGGTCACACTTAGTGCAGCTAGCATTGAGACCTAGTAGGTGTCAGAATACACAACACATGAATGAGTAATTTGAGCCAAGCCAAGTAAAGCTAAGTCCCAAGTGAACTATGAGTAGTTTAACACTAACAAACGGCTTGTTGGTCTTGTGGTTAGTGAACCAGAAAGTCGTGGGTTCGATTCCCACCCAGGTCAAATGTTTGTGTGATGAACATGATCATTTGTTCTGTTGTGGTCGTAATTTATCTATAATATGTATATATTTAGAAATATATGTATGTGTATCAGTTATGATTACCATAAGAACAGGCTTTGCCTAGTTTCGGATCAGATGGCCGTGTGTGACTTGTCTTAGGGCCTGTTTTACAATCTCCAGTTAAGTTCCCAATAGGCTATCGGCAACATATTTGACACATAGAGTATGGAGTATCTGTCAAATATCTGTCAAATATGTTGCCGATAACCTATTTCGAACTTAACTGGAGATTGTGAAACAGGCCCTTAACATATTGTTTTCTTATGTTTACGCGAATTTCACTCATTATAATGAAACAACTTTTACGGATTTTATCGCTGTTTATTTGCTTAACATTGTGCTTGTCTTAACATATTATTATTACTATTTATTGTTAAATGCCTACAAATATCAACTAACGTTTACTACAGAAATATTGCTATCGAACGTAAATGAAATTTAATTATCGAGTAAAAAAGTAATGTGTGAGTAAAAACTTTATTAAACATCAAACCCAATGGTGGTCATAGTGCATTGAATCACGTACGTTTTTACGATTGCCAGTTTACTTTTATTTGTATGATGTGGAAGTGAATTGCCATCGCTACTCGGTGCGTGACCGTCGCCCCTACCCTCCCCTTTATCTGTCCCCATTAAGTATCCTATGCACTAAATTATCAGTTCCACTTGACACTAGAGCTCAGATTTTTGTAATTATCTTACCGTAAGGCTTTAATGTTTGAAAGTCACGAATTTTATCATCTGTATTTTAGGGTGGCGATGGTTTAGTTTTTTTTTTTTTTTTTTAGTCTTTGATTGTGAAGAAAAACATCTTGGCTTGAATCGGAAATGCAATTTAGCATGCTCGCCGGTTGGAATAAATGTTCTTTAGACATTTAATAATATTTAATCTTTGACTTTGTAATTAATTGACCAGCATAGTATAATCTTGAGGAAGTTTTGAACTATATTTTTTTCTAATGCATAGCTCCAACCGAATTTTAGCCATTAGGCCTCAGTGGCCTTAATACTTCATCGGATGTGAGGTGAGCTGATCGGCTTTACTCGGTGATGATAAAAAATGTGGGGTTGCCCCCCGCCAGCCGTGGAGTGTGACTTCCACGGCTTCTTGGCATCGGGTTCGATTCTGTGACGGGCATACCTCACCATCGTCGGATGAATTGATCTATAATAGTTGCTTTTATCATCTCCAGGATTCATTTTCTTTGTATTCTATAAAAAATGTGTTGTGATAAAACTTACACCATACAGTAAATATCCTCGAACATTAAATTCACCATAATTTCCTCTTTTCAGATCATGTTCGGGAATTCTCATGCGGCATGCTGTACTACAGGACCTTCTTCATGGACTCCAAACGCGATGCACTTTATGTTGGCGCAATGTAAGTATTTTTTTATTTCTACACGTACAAACGCTCGTTACATATTCTCCCTGGAAAATATATGTGATGTGACGTATAAAATATGTTGTTACATGGTATGTACACCGTCTATATAATGAAGAATAATTTATATTTTTCTATGGTTGAAATGAGCGACGATGGTCCAGTGGTGTGTAGACTCGGCTTCTCATGCGAGAGATTCCGGTTTCGATCCTGATCCGTCCGTGTGTTTCTTGAAATGGGTTTGTCTTAATTTCTAAGTGCACCCCAAACACGAGACCATCGCTCACTCACCGGTGAAGGAAAACATCGTGAGGAAACCTGCATGCCTGATGAGATTGAAAGTCTTTAAAGGTATGTGAAGTTCACCAACCCGCACTGGGCCAGCGCATCGGTGAACTATGGCCCATTACCCTCCTCGCCTGATTTCGAGAAGTACACTCGTGCCTAGCAGTGGGACACACAACCCTAGTGGGTTGATTATACTTATACTAATAAGGTTGAATTATAAATTAACCAAGTGGGAATACGGCCTCCTTACACTGGCCAGTCCGTGTTGGATGCGAGTGGCACGGAATCGGCCATCTTGGTGTTCATTAAAGAGGACCTATGTTCAGCAGTGGACGCATAAAGGCCTATGATGATGAAAATAAATTAGGAAATATATAAATTGAATCTAAAATATACACTGTAGTCTGAAATCCGTATCTTACTAAAGTTACAAAATAGTTAATTTGCATACCAATGTGAAAATATATCATCTATATAAATGTAAAAACAATTAAGGGATTATACTGTTTTATTAGAACCTAGTGCTAGCAAACTAAATAGAATTATCAACAAATTGACGCGTTTTAATATTGATATAGGACTTTCTTTTGTGTCTCAAATTCGTTTAACTAAAATAATAATTCCAATCTAAGCCGAAATAATGTTCATTAAAGTCAAAGAATATCTAATCCTTCTTTTTAATTAATTCAAAATTATATTATGGCTAGCTTATTACAAAGTGTATTAACGTTTATAAAAACGTATCAAAATTCATTCATATTTTATTATGGTTCCATTTTTGATTTCTTTATTTCGTATTCCTTACAATCGATAAAGCCTCAAAACAAACATTCCATAAGACTATCAACAGTCCTAATAAAACACAAGAGGTTCTACAATAAAATTAATTCGATGTCGTGAAGTATGTTTGTATGTAAAAAGTAGTAATGTAATTTTAATGTATGCAATAAAGTAAGTTTACTATCACGATATGATACAAATATAAAAACTGGTAAACGCGTGACTTGCATACATTAAGGGTTATTGGGTTCCATAGGTAATAAAGTACACCGAAGCCTAAGTGATGCATTCCCTAATCTTTTTCAATCTTTTTATGGCAGAAAATTTCATGTTTACTCACGTAAATTGTACCACAGCATAATGTGGAAGCGATGCTTGTTAAAATGCTTTATTATACCTATAGTCTTTCCGGTTCCGAGGATACTCTGTGCGGAGCTATCGTCTGAATTCTGAAACAGCTTTGCTGTGTTTCGGAAAGAAAGACAGCAGACATCTTATATCTCAAAATAGTTAACACGTGAATGAATATATTTGGGCTCACGTCCCTGAATAATCTCACGCTCAGCGCAAAATATATCAGTTGACGTTTACCAGTCTGTCTACATTAAAGTCACATAAAAAAATATTTGACTAAATCATGTAAGGACTGGTCAGGATTTATTGGTATCGAATCCTACCAAAGGCAGTCAATATCTTCAGAATAATGATCATCATCATAATCATCAGCCTTTATCCGTCCACTGCTGAACATAGGCCAATAAAATAAAAAAATATACAGAACGACTATTTTACTGCAAAACCAAACTAATCTTAGACATAGTCGTTAAATTTTCTGGTAGCCAAAAATACTAGGGTAGAATATTTTCTTATCCATTTTTTAACAGCGGCAGTTTTTTTTTGTAACTATGACCCCAACGTGACCCATTCTCCAATAGCGCTTCTGAAATACCTCTATTTCATTCAGATACATTAAAATAGTCTACGTAATTACACGTCCGTTCACATAAATCGTTTCAAAACATAAAACCGCCTCTAAACTTCCCGATATTATCACTTCTCATTTCCATATCTGATCACAACAACAAAATCCGAAATTTATTAGTTGTTTTTGTTGAGTTTGAAATTGTTACTGCAATGTAGCATAATTTGTATTTGTTTCATACAAGTACATTCAACTCAATGGATAGTTTTTATAGTAGATAGGAAAATTAGCAGATAAATCGCATTATGGTATGTGAGAAAATCGCCAATAATATATTCCATTCTTCGTATAGTGTTTGTGCTAGTTCCATATAGCTCGTTTATCTGTTGAATTCCTTGCGATCTTTAGAAGATAAATACAACTTAAGCTCGTGCGAGTTCTGTGAAAAGGTATTATACTTTTGTTATGAGACCTTGCTTCTCAAATGTAATGATTATAGGAGAATGTGGAATACCTTAGAGGTTTTGGTTCGAAAGACTGACAAACATACAGACCGACGGACGAAAAGTAAACCTATTAGGGCTTATTTGATGACGACTTCTGTGGCTCAGTGGTTAGCGCGTTGGCGCACAAGCCGGAGGTAGCGCGTTCGTATCTCGCCAGGGAACAAAAAAATTTAGTTTGTTCCTGGGTCATGGATGTGTACTAAATATGCGTATTATATACTAAAAATCTTAAATATAAGTATTAATATAAAAAGTATTAAATATATGTATTTCCGTTGTCTGGTACCCAGACCAGTTTGACGTGGTGTAAAAGCGTCCATAGATATTATTATTATTTAGTCATTTTGAGATATAATACAGACCTTTTGTAATTGCTTACTCCAAAAGCATAGTCTGTTGACTAAAAGTATAGTCTGTTGACGAAAAAAAATCGTGTTCGATTTTTTTTTTATAAAATCACGAGTTACATAAAGACAATAATTCTTTATCTGCTGCTAATATATAAATTTTTTAATCTTTTTTCTATAAATAAAATCTACACATAAATCACTTAGGACCCTAATTCATTCTTCAATACGCCTCTCCACATTCGCGATCAGAGTATTTTAGAAACAAAATCGCGTAATTAAAGTGAGCTGATCGAAAAAAGCTAATAATGATAAAACAGGTCAATTGTTGGCGGCACGAAACTCCAATAATATAACGTATCACATTTTCAGCTATAAAACGATTCTGATAAACGCTATAACATTTCCACGCAACGTTCTTACTTTGTTCTGCCATAAATTCCTAAACGTGATCAAAGAAGGCTTTAATTGGACGCAAAATTCTTTATCAGAACAGCGAGCTCGAGGTCTGCGGTCGAAGCCTAAATCTATTTCTAAGCGTCGGTGACATTTTCAATATATTAAGCGTATCGGATGATTTGTTTTAATAATGACTTTATTAATTTTTAGTTTAACATGATTTCGTTTATATTTGAAACTAGCAGCGCCCTGCGCTTTCACCCGCGTAAGTCCCATTCCCGTGGAACTACGGAAATAAATATAGCGTATGTGTAATTCTGATGTATAAGCTATATTATAGTAAAGTTTCATCCAAATCAATTCTATACATTTTAGGTGAAAGAGTAACAAACATCTATACTTACAAACTTTCGCGATTATAATAATGGTAGGAAGTAGAATAGTAAGATTTACTATTTAGATAAATTTGCTTAATGGATTTATGGAAAGTTATGTTATTTCAAAATAGTCTAAAATAATCTGAACGATATCAGGCGCTCGCCAAAATGTCTCTTAAGGCGTGTGACCACTTTTACCTTCAGATCTGATTTATCGGAAGCAAATCCGTATCGTGTGTGTTGGTACGCGTTGGGTGCGATTGGCAAGGGATCGGTCTTGGCGTTCATTGAGGGAGGCCCATGTTTGAAGGCTGATGATGATGGTAATGAAGTCAGCATTATGTAAGCACGACCACTGCCTGCAGCGATGCGAAGTGAACTGAAATCATGCCGTGTACATATGTCCGCCCGTTGCAGATGAATCATGAAACTAATGCAGATTTGTCTGTTCAGGTTTTACTCCTAGTGTACGTGAGGGGGGGGGGGCCTTCCACTTTTACCTACCACCTGATATTAGATTAGATTATTAGATTAGAAGGAATATTCAGTATTTTATGGTCATTTGTACAAATAATACAATTAGAATTTACAAATTATCTTCTCCCTAGTATTGTTTAAAAATAGTATGTAAATATCTTAGTACGTTTTATATACTCATATATTTCTTTGTTGCAGGGATCGCCTTTATCGGCTGAATATGAACAATATAAGCTCAACACACTGTGACGTGAGTATATCTTATGATGATCATTCTATAACTCATCTCCCAAAGAAGAGAGTACTTAAAAGAAAAGAGTAAGAAATACTCTTTCAAGGTCGTTAATATTTTGGAGGAATTTTTATATGTGTATTGATGATTTTTAATGCCAGATAAATGGGCAAACTGATATACCCTAATTTCGTGGAGGATACCCGTCCCAGCAGTGGGACATAATATAGTGGTTTATACTTTACTTTGTTTATGTATTTAAGCATTTTCCAGCTGTCAGTACGTTGACTAGGAGTCAATTGTCGATAGTCGCGTTTGTCCAACATCTCATATTAGATCCCTAGGGATGAGAAAGAGCTAGGCCGGACACCGTTGATGGTACATTGCTCTTGTACTCTCTATTCAAGTCATATCTTATAAAACTTGAATGAAATTATTCATTACTTTACATTGACTATTTTAATTTACTTTCAGAGAGACGCCATTAATCTAGAGCCAAGCAACGTGGCGCAATGCGTGTCGAAAGGAAAAACAGAGGTAAGTCAGAAATTATTATTTATTATTGATATATCTACTACTTATTATTTCTATTCGATGTATGTGTATTGTATTTGTGAACACTATGAGTATTTAAGTTTCTACATTCTTCTGTTCCTTTCATTTATAAGCTAGGCATAAGCTGAATGTTCTACTTAGAACCATAGTAATAAATAACTAATAATAACAGCAATGCAATAGAAACTATGTCAGAAACGACATATGAAAAATGTGAAATAATCTGCATTGAATCTTCTAAAAATCGGGTTCTAACAAAGTCATGAGTATTATTGCTTCATTAAATCAACTGTGACTCCTTTGTTCTCTAAATTGCACAACTACCACTATTTCCATCAGGGGTTAATCCCATTTTTAACAGCGAGCGGGCGAGCATATTTCATAGCAGGGAGCTTACCAGCGCCGTACGCTATATTAAGGCCGTTAATTTTGATTTACAATCACAACGTTAAAGCAATATTTGTTTTATTTCTCCTTTATAGTCCGTCTTAGATTTGATTGTTACAAGTTATACGGTCTTGCGATACGATAACTACTGCTGACATTAAATTACAGTAATGTGATATTATTTACTTTTCATATTTTAATGGTTATTATAAAGCATGTTATGTTAAAATGCTTTTGTTATTATTGTCAACGACCTAGTCTAGTGTAATTGTACTATTCTTTAAGTTTAGAGGCAGCTGAGCAGACATATTATAGCATCATGATTTCGTCTAAAATTTGTTGCTGTTTTGTCTAATTAATAGTATTCAACTATCAAAGGGCTAGTGGTTAATCGAACCAATTTTAATTATGGAATAATATAATATTATTATATAGTAAAATATTATAAATAATAGTAATCTATCTTACGAAACTTAATATTTTTTAGTATAAAAGATTAAGGGTCGATTGTTTCAAATCTTCTGTTAACGTAAGAGACGTCGCTAAATTTTAACGTCCGTTAAAACAACGCTCTTTGGTCATTAACGTTCGTTACTGTCATCTTTGACGATTACATATTCGTTAAGGCCAGTATATTCGGGCGTTTTATGCATTGAGCGCCGTCGGCCTCCCCGCACGGCGACTTACGAATAGTCTGCCAACAAATGAACTTTCTTGAACCCGGCGTGAACTTATTGTCCGTCCTAGTATAATTTTAAACGTATGGCAACTTACTAGGTTTTTTTTTTACTTTAGTTTATTTCATAAGAATTACATTATATAAAGAGCGTTTTATGGTTTTGTTATCGATCCTGAACACACATGATCATTTTCTATTTTAATAATTACTAAGTTTTAGTATTAAAATGGATACGTTACGTGAGTATTTAATCTTGAACATAAATACATATTTCCCGTCGCAGACTTTCTGAAGGCATATTTAGGATACTATTATTGCTTTCATATTTTCATTTTCATATTCATACCGTATTTGTGTCAATAACTTTCAAATTATTGCATTATAATTGCCAATTTTTAAAGTATTAAATTGATATAGTATAATATCCCTAAGAGATAGACATATGCCATCGCGGACTTTTTTATAGACCTTTTTAAGATACACAATTCCACCATACATTATTTTGTTATATCTTAATGGGTTAGGCAGCGTTTTCGTTGAAAACTCCCAGACGGCCTATTTTTTTCCGACACGTCCAACAATTATTGTTATATTTTAGCCAAAGCTTATAAAATTTTAATAAATTATATACAAAAACCTTCCTCTTGAATTGTCCTATCTATTAAAAAACCGCATTAAAATCGGTTGCGTAGTTTTGAAGATTTAAGCGTACAAACGGATACAGGGACGGAGAAAGCGACTTTGTTTCATAATATGTTTAAATGGATATAGCATGATATTGCTAAGAGATAGACATATGCCATCGTGGACTTTTTTGTAGACCTATTTAAGCTACACCATTCCACCATACATTTTTTTGTTGTATCTCAAACGGTTCAGGCAGCGTTTTCGTTGAAAACTCCCAGGCGGCCTATTTTTTTCCGACACGTCCAACAATTATTGTTATATCTTAGCCAATGCTTATGATATTTTAATAAATTATATACAAAAACCTTACTCTTGAATTGTTCTATCTATTAAAAAAACCGCATCAAAATCCGTTGCGTAGTTTTGAAGATTTAAGCGTACAAACGGATACAGTGACGGAGAAAGCGACTTTGTTTCGTAAAATGTTTAAATGGATATAGCATGATATTGCTAAGAGATAGACATATGCCATCGTGGACTTTTTTGTAGACCTATTTAAGCTACACAATTCCACCATACATTTTTTGTTGTATCTCAAATGGTTTAGGCAGCGTTTTCGTTGAAAACTCCCAGGCGGCTTATTTTTTTCCGACACGTCCAACAATTATTGTTATATCTTAGCCAATATATATAAAAACTTAATAAATTATACACAAAAACCTTCCTCCTAAATTGTCCTATCTATTTAAAAAAACCGCATCTAAATCCGTTGCGTAGTTTTAAAGATTTAAGCGTACAAACGGTTACAGGGACGGAGAAAGCGACTTTGTTTTATAGTAGTAGTAGTAGCTAACATGCGTACCCGGGATATTCTTCTGTGCATTGTTAATAATAATAATAAAATCTATGGACGCTTTTTACACCACGTCAATCTAGTCCCGTGGTAAGTACTCGAAGAGACTTGTGTTATGGGTACCTGACAACCGAAATACAATATATTTAATACGTTTTATATTAATACTTATATTTAAGATTTTTATTATATAATACACATATTTAATACACAACCATGACCCAGGAACACAGAAACTTTTTTGTTCCCTGGCGGGATTCGAACCCGCGACCTCCGGCTTGAACGCCAACGCGCTAACCATTGAGCCACAGAGGTCATATTACAAATCACACACACAAATCATTGTAAACGAAATAAGTGTTAATTATCACCTCAATCACCATTCATCACCACCACCACCACCATCATTATTCTCGTCAGCGTCATCACCACCATCATTGTAATCATCAACTTCATCATCATCACTATTACAATTTACACCCCCCTCCCCCACCACCACCACCACCACCATCATTATTCTCGTCAGCGTCATCACCACCATCATTATTCTCGTCAGCGTCATCACCACCATCATTATAATGATCAACGTCATCATCACTATTACAATTTACACCCCCCTCCCCCACCACCACCACCACCACCATCATTATTCTCGTCAGCGTCATCACCACCATCATTATAATGATCAACGTCATCATCACTATTACAATTTACACCCCCCTCCCCCACCACCACCACCACCACCATCATTATTCTCGTCAGCGTCATCACCACCATCATTGTAATCATCAACTTCATCATCATCACTATTACAATTTACACCCCCCTCCCACACCACCACCACCACCATCATCACCACCACCACAATCACCGCGATCATCATCATTACCACCATTTAGAACTTAAAATTAATATTTTTATAATAAAGATGCGAGTAGCAAGGGATCGGCCGTCTTGGCGTTCATTGAGGGAGGCCTATGTTCAGCAGTTGATGGATAAAGGCTGATGATGATGATGATGAATTAGTAACATTAAATCGATATTAAAATAAAAATGAGGAAAAAAACACGCTGATGATCATGATTACGACAAAAATGAGAAAAAAATATTAAAACTAAATATTGTTCAAATTTTTATTTTTATTTCCTATGTACACTATCATATCAGGCACCGGCTTATATATTCCACACGTCGTTTTAACGATCTATATCGGGGGAGAGCCGCCAGGCAGCAGCGAAACATAGGTCCTACTTTGTTAACGCCTCGCAGGCAACTAAATTGAGGCCGCGCTGGGGGCTAGACAAGTTTTTCACATTATTTGATTTTAAGAAAAATAAAAACATTTATTTTAAAAAGTAAGATCAGAATAAAATTTTAAATGTTATTACCTATTTTTTCATATAAATTTTGTAACTTAAAATCTCACATTCTTCAATTACAACTAGAAAAATAATCAAAAACATCTTGTGTTTGTGATTTTTTTTTATCGAGGCAAGTTACAATGATCGTGTTTTGAATAGGTTAATAAAAAAGAATGTATACTAAACTACAACATATATTTTTAACGGATCAAAAAAACCAACATTACTATGTTTACGACTTAAACAAAAACAGGCACTTTGGGATATACTGGCCTTAAAATCGGTCGCCCTTCGTCAAATTCAAAGTATATAATTGATTTATTTCGATTAATTTCCTATTTGCGCATCAAATATGCAATCATTCTCGTCAATTTACCCGATATTCTAAATCATGAAATAGGATATTTTAAGTATGTGACTTTTAAGTATTTAAACTTAAATGCATCATTATGTTTTATTTATATGATCGTCCGATAGACCGCGTGGTGAGAGATTTGCATTACAGTGCGGACGGCGCATCTACATGTGAAACGTAATCATTATGCAGGCGACGTGATCGCGACGTGAACTTGACGTGAATGCAACGTGCATGTAACGTAAGCGTTTTAAACACAATCGGGCATGTACGACATGTCTACTATCATAATAAAGTCATTTAAAAATGGCTGTCATTGGACGCTCGACAGATTTAGGTTTATATAAAAATTAATATTTAATACTGATACGACGTGACACGTTTTTGAATCATCAAAAATATCATGGAATTGAGGGAAAAAGAGGAGGAAAACTAATATGGAACAAATAAAGGAGAAGGTACAGGTTGTTCGTATCAGGGGTGAAAGTTATTGGCGGAGAGAAGAAATGAGTAGCAAATACTTCACTGACAAGAGCAAGCTTCTTAAATTGAGAGAAAGAAAACTTACAACGATGAAAGCGACAAGAAAAGAGAGCATTTCATTTTTCGTCACGGCATCAAGTCGATTTTGCAACCAAACCACGCCAGCAGATATTTTAGAACAAATGTAAGCATCTGTGTGTAAGTCTTAAAAAAACCTTCATTACGAAAGCTACTAAGCCCATCTGTCTGCGAAAAGGACACCAAAAGTTCCAACTTTATCCAAAACCATAAAGTCTTATAAAGGATGTCTCAAATTTCGGTATAGCGTAAAAGTAAATTTGTTTTATTAGAATTAAAAGAAGACCATAAAAAAGAAATATATCCCGGTCTATTACCCTGATCGCGGGAGAAACGACTCCTCGTGAAAGCTATAATCAAAGTTTCCCGCTGTCGAGGAGTTTTCTCTAAACACGATGTCGTAACACGAAAAAGGCTGGGAAAAACGCCATTGGCGAAATTCCGTAAGGCGTCCGCCGCTGTGTTGTTTTAAGTCCAAAGTAAATCAATGAAATTTAAGATAAAATAAATTGAATCAGCTCCTTGACGGTTGAACTGTTTATGATTTTACGAGCACCGCCGTCGTTCACTCGTCGGTAATGTTTAACTTTTCTATCGTAAAAGTAACAATATTTCTAATAAACTATGTTGCTTACACTAAATTTGTATTTCGGGTACACAGATTTATAAATAAAGACAGGTGGAGCATGCTGAAGACGGGAAAATCTCTCGGGTATCTCTCGCTCACATGAAATCGACATAAACTGTCAGTTTATGTCGATTTCATGTGAGTTCGACAGTTATGCTGTCGCGTTTCGTGCGGTTTATGAGTTTCCGGTTGCCATGGATGAGGGGGTATAGGGAAAAGGAGAGCAACGCATCTGCATTACCTCTGGTTATGTGGAAGTTAATGAACGTAGATAGGCTTCGACTGTTCGTTTGCCCTTCTATGCTATAAAAAAACAGCATTTAATTTTGTGATGACAATGTGAATTGTAAAGTTTATAGTTTTTAAAACAGCTCTTGTCACAAGAGTTTAAAAAAATGTCAGTTTTTATTAAACGGAACCCTTGGGTCTTATAAAGCACTTAAGAATGATATTCAAGGGTACATTTTAAAATTGTATTATTTTGCGCTCTAAAAGGTTGACGCAATAAATCTTAGTCCAAGCAAAAGACCATTCGCTGGAAAAACGCGAAAAAGTAAAGCTGGGTCGTAAATCGACTTACGTACAAAGTGGCGAATAATTAACGAAATGGACCAATCGAAAGCATTAGTTTGGAGTTATGCGAGCAAGGCGCCGTTAAAAGAAACTTAGACGTAAACCTGATTGTTCTGCTTAATTCTGATTGTTTCCGAGCGCAAAACAGTTTTCCGTTCACGTCACTACAGCGGCTAAACGCTCCAAGTATATTAATCCGATAATTACTTTAGAACAATCTCCCGGGAAGTTGTGAGGCCGAACCGTGGAAAGTGGCCCAAGTTTTTACGCGGAAATACTCGAGTTCGTCTAATCATTTATTGTTGTCCGACTAAGAACTACATGCGATAGAAACGTTTTACGCGATAAACTTTGTGAAGTTGATCAATTATTATTTTATTTCTAACACCGGAATATATTGGCTGGGCTTGTTCAAGTATTTATTACATCATCATCATCATCGAACAGTTACTATTTATTACAAAAATGGCGCTAAATTCTTTATCTCCTTTAGTCGAAAAGACTTACTAAAACTGTTTCGTCTATATTATAAGGGCGAAAGTTTATAAATTTGGATGTTTGTTGCTCTTTTACGCAATGACTAGGTAATGGATTTTGATGAAACTTTACAATAATGTAGCGTACACATCAGAATAAGACATTCTATTATAAACGCGAAAGTTTGTGAGTATGGATGTTTGTTACTCTTACATGTAAAAACTACTGAATGGATTTTGATGAAACTTAACAATAATATAGCGTACACATCAGCATAAGAATTAGGCTATATATATATTTTTTAAAGCATAGAAGGGCAAACGAACAGCCGAAGCCTTGCAACTATCGATGCCCATTAACATCCACACAACCAAAGGTTTTGCAGATGCGTTGCCCATCTTTTCCCTATCTCCCCAATGGGCCACCGGAAACTCACAAACCGCACGAGACGCGACAGCATAACTGTCACTTTACACCGGTATTATGTGAGCGAGAGGTACCAACTCCGGTCGTACCGGCCCAATTTGGCTGCAAAGCAACATGGCACTACCTCTTACATGGCATGATACCCGTACTTCCACGGGGATAGGAAGCATGCGGGAAAAACCGTAAGATACTACTAATATTTAGATGTATCTAAATATGACCACTTGAATGCTACTTATATTATAAACGCGAAAGTTTGTGAGTATGGATATTTGTTACTCTTTCACGTAAAAACTACTAAATGGATTTTGATGAAACTTTACAATAATATAGCTTATACATCAGAATAACACATAGTCAAAGTCAAAGTCAAAAATTTTATTCAAAATAGTACTATCCAAGTATCTTTTTGAAGGTCAATTGAGTCTACCACCGGTTCCAAAGTAAGTCCACTGAGAAGAACCGGCGAAACAAACTCAGAGGAAATAGGCTATAATTTATCATCGTACTCGCACAGGAATGGGGATTATGCGGGTGAAACCGCGGGGCGCTACTAGTCACTCATAATTAACAAAACCTACGAGATCTGTTCGGTTTAATAATTCCAAAATTCTCCGTGCGATGTTTTAATGATTTGTGTCATAGAAAATACATACAATTTAAAAAAGAAACCTCGTTCCAATTAATCGGAATTCCAACCACGATAACAGGTGAATCACTTCGTGTCGGCTCATAGGACATAAAGCAATGCGATATTTCCTTTTCCTGTGTATTTCGTAAAATTCAAATTCTGACAGAATATCCGAACAATGGTCGCACTGCGCTCCCGTCGTGACATACAGAAAATTAGTTTCAATCTCTCGTCGTACCGCAACCACCGCACGCCGATATATAAACACACCGGCCATTGTATTGCTTTTCAAAATATTGTAAGACCAAATAACTGTTGAAATAATTAAAACACGTTTTTTTTATAAAAAAAATTTACATATTTACTTAAAGTTGAATTGGTATGTAATTTTCTACAAATCGCGAGGAAAACTATTATTTATTATTATGTAGGCATGTATGTAGGTACTGCCAGGAGATCGTCTGCTCACCTTGTTAATGGCCGATGAACTCTGTGTTGGATGCCAGTGGAAAGGGATCGGTCGTCTTAGCGTTCATTAAGGGAGGCCTATGTTCATCAGTGGATGAATAAAGACTGATAATGATGATGATGATGTATGTAACTCATCACGACTTAAAAATAAAATTAAATACTTATCTTTATAGAAACACCTATAGTCATTTACTTTACAGTTACATGTTATCGAATTGGCTGTGACCCGACAAGGAAACAGGAAAATATCATAGAAACTTTGACGCGACCACGTAAGACTAACACCTATATTCAAGAAGCGTACTTGGTTAAGTAATGAAACAATACTATGCAAAGAATGCTTCTATCTATACATTCCTGGTGTCAATAGTCGAGTTTTATATGGGTTTGAAAGACGCAAAGTGGCAGATTTCTTTTAAGTATTGTCTATGAATTGGTTTGAATGACTATATATATAATATAAAAATACTATGAGGTAGTACTGTGGCACCTCATAGTATTTTTTGTGAATACGAGTGTTAATCCCTACTTTTTAAAACCCCGGACTATAATGACTGAGCTTAGACGAAACATATAAAATACATTCATATTCTCCTAAGATTTTCTTCTTTCGGCTTTGTCATCGAGTAATAGTTTTTCACATTAGAATTACGATTTTCTATTTTTTAAAACATACATTCGGGTGCAGTTTGTACGAACGGTACAATTGTTTATTTTGTGAATCGTTTTATTCAGTAAAATGAGCAATGCATATTCCTCTGCATATTAATGGCTCGTCCAATATTTATGTTGGGTCCAAATTTGCATAATCACGGCTCGCACACGTTTAACTGTTTCATGGTAAATAGCTATGTGCTTCATATTTGTACCTAACTATTACGATACTACTTTTCATGCACTTCAAAGCAGTGGTACTGACAGATTCGTGTTATTTTGCTAACTTTTAAAGTTTAAAGTGTAAGCAATTATTAAAATTATTACAGGTAGATAGTATTCATTAACATTATTTAGACACTAGACATCCGGCGTAGACCGGATGTCAGTAATTTAACAGATTACAACAGGAAGTGCATAAAATCAATAATTATTTTAGTCCCGGAAGTCCATAATGTTGATGAATAATATTTATACCGGAAGTCAAGAATATTGGAGGTTTAATTTATTTTTTTCTATTATAACGATTGATGGTGGGCTGGGTTCGGCGACGAAGTCATTCGTTCTTGGACAGCCAAGCTGTTAAGTTGTGTAGAATCATATTGAGTGTCGTGCTCTGATATTATAGCTGTTGTTAAAGTAAATCAAAGTGTAAATTATTATATCCAGTGTTAAAGTGAATAAATATTGAGTGATTTTACTAAGTGTGAAGTATTATTCCGGCTACCAAGGATCCTTTTATACCTCAGAAGCGGGATACACCTACGATAAAAGGTACGTTAATGCAACTAAATTGCAGTTTTACACTTTAGTAGTATTATTTTTTTTTTCTCATACATCGTTTAAAAAAAAAAAAAAGAAAAAAAAAGATCGTTTTCGTTCTTTCTTTTCTTCTCTTATTTTTTTATATATATAATATTATTCTAATGCACGAAATTAAGCTAATGGTTGCCGAACTTATTTGCAAGTGACATAATTGTAATCAAGAAAATTACATGTATCAACAAGATAAATACACATTACATTTTGGTATGATGTATTTTTGTCGTTCTATAGTTCCTACTCATTGCAACAAAACGAATTCCAAGCAATCATATTATTATTTTTTCCTTTTTTATTTTTTTTTAATATATCTAAAATAAATAAATAAAATACTACCACTGGCCTAATGGGAGCAGATATCTCGGATATATTATGACACAATTTAATTCTTCTTAATTGATTGGTTTTATTTATTTATTTTACTAAAAATGATTTGTTTTTATTTCCGTTCGAGGTAATCCCGAAATGCCAAAGCGCAAGTATCGTGACAAGACCCCAAGCGTGCACCGAAGTCGCTCCCGAGAATCCGAAGGGTCACGGGGCACGCGACGCAGGAGGCATGGGCAGACAAACACAAGAGACGGCAGCCACCGTGAGTCCAGGTCCAGTCGGCGCCGCATACGCCGCAGTTCATCGGCTTCCGATGAAGGTCACTCCCCACCCGTTGCTCCGAGGTATGCAGAGTCACAACTTGATTTTCTTCACAAATTCATCAACGCGATGAATAATTTTAAGGGTGGTTCTGAACGCGAAAATTTTCCAGTCCTTAATGTTATACCCGAATTCGACCCACTAGGTAAAGAGCAATCGATTGATTCCTGGTTGAATAAAGTAGAAGAATGTGCTCAAATATACAATTGGGACGATAAACATATTATACATTACGCCTTACCAAAATTAACCGGCGTCGCTAAGACCTGGTACCAGGGCCTTCCAACTTTGCTATACTCCTGGGCAGAATGGAAAATAAAGCTTAGGGAATCTTTTCCATCCCGTCAAAATTACGCAGAGTTATTGACGGAAATGTTACAAAAAAGGGTCCGGTTTGGAGAATCACTCGAACTTTACTATTACGCAAAAATGAATCTACTTAACAGATGCGAAATAAATGGTAAAAGAGCTGTTGATTGTTTAGTGTTCGGAATAGATGACAGAGGTGTTAGGTTAGGAGCACAGGCAGCGGAATTTAAAGAGCCCGAACAAGTACTACATTTTCTAAAGTCTGTCAAGGTCGGTCAGGATAAAGCATCAAGTGAAACTACTAATAGTAAGGATAGGCGTAGTAAAATCATATCTAATATAAACTCAACTAAACAACATAAATCGCCACAAGATACTAAATTTGATAATATTACGTGTTATAATTGCAACGAAAAGGGGCATACCTTCTACCGTTGTACTAAGCCGAGATTGCGATGTAATAATTGTAAATTAATTGGACATTCAGCTGCTGACTGTTCTAAGATGACTCAAGGTAACAACGAAACAAGTAAAAATATATTAAAGGTTGAAGGTCTCGGGGATACTAGCTCAAAATACAAAATGCCTATAAAAATTAACGACGCTATATTGGATGGTTATGTAGATTTAGGTAGTGAAGGAACCTTGATCCGTCTAAGTAACGCTCAGCAACTGAAACTGCATTGGGATAATACAACAGGCCCTATGTTAAAGGGTTTCGGCGGGGACCCTTACTGTCCGATTGGAAAAACATTATGTACACTAAAAATTCAAGGCATTGAAGAAGAAGATGTAGAGATACTTATTGTAGATGATTATCTATTAAGCGCGCCGTTGTTAGTAGGGCACACGTTTACTGAAAGGCCAAATATTAGAATAATTAAAACTGGTTCCGATGTCATATTCCAAAGAATTCAACCTAATGACACAATTAAACTTCCTCTTATTTGTTCTGCTAATATTATTGTTAATTCTGGTGAAATTAAGGCAATTCCAATCAAGTGTAATCCAGTTTACACTGGCCGCGTTTATGTGCAGGGTAGCTTGAGAGGTCGTAAGGGCAAAGAGTACTATTTGCTTCCGGGTGAATATATTTTAACAGACGGTATAGGTTTTGTATTTATTCAAAATGTTAGCAATGATGTTATTAAATTTGGCATGGAATCGCTGATAACGCGTAGTTATACGATAGGGAAGAGTACTTCTTTAGACATTCATAAAATTGACGTTCATAGTTCTCGGGACCGGTTAGACGAATCAATCTTAAAATGTAGCAATAATCTATCGCAACAGCAGAAATCTATATTAAAAAACGTACTTGATAAGTACCCTATGTGCTTTTCCAAGGGACTTAGTGACTTAGGGTTTTCTAGGGTATCGGAGATGGTAATTCAGCTAGTTGATTCTGATCCAGTTGTGTATAGACCATACAGATTGTCATACAGTGAGCGACAGTTAGTCAGGGAGATGGTCAACGAGATGTTAGATAGTGGTATAATTAGGGAAAGTAACTCTCCGTATGCTAGCCCAATCGTTTTGGTTAATAAAAAGTCAGGAGAGAAAAGACTATGTGTGGATTACCGTGCGCTTAATCGTAAGACGGTTCGTGAGCACTATCCTATGCCTCGAATCGAAGATCAGCTTGACATGCTTGCAGGTAGTTCTTTATTTATAACCCTGGACTTAGCGTCTGGTTATTACCAAGTGCCTATAGCTGAGTCTTCGCGGGACAAGACGGCATTTGTCACACCGGATGGCCAATATGAATACTGTAGGATGCCATTCGGTCTTGTCAATGCACCTTCAGTATTCCAACGGACTATGAATAAAATCGTACAAAACTCTCCCGTGCGATCTTACGCGCTGCTGTATATGGATGATATCCTTATACCGGCAAAATCATTTGAAGAGTCTATGATTCGATTGGAAGAGGTTTTAGGTCTGTTGAGGGATAGTGGCCTCACTCTAAAGCTGAACAAATGTAATTTTTGTTTTGAAAAAATAGATTACCTAGGTTACGAAGTTAGCGCTGATGGCGTGAGGCCAGGATCCATTAAAACGGAGGCGATTTCTAAATTTCCCACTCCAAGCAGCGTTCATGAGGTAAGGAGATTTTTGGGACTTGCTAGTTTTTTCCGAAGATTTGTGAGGAACTTTGCAATAATTGCACGTCCCTTGACTAACCTTCTAAGAAAGAACGTTGCTTGGAAATGGGGAACTGAAGAATCCCAAGCTTTTAAAACCTTACAATCATGCCTATTAGAAAAACCAGTTCTTGCGATTTACAACTCTCAGGCGGAAACACAGCTGCATACAGATGCATGTAAATTCGGAGTAGCAGGTATTCTCCTCCAAAAGGATAAATCGGGTTCATTTAGGGCTATTGCTTATTATAGTCGTCAGACTACAGTCGACGAACAAAAGATGCACTCGTTCGAGCTCGAAACATTAGCGGTTATAGCTTCATTAATTAAATTTAGGGTATACCTATTAGGGATTAAATTTAAAATATTGACAGATTGTAACGCGTTACGTACGACTTTAACCAAACGTGATTTAATTCCACGAATCGCGCGTTGGTGGATACAATTTTTAGAGTTTGACTGCGAAATTGAGTATAGGTGCGGAGAAAAGATGGCACACGTAGACGCTTTGAGCAGGGGAGCTATCGAGGATGATCAGAATGAATTTCATGTACTTGATATATTAGATATTAACTCAAAAGATTGGCTAACTACTTACCAACAGTCGGATGATGAAATAAAAAGAATTGTTAACATTTTAGGTGATCCAAAAAGTAAAGAAAGAGCTGATATTTTTAAAAATTATAAAATTAAAAATGGTCGTGTCTATCGGATTATTGATGATAAAACGGAGCTGTGGGTGGTCCCAAAGGGTGCCCGATGGCAAATATTAAAAAGCAATCACGACGATGTGGGTCATTTCGGCTACGAGAAAACCTTGTCACGTATAAGATCTTCTTATTGGTTTCCAAAAATGCGGCGTTTTGTCAAAAAGTATGTCTCGGCTTGTTTGGGTTGCGCACATCATAAAGTTCCCAGTGGCACCTTAGCGAGCGAACTACATCCTATACCTAAAATAGACATACCCTTTCACACAATTCACGCGGACCATTTGGGACCATTTATTAGAACTAAACGCGGGAATACGTACATTCTGGTCATCATCGATGCTTTCACTAAATTCATTAATATTACGGCAGTGCGGAATACAAAATCTTCTACTACCATAAAGGTTTTACGCGAGCACATTAGTTATTTCGGTTCTCCTAGTAGATTAATTACTGACCAAGGAACAAGTTTCACTAGCAATAATTTTAAGTCGTACATTAAGTCCATCGGGGTTAAACATGTTTACAATGCGGTAGCAACACCTCGCGCCAACGGCCAAGTTGAGCGATATAACCGAACAATTTTGGCCGCACTTGGTGCAATGAATCATAGCAATAATTCTAACGGTGTTTGGGATGAACATTTACCACAAATTCAGTTAGGCATAAACACCACCGTGCATGCTATCACGAAAAAGACTCCAACCGAATTATTGTTTGGACGTACAGCGACAAACCCATGTCAAGGCTTTCTAAATGATGTAATAAATGTCGACCAATTCAACTCTAAAAATGATGACTTGACCAAAATTAGGGCCGAGGCAAATGACAATATTAAACAACAACAAGATAGAGATAGAGAAAGATTGAACAGACGTAAATTAAGGAAAACTAACTTTGCTGAGGGTGATTTAGTAAGAATCATCAAAGCTAATACTGGGGTAGGAGGACAGTCTAAAAAGCTTGAACCCAAATGCCAGGGTCCCTATAGAATTAAGAAAGTCCTTCCAAATGATCGGTTTGTAATAGAGGATACACCAATCACAAGGAAGGGAAAACGCTACGAAGCCGTCGTAGCCATCGATAAAATTTTTCCATGGTTAGTCTTTCAGACTCCATCATCTTCAGAATCCGATAATTCAGAGGACGATGACTGATAGAAACGATCGATTGCTCAATAACTATTATGGTTCACTACGGAAAATATTAGGGTAGTATTTTAATACAATTATTTTGTTCCAACATACTTTATGTTGAAGCATTTTTTTTTTAGAAGTTCAAGAATTAGATTTAGGCAAGGTTACAGTATATAGAATTTATCTGATGTACAGGCCAGGTAACAGACTGTTCTCAGTTTGGATGTATTGAATTATAGACAAGCTGGGATCAGTACTGGGGCGTATACATCGGAAATGTGATTAAAAGTTAAGCCAGGTCAGGGGCTAGTTAACAAATTTGTTAATACACTGCCAGGTCACGGGCTGGGCCAGGTTACGGGCTATTTGTCAAGTATAACTGTATAGTGCCAGGTCACGGGCTCAGCCAGGTCACGGGCTGCTATACATTTGGTTTATTAGTATTTAATATTTAAAGTTTTAAGTATAATTATATAGTGCCAGGTCACGGGCTCAGCCAGGTCACGGGCTGCTATACATTTGGTTTATTAGTATTTAATATTTAAAGTTTTAAGTATAATTGTATAGTGCCAGGTCACGGGCTCAGCCGGGTCACGGGCTGCTATACATTTGATTTAATAGTGTTTAATATTTAAAGCTTTAAGTATAACTGTATAGTGCCAGGTCACGGGCTCAGCCAGGTCACGGGCTGCTATACATTTGATTTAATATTATTTAATATTTAAAGTTCAGATTAGATCAGATGGTTATATATAAGTTCTGAATAAGGATTTATGTATAGTTTAAGTAACATTTCTGTACAAGTTATATTCTTAAGTATTTGTGATTAGATTAGTTTTGTATTTTTTTAAATTAACCACAAACGAGAGGATTCGTCTCTGAACGGATGGCCGAGTTGTAAGCAATTATTAAAATTATTACAGGTAGATAGTATTCATTAACATTATTTAGACACTAGACATCCGGCGTAGACCGGATGTCAGTAATTTAACAGATTACAACAGGAAGTGCATAAAATCAATAATTATTTTAGTCCCGGAAGTCCATAATGTTGATGAATAATATTTATACCGGAAGTCAAGAATATTGGAGGTTTAATTTATTTTTTTCTATTATAACGATTGATGGTGGGCTGGGTTCGGCGACGAAGTCATTCGTTCTTGGACAGCCAAGCTGTTAAGTTGTGTAGAATCATATTGAGTGTCGTGCTCTGATATTATAGCTGTTGTTAAAGTAAATCAAAGTGTAAATTATTATATCCAGTGTTAAAGTGAATAAATATTGAGTGATTTTACTAAGTGTGAAGTATTATTCCGGCTACCAAGGATCCTTTTATAAAAGTTAGTATTTACTACATTAAAATTTAAAATATAAGTTATCTCTTAAAATTACTTAATTATCTTAAGGTTATAAGAAAAAAAAACCAACACAATTTTTTGTGTTAAAACGGTGTTAAATATACAAATTGTAAAACTACAAAAAAGGAGTAAAAAAATCATTTTATTTGTGGCATTACGCCGAAAAGTTCTTTGTTGTTTGCTCTATGATGGCATTTGTGTGAACACATAAATAAACCTCTATAATAGATTGTAGTGAACGTATATTTTTGTTGTAATTATATTTGTGTTTCTAGTATTCACCTGGGAATACACAAACCATCAGTATAACATGTTTATTATAGGGAAATACATTATACAAGGAAAATATTATTAGTAACAATTTCACCGAATCACTCGGTTTCTGTATTCTCTTTTACTCGCTTCAATGGTCAGGATTGAGAAGAGAGGAGTCCTAATGTCTAGGAGCTTTAGAGTGTTCTCGTCTATCGTAAGCAGCTTTATATTAACGAACCTCTCCTTAAAAGGAAAGGGTACCTAAGAGATTTTGGAAAAAAATATATTTCTAATGGCTATCTTAGTCTTCTTCACACACAGCAAGGGAACAACCGCGGCTCAGATTTTTTTGGACGCGTAATTATTTACCTAAACAACATTTTGCAGTCAACAATTTCCTTCTCCTTAACATAATATGTTATAATCTTTTTTTATGATCTAAACAAAAAAAAACCTTCAGCTTAACCCCGTAGGTTCCCGTTTTCTTAAGATTATGCACTTTTTTATGAGTATCTAAAATGTGTAAGAAATGTTTCTACTACTTATTATACTACAAAAAATAACTAAGGCAGGAGTCATAGCGGCAAAGGTTTAATGGCCAGAAAATATTTACTCTGGAACTATTATTAGGGAAGAAACAGTCGACGCCACCATGGGACCAGATTGACGTGGTGTAAAAGCGTCCATAGATATTATTATTACTTAACATCAGTGAACCCACACCCCTCTTCTGTAAAAAGCCGGTGTCAAACTTTACCGTACATTTCATGAAAACTAATAGATTTTATGGGTTTTGATGGAAATTAATATTTTGTGACCTGGCGGAATGGATTTTGTTGATTGTAATCATTACTCGCTTTGAGCTGGACACGCTGCCACGACCTCATTGTCATTAATCAGGCTCAATTAGTAGCCAAGCCGGTCACCGCAAATATTACGGATATTTAACCGTGTAGATAGTAATTAATAAATCTATATAAAACAGATGTGTAAATAATGACTTAATTCTCATCAGTATTATCAGCCTTTTTCCTTTTACTGGTGCAGATATTTTAATAAACGCCGATCCCACGATACCCACGATTTTGAAAATTAAAGAAGGCAGGCAGGAAGGAAGAATTAAAGAGAGTTAGACCTGAAGCGAGACTGTCTTAAAACCAAACCGCCTCCTGACATAACCTATAATTTTATCAACGGTGTACTGACGTGCGTATGTGGCCGCACGCTCGTCAACAAAATAGGTTATATCAGCCACCTAAGAGCGAAACATCTAACCCACGGAATGAGCTAGTCGCCGTAGTCAAAATCGGCTAGGAATGGATGATGATGATGACCCACATCCAAAAAAACCAACTGTATGGAGCTCGAGGTCTCACCAAGATGGCAGTCGACTCACCTTCCGTCTACCTTAACGAGGCCTCAACTGAAGAATTCTATTAGCCAATCGGCTATGAGTTCTTCGGCGTATGTGACTCGGCGTTCTTATTAGCAATACTTAATTACTAATGGTCTCGATTTAAATGAAATTTTGTGGAATTTGCACAATTTGATACATCTTTAAAATAGAGTTTTAAACGCAATAGCTGTTGTCTTGGTTAAAAAACAAACTAAATATACCTATAAATATATTTAAATAAAAATATATATACCAAGCAGCCGTTAGTAGCTAGTATGATTCAATAATATGTCTTTTCTTTTGTTAATAGTTGCACTGAGAATGAAAATATATCATAATATTATGCATTGAACAAAATTAATCAACATCAAGAAATAAAGTCAGTAGTAAAAATGCGCTTGTGCCATGTTCGTATGCATACTTCAACCTAATAACAGCTGCATTTCAAAAAGTAGGACACACAGATCTTGTGTCCTAGTTCCGGCTGAAATTGTTTATAGTTATGGATAACCTGGAACTATTTTTATATCTTAGGGCCCTCCTAAGCGAGCATTCGAAACCTTTTGGTGATCAATGCCCATAAACATCCACATAACCACAGATAATGCCCACTCGTTGCCCGCCTTTTGTTTATTAATTGTTCCCCACTTTGCGCCGATATCATAAGCAAAAGATATCATCCGCTCGTGTCGACTCAATTTGGCTGCAGCGTGCAGCAGCATGGCACTACATCTACCATAATTCTTATCATAGACAATAATATTAATATACTATCTTCAGTAAATCGAAGTTGATCATCAAGCTTTAATATTGCATCAGTCTTAACATGTCAATTAGTTTACAACCGAAATATATTATTACAAACATAATTGCTAATTTACATGCACTATTAGGGACTATTGTATAAAAATAATTTGCCTAATTAGTAGCATATTGTGATAACCGTTACGCATCAATGGCCCAGCTAAACTAGTTACGGTTTAGACCGCATAACTAATTGCATCACTACACATTAAATCCTCTTACACAAACCACACGGAACTGTAATAAGCTCTATTATCATAATCGAATATTTTAGGTATGTTTATAACCTGTTACATCGATATTATGATTGTTTTATTATCTGCAAAATGTATAGAAATAATTAGAACCATCATTAATTAGGGACAAGTTGAGAAAATGTCTACCTGTAAAAAAATTGCCGCAACCAACAATTTAAAAAATGTTTACAATGGCGCTAATGTATCTAAAAGAATTATCGTTTGTTTAAAAAAAATAGTATAGCCAAGCACATACACATCTTAAAAAATTTTTTTTGCAATAATTAATAATCTCTGCGGCAAAAAATTATAACTTTATGTCAAAACGAATTAATAATTCTCTTTTATCTTGTATTTTAATTATTCTTTATTTTAGCATAATCCTTAATTTTACTCTTTTACGACTTAAAATATATCGTGCTAAATATCGCCGCCACTTTTTGATTGAAAATTCAGACTATTCTTTTGATGTTTAACATCTCGTTTTGTTTCAGAATTTTGATTGCCGAAACCACATACGCGTGATCCAGCCAATGGGAGACGGTTCCCGGTTGTATGTCTGCGGAACGAATGCTCACAGCCCGAAAGATTGGGTGTTATATGTAAGTGCTTTTGTTTTCATACTAGCTGCAACATTATGTACAAGCCTTTTTTTCAAGAACATTATTAAAAGAACTTCAATTGAATTCTACAACAGCAAATAGAATTCTTTATAATATTTTTTTATTTTGTATACTTATGCTTACGCGAATTTCACTCATTATATTGAAACAACTTTTACGGACTTTATCGCGGTTTATTAAGGATCCCTCCTTGAGGGCCTCCCGTGACCATGGTTGCTGTAAAATATCCGAAACAATGGGCATATAAAAAACTTAATAAACCGCGATAAAATCCGTAAAAGTTGTTTCATTATAATATTTTTTTAATTATTAAGGTTTTATTGATTAGGCTAAAAGATTGATAAATTTGTGTCTAAACGAACGATAAAACAATCATGAAGTTCATTTTTTTGTGTAAGCTCAATAGAAAATGTAGAGATAGATTTTTTTTTATTAACATATTATACTGGTTGAATTTTTCTAAAAGAAAAAAAAAGAAAAATTGCCTAGAAACTATTGATTGAAAATTGATGATTGAAAACGTTATAATACGTTTGCAATTAAAAAATAGGAATAACATTAAAATATGATTTATGTTGTAGGATAGGTTTAGTAAGAGGCAGTATGCTGCATTACAGTCGAATGGGGCCGGTACGACCGGGGTAGTGCCTCTCGCTCATATGACACCGGCGTAATGTGACAGCTATGCTGTCATGTTTCGTGTGATTTGTGAGTTTCCGATGGCCCATTGGAGGAATAAGGAAAAGTATGGATAGAACTGCATAGCCTCTGGTTGTCTATGGGCGTCGATAGTCACGATAAGGCTTCGACTGTTGACCCATTTCACATAGAAAATATCATCAAAAAATTTATGCCAATCATCATCATCATCTGCCTAGCCTTTTCCCAACTATATTTTGGGGTCGGCTTCCAGTAATTATATAAGTAGTATTTTAAAAACAATGTTTAAGTAATACGAAAATACATCTATAAATAACTATTGTAGCGAGCTACAGTAATGTTACATAAAATCAATTATAACGCTACAAGAAAAAAGGCGTCACTACACGATATTGAAAATATATTTTGTCCATGAAATTTTATCCTACAACGATAACTTGGCACTCGCCGTAAGAGGCTATTACACCGTACCACTAGAAGTTAACCGACAACTGGACTATTGCCAAGTGCAACAGTTTTCAAGGTCTCGCGTATGTTAAGAGCGCATTACGATATCTACTGGTACTTACTTTTTATAACTTTTTATTTTAGTACATTACTTACCTATAGTTTATTTTTTAATATTATTGCGTGAAGTAAAAACTTTGCGCCCTCATTAAGAGGGCAATCCTCTTAATGGCAAACGGTGCAAAAAAATTAAAATTTGGTACAAAGATTAAGTAGATTTATTGTGTAATATAATTTAATTAAATAACATTTTACACACTACGATATGCATACATTCTAATCTGAATAATGACAATTTCAAACAATAGACTTTTTTTATGAAAACTAAGCATTTATTTTTAGTTACTGTCGAGCTGTATTTCAAGTTAACGTTTTTTTTTGTCGTCGATCGAAATTCCACGTGATCTCTAGTTTTACAAAATGTCGAGTCATCGTGACAAAAAGTTAAATATCTTCTTTTTGACCGTACATAATACGTAAAACATGACTTTGATGTCAATTATTTTATTGCTATCTTTAATATAAACTAGGTGTAAGTATTCCAAAGAAGAAGAAACATATTATATCATTTGATTTCAGTTTAAAGTCCGCTTCACTACATAACGATTTTATATATAAAAGAGTTTATAACATTCTACAGCCAGCAATTTTCAATTTAATATAAATACAAACCTTTAATATATAACGCAACATTTTAAAGTAATATCTCTCGCATGCATCCGCAAGCAACGCGACTTCGCACCACCAGCCGTGACAAATTTCACGGTAGCGATTCCAAATGACACCGTAAGACGAACCAAATTTACCTTCGAGAAAATTTCTAACCGAACGACGCCGTAAAGGCGATCGGATGACGATTTTTCATGCGAACTTGAGCGCATGTATTTTCCGCAACTTCCAAGTATATTTTCTGTAATATTTACTATGTACTTTTAACTGACTGGTTACGTAATAAGTTATAATAATCAAGTTACAGCTGTTTTATCGAAAACAGCATCATTAAAAACAAAATAAAACGCTTAAAGCTTGTTATATTATTTCTATTAATAAAAGCTACTTTTTAAACATTAAATCTTAAATTAAAATTTGAATCTATTTTTGATCTGAAACTTCAAAATCTTTTACCGAAAATCCACTAAATGCGCTCGAAAAAAACCATTTTCGGACGCAGTGCATCAGACAGGATATAAATAAATTCATTGTAAATTGTAATGACAGCTTACTGATGGGAAATGTTAATGGCCTCCGCCGTGCCAATTTTTCGTGCATAAAAAACATTTTCACCGTATATTACCACTTACCTGGTGTCGTTATTTTTGTGATAAAAATTTTTGAACGCCATAAAAACTTTTTTCACAATAGATATCGAAAACAGGCCGCAATAAATCCTCTGCCCTCACTTTCCCTCTTGACTTTCATATAATTTTATGATGTATCGCCCGTTCTGACCCTTCACACGTTTTAGTGAATATCCTTTTCGCCATTTAGCGGGCCTTCAATTTTAAACTATGAATATGAATAGCGCTATCTACACCCAAACGCATCCTGACGCGAATGTGAGGTGATTTTTACGTTTTTTTCAATAACCCATTACCATCCTTTATAGACACTTTGAAAGGACAAAATGTATTTCAACACCAGAATCTAAATCTAAAATCTAAATTGAATATTCATCAAAAATATATAGAGTAGAGGTGGAGACTAAAATTGAGTGCCTTTATAAATCACAGATAAAAAGTTCATGAATTTAAAACGTCGACAATTAAACGTAGCCCATGCGTTAAATTTCAACATTTTAAAGCATCTAATCTTCATAGCGATAAATTTTAATAAAAAACCCCGGCAAAGTTGTTGAAAATTGAAAATATATTTCGTCTGCGGGGAAGGAACCGCTCTCTTGTTGATACTGTATTACGTACGCTGTCATAACACTGATAGTGGCAGCCCCTATAAATCTCAATTAAGTGTTAATTAATATCTATGAATATTAATCTATTAATCCTGTTTCAATGACATTATTAAAAATTACATGAACAAAAAATTATCATACGTGCATATTTCATCTCGGTAAAAGTATCAACCCTTATATGTCCCACTGCTGGGCACTCTCCTCCTCGAAATCGGGCGAGGAGAGTCAATGGGCCATAGTTCACCGATGCACTGACCCAATGCGGGTTGGTGAACTTCACACACCTTCAAAGACTTTAAATCTCATCAGGCATGCAGGTTTCCTCACGATGTTTTCCGATGAGGGAACGATGGTCTCGTGTGTGCACTTAGACATTTAGAAAAACCCATTCTAAAGCACGCACGGATGGGTGAGGATCGAACCCGGAACCCCTCGCATAAGAGGCCGAGTCCACCCACCACTGGACCATCGTCGCTCAACTTTAGATTAACGTAACTGTCAACTCGGTAGATTAACGTATATTTGTTTACCAGTTAAAGGGATGCCAATCCGCGCTCCCTGATGCATGGATACCACCTTCCTGCTTACTTGCGTGAAATAGCAGCAGCTATGCTGTGTTTCATTAAGAAGAGCAAAACAGGCAGTGTAATTACTGTTACTGAGACTAAACATCTTATGTCTCATAATAGTGCCTCACTCTACACTAAGTAAAAATGAGTCGCCTGTTAAATGAATGGCCTTGTTTTAGGTTAACTAGTTTATGGTCATAGGTGATGCTGATGCTTTATGGTCATACGTGATGGTATATTGTCATTAAAAAAAATCACTTCGATTAGTTTTCTGTAATTCTGAAATTAAATTGTTAATTAACATGATTATTTTTATTATTAGTTAAATAATCTGAAGCGATTTTTTTATTGATACTTTCTACGAATGCCTCGAGAACAAGATGAAGTTCATACAAACGTACACTTATGAGTTTAATGGGTTATGTATATTTGCTATTTTGCCAAAACAATTGTATCGGCCAATCTCATGATAACGGGCAAGCTAGTTAGCTTGCACACACAACGTACATTTTGAAAGGATGAACCTGATGAGAGACACGCTTTGTGAGGTGCGCCTGTCTGCGGAGTTCCAAAATTTTGCTTCCCATTTTCGTCAAATTATTTTGTCGCATTCTATTTAAGAGGATGAGATGATTATAATCATTGCATTGTTATAAACTATATTTGTCTCTCACATAATCTCCAAGTCAATTCAAACGAAAAAGGTTACTTCGAATACGTGGACCAAGCCCCAAGTTGCTCGTGAACTAATATAAATAATAATAATAATAATAATAATAATAATAATAATAATAATATCTATGGACGCTTTTACACTACGTCAATCTGGTCCCGTGCTAAGTTCTCGAAGAGACTTGTGTTACGGATACCAGACAACGGAAATACATATATTTAATACTTTTTATATTAATACTTATATTTAAGATTTTTATTATATAATACACATATTTAATACACATCCATGACCCAGGAACACAGAAACTTTTTTGTGTTCCCTGGCGAGATTCGAACCCGCTACCTCCGGCTAGTGCACCAACGCGCTAACCACTGAGCCACAGAGGTCGTCAATAAAACAGGTATTAAACTATATTCAAGAGAACGGATGGCCGATGAGCCAATAAGGTTCAATAGTGAAGGCCGCGTTTGGGTAGACGAAGTGTTTGGTCGGCCATTAACAAAAAAGTGGGAAGACGATCTCCGTGCAGTGACGTCCGTGTTGGATGCGAGTGACAAAGGATCGATCGTTTTGGCGTTCATTGAGGGAGGTCTTGTTTTAGCAGCGGGCATATAAAGACTGACGATGATTATGATGATCAAATCATTAGATAGCTTACAAGTAAAATAAAACCACTTAACAGCTATCGATATTAAACTCAACAACAAATACACCGGACACATTTTCAGTAACATTGAACAAATCGCAATTTATAGATTTTTTTCCGGCGAAATAAGCCGAAAGTATTGCAATATAATCTGTCATTTGAGTAATGCATTCCCTCCCCAGAGTAAGGGAGCGTCAGTTTCAAAAATTGAGTGAAATCACATGTACGCAATTGATAGGGCATAATGTTTAGCGGGGGCTCGACAAAACCATTCATATTTACTACAACCGCCAATCTATATCTATTTTGTAACAAATGACTGTTGAAGCCACGACTGGAAGGGAATTGCTAACAAGTTATGGATTGCTTGCACTGCGTTTTATGGCATTCGATTTTCATTGTTTATTTCATTTAATTGAATTGCTTTAATCTCTGTTGCTTTTACAAACATGCATTAATCAATATCTTTGTAACTATTAATTGGTTTCGAATTAACTATTATTATTAAGTGACAGTGATTGAGAAATTAAACACGGATATATTTCTTTCAAAGTCAAATTGTAAAAAACCTTGGAAAAAGTTACAAAATCGTAGCACAAAAGACTTCGATAAATACTGAGCTGTGATACTGCAACAGTAAGCTACGCTACGCTCTTCACTACGAGGTAGCTACGAGAAAATTAGCAGTGCTACGAACCGTAGCACCGCTTAATACGTAGCGTACGGTTTATAGTTTACTTCTCTTCACTATTTGAATCCTAGTTTCAGACATACTTAGAAGTTATACATACCCTACTACAACTACTACATACTCGTATGAGTATATATTAAGTAATAAATAGTACGATTCAGAACTATAGTTGTTTTTATCCTTTTTCAAATCCCGTTATGAATAGAAAACTGACACAAAACACACTAAGCAAATTCAAACGTACAATCTAAAATAACGTGCCAAACATTTTTCAATATAACAGTTACAAAAATATTTTCACAAAAACGAAAACTGTTATAACCCTTACAAAGTACAATTTGTACCTAGATTTAAAACAACGCATTTATCTTGTTCGAATAAAATGCGATAAGCCCCGCTTATTGATTGTTCCCATTTAAATTGAAATCGTGAATCTGTCTCGTCACACTGGAGCGGATTGTTATAATGTATGCGGTCTTATAATATACACAATCGTATGTCGCCATTATCGAATTGGTATTTTATTGGATTATTTCCCGATTGGTCATAATGGCATCGATTAAAAATTGCAGGTGTATACCGGTGTATATAATGATGGTATTATATACACAATTTATTGTTTAATTAATAAATATCATTGGTATATCAATTATTCAATTTGTCAAAGTTGATATCTTATTATACGTGGTTTATCGTTTTATTGTTTTGATAATTGAATATTTACACGTTGAGAATGGTGGTACCAATTTATTTCTTCCTTCTTTTGAGAAAACATCTTAATTTTGTTTAGAAATTTTATTCGCATTAAAGCGCTGTAATTGCAAACAGATCTTGGTTCCTTAGATAGACAAAATAAAGATAAATTTGTTTAGCAAAAGTGTCAGTCTAATATAAACATTTTATTTTGTAAAGAGTATTATGAAGATACATAAATAGCATCTTAGATCAGGCTTTAGTAGTAGATTTCTTTCATCATCATCACCATCATTATCATCATCAGCCTTTATCCGTCCACTGCTAAACATAGGCCTCCCTCAATTAACACCAAGACGACCGATCCCTTACTATCCCGAAAACTTATTTGACTTATTTTTTGAAGTGAAACTTCTTTAGAATCGTTGTGATTTCAAACCGGATGCAACGAAAAAAACGACAGGCAAGAGACACAAATACAAAAGAGCGAGAGAGCAAATGTCGGTGTGTATGTATATTGTACACTGCTTAATACTTGCTTGTATTTGAGCATTTAACGTGTTTCACTTCTATCGTGTGTGAATCACACACACACACACACACACACACACACACACACACACACACACACACACACACACACACACACACACACACACACACACACACACACACACACACACACACACACACACACACACACACACACACACACACACACACATACACACACACACACACACATCTTTTTTTTGTCATAATTTACAATATATAACGAATAATGTCATAAAGATGGTCTGTGTCCATACGCGCCACAGATAACTATGAAAACGAAACCCTCTTAATCGCTTAAGCGCCAACAAAATTCTCCTTTTTATTCACAAGCTTTTACATTAGGCGATCCAGTGCTAATTTAGTTTCATACGTGCCCGTCATTAACGTAATTATAAAGAGTACAAGCCACGACGCCGGCGGTATGAAGAGCCCTCGCTGAAATCACTTTATAAGCCATATAGTGTATTCAGGTTGCAAGGATGCTCTCCTCGAAAACCATTTTTGTACCGGAGTTTACGGTCGTCGTTAAACTTAATACAAACTACACTAACATAGTATTCAGACTACATTCTCGAACGGTTTTTATCGTTTTCTCTCATTAAGATCCTAGTAGGTGAATTGCATTTATGACGAGAAGTTGTACAAAAGATTTTCAATGAAAGGATACTAGAAATGTTAGTCTTGCCGTAATTACTGTTCTCTATGCCGTCTTACTTGATGTTCTTTGTATAAATCGTGTGAGAAAATGTGGCTTAAAGTCACTTTTCCTACCCTATTATTTTACATCAAAAATATTTTTCACAGGTAACAAATGAAAGCTTTGTATCTCATGTCAACACTTATGTCCTACTACTGGACACAGATGTCCTTCTTAATTAGAGCCATTGTTCACCGATGCACTCGTTCAATCCTTGTTGGTAAACTTCAGATACCTCAAAAGACTGAATTATCTTAAAGGATAGCGTATCATGTTCGTTTGCACGTAGAAATTTAGATAAATAAGGATTATTAATAGGAGTAATATATAAAAGAGTAAAAGTAGATTTAAGTATTTTCACCTTTTTTTTCCATTATATAAACATCTAAAACATGGAGCACAGGTACAAATGAGTAATAGTCTATACACTGCACGGTCAACTGATGCAAACCATAGGCACTACCATATTGGCCTCGGTCTGACGAGCGCCTTTCACTTTATCCCTACTCCGCGGCCGACCGTCACGCGACATGCAACACAGACGAAAAGTTTGAGGCGATGTTATAAAAGTATCATTTTATAGGAACTTCATATGGTGCTTTCAAATGGCTTTTTTTTTAATTGTGTGGTGAGGGGGTCATCATCGAACCCAGATCGAACTCAGACCCATTGCGATACAACAACCACGTCGCTCACACATCTCACATAGCTTATATATCTTAATACAAATTTATTGCACATTCTTTAGACTTTGTATTTATATTTGTCGTTTTGGCGCATCGAAACTCATATTTCACACGGCTACATTGCAACTCGAGCACAGGTGCAATATCTATTGTATTCAGAATTAGTGGCCAATATTGTCTGTTTAACAGGCATTGCATATGTAAGATCGGATGATTATATTTCAACACGTTTGATAGACATTGTAGTCGCGTGACGTAATTTAACGCCAAATTGCCGTTCAATATCTGTAAACGATGACGCATGACCTTAGTTTATAAGTTTTTTGGAGCTTACTCCTTAAGAATTTATTTTCATATATAAGGCCGGGGTAAAATCTATGGGAGTAAAATCAAACTACGATGTTACACGATGACACACGAAGATGTCACACGAAGCGTTAAACGAAAACAAACCGATTGTCTTAAGATGTTGTTTAGCTTATTGCATTAAATTATTGTTGCTTATGTTTTTTATGGCTTTGTTATGTATTTTAACGAATTAATTGTATAAAAGTAGAGTAAAGATAAACGCATGCTCTAAGTATCATAAAATGCATTTAGTTACTCTTATTCACTAATTCATTTATTTTATAATCCTTCGTAAGAAGTAAACTCCTGTCGTGCGTCGGAGCTGATACACACATTTTTATTCTTCTCTTTTCTTTTGCCGACTGGTTGAGTGGGCAAGCTACATGAGACTACTGGAGTCTAAACATGGGGATGACGGGTTCGAATAGGTGCAAATAATTTGTATAAATAATATAGGTGTCAAATAAATTACCTTACTAAGGAGGTTAATGTTGTGTGATATTGATTGATGTTCATTTTTTAAAATAAAAGCAAAAGAGATTATTTTAATTGATAGAAGTGGAAATGCATGTTCGTTGTTTTTATCGACTCTACCTATTTTAGTAAAATATTGGATAGTTTTTTGTATGTTCTAACAATTGGAGTTATATTCGTCCTATTTCATTGTTTCTTTCTTTTCATAGAATACTAAATAATGACTAAAGAATGATTTATTTGCTCTAAACAAAACTTTAGTCCTCTTTGAATGACTTTGACCGTAAAACCTCGTTTTAAAAATGTATTTCGTATTATCATTTCTTACAGTAACATTCCTAAAGAATTAGTTGAGAAAGAAAGTCATAATATATCAGCATAATCATCATCAGCCTTTATCCGTCCAATGCTAAACATAGGTCTCCCTCAAAGTACGCCAAGATATTATATGCTTCTAAAATTACATGGCCGTATACTTAGTTAAACGGTATCTAGGGTCATCTTAGCGTTCATTGAGGGAGGCCTGTTTTCAGCAGTGAACGTCCTAGGTAGTTATACTGTAATATATAGTCTTCCTTATATTAATACGTTCATAATATTATACCTCCATATCAAACTTATTTTCATAAAATCATCCGATACTCTGATAGTGACATAGTTGCCGAAACTTTGGCCCGCCCGCAATATCCTGCCATTTGAACATCCTTTGTGTGTTTGAGAGTTGTTCGATACAAACAATTATGATAACTTCATTATAAATGTTATAGTACATTAATTCAGCGATCCATTGAATTAGCTTTGATTGGAATGTTGGTACAGTGGCGTAAATACAGTTGTGAGTCCTGTAAGGTAAAGAGGAAAATGTTTTCTTTGTTCCCGCCTGCTGTTCTAGCCCGTGGAAGTGGATTAAAGACCTGCGATTGAGTTGAACATCCCTTTTAAGTTACACCATAAAAGGGCTTTAAGTTTTCCTCCTTTTGCTCTCATTAAAATTGCGTTTACGTCGCTCTGCACCTATGCTTTAAAAATGTATGGTGTTAAAGTTAACAGAAATTATTTGGAGACTAGGATTTTTGTTGACGTCTTTCAACGAGAATATAACGCTGAGATGTAATCATCTTGACATTTCTGTTAATTTTATTGTGGTTTATTTCACGCGAAGGATAACTTCTGATTACATGCGCCGTGTTTATACCTGAACATACGATATACTTTACCAAAGAAAATATACTTAGGGCCTGTTTCACAATCTCCAGTTAAGTTCCCAATAGGCTATCGGAAACATATTTGACAGATAGAGTATGGAGTATCTGTCAAATATCTGTCAAATATGTTGCCGATAGCCTATTGGGAACTTAACTGGAGATTGTGAAACAGGCCCTTACAATAATATAATCCTTGTGTTATAAAGTACGCTGTATTCCTACAAGTTCCGCCAGTTATCTTGAAGATATAAATTCTATTGATGCAATGTTCAGTTGCTACTTCAAGCACGAGCGGACGAATCAAATGTTCTATACATAATACCAGCGTTGCCCGCGGTTTCGGCTGCGTTAGCAAAAATAATACTTTTTGTAAATGTATCAAGCTACTTCTAGTACCTCTGATAATATGATCGGTTGAGTAGTTTTCGCGTGAAAGCGTAACAAACATTCCTACTTTCATATTTATAATATTAGTTAGGTTAGTACTTACTAATATTCGGGTATTTGTATATATTGAGGTTCGCGTTGGATGCGAGTAGCAAGGGATCAACAGTGGACGGATAAAGGTTGATGATGATGATGAAAATGATGAATAATATTAACCTTGTAATCACATAAGAGCCTTTTGCGATTAAAACTAAAGCAGATGTTTTAGAGAATTACAAAAATGTAAAACATATCCAAGTAAAATTGGAAAGCCATTCCAGTCTGCCATGATGTAAAAGAGGATTCAATTCAGCCGTATCTGCACCTGAGAACCCTGGTTACTTTACGACATAGTAGTTTTACTCTTGCGCTGTATATGTTAAAGTTTATACAAAATTTTATGACCGTACGTCGTCCGGATACAGAGCCATTATTGTACTCAAATAACTTTACTCGAGCCATAAACGTTATCATTAGCCTTTTATTGCAATTACTCTTCGCAATTTTTGTTTTATTTCTCAAAAATACTTCGAGTTTCGTAATTTTTTTACAGTCCAATATGATTAATTTGGCTATTATTTATTCATAGATGTCTGTACATAAAATACGCAATATATATTTTATAAATAAAATATCATTGTTTTATTGTAATAAAACAACTTTTGCGAATTTTATAGTGGCCTGTTAAGATTTCTACATATGCGACGTTTCGGATACTTTAGAGTAAATTTGGTCACGGGAGAATCATTATTTCAATTGTCTGCCTTTTTTTGTTGACCACCACACACGCCGAAATTACGGAAAATATATTATAAATATAATATATTTTTACAGTCTATCATATGATTTATATATATTCAGCGTTCAACAGTGAAAAGATAAAAGCTGATGATGATGATTGGTCACTGCCTTTTTTCGTCGACCATCACACACGCCTATTTACAAGAAATATATATTTTTACTGCCTATCATATTATGATTTAATATATCTTCTGCGTTCAGCAGTTGAAGCTGATGATGATGATGATGATGATGATGATGATATGCTACTTTAGTCTCGTTTAGTAGATCTGTAGTCTTGTAATAAGTCCATGATTAGCGGAGTAAATCATATAAAATATTTTTTATAAAAATGTCTGCCCTTTTTCAGGTTTAATATGCGACCCTCATGGTGTAGGGTATGCTAAGGAAAAGCTGTGCTATAATTACCATGACCCTTCTTTCCTCGTGCCTAATCTAGTGGAATAGCTTTTATAAATATTAGTAAAGCGCGCGTCAACCATTTGCAGACTGTTTTATATTTATCCGCATAGCAGTGATCTTCATTCTACTTGAAATATACTTTTTAATTATTATGTGCGAGAAAATACGAATATCACACGCGTCCATCATATTCTACAAAAACCAAAATTTCTTAAAATCATTTTTTAATCTATAAACAATTTAAAGAATTTGTATGTTGATGATTTTATCTTTGCATAGATAAAACTTAATCAATAAAACATACAATTATATTTCCTAGCTGCCTAGCTATTTATTATAAGTTCTTTATCGTCATCATAATCATCATCATCATCATCAGCTTTTATCCGTCCACTGCTGAACATAGGCATCCCTCAGTGTATGCCACTTGCATCCAACGCGGATCTGCCACTGCATGGAGATCGTCTTCCCACCTGGTTAATGGCCGACCAACACTTCGTCTACCTAAACGCGGCCTCCATTGAACCCTATTGACCCATCGGTCCATAATTAATAGCCATAATTTATATAAGTACCTAGAGTTATAAATTCCCACATGACATAACTTTAGTTGTCTAACACAATATTGAAAATTATTAAATTAAACTAAAATTACTATACGTTTAATGTTTTCTGTGCCAAAATATGTAAATGGGTACGAACTTTCAATATAATCATTGCGTCCTCTGTGGATCTGAAGCTTTGAAGATGCTAATTTTGTAAACAAACAAAACAAGCACCTAATGAAGGTTGGGTCACCCCAAACTTTCTTATTCTACAAGGGAAAGGCCTGCAGGACTTCCGTCCGATTCGGCCATTTACTCTGGACTTTGGCACAAAAGAAATTATATTCTATTTATGACATTTTAATGATTCGCCTTGTTATATATGTTATTGTGCCTGTGCAACTTTATTATAATATTGTTATGATGGATGAGTTTGAGTGATGTGAGGTAAAACGTTTTTTTGCTGGCATAAGTTGCCTATTTACATTTGTCTTAAAAATTTCGATTCAAAAAATTGTTTTAGCGTATTCTCTTCCATATTTGAATTATAACATTAAAGCCAATTTATATCGTAATCGTAAATCATAAGCCAAAGGCAATATATCTTACCCTCAACTTTTATGTTAAAACTTTTATCTGAGACACAGGTATAAGGTTTAAACGATTTCCGACCCCAAAGTTAAAGTAAAGAATAAGTAAAGTTGGCCGCTGGCGGTGACGCACATTCTCGCACGCCTAATTTAATCTTCGGCTTATTGAAATAAAAACGACATAGGTTTTCGGCAGGTGCCGCAGGCGACCGGGAAAGGGGGGGGGGGGGGGGGACGCAGGTGCCCGCGATGGTCGCGGCGTCGTTAAAATTTACATAAAGTCTCAATCCTCAAGTACGAGACCCGATGGCCACCCCACGTTTATGCTACATTTAGTAATTTTATGATAATTCCGAAAAACCACCGCCCATCGCATTATACTAATAGAGGAGTATGGCGATATTTGAGTACCGTAACAAGTTTCAGCCGATAAATCGTTGGACGTGGAGGAGACACGATTTTTTTTTTAGAGAAAAATTAATAGCAGATGTGTTTTCGAGTACGGCCAGTGGGGGTTGCCATTCGTGCTAGACACATAAATCTACACCGCGTTTTTTTAAAGTGCCATTGATTAATGGCGAATAAAATCGAAGTGTTCAGCTGTAGAAAATTAGCATTTAAATTTTACGATGGTCTGAAGTGGAAACTCGTTTCAATTTGAGCGGGAATTTTTCTCCTTATTTGTATACGATTTTTGTGGCGGTAAAAATAAATGGTTATGTTTTGTTACAGTCCAACCTGACGCACCTGCCTCGTCACGAATACGTGCCAGGAATCGGCATGGGCGTCGCCAAATGCCCGTACGATCCGGCGGATAACTCCACTGCGTTATGGGTCGAGAGAGGCAATCCCGGATCCTTACCAGCTTTATACTCGGGAACGAACGCGGAATTTACGAAAGCAGATACTGTTATCTTCAGGACTGACCTGCATAATTTGACGACGGGAAGACGGGAGTTTTCGTTCAAGCGCACCCTCAAATACGACTCAAAATGGCTTGACAGTGAGTATATCTTCATAATCATTAACACCCCACAGTTTTTTTCAAAATAAAGTATTTAATGACATAGATAAATAATTATGAGTGATAACAAATTTTGATAAGATGTAGTGCCATGCTGCTTTGCAGCCGAATTGGGCCGGCACGACCGGGTTGGTACCTACATAGTACTGGCGTAAAGTGGCAGTTATGCTGTCACGTTTCGTGCGGTTTTTGAGTTTTCGGTAGCCCATTGGGGGATAGGGGAAAGGAGGGCAACGCATCTGCATAACTTCTGGTTATGTGGATGTTTATGGGCATCGATAGTCGCCAAAAGGCTTCGACTGTTCCTTTGCCCCCCTATGCAAAAAAAAAGTAACAGCTTAGTATTTACCTAAATTTAAATATAATCGCTCGGTTTTCATAATATGATGCCTCTAATGATTAGATTATACCTAAGGCTTGATGAATAATTTCGATATTCAATGAATCGTTGGAAAACCGATCGGCAATCAGCTGGGAGCACGTTTTGGTATTCATTAGAACAATTGTTACAAATTATCAGCGCTTACACGAATTAGACTGGAATTGGCTTGTTTTGAACTAAACAATGGAAATTGAACGCTACGCTTGTGCAGCAATTTGTGTTCTTTCATATTGTCTACCGCAGCCGTCGCAAAAATTATATCCCCATTACGTTTAGTAGCTCCTATTTGACACAATTATTGTTTAGTCAACTAAAATACGTTCATTAAACGCTACGTCGCATTGTTAGCGATCGTACCGGATTCCTGGTAGGCGGTATTTTTGATGTATTTATGTAATTATTGTATACTAGCTGTTGCCCGCAGCTTCGCTTGCGTTAACTAAGATTTAGAACGGGATCTTAGTACGCGAAATAACAATTTTACACCTTGTGTCCGAAAAACCAAAATATCTTACGGGACCCTATTTTTGTCAGAATAAAAATTAGCCTATGTTACTCGTGGATAATGTAGCTTCCGAATGGTGAAAGAATTTTTGAAATCGGTCCAGTGCTTTTTGAGCCTATTCATTACAAACATACAAAAATAGGTACAAATCTTTCCTCTTTATAATATTAGTATAGATAGTATAGATATAGATTAATTCGTAGTAGTTAGTTCATTATATTTTCGTTGAATTTAATTATACTAAATATTTTATATTAATAATTACTAATTAATTATACTTTGGATAAATTCAATACTTTTGGTTTCTAACGGTAAATGTAAATGATTAATGACGATAATATGAGCATAAATCATTATTTTTGCCTACTGTTTTAATATTATATTAATCCTTTATAAATAAATTACTAGTGTTAAGCTTTTAGTTCTATATTCAAGTAGAATCTAAATAAATCTTTTGCGTACTTGAAATATTTTCTTTTGGTTAGTTTCTAGTTTTTGTACATTTTTGCAACCGGTTGGTTGCAAAAATTATATTTATTGGACCATGTCAGAATCCCTTTCATAAAATAAAATTACATTCGCAACATTCCCTCCTGTATTGGAAACAATGCTGCAATCACGGGACAACTAAATAATGAACCTGACCGATTTTAGACGCCCGTGTTTGTGGTAACATGTCATTGTATATAGAATGTAATCAAGTATTTTACATAAACTAATTCACTGAGTATATTAGTTTATAGTATTAGTATTTTTTATTTATTAGTTATTAGTATAAGTATTAGTCATTTCAATGTTTTGGTGTTTAATGATTGGGAGAATTTAGAGAATGAAAAAATTTGAGGATATAATCTTTGAAACCTTAATATTATTATCTTACTAAGCGTAATTGTTTTTCGGACCAATACATTACCAAGTTAAGTCTTAAGAGACACATTATATACACATTATTATTATAAATGTTAGTTTAAATAATAATAATAGATTAAAATAAAATATTTTTAACTTCTACTAATATAGTATAGCTGCAGTTTTATTTTGTTTGTTTTAACGCGCTAATCTCTGAATTTAGCAGATTGGAAAAAAATGTTTTCATTTGAGAGACCAACTTACATAGAGGAAAGTTAGTACTTAATTGTTTAAAGGAAATTATCCTTATAATATTATAAATGCGAAAGTTTGTAAAGATGTTTGTTACTCTTTCACGCAAAAATTACTGAATGGATTTTGATGAAACTTTACAAGAATATAGCTTATACATCAGAATAACACTTATGCTATAATTTATCTCCGTACTCCCACGGGAACGGGAAGCACGCGGGTGAAACCGCGGGGCGCTGCTAGTATAGAATAAAGTTAGGTTATATATTGAGCCGTGCAAAACCACGTGTGATACAAAATATGTCTATGCAATTATGAGTATAATGAAACCCAAACGATTACCAGCAATAATATTATACATTAGCTATTATACAAGGGACACTTTTGTCGTACGGATTAGCCAGATATTAGCAGTGTCGTGTGCCTGTAATCCTTAACACGCGCAGGACTCGTTTTGATCAAATGAGACCGTCGCGAACTGAATGTCGTTATTGTCACTAGGCTTCATCTAATATTTATTGCATACCGCATTGAATAATAGCTGTTTAATATAGTAATAACTTGGGATACGTGCCACGGGGACTTGCGAATATAAAATTTATGTACGTAATTAAAACTAAAATAATGTGAGCAATAAACTGTTATACGGCGATATTGTTACAAACTTACTCTAATAACCTTTCTTAGCAGTCGCTTGCGAATTCAACTCGCTTTATGTGTTTGTATGTTACATTGATGTGTAATGTATGTATGAAGGTTTATTAGTTTTATTGCTAGCTAAATGTATATGTAAAATTCTTGTGGAATAGAAGATAATGAAGCGTGAAAAATATATAAGTTCACAGATACATTAAATTTAAACACATCTGTAAACTAAATTAATTAATTATTAAAGTATTGATTATTCAAAATTACAAGTTTATTATCATATCAATTTATTGTATATGTATATTTTTTAGGGTTATTGTATATTTATTAGGGTATTTGAGACCATTAAAAATATATGTTAATCTTAATCATATTTATGAGTGGTCTTATTATGTTTAAAACACATTTTCGAAAAAAAGTCGCGATAGCAAAAAATCATGGCATAAGAGTGACAAAAATTTACATTCTAGAAATTGCATCTGTAATATTATTATTTGTAAAAACATCTTGGTAAAATTAATAACAGTGATATATTAAATAATAATTAGGATAACTATTGATTTTTTTTTTTCGAAATAAGATATTTATTAAAATAACAAATAATATACTCGAACGATGAACGAAACATGATACCATCGCGGCGTCCTATTGCGTCTCTTTCATTCCTACGTAACAGGACAGACTTCCGAGAGGGAATCATCACGCACTTTATTAGTTTCACCCCCTCAAATATCATCATGTTCGGCAGTCACTGATGTAGTACAGCTGCTTATCATAATTATATTGTTTTAAAACAGTGGTGTAAATTTTATCCCTTAAGTGTATAGTTTTTTTTTTTTTTTACACTGATTAAACATTCACAGAACCAAACTTCGTCGGCTCATTCGACGTGGGCGAATACGTGCTGTTCTTCTTCCGTGAGACCGCGGTGGAGTACATCAACTGCGGCAAGGCGGTCTACTCGCGGGTGGCGCGGGTGTGCAAGAGGGACACCGGCGGCAAGAATATCCTCAGCCAGAACTGGGCCACGTACTTGAAGGCGCGACTCAACTGCAGCATCCCCGGGGAATTCCCGTTCTACTTCAATGAAATACGTGAGTTATTAAATTTGAAGTTTCTCGAAATTAATTTCTCGCTCTTCTAATATTATATAACATTTAATATTATTTCTGTGTAATTTGAGATAGAAAATACTTTTGAGAATTATAACGAAAATAGTTCAGAATAATATCTTGACTTTTTTAACTGATAACTGAAACATTAGAAAAGCCTTTACTAGTAAAAAAATCAATCATTTGTTAAGTCACAAAATAAATATATGCAGGTATTTTAAAAGCTTTATATCTAAATAAAATCAGTCAACAAAATATTCGAAACGCTAAACACACAAATCATATAAACGCGCCTTTACTTCGGCTCCTGTAAATATAACTTCAGACTCTTTGAATTCGTAATTCAAATCATTTACGTATGTACCTACTCAATACGTTGACTCCTCAACTCTCAGTAACTCCGCTCACCCTAATCCCAAACAGCCAAACATTGACTGTCAATCTCGAGCAAACATTCCACTTCGAAATTCAATAGTGCATAGCAAGATTTAAGCGACAAAAGTCTAGCCAATTCCTCTACGAAGCCGGGTCTTTCGTTCATATAATATTAACGTTTTGCCGTGGAGTTTCGCCGGTTTTTCACGCGTTCGCTGCATTCCCTGCATAACTTATGAGATGTAATAGGTACGTTAAAGTGTTCCCCCCTCGCTGTTTATATTTACGTTCAGGCACGATTAGACTTGTAGGCAAACTGAGTTAATTGACAAAGTAAGTCCTGGGAGAAATAAAGCTGTAGACATGGATTTATGAAACGGCGATTGTTGTGTAAATATTTAAAAAATGGGAAAAGCCCCAAAAATATAATAATTATAAATAAGGGGATGTCCCCATACATATTCAGTTGACGCCAATATAAGTATAATTAAGATAATCTTCTAAGTTGTATAGGCGCTATAATTTATTTTTTGTTAATGACTTTGATGAATAATAATAATGACTATATCATACAGAACCCTTCGTGGGCGCGTGTGACTCACATTTCGACGGTTTTTTTAATTATGTATATATCATGCATGTACATACTACATAATATGATGAAATTTATATATGCCGAGCATCAAAGAAGTTTATTAATCTATATGTTTGTTTTTGATCCGTTAGCTGGAAAAACGTTTTTGCTTTTATTCTAAGCCTGTTCACAACAATAGATTGATTAAGTCTGAAATTACACCCTTTGATTAATTAATGTTTTGAAATATTCCCTTTATGATTGTGTAGCTATTAATTATGTATTATGTCTACACTAAAGACTGTACAATTATAAACAAACGTATTGATTTTTTTTTAAATAATCACATATTAGTAAATACTAACAGAAGTCAAATATTTAAAAAATGATGAATAACTTTATGGAATAAATAATTATAATATGAAAAACTAGTATTAAAATGACTTATAACACATTATATGAATGTGAAAGACGTTGAGTATTTTTGGCACCACTGTATGAATATTTATCTGTTTAAAGTTCTACTGCGATCCAGAGTGAATACTAGACATATCCCAAAGCCTGTGAACGAAGTATACGGTGCTGTTTAAGAAGCAATGTGTTATCATAATTTATATTCACAATAACGACCTTTCAAAGCTAATGTTAAACATTTAAAGGTTTTGTAATGTTATATGGAACGGGTAAATCGCGTTTGTTCGTGAATTATGTTTCTGCTTTTCCTCAAACATCATTTAACGCCTTTCTAATGTGATCTTTATTTACGCCTAACGTCTTTTCCAGTTTATTTTCTTGCTAATATCGGATCGGAGAATAAATAAGCTCTATAATCGCTTTGCCTTGTTAATTAATCATTAAGATGGTTCAATACTAGACGGTTCAATAAGCTGTTTTAATTATTCTCATATTTTATACACATTATCAATATTTTCCTTTCAACATCAACATTTTTACTGTATTCGTAAAATTGGGTTATGTAAAGAGCACTGGTGCTTTTATGGGGCCAATCTGATCGCCTGAGCTGTCTACTCAACCGCGTAGGATTTTTACTTGTAAAACGCCAAAGCATATTAAACTCATTTTTCTTTTACCCCTATTAGCAATGCTGCTACCGACAGTCTCATTTACATCCCTAATTTCTTCAACAATGTGAATCACATGTGTGTGTAATTTGTGCTGCAAAACATGTACATTTTTACCTTTAAAATCGGCAAAATTTATGTAATGTTAACGTTGAAATAAATTAATGTTAGTAACAACTTTAAATGACAGTTATATAACTCGGGAACCGCTATTGTAATTATAATCTAACAAGTGACAGCAATCTCTGAACTTGCGATAACTTGAGCAGCTTACGCCTAATAACGTAACTTGATAATTGAAATTGTTTCAACTTGGAACCAACATTTATTCTATTGTTAATGTATGCCGTCTAATAAAACTAACTATCACTTAATGAAAATGAATAAATTTATTTTTATTAAGTGATAGTTAGTTTTTTAAATAAGATCGTATTGGATATTTATTTAAATTACATTCAGTGTTTGTCTTTAAGAGTCTAATAGTTCACAAGCCGTAAATAAAAAACAGTAAAACTGAGAATCAAATTTCTTACGAATATTACAAGTAGTTTTATGGAGGCTTGTTGTAATTTACCCTATTATATAAACTCTCGTTAAAAGATAAGTTCACCGTTTGAATATACATCTGACAAATATATTACGTTTAATTTGTACACCTGATTAACCAACCGTATGATAATTAATTAATTCGCTATGATTTATGTAGTCCGGTCCAGTTATTGATACATGCTTTATTAAATATGTATACAGATTTATTTAAAATTTTAATAATTTTAGATGAATCGAGGTAAGGCCTGTCTTAATGCCCTATAATTTTCATTTCTTTTTCAATTTAACAGTCGATTGGTCGAGTAATCAGGCTAATAGATACTCTACACAGTCGCGGGTTCAAATCTAGCCAGGTGTAGAAAGTCATGATCGTTTCTAGTACCCGTGAAACAAGTTCTTACGAACTTACCACAGGACTGGGTGTTGTGATAGTTAAAATATTTTTTTTATTTATAATTAATCTTCTTTTTCTAAATTCCTAATCTTATATAATAAGCGTATTTTTATAAGTATATAAAGCATGCATTGATGCGAGCTCTGCATGCACAGTATTTTAAAATATTTCATATTTCATTTAGAGCGCTTTCTAAATAATATAAGTTGGCAATGCGGCAATAAAATGCCTAAAGAACATTTCTGTTCCATTCCAATACCATTCGAGTGAGGTCACAGTATTCCAAATTAATTAAAACTAAGTAACTAAGTATAAAAACATAAATAATTGTTGTTCCTGTCGCGTGACTGGGTATCGCGTTATTTTTATTGACGCAAATTACTGATGTTGACGTACAAGCAACCAAAACCGTGCCGTGCGTTTATGCACTCCTAGTACTTTAGCAATAACGTAATTAAAGTGCTTGTATAATAATAAAACGCTATTCTTTTTTTAAATAAGACTGAAAGACTCTTAAAATAAAACTTTAAATTCTTGAGTGACAGAAAAGAAAATTCAAAACGAAAAAAGGCAAACAATGTCAAACATGAACGAATTTGAGTAGCTTAAATGTCATACAAATCCAAATTAGGAATAAAACATTGTACAGACACTTTTGTAGTATCTTATTTATAAATCAAAAAGAGTTAATACAGGAATAGAAATGACGGTGAATCCCTCAGGAACGAAAATCGGTTTTAGATCCACTAATGTAGGTATTTTCTTTACAGAGAGCATTTACAAAGTACCCGGAGATGACAGCCGCTTCTACGGCGTATTTACAACTGCGTCTACTGGATTGATGGGCTCCGCCATTTGCACGTTCACGATCAGTGACATTCAAAAGGCTTTTGAAGGGAAATTCAAGGAACAAGCCACCTCCAGCTCCGCATGGCTGCCAGTTATCAGCAGCAAAGTTCCTGAACCGAGACCCGGGACGTGTGTCAACGATACATCTTCTCTACCAGATACCGTCCTGAACTTTATAAGGTAAGTGAAGTTAACAAAACCCTATCATGGGGTATCATAAAGGCCGGGTATTAGCCTTGAAAATCCGTTTGTGAGTCTGTAATCAATTCGTTGTCTATATTATCAGCCTTTTTTGTCCATTACTAGAAAGAAACTTCAGAGATTGCTGTCCCTTCACTACCGCTACTACCACTACAAACCGACTATCACTACCTCTTTTAAAAAAATAGATTGTTTCTTCCGCTAAGTTAATTTCCTATATTTTTAGAAAGAAAAGCAGGACAACTGACCCCAAGTCTTACCGTCCTATTTCTCAGAATGAGGGATGCACAAAAGAGTTGCCTGCACTAGTCTCGGATACGCTAACCACTTACAATCAGCCTGAGATGCCAATATAAAAAAGAATAGCACATGAATTGATGAATTGCCTTGATCTCAAAGAATAAGAAATAGTCCCACCGAATGTAAATGTTAACGAGCGACGTTAGCACTTACTAGTAAACTGTACGCCTTTTGTTTTAGGATTCTCTAAAACCGCTAAATAAACGCGCTGTAAAAAGCTTTACCGTTTTGCCGTATCAAAAACGTGACAAAGTTGAGGGTAGTACAAACTTACTTCTATGCCAGAATCCCTCATTGAATACAGGCACTTTTATCTGGCGACACGTGTTAATTATCCAGCACTCGCCCCAGAGTGTTCAATTATTTTTTTTCCCACTTTTACACAATCCTCACGTGGAAACGTTGAGATTTTAGCACTTCACATGCACCAGTCGCATGAAAATAATGCATGAAAAATTTCACTCGTAAATTGAATTTTTTAATTAAATGAAGGATAAGGTGAACAGGCATTATCTACACTGTCTGTTCATTTGCGTCAACGCCAATGCTTCCTGTTTAGTCACGGTGGACCCTGTGTGAGGCCTATAGAAGCGTCTACTATAAATACACAGTATATGAATGTATTGTAAGCAGCGATAGCTTAGTTGCAAGCAAATGCAAATTATGGTCTAATATTTTCTTTGCTTATCTTCGAGGAGACGCAAGATTTATGCCTATTAGCTTAGATCAATAATATGTCTGGATAGAGTGTCGCGCGGAAAACACGTCCAAAAAATAGAGTCCAACTGTTAGCCTCTAAATGCTTTCTCCGTGTTTAGTATCCGTCCCGCTGTCATAGAATACGCATGAATTGTTACGCATTATTGTTTTTATTTATAACGAAGGTTTGTGTTGAAGTGTAACGAGATTAAAAAGGATGATTATGGGAGAACTGTAGTAGCTGGTATCACTATTCACGAACACATCTTTGAAAATGTTGGCCAGTTTTTTTTTGTTTTGATTGTAGGGCGACACTCTATCTAGACATATTAATAGTCTAAGCCTATTAGCTTTTTTTTAATCTTAAGACGTAAAAATAGTTTCGGTGCCAGATATAACACTGCCACTCCTGCCCTTCTTTTGGAAGACAGCAAAGCTGTACCGACAGAAACAAGCAATACCCGTGTAGTCAGAGACACAAGGGCACTCCTTTAGCAGTTAAATCAAATCGCATGACGTCCTTTACAGTAGAAAACTTGTACTAAAAAATATATTTTTTACCAGATCTCATCCGCTGATGGACAGTGCTGTGACCCACGAACATGAGAAGCCGATCTACTACAAGAGGGACCTGTTCTTTACACGCCTCGTGGTTGACCGGGTGAAGGTGGACATGATGGGACACCAGTTGGACTACACCGTATATTATGCCGGGACAAGTAAGTATATTTTCTAATTTAGTAACATCTGAATTTCTCTCTCTCTCTCTCTCTCTCTCTCTCTCTCTCATTCTCTCTCTATCTATCTCTTATCTGTTTAGGTCGTGATTTCGAATACGAAGTGCAGATAATTTGTGTAATTACGTATGTTATCCTCTCAAGAAGTCTAATATTTTAATCAGTGAATAATATATTATTATGAATATGTCATAATATTCTTATGAGTTTTTATCCATAATATATTCATAATCTTTAAGTTATATCTTCATCATCTTATTCCGTAGTCAATAAGATTGTTGTAACGTCATAACTCTGATGCTAAATGACAAACATATTATTTTGTCTAATACTATTAAAAGATTACTAGTTCAAAAATATTTTATTCAAGCGATTGAGCCTTCTAAGTAACGATTTGAAACTCGTTTTATGTATCAGAGGACAGTACAATATTCTAATTTAAATTTTTGAAGTGAAAACGTCTTTAGCCGCGTACTCTTTTTTGAGGAAAATCTTATGGCGGCTGTGGTCTCCGAGACAATCCTAGGAAGGAAGCGACAATGCAGATGGTAGTATTCCCGCCTCGCCATGTCATGTAATAATAGGCGGACTGAGAGGCTTCGGGCGATACATAGCGAGTGCTGTCAAGAAAGATAATACAGCCGCCAATAAACCTTCGCGTAACCGACATGCTTATATGACATTTGACGTCATTATAAAATTTGAAATTTTTTAATCATATAATCCTTCTAAGTTAAAATTTGACTTCTATTTATAACAGTCCTTGTGACAGCCATTATTTCTAAAGCTTTTTGAAGCCCGTTATGATGGGTCTTCTGCGTTTTATGCGTTACAAAGTTGTATCTCTCTTCAAATTAAAAAAAAAAACAATACAGTCCAAATAAGGACTAGGCATAGTACGTGAATATCACCACCGATATGTTATCTATGATCAGTAAATTATAGTTCCTAGTAATAATTAGCATTATCTGGAGGTCCCTCTTCAAATCGACCGGCGATAACCTCGATACAGAAATCTGTTAAATGTCGATTAATTAATATCCCCCTGTAACTTTGACTGACATAATCTAATATTAGAGATAAGGGTTGAAGCCATAATATACGTGAGCTTCTGCGGGTAATTAATATAGAGTGATATAGCTAATGCCCGTTGCCTCGCTCCTATAATAGTATGGCGAAGCAACATCAAATTATTTTGGAATAATATTTTTTTTGCATAATTTCGAGGAGACGCAAGGCTTATGCCTAATGCTCTGTTTTTTTAATCCTGAGATGTAAAAATAGTTTCAGTGCAAATAATTACATTGTCACTAGCAACCTTCAGTAATACTAGCTAATGCCCGTTGCATCGCTTGGGTCCTATCATATTATGGAGACGCAACATCAAATTATTTTCGAAATTCGAAAAAGAAAATTAAAAAAAAACTTATAAGGCAAATTCTTGTTACACGAAAATTCAAATATTTGGTAGTAGCGTAGCGTAATTAGGTTTATGTTCAGCTGTGGACGGCTAAAGTCTGATGATTACTAAGAGGAAGCGCCATGTAAGCGAGAGGTGTCATTACCACAAAATGACAGCCATGCTGTCGCGTTACATGCGTTTTCCGGAGGTCCATGGAGGGGATAGGGAAAGGAGGACAACAAATCTGCGTAAGCTTTGGTTGTGAGGATGTTTATGGACGCCTTCATCAAAAGGCTTAGAATGCTCGATTTCCATAAAAATAATGATGATGACAATGAAGTTATATTATACCTAACTTAATGACTTTAATAAAAGATGACAAATCTTTATTTAGTATAAATAATATATTTTTTAATCTTATTTAATCACATGTTTTGTACGTAAGGAGATGTACTGGGCATCATACAACTCCTTACTCATAAAGTATATGATCCGAAACGTGCTCATCCCTAAACAATAATAGTTGAAATTGTCTCTACATTCCTGTCTTAATTTTATACCTAAATAATTTGTACTTCAAAACTTTCTAATATCATATTATTCAAAGTCTATTACCGCATAAATAATCATCTTGCCTAAACTTTTACTCTGCTGGTGTAGGCTACAGACAAAGCAATAACAAATTAATTTTATTTTAATTAGTAATATGACACGGGAATGCCATTAAAAGTGAATTATTTCACAAATCCCTTATAAATATTATATGTATATACATTATATATGACCCCCCTAGCCATCCCCTTCCAAACACAATCACAGAAGGGCTATTAAATTTAAAAAAAAAACGTGCAAATTAAAAATGGCCGCGTACGGGGAAATTAAATATCAGCGAGTGAAAGTGGCATAAAGGCCATAATTCGTCTGCCCAGTGACAGCTGGACATTTGGGCTTTAGGCCGGATTCCACGTTTCACCTTCACAGCGACGAAACACGGGATTTTGTTGAAAACACGAAAAACCGATTATGCGTTCATTGTTTTTAGTCGTGGCGCATTCTATTAACTGTTAAAAGCTCGCTTTAACCGTACCTGAACGTTTCGTTAGGACGCTATTTCCTGTGTTAATACCTTGTGTTTGTCGGCTAAAGAGAACATTTTCTGAGTTTAATAATAAGGTTTAAAAATGAGGCTCCATTTATGAATTTAATTTTTATCTAGATGTGACTGAATAGTGACTGACGCTTGATATATATTTTAGCTTTACTAACATTTTGAAGTTTTGTCACAAGATACAATATATACATACACGAAACTATTATTTCAGACCAAGCTAGATTGTTCGAAAACTTATATTATTCGCTTATCATTTTCGTATGATTTTAACTTTTTGAGGTTATAAATGGAACTAGCCTTTAAAATTTAAATAGTAAAAACTAAAAACAAAACTATTAGTCAAAGGGCACTAATAGAAGTGAAAACTTATAAATTGGAATTTATAACATTACTATCTGTTCATCATTGCCGCAGCTTCACCCATGTTACCAAAAAATCTTTTTTTCAAATCCTATATTAGGTTTATATTAGAAGCGTCAATACACAATAATATAAATATAGCTAGAAACGTTCGGTGACAATGGCGCGAGTTCCGTGGTTTTTGTTCGCCAAAAAAAGTGCTCGCGCTTAAAGAATACTCATGAAACGTATCGTATAAAAGTAAAGTATCAACCCTTATGCGAGTAATATGTCCCACTGCTGGGTACGGGTCTCCTCCTCGAAATCAGGCGAGGAGCGTAATGGGCCAATAGTTCACCGCGCTGGCCCAGTGCGGGTTGGTGAACTTCACATACCTTCAAAGACTTTCAATCTCGTCAGGCATGCAGGTTTCCTCACGATGTTTTCCTTCACCGGTGAGCGAACGATGGTATTGTGTGCACTTTTAGAAAAACCCATTTCAAGGAACACACGGACGGGTCAGGATCGAACCCGGAACCCCTCGCATAAGAGGCCGAGTCTGTTCACCACTGGACCACCGTCGCTAGCAACGTATCGTATACATATTCCAATTAATCAATATAAACATACATTCACAAGTAAAATTGTATAATCGTTAAATTTGAACCACATTTTCGTAGTCGTTTGACGCATGGAGAGACCACAAACCTTACATTCGAAGCGCAATATTTGAAACTAAACAACGCCCGAGTTGTAATTTTCGCCAATGTTGTTGCAATTTTCACCAATTTTCCACGAAAATCGTCGTCGAACCGATGAGACTACGGATTAAACTCACGTAGATATCTAACGAAGGGGAGTTCGTTTGAGAACTTTTACGAAGTACGTTTGAGTTGGCGTTTCAAATGCTCCTGTGGAATATTAAATTGTTAAACGTTACCTCTGGCGTGCTTTACGTACCTCTATAATTACACTTACTTAATCCGTATAATAAGGCTTAAAATTGGAAGCCGTGTTCAGTAGACGAAATGTTGGTCGTCTATTAACCAGGGAAGACGATCTCCGTGCAGTGACCGGTCCGTGTTGAATACGAATTGTATAGGATATGTTTTAGACGGGTAAAGGCTAATGATTATGGTGGTGATGATGATGATGATGATAATGGTAGTGGTGATGGTGGTAATGATGATGAATCTGCATGCTTTTTATTTGTATCGTTGAAGAGACTTTGTTGGACTTATAAAAATAAGACTATTTTTCATCATAATTACTATAGGCATTTTCCACTTAATGCCAGAAGAAACCGATCCTCTCTAATGGATGCCAATATGGCTGATCCCGGACACTCAATCCTATCAACACCAACCGAACTCTATATAAATCTGAAAGCTCTATTTGTGCACATTTATTTGCATATTTAGAATTTATTGTGATATATTTTTTGAACGCTCTATATTTTCTTTCCTTTTAGGTATGTCAGTGTATCTTTCTGTGATCCAAAATAGACTGGAAAACAAAATATATAAATACACAACACAACAAAACATAGTAAACTTTAATATAGAGAACATGTGTTATAGGTATATGCTTAAATGTATTTAATATAATATCAGTCACTCCAAAATACGTAGTAATAAATTGCTATTAATACTCCTTTCCTATCTAATGATCTATACTAGTAAGCATATTACGATATTCATATAATATCTAATTAACTATATAATTCATATAATATTCATATAACATACTGAAGTAACATACTGAAGAAAAAATTAAAAATTAAAAAAGAGTGCGTAAACATAAAATTTATGAAAAAACTTTACAATCCCCAGCCCAGCATGTATGTCGTGTTTTGTGCTTATTATAAAAAGAGGTCAATTAAAAGGAATTCTAATGAGTATGGCATAAAAGCAGTTTATTGTACACAGAAAAATCATCCTACTAATATTATAAACGCGAAAGATTGTAAGAATTTATGAGTGTATCTTTGTATGTTAGTTGCTCTTTCTGGAAAAAGCTACTAAATAGATTTTGATGAAACTTTACTATAATATTGTTTACACATTAAAATAACCGCGAAATCGCAGGGTGCTGGTTGTATTTAAATTATTCAATGTGCTCTCTTTACATGCTTAATTATTTTTGCACAATTTATTATAATATAAATATTTGATTAAATTTTTCGATGTTACATTTTGAACTTAAGGATGTTAAATATTTTTTCTATTATTTTTTTATTAGGTATATCACGTAACGTAAGACCTCATATTAAATATAATACAGAACGGAAACTACAAACAAACGCTCGTCACACTCACACAAACATTCGCGTCGACCATACCTCGGAGCGAACCTGGCAGTGCTGTCAGCACTCAGCAGTAAGCTTTGCGTGTCGGACGCGTTAATATGCGTGTGTGTGTGTCGTTTCAAGTGTTCGTTTGTAGTTTGCGTACAGGTTGATACTTATACTGTACTAGTCCTTTAATTTAAATTCCAAAGGGTGAAGTCGTAACACATACATAATTTCCGATCGAAATCCACATACACGTAACAAAACTTTGAGTTTAATTCCATCCAATCCTGAACCATATCCCACCACTTACGTTATCAACTTCATACGCTTGTAAATACGCGGTACATATTTAAACTTTCGCGATATGGCTGCTAATGAAGTTTTAAATGAACTTTTATTTTGTTTGAACACAAACTTTGCTACATTAAATGGCAGCACTAAATTCTCGTTTCGTACAATATTTTGCTTATTAGTTTCATCATACATTTCATTGCCTCTGATTTTATATTTTCCGCTTATCATAAAATGACAAAACTGGAAGCTTCTAGAATATTCGTTGTTGGTCTATCTGTTTGTCTGTCAGTATGTCAAACCAAAACCTATAGGGTACTTCTCGTTGCCATTTTATTGAATTCTAAAATCTTATAAGGTCTCTCAACATAATTATGGGAAAAATTCTAAAACCGTTAATTTGTTGTTACACAAAAAACACGTTTTTCCGGACCCTAACACGTGAGTCAGACTCGCGCTTTTTATTCGTTTTCTTATTTTCCAGAATTTTCCATTGCTTAACCTATTCCAAGCGTGGTATGCATTAAGCACTGCATTGTTCTGCCGAGGTGTGAGACAATGAAAAATGAGCGTATGATGCCCCCGCAATGCGGGGTCTCGGTTCGTGCAAACGCGACTAAATGTTACCAAACTTTCACTGATAGGAGTTTGACAGCGGCTGTCATACACAGTGTTATACTAAAAGGGGGCTAGGGTATCAAAGACGTTAAGAGTGTTTAAGTTAACAAACTTAATTAAATTCCTTCAAATGTCATGAACGCGCCTCTCAAGGGCGCTTTGTAAACAAGCAAACGTATCGCACGCGAGCAGGAATGAAACTTAATTATCTAAGTCAGCGGGAGCTATGGCCAAAAACTGGAACTCGTAATCAAATATTGCCCTTTGATGTGCGGGCACAGAGCTATTAAAAACAATTTAAAATTCACAGTCGGCTTAACGGCCGCTGGACACAGGAGCTGGTCGAAATAATTATATGAAGCTGGCGGAATTCGGAAAGGTATTGCGTTAGCTGAAAAAGCTAGAGAGGTTTGAGTTTCAGTTATGATTTAGCTGGCTCTTCGCTCGCTACGTCCTCGATATTAATGGCAACAACATTATGTATACTTCTTTAATTATTTTGCTTAAAAACCATATAATGCTACTTAAGCCCGCTCATGAAGAGTGCGCCGCTTCTTATTAAATTTAAGAAATTTTGTAGAAGTGTTGAAAGTACTTTTTTCATAAAAATAGTGTCACGTCCAGTGTCACGATGTTTGTCCGGGATGAACTCCAGAACTACTGAACCGATTTTAATCTTTTTTCTTTTAAAATGTGTGTTTTTCTCCAAATTAAAAAATATGATAGTTTATTTCTCGAATTTGAGATGAAATAGGTAGGAACAAAAAACTGCTACATACCAAATCTTTTTGACGGAACGAAGTCTGTCGGATCCGCTAGTATTTTATAAGATCTGACAAAAATATCCAAAAATATGTTCGTTTTCTCTTACATGTCATTTTACATTAATTGTTTTATATATTTATTTTATATTTAATAATATAGTGACGATAATAAGAAAATTTCATGAACCTTTTCAAATAAAGCCTTATGTGATATGAAATCCTCAAAACTTAAGTAACCGCATATCACATAAACTGAATGCATGCCCCTAGATAATTTACACATAAGTATCGAAAACCCACTCACCTAAGTGTATGAAGTCTAAGTTTTCTCATAAACATGCAAGAATGATATGAGGCTATATCGATATCTGTATATTAAATAACGTTGCATTGATCAAGAGTTCTCCTCTAAGTTCCGCTCCGGGCGTCGACTCGCATTGCTCTCACGGCGAATATGAACAATATTTATAGTAGCACTACTACTGAATTCACAAGTTCTTTACGATATGATTTATTCAATATTTTAAAAGATTTTATTCATATATAAGAGTAGTATTTTCAGGGTTAAATGTTTGCTTATATACATATATTTAAAGCTTATTTTTCGTTGATATTGCAAACTTACAATATTTCTACTTATAACCAGAAATTTCGAGTTTAGAGAATAGAGGTCTTGGATCGAGAGATAGAGGTATTACACAATATTAATATACTAGCTGTTGCCCGATCTTAGTACGTAAAATAAGTAACTTTTTTGGATGATTTTTTACACCTTGTGTCCGAAAGACGCAAATATCTTACGGAACCCGATTTTATTTTTCAGAATAAAATTTAGCCTATGTTACTCGTGGATAATACCTATAGCTTTCGAATGGTGAAAGAATTTTTGAAATCGGTCCAGTACTTTTTGAGCCTATTCATTACAACCTATAAAATTATAAGGGTAGATTAAAAGTATATAGATATTTTACTTACTACTACATAACTAGTTCTGTCGTGTCGAGGACGAAAGTTCAAAAGTGTTTAAAAAAATACAAAAATCAATATCGTACAAATTGTGACATTTTAATATTGCACATTCAAAAACAAAGCAATTAGATATAATTAGCATTCAAATCATATCCTCGGAGAATAAACATTGATTTTTTATTCCCCCAAAAGTGTTCTTACGGGCGAGTGCGGGAATACTAATACATTTTGAACGTTTTTTCGCGCCCCGCTTAGGCATCCAACGTTTTTTGCATAAAACATCTCATCAAAGGATTGCTTAGTATATTGAATATCAAAAGGTGTACAGGAAAGTTTTCGGGGGGGCTGGCCGATTCCTTTAAAAATACACCCAAAACGTGCCCAGAATAAATTTACTCTTGATACATTTTATTTTACTGTTTTACATAATATTCTAAAGTAATAATATAATTTTTGTTTTCCATTACCTTGGATATTTTCGTTATTTATGCTATTTATATAATTCCATTTCATGAGCTATCTTTTATGGATAGTAAACATACTATATCTTCTTATCATAATTAGAATTTATTTTTTTATATTTTATTTCAATGCGTATACTAACTAGCATTTACAACCGCCTATTTCGTGTCAGAATAATAAAATACTTAGGAGTTTTAAAACATCTCCTGCAGCATTCTTAGATTGCATTTCACATGCAATACACAGAAATTACTTCCCGTCCACATTCGAATGTTACTTTATAACATTGGTGGTAAATTATTTTTTTTATTTATTAAATAAAAACAATAAAATACAAAGAAAAATATTACTAGCAGCAAAATACCACAAACATCATTAGTTAAATCGTGAGTTACTTTTCTACAACATAGTGAAATCCATCCTACTAATATTATAAACGTGAAAGTTTGTAAGTTTGGATGTTTGTTACACTTTCACGTAAAAACTACTGAATGGATTTTAATGAAACTTTACAATAATATAGCTTATACATCAGAATAACACATAGGCTATAATTTATCACCGTACTACCAGGGAAACGGAAAGTAAAAGGGTAAAACCGCGGAACGCTGCTAGTTGTACATAAATTGACGTTGAAAAAGCTACTTAGTTCATACCAATTACTTTTTTAAGACTGACTCTACTTCATTAACCCTAAAACTCTTAAAATGGTTCTATTGTCATGTACATTATATAATAGTACCTGGTTGACCGAGCATTTGCTCGGTACCCTTAGTGATAAAATACAATAAATTTTTTCTTCCAAAAAAAATGATCTTAAAAAAAGGAAAAAAAAATTCGGACTGGAGATTCGAACCAGGCTCATTCGGATTTAACTGCCTAATTTCATCACTAAGCTACCATTACATATCATTTGACAGCGAAATTTACGTTCGTATTCTAATCATATTTTATCGAAGCCTCAAAAAACGGATAAAAAAAGTTTTCTAAAAATTTATCCTAGCTAGATCGATTTATCGCCGTTTTTAACACATGTATTCAAAATTTAATGAAAATCGTTGGAGCCGTTTCCGAGATCCCGATTCTATCTACACTAATATTATAAAGAGGAAAACTTTGTTTGTTTGTTTGTTTGTTTGGTTGTAACGAATAGGCTCAAAAAGTACTGGACCGATTTCAAAAATTCTTTCACCATTTGAAAGTTACATTATCCACGAGTAACATAGGCTACATTTTATTCTGAAAAAAATAGGGTTCCGTAAGATATATTAAATAATACATAAGTACATATTTCTTCCAATGAAATGATTTTTGAGCATCAATAGTATTAAACCGACCAAAGGGCCGACGACATAAAACCCTAACGACAAATCTCATAAACCCAAGCGCTCGTAGGCAAACGTTAAAAAGCCGCGCTTGGATTTACGCCACCTATAAAATACATATTGGCATTCGCGATAAAACCCGCCGAATTTGTACATATCGCCCCTTTCTTGGACATTAAAAAAATACATAGAAAATCATTGTTTTATTACATAGCAGTTGTAGTTTAATACTCAATATTAAATTAAGTATAACTTAATCTACTATCAACTTAATTAAACTTCAAAAATAATTAAGCTATGGATAGCAAAAAGATTTTCAATTAGATCGGTATTTCCTAGGATTAATAACATTTTCGAATAAATACAGATTAGCAAGTACGAGTAAATGTCAAATGCGGCTTCATTCACATAATATATTTACAAATTCTAGAAGTCAGTCGCCCAGCAATCTAAATTTATTTTAAAAGAATCATAAACTTTTTAATAGTCTGATAGTACCTAAAAACGAAACTTCTTTGTAAAAAATAATGGTCATATTGTTTGACATAGTCATTATTCAACTTTGCATACTATACTGCTGTCATAGTGTGTGTGATAAATAAAAAACATTTTATGTATTTATAATGCATATTGCACAGAAATAATAACTCTCTGCTCTCTATCACTCTCTCTCTCTCTCTCTCTCTCTCTCTCTCTCTCTCTCTATCTCTCTATCTTTACTTAAATTTTTTGCGCAATCGTCTTCCGTCTGAAAAAAATGAGTGCAATTTTTTTTGCATCATAGTTAATGTCGTATGAGTATGATGGCTATCAACTAAAATAAAAATAATAATAATATATTATAGTATAGTCTATACAAATATTATAAAGAGGAAAGGTTTGATTTTTTGTTTGTTTGTTTGTTTGGTTGTAACGAATAGGCTCAAAAAGTACTGGACCGATTTCAAAAATTCTTTCACCGTTCGAAAGCTACATTATCCACGAGTAACATAGGCTACATTTTATTCTGAAAAAAATAGGGTTCCGTAAGATATTTGGGTTTTTCGGACACAAGGTGTAAAAAATCAACCAGAAAAGTTACTTATTTTGCGTACGCTGCCTAAACTATAAAAGATAGAACCATAAAATGTTCTAATTAATTGTAGATCTTATAATTATCTACAAAAAAGTCCGCGACACGCTATACCTATCTATGTCGAGTGAGGCACAATAACCATTTTTTTATTTAGATATTTATAATTTTTTTGGACTACATTTAAATGCGTTTATTTTATTCATGCTTTGGATCCTTATCAAAATAAATTATTTCATCACTAAGTACAGTTTATGTAGATAATATTTGACTTTGAATGATTAAAATTGGACGATCGGTTTTGAAGTTATGGCGAAATCTATCTATCCTATATATCTACACTAATATTATAAAGAGCAAAACTTTGTTTGTTTGGTTGTAATGAATAGGCTCATAAAGTACTGGACCGATTTCAAAAGTTCTTTCACCATTCGAAACCTACATTATCCACGAGTAACATAGGCTAAATTTTATTCTGGAAAAAACAGGGTTCCGTAAGATATTTGGGTTTTTCGGACACGAGGTGTAAAAAATCAACCAGAAAAGTTATTTATTTTGCGTACGCTGCCTAAACTATAAAAGATAGAACCATAAAATGTTCTAATTAATTGTAGATCTTATAAATATCTACAAAAAAGTCCACGACACACTATACCTATCTATGTCGAATGAGGCACAACAATCATATTTTATTCAGAAATTTTGATTTTTTTGGACTACATTTAAACGAGTTTATTTTACTCATGCTTTTAATCCTTAAGATATGAAGCTAAAGAGTTTGTTTATTTGAATGCGCTAATCTCAGGAACTATCGGTCGGATTTTAATGAAACATTTTAGTGTTCGATAGCCCATTTATCGGTAAAGATATATCATCCCGCTAAGATCCCGTTGTAAATCTTAGTTAACGCAGGCGAAGCTGCGGGCAACAGCTAGTATATTATAAAACATTCTAACTTAAAACCTTTAGTCTAACCGAATAGTCAATATTATGAGGTTTTTTTTTTAATTTATTTTTAAATTTTAATATAATTTTTGTCTTGTTATTACGTCTAGACATTCATACTTACAAACTTTCACTTTTATAATATTAGTAGGAAGTAGGCTGTAGAATAGTGAGATTTGTAAACAAGCCAGATCTATAATAAGCAAGAATATACGAAGAAATAATTAATAAGTGAATGTTCACCGATCGTGCCACATGGACGATAACCATTTAATGATGATGATGATGACTTCAATGAACATTAAACGACATAAGTTTGGCAAATTATAGTGATCGGTACAATGTCCAAGTGTGAATTACAGCTTGAAACTTCATGTGAAAACTATAGTCATGTGATACCACATGCAAATAGCTGGTGGCGAACATTGGTGTGATAATAACTTGGGAACTAACAATTGTTTCAAACAATGTTTAAATGCTTTGTCCTCCTTTGTATGCACTTTTATTGGTGCAAAACAATTTTATATTCTTTACATTGATTGGGCTTTTTCCAAAGAACAATTAAAACAAATTAATTAAACAAACGATGTCGATATTATTTTAGAAAAGTTACAAGATATATTTAAAATAATAATAAGATATAATTTATTCATAAATATGTTATATATATTATATATAATTAATATTCAATAAGTTATATATTAATTAATAAATTATTTAATAGTTTATTAATTAATAATATTAATATAAATTATTAATTAATAAACTATTAAATAATTTATTAATTAATATATAACTTATTGAAAAATAAACAAATAATTGATTGTTTTCATATACTTACGCGAGTTTCACTCAATGTAATGAAACAACTTTTACGGGTTGTATCGCGGTTTATTAAGTGTTTTCAATGCCCGACGCTTCGCATACATTACAGCAACCTTTCATCGCGAATTTGGACTTTCCGTGATAGTAACTTTAAAATCATCAAGTCAAGTTCTCTAAAAAGAAGATTTAAAAATGTAATTCTAAAAAGTAAGATCAAGTACTCCAAAAAATCTTACTAAAATAAGAAAGCAAAAATCTTCGGATTTAGGAATCACTTGATCTGCCTGATCTATGTGAATTTTTAATAAAACCTGTTCGAGCTAGCTTATTGATTAAACCGAGAGTTTTTATGAAAAGCGATAAAAATGGAGATACTTTGTGTTTGGGAATTTATATCAGTCGGAGAAATAAAACTTATATTGTTCGGGGGAAAGAAAAGTTTTCACTTAGAACCTGTCGCTGGGATGTTTATTGGATTTCAGGTTTATTTCCTCACTCACTTTACTAACTTAATCAATTATTTAAAAAATAAGAAACAACGTACATGTAGATATTAGTGTGATACAATTATTGATATACACAAGCAATGAGCGATGATGGCCCAGTGGGTCTCTCACTCTCGCCCAGGAGTCCATTCTTGGGCAAGAGGTTTCGGGTTCGATCTGTACCCCCAGTGAGCCTTGAAATGGGTTTTTCAAACTTTCTAAAGGCATTAGACTATCGCTCGCTAACCGGTAAAGGAAAACGGTGAGGAAACTCGCATGCCTGATGAGATTGAAAGTCTTTAAAGAAGTTCACAACCGGCATTGGCCAACGGATCGGTAAACTAAGACCGATTATCCTCCTCGCCTGATTTCGAGAAGACCCGTGCCCAGCAGTGGCACACATCAGGTTGAATACTTTAGTAGGAATGCGACAAGCTTAATAAGGTACTTTCTAATATACAAGAACCCGAAAAGACGAGGTCAGAGTCAGAAGATACAGCAGTAAGAAGGCAATAAAGCCTAGACCAACCAAGCTAACACATCTGATGGAAGCAAGATAAAATGTCTTTTTCAAACTGACCTCTGAACGAAATGAAAATCTCTGAATGACCTGTGAAGATGGCACCAGGTGATGATTATTGTTGTCCTTTTTAAAAGTCATAATATCTGATAAGAATTTGAAAACAACCATCAGTATTAAAAATAATAAATATCACTCCATCAATAGTACTAAAGAACACTGTTTCAAAGTCACGTGAAATCCTCTAAAGTGTCTCTCTATAAACGCGAAAGTGTTTCTTTTACTGAATGGTTTTCATTGAGACTTTACATTAATATACATGAGAACTAGGTACTTATGTCTATAATGTGTCCATTAATTGATGGGATATCTTCATTATTTCCACTCTACACATGTGTTTTTGATTTTATTGATTTTACTCGTATAAGCACTATACGGATATCACGGAGTCTTTAAAATTATCAATCTGAGTCCGCTATAAACTCTGTTACGTAAGAAAGCTGTTAATACAGGGTCACGTCGTATATCAGTAAAATACGCATTCAGCAATAGAAACACATGTATACAACCGCCAGCAGAAAACCTCCAATTACGTATTGCTTGGATCTTTTTCCTGCAATTAATTCTGGTCACGTGAAGGTCTATGAAATAATTAAACAAACCCGCAGATGATCAGCCGGGTCGCTCCCGGGGGGGCATCACAAGGAAATATCGGGACACGTCCGCCGGTAAACTCTTTAACGGAAAAAGTCCGAATCGGCGAAACGGATAGCGGTAATTTATTCTACCGGTAATTTTAGGCCTTACACGATTTTGATAGTACATTAATATTACTAATAATAATAAAGGTGTTGATATGTTTGATTATCGGTGATTTTACCGATAATGCCCGCCCCTGTTTCACAAAAGATATTTCACAAGTAGCTGCTTCCTACTTGTGAAACAGCTTTGCTGGCTGTAGACTAGGATTAAAAAAGATAACATAATTTCAAATATATCATTGATATTAATAAAACTTAGTATACATATTTCTTTTGAAGACATGGTTTCTCCTAAGTTTCTAAAACGTCGGGTCTACTAAAGCGAAGTAAATCTTAAAAACCACGATGAAAATCATATAAAGAAATTAATTTCAACATTGTCAAAATAATATAATGGAAAATTAATATAATGTTCCTTTCTGTACAAGCGAATTCAAAGATTTAAATGAAAACTCATATTAAAATTGTGTCACAGAAATAGAGTGGATAATATGTACCGAAATAGCTTTTTTATTATTTATATGCGTCATTAGTTGAAAGAACAATATAATGTTATTTCAATTATATGGACATACAATAAAAAAATGTTAAACCGCGTCTACACTACAATATGCGCAATCGAATGGCGGACATTAAAGAAATATTATGTTTTACATACAAATGTTTAGCACCAAAGCCTAGACCAGCCTAGTGTTTTCATTTTTTTTTTTTTATTTATAATATATTCAATATATTATTGTATTGATCGTAATCAAAATATGGAATTGTTCCTACGTGTGTGTGTGTGTGTGTGTGTGTGTGTGTGTGTTATGTATAATAACTTGTGTCTATTCATCTTTGATATATGTCCAATTATACACGCGAACTATTGTCTAAGTATGCAGTACTAATACATTACATTAACGATTGTCTATCATATTAAATGATATCAATATATCGATATTAGAGAGCGACGTTAGTAAAAATGGACACAAGGTTTCAATATATAATCAAGTTTGAAGATAACACGTGATATTTGTAAAATTATTTTTAATTTCGTAATCATTAAGGAAGGTTATAAAGAAAGTCTTTTATATCGGGGGGAGCGTAGATACATATCCCATAATTAATCCTTCTGAGCATCGTAATTTTTAGATTTAAATTGACACTAGCTACTCTAGGGTTCTTATAAAAACCTTTTATCCCCATTCCATGTTCAAACTAAATTATGTAGTATTAACCTATAGATATTTTCCTTGCGTAAAATATAACCCAAAAAGATCATGCAAATTTAAAGGGCGTGAGTCTATACTCGCCTTTATAACCACGGGTTACGATAAGAACTATATTATAGGTATAATGCGACTAAAAATGAAGGTACGGGGTTGGTATAGGGGTAATTATTTTCTATGGCACATTCATACTAGTACCATTAACCCGAATATAGTTTACATTATCTTTTATTGTATTTCTGATACGAATCGTACTATGTAATAATTGTGGCTGAAACAAGTTTTATTGTATCATAATCCCTGTATACTACAAAAGCCGAGGTTTGTGCGTTATCAGCATTATCAATAAGGCAAAATATAATACACCTTAATATGTTTTTAATTGGAGATATTATAAACTATAATACGTATTTAATGTATGCGTAGGTCCTTTTTAGAAAGAAATAATATGGAATTTATAATTGAATTACAAAATAATATATTAATTACCACAATATAGCCTATCACCAAGCAAAATGTTTAAGTCTAAAATAAATATTATAAAAAAGTAACAAATGTTGCTAGTATTAAAAGTATTTTTAAAATGGATATATATTGAGATTGTTTTGGAGACAAGTCTAGTGAACAATATCTTATACATACTTATATGCAAAGCTGAAGAGTTTGTTTGTTTGAACGCGCTAATCGCAGGAACTACTGGTCGAATTTGAATGATTCTTTCAGTGTTCAGTAGCCTATTTATCCAGAAGGGATATTAGCTATATATCATGCCACTAAGATGGAGTTGTAAATCTTAGTTAACTCAGTCAAAGCTGCCGAAAACAGCTAGTATAAGTAATATGTATATTAATTATCGTGAAATTCACCAAGCAAATGAAAGCATCATTTACGCGTTTGTTCACGTCGATCAAATACCGCGTCACTTGGTACTAATGGGCCCCGTGTCAGAATGCTTTCACCTAATATATTTGTGAAATGAATAGTTTATGATCCAGATTACGTGAATACATCCATTAATATCTTACCTCTGAGACGGTGTGAGAAATCAAGGAACTATGTTACACAAGCAGCTAAGGTGAGAAATAGCTACTACTATACCAACGTAAGGTGAATTAAGTGACAAAGAACATACTACATAAGTAATTGTTGTTAATGTATATTCACCAACTCTTCCTTTACTGTGCCTTTTTTGAAACACATTATTAAAACAATCAAACAAATTGTGCGCTGTTAATTCTAACACTTTCAAGCTTTTCACGTGAAAGCGTAACGTACTTAAATTTACGTACTTATATTTACATTTAATATATCACTAGCTGTTGTTGCGGCTTCGACAGTATTAGCAAAAAATAATTCCTTTTTTATGTATCCTATGTTACTTCCTTTACCTCCAGGTTATGTGTACAAAGTTTCATGATGATCGGTTAAAAAGTTTTCGCGTGAAAGCGTAACAAACATTCCTACTTTCACATTTATAACATTAAGTAAGGATTAGCAAGTAGAATATAATATTAACTTTGTATATCTAATATATCAAATTTCCCTGTCACAATGTTAGTTACCGTACTCCTTCGAAACGGCTTGACCGATCTTTATGAAATTTTATATGCATATTCAGGAGGTCTGAGAATCGGCCAACATCTATTTTTCATCCCCCTAAATGTTAGGGGTAGTCCACCCCTAATTTTTTTTTTTTAATTTTTGGACGAATTTTTTTGTTTTTATTTTTTTATGATACAGCATACAAAAATACATACAACCCAAAATTTTCACCCTTCTACGATCAACCCCTATTTTGTAATTGCAATTTTAATATTGGCAGAACGAAGTCTGTCGGGACAGCTAGTATTATATAGAATACATAGGTAAATAACATATATACTTTTTTACAATTGAAATGTAATTTTTTGGCAAATGGAATATAAATTCGTGTCATCGTAATGTTAATGATATGAATCGATTACCAATCGTGCGTACTGGCGCATGCTCCGCCAAACAATCTGCATATTATGCTTCATTACGGCCGTAACACGATTACTGATTTATTGTACGTCCTTGTGTAAGGAGTGACTTAGATTCCTCAAGTCTTAAAGTGAGGTCTAGATTCTGGGATTCGTGTCCTTGAATAGCTTGTTAAACGATTAAGGATTAATCTCAATTAACTTCAATTACCATGAATAATATTTAAGGTCTTAAATGACCTTTGACCTCTTTAGGCCAACTCACATGCACTCTCTTTATTTAAGAGCTTTGCTCTTGTCGGTGGAGCATTCGCCACTCACTTCTCTTCTCTGCCAACACCTTCACCTCCTGATACGACATAACCTGTACATTTCTCCTTTATTTGTTCCATATAAGTCCGTCTCGGTCTACCTCTTCCTCTTTTTCCATCAATCTTTCCTTCTATAATATTTTTTAAATATTCTATATGCACTATGCAACTAAAAGTAAAAACTAACAGCATGCAAGGTTGGCTTAGAAATATCGTTGGCTAATTGATGAAACAAAATATCTTAACAAAACTAATATGCCAATTTATATATTAAAGTTATAATGAAACAACTTTTACGGTTTTTATCGTGGTTTATTAAGACTTTTATATACCGGACGTTTCGTTTACAGCAACCATTCACGGGAGGACACCCGAAGCTTCAAATATTAAGATTCAAGAAAGTCGGGAGTGTAAAAATGTTAATAAACCGCGATAAAATCCGTAAAAGTTGTTTCATTTAATATTTATTTGATGTAAGTTAAAAGCATAAATAAATTATCGTGTTAGGATATAGATCCAATTACAGGCAAACACAGCTTACAGGGGGGAAGACGATCTCCTTGCAGTGGCAGGTCCGCGTTAGATGAGAGTAGCAAGGGATCGGTCGTCTTGGCGTTCATTGAGGGAGGCCGATGTTCAGCAGTGAACAGATGGTGATGATGATGATGATGAAAGCTTTTTATTTTAAATCTCACTATTAAAAGTACGATAGTTATATCATTCAGCTAGCGTACCAGGTATATTGCAAATTTCAAGGATGCCCAACAGTTGGCCGCTTAGTAGTGCTTAAAAGTAATACACAGCATCTATAATTATTGTGGTGTACGTTATATCGAGATTAACTCTTACAAGTATGCGTGTGTGGCTCGGTTGTGTAATTTCTATACATAATCCAATTAACTATTAAGATTCGTGTTCTGAATACTAATTCTCTTTTGTCTCGTTTAATCCATACCGCAGTGATTGCGCAATAAGTATTGATAAAATAGCGTATCAAACTCTGCTGAAATCATCTTCAGCTTTAGCGATTTATTCTTTTATAATTATACTAAAAAATAGCAGCGTCCCGCGGTTTCACCCGCGTACTTCCCGTTCCCGTGGGAGTACGGCGATATACCTATATGTAATGCTAATATATAAGCTATATTATTGTTAAGTTAAGTTAAACAAATATCCATACTTACAAACTTTCACGTATATAATATTAGTAAGATAGTAAGATGTTATTAAACGAAATGAAAAACACCGTATATTACGGTGTTTTTCATTTCATCAGCAACAAAATCTTCTTCTTAATGTGTCGATGGCTACCTAAATTTTATCCGCCCAGAACTCAGCTACGAGTATTCCTTTCTCAGTAGCGTCCATTAAGTCCTGCAATGTGCAGGTGGTAGGGCACGCAGGACAGGACATGAGATGGTCCATTGTTTGTGAGACGGCACCATACATGAACACTGCATTGGCGGGGTCTGTGAATCCCCACCGAACAAAGTTATCCTTGCTCCGGCCAACTTGAGTTCTAAGTATTCAAGCACTTCCAGGTTGGTCACGGCAGCTCGTGTCCAAGTGGAGGATGCTCGGACGGTGGTACAAATGGCGTAGGGGGCGAAATACCATCTCGTAGCAACAAAATGATATATCGTAATGAATTAAGTTAAAAATAAGTTCACTGAGTGAGGCCTATGTTCAGCAGTGGACAGATAAGGCTGATGATGATGATGATGATGACGATGAAGTTAAAAATATAGAATGTATCACGAAAGATGACAATTTCAGTGGATTAATGTGACGATTGCTTCAAGTTAACCTAAGCAGTAAGTTCTTAAGAACTTGTGTTACTGGTACTAGGAACGCAAAAATTTAAGATATTTATCCATGACTCGGTGTAGACATGTATATTCCTTCAAAATTTTCTGCACTTGGCGGGAATCGAACCCTCGACCACCGCGTCAACCGTCCATTATCCTAACCAGTCAGTCACCCTTGTAATGAATAAAACTTATCGGCTATGGTTACACTATTTTATTTTGTTACTATAATATTTAAAAAGATAGGTTTTTTATATGGGCAACACAATTCTGCACACTTTTTCCCCTGAAATAGGTACTTTTCAATCTAAATATAATATTTTCTGATTAGTAGTGGCTACGTTACTGTAGTTCGGTTTTTGAAATTCACGATCAAGGTTTTCCACATTATCATCATCATCATCAGCCATCATCCATCCACCGCTGAACATAGGGCTCCCTCAATGAATGCCAAGACGACCGATCCCTTGCCACTCCACGTACCATGTTTTTCACTTACCATGAACTAAATCTGTATCTTATCAATAACAAAATTAATTGCTGTTCTAGATACTATAAGTTTCTTGATTGTTATTAATTAGTATAATTAGTTAGTATACTATTATTACCACTAAAACCTTAAATATGTGACGTGCTATAGCTTGCGTGCGTACATTAATTTTAGTACAAATTAAGCTACATATCAACTTAATATTATATTAAGTTACCTTTAACATGCCTTTTGTTATGGAATTACTTACGAGTACATATACATAATGTAGCGTTTATAATGTACAACCAATAATCAAAGATTTGGCAATATATTATGGTCTTCTTTTCCTGAAGGACAGAAGACAGACATCTTGAACAAAGACACAAGAACTTGTGTTACGCGAACTACAAAACATTTTTTTTTCTATAGCATAGGATGGAAAACGAACAAACAGCCTTTTAGCGACTACCGACGCCCATACATATCCGTACAAGCAGAGGTTACGCAGACGCGTTGTTCTCCTTTTCTCTATTTCCCCAATGGGCCACTGGAAACTCACAAGCCGCACGATACACGGCAGCATAGCCGCCACTTTACGACGATATCATGTGAGCTAGAAGTACCACCCCAGTCGTGTCGGCCCAATTCGGCTGCAAAGCAGCTTGGCACTACATCTTAACAAAAATATATAAATTTATCTGTGATTCGATTCAAACATACCATATTGCTATTCCACTTGGCGGGATTTCAATTCATGTTTCCTTCATGAATTCAAACCCGTGTGCTACGCGTATTTACTATTTCACTAGTCGTATAATAAGGGGAATTTACTAAAATTATTTAAACGAGATATTTACCGTGTTTTTTAACCAATATCTTGTTGACGTGGTAAATATCCCGAGTTAATAAAAATAACGGTTTTAATTTCAAATTTTAAACGAAAATTTATTTTAATCACTTGGACACTTAGCTTTAGCAAGTATGTCTTACATACTGTTTTCTATTGCTTACGCGAATGTCACATATTATGATACTTCTATGGGCTTTTTCGCGTCTTATAAAGATTTCACGTGCCCGTCGTTTCGGATACTTTAGCGACCAAGTCACGGGAGAAACTTGATTACTACCGCGATAATATACATTCACAGTTCACAGTCGTAGATATTATCATGGGGGAATAAAAGGGAGTGATAACACAGTTTCACCGATTTCATCCTGCTTCTTTTCTCGTGAAGCCGCTTTACGGTGTCTCAGAAAGAAGGCGGTGTTATTAAAATTGAATAGAATAAACACTTATTAAGGAATATTTATACACTGCTAATTAATCTTAGTACTGGCACTGATATTTATCGTCTTATGATCAGGATCGGTAACAGGAATAAGATGTCTGGACTTTTTTCAGGTTAACGGTTATATTCATATTATAATGAAACAACTTTTATCGCGGTTTAGGTTTTTTATATGCCTGACGTTTTGGATACATTACAGCAACCAGGATCTCAGGAGGACTGTGGAGTCCCTCGGGCATATAAAAATCTGAATAAACTTCGATAAAGTCCGTTAAAGTGGTTTCATTATAAAACTAAAAACATAGGAAAACAATATGTTATAATCATAGGTGAAACTAGCCACTTCATGTTGATGTGATCGTTTGTCTATCCAACTCAAATAAAAAAATGTTTCACTTACTAGTTGATTAACCTTTGGTGAGTTAACCGCTAGTTTCATGTAATCGATGCTTTATATTTCATCACGCGACGACTTGTTAATTGTAGTTGAATTATAAGTGGACTGGACATGGTAGTATAATAGGTATATGGTATAATCACTCGAACCATGTCAGTTACTGTATGTACTTACTGTATGCTATGTATTCCTTACACTTCCACTCATTTTCACAAACAATACTTTGAGATGTCACAGTACTCTCGAACGCATAGGGTCATTCAAATCAATTCATAGACAATACTTAAATGAAATCTGCAACTGTGCGTCTGTCAAACCTATATAAAACCTGACTATTACCAGGAGCGCATAGATAAAAGCGTTCTTTGCATAGTGTTGTTTCATTACATAGCCAAGTACGCTTCTTGAATATGGGTGTTTGATACACAGATTATAAATCCATCAAATTGTCTGCTCTTAGCTTAAATATATTAGTACAATCATATAATGTTATGATATACCATGATCATTTTCAAAATTTTCCCGTCCACTGTTACAAAGGCCTCTTTCAGTGAGTGCCAAGACGGCCGACCCTTACAACTAGGAACGGCCACTGCCCCTTCTTCCTAATATTATTAAAAGCAAAAAAATAGTACAAAATAAATATAAATTTTCCTCAAGCGAGGAAAGAAGGGAACATTTCCGGGGGCAACGTAATTGTACACCAGCCCGGGTTCTCATAGACGTCACTAATTGATCCCTAGAATTAACGAACCATTGTAATTCTATGGCACGACCTTCACAATTAACAGAAATGTAACCTCGGCCAAGAAATTAACTTAACTCGTACCTAAATGATCCAATTAAGCAACGAAATACAAAAATAGGAGAAAAAAAGACTACAATTGTAGACAGGTTTTATGGAATATTACGTACACCCAAAAAAATATTTACCATTAGAGAGAAAACACGTAAAAATAATCCTTATTTCACTAATGATTTCTTTCTTAAACTTCCTAATAATGAGGTAAAATAATGTCTAATTTTTCAATTATTGTGTTCCGACATTATTTATTTATGAAAATTGATATGTCGAATAATATTGTTCCAATTTTGATCCGACAAATAATAAAATCTAACTAACTATAACGGTCTAAAAATATACTTAATCTAAACTAACGGTCTATTAATATTATGTATTATAAAGGTGTTTTATTTTTTTCTGATTTTCAATCGCACCCCAAATATTGAAATTTTTGAAGTGAAAATTTCTTTATTGAACAATCTTTTCATGATTAAAAATCATGAAACTAAGACGTCAGACTGAACAAAAATCATGAAACTCGTGACAATGACGAGTGACAGTCACTGAACGCTTTCGAGCGATTCACATTACGGCAGTTTAAAAATAAGAAATTTCAAAATTGTAGTTTTTATATCTTGAAACTTCATAGTCTTAATTTCCAGATAAAGGTTTTCGCTTTATATATTTTTAACACACTTTTATTTGCTTCATCTATATCTATTTTTGCAGGGAAATATTTAAACGTTCTGTATTATGTGTATCTGTATAATGTGGTTCTGTGGTAATAAATATTTAAACTTCAAATGAAATTGAAAATATTGTACCGACCTAAATGTAATAATTCAATAAATTTTCTTCGATATCCTGATCAGAACAATTATGATAAAAAATCCAAAAAAGGCATAAGACACGCAATTTATCCATATTACTAGTGGTGGTTTTTAGTTTCTAACTCATTCTCATTGTTCTTTTAAAAGACTAAAAACCGTAAAAGCTTATAATTAAATGTATGTCAATTTTGAAAATTGTTATTATTTTTTGTTGGATCTGGACGAAGCAGCTATGAAAAAATATCCCATAAATAATAACATGTATGTATGTTTGTCACAGATGAAGGAAAAATTCATAAAATCGTGCAGTGGACTCGCAACGGCGACAGCCAGTCAGCTCTACTTGACATTTTCGACGTAACTCCCGGCGAACCTATTCAGGTATGTGCTAAAGAATAAATTGCATTTTACCATTCGCTTTCGCATTTGGACGTGATAAAATTGGTATTAATGTTTTGTGTTCACGATCATTGCTCTCAATACTATTTAAAATAGTTTTAATTTCGAATATATAATAAGTAAAAAAGTATATATAACGTACACCACGTTATATATATTAAAAATCCTTTCATTTGCTGTAACCAATAATTGAAAAATTTATGAAAATTTATATATACATGAATATTAAACCCGTTTTATGATTATAAAACGGGTTTAATATTATGTTGGATAAATTCTGATATTCTTTATTTGCCTGCATGAAAGTGTAGTCGAAACATATAAATAAATACTTTGCTTTTCACATAATATTTGATCCTTATCATCATCAGCCTTTATTAGTCCATTGACGACCACAGGCCGCGTCAAAGAGCGCAAATACGACACTCCTGACGCCAATACGACTTTGGATTACAGGCCCTAGAAACATAATACTTATAATTTTTTATTTTGTCTTGCTCTCTTTTTATATTATATTTTTAAATGCAATGACTTGATACCTAGTGCCTACACTGCTTGGGTCTTAGCATATGTAAACTATATTAACTTTGTAGGCCATGGCGCTATCGCGGATCCACGGCTCGCTGTACGCATCCTCCGACCAGCGGGTACTGCAGCTGCGACTGGCGCTGTGTGCGCGGCGGTACGACGCGTGCGTGCGCTGCGCACGCGACCCTTACTGCGGATGGGACAGAGAAGCGGGCGTTTGCAGAGAATACATGCCTGGGTTTGTAGTTCTTTTTTTCATGTTATAGACATCATCGACGTAAATCTTATACTAATATATAAAACTGTAGTTTGTTTGTTTGAACGCGATAAGCTTAGAACTATTCGACGGGTTTGAAAGATTATTTCAGTTTTACATAGGTCTTTATGCTAGCTTAGCTATGTATGATCCCTCTTAATCTGTGAAAACCTGTAATTAGCCTCCTTTTACTATTCCTATTCTATATATGTATATGTCGTAGTATGATTTGATAAAACGTTTTTTTGCGAAAATACTAGGGATTTTGCGAAAACACGGATAATTAGACATTGGAATTACATTTCTCAATCTTACTGAAAAAAAGTAGGGTTTTTGCAAAAATACCAGTCGCCTTAGGAAGATTGAAAATCCTTAACTCTGATTGGCTTGATTTTGGTTGACAGGCAAACTCTTGATGCGATTGGTTCATATTTAGCCTTGTAGGTTCGAGTATACAATAGGATCCCAGACAACGTTCAAAATCCTTCCATCAATAAATTTAAGAAATTTATTAAAGAAAGTTTGTTTTTACCACACAAATAGGATATAACAAAGTAAGTCTTAATGGAAGATACCACGCGATGGGAATAGGGCGTTCCTCCCGGGAATTTCAGGATAGCATTTAAATTTGTAATAGAATATTTGAAAAGATTAGTTCCACTGATTTTGCTTCGCCGGTTCTTCGTGGTACTATTTTGAATAAAAAAAATCAATTTTTAATTTTAAAGGGCAAGAAAAGGCGATGCCTTTGATTTATAGTCTCTTTGCTTTTTTTCTAAACAATTTAGTTAAAATATAAACTAGTGACCCGGGGAACACATCAATCACAGAAAATTGATCAGACCTTAACTACTTTAAATAATCAAAAAATAGCTAACAATAGGATAATAGGATAAAATATTTCTTAACCTTACTAAAAATACTACCACGAAGAAATATATTCTATCGATCTATTGAATACTGTCGCCATTTTGAAACATGCATGTATTAGCAGCAATCATATTTTTATGGGGCACGATGGAAGAACACTTGCTTTCGCTTATTATATTTCGAATTTATGCCGCTTTATTATATTTCGAATATTTGACGATTTGCAACCGTAAGGCTCTGATATAGAAATTTAAACCTTTCATTGTTATTTTATATTAACTGTTGCACGCAACTTTGCCTGCGTCAACTAATATTTAAATCGTGTCCCTAACTTTTTGAAAATTTAATAAAGCCTATGTTCACCGGGGTTAGTGTAACTTTCCAACAGTGAAAGATTTTGTCGAATCGGTCAATTAGTTTCGGAGCCTATTCAATACAAACAAACAATCAAATCTTTCCTCTTTATAATATTAGTATAGAAGTATAGATTAGAAGACAAGAAATAAAATAAATGTTAATATTTGAAACACACTATAAATCAAAACTTAATAAATTTTACTGTTTTCTGAGTATCCGTGTCTTTTTTCTATTTTTGTATTTGAAAAATCATTCTTTTTACCATTTATTTATAAATAATTGATTTCACGACATTTCACGTGAATTCCTGTTAACACATTTCATATTTTTACAACGGATAAAAAACACAAAAGAAATCGAGACACAAAGGGGAGCTTATCTAACGTTTAAGAAAACACAAATACACCATAGCTTAAAAACGTAAAGCTGACATACTTCCTTCGCAAATAACACAAAAAAATATATTATAAAAAAAATATTTTTATTTTCCTTTAAAAACTCGACAGGGGTCTAAAACCTTTTTATGACTAAAATTTATTGTAAAACTAATAAACTATTTTATGACTTGATCGCATTCAGTCTGTTGCATGTCATGATACATGCCATTAGTTGATCAGACACTTTAGTGTTATGCATGCGATGTTGGTTTATGGACAATTAAAATATTTTCCAAGAATGACAACGAATCTTTATGACATACGAATGTTGTAAAATGTATTAAACTTATAATTCATACTGTCACGAAACCATTTAATTAATATATCAAGTTTTATTCTTTGACTGAAAATGTTTACTATAGCTTTTTTACATAATTTCGACAGTTTTTTTTTTAATTTTGGTGCTATTATTATTGATATTTCTTAACAATTGGTTATTTTTACAAGAAACCTCCAAATTTATAAGAGTTACGTGTGTTAACTTATTTAAGTTAGATCAACGCAGTGTAATTATTCATACATTTCTTTTGATAAAAACTTCTTTAGCCGCCTTGAGCACGATTTGGTAGAGAAAATTCCTATAGGTTTGCGTCACCAACATGCGACGGTATGTTTTTTTTTAATTCAAATTTAAAATTTTATCATTTTAAAATTTCAAGAAGTTTTCACTTCTGTCGACAATCTCTATGGCTGTTTTTGTTGTGCATTTTAAGTATGTACTTACAACATATATTAGATCAAATCTAAGCTAGTGTTAGATATTGTAGACATCGGTTAGTCTTTATACAATATGGTTTTAGTTTCATATTTATAATGAATGAAGAATTTATTAAAGTCTGTAATATGTCCAGAGAGCAAAGTGTGAAGTTAAAATAATAATGTACAGTAAGTTAATTAATTTACAAGAAAAGCTTATTGCTTGGTTTCTTTCGTGACTAATATTGTATTAACTTCTGTCGGGACCACTAACAGTATAATATCATTAGAAATATAGCTTATTTCACTTGTTCAACGTTTTTCTCGTCTTAGGTTTTAAAGTATTAGTAAAACACAAGTTATTTCAAAAATGTGCTGCACAGAAAACGGCACGTGAACTCAGTCTAAATTCAGCCACTCGAATATTTAGAATTTTAAACCATTTTTTTTTTTGTCTTGGAGTTTGATTAATTGGCATTTTCTAACAATGATTCGTACTCTCGTAAGAAATGTGCTAGTCTACAATACCGAAATATCAAACTGCATGATAACCATGGCAAATATCTCATTTTTAATAATTTGTATAAAAACAAAACCAGACAAGCGCAAGTCAAACTCACTCACTCCTAAAAACCAGATCACAACTTAACTGCTTATTTTTTTTTAGCTTACATTGTTATACGCTTTCTCATCATTTATTTATCTCAGATAAGGCTCATGGACCCATGTCGGGACTCACACTTGGTAAATCCACTATCCCACTAGTTCCCAAGTGAGTGCCTTCAACCGTTTTTTAAGAGTTCCGGATCTGAAAATATTTTGAAACCGAGCTCGTCAAATTTCATGATACTATTCCAGTAGAAAGTCTTCTATAGATTTTAGTTTGACAGGCAGATAGACAAAGCGCTAAAGAGACCGGTTTTTCAATTTAAGGGCCAAAAAAATTACCTAAAATATACCATCATCATCTGCCTAGCCTTTTCCCAACTATTTGAGTCGGCTTTCAGTCTAACCGGATTCAGTTGAATACCAGTATTTTACATAGAGCGACTGCTTATCGGACCTCCACAACCCAGTAGTTACTGGGTGATACGGTATCCCGCGGTAAGACTGGTTGTCAGATTCTCGGGCTTCTGACGACCCGTAACGACTGTCAAAGATCCACGAATGACAGCCGAGACCAACGGCTTAATGTGCTTTCCGAGGCACGGAGGAGTCTCGGTATGTAAAGATGGTAACCCATCCACGGATCAACTTCGGCAAGCGTTGCTTTACCTGGTGGATCGATCCGCGCGGCTGTTACCACTGCGCCGCGAGCTCATCCTAAAAATATACCATAGCTAACATGAAATCGTTTACAGGTTAACACAAGATGTGGCCAACGAAACAGCAGACATATGCGACTCCTCGATAGCCAGGAAGGCCGTGTCGGCGACGTGGGGGCAGAGCCTGCACCTCGGCAGCTTCGTCAAGATGCCGGAGGTGCTGCAGCCGAGGGCAGTGTCTTGGTACCATTATTCCAAGGAAAAGGGACGGCATCCTATTACGTTTAAGTAAGTGAAATTATCTAAGATCGGTTTGAGTGCATTTTACAATAGAAGTAAAGATTATAATGAAACAACTTTAACAGATTAATAAAAAATGTTAATGCCTGACCTACGGATTATTTACAGCAACCATAAAATCCGTAAAATCCAGGTCACATATAGTCCATAAAAGTTGTTTCATTATAATCATAAAATACTCGATTACAACAATAAAAAAACGGATGATATTTATATTTCAAACTAATTCAAACCACCTATGTGTGTAGTCTTCTACAGTTAGGCATTACCAGGAGATCACTGGCAGAGCTGGTTCACTCAAAAGTGACAACTAGTCCGAGGGCTTTATTAAAAATATTATCTACAAGCCGCGCCCCACGGTTTCACCCGCGTACTTCTCGTTCCCGTGGGAGTACTGTGATAAATTATAGCCTATGTGTTATTTTCATGTATAAGCTATATTATTGCAAAATTTCATTAAAATCCATTCATCATTTTTTACGTGAAAGAGTAACAAACTTTCGCATTTATATTAGTAGGATTTCTTTTTAAATTTACCCGTTTCCTCCGTTTTGAACATCATATTTGCCATTGTATTATCATTCATAGTATTTATCATCATTGCAATAATCAAGCCATGAAAAATCGTTAACAAAATACGATACGATGTTAATGTAAGATGACCAAAAAGTAAAATAGTTTTTCACGCTTAATGTAAATTATAGAACAATCAAATCAAAATCAAATGATTCCAAACAAAACAATCAACAACAAAATATAAATTAACTCCTTTATCAAAACAAAAGATATCAAAGAATCATTTGAAACATTAGAATACACATTAATTAAAACATTTCAGTACACCGACGGTAATTAAAATACAAGGGAATCGAATGGGCATGATCGATGCGTATTCGAAACTATATTTGCTCTGCGTAATCGATTTAATATCGATAATCATGATGGAGCCATCCCGTTAATGATTTATTGCGTGCATTCAACGGCCATGGGATTTTGGGATATTGTTGTGAAAACATTATTATAATTTATATAATAATAACTACATAGTAATTTACATAGCAACAAGCGATTTATAGAGCACACGGAATAATCGTAGTGAAATTAAGCAATGACTTGTAATCTTCATACTAGAATCACAAGTTTAAATTCAGCCTACACAAATTGTCTGATAGATATATGATAGTAAACCATGGTTATATTTTTTTTTTTTATGTTATCTGCACCTGGCATATTTTAATCTACGGAGTACGGCATTTGCCTTATGTTCATATCCCTCCCTTATGTATAGTACTAGCTGTTACCCGCAGCTTCGCCCGCGTGAACTTAAGATTTACAGATTTATCATGTCTGATATTATAATTTATATTCCACCATACATAGTTGATACACTACGGCCTTGGACACCAGAGAACCGCCGCGCCCGTTGGATACACCGCAATACGATTTATTTTCTCGCGTATTATTTTGATTTTGCCATATCTCCTAAAGTATTCATTTAATTTGCATGATGTAAATGGGAAAAATAATCTTAATGAAGTGCTCAAGCTAATTAACTGATTTAAAATGATAAGGATTCATACCGTATTTGTGTAAATAACTTTCAAATTATCGCGTTATAATTGTCCAATTTTTTAAAGTATTAAATAGATATAGTATGATATCCCTAAGAGATAGACATATGCCATCGCGGACTTTTTTGTAGACCTATTTAAGATACACAATTCCACCATACATTATTTTGTTATATCTCAAAGGGTTTAGGCAGCGTTTTCGTTGAAAACTCCCAGACGGCCTATTTTTTTCCGACCCCTCCAACAATTATTGTTATATCTTAGCTAATGTATATAAAAACCTAATAAATTATATACATAAACCTTCCTCTTGAATTGCTCTATCTATTAAAAAAAACTGCATCAAAATCCGTTGCGTAGTTTTAAAGATTTAAGCGTACAAAGGGATATAGGGACAGAAAAAGCGACTTTGTTTTATAATATGTAGTGATGTAATTAATGGGTTCCACTGAATTTGTTTCACCAGTTCTTAGTGGGCTAGTTTAGAGAGTTGTAAATAGATTAAAAATGTTTTACACAACCGTATTCAAAACATTTAACAACATTAATTAAAAATAATTTATTTCAAAAAACTTCATCGAAGAATCGATGGTAACATTTCGAATTTAAATTAAAGACCCTTCACGTCACTTCACCAACTTGAAAACCGATTTTATTTTCCTACCAGTATCTGCCCAGTAAGGACCAACACTTTAATGGAAAATCATACCGGCTGACAGCATAATTATTTTCAACTTCAAATATTTTTCGAGGCGGAAATTAACATTACAATTTCTTTAATTAGTGGTGAGTCTCGAAATTAATACCCAGACATGCAAGAACTCATTGTGAATGAATCTGTTGTCATATACTTTTATGCATAAGCTTCTTTAAAAACATTAAAACTATTGACTCTGAAATTCAGTTTCTTTATATCTTTCACGTATCGTTTTATAATAACTAATGACAGATAAAGCTCATATTTTCTTAAATACAGAAAATGGTCAAAACAGACCACATTCCATCATTATCTTCGACATTGACTTTTTTATAGAAGACCTTGATTTAAGATAGTTACTATTTAAAACAAAAATGTATAATATTATTATTTTCTTTTTACCTTAATAAGTATTTTTTTTATTACATGGCGCTCGATATTTCATTGTCTACGAATGCGTTATTGGGTATTGTGATAAATATTCCGCTATAAATAATTTTGATTGTTAAAATAACCTGATACCAAGATGTGTATAATTGATATCGGCGATAATTACAATAATAGTCTGGACGAATATTCCGCTATTATCTACGTGACCGATTGCTCTTGATTACAGGCTATATCCTTTTTCGAGTGGTTGATGAGATCGTCTAGACTTAGCCCCCGTTACACCACACGAGCCCACACGAGCGCTTAAAAACCGTCGCGGCAAAATCTGACGTCGGCTTGAGTTACGAGTTTGGCATGCTAAATTCGATTTAACGTCAACCGCTCAACGTCTAAAATCCAACAGTACTCTATAAAAAAGCGTTTTAAAAACGCCTTCGTGTGAATATATTATATGTGTCCATATGTCTAATTCAAATGCTCGTGCGAACGGGAGCTTAGTCGTATCTTGTCGTCGGTTTAAATTTGAATATCATAATTTGTACAATTAAAAAAATACAGCTAACAATAATGATGAGTAAAATTCAAAATCATTCAGAACCATCAAACTGTTTTTGTATTAGTCAACAATCTTAGCGGTGGGAGGGGTACACTGAGCCCCGCTCCCAGCTGCACGGGTAGGTATCATTTCCTTGCTTTGTATTCCCCTAAACCGCTTTATTGTATTTCGGAGAGAAGGCAAGAACTGCAGTGTAATTACTGACGCTGAGACTTAACATCTTATGTCCCAGGTTAGACCACATACAAATGAGTTGCCCGGGCTAGTTTCGAGTAAACTAGTTAAATTCTCTGCGACAGTCGTAGGTAGCGCATCTCAGTTTGCTTAACCAATTAACAAAAAATTTGTTACCTAACCCAGCATGCAGCTCCGTCATGTACGGGCGATACTAAACTATATCTTTTTACCTACAGGTCATCGATCAAATATACCCTAGATACACTGTTACCTACAAATCCAAATCGAAAACATGTCCTATGCTACGCCATTACTAAGTTGCAAGTTAAAAAGTAAAAGTCAAATTCTTTTTCTTTTATTTGCGTCCCTTTCCTTAACAATAGCGTTCTATTTTCAATACCGGGGTTTCGCACTTATGGAATTACAGAATGCGCTCATCGCGGAAATCGTAAAAAATTATTACCAGAAACCAAACTCACAATTGTGCTTAGAGCACAATTGGATCGAGAACCTTTTTTAGCGTTCGTGCGGTACGTTGCATATATTTGATCGATGCTACAGGTACAATTGAAAGTTCTAGACCGCTAGTTCAAAAAACCCAACTAATAATGAACTTTTTTGCAGTAAACCTGAGAAATATATTGAGACGTCAGAACACGGGCTGCTGATAATCTCGGTGAACGAAAACGACGCAGGCAGATACGACTGTTGGCTAGGAGGGTCCCTGCTGTGTTCCTACAACATCACTGTTGATATACACAGGTAAAGTCTAGATGTACTGTCATAATTCTCTTCACTTACCTTTATTGGTTTGCATTCAGAAAATAACAATAAGAATTCATCATCATCATCATTTTCAGCATAGGCCTCCTTCAATGAACGCCAAGACGACCGATTTGTGAGGAACGGTCAATTTTAAAATAATATATATTTTTAAATTGACCGTCTTATATAATATATCTTAAAACCTCTAAAATGCAATCCAATATTCATATTGAAGTGAAGGCCTAAATGCGTCTTAAATTCATAGAATGAGATGAGTACATCCGGATTTTAGGCATTAATCAATTTTACTTTATCTGGTATTAATAAAAACTGACCTCAAATCTAGGCCAATCTGGAAACTTTAATTGTTTAACTTCTTACAACTTATAATTGCTTAAAATATTCAGGTGTTCAAAACATTTATTTTACGTGCCTCATAACTTTGTAATAATTGAGATTAATTTTAGATGCTCACCGCCGGAGAAGAGTAACGAGTACCAAAAGATTTATTCGAATTGGTGCCACGAGTTCGAAAAGTACAAAACAGCCATGAAGACCTGGGAGAGGAAACAAGAGGTAAGTTAAAATCAATATTTCAAAATGGAATAAGAATAAGGAAACATGTTTGTACAAATAATAATATAATATCTATGGACGCTTTTACACCACGTCAATCTGGTCCCGTAGTAAATTGACAGCAATGCTGTCGAGCGTGAGGAGATAGGGAAAAAGAAGGCAACGCATCTAATAGTCTCTAGTTGTGTGGATGTTTATGGACGTCTATAGTCGCCAAAAGGCTTCATCTGTTCATTTACCCCTCTAAGTAAGAAAAAAACTATAACATACACAGCTGATTAAGAATACCCTATCCTGTAGAAATTGTAAAGACGTTCCAATACATATCAGATTGCTATCAAAATAACCAAAGGTTATCATGGCAATGTAATCTTGATTGCCCTAATAGATTTCCAAAAGTATTCATTCATTACATTAAAGGAAAATACAGTTTCCAGTTATTATAAGTTTTGCTAAAGTTCGAAGTATGGGAAGGGTTCTTATTTAAACATTGACCTACCGTAAAGGAGTTGAGAGCCTACAAAGGCAAGGGTTACGGGGTCTGCATAAATTGTTATTTTACGACCAACGTAGCTACTTTAAAGCTTTAGCATTTATAGTAGTTAATTTTAAAATATAGATACAAGATGAGCTGAAAATTTTTATCATAAAATAATATAACATACTCCCTATGTCTCTCTCTCAACTCTTTATACATTTATTAATATTATATTTAATCATTTAACAGAAAACCCGAAGTCATGTCATCCACTATAAAAATTAAAACCGTTTTCTTAGACACTTTCCAACATTGATGCTTCTCAAACGAATTTATGAATTTGCTCATATTTGCCAGGCTGATTGATGTTGGCAATTGTAAGTCACAATTGCCAATTTGATCACATAACATACTTATTATGCTTCTACAATAATTAATTAGGCTTAATTTGAGGTGTATTAGTTACGATGATCATTATGATCGCCTTTTTAAAAAAAAGAAAATTTCAAATAACGACTTATAGCTAGAAAGACATGTCAAAGTAACTTTATACGTCGGTTACAATTGCATTAAGCCCCCCTCGTATTATGGCACGTCAATCCTTATTTCAAAACTATGCCATGAAGTGTCGCCACCCCAAAACACAATTTGAAAATAGCCTATAATTTTACTACAAAAATCTAGAACTTTCAGAGAAAAATGCTTTCAAAGGAAACTTTAGCTTTACTATGTCAGATTTGAATTTCGAACGAGACTAAAAATATGATTTCACATTTCAGCAATGCGCAAGACTGAACGACTCCAACCAGAACACTCATCCGAATGAAATAGTGTGATAGCTTCTAAACATCGCCTATCTCATGTTTCAATCGGTCAACTTCTACGCTGGAGTTATACCGATACCCTACGTCTCGGCTGCCTTGAAGTATTTTAACGTGTTCTCTTGAGGATCCGAACCGAACTGAAGTGTCTCCAATAAGTGAAGCTCAAGATAGTGTTAGTGCCCCTAAGGTTTAGTGAACAGTGGATACAATGGCAACATGAGAAGGTGATTCAAAATTTAAGACATTTGACAAACCCGATAGCTTAGTTGGCTAAAATGTACGCTTCTTTGGATGTGAATTAGACGTTTAGTATGTGAATGGAAACTTACGGTATGAAAACATTGCCTGAACCGCATTTGTAGTACTGATATTTATGTCTTATTTATTAAACAATTCCTATAAACTATTTAGAGTGTAATATATTGTTTTGATGTCTTTGCATTTTAGCCTTTTGTTACAAGAATAATTATTTATTAAATTCTGTGTTGTAAAGTCGATTAATCGAATAGAAAATGTTTATCGATTTTAATCATTTAAATGTATACTTATAGGCCAATGTTTAATCCATTTTATTCAAGTTATTTACCCTCAACAACGGCGTGGTGTAGTGCTATCAGCATTTAACACCCTGTAAATTCTGGCGCAGATTTCGAGAGGGTGCAGCGATCATTATATTAGGGTTGTCACCAAGTGTTTAATCGATTATAAAACACACAAATCGATATTTTTATTTATGTACGTTAAAGTTTAAGCACACGTTTACAACACAGAATAAATGTAACATAATATTTCGCAATTATCATAGAATATTTAATTTCATCTGCCATGATTAAGTTTGTTAATACCGAAATGATCGAGATACGTAGCCTTTTACGTACTAATGAGTGAACAGAATACGTATAGCTGTCGGTTGCCGCCGTAATTTCAAATCTCCGAGGGTTGTGGGAGGGCTCGCCTCATTATTTTTCCCCTATTTGTGTAAATAGTTACCTAATTTCTGTTCTCTACTTATAAGTGTACGTATAGAATGCACGTCCCTAAACGTAAAAATATAATTTAAGCCTGTGATATATTATGAAATTCATTTAGAGAATATAATTTTAAGTGTTTTTTAAATTACATGCGTCGCATTGAAATATGTAAACTAATTCTGAAAAGTAAAAATCACTAAATTTTGATATGTACTTCACAAACAATGAAACAGCTAAACAGATAAATTCCTAATCACTGCCATAGAAATATAATAACGATTAGCTAAGTCATTGATATGCAAAAAAAATATTTTGATTATGATTATTTGACTGATACCAGAAAAAAAAAGATTAATGATGCGGATTGAAGGCTGGATTACACGGAGTCTTATGTCTTCATTAAGCCTAAGTTGCGTCTAATCCAAGCTTACTCCTATCACCTTCAAATATCCAAAAATACCACAAATCACCGACAAAGATTATAAATCTTATCTAACGCCAAAAATGCTCGTCATTTTATCTTATTACAAAAGATAAGAAAAGTAATTATCCATGTCATCATAACTTCATTAGGCAAATTATATACTTTTCATGTATTCATATTTTTTTGCATATCAGTGGCATTAAAAACTACTAGGAATTTTACCATAATTTTTATTTGTACGTTTGTGAATATACGGTTGTTTTAGAATTGTATAAAGTAAACATAATTCAAAAAGGCAGCAATAACTTTTACTGTGTATTCAAATGCTTGCTCATTTTAATGTATGCTAGATATACGGAATGCAAATTTGATTGAAATGAACTTTTAAAATCATTCCAAAAGTCACGTATTATAATACGTTAAACCATGTATCAAATAGGTTTAACCTATATACCTGAGGAAGGAAAATGCCTACATTTATCAAATCTAATGATTATTTTTCAAGTATCACTTTTTAGGCGCCATTTTGAATTTCATAGACAATGCAATTCTATTAATAATTTTGATTCCATTGGTGTTCCTTTAGCTCAGCTTTATAAAGATTCCGTCTGTCTACGCATACACGATTTTAATATATATTTTAAAGTGAAAATATATTAGAATAGCCAGTGTTTTAGAGAATATTTCGCATATTTTTGTACAAAATTGTGTCTATGGTGCGTTTAGATGGTGTAAGTATCTAAGTAATTTCACGTATCATCCTACTGGTACCTATCGTAACTTAGTTCAACTTCATATCATAACTTACTGTAAGAGCTTGTAATATACACATGGACTTGTTAAAACGTAGCCACTAATACACTAGGCGTACTAACCTACGTACAAGACCATTCATCATCACTATTTATTATACTTTTTTCTTATAAACGAATCGCAATTAATAAAAAAAAGAAATATATTTTATATAGATGTATAAACAATAGAAATATTTGGGTCAAACAAAACTATTTTCTTTTTGTTTAAATTATTAGTTAAGATATTAATAAAGCCGGCCATAATAATAGAGAAAGATATACGAAAGCTATTCGAGTTTCTGTAACTTTTTTTATTTACATTCAATTACATTGAAAAAAAAATCTACATTTTTTTACGGTTGCCATTTGTATTTAATACTATGAATTAAGAAGCTTTGCATTCTCGTCTAACTATTGGCAGAATGTCGAATCCAATTACTTGTCAAAAATAACAACCATATGAAGCTATTTTGATATGACGGAAAATAATACTGTCTACCAATATAAGCCCTTAAATAAATAGGTCCTTTTGCTTTTCGTAATAAAGTTAAGTCATAATAATTTGTTTTTAATACCTGCCAGAAGTTAATATATTCGTCTATTCTAGGCGAGAATGTATCATAACACACACATACATTCATTGAAATATAACGACCAAATAGTAATTCATTATTACTGCCACTATTTTTTTTTAAGGTAATCAAATTAATACGCAAAAAAATGGCAACCCAAGTTACTTTACTAGGTGCTTAATCATTTAAACATTTCACACGAAATATATTTTCTAACTCATATCATGGTGTATATATTGAATCGAAATAGGTATAATTTAGTTATAAATATCTGAGCTTCGTCGTTTATTAAAATTATGTACTACCTAAGAATCGGTACTTAAGTAATTTAGTGATAATAAAAGATATCCCACCCTGGGATTATCTTTCGCAATAACTATAGCTAAATACTTACTATTGTCTGTACTATTTAAATAGCACTGTAAATTTCACATGTTACTATACTGTATAAGTTAAATTTCAATGTAGAATAAGATTTTATATATTAAATCTATGAAATGTATCTTGCATTGTGTGATTTTTATTTCTCACAATTCCACAAACCGTTTTACATATAGTTGATGTGAGCATTTGCCTCGTTACAATCTTAGAGTTTTGAACGTCCCGTTATATTTTTATTCTGAACTAGTTTCGCCCCGCTGTTTCACTTGCTTACTACCGTTCCCGTGGGAGTACGGAAATTTTTTTTGGAAAGGTCTAAACTTTTTTTTGTCGACCACTTACAATCAGGTGGCACGTCTGTCATTTTGCCTATTCAATTACTAATCTAAAAAAGTACGTAACACAAGCAGAGCATACGAATCAAACAAAAAAAAATCGAACAAGCTTTTCAATATATAACTTTCGTAATCAGACAACTTTTATATTAATGTGAATATAATGAACGTAGCTATAAACTGAAATATTCACATAAAAAGTTGTAAGTTGTTGTATTGTATTTAGAATTCGAATTTGATTAAATAATCTTCAACATCACACCAACAACAATCATCATCAACATCAACCTTTTATGTTTTCTTTTACTTAATCAACATCATTGTCATCATCGCTAGTACCCTTCTTTTCTTTTTACTGTTTACTTAATAATAATCGTTTTTATTTGACACAAAATTTATATATGCTATATTTTCTACGCTAAAATTGAAAATCACAATTAAAGCTACAATTGACTTATTCTATCTTCATGTATAGTCCTGTACAAATGTAGACTTATAACTCAGGAGAATGGACGGCTGAGGAGTTAATAATTTATAGTAGTATGTATAAAAGTTGAGGCCTCGTTACGAAGTGTTGATCGGCCATCAACCAGGTTCAGGCCTTGCCGTGGCGGTGGGGCTCTGTAGCCCAGGGTGACCCTGACACCTTGGGCGAAGCGAATTGAGCCGATGGGTCTCTTTGTATCCCTCTTATAAGAAGAGGGGACAAAAGAGTAGGGGGCAAAGGGTGAGGATGGGAACCTCACCACATCGTACTGTCCCTAAGTTCGGAGTGGTTGTTCTGTGTTGCGGAACAACCGCTCTGTGGAGGTGGCGTCGGTCCCCTGAGGGACTGACTAGCCGTCGAGGTGCCCTGTTGCTTGTAGATCCGGGGCACCTCACCAAAGGCATGCCGCCTGGTGGCACTCGCCGGGTTTGAGAGCTGCGTCCACTTACTATCTTTCAGGCGCAGCGAGTCCCACATACCTGCCTGGGGAGACCCACTCCCCTGCAGGATGAGTCAGTGCATTTCCCGGCGTAAAAGAAAAAAGAAACAGAAAAAACAAAGGGAAGACGATCTCCGTGCATAGACTGGTCCGCGCTAGATGCGAGTTGAGGGGTTTGTCTTGGTTTTCATTTCTATCATATTGTACCCTATTACCTATTAAAGTAAGCATTAAATTAGCTAATTTAATGCTACAAAAGTAAACTTTTGCAACATTTTGTATTAATGAATTCAACTGCATATAAAAATTTTCGTAGTAGATGCCCTAGTGAAATTCCCGTACTTATTTCTCATAACCATAAAAATTTGACCACGTAATAGAGTTTATATTACTAAGAATATCCTTTTCTATCAAGCTTAAAAATTATAAAATACATTATTCATTATAATGAAACAACTTTTACGGATTTTATCGCGGTTTATTTAGTTTTTTACAATCCCGACGTTTCGGACACTTTACAGCAACCATGGTCACGGGAGTACCATGTTGTCCAACAAGGAGCAAGGAGTCCTCCCGTGACCATGGTTGCTGTAAAGTGTCCGAAACGTCGGGATTGTAAAAAACTAAATAAACCGCGATAAAATCCGTAAAAGTTGTTTCATTATAATGAGTGAAATTCGCGTAAACATAAGAATACATTATTCATGTATTAGACATACACGATCCTGGAAAAAATTGTACAATTTGTAAAGCTATTGAAAATACGTAGAGCGCGTTTGAAGTAAGACGTTTAAAATAGTGTCAATTCATCAAGTCCCATACCGGGTTGACATTTTCGTCATAACAGGGGTATGGGGGTCCACCCCTGACCAAGGGTGTATAAAAAGGGAGCGTAATTATATAGTGCCACTAAACTAATTTCACGATACATTGCCTGCCAAATCTGTGCTTGGCACCGCCTCGCCCGCCGACGAAATGTGATTTTTCCTTCATAAACGCCTGATTACTATTGTTATACGCTATTTCGTATGAATTGGTAATACCACACTGGTGTTTACGCAAATTACCCTTGTTCCGAACTTGGCATGGCGTGATAGAAATTATTTTAATAGAATTATGTTGCGAATCGTCATAGCATTTCGAAAATACCGTACAAAAGTATTATTTGCGTTAATGGTTAAATAATTAGTACCTGGTTGACCGAACATTTGCTTGGATTTTTTCTTGCAAAATAATAAACTTGAAAAAAAATGAAAATAAAGTCGGATTGAACTGGAGATTCAAACCAGGCTCTTTTCGGATCATAATCGCCTTATTTGCCCACTTAGCAAAATGATATTTTAGTTTTCTAGTATCTTTCTTAGTATTCTAATGATATTTTTTCATTGCCTCAAAACACGGAAAAACTATTTTTTTTTTAGATGAATCCTAGCTAGATCGATTTATCGCCCTTTTTAGCCCGTGTATACAAAATTTCATGATAATCGTTGGAGCCGTTTCTGAGATTCAGATTTTATATATTATATATACCTTTAAACGAGCAATTTTTTTGAATTACACGTTTAAAGGTATAAGATAAGATGTAAGAAAATAAACACAGACAAATGAAAGATGCTCTTAGAGAGCTGAATAAATATACTTGCCACTCGCATTAAACAAACCGGCCACTGAACGGATATCGTTACCTGGTTAATGGCGGACCAACACTTCGTCTACCTAACTGCGACCTCCACTCCTCCTTATTGGCTCATCGGCCATTCGTTCTCCTGAGTGTGTGAGCTTATCTTCGCGTGATATCAATATCCATAATTATAATATCTTATTTTTGAATTTCATATACATCAATCTTAATTAGCACCAAAACTATCCCTTATATTAGAACCACTATTCCAAAAAATGTGGTGTCGTGGGACACTAGGTAGGAACGAAGTTCCTTCGGCTAAAAGGAAAGATATTATACACTACTCGCTTGTGTATGCGACTTTCGCGCCTGCGCACGTCTTATTTAACGCTTTTTATTCCACGCACTTTTTCTTACGGTTTTACTATCACATTTTTTTCAGTTCGGTCGCGCAGCAAAATCCCTATCCCCTCCAAGTCTGCCGTAAGAAACTTCGTTCCAATTACTTCTGCAAAATAATCGGTAATCATAGAAGCTCGCGTTAATACTTCCCAACATATTAAATGAGAAGTAAGACAAGTTGTAAGTAGTTTGTCTGGGATGCGGTCTGAAGATTAGATTGCAGATGGTATCATAAAACGTTGCGGGAAGTTAGCAGATTTGTCAAATCCCCCATACAAGTTTCGGTGAGATACGACTGCGTTGGACTGCATCAAGTTGTAAACTTGTGGCTCGATAATGTAGGATGTGTTTTATGTCTCTCGTGCATATAAATTCGACAAGCACTAATGTGCAATATTAAGTTAATAAACTAAGCTAACTTAGCTTAGCTTAGTTACTAACTTAGCTTAATAAAGCTACTTTAAGTTTATTGAGTTTATTTTTTAAGTTTATTAAGTTATGTTTTGATTATTTTTTACGGGCAGTACGTTACTTTATACAGCAGTATATAAAAGTATCTAGATTAGAACTAATATAGCAAATATAACTTTTCATATAAACTTCTTGCGACAGTATCTAGTGATATTTTATATAAAATTACGTTTATTTTACGATTCTTTATTATTATTATATATTTAATCATTATTATAACGAACAATTAATAGTGACATCTATGAGTTAATTGATCTCATCAACGAACATTAAGAGTACAACTAAATACTTCTTTAGAGGCAGCGACAACCGCGTGGGTATTTTTATGGGTAGACATTTATTTAGTGCTTGTTCTAAAACACACGCGATTTCGACATGATCACAAAAACACACAAATTTGAATATAGAATTCTGAAATTGAAGAAATGAAAATATGAAGGCTAATGAGTAATGACCTACTGCATTAAAGCATTATCTAATCTAACATTTAGTAAGGCGCTCGTGCTTCTATAAACAATATTTTAATATTATGGACAGCGAGAAGATTTTTTTAATGCAGTGTATTTTATCCTTTTCCTAACAAACAACCAAAAATCAAAATAGGGTGTCATAAGACAGCGTGTCGAATCGCAGGCGTGCACTCGCCTAACCGTGTAACGTTCATTTCACGCTGAGCGATGCTTGCGGACTTCGTCTCCATTAAATAATTACATAGGACAGACCCACTGTAATAGTGGATTGTGGAATTTTACGCACGTATTACATTTCAAAATTCTTCCATCCACGAATTTGTTTCGGTATAATGGATTTATTTTTATAGAAACAAGAACGTGGGGGCGTAAGACCTCAGCAGAGGACGGGTTAAGGCTGATGATGATGATGCTGGTGAGCTATGAGCATACACGTCTGTAATCATCCTATTTTTTCTACATAAAAACAGCTTTGCTGCGTTGTGGAGAGAAGGGCAAGTAGTATTTACTATTTCACATTTTCACTGTATTTCAATTTCAGAAATAAAAAGTCGTAGGTAGACGAAAAGTTGGTCGGCCATTAACCAGATGGGAAGACGATCTCCGTGCCACTGCACGGAGATCGTCTTCCCAGGTCTTCTCTTCGCAGGTCCGCGTTGGATGCGAGTAGCGAGGGATCGATCGTCTTGGCGTTCATTGAGGGAGCCCTATGTTCAGCAGTGGACGGGTATAGGCTGATGATGATGATGAAAGAGATAACTCGTCTGACATGTTCCGATCCAACTAACTAAATAGCACGTCATATAGACTAGCCTGTTGGTCTAGGATTCAATTGAGGGAATGTTTGTGTGATGAGCATGATTATTTGTTCTGTTTATATGATATTTATCTATACATTATAGATATAGAAGTGTATATAAAAATATGAAAGTGTATAAGAAATTTCTGGTTACTCTAGTTTAGACTCTGTCTAGTTTGTTTTAAGCGTTATGTGAGCGAAAGGTGCCACCCTGGTCGGTTATCTAATCTAATAATAAAGTAGTGCGCAAAAAAATTTTAGTGTCAATAACAAAACACATTTGCATTATTTTTCCAATGCTTTTTTTTTATCCAACTTCAAATCAGTAAAATATGGACACTACCTATATTCGTAATAATATCAACATGCACGACGTATTGGTGTTACATCGGGAGAATCCTAAAAATCCTTAAAGACTAGTTTTGATAAAATCAACAATATGTGCATTGTAAGTTCTAACCCACGTAAATACCTACCTACGCCTGTGTATGAAAAACGAACGAGCGCGAGCGCTACACTTGCGTTGAGTAACCATTAAATAATTTTCAAAGACATCTTTCGTTAAAGGTGCGAATCCACCGCAGCGCACGCTGTGCACGGCCATGAGCCACGCATTGATTGATTTGCGCACTGAATAAAAAATAATGCCGTATAAAAGATTTGAATATTAAACTAATAGATTCTGGGGAATAATTACGAAAATCTCGTTAAATACAACACATCTGACCGACCTCTAAGGTAAAAGAAAATACATCCCACGTATATCTTGTTCTTGTATGAAAGAACTCAATTATTTTACCGTGGAGAGTGTAAGGTCTTTATTGAAAATTACTTCCGACCAATATGTCGCCGGACGAGGGTCGCTTCGGGTGAAATATTATAACAACTGAAATTTACTCTATACAGCCGCTGCTTATTTATGACATAAATCTTAGAATGATCATCGTTATCTACGTTTATCTTTTATAATCATTCACTGTAATAAAAGGATTTTTTGAAAAGTTTTTTAGGTTTATGTTTTGTATGACCAATTTGGAAGCTATTAAAAAAATATACAGAAAGACTGAACGATAATTAGTTCCACAAAAATTATTATACCCGTTCTAAATACGTTAACTCTGTAATAATTTTGGTAAAAAAGAAAATTGACAATTCCGAAATTATTTTTAAATTTGACCTTAAATACACCTTTAATAATAACGTAATAAACAAAATATTCAGGGAGGCCGATGTTCTACAGTGCACGGTTAAAGGCTAATGATGATGATGATGAATAGAATATGGATGCTATTATCATTATCAATATCCTTGAGGGCAAGATACCGGGTAGACCGTACAAAGCCACGCGGAAGACCGAGGTCAAATGGTTTGGCGATACCCATGACACAACGGAGTACCAAAAGCTGACCTCAAAACTTCAGTATGAAAATTGCACCCCATGATGATGATGATTATCATTATCTTAATAATATTATGTGAACTTTGATACCCGAAAAAAAATATATTCATATAATAACCTTCATCGAATAATCACGAGATGCATACAAACCTGCGTGGGATTGGGTTTATTTATGAAAAGACTTTACATAACATTTCTGTGTAGACCTTTCATGGATCTTCCAAAAACTTTGTCATACGTAACTTCTGAAACTCTTTCCGCCTAACCTTCAAGCTCAAATTTGCTTTCATGTCACCCAAAGTACTATTGACAACTTTTGCGTTCAAGAAACTTCTGGATTCTCATTAAAATTTTCCAAGATGGAGTCAGGTCATGCGTGTGATCCATTATGCCATCAGGGTCGCGGCTTCCCATCCCATTATCCGAATCAACAATTAGTCATGCCTACGTCTGGCACCGAAGTTTGCACAAATTTACATAACAATAAAAGCCCTTTAGCATTCGGTTATGGTGATTTTTTAAATTAATTGGATAGCAAAGCGGCCGAAATTCGTATTCCCCTAGCGTCCCCATAATTTTGTGGTCAGTTAAAAATTCCTGTTAAACGGAAGTGACGTTTTTACGTAAATTATTACGGACTTACCGTATTTAGAACGGTTTTATTAATTTTTGTGCGGTATAAATCGGCTTTGTGTTTTTTGCTTAACTTGCTTAGGTGGAGTTTAGAAAAGTAGCTTAGCTAGCTAGAATGAGCAAAATCAAAAAAAAACGTAGTGTTTATCCCTATTAATCTAATATATTAAAATCTCGTGTCACAATTTTAGTGTGTATTCTCCTCGGAAACGGCTTAGAAAAAATTAATATGTACATTCAGTAGGTCTGAGAATAGGTTTATAACTAATTTTTATACCCCCAAGTGTTAAGGCTACATTAGGACTTTTGGCTGAACGAAATTTGTCGGGCTACTAGTAGTTTATAGATATAATAATATTATGTTACCTTAGCATATCTCTATACTATATACAGTACTAGGTCTAGTATTTTTATAAAACCTTTTGACATTTCAATTGCCGTAATTATGAATAACTCTAATTTAATAATTAAGCAAATGCAATTCCGTAAAAACTTCGAATTTTTTGGGATTATATGTAGCCTATGTCCAAAGCCAAATCCGTTCATACGTGAAAGAGCTACAAATATCAAAACTTACAAAGTTTTTCATTTATGATAGTTGTAAGACTATGATAAATATAAAACTACAACACACAAGTGACGAGTTCAAGCTTGAGCGTCGCGCTGTCGCGAGGTCCGAGCGAGGCAGGCCGAACGCGAGAGTATAGATGGTAGAGTTCGCCCGCCTCTACATTGCATTCATATTAGGCCGCCTCTACACATAGGCCAGCGCATTCGCCAACGCGCTGGCGGTGCGCTTGCCAACGCGTTTATGAGTAAAACACACATTGGAAGGTCGCTCAGTATGGTTTGGTTTGGTTACGTATTCAAATGGATGTTTTCTTGATCGTTGCTCCGGGCAAACTGATCGCGCGGCCGATGTGTGTCAACGCCCGTTCTACATATTGGGCCAGTGGCTCGGCCAGCGCGCTTGCCAACGCGTTGGCCTATGTGTAGTGCCGGCTTAATGTTAATAGGCGGATAGAATGGCCTCGGGCGAGATATAGCGAGTGCTCTCGACCGAGAGTGTACAGCCACAATTACAGATTTTAAAAAGTTCCTTTACTTAACCTGTAAGACCTGGTACGATACCTTTGTAAAATGATTTTCTTTAAATAACGTCTCAAAGCTGTCTAAATAATTTATATAAATATATACGGATAAAAGAGGAAGCGCGTCTCGAGGTAAATGCGGTTGTGCGGATCTCACACTTTTTGCACTTTGCATTCGTTATTTGTACAAGGGGACGTTCCTTTCTATTTTAATGTTTGGCAAAAAAATTGTCACAATAAATACGCCTAAATTAAATTTACAAGCTTTCACTTATTTATATAATACCATCGATATTGTACGGCAATACGGTAATCAAAATTAAACATCTTAGCCCTAGTAAAGGGTAGGGTATTTTGTTAAAAAAACGTGCATTATTTTAATCTATAAGACCTAGTCAACAAAAATATCCTCCCAATAACTATACCAATTAGAAGATGTTACTTCCAATACCGCAATATTAATCAATAAATTAAATTAAAATTTAACTACAGACGACGAAACAGCGCCCGATCCAGGTTAGATGGTGACCAAACCAACCCCGAAAGATTCACTAAAACAGACCTGTATGCAGCAGTGGATAGTGAAGGCTGATATCACAGATTTATAAATAAAAGCAGATGGAGCAAGCCGAACACGCGAGTGTCGCTTCAAAGCGAATACAAGTTCAAAAGCGCTTTCAAGTGCTTGACATAACGTCATACTCTAAACATCTATTAGATTGTGTTCGCTTTTGAATTTGTATTCGCTTTAAAGCGTCACTCACGAGTTCGGACGCTCCATCTGTCTGTATTTAAAAATCTGTGGCTGATAATTATTATTATTATTATTATATAGCAAAAGGCTTAAACAAAATTGTCATATGTCATATCCCGTATATAAATCCGAATGTCCACTGTCACACATCTATTGTGTACAAAGATAGAATCAGCGAAGCGAACGCAAGCCTGGACAACATTCAAATGGGCAGCGATAAAAGCTCAAAACTAAATCGTGATTCGAATGAACAAGAACAATGCGCTGCTTAAATTGTAGCATTGTACACGTCCGCGAAGAATAGAATCATTTGCCTTAACTGCATTAGCTGTGACCCTCATAGCGTCACTTTTTGTTTGTTAATCTACAGAATGGGGCGTAACTCATTTCGTCAACTCGTAATTTAATTTTTGAACCCCGGTCATAACTCGCTCCAGGCGGATATGGACCTCGATGAATTATTATATACTTGGAACAAAAAGTGAGCGGCGATGGACTAGTAAGTACAGGCTCGGCCCTTTGAGTGACAGATCAGGGCTCAATCCTAACCATCCGGTGCATTTCAGGGAACCTGCCCTAAAAATCATTGCTTTCTCATCGGTGATGGGAATCCGCATGCCTGATAGTATAAAAACTCTTAGACCGTGCGTGAATTTCATTAACCTGCATTGGGTCAGAGCATCGGTAGCCTATGGCCCAAACCTGTTGTCGTCTGATTTCGCGAGGAAACCCACGACCATCAGTGTAATATGCCTATAAGGATTAAAGATGATTATGATGATCAATATATAATAAGGATAATAGTATAAGAGATATATAATAAGGATAATAGTATAAGGATATAATAGTATAAGAGACTCTGATCCCGCAGACAGCCAGTTTTGCGGGACAATTTCATAACCCTGCAATTTATATTGTAAGTTTAATAAAAAAAATTAAAAATGCAGGAAGACCTTATCGTAACAAACCAATCATACGAGAAATCTGTCATCTGTAGCCAAAAGAGCTATTTAAATTAGGATGGTGAATAGCATCGGATGCGCGAACAATTGCGTCTCAGTGGCTGATTAAATTTTAGAAGTATTGATAATTCATATTTCGGTTCCAACGTCCTAAATTTTGTAACCTATGGCGTAAATAAAAGTCCTTCTTGAATGTTAGAAAAAAAGTCCAAACATTTTGTCCATGATTTATTCGACGTACGATCAACGTAAAAATTCTAATATCCCATTATGCAAACGCAATATTTCCCCACAAAGATGACGGCACTTTCAGATGTGCTTAAAATGCAATTTTACAAGAACCTTTTATTTATGACCCCCAAAAATGTAAAACTCAAACATTTTATTGGGAGGCTTTATGTAATACGAAGAACAAACAATGTACTAGAGGGTGTCGGGAGATATTTGTCCACCGTACGTCTTAGGGGTTATCCTGATATACATTTTTAAAGTGCTACGTACCAAGGGATGTTTAATTTTGAATTATTGGAACAAAATGGACGTCTCCATTTTATTGTTTTTCTGAAATAAAGTTTTTATTATTTTATTTTTATTTCGTAATTCAATGTTTGTTATGTTCGATAATTTTATACAACAATAAAATAAACATTTTACGAGTCATGCATATTTTTCGCGTTATTTGTAAAGTGGTTAGCTCCTATAAGATTTTCTTATTTAATCCATGTACCAATAATATAAATGAAAAAACATAAGGCTTAATATACTTACGTTTAAATGTTGAGATTAAAAAACTCTTTGAAAAGTCAGGTTAAAGAAACAAACCGAGAAAAATAAGTAACATAACATTAAAACATTGTTGTGAAAATTATAAACAAAACTAAATTATATAGAAAATACCCACAATTGACCAGAATAGATATATAATTACACAGTTGGGAGTAGGTAGCACATAAGCATCTTACTGCATCTTTTCGCAAAAAGCATTCCCCAGTGTTGTCTTAGATACAGCTCATTTTTTTCTGTTAAAATGTGTTATTGGATTGTTCTCATTAAAATTCTGAGACAATTGTTTATTCTAACTATTGCTACGTATGTTTTTGTTGACTGGCTCTGATATGGGCAATAATTTAAACCAGTTTCTGCGTTTTTTGCTTTGTAATTTATACTGTACAAGCTGTTGCCTAAGCTTCGCCTGCGTTAACTAAGTCGTCTAAGCGTGATGATATAATATAGCCTATAGTTTATCTCGATAAATGGGCTATCTGACACTAAAATATTTTTTTCAAATCGGTCTAGCAGTTTCTGAGATTAACGCGTTAAAACAAACAAACTCTTCAGCGTCATAAAGTTAGTAGTAGATAATATATTTTTTATTATTGGTCGCTGATGACCCTGGTAGTTTCAAGTGACATTATATAAATAAATAAATTATTAACGTATAAAGATTTTAAACACTAGCTTAAATCAGCCTGTATAAGAATCAAACAATAACTGAGACGTCGCAAATTATATTACGTTAATTATAACAAATAAAGTAAATTGAAGTGTTTAAGAGGCCCTTTGAAACGAAACGAAGACTCGAATAACTGATAAATTTGATTAGCCGTACTGACAAAGAGATTTCATTTTGATAAAATCAAGGGTTGCTATCATACAGTTTTATTAGCATGATTTATTAATTAATAATTTTGAGTGTTCTTCAGAAGTAATGAACGAAAAAATTAAATCCTCTTCTCTATTTTAAAAGGCTAGTGATAAAATTATCCTAAGATAATTTAAAAATGCAATTATCGTATCATCTGATACTATGTATCTTTTCTTCAATAAATATTAGAATTGTGTGCTTTATGTTTGCGCGAATTTCACTCATTTTAATGAAAACAACTATAAAGGATTTTATCGCGGCTTTTAAAAGTTTTTTTTACATGCCCAACGTTTCGGATTCTTTTAGCAATCATGGTCACGGGTCAAAGCTGTTTTAATTGTAGTTAATGTTTAAATTGTTATAGATTTCGACCAATAGTGTGACAGAAAGACGTGCAGCACTTATTATCCTAGAAAAGGAAACATGTGAATAGTTATTACATGCGACGTTGGTTGTTTATCATCACGTGACCATTCTACACCTTTACCTTTCTAATTCAAAAAAATATCACAAAAAGTCTTATTACCTTTGGTCTCACCGATATAAACTATTGCGACTGGTCACAAACTAGTGAATTCGATAGTAATAATTTATCAACATCATCATCATCATCAGCCTTTATCCATCCACTGAACATAGGCCCCACTCGAAATCCTTTGCCACTAGCATTCAACACGGACACCCTACATGAAGATCGTCTTCCCATCTGGTAAATGACCGACCAACACTTAGTCTACCTAAACGTAATAATATTTGGTGCTTGTTAATTTTATAAAATTGCATGATTTCAGTCAATAATAATAATAAAACCCGTATGCTACGGCGCTATAGAAAAGGGAATAAAGGATATTTGTTGAAAAAAAGATTTTGTTCCATTTTCCCAAATTTATTCTTCGGGTCTGGCTATAGTTCATTTTTTATTCAGACACTTTAAAACTATCTATTTCCGCACGGACTTTGATAGGTCGGAAGCTTTATTTTATTTTTGTTTAGCTAATTCAACGATATAGGAAATTATTCTCGAAAAAAATGCTTTAAACAATTAAAAATGCAATATACAATTATCATTCTTTTTAATATTATTATTAAAAATAATGATAATTTTAATTATGTATTAAAAATTTCAGTTGGACGTCTGACACCTCAGTCCTCCCGTGACCAGGGTTGCTGTAAAGTATCCGATACGTCGGGCTCATAAAAAACTAAATAAACCGCGATAAAATCCGTAAAAGTTGTTTCACTATAATATTTTTATTGTTAGTGCCTTTTCGTTTTACATCGGAAAAACCTTTTCTTTTTAAATCTGCCCCGCAAAGAATCGTGATTGTTGAACAAATGAAAAATATTTACAATACCGGATTTCATAATAAGAGTCGCTGAGATTACACCTCGCTCATCTATTTTTAACGTGGCGGCTGGAAGTTGGATATTTTTATTACCCCCGCGCTCTAGATTAGTTTTGTTCTGTGAATTTGATGCATATACAATGAGCTCGATTATTCAACACCCCGCCATCTTGTTATATGAATTTAAAATGATGCCATGTGACTCCATTCAATCTATCTAAAGCATTTTACCTTCGCAATTTATTTGGGAACTTTTAAACCCGCGGGGTTTGATCACAATCGTTGTCTTGATTTGAATTTTGTTTGTATTGTTAAGATGTATGTTGAGATTACATATTTAAATTTATAATTTGACATGATTCAAATACTTTTACTAACTTTATAATGACTAATGCAAAGTCTATTGTCTTTTTGTATACTTTTAATTCTGCAACAAGTTTAAGATCTCCCCAAATCTATAATGACATCGTATTTTTTTTTATGTTAGTGGATAGACAAACTGACAGATATGCCACCTGATAAAAAGTGGTTGACGTCGCCCAAAAACACAATTTAGTAAATAAAACTTATTTAAGGGCCTGTTTCACAATCTCCCGTTAAGTTCCCTATAGGCTATAGGGAACTTATTTGACAGATGTTTGACAGATAGAGTATGGAGTATCTGTCAAACATCTGTCAAATATGTTGCCTATAGCCTATAGGGAACTTAACGGGAGATTGTGAAACAGGCCCTAAGTGTAGCTTATCCTAAGACATACAATGCTAGTGTCAGTGCCAGTAATTACACTACTGTATTCTCCTTTACCCCGAAATACAGCAAAGCTGTTTCACTGGAGAAACAAGCAAATACCCTGTAGTATAATAGTAATACCCATGTGTATGATCGGAAAGGCGGCACAGCGCATCTCTTTCTCTAATAATTATTATTTATATTTATATATTCTATGGTATATATGGTACTTTGTTTTCTGATTAGTATATTATACTTTTAGTGTTTACGTGGTAAAAAGTTTTAAAACACGGTTCTTTCATTACAGAAAATAATTATTTAGAATGTGACCAACCTGTATAATAATTAGAAATTATTTAACATGGTGTACACGAGGAAAGTGAAAGCATATTGCCGTCCGGGGACGTATGAAGAAATGTCCAGTCCCCAGGTCTCATTATAGTATTTTTATTAAATCTAATACGTATACTAGTTTCTTCTTTTGCCTCGGCAATGATCATAGGTGGTCAGAGACGTCGCTTATGATCATAAACAAGCGAATCTGAAACTTGTAAGGTGGTCAGGATATCAAAATGTAATGGACTAAACCTCCATACTAACAGATACAGTCTACAAAGAGGTAGGATATGTAAGGTAGAAAAATAATTGAATTTTTAATTATGGAACTATAAAAAGAGATCACCAATCTACTATTTCTTTTTAGTCACTATTCAATGAGAGTAGAGCATTGACAACGCTTTAATCACCGATCAAGCTTTGATTCTAATTAGCCAATTGTAAAGGTAAATCCAGAGGTTTCGATGTCAATTCAATGGATTCGTTGCTTTTGGCACAAAAATTTAATTAAGCTCTGTGGAGTTGATTTGATGACCTATTAGCGAGTGTCTAAACAACATAAAGTAAGACTTATGGATTACATGCAATTATTTAAATTGATGTCTGGATGTCTGTTTGTCTGGCCTGTTAGTCTCGTGGTTAGCGATCCTGACTGCTAAACCAGAAGGTCTTGGGTTCGATTCCCACCCAGGACAAATGTTTGTGTGATGAGCATGATCATATTTTGTTCATTCATTTGTTCTGTGTCTGGGCGTAATTTATCTACAATATGTATATATTTATAAATATATAAGTATTGTATCAGTTGTCTGGTCACCATAAGAACAGGCTTTGCCTAGTTTGTGGGTTGTCCCAATACATTATATTAATCTTAATATATATATTTCTTGTGTGCGTGTGTATGTGACTGAACTCCTCCTAAACGACTGGACCAATTTTGATGAAATTTTTTGTGTGTGTTTGTGGAGATTCGAGAATGGTTTAGATTCACAAATCAGACCGGCAGATGGCGCTGCAGTCGGTATCTAGGTTATTGATCTGTACTGCCACTATCGATTCGTATCTAAAGGACAACGTCTGTGGGGTCCGCTAGTATTATATATTATTATATTATATTATATTATGTCAAAAATATTATGTTCCGGTTATAGTTCCAACTTTGAATATTTAAATCGTCAAGTTATTTGAGTATTGACACTTTACTTTGTAACAAAACCTACTGAATATACCAAAGTAGCTATTGCTCGCAGCTTCAGCTACGTTTACTACCATCCTTCAGCTACCTTCATCGATAAATAGGCTATCAAAAACTAAAGGAATCATACGAATTCGACCAATAAATAGTTCTTGAGATTAGCGCGTTAAATCAAACTCTGTAGCTTTATACATTAGTATAATGTACCAGACTGACATTTAAGGATTTCCAATTTCAAATCTCAATCGATTCAACAATGACATTCTGTGTCGAATCAAATAAAAGTACGAATATGAACATGTGCAAAAAATATACCGCGTATGCATTTGGGAATTTCGCGTGACAGAGAATTTAATACGAGGGGAGTCTAATATTAAACCTCGGGGACCCATCACTTTTAATATCTGGCCGACGTCCTAGAGGGCTCCTAAATTATTTACCAAATGGAAAGGTAATGGTCGCGAGGAGTGCGAATGAAGGTATGCAAATTTTATAAGCGCGTATTGTCACCCTGGAGTGAAAGCCTGTATTGACTACACTTCGCGCTCTCATGTTTGAGTAACATTATACGTTTAACTTTATGACCTATATACTTAGTGCATCTTAATACGCCAGCCAAAAAACAAACCAAAAAGACTTTTATTTCGCAAGTACACAACTTAATAATATATACAACGTATACATTGAAACACATCAAATTAAAAAAAATGACTCTGACTACTGACGCTTTTTTGACGTGAAAAAGGTTTTTTTTTTCATTTGCGACTTTTATAACTGCGAACAAGTTCCACTTTGCTATACAAAATATTAACTTATCCATATTATGGTCATGATTATATAGTCATCGTGTGTGCTGCGATAGCTCGGGGTTGAGGTCTGGTCAGAGGTTGCGCAGGACAGAGACCGGTGGAAGTCTCTCGTTTCGGAGGCTGAAGGTAGTAGTAGTGTTGTTTTATATTTTGCTGTACCTCCTAAGGTATTTATTTAATTTGCATGGTGTTAACACTGTAAATGGCAAAAATTATCTTTTTTTTCTTCGTTTTCATTGAAAGCTTCCCAGGCGGCTCATTTTTACGACACATTTTAGCCAATGAATACAAAAACTTAACAAAATGTATGAAAATCAATTCTTTTTTCGTGAAGTTTCGGCAGTCAGAATTAATTTTAATTTTTTTTTTTTTTTTAATTTTTTTTAAAGTTTGAATCTGAAGTGATTTCTATTTAATTTTTATAATATCAATAGAATAAATACTTCTGTTAGATATTATAATAGACAAAATATAATATAATTGTATGAAAATAATTTCATCAGACCGCATATTGGTAAAGAGACATTAATTCCGTTTATAAAATAGTCTGTTAATCCGCACGTGTCCGCGTTTAGGGTGCAGGGTGAAGGGGTTGAGGGGTGGGTGTCACGGACCATAAACAGTCACGCATCGCGGCGATCGGCTAATGACGAGCCGCAACTGGTCACCGTCGCCCAAAATACCTAAATTCCAAATACATTTCCGATTGCATTCCCGAATTAGCTATTGAAAATAGAATTGTTGAATTCGCTAAAATTATGCAATGTTTTACATAATTTAATAGACGAGAATATTTTCGAACGAGACATGCATCGACATGAAGCATTTGTTTTTTTTTTCACGGCTGAGACAAGGGTTTTCTCATAATTGCCACATAACATATAGGAAGTGATAGATTTCAGCAGAGCACATCATTATCCTCCTCAACAAACCTCCATTTTATAGTAGCTATCTATTAATTGATATAATTTCATCACCATCATCAGACTTCATCTGTCCACTCTTGAACACAGACCTCCTTCAAGACGACCGATCCTTCTCGTTAATGGTGCTCTGCGTGCTGTGGCCGGTATGTCTTCGTTTCGAAAACTAATTCCTATCTGCCAAAGAAACACCTCGCATAGCACTCTCCACATCACCTTGAGCTCGTTGTAATAATAGAATTTTGTTATATTTCTAATTAGCCTAACATTTTTTTATTTTCATTTTTTAATCTCAACTAAAATAAACAAAGTTTTTTTTTGAGAAAAATAAAAATTCTTACTTCTTTTTTAAACATATTTTGTCTTATCATTCCTAAAACAAAGCGTAGAGAAAATAAAAATACGTACAAACGTGAAAAGTACATGCAATAATATACTTGTTTATCAAACCGTTTCCTGGATGCAAACGTGATGATAGAAAAACTATCTAGAGTTAACATTTAGAACTAGCTGTAGCCCGCGGCTTCAGCCGCATTAGCAAAAAAAAAATCCATTTTTTTTATTTTATCCTATGTTACTTTTAGTACCTTCGAGAATGTGTTTCATGATGATCGGTTGAGTAGTTTTCACGTGAAAGCGTAACAAACATCCCTACTTTCACATTCTACTAAATTATAAATGCGAAAGTTTGTGAAGATGTTTGTTACTCTTTCACGCAAAAACTACTGAATGGATTTTGATGAAACTTCATAATAATATAGCCTATACACCGGATTAACACATAGGCTATAATTTATTCCCGTATTACCACGAGAACGCGGGCGAAGTTGCGGGCAACAGCTAGTTTATAATATTAGTAAGGATTGTCGCCGCTTAATATGCAAAATGCATTTCTTTAAGATTCAAGTCGTGCGTAGTTCCTACTGGGTTTATGAAATTTCTACCGGCGCCGACATACCTCAATCCATTTCTCTTCCATGTATTTTTGCAAATCTAAAATAGAATTGTCGGAATTAAACGTAGACATTGACATTTTTAGGTCGAACTTTTCTACAGTATAAGGGAACGCTTTTAACTTTTGGGCTTAAAAACGCTTGGATTTATTTAAAGGTACATTTATAAATCTTTGATTTTTTAGGTAAGTTTTATTTTTTGTCCAGTTTATATTGAGCTGTAGCTAAAAGGAATTTATAATTTATAAACTTAAATATGAAATACCTTATGTTTAAAAAAAAAATCAGAGCAACTTTTTAATTGTCTTCATCAGAATCAACATCTATCCGTCGATAGATCGTCTTCCCACCTGGTTAATGGCCGACCAACACTCCATCTACCTAAACGCGGCTGCCTCCATTCTCCACCTTATTGGCCAGTTGTGGCCAGTCCAATATCAATTCAACGAGCTTATTTTTTGCGTGATGTCAGTAACTTTAGTTGATTTGTTGACTACTTGATCGTTTAGAATTCTATCTGCCAAAGAAACACCCAGCATGGCACACTCCATGGCACGTTGATGAAGCAAACTTTCGGACCCATCGTAATTTAAGAAGCCACGTTTATTTCTTATTTAATAAAAACTCTAGAAAACTTACAAAAACGCAACCAACTGGTATTTATGTACAAAGATTATCTTCATATAAAATCCTTTTTTCCACTTGAATAGCTTGTTAGTTTAATGTAATGCAATAATAATCATCATCATCATCTGAGCCTATGACTGTCCCCTGCTGAACATAGACCTCTTCAAGGGTTCTTCAGCGCGATCGATCCATTGCCACCCGCATCCAATGATACGGAATATTTCATTTTTATAGTATACATTATTAAATCATTATAATGTATACAAAAATGGGCTAATAAAATGCTAAAAAGGATAAAAAAAGGATAAAATAATGGGCTAATGTGTAAAATAAAAACCAAAGAAACAATTTTTCACACAATTTCAAAACAGCGTTTTGTTGTTCAGTGAATGAGATACAAGAGCGGATTGACCGTAATTCTATTATATATTGTATAGAGTTCGTTAATCAGCTACCCCGGCGTGGGGTGAAATTTTGTTTATTTGAATGCATGCACTGATTTAGAGCCGAGGTGGGCACAAGCGTGTCTGAGGGGGACTGCACTACCCATAACCCTAAATGATATACATATATATCGTTAAATTCTTTTTTTTTTAATGCCCAAAGGGTAAGCTTCTTATTGCAATCCCAGGGCATTTCGTTTAAAAATTTAATGATGTAAAAAAAAAAGAACGTAATCAATTAAAAGTTACATGTTCGGATGCTTTCGTGTTTTATCGACAAAGGTGCCTGTTTTTCAAGTATTTTTATATGTAATATTTTTTATATCGATTTATTTTAATTTTAAAATTACAGATATTTTACAGATTCGAATAGGTACTTGCAACTTCGCGACAAAATCCGAAAAGGTGTTTTCATTATAATGAATGGAATAGGCCAAATAATTAGAAAATAATATGAATAGAAATAAAGAAATGAATTATCGAAATAAAGAAACATTGAAACGATAACTGTATGGTTTTTAGTCAGGGTTTTACCATCTAGCTATTCCTGATATTGTTACCCAGAAAAAATGAAGTTATACTATTTTTAAGCGCATATGCCTCCTCTGAACTAATCGTATCTTGCTCCTTTCTTCGACATTTTACAGCACAATGCTATTAACATATTAGCAATTGTTAATCATCCCTTAATTATCCATCTTGTCCCCAGTCAGACATACATTAATCATGAAACCTTCAAATTAGTTACATACGAATTACGGCCAACGCCCGTGCGTTGCCGCGGTCGGATTATAGCGCCTGATTGAAACCACTTGCAATATAATACCAGACAACTTAGTACACACACTAATACACCTAGTGTATTAGTGATCAGAATTGCTTATACGAGTACACAGGTGCGATTCGATCAACATGGACAAGGGGATGAGATTTATTAAGGACTTTTCTTGATTATCTATATTGTTTTCAATAAACTGGTATGAGTTTTCCAATTTGAGAATTCCATTTCCAAATTGACGAAAAATTCCAATCAGAATTGTTTTTGGGGGATTTCGGATGTCTTAGAGATTTGAAACCATAAATTAACGGTATTTAAAGATAATATTAAAGAGATGCTGATGGGTGCCTCTTTCTATCCTGGTTATCCAAGAGTAGCAGTAGTGTGAACTGTGAACAAGTGGTGGTCTTAGTCCCTTTAGAATACCTTGATATGAAACTAAAGCAACAGGTTTTAATGCAATAATGAATTAATTCTTACATTAAATCCTACTAATATTATAAATGCGAAAGTTTGTGAGGATGTTTTTTACTCTTTCACGTAAAAACTACTGAATGGATTTTAATGAAACTTTACAATAATATAGCTTATACATCAGAATAGCACATAGGCTATAATTTATCACCGCACGGGAAAGGGAAGTGCGCGAGTGAAACCGCAGGGCGCTGCTAGTATTATATAAAATATTACTTTAAATTGCTGTGCTAATCAAATCGAAAGCACTTAAGATACAATACTGAAACTTAATGTGAATAATGATGTCTCAGATCGGATAAAGTATAATAGAAGACTTAATTAACCTTTGTATTCGAAGTTAAAGAACTAAAAGACGGACGATTTATGTATAAAAATGACAAACACGAATAAGTTTCAAAAGTATGAATTGTAGTTTGTAGTTTAGACAACTTTGCACCGATTAGCAACTTCAAACTCTTATAGCGTCTATTATTGTGACGTTTAGCTTCATCATCATCATCAGCCTTTATCCGTCCTATGCTGAACATAGGCCTCCCTCAACGAACGCCAAGACGACCGATCCCCTGCCACTCGCATCCAACACGGACCTGCCACACGGACGCTTAGCTTATAATGAGTCTTTGAGTTAGAACTGCATATCGTCACTATACGAACTTTATTCACCACAGATATTGTCACTATTAAAACGGGATTAATAATTTATTTTTACAGGTATCAGTAAGAATTCTTAGGCAATGTCAAAATATCAGCTCCGTGAAATAAAGTTAAAAAAACATGGTAAATATTTCGTTTAAAATAGTTTCAATTATAAAAATAACCATGCTAATTTAAAATCTTAAACCCATGTCAGTTGATTATTAAGCCTATTCATCTGTTTTCATCAAACAAGACGTTTTTGTTATAATAGTTCACAATTAATAATAATATGTATTTAAAGATGGAATAAAACAGAAAAAATGAACACAAACAGCGTCATGTCGTTAACCCTGGCGGCGTTCAAGTCGATTTTTTTGTCTTTTCTAGATACAAATCTAGATACTAATGTATTGTGTGTGTATCTACGAACCATTATATCAATAGTATTAAAGTATACACATAATGAACATGAGCTGTGGAATGTTAGCGGCGGGGAGATGCGTTTCAGACAGGTGTTCGGTTACGATTGTGGTCGTTAAGCAATGTCCGGCCGCTGACCACACACACCATACCTCCTGTAATGTCGTAATCAGTCATTTACACCCGACGACTTGTACACGACACGATATCGTACCGAAATGTGATTTTTTAATATCAGTAATCTAACTGAAAAATCATTTCTTTGATTTATGATAATTGAAATGTCAATCTCGATAAAATATAAATTTTATAGGAATCATAATAATATGAGCATTGTAATTTTAGTCGGCTTTATGATTGTTTGTTTAATTTGTATTAAATACCCATAAATTGTTTTCCATTTTTTATGTTAAATATGTAATCAATCAAGCTGTAAAATTAAGAGATCAATATTAAACGTCGCATATATTTTATTACAAAAAACCATTTGTCATCATCATTATCAGCCTATATACGTCCTATGCTGAACATGGGACTCTTTTAATAAAAGTCATTTATGATACATATTTCTAAGCTTCTTCAATTAATCATTTTAATAAAACTATTTACAAAATTATTCACTATGTGTAATAATGGCATTTGCATTTGCATTGCATTTATAGCAATACAAAAAAAAATTGCACTGCTGAAATTTTGGATACTTTACATTTTACAATAACTTTCGTCTGTTCTGTTGCAAAAGAAATAAAGATATCAACTTACCCGTGAACTCTACAGTGTAGTAAATGTCTATAGACGTCGGCAATCACCTACACATCGGTAGACGCGAGATGTCGAACTTCCATACTAACGCTAGAATTCATAATTAATAAAAACCTATTAAGAAAATTGGAATAAAATAAATAAAGTAGTACCTACACGTAGAAGTGCATTAATTCCTATTCCTCATACCGCTTGTGGTCACGGCATTGGCGTCGATATCAATAAAATCCAGCGCGCCAATTTTTTTACTTCAAAAAGATATTTTCTCTATAAGAAGTAAAATGCTAGTAAAAATTATATTATATCAATTATTATTACGTACCGTCGTCGTCCCGCACATGTAAGTAGCATGCTCTCGTGTGCGCTGTTCTGAATCAATGCCATTAGACGATTCACACAACATTAGTTTGAGAATCCGTTTGTTTCCATTTAAAACATAGGCTTTTAAAGGTTTAATGAATCGAGAGCAGTGGTCAAGTGACTGGGACTGGGACAAGACACGAGGCCTGGCAGACGAGGGTTGCAGGTTGAAATTCCACAAGGGAACTTCATTTTTTATAGTGTTTGTGATCTATACATAGTCATGGGTTTGTTCATTTAAAACACTTATATTATTATAATATGCCGTCTTTAGTATAATATCCACATCAAACATTTTGACGACCTTGGGTACAGAATAGTTAATTTGATAATTAGAAACGACGAGCTTGTAAAAAACTAAATAAACCGCGATAAAATCCATAAAAGTTGTTTCATTATAATAGTTAATTTGATTTTTTCTTAATTATGAATTTAAAAAATATTATTATTTATAGGTTAATATAATTAAACAAATGACGGATTTTATCGGGGTTTATTAAATTCTTTTCAAGCCCGACGTTTTGAATACTTTACCGCAACCATGGTCACGGGAGGACTACCTTACAGCAACCATGGTCCTCCATGGTCCTCGTCATGCTGATACGTCAATCAATTAAAATCAATAGACTGAATTTAAGTTGTCATCTCTAACAATGCCCTTTTGTCGTATGGCCTACTCATAGTTTGTTTGAATCTAAGCCAGCTAACGCTATTTCTTCTAAGGTTTGAACACGACTCAGAGCGACAGACACTCCATGGCGAATCCTTCTTGCCTAGGTTTTATACGATAATAGCTCACGAATCAATAAAAAGCAATGGTCCCGATCGTCTTGACTCTCGTTAGTTAATCTATTTGATCTATAAAATACTACTAATACATATAATATACTAATAAACTAACTAGTCAAGAAGCTTGTTAAAGATGTATGAATTAAGGACTAATCCAGTGATAATGCTGTATATTACAAGTAAATTGTAGTAGGTAATACTTATGCATATGTAACTAATGTAAAATTATAACCTTGACACAAACATTAAAGCCTAGTGTAATAAATATATCTTTAAGTTGGGAGCCGGATCATGAGAATTTTATAATAACTATATATTTATATCATTATCCATCATATTTAGTGAAATATAGGTACTCACGTTGAACATAAGTAACACTAAAAGCTTCTTACATTTCGAATGCGGTATTAAAAAGCATTTGGAACTGTTTGCTAATTCTCCTCCACAAAAGAACAATCGCGGCGCGTGAGTATGTGTTGTGCATTACTGTGGGCTGTGGTGAAAGACACAAGCATTCGCGATTTAGCAATGTTATTATTAATGCTGTAGCCTGTAAGGATATTTTCACGATAATTTAATACCTTTTCTAATTTATGAAATTGTGAACAAAGTTCTTATGTATCTATATATGTTTATAATTAAAACATATCAGTCACGTCAGAATTGCAATTTGAGTTAGGTGGAAAAAACTTAAGAATGGATGTACATGACAAAATATATCTATATGAAAGATGTCTACGAGATTTATTTAATACAAACAGCATTACTCTATCTAGTGATAAAAATTCCATTTTGCTTCAACCTTATGCGATTTCTCACATGTGTAAAAAAACCAAAAATAAAACGCTGACATTTTTTTTTTTTAATATTTTGCTATGGTCAACTTTTTTTTTTTTTTTTTTTTATTTCTCCGATTATCTTTGACCAATTAAACAAACAATATTTCATGCAACGTGTATTATCAAACAGATCAGCCAAACCTAGACCGTTGAAGCGTGTTTCGACTCCGTACATATATCTCATGGCACGGACCACACACCTACACAATAGAGATTAGGGTGAAGAGTAGACATATACAAACATGAGCCAGGCTTCCCACTACAGCTTTGTCCATTATTAACTTCCTCTATACACCTGCATTTAAAGGCGGACGTTTTATTTTATTCCTTTCAGCATTGCAGGCGTTTGAACGAAACATATTCACTTAGTTTCGTCTATTCGGTAGACAAGGGAAATACGAATGGAAACGAAGACGTATTTTTATTTTAAATTATACGTTTCATCATCATTACTCCCTTTCGGCGTCAGTTCCACAAACAGTTCATATATCATTTTTTTTTATTTTCTTTTTTTTTCTTACCTCCAAGCTATTTTATCCCTACGGTTGTTTATCAGTTTGGTCAGTTATTAAATCTAAATATCTTTATTCCGTAGGTTATAAACTTGTGTAGTTTAAATACATTAACAATATAAAAATGTAGGTCAAAATTTAAAAAAAAAACTGATAGAATACTAAATCATAGTAAATATAATAAAATATTAAAAGGTATTTTAAATAAGAAAATTCTTGACGGATCAACAGCTTATTGACTTTAAAAAGCCAGCAATTCCTCTCTTTTAGTTTTAAAATTATGAACGACTCGGAAACCTGCATCCCAATCAATAACTTGCATTAAAATCTCCCTGTCTAAAATTCACAACATATTTGACAGATAGAGTATGGAGTATCTGTCAAATATGTTGTGAGTAGCCTATTCGGAACTTATCTGGAGATTGTGAAACAGGCCCTAAATAAAGACAGCCTTATATTTAGAGGCAAAGAAAAAATCACCTAAAAGGCACTTGTTAACTTGACTATACGAGGCATCGTAGAAACAAGTGCATTTTGTGGTGGTGACCATACGAAGCATCGTACAGTCTAGTCAACAAGTGCCTTTTATAGTGGCAACATATAGACACAAATAGAGTGGCCAAACATTATTACAGTTTGCGTCGAGAATTAACAACAGGCATAATTTTATATAGACAATTATAGCCATGATAAAGTACTATCATCCGTATCTACCATCCAACTGCATATGGGAAATTATACTTGAACTCTTGTTATCCGGAACGTTCTCCCGAATCGAACTTATTTCCGTGCCATCGCCGGATCAGCTAAATGTCATCCCCCATCCCCGGAGACCCTCGTTATCTGGTCAGCAATCGAGTCATCGCGGATATGTTTACAATAAGATAAGCATGACCAATCACCAAACGCCCTTACATGATTGTTATAGACTATAGAGTGAAGAAGGTATAGATTAGGCAAAACAATTTAATAATTCATTTTCATCATCATTACCCATTCCATTCAGTCGTTGCTAGACAAGGGCATTTTCCAAGCTCAAGACATCATTTATTCCTAAATATTAGGTCTTTACCTATGAAACTGCCGTTTTGTATGATTAAATTAATTTGAAATTAAAATTATTAGCCAAAAGAAAATTATTTTGATTTGAAAAGGCCAGTATTGCTATTAATATTAACTTTTAATAAGCAAGTCGGTCAGGCACGTCGTTGTGGGTGCTTTTTCTATATATTTTGTCTCTCAGCCTTTAAGCTCAATCGGTAAGTAGGTGAGCAGATGGCTTGATGGGATTCCTCTTGAGATTTGCAAAAGCGCTTTTAATAATTCCATATCTCATGTATGTTATCATCATAAAATAAACCAGCATAAGCACCTCTGAATATATTTATGAACATAAAAATAATATAAATGTAACAGTTTCAAAACTCTATCAATAATTCCAACTTTTCTAGAAAACATTCATAATAAATTTGATATGTATGAGCAGCTCTATACGTTCGTATCTCTGCCTCCGTAATGCATTGACCTAGGTCAGCCTCCTCGCAGTCATTTCTCATTGAAAATTATACGGGCCTAAGTGGTGTTTCGGGTAGTCTCCAGTCAAGCGAATATCCGTTATTTACTCCGGGACATAAACGCGTACGAATTATATATTACAGTATTTCGGATATTTTTTGTTATTTCGGAAACTTTACTACTTTACGTTGTTGAATTCTAACCATTTTTATAATAGTTGCGAAACCTACCTAACGCGAATGTAGTACTTTCTAAACGTTGGTTTAAGATTAATTAATTTGGACTTGAGAAGTTATTAGTACCAAGTATCAATTTTGATACTTCATCCAGGAAAAATAAGCTATAATGAATCATTTTTAAATTTAAAAACGATTGATATACTTTTACCTGTCAAATTAATGAAATTTTTTCTTTATTTTTTTTTTCGTTAAAATGCTACTGCACTGTGACCTGCCACTCTAATGAACATAATTAATTTTTTTTTATAGTTGCCTACCTGTTAAAAAATCAGGTGAAATCTCGTACAAAATTAATAATAGTAATAAATAAAATATAAACTTTATTCTAGAAACAACAGACGATATATCATTTTACATTGATGTCCAACTCATGATTATGATCACGTTTTCCTGAAAATTGATTTTCTCAACAATTGATAATATTTCGTAACAATATTTTTGAAAATTGGGAATCGTACTGACTGTCGATAGAAGTGAAAACATAATATAACTTAGAATTACAAAAGTTAAAAAAATATAATTTTAATATTTACCTGTAATTTGAAATTTCATAATGTCATATGCGTAGGTCATATTATATGAAAATATCACATTAGCATGTCGGTGACGCGAACATATTAGATTTTCAATTCAATTAATTTATTATACCACAATTGTTTTACTACAAAGTAATGTCAAAAAAAATCTCTGTTATTTACAATATCTGTGGATTTGCGACATCACTTCTTAATATTATTGCCTGGACAAAGTGAGTTGATATATATTATCTTGGCGAACCTGGTTGAATTCACTAAGCGAGGAATCAAAGTTTGGTATTCATTTAAATTGGCCTATGTCCAGTTTGTAGTGTATGGAACAAGTCAAATGATAATTTTTGACGATGACAAAGTAAGCAGATCACCAATGTCAAGACAGCACAACTGTCGAGGCCGCTAGTACATTATATTGTAATGACTTGCGTGATATTAAAAAACCATTACGCAGATATCTCTATCAGTGACGTAGCTATCATAGGGTGCGGCACTGGAGTCCGCGATAGAGGGGTAACACCAGCATCGTACTTACGAGGAAAAATGACTTTTCGGAAAAAAAATCACTTACAAGATTATTATTATTTTGTGAGGCCTTTTCAAATATAGAATTTAAAAAAATCTTCAATAAAAAAATAATATTGTGGAACATTATAATACCACATAAATCTATGTAGGAATTGTAGTAAGATATTTATGTAAAACATAGCAACGCGTCCATGACCCAGCGTAGACGTAGTACGTTTTTTTTCAAAAGACTTTTAGGCCTGATGGCCTTTAAGCTCAATCGTTAGGTAGGTGACCAGATGGCTCATCTAGTAAAATTCGAAAGGGGGGCGCCCCCCTCCGCGCCCCGCAGGGGGCTCGGTATATCGCGCGCGCTACTCTGGAGAGTAGGCGTTTGGCTAGTCAAATCCAATACGGCCGACGAGTCATTAGCGGATGAAGTTAAACTATTAGTCGGAGGGCCGGAGGTAGTACGCACGTAGCGTTTCTATATATTTATATAACTTATGTGCACTTGATGGAATTTAAAACCGCGCCGGTGCGTATAATGTCCAGTACTCTAGCACTAACCACTAGATCAATCAACCGCCAAATTAGCTATTATATAATATACAACTGTTGCCCGCAGCTTCGCCTATTAGATCCCATCAAAAACATAAATGTGAAATGAGAGTCAAGTTCCATATTACGTTAACGACAAAAGAAACCGTGATATCTAAACGGGTGCCAAGTTACATAGTCAGTACTGAAACGAATTTATTATAATATAAAATATTATTCCTTCTCATAACCTCATTGTAGCCTAAGGTCTGATTTGGCTAGTTCCCACATACGAATTATTACGTTCAATAGCTAGTTCCTACCAGCAAGCCCAATTTTCGGGATAATAAAATAAAAACCGACAAGTAAGTACCTACGAAGGCTATAATTCGTATATAAAAACTAGCCAAGTCAGACCTTAGACCAGACCCATGCTGTAAAATATCCGAAACATGGGTCATCTAAAATCTTAATATATCGAGATAAATACGTAGAAATTGTTCCATTACATTGAAAAAAATGGCGCAAACATTGGAAGCCAATAAAACTTCGTATCGTACTCGTATAAATATTTATGTTTATATCAGAAACACGCAACTTCAACCTACCCACTGATCTGTATTACCAGAGCATCGCATATTCCATTAATAATTATTACACAAAGACAGCTGATTATCCTCCACAAAGTCATCTCTCTAAGGACCGGCGCTCACGGATTCAGCGGATTGATCTATTATAGTTGAAAGCCAAAACCATTAGTAACGTCGAGAGAGAACACCAACAAAACAATGCTACCGTTTTTAAGTTGGCAATACGGAATTTCTTTGCGTTTTGTTTCAGCTATGGAATGTTAATTTTATTGTTGTCTGTTCCTTATTGGTCTGAAACACGCATTTCTACATGTTGTAGAGTTTTTAGATCCGTTTGTGTGGCAATAAAAACTTCTTTTGGTATCATTAAAGGTACATATCTGATTTTTTCTTTTTATTTTATTACCATCAGTATAATAAAATTTACCCTAATGTGCTCAAACATGGTTGTTGCTGAAAATGTTTTATTGGTCGACAGAAGTAAATAACAGTGCGTTAAAAGCCAACTTCCAAATTCAAACAGTTTTAATGATGCTAATTTGTGACGAATATCCTATAATTTTTTGGAAAACTATTTTTATATAAAGATAGATAACAAGCTGTCTGCCATTACGTAGATAAAAATGTGCTTAGTGATTACCTGAAACACATTTATTGAACTACTTGAAATATCTACACCGAAATTATGAAACTACTACAAAAGTTAGTAGTGCTACATAATATTGATTATACTCTCAACTATTCCAAGTTTATCCTAACTTAAACCCTTCGGAAATCTGGTCGCTGGAGACACGCTTGATGTATCGGTGGGGAACTAATGAATTATGATAAATACTTGTGGCGTTCTGTACCGTCTATACTCCATAGCACTATACCGACTGTTATGTAATCAAGTTTTGAAATTTTAATGAAGTTCACGAACTTTGATTATACAATATTCGTAGTCTGGATGGCTCATTTCTAGTGATCTGTGCTTTTACAATTATTATCAAACGTTACAAAATATTGTAATCGCTATGATTTTCAAATTTAGAGTTCTTATGAATAGCTAGGTACATAATTAATACTTACTATCTAGACGCGCGACAGCTCGTCAAGCCAAGTTCAGCTGGCTCATACTAAGTACTAAACTACTAAAGATTATCTTTTCTGAATAAATAATAATAATATCTATGGACGCTTTTACACACGTCAATCTGTTCCCGTGGTAAGTTCTCGAAGAGACTTGTGTTACGGGTACTAGACAACGGAAATACATATATATTTAATACTTTTTATATTAATACTTATATTTAAGATGTTTATTATATAATACGCATATTTAATACACATCCATGACCCAGGAACACAGAAACTTTTTTTTGTGTTCCCTGGCGAGATTCGAACTCGCAAAACCACTGAGCCACAGAGGTCGTCAGAATGATTGATTGATTATCTTTGAAATCACTAACTTTTCAAACCCTAAATAAAATGAACAAAACTCTAAGGCCCACTGTTGTATGTTTGTGCGTTGAGGATTCTTCATCATCATTGCCAATGTTTTCTCCACTAGGTACTGCTCTTTCAAAAAACGCCTCTTATCGTCATGTAAAAAGATGCTGTACTTTTCTGTTCTTAAAGTTGGTATTATTAAAGTGTGAAAACAATCTAAAAACTATTTTCAGAAGTCTATCAAAGGTACGCGAAGCGATATGCAATATAATGTTTTAACTAGCGAAACAAATTGTTTACGACAACCCAGTTTTGAGAGGAAACTATTTAATTCAGTTGCTTCGTCCAGGAAGTGGGAACTAAGTTGCTGAGACAAGTGCACTCCGACCGGAGAGGCTTGATAGCGGTGCTTCAAAGTGAGTGATTTATATTAATAACTTGAATATCATCATCATCATCATTTTACATATATTTTACTATATATTTTACATAGGCATCCCTCAATGAACGCCAAGACGACCGATCCCTTGCTACTCGCATTCAACGCGGACCTGCCACTGCACGGAGATCGTCTTCCCATCTGGTTAATGGCCGACCAACACTTCGTCTACCTAAACGCGGCCTCCACTCTTGAACCTTAATGGCCCATCGGCCAACTTGAATATACGCGTGGTAAATCAGTTTTATATATGTATTGCTGAATGGGCATCTATTTATCTTTTGTTCTCTCTATTCTATCTATTTTTTTCATGCCTGGTTCGATTTTGCATTTAAGCACGTATTTTTTTTGCTATCATATCGTAAAGCTCTTTTTTAGAGTGATATCAAACGTTTGTTTGGCGCCAAATTACGTGTAGTTCGGTTATTTTTAGCTGCTATTTTTTCTATTATTTTATCACTATAATGCATTAGATGGAGTCTGTCAACTGTGGTTTAATTAAATTAATTAATTAAATTAATCTTTCTTTCTTCTTTCTAAATTAAAATAAATATAAAAGTAGGCTTATATTAAAAAATAATTTTGCATTAACAAAAGTAATAAGTTGACTTTTTTTGGTACGTAACCCTTCCTGTGCGACTCTGATTCATTCGGTCAGTTTTTTTACTGTGCTCACATAGGAGTTAGGACTCAATAGTTTTCCCGCCCTAACAAACTTTACAATTTTATAATCCATAATGCAATAAAAACTAACACCGTACATAAAGATATAAGTCCATGTTGTATTTGATGGCGTAAGTAGGAGTTACGTAGTAAGTTACAGTTTACGTATGTTTTCTTACGTAGACCTTTTTTGCCCAATACTTTTTACCATTCTTACCCCAGAGGGGCGATAACTCTGTCATTAGCCAGACATAACATTTAAAAAAACCTATCCTTTGAAGATGGCTAAAATATAAACAGCAACATTTTTAAATGGTCATTAATCGAGGGTGGCGGCGAGTTGATTGATGTTTTAGCTGTCACGTGACGCCGGCAAATCCGAATAAAAAGTTTAACCGGCGGACATTTAACTGGGCGCGTAATTGCACTAACAAGGGTGCTCTAACGTTTAGTCGGAATTTAACCGAGTGCGAGGATTAATAATTATTAATTCACAATTAACATTCACGTAACTTTGTGAAATCATGGTAATTTATGGAGAAAATTATTTCTGACTTTTATTAACACCGTTAAAAGTTGTAGGTTTTTTCGGATTTGTTTGAATACCAACATATTTAGTGGAATATTTCTGCAATACAAAAACACGTATATGCCAAGTAATAATATTTATTTGATAATATATGTGGGAATATTCATAACCAGCTGTTGCCGCGACTTCGCCGGCGCAAAAGAAATCCCTTTCTTTTTTTTAAATGTATTTATTCTTCTAGTATTTCCGAGACGATGTGTGAAGTTTCATGATTATCGGTTGAGTAGTTTTCGCGCGAAAGCGTAACAAACATCCTTACTTTCACATTTATAATATTAGTAAGTAGTTAAGGGTATACATTTATCGAATTTATTCGTTTATATCAATAAATAAAACATTAATAACATTTCTATCTCACCCGCATACTTTTAAATTTCAATCGGTCATCAGTCATCAGTTTAAAATCATAACATGTGTACTACTGGATAGACGTAGACGTTGTCCTGTGCGAAATATTTTGTACTTAGATGAGCAAATTGTTAAACTAAACCATTATATCAATGCACAGCCAAAACTAGTGTACCTAGAAACTTGAAATTTGATACCCACTTGTACCAGATTGATTTCTATAATGATATAAGAAAGGTCTTCTTTAGGAATTCAACAGCTAAATAAGTGTAATAATTTATAAATTTTCGATTATAATTAAAAATGATCTGTGTAGGTGAAATGGTCAAAATTCCCCCCTAAAGCGACAAAATAGGGGCGAATAAAGTTTGTATGGATATATCATATAACAAAAGTATACTCACACAAACTAGCGGTCAAAAGCTAGTATTTTATATAGTGCAGTAGATCAACATAAGCATGAATATTTATATATTTTAATTGCTGTAATTAGCAATTCCATCAAACACTTGAGCACGAATCTCGCAACACATTCGCCCACTAGCCACTAATTATATTATTCTAAAGTGGCAACACTTGACACATACCTATCATTACTAAATAACTAGACGCACCGCTTACAATACAAAACATATTTAAGGTACAATAATAATAATTAAAACATTTTATGCTTAATAATAATACACACATCGGTAAAAAACTAACTTAATAAAACGTGATTAAAAAATATAAAACTAAAAGAAAAGATAATCAAAGTACTACAATAATGTATGTAAAATTAATAAAGAGATCACGGTTGGTTTTTACGGTTTCCAGTCAGCTCACAAATATTAACATAATATCGCGACGTCCAAAAACATCAATGCGTTGCCCTCCTTTACCCAACCGTTCCGATAAGCCACCGGAAACTTACAAGCCGCACGAAACGCGACAGCACAACTGTCACTATATGCCGTTATCATGCGAACAAGAGGTACCTCCCCGGACGTGCCGGCCCGATTCGGCAGCATAGCAGCATGCCACTACCTCTTTCTATATGCTCTCAAATGTCTTGATTTTAATTATGTACAGCGCCTTAAGCGTCAACACAACGTTTTTAACACTTCAAATATATTCCGCAAAAAATTCAACCTAGGTGAATCGTGGCATGGTAAAATAATTCGCAATAATATCACCAATAAAATATCCATACGCGTACACGTCGTAGCGTGACGTAACGTGAACAAAGGTTATATTAATATTAACGTCAAGTGAGAGGTGTCAAAATCGTCAACAAAATATACGGGCTGAGTCAATTATCCGGCTACGTCAGTCACATCTGCTGGATCGATACTAGGGCTGCCAACACACATTTGTCTGGTTTCTCCCGTTTATCTGTATTTGTATTTCCGTTTATCCCTGTCTCCCGAATTCCATGTTCAGATTTCTACATGTTAGTAAAGGCAAAGATTAAAGAAGCAGATGAGCTACGTCATCTTAAGTGTTCATCGTCGCCCGGGAACATAATCGAAAGTAAAAAGAAGTGGCCATGTTCACCGATGAGCTGGCCCAACGCGAGTTGGTGAACTTTGAATGCCTTCAAAGACTTTCAATTTCATCGGGCACGCATGTCTCCTTAAGATGTTTTCCTTCACTGAGCGATGGTCTCGAATTTAGGGTACACTTAGAAATTTAGAAAAACTCACTTCAAAGCATCACAGAGGGTTAGGATTGTACCCAGAACCTCTCGTACAAGAGCCCGAGTCCATACCCTGGACCATCGTCGCTAACATGAACCTGAAACTACCTCAGCCAAGTCATTCATATTCCCGTTGCCTTTAGATGTACGACGCTTAAATAAACGGCAAATAATACACACAGGTTGTCTAGTAAAGGTAGTCTATCCGCAAATTCAGTTTCGCATAGGTTCTAGGAGCGTAGCCGGATACAAGTGCGAAATCCATTCCCCTGTGTTATCAAAAAAAAAGGAAATCATTTATGTAAACCTCCCGAAACTAAGAGCTTTTCATCATTTCATACGCCCCACAATTGAAACAAGAACCTATCCTAACTATGTTAATTAAGATTATATTATAGATATGCTTAGAATGTTGGATCTGTCAGCCCTAGCGGCCAGGGTAAACTATGGTAGGCTAGGGTTTACGTGGCTCGGTAATCTTGGCGAGGACAACTCTAGCACGCACGGGATAACATCTGCCATTCTAAATTTATATTACATTCAAATGTTTGCCAAACGAAAATAACCTATATACTATCCAGGAAACTAAATTATAAAGAGAAAATTTTGAAACGTATTTATTTGATTTTAGATGAGTTTTAGAAAATTCTATTTATTGTTCTAAATTCATAATAAACAAAATAATTTGAATCACGTGAAATATTATAATATACCTATATAATATTGTATGTTTTTTGTGATTTATAAAAAAAATATTACAAATTTTACAGATTAATCCAGCAATACCATCAGAAATAAGATTTCAATTACATAAAAGACACATAAAAATTAAACGAGAACTAAGTGTGTCTAAAACCTATTTGTTTCTTAGGTTGGTCTAGAACCAACAATACTAAAATAAGAAAATATGTTTAGTATGTGAATAAATAAAAAAACTACATTATTTTCCTTAAAAAAAATAAACTTATAAATCCAACACCAGTGTGCCAGTTTTCTCGGGTGAGCTAGGACCGTCCCAAGTTCATTTTAAGGTACGTAACTAAGATTGAGTTTGTTACAATGTTAACTTAAGTCTACATTTCGCCGGTGTTCAGTAAGCTCTGCGATCACGTATTGTACAAGCTTCAGACTTGAAGGTTTGATTTTATAATCTCCAACGTGAATCATCAACCTGATTGGACCATGGATTTATTTCAAATAACAAACTGGTAACACCTGGAAACCTAAATTAAAAACTTAATAAATTTCTCAAGTTATAAAAATAATTTCCAATATATGATTTAAAATAATAATTCTCCTCATAAAAAATAGAAATAATCATTAAAATTAGACTTCTAAATCACATTAAATTCGCGCTGAAATATTATATTATAACATTGCTTTCTAGTTATTTTTATTTTAAATTAGCAGGGATTTTGACGGTAATTAAAATTAATAAATAATCATGAATTACTGCTTATTAAAAAAAATTGTAAAATACAACATGGATGCCAATTTGAGTAATAATCGTTTTCTAACGTTCACACCAATTTCACGTACAATAAACTGTTCCCCTTTTTCTTTCATCTTCTGTTTTTTTATTGTGAGAAATAGGCAAATATTTCTTGTCAAATCTAGCTTTTTCTGTGTAGCATCTTTTATCTCATCTATCTTTAGTAATTCTATATTCTTAAGACCTATATAAAGAGGCTTGGATTGGGATATTTAATCAAATAAACTTATATAACGTCACATTACATAACAAACATTATGATATAAAAGATCATTAAACTGATTCTCATATTTGTTGAATTATTATTAATTTATAGTTCATAAGACAATAGCAAAAGTACGCATTACCTTTTTGAAATATGAGCTGAAACATCTAAGAGATATTTAGAAAGAATTTAATTCTGTTAATTCCCATTACTCGTAGGGTTCCGCCGGTCGATAATGGATGGGGCACAAGAATTTAAGCACTCTAATGGACATCCTTTTAGTACATTAATAGGTTTTTCCATGTAAAGTGGCGGTGGGTAAGTGGCGTTAATGCAAAATGTGTTCTAAATCCTTTTGGAGGTGAAACGTTATTTTTTATTTTATCTCGCTTTAACTAATTATTTTTCATGAAATGAATTTTAAACATGTAGTTTTAAAAAAATACAATCTACACTACTACTACAAATATAGATCTTAACTACATTCGTTTTGAACCATTGCCTAATAATTTATCAATGTATAATTTAAGTTGCTGACCTTAAAAACCTGATAAAATTAAAAGTACACTAAATTAAAAGTACTTTTTTTTCTATGGTGATGTCGTTTCCGTAATTTAAAAAAAATCGCCAAATCAATTTAAAGTCGATGAGAGAACTACCGAAAACAATCAACTCAGTATTTATACTATTACACGACGGACGGACGAATTCGAAACTTTGTAAAATTATATCAGTTAATTTATAATCTCATTAGAAAAAAAAACAAATGTTATCTAATTGATTACCGACTAAAATTCACTGATATCACATATTATAGTGCTATCAATTATTATTATTTTTAATTTACAATTCTACAATACAGATGAGTATGCTTTTCAATATTTAATTATTATTATATAATATAATGGATATCTTATTTTTATTAATAAAGATAATCAAATCGCAGTCGAGCCACCTGATTTCGACGTCATAAAAATGCTGATAAATTTGACGTGATTAACTTCACGGCGATAATTAATCAGTCGGAACAAATGTTTTTATATGTGTATTGATAAGGAATAACTTCATTCAGTTAATCCTACTAATATTATAAACGCGAAATTTAGTAAGTATGGATGGATGGATGTTTGTTACTCTTTTACGTAAAAACTACTAAACGGATTTGAATGAAACTTTACAGTAATATAGCTTATACATCAGAATAACACATAGGCTATAATTTATTTCCTTACTCAAACGGGAATGTGAAGTAGGTACACGGTTAAAATAACGGGGCTCTGCTAGTACAAAAGTAAAGTTTTTTAGAATTCATAACATTTTAATATGTGTCCCGTTAAAATGTGTTTTAATGTAAGTTGGATAGCAGGCTGGCACAAGTGATACCTGATAATAAGTGGAACTAGCCTAGACAACTATTTAATAAATAGTAGCCTGAAATAGCAGCATATGAATAGTAATCATGCTCTGCCTGTCCTGTATCATCAGTTGTTGATTCTCAGGGGAAGACAGACCGTTCTTTCCGAAACACCGCAAAGCTATATCACGAGACCAACAAGCAAGATACACATGCAGCTGCAAGCATAGCACAGCGCACCATACCTCCTTCCCCTTATACTTAAGGAAGTTTCAAAAAATAAAAAATATTTATTTTAAGAAGAACGTCGCAAACTGAAATAATATAATAATTTAAATCTCAAACTTAATATTGTACATACTAATATTCCAACTCCGTGTAATCGTTTCGTGATCGTTTCATAAGTCGAATGTTAAACACTCGAAAGTAAATCTACGTCCAAAGCACTTGTACCTGGTGCCCAATATGTATCAGGTTCCCCACTAACCCTTGACACGCTGCATTCTCGGCATCTTGAATCAATATCGTATATCGAGCATTCGAGTTCCAAGTATAGAAACTGGAGAGCAGTTACGTGAACTAACGCGCTCTTGATCGTGCCACCGAAGATTGAAATTCGATTAATGTTTGAGTCGGCCACTACTCACTTCGTTACAAAGTGACTGCGAGTAATCGAATCACGATTCCACACAATCTACGTTACCTTGGTAGTGGAATTTAACTCGCATTCATTATTCGAAAGAGAAATCTATGGAATGTTCTGTTTCCATCAGTAAAGGATATGTTGATAAAGGCGGTACAGCAGTGAAGAGTAAATGCTTTCATCATCATCATCATCATCTGCCTTTATTTATTTTTATTGCTGTGGCAATGTACAATATTTACTACCCAGCTAATATTCATTTCTATTTTGTTGGTAACCTACCTTATAAATACCAACGAAATAAGTTCACACAAAATACAAAAACATAATATGTGCATCTTATCTTCTTCAATTAGAATGTTTTATTATTTATTAAGTCTTTTATTTATTGTTTTACGTTTACGCGAATTTCAATCATTACCTATAATGAAACAGTTTTTATGGATTTTACCGCGATTTATTTAGTTTTTATTAGCCCGTCATTTCGGACACTTTACAGCAACCATAGTCACGGGAGGACTGGCTGATTCCTAATAAAATTCGTAAAAGTTGTTTCATTATAATGAGTCTTTTATTTATTAATACCTATTCTGAATGTGTTTCTAGAATATTCCACATTGGAAAATGAAAATTCTTGCCACTTTCTATCGATTAATAAGAAGTGTACCACAGGCTATACGGTGTGTACCAAAGGATCGCAGCATTGTCTTTGTATGTTCATTGGCTGGAAGATGTGTCATCTGGTGGCAAGTGGTCCACATCGCCCATGAATTAAAACGACTTTACCTAGAACTAGCCCACAAAACTCAGTCACATCACACACATGCCTATTCCGAGCCATAAGATGCTAAGTTGCGGTGCTATTAAATATACTGCAAGCCTTATTATCTTTTTTAAGCTATTTCACGGGAAAAACAACTAACTGCAACTTAACAGAATTTATAGTACATGAAAACATTTGAAGAGCATAAAGCATTTATTTTCACCATGCAACATGTAATGCGCGTAAACAAAGCACTCAAAAGCTAGTTATGGCGCACGGACCAACGCCAGAGAACACCAGCGCCAATTAGGATCAGCACCGAGCGTGGCGTCATCCCCTCCTCCCCCAGCTAAAAACGCTTTAATTGGCGTTCAATTCGCCCAACTCCAGATTACTACCAATTCTCAATGTACATATATGACATTAATTTAATTTCCAAATAGGGCTGGCAAAAGATTTTTATTTGAGACTTAACAAATTGTTTTCAAAATGAGTATACTTAATTTAAAAGTTAATTTAGAAGTAATGTTTCTTTAGTTCGTATTATAAATACTGTTTTACCTATTCAAGTAATACATACTGCAATATATGCATACCTACATAATTTAAAAAATGTTTCTCCAATTATTTTTCCGTATCCGTTTTGTATAACAATAATATATTTAAATCCTAATTTTAAAATAATAATCATAGTATGAACACGATGTTTATCCTCCATCGATGAGCGAACGATGGTTTCAAACCAAGGGTATGTAGTAGAAGAAGTCAAAGCTTCTAGATTTGACTCTATCGGTGTAGTGTACCAAGAACTGTCTGATCCCTAGTCTAGTGACTATGAATACTATGGTCTATGTATGACTATGTCTAGTAACTGTAGAAATCTCAATACCAAGTACATGGAAATCAAACTCGAACTTCACAGTTCACACACTTGAGCCAATAAAATAATTCATTTAATAAATTCAAATCCTTCATCGACGTTAATATAATATTTAGGCTACATAATTTTTGGTTTAACATTTGCATGTACAAAGACTAAAACTCTTAAAAAGCTTGAATGGAGTTCGCTCTATAAACTGACGGACGATTCTACAGATACTTAAGCTCTATAAAATCAGCACTAAACGAAAAGCTTTGAAACAGAACTTTTTACTCTAGTAGAATTTTGTCTGTAAAATATTTAAAGTCCAAACAGAACAGATGTGATTATGTGTATTAACTAAATAAACTAAATAAGTTTATTTAGTTAATACACATAATTGAAATCAGGATATCTAAAATAATATTATACGGATCAAAAGCCAAAGAGAAAAAGAAGTATTAATCGTTTGTAAAACCGCAAAATATATTTGTCACTCTTTATTCGTTCACAGCTGAACATAGGCCTCCCTCCTTTAATGAATGTCAAGACCATTGTCACTCGTATCTAATACGGACCGGCCACTGCACTGATATTATCTTCCCATATGGTATTTATTGTATTATATCTAATGAAAAGTTATTAAAATGTAAGACTAATAAGGACGTTTTAAAATATTTAATCCTAGGGAACTATTTATAACCTCAACAAAGTCTTTCAAAATCAAAAATGGATTTCTTGACCATAATATAACCGTCTTTTTATAGCATTCTACAGGTTAAAATGTATACTTAAGAGCATGCACAGAGCCTTTGAAACTAGTAAAAGACTAGAAACCCGTATGTAAAGAAAATTATACAAAAAGAAGTCTGTGTCCAATATCTATGTGATACACTGAGATTCGAAATATTCGCGTTATTTCTAGAAGTATATTAGGAAAAGTAATGTTGTTTCTGATAGTTTTTCAGAAGTTCAGTACTTTAGTGATGCTTGCTAAACAATCCAAAACACCATGTAAAAATCTAAATAAGATAGAACTAAAACTTAAATTGTTTCACTATAATATCTTGTACTTTACAATTATTATTTTTCTGAAATGCTTGGAATATAAGTACGTAGATCTCCACAAATATACAAATCTAATTTCATGCAGACCATAAATATGCCTAATTATTTTTATGAATGAGGTACTGCGATAATCCCAATTACAGAGCTTGCTGAAAATTTGCATTCGCTCAGAATAAGGCACGGGTAAGCACTTACAAAGCCTTAGATTAGTGGAACCCTTTATTCGCTAAAGGCCTTTAAGGCTGAAAAAAATATTTATCGAATAAATTATTCATAGCGTGAATTTAATTAGTGCGATAATTGCTTGAAAACCAAGTAAAGTTATGTAGAGCCTGAAAACTCTCGCCTCTTAAATGTACTTCTCAATTATCGAGAGCTTAAACTATTCGAAAAGCTTAATACTTATAGAACTTTGGCTTTGATAAGTTTAAATTTTGTTAAGACTATGCGAGTATATTGTTAAACTTCTAATCATTTTGTACTACGATTTTATATGAAAAAGTCATAAGATTAGAAATAGTTATCATTTTCTTACCTCCAGTTTAGCATAACTTTTACCTAGTTACCTTTGTCGTCTCTATTTCTTTATGTGTTAGTACTGTGTTAGTACTGTGTTAGTACTATTGTACTGGAGATACGAACCAGGCACTTTTCGATTCATCACTGCCTAGTTTCTTCACTTAGCTATCATGACAATATATTAGTTAACGGGTTTTTAACCCGTGTATACAAAATTTCATGAAAATCGTTGGAGTCGTTTCCGAGATTCAGATCATATGTAAATATATAGATCATACAAGAATTACTCGTTTAAAGATATAAGATTATAATAATAAATACATATAAATATGGATCTTTTTATCCTATGTTTAGCATTTTAATATGTTAAACGTAAATAGAACTAAAAGCGTCTTAAAGTTTAACACTATATTTTATGCCAACAATGGCCTTGACATCAAGGGCCTCCAAAATGTAAATAAAACATGTTCATATTAAAATTCTTCTCATCATCATCAGTCTTTGTCCGTTCACTGCTGAAAATAGGCCTCTCTCAATGAACGCCAAGACGACGATTCAATTGTCACTCGGATCCAAGACGGACCGACCACTGCATGGATATCTTCTTCCCAAATAATAAAATCCCTCTACATGTACATTAATTATGTCAGTACAAATAAATAGTCTTTGTACAATTATTGGGACTGACATTTGCGTGATTCGAATCTTCGTCTGAAACTTGATCTGTCCGAAACAATAATATTATAAAACTAATCCAATAAATAATATAATAGTACAAAATATCCCTAATAATATTATCCGATTAAAAACTATACAGTCATAAAATCCTTTTTCGGGCCACAAACATAATAAATTGCAGTGCATAATTAAAATATTGAGTGCTCTATATGATACGGAGTGTTAACGCAGGCATAAACTGTTACAGTTTATTAAATGTCAGTAGCACGCGGCTGTTATTACCTGCTTAGAGGAAATTGCTTCAAAACTATGTGTATGTAACACGCTGCATTTACCCGTATTCGTATATAGAAATATTTTATTCTGCGAAGGGTTTTTTTTTTTGTAGGAATGAAATCAATTTTTGCTAAGCGGGCTGTGAATCATTATAAGAATATATTTTGTAACTAATAAGAGAATACTTTTGTAAAGCGGTGCAGGTTCATTCAATTCAAAGTACAGTTTAAATATAGTAATTTTACAAGTTTCTCTGGTCTGCCAACAGAGATGAAGAGAACATGACTAAGATAAACATGGCTTACGCTTCCTTGTTTCTCCTCAGGCAAAGTTTTTTTTAGATTAAGTATCATTTCTGGTGGTGCTACGGGCAACGGGCCGGGAGCCTAAATAGTATTAGTTCTAATAATGTTGTCTATAATTTAAGTAAGATCAGGAGGACCTAGCACAGACATTGCCGTGCTTATATGTTTGTTCTCCACAGTATATCTACTATACTGATTGTATTTAAGAAATAAAAGATCTTATTATTATTATTTATTACAATCTGAATCCGGCAAACGTTGTCCTGCCCTAATGTCAAAATGTTTGATGTCATCATCATTTTTTTTCATACAAACTTTGTCCTGATGATAACCAATTCAACAAAAAAAGAATTATCTAATTGAATGGAGTAGTTCTGAAGCTATGTGCGTAGATACATTTCAGCGTTATATTTTTATTAATATATTTATTTGGATTTCCTAATTTTATAAGTTAGTAGTTATGGTTCCCATTTTGTCATTTAATCAATAACGAGTAGTTCAACAATCTAATCCGATCTAAATTATAGATAAATAATTGATTATCTTACAAAAACCATATATAGTTACAAATACAAAATTTAACGACCTTTGTTCTTTCAAAATGTTTCCAAGATTCTATCAAAAATAGAATAAGTTTAAAATCCTATACCTTTAAACGAGCAATTCTTGTATATATATATAGAATCGGGATCTCGGAAACGGCTCCAACGATTTTCATGAAATTTTGTATACATGTGTTCAAAACGGCGCTAAATCGATCTAGATAGGATACATTTTTAGAAAACTTTTTTTTATCCGTGTTTTGAGGCATCGATAAAATATGATTAGAATACGAACGTACATTTCGCTGTCAAATAATATGTCATCGTAGCTTAGTGGTGAAATTAGGCAGTGAAGTTCGAATGAGCCTGGTTCGAATCTCCAGTCCGAATTTTTTTCCTTTTTTTTAAGATAATTTTTTTGGAAGAAAAATTTTATCGTATTTTATCACTTAGGGTACCGAGCAAATGCTCGGTCAACCAGGTACTTACATCTTAAAGGGACTAACGAATTTGGATTACGTTTTTTATAATTTTAAAAGCGGTGGTCCCTAGATATGCTAAATTAAAATCGGTTCAGCCGTTTTAAGGTTACCGGCTCTTAGTTATTCTCAGAGGAGTTTTATACAGTTGAAGAGCGGACATATTCAAGGAGCATATAGAGCTAACGATCCTCATTCCAAAAATATATAATTGCCGTTTTAATTTTTTTCAAAATTAGCCTTCACACTTAAATTAAAATAAACACAGTATTATGAAATAGGAAAAATACGATGCATCAAATACGCCGACGTTCCAGCGCGAGCCATGCCAAAGGCCCCGTTCGCAAGAGATTATTTTACACCTACCACTAACTAACTAATTTAGCCCCCAAGGTGTACGTGATAATACAATAGGGTGACCATATTCTAAGGCCAAAAATGCATCATTTACATTTGTCTTTGTTTTGTTGTTTTTTTTTTTTGTGAATATGTTAGAAAAAGGTATAAAAATTTTAGGGACGAACCTGGTTTCCGTTGCCCCCCGCAAGATGTTAATCCTCGTCTTCTTTATACTATTTTCCACACCCGTGATGATGTCGCACCGCGAATAAAACTATACGCGTCGACGAGATGATGTGCGCAGTCGTTTCTTCGATATTTACACACACACACACACACACACACACACACATATATACGGTAGTATCCCTTAGTAGTTTGTGGTTATTTATTTGAGGAGACACGCGACAGCTCGACTCGACCACGACACGGCAAAACGTCAACTCATTTTTCCTAGTACCCCCAGATTCGTAGGAATGGAATAGATTTAGGCTGAGGGTAGTAGGAAATGTTTTGTTCAGGAAAGCTAAATTTATTACGTTTGGAAGATATAAATGCGTTCGCCTATTTAAGTCGTATTATTAAGAAACAGAATACAGTTTTCTTTGATTGGTGAAACCAATTCTATCACGTCCCTGATTATTTATTGGCGTAAAAAATCAACCTGTAAGTAGGAACATTTTCTTAAATAAGAATTTTGTAAAGCATTTGTAAAGTGAAGTTTTTTAAATATGTATATGTAAGAGGGTTACACTATAACCATACAAGATACCTCGGTATTTATAACGAAACAACTTTGACGAATTTTACGTCGACTTATTAAAATCTATATAACGACATTTTAGATACTTTTAGACTTTACAGCAAAATGGTCACGGGAGGACCCGTATGTTCTTCGAAACGTCGGGCATTTTAAAATTAAAAAGTGACGATCATATCATTAGATAACTATAAGGAAAATAGTCAACCAACCTCTAGGACAAAGAAAAAGAGGAAGACCAAACGCACTCTGGGTAGACGACATCATAAAAGTAGCAGGTCAGTCAGTGGTCGCGAGCGGCAGAGAATAGAGAGTAGGTCCTGATCTTTTCTGGAGAACCTTTACCTTTCATAGAGAGGGTTCTTGCTAGTATAATTCAAATTCTGACTATTTCAAATTCAAAATTAATTAAATAATATATGTATCAATGTTGTAATTTTAAATCTAATCAATTATTATTCAATTATCAATATTATTACGTTGGATTATTCATGTTATTCATATTTAAAAAATAATAGAATCAATTATATGTATATCACATAACTATAATATTATACTTTTTTCTGTCTTATTTATTGTAAGTATGAAAAAAATGCATGCTCAATGTTACACAACGGAAATTGTAGTCTAAAATCTTAATATGCAAGAAATAAAAGGCTTTTTATTTTTATTTTCTTTTTATTTTATTTTTATTTAATTTAATTTATTTTATTTTTATTTTATTTTAAGGAAAATAGCTTAGGAATAATCAATATCGCTACTATCCAAAAATTACCGAGCACGCGCTTAACCACGGACATTCGATGAAACAGTGATGCGGCCGAACTGCTGCCTCTTTAAAAAATCATACTACACGGTCCTCCACTCTTGCTGAATGTATTCCTCATTTCGCAGTCTGGAAACATATAGTTCGTGAATACGTCATATACTTCATTATTACTACATTGTTTAACGTTGATGTAGTCGATTAATAGTTTTCTAAGATTTTATTTATTCTCAATGAGGGTTATAATAAAACTCTAGTATAATAAAAGATACTAATTATTGTTTCAAAATATTAACTTATTTTCATCACATATATTATTTCATAAAAAGGCCGCGTTAAGAAGAAGTGTCGGTCGGCCATTATCCAAATTCAAAGACGATCTACGCAGTGGCCGGTCCGTGTCTTGGTCTTCATAGAGGAGGCCTGTGTTTAGCAATAGACGGATAAAGGCTGACTGATTTAATGTAACGCGCAATTTGTATTCGGTGTTTTTATAATATAACGCTTTTTTATCGAGCACTGTTGGATTTTCGACGTTGAGTGTTTGACATTAAATTGAATTTTGCATGCCATACTTGCAAGTTGCAACTCAAGCCGATGTCAGGTTTTACCGTGGCGATTTTTAAACGCTCGTACAAACTAGGGCTTAATATATCAAATTGTGATTTTTAATAATTACAATTTATAAAAAATTGTCCTAAATGTCATAATATTTTTATAGACATTTCATAATTTACTACAATTATTGCCTGACGTTTAAAATCATTTACTAACTTTTCTAAATCATTTTCTTTCATGCACACTGTCGTTCATATCGAGGTCAATTAATGCAGTGCATATTGCCTTCAACGTAGTATTTGATTAGCCGATAGCTTAACGAACAGCCCTCCAAAGACAGGACCAAGAGCCAATCACACCTCATTGTATCCGTAGATATTGAATGCGCCAGTTAACTAACATGTTGTATATTGCTATAATGCTTATCTGTACTTACTATAAACTGTGTACATTGCATAATAAAATAATATCGAGTTTTAATGAACTAATTATTTACGGAATAAACCGCGGACTTTTACAATTTTTGCATTCTTGTTGTTTTCGTTTTTCAAGACTCACACTCATACACAAAACAATAATTATAAAACAACCCAAACTTGTCTATAATATGTTGATACTAGACGGAGACAAATTTTAATCCTTGCTAATATTATAAATGCGAAAGTACCTCTGTCTGTCTGTCTGTCTGTTAAGCTTTCACGCCTATACCACTGAACCGATTTTGATTAAATTTGGAACAGTGATAGATTAGAGCTTGAGAAAGGACATAGGCTACTTATTGTCGAAAAAAGCTTAGGGGGGTTTAAATAAGGGATGAAACTTTGTATAGATGTTCGTCATTATATATAGAAGATGACGCCATTAAACTTTGCGTTTAGCCACTTGATAAGAATTAAATAACCATTAATAATTTCCACCGTTCCACATTTGTTCCACGGTTTTTAAGATTTTTACCTATATGGGCATGAAATAGGACATGAAAGTTCGCAGGGTAGTTAAAAAAAATCTGTCTGTGTTTACTATACGTACATACGGAACTGCGCTACTTCGAATTTAACGCGAGAGAAGCCGCGAGCAACAGCTAGTTTATTATAATAATTGAAATTCCGGTTTAGAAGTTTATAAGGAGTTATAAAACATTTTTTTTATTGTATCACTAACTATACATAATAAATATGACTAACATTGTATTGCCATGAACAAAGTGGAGAGCGCAAAATAATTACCGTGTTTAATACTCGCGTGTATTACCACGTGCGATCGATGGCTCGGACCAATTATAAATACATACAGCGCCATTACAGCTTGCATGTCATGTATGTATCGATAGGTGTTTTGTGAGAAACCTTCAACTAAAACACTAAAACTATGTATAGAAAAACGCAGAAAACGAATTCGAAAATCGAATACCGCTTCGAAACTATGCGGCCAGGATATAAAGCTTTAAGGTCCCGTTCGACGAGCGCAGTTTGCCGAGTGTTAAAAAAGCGTTTAAACGATTGTACTTCAAAACGCGACGTTGCATCGAGCTGCGAGTTCGGTATGCTAAATTCGATTTTACATCTAACACAACATCGCAAATCTAATAGCACTTCGTCAAAAAAGCGTCGCGCTTTAAAAACGCTTTCGTGTCAACAAATACATGGAGTTGTTTTGTATATTAGTTATTTTGCGGAATATCATGATATAACATATTTCAATAATTTGTTAACAATTAGCAATGATTCCGAGAACCACACAGTTTCTCTAGTAAATATGTGAGTGGATGCATATGTATAAAGCATAATTTGCCTGTATCTTGCATAATATGCCCACACTTGCATAATTTGCCTACACTTGCATCACCACTTACCACAATAAAAACCACTACCATACCATAACATTTACAGAATTAAAAATCCACCAACCGTTCGTAATACTTAGCAGTATTCATTATGATCTACTCAAAAAATGTATTTAAAATTTCGGCGTATTTTCCGTATATATCAACGGGTTCAAGCTTCAGCAGATCCCGGCAAAGCTTTCTGTCAGGATTAGCAAGGGTGAATATTTGGCAGATCATGTTTAAAATGACAGGGCGGAGGATCGAGCTGTAAACGATCGTTTGAGTGACAGTCCCTCGTGTGAATAGTCTGGCTCAAACATTGTTTACGGAGCCCTGGGAGATGCATCTCACAATAATAAACGTGAACTTATCCCATTTCATGTTTCGTCTGACAAACGCTTAAAATATTCATTAAGACTAAAATTCATGGAGACGATTTGTGATAAAATGAATTACTAATTTGCTGTTGAAAATTTCGTCCAGGTGACACGCACGGTTAGGGACTGATAATGATTATTTTTATAGCCTATTTAAATACTTATTGTAAGCCATATTTGTATATCATCATCATCAGCCTTTATCCGTCCACTGATGAACATAGACCTCAATGATCGCCAAGGTCGATCCCTTTCCACTCGCATCCAGCACGGACAGGCTATGCACTGAGATCGTCTTCCCATCTGGTTAATGGCCGACCAACACTCACGCAACTATGGGATATGATTTTTACTAAATATTAAAATTGTAATATAGTTATTACGAGCCTGTGTGAAGTTTAAGCACCCACTAAAACGACACCTATTACAGTGTATCAGTGATTGTGTATTGCAGCGAATTTGTCTCATAGTGAAAATGAGATGATCCAACATAATAGATTGGCGCATAGTTGAATATGCTCTGGATAAAGACCCGCCTTTCTACGATCTGCCTGCAACGCATGTTGTCCTATTTTGGCCACATAATAAGGGGGATGATTACTTTAAAAAGCTGTTAACAGCTTTTATTGTATCCAATAACAATTGGATACACGTGGAAGATAAAAGAGCCCGAGGACGGATCCCGCCACGATGGAGCGATCAAATAAAAGGCCCATCCTCAGAAACGTTTTACTCGGCTGTCAGAAACGCGAGGGATAGGCATCGATGGAGGCAGATTATCCGCATGAGGAGTGAACCATGCACATGCATATAGATGACCACGATCCTCAGACATGAGAGAGTGAGCAGAGAGAGAGCATAGTTGAAACTGTACAGATATTTGGGTTTAGATTAGAGAAGGAATAAAAGAAAAATAAAGTTGTGAAAATTACCATTTATCCCACACTTTTGGGATGTACTGCATGTTACATTATCATCATCATCATTATTAGCCTTTATTCATCCACTGCTGAACATAATATGCCTCCCTAACTAACTTAAAAATATGAAAACATATTCCAACCATTTGAAAAACAAAAAATATATTTTTTTCCTATTTTACGAAATAAAACTACTAAAAATTGTACCTACTGGTCACTGAACGATTATTGTACCGATTATAGTTTTAATTCCATGATAAATAATTAGAAACGAAATTGATTTTTGGGTTTTCCTAGCATACAATTATCTTAATTGATAATCAAATGATAAAATATCAATATATCTACACTTAATCGTTTTTTATCATAGCTCCCAGTATAAAAAGAGATCAAATGTTCAAAAAAAACTTTGTGTTAGCCATCATGAAGTTAATAATTTTAGCCGCTTTAGCCACTGTGGCGTACGGATTTCCGTCCACTCAGGACCAAACCGCATATGGCTATCTACAAAAATACGGTATACCAGAAGCAGAAAGGATTCGAAAGTTGGAAGAAGAATATAATGGAATACAATCGAAAATTGTTGGTGGTTCTCCCTCTGGCATTGGACAGTTTCCGTATCAGGTAAGAAGGAAATTTACAGTTTCATTTTATAGGATTAATAGTGTTTATTTTAATCCTTGTATATGATAATTATAATGATTAAAGTCAAATATAGGCTGCATGAAAAAAAAAAAACAGACTCTTCAAATATTCCATTTGAAGAGTCTGATTTCTTTCAAGAATTTCCGTTTTACATCCAATATTATTTAGATCGGCAAAATCGAACTAATGTCAAACTAGCATTTGCTAGTATAAACTAGCATTTGGTTTTTCTACACATTACATTTTTATTACCGATTCAAATATATGACAAGGCAAGAAAAGGATTGTGTGGTTTTATGAAACCACGGTAAAAGTAATTTTTTTTTCACATTATATACATTTAACTAAGAATTTCGGAATAGTATTATCAATCATTAAGGCTATAAAAATCTAAAATATGGATTACTTGCAGAAATGAGTAATAGTCTATACACTACACGGTCAGCTGATGCGAACTATAGGCGCCGCCATATTGGCCCCGGCTGTTCTGACGAGAGCCTTTCACTTTATCCCTACTCCGCAGCCGACCGTCACGCGACATGCAACACAGACGAAAAAATTTGAGACGACGTAACAAAAGTTTCACTTTAAAATACTATTTTTTCTGAAAAGAATCTAAGTTTCTTAGACAGTAAACACATTTAATATATAACAGAAGAAATTAAATAAGAAGTTCTTTCTTTTAGGCGGGTCTCATCGCTGATATCATAGGCCTCGACGGCAGAGGTATATGCGGTGCTTCTCTTATCAGTCACAACAGACTCGTGACAGCGGCCCATTGTTGGAGTGATGGACAGAACCAGGCATGGAGGTTCGAGGTCATCCTTGGTTCCAACCTGCTCTTCAGCGGGGGCTACAGGGTCCACACCAGCGATGTGGTGACCCACTCCAGATGGATCCCCCTCCTTGTCCGTAACGACATTGCGGTCATTCGTCTCCGTGCATCTGTACCTTTGTCGAGTAAGCCTTATTTATTGTATTACATTTCTAATTGTTAGATTTTCTTCTAATTGTTTGGTTGGAGCCTAATGGTGACTACCAACGTCCATAGACTCCCGAACAACCAAAAGTTATGCAGAGGCGTTGCTCTCCTTTTCCCTATTCTCAAACGGACTACCGGAATCTCACAAGCCACACGAAACGCGACATCATATCTTTAAGCCGGTGTTATGAGCGAGGGAAATGGTGGAAATGTATATTTTTCGTCGAGCGCTGATCATGTCAAGATTATTAGCTCGCTAATGAAATAAAACATCGTGAGGTAACCTGTGAACAAAAGAAGTGTATTCCAAGGCATTGACCTAAATATTTGCCTTGAATTTAAAATCTGTACCCAACTTCCAGCAAGAGGTTGCTTACACTATTCTTACCTATAACAGACGATTTTTCCAAAAAAATCGGATTTTGATGAATAATCTAAATAAAAAATTATGACGAGATTGCACACAAAAGTTACTTGTTCAATTTCAGATTTGATCGCTCCTATTGCTCTGCCTAGTGGATCTGAAGTATCCGAATCGTTCGCTGGAGAGCAAGCTATCGCTTCTGGTTTCGGATTAAAAGAAGATGGTAAGACATTAATTACTTATATTCATATAAAAGTATTTATTGATGTACCTGCATTATGCAGATACATCAATGGTGCCGCGAATCATATGTATCTTAAATATTCCAATAAAAATTATCTTCTGACAAACGCCAGATGAAAAACTTTTCTTTAAAAAATAATTTATTTATATAATACGTTATATTTCCATTTCTTATTCCCTGTTATTTATGTAAAGCTCACTAATCAATTTATCTATAATATATTCAAAACAAATAATAAAGTGGGACACTTAAACTTAAGTCAGTATTTGAGAATATACAAAACACTTTCCACCCAAAGACTGTTTGTCTTTGAAAGTTTCGCCTTAAAGATGTTCCACAAGAAAAAAGTGACAACAGCTAGTTTTATATCTTAATTCATCTTAAATTACAGTTTCTTACCCACTTAAGGACCCGGACTGTCTCTGACTACATTTAAAAAGCTTTTAAAAGTTATTATCTTTTTCATAATATCTGTATTGCCATTAAGTTTCACTTTGTTTCAGTTTTATTAATACGGAATAGGCTTTTACAATTCTTAAGAAAGTTAGTAATTTTTCAGTTGTGTTTAAAAGAAGGATTATATTCGAAGTAATTTTGAGCAAATTAATGTTTTTTTTTCACTTCAATTAATGAAAGTGGTTTTTTATCCGTTGTTTGTTCTCTATCTCATGATGTTTCTATCATGATATTATAGGTTTGCAGATATGTATAAGTTAAAAAGGACATTTATTTATTCCTCCAAACCGATGTTGGTCACGGCGACCACCTTTACTCATTGCTATCAGCAAAAGCCATCTTATTGTACCAAAATCGGAGTCCTTTGATACGGAAGCGCTCAGATGTGCAGAAGATATTAAAGTGCTTAGACGTATGCGCAAACGCAAGAGCACTCCCTCGTCCAACCTCTCTGGATCCGATGAAACGAAGGACCGTTATGACCGGAGGCAGGATGCAGGAGTTTAGTAAATAGTCTCGAGGTCCCTATCACGTTAAACCCTTTCTGCGGCTGCCGCAGTGTCTTGCCTCCCAAAGTGAACTGCAAAAGAGCCAAGACACAAGTTTGAGGCATAAAGGTGTGAAAGCTTTGAGGGATAAAAGTGGGGAATCTGGGAAGATGTAATTCCCGAACCTCTTCTCTAGGCACAGCCTAGGGCCGACGTGGTGACGGAGGTAGATCTGGAGTACAGCTTCCTGAAATCACTGGAAGAGATTTTAGGACTGACAATGAGTTATGTGCACTCTGTCACCTTCGCAGGTCGACTGACAGAGCGCAATGCAGACAGTCCACAGTCCTTTGCTATTAAATATAACCACAATTCAATCATTAAACAAGAAATTAGTACAATTTATAGGCGATATTTTATTTTACCAGGCTACCAGGATGTTGTTCATAATTAAACTTCCATCTTTATTTGGTTACACTTATACCGATGCCACAAAGATCTGATCTCATAGTATTATGTTCTTTCCTGCATTGCCTTCATTCGTTCAGGTCTTTGCATCTTTGGTAAAATAAAGTCTTTTTCCAGGTGGCAGCATTCCGCAAGGACAGTATTTAAGTCACGTTGAATTAAACGTTTTGACCAACGAAGTGTGCGCTTATGCTTTCTCCTGGATCATTCAGGACTCCAACATTTGCACCAGCGGCCGTGGCGGTAAAAGCACGTGCAGCGGTGACTCCGGTGGTCCCCTTGTTGTAATGAGGAATGGCAGGCCAATTCTGGTATGTTTTTAAGCGCTCAATATTTGTAATAATCATGTATGTTCATTGAGGGAGGCCTATGTTCAGCAGTGAATTGATAAAGACTGATGATGATGATGATGATATATGTTTAAAGTTATTTTTAAGCGCTTAATATTTGTAATGATCATTTATAAAAACAATGACAAAACTGATGGTCAAATTTGACCAATTTCGGCTAGGAACGCCGCTGTTCCAGTCTAACTGCCAACAAATTTCAAATATTTGTTGTTTGTTCTTATTTTTGTTTATTGTATAAAGCAAATTAGGTTTGAAAATCTATATTTTTTTTTTATTTTATACAAATTTATATCACTTTGCGCCAAAAAATCAAATAAATAATTTGTTGATGAGCAACCTGGCAAATATGCCACCCGATCAAAATCGTTCACGATCAAAGCGTAAATAGTTTTTAAGTGAGTGCCTACACTATACAACGCTATAAAAATATGCTGTCCTAGTTTATATATATTTTTGGCATATTTCGTTTTTGTTTTGTTTTTTTATTAAAATGTCATTTTTTTTCAGATCGGTATCACGTCCTTTGGAATAGCTTTTGGCTGTGAGATTGGATTCCCCGCTGCGTTTGTCAGAGTGACTTCTTATCTAGATTTCATTAATCAAAATATGTAAATATACAGGATATTTACTAGCCATATTTTTTAATCAATGCCACGATATTGCAACTATGGCAGAAGCTATTAGGTTGTTGTTATGTACGACAAAAATACTGTAAAAAATCAAATACAATGATGTAAACTTAATTACAACAATGGTGATGGCTAACAAAACAGAAAATGTATCAAATATGTGAATATTGTAAATCTATTTTCATTATAATTTTTTCACCAAGGTAGATTTAGAATATTGCATTTGAATTACAGAAAAAACGCAATCTCTCCATATTATTCTGATCTTTTATTTATTCTCCCGAAATTATTAAAATAAGAGTTTATTTCTAGAAAAAGGCATGATCATTATCATGCCGTCCACCACGTAATTCCAATCAACTCTACTGCCAAGGAATGCTAAGAGATTTTTAAAAATTAAAAGGTTATACATCTAGAGTCATTTATAAAATACCAGCATACCCGCAGGACATGAAAGATAAAATCATTAACAACGTTTGTTCTATGACATTTAATAATTTATTAGATTCTATTTTTAAACAAAAATTTAAAAGTTAGGTATAACTCAGAAGCTAAACAGGATCTATCGCCTATTTAAATGCATCTAACCAGTTTTTCCTCTGCATATATTCACCAGCTGATGTTTTTATAGCCACAAAGATATTATGTTAACAATAAGCTCACGAAATCGTGGGAGAATGATGTATCTATAATTCCGTTGAAACTTGGTTATAAAAATGTTTTGCTAACTAGAGAACTAGGGTAAACTACCCTATACTTCGGGTCCTAACCAAAGACCATTACTTATTTACATAGAGCAGTAGGTAAAATGGTGCCATCAATGTCACATTTTTAGAGCTAGGGAATCTAAAAAGATATATTATAACTGCATCTCCTGTCTCATCTCAAAGTTTATTTGACATGCTGTAAAATAAAACACGACAAACAACTGCACTACAGCTGACCTACTAATTTTCAGGCCTGATTTTGTTAAGAGGTTGTACCCTTCTGCCTTGCAGCCGAATTAGACCGGCACATCCTACCCATAATTTTAGGGCAACAAGCAAAATTGTTTAAGGAGGGCGACGCATCTTCGTCATAACGTTTATTTCTGTGGATCTGTCATCTACGGACATCGGTAGTCGCCGAAATATTTATAATAATTTGCTAATTATATATCAAATATGCTGAATATAATAATTAAATACCCAATGACAATAATACAGTACCGAAAACTCAAATTTTTAGGTACTTACACTTTATGACTATTACTACTAGACTTTTATTATCTTTACGTAATCTGTTCATAATATAACTCATAATATTTACCTTCTACAGAGAGTACACTTCATTTTTTTTTTAATGTTTTTAGTTTACCTATTAGATTTAATCGAAATTAACAATAGCGATCGAATTAATAATTAATTACATACGTTTTGTTAAAATGACTCTTATACATTTTATTTGCATCGTTTGTCTTATAATTGGCATGTTTTGATCAAATGCTTATATTTTTGTAATGATCACTTGTTATTCCTTAGTGCTACACAATATTGTATTTGTTGTCACAAAAACAATTTTTGAGCATTATTTCAATTATTTCATACGTGAAATTTATCGCAGGACAATGTAGTGATATAATGTATGATTGGAAATTCTAAATTAGCTAAGTGTGAATGTATTGTACGTTCAAGGAATTTAATAGCGCAACTGGCTTGGCAAGACGTTGTATTATTTACCGGAAACGACTCGAAGTGTAACTTAGCCATCAGTAATAAATTTGAAAAAGGCTGTAGAGGAGTAATTATGTTCTGTGTCATTGCAATATCTGAGTGACAAGCCAAAACAATAAAATCCATTTTTTGCTCGATAATCTCGCATAATTGAAACATTCAGAAACCAATCGTGGGAAGACGATCTCCGTGCAGCAGGTCAGCGTTGGATGCGAGTAGCAAGCGATCGGTCGTCTTGGCGTGCATTGAGTGAGACCTATGTTCAGCAGTGGACGGATAAAGGCTGATGATGATGATGATATACAAACAGCACATAAGTGTAGATTCTCTACTTTAAAAATAAATAATCGCGAGCAAATCCACGGGTGCATAAAAACTAGGTATTATTAAATTAGTTGCATAAAATCGATCAATTTTATCAAAAGTCATTAAGCCTTTAAGTCATGAAGTAAATTAACGTAGAAAGTGAAGTAAAGTAACATTCTATAATTTTAATACAGCGCGCCGTTTAGACTAATTAACTCATTATCAAATTACTTCCTTTTTTTTCAATTATGATCATAATAAAAGCATGTACGTTAACGATTTTATCTTGGTTTATTATTCACTTTCACATTACCAAAGTATCGGATAATTTACTGCAACCATGATTACGGTGGGGTGTAAAGTCCGCGTAAATATTAAAAAAAGTTGGTTAATTAATAAATATAATAATAAATCGAAACCGATTTCGAACATCAATGTGGTATCATATTGCTAAAGATACAGGTAAAATAATAATATTGATTATTTTTCACATAATTATCTTAATGATAAAAACAAATACGTGATTCACAATCGTGGATTAACGCATGATAAACTCAGGTTGGATTTTATAATTATCGAATTTTATCAATCTAATTAACTTTAACCTAGATTATATCTATCCGCAAAATTACTAAACAGTATATAAACGGGTAATTGAATGACTTAAGCGATCCTTAACGCGGCATCATGAAGTTCGCTTTGGTTTTGTTAGCTCTTGCGGGAGTCGCTTACTCAGACACAGTCCGTGTTGCTGAGTTTGCTCCAGAGACCCCGTCTGTCTTCGGATATCTGACTAAATATGCCATCGCCGAAGCCGAAAGGATCCAGAAGGCGGAACAGGAATATTTGAGCCAAAGAATCGTTGGCGGAGTCCCTGCTGCTCTCGGTCAATACCCTCACCAGGTTAGTGATAACTGTTATATTAAAAAAAAAAATATGTGAAATATTAATATTATTTACGTATACTCGACACTCGGTCCTGTCTCCAACCCACGAAACTCAACGTATCAGTTTTTTTTTTTAATTTTATATTCCTCAAGGGCTTGCAAAACCTAATCACTGGATTCCACACTCTTTACAGTTAAAACCCATGTTCCCTATTCAAATTATTATATTTAGTAATTTCAATGCTTTCTCTTACCAGTCGAGGTATGTAATGGCGTTCTATCGCGAATAGCTGGGCATTATGGCATTATGAAATTCAATCCAGTGGTTTGGTCCAACTACCAGAAGATGTTTCGCGATGGATGATTTCTTAGTGTCATTTTTAATCACCGCCTTAATATACGTTGATATACAAGATACCGTAATAACAGTTAGTTGTATGCTTCAGTATGTCACCATTCGCCGTATGCCACAAACAGGGCAGGGCAGGCAGTATGAAACTGAATGCAGCGTAAATGCCGTCACTGATTTTACGCGACGAAGTTACGCTCGATTTCTTCGTTTTCTACATTCAATATTGTAAGATAAATTTATTTCGGATGGGAAAAAAACGTATATGTGCGGTAGTCATTGTATTTTCATATTGAATTGATGGATTCGGGTCCCCAACGAGAATACTTAATTCGGAAATCGAATACGGATTCCGAAAGTATGCAATCAGGCTAATACTAAAATTGTTCACGCAAACGTTAATCGGGTCTGTTTCCTTACAGGCTGGTTTGATCATTGACATCATCGATTCTGCCGGTCGTGGAGTCTGCGGCGGTTCGCTTATCAGCCAGAACAGAGTGATAACAGCGGCTCACTGCTGGAGCGATGGTAGGAACCAGGCGTGGAGGTTCGAGGTGGTCTTGGGCTCTATCTTCATATTCACGGGCGGCACCAGACTGCACTCCAGCGTAGTAGTGATGCATCCTCAGTGGAATCCATCTTTGGTCCGCAATGATGTAGCTATCATCTACCTGCCCAGCAACGTTGGGACTTCAGGTAAATTACCATTATGCATATATTATTATCGGTAACTTTAGTTCTCTGACGGAGTTCTTCATTTCCAATCCTTTAAGCCAACGTTTAGCTACGCCAAATTTTCGGACCAGTCGTAAACTAAAAGGCCATCATCATGGGGAGAACGCGTCGGTTGATGACTTTTGAAGACTAGGCTCGTTGAAGTGGTAATGAGCTGACCACGCACTCAGGAGAAGGGATGGTCAATAGGTTCAAGAGTGGAGGCCGCATTTTTTAGTGTAGATGGAAACTGATCTCCAAGGAGTGGCTGGTCCATGTTGGATGCGAGTGGCAAGGGATCAGTCGTCCTGGCATTCAAAATTTTAATTATTATATTTAAATATAATAATCTTATTTCATACGAACTCTATTAGAAAGACAATCAGACTTACTCTGATGAATGCAATATTATCTGTATATTTGATGTAATAATTGACTATTGCGATCTTTTTCAGCTAATATTGCTCCTATCGCCCTGCCTTCCGGAGCCGAGTTGAATGACGACTTCTCCAATAGACAAGCTATCGCGTCCGGATTTGGCATTACCCAAGACGGTTAGTTAACTAAGGCTGGAAATTAATTGACTAACCAAAATATTCACTATCGTAAATAATATGGTTCCAGTAAAGGATGGTACGGCAGTGTTTGCTTCGCGCTCGACTTGGCCCTCAGATTATACAAATACAAATTTATTTTCATATTTTTTTCATATGTTTTTAAATAATTACAAATTTTAAGATTTATTTAGATACTAATAATCAAAAACATTTACACCTTGTGTTCTGATTCAGAGGTTATTTTAACATAAACCACTTCCTACTGATGGCAGGGATATACTATAGTATATCGTATGCATGAAATGCAGTATAACGATATACCGTATGCCAGGAGAGGCAGTATTACCACTTCTTATGGCTTTGGCCGTAGGTGTCAATGTTTTTGTTATTGGAGTAAATGACATTACGCATGCTACCAGCCCTTTTTTCCACTCTTTTCTATGTGTATGTGTGTTACTTAAAATTTACGTCTCTATCAGGCGCCGGAATCTCCAGCAACCAGTTCCTCAGCCACGTGAACTTGAACGTGATCAGCAACAACGTGTGCTCGCTCGCCTTCCCCCTTATCATCCAGAGCTCCAACATCTGCACCAGCGGCGCCGGTGGTACCAGCACCTGCAGTGGTGACTCCGGCGGTCCACTCATGACTAACAGCAATGGCAGAAACGTTTTGGTATGTGTTCTAATATTTTTTGTTACAAAATCTAAGAAGGAAGTTAAAAAGAATTATGGCATCACACAGTTCTTTTCGATGAAGTCAGGCTACGGGGGTTTTATTATCAATCAAATATAACCGGTTCGTTTTCCCGATGCGCGAATTTGTTAGCCCTGAAATATTTCCTAAAAAGCTTGTCTAAAATGCTGATTCTCACGCGTCAAACGTACGCAAGTCACACAAAATCCCAAATTCAGATTCTATTCCGAGACTAAGCCTGTGGCAAATTTAACTAATTAATGAAATGGATCATCGTCGCTTAATATTATATGAAATTGAATGTTTTCTTTTCAGATCGGAGTGACATCATTCGGTTCAGGCATGGGTTGCCAGGTCGGTTTCCCAGCCGCGTTCGCCCGCGTCACCTCATTTATGAGCTTCATCAACCAACATTTGTAACTTATGGAACATCTTAACTCGCATTAAACCAAATCTTATTTATTATATCGGTTGTTTTATTATTTCACAAAGAATATTAATTTATAGATATACATCCCTTGATACATAATGATACCTAATATTGTAAAATCCTTATATATATTTTTCCTTCTAAATTTACCAAATTCTTAATACCGAAATGTCGAAATAGCTGTTATCTAAATATAAAGCGAAGGTATATTATAATCTAATGAAAAAAGAAAACGATACCGAAACGAGAAAAGCTCTCTTAGTCTACCTATGAACATGCAGTTGTTTGCATGTGCATCTAAAATGATAAGACATAAGAAAAAATGCATATCTAAGCCACGCTAATAGTTTTTAATGATTTCTTTAAATTTTCAGTAAAAAATATTTGCAAATTTTAGAGCGAGTGCTAAAAATATCTTATTTCATAGACTAATTTGACAATATCGATAAATAACGTTATTTATCCGGAGTATAACGAATATACTCGTATTTAATGCAAATTATTGTTTATCTTATAACTCTGAATATAAATTATTCCTTATCCATTCTTATTTGAATAATATTTTTTATTAATAGTTTTATTATTAACAAGAAAGACAACAACGGCTCTGTAGCCAGCATGAAGATGTAATGTAAAATAAATTGATTATTAAGTTATTTTGTATAGAATTTAAATTCTAAAAGTAATAAATAATATCTAATTTTTATTTTCCTTTATTGTTTAAAATATGAATATTAAATGTATAAACAACGTACTACGTAGTTTTCTCTAAAAATCCCTGAGCATAAATCAATTTTACCTTAATATCTAATATGAATTTTAATTTGAGACTCTTAGTCAGCTCAGCTTTTCAGCTTATATTAAACACTTACGCGATAATATTGAGAACAGAATATAAATACATAATATTATATTAATACTATATCAGAGTAATATTGATGCAATAATCTCTATTTCAGATAATCTTCAGCGAGTCTCAAGTGGCATCATATCTTAGACGTGTTACGTAAACCGTGCGGCTAAAATATATTAGGAAACATTTATCGCTAAAATATTAACTTACTCCATAACGTTATACGACTAAAATGAAAACTTTAGTAATTCTTTTTCTGTTTGTACTGTGCGCCAATACTCTGCAAATACAAAACATTGAGAATCCTGTATTTGGATATATTTCTAAATATGGCATCCCCTTAGCAGAGAAGTTAAAAAGGGCAGAAGATGATATTATCAAGTCGGGATCAAGAATTTTTGGAGGAGAGCCCTCGACGTTAGGGCAGCACCCATACCAGGTTAGATAAGCCTTTTTAGGGCACAATTTTTAGCCCTATTCTTTTTCTCTATTATTTAACGAAAATTCGTTCGAGACAGACATATAAATGAACAGTTTATGCTTATGTTGCGTTGATATGATAATCTTTTTCTTTCAAGTTAAGCCGTAAGTCGTATCAAGTATGTGGTCAAAGTAACCCAATATAATCTTCTTGAGATTAGGTCCTTGTCAGCCACTGCACAGATATCGTCTTCCCACCTGCTTAATGACCGACCAAGACTTCGTCTATCCATTTCTTGCAACTTATTGGCCCATCAGCCATCCGTTCTCCTGAGTGTATGATCTTTCTGTTACTTCAAAGAATACACTTTATAATAATAATGCCTGTTTACAGAAATACAAACTCATTTATAACAGAGTATGTTGTTTCAATATTAAGTTGTGGCGAGATTTAGCGTAAAAAGTTACTAGACTCCTAGCTAATATTTTGTCAACTTTGTAAAAAATCTTGACAACTAAGTAGAAAAGTATACTAATAACTGATACCACAATATTCATTTATTCAATGATTTTTAAGGCGGGCTTGATCTCAGAAATCGTTGACACATCCAGTAAAAGCTTATGTAGCGGATCACTCATCAGCGCCGACAAGGTTCTGACGGCCGCCCACTGCTGGTACGACGGTGAAAACCAAGCCTGGGTGTTTGAGGTGGTACTTGGATCTGTTTTTGTCTTCAGCGGTGGCACCAGAATCAGAACTAGCGCAGTTTCCATGCACCCACAATGGAACCCATCGCTCATTAGAAATGACATCGCGGTCGTTTACCTTCCCAATTCAGTGACAATATCAGGTGCGTAACTAAATTGTAATGTTACTCTGTACCTTCAAACTTTAAATTATTCAAAAAGTGTAATATTAGCACCTTCAAATTTCAAATTATTCAAAAAGTACATACTAAGCACCTTTAAATTTGATGTCGGCGCTCTTAGACATCCACACTACCAGAGGTTATATAGATATGGTTCCCCTTTTTTCTTATCCCCAACGGGCCAACAGAACAGAACAAGCTCCAGGAAATGTGACAACATAGCTATCACTTCTCGTTGGTATTATGTGAGCGAGAGGTACCACACTGGTCGTATCGGCTCAATTCGGTTGCAATGCAGCAATGTCACTACCTCTTACAAGCCTTATTATAATAAATCTAATTATAAAATTAATTTTATTATAAAGTAATTGATGTAAAACATTCATAGCCGCGTAAAAGAATTGCTTTATTAGCTTTAAAGCAAATCTTGATCTGGCATAGCTAACTCTTAAGAATAACAAAAATTTTACACTTCACTTTAACTGGAAATTACATTTTACTATAAAATGAATCTTATGTAACGAATCATGAAAATATTGGAAACAGAAAATTTTAATCGAATCTATCAGGGGCAATTCAGAATTAAAAAACTATCAAAGGAAAATGTTATACACAAGCATTATATTTAAATACGTTTCAAAGATTTACAATTAACTATAAAAGGTTGAAATATTTACGATTGATTTTTAAAGTCCAATCCTATTTCAGTTAAGTTGTTTTTAAAGCAGAAAAATAAACGCCCAAATCAGTGACTCCGTAATCACAGTGGAGCTAATACAATACGTTATTGCGCCAAATCTTTTTTTACCGAAACCCTTTGTTTCCTTTCCCTCTTAAATATTAATAAAGGTAACTTGCGAACTCATGAATTCTTTACACTCTGAAGGCTCTTTCAATTTCTTATAGGGTTTATGACAAATCCAAATATTTCAAACCTTTAAGATATTCAATATACTGCATAATTAAATAGATAACAAAGTAGTAAAATGTATACTTATCTTTGTTGCGATTTTTTATGACTGCAGTTTCCTGTATTTATTATTTTAATGCCTGCTGTAAAAAATGCCATAGTTTAAATATTTGATCTTTGGATTAATTATTTGCTAGGATGCTTGTTAAAAACTGTATCTTTCTCTTATCTTATATGTACCTGAACATTGTATTTTAATATTTTAGCTAACATAGCTCCAATCGCTCTTCCTACTGCCACTGAAATAGAGCAAGATTTTGCAGGCTCCCGAGCTATTGCTTCTGGTTTTGGTATTACCCAAGAAGGTAAGCCTTTTTTTATTTTTTCCCTTATTAAAACTACCAAAATAAAACCAATACTCATTTTTTTTTTAAATTATATAATTAAAAAGTATAATTTCTTAGCGTGATATTTTTATATTTAGTTTGCATTATTTTTATTTCATTTTGATTGGTATATTCTTAAGGCATTTATGTACTTATAAAGTATATTGTTTTTTATTAAATTATTTTTTTAATGTTTATACAAAATATTTCCAGGTGAATCAGTTGCAGTCGATCAAACATTGAGTCACGTGTCTTTAAAAGTTTTAAAGAACAGTATATGCTCCATCGCATACCCCTTCGTCATTCAATCCTCCAACATCTGTACCAACGGCTTCGGTGGCAGCCCGTGTAGGGGTGACTCAGGGGGGCCTCTAGTCGTCAATGGCACTGGAAGAAATATCTTGGTAAAGTTATTCTATAATGCAGCTATATAGCATATTTGATATTAGCATAACATCAACTTAATGGCTTGAGTGTGTGAGAGAGACGGTCTGAGTTTGAGCTTCTGATTTTTTTTATACATATATATATTTTTATATTCTATAGTATATGTGCGCTTAAACATCACTTGCTCACAAGTGGAAGAAGGAACATTAATAATTATTGGTCTGAGGATATAAAAAATCTTAGGGATTTGATGAATTGAAAAAAAAAATGAATTAACGTTAGAAGCAGAAAATAAAAAATTGTATAGCATATAATTGCGCCAGCAAACCTGACAAAACATTTGACGGGATGATATAGTTATGAGTCAATATTAAAACAGACCTAAGGCTCAGTATTTCCAGATAATGTTTGAAACTACTAGCTACGTTTGAAAATTTAAAATGAAATAAGAAAACGATGTTTATTTTTGCAGATTGGTGTAACTTCCTTTGGTTCTGGTTTCGGGTGTCAAAGTCTTTTACCAGCTGTCTACACCAGAGTGACGTCCTACCTAAGTTTTATCTATCAACACATTTGACTTTAATGTTAAGTAAAAATTATTTAAAAAAGTGTTACTGTTATTTCACAATACATTTTTTTGCATAAATTACTTTGACTTTGGAATTTATCTTGTTTTTTTTTTCAAATCTACTCCACTAAATTGCCATCTTAGTTCTCGATAAACACATTTTACAGCCGTGATCAGATGGAAAACGTTTGAAGTTTGAGACAGGCCTGGGGTAGGCAGGCTGTGGGTACCGTCTTATGCCTATATTTTTCCCTTTGATGAATTGTTATTAAGTATTAAAGTTATTTTTAAGGCAGTCAAACAAAAACATTTCAAACACACTCTACTTACAGCTTAAAGAATGTAAAGTAAGGTATTAACATAAACATATTATGTGAAAATTTCAACGAAGTAGGTAAAATTAAAATTGTACGTGTGGTACACAAATTATTTTATGTTGTATTTGTTTTGTTAATATTTAAACTTTAATAAAGATTTTAACATGTTTTTCTTTAAAGAACTATATTTTAATAGAATATTATAATAACGTAAGAGCCGATAGTTCGAGAAAATGTGAACACCTCAGAATAAATATACTAAATATGTATCATAATATAAAATACTCTTATATTTAAACTAATTAGTTTACAATAATAAGAGTTATACTTTTTAATAACATAATAGATTTTCAGGCAGTTTGTATGCTTCTTATAGTGGGGGTCCTAACATGGTCCCCTGCGAAACTCCAAATCATTCTTCATTAAAGTACTAAAATCAAGTCACTGGAACTTACTTTCAAGTCTTAATATGTGGATGGGCATACGTTATATAAAACGCTTTTCTTAGATCTAAAAAGATTTTAAGTACATTTATACTTATTTCTTTAAGTATTTTTTATGAAAAAAAAAATATGATTAGGTAAGTACAAAAATAAAATGAACATAATATTAATTTTAAAAAAATAATGTTTTTTTTTAAACTATCGATGAAAATTGCGTGTTAATTATATGATATTTATTTATTTAATACGACCAAACACTAGACACTATAATTAAGTTGGATTACAACATGCTTTAAAACAATGATGATATCAAATTATTTACAAGCTAGGAAGTAGAATAATGATAAATATAATTACATTCATTATGAAACCAACAATTGATATAAAATTCATATTATGTTAAAACGCACCTGCTTGGTAATCGCTAAAGTTTATCACTTGTTATCATTTCCACGTCTTAAGAATGTTAATATATTTTATCTATAATAACTAATTACTACAAAAGGAATACGATTTATTTGTATATGTAAGTCTTTAGTCTCCACGATGAAGGTTACATTCGTTTTGGTTTCTTTTGCTTTCGCTTTTGCGTTTGCAAGCCCAGTGGAAATTCAAGATGAAGAAAGTCCAGTGTTCGGATATATAACCAAATATGGTATTCCTCAAGCGGAAAAAATTCGGAAGGAGGAAGAGAAATATCTACGCCCAGGTTTAAGGATAGTTGGTGGAGCGCCAGCTGTTATCGGACAATACCCATATCAGGTTCACGTTTTTTAATAGTTGGTTACTGTTAGCTTAATATGGCCTCTGTGGCTCAATGGTTGCGCGTTGGCGCTTAAGTTGGAGGTAGCGGGTTCGAATCTCGCCAAGAAACAAAAAAAAAGTTTCTGTGTTCCTGGGTCATGGATGTGTTTTAAATATGTGTATTATATAATAAAAATCTTAAATATAAGTATTAATATAAATACTTAATATAAATGTATTTCCGTTGTCTGGTACCCGTAACACAAGTCTCTTGGAGAACTTACCACGGGACCAGATTGACGAGGTTTAAAAGCGTCCATAAATATTATTATTATTGTATTAATATTACTTAATTCTATATTTTATGTAAAAATATTTTTTTAGGCTGGCTTGTTATCTGATGTCGTTGGTATAACTGGCAGAGGAGTATGTGGTGGTTCTCTTCTTACCACTTCAAGACTAGTTACGGCAGCTCATTGTTGGAATGATGGAAGAAACCAAGCATGGAGATTTGAAGTTGTACTAGGCTCAATTCTTCTATTCGTTGGCGGTACCAGAATCCACACTAGCGCTGTGGTAACGCATCCTCAATGGATTCCTTCACTCGTTCGAAATGATATTGCCATGATTTATTTGCCAAATCCAGTAACGGTTTCAGGTAATGAAATATGATTTTTTTAATTATACTTAGGACCTGTTTCACAATCTCCAGATAAGTGCCGAATAAGCTATCGGCAACATATTTGACAGATACTTGACAGATAGTCCATACTCTATCTGTAAAATATGTTGCCGATAGCCTATTCGGCACTTATCTGGAGATTGTGAAACAGGCCCTTAATGTCATATCCTACTAATCCTACTAATATTATAAGCGCGAAAGTTTGTAACCATGGATGTTTGTTAATCTTTCACGTAAAAACTACTGAATGGATTCATTCATTCATTCATTCATAGGCTATAATAATTTATCCCCGTACTCCTAGGGAACGGAAAGTACGTGGGTGATACCGCGGGACGCTGCTAGTTAATTATGAAGTATGTAGTGAATTTAAAAAAATCTTTCATTCTTTCATACTAAAATAAAATTGTCAGTTTATAGTTTACTAGCGTTTGCCCGCAGCTGCGCCTGCGTTAGCAAAAGAATCCTTTTTTTTTTTAAATATCCTGTATTTACTCCTTGTACCTCCGAGGTATGCGTACAAAGTTTCATGATAATCAGTTGACTAGTATTCGCATGAAAGATTAACAAACATCGCTACTTTCACGTTTATAATATTAACTAGCTGTTACCCGCAGCTTCGCCCGCGTGAACTTAGGTTTACGGATTTATCATGTCTGATGATGATCATTTTCTATTTTAATAATTACTAAGTTTTTGTATTAAAATGTATATAATATGTATGTTATCTTGAACTTTATGTCTTTATACATAATATATCCCTTCGCAGACTTTCTGCAGGCATATTTAGGATACTATTATTATATTATATTCCACCATACGTTGATCATAATATTACGTCTACCAGAGTTGATACACTACGGCCTTAGACACCAGACAACCGCCAGTTCGAATCGTGGCAACACGATTTATTTTCTTGTGCATTATTTTGATTTTGCCATATCTCCTAAAGTATTCATTTAATTTGCATAATGTAAAGGGCAAAAATAATCTTCATAAAATGCACATGCCAATTAACTGATTTAAAATGATAAGGATTCATACCGTATTTGTGTAAATAACTTTCAAATTATCACGTTATAATTGCCCATTTTTTAAAGTATTAAATTGATATAGTATGATATCCCTAAGAAATAGACATATGCCATCGCGGACTTTTTTGTAGGCCTATTTAAGATACACATTTTCACCATACATTATTTTGTTATATCTCAAAGGGTTTAAGGCATTGGTTTAGGCAGCGTTTTCGTTGGAAACTCCCAGACGGCCTATTTTTTTCCGACACCTCCAACGATTATTGTTATATCTTAGCCAATGTATATAAAAACTTAATAAATTATGTACATAAACCCTCCTCTTGAATTGTCCTATCTATTAAAAAAAACCACATCAAAATCCGTGGCGTAGTTTTAAAGATTTAAGCGTACAAAGGGATATAGGGACAGAAAAAGCGACTTTGTTTTATAATATGTAGTGACAAGCAGCGTCCCGCGGTTTCACCCGCGTATTTCCCATTCCCGTGAGACTACGTAACGGGGATACGTTATAGCCTATGTGTTAGCTATATATATATATATATATATATATATATATATATATATATACCCATATATAGTACTAAAGTTTCATAATAATCAATTCAGTAGTTTTTACGTGAAAGACTGTAACAAACATCCATGCAAACTTTCGCATTTATAATATTAGTAGGATAGTAGGAAGTATAGATTGTTATTAATATGTTAATATGTTTACTGTAGTTAGAATAGCACCAATCGCGCTGCCTTCTGGGGAAGAATTAAATCAAGATTTCGTTGGCTCATCTGCGTTTGCTTCTGGATTTGGAATAACTCAAGACAGTAAGTCTTTTTATAGTTTAAAATATATGTAATCATTACCAGTGTCAATGCTTTTACTACTTTTTAGTATTGAGGTTATTCTAATAATCATTACTACTAAAATATATTTATTGATTCAATATTTCTGATAACAACTAATGTTATGTAATATTTTACAGATCAAAATATAACATCTACCCAAACACTAAACCACGTACGATTGAATATAATCAGCAACAGTGTCTGTTCTATTGGGTATCCGCTGTTGATTCAATCTTCCCACATCTGCACGAGCAGTATCGGAGGAGTCAGCACTTGTGCAGGAGACTCTGGTGGTCCGTTAGCTGTGGACAGGGCTGGCAGAAATATATTGGTAAAATTATAATTTATTAATGTTGTAATGCAATTAAATACTTATAATTTACACAACTCACACTCTGGGTTATTTAACAAAGAGAATCTTTTTAAATTAATTATTTCTAATGTTTACGTGAGATTACTCATTGAGAAATTTAAGGACAACTCTAACGGATTTTATGTTAAAATCATTATAAAAATCATCAACCAATCATAATCCGTGAAAGTTGTTACATTAGAAAGAGAATAATATTAAGGGCCTGTTTCACAATCTCCAGTTAAGTTCCCAATAGGCTATCGGCAACATATTGGACAGATAGTCCATACTCTATCTGTCAAATATGTTGCTGATAGCCTATTGGGAACTTAACTGGAGATTGTGAAACAGGCCCTTAAGCTACTAATTTTGCTAATTGATATTAAATCATTTTATTGTTTACTATTTAATAAGTTCTCATTTAATTCTTCTAATATATGATCTTACGTTACTGTTCGATATTATCTCTAATTTCAGTTGGAAATTAGTCCATTATTAATAGAAGCATTTCATGAAGTTATAAAGTAAATTTTTCGTTCTAAACGTCTTAATCTGCCATCATTGAGGGCCTGTTTCACAATCTCCAGATAAGTTCCGAATAGGCTATTCACAACATATTTGACAGATAGAGTATGGACTATCTGTCAAATATGTTGCCGATAGCCTATTGGGAACTTAACTGGAGATTGTGAAACAGGCCCTTAGAATTAACTTTTGTTTTAGGTTGGCATAACATCATTTGGACACACATCAGGGTGTGAATCTGGCATGCCCGCTGTATTTGCTCGAGTTACTTCGTTCCTCAGCTTTATCAATCAACACCTTTAAGCTATTTGCTAACTTATAACTTGCTAACACTTTTAATAATAAAAACATCTTTAAAATGTTTCTTTCCTTTCGTATCTTATTATATGCCTTTATATGAAGTCAAATTATTAATTTACTAGCACTACACCGCGGGTTCGTCCGCGTACTTCCCATTCCCGTGGGAGTGTGGGGGTAAATTATAGCTTGATATATAAGCTATATATTTGTAAGGTTTGATTTAAACCCTTTCAGTATTTTTTGCGTAAAAAAGTGGCAAACATCCAAACAGAGTTATATTCGCGTTCGTAATATTAAAATGCCTATGTCACTCAGTGATGCAGCTTTTTATGCATTTTTTTATATCATCTTTGAAAAGGCATTGATTACCCGCTGGAAACATTAACCTACTCTTACTTGACGTTAATCTAATAGCAAACGACGCTATTCACTATTGTATCGTATTAAATCTTCCGTGATGTTTCATTATATCTTTCTTGAGATAAGAAATACCATTTAATAGGGATGTTGACACATGTTACAAATTCATGTTTTACATATTAAATACAGTATTTGAAAACATAAAGTAATATTTTAAAAGTCTACTCATTTGTCTTAAAATTTAGAAAATTAATTTAAAATACGTTATTTATCATGCATTATCACGTGACTGTAAACGCCAATAAGGCGATGACGTCACTGAACATTAAGTTAAGTGCAAAATGTCATAACTCACCTAACATAGCGCGAGCTCTGAATGCGGTGTGTGACGTACTAACGCTTGGAGCGTTTTAACGACAATTTTAAAAACTATTTTTCTCTAATTAATTTTTTGTTAAAATTAGACATATTTCTTTACAAAAATCTTTTTTTCGTGTTTATCTATAGTATATTTATCAAATAAAATCAATTAAAAAAAATTGTCAACATCCCTATTTTGTATGAAGAAGAAGGATAAATTCAGGGCCACACCGCCCTTATGTGCAAAAGTATGCGGCGCACACGCGCCAAGACAATAGATTTTTTTCCAGAGCATTGCATGAAAATAACATAAACTTAAGCTGCATAACCAACCTAATTTCACTTACGAGTATTTAGCTAATAATAGAAATTAATAATTTAAGCATAAAGATTCGTGAAGAAAAAAAATCGGCGCTTGATAGGTTCGCACACAGCTATGTATGGGGTCGGTGCGCCCCTGGATAAACTTCCAGAATCGATCCCTTGAGGTATTCTAATTCTTATTTTCTGCCAAACTATTAGTAAATATTTATGGGTAAAAAACATCTCAGATTGTTTTCATAATTCAGTTCTTACGTTTGCTTGCTAATCTATATAGTTTATCACTTTTTATCGATACGAAGTGTTAATTTTTATCGATAATGGCTAATTAATATAAAAGGTATGTACAATTAATATTTTCATACGCACAGGTCCACAATGAAGGCTGCATTAATTTTGGTTTGTTTCGCTATTGCTTCGGTGTTAGCGAACCCCGTTGAAGTCCAAGATGACGAGAACCCAGTCTTTGGATATATAACCAAATATGGTATTCCCGAAGCGGAAAGAATCCAAAAGGCGGAGGAGGAATATCTGCGTAAAGATTCGAGAATAGTCGGTGGAGTTCCTGCTGCCCTTGGACAGTACCCATACCAGGTTTGGACCACCCTATAGTTACGATTAAGCAAAAATAAATAAGAAGATTACAATTTTATTTTTATTTGTATCTAATTTTAGGCTGGTTTGATATCTGATATCGTTGATTTAAATGGCAGAGGAGTTTGTGGAGGTTCTCTACTTAGCGCTTCGAGAGTAGTCACAGCAGCTCACTGTTGGTATGATGGCAGGCACCAAGCTTGGAGATTTGAAGTTGTATTAGGTTCAATTCTCCTATTCAGTGGCGGTACCAGAGTCCACACCAGCGCTATAGCAATGCATCCTCAATGGACTCCTTCGCTTGCCCGTAATGACGTTGCTGTCATTTACTTGCCAAATCCAATAACGCTTTCAGGTAAAGTTGACTGTTTTCAATCAATAATTGATGAAATACCATGTCTAGTTCACAAAATATTAGTTTTGATAAATATATTTATATTTTGTAGCTACTATTTCCACAATCGCCCTGCCTACTGGAAGTGAAGTAAACCAAGATTTTGCTGGCGCTTCAGCGATTGCTTCTGGATTTGGAATAACACGAGACAGTAAGTTTACGTTAAAGTTTGTTATAACTATTAAAACCAATCTAGATTTAATCACAATCATGCCGCTTTAAAAAGCGAATACTCTTTCAAGATGACGTCATATGAAATTCGAGCATATAGACTTTGTTACGTCTGTCATTGCGTAACTTGGTCTGCTCAAGTAGAACCCTATGTTAAATTTAGAGTTCAATAATTAAACATGGACCAAGAAACAAATACAACAGAAAAAGAATATACTGTTCCTTGTGATATCTACGAACCATTGTTTTAGTAGACACATTTCATTACATATACCATATCACTGGTTGTCTATAAACCTGAACTAACATTTGTATAATATTTAACAGACCAGGATATAACGTCTTCCCAATCCCTGAACCACGTGCGTCTGAACATCATCAGCAACAGTGTGTGTTCTGTTGGGTACCCGTTGTTGATTCAGTCATCTAATATCTGCACAAGCAGTGTAGGAGGAAGCAGCACTTGCGGCGGTGATTCTGGTGGTCCACTTGCTTTGGACAGCGCTGGCAGAAATATCTTGGTAAAAAAAAAACAATATTCATTTTGTAAAACATTAATTTCTAATCATAAATTCGTAATCAGTAAATTAAATAAAATATATTCGCTACATACTTTTACAAAATTCCACAAAGAGACACCAAGAAAAAGTTTTATTTTAATTTCTTATGATATTTTAACTAGCTTGCTAGTTAGAATGTGTATGTGTGTTCAACCGTAGTTTAGCTGTTTTAAGAATAGGGATGTTGACACATGTTACAAATTCATGTAAAGTTATGTTTTACATATTAAATACAGTATTTGAAAACCTAAAATAACATTTAAAAAGTCTACTTATTTGTCTTAAAGTTTAGAAAATTAATTTAAAATGCGTTATTTATCATGCATTATCACGTGACTGTAAACGCCAATAAGGCGATGACGTCACTGAACATTGAGCTAAGTACAAAAACACCTAACGTAGCGCGAGCTCTGTAGTCTGTACGCGGTGTGTGACGTAATGACGTTTGGAGCGTTTTAACGGCAATTTTAAAAGCTATTTTTCTTTATTTAATTTTTTGTTGAAATTGGACATATTTCTTTACAAAAATCTTTTTTTCGTGTTTATCTATAGTATATATATCTATCAAATAAAATCAGTTAAAAAAAATAGTCAACATCCCTATTATATTTGTTATCTAGAATTCTACGTACATTATCACATTTTTTTGTAATCAAAATTATGATGATAGATGCTATTTTACAAGTACCTACGTAAAAGTTGTTTTATATTAGTATTTTATATTTTTCCAGGTTGGTATTACATCATTCGGCCACACATTGGGTTGTGAATCTGGCATGCCTGCTGTATTCGCCCGTGTTACATCGTTCCTTGGCTTTATCAATCAGCACATTTAAGATATTATATTAAAACAATATGTAATTAAAAATAAAGCTATTTCAAAAACAAAAAAATGGTATTAAAGGCTTTTTTATTTTTAACCGACTTCAAAAAAGGAGAAGGTTATCAATTCGACTGTATGTTTTTTCTACATATACACTTCTACACTAATATTATAAAGAGGAAAACTTTGTTTGTTTGTTTGTTTGTTTGGTTGTAACGAATAGGCTCAAAAAGTACTGGACCGATTTCAAAAATTCTTTCACCATTCGAAAGCTACATTATCCACGAGTAACATAGGCTACATTTTATTCTGAAAAAATAGGGTTCCGTAAAATATTTGGGTTTTTCGGACACAAGGTGTAAAAAATCAACCAGAAAAGTTACTTATTTTGCGTACGCTGCCTAAACTATAAAAGATAGAACCATAAAATGTTCTAATTAATTGTAGATCTTATAATTATCTACAAAAAAGTCCGCGACACGTTATACCTATCTATGTCGAGTGAGGCACAGTAACCATTTTTTTATTAAGATATTTTGAATTTTTTTGGACTACATTTAAACGCGTTTATTTTACTCATGCTTTGGATCCTTATCAAAATAAATTATTTCATCACTAATTACAGTTTATGTAGATAATATTTCGACTTTGAATGATTACAATTGGACGATCGGTTTTGTAGTTATGGCGAAATCTATCTATACTATATATCTACACTAATATTATAAAGAGCAAAACTTTGTTTGTTTGGTTGTAATGAATAGGCTCATAAAGTACTGGATCGATTTCAAAAGTTCTTTCACCATTCGAAACCTACATTATGCACGAGTAACATAAGCTAAATTTTATTCTGGAAAGAAACAGGATTCCGTAAGATATTTGGGTTTTTCGGACACGAGGTGTAAAAAATCAACCAGAAAAGTTATTTATTTTGCGTACGCTCCCTAAACTATAAAAGATAGAACCATAAAATGTTCTAATTAATTGTAGATCTTATAAATATCTACAGAAAAGTTCACGACACACTATACCTATCTATGTCGAGTGAGGCACAACAACCATATTTTAAAGTATTTAAAACGGGATATTTACCATGTTTTTTAATATTGTTTTGCGGAGCTCGATATTTCGACATTGTCTACGAATGTCATGTTCACGAGAACATGACATTCGTTTTATTCTTAATGGATGGAATTATTTCATTATTAATGGATCAAAAAAAACCTGCACCTATATAATATTATAATAGCGATCTTCTGGTAGACACTAATCCTATATGGAACTGGCACGGTATTCATTACTGTGGTGCTGATACGTACTCTGCCTTACTTGACTTTTAAAAACAAATGCCAATTAAAACGTAATTTAAACATCGTAGGTACGAAGTTATATTAGTAATCCATGGCATGGATATAGTAAAGTACATCGACCACATAACCCATAGACTCCTAATAACAGGGGAACGGGTTCTGGCGACACATCTGACTTATAGTTCCGATGTAAGCCGTAAACAATGTACTCAAGCTATCGTGTCGTCTCATTCTTTCCCGTTGCGAAATATATCCATTTCTTTTTAACGTTCCGTGATTGGTAATGTTAGCTAATCACAGCATTGCAACTCCCCCGTCTCACCTCAGTTTGCCAGAATGCATTTAATACGAAAAATCAAACATTAGGAGTCTATAGGCTGTGTGGTCGATGGTAAAGTATAACGTCCATGGGTACGAAATACAGATTAAAAGTAAAATACAGATTTTTTAAATACTATGGTATTTAAAAAATCTGTATTTTACTTTTTTCTCAGAGATGAATTTTCCTTTTTTCTCAGAGCTTTCGGTAGCCAAAATCTACCCACAACAAACACTACATTGCAGTGCTAGATTTACGCCTAAGCCCGTGAGGCCCGGGCCTAGGGCGGCATGATTTGAGGGGTGGCAAAAATTTTGAAATTCCAAAATTTCAGAGGCGAAAAAAAAAGACAGTCTCCTTTGAAAATGAGTTTTGATTAATTTTTGTAAAGAATTTTCTATAGAATATTTATAATAATTCAAGTTTTTTATTTGCCTTTCGGGCTATGAATAAGATTTAAATTTTTTAAAAGATTAATTATAGCCTTCACGAATTACGAATGATATTCTTATAATATCACTAAGGGCGGCTCCACAAACAGGGCCTAGGGCGGCATCAACTCTAAATCCATCACTGCTACATTGTGTATATGAATTATTGGATATGCTGATGCAATACAATAATATTAATAAAGTAAATAAAATTATTGTGGCACAATAAGCACATTCTTTGTCATTTATTTAAAAAAAACATCACTGACAGTGACAGCATGACGGTACATTTCGTGATTTTGCGTATCGTTGTTTGACAAATACATTTAAAGAAGGTAATTTGTATTAAAAAGTCGAAAATTAAAATAAATTGTATAATGGAAGAAATCGGTATTATTGTTGCTGAAAAGGTAAGCATTTTGTGCGTGAAATTTCACATAGTGCAAATTATCATCTGAAATTACTAGCTTTATTTCTATAATTTTAGGATGAACAAGTCACCGATGCTAAAGGTGCTTCAATTGCGGGCCCACAGTCTTTTGAAGAACTAGAATCAGAAGACTTATATACTAAATACAAGGTATGTAAAATAAACATTATTTTCATTTTTAGATACTGTGAAGTTGAGATCAAAGACCTATAAATTTACATTAGACTAAAACAATTACAACATACAAAGCATATAATATATTTTTTATGAAATTATGATCATCAGACCCCTAAATTGTATATCTTACAGAAACTACAACGGATGTTGGAATTTCTTGAAGTACAAGAGGAGTACATTAAAGATGAACAAAGAAATTTGAAAAAAGAATATCTGCACGCCCAGGAAGAAGTAAAGAGAATACAGTCTGTGCCACTTGTAATTGGCCAGTTCTTAGAAGCTGTTGATCAAAATACTGGAATTGGTAAGTGTCTTTGGTAAAAGAAATTTTATTTTACTTTACTTTGATTAGATTATGTATATGTTAGTTTGTTTTACTTATTGTGGGATCTTATGTGTTACCTACATAATTTTATTCAAATCATTATTAAAATATACTTTGTACATTGAAACATAAATTGAAGGATCTACAGTTGTAAAATTCAAAAAAATACAATTATTGCTATGACATGTGCACTAGATAGCTGCTGGCTAGATACTACCAGATTCTCTAGTAACTCTTAATAACATAAATTTTACTAAAACATAAAAACTTACATCCACACTGAGTATTTGTTAAAAACCGGATAAACGACTCATTCTTTAAGTTTAAAAAACCTTTTACTATTTATATTTATGTTATTGCTTATTTGTATGTTCAGAAAATAATTTAACATTGTTGTGATGAGTAGGTATATTAAAAATTAAAAAATATTGCCAAGCAAAATTGCTATATTATAGAATATACAATTTTTAATAATGTAATGTATAACAACCAACGTTCACTGTGTTAGCCTGGTCCCATAGTAATCATCAATATTCATTATCATCATCATCATAATTATCAGCCTTTATCAGTCCACTGCTGAACATAGGCCTCCCTCAATGAATGCCAATATTTGCTTGTGGTAGTTATGCAATGCTTAAAAAACTGTCACTTAAAATTTGTTGTTTGTTTCCAGTTGGCAGTACTACTGGGTCCAACTATTATGTGCGCATATTATCTACAATTGACAGAGAGTTGTTAAAGCCTTCAGCGTCGGTTGCTCTTCATAAACACTCCAATGCTTTGGTTGACGTGTTACCTCCTGAAGCTGACAGTTCAATTTCAATGTTGCAAGCTGGTAAGTTGGTTTTTTTTAATTTTTTTTGTGAAAATGACCTCACTTTTATTTGAAAATGCTGAGCCTCATAAATAATATTGCAAATTTGTATTGAAACAATATTTTAATAAGAATATGCTTACTAAACTCTATTAATATTGTTATTGTTATTAGTATTATTTTATTTTTTATTTTATTTTTTTAAACACAATAGCAGCTTATAAAACTGTAATTAATAAGGATATTATTATTATTTAGTACGATAAACTTACGAAAATATTAAATGAAAACACTGTTGTTTTTATACTAAAATGTTGACCTTGTTCTTAATTTCCAAATCTAGTACTGAGTAAATTAGTCTTTTACTTTAAACCTTAATATTTTTTTTTTACCTGGCTGTTGAATAAAAATACTTTAATAAAAATATTTATCAGATGAGAAACCTGATGTGCAGTATTCAGACATTGGAGGTATGGATACCCAAAAGCAAGAGATAAGAGAAGCTGTTGAACTGCCACTGACACATGTCGAGTTGTACCGTCAAATTGGTATTGAGCCCCCTCGAGGTGTTCTCATGTACGGACCACCTGGATGTGGCAAGACTATGCTTGCTAAGGCAGTAGCGCATCATACTACAGGTTTGTAAATTAAACATACTTTCATTAAAGTCGATAGTACAGTACAGTCGACGTAGCTTGTTTGCATGAATACAGCTGAAATGGCTGTAAATTAATTGATTTTAAGCTATAGTTTGTTCCCACAGCCATGTTATCTTCATTATGGGTACACTATGTATATCATGGATGTAGCTGTGTATAACACACTGTTTTATTTTGTTCCATCTTTTTTTATATATTTTTAATAATAAACATAGATGTTTCACATCTGTTGAATCTGAATTTTATTTTGGTTAATATTAATTTATGTATTGTCATATTTCAGCGGCCTTTATCCGTGTGGTTGGATCAGAGTTTGTGCAAAAGTACTTAGGTGAAGGGCCACGTATGGTCCGAGACGTCTTCCGTCTAGCTAAAGAGAACAGTCCTGCTATCATCTTCATTGATGAAATTGATGCTATTGCTACTAAACGGTAAACTTTATCTTCACCTATAAATGTATATTGTAAATAAACATAATATTTCTTATTTAACAAAACTTATTGTCTTATTTGCAGGTTTGATGCTCAAACTGGTGCCGACAGAGAGGTGCAGAGAATTTTACTAGAGTTACTTAATCAGATGGATGGTTTCGACCAAACTACTAATGTGAAAGTAAGATGTTTTATATTTCTTTATATACTACTCGAAAGTATGTTTTTTTTTTTCAACTTGTGCTCGTACTATGTTACCTTGTGTCACTTGAGTTAACAGTGCAGTATGGCATATTTTTAAATATTATATATAAAAATAAGTAGGTTAGAAGATTGTGAGTATGAACTCACAGGCATAAATTCAGTTTCTTTAAACACATGTAGCTATTGTTATGTCTCCAAATAAAGTCGCTACTTGTGTGACAGTAAATAACTCAATTTGCAGGTAATAATGGCAACAAATCGAGCTGACACATTGGACCCTGCTCTACTGAGACCCGGTCGTCTCGACAGGAAGATAGAATTCCCTCTTCCTGACAGGTATATTAAAACTACATGTATATATTCTATATCTTCCTTTTATTCCCTTTCCTATATTTGCCTATGTATGTGTCAACATAATCTCAAAACGGAGGACATGACCTATTACAGTCAATTTATAAAACATTATATCAAATCCGACTATGATGACGAAAATATCACAGTGCGTATTATAGTGTCTGCGTGGATTTTGGGTCTAACATATTAAAATATCTTAAACCCAAAATTTCTTACATTTTTTTAAATGAATCACTGATTTGGTGCTAGGAACTTAAACCCTGAATCAGGTTTAAATATTATTATAATGGCGAAAAATTGAAACTTTGTATGTTTGTTGCTCTTTTACGCCAAAACTACTGAAGGTTTTTTACTACAGAATAAAATGTAGGCAATATTTTATCTCCATAATCTCAGGGGAATGGGAAGAACGCGGCTAAAACCGCAGCGCTCTGCTATTTGTACAAAGTTCAATAAAAAACTTCATTTCAGGCGTCAGAAGCGTTTGATCTTCTCCACGATCACGACTAAGATGAACCTGTCGGAGGAGGTGGACTTGGAGGAGTTCGTGGCCCGCCCGGACCGCGTGTCGGGGGCTGACATCAACGCGATCTGTCAAGAGGCCGGCATGCAAGCTGTCAGGGAAAACAGGTAACTTTTTTTTCTTGACGCTTGGCGCTTAGTTTTTTATAAAAATTACCTATTGTCGCGCGCTGGCGGTGAAGTCTATTAATCTTAAACGGAATGCCGTGACGACAAATTGCATGACGCTGTCAGATACAATTTTATTAATTATGATTTGTAATATTAACATACAAGTCCCATGTGCGCCTAGGTTTGTTTTTGACCGACTTCAAAAAAAGAAGGAGGTTATCAATTCGACTGTATGTTTTTTTTTATAATTGTTACCTCATAACTTTCATCAATTTACTCAAATCAATTTTGATGATTCTTTTTTTGTATATTTAGTTATTTCATTAGTCTTTAATAAAAAATATTTAGTACAGTATTATTAATTAAAAATTAATTCCAGGTATATTGTGCTCCCCAAGGACTTCGAAAAGGGTTACAAAAATAACATCAAAAAAGATGAGAGCGAATATGAGTTCTACAAATAATTTAATGCTAGCTATTGTATTTTAATCTCAGTAATAAAACATAATTGATTAATATTGTTTCTTTTTTTACATTCTGTGACTAAAACTCCAACGTCATTATTAAAATAGCCCAAAAAATTTGGCTTATACATTTATAAATTTCCTAAGGGAGGATTGGTAAAACATCGCATAATTTGTTATGTACTATATGACGTGTAATAACTAATAAACTACATAATATTATAATTATTGCTATAGATATTCAAATATACCTATTGCTTATGAAAGAATTTTTGAAATACTTTTTTGTATAAAGTCATCTCATAAAAAATACAGTACATAATATATTAAAATCGATAAAAAATAATAATAGAAAGTACAAATTAATGCGATAAAACTTATAAGAAAATGATTTCTAGCGTTCCGATGTTTCAGTGCTAAAACAACAAAAAAAAACCAAGTCCTGACTCGAATAAACCTAATTTGTAACTAAATTCGCTCAAAATTAAGAATTGAAATAAAAAACAAATAATTTCTAAAATCTATATTTTATAACAGTTCTTAATTAACAATGTGATCATATTACAATATATTTGGCATGCTACCTTAAATGATCTTATTAAATACTGCCCATAATATTTCGCGATGTTTGTGATGAATATATTTCTAAACGAACTTAGCTGAGACACGATCGTCATGAGAGTATTTTTCCACCCTTTCTTTCTTTTCTTAATCTATCCATCTCGTTCGTTCTCAACTAAGCTATTAGCCATTTATTACCAAAGACAAAACATAGTCCTAGTAATAGTTTTTCCGTTACATGTAATAATGGAATGGAACAGAGTTGGTTGTTACTTGATGAGTAAAACTTCAATATTTTATAACAATCATTCGATTAAATCGTTTAAGTTCCGGCAAAAACACATTTAGGTCAGTACGTCTAACTAAAGACATTTACAGCATTTGTGTTTGGCTGATTTAAAAGGTGAGTTTCTTGAAATTAAATATAAGTTGTGATAAGGCACATATCTATAAGGTCTAGCCTATAAGAGTTACTGGGTAGTAGAGTTAATTTAAATTAAAAAAGTAGTATAACAATAAAGGACTTATATATAGTAAACACCATAGTTAAGGTGCATGTTCTGTAGTCTTGCTAATAAGGTACTGAAATAATTGCATGTAATGCAGGTCGTAAGAAATTGATATATTTTATCAGCTTGCCCGTGTCAAATTTGCTCAATCAATTTTGCTAGACTCTGATTGGTCACTTTTGGTCGTATGACGTCATACTCGATGACGATACAATTTAATGTTTCTTTTAGTTTAGCGCGCTAACCTAACGCCAACCTAACGTCAAAATAGTATCTTGTCAAACATGAAATTTGATTTTTTTAAGAAAATTATAAAAGTATCAACCCTTATAATATGTCCCACTGCTGGGCACGGGTCTCCTCCTTGAAATCAGGCAAGGAGGGTTTTTTCTAAATAAATTATAATGGTGCTTAAAATAAGATGCCAACTCAAACGCGCACCTCAAGCACCTGTCTGGTTTAAAAATGTATTTCCTTTGGGACACCTTATTATCAAGACATTAACAGATTAGTTTGTCATGAAACAATAAATAATTCATTCCGAAGAATCCAGGCGGAACTATTTATGGGTGACCTTTAAGTACGCCTTAAGTACAAACTAGCTGCCTAGTATCTAAACATAAGAAAGCTTACATACAGCGAACCACAAACAATACAGAATCTCGTGTGATTAGAAAATTATAGAAAATAAAAGTTATTTCACTTAAATTATCTTACCATCTAAAATAATATTTTGGAATGATGAAGAATACGAAAAGCTATTTGATGATCAAATTTGATTTTTTTACATATGATTTTACTTTATAATCATTAATAATTTAATTATAAATTCAATACAATAATACTGATTCACAAATTCGATTTAGGCACATTTTGATAACAGTTGTAAACATTTCATTGATATGTATAGAATAACAAATTTTATTTAAAGTGTAATAAATGGACGGGAAATAAGAATACAGATAGTTTCATAGTTAAGTTACAAATAGTGTCTAATCAAACAATTATGGCCATATTTAACAATATAACATTTAACAATAATATTAATTTAAGCTAAATATTATATATTTAATAAGTTAAATATTAATAATATATTTTAATGATAAAAAGATGACGGAATGATTTCACTGGAACAAAAGTCTACGCTTATTTAAAAAATATTTGTAAATACACGTATTTTATATTACTTGCTGTTTATATAAATATGTGTTTACGAGGACTAAAATAGCAAAATCTCACTGTGACATGTTAATTGTGAGAATTAAAAAGACATGTACATACTGAGCACTCATGAGTACCTCAAATATAAATACATAACATTTCTTATATAAATGCGATTATTTTATAACAAATATAATATTGTATGGTTGAGTACTAATAAGGCTCGGAAGTACATAATGACCACTGTCCCTTTATGTTTACATACAAGAGTCATATTATGCTAATGTCCCGAATTATGTGAAAGGCACATAGTGAATTTATAATATCGATTTATATAAATTAATAGATTTGACCACCATTGATGGTCAAATCACGATAAATAGCATGAATCTAGCTGCGGCTAAAATGAATGTAAAATTAGCGGTGGGCAAGCATTACAGTTAAAACATGTGAATAACACAAGTGCTCAGTGCTCAGACTATTAGTGTGTACTGTGAAATTAAGTAAGAAAACGTATGTTTTTCATAAAAAATACTTATGTAAAATTTAATGATCTTATAACACAAATTTGTTAGCAACTTAATACAGCAAATTATCTTGGTACATGGTTTACTATGACTTTTTATCTGTTACTAAATATTGTATGCACAACTTATTCGTTGGCTGAAAAAAAAAATTACATCCGTTAAGCATCGGATACGCGAAATAATCCAGCCAAGTTGAATTGCTCATACTGTGCCTATTTCTTTTATCACCCGCTTAGACTTTGGCTACACAAATACAAATCGTTGCGCAATTTTTTTTTAGGCTAAAATGAATTTTTATGATGTCATTGCAATCGTACTCATGTAGTCAGGATAATTTGGACGACATTATCATCAGCCTTTATCCGTCCGCTGCTGAACATAGGCTTCTCTCTATGAACGCAAAGACGATGCCTGTCCTTTTTGATCATGCTGTACATTATTTTGACATGTCAATAAATAATTAAGGAGTCATTATTTTAAAACGTCAATGGACATTAATGTCGGGTACCTTCTCTCGCACGCTGCTCGAGTGCTATGCTTCTTTATCCGTAGGTATAGCGATAGGTTCACTTCGGTTAGCGGGGGTTGTCGGTAGGTTGTCATAGTTTGACGGAGGTTTGCTGCAGGTTGTCGGAGTTTTACGGAGGTTTGCCGCAGGTTGGCGGAGTTTGACGGAGGTTTGCTGCAGGTTGTCGGAGATCGGCGGTGGTTAGTAGCGGTTGGGCGGTCACTTGTGGTCCATAAGCGGCACGAGCAGCGCGGGCGGGCCGGCGCGGCGCAGGAAGGCGTGGTGCAGCAAGCGTGCGGCGGGCTGGCGCTGCGCCGGGTCCCGCACCAGCGCGCACTCCAGGAACGCCAGCAGCTCGGCGGGGCAGGCGGGCGCGCGCCGCGGCCGGGGCGGCGGCATGTCGCGGATGCGACGCATCGCCTGCAATATCATACAAAAGATTAAGGCTACTATTGTAATATAGTTTTTTCTTATGTTTACGCGAATTTCACTCATTGTCTAGGGGGGATCCCCTAGACAAGTGGTACAAACGCTAAACGAATAGAATAGAATTCTTATAGTATGGGAATGACACTAGCTGGCGACATTTAAAAAAAACCAAGAAATATTATTATAATAATATTCGTTTTAAACGAAGTACAGATGTTGTTAAACGTTTTTACAAACAAAACCATATACTTTATGTCTGAATAATCGTTCTTCAAAAATTTTGCACCAACCCTATGGGTTAGCGAAAAACGCAACTGCATAGAATCGGAGCGTTTGCCACTTAACTAGAGGGGCTGAAGTTATTATTATATATTAGTAGCTATGTAGTCCGCGAGGATACTGGTGCTTTATAAATAATTCCGTATATATTTTTATACGACATCTGAGTTGTTATAACAAAACCTTACCTGTAATGGAGGTTCGTTAAAGAATGGCGGTTCTCCGTCTACCATCTCGATCAACATGATACCCAGCGACCACACGTCCACCTCGGGTCCGTAAGGCAGTCTGGAGATTACTTCTGGGGACATCCAATACGGAGTACCCACTAGCGATTTGCGTTTCGGTAGTTCCTGGAAATATAACAACAATTGTAGTCAAGTAGAATAAGGATGTTGAATTTTTTTTTAATTGATTTTATTTTATAGATATACCAGAGGTAAACATAAACGAAAAAAGAATTGGACATAATATAAGAAATATTATGTCCAATTTTAACAAAAAAATTATGTAAAGAAAAATAGTTTCTAAAATTGCCGCTAAAACGCTCCAAGCTGTCATATGTAACCGTGATTACGTCACACGCCGATAAAAAGAGTTCGCGTTTTGTACTTAATTCACTGATCAGTGACGTCATCGCCTTATATTGGCGTTTACAGTCACGTGATAATGCACGATAAGAAACGCATTTGAAATTAATTTTCTCAATTTTAAGACAAATAAGTAGACTTTTAAAATGTTATTTTAGTTTTTCAAATATGTAAAATATAACTTTACGTGAATTTATAACACGTGTCAACATCACTGTGGTACATGTAAAGCGCAACGATGGATTTTTTTACAGGTACATATACACAACATAGCATATGCAAGTGACTCTTATTGATGCTGACGCGCATATCACTTGTGATGTGTGACATCACATATCAAACCACCAAACCAATAAATAACTCTTAGGGCCTGTTTTACAATCTCCAGTTAAGTTCCCAATAGGCTATCGGCAACATATTTGACAGATACTCCATACTCTATCTGTCAAATATGTTGCCGATAGCCTATTGGGAACTTAACTGGAGATTGTGAAACAGGCCCTTAACCAATAATTATCTTGTAAATGATAAGTAGTTTGCTTGATATATTCACTTGACGTGCAGTAAGTAAAAGCTAAAAAAAAAAAAGAATGGTAAACGACTTCAACCTGTTAATACTAAACAGGAAATAAAAAGCCATACCTGTGACACTTGAGCACAAAATCCAAAATCTGATAGTTTGACCCGTCCATCCGCCGTCAGGAGAATAGAATCTGATTTGATGTCACGGTGAATAACACCTTGGCCGTGCAAAAATGCCAACGCCTGTAAAAAACAAACACTGAGTGGTCAAAAAAATTAAAGGACAATTTTAGTGTTACATTCGTCTTTTCAGTCAGTCGAGTCAAAGAATACAGACGTACATAGAAGGACAGTTCATAATGATATTTTTGTGCCGACTTTTTCGGGGACTAGTCCCCAGTTCGCACTCGCTCGCTCTCGTAGGCTCATATGCTGGGGACATCGCGGTGTCCCTCTCGCCTCGCCGCCAAGCGGACGTTTACATCGTAGAGTTTGCCCTCAAAGCGTTCATAAGAACTGTCCTTCTATGTACGTCTGAATTCTTTGGTCGAGTCTTGCGCTACTACTTCACTCGTGATGCGGCGCCATGTAGAGTGAAAATTACACCCGAATTCACAAACAATATTTTGTGGTGTCACAGTACTCCCGAACGCATAGGGTCATTCAAACCAATTCATAGATTATTTCAAATGAAATCCGCAACTGTGCGTCTGTCAAACCCATATCAAACCTGAATACTGACACCAGGAGCGCATAGATAGAAGCGGCCTTTGCATAGTGTTGTTTCATTGCTTAGCAAAGTACTCTTCTTGAATACGGGTTTTAGTGTTACATAGAAGATTTTAAAATATATTATGTGTCGGTTTTATAGAAATTCATGTATTTAACGTCTATCAGGGTTCAAAATAAATTTTCTGAATGAAACTAATTTATCCTTCTGGCATCATAGATTCAATCCATAATTACTAATATCACATAGATAGAGATAGAATATATCACTGATTAATACTTTTTGTTTATTTTTTATTTTATTCAGTTTGTAGATTTTTTTCAAATTCCGGTAACTATAATCTAGCTCTAATTTAATGTATCCTGTATCATTGGTCTTCTGTGTCCTAATCTTGTTTACGCAGAAATAAAGTATTGCCGTATATATAGTCTATAGTCCATTTTTATAGAAGTGACCAAAAGTGTAAACAAATATGGCGTACTTCCGGCCATAGACAAATAGAGTAATAGTGTAGCTTAGTGAAGTGACACAAAGAGCAAATTAATGAATAAAAATAATAAGCCATAGACAAAAGTATAATTAATTTTATATTCTAATATTTCAACGACACTATATTGCTTAAATTATTTCAAAAACTTATAATATATTATTATTAACTCATAATATTTTTTAAGAATTAGTAGAAGTACAAAATTATATAATAATAATAGAAATAAGTTGCTCTTCGACTGGAATAGATAAATAAACTATTATAACTGATTTATTTATGAAAATATTAAAGGAAAATACTAGAATACGTAAAACGCCAATAAGGAACTTAGTTATTTTATTTTTTTATTAAATGCTGTTCAAACTTTCTGATGAATCGGAAGAGTCTCCAGAGACGTGGATATTGAAGCCTGGGGCGTCTGATGCAGCATCTATAATTCCGTCAAGCTGCATCATTTTATCTTCTTCTTTTATTACATGTTCAATACTGTTCCTCCATGACACCGCACTTATTTGAGTTAAACTTTATATTAATTTTATGGGGTTTAATTCGCAATAGTAGGGCGGAAGACGTAAGACAATTTTATTATTTTGGGCTGCCATTTCGTCAATATTTTTTTGTCATAATCGTGCTTATTAAATTTTGTTAAGAGCTTTTATTTCAGTTTCATGGTAACTTATATTATTTTCTAGCAACCACGCTTGTATGGTTGCTTTTCGCCAACTCATGTTAGGCACTTTGACAGAATGTCTTGAGTGGTACGGTGCATTGTCTAAAAATATTACTGACCCAGGCTCCACTTTATTTAAAACAGTATTAAACCACTTCTCAAAATAATGAGCATCCATTTCACTGTGGTAATCCCCATCATGTTTTTTGGCCTCAAAAATCCACTCTGCTCATTCTAAAAATCCATCTGCGCTGCCGATGTGCGTAATTATTAATCTTTTACCTTCTATCTATTAATAAATTGTATTTATGAAATTTTAAAATATGTGTAAAGAACACGGCCTATTTAATTGTTCATTTTGCTCATTCTCAAATACACAATCACCTATAAAAGTATAATGATTAACAATAGACAAAAGAAAGAATAATGTTTTTTAGGAACACGTGCAATTTAAGCCTTTCACAATTGCTATAAGATAAGGAAACAAAAGAGACGCTAGTTATTTTTGATGCTTATATGTAAAATGTCATTATGTGTTCACTATTGATATTTGAATACAATATGGCGGCCTGGCCTAGAAAAAAAAGTCAACCCTATTATATTATTTGTATTTACTATGGTTAAAAAACCTTGCACCAGCGGCGCTCTGTCTCCAACATCGAAACCAATTAATGTCTGCTAACATTGTTTTTCGCATCCTTAGTCTCATCCTAAAGTTACAAAAAAAATTCCTGTGAACTATCGTGAACTTTCATGCCAGTGCTATATTTTTATATTATCTGGGACATTGTTAAATGTTTAAGCTGAGATATTCAAAAATATTCATATTATAAAATAAAAACTAAACAATTTCATGTAAAAGATTGACCTTATTTTGTTATATTTTGTAAGCATTTTTTGCTCTCAACATTTAAAAAAATTGAACGACTTAGTAACAAATTGCATTATAGTAACATTGTCTTAAAAACTATCAATAAATTGTAATTAATGGAATTTCAAAATATCTGTACTACAGAACACGGCCTGTTTTATTGTTCATTTTGTTCATTCACTTATACACGATCACCTCTAAAAATGAAATGACCCCATCCCTATTTCTCTTCTAAAAAAAGTAAGATGAAATGTCACATTCAAATTTATTAAATATCTGTGCACGCGATATTCGTATTTTATAAGATTTTTAAGTGTTTTAATGCTAGATTGATAGTTGTTTTTAGTGAAATAAGTAGTAAATGGAGTGTTACAAATGTCCGTAAGCTAATTTGTTGTGCAAGTGAGTGATAAAAGCCGAAAAATCGTAAATTACGCATCGACAGGGTTTGTTTACTAGTTTGGTCACTTCTAAAAAAATGGACTATAGACATTTTTGTATCAGGTATAATCGTCATTACTACTCCCCTCCGACACCGGAGGGCCGTGTTGCTCTAAGGTCTGTTGTCATTTTGCTTATGCGTTTCTACACAATACACACAAGGATTTCAGATCGACTCACCTTCAAACACTGCTTGCAGACTGTGGCTATTTGCTCGGGGTCCATGCGAGACCTGGTCACGATCTGCGTCAGGGACCCTCCCGCCATGTACTCCATAACTACCCACAGCTCCTCACCCACCAGGTAGGATGCGTGCATCTCCACTATGTTCGGGTGTGGATAGTCACGCATGATTACCTGTTAATAGTATACATACCCATAGGATTTAAGGTGTTTTGGAAAAAAAAAATGTTTTTCAATTTTGTCCTTTTAATCAAATATTGTTAATATATTTTATTAATAACATTATACAGCACTGGAGGTAGTGCTGTATACTGTTATTAATAAAATATATGTTACTGCATACTGTATAGAGGTGTGATTTTTGTGAAGAAAGTCTTGATTAAGATCCAAATAAATTGTATTATAGACAAATATATAACAAATCAATATCAAGTCTCTTGTTAAGTGTCAAATGAGTTGCTATAAGCATGGTTAAATTACTTAATTTGGTCAGCCTGTCAGTTGACATAGCCACTACAATAAAAAGCTGTCAAATTTAGCTCTAGAATCGTATGTTAACCGCTATTAACAGCCATGTTAGTTGATATACACTTTGACCAACGTTTCAGATACCGGGCGTAAGTTTTTCATGCAAGTGAATTGTTTTTATTTATTCCTATAAGAAATAATTTCATCTCAAACCACAATTAGTGTTTGTTCCTGTTGTGGCGACTGGCCGAGTGGTCAGGTTATTGGACACTTTGTTTTCGAATCCCGCCAAGTTCAAATAATTGGTATGATGAATATAGATGTCTTTACCGGATCATGGATGTCTATATAATGTATTTACATGATAAATATAATTTCGTTAGATTTATTTCCGCGTAACAGTTCTTATGTTCTTACTTATGGAGTTATGTTAACATGATATATGTGATTGTTCAGTAATATTTATGTATTTATTATTAATTTCAATATGTAAAATGAAATACTCACCACTTCATTGAACAGCAGTTCCCTGCGCGTCTGGTTGAGGAGGTTCATCATTTTGACGGCGACCCTCCTCCGGGAGCGCGTGTCGGTGGCGGCGCACACCACGCCAGTGCTGCCCTCACCGATCTTATTGAACCCGGTCAACGTAGCGCGGGGGTCACCCTCGCTCACCACTAGCCGAAGCGCCGCACGAAACTATCACAAACACAAATAGTGATGACGAGTGATTCAATTTTGGAATACTAATTTAGCATTTCAACTGATTAGCTGTTATTTAGATTATTCGTCTCAGTATAATAACTTGAACTGAGACGTCTTAAGAGATATTCCATCTCGGGATTAGGCAACATCTGAACAGGTTGCCAAGGCCGTAGCTAGGGAGGGGCATTGTGGGGCAATGCCCTATCTGCTACGGAGATTGAAATCACTATGCCCTACCTTAAAAATACCAAAAACTAAGATAAATCATAATGAAACGAATACGACTTTATCTTCCGCCCTACCTGTAACAAATGCTGCCCTACCCTAAATTAGACTCTAGCTACAGGCCTGCAGGTTGCTTATGGTAATGCCTTCAGTAGGGCTATTCTGTAAAAACCATTTCGATATCAAGCTTCAACTGAGTGATAGAGCTCACTTCGAAAACGAACTTTATCCATATAGATAAATAGTCGAGTTTTAAAGAATACAAATTCGTCATATCACCGCGGATTCCGCTTTCGAGATTCAAAAACTACCTTACAGAATTACTGAACTCCGTCAATACATGGGTCCATCAAGGGGGTCAAAAAATAACTTATGGGACTTATGCAGGCACTCAGAAAGCTCCATATTTAAAAAAAACAATCGTAAAAATATAAAAGTTAAATTGGTGATCGTGAACAACGACCTGCATTGTAAAATAATAAATTAAATTTTTAGTACTTAAATCTTTTATTAGAATAACTAAATTTTCTTAGGGCCTGTTTCACAATCTCCCTTTAAGTTCCCTATAGGCTATTGGCAACATATTTGACAGATGTTTGACAGATAGAGTATGGAGAATCTGTCAAACATCTGTCAAATATGTTGCCAATAGCCTATAGGGAACTTAAAGGGAGATTGTGAAACAGGCCCTTAGACTATTAGTAGATGTCAATGCTTTCGTTATATTTCCCATTCCAATGTAAACGGGGCGACATAGTTTCATAGTCCTGCAACCATCTTATGTACATGAAAACGTACACAATACACGGCGTGAACGAAAACGGGAACACGGACTGTTTCCTGAGGCTAACTGCGCATAAAATATTTAGGACGTCGCTTCCCTATAGAACTAGAACACCAATACACATATATAATACACATATTATGCATGTGCATATGTGTATTGTATGCATATATAATATTGGAAAATTTTAGACTTTTATCACCCTGACACTTAAATATAATTTACTAATATCGTTTTAATAATAAAAACATACAGTCGAATTGATAACCTCCTCCTTTTTTTGAAGTCGGTTAATAATAATAATAACATTTATTCTGTATTCTATAGGTTTTAAACACTACTTTATTATTGGGCCCTGCTTTTCTGTCCATATTGCATGGAGCATTCATATTGTAGTATAATAATAAATATACATTATGAGGAGTCAAAAGGTTTAGTGAAATGGTGATAATTTTTATGATACTGATACTGATGACTTTAGCCTCTTTGCCGTTGTGAGGTGATGCATGCATGCTTTAGAAAATATATGTATAATACATACAATATACAAAATCGGAATAAGCTGATCAATATTATGATGTTATTTAATTTGTATTTTACTTGTTGTAATTGTAGTAGTCAAGAATAAAGCAACTCAAACATACATATTATTATTGGATTCTTATTAAACATATGGTTTAATAAAAATCATAAGAATCATAAAATAATATTACAATGTTTTTTTTTTTGATAGAATTTAGAATAATAACAGAAACTTACTTGTTCATGTGTAAGGCGCAGCTCATGCTTGGATGCTGCATGTGGTAAATGAGCTGCCACTGGTGGCCCCGGGTGCTGGTGTCGCACTGCTCCTTGGTATGAATCAACTGTAACAATTAAAACCAAGACCCATCAATATTTCATTTAATATTGACTAGTGTTGAATATGAACGAAATGTCCTTGATAAATGCAAAATATGATAATTTATTTATTCAAAACCATTAAAAAAGTATTTTAAATTAACATGGTTATTTTCATTATTTAAAGTATTTAAAACGAGATATTTACCATGTTTTTTAATATTGTTTTGCGGAGCTCGATATTTTGACATTGTCTATGAATGTCATGTTCACGAGAAAAACAATATTAAAAAACATGGTAAATATCCCGTTTTAAATACTTTAAATAATTAAAAAAGTATTAGTTACCCAAGCAGCATCTTTGTTTTAGTTATTATGTCTCATTTCTGCTAAACTTTAAAGACAATATATTTGCTATTGTTAGCAAATTTTCAACACAATCTCGTGGTTGTATTGCATACAAATGCATGAGTATGTGCATAATAATATGTTGTCAGGTGTGGATGAACTCACATATTTAGTATGATTTTCCGAATATTGGTCACCGAAAATTACATTTTGAATAGCATACAATGTAGACTGATTACACATAATGCTGAATTTATAATTCATTAATAATATGTATGTAATGTTGAATATTTTAGAATTTAGATTTTACACCCATACTAAAGTATAGGTATATAACTATTTAAAACTGGGCAGTGTACTGCCCAGTTTTATATATAGTCAAGAGACGATGCATTGCATCAAACTTAAAACATACACAATGTAAGTTGTATTTACTTGACTTTAGGTGAAATGCTAACTATTTAGTATACTTTTGCAACTATTAGAGACTGCTATTAACTGCTTCTTAAATCACTACTGCTGATAATTGTAGCCATTGCAGGAGAGCCCCACCATGGTTCAGGCCTTTTATTGTCCCGACGTTTTTGTGCTGCCGAGGTGCCCTATGCTAGTGATCCGGGGCGCCTCACCAAAGGCGGCATTGGTGGCACTCGCCGAGTTTTAGTGAGTAGAGCTGCATCCACTCACCAACTTTGGGCGCAGCGAGTTCCACATACCCCCCTGGAGAGACCCACTCCCATGCGATGTATATGTTAAGTACACTTTAAATGATCTAAATTTGATTAATTACTTCTGGTGATAGTTAAACATATAATTTAATTACCTATGTTATTGTTTCCATTCATTCCATGTCCTTGTAGCATTTGTTGCGACGGGTGATTATGTGGATAAGGTACATTGGCATTTTGTATGTTGTGGTATGTCATGGTTGGTTGGTTGTCATTTGGTTCTGAAATCGGTCTGACGACTGCTTCATGACTATGAGCCCATTCTACGGAAGAATCAGCTATTGGTTTGTTTAATCCGTAACTGCTTTGCTCTCGTCTGATACTTGGGTATTGGGTTGGAGCGGGTGGCACCGGAGGTGACTCTTCGGGAACTGAAGGGGGTATATTAGGTTGATTTCTGATGTCTCTTCTTATTCTGGGTGGGCTTGTGCTTCTAAGTGAATTTGATCTTGCAACATTTGAAGTTTTTGGAAGAATAACACCATTCTGTATTGGCTGTGTCAAAGGATTTGCTGACACCGGTCGTGATATTGAAGCAACTGATGTAGTCCTGTGTTCTCCACGCACAATCGTCTTTAAGTCCAATATCTCTGTGGGTGTAATCTCAGATGGATCTATTAGTGGCAATGGTCTGTTTGTTGATTTAAGGATCTAAAACAAATTATAAAATGAATTTAATATAATAATTACAACCCTTACTTGTACCACTGCTGAAAACGGGTCCATTCCTCAAAATAAAGTGAGGAAGGCGTGGTCCATAGTTTAATGATGCGCTTGCCAAAAGCAAGTTGGTGAACTTCACACACCTTCAGACTTTTAATCTCATCAGGAATGCAGGAGATAACCTGCTGATGCTATTTTCCTTCATTGGGGAGGAAGTTATGGTCTCATATTCAAGTGCACATAAAAAAATTAAATACCAATTTCAAGGCACAAGATTCAGGAATTTCCTGTACCTCTTGCTTAAGAGACTGAGTCCATATCCACTTGACCATTATTGCTAAATATCAATATTCAATTATTATTGAAGTGAAACTTCTTTAGAATCATTGTGATTTCAACGGAAAAAACGACAGGTAAGAGACACAAATACAAAAGAGCGAGAAAGCAAATGTCGGTGTGTATGTATATTGCACACTGTTTAATACTTGCTTGTATTTGAGCATTTAACATGTGTTTCACTTCTATCGTGTGTGAATCGCACACACACCTTTTTTATATTAGAATGACAACACCATAATTATAACAATATATACAAACACTAATAATTGGGGTATATGTGATCAAAATGTCAGGAACTTTAAGCACAGTGTAAAATCCCTTTTAAATCTTAATTTAACTAACATTAAGATCAGTCCACAAAGAAAATATAAACACCAACAAATTTTTAAATTAAGCATTATTAATATATTAATTAAGTTTGTAGCTGTTCAACATTAATTGAGTTACATATATAATATAATACAATATTCAAACATATTGGTCTTGTGAAACTAAAAAGTATTTTTTAAATTTATATTCATAAAAGCCATAATTTCATATCCATAATAAATGACTTACCTGATTATTGCCAACTAAAGAAGCCCATTGAAGAGGCAATCCCACAAATTTGCCTTCCCTTTTATCAAAACCAGTATGCACCCTGTGCTCGAAATTACTTGGAGGAGAAATAAGTACCTTCTTCTTTTTCTTTGAAAACATTATGTAGATTTATAATATCTAAAAAAAAATTAACTTAGATAACAAAAAACCTTTCAACGTAATCCGTTTTTATTTAGTCGTTTCCGCAAAAGCAATAGAGAAATGAAAGCGAAAAGAGAAATTACTACAAACGAGCACTTGTATCGAATTGTTTATATACAGTAATATTTTATAGATATTGTTAAAGCCTAATATTAAATAATCTTTGATAATGAATACCACATACCTATAAAAATAAATTTGCATAACTTTAAGCACTCTTTAATTTAATTTTACAACATTATAAACTTGCAGCCATGCCCTAAACCTATTTCGTTTTAACAAATAGTTTACACTTTCATATAAATTTCTTCGATTATTCACTGGCTTGGAATTTTATTTTTTTTAAATAATTATTTTCGTAAAATTATGTATTTTAAATCGCATTTAACTATTAATTTGATGCATAATATTACACATCATTCACAACATCAACTTGCCATACACTTCTAAAAATTCACAATGAAATATGAACGTCAATCAGCAATGACAAACATCACAAATTTCACGTAAACGCCATGAAGCTAGTGTTGTAACCACGAAGTTTAGATAGGTTCTAACTAATACATTTCTCTCGATTCAAGTTTAAATATTATAAAATTAAGATTTGAATATATTTTTGAATTATCAATTGCTTGATGTAATTTCATAAGGCATTATTAATTTAATATTAAAAAAGATTAATAAAATACGGGATTATTGATAACTAGGTGTATTCCCGTTAGAACAGAGTAAAGTGGTAACATTATATTAGCAGTGGCAAACGAAAAATAGTTTTCCTACAACTTACAAAATAGAGACAGCAAATTTAATTTTGACCATTAATAACACTGTTATTTTAATTTATTTTCATTACATTGTCTGACATGTTATTAAATATGAAACTCTTTAAAAGATATCAGTACTTTTAGGTTTGTGTTTAATTTCTAGTTCTACTCTAATAATATTATTAAAGGCTGTTTTCCAATTTAAAAAAAAGCGTAAAATATGCGCATTATGTAGTAGGTAGCTCCTGTACGATACGCAACATTGATATTGTTTCAATTACAACAATGTTTCGCACAATCGAGCACTCTCAAATGTAATGCTTTTGACTAATGTGGTAGCAGAAAATTAGCAACTAACAATTAATGTTTCTAGCTATTATTTCTATTGGATAAAGGTAAACAATGAATTATTTAAAAAATATAAAGAAAGCCTTTCACTATTTCTTTTCCAACATTGAACTTATATAATGTGATAGGCGATGAATATTGTGGTGGTGTTCTGGATAGGTGGAGTTGGAAGTGATAGTTGGTTGATAGGGACATAAAGGGCAATAAACCACGGCTCTTGGCATTTCCCACCGTTTCTCCAAATTACAGACTAAAGATACTTTAGGACAGACTTGTTACTCGACATTGGCAATGCACGAAGTACAGTCTGTTAAGAAGACAAAAATAAAAATTTGTCTATTGTTATTAGTGTTATCAGCTGTCAAGTGTCAAGTCGTTAATTATTGTCGTTGGTCAAAATAACTCGTTGATCGTTCATTGATCATTCATTGAAATTTCATAATTAACGTTTGTATTTTATATTATACTTTGTTAATAATTGTTGTATTATACTTGTGAACTTCTATACATACATAACAATATAGTATCTATATCAAGAATACTGTTTCTTTGAAAAATGAAAGAAGCAGAGCGTTCTACGAAACATAAAAAACACAAGAAAGATAACAAAAAACACAAAAGTAAAGAAAAGAAAAATCGACGAAAAAGCGTAAATATACAACCTAGAGTAAAATTATACGTGTAAAACTTTGATTTGTGGTATATTCAATTTATTATCTTTTTAGTCTTCAGATTCATCAAGTGGTACTGATTCAGATACATGGGTAGAAAAAGCAACATCTTCAAAAAGTGATCGTGATGATTGGATGTCTATGACAGGAATGATTAAAACTTATACAAAAGAAGATGTTAGGAAAGTAAGGGACCCAAAGGACAAAAATAATATAGATTCATATAACCCCGCTACAAGTAGTCGGGAATTAAATCCCTACTGGAAAGATGGAGGAGCAGGTGTACCACAAACATCACAGAGCCTCCGAACATCAAGGCAGTTCATCAAACCATCAGATGATTTTGGATTTTCAAGATCAAATAAGACAACAGAATCTGAATTCAACAAGCCATCAGATAGCAGAAATTATAGAAAATCTTATAATTGGAAAAATAGAGACAAAGAGGATAAATTAAAAGAGGACAAAGTTCAAGAAGAAAAAAAGACAAAGGATTTAGATGTTCCAAAAGACTCCTTGTATTTATCAGATGAAAAGATGAATAAGTTGGCGGCAAAAATTGTTAAAGCTGAAATAATGGGTGATATGAAACTTGTTGATGAGTTGAAAGCTAAACTAGAAGCAGCAAGGGAATATCGAAAGAGTAATCCACAAGCAAATAAGGACTTCGAAGAAGATAACATAATGCTACTGTCTACATCCAGTAGTGGCAATAGTAGACCATTGACCAAACATCAAAGGACTAATGACAGTGTTAAAAGAAAGGCTAAAACTCACGACCCTAGTGGAAGAGTAAAGTACTTTGCAAGTGATGATAAATACAATTTGAGTGAAATGGTATGTATGTAAATCAAAAAAATATATACAATACTTGTTTATCAGAATGGAGTTCTTATGTATATAAAGAGTAAATCATGTGATTCTGTGACAAATAATTATTTTTATTTGACTATAAATTTGTTAAAATTTATGTTTACACTAATAGTATTAAAATGTATTTTTCAGTTCCAAGAAGAAAAGTATGGTTCTAACTATGATGAAGAAGCAGAACTGGCAAGAATAGCTGGTAAAAGCAAAAATCCCAATGATGACCTGGAGGACATATTTCTGGATGAAATATCAAAGAATAGAAATAAGGATGATGACAAAGAGCGACAGCGAGCAATTCAGCAACATACTAAGTTAGAAAAATCTTTAGAAGGCTGTGAACACTGCATTGACTCAAAGAATATGTTAAAACACCTTATTGTGACATGTGGTAGCAAAGTATACATAGCATTGCCAGCAAGAAAGTCCCTGGTAAAAGGTCACTGCATAATAAGCACCTTACAGCATTCCACATGTGTAACAGCTTTAGATGAGGATATTTGGGAAGAAATTTTAGTAAGTATATGAAAAATATTGTATATGCTATCTCTTGCCTTTGGTCTACGAAATCTTAGTGTCTGTTGGTTTGTATTTTTTTCATTGTATTCACATTATGTTGTTAGCAGTTCTTATGTGTCAGTTTCTTAAGATTTATCAACCCAGAAGCAACCCTTCTGTCTTCCATAATAATGTTTTTCAATTTTCTTATAGAATTACAGGAAAATGATTACCCAATTTTTCAATTTACAAAATCATGACGTTGTATTTTATGAAACGGCAACCAGGTTACATAGATTTCCTCATATGGTTATTAACTGTGTGCCACTACCAAGGGATGTTGGAGATATGGCTTCAATATATTTTAAGAAAGCTTTGTTAGATTGTGAAGCAGAATGGTCCATGAATAAAAAAGTTATTGAATTAAAAGGAAAAAATATACGAAAAGGAGTTCCAAAAGGTTTGCCATACTTTTGGATTGACTTTGGAATGGATCCTGGATTTGCTCATGTCATAGAAGATCAACAACTTTTCCCAAAGAACTTTGCAGAGGTAAATTTTCCATGTTTATTTTTCTTTACTATAAGTTTCACATAATGAAAAACATGGTTTTCCAAAGTTTAAATGAATTAAAGTAATTGCAATAAAACAAATATCACTAACTACACAGTTTATTAGTTTTCAACACCTTTTATTTACTACCCACAAGGTGAACTGACTGTCCGTTTACTCCCTTTTCTATATTTAAAAAAAAATTACAGCAACCATCATCACGGAAGAAACAGTGTCAGTAATGTATGTGATAAAATCTAAAAATATATTAATGTTTTTGTCACAGGAAATCATTGGTGGTATGTTGGATCTGGATCATGGTTCATGGAAAAATCCTCAGAAGGAATATGGTGATTTGCAAAGAAAGAAGGTGTTGGAATTTATAAAAGACTGGAAACCATTTGAAAAGTCATTTTCAGAATAGGACATACACATTTTAACACTAAATTGAATTTGAGTATCGTATAGGTTGTTAAACCTATAAATTGTACAGCAAAAAGGGCCCCCTAATGGATAATATTGCAAATCTGATATGATTTGCAAAATTTGTAAAGTTGGCTATTGTTTTTAAAGATACATAGGTATAAGAAAAACTATCAAACGAAAATAAATACTTTATTTCTTAATTGTTAAATCTTTCCATCTTCTTTCATCATTTCCTCTATTAATCTTTGACGTTCAGCGGCTTGCCTCATTTTTGTCAGTACTAATGATTCATAATCTCTATCAGAAACCAAAGAACTTTGAGATGCAGTCTTTGTTGTTAATATTGGTTTATCTTGTAACCATTTCAAAGTGAGGGGATTTTCTGGTAAACCTGCAAAACAGAATTTATGTTATTGTTAAATATGAAAAAAAAAAATCAGATTAGCTGTATTTTACACCTCAGGTTATACATAATCATAATCTTATGCCCATAATTGAGTGGCTGATAGATCTCTTACCCCTAACATAACATAGTAAATGTTACATTACACATAATAAAGTTGACAGTTCATGAGATGAGGACTGTCCTTAATATGTTTCACAAAATAAGCCAAACCATTCCATCTTAACATTTACACTTTTATACTATGATCAACAATTTTAATTGATTTTCAGATTCAATTATAATATTCTAGTTTTGACAATAGGGTTTAAGGAAAAAGGAGATTTTAGTAAAAACCATTTACCTTTTTCAAATTCTATTGCCATTTCCGATGCTTCTTTACTTGCAAATTCAACTAGAGCACTACCTTTCTTCTTGTGAGAAATAATCAAAGCAACAATGTCGCCATACTTTTTTAAAAACCTTCCGAGGTTTTCATTGTTATAACCACCATTATTGTCATCATTTTTCTCTGCCTTCCAAGATATTTTTATCCTGTTTAAACTTGAATCCCAAACTGGTTCATTAATATTTCTCATAGTTCTTTTAATTTCTTCCCTCATCCTCTGCTGTTCTTCTTGTAAAAGCCGGCTGCCTTCTTTTTGTAATCTTTGAATTTCAGCGGCAAGTTTTTGTTCATCAGTTAAATGTGTTTTAGAACCAGCTGATGCTTCTCTTTCTCTCCTTTCAAGATCTTCTTTGAGTTTCCGTCTTTTGCTATCCAATTCTTTATGTCTCAACTTAGCAGCTGCTTTTGCATTAATTACTTTATCATATGCGGCACGCGCGGAAACATCTGTAAGAATTTCTAAGGCTTGTGATAATTCATGAAATGTCTCTGCTGCTTTTGGATTGTCGGGATTTTTATCAGGATGACATTGTAATGCTTTTTTTCTGTAAGCTTTTTTAATCTGAAAGTTAATAAAAGCAAATATTTTTATTATTTCACAATAAAAGAAACAATTGAAAAGACTATTTTCTAAGGCAGTTCTAATAAAGGAGAAGTTTAAGATTATGAAGTTAGAAAAGACAAAAGAACTGAGTACTCTATAGTAATACTGAGTATCTATTATTTATATTTACCTCTGATTCTGTCGCTGATACTTGTATATCAAGCAGTCCGTATAAATCAAGATCTTCAATATTTTTCTTCGCCATTATATCAACTTTGGTAATTAATTTTATAATAAATGTTTACTAGTACTCAAAAATGTGTATATAGTTATATTACTTCATAGAATAAAAAATGCTTTTTTTCGGTACAAATTAGTAAAAACATTATTCATGAAATGAAACAAAAATTACAAAATTCTTTCACACACACTGACAAGCACAGAGTATAGTACTTCTTCTGCTTCTTGTATAATATAGCTCCCGTAAAGATTAGCCAATATAGAAATTACCTCGTTGGGAACAGTGACAAGTGGCAACTAAAAAAAAAAGAGTGTACGTGTAACCTTTACGCGAGATTGAAGTAAACCTTCAAAATAATTGTTCATAATTTATTATGATCTTTGCCACTAGTAATGGAAGTCATTCTTAGTTGCCACAACACCCAAAATACGTTGAACGTTTTCCAAACTCACGGGCCGCCGCGCTTGACCAAAGTGTACAGCAGCCTTTACAATTTACGAGGGCACCAACGAGACTGAAATAAGCCAACCGTGTTGACGCGTCGCAAGCGTTTATGTTATACAATCAGTTGATGAATATTGCGGAGAACTGTTCTGGGGTGTTTTTTCTGTAGTAGTAGTTACTTTTTTTTTGTGTTTGTTTTAGAAACTTAAATAATGGTTATAAATGGTTGACGAATATTGTGGTGGACTGTTCTGGGTGGGTGTAGTTGGAAGTGTCAAGTAATTGCCCCTTGGTGCTTTGTGCCGCTTCTCTTTATTATTACACACTATATATTTCAATACAGAATTAGTGGCATGACTTCTGGCTTTAGCATATATTAACAGGAACAAAAAAAAAACAAAGGGCGACTGTCAAAGAAGAAGAAGAAATCCTTTAGGATTTTAATTTTTAGGAAGCTAATATTGAAGAAGAAGAAGTGTAATGTTTATTAAAATCTAAGTTCAGGATTTTGAGGACGGTGTCGAGTGCAAGCGTTTACGGCTTATTGTAAATTTTATTTAATTTTCTGTTTCTAAACCTATCAATTATTTCATAATTTTTGTGCTCTGTTGTATATTTGTATAGTAGGTAAGTAATTAGATATAGTTAGTATAATATAGTCTATTTACTAAAATGGACGCGGATCCGCCGGATCCCGGTGGGGGTTTGGACGTTTCATTGTCGTTATGTTCAAATACGAGTAATTCGAGAAAAAGATTAAATGTTGAACATGATGACATTAACCCCAAAAAAATTACTAATTCCGTTTTAACTACACCTTCAATTCAATTAACATTTATTCATCCTGATTTTAATCAAGATAAAAAATTATATTCAAATAATGACATTGCTCCTTTTATAGTTCATGTTTCCAAATTAGAAACGGATGTAAATATTGGAACCGTGCTTCGACCCATTCAATTTGGACATTTTCTCTTTAAAAATAAAATTAAAAATATTGTAATCGACGGAATAAAGCGAATTGGTCGGAATCGCATTTCCATAGAATTTAAGACCGCTGAGCAAGCTAACTCCTTTTTAGATCATCCAGCTCTCACTAACGCTGGATATTCAGCATCTGTTCCTTTCTATAGTGTTTCTCGCATGGGGATCATACGTGATGTCCCGGTTGAGTCATTTAATGATAATAATACACCGATTTGGATCCCTACCCAGTCAATCGTTTTAACTTTTACAGGTCAAAAACTTCCACCGCGTGTTTTTCTTTTTTACAATTCCCTTCCAGTCGACACCTACTTATTGCCTACTATTCAATGCAATCATTGCTGTAGATTCGGACACGTAAAGGCACAGTGCAGATCAAAGCCAAGGTGTTTTAAATGTTCTCAATCGCATGATGGGCAAACCTGTTCAGTGTCTACACCGACTTGTCTTTTATGTTCAGGCCGTCATGCAGCTAATGACTCATCCTGTCCTGAGCATTCAAGGCAGAAGTCTATAAAATTAATTATGTCTCAGGAAAGTATATCTTATTTGGAAGCATCTGCCAGATTTCCTCAGGTTAGGCGTTCATTTGCGGATTTGGCTGGAAACATTCCTTCTTCTTCTAATTCTATTAAAAATAGTGCAACAAATTCGTCGCCATCCATTACTTCTTATAAAAAAACAGTATTTATTCCGCGTCGTCGAATTTCTCCTGTCCGTACTGGATATGATCGGCAAGCCCATCAGGCTATTATTGAATCTCCCGCTTCAACCACCCATAATGGATGTGCTTTCCCTCAAGAAATTAGCTCGCCAAATGACAATCTTCTTGAACAGTTAACTTCTATTCTTATTAATATTATTTCCCGGTTTAGTGATACCGGCTTACCGAACAATATTCTTAAAAATTTATCTCAGCTTACTTCACTTTTATCTCAAAATGCCTTACAACCTAGCACAGTGGAACATACGTAGTGTTAAAAATAAAAAACACGATTTAATTTACTTATTAAGAAAACATGATCCTCTCATTTTTGCCGTCCAGGAGACGTGGTTAAAGCCTGGGTCTCTCTTGAGGGTGCCTGGCTACTCATGTTTCCGGGACGACAGACATGATGGTAAAGCTGGATCAGCCATCTTGGTGTCCAGAAAATGTACATACTCTTTTATCCCTATTCCATCCCATGGTGATGGTATTAATGTAGTTGGTGTTCGTGTGTCGAATATCTCTTTTCTATCTGTATATATTCCTAATCCTAACTCTTCCGTACTATCTGAACTTTCATTAATTCTGTCCTCGGTTCCACCTCCTATGGTTATACTGGGAGATTTTAATTTGCACAATGTCTTATGGGGCTCCTACTATTCGGATCATTTTTCCTCGCTCTTATTAGACATTATGGATGATCATGATTTGGTTTTACTTAATGATGGTTCTCCCACACGAAGGGTTTCTCCTTTACAGAACCCTAAAAGTGCGGTTGACCTATCGCTTTGTTCATCTCATCTCTCTTCCCAATGTTCATGGTCAATTCTTTCTAACACCTTAGGTAGTGATCATTTTCCAATTATAATATCCATTACTCATTCTGCTGCTCCATTTATATTAAATTACCCGCGCAGGCAAAAGTTTAGTCTTGATAAGGCTGATTGGGACAGATTCGCTATAGTTTCAGATACAGAAGTTAACAACATTCCGTCAGTCCATCCTCATAATGTGCATTTTCTTTATCCTGATTTTAAAAATGCTCTTTTGCGTAGTGCTAATAGAACAATCCCTATTAAATATTCTGGCAATTTAAGGATTTCTTCCCCTCCATGGTGGGATGCTGAATGTACGGATGCCTGTAAGCGTCGTAAAAATGCAGAGCGCTTGTACTCTTCGTCTATGTGTCTCGAAAATTACCTTAGTTATAAAAGAATTGCGGCAGAAGTTTGCAGGTTGCTCTCCAAAAAGAAAAGACAGGGTTGGTACCAATTTTGTGAAAGCTTATCTCCTTCCTCCCATCCTTCCTTGGTTTGGGCAAATATTAAAAAATATCGTGGATCATTTCGCCTGGGTGATCCCTTATCTAATGATTCATCTGCTTGGTTAGATACTTTCTCGCAGAAGTTGGCACCTCCATTTGTTCCCTCTTTCGAGGAGTGTAATGTTTATATATCTTCCTCTTCTAATGATGGTAACTTTGATTCCCCCTTTTCTCTGGAGGAGTTTCGTTTAGTGTTAACATCTTTAAGGGATTCTTCTCCTGGTGTGGATGGAGTCCCTTATTCTTTTATAGTGAAGAGTGGCCAAGTTACACAAAGACTTTGTTTATCCTTCCTTAACGCCATATTTCAGTCTCAGATCCCTCCTGAGGAATGGGGAACCCAAGTTATTATCCCTATCTTAAAGCCGGGAAAACTTGGTAATGACGCTTCTTCCTATCGTCCTATAGCTCTTTCGTCAACCTTATTAAAAATTTTAGAACACCTTATCAAAAACAGGCTGGAATGGATAATGGAGAATAGAGGTATTCTCTCCAGAAGTCAGTTTGGATTTCGAAAGGGTTATAGTACTATGGATAGCCTAAGTATTTTTGTAACAGACATTCAAATAGCTTTCTCAAAGAAGAATTCTGTGGTGGGAGTGTTTCTTGATATAGCATCTGCATACGATAATGTACTTCTTCCGGTGCTCAGGCAGAAATTGCTTCATCTGAGTGTTCCAGTGAAGATGGTCAACTTTATCTGTAATCATTTGTCAAGCCGCTCTCTCATTATTAATTCTCAAAATTGTACTCTTCCTCCTAGGCTTGTATGGAAGGGCCTTCCTCAAGGTTCGGTCCTTAGTCCACTTCTGTACAATATTTATACACATGACCTTGACGTCTCTGTAAATTGCTTTTGCAATGTACTCCAGTATGCAGATGATTTGTTATTGTATATTGCTAGTTCTAATATTTTGGAGGCTTCCAACCGACTTAATTCTGCCATTAGGTACCTAAACGAATGGTTGGACAGACATGGTCTCTCTATATCAATAGATAAAAGTAATGTAGTTGTATTTTCTCGTTCCAGATCCATTCCTCGTGTTTCTATTTATTCGAATAATCAAGTTTTCCCGGTTAAAGATAGAGTTAAATTTTTAGGAGTATATCTTGATCCCAAATTGTCAGGCAACCATCATGTCAATCATGTACTTAAAAAGGCTGAGAAAAATATAAATATGCTTCGTTCTCTTTCGGGGGTATGGTGGGGTTCCCATCCTTACTCTCAAAAACTTCTTTATAATGCCCTTGTACGTAGTCATATAGACTATGGTTCCTTTCTTCTAGAACCTTGTAATAAATGTAATTTAAAAATGCTGGATAGTTTACAGGCCAAATCTCTTCGTATTATTATAGGAGCTATGAAATCTTCCCCTATCAATGCGCTCCAGGTTGAATGTGTTGACCCACCTCTTCAACTTCGTAGACAGTACCTGTCTGATAGGTTCCTATTTAAAGCTTTTCAATCCTCTTCCCATCCTCTTATTGGTAAACTACACTCTCTTTCCCAACTTGTAACTTCGTCCAATTATTGGTCTCATAAAGATCTTCCTTGTCTTTTAAAAAGCTACCTTAAATTTACTAGCCTTCCTTGCCCTGTTGTTCAGTTTAATCTTAACCCTCTCTTCGATACATCTTTTACTTCCCTTATTTTCTCCCCTAATGTAATACTTGACTTGCCAATAGTAAAGGGGTCATCTATAGCCAATGATCAATTTATCTCAACTGTTAATAGACATTTTAAGGACTGGGTCCTTATTTATACTGATGCTTCAAAATTAACCGAGTTGAGCTGTGTTGGAGTCGCTGTCTGGATACCGAGGGTCAATGTTTTACTGAATTTTAAATTACCTACTGTTTCATCTGTTTACACAGGAGAGGCATTAGCTATTCTTGAGGCTCTGTTATTTGTTGAGTCGCATCGTTTAGATAAATCTATCATATTTTCGGATTCAAAAAGTTCTCTCGAATCTATTCTTTCAAATCAGTTTCGGTTCAAATTGAAATCTCCCTTAATATTTAAAATAAAAAGTGTTCTGTTTAGCTGTCATTTTCAAAATATTAGAGTTGCGTTGGCCTGGATTCCGGGTCATAGTGGTATCAATGGTAATGAGCGTGCTGACTACTTCGCTAAAGAGGCAACGGTTTCAGGAGGACTAAGTCGTTTTGAAGCATATTGTCAGGACCTAATCCCACTGGCCAAAACACATTTGATGTCTGACTGGAATAAAAATTGGTTACTGACTAGCAGGATCAAGGGAAGACATTATGCTAATATTCAAGGAGCAATTCCTATCAAACCTTGGTTCTTTAAATATCGTAAAGCAGGCAAATCTACATGTTCTACAATTTGTCGCCTACGACTTGGTCACTCTTGTAATCCTGTTTTTCTTACCAAAATAAGAGTAAAAGACAGTTCTCTGTGTGAGTGTGGACTGGACGAGGGCACGCCCGACCACATCTTTTTCAATTGTCCAAAATATCAAATATCTTTGTATGATATTCTTCCTCTTAATATTCCCCGTCCTATTAACCTTAAATCCGTTTTATCCTATGTATATAATATTCCTATTTTAGATATTTTATGTTATTTTATTACTATTAATAATATTAAACTGTAAGTTTGGGTAAATTTTTAACTGTATTTTTAGAAAGTTTTTAGTTTAAATAATTTTAATTTCCTCATATTAGTATTGTATATTAATTATATTAGTTTGTCTTTTGTTTTAGGTTTAGCAACTTGTGTCTCTCTTTCCTTCCGATTTATTATATATTTTCTATTTACCTTGCATCTTCACAAAGTCTGAATTTATAGTCACGTTGACCAAAATAATTCACCGAACAATATTCCACTCACTCTGACATTGGCAAATCCTTTAGGGAAGCTAATATTAAAAAAGAAGAAGAAGAAAATCTAAGTTGAATGTGTTCGTGGTTTTTTAATTAATATATTCGAAGATCAAAATGCTTCCTAGATGTCTAAGTATGTTCTTATATTCAATAATATTATATTTATATTCTTTAATAAGTCCCAATCTATAAATATTTTCACTTGTAGGGTTTCGGGCATGGAGTACTATTATCAACCGAAAAAACTCTACAATCGCTGAACCTGTGCCTGTAGAAAGTAAGTAAATTTTTTATATAATGCCTTTAATGAGAAATTTTAAGTGCGTTTAAAAATATTCCTGTTAGTGTTAACAATTTAAATTAAAAAAAACTGCTGTTTAACCACACTTCTAATGTTTCTAACGTTTAGAAAGAAAAATATTTTTATTGTGCACAACATAATTATTATATTAAGACAGAATAATTAAAACTAACTTAAAATAGACATTGAAGCCATATACGGCTCACAGTATTGATATTTTTGTTGTAAAACAATAGAGGCAGCTAGTTAGCATTTGTCACACCATAACAACAATGGTGAGACGCTTAGTAATTTGTTTTTACTTATTTTTAAAAATATTGTAATATTGATGTAACCCTGCCCTTTATAGTCAGTGGTTAGTGGTCGTTTGGTATTTTTTTCTTTTGTTCATTGTAAATTTGGTTATGCTGTGATACCTATATCATGTAGTGCAATATCACAAGCATGTTTTCATAATTTATGTAGTAAGTATTTAATGTAACTGCACCTCTCTGTCCTTAATAAAAAAAAATTCAAAAAAAGAGGTAATATAAACATAGAGGTTAATCTACTTATATAATGTTCTATTGTGTGTATTTATTATATTAAATACCAAACTATTTTATATCTGATACAACCATAAATGTATAACAAATACATATGTAAAATTAATAAATGTGTGTGTGTGAGTGTGTGTAAGTCACACACGGTAGAAGTAAAACTCCTGAAAAGTCTATGATAAAAAATACTTCTTGAAAAGTATTGAAATTATCAATTACAAGTGACACCTAACGAATCATACCTGAACTGTCAAAAAGTAGTAATGCACCAGCTTTAGCTTCTTGCTGTATCAATGTGAGCCTCCCCCAAATGTATGTCTAATGTGTTCACATTCTTATGCAAGCTGCATCCTTAACATTTACTTGTTTGTGTCTTTCTCTCTCTTGGACTCGCTTTCTTGTTTCAGTGAGATTGCAATCCCAACAATTCTGAAGGAGTTCAATTTACCTATATTTTATATGTTTTTTTCAGATAATTTGGTTGAAAAGAAAAGCCCATTGGAATATCCAGATTATTTTCAAGTTCACAACTTATTTACAGTGAAGGATTTGTTTGATGCCAGAGTACATTATGGCCACAAGGAAGGTTCTTTAAATGAACAAATGATTCCTTACTTATATGGCTCAAGACAAGGTCATTTAATATTTGACTTGGATGTAACAGCGGAACATCTGCGTAAAGCTTTAAATTTCACAGCCCATATTGCTTATAGAGGAGGTATTATTTGTTTCTTCAACAGAAATGCTCTGAATGCTCATTTAGTTGAGAAAACTGCTATGGAGTGTGGTGAATATGCCCATACAAGGTTTTGGAGAGGAGGTATCTTCACAAATGCCAATCACCAGTTTGGTGCTATAACAAGATTACCTGACTTATGTATATTTTTGAATACACAAAATAATATTCTAAATCAACACACGGCTGTCAGAGATAGTGCAAAGATGTTAATACCCACCATTGGTATTGTAGACACAAATTGTAACCCCAATCTAATAACATATCCTGTCCCAGGTAATGACGACACACCGGTAGCAATTGAACTGTATTGTAAATTATTTAAAGCCGCAATCACTAGAGGAAAGGAAGCAAGGATGAAGTTCTTACAGGAGGAAAGTTAGAATAATAAAAACCATAGAATATCCAGTAGATTATTTTATAAATATAGCTGTGGTAACAATTACATGAATATAGACTACAGAATAAAATAAGAGTAAGGTTCATTATATTGGTTTGATTTTTTTGTAAAACTATAAAAACCTTATATGTTAGTCATTTATCTGGCATAAATAAAAAATATTGATATTGATATTATGTATAAGAGTCTATAATATTAGTATTGATAAAATAATAATGTAAAAACACTATTTTACTTTTTTTGGTTTCATATCACTTATAATGTGTTTATCCTAAAAGAACTTTACGCATCATATGCGAATGTGGTTTGCTGTCCACCTCTCTGCTCTCCCAGCTGCCAGTAATGCATTTTGAACTGCATAGATATTGTAAAAGTGGAATCCTATATCTGCCGCAGAAGTCGACAAATTTTATATGTTCCACACGATTATCAAAGAACACACCTGAAACAAAAGGTATATCAACTCCAAAAACGTAAATGTAATTTTATACTGGTAAAACTTATATGACAATTGTTTCTTCTCTTGGGTTAGGTCTGGTATATGTATACTATAAGGATGCTCTTCCACTAGTCAAATTCATTATCCAATATGATTTAAACCAAGTAAACAAACAATACCAACACTATCCTTGACACAATATTCTTAAAGTTTGTATTTCGCTTTGATCGACTAATTTAGTCCTATATAATAAAATTACGGATCATTTATAGATATTCTGTATACAGGGTGAATTTTTGAAGAACAGACATAATCAGGGTAGTGATGGAACTTGGTTTCACCAATCAAAAAAAAAAATTATATACACCAAAAAAAAATCATATAAATAACAAAATATAGATACTTAAATGTAAATAATGCATTGTTGCCTTTCGGACTTAAAATATGGTCACCATTTATACAGTCGATAGTGGTAGGTATAAAATAATCGCTTTGCGTTACGCGTTGCGACGCGACGCTCGTGCGAACGTCGGCGTATTTGATGCATCATATGTTACCCATATCATAATACTGTGTCCACTTTAATTCAATTGTGAAGGATAATTTTGAAAAAAAATAAGACCCCACTTCTGATATATTTTTGGAATGAGGATGGTAAATGGTTAGCTCTAAACGCTTCTTGAATATGTCCGTTCTTAAAAAAATCACACTGTATAATATATAATGTTTCTCCTCTTCTTGTAATCTAATAAGTTATCTTTAATGCTTTTTTCGCCTTGGATTCAATAGCTTCATCCAATGCGTTTTTGTTTTAATTTTTTCTTTTTCAATATTAACAGCAGAACATAAACTGGCTACAGTTCCTTCATTTTATGAAGTTATGCAAACTACAAAGATATTGGACTAGTGGAATGGGCACTTATGAAGAAATTGGATCAAGAGATTTTTGAGTAAGTAGTGCAATGCCACCCTAAAAAAGATAACAAAAAACATTGTCATATCTAAGAGATACGTATTTTACTTCTATTTGCAGACTAAATCACAGCACTAAGATATTATTCAGGTTTATGGATCTTATGTAAATGAAAATACTTTTTTCATGAAAACTTTTCGTCATTATTATTAGTCTATATGCGTCCACTGCTAAACAAAGGCCTCCCTCAATGAACGTCAAAACGACTGATCCCTTGCCATTCGCATCCTACATGGACGGACCACTGCACAGAGATTGTCTTCCCACTATTAGTTAATGAACACTTTTACAGGTTTTAATTAACGAATGGTCATAAATATTTTAAATGATTATTAAATGCAGTTACCTTTGCATTTTGGATTAACACAGCACTGCGCCTGTTTTAAATACTTAATGAGAGTCATTGGTATGTCACCAGGCCTTATATTTATTTCGTGTAACTTGATTGAACGGGCAGCTAGTTCCAGCAAAGATGGTGGTTGAAGTGTCATGTCCTTGACAAACCGCACCACCAGTGGATTATCTCGTAGACTCAACTGTAATTAGATTTATCAATTTTAGAATAATAACATTTGTATGAGCAATTCACACGTCCCACTACACAAGTATTCGTCAGGGTTTCCTCTTTTAAAAATTAAAGCCCAAAACTTATCTTTACCTATGCTCTGCTGGTTGGCAAACTTTACACACCTTTACTATGAGTATGGGCTATGGGTGTTTTGTGTCGCACGTCTGTCTGAATGGTTTCCACTAACCTGCAGGTTTACCAAAGTGTTTCGGTTACAGAATAGAGTATGCAGTGTAACTGACACTATGAACAGAATTCTTAAGATTTATGAATATAGCCACGCGAGGATAAATTTAGAACTGACTGGACAGCTTCATCATCATCATTATCAGCCTTTATCCGTCCACTGCTTTAGGATGAATTATTTTAATTTGACGGCCGACCGTTTACAATTTGTAACTCATACAATGAGTAACTCAAAAAAATCTATTGCAAGTTATAGTTACCTTGCTAAGGTCAAAAAAGTACTAAAGATGCTTATTAAAAGCAATGAGACATACCTCCGTCAAACATTTTAGTTTTATAATCTGCGTAGGTAAGGTCTTAAGTTTGTTCTTGTGTATGTGCAAGGACCGCAGTTGGTTGAGGTTGGCGATGCTAGCTGGTAGCTGTTCTATCTGATTGTCACTCAAGACCAATGCTTGGAGAGCCTTTAGTGCTCCCACGGAATCAGGAACTTCAGACAACTGATTCCCTCCCATTGACAGTATTTGTAAACTGAAAATTATGAAAAAGATTTGTTAGTAAATAAAGGAATATTTATCTGTTTACCATTTTGCTAACGTGGAAATTGGAATAGTTTTGGGTCCAGTCCCGTTGTATCAGAAATCGAGTTGCTGTTTGTTGTTTGTTGGAAACAAAATAAAAAAAACAAAAAACGTATCGATATACCGGGTGGACGTATGTTTTAAATTCAGTATTTATATACACAATAATAAACCCAGATCTTAGTTCTCTTTTCTGCCACTGGCCGCGCTAGAATCGTGTACGTACCGATGCTATTGTAGCGGACCAATCAGCACCACAATACTTCCCGCGTAAAAAAGGTGCACTTTACCGTCAAAAATTCTGTCCCCTAAAAGGTGACCATTTGTTCAACATTACGTTTGGATTCCTTATATCTATATATACTTCGTGCTAAGAATATAAACCTAGGTTCTTAGTCTTACACTTCGTGGTTTTGGTAATCATTATAAGATCAACGCCCACCAGCGTACGGAAAATGTTTGATTTTAACCAGTCTATAGGTTGATATAATATCACAAGCGGACACACAATAATTACCTATATGCGTCATACTTTTAGTAAGTAGATATCCAAAACTATGTTGTAGTAGTCGGTTTAGGAGCATTTTTCTTTCTTTTATCAATTGATTTGTAGATTTATTAGAGTTTGTGTTAAAAAAAAATCTTTTTCGATCGAGTTTCGGGCCCTGGAAGGGCTGTAGTTTACATAAGTCATTATTATATGAAGGAGAGATATGCTAGCCTAATCTAGCGCAGTTCCCTAATGTGTCAAACAACATTTTATTATCAGCACGCGTCTAGGTCGTGGCTCAGAGCCACACTTTAGAGCGTTGATAAGGAGTATCTCATGTACAGACTACAGACGTCGGTTATCACCGAACAAATATCTTGTATATTTATTACTAGCTGTTACCCGCAGCTTCGCCCGCGTGAACTTAGATTTACAGATTCTTCATGTCTGATGATGATCATTTTCTATTTTAATAATGACTAAGTTTTTGTATTAAAATGGATATATGTTATCTTGAACATAAAGACATATCCCTTCGCAGACTTTCTGTAGGCATATTTAGGACACTATTATTATATCATATTCCACCATACAGAGCTGATACACTACGGCCTTAGACACTAGACAACCGCCCGTTCGATACACGGCAACACTATTTATTTTCTTGCCTATTATTTTGATTTTGCCATATCTCCTAAAGTATTCATTTTATTTGCATGATGTAAAAGGGGAAAATAATCTTCATGAAGTGCTCAATCTAATTAACTGTTTTAAAATGATAAGGATTCATACCTTATTTGTGTAAATAGCTTTTAAACTATCGCGCTATAATTGCCCATTTTTTTAAAGTATTAAATGGATATAGTATGATATCTCTAAGAGATAGACATATGCCATCGCGGACTTTACTGTAGACCTATTCAAGATGCACAATTCCACCATACGTTATTTTGTTATATCTCAAAGGGTTTAGGCAGCGTTTTCGTTGAAAACTCCCAGACGGCCTATTTTTTTCCGACCCCTCCAACAATTATTGTTATAACTTAGCTAAGGTATATAAAAACATAATTAATTATATACATAAACCTTCCTCTTGAATTGAACTATCCATTAAAAAAACCGCATCAAAATCCGTTGCGTAGTTTCAAAGATTTAAGCGTACAAAGGGATATAGGGACAGAAAAAGCGACTTTGTTTTATAATATGTAGTGATTTATCATGTTATTCATCGTATTTTTTTAATTACAACGTAACGAATTAGCATGCGGCCTATGGATGGTTGCTGAATAAATAACGCTGCCTACAGACGAGTTTACTCAATGTTGAGAGTTGTTGCCATTTTGAAAGTGCGTTTTCACTGATGCAGAGCTGGGTGGAGAAGAGCAGGCTGTGGATTGACGAATTACACTGTTTCTCTGATGCAGTGTAAAGCTTTACCGAATTGTAATTGCCAATTGGCTATGTCACGGTCGGCTTTTACCACTCCGTCCAGCTCTGGGTCAGTGACAATACACCCTTTTTGACATAAGGGAAGGTCGTAGCGCACGACGACGGCAAAGAATACAGACGTACATAGAAGGCCAGTTCTTATGAGCGCTTTGAGGACAAACTCTGCGATGTAAACGTCCGCTTGGCGGCGTAACGAGAGGAACACCGCGATGTCCCCAGCATATGAGCCTACGAGAGCGAGCGAGTGCGAACTGGGGACTAGTCCCCGAAAAAGTCGGCACAAAAAATCATTAAGAACTATCCTTCTATGTACGTCTGTATTCTTTGACGCCGGGTAGGCTAATAGGGTTCTGGCGGAATTTTACCGACATGGTAAAAAGTAGAATCGTCCTACTTGATTACGGCAGTATCAAATAGGACGGTGGTGTAATCGAGGCCAATCGGACACAGAGAGACAAGATTGAGGCCCTCTTATTTGTAGTTATGTATTTAACTATATACGTCGCAGGCTTCAATCTTATCAGTATATTTGTACTGACAAAATATGTTTTATATTCATTTTGATGTTATCACTGAGCGTTTACTAAGGCATCAGTGTTGATTGAAACTTAAATTTTATTTACACAATTCAAAATGTTCGTGAATTCCGTTTGGAACTAAAAACTAGTTGACGAGATAAACGAAAACGAATAAATTAATACGCCTGAGAAACAATATACATTAGATACTTTAAAACGACCAATTTTGGACAAGTCTTACGGAATTTAGTAGAGAATGGAGTAAAGTTTATGAGACAACTATACGTCATTTTTTTCGAAAGGTCTAGACTTTTAGGCCTGATAGCTTTTAAGCTCAATCGGTAGGTAGTTTATTTTCCATACATTAGTGCTTTTCGCCCGAAGCCTGGCGATACTCTACTCTATTTTGCTTATAAGCACCTAATATACTAAGCAAGTCTAAGTTGATTTCTACTTGCGTCACATTAAATAGATTATTTTGCTCATCCTAATTAGCTTGTTAAATACAACATAACAACAATATAGATAACATAATGCAAGTCAAGTCGTATGACGAATAAACATTTACTCTTATGGCCTGTGTAGGTGATTGTAATAGTCTATACAATTCCAGAGGCACGCTGATAAACTGCTGACGCACGTTTTATTATGTATTAAACATACAAGTAGGATTAAAATCAGGCTGCGTCAAATATATTATGTAAGCTTAAAGTTTGGCGCCGAAAATCTTATATAATCTGGCTGTGTCTGGTGTCACCATTATGGTGTCACCCACAATGAGTTCACATTAATTTCACAATATCTTCCAAACTAAAATTCATCATGCGTTTCATGCGATAATCAGTGCCAAAGAAATTTATCTGCATACCTTTTTTTAATGTTAGATGTATAGGCAAACGGCAGACATACCATATTACACTCGAAAAACTTAACCCTTCCAATGCAATTGGATGTTTATTAATTATTGTAAAGTTATGATTACGATAACGTTATTACTAAACAAAATAACTATATCTATCATCATTAGTCTTTATCCCTCCACTGCTAAGCAGCTGAACATAGGCCTCCTTCGATGTCAAGACAACTCCCTCCCTTGCCACTCGCATCCAACACGGAGATCGTATTCCCATCTATGTAACGTACATATTAATAAAATACATAACGAGCTAGACTCGTAAAGGCTTATTCCCTCACAACTTTAGCTGTAGATGATAGTACTTATTGCAAAAAATTCGGGTATTTACGAATAATTATTATTATTCATACCACAACTTATTGCACAATAGTGACATCAATACATACTATTTACGCGACGAAAACCTGACAGGAATGCGGTTACGATGCTCAGGCCAGGCTTCGACCTACGTCCATTAATTAGGCAGCTATTAAAGAACACAGGGTTCAGGTGTCATCTGTTATGCGCCTTAATGTTTTGATCGAGTGATAAATGTAGAGTTGATTGCAAATATTTCATGTTGTTACTACTAGCTGGAACTACGATGCTCCTTTAGACGCCTCTCTAAACTTAGTTATGCGGTTATTTATCCAACATAAGAACGGATAATCAAACACAGTCGAGAGTACAGCTAAGTACAAAAAGAATATGATTACCATTAATTTTCCTTACAAGGGTACTATAATATGAAACAATAAGTAAATATTAATTCAAGCTCTTTAGAGATATCAAAATGTGATTTGCAAATATGGAGATGGATTGTTTTGATTGTAACATGATTCAGCACATCCCAAAGCTTATAGAACATAGAATCATCTATCATAAGATCTGAAATGTAATCTCTATCTTACGTTAGTTAAGTTAAAATATTAATTTGAAGTGAAATCGGCTGTTGCTGTCTTTTGAACTGGCTTCTAAAAAAATATTTCCGTATCGATACGACATCTATGTTGTAGTGTAGTAACTAGGAAGATCGTTTGTCTCCATCTTCAAGTAAATTTCTTACTCATTCCTTAAAAACCGCTAGTTGCTAGCCAACGGATATCCTCAATTACCATGGGTATCAACTGTCCATTTACCTCTTTTTCAGTGTAAAAAGTTGATAGAAAATTATAAAAGGAGAATGTATGTAATTCTACGTGCTGAAATGCGGCCTTTATAATTTCGATTTTATGGCAGTTTTGGACGACGAAGTTTATGCAAGCCACTAGTCAGTCGTTGGGCTCAAATTGGCTACAAGTTCCAAAATCGGTTGGTATTAAAAAAGGCGTCAATAAAGACGTCAATATCACAAACATAATTCATAGATCATAAATCATATACATAATTAATAGGCGGACCAGATTTTTTTTTCACATCATCAGGTTTTATTTGTTCACTGCTGAACATAGGCCTTCATCAGTCCAAGTAGTCTAAGACAACCTAGGTTTTATTTCCTTCTTTGCAATATGAAGAACTAACTGAGCTCAGTTTGACGTCATACTTTGTCGCGTTTGTTATTGTATTTTTATGGGTATTACTAACTTCAAGATGACCTGCAGATAATACAATTATTTGCTTAGTTGAATAACTTTACCGATAAACTAATATTAAAATGTAAGGCTATTGCAATCTTGAATTTTAACGCGACGGAATAGGCGATGGCGGATGGCCTCGTCGTAATACTCTGCATTTTAATATCAAATTTATATTGGATTTTTGTAAACATAGGACTCCCAATTTTTGGACAATTTTTGCTCCCACCGAAAGTGACCGAAATTTGTATGGTAACCAGAAACCCTAAGTATTTACACTTACCCTAGTGATATATACCTAATCATACTAATCAATCAATTATTAGTAATTACACTACTTTGAATGTTCATAATTATTGTAGTGTATTCTAATTTTGTATTTACGCAGTTGCGACTGAAACACCTTCTGATACTATTTATTGGTCGAAATGCAGAAGGACCAACGAAATGAACATGGAGCAAGGCGAGAAGGCTATTACTACGAAGCTTTGGATTCTAGAATTTGAAATTAGATTTTTTTATTTATTAGTAAAACAGAACTCACCTGTTTAGTTTCCATATTTCTTTCGAAATATTGACTATGTTATTGGCGCCTAAGTAAAGATAACGTAATGACGTTAAGTCTAATATTTGTTCTGGAAAAAAATTAAATTTATTTCCACTTAAATTCAGTTCTCTGAGAGTATTCTTTGAAGAACAAAAACATTTCGGGAGCGATTCGTTTGTGAGATAATTATGTTTTGCCCTCAGAGAAGTAAGTGGACAGTACTTTAATACATCTGGAAGGGTTGTAAGTCGGTTGTTACTAACATCTAACATTCTTAAGTTGTTAAACCAGTTCAAAGATTCTGGTAAGGTTTGAATGCGATTTCCATGAAGTAGAAGAATTTCATAGCTTTCTGCACAATCTTTTTCTTCAATTATACTTCTTAACTCCGTTGATATTGTTGAACAGTCAGATAAACGGCTTGATAAATCGAGTGTTTTTTGTTCCCTGCTATCACTGTCGCAACTGTCTGAAGTATAGTACTCCATGATGATATTTGATAGTAACACGTATTTCTTCTATCAGTGTATAATTTCAATATAAAGTAATGAAAATTCACATTATTCAGAACATACGCAACCGCACACACACACCATTTAACCTTCGCTGCGCACGCGCAACTACATGAATAGTCAATACTGAATACTGATTAGTGATTACCACCAAGTACCAACACTACCAACTTTTAATTAAACAAAAACAAACTTACATATTTTATCAAATATTTCGGTTCAAAATGCTTAAGGTTTTAGTTTTACTTTTAACATTATATTAATAAGTAACTATAAACTTTTAACGACAAATTTATACTTATTGAATAATTAATATTTATAATTAACTCATCATATTGGTTATTCATGAAAATCAAATACTTTATCCAAGAGAATATAATCACTACGTTTAAGAGACGGGACTCCCATACTAGCCAATAGAATCAGTTTCGCAACAATTTCAATACCAACAGATACTTCAAAAATGTCAAACGGTAATACCAACCTATCAAACCTAATACGTAGTGCTTTCGAATAGCTTTTTATCGATATCGATAATATATGCAGGGTAAAAACGGGCTTGCTTCTAAATAATATTTTTTTAATAATTTTAGGCAGGTTTTATAGGGTAATAAAACCAATATTAATGAGGGTACATATATTATGAAATAAAAATTAAATAAAACTCTTTCAAGACTTCATTTATTAAATGCCCTGTTGTAAAAGTTGTTTCCACATGTGCAACTTGTCAATGGGAACATAATATTATATGAAATCTTCTTTGCCCAGAAACTTGACCCACTGTTTAGAGCTACTGAAATCATTTTAAGTAGAATTAATTTAATGTTTCTTGACTAAAATCATAAATATATAATATAGCAAAGGTCGTAGGTAAGTGCGTTTAAAGGAGAGTTGGGTACCATAAACATTTATATTACTGTAAAACTTATAGTTTCACCTTTCTGATTTACGATCCTTGCTCATTTATGTCACCCAACATTATAATATATTTTATTCAATGACAAACTTTTTTATCGATATGTAGACGGTTGCAGTAGTATTATAGTTGCAGTACATCACTAATACAAAATTTAAATTAGATAAATTTGTTAATTTTGTTTAATCCTTGCCTGCTTTACTTACATATGGCTACAAAGTATCATATATAAGTGCTTACCGGACTTAATCAAAGGATAACTTGCCATAATAATCCCTTTTTCATCATTTGAACGACTTGCTCAATTCCCACAAATTTTACAAGTAACAAGCCGTTTTTGGTGGCACTTTGTATCAAAGTACACTTCTGATCACTCGTTACAATTTGAATGAAAAATTATACTTATTATTAGTAATATAATCCAAATCGAAACAAGCAATATTCTATTTAAAATCTAAGACTAATTTAAAACACATAGCGATATTAAGTTTAAACAAACATGGCTGACAAATATTGCAGGATTTTTTTTTTTCTTAATGAGAGACCAGGGCTGCCAATAGAGTAAACTTATTTTATACCGCTCAGTCACTGAAATTATACCGAATCAAATCTTATTATACAAAGCGACAACTTTATTAAAAATAGTCTGTAAAAATACAAGTATTTATTTTTAGTTATTTTGACTTACCTAAAATATAAAAAAAACGAAATAATTTACTTTCGTAGATTGTTATGTCGCCGTCAATCCCATTACGGTTTATGTTTTTAACCAGTTTCTATCTTGAGTCTTTATTATTTTAAAATTTTTATTTTTGTATCCAATTATACGAGGTAATCTGCTAAACGAACTGGATACATTAAATATCTATATTATACAAATTTTGTATCTGATTATACAATCTGGCAGCACTGAATTGTCCGCCATTATTTTCGTGGCCAACTTCATAGAAATTTTTTTTGTTCCTGAGTTGCGTTAGGCTGTACTTTATAACTATATTAATCGATTAATATATAAGTGTGAATAGTTTTATTTTTTAGGGATGAATGTTGTTATTTTAAACTATTAAATTTGCCAAAATTAAAAAATTAAAACTGTTTTACCCATACTGTTTTACCAGAAATTTTTGTAAGTCTCTAACAAAATACAAATAGATGGCGTTGGTAATGCACAAAACGTGCTGAAGCTGTGACGTCATATTTATTCATTCTACGATACGTTCCTTTCTATGCCGAGTAGATTACATAATCAAATATTTAGTTTTAAATTATAATTTCATTATGATTAAGCAGTATAGTTTAATGTTAATGAAGCATAGTGTGTACTGATAACTATGCTTAGGTGTATTGTTAATGTGTCGTTTCATATAACAGTAATTCGCATATCTTTTATTAAAACTTGAAAGTCATGCGTCTATTGAAACGAGTTTTTAATACGTCACAGATCGAAGATCCGATCATGACCCGAGCGAACCCGAAATTAACCGAATGAATAAGCGAACATGTCTGTGAAGTCTGAAGAAACTAAAAATTTGTCGTTCACTGTATTGATGTAAATTTAAAAAATCTAACAAAATGATATTGTAAAGGATTATTAAAACAATCTTATTAACATTTTATTAGTATAATAGTGTTATTGTTTCGATTATATAGTCCGTAACTTTGTATAATATCGGTAAAGTGAGAGAGTTCAGTGCGAGTGCAAGCAAGGGTGGTAACGAGAAATGTGAAGTAGTATCTATGAAGTTCAGGATTCGGCCGTTTATTTTATACCTTTAATAATGAGCGGGCGCCCTAGGACCACATCTTTCGCCGAGGGCAGCAAATCCGTTCGAAAAACATTCGATAATAATCAACCACCGAAACCACCTCTAGGAGGCGTAAAAATTAGTGAGTACCACCTAACCATTCTTTGTCGGCCATCGTGATTTCTTAGACTGACGTTTCCTAATACTGACACTAGTATGGCTGCTATATCCTAAATATAAGTAGTGTTTTAAAATATCTTAGGATTATTCCTTTAGCATTATTTGTGGTGCGTTATATATGGCGAATGGCAGCGGGATCGGAGTTAGTTTTGCCACATAAGCTTCGGCTTGGTTTGTGACAGATATCGATATCACGTCAAAATATATTAGAAAAAATTTCAGACGTCATATTTGGATAGATAACCGTATCTGCTTCATTATATCTTATTAAAAAACATGATCTGAATTCTTGGAGGTTACTTTATAATGACGTAATTTATAGAAGTCCACTTTCCATCAAAGTCATGATTTTATAAGCAAATCAATTTTACCTTTAATTTGTAGCAGTCTTGATATTTCCATATAGATTTTCCATTAGGCTTACAATAATGTAAAGGTAAAATATCTCTAGTATCATAGTCATGTTACAAGTAAGTACAAATTCATATAACAATAAAAAAACTCATTTATTCATACATTTCTTTATATATATTAGTCTTAGGTACTAAGCAGTACTTAAGACATATGTTAAAACATGCATACTTACACTGTGAGGAACTGTCATATTCTTTATAACTAAAGAAACTTAAAATGTAACATATGTTCATAACTTAACTATATATGTAAAACAAGCAGGGCCTCCCGGTTTCACCCACTAACTTCCCGTTCCTGTGAAAGTATGGAGATAAATTATAACCTATGTGTTATTATGATGTATGAGCTATATTATTGTAATGTTTCATTAAAACCCATTCAGTCGTTTTTACATGAAAGAGTTACAAACATTCCCGTTTATAATATCAGTAGGATTAGATAAAGAATTAAATATATTCTCTTATAACAATTATGAAGGGTATATCTTAAAACAATTATGAAGTGCATGAAATCACTAAAAAAACCTTAATCTTACCAGGTGACACTAGACAGGCACCACACCACAATAACTAGTTTGGAAAAATAAGTATTCTGATATAATTATTGTATTAGATGAGCTAATACTGATTTTATATTAGATCTACAATTTATTATTATGAAGGAGTTAATGAAGTCCAAGAGTCAGACAGGAATTCTAGATTCTACTCAAGGCTCTGTCCATATGCATTAAGATTTATAGGCACATATGGGTTGAAAATATGTATTAGTGAAACATATTTAATTATTTTATAAATTAACTAGCTGTTGCCCACAGCTTCGCCTGCGTTAACTAAGATTTACAACGGGATCTTAGTATACGAAATAACATTTTTTACACCTTGTGTCTGAAAAACCAAAATATCTTACGGAACCCTATTTTTATCAGAATAAAATTTAGCCTATGTTACTCGTAGATAATGTAGCTTCCGAATGGTGAAAGAATTTTTGAAATCGTTCCAGTACTTTTTGAGCCTATTCATTACAAACATACAAAAATAGGTACAAATCTTTCCTCTTTATAATATTAGTATAGATTTATAATATTAGTATAGATACAGTGGATTTTATTACCAAAATTGTATAACAATTTTGGTTGTTGGTTGGTTGGTTTCTGTTAGAGCTATGTCAGTGTTACTAGAATTAAATTCATAATTCTGTAGAAATTTGATTCAGCAATAGCAACTTTTATATAGCATTGATTTTGGATATAGCGAGTTGTTGTTTTGAAACCTCCAGTGCATGAACGGTTTCCTAAGCTTTGTATATTATAGTCTCTACACTTACATTTACTGTTAACAAAAAAAATTGACCACGGACATCATTTAAGACTGGAAAATGGTTTCAGGATGGATGGAATGGAAACTCATTAAAATATTGTAAACCTACTTTTATTGTGGTTTAGTCTTCTGGACATAGTTACAACATTAAAATGGTCCATTGAAAGTTGTTACAATGAAAATTCACTGTACAATAATAGGGATTGTCTTTACAATACACCTGTTTCCCAATCAAAATTTATTGCTAAATAATATTATATAAATTCAGAGCCGTAAATAGGGTGGTGCCACTGGTGCCCAGGCACAGGGCATAGACTCTGGGGGGCACAAGAATAGCCAGACCAGGCAGGACTATTATTTGTTTTGGTTTGCTAAGGGTGCAGTTATAGAAGTTTGCACAGGGCGCAAAAAAGGCTATTTACGGCTCTGTATCTGTTATAGTGAGCAATACATTATATACTGCATAGATTTTTGTTTCAAGATTAGTTAAGGATTTTTGTCTGCATGCTTGGGAGCAAGGAGGGCTACCAGGCTGCACCTACTTTCTGGGAAATGGCTATTTTGCTTAGTGGGCTATAGCTTGTGGTGGGTGTCCTGCGTTAGTCAGGTCTAGGACACCATGACTCCGAAGACAGCTCAGTGTATTTAGTGCAATATACTATTGACTAGTGCCAGGGAGTCCCTGGGGATATCCCAAGCCCAGATGAAGGTTTTAGGCCTTACCACATACATAACATACAAGTTTTATTCATTCAAATTAGGTATTGTATAGGATACTGAAGTGTACAGATTGCTTGTAACATAGGCAAAAAATAAACACCAAGATTCATCATTTAAAGTATTTAAAACAGGATATTTACCATGTTTTTTAATATTGTTTTGCGGAGCTCGATATTTCGACATTGTCTACGAATGTCATGTTCACGAGACTGAGACAATGTCGAGAGACTGAGTCTCGTGAACATGACATTCGTAGACAATGTCGAAATATCGAGCTCCGCAAAACAATATTAAAAACATGGTAAATATCCCGTTTTAAATACTTTAAATGATGAAAATAACCATGGTAATTTAAAAAACACCAAGATTGTATGATACAATGCAATTGCCAATTGGTTATTGTTATTGTATTGGCTTTTAAAATAAATCAACATTAATTTATTGTCTGTCCAATATATCTATCCAAATATTATGTTACACTTAATTATAATGAAACCTTGATGGATCAAAAATTTCCATTATTTCTTGCATTATTGCTGTAATACTTGTTATACATTGCTGAAACAATCTGGATTTTAAAATGTTAATCAGTATAAAATCTATAAAAAGTGGTTTTATTATAATGAGTGAAACTTGCATGGATGTTACTTATAGTTAAGATACATTTCTTATACTGCATGTGTTTACCAGATTATAGTTGCTTAACAGAGATTCTGTGAGATTTAAAGAGCAGTTGATTATAATCAACATTAAAACATTTTTTTAAATATTGATTTAAGTTAAGATAATAGTAATATGAATAAGCTAAAGTTTACCAGTGAGAGGAATGCACTGTGCTGCGCCTCCAGCTGTATAAGTATCACCATTTTTCTTGTTTGTCCTGTGAAAAAACTTTATTGCATTCCGGAGAGAAGGGCATGACAGGCAGTGTAATTACAGGCACTGAGACTTAACATCTTGTATCAGGATGGGCCTTTAACTGAGTTTCCTTGGCTGGTTCCAGGTTAACTATTTTAGTACAACTCTTCTAAAGTATCAGTTCATCATCATCATCATCATCATCATCATCATCACCATCATCAGTATCTACTCTGTAAAGTGGCAGTTACGCTGTCGCGTTTGTGCGGTTTGTGAGTTTTCGGTGGCCCATTAGGGGATAGGGAAAAGGAGGGCAACGCATCTGCTTAACCTCTGGTTATGTGGATGCTTATGGGCGTCGATAGTCGTTAAAAGACATCGACTGTTCGTTTGCCCTCCTTATGCTATTTAAAAAAAATCTCCTGTGACGTAAAATTGTTTCTTTCTGTTTTTTCCGAAACACCGTAAGGGCGTTTCACAAAAGAAATAAGCGGGGTAGTCGCTACGCAGAGAGCTTGCTGTCTGATGTCTTACGAGCCTCGTATATGTAGTTTTTATATTATACTGTCGGTATATCTGGCACTTTGAAAAGGCACATGAAGGAGTTGCCGGGATTGTTCCAGGTAGGCTAGTTTACGTTCATGGAACTCAATAAACCACTCACCATAAGGTGGTACGTCTGCCAGATTGCCTATCCAACTAAACAAGAAAAAAATTACATATTTTCTTACTTGCGGTTCAATAAATAGAAAATAATACTTTAAATAAATACCTATTACTTAGACGGCAATAATAATGAATTGAGTTATATTTTTATTTTTTATAATCGTCACTTAATATAAAATGAATACGCTGTTTGTTCGCTTCGGTTTTTTTAAAGAGATGTTCAAGAGAATCATCCACTATGTATAATACATACGAAATAAAGATCAGAAACTGCAAAGTATATTGCTGTCCACTTAATTCGAAAACTGGCTAAAACTTACAAAATAATCGAATTAATGTACTATGGAGTTGTATACATTGTTAAAAACGATCGATGTAAAAGACCTCGATGGACCTCGTATATTTATCTCAAGGATAATGTACGGTAGCCACTTCATCTTTTCAAAAACTATGCTACTTACCAAGGTATTTTATACAATACAGTATCATTCCTTACATATACTAGCTGTTGCCTACGACTTCGCCAGCGTTAGCAAAAGAAAAAAATTACTTTTTTTTTTAATAAAAAGTATCCTTTGTTACTTCTAGTACCTCCCAGAATATGTGTACAAAGTTTCATGATGATTTTTCGAGTAGTTTTTGCGTGATAGCGTAACAAACATCCACGCTTTTACATTTATAATATTAGTAAGGATTACGTTGTACATTCATGATTTAAATATACAAGTCCGCGACAACACATTTCTATTTTTTAATGTTAGCTCACTAATGATCATCAGTATTCCACCAGTCAAACCTCTTTCAAAGGCAATGTTTTATAATAAAGCAATGAATTTTTATAAAACCATAAACATTCTATTATCAATATTAGCAATATTTTTTATTCAATTTGGCTATGGTATCTCGACTTCTGAATTGCTGTCGTTTACTGCGTCATACTGCATACAGGAGTTCAATTTATAATGCAGTTGGTATTTAGTGAGTAAATAATAAAAACCCTTGTCCCCTTTTGCTACTAGCATAGGGCGCGTGTGTTGCATTTTTGATAATGTTGCAAAGCGACCTTGGATAGACATTGGACGGCTCTCGCCTTAGTAATTAGGGCGTCCAAAATATATTCTGCCATGCATTTGAATATGAGTAGGACTTTCGATTGCTTATCTCGAGTCGAAGTTAAAAGTACAAGGAATAAGTCCTCTGCCCTATGCTAGGATTTTAGATTAATTAACGGTAGATGTTAAAAGTATCAAGACTGTCAAGCGCAGGTAAGTATAGTATATTTATCATCAAATAAGGTTTTAATAATTAAAAAAAAAGAACTAAACTATGTAGAGAAAGAATCCAATAACGATTAATTGATTCTTTTCAAATTCACTTATTTTTATCAAAATTTTATAATATTAAAAAAATGTATTTACTAGGTTGAGAATTACTTAGCGTGAACCAGAAACGAATAGTAAAACGAATTTACAATATTACTTAAAATTAAAAAGGCTGTAAATATCAGTTATTACGAAAATGTATAAATTAATATTTCTAAGCAACGTTTTACCTCTTAGTAAAGACGTAGAACATAAAACAATATGCGTGTAAATTTAAAGTAGATTTCATAGTATTTTCTGTTAACTTAATTAATTCTGCTTTCTTAGTCAATGATTTGAACGTCTTCTTAAGTAACTCGATGTTAACCGACTTAAAAAAAGGGAAGGTTCTTAATTCGTCCATTTGTTTTTTTCTTGTTTTTCTGTTCTGAATTGGATGGAATGGAATGGATTTCGACAATTCTTTTTAGAATCATTATTTAAAAGCTAGTGTTTCCAATTAGGTCCCATATAAATGTGATCAAGATGAAACTAGCCGTCTTTGAAGTATTCTCAATTACTTATGTATTATTTAAGAAATTATTTAGTATATCTGTTAACACCGTATCAATTTTCATTCAATAATAAAAAAAATATTAAATAAAAACTGTTCAATGTGTTAATTTAAACAGGAAATCTGCATAGGATTAATTAAATCGTTGACGAAATATAGAGTTCGTTCACCCGCGTTGGACCATATGGAACTATGGCCAATACACTCACGATTTTAAGTTTTGATTTTGATAATTGAGAAAGAGCATAATATAATGCAATGAAGAAGTTATACATTTCTAATTAATTTCTTTTTGTATGGATATAGGGATTCTCATTTGTCCAACATTAGGAAATATAATTATTCAAGTTTTCCTATTATCCTTAATCTTGTTATAGCTTAGTGTATCTGACATGCGCAAAACGGCGAACGTTTCAAATTATAGAGGGTCTACTTGTCTGTACAATATTATTGGTAGCGTGATAAATAATAATTTATTGACTTCCTAAATATCATTGGACGATTAGTGTTTCTAACAGTGTTTGATGCATGCACTTGTCGATGTTATCAGTTCCGTTATCAGCGAGTGCCGGCGATCTCGCTATCTCGCGGTCGAGTCAACTATCCTGACACTCGCCATGTAACTGTGCCAATGTACGGATCGCAAGTCGCCTTTCGCTTAAATCATTCATAGGTTTTATTCGGTGAAATAGCAGTCGTATTGGCAATCGATCGTTAATCCACTTTTAGATTCTAACTTAGATTCAACGTGCAGTGATTGGAATAAATTAAAAAGTTGATGTTTCTAGTTATGACCGTGCGTAGGGGAGTAGTGTGTACTGTGTTGTGTTAAGTGGTGATTATACTGTTGAATAATGTTGAGGCGACGAGGTACATACACAGTTAATGCTGACACGGATATTCGACACGGCATTAAGGCGGCTGTGTCGATGAAATCAAAAAGATTCGGTATGATTGGTATAATTTTGTATCATTATTCATTAATCATCAAAATATTAGAAATGAACATACAAAAAATGTTCATAAATAATCGTTTAGCTTTTATCTATTTATATGGCACTCTACTTTTAATATTTAACCTCCTTAAATTGCGATATATCGTAATTTTATTTTAGTTCAAGTTTTTTTAATAAGATAAATACTGATTAGGACAGAGCTTACATCAGACATCCCAATCTCCGGAAGGCCATCAGTGTCTATGCCTCAGATAAAAATAATATATTCGTTATTTAATGTTACGACAAATAAAAAAATATACCTTTATTATGATTAAAAGGAATATACCTTGAATATACATCCATATGTATTAAAATTATCGTACGTATGTTGTTTTACGTATGTAGTCGCAATTCTAAATCTTAAAATTTAATGCGCCGTGTAGTTGAATGATATGAATGAGTTTTATTTATTTGAATAATATGCTTGTTATGTCATTGCGAGTTTTTACTTTCGAAAATTCTATATAATGGAACATCACAATATGCGAGAAAAATAATTCAATCTTATCCATTTCAACCTTTCTAATATATTCTTATTTTTAAATGCTGGCCATCGTTTGGTATATTATCTACATTAAATTAATTTAATTGGCATGATTTGACCTCTCGGTCATAGAACAATGCGAATTCACTTCCTTCTGGGAAGGCCGATAACTGATTATCCTTATCTAGTGGTGCGAGAACCCCGATGGAGTGGCCTCGCTACTTGTCAAATACCTATATCGACATCAATGAAGGAATAATGATGAAGATATCAGTCTTTTTTTTAACTATCTACACAATATCTCCGTAAGCAATATATATGCGGACGACGTCAGTGATATTTTATAGTTGTTATTCCGAAATACACGACATTGACAAGCGATAAGATCAGATAAATTGTGAATAGTGCCTGTATATAATCGAGATAAAATAACGTCCGATGTTCAAGTTTGGAATTTTATGTTTAGTACCGCAAAATTGTAATAATGGAATTAGTAAGTTTTCTCTTTTATTATTAAGATTTTACTTTAATTTCTTCTTGTTCCACTCCCAATCAATGTTTCCATGTTTGTTCATTCCTCTACTTCCTTTTTCGTCATTTTGAATATTTACAATATTAATAACTGTAGCAAACTAAATTTTGTGCTATAACTACAGAAATTATCCACACCATCGTTCACAGATTCAAACACTTGTCACTTTTTATATCTTACACTTTATCCGTTTTTAGTACCTTTTCACTTCCCCAATTTTGCACCATCTGTCGGGCAATTCAATTATTATACCATTGACTGTTAAAATTTATAATTTTCATTGATATCATTACGGGAATAAAATATGTGCCTAAACGTATTTTTAATGAATAAATTGTAATCAACTTCGTACGTGACTGACAAAGGTTTGAGTGATTTTATTACGAAAATGAACTTTAATCATCAAATGTAATGTTTTTGTTGGCGTTCAAGAAGTGTATTTGTCAATGAATTATATTATAAATATACCAGGTTTACAGTTGTTGGCAACAAAAAAATCACCATAATGATTATATATATATAAATTAACAAGTCTCTTAGTTGGTAGTACTGATTTAGGATTTTCATATTATTCACTAGCTGCTGTGCCGCTCTACGTCAATATGGGTACCAGGTGGGGTAGAAATTCTACCTTCTACCTAATTCTACCTAGAATAGGCAACACGAGTAAGCTGAGCACGTTCTAGACAAACTTATTTATAGGTTTCACTTGTAATTAGGCCATTGCTATTAGGTACGCCAATTCAAGTTACGATAAAAAACGTATCTAAATTCAGATGAGAATTCGACTCCGGTGGGTTATCTAGATTAGATTTTGTAGTTGTAGAAGAATGACGTCATCAAAAATGTATTGTTATTACACGGTTATATTATTACATTATGGTAATGATAACTTAGTCATAGCATAGATGTAAGACACAATAATTTGGATACTTCCATTTTTTTTTATTTTTCCCGAAATATCTATAGCACAAGTTTTTAAGGGTAGTTACTATATTAGCAATTTTTTAATTTCTAAAAAATCATCGTCTTATTTTAATTCTAAAATATTATAATTCCTCACTTATTTTTGGGAAATTCCATCTACTCTCGTACTCACTCCCTTGTACCGCTCAGAAATGACGGCATAGTGTTCAGAGCTATTTTCTGATTTCGTACCAGCCTTCTAAGCGTTATTCACGTTGGTTCATTTCACAGGTTTTTTTTCTCTATGGGCTTGTAGTCTAGTAGGAATTAACCAGTATTGTTAATCTTCAGAGTTCAAACTGAATGGCGTCTGGGTCTAAGAATCACCTCTTACTACGTCTCGAAGTGTCAAGCGTGTTGAAGTGCTGCTTGGGACTTGGGTGGTTTAGCTATAATTTATACACTCCTAGATTCCGTAAAAAGTTTTAAACATTATAATGATACAGCTTTTACATTAGTTTTTTTTCATTTAGCATGTAAAAACTTAATAAACCGCGATAAAATCCGTAAAAGTTGTTTCATTATAATGTGTGAAATTCGCGTAAACATAAGAAAAGAATTTCTAAAGGACACACAAAAATCCTTACTCTTAAAAATAAAACTGGAACTACAATACAAAATGATTCGATACAAATATCTCGTAGTCTACACTTCTACACTAATATTATAAAGAGGAAAACTTTGTTTGTTTGTTTGGTTGTAATGAATAGGCTCAAAAAGTACTGGACCGATTTCAAAAATTCTTTCACCATTCGAAAGCTACACTATCCACGAATAACATAGGCTAAATTTTATTCTGAAAAAAAAATAGAGTTCCATAAGATATTTGGATTTTCCCGCTAAGATCCCGTTGTAAATCTTAGTTAAAGCAGGCAAAGCTGCGGGCATCAGCTAGATTTTTATAAATTGCCCGGGGCTCATTATACGTCATACTTTAAAAATGACCGTATATAAATTAATATCTTACGTGAATGTACGATGTTTACTATGTTGTGCGTACACTTTTGGATTTACGCCCAGAATTATTTTCGGTGTGGTTGCATTTTTCTTTGTCGTTATAACAACTAATTAAGATAATTTCCAAGAATATCCGTTTGTCATACTTTCGTTAATCTGTAAGGTATTTGTATCGTGACTTTGTGTGCAAGTTCGTCGACATTATCTTTAAATTTGGATGTCACAAGCTTTTATCTGCTTGTTGTTTTTTTTTCCTTAGCTTGTACTGATTACTGTCAGCCTGCTGAACAAAGGCCTCTCTCTCTCTTCTCCACGCTAGCTGCACGATTCCCCATCGCCTACTTTATTCATTTATTTGTTATTTGCAATTTTATTTTATTATACTTTATTCCACTTTATTTAAGATTTTCATATTCTAGAACTGCTAGCTTTTTTAAATAACTGTGTAACATGTAACATACACAGATATATATATATATATATATATATATATAAGTATAGATGAAAATCATAAAGGATCGCCTTTAAATACTTATTAGGGCTATAATGACGTCATTGTTCACGATATTTTAATTTTTTAAACTTTTGTGAAAATATAACTACTAAGCAGCGCTCCCCGGATTCACCCGCGTACTTCCATTTCTCGTGGGAGTACGGGGATAAGTTATGGCCTACGTGCTATTCTGGTGTGTAAGCTATAATATTTTATGGTTTCAAGAAAATCCATATAGTAGTTTTTGCGTGATAGAGTAGGAAACGTACATCCATATATCTTTACAAACATTCTCGTCGTATTAGTTAGGATATTCTATATGTACTTTAAAAACTAAAAATAAAGACAAATACAAAATGTTCCTGAAGTAGCGAAAAAGATGGGTAGTTTGATACACAAGAATATGCCTAATCAGTGATTCTCTTGACGAGTGTTTCTTGTTTTTTTTTTAAGTTTATATTATAATTAGTTAAGTTAAATAAATAATAAGGATATTTATGTACAAGGTACGATGGGGTTGGCGTATCCGTGTGGATAAAAACCCCTTTATTTCAATAAAGATAAAAAAAAAATGTTCATGGCGTGATAAATAATTCTTAGATAGAAATTAGAATCTTAGGTTAATGATGGCCAAAATTATGCTTGGTAATATGAATAATTTCTTTCAAAGATGTATAGTTGCACTGTACCTGATTAAACCAGTTACACATAATATATTATAATAAAAAATATGTTTTTAGTCGATAACAAGTAACATAAAAATTGATAAGAGTTTCATGTTGATTACGATGCAAAAGATTTTATATATAGCCTATTTAACATTTAAATGATGGCTAAACAACACAAAGTAGAAAAAAGATGTTACTACTTAAATACCATGAGATTAAAATTATAAATAAATAAAGCAACAAATGTGTTCGCAAACAGTTTAGGTTTGTGTGGTATTTTGTCCTTCATATTGAACCATAACGATCATTTGTGAATAAAAACTAAGTTAGAATCGATAGGAGAGATTCTGTTTTCTAGCAATTACACATTGATTGAATGAAAAAAATGTGGACATTAAGTCACTACTGTAGGTAGGTGCGGTTTGGGTCTCTTTATTCCAAATTAATTATTATTTATTATAAATGGGCTGATGATGATGTCTCTAAGCTCAATAGTCAGTGCCTACGGAGAGTAATTAATAAATTTTATGTGTGGCCGATATATCTATTATATATAATTCGTGTGTCACGATGTTTGTCTGGGATGAACTCCGAAACTACTGAACCGATTTTAATGTTTTTTCATTTAAAATGTGTGCTTTTCTCCAACTTAAAAGATCGGATAGTTTATTACTCGAATTTGAGATAAAATAGCTAAGAACAAAAAACTGCTACATACCAAATCTTTTTGACAGAACAAAGTCTGTCGGGTCCGCTAGTAATATAATGAAGTAACATTACCTGTCCAGTCTCCATGCGGTCAAAACCGGCATTTTTTACGACACACTTCAATATCATAATAATATGCTCTTTCTTGATCAACTTAGCAACCAAACTGTTTTTTCACGGGTAATTATTTTGATTAATATCAGCAATCAATAGTTTATTTATTCTTGCTTGACGACTGCGATGTCACTGACATCTATCTATATAAATAAAAAAGAATCGACAAAACGTAGACCGTACGTATAAAGTTCAGAACCACTGCATCAAATTAAATGATTCTTTTTTTTTGTTATGTTAATCGTCGGCACAAGGTTTGTATAAAAAACTAGCCTTGGCACGCAGCTTCGCCTGCGTCAACTAAGATTTAAAGGTCCCTAACTCTTTGAAAATTTAATATAGCCTATTTTCACCGGGGATAGTGTAGCTTCCCAACAGTGAAAGAATTTTTCAAATCGGTCAAGTAGTTCCGGGCCTATTCAATACAAACAAACAATCAAATCTTTTCTCTTTATAATATTAGTATAGATCATGATGACGCGGAATGGGTGTGGCAGTATGGGAGGACAATGTTCAGCTTGTAAAAAAATACTTAATAATTAAAATTGCAATTCTTTTTGCTATATTTTCTCGTCTTCGTTATCTAGTTTAGGTAGCACAAATTAGGAATCCAAATTTAGTCCTACTAATTAACGTGAAAGTATGTTTGTTACTCTTTCAGGCAAAACCGACTGAATGGATTTTAATTAAATGGAAAGTTTCTTAAATAAAACTCAAAATAATACAGCTTGCATATATCAGAAAAACACAAAGGCTATAGTTATTCTACATAAGCGGGGGATGCTGCTACTGTTTGATATTTATCGTAGTTCTAAATGCCCACTTGAATATTGCATTTCGCATCCGAAAAAAGATAATTGTCACAGTATTAGTATGTATGTAATAGTATGGAAACTATGAACAAACGTCCGAAACGGGACACTTGCACAAACATGCCCAACTTACAATAGGTACCCCTGGACCAGTGTTTCCCAAACTCTTTTGCTTCATGGACCCTTTTCAAACTTTTTGTGCATCAGGTGGAGCCCCTTACTGACCTTTTTTTTTTAAATTCTTCTTGAATAAATGGTTCAATGGTTCACTATGGAAACCAAATTAATTTTCATATCCATTTTCATTTTATGGACCCCCAATTTTTTTTTCGCTGACCCCCCTTGCAGGTTGTCATAGAATACCCCTAAGGGTCGATATAGACCACTTTGGGAATCACTGCCCTAGACCCTAACCCTGCAATTTTCGTAGTTCTGTCAGTAGCAACTAGCGTGTGCCGTATCAAGACAGAGTCGCGTATATAGGTATCTTGTCTTCAAAAATGGATGAAATTTATTAATATAATTAAACATTTATTCATTCAGTAATTATCATTAATTTATAATGCATTTTTAAAGATCTATAGTTTTACATGTTGTTTTGTGTTAATATAAAACTATTTTTCGCATTTAAAATTACAGTCTTTTGCTTAAAGACGACGCCATTGGATTTTTTTAAAATTGTATTTGTAAGATAATTATTGCAATTCGCTAAATTTATTACATCACTAAGATGTTTCGACTAAATCATATTATTGCTTGTCTTGTCAGTCGTTGTCGTAACAAAATCACGAACTGTCTATTGGTTATCGATCATTATTGTCAATGTCTTATTGGCTAGGAAATTGTCATTGATAACTCAGGGACGATGACGAATTTCGGTATCTTTTCGTTACGAAACGATGTTACTTTGTCTAAGCCCTTTGATTATACTATTATAAATTTATCTACGAGACACCAACATAAATAGCTAGTAGAGTCTAAACTTGAATAATATTGAATATTCTTAGTGGCATAGTTGGTTGAATTTCACGGCCACGAAATGTTTTAAATGATTTTTTTAGGTTTGCGAAATATATTTAATTTATTTTTTAATTTAGTACTTACTTAATTTTGTAGTTTTTATAACACATTACGAGATAATTCCTACATCTTTGTATTGCTAATTTATTGATAACTGAAAAATCTCTTGTCACGATGTTTGTGGTCGCATTCCTCCGAAACGACTTCGGATTGTTTTTAATGTATATTCGCCAAAAAGGACCACACGAAAATTTTGAAATTTCCCAATTTCAAAATGATGTCTACGTCTTGGATTTGATAACGTTATCAGACAGATGTTGCACATCATTGAGATTCGAGCACTTATTGCCAAGTAGCGTTGATTGTATTATCGAATCGCCGTCCCGTGTCTAAACGGTAAACCTGCCTCGACACAGCCATGATGACTAATTATGATTTAATGATGACATCTTTAGACTCAGTGTCTTGGTTTGTCCTAGTGATGGATGACGCACGTTAGGACACTTTGTACCTTAGGGTTTTATAATTGCCCTTTTTTTGTCATTGCTCACACCACACCTATACCGAATAATATAATCATTTTTTTTTCATATAAACAATGTTAAATCTCATATTTGTTATTCTCTCAAAATTTGCACGAATAAACGTATAGATGTTTGTTCTTTAAATTATTACACGACGGGATTTTGATTTTTGAATTCCCGATATTATGGCAATGTTGCAATCGCCAGGATCACGAAAAGACTGATATTAGAAATAGCAATCAACAATGTTACAGCCATACAAGCGGAAACTCAGTAGAACTTTACAATGTATGTTTACCGATAGCCAATTGTTAATTATGACAGGATATTAGTTATAATTACTGCAAGAGGTTAATAGTTTGTGGGCATTTAAGGTTACTTTGTTAGGCAGAGAGATCCTATTATGAGTCGTCCTCGAACGAGCCTAGGAAACTCATTTCTATGTTGCCTACCCTAAGACATTATGTATAGTCTCGGTGTCAGCAATTAAGTTGTCTGACTTGCTCTTCTCTCCGCAACGCAACTAAGCTGTCTCATAATAAAAACGAGCACTATGTACTAGGTACCTAGATCTAGATGTACTAGCATGTGCAGGGAGTGTAGCGCAGCGCATCCATCCCATTGGTTGATTTAGTTTAATATTCCAGGCCATTGTAATATATAGGATAAGCAGTGTCGTGACGCGGATGGTGCGTCACAGGTCGACCGGTTCCATTATACGCTACAGTTGCGACATTATATTACGTTCATACTTATTCAAAAGCGGCCGCGTGTAGGATTACCGATTACGTCCCGAGAGATCATTCGTACACTGCAATTAGAATTTCGAAAAAGAACGAATGCATTTTTGTAGGCTAATTACTGTAGATCATATTTTCATAATTTTTTTCCCATATTTATTGGATTATACCTACCAAACTTTGTGTTAGATTTAATTTGGAAATATGGACTTTTTCATAAAATATTGCTTTAAAAATCTGCGAATATTGGTGAGCGAAAATCTTAAATATATTTCGCGCAAAATCATAATTTATACATTCTAAGAAGATAACAGATTTTTTTTGTATGTGCGTTGATCATCGATCATACGTATATGTCAGTAGTAATGTGAGCCATATATATCTGGAGCCCATCCTTGACGGTGAGTGGATCGTTGGCACACATTTTACAATTAAGGGACCAAAGGTCATAAAGGTGGCAAGTGCGGTGAGCAGACTCCCCCCGTACCTCAGAAGTGTACAGGAGTATAGCGACGCATTCGTCGGGGCTACCGTACGGAATCGTGGACGGTGCTTATATCCTGACCGGTGTTCCACCTGACAACTCGTGATAAAGATTCTTGCCGAGAAAGAGTCTTGAATAGGAGGATTCTTTTTGAGATCCTTTCGATGGACCGAGATCCTACGGTTTAGGGGCGTTAATTAATACGAAGTTGGGAGACGACCTCAAGAAAAGTTACCGCAGCGGTGTGGCAAAAACTTAACGACTGCTCTGCATCCCGTCACCGAGCGATGGATACGTCATAAGCGCAAACACCTCACATCATGTTCCGTCTGATACAGGAGCTCACCGGGCATGATGCTTCGGGTAATATGTGTGACAGACGGTCCACAGCGAACCGGTGACAGTATGTCACGTTTGTGGCGCGGCGGTGGAGTCGGCCCAGCACACTCTCGAGTTTTGCCCAAGATGGGTGGCGCTGCCTCGCGGTTTGACATCAGTCATACGAGGCGACTTATCTCTACCGAGCGTTATTACCATGATTATCGACGACGGAAACTCTCAAACTGCACGAAACACGACAGCATAGTTGTCACAGCATGGCACTACCTTCTAACCTAACATAAATCTGTCACGTTGTGTTTTTACTAATTTTAATATTGACATAGAAGGCTGTATTTTATGATGTTATAACATCACGTGACGACATTTCATACAAAGTAACCTACGAGAAGAAAGAAGCCTCTTCATGTACATATTATATGAGTTAGGAACGGAATAAAACGTAGCATGCTGCTCCTCACGTGCACAGAATCCAACTAACTTCGCCAAATGTTTAATCCAATTACAGTACACATATTATTACTGTATAATCTCTTTAACTTTAATCTTACATTGGCCTTACGTATAATGAATTTATGTAATGTAATGTCAAAAAGTCGGAGCTGTTTTTGTTATCGTCGATTTGTGACCTCTAGTATGTCGGAGGTCGAAATTCGACAATTTTCGTTATAAAATCTCCTTTCTTATATTCTCGAATCTCGTATGTATTGCATAATATCATACGTGACTCCTGAGTTGGGAAATGTTAGTGTTTTGTGGCAAATCCCAGATTTGCCACAAACATTACCGATATCCTTTTATCCCACACGAAATTATACTTCATTATGTATTAAAATTAATCCGAACAATTCTTTTTTCCTTTAATAATCGATATCCAAGACTGCAAACTTCACGTGTAGAGCTATAAAAGCAAAGCATAAAAATCAATTGGTAAAAAACCCCTTGCACATCTTGGCTGACTTTCAATAAACTTCTAATACCGTAAAACAAAATCTAGTTTTTCTTGCCTTCGTCATCGGCATTTTCCTTCCTCTCTGTTCCAATATGGCCAACATTAAGACTACTAAGATTGTACAATTTAGAAGAGCGCTGCATATATAACGTTCTAAGATGTCCAAAGCAGTCACAACGTCATTTAAGCAACCGACGCAATACTGTAGTGACGTAAACTTATCCGTATAAAAGGAAAGGAAACCGTCGCCACACTCTAACAACGTCATTCTTGTAAATCTATTTTTATGAATTGTTCAGAAAACTGGAATTGTGTAACGTTAGAGTAAGCTAGAGCTAGACCAAAGCATTTTATGTATGCTTTAATGAAAATATGCCATCCCCTAGAATCAACTGCGTTGATAGTTTTGAACACTGTCTAGTGTAGACAGAAGCCAGTTCGTATTTCGTACAGTTCGCAAGTATACAAGTGAGTCCCCTTTTCAATATTCACAAACAAACATTTAACTGGTAGTATTGGCACTTGAAGGATAAATTTAAAACATCCAGATACATAAATATCATAAACTTAAATAATTTCTACTGTTATGAATATTTAAAATATCTCCGCATACTCTATTTTTCTTGTTAAATTCATTTCCAAATCTCTGATAAAAATTTCATCGAACTTCTATTTCTTGATTACCTCTTACGTGTCTTTGGGATTTTTTTTTGTATTGTAGCACCATACCAACTCGTAACAATAAATATTAGTTGAAAACCGGCCAGTCGTCGAAAGCCTGGCCCACGCATGTATTTGTTGGTTCGCGTGTCATAGACAACCATTTTTTTTAAACGTGTATGACCCATGGCAGTAAACTACTTGAATGTCTTGAAGGCAGTCGGCTTGAAGCTATCTAATCGTGAGTTGATTTTGGGGATTGTAATCCCGCAGCTTTTTTAATCCCCCGGGAATTGTAATATTACTTAATTCTTTTTTTTATCTTTAAAATATGTTATAAAATCAAATTGAAACTATAGGTTTCATTTAAAAGCAACTTTTAAATTTTTCTCAGATAAAGCAACAAAAAACATTTATTTTTTTACTTTATTTAAAATTATGTATAAGTAATAATAATCTGTTTTCTTAATTCATCTTGTTTTTTAATTGTTCTGCTAAAATAAGTTTTCTATTTTTATTTCAGTCAACTTTCTCTCAGATGCTATGAAATGGAAGCCGATCCTAAAATATAGTTGGAAAAAGGCTAGGCAGATGATGATTTCTCCTTTCTTACTTAAACTTCTCCTATACTCTAATGGGCTTCTTTAACTCTTCTTTAGCAAATATTGAAGCTCTTGAATACGTTTGCTTGTTACAATTGGTTACTTAACACCGTGTTGCTGCGATTTATACAAAATAAATCGTACGGTTGTGTCCACAGTTACTCGTATATACGTGGACACTCGCCTTCAAAGTACCTCATAATTTAAAAGGCAGAAATTAAAGGAACCACGTTATCGCTAAATCTCAAATTCAATATCGATTAATGCTCTATCAATACAATTTTCCAATTGTAGAATCCTTTTAACATTTTCCAATGGCTATTTCAGCTAGTCCAACAAGATAGATAGTAATTGTAATTTTGGTTTAAAAAAAATCAATATCTGAAACGTCGGGCTTATAAAAAAACTCAAAAACCGCGATATAATCCGTAAAAAAAGTTTCATTATAATTTGTAACAATTAATTGTAACCAACCACGAAACAGGAAATTATGAACATTTTGCTATTGATATCATAAAAACAACTAAAATAAATAAATTTTAATTTGATGAATGTTATGTGTCTATGAATATATTTGCTGGAATTAAATCTAAGTACTTGTAGGAACTTAGGAAAAAAACTAGGATACTGTTATATACAAACTTCAAAGTAATAGGTTCACACACAGATCACCCTCTGTGGGTTACCATAAACAACAAGTTTAAGTTAATATAACACCAAAATAAATCTACAAGATAGTATGTGATCGTGCATTCATTTAAATTTTTCACAGTGGTAACTGTGAAGGTTTCTGACATAGTACCATCAGTTTATAATAGATGGCGCGCAAGGACGTGACTGTACTGTATTTGTACTTTTGGTTAAAAAAATACCAGGACGTTGCGATAATGATAATGTTTGGTAAATAATATTACCTAATAAAATAGTGTATCCTACTACTACTACTAATATTATAAATGCGAAAGTTTGTATTGTTGTCTTTCACGTAAAAACTACCAAATGAATTTTGGTGAAACTTTACAATATTATAGCCTTATACAATTAGCCTACACATAGGCGACATATTTATCTCCCTACTTCCACGGCAACGGGAATTACGCGGGTGAAACCGCGGGGCTCTGCTAGTTTTCTATAAAAATGGTGTGATCTATATTATCCACTTACATATTAAACGTAATGATGACATATGTTGCCAATATCAGGACAGCGGGTAAAGCCAAAGACTTTAGACGTATGTATATAGAAGAACAGTTCTTAAGGATTTTTGTGCCGACTTTATTGGGGACATGTCCCCAGCGGGCTTAGTTCGCACTCGTTCGCTCACGTAGGCTCATATTATGCTGGAGACATAGCGGTGTCCTTCTCGTCACGCCGCCAAGCGGACGTTTGCGTCGCAGAAAGATTGTTCACAAAGCGCCCATAAGAACTGTTCTGTAATCTGAATTCTTTGGATAGGAAAGCTAGGTGATAATAATTTGAAATGCGGTCGTTGCGACCTTGTTTCCTCATATTATTATTATTAAAAACATGCCCACTCTTGATACTTGTAATATGTGCTAAAACTGAAGTTTATTTACCTATGATAAGTTTCGTGTATTGCACTAGTTTGTTGTGAGAATTTGTTTACGCATCTCCTTAGCACTTTCGGCTTAAAGACGTGACGTCATACGCCTTAAATTATCAACAGTACTATAAAGAGACATACACGCGCGTCGTCAAATCAGTCATAACGCACCTGCTATGCGGCTGATCGAATGATGACAAATCATAGAAGCTGGAATTCTATTAAATAGCAGTAGAAATAAACGTTACCATCTATCGGAAAATGGCCGGGGTAACCTGTGACTAGGGTTACAATATCGCCTAGCCTAGCCGGACAGACCAGCCTGGCCGGACATGTGGGTAGAAAGACCGGACACCCCATACTGAGGATTTTGTCCCAGTATTAATAGGCACGACAAAAAATTTGTATGTAAAATCAAGCATTTTTGATTATTTGCCATTGCTCGTTTGCGAAATGTAAAAAGCCTAACAAAAGCAGGACAAGCCGGACACCGTTTATTTTGGCCGGACACGCAATCAAACAGCCTACCGATGTTCGACATTATCCTGACGCCTGGCAACTCTACTTGTGATGATCTTGTAGCTGATTACAACAAATACGAGCCCTTGAAGGATAAAGTAGCTGCTCTGCTAAAATAATTAAATTACGTTCTATTAATATATTAACTTGACGTATGTCTGAGCTTCTCTGTTTTGATTCCAGTTCTACCATTAATATTATAAATAGTCAATAGACGGTAGTACAGCTTAGGAACGGCTAAACGAACTTAGACTTAGATTTCTAGGGTAATAAGTTTTCTTTTTCCTTTTTACACATTGAAAACTTCGGAAAATATATTATAAATCTATAGTGTAATAAAAATCATACAGAGCTTAGGGTCTTAACCTTAATACCAGAATTAAAATACTTTTATAATGCTTAGTAGGTACTACAAGACAAAATGGTGTGATTAATTAGGAATAATCTAAGATATACTTGATAGTTTCTTATCAAGCCATCTTCACGTACGATATTTTGATTCTTATCTTGATTACTATCTCTTTGCCCGTCTACAACAAACATGACTGATGATTATTTAGTAAAATATGCATCAATTAGGTCGGTTGCCCGAGTCTTATCTAGAGACGCTAAATCATTTAAGATCTTAAGGAAAAATAAATAATAGACGCTATTATTAATTATATTGTGTAACTAGCTGTTGGACGTAGGATATATATATATATATATATATATATATATATATATATATCCTATGTTCACCCGGCATAGTGTAGCTTCCCAACAGCGAAAGAATTTTTCAAATCGGCAAATAGTTTCGGAGCCTATTCAATACAATAAAATCTTTCCTCTTTATAATATTAGTATAGAATATATACATATATTATTTATATTTTCTTAACATCGTACACATGTACAGTAATAATGTTCCTTGTGTCTATGGTAACAAAAAAGTGACGAAGTACGCACTAGAAATATGAAGTGGAACTGTTTGAACAGGGCTCGTATCGCTTGAATATAGCCAGAGTCGACGTCGTTGAGAGCGCGGGGCGAAGTGTCGCGTCGACCGCGGACCGCCAGTATACCGTGGCGCGCGCTCGCGTGTGATTGTCAAAGCTGGAGTGTTCCGGGGGTCCATTATGCTTGGACAATTTGAGGCTGACCGAAGGCTCCACCAGCATGGCCCTGCGCCCCGTCGGCGACGTGGCGGCCCGCTCCGAACCTTCCCTCCTTCGCCTACTTGATTCCGATAAAAATGGACAATTGAGTCGTGCCCGCGATCGTCTTACGTCTTTTTGTAAGAAATTACGACGTACGATTAGTGAGTTATTATACAAGTTTAATGCGAATTTTGTATATCCCTGTCGTTAATGTCCATGTTGATGTTCTAATGTTGCTTTTGTGTTTCGCTACGGCATGCAGGTGACGTGGAAACACCTAATAAGAGCGAGCTGGCTTCGGATAAAAAGGCTGCACCCTCGCACCGTAAGTGCTATATGTGGCGCACTGAATTACTTAGCTGGGCTTTAGTGTTTTTTGGTCTTCACTTATATACCACTTTTTAGTAATAATAATCCTTTATTGTACGGACTGGAGCTTTTACTGGAAATTGTTTTAGATAAAAGTTTGACGATTTTCACTTGCTCGAAAATAATTTTGATTTTATTTGGTGTCTGTGTTTTAATGCTTGACTTTACAATCATTAATTTTTGTCACATCGTAGAATTTAGATACGTTATTAGATGTCTTATGTGTGCTTGTACAACACGAGACTAGTTGAAAATTTTATTCTTGCCATTATCACTACAAATATTGTTATTTTCACTCGACTTACCTATAAAAATCATACTTTTATACAATTACTAGCTGTCCCGACAGACTTCGTTCTGCCAATATTAAAATTGCAATTACAAAATAGGGTTTGATCGTTGAGGGGTCAAAATTTAGGGTTGTATGTATTTTTGTATGCTGTATCATAAAAAAATAAAAACAAAAAAATTCGTCTAAAAAATAAAAAATAAATTTAGGGGTGGACTACCCCTAACATTTAGGGGGATGAAAAATAGATGTTGGCCGATTCTCATAGATACCGGATAAGCACAAAATATTTCATCAAAATCGGTCAAGCCGTTTCGGAGGAGTATGGCAACGAAAACTGTGACACGAGAATTTTATATATTAGATTTTGTTCCTTACACTGTTTAACAAAAACAGCTAAAATCTCAAAGAAACCTTCCACATAATCTATTTTTAGTCTTCGGCTAACTTACAGCTCTATTATGATAGAGCTGTAAGTTAGCCGCTTAGCAGCTTAGCAGCTTTTAAGCTAATAACTGATTTTAGAAGCCAAGCAATAACTTTTGTTCAACACAGGTGTTGTAAAATATTATTAGTGTTATTATACTAATGTATTGGGAACAGCTTTACAATTCGCCATTAAACATGTATGACGCAGTGTATGTTTTTAATTCCTTCCCGCGCTAAATGAAGTTGGTACAACGATATACATAAATAGATGTAACCTTTGTACGTCGGAATGTAGGTAATTTCATTAGTGGCATGTAGGACGAGGCGCAAAATATTGACCGTGTCTTGAGAGATATCCGAAAATAATATGCCCGCTCGGTGTAGTTAGTGATAAGTGGCACCGCATCACCGAGATAGCCGGTTTGAATCCTATCAAGGACAGACAGACATGTGTATTATGAATGAATAGGGATGTTGACACATGTTACAAATTCATGTAAAGTTATGTTTTACATATTAAATACACTATTTGAAAACCTAAAATAACATTTAAAAAGTCTACTTATTTGTCTTAAAATTTAGAAAATTTATTTAAAATGCGTTATTTATCATGCATTATCACGTGACCGCAAACGCCAATAAGGCGATGACGTCACTGAACATTGAGCTAAGTACAAACTCACCTAACATAGCGCAAGCTCTGAATGCGGTGTGTGACGTAATGACGCTTGGAGCGTTTCAAGGGCAATTTTAAAAACTATTTTTCTTTATTTAATTTTTTGTTAAAATTGGACATATTTCTTTACAAAAATCGTTTTTTCGTGTTTACCTATAGTATATCTATCAAATAAAATCAATTAAAAAAAATAGTCAACATCCCTATTGTGTATAAATATTATCATTGTTTTCATCACATAACATTAACACAGCGGGTATGTAGATTGTAAGTTAAATCTAAGTTAACGTGGTGTAATTGTTGTTAGGCGTTGTTAATTTATGATCTTACACGTTTTAAATGACTATAGTTCATGTTTGGTTCGTTTAGTGATGATGCCGGGAATCTGTCGAATTGGTTTAATTATAAAGTGTTTTTTATTTCCTAGAATGTCGGAGGATAACGATGACAATACTGAATACTGATGTCATGCTCGTTCCGTCCAACTTTTATCACAATTGATTTATATTACGCCGTAACTGTTATAGTTATCCGGTTTACTCCGAAGTACATACATACAAATTATTATAATCTATATAAATAAAAATGAATGTTGCTAAGCGCGTAACTCGAAAATGGCTCGACTAATTTGGAAATTTCTTTTTGTATGTTCCTTAAGGCCCACTAAAAAAAACAAGAAGATGATAAATGTCCAAAACGTCCAAAATATCCATCCATGGGAATTATCATCAGAAACAATAATCACTGGAAATTATGGCTAGCCGCTATATGGTCGCCGATCGACTCGAGATAATGGTCGATCATACATTTTTTTTTACTATCAACATGGAAATATTTAAAGAAATATATGTATATTTCCATGGCAGCGTGTTAATGCATTTATGTACATAAAGTAAAAGCCTCTGCCAACCTGATTGCTGTTTTTTTCTTTCTTTTTGACTTACGTTTTGCATTTTGTACTGTTTTCCACTTTGAATCGGGAGGAAAACTGGAATTATTTTTTCCACCTCCTGAATTATTTTCATTAAATTTAGTAGGGACCCGAATACAGCTTTAATAATCCCTCGAGCTTCCCGAGACCAGACTTTAATGAGGTGGTTACGGTGTCGATCCTGACTTCTCAGGATGACTTGATCAGATTTTTTTATCATAAGCTGTTATTGTTAGCCGACGTGATATCAGACTCCGAAAAAATGATTTCCTGCAAGATTCACTTGATCTTGAAATAACCCCTTTTTGACTATATAAGTGTTATTGTGACAATGTCGTTTGTCATTATTGATATTGTTGACTTTGATTTTGTCATTGATTGTTCTACAATAATTGAATAATAATAACATGTATCTTATAAAGTCGTTATGTATAAAAATCCTTTGTCAATATGGTCACGCTAATTTCTGAAACTGCTCAAATGATTTTGTTAATTGTGTTAACATAATTCAGATGAGTCAACTGTAGCCCGTAGCTTCGCTAGATATTTTCGGACGTATTAAAACTGACAATGATCATTTTTCTACTTTACATTTTTGTTACGTTTCCAAAGAAAATAAGGCAGCGTTTTCACAATGTAAGCTACCAAGCGGCTTCAACATATTTTCTTACCATTACAATAAATATTGTCCTTATATATTTATTTACCTACCGATTGAGCTTAAAGGCCATCTGACCTAAAAGTCTAGACCTTTCGAGAAAAAAAATGTCCTTATATTATATTTTAACAATTTAAACAAAATCTGAGTTCATTTTGTATACTATGAAGGAATGCTAGAAAAGTACTTTTTGAGTTTATCGCCAATAGACAAGGCAGACAGATTATATATTGATATACTTACTTGGTATATTATATTATAAATATAATAATGAATATACTATACTCAATAAAGTATGTGATACATAAGAGATTTCTGTAGATCTTTCTTTTCTTTTTGATTATTTTGTTATATATCTCAAATACTTCAAACTCACACATGGCTAATTATTATCGGACAGTCTCGGCATTTTACCCGCATAGTTTCCAATCCCGTGGGATTTCCGATATAAAAACTATCAAATCGATCCAATTGTTTAGGCGTAAAGAAGAGATGCATTTACAATATTAGGATTCAAATGTATCAAGGGTGCTGTACAATACATATTGTAAGAAACTAAAACTGGGCTAGATATTAAGTCCAAAATTCTGGTTATACAAAAATAGTTGCAAAGTATGATAGATATTTTAAATCAATTCGAATGCGACTTAAGCTTACGATATTCTAAATACTATATTCTAAAACAATAATTAATTCTACTAAGTAACACCTGATACTACTAATCAAGTGTTATTTCCTGTCTTAACCAAATGAATAATTTATATACTTAGTATTACGTTCTAATTTATTGTGATTATAAGATGTTTATTCTCCCAACGAGTAATGATCACGCGGCGGCTCTTTAGATGATAATGCACCGTGAGATGACGCCATCTCTATGAATGCGTGCATGGTAAGGTTATACGTAACATTTTTTTATGAGCATATAAAATAACGTGGTGATAATGTTATGATTGTAAAGATAAACAAAGTATCTAAATAAATGGTATCGATTTTTGCACGCCTCATAAGCGCAGCGTTGTAACTTGTTGTCTCGACATTAAAATAAACAGTTTTTTCGAAACTGAACTTGATTAGTTTAAGTTTTACGCACTTGTAAGTTAATATGCACTTATATCAAGTCAAATAATTGTCGGGCAAATAAAATGTATTTTTAATTTCGATAATAATTGTTTTGTTTAACTTATTAAATGATAACATTAATAATAATCTTTCCTCGATGTCCGTGTGAAGTAATCAATATTATGTAAAGTGTGTTTCGAGTGCATTTTTGGATTGTCCAATCTTTTTAAATAGCCACTAGGGCGGGCGGGCTATCTTGTAAGTTTTTTCCGTTATTAATATCGCTATGAACTGCATCAAATGATTATTTTTTAATTTTTTTTATAGGTGTTAATTACGGACTTAAAACTATAGATAATTGAAAATATTATTTTATGTTTACGCTGAGTTGCATGTAATTTTAAAATAATTATCATGTTTACATTGCAAGTCTTCATTTAACACACTGTTGTATGTGTTGTATAATTTAATAGATCCAAATATATTAAATTCAACATTATAATATAAACCACTTAAAACTTTAGTATACTTAAAAGTACACTGTTCATGGACTAAATCAGCTTTATAGGTGATCTGGGTCAATAGCAAGTCCAAGAGCGGTTCTATTTAAACCTTACTCTACCTTTTATAATACATAAACTCTACCTTTTACTTTGCCGTAATTTTCGCCTTTATACTATTCATATTGGTGTTTGTTTCGCGGCTTACGCCAGCATTATATGAGTACAAAATAATTTTAAGTTTAAGGCAAACAAATTCAGAAGAAATGTGCAATATTAAGTAGATCTCTGTAGATGTAAAATTGTATCCTTGTACGTGGTGTGTCCGTCTACTATTATTATAAAATATGCGAAAGCATCTCTTTGTATCGCATTTCTTGTTCATGTATCTTAGATAGGAATTGATAAAGAAAAGTCTGTGATATATTTAACTCTTAGGGATAACTTACTATATCCAAAATAATACTTAAAAATGGGCAGCATAAAGCGGCTGCTGTAAAACTAGATACACAAATATGGTATTACTCATTTTATTTTTAAAACCTCAGTTGGTTTGAGAATTTCATGAATATTATTTACTCCGATTGCAGTATACACAGTGTAAATTAAATTAATACCATAAGAGATACAGCAAAATTAAAAAAAAATGCGCAAAGCAATAAATTTTTCGTCACCGTGATACCATTGGGCCGCTGGGGAGCCCTTTATGTCGCCAATTTAACTTATGTTATGGTATCAAATATCAATGTGTAGTGGAATTGTGTATCCTAAATATGTTTACAGAAAAGACCGCCATGGTATGTCTATATGTTAAAGATAACATACTACATATTATTTCTTTTTAATACTAAAAAAAGACAATTAAAAAGCGGTAATGTAAAAGCTCCACGGCGTCTGTCAGTCTGTACGTACGTGATAAACTCAAAAACTACCAAACGGATTTTTGTTCTGTATTGAAAATGAGAGACGGTAATTACTGTGGCAGATATACGATTTACAAATGTTTTATGTACATTGTTGAAAATAAGATAATTACCGTAAAAGTCGGAAAAAATTAGGCCGCTGGAAAGATTACATTGTAAACACTGCCTTATTTTGTTAACAAAAACAGTAAACAAATAATCATCATCAGTGCTGATATATAAGTCAAATCGGTTTAACTGCTGGCAACAGCTGTCGAATAAAGCCCATCGACCACGCAATCTATGTTTATTTTTTTACCTATGTTTATTTGTTCCACCTATGGGCTATGTGGTCGATGATAAAGCCTTAAATAGTATTTAAGATTTAATTATATAACGTCTTTTGTGAAGACGATTAATTGTTCGTGCATATGACTCTGGACTACTCAGGAATAAAACTGACGCATTACGCCTCGACCACTCAAACATAAATTGGTATGGTTGTAGAAATACGACTTCCCTTCTCTTTGGCCGAATATTTATCACTTCCGCAATATTTGTTGTCTTGAGTCTGCCAAGTGTTTAGTATTTGTAAAGGATTACTTCTCTTCACTGTTACATATTTTAAAATCTAAATACCGCCCTGTCGAATATGATGGCTAAGACCAAATTGCCAGGTAGGCGTGTTTAAAATGTACCTATTTATATTTTTTAAATAAGTTTTTAATAATTAAAAAAAATAGGTAAAAGTCATCAAGTTAAAAACTTTAAATTTATTTATTTTAAAACGATACAAGATACATCTTTTCGCCATTATTTGCGAAGTATAGAATAGAATAATATGTTGCCGACGTATAAACTTCCATTTTTATAGTACTAGAAATTCGTTTATTTTATTCTAATTAAAAATGTAATAAATTTAGGCATCTTTTATTCAATATCATTAATCATTTTCAAGAAAAAATTGAAATTACAGAAGTGCGTGCTCATATGGATCTTGCGTGCATGCTGCTAGGTATCCTAAACGAGCCATAGACAATAAGCTATTTCACACCAATGCTATGCATAATGCAATACATCATAGAGACGATGATCTTGCTAAAACGGGGCACGGAGTAATATAATATACTAGAAAAGTACTTTTTGAGTACGTAAATTAATATAATAATATCTATGGACGTTTTTACACTACGTCATTCTGGTCCCGTGGTAAGTTTTTGTTCCCAGGCGAGATTCGAACCCGCTACCTCCGGCTTAAGCGCCAACGCGCTAACCACTGAGCCACAGAGGTCGTCAATATCATACGCATATTTCATTTATTTTAAAATAGATGTATTCAACAAAACCAACAATATAACACCACGTATAGGGTAATATTATTTTGAATTTTCATTAACTCCCATCCAATTACAAGGTTGGTATGAAAATGAGTTTTAAATATTATTTGTTTCACATTATTAGTTGATATTAATCTTCTCTGTTCAAAAGTCCTGACACCTAGGCTTCTCCTTATTTATTCGAATTTTCATCTCAAGTTTAAAACATTGACACTCATGACTTAAAATGTTTAGTTCCGTCAAGTCAGCTGCTACACAATTCTTAGCCTGTATATCAAAGGCTTTATAAATTTGTATCATTACCATCACGATTACAGCTTCGTCCACTCCTGGACTCAGACCTTCTTTATTGAATGGCATAATGACGGACACCTGGCGGGCTTCCAGGAATTTGGGGGCATTGCATCGTGTTGACGCTCGTACGAGTCTTATAATTGCCACGCTCAGCAGGCGTTCAATTAACCACATTTATGCTCTGCCTAACGTATTGACGGATGACGTAGGAGATCGGCAAGCGCAGAGATAGCTATCGCAAGTACAAATCATGCAAAAGGCATAAAAGTATAAGGGACATATTATATTATATTATGTGTATCGGGTCGTGTTTAAAGACAGTAGTTTTTAAATAAATTTGCAGTAGTGATTACTAAAATTATTATTTGTAAAAAAATAACGATTGAAAGTATAAGCGAATAAGAGCTCAAAAATAATTGATATCCACTAAGTCTATTTTCTTTGAATTCGAACAATACGTAATATATCTTGAATTTTCTATAATAATCCATATAATAAAATTCGCATGGCTAAGTGCACTCGTTTGTGTCTATTTCGATATCGCTATAAGCGGTGATCGAATATTGTACACGTTTATAAATTATATGTTGACCTATAAAAAACTTTATTAAATAAATACGGCATAAAAAGTCTGTGGCGCGTCATGGCCGCCGTTTATACTTGTCGACCGATATAATAGAGTTAGCTTGACCTCTACCGAGGACCGGCGTTGTTAATGCGTGATATACACAACTAGCATTGTATAACGTCAATATTTTATAGGTATAATGCCTGGCCATAATTGTACAGCGAAACTAGTGGCGTGAGTGTTTTACAATGGATGGAGTGGATTAAAATGATATCGTTAATCTATATTATCGTTGCTACCCTAGTATCGGTACCCTTTTGTTATTCTATGAATCGTCTATGAAAGCACAAAACGTCTTTCGGTACGATAATCCTGAATCTTGTTTAATTCTCTAGGCCTCTAGGGCTTCTTTGCTGTTTAAAGACACTTACCATTGGACTAGCGTAAAAATTTACCTTTTCTTTTTTTTCTTTAACACCGGGAAATGCGCTTAGGCATCCCTCGGGGGAGTGGGTCTCCCCAGGCGGGTATGTGGGACTCGCTGCGCCCGAATGCTAGTAGGTGGACCTAGCGAGTGCCACCAATGCCGCCTTTTCTGAGGTCCCCCGAATCTACAAGCAGCAGGGCATCTCGACGGTTAGTCAGTCCCTCAAGGAACCGACGCCACCCTGCTCTTTTGCCCTCTTTTCTTATAAGAAGGGTACAAAGAGCCCCCTCGGCTCAATTTGTTTCGCCCAAGGTGCTGGGTTCACCCTAGGCTATTGAGCCCACCGCCACGCTAAGGCTTGAACCGTGGTGGGGAGCGTGAAAATTTACCTATCTCAATCATTTAAAAGAATCATCGTCATCATAATGTAAATGTCACAGTTAAGTAAACTTAATTCTAAACAAAGTAAAACGTATTTATCTAAACTATAAAGGAATACTTATCTCTTTATTGGATAAGAAAGATATTTACTGCCTATAAAACTGCACGTGTTAGCGTGTTAAAGTATTAGGGTCCTTGCGATAAAGGAATGACCTGGGATAATTAACGATTGTTGACCTGCACCTATAGCTGGGTTCATGGATCTTCGTGCAATACCCGTCTCACTTGCCAAATATCTGAGATAGATTTAAACATTTGAAATTCGAGGAATTATTGCTAACTGGCAGCGTCCTGCGATTTCACACGTCAACTTGCCATTCTCGTTGGAGCACGAGGATAAATTATCCTGATCCTGATTTCTTGGGTTTCCCACCGCTGAAACTCCGGGAGCCCGGGTAAACGTTAAAAATTGCCTTGGGACTTGGGATAATCAGAAGAATTTAGGAAGTTCCAGTTTCTAATTTCTTGGATTGCATTTTTTAAAGTTTTTTTTTTCTTATATAATTAATTTACTATTTTTGAGTTGGGTATCGCTGACTAAACAAGATCTTAATCTAGCCCCTGCGTAGATACATATCGTCAGCTTTTATGCTCTATTCCATTATTACAATACAATAATATTGTTGAGTGGTTGCCGTTCAGAAGTTTGTACGTTATCAATCATTGTATTGATGGCTTTTCCATGCCGCGCCCGTGTCAACTTTGACGCAAGTCCGGACCACCCTCGTTTATCAATGTTTACACAACATGCTTTATTCCTTTTTATAGGTCCGCCCGACTACTTGACATCACTATCCCCGCTGGTAATGTTATACGGGTGAAGTACTTCATTAGTGGAGTACGGTTAATTGAATTAGAACTGACGTTTGTTTGTGGGCGATTACAGATGAGTTTATGTAGCGAATCGTAGCGCGAAAATTGTTTATGTACTAGTTTCCGTTATACTGTATGTGATTATTAGTTTTGATCACCACCATACGTGGATTATTATAAATAAGCCACATTAAAATTTCTCAGTAGTTTTTTTTGTTAAATTTGGAATTCGCTATAATATAAAAAAACAGTATAATTGGTTTAAACTTAGTAGCAAATGTGTTTACATTGGGTAAAAACCAATTTGTTGCATACAAATCTTCTTACAGTCTTGCCAGAAAAACACAGTTTCCGTACCACAGATAAAACGAGATGGACTCTGTAGGTTAATCGATATTGTATAGATTGTATAGAATAATAAAAAAGTTGGTAGTATGTATATTATGTACTACCAACTTGAAACCTGTTTTATTAAATATGTGTTGTTTGATCAGATAAACGGACAAGAAACTATCGTTGCTGACAAGCATCATATAGTCGTAGGTCTATGTTATTTAAATTTGATATTTCCGACAAATATATCCGCCCTTATCATATGAAAGCTAAATAAACTATCTGTTATCTATCTGCGCCAAAACAGTCAATCATACTATATTGATAGAATTTGGCAACAAAATATTTTAATTATTATAATATTTTAAATTAACATGCTCGTTTTTTACTAATAAATGCTTTGTGACTATTCTCATTATTATAATATGCCTTGTTACGCCTTCGTATTTCATAACAAAATATCGAGTTCCGCAAAAATTTTAAAAACTTAGGAAGTATCTCGTTGCAAACAGGTTTTATAGATGTGAGATATTATATGCCAAACGCTACGTCTGTAAAGCTAGTATGGCTAAATGGGCAAAATCACTTAAATTTTTGCTAAAAATTAAGTGCTTTTTAAGCGTTAATTTAGTGCAGCAAAATTAAATTTTTCGCCCAAATAGGATGATCAAAAATTATAAAACTGTTAGCTTATAAATGAGCTTGATAGTGGACTAGTGCTAGCTGTCACACTTATAGTGCTAGGCAGAACTAAGCGTCAGCAGTAATATTTTAGTGTTCATTGAGTGCTTCAAATATAAATATTTACGAAATATAGATTTTTTCCGATTTTGGAATCGATTATAGAAAACTGAAGTAAAAAAGTTGTGATCCTGCCTGCCTATCCACATAACGCTGCCACACAAATTAAAGCTGTGTAATGTAATGACATGAAGTGTTGGTCGGCCAAGACGATCTTCGTGCAGTGGCAGGTCCTCGTTGGATGCGAGTAGCAAGGGATCGGTCGTCTTGGCGCTCATTGAGGGAGGCCTATGTTCAACAGTGGACGGATAAAGGCTGATGATGATGATGATGATGATGAATGTAATGACAAGCAGACATAGTGTCTATCTATCTATAATATCTATAGATTTTCTTTTAACTTAAAAATACTTGACATAAAAACCCGATAGATTTTCCGGCGCTATCGTCTTGTATCTTGCCGACGATCATCCAGTCTTCGTCAGTTAGGTTAGATTTGAAGTGTGATTTCAGGGTTGCTTGTTATGTTGTGTGCATTTAACACATATTCATGATATCTTTTTGTGTTTTTTTTTGTTGTAAGAATTCTAAATGTATATTTCAGACAATTTAAATAATATACAGTCTTTTTTTCTGCAAACATATAACTCGCGAGTCCAATTCGTTTTGTCAGTTTATAAACACGGTAGTTGATGAGGTCAAGGTGAAAAAGCCAGAAATATTTGTAAAAAGTATCAGGAACTATAGAGCTCGGATGCATGCGAATCTCAATTCATTTGTGATCTGCTTGACAATGATCTGCTGGACAATGTATTTGTAAAATCTTAGTCATTTTACCTACTTGAGAAATATTTACAAACCAAACAACCCAACTAAACCATGTTTGTTGTACAACCTTTGACGTCACGCACTATACAATAACAGATGGTGATAAAGATGCGTTCGCAAACATTATAAAAAATTAACTGAAAAGGGTTTCGTTTTTTGCTTATATCTCAAAAAGTCAAACTATTTGAGATGTTTTAATTGTGAAAAAAAGATTCAAAAGTACGACCACATTTGCTATACTAAAATTCCGGTTTCGGAAACTGTATAGGATGGCAATATTTTAATTTTTAGAAGTTTAAAAATACGGTAATAAAACTAATCGAATGAGATTTTGGTCAACAGTCAATTATTTACTTACGAGTCTAATATAATATTTATATTTTGCGATTTTCTACGCCCCCCCCCACCCTCTAGGGAGCGTGTCCCCCCTGCTTGGAAGGTCCTGCTTTAGACGTTAGTGTACCTTTATCAGGTTGATACAAATAAATAATCGTTCATTTTGGTACTGAACGATTTTTATAAAATATTGATTTTTCCTATTAGAAAAAAAAAACTATTTTCGTTCTCGTTCACGTGATGCGCGTATGGTATGACGATAAGTCTGTTTGTAAAATTATATCATTAAACGTATTCATTATGCATTGTAATAATATAAAGCAAATACCAATACATAATGCAAGAAATTGATTACGTATTAGTGGTATATCTATCCTTGTAAACAAACTAGCTGTTGCCATCAGCTTCACGTCACGTTAAGATTTACAGCGGCATCCTAGCGGGATGATATATTATAGCCTTCCTCGACAAATTTGCTATCTAATACTAAAAAAATAATTCAAATCCGACCTAGTAGCTCCTTAGATTAGCGCGTCCAAACAAATAAACTCTTAAGTTTTATATATTAGTAAAAAAAATACTCGATATGTAATTGCTATGAACTAAATTAGAAACAACTAACATATTTTCATTATTATTGTGTCATTTATTGTAACACTACGAACGCCCAGACGGGCAATTTCCCGCCGTCTGCGTTAAACTATAACGACACGCCTCTGTGGGCCTTTCATTAAAAATGGCTATTGAGCTGAGAATAGAAAAACACAACAGTAATAATAGAAATAGTATTTTCTTACTAGTCTATAGATCGTAACGATATGGTCACGTGACTCGGCATTATTATTTAAAATGCAGTCAACTATGAGCCAAACGTTAAAATGTACATAATATGTAATGTAACTTAAGTACCATTTCCAGTACAATTTTTCGGGGTTAAAAAGAATAAGGTCAAAAGACAACTCATTAGTTACATTTTACGCCCAAACAGTTTAAGTAAACATTTTGTTGGGTTATTTAAAAGAAACATCCAAAATATAAAATTATGATTATCCTTTTAGTGTGAACATTTGTTTTCATTGAACACTTAGTATATAATTTACATAATTTCAATACGTATATATTTCTTCATGTTTTTAAATGTACATTTAGCGGCCGCTTAAGATAATGTGCGCATAAATAATATTATTATGTTTCTTGACTGTTATAACAAATATGGTACTTCTGGTGTATTGTATATAGCATTACAGGGTGTCCCGTGAACACGACGAAAAAGGGGGAAGGGAGACGAAATGCTGACCTACAACGTATTAAATATAACCTTAGGAAAAGTTTTACCGTTATTACTTTTTAAAATGTTACCTTTGTTACCTACACCTTTCTAAATTTATGATATGAAACTGGTAGGTATTACATCCTTGTCATTAAATTGTAGCAGTTAAGTACATTTTTTGTCAATGTTGAGTATCAAAGTTGATCTAACTAAAACCAATATTGTGCCTTTTGATCCAAAAATTAAAGCCGATCCAGGCTGAGATGGAGGAAATGGCACGCATATATTAATATTTATTATAATAGAGGAAATGTTTGTAATTTAGATGTATAAGGTAATCTTGGAAACTTCATTTGATTTGAAAAAAACTTTCAATACTTTTACTACGTTGTCTAATTTAATAATACTAAAATATAATCACGCGTACATTCGCGATAGAATTTGTCCACCGTATACTCGTGCGAACAATATGGCCGCTGTTTAATTGTCAATTAATTTACCGTGCGTTTAAATGGTGCGAGCTTTATTATTAACCGCGTCCTATTTTCTTTGAAGTGGTTAACTCAACCGTAAATAGACCGTACACACGTCGAACCACACATAACGCCAATCAACATTGAGAGTCGGATGGTTATAAGTGCTTTTAGATTACCTGATTGATATAATAATTTGAATATTTGCTATTGATACGTGTTAACAAGTTACAAAGTTTATGGTTTAGTTTTCATTTGATAAAACTTAGTTTCTTAAAAAGGTTTAGCCCACTTTAAGATTTTTATCAAATTTGTTTAGTAAACTTATTGCATACTAAAAATGACTGCCAATCCTTACTAGCTAGAGTTACTAGCTTGTAGGCCTCTCGACAATAATATCGACTTATCCTCGTTTTGATGCTTGTCTTGTGTTTAAATGTGAAGTCAAAATTATTTTCCATTTAATCTCATCAGTAAAAAACCCACGCAGCGCTCAGGACTACCGAAAGTAAACAAACACTGCACCGTTAAAAGCGATACTACTATGTAAATAATCATGCTGCGTATTTTTGTACAACTTCCAGTTTTCCTTAACTTGTTCCCAAACTATCTGTGTTCTATATGTACTTATTACTCTACCGTACTACTTTGTTTTTAGTACACCTACGCATAAAAGAATCGGCGTTTTCTGGTGAAATTCGATATACGTATATATTACAATTAGTGCTATTCGCAGCCTCCTATTACCGATCGCTATTGATTATTACATGGCGCCGCGCGGGGCGGGTTCTACTGGACGTTTAGTACCGCCCCTCGATTCCGTTAGTGCGTTTCGACCGAGAAACGAATTTTAAAACACTTAATAAATTACAGTATCTACCTGAAAATCAATATAATAATGTCATTACTGTTATATGTGCTGCCCGGCAAGGCAAGGGATCGTCCTAGGAATAGGAAAAGGGAATTCATTAAGGGACGCCTGTGATCAGCAGTAGACGGATCAAGGATAATAATGGTTATGATGTCATAATAAACCCATTGTAGTTTTTGGTAATTTCAAAGAATTTAAAGCAATCGATGCCCTAGCCCCTACCGATTACTAACAGAACTAGTGTATGTTTGAATGTTGACTTAAATTAATTGAATTAGGATTAATATCCTTACTTTGTATTGAGAATAAATAATCTATGATACAGAGTAGGGATAAATGTTAGCCAGCGCCTAACTTCTGTGTCTTATAATGCTAACTGTGTTTATATTATGTGCTGTACACTATCCTACTTTTTATAACCTACTAATATTTAAAACGCGTACGTCACATTCCCGTGGAAGTACCGGGATAAATTGCAACATATATCACTCACAAATAACGTTATATTCTATTGGTAAAGATTTTGACAATCTACTCTGCTAGCTAGCTGTTGTTGGATTCAGACGATAGTCGCATAGACTTCTATGCTATGAAACAAAATGTAGATATATAAATATAACAAATATTTAAAGTGTCATAGAAGTCTGAGAATTTGCTCAACGTTTTATATCTTCATTTCAATGTCTTAACATGGAGTTTATAATAGAATACATATTAACAATGTATAAATTAATGTTTATAACTTCGTAAACCACTAATCAGAGAGTAAATCATGGTTTAAGTTATCTATTTCAATCAAGACAATCCTTATGCAATGTGATAATTACATATTACAATAATTTTTCTAACCAATCATATTTTTTGTAGGCAAGGACGGCTCGAAGGTGACGACCGTGGTAGCGACGCCGGGGCAGGGCCCAGACAGACCACAAGAAGTCAGCTATGCTGACATGAAACTCATTGGAAATGGCAGCTTCGGCGTCGTCTATCAGGCCAATTTATGCGACACTGGCGAGCTTATTGCCATCAAAAAGGTGCTCCAGGATAAAAGGTTTAAGGTAAAATTTCAACACTACTTCCTCTATGTTCAGTCTAAATTATGTACTGAAGCAAAATCCACGTCATTATCTTCAGTTTTGGTCAAGTTAAATCGCACGCACTTTACAATTTTAATTGGTCGGTGGTCTCGCGCTGTACAAGAGACCGTTAGCGGCATCCGAATACCGCGTTCCACTGTGATGAACAGGCAGGCATGGTTTCACTTATTCCGACGTTTGATATGATGTGCACATTGTTACTTTTACTAGTTTGTTTAAGACGCTTATTACACACAATCAGGTGGTCCAAAATTGCCCCCTAAGTATGTAATGTATAATATTATGGGTACATATTATGTCATGTACCTTTTGCCATTTTTTATGCACCTCAGACTCATTTTTTCTCCAGGGAGTTAAAGTAAAAGAATAAGACGCTGAATCATCTTACTATATTTTACTATTGGACCTGCCCTGGACTGAAATTGACGTTATTATCGACATTTGGCTGTTTGTCAGGAACCCAATCCTTTTCGTGTCGCCAAAGTTATGATGGCGCGCGACGCCAAAGCTCAGACGACAGCATAGATCAGAGCCTGTTTGAGTCGAAATCATTTTTACCTTAGTCACGCATATAACAATACTGTGTTAAAATCTTGCTGTTGTTTTCACGAATTTCATTTAGATATTAAAATCATCACATGACTAATGATTGTGTTTTTCCATAAATTATTATGTTTTATACTCTATCGATAGAAGTCATCATCTTACCTGTATCAGCAATCTGTACTACCGGGACAAGACTATTTGTCTGTACTGACTAGTTGACAGCCTATACCTAAGGGGCAAACTATATCTACTAACTAATCATTAATTTGATTCTCAGGTGGTGTAAACATTTTTGTTATAGACAAATTAATAACTTTTACATTAATTTTATTACAGAACCGAGAGCTGCAAATCATGCGACGATTGGAGCACTGTAATATTGTCAAATTGAAATACTTCTTTTATTCGAGTGGAGAAAAGGTAAACAATAGTACCAATGCGCCTAATATAATTTGTATAACAATACTACTTATATTAATAAATTTATGTTGATTTTATCCTAACTAGAGAATGTATCTGTATGTTTTTATTTTGGTGAAAAGGTGACAGTGCCCGATGCAGTTAGCTCACTTCTAAACGCAATGGAGTCTCTAGAAGTCGCAGTATGTGCAAAAACCAATTAGATTCCGCTAGTGTGCTAACGCACAGATAGGTGTATAGCCATCTTTGCCAAAACTGTGTTGGACAATATCCACAATACTTACATAGAGAACGGTACCATGTGCAATTGTGTGTAAATGCGATTTTAAATGAGGGAATTTGTAAGCTTTACTTTCGAACCGGTCAAAGCTCGAGTTTTCTCCTTGCATTCTTATCATCTCTGATACTTATCAAATGTCATTATCATTTTTTCTTTGTGACATAAGTGTTGTGTTTTTATTTTGTGTTTACTGCGGTTCGCACAGCTTTTTCTCATAGTCATTTTATCATTCGAAACCGTCTTCCTTTGGTAATTAGATACATGTTACACCGAACTTTTGACTTTATTGGTTATTCTTATCTTTTCAAAAATATTGAAAATTAACAAAATTTTCTATTTTTCTCAAATTCGGAGTAAATATATAATTAACTTTCGCTAAAACATGAAAGAAGAAATACGTATATGTAGCCTTAATAAATATATAAATTAATTGCAATTTATTGATAAAAAAATATTACTAAAAGGACAAGAAAATGATTAGTCAAATATTTCATATACTTATTTTAAGTTTTACGTATAATTAAATAAACTTAATAAAGGACAAATATAAACAAATTTTAATTTACCTAGATCATTAAGTTTTGGCTTTTGGATCATTATAAAAGTTGACAGGCCTTTCCATGATTAGTTTCAAGATTTTTATTCTAGTCCTATAAGGTACTCGCTAATAGATGAAGTTAAATAAATATTACCACGGTTTGTCATAAAGCATGGCGCACGGGGAAGCTAGTGCGTGTGTTAAAGCTTCACTTTGCAAGAAAATGCTAATTCACCACAAATCCATGGATTGCAACTCGCAGTGGACACAATTTCATACATTTTCATGCAAAGCGAAGTTTGGCAAACGTGCGTAGCTTCCCTATGCGCCGCGGTGGAGTCGCACCTTTATGAACATTCGTGCAGTATCTACACTGATCTGCCATTTGATACAGTTTTACTGTATACATTCAGCCTGATCAAAGATCTTTGAATTTAACATGTACAACAAAGTCTTATATGGAATAATGCAACTAAAATCATCTTTCGTAGTCATTGCCGATCGACTTAATATAATAAGCATTATAAGCATAAGTTTTGTAGGCACATAGATTGTACTTGTTCTTGTTATATTATATCAGAATTATCTTTTCCTACCGCGTTTAAATTTCGAACAGTAATTGTTATAATCTTCATTTGTAAAGTGTCAGCAGCGCGACCGTTCTTGACCTCACGCGATATGCGTCTGTTCGCAATCGCAACGCCCAGTCTCGACTCTCGGGTCTCCTACGCACGACGATCGGTGTTACCTAACGACAGTTATAAGGAGATTACACTGCGGTTATAAAAGCCAGTATATTAGAAAGGTTAATTTATATATGGTTATCGTTGACATCCATATAATGTTAATGTATTTTATCATTGGCATATTATTAACGAAACTCGGAATACAAGTATATTTGCCAATTGCTTGGTTCAAACGCATTGTCATTTCACCATGGCAATGTTTGTTAAAGAAGGCGTAATTTAGTAAAATTTAGTTACAAAGGATGAAAAGGCACTTCCTTTGTTTATCTTTAACTCTTCGACGTGCGATTGCTGTCTATTTTCTTATCTTATTCACCAAAGTCTACTCTTGGAGCCAACTTCGAAACCTGACATTTGGCAAGAGATTAAGGATAGTTCCTTTAGTAGATTGGTTAGGGGCCGTTTATAAATTACGTGACAGGAATGTCATTATTTTTTAACCCCCATAAGTCCTTGTCAGTTGGTCACATTTGTATGACCCCCTCCCTAGTGTGAGTGAGACTATCATCCTTAGTGTGTGTGACTCTTTTCCCTATGTGATGTACATATTTTGCAATTTTTGTATATTGAAATTTTTTTTATTTTATTTTTGTTTATCGCTGTATAATTTGTGTTTTGATAACGGACATTCGATGCGGAAATGTGATGTCACAAATTTTAGGACCCCCTTCCATTTTTTCTCACACAATGTCATACATGGTCGACCCCCTCCCGCCCCGTTAACATACGACGTAATTTCATGGATAGTCCCATATCGCAGAACTAAGTATACTACTACCGGCGACCTGTCTGGAATATCTTAACTAACTCCTGTTCCCATTAGCTAACTTTTGTTTTCCCATAGCCAGGGCCTAATCTTGTGTCGCAATATACAGCTGAAAGAATAGATTAAGTTGTTTTTTTTTAAGTAAATTTCAAGCAAATTTTATATAAACTTGGACTTTATCATCGTACACATAATTAAAACTGCTTGTAATCTCTTTTCATCGTAACTTACATTTGTGTCAACAATTACGCAGTTTCAATATTTTATAGATAGCTTTGAGAATAATAAAAGTAAACTTGAATGTCATTAACGATAAAAAATGTAAATATCTATCAATAAAAATATCTCCTTCGTGTCTCTTATTTACTATAGTTTTTGATGTCGGCTTTACGTACGCCTAAAAGGTTTATACTTAAGAAAAAACTCAACCAACGCATTAATAAAAGACTAAAGGATTTCGATAAAATGTGTTTAATAAGTAACAACTACTTGCTAGAAAACCTGCTTCAAATAAAATACCGCGTCCGAAATGATCCACCCGGAAAACTATGGTGCCACAGAGTACACATAGTTGCAAACTTATAACACTCCTTTTTTCCTAAGGGGTTTTTTTTACCATTCAACTAAATTGGGTTCCACTAAAGACAGTGTATGTAGTTCAAGGTAAAGATGCTAGCCTTAGCACGACCGTAGTGAAACAATACTTAAAACCTTTGGAACTGTGCCAATTTAATTTGGTCTTTAGTACATCTTCAGTACTTGCGTCTGTAATACTTTGATTCGCCTAATAAATATGCAATATGCGCTGAGTAGTATTGTCCACTGTCTAGGCGTTTATGATTATTCAAATTATAAAAAAATAAGTTTGTTATTCGTAGTGAAATCTATAGTATCAATTTTCATGAAGTTTTGGGGGGATTAATCAATCTTAGCTAGATTGATTTACAAAATCATTATCACACAAATCCTACCACTTATCATGTTGTAATAGCTCAAGTGGGAAATCGGGCGGTTTCGAAAGCAGAATAGCCCGGCTCGAGTCTCCAGTCCGATTATTCTTTCCCTTCTTTTTCAAGTTCCTTTTTTTGTTAGAAAAACTATTATTCATGTTCTCAGTCTTTTATCAAAATATCTAATTTGTATATATTATTTTATATTTTTAAGATAAAGTCAATTCAATTCTCTATCCATAATAATCAACAAAAAATGATTCTTTTGACAACTAACATCTATTGGCGAGTAATACTTTTTAAAGCAATTTTAGTACTAAAGCAATTTTTGTTAAATGAAAGTGAAAATACCCAGCAAAGCTTGGTCATCCATACAATACTCATGTAATGGCATTGTACAGTATCCTTTGTTAATAATTTTATGCATAAAAGAATATCTTCTACCTAAACGTAATTTTATAAGAGTACTTTCCAATTAAGTAAAAATTTAATTTTGAACAAAACAAATTAATGTGTGATGCCATTATTAAATTCTTAATTTTAACATTAACAATTCTTTAAAATTTCTTAATGCCTACTTTATATAAATGTAAATGTTATACTAATTTATTTGTTACTCAAGCTGTTGAAATAACTGCACGTAACGAATAATTATGAATTGTATCATAATATTATTTCCTCTTGCTGGTGGCGTCCAACTTCCAAAACAATTAAATAACGTGTTTTTTTAATTATTTTTATACTAAATTCTCAAGTCCATATACACAATGTTTATCATTATAAAAATTAATAATTATTAATTCATAGAGAAATTTACGATTTGGACAATCAGGAAAAACGACTGTATTTCCTCGAAAAACAGGCGAGACAAAGAAATATAGTCCTATTCGGCCTCCCGGAAACTGAATCTTCATACTCCAACTTAGAAAATATTATTAAAAATTTCATAAATGAACACTTCTCTATAAAGATAGACCAAAGAGACATACAGGAAGCAAAACGAATTGGAAAAAAAGGGGAAAGGCCAAGACCGATAATTATAACTGTTACAACACTTGGTATAAAAATAGCCATATTTAAACAGAAGAAAGTACTAGTGGATACCCCCTACTATATAAAAGAAGACTACCCTGAGTATGTCCTAAAAAAAAGGAAGGAACTACAAGAGCAAGTGCGAATTGAAAAAGAGAAAGGAAATTATGTTAGAATCAAATACGATAAAATAGTAAATACGAATAAAAACTCAAATACATCAAATAGTCACAATAAAAGAATGCTGTCTAACTCCCCTGAAAGTAACACAACATGCACAAGCCCTAGCGAGGAACATAAAACGCAGGCCAATAAGAAAAATAAAACAAGAACTTCCATACAAAGATCATCCAGTCTATCGGAGGGGCCAATAAGACCGGGCATATTGAATTTCTTCCATAAGCAACCGACTAATACATCAATAAATCAGGAAAACAAAACTAATAATATATAACAACTAAAGACCCCCTCTCACGCACACATCTGCATCGAAAATACGCCAAAAACGAAAAATCTTCCAAGCCGGCTAGTCACCGTGGAAGAATATGACCACAACCCTCCAAAGATATCACAAAAAGATCAAAACGAGCAAAAAGAAAAATCAAAAAGAAATAAAAATGAACTCTACATAATAACCTACAATGTTAGAACTCTGCAATCACACGAACGAATAATAGAAATGGAAAAAGCATTAACAAATATAAAATATGATATAATAGGTATTTCAGAAGTTCGGCGCCTTGGAAATAACATAAAAGAGTACGACGAATTTATTCTCTGCAGCACAGGACAAACGCAAGGTAAATACGGAGTTGGTTTCATAATTAAAAAGTATCTGAAGCAATACGTTGAAAGTTACATCGGAGTCTCGGAACGCGTAGCCCTACTAAATCTAAACATACCAGGAAAGAAATTCACTATCATACAAGTATACGCTCCTACAGAAGCAGCAGATGAAGAACAAGTAAATATTTTCTATGACTCCGTCTACCAGGCAATGGATAAAGCATACGAAGATTTTATTCTGATGGGCGATTTTAATGCCAAAATAGGTAAACCACAACAAGATGAATACTTAGTAATGAAACAGTATGGGTATGGAACAAGAAACGCACGAGGTCAAAAACTTATAGACTTCGCGATGGAAAATAAGCTAGCTATCATCAACACCTTTTATAAGAAAAAAGATAAAAGAAAATGGACATGGCAGTCTCCGAATGGTCATAAAAACGAAATAGATTACATACTGTCAAACCATCCTCACTCATTTCAAAACATCGAAACACTAAGTATAAACTTTACATCAGACCACCGACCACTTAGAGCTAAAATATCACTCACTAAGCATGTGAAAACACGAACCAGGTATGTAAATAAACAAAACAGTACACTCAAAAACGAAGAAGAAATACAAATTTATAAGGAAAACTTACAAAATAAATTAATATCTCTACTCCACACCGAAACTAATGTGACAGTACAGGACTACTACGATAAAATTATAAAAAATATAACAGAGAGCTTACAAGTAGCGCGAACGTCGCATTCAACAAGAGTGCGCAGCGCTCTCACAGAAAATACAGAAAGACTCTTAAGACGAAGACAAGAATTGCAAAGAACTAAAAATAAAACACGAACTATGAAAAACGAACTCAAAGCTCTTTATAAGTTGTTAAGCAAATATATAAAAAAAGACTACAAAAACCATAGAATTCATATTCTCCAAAAACATTTAGAAAAAAGTGGAAGTTTAAAAAAGGGGTATAAAGAGCTGCGGACAGGAAAAGCATGGATTGACTGCTTGAAGGAGTCGGGGGACACTACTTATAGCCGAAAAGATATCATTAACGTTGCTACAAACTTTTATAAAAAACTTTATAGTGCCCCTGAGATAGCAAGAGACATGAACTACTCGGAAAAGGATCACATTGACACAGAGAAACCACAATCCCACATAGAATCAATAGAATGTACGGAAATAATTGAAACAATAAATAGACTAAAACCAGACAAAAGTCCAGGATCAGATAACGTCACCAACGACGCCATAAAAACCGCCTGCTTCATATTAGCTGCTCCACTTACCAAATTATTTAATTTAATTCTTGAAACAGGAGTTACACCTTATCAATGGTCTGAATCGAATATCATCTTGCTATACAAGAAAGGAGACCCAAAAGACATCAGCAACTACCGGCCGATAAGCCTTTTACCTAGTATTTACAAACTTTTCTCTACAATAATAAACCAAAGAATTAGTGCTACATTAGAGGAAAGCCAACCTATCGAACAAGCAGGTTTTAGGAGTAATTTTTCTACTATAGATCATATACACACATTAGAACTGGTAATGGAAAAATATCAAGAGCAACAGAGACCGCTGTATGTCATATTCATTGATTACCAAAAAGCTTTTGACACAGTCTCACACGAAAGTATATGGAACACGCTAAAAACCCAAAATGTACAACAACAATACATAAAAATACTCAAACACCTATATAGTAACTGCTCAAGTAGAGTTAAACTAGAAACCATTGGCCCAGTATTTCCAGTCAAGAGAGGAGTCAGGCAAGGAGACCCTCTATCCCCAAAAATCTTCATTGCGATACTAGAATCTATCATAAACAAACTAGACTGGAGAAATTGTGGTTTGTATATCCAAGGTAAATACTTAAGCCACTTACGATTCGCAGACGACTTAGTTTTACTATCAGAATCAAGCCTACAATTGCAATATATGTTAGACTCTCTACACGCAGCAAGCAGGCAAGTGGGACTAGAAATGAACATCACAAAGACCAAATTAATGACCAACTTCAAAAAATCAAAAATAACAATCGAAAATGAACCATTGGATTATGTGGATCAGTATATATATTTAGGTAAACAAATTGGATTCTGCAGAGATAGCAACGATCTGGAAGTAGAGAGAAGAGTAAAACAGACTTGGAAAAAGTTTTGGAGTTGTAAGGAAATATTTAAAAGCGAATTGCCTATCAAACTGAAGAAAAAAGTCATGGACTCGTGTCTCATTCCTTGTCTTACGTATGCATGCCAAACATGGAAATATACCAACAAAGTAAAGAATAAAATAATAACATGTCAGCGAGGAATGGAACGCAGCATGTTTAATATCAAGAAAATACAAAAAATAAACCACAACAAAATACGGTCAAAATCAAAAGCAATAGATGCTCTCAAATACAGCCAAAAGCTAAAGTGGAAATGGGCCGGTCACATAGTACGTCTCAAAGATCGTAGATGGACCAACACGGTTACATCATGGAAAGGCCCGCCAGGCAAACGGCATAGAGGTAGACCGTTTACTAGATGGGACGACGATATCAAAAGAATTGCTGGTCCAGAATGGCAACGAATAGCCCAAGACCGAGAGAAATGGAAAGCTTTGGAGGAGGCCTTTACCTGAGAGGGGTTCCAGTACAGAAAAAAAAAAAAAAAAAAAAAAAAAAAAAAAAAAAAAAAAAAAAAAAATGTTACTGCCTATTACATAATAATATTTATTATAATTAGTAAAATTTAAATAGTTATTAAGATATTGTATTAAGTGTAATAGATATTAGTTTCTTTATTTTTTTATCATTGTTCACTGAGTACTATAGGCAAGAGATAAGATCTGCATGTTAATGTGTTAATGTACTACTGGAAATAAAAGGCTTTTTTATTTTTTTTTTATTTTATTTAGAGAAATTTATCTTATGTAGTGGGAAAATTTCCTTTGTATCTCGTTAGGCGGATCACTAACCTTAAATATATTCTCATCTTGTGTTTGTAATCTTTGGTTTTTCCTCGAAGTTGTTATTGATATCGTAACATAACGCAAGACGGTCATTTTTATTTATTTACATAATATGTAAAGCATTATGAACGTTTCTCATTTGTTATTAAAAACCTGACTTTATTTACAAAACAATTTCGAATAATCTGTCTTACTTTTCTGTAGTAAAGTAATATTTGCTACATACATATTTGTTTTTTATTATTCATGAATCAAAAACAAAATAAAAAATAAATAAAAAATCATAATAAACTGCGACAAAATCCGTATAAGTTGTCTTATTGTAAAAATAAATAAAATCGATAAATGTTCACTATAGCCTATTTTTCTAGGTTTAGTGATAGTCTTTAAAATAAAAATAGAGTTTCCCCAAAAATAAATAGAACTTATTAAATCTTGTTAGTTAGTTTAATTTTGTACATTTCATTCATATCTTATATTTTGTTAGGTTCGAATGTAATAACTATAATATCGTCGTTACACATATTGCATTTCAAATATTTAATCAACTAACATAAGCAAGTATACAACTTCTATATTTTTAAGCATTTGTATCACTTACTAGAGATGGTGTCACACAACTGTTTCTAAAAAAAGAATTAATAATATAGAATTATTAATTTTATTTTTAGAATTATTAATATTTTGAAATTATTATTAAATTATTGTAACTTAAATGTAAATTTAATTGACAAATCAAATGATATTCCATGTCCTAGTGAGTGTTTTTTTGATTACGAATATATTATGATGTATACGGTTGGATTGTGTGAAAACATATGTTTTTTGTTTGCAGAAGGACGAAGTGTACCTGAATTTGGTGCTGGAGTTTATACCGGAGACGGTGTACAAGGTTGCACGTCACTACTCCAAAGACGAACAGACCATACCTATTAGTTTTATAAAGGTTTGTCATCGCTATTACTATTGACGGACGGTAAGCGAACATTACACATTTGTATCAATAATCCACAAATATTGTCGTTATTTTACAACCTTTAACGTGGATATCTTTTTTGACGTGACAACGTCTTATAATTCGACGGAGCCGGCTGTACGCACGAAAAAATATGACTCATGCGGCGTTACCTCGCTCTGAGGCGTTCCATTTAAGGCTTGAAGTGCAAGCGAGAGCGCGGAACGAGCGACAAAGAGGCACAATCGACCCATCGGTATTTTCTTATGACGTTGTCACGTTCAACTATCGTCAGTAAACCGATTTTACAGACAACCGATTTTTTGCTAATGATTTTTCGAAATAGAACATTTTTATTTGTGTCCAATGAAATAAAATGGATCTTACATTTAAAGAGTAATATTTTATAGAAATATGATTTCACGTATTGTCCGTAAATAAATATTTTGACACATATTTTTTATGTTACAAATTACAATATTCACGTCGTACAAGCAAATGGAAGATTTTGTTGAATTAATATCTTTCATGATATGTAATTATTTTCGAATCGTGTTATGTTCAATAGTCCCAGTATTCAGGAGCCCTTGCCCACCCACTACTCAACTTGTATATCAAGTTACCATCCACATAGCTATTCGCAAATTCGTATTGACGATTGAGTCACACCTTTTCATATGTTTTTTTCACGACACCGTGACCTCGCAGCGATCTCGTAAACAGCGTGACTGCGGCCAGTAAAAATTGGTTTTATTTAATGATTTTTTCATTTACATGCTATTTAAACAAGTCATTATTTGTTTTACACAATCCAATTGCCACTTTACGTTTAGGAAATTTTTCTTGACGTGAACTAAAAATAAATACGTTTCCTTTTTGAAACGAGAAATGCTTTATTTACTTTATCTTTTTCTTTCTAATAACGTGGTCAATTCATATAAACTCTTAATGCGAATGCTAGTGATACTGGTTTTTACAAACTTAAAACCACGTTGGAAAATAGACGTGACATTCTGAAAATAATTATACATCTTTTTTTGTCGTATTATAATTTTTGAATTTCGGTTACAAATACGAAATATAATTATTCAATTACATGTTTACCCCCACGCGAATAAGACTGCAATGATAATTTCTTAAGAGAACACTTATCGATCATTTTACCATCAAATTTGCAGACGCCTAAACGAGGTGGTAGTACATTCGCCGACAAATATGTAACGTATAAGTAGCGAATACGTATTTAGTAACAATATGTGTTTTTCTTCCAGCTATACATGTACCAGTTGTTCAGGAGTTTGGCTTACATCCATTCCCTGAGCATCTGTCACCGGGACATCAAACCACAGAACCTCCTGCTGGATCCCAAGACCGGCGTGCTGAAGCTGTGCGACTTCGGCTCGGCGAAGCATCTGGTACGCGGCGAGGCCAACGTCTCTTATATATGTTCAAGATACTACCGCGCCCCTGAACTCATATTCGGCGCCATAGACTATACTACGAAAATCGGTAAGTTAACAAAGTAATACATCTTTACATATAATTATTTCGTAAGTGATTATGTCATGTTTAACTTTTATATCTTACTTCTTACTTAATATTATAAATGCGAAAGTTTGTAAGTATGGATGTTTGTTACTCTTTCATGTAATAACTGCTGAATGGATTTTTATGAAACTTTAGTATAATATAGCTTACATAATATCAGAAATCACATATAATTAACACCGTAGTCCTACGGGAATGGAAAATACGCGGGCGAAACCGCTACTTCTCGGTGATATTTTTAAAAGACTTCAAATAGATTTGATAATGGTTTAGATTCATAATTCGCTCTATTACAAAATGTTTAGTACGTGTATCATGTACTAAACATTTTGTTTGTTGTGAACCAACAGACGTTGTCATGTTACATGACAATGGGTCCAAAAGCCTTATGCAAAATTTTGCTTCACGTTGTTTGACCGCGATCTACTTCTAAACTTAATGGATTGTAGGGGGAACATTTTATTTTTTGTGTGCAATTATCACATTTGAGGGAGGGAATAGTTTTAGACAATATAATAGGATCAAGGATGTTTAATACGTGGCAATATGTATGCTTGAACAGATCGTTAAAGAGAGTAATATATTTTATACTACTCTGAATTTATCAAATATGTCGAATATGAGAATAGGAGATAATTGAAATGACTCCAAATTAATAAAAATGTTTTTGATGAATGAATTAAAAGTATTGAATTTAACTACTTATTTGAAAATATATTTAAAAATATTCTTTGCAAAATCAGCGTGTTTTACGCAGTAATATTTGAAATGATTTGCCAGTCGTTTTATGAACTTGATGTGATTAATTACTTTAAGTTTTTTTCATTATTTGAGCTAGATTAGATACTCTACAATATGTATTATACACTCTATCATACACATTCAAGATAATCGAATCAGTACACGAATACAGGGAATAGTAACATAATATGTTATACATAGTATCGTAATGATATAAAGGCTGTTAAGAAGCAAAAATGTAACATTTTTCCGCTAAACAAACATTTTTGTAGCTCACAAAAAGTTAACATAATATAATTTGCTCTTATATTTCAATAAGTAGTCCGTATTGAAATGTCTTTGCCTCTCCAAAAATGTGATAAAACGTCTCCGTATCTTTCTAATGTCAGACAAGTTTCACTACCTAAAGTAGCCAACAGACAACTTACAATAAGACTTCATAATACTATACATAATGTATCTCAGTTACTTTAGGTAATTAAATTTAGTATGTATAGAATTGCCTATCTGAATAAATTAATAGTCACGGTCACAAATTTTCAGGTTAGTTTGATTAGATAGTGTGCGTTCAGAAACTAGCTAAAATGTTATTGTTCTCTTTTCAATATGTAAAGGTGTACTTAAAATTATATTTAATTTAGTTTTATAACATAATGAGTGGTAATAAGTCCTAATAACTTTTTCAAGATAAATTATTAATTGAAACAAAGAAAAAATAAGTTCTCACATTCAGATTTATTGTTGATCATTTTATTATGGTTGCCCCATCGTGCATAATATATGGCACATTATAAAGGAATTATTAAAATACCTACTATCAAATGGGGTCGTGGTCTAGTTTTGATTGGGAATATGATAATTTAAACAATTCATTAAATATTATGGACGATAACAAAACTATTTTGTAACCAGTGTATATTTTTCGTTAGACACGAAAAGGATGTATTGTATAGAACAGTGGTTCCTAAGCTTTTTAATATACTCTTTATGACTTACATCAATTTTACCCAAACCTGCAGATGATTTGAATTGAGAAAAAAGTTCGGTAGATACTCCGAAGTTAGATTTATTGGAACCAATAGCATAGACTATAACTCGAATACCTAACTCATGTTTTATTGCCATCGAGCATATAACCGGAAAAGAGCGGTAGTGTAAAAACAAATTCTGCCATATTTGTACTACGACGCAGGCTGGTTCTGCACTCTGATTGGCCGAGTGATTGACCATTGATAAATGATTGGCCGGTGGAACGTACGTACAAATCACTAGTTGGGTGAATTGTTTTTACGTCCTCACGGACGAAATGGTTAGTGAGTTGTCACCAACTCACCATTTCCAAATTTAATGGCTCATTACTACTCTATCCGGTTACCTATACTATGCTCGATGGTCAGTATTTTCATAAGCCCCTATTGATTTAGGAATCATACTATGAGAACTCGATTTACGTTATAACGATAATATTTTTTTTTTGCAGACGTCTGGAGTGCAGGGTGCGTTGTCGCGGAGCTGCTTTTGGGTCAACCAATATTTCCCGGCGATTCCGGTGTTGACCAACTGGTCGAGATTATAAAGGTATCTACATTAACATTTGTTGCTCGTTTTATATTTATATACATCTTACCATTCGATAACCACGAAAGGAACGACGAAATTATTATTAAACAAAGTTAATCTTGCCTTGTTCTTTAGATACTTAATATCAAATCCGCCCGATCCTTTTCATCATACCAAATGACACATTACATTGCTGAAATGCACATCCATAACCGGAAACTTAACTTGAAGAATAGCCTGACAAAACAAATTAATTGATTCCTTTGACTGGAATACATAATCTAACAAACAAAATATATACATTGAATAACTGCAGAAAAAAAGACTATCTTGTTACGGTTTAGATCAAATCAAATCAAATCAATTATTTGCAGTAAAAGTGGTACATAGGATCAATCTATCTATCTTTGAAGTTTAAGACCATTATTGTGAACTGTTGTTTTATAATGTCACAAGGCTAACGAACATGTTCGAGATAGCAAACGCTATGCTAATCAACTGTCATCATTTATAGAAATCCCGCGGGGCATTGGGGATTCCCCGGGGGGTATGTGGGACTAAAAGGACGTAACTCTACCCAATAAATTCCGATGGTGCGCGGTGTTCTCCCTCCGTGCACAGGAAGACGGCCAAATGTTATCTAAGATAGAATTTTATTGATAGACAGAATGAATGTGTAATATTTGGTTATTTTCAGGTCCTGGGAACACCAACACGGGAACAAATACGCGAGATGAATCCACATTATACGGAATTCAAGTTTCCACAGATCAAGAGTCATCCATGGGCCAAGGTAAGATTGAGAGTGATTTTGGATTAAACTGAATATGATATAACTAGTAAAGTAAAGGGCGCATCTGGAAAGTTAAAATGTTGGTTGATTTTCACTCAAGTCAGCAATATTCTTTAAAAAATATATCTAGATCAGCTGCAAACATCAAACAAATCCATTCATTTGAAAAGTGTGAGCATTATAAAATAATTTGTTTATAATGCTCACATGTTTTATATAGTGCTCTCAATGCTATATAGAAAGTACCTTATTGAACGTTCAATAGACTAATACCATTTTATATTGCATTATTACGAACCTAATAGAATCCTGCTTATTTTATATTTTTTTTATGTAAACGTTTTACATAAATATAGTAATTGTGAATTTAAACATTTTATTTAATATAAGGAATATTACGTGAAATATTTGTGTGTGTGTGTGTGTGATGATACGTCTCCGGTCCCATGATTCAACACGCATGATTATTGCAGTACATGTTGGAGAGAATGACGATGCCCAAGTCTGCCACTGATCACCAGCGCATCAGAGTAAGAGATCGCTCTTAACATTAACTAAATGCCTTTGTTACCACGGTTTGAAGTTTATCGTGAATAAAACATGTCTTAAAATATACCCATTAATTAAAAGATCACAAATATGAGCCCTGGATAATATCTGCCTTTACATCATCTTATAAAAAAGCCTATCATGAAAATCTTTGATTGTAAAAGGACACATTCTTTGTCGCTTGTTTTAAATTTTTAAATGTTATAGAATTAGTGATCGCATAGTAAGTTACAAAAGCATGATGGTGAGATCACGACATCATGTTTTTATAACTTGTTTATTGTTTTATAGTAAAAGAGTTATAACAATTTTACACAAGGAGAGTGCAAGCAAAGGCGTGTATTTCGTAAATGACGGCATGATTTCCAAAATTAAAACCAGAAAATTATTATTTTTAACTAATCTATTTGTTATATACGTGTTAAAAATGAAGGCATTTAGTTATTTTTATTCGCATTATGAAGTGTATGCCTATAAAACGATTTTGAGAGTCTTACCATAATTAAATTTAGTTGAGACTGGTGTACACTAGTGAAGCTTCTAAATTGTTCAAGCAATAATCCTTTGCATTTGTATGTTTCACTCTTCGGCACAATTAACATAACTTCACATACAAGAAATAATAAACATCTGTGCTTGCTTATACATATGGAATAATGCGAATAAAATTTTGTTCGGATCAGTCTTAGACCGGCATGATTTAACCAGCCCTATATTATGTTAGTTGCAGTGATAGTACTTTGTCAATCTCGACTATCAAATTTTTTTTTTTTTTACGGGATAGGCAGTTAGTGATACATAATACAGTATCTTTTTTATTGAAACTAGGGTGTTTCATAAAGTGCTTATCTTATATATTAATAACAAACGAAAGCATTTAAAATTTGGTACAGTTAATTGGATAAGGAAAGTAGAAAGCTATTATATTCGTGTAATGTGCATTATAAATAAATTAAATTGTTTAAATAAAATTTAACACACTACGATACGCACATGTTTAAAGTAGAATAATGTCAATGACAAACAACAGATTAGAGAAACATTTGTTTTTTTGCTACTTTCAAACTGTGTTTGTAGTTCAATAGTTTTTATTTTAAATTAAGATATAATTTTGAATAGCATATGATGACTTAATCCAAATACCAATATAATCAAGATAATTATACTTTTGGAGATTTTTGTAATAATATGAAATCTGCTCATACTTTTCTTGTTTGTCTATCATAATTTTTTTTCAATTACAAAACTCAGTACAGAAAGTACATATAGTAATAATTATGATATTAGTTTATGATTATTAATAGTCGTGATTTACCGGTGAAATGGTCGCTGCAACTCAACAAAAATACATAATATTATGCCCTCTGGTCAGTCTTAATTGGTTTACTCTCATTACACTCGAATCTGTTTGTTGGTGTTCGGTGTGCATACTTGCTGTTTTATATAGTTTGTGGCTGGTGATAAATATTGTATAATCTCAATGGGCCAATCTATCTGCTGTAGATCTAACGAAATGTATAGGCACCCAATAATAATAGGATTTAATAATATATTTTTTGTTTCAATTTAATATTGATATTATTGTAGAAAAACCTTCTGATTCGAAATTCGAATCGTCATAAATAACAACACTAACAATGAAATATGTATAGTATGGTTGTATAGTATTCTTTTATTTTTATATACCTACAATACAGTATATGTTATACTGTACTTAAAACATCAAAATATGCATAAAAATCTATGAATATAGGCATCGTTTTCATTACAATATAACTGCAATATAACATAATGCTTTCATTTAGATCTGCCACTTTTATAAAGTTTCTGTTAAATTGGACTAAGCAAATGCGAATAATTCCTATCAATACTAATCTATTTATAATAATGATACCAACATACATCTAGCCTAATATGAAATATTTTTTTTAATAAATAGTGTAAATTTGTAATATATAAAAAATATATTAACTAAAGACGACATCGTTTGTGGACAAAAAATTCTAACATATTTCCGACGCTGACATGTTATATTTGGAAACTATCGTTTCGTTATTGTTATGTTGGTACTCGTCGTGTCGCAGGTGTTCCGTGCGTGCACGCCGCCCGACGCCATCTCGTTGGTGTCGCGTCTGCTGGAGTACACGCCGGGCGCACGCCTGTCCCCGCTGCAGGCTTGCGCACACAGCTTCTTCGACGAGCTGCGCGAACCCAACGCGCGCCTGCCCAACGGCCGCCCGCTGCCGCCGCTCTTTAACTTCACCGAGTACGAGCTGGGCATACAGCCCTCGCTCAACGACTTCCTCAAGCCGCGCGCCGCGCCCGCCGCCGACGCGCCCGCCGCCGCCGCGCACGCCGAACACGAGGCGACAGGTACGTACACGGCTCGTTCTCGTCCACGTGGGCAGGTGCGCCAGGGCTCATGAACTGATGTCACATGTACAAGGAACAGAAATAAATTTATATAAATGCATATACACACGTCCATCACGCAGTGCAGATATTTATTATTCATTATACAAACTACTTGCATTTGGCGGGTGGATGCCTAGAGTGTCCAATACCTGGACCACGCCCCAGCTAGCTCTTAAATTTATTATTAATCTATAATTTTTATTACAAACTTCAATATTAATGTTTCGGCTGCTCAACTCATGCACACGATGTGTGATGATAATGTTTGTTCCGTTGCAGGAGAGAACGCGGCCGCGAGCGGGCCGAGCGGGTCGCCGGGCACGTCGTAGAGGGCGCGCGGCGCTCGCAGCGCACCCGACGGACAGGACGCAACTCGTATTCGCGGAACCGATGTATCGATAACAGATCGATGCTTGCGTACAGGCATTTTTATTATAAATTTACTTTTACTTTTATCGTTTACCCGAGTAACCTATGTAGTGCCAATAGTACATTGAATGTAATAAAAGCGCTTTTGGACTTTTTACATTTAAATTTAGGAGCGATTTATTCTTTAACGCGTTGTAGTTATATGTGTGTTTTAAACGATATGCCACATAAAAATTTTATCGTAACGAAATTCCCATACGTCGTTGTATATTAAAATTCGCACCGGGCCCGTCCCAATGCTGTCGCTGTCGTCTTCTAGATTTATCGTTACGAGCGTGGATGCGTATTCGCAGCTCAGTATGCTATCGATGACATTATCGGTTTTCTATTTTGCGTCCCTAGTCCATCAAATGTTTCTGGTATTGAGAGTGATCATGATTACACAATCGAGTTTAGACGTAGCTCACGAGATCGGCTCGCGATTGTCGCGACATCTCTGTCCGACGCGCCGTTTTTCTCGGGCGCCTCGTGTCGGATGCGTCGCATGTACGCTGTGCGTGTCTAACGAGCTGCGTGTCCGCCATGTTTGTCTCGACATTCGTACGCCGAGAGTCGTTCGTATGCTATTTAGTGATAGTATTTTTTTTTCGTGTTGGCCATCGGGAAAATTATATGCATATAGGTGTTTTCGAAGAGTAATCGTGTGATACTGTAGTGTAATTGTCAATAAAGCTTGAGCTGTCGTAGTCGGTAAGAAGGGTAAAATCCACAGTAGATTCTAAACCGTCGCAATGTGATTACTTTGTACTTTTGTAAGCTCAAATTCCCTCCTTCTGTATGTACCTTATGCTGTTTTACTGTCGGTTATTCGCTCGCGATCATCGAATAGTTTTCGTGCCTACCTTGAACCCGATTCGGACCCTTGTAATCATAACGTTCTAAAGTCGAGGTTTTGTGTATTTTAGTAATCGTTTCGCGAAAAGGTAAAATAGTTACATGCTTGTTACGCATCATCTTTTGAGAGATAGCCACGTAGCTCGTAGACACCGAGTACTGCTCGTAAAGCAGTCGTCGGCGCGGACTCCGACGGCGACCTAGCGTTGTGTTGCATACGTGAAAGGCGTACTTGTAAATTTTTATAACTAGTGTAAACTGATCTCTCAAGATAATTTTAATATTTAACTATATCTCAGAGCATGTATTTGTATAAACAATTAAATGAATATAAATTTTTAGACTTAATCGTCATAGATTGGTTTATTTTGTGTAACAACCTTCGGGTATACGTCTACTGTTGTGTACCTCACCCTGTGGAAACGCTGTATGTAATGTATTTAATAGCACTGTCGGTGTCCTATTGTAACGTCATAGTTTTTCGATAATATTGTATTCTATATTCAATAAATGGTATTTCTGCTATGTAAAATTTGTCATTGAGAACGCATTACTAGTAGTCATTTATAAAAATACTATGTTATTATAATTAAATTTCATTGTCATAGTTTTAAGTATTTGAGCGATTTCATTTTGCACTTCGAGTTGGCATGCAATTACAAATTAGGATGGTATTAAATCTCTAAGTATAATTATATTAATAAATTTAATTCACGGTTTAGATGTAGCCTAATCGCGTAAGCTGCGGTGTGGCTTGCACCGAATGTCGAAGCACCGTTAAGCAGCTGGAAGTGGCAAATTCAGACCATCCTTCTACTGGTCTCCTTCTACTCCTAAGAGTGACACTTCACCTATTGTGTTTCAATAACACGCCGCTCAAACGGCCCGGCCGACGGTAGGCGGTACGTCCGCGCACGCCCGCGGCCACGCCCACTGCGCGCGGTCACGTATACATCCATCCGCGGTCACGTATATAATATACGCTCGTATTACTACATATTTGTATGTACTAATTACTTATAAATTTTAGTGTACTAAGAGGTATAAGGCGCTCGGCGCTCGATTTGAAATCACACATAGTGGAGCTTAGTTGTCGTCCCTGCGGCTGTTATTTTGCTGACACCTTTATGATTCGTGTAAATATATTATAATTATTATCTATGGTATGACTTATTTCGGTAGGGGCGGAGGCGCTCCGGAGGATTCAGTAAGGGTTACGATAGTATAGATATTGCATATTTTATTAAGTCTTATCTAATATGAATTTTGTAATCGACGTTGCTTCTGAAGACCCTCTTTGTAAAAAGTTAAGACATACTAGTGACCTGAACGTTCGGAGCGATGTTATTGAAACGTCTATATCCCACTGAATTCTCACTTTCACGATTTGCGTGCACGTTTACTACATGAGAATATCCGGTTAAATTATTTCGAAATGGGGTTGACTTATATAAATTATTTAAAGTAAAAAAAGAGTTTTCTTATTGCTAGTACTGTAATAATAAATTTAATAGTGAGTGAAATTTGTATTTTGTTTTAATTTGTTTTACAGAATTTGAATACATCGTAACACCCATATCGTTGTTAGTTATGAATGAAAATAACATAATTATAAAAGTAAATATTAAATGAATAGTAGCATGGTTTTTTATTTTACATCTAGAGGACCCCATTTTTCCTTTTGCTTAATGCGTATTTTTAGATGTTGCATGCTATTATATTTTTTACCACTAGTACCATTTATTAGAATATTGGCTATATTCAATATATCTATGAAAAAAAAAAAATATTTTTACTATTGATTTTATATTTTTTACAAATCCTCTCTTACGACATGGGTCTTCATGTCGAAGTTGGCGAAACATAATATACCTACATTTTACGTTTGACCTGCTTGTTAATAAATCTCGAATTTTCCAATGTTTTAAATCTTCTAAGACTTTGTTAATATTTATATTTAATACGATGATTGTAGATGCTAAAATGTATTGAAATGCATAAATACGAAAATATTTTTTGGAGTTCAATAATACATTAGGCCATGACAAAATCGGATTATCTTGGTATTTATTCATCATCATCATTAAATTGAATTAAATAAAGAATTTAATGAAAGTATTGTTCATGTATGTAATATTATGAAAGGTTTATAAACCCTACCGACAGGATCCCATTAAACAGGTATTGGCGAAGCGGGAGACTTCGACGGAGACGGGAAATGGCCCAACCACGTCGACAACTTTCTGAAAATACTACTTTAGTAAGCTATCAATGATCGAAACGTGTGAAAAAAGGTGGAGGCATTTGTCCAACAGCTGGACAGTGAATTCTAGAAAAAACTTACTCAATAACATGTTTTAATGTGATCATTCTACCAATATTATTAACACGAAAGATTGTATGTATGGATGTTTATTGCTCTTTGATTCAAACACAGTTGAATAAATTTAACAATAATATTCATAGCTTCGTCACTATCATCATCATCAGCTTTTATCCGTTCTTGTCCCTTTCCTACAATGAAATTGAAGAAATAGCACCATCCATGGCATAGCACACTCCATAGAACGTCGAAAAAATTAGAGGCCAAGTTTCGGACCCGTAGGTCATCACGTGGACAACCCATAGGCTAAAGATTTTCATCTTCAAACTCCGTGGTAGAGTGAACGTAAAAATATGGCTAGGCACCCTGAATGCTGCACATCTCAATGGATTACAGACTTATAATAATATAGCTTAAGGCCGTAATAAAAACAAAACAAAAAATATATTTTTTTAAGACACAATCTAATCCTGTCGCAAATATCAGCTATAAATAATATTGTAGTAATCATATTATACTTCTCTTACTGGGCCCAGCTCCGATCATAAAAGAGCTTTGTTAGAAAATGAACCTAGATTATTAATTAATGGCAATGTGGGTTTAAGTTTCAATCACCATGTCAAGCTTTATATATTCTGCTCTGGCAGATGTCTACATAAGCATTAGGAAAAATTGCAAAGGAACCTGCCTGCCTGACCACGTTGGCCGTTGTCTATGAACGTGAACAATTAAAATCTTGAAACTTAGCACGCAAGTCTTTCGTTCAGGAATCATACACGTAGCAAAGCGCTTTTTACTGCACTGGATAGTAGTGACACCATTTCTTCGGTAAGCAGGATTGCTATAATATGTAGAATATACTAAGATTTTAGTCTGAAATTATAAGTCGATGATCTCGCGTCGGAGAGTTTTAATAATAATCATCATTTGATTATACTACATTTTTATGCAGCAAAATAAGTATACACAAAACAAAATAATACTAGAATCATCAAAGTGCTTTTCCGTACAAAAATTAAAAATGTTCTACAAATATCAAACATGATTATCACTTTTCACACTTTGCAGATACTTAAAGTACCTTAATATTCAACAGTATAACAGAGGCTAGAAAATGGAAATGCAAAAAGCAAATTATATCCCAATGTAAACGGATTTTATACTCAAGTTATTTGATATGACGTGAACCTCTACTGCACTGAAAATATGGGTTTTCTCAAATATATTATGTCGACAGAAATAGACAGTGGTTTATCATCATCAGGAGGATAAGAACCATACTTATTTTATATATATTACAATATAATATTATTAACTCACTATAGAGATAAAATAATATAAAGTAAAAGACTGATCATCAGCAATCCGAATACGTCCGTAAATATATACTTATGTATATTTTAAGGACGCGTTTACGAATCAGACGAAATTATGCTGTTTTTCTGTACCGTTTGTAACAAAAGTACACAAAATCATATATAAAAAATATTTATTTCATATAGAATGGTTCTTTATCTACAAGGGTAACGCATATTTTTTTGATAAATGTTGCTTTTTTATATAGTAATCAACGTTCTTCCATTACCATTTTCCACGAAACGAACGAAATCGATTAGAATTACGGTACCCTTTTGGTCTAATATCCACATTTATTAAGGTTTTTAAAAAATAGTAGGAGCAGGGAAGTATGTTCAATTTTAAATAAAGGACAAGAAAATAACCCAAAAATGCTAAAAATAGTCTTAAAAAAAATAAAGAAGATAACTAATTTTTTTACCAATTTTGCTACTAAAGATGAATGTTATTCCATTGCATTAAGGTTTATTTTATCGTTGTCTCTGTCTTGATTTCTTTTACATTTTTGAAATGAGAACTCAGTCCGCGCTCGGCCGCGGTTCTGGGTGGACACTGCGTCGCCTGTCAGCAGCAATTCGACTCAAAAAACATCGCGATTTATTGTTGTTATTGGATACTTTGGATTGGATTTGATACTTTACAATATTTTTTTTATCACAATATATTTTTATGGAATTGATTTATTTCATATACATAGGTAGACGAAATGTTGGTTGGTCATTATAACCAGGTGGGAAGAAGTTCTCTCTCGACGTTTGCTCACTTATCATCATCATCATCATCATAATCATCATCATCATCATCATCATCGTCAGCCTAAATCAGTCCACTGCCGAACATAGGCCTCCCTCAATGAACGCCAAGATGACTGATCCCGTGCTATGCTAAGGCAGCAGTGCTGCCGATGCGACTTCATCATCATCAGCCTAAATCCGTCCACTGCCGAACATAGGCCTCCCTCAATGATCGCCAAGACGACCGATCCCGTGCTATGCTGAGGCAGCAGTGCTGCCGATGCGACTTCATCATCATCAGCCTAAATCGATCCATTGCCGAACATAGGCCTCCCTCAATGAAAGCCAAGACGACCGATCCCGTGCTATGTTGAGGCAGCAGTGCTGCCGATGCAACTTCTTCATCATCAGCCTAAATCCGTCCACTGCCGAACATAGGCCTCCCTCAATGAACGTTAAGACGACCGATCCCGTGCTACTCAATGAGGCAGCAGTGCTCCCGATGCGACTTCATCATCATCAGCCTAAATCCGTCCATTGCCGAACATAGGCCTCCCTCAATGAACGTCAAGACGACCGATCCCGTGATACTCTAATGAGGCAGCAGTGCTACCGATGCGACTTCATCATCATCAGCCTAAATCCGTCCACTGCCGAACATAGACCTCCCTCAATGAACGTCAAGACGACCGATCCCGTGCTACTCTAATGCGGCAGCAATGCTGCCGATGCGACTTCATCAGCCTAAATCCGTCCACTGCCGAACATAGGCCTCCCACAATGAACGTCAAGACGACCGATCCCTTGTCACTCGCAAACAAATAGATATCATCATCATCAGCATCAGCATCAAACTTCATCCATCCACTGTTGAATAAAGGCCTCTCTCAATGAACACCAAGACGACCGATCCCTTGCCACTCGCAAAAAAATAGATATCATAATCATCATCATCATCATCAAACTTCATCCATCCACTGCTGAATATAGGCCTCCCTCAATGAGAACACCAAGACGACCGATCCCTTTCCACTCGCAAACAAATAGATATCATCCGATGATGAAGTCACGACGGTTCATCATCATCAAATTTCATCCATTCACTGCCGAACATAGGCCCCCCTCAATAAACGTCAAGACGATCGATCCCGTGCCACTCGGATCAGGCAGCAGTGCTGCCGATGTGACTTCATCATCATCTGCGATCGCCAATGCGCCTGCTCAGCGTGGCAATTATGAGCCCCCCCCCCCCTCAAGATCAATTACAGATATCAGTTTACTTACATATTATAATATATAATTATTTATTATATATATAATATATTTAATATACTAATTCTAAGTAAAAAGATAAAATATAATTTTGTGTTATAAATAATAAAAATAACAAATATTTGTAAAGTATCAAATCCGTTTACTTGACTACTATTCCCGCACGCAAGCGTGCGTATTGCGCGGGTGCGCGTGTGTGCGTGACTTTTTCAATGTAGTTGTTCGATTCTGTACCTATCAAGTTTGTAAACGCGTCCTTAACGACTTATGCGCAATAGGGAAACGCAAAGGACTCTAGTCCATACATACATTTGTAGAAATAAGTAAAACGTAGTGTTTATATCCTCTTTGGAAATAAGGAGCAACGAGAATTATGGAGAGCGGCAGGAAGTGTTGGAGCGCGCGCTTGTGTTTTTCCTGTTACCTATTTTATTCAAATGGAGTGTTTTTCTATAGACTTTCTTTCAAAAATTCATTCTATATATTTTGTGATTGGTTGGCGAATATTGCGGAGAACTGTTCTGGCTGTTTTATATAGTATTTGTTTTAAAAAATTAATCCATAATAATATAATATGATTGGTAGTGAATATTGTGATGCCGTTTCTCCAAATTACAGACAAAAGGTAGTTTAAAATAATCTTGATACTCGACATTGGCAAAGCATTGAGTGCAGGTCATTAAAACAAAACGAGAAATGTCACTTTGACATTAATCACTTGTTTATCATCTGCCAGTTGTCAAAATAATCACTAACAATCAAATCCGCAAATTACTCCCTAAAATAAAAATAAAGACCATTTATTTATATATACATTTCAGCACATAATTTAGTAGTTATTAAAGCTTACGATTAAACCAAATATGATTAATTCATATTAGGGAGTTTTTTATGTGTAACATAATAAAATAATCTTGGAAAAAGTGATAATAACTTTTTGTAATCATGCATGAGGCGTATGAGGTGTCTCATTTACTCAATTCTACATTTCAAATAGAAACTATAGCTGCTTATGGTACGTGTACTTTTTTATTATTACATTCTACAGTACACTGACAATGATCTGATAAATTGATATATTATATTTTATGTTGCATTTAAATCATAATTTTCAGATGGAAATCTGTTTTTGGGCACACGTCAGGGCTCATTATTGATGTATTCTCTGTCTCTTAATAATGAAACACAAAAGTATGAATTGCAAATGCTTCATTATCATAAAAACTTTAGCAAAAAACCTATTCAGCAAATTGAAGTAATCCCAGGTAAGTTTATCATAATGAAGTAAACACTTGCTTCCTGAAGCTATTATTTAATTATCCAAGTTATAAGTAAAAAATTTGACTAGTAACAATTAACCATCTACAATTTTGCATCAATGTTATGAAACCAAGACTATGTTTACTTAAGGACCCTTAAAAGTGTAACAGTATCTAATTGGATCATCATATCTTTTACCTCAGAATAAGTTAGTGAGTTCATAAGAAGTGTTTAAACATTATTGTTCTATAAAATTTTGAATTGTATGATTTTTTATATCCTACAGTAGCTAACTCGTATGTACCTGTGCGTTTAATTCTTTAATGTGTTTTTTTTAGAGGATAAACTTTTGATATGTCTGACTGATAATATCCTCTCTACACACCATATTAATGGAGTTAATGTGACATTAGTACAGTCATTTGCTGACACAAAAGGAGCATCACTATTTGCAATAGATAGAAAGGTAAGTTTGAAAATAATTTATATATTAGTATCTATAGCACATAAGTATCTTAACACACATCTACAAGGCGATATATTATAATAAGCTAAAATCACATTTATTTATAACAGGCTTATTCAAAATGGATGTGTACATATAATATATATTTATATAAAATTCTTAAACTTATTACCTGTTTTACTGTTTCCATTCTTAGTACCTGTAACACAAATTCTTATGAGCCTACTACAGCAAAAGGTTAATGCAATGTGATTGTTGGATAATATTTTTTATTCCAGTCTGCCACATCAATCACAGGACAGTCTAATTCAGTAGTACAACTTTGTGTTGCTGTAAGAAGAAAACTTCTGCTTTATTGTGGCAAGAATGGGGAATTCAAGAAACACATGTTTGATTTTACAGTGGCTGATGTACCAAAAGTATTGGCCTATGGTAAACAATATTTGTGTGTGGGCTTTAAAGGCGAATACACAATGTTTGATGTAAGTATCTGGCTTTGTTTGTTTGAAAATTATTTTCAATATTATATGTATGATTTTCTTTGTTTTTTGTATGCTAAGTCTAGGTCTTAAGAGATCGGTGTTGGCCATGATTAGAACTATCTGGAACTAGCCTAATCAACACATTGATGTGTTGCATAATACTTTTTCATGTTCATATGTTTAAATCCGCAATTTCTTTAATTTGCAGCTCACTTCACGAAAGCCTGAAGAATTATTTCCTACTAGCAGTTCTAAATCACTGGAACCAACTATTGCTAAATATTCTGAGACTTCATTTCTACTTGGCCGTGATAATACTTCTGTACTTGTGGCTGAGGTTGACGAGGAAGAAATTAAGAAGAATATGAAAGAGAAAGATGCATCTAGTTCTGGTATATTACAGAAATTATATTGAATGAATTTACAAATGCACCAAGAAATACCATCATATCATAGGCAACACATGAATGAGTTGCCTTTACTTTTGTGGAAACTTGTTTATGTTTATGACAATCCACTTATTATCTAGTGACTTATTTGCCTTGCTTGCTTAACAGATAAACATTATAAAATTTTATTATAAGTGCAACTTCGAATAGAAGTAACTTTCTAACATGCCAAACAGTGTTGAAGCTTGCAAGTTATCAATTTAATATAATATGCTTATAAATCCATCTTTATTATTAGGCATTAGTGTATATTATAATCTACACAGTCTTTATAAAGTAAACAATAATCTTGTCATTTATATCATTGTATATTATATTATTTTTTAGTCTGTTTGCCAGTTTTTTGAAACTGGCAAACAGACTAAAAAAAAATGTTTTTAAGCAGCATGTTCCATTTGGTCTGAAATAAAGGCTTATTATTATTATATTATATGAAATATTTATACATTACATACATTTATTTGCAGAGCCTACCTTCGGTCGTGAAAGTAATGCCGTTTCTGGAGAGGAAGCAAAAAAAATTGAGATTAAGAAGACTATTAAATGGAAAGAAGCACCAACTGCCGTAGGTAATAATTATCTAATAATAATAATTATCGATATATTTGACACTGTGCATTATAGTTGACTCAAATACACATTTACAAACATCAATAGATATTATAGTTTTTCTCTACACATGTAAAACAAATAACTGTTTTGTTGTATGAAGTCAATTTTCTATACCTGTACCAGTTGTTGTGTAGATTATGTTAATAAATTTTAATTTACTTGTCATTTTAATTATTCATTATAATAAATAATTAAACAGGCCAGCACTAAGCACTGTTCCATACAGCTTATATTATTTCTAAGTGTTATTTGATGGTTAGAAATAATTATGCTATTGTTGTAGTGTGGGATGAGCCATTCCTTCTGGGACTGTTGCAAGACAACAAGATAGTTGTGCAGACGGTGGAACCAAGTTTATTTATTCAAGAATTGTGTGATATTAACAAGGCAAGACTGATGTATAGGTGAGTAAGTAAGCTGCTTAAAAATATAATGAGAAAACGAAGGCAATCGCTTCATGCATGCATGCACTCGCACTACCCCACTAAAACCACTGCGTGAGCCTTCAGCCGCTATCTGAGGGACCCGGATTTGCAGGCGAGTGGAAACCCTCGGCGACAGACTGGTTCCGGCAAGACCAGATTCTCCACAATAGGGGGACTGGCCGGCTACCACTTGGCAGTCACCACAACGTCGTGTCTTTAGCGGAGCCCGGGTATCCATCCCGAGTCCGACACAAGCACAGGAGTGTGGAAGTAATTTGTATATACTGTGTATCAAATACTAAATTAATTCTCATAATATGTGACTGTGAAGTACGGTTGTGTAAAGCTACATAACCGTACCTTATACATTGTGTATATTGTTGCAGGTGTAAGCGCGGTCTGATATTCGTGGCGTCCGTGGGTCAGGTGTGGTGCGTGCGGTCGGTGGATGTCACCGCGCAGAGGCAGCAGTTGCTCAGGGACAAGCAGTTCCAGATAGCCATTGATCTCACCGTACGTATTTTGACGTGATAACGCCTTATAGAACAATAAACGCTGGCTGCACGCAAGAAGAAGCATGACTATTGCTCACGTTACCAAAACCGAGCGCGCAACAAGCGATAGAGAGGCACAATCGGCCTAAGCGTTCGGTTTGTCATGCATTGTGATATTATCGCATAGCTAAAATTATCGTCGGTAAATGACTTTATAGAAAAATATATATTTTTTTGTAATAATATTTGAACGAATCTTACTATATTATATTGGTATATAAATAGGTAAAATAAAGCAATTGCCTCTTTCTCCTGTATCAAATTTTGTTTGTTGACTTAAGGCTAATTAGCCTTAGTATAAAATAAAATAGGTACGAATATAACAGTTTAACATTCGTATTTTTTTATATAATTTGTCCGCGAAACAGCTTAGCTAAACTGTGAAGTTGACAAACAGTATACTAATAATTAGCTATTTGCTTTAACACAGTCGTTATAAGTTAAGTAACTCTAATTACGGGCATCAATTGTAATTTAAGATTGATTTGAATTACTAAAATTATATCGTTTTATTTTCTTGGTGTTAAAATAGTTGTTTATAAAATATACACTCTAAACTCGCTATGTTAATGTTTGTTTTATGGGAAATACTTTCAACACTCTTTGAGATTAAATAAATAAAAAAAAGAAAGAAAGAAAAACCTGCGATTGGTGTGTTAGCTTACCAAAATTTTCATTTTTTTCTAGAATCTATCAGAAAGTTCAGAGGAAGAGAAGAAACAAACGATACATTCCATACAAATGCTCTTCGCTCTCGAGCTATTCGACAGTAAAGAGTATTCTAAGTCCATGAAGGAGTTCATCAAACTGAACACAGACCCCGCTGACGTCATCAAACTCTTCCCCGAGCTAGACAACAAGCCAGGGTCGGAGAACAATAGGAAGCTGAAGGGAAAGGACTTGGAGAACGCGTTGAGTGCGTTGATAGAGTATCTGGTAGAGTTGAGACTGAAGATCGGACAGAAGTCGGACGCGAGTGGAGAGGACACGCCCAGCCAGAGAAACGACGCGCAGCAGCTGGAGTTAATTGACACTACTTTATTGAAATGTTATTTGCAGGTAATGAATTTAAAGTATTTTTAAGGTTTCTCGAAACGCTGTTAGGATTACTTCGTTCTTCGTCTCCTTATCAGACCACGGAAAGCTATCCTAGAAGCTCTATTTAAATAGAGCCATGAAAAGCGAGATTGTATGTCAATCAGCAACATAAGTGGCGGGAAAAATCTGAAAACTATAAATTTATGGCATTCTCGGCGTGTAAGTCTAACGATACTGACGGATGAGACTCTGTTTTAGTATAACTTGTTTTACTACGTGCGTGCGTGCGTGTGTGAGGTAAAGAAAAGTATAGTGAAGCCTATCTTAAGTCACAGGGGCGACGCTAACCTTTTTTTTAGGCAAACTTGCAAACGAGACACTTGATGGTAAGTGGTCGAAGTTGCCTATGAATATGTTCACTCGTTATGTCACATAATATGTCAACTAGTTTATGAACTAGTTTAGCTGGAACTAGGCCAGGTAGCATATTGAGGTGTTGCTTATTATTAGACACGAGATGTTAAGTTTCGAATCTCAATGATAGTGTCTAACACGGCCTGTCTTGCTCTTCTCAACGAAATACAGCGAAACTGTTTCACATCCAAAGTTAAATTGGCAACACTTTTATTTTAAAACCAGCGTCGCCGCATGTCTCCCACCCATCAACTCTACACAAGCAGAGCTACTCACTGTTTAGAAGATGCAGATAAGTCTTTAAACAAAAAAACGCCTATAGCCGACTTGCATAGGTGGGAGTGATAACGCAGGCAAGATGTATTTGTGTGTATGACGTATGTATGAAGTAGTTTTAAGCATCAAGCGTTTCATTTGTGCCCTAACTCTCTGCTGCTTGCCAGAGCAGAATAAGAACACCATACATATCATTGCCCTAGCTCTCTGCTGCTAGTCAGAGAAGAATAGGAACACCATACATATCTACTTATATCATTTTAGACCAACGACGCTCTAGTGGCTCCACTGTTGCGCCTCAACAACTGTCGTTTAGAAGAGACTGAGAGGACGTTACTCCAGCACGGCAAGCACTGCGAGCTCATCATCCTATACCAGTACAAGGGGCAGCATATGAAGGCGCTGCAGCTCCTAAGGGACCAGGCCAAGCAACCAGACTCCAGCCTGAAGGGGTATGATAGGACCAAAAAGTACTTGCAACAGCTCGGTAAGTATCGACAGAATAAATAAAAATATCTTTATTTCGTATTGCATTGTTGTAACCACTCGTACGCATAATTTATAATTAAAAAAATGAAATTTTACATTTGGGTTGTTGCAAGCAGTCGTAAATGGAAATCGTGCGACTGACTTGACGACTAGCGAGATCACGTTTTTACTAATGAGCTTATAAATCTTTAAAAAAAACTACAATATCCATGAGTCACGTCCGGTTACCGAAAGGCTAATCAACGCAAAAATTAACAAGTCAAATCTCTTGTTAAGTGTCTAATGAGTTGCTAGAAGCATGGTTAAATTATTTAATTTGGTCAGCCTGTCAGTTGATATAGCCACTACAATGAAAAGCTGTCAAAGTTGACTCTAGAATCGTAATCGTATCATATCGTGTTAACAGCCATTAACAGCCATGTTAGTTGACATACACTTTGACCAACGTTTCAGAAACCGTTCGTTAGAGAGAAATAAACCTTTAAGATCTGATCACCTGTCCTTGTTCTTTAGTCTGTACTATTTATGGTTTAAAATTTTTAGGCGCCGACCATCTTAATTTAATATTCAAGTTCTCCGATTGGATACTCAAAGAGCATCCCGAGGAAGGGCTGAAAATATTTACAGAAGACATAGTGGAGGTTGAAAGCCTACCTCGGCCGAAGGTTCTAGACTTTCTCCTCAGAGAGCACGAACCTTTGGTGATACCGTATTTAGAACACGTGATACACACGTGGAATGATAACAACGCTTGTTTCCACGATGCGTTGATCAGTATGTACAGGGAGAAAATAACGGATAAGAAGGCCAATTCAACGGAAGAAGAACTGCAGCATATAAAGTCGAAGTTGGTCGCGTTTCTAGAAAAGTCCTCGCACTACACGCCCGAGCGGGTGATACTGCACTTCCCGAACGACACGCTGTTCGAGGAGAGAGCCATTATATTGGGCAAGCTTGGAAGGCACGAGCAGGCTTTAGTCATATATGTACAGATTTTAGGTGAGTTACAAAAATGCAAAAAAAAAAAACAATAGAAATAAATATATAATTTTTTATTTTTATGCTTCTAGTCTATAAAAATAAATAAAATTGGTAATTTCAACGTAACATCTTCTAGCTATATGCATATGATATACGTTGCTCACATAAAAAAATAAAATTTTCAAATGTTTTGTTTCTCTGTTAATTCCGGCAAATCTCTGAAACAGCTGGGCTGATTTTGACGGGTCTTCCACTGGCAAATAGCAAATGTCATGTTGGAGTAAGTTGGGCTTTAAAAATAATCATCGTTAATCTGGATACAACTGTAAATTGAAATTAACGCGGATCACCCGCGTATTTAGTATATCTAAAAATCTAATAAAATATTTTAGAAAATATCAGTAAAAGTAAAAAAAAATGTTGATGTAACATTTGTTTTTTTTTTTTAACTTTTATTAAACACATATTTTAGAAAATATCAGTAAAAGTAAAAACAAAACACATGTTGATGTAACATTTGTTTTTTTTTTTAATTTACTGATATTTTCTAAAATATTTTAATATATTTTTAGATAGACACACATGTCACTTTTACCATTATGGTTTAAGTTACCTGGTACTCTACCAAATTGTTTCACGTTCGCAGGCGACGTAGAAAGAGCGATACGTTACTGCGAGAACGTCGGCGACAAGTGCGACAAAAACGTAGACGTATACGTCATACTGATGAGGATCCTCATGAACCCAGACCAGAGCGCGCTCGTGGGGCCGTTGGCCAATGTACAGAGACACCCCAACTCGAGGAAACCCGATCTCGAGACGGCTCTCAGCATACTGGAGAAGCATGCTGATAAAATATCTCCCTTAAAGGTAAGGTTTGAATATTTTTCGCTGTATATTATTTTATATTGTGTGTTCTAAATCTTTTATTCAAAACCAAAATATAAGACTTACGTCTTTTATAAATAAGATGTGAATTTAAGGATACGGTTGGTCTTAGTAACAGGTATTAGTTTGTTTGATCTTCTTTCCCAAAGGAAAGAAGAATTGTAATATGATTTATCACACTATGTTAAATTGCAGGCTCTGTCGGTTTTGCCGGACTCAGTGCCGCTCGCCCGCTTGAAACACTTCCTGGAGAGCGCGCTGGAGAACCAACTCACAGTGCGGCGCCGCACGCAGGTGCTCAAGGGGCTGCTGTACGCCGAGCACACGCAGGTAACAGCGTCCGCACACGCACATGACCCCGCCCACACGCGCGTTTTACCCCGCCCCCTGCAATTTCAATTGACGCGCATAAGCGGTAGAACCATCTTAAATGTCGTGATATATAAATTTATATTATCTGATTTCATCTTTCGACATTCATTTTTATTAATTACAAGCCGATGCCCGCGGCTTCGCACGCAAATAAATCATTTTTTTTAAATGTATTCCTTTTAATGGATGTATAATTCTACGAGAATGTGTAGAAAGTTTTATAATGATCGATTGAATAGTTTTCGCGTGAAAGCGTAACAAACATCTCAACTTTCACATTTATAACAATAGTAAGAATGAATTCTAATATATCACGTGTGTCGGGCGTCCAGTGATGGCCATTTCATGTTGTTATAAAATATGATATATATTCTAAAGGTACAAGAGATGAAGCGCTACCACGAGTCGAAGAGTCTGGTGATCCACGACTACAAGGTGTGTCCCGTGTGCAAGAAGCGCTTCGGCAACCAGAGCGCCTTCGTGCGGTACCCCACCGGCGATGTCGTGCACTACTCCTGCCGCCTCGACAAGTAACACAACGGAAACATCTTATATGTGGATTACAGATGTTTTTTCGTCTTTAATTACCATTCTGGTCAAAAAAGTCTTGTTAAGACCAGACTATGTTGAAATGTCGACCTCTTAAATAGTTTTAGGGCCTGCTTCACCACTTCCTGATAAGTGCCGGATAGGCTATCCGCAACATATTTGACAGATACTCCATACTCTATCTGTTGGATAACTGGTGGATAGCCTATTCGGCACTTATCAGGAAGTGGCGAAACAGGCCCTTAATGGAATAAAAAACGTCTATCAATTAAAAAGATCTCGTATCAATCTTGGAATCTTATTTAGTATATCTGGCCTTGTCAGTATAGCTAGTACATCGGTGAAGAAAAACCTAGTTTCTTGTGAGAAAACTGCATGAATAATATATTTGTAGCTATACTAAATATTTTATTATCACAAGGCCTATGTTCAGCCGTGGACGGATGAAGGCTGATGATGATGATACATAATTTGTAACTATAAAAATGTGCTTTAATTCAAAATGTTTTATTTTAACGTTTTTGGCTGTTTTAAATATTTATATAATAGTATGTAATATCTGAACAAATATAGTATAAATAATTTATATACTTGTTAGATTATAACTTAATTCTCTTACTTCTGATCTCCAAGAGGAATTTGAACTAATCGTAAACCTTAAACTGTTATTTACATAATAAATAATTCAATTCAAATTGTTTTTTTATAGGAAATATAAAATACATGCGCTTTGTAAAGTTAATATATTAGGCCTCCTTTCTCATCATTTCTCGTCATTTTCTCAACGTGTATCCATTAAATTGTAATTTACGTGTATGTATATTATACGAAATGTAAAAATATTATTATGTATAAACATTTTGAAGAAGTAGTTCGTTTTTTTTTTATAATTCCTTTCTTCAATCTCTGGCTGCGCATAGACAGCAACGACCACTCCACGGACATAATTATGAAACTGATCTCATCCAAATAGCTACTGATTCTGCGCTGTAGCAGATTCTATGCGTACAAATAATAATATTTGGGGATTTCAACCCCCATCATAGCGTTCAGACGATCACGTGGTCATGAATCTAATCTCGACTTTACTTTAGATATATCCTGACTCTGTCTGTACTGTGAGCAACGATGGTCCAGTGGTGGACGGACTCGGCCTCTTATACGAGAGGTTCCGGGTTCAACCCTGACCCGTCCGTGTGTGCCTTGAAATAGGTTTTTCTAAATTTCTAAGTGCACTCCAAACACGAGACCATCGTTCGCTCATCGGTAAAGGAAAACATCGTGAGGAAACCTGCATGCCTGATAAGATTGAAAGTCTTTGAAGGTATGTCAAGTTCACCACCCCGCACTGGGCCAGCTCCTCGCCTGATTTCGAGGAGGAGACCCGTACCCAGCAGTGGGACATACAAGGGTTGATACTTTACTTTTTTTAATATTCTGACTCAGTTGGTAATGTCGCCAAAGCAAATCCCTTATGTGGAAGATTGTATGCCATCTCTGTTGGACCTTCTGCTGACCTTAGATCCAGACGGCTATGTGTTTTTCTTGTATGCTCCACTTGACTCATTTAACCATTCAATCACGGAGACGTTACGCGGCAACCACCGATATGTTATTGTAAGTCGGCTGATTGTAAGGGTGTATGCAGTATGATCCATTCATAGGGCTAAAGCTTATCGCGGGACAGTGTCGTTGGCCTACACTGTAATGGAGAAGACCTCGAGTCTTTCTATTTTCAGCCAATCGGATTTTGATTAACCAAGGAAAATAAAGCGGAAGATCTCTCAATGTGAAACTTTTTACCGAATACGTGCTCTAAATCCGTCCTTCAGCATTTTTACCGGCACTCTTTTTCATCAGGCGTCGTCTTAGCTTTGTAGAAGATCGCTTTAGGGAGTGTAAATGTGTTAACGAATTATCGATGACCAATGGGGTTGTTTTCGATTGACATTTTCATTTCGATCCTCTGGCATTGCAGAGATGTGGGATCACATTACACTTTTTATCGTATTCGTCATGGAGAAACCATAATTTTCCTTACAGTTTAGCTTTAGGACGGTATTATTTAAAATAGAAATAAGAATATAAGTACCTATCATTTCTTTCACAATGCTCATCAATCTAGGGCATTTACAAGACAAACAAATTAGTTTTTAAAGCGCTTGAAATTTCCATCATATCAATCGCTCACATCACCAGGGGGCCTAGCTAAAATGCCATTAAGAAAGCGCTTCGCTAAAAGTTCGAAAATGATGAAATGTATGGGATTGACATAAGGCTGCGCTTAATCACGTGGTCCATCCTATACATTTTATTATTTCGAACTTCGCTAACGCTTTCTTTCTCATTGGCCACTCCAAAGAGACACCCACGATCCATTGTACCCCAGTCCCCAATATTGTTATCCGAGTAGGACTGAATTAGAATTTAGAATACAAATAAAGTTCCACAGTTCTCTAGTCCGAAATTCGGACTTATTTCAAAATCGCTGCTTTCGTCGGGGCCCCCCATCCCAGTGCCCATTGCCCCGATTGAGAAAGGGGGCAATTTATTATAATAACCCCATATAAATGCTATAAAAAAAACATACAGTCGAATTGATAACCGCCTCCTTTTTTTGAAGTCGGTTAAAAATAAACGCTGTTTGTATGTTTACTTAGGTACAGCAACGCAGTTATTTGCCATTGTAACATTTTATTTAGGCCCCAAGGCCGTGCGGCATTAGATATAGATGTGAGATTCTAACGATTGCCATTGCCATAATGAAAAACAGACCTTATAACAAGATTATTCAGGTACTATAATTAAATTGGATTATTAATGATTACATTTTTTTTATAAATGAAAATTTTGAACTGTTTCCATAAAGGGTTCCATCGGTACCGGTGATGTTCCGTAAAACAGCTTTATCTTCTGATTTTCAAACCTGTGCGTCGCGGCGAGCGAGCTCCCAGAAATTAGTGTCTTGATGCACGAGATTTATATCTCGGTAAAAGATACCTCCCATAAATTAAAATATTTTATGAAAGACACATTGGAAATACGGCGTTCCTTACAGGTATTTCAGAATAACAACATGTAAAATTTGTAGTACATATTATTTGGAAAAGATTAATTGCACTGAGCTTGTTTCTCCGGTTCTCCTCATTGCGTTAGCCTTGCGTTAGGTGGTAGATTCGATTGACGTTCAAAAAGATAATTCGTTAGTACCATTTTGAATTTAAAAAATGTTTTTTTTACGCCATAATGAGATAAACGAGCAGATTTTGTTCTTAAACATCCCCCCAATCAGATATTTGCATTACTCTACTTTTCGCCATCCCCCAAAATAGACCATCGAAAACTCACAAACCGCACGAAAAACGACAGCATAGCTATCACTTTATGCCAATACTATGCGAGTGAAAAGTCGTGCTGCTATTTCGTTGAAATCTTTGAACTGAAGTGAGAAAAATAGAAGCTTTGAGAAGCTCTCAATCTGAATGGACTACATAAGCTAGCCGGCTAAGCTTAGGCTAGGTTAGTAAAGTAATGTTTGACTAGTATTCAGTAATAGTATTAATTATCATAGCTTATAAATCAACTTAGTAGATTATAGTATAGTAGATAGAGAACTTCGTAGGTTTTTATTAAGTTAGTAAACCGGTCATGTAAACTACCTATGAAACTCCGATCCAAAGCCTCTTAATTTATAATTAACTTCAAGTTAAAGCGTAAAAACATGGCGATCAACGAACCTGTCGATTACTTAAATGTAGGCTTCTATTTGACATACATGCTGTTGTTTTTTCTTACCACTGTAAGTTGTGATGACGGCTTATAATGGTCGCTCCTTACGTATACCAATTGGAAGTCTTCAGCGCCTTTTGGTGCTAATAATAATAACTTAATTATAAGTCTTACATTCTGATTCTGATATACTGTATAGTAAGCTTTGAAGTAAACATTTTGTTTTACTATGAATAAATCTCTTTCATTAATTAAAATAAAGAACGGCTCTCCTATACAAAAGGTATGCAAAGTCTTGATAAACCGCCTTAAAATCTACAAGAAACTGTTTCATTATCAGAAAAATTACATTATAATTATGCGTTACAAATTATTTTTTAAATCAAATCAACACTTAGGTTTCTAGCGACGTCCTTTAAAAAATCAGTGAAATCGTGCGCAGCGAGATTTATAAATGAGTGATAATTTATCGGTTTTGTGTTAATTGGAGTTGTTTAGGTGACGTGACGTGGGCGCCGCTGACGCAACATACGCTCATAAGATAACCCGCCTCTCGCGCCGCAACGTGCACGCCTCTGTGGCCCAATGGATAAGGCATCGGCCTCCTAAGCCGAGGATTGTGGGTTCGAGTCCCACCAGAGGTAAAACGGTCACTTTTTGTATGTTACTTCGAAATTTAAATAGCTTGATATACCTGTTTAGTGCTAGCCGTTTGCCGAGGTTCTCATATATACTGGTATGCGTATTAAGTACAAGAACATAGTAATATAATTAATGTAATTTTTTGTAAACTTTATGTGTGTTGTAATTAGTATATTTTGACTTGGCTCTACTGTTTGGTTCACAATGCCGTACACATCGCTGGAATTAAAACAGACGAAGAAAGAGTGAGAAAGTGATGTATAGAAGGGAAGTTTCGACCCTCAGCACTGAGGAACAGGAAGCAAGGAGGAATTCATATTTCATAAAAACCAGTTTTTAAAAAAATGTGATATACCTATGTAGCTTTTTAAATTTTTATGATTAATTCCCATAAAGTTATTTTACGAGTAAATAGATAAAGTCGAAGTATATTAAATGTACTGAATCATCCGTATGACATCAGAAATATGTACTATTTATTTTAGCAGCGGATAAGGTTTAGATATACGTAGCTACCTTGTGATACTAATATCATCAATTGTTAGAAATATCTAGGTGGGTCTATCTACACCCCAAGAACTAGTAGTTATAATATGATATATTGTGTTCGTAAAATACTTGCTATTATTTTTGTAAAACGTACTTTAATGGTACGGCAACTTCATTTTTATAATTAATTTCTTCTTGGAAGTACGTACTGATAATATATAATATATGTAATATCATAGAGAAGTGGGGAAGGGGCTAGGAGGGTCGGGCCCCTATTCTCTCTCATTTTTTTTGCATTTTCTAAAAAAAAAAAACTAAGATAGTAGTAAGTATATTTTTACTCACCATCAGCCAGATTTTTTTTTAAAGCAGATACATCTATTGGAAATCAGACTGCCTTTTTTATATTAAGTAAAAATAAGATGAAAAAAAAATATGTTGAAAAAATGTAAGAGATAAAAATAAAAAACCAAAAACTTGGTTATTTGATTTTTCATATAAATTTTGAGGTTATGTGTTATAAAGTACGAAAGTTGTAGAACTTTTACTACCTACAACTTTGCGTTTCAACTTTTTCCAAAGGATTGTAGTCCGGAAATTACGATAAACACATTTTATTCGTAAAACCCCTTCTCTGAGTCCTTATTATGTTATGTGCTATGAAACAAAACAGAGCTACAATTTATTCATCTTATTTTAACCTACTTTTATCGAGATTAAAAAACTTGTTTTAAAACGTATTCTTTTATATTTATAATGTTTTTTTATTCTATTTTATCTAGCTTAATCTAGAATATATGTTATACAAATTCATTAAAAACCTTAAATATTGCTAAAAGTATCATAATTCCCTGGTCAATCTGTCATGAGACTGAAATACAGCATGTCACGCAGAGATGCGACTTTTCGTCCATATAAATAAGGATTTGCATAATCCCTAAATGCAAACCATTACATTCGGTACCTACAGCAACCATTTTATTCTAGCGTTTTTTTTGGGCGGGAAATATACAATAGTATGTTGCAAGCCAAAGATGTTTTTGTACTTTCCATATATGGCATATGGGTTAAAGTTCTATTCCAGAGGGAGTAAAAAAATATTTTTTTGGTAGGCACCCTAAATACATCTGACAATTTCTTGTCGTTCTCTCTCGACTCTTGCAAGGTCAAGCTAAAAATCATGAATTCAATTGACTTGTCATTCACCTGATATAAGTTTCCAATAAGTACCAGGATTTCATAACACCGGTAACAGCATATAATTCGCATCTGACACAGATACACCTATCTGCTACAATGGCATCGCCGCGGCCCGTCGTATAAAAGTCCCATATCGCAGGGGAAAGCTGCTAGATATGATAAGGAGACAATTTTATTGATAACGGCCGGTGGGCCATCGATCAGTCGATATGATCGCTCGCAATCAATCCGGTCTCCTGCGAATTCACTAGCGGATTTGTGTTATTTTGAATTCAGTTTTGAGTGTTTATAATGAGAATGATGGGTGACGAGATGGGCTACGGAGACTATTATAATTATGATAATAGCTGGCCGGTGATTCCTCCGGAGTATGGAGCGGACCCCAACCTCCCCAATTGCCAGTACCGACAGCCGCAAGACGAAGACTATCGCTACAACACATATGCGTAAGTTTTATTATGCTCATGTGATCGTTAAGTAAAATTCAAAGTAATATTAATACGAGTACATCCATTATCCTACGTCTAGTCCTACTAATATTATAAACGCGAAAGTTTTTAAGTATGGATGTTTGTTACTCTTTCACGTAAAAACTACTGAACGGATTTGAATGAAACTATACATTAATATATATAATAGCTAATACATCAGAATAACACATGGGCTATAATTTATCCCCATATCTCCCAAGGGGAAACTGCGGGGCGCTCCTAATACAAATATATTATTTTATATATTTTTTTCTAACACTGCAATGGTGTAGGCAAAGGCTCTGCAAAAAACAATGAAGACCATTTATGAAATAAAATTTGAAATTAAAAGAAAAAAGAATAACATTAGGAAAAAGATGATCTTAAATTATAAGAACGTGCTTATTAAGACTATAATAATAATAATTATCAGCACGCTGGCTGTTGCCAGTGCTGAAATCAATGTTACAAGCGCCAAGTCGATACGAGGCTAGCGTGTGGGTCGTTGACGTCGCTGTTAAATATTATTTATAAGATATCAATTTTAAACACTTTGAAGCAAACAGTAATATTGCACACCTCAAGCTCTTATCCAATGTGCTCTACTAATAAAGGTAGAAAGAGATAGACGAACATAAATTACCAACCAGGCGATCAAAAAGATGATTTAGCAAATTGCAATAAATTTTAAGAAAAAGAACTATGTATAATTAAGTCAATTTTTTACAGTTACAAATTTTGATCTCTAAAAAATTATGTTAACTTTGCAATTTACAAAAATGCAGATTTTATTGTTTATTATTTTAAAGTCATATTAGAAAAAATAGTATTTAACTAACTATAGTTATGTTATATATTGATTCATTATAAATAAACAAAAAGTGTAATTATTAACCTCGCCTTATAATTGTTTATACTCTATAGTCTTTGTTGTGTATTGTTTATACTCTATACTTCTCGGGGGAATCCCAGTCAGCCGTGAAAACAAAATAGCGACGATGCTACCGTAGACATGACCTCGGCCTCTGGAGCAAGAGGGTCCGGGTTCGATCCCCAACCCCCGCGAGGCCTTTTAATGGGTTTTTCTAAATCAAAAATATTAAAAAAAATCGAACAACTATTAGTGTCACTGTTAAGACCTATGTATACAAAATCCTATCTATCCTACCTAGTTTAAAAAAAACATAACAATTTCGGGTGCAAATATTTTCTTATTTCATACTTTTGTAGGGTTTGTTTTAGTAATTGGTTGCTTGTTTTTGAACTTGTTTTTATACCCTGCTACGTGAGGTTAAAAACTGAAGATACGTTAATTTATACGACGATATCTATAGAAGAGAAAATCGGACTTCTAATTGTCCTGATTGAGTTATCAAACTATCATTTAAATTATCAAACATTAACTTGTTTTGGATAATTGAAGCCATGTTACATGTACACAGTCATTGTATAGTTGTGGAAAGGTTTCGGTCTATTGGGTTCGCTCGCGTGTTCTACCTCTATAGCCCTCGCTCGTTCGAAGTACCATCGAGCTCGTAATCCGTCAGCTGTGTCCTCTCCCAAGCCTTCGTGGACTCCTTAATTGGTTTGGAAGCCCTCTTGGATTGGCGTGCTTCCACCCATTTAAACTTCGAGCGCTTAACCATATAAACCTTAAACCTAAATCCTTACATTCTCTATAATACCTCGACTTTTTATAGTTTTATTTCGCAAAACCTCTGAGCCTATTTTAGGGATAATTAGGAGAAAAGGTCCTTTTTGCAAATTTCATTTGTCACGTTTTCGTTCTTTTATAACCTCATTACGGAGGCTTGCCTGATCATTTGTTAGCTTTGGCCATGAAGTAATGGCGGTAAGTTTGGTCACAGGGCTTTTTGGGGATTGGTACGGCGGGTACGGACAATATTATATCTACTCAACTTTTATACAATTTACTTTCCTATCGTGCCGCCTATCAGCCCCTATTATTTTATCATTACCGTTGCAATAATGTCGGATTTATTAATATCATTTGGTTATATAAGACCATCAATTTTCAAAAGTTCATAAGACAGTTCGTAATTTTATTCATAGATTTTTAAGGTAAATGGACCTAGATACTAGCCTTAATGTAGCTGGAGGTTTTAAAAAAGAGATAATTTATTTGAAAGATAAAAGACAGAAATGTAGGTACTACTAACAAAAATAAACGTTGATTAGATGCTGAAAATAATTGAATTTAGGTGTTTTCTATTTTATACTTGATCCTCCTACTATTTTTATTCTGCAAACAAAAATCATTTCAACTACTGCCAAGATTGTAGGGGGACTCTACCTTTCTTAAGTATCTTTAAGATACTTAAGATAGGTAGAGTCCTATAGAGTCCCCTAGAGTGTAGAATAATACTACTACTACTAATGTGAGAGCGTTTTATATTATTCAATTTTAAGCATAAACCTTTCAGGAACCTAATAAATGGAGTCTCGCACGCTTGAATTACATCGTGATCAACATAACAAACTAATGCAGTATAGTAGAGAAATAAATAAAACAGACATACATAACAAAGTTCTAGGCGATATTTTTCCATCCGAATTACATACTCACTACGTTTTATGTCTTCTTACTTTGTGAATCAATTTATTCGAAGCTCTGGAAAGCTAATCCATTAGCTGAATGGAGTACTCAATATTGCTTGCCTCGCTTTCGACAAACAAACTCATTTTACTACGAGTAAACATGCTTTTATCTGACAACGTAACTTTTTGTTTTTTTTTTATATTACACTTAAAATAACTAACTGGCAATGCTTCGTATATAAAGTTAAGGCAATCCACAGATTTTTATTGAAGTTATGAAAAATGTTAAAAATGGAAAATACCTACTCAAAATATTTCATTTTTCTTCGCGGAATCTCGGTATTCCGGCACTGAGTTGAATGCGTTGTTCATGTCATTGTTGATCGCCCCAATAAATTATGTGAGATAGATCTTAGATGAAAGAAGAAGAAAAATGAAGAAATATAAACAACATAATATTATAACAGTAATTACTGGCAATGAGACTTAACATCTTATAAGTATAAGTAAGATAAGTATAAGTATAAGGATAGGCCGTAGATCATTAATATGTCTAGATGGATGGTCGCCCTATAATCAAAACAAAAAAAAAACTGGCCAACACTGGTGTTCGTGAATAGTGACACCAGCTACTACAGTTCTCCCATAATCACCCTTTTTAATCTCGTTACAATTTTACATCACAAACCTTCATTATAAATAAAACAATAATGCGTAACAATTCATGCGTATTCTATGACAGCGGGACGGATACTAAACACGGATGAAGCATTTAGAGGCCAACAGTTAGCCGCTATTTTTTTGGACGTGTTTTCCGCGCGACACTCTATCTAGACATATTATTGATCTAAGGGATAGGCAACACATACCTAAATGAGCCTAGTTCCAAGAGCGACATTGACCACTTACCATAGTGTGGCACGTCTGCCAGTTTTCCTATCCAACTATCAATGGAAACAGTAATTAATTTAAATTAAATAGAGAACAATTGAATGCTCTAAATTTGAAATACGTGTACTACTTTTGAATGTTTAAATGTAGAATGTTTAAGTATAAATTATACAATACGATGCGCCAGATTAATGCGTGTAAGTGTGTAAACGGTGAGGTAGTGAGTGTAGTGTAGTCCGCACGGAGGGCGCTCGCACCTGCCCTTTACCCTCACAAATCTGGCCCTCGCAGCTTTCCTCCGCCAGGTATATGCACGAGACTCACATACAACGGACTTCTCTATCATTTTCAACTTAAATATTTATTATGATCCGTTTAAAATATACTTTATTATTTACTATTTAACTAGTTATTATCTCTAATGATTTCTTGCTTAAAAATTATAGTCACCTCGCAATAATAGATTTATCAAGTGTCTTTATAAAAGGATATTAGTTTTTCGCCTAAAGCAATGAATTTAATTCTAGAATGCATACCAAAAAGCTAGAATGCATACCATATCATATTATGGTACCATAATATATGATATCATTGCCAGAAATAATATTTTGTGGAATGATTCCTTAGCATAGTTAGTTTAGTTTTAGTTTAGTAGTAGTTTAATTTAGTTAGTGGAATAGGAAAACTGGATAATGAGCCTTATTGTGGTCAGTGTTGCCCATGAATTTACTATTATTATTAATATATTACTAATTTATATATTACGCATAAGAAACGTTTACTTTGCTGCATCTGCTTTATTTTTTATTGCGTGTACTCTAACTGCGATGGGTGTATATTTTAAAAACTCATCCTTCAATAAGTCAATTTACAGGGTTGCGTTGCACGCCACTTAGGGTATCGCTCCCAATATCAATAATTGGTCTTTGTTAGCTGCCCTTTAATGCTTAAATTAAACGTGTTGTGAATCATTATTTAAATCGTTTTACCTGTATTTAAAACACATCTGGATTCATTGTTTTATTACATCTGCGTTTTGAAAATATTGTTTCCTAATCATTACTAGAATAAATAGTGTAAGGTTAAATGTTATAAAATGTTCTAGAAAAGTGTGATTTTTTTATGATTTTTATTTAAAAGAATAATTTACTAAAGTGACCTTTATTTTATACCTATATTATTCTTCCATTTTATTTATCTGTTTGTTTTTCTCGTTAAGCGGTGACAATAATATCATGGTAGACTTTAAGCTCAATCGCAACAGTAGGTGAGCAAATGGCTGACCTAAAATCTCACTTTAATCTATTTAATGTAGAAATATATACTTTAGTATTAGGGAGGCTCACTGTGTCTAAAGAACGAATAATTTGAAGAAATATCGGGCCTCAGTATAGGGGTCCCGAATTCCGATACTAAATACCTCTAGACTCTAGAGTATAAAAACCTTTTAAATAAATATAATATTGTCAGTATCACTGTTCGTATTTATTTACCATGTAGTAATACTTAAATTTTATATCTTTCTATTGGCAATAATATTTAAGATGTTGGCACTTAATTGTAAAGGAAATAAAAAAAAAACATTTATAATATTACAATGCCCTTGTTGTTCAATTGTTTGGGTCATGTTCCACATCTGGATCGACTTAGAACCTTCTTGTACTTTGAAATAATTGATTGTTGGTGAAGTCTGCTCATTATTATCCTTGGAAAAAGAAGATAATTTTGAGCTGTTCACATTTTAGTTTTTGGGGATTTTTTTAAGATACTTATTTGCATGCTATTATATAATTACATGCTCATATAGTATTATAATATTAAGATTACGCTATTCTATTATGATTGACAGTGCAAATTTTTTGATCCAGTATCAAATAAATTCGTGAAAAGATCACAAAGGCCATCAAACCTAAAAGCCTAAAAACCTTTCGAAACAAAAAAAAGTTGTGATATGTCCAAACTACATATTAGAACATTCCAGAATTTTACTTCTGGTATATTAGTTATAATTTTTGTAATATTAATTATCTAAACCGCTTGACCGATTCTCATGAAATTTTGCGTGCATATCGGATCGGTCTGAGAATCTGACTATATCTATTCCCCTCCCCCTATCCCCCCTCAACTTGATAATATTTATTGTTTTTATTTTTTCATGATTCAGCATTCAAAATACACACAACCCTTAATTCACACTTCTATCACCAACCCCAATTTTTTAACAGCAATATTATTACTTTTGGCAGAACGAGGTGTGTTGGCACTTGGCAGAGCTAGTGTAGTAATGATTTTGATGAAACCAAAATACAAATAGGAAATTTGAATGTCATTTGACAATGTTCTTTATTATTCGATTGTTTTCGAGTTGCACATCTGGATCTACTTAACACAAACTTACTCGAGACAATTGTTCTTACGGCAACAAAACAATGAAATGGTCTTAAGTATAGGTTAAGTATTATGGCATTAAAACAATAATTTACACGGCTTGCACCTGGCAGCCAATGTAGATAAAAAAAATCTGTGCCATTATACAAGTCAATATCGTCATTATTGTAATAATTGTGAGCTTAGTAATAGAATAAAAAAATGGCTACACCTGTTGAGAAGTACTATCCACAAAGTAATAGAAATAATTTATTTAAAAGTTTATTATGAAATAACTTTTACGGATTTTATCGTTTTTTATGTGCCCAAAAATTTGCGATTCATTATTTTTAATTTTTTAAGAATAATGAACTCAAATGGCGTCTAATTTTTATTTTTTATGTAAATATGTAATATTTTTTATGTAATACATTCGGTTTCCATTAAATTATGGCGTAATGACGTAATTCAACATGTAGATAATAAATAATACAACCACTGTGACAGCTTTACTTTGCGGTGAGACAGCGCAGACAGAAATAAAAAAGCAAAACTTTATACACTCCCTCGAAATTAAACAGAGTCTGTCCGTAAAAACTTAGTCAGCGTTTATGAATATAAGTAAAATGTTAGTTTTTGTATTTAAAATATCATGACTAAAAAAATGTAGATTTTTTTGTGACTTTGATTAGCTCTTATTGATTACATTAAATGCAGAAAGAAGATAAGAAGAAAATATTACAGTTTATTAGATAGGCATACATTTCAAGAGACTAATTATTATTTTTTCAAATTATTACTAAAGGTTTCCAAAGTTGTATTGCGGGTACATTTGTATTGGAGATATCAATGAATCTGCTCTAAAGGTATTTATTATAACAAAGCAACTTTTACGGATTTATTGCGTTAATTAGTATTTCATATGCCCTACTTCATTGATACATCACAGCATCCGTGATCCCGGGAGGATTGATCAAAGCTGTTCGTGGAAAATAACGTATAACTTCATATCAAAGGCTTACATGGCAGTAACATGAATTGTCATATTATTTGATATCTAAATAATTGACGTTCCGAAATTATTTCCTGCCCCAACATAAAAGCGGTCATTGAGGGCGTGTAAAAAATAACATGGGCTTACGTCGACTTATTAAAAACACTCTAAATGAAAATCGTTATCCGGGCCATTTGGAGCGGCGTCCATAACGAACCCGGCCTCAACAATAGGCTTAACGCGCGCACTCATTACAAAAGGAACATAACGTAACGCTACGAAAGCTCCTCTATTCAAAGTGTATACTCCAGTTTTTTGTTGGGAAGGTTGTGAGGCGACGCGATTGGTCGGCGATGTTTCCGCCCAGCGAGCCGGGAGTTCCTATTGGTAGAAGGCATTGGAGCACCCTCAAACTAAGCTGAGTAGGCTGTCGAGGCACGAGGGCGGCGCGGGGTCTTCACCCCGAGGACCACTCGAGGGTTGTTTAGTACGGGCGCGGCGTCGTGAGGCGCAGCACGTGTTTACGCAGGTGTTTCGAATCAGTTTCCAAGATTATTCCGAAGGCGAGTTCTCCCGGCAGGGAGATGAAGTGCGAGGAGGGTGAAAGTGAACGCTCGCCACCGCTCCTGCCGCCGGCGTCGCTGCTGGCATGGAGTCCGATTCTGCTGCCACCATGGGGACCTGCCTTCCTCCCAGCTTTGTACCCGGCGGCCTTCCGATCCGCCTTTCCCGGGTGAGCGACGGCTTGTGATATTCATTTTGTGATATGTGTGCAGTTGCAAGTAAGATGTTTGGTAGTTTTCGTGGTTTAGTTTTTTTGGATCCTATGGGATGAAATCATGAGGTGAATAGGGATGTTGACACATGTTACAAATTCATGTAAAGTTATGTTTTACATATTAAATGCAGTATTTGAAAACCTAAAATAACATTTAAAAAGTCTACTTATTTGTCTTAAAATTTAGAAAATTAATTTAAAATGCGTTATTTATCATGCATGATCACGTGACTGTAAACGCCAATAAGGCGATGACGTCACTGAACATTGAGCTAAGTACAAACTCACCTAACATAGCGCGAGCTCTGAATGCGGTGTGTGACGTAATGACGCTTGGAGCGTTTCAAGGGCGATTTTAAAAACCATTTTTCTTTATTTAATTTTTTGTTAAAATTGGACATATTTCTTTACAAAAGTATTTTTTTCGTGTTCATATATAGTATACCTATCAAATAAAATCAATTACAAAAATTAGTCAACATCCCTATTACCTAACTATTTTTGTAGAGATATTCTTATCGGGATACGTTATTGGTTTTTAACCAAATTTTCTAAGTGCTAGATGTAATAAATAATGTTAGATGCAGTCCTTGCTCTAGTAGCTTTAGCATACAAATGTAACTTACTACTGCAATTTTTGCCTTGGTTATTATATCAATATATTCTAATAAATATATTCTAGACATTTTCTGACCAATTATTGACAATATTCTAACTCAATAATAACTTTTGATGAATTTTTGTATATTCTTTACTTCATTTGTATTTTTATTAAGTTCTTAACATTCAAAGAAAATTTCAATCATTTGGATAATTCCTCGGATCGTGACACGGTGTAGTTTCTTCAAATCTTTTAGTGAGAGCTTGTTAATAATGATGTTTACAACCTGCTAAGGGATTGCCGCCCTTTCACCGCGTCACGTTTGGGATACGACAAACATTTGACGAGTGTATGTAATTCGGGTATTTGAATGTTTAGTAAAAAACTGCTCCGTTCTTTTGTACGGGTCACGTATGTTGAAGAGGTCCTCACTTAACAATCGTGTTCAATTGATGGATTATGTGTTTTTTCGTTTATCGGCTCCAACTTGTTAAGATTGTGTTAATTTTAGAAACTTTAGTAAGAGTTTGGATAAGATGATGTAGTGTTGAAGAATTGTTGTTGTTATTCACCGATGTTTTTAGAATTTTCCGGCTTATTGCTTGAAGATATTGTTTATAGGTACTTAATCTATTTTGCGGGGGACTATGATATTTCATTGATTTTGATTGATTCCCGTTTTTGGTGTTCCAATTTTAAATCAATGAAGTTATATATAATGTTCTTTTCATATTAATTGTCTACGGATTGAAATTGTACTTTTTACGTATTTCATCGTATTATAGTTAGTAGTGAATGTTTTTGAATTACATGCGTTTCGAATACTTACTTTAACGGTATTGTGTAGGTAGGAACGGCATGTGTGGTAGAGCATCGATGATCGAATACATAAATTTATTTCTTTGAAGTTTGAAACACTTATAAAATTATAAATATGTTACGAATTTCTTTGCAATATTAGAATATTGTTGCAGGCTATTGGACAGCATGAAGATGCCTGGACAGCGGCCAGGGTTCCAAATATCGGATATCCTGGGGCTGAACGAGGCGAAGGGGTTGGAGGCTCCGCCGCCTGGCGCGCTAGGGGGGTGTTCTCTAGATCTTCCCCCCTACGCGCCGCCACAGCACTCCTACTCCCATGAACTGCTCCGACATCACCAACCCTGGCTTACCTTGGATCAACACGATAATGCTGGTGAGTTAGACTTTTTTTTTTCTTTTTTAGGCATACGGATGGGTTATTAACGTACATACATGGCTTTTAAATATATAAACATACAGTTAGATACTAAATAATATACACAAAAGTATGTAAAATTTAATAAAAAAAAAAATTATTGTTTAATATGATAATATTCATCGAATTTATTACTTCTCTAGACCTTATGTTAGGTAAAAGTTTTCATCGTATCTAGATTCTAAATCGGATTCAATTGATCGAAAATAAAATATTTAGTTACATAAACTGTTGGTATAAAAACATATGTGCCTTGGTGATTGTTAACATTATCAACAACCTGTATCTCTCTTAGCTACATGTTGGATATTTTTACACGTATCTGTCTCAAATGACACATTTATCCGATGATATAGCTAGATAACGGATAAAGTGTTTGAAGTTTCATAATTGTAATACGAGTTACAATTTTCAATTCTTAAATTACAAATATTAATTATTATTTTAATAATCAGATCAATTGAGTTTTATGATAAAGATCAATAAGCGGTATAGATGTGTTAAAATTACCATATAGAGAAGGCAACGGCTTACGGCACCGATGCATATTTTAAAGAAATTTATTTAATATAATATATTTCGTCCATAAAATAACAATTGTGTCTTAACAAACATTAAGTAGAGATCAAATAATTTTAATTATACCACAGCATTTTATACATTACTAGCTGTTGCCCGCAGCTTCGCCTGCGTCAACTATGATTTAAACCGATCCCTAACTATTTGAAAATTTAATATATTATGTTCACCGGGGATAGTGTAGCTTCTCAACAGTGAAATATTTTTTTTAATCGATCAAGTAGTGACGGAGCCTATTCAATACAAACAAACAATCAAATCTTTACTCTTTATAATATTAGTATAGATATTAGCAACTTGAGTTTTTTTAGTCGGCCTAGAGTTGTTGTTTTACTTAATAAAATTTTATAGTATAGTGTACAGCTAGTCTATATAAAAATCTTCGCCATATTGCGGTAAATAGTTTTATAATAACATGCGTTACCGACTACCGTATAAAAGATAGCGGAGATACCAATGCACTTGGCAGGAAAAAATTCTGCTCCATATGCCTGGTCAATATATATTATATAGATACTAATTATTACACTATGGCTGTTAATTTTGGGGAAGGAAACTTGATTTACAACTAATAGTTTTATATTTTATACCAAAAAAATACGTAGCTTTAATGGAATAATAAATAATCCGAACTATTTCTGTAATAAAACTTATTGATTATTATTTTTGTTATTGCAAGCAAATTATTTAAAATTGCACAGGTTTGACACTCAATACGTAGAAGACCTTCAGTGCCTATACTCAATGAAAGGTAGTTCAAGACATGGAGTAAAGGGTATCTAGTATCTTAGTGTATTAAAAGGGTACGTCGAAAAGCTACAAATAGGGATGGTATCAACTGTGGTATGTAGTAAGATGAAAGATTTTAAACGCTTTTTTTATTTCGTATCGGATAGGTTAGATTTAGAAATAGAGTTGTATTACTTCGATAACACCGCAGTAGGCGCTAATGATTACTGGTGGGGACTGCTCAGTAGCGTCGGGCAGTCCCCCTTATACCTGCCGGTCTTGCCGGGCCCAGTCTGTCGCTGAGGGATCCGGGTCCCTCAAAAAGTGGCTGAAGGCGATCGTAGTGGCATTTATACGATTTTGTGGTGTTGTTATGAGGCTTATATCTTACATTTTCAACTATCTTTGTAATTTTTCACATTTAAAAGTCTTTAAAACGGAATATTTATGATATTTGTCATTTTTAATTTATGGAGCTTTACCTATATTTTTACTTTGTTTGTCTTGCACACGAGTCACGAGACTAAGATTTTGTTAAATCGTTCCGTTAAAATACCCCACAAAGTTTTAAACTGTGAGACAATTCAAATCGAAAATCTATAGGCCCATCTTAAGTTACAAAGAGTGTGCTTGTTTTGCATAGATGTAAGTGTATGATAGCATATGTCAATTTAAATATCTTCAATCACAAAGACAAGTACGAATTATCATACACAAATATATTAACCCACTCGAAAATAATGGTTGTTCGGTAGTCGCGCTCGAGAGGTAGAGATTATTTTTTGAAATGCTCCTCCAATGAAGTGGCTTTGTCGGTATCTATAGTTGTCATTAATTATTTTTATCGCTTATCGTTTTTCGGCACTCATTGGCTTATTTGATTGCTTGTTGAAAAACGCTAATCCTATCGATTAAAGGTTTTGATTGGCGATTATAAGCTATCGATTCTGATATAATGTCGTAAATTAATGTCCCGTATTTTGTTGTTTTCTATTGCGGTGAGATATATTATGAGACTGAAACATTCGGCCTAATCTATCTGGATTATGATATTTATTGTCGCTTACATTTAAAAAAGTACCTAGTTTAGTCTTTAGTCTATATGAATTTAAGTTTAGATAATTCTTTTTATTACTACTTCTATTAATGGGATATTTACTATATTTTTTAAGTTATAGTTTAAGCTCTTTGCTTCCATATTGTCTATAAATGACTTGTTTACGAGAATATGAGCTCCCTGATGCAACGTGAAAAACAAAATAGTTAAATATCCAGTTTTCAATAATTTTAGTTTTTGTCTAAATTCTTTATGAAACCAAGGTGGTTGAGACATTAGTACCCACAGGTCACAATTTAACAGATTGCCGTACCTTATAAAAATATCCTATGTTCAGGAAATAATGCAGCAAATAATAATAGGTATGTCGATTTGCGAAAATTCACGCAATATCGAGTAAAAAAGATAGTAAAAATATTGCATTTATTAAATAGTTTATTACACACATTTGGCCAAATTCTATACATTAAGGGCCTGTTTCACAATCTCCAGTTAAGTTCCCAATAGGCTATCGGCAACATATTTGACAGATACAGTATGGAGTATCTGTCAAACATCTGTCAAATATGTTGCCGATAGCCTATTGGGAACTTAACTGGAGATTGTGAAACAGGCCCTAAGTGTTGTTCGTGATTCGTTAGCTATAAGAATAATAATCAAAGCTGATGTCGTATATAAAAACTCGCAGATCAAACGGTACAAATCGTCCAAACCTCAGGGGTCACGCCCTAAACGCTACCAAATACGGTGATTGTTTAACGTCAACCGGGGGAGCGTTCCGGAACGAATTTGTCGCCAATAGTGATGTGCCCCAGCTGCCTATCAATTACACACTGTTTGCGGCTGTTAGGGATGCAATTCGTTCATTATTCGATGACAGTTATAGACTATTGTTGCGAGAATCGATATTTCAAATTCGAACAATAGTTTTCTTGTTTGGGAGGCGCGATCAATTTAATTGTCTTTATTGTTATAATGTAAATAATTGTTTTTGTTTTTAATGTACAATACATGTAATGTTAGTTTGTATAAGTATGTATTATTTGTCAATGAAAGCATATTTGGTTAATAAATATACTAAATATAATAAATAAAAATACAAATGTTATGTTACAATTAGATACTTTAGTAATCAGACATAAGCCTCTTTGCAACCGAATTGTAAAATAATAATTAAAACGTACTTATTTGTCCGCATTGGATGCGAGTGGCAGGTGATCGGTCGTCCTGGCGTTTATTAATGAAGGCCTTTATTCAACAGTGGACGTATAAGGGCTGATAATGATGATACTTATTTTGTAATTAATTTTAGTGGTACATGTACTTTTCGAAAATTTTTCATTTCCAACACAATTCCTTACCTAATTAGGTACAACATACACAATGTTAGCGTTAAATGGCTCCAGTCACAAAGGATGATAACTGATCACCCAACAAAGGGGCCAGCTGCCGGGTGGGAGTGTCCCCCCCTCCCGACTCCTCGCTCACCACGCCCAGTTCAACTCCCGCCTCACATTATCGTGTGAATCAGGAGGGGAAGGCTACAATGGGTTATTTGCGGTGTTTTTTCTCATATTCGCTTCTCATTGAAGTTAAATAAAGCGACCCTTACACATTAGATAGAATCGAGAGTGTAACTCAATGTTTTAATGCTTTGACTCTCCATTCATTCTAAAACGTTACCAATTTATACGATACCAAAAAAAAAATCTGCCACAATTTGACAACATTTTTTTTAAGTTTCATTTTTAAATCAATCGTATGACTAATGATATTATGCTGAATGCCATACTGAACAACGAATAAAGAAGGCTCCGGCCTTCTTTATTCGTTGTTCAATATTGACTCCGGTCAATAGCTAGCCTATATAGGCTAGCCGGATGAATTCAACAACTCTAAGGAAATTAATACCCTTATTAAGCTGGATCGATTGATACGAGTAGTTTGAGATTATATATTGCGAGATTTGATAATAATGAACATAATAATAATAACATAATAATAACATAATGTTTCCTTTGTTACAGGTGTTTTAGGACAACAAGCGAGTCCGGATAGCACATCTCGGGCATCCGAGCTATCGTACGCGGGCCCACCGACCACGTCACCGAACGCGGTCGATAACCGCCACGACCACGATCACGACACGGAACACGACCACGACATACATGATCAGAGCCTTGACCACGACGACGACAATGATCACGACCAGTCATTAAACTCAGGCGACACTAGCATTTCGCACAAGAAACGCAAGCGCCGCGTTCTCTTCTCCAAGGCTCAAACCTACGAATTGGAACGGCGTTTTCGACAACAGAGGTACCTCTCAGCACCCGAGCGGGAACACCTGGCGAGTCTGATTCGTTTGACCCCCACACAAGTCAAAATATGGTTCCAAAACCACAGGTACAAAACGAAAAGGGCCGTGCAAGAAAAGGGGGTACACGATTTGAATGTCGGCGGTTTGAATTCTCCACGACGGGTGGCGGTACCGGTTCTGGTTAAGGACGGTAGGCCTTGTATCGGGAAGCCTGATGGTCTACCCCCTTTGGGGATATCCTTGCCCCCTTACCAGCCGATGCATCATCAGCCCCCCGTGCCTGGTCACGGTCCTCAGCCCAGTGGTTGTTGGTGGTAATGTTATTCAACATTTCCATGATTTCCTAGTCGTATAGCATAATTCACAATATATTTATAATTGTACTATATTAGAATACTATGTACCTACCTGTATTCTGTAGATAGTTTCTACTGTTATCAACATGACGCATACAATTGGTTTATATTGCAAACTGATAAGCTGTGGATACTGGATAGCGTATTGGTAAACTAAATGTTGGCGTTCGAGAATATGGTGAAATCGAATATTTTTTCCACTATTGCAAGCTTTTTTTAACTAAAAACTCGAATTAAAATAGTAATAGAATGATTAGATTATTTTAGATAATTCATGGTATTTTGCAGTTCCTATTCTTATAATTTATATTCTAAGTTTACGTAGAATTTTTGTGATTCTAAACTACAATTTCAAAAGTGCGTTTTTTTTAAACTTTAACTTCTATTTTTTTAAAATTTAATTTAACGACTAAATTTGAACTGATTTACTTATAGACAGAAATATTGCATAAAAAAATTCATACATTCCATTTATCGTGTTTTGTATATTTGTGTAAAAACAGTTATTTAGTATTAGTTAAGATTATATTTATATAAAATGACCAGATTTTTATCAGATTGCAATATTTAGGTGTAAGATTCAGTATTATGTAGTCAGATGTAATGTGTAGTGGACAAATATGTATATGAGAATATATTTATATGGTTCTAGACCCATAAGAATAAAGTGTATATTATGTACATAAATTAGTACCAATATTTATTAACTAAAAATTCTTAACATGTCACTCTATTTACAGCTACAATATACTAAATAAAAATTTTGGAATAACAGACTTTTCTAAGAAAATAATTTGATATTCTAGCAACATTAATAACGAATAAATATATAATAATAAATAAATTTTGCATTCCGTAACAATAAAAGACATTTTGATTGTCCTTGTCGTTTTTGAAGATTCGAAGATTGCAGGTTCGTGTCCTGTCACGGTCGCCAAACTATGTCTATTACTTAGACACTGGAGTCCGATACCGAACTCAATTAAAATAATAATTTGCTTAAAAACATGTATAATATAGATATTCTAGCCATCTAGTTACAGTTGTCTTATAAGAATCAATTAGGAATGTTTTTGCATTAATTAATAGTTGTTATTTCGTTGCTATGGCTACGTTAAGCGTCCTCTTCTCAGTCGTAATGTTGATATGTTGTCATGACAACATGACTTCTATTTGGAACGCGTTTGGCGCGCAGACATATGGGATTAATAGTAAATTTCAAAAAGAGTTTAGTAGAGTACTTAACAAATGGCAAAAAATATTATTTGTGCTATTTTAAAATTCAAACAATAATAACAATCTAATTACATGAAGTAATGAATTTCTTATTATTGTTTTTGAATTTGACATGAAAAAGTATGTACCTATTTAAGTTAGTATACATACCTAACAAGTAACATTACTACTACTGTGTGAATAAAGTTTATTAAATTGTAAAAAAGTGTTATAAATGTATAAATTATTATATTAAATTAATAATTGTCAAACACGATTTTCTTTGTTTACCCTTATTCAGACACAATTTAAGCTCAACAAGCGTGAGGATAACAGATTTTATTAAAATAAAATATATAACTAGGAAGTTTTGGTATTATTAAGACTTATTTTATTCAAATATACTCCGAATAAATAATAAGTCTGATTAATTATTAGTAAAATACCTAACTGTAATATAACGGTAATATTTTTATTTGAGTATAAAAAGCAATGAGCTTATAATATTATACATATTAACATCATTGATAAAAAGTATGTGGGTACTTCTATATATCACGGCATACTATACAAAAAAAGATCAAAGTTCTAACGACTCTTTCTTTTATGTAATTTAAAATGTGCCATGCCAATTTGAAATATGAAACTGTGGCATCTGATAGTAAGTCATAAGTCGTCCATAAAAATAATAAGCAACAATAGTTCAGTGGGTAATGGTGAGGAAACCTGCATGCCTAAAGGGATTAAAAGTATTTGAAGGTGTGTGAAGTTCACCTACTTGCACAGCGTTTCGGTGGCCAGCACAGGGACATATAGGGGTTGCTACTTTACTTTTCCTTTCAGCTTTAATAAGTTTACCTGGAATTAGCCCAGGCAACTCATTCATTGCACCCCTGTTTGTTGTCCGTGGAGGGAAGCCTCGTCGATGGTCTCACTCACCAGCTTGTCAACAAGCAGGTGAGTGAAACCAAGATGGTCAACCATCTTCTGGGACATACTGACAAATAGAAGAAGACCATCGCGTTCCAGGACTCGTCGTCACTGAGTATGCAGTGATGAAACTCGGCATTGACAAGTCCCCTTCGATAAATGAGTTCCCTTGGCTAGTTTCAGGTGATCGTCTTTTAGCTGATGGGCGACGCTGAATATCATCTGCTGCTTGATCTGTTTAACTATCTAACTAGCACTATGATAAACTAGGACCAATGTCTGTGCGAAACTCCGGTCATTAACTACTTAGCTCTCGTTTTTCAATCATCATCATCAGCCTTTATCAATCCACTGCCAAACATAGACCTTCCTCAATAAAGGCCGAGACGACCGATTTGCAATGCCAAAAAAAATGTATCTGCCTTTATAGTTTTTCAGCTGTTTTTGACGTATTTAGTATTTAATTCTTCTCAGTTTCCACCACCATGTGAGCAGAGTCCAGGTGGACTGTTTGCTCATCAAATATTTAGCAGTTATCTAATCGCGGCTGACGGTGATAGCTTGCGACCCGATTACTGAAATACTTGCCGTGTCCTCCGTACACCTGCGATACGTTCAATGTATGGCTCTGAGAATTTATTTTATACATAACTAGCTGTTGCCCGCATCTTCGCCTGCGTTAACTAACATTTACAACGGCATCTTAGCGGTATGCTATATAGCCTATAGCCTTCCTCCATAAATAACTATCTAACACTGAAAGAATCATTCAAAAAGAACCATTCAAATCACTCCAAAAGTTCCTGATATTAGCGCATTGAAACAAATTCTTGAGCTTTATATATTACAGTACCTACCTATATAAGATATGATACTGCTATAGACGAAGTGCCCGTCGGCAATTAACCAGGTGGGTAGACGATCGCCGATGTAGCCGGTCCGATTTGGATACGAGTAGAAGGGAATGGCTGTGGTCGTGGTGTTCATTGAGGGAGGCCAAAGAAAGGAAAAAAAAAGGAAAAAAATTAATAAAATTTAAAAAATATTGGGCTGATCACGCATCCAGAAGAACGGATGGCCGATGGGCCATTGAGGTTTAAGAGTGGAGGCCGCCTTAGGTAGATGAAGTGCTGGTCGGCCATTAACCAGATGGGAAGACGATCTCTGTGTAGTGGCCGGTCCGCTTTGGATACGAGTAGCAAGGGATCGGTCTTCTTGGCGTTCATTGAGGGAGGCCTATGTTTAGTAGTGGAAAGATAAAGGCTGATAATGATGATGATGATGAATTCATACTTGCCTATTATATACCTGTATATACCTGGTAAACAAATTATGTCTGAAATATCGCGACTGACCAGATCAAGACTAACCGGGCAAAATAAATAGGGAGGAATTAAATCTCTAGCTCCTACTGATTTGATTGTGGAGTGCTCTGTATAACATCAAATTCTATATCTTAATTTGTCACTGTCATTTTGTTCTCTATTCCAATTGCCCATTCAACAATGGAAACTAAATTTTCATGTTTGTTGTCGTTATTTTTTGCAATATTTATCATTGTATGTAAAACAAATTGAGTGCGAACTTCTGTTAAGCTGGCTTTACATTCTACGTTCCCAAACTAATCTTCACCCGGATTGGAATAGCGCTAATACCGGTATAAAGGCGTGTACATTTCCGATAAATACCTTCGACAAAGACCTTCGTGGATTGATTGAGAATGATTTTAACAAAGAGATGTCGTTTATTAAATAAATACACAGCGCTCACCGTCGGTGGTTCGACAATGGGCAAACAAACTGAGAATTAATTTATATAAATTCTCAAAACGCCTTCGATTCTTCCGCCAAAATAGCTCGCATAAAGGGAGTGTTGAAGCGGAGGTTAAGCCGATTAGCGACAACAAATACAACCATTTCGATTTTGACACATGTGTGATCTTTTTCACTCGCTACTACATTTGAGCAATAGCATACTATAAAGTGTAAAATATTAAAAATACTACTTAGGAGGTAGTTTAGTTACGATCTAGCGTAGAAATAAATATGTTACCACTTTGAGGTTTACCCTTAAAGAGGTGGTTATTTAGCCATTTTAATGGAAAGACAGAAGACATGTTTATGTTAACAAAAATCCGAAAAACTCAATTAAAAAGTAGTTCGAAACAGATACGCTCACATAAAGATTTGTGGTGGTGGAGCTTTTGGTCATAAGTAAAAAATATTTTTACGTTGAGTAAACTAATTTTCTAATTGTATAAGAAATTAATAGTAAATAATATTACTTGAACGACTAATTGTTGAGCTTTCTGTGAGCGGGGGAAACAAGTTTTCTTTATTCAGAGTTACTCTAAAAGTGTGTATGATGGCAGCACATGCGCGTAGAACTACTTGTAAATACATATTTGTAATCTCGAAGGGCGAATCACGAAGTTAATTAGTTCCTCGATATTACAGTGTAGTAATGTAGTAGTACATCTTCTACTGTTCCTGGGGCAAAAAAGCTTTTACTACCTGGCTGCTATCACTGAAAGAAATTCTGATTAATGTTTGATAGTATTGCATATCAGGGCCTTAGGGACCATGTTCTTAACTATATTGTGGCTATAAAGTATTTTTTAAAAATTAAACTTGTAAAACGTATTCTAATTGGCTTTTAGTGGTTTTTTTTTCGAACGCTCTAGACTTTTAGGCCAGATGGCCTTTAAGCTCAAATCTTTTAGTGGTTGCAGTTACAAATAATGTATGGTTCGTTAGAAACAGGCTTAGCCTGGTTTGGGTACTTCTATAGAAGCGCCTAAATACTGCACTCAAATTTTTTATGTGGTTTTCATGCTAAATGTTATCTTAAATGTTTGTATGTAAAAGTAAAAAGAAGAATGTCGCGGAAATCGTTCATTAATTCAAGAGTCCATGCAGTGAATATTACAAGTTGTTAAAAATGATTATGACCTAAGAATTCTCTATCTATATTATACATTTGCATTGCGCTTATTACTTCAATTCAAAATAAACTGTCAGGTCCATCCGAATCGAAAAGCATATTCGTTGCTCAGTCAAATTTCATTGATTTTAGTTAGTCGGAAGTATTATTGAGGGAGGGTTAGCGTAGAACACTGATATTGACATCTATGTGTGGGTGTTAAGGGTGGGAATGGCTTGGAGGGTCAAAATATGAGACAATATTGTTGATGTAGCAATGCCGTTATGATGGACGAGCGGGGTATCTGGTCAGTGCGCAGTCGACTCGAAACATGATAAGAGTTACAGCACAACACTTTGCTAAACTTACGTTTGGTTTCTACAAGTAATAGACAAGTATTTGGGCATGCACTTTTACTTCAGCTCGTTGCTTTAAAATCTTACCATCATCCATAAAATACTTACTGTTTAATGTAAAAGTCATCAGACGTAGGTAATTAGACTTGATCTAATACGGTAACTTGTACGTGGACTTTGAAACTTATAAGCAAAAATTTATCCAAGTTTTGATTAAAATATTTATTTGAGAAGAGCTAAAGAGCTTTTCTAAGAGCTATTTTAGAATAGTCCTAATAAGTCATCCATAAAATACTTACTGTTTAATGTAAAAGTCATCAGACGTAGGTAATTAGACTTGATCTAATACGGTAACTTGTACGTGGACTTTGAAACTTATAAGCAAAAATTTATCCAAGTTTTGATTAAAATATTTATTTGAGAAGAGCTAAAGAGCTTTTCTAAGAGCTATTTTAGAATAGTCCTAATAAGTCGAATTCACTACATTTGCTACCTGGGTTAATAAGCATAATTAATTTAGGTATCAATCACTTGATCATATTAGGTATAGAACCTGTACGATGATTTGGAAAACGATCTTGATTTTTGTGGACGATGAGCCTAAAAATAGATTAGAAACAAATAGGAAAAAGAGATGCATAATTAAACAACCTTTTTTGACGTGATAACGTGTTATAATTCGATGAACTTGACTCATGCGGCGTTACCTCGCTCTGAGGTGTTCCATTTAAGGCTTGAAGTGCAAGAGTGACAAAGGGGCACAATTGGCCCATTAGTATTTTCTTATGACGTTGCCACGTTCAACTATTGTCAGTAAACCGACTTTACAGACAACCGTTTTTTTAAAGGTCTAGGACTTTTAGGCCTAATGGCCTAAAAGCTCAATCCAGTACCTAGGCCCTCCGCGACCGCTGCGTAAAGTGTCCAGAAGCCAGACACTCTATGAGTCGGCTGTCAGGCATAAGGATCTTCGTGTAGAAGTCAGTTCAAAATAAATGTGATTAGCAGGCAATCGGCCATCTTGTTCTCTATTTAAAAGTGACTAACGTGCAATCTATTTTATATTTCTACAAGTTGTTTTTATATCTATGTCCAATCAAAGAATTTTTAAAATTTAAAAAATAATATATTAATATGTTGGGATAACTTACTTTCATAAAGTTATATTGAATAAGAAAATAAAAAATAAACATTAGTGTAGAATGTTTATGGATTTAAAATAGCAAATTTCTTAGATGACCTTTATAAACTTATTCTTGCCGTGTGCGTTATTGTCTGTCATTGCAGTCAAGTGTTTGTTCGACTATCAATTCGATAAACTTGATTAGGTACGGCTCGGCATGATTATCGCGAACGCGATTGTTCTACGAATCTGGACACATTAGGACGTACAGACATTTAGTTTAGCAATTCTTATAGAGTCGGAGAGATCGAGAGAAATCAAAAGTATTATTGTATTAAGAGTATATTCTCTACAAAAGTTGTATAAGTAAATGTAATTATTTGTATTAATACTGTTATAGTTTCAATTTTTTGCATTATTTCTTGCGTATCTCCAGTTCAATTATAGCTTATATTTTATCACTATTACCGCCACCTACAACCAATCTTTTCTATCTTGTTATTTCCGTCAGATGTATTAACTTTATGTTAACCAGCCAGCCACCATTAAAAGATTTGACACAATTTTTGATAAGTAAAACAGAATATACATATAGTACTTAAATGTTATTATATTATTATAAAAAAATATAGTAAAATTTATTAATTAAAGAAATGTCTTCTGAAATCCCCTAGCATGTAATATTAGTGCAACAAGCCAGCAAGCATTAAATGGTAATCCAGTAAGTAAATCAAAATCAAAGCTTGGTAGTTTGAAGAACACGGTAGAGCTTAGCAAGCACGCGCGCCGCCCATTTGCGGCTAACCCGCCCTCGTAGCAGCTCTAATAAACACGTTATGGGCCTAACGAATATTAATAACCGGCTTCCTTGATGATTTCAGCTTTACAATTCGCGAAATGATGGGTTTTTTATTCAAATATTAATCGAACGTGAGAAGTTGTTATTGAAAGCGATGCTTGTTTACTATTTCTTCATGATCATCATCGTCAGCCTTTATCTATGCACTGCTAAACATAGGGCTCCCTTAACGCTAAGACGACCGCATCCAACACTACTTTTATTTTATTAATTTATTAATATAGTGTTCTCTCGAAGAATCAACCAAAGTAAATAAAGGACGTGGTTACACCATATCCCCCTTTTTTAAATAATGATTTGAACTTAATTTTTTCGCTGACTTTTTAATAAAATCTTTTTACACCATGTTCTAGTACAGGCAATAAGAAAAGCGTTAAAGTCTACCAAAGTAGTATGGTATAACTTGTTGCCTGTAAATGATGATGACCTTTGCCTCTCTTTCAGGATCTAGCATGGTCAAATGCGAGACTGACGATGGCTCTACATAGAGACGAGGTTGTAGTCTTCTCATTATGAATAGTGTTTTTGTGTGTGTAGCTACTAGTTAGTACCCGGATGACCGCGCTTTGCTCGGTAAAGTTTATTATTGAAAACACGAAGAAAACGATATTTTCTAAAAATGAGTCCTTGCTAGATCGATTTATCCCCTCGAAACTCTATGTATACTAAATGTCATGAAAATCATTGGAGCCGTGTCCGACATTTAGATTATATATTACAAGAATTGCTCGTTTACGATATGTACATCTTAAAAATTCGTTGATAGATTGTGTCTTCATACATTTTTGAATCAATCAACCATTCGACCTTGTCGTGACGTCCACGTATCGGGTTTCCATTACAGCGTCACGGCTGAATAACATCGACGTGGCGTAAATGATGCCAGGAAAATCTTTTAGTTTTTCTATTTGTATCGCGAGTCCCATTTTTCACGTGCCAACTAAACGCATAAAGGTTTACGGCATATTTATGGGGTATTGTGATATTTTTTTTTGTTGTTCGCATTAGGCTTTATCTGACTTTCCGCTAAATCAAGTAGCTACTGGCCGGTGTCAGGAAGTACCCCCGTATATCACCGCATCGGATGCGAGCAGTTTGGGGTTACAACTCGATGACATAGGGCTACCCGGGGATCATTTGTCTTATACATTTACTCAAATAATATTCCTCTGTTTAGCTTATTTGGTAATAAGTTATTTGTTCTGTGGCACATAATTTATGGTTTTATTTTGACTTCACTTTTGTCGAAAAATTAAAAATCTTTGGACTTTAGTAGGGTTAGCTAACTAGGGTTGCTCCCAGCGGAAAAAATAGAAATTAGCTTTAATTAGGTAGTAAAATTAAACATAAAAAAAATCTGATCTATAATTAATCAGTAATAAAAGCTAACAGCTAACTAAAATAATTAAATATATTATTACAACATATTCCGTATTTATTATTACATAATATAGTTATTGCATTCCTTAACAAAATAATATTTTATGATATCTTAAAACTGAAAAAAAAAAGTTTTTTATCTGTCATAAAATTTAACTATAAGATTAAGAAGAGGTTTTAATTTTAAAAACGTATCTATTTAAACTTGAAAACGAAATAACCTTTTATCAGTCAATGTCGTCCGTCCCCCGCTGAGATGAAATTTATTTCTTGAAAACTAAATAAAAGCGGTTAGTAAAAAACAGGACGAGTGGACAGGGTAAATGTGCCCCTAACCGAAGGGTCTTGATAACTTCGATTAAGATGTCTCGCGCCCTTTTTTTCGTAAAAAAAGGAAAAACGAAGTTCGGAGCGGAAATATTAGGAGTAACAGTATTTCCGCGCGATAAATTGCCGCCCAATCAAAGGAAACGTCTGCGTATATTTTTATTAATGCCATGTTTTATTGGCGTTTTTTTATTTGTATAGTCATATTGTCCGATTGACTTTTATTGTGATTCGTTTGCTTTTTTGTAGATGTTGGTATTTTATTCTCCGGTCCGGTCGGTCGAGATAAGTTAGTCCCTGAGGTTCGACCGCTCAGATCGTAGGTTCAAATCTTAGAGAACTATACCTATCGTTGATATCTCCATTTATATATCTCTATCAATTATGTAATTGTATTCATGTATGTTTTTTTATTTCAATTACGTTTTCTTGTAAGTAGGTACCAGTAACATATTAAACTGTCACGTGCTTAGGTACTACAGCACTACATTTAAGTAATATGATTGGTCCTAAATATTTATTTAATATTCATGTAAAAATAATAAAAATATAGTTTTAAACATTTTTAATTAATTTTATAATTTGCGGATATAATATGATTATTATATAGATGATTTATAAGACTAAAGAAACATAACCAAGATTGGTCACAGGTCGTCTGGCCGAACTTAAACTACTCAACCTAATAAAAAGGTGGTGTAAAAATAGTGATATTTAAATATCTAGCGCTCGTTACCTGTGTCGGTTGTTATCAGCAAGGGGAAGCTAAATCAGAAAATCGATAGCAAGCGGGCTGTTCTGACTCTTCTATTACGGCTTGTAACGGGGAAGATATTTATTTGTTATATAATGTCTTTTGAATAAAAATAATTGTTTTCACCACGAAATTAACGTTTTTATCGAAGGGAAGGGTTAAAATAAGAGGAGGTTGGAAATAATGAACTTTTGTGAGGATTCTTGGTTGATCAAATCTAATATTATAGTGACAGGCTTTCAAGACTGTGTCGGGCTCGGGATGGGAACACGGACCCAGCTTAAGACACGACGTCGTGGGGACTGCCAAGTCGTAGCCGGGCAGTCCCCCTATTGTGGCGAATCTAGTCTTGCCGGGATCAGTCTGTCGCTGAGGGTATCCCGTCGCCTGCACAGATCCGAGTTCTTCAAATATAGCAGCTGAAGGCTCACGCAGCGGTTTTAGTGGGGTAGGGCACCCAAATGCGAGTCCCCACACACGCCAGCGCGCCTACCCAGGCCCTGGTATGGTCGTAAAGTATTCCCGCTGCGTCATCAAAAAAAAAAGGCTTTCAAGACTATGTTTACAGAAAAAAAATGAAAATTTGCAAAAAATGCAAAATTGAACGCATGTCGTGATACTAAATGCGGTATAGATTTATGTATTTATATCTCAATTTCCTACTTTTTGTACAGGATGAAGAGGAATTGAGTCGTCAATATTGACATTTCCGGTGCCACCGCAAAATGGCGTCCCGCTGATTGTTGTGGACAGAGCTGTCAAACGTCAATTAATGAGCCACAGATTATAATTACTTGACCACCTACGTATACATACAGCCAACAGCTGACCAGACACAAACAATATTTTTTTCCTAATGGATGGATGGACGGCTTTTGATCACAGTGGTAAAAACTAAATTGTACTTATAAATCTTTTAACAAGTAGCAATGCTATAACAAAAGATGGAAATTATTAGAAGTTTAAACATCCAGATATAAGGGATTTCGTACGACCACCGTGTTAGGTGCATGACTCAGCACCATCTAATGGTCATTTAGTTAGGAGATGATTAATTATCTTTATCATAACGCGCCCAGATCGAGCGGCCTGATGGCTCAATGATGAGAGGTCATTTTGTAGCTTACGAGTAGTCTAGGGAGCTTTTGAATTAATAGCATAAATCAACGTAACTACAAATATTTAAACGAGGAACTTATTCTGTTAGTCATTAGTGAGACAATAGGGAATCTACATAAACTCAACAATTACATTCTATGCATGCATATTAAGAAGTAGTAAAAGTTGAGTATGATTTTTAAAGTCTTTTAAAATGAACCTATAAAAAGTATCCTAAGATTCCACATTTAATAAGTAATTTAATCTGATCTTTTTTTTATAGAAGCAAAATCGAAACAGAATAGTTTCCACTTTATTTCAATCTGTATTTAGAGTGAGTTGGGACTACAGCGCGGGTCCGACCCGCTGACAAAACCAGCTCTAACTGTAAACTAAGTTTGTAAACTGTAATTTTGTACTAATGAAGTTTTTCCTATTTATTTAAGTAGTAGTCTACACAGTCGTAATATTGCAAATAGAAAATAGCTTATAGGGACTTTCGCGTATTAATTTTCTAATTAATTGCTTGTGCATCCTAGTCATAAATTAATAAATGTATGGCACATTGTTATCATTTAAAAGCTCTTATTTTGTTAATATTATCTGAATAGCTGTTATAATAAATAGTCTTAATCCTTATCCATTCCTTTTGAATGTTTCTTTGAAATTCGGAAGCGACTCGGCCCTAGCGAAGGCATGTTTATAATTGGGCCTATTATATTTGCCACCGGAAAGATGCCCGCGTCGCTAAAAGGATTTCTTTAGTATAAAGAACCTCGCCTTTATGGTGTCTGCTAGACACTGTGTCGCCATTTTGTATAGATTTCGTTGGTGGCATTTTCAATGTAATTAAAATGGACTCTAAAATTGTATACTGAAATAAGTAGTAGTGTATAATGCTAGCTGTGGATAGGAGCAGAACAAATGATTATAATAAAATATAAATTAAATATGTTTTTATGAAACTTTTTGAAAATATCTTATAATGGTGGAATGTACTGTAGGATTTATAGTTTATTTTTAACTATTTTTATTAATTAGTTTTAAAACTATAAGGACTAAATAATATAATTAATTGTATATTATGTTATTTAAAATATAGTATTTAGATAAGAAATAGCACTGATTTTATCTATTCTTAAGTACTTATACAATATTTAAAGATAATAAACAATATTGATAAGAGCGAGTTAATGCCTATCTATTGGTATTGTTCGATAACAATAAAATATTTATCAATGTGATTAATACCTAATTGGTAATAATATTTATTGCATGTATGCTGTGCTACCATTTATTCCTAAGCCTAGAACATTCTATAATTTATACGAAAATACGGAAAAATAAAACTATTACTTTTGTGTACTGGCTACAAACTTAAACAACTAATAGTCGTATTAAATAAATAAAAATGAACACCTTTTTTAACTCACGACTCATAGAAGAGAAGTTCCCCATGCAACCAACCGAAATAAGGTATTGCGCAGATGGCCTAAAATAGTTCAAACGCTAAACGATTTACTTGTCGATGAGATGAATAAAAAATATTGATTGGGTACTATTAATGTATTAATAATCTATTGGCACTTGAAATACATTTATGACGTAAAAACAGCTAACATCTTATGGTACGGATCAAAAAAAGGCTCGCACGTTTCTAAAGCCTTGAGAAAATTTATGTTATTTTCTCCACGGCAGCCTACAGACTCGTTACGCATTATTTTTTATTTCTTTTTTATTTTTTTCGAAAGGACTTTAGGCCTGTCAGCCTTTAAGCTCAATCGGTAGGTAGACGTTGCGCATTAATTGACATTTTTTTACAAGGCGAACGTGTAGTTATCTTCCTTGAAATCAAACGAAGAGTGCAATATGCCACTATCCTAATAAGCTACATAAACTATTATAATGTAGAATTCAATTCCATTCCCCAGAGGCGTTCATTCATAAACTCCACAAGTACCTGGTTGACCGAGCATTTGCTCGGTATCCTAAGTGATAAAATACGATAAAATTTTTCTTAAAAAAAATGATCTTAAAAAAAAAGGAAAAAAAAGAATTCGGACTGGAGATTCGAACCAGGCTCATTCGAACTTAATTACCTAATTTCACCACTAAGGTACCATGAGTCATGACATGTTATTTGATAGCGAAATTTACGTTCGTATTCTAATCATATTTTATCGATGCCTTAAAACACGGATAAAAAAAAGTTTTCTAAAAATGTATCCTAGCTAGATCGATTTATCGCTGTTTTTAACACATGTATACAAAATTTCATGAAAATCGTTGGAGCCGTTTCCGAGATCCCGATTCTATATATATATACAAGAATTGCTCGTTTAAAGGTATAAGATATAATCGCTGGGGCATTAGCGAATTTCGCACTATTGATACTTCATTGGTTTGGAGATGTAACGCAACTGCGACCCGTGAAATTGGTCTACCAGCGGAAGTTTCTGGATTCATTCATTCGTTCGTTCATTCATAAACGTAGCAGGTACTTTTTGCCGTTTTTTTAGAACGTCAAATATTTTACAAACAGCCTTGCGTATTAACCTTTTACGCTCTCATAATATAATTTGTTCAAACATTATCGCTAGATGATTACTGGTTATTTATTATCTATAAATTTAATTAAAAAAAAATTAATAAAAATATATGCAAGTAGGTATTTATTTATCATTATTGACATTTCTTTTCGTAAAGGCCTATACTTGGCCTGTTGGCCTTTTAGTGTGCTTTTAGTCCAATCGGAACAGTCTTAGTGAGTTAGTCTCAGTGACATGTAATCGGAACAGTCAGTGAGCTGATGGCTTCACTTGTACATACAAGTCGTTGTAACGATAGCGTTACATCAGTTACATAGCTCTACCATAGGGTAGTGCCGCTTTCATATACTTATAAAATACTAGCTGTTACACGCAGTTGCGCTTGCGTCAACTAACATTTAAAACGGGTCCCTAACATATTGAAAATTTAATATAGCCTATGTTCACCGGGGATAGTGTAGCTTCCCAACGGTGAAAGAATTTTTCAAATCGGTCATTAGTTTTGGAGCCTATTAAATATAAACAAACAATCAAATCTTTCCTCTTTATAAAATTTTAGTATAGATATACGAGTATAATATAAGTGTTCAGTTTTCTTAAAGAAATTTTTGTTCCTTATCACCGTCTTTGGAAATGCCTTCCTTTAAGGGCATTAAGCTTGAATGAATCTGTAAGCCAACCGATTGAACCATTGAACATAATAAAATCCAGATGTTTGCATATTTAAATCCAAGAGCCTGTATTGATATTTCATAAACGTGTTTCGGCTTAGCATTGTCTATACAATTTCGGCGTACTTGTGAATGTGTTTCAAAGTACTGTTCAGGTAGTCCCGATGCGAATAGCACTCCGACGCACTTCCCACGCCGGACAGTCATTACGTTTATGAGCTCTTTTGTTTGTGAGATGTCTCACAAAGGGATGAAGTGCATATGGTGTAACAATGACTTTTGAGAAGACTCAGCAGGTTTGCGCCACTTCAGAAAAAAGGTTTTTAAGTAATAATGTGTTCACCAAATAAAAAGGCCGTAGATCGACTTTTTTTTTAACGCCGGGAAATGCACTTAGGCATCCCGCGGGGGAGTGGGTCTCCCCAGTATGTGGGACTCGCTGCGCCCGAAAGCTGGTAAATGGACGCAGCTCTACTCACTAAAACCCGGCGAGTGCCACCAATGCCGCCTTTGGTGAGGTACCCTAGATCTGCTGGCAACAGGGCACATACATGATCTACTTGAATAATAAAGATGATTAACATTTCTGTTGCATTGAATTTTCATCATCATCATCGCCAGCCTTGCTGAATACAGATTTCAATTAACGTTCGTCAAACACAGGTTATCTTTTTTTAAAACCGTAAAACAATGATATTATATTATGTGTATAATATTTAAGCTCATTGCCGTAAAAAGTTATTACTTATTTCAGATAGACTTTCTTGTTTAAATTTCCATCTTCTACATAATTTAGCAATGTTATTTCATAAAAGTTATAGCTATTTCATACAAATATCGAAAACTGCTTTGATAAAAAAAAACTTATTATTGCTTATGCAAAATTATTTTTAATTGTTTTTTTTGTCGAAGATCCCAAAAAAGCGGAAACGTTGTGAGAGTTACGGAAATATCCGTTCATATTTATAATTTTGGTTTACTATACACTATACTACTATACAGAGTATACCACAACTGTGAATCAACTGACCACCCATTGAGTATAGTAAGTAGCCATTGGGGTAGGGGCCCTTGAAAGTATTGGATATATTATTATACAAAGGTTTTTTTGAAAATAATTATTGCAATTTATTTAAGTACCATGAATCAGTAAGTTTAAGAATTTAGTACCATGAGTCAGTAAGTTTAAGAATTTAGTAAAATCTACAGGCTTCTTTTCTAACACGGAATCTTCTAGAAGAATTAAAGTTCTTCTTCGTTTTTTTATCGAAAATTTTCAATAACGCGAACAAAATTATACGTTAAATAATACTTGTAATAACATTAATATTATAAGATTCTAACAGTCATCCCAAGAGATTAAATATTAATGAAGATACATTAAAGAAATGGTTCACTAGATAATTGCGAATGGCACCTAGTGCCAAAGTTTCTTCGGCCTTCGCCTTAATACTGGCTGTTCCAATTTATTGATGGTCATTCTATATTTAAAAAAACGTATTCCGTTAAAACAGTTGGATTTAAAAATTTTATGTGGGTAAAGGTGCTGAAAAACGATTTATGATTTATATATCGTTTACAGCATCTTATTATATTATACTTAAGGGCCTGTTTCACAATCTCCAGTTAAGTGCCCAATAGGCTATCGGCAACATATTTGACAGATATTTGACAGATACTCCATTCTCTATCTGTCAAATATGTTGCTGATAGCCTATTGGGAACTTAACTGGAGATTGTGAAACAGGCCCTTATTTGAGTTGTTATTATTAGGGCCTGTTTCACAATCTCCCTTAAGTTCCCAATAGGCTATCAGCAACATATTTGACAGATAGAGAATGGAGTATCTGTCAAATATCTGTCAAATATGTTGCTGATAGCCTATTGGGAACTTAACTGGAGATTGTGAAACAGGCCCTTATTTGAGTTGTTATTATTAGGGCCTGTTTCACAATCTCCCTTTAAGTTCCCTATAGGCTATTGGCAACATATTTGACAGATGTTTGACAGATAGAGTATGGAGTATCTGTCAAACATCTGTCAAATATGTTGCCCATAGCCTATAGGGAACTTAAAGGGAGATTGTGAAACAGGCCCTTAAAATTAAATACAAAGATATCAAAACCAATGTGAAGTGTTTTGAATCAGTTCTTCAACTTCATTTGTTTTTTTTTTTTAATTTTTTAAATACGAAACTTTTAAATGCTATAATATAAATAAATTGAAAAAATTATACTTATAGCAATAGAGGTATGTATTATGTTTTATTACATGCATTATCCATGCGAAACTTTCAATCGCTGTGCCCAAAGGTTCATTCATCAAATCTTTAATTCCAGACATTATGCTCTTGTGCCCGGGCGTTATTCTGTAAATGCTTATTATGAAACTTTGTATGAAACTCTATAAAGGTAAACATTGATTTTTTTTTCGCCGATAGATAATACATGTTTGGGATGCCACTGACAGATGGACAATCATACAATGGAGGCTTTGTGAATGGACCTCACACTCCGTACGAGAGCTTGAGTGCACCCATAAATTATGGCAATGACTACTCAAATTTGTCAGCCAAAATAACAGTTGGTGTATGTTTTAGATGAGATATATCGTGCCTGTAAAATAAAATAAAAGATAAAAAAATATATAAGTAAAAGTTTTTAATTATCTGTACTACAATATAATCTTCAGACATTTTTTGTAAGTAATTCATATTATATTCGTTAAGAGGGTAGTCACCATCTACCATCGCCAGATTGGGGAAAAAAGAAAACGTGGTGATGATGGTCCAGTGGTGGACGGACTCGGTCTCTTATGCGAGAGGTTCCGGGTTCGACCCTGACCCGTCCGTGTGTGCCTTGAAATAGGTTTTTCTAAATTTCTAAGTGCACCCCAAAACAGAGACCATAGTTCGCTCATCGGTGAAGGAAAACATCGTAACGAAACCTGCACGCCTGATGAGATTGAAAGTGTCTGAAGGTATGTGAACCACCACGCATTGTGTTAGCACATCGGTGAACTATGGCCCCATTGCCCTCCTCGTCTGATTTCGAGGAGGAAACCCGTGCCCAGCAGAGGGATATATAAGGGTTAACACTTAAACCTACGATGTTGATACTACTAGGCTGATAAGTGCTGGATTTTGATTAACGGTTATTGTTCCCATTATGATGAGACCTAATAGTGGCGTCTTAGATTTTTCTAAACTCTTTTTTCGAGGCTGTACTTTCTTGTGATTTCTTTTTTGTGATCATTTGAAACATGCCTAAATACCGGAATATTAACAAATCTACAGACGCGGTAAGCATTCGAACAAATACATATGTATTAAATATTTTCAGGCTAATTCTGTGCATGGGTAACGCTATCAGGCGAACGTTTGCCAAGTTGCTTCAACTAATATAAAAAAAATGGGTAAATTTCAAATAATATTTATTAATTCACGATGGCAGATGCGACCGATAAATGTGATCACACCTACTTCTGAACGGCGTCTACTCCGCCCACAGAGCATGCCGCACCGCTATACAAACTACACTATTGTATGCTTTTTTATCTGTTACTTATTTTACACAAAATTTAGCTGGTCTCGACGGTTACACGCCCCAAAAAATATCTTGCCTAAATCGTTCCAAATGATTGGGCTAAATCAAATTTTATCATTTACATATCTTACTTGCATTGTTCTGCTCATTTATTCCGTCAAACTTTCTTATAAAGCAAAGAAGTAGTCCAGTTCCAACTTCAAAGTTTTATTACTATTAACACATTGCGTCATCAGAGAGTAGAGCATTTTACTAACTTTACATTTTATTCTTCGTCTGCCGGTTTGACAAACTTAATAACCTTAAAATATTAAAGCTCTACATTACATGATAATGCAACGTTATTGCTACGATCTATTTGTTTCTGCGATCAATAAAGGGAACTAAGCGAAGCTTGTAAAACGTTCGTAGCCATATCGCGCACCGCGGTGGAACCACACCTTTATCAACATTCGATATCTCAAAATGATCAGGAATTCAACAGACAAACAGTAATCAGGAGCAGTTACGACCCATGTCATATTTAGATATGCATTAAGCAAAATAACTATCCGTTTTAAGAGTGTTGTGATAAACATATAGATGTGTTTCTTACGTATTATGTACTTGGTTGTACCCATATCATATCAAATCGTAGGTGCTTACCCTCACTGAAACAAAAGGCTGTCGATTCTATTTCTAGCGTAACTATCGCATAGTATATGCAAAATCGATTTTAACAGACACATGTACCTATGTAATCATAGAAATGAATAATAGTATCAATATTTAAATAAGTAAGTCTATGTCTATATTTTGATATTTTTCTCGTTGGATGGGATTTAAATTTTAAACCCATAGCCTACCTGACTACCACCACAGTTCACTGTCAATGAATATAGTTTTTTAGTTAGTTTTAGTCCATGTTTCTATCGTTTATGACCATAGGTTTCAAAATATTATACAACAACTAATAATTATAGTATCTATCACTCATTCCTAAAATGTCCATCTTAATATTTTACATGAATATTTGTATTACTTGCTATATTATGATTCAAAAGTTTTGACCTAGATAAGAAAATGTTTATGAGCGACGACAGATGCTCCAGTTAAGTTAGATTTTCTACTTAATATTTGCAATATAGTACCTATCTAAAAATGTCACATATACTATAATATCTGATCTTACAAATCCCTGAAAATCCGCCTCGAGTAAATTGAAATCGAAAAGAGACGGCATGCTGGGAGTCAATAGAGCCTTTCTATAGGAGTGAGGAGGATGGAGTTTGGAAGTGAGAGTTCAATAACGAGGCTGCCAAGGGTCGTTTCAGGCCCGACTTACAATATGGGGAGATTTATGTAGCTCCTATGTACAGGGAATACTTACGACGTTGATGCAACCTATTTCCAGTGTCGTTTTCTTATATCGCACCTTATTACTCCCTCGTAAAGGAGGGAAGTCTTCTTTTTCATTAAGCAGACTGTTCACGATTTTAAGTTTCTTTATTGATGTGTTCATGTATATACTTATAGATTATAACACTTTGCAATAGTCAGCTTTGCAATAGTATTTCATTACAATTTTAGCAGTTTCAATGCTGAAATATTTTTGTGTGAATTATAATAAGTCACAAGTTAAGAAAAATAAAACCCCTTTTTTTCGATAACCTTTAGGCCTGATGGCCTATAAGCTCAATCGGTAGGTAGGTGAGCAGATGGCTCATCTTGAAATTAACGTAAAACTTCAAAAATTTTAAGTGTTATGTTTTGTGTATTTAAAGTACAACTTAATAAGAAATAGTAGGTATACATTGAATATTTCTTTCGGCAAAAGAGTAGAGATGATACCTAATTGGAAATGGTCAGCGTCGCCCATCACTATAAATAAATGCATCCAATGATAAGTTCAGGACTAGCCCAAGTAACTTATTTATGTGTTCTGTTTCCTGGAACATAAGATGTAAGGTGCCGGTGCCAATAATTACTTTGTCTGAAGTCTTTCGCGCCAAAGGAAAACAGCGAAGTTGATAGACCAAAGTAAAGATGGCGGTGCATGCTGGTAGGACTAAGAGCGCAGCAGAAGCGCATCCTTCCCATTGGTAAATATATGTGTCGCTCTCTCAATTATCACGTAATTGTTTCTTGTAGTGTATGGTAAAAATCTGCCTGAAATCTTGTTTTGTTATAACTTTTATCATACTAAAATAAATAATATAAAATTTTATTATTACATATAAACATTTTATCATAACTTTTACAAGCTGTCTTTAACAGAAAGATATAATATATTAATATTTTTATTGTGTTAGGTACTCAAAATAAAGCATTTAAATAAGATACTTAGACTGTTTATAAGAAATATATTTCCAAATTCCTATGCTCGTGTGAAACTAATAAATAAATAAATAAAATTAATACTTCATTATAACGTATGGTAGCTTATTTGGAATCAAATTTCGTCGAGGGTCCCTGGGCCGGTGCCTCCCTCTTAATCTGTAAGCATCTATAACAAATTTAATATTTACTCTCGCCGACTTATCCTTATAAATCGTCGACAATATTAAAACCACCATTACACTTTGATTGTCGCGTTGCTGCCACCCCTACGCTTGTACTGTGTGCCCTAAGTTATAAGCATGGGCGATATCACAGAACAATTTACCCTAACGATATTTTAAGATAAACAACATCATTGATCTATTCTTTCCTGTTTTTCCCGTAATAAGTTCGTCAAAATAATGGAAAATTATTTAAAAAATATAAAGTGTCTAAAAAGAAGAGGCATTAGTTGATGTAATAAGCGTGTTAATAATACAAAAATCAAGTTTAAACAATTATTTACTTTTTCTTACTGCTATTCACGAAAAGACTATAAACTTATTATACTACTTATTTATTTAAAGGGTTTATGTTTTCTGTTATAGCTACATCTCATCTCATCAATCAAAGTGGAAGAGGCATCGATTTTCTAGTAAGTTAACAGTATCTATGGCCTTTTGTTACTAACAGGAATGCAGTTTTCCTTAAGAATAATATAAATTGCAGCCCTAATCGAGTATCATTCCCTGTTGTAGTTAAAACATAGTTGACAGAATATAGAAAATAAATATGATAAAACAAATTAAAAACAATCGCTCATCGATTACAACTTGGACCGTAGAATCACACACGCTGGCAGGGTATGCGAGTCCATGTACGGATTTGCAAGTAATCCGAATGTATGTCCAAAGCTTTCCGATGTTTATATTAACTTGTGTAACGCGCTAACTTTATTAAAATTTTACGCCTTTTATTGATTTAGCAATATGCTTGTTATTAACTGATTTAATTTATGTGATAATGTATTTTCTAAATAAATTAATGTGTAAAAACTTTATAGATCGGCGACTTAACCATTTACCGTCAAGTGTCTTGTCTGTTTTTTGTATCTCCTATAATTTAAAATAAAGTAGTAATGTATTTAAAGTTGTAATTTATTTTCTTTCTTAAAACACAGAGACTGTTTTTCACAGCCAAATAAAATTCTTTAGAATTATTTTTTTTTACTACTTATAACTTCTGCATTACATAAAATCTGAGCCAATTTACTAAAGTATTTAAGTAAATTTTAAGGTTGACGTAACCCACACCAACAGTTGTCAAATTAAAGGAGAGGCTGTTAGCGGCCAGTAACAATGACAGTGAAATTAAGCGAATAAAGGGTGACACCGCAAAGCTGGTGTGATGGATGCCTTTAATATAGCACCGTGAACCGTCCGTGATCAACTTCATTTAAATTTTAAATTGCTATCTTATAACATACAAATGTCAGACGTTATTCTGCAGTATTCTATGTATCCTATGTATTAAAGAAAAAAAATTCCGTGAATGTAGCTTATGTATAAAAATTAATTAAGTTTTGAGTGTGTATTCTTCTTCTTATTTCTGTGTTTCTTTCTTATTCTTCTGAATTCTCGATTCTTGACATTGGGCTCAATGGCGTGACCTGTTATAGTGTTATCCTAGACCTATTAAATATCGAATTATTTTAAATAAGACTTTGGATAGTTTAAGTTTTAGTAGAATCACACGTTTTGGAGTCTCTGTAACCGGGAGGCCCCGTATCGTTGATACGACCGATAAAGTGGTAGCTACCCCTGATATTTTATCGAAAAAAAATTACCATATTGATAAGTTCACTGCGATCGAGGTTGTATCGTGCAAGATGATCCAAGCAGCGCCATCTCGTTCTCATATCAGGAAGCAATAGCTAATAACATGTGCAAATAATTTAATAATTTTGAATTAATCTTACCAACTCTGCGCACACGCTTGGATAAGGACCCGAATAACGTATACCAAAATAAATTATGGTAATATATAGGCCATACATTGAGATATATCAAAATCTACTAAAATTAGTCCTATCAACACGACTGCATTTGCCGTTCCACGATTTTTATGCGATAGACATATTTTCTATTGTCTAGCACTAAGGACGCCGTATAATATACTTATGAAGCTAGATTAAGCAATCAATCATTTAAGTACCAGCATTAAGTTATTGTAGTGTGCTAAACTATTTTTTTTTTCTCTTTCACAATTCCGGCAATTCATCGTTTGAAAACTTTTTGCTTGGAGTAAATTCGCTGATAATAATACTATAAAATCCTAGATCCAGGTTTATCATATAATTTATTCGTAATATATAATGGTACAAATCCTAACCTGCAATTTGCATGATGATGATTGATGTACCAGAGTATATTATAATAGCTAATAGCCATACATTAACTTATGAACTAGAATAGATAAGCTGTCAATTCATTTCGTATGTCTATTACTGAATGTTAACATATTGTAAGATAGGATCGTGTTCGAAGCTAATATTGTCGGTTCAAATCAGTTGCCGATCGGAATGGGTGCATTAAGTGAGATGTAACAGGGGTCGGAGGGCGATCCCTCAGGATCAGGATATTGCCTAATCATTCCCGCCTTCACACCCTACTAACAGCCAGTTGTTTTAGTATTCATCACTTTGTTTAACACCCACCATGATACCATTGTTTAACGGTATTATAAACTTTTTAACGTTCTTAGGGTAATGTTGTCATTGTTTTTTTTTAAATATATTTTGAATGAAATATGCTAATATATTTTCTTAGTAAGACGTACCGTGTTACACCAAGAAAAGTCGACGGAATTTAATTTAAAAATTCATTTTTAGAAATCATGCTCCACTTTGATTCAGGTAAGAATTAATCACCAATAAAAAAGTCTAAATTAAATCTACAAATAAAGGAGACGGTCCAAAATTGTATGGGACGTTGGTCTACTTTTGTACACGTAATGATATGAAGTAAAATAAATATTCAAACAATTTTAATGTTGTTCATATCCATAAATTCTTCTCAATTTCAGCGTTAGTATAATTTGATATTTCCAAGATATGCAACACTACATGATATAACAATGGCGTATGAATATTTTCTTTGGCGTTTATGGCTATAAATCTATGTCCAAATAAAAAGTCCAAGTCGTCAAAATATCCAAAAAATGCAAGAAACACATTCACGAGTTAACAACTCCATAACAAAGCTTGAAATAAATACAAAAAGTTATGAAAGTATCATGAGTGACGCCATTTTTCAATAATGATGTTTAAGTAATAGCCGCCATCTTTGTGTGGAATAGCTAATATTTGAAAAACTTGATTTTTTTTTTAATTTTTTGCACGTAACTTATTACGATAAACTAATTTATTTTATTTTTAATGGAATCTATGTATTTTTATTTATTTATAGTCTACTGTACAAGACTACACCAGAAATGGACTGTCTCCTTTAACCCGTTGGGCATCTGCCCATTTGGGATATCTAGCCCGAAACAAAAAAAGTATAGTACCTAAGCATAAGGAGGATCCTTTTGCTGACACAAACTTAGTTAAATTGTTCTCGAGGCTTTCTAAATGTTAGCGTATTGTTTGTACAGTCTGCACAATACCACATTGTACTCCCGGTCATGGTACCACCATCTACTCATCTCGCGTGTCTCTCTCTCTCATCGTGAAACAGCTTTGCTGTGTTTCAGAGAGAAGGGATCTAAAGTCCGTTTCTACACAGTAAGGCAGTTGTGACGGGGAGCTGCTCTACATCTCTGTTAATGCGTGATAGGAGCATTCTATAGAGGAAATTAATATAGGCAATACATAATAGAGTTACCTGAGCTAGATCCAGGTAAAGTAGTTTATATTCATGACGTTGACCTCGGGCACTTATCATCAGATGGCACGTCTCCCTGTTTGCCTGAGTAACATAAAAAAATTAGATTCTAATAGGCGTGTAAATCTTTGGAGCCGCCTTATTTACGTACACTAAAACTTCTTTTATATGAAATGCCTCCGTAAAGGTCCCTTATACATTATGCTAATGTATTTGTATGTTTTTATTTCAGCAATCAACTCAATCTAACATAATTGGATTGTCGGTTTAATTATGCGTAAAACAATCCCGAAATCAGGAAAGTACCAGGGTCCTGTTCGGGTTATTAACTTTGATAAAGCGGAGAAAGGGTTTGGGTATGTTGTGACAATGTTATGTTATTCTTACCGAACCGCTCGCGTGGAACATCGATAATAATATTTTTTTATACATTGGCATGTATTTTTTAAGCTCAAATTATGATAATTTTTAGGTTCGTTTTTTATAGTGCAACACAGGTAACCGATTTTTATGATCAAAACTGATTAATAGGAATCGTCAAGGCGAGGTATGTTTTATGATTGCGGTAATTTTCATTGTTGGATCTAAATAATTTGCTTAGCTTTAAAGAATATATTTCAATGGAGCTATTTTTTTATTGATATGGCCACCTTTTTACTATGGCTAACGTGGAGAAATCTCGCTTCCATCGTTGTATGTACGAGTACATAATCGATAATGTGTAATATCCATGTTGGTTATGTATTATCTGACTTCGAACACATATTCCATATATCTATTCAACAGATTGTTAAAAAAAAAAAGAGAAATACCGATACAGATACTACATAGATTTTATTGAAATAACTTCGAACAAAACCTTAAACACCTATAGCATTATAAAGTAACTATAAAAAAAATGTTCGAAAACGATTTTGCATTCTTATCGAATGGTAAATACGGTTTGTATCATAGATCGGAAGGAACAACAACATTTATCATTCAAAGCAACAATCGAATAACATGCTATTATATTGCGTAATTTTATTAAAAACATACAAAAGGATGTCTCCGACAAAAGTCGGCGCGATTCGGAACAGCGGATGCGATTCGCGCCGACTCACCGACAAACGGGTTTTTTTCTAAATTTTCAACAAAGAAGGCTCCATTGGTCGTTTGTTATCGAGGATGTTTCCACCCACAATTCAACGGGTCATCGCTCATACAATCGGAAATGAAACTATGGCACTTTACGTATTGCGTATTGTACACACAGGTGCGATCATAATGGCTTGTTCAATCGCTCGAGTGTGGACCTCGTTAATCACTTTTTTTTTTTAATTTTCATTGAATTAGAATGGCCAAGGAATAAGGCCTTTAGCTGCTTTTAAGCTAGTTACCTATCTAAAGGTTCAGAAGAGATAAATGAAAATAAAGTATAAGAGTAGATAAATGAAAATAAAGTATAATAATAGAAGTATTGGCATACATCGCAATTCGTAAAATATTATAGTAGGTACCAAGCATTAAGTTATCTAGCTGTGATGGTACCAAAAGATATTTCAACAATTAGGCCTTTGGACTAGAGACAGAAGCATGAGAATCTAAGATCATGTTTTTACATATTAGATTTAATGTAGTAAAACTGTAATTTTGGTTAAGCCATCTGCTCACATACTATACCGATTGAGCTTTAAGGTCGATGGGTAAAAAAGAATAACTAAAACATTATTTTACTTATTGTTTTCCTTCGCTTTTAAAAACATATTTGAGTAAAAATATGATATAATAGCTGAAAAACAGAAGCTTGATTTCAAACTCTATTGAACATTGAAAATATTTTCTAATAAAATTTTATTTTCTTGCTCTACAGACAACGTCTCTAAAGTTGCTGATATTATATAAAAGTTAATTTTGTTATCTATGATCTACTCTCGCCTTTTTTCTGGGAAACTAAAATCCAACAGCAGCACACATAAGGATCTATTTTGTTTTTTGAAAGGTCTAAGACTTTCATTCCTGATTGCCTTTAAACTCAATCGTTGGAAGAATCTATTATTAGCTAGTACTAGCTGTTGCCCGCGGCTTCGCCTGCGTTAACTAAGATTTACAACGGGATCTTAGTACGCAAAATAAGTAACTTTTCTGGTTGATTTTTTACACCTTGTGTCCGAAAAACCCAAATATCTTATGGAATCTTATTTTTTTTTCAGAATAAAATTTAGCCTATGTTACTCGTGGATAATGTAGCTTTCGAATGGTGAAAGAATTTTAAAAATCGGTCCAGTACTTTTTGAGCCTATTCATTACAACCAAACAAACAAACAAAGTTTTCCTCTTTATAATATTAGTGTAGGTGTAGATGTAGAGGTGTAGATGTAGAAGATACTTGGGACTGCTCGAGCTGTTGAAAGTTCGAGCTCTTGACCTAGGCGAAACAACATCTTCGTCTATTAGTCGGTCAAAATGCAATGAATGGAATCACCATGTTGAAATTGCATTCCCTGTGATCATCAACTCTCTTTTTGTAAATTACTTACCGATATTTATGATAAATTTTGTTTAAAGAATCTGTTACTTAAATCTATTTAAAGTGCAACTAACCTACATTTTTTATTTTTGAAAACTGTAGTCACACAAATTAAGTAGCAACACAAATTAATTAGCAACACTCACACCCGGTTTCCGAAAAGCTAATCAACGCTAAAATTAACAAATCAACTGTCAAGTCTCTTGTTAAGGGTTAAATGTATTACTAGAAGCATGGTTAAATTACTTATTTTGATCAGCCTGTCAGTTGACATAGCCACTACAATGAAAACCTGTCAAATTTGAGTCTAGAACTTCGATCAATTATACCCCATTGGGTATAATAATTGATCGAAGGTCTAGAATCGTATGTTAATCGCCATTAACAGCTTGTTAGTTTACATACACTTTGACCAACGTTTCAGAAACCGGGCGTAAATCGACGGTATCGCTACTAGTCGACAGATAAGTTTCACAGACTGATAACAATAATGTTATATGGTATTATTCTTATTTTTAATTAGAAGACGTAATGGTACGATAAAGGCGTACCCACTGTTGACCCATTACGCGTCAGTATTACACTTTTATCGCAAAGCGTAATACCCATTGGCCAGTACCATGTAATTAACAATACCAAACTGCCTTGTAACTGCCATGTTTGCTTGACCCAAAATTAATGGATTAAATTCGACTAAATCGTACAATCACATTCAGTACATTATACATGGCGGTTTTCGTTTTGTATTCTAAAGCTTTCTCTAAGCATAATCAGCAATGTACAATGCTGGAGTATTGAGATTGTCAAATGAATACCACCATTACGAAAAGCAGACAAAGTCAGTCATTTGGACAATAGGATGAGTTTCATACAATTTATTTCTGGACTAGACATTACGTTAATGTCGGTAAACACGGTCATGTTTACTCAGTATCAATGTTATTGAATAGTGCTGCTAAAATTTAGTAAATTGTTTAAATTTGAGTAAATTTTAGAAGCATGAATCGATAATAGTTTTGATTGATACATTTTTCGACGACCTCTGTGGCTTAATGGTAAGCGCGTCGGCGCTCAAGCCGGAGGTAGCGGGTTCGAATCTCGCCAGGGAACAAAAAAGTTTCTGTGTTCCTCAGTCATGGATGTGTATTAAATATGTGTATTATATAATCAAAATCCTAAATATATGTATTTCCGTTGTCTGGTACCCGTAACACAAGTTCTTCGGAAACTTAGCACGGGACCACTTGCCACTGTAAATATAGGCAAAAAACACGGGAGTACCGTGCAAGATGGCGACACATTTTAAATAAATACTTATTTATTAATACATAATTTATAATATTAAAAAATTGGTTAATACATATGAAACTGAAGAAAAAATACTTAGAAAAATCTAATAAAAAGTTGCTGACAAACGAGTGAATAAAACTCGGTGTAACAATAGGTATGACTTCTGCCTTAGGGTCCTCCATTGAAGAGTTACGCCCTTGCTGACCAAACAGGACCAACAATGGGAGAACTCCGAGCCAAGGGAAGGAAGTCGATCATTCTTATTCGATTAGCACTGCACGTCGGCCATTTCAAAGGCTAATGTATTCTATAGAATATAAACTGGATTTATTTCTATTACGCAAGGTAAAAACCTACTTTAGATATTGATGTAAAAAATTTAATTGAGTAGATAGATAGAAACATTTTTTTAGATATTTTATCGTGGCTTACAATATGCCCTATGGTTTTATACATGCTAGTGAAACATGTTTAGCGAAATTTAAGATAAAATTCCTAATATTTGTTTCACTATAATGAATGAAACTCGTAAATGGAAACAGTAAATACTAAATATTTTTTGAAAGGCAGGCAGGTGTCAGACATTAAAATTGAATAAAATAAAGAAATCAAAGCACTATGCTGTTTGCCATCACGAAACGTGTCCACGCTCACGGGAGTCCTCCAGACGTAGACTTGCTTAAACAGCGATAAATTCCGAGGACAGTCTTCCTGTGACCATGGTTGCTGCCCGAAACGTCGGGCATGTAAAAAACTTATTAAACCGCAATAAAATCCGTAAAAGTTGTTTCAATATAATGGATAAAAAATAAAACCGTCAACAAACCAAAAGGTAAGCTTTGTAAGTAAAACGATAATAGCGGCCGTCGCCTTCTATCAGTTATTTTTCACTTGATTTATCACGACTTGTTTTACTAAAGTTGATATTTTTCAGTGGACGGTGATCATGATGAAATCATAAAGAACACATACATCAATAAAGGAATATTATCGTTATATAAAATATATCTGTAGGTATATTATGTATAACGGATATACGTATATATTATGTATACAGACCGCGGGATAGAATATTTATTTATTCTCAAAAAGAGTATATTTCGAAGCTTCATCGTCATCATCCATTGCTACTCACATCCAACACAGACGAGCCCCAACTCCCTGCACAAAGATCGTCTTCTCACCATTGGTCAATGACCGACCAACTTCATCTGCCTAAAATTTTATTCAGAAATAAACTGCACGACATAAACTTTTTTAATTTAAATTTAGGGGATTAAGATATTTTATTTTAGCGGAATATTCTAGAAACTGTAATCGAAGGTAGAAAGTGTTATCTATGTTCTTTTTTTTTTGTTAATCATGTACAAAAGCAACTTGTATCATAATCATCATTATCAGTCTCTATCCGTCTCCTGCTGAATGTAGGCCTTCATAAATGAAGGTCAAGTCGAGCGGTTTCTATAAGCATTTCCCCTTAGGAAAGGCACTAACCACTTCTATAGACATCCAAAATATTATGATAATTCTATATGCTTTTGTAATTAGTTTAATATATTATATGCCATGTGGTTATTTAAATGAAAAGTCGGTTTACTGACGATAGTTGAACGTGACAACGTCGAAAATACTGATGGGCCGATTGTGCCTCTTTGTCGCTCGTTTCGCGCTCTCGCTTGCACTTCAAGCCTTAAATGGAACGCCTCAGAGCGAGGTAACGTCGCACGAGTCATGTTTTTTCGTGCGTGCAGCCGGCTCCATCATTATAAAACGCTGTTACGTCAAAAGTCACTTTGATCTGATTAGTTTATATACACTTAAAATCAACTTATAAAAGCGTGTTAAATAAAAAAAAAAATGTTTTGTCGTCAGTTTGAGGAATTTAGTTCCACAGAAAAGATCATTTTATTAATCCAATTATAATTTAATCATTTTAACATAAATCGTTGCTTTTTATGACTACAAAAAAGATGATGTTTCATTGTAGGGTTTAGTTTCAATACAATGATAATTTGTCATCGAATTTTGGATGGCACCTGGCCCACACGACCCCTACTGCCTTTCGAATTCGCAACGCAAACCTTTGTCAGTATGGTTGTTTAATTTATATTATGTTTAAGTAGATCTTCAAATACAGATGGAGGGATAGCAAATAAAGTTAAATTATGTAGAGACAGAAAAATATGATTGGTGATGGCGGAACTTTTAAATTTGTTGAAAAATGAAACTTTGGATCATAGAGTAATTTGCTACTACGGAAACTTTGGATATACTTGTCATATATTTTTTTATTTATACCTCAACTAAATATTAAGCTTTTATTGATACACCTCAACTAAATATTAAGCTTTTATTGATTAATCAAGGAAGGCCTTTGCAGAGGTTATATATAGCTAAAAGTTGTCATTTATAACTATTGATAGATGTCAATAACTATTCTATAAGGGCCTGTTTCACAATCTCCAGTTAAGTTCTCAATAGGCTATCGGCAACATATTTGACAGATATTTGACAGATACTCCATACTCTATCTGTCAAATATGTTGCCGATAGCCTATTGGGAACTTAGCTGGAGATTGTGAAACAGGCCCAAATAATTTTGCAAATGGAATAAATACATCTGAGAACGTTAACCCGTAACATTGGCGCCACAGAATTCGCGGTCGACGAATCCACTTCCTGCCTACCGTTTCCCGCTAAAATGGATCACTTCCGCCAGCCATTTTTCATCTACGAATCAAAAAAAGCTGTTGAGTTGCCACAGCTCGAATTTGCAATATTTTTAGTAGAAGTTGCTACTATCTCTGTGTAGTAAGCAGTGTAAAGATACTGTTGTTTTACTTCCTTTAGTAACTTTTAATAAGTTTTAAAATTAATACTTTTTGAATGCTTATTATCTGTGAATTTGGAAAAGAAGAACATAACAATAAATGATCTGTAATTCATAATGACCACTAAATAAAATTCGTATCAAATCAAATATAACACATAAAACAAAACCTAACGAAATAAAATAATCTACTCTATGGTTTTTAGTCTCATTCTAACTGTCATAATCCCTTAGACACAAACAAGCCGTTAACAGTCTTCTGCGATTAATACTATGGAAGGGCCACACCCTTGCGAAAGCTCTTTCGCATCGGAACCAGCTAATGAGCCTTGAATAAACCAATTCAATTAAACAACATACCATCATTATCTGTTGTTTTCTAAATATTGTAAAGAGGTTAACACGCGTAATGATTGTCATTATATAAATGATACTTTGCTTTAACTATACTATGAAGAGTTTTACCAGAAAGCTTTACTCTAATCAAAGTCTATCACTTGAAAACACTAATACTATGTACAAAATTATAACTGATATACAAATATAATAGTAATCATTCCTTTTATAAAAAAAAACACGGGTAATATTAGGCCCCCTACATCTGCAGATGAAGTAGTTTTTATTTGAATGATCTGGAAAAGGAATTAAGAAAACTAGAAACATATTGATACTTATTGTAAGTTATAACTTACAAAACTGGTTAGTTCGAAATTTACCTACTGATTTTGTCTTATGCAAATCTCAAAATTCATATAAAACATATATTTCTATGTATAGACGTTAATCTGACAATTAAAAATGAAACTTTAATTTGCGTGAACAAAAGAAGAAAAGCCTTACACAATATAAAAAAATCGACCCTTTTTAGGGGTCATTCCATAAAATCTAGACTAATTTATGGGATACAGACAATTATAACACTATCTGTGGTCTAAGATGCGAGTCGATAATATAGTGGGGGCGCCGGTGTCAGTGGTAATTGTGAGAACTGATTCGGTAATTAGCGGGACGAGTCACTAAGGGCGCGAGAATGGGCCACCCCAGCACACTATATTCGTGGGAGTTATTAATTACTATTGTTTGTATAAAAATATTTGTTTAATGTTTGATGTTTTTCGAACGCTTCCTGAGTGATTGTAATTGTTACTTGTGTTTATTTACAGTCAATTCTCTACAGTTCAGTACTTTTCTAAGTCTTCTTTTTTTGTTTCTGTCTATATATCATGCATAGCGAGTATCGAGTGAGTATCGACTTATTTAAATTCCAACTATAAAAATTAAAATATCGTTGACTTTGCTAGTCTTTTTTATTTTCTGCAAGTATTTTAATATTCAGTTGGCTGATTTTTTTTTATCAACAATACCTACATTTCATAATTTTTAGGAATAATGGAATAATGTCTGAAACATACTTTAAAAGATTTATATAGGTTTAGATGTTTTTACCCGTAATAAATAATAATGTATGCACGTCAATTTATTTCAATTTACAGCGTTGTATTGTTTTGGCGGGCAAAAGCAACGTTCCCGCGCTTCCGGACGTAGCTTCCGCCACGTTTGCGACACGTGCCGCGCCATCTTTGAATTGTACCCTACAACCATTGACGTTTGCCGCTAAAAGACACCTAACCCTCGTCGATGAAAATACCGACAATGAAAACTTATCTTTAATGCCTAAGCGTTAAATGTATTTTTGCCATAGTCTCTCGTTATACCTTTAACGTTTAAATGAATAATAATGGTTCGTGTGATTGTTTTATCTTTCGCACTAATGTTATTTTATAATTATCTAGTACATCGCCGTCGTTAGAAAATAGTAGCGTGCGGCAAATGTGTCAAACGAAAGGGAAAATGGCAGCGTAGCATTAGGCATATATCTATAAATATGTGTCTTTATTTTACCACTTCTATATATAAAATAAAGGTTTCTTCGACGAACGATCGTACGAATAGTATAATGTTAACTTTTCTCATTTACGTGTATTTTACAAAAACAGTAAGTACTTAAAATATCATTTATGTACCTACGAAGTTTCAATGTTACTTCTCTGTTATACTATACATCTGTAAAGCCCCTAGGTTTACGTTGACACATTCTCATTAAGTACTTTTTCAAAAAAATATGACGCTATCTCACCTTTATTACTAAATAATTTCACACGCTGACGTGCGTCGATATCAATTATAGCCATTACCGTAACAAATACAACAAACACGGCCGACGGAGGTCGCAAACATTGACGAACACTCCCTGTACGAACTGCATCTATTTGCCCTCTAACAGTTTGTCAACATTTGTATTAAACTGACTGTTGCGCGCGGCTTTACATTGAAAGCTTCAAATTATGACCTATTCCTTGAGAACCGACTTAATTACTTATTAAATCAAACTAAAGAAACTTTACATCGTCATTGTCGTACTTTTTTATCCTCATATGGAAAAAAGGCTTAAGATTTTCTCAACTTTTTTACAAGAAATACTTTTGTAGAAACAGGAGATTGGCCGTTTTTCGCACCAAGTAAGCCTTTAACTAATTAAGGCAACAATTCAATACAAGATTACGGTTTTAAATATAGTATATAAATGTATTCAAGAAAAAAAAAAACGCTATTCAAATTATCTTAGAGCCGATTATCATCCACATTCATATTTTTATTAAAAGAGGTTTTATTATCGTACGCAGTTTAATACTGTGTTTGCTAATACGAGAGAATATCATATGGAAATCCATATTTTCTCTATTCTAACAATGTATACCTTTTCAATCTCTACGACTAAGATATCTCACCTCTACAATTTTAAAACAACAAAAGTTCATCAGTTTTTTAACATACCTATTATGATTTTACTTAATATAATTTTTATAATATTAGAATTCCCACATGCTTCTTCTTATAATCTGCATAATATATTCATTTAACAGTCTATCATTCAATAGTTCTTATGTTTCCATATCTAAAAACAAATGTATGCATATTATATCTATATTAAATAAAACATAAAAGTAAACTTAAACCGCTCTTGTTAAATCTCATTTCAAATGTACATTTTCCTTACGCTAATGTGCACCGTCCCCCTATATTTTCAATTTAGTGGCGATACAAAGAAGTTTTCTGTTTATCAAACAACTTGTTTAAAGGGAAATACTTGCGACGAGTGAAACTCGAAAGCATCGGAGAGCATTACTACAAAAGTTTGTGTAACAATGTGTAATGTTGCCATTTGTATGCGTAAAAATCCAATCCGGAAGTATCGGGACTCGCCCTAGCGGGGGAATCGCGAAACTTGTCTATTGTGGCGCCATCTACAACTGTCCGTTACACTGACGTGCTTCCGGCTTCTCTTCAAAAGTCTCGAGCTGTCAACTCGCGAGCGGATGTCTTGGGATTTCCTTGAGGGTCTTTTTTCTTTCTATTGACAGATTTTTTGGACTGTATAAAAATAAATTCAAGGAGTAATAAAAGAAAAGGTACAAAAAAATAATAATTTAAATAGACAAAAAAATAATAATTTAAATAGAGAAATTATAAAGAAAGTGAAGGTGCCAATTGAATGATGCATCGTAGTGGCCGACTAGCAGACGAGTTAGCAATTAATGTCAATGTAAAAAAAAACAATGTCACTCTGGCCATGGCCGTGATGAGACACGGGAACAGGTGACGGCCATTAATTACCTGATAGAGATCTGCCCGTTGTCCACGGATGGACACAAGTCCCTCTCATTGAACGCCAAAGATTGACGTCTGGAAGAATGCCAGGAATTTGGAGATGCGTCATGCTCCTCGTCAATTTGTGAACCTTGTCCCGAAAGTACATAAAAATGTAATGTATTTTTTAGTATAAGATTTTTTTTTTCTTTTACTACGTTATTCTATTAAAATTAAAATCGTGTTAGCTCGAAGTATTCTCATATTTGTGCTTAGCGTTTCAGGCAAAAATAAAAATTTTAGAAATTGCATGTTCATGGCGGAATTTGATCTAGCTTGCTTTACTTTGGTTGTTATAACCGTGCCTAAACATTTGACCACTACACCATCGGTCGATGCCACAGACATCGAACTCACTTCTATGTCCACCTTCTTGGATATTCATTATTTAAAAGATATTATAATTGAAGCTAAATATGGCACAGGTTAAAAACACATTAAGCACTTTCCTCGTCGATAAAACTATAAAATTATTAACGAATAATAGTTAACAAGAACCTTGTAAAATTGGGACGTCTGACACATTAGTCTTCCCATGAATTGAAAAATCTTAATCAACTTTAAAACGATTCATCCGACTCTAAGACCCTATTTAAGAACTAGAGAAACACAAAAAAACTACTAACAAATAAAACTACCTCATCTTCGTGGTAGTGGAAAGCTACAGTGCCACGGACAAACGTAGCATCTCTTGCATCGGTGGTCAAATAAGTAATACACTCCACGGCCGACCGTCATGCAACATACAACAGACGAAAAAGCTTGAGCTGCTTAAGAATAGTTATCTGTCAGAAAACAAAAGTAAAAACGAATAAAGCTATAAAAACGGCAATTTTAGATTATTTTTTATTTTTCCGTATTCGAAATTCTTAAGTTGGATAGTGAAAACAACTATGTAATATAAAATCTTTTATACGCGTAATATCTTAAAAGTATCGATGTATAAACGAATTCGTATAAGAAATCCGTTCGGGCATCGTAGCATCATTTTGACTTGTCTTACGTGGGCGCGCTCTATTCGTAGCAAGGCCGGACGATATAGTATTACAGTTTCAACGACTAATACCGCTTGACCTCCGGACGATCGACGGTTTACCCTTCGACATCTATGCAGGTTGGTACTGAGGGGAGAGGTGGAGGTCACTGTAGGCTGGCGGTTATTACCATCACCTTGTATATTGTCAGCCCACGCATGTACATCACTAACTAGATGAACACGTGAATAGTCTGTTCCTATATCCGGTTGATGTTAATCATCATCATCATCAGCCTTTCAGCATCGCACCCAACACGGACCGACCGGCCGCTGCACGAAGATCCTCTTCGCTGATACATAATTCATTACAGATATGTTATAATAGCTGTTGCCTGTTATTGACTGATCATTTTCAGCAAGGAACGTTAAAAATACGGCAATAGTAAAAGAAATCTCAATGGAATAAAAGAAAAAAATATCATCATATTGCCTCTCCCCTCTACATATTTTATAGTGTTTAGTTTTTGTATTTAGTTATTCTTTGCAAGAATTTATTGAAAATCGACGTAAAAAGGTTTTGTTGTCCTGATTAAATTACTTAATTAATAAATTTATACGGCAAGCTGCTGCAGTCTGAGACGAGCATTGCCATGAATGGCAATGATGCCATAGGCAGATGATTTTATGATGAAGTCTGTGACGGGGTCGTAGATATGTGCTATTATGTCCTAGAGAAAACAGGACGTGTATAATCTGCGTGCATAATCTTATATTGATTTCTTAAATTTATATCTTTTCGTAGTACCTACCTGTAATAGGTAGTAGGTACAACAAGCTTATCACGATAATATATAAAATACCTGTAGCATCATCATTATCATCATCATCATCAGCCATTATCCGTCCACACACAGCGATAAGTTTATCATCCTCACTACATAAGTGTGTGCCACCAAATAATCTTTAGATACGGTCTTAAATACGAGGGATACGTTAAAACTGCCTTGGGATCCGTAACGATTTTAATCAAAAGAATTCAGGACTGGACAATATTTTCCAATCTTTGTCCACAATTAAAACGTCTCGAATCTTCCAGCGCCTCTCCACTTGGGTAGGTTAGCCATCGCTTCGGTATTTAAGCTGCGATTTTAGCCGATCGGAACATTTGTGCAACTTTGGCTATGTCCGCCCATTCCCGAATGTGTTTCAGCCATAATTTTCTTTTGCTGCCAATGCATATTTTTTTTAAACATGACCGAGATAGTATACTTTTCACTTTTTGATGGTCAAAATCCGCGACAAGGCGTATCCGACTTGTCGGAATCTAGCAGAATCCCACAGTATTTGAGTAGAGAGGAAGTCTATGTTCAGCAGTGGACGGATAAAGGCTGATGATGATGAGAATAAATTAGCCCTGAAATTTTAACCTGTATATTATGGCAAACATTAATCGGATTGAGAGTTTGATTGCTTTTTTCATTTTACATTTAAATCGAATCGAAAGAATTTGTTGTTCGGGCCATGTTTAACCCAATACTAACTGAAAAAAAAAATGTTTTTCCGGGCTACGGAACTGTCTAATTCGAGGTCGGCCCCAAATGTAGCCAAGGGCAGACGACTTTATGATGAATATAAATGTTTGTGCCCACCAGCTTTTTGTTTACACATTGTTTCAATTTATTCTTGTCTTACATTTTTATTGCATGTGTATCCTGCAGTGAAGAATCTGTAAACGTCTCAGCCATTGTGGTCCTAGAAAATAAGATTCTGAATTTTATATATGTCCTTTATAAGAAATGGAATATTAGGTTTTTTTTGTCCTAGTTGTTTTATTTTTTGAACGATTTACAAAAAACGCAATATAATAAAACAAAAATTAAAAGCGTCTGCGCAACTAGTTTTAGGATACAGTTGGTAAGTCGTAAAAGTTAAGCAGACTTAAATATATTCTGAAGCAAGCCTTTACAAAAACGTTTAGTTTTTTTTCCAAGACAATAAAGAATGCAAAGCAAGGCTGAAAGCTAAATGTTTGTATACATATACAATATACATCCATACCATGGGGAGTAGAAGGCAAGTTTATTTATACAAACGACGTAATATAAACAATTTATCACACAGAACAACGTCAGCTCGGAGTCGCGTAATGGCTATTCTTACATAAAATAATACCATTAATCTGAAGCGGATGTTACGGCGTAGAAATGGATGATTAAAAATAATTATTATGTCATTGGTGTCTCAATCTTATATTTTAGAAACGGTCGATACTCGTTGAATGCGATTGCCGCGGGATCAGCAGTTCTAGCGTTCATCGAAAGTGGCTTTTGTCAATCAGCGGTTGAAAAATTTTTTTATTTTAAGGTCAAAATGAGGCAAACGTGCAGTCAGAGCTTTAGAATGACTTTCAAAGCTCATAGACATCCCTACAACCAGCGGTTATGCAGATGCATTGTCCTACTTTTCCCTATCCCCCAATGGGCCACCGAAAAGCCATTAACCATACCAAACGTCTGTCACGTTTCGTATGGTTCATGATTTTCTGGTGAATTCGCTTTAAGCCAATATTACCTGCGCAAGTTTCTTATTATATTCCGACATACTTCTGTCAGTACTATTATTATTATTATATACTATTATTAGAATATATAAAAAATGAAATGCTGTCGTTTGTAGCTTATCAGCAATTTTTGTAAAAGAATTTTGCTTTTATGAAAGATTTTATGAGAGGTAAAGAGAAATCATACTACCTACTCTTTGTCTCTCTTTTATACAAGAAGAGACAAGACAACGAGTAAAAAACTCCAGCTCATTATAATTAAACTAGCTGTTGCCCGCAGCTTCGCCTGCGTTAACTAAGATTTACAACGGTATCTTAGTACGCAAAATAAGTAACTTTTCTGGTTGATTTTTTACACCTTGTGTCCGAAAAACCCAAATATCTTACGGAACCCTATTTTTTTCCAGAATAAAATTTAGGCTATGTTACTCGTGGATAATGTAGCTTTCAAATGGTGAGAGAATTTTTAAAATCGGTTCAGTACTTTTTGAGCCTATTCATTACAACCAACCAAACAAATAAAGTTTTCCTCTTTATAATAATATTATAAAACCTGCTAATTTAAGTAGATATTTTTTAAAAAATATCTACAAAACATATTAGAAAATAAAGAAGATATTATAATATTAGATAAATATTTATATCTGAATAAATATCTATATATTATATTTTTCTTTCAGTTATAGCAATAACTTTCAGATATGGAAGTTACTTCTTGGTCTTTCGAATCCTGATTTAAATAAAACAGATGTATTGTTAACTCTTGTATTGTAAAAATAAATCTAGCAATACACAAATAATCTAAACATACATATTACCATTTTCTCAAGTTGCACACGAAGCGTTGTATGGCGTAGTATTCGAGCATTTCCCAAATAATTATAGTCGCGTCTCTTCCAACAATAGTAGTTATTTCCACATGTGACGTGTGACGGTCGTGTTTTGGCAAACGTAAACAAACTAAACATGTACTAAACGGCTTCATTGATGATTGAGCTTATTATGGACACATTCATCTGAGCTAATGATGTGGGTAAAACATTTAATATGCGTCTTTAGAATTCATGATATCGGCCTACGTCCATCGATTATTTAATATATCTCAATGAAAGCTAAAAGGATTCATCATAGTCATCATCATCAGCCTTTATCCGTCCACAGCTGAACATAGTCAAAAGAATTTGACACATTCAAACAGAGTTTGCTCGTAGATATGAAAATGCTTTTGCGTAATTGTTTTTTTGGGAAAAATTGATTTGAAAAAATATTTTCTACACAAGCAGCGCACGCGGTTTCACCCGCGTAATTCACATTCCCGCGCAAATACGGGTATACTTTCTCGCCTATGTGTTATTGTGATGTGTAAGCCATATTATAGGAAAGTTTCATCAAAACTCATTCAGTGATTTTTCATGAAAATGTAACAAACATACATCATATACCCATACATTTTTGCAAACTATCGCGTTTATCACTTTAGTAGCACTTTATGTGTTACATCATTTATCTAAATAAAATAGGTATAACATTGTTGTATTAGTATAAATAATACAAAGAAATGTTGCTTATGTTGTAAACGTACCTACTAATAATTTACCATAAGATACAATTGATGTAACCAATTTGCGTATAACTTATTATTATTATTATTATTTGGCAAGAGACACTTCCACTCCATAACAAAATGCACAATTAGTCAACTAAATAAATAATCTTCTAAGCAACTGCGCAGTAGGTATGTAGCTAATGGAAATAATCAATATATTTTATTGATATTAATTATCACCGTCTGTAATTCATATATCCTCCTAACACTATAAGAGAAATCTTTGTACCTTTCAATTTACAAGTACATTTGGAAGTTTGTTGCATGCTCGGAGATAGGTGGAGATTTGGTATATCGGAAAACATTATTTATGTAATTTATGTAAATAGAAACATTAATTGCGTTGCTATTTTCATTAACAGTATTTCTACACTAATATTATAAAGAGGAAAACTTTGTTTGTTTGTTTGGTTGTAATGAATAGGCTCATAAAGTACTGGACCGATTTTAAAAAAACATTTAAAATTCGAAAGCTACATTATCCACGAGTAACATAGGCTAAATTTAATTCTGAAAAAAATGGGGTTCCGTAAGATATTTGGGTTTTTCGGACACAAGGTGTAAAAAATCAAGCAGAAAGGTACTTATTTTGCGTACTAAGATAATATGATAACCGTTGTAAATCTTAGTTAAGGCAGGCGAAGCTGCGGGCAACAGCTAGTGTAAAATATAGTATTAAATTGAAATTATTAGATAATAATATACTATCGGATCCGACAGAAGTTGTTCTTTAGATATATTTGAAGCGATTAGGATATTAAACAAAGTATGAAATGAAAGACAAATACTATAATAATTGCGTTAGTTTTATAGTTTTTTTTAATCTAAAACATCACCCAAACGCATACAAAAAAATATTCAAATCGGTCCAGCCGCTTAGGTGGAATTCAGTGACATACACACATACACTTATATATATATATATATATATATATATATATTAAGATTGAGCATATCATTTAATTTACAGAATCCATCTGTTTCATCGCATGTTTAAGAGGTCACGTGACTTTCATATTATATGTAAGGGCAAGAATGCGAAGATCGTGATAATTATTAATTACACAGATCTCTGAGTGTTCTGTGACCTAGAATGATTCATGAAAATAAATTACCGACTAAATATTTAAGCGGTGATTTGGAGACCTTGTAATACTTGTGAGGTTTGCTACGTATTTGCGTCTGATGATATCAACTACTCTTATTTTTAATTCCCATTTCTATATTAGGTACTATAGCCATGTTCTGAAAAGGAAAATGAAATATGCAGATGTATTACTAACTTATAGACTCATAATTTTCATATACGTAACTATCTATATGGCTACGTATTTAGACAATAAAACAGGCAGATCATAAACTAGCATAGAGAGTGAAGCATCGAATGATAAGACATACGTCTAATGAAATTCTCCAGGGTAAATTCCATTATATTCATCTGTTACTGTTATATTTATCTCAAGAACAATTCTATAACATTATTAATGCTTACAAATATCTAGTGACTGGCAGCTACTCTCCTTTTCAAACCGCAACCTTTATGAGTAAAATGAAAATTAAAGTTATTTTCGAATTGTTTGATTGTGAGCCAGAATTCTATAAGCCGGAGTGGTGAGTCTGTGGGCAGCGTGACGATGTACGTCAACATCGTACAGCATCCAGACGCTAATATATTTTAGGGTTACGTTTCTCAGATGAAAAAAAACCCCATCTTAGAATCACTTTGTTCTCCGTATTCCTGTATGTCAGTAAATCAAATCAAAATCTATAAGGTACTTCTAATTTATATAGAATCAAAAAAAAATATAAAAATCTAGGTCTAATGATGATATAAAATTCTCGTGTCACGGTATTTGTGGTTGATATTCTCCGAAACGTCTCGACCGACTCATTAAATTTTGTGAGCATATCGGTTAGGTCTGCGAATCGGACAACATCTACTTTTCATTGCCATAAATGTTAAGGATGGTCCAAAACTAAATTTTACTCTCTATTTTTTTAAACAAAAAAAATGTTTTTATTTTTTTATGATACAGCATTTAAAAATACATACATCCCAAAATTTTCAACCCTCTACGTTCAACCACTTTTTTTAACAGCAATAAAAGTACTTTTTCCAGAACGAAGTCTATCGAGACAGATAATTATCACCTTTTTCAGAACCCTTAGTGAAAGAGTCCAACTCGCGCGTTTTTTTTTTAAATAAACTTTACTGAAACAACAAATTGCAAGATATTTATAGATGTGAGGTTATTCAAAAACAAATTACCAAATATATATTTTGTTATTCCATGTTTAGGAAATAACATCAATGTTTTAATGTGGGGGCAAATTACCAGAGAAACAAGGTTTGACTGGCCTGTTGGTCTAGAGATTAGTGACTCTGCTGCACTAGAAGGCCGTGGTTTCTATTCTCATCCAGGATAAATGACTGTGTGATGAGCATGATCATATTTTGTCCTCTGTCTGGGCGTAAATTATCTACATTACGTATGTATTTAAATATATGTATGTGTCACTTGTCTAGTACTTAAAAACAAGCTCTGCCTAGTTTTGGATCCGATGAACATGTGTAAGTTGCCCCAACATATTATTATTAAGGCAGCATCAATTGAAAGACAAGACAGTATCGTATGCGTGCTACGAACATACTACGTACTTTTTAAAATTTTTGTAATTAATAGTGATAGGATATGCCAAAAGGTTTTGATATCTGTGAGTTGGATGGATGATATAATATTTAATTTATTAACGTCAAATATAAAAAAAAAATTCAACTTGTCACATACGAAGTATCTTATTTAAATGGAGTGTTTTTATACTCGTAGTGGTCTAATGTGCGCACCGTAGCAAACGTGTTACTAAGACGTAGTACTACAATTAATTTACCTTGCCGTGTTTTTTATTATGTATCTTACGCTGTAAGCTTGTTCCTAAGGTAGGTAGGCTTCCATAAAAGATAGGTAGGCTATTTACTATGAACGACTATGTGATAGTTATAATTGTGAAAAGTGTCAATAAGAATGCTGTTTATTGTACCTATTTTCATTACGTACGCTAATAAGGTTGAAGTTTGCCAAAATGGCCAATATTATGTAACATATCGACATCTATTAAAATAGTGTTTGGACTATAATCAAATATAAAGTTATAAATTAATTAGTTGTTGACACGTGTCTCAATTAAAACCTTTATTTATGACGGTACAAAATTAAACATTACGATAATAAAACTACGTATTCCGCTGTTTGTAGTTTGTAACTGCTTGCGATAAAGATGAAAATAAAATTTAACGCGCATCTGCTATTACACTACGGAAGAGGGAAGGTTTATTTAAGGACTAGCTGTTGCCCGCGGCTTCGTCCGCGTTAGCAACAAAAAAACTTTTTTTATTGTATATCCTGTTACTGTTGTGTTACTTTTAGTAACTTCGAGAATATGTGTACAAAGTTTCATGATGATCGGTTGGGTAGTTTTCGTGAGGAAGCGTAACAAACATCCCTACATTCGCATTTATACTATTAGTAAGGATAACAATAAGGACATTACCTATGAAAATTTTATAATTTCAATAATTTTATCATCATTTAAAACAACCATGGTCACGGGAGGACCGAGGTAACATATCCGAAGCGTCGGACGTAAAAAACTCAATAAACCGCAATAAAATCGGTATAAGTTGTTCCATAATCATACGTGAAATGCGCGTAAACATTTATTAAACATATTTTCGCTTATTATTACGCGGATTTCACCATTAATAAATATTTTTTATGCCTTTTACAGTGGTTTCAATTCATTTCAATATTTCAGATTATTCATTTACACTATCTTGCCTATCCCCTCGAAACACAGCAAAGCCATTTCACGGGAGAAACAAGCAAGGTTGTGGAACGCCGCACTGCACATCTTTAATACTGAATTCTTGTTATACATGTCTGTGTACCTAATGTGTGTCACAAATAAATTTTCTTTCGTTTTTCTTTCTTTCTCTCACCGGTGTTCTGAAAAGAATGGAATAGGAAAGACAGAGAAGCAATTTACATTGACTTTTATTTTTTTACATAAAAAGAGAGGCATGCTTCCCTTATTTTATTTATCTTTATGTGTAAACTAGCTGTTGCCCGCAGCTTCGCCTGCGTTAACTAAGATTTACAACGGCATCTTAGCGGGATGATATATCTTTACCGATAAATGGGCTATCGAACACTGAAATGTTTCATTAAAATCCGAACGATAGTTTCTGAGATTAGCGCGTTCAAATAAACAAACTCTTTAGCTTCATATCTTAAGGATTAAAAGCATGAGTAAAATAAACTCGTCTAAATGTAGTCCAAAAAACTCAAAATTTTTGAATAAAATAAGGTTGTTGTGCCTCACTCGACATAGATAGGTATAGTGTGTCGTGGACTTTTTTGTAGATATTTATAAGATCTACAATTAATGAGAAATTTTTTTGGTTCTATCTCTTATAGTTTAGGCAGCGTACGCAAAATAAGTAACTTTTCTGGTTGATTTTTTACACCTCGTGTCCGAAAAACCCAAATATCTTACGGAACCCTGTTTTTTTCCAGAATAAAATTTAGCCTATGTTACTCGTGGATAATGTAGGTTTCAAATGATGAAAGAATTTTTGAAATCGGTCCAGTAATTTTTGAGCCTATTCATTACAACCAAACAAACAAACAAAGTTTTCCTCTTTATAATATTAGTGTAGATATGCCAAATACTTGAACGAATATGAGAATTATATTTTCATTTTTGTCGTACAATACACAGCCTCTTACAATTTTCATGTAAACATTCAAATAAATATCTTTTTTGCGTTAATTTTTACTCACGACAGAAGACAGCTGACGAGGGGAACGAAAACATTTATTAAATTGATCGATTTATATTTACATATTTGATGAAAATCTACAAGTGATTTCTTACATTTTTCTTCGGCATATTGCTATGCCGTGCCGAAACCATGGAAGCTAAATTTACAATCTTCTTAAAGCAATAAAGTATCGATTGATACAATTAGAATTGTGTAAAAATATTATTTACGATAAAATAAATGTAAGATTTCAATCAATTTCAATTAATCTCCTACGCTTTCATACCGGATGTTTTTCAGTGTAGAGAACAAATTCAATATGAAGGTTAACTGTGTCATTGATATACGTCCTCCAGCGAATTTTATTTTTAGAAGTTTATGCATCAGAATGAGAGCATCGAGCAATTTACTATCTACGCATTTTCATTGAAAGATACATACTACTTGGATAAAGAACATACTACTTGGATAAAATTTAAGGTCCCCTTACTTCCTTTACATTCGAATATAGGTTAAAAACTAACAGCATTGCCATTGATAGTAATTATCAGTTATAAAATTAACTGCATGTATCTGTCTAATTAAAAACATAAGCCAGAAACAATTAATGCTCCGACAACGTCCAAACCTCCGTTTTTGGGACAGGCAAGTAACAACCCATATAATATGTCCCACTGCAGGGCACTGGTGAGCCATCTGCCCACCCACTGCTCCGATTTCGGTCAAAGGCCCTCGGGCCACAGCATAGGACGTTTCGAAAAAAAAATACCCGCCTCGAAAACAGGTGAGGAGGGTATTGGGCCACAGTTCACCGAGGCGCTGCACTATGGAAAATGGTAGAACTAGAGCATATCATAAATGGTTTTTAAAAATATCACAATTTAAATGAAATATTTATTGCATTCGATACTCTATTAACCAAGTAATCCTAATCAGACATTTTTTTGTTCTAAAACTGCATAATTTTTTATTTTTCATAGGTTGAAGTAAGTTGAAGTAGCGGATGGCTCATTCAAATGTTTGCATACACATAATTCAAATGAATATTGTGAAAAAAGTATTTAGCACATGCATGCGGTTTTATACATTTTTAAAAAGGATATTTTATGTTCTTAATAATGAGCTATTGACTTTTTTAATATGCTTTTTATTTTTGAGTAAGTACTTAAAAATTGACATAGCCTATTTTTCACTTTTTTTTTTATTTCGTCGAAGGTTTTCACATTTACCCACGTCTCCCCACGCGCAACTTTAAGTGTTATTTAATAGCCAAACTATTCATAAATGAAAAATTAAAATAATCTGCTGCGGAAGTTTGCGACCCTGGAAGTTATGGGAAAAAATGTGATAGAGGTCGGAGTAAATAATTCGGTATCTTTGGCGGTTACCGCTGCCATAGTTTACAAAAACAATATTAACCAAAATATTTCTATAGCAATAGCTTATTATCTATTTTGCACTCGTCCTGCGTGAGTAAATGTGCATAACATTGATATTAGTACGTATTTCATATCTAAAAAACCAGTATATAAGGGGAAGCAAATATCTTCAAATTGCACACTTCAGCGTGTATTTCATACTATGTAAGTGACACTTATTTAAATTGGTTATTTCCATTAAAATGTCAACTTTTAACTGTACTAAGGGCGATTTCATCATTCTCTATATCGAGCGTGGCAGAACCTTGGAATCGTTGTCCCTAGTTCTACAGCAAACATTAAATGTTTCTGAAAACAACTTGTGTTTTGTAAATGGTGACATTCAAAGACATATTGTGCCTTCTTTCAATAAGCGCTGGGCTCAAGCATCACGGAAAAAGGACAAATTTATTCGGAATAATACAAGCTGGCTGAAGTCAGGATATTCAGTACAGTTTCCGGAGTCTGAAGCACATTCACTGCCATCGCCTTCTGGTGAACGAGGAAGACCGTGCATTGCTTATGGAGACTCCTCAGAATCAACAAAGAAAAGGAAAAACACTCTTTTACTAAAAGAATATGGGTTTGAGCACACTTGTAACGCATTTTTGCAAGGACTGCGGGCCTTAGGTGAGTATGCAGAGGCTCATCTTGTTGAAGAGCTAAGAAACTCTGAGAGCGAAAAGAAAAAAAGTTTTCTCGACTATGTGGAAAGAGTCAGACCAAATGAAGATTTTATCTGATACAGAAGCAAATTGAGTGATTTTATTGATTTGGATCTAACTAAAGCACTATATATGGATCTAAGAAATTTAACCAACGAAAGAAAGTGTACAATGTTTCCCGCATATTACAAACAACAGAAGAAAAAAAGAAATTGAAGAAAGAAAAGAAGGAATTTGTTCAAAAACGTTTCAGGGACGAGCTAGGATTAAATATCGACAAACCTCGGCAAGTAAGTGGAAACTCAAGTGATGGAAATACAGCACGAAGGTTCTTTTACAATTACACTTGCTCGGCGAACATAACAGGTGTTGATGAAACATTGATTAAACGCTTGTATATTATTTTACAAGCTCTGTCTTCTGGAATGATGATCGATCCCGAAAAATTTGGAGTTTATGCCTTAGAAACTGCGCGAATTTATGTTAGTAACTATGATTGGTATTACATGCCATCCTCCGTGCACAAATTACTTATACACGGAGAAAACGTGATCAAACATTTTTCTGTTCTTCCTATTGGGTAACTGTCGGAAGATGCACTAGAGTCGCGCAATAAAGACTACAGAAATATGCGCCTGCACCATGCCAGAAAATGTTCCCGTACAGCTACAAATGAAGACGTATTTAAAACGCTTCTATATACTTCAGATCCATACATTTCAAGTTTAAGAAAACCTTATGTGAGAAATGTGAAGGATCTTGATGAAGAGGCACTAAGACTTTTGAAGGTGGTACCCGAAGGTGATGCTGCATTTACACCGGAAGTAATTTTAGTTAGGAATAGCGAGGATAATAACAATTAGATATAATATTATAAGTAACTGAAACCTATAATATACCTATAATAAAAAATTAAAAAAAAAACGATTAATATTATAAGATTTGTCTAATCTGAGATCAATTAGTTTGGTGTGAGGTATGGATAAGTACTAAATGATTTTATAATTTTATGTATTTTATTATGCTTGTATGATAAGTAATTGTTTAAGTTTTCTTAATTTTACTCATATTAGTACTTATTTATAAAAAATAAACATAAAACTACTCGTATTACTTTTTTTTCTCTTTCCTATTTTTTTAACCTATAATAAATATGTAAACATTGAAAAAAAATACTAAAATTGATTATTTTTTAAATCTTTGTATATCACTGTATACATGTGCCAAATTTCAATACAATACGATGAAAAACCTTGAAGTTACAGATTTTTGATCCGATACGGACCTAAATTTTCCACTGTGCGCTGGCCCAATGGGGGTTGGTGAACTTCACACACTTTCAAAGACTTTTAATTTCATTAGGCATCCAGGTTTCCACACGATGTTTTCCTTCACCGACGAGCGAACGATGGTCTCGTGTTTAGAGTGCACTTAGATATTTAGAAAAACCCATTTCAAGCATCACGATGATGGGGGGCGGGTTCAGGATCGAACTCTGACCTTCTCACTCAAGTGCCCGAGCCAAATGGCCGAGCCCATACCCATTGGACCATTCGTCATTCGTCGATTTTCACCGATTCATCGATGTGCTGGCCCAATTTGAACTTCAAAGACTCTTATCAGGCGTGCATTCCTTGTGATGTTTTTAATTTTTATTCAACAGTTAGCAAGCGATGCTCTCATACTTAAGTGCACATAATAATTTTGAAGAAAAAAAAACGCATTTAAAGACACCAAAGGGCCCTTTGGTGTCTTTAAATGGTTCGAACCCGGAGCTCATGCACAATAGACTAAGCCTACCCACTAGACCAACGCCGAACCATAATAATAATAATATCCCCGTTGATTCCTAGTTTCTATCCTACTTTCTACTAGTAATAGAAATGTTGAAGTTTGTAAATATAGATGTTTGTTACTCTTTCACGTAAAAACTACCGAATGGATTATGATGAAACTTTACAATAATATAGTTTATTCATCAGAGTAGCATATAGGCTATAATTTATTCACCGTACTCCCACGAGAATGCGAAGTATTCATCTACGCGTAGATGTAGATGAATCATCTCTCGGTTGAGCTACTGCAATACCCTTTGATGACTAAAAGCTACTTACCAATAACCTTACATAGTGTGTAACGTAAACAAAATGTATACACCCAAGCACTATTTATAGAGGGTTTTTTGGAGTTTACACCTTAAGAATCGATTTTCATATACATATATTAATGCTGCGGTATGAGAATATATGGGAGTAAAATCAAACTACAATGTTACACGATGTCACACAAGGTGAAAAAGGTAGCCGACTGTCTCAGTATTTAAAGATATTGTTTCGCTTATTGCATTAATTATTATTGTTTGTGTTTATATGGTTTATTTTATAATCGTTCGTAAGGAGTAAACTGTTGTCGTGCGATGGAGCTGACACACACACTTGTTTTTCCAAAGGTCTAGACTTTTAGGCCTAATGGCCTTTAAGCTCAATCGGTAGGTAGAGGGTTGTATCTATGAATGTTCTAAAATGAAATATGCATAACAAAAATAATACATTAACAAACAATAAAGGATACAATATTGCGCCAAATGGGTTGTTAAAACTAGGTTAATATAAACTTCGCGGAATATTTCGTTACATTTAATGGTCTAATGATTTTGAATGTTGTACTTGTTTCTATAATGTATTTTAGTCATAAAACCATCGTTCTTTTTGTATTTCTTACACTTAAAAGCTCTGCTCTTTGTAAAGTCATGTAAGAACTAAAATAATACTGTTGCTGAAAAAATTTAATACTTTCTATTTTCTTTCCAATAAATAAAAGGTTATTTTATTAGTAAAAAATATAAATTATCAAAATTTTACTTTTCATACTATCTACACACTGCTTTGTTGTTACATTTGTTTAAAAAATATGAATTTTTATGGCAGATCTTGCACTATACACACAATTATTTAATATTCAACCAATAATTATAAAATATGATTTTTTTGTTGCAAATTTATGTCTTGCTACATAGCTATGGGAAATAAAAAATCTGAGTAAACTAATAGAGCAAATAAAGATTGACAATGTTTATATTATATTTGTTATTTTATAACAGAGCTAAATATAAATATGTTATTAGTTTAGACGCCTTAATGTAAATAAACAATCAAAAATAGTCTTGTTTGATATTAAGTAATATATTCCGGTCCAAAATGGTTGTTAAACATAAGTAATATGAAATGTTTACTGGGCGGCGGGGGCGGGCGGCTGCCAAAGCTTTGACGCCCGCCCTGCCAGTGCGCGTCCGCCCTGGTCCGACACTCGACGTCGGCTCGTCAGCGAAACCACACCGCTAACATTAAACGAACATTATTTTAATCGGTAAGACAAGTGCTTCTCTTTCTACAATCCGTGGCCACCAAGTGTATGCAGCGATCCCTCTATGTGATAGTGTATATTGCCGTCTCTCTCTGTTTGCGAAATTGTCACCGTAACAGCCACCCTTGTAATTCGTGGATTAGTCGAGCCAGCTGATTGAGGGTAACACTCTACATAATGTAAGTCACTTTATTATACATTTCGTAACGAAGATCGAAGATCTCTGAAGAAACTAAGCTGATTGGATAATATTTATCTATAAAAAAACCAGCTGGATGTGTGTGCGATTTGTTAGATAATGTTTTCTAAATGGTGATAACATTCGATGCAGTTAAACAGATTATAACAGCTGTAACACAAAACTCAGACGGTTATACCATCTGTCATTACGCGTACTCCGCGCCAACAGAAAAGAGAATTGAGTGAATCTGATACCAGAGAATGCTCCGACTATTTCGGGCGGGACTCGACGCGAGCCAAATTTGCGATCCCGACAAATCGACTACTACGTATATTTTCGTAACCGTTTCACAATCGCGAATTTTTTCACGCTCAAACTTTCGTCGCTCAGGTGTTTCGTAAAGTAGGCCCGGTTGACATTGGCTCAACACCAACTTATGTAGAGCTATGAGTAACTCTTCTTAAATAGGTCATACATTCAGAAATGGTTGGAATTATCGACATTGGCCTTTCTTTGTTCTTGACCTGATATCTAAATTAAATAAACTTTTTATTCAATTTATTTTTCATAGTTTTAATAGGTTTATTTTAATCCTATCTTTTAATATTATTTTGTTAATATTTATATATTTTTCGGGTACTATTATATTTTTACGTTTATAAGTTACCACACTAACTTGTAATAAATATAAAAAAATTTGAAATGATCATGGTCAGTGACTAAAAGCTTTGCCTTGTATTGATTATTTCTTTAATTTAGATAATATTATTTATTTTTTCGTAAAATTACAAAATTTTATGTGAACCAATTTTAAAGAAATAGTTACTGAATAAGTAAAAGTTATTTCATAAAATTTCACATGATGTTTATAATAAAAATTAATACATCACAATTATTAATATATAATTAAATTTATGAAATATTTAATGTTGTTATTATTTTATAATTTATTTTTATATGCTGTTGGAGTAATAACAGCTTACCTTAATCAAATTACTAGATTACTTCATAAAACCTACCGATTAAGCTTATAGGCCATCCAGGCTTAAAGTTTCGAAAAACTTTTGGGGAAAAAACTTCATAAAAATTAAATATAAGTAATAAATACCTTTATTGTCTATAGAATTGCATTTCAAAATCAATATAAATATTTTATTTAAAATATACAACAATAAAACCAGGCCAAAAATAACTTATCGAAAAAAGTAAAAGAAAATGTTTTGTCCGATATAATGGAGAGGCTCGTCGTCAATATACGTATGTATATTGTTGCTTTATTTCTCAATAAATAATAATAATTAATGACAACCATAAACCTTCAGAGATATCTCAGAACTCGAAAGTTTGATGAATGGGCATTATATTGCTCCTAAAACAGATCCATGACGCAAACGATGAAGACTAAAACAAGATTACACATCAATTGAATTTACAAATATTCGAAATTCAAACCCAGATAAGAATAATTGGTACATCAGAGATCAAGTACCTACTGCAATCCAGATGAAAGATGTGTGTGCTATTTTCCTTTAAGTAAACAATAAATAATAACGACTGAAACAGTGAAGAACCAAACAAATAAGTTCATAGTAAATCTGATTTAATGCGCAAAATAAGATTATACAGTCACAAAGCATTATATAGAAGTCTGCGACGACATGATCATGTATATAAAATGGAAAGTATTCTTAAATCATCCGTTAAACGGACCATCACTTAGGCAAAAGATTATTTGACGCCAGGTCTTACGTAATTAGAGAGCGTGCGAAACATATTCACATCAAAACTCGCAACAAGGTCGAGACAAAATCGAAAATAGCCACCGACGATCAGACACATTGGTAAAAACGGTCGTTTTCGAGTTGCTCTCAACAGCAGTTCAATTGGCTCGCGCCCAAGACCATGCTATTCGAATTAGTAACCAGCAACAGAGACGGCTATTTACAGTTGCCAGCGCTGCATACGTCATCGCTCTATTTACAACACCCCTTTGTATCCATTTTATCACCTGTGCGAAAATTTTCAGTATTTATTTTAACTTTATACACTCATCCGAGCTATCGAATAACCAACGTAACTTCAGGAAAGAGCGTTCGAAAATTATAATATTTTAAATTGTGATATTTTTTACAGAAAACGAGCACGACATAAATCGTCACCATGTTTAAAAGTCATTTAGAAATGATTGGCAGAAATGAGACTGCATCGAAGAAAGCCAGATTTTGGCAATCCTACGTGCGATCTCTAAAAGGTAAAATTGTTGTGCATTACCGATGCACAAAATTGATATCTGTAACATTTTCTAAATCTTTAGAGTCCACACTAATGAAGTTATTGTTACGCTTAATAGGATCAGAAGACCTCAGAGCCGAGGAAAGATACAGGCCATCACGCCGTAGTGTATTCCCCGAGCTGATGAGCACTTACCCCTACACCAAATCCATCTACGACGACCCCATCGGCGCCGCTGAGAGGATCTCCGTCCCTGGATACCGTTACCTTCCAGTTCACCGTGAAGTCTACGGATACTCACCACGTCCCATCTACGCCCACAACTACCCTCGTTCCCTTCAAAGTTACAGGCCAAGTTAGTTAAAATGCTTTTAATATCGTTGACCTGCCCTATCATTAACGACGCTTTAAATTACTGAGATTAAAGAGATGCCATTTGAAAATAAACACAGGTGTTGACAAGTTGATCTATTCTTTTTTTATAGTTACTGCTTGGCAGGTCTACATATCAAATGGCACAAGTTTTGCTTTGGCAAATACGCTGCAACCTTTTGCTATTTGTCTTTCGAATACTTCCACCTAAATAGAACCATCGACAATATTTAGGGCCTGTTTCACAATCTCCCTTTAAGTTCCCTATAGGCTATTGGCAACATATTTGACAGATGTTTGACAGATAGAGTATGGAGAATCTGTCAAACATCTGTCAAATATGTTGCCAATAGCCTATAGGGAACTTAAAGGGAGATTGTGAAACAGGCCCTTATACTAATAGAAGATAATATGTAGCTTTCTTACAAAGATATATCATTTTTATGAATACTTTGACCATCAATATGATTTGAACACCTAGTTTTTGACCACGTTTATCGATTTAACCCTCATAGAGAGAAATTACCTTAATATCCGATGTAAATATTTGCATTTTTATCTTAATTGTTTCAGCGAAATCCGGGGGAGTATAAAGTGGATGCGAATAATACTGTCATAATTAGATTTCATTGACTAATTTAATCGAGCTTAAGTTTTTATTTCGATTGTCGATTAATAAACATCTATCTAGTTTGTATTTACTAATTATGTTTAGTTGTAAATCTACGTACATTGTTATACCTAATTTGTATACAGATTTTTTAAATAAATTCTAAATAACATTCGAAGTGGAACCAGCAAGGGCTCGGAGATTTAACTCGTGATGATTCGATTTACAAATCATTTAAAACAAATACATGTCACAAAATTTACATTATCATGACATTGAAACATAGTAATACTGTTTAGGATAAAACTGAGATTTGAGGCTAAATTCGCTTATAATTTGAATATTTACATCGTCATTGATATTGTGTCCCATTCTAGGAAGTAGGTGCCATTTAATGCAAACGAATGCATATTAAATGTTTGCTTGCAACGTTCTTCTCTGTCTTTGTTATTGCATGGAGTAATTAATAGAAGTCACCTCCGATACACCACTTATTCACACTAAAATGTTATATCATAGATATTTATCGACATCATTGTTTAAGTCTTCTAGCACTTCCTGGGTTACACAATATTCATTTTTGTATGAAACCCTGCCCCTTTATATATTAACATTGAAGTGATAATATTGTTCACGAGGTGAGTTCTATGCGACTATTTATATTGTTACGGAACTAAATTTCATAGCAACTAAAGCTTTTGCTGCAAGGCTCCTAACTATTTACTAACCATAATGTACATAAACATCACTTTCAGTTACCGTGATGTAAATATCTTTTTTCTTATCTACTTTTTCTATTCTCTATCAAGAATCTTTAAAACATATTATTCTATTTTCGTTTCGTTTATTTCAATATATCTCCTCCTTCAGATAATATATTGTTTAATATATATCATAATATAAATACGATTAATATTTTTATCTTGATTAATTATTAAAGAAAATCCTTAGTATCGGACTGATACTTTTTGGTTGTTCTTCTGAATTTTAATGAAATTTTAATACTAACAGTTTACAACATACCGAGGCGTGTGCGACGAGGCGTCGACCCCTTCGACGCGCACAAGGCGTGGCAAGACCATCTTGACAGGCTAGCTGCTATCGACCGGCTGTACCCCTCTCGCTACGGCCTCTACCTGAGAGACCGCGCTTACCCAATCACTGACCTATCTGCCCCCATCGTCGACCCACTCTCGTCCAAGAGCCTTAAAGGCATCGAATATGAACCCGACAACAAACCTCACTGGGGATCAGGTAAATACTAACAAATATCTGCACGGATTAATTAGGCTAAGAATTACCGAAGTTAAACCATTCGCACATTGCCTGAAATAATCTTGTTCACGATAGATTCTGTACAAGTGGACTACCGAATAAAACTGGTTCGTTAAGTGATAGCTTACTCTTGTCTTTTTAGTGTCTCAAAAAGACTGATTATTTGTGTAATTTACGAATGGATGAAACTTGCTAAAGTATCAAAAATTCCAATTAGGAGAACGTGTTATGCAAGCTTTTTGATCTTTGCTAATTGGAAATTTTGTATCATACGGATACTATGCCTAGGAAATGATTCACTATTAGATTCAATATCATTTGAAACTGAGTGTGAGCAGATCCATGAAATATATTTCATTTTGTAAAGACAATTCCGAACATCTTGTTTTTACAAACTGAACAGTATCTCAATGAAATATATATAATGTAATATCATTTTTGTTTCATCTGTTTCTAAATTTGTAAGAGATTTGCTATTCTTGTTATAATGAAATATATTTTATTTCTATATTATAAAACGTTGTTATTCGAATACATATCTGCTATTAGATAAGTAAATATCCTAATGTATGTAATAAATCCGACATATTCCCAATTTTATAAATAGTACAAAACATAAACTAACCCAGTCATATTTTTTATTAAAATATAAAAGACAAATTCGTGTTTTGATTTGTAGCTTAGTACCTCCCTACCATTTAATATTAAAGATAAAATAATTGTATGCTGATCACAAAACGAATTAACGCTGAAATTCATTCTGCACAATTGGCAGGAATAACAATAGCATTACAAAATCTGTGCATGAACTGCATTGTATATAGCAAAATGTCGTCGTTTGGGAATATCATATATACTAAATATCCAATCATTCCGATGAACACTGCACTCAAAGATATAAAAGAATACCACGATGTTAATGAGACGTGGTATTGATAATGAGACTTGCCGTGAAGGACTGACGGGGCTCTCGGACGTGTTCAAAAAGGACCCATTTTTCGCGGATGCCGAAAAATGGGCTGGATTTGATCGATCGCTCCGGGGGAAGTCCCCGACTCCTGTGAAGCCGAGGATAAGCCCGCCTCGCGACTGCGAGATCGCGTATGATGCCGACGGTAAGGGCGACAGATTCTGTATTTCGTCTCGATCCTCGTCATAACGTCCCCTTCTCTATTTAAATTTTACTTTTATTCCATAAATTTAATTACTCCACTTGACACTTTTACTTTTGTTGTAATTTTGTTTCCGTGAAAGAGCTTTTAAGACATCTCTATTCACACTTCTCCGTAGTTTAATTTCGAGTGTATGTGTTCTTGTACAAAGACAGTTGCATGAAAATATTAATAACTAATACTATTCAATAGTAATTACAATGTCCCAGTAAATTAAAATTGTAACACAATTTTACATTTTCAACCAAGATAAATTTCTAAATGATTTGTATTAATTTGCTTTCTAAATCAATTTATAGTAGTACCTTTATTCAAGTTAAAAGAATAACGATGCCTGTGTCCTAAAACGTAATTTTCATTTTTAAGTAAGTCCACTAGTTTTCAGGAGGTTTTTAAATAATTTATTTGCATTACGTTTGTCGGCATTATAACTTTTTAATAAAATTTCTGTGATAACAATACTCACATGGTTACTTGAATTGCCCTATTTGAAAAGGGTATATTACTGGTAATAAAATGTAGAGCAGCCCCTTAAAATGGACTCCTAATATCAAAAGATACTGAATAGATAATATAGAACATTAGAAAGGAGGATTTTATGTGCATTATTACTAAATTATTTTTATTACTAAATATTAATGTGTTTTAACCACGTTTTAACTTTCCTGATACCACGCTTTTTATGATTGGAATTTAAAATTTTTAATTTAAGACGAGGCATTAGAATTTTTGGCAGTGTAGCTTTGGCTATTGTAAGCAAAGCAAAAAGTTAACTAGGTAAATGAAAGTTTATTATGTTATTTTACATCATATATTCTAATAAGCTGGCGTAGTAAAACACGATTAGTGAAAATTTTCCCGATAGATTTTAATTCCAAATAAATGTCCTTTATTATTTTCTGTTTTGTCTACTTTTTCTAGAACTAGTGCTATTCGTACTTAGAATTTTTAAAGTAGTAATTTTTTTTCTTCTTTAAGCTATTTTATCGAAACTATGTGAAATGGTCGGAGCGAGCGTGGAAATTAATTTCTAGTGCCTCGTCTTAGTTCCGTTTGACTATTCTGCTCGAAGTTAACCAGAATGACTAACAGTCTTGTCAATTTTAAAGTAGAATACTATTGTTTTATTTAGTTTTCAGTATATCACATAATACAAATAATAATATCTATGTATTGCTTTAGTAATAAATTACTTTTAGTTTTGTCAACAACTTTTAATCTATTTCAATGTCATCAAGTCCATGATAGTTATGACTTTAATATTCATTTTGGTCATTTCCTAATATTTTGATGTTAAGTTTCTTATTTTTCCTATGTGCTTATTAAAAAAAACTATATTATGTGAAACTTCACTAATTTTTTAAACTTTTTTGCTAAAATACACAGCTTAATTTGATTCTAACCCTTAGAATTTTGCTTAAATACTTAAAACTTTAAGGACGATGACGAAGTTCAGCAATACCATTTTGTTCTGGCAATGCTTTTTTATGATGTAGGTGCACCAATATACAGCGCTGGCGGACTCAGGCGCAGGCCCTGGGCTGATATTTTCAACCCGAGCCCCTATCTGCCAATCTCGTCGGTCACCCGTGACCCCTTCTGGTACGACTGGCCGGAGCTGAAACCCATTGCACGATGGGACCGCAGCCCTTCATACATCCGCGACTCCTATCTATCGCCCGTCAAACGCACCTTCCTCTGGGACAAACATCCAATCAGGCCCCTAGGTTAGTGGGTTGCTATACTCATTGCAAAATTCAAATATTTGAAAAAAAGAACTTGAATGAATATAAAAATATATTTCGAATTGTTGTCAGTAATAATTAATAATGTAATTCTAACCATGACAGATCTAATGGTGGATGACAGGTTAACGGTGGATGATATAAGCAAGACTTTACCATACATTCGTAGTCTATAAAATCATCAGGTATCAATAGGTAATACAGTAAATGATTACCAGCATTGTAATATTTTCCTTCCTTTTTTGCAACGTTGTGCATTTTGGTTCCTATTAAATTCTATATTTAAATTATGGGGGTCTGTTCATTCATTTTCATACCATATTGAGCTGTCTATCATTAAGTCGTAGTTATCATTGTGGTAGTAAGCAGAATTAGTTTAAATACATATTATACAATCAGTTCATGCACTATGCACTGTATAACTGTACAAGTTTTGAGTCATACAATGTAGTTAGTCCCTTCTCAAATATTCATTGGATGAATTATTTCATGCATGAAACACCCGTGTGATTTCTTTTCTTTATTATGAGTAAGTATATTTAAAACCACAAATATTCTAAGCAATGATTTACTACCTTTTTACTATACAAAATATATAAATAATCATTTTAACGTCATAATTTCAAAATCCTAATTCGTGGTTTCTTTACAATACAATGTTTTTATTGTTATGTTTAGTCGATTTAAGCTATGTAGTATAAATATATTTCTTATAATTAATATTTGTAAAAATCAATATTAGCAGTATTATATTTTTTACATATTTACATTGTCGTCAATTAAAAAAGGCCGACTGACTCCCGAAAAAAATGACTGTATGCTGTCAATGCTGTCTGAATGTAGACACTATACCCGGACTTTTAATTCGATTCCAGATTTGACAGTTTCAGTGTTGCAACGTTATGACAAGTATTAAATAGTAACGTTGCGAAATTATTCGATACGGAAATGGAGTATTTCCGAATCGATTCCTCTCGATTATAGTAGTATATCTAAACAACTACTACTTTTAATAGAAACTAAGTATATCAGGAAATTAAATATTTCTGAACGGATTTAGTTATGACCATTAATTTTATTAAGGATCTGAAAAAATTCTTTATTAATTGAGTGTAAAATAAATAAATAAAAATTGATAATGAAGGAATATGAGAAGATAAACAGAATGGCGATAGCTGCACGAGCGCGCACGCATTGCATATACAGAAAACTATCTATCTAGGCTCTTTTATAATAAGTTTTGTTTTTAATATAAAAAACAAAAACATTAACTTTTTATAAAATAAAGCAGTGATTACTAATGAATATATAATTATTATGAACAATTATGTATTTATTTGAATAAAAATCAATAATTTAGTCTTTAATTGGGACACCAATATTATGATTACATAAACACAAATCGCGATTGTTTATCGATTTTTGTGTTCATCACTAAACTGTTATATGTGGTATCATTATTTTACAAAATGACAGTAGCTAATGTCAAATGTGGAATCGAATTATAATTCCGAGTATAGACTTTAGTACGACACTTAAGTTTTATTTTTTCATATTAATTTGTATTATGCTGACACTATTGTTGATTAATCTGATATGGTGATATTCTTTTACCCGACTAATATGAATTATGTATATAATAATTTTATGATATATATATCTTAATATATATATTTCTTGTGTGCGTGTGTATGTGACTGAACTCCTCCTAAACGACTGGACCGATTTGAGTGATTTTCTTTGTGTGTGTTCAAGTAGATTCGAGGATGGTTTAGATTCACAAATCAGACCGGCAGATGGCGCTGCAGTCGGTATCTAGGTTATTGATCTGTACTGCCACTATCGATTCGTATCTAAAGGACAACGTCTGTGGGGTCCGCTAGTATATATATATATAATACTATGTAGGTACATATTCTGTTACCTGATACCTCATGTCTTCTGAAACAGCTATCGTAATTTATCACAAACGTATCAAGACAATCCAAATTTAATATGTTCTTATTTAAGAAATAATAGGTTTATTCTTAAAAGCATTCATTTACATAAAGGACTTGCAGCTATATTACATTCTGATTCTACACCCAAGAGAATATAATCACTTATGATTCTACACAATCACAAAATATTATATCTTTTAAACAGTAAGGAATTCTATGTTCCTATTTTGAATGATTTTGTTTTTTTTTTCAGCGGCGGCCTACTAAGGAGCCCGACACCGATCCCTGTATTTTAAATTATACACAGTGCCTAATTAATAAAACATTTATTTTGCATCTCTTTTAAATGACTATGTTAAATTATTGAACTTTATATTACATATTTTATACAAGTTACAGTAAAATTGTTGTAGGTGTATGTACTACAATATATATACATTTGATTATTGTCTTGAAGACTGCAACAACATAGTCACTGCCACAAAAATGAACTTTGTTACCAAATTTTTGTTTTTATTATAATTATTTTTATGTACTCTAAAACAACAAAAAAAACCAATAAAACGTTAAAAAAGCAACTGGTATTTCTTTACTTATATACCCATAATAAAATCTTAAGAAATGTCCAATAGTATCTATATGTAGAATTTACTAGGCATCTGTGGTAGATAAAGGCTAATGTGGTGATGATGATGATGATGATAGGTAGGTAAGATTCAAAAAGTTACTTATAATATAGCATAATATATTATGCTTTAGCAATTGGGATTAGCGTGATTAATTAATAAAACGTAATAATATAATGTAGGTACCTAATTACTGAGACGTATGCTAATTTTTGGTTAGTTCTCGAAATTAGGTAAGTATATTGTATTTGTATTTAAAAATACATTCGATGAGATTCTCACGTGCAGCGCCATCTAGTAGGTACTACTAGGTAGGTAGGTAGGACTTTGATTATAATTTTAAATATACGTGTAAGTAGGTAGTAGTGATAATAATACTACTGTACTAGTTCAATAGGGCCTGTTTCACAATCTCCAGATAAGTGCCGAATAGGCTATCGGCAACATATTTGACAGATACTCCATACTCTATCTGTCAAATATGTTGCCGATAGACTATTCGGAACTTATCTGGAGATTGTGAAACAGGAACTGAGACTTACTAAGTGCTATAAGTAGTAGGTATCTAGATGTAGTACTATCATTCTATAGACTGAATACATTCTGTAAATACAAATATGCAGTAGGTAGTATAATTCGGGTGTAAACACAATTTAATTAGCATTCTGTATGATCTTAGAACACGACAATAGTTGGACATAATTTCAGGTCTCGTGAAGGTCAGTTTCGAAGTTTGTAGATATTGATATTCATCATCTGCCTAGCCTTTTCCTAACTATATATTGGGGTCAGCTTCCAGTCTAACCGGATTCAGCTGAATACCAGTATTTCACATAGAGCGACTGCTGTCGGACCTCCACAACCCAGTAACTGGGTGATACGGTACCCCGCGGTTAGACTGGTCGTCAGATTCTCGGGCTTCTGACGACCAGACGTCAAAGATCCACGAATGACAGCCAGGACCAACGGCTTAACGTGCTTTCCGAGGCACAGAGGAGTCTCGGTATGTAAAGATGGTCACCCATCCACGGACCCTGGTGGATCGATCCGCGCGGCTGTTATCACTGCGCCACGAGCTCCTCATGTGTAGATATTGATATTATGTTCTTTAATATTGTTTCCATTTTTGTTTCCATTTTTAGAACATTTAGTTTTATCCGTGTTTTGTTTAATGAAAAAATATCCTTAGAAAACGGACGCAAATTTCACTCATAAGCTATGTGGCACGATAGCTAAGTGGGAAAATTGGACAGTTATGAATCGAAAAGAGAAAGAGCCTGGGTTCGTATCTCCAGTCCAGTCAATATTTTTTCTCTTTTTATTTTATTTTATTTTCAAGGAAAACATACAGCTTAAAATAAAACATTTGAATCTTACCAACTAGATAATACATAAGCCAATTAAGTTTTCACTAGTTGATTATAAACAAATATTGGTTGGGTAAACAATTGAATAGTACAAGAATAACTTTGTTCTAAACACAACAATATGTACGAAATAAAAATTAAAGTAGTAATGGCTTGTGACATACAGCTTGTTATAATATATTTGAGTCTTTCAAGTCCATTTTTTGGAAGAAAAACTTTATCATATTATCACTAAGGGTATTCAAAACTAAAGATAGTATATGACAGACTTGATACTCGAGATCGGCAATGCACTAAGCGCAGACCATTTAAAAAATCACTCTTTTGACAGATGTCAATTTCAGATTTCAAAATTCAAAATAGCTGTGATGGATAATGTCAACGGTTGAATATTTAAATTCCGATAAATAAACAGCACATTCGTAAATAAAGAAATTACGTTATTCTAAGATATTCCAGTATCAAAGCAATGGGTGAACAAGTTGAAGACCAAGGAAATGAAACTACTATTAATAATTCTGAAATAACATTTGATAATCTTACTATTTTGAAAGAATTTAGTAACATTGTCAATCTTGTTAAGTAAGTAATTGTGATTCTTCATCATAATATCTGTGTTATTTTAGAATATACTTACTCTAGTATGTTATATAAAGTATTATTATCTAAAGTTTCTTAAGTTTAACATTTTATTTATCTCAATTTATAGAAACGAAGATTTCCTGGAAACGGTTCCTAAGTCTAAATTAAAAAGAGTGAAGTGGGTTCCAATGTTTAATTGTTTAAAACAAGGCTTGCTCGACGAAATGGTACAAGAGTTGAGTTCAATGTGGGACTTTGAAGATATGCCTGCAAAACTGGAAACATTAGAGAAACAAAAGGAAAAATTTGCTGAAATTAATCCAGAGAAATCTGTGTGGTAAGTATTGTGAAGATAATAAAAAAAAAAAAGTCGTATGATAAGTCCAATGAAATCTGAGAGGCACCAATTTAAAATTATCAGTAAATAGTAATCAAAACAAATACAAATAAGGAACCTATTTATTGGCTATTCTTGGATTTTGTAACTAGATAAAATACTAAATACTTAGGGCCTGTTTCACAATCTCCAGTTAAGTTCTGAATAGGCTATCGGCAACATATTTGACAGATAGAGACTCAATTTTATTCATTGCTATGTAAATGACATTGCTGCGGCACTATATATCGACTACAGACATGGACGTGCCACAATCAAATCGTATCTCCATACGTTGAGGATTTCCAAACTTAACTTATTCCAGCGTTAGCCCAAAGAGACTCAAGTTTGTGTCTTCAACACAACATCTCGTAATGCTCCATTTCCTAGTATGCTAAAGATTAATCTCTAGCATATTCAGTACACACTGGTTTCTGTATGATAAAAAATGCCATGTACCAATGCAATTATCAACACGAAGACAGTAATGACTTCTTTGTGCACTATTTAGATCCCATAGAGCTTTAATACACATAAGTCTATTATTTTGGGTTCTCTTCCACAAAATGACTGTACCCCTGTCAGCTAATTCAAAAGCTGTATGGTACATTGATATAGAATTTAGAAATTTGGCAAGACAAGGTCTTACAGAATGTGTAGGAATATGAAAATTGCTTTTTGACAAAAACCTCCCTGCACAAGTCAAGACTCCAATTTGATTCTTTGTTTGACTAAGTAATGTGTTTACCACCATGCTAGGTTAGCTGGATAATTGTTCACTTACAAGATTACAAGACTTTAAAACATGAACAAGCAATTTCCCAATGACTGAGTAATATTAAGCAAACAGGTGTCTTTTAAAATAAAATTACCTGTGATATGTCATAATCATTTTGCAGAGGTCATTTTTAAGACAAAGTGCACTGACATTGTCTTTCGTAACTTTTTTATGTTAGATGGATAGGCAAAGATTCAGACCAGCCGCAGATAAGTGGTTAGCATCACCAATGAATGTTAACAATTTAACCTGAAACTAGCCCAGGCTGTACGTTCCAATGTTGCCCATCCTGAGACCAAATTAGTAAGTCTTGGTGAAAGTTATTGCACTGCATTACTGCCCTTCTTTATGAAACACAGCAGAGCTTTTTCATGGAGCATAAACGCAGGATGGTAATACACATGCAGAAAAATCATGGCATGTATTATACTTATCAGCTAAAAGAGATATAAGGTTATGTAAGAATTCTAGATCTGATTTAGAAAAAATCTAAAATAATTGATTCTACTTTTAGGAGACCTCAATTGAATGATGTAAAAGGCCAGCTAAAAGCTTCTGATGTTGCTAACTTGAAAAAACAGAAAGCATTACTTGAATCATTAGCAAAGGAATACGAGTCAAAAGCGAATAGACTGAAAAAGATAATAACAGCTAAGAGAGGATACTTAAAGGCTATGCAGATGGACATTCAAAAGTACCACAAAAAAAATGAGGAAATTGTTTCTAAACTAAATGATAAAATTACAAATCATGGAGCGTTGGTTGAACTAATTATGCCAAATATTGATGATGTTGTTTGGTCAGAAAAAGATTAAGTGATAAAACATCTGCTCTTGAGGAAAAAATTTATATTTCAGAAAATTGTACACACTTGTGAAAATACAACATAAATTTAGTATCTAAGTATAATAATTTAAAAACTCATTACCTGAAACTATCTTTTACAAGTGTAGATGAAAATAGAGAGTTATTTAAGTGTAATATGAAGTGTTACAACAAATGAGAAATTACATAAATGCTAAGTTTTGCAACATATATTTGTGTACTAACTACGAGCATAATATATAAAAAATTTAATGAGTTAATGACACTAATTAGAATCGAAAACAATGAAGAGAACGCTCTGAAATATAGCAATGAATTAAATTACAAGATAATTATTTTATCTAGCATTGTAACAATGCAAAAATCTTAGTGAAAATTAAAATAAACATCTTACTTTTAATAGTAATATTTATTATTGAATATCATTTGACATTGTTAACATAGCTAAAAAATTAAATTGTACAATGCAAAATCTGCATATAATTTTTTAATATTTAATATTATAATATAGCAATTGCACTATTGTTGCGAGGACTACACTGCATCTACCATCATTACAAGTTACATCAATTCGTCGTGACACAAGATTGCCAAGTTTAAAGCCTCAAACGGGAGATCAATATGAATCTGCCAATTAATTTTGTAACTACTTATTTGTTAAACTAATACTGTAGGCAAAATAACATAAAATTTCACTGGGCCTTGCTGTTTGTCACTCCAACTTGTTGTTTGCAATGGAGTCCTAGAACTGAAAATACTTATCAGCTAGAAGGTAATATCAAGTCTTAGGCCAGCTTAACCAGGGACAACCTTTTTTAAAATAAATAAGGAAAAAGCTGTTTGTTGCCTGTTACTTTTCACATCAACAATTTTCGAGTTTACGAGAATTAAATTTTGAATGTTCAAATTTAAGACACCTATAATATAAAGACCTATGATATATAATTTATTTATAGGCACATTAGTTACAGATTAATAATAATAACAAAGCAATCTTTCAATTTTCTAACATAAATAATAAAAATGTTGTGACACTTCTACAAGAATATCTGTCACATCTAAATTAAAAACTCTAATATCATATGATAACATATCCATAATGCTGCACATAAGGGACCAATAACTATAGTCATAGATCATTGCCGAATAAAAATATGCATATAAAAAATAGGTTAACAAAAGATGTATACATATGGAGGCTATAACATATAAGAAATTTAAAAAATAAGAAGGCACAATAAAATTCATAAATATTTTTTTAACTATTACATAGTTACTATTCGGCTGTGTCAAATGACTACTCTAGAACATAGTAATTACAATATTTAATATAATTTAATTATTTGTAGCATCTGTTTCACTGTGCCGCACACTGAATTCCAAATGCCAGTTATTTTTTCTTGGGAGGAGACCTTTGAGGTGTGGCCGGTCTACCGCTGTTAATTCCATTGTACTGGTATTTTGCCTTTTTCTCGGATGGTTTCAAAATCTTTAAAAAAATAAATAATATTAAATACTCTTAATTTTACATATTATTATATTAACATTAGAACCTAATTTATTAGTTATCATCATATTAATGTGATGTGCATATAATCTACATACACACAAGGAAAACTTGACTTATGTTTATATGCACAGCCAAAACCTCTGTACTTAGAATATTGAAATTTGTTACATAGGTTCCTTTGATGATGGGAGCATTAAGAAAGGATTTTAAGAAATTAAACCACAGGGGGAGTAGGTACTTCCTTTTCTAGACTTAAAAATATTATGGCGAAGTTGACGTCTTCAAGAGCGGCGTTCAAAGGGCATTCTTATACATTTTTTTATCATCTTTGGCTTATCAAAATATAAACTTGATATAATTTTTTATGGCAACAAACGTGGGGATCAACTACTTTAATAATATTGAAATTTGAAATATAATAATATTTTATTTGTTATTGAATTGAATTTGAATAATTAAATATGATTTTTTTTATTAGGCTAGTAGTATCAACCCTTTATGTCCCACTGCTGGGCACTCCTCCTCGAAATCAGTCGAGGAGGGTAACAGGCCAATAGTTCGCCGCGCTGGCCCAGTGCGTGTTGGTGAACTTCACATACCTTCAAAGACTATCAATCTCATCAGGCATGCAGGTTTCCTCACGATGTTTTCCTTCACCGGTGAGCGAGCGATGGTCTCGTGTTTGGGGTGCACTTAGAAATTAGAAAAACCCACTTCAAGGCACACATGGGGGGGGGGTCAGGCTCGAACCCGGACCTCTCGCATAAGAGGCCGAGTTCATCCACCACGAGGACCATCGTCACTCTTTTTTTATTAACATGACAATTATTATAAGATGTTCAGACATAATTTTTTTTTCGAAAGGTTAGACATTTAGCTCAATCTACTTGCGCTACTCAGGAGAGTAGGAGTTTGGCTAGTCAAATCCGATCCGGAGGGTAACACTTAATATGAAACAATGACTACTATAAAAATAAATAAATACCGTTGATAATTTACTTTATTAGGATATGTTAACAATAAATTTTTATTAGCAACATGAATATCATGGTCAGGTTTTTTATTTATTTTTATATCATAAGAGGGCAAATGAACAGTCGAAGCCTTGCGACTATCGACACAAACTGAGGTTATGCAGATGCGTTGCCCTCCTTTTCCCTATCTCCCCAATGGGCCACCGGACACTCACAAACCGCACAAAACGCGACAGCATAACCGGTCGTGCCGGCCCAATTCTTTTAGAGAGATTTGCAGATGCGTTGCCCTCCTTTTCCCTATTACCCCCCCCCGCCCCAATGGGCAACCGGAAACTCACAGACCATATATACAGGTATATCTTACTCTAGTAATTTTGATGGACGATTACCTGGAAGGAGCACATAAGAGTTTCGTCGACTGACATCATGCCACCGGCGTTGTCGAACTCGCCGCAGTAGTTCGGTGCTGAGAATAACGTCACCAACTGCCTCTTCGCAAAGAATTCATACCCATCTTCTACCACCTTCAAAAAATACATTTTAAATTACAGTGTAAACTCTATATAACGACACCGAAGGGACTGTACATTTTATGGCGTTATATAGAATATAGAGTTGTCGTTAAATGAGGAGAAGAACTTGGAGAATTTTTTCTTTGTTTTTCTATATTGTGGACATGGTAGAGCGACTAAATCCAAAGCGTTTGCCAACATCACTTAACTTCTCTCCCGTTTCTGTTGCGCGTATCAATAAAACTTTTACAGTTTGAAAGTTTGTGAGCAATTGAGAATATGGTAACGTATAGATAATCCATGACTCTAGTCATGGTCAAAAACGGTTTACACGTGCAAGCAATCCCAATTTGAAAACAGAAGAACGAATTTCTTAGAAAATCGGTATGCACGATGTCGAGTTTTTGCAGGCTGGGATAACAAAGCGAAAAAAACGTACACAAGTGCGCAGTTTTTAGCAACATAGTACTTTTTATTACTTAATGTTTGTCGTTATTGAGAGTGGGTGTGATGCTATGTGGAGTGTATCGGTGTTATCGGTAGACAAGCTAAACCAACCAAAGGCAATTGATTTCGACGCTTTAGAGAGTTTGTCGTTAAATTGAGTGTCGTTATATAGAGTTTACACTGTATCTTTGTAGACTGACCTGCCAATTCCAGAAAATTTGAATGACGTAAATAGATATTTTGTGTGTGTGAACAGCAACACTTGATCATACTAGTGATCGAGTAATCGTGTATACATTAAGAAATTATATTAAATACTAGCTGTTGCCCGCAGCTTCGCCTGCGTTAACTAAGATTTACAACGGGTTCTTAGCGGGATGATATATCTTTACCGATAAATGGGCTATCGAACACTGAAATGTTTTATTAAAATCCGACCGATAGTTCCTGAGATTAGCGCGTTCAAATAAACAAACTCTTTAGCTTCATATCTTAAGGATTAAAAGCATGAGTAAAATAAACCCGTTTAAATGTAGTCCAAAAAAATCAAAATTTCTGAACAAAATATAGTTATTGTGCCTCACTCGATATAGATAGGTATAGTGTGTCGTGGACTTTTTTGTAGATATTTATAAGATCTACAATTAATTAGAACATTTTATGGTTCTATCTTTTATAGTTTAGGCAGCGTACGCAAAATAAGTAACTTTTCTGGTTGATTTTTTACACCTTGTGTCCGAAAAACCCAAATATCTTACGGAACCCTATTTTTTTCAGAATAAAATGTAGCCTATGTTACTCGTGGATAATGTAGCTATCGTATGGTGAAAGAATTTTTGAAATCGGTCCAGTACTTTTTGAGCCTATTCGTTACAACCAAACAAACAAACAAACAAACAAAGTTTTCCTCTTTATAATATTAGTTATATATGTAGAAAATATCATCGCCTAACATTTTCGCAACTATATTTGGGATTCCAGTCTGACGGGAATCAGCTAAATATCAGTATTTTAAATGAAGCAACTGCCTTTCTGACCTCCACAACCCAGTGATAAGATACCCCGTAGTAAGACTGGTTGTCAGACTTTCGGGTTTCTCACGACCCGTAACGACTCTCAAGGATGAAAGCCAGCACCAACGACTTAACTAACGTGCTTTCCGAGCCACGGAGGAGACTCGGTATGTAAAGATGGTCACCCATCCACGGACTGACCCCGGCAAGCGTTGCTTAACCTGATTGGTCGATCAGCGCGGCTTGTTACTTCTTAGCCACGACCTCCTCTATAGTCTATAATATAATATATTAAAATAATCGTCATCTGCTCGGCGTCTACTATACTAACTATAGACAGTATAATATAAAGTGACATTTAATTATTCATGGTGAGAAATGGTGTGGTGTACGGTATGACTCTTGTATGACGTGATGCATCCGCTACGACGCTACTCTCGACATTTCGTGCCGTACTACACTTGTGTGGCCAACGTCGCCCATAAAATAAACGAGGTTATCTGGTACTAGCTCAAACGTCTCATTTATGTGTTGCCTAAATTTCCTAATCTGAGACAAGATATTAAATCTCTGTGCTAGAAATGGTACTGTCTTGCACTCCTATTTAAAACACAACAAAGCTGTTTCACGGGAGGAACAAAACATAATGGTGGTACCATGAACAGAGGCAGATCGGGACAAATTATGACGTTAATTTCAGGGTCGCAAAAATTGATTATAATTTTCGACATTTTCTATTTTGATGCAATATGTCATAATACCAACTTCTTTGATTTCATCATACCTGATGAGCTCTACAGATGAGATCCAACTCGTGCCTGTTGAGGAACTTGCTGACCACGTCCGGCCCGAACGTGAATGACACACCGCGATCGTTCTCCCCCCACCCCTGGACATCCTTCTCCGGATCCGACCACAGAAGATCACACAGCAAACCTGTAAATAAATAAAAAATAATTACCCAATGATTTCATTAAGATTATATATATATATCTTTTTATATTTTTAATAGATTATCTTATTGATATCTTATTATTTAATATATATATATATATATATATATATATATATTAACAATCCATACCACGTTAATCTAGCCCCGTAATAAGGTAGTAAGAACTGGTGTTATGTTAACTCCAAACGTAAATCCATTTACGAAAATTATATAAATACAATTTATATATTCGTCCTTGACCCGGTGTTTCTATATTCATCATACAAATTATTTGCACTTGGCGGAATTCGAACCCACGACCGACCGTAAGGTGTCCACTACATTGACCAATCAACCAGCCGGCTGATAAACCTATAATGTATCATGTTCGCCGTCAATGTCTACCTTTATTAAGCGAGCTATCTGCTCACCTAGATACTTTACCGATGAAACTTTAAATCTCGAAAGGCAAAAAACATATCTTAAGCGTTTAGGTACTCGACAGGAGTTGTCCTTTGTAGGAACTACAAATAGTATGAGTTTCCGAGCCTTAACCATTCCCGAATTTCACTAGTGTTCTTCTTCTTCTTTTAAGTTTTAGCTTCCTCTAGAATTTGCCAAAGTCAAAGTGCTTGAATTTGTTCGGTTACTTTAATTTGACTATACCAAAGATACTGGTTTTGTCAGAGTACAAGATTATGCTTGTGTTATATATCAACAAATTAAACACATGACAACGGATTATATGACGTAAGAACAGATATAGGGTGCAGCTGTGTACTGTCACTCTGGTGGAGCGTCGTAGCTACTAGACGTTGGCGGTGACGAGTCAGCTTAGAGAATAGTACCGCATGTCACCAACATCCATCATCATCAGCTTTCAGTCTTTTTGTGCATTCTTCAAGAACATACCTAATATGTTTTTTCCCCTTAGTTGTTTCCCTTCAATATAATAATTTGAAGGTAAACTATATAAGGCGAATACTACACCTCAATAAATATTGTGATAATTATCATATAATAAAACATATCAGAGCCGGACAACGAGAGAAACAAGCAAGGTATCACCCCATTGCAAATTTTTTGTAGACCATTACCTGTATCAGGGACATCCGTGGGCCTCATTATTCTCCTGATCTGCTCCATACCCTGAAGGTCCGGAGACAGACCGCCGTGACAGCAGAATATCTTCTCGTCGATAATCGCAGCAATAGGCAAGCAGTTGAAGCAATCGGTGAACGTTTTCCACAGCTTTATGTTGTATCGACGCTTGCATTCGTCGTAGAAACCTGTCGGAGAGTAATTCATCAGGAATTATAATTTTAAATTAATTTATACATTGACACCATTAACAAACATTTGGCACTAAGCTGGTATGTCAAGGCCAGGTGAAATTTTCGTATGATGTTTTTTAATTCACTGATTCTTTGTAATGAATCAACTTTTATGGATTCTACGGTCACGAGAGGTCTGCGTCAGTTATTTTGACGGTTGCTGTAAATTATACGAAACGCCAGGGATGATGGCGTCGGGCGGTTGCCATAAAATCCGTTAGTTGTTTCATTATTCAATAATTCTATCTTACATAATAGAATCAAAAAATATTCAACAATTCATTCTTCCACTGAGTTTGTTTCGCCGGTTCTTCTCAGTGGACTTGCTTTGGAACCGGTGGTAGACTCAATTGACGTTCAAAAAGATACTTTGTTCTATTTTAAATAAAAAAAAATTGACTTTGACTACAGAACCTACAAGCCACAAGGCGACAATATCTGTGGGGTTTACCGGTTGTTGAATACTAATAGAAAGAGATCGGTGGTATGTCTATTTAAAAAAGTCCACCACAGTGGAAGGACGAACACAATTAAATAAAAATACAATGTACGTCACACAAAAGTGTTAACGGATGCTAATTTCGCACGTACGCGAATCATGTGACGCCGTACAAACGCCTTTACGTTAAGCATAAGCATATGAACATTATTTTCTACAGGATTAAGCAATAATCATATTTAAGCACCGTTTATCAAATGTTTAATTTTTAATTAACGATTTAGGGATTAACGGTCTTGTGAAGCTATTTCAATAATGTGATTATAATCGACACAGGTACGTCTAATCTAAACAAAACCCACGACAAAACATCAGTGTGAAGAATACTTCATTATCATCATCATCAGCCTTTATCCATCCACTGCTGAATGGCCTATATTCCCTCGATGAACGCCAAGACGACGGTTCGTTCTCACTCGTATCCAACACGGACCGGCCACCTGGTTAACGGCCGACCAACATTTCATAGGATAATACGAATATTTTTATGTTGGGGAATCAAACGTTAAGAACTTTTGTCACGTTTAAGGGATCAAGAGGCGAGGTAGAGCTGCAAATCTTTAGTCATATCACTAATACCATGATATACCTATCGATATGTTATCAAGTAGGCCATGCGATCTGACGACTGAACTGAACTGACGAATTTAAAATTTTATTTAATACAAGCTATCGCGTGTAAAAACCTTTGATTATGATGACTTATAACTAGGGGTGGTTATGGAAATCAAAATCGGAGTTTTTAAATTCTGCTTGTCTGCAAATGTGAGAGTACATAATATGTGATATAAAGAATGTGGGAATTCCCTACGTGACACCATGTATTTGTTGGTACACGTTGACTGACCGCCGTGAGATATACGACCGAAGTCAAATTTGAAAAACAATGAAAAATTCCTAGAATATACATAATTGAATTACATAAATATACTTACTAGATTATTTTTTAAGTATTCTTATATTAAAGAGTTCTTTTTAAATATATTATTACGTTCTATATTTACCATAGATACGATTTATGCTGGCGCATTCATGATTTCCTCGGAGCAAGAAGAAATTCTCCGGGAATTTAATTTTATAGGCAAGCAAAAGGCATATGGTCTCCAGAGACTGCTTGCCGCGATCGACGTAATCTCCCAAAAATAGATAATTGGCTTCTGGTGGAAAGCCGCCGTATTCGAACAGACGCAGCAAGTCCGTGTACTGGCCGTGTATATCACCTGAAAAAACACGACTCGTTAATCTTGTTAAAAACCACAATGTACTCGGATTACGACAACGAAAACGTAACCATTAGTTTATAAGTAAATATAGTATACATCGATTGCTTAACACAAATACCCTATTGATTTATAATTGTATTTAAGAATTCAACATTATCACAGTACTCGCAAAATGCTAAAAATAATAGTTTGAGCGTTTAATTAGAATTTTAGATTAGTGTCATAGACCTGTAATAGTTTCACTTCAGACAGTACATAATGTTAGCATTACAGAAATAATGAGATACATTACATAATACAACAAAAAAGGAAAATCATCTACATGTGTGATTTTAGTTAATAAACATAAGATTTGCCTTCTATATAGTACACTCTGTCTTATTATGTTTGACATGATAAAGAAATACTTTTATTAGTTATTAAAATTATTTCCTTTTATTATTCTTATTCTTAAAATTCCACATTATCACATTTTTTTATAAATTCATTCAATTAAAATTCATTTAGTTTAAAAATATACTATTTTCTAACAATTATGTCAATCACAACACACTAAGAAATTAGATTGCTCAATGCTTAACTACAGATTGGAAGGGACGCACTGTGTGCACCACATCTGGCGGCATTAGTACCACCATCTTTATTATTTCTCCCGTGATTTTACTTTTTTTCGAAAAGAAGGGCAAGTCATGCACCGATATTACTGGCACCAAGACTTAACATCTTATATTTTAGGACGGGCAGCATATAGATGAGTTTCCTGGACTAAGTATATATGAAATAGTATTAGTTCATTAGCAACTTCAACCACTTATCACTTGGCATGTCTGCCAGTTTGCCTGTCCGAATTAAAAAAAAAAAAAGATTGAAATAGAATTTTCTTCAGGGCCAATGTATTGACTCTTATTTCATTTATGCTATAATAAGCATAAATGACATGTCTGCAATGTCTAACATAAAATATTATGATTGGCATGCTATATAAGGTTATAAGGCATCAAATTATACTTAAAACATTATATCAGCATATTTCAAAATTTTTAAAAATTATAAAAAATAAAATTAATTTCAAAGACACAGACAGTTACTTACCACAAATTTTTAATGGTGCCTCTAGTTCCAAAAGTATTGGTTGTTGCAAAAATATTTCACGGGACTTGGTACAAAGGCCCCGGACCTCCGACTCTGACATCTGCACAGTTTTGCCTGGACGACATCCTCGAACTATGACAAGAACAAACAGTGAGTATAATATAAGAACTTTTAAATTATGAAAATAAGCAACATATGCACTTATAATGCCAATATTGAGAGGACATTCATCATTCAATTTTAGATAAAAAGAGAAATAAATAAAGGGTAGACCTTTTTATGGTAGTTTACAAAGCATGCTTACTGTAGCAATACTCTGACATAAGTAATGACAACAAAATGTATGAAGGAGTTCAAAAATTATTGTGTATTGGGTAATTCTGATGTGTGATGACAACAGTTGCAAATCACAATGTCAATTAAAGATATAAACATTGTAATTAATTTTATGTTCAATATCTAGGGGGACAACTATTACAACATAAAAACCTGCATTAATATACCTCTCAGCATTGCAGTGTAGATTATTTTAGAAGGAATTCTTCCACTAAGGACAAAACTGGGGGCTATTGGAGCAAACCGTAATAAGGGTAAGGAAATAAAAGTGTAATATATGATGAAGTCTAGCTCAATACAAAAATATTTTGGAGGTAACCATACATTCTCCTGAAAAGATGTCTTTCAATTTCCCTTTTCTCCTTGCTGTGTCTTGTTGCAGTCTGTATACTGATGTAACCCATAAAAAGCAGCATGATAAAGTGAAATTAACATGTAAAGTAATATACAATGCGAATAAAGCATAACAATAAGCCCATGAAATTGAGATGACATTGGTTCTGTCATCTTCTCACTAGAAATACATACATTTGTAGTAATATCGTTAAGAAATCATAATATATTTGTAAATTTTACTACAAAAATAGCCGCAAATTAGCTTTATAAAGCGACCAATAGTAGATTCAGATAAGAATTGAGGATAATCGATTTATTTATGAGTTTCTATACCTATAAACGACACAACAATTACGCAACTGGAAGGGTATATATCTCCAAGATAATATTTATAAAGTTAGTTCTAACAATGTAGATTCTAAATAAATACTTTAGAACTTAATATATTGCACTTTACCTTCTAAAAGCCTGTGAATCAGACTGTCAACATTGAGTTCGTCAGCCATATTTACTACACTACACCAAGAATAATTTACGTCAAAATAAACGTCAAAAACGTTTTGTTAGTCATAGAGTTATAGAGTTCTTTTTTTGTTAAATGGTAAACGGAATTGAGCTTGGAATATAGAATATTGTTATTCAACATTTTTACTAAAGGCCTACTCAGATAGTAGTTCTCATAAAAGAACATCGGTAAATCAATATGCGCTTTTCCTAGTAAATACCGTACGTGTTGTCAGTGATGTCGCGCTAGGCGAGTGATCGCGAGGAGTCACTGAAAATCAGCGTCTCACCATTGCTGTGATGGTGTGACAAATGCTGAGTGGCTGCCTCTATTATTCACATTGTCAAGACCGTAAGCTGTATGTATATTTTGTGTGTGTGTTGTTGTTGTGAATAACAAAAGTGTTTTTCTTTCTTTCTTTCTAAATTACACTAGTGAGTAAAATATACTGTGCCGCACTCCCAGCTGCGTTAGTACCATCCTCCCGTAAAACAGTATTGCTGTGTTTGAGAAAGTCGGGTAAGACAGTCACGCATTGTGATTGTACTAACACCGAGATTTAATATCTTATTACTCAGAATAGATGACGCGGGTGCCAGTTTTATTCATCACCATCATTATCATTATTATCATCATTATCACTATCATCATCATCATCACAATATCATTAACATCATTTATAGCCTTTATGTCCACCCACTTCTGAAAACAGGCATCAGTCAATGAACTTGCTAGATGCAAGTTGATCGTTTCCCAATTTAATTAATGGTTAGAGTTTTAAGATGAAAATCTTCAACCAATGCATTCGTCCCCAGTAACAACGACGCAATATTGCGCAGAGAATAATCTCATTGAATTTGCTCTGACTTACACACTCGGGGAACAGATGGCTGATGGGCCGATAAAGTTTCAGACTTGCGGCCACCCGTTTGATTAATCATTTTTTTTATTTGCATTATTATAAATTTATTATTTACTTATATATGGCATTTTAATTATTTGTACAGTAAACACGGAAAAAGCCTATGACTAATTTTGGATGAATCATCTTATATTGTTCAATCAATTAATTATCAATTATTGACAACATAAAATTATTTTTCCTATCATAATATATAAAAAAAACTGATAGTTTTAGCTACAGTGGGATCTTCAAGCTAAAATCTGTATTCTTTCAGTAATGTAGGACCAAGTAGGACAATATACATAGATAACTGAATCACCAATAAAATCCTTGTTCTTGTCTCTAGTAACATAGATAATTTTACTTAGGCCATAGACAAGGGTATTTTGTTTTAAAATTCTATTTTGAAATGGCAAAATGTCGCTGTTCGTGGTTGTCAAGCTATTTTCTCATCGCGATGTGCCGTTCTGGCGCATACTATGTATGAAACTCTACAGATTGGCGTGTGCGTTGTATTTTATTTCAGACAATACTTGACGGCTATTAAAAAACTCCATGGCTTTTTGTTCCATGCAACGATATCTGCCTCTTGTTTGGTATTTCACATCGCGAACAAAACAACGCGAATTAATATAGGAGTGGGTGTAAAAGCAATGATTTTGTATAAACAGTGAAAATTGAGTGTACGTTTTCAAGAGACAGTTTTTGATTCCATCCATTTATTATGGAGGAGAAAATGGAAAGTGAGAACAGCTATAGTGGGGATAGTAGTAGTTCTACTGATAGTTCTAGTGGTAGTTCAGACTGTGATGAGGAAGTTACAGAAGCAGTACGCATTCTGGGGCAAACCTTAGAGCTGCCTCAGGACTTATGTGAGGATTATTCAGTATTTAGAGAATTCTTTTCAATGAAAACTTGGGATAGTTTGGAAGATAAACACAAAGATTATCTTAAAACATTACTTCCAAATTTCAAAGATAATGATGAAGAAGAGAAAGATACCACAATAGAAATGTTATTCAACTGTGAACCTTTCCATTTCTCATCTCCACTAAACCTTTTTTTCAACAACTTAAGGCAGGGTAACTATAGACCGGATATAGCTAGAATGAGAAAGTTCTTAAAGAAAGCTAGAGCTAAACAACAAAAACATAAGGTAAATCAATGTTTCTTTTAATTTGTTCATCTATAGTAGTAAGGCATAATAAACATTTACTATATTTTGTCTCATTATTTAGCTCAAATCTTACTACGCTAAAATTCTACCTGAAGTTTTGATATCAAGAGAGCGTTTACTGGCTGTTGCAAAAGCTGTACCCCCAGGACCGACACCCTATATACCAAGTTTGCCGCCAAAACCATCATCTAAAAATAATTATAAACCTCTATATGTTAGAGCTCGGCAAAGATATTTTGAGGAATTAGCTGCAATATGGAGTGAAGTTGGGTGTGAAGAATCTGAAGATGATAATTATCCAGAGGGAGCACCTGAAAATACAATTAAAAAAAGGAGAATGTTGAACTCAGGACAGGTACATTAAAAAATAATTAACATTTCTGTTGCTTAGTAATGACTATTCCATTAGAATTAAAAAAAAACAATATAAATAAAATGGAACATATAATTATGATTATACAAATACAATGAATATTTTTTGTTGCTTGTATCGAATGTATATATAATAATAGTAATAATGTAATTGAGCTAATTCTTGAGCTAATAATTAAATTCTTAAACCTGTTTAGTAGAATGTGTTATTGACATGTTTAATTAATACTACTGTTGAAAAATATTGAATAAAATGTTTATTTAATATATGTACTTTTAGTGTTGCAATACTACACTGGACAATAGTGCATTAGAATAGGATACTACTACTCACTGTTGTGTGTCTTTTGTTGAAGACTAAATAATCTATAAATTGAATTTTTGTTTATACTAATATGTGATGTTTTTCTATTAACGATTTCAGAACATGGACAGCAATGTCTCTGGTACTCTAGGCGCATTAGATTCTTCTCACCCGTCATCAGTGGCATGCCTCAAAAATGTTCTTGCTACTCACAGGGCTCGCAGACAATATAAAGAGGTATTACATAATATAATATTAACATATATGTTTATGAATGGGGAATAGTTATTTAAAAATAATTATTAAGAGTGTCACAAAAGTTCAGGATAAAAAATACTTATCTCAGATTTTAATAATACAAACATATAAACTAAAGTTTTAAGCACTTACTTGCACTTGACAAGGTCTGTAAGCTATAAAAAGAGAGAACTTATAGTTATTTATGCTACTGTTTGTAAAATGGCGGGATTAGAATAATAACCTATTTTTTTTACTTTGCGCGGCATTTCGTTTATGAAACACGCGTGTATGTTCTTTTTTTTTTTTTTTCGAAATCATAATCACGCATCGAGAACTATGATTTATGTAGTAGTGCTATGCTGCTTTGCAGCCGAATCGGGTCGGCATGTCCGTAGTGGGATCTCTTGCGATGCTCGCTTTACAACATTATATCCATTCCATCCATCCATTTGGATGGGATGGTTAGTGGGACATTGAATGTTTTAATGTTGGCAATAAGTTTTTTTTCGAAAACTTTTATAGAGGATTTAAATAATGGTAGTAGATAAGGAGATATATGGTGCTAACACTGCTTATTATTATGTATATGTTATAATTATACACCTTACCTTCACAGAATCATCCTGAATTAAACACTACTGGAATCACTTTAGATGATATAAAACAAAGAGTTGCTCTAGTAAATGGAACAAAGAAACTTATGTTTGGTGGACAAAAAGTGGAAGCCCCAGTTCACAAGGTTAAGAGGGGAGCCAAAGGTGGAAACCAAAAACTTAAAGATCTTAAATCAGCACTAAAAAAAGTCAAAGAAGAAGAATGTGTTGAGACAAAACCTTTGTTACCAAATATCAAAATAAAGTGTGAGCAAGATGCTTCAGATTCGGAGAGTTCAACTTTTTTAGATCCTGTTACAAGTCCCAAACAAAAGAAGTTATTAGATCAGTCTGAAATTAAACAAGAGGTATCAGATACTAGGTATTATGGGTAAGTTGTTTCATAATATTATTAAATAATGGATAGATATCATGACACATATAAGAAACTTACGAAATTCCCTCCTCCTTTTGAGGTATTTTTTTTCATATTTGAGGTAAGTAAAAACCATATTATATTATTTATTATATGTATAATATACAATATTTTGTTTGACAAGTTTTGCAAGCAAAATGTAAAACTTTTTAGGGGTATGAAAATTTTTTTTGTTTCTTGTATGTGAAATGCTTGCTACTACAATAGTTTGATTTTTGTCTATATATTACAGTGACAGTGACTTAGAAAGGACTATAAAAGAAGAACCTCAAGACAGTGTTGTACCCAACCCATATAATTCGAAAATTAATCAACCCGTACCTATAAAGTTAGAAGATCTGGATGGAATTGGTGAGATCTTTGTAATGACTAATAAGTTAATGATACAGCCATTTAATTATTCATCTTAAAATACATAATCTGTTTATTTTTAAATATAATTTTGTTGCGGCTGTAACTGTGTTTATAGTTTTGTTAAGAGGCCAACGTTCCAGTTATGTTTCAATCGCTATGATCACAAGGAGTCTCCCTTTTATTATAACTATCATTATAATTAAATAAAAATATAAAATATAATTGAAGGAAAAAATATAAATACACCATAAGTGCCCTAGCAAATATATATTTTAATGAATAGTGATGGCGTTAGTTTAATAGTTATTTATGCAACCATTGTATAATAAATAATAAAGCGTGGGAGTAGTTAAAACAAGATATCACATACATTTATTTCAATTTTGAATTAACATTGATACAATTTGAAAAAATCTAAGACATTGATTTAATATTAAAAGTAAAATAATAACAATAAAAATGCATTACTGAATATTCTTAATTACAGATATGATGGCCTTACCGGTTGAATTAGTAGATGAATCTGGTGATGTGATGGCCGTGAATAAGTCACTTGAGAATAAATCTGAACCATCCCTAGAGGACGAGGCATTGACAGAAACCACACATGCAAACTTCTTGTCTCTTGTGCGGGCATTGTTTCCGGCTAGAGCAGCTCACAGGGCCTCAAAACAACAGCTGCATGCTCGATGTGCTGCAGTCATGAGATCACCCATAGCACCTTTGAATACATGGTACAATTGTGAGTATTAACATTCAATATGAGTTTGTCTTTTCCACTTTTATGTTCAGTGCACTGATAGAATTTAAACATTTCGTAAAATATGGCAAAGAAATAAAATATAACATCATAAGTTCGAATGCGGATGAAAATCATGGATGATTAACGGGGAATGGCAGCTAGGTATATTTTACTGAGATGTTTTCTTCTTAATAGCGATAATTATGTTTCAGTATCCGATGACTGGTGCGGCGAGTTAAATTCAGCGCTTGAGTTTCTAGCGGGTGACAGAGGACCACACCCAGAAGACTATGTGCCCTACTTACAGTACATACCAAATATACAGGTACAATATTATATGGAAATTTGTTGAAACATGTTTAAAAAATAATTAACAAAGCAATCAATAGTTTCCCACGGCAAAAGTGTGAAACTTTAATAAAGCAAGATTCAATTGCAAGACAAGATAAGTGCTGTTGTCTGTATCACTTTCGTCCGACCTGCAGTTAATTGAGTATAGTGATATAACAAAGTGTATTATGTATTTGCAGATGTATCAGTGGATAGGCGCTGGGCGGGACTGCGACGCCATATTGGGACGCCTGTGCGAGCGTTGGTTGCGTGCCGCCTCACCCACCCCCTCGCCGCGGGAACCGCCGCCTGCACGGTACTAATTATATGATATCCATCATCATCATCTAATGATGGTCTATTTGTTATGATCGACTCCGAAGTGAGAGTTTAAATTAAGAGTCATCTCAACTAACTAAGTCCGGCCAAGTTAAATTATCAATTTACCCTTATTCACTAATCCATTTATTTTATAATCGTCCGTGAGTCGGAATTGACACACACACTTACTTTTTTTTTACAGTTATCCAACAAATTGGGTAGTAAGACAACCTACAAACGCTGAAATCGCAGAATTCAGGGCTCAAGAGAGACGAAGAATTGCTGCACCGTCTAAACCATTTACATATGTGCAATTTGGGTAAGTTGAATGGCTTAAACTTACAATGCATATAATAATAATATGCCCTTCCTAATTATGTACACAGATTTTATATTAATTGAATGGTAGTTAAAACTTTTGCCGGGTTTACATGTGTAATTTGTGTTACTAGATTCCAAAATTAGGCTTATCACTCAATTACCTCAATTTATTGTCATAGTGTCATGTAGTAATTATTTAATTAGATCATTGGATCAGATTTTCGAATGATTCGATATTAGAAAAAGAAGCAGGCTATACTTATTTAGGTAAGTTGTGAGAAATAGTAGATACAAAAAATTACTTATTTAATGTAGGGTACGTCAATTGTCGAGTAAGACTGAATGTTATTTGAGAGATTTGGATAGAATTTGATGCTGGCAGAACTATGGAAACTAGCTGTTGCCCGCTGCTTCGCCTGCGTTAACTAACGATGCGATGCGATTTACAACGGCAGTTATATATCTTCACAAACGTTTAGGTACCGCGCGGTGGTGGGCCCGGTGGGCGGGGCGCGCGGCGGCGGCGGCGCGGGCGGCGCGCTGGTGTCGCCGCAGCGGCCGCGCGCCGTTGCGTTCGTGCCGCTGCTGCGGGATGCGACCGCGCGCCTGCCTAACGGAGAGGGCACCACGCGACACATTGTCACACTGCTCAAGTAAGATATTTCATATTGTGACCCTTTTGCTTTGTTATCTTCACTTGATCTATTATTATAGTTTTTATAAGACATTATAAAGCTGTTATAATTTTATACTGATGGATGTGTGTGTATATGCAAAATGAGTAAATTTTACCACAAATCAATTCATTTATTAGATATTCCAAAGATTTACATCAACAGATCTTAAACCGAGTCCGAACTATGTAACTTTCAAACCTACCAAAAGAAGTATTATTAAATTTTCATGTTTCCTCACAATGTTCTCCTTCACCGGTGAGCATATTGTATCTTATTAAAATAACTGAATGGTTTAAGAGTTAAACTAAATATTTATTTAATTATTGCGAGAGTAAACGTATCTAACGTCTTCTTGAAATGTTTTATTTAAACAAAATTAACGAAGGAAACAAATATACTATTCTATTCTATGTCGACACACCATATATTTTTTTGATGATCTTACATTATCAAAAACGATAATTTCAGAATGTCTCAATGGATAGTGCCGTGCAGTGAGCAGGTGTTATCGAATGCTGTGACTAGTGTCCTAGAAAAACTCGCTGCCGTTAAACGAGACCCCTTCGTGAAATATGACCAAAGGACCTCAATATGGACCTATTTGCATAGGCATAAGTGAGTGTGCATGAATATTGAAATTATTAATTATCTTTTTTTTATATAATTAATATTATAACATACATAAGTATTTTAACCTCAGTATAACATTATTTATAAAATATACTTGTGAATAATCTTTAAGCCTCATTCAAAACATAACAATATAACCAAATTGCTTTAATGAAAAATAGGACTAAAACACTCCACCACAGACTTAGCGTTCATTGGTTGCAATGTAGGAGAGAGGTGGATGGCGTGTGTATCGTTCGGGTGCCGGCATAATACTCTTTATTAAATCAATACAATATATCTTATATACTAAAACATATAAGTCAGGGCACTACATTTCCTTCCCTAAAATTAAAAAAAACTTAAATATATTTTATGTTTTTTTTTTTTACAATAACTAAGTATTTATGATATAATAAGAAGTTTATAATATCTTGATTACATTATTAATTATAACAATGACAAATGACAATAATACTTAAGTTTCAATAATTATTACAAAATATAAAGAATAGAACACTAATTTTATAACTTGGATTATACTTTGATACCTTCTTGGGAGGTCGTAATGAGGTGACAGAGTTTGTTTATTAATTCCATACCTAAAAGGTAACGATATCAAATACATCGGGCCAACGATAAGTAATAACAATGTTTCAAATGACTTAACTATTTAAGGTTCTCGTTACTAACTGATATTACAACACACTTATAACATTCATCATCATCATTTTTTATCAACCACTTTATTTTTACATAGTCATTTTCCTATCTACATACACATAAGTGAATTGTACATATTTTGGATCTTTTTTATTTCCTTCTTCTCCTACTAAGTTCCTACTTTATTTCATCATCGGTATCATCATTATTCTCATCAATACTTTATTTATTCTCCATAAATTCCTACTCTCCTATCATATCTTTTCATTGGGTTTCACATATTATAACCCTAACTTAATATCTTTATCTTTTATTCCTTTATTTTATTTCTCAACCTAATACAGGCGACATATACTAACTTCATTTATTCATTTTATTTTCTTACTTTTCCTTTTCACTTTACATTTTATTTATTTATTCTTCGTCGCATATTCTCTATAAATACATTATTACACTCTCCTTTTACATAACTTGTGGTCATCATTTAAGTCTCTTTGGAATCCAACATATCTCACGGAGGAAAGCTCGTTCGCACCATGATCGAATGGAAGGATTTAACACACAATTTCAGACAATTATATGTCTCCTACTCTACTATACATGTATATTCTCATTGTATCACCTCTTTTATTTCTTTTATACCTTCCTACTTAGTCTCAAAATAATCCTCAAAACTCTCACGAAAACGTCTCGCGTTTGACATGATCAAGTATGTGGACTATACGTCATAAAAATAAAAAACTTCTAAAAACTCGTCTCTTTTAATTTAATACAATTCTTAGCATTTCCTATCGACGGGCGGGTGATCAGTCCGTTCATCGAAGGAAGTGTTATTTAAGAATGTATATTTTTGTCAATTCATTGTTTCCTACTTTTATTCCTAACCTTCTCTCTAACTCTTCATTTATCGTAATAATGCGTTTGCAGCCACATTATTCGTAAATCTAGCCAACTCTTTTAATCATAACTACTTTCCATTTTCATGTCAGTCCGGTTAAATACGTAATTAATGTACGCAATTTTCTAAATCAAGATAACTATGAATGTTATAAATTCTAAGTTGAACCTTAATTATTTATCTAAGTCATAATTAATTTATTCTTATTTATTTGATCAATTCCATAATTTTCTATTTAATTAACGACATGAGAGAAAAAAACATCTATATTATTTTATATCAATGACCAGCAAGTATCCAACACAAGAATGTACTACGTTGCAGTTTATATTATTGTTAAAAAAATATACATGAGATATTTTATATCATTACAATATATTCTATAAACTGACAAAATGTTGATGACATTTTTTTTAGAAATACTTCAATTATTATAATAGATCATAATATTATGCCTCCTACAAAATTTAAAAATAAGTAATTTATTTATTTTATTTTACAAAATTATTTTTAAAACCATAATAGAAAAAAAAAATATACCCAATGTTTGATCAACTTAAGAAGGTAATGGATGGCCGTATTTCTCACGATGGACAGATTACTTTTCTCGGATCTCTCCCGGCACCATTCCTTTGGATCCCTTAGATAGTAACATCTCCCGGCAGCTTTTCTTTGGATTCCTTGGACAGCAATATCTCCCGGCGCCTTTCCTCTGCGTTCCTTGGACACCATTTTTTTTCTTCTTCTGCATCTCTTTATTATTTAATTGTTTTTCTTCTTACTTCTTATAATTTAACGATAATTTGTAATTCTTCTTTTTGTAATTTATTCAGTTAATGTAATAGTCTTGATGGTTCGTCATTTGTCATTGCTATGTTATTTTCTCATATTATTTATTTATTTCTTCATTATAATAATATGTTTTAATTATTTAATATAATATTTTAAGTCATTATTATATTTTTATCTTCCTATTTTAGTATGGCTTAATTATATATTCATATTATTTTATATATTTTAATTATATTAATTTAAACAAAGGCTCAGCGCTGCCGCGAGGCAGCACTGGCAGGGTCGCCATGTAATGTAGGAGAGAGGTGGATGGCGTGTGTATCGTTCGGGTGCCGGTATAATACTCTTTATTAAATCAATACAATATATCTTATATACTAAAACATATAAGTCAGGGCACTACACTATGTCCATAAGAAGATAGATATTGAAAGTGTTCAGAATAACGAAAGTTGTCTTGGGATTGTTTGTCTTTATGAAATATTATTTTTAATATCTATATTTTATTTTGCAGAAGCGAAGAAGACTGGCTCAAAAGCAGCAGTGCACGAAATCGAAACAATAAAACTGTAAATGCTACGAGGTCGCAGTCTCCGCACACACTAGTAAGTATTATAGGATATATATTAATTTCTATGTATTAAGCCACATACCTACTCATATTATTTATGTAAATTTTACTCAGTAACTTTTGTATGATTATGTTTAAAAATCAGATTTCAGGTTAAAGTGTCATAAATTATATGCTGAGGATGAAAATATGAAATCTGATGATTTGATATATTCATCCTAGTCTGTTATTCTAGTGGTTAGTGATCATGCCTTCTAAACCGACTTTGTGGGTTCGGATTTTTGGTTTTAAAGATTCTTCCTCTATGGACAATAGTGACAGGTCCGATAGGCGTTTATTTCCAATCGTATTTCTTAGGCAATATCGTCGGGGGCCCCCGTGGCTCGGGGACCCCGTATAATTGATACGGCTGATACGGCGGTAGCTACGCCCCTGGTTTAATGATGAATTGTCTTTTCTCGCAGATGGATGTGGACGTCGGTATGGAAGAAGTGATAGACAACGCGTCGGACAGCGACGTCGATGTAGACGACACGAGCGCTCCGACCTCCACCGCACACCTCTCCTCCGCCCAGCTGCTGATGCAGGCCACACAGGCCACCACCAAACAAGTACACGTACCCAAGGCCAAGGGAAAACTGGTGCCAACACCTCAGAAACCAAAAACCGCCCCACCGAAAGCGCAACCGAAACTGCCTAGTCTAGTTCAAACCAAACCTAGTGTACAAACGTCGAAGCCAATGAGCCAATCCAATCCACCCGTACAAAATAAACCAGTTCCTGCTAAGCAAACAAGTTTGCTAACTCAGTCACCGAAGACAAATTCTGTGAAGACAGTGCCAAAGCAAAGTGCAATACAAACAAAGAGTATAGTGAAGCCTGGTGTACAGTCGCCCAAGCAAAATATTGTGGTCCAAGGTGTTAAGCAGAATGTGTCGTCGCTCGCGAAGCAGATCAGTGAGTCGTTGCTGACTCAGATGACGACCACTCTGCCCTCTATTGTGATAGCACCGCAACGGTCTCCGCTCATGAAACAGAAATCCATTACTAAGGTGGAGACTTCACAAATGCCGGTAAGTTAATACATGATTTCTTCATATGATGCCATTAGCCTTATCTTATGTTATATATTTTAACTTTACTTACTTCAAAGTATCAGATTAAATTTAAAATTTTCACACTTATCAAGCATTGAAGACATTAAAATATAAAGCCTAAATTAAAAAATAACGTGTGTGCATTTATCTTTGTATTATTTGTCGCAAATTTACTGATTTAAAAAATAATTAATAAAGAGTTAAACATTTTAGGTAACAATGAGCACTTCTGTACAACAAAGCACAGCGGTATCGTCAATCTTACAGACCAATGTTGCCTCGTCTCTACATCAAAATTCCATCAACCCTGCTCCCAAGGTAAGATATTAAATATATTTTTTATACATTACTATCTACTGTAAAGTCACTATTTGATACTGTTTCCGCACGAGTAGGCAGTCTATATATCTTTGTTCTTATTCTATTTTAAAAAGCTACTAAAATCTAAGTTGCAGGTATTTAGGACAAGTAATCATATACACTAAAGTACCTGTTAATACGTAATATACAGAAGAACTTGACTAATAGAGATTACAAAATGTAGAACTTGATCTCCAAACAAATAAGAAGATGATCCCTGTGCAATGGCTGCTGCTGGCTGGCTGGCGGATGTCATGGAATCGGCAGTCTTAGCTTTTATTGGAAGGACCCTATGTCCAGCAGTCGACGACGGAGGTGATGATGATGATGATTAATGGTAATCACTTGATTAATAAACGTTTATTTTCATTTTAGTTGACACAAGTGACAAGATCTTTGTTAATAAGACCCTCCGCAGTTCAAACGACATCCACAACTAGTGTTGTTACTGTGAGCACAACTCCAGCCCAGGTATGTGTCTTATAAATAATTATTTTTGAACCTTTGTACCAGTGTTTATTTTTACTTTTTCATATATGTTTCTCAGTGTACAAAAATAAATAAATTTATACATTTCTATCACATTATTCATTACATTACAATTAAAGGTTAAATTAAGTTAAAACCAATTAATAATAAACTACAACTTTTTTGTTTACGGCACCGGGGGCCTAGCCAAAATGCTATTAAGAAAGCGTTAGCGAAGTTCGAAAATGATAAAATGTATAGGATGGAAACCGTGATTAAGCGCGGCCTCATGTCAATCCCATACATTTTATCATTTTCGAACTTCGCTAACGCATTCTTAATGGAATTTTGGCTAGGCCTCCGGGTCACTTTAGGTTTAGCGCCAATTTATAATCAAAAATGTATTGCTAAGTTTCTTCATTACAGATTGCAGTAGAAAAACCCAAACATAACTTTTTACAGGTACCCGGCACCCCGAGGAGAAGTGTTGTAAGGGTATTGAGTCCAGCAACGCCATCTTCCGGCAAATCTCTTATTTCACCAAGAGCGCTTCTACAACAAAGTAATTTTACGTTTTTTTATTTAAGGACATAAGTACTCATTATACACTTTATGAAACTAAATATTTTTTATTCTTTCATTGTTTTTGACTAATAATTATTAAATTATGAACTTTGTCTATTACACTACAGTACTATTTGCGTGTTATAAGAATGTTTTATATATTTATAGGTACACCAACACCAAAGAAACGGATGCTACAAAGCTCTTCGTCAGACTCTATTATAGTTCAGGTAAAGCGTAAGATTTATTATAATTTATAACATAACAATATCGTGAGGAATATCTGCTTGCCTCATGAGATAGAAAATCTTTAAAGTTATGTTTACTTCAATACATAATCAGTAAACAAGTAATGAGCACACATAAAGAATATAAGTCAATTAAAAATTATACCTAAAATATGGTAATATTTGTGCAATTATCATTTGATGTGAGACTTACTTATTATATAATTTATAATTTTCTTTAGTATTTTTAAACTAAAGTTGTCTATTATATGTATATATATATATATATATATATATATATATATATATATATATATATATATATATATATATATATATATATATATATATATATATATATATATATATATAATATATATATTATACTAACTAATACTAATATAGAAAAGACCCGTGTTAATCAGAAATGCTATAAACTATCAGTCGCATATGCTATATTAATGTGTGTGAAGTAAATCATAATGAATGAAAATAATGTGTGCAATGCAAAATGTTGCTGTTAATTAGTGTTATTTCAGACAACCGCTACTAATAGCAGCGCCGCCAGCGTCGTGAGCTCGAGCGGCGTGGTGGGTGTTAACGTGGGGTCAGTGGGCGTGGCCGCGGTGGGCGGGCGCACCGTGCAGCTGCCCGCCCACACCGTGCGCCTGCCCAGTGGACAGACCGTGCAGCTGGCCTCGCCGCACGCGCTACAGGCGCTCAAGGTGTCCCCCCACCTCAAGGCCACCCCTCGGATGCACTCCACTATCAAGCCCATCGGCACCTCGTCCATCCAGATACCCGTGTCCACCGTGCAGATAGCCGGCCAGACGGTGCAGATCGCGGGACAGACCGTGCAGCTGGGAGGTCAGACCGTCCAGTTGGCGGGTCACACGGTGAAGCTGCCCGGCGGACAGAGCGTGCAGGTGGCCGGCCCGGGTGTCCTGTCGTCCCAGGGAGTGATGCCGGCCCAGGGAGGCCTGTCTTCCCAGGGAGTCATGTCGTCTCCGAGTGTGCAGCTGGCGGGAGGAAACATGCAAACGGTGCAGTTTAGCAGCGCCAACGTGCAGCTGGCCGGACAGACTGTCCAGGTAGGGGAGTGAGAGGATCTAAGCATGTTACATGTTTTGACCCGTAATAACGAAGCGAAAGATAGACGTACTTTTTTGTAACTATTTTATTAAGATAAAAGTGACGCGACTCACTGAGGTGTAAGATTATTAAATTGTGTCTTTAATTCATAATGTTATTATAGGGTTAACAGTTCGGTATGACATGATACGATGATGATGGTTATTGGCATGAAATCTGTAACTGCTAAGGTGTCTTTCTCCCCTACAGAGCGGACAGAACGTGCAGCTAGGTTCTCAGACCGTGCAGATAGGCGGGCAGACCGTGCAGATCGGCGGACAGACCGTGCAACTGGGCGGTCAGACCGTGCAATTGGGCGGGCAGACGATACAGCTGCCCAACGGCCAGACAGTGCAACTGGCCACCGGGCAGACGTTGCAGTTGGCCAACGGACAGACGATACAACTGGCGAACCAGCACGTGCCCAAGTCAGTGACGCAGGTGGTGCGCGCGCCGCTCGGCGACAAGACGGTGCAGCCCATCGTCGCCAAACTGCTCAGTAACGCACAGGTGAGTGTGGTTATAGTATTCGAATAATGCGTATTCTGAAAAATCGACTTAGATCTATTTAACACTAGCTGTGCGGTTGCAAGGAATAAAATCAGTAATTCTTTTTTTAATATGTAATTGTGTAGTTGTAATAATTGTATAATTTCATATAATTAGGTACTAATTATATTTATAGATTGTCAACAACAACTTTTTAAGAACATCAATTCACTAACGAAATTTTGTAATCTTTACGTGTTCCTGTTACTTTGACTAATACGCAGAGTTTGTTTTCTTTTGTTATATTTCCTTATTTTTGTTACTATCAGTGGGGAACTATTGGTAGCCCTTAGTTTCTATATAACTTTCTAAATGTTTCTATACTTGTCAGCTGTTGTTCCTCCCAAAATAAATAAATATGTACGAGTGCATACTCGTACTGTAAAGTTGCTTATGAAATCCCTAAAAATAAATTTAACCCCTGCGATTGTTTTTCAACTTTTCCTAAGAATTTTCAAAGTTTTTTTTAACATTTTGCTTGAAGTGCTTAAAGTTTGTTACATACATTATTTAATTTTCATGATATGTAAAGCTAAAAAATGCTATGTAATTAATTTTGGTTAGAGTAAGCCTTATATTCACACACCTGATAGAATGTATGAAACTTGTTGAAGTGAAACTTCTTTAGAATCGTTGTGATTTCAAACCGGATGCAACGGAACTTTTTTTTTAAATTTTAATATCACCCATGTATTTACTACATTCATATAAATGATTGAATTGATTTAAATTGAAGATACCGTGATAAACTTCCAGACACAAATGATCTCGCTGGAGGGAGGCGCGGGGGCGGGCGCGCGCGCTCGCGGCGTGCGCGTTTTGGCGCCGTCGCGGCCCGTGCTGCTCACCGCCGGCAAGCCGCTCCACAACATCATACTACAGGTGACTGATTTTTTTTAATGATGGTGTGTGGTCGGCGTCGCTCATGAACATAGTTTAACTAGGAATACCTCCGGCAACTAATGTGTTGGTGACCCGTCCCAGGCTGAATGCCCAAAACATTTCCACTGCGACAAAAAATGCAAATCATACGATGCCTATCCTGGCACTAAGTCAATCTCGGTGTCAATATGAACATGAACATGAGCAAACATGAGTTTAAATGTGCTGCTGACTGATGACTCATCCCAGAGTGAATGCGCAAAACATTTCCACTGCAGCAAAAAAGACCTCATAGGTTGTCTATCCTGACACTAAGTCAATCTCGGTTTCAGTAAGCACACTGCCCGTTCGAATTTTCTCTCCAAAATTCAGTAAAGTCTTCTCTTAAGTCAAAAAGAGCAGGGTGACAGACTGCGTCCATTATGTCGGAAAATGAGAGTTAACTGATGACATATTTGAGGGAATATTGTGTTTATCTCAGACAATTTTACAAGGATAGAAAATATACAATCGGATAGATTGTATATTTTGTTATCTAACCACTATTTAGGAACAGCATATTTTGCTCTGGCATTATACAAGGTGTACGATGTACACTAGGGATGAAGTCAATGTTTTTTTAATCTGATCGTAATAAGAAAACGATATTTTTATGATTAAAAGATAATTATACAAAATTGCAGTATTATGACAGTTCTCTCAAATCTATATTATGTCACTTTAATTTGCAGCAAAGCGATGGAACTGCCATTAGAGTGACGTCGTCGGGAGGCACTGCCACATCACAAACTCTAGTTCTAAGTAATATTGGTGAGTATTTAATGCGATACAATTTCATTAATCTGTACATTGGTGAAAGAAAACATTGTTAGGAAATCTGCATGTCTGCTGAGATTCAAAATTTTGGAGGGAGTGCTAAGTTCATTGTCCTGCATTAAATTAGGGTATACGTGAACACACCCCCTTAGCCTGATTTATAATAAACAACTGTATATTGTGGTTTCTTTAAGTGAATTTTCTCACAGGAGGCCAAGGAGTAGCGACATCTACATCTACAACGCCAGTATTAAAACTGCAACAGGTAAATTAATTTACAGCTAACATATCTATATCATATTCAGATATTGTAAGTAGGCAAAAATACTTACGATACTAAACGTCTTGTATAAGAATAAATTCAATATTTTGTAATTGTAACTATTATGCAAAGCGTTTATTCGAAATTCGAATATTTTTGTATGCCTTTGACGTTAGTTCTCAATAGATAAAGAAACTGTTTTGAACCAACATTTTTTATACAATCAATGGCCAAATTAAAAAAAAGATTTTTGAGATATTTCTAAAAGAAAGTATTTTGGTATATTATATGATGTAAATGCATTTAACTTTTCCTAGGTCTACGTAAAAAAGTACCTATTCAATAAAATGGTAACACTTTTGTGTGATACATTTGATAAAATTGTTCTTATTAAAAATAAAAGCCATATTTCTTGGGAAACCCTAAAAATAAATGGGTTGCCTAAAAAGAGTTATCACTGGTCATAACTTTGTATAGTGGAAAAAAATGTGTAACAAAGGCTCTATTGCCACAGGTTAATCAAATACACCAAGTTAAACTGCCGCAAGGAATAAAATTACAACAGGTGATAATGCATGCTTGAATTTGACATTAAGTAGAGTTATGCATGAGGGTAAAATAGCACGGAGTTTTCTAGAAGGGTCACTAACTAAAAACTATGCTACGCTTGACTACAATAGACCAATGGACTTATTTGGAACTAATATAGCCTTCGTATTAAAATGAAAATTAAAATGCTAGCTGCGCACACTTGATGATTAAGTGTATATTAAATTTATTTGCAATATATTTATGAATATTTATTTACAAATCGCACGAAATACAATATCAATTTTATTAATTAAAATTGCACGTCGGTGATTGAAGCACTTTAACTAATATTAATCAAATAATATGAATCGTCGTGGGATCTTATATTCTCTCATTGATCTCAAAGCTCCCTAGCAAACAATACTTAAAATTAAATTTATAGACTGTATTTCCTTTTCCTTCACTCAAAAAAAAAGACAATCGGGATTTTAAAAACAAGGTACTAAGACATCAGATTTCATCATAATATTCTATTTGTATAACAAAGCACACACAGCCATTCAAATTTCATATTTTTAAGTTAGCAGGGTCCTTTGTAAGAGTAACGTTTCGGAGTGAAAGAGCGTTACTTGTTTGACCCTATTTTGGTCTTTTTGACTTGGAAATAAAATATTAATTTCTTCATAAACCAAAAACAGTCTATGCCATACGGATAATTATTATTATTCAACATTAATGTCACATGTTTTCTTATTTCGCTACTGCGATTTTATATGTGTTCTGGCTCGCGAATAGTTGCCTTTTATCATTTTTACAACTTTTTCACATCATCTTCATAGCAACTTGATTAGATTTGAAGATGTCAACATAATGATGATAAATCACGGTGAGAAAGTGAAACAAAAAGTAAATAATACGGCTCTCTGAAATTGACGCTTGACTCTTGAAAACAGGCGGTGTCAGGAGCGACGGGCGTAGGGGCGGGCGTGCGCAGCGTGCTCATGGACGGCCAGCAGCTCAAGCTGGTGGGCGGGCGGCACGTGCTGGCGCGCCTGCTGCGCCCCCCCGCGCCGCACCCGCCGCAGTAGCAACACGCCCACCTCGCGTTCACAAGCAACGTACACGTGACTTGAGTGACGCACGGTTCGACGCAGCGGCACGCCAACTGCGCGATCACGTGATACGTACGCGTCATAGTTTGTGTGACCGCGGCGCATCGACACGCCTAGATGATCACTTGACGCGTATTCGTTTTATTGTTTCACCGGTCATCACAGCGATGTGCCACTCCCACGAGTACAGGATCACGACGATCACGTGACGCCCACTGTGTTACCGCCGCAGTAGCGTTACACACCTGTCGCAGCGACACACCTAAGAATTATGACACTTGAACAGTGGATAATGCGCTATAGCCATGATTTACGGCTACACACGATGAACTTTATATATATATTTCATATTGAGGTATATTATACAATGACATAATAATATGCATAATTTCTCATTCCTTGGACATGTAGGTCGAGAGGTTGTCATGCAACCCGTTAAATCCTATACTAAAATAATATTGGCATATACTTAACTTCTTTAATATTTCAAGTTGAGGGCAGACGAAATATGTTGTCTACGCATGGGTAGAAATATTCAAAAGTACGATGTGGTTTTCGTCGTGTGTGACCGTAAAACGTGGCGCAAAAAATAGGCGTTAACTCGTGTTGGTGGCGTTGAAGAAAATATTTTATTCTTAGCAACCTTGTAAATAGTGTAATCTGTAATTAGTATAACATGTGAAAAATGTAACAATAGTTTTATTATTTAGTTTGTTACTGCCGAAGTCTTCGTATCCCGTGGAACGGTGAAACAATATTTTATTACTGGAGGTCACTTACGCCCCATAATATATTGGGCGTAAGTGACCTTATGTCTTGCCATGTAAGTATTCATTTTTGTCGTGATCTCAAAAATGTTAGTAAAAATATTGGTAGTCAATAGCTTTGCTTATAGTAAAATGATAAGGCAGTAATTAGAAAAGCTAGAAAAAACACAAATTGGATAAGAATAGTCGATGTGGTAATGGATTTTTTACTAATTAGATTTGTATTCTCTTTCGCTGGGTATAATAAGGCTTATTGTAAAAATAATAGTAATGAATATTAATTATAGTAGTTAAACGGCATACGAAGATTTCTTGATCTGGTGAGTTCATGTAAATACTTTAGTTTTTATTAAGGAATAAAGGCGTTGTATTAAAATAATGCGGACTGGAAAGTTTGTTTTGGATTTGAACGATAAATATATATATATATATTTCGTGTGTATAAAATTTTGATTAAAGTTTTGTACATGTTGTGTTTTGGTGGTTGTTATTTGGTACAGTTATGTACCGCTTGACCTTTGTTAAGGCGAGGTTACAACAGATACGGCGTCGCATCGACCAAACGACGTCCCATAGGCTATAGTTGTAAAATGCGATTGCAATTCGAATGCAAATATTTCATCGTACACGGCGTCGCACTAAATCACGCTATTTCAGTTCCTAGTGAAACATGGACTGCGCTAGACGTCGACGCATCGCAGATTTGTAAATTGCATCACCGCATCGGAAAATTTCACTATGTGATATGCGGTGTCGTTGTTTTTTGCGTTGCGACGTCGCAGTTATGTGGCCTCATCCTTAGTAGCTTGTTTCTTACGGATACAGAGGTTCTGTATTAGTATCTAATATTTTTTATAGGCTTATCATGACTAAATAACACGCTATTATAACATTAATAGTGGGAAAATATCAACCTTCCGTTTATAACGTAAATCTGTTATTTTCGCTGAAAATTTTAAATTTTGTACTTTTTTTTTCTTTAATTAGAAATTTTGTTTTCTTGTTTTTAATTATTTTATAATAATGTATGTACCTACTTATAAAAATCGGTAAATGTGTTCATGATCGTCAGTATTAGTTTTCGTTGATTTCATAAAGCGTTCATGCGCTAATAAGATTAAATCATGAAAATCGATTGATTATGTTGGCTTATCGTTATTTATTAATTGTTAACGTATTCCAAAGAAATTTAAAATTATTTTCTATGCCGACAAAAATATTGGAAAAAACAAAATTATGTAATTTTTCCTAAACATAAGTAATGTTTCATGGGACATATGCAATTCATTTTCTTTTATATTAATGTTCGAATTTAATAATCGTTATTTAAATTCCGTTTAGTTTCCATTTTGTTCTGTTCTGTTTAACTTTGTTTTCCATTATCGCGTAACTAATTGATTATTTTATTAAATTTGTTTAACGAACTTCTATGTATCAATAAGAAACAAGAAATGATAAAACGTAGCATTTTATTTCTATAAAAAATATGATAGTATGTTGACTTTGTAAATGTGTTTTTAATGGTGTATATACTAGTTATATGTCGAGATCGTGTAGGTGTTAACTTGTTACTTCTGTAGCTGCAATATAGGATAGTAAGGCGTCAATTAAAATTATAATATATTACTTTGTAATATTATTTTTATCTAATAACAAAAAAAATATCTTTATAATTTAAAAGGAAAATAAATTTCGGTGGGAAAAAAATGTTTATTTTATTATGTACAATGTACATGTGTGTCAGCGTACAAAATAATCACACTGCCTTAAACTATTTCGACACAAGCTAACTTAGTCTAATATATATGTGCGATACATTCGTATGATATAAAATATTGCTAGCTTGACAGGAGTTGACAAACATATTTGTGGACTCGGCTTAATAATATTAAATGCTTCTTTGATGATCCATCTGCTCATTCACTTTTTTGATGAAGCTCAAAGACCTTAAGGCCAACAGCATACGTCCATTTGAAATAAAAGTACTAAATGTATTGGTTACTGATATTGTATAATTTTATACGTCCCTGGATTGCTGAGTGTGATTTGTCGTATTTTTGATGTTCCACGTCTGTTGGCCTTGTTAGGATAATCCACTCGATTGGCGCGACAGCAGACCGCAGGCCACTCATACATAATTTCGTTTTCTGTTCTCTTAACTGATATTTCACAACTGCCAGGCGTCAGGTGTAAAATATTCTTATATGAGAAAATGAAGTTCTGGTCGATGTTACAATAACGAGACTAAGATTGAGCTGAGTGCACAAATATTTAAATATTAAAAATTTAAATTTCCATCCTCACGTAGTTAACAGGCAATTCCTTACAAATTTGATAATATGACGGTTCCATTTAATCACAATTGAAATTCTAACTATCTAACGCCCAAACATTTCAATATTTGCCTATACATTGGCCGAACCACAAACGTTTAGGGTTGCCCATACTTAAAAATCATTGTATTCAATTAATTTTGATCGATAATATTATGCTGATTATACATTAAAATATAGGCAATCCTATAGTTCACTTCACCATTATATTACGGATTGAACACACAAATTATAAAAAAATAAATAGTACCGTTTAAAATATTAACAAAACAAAACACTAATTGTAACAGAATCCTATCAGTCTTATGTCTATTTTAAAATTATATCAAAAGCTTCATAATAATGGAAGGTGACATCGAATTAGGATAACACCGATATAAATTCCATCTTAATCTATATTAAAATAAACACGCAACACACTGTAGGGATTTTATATAGATAATACTGACGTCCTACAATCAAAACCTTCAGAGATATGATATACGTAGCGCATTCCCAACACTAGTGACTAGTGATGTAATTACTCGTTATAAATCGATTATCTATTGCACAAACCAATTTTGTTCGCGCAATCTGTGAGTATAATAGGTACACGCAATGTGCAAATGTGAAGGCATAGTGGTGCATTTACCAGTTTGTACTTTATATTAGTCGAGGTTCGAACTTCGAGTCGATCAATACTTCCTACACGTTCTGCATCTCAAACGTTTTTATGTATAATATTCAAAGTATTAAAGTAACTGACAAAAAACATAATATTATAATTAACACGCCACTTTAAATGAGACATTTGTAATTCAAAAATTAATTACTGTATATGAACTATGAAGTGAAAATACTTACAGGATAAAAAGGGAAAAAACATATCAAAAGTGGGTTGTATCAATGCGTTAATTAATTCCACGAGAGAGCTGTTTGAAATTCTTGTAGTGACTACACTCTTAAAACGACGCCACGGATTCTAGCCTTTTCAATATTCATTATCTTATGTTTAGAGCTTGGTAATATCTAAAAAGATGTTTTATATAATATATAACATAATGTATGTTCTTGGAAGAATGACCCATATTATAAAAAAGTAAATACATTACTAGCTTCATTCGCGTCTTTACTTCCTATAGGACTACCTCTTCCAGCTTCCCAATATATTATGATCATAAAAGCTGTAATTCAATTTTTTTTCTACTGTAACTAAAATAAGTTGTAGAGATTTTCTAACAAAAATATTTACGTTTGAATTTATTTATACGATAAAGATACAGGGTGATTACAAAATATATAACTACACAAATATCGTATCTCTGAATATGCAATTCGTGAACAAAGCCTAACCTTTCATTATTTACAAACAATAGGCACTGAATGTTTTGGAATATGATCAGCGCAAGAAGACGAACATACATAGCTGACGTCTCCTTGTGTTTGGAACTACATGCTGCTAAATCTTTATGGGTACTACGAATGCCTTATGTATATTTAAAAATATACAGGATTAAGGAAAAGCCCTATATTAGTAACAATATTGAATTGTATATGTAGTTTATCTAGTGAAACAAATTTTTCCATACCAATAGCTTAAAGGCGAAAAATATTTTCTCAGCGGGGGCAAAAATGGCGACCCGTAGATCTTTTTTTAAATTTATTTTACTGGGTTGGATTGTTTTTACGATATAATTTTATTTTCGTTATAGTCTATCAAAACTTCATGTATATTAAAATAAAAACCGCACCAACAGTCAAAAGAAACGAAAAAGCGAATGACCAGCCGGCCTAAGATGCGCGCCACGACAAAAAGACATATCTCTTCCGAAGAGAAACTCGTCGAAATTTTTACTTAAATCTTTAAAACTACGCAACGGATTTTGATTTGGTTTTTTTTAATAGATAGGACAGTTCAAGAGGAAGGTTTATGTATATAATTTATTAAGTTTTTATATACATTAGCTAAGATATAACAATAATTGTTGGAGGTGTCGGAAAAAAAAATCCCGCCTGGGAGTTTTCAACGAAAACGCTGCCTAAACCCTTTGAGATATAACAAAATAATGTATGGTGGAATTGTATATCTTAAATAGGTCTACAAAAAAGTCCGCGATGGCATATGTCTATCTATTAGGGATATCATACTATATCCATTTAATACTTTAAAAAATTAGCAATTATAACGCGATAATTTGAAAGTTATTTACACAAATACTGTATGAATCCTTATCATTTTAAATCAGTTAATTAGCTTCAGCACTTCATGAAGATTAATCTTCCCCTTTACATCATGCAAATTAAATGAATACTTTAGGAGATATAGCAAAATCAAAATAATACGCAAGAAAATAAATCGTGTTGCCGTGATTTGAATGGGTAGTGTAATAAGAGAAACCTAAATCTACACTAATATTATAAAGAGGAAAACTTTGTTTTTTTGTTTGGTTGTAATGAATAGGCTCAAAAAGTACGGTGCCGATTTCAAAATTTCTTTCGACATTCGAAAGCTACATTTTCAACGAATAACATAGGCTAAATTATATTCTGAAAAAAAAAGGGTTACGTAAGATATTTGGGTTTATAATTTTTCTCGTCCCTTCTCGTCCATATGTATTGACATCGAGAAATTTCTCTTACTTGAACGACAAAATTCGAGAGAATTACGATGTCATGTTGCGTCCGTAGATATTAGTACATTATGTCTTCGATGTAGACATTATGTCTCTCTCTCGTGAAGAGAGCGCGGGATTTTTTTTTCCGACACCTCCAACAATTATTGTTATATCTTAGCTAATGTATATAAAAACTTAATAAATTATATACATAAACCTTCCTCTTGAACTGTCCTATCTATTAAAAAAAACCAAATCAAAATCCGTTGCGTAGTTTTAAAGATTTAAGTAAAAATTTCGACGAGTTTCTCTTCGGAAGAGATATGTCTTTTTGTCGTGGCGCGCATCTTAGGCCGGCAGGAGAGAGAGAGAGAGTGATAAACACGTAAATGTACAGGATTCAGCCGGCGAGATGAGATAGCACATCGGGGTGCGGGAGAGCTAAAGTAGAGGTATGCCATGTAGCGGCAAGAAGCTAAAGCTGGTGCAATAATACTTGGATATTATAGGAATAACGATCAATACTTTTCAGTAACTATTTTTAATCAGATACCTTTCAGGCGTTTCACTTTTACCGTGTGTGACTTACAAACACATGCTCTTTTTTTTCATCGAGCCGTAGTATGCATTTAATGTGTTGGGTCTTAATCAGATTAAGTTAAAATTTTCATCCAAGCCAAGCAAGTAAGTTAGTATTATCATTCTGAGACAGTATTGTGCGCGTTCGTGAATGTTTTAATATTTTATCACAATCATTTGAGCCACTGTCAAATTAGATGATTATCAGTTTACAAGGATTCGTAAAAATTTGAAATTTAATAACCACAGATTTGTGTTTTAGTAAAGGACTTAGGTACATAAGGCATTCGTTTCGGTGATATTTTGAGCAAGCCATATTAAGCGCGATGGTAACCAGCTTACTCTTCAGTCTCCTCAGGGTTTTCTGCTGTTAATAAATTAGTGTTGTCATCCACCTGTATATCGGTTGACATCTGCTGAAACAATTGAATGAGTTTAATACCAAACTTAAAAAACCAATAAAACATCTGATCTTACTCAAAAATATTTGCAATGTTATTAAAATTTAGTTTTGAAAATACAGAAATATTATATCGCTTAGTATGCCATTGGCAGAAAGTGACAAATGTTAAAACTCTTATCTATCAATAAAAAAGTTAATTGTCTTATCCTGTATGATCTGTCACTGAATTGGCGGCAATTTGACCTCGAAAATGTGGCCATTTTTTAAATTTAAATGATGTAAGTTGTAACCGCGCCTCTTTTTAATGGAATCACCTTTGCATTTCGTCGAGATATGTAATCAATACGAACAATTTTAATTAAACCGCTAATTATGTAAATTACGTTCGTTAATTAAAATGCTTTGGGAGCAGTTTTCCCTATTACAGAATGAGGAAATCAAATATTGTTTTCTTTTATAAATTAAAAGTAGGTGGTTTAATATTTTTGGTTCAGAAATAAAGGAAAATTAAGAGGTCAAATCTTGTATATATTATGTATTATATAGATGGTGTTCGTCATATTTACTGTATTTGTTTTTGTTACTCGATTTGACATGAAATCAGCGAGCTACACAAATATAAATAATATAATTAATAAAACGCTTTTAGACATTAGGCTATAAGACCAATATCAACAGGTCAATTTGTTCCTCTAATCCAGCCTCTGAGGACTCGACAATAGGCCACCTCGAGAATAAAACATTACTTATCTTAAGTGCTACTCATTGTAATTCCCTGTCCTACTCAAGCTACTGTAAAATTTTTTGGAGGAAAGGTAGAATATTCAATTTTATTAGAATTATTATACGTACCCCAATTTGTGCGGATGCGTTACTGGTCCTCTTTCGCCGCCTCACTGCGAGGCCAAGCAAAAGGACTAATGCAATTGAAGACAGGGCTGCCACTAGCAACGGCAGAAGGAGGTTGTCACCAGGCGAGTAACCCTGTAAAAATTGATATACATATTTTGATTTTTTTGGTTATGCTCAAGAAACAGAACTCTATGTATATAAAATAACCCTTCTGGGCTCATCGACAGACGGCAAGTAACAAGTTCGAAGATTTTATGTAAGTGCCTAAAATAAAATACATATATTGTGCTCAAATATGGTAAGTCTTGCTCATTATAGACATGTTCTTCTCATACTAAATTAACGCCATAATATAATTATCAATTAATTTAACGCTCCATTTATTATAAAGTTCCAAGATTTATTATACGTACCTATATGATCTCACGAGATCAGGAAAAACGTGACTTCAATAAGTAGGTAGACTTCACCGATAACCTATTAGACATGCTGGCATTGTTATCAAAATGACGCATTGACGGATATCGTAATCGTGAAATATATATAATAAATACATACAATAGAATATTAATGTTTATCTTTCTGTTGGTTTAATTTTTTTTTGATTACATCAAATTTTAACCGATCAACAGTGATAACGAGCGATGTTCTTAAAGCCTTACATTTTTCCAGCATATTCAGCAATCTTACATTTATATAATATTAAAATATACTATGCAAAAGTACCTCTGGCGATCGGTGCTACTTTGTCACTCTTGAACCTTAGGGGCCGTAAATAAATATGTCACACATTAAAAGAGGGGTCGTGTGTTGAGTCTGACATTGTATGATGAGCCGTGGCTATCACAAAATCTTTATTTTAATTTTAACACCAAGTATATCACGTAATTTATCAATTAGTAAACGAATATAGAGCCAATTACTAACATGAAATCAAAAAATAATTTAAAAGAAAATTAAATTGGAACTGCCGTTCGACTTTTATAATTTGATGATAATATATGTGACCTCATACTAATCGGGAAACAAATGTGACTGGCCGTGACAAGAACAGTGGAAGGGTAATAAAATCATAAAATCCTGTGACGTAACTTATAGATGACCTCTTAACATGGACCAAGTTTCGTTAAACATTTACCAGTACATTCTTTACCACTCCGGAAATATCTGTAAAAGCTAAACAAGCGAAGTCCGAGGCATCAGCTAGTAAGTAGACATAATAGACAGTAAACGTAAAAAAGTACACCTTTATGATCCAAATTTACAAAACATCGTAAAGTTTTGTTTGTTTAATGGTATGATAAATTATTATTACAATTTCTTTTTATAAAATTTTGCATGTCTCCTAGTACGATCGTGTCCCATAAAAACCAGCATATCAACCTCGTTAAGGTTATTATTCTTTCCAGAGAGCCCCACGTCGTTACAGATTACTTAATGATACGATGTTACATCAATTCTAAAGTAAAAAATTAAATGTCAATGACGTTCAATGATTGATGCCATCACCCGGTAGGCGTGTGTAGGTGCCTTGATGTTTAATAAAAATAACGATATGAACTCAATGATTGTATGCATTTTAATAATATAATGTATTTTATGTTAGTTTGATGCGCAAAGTGCTCAGCGTCGCCCATGAACATACAAGTTTACCTGAGATTAGCTAAGACAGCTTATTCATATATGTTATGTCTGCCTTTTTTTTTCTTTAACGCCGGGAAATGCGCTTAGGCATCCCGCGGGGGAGTGGGTCTGCCCAGGCGGGTATGTGGGAATCACTGCACCCTAAAGCTGGTAAGTGGACGTAGTTCTACCTACTAAAACCCTGCGAGTGCCACCAACATACAACAATTAACTCTTTAATAAAACAAAATTTGATTAATTTCGATATATCCAGAAGGATAAGCACTGCATCAGCCAGGATTCAAACCTATAACAAAGGTAAGGAATAGTAGCTACTAAATCGTTACAACAAACAAGACATAAAATATGAGCTAGCATGTGGCGTAAATACATTTTTACATATATTTTGTCCTCGTATTTACTTACTAATTTTATTTTATTGTGTCCCAAATCATTAATTGCTCGAGGAAGATGGCTGACAATTTCTGTTTCACCTATTACGTAGGTCAAAATTATGAAACTAAATTGAAAAGTTAATCCTACATTTATATTAATTTTGCTTATCTATAAAATAATAAGAATAACCAAACTAAAATCAATGCCAGTGATAAGGGAAGCTCTTCTTTTTTGAAAATATCGTACATGGGGTGTTAGGAGCTAATGAGAAATCTATGAAAATACTATTGGGAGTTTATAGAGGTGAGGTTTTTAATGTCATCATTAAAAAACTACAAAATTTAGTTATGAATAAAATTAACAGAAGTCAAGATAATGAAGAAGCCACGTCAACATAACTAGGATGGATTTTAAGCTCGATTTTCTGCATTGTATAGTAGAAATTTTAATTAGATGCGTTGTAACTATGATCACGTTAACGCTACGACCGCGCTACGAAGCCTCAAAAAGCTATAAAACAAACAAACATGTAGTAACTAAAATTCAGTCGAACTTGCTTCGAATTCATTTTCAGTACTGAGTTTTTATAACCGTTACCTTTTTGCGATTCTGCAGCACACATACTCTGTATTTTAATGTGATCTTATCAGGCTGTAAAGATTTTTTTTTAAATTTTTTGTTAGTTTCAGTTTTTGTTTTCCTTTTTTTTAATATGGAATGTGGAATTGTGAATAAAAAAATTATCTATCTATCTATCTATTGCCATAGAACATATTATTGTAACCGGATAGTGTGAAAAACTCATCTGTGAGTTGTCACTGACGTAACAGTCGGCTAATCAAGGCGCAGAATTATCGTAGCATCGCAGCACAAATTTAGCGGATTGTTTTCAAACAAAACTCACAACATTACCGCTCTATTCCAGTTATATTATGCTTGATGGCTAGATCATATCCCGCCACTATACATATAATTAATAAGCGTGTGCGTTTTTCCTTACCCCACGACCTGTATCCTTGATATGATTGTGCAATGATCATTGTAAAGTGATAAATGTTTTATCGAGTCCGTCGGGAGCAGGCAAAACATATTCATTATTCACATGTATAATGCAATGAGAAGGAAAAACGGTACCACCGGTGACCAGGAGATTTTTAACTTGAGACTTTATCCTTCTATTATTATTGGTAACTTTGCTATTATTCGGGTTGGTGAACATCAAAGACTTTCAATCTCATGCAGGTTTCCTCACGATGTTTTCCTTCACCGGTATGCTAACTAAAAATTCACGAGCTAACACAATATATCTTAGCTTCATATGAAAAATGTTTTGTATTAACTCGCGTAAGAGACTACCCTCGGGTAGCCGATGTCCTTCCATGTTTAATATAAAGTTAATATATCGGTAATGGGTTGGTCACGTACGCTGAACAGCTGGAGAACAGCTCCAGATAAATGCCGTATAGTACTGGATCTGATTACGTCAAATCCAGCATATATGAGCCCGGCTTCTTGACCCAAACGATAGTTATTTTAAATATCTATAAAAAAGGGCCTTTACATAAGAATCAAACGTCCTGTGTGAAAATGTGATAAAATTGTTTTATTTGTGTGTTTTAAACTGCATTGCATGCAGTACATGTTGTATTTATAAAATATTATGTACTTATCTCATTTTGTTGAAGAGCAACCCCTAAGTTATTTTCTCGCTTTTCTTAGGGATCCTGCATCTCAAACGAGTTTTTTTTATTACTTCTTATTGACTTTTAATTTTTGACTTATTTCAAGTGTACAAGTTGGGAAGATGGAGCGACGATGGTCCAGTGATGGATGTACTCGGCCTCTTACGCGAGAGATCCTCACCCCCCCGCTTGTGTACCTTGAAATGGGTTTTTCTAAATTTGTAAGTGCACCACGAGATCATTGTTCGCTCACCGGTGAAGGAAAACATCGTGAGGAAACCTGCATGCCTGATGAGATTGAAAATCTTTGAAGGTACGTGAAGTTCACCAACCCGCATTGGGCCAGCGCATCGGTGAACTATGGCCTATTACCCTCCTCACCTGATTTCGAGGAGGAGACCCGTGCCCAGCAGTGGGACATAAAGGGTTGTTATTTTCCTTTTTTTTACAAGTTGTTACCTACGTAATAAAGATATTTTTTGATTTGATTTGATTTGTGTGTCCCGGAAAGAACCTTTAGGACGGGCAGTGTATCGCTGGCACGTGGACGTACCTGTCATCTTTCCAGAAAGATATCGCATGTATTAGTTGCCTGGGCAAGTCTCAGGCTATCTTGTTTTCATGGGTGACGTCGACCATTTATTATTCGGTGGCGCCTGAACATTATACAGCACATAAAGCTTTCAAAACTCGAACGATCACTAGTCATACAAACGAAGAATGTGAGTTTTTTTATTCTAAAATTAACTACAGCAACATTACGAAGTTAACGTGGTAGTGCGATCCAGTAAAGAACTCATCCTTACTAATATTATAAATGTGAAAGTAGGTTCATGAAACTTTGTACACATATTCTCGGAGGAAGTAACATTGGATACATTAAAAAAAGGAAGAAGAAGAAGAAGAAGAAAGAAAAAGAAAGGATTTTTTTTTCTAATGTAGCCGCAGAGAACAGCTAGTAAGCAATGAATATAGTAACTAGTATACAATATTCGGTAACTTCAGTTAAGTATATATGGGTGTAGATATCGACCGAGTTTGATTCCAAATGAATTTATTGTAAATGTTATAGGTAGGTAAGGTAGGTTGTATATTTATCACCAACGTTCTACCAAACGTTGGTGATAATAGTTAATTTTAACTTTTAATATCAGTTTTTATAGACAAACAGACAAAGAGCAGACAAACTACATGGTAAGTGTTGCATTTGCCCACGATCGTGGACAACCCATTATACGAAATTCGCATAAAATATTCGACCCACGTGCAAAAATTTCACACGAATATAAAAACGGTGCAATCCTAAAGTGCTAATTATGTACACTTCCTTAACACAAATCTGCACGTCACCATATGGTTACTCCATCCGGTGACAGTACCAAATTAAGTGTGATTAAATTTAGCACATACTTTACTAATATTTAGGATATACTAGATAATAATCTTAGCTCAGCAGCCGTATGTTTAGAAAAATTATAGTTAGGGAGTTTCCCTTATAAAGTTTACGAATCTACCTCAGACATTGAATTTACTGGTCAATTAAACAACTGCTATGAAGATTTCAACAAAAAAATGAACTATGTTTTTTTATTTGAGTAATCGTATTTGTGATTGCTTGTGTATACTCTCCCTAATCTAAGAAGAAACGTGAACGAAATTAAATGTTATTCTTAGATTTAGGGCATTTTTAACATAAAATAATATTTTAAGGGCCTGTTTCACAATCTCCCTTTAAGTTCCCTATAGGCTATTGGCAACATATTTGACAGATGTTTGACAGATACTCCATACTCTATCTGTCAAACATCTGTCAAATATGTTGCCAATAGCCTATAGGGAACTTAAAGGGAGATTGTGAAACAGGCCCTTAAAATATTATTTTATGTTAAAAATAAAAGTAAAAGCTGGAAAGTGTAAAACAAAAAAATGGTTTTTAATATCATAAATAAGTCGTAACCGAGTTCATTAAAATTAATAATATGCTTCTATTAAGTTATAAAATTGACTCACAACTTTTTCTTATTCCGCCATATCTAATTACTTTTCTCGCAACTAATGAGGCGAAAGAACTTACGATATTTATCGATAACCGATAATTGAATTCAATCAAATATTGTATAAGGCAAGAGTATTTCATAATACGTATCAACTTAGAAATTGTTACGAAGTACTTTGCGATCACGCAATGCACGCTCACGTAAACATAAACATTACATAAGTTAACGTAACGCTTACCGTCCACTGGAAGTAAGAAGACGTATCGACGAAAGGCCACCGAGCACCGTACCATCCGTTATCAGTCGTTTTAGACACAGTCACTTCATCAGTATCAGACGCCACTCCAGACTCTGGTTTTAGAGGCGGAAGCGAAAACACTTCGTCTACTTCCAAAGACTCCTTGAATTCGTCATCGTCGTCGACGGATAATATTGTATCCTTCAAATCCTTTAACTTAGATACCTCATTGGATTTAGTATATTCAGTTGGTACTGCTGGTTGAGCTGTAGTCGCTTTCGTAGTAATAAGGACGTCGTCGATAAGCTTACCACTCGTAGTGATTTTCTCTGACGGCTTAAAGGCACGGGAGTAATATCTAAATAAGTTGCGGATCGTCACAGGCTCTGGGGTTACAGTGGCTCTGATGATGATGTCATTCTCCCAGGGTTTCATCGACATGTAGTGGTCTAACAAACGCACGCTCCCAGACGGCGTTCCTACTAGAGGTATTTTTTCAATATCTTCAGTCGTCGGATGTTGCGTTGTTGTTGAGTATGATGTCATTTTCCATGATCTCAGAGATGGAATAATCCATGGGGGGGTCGTAGATCGTTCGGTAGCTATTGTTGTTGAAGGGGTAGTAGTAGTTGTAGAAGTTGTGGGAACGACACTCGGTTCTATTGTTGCTTTAACTGTAGAAATGACTTCCGGAATAATTTTCAACTCCTTTTTCCTCGACCTTATTATTTCTCGTCCAGCTGAGTTGAATGGAGAGGTCGTTAGCTCATGGTGATCATGTAGATTTCTACGAGCATAAAGCGCACCATTTAAAACATATAATGGAACAGACGCAAAAGCTAACGCAATCACTATTCCAAATATAATTAGCAGAATATATTTGAGCGCCGATCTTCTTTTAGATCGCCGTACGTGAATCGAAGGGCTGTAATCCCTTCCTTTACCTTTCAATCCGCTATTGTTAAGTACCTCTTCCGTCTGTGGCAGAATAGTGTATTGAAGACTGTTCTCTCCATGTCTCACCGTCTTGTACATGATAGTAGTCGAAGTCACAAAAAGAAACACTACGTTAAGAATTTCACGTGTAGATTTATCACATAATCGTTTAACACTTTAATTGAGGTCCACTGTAGAAGTTTATAGGAACATGAAGCTGTGCCGGATCAGTGTGTGCCATGCAACCAGTTCGTGCTTTGTGCAATTTTGATGATTCGTAGCTCGGTTGGAGTGTTGGGCGCATGCGCCACAACATCGAGCGGCTGCGCGGTTCCCTGCTGTCTTTCCGGTGAATCAACTGCCTCGGTGTTTGAGGTTATAGTTTGATGCCGGCTTCCATATATCCTGTGTAACATGTGCGACAGGAACTCATCTCTTGTGAGTCAAGAGTTGTTATGTTGAAGAAAACTTATTTCCGAGAAAGGCACTACGCTATATTTGTATATATTTGTATTTATTGAAAAATATTTATGTTTTACTAAGCATAAGTATAGGCTGATGGAGACTATGATATTATGAGTTCTTAGGAAATTAAAAAAAATTGGAATAATAAAATAAGTAGGCCGATTATAGCGTAAATTCGTGAAGTAGAGGCTGCATTAAATCCTTATTATTCCGTTAACACTGCATTACTTACACTAGCACGATATCAATTAAGTTGTATCTAATTAAGACATCGTGACTCCAGTAGACCGACACACGGAACGCTTTGGTAATAAATCTTTGTACACAAGGTCTGCTATATTGACGTCAAAAGGCACTACAATTTACAAACACACTAAGATCCATTAAAAAAAATGAGGAACAGAAGTAGTACTAATCCTAAAGTGTAGGGTTTTGTTAAAAGTCTTAAATATAAAAAAAAGATATATTATTAAATTGAATTTTACATTATTTATTAGCTGCTGCCTGCTGACATATTGCTTCGGAGTTCGGACGCAAGGCGAGCCGGTTGGCTTCAGGGATCTGCTATCACGATGTTCATTATAAGAGCCCTATGTCCGACTGTGGATTGAAACATATCGATAATCATGAATTATGACATGTGAGAAAGCAAAATTATAATTAAACTTCCTTACTCATAAATTCAATTCGGTAAACAGGGAATTCCTTAAATCATTAGATTCAGTAAAAGTGACGTGTATCTTGTCTGACTCATAGACAATATCTGTCTCCGACTCGTGGTTTATATGTCTGATAACGACACTCACATTGCGAATTTACAAATATGGTGTGACTAATCCTCTCCACGAGTCTTATGAGTTCTGAGGGTCGTCTCTCCCCTCCATTCTTATGGTATTTCCCTAACTCCCCTTATTCTCCGCGTGTGATTTATTATGTATGACTATGTGCTGAGTTCAAAGCTCTCATAAAATTGGTAAGAAACTTGAGAGGCAAAGCTACTATAAAAAAAATGATTAAGGACACCGCACCTTTTGAGTAAAGCGTAGGTACTGAGGCTTCTTCAGTGCAATCATTTTAATAAATTGTATGAAAAAGTTAGGATTGAAGAACAAAAGAATAGATATTTCAAACGAGTTTATTGTTTTATTATTTTAATATTTTATTTAGTGATTGATAGTTTGTCTTATTACGGTGAAATTAATTTGTATACCTACGATATATTATAATATCTTCGTCTTGGTCGATATATAGACGAAGATAGAGAATATAATTAAGGGTAGTTAAAAATACGATCGTGGACGGAACAATGTTCGTCTTGATATTCATATAGGGAGGTCTATATTATTGGTCGTATACGGGCTATGATGATAAAGGATACGTGATGTCACATTCTAACCCGCCCATGTCGTCGAATGAAGTTCAGTGCATTCAGTTTCAATAAACGCGAAGATCTCCCACCACACGTTATGCTGAACATCCTAATAGCAATGATTATCAATAAGTTTCATTAATTAAATGATGTAGAGTCAATAAACCATGTGTTTTTAGACTCACTTATCGAAACCCATAAACCATAATATTGTATTAAAATAAAATTTACATACGTCTAAGGAAAAATATTTTTAATTAAAAGCAAACATTTTTCGTAATTTATGACCTTGTTTCGTAACTAAGAAAAAATTTGCAAATGACCCCATAAATATAGAGTCCAAATCTTGTTTTGATTTTTATTCAACTACTTTTATTTTTGGTGAATAGAATAGGTAAGTTCTTTATCGAGCTATTTGCCATTCACATAATATAATATATTATGTGAATGGCAAGGGATTGACCGTCTTGGCATTCATTAAAGGGACCGATGTCCAGCAGTGGGTGGAGAGAGGCCAGTGACGATGATGATGAAGTTCTTCGTCCTTTACATTAATACAATTTGTATGAGTATTTTAGTAAAATAAAGGCTAGCCTACATCATCAGATGCAGTCTATTCTTCGAAAAGACTTCTTAAGTTGATTAACCACAATAGTATGTATTAAAAAAAAAAAATTTAAACACGTATATTGCATAACCATTTCCAACTGTATCAATGGAACATTTATTTTAATAATCTTCTCAGCTAGCAACCTACCTACAAGTAGAAGGTAATCAATAATTGAAATAAAATAAATTCATAAAATCAGGTGACTTAAAAAAAATGACGCCACATGCAATTATTGTCCATTAATTTAAATATTAATTAAGACCTATGTTTAGCAGTGGACGGACAAAGGCTGATGATGGTGATGATGAATTTTCCTAGGAAATAAAAATAAGTAACTCCTTACCGACATAAGTATTATGATTCCATTATTTATGTGTTACATAAAGACGTCCATACAATATGATTTAACACGGAAGTATTATAGATAAATAGGCGTTACGTTTCGATCTCGTGCAACGCTCACAAATTTCGCCTAAGGCATAATCATTGTTGGAAAAAAAAACCCGAAAAGCGAATATTAACGAGTTTTTGCGTCCGGTCAAACAACGAACACACCATACGAATACTAATTCACTTGACCTTGGACGGAATCACGTTTCCTTTCGAAATGGGTTCGTGAATGCGATATTTTTAGAATAAAAGTAAAAAGACCACAACAAAATAAAAGGGAATCGTCCCACTTTTTGTTCGTCGACAATCGTATTCTTTGACGAAACGATGGGTTAGATAAAGCTTGTTCCGCTTCTCTATATTTATAATATTATATAAGTATTAATTATTCGTTTTTTGACTCACTGACATGAATTCTACATTTTTTGCCAGTCTGTCTTATTAACTTAAGAACGGCTTGACCAATCTCGATGGAATTAAGTATATGGCAAGAACATAATATGATTAACTTAACTTCTCTGGCTCAGCGACCCAAAGTGGGTCTTTGCCTCCGAAACGAGAGACTTCTCTCTGACCTGTCTCTGACAATTATAATAATTAATAATTAGGTTATAATTAGACAAATTATAACCTAACACGTTAATACGAGCAAACTCTTAGCCAAGGGTGAGAAATAATTGAACAAATAAAATTAACAAAGAAAGAATATATAACCCAAATAACGTTTACGACTAAGATAATATTAAAGATATTTTGTGCAAAGTATTCAATTAAACTTTGCAAATGCAAATAACCTCGTAAAATACTATAAACTCAGAGAATCCGACTCCATTCCGGTCGCAATGGGATAAAGAAGTTAATGGGGTAAAAGGCACCTTCAATCAATAGGTTATAGGATATTGCTATTGAAATGCGAAATAAAACTGTCATTTTGTTTATGTAGAACTTTGTTTATCAGCCTCTATAAAATCTTTATTATCAAGAAATTCTGTTCTATTCTTTTTTTTAAATTCTTATAGCCCAACATTAAAAAAGCCTTATATTTTAATTCATATTCCGAAGTCCGAACATATTTTTGTTAAAAAAGGTTTGCACTATGTCGCAAAAATCCATGCAAGGTTTTTTTTTAAAATAAAATTTGCTACTCCCTAAGCCTAAGCTTACCTATAGGAAATCCGAAACCTGCACTGGATAACATTCTTTATAGATCGGAAAAAAACAAATGACAAAATTTAAAGGATTAATGGGCCTGGTGTATTATCTGATTAGCACAAAGGGATAGGGCTTCCTTTAGTACAATGACATCGACAAAGCTATTTTAGTTGTTCTGGACCCGGGCCAGAGCTTGCCACGTAAATAAACTCCGTTTTGGACGGATTTCGACTGAATTCCTGTTGGAACTTCTTATTGAATATCATTTGGATCAAGGTCGTGCTTTTGTTTACTTTACCTTTGTTTTATAGACATGATTTATTTTCTATGAATGCGTATAGTTGACGGAAATTAAAGTTGTTTTGTGTGAATTTATTATACCAACTTCTTTACGTATGTTACATTAAAATATGTAATTTTTAAAGAATATTATAATGATTGTTAAGTTTTAGTAAAGTTTATATAATGTATATAAAAAAAAGAAGGAATTTTCCATCATATTAGCCACAACATTAGTTTAATTTTTATATGCGTAAGATGATTTCATTTATTTAAAGCTGTTATCACGTACAATCATTAATTAATACAAAAAGTGCTTGTTACATAATATTATGAACCTGTTTGGATTTTTGTACGGTGCCTTTTTATTACTTATTTTTTATTTTCTCGAACATGCTAGAACGTATCTATTTAAAACTTTACATTTAATTTGCATCCATTTGATGAATCAGGTCATTTATCACACCTAATAATTAAAAAAATAATATTTATTTCTATATTGCCGAAATACTGCATAGGATAGAAAAATTCCTCTATAAATTAAATTTTGTCATATTTTTAATCAATTTTAACTTCAAGCAAATATTGTGCGGATTTTTTAAGTAAGTTCTCTTATCTTACATTAAATTTTTTTTCGAAAGGATTTGAGTCTAGACTTTTAGGCCTTTAGGCTTTAAGCTCAATCGGTAGGTAAGCTTACTTTCAAATATGCCTGTTCACGACTCTGATGATTTAGCATCTATTGATACGTACAAGTATCATGATGATGAACGAAATAGTAATATTCTCTGTTTGAAAAAGCAGCATGAGGCCTATTTCTGTAGGAACGATTTACTCCAAAATCGAAATCGATTGCTTGAATAAATGGTATCATACAATACACACAACCCTCGCTTATCTTATTCCGTGCCCCGCTGAGGCCAATATCGAGCCTGATAGCCCGAATCCTCTATAATCTTGTTTAAATATATATCAGTTACTTATCAGAGTCAACAGAAGACGCTTCTAATTTTTTCTATATTTATTGCCCAAAATATAACGATTTAGAAGATAAATTCTCGAGTGCGTACGGCCTTGGAAATATTTCCATTGAATAATTTAATAAAAGCTTTTATAATTGAATTGAGAGAAGATTTTATTAAAAATTTATTACAAATTCTTAAATGAGCAATTTATTGCTTACTATTGATTTTTTGTTAATTTTCTTGTCCTTGATGGTGGTCCTTGAATTGAGGGAGACCAGCCTAGACAAGTGGCACAAACGCTAATCGAATAGAATAGAATTCTTATTGTATGGGACTCTAGCTGTCAAATTACATGTCGTCAGCTAATGTAATTCCCATATATGTAATAAGTATTCTATTCTTTTCGTTTAGCGTTTGTACCACTTGTCTAGGGGTCGTTTTGTGATGAATGGATACAGGTTGATGATGATGTAAATGTCTCGATTAATATCAGTTTTTTATATCGCTTAATCTTTTAAGAGGTATCATTTCGTGTTTCCGATTCGGTTTTATTGCTAGCGTATTTTGAACGGTCTAGTTTAAGTGCAAATAAGATTTTTTTTATTTATATTTTGTTTTCAATGGTTCAAAAAAATAATATTGTGTGGATAACCGCAAAGTATATATAAGCATGTTATAAATTGTAGCCTTGAGGGTTGAAAAAACATCCTGTCGTTACTGAGATCGTCTAAACAAACATATTAACAACGATCTGACATTAGCGACGGAATGTCGAAACATTTCGTCAATCCTTGTCATTTGTCAACAGCATGTGCAAAAATTATATGCCAACGCTAAAAGCATATATTTACTTTATAAAATTAAAAATTTACCTTGTAGTTAAATCTCTTAGTACATCCATTTGTATACCGCTACTTATATTATAATATTTTCTATTGAGGAACAGTTTATCATCTTCTAAATGTATTTGAGGGGTTCAAGCAAATGAGGTGCGAAACGATTTGCATTCGGAACTCATTGTCCCGATACGTAGAAATGAAGTAGGCGCAAAAAGACGCCAGGCAATATTACGACAAAGAATCGCTCGACAAAGAATATATATATATATATATATATATATATATTATTTATTATTCCATAAAAATAAATAAAGACAACGGTTATTATTATATATTATATCACTGTTATTAATGTTATCGAGATTTGGTTACAAATAGTACAGACACAATGGTAAAATATAAACTTTACTTTTGCGATGAGAGAGGTACAGTGACTTCAAAGAGCGAATCGTCTTTACTCGCTTCATCTCAAATACAAAATTATTATTGTCTATTCACTGCGCCTCAACATTTCCTGCGCCGGGCCGACGACGACAACATGTAACATTGTTGGTTAGAGTAAGTCCGGGTCCAGGGATCCTGGTGGTTTTGCGGGACTCCATAAGTATTTTCTCGACGAAAAAAGCCGTGTATTTAGAAGGACAACTTACAGTCAAAATTGTAATATATTTTTTGTTTATTGTCTGATATATGTCTCTAGTTACTAGCTAAATCAATTTAATTGAAATTCGGTCACTCTGAATAATAATTATTTTAGTGTGAATATGATGCTATTTTAAATATTTCAATGTCTATTATTATAACATCTTGTCACTTTTTTTAATTAATTAGAAATTTGTGCGATTTTCGAATTGTGAAAATAATTTACGTGTGACGAATGAGGACTTTCCTTTTATTCCGTCCTAATTTTTACTCGCCAAACATTTATATAAAAATACATAAATATTATGTTAAATAGTTGTAGATAAGATTAGTTTTTTTGTATCTTACATTTGTGCTAAATTTATGCTGTATCTAACAGAGATACTAAATATTATATTCATAACATAATAATTCGTATTTCATTTTTCTTGATTATTGCATTTACTTATTTATTTAAATATGCACATGTGTAATTCAGAATAAATAATAAAAAGCAGATCAATAAATGATGATTAATAATAGTAAGATTAGAGTAAGTAAATATCAAGCATGAACACGAACAAGTTATTATGTATTTACCTAGTCCCAGATGATTCGACCATCAGTTGTCTATCCTGAGACAAAAGATGACGTCAATCGGGCAGCCATTACACTACCCGTGCTGTTTAGTGTTTACTATATAGGTGAGCCATCGACCACATAACCCATGTGTGGTCGACGAGGTGAGCCCTGCTCGCTTACCTACCGATTGCGCTTAAAGGCCATCAGGCCTAAAAGTCTAGGCTTTTCGAAAAAAAATTCCGGAACCCATCAAAAAAGAAACTCAAATAGTGGTTTATATATAATACTTATAAATAGTATAGTCAAAATACCTTCTGTATAAACTAAGATTACGATAGTAAAATGATTTAGTCGTTTTATTCAATAAATTTTATGAGGACCAACTCAGTGACGATGGTAACATTAATAACATGACCCTCAACCTTATCTTCTTGTCATTTTTTGTCAGTATATAAATATACGGTCCCTTAGGGTTGAGATACGGGTTTATCTTATCAAGGGACTTTTAGCCTCAGATTATGTTATGTCTCGGGTCCCTCGAGTCTGCGATGTTAAGAATATGGTTTTTAACATAAATCTGTGTAATAGGAGTATTTTATGCGTAGACACATAAGTCTGACGTCTAGGATATAGCTTTCTTGATTAAATGTCCTTCTTGGAGTAAACTGTAGGTGAAGTGATTTTAAACTTATCATATTGATTGACCAGTAAAAGATTTTACGAATTATGAACGTTTTTTTTAGTTTAAGAATCAAAAAGTTATAATCGGCGATGACGATATCAGAAACTCTAGAACATATTGATTTTAAGTTCGTTATTTTACAAGAATTTAGTGTAATGTTAGGACAACTGCACGATTAGTTTATCTACTAGTTGCTTGATTAGTGACCTGACCAATTGCCCGATCCGCTGGTCCACCAGTTTCCCGGTTTAACGACTAGTTAGTCGAGAGTCAAATCGGCAGAGCCATCTAATTGCCTGTTCAGTTGGTCTGTCAGTTACCTAATTAGTTAGTCAACTACTTGTCAAACTAGTTGCATAATTAGTTAGTTGACTAGTTGCCCTATCAGTTCGTCAACCAGTTAGTCGACCAGCTAGCAGATTAGTTAAGCGGATAGTTTCCCGATCAGTTGGTTGACTGATTGACCAATTGCTGGTTAGTTTTTTATATGAGATGGCATAGGAACTAAAATAAAAAAATACATGATATGTTCGGTTTACTGTCTTTATAATAAAAGTTACATAAATAAATAGCTTCCAATAAAAAAAATACAATCCAATTTTTCAAACGACATTTTAAACTTAAATTTTAAACATCACTGTTTACGACATAGTAATAAAGAAATTGGCTCGGGATGAATTCCGGCAGTGTTGGATACTTTTTAAGAATATAAAGGGAAAAACATGACGGGCTGATCTTGCTTTGCGGTTTTTCATTATATCATTTCTATATAGGTAAATTAAATTAAAGGGCTGGTTCGGATGAGAATGTCTTAACTTAATGTCTTACCTTAAGGAAATATTTTATAGATTTCAAGGATATGGCTGAAGGGAGGGCGACAGAGAGTGAAGAATTTTTACCAGAGGCTTACAGCTGTTACATATTATTATGTGTATCTAGGATTGATAGCAGTAACCACCGCATAACCCTTTGTTTCGATATTTGGTAGCGTGACTCTTGAATACATCAACCTTGGAACAAGCGATAAAGTTAATCAGAACTCCGGAGGAATCGTGGTCCGGAGTATTTCTATAAGGAAGAGGAAGGCAACGCATCTGCATAGTATGAAGTGATTGACAAAATGTTTCAACTGGTCATTTGCCCTCCATAAAATTGTAGTTGGTAAAGAGTGTTTTCATCACATATATTATTAGCTCAGCGTAATCGAATGTAGGTGCATCGTCCGCTCCTGACCCTGCCTGGCCCAATGCCACCAGCCGCTGGGCAGCCGGCCAGCTCCAACCTTCCGCATCGTTTCGAATATTCTTGTTCTGCTCAAATAATGATTGTCATTTCGTGTGATAAGCAAGTCCTCACGATTGTTATGGGATTATACAAGAGTAGAAAGGTGACTAAAGTACCATATTTAGGAAGCTTTATTGATGTGAAGAATGAGGATTATAGGATGGTAAGTGGTAAAAGAAGTGTGTTGTGCCCTATTTCTGCTACAGTCGATAAAAAGATGACAGGGATTAGGATCTCTGTCCCTGCTTAAGTCGATAAAAAGATGATAGGGATTTGTGAAAAAAATCTTGTCCTTCATCCCAAGAAAAGCTAGGAAGGATAGTGTCATCTAATGTTACTTTCTGTCTAAATGGTATAACAGATTGAATAAAACCGTTGGTCCTTGGTGGAAATTCATGTTATAGCCACTGAATGAAATCTTTTTTACAAATAAATAGTTGATGAAGTGTAAAAAGTTTTCATTGTAGTTGATCATCTAATGAGAGTGATATATTATGTAACGTAATATATAATATTAGCGTTGGATGCGAGTGGCAAGTGATCGGTCGTCTTGGCGTTCATTGAGGGAGGGCCTATGTTCAGCAGTGGACGGATAAAGGCTGATGATGATGATGATGATGATATGTAACGTATTAGGGAGGATGGGTCTAAAAAAACCACTAGTTGAGTGGAAAGCGAATCCAATAAGTAATACTTTTTATCATTAATCATTAAATTTGAAAACCAAATTTAAAATCAGTTGCTTTTATAGCAACGATAAAACATTTTATCATAGCCGTCACCGAATGCCCGGTACCTTTTATTTGTGATCCCGACATTTAGGAGTTAACTTTTCTTGACCCTGGATAAAGTAACATTGTACTTAAACTTATCTTTACAACGAACACCAAACAATGACACATATGTGCAACCTTTTTACGCGTGTTCTTTTGTGTCAACGTGTTTGACAATGTGCAAAATAAACATGACACAGTTAACAAAATACACAAAACGTCATCAAAGAAATCCATCCCCAGTTGTAGTTCATTAGATAGTGTGCTATAATGAGTAATTATTAATTGACAGGATTGTTGGCATTGGTGTAGGTCCAGGTCGTTGAACTGTGCACGTGCATCGCTAGGGTGCTCAAATCTACACAAATCAATTTTAATTCAACTGTGATCTTCAATGCTAACTACGCTTTATGTAAAAATACTACACATTATCTTTATATCACAATTGTATTTTAAAAAAACACATAAAAACACACGCGGTATATACCATATGTGTTTTTATTGTGTTATTCTTTTTCATTATATTCTAAACGAATATTGCGATATTACCAACTTTAGACGGAAGTATGGTTATAGAAGACTGCAAAATATCCGAAACGTTACGAATGCTACAATCTAAACAATCCTTGATAAAACTTAGAGTATATTTTTATTAATTTTTTCAATCTCAATGTTTGTTTCCCGAAAAATAAAGGAACTTTACGACTCGAGCAAAACAAAAGTTTCATTTTGGAAAGTCGACAAAATTGTCCAGATGAAAATAATACAAATATATTTTTCATAGTATATTATACTCAATTAGAATATACAAGCTCGGTCAAATCTGCAATGTACCGAGGTTAGTCCATGTATCTTGTCAAAAATACTTTAGACACTAAAAAACTTCTTTAAAATAAACTAATACAACCCTTACATTTCTAAATATATGTAGTTTGCATCCACATGAACTAGCTTTAAATATTACCTGAACAAAATATAAAAAAATATATTATTTGAATCGTTATTATTGTATACCCTAGTTGCAATGCAAACGGCTGGTATCAAGCGCAGTTCTTATCTTAAGTATCTCGCTAGAACAAACATTGCACTCGCTAACGTCGCGTCGGCTAGAGCTCTAATAAACATAAGTACTTTTATAAGGACATTTTTTACGTATAAAGTACTTAAAAAAAGGTTGTGAGTACCTGGAAATGTCAACGTGGTTGGATTATATTTCTCACACAGTAAAGAGTGTAATATACGGTTTTCGTTCATTGAATAATACAATTTGGTATTTTAGATATGACTGTATGATGGCGAATTCGTAGTAATATTATTTTAGACAATATTGCGCGCAATTTTTTTCGCATTATTGTTAGTTTGATGGCAGACGAATCACGCTATGGCAAGTGGTCAGCGACGCCCATAAATAAAGTTACCTGCCTTTCTTACTCTTCTTCTCGAAATACAGAATAATTAGCAAGATGGTGGTACAATGCTGCGGAGAATCCCTCCTATCGGCGATTTAATTAAAAAAAAAAAGCATAATATTAATAATAATATCTATGGACGTTTTTACACCACGTGAAACTGGTCCCGTGATAAGTTCTCGAAGAGACTTGTGTTACGGGTACCATACTAACGTCATAGGATGATCCAACCGGATCACCCCATTTCCGATGACGCATAACGGTCACTAGGACCATTAGCATAGATCCAACCGAAAAAAAAAAAAAAAAAAAAAAAAATGGGTACCATACAACGGAAACACATATATTTAATACTCTTTACATTAATTTAATTTAAGATTTTTATTATATAATACACATATTTAATACACATCCATGACCCAAGAACAAACAAACTTTTTTTGTTCCCTGGCGAGATTCGAACCCGCTACCTCCGGCTTGTGCGCCAACGTATTAACCACTGAGCCACAGAGGTGTCGATCGAATTTATGTGTCGATAATTATTATAGCTTAGATTTCTTAGTGATACAACTGCATGCTATTTTAAGAATTTTACAAATCAGATGGGTTTTTTCGAAGTATATCCCAATATATCCAAACTCACAAATGTTGCCTCTTTTTATACGGCAATTAGCTTAAAATGATTAATTAGCTGAGTTTAAAATGCTAATTAATAATTAGCTTAATGATAAACTTAGACCTAAATCTATCTTTAAAGCTAAATAATTTGAACTCGGACTCTAGTTCATTCACCTGTATAGTATATTTTGGACGGACGACAATGAACCTGAAAGTAATTATCTATGTTTCAGTGCCAATAATTATACATCTGCTCTTTCAACGCGTAATTAAATTGCTTCTATTCTAAGTGCAACAAAAAGGCACAAAAAATACAGAATAGCTAATTACTATGCAGAAAGTGCGTCTATTCTGCGACATTAAAAACAAATTGTATTATAATATTAAAACAGCATAGTCGTTGTAAAATAATAAAATAAAAGAGAAATGTGGTGTCGCGTCGTGGGACACCAGGTAGGAACGAAGTTCCTTCGGCTAAAAAGAAAGGTATTATACACTACTCGCTTGTGTCTGCGACTGTCGCGCCTGCGCACGTCTCATTTAACGCTTTTTATTCCACGCACTTTTTCTTACGGTTTTACTATCACATTTTTTTCAGTTCGGTCGCGCAGCAAAATCCCTATCCCTCCAAGCCTGCCGTAAGGAACTTCGTTCCAAAAAATGTATCATTATAATAAGTACAACTCGCGTGATTTATTAGTGTGTGAAACAACATTAGTGATACAACATTAGTGTGTGAAATAAAGATTTTCTATTCTATTTTATTCTATTAGAGAACAACAAAGTGTATCGCTGATCAGAATCGAACCCGCATCTTTTGCATTTAAAGTTACATCTTTTAATAATCGTTTAAATGAAAGTTTGGGTTTTGTTTGCTTTCGTAGTTCATAAAAGACAAATGTTAACAGAAGTGTTAATTTAAAAAACAACAATTTTTTGAGATGCTTGAGTTTCAAAGATGTTTATTAGCTAGACACAGATAATAATTTAGCCATTACGACTCTGTAACTGACAGCGACATATTCTTACATTACACCCAATTGTTTTTTATCCCTGGCACAAGCGTATGAACACTCTGCTCATATTTTTTTTGTTAATGATAAGTTGTGACTATTAATGTTTTTTTTTGTGACAAAACATTTATTTTTATACATTACACAATATTAGTCATACTTTAACATCGAAATAAAGAAATGCTAGCGAATAATTAAATAACAGACCACTTTAATATAGATAAAAGTTTTGACAATTGAGTTGAAACGCGTTAGTTAGCAGAAAAAAAAACTTTTTGTTGCGCTTTTATTTTACCAATTTATTGTGTGTATTTATGTCAATTACGTTTATTATATAAACCAGTCGCTTTATTATCATTCTCTAGTAAATTAGTTCATGGTCGTACCAGAGAAAGTGACACATCACATTTTGGGCCAAAGCCAGTCAAGTACCCATCACATATACCATCACATTTTGTAACAAAAAATAGTTTTCGATGTATAGACTTTTTGGCGAGAATCTCCGTGTTCACAGGTGACTTATGTATAATTATTTTTGGATATTCCTTTGTCTTTATACAATTTGAAGAAAGACGTCGCGCCAACTTCTTTTTTTTTTGCTTTAAGTAGATTTCCAATGTCGTATTTTAACCTACCTATATTGTGGTAGTATCGCTAGTATTTCTTTATATACTTATTTAAAAAAAAACATTATTTATGATTTCCTCTAGGTTGCATAGGAGTTTGTTGTTCGAAGACTGCAAAGCATTAATAAACCCAAACAAGAGTTTTTGAGGATATTATTTAATACGCTTTCAATTCTGAGAGTATAGTAGATGACAGTTATTATACTAGTGCTGGTTTTTTTTAATAATCCTTCAAAATAAGCACAGACTACGGGATATACAGATTTAAATGCTTAACGCATAAATAAAAACAGAAATAATTATACAAAAGTCATCTAAAGTACATCAAAAAGGGGCTTAACAGTTTATAAAACAGCGTATGTGTAAATGTAGAACATCCTGGAACAAATTTATGAGGCCCGCGTGCCTCGTGAAGCGATAAGTTGCTCCACATTATGAATTTATATTTTACAAACAATCACATATTACCTTATATAATGTAGCCATTATCATCAACCTTTTTCTGTCCACTGCACAAAGCTCGTTGGGGTCATAACTATAACACGCTACCGAAATTATCCATAGACCATAGCCAACCTGCGAATTCCAATACGCGTGCTCAGCATGACAATTAAGAGCATTACAAATGAACAGCAAAAAATTGTCAATTGGGTATTTATATGGGAGCTATTACACTACCGGTCTTGCCTCCCTAACATCTCAGTCAAGATACCACGTGGCGGCTGCTGAAGCCACTGCGGTGGATGTGGGTCCCAGTATTGCCTACACCTCCCGCCGGGTCTTAAACTATGTGAAATCTCCCGGTGGAGGTAGCCCGCCTGGGGCTCAACCCAGGAACAGACCCGACGCCATGAAACCGTGGAAGTCACACTCCACCGCTGACGGTTTGCAATCCCCACTTACTATACCACAAGGTGAAATCTACCGGCTTACCCCACTACCAATGAAGCATTGAGGCCATTCCGAAAAAAAAAAACACTACCGGTTGGAGGATTGTGCGGAGTTCCCGGCTGCATGGCCGTGATACAGCTTTACCATGTTTCGAAGGGAGGGCCGAGAAAGGCTCAGGCAGCGTCATTACTGGAACTAAGACTTAATATAATCATATATTTTGTCAGGATATCAGCATCATCATCATCATCAGCCTTTATCCGTCCAATGCTGAACGTAATCGTCTCTCAATGAACGCCAAGACGACCGATCCCTTGCTACTCGCATCCAACACGGACCTGCCACTGCACGGAGATCGTCCTCCCACCTGGTTAATGGCCGACCAACACTTTGTCTACCTAAACGCGGCGGATATGCAACACATAAATAAGTTGCCTGGGCTTGTTCCAGGTAAAACAGTTTCTGAAGAATCTGGCATAGGGATGTTGACTATTTTTTTAATTGATTTTATTTGATAGATATACTATAGGTAAACACGAAAAAACGATTTTTGTAAAGAAATATGTCCAATCTTAACAAAAAATTAAATAAAGAAAAATAGTTTTTAAAATTGCCCTTGAAACGCTCCAAGCGTCATTACGTCACACACCGCATTCAGAGCTTGCGCTATGTTAGGTGAGTTTGTACTTAGCTCAATGTTCAGTGACGTCATCGCCTTATTGGCGTTTGCGGTCACGTGATAATGCATGATAAATGACGCATTTTAAATTAATTTTCTAAATTTTAAGACAAATAAGTAGACTTTTTAAATGTTATTTTAGGTTTTCAAATACTGTATTTAACATGTAAAACATAACTTTACATGAATTTGTAACATGTGTCAACATCCCTGTCTTTCGCTGAGGTTTTCTGTTGCCTGCGCATCCAGGACCCTCACAGAGGGGAAGGAATAGTGGTCTTACGCAGAAAGAAATAAAGGTCATTGTACAGCGACACACTTATATTCTAATGATGATGATTGTGATGGTGATGATGATGGTGATGATGGTAGTGGTGGTGGTGGTGATGATGATGATTATATATATTAGATATTATGCAGTTAGCAAATAAGTAATTTATTATCATTATGATAACCTGTCGATTGTTTATGTTTAATTATAAATTAATTAACAATAAAAGACAAAAAACATAAATATCTAATAATGGTACACTAGATGATGAATTACTAAAACGTAAGAAAATATTACAAAAGTTTTTGGCAAAATGTACTGTCGGGTAACAAGATTGAAGAAGTTTTGTGTAAAGCCCGCCCAAATTACTGCCAACTGTCAGTTCCTGACAAGTTTTTCCTAGAATTGGCACATCAGAGGATTTTTCTGCTTGCGTCTGTTTTACTCAATTTATGTATTAATAACCAAAAATATTTTCAATGTCATCTAACGTTTTGATTTAAATAAATAGTTACGTCTCTCGTCAGAGCACCTTCATTATAATTGCCAGGATAAAAAAAACCATCCAATCTTGTGACACCTTTATTTTTATCACCATCACGCTCATGATGACGAATATTCAATTAGCTTTGAAACAGTCTTATGTTCATTGAATAGGCAAAAAAGGTGTCTATTTAATATAATATAGGTATGTTTATTGCAAGAATATAGTGTTACAGAGTTCTTAGTAATTCAATAAAAATGTTCTTTTGTTTTAGTGTATAATTATCGCATAAAATAATTCTCTATATAGATAGTATAAAATATGTTTATATAATAAAATAATAATAATAAGCCGATATTTAATGGCGTACTGTGTGGCACGGGTCTCCACCCCGAAATCCGACATGGAGTATTGGAGCATAGTTTACCGAATACTTTAGTTTACTGGTGAAATACATTTTTATCTCATTAGACATACATATTTCCTCACGTTTTCCTTAAGCGATGAGCAAGCTGTGGTCTCATATTCAGATAGACCTCACAGGGGTCAGGATCGAACGTGGACTCAATTAGCCGAGCCTTAACCAAACCATCGTCATGACATGTGGATAACTAATGTCATTTCAATGCAAAAATATAATTACGATGACAAACAATGAGAAATTGCGTATTACAAGATATATATAAGTCTAATTGTTCGAATTCTCGGCATATTATGATAATGTGTGTCCATATATGTTAAGTGCACGTGACTGTGCGAACATACTTCAATCTACAAAGCAGAAGAATTCATTATTGTATATCAATAATGAATTCTTCTGCTTTACAATATTTTTCATGCACTGTAAGTTTAGCTAGATTCAGTGTTTACTAGTTTTTAGTATTACTATTTTATTTTATTTATTTTATTTAACAATTGAAGGAAAACTTAAGTCTAGATAGTTACAGTACGTATATAAATTTAAGATGAGACAGAGATGGACATTTACAAGTTTCCACTTATACCTATAGTTATATGAATATTTAAGCATATAATATCAATCAAACGTTACAGAAAAATTCATCATTAAACAGTTTTTTTAATTTATGCACACTGTAGTTGAATAAATCAATATCATGCCTGCATAAAGTTTCATTAAATAGTTGACTTACTCCTCTTATATATGTATTTTTTCTATAATTACATTTGACACATGGTGTGAACAACAAGAATCTTTTCCTTGTGGTTTTGGTTGGAACGCATAAGTATATTTCACTCAAAAGCTCTGCACTGTCAATATCACCATTTATTATTTTAATTAAGTAAGTAAGGTCTGCAATACTCCTACGATAACTGAGAGGTAGCAAATGGAATTTTTTACAACGTAAATCATAACTAGGAATATATACTTTAGATTTATATTGTAGATAACGTAAAAACCGCTTTTGGATGTTTTCAATGCGCTTTATATATGTTTGATAGTAAGGATTCCAAACCTGAGAGGCATATTCTAGATGGCTACGGACAAAAGAACAGTAAAGTATTTTAATCGTTTTTATATTTTTAAATTCTGATGACATACGCATTATGAAACCCATAGCTTTTGATGCCTTATCAACTATTTCATTAATATGTAATTCAAATGTTAATTTTGAGTCAAATTTAATACCTAAGTCCATTATAGAACTCACCCTCGAAATTATTTGATTTTTTAGGTTGTAGTTATATAACAGCGGCATTGTAATATATCTGGTAAAAAACTAAGGTATAATCATAAAAAAGTATTGCCTTTACGGGACATTCGTACACGAGACATAGAGCTATGCGAAATTAAAGTATTTTTATACTGATTATTTTAATAGTGAAATTTACCATGTAAATTAAAAATATAAAAGCTGTGACATATTTATATTCATTATTTTTTTTAAGTATATATCAGTGAAAACGTTCGAAAAACGCAATATCAAATCACATTATTTCTTGCACTCATTTTCATATTTTGTTCATCTAAAACATCCTATATTTTTGTACTGTTATCATAGAAACAAAAAAGTCTAATTAACCATCGTAATAATTTCAGACATAAGTCATTAACAAAAGTATGAACAGTGTAATCTAAATGTGCGAGCTATAAGGAGGACACCGATATTATTATTAGTCGCATAATAAAGCTGGGGCCCATATGTGGCTGTTCCCACGGTACCTCCCCCGCCACACCATGTGGTATCGACCATTTTATCCTGACCCATCCTCTATGCCTGCAGTATTGAGTGTTTTCGTATTGGCAATACAGCTCTATTTATTTTGGACGCTCTTACCTCCCGGGTCTTCTGAACGCCTAGGGCTTCAGGTTCAATTGATGGATGAGTAATTGATTAATGGAATGTGTTCACGATCATTCGTGAACATCAAAGAGTCTTTAGTATTATTGACAACGAAGAAGAAAAAAGAAAAGAACAATTTTGACAACCTCAATTTAAAAATATGTAAATTAGAAGAATATGTATAATTTTGTATATCACTAGAATATATTTTGTAAAATAAAAAAGTATTATTAATAATCTTGCTCCTATACGGAACAAATTGGCGACCGTGACAGGACCTGCAGCCAAATAGCTTCGAAGGGCCTATAAGTGGACATCGCCACAAATCCTCTACGCAGCGCCTATATTCTTGGGAAAAGTCAAGCCAATTAGCTGCGCCTAAGAGTCTACATCGTGCAGCCAGTCTACTACTACCTTACTTCGAAGCAGCTCCAGGTCAACTAGCATCGGGTCCGCAACACAGCCAAGCAGCCAGCCGCAGCACTTTGTGCCTATCTCGCCTAGCTCGGTCTATATTAAGTGAGCCCGTTCCTATATCCTACCTATATTATCTTCTTTGATTTGTGTTAATAGTGATTTCAGTTCCTCGAATGTTCTAGTCTGTTCTAGAAAAACAATATCTAGCCTACTATATATAATATTAATAAGGCACTATATCTATTGTTCTCACAGCTAGTTATTCATAAAGTTAATTTTTGCCTAACTCAACATAATACATTCACATCTTTTGACGAACCACTATCTCATCCCTTCTATAAACACCTAATAATATTATTCAATGGTGATTTAGTGTGTGCATTTGGTACATTTACAGAGACAAGTACGTGTTGAATCTCGCTGTTCCGAGCTACTACTACTTGAGCCGGCTAATAAGAAAGCTAACTGAAAACGCAGTCTGCTGCGTACCGGTCAGCTGTGGACGTTGAAGCGAGGACCGTACCGTACCTATATTTTTACTGTTTATTTTTTAATTACATATTTGTTTCTTGGTGATTATAAATATGGCTGACATCAAGCAATTAAAAACTAAGCGTAGCAATATCAAAGGTCGTATAACAAAGTTTAAAACCTATTTAAACGATTTTTCTGAATTAGATAATGTTACGGCTTTAGATATAAATAAGCTATCTTTAAAATTATCCAGAATACAATCATTGTTGAATGAGTTCGATGAGTTGCAAAGTCAATTGGAAATTTGTGAAGGATGTAATCAAGCTGAGGAATTAGATATTCGCGATTCTTTTGAGCAGGAATTTGATACTTATATTTCGGTAGCTCAAAACTTTATAGATTCTAACTCGGCTGCTAAAGAAACGTACTCATCGTGTAAAGCTAATAATTCGTGTAATCAGGATAATAACACGCTAGGTTTTAAGTTACCAATCATTAAAATACCTATCTTTGATGGCACATATTTTAAATGGCTCGAATTCAAGGAAACCTTTATCTCTTTGATTCATGAGAATAATAGTATCAAAAATATCCATAAGTACCATTATCTTCTCTCTTATTTAGATGGGGAAGCTGCACGCGTACTTTGCAATCTGGAAGTAACTGACGCGAACTACGCCGACGCTTGGCAGCTCCTTTGTAAGCGCTATGATAATAAAAGGCAATTGATTAATAATCACCTAAATGCATTGTTCAACATCGAAACCGTGCGAGAGACCGACAAGTCACTTCGTTTTATTGTTGATCATGTTAACAAAAACCTACGTGCTCTCCGTACCTTGGGACTACCTGTCGAGCAATGGGACGTCCTCGTTATACACATGGTAGCAGCAAAACTAGATAATAGTACCTATTATAAATGGGAGGAGGCTAGAACCACGTTGCCGGAAATTTCTACTCTAGATCATTTTTTTGAATTTTTGAAGAACCGTGCAAACGTGTTAGAGACCGTCAGTAGGCAACGACAAGATAAACCTAAAATACTATATCCGCCTACTCAAACTAGGTCTCAAACTAAATCTTTCGCCCTAACAACCGAGCATAGTGCACCGTGTACCTCTAGGCCTATCATTGTATGTTTGTTATGCAAGGGTTCCCATCGTCTTTATCAATGCACCGCGTTTCTAAATAAAACTACCGATGAGAAGAATACCATAGTAAATAAATTAGGTTTGTGTGACAATTGCCTAAGGTATGGTCATAAGGTTCAGAAGTGCAAGCTTCCGGGTTCTTGTCGTTTTTGTAAACAAAAGCACAATACATTATTGCATACCTCGGATCCGACCGAATTGCCCAGCGCTGGCCCCACACAATCCCATACCCAAAGCTTAGCTGCCATCACCAATACTAATGGTATTAATTCTGAGGTTTTATTATGCACTGCTCAGGTTCAGTTAAGGAACCCCGATACTAATCAAGCTATAACAGTGCGAGCTCTTCTTGACAGCGGGAGTCAGTCTACGTTTATTACCGAAAAGGTACAAAATGAATTAAATTTGTCTCCTCAGCCTTCTAATGTCGGCGTGTTCGGACTGTCAGACACTCCATTGGCTATTCAGGAAAAACGTTGCGCTCTTCATTTTCATTCACTGAATGACCCGTTCAATGTTACGATGGCTTGTCTAGTTATTCCAAAAATAGTGGATAAATTACCTAAGGTCACACTTGATGTAAGTGACTTCGATTTATCTCAATTCCAACTAGCGGATCCTAGATTTTTTGAATCATCCTCCATTGACATGCTCATTGGTGCTGACCTATTTTGGGACTTAATAGGTTCCTCTCAGCACTCTTTAGGCACTAATAAGCCTATTCTTAGGAGCTCTAAATTAGGATGGCTCATTTCAGGTCCTTTGCCTACTTTACTAGAAAATAAAAATAGCCAACCGAATAAAGTTACACATTGTAATTTTATTATGAATGAGGTAAATACCTCGCCTAATATCAATGAAGAACTACGGAGATCCTGGGAGCTAAAAAATATCCCACAATCTCACCTCTTCTCTAAAGAAGGAAGGCTGTTTGAGAAGCACTTTCTCACAAATACTCACAAACTAGAAAATGGTCGCATCTGCGTTAGACTTCCCCAGCATGAGGAAAAGAATAGCTTAGGTGACTCCTACTCATCGTCGAAATCACTCCTCGCTAAACTCGGTCATCTATCTGAAGCGCCAGACCATAAGCCCAAAATTGCTTCTTTCCTAGCTCACCATCCTGTTATCAGGACTAAGAGTGAGTCGACGAAGCTCCGTGTCGTTTATGACGCGTTAGCGCCTAGTACTTCATAGTTATCTTTTTATGACTATGACTGCAACTGATTTTCTTTTTATATTTATTTTTCAATTTATTTTTTACTTTTTACCTAATTATTTAGAGGCACAAGCTAGATTTTCTTAGGCAAGACAAGTGCAACCGTTCAAACTGCGGACCTCTGAATTGAAAGCAATGCCTGCTTTAGTGGCGGAGTTCTCACCTTCGGTGTCGCTTCTAGAGCACACTTCCTTATACATTTTTTAACATACATACACACATACAAAATAAAAAACCGTTGCCCCGCAAATCTAACTTAAATCAACTAAATGTTTTTATTGATGATGAAAACTCACTGCGCGTCGGTAATAGGGATTAGTACGTCAAAACTATCCTTATTCTAAATCAATCTACGTACGAATGTAATCAATTTTTTACACGTTTCATTGCTCGCGGGGCAGGCCCAAGGTTATTTTCTGTGACAGTGGGAGAATTACGCGGCTGCAGCTATTAACAATAGGACTTCTTTTAAAAAACTACAATGATCCAATTTGTGACTTTGCAGCTCAGCGAAACATTCAATTTAAATTCTCTCCGGCGTACGCTCCTCACTTCAATAGTCTTGCTGAGGCCGGAATTAAGTCGGCAAAACTCCACATTCGACGTATTTTAAGACAGACTCATCTAACATTCGAGGAACTGTCTTCCCTTTTTACACAAGTCAAATCTATTCGCAATAGCCGACCCTTTGTTTCCTCAGTCCCTCAGTCAACGATTTCTAACCAATAACACCGGGCCACTTTTTAATTTTCCGGCCACTTACATCATTACCAACTGCAAATTATGGCGAAAACAGCGCTCCACTTCGCAACAAATTTCAGCGTCTCGAGCAGATGCGTCAACATTTTTGGAGGAGATGGTCACGCGAGTATATCTCAGAGCTTTAACAACGCACAAAATGGCGCGTCAAAGGCCGAGATTTGCGTCTAGATGACTTAGTACTAATAAAGGACGAATCCCTGCTGCTATGCTGGCGCCTAGGAAGAGTAATAAAGCCTGGGATAACGCGCGTAGCAGAAGTAAAGACCGCTGGTGGGACCGTTCGTCGAGCTCTCCACCGCCTCTACCTACTGCCCGTCGACGGCTAAACTTGAAAGCTTGCAGGAGCTTTCAAGGCCCGGGAATATGTTCACGATCATTCGTGAACATCAAAGAGTCTTTAGTATTATTGACAACGAAGAAGAAAAAAGAAAAGAACAATTTTGACAACCTCAATTTAAAAATATGTAAATTAGAAGAATATGTATAATTTTGTATATCACTAGAATATATTTTGTAAAATAAAAAAGTATTATTAATAATCTTGCTCCTATACGGAACAGAATGTGATAGGAAAAAGCCGTGAAAGGATTTCACTTTTTCGTGACAAAGATTAATAATAGATAACGGGTGGTTTTACTATAATAGATTTGGTTGGTTCTAGAAGCATTAAATATAAATAGAAAGAACACAGGTTTAAAAATAAAGACAGATGGAGCATGCCAAACACACGAGTGACGCCACCAAAGCGAATACAAATTCAAAACCGAATACAATCTAATAGGCGCTTAGAGAACGACGCTATGTAAAGCACTTGAGCGCGCTTTTGAATTTTTATTCGCTTTGGTGGCTTCACTCGCGTGTTCGGCATGCTCCATCTCTTTTTATTTAAAAATCTGTAACAAAGAAGAAATAATAATATAATTCTAGTAAAATCGTCAAGACATATTGATGAATTTTTGATGGCTAAACAAAATCATGTATACATAATATATTTTCGTATCAACGTAAACTTCTTTTAATTGTTCCTGTCTATATTCCTATTTAATTTTACAAGTTACAAGTTCATTACGGGATTGGCGAATGCGTCGAAGGTGTCTAGTGCCGAGCTGATGATGTTGATGATGATGAAGTGATTCATTATCTCGTTAACAATGCGTTGATTGATAACGCACATTAAATAGATCCAGATAACATTCTGTTGCCATATCGTTCAGCGACCTGTACGGAAAATTTATCTAGGAAATTATTTTACTAGGAAGCTATTATCTATTAAAAATTAGGTTAATACAATATTAGCAGAAAATCTATGTACCGTTCGCAAAATAATTTGATAAAGTATACGGTAATTTTTTTTGAATGTTATAGACACGATGCAGATGGGTTTGGAATACTTTATAATAAAAGATGGTAGCATGGATTAAAGATACGGCTTTCGAGTGATTTTTTAATGATCAGAATGTGAGCCTCCTCGGTAGGTTTTTCCATCATCGGTACTTTAAAAAAAATTCTAATACAAAAATACGTACAAATTCTTGACGTACTAAATATACAATAGTCCGTAGGAATACAGGATTCTGTAGCAACTAATACTCAATAGTTATATTATACTTTTTTAATTGATAATGTCGCGTTGGTCCTTATGTGTAATAATCTTTGCTTATTACAATAATTACATCAGAAATGACTAAAGCACAGATGTTTATAATGTACGAGTTAAACAGGATGCGAATAAAAATGGCTCCCATGTGACAATTTAGTTAAATATGCAAGCACTAGTAGTAAAAGTCTAGCATTCCCTGGTCTTATAAAAAAAAATCTATAGACAGATAATATTCGATTTCGGGATAGGATGATACGACGTCGCGGATACTGCTTACAGGCGGCGGTTTGACAGAAAATAGACGAGATAGATTGATAAAAAATGTGAAGATTACAGAGAACTATGTATACCGGTAGGGCTATTCTGTAAGGTCGTTTTCGAATCTCAAAAGCAGAATCCGCGGTAATATGACAAATTTGACGAATTTGTATTATTTAAAATACGACTATCTATCTATATCAATATAGTTCGCTTTCGAAGTGAGCCTAAAGTGAGCTCTATCACTTAGGTGCAGCTCGATATCGAAATGGTTTTTACAGAATAGCACTACAGGTAGGAACGATGCTCTATACTAGTATAATGTGCTTAGCATTAGTTCTACTGTTAATAATCCTATTTATTTCTTTCTACGAAGCAGTTTTATCCAGTTCCTACCGGATTAAAGTAATACTTGGAGTCTCGGAATTGGTAACTTATGTATGTGGTATGTCCACCACTATGGTTCAGCCCTTGTCGTGGCGGTGGGGCTCAGTAGCCCAGGGTGATTCCAATACCTTGGGCGAAGCGAATTGAGCCAAGGGGGCTCTTTGTACCCCTCTATAATAAGGGGGGGACAAAAGAGCAGCGGGCAAGGGGTGAGGGAACCTCACCTCATTGTACTGTCCCGACATTGGGAAGGGTTATTCTGTGGTGCGGGACAACCCCTTTGTGGTGGTGGCGTCGGTCCCTTAAGGGACTGACTAGTCGTCGAGGTGCCCTGTTGCTGATAGATCCAGGGCACCTCACCAAAGGCGGCATTGGTGGCACTCGCTGGGTTTTAGTCGCTAAACTCAGGTTCAAGGGCATGCTGATTACTTAAATATTTTATTACTTCTCTCCAGATTTGTTTTTTCATTCATTTATGTGATATTTATGTCACATGAAAATGAAGATATCAGAGAATTTTCATTTTCAAGATTCACGGTGATGTAATAAATTTCTAGTGAATCTGGTAATATTGTATCGCCTTTTTGCTTTGAATTTTGTGTTAAACAATCCTGTAAAATACCAGTAGAAGAACTAACCCTATAAAGATCCCAGAGACCCATTTCAAAGCACCAAGAGGAGGAGAGGGTTAGTATTGAACACGGAGGAGGCCGGGCCTAATGGACCATCGTCGCTTTCATTGTATTGGAATATGATATTGTAATGTCCCTGCGATAAATATTATAATGGTGATAAATGCTGATGATGATGATATATTATAATATAGCGATGAAGCGTTAGCTGTAAGAATCGTATTTCTATTATTAAATTATACAGACGTGTGCTTTGAGTTTTTGTACAGTAATATACGAGTAAGCACTTCGTTATTTATGTTTACTGTGGCTGGGTGATGGCTGGTGGCACTTGATGCGATACAAAATACATGTGCTGTGGAGCGTGACACCTGACCTAACGTAACGCACTTGTGATCCCACGCCGCGCAGACGACACGATAGAGACGGGCAATTGTACAGGTCGATACAAAAATATCGATATATTGTATTAATAATGCATAACATTACTAGAAGTAGCTGCTTTTTCGAATCCCTCGCGGGCGAAGCTGTGTCTCTCCTCCGCTCGATGTGGGATGAGAATTGAGATGGTGGGTATGCCCTGCAAAGCAAAATACCTTTAATGCTTATTTTACTATTATTATTGTAACATAACTATTTTTACGAAGTTTATTACGACGGGTTGATATTCTAATCACACATTTATCTATTAGATTAAACTAATATAAGTTTTCTAGCACACTGATATCATAAAGAGATAATGTTTTTGAGTTTGGATGTAGGAAGTAATATTTAAAAATACTCACTCTAACAATTTAGAAAATGGATACAATTTCAAACTGAAGCCGCAGTTTGCAGCAAATCTCACATACAATGGAAGCTCACAAGTGAATTTTACCTTCTGATACATTTTTTTTTCAGAAAAACGTTATTGAAAAAAAAATATTAATAAAATATAATTTTGGATGCGGGCGCAACACTAAATTGTTTTGTCTTCCATCTGAGTGGGGTTGACGGGTCAAACAAAAAATTCGTTCTCAAATATGGTGACAAAAGAAAAAAGCGAAGCCCCTTACCAACAGATTGTGATTTTACTGGATTTCTCGCCCTTTCGAGAACTTTTAATAGACCCTTACGTTAATATTTACTGCTTCCAAGCTGTCTTTAATTAAATGCAAACACTTGAATGTATGTAAGTTATGAGTTTTGAAAGATTTTTTTTAATTGCATACGTTTTCAAAAAGAAAAACATAACAGAAGTATTTTGAAGTTTAGCTCATCGTTATCATCAGGCAACGATGAGCTTGTAAGCTGTAATAATATAATAAGCTGTACCATCAGGTAAACATGTTTCCTTTCCTGGCTGGACAAATACCTTTCAATCATCGAACATGTAACCATGCTTGGTTATTTAATAAATAACACGAACCATCCTCTTCTAGATCTTCGTTTTTAATGAAGAGCGACATGAATAGACACCCTCTACACCAGGGGAATAAAATGGCGTTCCCAGCTTTTTAAATATGAGTTTGTTGTTTCTTTCTGTTGCTTAAAGTAAAGTAAAGTATCAACCTTTATATGCCCCACATCTGAGCACGGGTCTCCTCCTTGAAATCAGGCGAAGAGAGTAATGGGCCATAGATCAACGATAGGCTGCACTGGCCCAATGCGGGTTGGTGAAATTCACATATTTTCAAAGATTTTTCATCTCATTAGGCATGCACATTTCCTCACGATGTTTTCCTTCACCGGTGAGTGAACGATGGTCTCGTGTTTGGGGTGCACTTAGAAATTTAGAAAAACCCATGTCAAGGCACACACGGACAGGTCAGGATCGTATCCGGAACCTACCGCATAAGAGGCCGAGTCTACCCACCACTGGACCATCGTCGCGTTTCTGTTGCTTGTTTCTTTTTATATTGAAGTTGAATATCTGTTATCAAAATCGCACCCACGTCAACTACAAACAAAAGTCGCTATTTTACGTAGAAATAGGGTCATCCAATCTATTTTATGTGTGTCTGTCTCAGTAGTCAAAGATGTTGTTTAGCTTATTGCATTAAATTACTGTTTTTTTATGGTTGTGTTATGTATTTTAACGAATTCATTGTACATTTAATAAAAACGAGAGTATCACGCATGCTCTAAGTACCATAAAAAATGCATTTATTAACCCTTATTCACTATTCCTTTTATTTTATAATCGTTCGTAAGGAGTAAACTCCTGTCGTGCGTCGGAGCTGACACAACCATTTTTTTATTTCGTAAGATCATTTGAGAATGCGATCACGTTTCGCAAGCGGATCTCTTTGATTATATCTGTACGTGGCTTGGCTTTCCGCCTGAATCTTTGGTGTCTTTCATACTTTTTAAAATGCTAGCTATTTGCTTTCTTAGTACCTATTACGGATTCATGCTTGCTTGGTACAAATCATGATAAGTTTATTAAAGTATCGAGAGTCATGATCATCATCAACCTTTATCTGTCCATTGCTAAACTCTTAGACCTCGTTTAATGAACACCGTGACGGCCGATCCCTTGCCACTGGACGTCGATCGCCTTCCCATCGATCGAATTAGGTTTTAACTTTAGTCTTTTTTTCTGTCATTACATACATTTGTATTTGTAAATGCATTTAGCGTAGATTTAGGAGGACTTAAAATGTTGTATCGTATTAGAAATATTTGGCATGATATATGAAACAAAGATCGAAGAAAACACTTCTTAAAAAGAAAACTATAAAAAGAAGTATGTATAATATTATACATTCCTTTACATATTCTATTCCGTATATATCATACCCTGTGACATCATTTTACTATTTATATGATACATTATATTATAATGTATCTATGAAATTCTACTTCAATATTGGTATGCAATTATAATTTCTGAAATACGCATATTGTCTATCTATCCTATAATCGGCACGTTAATCCTACTTGACCAAGTTAAAAGTGACTTCAACAAAGACCCATACATTTAAAGCATCATTTTACTCAACAGATTCGATAGTTCTGCTATTTTGTTTATTATAGAGCTAAAAAAGGATTCTTTTGTTTTGTTTCGGAGAAACAACGGAGGTTGAGTCTGGCATGTAAAATGTACGATGGCGGGTTTTTGTAAGAAACTCCAACGCCAGTCGAAAACAAATGCCTATGGTATATTGTCTCTGCTTCTTTGTAATCTTATTCCATTCTTTATTATTTATATTTAATTTACTTTTTTACTTTTTCTTACTATTTATTATATTTACTTTGTTGCTGCGTCGAACACGTGGGCTTTTCATATACAGTATGTTAGCGTGCTCACTAAATAGATTGGCAATGTTTGCATTCCTATTTAAAAAATTTGAACTATATACATAAACAATTATTGGAGTAAGATCATTTTTGCCCTAAGCCTGTGTTATCCTCCTCCATCCTCGAATCCAATTGAACACACACAAACAAATTCACTCCAAACGGTCCAGCTGTTTAGGAGTTCACACTCAACACACGTACAGACGAATTATAATATATATATAAAGATAATTCATTTCTATCGATCTAAATGATAACATGACAATAGACGAACAAAGTCTCATAGACAATATTTTTGATATATTTAACATTTAAATCTTAATTAGCGAACTATCTGTAGTCTGCATTTACTGCATTGTGAGGCGCCTCACGTCCTTAAGCCTATAGGCTATAGCTAGGTAGTATGTAAATGTGATGCATGCAGCATGACGCTTGTCTTCCAGGAGGTGTACAATGCACTTTTATAGTTCGACAGACGTCAAACTCACCGCAAGAGGGTTGGGCTCATAAACATATCGATGTATGCTAATTAACATTTAGAATTTAGATGAAATTTATTATCCCGCCATATTAATAACTTTGTTTTAGTTGAGTATGAATATATCTTTTATACCATTGTCTATAACGGCTTCGCACAGGTAAACTATTTTTATTATCCAGGTCTTTTTTCTAGGTTATTAGGTCCAAAAGTTTTGGAGCCTATACAATACAAAAAAAACAAAGAATCAAATCTTTTCCTCTCCTAATATGTATTAATATAGATAGAGAAACAAGCCATCTAATTATTGACATAATTCCTAAGCAGTCCACCCATTACACTTATTTTGGTAGACAATTTACTGATGAATTACTGTTTGTGAGACACGTTCTATCGTTCTTCTTTAAATACACGCTGTATTCAGATCTGGATGTTTGTATAAGCCGCAAGGTCTATTGACCTTATGTGAAGGAAAGGTGTGATTGGGCCTTGGTTAGTTTGCCCTTCAAGGTTACTTTAGTCTAATATGTTCGCCCATACTATTTAGATAAAATTTAAAATAAGATTCGCATTCTGATACACAAAAAAGGAAAAAGGTCAATAATACCTCAAGAGTATTAACCCAACCATATTTTATAATATATCCAACTATATAAATGCTGTACGCGGAGGTATTTTAATCATACACCTTACGATTTGCTTTGTGTTGAATTAAAATAATGGCGTACCGAAATTATTAAACTGCTCACCGAATCAAGGAAAATCACCAGTATCGTTCGCGTCCTTGTACGATATATAAATATGGAGTGTTGTTTTCGATGCTAAACACGTCCATTTATCGATAATATTTAAATAGATTAGGATGCGAGGGGCAGCTCTTCAGCCACTGCCGCCGACCACAAGTTATAAGGCCGGTCACGCACTTCCCTAAAAGCGTCCCATCGCATTGTCTGCCGCAGACGTAGTCTAAAGAACTCGCAACTGCTCCGTAATATACATAATATATTATTATCTAGTGCGAAGTTTTTCAATTATCATTTATAGGATTTAATAGCTTCTAGAATCTGGCTCTTATTTCGAAGCTTAGCAATATTATGATCGATATGAAAAGTGCGGAAAGAAAATGTTATAATTATTAGTTTTATAATATGGGATAAGCTTTGGTATATTCCGAGCTCAGTCGGTCTTATTACAAAAAACTAAATAAACCTCAACTCAAACCAGAACTATCAAGACCAGGTTTATCTGTAAAACCATGGTCTAAGCTTGTTTGTATTACAAAACTTGTCTACCTTATTACAAAATACCTATAAACCATGGTCTAAGTAAAAATGGTATTACAAAATGTGGTTTAGCGATAAACTATGGACTAAATCATGGTCTAACTTTAAACTTCAGCGATCCCTAGTTTAACGAAGGTCTAAATTACTAAATCTGATGTGACAAAGCTTCTCTTTTACGTAATATCATCTTTTCCATTTTGTATTGTCGTTTTAATTCGAAAAGGGATATTAATATGGTAAATCTAAAATGATATTGCTAGCCATTTGCTTTTTTGTTAATTGTTATGGTTTAATATTTTGACGCGTGAGAATGTTACGTTTCGATACACGTACTTACTTTAGAAATTAATTCGACAAAATTTAATAAAATGCTTGAACCTAAACCAAGCTAAAATCTTCATAATAACTAAATAATCAAAATAACCAGGTCTCAATATTTTAAATTTTCTTAAACATCACCTAATCATTAGCGTATTATTAAAAACTTTTTTGTTTTGGCAAAAGGAACGTTTTAATATAATGTTGTCATAGTGACCGAATGACATTTGTATTAAATGATGGTACTAAGAAGACCACGGTTTATATAAGTTTTGTAATACAAACAAATTTAGACCATGGTTTTGCAGATAAACCACATTTTGTAATATTATTTTCACGTAAACCATGGTTTATAGGAGTTTAAACCAGGTTTTTTTAATTAAACCGCTTTTTGTAATAAGGCAGAGTATGTTTTAAAATGTTAAAATGGATGAGTTTTGCGCCTTAATCACGTAAATATGGGCCCTTTTCATTTGTTCCGCAAAGCAGTACTGTATTTTTTCGAATTTTACTAGGTGAGCCATCTGCTCACCTACCTACCGATTGAGCTTAAAGGCCATCAGGACTAAAAGTCTAGACATTTCGAAAAAAAAAACTATTTCGTAAAGCACGACAGTTGTATTACTAACACCAAGATCTCCTGTCTAACGTCATAAACGTCATAAATTGTAATACATAATACATATATATATGAGATGCTTAGAGAGGTGGTTGACCTTCTATGATATAAAACATAAAAAATAATGACAAAGAGAAGGGCTGCTGTTAGGTTTAGGCAGGTAGAGCTGCGCCCACATTGCCATTTTTTTCGGGAGCAGTGAGTTCCACATATCCGCCTGGGAAGTCCTTACTCCCCTGAGGGATGCTTATTACATAAAGTAATAAAAACTACTCAAGTCTATAATCATCACTAAAATCATTGTTTAGTAATATTTAGTGTTTTAATCAAAATAATTTGTTTTATAATAATTAGTATGTTTTAATCAAAATATTGATTAATTTTGATATATTACACACAGCATCGTTATATCAGTAACGTATAAACTCATAAACCATACTAAATGTTAATTATGCAATATAAATTCGTTTTAGTTGAGAAAATTATATAATCGCTTTTGAGAATGTCCTTCGAGTTTGGTTTTATATTTGTAAGCATTTTTAAAGTCTGCCTTTTAAGATATTGAAGTTTTTTGATTGGAAAAGTGTTACTACGCCAGTTATACATTTTGATTCTCGTATAAGATATTGGGAGCGGCGATGACCCAATGGGTATGGGCTTGGCCTTTTGAGCGAGAGGGTCCGGTTTCCATCTGGACCCCGAAATGAATTTTCCTCTAAGTGCACCTTGAACAAGAGACCTGAGATTTGAATTTCTTTTTTTATATATTTCTAAGTCATAAGGTTAGCAGTCCCTACGACTTAAGGGTTAAAAAAATACGACTAAAACTACGACTTAAGGTTACGAATTAAGGTGAAAAAAAAGTATTTGAATGTCAACTGTGAGAAAAAAACTTTGTAGAAACTCGGAATTTCCATTTCAAAGGATTGACTTATTGATCTAATCATAAAACTAAAAGTAATAATTTATCATTATAAAGGTCATATATATTAAAGGCGCTCGCTCATCAAACTTTAGATCCGGTTGTCTAACATTTATATGTCGGTTATCTATATGTACATAAAGTGTAGTAAAATGGGGGTAGCTGGGGATTGCACTTCCTGGCGTACATTAAAATGGGCCTAGCCTAGGTCGCAATAAGGTTGAAGATGATAACAATGATGATAAGAAACTACTCCACACTTTTATCTTGGTTTAATAGTGTTGTCTTATTTAGAACTAGCTGTTGCCAGCAGCTTTGCCTGCGTTAACTAAGATTTACAACGGGATCTTAGTACGCAAAATAACATTTTTTACACCTTGTGTCCGAAAAACCAAAATATCTTACGGAACCCTATTTTTTATCAGAATAAAATTTAGCCTATGTTACTCGTAGATAATGTAGCTTTCGATTGGTGAAAGAATTTTTGAAATCGGTCCAGTACTTTTTGAGCCTATTCATTACAACCAAACAAACAAACAAAGTTTTCCTCTTTATAATATTAGTGTAGATCAAACCAAACCTCACTTATCCAATCTGATGAAACTTAAAAAGATGAAAATATAAGGCGATTTTCATCAAAGTATAATGAAAGAAATGTGATACTGTCTGATAGTAATTTGTACAATTGACTAAGAAGCGATGCCATTAGCTCACCTACTCAATAACAAAAGTTTAGTTTTCAAATGTATTTGTCGTGTATATTTGCATGATTAATATTGACAAGCGAGGGCCGTGACATTTTGGCGTCGTTCATGTGTATGGTCCGTGATGTACATAATTCATATTTTGTAGATTATATCCATATTATATCTATGATTCAGATTATGTACATGACCTTGTTGGTCTAGTGGTAAGTGATCCTAACACCGTAAGGTCCAGTCGTGGGTTCGATTCCCAATCTGGACAATTTTTTGTGTAACGAGCTTGATCATTTTACATTTTTTCTGTGTCTGGTCGTAATTTATCTATAAGTTTTTTTGAGAAAATGCGTTTATTTTATCCTTTGGCTAGATGTCAGATGTCTGAGTGCCAGGAAAGATTAACAAGATGGTGTTACCCAGACGAGTGTACTACAGAATCGTCTAAGGTGTCGTCAAAATACGTCTAAAGAAAACAATATACTCTATGTCTAAAGAGTTAAAAACAGCATATTATGTGCACAATTATTTAGTAAAAAAATAATCTCATAATCAGAAACAATTAAATCTAGCAACCCTTATATGTCCCACTGCTGGGCACGGGTCTCCTCCTCGAAATCAGGAGCGTGCGAGCAAGCGAGGAGGGTTAATGGGCCATACTTCGGCGAGGCGCTGGCCCAATGCGGGTTAGTGACCTTCACATACCTTCAAAGACTCAATCTCATCAGGCATGCCGGTTTCCTCACGATGTTTTCCTTCACCGGTGAGCGAACGATGGTCTCGTGTGCACTTAGAAAACTTGGAAAAACCCATTTCAAGGCACACACGGACGGGTCAGGATCGAACCCGGAACCTCTGGCATAAGAGGCCGAGTCTACCCATCACTGGACCATCCACGCTTAATTAATTAAATCTAATAAGAAAATATTACATCATAATCAAAATCAATCACATTTGCCATTATCATCATTATCTATAATACAGATTCCGATACAATTCAATATTATTATTAAATCCATACATCACCTGAATGTGAACATACGTTTCGGGCATCAGTAAGGTACAGGCGTTACACCCATATTCTTATTCCAAGGACGCCACGCCACGAGCGATTCAGCCACTAAATGCTAATTCGTTCACCATGTTGAATACCATATGCGGTTGGAACTATCGTAACGTGTATCCACTATTTTAACACTACAATTATCGAGGCGACACGACGTTTGCGCCGGAGTGTACAGAGACAATATATGTCTATATTGATATGTTAGTTAAACACAAGTATCAGGAGATACATAAATATATTATAGACTTGAAACGAACGTCGGATGCATAGATTTTGGGTAGTTAGAAATAGTAATTTTGTTCAGGAGCTCGAGTCTAAGTAGAAGAAGAAATATACTTTAATTTGCATTAAATTTAACATACAAAAGCTATCACTAAAAATAAAAAATATAGAATGTAGAAAATAAATAGTCGCGTGGATCGATTCACCAAGCCACGCTTGCTGGCGTTGGTCAGTGGATGGGTGACTTTTACATACCGAGACTCCTCCATGCCTCGTAAAGCACGTTAAGCCGTTGGTCTTGGCTGTCTTTCGTGGATCTTTGACAATCTTTACAGGCCATCAGAAGCTCTGAAGTCGGACCACTGGGTATTGCATTATCCATTTACTGGGTTGTGGAAGTGTGATAGACCGTCGCTCCATGTAAAATACTGGCATTCAGCTGCATCCGGTTACAAATAGAAGCTGACGAGAATATAGTTGGGAAAATGCTGTTCATATGATTAGTACAAGTAACTTTGTAAGTTTTGGTGGTGGTTTTGTTTATAGAGTCTGTATAATTATATAATAACTACTAATTGCCGAACTTGGCTTGATTCAGTCGGAAGTGTGGTTTGTCGGTTCGGTTAATGCGAATAAGGCTGGTTCGCACGAGAGCTTAATAAGCCCGACGTTACGCGAGTTGCGACTTCCGCATGCTTAATACGATTTATGATTCAATATCAAAATCTAAAATCCAACAGTGTTCATGCGAAGGAGGCCTTAGGTTTATGAATGAACAAAATGTTTTCATTAAAACAATTGACATTCGTGAACGTATGAAATCTTATTAAGCTATTGCATAGCTTCTATCGCGGGCCTTGAGCGCGGGGACCGAGTACAGAAATTCCGTAACGAAAATAAATCATAACGCTCCCCACTCCGACGGGCACGAAGGTGTGGCCGAAAAGAAACGACGTTAGACGATGCATGCATCGTCTAACGTCGTTTCTTTTCGGCAGTCTTCGACACGGTGTTTGTGTGCTTGCAACTAGACGTATTGTACGACACTACGAAGCTCGCACGAATAACAATAAAATATAACACATGTATTGTAAAATAATAAAAATATTTTGAACAATATTAGTTAATATTGTTTAAAATATTTATATTTTTTTATTTATTTAATAAAGGAAAAAAAAATGTTTTCTTATCGGTCACCACGCTCAAAAAGTGTAACTTGAATTAATATCAAAGAAAAAGAAATACTGCATTAATAATTAAAATAAATAAATAATTATAATTGCATAAGTTGATACAAAATGCTATGCAATAGCATTACCGCGGCAGTCCCCGAGTGCCACACGTCTTTTTTATGTTGATAATAGACTATGCATTTTAATTATAAAATCAAATTTATATATTTTAACGCTACTATCTATTACCTATATAAAAAAACAAAGTAAACAAACAAAAAATACGATATATACCTGAAGGATTTTAATACTTAAAAATCGACCCAAAGCCCAGGGAGCCTAGCTAAAATGCCATTAAGAAAGCGAAGTTCGAAATGATAAAATGTATATGATAGACCACGTGATTAAGCGCGGCCTTATGTCAATCCCATACATTTTATCATTTTCGAACTTCGCTACGCTTTCTTAATTTTTGTTTAGGCCCCCTGTATTAGGTTTCTGTTTTTTATCTTCTGAAATAGCTTTTGCAGTGTTTAGGAGAGGAAGGCAGGTGATTACTGGAACAAAGATTTAACATTTTATGCCTCAATCACATAAATAAGTTTTTGGGCTAGTCTCAAGTATACTTCTTTAAGTTCGACGAGATGGGCGACGCTGACCACTTCTCGGGGGTCATCTCGTTGGTCTATTCAACTATAAAAAAACTAAAATTAATTCGTATGTTATATAACATAAAACATGCTTTTGCGATTAGTATCAACAACTGTATTAACGATACATAGAAGAATATTTTTTCAACATCAACGTTTGTCCTTCAATGAAGATCCTGTTCATGTTTTTTTTATATACATCTTAAAAGAGATAACACGCACAGGCGGCACTTTAGTAGCATTAAAATGTACACTATAATTAAAAAAAATATACATAAAGAAAACCGATGATATATAGGTGATTTTGAAAATAATGAACTAATTTTGATAAAATATGCACGAGAACTTTCGCTAGGAAACCTGCTTTAAAACCTAAGAAACCGCATCCAATTCGGCTTAAACGAAAACGTATATCAAAGATACTATCGTAATTCATAAGCCAATTAAAATAATGTTTTGCTCATTGTAATTAAATGCTAATAATTATTTCAGACATGATCGATATATAAATTCAATACATATATTTCTTGTTAGCTTATTATACATTTATTTTATGCTTATATATTATATTTCTCGGCTTCATTATTGTCTGAACTATTTTGAACATAGAAGGAGAAGTGTCTGCGTCTACCCCAAAAGGAAAAATACAATCGATTCGACACATTTTTATAGTGTGAAGATAATATATTTATTTTCCTTTAGATATTATTATGTATTAGCATTGGTACCTACATTTAATATTGACACCGTCGCACGCTACTTACCGACATATCGATGTTATCTGTATTTAAGGCGCGGTCTTAGTACGATTTAAAAATGCGATTTCACTCACACAACCGCATATCTACGCGCGATACGGTAACACACACACACGCGCCATCAACCATTTTTGCTCACAGAAAGATGCATGGTTATACGCAACGAGCAGAGTAAACATGGGTGTTATACTTATTCAAAATAAAAAAGCGTAACCACCAGCATAAATGCATACACTTTTATGTTTATAATAGATAGTTACAATCATTAGTTAAATAAAAGAAAAAACAAAAAAATAAAATTATTTTTTTTACAAAGTAATCAGACATTTCCTACTCATATCACTACATAATTAACTAAGATTTACAACGGGATCTTAGCGGGATGATATATCTTTACCGATAAATGGGCTATCGAACACTGAAATGTTTCATTAAAATCCGACCGATAGTTCCTGAGATTAGCGCGTTCAAATAAACAAACTCTTTAGCTTCATATCTTCACTACATATTATAAAACAAAGTCGCTTTTTCTGTCCCTATATCCCTTTGTACGCTTAAATCTTTATAACTACGCAACGGATTTTGATGCGGTTTACTTTATTGGATAGGACAATTCAAGAGGAAGGTTTATGTACATAATTTATTAAGTTTCTATATACATTGGCTAAGATATAACAATAATTGTTGGAGGTTTCGGAAAAAAATTGGCCGTCTAGGAGTTTCCAACGAAAACGCTGCCTAAACCCTTTGATATATATCAAAATAATGTATTGTGGAATTGTGTGTCTTAAATAGGTCTACAAAAAAGTCCGCGATGGCATATATCTATCTGTTTGGGATATCATACTATATCCACTTAATACTTTAAAAAATGGACAATTATAACGCGATAATTTGAAAGTTATTTACAAAAATACGGTATGAATCCTTATCATTTTAAATCAGTTAATTAGCTGGAGCACATAATGAAGATTATTTTTACCCTTTACATCATGAAAATTAAATGAATACTTTAGAAGATATGGCAATATCAAAATAATACGCAAGAAAATAAATAGTGTTGCCGTGATTTGAGAGGGCAGTGGATGCGAGTAATATGTAATAGTATCCTAAATAGTAAATATGCATGCAGAAAGTCTGCATAGGAATATAATATGTCTTTATGTTCAAGATAACATATATCCATTTTAATACAAAAACTTAGTCATTATTGAAATAGAAAATGATCGTCATCAAACATGATAAATTCGTAACCTAAGTTCACGCGGGCGAAGCTGCGGGTAACAGCTAGTACTAATATATAAAGTTGAAGAGTTTGTTTGTTTAATCACAGTAATCACAGGAACTTAGGTCGGATTTGAAAGGTTCTTTCAGTGTTACATATTTATCAAGAAAGGTTAGGTCATATAATATCACCCCGTTAAGATCCCGTCGTAAATCTTAGTTAACGCAGGCAACGCTGCGGGCAACAGCTAGTAAGGATTAAAAGCAAGAGTAAAATAAACTCGTTTAAATGTAGTCCAAAAAAATCAAAATTTCTGAATAAAATATGGTTGTTGTGCCTCACTCGACATAGATAGGTATACCTACACACTGTACTGTACATTATAGTGTGTCGTGGACTTTTTTGTAGATAATTATAAGATCTACAATTAATTAGAACATTTTATGGTTTTATCTCTTATAGTTTAGGCAGCGTACGCAAAATAGGTAACTTTTCTGGTTGATTTTTTACACCTCGTGTCTGAAAAACCCAAATATCTTACGGAACCCTGTTTTTTTTCAGAATAAAATTCAGCCTATGTTACTCGTGGATAATGTAGGTTTCGAATGGTGAAAGAATTTTTGAAATCGGTCTAATACTTTATGAGCCTATTCATTACAACCAAACAAACAAAGTTTTCCTCTTTATAATATTAGTGTAGATAGATTTCGCCATAACTTCAAAACCGAACGTCCAATTTTAATCATTCAAAGTCGAAATATTATTTACATAAACTGTACTTAGTGATGAAATAATTTATTTTGATAAGGATCCAAAGCATGAGTAAAATAAACGCGTTTAAATGTAGTCCAAAAAAAATTCAAAATATCTAAATAAAAAAATGGTTATTGTGCCTCACTCGACATAGATAGGTATAGCGTGTCGCGGACTTTTTTGTAGATAATTATATTAGTGTAGATTTATTAAGTTTTTATATATGTCGCAGTCATCTGGTTGAATCAGTCTTGACTGAACCTCATTTAGCATTGTCGTTGAATGGGATATAGCAGACTTTGTAATGTTTTTAGAGTGACCATAAGTTCGCAACTCAAAAGGTAGTTTCCTTTACATAACAAAAATGAGCAATGAACATTATGATTTTATATTGTATTTTAAGTCTTATGATGGGCTAAAAATATATGATATTTTTTTTAAAGTAATGTATTAAAATATGGAAGTCTCTATGACTCCAGAAAGTTTTTAACTTAAGTCTTTGTCACCTTGTGAAATGAGAGTTTAGGTAAAAAAAAAACGAAAAATTTATAATCATAGGATCAGTTTCTAGCTATCTGCGCGAGCTGTTTTACGCCAAGTTTGTTTTAGTGACTACTAACGCCGCGGTGGGAAAAAAATGAACTAAATTCCAATCACCTGACTGATTTTACGTCCGCTCTGTTCAAAAGGCTATATCCGCTATCTAGTTGGACGATGAGCGACGCTTGTTCAATCAACGTTCGGCCTAGTCATTCAATTAAATGTCGTCATTTAATTAACGCGCTAATGATACAATCAAATGACTGATTCAACCAGATGACTGCGACATATACATTATCTAATTTATAACTATAATTGTTGGAGGTGTCGGAAAAAATAGGCCGTCTGGGAGTTTTCAACGAAAACGCTGCCTAAACCCTTTGAGATATAACAAAATAATGTATGGTTATGAAATTGTATATCTTAAATAGGCCTACAAAAAAGTCCGCGATAACATATGTCTATCTCTTAGGAATATTATACTATATCCATTTAATACTTTACAAAATGGGCAACTATAACGTGATAGTTTGAAAGTTATTTACACGAATGCGGTATGAATCCCATTTTAAATGAGTAAATTGGCATCTGCACTTCATGAAGATTATTTTTGCCCTTTACATCATGCAAATTAAATGAATACTTTAGGAGATATGGCAAAATCAAATTAATGCACAAGAAAATAAATCGTGTTGCCATGATCCGACTGGCGGTTGTTTGGTGCATGGCCGTAGCCACACTGGGGCAAGCTGGGGCGCTTGCCCCACCCTGGCACCTATAGGGTGCCTAATTAAACATAAAACATTTTTTTTCTAATATTAACAACAATCATAATTTTTGTTTTGTTATTATGCCATTTATTTATGTTGTAGTAATGTGTGCACAATAAAGTATATTCATTCATTCATTCATTCATAATATCAAAAAATTAGTCTACATAAAAAAAGTGCGATCAAAACAAAAAGCGGGTCCGAAAACCCTTAAAATTTACAGATTAACAAATTGGCATAGATGCAGCCCAAACGGCTTACTTAAAAAAAACCCCTTTGCCCCACGTTGAGCCCAAGGCTGGCTACGCTTATGGTCTGGTGTCTAAGGCCATGGTGTATCAACTCTGATAGGTGTAATAATATGATTAAAGTATGGTGGAATATATAATAATAGTATCCTAAATAAGCCCATAGGACGATTCAATTAGATTGGGCAGCATTTAGATAGCTTCGCCATATTCTCACGTCGTCTATACCGCAGAGTTTGAAGACGAAAGTCTTGAACCGATGATGATTATCCGTCCACTGCTGAACATAGGCCTCCCTCAACGAACGCCAAGACGACCGATCCCTTGCTACTAGCATCCAACGCGGACCTGCCACTGCACGGAGATCGTCTTCCCATCTGGTTAATGGCCGACCAACACTTCGTCTACCTAAGCGCGGCCTCCACTCTTGAACCTTAACGGCCTATCGGCCATCCGTTATTCTGAGTGCGTGACCAGCCCATTGCCACTTTAACGTGCTTATTCTTCGCGTGATATCGGTAACTTTAGTTCTCTGGCGAAGGTCTTCGTTTCGAATCCTATCTGCCAAAGAAACACCCAGCATAGCACGCTCCACAGCACGTTGAGCTACGGCAAACTTGCGGACCAGTCGTAAATTAAGAGGCCACGTTTTGGCCCCGTAGGTCATCACGGGGAGAACGCATCGGTTGAAGACTTTCGTCTTCAAACTCTGCGGTATAGACGACGTAATAATATGGCGAAGCTTCCTAAATGCTGCCCATCCTAATTGAATCCTCCTATCGGCTTCCCTTTCGAAGTTTTGTCGACCTAGCTGCAAAGTATGCCCAAGGTAGACATACTCTTGCACGACTTCGAGAGTTTTGCCATCGACGTTAACAGGCCTAGGGAGAACGTGCTCATTGAACATGACTTTCGTCTTGTCCAAGCTCATCCTAAGGCCCGGAGGATTTATTTAGACTGTGCAGCATCTCCCGCAAACCCTCCAGCGACTCGGCCAATATAACGATATCGTCGGCGAAACGAAGGTGTGAGAGATACTCGCCGTTAATGTTTATGCCACATTCTGCCCAGTTTAAGGTCTTGAAGACGTACTCCAAAGCATTTGTGAACAGTTTCGGGGAAAGAACATCCCCCTGTCGCACAACTCGATGCAGTTGGATTGGTCTTGTTTGACCTCCCGGAATCACGGACATAAAGGCGGCTTCGTATAATCCTCTCATCACTTCGACGTCTCGCCAATCGACCTGACATCGCTGCAGAGCTTCCAGAACAGCCCAGGTTTCGACAGAGTCAAAAGCTTAGCATCGCCGGAGAGGTGTCGTGTTAGGCTGGCACGCGGATCGTGGTTCCGGGGATCGGGTTGAGGAGCGTGAGACGCATACAATTTGCCATAGAAATCTTCGATCTCCGATAAGATCTCAGGCTTTGAAGAAACGGTTGCGCCAGAAACGGTCCTAATCTTCGACAGATGGCTTCTCCCGAGCTTCTCCACAAAAACCTTCGACCCTCTATTCTGCTCAATTGCTTCGGTAATCCGTTGCGTATTTGAGCAGCGAAGATCTCGGCGTATTAGTTTGCGGATCTGCTTCGAGAGAAGCTCTACATCTGTAGAAAAGGCGTCTGTGTCTGCTCTGCGTTCCCTCATAATTACTAACAATAATTATATGTAATTAAGCTGTTATCTGTACTTCGCCTTTGCTCATAACTGCCACGCTGAGCAGGCAGATTGACAGTCGCAGATGATGATGAAGTCGCATTGATGGCACTGCTGCCTGATCAGAGTAACACGGGATCGGCCGTCTTGGCGTTCATTGAGAGAGGCCTATGTTTGGCAGTGGACGGATTTAGGCTGATGATGATGATGATGATGATGATGATGATGATGAGTGAGCAAACACTTCACTACTAAAGATGTGTGGTTTTTAGTAACAATAATTATATGTAAGTAAGCTGTTATCTGTAATTCGCCTTTGCTCATAACTGCCACGCTGAGCAGGCGGATTGACAATCGCAGATGATGATGAAGTCGCATCGACGGCACTTCTGCCTGATCAGAGTAGCACGGGATCAGCCGTCTTGGCGTTCATTGAGGGAGGTCAATGTTCGGCAGTGGACGGATTTAGGCTGATGATGATGATGATAAGTGAGCAAACGTCGAGAGAGAACGTCTTCCCACCTGGTTAAAATGACCAAACAACATTTCGTCTACCTATGTACTTATGTGAAATAAACCAATTCCATAAAAAAATATTGTGGTAAAAAATGATTGCAAAGTATCCAATTTGGTTTATTGAATATTTTGTATTTTGTCAGCTGTGGACGGATAAAGGATGATAATGATGATGGTATATTGTTTTTGTTGTATTCGAGTGGCAAGAGATCGGTAGATCGGTCGTCTTGGCGTTCATTAGGAGAGGTCTAAGTTCAGCTGTGGACGGATAAAGGCTGATGATGATGATGGTATATTGTTCTTGTTGTATTCGAGTGGCAAGAGATCGGTAGATCGGTCGTCTTGGCGTTCATTAGGAGAGGTCTAAGTTCAGCTGTGGACGGATAAAGGCTGATGATGATGCTGGTATATTGTTCTTGTTGTATTCGAGTGGCAAGAGATCGGTAGATCGGTCGTCTTGGCGTTCATTAGGAGAGGTCTAAGTTCAGCAGTGGATGGATAAAGGCTGATGATGATGATGGTATATTGTTCTTGTTGTATTCGAGTGGCAAGAGATCGGTAGATCGGTGGTCTTGGCGTTCATTAGGAGAGGTCTAAGTTCAGCTGTGGACGGATAAAGGCTGATGATGATGATGGTATATTGTTCTTGTTGTATTCGAGTGGCAAGAGATCGGTAGATCGGTCGTCTTGGCGTTCATTAGGAGAGGTCTAAGTTCAGCTGTGGACGGATAAAGGCTGATGATGATGATGGTATATTGTTCTTGTTGTATTCGAGTGGCAAGAGATCGGTAGATCGGTGGTCTTGGCGTTCATTAGGAGAGGTCTAAGTTCAGCTGTGGACGGATAAAGGCTGATGATGATGATGGTATATTGTTCTTGTTGTATTCGAGTGGCAAGAGATCGGTAGATCGGTCGTCTTGGCAATCATTAGAAGGGGCCTATGTTCAGCAGTGGACGGATAAAGGATGATGATGATTCGTTTTGTTGATCTTAAAAAGAAAACATGATATTATTTCGTTTATGTTACGTTTACTATGCAAGCCATGACCGATACGGTCGATCGACGTAGCAGACAAACCACGCTTGCACCTAGCGCATTCAAATATGTATTCTATGCGCATATAAATAGAATGCCACAATATGTTTTTGGATTTAGAATGTTATGTTTGTGCAATTACTCAAATTACACAATATCGTATATTTCAACAAAAAAACATTATAGCCTTATTATCCATCTTATACTTTCCCAAATATTCCAATAAATTTTTACAATTTACACATAAACCACGAAGTTTTATGTCACAAGAAGACCGTCCGGGAACGAGCAGCCAAAGCGAGCGTTGCTCGCGGACTGAATATGACCGCGTAATCTAATGCTACATTTACCACACATTGAATAAGGTTAAAAATTGCAAAGCAGAAGTGTAACCCTGTTGCAAATAAACATTTAATTTGCGGGTTTTTCTTTAATAACTCAGAATATACGCATTAAATTCAATATCTGTTGAGACGAATTCTTCATAAAATCATATTCTAATTATATTCTTACAAAAAAATATGTTGTTACCGCTGAAAATACAGAGAACTCCAACGTCTAAGTTTATTTTTGAGAAGGAAATTACGATTTTTTTATTGGATATATTAAACAAATATTTAATATTATATGACCGTAAACATTTTCTTTAGACCCTTTTCTATGGTCTGTATTTTTTTGCATTAGTTATATTCATTGGGTTTCCTCGTACCGGAGCGTCAAAAAAACCCAGTTTTGTGAGTTTTGAGCTAAGACCGCGCCTTAATATAGAAACTTAAATAAAGCGGTCATGTGCGAGTCGGACTCTCCCATGTATGTTCCGTAGCAGCAAGTTACATAATATAAATACAATTATATTAGAATAATTGACAGAATGAAAGTTAAAGTGCCTAATCAAAAAAAAATCTAGTAATACTAAATCTCGTTCAAACCAATTTTCAATGTAACTATGTTAATGTACATAATATTTATTAAGTGGGGGGGGGGGGGGGGCTATCCATAAATATCCCACACGTATGGGGTTTATTAAAAAAAATGAATTTCAGTTCTAAGTATGGGGAACCCCCAAAATTTATTTCTTTTTTCTACTTTTGTGTGAAAATCTTAATGCGGTTCACAGGATAAATCTACTTGCCAAGATTCAACAGCGTAGTTCTTATAGTTTCGAAAAAAGTGGCTGTGACATACACGGACAGACAGACATGACGAATCTATAAGGTTCCGTTTCTTGCCATTGGCAACGGAACCCTAAAAAGTATGGGTAATGTGTTTTATGCCGCTTTACGAGTAGGTATATGATTTAGCGTTTCATATTTTTAATTGATTTGATTTTCTTTAGATGATAAACCTGAAACGCGAGTGAAACGCGGGCTAAATCATATTTGTTTTTCAAGCACTTCATCAATGTACATTATATCCATTAGCTTTACTAAAGATAAAACCATTTTTTGAACGCTGGCATCGCGCTTCGTCTAAAAATAAAATCCTTGACCTTCTCGTTCGGTTTATCAGATGTAAAAATAAATAAGCCGTGAACTCTGACAAGTACAGGACGTCGCTGCCGACCTTCGGCGGTTCATGAACAAGGTCCCTTTGTTTGAACGAACGCGGAAGATCCTCTTAGTTCCGTGTGGTTCAGGGGATCTTTGTGCTAGTAATAGTAAATGGGCAGAGGAGCCAAATGTAGAGTGCTCAATATAATTATCAAGTGGTCTTCACAATCACCACTTGTGACCCAGTTTGCTAATCTAAATAAGGAGAAATTACATGCAAAGAGTATGTAAGGCTAATAGACGCGACTGCTATAGGAAAACTGTTTAAGAAACGCGCTCTCTAAAATAATACCAACCTAACAGAATTACAGAACAATGTCGGTACATAGTGCCAACATAATGTCATTACACTAGTGACGTATTAAGTTAGTCCCAACTAACTTATCAATAATTACACTGCCTGTCGTTTTATTACCGGAACACAACACATATGCTTCCCGGAAGATTTATAAGCAGGATACCTATGCAAAGAGCGCGACACTAAGCGCATCCAATCGATGAAATCTGTTGTGAATGTTGTAAAATAAAAAAAGTTATACATTCGTGTTTACACGGATAACTTGTTAATGGCTTACTTTGCTAAAACTAAGGTAAGCTGAATAGTCATTTATGTGGATGGTTTGCACTGTTGGGTTAATAAGTTTGGATTACATTCATCTACACTAATATTATAAAGAGGAAAACTTTGTTTGTTTATTGGTTGTAATGAATAGGCTCAAAAAGTACTGGACCGATTTCAAAAATTCTTTCACCATTCGAAAGCTACATATTATTCACGAGTAACATAGGCTAAATTTTATTCTGGAAAAAATAGGGTTCCGTAAGATATTTGGGTTTTTCGGACACAAGGTGTAAAAAATCAACCAGAAAAGTTACTTATTTTGCGTACTAAGATCCCGTTGTAAATCTTAGTTAACGCAGGCGAAACTGCGGGCAACAGCTAGTCAAATTATAAATCAGGCCCAGAATATGATAGTATCTAGCTTTTAAAACAGTCATCAAAATTTAAATATCAATGCCATATTATATAAGTCTGCCGATTATTCTATTATCTTTTGCTACTTTAATCGTCGAGGTTCATTCTCCTTCAATATCTCATTAAAAGAAACAGAAAAATATCTTAAATATTCTTTTAATACTATAAATGTGGATGTTTGTATGAATGTTTGTTATTCTTGCATGCAAAAACTACGGAATGGATTTTAATGCAATTTTCAATAATTTAGCTCATACATCAAAATAGTACATAGGGACATTTATCTCTGTACGTCCACAGGAAGAACGCAGGCCAAGCCGCAGGGCCCTGCTAGTAAGCGATAAAGACACAATTATCATCATATAATACTATTCCAAGTTCCCTATAGTGTATTATGAAGGGGTATTTTTTAATGTAGATAGTGTTAGGAGGTAATCAAACTACCAATCAGAATCAAATAATTTTTGCCTCATTACGTCACCACTGATCACAAACAGTACACACATCACTGACTTTAAAAATTATCATCAATCCGTACAAAGCTGTAAGTCTAATTTAACGCGAACGAAGCTGTGGTTAAGAGCTAGTTTCTTAACAAATTTGATATTAGAATAGTTGTTGTTAATAGATCCAGTGCTTCGTTAATTGGCGAGGTAAAAAAGGAGAAAAGTTTAATCTTATTTGCAGTATGTGCATTTGGCGTCTTTGCGCATGCGTGCGATCAAAGGGTGCCGCGGGCGGGACCGGTTTAAGCTCTAATAGCACCTACAACATCGATATATAATATCATATCAAAAAACATTGAAAAACGTTTTATTTTAAATAATCTTTCCCGATAACCTAGGGGCCACGAGTACGTCTTATATGGAGATTTTCAGTTAGAATCCGACAAACACTGAACTTTGGTAAGAGGTAGTGCCATGTTCCTTGGCAGTCGAATAGGGCCGGCACGACGGGGTGGTATTTTTCGCTCACATAATACTAACGTAGTGACATGCTATGCTGTTGGGTTTCGTGCGGCTTGTGAGTTTTCAGTGGCCCCGAGCGGATTAAGAAAAAGGAGGGCAATGCATAATCTCTAGTTGTTCGGCGGTGCATGGGCGTCGGTATTCACTTTAAGGTTCCTCCTCCACTTTAAGGCTAACTCCATCCTTCACATCCTTTTGACTTATAAAAACTGTTTTTTTTATTTTCATTACTATTACTCAATCATCTTTTTTTTACCAGCATTATAAAGAAACGTAATTTAAGACGACCTCTGTAGCTCAGTGGTTAGTGCGTTGGCGCTAAAGCCCGGTAGCGGGTTCGAATCTCGCACTGGAACAAAAATGTTTCAGTGTTCCTGGGTGAAGGTGAATTAAATTTGTGTAATGTGTATTATATGATAAAAATCTTACATATATTATGTATTATTATATGAAGTAATAAATATATGTATTACCGTTTTCTGGTACCCGTAATACGAGTTCTTCGGAAACTTAACACGGGACCAGAATGACGTGGTGTAGAAGACGTCCATAAATATTATTATTATTATAAGATTTAAAATGTTTAGCAGTAAAAAGTCAAATAATAACAATCACATAAAACACAACGGGTAACGAATAGAATACATTTAAAGTGCATCTACATTATAAAATACATCGAAGTAAAAGGCTCCGAGCTACATAAGTCTGTATTTTCACAGTCAACCAATTACCAATGTTTTCAATTACATACAAAGTAGAATTTGAGATAAACTAGTTAATGTGTTTAACTGTTAATGCGTGAAATATCTATCGATTTACCGGTAGACACGTTAAAACTGCCTTGAGACTCGCAACGAAATAATATAATAATAATAATATCTTATGGACGCTTTTACACCACGTCAATCTGTTCCCGTGCTAAGTTTCCTAGTACAGTTTCCTAGACAACGGTACATATATTTAATACTTTTTATATTAATACATATATTTAAGGTTTTTATTATATAATACACAAATTTCATACACATCCATGACCCAGGAACAGAGAAAACTTTTTGTTCCCTGGCGAGATTCGACCCGCTACCTCCGGCTTGAACGCCAACGCGCTAACCATTGAACCACAGAGGTCGTCGTCTTAAATTAAGTTTCTATAAAATGCTGGTAAAAGCAGCAGTAATATAGCCGATTCAGTAATAGTAATGACAATTAAAAAAAAAGTTTTATATGTCAAAAGGGTGTGAATGAGGAGTTGGAACTTTAAGGTGAATACTGACGCCCATACACCTTCTTTCTCCTTCCGTAAATTAATCAGTAGAATTCAGGAGGAGTAGGAAATATTTCCAGTTTCCACTTTTAAAAATTAGAGTGGCATTCTGAGCCACGATACGACGTTGGCGAACATTCAAATCTGTACATAAATAAGATGTAAAGGCTTCGTTGACCATGTGATCCCACTTTATAAAAGCTCCATATTCCATGCGCGAGCAATGTATTTATAATAATGTAATATTAAATCGCTAGGGTGCAGTGATCGAGGGTGAGTTACTAATGGGTAAGAGATTCGAATATTATAAAGATAAAGATAACATTAAATTAGACTTTTTGGGATAGAATAAAAAAACAGAACAAGATAAATATAACATTACATTAGTGATTAGACTTATGAGATAGGATAAAAAGAAAACAAAATAAGATAAAAAATTACATTACATTAGACTTTTTGAGATAGGATAAAAAGAAAACAGAATAAGATAAAGAATACATTACATTAGACTTTTTGAGATAGAATGATACTAGATTCGCTTATAAACTGTAGGCCATTAGGCTTGCATGCGTGCATTGTTACGTGGCTGATGTTTTTTTCTCTTTGACACCCAACGGCATTAGAATATCACGCTTCATAAGCAGTGCGTCATCCTTAGTGAATATTCATCGGTGGACGAAATTATAGAAATTGGAACATAGGTAGACGTTAAAAGTGTAACGACCTTATAATGTCTCTGCCACGCCGGTCCACGACCACGAAAATAACCGATAAATATTTGTACACATCACAGAATGGCCCGATGTTATGACGCGCCGTGATCGGAGTTCACAGCGTAGTTTTTTCAGTGAATTCAGTTTTTTAATCACTACCTATCAGAGTTTGAATAAAAATAGGATTACCTTTCTTTTATAGAAAAGGAGCCTAAGTGTTATGTTTAGAAATACTGTAAGTTGCGTTTCGATCATGTTTCTACGTGATTTTAAAACATATTACATCTATATTTTGCCCCACTTTTGGCGGGAGTGGTGTGGATCATCATCATCATCATCATCACCTTTATCCGTCCACTGCTGAACATAGGCCTCCCTCAATGAACACCAAGTCGACCGATCTCTTGGAGGTGTGGATGCTGTAATGTATCTATATGATGGGATTGTAAAACCCTACACCAACTTACGCAATATTAAAATACTTAAAATAATTATTTAATTAAAGTCAGCTACTTAAGAAATTAAATCAATTTCACTTAACCGCATCATATAAAATACATCTTTAAAAAATGAATCTACACCAGATTAGTATGTCACTCAAGAGTTTACTTCAAAGCCGTTTTTTCTGGACATTATATCCAGCAGAGGAAAATATCATAATGGCGATGTTTATTTGTAATCTCAGATAGATAGACACACTGGCAGACGTTTCTACTCACCCATTAGTACCTATATATTTATGTCTTGCTTATCCGGAGACATACGATTAGTGCCAGTAATTACACTGCTCGTCCAGCCCCCTCTAGACAAGGAGCACAAACGCTAAATGAATAGAATAGTAAATAAATAGAATATATAATATAGAAATAAGTATTCACTTATTGTATAGGAATAGCATGACACTAGCTTACGTCATATAATTTGACAGCTAGTGATGAGCCCGAACAATAAGTATTCTATCCTATTCGATTCATTAAGCGTTGGGTCACTTGTCTAGGGGGGGCTGATCTCTCCGAAACACTAGGTGATACCCATTCAGCCGGGAGCGAAGGACAGCGCACCCCCTTAAATGATGATGATGATAAAAGCATTTACTGCGCGTTAGCGTCTTTCACACGACGCGCCCTATAAGGGTGCGGTTATGTAACGGTTATGAAAGCAATATCTCACACTTGATGGCTCTCACATTAGAGGTCCACATCACGTCTCATCAGCGAGCATCATGGTGCATACAATGGGTGCGGAATAACAATGGCGCAATCACGAAGAATCAGGATTATAGAATATTTTTAAGTTCACTATGGGTATGAGTAAATGTAGTGATGGCGAAAGCCCAAAACTAAGACCAAAGTGGTGAATGATTTGGTCTTCATTTCTTTAGTATTGGTGCAAGTTAATTTTTACATTCCTAATCTTCGTGTTGTGTTATGAGACTCAAAAAGTTGTTCTTCTATGTCTGATATTCGTATCTAGTTAATAAGTCTTAAAAAATGTCCTAAAACACACGATAAACTGAATATTGATATTAATCATTGCTGAATTTATGATATTGTTTGCTTGGTCTAAAAGTTCATATTAGTATCAATACTATTTAGCTGTAGTAATCCAATGCCAAAAAGCCGTGCGGTCGGTTTCGACTTCGCGGCTGGCGAGGGATACCACCCCCCTTACAAAAGTACTTAGATGAACCATCTACACATCTACTCTTCTGATGAACCTTAAAGGCCTTAAGGCCAACAGCATAAGTCCATTCGAAAAACAAAAAAAATTAGCTATATTAGTAATATCGTATAATATGATATACGCATTTCGCACATAGGATTTATTTTGTTGTTGTAATTAATTTTCCGATCTAGTCATAGTGCATGCATGTTTTATGCCTTTGGTCTTAAGTTATTTCAAAAAAATAAAGACCTATATTATGATACTCATCACTAAACAAATGCGAAGGTATCAAACTAGAATTTCGATGTCTAGACGTAACGAGAAGCGTGCCTGCAATAAATTTTAAGTTGTTATAAAATCGATGAAATAAACAAGAAAAATGTTGCGTGTTTTGTACGTAATATAAAAAATATTTACGTACAAACTCTTCTCGTTAAAGTCAAGACTTTAATGAATATAACGTATTTTAAAGGAAGTTATACTAATTGAAAATAATGTTTTAATATTATTTTATATTTCAACATTAGGCATGTTGAAATATAAAATTGGAGGATTTCTACAATATCGACAAAGCCTTTATTATGTGGCTTTTGTAAAGCTGTAGACGGTAAGAGGCTGATAATAATAACGTCTAAATGAAAGGGAAAAATAATATAAAATAAATGTGTAAATCTTAATTGAATAAAAAAACCATTGCTGTTAAGACTTAAGAGGTACTGCCATACTGACATGCAGCCGAATTGCGGCGGCATGACCGGGATTTCGCTTGGGGACCGACCTCTCGCCAACATAATTCCGACGTAAAGTGACAGCTATGCTGTAGCGTTTCTTGTAGTTTGCGAGTCTCCGGAGGGACATTTAGGGAATAGGATAGCAATATACCTGTAGGCGCTATAGAGCTCCGATTTATCGGTTGCCTCCGTAACTCGTAAGGCATAAAAATACCTCATATAAGTGCCAATATTATGCAAGAAAGGAAAAAAATCGACGCCTTTAGAAATCGAGATTACTTGCGGTTTTCGTATATAAAAAAAATTAAATCTCTTTAAATGGCACTATTACCAGTTTACCATACCACAAACAAAAAAAAATATATTCAAATTTAACAGAACGCGACTAAAACAAATCAAGTGGGTAAATATTGTAAGTGCGTTCTACATGGTAACAATATTTTGTTCCGTATATAAAAATATTAAATTTTCTCACATTAGCGAATCTATGTTTGTTTTGATTATTAACACGATTGTGGTGTTAATTTTAACATTTTTTTTAGGCGACACGATTTGCAAGTTAGCAGTCTTGTGCCGCCTATTTCAAAATTAACTATTTGGTACAGTCGTCCATGAAAGACATGTGCAAATTTTAATTTTTAATTGCCTTTGTACTATAAATTTTCTAATAACTTTACTGAAATAAATTTGAGAGTTCATAAGAACATTTTACATGGACACATTATCACATAAACAAAATTTAAGAGTGGATGCAGAACTAATAATGATAACTTTAATGTACTTTCACATGCAAATTAAAAAATCATAATATTTAGTCCTACCTACACTAAAGAATAAATACTAAAGAATTGAAAAAATGTATGAAACTCATTTTTAAATGATCAATCGGAAGATACGGTCACTTAGTTAATATAGTCATCATCATCAGACTTTATCCGTCCACTATTGAACATTCAACATAGGCCTCCCTTGCCACTCGCATCCAACACGGCAACTGGACGGAGATCGTCTGCCCATCTGGTTAAAGATTGACCCACACTACGTCTAGCTAAACGCAGCCTATACTCTTGAATGTTATAGGCCCATCGTCCAAAGGTTCTGTTGAGTGTGTCACTGATATAGAAGGAGATAATAATATATTTATCATCGCTGACACATATTATTACAGTTGACTGTACCTGAAACACATTTATAGGGGTTGTCCTCTTACTGCGGAACCCTAAAATGTTGCGTCACTGTTCTTGTTACATTAATTCTGACACAGATAGAGTCAAATCGAAACTTAACTTATGTAACGCGGTCAGATGGCGTGACTGTCGTTTGTGTTTTACAAATATTTAACCACAAATCTATCCGTTGCGCAATATGCATTCCAAATTGTAAAATTAATTCTTACAAACACTAATGATTCGCGTTTTTCGACATGTTTCTAAAATGTAAATCTGGATCTAACCAGATTCGCCTGTTCTATTTAGATTTCCAGTAAAGCAAAAAAAAAAAGTAAAATTGCAACCCATATAATAGGTAATAGGTATGTCTCACTGCTGGGATCTCCTTCAAATCGGACGAGGAGGGTATCGGTCCATAGTTCACCGTGCCGCTGGCCAAAAGCAAAGTGAATTTCACACAACTAAAAAGAATTTTATGGCATGCAGGTTTCCTCACGCTGTTTTCCTTTATCTTCAGGTGTAGTCTTGTGTTAAGGGTGCACTTAGAGATTTAGAAAAACCATTGCAAAGGGATCAGTCAGGATCGAACAAGGACATTCTCGCTTCGGCCTCTTATTTCCACTGAACCATCGTCGCTCATTTATTTAGATTTGCTGCTGTAAATTTTAAATTAAAAAAAAGGCTGTGCTCACATAATTTTTGACGTGATTATTATTTTTCACTCGACTGAGATAAGTAGTTCCAGAGATTACCTCCTATATGCAAACATACATACATTACCACTTTATTCAGATGTTCGAAAAATTATCAAGATCGGATGATGATGATGACCAAAGCAGACCGTGTTGTCATCGATGACATTAAAAGGCAATTAACACATATTAATTAAGCAGTAATTAATATTTCCCGAAGCTAGTAAAAACCGCGGTTTGGTGGACCAAGTGTTGGTCGGCTAGACGGGAAGACGATCTCCGTGCAGTCGGTCCAATCTTCTTTCTTATTTTGTAGTGTCTCATTTGCGTTTCAACAATAGCCGATAGTGTCATAGGAATAAATTGAGGCAGAGTAATGGCCTCGCCGAGCCTCTAGGAAGCCGGTCGCTTCCGAGCGGAAGGAGACGGCGCGGCGTCACTTCCGGATACCGACCTTAACGACTAACACCATACTATTAATTGGTGATCTTTAGTCTTCTTAGATTAAAAAAAAGGTTTAAATTATTAGACTACTACAAAAAATTAGAAATAAATACTATAATAATAAAAAGAAACCTTATTTTAACCAATCATGAACTTTGAGAATATGTATTATGATTTTAAGAGTACAAAAAGTCGTAGTCGTATTTGAGTATCTTAATCGATGGTCGAGGGTGTTTAGTGGATCTGGGCTTGGCCTCTTGAGCAGGGGTCCGGTCCTGACCCTTGTGGCATCTTGTGATATTTTTTTTTATCTTTCGTGCATCCGAACATGAGTCCATAGTTAGCATACCTGATGGGATTAAAAGTCTTTGAAGATGTGTGAAATCCACGAACCTGCATTGAGCCAGTACATCGTTGAATTATAATCCAACATCCTTCTCATCTGATTTCGAGGAGGAGACCCGTGACCAACAGTGTGATAATATAAGGATTGGTATTATTTTCCTTCCAATTTAATTTTTTTCAATTTTTAAAAATTCCAATCAATTAATCTGCAGTGATCATTGGACAGATGTGTTGATAATGACGATTATGTAATAATAACGTAAAATGTATAGATGAGTAGTAAGTACATCTATGTCAGGTAGGAGTAGTACATGACTGACGACAGAAGCAAAGTCGTGTGAACCTCCTTATCCGATTCTTGATAGTTTTAGCTCATTTATAGTACGAGAGCCGGGATATCAAACAGTCATTTCAAGTCGGGGTAACTTGTAAAACGGTAAGGATAGAGATGAAGCCCCATGAGCCTCCGTTGGTGGGTTGAGCACCGGGAGCCCCAAAACACATATGGAAGCCCCCACAGGGAGAAATGAATTCAGTCACTTCAACTAGACAATACTGATTGGTAATATAAAAGCTATCCTAATCTTAAAGAAAAAAGGGAGTTACTAGCCCGTGATAAATAGTCGTTGGTTGGAATATTTAGTACGTCCACTCCTCAACAAAAAGCCAAAAGAAAGTAAAAGAATTGAGTGAAAAAAATCGTACTAATACGTAATCGTACGCCCTTATTGTGACAGACTCAGTGACATAAGGTGGCAATATCAAGCAATAAAGCAATAAAACAAGCAAAGGAACTGCTTCACTGATTATTTTATTATTATTATATCGTGGAGCACGGTGTACTCGACCTACAGTATTGTTTTTATAAAATTCGTGGAAAATTACATGGCGAAAATATTAAAATAATCTGTACAATATGAAGCCACAATAATTATTATCTATAAAAGGTCGAATTTAGGTGCTTTGAATATTCTTATAATAATTTTATATTATTGTTATTCACACAAAATATACGTAATTCCCAAAAATGTTGTAAACGTTGTTATGTTTATTATATTAATCATCATCGACAGGCCGCCGTCCCTTCGTATATTTAGGTCACTTTTAAGTAAACTGAATCTCTTTTAGAGTTGAAAGTTAATGTCATTAATAATAGATAGTATTATTTAATAGTTATTATTGTTAACTAGAGATGTCTAAAACCCAATAATAGATAAGTATGTAAAGTTTTTGAAGTGAAACTTCTTTAGAATGGGTGTGATTTCCAACCAAATGCAACGAAAAAACGACAGGTAAGAGACACAAATACAAAAGAGGGAGAGAGCAAATGTCGGTGTGTATGTATATTGCACACTGTTTAATACTTGCTTGTATTTGAGCATTTAACGTGTGTTTCACTTCTATCGTGTGTGAATCGCACACACACCTTTTTTTATCGCAATCTGCTTAATGGTATCTGCTAACCGCTATTGATGCTGTGTAGTGTGGACTTTCCTTTATCCATAAACCATCAGCCATAAACGATAAAATAAATCCTACTAATATTGTAAGCGCGAAAGTTTGTAAGTATGGATGTTTGTTACTCTTTCACGTAAAAACTGCAGAATGGATTTTAATGAAACTTAACAATAATATAGCTTATGCATCTATAATTTATCCTCGTACTCTCACGGGAACGGGAAGTACGCTGGTGAAACAGCGAGACGCTGCTAGTAACAAATATTTTCAGCTGTTAGACGAGTAGTTGGTTTTTTTTTGGAGCAATAGAAAATATTATTCAGTTCCTAGTAAGGTAAAGGTGAAATGAATTATCTTTTTATAATGCTGACAATCCTGCATTCCATTCTGGCCTATCCTATTTCTGACCCATTTAGATTGGGTAAATGTATAAGTACTTTAGGACAACCTTTTTGAACGTGTGGGAACTTCCCGACCCCTTTAGAATCGCAAAATCTCAGGACATGTTCAAAATATATAAATTATGTTAACTGATATCAAATTATTTACAATATAATATGTAAATTTGTAACGAATTTCAATATATAGGAGGTCGCGTAATGTAAAAAGTCGAAAAAACACTGCTCTATGAAACAAAGATATTTGTAATTAAATTACTTAAATGAAAGAAAAAAACTGAAAATTATAGGATTCTAATCTTACCATACATAATGGGGAAGTTGTTGCAGACTGAATGTAACACTTCCTAGTTCCTACTGACCTCATTCACTTTCAACAGAGCGGAAGAAGAAGGATGACATAATCTTGATACTTGATAATATGTAACTGAATATTTAGTGAATTTACTAAACAACTAGATTATTATTAATAAAAGGGATACCTGTTATTTGTTATTGCATCTTGCTAACGACTTTCAAAAAAGATTTTCAAAGATATAATACGCTCTATAAATTTTGATCATTGACATGTTTGTTAACCCTGCTAGCCTCTGCACAGTTTACGTTCACATGCCTTGCTCTGGGAAATCTAGAGCCTGATAAAAATAAAAGCGCATGTGAGTTATCCCGAAGGCGGTACTAAGATAGGTAAAATATCGCACACGGTACTCTCCGCCTGATTTCCCGGTTGACCGAACCACTAGCGGATCCATTCATTCATTTGGTATATTTATTTTGTGTAAGATTAAGGTTGCTTAAATATAATCTTTTTAAATCAACCTTTGCAAAGATACAGTAAATAAATTCGTTCATTAATCAATGAACGAATTTGTTTACTGTATCTTATTTTAAAGCGAAATACGAAAAGATACATTCCAATATATTATTAGCCAGTTTATTACATGATTTTTTAATTCCTATACATATTTTGTTTACTTGTGTGACGTAATGAGTCAATGCTGTAATTTTTATAAATTTCCACGGTAAATGAAATGATACAGTAAACATTAAGTAATGCTTTTAATTATTTAATGTAAATAAGTTATTTTTAGCTTTTATTATGTTTACGCCTAAGTGTGGTAAAAAATTACACAACTTCTCTCTTATTTTCATTTATTATCTTCTGGTTTTTCTCTTATAAGCATTTTATATGTTTTTTTTATTAAATCTGGATCCAGTTTAGTCCAGCTGCTTAGAGCTGAGGGAGAAGCCAGACTTCTTTGATTGGATTTTATTTTTATTATATTTATAATGGGATCCCGAGTATGGTAAGAGTCAGCTATCTTCTCTATTGAAATTAGGATATTCTTTAATTTCAATAGTTTCCATTAATTAACTTTTTAAGCTTAACTTTATTTTTAAAATAAATGTAAACATAAAAAATTACTGTACAGTAATACTGTAATCATCATCATACATTGTCCCTTTATTTAATTTTACCCTTATTTTCCGTTTTAGGACAGTTTTCAATCAATCAAATCAATGGTCAATCGTAAATCCCATCAGAAATGTATTATTCATTAAAGGTATTAATTTCCCGCTTGTCTGGCTTTCTTATCTAATCAGATATCTTCTGATAACGGTTTCGCATACTATTATCACCAGACAAACCAGTTTAAAGGCCGATACGGTCATTTTTCTAACTTTGCTCAAAATACTATTATAGTTTTATACTTGTTTGGACATGTCGATAAAAATGATTGTTTTCATTAAAATGATTAAATCATTTTAGTAATCACGCATCTTATAAGCGCAACAATGTTGTAAAGAAAACATGTAATTATGAACACACTGTATATAAATGTTTACGTCACATAAATACGAAAGACTATAGCGTTGTGGAAAAATACTTCGCAAATACTTCGATAGCTTATTAAATCGAGAGAATTCTTTAAGTGGGTGTAATTAAGTGTTTTAGTATAACGCTATTTCATCGCCATTATCTGTATATCTCCGTCAATCTAATCACATAACGGACTTCTAGACGGAGATCGAGAGACCTTTAAGACTGCATATGCCTATGTCGTAATTATTTATGATCTTAGATGCGTCATGTGCTTCTACCATAAATTAGGCTCGTCAATTTATTAATGTATATATGATTAGAGTATACTGCGTGTATTTATGGGTATGAAGTCATCATCATCATCATCAGCCTTTTCCGTCCACTGCTACTGCTGAACATAGGTCTCACTCAATGAACGCCAAGAGGACAGATCCTATGCCACTCGCATACAACACGGAGCTGCCACTGCACGGAGATCGTCTTCCCACCTGGTTAATGGCCGATCAACACTTCATCTACCTAAACGCGGCCTCCATTCTTGAACCTTATTGACCCATCGGCGATCCGTTCTTCTGAGTGTGTGACCAGCCCATTGCCACTTCAACGTGCATATTCTTCGCGTGATAAAGGTATCTTTAGTTCTCTGGCGGAGGTCTTCGTTTCGAATTCTATCTGCCAAAGAAACACTCAGCATAGCACGCTCCAGCCTCCATAGCACGTTGAGCTACAGCAAATTTACGGACTGGTCGTAGATTAGAGGCCACGTTTCGACCATAGGTCATTACGGGAAGAACGCATTGGTTGTAGACTTTCGTCTTTAAACTCTTATGAAGTACATTTTTATAATAAATCGAATAAACGATTTAAGCATGTAATCTTTTCCTTTATGCCTTAACTGTGTTAGAATATTTTTTTTTTACGTTTATAACTTTGCTGATATACATTGTTTTTTTTTTCGAAATGGCCTATGCTGTTGGTCTAAAGACCTTTACGCTTAATCGGTGTAGTAGATGAGCGGATGGCTCATCTAAAAAGGTTAGGGTTTGGTTTAGGGTGGGGGTCTCTCCCGCTAGCCGTGAGGTCATCAACCGCACGGTCTTCAGGCATCAGATCGGTACCTACATTGGTCTTACATTACTTACGATACACTAGACTTGGGTAGGAATCTCCAAAATCTGACATATGTTTATGTATGTTTAAAAAAAACAGGTGTGTGTGCGATTGTCACACGATAGAAGTGAAACACATGTTAAATGCTCAAATACAAGCATGTATTAAACAGTCTGCAATATACATACACACCGATATTTGCTCTCTCGCTCTTTTGTATCTGTGTCTCTTACCTGTCGTTTTTTCCGTTGCACCCGGTTTGAAATCACAACGATTCTAAAGAAGTTTCACTTCAAAAAATTCTGGAACATGCAGTCCGTAACACGAACGAGCTGACCATGGAGCTATGTTAACGTGGTGTAAGACGTAATAGCATCGCTTGTTCACTGAATAGAACATCATGAGGAAACCTGTATGCTAGGGGGCCTAGCCAAAATGCCATTCGAAAATGATAAAATGTATGGTATTGACAGGCTGCGCTTAATCACGTGGTCTATCCTATACATTTTATCATTTTCGAACTTCGCTAACGCTTTCTTAATGGTATTTTGGCTAGGCCCTCTGATGACGTTGTTGTGAAAAAATTAGGATGTGCAAAGGCCCAATGGGCGAGCGCTTAGGGTGAATGTCACTTCTCGCCTAATTTCGAGACGCCTTGGTAAATATTGGTTCTGATGCTGATGACAAGAGTCCTGTGGTAGCAATAATTTGATCGAAGTTACGTTACTCGCTGTCGAGGGTAAAAGCTGCGGAACCAGTGCGACCAGTCCTCAGGTGCTGCGGTAGACAGGGCCGTATTACACCCGCTGATATATATGTTGCGATGTTGCATCGGAATCTTCCATGACAGTGTAATTAAAATAGGATTTTTATCGTATTCACTTTTTTTTCTTTTGACTTCAACACGTTTGTGATGATATTAAGACTTTAATGTTTTAGTATGTAGATTTCCTTGATATCCAATCATATTATGTGTATATTAATGTGTACAGTAAAAAGTGTTTTGATTCAATGATTATGTACTTTATTTTTTTTACTTAAACTTTTTATAAAAAAGTACACCGAATGTCAAATAACTCTACTACCGGTTCTAAAGCTAGTCTATTGAGAAGACCGGCGAAACAAACTCAGTGACACTAATCTTTTGAATAATTTACAATATATATTAAAGATAACTCGTATCGAACGCTTTATTCCTAAAATATTCCTTACCACACAAACGTCCTTTAACTTTGTTTATAATCTTTGAGCAGGACTTAAGTTACAAAGCAATTGTTTCAAACTGTTTCACATTGATATAAAAAAATGGATTAATCTATTTTAGCTTTAATCCAGTCTAGATATTTCATAAGATATCATTTTTTTAAATATCGAAACACTATATTTTATCTGTATTAAACTTATCGATTGATATAAAAAAGAACTAGGTTTGCGGATTAAGGTGAAGACACGACGGATAACCAGAATTTTTATCTTTACTTTATTAATACTCATAAAACTTATCTTTAAAAGTCGCATTACTTTAATACTACTGTATGCCTAATACTAGTGTAATTAGTGTCAAATAAATATTCATTCTATTTTATACATTAATTTATATCGTTAACATCAAATCGATTTTCACTACATATTATAAAACAAAGTCGCTTTTTCTGTCCCTATATCCCTTTGTACGCTTAAATCTTTAAAACTATGCAACGGATTTTGATGCGGTTTTTTTTAATAGATAGGACAATTCAAGAGGAAGGTTTATGTATATAATTTATTAAGTTTTTATATACATTGGCTAAGATATAACAATAATTGTTGAAGGTGTCGGGAAAAAATAGGCCGCTTGGGAGTTTTCAACGAAAACGCTGCCTGAACCCTTTGAGATATAACAAAATAATGTATGGTGGAATTGTGAAAAAAAAGCCCGCGATGGCATATGTCTATCTCTTAGGGATATCATATTATATCCATTTAATTCTTAAACAAATGGGCAATTATAACGTGATAATTTGAAAGTTATTTACACAAATACGGTATGAATCCTTATCATTTTAAATCAGTAAATTGGCATGTGCATTTTATGAAGATTATTTTTGCCCTTTACATCATGCAAATTAAATGAATACTTTAGGAGATATGGCAGAATCAAAATAATGCAGAAGAAAATAAATCGTGTTGCTGTAATACGAACGGGCGCGGGCGGTTGTCTGGTGTCTAAGGCCGTAGTGTATCATTTCTGGTAGACGTAATAATATGATCAACGTATGGTGGAATATATAATAATAGTATACTAAATATACCTATAGAAAATCTGCGAAGGGATATATGTCTTTATGTTCAAGATAACATATATGTATTCATTTTAATACAAAAACTTAGTCATTATTGAAATGGAAAATGATCATCATCAGACATGATAAATCTGTAAACCTAAGTTCACGCGGGCGAAGCTGCGGGTAACAGCTAGTATGAAGATAAACATAGCAGATATGGCAGCCGCATGGTAAATTTTCTGACGTGTTATGGTTATGATTCCATTATCCTGAGTAGACAACGAAAATAAATGATAAACCATTTAAGTCGCAACATCATAGTTATTAAACACTAGCAACGACGTAGCGTACAACGATTGTAACCTTTTTGTGCAAAAATAAGCAAACATTCAGACGCGATGACTAGCCTAGAATACAAACTCATTCTATCTTGAGACGTCGTAGTATGTCTGAATATGTCGATTCCGTCATTTTTCTACCTAGCAATACAGCAAAGCTGGTCGACGGATCAAATAATCGAGTTGAGGGCACAGAACAACGCATCTCTTCCTGCACTGGTTTAATTGTAAAATTTGTTAGATGTCTGTTAAAACCCGAAAGGGAGATCTCTGACCGAGGGGGATGGTATTCTCGGTCAGGACTCCGGTGGAAACCCACTTTCCATTATATCAGCTGTTGTTTAAATGGGCGACGAACTGTGTTACTGCGGTAGCGTAATTCAGGATTATGACGCTGATTAGTCCGATTTATTCTCGTAAAATAATATGATCTAGACTTACACAACGAATATACGAATACGACGATGCTATTACCAATTCTTTCTTATTATTAATGATATGATAATAAGCACAATACTATTAATAGCTATAATTAATAATACTTATTCAGTGTCGAAATCCGGCCCTGAACCACAATGCTATTGCCACTAAGCAGGAAAGTCAATACGGTAGTTTGCGTAAATACTCGCGTCAGCTGGCTGCAATATCTATGCGTTATGCTGCTGTATCTCGAAAGATTTACCTCATCGATTGTAACTGCCGCTTACTAATACCGTGATTATAATGTATAGAGTGATTCTCAATACACATTATGCTGCCATAACTACAAAATGAAATATTCATGTAATTATGTTACATACACAAGTTGGAAATGTATACATTCATGTCGTTTTTATGATAATTAGCTAGGCAAACGGGCAGATGATGAAAACTGACGCTTATGAACAAAAGTTAATAAGTCAACCGGGGCTAGCTCTACCTATCTCATCACCTGTCCTGAGCTCTTGCCCTGCCCTCCGAAACACACCGGTGGCCGGTAGACCGGTGGATGATCAGTGAGACCAACATCTTGCTTGTGTCTTCCCTGAAACAGCATTGCTGTGCTTCGGAGTGAAGAGCAATACAGGCAGTCTAATTACATCATTATATTAGGCCACACATAAATGAGCTGCCCGGGCTAATTTCAGGCAAACTGTTTGATTTGGCTCTCTCTAAAACGGGTCGATATATTTTGACGGGACTTTCACTGGCAGATATATCTTCCAGTCCCTTAGTTAGTTAGATACATAATAATCATCAATTCGCATACGTCTGTAAATATAAGTTAACGCGGGCGAATGTACGCGGGTAATAATAATCATATCTATTTAGAGGAGCTTCTAATTATAATTCGCAGTGCGGTCCATCAAAAAAATATGCGTAGTGTCGTTCAGTCCCGCTGCAGTCTACCGAGTGTGAAGCGTACCTTAACTCTACCGAGTGTGTAGCGTACCTTAACTCTACCGAGTGTGAAGCGTACCTTAACTCTACCGAGTGTGTAGCGTACCTTTACTCTACCGAGTGTATAGGGTACCTTTACTACGATGATGTTAAATGTCATCGGTATTGAAAAATACAGCGTTTTATAACAAGTGTGTCAACCACCTCGGCGCTATCTCCAAGGGAGTGATTAAGCATGTCTGACAGATAATAGACATTTACGCCTTTTTATCAGTAACATATTTCTATATTTATATTGTATAATATTATCATTCACCAGCCTGGGATTTGCTATTAGACCGGTGAGTGGCCGCGAACAAGAGCGGTGGCAAGTTTTGGGACATTTTTTTTTTACTGTCTTAGAAATGCAAAATATTTCTGAATGTCAGTCTAACAGTAAAAAACGTTCTGCAACCGTTTCAGGTTACAGCTTCAAAAATGTGTCCAGTCACGCACACTGAAGAACCGCGGGCTTTTGAGCTGGTTTTATAAAGTGGACGGAATACCATGAAGGGGCCACGTAAGGGAAGCCGCGATCTCGGCTCTATGGGTACCACCATCTTGCTTGTTTTTCTCGTTCTTCTGTGGTGTGGGACAACCCCTCTGTGGAGGTGGCGACGGTCCCCTGAGGGACTGACTAGCCGCCGGGGTGCCCTGTTGCTAGCAGACCCGGGGCATCTCACCAAAGGCGGCATTGGAGGCACTCGCCGGGTTTTAGTGGGTAGAGCTGCGTCTGGGGAGACCCACTACCGGCGGGACGCCTATGTGCATTTCCCGGCGTTAAAGATAAAAAAAGTGGACGAATAAAGGCTGATGATGATGGTATAAATGTATTTTCCTAGATTATGGGTGTGTACATAAGTGATAATATAAATTATCTATTGCCGTCACGTGAATACATATTATGAGACGGAAATAACACGAACAACAACCAACTAAGAGACGTGACTAGTGCCTACATAAGTATAAATATTTACTTATTTTTCAGGTCAACAAAAAGGCACAGAACAAGGATCGTTCTTTCCCCTGAATTTATAGCTTTATAATATAGCTTGTATTTGTATTCTTCTTTTCTATGTCGACTTTGAATTAGCCTTTTGAACTTACCTTATTATATCGTTAGCTAACAAAACATAGAATTGCGTCTATATTTTGTTAGTTAGCTAAAGTATTGTTCGCCAAATAGGATAGGTAAGTTTTATGAATACCACTATTTAATCAGAACAATATTTATACGCTCGGAAAAAATTAAAATTTACATTTTAATTTAAGAGATTAGATTTTTTATTCTATCAGAATCTTCATCCTTTTTTGTCCACTGCTGAACATAGGCCTCTTCCAATGAACATCCCAACGGATCTGCCTCTAATAGCAAAACTAGTTTCGCTGTAATTTAAATTTCGAAATTCCTTATACCAGATATTTGTGGACCTTAGCCTGAAAGATCAAGTTACGAAAACTATCAGTAAAATAAGCAATAGTGTTGATACAAACGAGTTTCGTCTTCTAGACACGTCCGACGTGTCACACAACAGTTTGGTAAGATCATGCAACCGGTGACATAATGTGAAAACGGGGTCAATGTCAAGGTCTCGTCAATTTCACTTCGCGAACCGTAAACTCGTAAAATATTGCCGGGAAATCGGTAATGATGGTCACTACTATGACATCATCATCAGCCTTTATCCGTCCACGGAATATGGACCTCCCTTAATGAACGCCATGAACGATCCCTTGCCACTCTGAATCTGAAAGAATCTGGTATTACCGGGGTCAGTCTGTCGCTGTTTTTCACTTCCAAAAGACTGTTCTAAAGTTTTGTAAACATGTTGACTCACATATAACATTCACTGGATTATTAAATTAAACAACCCTGGAGTATCCGCCATAAACAATATCTAGAAACTTCGGCCAAATTGGTACCTACGTGCTGACTTTTTGTGTGATAAGTATGCATGCCTCGTGTGGACTCGGCTTCGCTTCTCGGAATATGAACCATATATCTAGCCTCAATCATTAAAAAAGCTACGAGCTTTTTTTGTTTTAGTTTAGTGTTTTAGAGTTCCGTGTCCAAAGAAACCTTCAAAGGCCTATGATTACTAAGGCTCCGTTGTACATCTTTCTCAGCGACTTTTTATGTAGTGTATGTTTACTATAAATCACGGAGATAATTTTATTACATCATTATAACAAAAAATATAATGTGATGACAAGAAACAAGTGTAAAATGGTCGTCCTGATCTTCAAATTTAATGACCGACTTCAAAAAAGGGGATGTTCTTTTTTTACTGTATGTAAGTATATTCTTCGATATCTCCTTCAATTTTTGACAGGTTTTTGAAACTTTTTTCATTAAAAGGGTGCATAGGTGCAAATGGTTCCATATTGTGGTCCAATTGCCATGATATTCTTAATAATAATAATAATAATAACCCCCCCCAAGGGGATCACCTTGTCGTGGTGGGGGGGCTTACGGGTATTAGGTACTGGTTTAATGGTTATAACATCTTACCACCTTACAATACACCTGCCCAAACCAACGATCCCAAACCCTTTAAAATGGAGAGTCAATTAAAGAGATATAGTTTACGGCCGCTACCCGGGGGTCGCCGGGGTGCATCTGGAGCCGACGCTGGATGCCACAGCATGCGAACCGTTGGCGACAGGGGACTGAGCAGGCGGGTTCCCCTCGAACAAAATATTACAGCCGACCGATCATCTTCACCCTCATCTATTTCACAGTCCGAATCTTCACTCTTCTCTAACATTCCATCACCTTCATCGACTCACAGTCTATTTCGATCACCCAATTCGTCACCTTCATCAACGTATTCATCCCGAACAACAAGGTCAACAGCTGTTGTGCAGGAGGCATCCGCCACCAATCCTGCACCCACTGTTGGCTATTCTCGTGCGCGAAAAAAATGGACCGAAGATATGAATAGCTTCATATGGCGCACATATTTATTAATTACAAAGTGTGAGACGACGCAGATGAACAATTACCTTGAACCTTTACACCGAGAATTTGACAATAGATATCCCGAAATGAAAGCAACACGACAACGCATAGGAGACCAAAAAAGAGCAATTTTAAGACAAAAACTATTATCACAAAACATATTAGAACAAATAAATGCTGATGTAAGAGAACAAATACAAACTGAAAACTTTCAAACAGAATATCATTCATACACATCCACACAGCACTCAAATCACTCTGTATATCCAACGAATACACCATCTCAAACAAACACCGCTTCCAATAATAGAATTAAATGGTCAAAAGAACTAAATGACGAAATAGTTAGATGTTATTTCGAAGTAACTGAATTAGAAATGTATAAGACTTCTTATCGGAAAAAGCTGCACGAACTTTTTATAGCGAGACACCCACACCTATCACACTTAACAGAACAGAGAATTGCGGATCAGAGAAGGCTTATATTTAATAATAGGATACACGTAAGTAGGATTCAAAGTTTGAAAAAAGAAGTAGAGTTAAAACTCAAGAGACTAAATCACCCTCAACACGAGGTTGAACAAGATCTTTCAATAGCAGGACATCTAAACCAAACCCAACCTGAAGAAACCATAAACACTACACTCACAGAGACGCAAAATCACCAACAAACGTACAATCTCACAGAACCACTCTCCCAACCTCTCACATTTACTTATTTAAATTTAATTCAAGTACAAATCGATGACATAGTTGCTCAAAACATCGAAGTAGAATTTAATAACGCCAAAGAGAGATTCAGGAGCATTGACCCTGAAAAAAGACCATTCATCCCAAAACAGAAAACATCCCGTAAATTTTGTCAAATTGTCCAATATCTCAATAACGTTGTCCTTCCAAAACATTTAAATCACCAATTAGATTTTATTTCTCTTCACACCCTAATCTACTCGGCAGCCTTTACAGCAGCCTCTTGCAATGGCACAAGATTTAAATTAGATCCAAATACCTCCGCAAATAGTCGAAACAAAAAACCAGCCTGGCAAAGAAGGATTGAAAGTAAAATAGATAAATATAGATTAGAAATAGGCAGACTTACACAATTTATAGCAGGAAATAGGAACCGAAAAATAGTAATAACTGTAGAAGAAATAAAGATTAAATACAAAACTCACTCACAACACGAAGAACCAAATACGGAACCACAGCATTTTCTTGACACCTTGAAACAAAAATTAAATGCAGCTTCCAATAGACTCAAAAGATACCTTACTTGCACGAAACGAAAACAACAAAACTCTACTTTTACAAATAACGAAAAACAGTTTTATAGAAGCTTGAACAACCATCAACAAAACAATAAACCCGCTGAAATTCCTTCACCACAACATCTACAACAATTTTGGGCAAATATTTGGGAAAATCCTGTGCAGCATAACAGTAATGCCGAATGGTTAAACAAAATAATATCCCACAGGGCACATATTAATCAAATGGATTTTGAAAACATTCCCATACAAACATTCACGCAAATCGTCAAACGCACACACAACTGGAAAGCACCAGGCTCTGATAATATTCACAACTATTGGTACAAAAAACTCACTAGTACACATCCATTCATCCACGATTATATATGTCAATTCATACAATCACCACACATTATGCCAACATTTATAACACGCGGAATTACATACATGCTATCAAAAGGATCAGATACAAAAAATCCTGCAAATTACAGGCCAATTACCTGTCTACAAACTATATATAAAATCATTACTGGATGTATCAGTGAAATAATTTACTATCACCTAGACCAACACAGCATACTAGCAGAACAACAAAAAGGTTGCAGAAAGAACAGTCAAGGGTGTAAAGAACAGCTAATAATAGATGCAATAGCAATGAAACAAGCACAAACTAAAAACAGAAACATTCACACAATGTACATTGATTATAAAAAAGCGTTCGACTCTGTTCCTCACAGCTGGTTACTTTATATTCTGGAACACTACAAAATACATCCCAACTTAATTTCATTTCTGAACACAGCCATGCTTCAGTGGGAAACAAAATTAAAGTTAGTCGATAATAACATCTCATTAACCACTGAGCCGATTAAAATTCAAAGAGGTATCTTCCAAGGCGATGCTCTCAGTCCATTATGGTTTTGTCTAGCACTCAATCCTTTATCTGAATTATTAAACGACACCAAGATTGGATTTAAATTGAAATATCACAACACATATCACACTCTCTCACATCTCATGTATATGGATGACATAAAAATCTACGCAACTAATAACACTGAACTCACACAACTAGCAGACATCACACAATCATTCTCCACAGACATACAGATGCAATTTGGTGTAGATAAATGTAAAATACATTCCATTATTCGCGGCAAATCACAACACAACACATACACACTTTATACAGGTGAATCAATTGAGCCCATGGATGAACATAGCACATACAAATATCTAGGTTTTCATCAATCCAAACAAATACAGCAAAAACAAACTAAAATTGATTTGACCAGCAAATTTAAGTCTAGACTCAACCAGATTTTACGAACACAACTCACATCACGCAACAGTATAAAAGCCATAAATACCTATGCAATACCAATACTCACGTATTCTTTTGGAATTATAAATTGGTCTCAGTCAGATTTAGTAAAACTCCAGCGTATGATCAATACCCACATGACCACTCACAGAAAACATCATCCTAGATCATGCATCCAACGCTTGACACTACCACGTCGAGAGGGAGGAAGAGGCCTCATCGACATACAAAATTTACACAACAGCCTGATAATTAAACTGCGAAGTTATTTCTACACCAAAGCTGAACACACAGATCTCCATAAATACATATCCAACATAGACAAAAAACTTACCCCACTTAACTTGAATGACCGAAACATGCAATTAAACGTAACTACTAGACAAGAGAAAATAGACGACACAAGAGAAGTGGTCACAAAAATCCTTGCACGGAAGACACTTTGCCGACCTCAGCCAAACACATGTCGACAGAGAGGCTTCGAACGAGTGGCTGCGGCGAGGAGAGCTCTTCCCGGAGACCGAGGCTTTTATGATCGCCATTCAGGATCAAGTGATGGACACCCGAAACTATCAAAAGCATATCATCCGATTACCAAACTTGCCAACTGATTTATGTAGACGATGCCATAGTAGTGCTGAAACAATTCAACATATCACCGGTGCTTGCAAGTCTATTGTCCAAACCGACTATAAACATAGGCATGACCAAGTGGCAGCTATAGTTCACCAGAACATAGCCCACAAATATTCTTTCATTCCACAAAAAGTAGCATATTATAAATATCAGCCTAGCACTGTTTTAGAGAACCATTCGTACAAAGTTTATTGGGATAGAACAATAATAACAGATAGAACCATACATTATAATAGACCGGACATAACTATACTCGACAAAACCAACAAAATAGTATTTATTATAGACATAGCAGTATGCAACACCCATAATCTCCTTACCACACACACAGAAAAAATGACAAAATATATAGATCTGGCTACCGAAATAAAAAGACAATGGGAAGTAGATACGGTTAAAATCGTACCCATAGTCATATCCACAACAGGCGTCATCCCCAGCACCCTCCAGACCAATCTCAATATACTTCAAATCCCCAAATCCACCATTACACTCATTCAGAAAGCAGTTATCCTTAATACATGCCGTCTCACACGCAAATTTCTCCAAAATTCATCATCAACTTAAGCTGGCACACTTGGCATTGCCCGTGTGACAGTTATCTCATCACCCCCTTAAACAGGGAGAAGAAAAACAAAACAAAACATAATAATAATAATAATATATATTTATTTGTGACACATAGGTGAAATGATGGTACAGTTTAAATATTAATTAAATGTTTCTCTATGGTCTGCCTTTTAGGCTTACAAATATGTTGCAAAGTCAATATTAGGTACACAATCAGTCTAAGTCATATTATAGAATATTTAACACAATTTAAAATATTATTTTACTAAAGTCAAGATAGAAAAATGTCAAATTATAGAGTAAGTACTTATATAAATTATGGAATTTTATCATTTAAAAAGTCAGTAACATTATAATACACCCGGTCCAAAAGTAAATTTATTATATTTTTCTTAAATTTGTCGGCATTTAAGTTTCTCCAAGTCATTGGTAATTTATTAAAGATCTTCGGAGCCATACAATATATACTTTTATTCATTAATGTTGTGTTACATTTTTGTAAACATATTCTACTGTTATCTTTTCTATTTCGAATTACAATATCAGAGATACGACTAAATAAATTACTATTATTTTTAACAAACATAGCGCTTTCCAAAATGTATAGTGACGGAAGTGTTAGAATCCTATATTTCTTAAAAAATGGCTTGCAACTATCAGTATAATGAAGTTTAAACATAGATCTGATACATCTCTTTTGTGCTTTAAATGCTAATTCTTTATGTGTTGAATTACCCCAAAATATAACGCCATATCTTAAATGACAGTCAACTAGTCCATGATATGCCATGAGAAGAGAATTTGTTTTGACTATGGGTGCAAGTTTATTCAAAGCAAACGCTGACTGGCATAATTTTTTATTTAAACTTTCAATATGCCCCTTCCAGTTTAATTTACTATCAATATTTATACCTAAAAACTTTGTCATTTGAACTTCATTAATAATATTACCATTATAATCTATAGAAGGATGAACAATATTCTGGCGTTGACTAAAGTACATTATAACTGTTTTGCTTAAATTAATTTTCAAATTATTGTTTTGAAACCAATGAATTACACTCGCCAAAGCAATATTAGTGTCGTGTATAAAGTCATAACTATTTCTGCACGGTATGGTCACAGTACTATCATCAGCAAATAAGGTAATTGGATATTTTATCATTTGAGGCAAATCATTAATATATAAAATAAAAAGGAGTGGACCTAATACACTCCCTTGAGGAACTCCATATTTGATTTCACGTATTTGAGAAAAATGTATATTTTCATATTTAGAGTTTGAATTTAGTGTCGAAATAGCTGTTAATTGTTTTCTATTGGTTATATATGATTCTATCAGTGCTAACACATTACCTCTAATACCATTTAATTCAAGTTTCTTTAGGAGAATTTGATGGGATACATAATCAAAAGCTTGTGTCAGATCGCAAAATATAGTGCAAATAGGATTATTTTTGTCAACGTTTAAGTGCACATTGTGTAAAAACTCATATATAGCCATATTTATTGTTTTATTTTTTATAAATCCATTTTGCTCATGGCATAGTATATTGTTTTTTTCTAAATAGTTATATATTTGGTTCGCAATATATTTTTCAATAATTTTGGAAAACACGCTATTTAGTGATATCGGTCTATAATTGTCCATAATTTCACGACTATTTTTTTTAAATAATGGTTTTACAAGTGAAGTTTTCAAGTCATCGGGAAATACACCTTTACTTATACATAAATTAATAATATGACTCAACGGAGTACATATTGTTTCAGAAACTGATTTTACAATTTTGGTAGATATACCGTCAATGCCTACACTATTTGTGTTTTTTAGCGATCGAATTATATTTAATACATCTTGTGGAACACAAGGAGCTAAAAATATAGAATTTAAATTGTTATTTATTGTATTAGTTATATTTACACCTGATCCCATCAAAGGGTCAATTTTGTCAATAAAATAGTTATTAAATGCATTTGCTATCTCTTTTGGATTAGTCACCATTCTATTATTATATTTAATTTTAGTAATTGGTATTTGCGGTAAATTATGAATTGATTTATTTATTAATTGCCATGTCACTTTTGATTTGTTTTTTGATTTTGCTATTTTATGTTCATTTTGTACGCGTCGCATGAGATTTATAATTTTTTTAAATAATTTTGTATACTTTTTAAATGTTAGTTTATTTGTTTCTGTTGGCTTTTTTCTAAATTCCCATAGTAATTGTCGTTTCTTTTTGCTGCATATTTTTATACCATTTGACACCCACATCGGTTTTCTTTTTGTTTTAATAGTTAATAACTTATATGGAAAACATAACGTATACAATAATTGAAATATATGTATAAAGGATTGGTAGGCAATATTTGGTTCATTTGTATTAAAAGTTTCATTAAAAGAAAGTGATTGTAAATAGTTTTTAAATTTTAATTTGTTGTCTTTATTGTAATCACGCTTAAATGTACGCCAGTAATTTAAAACACAACTTTTTTTTTACGGGGCAAATAAATAGTTGAGCAGTATGATCAGAAAGAGCTAATTCCAAAACTTCCGCCCTATAATTATAATTATTTGGAAAATTATGCACAAAATTATCAATACACGTGTTGCTCTTAATACGAGTTGGCACATTTAAAGCTAATTTACAATTATAACTCATAAGAAGACTTTGAAATTCTGTAGAATGGTTATTTGTTTTTAAGATATCAATATTAAAATCGCCTGCTATTATAATATTTCTATTTGATTTTTTTGTTACAATTTCTAATAAAAATTGGAGTTTTTCCATACAAATATAAAAATTACTAGGACTCGGGATTCGATATATACATACAATTATGATTTTATAATCTACGATTTCAATCGAACAGCATTCAAATGCACCGACTATCGACAAGTTTTTAATTTGATGTAATTCGTTTATATGAATTCCATGACGTACTAATATACAAGCACCGCCCCTTTTTGTTTCTTTTCTACTAAAGCATGCAGCCAACTGAAAGTTTGGTATATTTAAAAACGTTTCATAATCTGCCTGCATAAAATGTTCAGTGATACAGAGTACATCTACATTAATGTTCTTGTCAGACAGTTCATTCAGGGCGATTGATAAGGCATCTGACTTGTTAAGAAGTCCCGCTATATTTTGATGCATCACACATATATTTTTATTCCTGAAAAAAATCAGTGTTGTCTGTTTCTTCTGTTGGCGTTTTTAAGTTATTTTCATTATATTTATTTATTTCCTTGATACATTTATAAATATCTTTAAATATTACTCGTAATGCAGTATTGTTTATAGTACCAGACTTTTTAAACATAGTGTAATCATATGCCAAATTAAGATTTGAATCAACAAAGTAAATGTGATTGTTCGTGAGCACATCTAAGTATAAAAGGTTATTAAATGTTTCAATTCTCCAATTATATAAATTAGTAAACTTTCCAATTTTATATGTTGGCATACAGACAATTATATTTGTGTGTTTAATATTTTGTAACGTTTCTCTTATATAAAAAATTAAGTTAAAATAATCATATGTCAATTTAAAATCTTTTTCTCCTAAAAATATAATACAGTAATCACTAGCTGTAAATTTTTTAAGCTTTTCCTCTATACCATTCAGCATATTTTTTATATTTCCGTACGATGTTAGGTAATGACATAAATCAAATTCATTCGATAAAATGTTTTTCGCGATAGATAGCACACTATTTTTGCTGTCGCAACTTAAAATACATATTTTATTAAGTTTTTGTATATTTTTATATTGATGATTTTCAATATATTTTTTTGACTTATAATTAATATCTTTTTCTTTTAGTTGACTTAGTTGATTTTCTATTTGTATTGTGTCACTTAGTCTATCTGTTTGAGTTTGTTTTGTTTTTATATTTTGCGATATATTTCCAACATTATTTTCACATTTTTTATTTTTTATTAATAATTGCTTATTTTCTTCGCGTAAATAATTATTTTCGGCCGTAAGTTTTTCTATTTGTTTATTGGCACTATCTAATTTCATAATAAGTTTATCAATCTCATGTTTATATTTAGTTTCCTCATCATCGTCATCAGATATACATGGTAAGCTACTACTATCGCCATCTAGTGTCAAGTCAGTTACTATACTATCTTCCTCAGTTACATTTTTACGAGTGCGTCTTATTGTAATATTTTCTAAGAAATTCATTTTGCTCATATAGAATTTTATGCAACAAATTTATTTAAAATAATGAAAAAAGTTTCGACTTTAAGGAAGATTTGAACTCCGTTTGATTGAGACTAGGAGGATGCAACACTAACCATTAGACTAGTGTGTCTTCACAACTAAGTGCGAAATATTGAAATATAACTTAGTACAAGGATAATATTTTGATCGTTGAGTTTTATTTAAAAACAACTTTTTTTTTTTTAGTTCACCCGCACTCACTTTTCTTTTCACTTTATTGTTATTAAATGGTCACTTTTTTATTTGATAACGTTAGTACATTAAAATTAGTCTTTACTTTTTATTTTAAACCACTTTTTATAACGATTAACCGAAAATTTATTTTAAAAACTGAATAATTTTACGGATCAGATGTTTCTTTTTGTTATTCTTGTACGTAATGTTAAAATATATGGTACGGAACCCTTTATATGTTAATTTTTAGTGGGCAGACGGCACGTTTGAGGCCGGAACCTATGAGCCAATATCGATAAATAACGTCGGCGACCAGTGTACCGTGAGACATTACAGAGGCGATAGTCCAGCGAAATCGACTCTTTCAAACAAAACAATTTTCTTAATTAACCAACCGTGATCTTGTTCTATATTTATTTATGTCAACCGGCTAGTCGAGTGGTCACACAACGAACATTATACGAGTCGGTGCGGGTTCTAATCCCAAAATATTTTTTTCTATGATTATATTATTAGCTATATTTGCATCGCCGTCCGCCTGCTGCCTTAACGTACAACTTTGTTACCGGGGTTCTCACGTGTCCTCAGAGTACACAGAGTTTCACTGCAAAAATAGGCTACATTAGCCATCTCCGATCGCATCAGCGCTGAATTCTCTGCCAGGAGTCATTAGTGAGACAAATCATCATCATCATCATCCTATTTGTACCGAGTCAATGTATTTTTACGTGTAACATAAGTTCTTACGCACTTACACCCGGTTTCTGAAACGTTGATTAAAGTGTACGTCAACTAACATAGCTGTTAATGGCGGTTAACATACGATTCGAGAGTCAAATTTGACAGCTTTTCATTGTAGTTGTTATGTCAACTGACAAGCTGATCTAATTATCTAATTTAACCATGCTTCTAGCACCTCATTTGACACTTAACCGGTTTTACAGTTGATTAGTTAATTTTTGCGTTGATCAGCCTTTCGGAAACCGGGCGTTAGTAGAAAGATACATTAATTATTCGACAAAAACAGAAGACACATGAAGAGATACACAGAGAAAATACTTTGCATAGCACACTCACGAAGTAAGATGATGATGATGATGATGATTGTGGTTCAAAGATATACTGAGATTTCACCAGTCTGTGTCCACTTTTTGGAGTCTCGTGGTATATTAATTATATAATATTATATCGGCCAAGGAGAGGAAGTACTGCTATCCACAAAATAGTTAGACTTTTTATTTTGTCAAAAAAGCTCTGCTTTTCTCATACAAATAAATAACTAAAACTCAATATTTTGTCACTGAAGTAATAGTAATTCAAACAACCAATAATCTGTATGTAGATTCCATCGGGCAATCATACATAGATGGACATTAATTGACCAATCAGAGCACTGTAGCGGCCCAGCGTCACTGTACAAATATGACGGACTATGTTTAATGCAATTTTCAGATGGATGTGCTCAGTCTAGTGAACGCACGGGTGAACTTTCTGGTGCTAGCACGATTGTTATGGCTAGCTCTGGGTGAACTGATGCGCTGGCCCAAATAGTTGATGAACTGCACACACCTTCACAAACTTTCAAATTTCACAAGGCATGCGCAGATCTCTCACGTTTTCCTTCACCGGTGAGCCAGCGATGATCATGTGTTCGGTTGCACTTAGAAAATTTGAAAAATTAATTTTAAGGCTCCACAGGGAGAAGCTCTTACTCAAAAGCTGAGCCATAACTGGACCATCATCGCTCATTGACTATTATTTAATTTTCATTTATCATCCGTCATTATCAGCCGTTATTCTTCCAATGCTGACTTATTATATAACTATACTTATTATATAATATATATAACTTATTTTTACTTTAAGAAAATTGCTACAAGTCATATAAACTGGGCCGACAGGTCTGTTTACCTATGGTTAATTCCATAATGATTTCGTATTCAGGGTTCTCTGAAACGTGTGTTTGTTGCTTGTTTTAGAATTTTCTAGCCGCTTCTATTTACGAGTACGTAGAGATAATTGCATGTTTTTAAACATACTACGAGGCAAGTAAATTGTGTAAGCGTGTTTTTGTAAGAGCGAGGCGTTAGCGGCAAATATGCATGCCTCTGCGCGGTTGCAGTAGGTTTTTTAAATTAATCATCAATTTGACAGAGATCAAGAAATTGATATACATGACTGATATCGTTCTTAAAAAATCTAATATTATATTATACATTTCTCATGTCACAACGTTTGTTCCCATACGGCTAAACCGATTTTTATAAAAACTTGTGTGCATATCGGGTAGGTTTGAGGATCGGCCAATATCTATTTTTCATCCCCTAAATGATATAGGGAACCTACCCCAAGAATATATTTTTTTATTTTATTGATAAATTTTTTAAAGTTAAAAGCTTAGAGTTGAATTTTAAAAACTTATTTTTACATTCGATAGCTCAATCATTAATAATTAAAGCTAGTTCTCCACTTAACGATTACCTGTATAATTCTTATGTTAGCGAGGCCGAACGTCTGAAGTTTGTCTGACATTTCGAAGATTAATGAATTGATTTTTATTTCATTGTTAAGATGCAAATTGATGAATTTTAATAGTAGGTACTTATTTGCTCAAGCGGTAAGTAACTAAAATTATAATACTATTATATAATATACAAAAGCTATCAATTATATTTTAAATCTTCTTTCGATTCGATTCGATTTCGATAATCTTTGTTATCGTCTATTGTTTTTTAATGGTTATGTGGGTTGCAATCGTTATGAAAAATAATCATTGCGAAATATATCGTGGTTTATTAAGTTCTTTACACTTCCGACATTACTAAGAAACTTAGGTTTATTTAGTCAAGGGGGAAATAAAAATCACCTTTAAAGACTTTGATACTTATCAAGTATTGGTGCACGAGGGTGATCACGTAACGTCATTATTCTATGAACAACGTATTCTATAATTATTGCCTTTGCTCAAAACGATGTAACTAATGGGATAAGCTCGTGTGATTAATTGCAAAAATTAAAGTAAATAATAATAGAGCTAGGCGTACCATAGATCTCTACCCACGTGTGGCCAGGATCAAGAGCGATAACCACCGACCCTTTGATTGACTCTCAAGTAGCTCACGTAATACTACAAACTGCCTGCCTTCAGGGCTGCAACTAATTTTATCGGAATGAGGAGTTGAAAATAATTAATATGAGGTCTTCATTTTAATCTTCATTCTTCATTTACTTTTAGATTCAACTTTACTGATATACTACAAAAGTTTTGGTTGTTACGTTAACTTTAACTTTTTCTTAATATAATATCAATCTAAACTACGTATAAAACTGGAGAACACAACAAGTTTTGAATTCTTTTAATATTTATAGTATATTTGGTGATTTGTATGCTAGTTACTTAATTACTCGTTACTGACTCCATTCATAATTTTTTTGCACACATAAAGGACGTTCAAGAGATACTTTTTATGCGGGCAATATATATTTGCATATACAGGAGGTTCCCCCTGTCTCGATCATGTTGACAATTTTATGTGTCTGTAAAACTCCATGCAGTCTGGAGCTAAATGAGTTTAGCCCACACAGCTGTATTACCAGTTATCTCAAAGACCACTCACACCACTGCAACTTGTCCTCTGTTAGCACGACTCTAATAAAATACTACCGGTAACTAAATCAATATTGAGAGAAAACAAAAAACTCAGTGATACATGGCGCTGACGTCTAAATATGGCTGTTAAATATAAACGATAAAACGAAACAAGTGCGAAGCTATACGATATGTGGGGTTCCGTAGGATATTTTCAAAATGTATTTTAATTTTATATTAAACACAATTACATACGTTATATATGCAAAAGACACAAGCATATTGAATTAGTGGACAGACCGAGAAACAGGCGACAGATGTGGAATAAAGGACCAATAAAATGCAATGCCGCAATGAAAGATGGTAAATTATAACTGTAGATCAGATTGTGATATTTCTGGCCATCGCAGTGTGAGTGGCAGCATCTTTCCATTCATATAAGGCATTGGTCCTATTTCATCTCGCAGTTGGTAATAAATTGTTCAATATAAACTTCTAAAGACAAAATTCTAATTTATTCTCTTAATAAATTTTTCTTCTTCTAATAAATTTCTCGTATACATGACTTGGACATGCGATTAATATTATTTCCAAATGTTAATATAATATTTGCCTGAGTTAAAAAGATATATAGATGTTTGAATTGCTTTAATATCAATAATTCTCCAACGTGATATCTGCTAATAATAAATGATAAGAAGATAAAAGCTTAATAATACATACAATATTAAAACTATATAGTTACCTATATTGAATTTAGCCTTATCTATGCCGTGCGAGTTGGAAAAATTACCTTCGTTTACCTTTTTGCAGTTATATTAGTAAAATACATGCAGATATCAAAGTACTGATGTAAGTTAATCATTATAAAAAAATACTTTCTACGGATGTTTTTCCGATCTATTAGTATATAAAATTGTGATTAAAACTATAAAACATGACTAAATCCGTAGAATAGCTATAATAAGTCAAGTTTAACTTATATAGTACTTTTATAGTAGCATATTATGTGTTTATTTCTATTGTGACAACGCAAGTGTGCATAAATTTTTAAATAATTAATAACACACACTTAAAAAAAACATACCATCGTCTGATACTTTATTGGAAGTTGTCAAAACATATACCTACTTTCCTTTAAAATATATGCGGTTTTCCACATTAACCGGTTGATCCCTAAATCGCTCATATAAACCTGTTCTTGATGGAGGGATATGTCGTAGCGTTAACGAACTGTATCAACAATCGATATTAATTATCACTTCGAGTTCTTTACAACGTACTTACTAGTCTTTGTTGGATATTAATATAATCAAATCTAGAAGAATCATAAACCCTACTATCTTACATCTATACTTCTATACTAATATTATAAAGAGGAAAGATTTGTACCTATTTTTGTATGTTTGTATGTTTGTAATGAATAGGCTCAAAAAGTACTAAACCGATTTCAAAAATTCTTTCACCATTTGGAAGCTACATTATCCACGAGTAACATAGTCTAAATTTTATTCTGATAAAAATAGGGTTCCGTAAGATATTTTGGTTTTTCGGACACAAGGTGTAAAAAATGTTATTTCGCGTACTAAGATACCGTTGTAAATCTTAGTTGCGGGCAACAGCTAGTTATATTATAAACGCGAAAGTTTGTATGTACGGATGTTTGTTACTCTTTCACGTAAAACCACTGAATTGATTTAAATGAAAATTTACAATAATATAGCTTATACATTCAGAATACATAAATACGTAAATAGCACGAGTGTGAAACCGCGAGGTAAACATGAAAAATATAATTTTTTTAATTAAATTAATATACAAGTATATTTAATACATGTCCATTATGATAAAAGGTTTTAGCATTACCTTCGTTTTATGCAAATGCTATCATTATTGTTTGAATGATCTTTTTAGAACGACTTGAGTTTTTATCGTCCGAGCAGACTAGCGGGCGATATGGCCTGAACCGGTCCGAGCTAGCCCTGCTTAACAAAAATAGATAAGTGAATCTAATTACGTTTTTTTACTAAGTTTTTTATTATTGTATGTTTGAATTGTAAATACGAATTTGATCATGAGATTCATAGGCGCGTGCACTGCTCAGTAATAATGTGGATATAACTTTTAATAAATCTTTATATAGCCAATTGCCGTATAAAATAGCCACTTGTTCTTTTATGTTATTTGGATTGGCAAAAGGGCAGACGAGCGTGATATTAAGTGGTCACCGTCACCCATTAACATAGTTAATCAGAAATTAGCTAATCATTCATGTGTAACCTACCCTGAAGAATAGAGTATCAATCCTTTATGTCCCACTGCTGGGCACGGGTCTCCTCCTAGAAATCAGGCTTGAATAGGCCACAGTCCACCGATGCGCTAGTACAATGCAGGTTGGTGAACTTCACATACCTTCAAAGACTTTCAATCTCATCAGGCATGCAGGTTTCCTCACGATGGACCATCTTCACCACTGGACCATCGTCGCTCTCCTCGACCTCGCCCCGAGAGATAGCTCGACCATAATATCACAAATGGGTAAAATATATTTCGGATCGGATTATAGTTTAAAAACTATTTCCTATACATATCCTATACTAAGACTAAACTTACAAGAATTACCTCTTTGTTATTTTAGAAATGATGAAATATTATCATCTTCATCAGCCTCTATCCATCAACTGAACATAGAGAAGATAATCTCCATGCCAGACGGTCTGTGCCTCCAGCCTTCATGGCGTTCATGGGAGGCCTATGTTCAGATTTCGGGTGCGTAGGAGGTGTTGCTTAATGCGTCTCCAGTACCGTGATCGTGTTGGGCCTAGTATGGAAACCTGGGCCCAGTAAAGCACAGCAGTCGTGACGGTGGCCGTCAGTCTCCCCTTACATACTGACCTCCACCGGGGCCAGCCTGAAGGCTGCTGTGGTTTTAGTTTGGGCAGGACTCCTTCAGGTGTCAGTGTCTTCCCCACCATGGTTCAGGCCTTTTCGTGTCGGTGAGGCTCAGTAGCCTCGGGTGAGTCAGCACTTTGAGCGAAGCGAATAGTGCCGAGTGGGCTCTTTGTATCCCTCTTATAAGAAGAGGGGACAAAAGAGCAGGGAGCAAGGGGCGAGGATGGGAACCTCGCCTCATTGTGCTGTCCCGACGTTGGGAGGGGTTATTCTGTGGTGCGGGATAAACCTTCTGTGAAGGTGGCGTCGGTCACCCGACTGACTAGCCATCAAGGTACCTTGTTGCTAGCAGATCCGGGGCACCTCACCAAAGGCGGCATTGGTGGCACTCGCCGGGTTTTAGTGGGTAGAGCTGCGTTCACTTACCAGCTTTCGGGCGTAGCGAGTCCCACATACCCGCCTGGAAAGACACACTCCTACGCGGGAGTCTAAGAATATTTCCCGGCGTTAAAGAAAAAAAAAGTGTGAGTCTAATATATAGTCAGGATTTACCCGAATATTCTGGCTACATCCATAAAGTATTTCCCTGCGTTATAAAAAAGTCATTCCGATGAAATATGTAGCTATGATTTCTGAAGTCTTTATACATTACATTTATTCGGTAATTATGTTCTTTGAATTTCATCTTTGTTCTCCACACAAAAACTTACCAAAGAGTGAGTAACACAGCGATTCTCCGCTATTTAAAGCCAAATCGGTAATGCTCGTTTTAATTTACGAAATTATACTTTGTATATGGACGTGATATTAAAACATCCATTGTCAAGCTAGCCCTTGACATTTTATCCGTTGAACACCCACGCGAATCTTCAATAAGCATCTGAGATAAGGTTCACGATAAATACATATTCTGTGTGCTACTTAGCTGTTTGTAAGTTCGTTGTTTTAGGAGTTAGTTCTAGTAACATGTAACATGGATAATAGTTGCTTCATCGGTAATTTGCTCGTCTTGATGTTGAGTAGCACTTAATACTACTTACCGATAATTCCACAAGCCAGCAATATTTTGGACGAATAAATCAACAGACCTTAAGAAAAATACTGCTTTATATGCATTGTATATGCTTAGAAATAAAAATGTTTTTTTTGTTTATTTATTTTAAAGATTGACCTGTTCTAAGGGGGAGACGTCTATCTGTTTTAGCTTAAATATTCAACATCGTCATCATCATCATCAACCTTTATCCGTCCACTGCTGAACATAGGCCTCCCTTAATGAACGCCAAGACGACCGATTCCTTGCCACTCATATCCAACACGGACCTAACTTACACCACGGCCACCTACTACTGCTCGGAGATCATCTTCCCATCTGGCACCGATCTTCATCTACCTAAACACGGCCTCCACTCTTGAACCATATCAAATATTACAAAGGAAAATTTATATTTTTTTCAATTTTGTTTCAATAAAATAAAAAAAGAATAATTTTGAAATAAATCAATTCAGAACCTTTTTAAATTTACGTAAGTATATTTAGTTCTCATATATCTCAAATCTAGCGTAACTTTGCCTGTCATGTGTGCGTGCCATTTTCATGATCATATGACGCGTTTGATCGTCGAGTGATGCATGACCGATCGACAACGCCGACTGCAGGTGATTGATCCTGTCTTTAGGTGTCCTTCGACTACACTCAATACACTATATGAGTCAGAATTTGTACGAATTCCGTATACGACGCTGAACGTAATTTTTTTGTGGACTTAAAAAATTACTTAAGGCTTTGATTTTTAAAATATTCATCATCATCAGCTTTTATCCACTGCTGAATTTGCCATTGTCAGGTAGTACATTTTGAAGATTAAATAATTGCAAAAGATGCTTAATATCAAACTAAAACAAGTCCCGCGCTGAAGACATGCATTTTATGCGCAATTTCATTATAATCAGCCTGCATGCTACTAATAAAGAAAATAATGAGCTTCTTGTTATTAAGTACAAAGTTAAACTAAAATATTAAATTAAGTACAGAACTATCATCATCAGGTTGAGTACGTTTATCGCTGGATACCTACTCTGCTACTTTGAATGATGTCTAAGAGCTGAACGTTAAAGGAATAAACTCTTTTTTTTTTCAGATGGATCTATGTTAATGGCCTTATTGGCCCTAATGATTCGTCGCAAGTGGGGTGAGCCGGTTGGTATCACCCAGTGATATAGTAAGTGGGGAGGGGGGGGGGTACCCCCCCAGCCGTGGAGTGTGACTTCCATGGTGTCGGGTTTGTACCTGTGGCGGATCTCTGCCTCACCACCGTCGGATAAATTATAAACTCTTAGTTTTACAATGTTAGTATGGACTATAGATAGTAAATATGCTACAGGAACACACTTCCTCTAGTTACCTAAGCGCTCTGAGAAAATTATAAGTAATTATAAGTACGCTATGTAATATAAGTTTTCCTCAATCGACCCACGATTATATAAGATGTATATTGAAACAAAAGACTAGGAAACCATTTACGTGAATCTCGACTCAAGGATTCTAATATTAATGGCCCACTATAGCCCATAGACAAAAAACCACGCAACACGAACAAAAATTAATTGCTATATAGATAACGTTCTTTGATAGTTTTCAAGATGTAATATTAAGTAATAATACTGATGTTTTTTGTATCGTCGGTGATTTTAATCTACCGCATTTGGTGTGGGAGGCCACTGATCAACTATACTATTCACTCTCATCTTCAAATAGCTTGGATGCGAAAGACAATTTGTTTGTTAACTTTCTATCAACTATTGGTGGGTATCAATATAATAATTTTAAAAATGATCAAGGCCGCATACTCGATCTTTTTATAACTAATAATGAAGTGTGTCATTGCGAGCCTACTCTAATACCCTTGGTTCCTATCGACGGCAAACACCCTCCATTTTCGGCTATCCTTGACCTTAATCTAAATTATAAACCGATGATACGGTCATTAATTAATAAATTCTGTTTTATAGAAGGGAAATATGATTTGATAAATCTGGAAATAAATAAAATAGATTGGGAAGCTCTTTTAACAGAATTATCAATAGAGGATGCCGTTAGTCTGTTTTATGAGAAAATATATGCAATTATTAAAGTTCATATCCCTGAACGTCGTACGAAATCGACCAAGTTTCCTGTTTGGTTCTCAATACCACTTATACACATATTCAAAAATAAAAAAAAGGCTTGGATTAAATGGAAAAAATTTGGTAATAAATTGGACTATATGGAGTTTGCGGATTATCGTTATAAATTTAAAAAATTGTCGAAGGAATGTTACAATAATTATATTGAATCAGTGGAAAAGGGGTTGCGGCATGATATCAAAAAGTTCTGGAAATTCGTCAATAGCCGTAAATGCAAATCAGGTATTCCTAGTGATATGATGTACAGTGATGAACGCTCAGACGATCCCCAAAAGATTTGTAATCTCTTCTCAAGCTACTTTGGTTCAGTCTTTGAAGAAAGCAATGCGAATGAATTTAGTTTGGATGATCTGCCTCCAGCACACCCAAACTGTGAAATAATATCCTTTTTATCTATATCATTGGAAGATGTCACTAAAGTTATTGAGCGCTTAGACATTACAAAGGGCCCTGGTCCTGATGGTTTGCCTCCTTTATTTTTTAAATTAACTGCTCAGTCCATTAATAAACCTGTTCACATATTATTCAACAAAAGCTTACACAGTGGTATAATGCCACAAATTTGGAAAAATGCTAACATTACACCAGTTTTTAAAAGTGGTTCTAGAAATGACGTCACTAACTATCGAGGGATATCCTTGTTGTCTACGTTGCCCAAGGTGCTTGAAAGATTGATTCATAATTCCATATACAATATTTTACATCGCATAATTATTCCCAATCAACATGGATTTGTAAAAATAGATCAGTAGTAAGTAATCTTATGATATATACAAATTTTTTATTTGAAAGCATTGATAATCGGCAACAAATAGATACTGTTTATACTGATTTTTGCAAGGCTTTTGACAAGGTTGACCATCTGCTTCTCTTAAAAAAATTAGCTTTTAATGGGATAAGAGGAAATCTATTGCGTTGGTTTGCTTCCTATATTGAGAATAGAACTCAAAGGGTAGTCATTAATGGATTCGCTTCTAATTCAATTACTGTCAGCTCTGGGGTCCCACAGGGATCAATACTTGGCCCACTTTTATTTATTTTATTTATTAATGATATTGGATGTTGCTTCCATAATGCGAAGTATCTACTATATGCTGACGACTTAAAAGTATATATAAGAATAGATAATTACAACAGTTGCCTTAAATTACAGGCGGACCTTGATAGATTGTCAAATTATTGCATTGAAAATAAATTACAACTGAGTATCTCAAAGTGTAAAAGTATTACTTTTGCCAAAAAATTCAAAATTTTAAATTATCAATATAATCTTTGTAATGTTCCATTGCACAAAGTATCGCTTATAAGGGATCTAGGTATTTTAATGGACTCTAAGCTGCATTTTGATTTCCATGTAGATCATGTTGTCAATAAAGCCTATCAACTTTACGGTTTTGTTATTAGGGCGTGTGCGTCATTTAAACACCCATTGTCGTATCTAATTCTTTTTAAATCCCTAATCAGATCACAATTGGAATATGCAACAGTCATTTGGAATCCATTTTATGATAAGTACACTGATCGTGTGGAAATGGTTCAGCGTAAATTTCTGCGTGTCATTAATTATAGATGCTTTCACAGAAAGTCCTCTTATGATGATTTGCTATCAAAGTTTCAAGTACTCTCATTGGAAAAGCGAAGGCTAGTCTTTGACCAGACCTTCTTATACAAAATTTGTCATAATATAATTGATAGCAACGATTTAAACAATCAACTTTATTTTGGTGTTCCGAGTAGGCCTAACCGTTCGTGCAGCGCTTTGAATTTCCGTCTATTTGTGCCCAAAAGCGCTAAAACAAATGCAGGTGAGCGGGCACCCCTGCGACGTCTTATGCATACATATAATAATAAATTCAATAGAATTGACCTGTTCTCTTTGTCATTACCTTCTTTTAAGAAAGAAATTGTTAGCTATCTCTTTTATCATTAAGTTGATGTATGATGTTTTACCATATTTTGTCATTAATTTCACGTAGGTATTATTTTCATTTCTTTGTTTTTTTTTTTATTAAGACTTAAAATTTTGTATTTCTTTTATTTGCTACTTTGCATAAAAAATTTGTGCTGCAACTACTTTGTTTATTGTTACACTTAAAATTTAAAGTAATTTGAGGATAATGATGTTGATTGTACAACTACACATATGTTTAGTTTTAATATTTTTTATTTTTATCTACTGTACAATTGTTTTTTATCCTGAATAAAATAAAATAAATAAAATAAAAATAAAACAAAAATATATAACTCTTTGTCTATGGCTGCTGCTGATCAAAGAATTTCCATATTGGTTTTTGTTTAATGTAATTATGTGTATAGGCGAGTATATTGTTCTAAAGCCTTATTCGTATCCACGAGAGCATATAATATAAATTCAAAATGTGAAGATCGAAAGTAAAATATTTTTTCACTCAACTGTTTAGAAATCAGCGCTAGATGCATTGATATAGATAATTTGATATTAGTTCTTATTTTATGTATTTTGTTTAATATAATAAATAGATTACATATTTATAGTCTATTTTGTGTGCTGATAGTTTACTTGTGTGTTGGTTCAATGTGAGATTTATAAAATATACTTTGTACATTGAAACAAAACTAAATCTAAAATTATAATAAATAAAAACTAAAATTATATAAATAAAAACTAAAATTAACTATGTACAAAAGTATTACAAATAATATATGGGTCCCAGATCGCTGTCGGCTGGGAACGTTCCCAAAACGCTGGCCGAATTGCCACGTTGGATTGCAACGCTGATGCGTTGCCCCAAATACAGGCCAGCCTTTTGGTCACGTGAGATCCCTATCAAACGAGTTGATATGTCTCGATGAAGCCGGAACGCCTCTGGGCCCCATGGACCAAGAGTCTCGACTCCAAACGCCGAAAATATTCATATATATCATTTAACATGATATTTGCGGCGTTTAAGGTCCTCTTGTCTTGTGAGATATACTTCAGTATTGTCAAGAATTCTTAATCTTGTCAATCCTTCATCGTCAATTGTTACTGTGGTTCATGGTCAATCGTCAATTATTCATCGTCAATCTTTTATATGTTAGCTTTTTTATATGTTAGACGAACGAGCAACATGATGATAAGTAATCAGCGTCACTTCTATACATGCTAGTCAAGTTAACCAGAGACTAACTTTTCTTTCCTTTTTCCTATGTCCTCTTGAGACATTATATTTAAGTCTCAGCGCTAGTTATAATTATAATACACAGCAAAGCTGTGCCGCTGTAACAAGCGGGATAGTGGTGTCCAAACAAACGGAAGCGCGGCACATAACCCTACCACTGATATTAAGATGCATTAAAAAATGTACAGACTATGACCAAATTTTATCTCCTTGGCTGGCTCGACTTCGGCTCTAGCCTCAGTCCGTAGAACCCTTATTTTCAAATGACCATAACTTTACCATTAATATCAATACGTTAAGTATTTGGCACCATGAATATATTTACTTTACAAAATGCTTGTCAGTGTATGTTGTATATTTATTAAATTATCCATATAATAAGTGGTACAGCGTACTTGAGGAACGATTACCTAATCGTCAATATGCATTCCATGTGATACTTTATTGGTGGTTTTCATTATTTTTGCCACAATGCTTGAATGCTTACAAACGTTGGAGGTCAACAAAGGTTTACAAAGTAAAGAGGTCAAACGACAGAGAAGTGTTCACTTTAATGAGCAACGTAAGTTAACTTCGTGAATGAAATCTTAGTATGAAATTTTTAATCATATATTCTGACGAACTGAAATAGGAAAACATGATACTTCCCTGAAGATTTGAATTTCAAGGAAGTGTCTATTTTTAACTTTTTGCTACTAATCCGGAACTATATATGTATTTAAAGTTTGAAATTTTTAGAATCGATAGTGATGTTTCTTATCTAGCGAATTGGGAAAATATATTTTATTCACTTGTCTGGTTAATTTTATATGATTTATTTTATATTTTCGCCGCTGATGCCGCATTCGCGTTACTGTATATTAGTCTTCCGTCTCTTTTGTTTACGCACGAAATTAAATAAAGCTATCTCATTAAAACTATGTGAAATGGGTAAAGCGAGCATGGAAATTATTTTCGGGTGTCTTGCCTTAATGGGAAGTAGTCAATCATTCAATGTCATCTTAAGAAAATATCAAAACCCGACCTAACCAAACAACAAAAATAATTATTACGAATATTCTTCTGTTATTGCTTTACCTGTGCGAGGCTATTGGGCATCTTGAGGATAGATGGCAATCATCATCAGCAATTGGTTTTCGTATACCATGTGGTAGGTACGTCCATAAATCTCCTCCACTCCCACTAATTATAGTATCATATGACTTATTAACTATTTCATCAGGGATCATATGACTGCATATGCAGCATGAGTCATGTAATGCACTCCGTCGTAATAGTGAAAATCACGCTGGATTACCAACTCATTGTTTTCCTCCCCTTTTTTAAGGAAAATTAAATGGAATGGGACTATATTTTTTTAAAGTTTTTATTACCTACATCAAATAAGAACATTAAAAATTGCCTATTTGGGAATAAATCGGGATAAAAAGTATTTTTGTTCAAAATTAGCAAAGTATGAACAACTGCCATGCCACTGTCACAAAGTTTTTCAAATTCTAGTGTAAAGACTTTTCACCATTCGATTTGGTTTTTTTAGGGTTTTGATTGGGGATTTAGGGGGATAAATTTCTGAGTGTTGACAACGCTGAAATCACGCAACAGTCAGCAGACACCCATTTATTAGCTTGACGACTTCGTTGAGAGAATTCACAATTGGTTTGTGTCCACGTTCGTATGTTGCACATTTTATGCGTTTACTTATTAAAATATTGTGTAAAAATAAATATATTATATGTATAATAACTAACCTGGCAAACGTTTATTTGCCAAATATAAACTTATAGTTAAATTATTTTTTGATATTTACACAATAATTACGTAGCAGTATGAGATATACATTACAAACTATTATATATATACCAGTAAAAAAAATATACTATGCAATATCAATCGTTCTTATTTATGAAATTAATAACTTTTACGACCTGTATTACCCAGTTACTAGGTTGTGGAGCTCAGATTGCAATGCTACGTTTAAAATAATGGAATTCGGCCACATCTGGTTAGACTGGAAGCCAAATATAAAGCACCAAATAAGAAGGTAAAAGCCTCGACAGAAGAAGAGAAGAAAAAGGCAACATACATACAATCACATACATAACATATAACATAAAAATGTGTATTCCTTCGCTTTCATTTTGGCTGACAGGTGTTTTTTTATCTATTATAGAAACACATGTTTAGTTAGGTAATGTTAAATAAATTCTAGTGGGTTATTAATCACAAACACGACACCTGCCGGAAAAATTAAACATTGATCGTGCAAGGTAAGGTTTGAACGCAATAGCAGGGCGCCACATCATGTCGAAATCATAATTGCAGTGATATTATATTATGAATATGAGTCATTATACATGTGCCTAAGCCACTATGGACTGGATACTCGAACCCAAGTTTCCTTGTTTCATATTGATTAAGATACTAACTTTTAACTACAATTTTAGTGACGCAGGGAAATGTAATAAGCACCAGAGCCTACCAGGATCTTGGATAGGCACACTAGCGTGTGTGGGGACTCACATTTGGGATGGATACACCACTAAAACGACTGCGAGCGCCTTCAGCCGCTTTGTGAGGGTCCCAGATTGGCAGGCAACAGGATTACCACAGCGACAGGCTGATACCGGCTGGAACCTTCATAATATAGGGAGGACTGCTCGGTCAGTACTATGCAGTTAACACGACGTCGTGTCTTTAGCTAGGCCCGAGTACTCAAACCGAGCCCGACGCGAGGACTTTTAACTACCGTGACCTAATCCAATCGAATATTAGTTTCTCGATAAATGCAAATATTGTCTCATAGATTATAGTATCGAGACATGAACCTTCTATACTCTTACGAAGTATATTAATTATTCTCGTTTCCTACTTCTTTTATAACGACTTCCACGAGAATTTGCCAATATATAGTAAGTATATCTTTACTTATTTTTATGAAATAACTAAACTCCTATTGTAGGTACAATCAACACAATTAAATAATATTAGTATATACTGGGCCTGTTTGCTCGAGCGCTTAATAAGCGTCGGGTCAAATCCCGACGTTGGCGCAAGTTGCAAGCGCCGTTTGCTAAATTCAGTTTAACGTCCAACGCTCAACGTCAAAAATCCAACAGTGCTTAATATAAAAGCGCCGCGCTTAAAAAACTCTTTCATGTTTTGTCTTATTCAAAGCTTTTTAACGCTCGTTAAAAAAACGCTCGTGCAAACGGGGCCTAATTGTATGTTTAATGCCATATAATTAAAAATTTGAATCCTATGTTGTTTATGTGTACTGTGAATTTAAATGTTTTTCGCACGCCAATAAAGTTTGATAGTAAGCTCTACGGGTTTCGCCTCACCTGTCTCTAGCCTGTTTTAATGCGATTATATCCATGACGCTAATTCTCTTTCAAGAAAACATATTCATGTTTTGCGTATTCAATGAATTATTATGACTCAATTTTTATGAATCTTATATGTATTAAATTGTCGTTTAAAATTGTTTTTAAAATATATGTAGTATGAATAATTTAACTTCATCTAACTGTACTTATGCGATATGAATCATCCATCCTGCTGTTTATAGAAAGAGACCTCTTTCTTATAATCAGTCCGATCCAAGTAAGTTGTTCGTACGTAAATGTTTGTTATTGAAGGTGGAAACGTCTTTAGGCGCATTGTACTATTTCTTGATGATCAAAAACTGTGGAACTCGCGTCATCATCACCGAATACTTTGCATGAGCTACATGATATACACTCTACATACCTGTACTTGTTGGGTGAACAAAAGCTTTAAGCTCGTGTCATCGTCAGCTCACGTTTCGAACGTGACATTCTAATGTGACATTAACATTTCATAATTCTAAGTTATAAATTTTCAATTCTATAGGCATTTCCTATGATTGTCATTTTTGTAGACGGTAAAAAAGAATAAATATCTGCCAGAAACATTGTTCCTCTCTTCAAAGTACGTAATAAAACGTGTTTTTTTTTTCTGCATCATTTAAAGTTTTGGGTGACAGCCAAGCTCTCCCGTCAAGCGCTCAGGTGAATCACCCAGGATGCTGTAGTGAGAAAATCGTCACATATCAAGTATTTCTTGCCGTAATAATATCTGGAGAATGTTTTCAAAGTTTTTTATTTTTTTAATATTCTTTATTTAAAAGCTATAATATGTACATCTATATAATGTTAAGCCCGCTATTTTCAAAGTTTGCTTTAAATTTCAAAATTAAAAAATTCTTTTTTTCTCAAAGTCTTTTGTTACATAGGTAACAAAAGACTTTGAGACAAAAGACTCGTATTCTTCTCATCTCGTTACTAAATTCTTCACCAATTTTTGCCGATAGTCTTTGATCAAAATTCGCACATATTTTCGCTTGATATCAGCAACACCTCTTAAAAACCAGTTCATTTATGATCGCAATTTTATTGCGAAACACTTCCTACTTCTCGTCAATTTTTTCATCATTAATCGAGTTTCGGAAAAACACTTTTGTAGCTCGTGTTTTTTAGACGTGCTTAAGCTTGTGATGCAAAAAATGAATAGAAAAAAGAATTGGAGGTTATATGTATAGTAGTATACTATCAATTAATAGTATATTTCTATACATAAAATATATACATTATAAAATTTCAACTTCGAAACTAAAACTTCATATTGTTTCAGCGTGTTCGGTATGTCGCCATAGACACGTGGCGTGAATCTCCTTTTTTTATTTTATGACGCAGCGGAAATCCTTTTCGGACCATACCAGGGCCTTGTGTAGGCGCTCTGGCGTGTGTATGTGTGTGTGTGTGTGTGGACTCTCATTGCGTGCACTACCCCACTAAAACTCTGCGTGAGCCTTCAGCCGCTATTTGAGGGACCCGGCGTGAATCTCCTAAACAAGCCTAAGCCATCCTGAATGCATGTAACTATTTCTCTCTTTCTATCATTACTTATGTCTATTTGCCTCCAGACCTCCGTAATGCTCTCGTCAAGCGTTTACCTGCTTTCTCTGCAAATCCACCGTGCGTACTTATTCACTTCAAAAAACACTGCAAAAACCTGCAAACTAAATGTATGAATTTATATTCATTCTGTTCTGTTTTCTGATGAAATACTAGATTATAGATTACTTTGTGTTAAGATGAAATGGACAGCATATGCAAAGCAAATAAATTCTACGTAAAAATTTAAAATATTTCGCCATAATATATATAAATCGATTTATGATTAAAAAATATTGATGTAGTTTAATCTCGTGAAGCTGTATTTATACAACCCGTCTCTTGTTGTCTTCTTATATTCGTATCAAATAGAATCACAATTTCTTCAAACAAGTCACGTCAAAAAAACTTCCTGACTAATTTTCACGTATTGTCTGATTCACCATCGCCGAACCGAAACCATTTAATTACTTAAATATATACAATATGTTAATGCTTTTTTTAATCATATTTTTAATTGCTAATACCATGAATCACATATTATGTGAATCACTTTTAGCTTTTTATAACCAGGAATTGACTCGAGCAACATATTGTCTACATCTTCATCCTTTGTATTAAGTAACTATTGGATTGCTAATTTAAAGATTTTATTAAACAGTTATTGTGATACATCCAAATTATGCGTGTAAATAATATACACACATAAATATATTGTTTTATTATGTTTACGCGAATTTCATACATCATAATGAAACAACTTTTACGGATTTTATCGCGGTTTATTAAGTTTTTTACATGCCCGACGTTTCGGATACTTTACAGCAACCATGGTCCTTGGATACATACGTGACTATGGTAGCTTAAATATAATAAACCGCGATAAAATCCGTAAAATTTGTTTCACTATAAGACATGTACATATTTCAAAGGTTAATATGACTTAAAGAAGAATCAAAATCTACTTCGGACATAGACGTAACGAAAAAAGTACATACACGTGAAGATAAGTTGTCTCTGCTTATGTGGCTTCGCAGACAATGGCTTGACAATACATAGTTTTAAAGTCAAATTAAGTATCCTGAAGCTATAAATCATGATGCTAAATTAGCAGAAATGATAACAAAAGAAACAACTGAAACAAAAATTACATTCACACTTATAATATTATTATATTATAAGTATATATTGTTTTTATAAGATTCAAATTAAGTACAATAGTATTGCGAATCTCGAATCATAATTATCACACGTCCAGGGCCTCATATGCAATAATTCCTTTGTTATAGCCATATTGGAAAGTATATGATTGAAATATAATACCGCACCGACTTTTCTTTGTCCTCGATAAAACCTGGAGCACATTAAGGACATTAAATTTAATGCGCCTGTTATAATAACAGCACATTTTTTTTAGATTTCATAAATGGGCAGTTGGTTCACCCGGTGACCAGAATATCGAGACGGATTCACCAATGATTTGAGAAAGTACACACTTTTCTGTTAAGTCCTTTTAAATCGTACCAGTTAATCTATTCTTAGTATATACTATATACAGATGGGAAGACGATCTCCGTGCAGTGGCCGGTCTGTATTAGATGCGATAGGCAAAAAAACGGCCGTCTTGGCATTCATAAAATACCTATATTGGGAAGTAGACGGATAATACCTAATGATTATGATGATGACGATGAGACATTCTATCTTCGAGATGGTAAGGATAGTAGGTACTTGGAATTATGTCACGATTACCGATGATAAAATTCCGTTGCAGACATTATTTCCAACAATTTCTGGAAACACTCGTATGGCAAACGTGATGGAAGAGACTAGTAGTCGTGAATCATTATATTTAAATAATATGTCTTACTCAAGGTAAACTTTGACAGGACTATGTTTTTTTTTAAATAAAATATATGCAAGGAAAATTCTAAGTAATTTTGTAAGCGTTCTCGATCATAGTGGTGGAAATAGACATAACATTCAAACGTTAGTCATATCATTTCCAAAATGAAACAGTAAAATATCTAATATTATAGTTTCATTACACTTTGGTTGACAATTTTTTTTAATTATCCACATATATAAAGCTGTGAAATTAGGTATGTAAATACATTTGCGAAACCTTTGAACCATATTTTAAAGATAAATTTATATTTTTACGTCGCATTCCTGCACGACAATATAATGGCCGAAAAAAGACTAGCTTAACAAGGTTGAATTTTATAATCTACATCTTTTCTATGAAGCCTAGACATTGTTTCATTCAATGTTGAAATTAAATTTTATTATACTCGATTTCCATGTAGCTTCTTAAAGCAATATTGTACATTAATTTACTATTTTAACTTGGCGTGGATTTGATTCCACAATGTGACATAATTAAATATATTCTTGAAGTATTTTCTTTTTTGGTGCCATGAATTATTGTAGAATCATCTTCATCATCATTGTCGTCGTCATATGCCTAAACATAGACTTCCTTCAATGAACGCCAAGACGACCGATTCCTGGTTACCCCTAGCCAAATTAAAATATGAATTGAAATAACAATAACAATAAATATTAATAGAGACTAATAAAATGTTTTAATTATTATATAATTAATAATAATAGAACAAAGAATTATCCTAGGCAATTAAAAGCAGTTTGAGTCAAGGGGAACTATATGCTTTGGATGAAAATAATGAAGCGTCTATAGTGTGTGTAGACCCCAGTGCTTACTAACAATAAATTGAGCTTTTGAAGTTGAACTGTTCTTAACTATTGATCACCAACAACCTTGAAAGTGTAGCAACTAGGGCTTCGGTCCAACAATATCGTTATGTTAATATAATTTACTTGCTTAATCTATATTTGTCAAGTCGTGAAACGGGTCTACGCATTAACATTTACTTTATTGCTCGTAGAACCCCCGCACGCTTCATTAATAAAACTACATGAATTAAATTAATAATGACTTGATATTGAGCTGTCATATTATGTTAATGTAAGTTAGTAAAATAAAGTTATTTTATAAAAAATATTGCATCTTAAATATTATATTCTTAACACATATAAAATAGGCTAATGAATTAATCACAGCTTAGCCCTTAAAACGAATTATTAAATAAAAAAAAATATTACATTCTTTATCAATGTGAGAAAATAAAGGGACGAGCGTTAATTTAATCATTAGATTTTAGAACTTTCGCCTTGATTGCTTAGGCTCATAAACGAAGTACTTACATATTTTTTATGCATTTTTTGTAGATAATGGTTATTACTTATTATATTATATTTTAAGCTAACCTTGTAAAGTTTATCTGTTCTTGATATATAAATTGCTAATAGTAATGGAGGAAATTCCTCTAAGGAATGCACGAGCAGAATAAATATAATGTTGTTATATGTCAAGATAAATAAAACACTGCAAACGTATAGTGCACGTGTATTAGTACACATGTTTCCTAGTTGTACTCATTAGGTATAAGAATATCTTACGCGCTAGTAGATAAATTATCCAATAAGGAAACTCCCGTATTACATACGGTATTGCGATGTAGAAACGAAGTACTCGGAATTGTAGTATTTTTGTTGTTGGTGTTCAAGCTATAGCGGAGTAATCGATAACTTTGGTGTGTTTCTTAAAAAAATCCGTGGATTTTTTAGAAATAAAAAGAGGTTTCCCATACAAGAAACTATATATTTCTCAGTATAATATAGAAGGTCATTCATAAATGATATTTGGTTAATAGATCATTATAAAATGTTCTTTTTTTAAGACAAAACCCTCCTTGGTGTTGTCTTAAACTGTAAGTATTTTAAAAACCCGCACTAGGCAACACAAATATACATTTCCAACAAAAAAACTAAAAAAGTCTATTCACTCTTTTTATGACATAAGGAGTCCTACGAGAAGACAAAGTGTGACCTCACCAGTCTATACTTTGCCCTTATTTTCTATAAGCTCATCGGAAACTCATACGTCCTTACGACAGCATATCTATCGCTTTACACCAGTATTATGTAAGTTTAAAATGTCCTTTATAACAGGCAACATTTTCAATATTATTCAATCGGCAGCTTTTCAATATTAATTCTAGCAAGTTAAATATCTCTTGTAAAATGATCATATCTAGTAAAACGACTTATCATACAGCAATAAAAAAGTCTACTACGGTACACTTTAGATCTAGATTATGATCATCATCATCATCATCATCATCATCAGCCTTTATCCGCCTACTGCTGAATATAGGCCTCCCTCAATGAACGCCAAGACGACTGATCCCTTGCTGCTCGCATCCAACGCGGACCTGCCACTGCACGGAGATCGTCTGCCCATCTGGTTAATGGCCTCCATTCTTGAACCTACCTCTACTCTACCTCCTTAAAAAAAACCTTAATGGCTTAATGAACTAGATAGAACATGCGCCTAAATAAATATGTATTTGGTAAAATATTAAAATAAATATAATCACACTTTATTATATATATGACCTTTCACATATTATGGAGTGAAATCAATATGTGATCTAAATTAATTTGTTTTAATAATGGTCGAGTGCTCGTGTGTCTGGATTAATGCGCAGTGGTCTTTGATTTGTTATATTATGTTCGTCGCTGGTGTTCGCGTGTTGTAAGCCTGCCTAATTCTGGTGAGAGGTGGTTGCTCAAGCTGGTTGCCAACGAGGAAGTGGCGTGGGGCAACTGACCTTGGTGTTGCGCACTTGGTGACGACTGCTACTCATCTGGCCTCCGTTGTGTAATCGTTACACCGTTGCTTCACCCGCGTGCTATGAATTAGACTCGGAAATAAACTAACGACTGTTAAATAAGTCATAAAATGATAAACAGTATATGTGATCTTAATAAATACAGCACAACATTTATTTATATATTTATATGAGGCCTCCAATTCCTCTTTGCATAAGGGAATTTTATGCACATAAGCACATATTTATAAATAAAGACAGATGGAGCATGCCGAACACCCGAGTGACGCTTCAAAGCGAATACAAATTCAAAAGCGATCTCAAGTGCTTCACATAGCGTTGTACTCTAAACGTCTATTAGATTGTGTTCGCTTTTGAATTTTTATTCGCTTTGGTGGCGTCATTCGCGTGTTAGGCATGCTTCATCTGTCTTTATTTATACATATGTGCACATAAGCATATTTTTCAAAATACAATATTTTAACCGGAATTCGATGCCAACTCTAACAAGCAAAATATAACCAACCGACTATTATAATCAATATAATGAATGACAATTCATCACCATTATATTTGTAATGAATAATGATCGTACGTCTTGAAATAGTTTCACATTCATAAAGACAAAACATGAAAATTGGGACTTAGAGATTTAAATCTTCAGCTGGTTAGTGTACAGACTTTGATGTTTTTTTTTGAAAAATCTAGACTTGTAGGCCTGACTGCCTTTAAGCTCAATCGGTAGGTAAGAACACTTTGTCGTACCAAATTGATAATCGTTGGATTTGATTCTTGCAGTGAGTGTTACCATTATAGGCAGGTAAATGGTAATGGCTGTTTAATATACCTCTCCAACACAATTATGTTGTTAAGAAACATTTTGTTTCATAAATTATTTTAAATTACATTTCATTTAGTTTTAATTTCGAGTACAAGGCTTCGGCTGAGATTGAGATATATGTAGTATAAGTAAGATGTATTCATTTTTCTAGAGGTCGTTCGCTTTATTCACCGTGTCTGTATGGAATTCTTTCTTCTCGTTTACCAAAAATCTGTGCATTATTAAAAAATGATGGGCAATATAATAACTAAGATGAGGTCCAATGTATTTTATTACCTGTATCTATACTAATAAATGTGAAAGTAGGTATGTTTGTTACGCTTTCACGCGAAAACTACTCAACAGTTAGTATAATCAAAGGTTTAGATAATGTATTGTTAAGTTAGCCCAGCTTTAAACGTAAAACTAGATTAATCAATGGTTAATATACTCGTATATCAGCTTAGCGACATTCACCACTTACTGTTAATTGATTCTGTTGACTTTTCCTATTCTTTTTCTTTAACTTTTATTTCATCCATTTCTGCTAATTAAATCCACCGAGCTGTATATTATTCAATATAGAATTAGCTATAAATTAAATCAGTTCTATAACTTCTTTCGTAACTTCCTACTTGCGTTGTATAACTTGTAATAGGATTAGGAATTACATGATGATTCTTGTAATACGTCATTTACTTCTGTAACAGCTTCAGTAACCATTCATCATTTTCATCATTTTCCCGCGCGTCGCTATACATAGGCCTTTTTATTTAGGCCGTATTGGCGTGACGTATAACCACGGCAATATGTCACGTTAATACGGCCGGTCTCCCGCCACTCGCATGCATCTCAGACAAGCGCACGCAGTTCGTCATCCTATGTAGACGGAGGTCGACGTTGCCTCCATCAATAGTTCTTTATATATCATTATAATCATTGCCATCATCATCTCTTTTATCAATCAATCTGCTCTCCAGAAGCATGAACATTTAACGGCTTGCTGTCCTCCAGAGGGGAACGAAGCTGAGTAATGGAGAAAATTTTGGTCTATAATCTATATCACTGTTTAACCAATAGTATGGCGTAAAATGGCCGCACCTTTTCGATATGAGATTCCTGTTGGTTAATATTTCTTAACTCCATATCCTCGCTCCGTTTGAGAGGTAGCTTAAACCCCAAAATTACTATGTAAAATTTCATCTTTTTTATCTCATCCACTTTTTGGTTACTTACTACAATTCCACCAATTTTTGTATTATGATAACATTACTGTAACACATTACCATTTACTATATAAGTAATACTTTCTTTTACCAAGTGACCCTAAATACGATTATATTTCATATATGATAAGTATAAGGTTTGGCGTAGAAAAAGCACGTCTGTGGCACCTTTATAGTTACCAGATCATCCTTTGGAAGAAAACAGTCTATTTCTGATATTCCATCACTCCAAGCTCGTCAAATGTCCGTAATTAAGCCGATTATATCGTCAATCCTTCACCAATACCGTACAATGGGTTTATCTGTGAGAAGCGATCTTATTTACAAAGTGTTGCGGAACCCAAATTATGCGGTACACTTCTCTAAGGTTAGTCCGGTATTTTTGCAACAATGATTATAACGAAATTAATGTATTACGGCCACATTTGAATTTCAGAGCAGATTGCGACGTCGAATCGCTTCAGATACATTTAAAACACGTCACATTTTCCTGTTCGAACATTTCTTTGTTTGAAATATCATCGTCATCATCAAGCTTAGTCACACACTACTAGTCAGTGAGCTACTACTACCGTACTGAGCCGATTGTTCGAGCCGCGCTCTCGCTGGCGGAACGCTACATGACGTCACCTTTTTTGTGCATGCTGCCCGTAATATCGAGGTATAGACGTTGTCACGTCAAAAAGTAAAGTAGCAACCCATATTTTATGTCCACTGCTGGGCACGGGTCTGCTCCTCGAAATCAGGTAAGGAGGGTATCGGGCCAAAGTTCACTGAGACGCTGGCCCAAGGCGGGTTTGATGAACTTCACATACCTTCAAAGACTTTTAATCTCATCAGTCATGCAGATTTCCTCATGATGTTTCCCTTCACCGATCAGCGAGCGATGGTCTCGTGTTTGGGGTGCACTTAGAAATTCACGTATGTGAAGTTCACCAACCCGCATTGGGCCAGCGCAACGATGAACTATGGCCCATAACCCTCCTTGCCTTAATTCGAGGAGGAGACCCGTGCCCAGCAGTGGGACATATAAGGGTTGATACTTTACTTTTTTTAATTTTTTTATTGACAATATTACCACAGTATTCTCGCTTCGCGTCGTAATAGTATTGTGAGGTGTATGATTCACTATTATACAGCATCATTTGATTCATGCTGTGTTACAAGTGCTACAACTCTTCAAAACATACGTTTCTTTTTCGAAAGTAGCCCCGGGAAGCAAGAAAGCTTCGGGAAGTCGCCCCATAAAGATCCCTATAGGCTGACCGCTCGAAATCCGCCTTTACAAGGGTACCTCAAGCATTTGTATTAAGCAAAGCAAGCAAATTTATGTAAGCATTCATAGACAAGGTATGATTTACAATCATTATATTTATTCTTGCTAAGTACATGACATGCAGTAAGTTCAATGACAGTACAATATTTCTATACGCAATACGCATGTACTTTTTTGGGACTTATCTTTTTTCTTAGTTACAGACATGGGTGTGTATTTTTTACGTTTTCATTGCTTTTTGTGTTGTAAATATCAAATAATAATGGTTAATGAATATTTGTAAACCTTTTTTTATTAAACTTTTTGAAAAACTTAATCGTCTGTTTCTCGTATTTGTCATGTCATGGATTATCATTTCAAAGCACACAAAGATATAAGTAATTGGAAAAGTCAAAATAATAATAGTTGGATCGTAAGAGAGCCATGTTGCTTTGCAGCCGAATTGGCCGCCACGACCGTGGTGGTTGGTACGTCTCGCTTATATAATTCCAGCAGGGACAGCTATGCTGTCGGATTCGTGCGGTTTGTGAGATTCCAGTGGCCCATTAGTGGGGAAAGAAGGGCAAATCATCTGCATAACCTCTGGTTGAGCGAATGACTATGGTCGTTGGTAGACCATATGGTTTCCGGTTGCTCGCTGCCTCCTTATAGCATAAAAATATACATATTCGCGTTTATAATATTAGTAGCATTTTAGGCCGTTCTCCTAGGCTTAATATTTACTTGCTTATGTTTTGAAGTATATTTATGCTCAATTTACATACGTATAATCTGAAAAACTATCAAACCCGCTCAAAATATCACTATAGTTGGCTCGATAATAATTCTAATTTACATTATCAGTGTGGTTCCCTCGGCGAACGTTCGGGCGTTATCAGATCATCGCTTGGAGTCTATTTGCCTATCGATAACATGCGGGCCCCAGAGATCGATACCGAATGCGCTACAAATATAAATGTTTGTATACCAAGAATATACTTATAATATACTAAAAATATTTATTTAATGTTGTAAATATATATACATATTTCATTGAATTTAAAATGGATTCTACTAACTGTTATAAACGGAGCGACGAGGGTCCAGTAAGTATGGACTCAGCCTCTTGTGCGAGAATTTCCGGGTTCGATCCTAACCCAATGGTGGTGCCTTGAAATAAGATTTTTCATACCAAGCGCACCCTCGCTCGCTCACCCGTTAAGGATAACATAGTAAGGAAAAACGGTTATAAAGCTAGTCCGCTCTTCAGTAGATGAGTGATTATTTGATAGATAAATAGAATAAAGCTATGACATAAAAGTAAAGTATTAACCTTTATATTATGTCCCACTGCTAGGGACGGGTCTCCTCCTTAAAATCAGGCGAGGAGGGTAATGGGCCATAGTTCACCGATGCGCTGGCCCGATACGGGTTGGTGAACTTCACACACCTTCAAAGATTTTTAATCTCATCAGGCATGCATGTTTCCTCACGATGTTTTCCTTCACCGGTGAGTAAACGATGGTCTCGTGTTTGGGGTGCACTTATAAATTTAGAAAAACCCACTTCAAGGCACTCACGGACAGGTCAGGACCGAACCCGGATCCTCTCACATAAGAGGCCGAGTCCACCCACTACTGGACCATCATCGCTTTGTTGTGACATACAGACAGATAAATCAATCATCACCAGCAGCCTTCCTGTCCTGAATATACATACAAGAATATAAATATTATGTCCCGCCATTCTTGTATTTTTAAACTTAATGATCTAAATATAACCATTAGGTACATGTTTTTGTTGTATCATAAATATAATTTATTGATTATTATATATACGAAATCAAGGTGTGGCTGGTAACTAATAGTATTATTAAATAACCTTGTGCAAACGATTTGAAAAGATCAAATCAAATACGTTTAAAAGGCGTCAAAGAACTTCGATAAATTGTTTATTCTGTGGTCTTGAAAAGGTAGTAGATAGTTTGAAGGTCAGCTACAAGAGACCCTTGAGTATAATTAACTGTTGGACGAATGTGAACTTAGATGTTGTCGTAAATTAATGGTTATGTTCTTTAATCATTATCATCCGGTCTAATATTCAAGCCCTACGAATGTCAGACTTAAGTTGAATTGGTCCATAAATTCGAACAGAAAAACTAAAGAACTAAGCTAGACTAGTATCCGATAGGGTATTGGGGGGTCTTGCCTCCCTAATATATCAGTCAAGACATCACGTGGCGGCTCCTGAAGTCACCGCGGTGGATGTGGGTCCCAGTATTGCGCGCACCCTCCGCCGGGTCTCCACCTCTGTGGAATCGCCTGGTGGGGGTAGTCCGCCTGGGGCTCAGTTTATCCGACGGTGGTGAGGCAGAGATCCGCCACAAATACAAACCCGACGCCATGAAGCCGTGGAAGTCACACCCCACGGCTGGCGGAGGGCAACTCCCCACTTATTATATCACTGGGTGATACCAACCGGCTCACCCCACTACCGACGAAGCATTAGGGCCATTAGCATAGCTCCATCCGGAAAAAAAAATCCGTGGTCATTTTTAGAGGCCGTGGAGTGGGTCAGTCGACGACTGAACGAAACGGAACTCGGGGTAAGGTAGAAGGGCTCAGAAACTAAATATAAATCATATATTTTGCCATGTTCACGGTCCTTTCCAGTCGGTTGATAAACTCATAAAATGTATAACGTTTTAAACATACACAAGTATACGAAAACACATTGCTGTACGTACATTGTCCACTCTTCTCTAGTGAAAAATATGTATAGTTATTATACAACTACAAATTATAATTGATTTTTTTTTTCAAATTTCTCCAATCAAATTTCTATGTAACTTATGTTTGTTCATTACTAGGTTCTTTAACAATTTAAAATGGAGTAATATGGTGTCGCCACTGTGTCTTTTATATGGTAACACATAGTATAGTCGATACAGAAATTAGTTCCCAAATTATCCGCAATATGGCGAAGGTTTTTATTTTTCTGGTCAGCTATAATTTCAAATGAAGCCAGACATTTTAGATATACTATTGAATACAAAGGAATTAAAATAGAGCTCCTCAAACTGATTGCAATGACATTTCGAACTGCGTATCTCTGACCCTAAGTGACTAAGCGTTTACGAACTGGTATACTTAAGATGATATTAAATAGCCGAGCGAGAGGGTCATATACGGATACTGCAAGGGGAGCGAGATGGAACATATCCCTCCTCCTATGTGGGAAGTGCAGACGTCTATTGAAAGGAAAAGTGAATGCTCCGATGGCTGAGATAAATGTCGTGTTTACGTCACTACAACAGGCTAACACACGTTTACTTGAAAGGAAGTATTGACTTTCCAACAGATTATGGTTATAAAATTTACATGTTTATTATCTTATTATTATATGATAATATTATCATTATCATCCACAGCTTCACCAAAGTAGAACTCTCTGACGACGACACGACGATACGCGCCAATATATTTTATGTGAATATAAAACAGGAAAATATAAGAGACTCTTTATAGCAGCAGTAGTTTTTAGACATTTAATTTATAATCTATGTTATATAAAAAAAAAAAATTGTCTGTATGTCCTTTATGGAATCGTACGCTTACGCATTTGATAATGTGATCATCTTTTGAAAAATTGTTGTGCATGAACCCACGAAGGCTTCTGAGTTGATAAGACATTGGTCATTCCCATATTTGTTCAATGTCTTTCTTTCAAATTTATTTTAGTCGGTAGCGCAGCACGCACAGTACAGCTGGTTAAGAATCAAATCATGATTGAGTTCATCATCATCATCTGTCTTCACTACTGCTGAAAGTTGCCTCCCTCAATAAACGCCAAGACCTCCGAAGATCTCCGGCCACTCTTATCCAACAAATATAGCAGATTAACTCAATGTCTTCTCTATATTCTATATAATATATTAATCAGTAATTTATGATTTAATACTAAATTCTAATTATTAAAACTTAACTGAATTAAGTACTCAAAACTCTTTTAAGTAATTATCCAAATTTGTGTGTGATATTTATGTTTTCAGTGCATTTTGCAGTCGGCTGGTCACACACTTAGAAGAAACTTTGGCCGAATGGATACCGCGTTTAGTCCTATCTAAGGCTGTAAAAGAAATCATCATTAGCCCCAAAAACCGTAAATGTAAGTTACAAGAACATACAGACAACTAGTTATTTTATAATACTAATACTACTAATATTAAAAACGCGAGTTTGTAGGTATGTATGGTTGTTTGTTACAAACAAAAAACTACTGAATGAATGGAATCTATAGTTTGTCCCGCCGAAATGTCCCAGTACGCGGGTGAAACCGCGGGGCGCTGCTAGTACATTATAAATCCGTCAAAGATCAATTTAAAACGTACGCAATCACAATGCTGTCAAAAATGGAGTCAACGCACTTTGTTGCTAATACTTTACAATGCGTCACTCTGTATACATAATATCGTATATTAAATATTAGACTAGATAAGAATTAAGAATAGAACGCTACAAGCGTTCTAAAGATTTTAAAATTAAGTGAGAATATTAATTAATTAAATCAATACCAGTGGCACAGATGCTAGTTTGTTCCGGAAAGAAATGAGTGCAGTTGCAATCAAATCAACATAATTAGTATAAAATATTCATTTCATAATTCATAGGTAGTTTCTGAGTTAGTACGATCAATTTTCGACAGATGGCGCCACTTTAATCGCAATGAATTTCAATATTTGTGTAATGTCTCTTCTTCTTTATTTTAGCCGGTAGCGACGCGCACAGAGTACAACTAGTAGGCAATGAAAATACTCTTGGATTTGAAAGAAATTTTAAAACAAGAAAAATCTTAGGGATTGCTATTTTGCCAAAAAAATATACATTTTAATAATTTATGTATTGGCACCAAGATTCTTGAGTTACTTGACTTATCGATGTCGAGATGAGTCGTCGCTTGGTAATGTTTGTTTCACGGTACTCCGTGAAATTACCTATGAATTAAATATAGTATACATTACACAATGTTATGTCGATTTGATTGCAACTGCAAGAAGTGACGTCATCATTATTGGTTCCACGTGACTAAATTAAAATTTTATTACGTATATCAAGCATTAAAGAGAACGAATAAAAATTAGGGATTTTTTCTAAATACATACTATAATGGAAATTACCTTTACACAACAAAATCTTGGACAGAAATTCTACATAATATATCAATGATATAATTCTTAAGATATAATAATTAAAAGAAAAATCCCCGTCAGTGAATGGAGAAGCAACGGAAATAAGTAAATTGTAGCAAAGACGGCCAATGCATCTCGCAACCTAAAGCACCGACTGCCTAGCTAAAAAAAACCATAACCAAGAAAATATGGGCGGCACGAAAGTTTTTAACATCTCAAAGTTATGACGACAAGTAAACAGGCAATCTGAAGTGTCAATTGATACATCACGATTCATGACGCGGCATTACCAAGACTAACCAAAATGTTCCGCAGTAATGTGTACACAAAATATTTATTCCGGTATTAAAGAAGAGAAGAGCATACGTACTCACATTTGACAGGCTGGGTGCTATTCTACCAGAATAAATATTTTGTGTAAGAAGAGAAGAGCATACCTACTCACATTCGACAGGCTGGATGCGCACTTTTTTTTTCGCCGGGAAATCCCCTTACGAACCCTAGGGTATGTGGGACTCGCTGCGTCCGAAGATGGTATCAGCTTTTTCTCACTAAAACCCGACGGTACTCCTCTCCGTCATACTGCTGAGCCACGGGATGGCGTTGGCTTACTCCGCCACTATGCTGACGGCTATCTGCTGATGTGCAGACCTTCCTGCGGGCTGGTGACGCACCTGCTTTTCTGGTTCCCGTCGCTGATCATAAGCCTTCGTGTAATTGACTGACCGCATGGTCCTCTTCTATAAAAAGTGTGTGCATGTCCTTCACGTGCGATTGATGTGAAATTTCATAGTAAATAATCATAATTTATTATGATCTTTGCCACTAGTTAGTGTAAAAGTTGAGAAGCATGTATATTATAAATTATAATATACATACACACACGATCATTTTTTTTTCGAAAGGTCTAGACTTTTAGGCCTGATGGCATTTAAGCTCAATCGGTAGGTAGGTGAGCAGATGGCTCACCTAGTAGAATTCGCAAGGGGGTGCCCCCCTCCGTGGCCCGCAGGGGCGCGGTATATCGCACGCGCTTCTCTGGAGAGTAACACACACGATCAATGCAAGTCACTATTTTGAATATAGAATACTGAGCATTTCTGCTATCAGAAAAAAACATGATGCTATATATTCACAAACAATTAATGTTATTAATTTTGAAAAAAATCAAAAAAGGTAAAAACATATGAGTTATCTTCTAGTCGCGACTAAAGAATTTTACTTTAAAAAGAAATAACGGCCATAATACGGTTCGAAGTGATGATTTCTGCATTTTGCTTGGCCATTAAAGTGAAAAACATAAATATCCCGTTTTCAAAAACTTTAATGCTTACATAATACACACTGCTCGAGCACATTATACATTTATTTACTCCAAAGTTTGTCCTTATTGAATGAGATTACGCACAGAGGCCAGACCTCCCTATCTCGGCATACGCTGATAAATTTTTAGGTAAATTATATATATTTATTTGTTCCAGTTTAATGGTGTACCTATAAAGTTGTGTTATAATAGCCACTCGTAAATACCTACTCCTGTGTCGGTACGTATTGACACAGGACATATTGAATAAAAACTTTTTACTTTTACTTTAATTCTCTTCACCTAAAATAATGAGATTTGTGAATTTTGATGTATCAATTAATTTTTGAAAAAAAGCAGTTTTAAATTTTGCTGAGTGACTTCATCACTGAGTGACATTCAACTTTATAATATTACTAGCTGTTGCCCGCAGCTTCTCGCCCGCGTAAGCTAACTTTTAAAATGGCATCTTAGCTTGATGATAGAGCCTATAGCCTTCCTCGATAAATGGGATATCTTACACTAAAAGAATTTTTTAAATCGGATCAGTAGTTCCTGAGATTAACGCGTTCAAGCAAACAAACAAACTCTTCAGATTTATAATATTATATAAGCGCGAAAGTTTCAATGGATGTTTGTTAGTCTTTGACACAAAAACTGATGAATGGATTTTAATAAAACCTTAGAACAAAATAGCTTGTACATCAAACTAACACCAGAAACCAACCAACAAAAACCAGAATGTGAAGTACGCGGGCAAAGCCGCGGGGCGCTGCAGTTGAATCTAAAAATATGGTCGAATACGGCTGTAACGCCCAGTTTCTGAAACGTTGGTCAAAGTGTATGTCAACTAACATGCCTGCTAATGGCGGTTAACATACGACTCTAGACTCAAAGACAGCTTATCATTGTAGTGGCTATGTCAATTGACAGGCTGATCAAATTAAGTAATTAAACCATGCTTCTAGCAACTAATTTGACACTTAACAAGAAACTTGACAGTCAAGTTCTGTTAATTTTTGCGTTGATCAGCCTTTCGGAAACCGGGCGTAAGTCTTAGTTATCCGGGCGAAGTTAACAACTATGGGGAATAAAGCGTAAATGTATTTTTCGTGTTTTAGCGTCCATTAAGAGGCATATAGAAGCACATGTATTTAAACGGTTCACATTAACAGTACCCTCAATTCGTGAAGCTGTCATTTGGGCGGGGTTCATCTTATCGCGAGATAGCCTCGACCTCTTCCTCCGTTACTGCTTGACGATTCTCAACCCTATCACAATGATATAGAGCCCATCAAGTGACAATCCTTTGAACATTGAAAACACGGAAGCAGAAATTTTGGATAAGTTTTCAAACATCATAAAAATGTATCTCTTTATTTCAACGCAATATTTAATTTAATAACTTTACAATCAATTGGTAAGCTAAAAGCATTAGCATTCACCTATTCAGCAGAAACTTGAGCACACATTTAATTACCACTTGAAAAGATGAAAAAATGAAATTAGTGTCTCTGTTTGTAACATTAAAATAATCACAATAATGCATTTGGATGGATGTACACTCTACATACACCAAGTTCTTTTTTATTACATTTTTTGTTTGTCGGCGTATCTGTCTGTTTGGTTCGACTAATCTCTTAAACGGCTGTTTGACATGACTTTTACTAACAGATAGCTGAGGTAACAAGGAGTAACTTAGGCTATAAAAATAATCAACATGCATCCAGATACGTCCATAGTTACCTGCGTTAACACGGGCAAAGCCGCGGCAACATCTAGTAGTATATTTATAATTAAAATTTTAATGATTGGATAATAACAATTCTAATACCATGTTGTCAACAATTAAATTGTGTTGCCGTAATTCTTATCAAAATTCACCGATTTGTCCTTGATAGCCGAACGCCCGGTATTTGGAAGGGAGTGGTCAGAAATACGTATTTATGACAAACGCCAATCGTACCACGCCTCCGCACTTAAATCACTATCAACAGTAAATTAGCAGTATAAAAACAGAACAAGCAGTTAAATGCTTCTTAGTGCTATTAAACAGACTGATGACGTTTTGAAATGTGTCGTTAAACAGGAGTCGTAGAAAAGATAAAATATTGATATAATTGACGAATATAATATTATCAATATCATTATTTTAAACTTTTTCGCAATCAATGTCTGTTTCATTCATTCAATGCCTCTATCAATAAACACCAAGACAACCAATCCACCGCCAACCAAAAAAAAAAGTAAAGTATCAACTCTTTCAACTCCTCGAAATCAGGCGAGGAGGGTAATGGGCCAATAGTTCACCGCGCTGGCCCAGTGCGGGTTGGTGAACTTCACATACCTTCAAAGACTTTGAATCTCACGATGTTTTCCTTCACCGCCGACCAATCATCCAAGCAATACACAATGATAAAAACAAAGATATATAAAATTTTGTTCATCCAACACAGACCATAGCTAAGCAAAAAAGAAACAAAATGAGTTGTAAATATAATATTTTGCTTCATTTTTCAACTATAACATACGTCACTTCCAGCTACAAAAAATATAGGACGCTTGCTGTGGGGTCAAAGTGGGCTGATAACAAGAGTTATCGCTACTACACAGTCGAATCGAGTTCCATACATTTAAACCACGAGAATATTATTATAATAAACTAAGCGGCGATCGTCGTAACGAGACCTTAGACAAAGTAACATCGTTTCGTAGCGGAAAGATACCGAAATTCGTCATCGTCCCTGAGTTATCAATGACAATTTCCTAGCCAAAAGATATTGACAATAACGATCGATAACCAATAGACAGCTTGTGATTTTGTTGCGATAACGATTGATCACGTGATTTAGCGCGACTTATGGCAATATTGTCAATAAACTTCGTTATCGTTTTTTTTTAATGTTACTTTGTCTAAGCCCCCTTGTTCGCTACAAATTGGAATTCGAATTCAAATTTTCTAATGGGCAAAATTCGTTAACAACTACACGATATACAAGAAAAAACTATGATTATTGGGTTGATAACTGACGTCTTTGACCAACCCACACTTAGTTAAATTATAAACGAATTAAAATTAATAGAAAATAAAATTTACCGCCAACGAAACGCGCATGTGGCGATACGGTGGGGTCTCGACCTGACAAAAAGTGAAAAGTGCAACTTAATGATATAAATAACCTCAACCGGAGTACACAACTCCGCGCTATGTACCATGCTGTTTCGATCGGTACACTCTAATATTATGTTAAAATACTATGCTTTTTGTACTAACCAGTTTGCTTATAGGTTTATTTACGTGATATGCACTCTTATAAGTTTACGAAAGGAATCGCCGGAGAATCATGGAGCGGAAACAGGGGTGCTGGAAAAAGCGGCTACATCTTAAAATAATGTACATTTTTTCTCCAGAAAGCTAGGCGCATTCAAAACCACTTCGCCACTAATTCGCTGGTCATTTGGCATATATAATACAGCAATTGACCTTTAATATAATAAACAATAGTCATGTTATTATTATATAAATAGGTTAGGAGTTTTTCTTCAGTTTTTTGCCTTGAAATAAATCCGAGCCTCAAAGCTAGACAATTTTAAATGACAGTTTAGCATAATTATAAGTCTGCAGATACACTGTAATTATACAAATTGTAAGCGAGGAGGGTTCGCAGAAAAATTAAAAGAAAAAATGACACGCAAACGACCTGCCCAGTATTTATACTTGCGTTCACAGATGTTATTATAGTGGTAATAATTATGTAATATAATTCTAGTTTAAGCAATAAATAACAATGATAATTGATTCTGATGATTCTTTTAAAAAAGAAGTTTTTTATTCTACAGTAGATCATATAAGTGTTAATTGTAATATATTAGTAAAGCCGAAATTCGAAAAATACTAGATTAGAATTGAGCTTATTTAACTCTTATTTTTTGATTCGCACTTTAAGCAAGTATAATAGTAGATTGGAAATTGAAGAGCTTTTGCATTTGTTTTGCATGTTCATATGTTTAGTTTTTTTAAAATTAATTTTCATATTTAATATTGGCAATCCTAAAAAAGTGCGAAGAACATTGTGACACTCGAAGATTATACAGCAACTTATTTCAAATGGTTTATTTCTCAATCATTTCATATACACATTATAATGTGTAACACCCTTGAACACGCGAAGCTATGCAGTACAAAAACAATAACCACATAAATATCTGCGAGATATTTATGAATCTCCTTCATAAATCATTTTTAAATAAAAAGTTCTACAATTTTTCTCCCGAGTCTTGTTTGCTAGCAAATCACTTTGTAAACGCAGCATTATTTTCGCTTAAAGGGACGAGCTAAATGTAGTTCAAGTTTGTTCTCGGAAAGCTCGGCGGTGGTCGCCGCTGGCCTTTTGTTTTTGAACGTGACTCGCTGTTTAGATGCACGCGAATTAACTAATTTTAACTCTCTCACTTAATGGATGTATTTATGTTTGATATGTGATATTTGTTTGTGAATGTAACACTCAACTTATTACTTAAATTTGTATCTATTTATTATAACGTATTTTACACTTTTATCCCGCTTTTATATGATGCGTTCATTGAGTAACTAAGAGACAGAGATAAATAGTTTTAACTGTAATGCGTCCAAGTTGTAAAAAATATTTAAATTATTATATATTATTACTAAAACTCGTGTTGTTCTAATTGCTAATGCATATTATGCATTAGAAGAGCCCGTGAAAGAAACCAAGTAGTAAAATGTGCCATTAGAATTTAAAAAAATCTATATCACTGGGTGATACCAAACGGCTCACCCCGCTTCCGAAGAAGCATTACGGCCATTGGGGCCATTAGCATAGATCCATCTGAAAAAAAAAGAATTAAAAATATATGAATTAACGTAATTTGTTAAGAAATTAATTCTTGAAGTAAAACTTCTTTAGGCGTGACTAGATGGTAACTCAATTTTTATTTCGGGCGGATGTTACACTTATTTTAAATCCGAGTATATTTGCATTTGTTGTGATTATTATATAGGCTGCGGTGCACGTTAGGTCAACATAGTCCAAGTGCACTTATTGCGATTCGAGGTTGTAAACAGACACATTTTTAGTCTGGCAAATAGATGTGAATGCAAAATTCTCCCCTGACAATTTTTAAAAATTTATAATATATCCGGTAAGTGGTTCAGGGAATCATTGTAACCTATATAACCTAACCTAATACTTTTTATGATTCTATCAAAATTCTTACGAATGCAATCGCGGATTTTGTTAGATTTTTACATTTACGCTCTTTAGGGATCTCGGATCCTTTACGCTTACAATGTCGATCAAAATGATTTATAATGTTTGAGATGTAAACAAATGCCTTATAAAGTATTATATTCGGCTTTGCCCGTGTTAGCATAAAAAATGTTTTTTATTGTATCCTATGTTACTTCTTGTATCTCCGAAAATATGTGTACAAAGTTTCATAATGATCGGTTTCGCGTGAAAGCGTAACAAACATCCCTACTTTCACTTTTATAATGTTAGTAAGGATTATTACATATAAATGTAGAAGAAATAGAATAAATATAAACTTAAAATATAATAATATGCTTGTATCCATTTCAAAAAAAGAGTATAAAAACATAATTATCGTCTAACGCTCATAAATAATGCTCAGATGTGACTACTAATAGCTCGGGGGTAGATTGGCACCAGTATAGCTTTCATGCGGGCGCCTCATATCCACGTCTCCCCTCCCCACTGCCTGCCCCTTGCCTACTCTACTGCTGGCCCCACTGCTGCGACACTGCTTGCCCCACTCACGACTAAATGACGGTTGACTCACTCAATTAACATATTGATTTGCTTGATAACGTTTTAACAATAATAATAACTTGACAGTTTCACGATAAATTAAATACTTAAAGCTTTAAATGCTAATTATATTGTTTAGTTAATGCAGTTTAATTCAAGCAATGTTTCCTTCAAATTTCTAATCCCAAATTAGAATACTGTTACACCACGATCATGTAGAGTAGGAATAGGCTTTTCGTCCACTTAACTGATAACTGATTGGTCCCATAATGAGTTTGATAGTTCTATGTAAAAGGGGTAGTTATGTCCTGTGTTTTGTGTTATCATTCGTTTTAATGTGTTATTGTTGTTATTTCATTCGTTGCCAAAAAACCCGTTTATTAATTTCGACTATTAGATATTAAGATTTTGAAATTTATGGACCGCGATAGAAAAATCTTGTAAGAAATAATATATTTCTAGCTTTGCAATATATAAATTATAAACGTTAAATATTATAAATATAACTAAATTATTTTTGTTTTTAATATTACACGAAACTTGTTGAAATAAGTTTTCGAAGTGTAATTATGTACTAGGTAAAATAACTGTAAACCTTGTAAAATAAGATAAAAAATATATATCATGTAAAATTTATATTCTTGAAAAAAAAAACAAGTTTTTATTACATAGTTTTGACGTTATTAGAGATAAGATACGTATCATATATCTAGATGGTCAAGTATAGCTTTCATTTAACTAGATGGGATTATATTTACGTATTTCTTAAAAATATTAATTCTTAATCAATGATCATGTCATTTTATAATACGTGATCAATTTTTTTAATTTCTTTATTGAAAAAAAGCTATACACATATGTAAGGTTAGGCCGCTAATACATGACAATGAAATGAAAAAAAAAATACAATTTTAAATCATGTGAATGTCTTGGATCGGTGTGTTTCAGATATAAGTGTCACTTCCAGTGTCACATCCACAACTGACGAGATCTATGACAGCGTTGACTCTGATGAAAGACGTTGGTTCATAGAGAGAAGTAGGCTCTATGATAGGCAGATGAACTACCAAGTCAATTGCACCCACAACATAAACGAGCTTTAATTAGCCGAGACAACTCATTCACAAGTTTACTTTCTTAAGATGAGATATAAGTATCGATGTTTACCTTCCGATTGAGCTTAAAGGCCATCAGGCCTAAAAGTCTAGACTCTAGTGCCCTGACATATTGTATATAAGATATTATGTATTCATTCAATACAATATATATTTATATTTATATAATTCATAGAATACTCCTTGAATTCTATCGGCACCCGAACCAATCGAACGCCAACATCCTCACATGGCGACCCTGCCACTTCGGTTTTTTTTTTCGAAAAAAAAAACTTGATACTACTCTGTCTGTCCCTTTCTCTTTTCCAAAACAGCGAAACTGGTGTTTTACGGAAGAATTAAGCATGATTATTGTGTTCATTATTATCGAGTTGTGTCGGTTCGTTGCTCAAATTATATCCTTTAATGAACATAAAGGCCATCCCCCGCCACCCGTTTATGGATTTGATAATGTTTTATAATATCGCGTGTGAATTTACCAGTTATCAAAACTAGGCATATGTTAAATTAGGCACTCAAGTTCAGGGCGTGGGGTGGCCCGTGGCAATCTGAAGGGTAGAATATGCGGGTCTTCGTGCTAACCGACGTACTTGTAATAGTACCCTCAAGATTTTGAAATTTGTATTCTATGTAAACGATTTAGGGTCTCAAATCATTTAGGGTGAAAAATTTGGCAATATGGTAACGGGGAAATCAAAACAGGGAAGATTGACGCCATGGGAATTGATCGTGGGACTGATAAGTTGGTAATTATTATTATTGCTTTTTAATACGGGGCGTTTCGACTAACAGCGGTTTTCAATATCCTATCTATCTTAATATTTTCTTATCTATCTTTAAATTTTGTCACATTTTCTTACAAAATCTGTCAAATTTTTAAGATAGATAGGATATTGAAAACCGACGTAAGAGCACACAAAGTAAATTCAAATAAAAAATCCAGCAGCTAGACTTTCCCTAATATTAATAATTGTTACTTATAAACCATTCTTTAAGAGCTAAAAATAGCAATAAAGAAAATGTGTGAGGCCTGAGTAAAACCTGATTTCTGATCTTTACAGTCCTGGCTCTTGAGTCTTACTTCCTTAGGCAGATTTGCAGTAAATTAAAATAAACCCAACCCAAAGTTATATTATATCGTCTTGTTTTTTTTTTTTTCTTTTTTTAACTTTGATATAAACATGGATTTAAAATTAGAATATTGCATTCTTTTGGTCAGAGCTCATTAAATGAGGCGACGATCACCGTGCTGAGGTCCATATAACCAACGTAGCCATGGTCGCGGGAGCACTCACCGTTGGTTGCTGCAATGATCCGAAACGTCGGGCTTATGAAAAGATCAATAAACCGAGATAAAATTCGTAAAAGTTGTTTCATTATAATCAGTGAAATTCGGGTAAACAAGAAAACAAGATTATGGTTTAATTACTAGTAGGTATGGAAGCTCCGGATTCCGTCCAGTAGGGCTATTCTGTAAGAAACAATTTCAATATCCAGCTTCACCTGAGCGATAGAGCTCACATTACGTCACTTCCAAAATGATCTTTATTGATATAGGTAGAGAGTCGAGTTTTAAAGAATACAAATCCGTCAAATTCGTCATATCACCGCGGATTCCGCTTCGAGATTCGAAAACGACCTTACAGAATAGCTCCACTGACCTGAAGAAGTGTGAAATACACCAGCCCGCAATTATGGGCCAGCGCATGGATGAACTGTGGCCCAACACTCTTATCGCGTGATTTCGAGGAGGAAATGCGTGCCTTACAATGGGACATCTATTATAACAGTATATATTATAATGATGAGGTACATATGTTAAAATTATTCGGTAATTTTTGAAATTTACTTCAGCATACATTTACGATATCATAGTATTAAACAAAGATTTAAAAGCCAAGTCTTTCGAGAAAATTATTCCAGTACAAATATAAAAAGTGTAAAGCGTTTTCCTCGTTAGAGTGGCGAGCTATCACAGCATCTTGCATCGTTAGCTTATCAAGCTGCTCTCAGCTACTTCAAGTGCTATATTACACTACTCGGCACTTTTTCATCGTATTTTTCTTCGCAAACTGTTATTTTAAGGTTATTTATTATTATTTGTGAACTATTTAGTTTGCTTTTAGTTACATAAAAATAGTCCTCATTTTTATGCAGCTTCATTCAGATTAATTTTAAACTAGGTAAAGCTAAAAAGTTTGTCTGTTTGTTTATCTCAGGAACTACTGGTCGAAATTGAAAGATTATTTCAGTGTTGAATATCCCATTTATCGAGAAAGCTGTGTATCATTCCGCTAAGATGTCAGCAGATGACAGCGAGTTGTTAAAGTAGCCCCTTTCGCGTGAGTAAAAAAGTGTAGTACCCTCGTCCGCGTCATCGGGTAATCAATGTAAGAAAAATCTAGGCATAAAAAAGTTTAGTGGTGGTAGCGGTTTTCATCTGATATATAGAGTGATGGAGTGCGAAATAAAATTTACTAGGTGAGCCATCTGCTCACCTACCTACCGATTGAGCTTAAAGGCCATCAGGTCTAAAAGACCTTTCGAAAAAGAAAAAAAAAGAATAAAAATGCGAAATAAAACTTTAACTTGGTACAATGAAATAAAAAGCGCTCTTCGTTTACATACGATATTCGTTATTCATTAAATATGCAAATATAACATGATATATAATTTGTGAGAGTTGCGTCGTTTTTTTTGTTGTGGTTCCGCACAATCGACCCCGCGTTAACTGTATCATCGGGGAATACGTTAACCTTTACCCCGGGGGTGGGTTTATGACCGTTGATGTTAAATAACGGATACAACCCTCTTGAATATCAATGAATATCGTCGACAGTTAAACTGTTAATTACACATGCTTAATTTATATTAAAATAATCCGTTTTTTTCAGCAATGTTTATGGTTTCCTTTTGGTTTAGCCTGGTTAATACAAAAAAGGGTGGCATTTTTTACGAATTGCTAAAATTGACACTGAACACCGAGACAAAAGATTCTCCGCCACTAACATCCTAGTTAAATAAATATAATATGGTTAAGTAGCATAACTCAGCTTTTTACTTTCCAAGTCTAGTCTAGTTAGAGTAAAATATAAAATAAGAATTTTCTACTTGAGTTATGTTTTGTTATTTAAAGACAACAATTATGTGAATATGGCAATTCAACTAAGTCCACAGATTTCTTTTCAAGTTTGGTTTCGGTGGCAATTTTTTTAGGAAGCCACAAAATTTGAACATTAACATTAAATATTACACAATAACACATTATGGTATCTCAGCTAAGCATTTAATGGTTTAACATCCATATTTTCATAAGCTCGTAGACGAGCAATACGTAATTACATAAAGAAAACATATTTTAGTTACGTAATAACAGACAAAAACGATGCTGGATACGGACTATATATAGATAAATAAAAACTTCATTTGGTAATTACCAACATTAAGAACAAAGACGTCATACAAATGAGTAAAGGCTTAAATGTGCGAAGTCTGTGCATCTCGTAACCACACAGAAAAGTTTATAATTTTTGATACAGCTTATAAGCAGAAAAGTTTATAATATTTAAATCTGTTCAAATCGGGATTCACCTGACAAACTGACTTCTACTCGCTTTTAGGTTGGTCAAAATTTTCATGAAAATCTGATAAGCAGTTTGAGCTCTACTTGCAAAACGTTGAAATGTTCGTAAACAACAAAGTATGACAAATTATCCTTCAGAGACCGGCAATAAAAATCGCAATAAGCTAGGCTGCAATGACCTATCTATTTTAAACCTTTTAAAAAATCAACCGAAAAAAAATCCCATTCACTGTATTATTGTAGGAACAATATTTTTTTTCGAAAGGTCTAGACTTTTAGTCCTGACGGCCGTTAAGCTCAATCGGTAGGTAGGTGAGCAGTACTTAAAATCTTGTCTCGGGATAGGCAATTCATAAATGGCTAGGCTATCTCTAGGTTATGTTAATGGGCGATATCGAACACTTAACCATCAAGTGCCATGACTGCAAGTTTGCATAGATCCAACTAACAAAGAAAAACTAGACATCCTGTAACTTAGGTTAGGCGACGCATGTCTAATTTGCTTTTTTTTTGTTGCAGTTAAAATGCCTTACCAATTCACCCCAAAATGAATTGTCTTTATTTGGCAAATTGGTCGCCGGTATACCGCACTAAATACACTGTGAGCTGCCTTCAGCCGCTTGAAGGGGGTTATCCTGGACCTGACTAAGAACCACCACCGGCCACTTCTTTGAAAAGAGTACTAGACTTCCTCTTGGTATGTGTAAACTCCAATAATCTAAAACTAGCTACCGCGGCAAGTGGGGAACCGCGATAAATTAGCCTCGTTAATATAATTTTCTCGCCTATCAGTTTACTTACCTAACTTACATTAAAATGAGTATTTAATATCTATTAACGGCCACTTTTAATATTCAATACATACATGATTCGATAAAACTTGGCAAATTCTGAGCACTTTAGAAATTATTCTAAGTTGTGTTTTCCCTGTTCCACAAGTGATTCATAACGATCTTCGTTGAATGTATAAAAGTAATAACTTTAATTGATAACTAGCTGTTGCCCGTGGCGTCGCCCACGTGAAATGTAAATTGATATTATTAAAGTATTAAAAACCAATATTGAATAAAATATTTTGATTTAGTGAAGTGATTTTTTATAAAGCACAAACAATTCATTATTATCTATCATACTAAGAACAGTGAGTATATTGACAGCGAGTGAAAACGTGTTAATAACGAAAGAAAGTGTTTGTGTTATTATTTTCATTAATTATTAATTCAAAGCATTATCAATATTTAATTATGTTTTAAATGTTTTCAATAATACCATTATATGAACTATGAGGCTGTGGATCCGGTTTTGAAATATCAACCGGTGTACTCTTTAAACGACTTGTTATGTAAATCTGGTTGCCTTGATCTTTCACACCTTTTCACACTCACCCCTAATAACATTGAAGTGCACTTTTATTTGCATGGCATGGCATGTCATGGGGGACACGCGCGGGCCACGCGACCCGCATGGGATCCAGCCATCTGATGTTGATGGCGTCACTAGTGATGAATATTAGTGGCAAACGAACACATGGCGAGAAAGCCGGGTAATCGCGAAACGAACTCGCATGAGAAAACTTCCTTTTAAAGATTGATATTTATTTGTTTATAAAAGAGGGGCAAACAGACAGACGGTTTGCTTGGTTAGAACCATAAGCGACATCCATAGGAATATCATCCTAAAATCCTAATATATAAATGACAAAAACGCTTGGAAATGAATTGCTCTAGATTTAAATAATAATGAAATAATGATTACTATTAAAAGAATGATAGGAACCCAGTAGAGTTTCTTGTGGCGTGTACGGAACCCTCATTATAAACTTAGCCGCTAGGACGATCTAGCTCGCTCATTATTAAGATCCTACATGTGAGTTTATATTATCAGACGCATTGCTAGCCTTTACGTGAAGATACCTTGCACTATTTAGCTTTGAACCGAGTAAAAAACGCTAATTCATTGATTTAGTAACGTAGAACATGTAAAAATTAAAAAAACCATTATGTTTCAAAAGATGATATATAGATAGATGATATATGATAGATAGATAAACGACGGGCCTTCGAATAGTCTACAATAATAGTCTTATCTGCCCCTTGAGAAACCCTCAAAGCGTATCAGCTATCAGTTTTTTTTTAATTTGACCACCTGAACATACAAAATGGTAGAGGTAAAACTTGGCAATCGACGGGTATTTTATTACTTTTAAAAGACAATAACATCTCGTGGTTTCGAGGGAGACTACGTGTTCAATTTTAAATCGTATTTTAAGACGTGTTTCTTTGTACGTGTCTTTAAAGAGCGAGATACTATATATGCACAATATGTAGTAGGAAGAACATCTACATATATTTATGTGTCTATTAAAAAGGCTTCTTTAGGAGTAGGTACGTAATATTTATGTTATATAATAATAATTCCTACATAACTTCTTATCAATTAACCAGATGGGGAGAGAGATGTTGGATGTGAGTGGCAAGGGATCATTCGTCTTGGCGTTCATTGAGGGAGGCCTATGTTCAGAAATGCACTGATAAAGACTGATAATGACGATGATGATGAAATAATGGGTATGTTACGCCAAAGAATTCAGAGGTATATAGAAGGACAGTTCTTATGAGCGCTTTGAGGACAAACTATGCAAACATGCGCTTGGCGGCGTGACGAGAGATGCCGAGAGTCGATGAGAGAAGAGACACCGTGATGTCCCCAGCATATGAGCCTACGAGAGCGAGCAATTGCGAACTGGGGACATGTCCCCAATAAAGACGGCACAAAGAACCTTTAAGAATTGTTCTTCTATATACGTCTGAATTCTTTGGTTACACATTGTGCTCCCTGTTATTTCCGCATGACATCGAATAGCCAATCCGTCTTATCTATGTACGTTTATTCAAATTACATTGATGACTTCATAATAATCGTGAATCCAAACAGATGCGGGTGCTTCATAATAGTGTTTTGGTGTCAGTCGTTGCATATCCTTGCTACCTGGTTCCAGTACAGCTTTAACGTCACGCGAACATAATTTAACGCTGGAAATATTCATAAAGCACTCCCACACGTTACAGTTAAATGCAATTAACAACCATTCCTTTTGTCTCGACATGACTCATAAACCTCAGATAAAATCCCTAACTATTAAACATGCATTGTCTAAACTTATTTACAAATACGGAGCCACATGATAAACTCACGTTTTATCGTTCGTCGACCCTCGCCGCTCGAGGCCGATCGTTTCGAATCGATTTCGTAAAATACGTAAAAATATGTTGAGCATACATGCATGTATGTATGAGTCGCAACTCAAAGTGGGTATGTAAATTTCGCTTTATATTCATAAGCTTATTTAACACGATACCTTGATTCGCTGTTATTGTTGCCTCCGAGAACTAATAAATATTTATCTGCATACGCCATCATTTAACCGATACAACAGGGGACGATAAGAGTGGAAAATTTTGCTTCAGTTTTCTTATTCATAGCCGAGTGAAACCGCTTCCAGAATTTGAATTTCGCACGTTAAATTCAAATGGGCGCGCGCTAAATATCCGTTTACTTTCTTTCACTTACCAATTTACAGATTCACACCGCAGCCAATTATTCCGATGGTTGTTAGTAACGTCTATTTATTTACGTTTATGTTATGTACACAAATTGAGCTAAATTTATTAGCGCAAATTGCTGGCAACAGTACAAAAAATTCCATTTTTTAAGCTTTTATTTACCTTATTCTCTACTTGTAGAGATCTAAGAGATCTAATCTTACTCTATACATGTCTTTCCGTAATTTCATGTTTTGATTTGCATTTTTATTTGCATACCTAGATTTTCTCCTGTGTTTTTTCAAATGTGTGCATCACGAAGTATAGGTATTTTTTTGTATTTCAGAGTTTTTTACGGTTAATTAATCAAACCATATTGGTATGTATTATTCACTTATAATTAACGGAATATTTGGATTTTAAATTAAATATTTCTATATTCTATAAGCACATGTCGTAACTTGGAATTTCGTCAATTTGTATGATAAGCATTATTTTTGTGCCGAGTGTAATTTAATAGTATTGATTTTATTACCTGTGCCATTAACTGGTTTATATACATTTACTGTGGGGTTCAAATGAAAACGAAACTTTACACAAGGAATTCCACAATATATTGGGACTAAACACAAAATTGCGACCTTTTTTGGCGACCACATAATTGGTCCATTAGTTTTTTGTGCGGAATCCTAATCGTGCTCCGATTCGCTTCAAGCAATTTTTTTTATTTAAATTTTCTGTATTTGGTTTTTTTTTTTTGATCGAGGTCTATTGCTAAATAGGTCGTGGTAGCCATATGCAATTTAGAAGGAGAAGAAAAATTTCTTTGACATGTTATCATCAACATCGACTCTTACATACCCCACTACAGGATACAGATGCTAGTCTAAGTTTGCCTATGGCATGGCATAACGCGGAATGGAGAACTATCCAAACCTTCAAACCCTTTTTATCTCATTAGACATGATGGCATGCTTTCCTTCACCGGTGAACTGGTGTTTTTATTTTCAGCAAACCCAATTTAAGTCAGGATCGAACCCAGAGATCTTACTTCAATACCGCCTTACCCAGACCATCATCCACGCAATTTCTTTGACATGTTGTAAAAGTAAATCAATAATTAATTTAATTTGGGTCGGTGGGCCAAAAGGAAGTGGATTCTAATTATCAATTAATTTCAATACGGTAATGGGAGGGTCATTGGATCTATTAAACTAATTGAATCATTTATATGATTTTATTTGGATCGTGTAGTTTTGATCGTGGCAAGTACGACAACGATAAGAGAAGAAACGAGAAGAGACCATCCATTGTTTTTTTTCATAACACTAGACTGCCAGGAACAGTAAAAGCATTTTATTAGTTTAGTCCACATATTTATAAATAAAGACAGATGGAGCATGCCGAACACGCGAGTGATGCCATCAAAGCGAATACAAATTCAAAAGCGAACACAATCTAATAGACATTTAGAATACGACGATATGTCAAGCACTTGAGAGTGGTTTTAACTTTGTATTCGCTTTAAAGCGACACTCGGGTGTTCGGCATGCTCCATCTATCTTCATTTATAAATCTGTGGTTTAGTCCCTCTATCCTTCTGGCTATCAAGCCTTGAAGTACAGTGCCAATTTTGTTATTTGTGACATGAATATTTAAGAAAAAGTCCTTATAAAATGAAATGTACTCAGACAGACAGACGTGCAAGATGTTTGAATTCATAATTTATATAAAATTGATTGTCTTTCTACCATACTATTTATAACCAATGTGTACAGGTTAATTACATGTATGATTTTATATAAGTAGCATGATATATGAAACTCTACTCGTAATAATTGTTTATTGTACACGAGTTAACAACTACGCCATAGAGACATACCCGAGAGAATAAAATTTACAAATTTGGAGAATAAATCCAAACATAAGTAAGGTTGTCACGTTTTGTGGTGAGGATGTTTTGTCTTCAAATAGACAAATTGTCGTCGTTATTTCTCGACAAACTCGACAAACATCACATGGGCATCGAATAAAAAACAGGTTTGAGGTCTTGTATAATTTTGTAAAAAAAAAACTTTAAATCTCATCCCGATGGTACGATAAGATTTAGTTGAAACGTTTTTTACGAATTATGGACAAGTACTTATAATTATTTATAATCTAACAATCTGTCTTAATTATCATTAAAGCGTCCATAGTGTACATCACAACAAAATGTTGATAAAACATTTTTTTTTTGTTTGATAATATACATTTAAAGCCGATAAAATTAAACACAATAACTTTCATCGTAATGACCACATATCATCGTGGTGTGTTTTACAATTTTCCAGTCTTAAATTAACTCATATAAAACAAAAGAAAGAAACGTCTAGATCTATGTTGTCTCCATCTCCAGAAGGGGGTCAAGGCCAGCCCAAAAAGAAGACGACAGACGAGACAGGATAAAAGTTAAATAGACTGAATCAGGGTATAGGGTCCGATTCTATGAGTCTATGACATTCACCTATCCAACATAAAAAGAAATTGGATGTCTATAAAGTCGGCTTACTGACGATAGTTGAACGTGACAACGTCATAAGAAAATACTGATGAGCCGATTGTGCCTCTTTGTCGCTCGTTCCGCGCTTGCACTTTAAGCCTCGCTGGAACGCTTCAGAGCGAGGTAACGCCGCATGAGTCATGTTTTTTCGTACGTGCAGCCGGCACCATCGAATTATAAGACGTTGTCACGTCAAAATAGTAATCTAAATATTGTTATAAACTACCGGTGCCAGCGGTTTCACCGGCGTACTTTTTTCCGTGGGGCGGTAGGTAGGTATGGGTAAACTATAGCCTATGTCACTCGTAAGTACCTCCCTTTGCTTTCTATTGATAAAAGAATATTCAAAAATGGTTTAGTAGGATCTGGTCTTACTGAGTCCGTCCTGATTACGCAGTACAACCTCACAGACCCATAAACTAACCTTTCTATAATATTAGGATAGATTAAGATAATTTTCATACTAGTCTTGTAAGTACACACTAATTTAACATCTTTATACTATTAGTATAAATTAGGAAAGATAGTTTTCATATCAGTTTTGAAACTACACATTTCATATAGTTAACTACACACCATACGTATTCTATTTCTATACGGTACGTTGGTAACAATATCGTATTTTTTTTACAAAGATCAAGGTTGTTGTATAAGTTTTTGTTGGTGTTCGTGACCAGTCTTGAAATGACCAAAAAAATGCGTGGTAAATCTTAAATGGATCTCAAAAAGGCGATAGCCCGCCACGAAAAACGAAATTGTGTTTTGACGGGTTATGGCCAAATTCTAATATTACACGGGCGGGAATAATTGTTTTTATTAATTATCATTATCTTATCATCTATGATTGAGGATGATCGATGAAAAAATATGTGTGTTAAAAAGTCTATTTATCCAGTAAGGCTATAAGGCTACATAGTCTAACGATCCCGTTGTAAGTCTTATTTAATGCAGGCGAAACTGTGGAAAACAACTAGTGCATAATAATTGTAGTCAAGACGTAAGGAAAAATCTTTTTAGGGCCTGTTTCACCACTTCCTGATAAGTGCCGGATAGGCTATCCACAACATATTGGGCAGATACTTCATACTCTATCTGTTGGATACCTGGTGGATAGCCTATTCGGCACTTATCAGGAAGTGGTGAAACAGGCCCTTAATCGTCCAAAACTTGTAACTTTAAATGTTAAAACAACCAAACTTCTTTCATAAATGTATATAATATTCAGAATTAAATCCCAAACAGGCAGGATTTCGATACAGCTTTTGAAGTGAGAAATGTTTTAGCCGCGTTGAGCACTTTTTGGTAAAAGAAAATCTTTTAAGTTTGCGTCCCCGATATTTAATGTGACATTATTATGTAAAATTTAAGTTTTATTAATAATTCTAAGTAGAAGTTTTCTTCTGACAAGAACTAAACTTTATGGCTACTTTTATTTGCAAAGAGGTTTTTCACATTTATAATCAAAATCGATTGAGCTGTTTTGGCTTTCAGCTTTTAGTATCCTTATTCCTTTTAACCTTTTAGTTAGTATGAACAATAACCAGATGTGAAAACGATGTCCGTGCAGTAGCCGGTCCGTGTTGGATGCAAGTGACGATTTATCGGCGCGGTCATTGCATACACACATTCCACAAACATATAGCGGTGCGATAGGTGCTGATGATGATGAATATAAACTCTCGAACGACCACAACAACTTGCGTCCAACAATTTGTACACATTCGTTAAATATTCATCATTTTGACAATATCGTAGCACACGTGTGGCCATTGTTATGAATGCTTTTGCATGCTCATGATACGGAAAGAATTAAACTAGCCAAGGTCAGGCGGATATACCTTAGTAATATTATTCATGTTGCCAACCAGTGTCTAGCGAAACACTACGGAATGCTCATTCAATAAAAAAACTACAAAGGACCACCTGTTAGGAAACCACCGAATAAGGCGCACTAGTTTGCTATGGAACCGGTACCTAGTACCGACGTCTTGATTTTTTACCCGTTTTTTTTAAATAACATTTTTTTTGTTTCGGCTAGTATCATATGGGTAACATCTGTAATGTAAGGTAATTTTAAATTCTAAGTCGTAAATTAATCAGATGGTGATCTCTGTGCAGTAATCCTAGTTGGATACAAGTGGCGGGAGAATGGCCATTTCGACTCTTAAAGAGGCTCTTGTGTTCAGCACTGGATAGATCTGCCGTATCGTCTTTGAAAGTTTATGAGCTATGTGCAGCTCTATATAGATCTACAGTCTGAAAGCTTTGGAGCTATATTCAGCCCTAGACAGATCCGTCAGCTGGGATCTACAAGGAGCCTATTTTCAGCAGTGTACAGATTCGCCATCTTAGCTTTGATAGATTTTTTATGAGAGCTCAGAGACATTTTTTATCAAATCAACCAACGTGCATAAATTGGCAGTACCTAGAATAAAACTGTGGGCGTTCAATTATGTTCCATATTCGCATTTTGGCCAGAATCACTGCCAGTTCAGTTTCAGTCCGGGAGCTTCTTTCGCCTAAGGGTTAGCAGTGGAGTAGTACTAGAGCAGATCCACCAGCAACAGTGTTTACAAATATCAAGAGAATCCTGCAAAATAATAGAATTCCATTATCTCAACGTGTATCAGTAATGTCGAATTGCCTTTAGCTTTTGTTACCACTTCCAGGTCTTCCTAGTTACTAGATACGTTTTATGTTTCATTCAGACTTTTATCATCTTTAAAATGACTGATGTTGCGATTTGGATACTTTTAAAAAACCTATTGTTTTGAATCAAAAACTTTTTGACCTCAATAAATTTAGACGGAATTGACTTTAATATATCCGAAGTATTTCAGACTATTGCAATAACATTAATGATTTTTTTTACTGTATTATAATATATTAGGTATCATCATCATCATCATCAGCCTTTATCCGTCCACTGCTGAACATAGGCCTTCCTCAATGAACACCAAGACGACCGATCCCTTGCTACTCGCATCCAACGCGGACCTGCCACTGCACGGAGATCGTCTTCCCATCTGGTTAATGGCCGACCAACACTTCGAAAATACTTCTAAAATATAATACAACTTCTAAAATACAATATAAATACAACTTCTAAAATATTAGGTATATGAGCATATATTTAACCCAAATAACATGAAATGGAAGTGATTTTTGTGAACTAGATTATTTATATCGTACTTTGTAAATATACCATATAATATTCATATCATGTAATTATAAATGTAAAGTGTAACATTTTATTACCACGCTACATATACTTTAAAATTTCAGTAACCTTGAAGTCTCGTCTTGTAATTTGTAAGCCCCAAAGTTACGCATCGCCAACTACTGATCCCAACCAAAAGTTTTTGTGGGATTTAATCGAAGCGACAAAAGATCTTTGGATAGCTTAGTGTATTAGACATTTGATCTCTAAGCTCTTTAAAAGTATATTGTATTGATAAAAGTTTGACCTCGAAAGTGGAGTAAAATATGTTTGTCTAAATCCTCTGACCTAATTGCAGAAGTAAACAGGTTAGGCCTAACCGGCAAGCGAACTATGGCCTAATACCATCTTCGCCTTAATAAATAGTTCGTTTGATTATGCTTATTCTATAATAATTTTTATATAATAAAATATGATAATACCTAATAATAAGAATTGAGTACCCTTTTCTTGTTAGGGTGATACGGTTGGTGGCTTTATTATTTATTTTTATATTTTTCCTTTAATATTCAGAATATTAAAGAATTTTTATGCAGAAAATTTCAATGTTCACTATCGTATGATACGTTATGGTTGGCAGGTTAGGTTAGCAGTTTAAGTTCTTGGTTAGACGTCGCGACAGTTCTCACGGTAGGCACCGTTTGTACAATACAGTTCAAGTTAAGAGCCACGATTTTTGCTTTTAATCTTTTAATAGCTTGTGAAGGAACAATTGTCACTGATGAAATAGGTTTTAATTGAAATAAAACGACAAAACTTTGGAGTACTTTTTAAATTGGCACGTGGCATGATGAAAGCATACAAAAAATTTGTAATAATAATACGTAAGTAATATCTATATTAGCTGATTAAATGTAATTATTTTGATGCTAGTTGATTGATATGAGCGACGACGGTCCAGTGGTGGGTAGATTCGGCCTCTTAAGCGAGAGGTTCCGGGTTCGATCCTGACTCCCGTGTCTGCCTTAAAATGGGTTTTTCTAAATTTCTAAGTGCACCCTAAACACGCTCCATCGCTCGCTCACAGGTGAAGGAAAACATCGTGAGGAAGCCTACATGCCTGATGAAATTAAAAGTCTTTGAAGGTATGTGAAGTTCACCAACGCGCATTGAGCCTAGGGCCAGCGCATCGGTGAACTATGGCCCATTACCCTCCTCGCCTGATTTCGAGGAGGAGACCCGTGCCTAGCAGTGGGACATACATATAAGAGTTGATATTTTACTCTTTTACTTTAGTTGATTGGATAGGCAAACTGGTAGACGTGCCACCTAATGGCAAGTGGTCGACGTCGCCCATGATCATAAACTAGTTTACCTCGAACTAGGACAGGCAAATCCTTAAAGTATTGCTTATCAAAAGACAAAAGAAGTCTCGTTGCTAGTCTGCATACATCACGGGAGAAACCAGCAAGATCCACCCACCCGATTAATAATAATAATTTATTTCATAACATTTAACTTTTTGACTGGTTTAAATATAGTATTATTTACAAATGTAGAATATTTATTCGTTTCGGTTCTTCGCAGTGTTCATTAAAGAGTCGCTTCTAGCGTGACTCTAAACTTTAAAGCTTGGAATACTTAAAATTACAGTGGTTATTGTCGAGATTTGTGGCGAGATTAGATCATTAAGCCGACTTCCTATTGTGTGTAAGTGTGTAAGTAAGGCAGTGGTATTATCTAACAGTGAAAGTGTGTATGTGTGCGCGCTGACGGTGACGTAACCGCGCCTCGCTCTACCTCACTCTCACTGATGATTTTAAACTAAACAACTAGGAAGTTCCAGGCGTACTAGATACTGTTCCGTCAGTTATTTATTTAATAAGGAAGTAACTGAGAAATTACTATTCCATCATTATATTATGGAACCTCTAATTATACGTTGAAGTAAATGCAGATCGTACAAACAGTGCTCCTAGCAGACGGGTATGATGATGATGATGATGATGATGATGATGGTGATGATGATGATGGTGGTGGTGGTGATGATGATAATAATAATAATATCTATAAACGCTTTTTACACCATATTAATCTGGTCCCGTGGTAAGTTTCCAAAGGACGGAAATATATAGGTAAATTTTGATACTTTTATATGAATACATATATTTAAGATTTTTATTATATAATACACATATTTAATACATATCCATGACCCGGGAACACAGAAACATTTTTGTTCCCTGTCGAGATTCGAACCCGCTACCTCCGGGCTTGAGCGCCAACGCGCTAACCATTGAGCCACAGAGGTCGTCATCGTCGAGATGATGATGATGATGTTTATGATGATGATAATGATTGCATGAACGTTTATTACACTCTACAAATTTTAATTACAATGAAAATGATTGTAATAATAGTTATCTCCCCGATAACTTAAAGGGAACTTGGGCAGCAATGTTAAGAACGGAATACGACTATAGCGAATAGGTGTCTAAAATTTAATTATTACTTTAGGCGACTACAGAAATAAATTTATGAAACTCAAGTCAATCTTTCACATGAATTTTGCGCAGTTCGATATGTTCTAAACATCAAACAGTTACAAAAAAAAAACAATGAATGAAACTTTGTTCAATTTACTATTGCAATAATAAATACTATTGCAAAACTTTGTTAACATAGTAAATGCTGTACAGATGCATGTTAAATGAAAAGCTAGAAAAAATCTTAATGGCATCTATACAGTCATCATTATTATTATCATCATCATCAGCCTTTATCCGTCCACGATCTTATTGCTTATTGCTCCATCGACCATCCGTTCTCCTGAAGATCGCATTAATTTTTAAAAATTAAAGATGATTTATGTTCATGAATAATATCCAATTAACTGATATGTATAAAAAAACTCATTTATAAATAATGATATTCATTTTCATATCATTAAACTAAACGAAGAAAGATTTATGAATAACGATGAATTGATCTGTAATTTTTCTACAATAACACAAAGATTTTTCATATTTATTGCTGGTGAAATTAAAACATTTTTGAGAAACTAATTCTGGTTTATTACCTGTTATCTTCATTTGATCAAACAAGATAAGAATGAGAATTATTTTAAAAAGGTCAATTAAAATGGCGAGTCGAAAATAATTGCTTTTAATTTCTGTTATATCAACATATTTTCAATATTTGCTACAGATTTAAAAAACAAGATTATAACATAAAAGTAATATTTTTTGTGATCTGCGACTGCGAGCTTTACCATGTGCAACTGTGTCTTTTACATACATACAAAACTAACTTAATATTACAATAAAAATACCAATACATTGATATTATAATGATTAATGACGAAATCAAGAGGTTATTACAAACATCTGGGTCATGATTCATAAAGCCTGATATTATATAACCAATACATAATATTCAGGTAAGATATTGAGGTAGGCATATCTCACGATGGTCACATAAGATAAATAATAATATCTATGGACGCTTTTGCACCACGTCAATCTGGTTCCGTGCTAAGTTTCCGAAGAACTTGTGTAACGGGTACCAGACAACGGAAATACATATATTTAATACTTTTAATATTAATACATATATTTAAGATTTTTATTATATAATACACATAATTAATACACATCCATGACAGACAGGAACACAGAAACTAATTTGTGCCCTGGCGAGATTCGAACCCGCTACCTCCGCCCTTGAGCGCCAGCGCGTTGAGCATTAAGCCACAGAGATCGTCAAATAAAATAACATACATAATTTATTTAAATATAAATATAAATTAACCAGGGTTTCTAATAAAAACTTTTTATCTTCAACACTATTTCTCCGTTGCTGGACATAATCCTTAAACATACTATCCAACTAGCAACAAAGCAAATTACAAGCAAATATTCATAGAAAAGCAAAACGACATGGAAATAATGATGAATGAAATCTAGTTAGTGATTGACACCAGGTATGAGGTCGTGCGGGATTAAGGCTGAACGAGACAAGCTGAGGAATGACTCGGCAGAACATTGCGCAATCGACTGGAGCCTAGCTATGGTTCCACGCTTCGGCGCCCTAAGATATTTTTAGACTTTTTACACACAAAAACATTTATTACGTTTTCTCTTTGGTTTGAGAAAATTGAAATTACGTGTTGAGTTTATAATAAGGCTTAGTTTAAACGCTAGTGATTGCGTGGATAAGGCCCCTTACAAACGAACGCTTTTAATCGAGCGTTAAAAAAGCGTTTGAATCAGACGTACTACGCAAACGTAGGGATTTAACGCTACGCTCAACGCGAATTGTGTACATCAGCGTGTTTGTACATTCGGCGCAATATCGCAATAACTATCAATAATAGAAGATTGAAAATCCATACAGTAATCTAATAGGACCCTGTTTATAATATCAGTAAGATTTATATTTTAACAAACAGATTGCGAGAGAGAGAGAGACAAAAAAAGACAAAAGCCAGACTTTGAGGTGAATACGCGAACACGCTCCAAAGGACCTCATTTTCAGAAGACTATTCAAACTACCTGTGATATACTGTGGACTAATTATTGTGAACAGAATTATACATGAAACGAATATAACCCTTTTAGAGTAATTTGTTAAAATTGAAGCGGTATAAAGTTCTGGAAACACAGGTCCATACAATGGGGAGTGCTGAGTGTATCACGAGTGTTATCTGACCGTACATTTTGCATATTCGCACAAACCGGATGTAATCTGGTTTCAGTACCAAGTATTGGATGTTTAAAACGAGTTTGCGGTATGCGGTGGTCAAAAACATCAAAATATGAATAATAACTATATGTCGTGCTTATACCGAAGGTTCTTTTCCTATTGATTTTAACAACAGTAAGTTATACAGTCAGTAACACCATCAGTAACCTAATATATTAAAAGAAAATATGAGCAGAGGTTTAGGAAAGTAAAAGTAAAAACCATTGTTGCAACGACAATATTATGATAATAATAATAACAATAAAAATAATTAAATGATTTATTTTGTGCCAGTACAATAAAAAAACAGAACAATAGTTAATTAATAAAAATAAGTATAAAAAAGCGGACTTACCGCTCCAAGCAAAGACAGACCAGACAACCATTTGTGATATACTCACTAGAACCCAGAAGCAATGTTTATAGACCTTCGATAATAAAGACACTATAAATTTTGTACAATGCCGTATACTGTGCTAATTGTATCTAAATTAACAAGTGTAGGATATAATCAGTCTTAAAAAATAATTTAAAAGATAAGGTGAAACAGAGCAAAAACGCACTGTAACTTCAGGCCTCAACTCAAAAGTCCAAACTCGTGCGAAAAGGAAACGCAAATACAAGTCAAGCATGTGAAAGCAATAATAAAAATATAACAAGGACGTAAATCCTTTACAACATATATACGTAATATTCTCTCTCCCTGTCACCTTACGTCATAATGTGATAACATCGTTTCGCATATTCTCGACCTTTGTCCATTGTTATCCAATCAGAAACAAAATTACTTTCTCGTTTTAAAATGCAATACACCCTAAATTACGGATTATGCGCATGCGCATATACGTTTTACTACTTTTTTTTTGATGACTGGTCCCGGCAAGACCAGATTCTCCACAATAGGGGGACTGAACGGCTACGACTTGGCAGTCCCCACGACGTCGTGTCATAAGCTGGGCCCGGGTTCCCATCCCGAGCCCGACACGAGCACAGGGGTGTTATTGGAAGCGCATTAAGTAGCGCCTCCGACGCACCCCCGTCCGTTGTCTACGGGGGGAGGCTACGTCAGCGGTATCCTCTCTCACCCGTTCGTCTGCGTCCTTCCGGGACATCACTGTCTCGCAGAAAGAGGCCATTGCCGCCCAGGACTCGTCAGAGCCTAGCATCGCGGTGATGATACATTTTACTACTCTGCCAACGTGATGTGATTTCAACAATATATTATCTCTATTATTACTATCAAACTAAAGACGGACTCTAACATTAGTACATATTTGCTTTTTGGTCGCGTTTATATTATGTACTCATAATGTTTTGCTCTGCATTTAATGGCAGATACACTGTAGCTTTTCATTGAATTATTGTATACCAACATATTCGACGTGTATTAGCAAATAAATAAATAAATAATTAAAATCACATATACGAACTTAGGAAAACAATAAGAATTCGTTTTGAATAACACACTATTTTCCACGCCTCGCGTAGAATAAGCACGTTGAAGTGGCAATGGGCTGGTCACCCACACAGAAGAACGGATAGCCGATGGGCCATTAAGGTTCAAGAGTGGAGGCCGCGTTTAGGTAGACGAAGTGTTGGTCGGCCATTAACCAAATGGGAAGACGATCTCCGTGTAGTGGCAGGTCCATGTTGGATGCGAGTAGCAAGGGATCGGTCGTCTTGGCGTTCATTGAGGGAGGCCTATGTTCAGCAGTGGACGGATAAAGGCTGATGATGATGATGATGATGATGAACAAACTATTTCCCACGCCAGATTTTTTAAACACCTTTCAATTAAGTTTTTCGTCAGTTTATATATTCGATTTTGTCTGCTTTGTCTAAATAATAGGTATTATGTGATAAAGGAAAACACTTAGAATTCAACGGATTTGGCCTTCAATGTAACTTGCGAGATATTTGCTGTGTCAGAGTCGAAGCGTGCCAAGTGATATTGATCACGACACATAACTTAGTTACATGGTGAAAGGGGTTTTTGAAAGTAGGAACTAGTGGGAGAGCAAACTCCTTGTGACAAAAGACATGTTCAAAATAGCCAAGATATCTCCAGATTAAATAAGCCCATACTGATATATCCTATATGCCATTTTAGTGATATATAGAGAGGGCATAATGACATAATCATAGGATATCAATTGTTAAGCGATTACAGTGACAGGTAGCGGATTCGAATCCATTTCACATAATGAATCGAGGAAAATATTCAATACCATTCCCGTTTACGGGGATAAATTACATAAATTATATTCTGATGTGTACGCTATATTATTGTAAAGTTTCATTAAAATCCATTCAGTACTTTTGCGTGAAAGAGTAATAGACCCATACATTCATATAAAACTTTCACGCTTATAACATAGGATTCTACTTGATCATCTACAATAAAATGAGCAAATCGTCTGGGTATACCAAACCAACCAAATAAGCATTAATAATTTAAAAACCGCTATATAGATGTCGATCAAATTAGAACCAATTCGGAAACATAAGCTTTCAAACAAAACAAGAATCACCAAAATCCGTTCCCAAACAGCGGAGTAATCTTGTAACACAAATACAAAAAAAAAACATACGAATTGAGAACCTCCTTCTTTTTTTGAAGTCGGTTAAAAATGAAGAATATTGTATAGAAGAAACGTATGTCTATGACCATATGCTGTACCAATAGAAGACGATGTTGTCTATGGTTTTCGCCATTCGTCCATTAATGAGAGTGCATAGGTCAGGACCTTTGACATCAAGCCGAGCCTTCACCAATATTCGCTCCTTCGAGTCTAAGCATTCGAATGTGATATTTATTGTTTAATACGTAACATCAGTAAAGGTTTTCTGATGTAAGCAGGTCTAGTGGCCCGGATTACTTCATCGATACACTTTTTAACATCGGCATGTCTTAACGGCCTCATTCCGATATCATTCTCGATTATTAAAACCTCTCGCTTATCGCATTAATTATGGTAATACAGGCTGAGCCTCTTTTTTACAACTGATGATGATGGTTGCGTACGTGTGTGTGTTAAAGAAACGCAATTATATTATTACTTTAAATTTCACAGTTTTTGTTTTTTGAAGTCGAGTTATAGCTTTTTAGAATTCAAGTTTCTTAATTTTTTTTGATTCCGAAATTCGTTAACTGCTTTTATTGGTCTAAATATTGGTAGATCCATTAAACGTTGCTTGTATTAGACAGCGCCGTTTTAATAAGACGAACAAAGGAAGGAATTAATACCAATAAGAAAAACCAACATACATTTTTACAAACATTCACCTTCATCGCCAGACCCCTAATGACAGTATAAATAATAAATTACTCAATCCCAAATACAAAGTAACTGTAGTAAAGTTTCATCGACAGTTCTTTGGCTCTATCATTAGTTCTACTTCGAACTTCATTAAATTGTAACGCTTTAAAATAGTTGATAAAAAAATTAAACATGCTAGTTACTCCAACAATTTTTCAAAGTTTTCCTCGATTTCTATGGGATGCCATCATCGGATCCCGGTTTACTTATCAATGTTTTCCCCGAACAAAGAAAAAATAATTATACGAACATCAGAATTAAGAAGTCTCTACCCCTTTTAAGTCGGCTAAAAACCTTTACTTCTAGAAAATTCGTCAGAGCAATTAAATATCTCAAAGAAAATAAATCGTGATTTTAGATTATCTGGAACTTATTAATAGCAAGTTTGATAGGCGCCCAAACGACTTTAGCACGTGCAATAAGTTTCGCATAGAGATCTGTATAAATACTACTTTTGCCTTATACCTGTTTCACTTAAACACAATGACTGTTACCATTCAATTAAATTAGAGAAATATATATTTGATTTAATTTAAACTAGCTGTTGCCCACAGCTTTGGCTGCGTGAACTAAGATTGACAACGGCAACTATATATAGCATAGCAGTGCCCTGTGTTCCCGTGGGAATTCTGTCAATCTGATGTGTAAGCTACATCATTGTAAAATTTCATTAAAATCCATTCAGTAGTTTTTGCGTGAAAGAGTAACAAACATCCTTACAAACTTTCGCATTTATAATATTAGTAGGATGAATTGGCAACGATTGTCCCAGTGGGTTTGGGATCTCTGGAATGAGAGATCCAGGTCCTCCTGACCCCTGCGATATCTTGGAATAAGTTTCTAAGTGTGTTCAGATGGAACGCGAGAGGAGACTTTGCATAAGTGATATAATTAAGTCTTTGAAGGTGTGTAAAAGTCACCAACCCGCCAACGCTGACCTATAGCCGGACAACCCTCGCCTGATTTCGGTTGGTTGGTCTTTCCAAATCCAGTCCACGAATTCAAACTATCTTAACCCTAAGGCACAGTTCGCACAAGAGTCTAAAAAGCGTCGCGTTAAAGCCCGACGTTAGCTCGTGTTGCGAGTTCCGCATGCTCTATTCAATTTAACGGCCAACGCTCAACGTCGTAAATTCAACTGCACTTGACAAAAAAGCGCCGCGGCCCGCGCTTTAATAACCTTCTAATGTGAATAAATACATTAGTAACTATTGTTTTTTTTATTAATAATACATGAGTAATTTGTGTCATAGAAATATTTTTTAGCGCTTGGTGAAAAAGTACTCAAGCGAGCAATGATTTAATCTTTTGAAAAAATAAATTTCAGCAAATATTAATTGCTAAACTATTGCTACATTATAATCTAACAAAAAAGTTTTGCGCCAAATGTTTTCACATTATTATTTCAAGCATAACGCTTCTTAACGTACGTACATAATGTTATGAATAAAAATAACATAGACTTGTATCTTCATGACATCACACGGCCAAAATAACAATAATAAGTACCACGTGTTATCAGTCTACGATCAGAATACGAAACACGAGCAAAAAAAAATTGGCCAAAATGACTAGCTATATTAATCATTTAGTTTTACGCAAAATGAAATAGTAGACATAACATACCGACATTTTAAATCTTCGTTTATTGATGGTGTGGTTGTGCTAATTTTTATTTCTCTTTTGATTAAATAGTATATTTTAAAATCTTATAAAAATAAAACTTCATCATTATTAGCATCTATCAATTTACTGCTGAAGATAAGCTTGTCTCGAAACAGATTTAAAAATAATAAAAAATAGACAAAAAGCTTATTTTATAATTAACCGTTAGCCGCATTGCTACATTAAAAAAAATGTCAGGCACAAACGAACTTAATCGGTGTTAGGGGAACCTTGGACAGACAAGTAAAAAGGTTGACCCATATTATAGCCAGTTTACTCACACATCACCCCCTCAATAAGCACATGCTCATATTTGTCTCTTTACCTCAGATTTTCAGCCATACCCGGAATAATGATAATCATATTCATAGTATTGATGTTGATAGATTTTTAATCAAATGAGCCGTATTGTTTTCTTATGTTTACGCGAATTTCACTCATTATAATGAAACAACTTTTACGGATTTTATCGCGGTTTATTTAGTTTTTTATGAGCCCGACGTTTCGGATACTTTACAGCAACCATGGACACGGGGAGGAGGACCGAGAAGTCGGGCTCATAAAAAACTAAATAAACCGCGATAAAATCTGTAAAAGTTGTTTCATTATAACAAATGAGCAGTTTCTAGGATTAGCTCCTATATCTAAACAACAGCCGTTTATTAATTATTACACCTATTAGCATGAAACCTAATTTGGGCCTAACGGCTAACATTACGTATACTTGTGGATTTATGACGTAAGGATAATATATATAAGTAAACTTAAAATTTAATCTAATAATAAATGAATATCAGACTTAAAATCGCCGGCATAAAATGGCTATGTATCTACTTTGCGTGTGTTTTAGTGCTTATGGATTAGCATTAATAATTCAATTTAGGTAGGCTTTTTATGTAGAGATCGTCTCACCTCGGATATAACCGATTCTTTATAAATAACATTGATCGTTTACTTTTCGTTTGCCCAATTCAACTAGACTGAAAAAAAGTTTCAAATATTTAAAGCGTTTTAAAAACGATGTTTTTGTTCCACACCGGCGCGGGCCATGGTTCGTTAGCTAGATGTCTAGTTTTGCAAGTAAAAGTGTTGGACCCGTTGTTGCGACACAATGCTAGCACAATAAGTGACATTCATTACCGTTCCTGTACTGTGCTCATTCGTACCGGTTGGTGAGACGGTCTATTAAATATTACGTTTAAGTCATTTTTTTAAATAGTATATTATGGCAAACGAACAGTGGAAGCCTTTTAGGGACGCCCATGAACATCCACAAATACAGTTTATGCAGATGAGATGCTCTCCTTTCCCCTATTCCCCTACTATTTAAACATCCTTGTTGGTAACTCACAAACACGAAAAGCGACGGCATAGCTCTACGCTGTTATCGAGAGGCCCAATTTCTGCAATGCAGCATGGTACATCTTTTTTTTTTTAACGTTTTGATATTGTAGTAATATTTTAACTTGGCCACATGAAATAAGAGATTTATAGCATGCATATTAATATATTACAAACTTTTCAGTTCGGTCATGTTAAATTGATGGTAAGCTTAGTTTCAAAGCTCTTGTTTTTTTCACGGATGTAACTCATGTAAGTCAAGATTAAAATGACAATGATTGTTTTAAAGCGGAGTGGAGTGCACGGCTGTGGAATCACGGCGCACTAAAACATTCAAACTTCACGTGTACTTGAGATTTCAATGTCGCTTGCCCTGTAGTGAAAAAAAAACACCACGAGGAAACCTACACGCATGTTTTTGTTGTGCATGTTGTATGAGGTGAGCCGGTCGGGTTCACCCTGTGATGAGAAAAAAAGAAGGGGGGGGGGGGGGGTTCTGGTTTCCCCCCGCCAGCCATAGAGTGTGACTTCCACTGCTTCGAGGCATCGGGTTCGTTTCCGTGGCGAGTCCATGACTCACCACCGTCGGAGGAAAGGAACTCAAGATAAGCTTTTGATGTTATATGAAGTTCGCCTGTATTTAGCCAGCGCTTAGTACCTACACTTCTTGTTTGGTTTTAGGAAAAGATTTGTGGCTGCCTGTGATACACAATCCTTTTTAATCTCTCGTTAGGTTACTATGTTAGTATGAATATGATTTGTCAAGAGTACGCATAGCTGATTAGGTCTTAAAATAGGTTTTAAAATGCCTGACATGGTCATAAAGTTCCATTGTTGTCTATGGCTCCTCGCATAAAATAAAAGAACAAAATACTTCGGTTACTTCCTACTTTGTTTAGGGCTTAGTGCACACTATAAGAATAATTAACAAACACATTTTTAAAATTATTTTGCTTTTTATATAATTTTTTGTGAGTATTAACGAATGTGACGCAACTCCTAAACGGCTGGACTTATTTTGATCAAATTTTAGACGTGACAAGTTCTTATAATTGGTGCCGACTGCACACACGAAAAAACAAGATAAAAGTTAAAAAGACAAATTAATGCGGCGTTACCTCCCTCTGAGGCGTTCAATTTAAGGCGAGAGTGCGGAACGAGCGCCAAAGAGGCACAATCGGCCCATCAGTATTTTCTTATGATATTGTCACGTTCAACTATCGTCAGTAAACCGACTTTACAGACAACCGATTTTTTTGTTTGTGTTCGAGTGGATTCGAAAATGGCCGAAATCGAAATTCAAATGTTTTATATTTACGATTGTTGGGTTCACTAGTTTTTTAAATATATTTCCATAAAAACAATAAAAAAGCTATAAAATAAAGGCTGTTATCAGATCGAAATAGTTTTTTATTGGTGTCACAAATTAAATATGGTGTTAAATAGATGCAGAGTAATTATGTAACTCGATTATTAGTAGGTATGGCATTGACATCATCCATCGAGTGTGAGCCTAAGCCTTTCACCGAGCGAACGGCGGAAGTTATGTCACCCACTGGGCCATCCAGTGACCGAGGTGGCCCACTTACCACGACCCACCAAAACAACGCTTGCGTCAATCATAAACATTACATAAACTTAAATATACTTACATTTGAAAGTATATGCCAGTATCGTTAATGTGTATCGATATGAATTTGTTGCCATTAAAAACAAAACTATGAATGTTTTCTTAAGTTTACGCGAATCTCACTCATAATGAAACAACTTTTATTGCGGTTTATTAAAATCCGCGACAAAATTCGTAAAGGTTGTTTTGTTATATCAACGCCATGAATTTATAATATGTATTAATTTTTGAAACAAAGGCACAAAAAAATAAAGTCTTCTGTAAACAAAACAAGGAATTTTATTTTCTGTAAACATATCTAAAATAAGCATGTATGGGTTAGTGGTGACTGCTTATTTCTAGCAAAAAACAGCTTTTCTGTTTCGTATAGAAGAACTTACCTAGTTAAGTAATAACTTGCGCCATACATATGCCACACACATGCCAAGATACGTTATAGAGTATAGATGATTAGCGACACTTGAAACAGTTGTCCAAAGGTTGGCACAATATCAAAGAGAAGTATTACTAGCCGGCTGGTTGAGTGGTTAGGCTTACTGGTCACTTTATTCAACGATCACGGGTTCGAATCCCGCCAGTGCAGATAATTTGCAAAATATATAGATGTACATATATTTATATCAGTCGCAGTTAAACTAGCAGACGATGTCTTAGTATACAAATCCGCGCAACTAACTTACAAACGGCATGAAATGTGACATCAAAGCTGTCACAGTCTTACATGATACCGGCGTCATTTAAGCGACAGGCCTAAGAGGTTAGCTCGGTGCTGTATAGACCCAATTCGGCTGCAATGCAGCGTAGCTCTACCTCTACAGAATATATTTATTTATAAATTTATTTTCTTTCTTCGTACTCGTAACACAAGTTCTTATGAACTCACCGGCCTTAGTTACGTAGTGTGATTGTTGGATAATATTAATTATTTATTTATTATTACAAGTACGTTAATTATTTATTGACGTCACAATGAATATATTGCGACGAAGTTTTTCACTTATCATTTTATGCTTCGTCTATCAATTCGCCAATTTCAACAAATACATTTCTGACCAAACTTGATCAAGACAACATTGACTTGTTCTACTTAAACATGAATGACTTGTAGTATTTGTACGCATGGATAGGCTCTAGATTTAGTTAATGTAAGACAATCGACGCATATATGAGTAGTTAAACTACATCGTACTATTCGAAATTACCGGTGAATACAGTACTGATATGATGCGGTCCCGTCCGTATGGGCGCGAACCATATAATAATAATAGCTGTTGCCCACAGAGTCGCCTTTTTTTTCTTTAACGCCGGGAACTGCGCTTAGGCAACTGCGGGGGAGTGGGTCTCCCCAGGCGGGTATGTGGGACTCGTTGTGCCCGAAAGCTGGTAATTGGACGCAGCCCTATCTACTAAAACCCGGCGAGTGCCAACAATGCTGCCTTTGGTGAGGTGCCCCGGATCTAGAAGAAACATTGCACCTCGACGGCTAGTTTCAGGGGACCGATGCCACCTCCACAGAAGGGTTGCCCCGCACCACAGAACAACCCCTCCCAACGTCGAGACAGTAAAATGACCTGAGGTTCCCGTTCTCGCCACTTGCCCCCTGCTCTTTTGCCCCCTCTTCTTATAAGAGGGGTACAAAGAGCCCCCTCGGCTCAATTCGCTTCGCCCAAGGCTTGAACCATAGTGGGGCCCGCAGCATCGCCTGCGTTAACTTAGATTTACAACGGCATCTTAGTGGGATGATAGAAAGCCTTCCTAGATAAATGGGCTATCTAACTCTCAAATAATTTTTCAAATCCGACCAGCAGTTCCTCAGATTAGCACGTTCAAACAAATATATTCTTTATGTATCGGAGTATAAGATTTTTTCTGCCAAACAGATGTAAGTACTTTGATTTAGAAAGAATGGTGCAACAGGCAGTGTATTGCTGCGCCGAAATTTAATATCTTTATTCTTATGCATCGGTATAGGCTAGATATAAATCAGCCTAAATCCTGGTAAGTTTATGTTCATAGGTGGTATTGATTCTTAGATGAGCCATCTGCTCATCTACTTTTCCAATGAAGCTTAAAGGCCTTAAGACCAACAGCATAGCTCCATTCGAAAAAAAAGGTGGCATTGACTACTTTCCATTAGGTTCGTCTATCCGGGGTCTAGCCAAAATCTAGCAAAATTAAGAAAGCGTTAGCGAAGTTCGAAATGATAAAATGTATAGGATGGACCACGTGATTAAGCGCGACCTTACGTCAATCCCATACATTTTATCATTTTCGAACTTCGCTAACGCTTTCTTAATGGCATTTTGGCTAGGCCCCCCGTTCGCCTATCAGTATAACATAAAAATAATAATATAAATGAGTTGTACTAAATAATATTAGCAAATGTACGATAACGTTACTGAACTCCGTTATCAGTATGACCTCACTTTTTAAACTGCTGGCACATACTAGATAACATTTGTAATGATAAATGCTAATTTATAGGAAGTAGAATTTCGTTAGTCATTCCAAACAAAGACACCACATTCAGGTTTTTGTTTCTTGTTCCGCGTCAACAGGACTATTTTATGTTGCTGGTAATCTCTCTGTCCGGCTGGACGACTGTGACTTAATGACCGGAATATTTATAGACATGTATAGAAGTGGCATTTTTCGGGTTTTTATATAGACTTATAATATTGACTTAGTTTTGAAATCAGGAGTAGGGGAAATTTGTTAATGATTCTGACATTATGCTCTTTTCTGTGTATATCTTTATTCTATCTATTAAGAATCTACCCAATTAATTGTCTAAGTAACCTTAGACATTTAATTGGATAGATCCTTAACCTGATGGTAGGTGTTTATCAACTGCGATTCCCACATATACACCTACCCGGGGTAGCCTGGATACATGAGAAATGAATTTCCGTATGTTAAGAAAAAAATGACAACTTATTATTCTTCTCAGCGCTAAAGACAAGTCAAACTGCATAGTACATTCTTACCAATGAAGAAAAGTCGTTTGATAGCTTACAGACCTTCGCGTGGTACAGCGCATCCAACCTATCAGTAATTGTTAAATATTATAATATAATCTAATAGCAAGAGTAGCAAGGGATCGGTCGTCTTGGCGTTCATTTAGGGAGGACAATGTTCACCAGTGGACGGATAAAGGCTGATGATGATGATGATGATGAATCTAATATTAAAATACGACTGTTTAAAATCATTTAAATTTTGTTATGACTAGTTTTCATTGATCATAACTCATAAACATCATTTCCTAGGAAGTATACACGACACCAAGTTGTTTGCGCAAGCGCCTTCGTTATCAATGCCACACAAATATAAAAGCTTGATGACGCTGCATTGCTTTCTTAACTGTCGACTAAGTGTTATAGTTGCTTCCAAAGTCCTATACAGTGTATCCTGTTAACGTGTAGGATTGGAACCGAGCGACGTACTGGTCTTGTTCAGGGAGTCTTAGGGCTGCTTAAATAAAGTTGATTATGATCTCCCCACCATAGTTCAAACCTTGTCGTGGCGGTGGGGCTCAGTAGCCTAGGGTGAGCCCAACACCTTGGGCGAAGCTAATTGAGCCAAGGGGGTTCTTTTTACCCTTCTTATAAGAAGAGGGGACAAAAAAGCAGGGGGCAAGGGGCGAGGATGGGAACCTCGCCTCATTGTACTGTTCCGATGGTAGGAGGGGTTGTTCAGTGGTGCGGGGCAACCCGTCCGTGGAAATGGTGTTGGCTCCCTGAGGGGACTGACTGGCCGTCGAGGTGCCCTGTGCTAGTAGATCCAGGGCGCCACACCAAAGGCGGCATTGGTAGCACTCGCCAGGTTTTAGTGGGTAGAGCTGCGTCCATTTACCAGCTCTCGGGTGCAGCGAGTCCCACATACCCGGCTGGGGCCACCCACTCCCCTGCGCGATGCGTCAGTGCATTTCTCGGCGTTAAATAAAAAATAAAAAAGTTGATTATGATGGTGTTCCGCGGATGATGAAAATGGCTACGCTTCCGAGGAGGCGCCGGGCTATTTAGGTTTTCAGCAACGCCCTTGTGCTCGTGTTGGTCTCGACTGGGGTGCAACCGTATGGGACAGAACTACCATTTAGAAGCGGCTCAGAAAATTCATCATCATCATCATCTTATGAATGAATTTGAAGGTTGATGTCTTTATCAGTTTACGTACCTAATCCTCCTTCAATGAGAAAGAACTAATATTATTTTATAGAACTGACATAAAACCAAGTTATTTCCTATATAATAACATAATTAAGCAAAACAAAACATCCATGAAGGCAGTATGGAATATAATTTATTTATTTAGATGCTTATGTTTTATTAGACACATAAACTGCTGATGAAATATTATAGAGTTAAGTGTTATATTGCATCAATTTATTGATTTCATTAATTTATTAATATATATCTCGAGTATAAATCATAATCTCAATATTAAATATTCAGATAAATATTGTAAATAGCATTTTGTTGTGTCGCTTTTGTAAGTTATTTGTTTGGTTTGATATTTAAATGTCTCTTGAAGGATGATTAGATATTAAGTTAAAATTATAATATTCTAAACCTGTCACTAACATAACCGGGTGATACTTCCAGCTGCTGTAATATATACAAATAATATATCTTATATATAAAATTCTCGTGTCAAGGGATGCGTAATTGAACAACTACGAAACGGCTCGACCGATTTTTGATTTGTAGGTCTGAGAATCGGCCACAACGCTACCACAGGAACATAATTATATACGACTAGCTGCTGCCCGCAGCTTCGCCTGCGTTAGCTAAGATTTACAACGGGATCTTAGCGGGATGATATATCTTTAACGATAAATGGGCTATCGAACACTGAAATGTTTCATTCAAATCCGACCGATAGTTCCTGAGATTAGCGCGTTCAAATAAACAAACTCTTTAGCTTCATATCTTAAGGATTAAAAGCATGAGTATAATAAACGCGTTTAAATATAGTCCAAAAAAATTCAGAATTTCTAAATAAAAAAATGGTTATTGTGCCTCACTCGACATAGATAGGTATAGAGTGTCGTGGACTTTTTTGTAGATAATTATAAGATCTACAATTAATTAGAACATTTTATGGTTGTATGTTGATTTTGGATAAAGAGGAGCTGGCTGGTCGAGTGGTCAGGCTCTTGAACGCTTTAAAAAGTGATTGCTGGTTCGAATCCAGCCAAGTGCAGAAAATTTATAGGACAAATGAACATATAATATGCATATTGTCATGGATGGAGTCTACACTAATCAAAACCGCGAAAACACCGATAGCACTTTGCTATTTTTTTTTGCCTAAAAGTTTTTTTTTCCTTTTTTAGTACTTGTAACGAAAATTCTTTGGAACTTACTATTGATACTAATATTTATGTGACACATATAAGTCACATATATCGCTATTGAAGACTTGAATCTTTATCTTTGTACCCCCAGGATATCAAACCGAAGCCGTTTACAATAAGTAAAAGGGTATACGTGTCAGGAATACGTAGAATAACAACTCAATACGTGAGCAGCCGACGAAAACACATTTTTATTCGTATAAAACGCATTCATACTACCTTGAAGACCATGTTAATATTACACCAAGCGTGAATATTATCAAAAATATCCATCGTAATTAAAATTAAGGTTGTTTCTATGGTAATGGAACTCTTTATTAGTATAGATACTACGATAAGAGTGGAGGGAACTGCCGTCTAGACATTCATTAAAAAGTCTATTCTCAACAGTGTATAGGTATGCGCTGATAATGATGATTAATGTTATCGGATTTCACTTAAAACTGACTAATTAATATAATGTTCGCCTTAAAAAAAATATCGAAATAAATTGCACGGATTTCTGACTATATTTTAAAAAGTTGTAAAGTATCAAATTATATGTCCCACTGCTGGGCACGGGTCTCCTCCTCGAAATCAGGCGAGGAGGGTAATGGGCCATAGTTCACTGATGCGCTGGCCCAATTCGGGTTAGTGAACTTCACATACCTTTAAAGATTTTCAATCTCGTCCGGCATGCAGGTTTCCTCACGATGTTTTCCTTCACCTGTGAGCGAGCGACGGTCTCGTGTTTGGGGTGCACTTAGAAATTTATAAAAACCCATTTCAAGGCACACACGGACGGGTCAGGATCGAACCCGGAACCTCTCTTAAAAAGTTAAGGCTCCGTTAAATTAAAACTACCTGTATAAGACCACTACGTGTAGGTGAATTACTATGGCCTCTACGTCTAATTTATGGATAGACGTCCTCATCATCATTGCCCTTTGGCCGTCCACTGCTGAACACAGGCCACCTTCAATGAACGCCAAGACGAGCAATTCTTTGCTCGCATCTAACACGGACGGAGATCGTCTTCCCACCTAGTTAATGGCCAACCAACACTTCGACTACGCGGCCTCCACTCTCCACATTTTTTCTTATGCAAACTATCTTGTAGTATGTCAATGAGCAAAAAATATAGCTTTAAATATTTACTTTAAATAGAAACATCTGCATGCACTTCTCTAATACATGATTCAATGACCATAGACAAAATAAGAGGCAAGGTCGCCATGGCACATGCGAGCCTCAATCCGGCCACGGAGGTCAATTGACAGCTAATTGTGGACCAACTGTACTCTACATATATAGGTATTTGTCTACGACGCGTCGTTGTCCTAACTCCTACAATCATATAAAAATAATTATCGATATATTTTTTTTAATTAACAGAAAATGACACACTTTGAAAAAAATACTATTTGTATATTAGTGTGTTGTTTAAAGCATAGGAGGGCAAATGAACAGTCGAAGTCTTTTGGCGATTATCGACGTCCATACACGTCTACACAACTAGAGGTTTATACGGCTGAGTTACCCTCCTTTTTTCTATTCCCCCACGGGCTACTGGAAATTAACAACCTGCAGCATAACTGCCACTTTACGGTGGTACCTCTCTGGTCGGTCAGGCCCAAAAAGCAAAGCAACATGGGACAACCTCTTACAAAAATAAATAAAATATATTATTCAACTTTCGTACCACATTAACCTAGCCCTGTACTACGAATAAAACAAAACGATAAAGAATTTAGACAGTCTTTCCGCAGCCTGCCAAGCCATTATACAATACAAATTAACACAAGTTATCAAATATTATATTATATTATGGTTATTTGATTTTCGTAAGTACTTATTGTCTACAAGTAAACAGGCAAATTTCGTGTAGATATCCGTATTTTCGGCTACAAACTTTTCCAAAATAATAATCTGATACGTATTTGAAACACTTATTAGTAGATTAGTAGATAATTGGACATGCAGGATTGGACTCAAAAGTGCAAAACGCCCATATTCCAAACAATAAGAAAACCAGACCAAAGGGCTCTAGCCTCTTTCACTTAACGGAATTATTAATAATACATATTGGGTAAGGTGCGGCAACGTTATTTTAATCTTCACTATCACGTAACTGATACTGATTAGAAAACCCCCTAATCAGTCATTGATTATTTCGGTCGAGTGTTTGCTCTCTAATATAGCCCTCATTGTTTTATTTTTAGTCATAATACGCACAAATCCATCTTAGCTAACAAACGGTCACGCTTGCTTGAAACTCTTGAAATAATACAATTAAAAACATTTTGTGAATGTAAACGTAATTCTTCAAGGATGAACACGTTAAAGTGGCAGTGGGCTGGCACAACAGTGGTTCTTCTTTTGCGATAGTATCCGGTTCAGTCAAATGAAAATGCGTTGATAAATTCAGTTCATTAACATATACTTTTTAATTATTCAAATTATATTGATGACGCGATTCGGCTTACAAATCACATATTAAGGGATTTCACAGCATTTAAAAAGGAAACTTATTTTCATTATAATCATAATATCATAAAAAGACGAAATAAAATCCTAAGCCGTAGAAATTAATGACGTATTTAAAAGCGAAAAATAATTTGAATATTATATTTCGAACGTGTTCCCTATTTTTTTATTTACGTAAATAGTACGAGCTAGTGTCTATTTTTACTTTTTTAGAATAAAGACAATATTTATCAGTTAAATGATTAAAGATTCAGAAAAAAATTAGATTAAATTAATTTGTGTGATCTATTAATATTTGATTTATTTCGACGGCTATAATTCAAGTTGTTTTTAATAATTTATTATTCATAATTTTCGATCATATTTCTGTGTAAATCGATATTTTAGAGATTTACCTAACATTTTATGTTTTAATAATGCGGAAACTGTTTAAATGTTGCATTTTAAATAGCAATCAACACAATATGTTAACTTATTACAGAAAAAAATCAACCTCAACAAAGACCTTTTTTTTCCTTTTACGCCGGGAAAAAAACGCATACCGCTGGGGAGTGGGTCTCCCTAGGCGGGTATGTGGGACTCGCTGCGCCCGAAAGATGGTAAGTGGACACAGCTCTACCCACTAAAACTTGGCGAGTGCCACCAATGCCGCCTTTGGTGAGGTGCCTCGGATCTACAAGCAACAGGGCACCTCGACGGCTAGTCAGTCCCTTAGGGGACTGACGCCACCTCCACAGAGCGGTTGCCCCGCACAACAAAACAACCACTCCCAACGTCTGGACAGTACAATGAGGTGAGGTTCCCATCCTCACCCCTTGCCCCCTGCTCTTTTGTCCCCTCTTCTTATAAGAGGGGTACAAAGAGCCCCCTCGGCTCAATTCGCTTCACCCAAGATGTTTGGGTCACCCTGGGCTACTGTGCCCCACCGCCACGACAAAACCTCAACAAAGACCTCCCCCAATGAACGCCAGGACTAAAGATCCTTCTACTCACAACACGGACTAGCCACTGCATGGAGATTTCCTGGTTAATGGCCAACCAACATTTCATATAAACTAACAAACAAAAAGACTGTCAACATATTTCACGTTAATTAAAAATATGTCCACAATGGAACGTTACAATTGTCGACCATGAGTCCGCTATCGCTGTGGATGTGGGGTCGACGATAGGCTATCGCGAGCCAGCCATGTTTCAATTATTTGCAATATCAACTCTCCAGATAACTTCCATTGTATGTATTACTAACCGCACTCCATTTGTATTTGAGTGGCTTTTCTACACGTATGTACATTGTATGAGCCTTCAAACGAAGTTATAAAAAGGATCATTATAACCTTTTTTTTTTAAATGTCCTATGCTGTGGCCTTATAGCCTTAAATCGAAGCTGTGGGTTGGCAGCTTTCCCAAGCTTCATTATAACAGTTGGAATTGCAATTCGTCAGCAGTGTCATGTTAGATAAGTGTACATAGTCTTCTTTCCCCTTCCTCTTCCTTCCCCTGTTCCTCAATCCTTTGCTCATCATATCCAATATAATGCAAGGAGGAAATTTAGATAATTACTATGGATCGTAATAATATCAATATTTATAGATGAACTTAATCTATTCTAAAAGAAAATACATCTTGTATTATGCAGGGCTGGGTTGAATTATAAAGTACGGTCCTGCAGAAATCCCACTTTGTGTTTATTACACCAGATTTTTTCAGGCTTTTGTTAGTAATTAAAACGTTGGTTTGGAAATGAAAACGTTAGTTTAGTAATGGAAACGTTGTTTTTGTAATGGAATCGTTGGTTTTGTAATGAAAAAGTTGGTTTGGTAATGAAAACGTTGGTTTAGTAATAGAAACATGTAGAGCATGACATGTCATACGTTTCACCTTAATACAAGTTTAATTCATCATACCGCAGGCTCAAAATTTATATACATTCTAAATAAATACAGCTTGATAGAAGAGCAGTTCAATCCCAAGGATTTGCGTCATCGAAATATTCATTAATCTTATAATATCCCTTTTTACTTAGTTTTTGTTTGATGACAATCTTAAATTTCTTGGGGCATAATTCCTGTATATTAGAAGGGACCCTGTTGTAAAAGCGTATACATTGACCCACAAAAGACTTACTTACTTTGTTAAGTCGACTACTATAGGGCACTAGCTTATTTCTATTTCTAGTATTTACATTATGAATATCACTTTTCTGTTTAAATAGATGAAGGTTTTTTTTGGTATACATTAAATTTGTGAAGATATATTGTGATGTTAATGTTAATATATCAATATTTTTAAAAAAATCCCTAAGAGATTCTCTGGGACCCATTTTATAAATAGCTCGAATAGCTCGCTTTTGCAGAATAAATATGCGCTCGGTATCAGCGGTATGACCCCACAGCAAAATGCCATAGGCCATAAGACTATGGAAATAACTAAAGTAAACTAACCTGGCGGTTTGAATATCCGTCAGGTTCCTTATCTTTTTAACCGCGTAAGCTGCAGAACTGAGCTTATCCGCTAACTTGTCAATATGAGGGCCCCATTGCAATCTAGAATCTAAAGTAATACCTAAGAACAAGGTTGTTTCCACAAGGCACAATTTTTCTCCTTTTATCTCTATATCCGTATTAACTTGTCCTACGTTGGGCAGAGTAAATTTAACACATTTTGTTTTCTTTTCATTGAGCACAAGATTATTTGCAGTAAACCACTCAACAACTTTATTAATGGCATTGTTTACGTCGTCATATTTATCCTGTTGTCGTCTAACTTTAAAAAGTAAAGAAGTATCATCCGCAAACAACACTATATCATGACAATTATTTACAAGACTCGGTAGATCATTTATATAAATTAGAAAGAGAAACGGACCAAGAATTGAGCCCTGCGGGACACCCATGGTAACCGCGGACCCACCTGACACTTTTCCGTTTACATGAACCCTCTGTACGCGTCCATGTAAGTAAGACTTTAAAAGGCTCAGTGCACTGTCCCTCACACCGTAATAATGAAGTTTCCTGACCAAGGTACTGTGATCAACGCAATCGAAAGCCTTGGACAAATCGCAAAATACACCCAAAGCGTCATGCGACTCCTCCCAGGCATCAAATATGCATCGTATTAGTTCAACACCTGCATCGGTTGTTGAACGACCCCTGGTAAATCCAAATTGCTTGAAATGCATTACTTTATTGGAATAAAAGTGAAATTGCAATTGATCTAAAATTAGTTTTTCAAATATTTTACTTAGCGTTGGCAATATAGATATAGGTCTAAAGTTGGTGGGGTCAGACTTACTGCCAGCTTTAAATAAAGGTATGACTTTACTGCACTTCATTAAATCAGGAAAAACTCCATTATCAATACATTTATTGAAAACCATAGCTAGATGGGGAGCTATGCAGTTTATGATGGAGTTGATTATTGTGACGGAAAGGCCATGCAGATCAGCGGTTTTTTTAACAGTCAGTGATTTAAAAGCTTTTACAATTGAGTATGCATTGACGTGATGGAATACAAAGACAACCTTGGACTCAACCATGTTCATCTTCAGCAAAGATTCAGCTAGAGTGGGAGAAGAATTTAGGTATTTGGTAGTCGAGACTGGGATGTTAGTGAAGAATTTATCAAAAGCTTCGGCAACCTCAAGATCTGTACTGATACAATTTCCATCAATATTCAATTTAAAATCGAGATTGCGTGGTTTGGCTTTACCAGTCTCGCTGTTTATAACTTGCCAAGTTGTCTTTACAATATTCTTACTATTAACAATCTTATTCTTTATGAATCTAGATTTAGCCTCATTACATACACGCTTAAACAATTTAGAATAATTACGAACATACTCAACAAATGACGGACTATTGTTCACTGTTTTTTCATCATATAGACTGTACAATTTATTTCTACTAATCATAATTCCTACTGTTGCCCAATCACTAAACTTTAGACAATCGTTAACTTTCAAAATTTTAGGTTTAAAAACAGTATCATATTCCACTTTAGCAACATTAAACACCTTATTGTATAACATATTAGGATCTTCACAAAATTCCAGATTTGTAATTTTTGAACTTACATTATTATTAAACATTTTTAATCTAGCCTTAGTAACTGGTATGTATTCGATATTCTTTTTCGTTTTGTTTAAATTTATTTTAAAATCTGCCCTTAGGCCGCTATGATCAGACCTTAGTTTGTTTATGACATTCATGTTTGTGGATTCTAGATTTGTAAATATATTATCAATACAGGACTTAGTATTAGCTGTAGTTCTAGTAGGTTCTAGAAATAGATTAATCAAATTGTAACATTTAAAGAATGTTAAAATCTTTTTTGATAATGTTGACGTAACTAAGAGATCTATATTAAAGTCTCCACAAACAATGATGCCTTTATTTGTGTTATTTAATTTATGAAGAACAGTTTCCATAATTTCTTCAAAAATATCATAGGATCCATTTGGATTTCTGTATACACTAACTACAATAACCGACTCCAATTCTATACAAGCTATCTCTATGGTTCGTTCAACTGAAAGATTTACAATATCAGTGCGTTCTTTATATTTAATAGAATTGTTAATAATAATTAAGGATCCTCCAGAATCCCTAATCGCACTCTTTCTGAGAAACGAACTACCAATATGGTGGTTGTAAAAATTAAACATGAGCTGGTTGCTATTAAGCCAGTGTTCAGTAATGCAAAGAATGTCAATTTTGTCATAGGTCAAGAGAAGTTCCAACTCATGAATTTTACTAGACATGCCTTGAATATTTTGAGAGATAAGTTTTAAATTGCAATCAAGTTTCTTAGTATCATTTATATTTATAGTCATAGAATTATTTAAGGGCATGTCACTAGAAACATTGCTAGAGTTAACAGTCTCTGTTGTCTGGTGGCGTTGTGTGATGGGTCCTCCACTTCCCTCTAATATGTGGAAGAGGTTGACGCTGGCACACGCGTCCTGGCCTATGTGAAGGTGCCGCTGTGGTGGCTGGTCGTGTTATGCAGTTTCTACCTCGCTTGGTTTTTTGTTTTCTTTTTATTAACATCCTCTTGTTTGTTTTGATATTGCGGGGTCCAAATTTATTTACTTACTTATTTATTTTAGGCAAATGTGAATTAATTTATGTAACTAGCATGTTGTTATTATTTATATGTATATTAGTATGATGTTATTTAGATGTATTTACAAAAATTGTAAAACTATATTTTAAAAAGAGCAATCCTACAGAGTTTCTTGCTAGATTCTTCTCTGAGGAAAACTGCTACTTTGCGAATCTAGCATTAGCTTATAAAAAAAATTGACATGTTTCAAGTGCTATGTAATTTGCCTACGAAATAAATATTATTTGATTTGATTTGATTTGAAAAACTTTGTGCGGGTAATGAAAAAAGTATCTTATGATATATTTGATGAACAACACAATAAAACAATCAACACAGCTTACAGAAATAAGCAAGGACAGCCCTATAAATCATGTTCATAGTGATTTCTCCAAGCAAGAAAAAGCCCTGCTAATGGTATAATAATATATTTGGAAAAATACTTATATATAAAAACCGGTTTGGAATATATTCTAGATCCTTCAATTAATTAATAATGCTAATTCCAAAGGTCAAACTTGAGTTTACAACCACTATATCATTTCACACGCATCCGGGTTAAGTGTTTAAACTGTGATGTTATAAAATGTAACAAGGCGATGTCATAAGATTCACAAATATAAATCACTAAGCGGATTTTGATTGGTTATATGGAATTTAATTATCAATTCCAAACGTTTTAATTAACTTAATGGAACTTAATAAAATATAAATAAGTCAATAAGAACAACCACGTCACCGTAACTTGAGGAATTAGTAAAGGGTTAAGATTTATTGGGGATTAATGTTGTATTTTTTTTATAGCATAGAAGGGCAAACGATCAGTCGAAGCCTTGCGACTATCGAAGCCCATTAACATGCACATAACCAGAGGTTATGTAGATGCGTTGCATTCCTTTTCCCTATCCCCCCAATAGGCCACCGGAAACTCACAAGCCGCACGAAACGCGACAGCTTAGCTGTCACTTTACGCCGATTTCATATGAGCGAGAGATTCCTCCCCGGTTGCGCCGGCCCAATTTGGTTGGAAATCAGCATGGCACTACCTCTTACTTAATATTAATTACGTAATAATTAAGTGCTTTGCTCTGTTGTGAGTGATGTCGCTCGGAGCGAGTGATCAAGAGGAGTGACTGTAAATCAGCATCTCATCATTGCAGTGCTGTAATGGTGTGACAAATGCTGAGTGGCTATGTCTAGTATTCAAAAAATTAATATTGTAAACTATATATTACTATCATACCTGTTTGAAGTAAATTTTAATTATAACGTCATGATTTTTGTTGTGAACAATAAAAATATTTTTGTTCTTTCTTTCTTATAAATCCCAAGCTACTTACTATAGCGGAAAAGGAAATTGCCTTTGTGGCACAGTTGGTACCTAAGCAGAGTCCAAAAAAACGTCTACTTTTCAACTAGGGTCTTGCGATAGGCACATGCCTCTGCCAAAAGCAAAAGGGACTATTATTATAATATGTGGATATATTCTACGCCAGACACAGATATTTAATGTATGGATTCGAACCCACAACTATTTTCATGTAGTTCTATGCCCTTGAATAAGTAGAAACCGATTTAATATACACGATATGTAAATAACTAGATTTTAAGCAACATGTATGTTTTAGTTTTGCGTTATATGTATTTTAGTTTGAGACAGCCAAAGTCACTCGATTTGCTAGTTATGTTAATAATATAAGGCCACTATCGTCCAACCTAGTTTTGGATGATAAGGCTAATGATTAGTGTTGCTGATAAACATTCATCTGCAAAGAAAAATAAATAAAAAAATCGTTTATAAATTGATAAGCGATGTACTTCCTCGAATTGTATAAATATTTAATAAAATTAAATCAAACAAACTGATGACGCGCAGACCAATGTTATAATTATTATTAACAATTAATTATTAAATGAATTATGATTTATTCTAGAAAGAAAAGATACGGATAGTTAGACTATGTTAGCCATGTCAGAGCCCATCAACGTAATTTGATACTTATATTATGTAATACCATTACCATCATCATCATTATAATCATCACCATCATCAGCCTTTACCCGCCCACTGCTGAACATAGGCGACATACCTCCCCTGTAAGCATACCTATTTATCACAAGTTTTTCGCTGTAGCCGAAATCAGCTTCTGATGATGGTGATGACGATGATAATAGAACCCTAAGGATAAACTCGGCTGTGAACTGTGAGCGGCTGCGATAACAATAAACGACTATTTAAAGTTTATTGTATACGTCTCTAAACCCACTTTTAATTAAATCTTAATTATGGAGCATGCGGGTAGGGAGGAAGATATTACTCGCGTTATTTCGAGGAAGAGACTCATACCCGACCATCGCATAAGGGTAGTAGTAGTAGTTGTCTGACATTTTTCGACCTCCAATGTCGCTACTATTTTGCCTTTTCTGCGACCTATGTAAATGCATATCTTGCCAGCTTTCGGATAACCTACTTCCTACTAATATGATCACAGATATATGAAATAAGACTTATTTCATATATTTCTATGAATATAATAAACGCGAAAATTTGTAAGAATGTACGCATGTATGTTTGTTACTATTTCACGCAAAAACTACTTAATATATTTTGATGAAACTTTACAATAATATAGCTTACACATTGGAATAAAGTATAGGCTATATTTTATAACGGCCCTTCCACGGGAATGGGAAGTGCGCAGGTGAAGCCGTGGGGTGCTGCCGCCTGCCAGTATTTTATAATAGACTTGAATCATCATCATCAACATGATTTTTTTATTTAGCATCCCGAATGTCCGCCTCCTTGAGTGACTGCCTAGACGGCCGATCGCCCGCAATGCCCATCCATCCACTACCAAGACATCCTTATTTCAACTAGTTGGGAGGTCTACTGATCCCCCGCCATCCTAAGCGATACCCTCACCACAGAGCTCTGGTCTACCAGCCATCAGATTAGCTATTATAAAAATTGTAAATCCTAGGTCATATTAATAAAGTATTATATTTGTTCTTTAAATTCAAAACATCGAAGAACGACATTGTTAAAATTCATTAGGGTTTTCAAACGAACAAAATGCTGGCTGTTTCAATAGTGATGTCCTGGACATAAAATATTACACAAAAAAGTAACTTATTGTCTCGACTCGAGTCCGGGACGATTTATGGGACAAGGAGAAACTTAGGGACACTATGGGATAATTATCGAAATTTCTAAGCCATTAAGAAGGTTCGGAGCGTTTTGTTCTTAAAATGAAACTATAAATTCTGATTAAAAAAATTAATGTTCGAGGACGATAGTATAGGAATGAAGTGGCTAATATTTTAAAAATAAACTGGCCACATGCTGCGATTGCTAGACGTAATTAAAATTTCATCTGTGTCACATGGATGTAAATAAATTTCGATAGCATATAAATTTCGATTTGTGCTGCATAATGTGAGTACCATAATTCTGTTTTTTTTTTTTTTTCAATTAACTCTACGGTAGAAGAAAAAGTGTGTGTTGTCAGTTCCGACGCAAGACAGGAGTTTACTCCTTAGTCCTTACGAACGATTATAAAATAAATGGATTAGTGGGGATAAATAAATGCAATTTTTTACGCTTAGAGCATGCGTGATACATTTTTTTTACATACAACGAATTTGTTAAAATATAGTTTGTAACTCGCCTGCTGCCTTCCTTGGACGTGGTAGCAGCTTGTCGGGCTCCCTGTTTCGTTTAACACTTCGTGTAACATCTTCGTGTAACATCATAGTTTGATTTTACTGCCATAGATTTTCATACCCCGCCTTATATATGAAAATCGATTCATAAGAAGTAAACACCAAAAAATATTTATCTGTACTGATCAATTACTAGCGTATAATCTACCAGATCTAAAGACTAGAGCAAATAATATACTGGCTTTATTAGAGACTAGCTGTTGCCTGCGTTAACTAAGATTTACAATGGGAGCTTAGTACGCAAAATAAGTAACTTTTCTGGTTGATTTTTTACACCTTGTGTACGAAAAACCCAAATATCTTACGGAACCCTATTTTTTTTTTCAGAATAAAATGTAGCCTATGTTACTCGTAAATAATGTAACTTTCGAATGGTGAAAGAATTTTTGAAATCGGTCCAGTACTTTTTGAGCCTATTCATTACAACGAAACAAACAAAGTTTTCCTCTTTATAATATTAGTGTAGACGTAGATGTGCCACTTCCTGTGCACCGACTTGCTTAGCTAAAAAACAAGATTATATACTTGGCAAATTCTATCGGACTGTGCAACTGCATTGATAATCATTGTCTTATTGATTGACATGTAACATTAGTTAATCTTTTGTTAATTCTAGAATATTGTTAATTATTCCGTCTAGTGCATATTATTACCGCTTACCTGACAAGCTGCAGGGCCGATAAGTAGTATTCCTTGAACACTGGTTTTCAAGTTGGCTAACATTTGTATTCATATTGACCTAATATTACTCGCTTAAGATATTTAGTGTTAATGTTTAGTTAACATTATTACATAAAATAATTATTTAAGCGTTCGCTTATTGACGCTCGCTTTGCCTATAATGTGTGACCATGTAGATGTACTGGTCTTAGAATAGTCTTAAAATCTTTATGGTATTAAAATAGTCTTGTGTACCTATTTATTACACCGGGAAATGCACTAAGGCATCTCGCTGGGGAGTGGGTCTCCCCAGGCGGGTATTTGGGACTCACTGCGCCCGAAATATGGTAAGTAGACGCAACCCTACCCACTAAAACCTGGCGAGTACCACCAATTCAATAAGGTGCCCTGGATTGTATGGTGATTGAACGAAATCTGACCGTTTAAAGTGGGTCAAAATCTCGCCCAAAGGAGTCTATTACAAACATACATAAAGGTGAAGATAATAAAGCGTGTAATATACAATTTACTCCTGGTAGTTCCTACCTCGTTTGTCCTTGATACAATCGATATAACTGGCTCCAACGAGGAAGACCATTTAACTGTAGATATTATAATTACGTCATGAAGTACGTTATGCCGTAGAAGGCATAAACAGCGCTGGCGACACGGCGTCGGTCGTAAGACACAACCGGTTCTCATTTCCCCGTGTGTATCGAGTATTAGCGAGTCTTGCCGGCACCGCTTGCAACATAATCCATATAGCGACGTTATTGGTAGAGACAGATGACTTCAAACAAAACCACTGGAAAATGACGTGTCATGATAATTATGTCGTTACGTGAACAGTTTATGTATAACCTGACCAGAAATATATGAACCGCGCATTGGTGTCGCCACTGTATCTTTAAGACGGTAACATAGTATAGTCCATACAGAATTTAGTTCCGAAATTTTCCGCAATATTGCGAAGGTTTTTATATTTCTGGTTAGGCTATTTAGACCGTGTTGTAATTGGCTTGGATATTAGAAAAATCCTTTATCAAATTACTTTGACAATTTGACAATACATCGAGATTTTTTTATAAAATGATTAGAAGGGTAATTTAATATTAATTCTTCTAAACTTTTGGTATACAAAAACTAGGGTGTGAACAGGCAAATAGTTATTTAAGTACATACTTAGTTTTTTATTTCATGAATGAGCTGTCGAAATGTTTTTTATAGATTTCGGTAGACTGGATTGTGACAAGCAGTCGATTGGTCGTCTTGGCGTTCATTAAAGTCTTATGTTCAGCAACGGATTGATAATGATGATGATAATGGTAATTTGCATGTCCGCATTCGTAGTTGGTAATTTGATTAAATTGCTAATTACAATGAATTACAAATACAAATTAAAAGAGAAACCTATTGTTATCTTATTACTTTAGTGTTTCAATTATTCTTACACAATTAACAGGTATGAAGTCTAAGATATACAAATTTCATCATAATAATATTATCAGTCGTTTTTCATTTTTAATTAATAAGGCGCCTTATCAATAAACTATCATATTTATTACAAAAAGTATTTTTGTAATATACATTTTTATTCTACTTTTACATTTGTTGCCACGAAATATTACAAAACTGTAAAATGCATATTACAATAAATAAATTTAATCAAGTAGGTAAATGTTACAAAATAATTAAACAAGATAAATAAATATCTTTATATCTATTTACTAGATATAAATATATGTTAATGTTTTTTTTTAATTCAGTTTCATCATCTCATGAAATGTGAAATACAAAATAAAAGCTAATTTACACATCTTTCACTGGTAACTTTAAATGTTATTTATATTTGTTAATATTATAAGCTCTTGTTTTTATCATACGATCGCCCTTTGCTATTTTTTGGTCAGATACAAAGCTTTCACCAGAAATATCATTTTACCAAAGATTTAGGCTTTACATACTTTAGCATACGTTTTATTTTTATTTTTAATTTGATAAAGTATATAGTTTATTTTAAGTAGTTTTCGTATATTTTTGTCTTATGTTTATTACAATATGTGCCTGTTATATAATTAAAAGTAATACCTTTAGCATACGAAATCTTACACAAATATTTCGAGTCATATAATATTAGACATTTATTATCAGTATCTTTGACACCAATACTTCGTATTATCCTTTCCCTTGTTCTTCTAAAGATTTCCTTCAAAAATCCCCCCTAAATCCCAGTACGTAGCCATTGTGCTAATAATATTCTTTTGCGTTTAATGTAAAACGCATATTATATAGAAATATCATATTAAATGTAATGATTCAGAGTATTAGTAAATACATTTTGGTTCCCGTACACCGGATAAATTACGATAAGATTTTCTTTTAACGACATCCGATCCGATATATTAAAATAGGTTAATAAACAATGAGTATTGTTGTTAATGAGTTGTTTGCTTAAACAGGAAAACCGCAAGGATTAAAAATAATAAAAACACATTTGTTTGTCGCGCAATATGCTTCTTGGTTTGAAACACGTTGTATCCGTAAAAGTATAATTAAAACAACAATCCGTAAATTATTCCATGCTTACTTACTTACATCTTACTTACTACTCATTTTTACTTATTATAAGCATATTACAATTAACAGAGAGATATCAGATACCTAAAGGCGCGTTCTAGAATGATAATTACGCTTTAAAATAAAATGAAAAATAGTACACCTATTTATTGACCGAAGCATCTTTTTTCGGTCAAACAAATATCATTTTTTGTCTATAGCAACAGCATTCATTGGCGATTATTAATTTAATGCGATTAAGCATATTGATTATTATTTTTTTAATAATAATATCTAAAAGTAAAGTATCAACCCTTATATGTCCCACTGCTGGACACGGGTCTCCTCCTCGAAATCAGGTGAGGAGGGTAACAAAATAATATCTATGGACGCTTTTTACACCAAGTCAATCTGGTCCCGTGCTAAGTTTCCGAAAATCTTGTGTTACGGGTACCAGACAAGGGAAAAACATATATTTAATACTTTCGTATTAATACATATATTTAAGATTTTTATTATATAACACACAAATTTAATACACATCCATGACCCAGGAACACAGAATTTTTTTTAGTTCCCTGGCGAGATTCGAACCCGCTACCTCCGGCTTGACCGCCGACGCGCTAACGACTGAGCCACAGAGGTCGTCGTATTATTAATATCATGAGCGATATTGTAAAAAGTAATTGTAGCCTAAGTTTTTTTCTGATAATGTTACTATCTTATGATGGAATTTTTAGTAAATCCTGCTCGCTATTCGGTTCTATTCATATCCTGGTACAGCGGGAAAGTATTGTTATCCCTGATAATGTACGTATGCTCAACCTCCTTAACTTTTCAAATATGTTTTCTTTATTAAGATTACTTCTAGTTCGTTCGTTATACATACTACATAGTACGTACATAATATATTTTAAGTGCTGTCAATTTTGTGGTTAGGAAACCTACATTTTAAAAAGCGCTTGACTCCAAGTGAATTTGGAAACCCGCATTGGACTTTTATGAATTACGACCAAAATGATTCAGCGGGTGATAATCATGAGGTCGTGAGAGTAAAATAAAATATATCACAAAATAAATAATAATTGCAAAGTAACTGGTTCACAAAGAATGCATTTAAATGAATGTTTATGTTATGTAAAGATGTTATTAAATATTTATATAGAGCCTTGCCTTACAAATTTAATTGGCCGTTTTATAACTGGTTTAGCATTTCGAGTTTGTTCCTAGACATAAGACGAGGAAAATTTCCATGTGATATTACAAAATATGACTCTTTAGATACCTATGTCAAAGAATAAATAGCGGACATCAGGAAATAATAGCGCGAAAAGGAATAAAATAGCAAAGAACAATACCTAATTGATAAATGGATGAGTAAATTTATTAGGATATAAATTATAAATACTAATTGGCGGTTTAAGTTTGAATTTTTGATTTATACAAAATATTTTCTAAAAGCGAACAGTATATGCGGATAATGAATCCTACTAATATTATAAAGGCGAAAGTTTGTAAGTATGGACATTTGTTAGGCGGATTTTAATGAAACTTTACAGTAATATAGCTTATACATCAGAATAACGCATAGGCTATAATTTATCCCCGCACTCCCACGGGAATGGGAATTACGCGGGTGAAACCGCGGGGTGCTGCTAGCATTACTCATATCTTCTTTACTTTTGCCCACCATTAACTGGAACTCCTTAGTTATCCTATAATCAATCCAAAAAAATCATGTTTGTGGTAATGATATTAGTGTTTACGTAATTCTAGCAAAAAACGACAAGTGTTGTTGATGATGATTATTAAGCTATTGCATAGCTTCTATCGCGGGCCTTGAGCGCGGGGACCGAGTACAGAAATTCCGTAACGAAAATAAATCATAACGCTCCCCACTCCGACGGGCACGGAGGTGTGGCCGAAAAGAAACGACGTTAGACGATGCATGCATCGTCTAACGTCGTTTCTTTTCGGCAGTCTTCGACACGGTGTTTGTGTGCTTGCAACTAGACGTATTGTACGACACTACGAAGCTCGCACGAATAACAATAAAATATAACACATGTATTGTAAAATAATAAAAATATTTTAAACAATATTAGTTAATATTGTTTAAAATATTTATATTTTTTTATTTATTTAATAAAGGAAAAAAAAATGTTTTCTTATCGGTCACCACGCTCAAAAAGTGTAACTTGAATTAATATCAAAGAAAAAGAAATACTGCATTAATAATTAAAATAAATAAATAATTATAATTGCATAAGTTGATACAAAATGCTATGCAATAGCATTACCGCGGCAGTCCCCGAGTGCCACACGTCTTTTTTAAAACAATCGTCATATTAAACGTCATCTGACTAAAATAACATTGCCTTTAAAGTTTAAACCATCCATTTCCTATACAGGGGGGGTTAATTTCCTTAAGATTCTTATAAATACCACATAAGTACCATCAAATTAAACATAATTTAATGATTTACCAGAATCGAATTTAACACGGACAATATGTGCGATTCGTACAAAATAAGTGCTTCCCCGTTTCTATAATAAAACCATAGTAATGCTTAGTAGTATTTTTTTTAATTTGGAATAGTTACAGGCTACAAATAATTCAACATGCACATTCAAAATATAAATAGAAGAATCTTCTTCAACACTGAAGCCCTATTATAACTAAACACAACATTTGCACAACAAATTCGAGTCATTTTAGTGTATTACAAAGTCAAAAAGAAAAACATAAAAATACAATATTAAAAAGAAGGAGAAACAAGTAGGCAATTATATAATTAAAAAATAAGTTAGTACTTAGAAATGGTCACGTCATATCCGTGGAACAATCATTTAGTTACTAGTAGAACCCGTCGCCTGTAAGACAAGCAAAGGTGGACTTACTTAGGTACAAGAAGTACCATAGGATACATAAAAAATGTTTTTATTTGCTGACGCGGGCGAAGCTGCGGACAGCAGCTCTCTCTCTAGTCGTGCACTCTTGACAGAGTGGTCGTGGTTTGATGATGATTATGGGGTGGAACTGCATTAGTTCCCGCGATGCGCCTCCACTTGTTGCGATCTTCAGCATTTCGGGAACATTGCGCTATGGTGGTTAGTGTCACAGCCTTTATCAGGTCTGTCCACCGTGTAGGCGTTCGACCTCGCGACCGCTTGCCTCCCACTTGCCCTTGGACAACGAGTCGTTCCATAGATTTTTGGTTTCGAATGACAGCAGCTAGTACAACATAAATAAATATTTTCATAATCAATCACACCACGTTAACCTAGCCCGTGGTAAGTTCGTACGAAATTGTATTATGGGACATGGGTACTAGGAACGGAAACAAATTAAATAAAATATAAATACACATCCATGATACGGCGCTGTCATCTTTATTCATCATACAAGCTATCTGAACAGAGTAACAAACATCCATACTTACAAACTTTCGCGTTTATAATATTAGTAGGATATTAGAAGGATAGTAGTATATTGCTAGTCTGGCTGTCGTTGCCGGCGATGTTTTGGCCATTCTATCGCAGCCACACATTTCAGTGAAATGATTGTTCGAATTAGAAGCACCACTAACCGTGTAAATTGATCGTGTATGTTTATTTGATGCTAATTATTATCAAAATGAGGCGTAATCATAATATGGCCGTGGGATTCTATCCCTTCTTGAATCATTCTACTCTGATAACGTGTGCGTAACTAATGAGTATTCAAGTAGTAGTCATAAATGTACTCTAAGTACTACTCCAATGATTTTTCGACAGAAGATGCATATTGACTCTTAGTTTTCGTCCTGTATGATACCGATGAGGAAACAAGGTGGTTCCCTCATACAGAGGAGGCAATAATGATAAGTGAATAACAACACAGGTTTGTAAAAAAAAGTACGGGCGTGTATTAGTATGTGTATTGTATGTGAATGTGTAAATATGTACCCGCGAAGGAAAACATCGTGAGGAAGCCTGAAGCGATTGAAAGTCTTTGAAGGCCCGCATTGGGCCAACGCACCGGTGAACTATGGCCCATTACCCTCCTCGCCTGATTTCAAGAAGAAGACCCGTGCCCAGCAGTGGGACATAATATAAGGGTCGATACTTTGCCTTAAATGTGTAATATAATACCGTTTATTACTTATTAGTAATTTTACAGTAAGTATTTAGGGGATAGGACCATGAAGACAACTTTAGGTCTCCTACGTAGGCGACTACGTGGGACTATATGCCAACGACGATAATTCTTGTGACCTTTTGATTGCATTTCTATTGGTCAATAGCAGAACTATCTTATCTTAAGGCTAAAGTTAATACCGACCTTATGGCGTAGAGGTTAAGTGGCTTATATGCTAAGAGGTCGTGGATTGGCATTTGAGAATATAAATGACATTAAAGATATATAAGTGAATCTTAAGACATTTCATCATAAAATATAATCACGGCTGCCATGCGTCTCTTTTAATTAACGAGACTAACTGGACAGACTGGAAACGCCATTGCACGGAGGGGTGTGTTCCGGGGGGTTGCGCAGTGCCGTGTTCTCGTCTGCCGTAACACTGTCATTCGTCTTCATTATCTTTCGTGATGATTCTTCGTTTCGTAGGGCAGCGATTACTTTCACATAGATTTATTGGTCCTCCGACTAATAGTTTAACTTTATTCGCGAATGACTCGTCGAAGGTATATTGACTAGCCAAACACCTACTCTCCAGAGCAGTGCGCGCGATATAACGTGCTCCCTGCGGGGCGCCCCCTTTCGAATTTTACTAGGTGAGCCCACCTACCTACCGATTAAGCTTAAAGGCTGTCAGGCCTAAAAGTCGAGACCTTTCGGAAAAAAAAGAACCAGCGAGATTCAAAATCGTGTGTCTCAGGTTAGCGAACACATTACTGATGCTTGGGCTACTACCAAATATACTACGACACTGATCACATACGACTAGGGGATTCGAACCCGGTCGATTTTTCTAATCCCGGGATTTCGGGATTAGCTACAGTCAATCCCGGGATCCCGGGATAGTCCCGGGATTGTATTAGTAATGGAATGCAGTAACAAAAATACAGTAAAACATAACAAAATCAATTTTTAACCGACTTCAAAAAAGGAGGAGTTTATGTATTTATTATCTTTTTGATTTGTGAGGAAATCGTATACTTAAGTTTTGAGTCCTCAAAAGGCGGTTAAACAAAATTATACTTCCTTCTAATAAAAATAAAAAAAAAACAAACTAGCCACTTCTGTGAATAATATATGAAACTAATATAACCTTAAAAAAATGGACTTCTTAAGATGTATATACATCTTAAGAAGTCCTTACTTTTTTTAAAATATTATAAACGTGAAAGTAGGCATGTTTGTTACTCTTTCACGTGAAAACTACCAGGTTGGGTAGTTACTACAAGTAACATATCCTATGTTGCTGTTTTGAAAATAATAATCTTTTCTGGTAACACGGCCAAACCGCGGGCAAAAGCTAGTAAACTATAAAAAATACTATATTGCTAAAGAGATCATTGACTATAGGTTCTCATATTTTTAAATTAAATTGACCAGAAACATTATAAGTTACTTATTTAAACCACGAAAATAAAATCTAAGGAAGAACAACGCATCCAACGTCTCATCTGCAAGCGTACTTGTCAATTTGTTGCACAAATATGAATCTGGTAAAGTTGGAGGAATCGTCAATAAATTTAATTATAAGTAGACCTTCTTTAAATGTCAAATTAAGGTAAGTGCTTTTAGTTTCACGCACATTATTACTGACTTATTAAAAGAATGTATCGATCCCGAAAATCCCGGGATTCGCTAAATTTGATCCCGGGATTTTCGGGACTAAGATATGGCCAGGATTCCGAGATTCGAGATCCCGGGATCGAATCCTCTACATACGACCTAACGATACGTCTGACAGATCGAGTATCCAACCTTTGTCCTTTTTCGAACTACCTTTCAACTCAGCAAACGCAGCCGCCGCTCTCCAACTCTATCAGCCAGCTTACCATATCTTCGGCACATGCCGCCACTTCGACGTGCTTGTCCTAAATATTTACTGCTGCTGAAAATAGGTCTCTATCAATGAACGCTAAGACGGTCGATCCTTTGCCACTCGCATCCAGCACGGACTAATTATTATCAAACTATAATACGGGACTTTACAGTCGTGTAACAGGATTTTATCGTTGAAGCGGTCTTATTTTTTTTTTTTTTTTTTTTTACTTACTTTGTGGAGCAAAATATCAAGCAATAGACATGGAAATACACTTTTGTTCACTTTCGGGTATAATATTGTACTTTAATCTTATTCAATTCGTGAGTACGCTAATATGGAACAGGAAGCTAATTAGCATATATGCAGATTGTGGCAATTAAAATCACTAATTGTTTAGTTGTGCGATCGTTTGGCTCAATGGATATTTATTTAGGGTTGCCATTAGAAAAACACACAACACTGGAAGACATTAGGACTTTTCCCATCCTGGACTTTTCAACATATTAAAGAGAGACCTTAAATACAAAATATATCCCCGTGAAAATGTCGATCGAAAGTCTGTACAGAATTAAGACAAAACGCGACAAGACAGACTTTGTTACCTTCTGAGATTATAGACCGTATCATCATCATCATCATCATCATCATCATCATCATCCTTTATCCGTCCACTTCTGAACATAGGCCTCCTTCAATGAACAAGACGACTGCCTTGTCACTCGCATCCAACACAGACCGTATAACCAACCCTAAAAGGAAGCGATCGTAATATCAAACGTCTACTTACACACTTCCCCAGTTTTCCACGATAATACTGACAGTGACGTACGGTTATTAGGTTTTGCACCTTGCCGCACTAATGTTTACCGATAGTAACTATAAAGTCAAATTCAAGGTTAGTAAAACAGTATTGAATTCTTGCTATCATGAAACTACATTTTACGGATTTTTTCGCGGTTTTTTAAGATTTTTACACGCCCGACGTTTCTCGTGTCTTTTAAAAAAAGTTGTAATAGGAATCGACCTACCAGGGCATCAGGTAGGTAGACTGGCGTATATTGGGACTCGCAAGCATTTCCCATTAAAACCACTGTGAGCGCCTTTAGCCGTGGGACCCGCAGATCTGCAGGCAACAGGAACCCTCAGCGACAGACTGGCCTCGGCAAGGCCAGATTCTTTAGATATAGGGGGACTGCCCGGCCGCTATTAAGCAGTCGTCGTGCCTAGCGGGCTCGGGTACCCATCCCGAGCCCGACACGAGCAAAGGGGAACACTAAAAGCGCATTAAGTAGCGCCTCCGACGCACCCCCGTTCGTCGTCTACGGGGGAAGGCCTTATTGACAGCCTCCTCTCTCACCCGTTCGTCGGCCTCCTTTTCGAACATCACTGTCTCGCAGAAAGAGGCAATTGCCGAAAAGGGGTGTCCTTCCGTGACTATGGTTCATCATCATCTTCATTATAATCCTTTATCTGCAGCTTCATCTTTGTTGAGCTTATGCCTCCTAATTGAAATTTTAAAACGACGTAACTGTTAAACATACACAATAAACACATACAAATAAAGTGGTGTGTTACCATAACACACGTTTGTATTTTTAATATAAGTTTATAGATAGGTATTTTTAATATAACTTAGACGCTGCTTATTCGTTTATTTTTCTCATCTCATCCTAGTAAGGTAATTTATACATAAAAGCTAATTTTCGAACCCCATGCGGATGAAGTTGCGTTCAAAAGATACTAAAATACTAGCTTAAATAAAGAAACCCGTGTGTTCTTTTCAGAATTCGCTATTGTTTTGTATAGCTTACCTTGAGACAAAAGGTGATAGGCCATTTTTTGTACTGCTCTTTTCTTCTGAGTACAACAAATACACAATGAATAGAATGATACCATCTAAAAAGAGTCTTTTTAAAAGACAAATGGAAACCAAAAGATAAATAGAGAAATTTTATTATTATTATTTTATTTATTTATTAAAAACCAACAGCGTAACAATTCATACATAAGTATACAAAATTTTAATTGAAAGAATTACCATAAGGCCAATAATCCAATTAATAAAATTGGAGAATTGTTTTAATCTGATTGTTAAAATAGTTTTAACACGGTGCCAAATAATTTTAGGTGCGGCTAACGTATAAAGAAAAAAAAATGTTTAAACTCATTCTTATAACATATTTAAGTTCTATTCGGTAAATACATGCGTTACTACGTACCAGCAACATCGGAAAAGCAGCTTCCCTTGCTAAATTATTATAGACCTATGCTGAAGATAATACAAATATGTAAATGAATAAAAAACATTATTAAAAACTAGCTGTTGCCCGCAGCTTCGCCTGCGTTAACTAAGATTAACAACGGGATCTTAGTACGCAAAATAAGTAACTTTTCTAGTTGATTTTTTACACCTTGTGTCCGTAAAACCCAAATATCTTACGGAACCCTATTTTGCCAGAATAAAATTTAGCCTATGTTACTCGTGGATAATGTAGCTTTCGAATGGTGAAAGAATTTTTGAAATCCGTCCAGTACTTTTTGGGCCTATTCATTACAACCAAACAAAGTTTTCCTTTTTATAATATTAGTGTAGAAAATATTACGTGTATTTTATATAATACAATATTAATTTAAAACAAAACCTTGAAAAAAATAATCTTTTGGATTCAGCTTAAAATTAGTTTAAGCATCCTTGTCATGAGGAAGTAAAATGTGTATTGACTATTGACACAGCCTGTCATGCTAAGATGAAATAGGAAACTCACAAGATGCTTCCTGCTTCCTATAGGGAAATAGATTGCTTACTTCTATCGATCCTTGCAGCCTTCATAGGCGAGGAACTATAATGAACCCACATACTTAGATCAATAATATGTCTAGATAGAGTGTCGCGCGGAAAACACGTCCAAAAAAATAGCGGCTAACTGTTAGTCTATAAATGCTTTCTCCGTGTTTAGTATCCGTCAGGCTGTCATAGAATACGCATGAATTGTTACGCATTATTGTTTTTATTTATAATGAAGGTTTGTGTTGAAGTGTAACGAGATTAACAAGGATGATTATGGGAGAACTGTAGTAGCTGGTATCACTATTCACGAACACATCTTTGAAAATGTTGGTCAGTTTTTTTTGTTTTGATTGTAAGGCGACACTCCATCTAGACATATTAATAATCTAAGCCCACATACATCACTCGGTGACCTTGTTCTATAAATAATCTGCCAAAATAGTGCCTCTTCTCTATACTTCTGTTTTTTTTTTCAGTCAAAACATGTCCACTCTTGGACGTTTCATGTTTGTTAACTTTTTTTTAAATTTTCTATAGTGTCCAAAACATCAGGTAGGTACGTATAAAACCTTAACAGACCTGGATTAAATCATTTAAAAGTTGTTTTTAATAAATTACAGAAACTCGAGTAAAATAAAAAATTGAGCAAAGACTTTACCATCTGTTGTTTTTTTTTATGTAATAAAGTACTTATTTTACTTTACTTTTTTCAAGTGAGTTGAAGTGAGCAAGTTTTAATAAAGGCTTTTTTTCTTTGGCAATTCATGAATATCATAAAACGGGACAAATACTTACCTGATGCAGTAAGTGTAAGTAGAAAAATCCCATAAAAAATATTTATATTAGATAAAATTAACATAAATTAATTTAAATTCTACAATATTTATCTACATTTATGCAAATTTTATATAATTTTATTCAGTCAAGGAATCTATCTGTTGATGAAACATCTGACCTTTAAGAGTTTACATTTAATTCATGATCATCATCATGATCAGCTTTTATCCGTCTGCTGAACATAGGCCTCCCTCAATGAACGCCTATCTCTTGTCACTCGCATCCAACGCGGACCCGCCGCTGCACGGAGATCGTGTTCCCACCTGGTTTATGGCCGAGCAACACTTCGTCTACCTCAATCTCAGTCGTCTCTGCAGCTGTTATATCTTTACATAGTCTAAAACAAAGTCGCTTCCTTTGTACGTATGCTCAAATCTTTAAAAGTACGCAACGGATTTTGATGCGATTTTTTTAATAGATAGAGCAATTCAAGAGGAAAGTTTATATGCATAATACACGCACAATATATTATCCCGCTCAGATCCCGTTGCAAATGTTAGTTAACGCCGGCGAAGCTGTGGGTTCTTGCCGGGACCAGTCTGTCGCTGAGGGTTTTCCGTCGCCTATAGATCCGGGTCCCTCAGATAACGGCTGAAGGTTCACGCAGCGGTGTTAGTGGGGTAGTGCTCCTAATGCGAGACCCCACACACGCCAGCGTACCTACCCAAGGCCCTGATATGATCCGAAAAGGATTTCCGCTGTCTCATGAATAAAAAGGCGAAGCTACGGATAACAGCTAGTTAAGTCTTAAGATGGTCGCTTTAACAATCGCATTAGCTAGCTCATAAATGATTATAAGAGGCTGGTGACGAGCTGATGATGAATAACATCTTCAAAACAAGTACCAGATGGAAATAGCGTTGGAACGCAAATGTATGGAAACTTTGTGGTCACAAACGTATTTTTTCCGACCATTACAGCGTTTTATAGAGCGACATTCTCAGGTAAGCGGGACTACGTATAAAGTGTTTAAATTTCGCAATTAACTAACCCAAGCCAGAGTAACATGTTAAATGTTAAAATGGTAAATGAAAGCATTTACTTGTGATAGATTCATCTACATTTCTTATTTAATAAACAGACTCTGTAAAATTAAGTGCCATGCTGTAGCCTAAATGCCCTCAATGAACATTGCCCCCAGCAATGTTCAAATGATACCGGCGTTAACTGACAGATATGCTGTCGCGTTACATTTTACTGAACTGAACTAAACTTCAACTGTACTTACGAGACAATAGTCAAAAATAATCATACTTCCCAATAATGATGATTGTAATACACATGAGTAAGTATATTAATTTTATACTATTTGCAATAAACATGTTTTATTTTACCTAATTTCCAGATCCTAAAATTGAGTGGCTTACGAAGGGCTATTGTATGAAATTTACCATCTCAGAACGAAGTTGAAGGAGGTTGGATTTTGATGAATCTTTGTAATAATATAACTTACACATCATATCATCATATTATCAATAAGACAGGCTATAGCCTGGATAAATTATAATTTATCCCCGTAATCCAACGGGAATAGGAAGTGCCTTCCCTGCTGCATCATCCCCTTCCCTCTTATTAACTTATTCCGTACTGCAACGGCATTCCATCTCATCTGAATGAGATTGAAAGTATTTGAATGAGTGTAAAGTTTGGGATAGCGCACTAGTGAACTATGGCCCAATAACCTTCCTCGACTGATTTGGACGAGGAGACCCGTTCCCAGCAGTGGGACATGTATGGGTTGATACTTTACTTTTACGTACTGTCTTCCACATAATCTCCTAATTAGATTACGTCACTAAAAACAGTAGTATATAGTACTACTATTATTACTACAAATGTTAATTCACGAGCAATGAAAGTACGAGAGCCGGTACAATGGAACCCGGCAGCGATGAGGTCGTCTTCGAGGTGATCGGGAAACTGCCCTTTTGAAATTACACGCCATAAAGGGATAGTTGCATTACGCGGAATTGAGAACTTCGCTTGCCCTTTAATATGTTATTTACGATAATTTTATAACGGCGAACCGGACAAATAAAAATAATTAAACATAAAGATCGCTTAAAATAGCATAGGTTTTTGTTTCAACGTGACATGTACCGTACCATTTTTATTGGTAAAAAAGGAGATGAATATTCATGAATACCAAATTAATGTGGATTCTTAGGAATTTAAGGTGTTCTAGAGAGAGTAGAAAGTTTAATTACGGGCATAGACTTATTATCATTGTCTCAGAAATGGATGGGAGTGTCTGAAGAGTGAAGCCTGCTAACTCGAGCTAGCTCCTGTAGGCTAGGAGCTAGCATTTTGACGATGAATCTGAATCAGTTTTATTTTTGACGTGACAACATCTTAAAACTCGATATTACGGGCAGCATGCACGAAAAAAATAACATCATGTATCATCTGCATTACATCTGCATAGTACTGCACGAATTATCGTCTTAGAATCTAGGAGAAATATGTATCATTTACCACTGACAGCAGAATTAGGTATATATATATATACCTGGTATACCTACAGAACTACTAATAAATTTGGTCCATCTCTAGCTTTATTGAGGACTTAGGAAAAGGTATAAATTATTAGGAACGAACCTGGTTGCCGTTGCCCCGCGCAGATGTTAAAGGCGCCTCGTCTTCTTTATACTGTTTTCCACACCCGCGATGATGTCGCACCGCGAATAAAACTATACGCGTCGACGGGATGATGAGTCCAGACGTTTTTCGGTATTTATTTGAGGAGACACGCGAGAGCTCGACTCGACCACGACACGGCGAAACGTCAACTCACTTTTCCCAGTACCCCCAGATTCGTAGGAATAGAATAGATTTAGGCTGAGGGTAGTAGGAAATGTTGCGTTCAGGAAGGCTAAATTAATTACGTTTGGAAAGTATGAACGTGTTCGCCTATTTAAGTCATATTATTAAGAAACAATCATCATCATCGTCATCGTCATCATTCTTCTCACCATCATCATCAGCCTTAATCCGTCCACTGCTGAGAATAGGCCTCTCTCAATTAACGCCAGGAAAGGCTTATATATTTTAAGTGTTGTTAGTTTTCTTTCAAGTAACTGGTCTTCATAGCGTTCATAAAAGTAGCCTGCGTTCAATAGTGGATAAAAAAGGTAGTTTTGGAGATCTCCACTTAATGAATGCAAGATTTCAAAACAAAACACTCATTAAATATGAACAGAGTTTCAATTATAAATCACGACACTATTATACCACAGTCTTTAGTATACTTGCCTCATAAAAGTAATTGTAAATTCAAATTAGCTGATTACTTTACAATATTGAGTCAAGGGCGGTCAATCGGTTTGGAGTCAACTTAATGTGTACATGGTGAGCGGTACCGGCGGCCTATCATACGACCTGACCATTGGAAAACTTACTTTTCGGAATAATATTCCAATTTAAACCAAAAATCTTAAATATGGAGCACTGGCACAAATTACCAATAGTCTACACCAGTGATTCCCAAAGTGGTCCAGGTGGACCCCCAGGGGTCCACGGAAGACTCGAAGGGTTCCACGATGAGCGTGACAAAAAATGGGGGTCCACAATTGTAAGCGGGTCCATGTCCATGAAAATGAATTTGGTTTCGATAGTGAAGAACCATAATGATGACTTCTCATATCAATATTGTAAAGAGAATGTTACTATTATAATGTTATATCTTTAAACGAGCAATTCTTAAAAAAAAAAAAGGTCGGCAAGGGGTCCACGTGATGCAGGAAAATTTTGAATGAAAGTGGTCCAGGAAACAAATAGGTTTGGGAAACACTGGTCTATACACTCCGCACACATAGACAAAAAAGTTTGAATCGATGAAATAAAAGTGTCACATTTTTCAATTTATTTTTAGTAGCATTCCATGTTTTTCCACAAATGACCTTATTTGATTAATCATATTTTGTTATAAACTAATAATAAAGTTTCATCAACTAGTCACTGTAGGAAGACGTAACCAATATTTACCATCAACATTTAAGGCAATAAACTACTACAACTACTACTTTTAAGGCAAATAATACTGTATGGTAAATTTTGTCTAAACTTGGTCAATTTTGCTGAAGATTCAGGCAATCTGAACGTCATCTGTTCTGGCTAGAATCTTTTTTATTGAACACACGCGGGGAGTTAAACGGGCCCCCATAATTACTGGAACACATATCTATATGATTTGTAATAGGCCATTATAATAGGGCCTAGGATTGCCTATGACCTAGCGCCCTTAAACAGAATTTTACATTGTACCTAAACAAACCTTCGATCATATTCATGTTACACTTTCACTAGCCTATTTTAAAACAAGACATAAACATATTGAATATTAATAGGATCTCCCGATTATTATACTAATTACTAAACTGCCTAAATAAGCAGCAATATTCAAAGTCAAAGTCAAAATTTTTATTCAAAATAGTACCATCAAAGTATCTTTTTGAACGTCAATTGAGTATACAACCGGTTCCAAAGCAAACCCACTGAGAAGAACCGGCGAAACAAACTCAGTGGAAATAATCTTTTCAAATATTCTATTACAAAAAATGAAATACATGTTACTATAGTAGTATAGTACATTAGAAGAGTATAGTAAGAAACTCTGTTGGGTTGCTCTTTTCGAAATGCATGGATTGTACTTTCCAAAATGCATGCATTGCAATATACTTACTACGTTGGAGAGGTTCAAATTGTTACAAAAACATTTTAATTTGTGTGTTACAAAAAATATGTTTTGAAGAGATGATTTTGTAAGATAAGGCTGTCGACTAGATCAGATGTTGTTCTGTGGGGCTGGTATATACATATATGGTGCAGTCATCGTTGCGTTCCACCAACCCTTTTTTTTTAGGACGTAGCGGAAGCCGGGTTCCCAACCCGAGCCCGACACAAGCACAGGGGCTTTATTGGAAGCGCAATAAGTAGCGCCTCCGGCGCAACCCCGTTCGTCGTCCTCCATCTGGGACATCACTGTCTCGCAGAAAGAAGCCATTGCCGTCCAAGACTCGTCAGAGCCAAGCATCGCGGTGATGACGCTCGACACAGACCGACACAAGTAATCACCAAAGCATCCGTGCCCGTTGAGAACCTGCGTCAGACGGAAGGTAAGGGGTTTGCGCTTACGGCGCATCCAAGCTCAAGGCAGCAGGCGCAAGGCAGCGTTCCACCAACGCTACCCGTATCGAATGTATCCGCAATAAGGCCCCGAGCTGTAGGGCTCCTAAAAGTTCCTGCGAGTTCGATAGAAGATGATGAGGTAGAAAGTAATCACAGAAGACCCTTGAAAGGCATCTGCTGACTTTGGTGAAGGCGAGTCCGACATTATAACCAAACCACTCCCTCCTGATTTTCCAACGTTATAAAAAGGTACCACTAAACGTCTTTACCGTTAATAGAATAACTCACAGCATAGCAACTACGGCGATAAGTCCAACTTACCTATTCCATTGCTGTTTACATGATTGCTTCATTACGTAAGTATTTGGAGCAGTAAAAATCGTTTATCGCGTAACCAACAGCTATGCTGTGATAAGCAGCGTCCGCGCCCGCATGCTGCTAGCGTCCTGGAAATATATTTACGTTTTACGCAAGAGTCACTGTTTATTAGCCTCCCATAAAAATTATTTATATTTTACTAGTTAACCGATTGTGAATATAAACCATTCTTAGACTACAAGCCCATGGAGAAAAAAACCTGTGTCTCTAGGATCCACTTCATTCTAGGCTTAAAAACGGCCCAGCTTTTTTAATAAAATATTATAGACATAAAGATACTGGTTTACAAAAAATTATTATTAATATTTTCTATATTTAGTATTTATTTTAATATTTTATGTATACTTACAATCTCTGATCGGAAAGACCAATTTGACCAGCTCGGTAAACATCCACTTAGATAAGCAGTCCGTGCAAGTCCTGGTTGGATTCGAGTGAAAGGGAATCAGCTGTCTTGACGTGCATTGAAGGAGGCCGACTCACTCATCACAGCGTTAACAGAGTTGCTATATCTACTATGCATTTTAGGATACAATACATATATCATTTATAAATCTTTATAAATTTTATTATCGTTTAGGAATATTGCGTCATTTAAAGAAAGAGTATCTATTTATTTTGTAGCAGTATTACTGTGTGACTAAGAAATCGTAAGGACTTCATTTTAGGTCCCGATAATCAACACTAAATCAATTTGAAATCAAATTTGTTACATCAAAGGCCAAGGTTTTCTTTGTGTTGTTTGTAATAATATATAATATCGAATAATTCAATTAACTACCAACATTTAATGGCAGCGAATACCTTCTGGCGTAAAAGCAGAAGCGATATTATGCAATTAAATAATAATAAATGATTGTGAATTATAAAAAAATATATTTATTAATTGCCTACAATAAATTATAGGTAATAATCGTTGTAATAATACGATCTCGAGATGCATCTCTTTTTGGTTGATTTATTTACTATAATAAATATATTTAATCGACACATCTATTGGTGATTTGTACTTATTATTATAAGCATACAAACATAGTTTACAAGATATAAGCGTACACAAAATACATAAAAGAAGTAATGGCTGATGGGATGGAAACCTTCAGACCGTCGAATAAGTCGCTATAATATGTATCAAATACTAAAAGAATGGTAACCTTCCAATTTGTATCTTAAGTTATATAGAGTCACTCTGTCTTGGATATATGTGATGGGGGTTAAATTAAACTCGTCGCCACTGTTATCAATGTCGAAAAATCTAATCAAAAAAATCAACGCATCAAGCAAACGAATGCTACTTTATTTTGTTAATAAGCAACTGTTACTTTGTTACTAACATTACACAACACAAATTTAATAAGGATTAGCTGCTGCAAATAGAGATTGGTATTAGGTACTGAATTTAAGTGCCCACTTAGTTTCTATACCTCCATAGTCCTTTCTAACATAAAGAAATGCTAAATTTCTAAATCATCAAATTTATTTCGATTGAATGCTGTATGGCTTGTAAATTGTAGTGTTATGTCATTTATTTATGTATTTATTAAACACTTTTATACAAGTGGTACCTACACAGGTTTTTTATATGTTTTTGTTCAAAATATATTATATTTTTCTTCCCTTCAAATATTATATTAGTATGTGTGAAGTTAAAATCCAGTTTCTTCTACGAAGAAACGAATCATGAGTTGATTGATTAACGATGGTTCTAATTATAGTAAATAACCAAAAACCCCTTATCACATTAAATATCTCCCACTTAAGTATGATCGTTAAACCAAATAGTTGTGTCAGAAGAAATTCAATAAAATGTAATTTGACCAACGACTTTTTACGCATAGGCTAGATGTTTTTTTAATGTGGATTCTAATTAAGAAATATATTCAATAATTTATGAGTTTCTAATGTCAACACTATATTTGGTAACGTGGGAGTAGATTTCTCACAGCTATACAGTTTTAATGTAAGCAACCTTTTAACAAATTTTTAATTTTACTATATAATAATATACTATTATAGTTATATATATATATATATATATATATATATACTAAGTATATCTATAGTAAAAATAATATTATATATAGGAAAGATTTAATTGTTTGTTTCAATTGTATAGACTCCGGAACTACTTGACGAATTTGAAAAATCCTTTCGCTGTTGGAAAGCTACACTATCTCTGGTAAACATAGGCTATATTACAAAGTTACCAAAAAAACTACCGCGTGCGCTGTGAAAACTATTGATTATAGAACACAGTTATATACTACTACTCTGAACATATAATTATCTTTAAAAAATATCGGGACGGTCTAACTATTATAGTTGTGTCACAAATGTTTTATTTTTTTATTTTATTTTATAATAATATATAAAGCTGTAGTGGATTTGGAAAATTCTTTCAGGATAGGCTAAGGTAGGTATCATATCGCTAAGATGCCATTGTAAATTTTAGTTAACGCATGCGAAGCTGCGAGCAACAGCTAGTTATTAATAAACAAGATCAGAATGGATGTAAATAATAAAGACACCTCAGTAGGGCTATTCTATAAGGTCATTTTCGAATCTCGATAGTGGAATCCGCTGTGATTTGACCAATTTGACGAATTTGTATTCTTTAAAACTCGACTCTCTATTTATATCAATAAAGTTCGCTATCGAAGTGAGCGTAAAGTGAGCTCTATCACTCAGGTGAAGCTCGATATCGAAATGGTTTTTACAGAAAGGCACTACTGTTCGTGGTAAGTCTATCTATTCCACCGATTACAGCTACGGCGACCGCTCTCCTAGCAGAGAATTGGCACTGATGCGATCAATCAGGCTAGACCCTTTTACCTTTACATATCGCCTCAGGACTTAGACGTACTCGGATTCCAGTAAAGAAAGCGCTCATATGAGCGGGATATATTAGAGTGCACAAGTGTACGCGCGAGGCACATGTGCACTCATGTTTATTCTTCTGGATCCGTTGGAAAGGTGACCGTTACAGAGAAAGACTTAGACAAATGGAACTGTATCGAGGTGAGAGAGTCACAAGGGGTCACTACTTTCTCACATTCCCTTATGATACCCTCAAGAGTTGAGGTGCTGTGCTGTGCTATTATACTCAACCCGCAATCGGCACTACACGGTAAAAGTAAGTACATAAGAACTCATTGGGTACCCTGAGTACAAACTTAATTTATATGTACATACACATGAACTCGGTGTATAATTGTATACATCTATTATAATATACAGATTACAGATCTGCACTTACCGAATAACAAAAGTTGTTCTTTGTGTACCGAAATCAAGATTTTGGCATCTACCATATCAGAATAAAGCTGGAAATCACCACACTCTTACTAGTGACATGCTAACTTCACTTATATTGTGGATCACAGACAGTATAGACCTTGCGGGAAAATACGGGATAAATTCGCTTCGCTTCCAGATGCGATGAAGGTTATCAGTTATTTATTAATTATATCAGTAGTCATGACCTGTAGTCCAATGGTTAACGCCTTGGCGTTCAAGCTGGAGGTAGCGGGTTCGAATCCCGCCAGGGAACAAAAATGTTTTTGCGTTCCTCAGTCATGGATGTATATAATATCATTTAAATCTTAAATAAAAGTATTAATATAAAAAATATTAAATATATGTATTTCCGTTGTCTGGTACCCTTAACACAAGTCTCTTCGAGAACTTACCATGGGACCAGATTGACGTAGTGTAAAAGCGTCCATAGATATTATTATTATTATATTCTTCATAATGAAATGCTTTCAGCAGAGGACATACACGAGCTGATAATGATGACACATTAAAAAGGCAAATTAATTGACTGCAATAACCGAACATAATGTTTTGGCTTACAAGTCAAATGCTTTAAATTGCTCAAGGCTCCGTAGTAACCCAACGAGACAATGAAAGTCATACTAGTGTAGGCCTGTACTGATTGCTCGTGTTTCACGCGGTCACAGGTTCGAATCTCGGCTTGTCCTTTAGGAAGAGTCGGTACTTAACATTCGTGTTTAATGAATTTTAATTTATTTTTTTGTTACCAATATCTATGGACGCTTTTACACCACGTCAATTTGGTGCCTTGGAAAGTTTTCGAATAACTTTTGTTACGGCCTACGGGTACCAAACAACGGAAATACATAGATATATTTCATACTTCCTGTATTAATACATTATATTTACGACTTTTATTATATGTATAATACACATATTTAATAATCCATGACCTAGGAACACAGAAACTTCTTTATACCCTAGCGGGATTTGATACCGCTACCAGGCTTTAGCGCCAACGCGCTAACCATTAAGCCGCAAAGGTTGTCTTAGTTTAGAGATTACAGTACACCTAACTCGTTTTTTGTTTGTGTTTGTGAATGTGTTCATATGTACCACTGCTGGACAAGGGTCTCCTCCTCGAAATCAGGCAAGAGGTTAGCCTTGTTGCCGGCCGCGACCTCCGTGTGGAGGGTCATAGTCCACCGATGCGCTGGCCTAATGCGGGTTGGTGAACTTCACATACCTTCAAAGACTTGCAATCTCATCAGACATGCAGGTTTCCTCACGATGTTTTCCTTCATCGGCGAACGAGCGATAGTCGTGGTGCACTTAGGAATTTAGAAAAACCCATTTCAAGGCACACACGGGGGGTCTCGATCGAACCCGGAACTTCCCGAGCTGAGTCCAAAGTCCATACCCACTAGACCATAGTCGCTGTATATCCATACGTTCTTAAAAACTTACAAGCTAACGCTTTATATAACTATATAGATATTGGTAAGGTGGCCCATTGGGGGGATAGGGAAAAGGAGGGCAACGCATCTGCATAACCTTTGGTTGTGTGGATGTAAATGGGCGTCGATAGTCGCAAGGATTCGGCTGTTCGTTTGCCCTCCTATGCTATAAAAAAAAACTTAAAAAAATATTGCTGTTGCAAATGATATTGAAATAAACATGCCCATTATGGCCGCGCTGAGCAAGCGGGTTGGCAATCTCAGTAGGGCACTGCACACTCCCTGATAGTTTATCTCATTGGATAACCCTTCTTGAGGTGAGCGATTGCTTCTACTATCTCATTGTCACTATGAGATTGGCCTTTATTTTGAAGGGTCAAGAAGGTGGTCACTTCTCACCTACCGAATATTAAAATGCTAAGTGTTTTTTACATCCAAATCAAGTTTATCGCGCTGTCGATCATGAAACACTTAAATTTAAATTAAAACTCGTTTAATAAAAATAAATTTATAGCTATTTAATGTTGTATCGTCAAAATAAAAAATCTATAATTAATAAAGACGTCAGATCATATTATCTGGTCGGCATTGGTTCGGTCACGAAGCGGTTTGGGTTCGAATACGACTTATTATGTTCACCTTAAATGGGTGTTTTGATTTCGACCATCTGACTTTGTAGCCTCGCTAAGCTCTTCTGAGAAAAATATCGGCAGGTACTTACATGCCCGGTAAGATTAGCGTAGGTATTAGGTATATCTCATTGTACATGGAGATGATCAAGCCTCACGGCTAGGTCACCGCCATCTAGCTTATGTCTTCGGTCAAACAGCTTTGCTGTGTTTCGGAAAGAAGGGCTAGACAGGCAGTGTAATTATTGGCATGGAGACGAATATATAGAAGAGTTCTTTGCATAGTATTGTTTCATTACTCAGCCAAGTACCCGTATTCAATACGTGTGTTAACATCTCATGTCTCAGGTTGGGCAACACATGAATGAGTTTCCTGGGTAGTCTCAGGTTAATTTGTCTGTGATCATGGGTGACGCTGACCACGTAACATCACGTGGCACGTCTGTCCGTTTTCCTTTCCTACTAACAAAAAAGTCACCAACAATGTGCGCTCCTACTCTCTCGCGTCTAACTTCTAATAGGAAGCCCCTGCTTAGCTGTTTTAATATAAATTATATATATATATATATATATGAGACGCGTCGTCACTATTACAAACACTCTGAGTCCAGATCCAAGGGCCTACCTAAATCAAGGGAACAACCAATGGAACAACTTAATCGGATGATAACATAGAGTATACATACAAAGATATCCTTTATGACAGAACTCTCTAATTTTTTTGTAAAGAGGAGGCAAACGGGCAGCCGCTTCACCTGATGATAGGTGTTAGCGACATACTTAAACACCCGTACACCAGAAAAGCAGAGCAATATATATAAAAAAGCCTAGAGACGGATGTATCTTATGTGTATAACAGTGAGATAATCTAATAATACTGTGCATGAAATGATGAACCAACTTTCATTTTGTATTATCATAAGGAGGCAACTGAGTAGTCTGATCCTTAGGGTGACTGCAGACGCCCACAGACATACGCACAACCAAATATTATAGAGATGTGTTGCCCCACCGGAGACTCACAAACCGCACGTAACGTGACAGCATAGCTGTTACTTTACGTTGGTATGCTAGTGTATTATCCCATTAGGAAGGGGTGGAAAGATGTCTTCACATTCATCTGACACGACATTGTTTAACCAACGTGGTCTTATTGACCCAGTCCTCATTTCCCGGTCTGGGCAAACGAATACAAATATTAATAAATATTTCGTAATCTGTTTTATAAATTAGCAAATTATTATTCAACCACCATTAATATTGTATTTTGTAAAACATGAACCTAGAAAGTGAGTCTAGGCCAAACTTGATTGTCAACACATGCATTTGCATATTATTCAACAACCTATCAATCGTGGACGGTTAATACGTCCACCGTTGGTCAGTGACACCATGTCATCGTGTAGCGGCGGTGTTATCACCACCTCATCGTCATCACCATCAGTTTCAGCCGTCCACTGCTGATACCTGCCTCCCCCAATGAACGCCAAGACGACCGATCCCTTGCCACTCGCATCCAACGCGAACAGGCCACTGCTCGGTTAATGGCCGACCAACACTTGCTCTACCTAAACGTACCTCAGTATATATTAAAACTATAAAATAAATATACAAACACTCATTACTCGCACACTAGCGTATTGTCAAACTTCGAAGTCAAATAGCATTCAAAAACGAAGTCGCTCTTAAAGCCTGAGTGTGTGACCAGCCCCACTGCCACTTCAACGAGCTTAGTCTTCGCGTGATATCGGTTTTAACTTATCTTTCTTTAGTTTAGGTGAACTTGTGTAAGTTCATTGGCAGCATGGGCCACTTGCCATCGTGGCATGTCTGCTAGATCGCCTACCCAACTAACATGAAATTTAAAAGGGCAGAACTTACAGTGTGCCTAATTACTAGCACTAAAATCATTTTGCCTCTTAGGACATGAAGCATATTGTACTTATTATTAGCGTTCTGATCACTTCCCATAAGGTCTGTCTGTCTGACGACTGGTCTCAAAAAGCGGTGATGATGATGATGCATACGTCAGCAGCCAGCACAATCGCTATTGTATTTCAAGCGCCAGCGCAAGTTAGAAGTAAGCAGTACGTGAGCGACATTTGACACTGAACCATTAAAGTGCCATGCGTGATGTTTTGAAACCAACGGGTTCCGTATGCTTCATCCATAATAATATGTACTTAGTGCTTTAAACTCTGTCTAAACAATTGATCAAATTTCGAAATTCATCGAGGAGTTACATTCATCATCACCATCATCATCTCTCAAATAATGCAAAGAATAGGTACCATTCCTTCGCCACACGCATCTAACACGGACGTCAATAGCCGGCCAAAACTACGATTGGAATTAGATTATAATACAAAAACATTTTATTAGCTTACCTGTTTCGGAGGGAATGGCAGAAGAAAGGTCGTTCGCTGCCTGGAGTGCACGTAGTACCAAATACTTGCACCAAGACTAACACCCATATCCACAAACAATATTTTAAGGTGTCATAGTACTCCCGAACGCATAGAGTCATTCAAACCAACTCATAGATAATACTCAAATAAAATCCGCCACTGTGCGTCTGTCAAACCCATCTAAAGCCCGACTATTGACAACAGGAGCGCTTATATAGAAGCGTTCTTAGCATAGTTTTTCTCTACTTAGCCAAGTCCGCTTCTTGAATACTAATAATTCTGTTAATATCTTATGTATTACTAGCGGACCCGACAGACTTCGTTCTGTCAAAGGTCATGGGGATTTAATAAGCATAAATACAATAATCAACAACTTATTACAACAACACACAAACTCATCTATTCTGGTTATATTCTTGTGATGGCATTGTTTATAATGGGTACATCATCATCATCGGCATATATCCGTCCACTGCTGAACATAGGCCTCCCTCAATGAACGCTAAGATGACCGATCCCGTACCACTCCCCTCGACCTGCCACTGCACGGAGATCGTCTTTCCACCTGTTTAATGGCCGACCAACACTTCGTCTATCTAAATGCGGCCTCCACATTTGAACCTTATTGACCTATCGGCCATCCGTTCTTCTGAGTGTGTGACCAGCCCAGTGCCACTTCAACGTACATATTTTTTGCATGATATCGGTAATTTTAGTACTCTGGAGGAGGACTTCGTTTCGAATCCTATCTGCCAAAGAAACACCAAGCATAGCACGCTCCAGTCGTAAATTAAGAGTTTTTTTCAGTCCCGTAGGTCAACACGGGGATAACGCATTGGTCTTTAAACTGTACGGTATACGGACGACGTGAGAATATGGCGAAACTTCCTAAATGCTGCCCACCCTAATTGAATCCTCTTATTGGCTTGCCTCTCGAAGTTATGTTGACCTAGCTGCAAGGTATGCCTAAGGTAGAAATACTCTTGCACGGCTTCGAGAGTTATGTCATCGACGTTAACCGGCCTAAGGAGAACGTGTTCGTTGAACATGACTTTCATGTTGTCCAAGTTCACCCTAAGGCCCACACGTCGGGATGATTCGTTTAGACTGTGCAGCATCTTCTGTAAACCCTTCAGCGACTCGGCCAGTATAATAAGTAAGTATATCGTCGGCGAAACGAAGGTGTCAGAGATACTCGCCGTTAATGTTTATGCCACATTCTGCCCAATTTAAAGTCTTGAAGATTTCGTCCAAATCATTCGTGAATGGTTTCGGGGAATGAACATCCCCCTGTATATATCCCCCTCCTCGATGCAGTTGGATTGGTCTTATTTGACCTCCCGGAATCAGAATGAACATAAAAGCGGCTTCGTATAATCCTCTCATTACTTTAACGTATCGCCAATCGACATGACATCGCTGCAGAGCTTCCAGAACAGCCCAGGTTTTAAAAGAGTCAAAAGCTTTGTCATAGTCCACAAAAGCAAGGCACGGTGGCTGGTTGTACTCATGGGTCTTCCGTATAACTTGCCTTATAGTATGAAATGTGGTCTATGGTGCTAAATCCTCCCTATTTTAGCTACTTAAGAGCCAAACTAACCTCATCTAATCTGATGTTCAGAAGCTTTCCAGAGAGGTGTCGTGTTAGGCTGGCACGCGGATCATTATTCCGGGTATTAGGTTGAGGAGCATGGGACGCGTACAATTTGCTATAGAAGTCTCCGTTCTCCGATAAGATCTCCGGCCTAGAAGAAACGGTCTCGCCAGAAGTGGTCCTAATCTTCGACAGATGGCTTCATGTGTGTGTACAAACTGTAGTGAAATTATTCATTTTCAAAAGCTTATACCACCCGAACAGATAAGTTTTCGATACTATATAATATGTACAAAATACATTTAAAAGTAAATAATAACATGTGTGTAAAGTTTTCATTTTCCTATATTTATAATTTAATTCGGTGTTCATCCCAATTACATAATAATATTAGAATGTATTTAAATAATTTTGCACAGACAGGGATATTAAATTAATAATTAAAAATAATAAAACACTCTTGGTAACGCGGTTTATGTTTGACTGATGTAATGACGTGGAAACTGATGCATTTTATGTCGCGTGCCTGCCTGAAACTAAAACAAACGAAATAATATCGCGAAACCGACCAAATTGAAAGTCAGTACTAATGATCCATAGCCCGTAAATTGTGTAGCTATGTAATTTGGTCGGGCTCGCGTTATTATCACCTTTTATGAGTTTCCGAACACGACATTAGACCCTCCAACAGCAAACGCACACTGTTTTAATAGAATAAATGAAATTCCGACTTTGCTCGGGTGAAATTTGATTTACAATGCACATAACTAACGATCTAATAATAAGACCGGTAGGGTCCCATTGCACAACCCAACAGTAGGGTTTAAATTTCTTAAAAGCATTTCTATACAACCAACGTTTAATTTAAGGAATGTGTGGTGGTAATCCTGCAATCGTTATATCGAGTTTAGGAATTCTACGGGATAGTCTAAAACATCATTATGATCATCCTCAACTACAGCGTTATAACTCTCTTAAATTTTAAACACACCGGAGGTTTTTTCAACAACTTAGTCGTGCAATTGAAAACGATCTCCGTTTTGAGGAGTAAGTAACGTTTTCATTGAATAATTTTTATTAGGTATCATTTGTGTCAAGCGACACATCAAACATATGGTCTACAATTGAATTATCTACAATGCATCGCTATGGTCAACACCATCCTCATTTGATGATCAATTGCCTGAATCCTTATGACACGTAAGACGTAGAGATCTCATCAGAATTAATTGGAATTTTTAATCTCGAGTGATCTGTTCTACCGCCATCTAAAAATTTGCTGCAATCCCAGTAAATGCTATAGCATTATTTAATTTTTGCCTATAGGCAGGCATATTTTGTTTTCAGATCTTAAAATGTACAATAGTTGTAAATACAAAAGTTTTTCCAGTTCCTCTTGGGCCGTCAAGTTGGAACAGAATGTATATCTATAAATTCTTTTGATATAGTACCTATAAATTCTCCTGATCATAATATTTCTTTGTCTAAATAATCCTTTTCATAATACAAATACAATACAAAACAAAACTTGACACTGGCAAATAATAAATACTCCTTGCCAAAAGCGTATTAAAAAAAGTAAATGTCACCCGTTATCAATGACAGTGATAATATGCAATTATGTCATTGTATTTTAATGGACTGCAATATTTTGTCTGTCAACACTATTAGAATTTAACAAAATACTCAACAATCCAAATTTTGGGGATATTTGTTGTCGACTCGAAATCTTTAATTTTTTATGTTTTATTATTTAGGTAACTTTTAGATTGAGTCTACGACGAAATTATTAATATGATATAGCTTAGACAACAATGAGTGTTTGTAATCTAATATGAGCTTTATATAATAGCGATAAAGTTCAGATTGACTCTACATTTTAGTTAGAAAACGTTTGTATGGGAAAAAGAAAAGGGCTGTTTTTAGGGCTTTCCCGGCAATTATTCGATTTTTTTTCGCCGGAACATCCATCCTTGGACTTCCACAAACATTTAAAAAAAAGAATTATCGAAATCGGTTCAGCCGTTCACACGTGATGCCGTGACAACGCGAAACGGGTTTCATTTTTATATATATAGATTCTTATCTCAGTACATAACTAAGTTGCCTTGTTTTTTTTTCTTTGACGCCGGAAACTCCTCAGGCGGGTATGTGGGACAGCTCGACCCACTAAAACCCGGCGAGTGCCACCAATGCCGCTTTTGCCCGGGATTTGCTAGCAATATGGCACCTTGTCAGTACCCCAGGAAACCGACGCCACCTCCACAGAGGGGCTGTCCCGCACCATAGAACAACCCCTCCCAACGACGAGACAGTACAATGAGGTGAGGTTCCCGTCCTTAATCCTTGCCCCCTGCTCTTTTGCCCCCTTTTCTTATAAGAGGGGTACAAATAGCCTTCTCGGCTAAATTCGCTTCGCCCAAAGTGATGGGCTCACCCTGGGCTACTGAGCCCCACCGCCACGACAAGGCTGAACCATGGTGGGGATAACTGAGTTGCCTGGCCTAGTCCAAGGTAAACTAGCACATGTTTATGAGTGATGTTGACCACTTAACACCAACTAGCTTGCTTCCAGGTTTTCTATTTAACTAACAATCAAAAAAGTGCGAAAAATGTTTCTAAAAGGATCTCCAACAATGTACGGTTTATATTTCGACTCGCGTTTCAAAATATTTCCCATGGGGACATAAGACCCTGCCCAATCAGCTTGGCCGTAAGAAATACTATCTGACAATTCCGCAACCCGCTCTATGTTCAGCAACTTTTTTCTACGAAACCTAGCCGAGTGTACAAACTGCTTATTTACGTAAAAGAATTGTAAAATGATCAAAATGTAAACAAAAAAAACACCACATAAATGACATACTTTTCTAGAATTAGGTTTGAGATTTAGAGGTATACTGTAATATCGTATATATAGAATCTAATAGACAAGTGGTCGCCTTGGTTTGAAATTCAATACGTAGACCGAAAAACACAGATTTTTATTCGATAAATAAAAAATTACAAGCAATAGAAAGAGGTACCTACTGAACTGTTATGTATTTTTTATCAACTCTTTTAAGCGTCGGGCATATAAAAAACTTAGTAAACCGCGATAAAATCCGTTTAAAAGTTAGTAAAAGTTATTTCATTATAATGGTTCATTATAACTCTTTCAAATTAAATGTCCTACGTAATAAGTAACTTTGACCTTCCCCGAAGTAGTATGGAGTTAGGAGTATGATAAACATGCCAGGGACGATATTTAATGACTAACAACACCTCGGTCCTGACTCCTTGACATTGACAGGTCATCAGGGTTGTCACTGCTGATTCACGGCTTATTATCACCAACAAGAGACAACTCGACTTCTCGCTAGAATAACATACTCTAGTACGTATTTTATAGTTTACTAGCAGCGCCCCGCGATTTGACCCATGTACTTGACATTTCCGTGGGAGTACGAGGAGACATTATAGCCCACCCACAAGTAACTTATTCTTCGATTCGTCATCGTCATCATCAGTCGTATCCGTCCACTGTTGAACATACGCCTCCCTCAATGAACGCCAAGACAACCGATCCCTTGCCACTCGTATCCAACGTAGACCGGCCACTGCACGAATATCGTCTTCCCACCTGGTCAATGGCCGACCAACACTTAGTCTACCTAAACGCGGCCTCGATTTTCAAAAAATGATTTTCAAAATCGGTTCAGTAGATATAAAGATTCGTCATCACTAATTAATCTAACAATCTGTCTACTTCTCACTGAAAATAGGCCTCTCTCAATAAATGTCATGACTATTAAAGTAAAAAATTGCAAATTCCTTTAATTATACTTTTAAGCTTTAACCATTGCCTGTTGTGTCTTATGCATTATTAGACATCTTTACAACAGGCAATGGTTAGGGCACTAAAATCGAAGTAACCCTCACAAACTCACAAACTTTACCTCTTTTTAATATTAGTAAAATTAGATTAAGATTCTGTCATTCCCTACATGGATTACCATAGAAGCAACCATGGTCGCAGCCCGTAGGAATAAGCCTCGTCTGTTTGTCGTAATAAGCTAGAATACTTTCGTGACCCTAAGTTCTTTTGAGAAGGTAAGCATAGCCTTTTGGACAAAAATATTGTTGCATATCCGAAGTCTTCTTCGAGCCCCGCAAGGGGCTGTATCGTGCTGATGGTCCCCTTACAGCGGTATGAACCGCGTCTCATTAAGATGAGACGGTCCTTGGCGTTAGTCAATAGACTATCAGTTGCGATAAACCCAATGCCGTAAAAACCATGTGACTCATACCAGTCCCTCCCACTCTCTCACTCTCTCTTTCTCTTTTTCTCTCTCCCATGGCCATAGTTGTCTAAAGTATCCGAAACGTTGAAAATGTTTTAAATGATCCACAATTTATATCCCTAAATATTCATAATGAGGACCAAAGTGCACTTACTGACAATGATAGACAAGATTCAAGGTCAAGAAAATGATTCGTCTAAAAAGCACATAAACTACGATATAGTACAGTGACGACAGTTCCCGTAAGGCTGTGCAGCATAGCGCATAACAAAACCGTCAAACGGGTTTGCAACCAGCGCCCGCCATTATAAAAAGTTGTTCAAGAGACGCGTTGTGTCCGCTCCGAGAGCACAGACTAGCGGAGCGGCCCGATAATATATAATTAGTTATAGTTAATACACAAAAGGTATACATAAGAAATATATTTTAGAATTAGAATAGAATAGAATAGGACAACTTTATTCAGTGCAAAGATACATGATGATACACAAGTTATACAAGAACAAAAGTAAAATAAGAATACAACATTGTTTTACTAAATCTAAATTAGTGTAAGACAGGATATAAATTTAAGAAAACAATAACAAAAAAAAAAGACGCCTGCGTCAAATAAGATTTAAAACCCTTACTTTTTGTGAACTTAATGTAGCCTATGTTTACCGGGAATACTGTATCTTCCAACAGTGAATGAATTTTTTAAATCGGTCAAGTAGTTTCGGAGCCTATTCAAAACAAACAGACACTTAATATGCACTACTTATATGTAACATACCCTACGCAATTGCCTAGGACCCACCTAGCGATATACAATTATAACTATCTTTACTATTATCGCTATAATAACCAAAAATTGTCAAATGTCAAAAACACTTTGCGAATTGTCATTCCATGCGTTGGTTGCCAGTTATGAAGGCCAAAAATATATTAGAAAAGCCAGTGCCAGGTTAACATATAAACTTTTACTTTCCTTTTACATATTAGAAGTAAGAAGGTATCTTTATATTTGTCTTTATCTTAATTACTCGCTCTGCTCATCGCCGTGATAAGGGTCGAGCAGGAGCGCGGGCGGTTGATACCTCGATTGGTCAAACCAGCTCTAAAATTACAAGTTTTTGCGTTTGTTCACCGTTCTGGCCACGTATTTTTTAGCACTTCTTCGCCAAAATGTATAAATATCGATACAGGCTGCTTATTAAATGTTTATGACTCCTTATTACATGTTCTTGAAATACTATCAGGTTAAAATGAAAATATTTCACCATTGATCGGATGAACTAGTGATTTCGGCAAATTTTGAAGATCATTGGAAGGTTCCAGAGTTCGTACTGAGAGGAAAAAATCGGCTGTGTAACGTCTCACACATTGGGCTTTCTGGTTAGATGTCCAATGCGCCTTAATCAAAGGGGCCCCATTATTTTTATCAATATATCTTAACTAATATAATAAATGTGACAGCGCGGATGTTTGTTATGCTTTCACGCAAAAACTACTCAACGAATCATCATGAAACTTTGTACACATATTCTGGTAGGTACTAGAAGTAACATAAGTAAGTATAGAATCCTTTTTTTTAAAGGGATTTTTTTGCTAGGGCGAAGCTGCGGGCAACGGCTAATAAAGAATCATTTTGAGAAAATAAAACAATGATGGCTAAATAAAATACCAGTTTAGCTCCATAACTACTGAAGTCCAAAATTCAAGCTCTAAAATCTCAAAATCGTTGTTTTCATAGGGGCGGAGTGGCCCACTTATCCTAAGGGCAATTATAGCCTCGAAGGGTTAAAAAGGGCATAGGGTATAGGACTCGGATTAGATAAATACGCTTGGGTTGGCAATGTGGGCTTGGTAGGCAACGAGTATTAGACAATTATTATACTTTACCGAAGGACGCTTTCATACTTTTTATTTACTCGTAGTTGTGTCAGTTGTGTGTAATATTATATCGCCTCTCGAAACGTTGTGAGAACTAATTGCAGCCCTGTATGATTTGTTTATCAGTGCGCGTAATTCGTGTAGGTGTGATCACAATGATCATGATGCTATATCACCATAATGATGCTCGTGATGTAGAGTTGATTTCTTTCAATCCTACTTTTGTCAATCCAACAGCAAGCCAAGCCACACACAGTATAAAAATACCTATACCCTCCTAATATTATATCCTTTTGAAGTAGGTAGTAGGTACCTACTACCTACATCCTAATGTGTATCTAAAGAAAACTCACTTAATTCTTCGCTTTGAATTTATTTTCTTCATAATTACCAATTTCAAAGTATTCAGAACAACATTATCGAAGCAAATCTTTTTTTCATATCTTCACTTTATCTAGTAACTATTAAATTGCAAGCCGAATAATCCAAATATTTATGATAAATAAGTAAAGTTTAATTATGGACCTAAATAAAAAAATCACATTTTTTTCACTTAATCCCCAAAATAATTTATACAAAATTATAATAGAGAGAAATATACAAGAAATTGTTCTTTTTGTTCAATAAAGCGTTTGTTTACCTTAAAATATTGTGAAGTTGATACTTTTAGGTTTTATGTCAAAATTTGATAGGTCAAAACTCAAAACTAAAATTACCTGCGACTTCAACTTTCGTATAACTTTAAAACGTGTTTTGTGAATAAATTGTATACTAAATGATCAATATTTCTATCTATTTATGTGCAATATAAAAGTAAAAGACTAAAACGACGAAACTAAAAAACAAAATGAGCTTTTTATTTCTTTTTAACGTTGTTGTGCCGGTCGTGCAACAAAACATTAAAACGATTATTCCCGAGGACACACGAGTTCACCCGAATGGAAAACGAATCTCGTTCCAAAACGTGATCGTGCTGTTTGATTTGAAAACAAAATCCACCCGCCTGCCGGCTCACAAGTTGCGGGCGAACCAAATCGCGGGTTCAGTCAGTACGCGAGCAAGCGTGATACGGAATGAACGTGTGGTGCGTTTTACGCGGACGTTGACACTGCGGTTTATATATTTCTTGCGATTTATACAGCCAGAATTTGGAACCGTTTTGGAGTACAATCGGTAAACAAAAAGTTTTAAATGTATTTTGATATAGTTCGCGTAGAGTTTTGACCAACATTTGTGAATTTCCGTATAGACGCAAAAAAGTGAAGAAGACATTTCGAAACAAAGAACTGTTTTGTACATTTTCGCACTGCCTGCGAAATTGTGTTCAAAAATTTATTTAGCTGGCCCAATCGTGGAGCACACAATAAAAAAAAATTGCCCTCGGCCATCTAGTTCGGACTCAGTCTGTGGTCATCGAACGAAAAACAAAAACGCAACGATATTCTTGAATTATTTTCATTGCTTGTATACAGACAGTTATCAAAAATTCTCGTCGAAATTATCGTGAACTTTTTATACCTTGAAAATTAAAGTGAGATACTTGACCTAACCCGTGCTGAGTGAATAATCAAGAAATTGGAAACGTACGAAGAAATCAAATATTTAAAACCTGGATCGTAATTAGTGTCCTATTGGTTGACAATGTCTACTGCCATAATGCCTCCGTCTGCGCTGTACGACTTTGGTGATCTGTTCTTGAAGGTAAGAAAACGTGGTTTAACCCGAGCATTTTAAAAAATTTTTATAGTACCTTCACCTATAAATATGCCCTAGTTTTCGTAGGATTTCTGCCGTAAAATTGAGTACTTAGATAATGTACCTAATTTAAACAAATCTGTCAAAACATGTTACAGAAAAACTACTAGAATTATTTATATACAAAGTATTTATAATATTGTAAGTTATTTTACTTACATAGATATCTACATACTTATATACATTTACGTACTTTTATAATGTATAGGTTGGTTTGCAAGTTCGAATTTGATTTCAAAACAGCTAAGCTCTTGAAAATCAATTTATAAAAAAAATTGACAGAACGACGTCCATTATTTCTTAATATTTCAATTTAATTTACCGAATGGAAATCGAACAAAACTGCATGTTTCGTACAGTAAAATGGTTATCGCGAATAACTCGAATAAGCGTGAAGCAGTAAACAAAGAACATAATATTTTTTTCATACCATCAGCAATCTTGTGATGCATAAGAGACCCATGAGCCGAAGCCAATCAGTATTTAATTTATTTTAAAGTTATCAGATATTATAATTCTTTTGACCTTCCTTATGCAAATATTGTCGTATGCAAAACTCAAATAAAAGTATCAAAAATAAAATTACCTCAAATATTTGTCGGGTACGACGATAGGATTCGATATGTAAATCTAATTTAATGTTTTTATTTTTCTTTGTATTTTAAAAAAGGTATAAACAGAATTATAAAATAAAGTGTCAATACATAATATTATATTCATAGTGGGCTCGAATTGGCCGTCAATAAAGTAAAAAATAATGCTGTTAGTTTATGTACCTACTCGTACCTATGACTGAGGTAGGTATGGGTACCTTTTATACGTAAAATTCAGTACGCAAATAAACCCTTTGGCTATTATATTTTAAACGGTATAAACTAAAACTAAGCACAATATAATATTTTCACGAAGTGAAATTAAAGCAACACAGGTACTTTATCTAGATTTAAAATTAAATCAAACTGATAAGTTGGTTATACAAGTTTTGTTCAAACCGAACCTAAAATCAAACCGTCAAAAGTTATATGATTATAATGATCTTAGTTATTTAATTATAGCTATATATCTCCCGCTGCTTCGCTTGCATGGACTTACATTTATTTTTATTCGTGTGTCTTTTCCTGTAAATAAAATATACGCTATAGCCAAAATCTTATACAAAGTTTCATTCTCATTTATAATATTAAGTAATATTGATCGTGCAACTCTGAATAATAAATCGTAATTTTTGCAATAAACATGTGTACCCACCTATAACGTTTACATTAACGAGAATATACGTTTATCAGTATATTTATTATAGCATAGACCGTGACTCAAGTCTGAAGGCATGTATTTCCCTAATGCCTTTTACTGGCAAGTCGATGGTTCCCGCCATAATTATACTTTACGGAAAATGGCCAGTTGTTGCAATAGTTGCGACTTGCGAGACTAGCTCGGTGCTGGAGTGCGGTAGTGAGCTGAGAATCCGATCTTACTGCGTGGACTGGTTTATGAAAAGTAAAAGTAACCTTACCATGGCTAGTGGATAAGGAAATCCTAGGCGTCTAAGTATGAAAATGATCTTTATTCATTTAAAAAATAAAAAATATTCATAATATTCGTTTATAATAATACGCAAAGAAGAAACATTTAATACTATTATTATGTGCGGCGATCGCTACAAGTAAACAATATTGTATTTGTTGCTTTTTTGCTTAACACCATAAAGCAGACAACTCAGGTATAGCCAGTGCAACCCAACAGACCCACCATAAACCATTTTCCGAAAAACAAATGTATTTTAAAGACGTTAATAATAAAGAAAAAACCTGTTATTTTTAAAGCAGCCTTAAATACTTCCAATAAACATCTATATAATATGCAGTATGTTTATCATATTATTATTACATATTAGTTACTTCTCTTCATCCCTTAACGACTATTCGTCAAAATTATGTCAAACCTTATTATATATCTATCTATTTTTGTTTTAACGAATCTGGCGAGGTTAATATTCAACATGCAAGTTCTTTTCAAATCTCAGCAGGGGTGAAAAACAGACGCGAAGTGGTGTGACTGGTGTTGCAAGTCGTGGTTTGTAATACGGAACCTTATATCAAAGGTATACTGGTTAAAACGGCTTGGGCGATTTTAATTCGATCCCTATTTGTAGCTGCGACCTAAAACCGGTCGTATTAGCTAATTCACTCGGTTATAAATCGTTTGCTCTTTTATATACTACCTGCTCACTTTTTGTGGTTTCTTTATGTTTGAACCACTTGTTGCTCTGCTTTATATTCGGATATGTACGAGGGTTGGGATATATACACATCTTTGTATTGAAATATAAAGTTGCACAGTTCACTACTTAAATACCCATAGAAACACATAGTTTATGATTATAAGAATCGTTGGTATCATGTGTTTGAGTGTTAGGATATTCGCTACAAGAATGAAGATTTTGAAGGCAGAATTCAAATAAAACACTATATCATGCTTAAGCACCACCGGTAGTTAGTTACTTTTAGATAGACGAAGGGTTGGTCTGCCATTAAACAGTTGGAAATACGATCTGAGTGCACTACCTGGTCCGTTCTGGATGCGAAATGAAAGAGAAAATTGAGGATGATGATCCAACTTTAAATAAATTTACTTACGTAGCAGATAATTTCAGGGAATAGTACTTAGTAGCAAACTTTTTTTAAATTTATTAAGAGCTGGATACAAGTCCTTTGCCCTAGAGTAAATCCTAGTATAATTGCTATATATAAAAAGAAAAAAAAATACAAATCTGTTCTCCTAGTCCACCTAGGAGGTGCACAGAACCTACAAAGCGATTGAGATTGAATCTAGACAACACTGAGTCCATTTATACATAAGCACTGTGTGCGAAGTTATTATTTATTGCAATAAACCTACACATTGCGTATCCTACTGCTATATTTTATTAAGAATATAACATTACCAACATTCGTCTCTTTTATAGCGATCAGACGGATCGAATAAAAATAATTCATTAAAACATAGCAAAGTCGCGTAAACATTAAAAAAAATTACACCTAAAATTGTAAAAAAAAACAAATTGGCATTAAGTCATGTCATAAACTTTAGTACAGACAGATTTTGTAACTAGACTTATTGTTTCCAAATAAATACTACGAGCTAAATTAAATCATAACAATTTGTAGTATAACTCAGCTATACTGCCTCAAATTTGTAGAACTTATACTACTAAACGACTATTGTACATGGTGTTATATAAATCATTAGCTGTATAATGTGCCTATGTAGGGCTTGAAGTTTTGTAACAAGAATTGCGTTAGATATTACATGTCCTAGTCTACTCAACTCTTGTATTTCACGTGCAAAACTAAAATAAAACTACCTATATAACTTGATTGCGTAAGGGTTGCTAAAGAGGTACAATGTATTCTATGTAATAGCTAAGCATGCTTAAATCTACCTCTATATTTAGCTCGTATTTCTATATATGAACTATTATAATCTAATATACTATTGGACGCACTCGTAATGTACATAAAAAGCCTGCTTGTTGATAAGTCATAAATGAAAATTTCCTTTAATTTTATGACCGTACTTTCTTTTCTAACCGATACTACTTTATCATGCTGAATCTTCGCAGTGGGAATTTTGAAAGGTGCAGTGTGGTTTATTGTTCCCTGAGTTTAAAAAAAATCCAACCGTTGAGCGCATAAATACACCTACAACCTTCTACCTGCAGACTATTTACAAATACAACCGCTCACTACAATTTTTTTTCCGTGTGCGTAAGCACAAGGGGCCTTTTCAGTCTTTCTGACAAAAAGCTTGTAGGACACAAGCTTTTTGTCAGACAGGTAGGGTATATTGTATTCTTACAATTTTCCTATTGAATTGTGATTTAAGCGAGGGTGTCTCTAAATTTAATATTTCTCAGTATTTAAACTTAAGTAAATTTAAAATTACTTATTCGTTTTATGTTCAAAATGACTCGCCATTTAGAATTTAAAATAAATAATTAAATGAGGAGTTTGATAAAATACTAAATATTACTTCTAAATTACACCTAAATGGGTAAATAACGTAACTGAGTGTTGTAATGACGTCTTTAAAGGTTTAAATAGTAAATAATTTCGCAGTTCGACCGGCACGGAGATTTTATTACTATATACTCAATAAATTGATGATTGTTTTTGATGATTTAAAGTTAGATACGATCATAATTCATATGAAATTAGCAATCGTGTAATTAGGTGAAGATGCAAACGAGTATTCTATGGCAGTAGTAGTGAGTAATGACGGCAATCGGGCCACCTGACGATTACATCAATACGTTTCCCAATTTAGGTGCCCATCCATCCATGCGAAGTCCATCTTCAAACGATGGCTAGTAAAGACAACGCCAAAAACAATTCATTGTTATTTGTTAATTACCTTTTGAGTAACAACGGTAGACGAAAGTAATATCGAAATTTAGTTACGATGTTAATTATATTAAAACCTGTTTATAATAATGTCTTACATTTATAAATGAATGGATTTTTTCATAAAATATTCACACACTTTAACAAAATATTTATTTTTATGTTACGATTTGGAAGTATTTAATTTACATAGTGTGAAAATAAACGCTCAAAAGGTCAAATACTTGTCTTAATCGTTATTAATGACGTTATTCAAAATTAACTTAATTTGAATCGTTGTAAAGTTCAACTGATAACAAAGATTACGAACCATATTATAGTATGTTGTTACTTGTTAGTCCAAGCAGCAGGTTTTTTACTATGCGATAAAGGATAAAACAGTCAATAAATATATGGTACTAGCTGCTCCGACAGACTTCCTTCTTCCAAAATTAACATTGAGATTAAAAATAGGGGGTGGTCGTAAAGAGGTGAAGATTAAGGGCTGTGTGTATTATTGCATGTTGTTGATGATCAAATAAAAATAAAAAATGTACAAAAAAATAATAAAAATAAAATTAGGTAGGACCACCCTTAACATTTAGGGGGATGAAAAATAAATGTTGTCCGATTCTCAGACCTACCTGATAAGCACACAAAATTTTATCAAAATCGGTTCAGCCGTTTCAGAGGAGTTCAATAACGTACACCGTGACACGAGAACTTTATATATAAGATAATCTGTTTTCACGCGAGATCAAATAGATATGAATTGGGATGGGATTCCGGTATTTGAATATCCACAGCTAATATCTCATCATCATGGCCAGGCGCTAGCGGAGATCTCATTAGTGTTGAAATCAATTACTGCGGCTGTGTGAGTGGAGTCACGCCACGTGTCCTGATGGTGGTAATTACTATTGTTGCAATGTCTCGTGATTATCGTTGTGTCTGTACGTGGGTACTATAATAAATTTGTATTACGTGAACTTGTTAGGTATTCTATCCCAATGACAATAGGCAGACTGTCGGTAGGACCATCTCCAATGCTCACCTAGGACTGTCGAACGCCAATTCTGTCCGTTTTCCTTTTTTATACACGATTTAGGTAACCAAGAGATAGTGCCATTGCAGCAGAATTGGAACATTCAATACCGGCGTTAATAAGCGTTTCGTGCGGTTTATAAGTTTCCGACGCTCCTCTTAAGGGATAGGGAAAAGAAGGTGAAAGAAAAGTTTGTGCGGATGTCTGTCATACGGGCGTCGGTAGTCCCCACAAGGCTCTGACTGCTTGTTTGGCTCCTTATGGCATAAAAAAGGTAATATCTACGATGTGCTAAATCTGTGCTTACATTTTAGAACTGCGGTATGGGAAGGAAGAAATTAGTAATTAAATATTAATTATTATAACAATGATTTCCAGTTAGACGTCATGTACCGTTTTGATATTCATGCAGATGTGCTGCTGTGGTTTTGATAATTAAGGAAATAGTCAACATTATTACCAATGTTTTTATGCATATAAATATTACGAGAATTCAAATTTAAACTCCAGTTGACATCTGCAGCTTTCCATTAACTTTTCGCAATCTTAACTCGAATGGTTTCTCAAATAGCCGGTTCTGGTCTATGTTTCTCAACGTCTAGGTGTTGCAGAAACCTCGAGTGCAGCTCAAACAATAAGTATCGGTCGTGGGAGCAACCAGTAGGCTGCTCACAGGTGATCGACTGCAGCAAATATCGTGCTCTCGTGTTATTCATGTTATCATTCAAAGCCACACGAACAGCATAGCAATAAATGTTCACAATTAAGAGTTTCATAGACGTACAATTAAAACTATTTTACTTGTTTAAATGTAAATTTTGACATCAGTTGCGTTAACCTCCAAGTTACGAAATGACGTAGTGGAAATACTTATGCGAGTTAACAGCGCCAAGAGAGCTGGTTCCGAGCTAAACTGGACTTTAAATTTATTATCGTATAATGAATCTTTAAAAACGAGAATACGGAATTGTAGACGTATGATAAATATATAATTTAAACAAGCATTGACCTTTGGAGATATGTACATATATATTTACATAACCAAAGATAATGAATATCGGGAAATATTACATGACGTGTAAAATTTGTTTGCTCAAGCTTCTTAAGTTGCTTCACTTTAGTACCCGTTTATCTTTGTGCCTGAAGAGATATGTAAATTTAAAATAACTTATTTACGGATATGTATATATTTAGATAATATACAAAATGCTGATTTTAATGAAACCGAAACGTCCTCGTAATGAGGACATATGAATATGGTCAAAACGAGTCAAGGCGAATATCGTTCCAAACTGAAAATGATTAGGATTTTGTATGCGGATTGCCTTGAACAAATTGCCCAATGTAAAGATGTAAAACACACCCACCTGTGAGGTAAAGATGTTACGATTTACGGCCCACCCCCCGCTGGGAGGCATATTGCGAAAAAACTGTTTTTTTTTTTAATATTCTATTTTATATTCCATCTACGCTTCCTATATATATATTATTTGTAGTTTAGAAGTATATTTAATTTTGAATTTATATTCAAAGTCATATTAAAATTGGCCCAAGCATAAACTACATAATTAACCAAAAGTTATACTGAAACTAGAATAGAGATAATTATTATGTATTTATTTATAGAAACGTGGGTGTTTGTTTCGTATGCACCGTTTTGACCCAAAAATGTTGGGACCTTGAAACTCATCATTGTTTCAAGTTAATTATTTGTTATTGTTGAATTGATTACCAATCGATTATACTTTAATGCTTGGATATAACGAAGTATAATAGGAGGTTCGTTTGTAAACGAAACGAATGGAGTTATTATCCTAACTGTGGCTAGATAGAAAATGGGTTAAATAGAGTAGAATACTTAACCTTCTAACTAATAGAGTAGACGAATAGAGTAGAATACTTAAACTTCACTAGAATTTAACAAAATATATGATACTTATAAAAAAGCTTGATTTAACATACAATTTATTTGTCGTACTTATAAATACTAAAACAAAATCCAGAATAATGTTAAGTGTCCGGTCTTTCTACCCAAATATCTGGCAAAGCTGGTTGGTCTGCATTTGGCGACCTGGCAAGTGGCAGCCCTACTTCTAGTAATGACGAACAGTAACAAATTATGCACGCAAAGAAGTAAAATAACATACATATTACATTAGGTATCTTCATATATATATATAAAACTATACATTTTTTTTATAAATACTGCATTTTGTTCATTTATTACTTGTTTAAAAAGTTTGTATAGTTATAAATGTTAAAGTTCATAGCGGTTTGAAGATTTCGTCATTCTAAAACATATTGTTATTGTAAAGGCGCTTGAGTAATCTCCTACTTTATATCGTATATATTAAACAACGTGTTTTTCGAAAACGCCGTGACGCAAAATTAATCGTTTTATATGGACGTTGCCTCACTTGATTATTTAATTTAATATTTATTACACAAACACTATGGTTTTGTCTAGCTTTATTTGGAAGTGATGAAAATTACAATGAATTTTTTTCATAGCGTAGGAAGGCAAACGAACAGTCGAAGCCTTTTGGCGACTATCGACGCCCATAAACATCCACACAACCAGAGGTTATGTAGATGCGTTGCCTACCTTTTCCCTATCCCCCAATGGGCCACCGGAAACTCACAAACCACATCATTTTCAGCACTCAAGGAAACTTTATGGTATGATATTAAACCTAGGTCCTGGCATATAAGTTAACGATCGGTTTTGATAACACGCCACGTGTTGTATTATCGCTGGACGTAGACACGTTGGTCGGTGAATAATGTATGAACGTCGGTATGATCACGTTGCCGTCTCTATGATTATACTATTAATCTGCCAGCTTTGCTGTGTCAATTAAGATAAATCGACGAGACACGACATGGTCCTGGGATAAAAACAAGTTGCTGTCCTGCAGTGCTATTCTGTAAGAAACACAGCGCTGTCGCAACGTTGCGACAAGCTCGTCGCGCCCATTGCGTTGACGGCGCTAGGGTGTTTGATATGGTTTGACAAGCCTAGTGAATACCAAGTTGAATTCACAGCGCTGTCACAGCGTTGCGACAGCGCTGCGTTTCTTACAGAATAGCACTACTGGTGTTTAATAACATCTATGTCTATAACAACTTGTTACTTGTATTTATTTTGTTGTTTAGATATAAATATTCTATTTATATTTTCTAAATTTAAATTGTTAAATTATAACAACTATAAGCACGCTAGATTACGTCTTGTATTAAATATAGTTTACCCAGAATGTTGTCTGTTTCTATTCATGACCTACTGAGTATATAGTAAGGAGTAAGACATTGTTTATTATAAATACCTACTCGTTCTGAGTTATAACAACTATAAGCATTGAACTGTTTGCGGAGGGATCATACTCGCTGTGTACTTACATATTAAAAGTTACAATTATTACGTGCTGATAAATGTTATCACAGGTCTTGTTCGATAATAGGGCATAAACAAAGAGTATATCTTATCGTAGCGCGATACTGACTGGAGGCGTTATTACTATTTATCTTTGTTGAAATTAAATGTGGTAGTTTTGTCTTAAATTAACTGGATCCTAATTATTAAGTATACGTCATGCACGCTTGTTAAAACCAAATATAAGTGTCATTCGAAGAATTGAACCCATATAGTATAACTGTGTCGCGTAACTTCAAACTCGGATAAATCCAATTCTAAGATTTTTTGAGATTTTGGTATCAAAAGACAGTAAATATAGTATATTTCGTTACAAGTGCGGAAAGCCTGTCATTGCAACGAGTTCCGACAAATGTCTCCCGAGCCGAGGCGCAGCCGAAGGCGAGGGTAGACAGTCGGAACAAGTTGCATTGACGGATCCGCACGTGTAATGAACGACTATTTTTAATACAGCTGCGAAAAAATGAAGCAATTTAATAAAATAATAAAAACACAAAATGGCGCCGAACGTAAAAGAATATAAGCAGATATTTTTTTTCTTCATCCATTCTGGGTAGGCAAAGGGAACTATACAGTGCCCATACAGTGTTCAGTGGAATTGTTTTATTGATAAGAAAAAAATAAATTTAATAAGATAAAATAAAATAAAACCTAGCCGAACACATTGAATTAAATCATTAAATCTGAAATCGAAACAAATTAGTAGCTTCTTTTTAAAAATATTTGCAAAAGCTTCGTGGTTGGTTTTTTTTTCTTTTTAATATACATTATTTTGACAGTTGGGAAAGAGAGCGCACGAGTGCGAAAAGGTAAAGAAAAAGCAAGAGTGTGTAATAGCCCACTTTCCGAACGCTATACGTCCCTGCAATACGCCACTTTTTGAGCAACTGTATTAAGAAAATACTTTCAAACAGTTTAATCAAAAGTGTATAAGTCCTCGTGGTTATTGAGCAATAAACCGTTAAACTCGTAATATTTTATCAAAATCAGACAGATCCATGGGCCAGGTTTTTTCAAATGTAGGTACATCCATGAGAGCCAATCAGTGGACGTTTGTTCAACATGGCCGTCAGTTGCACCATACTATTTGTATCAGATCCAGATAAATCCAGATCAGTTAAATCAAAGCTCTATAAATCCACACTAAATTTTTTCAAAGGTAGATAAATGTCATGCCATTATATCAAATGAAGGTAAATCCAATCTAAATATTTAATTTTTGAAAGAATGTAGGGTTTTAACACTGAATCTACTTAACAGGATTGTTTTGTTCATTACTGTAATTATACGTTTTTCTTAATTATCTCCTAAGTGTGTAGAGTGGATTTATCCGAGTTTGAAGTTAAGCGACACAACTATCTAGTATTTTATCATCATTAGGCTGTTGTTGATTTTGAGTGAACTCGAGCCTTTTTTTCAACAACCATCATCAGCCATGTATAATTAATATTGACCTCATCAATGCCTTATAGTTTATACCATAGAGTATAGAAGATGTCGGCTAAAATAGTATTGACGTTGAGTAGACTTGCTTTGTTTTTATGACATATATTCGACAAAATGGACTATTGACATACACAATATATATGTCTATGGTAATTTATGGTCTTAAACCAATGTTTCGGTCCAAACTCGAAGCAAGCACGTCCGTGTCCAATCGTGATGTGATTCTGTGTCTCGCCGGTTACACCATAGATTGTATCGACCATATTTATTATGACAAAAACTGTATATCTACCAACGTATCTTACGGGTAAATCGAGTGGCCCGAGATAGTTTCGAATGTCTACTTGTATTAATTAGCTTGTTTGTATAGTCTCCATATAAGTATTGGGACAAAAGGTGGCAATCGTGGTTCTTTGAATTAGAGCAGAGGTTTTTTTCTGAGAACATTTTGGTTCTTCACTATCAAAACCAAATTAATTTTCATGGACCCCCGCTTACGATTGTGGACTCCCTTTTTGGTCATGCTCATCGTGGACCCCTGAGGGTCCACCTGGACCCCTTTGGGAATCACTGAATTAGAGGATATACCACGTAGAGGGTGATTTAGATGAGCTTATTTTACTTTGAAAAAAAACCATAGAGCTTTATTTGCAAACATTTTTAGAAGGACACACAAGTCACTATTAAACCAAATTGTTTAAAAAAACAGAAAGTTTTAGCTATTGGTGTTCATCTCGTACAACGAAATACTTGGAGTATAATATATATAATGTCCTTGTTATAATAGATTAATATAATAGTGACCTGAATGTTCCACTTGTACGTAACTCTTGAGGCCTGCTCAGCGTCCATGCCGAAGGTTCGGCTGCAGTTTTGGCACACATTCGCCGTTGCGTCACCGGGGCCGGCGGTGCGGCGGAGCCGTCCGTAACACTTTTACCTTAATCGCTGCAGCGCTCGCCTCTCTCCATAGCTACCTTTACATAATTGTTGCATGAAGAACGTATATTAACATGTTACGCAATGAAAACATTTGATATTCTGGTTAAAAACAAGGTCATCGCTTCGTGACTGTTCCACTTTTGTAAATCATATTTTATCGCGATTATACAAATGTCCATTATCTTTCACATTTATCGGTTAGGTATACGTAACGTGTCCATAAACGTGTGTACATGTTATGTTAGCCAATTAAAGGGGCCGAAATCGTAAGACGTCTTTTTTGAACAGCGTGGACACCCCATCGTCTTGAATGTCGTTTTTAGATATATGTGAAGATAAGGCACAGTTTTTTGGCGTTTTTGAATTTCAAAAATATACCTGATCGAAACGAAGGAGTTGAATTTAGTTTCTTTTTATTTAAGTAAATAACATTAAGAAAGAAAAAACAATAAATAACAATAAAAAACAATAATCTATTTAAAGATTTGGAAGATTCGGGAAGTGAAACGGCAATTTCGATAAAAACAAAACAATAATGTCAGTAAAGTAAACAAACTAATTGCGGTTACATCACTAGCGGCGTACAGTAGGCCGTCTGGGACGTATCACAATTACAGCACAGCACTGCTGCAAGTCGAGTGGAGCGACAATCTCCCGACCGAAACAGACTTCACTTTCTTTTCTTGTTTCGTAATAACGGGGAGATGTCGTGGCGCCGACGGTTCAGAGTTGGCGCCTTTTCATAACATCTTGATTATATTGCCATTTACGACAAGGGTTGGTACTTTTGTGTTCTGCATATGTCTTAAGAGTTTTGCCATTATTTTTTTTTAACTTTTAGCTATACAAGGTTATTTCATTTTTGATCGATCTATGTATAAAATGTCTAGAAATATATTTACTATTTAGGAAAGACTTATATGTATGTAGTACTTAAAAGTTGGTCATGGAAAAGAGGTACCTCCTATCTTCGAAATTATATTGATGACATAAAAGTATTAACGTACGATAGCAAGATATGATAAAAAATACCGACATCGGATTACGCATGTGTATCGATATACATTCCACATGGACATCCCTACGTGGGTCTTTCCTATCGTAATAAAGGCCCCACACATTGTTCATGATCCGCACGATTGCAGTTTGCATAAGAGCGTTGCACAAACGTGTAACTATTACACCGATTATAATCTTGTTCTTGAGGAAGGACTTTCCAACTCTTTCACTTGCATATAATGTTTAATTGTACTGATGGCAAGGATATTTGTATATGAAGTTGGCATACGTCATTATCGATTTGGATTAACTTAGAACATCGACCACATAACCCATAGACTTCTAATTACGGGGGAACGGGTTCTGGCGACACATCTGACTTACAGTTCCGATGTAAGCCGTAAACAATGTACTCAAACTATCGTGTCGTCTCATTCTTTCCCGTTGCGAAATATATTCATTTCTTTTTAACGTTCCATGATTGGTAATGTATGACATTGAATTAGCTAATCACAGCATTGCAACCCCTTTCGCCTCACCTCAACTAATTGCCAGAATGCATTTAATACGGAAAATAAAATATTAGGGAGTCTATAGGTTGTTTGGTCGATGAGTTAGACATATCGATAGTAGTTTTGGAATCGAATGAAAATATCGATTCAATTTTCGTACGTCACTTATACTATTAATAATCTATTATTAGGGTTTCCACAAGCAAAGCAAAGATATAACGTGCTATCTACTCGCTGCCAACTTAGGCTACTGCACCATTACTGTACAAATATATTAAGTAATGTGAAGCCAAGAACGTTGACTCACTGTTTCCGGGATTAGTCGAAGTAGTTAAAATAAGGACTGCTTTTAACTAATGCCAATTGATGGTAAATATACGGGTGACCTTATAATAATTAAACGCCGAGGGTTTTAAATGTTATTTAAAATGTTAATTTCAAAGAATGTTTCGCTAGAACAGGTTTCCATTCATTAATATATAGTCTTTGTCATACAATTTATGTAAATGGGGAGTCACCCTAATTTCATATGACTGCGCAATTGGGCACCTGCAAAATCGACCTCGTATGTGTCATCCAATGTGATTTAAATACAGAATTAATTATGTATCCAGGTACAAAATGACCTTTGTGTCGTATTTTATACACATTGCATAATTTATATAAAGAGAAATTTCGTTTTATTACAAAAGAAATTAATAAAAAGGTGGTGGCACTCAATCGCACGCTTAATATTCCAGGGAATAGAATTATATTTTTTTTTAGTTTGTGGAATATGTTTATTTATTAATTAGATAAATAATTTAGATTATTGATTCTCAATTAGATTGAGGATATTATGATAGTAAGATATTTTTATCCTCTTAAAGTTTTCTACGTTCTTGTCGTTCCTTTGACTTTTAATTTTGTATTGGACACGAAAAGTAAGAAGAGAAGTAAGATTTAAAAAAAAAAGAAAGATTTAACTTTAAAAACTTTGTATTATCTTCCGAAAAAAATTAATAGAATAGTCTAGGTAATTATACCTATGCATACATACCTTTAAATTACGCAGCAAATAATTGGAGTCTGTAAAACGATAATATTTAAATGTCTAGAATATATAAAATTGATGTACCTATTGGAATGAATTGTGTCCGCAAAATATTCTTAGTCCGATTGTGTAGTGTCCTAACAGCCATCTACTTCATAATTATTAGGTACTATTTAATTATGTTCTATTCTAAATATTTTTCTCTTGCGTTGTACCGTTTTTGGTCCAAAGATGAGTTCGGTCCAAAGAAAAGTAGCTAAATTCCATTAACTGCAGATTCGTTATAGTAGTGGGACTGTGTACATAATCAGTAGCATTTCATATTAACTGAGAAGTCCAAGAGAGGAATGTCTGATGATGATTACGCTGTCGTGTTGATGTGCACTCAATATACATGGTTTGTCAACTTGAAGTGAAGTACTGATTTCCTCAAATAGCAAAACTAAACATTTACTCTACTTATCTGTATGTATATTCCTTAAGTGCCCTATTATCTTAATGTCGTATTGCTACGCGTTTTAAAAATTAACATTTTATATTTATAACAAAGATAACAGAAAATAAACGTAAAAGTAAATTGTCTTAATGCTAAAGATGTTGTAGATGATGATGCTGATGATTAAAAGCGTACACACTATTGTTTCCACGAGTGCGTATTAATCGGCGCAGGCTGTTGCATTATTACTTTGTTTGTTACAATGGGTGCTTAGTGCACGCCACTATCAGTAGCAGACATTTTAATAATACATCACGTCATAATTGTTTATATTATTTTTGTTATTTATCATAATAATATTCTAGTTTCTTTTGGAGTAATTACGACTTAATTAGTGTAAAAGGTAAATTGGGCCGGCACGACGGGGTGGTACCTCTCGCTCACGAGATACTGACGTAAAGTAACAGCTACGCAGTCGCGTTTCGTGTGGTTTGTGAGTTTCCGGTGGTACATGCTTCGGCTGTTCTGTTCTGTGGCTGTAGGTAGATAGCATACGAAATAATAATGTTCAATCAATTAGCTAAAAAGACTAACGTTGTGATACAAAAAAAACAGGTCCCAATTACATGGTCTAGGAGATTACAAATGAATAACAAACACATAAAAAATATAGTCTGTGAGCAGTAACTTCTATTGTGTTGTATTGTCACGCTAGTTAATTACACGTGTTATCATGAGCGTGCACGTCTTACGTGTCGCAGGTGTAGTGCGCACGTACGACAGCTCTTAGATAGTGTGTCAATAAGGAAAGTGGCACAGACCACCGGTGGGTCAGTGTCATTGCGTAACGCCGGTCACCGTGCCAAATTCGGATGCGTGTGTCAGCACGATCGTTTCCTATTCAGATGACAGTTGACACCTGACTCGTTAGTTCATACTAACATCGATCACTGTTGAGAAGAGTTTATGCAACAGCGATTGTTAGGATCATTATCACGGATAGGTAGCTGATGCAAGTGTAGATTTTAAACGAGCACAAGTCACAACCAACAGTGTCAATGTTTTAGTTTTGTTAAGTGATGATGTTTAGAATTGGCAGGTATAATATAAATTCATTGTGTTGATGTTAGGTGAAGATCGATAAGACGTAGTGACGTCACTAGTTGCAATAATATATGAGGACGGATCTTCGTAAATTTTGATGACAGAAGTGTAAAGTACATAAAACGTATGCTATAAGTATGCAGACTCAACTGACGCACACGTACACATTTATCTATTTATTAAGTATGTATAGACAATTGGATTGTCTCAATACTTGGTTACGATAATACACCAGTCTACACGACACCTTCCACTTCCTAGTGTTGTTCATAAGTTCCCCAGAGGCTCAGAGGTCAGTTTTCTCTGAATGACGGAAGTGTTGTGATGGCGCGTGGGTCTCCGTCATCGGTGGCGTTGAACTACACAAGGCCCCACCATTTCCTGATTCGCGGCTTCGTTGACTTTTCCTTATGTTTTTATGGTCACGATTTTAATACACTTTGACTAGCAATTAGTGGGTAAGATAAGTTTTGTAGTCTTTTCAACTATTGTTAGTGACAGCTAAATTATTGAGTAGAAATATGTCTTTTTACAGTCGTTATACTAATTTGTAACAACTGGAATTAATTATGATAATGACGTATATCAACCACAATAAATCTGCAATGATAACCTTGGTTCTATGACTCCATAGTTTTGTAATTAGGTTCTGTTTTAAACTTTAAGATTAGTCAGACTTGAGGATGGTAAAAGCGAGATCGGTCACCAAGTATATACTGACAACGTCGTCTTTGTTTTTAAGAGAACTGAGATCATAACCGAGTTTTGGTCCTTTGTTCGTTAAACATTAAAACATTGTAGGTACTAAATCAAGTAACATATGTAATGGCTTGTTTTTTTGGCTGTTTTCCAATATTTCCCAAGAGCTAAGTGATCGCTATTGACACAAGTATTGACATGATTATGACCCTATTTATATTGCTCATTACCGTGAGCTGGTCAGATGGGGATGACACATGTAAAGTGCGCAGTTTTCCTCGTACCAGTGGGCGGTGTTCGTGTTAAATGCTAAATGTCTGTGGCTCACATTTTGATATAAAAAACATAAACCTGTTTCGCCTCGGCTAATATGTGTGAGAACAAAGTTGTTTATGAAGATAGGTGCGGTGAAAAAAATATATAATATTCTATGTTAAATGTTAATTCGATAAAATATACCATTTGCATTTTTTTAGAAACGCCAAGTTCGATTTTAGTTAGTTGGATAGTACATTTTATGTTAGTTGGATTTTTAGACGTGCCGTGTGATGGTCGGTTGTTGGCGTCGCTAATGAACATAAACTTAGTCAACCTAAAACTATCACTGGCAACTTATTTGTATCGCCTATCCTGAGGCATAAGATGTTAAAACTCGGTGCCAGTAAATAAAGTTCCTGTCTTGGTTTCTCCGAAACACAGCAAAACTGTTTCACTGGAGAGCAAGATGGTGGTACAGCTGTAGCCGGGAGCGTGACTCAGTGCCTCCTACTCACCGGTAAATAGATATGTGATATTAAAGGATAATCTTGTTTTTCTTAATTTTAAATGTGCTTGAACACCATCGTTTGCACCATCAGCGCCAGTGAAGAAAAATATCGTGAGGGAACTGCATGCCTGATGAGATTAAAAATCTATGAAAGTGTGTGAAGTTTATTAATCCGCATTGGGACAGCACACCGGTATACTGTGACCCTCATCTGATTTCGAGAAGGAGACCCGAGATTAGCAGTGGGGTATATTAGGGTTCATATTTCAAAGGAAAATGAAACTAATTCGATGAAAGTAGATTAGTGTTCGCCGTCCTAAAAACACCCTGCCTTTCCCATCCAGTTGTGTATAAATAAAACATAAGACAGTTAATAGTCTTAACCGGACAGTGTACATTGATTGATGTGGTTATCCAACAGCATTAGATTATGACCACATTACGTACACATCACGTAAGCATTTGTAATACTGAAAGTATATTTGAGCCCGTCGATAGTAAATTACCAAATGTATAGGTGTTTTATATATTCATAAAGTATATTTTTCAACTAAAATATAATAGAAATAATTAAATCTAACTTGTTACTAAACTTATTTTTTTTTAAATTAGCCTATGCTGTCCCACTGCTGGGCAAAGGCCTCCCCCAACTCTTCCACGTATCACTATTTAGATTGTAGTACAAAATTATTGTCGTCTCTTCATTTGAATGCAAAAAATAATTCCTTCACCTGACATGACGGTAGACTGATAGCCTCTACACGAGGGCCCTCCATTTGTAGAAAATAAGAGGGAGGTTTATCTCCCTTAAACAAACATACTTAATTTGTATAACTAGTTTAAGTAAGCATTAATTTGTCTTCTTTGACTATGTAGGTTTTGCAAAGAAAAAATCAAAATATCTTTCTTACTTTTTCTTACACATATACATTTTTTAATTAATTCCTTATCTTTTATTGTTTTACCTTTAATATTAACCGGAGTGAACTAACAAGCGCCGAGTAAATTTAATTTCATATAAGGGCATTAATATTTTCAAATCGCGGCTCCGAGCATCGTGCATGGATGCGCACGAGTGGATCGACCTACCCGCTCAAGGACCCGTAAAACTAATAAATATATGCACGTGAATTACTTACTGGTCATGCACTGCTCGCATATTATAACACAATACATACACTGCATAGACTGCATCAAAGATAACGTTTTTACGATGCCATAAGTTAAGAAATAAGCAATTATTATATTGAAGCAATTATTACACATATTACATAGTGTACCAATTTAAATCATCATTATTTTAATTAGACAGTAGGTTAAAAGAAGCGATTTGTGTGGGCCAAAATAGACACATTACCTGAAAAAACCGTCAAATTGAGCGAGAAGGCCAAAGGAATCGGTACACAGTTTATAAGTTATTCAAATTTATGAAATAATTTGTATAGTAATAATGACTAAACGCAATTAAAACGTGTAATTTATTAATATACGTTCATACCCTTAGTAACCAAGTCGTAAGGAGCCATCACCGTAACAAGTGGGGTGGTCTATGGCTTGTAAAGGCCATGCTCCGGTGCCCGATACCGTGGAGAATTTCAACCGACTCCACTATTAAATAATAACTTAGGGCCTAGTCTTAATTACGTAATAAAATTACATTATTAAAAAGGTTATGTACGCTTATTATTGTCCAATACCATCGCATGTATTGAACTGACGCTCGATCATCATTGATTGACATGATGATCGATGGATACTAATATATTTTTTCTTATATCAAGTATCGCCAAGATTGCAAAAAAAAAATACCTTTTTTCTTTACTAATTACCGTCCTCAAGACCATGAGCATGTGATCCGTTATTATTATTAGAACCTGGTTGACCGAGCATTTGCTCGGTACCATTAGTGATTAAATACGATAAAAAAAATCCAAAAAAAAATATCTTAAAAACAGGAAGAAAAAAATTCGGACCGGAGATTCGAACCAGGCTCGTTCGGATTTAACTGCCTAATTTTCCCACAAAGCTACCACGACATACTATTTCGCAGCGAAATTTACGTTCGTATTCTAATCATATTTTATCGTTGCTTCAAAACACGGATAAAAAAAAATTCTAGAATTTTTTCCTAACTAGATCAATTTATCGCCGTTTATAACCCATGTATACAAAATTTCATGAAAATCGTTGGAGCCGTTTCCGAGATTCAGATTCTATATATACAAGAATTGCTCGTTTAAAGGTATAATAATTATTATTCAAAGAGCGGCTACTGCAGGCAAGGCCTGCCTTCGTATCACTGCGACCAGGGTTGATCTATTGTGATCGCCACTATTTACAGCTCCGGTCCAAGTCCCGTTGTATCTTTGAACTCTAGGACTTTTTTGGCACCAAGAGATTTGATCTCTTCTGGGTGCAATACATGCTTCCATAGAATAGAGCTACGTCTATGCATTAGGTTGGAGCAATCAGTGAGAATGTGCATAGGAGTTTCCTCTGCTGAGTAGCAGAGTCTGCAGTGCCTTGTGTCACTCTTCCCGACTATTTGCATATGCTTATTGAGACGACAGTGTTTCGTAAGCAACCCAACCAAAATACGAAGATTGTTCCGATTCAGCTTTAGCCTTTAGTGCTTCAGAGGAGTAGTTTTTGGTGTATGTCTTTAGCAGTGCCTTGGAATGTTCCAACCCTGGCGTATTCTTCCAGAGCAGTAAAGTTTCATAGAATCAGTGAGTCTTTAGGGTGAGTTTTTTTTGTGATATGTGATCAATAGAAATCTAAATAATTACTTCCCTTATTATCTAGATTCCTGATGTGATCATTCGTTGTCGTCGAAATTTCTTCTTGATATGTAATTATGAATGTCACAAACGGGACATGTTCGGTTTTTCGCCCATGACAATATCGTTGTGAAAAAAACAGTGTGACGCAAACAGATATCTTATCCAAAAAGTAGTACAGCTAAGGTCTTGAGTTATCACGGTGACCCGGAGATAACTCCGGGTTCACAGATGGTTTGTTCAACCGTGTCGTCGGTTGGCGAGGACCATCTAAATATATCTCGTAAAACTCACATCCGTTTGTATCTTTCTGGGAATCGACAACGCACGGATCGTCCTATGCGTTTTTTTTAATATTTGGTTATGTAGTTATAGGGTATAAGTTGCGATTTTGACCTCAATGTCTATATGCTTTTAGGGCTTCGTTTGAAAAATATTTAGGTACTTTTATGTCTTTGTAAGAAGGCTTCAGCAATTGAAGTTTTTGAGCATGGGTATCGTTTTTTTTTTTCTATTTGAATCCTTGCAAATATTATAGTTTGTATAATTTTTTTGTAAATGTAGGGAACTGCATTAATATTAATGAATTAATTTTAAAATGACTGTCTTGTAACCTTTATTATGCTGTTAAAATTCATACCGTAACGCAAGTTGAGGTTATGTGTTATGAACTTTATAGCTTGTGTATTATATAATTTAGTTACATTAATAAACATATTTATTTAAAGTCTCATAACTTCAATGCGGTAATTACTCAAGAATTTGTATTACTGGCATTAAGAATTAAAACAAATATCATACGACATTACTTGGGTTTCGAACCCCCTTCATGTTAACCAGAAAGAGGAAAAGCCAGAGGTGGCTGATTAAATAAGCAGTCATTACATAATACATAGCCTACAAAGTTCGTAACCCCTTTGGCTTTGTTGTAAATAATATTGCAGCATTAACAATGTTATGCGCTGATCCGCGCGGCCTGCCAACAGGGCCAACGAAAGTGAAAACGCACGTAATCGCTTATTCTCCGTACCCACCCAACTATGGTGATGATAGATAGGCTTCTATTATATAATATAACTATCTGCCACTGGAGTACGATAACCTTCATATTGCTCGGTCTTGGAGTTTGGCTAAGAAGCCTGTGTGAGACCTCTGTGTGCCAGTGACAATATAAGGACCATAGTCTACTTAAATTTCGAATACCGTATAATTTATATCCATAATATGTGTATGCTTAAGGGGAACAATATAGGAAAAGAAATAGTTCATATATGTTATCTCTTATCGGAAATGTCCATGAGATAGTCTCATTTGCCGTCAAATATAAAAACAATTTGATATCGCCAGGTTCTATATTTATACATCAAACATGTCCTTGATAAAGCGTATAATGATTTGGTTGTTGTCTGCATTCGAGTCGAGTTATCGTGGAATATTACAGACGTATAAAGACACTAGTCACTACCAAAAGAGAGCAATGCGTTAATTTGCGATGAAAAAAGGCAAAGAAGTATGGCTGAGAGCGGATGTGGCACATCTGCTGCGTTGGAGACATAATAACAAGTAATTAGCGAAGAAACGGGGAGACGATTCGCACAATGTGTACACCACGTTTGTGTACAACATTGTGCAAACCGTAGCCCGCATGTCTACAGTATAATATAGCAATACATATACAATCGTACGGATGTATAGATCATGTTTTACGTTCAACCACACATAGCAAATTTAAACCCATTCGGTCAAGGGGTTTCTGAAAATCAGACAGACTAGAAGCGAATAAAAATCTTTTAGATGATGTTGTTATTGTGTATAATGATTTAAGATTTAGCGTCTGCTAATAGGGACTGCCCTGTATATAAGTCTGTGACCAACATATGTTTTGTCAATATATGACGATAAATGATATACACATGTCGATATAATATGACATACAGTATTAAGAATATGTTATTGGCAACCTGTGCGCAGTAGGGAGTTATAGAATGAGTGATTTGTGCTTCAAAGTGACTGTCGAAGGCCGTGCGCAACAGGCGGATATAAACCGATGATAATGATGAAATATACTTGGAGTGAAATATTTTAGAGTTATCTCAGTTAAGAAATGAGGAACTGTACTCGGTAATTGCTTAAACATGAGCGGTGTATTAAATGTATTTTATCGCTTCAACCTAGATATAAAGTTATCGATCGGGTCGAGCATTAAATGTTAATATTTGATAAAGGAGATGTAAGAAACATAAAAAGATTACAAATATGTATATGTGATAAGGCGATATCATTGTCCGATAACACTAATTTTGTCGCAATCTATTAGTAAGTAAAAATATACTTGCATGTATTAATTACTCAAGCTTGGGCAATGCGGGTGTTGAGCATATGATAGTTACGTCGTGCAGGTGTAGTAATATATTATGTAGCGTTAACGGGCCTGTAATAAAATTTACCCTTTGCATGATTTGAGCACGATAAGGGGACAAATTGAGGAGAAATACGAATCACGATAACCATCACGAAAAACATCTTCCCTAAGATATAGTATTATTTTTCTGTATGGCAATTATTAAATAGTAATCCCAAAAGCTGCTTTTTGCACTTATTGTTAACATAGATCTGCCTCCTACCACGAAGATTTTATACAAAGTTGTGTAATGTTGGCCACATGTCATATGAGTGACAATCTCAAGCCTAGAAATTTGAGATATAGCAATTTATGTGCACTTTTAAGTATTAATGTAGCTAATAAATAAAGATACCGAAAATGAGATTGAAAGCCGTCGTCTGCGCTAGTGACTTAAATTGTACCAAGCCCTCCTATTTGATAGAATAATGTTAAAAGTAAAATAATACATGTTTTTGAATATCAATAAAAAAAATTTATTCAGCTTTTGCGAATTTTGTAATGTAAAATGTAATTTAATATTAAGTGATGATAATTAATCCTACTATTATTGTAAATGCGAATGTTTGTAAATATGTTGCTTACACTTTAAAAAATTACTTAATGAACTTTGAAACTTTACAATATAATACAGCTTTTGTAAAAGTTATATGCTTTTGTATCAGAATAACACATGGGCTATGATTTATCTCCAAAATCCCTCTTGAGTGGAAAGTACGCGGGTGGAACCGCACGGAGTTGCTAGTTTATAGTAAAGAAAAAACAGTAGGTATAGCAATTTTACCACGGATTTCCATCTTGACCTTATAAATATAATTCTAGTGATCATCATTAAAATAATGATTAAGGCTGTTCGTAAAATGCGTGTGATGGATCCAATCGCCTCGCCGAAGGTCGACCGCTCACTCGACTTGCTTGACGACCGACGCACAAAGGCGGCTACGTCACTACTGCTGCCTTTATCTCGGGCAGCCACTGTGAACGGACAGGAGAAAGAGTGGCCATAAAACTTTGGAATTCCACTTTTCACTGTATTCTAGATAAGTCCATGTCGGGATTGTAACCTAATTTAGGTTTTGTAATGTTTAAATCTGGGATACTTATTAAGTATACGAAGGATGGGTACACAATACACATTAAGGAATATAGGTTCATTTATTGAAGACAGAGTGTAGTTTTTGTATTCTATTCTAGTTTTATACTAGAGTATACTGGAGTTACATCTTAAAATTGTATCTAATTGATATTATTTCGGCTTTAGAAGTCGCGATTTTTATTTTAATCTGCGATCAGTGTCTGCATTTGCGAAATATTCAAGTAGGCTTCTTAAACCGGATTCAGTAAAGCAAATACCCACGAAACTAGCAAGTTGAATTGATAATAGTCTATTTAAATGGAATTTTTAGCAGTGGTCTTCTCTACATTTACCGTGTTTGTGATTATAGGAAACTAAAGTTTTCCGGACTGAGTAATATAAATTTTGTAAATTATTTTAAATATATTAAAACGTATCGTACACCAAGTGAACTCTGGCTTACTGATGATGTTAGTAATATAATGTAAAATTATTGCCAATTTTTTGGATATATTATATAAATTACAATAATTATATTGAAAACTTTATTATACTGAGTATATTTTCCACAGCTACGTAAACCATGTCATATATCACATGTCCTGTTCATAAAATTAATATTTAAATTGTCTGTCGACCAGTTGTATCTTCTAACGCTATATTATTTAATCGATTCCATAATTAAATGTATCCTCTATATAACATTATATTAATGCATTTGTTTGTTTGTTGCAGGTAAATATTGCGTCTCTACACGTCAAAAGATTTATAGCATAGACTAACAAAACATATTTTTCCAGTAAGACAATTTAAATATTTATAAAATCGACTCAAGAAAACAAGTAAGTAAGTAGATTTATTTATGAGATTGTAAAGTTGGAAAAACAATATTCGCTCGTATTGTCTCGACAGTCGTAAACATAATTATTTCATAATACATTCAAGCGGCGTAGGTTGTGTTGGTTTCACTCGAAAACTTGGATGCCAATAAAGCATGACGAAACGGGCGTGTCGGCCGCGTGGTCAACGTTGCTAATCCGCTGGTTGTGAAAATATTGGCCAACGCAACGTGTTCAACGCAACCGAACCTACTCCGATATCTCAAAGACAACCTTCGATTTCCCTGGTTATGACACACTAACGTTTGCTCGTCAAAACCAATTTCATATCCTAACACCGTTTGACGACGAGTTTTACCTACGTATTCAAATATTTCATCAACGTATCACTTGCAGAACGTATTAATTAGTTTTGTAGCTTATAGTTTTTTAACTAACAAACTAGGACCATTAAAAATGTTAAACCATTAAAAATTGTACATTAGTAGTAGTAGTATATAATGTTAATGATAAGAATTAAGAACATAACGTTGGTGCGCTGTGAAGCTATGTTTTATCATATACAGCAAACGTAATATAATTTTTAACGACAATCGAGAATAGTCTGCGATAAAAATAACGCGCGGAATGGCCTTATCACTCGGCAAATTAACTGAAACATTACATTAGTTGTAAAATAAAGCGTAAAAATTTGACACATCAATTTGCAGTAACGCTGCAATCAATTAGAGATGTAAAGAACTCGAGTCTTTGAGTCTTAATTCGATAGACTCGGCTCAATTTTACAAGACTCGGTGTGCTAACAAAACTCAGAGCTATGAGTCGACCCGAGCTCCAGTCCTTTTTCGAAGACTCGAGCGCCAAAATAGAACTCGTATTTCAAAAAAGCTCGAGTCTTAAAAAAGAAACTCACGTCTCAAAAAGAACTCAAGTCTTAAAAAGAGCTCGAGCGTATCGAGTCTTGAGCGTAATAAGGTTGATTTATTTAAAATACATAGTTTATGTGGCAACATGCTAAATGTGGCCTTTAGGCATGGCATTATTATGTTCTGTGTACCTCAAGAGGGATAAAAACGCGACACTTATTTGTTATGTGGGTACGGAACAATATTTATTGCTTTTTATTTTACGCTTTTTTTTGCTTTTTTTTTTTTGCTTTTTCTTTTTTAATATTAGACGTTACAAAAATAATTAAATTACTATTATATCTCACAAAGTTACATATTTTATTTCCTGTTTATTTATAAAGGAACTCCAAATGGAAAAGAACTTGAGCGCGACTCGTCGCGTAAAACGACTCGAGCGCGAATCAAGACTCGAGCGCCATGTTGCGCTCGTGTCTTTATTTAGACTTAAGTGCTCGAGTCTGGGGTTCTTGGTATAACGAGTCGAGCTGTGCAATTTGTCAGCCGAGTCTAAAATTTAAGACTCAAAAGGCTCGAGTTCTTTACATCTCTACAATCAATACGTTTCAAAATTACCGTGACATAACATTGGTTTTTTCCATGCCTTTTTGCGTGCGTTGTGTAAGAAGTTAATAACTTAGGAAAAGTGGTGAAACACAAATAACCCATAGGAATGTCCTACAATCAGTCCTGAAATTGAGACCTTTTAACAATCGTCGGGCGACGCGATTGTTATTTAGAGTGGTATAGAAACTCCGTAATTTGGGATAATTATGTGGTCTGTGTGTCGGCGGATGATAGCACCATTGTTTTGCGGAGTACGAAACGCACGTGGGCTTCGCTCACGGGGAAAGTGGCACAGCCGTCGGCAAGGCCGTCTTATCGTGTGTGACCTTCACTATTTTATTTCCGAAGTATACTCTCACTATTACATAAATCGCCGCCACCATTTCGTTAACTTTTGAATATTCATTGTTGTATACGTGCGCTATACGCGTGGTGGATGTGTGTCGTGTCTGGCGCGTCTTATCCTTGGCATTTTGTGAGTTTTATTAAAATGTGGTGTGTCGCGTGACAATGGCAACTGATTGCAACATCCCCGACGCTCGCGTGATCGTGCCGGAACAATCGTAGCGTGGATCCGCGGGTATTAATGCTGGCAATTACAATTTTATACATTCGTAGTGTTACCAGGTTAACATGTATGATTGGCCTCTTTCTGTGAGACAGCGATGTCCCAGAAGGAGGCCGACGAACGGATGTTAGGGGAGGCTGCCGATGAGTCAGAGGACGGCGAAGCGGGGATGCATCGGAGGCGCTGCTTACTACGCTTCTGGAAGCGTATAAGCGTATAGCGTACTGGCAACGCCCCTGTGCTCGTGTCGGGCTCGGGATAGTTACCCGGGCCCCGCTGGACACGACGTCTGTATGATATGTGTCACCCACATAATGTTTGTATCATTCACTGTGTTTCGTTATTTTTACCGCGCGTAATAGAAGGAGAGAAGAACAAAAAAGGGTTTTGTTTTTTCAATTAGATTGTTGACTGAAAAAACTGCTTGTAAATACTTTAACTATATAATTGATTCCACTACAGAAAACTGTAATGAATTGGAGATTTGCGACTTATGCTGTCGAAAACCGGCAGTGGAATATTAATGTATATTTTAACCTTTACAAAAATAACAAAGGTTGAAATTAAAATTTGTGTTAATTGATACAACAAATACAAAATACCTAGGCCAATACATTTAAAATGGGTTGATTCTCTAATACTACGTTTAAACGACAGACCGTATCCTTATTCCTTACGAGTAAGTTTTGTATATTATGTAGGTATTTCATCATGATGATGATCATCAGCCTTTATCCGTCCACTGCTGAACATAGGCCTCCCTCAATGAACGCCAAGACGAACGATCCCTTGCTACTCGGTATGTAGGTACTTAATGACATTTAAATTTGTATGTTGCCTATCTTTGTGTCTGTTCTAATATTATAAAGGGGTGATGTTTTTGTGCGAGAGGTTGTTTGTGGGTTTGTAAGGAGCTAATCTCTAGATCTACTATCGCTTTTGAAAATTCTTCCACCCATAAAAAACTGCGTTGTTTGTGTCTAAAGTCTTTTAATTTATCTCCGTATTATAATTGCTCCACAATACTACATGCATTATTTTATATTAAAAGTAAATATGTAGTATATTAGTAGAACGTATATGTTAGAATAATAATAAGGGAATAAAGAAATTGTTCACTAATTACGAAGGACGTGAAGTTACTAATAAATTGCGTTTTAATGTTAGTATTGCAAATAGTTGTATTACGTTAATGAAAATTGCAAGACAAATAATATTACAACTATTTTCAATTCGTTTCAAAACGTAGTAATATATATTAAGTAGGAATATTGTGAACACACTGTATAATTTAGTTTTTATGAATTGCCAATTTCGTAAACAATGTCTCAATCCTACGTTGCAAAAACTATGAAGTGATAAATCGATTGAATAAATATTATCTCAACAGAAAAATATTTATAAGAATATTGAAATGAAAAATTGCCTTAAAAAAATAACAAATTTTCTTTTTTTTAGTTCTAATTGATATAATATTAAAGCTGAATTTCTGTTGGTATAAGGATAAATTAGTGTAGTACTTCTAAATTTTAATAACACGGCATTACAATTATACAGATGCTATCATTTTAACGTGGTCATTGTCGAATTTAAGAATATACACATCATGTTTTATATTTTAAATAAGTTTATTATATAAATTGAAACCGCTACTGTATTACGTATATTATTATAAATATTTCTGCAAGAGAACAAAGTGCATTTAAAATTAATTCTACATTGGTTCCACATATTTTTTTTTGGAATATGAATTTGATGGGAACTATGAGAATTGAGAATGGGTATAGAAAACAATGAAATGGTGCAACCGATTAAAATAGACAGTTTCCAAGCTGGGGGTACAAAAAGTGTATTAAGACTGTCGACTTGTTTCACATGTACGAGGACTGTCGACTAACGAGTATAAAATATATTTGAGGACTATAGACTAGCGAGTATGAAATGTATTTGAGGACTGTCGACTAGTTTCATATGATCGAGGACTGTAGACTAGTTTAACACGATCGAGGACTGTAGACTAGTTTCACGTGTTCGAGGACTGTCGAATAGTTAGTAGTTTCACACATGTCGTTATTGGGTAGCGATGTAAACAGCGGCGATACTCGCTGAATTAATGCCCCCAATTCAATTGAAGTGTTTCATTAGCACAAGTGGCCCCGATTGCTTCGTTGATCGTTCTCGGCTCGACTAATTTAACTATCAGCGCACGCACACGACAGATGACACACGTCGCGTCTTGTAATAACTCGCGCTAGTCGCCGACGGACGCCCAGATTCGGTGGGGTTATCATGATTTTATACGTGAACGAACAATGCTGCATCTGTGTGGAAAAATGATTATATGAGATTGTTTAGGAACTCTTAAACGGTGATATGGCATACTGCCACTGCTGATATTAGTGTGTTGATTGATTTTGACTTTCTTAGTCTTAATGTGATCGCCAGCGGGCTGATTATGACAACCTATATAATATATTATGGCAATAGATATTATGGTACTGTTATAGGGCTATGGAAAATATTAATGTATGTATTGTTTAAATTTTTAATAGGTTGGAAAATTATGAAGTAAGAAGTAGATACTTATCTGCTATAATTATAACTGGTTTTCTTAGAATGTCCGGTAATTGCTTTGGTTCTAATAAAATAGAAGCTTTTCATCTATTCAATACCAAACTAAACACGGGTTAAAGTTTTTTCTGACGCCACTTTGAATTGTTAGCCTTCGGATTGTCAAGTCGTAATTCTGTTTAGATGAAATTTCAACAACAGTTTAAATGTGTGGAACAGATCGTCAGTATAGAAGGAATTGAAATAACGCGCTGTAGTTAAATATTTATTTGGAAAAAAGATAAACAGCAAAGGAGATCCATGATGACATGCAAACTCCTCTGCGAAAAAATGGGTTGCACAATTCAACTAAAACCCCATAAACGAGATACCATCGATGATGACCCTCACTATGGTCGGCCAATGACGCCTACGATCGAACAAAACCTAGACAAAGTGTTTAAAAACAGTCATATAGACAGACCGTTGATTGACTATCGGAGAGATTGCAGACACCAACCACAGACATCTCATATAAACGAATGCAAAACATCATTGTCTGCAAACTATCCTTCTTCAAGGTTTCCGCTATGTAGGTCCCAAATTGCATTCTGTAGTGAAGAAGCGAATTCGACTCACGTTTTCTTATCTCGGTCGCGAACTTTCAATCTAGGGTAGATTATGACATTTGATTAATATAAGCAAAACTTTGTTTAGTTCCTTTTTTGAGTTTTAAAAACTGAAGAGGAAATATAAATATTAAATAGGAAGAATATAAAGGGTAGTGAAATTTAAAAAATATCGCGGTCATATATTTGGTAATAAAATTTTCGTTATTGTAGTACCTACAATTTTTCGTAAAATATAGGTACTTATCTATAATCTAAAACTTTCACTTCGTAATTGAAAAGAATTGAGGAAATGTAACCAAAAAATGAAATTAATTCCATAATTTTTGTTTTAAGTAATAATCTTCAGTAATTAGCATTGTTAAATTTTAATTTTATTAAATTCCCGTCTCCGTCATTAAAGTGGTATTCGTTAACTGTTAGGAGTCACTTTAGATAGACATTCTAATTGGAGGTCAACACTTCTACATGACCTCGGTTTGTACAGTATTAGTTCCAAACGATGTTCTTTTTACATTACTTGGGCAATCTGGCAGACGAGTCGCCTGATGGGAAGTGGTCAGCGTCGCCCGTGAACATAATCGAGCTTACTTGAACTAACGCAGGCAACTCATCCATGAGAGGGGGCAAAAGAGCAGGGGGCAAGTGGCGAGAACGGGAACCTCGCCTCATTGTACTGTCCCGACATTGGAGGGGTTGTTCTGTGGTGCGGGGCAAACCGTCTGGTGGTGGTGTCGGTCCCCTGAGGGACTAGCCGCCGAAGTGCCCTGTAGCTTGTAGATCCGGGGCATCTCACCAAAGGCGGCATTGGTGGCACTCGCCGACTTTTAGTGGATAGAGCGTCCGAAATATGGTAAGTGGATTACCATATTTCGGACATACCACATACCCGCTTCCGGAGACCCACTCCCCTGCGGGATGCCTAAGCGCATTTCCCGGCGTTAAAGAAAAAAGGCATCCATGTGTTTCCTATCCTGAGACATTAGATACTGAAGCAGTCTTGCAGACAACTACACTTGAATATCTAAAACTATAATATATAAAATCCCAGCTGCGACTTGGTTTATCACATTTGTGCGCAGGAATATTAAATTTTTGTGGTTTTCTTTAGCTGTTAGAATAAACAATGAAGCTATAACTACGTTCAATAAGGACGTGCGGTTCTCTTGACCTCTCGAGTCTCCACCTTTTATGCATAACAGCATACACTTTGCCTTGCTCTGTTTTGACTCATTAAAATGAGTACAACTATGTTAGTTTGTTACATATAGGCCGCAGATATTGCCTGTTCATACGCTGCTTACAGACACAGATAAAATTAGTGAATATATTGAATTAATTACTAAGGCAGGCCACATTATCATTACCAGTGGGAATCCAAGTTTAAAAAGACCACAAATAAATGCTCAGGTCTTAATTAATTGTATACATTGAATTAGATTTTATACTTATGATGAGGTACCTACTGTGCTATACCGATGTACAAGCTATGTTTATGTAACCGCTATAATCATATTAACGTACGTAACTAACTGTAGAAATTATTTATTAGATAATATATTTTACTTGATTTTTGCATATTATGAATAAATTATGTTTAATGTACATAACAACAATTCCTGCGGCGTTTTATTGCAAAGATTTAGTTTCTGTGAATGAAATAAGCCAAAGAATATTTCGATATAGTATTATTTTAACGTTAAGAGGATTCCTAAAAAACTTTATTTAACAAAGTTACATGGGTACATCCTTTATTTATTAAGGCTAATTGTAATTAGTATACTCTACCATGTAAAGTGGTACGTTGCCAAGAGATCTGGGATTCTAAATTCTAATCCTTGTGAGAACTCGTTCGTTAGTTATCTCCTTATTTATTTAATGAATGTAAAACTCCATTACTTATAAACTGTATATATTATGTATTCGTACGATATTATATTTAACAAAGTGATACCGATGATGAAAGACCAGTAGTTGAGTTGGTACTAAAGCAATTTATAAATGTTATTTCACACCACGACCGTGTTCCCTCGCGTACCGAGAGTAGCGTAAGATTGTATCTACGTGGTAGTGAATAGCTGTCTAGTTTTCCGGGCATTGCGCGCGGTTTACTTTCTTGCAGGAAATGCTATCGCTTTCAATGGGGACCGGTTTGATAGAGCGTTTGTTATTATTATTATTAAAGCACAGGCCACGGGCCGAGTGGACTGATGTTAGACCAATGTTATCAATACCGCCTGTCTCGAGTACCTTACGATTGGCGTGCAATGTACAAGAGGTGTGTGAACGAGATATAAAATACGAAATGTAGAATTACATGCAGTCTGTACCTTTATTATGATTTTGGAAATTCCAGTCTTAAATATTTAAATTGCTTCCATTTTATTTTGTTTGCAAAAAAACATTAGCGATGGAAATTTTTCGTCTTATGCAATTTTAGCTGATTAAGATTTGATCAGGTTACAAATGAAACGACGCAAAAAGAACGCCGATATTGTACGATTTACCCGTGACATTGTAAAGGAATCGACAATAGATGTGTAAAATCGTATTCATCAGCAAATGAAACGTCTGCAAAAATATATTTACAATATTCGAATCAATGTCGACGAATAATTAAATGCTTGTAAATTTTAGGAGACTTTAAAATGTGATATTGAGTGATACCAAGCAAATCATTGTCACTAGGTGTTCCTGCTGTTACACTTAGACCCCTGCATAATACGACGATACTTCTTGTACTCGACCAACTTGAGTCTACTGCCTCTAAGGCGTGTGTGTATCCTATGCACTATATAAATTAAATTTCGACTTGTGAGGCTGATATTATTTGATCATTTATGCGACAACACCGATGCGTAACGACCAACTAAAGCCACTACTCCCAATTATCTCGACTGGAACACCATTAAGGCACGACTAATTTGAAAGCAGTCGATAAGAACTAATGTTACATTGGCTTAGCCATCACTTTTGGGTGTTAGTCATAGAGAACGATTTTCTTTGTACATTATCTCTGAGTCAGGCGATTGACGGGGAAAGCGTAACCCGGTAGTGACGCAACAATAAAAATTGCACGGACAAAGGAATTGCAGACAAGCAGGCGGGCATATAACGGACCCACTTTGATACTAATGACCTATAATGACTGCCGTGACGATTACCCCGGCTGTGATGACATCGGATATATATGCGCAATCGCAAGGCGATTAGAGATTTTATGTAATCGTTTTTAACTTTTTTCGTGGATAAAAATAGTTTTTAAAAACGTTTTAAACTTTAAACCGTGGTTAATTTTAAGTTATTATCCTTTCGAACGGGCGACAAGACCAAGCTTTATATTTAAATAATAAATAAAAATAATTTTCTTATTAAGTCTGTAATAAGAATTTTAGCAAGCCTTTGGAACTGCATAAGTAAAACATAAAAAAGCAGCGATTTTGAGTTCAGGTGAAATTAATGCAATAAAAATATTTTAATATAAACATATGAAATCATTGTTCAACTGGTGTTTCTAATAGAAATTATTATTCATAAATACAATATGTACAAAATATAATAATTGTACGAATATATTGAATATTTTAAGCAATTTCTTCACCATTTAAAGTTTGTACTTTGTATTGTGAAGTTGTTTTGCTTGCAGCGTGAGTAATGTTGTTTAGTTATTTCTTTCTGCAAATCACTCGGGCAACGCTCTGTTGTGTCTATAAATAAGGAGGTGCTAAAAACGGACCGGCCGGGGGGACGTGCTTCCTCTACTTTGAGCCAAGGGGTAAACACGGCATGTACGAAGCCCTTTGTTGACATTCGCTTTACGGCACCTCCGCAAGGTTTACGACGCGCAATAAACGCGCTCGCCGACTGCGCCCGCGCACACAAACTATATACGTGCCTTTGTATGCTAGATCTATATAAGGTAGACTTTGCTCTAACTCCAAATGACTCCTACGTGTACCTGGTAAAACAAGAGATGGTTAGGCGCTTGAAATCTCAGTCTAATAAAATGCATCGTATAGTATGTATTTGTCTTTTAATAACGGCATATTAATTCATTGTTTGAGACGTTTGTTTATAAAAGAAATTGCAGCTGTAAATGCTTACATGTAGGGTCAACGAACCGATGAGTCGTCATTATGGCAATAATATGATCGTTAAACCATTTTACAATTCTCTTAACATACGTTTACGTGATTTCCTGCTAGTTTGACTGTAAATACGATTTTTTTATTGTATTATAACCAGAAACAATTGATATGTATTCAAATAAAGGTGAGCATGGAATTTTTACCATAGGCGGCGCGTTCTCGCATTGCAAGCACGGAGGTAGCCCATCTGCATGCATGCTGTACGCAGCGCGTCCGGTCTTACTCATCGACGACGGTTGTATGAGCCTAAGCTTACTAAACTATGCTCAACTTGTGCTTTTGTTTGGCATGGGAAATAGCATCGCTATCATTATTCATTACTATCCAAGGATATATCTTCAGTACAAAAAAACAACGACGCTGTATCGATCACTAACTTAAACGGTCAAGAGACTGTCAATATATAACATCTAAAAAGAAATATCAAACTGATGCTCGGGGTTAGGGTTGCCAGGTCGCCAAACCTAATAGCCGGACAGACCAGCCAGCTGGACATTTGGGTAGAAAGACCAGACACCCAACATTATTGAGGATTTTGTCTCAGTATTTATAGGTATGACAAAGAAATTGTATAAAAAATCAAGCTTTTTTATAAGTATCATAGAATTTATTAAATTATAGTGAACTAATAGATAAAATCGAATAGCAAGACAGTCTTAGCCCAAGACTAATTCGGCATCGCTCGTTTGCAAAATGTAAAAAGTCTAACAAAAGCCGGACACCGTTTATTTTGGCCGGACACGCAATCAAGAAAGGCTTTATCCGGACGCCTGGCAACCCTACTCGAGGTACATGCTGAAGATATGTATTAGACGAGGACAGTTCTAGAATTTGGGCTATGAATAGAAGAAAAGATGAGAAGAATTGAGATATCTTCTATAATAAAATTTAGTAATCATTACCCGTGATGCCGCACCCATCGCGTAACCTTGTTTTAATCATCATCAACGCGTTTTTTCCTGTCTTCACAACGTCACGATCCACCGACCTGCGGCCTGTAGCGAGAAACTTGTTCGTTCATGACATTTCGGTTTTTGTTCGCAGTTTTTTGAACTTATTGTTGCTAAGCAAACGGGGATAGGATTTGGTTCATTAATATATTTTTTATAAGTCGTATATTTTTAATTGAGAATATAAAATATTGTTATTTATTTAGTTATAATGAATTAATAAGAATTTGTGAAATTACTAAAATTAGTATGGCAAGACACTTTCGTATTTTGTAATATTTTAATTAAGTTTAAGTGAAAATTGAAATTAACATACATAATGCATCAGACATTAAGGATAACCCTTTCTTAACCAAATAATTTACAGAATATTATACTGTTCTTTCGCTCTCTAGAATAACCATTGAAACTTAATATATAACTTTAATAATAGGAAAATATATTTTATTTTTCTTTTGTGAAAATGGCGTACCTATTCTATTCATATCTGATTTTGAACAATTAAATATAAAAAACGTAAAGAATTTACAATTCTGTGTAAGTATGTCTATTATCTACAAAAGATGAGGCATCCGGAAATATTTTCTACGCTCGGTCCTACTTCCTACTATCCTGCTAATATTATAAATGCGAGAGTTTGCAAGTATGGATGCTTGTTACTCTTTCACGTAAAAGCTACTAAATCGATTTTGATGAAATTTTACAAAAATATAACTTATACATCAGAATAAAACTAAGGCTATAATTTGTCACCGTACTCCCACGGGAATGGGAAGTACGCGGGTGGAACCGCGGGGCGCTGCTAGTATTTCATATATAGGTAGTTTCGGTAAGATACATTTTCTACCATGCGAAAATCAAATATTTAATATACTTACTACTAAAATAAGTAAAGTAGCATTACTATCGTTTCTGAAAATATCGAAGTTTGGATACATAATATATTATAATCCGGAATAAGTAGCAAAATATAAAATCTTTTTACTAATTGTTTGTATTTTCCTATCCCAGTTCGTTAGAAATTTTAATAAAAAATAACACTTAAATTTATTTCTGCTTACAGTAAGTACAACAAAAGTTACTCTGCCAAAAATTCGAATGTTTCGTCTTGAAAATACTTCAAATCTTTTATCTTACATATTTAATTACGACCCACGATGTTCTCAGCTCAAATGACATTATAATTTTGTCTCCGAACTAGTTTTAGTCATGAGTCTATTAAAATGAAGATAGAAAATGGAAATACAGAGTGACTTTTTCGAGCTCGCATCATCATCGAATACCAGTGTTAATTTATACACTAAAATACGTTCAATTAGTGTCGTAAGCGAATGTCAAAGCAGCATTCGTATGTAAATTGTGAATGAAAAAAATAAATATTTTGAGACAAAGACCAAGGCGATATTAAAGGTTAATGACTATAATGGCGGGTGGGTCTGGCCAGTGGTGAGGGTCCGACATCTCGTTGGTAATATTCGCGCAATCATTCAATAAACGTGATGGAGGCAATCGACAAGACCCTCTTCTCAGAGAAATGAACCAATTTTGATATGCTGACCGATGGCCATAAGTATTGTGTGTTGCTCCGATTTTACCAATGCCTTCAGGGTTTCCGCGAAATACACTGGGCATAACATTATTGTACTAGTTATAGTACATATCTTATATGCTTGATAAAATATTTCAAGCATAGATTTTTTTAAATATTTCTAAGTTTATTTTTTATTGATTGAAACTAAAAGTAACACTTTCATATCAATTTAGAGCAACATTTTATTTTACACTATATTCGCATATCAGCTAAAGGATAAAATAGATTCTAGACTCAGTGAAGTTGGCACAGATTAAAAATGTTTTCAGCATATTATATTACTCAATTATTACCAATAATAGTTACAAATAAAGTCGTGTTTTATCTCGTTAAAAGTTCATTTAAATATAGAACGCATTTGATTAAAAGCAATTAACGTTCAATTAAGCGCCGAGTTGTCTTGTTTGAGTCGTTGGCTGGATCAATTGTCGCGAGACGGTCACAGCGGCCAGGGTCCATGCTCCGAGTGTCCACTTACAGGAAATCATGAATAAAACTACTATGCGCCACGACAGAGCCAAATTAACGGGAAGAAAGTTCTCTAGAGATTCAAATTTGAAACATTTTTAAGTAACATACCAGGATCGACCGCTTTCGAGTTTGAAAAAGTATGCGATTCACCAGAACCACATTAAAACCTGGAAGAAAGTTTATTAGATTCTTATTCGCAACATTTTAAATTAATCTAAGAGATTATAGTGGTGAAGATGATTTTGTATTTATAAAGACAGACGTCATAATAGGCTCGATATGATTAATCCTGTAGAATTTACAATAACAATCTTGGTTGAAATTTAAAAAAAATGTAGTCAATCTCGGTTCTTTGACATTTAAACTTTAAAATATTCTGTCTGAAATTATTGCTCATCTTATATCTTTAAACTAGCAATTCTTGTGTAGAATACATAGCATCATTAGAATACGAACGTAAATATCGCTGTCAAGTGTAACGTTATAATAGCTTTTTTTCAAGATCCTTCTTTTGGGAGAAAAACTTTATCATAATATCATTTACATATAAAGGTATTTAAAAAAAACCGAGCAAATGCTTGGCTAACCAAGTACTATAATCCGATTTGATTAACTGCATTTTGAATGTTCAATTGTTTTCGCTTTATTTAATATGTATTCTAAACATTTATTAAATTCTATTCATAATATTCGCATCTGACCAGACCACTTCAGGAATGCGGTAATATATACCAAAAGCGTATTATGAACGAATTTAAATTCATTTAGGAGACTTTTGCCTTGCCAGTTGCCAGTTTCATTGACATTTAGAACATGCTAATAAAGTCACAAGTCCCGCTACTTCATCAAAAGAACGACGGTTAAGTCGAAAATGTCTTTGTTACCGAATTGCGTTATTCAAATTTCAGTTGGAAATATTCTGAAAACTAGTAACCTCAATTCGCACTCTTTGTTGTAAGTGCCAATGCCCTCTTAGAAGAATATTTTACATCACTCATATCCATAGCGTACGGTGCTGACAATTGGGAGGTGTAAATTTTACTGATTGCTAAAGCAAACACACACTGTCACGGGAGTTTTGGAAGTTCGACGACCGCGATAGTTCTTAACTCTTGTAACCTTGAGTTGTAATTTTAAAATGTAGTTACTTTGAGTAATTGTCACGTTTATTTAATTCAAACTTTGAGTATGTAAGTAACGATCTTGTTGGAGACATGTCTTAGAGTCTCAACTCTTGAAAAACTTCGAATTAGTAAATAGAATATATATTTTTAGTCATTAGTATGGTTGAACTGCTATAAAGCTTTAAGGCTTCACTTAAATTGTGTATACGTTAGTGCAGCAAATGTAAAAAAAAAAATTATTTAAATGCGGTAGGCCGTAGGTCGCAGGACGTAGAGGTTGGCACTTAAGATTCATACAACTTTTTGTTAAAACAATGCACACACAAACACAAGACTCGGTACTGGAGTTGACGAGTTGACGCAATGGCTCGCTAATGTTCACGGCACACAGCACACCACGAAACATGAAACCTTCGCACCGGCCACTATGCATCATAAACAAATTATTTAAATATTCAACTATTTACATTATGACGAAAGTATTAACTCGGTCCATGGACGGTGTGGATATTTATTATCTCGTGCCACACCCTTATATTGATGTGAAGACTTGTGTACCGAAGTTACGAGATAAGCATTGAACTATATATCACTTTTGTAGTAAAATAGTGTTAATGGTAAAGCATAATGTTTATTTAGTGTGTATAGTCAGTAGAGTTAGATACTCGAGCTGGCGCATATGCAAATGCCGCCCGCAAAGATTATGCTAATGAATCTGCAATGATGCGTTCACTTACGTATGATTGCCCTTAGTTTCGAACTCAAGCACCGCGGTCGATCGAAACCGACAGTGATTACAATTTTCCCTGGATCTCGGTTGCACAGCGCAACGTCCGATGGAAAGCGCTTAACCAATTTTCTGCTCTAATAACTCTCTAATTACGTCTTGTCGCAATTTCCATAGTCACTCTGCAGCCGTGGATTTAACCCCTGCGCTTTTCACCTGACCAGCCAATCAATCGTTGCATGCCTTATTTGATCTTCCTCTACGCTTTCGCCTTATCACAAACAATATTGCAACTAACGCCTACAATGAATTTTAAGTGCACTTTACGGGCAATAAGAAAATTAACGACAGCAATGTTGAATATTACTTGCGAAGTCTTTGTAATTGTTTAAAAGGAACAATAGGTAGTCATACTCGGCTAAAAGCGAACGTGTGTAATTGTTTACTTATCGTTCGCTACGAACCGCAAAACCTTAGTTCACGCATGAACCACCAGCCATTACGCTATATCGCCGTACGATATACGTATTTTTACTCGACTTGTATCAACACTTTTATACAGCCTTTGTGAAATGTTATGAGCCTATGGACAAATATCGCAATATTGTACCGCCTCTTGTATACTAAAATACGACGTTTGAGTGTTTACGATCTTCGGTCCGAGCTAGGCGAATGGAATATACAATGATATGTCATTCACATCTATTGAGGCCGCATACGAGATGTGGTGTATCATACATAATGTATAGTCACCATGTTCCGTGCTTGATTTGACCTTCGGCTAGCTGCTAGATTTACAAATCGACGCCTGTATCCTATGAAGATTACACAATATTCCTTAAGAATTTCTTGTTTTCCTCATGTTACTTAGTTCAACTTTGCCATAAGTAACTATATTCCCACAATTAACCTTTAACATGTAATGTACGTACATCATACCTATGCTATAATTATTATTAACAGATATGTGTATAAAAGCCGTCGGGAGTTTTATGTATGGCACTGATCAGTGGTCGCACACTGGTTCATCTCGAGGCCCGACACGTCGACCGTTGCCCTGAGCCTGAGCTGGCGCGACGACAATTATTCCTCATTGCACCGACGCGCGACGCGCGACGCCGCGCCGGTGCCACGAGGAAACATTCGCCGAACAATAGATCACAATCACTGCGATTGTGCAGCCCGCGCTCGTGTCAACTACCTCCAGTATTGTTATGGTGATGTCTTACCGACAAGTTCGACGGTCACAAAAACAAAAGATAGAAAAAAAGTACCATTAGCATACGTGAATAGGTTTAACAAACTGTTTTTCTGAATACGTGCACAAAATTTAAAGTAACAAACACCTCTTAAATATTTAAAATAAATAACGCTGAATATTTATGTAACCATAATAGTCATTTCGGTCCGGAGACGGTAAAAACATGCGAAGTAACAAAAAGTTAGGGTTATAATAATAATAGCTGAGGGCTAAGCGAGCAGGTAGACGAAAGTAAATGGTTCTGTAGCGTCCCCTTTTTTATTGACGCTGCGCAGGTACCCGATCTTTGGACCTTATTTAGTCGCCAAAATATATGTATTTAAAAGCAAACAGTTAAACTAGCGTACTAATTATACTGTGTTAAATATTTGAAACTGTTAAATAAAAATGTTTTATTTCTCTATTTCAGAACCAATCTCGCCCAGTTCAGACGATGACCAGCACGGTCAACAGTGCCCTTGGCCCGGTGGGGACGACGAACATCTCCGCTAGCGTGGGATGGGACCAGCACCCGGTGCTAGCGCGAGCAGCCTCCGTGCCCGCACAACTCGCCGGCCTCCTCAACAGCCTCGGACACCGCCGCCTCGAGCGCACCACCAGCGACCCCGCGCCGCCACCGCCTGCAACCAGCAGATACAAGACCGAGCTGTGCAGACCGTTCGAGGAGGCGGGCGTCTGCAAATATGGCGACAAGTGTCAGTTCGCTCACGGAGTACGCGAGCTCCGCAACCTGCAGCGCCATCCAAAGTACAAGACCGAGCTGTGCCGCACTTTCCATTCTGTCGGGTTCTGTCCGTACGGTCCACGGTGCCACTTCGTGCATAACGCAGAAGAAGCGAGACGCCGCGAGCCATCATCTCCCGGCGGTTCCATAGCTTCTTTGTCCTCGGGTGGATCTCAAGCATCGTACATGAGCGACGGCTCCCGCTCACCACGCTCGCCTCACTCCCCACTCACCCCCCAATCGCCACTGATGCCGCATTCGCCACCTTCGATCTCTCCGCCGGCGCACGCTACCGCCTTCGCATTCCGCCGTGTGCACTCACCAGATCCAGAAGAAGAAAGACTGCCAGTGTTCAACCGTCTGTCATCTGCGTTCGGTGATCTTGTGATCGCCTAAGTATCGGCGATCGACTAGTCCCTAAGCAAACAATCGAGCGTAGCTTTTAAGATTCGTCCGTCACCTTAGTGCCTACTCGTCGTCTTCCAACCGCGCCCGAGCGACGGCCCGCTCGCCGCGCGTCGCGTCCACACCCGCTCAACGAATGATCTCCAGAATACCGATGTTTTTAATACTATGACATGTAATATTTGTAAAAATAGAACTGTATACTGGCGTCTCGAAAGTCTGCGGTGTGAATATGGTAGTTACACGTTTTTTTAGTTATCGGCACGCACTTGTAAATGGCACCTTATATTATTTAGATATTTATTACATAGCTCGCGGAAGTCTTCCCGATGCGATTCTCCGCCGAGCGATGGCCTTTGTAAAGTTAGCTTATAGAAACATTTATTTATTTTGTACTGCCTACACGCGCTCGGTAACGTACCGCGAGAAGGCGCTCGTGATCTATTTTTAAGAATTTAAGGTAATAATTTATTATTTATTTCGAGTCTCTTTAAATATAATTTTATATAGATAGTAGATTGCGATGCCGCACCGCACACGGACGGGGCACGCGTCGACGGGACGTGGCTCGTTACACCTCGGTTCGGCTGTCACTTACTTCGCATGTCTCAAATATCTAATATCAACACCTAAAATTATCAACGGGTTAAAGCAGCCGAAGTCGATCGAAACTGGGGAGATAGAACGTTCAGTGACTCGTTTAAAACCGCGAAATATGATATCGTATTGAGCATTATCTCTTATCTACCTTCGTAAAGCAATGCGCGGGCTAACCGACACCGCTAGCCGTATCAATCATCTCAGGCTCATTTAAAAATGAGTATCGGAATGATCCCGTGGCGCGCCGCCTCCAGCGGCTTGTCTGCAAGGATTTTTCCTTTTTGCGTCGAGCAAGCGAGCGGCGAGCCTAAACCTGTTTGAGGCTTTTGGTGATTGTTTTTTTTCGTCGTTCAAGTTCAATACGACCGACCCTCTCGCTCGACGATGCACACAAAAAATAAGAGATAGAGCTCTCCAACCCGTCTTATCTCCCCAGTTTTCATAAATAATATATTTGTATTATATAAATTATACTGAGAATTAGCTTAAGAACACGACAGTGGCGTGCGTTCGCTGAGGTGCGTACAGGGGGCGGCACTCTCTTCGGGCTTCCAGCCGCGCCCGCGCACCGACCCTCACCTGAGTGCCTTTTACATATTAAAATCGGTTATAATATTTAATTTTTAGTTGATCGAGATAGAATGTTTTTTTTATTTATTGTCTATTTTGAATATTATATTCAAATCGGCGCAGTTATTACTTTTGTACTTTGACAGAACTAAGTGATTAGTTTCGAAGTAGAATAGATTTTTTTTCTTTGAATTAAAAGTGTGATATTTTGTAATATTTATACAACAAAGTTTAATGTTTTTAATTAAGGGACCAATTAAATGATTAGGAGAAATTCTGATATAAACAGTCGGATACGTTATTCTCATCTCATAGTACCAAGATACTGAACTATTCCTCGCGTTTCCATGTACCGATGATTTTTTGTATATTGTCAGATTTAAGATATTTGTAAAAGCAATAAAAATTGATTGCCAAACTTGTTTCTTATTTAGATTATTAGAAAAATAGCTAAAGTCAAAGTGGTAGTTATTTTTTTATATTTATTTTCAGTTTTTCTCCGTCTCGGGTCGTTGCATGGTGACCACAGAATATTAATAATTTTGTACCTAATTTTAAGAAATTAGTGATAAGCGTTTTTCATAAATTTCGCGAATATTATTTATTATCAGTTCATTACGAATTATAAACCATTTAAGCTGATTTATTTAATTTTTTTTTATTTAAGCGGACATTAAAATCCTACAATATATTGTAACTTAATGTTAGATATATATCACCAGTCATTTAATATAACAGACATTAGTTTAGTTACTCTAGTACCTATGTCAGTTGTAATTAAGTATTTAATTTTTATTTTTAATTTAATTCCAATCGTAAGTTAACATTTCAAAAGAATTGACTATTGTATTTCTCTTACGTACAAAAACTTAAGCCTAAAGCTTGTTTATGACATTTTCTTGTAAGTTTTCTTTATTTCCATCTGCATTTCTATTGAATTATAGTCAAAATATGTTAATTGTATTGTTCTTTTATTTTTGTTTGTTTTTCCTTGGTAAACTCATCATCCATTGACATTATAAACCATTCCACTATCCTAATTCCTGCCCAAGTCTGTCGCGGATTAAGATAGAATAACAAAATCTATCTATAGGACATAGATTACATGTTGATTATTATTTTTTTGAGAGTAAATGAAATATTGGTCGGCCATTGCCCAAGTGGGAAGACGATCTCCGTGCAATGGCCGGTCTCTTTCGGATGCGATTGGCAAGGAATCCACCGTCATTCACCGTTTATTGAGACATGTCCAGCAGTGGACCGATATAGGCTGATGATGCTGAAATTATACGATATAATATTAGCCTTTAACTGAAAGCAATATATTTATTGTTCAGCTAACAAAGAGACTTATTTGCTTAAATACCCGTATTTAACGAGGACTATTGTATACTTTAATCACATTCTTCTAGAGCTTACTGTATTATTAGTAAATCAACAATATATTCTACAGATACCTACTAGTCCCTTGTGATCAAAAGAGAGAGAAAATTATGACAATGTGGATCTGTTTTCATCCAGTTCAATAATAGAGTTTATTTATTATAATATAGACTTTATTGAACAACTTACTAATATGGTTGTATATTTGTTTGGCATACTACTGGACTGGTCTACCTGGACTAAATCAAACGTTGATGATAATATAAACCTAGATTTTAAAAAGATTCCTGAATTTAATATAAAAAGGTCTCTGTAGAGGCGAGTAAAATAATCTAAATAAAACGTCTAGTATGGAGCTAGAAATCTGTAAATATAATAACTAATAACTGCAAATGGAAACAACTCCAGTGTGTTCATTAAGGAAAAATACCGAATAGGCCCAGGCCAGTTTGAATAAAAATAGTCTCATAAACTGTTATCTAGTATGCTCCTATTTAACTTTCTCTAGAATAAGCTAGGCACTAAACAAATGGCGTAGTTCTTAGTACCCGAACATAGTAACTGAACTAAGTAAAATTACGACAGTTTCTGTGTGTGTGTTTTTGAAGTGAAAACTTATTGAGCCACATTGGCAACGTTTTGGTAGGGCAAAATCTTATAGGCTCGCATCACCGACATGCTACCCGCTGACACCCGCTCCCGTCATTAAAACTTTTAGATAAAACTGCTTATTTATCTTTCGATGAACTTTAAGGCCAACAGCATAGGTCAATTACAAAAAAAGTTTAATATAATTGAGATAAGTAAACAAAACACTGTAAGTAATCGAAGAGTAAACAACATTTAATTATGTATTGCCTATTCAAGATTGAACCCGGAACCGACGTTACAATAGTTATGACTAAAGTTTTTTTTGCGCCTGCCATTACGTAAGCTGTTGAGCGAATCTGTAGGCGGTAGGCTGCACTCGGCTTATATAGAACAGAACGAGCAATACAATATGGCCATTCTAGACTTTTACACAAAGGAAGAGCTATTTGCATAGAAAAATCACGACACATAAATCCTATAACTGGGGATCATCGCTTGTGAGGATGCAGATATCAGAATCTTATATGCCTAAGAAAGTTGTATAAATTTCGCTAACTTACACTAGGTAGAGCTAACATAAGCTAACTCCCAATACCTCGCTCTGATTCGAGGAGGAAATACTTGCCCTATTGCTTGACATAATGTAAGGTTCGCAATGCTAAAGTTGTATTCTTTAAAATTTATAAGCCAGATTTTATACTACCTATACTTATTTCGGTGTAGCATGGTGCGGGTGACAGTTCCAGTAACGTTACGTTTTACTCTTGCAAGCCGTCGCAATTAAAAAAATATAATTAAGTATTTTATTAATACCTCATTCGAAAAATAGTAGATCGCCAATTACTGTGGTAAATTAAATCAAACTCAACCAGAATGTGATAGTCTCCAAATAAAGTCAAATGGAAAGAAAAATTAAGCAAAGTCCTATGTGTGTAACGAAAAACCATAGACGTGCTTAGTGATGGGATGTACTATACTAGGATGGAAAGTCGATGTTCTTTATAATAAAAAATGTATATTGGGCGTAGTTCAATTATTATTGTAAAAAGTCTATTATTATATTAATGAAACAACAGAATCTATCATTATCGTTAAAAAAGTTGTCACGAAAAAAATATAAACCTGATTTTGATTATTTAATATAAGTTCAAAGCTACTATTATGTAGCCCCTAAATATATACATTGAAAAGTTTATACACCTAGATACACTACACAACAGAATAAACACACTAACACACACTACTATTAATAAGAACTATACTTACGCTGCGAGTATCGTTAGCGATAAAAATAAATTGCATGACGTCACATCTCTAATCATGTATGTCAACGTCATATTGGCATGTGTCAGCCGCACCAAGCTACACCGCACGGAGTATACTCAATAATATAAACGTAAAGTATAAGACGTACCAATGAGGGACGATGGTCTGGTTGCTTTTGATTCAGAGATTTTTTGACGTGACAATGTAGCGTTCCGAAAGCGAGAGCGCGGCAAGAACGAGAGAGAGGCAGAACCGGCTCAGTTCGGTTCGTGCTGTATAGGTGCTGCATATAATATTTGACGTTGTCACGTCAAACTACCGTCCGTAAACTAACTTTTCAGACAACCATTTTTTTATTAGTCGGAAAGGCAAAAAGTGACGAGACACATGATAGTAGGTGGTCAGCGTCGCCCATCAATACAAACAAGTTAATCACAGCCTAGCCCAGGCAATTCATTCTTGTGCTGCCAATCCCGAGACATGAGATGTTAAGTCTTTAGGCCAGTAATAACACTGTCTGTCCTGCCCTTCTCTCGAAACACAGCAAAGCAGTTGGAGGCCGACACCGTTGCGGTACCCCTCGCTTACACAATACCGGCGTAAAGTGACAGCTACACTGTCGCGTTCCGTGCAGCTTCTGGGTTTCCAGTGGTCCATTGGAAGGGATAGGAAAAAGGAGGGCAACGCATCTGCATAACATCTGGTTGTGCGGATATCTGTGGGTGTCAGTAGTCACCATAAAACCCCGACTGCTACTTTGCCCCCATATTATGTATATTGAGACAAAGAAAAAGAAGAAATTATTTAAGTTAACAAACAATGGCATTGTCTTAAGAAACTCTCATTCAGGAACAAATTACATACATTTTTCAACAGTTTCATGACAATAGAAAACGGGAGTTTTATGTTTGAGGTGAACAAAAAAACATGGAGAACATAAAATATAAGCTTCAAACCTCGTTTAAAGTTTTCTTTAAATTACTTTAGAAACTTTAAAAAGCTTTCTTCAGAACATTTCGCTTACACCTTCAGATGAGTATTGATATTGATAGATATTTCCAAGCACGAAAGATTGTACTTTACTCACAACTGTTAAATTGACTTCGCATACGATTGTTAAATAAAAGTCTTCAACAATTGCTTGCTTTTAGAAAATTGAAACTATAACTTCAACCTCTTAATATAAACCCAGAAAGAATTACGAGAAATCCTTATCAGGATTATAAAGACATTCATAATATTTATCCCCTAATATTCAAAACGACCATTCTGTAAGGTCGTTTTCGAATCTCGAAAGCGGAATCCGCGGTGATATGACGAATTTGTTTTCTTTAAAACTCGACTCTGTATCTATTTCAATAAAGTTGACTTTCGAAGTGAGCGTAAAGTGAATTTATCACTCAGATGAAGCTATATATATCGAAATGGTTTTTACAGAAATAGCCCTACAGATAGGTAATAAATTATTACATTCTATTGTCAAGCCTGTCTCTTCTACTCTTCACAAAGCTTAGAAAACAATAACAAATTAACAGGTTCCAATCATAATTATCCCAGTAATAATGATCAGAGCTAACTGATCAGGTATTGGAATGTATTTCGAATTTCATTAACAAGCAACGTGTAAGTAATCCCAAGCGAGGAATGCCGTTTAACGCTACTTGTCCACTGACTCATACTAATTACAACACAGCAAGTTGCTATAAAGAAACCTATCCGAATAAGGAACAAACATGCAGCCCAAGAACTCTAAACATCTTATTTGTGTAATAAGTAGCTTAAAAATAGATCACGTTTCATATTTCTAAATTTCTACTATATTTATACCAGCTTAAAGAGCTGCTATCTGTGTTCGCCGTATACCATAAGACAGGCAATTACTTGCACTAGACCTGCCTTGCGAAATACGGCTGATACCGAGTGAACGAGCTTACTTAATTTAGCTTTAAGTCGGCGTAAAGAGACAGCTATGCTGTTGCGGTTTGTATTGGCCGTTTCATTTGCTTGGCAGTTTCCGGTGGCCCATTCGGAGGGAAAGACAAAAGGAGAGCAACGCATCTGTATAACCTTTGGTTATATGGATGTTATTGGGCATCGATAGTTGCAAGTCTTTGACTGTTCGCATGCCCTCCTATGCTGTATAGAAAAAACCCTTGCATGTCCTTACGCTGGCCCAGCGCGAGTTGGTGAGTTATACACACCTTCAAAAAATTTCAGTCACATCAGGCATACAGGTTTCCTCACGATGTTTCATGATGACACATGTTTAGAAGAATGATTAGTGACTTCGAAAATTAGAAAAATCCCAAAAAACCATTTTATTCAAGGGGCTTGATCAAACCTGGAGCCAATGAGCTCATATTGCCTGGAGCTCACACTCTGAAGGCCGAGTCCAGGCTCTTATGGCATATAATCCATCGCCGCTCTTACGTCGGCAAGGAATCGGTCGTCTTGGTGTTCATTGAGTGAAAGTGGACGAATGTAGGCTGATGATGAAATAAGTTGTAATTTATTTTCAGCTATTTTTATTTCGAAACGTGCCATCTTTAAATATTCTGATCAAAAAAATATATTTGTTATGGGTTTCACATTCGAATTCGAAAACTCCGAAAATTTATGACATTTGAACGTCTATAAATCCGCACCAAAGGGACCGTATAATTAATGTTTCCGAGTTAAGCATCATATCAAAAATATATGTTAGGCAGTAACATAGCAGACATTCATTCAGAAATTCTAACTGGCATCGAATTTCGATTCCTGGAGCCGAGTCGGCCACTCTAGTAACCGAACACCGAGATAACAGTGCCCTTGACAGACCAAATACAACCAAAACGACCCATAGCGGGCATCAATCCTTACACGTCCCTATCACCATTAATTAAAGTCCAAATTTGCACATGAATCTCTTCGGTGCGGTATCATTTCAACACATTACAACGGATGTACTAATCTGGTATATAATATGGTAAACATGTTTATTATATAAAAATGCTAATTAATGTGTAAAAATTATTACTACATTTGGTAGAATACGCTAGAAGATCCTACAAGACCGTCAGGCCGATTCTTGTGTGTCTGCGAATCGTGGACGCTAACACTAAGAGAACAATTTTCTCACTGCCAAACGAAAAATATTTTGAAAAATTCTGGGACCAGTGAAGAGGGAAGATGGAAGCTGGAAAATCAAGCGCTTGAAGATATGGTATCTGAGCCCAACATTATAGGAGAAGTTAAGTCCGCTAGACTCCGCTGGCTTGGCCATCTTGAGCTGATAAGGAAGCCCTGTGAGGGACTGCTTTCAGGGACCGCCGACCGATTCGCCAACCCAAATACCGTTAAAAGGACCAAGTGCCAAAAGACCTACGTACCCAAGCGCTGTAAACTGGGAGGAGATCGCTATAGACAAGGCGTGGTGGCGCCATCTCGAGTTAGAGAAAAAGATTCACTTTAGGTCGTTAAGCCAGTTGACTGCGGAGTAAGTATGCTTAACGGTCGATTCTTTCTTCGAGTTTTCTAGAGAATCAAACGAACTTACCTGTAAGTGAAGTTCGATGATTATTAAACGAGTGATTCGCCCAAGAGATTACAAGTATTCACAAGTAGTACCACGCGTACGTGCTGCCATCATACACACTTTTAAAGCAACTCTGGATAAAGAAAACTTGTTTTCTCCCCACTCACGCCTTCCTTAACAGCCCGTCGTCGTCTGCAGTCTCATACACGTTTCTGTCGTGTACGGCTTTCCTGTTAGCTATTTCGAAAGGGCATTACATCAATATAAATAATATGTATGTAATTAGGGTTTGGGAGGGTTTGTAATCTCTTGGGCGAATCACTCGTTTAATAATCATCGAACTTCACTTACAGGTAAGTTCGTTTGATTCTCTATTAAACTTCGTGATTCGCCCTTCGAGATTACAAGTATTCACAAGTAGTTGTTTAGAGAACTACGAAATAGCTCACTACACTAGTGAAAACACAGTGTAGTTAGGTAATATTATAACAACAGTTTTTTAGATAATATTACAAGGCTTTTATTAAAATAATCGGAAAATATGTTTCATATAGTAAATAAAATCTATATATTGTGTATATATATAATACATACATTAGAATTGACGTTTACCAATAGAAGTTGAAAAAACCCCAAACTACAAGGAAAGTGAGAAAAGGAATCAAATGTTTTGATACCAGTAGTTACTTCTCAGTTTTAAAATTTGACTTAAGTTTGTGACATCTAATCCATCCAGCGGTTCGTTTGATAACATCCATGTTGACACCAGTCATGCGGCAACAGATCAAGTAGCTGCATGTCTCGTACTATGGGCACTCACTGGTGTGCCCACTATCCTGGACGGTAGCTTTTATTCATCGGCTAAAAATCTGTGAACTTACAGGCTCAAAAGTTTCCTGAAAAACTAACAAAGGGTAAATAACATTTGAAAAGGCATTCTCTCAGAAGACATTTTCAAATAATAATCTAAGGTCCTAGTAAGGTAAATAGAAGGCGTCTCATAGCAACGTATATTTAAAATTGGTTGAGTTCTAATAAACCCAGATTTTATAATATAAAATTTTCTTAATTTTGAATATTATTTGATAATTGAAATTAAGAATATTTGAACACGATACCCATACTTAATATTAAAAAAAAAGAGCACAATTTTTCAGTTGTATTATAATATTCTGGACGCGGAGTGCTTAGTCATATATACTGCGTACTATTTTCATAAAATAATTCTTAAATCGTTTACAATATTTGATATTACATTTTCAAATCGTATTATTTGAATACAATTAGTGCTAAAGCTCATTTAACGAAGTTAATGAGGAATAATTTAAAAAATTAACTATTAGTTATCAATCCTAATCCTATAAAATGTATATTATTGACGATAAAAAATTGTACCATTGATAGAAAACACGGACAGATATTGTCTTATGGTATTATCCATAATAGACGCCAAAATAACATTACTTAACCCTTAATAAATGTTTATTATTATTATCTTTATGCATATAAGATACTCACAGAATTTATAGTAAAATATTATTATTAATATCAGTTGTATTCGACGGCGTTTCGGGGCCTGCGAATGCTGCCCTAATAATCCTTATGTTCTGTAAAAAAGGCTGGCTAGACTATCAGGTACAATTACGACTCCCGAAGACTTATATTTTATTTATTTTTTACTTTGATTACTTTTTAAGAGTACAAGTCATCACCTTTTTGAAAAGATTAGTTCCACTGAGCCTGCTTCGCCGGTTCTTCTCAGTGGGCTTGCTTTGGAACCGGTGGTAGACTCAATTGACTCTCAAAAAGATACTTTGATTGTACTATTCTGAATAAAAATTTTGACTTTGACTTTGACCTATGAAAAATGATATCATGATTTGATTTGCTAACCAGCTGGCAAGAATATCTACTTCAGGTTTTTCGAAATTATTAAATTTTGAAAAGCATAGTCGGCTAACTCCTATTCTATATCAGAATTAACGCAAACGGGATTCTGCGTCGGCCTCATAGTTGTCTTGTGAGCTAACGTAGGATGCGAACACATTATCATATAGAATATAGATATAGACCCTTTTGATACCACTTCAAGTGTGTCGGTTAATATCATCCTATTTACATAAATATTATTTGTTTATGTATATAGCAGTGGAGTTGTCAATTCTCAACGGAACGTTTAATTTTATGTCTTGCATAATCTACTGATTCCGAATTACTATGCGACAACAAAATGCACCTTTAGCTATAAGTAATCGATGTGATGGTAGAATCCTGCTTAAGAATAGCTATTTCATCCCCTGTACCTGTACTAGACTAGTCAGAAAATAATGCCGTTCGACAAACGCCTAACCGTATGGGCTAAAACATTCATCAATATTATTAATCTAATAGTGGAAATCGTAAATAAACATATTGGTAAATAGATATATTGGTCGTAATCATTTTCTTGTAAATAAAGATAAATTAACCCATAAGTTTTTTGTATATAACCAGCCATATTGTAATGTTAAACAAACCGATATTAGTGATTCTATCAAGTGCGTAAAGCGTCGCAATTTCTTTAGTCTCTTAAAAATGTTTAAACTAGATTATTAATAATTATCATTATTATTGTAGTAATATCTATGGGCGCTTTTACACCACGTTAATCTTGTTCCACGCTAAGTTGTCAAGGTACGTATTTCGGACAACGAAACATATCTTATACTTTTTAATATACATAAGATATGCAAGATTTTCACATCCATGACCCAGGAATACAAAAAGCTCTTTATTCCCAGGTGGGAATCAAACCCTCTAACTCCACCTTCCGTGCAACCCGCTAACTCAATGGTAAGCGCGTTGCTCAAGCCATAGAGGTCGTTAAATAAATAAATCGTAGAGGCTCTTGCTTATTTTTGTTTGTCTAAGAAATAGATATAATAAGTCCTGGTTACGTAAAAATTGCACAAGCTGGTTGCATGATTTCTGTAAAATGTAAGGCGACTCATTGATCCTTTTTAACCACTGAAAACGCAAGTATTTGTTACACTGATTATCACAGATTTATAAATATATATTAATAAATCTGTGCTGATTATGAATAGCTATAGAAAAAATTTTTGGCATGTTTATGCACATTTGACAATTATTAGAAATAAGTTTTAAAGCTGTTCTATAATCAAGTTTGAAAATGTGGCGCGGATATACATCAGTTGAAATAAACCATTATTTCGATTACTCTTTTTTATAAGAAATATGCCATATAAATTGACCAGAACATGGTTTACATTCATGTATCGCATCTAATGAAAGTAAATAATTTATTTCCCTAGTCATTTCCCTGTCATACGCAATATTTGTGGGTCTATTGACTGGTATGTTAGTCTGGGTAACAGCAGAAAGAAAAGGTATATATGTAAACCTTGTACTCAAGGCAATATCAAGAATCAATATCTGCGCCTACGCCTTATTTAAAAAATTTAAGTCTACCTGCTTCCAGCGGGTGTTGGTCAGGAGCGCCATCTACCGATCCACATGAAACCGCCGCTTTTTTCAGCACCGGTGTCCGCTTGTTGTTCTGGCGCCGCTCCGCTGCTGGCTGTTGCTGACACCGCCAGCCGGCGAGATTAGCTCGGATTCGGTTGCGTGTACCGAGCACCCGGAGTCGGTGGCGGCTCTTACCCAAGTTTAAAGCCTAACCTGTACTAGAGGTGGAAAAGTTAGTTACGACTCATGGTCGTTAGCGACCTAGTCTTTGTTATAGCAGACCTACTCTGCGTCAGTCGTAAGAAATGGCTTTTATAGATGTCAACTTTTCTTGTAAATCTCCTCCGAAAAAACTGAGCTGGTCCCGTTTAAGATACTTCGTTATCTTCTACGCTCTTGTCTAGAGAAGCCGTTAAAGTATTCCCATATAGTCAACATAGCATAAAACACGACTTACCTCACTCGATATTTTTTATTAATTATCGCCATTGTTGCGAGACTTGAAGATCATTAATTATGAGGTTAGAATTTGAGTCATACCGTACATGGCAACAGCTAGTGGATTTTCTGATAACATGTTATGCCTTTTAAACATTTCCCAAAATGTCTTTAATATCTTCTCCAATGTAATTTACCTTAATATAGGCTTATCGGCTCTAGCTGTATTTATGTACCTATTAGTCCCCAATGTTTCTCTGATTTTTTGGCTCATAGCCTTGATGCCAAGGATAGCCAGGATAGGGTGCTGATCTTCAGACGCGAGATAAATTTGAAAGATTATTACCCACTACTACTCAACAGATTGAGGGTATCAAAAAAAAAAAATATAAATATTAAATACTGTTAATTCCATCTTTGTCGATGATCATTAGCTTCTAGTATAGTTTTTGTGATACAGTCTCACGGGCTGTACTCTAAAAAACATCCAATGTATTCACGACGCAGTCTCACGGAATTTGTGTTCAGGGCACAATCTCACGGATTTGTGTTCACGACACAATCTCACGGATTTGGGCTCACGAACAATCTCACGAGTGCGTTCTAGAATAAAGTGCATCAATAAAAAGCCACACAACGCCCAGTCCAGAAAAATAACTCCATTATTGTTGAGTGTGGTTATGTAAGCTCATCTTTGTCAACGATCGTTAATGCTTGGTATCATTTTTGTGATACACCCTCATGGGCTGGCTGCACTTCGAAAAAACATCCAGTGTATTCACGACGCAGTCTCACGGATTTTGTGTTCAGGGCACAATCTCACGGATTTGTGTTCACGACACAATCTCACGGATTTGGGCTCACGAACAATCTCACGAGTGCGTTCTAGAATAAAGTGCATCACTAAAAACCACAACGCCTAGTCCAGAAAAATAACTCCATGATTGTTAAGTGTGGTTATGTAAGCTCATCTTGTCAATGATCGTTACTGTTTTGCATAGTTTCTGTGATACAGTATCACGGGCTGTACTCTAAAAAACGTCTAATGTATTCACGACACAACCTTCTAGGCTGTTTTTTTTTTTTTTTTTTAGTGGGTAATAATTTTTCAGATCAATCTCAATATCGCATTAAGAAGAAACAAATATAACAAAAGATAATATTAACTGAATAAATAATTTTTGATTTACCTTCATTTATTGTATTCGCTCGTGTTATTATTTTGAGCATGACGAATAAAACTATGGAGACATATTTTGCGATCTCCAGCCATTTTTCGTTCCAATCCTTTATTTTTCGTTTTCATCGTAATTCTTGCGTTTTTCCATGTCTAATATTCTATAGTGACACAGCTACGAACTTTCAGTATGCTAACTTCACTTAGAAAGAAAAATGCGTGTGCGATGGCCGGCACACAAAACGTGTATGAGACTGCAGACGACGACGGGCTGTTAAGGAAGGCGTGAGTGGGGAGAAAACAAGTTTTCTTTATCCAGAGTTGCTTTAAAAGTGTGTATGATGGCAGCACGTACGCGTGGTACTACTTGTGAATACTTGTAATCTCGAAGGGCGAATCACGAAGTTTAATTTCTCTAAATGTTGTATCAAAAAATCAATGTAATAAATCAATATTATCCAAGAATTACAATTTTACGTTAACCTAGGCACGTGGTAAGCTCATAAGAACTCGTGTTAGGGCATATGAGAACCTAGTTTCCGTAGTTCGTTAAGAAAATTATGTTAAATATAATAATATACACGTTATGACCCAGTTCAGATATATTCATCACACAAATTATCACTTTGATGTAATCGAACTAGAGACCGGTGCGTCAAATATCCAGTTGCCTTCTGACGTCATAGCCGTGAGAAACTTATGGTATCTTCAGAAAACCATAATATCAATCATAGCCTGACAATCAATACTATAGAACAGCGTAACCCAGACTTTCTGCTATGTCCCGTAAACATACCTGTTCAAATTATGAAGAACACATACTCATATCAACTCGTATGTCTGTAATATACATATATACAGACGCCAATGATGGTAATACATATACATAATATATAGATTTTGTGTGTATTACAATCATTAATGAGAAGTATGAAGCTTTTTTTTGCTATTTCGTATCGTCAAATTCTCCTTGTAGGTACTTATTAGTTTAAAACATTGAGGCAATGGTGCGACCAGGTATTGAGCTCGGGAAACGCTACAATAGAATATATACTTCAAAAGCAATAATTCCACCATTATTATACTCATGGTAAATTCCTATGTTTTATCACTCATTTACACTATGTCCAATTTAGCCCTTTGATTGCCAAGGGATATCCAGTGCCAGGTACAACAGTCTCCCTATTTTTTTTTAATCTCATAAGAAGTCATGGGGAGGCTTAAAGATGCTGTGTAGGTTACTACTATGTAGGTATACTACCTAGGGCCTAGGCCCTAGGCCTGCAGAAGCCATTATAGAAATAAAGAAAAATATTTTTACTGTTTACAACAACACATTATATCAATACAGAATAATTAAAATCTAACACTAAGTAAAACAGATATTATGCAGCCATATAATATATATAAGCTTACGGTATTAATATTGATATTGTGAACAATAGAGGCAACCACTCAGCAATTGTCACACCATTACAGTAATTACATTATAACATAGTACATACGTACTAATTGTTTATTGTTCTATAAAGAATTTCTTGAACTTATTACTGTTATTATTTTTAGTAAGTTATAAAATTTGTTTCTACTAGCGCCATCTATATGATATATAGCGTACTAATACAATTGTGGTTTTTATTTTACCTAAATGTTGTTTTGTAAATAACTTTAAAAAGTTACCCTAGGTCAGTTTTCCCATTCTAAAAGTTAAAACCAAGTGGAGTTCTCTTGGGAAGGAAAATCGTGGCGTATCCAATTGTCGATTCCAGTTAGTTCTGTAAAATAAAGTTGCGGCACGCGAGTTAATTTTAAATTAAAAAAATAAAAATAAATACTTAAAAAAATAAATATGTAATCTTATGAAGTAGACAACAGCCACCAACAAAGATTTTAATCGGGCCACCAAACAAGGATATGGCTTGTGGTAATCTTTTAATAGTATTAAATTAAATTCCGTTCCTCGTACCTACATAAAAGTTCTTAACCTAGTCTAGGTTTATATGGTGCTATTGTTAGTTAAAATTTATATTCTTAAGTCTGTAAAGCAGATCCTTTATCAATTTCCCTTCTACTTGAACTCTTCAGTTTCTAACTATAACATCAATGTAAGTTGTCTTCTAGTTATAAATGGGTACTTCCCCATAGTAACCGCTGAAGTCAACCTCAACATAAGTTTATCAATAATCACATCGAAATATACTGTCACATATCACCCGATAGTAAAATATACTAGGCGCGCTGTTGGTTCAACGATAACAATAATTGCTGCTGGATGTGTGATACGGCAACATTATCTAATGTTTGTACAGCTACGTGATTAGATACGACGCAAGATGTCGCCTCGTTCGCTAAACCCTCATCGAAACACCACTTCCTCTATTTCAATGACTGTTTCATAAGGTAATATGTTCTCATGGATTATAGCAAAGACATCGGCCACATAACCCATAGACTCCTAATAACAGGGGAACGGGTTCTGGCGACACATCTGACTTACAGTTCCGATGTAAGCCGTAAACAATGTACTCAAACTATCGTCTCGTCTCATTCTTTCCCGTTGCGAAATATATCCATTTCTTTTTAACGTTCCGTAATTGGTAATGTTAGTCATTGAATTATAATAACTACTATTAATACTAATCAACAGCATTGCAACCCCTTTCGTCTTACCTCAGCTATACTCCAGCCTTTCCGTAGTATCAAATTACTCTATGCTCCAGCCAAACCCGATGTAGAATGTTTAATGCGTTGCCAGGCAACCGGCCGGGAGCAGGGACGAAAAACATTTTTATTGAATGTTATTTTTTTGTAATTTTAATAAAGCGTAAAATATTGAATATGAATATGTATCTTAGAAACCTACAGTGCAATATTGTAATAATAATTTTATTGACTACTTTGATAGGTTATAATTCCATTTATCGAGTTTCAACATAACTATTATTTTTGTAATAATATGAAAAGTATAATGAAATTTCTCTACAATAGTTAACAACGCATTAATCACATTAAATCCTGACTTCAATCACTTAAATTTCATCGTTTTAGCGTCACCACATTGTTATTTTTTCATTTTCACTGTCATTGGTCATTTGGTTCAGTAATAGAATAAAAATTAATGGACTTATTACTTGGAATACTGTGGGTCTCTTCTGGTATTTGTACATGGTATAATACAAAAATTAAAAAAGGTTCATGACTTCTACCTAAAACTGAACAGTGCACTATGTGTCAACATTTGAAACTATGACAAATCGCCAAAAATAAAAATGTAATAAATGGCCATTAACATGTGATTTGAAACGATTATTGTATTTTTTTATGTTAAATATGACTAAACAATTAATATTATAGACAGTCTGATTGATTTTTATGATAAAACAATTAAAAGTATGAAATTATGATAAATTGTAAAGTTCTCACTTTACAATAAAAATCAGCTGTCGTGATTTGTTTACAAACATTCTACATCGAAATTGGCTGGAGTATAGTTGCCAGAATGCATTTAATACGAAAAATCAAACAAGGAGTCTATGGGTTGTGTGGTCGATGAGCAAAGAGTATCTCTGAACATGAAAATGTCCGTCAAAAAGCGTTTTAACTACTCTACTGCGTACTTCTGTATTATTTCATTATTTAAATCGTAACAAAAACGAAAAGAGAAACGGACTTATCCCAGGGTGAATCCTAGTTTGAGTCCGTCTTATTTTTTGTTTGCGTGAACACAGTACACTAATAATTATAAATAGATTTCAAAACGCTAAATAAAAAGGCGTTCATTGAAGGAGGCTATAATAGGTAATGTACAATAACATCTACGTTATTGTTCTATAACCAGAACCAAGAATCAAGATATCTGCCGTCTAGTCAGGAAGAGTAAAGGCGGAAACGGCCTGTAATTAGTTAATTAATTAATCCACGAGCTGGACCCGTGACGAAGGGTCTTTAATATATTTTACATTTAACACTATGCATTTGTAAAACTTGCTGTTCACTGCGGGCTCGCTCACGTGAGCATTTATAGAACCTACTCATATATTTTTTCCCCACTACATCTATTTCCTCGATTTTATCAAAATTAACTCAACAGTTTAATATTTAAGCAACAGAACATCTAAGAAAAGGATGGTCTTGTTTTATTTTAAATCTATACTCATATTATAAAGATATAAAGTTTGTACGAATAATCTCTCTGGATCTACTAAATACATTCTGACAATTATTTTACCAATAGAAGGGTACGTTAAATAGCTATAATTTATCCTCATACCCCCACGGGAATGTGAGGTACCGCTAGTACAAAACATAGTGTTATAATGAAATAGGTTAATTTTACGGATTTATTGTTTTTTCATGCCTAACGTTTCGAATACTTTACAGCGACCCTGGTGTCCAAGAGTGAAATTCGCGTAAACATTAGATATTTAGTGTATAATCTAGTTAAAAAATGCGCGTACCTAACGTGTTTTAACTAAACTATTCTTGAATGACCTAATAATTGGAACGAAGTTCCTTACGGCAGGCTTGGAGGGGATAGGGATTTTGCTGCGTGACCAAACTGAAAAAATGTGATAGTAAAATAGTAAGAAAAAATGCGTGGAATAAAAGCGTTAAATGAGACGTGCGCAGGCGCGACAGTCGCATACACAAGCGAGTAGTGTAGGTACAATACCTTTCTTTTTAGCCAAAGGAACTTCGTTCCTACCTGGTGTCCCACGACACCACATTTTTTTGATAATAAATCTATTACTGTAACATCCTTACCAATATTATAAAGGTAAAGGTGAACGTATTTTTTTGGCATAGCAGGGCAAACGAAAATTTAAAGCCTTTTGGCAAATTTCGACTCCCATAAACATCCTCACAACCAAAGGCTACGGACACCGGAAACTCACAAATCGCACCAAACGCTACATCCAAGCTTTACCCCAGTGTCTTGAGAGCGAGAGGCACCACCCTGGTCGCGCCGACCGAATCTGCAAAGCAGTATAGCACCTCCATATCGTTGAGATAAAAAGAACCTATTTGATAACACTTACCGGTAGAAAGGAGCTTCCTTGCTTGTCTTCCGTTAGTAGAGCGCTGCTATGTTTCGGAGAAAAGTCCAGGCAGTGTAGTTACTGTCACGGAGGCTAAAATTAAATTTAAGAAAATTATTAAGGAACGTTTGTGTGCCTAACAGAAATAAAATATCTTATAGAACCTTATAGAACATCTTGGAAATAAGGATAGTTTTACACGATGTATATTTTATAAATAATGTATTTCACATTGTTGACAAAAGAGCAACCCCTACGGTTTTTTCTCGTTTTTCGTAGGGGATTGTGCATCTCAAACGACTTTTTTTTGTTAATTCTTTTGACTATTTCTTTTGACATATTTCAAGTGTATAAGTTGATACCTAGAAAAGATATTTTGATTTGATTTGATTTGCTTACAATTTTAGTTAGGCTTGTCTAAGTTCATAGGTGACGCTATCCACTTACCATCATGTGACAAGTGTATAAGTTGATACCTAGAAAAGATATTTTGATTTGATTTGATTTGCTTACAATTTTAGTTAGGCTTGTCTAAGTTCATAGGTGACGCTATCCACTTACCATCATGTGACTTGTTAGTCCCTTTGCCTATCCAACTAACAAACTTCCCTTATTCAAGACGATGTTAAACGTTTCGTAAACATCAAGGTTGGTAAAAAAGGAAGTATTTTTTAAATTTAGAATTTCCGTCATTTCATATACTTTTGGTTTTATTCGAGGGCATAAGATGATAAGGAGTTGCATCCGCAAACGATGTTTTGTGATTTTAAGACGTATTTAAGACCTCCAAAGACGAATTTTAAGATGTTCCGAGTTTTACTACCTGTTTACAAGCTGACTGCGTACTAGCAGAAGTATAAGTAGGTAATATTAAAATTATACAAAATATTAAATACAGCAATTAGACCTACAAAAGCTTTTTTCTGAGTCCTCCAATTCCTCTCGAGAAGGCAGTTCGAGCTTCGAGACTACATTCTTTTTAATAGCTTTATATTTTGTACCTGAAAGACCTAAAAGGAATAACCTTAAAAAATCCTCATCATCATAATCATCATCCTTTATGCATCCACTGCTGAACATAGGCCTCCCTTATAAAGTAAACATACTTACTGATGATAAAATGTATAATGTTATCCCAGTAGGCAGTAGGCAAATAAAAAAAAAGTCGAAATCAGGCAAGAAAGGTCTTGGGCCACTAGTTCATCGAAGCGCTGTCCCAATGCGGCTTGGTGAACTTCACGCACCTTCAAAGACTTTTAATTTTCCTTCACCGGTGAGCGTTGATCTCATAGTCTTAGCACTTAGGAATATAGAAAACCCCATTTTAGGGCTCCACATGAGGTCAAGATCGCACCCGGACCTTCGTACTCGACAGGCCGAGCCCATGCCCACTAGACTTTTTTTTTCGAAAGGCCTAGACTTTTAGGACGGATGGCCTTTAGGCTCAATCGGTAGGTAGGTGAGCAGATGGCTCACCTAGTAGAATTCGAAAGGGGGCGCCCCCTTTCGTCACCTGCAGGGGGCGCGGTATATCGCGCGCTCTCTGGAGAGTAGGTGTTTGGCTAGTCAAATCCAATACGGTCGACAAAGCCCACTAGACCATCGCCGCTCGAAGGTTAATTATGACTTTTAAACAAAAAACATAGGATTACTTTTTTGTTGTACCAAAGTATTGTTGCTCTCTTATTGTCTTTGTTAATTGTGCATGTACATTTTTGTTCCATTATTCTTTTTTTTATACTTATGTAGAGAAGTATAATAACCAAATACTTTTTGTTTATTTAGTATGCCTTCTTATTTTTAGTGCGATAAAACAATAGTCTTTCATACTAAAAGAAGTTTGAAAGCATTTCTTTTGAAAATGATACAAATTTCAATAATTTTTTTGGGTTTTTGATAATTAATGATAAAAAAGACAATATTTTAATTACAATACCTTATCGTCAGCCTCAATCTGTCCACTGTTGAATGGCCTCTACGAATGATTTTTTTTTTTTTTCGGTTGGATCTATGCTAATGGTCCTAGTGACCGTTATGCGTCATCGGAAATGGGATGATCCGGTTGGATCATCCTATGACGTTAAAATTTGGGGGGTGTCGACTGGTTTGGAACGGGTGACGTTAGAAACCTATCGTGAGGGCCGGCCCTCCCCTCCCCCGGTAGCGGGGGAGGCGGGTCAAGCGCGGGACCCGAGCAAGCTGCCGATAGCAAAGTGCTATCGGTGATTACACGGTCTATATTGGTGTCGACTCGTAGCTGATCTGAGCCTATGCTGTCGCGGTTGATCCGGATCAACTGGTCTACGGAGTGTAGGGTTCGACGTCGCATACGACCCCGGGGCCCATGCGGTGTGAATGTGTGCCTAACACCGGCTGTGTTATTTATTTTTGATTATTATGTTATGTCTGAGTGTGTGTTGTAGCTTACGTCGCGCTTCAGCGTCGCGCTTTAACAGTTCTGTGATTTTATCAACAGGATCGGTTATGACATTCTTAGGTAACCTAGACTTATTAGGTGCTAAGCTATCGGGGGTGTCTACGAATGAACGCCAAGACGACCTATAGGTATCTAGCCACTCGCATCCAATACGGACCGGCCACTGCTCGAAGATCGTCTTTTCACCTGGTTAATGGCCGACCAACACGGCCTCCATTCTTGAACCTCATTGGTCCATTGACCATCCGACTGTTGCTGCGTTGTTTTTTAATGGTAATTATCCACATCATTACTTAGACACACAATATTATATGGAAATAAATGTATTGTGTGCGAATCTAATTTTCACGTGAATAATTCCAAGTTCCAGCAATGGTTTTCTTATGATGGAATTTCACTCATTATAATGAAACAACTTTTACGGATTTTATCGCGGTTTATTAAGTTTTATACATGCCCGACGTTTCGGATACTTTACAGCAACCATGGTCCCGGGAGGATTGGCTAATAAAAAATCGCTTGTCTGTAAAGTCGCTTTACCGACGATAGTTAAACGTGACAACGTCTGAAAATACTGATGGGCCGATTGTGCCTCTTTGTCGCTCGTTCAAGCCTCAGAGCGAGGTAACGCCGTATGAGTCATGTTTTTTCGTGCGTGCAGTCAACTCCATCGAATTATAAGACGTTTTCGCGTCAAAAACTCAATAAGCCGCGATAAAATCCATAAAAGTTGTGCTATTATAATTCCAGCAATAGTGTTTGCACTTAGGTATGACTATGGGAGAACGATAAACCTGATAACATTAATAGAGCCTTTTATTTATGGATAAAAACCGACAGGAAAGCTGTATTTGTGGTCAAAGTCGCCTATGAACATCTGATCCCGTGCTAAGTTCTCGAAGGGACTTGTGTTACGGGTACCAGACAACGGAAATATGTGTAATACTTTTATCCTACATATATATTTAAGATTTTTATTGTACAAATACACATATTTAAAACCTGCATGACTGATGGATTAAAAGTCTTTGAAGGTATGTGAAGTTCACCAAACCGCACTGGTCCAGCACGGTGAACTATTAGCCCATTACCCTCCTCGCCTGATTTCGAGGATGAGAGAATGTGCACGGGGCACAGCAGTGGGGCATAAAAGGGTTGATACTTTACTTTTTTTTACATATTTAATTTCCATGACCCAGAAACACCTTTTTTGGTTCCCTGGCGGAATTCGAACCCGCTACCTCCGGCTTGAACGGCAACGCTAACCATTTTATTTTATTTATTTATTTCCATTTACATTTATTGAGCCATTGAGTCATAGAGGTCGTTGTTTAACCATCCCGCATTAGAAAACAGTGGCCTAATATTCTTATCGCTTGAAGTGAAGAATGTTATACTTATAGGGTGGAATTGAGACCATAATGGAAAACAACAATAGTTGTTAGTTTATAATTCAGAGCCAACAATATCGGCTGCCGGGTGTTGGCGATATAACTTTTATTACCAACGCATGTACCGTCGCCGGCATAAACGAATAACCTCCGAGCCTTACCAGATATGTTCTCGAATCATAATAACTAGGAATAATGTCACAATGGTATAATATCAATAATCAATGAGCAGAGACAGTTTTTTTACATTTTTTATATATGTTTATATAACAAAAAAAAAAAAAAAAACTGTCTCTGCTGATCTACGTAGCATGACTTGTATACAAGTTTTGTATACGCTGGATTCGGACAGCGCAGGACCGATCGTTGTAGAGATCCTTGGATCCTCGATTGGCTAACATGATGATGATGATGATGTGCATATACATTCTGTTATCGACTCAATTCTGTTATTTTTTACGCAATTTTTTATGACAAGTATTATTCTCTTATTTTTTGTGATAGGAAAATTAAATATATTTCTACCGCTGGTAGTGTATGTTCGGAGAGTAGGCCAGTGCTATAATTAAGCTATTTTCATCAGAGATTAAATGGAAAGTAATCGATCTCTAGCTGCATAAAACCTGAAGTTCCTATTAGTTGGAGATCGTTATCATTTGTAATTAGCAGTTGGCTATGAGCCACACATTATTATATTGCATATTAATATATCTAAAAACTATTACAAAATTTTATAAAACAATTATGGTTAAAACTAAATTATATGTAGATTTGGGTGTTATAACGTCAGTAACCTTCGATATATGAAGGTTACTGACGTTATAACACCCAAATGAAGTAAAAACTTTTCTAAGAATTACTATAATATTACATACCTATGAGTAATTTCAATCTACATAACAACTATATAATCTTGCTAAATTTCGTTAAAACTTGCTACAAATTTGTTAAGCAGGTACGTAGGTAAATATGCTCAATTAATATTGTGATGGGTCTGTCTGCTGTCATCGTATACCATGCCTAATGTATTTCAAGATTTCAATTATAAACATTAATTGAATAAAACTTAATGACAGGTAGATTTAAAATAACTATCATTTTCAAGAAATTTAATAACATCAACTCAATAATATTAATACTAAAATAGTAATTACTGGTACATTAACAACTATGCAGTTTAGCAATCATTTTCACACAACGATTACTCACAATTTCAATGTAATATTTAAGGTAATTTTAAAAACGGGTTGCACAATGATCAATGCGTTAAACGGAATGTGAATGGATGGAAAAATGAACATAATTGCAGTTGCATGCGAGTGTACGCGACCAGTACGGTTGGCAGCAATCAAGACAAAGGCTCGTAAAGATACGCGGCGTGTCGTAGGCTTTACGTAACATAAGAGCGCGCTCGCTACACACGCACGGAAATTTGTAAAAAAACACCAATACGAAAACAATAATGAATGTTATTGTTTTCTAGTAATTATTTTACTCATTATAATGAAAAGAATACGGATTTACCGAGCGTTCTCCCGTGACCACGAAACATAAACCTTAATAACAAAGATAAAGTTTCTGAAAAAGTGGCTACTTTTAATTACATACAAATGAGATAGTATGATAAAGTGGTTACCGCCGCCCTATTATATTAATTTTATTGCAGTACTATTGTCACGGCAGTTCTAAGACAAGGAACCCTAAATAATACCCACCTCGCACCGCCTATTTCACAGAGTTTCGATGAAATTAAGCATAATTTACTTCCGTGCGCAAACAAAGTGACGAAAGATAGTAAAAATAAATCATATAAAATAAACCAGGTAATATTTCTATTTACTACTATTTTCACCCATTCGCTAGGTAAGTAAAATTACTATTATTTCTGAAATATTCGAAGTATGAATACATGTAGTTCCGGAATAATTAACAAGATAAGAAAAAATTGACACTTCTTTGGAATTAAAATTTAAGAAAAAAAATATTTCACTCATTGTGTTTTGCTATTCCAAATCTTTATAATATAATATAATTTTGGCCCTAGTCTAATACGACCTTTCTCCGAACGAATACAAATTTTGAGCGCTAAAAATAATTATGTCATATGATGTATAACACTCTTTAGGGTTTACAAAGGCTCCGAAATTTATATAACAATTCTCATAAACGGTTATTACGTATTATTTAAAAACTGTAAAATAAATCTAATACAATCGTCATAATTAAATTATCTTGGCACTATAAAATACTATTGCCTGCTTATTTTTTGAGTGTGTTAAAAACAAGGAGTTAACAGTTAAAAAGTTAAGTAAGTATAAAAAACTGGAATATAGTTATTTCCAAAATTACTATCTTACGAAAGCCTAAAAATTTTGGCGTTTTTGAGTTATACTTTACATCTGTGTGTTTCATGTGTCACCTCGAACCCGAGTGAAGCCTTATTATGAGAACATTGCACTTATTTTAACATTTTAACACTATCTACGTACTCACACCGCACAACACAATACCACCAGATACCACACGATACCACCAGGTTCAATATTATGGTAAACATAAGAATATACTACATTTGAAGGCAGTGGCGTAATATATCGTCCAGGGCCCGTGGCAAATTCATCGGATGCTAGGAAAGACACATTTTTTTTGTAATAATAAATGTTGTAATAATAAAACACTAAATGTGTAATAATAAATGTTGGGAGTTGGAATTCTCCTCCGACCGGGGGACCCTTTTAGCTGAGGGCCCGTGGCATTTTGCCGACTTGCCACCCTGTAATTACGCCACTGTTTCAGCAGTTCCTTAGGCTCATGGATAAAAAACCCACAAGATGTCGACTACGATACTAGAAATGAAGTATAATATGTAGGTATTGTATATTTTAAATGTACCAAAATTAAGTAATGCTGTATTCAAAAGCATTAAAATATAATAAAGTTTTAAAAGTTACTAAAATATCCAGTTGCTTTAAAATTATATATTTATTTAATTTTACTGTAATACCTAAATACCTCCGTAATATTTAAAATTCGGCGTGAGTTACCCACGTTAGTACGTTAGTACGTTAGTTACAGTATTAAATCAAAAATATCTTTATTTCGTAGGTAACAACTTGTACACTTGAAATAAGTAATAAAAAACTAGTCAATAAGAGTAGGTAATACTTATTAAAAAAAACTCGTTTGAGATGCAGGATCCCCTAAGAAAATCAAGAAAAAAACTTGGGGGTTGCTCTTTTGTCAACAAAATGATACATAATATTTTATAAATACAAAAAGTAACATCTTAAGAGTGAGTTTGTATTTCTTATTTTATTGCACATTACTTATGCTAATCATAACTTCTTTCAAGTTACATCCTACTTTCAAAGTTATGGTCACAATGCTTTATCTTATCGCCGTTATTTTAAAAATATGTTTGTATAAAATCATTCATTTCGAAATTATTATCTATTTATTAAGTATTTATTAAATTAATAAATCTTATATTTAGTAATAGGTATTATCAGTATACCTACGCAGTGAATAGAAATATATTTTCTCAATATGCAAAATTGATATTGAGTAAAAAAACATACAGTCGAATTGATAACCTCCTCCTTTTTTGAAGTCGGTTAGAAAACAGTCATTTGCTGTTATATACAGACAGCTATAGAAAAATATGAGTTACGTATTTATATTTTTTGTATATCTATTATGCACGATATTGTTTCCTATTTTACGATATTACGGTTTCGGAATAATACGGAAATAATACGGAATTTTATAGGTGTTATATTTTGAATGTTTGTACAGTATATTGACAAGGTAAGGTAGTCTGGTATGCTACGAACAAACACAAGTGTGTACCAGCTGGGCTGCTGTATACTTACCATGCATTAATCAAACCAACACTTTTGACTACACCGTAGACCAAAGCATGAAACTATTAAAAAAAAAAAAAAAATAGCATATGCTACTTTATATTAAGAAAGAATTTTATTTTATTACTTGAATTGTAATTTTCTCATTTCTGAGCAAATTACTAAAAGCTATCTTGCAATCCAATGAAGTAACAATAATAACTGCTACACATAGAAGCTAGTAATGTAATAATAATATGTAGTAATGGAATAAGTGATAAAATTATTATTGCGTTAGGATATTTTTTTTCCTTTCCACACCATGGTTCAAGCCTTGTCGTGGCGGTGGGGCTCAGTAGTCCAGGGTGACCGCAACACCTTGGGCGAAGCGAATTGAGCCGAGGCGAGGGGGCTCGTTGTACCCCTCTTATAAGAAGAGGGGACAACACAGAGGATGGGAACCTTACCTCATCGTACTGTCCAAAACGTTGGGAGTGGTTGTTCTGTGGTCCGGGGCAACCGCTCCGTGGAGGTAGTGTCGGTCCCTTGAGGGACTGAATAAGCGTCGAGGTGCCCTGTTGCTTGTAGATCCGGGGCACCTTACTAAAGGTAGTTGTGGCGCTCGCCGGGTTTTAATGGGTAGTCGAGCTGCGTCCACTTACAATCTTTCGGGTGCAGCGAGTCCTACATACCCGCCTGGGGAGACCCACTCCCCAGCGGGATGCGTTAGTGCATTTCCCGGCGTAAAAGAAAAAAAAAAGATTTTTTTTTCCGTTTAAATTATTGTTACGAATTATTTTTTTCGTTAATATGTAATAGTATATTTTTTTACTACTTATTAATACCATGACTAACTAAAATTAAAATTTCTCCAGTTAAGAACACAAGCTCATTCGGTGTCAATTTATTTTTATGCATCTCGTTTGCGCTTTAGCATTTTAAATAGTATGCAATTTACTCTACAGTACTCTACACCATAAACTGTACATTACGAAAAAATCATATTTGTAGGAACTGTAATGTCGGTCTCATTATAAATTACAATTTCTATAGGAAATTCCCAAAACACACAAGTCTGTTGTTTACACGTTTTGAATGTAATGTATCATTTGTACAGAATGTAAATAACACTTCATGTGTTTAACGGAATGGGATAGCGAGATATTTAATCAAGTGTTTCTCGGTTTATTTTTTCGTTTTGTATCGATAAAATTATAAAAGGCCATATACACTGACCGCATTGTAGAACTATTTCTCTCTCTCTCTCTCTCTATTTAAGAGCTTTGCTCTTGTCGGCGGAGTATTCGCCACTAATTTCTCCTCTCCGCCAACACCTCCACCTCCTGATACGACATAACATGTACCTTCTCCTTTATTTGTTGCATAGAACTATTTCTATTTATACAAAAATAGGCAACTTCGCTAAATTGTATCCTCTTTTATTTCGCTCCCTATTATTCCGTTATTTCTATTAGATTATTACTAGCTGCCCCGACAAACTTCGTTTTGCTAAAAAGTATCAACTCTTATATGTCCCACTGCTGGGCACGGGTCACGAAATCGGGCGAAGAGGTTAATGGGCCATAGTACACCGATGCGCTGCTATTAATCTCATCAGTAGGACTATTCTGGTAGTTTTCAAATCTCGAAAGCATAATTCGCGGTGATATGACAAATTTTACGAATATGTATTTTTTTAAACTCAACTTAATATAATATACTCGAATCTATATCAAAGTTCGCTTTCGAAGTGAACGTAAAGTGAGCTCTATCACTCAGGTGTAGCACGATATCGAAATGGTTTTTACAGAATAGCCCTACAGACATGCACGATGCTTCCTCACGGTGTTTTCCTTCACCGTTCTGCCGAAAGTACTAATTTAAAATATAATAAAAGTACTAACTAAAAAAAATTAAAAAAATATATTTTGATGTGGGTCACCTTTATCATTTAGGGGATGAAAAATAAATGTTGGCCGATTCTCAGATGTACCCGATATGCACACAAAATTTTATAAAAATCGGTCGCGCCGTTTCGGAGAAGTAAAGGAACGAACACAGTGACACGAGAATTAAATAAATATAAGATTTAAAACAAACCGATAGTCTGTCGGTCTGCCGGTCTTTCAATCTAGGCATATCACAAAATCAGCTGACCTAAAATACTTACTTTTCAAACGTCGCTAGCTCCCGTACCATATGGGAGATTTCCCATTGAAATTGAATTATAAAATTAGATAATAGCTAGTATTCAAATAGGTAGAGGACATAGTTATATTTTCTTATAATATGTATTTAATGTTGATATTTTTTTCGTATCCCTTATTTGTACAAGTTTTTGACTACAACAAATGGTTTTTCTCCTACTAGTTAAGCAAGATGTTGGTATTGCAGACGTGTACAAACAAATAGCAATGGTTCTAACGAGTCACGGAACCAGCAATTACGCAAATATTATCTTCATACTAATTGAAATTGTCAAGCGACAGTGGTCCAATGGATATGGGGTCGGTCTCTTGAGCGAGAGGTTCTGGGATCGAATCTGACCCCCTGTGCTCCCTTGCAATGTGTTTTTCTAATTTTCTAATTGCATCCTAAACACGAGACCATTGCTCGCTCACTAGTGAAGTAAAAGTTCGTGAGAGAACCCTGGGGATGAGCCTCATGAGCCCATTACCCTTTTCGCCTGATTTCGAGGAGGAGACCAGTGCGGGCGTGCCCAACAATGGGACATAGAATATGGACTGAATCTTTTCTTTTTTGTTCTTTACTAAGTATTTGAAAGCAAAAGATGTCGAACATTGTAAAAGATATATTCTGAAAAAGCTATGAAAACTGAACTCAAACCTGTAGGTACATATTTAAGCACTATGAACTATGTAGGTAGGAGTATTTTATGCGCTCAGATCAAATCTATAAGACCGATATTTGTCTGATGAATATTCAAATTCATGTATGTCCTAAATTTGTTTTCAGTTCTTAGTAAATAAAAATAACAATAACATAAAATGTTACATGATTATTGCATTACCTAAATATTTCGCCGGAGTAAATGTTCCTAAATATAGTTAATTTATTCATATATACCGGGTGAGCGGTGAGCTGGATACAGCAGTTCGCGGTAACATTCATTTGTCACCTGTATTAGTCTTGTCTGAATTTCCCGAACACGAAATAATTTAAAGTAAAAACGTATTACAAATTTGAACTGATTTTTTTTTTTGTTATGATAACGGTGAATTTATTCTGACAATTCGCCCAATTCTGAGGATTGAATTGAAAGAATTCAACCTGAGGAAAGTAAGTTTGACAGAATGGGTTACTGGCCCATCAATAATAGCCAGTAGCCATCTTCATTTCGGCCAAGTTAAACGGCGCGTTTTGTAAAGTTAAGACAGCTATTGAACCGTCGTTTTTCTATTTCCTATGTAAGCAAATAAACACATTGTGTACTATAAATATGTAATGACACCTTCCTTTTAGTTACTGTACTTTATTTTATGTTATCAATAAATGGAATACAATATATTCACTAATTTCCAATAGCATGCTGTGCTCAGGTTTCCGTGATGGATAAAATTCACATAGAGTCCTAGAATTTGAGTTGGACTTTGAGATTAGCCGTCATGACGTTCATTGAGTTGGCTGTTGGTGTACTTTTTTACACCCAGTAGTAGCTGCTGCTGCTTATGATGATGATGATCATTAAGAATCGTATTTGATTATGTACCTATCATGACATAAGCGTAACACATGCTTAAAATCAAGATTTGCATCTTTAAAATAGGCAAAAAAGTGTAAAACGCTTCTTAATTCAAAAAATCTAGCGTCTTAGTTCCAATCTATTGTATTGTAAATATGTTCGATAAACGTTGTTTATAACTAAATGTACGATACAAAGGACGTTCACCTCTCCCTGAAATAGAGTCGAGATTGTGCGTTGATACAGATCGCAATGGCGGATAAATGTGCATTATTAAAGTAATTACAGAGCGAATTAAATTATGTTGCCTTATCTTATCATGTTCACAATACGCTTATCACACGAATACGTTTTTTAACTGACGACGGCGATGAAAGTAACATTACATTTTATACACATTAGGATTGCCTACGTGATTTGGGTGCAATAGTAAGGAAAATAAATGTACAATACATACCCAACGTAAATTATAACATTCTATAATTAACATATAACAAAGGGAAGTTATTTTATAGTATGAGTATAGAATAGAATGTAGAATGAATAGTATGAGTCATTGTTATGAATATATATTATTATAAATGCTGGCCCAATACAGATTTATAAAGTTAATAAATAGTTGTTCTTGTCAAATTACAACAATAATTACAACCAATAATTAAATTCTATTTTCATCACAAACATTTCTCTAAAATTTAGTTGTTACTCGCTGGGTATATATACAGTATTATACCTAAAAATAGAAATACCTAAGAAAAAAGGATACTATCATTTTAATTAGTTGGATACTATAGAAATGTCTAGCTCGCATTCGTTAAACGGGTCCTATCACTCCTATCATCTAGGTAAAACAGTGTGGAAAAAGATTCATAATAATGATGACTATGATTAATATCCCTTAGACACAATAGCGCCAAATGGTTCGTGCAATATTACACTACGGTGCTTCCTCGCCAGCTGAACTTGGCTTGACGCGCTACCGCGCGTCTAGATGTTCTTGAACATTTGACTAATAAGTATTGTCATTGTCTATTTTTCGTCTTCATGTCGCGTGTACTTCACGTAACTTTAATAAATCGTGGTAGGGGTTAATTTGTTTTATAATAAACGTTATGTTTTCTATAAAATAAATTACGGTGTGTAGTTTGCCCCTATGTATAAATAACCAACTTTCTCCGCAGCTGTTCTAGCAAAATGTGTAACATTCCTACGCAATGATTTAAGGGTTTTGTCGCTAAAGTGACGTCACTCGACAACAATTAAAAAAGCTTACAACCAAATAAATAAAAAGCTATAAAAAACTCTTTTAAGTCGGTAATATTCGTTTTAACGTGTGTGTTAACTAGACCGATATAACAAATCGATTGTTTATCGATTGATTATCTTTCCCTTTTCATGAAAAGTGATATACTAGGATGGAGGATTCATAAATACAAACAAACATACATATACCGCTAAAAGCATAACCCTTTCAGTTTTACCGTAGGCGGATAAACTAAGTACTTATGTACGCACTGTTACATCTGTTACATAAATTAAGCATTTAAATACTAATTGATTGAGCGCTTACCTCAGTTGAAGTTTTAATTCACAGCTAAACTTAGATTACTTCAATTATCCGGGAATAGTCAAGGATTAATTAATAAAGGAAAGAGAGATCCTCTAAAAACTTTATTAAGATTAATAAAAATTTAAATTAGTGCTAAAAAGCTTTTGGTTTCTTTAGAGGACTATTACTACTAAGTATTTGTTGAGTTTTATTTTTACTCTAAAATTATTTTTAAGTATTCGTTGTGGTCAAAAAATTAATTTTATTATCATCAAATAACGGATAATTTTAATAAAATTTTATCCAACATCTAAGCCAGACTAAATTACGAGGAACTTGACGGTCATTTTTTCTCACAGTAATTAATTCATGTGAATAAAACCATACTATCCTTACTAATATTATAAATGTGAAAGCGTGGATGTTTGTTACGCTTCCACGCAAAAACTACTCGACCGATCATCATGAAACTTTGTACACATATTCTGGGAGATACTAGAAGTAACATACGATACTTTTGATTAAAAAAGGAATTTTTTTTATAACGCGAGCGAAACCGCGGGCAACAGTTAGTATTATATAACTAATTGAAATTGTAATTTTATTACACATAATATGTATCTGATGCAACTATAACTACTGTATGAATTTCCTACAGGAAATGTAAACAATGAATCTTTTGTCATCAATCAAAGTAATGAGCTTTTAGTACTAATATAGCGGCTGCGTTTCAGACCGTAATTTATTTTGCGTTTCAACTGAATGGCTCACTGTATTTATCTATATCGACTGGCTACATCAGTTTTACGCGTTGATCCAAATATCAGGAAAATGGATTGAGATCTTGCCAATGAATGAATTAAATGTTAAAAATTCTAGCTAATGCATAGCCGTGGAATAATGTATAGTAAAATATTTTCTATCAGGTGATATCGGTAAATAAGGCATACAGAGTAGATCATAGAGTAAAGTACTGGAGTAGATCTTAGGAAATAAAGGAGTAACTCATAAATTCCTCTTCTATCTGCCAGGAATAATGTGCATTTTATTAGTGAAGCAAAATACCAAAGCGGTGAAATAGTATCCGAGTTAACTTTAACTATTATCTTACTAATCTTATAAACGTGAAAGGTTGTGAGTGTGGATGGATGGATGGATGGATGTTTGTTACTCTTTCGCGTACAAACTATTGAATGGATTTTAATGAAACTTTACAATAATATAGCTTATATATCAGAATAACACATAGGCTATAATTTATCCCTGTACTCCCACGGGAATGGGAATTGGGAAGTACGCGGGTGAAACCGCAGGGCGCTAGTTATAAATAATCTTATGCTCTTGTTAGAATAAGTAGAGGAATTATATGAAAGCCTGAAAATATTTCTACACCTTGCAATAAATAAATGATTATTATATTAATATGTATAACTTCATAGTGGGGCATGGGATTATTCTGGTGTAAAATATATAGTGTATACTGAATCAGAATAGCCCAATAAGCCATAGGGATATTAGAACTCGCTCACTTCGAGAAAGAAAATGATCGATTTGTGTCCATACATTCATAAACCGGGCACTGTATCTACTCAGATGACGATCTGGACGTCTGGCCATTCGCCACTCCGTAATGAACGTTATTGGTGTTCAATTGACACGATTATGCTCATAATTGCAACTGGGAACTAGATAGGCAGCTACTAGACCCAACACCGATATGAGACCTTTAAGACATAAGACTATTGACTGGTCATATCTAATAGTATCTCGCCATTGTCTCAGATTTCAAAAATTCGTCCAAGTGTTGCCTATTGCCTATGAGATTCAATATAATGAAGCATAACCTAGAAAGACCGATGACGTGGTAATCTGGCGGGCAAAACATTATAGAGGAATAAGTAGAGAAAATTCAGACGTACTCTGCTAAGAGTGGACTACTCTGGAATGGACAATAATGGGCTAATGATAATGATGAAGGACAATATTGTCCTTATTTTCAGTTCACAGGAGGACACACGGAGGTGCTCCGGATCTATAAGCAACAGAGCACATCGACGGCTAGTCAGTCCCTCAGGGGACCGACGCTACCTGCACAAAGGGGTTGACTCGCACCACAGAACAACCCCTCCGAACATTGGGACAGTACAATGAGGCGAGGTGGGAGTACTCGCCCTGCTCTTCTTATAAGATGGTGCTGGCTCACCCTGGGCTACTGAGCCCCACCACCACAACAAGGCCTGAACCAAGGTGGGGATACAGGATCTTGCCTTTATTTTCGAATCACAAACTTTGACAAAAGATGCTTGAAACATGCAGCTTGAAGGAGCATGGAGGTACATGCGCCATGCTTATCCCGAGTGGTAATCCGGCAGTTAATAAAAAGTGTATATAATTTACCAATAAGTTCTGTCACATTAATTCCGATCTACGCCTACCGTTATCGAGGCCGTTACGAATTACATGTTACGCTCGATGTTATATTAAAACTGAAAGTCCACTTGCATAATTGTCTCTGAGGTAAATTACAACAGAAAGTAAATTTACTATCTATTACTATTTCTAGTGGCACAGGTTATGCAATTGAAATCAATAATAAGTAAGTACTTATTTAATTTAACGATGATGAAGTTGTCTATGTTTCGGATATGATAAGAACAGACATTTCTTGTTAGATAGCTCATCTACTGTGGAACGTTCTACGATATTATGTACTAAGTAAATAAATTATATTCCGATATTTATGTGTGTTTTAATAATCTAATATATAAAATTTCCCTGTCACAATGTTAGTTACCGTACTCCTCCGAAACGGCTTGACCGATCATTATGAAATTTTATATGCATATTCAGTAGGTCTGAGAATCGGCCAACATCTATTTTTCATACCCCTAAGTGATAGGGGTTGTTCACCCTTAAAATTTTTTTGTTAATTTTTGGACGAAATTTTTTGTTTTTATTTTCTTATAATCTGGCATTGAAAAATACATACAACCCTAAATTTTTACTTTTTTATCACCAACCTCTATTTTTTTATAGCGATTTTAGCAGAACGAAGTCTGTCGGGACAGCTAGTAAGCATGTAAAAGTCAATCTACGCATTAGTATCTTAACCACTATTTACCTACACTAGAGACTAGTGAATATCTGAAGAACGTACACTAATAATTATTGAGCTAATTTTATTTCGTCTTCATCATCATCAGTCTCTATCCAACCACTGCTGAACGTAGGTAACGAACCTCCCTCAATGAACTCCATACCGCCGATCCCTTTTCACTTGTATCAAACACATCTTGAAAATGATACCTTTAGGGCCTGTTTCACAATCTCCCGTTAAGTTCCCTATAGGCTATAGGGAACATATTTGACAGATGTTTGACAGATAGAGTATGGAGTATCTGTCAAACATCTGTCAAATATGTTGCCTATAGCCTATAGGGAACTTAACGGGAGATTGTGAAACAGGCCCTTAAAGTATTTTAATTGTATGTTAATTTGAAAAGAAAATAAGCAAGTTAATTACATAAGTACACTATTTATTCTTTTAATATGATTATCAAAATCCTAGTGATTTAATCTGAGTATAAAAATGTTGTATGTGTAGTTATATAGGTTGGCGATAAAGGGTTCAGTAACCTAGCTATCGGTCGCACCGGCACTGCAGACCGCAGCAAATGACTACTACAATAACATAACAACACTACGCTTATACATTATGTGATTGTGTATATAATACATTAAATATTTTATATGTATATTTTTATGTTGTTAGGATTATTTGCTCGATTTTGAGTATGATTACAAATTTTCGCGTTTCATCTATCCACCAATAGATGGCGCTGTACGAAATAGATTCGTACGCGCAATAGAACTTGTAAGACACTGTGCGATACTTTTAGCTAACTTCTCGTTAAGTTAAATTGTATGGTCAAATGATTGGTAACAGTCTAATAAGAAGACGTTAATAGAAGAAGTAGATACACCGTATGATGTCAGATCTTAGATTTCTTCGGTTCAGCCACCAGTTTTCCAGTTTTGTTTTACAATATTCCTTTAGATTACCAATTTTGAAGCGGCAAGTGAAGATATGACATCTCATATAAGAATTTGAGGACGAAAATGTAAGAAGTAGACAAAAATTATAGTAAGTGATGTCGCGGATCCATCTGCATTGGTAAGACCGTTTAAAAATTAGCAAGCTTTTTTCCGTAAAGCGACAGTTTATCTCGGATAGTAATCACACTGTCTGTCCTATCGTACGACGTAAGTGTTTAGTATTAGGATACTAATTACTGGCAAGCACACCTACTGGTACCTTCCACCTCGGGATTAACTTCAAACTTTGTAAGTCTAAGTTTCTTTTCAACAATCGCAAGAAATTGCTTATTATTTAACAGTGAATTCTAATTTTTTTCATCCGAATGTGCGGCATGAACCCGCCACAGGAACGAGTCACACAAGGAGTAGTGGAAGTTAAACTCCTGCTGGCAGAGAGTAACCACCAATTATCTTCATCCAAAGATGAAGCCAACCGGCTCGCTATAGGCAGCGTAGTTCTAACTGAAAAAAAAACAGCTTTTTATTTGTTTTACCATCAAATTCAAGGCAATTCTAATCAAAATAGTGTTAATCATGTGCGAAAATAAAAAAGCTGAGAATTTGAATGGTCATAGCTATTTGACCATCTGGGTTTGATTTTTGTTTTATCCCAGAAATTATCCTCTGCAATTCTACTACTACTAAAATCTCCTGGTACTGGACAACACACTCAAGTTACTTTAAAATGGGCGAGCTACATTGCAAACCGTAACAGCAGCTAGTCTTATTCTGATGACAATATCTGAATACATATTATAATTTGTGCTCATAATTGTTACAAGATCTACCATGGAAACCTTCAAGGAATAAACAAACTATAAAACTACTTTAACGTATTATGTTATCAAGTTGTGCACTGAGAACAATCGTAATATTATTGATAAGATAAATCTTATAACATCAATTAACTATTTATCAAGAGAATCTATTTATAAATTCACAGCGTTGCTCATTGCTCATACGATAGAATTTATACCTACCCACGGAACGTCGTAAACTTTGAAGATATTATTCTTTTATTTTTTTCATAAAAAGAAATTAAATATTAATATATTTATAATTTATATATCCTTTTTTAGAATTACTAAGAAAAAATAACAATATGAATCTATTTTACTCTTTATATAATTTTATTCCCATATTCTAACATAACATAAACATTACTATCATCATCATCATCGGTCTTTATCCGTATATCCACTGCTGAATATCGGCCTCTCTCAGTGAACTACAAAACGACCGAACGTTTGTCACTAGCATCTACATAATACAAGCCATAGCAAGCATTATTTTGATGAATTTTTAACAATAATTTTTAAGAACCATGAATTTGGGCGACAAAGTCAATTACATATTTGTTTTCTTTTAGTTTCAAGTTTGGAACCTGGGCCCAGTTAGACACAGTCTTCACAATATAAGTTCAGGAGTCTAAGGAAAACCTTGCGTCAAAAAAAACATAGGTCTACCTCATCTAAAGTCTTAAGTGAACAGTAGAAAGATTCGGCTACTGGCAATGATTATGATATTTTATGATTTATTTTAAATACCTATTAATTATTATGCTACTAAATATAATATAATGTTTGGCCAACAATTTGAGAACAGCAAAACTAAATTACAGCTTACAGTATAATCATATTATAAACTTGTGTTACATATAAAATCATTTAGTAAGTACCTAATAAAGCTTAAATATTTGTTCAAGTGTTTTCTTATCAACAGTGTACGCTGTTCAGATCTTCAATGAGGCCTTTATGACTGCCTCGCCTACCCTACCGGATATTAATCGCTTATAACTCGTTTGTTAAGTTATACTATGTTTTCGTTCTGTCTTCATAAGTTACCTATCAAAGTTTTTATGAGTATAATAATAATTAATATCATGTATCATATAATAGCACTGGTTTTATTAATAATTCATTTTACCATTTATATCGATGGAACCTCTTAAAATAACGGAAATTTGTAACCATTTTGTATGGAAATATTTTTTATCTTGTGTTTTTTTATTATCTACAAATTAACTTATTGTAAAATGTTACTGTACCTACCATTTATTTTTGTTTCAATAAATGTTTGGCAAATATATAATAAAATCTCATTTCCAAGAAGAAGAAAAAAATGTCAAATACATTCCGTTATACAAAATGGTTCTTATATGGCAGGTTCATAAAAAATGGATTTAATATTTACAATAAAGATATTATATCTAATCTGTAAGTATGTGAATAAATCGCCTAAAAAAACTAGTATACAATTATTTGTATATTAGTTTTTTTAAGTGACTTTGTATTATTATAGATAATTCAATCCGTTATATGCAGTCAATATACGCTAGACATGTGACAGTTGACAGTTGACAGAAGATAGAATGTTTATCAGAAATGTACAAATGTATGCTCACGACAGGCGGATTTGAATAATTTATTTTTATCAAGTCAAGGTCAGAAATTCACATTTGTATTTTAATCAGTTAGACCCCCAAGCTACATGGTAACATCTCAGTCGGTATCGAAGGCGTCACACACTATACAACATGGCATCGGTTTTACTAAAAGTTCTTAAATCCGAAGTAAGTTTCTAAGTATATATCTGTGTTCGAATTTAAAATAGAAACCCTGTTGTAGATTTCCTTCGATTCAAAAATTGATTCCTTTCGCTCAGGATTTAATAATATTCTGAATAAATAACACTTGTTTTTCTAGTTTGTTGGGAATATAAGGCAAATACATACACTACACGCCAATTTGGTATTTAAACTGACTACATTATTCATACCTTTTCCACTTTTGCTGCGCAGTTGAATGTTTATTGTTTGCAGTTTCAACATGATCTAGCTACTCAATAATTCACTTGATGTTTTTCAATTTTTAGGAAAATTTAAAAAATCAAAGCACAAGAATCTTAACTAAACATACTTGGTTATATGTGAAGCTATTTTTCTGTTAGTTATTATCCATGCAACATGTTACATTTACTATGTATGCACACTATATAATATTCGCACATACCACTCTTATATATTATATTAGTGTTTTTTTGCAATGCTATTTGTTCTTTAGAAAGAAAGATAAACACCTCCAACCTAGTTCTGTACTCCAGTCCCTTACATGAGCTCTATTGATTTATTTATTTGTTATGTCTACATACTCAGTAGCGACTAAATCTTATAACAAATGGCCCAGGCAACCTGTCAATAAGATCTATTACAGTCTTACCATTGAAACATGGCAAAGGCTTCAATACTTCGCTCCACTTACGTTAGATACAGACTTAATTATGATTTGTAGAATATGACATGAGTAAATGGATGGATAGTTCTAGAACCACATAGACTAGCAAGAAAGTTACAATAAAAAAATATAGTATGATAATATAGTAATTTATTACAGTCGCCCCTGCTGTTACGATCATACAGCAGTGCAGCACCGACCACTAAACTCTACATTGATGGACAATTTGTTGAATCTAAAACCAGCAAATGGATAGATCTTACAAACCCAGCTACGAATGAAGTTATTGGCAGGTAATTTCTTCAAGTTTTTATACCTAACCTAAACCTCTACACAGGTGGCAGAACATATTATTTTAAAGAAGTGGCCGAGAACTTTATGATTATCTGTATTACAATGACATAATAATCAATCACCTATTTATAAGTTGTATCAGTCATCAATATTAAGGATAAGATAAAAGAATAAATCTTCAGGTGAAATAGCATTATTGTGTTTCGGAGAAAAGAGCAATACAGACAAGATTCATTACTGGCATCGGTACCTTGAATCTTATCTGAGGATAGGCAATGCAAGTGTTGCCTGGTCTATTTCCAGGTAAACTAATTTATGTCCATGGGAAACATACCACAAACAATCATACTTACCATGAGATGGCATGTCTGACAGTGCCTATTGTACTAACACATTAAAATATCTTTTAGCAGTAAGTCTTAGTTACTGTTTAAAGTGTTCAGAATTTTAATGAACTCGTAGCATCTCAATGAATGACATATTCATGATTATTCCATCTCGGCTCATGTTATATTATAATATAGTGTTAATCAAGAATTTAATAGCTTACTGCAAACTTTATTATTATACAAGCTATTTCCGGTTATTTGAGACCTATCCACTTTTTTCTTGCTTGTGAATGCATCATTACAGCAAAAATTATTCTGCATAGACTCTTCCATGCATGATGCATAAATTGGTGTGGCTTTCTGTGACTTAAATTACTTCATATGAACATATCTGCAATGCGCAAGTCTTACCGCTAACTTAACAGATTGCTATGTTGCAGAACAATAATGAACATGGTAATATTCCCATTTTAAGAAGTTTTAATAGGTAGGAATTATTGCATAATAAAGGTATATTAAATAAATCAGTTATATTCTATGTGTTATTTTCATTGTATCATATCAAAAAAATGTTTACATTTAGATAAAATGTGTGATGTAAGATATCAGAATTCAGATCTATAAACACTTTGTTTAAATACACCATTTAGCTTATCAAAATGACACACATAAGTACAAATGTTCCATTTTAATTATTGTACGTAATTTATTATCTCCACATGTGATTCCCACTCTTGGGCTACAAGTTTCAGTAATTATTAAGCTACAAGAAAATATGTCTAAGAACTTGTTTATTCCAATTTAAATGGTGTTCTATTATATAACCAGTTAATAAATGCCAATAATATATGCAAATAATTATAACAACCGGTCTTGGTTTGACGCGATTTGCCGCGCCCCCGTCTGCATACTTTACTATTTTGCTTGCTATTTTATTAATATTTCAGTGGGTAAGGTAAGGTTAGATCAGCCGTGTAATTACTGGAAATTTAACCTATCACCTTTTCTATCATTGAATATGTTCTATCTATAAACTATGACACATATTTATAAGAGAGAAAGAGACGGTGGAATAAGTGTGACAAGGTGTGACAAAGGCGGGAAAAGCCTATTTCGTGACGTTACGATAATTGTAAACCCCGGTTATAAATAGGCAAGTGGCTCCACTGATAGTTTGATAGTTCTGTATTTCCAAGTAACATAAAGATAGAGTATGGAGTATCTGTCAAATATGTTGCAGATAGCCTATTGGGAACTTAACTGGAGATTGTGAAACAGGCCCTAAGAATTTATTAATAGCTTTAACTGTCTATAATCTCATTAGTGTTTAAATTTAGCAATATACATATCAAATATGACGTAACAATTTATTATATCAAGGATTCCAGTTATATTTTTTTTGTGAATACACTTCAGTAAACTGTATTTTCTTAATTTACAATACTTAGTGTATTGCCTAATTATACGGTTTCATTTGAAGTACTTAAATGTCGGGTGATTTGTATTGTAAATGAAATGTAACTCAGAGGTGACTACATAAAAATGGACTTTAATGCAGAGGTCAAACAAATTTACATGAAGTATATGTTAAATGGGTGAATCAAAGTCTTCATGTAGAGTTGATTTGATTGATGGCTTCCAAAATAGCCCATACTTTCATACTTTTATTATTGAAGCTATAAGATATTTTTATAGTCCGTCTGCTGCTGAACAGTTTCCTTTTATAGCATAAAGGAGCAAAGGAACAGTCGAAGCCATTTGCCGACAATTGAGACTTATAAACATCCACACAACGAGAGTTTATATAGATGCGTTGCCCTCTTTTTTCCTATCCACCACCACCGTAAACTCATGAACCGCACGAAACGCGACTGCATAGTTATCACTTTACGCCGGTATCATGAGAGTGAGAGGTACTTTCACGGTCGTGCCGGGTTTTAAAGCAGCAAACTACGTCTCACAATGAACGCCAAGATGGTTTATCTCTTGTTATTTGCATCCAAAACAACGCGGAAAAACCACGGACATCGTTTTCACCCCAGGTTAATGGCCGACTAACACTTCGTCTACCTAAAAGTAGGGGATGCTTTTTCCAAAGTTGTTCACCAATGCTTCGATATCGTTTTATTGGTAGAGTCGCTGGAGGATTTGCCGGAGATGCTGCACAGTCTAAATGAATCCTTCCGACGTTTGGGCCTTGGGACTAGCTTGGACAAAACGAAAGGTTTTTTAATGCGTGAAAAATTACCTAGACAGTTAAATTTGACGCGTCTTCGTCGATATCAGTTTCATAGCGGCTTTTATTTTCTAATACCGACTGGTGGAGTGGTGGAACTATTGGACTGTGGACACTTTACGCAGCGGTCGCTGGTTCTAATCCCGCCAAGTGCAGATAATTTGTAATATGAACTAGGCCCCCTTTAACCCATCGGGGGCCCTGGGCACAAGGGTAATAGAGCCGCGACATAATATGTATCTAATAATTTAAACATCTTAGGCTTAAATTGTGGACTAGAAAGAGTAATCATATCATAATCATTAGGGCACTTAAGTATTCTAATCAGCAATCATTGTTTAACTTCCTAAAATTATCACTAGATCATAATATCTATTCTGGTATAAATGCCGGGGCCCCAGGGATGGGACCCTGGGCAGTTGCCCAGACTGCCCAATGGGAAAGACGGGCCTGAATATGAATGTAGATGTCTGCACTGGGTCATGGATGTGTGTATATGTTTTATATAAAATTCTTCAATCTATTTTCATTTCTAGTAACACAAGTACTTACCAGCTTACCACAGGGCTAGGTTGACGTGCTGTGATTGTTTATAGCATGTCTTAAATCATTATCTCTGTATATTAATTATACGTATTAATATTAAAAAGTGTTATTCATATGTTTTTTATATTATTTTCAGGGTTCCCGAAGCAACGCCCAGTGAATTAAAGACAGCATTAGACTCCGCCAAGAAAGCGTACAAATCATGGAGTCAAAGTACTATCATGACCCGCCAACAGCTGATGTTCAAGTAATATATTTTAGACATATCTATCTATTATATATAATTCCAGTCACGATGTTTGTCTCATGAACTCCAAAACTACTGAACTGGTTTTAATTCTTTTAAAATGTGTGCGTATCTCTAACTTAAAAAATATGATAGTTTATTTCTCGAATTTGAGATAAAATAAGTAGGAACAAAAAACTGCCAAATCTCTTTGATTGAACAAAGTATGTTGGGTCCGCTAGTATTTATATAAAATGGAAACGCAACTTAAAAGTTGACTTGGTTAAACAGCAGTAGGTCTTGTTAAATGTCATTTTTATATAAATATCATCAATTAAAGCAGTCATTAGCATCAGTAACCGTAGACGTGATCATCATAATGTTATTCCATATTATACTATGCGATATCTGGCCACTGGTAGACGTTAATTACTTTTGAAGAATGCCAAAACGACTGATCCATTTTCTTTCATATCCGACTTGCACCGGCCACTGAAAGGAGATATTTGGATATTGACCAACCATCAAGATAACCAACAATCAAATTATAAATGAATAAGTAAAGGAAAATCTAAAATTAAATTTATTTTTGACTTTTGTTACTTAGATTTGCCCGCCTGTTACGAGAGAACCAGAGCAAGCTAGCGGCGAAGATCACGGAGGAACAGGGCAAGACGATAGCTGACGCTGAGGGCGATGTGTTGAGAGGCATCCGTGAGTACCACTATTTATAATTAGTGTAAGACGGAGGACGTCAAGGGACTCACTAAATGATACATTCGATACGATCTGAAACAGATCCGGTACCGTCAAATATTTATATAGGTAGGTAGGTAGAATAATTTGCTTAAGTGTAGTTTTGACAAAGAATTCAAACGTACATAGAAGCACAATTCTTAACGATTTTTTTTGCCGACTTTATTGAGGACATGTCCCCAGTTCGCGCTCACTCGCTCTCGTAGGCTCATATGCTGGGGACATCGCGGTGTCTCGTCACGCCACCAAGCGGACGTTTACATCGCAAAGTTTGTCCTCAAAGTGCCCATAAGAACTGTCCTTCAATCTACGTCTGAATTCTTTGGTTTTGATGAATTTTATAGCCTTCTTCTAATTTTGACTATGTTAGTTCATTGTTTTTTTTTTTTTTTTTACTTGGAAGTCGTTTTTATATTTTACGTGTACATAGAAACTAATACTTTTGTGAGACGGTTATTAGAACAGAGGACGTAAAGGCGACATACATGTTTATTCGCAACATTGTTTCTACTAGTATTTATCGGCGTCTCCGACTCTACGTTATATAACCTCCCCTCGTTGTGAATTGTACTTACTGGCATCATAGGATACAAGCAATACAAACATATTATATAAATAGCTATAGTATGTTTACTGCAGTACGACCGCGCAAACATTGTGAAAAAAATTGCAACTTTGAATTAAAATCTGAATGAAAAAATGTCTATATATTGTTTTCTTTCATGACTCAATATAGCAGCTGCAAACATGAGCAACTCCCACTAAGTAACATTTTTAATTATTTCGTAAAATTTCAGAAAGCGTTGAACACTGCTGCAGCATAACATCCTTGCAACTGGGGGACTGCATCCAGAACATAGCCAAGGATATGGACACACACTGCTACAAAGTGCCGCTGGGTGTTGTTGGAGGTGAGGATAATGATCAGAGAATAGGAGATAAAAGAAAGGAGATTAGGATCACGGATATATGTTATACATACCTCAGATCATATCTCAGAAGCCGAACCTAAAATGAGATCTATTAAACCAGAACTTCTGTAATCCTAGTCTGCTAATGCCATAAGTGGTTGTCCGAGATTGCGAATACCTGGTTCTTTGTCTATGGACAGATATATATTTTTGACGTGACAACGTCTTATATTTCCTTGGAACCGGCAGCACGCATGAAAAAACATGACTCATGCGGTGTTACCTCGCTCTAAGGCGTTCCATTTAAGGCTTGAAGTGCAAGCGAAAACACGGAATGAACAATACGACAAAGAGGCACAATCGGCCATCAGTATTTTCTTATGACGTTGTCACGTTCAACTATCGTCAGTAAACCGACTTTACAGACAACCGATTTTTTTAAATGAGTTTTTCTCTTCGAATTGTTAGCCATAAATTTTCAAATCGGATCAGTAGTTCAGATGATAACTGATGTAATATTTTTAACGAGGGTGTGTCTTGCCCCACCAGCGGAGTCTAGTAGAAGTACTCTAATAGAAGTGTCTCAGTCAAAACTTTCTAGTTCTGGACAATTTATTAGTGACAATTATTTGATCACTTAACAAATAAATACTTTAAAGGTTTCTTGTGCTAGTGATTAAAATAATGTCTCTTGTTACAGGTGTAGCGGCTTTCAACTTCCCAGTAATGATTCCCCTATGGATGTTTCCACCCGCGCTGGTGACCGGCAACGCCTGCATTATCAAGCCGTCCGAACAAGACCCAGGAGCCACCCTCATGATGATGGAACTTATGGAGGAAGCCGGTGCACCACCCGGACTTGTTAATGTGTGTATATTTTAATCAGCTTGTAAATATGTATGAAGAATTATGTCTATATCAGACTGCTATTAATATAATATAGTCATGACATAAATTAACTATTTAATTATTATAAACAATTTTAATTTAAAAAAAAAATTGACTTTGAAGTATGGAAAGTCAAGCAATATTTAAAGAATGATATTTGGCTCATGCTTAAATAATGTAACATTAAAGAAAAACAAATTAAAAAGTAAGATAGAACTAAAAAAATTAAGTACTTAAATTTTACGAAGATGTTTTTTATGCAAGCCCCAAATTAAAAAACCTACAATTATAAATTTGGGGCAATATTTTGATTCGTTTTAAACTATACAGTGTTTTTTCGAGTAGTTTTTGAGTGTGAGAGTATGGAACTGACAAAAAAAGTAAAAAAAAAGTCATATAAATATCTATTTGGTCAATCAGTGACATTTAACTTTGGATCAATCGAATCAAATGTAATCATACGTCAATCATACGACTACTTAGTAGCTTTTTGAGGGTCAATAAAATGTGGCTGACACAGGTGGTACACGGGACCCACGACACGGTGAACTTCCTGTGTGACGAGCCAGACATCAAGGCCGTGTCGTTCGTGGGCGGGGACGCCGCCGGGAAACACATATACAGCCGCGCCTCTGCCGCAGGTACGGTGTTCCAGAAGGTTCTTTTATATTGTAGAAGATTCTAGTACATTCCAGTTCCACTTCACTGAAAAATTTAAAACACTGAAATAGCGAATTATTAATTAACGTTCCCGAAGATTTTTACAGAGTATAACTTTTTAACGAATTGCTATAACTCCTAATTATAAGGGTTTCAAGGATAAAGCAGTTTTTACACTGACATTCACCAATGCATTCTATAATTCAGTATTAATATCATAAGGCCTTTGAACTGCCACAATAGATCAAGCATATTATACTTACTGAAATACAGTTAAAATAGAAAAACAAAATGCTTAATACAAGTTTTATAATCTATACTAATATTATAAAGAGGAAATATTCGATTGTTTTTTTTTTTGATAATTTTGTTTGCATTGAATAGGCTTCGAAACTACGGGACCGATATGAAAAATTCTTTCACTGTTGGGAAGCTACACTATCCCCCGTGAGCATAGGCTATATTAAATTTTCAAAAAAGTTAGGGACCCGTTTTAAATCTTAGTTAACGCAGGCAAAACTGCGTGCAAAAGCTAGTATGGTATAAATGCAATATGGTGTGTTATGTAAATGATTAATTTCCACTTAATATTATATTGCTTGTCTTGAGTTTATAAGAAGAGGGTTGGCCTCTTCTTGTCCAATGAAAAAGTCCCTATCGAAACCCTGATTATTGAAATCCTTATTTTTGTTTTTAACAATTTTTCAACAGGCAAACGCGTCCAGTCCAACATGGGCGCTAAGAACCACGGGGTGATAATGCCCGACGCGAACAAGGAACATACACTCAACCAGCTAGCGGGAGCCGCCTTCGGTGCCGCGGGACAGAGGTGTATGGCTCTCAGCACTGCTGTCTTTGTTGGTCAGTACAAAAAGATAATAATAATTGTAAGAGATTATCTCCTCGAAATGAGGCGAGGAGGGTATACAATAGATACACGTTATATAGGCTACATTAATAAGAGTTGTTAAACCTCTCCCGCTCTTAGCTCTTTTATCAATCAACCTAATAATTTAACAAAGTTATAATTTTATTAGAGTTTGGTTTTTTTATTATGGCGTTGAGAAGCAAAAATACAGATTAACAGTATTCTAAACTTTTTAAATTTTACTGCTTTATTAGATGACAGTGGTAATTATACATGGCGTTAGTAAAATCGTTGATTCTAAATTATAAAGTTCTCATATTAAGTTGCAACATTATACTTCTATTAAATTTTTATAATGAACCTGAAATAGTATTTCTGTAGACCTTGTACTCTTATTATAAACAAGCGCAAGTTTCAGGGTCGAGACATTTGTAAACAAAGTCACAATATTGAGCTCCGCGAAATATAAGTGAAATATATGGTAAATATCTCGTTTTAAATAATGTTAGTAAAATAATATTCCGAACGTACGCGATAGGTAGGACCAAGCGATAGCCGCGTAAGTCGGGTACAATTTTGCATATAAATACGTATAAAGATTGTGTAGGTAATCGGGACCCCGGGGTCTCAAATAAAAAAAAAACATCACAGACCAAATTTTTTTTTATGGTCGCTTGATGAGTTAAGTTTTTCTTCTTCTCACGTAAAATTTCATATTTTCTTGTTTTTTTACATGGCTAAAATTAACGATAAATCAATTAGGTGCACTGCATACGCATTCCGAAGGTATTTCACGAGGAATACCTTCGTACTTGTCGTAAACCGAACGCTGATAGAGAGGAGTTGGAAATTAAAAAACCGCGTAAAATGGGATAGCGTAAGTTGGGGTACTGTAATTAAAATAATCACGTTAACTTAAAATTGTTAAATATCAGTTTTATATACTACCAAAAAAATCGTCTATGTATAGCAACATATCATAATATTGGCGTAATATTCAACAGGAGAAGCGAAAGACTGGATACCCGATTTAGTGAAGCGCGCTCAAGCTCTGAAGGTGAATGCTGGCCATGTTCCCGGAACTGATGTTGGTCCCGTTATCTCTGTAAAAGCTAAAGAGAGGATTCTCAGGCTGGTCGAATCAGGTAAATTTTATATTTGTAAAGAGAAAATACAAATGAATACAGTTTTAAAACCTAGATATAACTTTAAATATCAATTAAAACAACAGACAAACTATTTTCTAGGCATACAGTTTTATAACATACCTTCAATATTTTACACTATTTATGTTAAATTAATTCCATAATTTATTATAGGAGTCAAAGAAGGCGCAAAACTCGTGTTAGACGGCCGTGGAATTAAAGTGTCTGGATTTGAAAAGGGTAACTTTGTTGGACCGACCATCCTTACTGATGTCAAGCCAAATATGGAGTGTTACAAAGAAGAAATCTTTGGCCCAGTTTTAATTTGTCTCTTCGTTAACACATTAGATGAAGCCATTGAAATGATAAATGCTAATCCCTACGGAAACGGTACAGCCATATTTACGACGAACGGTGCGACTGCAAGGAAGTTTTCATCAGAAATTGACGTTGGACAAGTTGGAGTAAATGTTCCCATTCCAGTTCCACTTTCCATGTTCTCTTTCTCCGGTTCCAGAGGCAGCTTCTTAGGCACCAATCACTTCTGCGGAAAACAGGGTATTGACTTCTATACAGAATTGAAAACAGTTGTGTCATACTGGAGACAGAGCGATGTATCTCATTCAAAGGCTGCCGTTTCAATGCCAACTCAACAATAATGTTATGTATAAAAATATCGTGCCGCCATTATTTAGGTTTAAGAGATCAAAAGCATTTATATTTTTTGATTTTATTTTTCATCAGGTCTTCCAATATATTCTATTTATAGATAAATGTTATTTTTGTTACAAATATATGTATAATACTCATTGTTAATCAAATAAAATTATTTCAAATTACTATATACTTATCATTTATTTCCCTTAAGACTGGCACCAATGGTAATGCGACTCTACTTATTTGTTCTGGACCTGGCAACGCAAAGAGTCATGGCGCCAACAACAACTAAACATTCGTCATTCTGCATAATATTATACAAATACTTTTGATAAAAAATATAATAGTGGCAAATCTTGAAATTTTCATTTAGTCATTAGTGTCGTGAAAGTATAATAGAATTTCTGATACAAAAAAAGATTTTTTTTTGAGTTTTTTGTTGAGCAAAATTTTGCTGGTCAGAAAGAAACATACATTGAAAAAGAATACGGGAAAATTCTAGCTGAAGTATTGAAATTAGACACTCTAAAGTTTTTACTTAATACCTATTGCTTTATAGAAAAAATAAATATATACTAAAGCGTAGTGTTTATATACTCTTTGAAATATACAAAACATGCGCAAGAGCAGACGTCAATTTGACAATTTTGACATTGGCATCTCATACTGATTTTAAAATTTAAAAACAGAAAACTCGAAAGCCAAACAATAAACACAAAAATAGTAAACAAAGCAGCAAGTAGCAACAAATTTTTATAACTTCTATCTACTTTATCTAATGGCGAGACACTTGTGAGTGACAAACATATCGGAACTAAATATAATATGTGTAATTATATACAAAGAGGGAACAAATCGATGATGTTTTGTAAACAGTCATTGTTTGATACGATTTGCTGGTTTGTTTGAATCGCATGACATCATAAACTGATGTATCATAAGTTTCCTGTCCCATTACTGTGAGCCGCGAAACAATGGAACCAACACGCATCTTAATGTCCTTTAGAAGAAACTTTGCAGTCATAGTTTTGTTTTTATCATATTGTACCTGCTTGACTCCGCAATGTAGAGACGAGAAGGGAGATCCTGTAGATTGGTAAGATCATCATATTTGATTTCTATTTTTTAAAATGTTATATGGATATGGAAACTGGCAGATGTACCACCCGATGGTAAGTGGTTGACAACTCCTGAACATAAATTAGTTTACCTGGAACTAGCCAAGTAAACTCATTTATGTATTGCCTATCCTGAGACATAAAATGTACAGGCCAATAAAACAGTGCATGTCATGAACTTCTCTATGTAACACATCAAAGCTCTTCACGGGTGAAACAAGTAAGTTGGTGGTGCCATGCAGCCTGGAGCATAGCACCACATAACCCTACCTCAATACACATATACAGTAGTAAGCACTGCATTAATGTACTTTACTTTTGAGGCATTGAACGGGTGCAAAAAGTTTGCACTTGAAGCAAAATAATAAAATGATTAGTAACTTTTAATTATAATATTTTTTTCTTCAAAATGCTATGAGACAAAGGACTGCAGAATGAACAGCAACAATGATGTTATCAAATAAAGTATAAACTATGATGACTCATAATGTTTTTCTTTTCATTACTTAGTAATATTATTGTGCAGGACGACGCCGAAGACACCGCAATTAATATGTAAATATAGTTTAATAGTCAATAGTTTGATAGGAATGTAAATATTAACTCGATTATTTACTTAGAGACATAAGATTTACTTTAATACTTTTCATATAGTAATAAGTCCTATAAGAATTGTCACTTTAATTACATTAGAATGTGTTAGAATCACATTAGAATCACATAAAGTTATTTAGAATGCGAGATAATCATATTAGAATCTTATAAACTCAATTAGATTCAAAGAGATTCATACAAAAGCCTTTAAAACTAATTAGAAAGTGTAACTACGTAAGTTTCTACTAGGGGCCGAAAAGTAGTCTCGCCCCGACTCGGTTGTACGCCAACCGAGGTTACCTCATAGCTTGTTGTCCCGCTCCTTTTCCGTATGTGTAAAAGAGATGCCAATATGTATGGGAATTTTAAATGTTTAATTTAACCATGTTAATGATTGTTTTTGTTGATAATAATGTGTTATTTAGTTAGTTCATTGTTTAAAGTTTCATATTTAATAGAAAGTTTATGATATTGTTAATTATTTCTATAAGAAAACTTGATGTAAAGAAATTGTACTGTTAGAAAAGATAGGCTATACTGTAAGAGCGAAAGGCATATAGTTAGATTCTTATTGGTAAATTGTATAACTATTCTGATTGGCCAACCAATAAGAATGTAGATAACTCTTACGCAGGATTCATATAAATATTGGGTCGATTTTAAGGATCGACATTCAGTATTCGGCAAGAATAGTATGGAAGAACACTAAGAAGAAAATAAAGGAAGAAATTCTGAAGGACTAATTCTTGTTTCAATTCACTCGTCCTGTTTCAATTCTCCAACCCAGCAACAAGTGTGCCATAGCGCACATTTATGGTCCTTCGGTCGCCGGATTGTAGAGAAGAAAGAAGCGGAATCCCTGCTCGTCGTCAAGAGTGAAATCCCTGCTCGTCGTCAAGATTGAAGAAAATACTCGCCGTCAAGAGTGAAATCCCTGCTCGTCGTCAAGAGTGAAGCGTATACTCGTCGCGAAGTGTGAAATAATCCTCGACAACCGTCCGTGTCGAGTGAAATAGTGTCCGCGTCACCGTCCGCGATCCGCGTCGAGTATATAGCGTCCGCGTCGGGTATATAGTGTCCGCGTCGGGTATATAGCGTCCGCGTCGGGTATATAGTGTCCGCGTCACCGTCCGCGATCCGCGTCGAGTGTATAGCGTCCGCGTCGGGTATATAGCGTCCGCGTCGGGTATATAGTGCGTGCGTCGAGTATATAGCGTCCGCGTCGGGTATATAGTGCGCGTCGAGTAGATAGGGTCCGCGTCGAGTGAACAGTGTGAAATATAGTGTCCTGTATATAGTGAACTATTAATAAGTGACGTTAGTGTATAGTGAATAGTGACTTGTATATAGTAGTGTGAAATTAATTAGTGTTAAGTGTACAGTGTCTGATTGAACTGATCGCCGATTATAGTGATAGTATCGTAGCGAATATGCCGGTCACACGTAAAACCCAACAGGCTATGGGGGCGCAACAGTCTGCGTCCGAGACTGAGCACACGTCATACGAAACCACCGGTTCAGAACGAACGCGAACATCGGGCGACACCACAGGCACCGGTACTACGGAGCAGACGAGTACCACACTTACCACCAGCACCGACGCTACGAAGTCCAACGTCACCGAGAAGCCGGATACTGAATCACAAGCCGATCATCCGCCACGTCCCTCGACTACTGCCAGTCGGGACGCGCCGCCTACAGTTCGCAAAGCGAACACAACAGTTGCTTGTCTACCTGAAGCCGACAAGCATGAAGAAAGGAAACGGGCCGCCTCTGTCAAGTCAACGAAGGCTTACAAGATAGCGAAGGCAAAGGAAGAGTTAGCGCGCCTCCAAGTCGAACTAGCCGCTGCTCGCCTTGCCGTATTGGAAGCGGACTCCGATAATGAAGAAGAAGATGTTGTCTCCGTGTGCTCAAAGATGGAAGCCACCACCACACGGGTCAGCACATGGCTGCAGGCTCAGACAGAGCCACCAGTATTAGCCATCAGCCACGAACCTCATCAGCCTGCCACCACAGAAGAAAGGAACACATTGGGGCAACCGATCAACACTGAAGACAGAAGATGCAACGAACCTGTCATCGTGTCTGAAGAAAGAAGACCAGAGCCACCGAATAAAATAAATGAAAGGAAATCGGAGCCAGCTGTCTTCATGGAAGAAAAATGCAAGTATCCTCGGTCGGAGCTATCACAGCTAACCGAGGCCATCACTCTCGCTGTCAAGTCTGCGCGTCCAAGGCTAATGGAACTACCCGTCTTCAATGGAGCTCATCAAGAATGGCTTCACTTCAAGGCCGGCTATGAAGAAACAGAAAACCTCTATTCGAAGACGGAAAATATCAACAGGCTTCGAAGAAATTTGAAAGGAAAAGCCAAAGAAGCCGTTGATGGTCTGCTTATCACAAACGCCGACCCTGCTGACATTATGAAGACTCTGGAATCGAGATTTGGAAGACCAGAATCAATCGCCATGATGGAAATAGAGACACTGCGCACACTGCCGCGCCTCTCCGAGTCACCGAGGGACATATGCATCTTCTCGACTAAAGTGACAAACGCCGTGTCTACACTGCAAGCATTGAACTGTGTCTACTATCTCTACAATCCGGAAATCGCAAGGGCCATGGTGGATAAGCTAACACCGACACTTAGGTATAGATACTTCGACTACTCTGCAACATTGCCGAAGGACGAGCCAGCACTTCTGAAGTTCGACAAATTCATGAAGAGAGAAGCTGAACTGTGCGGACCATTCGCGCAACCGGAACAAGTGGGTTCACAGCCGCAGCCCACCACAGCACCAAGACGTCATCAGCGAGTGAACCATGTCGCAGAGAAGCAGCCAATAACCAAGTGCCCTGTATGTGAAGCAACAGGACATACAACGAATGACTGCGATAAATTCAAGAAAGAAGATGTTCATGGAAGATGGGACATCGCCAAGAGTCGTCGACTATGCTTCAGATGCCTGCGCTACAGAAACAAGACTCATACGTGTCGTCAACGAACATGTGGCATCGACAACTGTAAATATTATCATAACCGGATGCTGCATGTCACGAAGAATACTGAAAGGAAAGAAGACGACCAGAAGTCAACTGAAGCAATCAACTCTGCCTGGACTTCAGCTACAAGACAGTCTTACTTGAAGATCATCCCAGTCACAGCGTCGGGACCAGCAGGAGCGATCGACACATACGCCCTTCTGGATGATGGGTCAACAGTTACACTCATCGACGAGAACCTGGCTCACCGCATCGGAGCAAGAGGACCCATCGACCCACTGCGCATAGAAGCTATCAACGAGTTAAAAACCTGCGAAAATAAATCAAGAAGAGTCAACATCAAATTGAAGGGAGCAAATGAACATGAAGAGAACATACAAGCTAGAACGGTGAAGAATCTTCATGTGGCCACTCAGAAGGTTCCTAGGGAGAAAATTGAAGAATGTCAACATCTTCAAGACATCAGCGAGTTCATCACGTACACACATGCGAAGCCAGAAATATTAATAGGTCAAGACAACTGGCATCTTCTTCTCACGTCGGCGGTGAAGACAGGAAACAAGGAACAACCAGTGGCGTCACTCACTCCGCTCGGATGGGTTCTCCATGGAAGCCACACCAGAAGCTCATACATTAACTACATTCACCACCTGAGAGAAGATCCAGCTGAAGACAACCTAGAAGACCTAATGAAGCAGTACTTCGCTATGGACTCCCTGTGCATCAACCCTAGGAAACCGAAGACAGATCCAGAAGAGCAAGCCTTACGTATCCTAGAAAAGAATACAGTCCACACGAAGACAGGAAAATACGAGACGGCGCTCTTATGGAAGAAAGAAGATATCAACCTCCCTGACAACTACGAAAACTCGTTGAAGAGGCTCTACAACATTGAAAAGAAGCTCGACCGGGATCCAAAGCTGAAGGAAAAATATACCGAACAGATGGAAGCACTCATCACGAAAGGATACGCCGAGCCAGCTCCGAAGACGAAGAAACCAAACTCAACGTCGCTGACGACGCCACAAGGGACGTACCACCCACCTTCGACAAGAATCACAGATGGTACAAAGGACCAGAGTTTCTCTACGAGCCTGAAGACTCATGGCCGACGGAACAGCCAACTAGTGCGACGGTAGAAGAAACAGGTGAAGAAAGAACTCATCACATCTCAGTCGACGATACTCCGAAGCTATCAGAAGCCCTACCCGAGGTCTCACGCTTCTCCAACTGGGATAGACTGCGCTACTCAACAGCAAGAGTACTCCAGTTCCTTCAACTCTGCCGGTCCACAGAAAAGATAAACTACAAGAGAAACGCAAGAAACTCTGAAGCCGACCCAAGTTGGAAGAAAACCAACAATAAGACAGAAAGAAGACAGCCGCGACAGGAACAGAAGAAAGAAGAAAGAAAATTCATACCAGTTCCTGCAGAGCTCCTGATCAAGGCAGAAGAACTTCTCATGCGGTCTTCTCAACAAGAAGCCTTCACTCAAGAACTACAAGACATAAGAAGAGGGAAGCCCATCAGTAAAGAAAGCCGACTTCATCAGCTGAGTCTAAAATACGTCAACGGGGCCCTCAAGCTAAGAAGCCGCATAGCAGCCATACAAGAAGTATCAGAAGCTCAAAGAAGTCCTATGATCATAGACGGAAATCATCCGACGGTAAAGCTATGGATCAAGAACATACACTGCAAGCTTCATCACGCCGGGGTAGAAACGACAGTCAACGAGTGCCGCCAACAGTATTGGGTTCTCCGTCTACGCCCGATAACCCGCACGATCATAAGACAATGCCTACGTTGCAGAATGAAGACACAAGCGCCACCCTTTCCGAGAACCGGAGACCTGCCATCGTGTCGACTGGCTCATCATCAACGCCCGTTCACATTCACAGGAGTGGACTACTTCGGACCTCTGTCAGTCACCGTAGGTCGCTCGCACCAGAAGAGATACGTCACCATCTTCACTTGTCTGACCACGAGAGCGATACACCTAGAAATAGCCGGCTCACTCAGCAGCAGCTCAGCAGTCATGGCATTGCGAAGAATGATGGCCAGAAGAGGCTGTCCAACGGAGATCTGGTCAGACAACGGAACCAACTTGAAAGCGGCAGACAAAGAACTGCGCCGAGCGATCGACGAATCTACGGCCGAAGAAGCAGCGAAGAGACAGATAAGCTGGCGGTTCATCCCTCCTGGAGCGCCATTCATGGGCGGCGCGTGGGAACGAATGGTGAGATCCGTGAAGACCAGCCTGACGTCGACACTCCACGAGCAACATCCAACAGAAGAAGTACTCTCAACGCTGCTGGCAGAGGCTGAATACACTGTCAACAGTCGACCTCTAACTCATGTATCAGTCGACCCAGAAGACCCAGAAGCTCTGACTCCCAACCACTTCCTATTGGGAGGACCAGGAAGAGTACCAGCGTTCGGACACTTCTCGGAAAAGGACACCATCTCGAAATCCAGCTGGCAAGCCGCGCAGAAGCTAGCAGACACCTTCTGGGAAAGATGGCTACGCGAGTACCTGCCCGAACTCCAAAACCGGCGGGAGCCCCATGGCCGAGGCCCCCCGATACGAGTCGGAGATCTCGTTCTGCTAGTCGATCAGAACTCACCGCGCAACGTATGGCTGAAAGGGAAAGTCGTCGCAACGTTTCCTGGACCTGACAACGTCGTGAGGACCGTCGACATCCGGACCAGAGGAGGAGTACTTCGGCGCCCGGTACGGAAGCTGGTGATCCTGCCCATCGAGGACAACGTCGTCGCAGCACCGGAAGAAGGTGTGACGGAGCCACACGGCGGGAGGAATGTGCAGGACGACGCCGAAGACACCGCAATTAATATGTAAATATAGTTTAATAGTCAATAGTTTGATAGGAATGTAAATATTAACTCGATTATTTACTTAGAGACATAAGATTTACTTTAATACTTTTCATATAGTAATAAGTCCTATAAGAATTGTCACTTTAATTACATTAGAATGTGTTAGAATCACATTAGAATCACATAAAGTTATTTAGAATGCGAGATAATCATATTAGAATCTTATAAACTCAATTAGATTCAAAGAGATTCATACAAAAGCCTTTAAAACTAATTAGAAAGTGTAACTACGTAAGTTTCTACTAGGGGCCGAAAAGTAGTCTCGCCCCGACTCGGTTGTACGCCAACCGAGGTTACCTCATAGCTTGTTGTCCCGCTCCTTTTCCGTATGTGTAAAAGAGATGCCAATATGTATGGGAATTTTAAATGTTTAATTTAACCATGTTAATGATTGTTTTTGTTGATAATAATGTGTTATTTAGTTAGTTCATTGTTTAAAGTTTCATATTTAATAGAAAGTTTATGATATTGTTAATTATTTCTATAAGAAAACTTGATGTAAAGAAATTGTACTGTTAGAAAAGATAGGCTATACTGTAAGAGCGAAAGGCATATAGTTAGATTCTTATTGGTAAATTGTATAACTATTCTGATTGGCCAACCAATAAGAATGTAGATAACTCTTACGCAGGATTCATATAAATATTGGGTCGATTTTAAGGATCGACATTCAGTATTCGGCAAGAATAGTATGGAAGAACACTAAGAAGAAAATAAAGGAAGAAATTCTGAAGGACTAATTCTTGTTTCAATTCACTCGTCCTGTTTCAATTCTCCAACCCAGCAACAAGTGTGCCATAGCGCACAATTATGCATATTTATTTTATTTACGGTCATTAGGAAAGATAAAAAATTTTTGTTAAATATAGGTTTTATGTATACAAACTACCAAGAGAGAAAAATCATCTTAATCCACTTGTGCGTAAGGGTGTTGCCTACATGTACCTTACTCCAGCTAAACTAAGAGGCGGTTGGACCATGTCAGATGTTGCCATTTCAGATCCTCTGTCAATGGTAGGCAGAACTTTGTCACCGCTATATCAGGTAATATATAATTGGTTTGTCCAATACAATTATAAAGTTCTGTAGGATGTTACTGATGTGTAGTATCATTTAAGGACAAGAACATAATCTCGCTGATATATAACGATCAACCTCCAGCTACGGAATTTCAACCAGATCTTCTACAATCAGTTGCTGAAATGTACTCAAAGAGCAAGAAAGGTAAAGATAAGTTATTCATGCAATGTTATATTCTCATTTAGGATGACAGAGGACTAGTTGGCCATTCAACTAGGTAGGATTATAAATGTCTTATTGTAGCTGACAAGGTTTGAGGATGCCGAGTTATGATGATAACTGACAGAAATGTTACATAGATACTTGCCAACAGCCACAAAAAAGCTTTCTTTTGTGTTGAATGTGATTTATCAACAGTAAAAATGGATAACTAATTACTTTTTGGAAGCACTTGTCCTTAAGCAAGCGTAATGACACTGAAATTCACCAATTCACCAAGAAACTAGTCTACGAAATTTAGTAGACTTGTTTTATCAAGTTCTGCATGGCCATTGGTAGCTAAGCATGTTATCTTTCTTTTGTGTTTTTTTCAAGTTTTCGAATTGATGAAGAGGATTACAATCTATTAGAAGTGATAACCATACCACATATTATTTATTAATTTTCAGGCAAATCTAAATTCACTGCAGACAAGAAGTACAAGAAATTTAAATTAGGCGATAAGTACTATGATGACTATGATTTAGCAGAGATGTGCAAAATGCATTCCAAACTTATGAAGTCTAGAGTGGAGAACGGTCACACGAAGGGTGTGATATTGGGGGACAAGTTTACCTCTCTGTGGCTGGTGCATTCAGTGCCTAAGTTCCCACCAGTACCTGATAGTAAGTGATATTTTTTAAAGTGAAACTTATTACATCGTCTCAAACTTGTTCGTCTGTGTGTTGCATGTCGCGTGACGGTCGGCCGCGTAGTAGCGATAAAGCGAAAGGCGCTCGTCAGAGCAGCCGAGGCCAATATGGCGGCGCAGTTTGCATTAGCTGACCGTGTAGTGTATTGACTGTTACTCATTTGTGCCCATGTTCCACTCTATTTAGTTTGTTTTTTAGTTAAATCTCCATGGTTTCATAAAACCACACATTCCTTTTATTGTATTACTCTGCCTGTTTAATACCTATAGCTGCATCCACTGAGATTATCTTTGTAGCGCCAGTCTAGCTAAGTGAATAACATTCTTATCATTCAAGAAAATGTGTCACTGGCTCATTTAAAATATGTGGGTTCAGTAGCTGATAACTACTAGTACAAAGATTGGTAAATTAAAGTCCTATAGTAAGATTTCATCCATCCAAAACTTAAGAATGCAAATCCAAAATGAATATCCTATTTTGTTAATGATTACCCATTATTTGCGTTGTCAAAAGCAAAAATAATTCAAATCTCACTTCCGGAAACCTGTTTAAATAAATTCTTACACTGACTTTCAGTACAGTACCACAACATGAGTGGGTATAGCTACCCGTCCACCGGTATGAAGTATGGACAAACATTCCTGTGCGTGTCCGTACAGACGTCCACCCTCAACCAGATCGGCACGCAACTGAAGTACAACGAGCCGCTCATAGTCCACCACCACGTGCCGCAGGAGTTTGAGAACGAACTGCCCAATATCATTGACGTGATACGGAATAAAACTGTTGATGCGTCACCATGGTAAGTTGCAGTCATGATAAACATGTTTGTAGAATCCAATGGAAGCAGCATTCGTTTGAGGTCACAGAATTAAATATTAGAGAATATTAGAGAAGATACGAGGGTCTAGGGTTCCTTTTGAAGGAGTGTGTGTTAAACACAACAGTCCACCCATAAATATGATCAAGATTAACGTATTTCTTTAATAATAATAATATATCTATGGACGCTTTTACACCACGTCAATCCACGTCCCATGCTAAGTTTCCAAAGAACCTGTGAACGGATACCAGACAACGGAAATGCATATATTTAATACGTTTTATAATAATACATATATTTAAGATTTTTTTATGATATATCTATTTAATACACATATTTAATACACATCATCACATCCATGACCCAGGAACACAGAAACTATTTTTTTGTTCTCTGGCGGGATTCGAACCCGGTAGGTACCTCCGGCTTGAGCGCCAACGCGCGAACCATTGAGCCACAGAGGTAACTTCGTAAGGATAAATAACTTTGAGCGTTGTGCGTAGTCAATAATATAGGCTATACCTATGGACTATGCATAACGCCATAATAGAACTGGCTATACCAAAGCGTTGATTTCTGCACCTTTTGTTACTAAACTCTCCCCAACAACAAGTCTTACTACGATTTTTTATAAATATTCCTGAGACACAAGAGTCAGCAAGTAAATGAAACATTTTTTACTGCAGTTAAACTTTCAGCAGAGATGAAACTTGAAATGATTCACTTTCAGGTACCACATAGAGAGTTTCGAGACGCTGGTGGGTCGCAAGTTCCTGTCGTTCGCCAAGAGCGGCCTGTTCAACGACGACCTGTACGGCGGGCTGGTGGCCGAGGTGCTGCAGTCAGACCTGCTCGTCGAGTCCTGGGTCAACGGGCCTGGCGCGCTCGACTCCGAGTGTAATAGGAACTTCCAGTAAGTCACTTCATTATTAATCCTACTTCCTACTAATATTATAAACGCAAAAGTTTGTCAGTATGGATGTTTGTTACTCTTTAAAGTAAAAACTACTGAATGGATTTTAATGAAACTTTACAATAATATAGCTAATATACACCAGAATAAAACGAAGGTATAATTTATCCCCGTACTCCCACGCGAACGGGAAGTACGCGGGTGAAAGCGCGGGGCGCTGCTAGATAAACATATTTTGCTGGTTCGACAACAGTCTAAAAAAAAATTTCTTATGTATTGAGCATAATATTTATTGGAACTAGTATGTCATCAAAAGTCATTATTTTACACTGCAGCATATCTCATTTATTGGTGCGCCATGTCGTAAAATCGACAGCAGCAAACTGCATGAAGCTGTTATGTTGTGATGAACTACGCAGCGCATCACGACTCATTTATGTGCGCGCATATACTGTACAATATTATGCACGAGTTTGTAAGAATGTATCATTTACTCTTTCATGCAAAATACTGAATGGATTTTATTTTTTATATTTTGATGAGACTTTCGATACAACACAATATAGCTTACACATCAGAATAACACACAGGCAATAATCTATATCCGTACTTCCACGGGAATGTACAAGGGGCAAAATGATATATATTTAATAATAGATTTTGAATAATGATCAATTCTAAAGTAATTAGAATAAATATTAAAAAAAAAATGTTTTTGATAAACTTATGTGATTGGTTCTCCAGAGTGCGCAATATAGACCGTCTGAAGTTCCCCACGGCGAAGATGTCGTTCACCTCTCACAACGACCACTCCAAGTGGGCGGTCGCCGTCGCCCATAAGATGCACAACAGCCAGGACACCAAGGTCGCTGACTACTGGGTCTGCGTGGGCGACATCAACAGAGCTGTGAGTATACAACACTAGCTGCCGCAAAAACATCCACTATTTTGTTTGTATTTTAATACTTATAATATACCGAGTGTCATGTCACTAAATAAGATGAATCTTTCGACTCTTCTCAAGCTAAAATCTAGCCATCCAGGCTGTAGTATATTAACACACGTATACCGGGTGTATTTTGAACGTTTTGAAAGATTTAAGCCTAATAATGTTATATATAATGCATATAACCATTTATCTCAAACGTTTTTCAAAGAAAATTCTAGCACTAATGTATTTTGCATGCCCGCGATGTACGCATACAATGAACGCACGCTGGCCGCGAGTCGCGCGCGGTGCGGGAGTTCGTACACCTCGCGCGACGCGGCTGTGCGTCACATGTTACATTTCTGTTTTATTCAAAAAACGATTGTTTTAAAGGACTATCATCAAATGTTTGTCTTTATGTTTATCAAACCGGATTAAACACAAAAAAGTTAAAAAGGGCAACCAAAAAGAAAAAAAAAATCGCGTTTTTGTCACTTCTATCATGTCAGGCCACGCCTACACTATCATACCTCTCCGTTTTTCAAAGCGTTTAAAATACACCCTGTGTACATACACACAAAAACTATAACCCCTTTTTGATGCTTTCGGATAAAAATTATGTATTTCCAGTTTAAATAACAATGATAATGTTTCAGCTCTCGCAAGAATCCCGCGGCGGGGGCACGGTGTGCACGTCGGGGCCCATACTGTGGGGCAACTTCGCGCACCTCATAGAGACCGTCCAGCCCTGCAACTGACAGGCCTCTTATACCTGCTGTACTGTGATTATAAGTTAAGAATAAATTTACGATAGCATTGAGGTAGTTTCTTTTGACTTTTGTATTGATACATAAGGGTTTATTGTAGAATTAAATTCGTGAATACCTACATTTTAGTTTTTCCAGATCCATTTCAGAAACATTAATTTGAAAACTCTAGGACAGATTTAGCTATAGTGTGCCTACATTACGGCGTTGGTAAAACCTACTCCATCTATGCAGTTAAAACATACAAGAAGAATTAAAAGACATTCATTTTCATTCACTCACCCAAGCAATTGTCACATTGTGTAATCATGTTTGAGAAATAAATGATTAATCTTCAAATTTAATCAGATAGATATTAATCAGCAAATGCATATAAATGTTAACACATAACTACATTATTACTATGAATCTATGTCTTTTTAATAAATTATGAACGACAAAATTTACTCCAGTGGAGATAATTTATAAAAATTTCATATAACGGGTGTATTTGGGACGCTTGGAAAGATTTTAGCCCAATAATATACTACTTATATACTAAATAATGCATATAACCATTTATCTTAAACGTTTTTTTTTAAGAAAATTTTAGCACTTATGTATTTTGCATGCCCGCGATGTATGCATACACGCTATGAACGCAGTCGCGCGCGATGCGGGAGTTCGTACACCTCAGGCGACGCGGCCGTGAGTCAGCTGTTACATTTCTGTTTTATACAAAAGATATATTTTAAAGCATGGTCATTAAATGTCACCATGTCAAATGTCAAATGACACCGGCTATTCTCATGTTATATAAATGCTTGTTTTTTTCCTTGAAACAAACAGTTTTGATATGTTTCTGAAAGAAGACCAAGGTAGGTAATTACTGACATCGAGACAAACTGAACAATTTTTTTCCACAGATTAAAAATAATTTAAAACAAAACAATAAGTTTAATAGAAAGTATTTATTTTACAACACAAACATTATTTACATTTGTTCATAGCATCGCCGGATTAATCTAAAATAATAACGAGACGTGTACTGGCTTCACTGGACTTGCGGTAAGGCAACTTCCGTCATAATAACAACACATCACCAAAAGTGTATACAAGACTCATTCATTCGTATTTAATCGTATCGTTAGGTACTTTGACTACTTAATTTGCCCAATTATATTTTGCAATAAACAATTGTTCAATTATTTGAATTTATATGGGGTCTAAAAACTATTATGGTCTCTAAGGAATAATGTGTGGCTTGCGGTTATTTTACAGACGTCAGACACTAAATTGTCTTATGTCATACGTTATTGTAAAAAACATGCAAACAATTAAAAAATAAGCACTCACGTGAGATCTTCTAGTTTTCGTCTACAAATGTTACTTCACCAGTTTAATTATTTATTTTATAACTTTAAAATAAAAACGATTTCTTTAATAAGCATCAATATAAATGTTTATTTAAAAAGACTGTTTTTTTTCGACTATAATGTATTTCAACAAACGTAGACATTAGAAAATCCCACAGGCAACATTTATACTTTTAATAGAAAGACATCGATAATAAGTAGTTCTCCCCAAATAAATATTAAAATAATCCAAAGGATTATTATTTTATATAGGATTGGGACAAAACTATATTAATTTAAGTACCTTATATCATCCACTACCCCACCTCCGTTAGGGTTAGTAGGTCGAATATATGTTAATTATAAGTATGAGTATAATAATAGAAATAAGAATAATATATGTGCATAAAACTTTGAACAGATCTTTGGATTAGATACTTTAAATAATTTTTTGATACCAATTTTGTTCTTTCCGATCGGAAGATGGAATATTTTTTATATTTTACGATTATTTTTTTCATATTTCCTTTTTTTGATTTGGCACTTTATGTATCCGTTCGCTGAGATTAATAAATAAGATTAAAATATTAATTTATAAAACAAATATAAATATAGTCCATATTTTTTCTTTATATGCATTTAAATAAGACATATTAATACTCTTATATTTAGTTTTTTTATCCGTTTTCGCTAAAATACACAGACGGTAATATAATTTCAAATCGCATCTTACATCTATATTTATTTGGAAGACATGAATATTGTATTCTTATTTAAAACACTCAGCTTGGATACATTATTATCAATTACTTATATGTATTTCCGATAAATATTAAATGTACATAACAATATGTTGTCGTGTATAGACGGAGATTAATGAACTCTTAATGACGGCATTCGAGTGAACCAAGAGTCGTGCTTCATCTTGAGATAGTAGGAGTCTCTGGGAGCTGGTGAGGTGAGGGCTTCTTCTAACGTCTTGAGGGCGCTGGTGGGAAGAACCTTGGCGCTGTACTCCGCGGTCTCGCCCGGCATGGTTACGGCGCAAGTGGTCGATCCGCTGACGTCAGAGCTCGGTGTTTCCGGTCGACTGAAAATTTGTAATACAGATAAATATATTTTAGTGGACACTGTATTCCTATGGCAAGAATAATTTAATTATCAGGTTTAGGATTAATAAGACAATAGATAGTTTAAGAGAAATAGTGATCAACGTGTTAGGTACAGAAAAGAATAACGAAATCTTAATTATCAAAATAATTTAAAAATTAGTAAAGTACAAAACAATACGTTGTACATATAATTTATGTAGCCAAATTTTAAGGGGCACAAAAATTTATGATGCATCTAAAATCTTTTTATTCGTCACTTAAATCGCTTGCTACCTAGAAGGCTGACTAAGCGGCGCGAGCTGCGCGGGCGGCGAGTATATGTCGTGCGCAGAAATGTCGGGCGCGTGCAGCAGCACCACATGGAGGCGGCGCGCGCGCAGCGTCGCACGCAGCGCCTGCGCCGCGCCCCATGTGCCCCAGCGCACCGCCGCGGCGCCCGCGCAGCCCTCGCCCGCCTCCAGCCGCGACAGGCTCTCGCACGCCGTGTCCGATGTTAAACCTAAAATTTTAAGGTTTTTTAAACATACCTTTTTATAAACGACAATAGCACTTGCTCACTTATGAAGGAAAACATCTTGATTAAACCTGCATGTTTAATTACATTACAAGTCTTATACGATAAAAGAAAGAAAGGAAACATGCTAATTTTAAAGAGAGTTCTCTTCAAGAGATAGAGATTTTTATTGCAATCATAATACGAGTAGTATTTTATAGCTGTTGACATTTATTAAGCATTGCAACCTTAGAGACTTAGAACCTTACTTTTGAGAACGGGTTCGTAATCAATTAAGGCTCTGAAACTAGGGAGGTATTTTGGATTAAATTACCAATATAGAAGAGTCTTCCAGCGTTAGGATGATCCGAAGCGGCGGCGGCGAGGAGTGGGGAGAATGTTCGAGCGACGCGCAGGGCTCCGAGGACGTTGCTCTTCAGTGCTGCCTCCCAGCAGGGTGCTCCGCCCCGGCCGCTGCTGCCGGCCGTGTTAATGACTGCCCATACACCTGCAATAGTAAATACAGATAGTATATAAAGCTCATTTAAGAGCGGTATCCTGAGTTTGGAAAATAAATTGATCGTCGCGCCTGGCAGATATCAAATATATTTTTTTGCTGACGCAGCAAATCCTTTATAGATGTAGCCAGGATCTTCAGGTAGGTCCTGACCCTATGTGGGACTGGCACCTTGGAATGCCCTACTTAAACTAAAACCACTGCGAGCGGGGACTGCCCGGCCGCCACTAAGCAGTCCTCAGATATGCCAAACTGAGCCCAGGTTCTCATCCTGGACCCGAGTACAGGGGCGTTACTGGAGGCTTATTAAGTGGTGCCTCCTACGCACTTATGTTTGTAGTCTAGGGGGACACCTCATCGGCCTCCTTTTGGGACATTACAGCTTCACAGGAGGAGACCATTGCCGTCCAGGTCTCGTTGTCACTGAACATCGCAGTGAGATGTTAAACGTCTATATTACAATATAGCATAATAAACAATAAAAATCAAAATTAAGAAAAAACAATAATATTGTAAAGAAAGTTACAACTTCAATATTCACACGGTATTCCTGTGAAGTGTAACTGAAAAAAAACATACAATACAGTATCATGTCGTTTGCTGTAATGGCTTTCGATTCGATGTTCCTCCCAAGGCGCGCTAATAATTTCATCCATCCATTTCATATAAAAAACCGCGTTAAAAACCGTTAAACATTGTGGTCTATGACGATCATAAAGCAACACTTTCCTCCTTCCGAAGACGACAGAGACATCTTTATCCTTACCATAAATAGAAGTAACAAGTTAAGTCCATAAACGACTATTGTAATGTCGTGTACTACTGATAGATGGCAGTGTGTGTAACTAAGCCCTAGAACGTTAACTTTGCATGTGTAATGACTAATTTACATCTAAAAAAGATAAAATTCAATATATTTTAATGCTATGATTTTTTTAAAATATAATAAAGTATATTTTAATTAACAAAAGTGGCGTAAGTATACCAATTATTTACCTGATACCGTCAGGCACTGCTGGTGTAGTGGTATCATGCAAGATTCCCATTCTTGCGACCCGGGTTCGATTCCCGGGCAGTGCAGTTCTTTTTAAGTTTTTTTGACAATAAATATAGAAAAGAGTAATAATGTTATCGAGAAATAAGCATTTCTAATAAAAATAGAGGCAACATTATTTGGTAATGCAATTTAATTTGAAGCCAGATTTTACCCGAATGAGACATAGATATATAGACAGTGGGGTAATTGTGAATTTTGATCATAACAACTATGTATGTATATTTGTATTTACGCCTACTTTAAATACGTTTTTGATGATAGTGGTGATTTTTAATGACGATTCGTTATTCAGGTCCTTTGAACGACTTCAAAAATTAGGCATACAATTTTTTCTGGATCCTGATTTGTGAGACTGAAGAGATTTTGTCTTACCATGTTCACCGGCTGGTAGATGTTGAGCCGTGGCTCTCGCGGCCTGTTCCAGCAAGTCCTCCCGCGCCACATCCAGTTCCAACGTCACCAGTCGCGGCGGCTGCTGGTCATCAGGTGTGCTGGCTAGACGCGCCTGGAGCCAGGATTCAGCGAGCCGAGCCCCGAGGCCACCCTGTCTGCAGCCAGCAATAACACGCCATCCTTTACCGCTTAGATATGTCGCTATCTGAAAATGAATTGTCATATTTGTTATAACAATAAAATAAATTAATTATTTAGTCAATTATTCAATTAATATTCAATTATTTTCAAGATTTTTAATTTGCAGGGTAACTTTTATTACTTAATTGTTAACTGGTAACTGTAAACAGTACAATTGCTGTTTTTCAATTTTAATTCGGTTTTTTCTTTTAATAATTTGACACAATTACAAAAGTATCATCATAAATGAACCGCTGGTACATAATATAAAAATATCGAGCTACCGTTATAAAAATAAAAACATTACACTTCCTTTTTTTTATCAATACTTTTAATACCATCATATTTAAGAGTACTAACCTGACTAACAGTGAATGATATAAAGTTCGAATATAACTTACTGCAAGTGTGTCACTACACACACTGTAAATGTTTTCTTAGGTTTATCGTTTATCTTTTGATCGTGCAATGCTTTTGATTACCAATACAGCGTGCTTATCATTCAAGTATGATTTTAAATTTTCGTCCTTTAATAGATGACATCATTGCACATTCCCTAGCACACTGAGCTACGGTAGCTTCGTGAACCACTCCCGCTAGAGGCCGCTTATATTATGCTATTTACCTGTAATCCAAGTGCGGTGTCCACTGAGGTCACGAGCACGGTCTTGGCGCTCTCCACCGGCAGGACCTCCGCGACCCTCACCTTCCTCAGCAGGTATAGCAGCAGCGCCCCTACGATTGAGCAGAGCGCGGCCAATTGAAGCCCCAATGACAACCAAGTTAGCGGATCCATAGTTTATAGAGATGACATTGTTTCATATCTGTAACAACAGTAAATAAAATTATTGACGTATCTAGGTACGTAATATTATTATTATAAGCATGAAAAGTGAGAAAGTAAAATAGGCATTTCACTTTAGCTTAGAACATTTTGTAGGATATTAGAATTATTCTAGGAATATTTTTTGACGTGGCAACGTCTTATAATTATTCGATGGAGCCGGCTGCACGCACGACAAAACATTACTAATGACGCGTTACCTCGCTCTGAGGCGTTCCATTTAAGGTTTGAAGTGCAAGCGAGAGCGCGGAACGAGCGACAAATAGGCACAATGGGTCCATCAGTATTTTCTTATGATTATTATGATTCAACTATCGTCAGTAAACCGACTTTAAATACAACCGATTTTTTTATCTAATAATAATATATTTGGACAACTCGCACACGGCCATCTGATCCCAAACTAGTCAGAGAGTGCTTTAGCTACCAGACAACTGATACATACTTATCACATATATTTCGAAATACATACATAGTATGGATAAATAATGGCCAGACATAGAACAAAATAATAAACATGCTCATCACACAAAGATATTTTCTGGGTCGGAAATGAACCCACGACCTACTGGTTTAGCAGTCAGGGTTGATAGCCACATTTTTTAACTTATTAGGTATGTAGCAAAATTTACGCCTATGAAACACTGTTCATCGTACCTTTGCAGTTCATCAAATAACACAAGACAATGCCTCTAGAGCATTAGTCAATAAAGTGTTTTGTTTGGATGTTTGTAAATATTTAGCAGTTATTTGCGGATGTGTAAACACAATAATGGCTGTTGTTTCCACCGCAGAGCGCAGTATAAACAATTAAAATGATTGTTTTTTTTTTGTGATTGGTACACACAGATCTAAGCCCTATTGTGCTGGCGTTTATTTGTCTTTCAAGCTTTATTTAACATTATGTTGCAATTTACACATCATTACGAAATAGCCTAACCCACTGTGGGATACTGAATTACAGAGCAGCAGTTTTTGGGATAGTTTTGTTTAAGTACTTCAGCTCAAATATGGTTTCAATTGTTTGGATGTAATCAAATCTGTATTAACAAATTATGTATTTCATAAACATTTAATGGAAGCCCTAAATTTTTTCCTGTATTAATTTTAAGTGAAGTCACATATGCATAATATCTTTAGAGCAGAATTACTTTGCATTTTTTCAAGTTATTTGCACATATAATATTTTGAACTTCGCTTTCACTTTTATAATCATTTTGTTTTTTTACTTGATTATTACGATGATTAGGAAAATAAATGAAATATAAACAAGCTTGGTGACTTATGTATAATTTGTAAATTTTCATATTATTAATAACAGCAAAGTTGTAAAAAAAGTAGCTTTAATGAGTTTCATCACTAGAATGAGGTTTAAAAAATTACCAGTGTTTATTTCTAATGCTTTTGTAAAATGCAAACGCGAAACGCGCAAAAAAAATCGCGTTTGAAAATTACGTAGTTTTCACCATTTCAATTGACCTAATTATGAATTCTGAAGATACATAAAGCAAACGTAATTCCCGAAGGAACTTTCAATTTTTCGTGATACAATGCAGCTTACGTTCTAATCCAAGTTACTCAAGTTTCAGCCAAATTGAATTTGCCATGAAAGACAAAAAAATTTGCCATGAAAGACTAACAAATATCCTTACAAACCTTCGCATCTATTAAATTATTCATTTTGCTTCACATATTATATTTGAAAAAAAAATTGATGGCATGAAAGGATATCAAGGAAGTATAATCACAGTAAGCAACCTTACGAACCTGTAGGACATTTTAGGTGTTTGAAATAGTGTTGTGCCCGCGAGTAGGGTCATCAAGAGCCAGTGACCGTATCCTATCCTGACTTCGTTTCCCATCCTTCATTTTTTTCCTTCCTTTATCACCACAATGAAAAAGCATTTGCAATTGGTAACTTCCCGTAGTGTCGAACCTCGTATGTTTACCATCATTGTTTCTTTGTAGCACAATATAGCTAAGAACAATACCCCTTTTAAAGCGATTGGCTACGCGCTACCGAGGTATTTAAAACAAGCGAAAACAATAAGCGCCGTTTATTTTCCTTTTAGGTAAACGGAAAGGACCTTGTGTGAAATTTAGGTTTTAGATTATAACATGAAAAATGTAGTAGAATGGTAGAAGTCAGTTAAAACTATGAAAATAAGTAGTAGTAAAAAAAGTAAAAGTAAAGTCTCAACCCTTATATGTCCCTCTGCTGGGCACGGGCCTCCTCCTCGAAACCAGTCGAGGTTTACTTACCCTACCATAGTACCAAGTAGTAGTATTTTAATATTTTACAATAGCGTATATTGGGAATTTTTTATTCATATTACAATTATTGATAATACAACAACAGCTGTTGCACGGTGATCTTCGTATCATTTTATCGGAGGTGGAAAAAACCTCAGTATTACCAATAAATCTGATAGTAAATGAAGTCAATTAGTACATATTATGTTATTATAAGTTAAACGAAATATCCGGTGCGCTATTTGTTAACCATCATTAATTGTCAAGAACGTCGAAGCATAATATTTTGCTTCGAAATAATTTCAGTCTTAAATCAAAGGTTTGTTTTTGGCAAGATGGCGGTGGATAATGAAGATCCTCGTGAAGTCAGGAATTTACGGTGACATTAATGATCAGGATATTTAACTTAACACCGCGTAAAGATTAAGGAGCGGAAACTAAAATATTTATTTCGGTATCCCTTTTGATGCTTTTATTAGCTTGTTCAGTTATCCTCCCGTTTCATCGGGCAACAAAATTTCGACCAAGATTAAATTATCTTCGTTGGAATTTATTGTCTTGACCTTTTATTACTTTCAAAAATATTTTGGTTAGTAGGTTTAAAAATAACAAAATAAAATATATTATGAATTATGATCTGTTAATAAATAAGATGGTCTACAATACACTATATTTTTTATTCTATGATTCGACCTTTAAGATATTAATATTTTTTTCTTTATTTATGACCGATGTCGTTATACAATTTTAAAGTATAATAAAATAGATAGAATTTTTTCTGTTTTAATTGACTCATAATATGAAAAATGTTTACAAATGTATATTAAAGAAAACCACGAGTAGTATTAATAAAGTAGATATCAGATAGAGTTTGTTCCTGTTTTTATTGACTCCTATAACAAAAATGTATGAAATGTATATTAAAGAAAACCACGAGTATAAAAAGACACGATTTCCAATTTAACAGGATTGCATACAGCATAGTTAAACTTTAACTCAATCTGGCTTGAATGTTTTCGACACATGCCTCGAAAGAAATACCAATTAAGAGCTTACATCATCAGAATAACAGAAATGCCACACCCAATAAGTTTAGAACGCCTTGGAAATAATTGTGTTTTTATTTGAACATATTTATCATAACTAAAGATTTGTATGTCCTTAAAAGTAAAGTAAAGTATCAACCCTTATATGTCCCACTGCTGGGCACGGGTCTCCTTTCTCGAAATCAAGCGAGGAGGGTAATGGGCCAATAGTCCACCGCGCTGGCCCAGTGCGGATTGGTGAACTTCACATACCTTCAAAGACTTTCAATCTCATCAGGTATGCAGGTTTCCTCACGATGTTTTCCTTCACCGGTGAGCGAACGATGATCTCGTGTGCACTTAGAAATTTAGAAAAACCCATTTCAAGGCACACACGGACGGGTCAGGATCGAACCCGGAACCCCTCGCGTAAGAGGCCGAGTCCGTCCACCACTGGACCACCGTCGCTCTTGTATGTCCTTAATGTATATTAATACATAACTTTAGCTTTACGGCTGGCTGGTCGATAGGTCGGGCTACTGGAGATTTTATCCAGTGGAAGCGGGTTCGATCCCGCCAATGCAAATTTATGTAATGAAAAAAAAATGTATGATGTATTTTAAGAATTATCGACGTGTGTAGGCATATATACAATATGTAGTTATATACATTTCTTAAATTTTATTTCTGTTTCAAGTAGGGTAATTAAGAGCTTACCACGGGGCTAGGTAAAACTGGTTTGATTGTTAGATAGTTTTATTTCCCTGTAACTATTTGATCATCTTTAGAAAAGTATGGTTAATCAATATTTTTTTATGAATTTCTTAATTTATGTGTTTGAAAGTTAGTTGGTTTATTAAATTTGATCGAAGTGACCAGTATAATAAACATAAATTCAATAAATCTAGTTTAAATGAACATGTTTTTTTCTGGATTTATTAACATTTAATTGATGTGGGAGATTTTCTGAATGAAACTACAAATGTTCAGTCCGAAATCAAATATTATAATATATTATATTATAATGTCAAATATAAATAAATAAGACGAGGTAAAAAACTAGTAGATACCAGATAAACGATTAGGTTCTAGTAAAAGATGTTGAACTCTCAATATAAAAGTATCTAATAATGACAGTGAGTTAACATGACGTGTCTCGTGATATACGGTTTAGCAAGCTCAGTAACGGCCATTACCGTCGCAATGTGGTCTGCTTACTGCTCAGACACAGCTTAGAGCAGTTTTTCAATTACCTGACTGGTTAGTGAATGAACAGCGTTATATAAAAACTAGCAGTAAGATAATATTTATCAACTACGGATATTAAATAACATAGGTATTTTAACTAATATATTTTCACTGTTATGCATAATAATGACAGTATGTCTTTTTCAGCGTTGAAGCTTGATTATGAGAAAAGAAAAGTTTACAAATATCTTATGTGACTTTTGAGAACATATACATGTTTGTACATAATATATCAAAATTCATTCGACCTATATTGTTATCTTATGTTTACGCGAATTTCACACATTATAATGAAAAAAATTTATGGATTTTATCGCGGTTTATTAAGTTTTTTACAAGCCCGACGTTTCTGATACTTTACAGCAACCATGGTCAAGGGAGGACTGCATGGTTGCTGTAAGTAAGCCTTTGCAAAAGCACAGGTAGAAGGGTTGCGCTGTGCCGCGTACCCGTCTCCGTCGATACCGCCGTTTTGTTTTTCCCACACTTTAATTGTGTTTCGGAGACAAGGGAATATGTTATTAGTGGCACATGGAATTAACATCTTATATCTCAGAAGGGGCAACATATGAGCTGCTCCATGATGATAAAGCCAAAATACCATTAGGTGGCACGTCTGGCAGTTTGTCTATACAACATAAAAACAATTCTCGTATGGAAAAAAAACTAAATATTTTATATTAAAAATTATCTTATTTTAATAAATTTGATTATAATATGTTTGTAAACATGAAATCAACGACCTTTAAACGTTACGATTACGCGCGGTGCTGTGAAGACGCGCGCCGGCCGCCGGGTGCGGGCAAAAACGTGAGAAATACAATGTTTTATTGTTCATTGTTGACTGGATGTGGCCGGAGATAAGAGCAGGAAGATCACGGCCAAACTTCGCCACTGATAATAAACTATGATCTTGCGTAACAAAAAAGTTCAATGCTGCAGTAAAGCTTTCGTATAAGATTTATTGGTAATAGCAACACTAGATACAATGCTAGACCATTATCGCTCCTTCTTTTTATCTTCGGGAAATGCTCTTAGGTATCCCGCGTGGGATTGGGGATTCCCCAGGCGGCTATGTTGGACTCGCTGCGTCCGAAAGACGGTAATGAGGACGCAATCTCTACCCACTAAAACCCAACGGTGATCTCCTCGTCGTGCTGATCCGGTGCAGAAATTATGGTCATCCGCACCGACGACAGTGTGCCTAGAGGTACTCCTCTCTAGGAGGAAGTTTCCGCACAGATCACTCCCGCTAGACCAACCATCGTTGCTCTATGTTATCCAATACGTAATCCAAAAGACAAGCAATGGTTTGTAGCATTTTCAGGAAGTTCTTAGTTAGATAGGTAATCCGGCGTGCCTCCTGATGGCAAGAGATCGCGCCTATGAACATAACCTAGCTTACATGAACTAGCTCAGACAACGTATTTATGTGTTGATGCCTCATATGTTATCCCTCAAATGTTTTGTAAATGTAAAGTCCTGATGCCAGTAAGGTCTTAATGATAGTCTAGTAAACAAGTGCTTTTTGGATCAACTTTTTAACTTTTTTCAGGCGTCCCGCTATATAGATATTATATAATATGACTCAAGTGCCATACGATTCGAAATAGCTTACAAATCATTTTTGAAAAGTCACGTTTAAACTTTCTAAGGATATAAAAAAATATTAAAAATAAAATAACCTCTTCTTACAAACAAGCTATGACTGCTACAAATTGTTCCTCTGTTATTTTAATTATTTCTTGTCTAACTCTTGTTTTAATTACACGATAAACATATCAGAGAAATCCGTTCTTGTCGAATCAATCGTAGATCCAAACCCGGCCACTCGCTACATTACACAATATAACCGTTAGTTAATTAACCGTTAATAGTTAAATGGCTGAGGAACCAATGATTAACTTGATGTATTTATGTTGATAACCTAGATACAGCGGATGGTACCTATTAAATGTGCTGTTCGGAATATTGTTTATTATTAGTTAGCGCTGTTTTAGTATTTTCGTATTTATTTTGCTTTAATATCGGCTGCTCCAGATTCCGTGACGAAATCTTTGTTGTAGCTGGTTGCCGTTAATTATTATATTTGGATTGTAATATGTTAAGAAATCCTTAGCGCATCATTCTCCCCTTTTATATTTACTTTATATTATTATACTATTGATTACTTACTTCTTACTGCCACTATCTTTTATTTACACTGCATGTTTTACAAAATTATCTAGAAAATGTAGCTTAAGCTATTTTGTTTCACTGTGAATGTAGTGTGAATAATTTGGTACATTTCATTTCCTGAAGTTATAAGCAAGAGGGCAAAAAATCTTTATCTTTAATAAAGTTATAATGGGGGAAGAGGGGCTGTGGCTACACAATACAAATAAAAGAAAAACACTTCATAAAATTATCCTGACATCAATGAAAACCTCCATACGTGATAAATTACTTTGGCACGGCAATAGTTAAAAGCAAAAAGTTTTCATACCTATAAATAGTTTCAAGAACTGATAGACTTAATGTGCTCATGACTAATCACGCTCCTCCCGGTGACCTTCGAGGTCGTTGACTCCACGGCATTCAAGACAAAAGAATTACCATGTTGATGATCATCACACATCGAATGTCGGACAATTACGTCATTATCCTTAATGATTTGCATTCACGTCTGAGTATAGGGTAAACTATAGAAAAATACGTGACATACAAAAGTCCGGCCAAGGGTGAGTGTTCCATACACAGAGATGTACAGCCAAGTATGTTGAATCTTATCAAAAAAATTGCTTTGAAAAATCCCATACTTGAGACAAGAGACTCATCCTTGGCCCTTCAAAAGTGAGTATTCGATTTTCGCCCTGACACCGAGACATCCGAGCGACACATCTTAATGTTGGCAACACGCGAATGAGTTGCCATGCTTAGGAATACCAGTTTATGTTTTAGGCGATGTCAAAGAATTCAGATGTATATAGAAGAACAGTACTTATTGGCGCTTTGAGGACAAACTTTCTGCGACGCAAACGTCCGCTTGGCGGCGTGACGAGAAGGACACCGCGATGTCCCCAGCATATGAGCCTACGAGAGCGAGCGAGTGCGAACTAAGCCCGCTGAGGACATGTCCCCAATAAAGTCGGTACTAAAAATCCTTAAGAACTGTTCTTCTAAATACGTCTGAATACTTTGGCGATGTCGACGAAACTAAATTAAAAAAATAAGCTAGATCTATCATCATCATCATCCTGTCAGTCTTTATCCGTCCACTGCTGAACATAGGCCTCCGTCAACCACATAATATGTCTCTTTGTATGATAATAGACACATAACTTCAAACATAAAAATTTGATGATAAGTTGAAACAACTTTTATAAATTTTATCGCGGTTTATTAATTTTTTTACATGCCGTACATTTGGAATACTTTACAGGAATCGGCTGCTGTAAATAAAGTATTCGAAACGCTGGGCGTGTAAAAAAAAAATAAAATAAACCGCAATAAAATCCATTAAAGTTGTTTTATTATAATTACTGGAATTCACGTAAACATAAGACAACAATATTGATGATAAGTTAATCAGAATTTGTATTTATTTCTACTCAAATTATACAAATATCTTTAATATAGAATAATTCACTCGTAGCCGAGGTAGCATGTAAATGTCTATAAAACTATGGCATGATTAAAAAAAACCGACCTTCAGAAAAACTTGCGTGTACATAATGTATCGCTCTCGTGATTAGACACACCTTAATATCATTTTAATGATGGGTTTGCGGAGACTTTAGTTAAAACTTGACAAAAACAATGGACAAAAGAATTTATAATGACGGATAATTTTTAGCGCTTCATATATTTTTAATTCGCGTATTTTAATTGAGATGATTGAGTTCAAAGAAAGGTGAATAAATACTGAAATAGTTTTTTCTTTTTTTTGCGAGGTGGATTTTTTCTTTAGACACGTCACTTTCATAATGAATCTCAAATTATAAACACAATTAAATAAAATCAATAATTAAATACACAGAGAAATATTTTTTTACGATTTATTAAAAGTTAAAGAAAGTAAGTAATATTTAAATTTAAGTAAAAAAAAAACACTTTGCGGAATAAATTTAAAAGATACACTTCAATATTTGAATTGAATGAAAAATGAAATACTTACATGCAGTTTGTGATTTTCTACTAATAGAAGCACTGACTGGCTGGATTAAACACTATTATAAAAATTCGAAGTTTGAAACTGTAGTTTGAAATTTGACAAATGAAAATATATTATGCTCTAATTCACAAATGTAATTTACTCACAGAAGGCATCTAGAGGATATGATATAACGTAGAAAGTTACACAAATAAAACGTCAAGGAAATATAACTGAAATTGCGCTGACGAGTGGTTCGCACACCAGGAAATCTAGCACTAAGCTCAAACCAGTCTAAGCTATAAAATGCTGCTTGAGGGAGCGCTTAAATTAGCCCGACCTGACGCATCTAGCCGGCATTCGTGTCCTGTTATTCCAGCTTCTTATTTCTTTTGCATAACGCTTTTATCTCTTTATTTCTCGGTATAGAGATGAGATCTTTGTTTAGTGTTCCTTAATAGTTTATTGCTAAGAAGCAATAAAATAAGAATTTACTTATTGTCTCTGGGCTTATATTAGGGGTTGGATTTGTATTGAGAAAATACGTTTCTGGTATTATTTTGCTATTTAAGATCATTAAATTTAGCTTCACTAGGATTATTATTTTAAAGCCTATTCATAATAATATTATAAAGCTGAAGAGTTTATTCTTTTGTTTGCTTGAACGCTCTAATCTCAGGAACTATTGGTCGAACTTAAATAATTCTTTCAGTGTTAGATAGCCCATTTATCGAGGAAGGCTACAGGCTAATATATATCATTCAGCTAGGATTCCGTTGTGAATCTAAGTTAACACAGGCAAAGCTGAGGGTAACAGCCAGTAGAATATATTTTTCCAAATGGAATTTTTAACTACGTACCTACAAATGCCCGGTGATACGCTGGTAAATCTCAAACGTGTGGACTGTCAACACTAGGAGAGGTTCCCTTGGTATTTTGCTAAAAAATCGAAACGCGCCGACCAATAACTACCAACGTTTACTCTTACGTTGAAGCCCATGGTATTTTCTAGATTCATTCGTTAGAGGAGTGCTGCAGGGTTCAACGTTGGGACCAATATGTGGCACTAGTAAACCAGAATAAACGTTTAAGATTCCGATAGCAAGGCAAGAAAACAGTAATAAAATTTGACATGTTTAGGGCCTGTTTTACAATCTCCAGTTAAGTTCCCAATAGGCTATCGGCAACATATTTACAGACAGATATTTGACAGATACTCCATACTCTATCTGTCAAATATGTTGCCGATAGCCTATTGGGAACTTAACTGGAGATTGTGAAACAGGCCCTTACATATTCATACGTTTATTTAAAGTTAAAGTTAACCTTATATGTAAATATAGAAAACACATTGAAATGAGAGAACGGAAACCTTTCTGATATTAAGTTTTGAATGACCGACCACAGTTTCTCAATCGTACGGAATTGGGACAATCCTGCGTCTCATATATACTTACCTAAGGACAGCTATACTCATAGGTAAGTAGTACGGCACTACTCGCTACTCACTAGCCAAGCGTTGCGAGCCGTTTCGTTGGATACGACTTACCGTTGCTCAATGCGACGGTTCTTGTACTAATTTTGTCTGGTCCAATATTATGTCCCTTGGTGTTATGGGATATTACTTTTCCCTAGTCGTCTTTTAAAGGCGCCAAAAAAAATATTAGCATAAAAAGAACATAGAAACTGTTTTTGAATGAGTTATTGTCTCACAACTTAAATTTATTATTAAAATTACATTAAACCTTATTATGATGAAGTGAGTTTCAAAGCTTACAGCAAACATATTTTATTGAAAGTTTTATAAAATTACATGCAAGTCAATGCTAACACTAAGAATTTAGCCAAAGTTAAAAAACCAAAAAAGTTGAAAGTTCTCGAATTTTAATTTTCCAGTAAGTTGAAACGCTATGTCGTGCACCTTGTTCCACACGCAGTTGTCAGTTATTGATATGCGTGAAGCGTGGTTTGAGCCGCCTCCGCGTTACTGTCCGATACGGGAGTATTAGAATGTTTTTACACCACAATACAGTACTATCACGTCTTATCATATAACCATTACAATCAATCGTTTTAATTTGTTACTTACTTTTAAATTACAGTCACATACTTACATTTTTTATTTTACTTAATTTTTTTTATTTATTTAGCTTTTTATTTACTGATTAATTAATTCATTAAGTAAAAGAATAAAGACATAATGTGACGGAAAATGGACGAGATTAATAGAAATACAAAATGGAAAAACCTATGATTTGTTTTTCCATTTACAAAGAAAAAAAGAGATTACATACAAAATTATGTAATCCCTTTAAAAAAAAAACGAATGGTTTACTCTAGGAATATATTTTATATGCGTTTTGGCGACACCAATACTATTTCCACTTGAGTTTTCTGCTCCGTGGCTTTCATGACAAATGATGTAATGTCCTTTTATTGTCTATTTGGAGGCGCGAGTGAAAGTCGCGAAAGTCAAGCCAAGTAATCGATTGTGTGTCTTGTAACTAACGCAGTATGTTCCTTGTTTCTGTGTTATTTTGTATTAGAAATGCTCATTGATAAATTGATATAAATATGATTCGTTTCTATCGTTTATAAATTGTCACGGGTCTGTAGAATATACTGAGGTGCTATTTCTAATTTATAGACGATAAATGTAACTACATAGTTATATATATAGTTATATTCTGTATAAACTGTAGGTACTATATCGGAGCAGTTAGAATAAACGTATATTTAATCCAATATTATAATATTGTTGTCATAAGTTTACGCGAATTTCACTTATTATAATGAAACAAATTTCCGGAGTCCTCCCGTGACCATGGTTGCTGTAAAGTATCCGAAACGTCCGGCTTGTAAAAAACTTAATAAGCTACGATAAAATCCGTAAATTTGTTTGATTATAATACTAAAATTATATATTTAATTAATCATTAAGTATAGGATTTTTTAATCAGTTTGGTAGGCAAAGGCATTTAGAAGCATACATCCACTTGATATAAGTAGGCGATCAGGGATAAAATTTGACTTATCCATGAAGGCTATCTCGAAACAAAGGGTAGTCAATCGGTTATGAAATAAACAGTATTATAACCGTGTAGGCAGACTCGGTACAACTAACATGCCGACGATATATATAAACTACTAGCGGACTCGACAGACTTCGTTCTGTCAAAACAATTAATTTGCAATAAATAAAATTGCAATCTCAAATTTGAGAAATAAACTATCCTATCTTTTAAGTTGGAGAAAAGCACACATTTTAAAAGAAAAAACATTAAAATCGGTTAAGTGGTTTAGGAGTCCATTGAGGACAAACATTGTGACACGAGATTTATATATATTAAGATTATTCAATGATAGCTGGCCCGTAACATTACACAGTAAATAATGTTTCCTCGCCAAATAAGTATTAGACTGAATAAGGTTCGTTCGTTCACTTAACAACCTTATGTTAAGAGCCAACGGTAAACGTCTGACACACTGTCACAGCCATGTCACAGCACTATCGTATATATGTACTATAATTTTTTAATCCTACTAATGCAGAAGTTTGTGAGTATGGATGTTTGTTACTCTTTCGCGTCAAAACTACTGAATGGATTATTATGAAACTTTAGTATGTAATAGCTTATACATCAGAATAACACATAGGCTATAATTTATTCCCGTAGTCCCACGGGAATAGGAAATACGCGAGTAAAACCGCGGAGCGCTGCTTGTTTACTCATAAACTGATTAGGCTTGTATAGTAATGATTGTAAGCTATAGTCAGTAGTTATTGACTGAAAAACAGGATATCCTGGTTCAGAAACTAACGTTAACATTATAGAATAAGTGAAATTGTACTTTAACTGAACTGAAACTGAAAGCATCAGGGCGATACCAAGGAAAACACCAGCTGAAAAATGGACATTTTTTTTAACATAAAATAATAATTATTTCTATCATTATTTTATTTATTTTATTTTTTTTTATTCGGAAGACTTACAGCTATCTTACAAAAATCAGTCTTAAAAATAGTTAACTAAGAGCCATTTAACAGTCTTCACTAATATTTAACTAAATATATGCTAGAAAAGTGATTTAATACTTATAACAAAACACAATGAGAAAGTAAAGTAAAGCGAATGGAGCTATGTGGGAGACTCTCTAAAAGAATCAAAAGTGCACATGCGTTTTATCGAATTAGGTCTTGTATTGAATATATCAACGGAAGCTTGGTTTACAGTAATGTTATTTAGATTCGTGCAAGACCTTATTAAAAAAGCATTTTTACGATAGTTCACCGACACGCACTGTTCTACCAATGGTTTAAATTGTCTCAGTTGTTTAGTTGGAATATTAAATTTTATGTTGCTTAATAGCTCAGGACAGTCTACGCTACTATTTAGTATTTTTACTAAGTACACTACATCTGCAATTCTTCTTCGTTCGGATAAAGGAAGAAGATGAAACTTCCTGCATCTATCAAGATACCCACTCAGATATACCCCGGATTTGAACTGTAAATATTTAAGAAAACGTTTTTGAATTGATTCGATTCTATCTATATAAACTGTGTAACAAGGATTCCATACTTCTGATGCATACTCGAGGATGCTGCGAACAAAGGAGCAGTACAAAACTTTGATAGTTTTTATGGAACTAAACTTCGCTGTAGATCTCATTAAAAAGCCTAGTGCTTTAGATGCCTTTTTAGCTATGGCATCAATTTGCGTATCAAATGAAAGTTTACTGTCTATTATAACCCCTAGATCTCTTATCTCAGTAGTTCTTTTTAATACTTTGTTTATTAGAGTATATTGATGTTGAATAAGATTGTCTTTACGTGTGACAGATAAAACTTGACACTTTGATACATTAAGATCTAGTTTGTTAGCTAAACAGTATTGCTCAAATCTAGTAAGATCCTCTTGTAACGAAATACAGTCCCTATCATCTTCGATCCTTTTCAAAATTTTTGTATCATCAGCATATAATATAAATTTTGAATGAACGAAGCAAGTGTTAACATCATTCATAAAAATAATAAACAGAAGAGGACCCAGTAGAGATCCTTGTGGAACTCCTGAAGGTACGGGTGTCCATGAAGATGTGAAACCATTTAATGCTACAACTTGGGTCCTGTTTAAAACATAGGATGTGAACCATCTGAATAGGTTGCCATGTATGCCAGAGGAGTACAGTTTTCGTAGTAAAAGCATGTGATCAATTCTATCGAAAGCTTTACGGAAATCTGTATATATTATATCTACCTGGGCTCTAGCAGCCATGGTAGACGAGATAAACTCAGTGGTAAGAAGAAGATTGGATACTGTGGATCTTTGTTTTAAAAAACCATGTTGCTGAGGTATAAATAATGGAGACAGCGTAGCGTATACTTGGTTATATACAATTCGCTCAAAAACCTTGGCGAAAATACATAGTTTTGATATCGGCCTATAATTTTCAACATTATTTTTACTGCCAGCTTTATGAATTGGGGTAATAAAAGCTGACTTCCAAATAACCGGTACAATGCCTTCATTAATCGATCGCCTAAAAAGGATGCTTAGGGGGGCTGTAAGACTTTTGGCACATTTCGAAATAATAATAGGAGATATGGAGTCAGGTCCTGGACCATTGTTGCAATTAACAGATGTCAGGTCAGGTCAGGTCAGGGAAAATTTAAATATTAGAAATAACATTAAGAGCGTTGGAATTGCTGTCGTAGGTAAGTTCAAAATGGCTGGGATCTGTCTGCGAGCTTTGTCGAAAAGTTGATTTAAAATATTGGTTAAAAAGTTCACATACGTCTCTGCCATTGTCGGCAGTTTGGTCGTCATATACCATCGTGGAGGGGAATGTACTAGAAGATTTACTGGATGATTTTATATATGAGAATAATGCTTTGGGGTTTTTAGCAACTGATTGCTGTACTGTATTTAAATATAATTCATAGCAATTTACCTCAAGTTCCTTGCCACGATCTCTGAGTAAAGAAAAGGTGTTATAATCACATAAATTACCATATTTTTTGTACTTTTTCCAGTAAGAAATTTTTTCTTATTATTATTATATTATTATTATATTGTGATCTCACAAGATGCCGTACGGATTAGTAGTACATCCGTTATAATAAAGTGGAACTGGTAGTATATTACCACTGTTTTATAATAGCTAATTCTTCTTCGTGAATACCAAAATGTTCTTATTTAAATAGATTTATATTAGTTAAGATGCTTACCGTACTTACAGTTTTATTGACGTCCCGATGGCAGTTCAAACATTGCCTAAATATCGGGATAATATTCAAATAAGAATAATTATCGCGTTAGTTTAAAACAATATATTACCAAAATGTTGATTAAGAATCTTGTTTAAACATTTATTTCATGAATATAGTATCATTATTTTATAAATAACTGTGCAATGTGGTGGAAGGTGCTGAATAAATAAGTTTTAGTTTTTCACTTGGTACCAAGTACTGTGCTTGGATCAACGACCTTCGTAAGGTAATCGTCCTCGGCGTGTGGGTGCTCGTAATGTATGGGAGGAAATGACTTTGGAACGATACAATATGTGTACGAATGCCAAGGAGAATAGCTCAGCCATTGTAAGAGTTTGAAACAAACGGACTCCATAAGGGAAGCAGTCTGTTGCTAGCGTGTAATCATCATTAGGGTATATCGACTGCTGGATCTCTAATCGCTGCTGAGTTCAATAGGTTGTAGGGTCATACAGTTAGCCCCATATTGTTTTCCTATGTTTACGCGAATTTCATTCATTATAATGAAACAAATTTAGGGATTTTATCGCGGTTTATTTTTACAAGCCCGACGTTTCGGATACTTTACAGCAACCATGGTCTGTCCTCCCGTCGTCGGTTTCATTATAGTCAGTTAGCCCCAGTCAAATCACCATACACACCATGCACAATTACTCTAAAAAATAATAAATGATTGAAAAATAAGATATTTGAGAGTTAAGAAATAAGATTAATATATTTGTTTGCTCCGTTAATATCTTGAGAGTCTCAACTTTGTAAAATCACAATACACTTTATTTACAATGGCAATGCAATTACTGCATTGGCTGAAGTGGAAAAGTGGGTAAATCAAGTGAGATTGACATACCACTGCGTCTGTTCCATGCGTACCTTATATTATGTTTCTGTAAGAAGTTGTTTAATTCCAGGACATATTGTACCATTATCATGAGACTTTTTCTGTCCACTGCTGAACATAGGTCACCCCAGGCCTCCCTCAATGAATGCCAAGACGACCGATCCTTACCTATTATGTTATACCTAATAAAAAGGTTCAATCCATCTCTATTTAAATTTGTGCGAGTTCTAACATATTAATAACTAGCTGTTGCACGCAGCTTGGCCTGCGTCAACTAAAATATAAAACGGGCCCCTATATTGAAAATATAATATAGCCTATATTCACCAATAGTGTAGCTTACCATCAGTGAAATAATTTTTCAAATCGGTCAAGTAGCTTCGGAGCCTATTCAATACAAACAAACAATCAAATCTTTCCACTTTATAATATTAGTATAGACCATAGACAAATGACACATAATTAACCTGCGATAGACCGAATCCGACGGACGAACATGTTTAAAAAATAAATGGAGGGAGCTTATAGAGTATTGGAGAGGAGACCACATGGAGTGGAGTTCAGGTAGGTCAACCTACGACTTGATGGGACAACGGTCTCAGCGCAGTGGCCGGTCCTGCTTGGATGCCTCGTGGCGTTTTTTTAAGCAGCTCATGTATATCCATGATTGACAATGATGATGATGATGATGATGAGGATTATAATGATTATAAGTTTCCAATTAGAATGCACTGGCCACGCCTGTTACACATGGTTCTTTTCTCTCTTTTTAATGCTGTTCAGAACACGCTATGTAAACTAGTTGCTGACGTAAGGAAAAGCAGGAAGTTACGCTAAAGTTATGCTCACCACACGTGCAGTCTGACGGCTATAACTTAACTTTCTTCCAAATATGATTTATGTTTCCTAGATATGTTTTCCCGCTATAAACATCACAGCATTTTCGCGGATCATTCACGCTATGTAATGTTTATTTTGATATGATTTTGAAAAAGGAACGTATTTAATTAAATAATGATGAGCTCATCTCGGTTAAAGTCATATCATGTTGTATGATGTTTGATATTTATGAGGCCCAGATTTTCTTTGTATGTAAAGAAATTTTGTATGAAGTATGTGTGTGAATGGGACAGTTATTTAAACAAGCAAAGCATCAAAATTATAGTCTTGTTTGAATAGTTCAATTAAAAAAAATGTGCTTGTTTAAGGGTTTGCCTTTTTTATCTTGAATTTTCTATTTTATCTTTATCTGAAATTAGGACTGCAGGGTGCTAAGATGTTTAAGGACTAGTACAACGGCGTATCTAGGTCCACGTCCGCTTAAAAAGGACATTAATGAAACAGAATACAAAATAAGTTGAAACGACACTTTTTGGATATAGTGTAAGGCCAGCGCATCGGTGAACTACGGCCCATTCGAGGAGGAGACCCGTGCCAAGCAGTGGGCTCATATATGGGTTGATTCTTTACTTATACTTTTTTTTCCTCTAATTTTTAAAATTTAATTTTTTACAGTTTTAAACACTTTACCCTCCTCGCCTGATTTCGAGGAGGAGACACGTGCCCAGCAGTGGGTCATATAAGGGTTGATATTTTACTTTTTTTTTACAGTTTTAAAATAAATGTATTCGATTTGAGCCCCAACCCTACCATAAACTAGGGTTATAGCCTTCATATCATGGTTCAATACGTAATTCACCGTACAATGGAGTTATAATCACGCTTTCTTGCGGCCAGGAGGCTCAAGTACCATGTAATGGGTGGCTTTCTTGCGCGTAATTCCATTATTCACATATTTCTTGAAGTATGGATATTTTTCTTAATAAATGTTACGATTCTTTTTATATTTTTATGTTTTGAGTCGTATTTACACGATTAGAAGTCTAGGTTATGAGTCATTAGCTCTTAAACGGGTGACGGTTAAAACATCTATATACTAGAAAACTCTACCGATAATTCCCTAACAGTATCAATATCGGCTTAGTCATTCCAAGAATATCAATTTTTTTAGCGATGGCGGTTATTTTAAAGGTTTTTTAAATAAAATTGAAAAAAATATTTTACTTTCGAAAAAATTGAACCAAAGTTGGTTATATTTAATTATTATAAATATTCAATATAATAACTTTGGTTCACCGTTAGGCGGATATAATGAAAATAGTCAGTATTAAAAAAAATAGTAATGTTAATAAGTCTAAAATAGAAGAACAATGTTATAGTCTATGTAAATGCATATGCATGTAAGCATATTTATGCAAGTAGTAATCATAATTAGCGTTATTGGAATTGCATACTAATCACATGATATGAATATAATTGTGTATAATTATACTATTTAGGATCTGTGAGCTCTTTAACGCCTCAAGCCTCCGCCTAATGGTCCTAAAGAATTCGACGATAATATGAAAAGGTTTTTAAGTCAGCTTTATAATTTATCACAATTAACTCAACGTTTTCAAAGTTTATTTCTGGAATTTCTTCCATTTCTGATAGTAATCATAGTCGGACGATTTACAATTCTTTATCATTTAGCTGTAAAAAGTCTACAACGTTTTCTATAGAAAGTTTTTAAATGTTACAGTAACAGATTCACAATAACGATAAATAAAACATCAGTAAGAATCATATTGTAGTAGTATATATAATGATTAACATAGTATTAACCCACACTCACACAAATAATCATTGTGATTAACTCACATAAACATAGAATCACTCACATAAACATTTGAAGAGTTAGGGCGATCGTCCACCGCCACCGTCACTAGAACCGAGAACGTCACCGACAATGAGATTATTTCGAGATCAAGTTGACGTGACGTGCTTGAGTCGGACAGACGGACATCAGTAATGTATGTGGCGCTATATCGGCGCCGTCATCTTGTCGTTGACGTCCCGTTTACAGTGGACAAGCGTCCATAGTCGTAATTAAATTCTAAATTGGTTTGAATGAGATTTCATTACTGTTGCGTGGTAATTAAATGCGTTTTCTATCTTGTTTCGCTTTACACATGTTAAATATATAATCTTAAACGCTTGTGGTGGGTGTGTGTCTGGGTGTGGTATCCATTCCACGTACTTTTTTAGATACATTTCGCTTTTACTGTTAGTCACCAACCATTGTTCTTAAATAGCTTCGCGCGTCTTTTATTAAAAAAAAATTAGCGGAACTGACATGTGAAACCTCCAGCTGAAGCAAGGAGTAGCTGCTGCTGTCACTCGTATCAATGATGAGAGGAGTTCTAGAAGCCCAAAGTATGAGCAATATTCTTAAAAGTCTCCAGATTCCCATTTAAATAATTTGCCCGACATGTCGACACGGGAATTCGCTAATTAAATTACTTGTATAAATCGGCCTTAATCTGTCCATCGCTGAACATAGGCCTCGCTCAATGAACGTCAAGATGACCCTTGCCACTCGCATTTGTATGCACTACACTAAATATTATATACTCATTCTATTTTCATCGCGTGCTCCTCAGTATCTATATGTGCCGTAGACGAGTAGTAGTATATATATGGACAATTATAGAACCTTCATTAACACCAATTACATAAATCAGAATCGCAATATCCTGTTATTAACTACATCTACTATCTACTCGCAAAGATAAATTATTAAAATATACATTAAAAATTATGTACTTTAAAAAAAATTGTTTACAGCGTTTTTCACTATTTTCGGGGACTTCGATATTTAAACATTACTTCTGAATGTTTTGTGTGTAAAAATAAAGAAAAAAAAGTGAAGAACACGTAGACTATCTCGTTTCAACTAGTTATAATTACAATAATTATTATTATTAAATTTTAAATGTAAATTATAAAAGTAATCGCATATTCTGGATGCCTGTTTGGTATACTTGTTTCATGTAAGAAAACAAATATGTGATACTTAAGAAGCTTCGTAAACAAACGACCCAAATACGAGTAGTAAAACACAATGTTAACAATATGCGTGTTTCGTGTGGTCGTTCAGTGTTCGTGGGTAAGCGGCCACTCCCATACATTCCGCCGTGACTGACATACATACACCGAGACATGGTAATCGCTGAGCGACTAAAGCGTCTCTAATGTTTTAATCGCGTCTTGACTATCATTATTATAACGCCAAGGGCTTCTAAACTTATATTAAATTATTGATTATAGTTACAGATGCTGTATTTTTGATAGAAGAGGCAACAAACGAGCAGTGGGTTAGCATATTACTAGATAAGCCATCTGCTCACCTACCTACCAATTGAGCTTGGGCCATCAGGCCTAAAAGTCTAGACCTTCGAGAAAAAAAAAGCAGTGGGTTCACCTGTTAGTAAGTGATCAGCGATATCCACAGACGCCTGATATATCAAAGGGCATTATAAGTATTTAAAGCAATGGGATATATAAGGGTTGACCCTTATATGTCCCACTGCTGGGCACGGGTCCCCTCCTCAAAATCAGGCGAGGAGGGTAATAGGCCACAGTTCACCGATGCGCTGGCCCAATGCGGGTTGGGGAACTTCACACACCTTCAAAGATTTTCAATCTCATCAGGCATGCAGGTTTCCACACGATGTTTTCCTTCACCGGTGAGCGAGCGATGGTCTTGTGTGCACTTAGAAATTTAGAAAAACCCATTTCAAGGCTCACACGGACGGGTCAGGATTGAACCCGGAATCTCTCGCATCGCCAGAGTCCACCCACCACTGGACCATCGTCGCTCAAAGGGCATTGCCGGCCTTTCACGTATAAGCACTTTTGCCTATAATTAGTTATTTTTTTCAATAAAAAATAAATTAAATTAATATTAAATACACACTAGTTAAAACTGGTATGATGAAGATGTGCCCAAAGTCAACTAAATTCTTATGTTGAATATATTAAATATCATTAGCACTTTAAGACAAGATATTTGCCAGTTTTTTAATACTTAGTAGATATGATTTTTTTAGGTAATAATGAAACTAGTAAATAAACATGTAACTTTATATTCGACGATTTGGCTATTTCATAAAAAAGATTGTCTTGCTTGGAAACCAGCTGTGTATAATTTATTTGCAATCTTTTTTTTTAAATTTAAATTATTTAATCATTATTCTATAAGTAGATAAATTAATTTTCCATTCCATTCATAAATGTTGCAACATGCAATAATAATAAATAATTACAATATTTATTACGTAGTTGAAAACGCAAATATCGTGTGAATATATTGCTTGGACGAGTCGTAATTATTTGTGAAGTTACCCAAGCATTCTATAGGTTGAATAACGAACACGAAAAGTCACTTGCCATACATGTACCACCTTGAATATATTAAGTTATAATGAAATAGAAACTTACAAGTTAACCCAAAAAGACTATGTGCCTATCTGAAAATGCTTGATTTTTTTGTTCCTATATACTACTCTACTAAACACCTTGAAGATCGTTTAAAATCGTTTGTACATTCTTTAGAACGAATATTATTATTATAATATCCCTTAGTCAAATTACATGTCGTAACATTCCTATACAATTGATACAATAAATATTGTTTTTTTAACTTTTACGCCGGGAAATGCACTGACGCACCCCGCTGGGGAGTAAGTCTCCCCTGGTATGTTGGACTCGCTGCGCCCGAAAGCTGGTAAGTGGACGCAGCTCTACCCACTAAAATCCGGCGAGTGACACCACTGCCGTCTTTGGTGAGGTGTCCCGGATCTACAAGCAACGGGGCACCTCGACGGCTGGTCATTCTCTTAGGGGACCGACACCACCTCCACAGAGCGGTTGCCCCGCACCACAGAACAACCACTCCCAACGTCTAGATAGTACGATGAGGTGAGGTTCCCATCCTCACCCCCTGCTCTGTTGTCTCCTCTTCTTATAAGAAGGGTACAAACTACAAAGAGCCCCCTCGGCTCAATTCGCTTCGCCCAAGGCGTTGGAGTCACCCTGGGCTACTGAGCCCCACACCACGACAAGGCCTGAACCATGGTGGGGACATACAATAAGTATTCTATTCTATTCGTTTAGCGTTTGTGCCACCTGTCTAGAAGGGCTGTTATAAGTGCAAGAATCCACGATCCAAGTCGCAGCAAGTATACAACACGATATTCAATACATGTGTGTTAGTTCACAATCGGTGGATCCGTGGGCTGTTTGGTAATGTTTAGAAAGTTAATATTTTTGTCATCGTGAAAGTACCGCGTCCACACGACGCCAGCACATCGCGGTTTAGAGCTACACTTGTTGGTTACATCTATATAAACAACGATTACGTTACGTACATATATAGATATTGAAAAATATAAGATAAGCTGATGATGATTATGATAGTTACTGGGCAAATTTTTAATTGAGTTCATTGTTACTATATTAGCGGACCCCGTAGCGGATCGAATTATGCATCTAAATCATTATAAAAACTACTTGAACTCAAACACAAAATGTCATCTAAATTGGCCCAGCTGTTTAGGAGGAGGTTGGTGATACAGACATAATAATTAAATTATTATATAGATGTATTTGCTCGGTGGTAATACCTACCTATCGATTGAGCTTAAAGACCGTCAGGCCTAAAAGTCTAGATCTTTCGAAAAAAAAAATCGGTGATATTGTTTGCTTATCATTATTTAACTTTTAAATTTATTTACTTCTAGGTACTGTGCTTGTAATTAGGAAGTCATATTATTAAACGCATTATGTATGTTTAAGTAAACGCAAACTAACAAATTCACAACCTTTCACATTTATGAATACGACAAATAGGATATCATATTCTAATCAATGTGTGCTAGATCGTGTGAATGGGCAATATACGTTTATGTACGGAATAACAAGTATCTTTCAATTCACGCATTTCTATGCGTCATGAAAACGGAACCTGTGCAGAAAGGCACCAAGAGCTGCTCATCCCTACCAAGGCACAAAAGAAAGCATTTACTGTGCAATAGAAATCTAAAAAACGTGAAAGCAAAGGTCATTCGGTTAACCTTCAAAATTGTTAAAACGTGCACTTCAATGTATATAATTTAACAAAATTTATGTTAAATTATTTAAATACTAACTTAAGAATAATATTTAAACTTAATAAGCGTATTACGTATTTAAATATATTTAAATATTAAATCGTAGTCAGGTATAATAATTTGCAAAAGTTATTATTTTATACTCATAGACATCCCTTTTATACATAAACATGCTAATGCAATGGACATTATTGTATATTTCATTCCAAGCAAATGTAATATTCCTACCCATCGTCAAAGCAAAAGCTTATGAAAAAATAAGGAATATTATCTTTTTCTAATCTATCCCCAGCAAATAATTATTATATTGTTTTTGTTTCAGAAAAAGCCAAGTCAGCCAGTCTTCCCGTGATGGTTGCTGTAAAGAATCCAAAACTTCTGACGTTTTGCATACTTCAAATTCAAATGCATAAATGTTGAAAAACCACGACACAATCCGTGAAAAAAAAGGTGTGTGTGCGATTCACACACGATAGAAGTGAAACACATGTTAAATGCTCAAATACAACCAAGTATTAAACAGTCTGCAATATACACGACATTTGCTCTCTCGCTCTTTTGTATTTGTGTCTCTTACCTGTCGTTTTTTCCGTTGCATCCGATTTGAAATCACAACGATTCTAAAGAAGTTTCACTTCAAAAATTCAATAAAGTAAATGATTTCAATTATTATTTTTATCTTAGTTTGAAAGCTATTTGTAAATTAGCGAGTTAGTGATCGGCTAAGTCGGGTTGATTACAAATTAATACGTTCAACATTGCGTTCAACGCGTTGATTTATTATGTTGAGCCGAGCTAAATCTGCCGACTCCGTGCCGGAATATATTTCCAGAATAGAGACAGAGGTAAGCCTGAATTAGCTATTATGAGTGTAATTTGTCAGTTGAATAGTTAACTAATAAGGTGAAGAGAATTATGTTGTTGTATTGGAATAAACTTTTAACACGCTTTTATTAACTTCACCTGTATATTTATTTGTATGTATGTTTGTGCTCTCCTTTGCGCTCGATTTTGCCCTACTTTGAACGATCAGATTTAATTCAAACTTTGCACACCTGTCAAAGACCGATGATAATGCAATAATTCAATAACAAAATCCGATTCTCCCAATTAGATTCGTCAGGATTAATTAATTCCGTTCCGCATCCTTTGCATGCGAGTAAGAGAGATAGAGCTAGTGCGCGAACTCGGAGAGACTCGGAGAGACTTGTAAAGCGTGTTTTTTTTAGTTTTTTAAACTACCTATTATTATTTATTACTATTGAAAAATATTTGTATTATATTATAATATTATACACACCTACCCACATTGGGCCAGCGCTTCGGTGAACTATGGCCCGAGGAGGGTCCTCGCCTGATTTCGAGAAGGAGACCCGTGCCCAGCAGTGGGACATATGGGTTGCTACTTTACTTTTTTTATTATATACATAATTAATTGGCGCTATGCATTATTTTACACTTCTTCTTTCATGCTTATAAATAAACAATATACAGTAAATTACTATTATTATTATTATTAATTTATTTATTTGGGTGGGGTATTTTTTAAATTATATTTTTTATAACGATGAAATAAGCACTAATCTATGAATAAAAATTAATTAAATTTTTGTACTATCTTACATCGCAATTACAAATGAACCACGACGATAATGTGTATGATAATGATCACATAATCATAACACCATGTAACGCTCGAGAGAGGCTACAATGGAGTCAAGGTTGATATTTTTGTGAACATGCTTCTAATAAGTTGGCAGTGGGCCGTAGAGTACCGTGGAATATCATTAAATCTGAACTATAACTGATAATAGCCGGATAAAGACAATTTCTGATTTTAATATATTATTCACTCGCGAGCTCATCGGTGTCAATATTAAATTATAAGCCTTCAAAATAATTGGGCTAACTATTTTTGTATTTCAACTGGTAGTTGTGGACTTATTAGCAACAGAGCTTAATTAGTCAACCCTATTTCAACCGGTGGTAGAGTTACACTGTGTTTTTGGCTATTTAGTTACCATCATTCTGCTTATTTCCCCCCCATGAAACAGCTTTAATGTGTTTCGGAGATAAGGGCAGGATAAGCTGTTTAATTACTGGCACAGAGACTCAACATCTTGTCTCAAGATAAGCATTGGTATTTTATTCAAAAAATTGCAACACATGAATGAATTGTCTGCCTTCATCATCATCATTATCAGCCTTTATCCGTTCACTGCTGAACTTAGACCTCCTGTAATTAACGCCAAAAGGTTTCATTCCTTGTCTTATTGTCAGGCTTGTCTCAGGTTAACTTATTAATGTATGAATGTGGCTTGTTTCCCAGTTTTCCTCTCCATCTATCATCAATAAACTGCCCAGCCTTTGTATTAGTATAGATTATTATTAGGACGTTGTAGCTGACAGCGTCGAGTTCCCGGATATCACGCGTGTGGTGTTCATGTCGCGTTTGACTTGCAACAGCTAAATTATAGAGTGCAACACCGCTCTTCCTATAATTGTATATGACACTAAGTCCTACTTTCTTTTAGTTTAACGTCGGTTGCTACATAAGTGGTGGAACGTCCACCACGTAGTAAAGCGGTAATTGTGTTAGACATGGAAAATAAAAATATGATATTTTTGACGTGAATGATGCTAGCAATACCGAAATTAGAATCTCCGAGAAATAAAAGTGAAAGATATACTTTATACGATTTTTGTAACAGTATCACTGCTATGAATTTATAATGACAGTTTTATTTTATTCTAGAAACAAATATGATTTTAATAAATTTCACAAGATATCACTACTTGCTCATAAAAACTAAATAAATCGCGATAAAATCCTTAAATTTGTTTCATTATAATGAGTGAAATTCGCGTAAACATAAGAAAACAATATGTCACTACATTTGTTATGTGATTGTCAGAATTAAAATTTAAAATAAAACTTTGATTCAAAGCTTAAAACTAGAGCTGTATGTCACATATTTGTCTCTAATTGTATGACTACTCACTACTGACTAATCTTATCTTTTAGTTTGAATGAGATCTTACTTGGTGCACGTACGGTTACATCATCAGATATAAGTATCGATTAGATAATATTTAAGATATAGATAGACTTCATAGACTATCTCTATCTTGTTAATACCATCAGTATAATGTACCTCTGTTTGAATAGTATTACAATTATTTTAACGTGTCCTTTAATTTATCAATAAATAGGTATTCGAATGAATGAATGAATAAAAAGTGAATATTAAACAATAATGATTTCGTCGTTATATATGAGATGTACACCAATTTTCATTTGTGTAACATTACTAAATGTAACTGATGTAAGTACATAGTGATTTAAATTTAAAAATATATAATATACGAAATCTTTTCTTTTTTTATGATACATATAAATTGGGTATGTTTTATGTAACATTTACCCAATGTGCAGTTTAAAAGTTATTGTTTGGAAAATTTTAATTGAGGAATGCATTTTGTCTGTTATGTGATGAAATAAAGAATCGAGATCGTCGTAATGAGCTGACTACGATACCAGTCAGCCCATTAGAAACTAATTATTTAACCGCATGCCTTCGCAGTTAAACAAATATTAACTTTAAAATTGCGGTTATGTATCAATAGAGTCCACTTTTCTTTTAGAATTTCGGTTTGTGAAATTTTATATAAACCATGGTCACAGGATGACACCGTGATCTTGGTTGATTTTCGCATAAAAATAGACAACAAGAAGCATATAGTAAATCAGTTTTAATAAAAAGTATAATAAATAATAAATATTGTCATATTATAATACTGTCAAATTATATAATTATACATAAAAAAGTATCAACCCTTATATGTCCCACTGCTGGGCACGGGTCTCCTCCTCTAAATCAGGCGAGGAGGGTAATAGGCCATAGTTCACCGATGCGCTGGCCCAATGCAATTTGGTGAACTTCACATACCATCCAAGACTTTCAATCTCATCAGGCATGCAGGTTTCCTCACGCTGTTTTCCTTCACCAAAATTATACATAAATAAATAAATTATGTTTTAAATTTCGAAAGCACCATATCTATTTAGGTAGACCATCTTATTGCTTTTTCATGGGACTATTTAAACGAAACGTTGAATATTGTTATCAGCTCCAGGATTATGCAAGTTATTCCGATAAGCGTCAATGTTTTCTGGCAGTCGTAATTTTTGACGGATATGGCATGAAAAGTCTGGCAATGTTCTGGATAATACCACATGTATTCCGATATCGATATTAAAATATGGAATTTAAATAAATAATTCTAATATCCAAACTATCTTTAGCCCATGAATGATGATGTTGATGATGATGATGATTATTATGATGATGATAATATGTGTATCAGAAGAACGGATGGCCGATGGGCCATTAAGGTTCAAGAGAGAACTATTGGTCGGCCATTAACCAGATGGGAAGACGATCTCCGTGCAGTGGCAGGTCCGCGTTGGATGCGAGGGTCGTCTTGGCGTTCATTGTGGGAGACCTATGTTTAGCAGTGGACGGACGGACGGAAAGGCTGATAATGATGATGATAATGTATGTATCGTTGTTGGATTGCTAAACGGGCTCTGCCTTGTTTGACATCAGGTAGCCGTCCATCATTTGTCCCGACAACTTATAGTAAGGTAATACCTTATTGTCTGTATTGAATTTAACTATAATATTCTGAGATAGACCGACAAAAAAAATGTAGGATTGATTTAATATAATATACGGCCTCAAGGCGTATCGCCTCGAGCCGAGGTGCGATGGCTAAAAAACCGTGTTCGCATAATGATGTTAACATTTATCAGCAAAGGTCATATTAAAATACTCTATGCCATATATGATAAGGTTAAAATCATGTTCAGATAATTAATGTGTTGGTATGTAGGTCAGTATGTATTAAAGGACCTTGCATTTTCGTTTAAGATCTTGATCTCTCTACTTTAGTAAATCGTTACGCTTTAAGTTCAAAGAACCCTAACACTTAATGGCATTTAATAGTAATTAATATAAGTGATGAAGCCACTTGCACCGTTCTGGTTTTATGTTAGTCTTTTCTTTATTATATACTATATATACTATATTGCTAGAAATTTCAAGAACAATTAGACTCTAGTTAGTGATCTTATGAATATAAACTAAGCTCAGGCAACTATGTAGAGACATTAACGAATAATCGTAGAGTCTACATCCTGAGGATGCCTCGGCGTTGGGGCGAAACGTGCGTAGATTTAGAAAAGTCATACAATAAAAAAAAATAAGTATTAACACAATATTATCCTCCTTTTCTTTTTTCACCAAATAATCTAGATCGTGAGGGAATTTAAATTAACTTTTCTCGAAGCATAAAAGACGCTTTGGCGATATGTAAGTCGTCAGTATTCCAGATTAAATAGGCTTTTAAGCAATTACTCAAAAATAGAAAAAAAACTCATGAAATAACTCTTAATTTGTCTACAGAAGCGTGGTTGACATTATTTGATACGTTGTTATTAACGCATTAGTTCCTGACTCTGAGGTTCGAAGTGATTAAATTACGTTATTATTGAGCGCTGCAACAGGTCTCTATAATACGTTATTAATCTTGTACCTCTTACAAGCGTCAAATAGGCATACTTTAGCGTTAAGCAATAATAACTCTAAAACCTATTAAGTCTCAATTCTCGTCGCTTCATCAAACGCACTATTCCCATGAAGTTAAGTGTTTAAAATAGCGTTATAATCTAATATATAAAATTCTCGTCTAATATATAAAATTCTCGTGTCACAATGTTCGTTCCCATACTCTTCCGAAACGCCTCGACCTTGTAATATTTTGTGTGCATATCGGGTAGGTATGAGAATCTGCAAACATCTACTTTTCATCCCCGACATTATAGCCCGGTAACTCATGTGTTACCTATACAAGAGACATAAGATGTTGTCTGTCTCTGTGCCAGAAATTCAACTGCCTGTCCTGCCCTGCAAGGCTGTTTCACAGGAGACGCAATCAGGGTTATAGGCCACTACCCAAGCAGACATACAAGCAGGAGTGCAACACAACCTTCCCACCACTGTGAAAAACACATAAAAACTGATACTACGAATACTTAACGAAACAATTACAAACATTTTAAGAAAACGATAAAATATTAAGTATTATTTTAAACCCATAGGTATTCAATATACCAATTTACCAAAAACCATCTGAAACATGGCAATAGATGCCGCGGCGATGTTTAAAAAATTACGCAACTTAACCACGACCGTCCATCATACATGTATTTCTTCTAAATTGGTATAATTGCTGGTCTAAAATGTACACACCACATAAATAACCGTTTTGATTAGGAAATAGACGAATATTTGAACGACTTCGTTACACATCTCAGTTGAAAATTGATTGCTTGACGAATTAGCGTGATCTTTGAAGCGTAGTGAGATCTGCAAACGCCATGTTTGTTTTGAGTTTTGAGCTCAGCGATTGTATTAGGAAGGTTAGAACTGAAATTTCAGATGCTGAACAGTTGTGTGGCAATTGTAACATGATAACCAACTAGCAGTGCCCCACGGTTTCACCCGTGTACTTCCAATTCTCGTGGGAGTACTGTTATCAATTATAGCCTCTTTGCTATTTTGTGTAAAAGCTATTATTGTAAAGTTATATTTATAGGTGTATAAGTATATTATTGTTAAGTTTCTCTTGATACACGGGTGTTGGTGGGTTAGTGTTATCTGTGACACCAAAATAAAGAAAACTTAGTACTTTACATTCATTTCAGATGTTGATGTTCAGATTTAAAGGTTTCCATCCATTTTGTCATCTGTTTAGATTGGATTTTTGTTAGGTTTGATTTTTGTTGGATTTCTGTTTAGATTGGGTTTGGGTAAGTGGAAACTATTTAGATATTTCATTATTCAGTCATTCTTGTCGATTAATGATCTTATACAGATTCCTATTTTAATAACACATGGTTAAATTTCTGTAATGTTTAATCATTTTATCAGTAGCGTGACTGCGCTTGCAGATAATCGTTGCGCTCACCTTTCCCGAACAAATTTCAAAACACCGTTTCTATTGTTCTAGCGTACATTCCTTGCCGTTTAGTATACTGAGGCTATTAACTTAAATGTACTGGAAGGAATTAGCTAGCTTTTTAAAATTATGTGCATGCTAGTTCATTTTATCGAATTCATGTGACTGTGTGATAAATGTGCGTGGGGAATAAATTTCAGTACCTATCTTCGTATATATGAAGTGTACATAGATACTTATCCATTAGCTAATTATTTATAATCCTGTATAGTTTTCCAAGTTAACTGTTTATGTTATCAAATGCACATAATTTGCGATTTCTTATATAATTTTACATCGTTTGTTATTTTAATGTAATAAATCTTCTACTTAGGGATTTTTCCTTTTATAATCAAGGTATCTGTATCATGAAGTAAATCTCCGTAGATTTTATTATGACGTAAATTAATGTGGTGAACACAGATATTTGAAATAAGTTCTGATCTATATATAATATTTCTATGGTGGTGATTGGTGATTATAATCATCGTGATAATTATGAGCTAAGCCTCGTAACGCGTAATTCTCGTAATTCACCGATCCACGATTATCAATTACATGATCACAAACTCCGTAGAACATTTGCGCAATGAGCCCACGTTTTAATATTCACGTTAGCGTAACATTGCGTGAACCGAGTTTTTTGGTGCAATCAAATATTATTCGGTTTACTGCATCCGTTAACTTTCATCAGTTAAACCGCTTACCTATTACGTTTGTTAGTTGAAATTATTCAACGGTATTATACCTTTATTTCAAAATGTTTGAATAAATATATTAATTCATGATGCGTAGAATAGATGTTAAAACTTAGAATTAATTACTCATAATATATAACTTCTGGATCGTTGAGAGAATTGATTTGTTGGTCAGAATGGGGGAGGATCGGGGAGTGTTGAGAGCATATCTTGGACAACAGAGTGGACAGCGCCCAGTCGGTCGTCCCAGATATCGCTGGAAGGACATGGTGTAGGCTGACCTGCGTGACCTCGGGTCGAGGGCTGGTCAGAGGCTGAACAGGACAGAGACCGGTGGAAGTCTTTCGTTTCGGAGGCTAAGACCCACTTTGGGTCGCTGAACCAGAGAAGTTAAGTTAAGGATCATTGAGGCTTAAAATATATTTATCTAACGATCAAATGCATTGTTTGAATTTTGGTGTGTTCATACACAAACAATTCCACTTTAAATTAAATGTGTATTCAAAATATAGTCTTGTTTATTTGTTAATTTTATAAATTAATTTCTTTTATTATTAATCGTTTTAATGTCAACCTGAGTTATTAAAGGACTTTAATTTAAATCTGTAACGAAACGTATTTGAATATTTTTATAATTCTGGGAGCAAATTAAAAAAATAGCGTCCAACTGTTGGCCACTAAATGCTTTCTCCGTGTTTAGTATCAGTCCCGCTGTCATCGAATACGCATGAATTGTTACGCATTATTGTTTTTATTTATAATGAAGGTTTGTGTTGAAGTGTAACGAGATTAAAAAGATGATTATGGGAGAACTGTAGTAGCTAGTATCACTATTCACGAATACATCTTTAAAAATGTTGGCCAGTTTTTTTTGTTTTGATTGTAGGTCGACACTCCATCTAGACATATTAATGATCTAAGTGTGGTACATTGAAGATAATGAAATCGTAAAATGTAAACATTAGTGGCCTTCGGTGCGTAACGGGCAGCCAAGGTCAAGGCTGGCTCCTGATGACGTTATCGTTAGATCATTGAAATAAAATGCACATAAACTCGCTGGTAGGTACCTCTGTTATCATCAGCTACGATCAGTCCACCGACAATTGCATTAAACCTATATTCGGACTGACAATATTTTTATAGCAGTAGTAGCATAATTATTTATTATATTTAAGAAACTATTTTCTACACAGTTGCGTTATTTTTTTTTTTATCGGATTAGTAGTTTCGCAAATTACCTCACATTATATGGTTACTAGAATACATTTTGACGAGTGAGACCATTTTTTTTTTCAAAATGGACGTCCTGTAATCTGAAATCGGATATAGTCCGCGCAGTCATTATCATAATCATCACCATCATCGTCATCATCATCAACAACATTATTAACATCATCATCATTGGTTTATCCTTCCGCTGCTGAGCATAGGCTACCTCAATGAACTTTATTCAATACTAGCTGTTGCCCGCAGCTTCGCCTGCGTTAACTAAGATTTACAACGGGATCTTAGTACGCAAAATAAGTAACTTTTCTAGATGATTTTTTACACCTTGTGTCCAGAAAACCTCAATATCTTACGGAACCCTATTTTTTTCCAGCATAAAATGTAGCCTATGTTACTCGTGGATAATGTAGCTTTCAAATGGTGAAAGAATTTTTGAAATCGGTCCAGTACTTTTTGAGCCTATTCATTACAATCAAACAAACAAACAAATTTTTTCTCTTTATAATATTATTAGTGTAGATAGCATTATTATAATCATAGATTTAAATTAAAAGCTATATTGGAAACAATATTATTTGAATGTATGTCTTTAATGGCCGCTACAAGGCTGTATATACGCAGGTTGTTGTACCTAAAGTTTTCCTGTATAATATTATGTAGAATGTGTGTCATTATCATGTTATTATGTGTGTGGTTATATATTATGTGGTTGATATAAAAATAAAATTATTAATGTTTCTATGAATCACCTGACATTTATGTGTAAATTGTAAATGTCTATTATCCGTTCATTAATAAGATCACAGAATTATTAATAAAGACAGATGGAGCAAGCCGGACACGCAAGTGACGTGACCAAAACGAATACAACTTCAAAAGCGAACACAATCTAATAGACGTCTAGAGTAAGAAGCTATGTCAAGCACTTGAGAGCGTCACTCGTGTGTTCGGCATGCTCCATCTGTCTTTATTTATAAATGTGTGAATAAGATTAAACCTTTACTATATTTGTTTTATAATTATAGAGATACGATGACGATATGGACTTGGTAATAAAGGTAGAGTATATTTTAATAATATTATAAACACGAAAGTTTGTAAGGATGGATGTTTGTCACTCTTTCACGTCAAAACTACCGAATGGATTTTAATGAAACTTTAAAATTGTATAGCTTATACATCACAATAACACACAGGCTATTATTTATCCCCGTAGTCCCATGTAAAAGGGAGTACGCGGGTGAAACCGTGGGGCGCTGCTAGTTTAAAATGAAGCAGACAAAATAAAATGTAGATGAGTTAGTCATGACTTTTGTTGTTCGCCTTGCTCTATTTATTAATTTTAATTAGTATATTTCGTCTACAATAAAGGAAATAATTAAGCCTAATGTTACATAAGGTTATCATCGGAAGTTAAAATAACAAATATTTAAATTATGTTTATGAAAGTTAAATAATAAAACCTCAGATAATCATCACTCCGCTTCTGCTTCCGTGTGTTATTTTTAACAATATTTTAGTAACGACCAAGGCTTTTCCGCATTTGTTCCAGGTTCAAGCAGGGTTTTGATTTAGGAGTTAGGACAGTTCGTTTAAAAATCTAAATTTATCTATACCTGATTTATTTATGACATATTAGTTTTATACAATATTAATATTAATGAAACAACTTTTATAGATTTTATCGCGCCCATGGGCATGTAAAAATATTTTTAAAAAATTACCTTTTTTCGAATTCATTTAAAGCATTTAAAGAATTACATTTTAAAAATGATTGATATATGCTAGGTTGACGAAAGCTGAAAGGAGGTTTATCTTAATAATTGTATCATCATCATCAGCTGTTATTCATCAACTGCCGCTCATAGGCTTCCCTCAACGAACGCCAAGACGGCAGATTCCTTCCTCGCCTCCAACACAGATAATTGTATTTCATAATATTTTTGATTCGGTTACATCATTGCCTTAGGATTATTTATAGCATCAGTAAACAAAGGTGTGTCATGTACCATCTGCGTTTAATTACTATCTTAGAGTCGAGGTGGGATGCTTCGGACAGAAATTAATATGGCTTGTGAGTTGTGACAATAGAAATTTTAAGTTTTATAAGATATTTATTAGTACGTACTATACATAAGTCTATATATATGCTTATTTTTTTATGCGGCATCCCATTGGAAAATTAAACAATCTTTTTTTTTCAAAATACAAAATATAATAATTAATAAGTAATTACCTTTAGGGTCTGTTTCACAATATACTAGTAAAGTACCCTATAGCTATATGACACATAAATTAACTGACACATAAATCTTCTAGTTAGTCTTGATTGGGTTTCACCATCATCTTCCCTGTAAATTTATTTGGCAGATCCCTATTTGGCATTTACTGGTTAGTAGGCTTCGCAACCTCGCATTTTATAGTTCCATTTTACGATAAATATGTTTTAGAAAAACATTCCATGTTGTAAATATACATGAAAATATGTTTTTATAATTTAAATGTATGTATCATACCATCTTTATACCTTTTATTTACATAGACATTGTATATAATGTTATCCCTTAATAATTTAAATTGTGTTTTGAACGTTTAATAACGTTCAAAACACAATTTAAATTATTTTGTATATAGTATAGTATTATTATTATTATTATTATTTATATATATATAGTAATATATTACTGTTACCGAAACGTCAAATTGTCAAATGTCGTGCAGCTGTCAACCGCGTATATATCTGTCAACTAATTTATGTGGCAGATAAATTTGCTAATGGCCAGTTGATCCGACCTATAGTTTACAGGGAACTTTATTAGCCAAATATTGCTATTTGTCAATTGTGAAACAAAAACGTTGTAGTTATGTGGTAAATATGTTGCAAATAGCTTAATTGGAACTTTATTAGGACATTGTGAAACAAACCCTTAATATTTAAGCTATTCCTTCCGGCTAATAGTAGTTAGTCTTAATAAATTTAGTCTGCAGACTAAGAGGTTCAAATGAACAGACAGATTTAATATATTAGTTTTTTTTTCGAATTGTCTTATGTTGTGGCCTTAAGGGCTTAGAGCGAAATCGGAGCTGTGGGTTGGCAGGTAGCTTCTCCAAGCAAAATATATTTGTCTAGATTCCATAAAATGCAAAAGTAATTCCACAATGTAACAAATATCGAGCCTATGTTAGTAAAGGAATGTCATTAACAGGAATCGTGTGCGCACACGCTCCTTACACGTCGTCTGTGACCGGAGGCCCGTAGGGAACGATGTGTTCGAGGCACGTACGCTGGCGTCACGGTGTTGGAGCCAGGGTCGTGTTTAGTCTGCACGCCCGGGCGAGGAGAGGCCTGTCACTTTGACCATTTGGTCAAACAGACATTACATTTATTAAAAAGGGAACGCAAATATTGTAATATTCGCGTTACCTTTTTAATAAATGTAATTCATAAAAAATATTCATATAAAATGATATACATAATTTTATTCACATATGTAATTATATCTGTGAAAACTAACATAGCCTTTCTCTACTTAATGAACTTATGTTGAGTATAATCAGCGCCCCGAGGCTTCTCCAGCGTACTTCCCATTCTTTATTAGGATAAATTGTGCTATTCTTATGTGTAAGTTATATTATTTTAAAGTTTCGTCAAAATCTATTCAGTAGTTTTTGCATGATAGATTAACATACACGTTTATAATATTACTAGGATTGCTGAATTAATATTTTTGGGCGTTAATTAAAGTACTGCAATTATAATATTATGATGACAACAACAGAGTTGTAACAAAAAACCTTAATCCAAAACTCAAAAAATAAAAATAAATATTGCTAAATAAAAATGTTTTGAATATTTTAAAAATATTGACACTTGTAGAGAATTTATCATCATCATCAGCCTTTATCCCTCGACTGCTGAGCATAGGCCTCACTTAATGAGGGCCGAGAGGACCGCTTGCCACTCGCATCACGCATGCAACACGGACCGGCCACTACGTGGATATCGTCTCCCTATCTGGTTAATAGCTGACCAAACACTTAGTCGACCTAAGCACGGCCTCCACTTGAAACTTACTCATTTATTAGTATATTCTTAATAATGACTTCGACAAACAGGTCGAATATATTTCGTTTTCATGTCACGTACAGAGGAAATCGCAAGCTAGGCTTAATGTGCGTTCACCTAGCCGTTTGATATTACAGCCTATGTAAGTCGTATTCATATCTTGTATAGTGTTACTGGGCTCTGTTATTTTCTGCATTGCTTGCAATGTATATTAACATGCAAATTCTTTCCTCATTCGCCTTGACCGTATTTCAATAAACTATTGCTTATCATTATAACTACAACATAACAGGTACGTCCGCCTACACTGTGTAATACAATACTTGATTGATTTTATATAAATTACTTAGTGTCCCACGATGTTAAGTACAAGCTGTGCTATAGAGATACTATATGTTCTATTATGGATACTAGCAATAAAAAAATATTAATTTTAGTGGTATCCGAACCTTACTGTGTCATAAAACTGAAATGTATGTTTGAAATTACAAATTAAAAATTTCTCCTAATTTCATATAAAGTGTAAATAATATTAATCGGGATACGGCTTTTATTCTCAGTTAACGCGGGGGAAGCTGCGGACAACAGCTAGTAGATGATATATTTTTAAAGCAAAGTTTTGCAACTCAACAAAAAGCTTTAGTTATTAAATACGGATTATGTATTAGCTTTAATTATCTAATTATCTACTAGTATGTATTGTTCATACTATTATCAAAATCGTCATTAGTTATTTGTCATTATTATCATCAGCTTTAATCCGTCCATTGCCTAACATAGGCCTTCTTCAATAAACGCCAGGACAACCAATACATTGACACGTCCTCATTTAAAATGTATATAATGTATATAATTTCCTATTAAATAATATCTCACTCTTTTACCACTAAAGTTAGTAATATTTATTACTAGTTTGATAAATATCATCTAAACAACTAGCTGAGTAATAAATTAAATACGAAAAGCAATTATAGTTGGTTCTAATTTATTAGCTTCAGCCGGTTAATTGAATAATAGTATATGGAAGTAATGAATATCAACAGCTGCCACTAGATCTTGAACAATCGATAGTGTGAGTGCTGGTTGGAAATATGCCTTCAATTTTATTTGAAATATTATCTTTACAAAGGAAATTCATTGCGACAATATTTCATCTCATCAGCGATGAAAAACGTTCCTGGGAAATGGCTTCCTATTAATAATAAAATACTTTCACGAGTTCTGGTGTTATACGATTTGTGACCTTATTCTTTCCAGACACTCCCTAATTCTTTCGGTTCTAAATGTGACAAATCGGCGTTCGTCCTTATGACACAAAGAAGTAGTAGTAAAAAGAATTTATATAATCCCGTAATTAATATTAACACTATTAAAAATAAGCTAGCTATAATAGCAGTATTGTTTCTTTCTAGCTAGTTTTGTATAGTGTGCAAAATAGTAGTAGATTATAGCCCGAATGAGAGTCGACCGCGACGTCATCAAGTACTTAGTATTTTGATATTGTAAATTTTGTTTATATTGTAAATTTTGATACGAATTAAATATCTTTAACAAAACTAAATAATAATTGTTATTTAGCCTCGTGTACTTTATTTCGGTCAGCGCTCTTACTATAAACTAGTATCGATCTATCAATTTATTTATAAGGTGTAATTGATATTTGACTTATAAATATCATTATTTACTTGCAGGTGTAATTAATTTAAGAAACGTAGAAAATCACCGCCACGTACAGAATCCAGTAGTTACTTATGTTAATAATTTTGTTGTAAAAGCATGTAACTAATTATTATTGTTATTGAATATAATTAATATGAAGATATTCTCACAACGATACCTCATGACCTTCCTTCAAAGTCGCCAATGCCATAATAATGAGTATGTCGGGACTTGTCAAGTATTTCCTTCTTAATTTTTTTACCGCTGAGAGAATGCGTTTTTTGCCAATCGGTATTGACTAGTAATATATATATTCTGTTAACTACAGTGTTCTAGACTGTAATTCATTCACACGTTTAAAAACGTAAATCACGTTCCCAAGGATTTATATTTTTGTAATGTTACGACTCTGTAAACTGTGTAATTTACGTAAACTTTCCGGTAAAACAATAATAATTGTATGTGGTAATTAATACAATTTACATTCTTACATTCTACAATAGTGAGAGTCATTAAAATTTTAACTGTTATCAAGACAATTTGTGCGCTATTTCCTGAATTATCATAATTCCGTATAATTTTTTTTTTGTCTGAAATTCTACTGTTTGTTAATTTGGGAATTTGGGAATGTGATGTGGTTTTATGGCTTTCTATTTCATTGACAGTAAACTTTATAGGACTTATTGATTATTTTATTTCCACTGAAGTAAGAAATTTAATAATCGCAATCTTATAAATCGCATCTTATAAAATAAGATTACAGATTTATAAATTAATTAATCAAACAAATGAATATTTTAGCTAGCTTCATAAATCATAATACTTTAAAATAATTGAAAGATAAAGATATTTTTTCTTTTTAAAATACAAATCATAGCCATAAATAAATTATACTAATTAAAAATATCACCGTTTTATCCAAATTACTCACTTATGATTACAAATCATTTAATAATTTCGATACAGAGACTCTGGACTTATAAATAATACATTTCTTTTCATTGAGATAAAAATATTAAATTATTAAAAAAGTGAAGTACAGTATCAAATCGCATTTGACCCACTGCTGGGCACGGGTCTCCTCCTCAAAATAAGGGGGGTGTTGGGCCATAGTACACCGATGCGCTGGCCCAATGCGGGTTGGTAAATATCACAACACATCTTCAAAAACTTTCAATCTCATCGGGTATGCAGGATTCCTCTAAGTTTTCCTTCACCCTTAAGCGAGCGTTAGTCTTGTGTTTAGGGTGGACTTAGAAATTTAGCAAAACTCATTTCTAGGTACCACAGCGAGGTCAGAATCGAACCCGGAACCTCTCGCTTGAGAGGACGAGCCTATTACCCACTGGACCATCGTCGCTTAATATTTATTTATTAATCACGTGTGTTCTATTTACCTACATCTAACTCTATTAACGTGATATCGAAGAGAAAATGGTATCACGTAATTAGATCATGATGGCAGGTGGCCTCACGTCCAAGAGGCCAACGTCGCCTTTCAAGCCTGCTGAACAACTTTTCCGCTTTCTAGAAAAGTATCGTTGTTAACTAATACATATTTAATAATTATATAAACTTGTATATAATTGTTTAATATGAAATATCTATTATTATATTATATAATTCCAGTGACACGATGTTTGTCCGGGATGAACTCCGAAACTACTGAACCGATGTTTTCTTTTAAAATGTGTGCTTTTCTCAAACTTAAAAGATAGGATAGTTTATTTCTCGAATTTAAGATAAAATAGTTAGGAACAAAAAACTGCTACAAACCAAATCTTTTTGTCAGAACGAAGTATGTCGGGACCGCTAGTGTATTAGGTATAGAGTAATAAAACTTTCATTACAATGTTAAATTTTACCTAATATAAAAGGTTATAATATAAATTCAAGTAAAAAATGGAAAGTTATCATTAGAAACTTTGTTTAAATATTTATTTTAAACTTTAGCCTTGTATAGTTGAAATATCTTTATAATCAATTTAAGATCTACTGTAATATATAACATACTACACATTATTACGTTTATCTTTATCTAATAGATCCGCTAGAATTTATTCAACGGATGTAAAAATAAACTAAAACATAAATACTATTTTATTCTTTGTTAGGTTTATTTTTAATGCAAAAATCGCTTGTTTCGATAATTACTGAGCTCAGCAATTAATGTAATATACTTCATCCATTGTGTGCGACGTTGGTCCAGTGGTGGTTGGACTCGGCCTCTTATGCGAGAGGTTACGGATTCGATCCTGACCCGTCCGTGTGTGCCTTGAAATGGGTTTTTCTAAATTTCTAAGCACCCCAAACACGAGACCATCGTTCGCTCACCGGTGAAGGAAAACATCGTGACTCATGCAGGTTGCATGGCTGATGAGATTAAAAGTCTTTGAAGGTATGTGAAGTTCGCCAACCCGCATTTATAGCGCATCGGTGAACTATGGCTCATTACCCGCCTCGCCTGATTTTGAGAAGGAGACCCGTGCCCAGCAGTGGGACATATAAGGGTTGATACTTTTACTTCATCCATTTACATATTGTGTCCAATATGTCAGAGTTAATAAGATCATAGGCAGAAACTTCGCCTTATGAGATTACACATGTAATATTTTCCATAACTCGAAGTTTTAAAAAAGATGTATATAAATACATAATGCTATAAATATGAATATGAATGAAGATACTCGTAGGCGCACATTAACGTCCTGTTATCTTAGTATTCAAACGGTGTCCAACAAAGCTAACAACTTATAAGTCCCTGGGGGACACTTAAGGCTTGTAATGTCGTACTTATGTTTATACAGTATTGAGTAACACCGTCGCCATTTTTGTAATCACGGCTCCCTGAATATCACTTAAAATGAAAAAGGTCTTTGTTGCGTAGAGTCAAAATAGAGTATTAGCAGTAATGAAAAATGGCGTGAAATAATAATAAATTAAGAATTATTGAAGTATATGCATGCATTTCATAGTTAAAACATCCTGCGATCCTGATCTCCAAAGATTCCGAGAGACGTGTCCTTCCACGACCATGGTTGCTGTAAAGTATCCCAAACGTCGGGAATGTAAGACACTTAATCATCATCATCTGTCTAGCCTTTTTCCCAACTATATATTGGGGTCAGCTTTCAGTCTAACCGGATTTAGCTGAATACCAGTATTTGATAAGGAGCGGCTGCAGCTTATCCGATCTCCACAACCTAGTAGCTATACCGATACCGTATCACCCATACGGTATCCCGCGGTAAGACTGGTTGTCAGATTCTCGGGCTTCTGACGACCCGTAACCACTGTCAAAGATCCACGAATGACAGACAGGAGCAACGGCTAAACGTGCTCTCCGAGGCACGAAGGAATCTCGGTATGTAAAGATGGTCACCCATCCACGGACCAACGTCGGCAAGCCTTGCTTAACCTGGCGGATCGATCCGCGCGGCCGTTCCCACTGCGCCACGAGTTCCACTGTAAGAAACTTAATAAACCTCAATAAAATTCGTAAAAGTTGTTTCATTGTATCATAGATGTACATTCAAATTGATGGTACCTACTTGATCGAACATACTGAGGGATAGATGCAGACACTGTATGAATGACGGGGTAGAATTTTATCAAATACATATATTTGATTGCTATCATATAAGAAACCAAAGTGAAAGTAAAATTAGTTGCGCAGTTATATCCTACAAAGTATGTTAACGAAGTAAAAACTTGCTAGAGTTTACGTTGATACTACTTTTATTATTTTTATTGCATAGTGATTTCTATCTTGGTGAAACTTTGTTTTATTATAACATTATGATTGTTAGGAAATAAAACAACGATAACATTTTATTTATTTTGAGCGTATGATGATACAGAAAAGTGAATAGCGAGAAGAAAATAGACGGTTAAATGGTGTTTAGCTTAAATATCTGCTGAACAATTAAAATATATAATACCGACTGCAGCGCCATCTCCTTGGCTGAATTGTATTTAATTATTATTATTATAAGAAATATTTACAGTACAAGCGTAATCAAAACAAACATTACATTAAAGATAACGAGAAGTGATAGAGAAGATTTAAAAAAATCGCTTTGATCTAAACTAGTGTTCGAAGTATAAAATAGTATTAAAGATATTTTAAGCTGATTCTGACACTGTGTTTATTTTACGCGAGTGGGGTGTTACGAGAAGATAGAATGGCCTTGATATTGTAATCTCGCAAACAATCGCATTCGCACGCCATAACACCCGCCTCGTTCACATAACACTGAACTAGATGGAAGCTTTTGAACTTTTCATCATACTCAACATATGTAGTACTAATATTACAATTAGGCAATAATATGTGAGTTTTCTTAGCAGAACATTTTACCTCTCTTTTAGTAAACATAACCTACGATTTGACATTGGCAAATCCTAACGGGAGCTAATATACAAAAAGAAGAAGTAGAATTTGAGTTTTGGAGTTTGGGAATCTTTTAAGCTACTCTTCCATTTTCAAAAATGTTTCTCCATTAAAATGCTCTGTTATAATCAGAAATAATCACCACAAGGCCAATGAAGACTGCAAATCTAAATAACTCGGGCAAATCTCATCTGTAACGGTTATTTATGTGTACCAAAATTATACTACGATGTTCAATTCTGTTTAGATATACCGTTTCAACTTTTAGTACAAGCCCATGGAGAAAAAAAAACTTTTAAAATGAACCAACGTTTTTTTCTCGTTTTGTAGTCTATATTGTTGGTTATTTTGTCATAGCAGGTTTCTTTTTTTATAATATAATATGTTAGAGTGGACATTTATGAAAAGTATTTGTCGTATATCTTAGAATGAATAGAAAGGAAAATATTTTTGGAAATAGATAAAACAAAATAAAAGCAATCGGACCTTAAACGAACTTCGAAACATTAAATCATATACTAATAAATATTATTAAAATTATAGTTCATTTTTATAGATTTTTAATGTTGTATTTATTTCATAGAGTTTAATTAATTTGTAACACTTTAAAGTTTAAACCTTCGAAACAAAACCTCAGGAGCTGAAAAGAACTGATCAAGTCAGTACAAGCCACCTTCTATTTTCTAGTATTTTATATGCAGTTAACATTTAGAATGCTTATGTAAGCAATATTTAATATATTAAGGGCCTGTTTCACAATCTCCAGAAAACTTCCCAATAGGCTATCGGCAACATATTTGACAGATACTTGACAGATACTCCATACTCTATCTGTCAAATTGGAGATTGTGAAACAGGCCCTTATAAAGCGTATTAATTTTCATTGTGTGGTTTTGAACGGATGATCGATCACAGCTGATCGATATAAAATTGATATAAAATAAATCCCGTAAGTCATCTCGGAGCATTCACCCGGTCTATTACGTGATTCATGGACTGATAATAAGTGTGGTTTTTTGCGAAAGCCTCACCCGCAGCCAGCAATTTGTTTTAAACGTGACGAATTGGCGAGTGCCACGGTGAATACGTATTTGATTTATTTCGACATTCTCGCTATTTTAGTGGAAATAATGTGTGTGCAACACCGTCAAATATTTAACAGCGTTTGTTTATGTTTTAGTTGTGTGTTTAAACTTTAAACCATTTATCATCATCATCATCAGCTTTTTTGTCGACTGTCGGACGTTAGTCTCTTATAATAAACGCCAAGATAGTCGTCAATATTGAGAAATAGTATAAAGTTCTCTAGAAAGAGTAAAACGTTTTACTTTAGTAACCTTCGTATTGCTTAAATAATATTTGTGTGTACGTATTTTTTTAATTATGACTTCTTTTTAGAGCATTAAAGGGTAAATGAGCAGTGGAAGTTTTTTAGTGAATATCAAAGTCTATACACTTAAGCAGAGGCTACGCAGATGCATTGTACTCCCATTCAATATAATCCCCTCCCTAATGCGCCTCCGAAAAATTCACTCAAAAACTGCTCGAAACGAGGCAGAGATGATTACGAGAGCGAGAATTTGGCAGAAAAGCTGCATGGCATTAGGTTTTATAAAAAGGCTGATCATAGTACAATTTACATTCAAGCCGATTATTATCCTAAAAGAACTAAATGTCGATTTTTTATATTATTTAGTTTTATTTTTATTTTTAATTTGATATAGTATATAGTTTATTTTAAGTAGTTTTAGTATATTTTTGTTTTATTAAAATAATTATGTTTTTAATACTAAATGTGATAATCACATTTTTCATGGGACGGGATCTAAATTGAATAATAGAATTTATTTGTAGAACAATATTACTAAAGGGCAAAAGTGTGAAAGCATTGGATGGACGTTATCTGTACTCGCCGACTTGCACTGGGATAGTTTTTTTTAAAGCCCGTATTGTTTTGTAAGTTAAGATATTCAATGATTGATTCTCGTTTATAATAAACATGATAAACGATGTTTTTTTTAAATATTGATATCTAACAAGCCCCGGCAGACAATGTCCTGCCCACACCCAAAAATGTTTAGTGTCTTCATCTTTTTTTCCATCAAACCTTACTAACGATAATTAACACAACAAAAAAAGAATTATCTGATTTGATGCAGTTCTGAAGTTATATGATTACATACATTTCGTCGATCCATTTTTATTTATACATTTTTTTAGATAGAATACATTGTAATTAACTCCTTTTATGGTCATAGCTTTTCAATTTAAGTTCGGTAATGAGATATTATATAATATACATTTAAAAGTTATATTGTTTAGACATAAAGTGCATATGCCGTTCACCATTCACGTAACGGAGTTAGATAAGATGCAGATGTCCGTCCGTCACTTATGTCATTATACACCGTATACACGTCAACGTGGGAAGTATAGCGGCCACGGTTTTTATTGGACTTTTTATCTGACTACAGCAAAGCCAAGAAAATAGCTTATCCTTACTAATATTATTGGAACGAAGTTCCTTACGGCAGGCTTGGAGGGGATAGGGATTTTGCTGCGCGACCGAACTGAAAAAAAATGTGATAGCAAAACCGTAAGAAAAAATCCGTGGAATAAAAGCGTTAAATGAAACGTGCGCAGGCGCGACTGTCGCATACACAAGCGAGTAGTGTATAATACCTTTCTTTTTAGCCGAAGGAACTTCGTTCCTACCTGGTGTCCCACGACACCACATTTCTTTTATTTATAAATGTAAAAGCATGAATGTTTGATAAGCTTAGTGAAAACTACTCAACCGATCATCATGAAACTTTATACACATATTCTACGAGTTACTAGAAGTAACATAGGATACATAAAAAAAATAATCTTTTTGTTAACACACGCGAAGCCGCGGGCAATATTTAATATAAAAAAGTTAAAGTCTATGGAATTTATATTATGTAATGTATGTAAAAGCTGTGTGGGATGTTTAGGACTATGATTTATATTACGTTCAGTGTTGCCGACTTCCACGGTCTGTATTACCCAAAAACCTAGCTGAAAATCCCTACATATTCCCCACAAGTCAAATTTACCAAATTTTTCGGCTAAACCAGAGTATTTCGTGGATTATTTTGCATTACTTCTTAAGGCCAGTATATTCGGGCGTTTTATGCATTGAGCGCTGTCGCCCTTCCCGCACGACGAGGTACGCGTAGTCTCCAAACAAATGAACTTTCTTGAACCCGGCGTGAACTTATTGTCCGTCCTAGTATAATTTTAAACGTATGGCAACTTACTAGGTTTTTTTTTTACTTTAGTTTATTTCATAAGAATTACATTATATAAAGAGCGTTTTATGGTTTTGTTATCGATCCTGAACACACATGATCATTTTCTATTTTAATAATTACTTACTAAGTTTTTGTATTAAAATGGATACGTTACGTGAGTATTTAATCTTGAACATAAATACATATTTCCCTTCGCAGACTTTCTGAAGGCATATTTAGGATACTATTATTGCTTTCATATTTTCATTTTCATATTCATACCGTATTTGTGTCAATAACTTACAAATTATTGCATTATAATTGCCAATTTTTAAAGTATTAAATTGATATAGTATATATATATATATGCCATCGTGGACTTTTTTGTAGACCTATTTAAGCTGCACAATTCTACCATACATTTTTTTGTTGTATCTCAAAGGGTTTAGGCAGCGTTTTCGTTGAAAACTCCCAGGCGGCCTATTTTTTTCCGATACGTCCAACAATTATTGTTATATCTTAGCCAATATATATATAAAAACTAAATAAATTATACACAAAAACCTTCCTCCTAAATTGTCCTATCTATTTAAAAAAACCGCATCTAAATCCGTTGCGTAGTTTTAAAGATTTAAGCGTACAAACGGTTACAGGGACGGAGAAAACGACTTTGTTTTATAGTAGTAGTAGTAGCTAACATGCGTACCCGGGATATTCTTCTGTGCATTATTAATAATAATAATAATATCTATGGACGCTTTTTACACCACGTCAATCTAGTCCCGTGGTAAGTACTCGAAGAGACTTGTGTTACGGGTACCAGACAACGGAAATACAATATATTTAATACGTTTTATATTAATACTTATACCTATTTAAGATTTTTATTATATAATACACATATTTAATACACAACCATGACCCAGGAACACAGAAACTTTTTTGTTCCCTGGCGGGATTCGAACCCGCGACCTCCGGCTTGAACGCCAACGCGCTAACCATTGAGCCACAGAGGTCATATTACAAACAGACGCACAAATCATTGTAAACGAAATAAGTGTTAATTATCACCTCCATCACCATTCATCACCACCACCACCACCATCATTATTCTCGTCAGCGTCATCACCACCATCATTATAATCATCAACTTCATCATCATCACTATTACAATTTACACCCCCCTCCCTCACCACCACCACCACCACCATCATTATTCTCGTCAGCGTCATCACCACCATCATTGTAATCATCAACTTCATCATCATCACTATTACAATTTACACCCCCCTCCCCCAACACCACCACCACCACCACCATCTTTATTCTCGTCAGCGTCATCACCACCATCATTATAATCATCAACTTCATCATCATCACTATTACAATTTACACCCCCCTCCCTCACCACCACCACCACCACCATCATTATTCTCGTCAGCGTCATCACCACCATCATTGTAATCATCAACTTCATCATCATCACTATTACAATTTACACCCCCCTTCCCCACCACCACCACCACCATCATCATCATCACCACCACCACAATCACCGCGATCATCATCATCACCACCATTTAGAATTTAAAATTAATATTTTTATAATAAAGATGCGAGTAGCAAGGGATCGGCCGTCTTGGCGTTCATTGAGGGAGGCCTATGTTCAGCAGTTGATGGATAAAGGCTGATGATGATGATGATGAATTAGTAACATTAAATCGATATTAAAATAAAATTGAGGAAAAAAACACGCTGATGATCATGATTACGACAAAAATGAGAAAAAAATATTAAAACTAAATATTGTTCAAATTTTTATTTTTATTTCCTATGTACACTATCATACCAGGCACCGGCTTATATATTCCACACGTTGTTTTAACGATCTATAGCGGGGGAGAGCCGCCAGGCAGCAGCGAAACATAGGTCCTACTTTGTTAACGCCTCGCAGGCAACTAAATTGAGGCCACGCTGGGGACTAGTCGAGTTTTTCACATTATTTGATATTGAGAAAAATAAAAACATTTATTTAAAAAAGTAAGATCAGAATAAAATTCTAAATGTTATTACCTAATTTTTCATATAAATTTTGTAACTTAAAATCTCACATTCTTCAATTACAACTAGAAAAATAATCAAAAACATCTTGTGTTTGTGATTTTTTTTTATCGAGGCAAGTTAAAATGATCGTGTTTTGAATAGGTTAATAAAAAAGAATGTATACTAAACTACAACATAAATTTTTAACGGATCAAAAAAACCAACATTACTATGTTTACGACTTAAACAAAAACAGGCGCTTTGGGATATACTGGCCTAAACATTATTGTTTTAAGTGCTAGCAAATATCATAATCTTTCAAGTAAGACTACTATTGTGCATAGGAGTAACATGAAAACATAAAAATAATTAATTTCCGTGAACTTGTAAACATACGAGATATTAAATTGAAAATGGCTATCATTTATAGGGGTGAGGGGTGAGACCCCCTTCGTATAGTATTTTGTCGATAAAATTTAACGTTGTAATACGTGGGTCAATAATTATCGGAAATCTAACACCTACCACACTGTATAAATCTTACACTTCTACTTCGAATATGAAAATGATACAATGACACTAAATAATTATCTGCATTCTGCAATACCCTGTTTAGTTCGTTACAATACAGGGACTTTCCTGTTTGATAAACTATAAAGATATATGATGGACATGATTGTTGCCATAAAATAATCTTTTAAAGTTCTAAAATCCTCCAGTCGGATAAGTTGAGTTAAAGTTAAATTTAATATAATTATTTATAAATTATACTTTTTCAGTTATAAATTCAGTTCTAGTGTAAATGCTTAAATTCCCTGCATTTTCCCCACATAAACGATCTCCCCACAAATTACCCAATCGGATTGAAAATCCCTACCCTACCTAAATAAGAACCTACCAGAGAATTATGTATTTTTTTCTGAGAGAGATGAATTGGCCGTTTATCTGTTTACCGAACATGACATTGCATTATTAAAAATTTATTTGGACGTATATACCAAAGATTATAATAAACACTACGTTAGTATATACAGAAATGGAGATGAGGACATTCAAAATCGATTCATTATTAATTAATAGATTCTCTCACCTAAAATCCACGTAAGTGTATAAAACTGATTTGACCAAGTTATAGATGGTTCTAGAGCATGAATAATTTAACATATATTATTATTTATTACTCTGATTAAATAATACCACTTGGCACACTTTTGGTTAGATGTATTTTATAGCGGATTACAGGTAGATTAAAATCAGGAAGTCTTTTTATGATTCAATATAAATATTCTCTATTTACGTAATATATAGATAATATCCTAGTAAGGAGGTAGTGCCATGTTGCTTTGCAGCGAAACTGGGCCGGCACGACCGGAGAGGATCCTCTCGCTCTCATGAAACCGGCGTAAAGTGACAGCTAAGCTGTCGTGTTTCGTGCGGTTTGTGAGTTTTCGGTGGCACATTGGGGGGGATAGGGAAAGGGAAGGCAACGCATCTGCAGAACTTCTGGTTATGTGGATGTTAATGGGCGTCGATAGTCGCAAGGCTTCGACTGTTCGTTTGCCCTCCTATCATTGACTTACTAATAATTTTTTTATTAGTAAGTCAATGCCTCCTATGATATAAAAAAAAATGCCTGAATATGCCGTGTCTCAAAGTTGGGCACGAGTTCCTTGAAATTAGGAAACTCTGGTATTACATATTATGCACGTATGCGAGTTGGTCAACTTTATATCCTAACGTAATCTTATCAGTTTTCCTCGCAATGACTTACTTCATACTGTAGCAAACACTGATTTTTTATATTCTAGTACGATGTTTTGTTACTTTTTTCAAGTTAGTTTACGATGATTCATCGCAAATTTATAAGTTAAACATGTTTATTGATATTTAGTTGGCCTCCACTACCGTTTCGACTAAGCGATCTATTTTTGTTACATTGATTATTTGTGAATCTCTCATTATTGGACTCGGTGTAAAACTGAATAATACGTACCTAATAGTTTGTAGTTCAATATTTACAATTAACAAATATACCTCGTTAAAGTAGGTGATGAATTTATATTTTCTATTATATTCATATACTGATCTCGTGTCATGTGGTTTGTACGCTAACTCAAAAACTACTAAAGCTATTAATCCATACTAGGAGTTTGGTCTAACTTAAAGGATGACAGAGTTTTGGATCAGAGGCTACTAGTATTGCTCCTATTGCCCGCAAATCTGTGACCCTCAAATAGCAGCTTAAGACGTTTGTCGGGTTTTAATTTGTGTAGTGCACTACACAAGTGAAAGTCCAACTTAGGTCCAGGAACTTTATCCCAGGATACCTGGATACAATTAAGCATTTTCCTGCGTTAAAAAATTCAAGTAATACCTTAGTATTCAATATCTTTATAGAAGATCAAACCTGCTTGTAACAAAACGAATAAACGGTCTCTTTAAGAATCTCGTTTCGGGTATTACGTCAACTTGTATAGTACCTAATAAAGTAAAAAACTTAACCCGCAGAAATCAAGGTCGGTAGTCGATTTTACAATTTAAATATTAAATAAGATGCATACATTACCAATAGAGGTTAGTAATTATAGCATTCGTTTACATACTTTTATGTAAACGCAGCATCCAGGCTTAAAGATTATTGGCCCATCGGCCATCTGTTTGGTTGAAATGTCGGCTATCAACCAGGTAAGTAGTAGATCTGACTGTGATTGATCCATGTTGGATCCGTGGCAAGAGATGGGTCGTCTTGACGCTCATTGAGGGAGGCCTTATGTTCAGCGTTGGATGGAAAAAGGCTGATGATAAGGATGAAATACTTTAAAAATAGATATTAATTTCCTATGAGCTTGGAATCTAATTGAAAGATATGCTTCATTAATGGCAGTAAAAAATATATCTGCTTAATATATGACCTGACATGTAGCCTTGTGCCACACCTTCCATAATCAAAGTAGATACTTACAAACACATAATTTATTTCTCATAAATATTATAATTATATGAAAATAAGTTACATTTAAATAAGATTTCTATGATTCGTGTACCAATATAGAGATGATTTATCCTTTAAAGTTAATCCGAATAAGTAAATTAAATTAAAAAAAAAAAGATTTGGCTTAAATATTTTAGTAATAAATAATTATAGTAAAAAAATAATTTTTTTTGTTCATTTTTTTTCTTTACAAGATAGAGGGGAGGTTACCGGGAGAAAAAGTTTTGGAATGGCCTAGCACGGCACCCTGTTTCATTTGATCCATACTTTCCGGGACATCCTGTATATAATAAAATATAGTTTCGTCGTATAAAACAATAAAGCCCAAGTAAATTGGTAAACGGAAGATCTTTACGTAAGAGAATTGGAGTTGTGTAAACATCTGAACGTGCCGTTGATACAATCTACAGAAATTAGCGTAGTTAGAGAAAATGTGCCACTAGCGATGTGGGCCACTTATTTTTACATTTACTATTCGGTACTTGCCATACTAATATTAAAAGAGAAAATGTAAGTTTTAATGTAAGAGAAATATTCAAATTTCTTTTTCCATTTCAATAACTTTTCACCAGACCACGTTCTTATTGAGTCAAAAATACTTTAAAATAATTGTTAACAGTCCGTAGAAGGATTAACACGGAAAACTTGTGCTCAATGGGCAATTTAATTGTAAAATAGTGTACTTTATTTGTATAATTTTACACAATACAATATGTTTGATGGAAGCAGCTTGTCATTAGGTTCTCTAGTTTCTACTGAGAGGAAAATCATTGCAAATAAGGCTTATTAGTGTATACGTTAAGTAGAAATATACGACAAGATAGAATATGTACATATATTATTATGTTGTTTTATTCGAAAATAAAAAATGGTTGTTTTTTACGTACGAAACATAAAGCAATATTAAACTTGTATTTGAATTCACAAGTTATAGTTTCATTCACTTAAGTGATTTAGACTCATAGTCGGACATATCAATAATATAAAATTATTTATATTTCATCATCATCATCATCGTCATCATCATCATCATCGTCATCATCGTCATCATCATTAGCCTCTACCAGTCCACTGCTGTCCTTAGGCCTCGACCAGTACCTTGCCACTCGCATGTAACAAGCATATTATGATTATTTCATCATAGCAATATTCTATATTGTGATGGCGGCATTAGAAAATACCTCATAAATTCTTTTTGTTTTCATACATTAAACGACTTGTTTCATCGGCAGTGGAGTGTGAACGATACAAAAAGTATGTAGGCCGCTCGATCTGTGGTCGTCTACAATCTCGACAGAAACATTTACATAGCACGCGCTCGTTCCGCGTTACTTCATTGGAAACGGAGTCCGTATGAAGCTGAACGTAAACAGCTTGTATAAATCATCATCATCATCAGCATCATCATCGCTAACCTTATTCCGTTTACCTGAACATTTATTTCAATGATGTTCATGTTTCATGAGCACGACTCACCCTTCCAAACGCGGTTTTAGATGTTATGGTGACAATATAATAACATGATGTACCTATGTATTATAAAATTTTAGTTTTTATGTTGATATTAGAATAAAACAGTATGTGATTTTTTACGTAATGATTCATTACAATTAATGACATATTTAAACATAAAGCAGTAATTAGAATGAATAAATAATGTGACAAGCTATTTAGCTTGTCCCTTTTTTATAAAAAAAAATATATATTAAGAGTTGTATTGATGTTCTGCTTTCGCTTATTGAAAAGTAATAGCCTAAGTGCTAAGGTTATATCACAGTGGCATAGCTACCGCTGTATTAGCCTTATCAACCATTTAGGAGATGTTTCAGGAAAACTCTTAAAACTATCTAGAATACCATCTAAAAGTTTGATCTGACATGTCAATACAGGAGACCCAGCTACACCAGTGTATACGAATACCTTAAAAAAGAGTTTACGTGATATCAAAGATAAAATATAAAAGCAATTCAAGCAGTTGGTGGTCCTGAAAACCAGTGTTAGGGCCTCTAGCCCTGACTATAGCTGAGGTGTCAGCTTTTTGCCGAAGACACTGTTGCCAACACTACATATTCTTTAGCTGCCTTTCTTTGCAAATGGTTTGTTTCACTTTTTTTTACTGGCCTATGCTAGGTAAATGCCTCCCCCAAGCTCTTCCACTTATCTCGGTCTTGCGCCACTGCAGACCAGTTTGCCTTGTATATGTCTAAGTCATCGCGCCATCATTAAAAAATAAAATAAACATTGAAATTTTCAATTTAGCACTTACCTTAGATATTTCATGTTAAGATCACTGTTTAGAAAATAAATATATTATTATTATTAATATTAAAATGAAGAACTCAAAAATAACATTTCACTTTTATATTGAATAAATTTAATTTAAATAATATAATAACATCAGTTTAAAAATTACGACGTGTAAAATGATTTAGAAACAGTGTGCGATTGTAGGTCATAGTATAATTAAGAAATTAAAGTAACGGAATAACATTACCGAATGTATAATTTATTACTTACAATACATGAGCTAATCGCAACGGATTACTTTATAGATTCGCTAACTGATTATTTTTACCGGAAAACTTATATTTATGCCTTGGACAAAACGTATAGGTAATAATAATTAATTGTTTCCTATAGGTAGGATATGCAATATAAAATTATCGATAAGTTGTTAGTCTAACAAAATTCGTTAATGAATTATTAACTTATAAGCATACAAAAAAAATCAGAAATTTATCGATACGTCTTTACTCTTTTAAAGTTTTATCGATAAAAGTATTTATGATAGTCTACATTGTCTGTTTGTTTGGTTGTAATGAATAGGCTCAAAATGTACTGGACCGATTTCAAAAATTCTTACACCATTCGAAAGCTACATTATCCACGAGTAACATAGGCAAAACTTTATTCTGGAAAAAATTGGGTTATCGTAAGATATTTGGGTTTTTCGGACACAAGGTGTAAAAAATCAACCAGAAAAGTTACTTATTTTGCGTACTAAGATCCCGTTGTAAATCTTAGTTCACGCAGGCGAAGCTGCGGGCAACAGCTAGTTCTAAATAAAGATAGAGAAGAATTGTTTTTTTTTTCACTTTGTGTTCAAATAGGACTAAGCGTGCAGGTAATAAGTGAAATATAAGCTATTAGAATTTCGTGTAGACGAGTAACTCACGTGTGTGTGACGCTTACACCATTGCACATAATAACTCTATCAGATGCATCAGCGCATTCAACTTTACGGTTTGAGAAGTACAAGGATTGCAGCATCGTCATTATTATATTCATTTACAGCTAGGTACGACTAGGGTTAAACTATTAGGTTTGTGACCTGGCAACCCTAGCCGGATAGACCAGCCAGCTTGGTCGGACATTTGGCTAGTAAGACTGGATATCCAACATTGTTGAGGATTTTGTCTTAGTATTTATAGATACGACAAAGAAATTGTATGTAAAATCAAGTTTTATTTATGAGTATCATACATTTTCTTAAATTTTAGTAAACTTATAGATAAAATCGAATGCCAAGTTGTTTGCAAAATATAAAAAGGCTAACAAATTTTGGCCGCGGCTTTATCCGGACGCCTAGCAACTCTAGGTACGACACTATTCTTAGGGCCTGTTTCACAATCTCCAGATAAGTTCCGAATAGGCTATCGGCAACATATTTGACAGATACTCCATACTCTATCTGTCAAATATGTTGCCGATAGCCTATTCGGAACTTATCTGGAGATTGTGAAACAGGCCCTTAGCCAACTATAGAGGTCCCTTTAATAGGCTAACGATCAACACCAAACGCGGACAAACCTTATTGGAAAACAAGATCTATGTGAGTGTGAATTACAGTATATTCAAATAATAACTCTATGCTTGTTTTAAGTATGGATCAAGCTCCATTTTTTTTTTTAATATAAAGTCGTTAGGGCTTGTTAAGCAGTTATGGCTAATAAGCCAATCGCGTGGTAAGTTAGTACGAACTTGCGTTTTGAATATCGGTTTAAATTAAGTTTAAGATTTTGGACAGTATGTATATGTTTTTATCGAGCCTAATATATGAAGAGCAGATATTAAATTTAATCTTCAAAACTACATACTAGTAATTAATGTATAAAAGGAAGCAAACTATTTAAAAATAGGTTCATAGACAACCGATACCCTAGCAAAATTATACCTCAGTAATTTCTTAGATCGAGACGCGGAGACTGGTTAAAAGAGAAAAAAATCGATACTATTTATAAGATTTTCTAAATTAATTTATTTAACACAACAACCGGTATACTCAACCCGTTTACACAATATCATTCAATTAAATTAAATATTGATTAACGTAACGATTTCATAATAACAATACGATGATATCGTTGCGATAGTATTGTTGAAGTCTATCGTTAACGTAACTTATCGCTATTGTTACTAACCTTAGTATATTATATATTATTGTCACGTAACTCGCATTTCGGTTGCTCTCGAGGCCATTTTGTTATTACGTTTTTTACGCAATGTTTATGTACTGGTATTGTCGAGTGACATTCAAAAATGTCACAGGTTCGAATCCCTCCGATGGCTGGTATTTATTGTATCATAAAAATAAGCAGAACTCCGAACAGTGGCCGGTCCGTGTTGGATGCAAGTGTCATGGGCGACCCCTGAGCGTCCTCTTGTCGTTCATCGAGGGAGGCCTATGTTCAGCACTAGACGAATAAGGGCTGATGATGATAATGGATAAGCATTTGTTCAAACCAATTCCGTTCCGATTATTTTGATTAAAAGCCTCCAATGACATTTTTGTTTAGTACGCAAGTCAATCCAGCAATTTAATAATTGTTACAATAAGGGCCAGTTTCACTATCTCCAGTTAAGTGCCCAATAGGCTATCGGCAACATATTTGACAGATAGAGTATGGAGTATCTGTCAAGTATCTGTCAAATATGTTGCCGGTAGCCTATTGGGCACTTAACTGGAGATTGTGAAACAGGCCCTAATACTAATAATTAAAGTATATGTCTTAGATATACCTGGTTGATTTTTTAACATGTGCAAATCATTGTTATATGAAAGTATAATATAAATTAAAACAAAATTCAACAAATTACTGAAACATTCGAGAAAGCCAGTGTTATGTTTGAAGAATATAAATTTCTTTATCATAGTTTGCATGTTAGCACATGTAGGTCGATACACCGAGAAATCTGCAAACAGATGTTAAGCCCGTGCAAATCCGTGATAGGAATGTCGGTGAAAATACGACGGTTGAATATACAATCCTTTAGTGACGGTTGGATCTTAAACACACTCGTTCAATGACACTACTAATTTCTTTTTAATCTGTTTAGCTCTACCAGTTGTGTACCCAGGATCGATAACGGAAAGCACCAAATGACCTATTGATACAGTCTCAGGGAACACGAAGGGAACTATGTAACTATAATAATTTGAAAGTAGAAATCCGTAATGTATTTAGTAAAAAAGAGAGGAGTAGGTAATACTGCAACTATACAGTATTTGCAAATAATGTAAGGTTCTGCATACTGATCGCCTTTTGTTCTGAACACACACAAACTCGTCTATGATAGATTATTTGTTGAATCCAGCCTAGAGGCTATATATGTATAGGCAGATAAGATTCTCAGGTTCAGCAGGAAGAGGGTGCTTAGGCCTTAGCCCTTCGAACTTCATGGATTGAATATTCTCGAGGGCTTAAAATTTATTTTTAAAATAAGAACTTCGTATTCCAATATTAAAAATATCCGTATAAATACAATTATTAATCTTTGGGACCATAAAAATACTTAAATGTTCGATTAATACATGTAAGTATAACTATAAACTAGCTCATTTAGTGAAATATATTATTTTTTTCAGCTGGTAAATTAAATCGTTTATGTATGTAAACTACACATTAAGAAAGTATTTATTTATTAATTTATAACGTGTAAGTGAATTTCACTCAGTATAATAAAACAACTTTTACGGAACGGCGAAAATGTAAGAAATTAGTAAACCGCGATAAAATACGTAAAAAGTTCTTTCACTATAATGTTTGTTTATTGTTTGGTACGTAGCGTCAAATCGTTGTTTCTATTGTTTACCTAAAAGGCATATGGCTAGAATATAAAGCTGTCGTTATCGTTAACTTTACATCCATTTGAAAGAGTTTCTTTTGATACGGCATTAATATCCACGTGAGTGAAAAAGAAAATGCGATGCTGAAGTTTTTTAAAATAATCATCGGATGAGCTGGTTTTTTTTTGCTGAATAATTAAATAGCTCATATCAGATCAGACATCTTGCAAAAAATCTTAAGATTCGTAAATTTCAATAATATTCAAATGAAAAGATACGCTATTTTATATTGAAGGTACTTACCGTAGAGTTTCGTAAATATTTATTGTATAAAAAAGTACAATCACATCTCACAATAAATATTTATAATTAGTATATATAAGAATGTGAAAATATATTCAAAAAAATTACTGCTTCAAATTTATAAGTACTTAAGTAATATAAAATTTTATAATAACAGAATAAAATAATATTAAAATACGTACATAATTAACAATAGGAATCCAAATTGTGTCCAATATATCCACAAAAATGGCTAATACACAAAACTGTATAGTTTCAGTTACAGAATTTAACACTGGCCACTTATAATGTATACTATCTTCACTGCACTACAGAAGACAGCGCGCCTTCGGTTGTGAGGGCGTCCGAATGAACTAAAATCCACTTTCGAACTGAGAATTCTACCGTCGTACCGTCGACGTCCGACGCTTTGACGATAGAGTACATTGCTGCCTTGCCAGGAATGCCGCGCTACAACCTCAGCGTTATTTTTCATTCCAGTTGGCAGTTAAAGAACTGGTCTCGATTACATGTAACAAAAAATTGCGGGACATCAAAGCTACTTAGATCATTTGGATATTAATACCTCCCTATAAAACGTTCACGTGTGAATGTATCAAGTGAAATCCATTCGGGCGAAGTAATCGCGGGATTCCAAATATAAGAAGGGTCTTTAAGGCTGTATTTTTAATTTAAGAGAATCCGAATATAAATATTACTGAGTATTGGAAATAAAGCTTTGATAGGTGATGGATGGAATGGACCAGAATTTTTGAATGTTTGCGCATTTTCACGTAAATTATTCTAATCAAAGTATTAGGTGTATTAATATTCACGTATTCACAAGACGTAGCTTTTATCTAATTAATGAAATAGGTATTTAGTATTTGTTTTAACTAAAACTATATACGGTCTATGATTTCATACACGTATGAAATCTTTACTTTTCTCCTTCGTGTTACAAAGTATATGTGGTTATTCGTCAACTTTTTTGTATAAGTTTATATTACGTCGAGCGGTATCGTATGTTCTGATTTTTGATAAACATAACTGATTTATAAATCATCAAACATGCGTTTGAAAGAATAATTAGGATCAGCGACATCGCCTCAACTATTCGAGGACCATCTTGCTTGTCACTCCTATGAAACAGATTTGCTGCGATTTTTAAAGAAGAAAAAGTACCACAAGGCACTGGCAGTGTAATTACTGGCACCAGAGACTCAAGTTCTTATTTCTCAGGGTAAAATAATAATAGTAGTAATAGTTTCAGAAAAACTACTTTATGTTTGAGGTGACCATTAGGTGCACGTATGCCAGTTTTCCCATCCAACTGTAATTGCAATTATATAATATGCAAGTGGCTGGGTATAATCGGATGCGGGTGGCTGGATTCGGATATCTTAACGATCAGCATGGGCGTAGCTACACTTGGGCAAGCTGGGGCGCTTGGCCCACCCTGGCCACCTATAAGGTCAAATATTTTTTTTCTTATACTAACAACAATCATAATATCCGTAAGAAAGTTACACAAAAAAATTAATCGACATGAAAAAAAGTGCAATCAAAACAAAAAGCGCGCACGAAGTCCCTCTAAATTTACAGATTAACAAATAACAAAAGAGCCCAAACGTTACAAAAAAAATACCGCAGGTTGACAGCTGCCCCACCCTGAGCCCAAGGTTGGCTACGATCATGATGATCAGTGGAAGAGATCTATGTTCAGCTATGTACAATAAGGTTGATATTTATGGTGATGATGATAATGATGCGGATGATGAAATTGAAGATATGCCATTAAATCTATCAGTGAGTGTTTACGAATAAGGGTAAAGTAGTTTTTCCACATACCATAGAGCAGGAACTGAGTTTTCCCGTCACAACGTCTCTTATTTAAATAAATATCTGTATTTGTTTATGATTCATAGCTTATGTGTTCAAAACACTAGTTCTTGTTTAAGGGAATACTAAGTCTAGTTAATAAACAAGTAATAAGGCCTGCTAACTGTAATTCTTGTAGTCGTTTTGAGATTTCCATGTTTAGCAGATGACGATATTAAATCTATAATGATAAAGTTCGGTCAATATTAATTACATTTTAAACGAACTGAAATCTTACTACGTGAGATAAAAGTATGTTTTATAAATATACTTGAATGAGAAATCTTTCATAATATATGCGATTGGGATCTATATTAAAAAAATGGGTTGTGATTATTTCTTTCGAACTGTGGAAGCCTTTTGGCGACTATCGACGCTCATAAACAACCATAAAACTAGAGTTTATGCAGATGCGTTGCCCTCCTTTTTCCTATCCCCCAATGAGCCACAGGATACTTACAAACCGCACGAAACGCGACAGCGTAACTGCCACTTAAAGTCGTATCACAACAATAACGCACAATAAAACGTTTGATATCATAAGGACGATTTAGAAAGGATAATAATATCTACATATAACCTTTAAGACGTATATTGCTCAATTTTTGCAACACTTTCCGCAATTAAGCAAATAAACGTTTTGAACATTATATAACTTATTCAATTTTATTGTTAAGTAACCGTTAGTTTTGTAAGTATTACATTTTTACCATGAATAATTCAATAATATTGTATTGCATGAACCATCTTCCAAGTGTTTTTCCTGTGGCCTGAGACAAGGATATTTGCGCCAGGCTTCCGAAAGCGCAAACATTAACAAATCAACTATCAAGTATGTAAGTCGCTAATGAGTTGCTAGAATCATGGTTAAATTACTGCTTCATTTGATCAGCTTGTCAATTGACACAACAACTACAGTGAAAAGCTGTCAAATTTGACTCTAGAATCGTATGTTAACCGCCATTCATAACCATGTTAGTTGACATACACTTTGACCAACATTCTCTATTTCTCTCATTCTAAAATACTATGAAAATTATAATAATAATTGTCCATTGTAAGCATCGAGTACATAACCAGAATAGAACATTATATAATGGCGGGTTGTATAAAAACCAATTCCACAGATTTGTGCTGCGATGCTGCACTGGAACTCTGATTGGCTGGATATTGATGGATAATATACCTATTGGACTGCTGCCGACATACTCGGACTTGTAATAGTTATAGGAGTGAATACTAAAGTGTTATTGTAAGAATTAAATTTAATATACCATCAATATATTAATTTATATTTATCTAACGATAGCAATAACTATTTTAGGCGGATAGTTTATTATATGAAGTCATTCGAAGAAGACATTTTTTAAATCATATAGTGGAATATCTCACGGCTTATTTTTACTAATTATTATAATATCCAAGCGCAAAGCCGTCTCCCTGTTTTTATTAATCCTATATTCTATTATTACCATCCTATTTTTGTTAGGGATAAATCCAATAAAAAGGAGACAAGGCGCATGACTGTAACGAAGCGGATGTCCATTGACAACGGTAATCATTTACACACAAGCTCAAAATATTTTTGTATATTTTACTAGCAGCGCCCCGCGGTTTTACTTGCGTTATTCCAACTCCTGTTGAAGTACGGGGATAAATTATAGGTCATGTAGTAAAACAGCTTTTACGGTACCCAAACGGACAAAAAAACTCAATAAACCGTGATAAAACCTGTAAAAGTTGTTTCATTAAAATGATTGAAATTCGCTTAAACATTAGAAAACAATATATTGATAAAACTTTAAAACAATATAGATGCACCAAAATTATTCAGTAGTTTTCGCGTGAAAGGGTAACAAACGTATATCCATACATAAAAACATTCACGTTTATAATATCAGTAGAAAGTAGTATAAATGTTATTCTTTTTTTATCTGTCTATGTTCGTGGATTGTGTTCTTCGTAGGTAAATATTTCATTTCTCTATTTCCTAAAATAAGACATTGCTTATACTAATAAAAGCTGATGCCATCAAATGTATAGCTACGCCACATTATACAGATACTAGATAATATATTCTAGGAACAGTTGCTGTTGTAAAGGCAGTAAAAGCTATTTCTAGTGCTGTGAGTAGATCGTCCCAGGAACTGGTGTGAATAACGTTGTGTCCCATCAAATACTGCTTTGTAATGACATGTCTAATACTACAGTTAATAGCATATGGTTATTACTAACAGTTACTTTTAAAATATACTATCTACGAGGTTAATGTTATAAACAGTGTTTAACTGTAACAAACCTAGTACGGAATCCTTACTAATATTATAAATGTGAAAGTAGGGATAAGTAAGAAGGGTAGGGAAATCTACTCAACCTATCATCATGAACCTTTGCACACATATTCGTGGAGGTACTAGAAGTAACATAGGATAGGTACATTAAAAAAAGATTTTTTTTTACTAACGCAGGCAATAGTTAGTTATAGACAAATATTAATTGCACATACCTCGTCTCTGTCTTTTAACCGATCACTGAACAAAAATATTTATATTATTACTAGCTTTTGCCGCACTACAATAAAGAAGGAAAAAATAAAAAAGAAAAGTAAAAAAACCTTCTTGAACTCTTTAATTATTTAAAATAATTGCTTGTTTGTTTAACTCTTCAGGCAATTGCCATTCGTTAGCGATGACACTAATTATTCTACTAATCAGCAGCATCATTAATTTGCGTTCTTTCACTTCTTCCAAGCCTTCATCGGCTACACTTCGACTGATCGCATAACATAATGTAACAATAATGTGATTCATATATCAAAACATCTAATACTTATGGTCAGGAAATGGTAATATTTATTATCATATTGTAAATGTTATTCTAAAATATTGTTGTCCTTATACGCTTGTTAAAACAGTTATATACTTCCCCTGTTAACTGGTGGTTCTTTAAAATGTTTCCTTTGTAATTAAAAGGGCGCAATATATTTAAATACATTTTTTAATTATAATTATGTATTGCATGTTTCACACCCAATTTGTCTATTGCTATATTATTATTATTTATTTTGTTACATTTGTTTTTCACTTACTAAGTGTAAGTGCTATTTTTAGATTTTATAAAAAGACATTTGGTAATTACAAAAATAACTAATATCTCAAAAGTCAATGACACAATTCTCGTCTCTAAAAATAAAGTAACTGAGTAGGTGTTTTAATAATAATTTTTATCAGGCATGGGCATTATTTACTCATTATTTCTTCGTGTATACTTCTAAGAATATTGAGCTAAATTCCAAATATCAATTAAGAGCTATAGAGGCTAAGTGGAGGATAAGTAGAAGAGTAGTCTATGATTAGGTACTTGACATGAATTTCCGTATTGCATGAGTAATGCATCACTCTGCTTTTATTAGACTTTGTTGCAAGGTATATTTTTATGTTGATATTGGTTACTAATTTACGAGCTGTAATTGAATACCATTGACCACATAACCCATAGACTCCTAATAACAGTGGAACGGGTTCTGGCGACACATATGACTTATAGATCCGATGTAAGCCGTAAACAATGTACTCAAACTATCGTGTCGTCTCATTCTTTCCCATAGCGAAATATATAAAATATATAGTATGACATTGAATTAGCTAATCACAGCATTGCAACCCCTTTCGTCTCACCTCAGCTAGTTGCCAGAATGCATTTAATACGAAAAATCAAACATTAGGAGTCTATAGGTTGTGTAGTCGATGATGAATACAATGTCGTTAAAAAAATAGTAAGACGATCTTCATTGAGTTCATTTCCGTTTATTGCTTTAGCAGTAAACGGATATAGGCTGATGATAATAATTATAATGAAAGAACACAATCCAGTTTACTCGAACTTCCTTCATATTTCATTGTACCAGCCTTAGGTAACTCTATCACTCCCTGCAGACCATGACCAGTCAGAGAGAGTACACGGGAGATGGTCCTTCCTTAAGCAAGAGAGCAAAGGCAGAGGGGAGCACACTGGCGCCCCTTCCCGGGAGGAGAGCGCGGAGCGTGATGCGAACTATAAGGCATTATGTATTCAGGATGAATCGGAGAATTAGTGAAAGCCCTGCCTCCAGAGGAGAGTGCCTCTAGTCCCACCGTCGCCGGTGAGGACAAACATAGGAACCATGTACTTTGTTTTATCTTTGGCCATAGGTTCTATTCTTTATTATTCCTAATCATTCTAACATATTATGTTTCACATCTCCCGTGACGGTCACTTTTTACCGTTTTTATCATTTCTATGTGGAACTCTATAGAAACGGGATACCAACTTGCGTGTATGTAATTGTTAAGAGTCAATTACATGTAACCTTGCCTTTGATGAATTCATACCAATGTTGCTTGAAAGTTAACTCGAAGGTTTCCTGGAAGTAATTAACGAAAGTTAGTAATAACTTATTTTTAATAACCTACTACTATTGACGGAAAATTTGTCGGACTTCTGTTAGAAGGTGAGGAATCTTTTTACAGAAGACGGTTGAAAATGGATGAGAATAGTCATGTCCGGTTTTGTAACGTATGAGTGTCGCTTAATGCTCATTGAGAATAAATTGATTTCATTAATCATAAAATTTTATACGCTATTTCAGATTTCATAAGGCCTTTAGTATTTGTGGTAAATATTTTTCATCGTTTATATCACACTATGTTGAAACTTGTTAGTTTGTTCTTGAAATTAACAATGAACGAATTATTTGTTTTACTTTTTAGACCATAATTCAGTTTGTACAGCCAGAGTACAATGGCCTTTACTTGTTTAGTTTTTTTAAACAAAAAAAACACTAATTCCTTTTGATTTCAATCACATTTTAAAACAACTGTTTTCATACCTGAAATTTCGAGTGGTTTACAGCACCAATGTTTATTTTAAATCATTAAACCAAATCCATTAAAAATCTACACAATATAATATAGTTATATAATTAATTACACTTACATAAAGTTATAGATTATGAAGCTAAATTAAAAACACGTCGTCAGATTTTTATCCATGTTTAATATTATAAACTCCAAAGTTTATATGGACGTTTGGTACGCTTTCATGAAAAAAATACTAAATAGATTTTGATGAAATTTCGTAATAATATAGCTTATACTTTTGAATAACATATAGGCTGTACTTTATCCCCGTACTCCTGCGGGGTTTAGAATTATGCGGGCGAGAAGACGAGCGGCGCTGTTAGTATACCGATGTCCGATATGCTAGATTATCCTACAAATTGTCTCCCTAAGGAGGATAAGAATATTCAATCAATACCAGTATCCATATTCAGTTCAGATGAAAGGTGGCCTTATCATCCCTTATCATCATCAACTGGATAGATCATTACGGGGTCATAATATAATGAGCATCATCATAACTGTAACACCGGTTAGTAAAGCGGGCGTTTCTAATTTGGTAGCATATGGGTTGCCCAACCGTAGTTAAAATGTTTTATTGCCTTAACCGCAGAAGCTAAAGCAATAACATTTATATTCGTGCGTAACCAATTTATTCTGTTGAAAGTAGAACAAAGTTGGATTACACTTAAGTTTCAGATTTTCATAACTGTCGATACTGAGATTTCCACTTTCGTTTCAAAACTCTAAATATATTTGAAGACCTCTGTGGCTCAATGGTTAGCGCGTTGGCGTACAAGCCGCAGGTAGCGGGTTCGAATCGCGCCAGGGAACAAAAAAAGTTTCTGTGTTCCTGGGTCAAAGCCTTGCAAATATGAGTGTGCTTTCCTAAGTTTGGAAATGCCGTAGGGATAGCCAGAACAAATTGATCTCCACCATGGTGCACCTTGGGCGAATTGAGCCAAGGGGGATCTTGCCTCTTTGTACCCCTCTTATAACAATAGGGGGCAAAAGAGCAGGGGGCAAGGGACGAGAACGAGAACCTCGCCTCATTGTACTGGCCCGAATTTACAAGGGTTGTTCTGTGGTAAGGGGTGTTTATATATATAAAAAAAGAACAAATTGACAACGAATGTACGAGAAATAGCTGATGATAAAGGAAAGTGGTCATAATGATCTCACTTGACACGAATCTCATTTCTAAATTCCTTAAACCATACAAGGGACGGCCAGTTAGTCGGCCCACGCGTCTCATACCATTACCGTTCATCGTTAAAAGCTATTCGTTGCTATTGTACCGGGATTCTTAAATAATATAGATTAGAGGTACACAACCTTATCAGTACAATACGGTTACCATTAAAACTTTTTTTTTCCAAATTTAAAAAAATAAATTTCCTTGAACCTTGCTGTGTCCCAGTTGAATGATGTGTCGCTGTTAGCTTGTTTATTTATAGAAATAGATTATTGCAGTTCCTGCGATTCATTTTTTTTAAATCTAGTGCCTACCTCAATGTTAAGGCTTTCGAAGACAAATATACTTTTAAATCTGATTGCTAGTTTCCAGGATTACTGTCAAGAATATCAACAAACTCTTCTTCCGTTTTACTATTTTTCCCTTTGGTATAGTATATATAGTATCAACCCTTATATGTCCCACTGCTGGACATGGCCGCATGGGTCTCCTCCTCGAAATCAGGCGAGGAGGGTAATGGGCCATAGTCCACCGATGCACTGGCCCAATGCGCGTTGGTGAACTTCAAACACCTTTCAATCTCATCAGGCATGCAGGTTTCCTCACGATGTTTTCTTTCGCCGGTGAGCGAACGATGATCTCGTGTTTGGAGTGCACTTAGAAATTTAGAAAAACCCATTTCAAGGCACACACGGAACGGTCAGGATCGAACCCGGAACCTCTCGCACAAGAAGACGAGTCCACCCACCAATGAACTATCGTCGCTCGCTTTTGTATTTAGTATAATAGATACCTAGATTGGTTGGTCGGCCATTACCCGACAAAATGATCACTGTGACCAGTCCGTGTTGGTTATGAGTGGCAAGAGAACCGCCGCTTGGGCAATCATTGCGGGCTGCCTATGGCACAGTAGTTTACGAAAAGAGATTGGTGATAAGAATGATAATAGACATCTCGTTAAATTAACTTAGACTACTTGTTATTTATTTGTTACTTGAGGTCCGGCTGACTTCCGCAACTCGACGATTTTGCGTCTGTTTTGCGTGCGGTGATCCTGAAGCACTCCCTACTGCCAGTTAAGCTCCGGAAAGCAAACTAATCTAAGACTAACTTATACTGAAGTATGTACTTTGAACATTTCGTTAACATGACGTCATGAACAAATCGCCAAGTCTAAATAGATAAATTTCTTTAAATTTTCATGTCCTATCTATATATTTGAGTGTTGCTCGATCTTCGGTCCATTAGCTTGAAGTTATAATAGCCAGTTAGCTTGAATATTGGTTTCATTCATTTTCTTTTAGTTATTAATGTTATTATCAGCTAGAGTTCATTTAAAATTCTTCAAAAGATCTTGAATAACCAAGAAGTTCATGAAAAATATTATTACTAGAGATAAAATTAAATACAGTTGTTGGCTCATTATGCAAATATTGTTATACAGCAACTTTGAGCACATTACGAAAACGGGACGAGCTGCGAAACAACAGGGAGCATTATTATAGCTAGAGGAGCTCGTCAGTTTTACACGAATATTAAAACACTGCATTAAATACGGAAAACTTTGCAACCATCCAATTAACCAATTCATATTATGTTTCATTTTATCTTCTTTCTAAGTTTTTATAATAGAGAAGTGAAATTTGAGTAGAACTTTCGAAAATACTCACTCATCACTCAGATTTCATGGGCTTAAAAATAATCCTGCACATACCTATATGTAACGCGGTAGCTGTGGGTAACATGCAATATTAAGATGAGGCTTTTTTATAGCATAGGAGGGCAAACGAACAGTCCAAGCCTTTTGGCGACTATCGACGCCCATAAACATCCACATAACCAGAGGTTATGCAGATTTTCCCTATCCCCCCAACCAGAGGTTGTGCCGGTTGTGCCGGCCCAATTCGGCTACCAAGCAGCATGGCACTACCTCTTACTCCCCCCGAAAATTCGCCCATTTCACAAGTTATAGTTTATTTCACTTCCGTATGCAAACAGAAAAGACGAAAGACTAGTGAACACAAACTGATGAAGTCATAAGCGGCGATAGTAGGTAACTATGCCATAAACCATAATACGAAATAAACTATAACTAGTAAACAACACGGTTTTTCCAATTTGCTAGGAAAGTATACAAGTAAACAACATGGTTTTTCCGATTCGCTAGGAAAGTAGCATTAATGTCGATACTCTAAATTTAAAAGTGTACATATAGTTAGTTATATGTATAAAAAAGTATACATATAGTTCCGATAGATAGAGTTAGCAAAAAAATTTTATGTAATTAAAATTTGTTGGAGAAATTTTTGTAAATCGTGTCTTCCTATCCCTGCTCGTTAAAATTTGTGATGAAAAATAACATACTAAAATGTCACTTGCTTTGCTTAAAAATCATGCTACTTTGAACTTGTCTAGTTGAAAGCTTGTAAAAACTTTGTCACTTGGTTCCTATATATTATATATACACCTTTATAAATCTCATCTGAGACAGGTTCAATACCTGTTTACCTACGTGTTTCATAATTTTGTAATTCAACTTGAAATTCGAATGATTTTTTAAAGTACACCTACAAATTATATGCTTAGAATTTGTAAAGCATTAATGATTCAATGAGACACATTTTTTTTCCTTTTATTCCTTTACCCGATTTGGTTTGGTGATGTTGTCATGTTGAAGATAGTTTTTGTTCGACTTCATGGCGTCTACATAATATTATAAACTATAGCTTTAAACTACTCTATATGATCCGCCTGTGCCTAAAAACCACACAAAAAAACAAATAAGTACTACTAAATGTAAGTGCTACTTTCTATACTTACCAAAAAGGCAGTGGTTAGTGGAAAAAATTATACATTTTTTTTATATTTTTACATTGAATTATACATTTAATTAGAACCTTATCTTTATAAACCTATTCAAGTGAGGTGCTTGAACTGGGCAGGGTTTGTGAATTTTACTCAAATAGTTTTAGGTAAAGATAGATTGAGCTAATATTAATTAAGGAATACTAAATCTAAGTTGCACATGTAATCTTGACTATCATAATCACTCGGATCATGACGCGACTTCCTTCACTCTGAGATTATCTAAGAAGATAGCTCTGAGGTTTCCAAACCGCTTGCACAATGGAATAATTATATGCGGATTGCTTTTTTGATCGGCATGAAACGCCATAATATGATTGGCACATAGCGGTCTATTTACCTAAATCGGTATTTAGGTAATCGTTGTCAAATGGAAAATTATAACTATATAGATTATAAACTAATAAAATATGTAATAGACCGAGATCCCACCGTAAGATCGGTGCGCTCATCTGTTTTTTGATGGAAACCAATTTTTTATGTATATTTTTAATTAGGAGAATATACATTTACCAGGTTGCCTATCAAAATTTGGCCGCAAGTATTTTTAATTAAATTATCAAAAATTAATTTTTGGGAAAGTATTTCGTTCACTTGTTTTTTAAATAAAATAACGTCTATATCATGGCAATTTACATGAAGATTCTAAAAAATCACGGTTGCCGTTGCGCATCTGGCCGCACTTCTTTGCAGCCAGGTGTAAGTAGGTGTGATTTCGATACCTTTATACGTTCATGGCGTTTATTTATTATTCATATATCAAATTAAAGCTCTTTTTTTCTGTTTATTATAATATATGGTTGCCTAATTAAATCCGCCCGCAAATAAGGGTTTATTTCTATTTTTACCACGACGGTTAGTAATAAAATGAACTTGCAATTTAGGTACTCGGTTGGTACGACTCAAAAAATATTACTACAAATTATTTCCTTCAATTTTTATAGTAATCCACAAAAATTTAATTGGTACTGAAATAATTTTTTATTTTCCTCTATGGTTAATATTATTTTGCCATCATTAAAATCTAATGTTGATCACAACACTTCAGAATTTGATAATGACTTGAAAATATTTATCGGGTTTCAGTAATGGATAGGTATCTAGAATTTTTTGAATGAAATAAAATGAAATTTTTTACTATTATTCCCAAGAATTTTTAACACCTTTTAGCATTTTCTTTTCTGGTCACAAAAAGTGTAGTCCAGTTTTCGGTTAAGGTTTTTAACTAAGCGTCTTCGTAGAATTTGCCGCTTCTATAATTATTTTTAAGTTTTCTCTTAAGATAACAAGAAAACATGCGGACTTAATTTAAGTTATAAATATAATAGATTATCATCAGCTCTATTTTTTTAATTATCAATTTATTATTTATGTACATAAAACTAATAAAAACTAATTTAATATATAGGTGTGATTATCTCTATAAGAGATCTCTACCAGCTTTAACGCAACTCAAAAACAATCAGTTTATTAAGATAGTGCAAATATGCACTTATTATATATACTATATACTTCCAAGAAACTTACACGTTTTCAGGATACCTATGTAATATTTAATACTAAGAACTAAGAAGCTTAAGTTCTTTGTCCTAAGCCTGTAGCGCTATCTGTTGGAGACATTAAAAATTACTCAGCTGTCAAAATAATTATATTTCAATAATTCTATCAGTTGCAAGACAAATACCTCGTATGAAACTTAGAATTAACGTTTCCAATCAATACTTGCTTTTAATTTACACCTTAAGTGATGAAAACTAATAAATTTAATTAAACAAAATAGCCGTCAGTTGTAGTTGTACCAAGATATGCCGCTAGATGGTCCGCTCGTCGCTTATACGGTGAACGCGAGATTCAATATGGCGACGCCATTCGCTCTGGCACAGGGCGGGGAGAACAGTCGTCGAATCGACTTTACACAATAGACGCGTATTTTGTCGAAAGTGTTGTCTTCGTGACTGGATCGCGGGTGATATTGCGAAATAATTGTGTGTTTCTGTGTCAATTTATGTTGTTTGTGTTATCATTTGTGCATAATGGTGATTTTGTGGTGAATAACGTGAAACGACTTTAGGGTAACAATGTCTAGTAGTTGACATGTTTATCTGTGTCGTGTATGAAGATTTTCCCTTGGCGTGAGGACTGAGGAGGTTCTTTGCGCTAGTGTGCGCGCCAGCACCGAGTGTGCAAGTCGCGGCCGTGGATGCGGGAGGATCCACTGATGGGTTGCTCTTCCACGGACGTATAGGTAAAAATCAATTACTAATATTAAAAGCAGCAAATCCAAACCTCAGGCTTTTAAATTTTCCATAACGCTTCTGATCTTTGACGGTTGCTTTGTTTAAAACCGTCTATTGCAGCGCATGGATTTCGGTGTAAGGATGAATCCTTGAATCGATTACATATTAAGATAATGTAAATTTGATGCACATGGCGATATTCTATTATTATTTTATTCGATTATTTTCCTTATACTTTGGGAGGTCATATTATAGACCTTGAGTCTGTTTTATCATGTTATAATTTAATAAATTAATAAGATGTAACTTAGGATTAAAATAAGAAAAGCAATGCTTGTTTTATTTTAAATAAATATATTTAAGGTAAAATGACAATGACCTTATTAAATAAATTTATTGTTGAACGTATTCGATGTGAGTGCTGAGCTTTTTGTAAAAAGTGATTGCGACACACGCACAAGTCGCTTATGCGAATGAATTTCAATTCATTACATTCATGTAGAGCCGCGCCAGAATATGGTTCCCCTCGCTCGCTGCCTCTGGTTATCAGCTTACAAAATGGCTGTGGCCATCTCACTCTGACATCTGCTAATCTTTATACCTCGCTCTCCCTCTAACGCATATTGCGCGTTTTTCTTCTTTTACCGCGTCATATGGCTATTGTAAAACCCTGAGCATAGTTTATGATGTTTCAAGAATATGTAGACAAATTGGTGTCATTTAGTCGTCTACGATTGTTAAGTTTGTGGGAATTCGACCTTAATTGATTCGGCTTCTTTGTCTAAGGGATAGGTGGGTAATACTTTAAGGGGATTGTCGAGGGTTCTGCGCATCCGAATCGCGCAGTTGGCAATTTGGTACCCGCCCGCGTCGCACGTGGTCTTGTGCGGTGTGCTGTGGATGTGGACGGCCGACGACCGACGACCGACGACCTGCAGACTATACAGTATACACTGTATTGTGTTGACAAGTGCTTGAGACAAACGGCGGGGGATTATATTAAACCTTTGTGATCTCCTGTTACGTACGTGTTGTAAGTTAATATTTAAAAATTCTAGAATACATTACATTCAAAGGAACATACACGATTTGATTTAATGTTTATTCCTTAAGGTTTCTTATTCTTAATAATATATTTCTTGATAACAATACAATATTATCATAATAATAAATCTAATTCGATGATAAAAACAAAAATAACCTTAACAACCACATAAAAATTGTCGGAAACGACTGACTGATATTTTGCTATTAATATATCACTAAACAGTTTAATCACTCATAAACTCAACGTAAACATTAATTTATACTCCAACAAACAACATAAAAAGATTTAAAAGTTTCTAAAATAATAAAAAGCTCAAATGCAAGCCATATTACGCTAAAAGCCTTATCCGCAAAACTTATCAGATTACGCAACAGTAAAACAGAAACACTAGTAATAGTTGAATGAAAAGTTAATTATAGACAAACTATTAAAACATTAAGCAAAACTACAATAGACTGTCTATAATAAATTGATTGCACCATTTATGTTACTTGAGAGTGCTAAGTTTGTATTTTATTGATTTTAAAAATGTTGTTTCTTGATCTAGTTAAACGACCAAAAAATCATGACCACCTACTAGTGATGATGATGATGATTATATCAGCGAGGTTTCATAGAGCTTAGCAGAAAAATGCAACGTCAGGGAATTCTAATATTCTAGCTAGAATCTCCATATTATAATTAAGCTCTATGTTCTTCTAGCTGATTGCAATAACTAGTGTCTGCTGTTATTTATTGATCAATTTGTCCATCCAATGATTGAGGGACATCTGGAAGTCTATTTTTCTACTCAATTTCACTCTTATATTGAAAAATTCAAACTTTTCCACAATTGGTTCTTTAGAAATCGCCTAATTTAAGACAGCGCCTTAAAACAACATCAACAAGATCTTAAAATATTAATTTCCAATTCAATCAATTTCTCAAATAACTTGCTCATCTCTCTCAAAATAGTGCGCCTTATTTGTTATGTTTATAGGCTATTTTTAATCCATACAAAATAGTCAGTGAATTGAAAAAACAATGAAACGACGCAAATTACAATGAACCAACAAAAACAATTCAGACATGTTAATTCGTTCATCGAGATTCCGTTTGCATATAAAAACAACTTGATTGCAATTGAAGAATTAAAATAGAAATATTGCTTGGTTCAGAACACAGAACATTAGCGAAAGCTTATCTCAGAATTCTTTACACGTTTATATCGATAGTGGCTGCAAATTGTTTACTTATTAATAGTGAAGTATTAACATATAATATGTCCATATATAATCAGACGAGAGGGAGGGAGCATAGTTCTGATCATGATAGACTGATGCGCTGGCACAGTGCTGGTGTACTTCACACATCTTCAAAGATGGTGATGTTTTCCTTGACCGGTGAGCGAGCGATGGTTTAATATGAGTTCTGGTGCACTTAGAAATTAAAGAAACCATTTCGTGGCACTACATGGAGTAGGCATCGGATCCGGTCTTCTTACTTAACAGGTCATCGTTCCAACTAATTGTATGCATTTGCTAATAAATCGTCTTATGCTTTTTTAATTATTAGTCGATATTTGTTTCGTCGGACCACTATTACATGTACGAATGTCAGAAATATCAAAAACTAACCTGTCAAAAAACAATAAACTGAAGGCAATCCAAGTTCGTTTGAGAACGATCTTTTTTATACAATTTTAAATTAAACTGGTTGTTTTCACTGTCGAAAATGTTTTAAGTAATACTATATTCATTTACAAGGAATTTGTGCTCGTATTTGGAAACAATAATGGAGAACATGTTAAATACCCTGTTTTAAATACCCTGTTTTTTTTCTTATAGTTATTGATCGAAATGGCGAAAATTTATATAATAAGGATTATGGGCTCTCTTGTCATCATATTTGCTGTAAGTGATCCTAGATGAGCGCGTAAAAATCGTAATAAACAACGACTAAATATGTAGAAGATTTAGTCCGCTTATGAGTAAAATTCCCGTATAGAGAAAACAAGATTTATTTCACCTATTGTTCTTCACCTGTTTGGCGGTAATAGAAACTAAAAGGTACCATTTCAATTTCAAGACCTACAGTTCAATGTCGTGCGGATTGTTACCATTAATCATCGGCAATCAGTGGTGACATACGAATGGAGTTCCAGCCGCTGAGAACTAATATCAATTGTATAGGATCGATACTACAGAATAAGGAACGGTAGAAGTGGCATTCGATACTAAATTATTTAATTTCATATGATATTTTATCAAAACAAAAACACAAATTTAAAAATATTTATAAGGATTCAGTAAAGTTAGAGTTGATCTCAATCTGTGAAATATGTAAAACCTGAAAAGCATAATTTATAAGCATTTTACACTTATATCGGAAGCTCTTATAATATAGGTTACCAAAATTTATTTTTATAACAAAATAAAATAACAAAAAAAATGTTTGCCAAATGAATACCGATTTGCCAATGAAACAATCATAAGACACATGTGTGGTAGGTTTTCGCATGAATTCGCGCCACGAAATTGCGGCTTACATATTTTACTGTCTGTTTTGTCGTTAGCAAGATTTATCTATAAACCACACAAAAACAAAAATTAATGTGGTCTGAGTAGATTAATTTTTTTTTGATTCATTTACTTAGGTGATTTGTATATTGGTAAATAAAAACAGTGCAAATATATATTTTTATTATAGAGACAAACCTCTATGGGTAAGACGAAGGTTACGTCGTTTATTAAGTTTATGTCTTTGGATTTGGAAAAGGTTAATGATGATGACGGTAATAATAAATGGGGCTGATAATAATAATACAAAAAATACATATTTAATGTTTAAAATTGATTGTTAAAAAATATAACGTATTTCTGTATTCCATTTTTGTATTACTTTGTAATGTGTCATAAGACAAAGACAAAGTATTTATTGCAACTAAGTGTTTATAATCGTTTCATAATAAAGGTACTTATAACTTAGCGCCTATTTCAAGCATTGCGATATCCAGTGGCCAAGTTTAGAAAGAAAGAAAGAAAAACACTTTTATTATTCGCAACAATACACACACAAAAAATATACATACAGCTTACGGTCTTGATAATGTGAATAACAGAGGCAGTCACTCAGCATTTGCCACACCATAACAGCAATGGTGAGACGCTGATTTTCAGTGACTCCTCGCGATCACTATATTACATTATTATTATTATTACTATTACAGTATTGTTTATTAGTAGACTAGCAGCGTCTCGAGGTTTCGTCCGAGTACTTCACATTCCAGTGGCAGTATGGGAATTAATTATAGCCTATGTCACTCACAAATAACGTAGCCTTCTATTGTTTAAAGAAATTTCAAAATCGATCCAGTAGATCCAGATATTTATGCTCTACAACATCACAATCTCACAAAAAACCTTCTTATAATATTAGTATAGATAATCAATAATCCTATCCAATAATATGAAAGTGAAAGCTTGTTTGTTATTCTTTCACGTAGCATCGGAGAAAGGGAACGACATAATCATTTAGCATCAATATATTTAGGAGGGGGGAAGTGATAACAGCGTAATTTATCAATGAAGACGAGGACTGCCGCAACAATACAATATACCTTTCAATTTATCATGGCTACTGTCGTAATCGTCAGTCCTAAATTATATTCTTACAATATGTACTCTTAACAAATCAAGATCGCATCTAATCTATATTTTCACATAAAGACCGATCCGATATTCTTGCTTTTATCTATACTAGTCCGATAGATAGTGATATTAATAGTGGATATTGTCGTCTTTTAATCAATTTTACTTCTAGTCGGCTAGTGTTGCTGTCGTTTATTAAAAAATAAAAACATACAGGCAAATTGATAACCTCCTCCTTTTTTTGAAGTCGGTTAAAAAGACCGTCGTCGATATCTTGATTAGGTTAAGCTAAATGAGTAACTTACTGATACAAATTTATAACTACACCGATTACACAGATTCTGAGACATTGTAATTTGTACTGCGTTGTATATATTTTTATTTCTGGTCAGCGGTCGCTGTTGACCCTGGTTCCACGTTTAAATAAATGAGAGTAACAAGAGTATATTTCTTGGCATATTGCATTATATCTAAAAAAATCAAGCCACTACTTAATCAGCAATTTGACACAACTTGCATACACAGCAAAAGTTTTTGTTATCAAAGTTAAAAATTTAATAATAATACACGTAAGTAAAAATTAACGCTCGCTTGTATAAAATACAATTTGCATAGCGAGTAGGTATTATGTTACGATTTCCTCTGTAATATAGCTTCATTCATATACCGATAACAAAGGTTGCGAGTTCACGATATTTACTTAAATCAAATATTAACATGATTCATTTATTTGAACCATTATTAGATATTAAAATCGCTCCGCGGTTTTACCCGCGTACTTCTCATTCTCGTGGGAGTACGGCGAATAATTATAGCCTATGTGCTATTCTGATGTGTAAACTATATTATTGTAAAGTTTCGTCAAAATCCACGAAAAATACTTTTCGTGAAAAATTAACAAACACACATCCATACATTCCTATAAACTTTCGGGTTTATAATAATATTTGTAGGATTAATTCTGCTTAAAGTATTTCTGCCAAAGGGTTGGGGTGTTTCTACAAGTATCACTTATAACCTCTTTTATCATCTTACTAGCTATTGATCGAGGCTTCGCCCACGTTAGCAAACAAAATTCATTTTTTTTTGTAGTGTATCCTATGTTATTTCTAGTACCTACGAGAATGTGTACATAGTTTCATGATGATCGGTTGAGTAGTTTTCTCGTGAAAGCGTAACAAACATCCCTGCTTTCACATTTATAATATTAGCTAGGATTGGCGAACTAGGATTTTACTGGTCGAACGCAACAAGTCTCAATATAGTAGAAAAAGGTGTGTGACATTAACACAAGTATGCATTTTATTAGTGTGGATATACGCTACTTGTTTATAAGATTTTTTATTTCTTTCTACCAAGGAAATATATAAACTACTTTTAGAGATTTCATGCGGGCGAAGTCGCGGGCATCAGCTAATATTACTTAAAATTACATTATGTAGTTATTTTTGAATTAGTATAACATAACTAAAACGAGTCAATATGTTGGCAGCGCATACAAATAACTTATTTATTCGTTTGTAATCTTGACTCTTATCATTTGCTCTTATTTGTGTAATGTCTTATTTCGTACATAATTATATATAGCACCGTAAGTCCTTGATATTTGGATTCATAATAAATATTAAGTATGAAAATAGCACGACCTAATAGGATTTCTATTTTGGAGAGACGCAGTTTCATTAAGTATCGGACAAAACTCTTAGCTCTCATCCCGTTAAAATTATTTCGAAGATGAGATGAGGTGTTCATTCTGCGAAAGCTCATTATAAGCTAAAATGTTGAGTACACGCTGCTGCCGGCGGCTTCGCCCGCGCTAGCAAAAAAAAACTATTTTTTTTTTCAAATTAATTCTATGTTACTTCTAGTAACTACGAGAATATGTGTATAGTTTATGATGGTCGGTTAAGTAGTTATCGCGTGAATGCTTAACAAACATCCCTTCTTTCATCCCTCACATTTATTTATAACATAGAGCCATCCTCTTGGGAGTCATTTATCATTCTTAAGGAATTAGACCTAAAGAGAGACTGCCTTAAAGCAAACCACCTTCTGACATATTACCTATAATTTTGTCAACGGGTACTGACGAATGTGGCCACACGTACTTCTACAAAATAGCTTACGTTAGCCACCTCTAAACATCTAGCCTACAGAATGAGCTAGTCGCCGTAGTCGAAAAGGAAGATTATTAAAATTTATTTTCGTCCACTATAGCAATCTTTTAGCATAAATGTTTTCCGGTGTGAAGGACATGAAAACAGGTTTCCTAAACGGCACATGTTTCATGGATAGTTTGCGTCAGGCGGTTACGGCTGGGGATATGGCAGGGTCGGCTTATCTGTAACCTACGGTTCTTTGTAGGTTGTTTAACGTAAAAACGCAACAAAACGCCACTACGTTAACCTAGCCAAGTAAAGTGGTAAGTTTGTACGAACTTGTGTTACAGGATTAGAATATATTTATAAAGGCATATTGATAACTACACGTCCGTACACTAGTACACACACTATACACTTGGCGGGATCCGAACCCACAGCCGCCGCGTAAAGTGTGCAGTAACCTGAACACTTGACCACCGGCCGGCAATATATAAGTATGCATTGGATGCGGTAGCAAGGGATCGGTCGTCTTGGCGTTCATTGAGGGAGGCCTATGTTCAGTAGTGGACGTATAAATGCTGATGATAATGATGATATAAGTATACCTACTATTGTAGGTACATTATAGGTATTATGTGGAACAACAGTAAAAAAGACAAAAAATTGCTTTATTAAAATGCTCCTTTGTACAAAAAAGCATATTGTCTTAGCGAAACGATTGGTGTGACGGTAATTCAGTTTAAACTTATCACGTGCAATAGTCTGAAAACCGTTAAAAGAGATGCTAATAAAATAAGTTGAAAATCATCTTTGCCTTCTAAAACTACGTTAGTTCTATTGTGTACAAAATAACGGTGAAACCTGAGGTATATCAGGAACTTGGGAAACTTTATACCGCTCCAAGGTTGGGCCTTTATTAAAATACAAAGACTTGGCGTATGTGCATTGTAGTAAGTACACTTTATAAGTTTTAATCCAATTAGGTAATGCTCTTCAATGTTGAAATGCTTTGATGATGATGATGTGCATGTATTTTCTGGTAGATAGATATTATACTTACAATCTTCCTGGATTAAGGCCCCGTTCGCACAAGTCGAGCGATAAAAAAGCGTTTGAATGTGACAAATGGATATCCATGTATCAGCTATTCACACGAAAGCGTTCTTAAAGCGCCGGCGTTTTTTTACTAAGCACTGTTGGATTTTAGAAGTTGAGCGTTTGACGTTAAATCGAATTTAGCATGCGAAGCTCTCAACTCGCGCCAACGCGGACATTTAACGCGACGCTTATAATGCGCTCATGCGTACGGGGCCTTAATGGATCTTAATAACCACTTATGGGTCGTACGACGTTGACATTGTGACGTTGTTTTAAGGTTATAAAATTAAATAACAGACAGATGAATTACTTAATATATTTTAAATTTATCTTCGGATAACGGGCGCACCGCTAGAAAGTAGAAATCAATTGAAATTTCCATCGACATGTCAAATAGATTAGTCGCTCGTTTTGTTTAGGTTTATAATCGTTATGAATTTATGAAATGGATAAATTGTTACTCAATTAGAGTAATGTTTTATAGGATTTTGCCTTTTTATATTTTATCATTTTTTTTTCTGGATTTCATAATAGTTAAAAGCAAAACTAATAGGTTTCGAATAAACACCGACATATATGATCAAAATTAACTTAAATTGGCAACCGATCAATTATAGGCAAAAAGTAGTAGCGAGCTCTCGGCTGTACCATTTCGATGCAAGTGAGGAATGTTGGAGGAATGTAAGCGCAAATACCTGATTCGTCACCGTTTGAAGATACGTTGCAGCGATGTCGTTAACGTTTAATATCAAGACTGGAATATCACCGATGTGACTTGGGCTATTTTATCTATTTCGTTGATTTTTGTTTCGTATGAATACTCTTCATGGTTTCATTGTCATGAATGAAATAAGGGTGGGCCACCCCTACCATTCAAGGGTATGAAAAGTAGATGCTGGCCAATTCTCAGACCTTCTCGATATGAACACAAAATTCCTTACAAATCGGTCATGCCATTTCAGAAGAATTTGGCAACAAACACAGCGACACGAGAATTTAATAGATATTATACAAGATTTATAAAGATTATGTGGACACATTTATATGTTTAAATGTACCCCTGGCGCTTCTTTTGCTCACGTATGCCACGGCTCCCCCCCCCCTCTCACTCCCTCCCTCTCGCTCGCCCTCTCTTCTCTTAGCTTGTATCTGGGATCTGCGATTTTGGTATCACTAATAAAAATATGTACCACGAATATGAAAGTTTATAACGATGCATGGATGTGTGCTTCGATCTTCTTCTTACTCAATTACATAATAATACCACTAAACGATCGTTAATCCACTTTCTAGTGTAAATTTAATTATGATGTATGTATGTATGGAAAAAGTAAATGGGTAAAAGTATGGCTTTATCTAGTACTAGCTGTTGCCCGCAGCTTCGCCTGTGTTAACTAAGATTTACAACGGGATCTTAGTACGCAAAATAAGTAACTTTTCTGGTTGATTTTTTACACCTTGTGCCCGAAAAACCCAAATATCTTACGGTACCCTATTTTTTTTTCAGAATAAAATTTAGCCTATGTGATATTGATACTCGTGGATAATGTAGCTTTCGAATGTTTAAATAATTTTTGAAATCAGTCCAGTACTTTATGAGCCTATTCATTACAACCAAACAAACAAACAAACAAAGTTTTCCTCTTTATAATATTAGTATTATAGATATTTAACTTTATAAGTATTAAAACATAATATTTTTACTTCCCAAAGTTTGTATTGATAAGTACTTGAAAAATATAAATTAACCGAAACGCGTATTCAGTACTGAACGAGGCCTATAAATTGGAAGTGTTAAAGCTTATTTTATTGAACGTACAAACAGATCGAAATGAGAATTACCGCCGTTTACATTTAGCTCTAGCGTAAGACCAGTATTGCTACTTTTGATTCTCATCGGCCACAGCACACGATTTCAGCTTAATTATATATAAAGAGGTCGAACTTGTAGAGTTCCAAGAACCACAAATGGAAAGGTAAACTTTATAAAAACTGACCGTACACATTCATTCATTTTAAAACTGGGACGTTTAAAAGAAAAAGGTAATATCTACTTTATCTTTATAAAAAGGAAAAACCTCGTTGAGATTGTGATAATAAAGGACATGTTATGTCGAAAATAAAGGATGGTGAGTTAAGGTTTTTAAAATGAAGGACGTGTTTTGATTTGCAATGTATCCTACAACTTAAACTAAATGAGATTCGAACATTTTGAGACATTTTACTGTGGTCAAATTCACCTAGTTCAGAAAATAAGGAATCGTTTTAAAATTTATATGGTCAACAAAGATTATTACGAGATTCGACTAAATATGCCAGGTTTGTGTTTGACAGGAGAAACCTAAAATTCATTTACAGCAATCTTATTTAGACCCATTGGTATGCGATTGTGGTAATGATGTTGAAAAGCTATTCAAAACAACGGCATAGTTCGTGGCTAACTTAAATGGCGGAATGCTCTGTCTCAGCTCCAGCATTCCAGACTAAAATCAAATCGGACATAGAGAGAGTGTTTGATCTTCAAACAAACGGTTGACCTTATCGTTGAAGATTAGTGTGTAAGCTCTAAATCTCTAAAAGCTCTAACGATGTCAAAGCGTTGCTTTTCAATCCCTTTATTAAAACAGGATCACTGTGACGGGAATCTTTTTGATTGAAAAAAGGATTCCAACATTTGATTTTGTTGATAAAAATACCTGTAGGTGTTTGGGCTGTATATAAATATACATAGATATATAATATCATCTAATATTGGTTTTGGCAAATTTCAAAATCTATAGTAGCAAATTTGAGTTTATTTTACGCATGCAATACGTTACACGCGGCAGTCACTTATTACCTAATGTAAATTGGTATTATATAAATAAGTATTATATTTACACCATTTTTAATTATATTAAACTATGATAGTATATACTTACTACTTAGTTAATATTTAAACTAGTTAAGTATATCATTCTACATTTTATTATACTTTTAATTTTAAGTTTTTAGCTTTCCTTACCTTGATACGGGTCATTTGTCGTGTCGTTTTTGCTTCATTCAACTCTGGTATGACCGCGAGGTTCCTAGCTAACGTTTAGCTCTTACGCATTGTTTGCACAGTGCACGCTGATTTCACAACAAACGCCTTGTAGTTGGGATGTCAAGGTGGCACTGTATTATGTAATTATAAACTATATCTTGTATGGTCTACAGTCTAGACTATTAACTATAATTATATATATATATATATATATATATATATATATATATATATATATATATATATATATATATATATATATATATATATATATATATGAAAACATCGGTGAAGTGAACCGATGAAGGAAAACATCGTGAGGAAACTTGCATGCCTGATGAGATTGAAAGTCTTTGAAGGCATGTGAAGTTCACCAACCCGCAATTCGACAGCGCATCGGTGAACTAGGGCCCATTACCCTCATCGCCTGATTTCGAGGAGAAGACCCGTACCCAGCAGTGGGACATAAAGAGATGATACTTCACTTTTATGATTATAGGCACTAGGAGAGGTAATGATGTCATTGATTCATACATTAACAACAAAATAAATTTTGAACTGTACACAATGGGATATTTACTAGGTGTTTGTACTTTTGTTTAGCGAAGTTCGATATACCGTTTTAAAGAGTTTTAAATATGGAAATAACCACATAGTGTATTCTGATAATTAAAAAGAAGGTTATTTAACATTGAGTCAAAATATGTCAATTTATAGCTGCAAGTGCAAATTGCTGAAAATGATTCTCTTAATAATTCAAACAATAAAATAAAATGTGTACAGTGCTAGTGACTGTCCACCCCTGTTTTCTCCCTCTTTCATTATCCCCCTATTATCAAACAATTCACTATTTATATATATATATTTTTTCTACTATATTAATTTATATTATTCACTATGAAACTCTTAAATCAATGTTAACATGAAAGTAACAAAAAAACTGAGATGTAAAAAGTATTTAGTTCAACAAAAATAACACCAAAAGTACCCCCTGTGCGTAAGACTTGACTGGATTGCGAAGTATAATACAAATAATCAAATCAATGCCAAGTTTAATCAAGTTGATTTGGTCGGAAGAGATAAGCGGAGGAATTGTTGTTACTCAATGACTGTTTATGTAAATGTAATAAATGGTATGTACCCATCCGAATTGCTCAGCTCACGACTGTTATTCATGAAGTACCGTTCAGAACTTACCTGAGCCCGGCTTAATAGGATTTGTGAGGCAAACGATTTTATCGTCTATCAGCGATCGAGCTACTGTACTCGAGTTTGGCGATGCTAACGAGATTATAATCTAATAATCGTTGGCGTTTTTAATACTATCTAGCCGGTAGCAAACTATGGAGTATTATCACTCGGTATGAAAAGAACAAAAAATTCTCTTTGGTGCGAAAATGTGTATATATTTTTAATAAACGTTAAATCAGACGAGAATGAAGTATTAGGTGTATGTACTATGTACATATAAGTTGTAGTAAATAAAAATAATGAATCTTTTATAATCTTTTGTATAGCTTTGATTCCCGCTTTAAGAAGACATTTTTGAATGCAATATATAAAGAATCTATCTGTATCTAACTTCACTGTTATCTACTGATATTTACTTCTGGCTTTTGTGATTTACCATCATGTGGACATATTTTGTTTCTCTTCAACAAGCGCCTAAACAACGACACCCAGTTATGTGTAAGGGATTCTTAAGAATAATACGTTTAAATTAAATATTAAACCATAAAATAAACATTTTTAGTTACATATAAATTATTTATGTTGAAAATATTGTTTATAAATATCGTTAATTTATCATTTTATTACGGTTAAGTTCAGCGGTATTGGTACTAATTGTTACTTGCAATGTAAAAGGTATATATTCACTGTACGTTTCTTACAGTTAACCGTGGCGGTTGAACTTTATCTTTCGATCTTAGCGACTTCACATGAAGTTTATAAAACATTTTGTTTTTATAGTAAAAATAAAATGTTATCATATTTTTGGTGAATTGCCGCGCTTCGTTTTTTTTAAATATGTACTTAGTTTGATAGATTTAAATATAGGTTTAAATTTAAGAAGATTTTATAAATTATACCTGTAACTTTTTCTTTAATAGTATAATTCTAGCTGTTGCCCGCAGCTTGGCCTGCGTTAACTAAGATTTACAACGGGATCTTAATACGCGACATAAGTAACTTTTTTGGTTGTTTTTTTACACCTTGTGTCCAAATATCTTAAGGAACCCTTTTTTTTTCAGAATAAAATTAAGCCTATGCTACTCATGGATAATGTAGATTTCAAATGGTGAAATAATTTTTGAAATCGGTCCAGTACTTTTTGAGCCTATTCATTACAACCAAACAAACAAACAAAGTTTTCCTCATTATAATATTAGTGTAGATTAAAGTAAATCTCAATCTTAGTAACTACGATAAAGTCTATAGAAAGGTTTTAATTTTAATTTATTAATAATAATAAAAACAGCTTGGTGATTTGCATACGGATTTTTTATTCCAAGATAAAAAGTATCGGCACAATAACACCCGTTACTGAAGAAAATTCGAGAGGTGTATAATAAAGGTAGTGAGGGTAAGATAACAAAATGGATTGAGGGTCTCGGGCGTGACGAAATATATCGTAACTGGGGGCAATATTTCAAGATGGTATTTAAATTGAAATGTAAACGTCACCGGTACATTCTCGACTTTATTTATATATTCCTGTTTTAGCGCGTTTTTGTATTATTTGATGCTGGCTTCTCACTGGTCTCATATCATTCGCTAGGTAATGACATTTCCTAAGTTCTAGTCTCAGATCAGCCTTCATCATCATCAGCCTTTATCCGTCCACTGCTGAACATAGTACTCCCTCAATGAACGCCAAGACGGTCGATCTCCCGTCTCTCGCATCCAACATGGACCTGCTACTGCACGGAGATCGTCTTCCCACCTTGGTTGGCCGACCAACACCAACGGATCAGCCTTGTCCTATCTTTATGCTCACTATTAAATTATTAAGTTGCTAGAAATTGAATGTAAAGATGTCCTATTTAACAATTGTAGGGTGACAAATTTAATGTCCATATAAGGTCTGCTGCCTGCTGTTGATGATAAATTCTAATTGATTTTTATCTTATTTGTGTGTATCGCGTAAACATTCTGAATATATTATGATTTTAAGGTTTATCGGCTTAATTTAATCAAACTAAATCATATTTCACCACACATCATCTCAAATATTAGGTATGTTGACCGTCGAGTGTGATAATTAACTGGAATATTGGACTAACAGAGCGGCGGTCAAGTGTAATCACTCCCCTTGCCTAATTGCTTACGTAGGTACTTGAGGTTTATTCGGGATAAGGGACAAACACTGTGTGAGTACCCTAGTACTGAGAGCATATAAATTCCCTAGGGATATTTGATGAGAGAAGCGGCATACGCATATTTAAGAGGTTCTTTCTTGAACATCAAGAACTGCGAGTACCCATGTCTTGAATCACTACATATTATAAAACAAAGTCGCTTTTTCTGTCCCTATATCCCTTTGTACGCTTAAATCTTTAAAACTACGCAACGGATTTTGATGCGGTTTTTTTTAATACATAGGACAATTCAAGAAGAAGGTTTATGTACATAATTTATTAAGTTTTTATAAACATTGGCTAAGATATAACAATAATTGTTGGAGGTGTCGGAAAAAAATAGGCCGTCTGGGAGTTTTCAACGAAAACGCTGCCTAAACCCTTTGAGATATAACAAAATAATGTATGATGGAATTGTGTATCTTAAATAGGTCTACAAAAAAGTCCGCGATGGCATATATCTATCTCTTAGGGATATCATACTATATCCATTTAATACTTGAAAAAAATGGGCAATTATAACGCGATAGTTTGAAAGTTATTTACACAAATACGGTATAAATCCTTAACATTTTAAATCTATTAATTGGCTTGAGCACTTTATGAAGATTATTTTTGCCCTTTACATCATGCAAATTAAATGAATACTTTAGGAGATATGGCAAAATCAAAATAATGCACAAGAAAATAAATCGTGTTGCCGTGGTTCGAGCGGGCGATTGTCAAGTGTCTAAGGCCGTACGTAGTGTATCAACTCTGGTAGACGTAATATTATGATCAATCATCGGCGTATGGTGGAATATAACATAATAATAGTATCCTAAATATGCCTACAGAAAGTTTGCGAAGGGATATATTATGTCTTTATATTCAAGATAACATATATCCTATCAAAACATAAATGTGAAATGAGAGCCAAGTTCATTATTAAGATGGTATATGCCTTGTTGTTGACTCCAACGACAAAAGCAGTGAAATCTAAATGGGTGCCAAGTTCAATGGTCAGTCCTGAAATTTATTTATAACAAAATAAGGTATCATTTCGTATTATAGCTTAGGATAATATATTGTAGCCTAAGGTCTGACTTGGCTAGTTCTCATACCTATACGAATTATTATGTTCGATGGCTAGTTTCTGCCAACAAGCCAAATTTTCGGAATAATAAAATAAGAACCGACAAGTAACTGGCATAGAACTTGCGAAAGCTACAATATAATTCGTATAGGAAAACTAGCCAAGTCAGACCTTAGGCTACAATATATTATTCTAAGCTATAAGAAGAAATGATACTTTATTTTGTTATAAATAAATTTCAGGACTGACCATTGAACTTGGCACCCATTTAGATTTCACTGCTTTTGTCGTTGGAGTCAACAACAAGGCATATACCATCTTAATAATGAACTTGGCTCTCATTTCACATTTATGTTTTGATAGGATATCATTACTTTTTGTACTTACTTAAATTATTAGTAATTAGGCAGGTAGGTACTAGGTATTACGTATTTAATTTATAAAAAAATTAATACCAAATATTTTTTTTAACATCGTATTTTCCTACCTTTACGGGGTATAATTGTCTTTTTTGTGTTATTTTATATGGTACGACTCATTTGTTCATTACTCACTCATTGTTATCAATGAGTTTTAACTCTCAAACTTAACCAGAGCTAAGTATAATAACACTAATATTATATGTATTATCTATGGACGCTTTTTACACCACGTCAATCTGGTCCCGTAGTCACTTTCCAAAGAACTTGTGTTACTGATATCAGACAAGGGAAATACATTTATTTATTTAATACTTTTATATTAATACATACTTATATTTAAGATTTTTATTATATAACACACATATTTAATACTCATTCATGACACAGGAACTCGGAAAATTTTTTTTGGTCGTTGTCGGGATTGGAACCCGCTACCTTCGGCTCTACCCAACGTGCTATGCATTGAGCCACAGAGGTCGTCGATACATATAATATTATTATCTACTTATAACTATATTATTATAACTGTACTAATTTTTATTTTATTTTATTTAAACTATTGCCTATACCATACGTACTTACTAAAAAAATCATATTATAATAAAATTAATAGTAATAAGTAATAACCACAATTAATGTAATGCATTTCTAAGAACATTTTCATGAGTTACGAGCGCCGCGGTCAGTTGCCACTTGCTCGGTTGCCCAAACAAATCACCGCAAACCATATTCAACCCTATTGTAGTGTCATAAGCGCTAATATTAAAGTGCGTAAGTCGTATCCCAAATAGAATCAATTAAGTGAAAAACTATAATAAAACGATACAAATTTACCAGTTTCAGATTTTTTCCTTTGTATGCACCTTATTACCTATCTGCATGCCAAATTTGAACTTTCTAGGTCATCTGGAACTGGGTGTTAATTTTGATGTATAGGTAAAATCAATTAAGTGAAAAACTATAATAAAATGATACAAATTTACCATTTTCCGATTTTTCCCTTTGTATGCATCTTATTACCTATCTGCATGCCAAATTTGAACGTTCTAGGTCATCTGGAACTGGGACTTAGTTTTGATCTATATGTCAGTGATAAAAATCACGATTTTTGGACATTAATATCTAAATAACCGTTTAAGATATATTTTTGAAATTTAGAGCACGTGTTAATCTCGCAGGTCTCAATATATGTGCCAAATTTCATACGTTTATGTTTAATAGTTTTTGAGTTATGAGGGGGTAAAAAGTAGCGCCAAATGGTTCGTGTAATATTACTTTACGTACGCTCGCTCGCCAGCTGAACTTGGCTTGCCGCGCTCCCGCGCGCCTAGATCCATTTTAATACAAAAACTTAGTAAATATTAAAATAGAAAATGATCATTATCAGACATGATAAATCCGTAAATCTAAGTTCACGCGGGCGAAGCTGCGGGTAACAGCTAGTTTTAAATAAACATGGCCACTTCCACTGTTAAAACAATTTAAAACTAGATACTATTGTTTTCACTGTTTTACACTTTTTGTAGCTCGATGTTTCGATGTTGTATTTTATGCGCGTGCGACGTTCACGAAATCAAGTTTAAAAAAAGTATGTTTTACATCCCTGTTTTCGTTACTAGTTAGAGTCTGGAAGTTCATTAAAAGAGGTTCATGGTTTCTTGCCGAGGCGCCCTTATATCTAGTATAGGAGGGCTTACAGCGAGAACTTTACGTATGCCGTAAGAGCATACCGCTAAACTTCTGTTTGACATAGGCTCAGGCCCAGCAGTGGACAAAAAAGATTAAAGAGGAGGAGGAGGCAATGTTGTTTACCTTTTTTTTTAAGTCTCTCAATGTAGCCTCAGTTGATTGACCTTATTAAATCAAATAAATTTGTACCAAGAGTTTTTACATCCGCATAATATCAAATAGGAAAATTAAAACGGATGAAATTTCTTTGATAAAATGGTGATATACTAAGGATCGTGATTACAGTTGACTTGTAAGATTATGCTGTAAATTATTACAATGAAAGATACCGTTAATATATATTTTTGGTTATTGAATTATTTTATTATTTCTTTAGCTCATGTATATTATTACTATATTATTAGGAATTAACGACAAGAAAAAGAAATAAACAAAAATAAACCTCACGTCATGAACAATGTTATAACATTTTTTTATTCATTATTGAAATTGAAATATATTTCTAACGATACCATTAAGTAAGAAGAGCCAAGGAAATTGGCCAGTGCGGTAAGTACGAGTAACTCTTTACTTAATTAATAACATTACTCGGATTGTTTGAACCGCTCAAACTTTTTACTTCGAAGTACTCTAAATGAGTTAATTGATTACATACCAAAGCTTTATTCACCTGCGTTAACTTACATTTTAAAACAATATGCTGATTGATGATAATTTTGTATACGGCCTAATTGTCACTCGATGTAATTACGTTATTTATTACTTTGTATAGACTAAACATTACTCCGAAAATATATTTTTTTGACATAAGGAGACAACCCAGCCGCAGTTTATGGTGAGACTGTCGTTCAAAACCACACACATAACACAACCCCCAACGTGCCATTGCAAGCCATTGAAAGCTTACAAGCTAGCTCGAAACGCGACAGCACAGCTGTCACTTGACGTTAGTATTGAGTGAGTGAGAGATATCATCCCCGTCGTGCCGGCACAATTCGGCGGCAACTTAGATCTACCTCTTACATGTAAGTATAATACACTCGTTAGTCATGTTTAAGACCATAAGCTTAAGGAAATTAGGGACACAATAAAATATGAATGAATGAATGATGAATGATTTTGAGTGTGTTAAAATATCGCCAATCGCCAACAGTAGGCCAGTAGGAACCTAATATTAGGGTCGTATTTACTATTATTAAATCTAGCAACACATTTTCATACTTACACAATTTACTGTGATTCATACATAGCTCAAATAAAAAGTTCTATTTGGAAAAGTTATTTTTAACAAATTTAAAAATCTTTTTAAAACGTATTAAGTACCTAGTATTTTACCGCTATTAGCCAAATAATAAATAACATTTCCATAATTACATATGTATGTACACAACGTGAAGAATACAATAAAAAAATTGACACACAAAGTTTATAATAAAAAGTAAATTTTCACACACGGTCCTACAATTTACAATATTTGATACAGCTTTTAGTAGAGACGACGATAACCAATAACAATATATATTGGAACACGTTTATAAACCAATATTTGAAACTTTTAAATGTTACGCTGAAATGTTTATTTATTATGTTATAACGTATGACTGAGCCATTTTGTAAAATTGGGATACGTTTATCAACATCATTGATACCAAATAAAAATGATGCAAATGGATATTTCTGTATTTATTTTTTATTGGATTTAGCCATATTTTTGTTTTATAGCCATCATTTTAATGCGATCATAGCAATTAAGTATAAAACTGAATTTCAATACCTGTGGATTGGGTGCACACCCTCAGTAATCATATAGGTCCACCCAAAAATATAAAAGCCTTAGATTGGTTAATTTGATACCAAGATACAATTAGTACCATGTTATCCTGATTGTACATGGGACTTATTTGGTACAATTCGCACACATACCTACCAGTATTAAATTTTTATCGTCCCGTGCGAAATAAACAACGAAAATCAAACATATTCGCATTCACCGACGTGATCGTAATAATCACATAATACACTAATGAAATAACAGCGTATAATGGCGGCAATAAACATTCCTTTTACAATTTCTAAGTGTTTGTTTGTTATTACAACTGCGCGGTTTTATCCTAGATCGGTCACTTACGAACTTGTTAATGTTGTGAACTTTAATGGGTCTTGTGTCCAGATTCCAAGTAAGAGACGCAAAGTTCGGGGTTTGAATTCTGCCCAATGATAATTTGTGTAATGAAAATGGATGGAACTTTCGTAGTTTCCTACTCTGTTTTAACTATGTTTACTTAATTTTATCCTAATTGTTGATGTGAAAAAAAGGAGGTTTATTCGTTTCATACGAGTCATATGATCTTAGACAGTCATCATCATTAGTTTATTACATCCTTGATGATTTAAACAGCGTCAAATATTTGTTTTGGAGCATTAAGGAACTTATTTTCGTGGCTTACTAATCCGGCACTTTTTGCGCGTTTACTAGCCAGCACTATAACCCATTCCTTATATTACACTAAGGGGCTGTTTCACACTTCCTGATAAGTGCCAAGTAAGTGATAGGCTATCTACAACATATTTGACAGATACTCCATACTCTATCTGTAGGATAACTGGTGGATAGACTATTCGGTACTTATCAGGAAGTGGTGAAACAGGCTCTAACATCTGCAATTATCTTTCTCCAGGAGTTTAGACAGTTTAGACTTGAATTAAAAGATTTAAAAAAAAAACTTGGATCTGTCGTGAAGGTTACAGCACAGTTAAAAAAACACCATAGTATCTCTATTTTATAAAATAAATATGCTAAAATAAAATTTTTCCTACATCCAGGTAATCAAGAGATGAAAAAAAAACAGAACTGGATTTTACTAGTCCGATCTATAAATATTTAGGTCAAAATAACTCTGTAAACATGTTACGGGTGGCTTTCGATAATAATCCCTGTAAAGGCTATTAGCAGTAAACAAATATAGGATAATCCTTTTGTAAACTTTTGTTTTGGACAAAAGATAAACTGATCAGAGCTTAACAAACTTATGTTGTAAATTTTGTTTTGTGGAAAAATATTTGTTTAGTAAAATGAGCACAAGAATATTCTCCTTTTAACGAAGTCTTCTAAAAAGCTTATCATCATCAATCAATTGTTTTAGAATAATAAGACGGCAAATAAAAATTGAAAAGGAGCGACGATGGTCCAGTGGTGGATGGACTCGGCCTCTTATACGAAAGGTTTCGGGTTCAATCCTGACCCTCCGTGTGTGCCTTGAAATGGGTTTTTCTAAACTTCTAAATGCATCCCAAACACCAGACCATTGCTCGGTCATCGGTGAAGGAAAACATCGTGAGGAAACCTACATGCCTGATAAGATTGAAAGTCTTTGAAGGTATGTGAAGTTAACCAACCCGCACTGGGCCAGCGCGGTGAACTATGGCCCATTACCCTCCTCGCCTGATTTCGATAAGAGATCCGTGCCCAGCAGTGGGACATAAAGGGTTGTTACTTTTTTTACTTTTTTACATAAAAATAAATTGCTTAGGGCCTGTTTCACTTTCTCCAGATAAGTTCCGAATCGGCTATTCACAACATATTTGACAAATAGAGTATGGAGTATCTGTCAAATATGTTGTGAATAGCCTATTCGGAACTTATCTGGAGATTGTGAAACAGGCCCTTAATATAATGTAGGGTTTCTTTTATCACATTCACATGAGTAATTAAGTAAATCTATACTTACTAATCCAGCGTATATACGCTGGATTAGTAAGCAAGCTTTATGAATCTTTATTGTGTTGCTGAAGATAGTTGTTCTTTTTCAATAAACGCCTAGACGGCTGATCTCACTTCAACACATCTTACCTGAACCGGCGTGTGTACATTTTAAACGTTCTTACAAAAATAATATTGGATGCTTTTCGTTTCATAGCCATGAATTATTGGAATGAAATTTAATTTGGTCGGGGTTTCGGGAAGAATAGACCTGTATTATTACAAACACTTGAAATATGTTTCAAATTAGAAGACACGGATGACATGGCGATAACAATAAATATACTTATAAAACACTAGGGTTGGCAACTGCACCGCACAGAGATAGTCGTTCCATCGACCCTCCCTCATTCCGACCGTGGCCTGCAATCCAAATAGGCCATATTTTTTGTTAGTAGCTTAAAATTTAAGAATACATAATAGTAAGATTAAGATCGAGTCTTGAATTGTTTGTCACTAATACAAAGTTCAAGATTTTGCTAAGCGTTCCGATTGTTAATAAGCAAATTTATTCAAATTCACTATGGAAACCTGAGACTGAATCAACTTCATGAAAAAACTTCTTGAAGGAACTGGTTGGTGATAAATTTATAAAACCTTGTACGAGGAAAATAATAAAAAAAAAACCATTACTCTATTTTTTCTCTAAAGAGTGAATTTTTTCTCAAAAAATGTAAGAGGCTAATTTCTGATAACTCGAAATCGTAGCTCAAGATCGAATTCATATCGGATAACGTTAAATTGGCACTTATAAAATCAATTACGGAGCGGATAGAACAGCTGAATTGTAGAGTGTATTCTTGAATGACCACTCGCCACTATTAGCAATTTTATTACCCAAGCAGTATTCCGATCACCATAAATTAAGAGCATAATTTAAACTGAAAGTTAATAGGTACTGACTTTTGCAGGATGTACTTGAGGCCCGCGGCTTTGGTCGTGAAGATTTTAATTAACAATCGAATATGAAGATATCACGATTTTGATATTTTGCATCCAACAGAGCAACTAACGAATAATATTTATATAACTATATTTTAAGTTATCTTACAGATCACAAATCTATAGCGGGATTAAAACTACTGCTTTCCTTGTGATTTCTGGATAAACACGTTTTCAAATACTAATGATAGTTCTTGTTTCATACGTACAACTAACAACTAAATACTATTTTACAGTATTAAAAACATTACAATATTTTCCTCTTTGCGACAAAAGAAAAAAAAAAGAAATTTGCATACAAAATGAAATGTAACGATTCTGTGATCCTACGAAGTGTAGAAACTAAAAATACATTTAAAAACAAACAACTTTTCAGGCGGGAATACTTCTTTATTACTCACTTTAAACTCAAGGCATAACAATTTTTGAATTTAAATTGCATAAGTCAATAATAAAACTTAATCATTTATGAAAGCCCCAGTTTTAAAGGTAGTCAGTGATCACTTACTGTCAAGTGAACCAGATGCACGTTTTCCCCCTTTCAATGAAAACAGGAGAATAAATCACTTTTATTTAAACGTGCTGAAAGTTTGTAGGTCAACACGAATACCACTTTTGTTTGCGAAGCTTCTCATATTTTGTGAGGGGAGATTTTAAATTTGGTTAATTACTTAATATTTTAAATTAGAAATGTATTTGATAAGTTTTTGCTTTTTACTTAAATTAAGATACCTTAAGGTGGTTCGTTTTTCATACAAAAATAAATCGGCATTCACACGCTAAATATTAGTAGATATGCCTCGATATTTGCGTAGGGAATTACTTTGGGATACTTATTTTCGCAAAATCAATAAAATTCCATATTTATAATCTCAGAGATATTATATCAGACGATGAAAAATCTTATAAATGGCAGTGGGACATATAAGGGTTGATACTTTGCTTTACTTTTTTTATAAAGATAGTAAAATGAGATATAAGATAGTAAATAGCTATACAATTATAAATAATATAAAATAATAAAAAAAAATTATTATAAATAAAAAAACAAAAAGATAAACTTATCTGGAGGAGATTTGAACCACGTACCTAGTGATTGCACGTTCGTGGCATTTACATGTTAGGCCATTACTTATGTTATTGTTTTGATGAAATTAGCGGTTAGAATAATCATAAGAATACAATATGTTAGTGTGAGTGTTTAGTTCAAAATATTATACACCAACTTTCAATCGACATTCTTGAATGATTTTCCTTTGATAAACTAAAATATTATATAAAATATATTAAGCCTAATTGATAAATAGTTCGCGAATATAAATTTTAAGCATCTAAATGCAAAGGTCTATTTGTAAAATAAATAAAACCCTTGTTTTGCATAAGTGGCGTCATCTAGCGAGAAAAGAGAGGTCGGTAACCGAGACGAACCACCTTAACTGTTTTATCACAATTATGTGCTGTAAATAATATAATAGTATGTATATTCTATAATATAGACATATAAACAGGCAGAAAGTCCAAAGTAAGTTTCGATTGTTTTTAGGGTAAATAAAAATAAATTTCATATTTAAAATGTTTTCATATAAAGTATTAATCGAAGCTTTGGATATCCTTAAATATTATTTTCTACCGCATTGTAAACGTAAGTCTATATAATTTCATGTAATGTCAATTTAATAAAAAGCTTGTAAAATAAAGGGTTATACCCTACAAAAATAAAATAATAGAACCCACACCCTATTCTTTAACCCTTCCCTATGCTAGTTCCTACGCTATTATAATTTTGCAAATCATTTTATAACTTTAACGGAACGTTTGTTTATGATTATAATTAGAATTATAGTTTGAATCACTGCTTAACTCTTCGAAGTAGCAAGTAAAATATTATCTCCATTTGAATTATTATTAATCTAAGTTATTAAAACATTCCTTTTGTGAACTGAGTTTTGTTAAAAGATGAGATAGAGATTGAGCTGTGTTTTATTAAAAAAGTAAAGTTTATTTTGCCTGCTTTATATTATATTAATGATCATTCCTCCGAATCTGGTCAATGCTGATGTTTTAATAAAATATAAGAGACTCCGCTAATTTCAACAATTTAAACTACGTGAAAACCACCGCAATATAATTTTATGATGAAAATAAATGAATGAGTGTTTATTTTAAAAGCTGATTTAAAAAAGAAAGAAAGATAATAACCATATGAATACAAATACAATTTAGTTTCGCTTGCATGGATTCAAATTTATATATGCACTAGTATCGCCCCGCAGTTACACCGGCGTACTTTCTATTCCCGTACCGGGACAAATTATAGTACACTAGCTGTTGGCCGCGGCTTCGCCCGCGTTAGCAAAAAAAAATTCCTCTATTTTTTTTAATATATCCTATGTTACTTCTAGTAATGAATGTGTACAAAGTTTCATGATAATCAATTGAGTAGTTTTCGCGTGAAATACGCTTTCACGTAAACTACAACTACAAACATCCCTACTTTCACATTTATAATATAAGAAAGGATGTGTTAATCTGACGTGTAAGCTATATGGTTGTAAAGTTTTATCGACATCCATTCTCTATCCATCATTATTGCGTGGAAGAGTAACAAACATACCTACATTCCCACATTCCTATAAACTGTCGACAACTTTTAATCTTAGTAGGATTGTACACGTTTGCTAAACTGTATCAAAGTCTAAACAACTGTTTGTCAACAATCAGGCCTAAAATAACAAAAGTATGAGATCTAAATCAAAGATAGCTTATACTTAACAAAGTATACCAAAGCTTGGTCCAAAGAACGCATTCAGTATATAGAAATCGAATTCACGGAAGACATTTAATAAACTGTAAGTGAGACGCCCGTGAGACAAGCGTCGGTCTCACAAAGCATTCCGAGCGCGCCTGGGGCCTGGGCGATTTGTTTGTGTTGCCGTGTGTTCGTCATCAATGTGTCACAGCTTACTTTGACTTTTATGTCGCTTCCACTTAAGTAGAAAAGTCAACATTCGATATTGAATGATTTTATATTGATATTAATATAAAGTTTTAGATCTTACCCTTTAAAAATATTTTGAAATATCCTACTTCCTGCTTATATTATAAACGTGAAAGTTTATGAGTATGGATGTTTGTTACTTCACTACTGTTTGTTTCACGTAAAAACTACTGAATGGATTTTAAAGAAAATTTACAACTATACAGCTTATACATCAGAATAACACACAGGCTATAATTTACCTCCGTAGTCCCACAGGAACGGGAAGTACGCGGGTGAAACCGCGGGACGCTGCTTGTTTTTTTATATATTCACAATCTGACGGTTCCTTCTCGATATATTAGTAGTACATAGCAAAAAATAATGCGTTAAATTTTAAGCAGCATGTGACAGTTCACAATCATTCGACCATTTGTAATCTCATGAGTTAGATTTTAATCTACTCAGTGCTTACAATGTTACGGTGACATCAATGGACATGCTGATTTGTTTTTGAAGTGAAACTTCTTTAGAATCGTTGTGATTTCAAACCGGATGCAACGGAAAAAACGACAGGTAAGAGACACAAACACAAAAGAGCGAGAGAGCAAATGTCGGTGTGTATGTATATTGCACACTGCTTAATACATGCTTGTATTTGAGCATTTTACGTGTGTTTCACTTCTATCGTGTGTGGATCGCACTCACACCTTTTTTTTGCTATTAAATAGTAAATAGGATGGGATTCGATCCAGTAACCCCTCAATTGAATTACACCAGTTGGTCAGGTCGAGGATAATTGGCAGCATAATTAACACGCCAGATGCAAACCGTAAGGTTGATAAAAAGCTTATGCTTATAAATAGTTAATGTCATCGTAATTATCTAAAGCCGGAAGTCATATTATTAACCCGATAGTCGTATTGAAGAGGAAATCAGTTATATCACAGCGTGTTTCAAGTAGTTAATGCGCGGTCGATTTATTATTAACTAGCAGTTGCACGCCGGTTCGCCCGCGAATGCCAGGATAATTCTGATTGTACTGGTACTGACCGAAATTATTAATGTATTCACTTTTGTTACTTTCGAGAAAGTAATAACAAATTAGGTTGTGCCAATTATGTTGGGGATGTTAGCACACCCGTGCCCCATCTTTATCCTATCTATCAGATATTTGATAATTGCGAATTCACCATAAACAGTACAAGAAAAATATGTCCCAATATGATTGAGTATCTGATAATGGCGAATTTATATTTGTTTTGAGTTATTAATATAATTTTATTAATATTAGAAAAAATATAAAAAAAGAACGATTTCCAATATAATTGATATTTAAATAATCATAACTGAAATGATAACAAGCTTGCTATTATAAAGCAGACAAGAGATAGCCTAATAAGCACTTATTAGAGTTCATGATTGCTGAGGTTAGCTATGCCAATTACAGGAATACACAACAAACAACAAACCGATGTTGTTTGGGTTAGGTTTGGGTGAGCCACCTGCAAACCCACAGTCCCGATTACGCTCTAAGGCTTTTGGGCCAAAGCATAGGACATTTCGAAAAAAAAAACCGATGTAGGTTTGCTATTTATAATAACCATTTTTCTTGTATAGTAGGTATATGTATGATTAACTGATCTATAATTAAATCATTGCTAGGTAATAAGGTACTCATGCCACTTTTATTTTACGATATCAAAATCTCAATCAAAAAAACACAACACAATTTCTTTTGGGAGCGGGTTTTCATTTGATTTCCAGTTATTCATATTATGTCCAGGCAACGTTGTCCGTATGCATTTATGCCCGTCATGAAAAATATCCAAAAAAAAGTTCCACAATTCAAACCGTATAAATAAATAGTCGACTCTTTGCTTTCCACCGTGAAAAAAGCGAATCATTTAAGTGGATATGAATGTTTATAAAATGTTGGTTACCTGAGAGCTTAGGATTATAAGTATATTTATATTTGACCTATCGGATATGAGGTCTCGTATCTTAAATGTATCTCTAGGAATCTAGACAATTCAATATTAAGGAATTTTATAAGTAATTTTTTTTTCTTTTAATTAAGTAAGGTATTAAAATATGGTGTATTGCATTGCATATTATAATATTTTTTTAAAATAATTTAATTGGTTTCAGTTTGTTCCTTTAATTTATAAATTAAAGTTTACAGTATACTGTAGCCCTTTAAGAAGATGTATTCAAGATTCAAGCCTTTTTTTGTTAATAATAGCTCATATTTTAGTCATGATAAACGTGCACCAATTTACTTCACCTCATGGATAAGATATTCCTAGTCAAAGTCGAAATATCGAGCTCCGCGAAATAAATATCAAAAATATGATAAATATCTCATGTTAAATATGTTAATTTAATGTTAATTTAAAAGTTTTCCAATTAATTTTATAATAATCTCCAGCTAAATAGCAGCAAAAACAAAATCTTAAATTTCTCTAAGAAAGATAAGTAGTCATTTCGCCAAAGAGCAAAAGAGACCATAAACATGTAATATTTAAAGTATGGTACTTAATACACTACGCTTAACTTTAAAAGTTACATTTAAATAGTTTTTTAATCTTTATTTTTAGGAAAAGGCTTTAGCAATCAAGTGATATAAATTTTAAATAGTTGATTTGTGGAATCACTACATATTATAAAACAAAGTCGCTTTTTCTGTCCCTATATCCCTTTGTACGCTTAAATCTTTATAACTACGCAACGGATTTTGATGCGGTTTTCTTTAATGGATAGGACAATTCAAGAGGAAGGTTTATGTACATAATTTATTAAGTTTCTATATACATTGGCTAAGATATAACAATAATTGTTGGAGGTGTCGGAATAAAATTGGCCGTCTGGGAGTTTCCAACGAAAACGCTGCCTAAACCCTTTGAGATATATCAAAATAATGTATGGTCGAATTGTGTGTCTTAAATAGGTCTACAAAAAAGTCCGCGATGGCATATATCTATCTCTTAGGGATATCATACTATATCCACTTAATACTTAAAAAAATGGACAATTATAACGCGATAATTTGAAAGTTATTTACAAAAATACGGTATGAATCCTTATCATTTTAAATCAGTTAATTAGCTGGAGCACATAATGAAGATTATTTTCACCCTTTACATCGTGCAAATTAAATGAATACTTTAGAAGATATGGCAATATCAAAATAATACGCAAGAAAATAAATCGTGTTGCCGTGATTTGAGAGGGCAGTGTAATATGAAATAGTATCCTAAATAGTAAATATGCATGCAGAAAGTCTGCATAGGAATATAATATGTCTTTGTGTTCAAGATAACATATATCTATTTTAATACAAAAACTTAGTCATTATTGAAATGGAAAATGATCGTCATCAAACATGATAAATTCGTAAACCTAAGTTCACGCGGGCGAAGCTGCGGGTAACAGCTAGTATTAAAATAAATGGAACTCAATGAGAATTTTAATTTTCCCGGAACAAAACGTCAGGTGGAAAGTTTAAAAATAAAGTGTACATTACAGCCTACGCTCACAGCACAGAAACATTTTATTTGAGCAAACAATACAATGGTTATACACAGTTGAAAAAGGATTAGTTCGTCTAAAAACGAAGCTTTGTGTAAAGGCTTTATAGTAATAATTTAAATAAATTTTAGATTTAAGTAAACATGTATTTAAATATAGATTTCTGACATGATACGTACTTATTTATGTAACACTCGCATTAAAATCATCATGCTACATTCATTTACATATGAACTTCTATTATTATATATATAATCAGTGCTCATCCGTCCATCAGTGCAATGCTCACCCTATTAAATGTAGGTCCATTTAATTTGTGATGTTTTTATTATTTTATAGCGTAGCGAACAAAAACAAGTGTTACAAATTAAAATATTTATCTCGATTATAACACGTTATTATTGAAATATTCAGATAATTATATCGAGGACGTATCGTTTATTGAATTGCGGATAAAGCGGTATTTGACCGACGGCGTTGTGGCGCCTGTGCTAGATTTTGCAAAATCAACATTAAACTCAATAATAAAATGCTTTAAACTATTTAAAACGGGATGAGTGTCGTGAACATGACATTCGTAGAATAAACATGGTAAATATCCCGTTTTAAATAGTTTAAATAATGAAAATAACCATGTTAATTTAAAAATCCTAAATAAAAGCAAAACGATTAATTTAAAGATTCTTCTGCAGGGAATTCGACTTTTAATAAAAAAATAATTGTCAGCACAATTAGAGCAAAGTGTATTATTTAAAGTAATTTAAAATGTACGCAAAGTTGGAAAATTTCTCCGTGAATTAACGAAAAGTTAAGTCGAAAACTTGCTAGTAATACTCTGGACACGTTTTATTCATCGTAAAGCTCTCGGTCGGAATTTTCAAGGTTTGAAAATGATGAGGTGTCGTTGAGAAAGTTCAGCCGTTTATTAAACTTGCTCACTTTTGTGGCTCTTGGATTATCTGTGCTTATAATTAATTACTTCCAGTTTTGTTTTTATAAATAAGCTATTTTAAAAGTATTTTAAAGTTATTCATACTTTTATGACTCTGACACTGTGTATCTTTATAACATGACTTTATGGCAAGTATTTATTTAAAAATTTAATAGTTTATTCATATTATATACATTAGGTTTTTACTCGTATCATCCAAATATATTGTCATGTATGTATTTGCTACCGTTAGCCATGTTTTCAATACAACTTGAATTATTTTGCAGCCATCACACAAATATAGGTAGGTACCTTTCTTTCGAAAGGACCTATGCCTTTGGCCTTAAGGGCTCATCTAAGTAATTAAGTCATGATAGCTTAGTTGAGAAATTAGGCAGCTATGAATCGAAAAAAAAAGAGAAATGACAATTTCGGATTCCGTTAGAGCTTAGACGCTAGAAACACGTGTTCGAGACCACTATGTAGCGAGCGAGTCACGCTCGGCCTAGTAAGATGTAAATTCCTAAAGGCTAATTGGTATCGAAATCAACACATTCGAGTTTTATTTTCACCCGAATCGTGAGACTATTTGTTAATGAAAGTGCAGCACGACAAAGGCTGCATAAGGCACTGAGATAATCGAATCCGAAGTTCCGTGACATTGATACCACTGAACAAATCTCTCACAAGCTCGTTTGTCACCCGCCCGGCCGGACTCCCGACTGCCATTAACTGTGCAAATTTATAGCCACTTTATACGTGCGCCAACTCACTGCCAATTCATACACTTTTAAGAGATCGATTAAAGCTTATACTTAAGAACAAGTGACATAACGCGCCTTTTATTGTCAAATCGAACGTGATTGGGCCCAAATAACCGAAATAATACAAGTATTTGGACCCATTTGGAAGAATTTAAGACAGCCAATCTTGTGGGCGAATCAATAATTTAGTGATAAAGTGTTATTTAAAACTCAAGTAAGACTTAAATTTTCAATGACCGGTCATTTAAAATACAGTGTTATTTTAATTTATGATTCAGAAATTGTTTGCAACTAATGTTAGTTATTCGGTATTTTGCTGACTAGTTTACTTGCACGCAGATAAATCGCGTGTTAAATAGGTATTCTATTTCTTTAGTTGGGGTCTGTTTAATGGTTAATAATTTATTAATTAGTTATTATTATTATTTTTTAGTCTATTCACTGACTATCCGTTTGTGCCCTCTTCCATATAAAAAAGTGGCTGTATCTATTTAGATTGTAGGTGTTGGTGGTGGTTTTCTAGCTTTTTCTGAACATTAAAGTGCTGCATATTCTCCTTTCTCTTAAAGGTAATTACTAAAATTTGTCCATCTATAATAGTTTAGCAAACTGATTATTCAAAAAGAAAACGAACAACAATGACAAAATACGTTTCATTAAAACTAAGTAGGTATACCCATTCATAGTCGCAGAGGAACATTTGAATTTAAAATATTATTAGTATCAAAGAAGATTAGAGAAGAAATTTGTGGTATACCCTGCGTGAGTAAAAATAAACTTGTCAAGTGACCTTAATTCTTTAATTATCGGTTTGCATGTTTTAGCACCCAAAGCACAAAATATACTAAAATATATTTTGAACGTTAGCCTTGAATTTCATAGCTTTTGAACGGAAAATAGACATAATTTTGTTTATTTTAAACTTAACCTACATTTGAGTTTATCAACGCAAATAACACGTTTATTGTGAAAACGTTGTATTTATAAATATCATTGAAATATTCAAAGTTATTTTAGATATAACTAGTAGTAAGCGACGACACAAAGTTATGTATTTATTGGGATACGAAATTAGAAAGTCATTAGGATTAACAGAAGATGATTTAATAGATCAATTCACATTTATTTCGTTTGCAGTAACTCGTACCCTCTAGGAAATATTATACTCCAATCAAACTGGATGCAGAATGTTTAATGACAAAGCGTTGCTAGGCAACCGTCCCACAAGTGTAAGAACGTTTTAAATTAAGTGTTCACTAAAAAAAAATTACGAATTGCAACAAACTACAACAAAACTACACTAAAATACTGTATTTTTAACTCTTATAAATTTATCGCTTTGATAAGTTATAATTACATTTATCGAGTTTCAAATTAACACATTCCCATTATTTATTTATTTGGGAAACATACAGTACATTAACACTGAATCAACAATTCACAAAAAGTTACACTTAAACCAGCAAAGTTATTATAAAACTATATATAAATGAAGTTATAAAATAAATTATTTGATCACAATTAGGTAACAACGCATTTATCTAGCAGCGCCATGCGGTTTCACCCGCCTACTTCACATTATCTCTCAACAGCCTGACACAATATTTGAGTATATAATTTCAATAAAAAAATTACGTTTTTGGTTCACAATCACAAACGAAACAGCATTTTTTTTATTGTGAAAGTATTTTTAAGCATTAATCTCTTATTGTATTTCGACTAGTATTTATGGTTTTATTTAAATCGTGGTTGTTAATGACCTGATTTTTTATATATTAAATGGGTACATAAACGATATAATGCTTCAATCGTAGTTCTTCGAACTTTAGTTGAAATCACTTTCGTCACATTTCTATTGATGAATGATCTAAATTTGATCAAGTTGATCAAAATATATAGAATACTTATAAGTAAGAATCCTAGTGATTTGTTTTAAGTATATGATATGTCGAAATTAATATCATGATAGAGCTTAATACACACAGTAAGAAAATAGATTCCATAGGAATAAATACAGAGAAGCGTTTTGATTAGATACAAATCGCATACTATTATGTTTTGAAGCTCTAATATGTACTGCATTAAAAGCATTGCAATAAAATTATCCCTACACCACCAATTATATTGTGGAATCAGGAGGGTTCTGCGTAAGAGTCTGCCCCGGAATCGACCTATTTTGGTACGTTTCACCTATTATTTTCCAATAATTTCAATCAATAAACTATTAATGGTCATATTTGATGCATCAATCATTTATATCACAGAATCATTTATATCATCATCAATTATATCACAGAATACTAATCGTATTTTGGTTTTTATGTTGTAACATGGAAATTTTATAAAAAAAAGATTTATAATAAACACACTTCTACGGATTATACAGCGATAAAAAATTTAAAGTTACGCAAAATAAAAAAATACAATGTATCCTATATTACTTCTAGTACCTCCAAGAATATTATGTGAACAAAGTTTCATCATGATCGGTTCCCTCCATCTCATCTACCCCCATCAAACATCTCTACTTTCACATTTTTAATATTAGGATATGTATAATAAGTATCCGAATCGTCGAGCATAATATAATCTTAATAAACCGTGATCAAATCCGTAAAACTAATTTCATTATGAGTGCGAAAACGATTAGCCTTTTTGTCAGTAATATTGTTTATGACGATGGCTTGGAATTTGTTAGTCACAAGGAAATTTTGAATGCTAATTCTAATTTTTTACTACTTATAAATTTTCATTTGATGGGATACCCGATCAATGCTTAGTTTTCATCAATTGTCAAATCATTTTATTATATTTTATAGGATTTTTTTTGAGTCTCGTGAACATGACATTCGTCGACAATGTCGAAATATCGAGCTTTGCGAAATAATATAATAAACATGGTAAATATCCCGTTTTAAATAGTTTATATATTTATAGCCGAAAATGCTTTAGTCCAAAATATTTCCCTCCCTAATATGTACGTGAAATAAAATATAACACGGTGCGGTTTGATATTGTTCAATTATATCGGTAACGGATCAACGTGTTGAGCGGATGAATTGATACCATCAATTACCTTTCATCTGCGAGGGTTCCTATGGTGTTCTATTGTTCCATGTTATTTATTACATTATAATTTGCTGTGGGCCACAATAGTATTTATCGCTTCAATTACACTTTAGCAACTCTTTGATTTAAAACATTTTAGTTATACTATTTATATTTCTATATACGGCGTTTTTGTTGCGTTTTTCTGAGAAGTTGTGATTGGGTAAATCGCTATCAGTTTTAGACCAGCAATTGTATTTATATTCGGTCAAAATTCATTAAGAACAATTTTTTCTTCTTTTAAATATTAATTTGTATTAAATAGCGGACAAACGTTGACATAAACATGAATTAATATTATATAGAAACTGGAACTTCTTCCGTCAAGACTGACTAAAGTTTAAACCTTTCCTTGGAATAAAATATGCTTCATCTAAGTGTCCGCCTTTCGTCCCATTTGTCCTCAATATTAAAAGTTTACTTCTTTCCTCCTTTTTTGAGTTCATAGATACTTGATCTCGAGAAGACTAATGATATTGTTAATTATACTAAATAAATAAATGGTATTATATTATTTAAAATATTTAATTGCGAGACCAGAGTCTCGTGAACATGACATTCTTAGACAATGTCGAAAAAAACATGGTAAATATCCCGTTTTAAATAGTTTAAATAATGAATATAACCATTCACAAAAAGTTACACTTAAACCAGCAAAGTTATTATAAAACTATATATAAATGAAGTTATAAAATAAATTATTTGATCACAATTAGGTAACAACGCATTTATCTAGCAGCGCCATGCGGTTTCACCCGCCTACTTCACATTATCTCTCAACAGCCTGACACAATATTTGAGTATATAATTTCAATAAAAAAATTACGTTTTTGGTTCACAATCACAAACGAAACAGCATTTTTTTAATGTAAAAGTATTTTTTAAGCATTAATCTCTTATTGTGTTTCGACTAGTATTTATGGTTTTATTTAAATCGTGGTTGTTAATGACCTGAGTTTTTATATAGCAACCTTAAATAGGTACATAAACGATATAATGCTTGAAACGAAGTTCTTCGAACTTTAGTTGAAATCACTTTCGTCACATTTCTATTGATGAATGATCTAAATTTGATCAAGTTGATCAAAATATATAGAATACTTATAAGTAAGAATCCTAGTGATTTGTTTTAAGTATATGATATGTCGTAATTAATATCATGATAGAGCTTAATACACACAGTAAGAAAATAGATTCCATAGGAATAAATACAGAGAAGCGTTTTGATTAGATACAAATCGCATACTATTATGTTTTGAAGCTCTAATATGTACTGCATTATAAGCATTGCAATAAAATTATCCCTACACCACCAATTATATTGTGGAATCAGGAGGGTTCTGCGTAAGAGTCTGCCCCGGAATCGACCTATTTTGGTACGTTTCACCTATTATTTTCCAATAATTTCAATCAATAAACTATTAATGGTCATATTTGATGCATCATATTTTATTTCTGCAAAAATCACCATTTCATTTGGAAAAAGATAACTTTATTGCAATTTGTTATTACATGCAAATTAAATATGTTAAAATCATGCAGTAATTCTCAAGGTAGTGCTGAATGTATAAACTTTACAAAATGCTGGAGCTCATGTTCTTAACCCGGTCAAAAGTTTTACCCTATCTTTATAATTCCTACTAGTTATTCTCCGAGCATAGAATTTAGTTTTAACGTCGAATAACTTTCATTTCATCTTTTTATTTCCGTACCGTTAACTATTTGTCATGGTATAAATACCGAGTCTTGCCTTTTTTCATAATTACAAGATTTTAGACACTAAAGTCTTATTTTATGTTCCTGACTTAATATCTTCATTCCAAATTAAAATCACTCTATTTCCCTTGAGTCCGTTTGAAATATAGCAGCAAACATCAGATTCGTGAGCCATCTGCTCACCTAATATTCCGATAGAACTTGAAGGCCGATACGTCGAAAAGTCTAACCCTGACAGGGTTAGACTTTTTAAAACAAAACAGCCTATGTCATACATAAATAGTATATTTTTCACATAATCAAAATAAAAAACTGAGACTATAAATAAAAACAAGATAAAATCCCAACAAAAGAAGGCTCTAAATCTTGCGAGATTCGGAGCAACATGAAACAAGTAAACAAAAGCATTGAAACAAAGGGACGTAATATCGACAGATGACAAAAATATTAACACAATAAGCGCTAAGCGATTAAACGTAATGGGCATATAAATATCTTAGCGAAAATCGCCCGGAGCTGTCAAGCGCTGAAAATATTTATCTGTTATCTTGTTGAGATCTTATTATTGCGTCGGTATTTATAGTTTGCTTTGTGAGATCTGTTCATTAGTCAATTATATCACAGAATACTAATCGTATTTTGGTTTTTATGTTGTAACATGGAAATTTTACAAAAAAAAGATTTATAATAAAGACACTTCTACGGATTATACAGCGACAAAAAATTTAAAGTTACGCAAAAATATAATAATACCATGTATCCTATATTACTTCTAGTACCTCCGAGAATATTATGTATTACATACATCAGAATAACACATAGGCTATAATTTATCCCTTTACTCCCACGGGAATTGAAATTACGCGGGTGAAACCTCGGGGCTCTACTAGCGTATAATAAGTATCCGAATCGTAGAGCATAATATTATAATCTTTATAAACCGTGATTAAATTGGTAAAACTAATTTCATTATGAGTGCGATTCGAGTAAACATATAAAAATATAGTTTATTTTTATAATATCAACGATTTGGTTTTTTTTAATATTGTTTATGATGGCTTGGAATATGTTAGTCACAAGGAAATTTTGAATGCTAATTGCAATTTTTCACTGCTTATAAATTTTCATTTGATGGGATACCCGATCAATGCTTAGTTTTCATCAATTGTCAAATCATTTTAAGTATTATTATATAGGATTTTTTTGAGTCTCGTGAACATGACATTCGTCGACAATGTCGAAATATCGAACTCTGCGAAATAATATAATAAACATGGTAAATATCCCTTTTTAAATAGTTTATATATTTATAGTCGAAAATCCTTTAGTCCAAAATATTTCCCTCTAATATGTACGTGAAATAAAATATAACACGGTGCGGTTTGATATTGTTCAATTATATCGATAACGGATCAACGTGTTGAGCGGATGAATTGATACCATCAATTACCTTTCATCTGCGAGGGTTCCTATGGTGTTCTATTGTTCCATGTTATTTATTACATTATAATTTGCTGTGGGCCACAATAGTATTTATCGCTTCAATTATACTTTAGCAACTCTTTGATTTAAAACATTTTTAGTTATACTATTTATATTTGTTTACACGGCGTTTTTGTTGCGTTTTTCTAAGAAATTGAGATTGGGTAAATCGCTATCAGTTTTAGACCAGCAATTGTATTTATATTCGGTCAAAATTCATTAAGAACAATTTTTTCTTCTTTTAAATATCAATTTGTATTAAATAGCGGACAAACGTTTACATAAACACGAATTAATATATAGAAACTGGAACTTCTTCCGTCAAGACTGACTAAAGTTTCAACCTTTCCTTGGAATAAAAGATGCTTCATCTAAGTGTCCGCCTTTCGTCCCATTTGTCCTCAATATTAAAAGTTTACTTCCTTCCTCCTTTTTTGAGTTCATAGATACTTGATCTCGAGAAGACTAATGATATTGTTAATTATACTAAATAAATAAATGGTATTATATTATTTAAAATATTTAACTGCGAGACCAGAGTCTCGTGAACATGACATTCTTAGACAATGTCGAAAAAAACATGGTAAATATCCCGTTTTAAATAGTTTAAATAATGAATATAACCATGTTAATGTATAATGCTATTACATTATTGTGAATGTAAGTACTGTATTCATAATAATAGTAAGTATCATTCACGCCAAAGATTAATATATTATATCTGTCAAGGTGTTTCCTAATAACCTTTAAATGATCGACAGAAAAGCCGCTTTGTCTTTTGTAAACAAACTGCTTACCTTCGCTTCTTGTTCTCATTTACATCACCAGAAGGCCACTACGCCTTACGTAATATATACGCCACAAATAAAATAAGAAAAAAAAAATTCGATATACTTTCCTTGTTATCATCGACGCGTTTGGTTACATGATGTTTACATCTTCCTTTGAACTGACGAACAAACTGACAACAATATAAAAAGTTATACTTAAAAAAACAAACGCAATATAAAAAGAGCTGATGACTGGCTGGTTAAAAAAATGCCTCGAAATCGATTCATTCCTTTAAGAGCTACGGTGCCACAGGCAGACACAATAAGTACTTGTTTACATAATTATAAAATCAGCATTTTTGCGCTGGAGGCAAAAACAAACTATATTAGATGACAATCTCTGTATTAAGACTAAAGAGAAATTTTTAGTAAAGAATCAGTACTACAGTAAATCTAAATGCATCTACGACCCTTATTAACTAAAAGAAAGAAATGAGGTTGTATTTGAAATATGTACCTATTTTTTGCCAATTCGGTTTTGTATTTTATTTGGATCATTACGATTTGACTGTATTTTCCTAAAGAGACTCTACCAGATCCTTGTAGGCAGGTAGATCCTTTTTTACCGTTTTTACCGAAAAAATGAACCAAACAAAACAAACTATGTACGAATATAATAGGTGAATTAAAAGGAAGTTAAAGATCAATTATTAATATGGTATATAATTATGTTGTCTGGAGAAGTTTGACAAAGGAATATTATTCCCAACTTTACCAAACAATCAAATTAATGTGTTAGGGAAGTATGCGTTAGATCGTGTGTGATTAAGCTTATGTGTAGTAGCTCTGAATTGAAAATTCAAATTTGATGCTTAAACTATAAACTGAAACTAACTTAAGGTCTAGTCAAATTAGTATTGTGCATCCAGGTATTATAATATGTAAATTAGACCCGCAACGTAGCTGCTAGTCCTTTGAGTACCACCTGTAGCTGGTGTCAGATCTTCCCTTATAAAAAAATATTTAAAAAAATAATAGATTGTAGTAGCAATCTCAATGTCAGTGTACAGTTGAAAAGAAAAACAGTCAATATTGTGTCGACTCCAAAAATATTTTTGTATTATTTTTCTCGTCTTATATACTTTGTATATAATCAACCCTGGATTATTTTATTTCGTTGACCTCACAAATCAAATTTATTGATTTTCCAGTTGCATATTGAGTCACTTCATAACAACAGTGAAATGTAATAATTTTTTGATTTGATTCAAAATAACATCATTTAGTAAAATGATTAATTAATAATTAGTCAAGTATGAGCTGATTGTACATCAGATTGACGTGGTGTAAAAGCGTCCATAGATAAGTTAATGTTTGCTCGCTTATAATTTTCAATTATAAACTTCAATTATAAATTCCAAAATGAAACTGTAGTCCCGAATTTTTATGTAAATAAAGTCACATTTAAAAAGGTCCTAAAAAGCGATGCATTGAAACCGCTTGTGATATACTTCATGTAGTAATAAGGTCACTCTATTATGTAGTTGGTCGTGGAAGTTCACGGCAAGTTTGAATTTGTTTCGAAACGGGTTAACTTTGATAGTGCTCGAGATTATAGAGCAGAGGTATCCGGGAGCTTGGATACTTGCGGTCGGAGCGGAATCAATATCTTATACTGTTAACAGTTGCGACAGTGTGTCGTGTAAACTGTCATTTAGTTTGTATACCTTTACTGCAAGTTGTCCGTATTCTGTACTAGAATTATTTGTGTTAGAAGTGTTACTGAGCTAGTTTCGAAGCGATACTGAAGACTCAAACGTGTAGTGGTAGGACGATTAGGACAGGTATCGGGGTATTGATGGTCTTACCAATTTACCGTTTACCCAATCTCTAAAAATTCTCTATTTGTGTACAACTGAAAAAGCTCTCTTATTGTAACCAGGCTTTTTATGTGTAATCAGGTTGTATGGTTTCTGCAATGTAATGGTATTTTATAGCTTTTACTATTAGACCAATTTATTTTAGTCTTTGAATTTTAAAGTGCAAATATGTGTATAATTTCATATTATTTTGTGGGATTATGGTGGTAGGCCCCAAAGGGAGATCTCCGACCGAGCGAGGTGCAATGCTCGGCCAGGCCGAAGCCCACTAGCTATCGTGTCAGAGGTCGTATATATATCGACCGGGCGCTGGAACTCTGATAGCGCGATTCAGGATTGTGGCGCTGTGATTGGTCCGCCACATCACTCCCCCCCGAAGACCGGAGGTCGGATTCTTGAGTCTTCTTGCTTGAGTCGCCAGTGCCAGTGAGTCCCAGTGAGTCGGAACTGTGCTGCTGCTTGCACGGGGCTCCAGTGAGTCGGAGTGCCGCTGCCGTGCGGGGCTGATACTACGTGCTGCTGACCAGGAGAGATGAGTGCTCTGCTTGCTGACCGGTCGTGGTAGTGCGATAGCCCGTTGAAGCCGGTGAGGGTTAGACCAGGCCGCGGTGCGTTGAGGCTAGTGGTCGAAGTACCCGAAGAGGCTTGAAGCTGGCTGGCGTGGTGCGGACTGCGGAGGGATGGGGAGTGATGATGATGTAATTCCAAAAGGAGGCGTGTTCTGTCGGGGTCACCAATGTGGGATTATGGTGGTAGGCCCCAAAGGGAGATCTCCGACCGAGCGAGGTGCAATGCTCGGCCAGGCCGAAGCCCACTCACTAGCTATCGTGTCAGAGGTCGTATATATATCGACCGGGCGCTGGAACTCTGATAGCGCGATTCAGGATTGTGGCGCTGTGATTGGTCCGCCACAATTTGTTATGTACATGCCTATTTTGGGTTCGTTTAGGTCTTAATAGACTTTCGTGCTACTATAAAATCCTGTTTTTTTTTTAATCGGACTTATCCGACATAATATTACATCAACTACCTAGTATTTGTAGTTCAATAGACAATTGCTATAATATTCATAGTCGTCTGATTTGAGAGCATGACCTGTCCTAACAGAGCAGTTGTTAACGTCATTATTATTGCACAATGGCATCCGCTCTGATATGCGCTTCAGTTAGTGCTACTGTAGTTTATCAATGTATTTGTTATAGCGTAGACTTTCTAAAATGACACTTAATAAGATAGTGATACAAATTAAGAGATATAAGTTTTAAATACATGAGTGGGCTTTCTTAATAGGTACCTATACAAACATTTGAGTGTCGAAAATAATAAAGCGTCACATAATATACATCCTTATGTGTACTTTAAATGACTAAAAATCGAAGTGCGAAGGTTTTACACTTCTGTCTGTGAATGAAAATTTCTTCTTTCTGTCCTTTTTTATATAATTCCCGGATCAAGGAAGGGTCTCCACTAAACGTTTTCATTGGTCTCAATTTTGTGCGACCCTCGTCCAATCTCATCAAATGACAATCGCTTGTCTGATTATTCGCTCTCATCGCTGAGTATTTTGAGGTGTTAAATGTAATTTGATCAGGTTATATTATTACGTACTTTGTATGACAATACAAATTTAACAAAGGAGACTCCTAAAAGCAAATGTCTATTTATAAGATTAAAATCTTCACGTGTGTCGAGGGGCGGAAGGATTATGATTTTTGGAATAGCGCCTTCGTAAGCCTATTTGATTCAACAGTCGATTCTATAGAGACACTAAATTGACTCGAATATGAAAATGACTTGAAGACAAGAATGTCTCTTGATGATAAAGAAATGAACCAGAGCTGTAAATACGATATTCGTAAATAATCTAAAATAATAACAACGACGCGATCATAAAGAAAAGTTTATTTGGCTAAATAGGCACACCCTAATGATGTTAATGCAAATTTGTTGAAACAAAAGAAAAGTAAATGCAGAATGTGAATCCAATTAAATTTAAGAACTCTACATATCTCTCGTCTCTATATCGTTAGTAACATTGCATTTAGCGCATATCTTGTTTGTGCTTATCGCGTGCAATCTGCACAATCAATTTACACACGCCACCAACAGTTGAAGTTTTAAAGACATATACAATTGAATTAATTGATCATCAAACAATACAAATGGTGCGTTTCACAATAGGAAAGTCTACTTTTTAAAGGGTTCCTCATAACGACAAAACGGATACCTGAAAGGATCACTATTGTCCAAATGTCTGACTGTCTGTAAAACTAAAATCTAAAGAAGTACCCCAAAGATTTTAGTTTAGTTTATCATAGAACTACGAAAGGATGCTTAGGAATTAAGACATGTTACAAAGTTTGTATCTATAGTAACTTTACAAACAGAAAATACTACATTTATAAAGAGCTTTTTTAATTACCTCACCATGCGACTTAAAGTTACTTGCTTGTATTACTATAAATAATATTAAAAATATGTCTCGAGTAACTTCTCTATCTCAGGAATACGTGTTTAGTGCAATAGATTTAGTTTACAAATAAAACTCATTTAAGTTTATGAAAATCACCTTCGTACGTCCTGAGTAATAAGTTAATTGAATGTAAACATTTAAATTTTATCTTCGAGCACGAGAACAATTTATAACCTAAATTTATATTAAAGCAGTAAAGCAGTCGATTCGAGAAGTGAAAGCTATTTCAAAACATTAATTGTCAATCAATTGAGTTTATATTTCTATAATCAGCAAATTGTCTTGACTACTTATTCCGTTTGAATAATTTAGTTCAATTCTTATATTTTTCATGTTACTTGGATAGGACAACATGCAGAAGAATAAGTTTTAGTAGCACTAGCAAAGACTGATAATAATGAATTAAATATTACCGTTATATCAAAGTGATAGTCGTTTAAGAAGACTGACAACACGTGTCGCCTATTTGTGTCACATTTGAAACACTTTGTCTCAAACTCGAGCAATCTCGCGTGGAAAGTATAAAACTCAAGTGAATCGGAGTTGAGACGGAAAGTCGACAACATGTCACTGAATTTACTCATATCCTCCGTCTGCCAAGTGATTGTTACATACTTTGACAAAGACTTAGAAAGGACGCCTGCAAATTGCTCAGTGAGAAACTGCTGAGCATACTTTAAAAGCGCCTTTCTGGCAAACGATATGACGTTCTTGATGATATGTTGTAGGAAAAATATTTCGGGTATGAAGTCTAATGCTTAATATTTACACTTACAAAGCGAGCTAACAAAACCTTTCCATTTAAATAAATGAACTTTTCGTTCTTTAAACTTTATGACAAGTTTTGTTTTCTATAATCATTCATTACACACACATGAATACTTAAAAGCGGATTTGCTTAAGAGCACAGAAGGTCATGATTTAATCACATCCTGTATTTGTATTATTTAGTAATCAGTCATAGAAAACTGAAAAGTACTTCTAATATTATTTTTCGCTTTTGAATGTTTTTCATAATACAACTTACATTTCTTTGCATACGAACGCAAAGAGCGTAGAATTTTAATAACACGAATGATATACACAACAAATAAACACTACACAGCTATGATAAAAATTATGATGAAATTTACAAAGGCGGTTGAGCACAAAGCGTAATGTTCTGAAGCGCTAAAAACCTTAAATTAGTGGAATTTAATTTTGCACGGATACAGGATGAGTTATCCCGCTTTAGATAAAATCTACCTTTTTTCCTGCCACGTTTGCCACTATTATGAAAAATTTAGATCGACAATTACGACTTTGAAATATGTTTTTGGAACTGAATTTGATGTATCTCTTAGAATATCGACTTCATTGTGTATCTATACTTGCCCTGGTGGGAGGGTTGCATGCAAGGCCAGAGAAGATCTAGATTCTAGACAAATGATCTTGTATGTTTGAAGATTAATATAAAACAGGTTGATAGTTGAGCCATCTAAAGCAAACTAAATAGACTCAAAGCTTGTAGATTATCAGTATAGAATGTATATCTACATCTACACTAATATTATAAAGAGGAAAACTTTGTTTGTTTGTTTGGTTGTAACGAATAGGCTCAAAAAGTACTGGACCGATTTCTAAAATTCTTTTACCATTCGAAGGCTACATTATCCACGAGTAACATAGGCTAAATTTTATTCTGAAAAAAAAATGGTCCCGTAAGATATTTAGTTTTTCGGACACAAGGTGTACAAAATCAACCAGAAAAGTTATTTTGCGTACTAAGATCCCGTTATAAATCTTAGTTAACGCAGGCGAAGCTGCGGGCAACAGCTAGTTGTATATAATAGTATCCACGAGTAACATAGGCTAAATTTTATTATCCCGTAAGATATTACTCCACCGACAAGAGCAAAGCTCTTAAATAGAGAGAGAGAAGATATTTAGTTTTTCGGACACAAGGTGTATAAAATCAACCAGAAAAGTTATTTTGTTGTTATATATCCCGTAAGATATTACTCCACCGACAAGAGCAAAGCTCTTAAATAGAGAGAGAGAAGATATTTAGTTTTTCGGACACAAGGTGTATAAAATCAACCAGAAAAGTTATTTTGTTGTTATATATCCCGTAAGATATTACTCCACCGACAAGAGCAAAGCTCTTAAATAGAGAGAGAGAAGATATTTAGTTTTTCGGACACAAGGTGTATAAAATCAACCAGAAAAGTTATTTTGTTATTATATATCCCGTAAGATATTACTCCACCGACAAGAGCAAAGCTCTTAAATAGAGAGAGAGAAGATATTTAGTTTTTCGGACACAAGGTGTATAAAATCAACCAGAAAAGTTATTTTGCGTACTAAGATCCCGTTATAAATCTTAGTTAACGCAGGCGAAGCTGCGAGCAACAGCTAGTTGTATATAATAGTAAGCTAACACTCAACAGAAAATGAAAGCAATAAGGAATAATTGGTCCGTGCAAACCCAAAAATACAATAGGCAGTAGCGATATTCCATTAAATTGCCGACAAAAAATGACAAAACGTCAAATTCCAATATACCTTTACGAGCTCGGTAGGGTAGCTTCAAATTAAAATTAAACAAACAGCCCCTCAACATGTGTCAATAAAAGGGACACGATCGTTTTGGGACCTGGGACTGATTGCCGATGACATTGCGAGCTTAGGGCGATGGAAACGGATATGACGTCATCGTACAACACGCCGAGCTCGTTCGGGTCTGCTGATAACTACGTGCCGCACGGCCGTTACGAATCGGATTATACGAGGGGCTTTCAATGTATTCTCGGTATAGGCATGAAAGAAAACTCGGAAAAATTTGGAAAAATTCTATTTTTCAATGTAGTCCCCTAGACCCTCAATACATTTGTTAGATCGAAGAATTAGCTTTTCTAAACCTTGTAAAAAATATTCTTCTGGCTTCTCCTCAAAATGGGTATTAATTGCTGTCTTCAGTTCATCATCGTCGGAAAATCGCTTTCCACGAAGATCTTTCTTCAAATTCGGGAATAGGAAGTAATCACTAGGGGCCAAGTCTGGACTATACGGAGGATGATTAATTTCTTCGAAGGCACAGTTCCGCACAGCAGCCTTCGCCATGCGGGCCGTGTGAACCGGCGCGTTGTCGTGAAGCAGCAACACCCCCGCTGTGAGTTTTCCTCGCCTCTTTTCTTTAATTGCTTCCCTTAAATTAAGAAAAGTGGTTGCGTATAATGCTGCTGTAATGCTTTCGCCTTTTTTAGTGTATTCTATTAATAAAATACCTTTATAATTCCAAAAGACCGAGGCCATTATTTTTCCGGCGGACGGGGTGACTTTGAACTTCTTCGGAGGCTGTGCACCCTTTTTAACCCACTGCATGGCCTCCTGTTTACTTTCAGTGTCATAGTGATGAACCCACGTCTCATCTCCAGTAACCAGTCGGTCGAAAATACTCGATGGATCTTCTCCACAGAGCTCTAAAAACTCCTTACACCACTCGACTCGCACTTGTTTCTGAGGCGCGGTGAGCATTCCCGGCACCTATCTTGCACTGACCTTTGAGAGATTAAGATGGTCATGAAGGATTGCATGTATGGTACCCACAGATAGGTTGATCATCTCTGCTAACATCTCGATTTTTATTCTGGTATCTTCAAGTACCAATTTCTCCACTTTTTTAATATTTTCTTCAGTGAGGGCGCTTACGGGTCCACCCGAGCGGGGGTCGTCTTCAATGCTTTCTCTGCCTCTTTTAAATTCACTTGACCACTTTTGAACCGTGGATAACGACGGGGCAGAGTCTTGGTAAACAGCAACCATCTCTTCGTGAATGGTTTTTTGACTTTTTCCCTGCTTAGTGAGGAACTTTATAACAGCGCGATGCTCGATTTTCTTAATCATTGTGGCGTCAGTCATTCTGATCGTCTTTCACTGCAGATAATTAGAAAACTAATGAACGTAAATTAGTGAAATTTTATATTTATACCCTCAGATAGTGTCATTAGTAAATGAGATAATTAGATTACCCATATTATTAGCAAATCACCCCGATACCGAGAATACATTGAACGCCCCTCGTAGTTAAGCTTGTTGATATTAATTTGTGCTATTTTGTGATTAGTGTTAGCCCACATAGGAGAGATTTTTATAGATGATCTGTGTTTTATTAGTTTTAATTTCGCTATTTAGGCAGCAGTATGGCATAAATTTGAAAAAGGTATCATTATCATTATCATCATCATCATCATCAGTGTATATCCGTCCACTGCTAAACACAGGCCTCCTTCAATAAACGCCAAGACCCTAGGCACTCGCATCCATCCCGGACCGATTACTTCACGGAGATCGTCAAATGATGGTATCTATCACTATCATTTTATATAGCAGATAAAATTACGCTGTTCCAAAAGCAGGGCTAGATAAATAAAGCAAAGGTAAAGCAAAGGTAAATGAAGAGTATAGAAGAATCTGGTATGTAGGTAACAGTACAAAAATCAGACAAACAATAATTAAATTTCAGGTTAACATAAATTCTATTACTTAGTCGTGGTATGTTTTATACCGGAATGGAATTTTTTTATTACTTCTATTCTAAGGGACTTTATAAAATCAAACTATGAGAATAAGACATGGTAACTAAAACAAATTATTCTTTTATATAAGACCAAAAACATTTTATACCAATTACCAAAACTTTAGACCTAAATGATGCATTAAATATGTTATTTATATAAAAGCACATAGAAGTACGAGTGAACAAATATCCTAACAAGAAATATGAATTTGAAAGATACATGCTTTAAAGTTGTAAGTAGTTGTTTTTACTTGTACAACCTTTATTTATACAAGAAAATGAGAAAAGACGATGATTAGTGATAATAAAACGCCGACGGCATAATTTGCGAGTGTCTTATAATCAAATTCTGACGCTTGATTTCTTTATTCATCTCATAAATCTTGTAGCCCGCTGCGTTTCATTGAAATACTTAATGAAACATCACGTATATTGCAAATTCAATGTTATAATTCACAATAATGAATACATTTCATCATCAACTTGCTTTGTTTTATTTGGCGTCAGTGACAGTTTTTTTTTTGTTTCGCGCCTTCTCAAGGACTGTTTATTATAGATCATACTTTTTTTATGTGCTTGAGGTTGTTAGTGTTCTAGTTTCTTTGCCCGATTGCTTGTTTATTGCTTTCACGTTACAACTTTTCTGTGTTTTTATAGTTAGAAATTTTTAGATTCTTTACATAAGGATTTAGCAATGAATCAGTTTCATTTTTTGTTTATACTATACGGTCTAAATTAATTTATCGGTGAGGCTGCAAGGCAGTGTAATTAGTGTACCTTATCTTATCACTTGTCGTATGTCTCAGGATAGACACATGTAATGTACTTACGTTACGTTAAGAACGATGTCGACCACTTACCATCGGGCATGTCAGCCAGTTTGCCTATTTAACAAAAAAAAAGTTATACTTATATAATATATTACTGCTGTGTATACTGACCCGTGCCCAGCAGTGCGACATAAAGGGTTGGTACTTTACTTTTCATTTTTTATTTGTGAATTAGTTTTTTCCACAAGTAATTAAGCTCGTATGTATATTCTAAAATTATTTTACTAAGTACAATAATAAACATTGAAGTAAAATGGGAATACATTGGATTTTTTAAATATTAATAAACTACAATAAATATTTATTACAAAACTAGTTGCATTTAGAAACAAAGGTAAAAGAAGAAATAAAAATCATTACCAAACATTTACTCTCAAAATTGTTGCACATTGAACAAAGAAATAATCGAGTTTCCATTTCTTGATTTCTTCAACTTTATACCACGCATGAGAAGAAAACACTACCTGAGTAGAATCACATCCGGGTTTTTTTTTAAAAAGAACCTCCAAAACATATTGGATGTTTTTTCGAGATCCAATATTGGCAAACAAAGGCTAGACTCGGCCAAATGAAATTGCTACAATTACCGGTTCGCTTTACCTGCTGCCACCGACCCCACTATTTTGCAGCTTTATAACATCACGTCGGATTTTTGAACTATTGCACTATTGGCTCGGAATTTGGGCGCGAATAAACGGTTCGGCTCGAATGAAATATTAAATGACGTTTACTTTGTGTCTTAAAAGCTGCTACAAATTCGATTTTATATTTGTTGTTATTTTTAGCTGATGTTCACAATAAGTTTTGATGTGTTTCAGTAACTTTTTTATTGTCCTGCTATTTTTTTCTAATGATAGAAATCGAAATTAATATTTCAATGTTAGATTTGGTTTAAGATCGTTGAAAACGTTTTATAAAATCACAACTAAAAATGTTTTATTTACTTCTTAATTCAATATGTAACACAACTCAACTCAAGAGGAGAGGATCCTGTGGCTCAGTCATAACAGCCGCACGAATCGATCCATCGGATTAAACTACGTCTACCAGGTGAGTTCCTTGGATCCGGGTATCAATCCTTACATACCGAGTACCATCTTTACATACCGACACTCCTCCGTGCATCGGAAAGCAGGTTAAGCCGTTGGTCCCGGCTGTCACTCAGGGATCTTTGAGAGTCGTTACGGGTCGTCAGAAACTCGAAAGTTGTCAGTCTTACCACGGGGTACCGTATCACCCAGTTCCTGGGTTATTGATGTCAGAAACGCTGTCGCTCTGTGTGAAATACTGGTATTGAGCTGCATTCATTTTCACTGCTAGCTGACCCCAAATATAATTAGGAAAAGGTTAGGCAGAAGAAGGCATAACTCCAACTCAACTGCATTTACATAAATACATACAATCAATAAACATAAACCTGGCTTAAAGATAGGGAAGTAAAAACCGATTATAATTTTCAAAGTGTTTATTTACAAGCGAACCTACTTTCTAATGATAAGTTAGCTTTACCAACTTTGATATAGCCACCTGCATAATAAAGTCATTACAAGAGTGCTAAAGTGTTGCACTAGAAAGTCTTGTAATTTATTTCTGTTGTAACTAATCCTCTCCGGCGAAAACTTTACCGATAAAAGATAGTAATTTAGAATAAATGACGGCATGTTCACGGAGTTTATGTATCATCTATTCAGTGAGATAATTTCAAATAATAAATATAAATACATTAAAGTTGAATGGTTAGCTTACTAGAATACAGTAATTTCTAGCTGATGGCTAACAACAAGTGGGATCAAAAACCTATAAAAAAGATAATGTACGATTATTAAAAAAAATAAGAAAATAAAAACGAAGTTCATGAGCGTGTAGTAGACCAGCGTAGAATATGCTATAACATATAATAAATAGTAGTGCTGTGCTGCTCACCATTGGGCTGATATGATCTGTTGACAAATAATACTTTTTTAATTAGAGTATTACATAATTTAAACGGCTTTCCCTTCTATTGGGAAAAAAATTAGGGATGTAATTTATTTTATAGATATACATTGCACGTTGCGTATAAAAGATTTCCGTTAGTTATTACTCGGTAAACGCTTTCAGGGAACCGGTAATTGACGGGCAAGTGGCGTAAAAGTGAATCCACGTCTCGGATGTTGAGATGCCAGGGGAGGGATCGATACGTCGCGTATTGCCATTACACGGAATAAGCATCCTATAATGCCAGCCATAACTGAACTGATCGTATTTTAGACAGTTGAGAATATTGCTAAAATAGTAGCTAAAATATTTTTTTTTTTGTTATTTATCACTAGCTGTTGCCCGCAGCTTCGCTGCGTTAACTAAGATTTACAACGGGATCTTAGTACGCAAAATAAATAACTTTTCTTTTTGATTTTTTACACCTTGTGTCCGAAAAACTCAAATATCTTACGAACCCCTATTATTATTATTATTATTATTCAGAATATGATAATGTAGCTTTCGAATTGTGAAAGAATTTTTGAAATCGGTCCAGTACTTTATAAGCCTATTCATTACAACCAAACAAACAAACAAAGTTTTCCTCTTTATAATATTAGTGTAGATGTGTAGATGATTTCTCCCATAAAGTACCTCAGAGTAGTAAACAGAGAACCTTGCATAGAAAAAAAGCTAATAAATCCTCAGTTACACGTATTAAAATTGGTTAACCGAGTGTGAGGTGTGTCACCCTGGCACAGCTGCCTTATTGATCACGTATTTACATTGAATACGCGGTGTGATATGAGCTATTGCGGATCTTTTAAAATGCCTTCCCCTTGATATGCTCCCCTACCTAAATAGATCCATCGTTTTAGGTAGAGATGTTTACATGATATCGTTCAATCAACAGCGCATTTTATGCATCAATTTAATCTTTTACAATACGAATACATAATATCAGATTGCATGAATGGAATATATTGTGTAAAGCTCAATGAAGTAGGATAAAATATTGTATTTGTATTATCTCTTACATATCCCACTACCTATTAGCCAAAAGTCTCCTCCGCATATGCGCTGACCCAATGCGAGTTGGTGCACTTCAAAGCCTTTTAATCTCATCAGCAATGCAGGTTTCCTCACGATTCCCTTCACTAGTGAGCTAGATATGGTCTCACATTCAATTACACATAAAAATTTAAAAGAACGCATTTCAAGGCGCCCATACCCATTATTAAGTATTTATATTTAGTCACCAGTGCAGCCTAAAAGAAACTAAGGATGTGAGTATGTTAAGTCTAGGTCCGTATATACCTGGTGTACTCTTGTTTAGGGGTAGCATAATCAAAGTATAACACAACGTTAAACGCTTTAATTCTTAGTCGGCTGACACTGCGAAGGGCTGTCCTGCCTGGTGTCCCCCTTCCATTGCGAAGGGTGCTGTGAGAAGTTCATCCACTTTTTACGTACCGCTGACTTTCGCAGGCGTATTGACTGTCAAATAATAAATAAATTATGGCGAGTAGACGGTGACAACTTCAAGTTTCGCATAACAATTTTGGTCTCGTGACTTAAGTCTTATCGTATCTTATCTTATATCTTCAAACGAGCAGTTTTTGTAATATGTAAATATAATCTGAGTCTCGAAAACGGCTCCAACGATTTTCATTCTCTCATCTCTAGCCATTTTTAGAAAATGTCGTTTTATACGTGTTCTCAGGCTATGAAAACCGCTACAATATCATTGTATTATATTATGCACACAAAAGTAAATTTCGCTGTCATTTTACCATGTTACATAGCTCAAATAGGAAATCGAGCATAGGTCTCCAGTCTTAGTCAGAACTTAAAATAAAAAATCATCATTTTTTATTTTAAGTTCAATATTTTTGATTTTACGTTCCTTCTTTTGTAAGAAAAATTATTGTTGGGAGTTTCCGATTCGTATCTAAGTACAATTCCTAAAAAAACGGAGTGTTTGGTTTAATGATAGACGAAGAAAGAAAAAAGAAAAAGGAACAAATGCTCGGTCAACCAGGCACTAATGAATAATATTTCAATATTTCACGATAACTTCGATCAGAACTCAAGCACCATCCCAAATCTACCTAAAAATAAATTATTATACCCTGCTTATTCATACTCACAGTTCGTCACTATTACAACAGCCAGCCTTCAAAATTGAAACCATAAATACTATTAAAAAAAAGAAGTTAGAACAGATATTTTCTTCTTAAAAATCTTTTCATAGACAATATGTATACATATATCTTTTATGTGAACAAACTTCGAAAACCTTTATAATGTACATTAATTATGCATTTAGCTATCCCAGAGCCGCTATTGATCTTTATAGTTGGGGTCCTGTTAACTAGACCGACCGAACTTAGTTGATGTATTGGTCCATCGCCTAATAACTACGACATGCCTAAGATTGAGTACGTTGTTGACTTTATACATTTAATTAAGATTATCAAAACAAACGACGGAAAAGTATCCTAGGTCTACTAGAGATCAGATACCTCGGTATACTTTTTGATTTGTTGCTATGATCATGTTTTTGTTTAACGTAACATTTTAAATAATTTTATTTAAAGTGCGCTCGTTCAGTGTTACAATCCTGTCCTAATTCCTCTTAGATAAACTATAACAATAAACAATGTAATATCCAGTATCAATTATTGAGAGAAGTATTATCTACTAGTAGCGCCCTCCGGTTCCACCCGCGTATTTCCTATTCCCGTGGGAGTACGTTCATAAATGATAGCCTTTGTGTTATTCTGATGTATAAGCTATGTCATTGGAAAGTTTCATAAAAATCCATTCAATTGTTTTTACGTGAAAGAGTAACAAAATTCCATACTCACAAACTTTCGCGTTTATAATATTAGCAGGATTTGATAATAAATATATGATAAAAAAGAAGAAAAATGACATGTATATAACACAGATACAAATAAGAATCTATTAAAATTATAAAGAAAAAAATCACTTGAACAATGAAATAAAGGACCCATAAAACAATAGCGAGTTGCTCTCAGACGCGGTTCCTCGCTTTTATTAGATTAACTTGACAAAAGCCGGTCGACTCATCGCTTAATTATTACGTCTGAACACAAATCATCCTCCTTCTTTATCTCGGCCGCAGATTCCGGTCGCTAACTATTTTTATTGCGTTTCTTTAATTAAAAATAAAAGTATTCGTTTTACATGTCAACCTATTCATGACATAGATATACTGTATTAGTAGCTTACAGGTCTACGGATACATATTGTGGTTATGTTAAGGTTTTACCGCATTCAACTTCTTGATAGGCTATTGTGCATGTCTAATGTGTAGGTGTTTGAAGTACAATGCCTCGCGTATTGGAACATTTATGTTGTGTGACCTTATTCATTTAATGTGGATTTTTTACTTTGAAATGATGAATGTTATAGGTTCTACTAAATTATTAGTTATTATTAACTGTTGAATATGAATATTAAAATTATATTGAAATTACAAAAGTAAAGTTAAAAAACTTTTGCTCAAACTGCAATATTTCTGTTGTTTCAGGATGTGAAAATCATCGCCGATACATCAATGACGGTAAACTTTGCATGACCACGGCAGACAATGCGGTCACAAACTGCTAAGCCCTTGACAAAAAAGGGCGCTTTAGGAAAAACAACTTTCAAAACGAGTGCCGCTGCAAAACAGACTAAGAAAAAAGTGTCACCGAAAAAGATAAAGACAATACAGAAGTCTGTTACAAAGGTTCCAAAAAAGAATGTTGGGACTAGTGAAATCACAAAAAGTACGAAAGAAGGAGAGCAATCCAATCAAGATAAAGTTGATAGCGCAGGTGCAAGTAAAACAGAGTCGTCGAAATCTATTCCATCAAGAGAAAGCTCTCCTTCAAAAAAATCAAAAAAAGAAGTCATTGAGAAAAAAGACAAGGCTAAAGTAACTAGTAAAAAGGTGGTTGCTAAAAAACCAGTTAAATCTGCAAAAGTTAAACTAAATTCCAAATTAAGAAAAGAAAATGATAATGATACAAAGTACAAAATAAATATAGACTCACTAAAAAAAGATACAGGAAAATCGAAGCTAAAATCAAAATTAAAAAAAGGCAATGCAGTGAACTTGAAGAAAAAAGAGGAGAATAATATAAAGGAAACAGACCAAAATGTGGATGAAGAAAATAAAGAAAAAAATTCCTGCAACTTAGAAAATAAATCTGCTAAATCAGACACAGTAGATAATAAAAATGAAAATATAAAACCAGATCCAGTTGAAATTAAGTCCAATGTAGTAGCACAGGCTAAATCACCCACTTTAATGTCAAATAGTTCTCCTGAAACACCAAAAGTTGAACATGAGAGACCGCCAAAATTTTTTACGTCTAGTAGATCTCCTAGAACAGTTGATATTGATGTCAAATGTTGCAAAAATTCTAAGGGAAATTTAAGTGTATCGGAAAGATTTTTATCAATGAAATGTGAAACTAAAGGTGAAGAAAGTAGCGCGAAAAATGTATCTAATAATCTTGTATCACAAGGACCTGAAATTGATGTTTACACATTTACAGAAAAAGTAGACTCTCCAAAAAGCATTTTGTCTGATTTTCGACCACCGATAAATAAAAATGTAGGCAGGGTACGACCAATAGCAAGGGTTAAAGGCACTGTCATTAATAAAAAATCAGACACTGAAAAGAAAAAATACTCACCACACAGACCCATAGAAGAAGTGGTGAAGCAACTTAAAGCTAATAAACGATCTGAAGATCTTATAGCTAGTGATGATAACTTTGATTCGCCTAGCTTAGGCTTAAATTTGCTTACAATTGACAAGGATTTAGAAGAAAGTCCCAAACCAATAGTAAGCAAGTCGTACAAAATGGTAGCCCGTAAATCTAGTATTACTGGAAAACCATTTAGCCCCATACATTTCCTTGATCACGATGAACTTCCCGAGAATACTGAAACAAAGTTAACACCTAAAACTAATAGTAAGAAAACTGTTTCTAAAAAATCACAGCCTAAGAAAATCACTTTATCAGATGAAGAGATTAATGATTCAACATTTTCTTTAAATACCAAGTCTGGGCGTTATACTTCTTCAGATGAGAGTCTAAATGAATCTAATGATGATAATGATAATAAGGAGTCGTCAAGTTCAGATAATCCTAAAAGTAAGAGATTGAAAAATAAGAAATACAAAAGAATAACTGATTCGGCGAAAAAAACCACTTCTAAAGAATTGAAAGAACTATCAAAAGATTCTTTGATCGATTTAAAAGATGCATCAGCATTACTCGGGAATGAAAAACCTAGTAAAAGACGACTTAAACTTTTATCCATGTGGTCAGGTCCAAAAAGACATAGAATGGCATCATTAAACGCATTGGCAAAAGTACATTGTCTGTACGAAAATGAAAGCAGAAGCCACATGGAATTGGGACTAATGAAAACTGTAGACAGACAAGTAGTGCCCAGCACTTCTAAGCAAAATAGTCCTAAAAAGAAAGACACAAGACAGAAAGGAAATGAAAAGCAGGATAGTACGTCAGAGTCAGAGTATGAGGGCAAAAAAGAAAAGGAAAAGGATAGTTCTGAAAGTTCTGATGATAGTAATCCCCCTCAACGTACTTTGCGTGGGGTTCCTGGAATTCGGAGTGCTGGTAAATATTGGGATCCAAAATCATCAACATCATCAAGTGATGACAGCGAACTAGAGTCAAAGCCTAAAAATTCTAATGCAGACAAAAAGAAACCTGCTTCAAAATCGTCTGCAGCAAAAACTGAAATAGATAAGTCATCTCAAAAAATGAAAAAGACTGCTGGTGTGCCCGTCAAGAAAAAACGTAGCAGAAATGAAGTGGTAATGGATTTGAAGGACATGGTGGTTCAAAAGCGTATGGCTAGCTTAAACGCTACGGCTATCCTCGCTGCTAGTTATGAAAAACGATCTCCAAAATCGAGCAAAGATGACAGCACTTCCGATTCTTGTAGTGATGAGTCATATGTTCAGAAGCCAAAAAACGGATTAAGTTCCGGCGTAAAGTCGGAAATAAAACATGAAGACACCAAAAAAGAGCCTGATGAACCATGCCTTACTGATACAAAGCAGAAAGTTGAAGTGATTGTCAATCAAGATACTGACGTGACTATTACTGGGGTGTACTCGACCCATCATCATGAAGGGTTCTGTACTGTATCCGGGATGCAGTACCGCATCTCTTCTACTAGCCATACCCAGACAACAGCAACGGCTAACTGTGAGAAAGTAAGTAGTGTCAAATTAAGTAGTTCACCTAATTTAAATATCATTAACGTACAATTAAAATATTATTATTTGTTGTTAATTTTTATCTCATATTAGATATTCAAAATACCATATTTAAGTATCATTATTATTCATGTAGGTTTGTTTTCATTTGTATTTATTCATTCATTTAAATTATAGGCCTCCGTCAATTGATGCCAAGACCGAGCCCTTGAGCCACTCGTATTCAAAATGGAACGGTTGCTGCACGTAGATTCCCACCTGGTTAATTGATCTACACTTAGATAATCCATAGCTTCAAACAATTAAGCGTGTAATAATAAAGCGTATAATAATAATAAACCGTCATGTTCATAAACTTGACGGTTTAAAAATAAGACTATTATGGAATACGTCGTCTGACATAAAGATCCACGACAAAATTCATAATATTTAAATAGAAATCATATTATGAAACTATGATAACGATAGATTCTAAAAACTACTTCTTTCCAGGAGGGATGCTCGCGAGATGATAATTCGCGATACACGCCTTTATCTGCATTATCATCGATGAAGCCTCCCGCAGACCAGCCTCACAACCACCCAGGTAAATATTGAAAGGCAGAAACTAAAATCATGCCGAGGTTCATATTCAGTACAGTTGGCTGTACGCCAAGTATGTCTATAATGCAGTCTCGGTTATATACTTCCTATCGGTTGAGTAGCTATTGTTTTTTTTTGTACTTGAATTTTATGTATGCTATAATATGAAAGCCTACTAATACTCTAATGACAAAGTTTAAATCTCATATTTGAATTTAGTCCTGTTCTGCTCTGTTATTATTAACTCATGCTAAGCAGGGCCATCCATATTTTGAGGATAGTGGATACTTAATATATTCTTTTTTTTTTTAATAATGTCTTTATATTGGTTGAAATTAGTCAGGATATTATGTGGATAGAAGTTGCGTGATTTTTTGCCTTTTTAAAGATATGTTCATGTAGGATTATTAGTAGGATTCTTACTGTCGATAAATAATAATGTATAAAAACATGTTTGTGAGATTGTATTGATAAACATTATATCATTTATTTGGCTATTTAGCCTAATCCCGTTAACAATCCAGAGTATTAAAGGCATAGTAAGTGAAAAACTTTACAAAATTATAACAGACTTAAGCATAAAATATATAATATCGGTTGCTTTAGGAAACGTTACTTATCGACTTAAATTGCATTCAAACTCTTTTAAACCGCACAAACTTTGTAGAAATAAGAATAGTTCCAAGAATATTTAATGGTCTCTTAAGCGATGAAAATAATTATTTTGTAGGTATAATAAATATCAATTTTATAGATAATATTGTTAGTAAATTTAATTTGTAAATAAAAACTTTAATTAAATATGAAGTTTCTTAGTTCGTAGCTTAAATTTTCTAAGAGGTAGAAGACTTAAATTTAGACTACCCCTTTTAAAATAAAATCCTCTTGACTATATTTTTTAACAACACACTTTTATTAGCTACAACCGTGTGTATCTTTAAATATGATTTTAAGCCGATTTCAAGAAGGTGAATTAAATTGAAATTTTACCCACCTATCAAGGACTGATAACTATACAAATCAGCCAATTTTAAAACATTCGAATTTGCAATTTAAAATGAAATGAAATATAGAAAGTTCAATTTTCTTACCTTTCACCTTTAAAGCTCGTGCCAAAGTTTCTATTGAATAATTAAATCTACTTTATTAATAACTATCAATAAATTATATTGAACAATAACACCACGTTAACCCAGCCTCGTAATGTAATTTCGTCAGAACTTATTTTACCCGTACTAGGAACGAAAATTTTCAGAAATTTAAATATGTAAATACATAAAATATAGGTACAGGTCCATGATCCAATAGAAATCTATATTCACCATACAAATAATATGCCCTTGGCGGGATTGGACCCCATGACCTCTGCGAAAAGTGTCCAGTAACCTGCACTCGACCAGCCGGCGACAATGATAATAATAATATTATATTTAACGAGAATAACAATAAAGGGAATTTACAATAATATGGACGTTTCAGGATTCAAAAATGATTCCTTTTATTTTTTTCTACAGTAAATCTTTCAAATTGGATTGAACAAGTTTTGTATCGTCTTTAATCTCGTCTTTGGAACTTAAAGTTTCAACGAAGCATAGTAAGAAACATACATTCTTTTATCTATCAAAGTGGGTCCGGCGAAGGCATGTTGCCAAGTTTCCCCATACACCCGTTATTAAGAAGAAGCCATTTATCTTTTCGCTTATCTAAACTAACTTTTGCAATTTGACAGATATTTATGAAATGTTTTAAAATTCTTCACAACGTCATTAGTAAGATTCAAGTCAGCAGATACGATTCAATGGGCTTTGTTTATTTATTCCGAATCTTCGGCATTTCTGTGAGAGCAAATGCTTTTACTAATTATAAATAGCGATTATTTTTGCTTTATTAGTCTTTAATCTTCGTCATCGTTATGTATGATTCCGTCCACTGCTGCACGTACTCTTTTATTGAGCACTAGCATAGTATATATCCCGTCTTGCATTCAACTGGAACCGACCATTGTACAGAGGTCGTCGTATCCTACGACTACTTTCCCCCCTCTTCCGAAATATGACTCACACTCCAGAAAAAGTTTTTTCTACAGACAATCCAATATCATCAGTGCAACGTATATCACAGATAGATAAACAATGAGTAGAGTGGGATAGGGTATCGACGTTATCTATACTAATATTAGAAAGAGGAAAGATTTGATTGTTTGTTTGAATTGAATAGGCTCCAAAACTACTTGACCGATTTGAAAAACTCTTTCACTGTTGGCTGCACTGTACTATCTCCGGTGAACATAGCTATATTACATTTTCAAAAAGTTACCCGTATTAAAACTTAGTTGACGCAGGCGAAGCTGCGTGCAACAACTAGTAAGCTATAACTTTGTAAGTTATAGGTAAATGTCGATACGATGCCTTCAGTGACTATCGCGTTTGATTATTTTACAAACTATAGACAATAATATGGCAATTACAATAAATTTAACTGATAGAAATCATCTGATTGTTTTATCTGTCTACTACCAGCACACCTGATCTGCTGCAGAACAAAATTAAGAAACTAAAACTCTGGCTTTCTACTATTTAAGCCTTGAACATTATATAAATGTAACAGTTACAAAAAGTACTTTCATTTTTCGTTTTTTCAAACGAGACATTCATTACAATGTGTTTTAGGCTCATACAATCTTCTATTTTAATACCTACTTACTACAGTAAGAGTATTGTTTGCTAGATGTTAGGGCTTGACTAAAGTCACAATTTTTTAAACTTTAAGCAGCAGTAGTAGTAGTATTGGTAATAGAGCTTATAAGCCACCTCACAAAGATGTTTTAAGCATAATTCCGCCCTATAGTAACAGAGTCTATGCATTTCCATCATTTGAAGGCGGGTGGGCTAGAGACTAAAACACGTCACACATTCATAACGAGTTTGAGCACTCACTGAATCCAATTCAATTGTCATAATGACTAGCGGCTTTTGGTCCCTGCGAAAAACAAAGATTTCGGACGTAACACGTGCTTGTTCTTTACGTCTACATTTTGGACTAAATTTCTATAAAACTATGACTCAAATTATAACATAAACTAGCAAGGCATTACAGTTGGTTTTCTATAAAGATTAAACGAATAACTGATATACACGTCCATAGTACATGTTCGGTGGAAGGCGCACTGTTCTTCATCATAAATCTTCTCTGTTCTCATCTTTTGTTAAAAATTTAGCATTTTTTTTAAAAGAAGCAGTCTCATCGTAAGTCACGCATAGATGAGAACAGACTGGACTCAGAAATAAAGAAGGCTAGTCCTGGGTGAACTGATTTATGTGCATAGATCATATTTGCTAATTACTGGTTCATAGACCATATTATCTAATAATAAGTGTACGTAGCTTAACAAAAATACCTAAAAGATTTCCTTTCTAATTTAATCAGAACTCGGTCATCGGCTTCGCTATGACAACGAACCAACAGTCACTTTCGAACTTTAATCCATTTAAATTCATGCAGTCAGTATAAATTTGAGCGCATTACAATTCAGGTTAGAATCCCTACAATAATTGTGGGTTATTAAATTTAAATGAGGTGTAGTTGAATTGGGAATTGTAACAATGCTATTTAATCCGTATTCTCGATTGCATTAAGTCGTGCGATGCTAAATGCGCTTTAAGCTGTAATTCCGGCGCTCGGCCGATGTATCCGATTAAAAATGTATCGCTGACTGCGAGTTACTGTTAAGTCAATCGAATGGACTATCTCGGAAATATTAAATCGATTCACAATCTAGTTTTAAATCGGTATTCAATACTCCATTAGCGTCTTTTGTAGAGCGCAGGTTGTTCGACATACGGGAAAATATTTTTTTTTACGTTCTGTGTGTTTTTTGTTTGTTAAGTAATCTGGTTTTACTTTGCTTTTCTTAATGGAGTGGATTTTCAAGTAACATATATACCTGATATTATGCGATTCGTATAGTGTAAGTGTCTTATTATAGATACGTAAAAAGGAAAATATTGAAAGAGTGTACGGCTGAGCATAATAAAATTATGGTGTATATCATATTGCAGTTTTCTACTTAGGTGAATACAAACGGGTTAATATATATTTTAACATACAATATCTTTAAAATGCTATTTTAAATCAGCCAAAGAGTGACAAAGAGCTAAAAATGTTACAAAAATTAAAAAATCAATGTAAGATTTTTATCTCGAATTAAACTCGAATATCGCTATCGATAAAAATAAATACATTAAAAGTGGGTCGCGTTTTATGAGTTTCATGTGTGCCAAGGTCGAGACGAGTTCTTAACACATGGATTAAATATTACTGTTTCGTTAATATGATCAACATGGGTCACGGTACCCTGGAAGCGACTTTCACCAGTGAATGTCCAAATGATCAAATATATTACAAAGGACCGAAAATTGTTATCAGGGTGACTAGTATTCCGTCAAAACAAATAATTGAAGACTTTAGTCCAACGATTGTTTTCGTATTTCAATGTTAATTTTATGTGGATTTTTTTAATCGATAGTTTTAATTAACTCAAGTCGTATTGTCAAAATTCCAAATCAGTCTGACGTTTTAAGAAAGACCCATTGAGTTCGAATCATACATTCCCATGACAAATAAAGTTTTTAATATCTCAAAGAACTTCGTCAGAAAAATATACAATGTGCCTGTCGGAAGATGGTTCAACTATCATTATATACACAACAGACTTTTATACTATACCTTTATTCCTGTCGAAAAATATATATAATAACATTAACCCTAAAATGCGTTGAGTCTCTGACACTCCCTCGAAATCAGAAGAGGAGGGTGTTGTGGGTGGTTTGAACTTTATATTGCTTTAAAGACTTTTAATCTCATCAGGCATGTAGTTTTTCTTGCGATTTTTTCTTTCACCGATGAGCAAGCGATGGTCTCATGTTCAGATGCATGTAGAAGTAGAGAAAACCTATTTCATGGCGTCACAAGGGTCAGGATTGAACTCAGACCCTCGCTCAAGCGGCTTACCCCATACCTACTAAACCACTGTCGCTATTCTTGTTAATTAGCGTCTAAACAGCATAGCCTATTTGTTATCTGAGAAAAACCATTAGTTTTCCAACCCGAAGTACAAAGCGAAATACCGGGTAAAATGAAACGCGGGAAAGACTAAAAGTTGTTGAGTTAATCATGAAAGCTGAACGCTAAGCGACTCGGCTTTGAGTTTTGTTTTATTTGCCCCGGGGATAATATAACTCTGAGATATGTTTAAAGTGCGTTATATTTGCATGTACATTACACGGTTTGTTTTACAAAAGGTATCGTGTAAGGCGATTCATTACTTAGCGCGTCCTCTTGTTTTGAAAACATTTCGCCAAAAAGACATGTGAGATAATTACAGATTAAAAATTTGTGTTGGGGGTTTTACCTGTTGTAAATTAAAATGAAGTAAAAGTGCATAATCTATGTTGTACATCATACAATTGTGTATATTTTAGGGGAATATGTTCAAGAGATGCTCGCAATACCAAAGGGTTCTTCTGCTCTTATTTGATACATATGTTTTTTTTAAGTAATATTTTGTGAGGGTATTATAAAACGATAAAGGTCAAAAATTATGCCCAAATGACGATATACCTATATAACCAAAATATGACAGAATACATTTAACTTCTTTAACAAATTCGCCGGATTTAATAAAGAGTTAAAAACAGAATAATAATGTAGTGTATAAGAAATAAAATAAACAATAACTGCTTAATTATAATGAGTGAAATTCGCGTAAACTTAAGAAAACAATAAATAACTGCCTTATTAAAGGTTACATAAACTACCTTCTCTGAAGGCGTGAATTACGACGCACAAGTTTGATTTGGCTGTTTAACGCTTTCATTTGTTAGTACACCTTATTAGTATTACAGTTATAGGCTAACAACAAAACGGCAACAATTATCACGTTTAATTTACACTGAAACCTATTTAATGGTTGAGCCGAAGATCAACGGGTGGGCCAATATGGCTTTAGGATAGGCAGTTGATGATATCTGTGGTGTGGCTATTGACGAAGATCCCTATATCGGACAGGATGACGTCATCACGTGAATGATATAATCTGATTATTATGGACGATGTCAGAGTACCCAATAAGGGATCAAACGTATTAGTCTTCATGGAAGGGGAAAATGGAAGTGGAAATTGGAAGTGAAAATTATAGGATACTGATTCAATAATCAGCTCACTACCATCCTCCATACCAAACAATATACTTATAACAGTTTAAAAAACCAGAAACGCACGGGCATAACTCCGGGGGTTCCGAAAAAAGTGTTCTTTATACCAATACATCTAAAAGTCAGCTTTCAGAATTTTTTCCTAAATTATAATACAAGGTCTAGCTTGAATGTATTTACTTAATAAAGTTAATTTTAAATGAAAAACCAAAACCGACTTCAAAACTATACCTTCAAATTATGTACAACTAAAAAATTTTAAATAATATTTAAATACTTCGAGTACTACTTTTTAAAATTAGTCATTTTGGGAGTCGGTGCCAGCCAATAAGGACAGTCTAATCACAATTCACAGCATTTGAATACATAATATTATACTCTCACATCTATTATAAATTCCTTTGCAATTATTGATTTTGTACTCATACGAGTACACCCAGTATTGAATAGATGTCTGTTAAGGTTATCTTTGCTTTGGCTGGTACCGACTCCAAAAATAACTAATTTTAAAAAGTAGTACTCGAAGTATTTAAATATTATTTAAAATTTTTTAGTTGTACATAATTTGAAGGTATAGTTTTGAAGTCGGTTTTGGTTTTTCATTTAAAATTAACTTTATTTTGTACTTTTTAGTTTTAAGTATAGGGCCAGTAAGGCTAGTAAACTTTCTTAGAGGGCTTACACAAATTTATCAAGGCTTAATGAAAAACAAACGAAGAAAGAATTTAAATTAACACACAGCCAAAAGCGATTTGGAAAGTTGTATGCAATACATATATTATCATCGACATCAGACTTTCTCCATCCACTGTTGAACATAGGCCTCCCTCAATGAACGCAAAGACGACCGATCAGAGAATGATGATGATAATTTTATGTTTTGCATACACAATTTTACAGTGTGCATACACAAATTAGTTCTGCCACAGACCGCATCCTTACAGTAAGCCGTTGAGGAATTGATCATCATATTTGGCTACGACAGTTACTTGACCACTGGACCATAAAGACGTTACGTTAGCCAAATATCCTGATGGCCTATAAAAAATTCAGCCGAGTATCGTTAATTTGCTATCGTCACTTTATTATGGATCCCATTGATGAGAACCTAACCAAGTTTTCACCAAACTATCCTTGAACTACATTCTTTCATATAAACTAATAATCATCGAAATCGGTTGGCGTGATATTCAGTTATTCATCTATTTGTCGCGTACATGCCTAATGCAAATTTATGACTTTTATGGTCTTCTCATGGATACCATCATCAGAACTGGACTAGATTAAAATGGGACCACATGGGGAGCATCAGCTTTCTAATACAACAAGAATCATCAAAATCGGTTCACCCAGTCAAAAGTTATGAGGTAACACTTATAAAAAAAAAAAAAAAAGTCGAATTGATAACCTCCTCCTTTTTTTTGAAGTCGGTTAAAAAAGGAAGAGAAAATTGACTCTTAAACTGATTGAACTCTAATGAACTTAAAAGATTTATGTCCGTGCCGTGCTCACTGCAGTTTTTACGTTGAAAATATGAATAATTGAGATGGTATTTGAATTATGTTTGTTTGGTACCGAATTGTTAATCGCTGCAAGTATTATGCAATTTATAAATTTACATAGTTCTGTGGACTAGAAGTAGAGTCGGGGCATTGTTATAAAAATCTTGTGAGAAATAGGTGAAATGCCCGAAAGGGAGATTTCCGACCGAGCGAGCTGCAGTGCAGTGTCGAATTTCGATAGCGCGATTTAGGACTGTGGCGCTGATTGGTTCGCCAAAATATGTTCAGTAACTTTTAATTATATTTAATAGAGTAGGAATATCGATTCATACATCCATTACCACAAACAATCCTTAAAAAATATTTCTAAAGTAATTCAAAGAAAAGACTAAAAAAGGTTCGATAACGTAAAAAGAATAAAACGGAATCTTCCTAAGCTGTAATGTAATATAAACGTTTATCAAATCTAATCCAGTATTGATTTGTGTCAATAAAAATCTCGCTGTTATTTCCTTTGGTGCGAAGTTAACAAATACACGAAATATATCCGCCGGGAATCCAACAGTGAAAACTGGATCAAAGAGATTCGTTCAATAGCACTTAAATGTAACCGGCCTGACAGGATATTGTATTCTTTACGATGTATCTCGCAAGTATTAAAAGATTAATATTCATTTGTATTTCGTGCTAATGGATTTTTATTAAAATGTATGCTATTGCCCTACCTAATCGTTGTCGATGCGGGATAGGGTGTCTGAAATTAATATTTCAATTATGAACGAGCTATTTAGAAGTACTAATTGTTAAGGCAAAATTGAAGTATTTATTGCAAATCTGTTTATTAATGATCTCATCCTAATTCTTACTTCTTACTTCCTTCTATCCTACTAATATTATAATCGCGAAAGTTTGTCGGTATGGATGGATGGATGTTTGTTACTCTTTAAAGTAAAAACTACTGAATGGATTTTAATGAAGCTTAACAATAATATAACTTATACATCGGAATAACACATATATAATTTATTTTTGTTCTTTTTCGGGAACAGGAAGTACGCGAGTGAAACCGCGGGGCGCTGCTCGTAATATTATAAATGTTAAAGTAGGGATGTTTGTTACGCTTTCACGCGAAAACTGCTCGACCGATTATCATAAAAATTTGTATACATATTTTCCTACTAAAAGTAACATAGACACATAAAAAAAGAAATTTCTTTTTGCTAAGACTCAAAAAGAACACATTTCTATGAAGTTGTGCGCGCACCAAATATTGCCGCTGTATTATATAACCTAATTTCGTTTAGGTTATAATGTTAATGAATAAAATTTAACTTAAATTTAAATTAACAAATAACTACAATTGAATCCCATCATTAAACAAAGTCTATGCAAAACCTAAAGAAATGTTTTACATAAAGCATAATTATATTTGAAATATATGCGTGGAACAATAAAAAATGGAGTCCGTATTATACTAAAGTACTTATACGGCTCTAAAAGCGATTTCATTAAAGCAGAACCACACAAAACGCTTTGCCACCTGCTGTTAGAGGAGGTATTATAACCGGCGAGCGACAAATTAGAGGTTAGCTATGTGTAGATTGTCTACTTTTGTTCACTTTTGTTGTTTCATACTTTAAAGATATTTTATTTATCATTATTTGTGATTAGTTGACTCGCGACTTTATTATTATACCTTATTATATGGTATTAACATTTGGTTTAAGTGATTTAAAATTTTGATTAAACGCAACAAAATACTTAATCATTCTTGCTTAAACGCCACGTCAACTTAAAATCTTATAATTGTTGGTATATTTATATAACTGATTCAATTGTACCGTCGGATCTTGGTGGAAATTCATGTTTTAGCCACTAAAATGAAAAAAAAAAAAACTATGCTCTATTACATAATGATGACTTTGTCCATCGTCCAACCAGTCGTTTAGTTTGTAAATGTAATAATATAAAATAAATAGTGGATAAAATGTAAAAAAGTTTTCATTATAGTAGCTGAAACATGAATTTCCATCAAGGTTCGTCGGTACATTGAATCAGTTATATAAATGTACCAAGAATTATAAGACTTTTAAGTTGACGTTTCGTTTTTACTGTCGTGGCTAAAGTTTATTTAAACATTGAAATATACACTTGTATAATAAAGTGAAGTTTGATTTATCGCTGAAAGCTTTAAAGTGTTTCACGAACACTTACACGTCATCATATGAATGGTGTTTGTGTGTTAAGTTTCTAATTTGATTTGTATGACTTTACACATTTTTTTTCGAGGTGTATAATCCTCATGGACTATCCCGAGCGAAAGGGGGTGTGCAAGACTTTAACCTGCTAAAAGCACCCCGGTGTTTCTCGTCTAACCTATAGGCGGGGTACGGGGTACCCACTCTTGCATTCACCAGATCCCATGACTTTACACATAGTTGAATGGCTAAAATATTACTTCTGATTGTGAATGATTTTCACCAGACTACGGTAAATTCTTAATGAGGTTTTAGGTGTGTATCTATTTTCATATAATCGTTGTAAATGTTTTGATTCGTACGATTAGTATTTTTAAAAACTGGTCTCTATCGATTCGTTAATATAGAAACCCACTATAGGCTTCGTTTTAACAATCTTCAAAAAAGAGCTTAACTTTTAGGTAGTTAAAAGAGATATTTTAAAAACCAGAGATTTTCTACCCTATAATTTCTTTACATTTTTTTATGGTAGAGATATTTAAGATTAGAAATTATAGTAATACCTTATCTATATTTTTTTTAACATCAAACGCAACAAAAACTGTAATAGCAGTATGCCAACTCAAAATAAAAAGGTGAAACCATAACATATTTGAATATCTAACGATTGTCCGGCTAATTTTGAGCCGATTCTTAAAGGGACCTAGTTAGACATATTAGTAAATACTTTAATAGTAATAAAACGTATCCACTGGTAGGAGGTTCCCTGAAACCGAGTGATTCTATAATTAACCTATGCGGTGGGCAGATGCGGGTCACATGGTCTCAGAGTTTTAATCTTGCGAGGCAAGCAGGTTCCCCCGCGATGTTTTTCTCAGCCATAGGCGTCCAGGAATATTGATGTGCTTACACGGTCTGCCTCGAACTCAGATGGAAAACGTGTTGTAGATAGTTTACAATCATCATCATCAGCCTTTATTCGTTCGCTACTGAAAATATTAATTATGAAACTAGCTTATGCCAGCGACTTTAGTTTAAGTTAATTAATGCATGTATTTAAAGATTTAAAGAAGAGATAGTTTTATGTAATTTATGAAATAAAATATAAAAGTTTATTTACATACTTTGCTGTAAATATTTTTTTGTTATTTTAAGTTTTTTATTTGGTTTTTGTATTATAGCAATTTATATTATTTTTACCACGGACCTAAATATAACACTAAAAAACAAAAACACTTGAGTGAAAAGTTTTTAATAAATCATTTATTTATTATGTGTATGACGCTAGTCAGTACTGTTTAAATTTTAAAATATTTTGTTGATTACATCTAGTAGATTATCTAAGAACCAAACTTTTAAATAATGGTGTTTCGCATTCCTTAAAAAAAAATGCCGCTGGCGTGTTACTAAAATGAGCTAAAGCGACAGCGTCACTCCGTAGTTTCTTTTGAAAACTAAATGAACATCTTTTGCTACCTTTTTTTCTATTTTATGATTTAACGTAACACTTTAAATACATGAAACAATAAACAGTGCAATAGTACTTGACTATTACACCTTTCAGCAGGCGATAAGTGAACACCAAAATATTTTAAGCGACGAAGGTGACGATAACTTCTTCCTGTCTTTCGATTTCGATAAAACAATGCCTAAACACTGCCCAATAATATGCGTATATTAAATAGAAAATTTGTTTTCGTTGCCTGCTGGACATAAGCCTCTCTTAATGTGTTAGAAGTTACAACAAAAATGCTTTTACGGATTCAAGTAAAGCCGTATACAACGCGGTCCATTTTTTTTTACATTTTCGACATTTTAGATACAGCAACCGTGTCCTCTCAGTGAGATTAGAATGGCATTACAGTGGTTTACTGATAGTTTCACTAAGAGATGAAATGGACCACATATTATATAACGCCATAATCAACCGTTTTTAGGTTTCCGTAGCTAAATGCCAAAAGTTTTAATGAATACTTTCATCAAATATCATTTTTATGTAAGAGAGTAGTCTTTTTTAGCTCTTGCCGGCAACTTCTTCCTCGTTGATATTAATTTACTTAGATTAATGACATTATCATTATAGCCTATTATATCACACAGTGCTTTAGCTTAATGATGTTTTGTTGACAGTGGAAGATTACCACCCAGATCCAAACTTAATAACATTACGTTTTTATAATATATGTATGAATTTGATAAGAATAGTATATCACGGGTGAAGTTTTGAGAAGTAAAGGTGTATATTATCCTCAGTTCCGGAACTGGGTGGACTCGGGCGTCGCGCGGGCTGCTCCAGCGCCTTCTCTGCCCCTTCGCCAGCTGCTCATCATGATCCAGGTAAGTCCTATAGAAACTCTTTTATGTAACTTCCTTTCTTCCAGCTTGAAGTATCCTCCGGTACACCACGTATTTTGGACTGAAGCAGATCAACGAAACGCTTGTTACATTTAAATTACCTTGTCTTATATTCGAAGAGGCCTTAGTAAACAAACCAGGATAGTTGCCAGTCTCTTGGGTTCAACACAAATAAACCAACATAAACAATAACTAAAAGTAAAATTAGGTACATAAATACATAGATCTAAGTTACATAAATTCATTTACGTATCTATAACATTTTATAACCGCACTTCAAAGAGGGGAGTTTGATCTCTTTACCTCGCTATCCTAGTTTTTCTGTAACAACAAAATATAAGTTGTCCTCTATGTGTGACATGGCTAAATTTATTTTACTAGACATTGTATAAGTAGCTTTAAATATGCAATGTGTTGGAGAGCAAAAGAAGTAGGCCTCATGCTGATCCGACGACTGAACTGAGTTTAGTGATAACAAAAAGCGAAAATATACGGTCGAAATCAGAAACGCCTTCTTTGAAGTCATTTAAAAGATTCATAAATTAAAATAATAATAAGTGTTAATTTAATTAAAAGTAATTCAAATGGATAAAATTTAAATTTAAAACAAAATCGATTCTTTGAATTTTGAGATACGTCGCGGTCGCAAAAATCGACTGCTTGACATAGGGATTAAATTTTCATTGAACGCCAACACGATATCCCGCCAGGTGCACCAAACTAGGACCGTCCCCTGGAGGAACATATTCGTCCCATCTGGCTGTGGATCGATGACGAGCAAAACGAAAATCTGTGGAAGACCTTCGTCTTCCCCGAATACAGCTAGTTTCTATATAAACAAACTTTTCATATAGTTACAATAATTATTTGTTGATTTTCCGGTTTTGTGTTTACTTACAAATAAAGCTAAAACTATTTTTAGTCTAAGATCCGAGATTAGAAAAATATACCCTCATCTGTTAAATGAAACAATTTTTATAAGCTGATTTCAATATCATGAACTTATAAAAACAACATCTGCCATCATAAGCCTGCTGCAATTAATAATAAGTAACATAATAGTAGTAGTATTACTTAGATATTTATAGTCTTACGTTATATTTGGTGTAAATTATAATTCTTATAGTCACAACTCATTCGGAAACTGACAACGCAGTGGACTAATAAAGACAGACATTATCAGTAAAATTACTAGTGCTGTGACGTGTCACTAGTTCTAATAAGTATTGCATAACGAACATGCCTGCACAAACAGATAAGTCACAATAGACTAACATTATTATGTAAGATTTTAATGAGGCTCCAGTAGAGACATGAAGTACCGCTCCCGGCTCCACTATATTTGAAGTTTTTCTATTGTTCCACTGGGCACCGCCTGATTTATTGAAAATACAAACTATAACGCATATGAGTTGCATATGCGAGTGGCCAGTGATTGGTCGTCTTGGCGTTCGTTGAGGGAGGCCGATGATGATGAAAATGTTCGGTATATACAATTACTTTGTAGATCCGTATCCTTGCGTAATGTGTAATGTTTGCTCTACAAAGTCTATCCGATATCGATAAGTTTGTAGATATACCATGTAGCTTGTATGTTATCCTTAAAAATATATAATAATACTAAATTGGGTCGTTAAAGATTATATCGTTATAGATAAGATAAACGTGCAATTCTTGTATTTATCGTTCAGGATTTCCCAAAAGAATCTGCTACTCTAGAATCCCTCACTCCGCTCAGGATCCAAAAGCGTCCTCACCGTAAAAATATTATTTTGCCGCCTTATAACAACAATCGACTATTTAAACCCAGCAGACAGTCCCTTATAGGGATGATACTTTACTGTTTTATATTTCTAAGATGTAGCAATAGCAATACTCGATGAGTATTTCCTAACCTATAAAATGACTTTTGTTAAAAGGGATATCTCTATTTAATTAACAACTCGCTAGCCATCCGTAATACCGTCGCAATTGTAGGAAAATCTATAAATATGTCGTGTAATGTTTTCTTGTTCAAGTTTGAATTAAGAATTTCATATGTATTTTATTTCGTAGCCAAAAAATGTACACTGACCTTATGTGCACACGTTTTGTACGCAAAACAAATATCTAATTTAAAACAACCGCCGCGTAATCTAATCATATTTTTGGTAGAATTCGTGGCAAAAACTTGTACGTATTAAATTATAGCCTTTGAAGTGTTAATTGTACAAACATCTGTTTAATGCTAACATTGATAAAAGAACTTTCCGCTGGCATTGCGTAATTCTCTCCCTCACTGGAATAAAATACAATACAAAGAGAATAAACAAAGTTATGAAACTGTAAGAGATCTCTTTAATACCTTGACGGTGTAACTTCTTTCAGTTGGTTAAGTAATTAATTCTTTTGTCGGCCCCTTTGAATAAATCACTTTTAAGTCAACTTGAACATTATAGAAGTTGTCTTTTAAATTTTAAATTTCATTTTCAATGATTCATGATATCTCGGTGTCGCGTCACTTACGTCGTTTGTAATTTAAAGTACTTTAGTGACAGTTTAAATATTATACCGATAAGATTTGAGCGAATTGAAATATTGTTTAAGTTCATTTAAGGCTATTTGAAAGAATTGTAGAATAATAGTATTTCATAAAGCTGAGAGTTGTGGGTTTGTTTTAGTTTAGTTTCTAGAAAGATCAGTAAAGATTTCAATCTCCCTAAAGCGAAAATAGCATCCATAGTAGATGACCTGCCGTAGAAGATGGCACCCTAAGAAGAAGAAAGATCAGACGGATGGATTTTATAATCAATGGAGAATTGCTTCCATGAAGAATTGCTGCGCAGTGAGGATTCAAGACGGGGGACACATAGCTCGAAGCTCTAGTCACAGACAAACTCGAACTCTGAACTGATTTTTTTTACCACCAGATTTTTATTTGCCTATTTTAATGCCTATATAATTACATATAGAAGTAGTATTACTTTTCGGGATTATTTGGGGAGATCAAGAAGTTGCGTGGCGGCCATCTCTGCCCACGTACTTCCGCATCTGATCTTCCGCTGTGTCACAGTAGCGGATGTTTACTCATAGTCATAGGCGATATAATGGCCGTAATATAACACACCCAAAACTATTTTAAGTAAATAAAATCTTTTATAAAATAACATAATGAAAAAGGCAATAATTTGATAGGACTACAAGTTAAAACAAGATTGTGTTATATTATTGAATATTGTTTTACAATTTGCTTACGAATAGCGACCAAGATTTGTGTCTTTATTTAGAATTTAACTGTGTCTAATTGGTGTTTGTTTAATTTTAGTTTCGAAGTTTATTTAGATAAAAGAAGTCCTATTTTTTTATTTTTCTAGAAAGTTGGCCAAATATCGATATCATCTAAAATATTTCACCTCGGTGAACTAACATAATTTTAATAAACACTTTTGTTTACAACTTACATGATAATACAAAAAAGGAATTAGGTCCAATTGATTTAAAGTTATGTTCAAATAAAAGGAAAAATGTTTCGTAAAGTGATTTTATTAAATCTACCGAACCTTGGGAATAAAGTATACGCCTCAGGCTGTTCAAGGGTAATAAATCAGTCGTAATGCAAATTGGGGGATCAGAAACGAGTATGTTTTTTGTTGGTATCGCTGGTGGGTCTATGGAAGCGTAATTCACTTTCATACAACAATGTGTTATGCTTAAAGATGTCTGCGTTCCTTTCATTCAAACAATTTCCATAATGTTTATAAATATATGCTAGACTAGCAGCGCCCCTTTGTTTCTCCGGCGTTCTTCCCATTCCCGTGGGAGTACAGGGATAAATAATTATAGCCTATGTGTGATTCTGGTATATAAGCTAAATTATTGTAAAGTTTCATTAAAATCCATTCAGTAGTTTTTACGTGAAAGAGTAGCAAACATCCATACTCACAAACTTTTACGTTTATAATATTAGTAAGATTATAGTTTTATCATAATTACCAGATAGAATTGTGAACCACAAATACCAGAATTTGAAAATGAAATACCAGAAGTGGAAGCATATTACCGGATAGAATTGTAATGTGACCTACAAATTGTTCAGTAATTTAACCAACCAGTGATCTGTGTGCCCTTTCGACCAATCAGAGCGCAGAGTTGCAAGACATTTTTAAATATTTAAAGTCACCTTTAACATCAACGGTTATAAACGACTACAAAGTATTGACAGTATAGTATTAAATTTAACTTTCTCATACAAAACACTATGTGTATGCTCAATGTCCGCAACCCATCTCCATCCACTGCTTCTGTCTTCCCAAACCAACTAAAATTTAAAGAGCAGTCCTTATGATTTTCAGAAGAAATTATGATTTACCTTCTAGATTATATTGTGTCACCATAACTAATAACCAAAAAGCAACGCCGTCGGAGGTCGCTTTACGCTAATAACAGATTATCTTTTAAATACAAATACAATTGAACATAATATGTGGAATGTATTTAAATATAAATCTTTTAAATCAAATGACAATAAAATTGGCATAAACAATATTAAACGGAGTATATTTAAGTAAACGTGTTGAAGCAATTCATAATGTACACCTCAGTCGCCAAACAAATATTAAGTATTTCTGTATTTCATAAACCCAAGTTTCTATCCGCAATAAACACGTCGCGTGGTACCGCTAGAGAACAACTTTCACGTGCTGTTGGAAAAATTTCAAAACTAGCTTTTAGTTTTTAAGAGACGAGAATCTCCTCAGTGGATTAGCCGCGTTAGATTTTACAATAATAACTCCACTCGTAACTTCGTACACGCTTTTTACCTTTTAATTAAAATTGCTCTTTCGTTTCATAATTTTGCCAGGTTAAAGTTGTAATAAATGGGGAGAAAAATGTTAGTTTATGTAATATTAAAAGCGTCCCGTGGTTGCACTCTGGTTATTACAATATAGTCAAAGGATGTTGGTGCAACCTATGTTGTTGTGGCTGTGGTGTGGACCCTACGTGGGTTCGTGGTCATATTTGTGAATATTTTTCATGATTATTAATTTAAACTAATGTCTGTCATAAAATGAATTATTAATTTGAAAGCTGAATGAATATAAAGTATTAAAATACTTCATTTTATACACAAAAAATAAATCAATCGTCATTGATTAGGTCATAGATTATCAATAATTTACAATAATCTCTCTAATATAAAGTCTAATCTTGCCAAAACGTTATCTATGTCATTAGAGTATTGTAAGTAATAGTTACATTAAAAAAAGTAAAGTATCAACCAATATGCTTGCCACTGCTTGGCACAGGTCTCCTCTCCGCAAAATGAGGCGAGGAGAGGTATTGAGGCATAATTCACCGATGCGCTGGCCCAATGCGGGTTGGTGAACTTCACATACCTTCAAAGACTGTCAATCTAAGCAGGCATTCCTCGCGATATTTTCTTTCACCGTGCGGAAGGTTTTTAGAAATTAAAAAAAAAAACCATTTAATGCACCACAGGGGTTAGGATCGAATCCGGTACCTCTCGCTTAGAAGACCGGGCCCATACCCACTGCACCACCGTCGCTCACAATACTTACATGTCTGTTTTAAGTTTTATAATATACCCTATAACGCCATATATAATCAACAGGTAATCAGTCATATTAACGCTTATATTATACACGACCACATGCTACCGCAAACCGTACATATCCATAAGCTCAATATTTGTCACCGTGTAAACAAATGCTAAATTGTTTTCAATGTACTTGTGAATTCCAATTTGTAGCTATCGAAATCAATTCATATGTTATATTGTGATTTGTTGACTAAATGTTGACTAAAACTGTTTAGATATCCGCCCCATTAGTAGGCCGTAACTTATTAACTATTATCGAGAAAGGTAGTTTTTGCAGAACTTTGGGGGCACTACCGTTACCCCAGATTGGGACTGCTTTTTCTGCACATCTAATTCGTATATTTAAGTACTTATATGTTTTAAGATAAAAGTCAAATTAATAACTCTGAGTTCTGACGATGATAATCAGCAAATATATGACTCTTATTGGGAATAACGATTTTTTTTAAACTGACATAAAACACTAAAGCTATTTTCGTATCCGATGCCAGAAGGCCGTGAGGTCGAGGACTACACGGCTGGTAGAGGAAACACCCACCCTAAAACCTTTAGGTGTTAACCATCAAATCATCTTCTTACGGCCTTAGGGCCTTCTCACTCTTCCAAAAGTGTGAAGGCCCTAAGGCCAACAGCATAGATCATTCCGAAAAACACTACTTCAGTAGATGGCGTTGTTTAGCAACACTATAGTACCTAGCAAAGATCGGAATAACAAATACCGTAAATTAAGAAACATTCGTTCAGGTGAAAAAATTGTTGATATGAAAACATTTCTTATTTTGCCTTGGCAGTAAAATTGACTCGTCACGACTGTGTCGTGATGTTCTTACTACGGTGCCGCTTTTCACTTCTTTGTTTATTCCATTTATAGATTTTATATTAATTATTATCAATGCAAATATTCGCAAACACGTTTCATATTTAAGTTGTTTGAATTAGTATAGATATCTTTATATTAGTATAAATCAAAAGCATTCACCGCACAAACCGCGGCTGCAGTTTATCAGGCGCTTTCTTTATTTCCGCTGAGCCCTCGCTAAACAATGTCTGAAGCGGTATTTCAAGTACAGTGGCAAGCGAAAGTGTGATTATATGTATTTTTTAAAAATTGTTACTAAATACAAAAATATATGTGTATTGAGATTGTTTTAACTTTTAAGGCTATATATTTGTGATTAAAGTTTTCAAAATGGTCTCAAAGAGGGGCAATATTTTCCATTGAAATGGATTCTTAATACGGTATTAACTACAAGAGCTTGTTGGTGTAACAATATAATATTTAAATAAATCATCAATTATAATGAAACAACTTTTACGGATTTTATCGCGGTTTATTTAGTTTTTTACAAGGGCTTGTATGAAATTCGCGTAAACATAAGAAAACAATATGTAAATCATCCATTTTACGTCTTTTAGTTATTATTTGAAAAAAAAATATCTGCTATAATAACAATAGGACTACATCTAAGACGACACCACGTCAATCTGGTTCCGAGGTGAGTTATAGAAGAGTTTGTATTACGGGTACCAGACAACGAAAATATATTTAATACCTTATTACTTATTTAAGACTTTTATAATATTATGGCACACATATTTAATATATATTCATCTCGACTCGGGAATACAGAATACTTTTCTTTCCTGGGTAGGATTTAAACCCACTAGATATCTACGGCTTGAGCGCTAACGTTAACTATTGAAAGATCGTCAAAAATTATTTCCATCATATTTTATCACATCACATCTGCCTTATATTAATAATAGCAGCTTCCGAAACTTTATCTGTGTTATAATTACATTTGATTCGATTAAATGTTAAAAATCCACGCGCGCCGCGAGTGTATTACCGTGCGTCGGATATTAAACATACATTTTAAAATTATGTCGCGATCTTTTTGTCGTGGCGAGTATCCACTTACTATTAAATAGCAAACTTTATGGTTATCGCATCATTATCATCACCATCAGCTCGAATTTGTCCATTGCTTTTATCCCTATATTTATAGCCTTTTTCAACAAAAGTCGGTATTCAGATAATCTCTTATTAAAGTATGTCAGTCTGTCTCCCTCAGTTTTTTTTTAAAATTAAACTTCTAATCCTTAGATAAATCCTGTATTGGAAGTGTCTTATATACTACCATTACCATAACCACTAGTCACTACCATTGGACATTAATTCTTCGGCGTATCTGACCGTCTCTTGCATTACGTACTTACCTTTTGCGTGATATCTAATGAGTTCTCTGAGATATCTGAAAATATGCGCACACAATTAACACGTGCATTACGAATTTATATAAAAAGATATTTATGTAATACGTATCATTAGGTTAAATTAACTTGCAATTACAAACATTTAAACTAACATTTGAATTTGTGATTTATATAAAATGATGCAATTATTTTAAGTTGAATCACGTAACTTACACTTATACTAAGTTATTTTCTAATTCATTGTACGTACAAATTCCAAAGCCAATTTCTTGTTAGCGTTAAGTACAGTCGTCTTAGTATATTCGCAATAAAAATATCTAGGTTGTGTTAAGATATGTATGAATGTCACTCTTTTATAGAAACACGCACCAAACATTCTGTTGGCTTATTACTAACTTAGGAAGTTATTTTAATGTAGGTACAGCATTTTTCTTAGCAAGGATAGTCAATGGGAAGATATTTAAAGCGCGTAGGCTGCCGTCGCACCTTTACCCATAAATATGAATACATAATCGACTTCTATAGCTTGCGGTGAAAACTTTTTGTTCTTTATACCCGACATCGAGAACACTCATAGATTTTATGATCAGATGGAATTTTACAAGGCATAAAGTTTATTGAGACATTCAAAGGTATGTCATATTTTATACTTATGACCTTTTAGATATAATATTAAAATTTGTAAAATTTTTGAATTAATTATAACGTTATGTCAGTTTAATTTTATACTTGAATGTTAACTGTGTAATTCAATTTAGTTTTTTTTCGAGAAACTCTTAAAAGCCGCTTCTACGATTATAACATTTCTGGTAAAAAAAAATTATATTCAAGGGTTCATATTTGATATTTATTTCCGTGAATGAGGTAGGGATATATAGCGTTTTTAGCCTCTAATATCCGTTCTGCGGTTTGTCTCACACGAAAGACAGGATCGGAGGGAACGCAACTGGTGGTCTATTTTGGTAGTATAATGCCCATACGTTCCCCACGAAATGTGTAAGAAATTTCACGTAGGCACTTAAATGCGGCTGCGTAACTGTTTAACAAACCGTAGCAATTTTTATAACAAGGTGATTGATAGACGGATTCGAATTGCAGGACAATGAAAAGTAATATAGGTGTATCATTCTGTATAAATAAATACATAAATAGTAGGTATAATCAATTTTATTATTATTTAATATTATGACGGAAACAGATCAAAATTGAAATATAAAACCAAAATGTCGACCTACTGGCCATTCTTTGTACTTGTAAATTCAGATTACTTAATTAAATATACTAATTATATTTTTTTACAAGTCTCATTCGAATATATATAACATATACTTAGAATTTAAAGTCTAATAACGACTTCGAAACTATCTTACTAACAATATAAACGATAGCGAATATTCGTATATATGGATGTTTGTTATTATTTCACAGAAAAACGACTTATTAAATTTTGGAAATAAACAATAATGTAGCTTAACTAACACTAGCAATCAACCATACAGGTAGGTAGAGATGCTTGCTACGCGAGAACTACTCAACCGATCTTTGTACACATATAGTGTCTTAATAAATAAAAACGAAGTTCCTTCAGCTAAAAAGAAAGGTATTATACACTACTCGCTTGTGTATGCGACTGTCGCGTCTCATTTAACGCTTTTATTTCACGCACTTTTTTCCACGGATTTTTTCGTACGGTTTTACTATCACATTTTTTTCAGTTCGGTCGCGCAGGAAAATCCCTTTCCCCTCTAAGCCTGCCGCAAGGAACTTCGTTCCAATAAATATTCTCGGAAGTACTAGAATTAACATAGGGTACTTTATTAAAAAGGATTTTTTTGGCTAACGCGGGTGAAGCCGCCGCTAGTAGACTATAATTTATAAATATATTGCGTGGATTGTCCAAATTCTGATCTTGGGCAGTCTCGGGCTACTAACTTATAAAATCATACTTTAGTTTCATGAAAGTATTCCTATATATATTTTTGGAATCTAGCTAATAATGTAGACCTATTTCTGTTCCAGATTTCATGCTTAACGATATACGAAATACTTGTTACCCAATACCGTATCAAAATTCTTGCACGCAAGCTCACCTACGTCGGGTCAAAGCCTTTATTCGTTGACAAAATATTGAGGAAACGGTACTCTGGAATTCGCCATTACAGCCTCACTCGACTCTTTATCGTATAGGATTATTCGATACTTTGACCCGATATTATTTCCCCTTGAGGAAAACAAGCTTTCTTATCTTTATTCACTTAAAACGGGGGCCTGCTGATTATTGGCCACGTGATTTGGATTTGTACCGATCGTTTTCTTGTTAATAACTTAATTTTAATGTAAAATGGTGGCCGCGGCTGAGTCAGTATGGATGATTTGTTTTTAAAGGTCTAGACTTAAAAAAATGGATGATATTGGTCGCCTGTTATAGGTATGTGAAATATAAGTGAAAAAATATATTTTCATCAATGCATCAATATTTATTTAGTAAACGTGTGTGTTTTGTTAGCAATCTGAAATAAAGTTAAAAATATAAAATACATTTTATGCGATAGTTTTTTTTAATGTTCGACAGGCAAACTGGCAGAAGTGCCACCCGATGTTTAATGGCCGACGTCGTCCAGGCAACTCATAAGTAGTAACTGATAATAAAAATTTTATTTCCAATTATTGTAAATAGCTTTATTGGTGAAATTTTGATATGGACGAGAAATGAAAGTTAGTGTTTTGATAAGTAGGAATTCTATAATACTGTATCGATTTAAAAGTTAATAAAATGTACCAAAACCTTATTATTCATTTTAATATTATTAAAATTTAAATTAATGGTGTGATAGTGTGAATATCATATTATATCTAGGTATTATTTAAAGAAAACCATGATATTTACCACGCTTTTCATTTTTATTTCATGGAGCTCAATATTTCGACATTTTCGTTTAACCTAAATACATATTATATGTGTTAATAGTTGATTTTAATTAACAGTAGATGCCGTTTATATAATGTTACGGAACTCTACGCCATTTTCCGAGACGCTCTCGTTGATCGGTTTTCTTTTATGTTTAATATCTCGTTTCATAATCAGTCATTATTGCCGTCCGTCTGTTTATCTCATTTAATTATCTCTAAGACGATCCGCTGTCGGCCGTTTCATAAAATCCAGGAATTCTTTGTCGGTGTTATTGAAAGTATTTTGCTCTTAATTATCGCGGTCAGGGTTAGCAATCTGAGCGGTAATGTTGTGGCATCCATCTATTATAATTATCAAGAGTTGATATTTCGCTTTAGATCGCACAGATACGAAAATATCATGATCACCTAAAGCAAGCGACTGAGGAAATTTCATTTTAATTTAGCTTATAAATAGCTTATAATAAAAATTATTTAGCTTAAAATAAAGCTTAATTTACGACGTTTAAGCAATCTTCATCACTTAGATAATCTCAAATACGTTTATATCCATATCATTCGAGTGATTAGATCAGATTTGTATTTTACTTAGCTTTCCTTGCCATAGTTTATAAATGAAAATAAGTTATCTGCAAGTTAGTAAGTAAAATAACTAAACTCATCATTATCATTTCAACCTTTATTCGTCCACTCTTGAACATAGGCCTCGCTTTATGAACGCCGAAACGCCCGTCCCCTGTCACATGTGTGTGACGGAGATAGTCTTCCAACTTGGATAATGGTCGACTACACTAATTCGTCTACCTAAATGCGGTCCCATTCTTGGCCCATCGGATATCCGTTCGACGACAGAGTGCGTGATTAGCCCACTGCCATTTAGTGATTCTTCAGCGTACTGGTTCTTCCTATAACGTTTGTACTCCGACAGAGGTCTTTGTTTTGAACCTATCTGCTAAAGAAACATCCAGCATGACCTCATAGAACGTTGACCTACGGCAAACTTTAAGAGCAGTCGTAAATTTTATTTCGAGGCCACGTTTCTGCCCCGTAGGTCATTGCGGCTAGGCTGCCTGAACGCTACCCATCCCAATTGAATCCTACCGGCTTCCCTCTCGAAATATTATCGGCACAGCTATGCCCACTTAGCAAAATTTTCACTTACACGTACGTTTACACGTACTTAACCAATTATAAGTAACTGACCGACCAACTTACGACGTCAGCGGAGTTAACACGCTAGCCATAAAAGTATTTTACAACGTATTCTGAGATGTATTAAAAAAAATGAAATTTATTTTATAAAGCACTAGCTTTTTCTTGCAGTTTCATTATAAGTTCATTTCATCGATGTATTTTTGCTCTGTAACAATAAGTAAAAATATATCATCATAATCATCAGCCTCTATCCGTCTCCTACTGAACACAAGCCTAATTCAATTAAAAATATAAGTATATATTTTATAAAATTATACAATTTATAATACAAAAGTAATCATTATTAAAAATACTCTTTTCAATGATAAAAATCCCGCATAATTACGAGTATGTAGAGAAGTATAAACGAGCGTAGCATATAAAACTATCTACGCAGTACGTACATAAAATCTTGAATTAAAATAAACAAACAAGAGATACGGCGTTCATTATTTCTGTTCACTCCAGCTTCATAGCGTGAAGGATTATGTACTTGAACAACGTACTTATGTAAATGGTCCCCTATAATGTCTTCACCGTAGTCAGCGCATCGGAAGAGCGTGTTAAGTGGTCGTGCGAACTATGTACTATCAAATTATACCAACCGTTAAATTACTAATAAACAACTTTGATACTTAGAGATATTTTACTTCTAAACAAGAACTTATTGTAAATTTTATGAAGTTCGATTTTTGCGTTAAACGATCTACAAATAAGTCAACACTCAAGTGATCAGTATAAACAGATCACGTGGTCCCTTTTTTAGGTGGTCAGTTTACTTGATGGTTAGTGATAGCGTCATCTGTAGACACCGACTACCCTAGAAGATTAGCAAGTTCGCTGCCCGCCTAATATGAGTAGGTAGTCTTGAAGGTCCTTAAGTCGTATCGGCTCAAAACACCGTAGGTGGTAGTTATTTCCATATACTAGTGAAACTTGTTTATTCAGTTTTTTATGCATCGTATTCATTGATAAACACGCGAATGAATTTCGATAAAATATTTTTCATTAACGTATTTCTATATTAACGCGATTCGAATTTATTGAATAAAGGAAACTAAATTTTATTTGTGAAATGGCGAGTAATATGATTTTTAAATTCTCGATTTTTCTGCCACTTTAAAACTATGATGGCCATCAGAGGACTAAGAGTTCCGAGTCCTTATCTAATAAAATTATCATAAGTAAATTTGTCACGTGTGAGTCAAGGCTTTTTTTTGACCAAGCCGGGAAAACGGATTACCTCTGGTTTTGCCAAACCAGTTACAAGCTGGGGTCCCGGCTGTTGCTTCCTGCTGCCGACTCCCTTCCCTTTTAGGCTACAGGATTAAAGCCGAACAGACCACACGTGGCGTGTGGTCTGTTCGGCTGCGGAAGGCGAACAAAAGAAAGCCCTCTCCGAGCGGTAGGCGTCTCACGTCTCACTCCTCGATAATCGATATTAAATATTGTAACGACATAGATACGATGTTACTCACTAGTAATATAGCTTTCTTTAAAGGTGGAATAATTTATTAAATCGGTCCAGTAGATTCCAAGCCTATTCAATGCAAAAGAAAAAAGAATAAAATCAAAGTCAAAGTCAATTTTTTTATTCAAAATAGTACAATCAAAGTATCTTTATTTCTTATATCTTTTATTTTTTATATCTTAATTCTTTATATGTTTTTTTTCTTCGTAATATTAGTGTAAATATAGATAAATTTAATAAATGCACCTGAGTATTGTTAAAAAATAGGTTCGCGGCGCGGTGTATAGACATATCACGGTGTAGTGTGGTGGTGGGGTAGGTAGCTATAGCTAACTTTTAAAATCACGTTCACAGAAACCATAAATATGCTCAAAAATAAAATGTTCCAAATTCAGATATGAAACGTGACAAGGTTCACGTGACCAGACGGACTGCACTAGATGAGCTTCTCCCTTTACCTTTCATCTTGCAATTATTGTTTTTTGTTCTCTTAATTAAGGTGTATTTTTGATTGTTTCGTGTGCCTGCTTCTGCGTAGCTAAAACAAGCTACCCTAAAAATGCTTTGATATTATCGCGACTTTAATCTTTACTTCTCCCTTAGTTACTGGCACGTGCTAAAATAAGGTAAAGAGCATGCTTGTATACTTGGGGAAAAAGGCTTGTGTGTGCTAATAGAGATCCGTGTCAATAAAACTGGCCTTTTGGTGGATACCTAGTATAAATACCACTTCAAGGAGGCTGTTGTGTGGTGAATATCTTTTCCGCGATGGCTGGTCTAATTTCTATTCGTTGTTATGGTAGTTATGTATTTAGAGCCAGTGTAATATTTTTTAAGGGTCTTACTTCTTTGCACTAAAGTTTTAGTTCATAATATAGAAAAGTTTGATATGAAGTCCATGTGAAGGCGTAAAGCGACCTATATGTTATTTTTGTCGATTCCCAAATCATAAATCTTTAAATTCAGTTATGAGTTACGACGTAAATTGACCCAGTTATTTTTGTATTTATTTCTAAGAAGTCTTAGGATATTTGCAAAACAAAAGAATAATTACAGCGACGCTAAGATTTGTCGAAAATAACTTTCACAGATAAGTAGTTAGTTGTGTTATTATCCAAAAACTAATAATATTTATTTATACTTTATTCAATGACAGATTGTTAAAGCAACTTATCATAATAATTAACACTTATAAATTAACACTTATACACAGGTCTCTTGAAGATATTTTTGCTGGCAAACCTAACGGCATGAAAAAAAATTATATAAAAATATACTCCAATTGTTTATTTGTTAATGCTATTTATTGGAAATCATTTTTTTTAAATTAATTTTAATGGTAAGTTAAACATATAGACTGATGATTATGATGGCGTAAATTAGTAAATAATAACATCGTCGAAACTGAATTATTAAAACCGTTTTACTATATCTTCGAAAGGACCCTACATTATAAGTTTACTCTTGCCGCGGCTTTAGACTTGTAAGTTGAATGTTACGAATTAAGTAACTATATGTATTATAGTAATTACTGACTAAAAACTTAATAAATTCTAACTTATTGAAATCCTGCTTTATTCCTAATAAAATTCTGTCATAATAGCAGGACATTGCTGCCTTGTTTCATATAATATGTTCACTTCACTACAAACGGAGGCGTCAAATAAATTTTGCAAATACATTGTTGCCAGAAATATAAACTTGAAAAGTAGTTTATATTGTGTCCATCCTTATTGCTTTACAACCGGAAAATAATAAATCAGTGTTACCGTAATGATAGTTTAAAGATGTAAGTTGGTTTTATTTTTAATTTGTTTCCAGATTGTTTTAACCCTTGACGTAGGTAGTCCAAGCGGGCTCGTATCATCGTGGGTTTTTCTTTTAAATAGAATGCTAAATAGTTAAGACATTTGCTTACACTCTGAGGCCCCTGTAGTCCGGGGGCCCCGTATCATTGTTACGGCTGATAGAGCGGTAGCTACGCCTTTGATGGTTACTGACTTTTTTTAAATTTGACATATGAACAAACCAAGGCCCGAACTGTGTCATTGGTATTTAAAAATATACTTGTGATTATTTTAAAAATCTACTGTCTCGTTGTTTTGAATGCTGGAAATCTGAACTTACATCATATTATGTTAAACTATTTCAACGCGGGTTTAGGTGTACATGTTTTTATGATCATTACTCATTGGAGTATAGACTCATGTTTATTATAGAAAAAGGGGTATTTTACATGAAAATGGAACAAACAATATAACATAATATATCAACTGGATCCCACTGTTTTCCCTCCTCGCTCTCAGTTTCGAAAATATTCTTCCTTATTATTTGGGCTAGCAAATGGAAAAAAGAATTTCTCAAATACGACTGTTAGTTCCGGAGATTAGTGCGATCAAACAAATAGACTCTTAAGCTGTATTATATTACATCTCTTATATAACAATATATTAAAGCTAAAGAACCAGGTAAAATATAAACCCCATTCGCCCGCTCTTTGCTTACTTCGTTTTACATAAAAAGCTATTAAAGTTTATCACAGGCAAAAAGATCGAAACGGCGAGCAAAAAACTGGTTATGTAACGGCGAAATGCGCTTACCGTATTAACAGTTTTTGCATTATGTGCCATAATTCTGTAACATGCTTCAAATGTATGAAAACTATTCGTGAAATTTTCATTATAAAGCACAAATATGTTGTTCATATTTGTGCTTCATAATGAAAATTCAGCTTACTAGATTAATTTATGTCTCTTTTCTCGTTATGAAACTTAGCATATTTGTTTCGTAATTTTTCTCTTCAAGTCGTATTTTTATACGGTCTTATTTAATCTAGTTGATTAAAAGCCATACTCTATCATCGTCATTATAAGCAGGTATTTGTCGATTGCAGGACACATGCAACAATGAATGCTTCGCCGACCGATCCTTCGAACCTTATTATGGTCAATATTAGCTCTTATTATTTATGTGGTAAGTCAGTTTTGAGAGCTACAGACAGCCGACGGTAAGCAATGAGGATCGTTTATTTTTTATATCATTGGTCAAAGATATCAACAACGGTAGTTGACACCTCTTTGAAATCAGTTACATCAATATTATTAGGTGATTGATGTTGTTATTTATTTCCTTCTTTATTTTCGTTATTTGCACCCACAGATTTATAAATAAATACAGATGGAGCATGCTGAACACGCGATTGACGCCACCAAAGCAAATACAAATTCAAAAGCGAACACAATCTAAAAGACGTTTAGAGTACGACGAGTATGTCAAGCCCTTGCGAGCGCTTTATAATTTGTATTTGCTTTGAAGCATGACTCAGGTGTTCGGCATGCTCCATCTGTCTTTATTTATAAATCTCTGATTTGCACCTATAAAAATAAAAACAAAACAGGTTGTTTTGTTTTAAACAAGCGATTAAATTTGTTAATGAACACCTGTACAATTATTGCATAAGAAAAAGTGTACAAAGTATCGAAAACCACATCTTACACTTTCACAAAGTAGCTCATAAAATACGGTGCTGTTAAAGTAAATTGTTGTTTAGACGAGGAATTGATTTTTCAGCGAACATAAGAGTAACGACGGTTCTTATCTGAAATATTATGTTTTAGAAAGACGGTAAGTCGGTGCTCGGAGATGGTTTTACGATCGAGCGTGCTCTCAATGTATCATCCAGTCATCGAACATCCGTGTCTAGTCTTTGTGCGGAATGTTATCTGTGGCTGTCGTAAAAGAATCGTAAATGGCGACTTGATCATTTTTGTTTGAGGTCGAATTGAAATTACTAGTTAATGTTGTTGGAATTTTATTTAACTTCTTAGATTTTTTTTTAGATAATTGCTGAATATAAATTTTAAAAATTTTGCCCTAGGATAAGAAACAACAATGGATATGAAATAAATTATGAAAATGTTATAATGAAGCAACTTTTACGGATTTTATGGCGGTTTATTTTGATTGTTACATGCCCGAAGTTTCGGATAGTTTACAGCAATGATAGACTATATAATATGATACATTATGATAGAAAAACTATGCTAATTTAAAATATTATCTATTCAAAGAAATTTATAATTTTGAAATTGTACAAAAACAAAGAAGCTAATATAAATATACTAAGCAAAAAAGAAAGCACTAATTACATTACACAAGAACTCTGTTCCTGCGCTAATAGGCTTATATAGTAGCGGTTGCATTTTAAGCCACAAATTGATCAGTTCCAGGAAATTGAACGACGATCTTCGAACCTATTGAGAGACAGATTTGAAAGGCCACCAACGAAATACGCCTGAGTAGTAGCTTCTCCTAGTTCAACAGGGTGGTGGAAATCAAGTTTATTGTGAGAGGCCTGTGGCTAACTCAAGGAATAAGGGTCTGGTGATTACGAATTTAAGTCAACATTATATACGCAGAATTTAAAAAAATGCTTAAACTACTGAATAGAAAATAATATATGTAGCTTGTACATCAGAATAACTCATATATTTTTGTACCTGAACATGTCAACAGCCGCTTGCCCTAGGAAGGAAGGAGCCCATGTTTTCCAACAGTGTAGGAAAACATCGTAAAGAAATTTGCATGCCTGATGAGATTGAATATATCTGTAAAGGTAGGTGAAATTCAACTACCTTGGCCAGCGCATTGGTTCACTAGGGTCCAAAACTCGCCTTGCCTGATTTCAAGAAGTTCCCAACAGTTGGCCATATTATGAAAAAAAAAACAAAGAGTAGAATAAAAAAGTTGATACATGTTAATGTTGAGAAGGGGTGATGATGATGAATCAATATGACGCTATCACTCTCCCAACTTTATTGCTCTTGTTTTTATGTAAAAATAACAGAGAAGGTAAACATTTTTAATGAATGCACTATTCATTATAGCTGCAGGGCGCACGCGGCCAATTTACCGTTATAAATAAAATTCACGGGCTGCCCCGAACCAATATTAGTCACTTTATTTTGTTGAATTTGCTATTCGTTGAAACGGCAAAACAAATATTACAAGTTTAATATATTTTATACAACATATCGGAACTGTTAGGTAGATTTCATTGAAACGTTAACATGGTAAAAGGCACACGCGCTGTATACTATGAGCTAAATTGCATTTCACACGTCCTGAACACTATCGCCATAGTTGTCTATAAAAATAACAGGGAAGGTAAACCTTTTCAATGGGTGCAGTATCCATTAAACCTGCAGGGCTCACGTGGCCAATTTACTGTTATGAATAAATCGTGGACCGCTCCAAACCAGCAATTTGCGCAGCCCTGGCCACGGTTTCAGCTTTATTATTTCCCCACTTCATATTTTGGGCGTTTATTAATGATTTTGTAATTGGACTGTCGCTGGCATTCGCTTTCGCGATTACGGTGAGTTATTATACCGGGATTAAAAATAGTACATCAAATGTGAGAGATCTATACCAGTTTGTATGTGAGATTGTTGTTTATTCGGTAAATTAATAAGATTTTTTTTAAATATAAAAAGATAAATGATCCTTAGTTCTAATACAATAAAAATTTGTATTAAATATTATAGTAATAAGTGATTGCTAGCTCACTTTATTAATCTGTTAGCATTCATCTAAAACATCATATTTATCACAAGCAGCGTCCCGCAGTTTCACCCACGTACTTCCCATTCCCATGGGATTACGCGGATAAATTATAGCCTATGTGTTATTCTGATGTACAAATTATCCAACTGTAAAGTTTCATAATAATCCATTCAATAGTTTTAGCGTGAAAGAGTAACAAGCATCCATTCAACCATTCATACTAAAATTAGTAGGATTATGAAACTTTTTCCGTCTACTCCTGCATATTCGTTTCAATGAACTCCAAGATGTTTATTCTCCCGAAGAATTTTATTTGGTATTAAAAATCCGCATTTGTATTAAAAGTCCAGAGTGAATTCGTCCATTTTAAGTATTTATTAATATACTAGTAGCGCCACAAAGTTGCCGTAAACTAAACATTATGTGATACTGAACTGCGAATCTCTTTCGAATCAACTTAAAAACAAAAAAAACATCACAATCGGCAAAGCCGTTGAGTATACTTATATATAAATATTTTAAATATTTATTCAGATATGTACGACTACGAGGAAATGGAGCATTACGAGTAGGTAAATGATGTTGTGTTGAAGACGCAAACTTGAGTCTCTTTGGGCTAAAGCTGGAATAAGTTAAGTTTGGAAATCCTCAACGTACGGAGATACGAGTTGATTGTGGCACGTCCACGTTTGTAGTCAATATATAGTGCCGCAGCAATGTCATTTACATAGCAATGAATAAAATTGAGCCATTGATGTGCAGAATAAACGAAGCAAGAGGAATCCTTCCGACTCGTGTACTCTGAACAAATTTAGTTGTAGAAAAACAAAAGTATTATACCCGAATACTCAAACGCAACTCGGGAGCTAAGAGCCTAGCCAAAATGCTATTAAGAAAGCGTAAGCGAAGTTCGAAATGATAAAATGTATAGGATGGACCACGTGATTAAGCGCGGCCTTATGTCAATCCCATACATTTTATTACTTTCAAACTTCGCTAACGCTTTCTTAATGGCATTTTGTTTAGGCATTTAAGCAGGAGATTACACATTGATGACATATGGATTTAAGGCATGCTTAGTAGTTTGAGGAGCACCCAATTATTTAAGTGGCGTTTGAGAATTCGGGCGTTAAACAATACTTTAATTTAAATAACACGATTTCCATTCCATTTGATTAAAGAAGTTCTAAAAAGGACTTTAGCAACCTGATCTTGGTTTTAAGTAAGTACAAACTATAACCGCTTACCAGCACGTACAATAACTACTCAAATGAGCAATTAAATGGTAAACCGTGAAAGTCCCTTTATTAGTTTCAGAGTGTAAAAACATGGTACATTCAAGTTTTTCCATTAACACATGCTACAAAAAGTAAGAAAGTTCTGTCCTAAAATAAGAACCCGGTGTGAAGTAAAAACAGGGTGCGACTGAAAAATTTGTTCCAAACTTATTACTGAGTGTGAAGTGTATAAAGCTGTTCTTTTATCTATATAATGCCAGTAAGCTTCCAAATATTATACAAGTTTTATAACGGTAAAATTTAGTTTGGGGTTTGGGATTTTTGATAACGAATAATTCAAGATAATTAATTTTAAATGCAATTATTTTGACGATAAATTAATGTCCTATTCTTTAATTTATAAAGCTGAAGATTTTGTTTGTTTGAACGCGCTAATATTCAGGAAGTATTGGTCGGATTTGAATAATTGTTTCATTGTAAGATAGGCTATTTATGGAAGAAGGTTATAGGCTGTATATTATCCCGCAAAAATACCGCTGTAAATCTTAGTCAACGCAGGCAAAGCTGCGGGTAAGAGCTAGTTAGGTTATATAGGTTAACGCTTATTTAAACTATAATATTAAAAGTGCTAAACTGGTTGTGTGTAAAGTGAACCTTGTGCTGTATATTACAACATATGTTTTCAGTCCTTTCATTGTATCCATTTATGTGTATTCAATTAAAATTTCCAATAGAATTCTGTTGTCATTTTTACTTCTCACAAATTCAGAGGTCGTAAAGGCAAGTGGAGGGAAGCCGGCAGGTAACTGGGTCAAGGATGAAACGAATATTAGCTCGTAAAGTAGCAGGCGAGGCATTAAGATGGCAAGATATATTTGACAGAGTCAGAGATATTTTACAAGGTCTTAAACAGCGTGTTTCACTATTCATTTCGATGTTCACTTGTTCGAGCTCTCTTATCTATTTCTCTTCATCGTCTGAACTATTGATAAGGATTTGACTGTTCACCTTCAGGCCAAAGCTATCGATTGACTGCTGAAGGGTACGCTGAACTCGCTGCATTCGATTAGCTCGGCTACTGAATTTTGATGGCCCGTACCTGAAGTAGAGGTCGCAGATTACTGTCTCGTCACGTTAAATATACGTAAATAATTTGTATTATAGACAAAGAATCCATACTAGGTCATGAATCTTTCATCATCATCATCTTCCCAGCCATTATTATTCCCATTCATTTGGGTTCGGCCTTATATGTCTTGTGCCTCCATTCTGGCCTCATACTTCGCGCGTCACTCCACACTCCTCCATATCTCTCCTTATCTCGTCCAACCATCTCTTCTTCGGTCTTCCCCTTCCCCTATCCACTTCCACCCGCATCTCCATTACCCTACATAAGGTCTTTATAAATTTTATAATCGACGGGCAGCGTCATGCATTTTCACCCGTGTACTTCCCAGTCCCGTAGGAGTATGGGGATAAACTATAGCCTATTTGTTATTCTGATGTGTAATCTATGTTAGTGTAAAGTTTCATCAAAATCCATTCAGTAGTTTTTGCGTGAAAGAATATTAAACAAAAATCCATACATTCTTACAAACTTTTGCGTTCATTATTTTATTAGGATTAATAAAATTTAATTATTTTCCTAGTTCACAAGTTCTTATTAAATTAACACAAGCCTGCGTTGACGCGGTGTCATTGTTCATCGAATGATCACAAAACCGACAACTTGATATAAGCAAATATGTAGGTCGGTTTGTCGCCAACTAGCCACGATGTCATCTTTACCGTTACGCCACACTGGTCGTGTCTTCATATTAATAAATTATTATGTAACCATTGTATGGTGATACTGGTGATACTATAGGTCTTGATTCTTCAGCTCTGTTTTAATGATTTAGTAAGTATATAATATAAGAATTTGGAATTAAAACATTATAACCATAATTTTTGTATACCAGCTCACAGGCTGTGAGCCTATGATAAAAAAATATCATTATCTATAATCAAAATCTTAACATAAGTTCTTCGGAAACTTTTCACGGGATTTTTTTAAATTATATTGACGTGGTGTAAAAAAACATCCATAGATATTATCCTTTAGTTTTCTCTTCACTACTTTATCTCTTGCCTAAACTTTAGACTAATATTATAAATGTGAAAGTGGGAATGTTTGTTACGTTTTACGCGAAAACTACTCAACCGATCATCATAAAACTTGGTGCACATATTCTCGGAGGTACTAAAAGCAACAAAGGATACTTTTTATTAAAAAACAATTGTAAATGCGGGCGAAGCTGCGGGCAACAGCTAGTTATAAATAAATAAATAAATCTTGTGTTGAAGACCAAGATAAACTTCGGGTTGCTGAGCCAGCGGAGTAGTAGTGGAGTACTGTTATAATCATACTAGCAGCGCCCCTCTGTTTCACCCGCGTAGGTTCTTCCCATTCCCGGGAGTACGGGGGTAAATCATAACATGTGTGCTATTCTGATGATTGTAAAATTTCAAAAATAATCCATTTAGTCGTCTTTACGTGAAAGAGTTACAAACATCCATACTTCATCGTCATAGCTTTAATAAATTAATACTAACAATGAATAAAATATGGCCGGTTAATCAGAGTTGACGCATGCCAAGATTTACGGTCTCATCTGCGTGTATCTTTGTACCGGGCTTCATTTCATGGCGAAAAAACTAGACAACTAAATATACGGCTCCATTTATTCACAAGTCACATTACTTTCTTACTATCAAATTACTGGTGGGGGAACAGTGGTGTGGCACTAGCTCGCCTATATTGTGAACTATCCTGCTAGTCTCTACATCTCAGGATAGGTAACACATGAATATTATCCTTTTTTTTATAGCAAAGGAGGGCAAACGAACAGCCAAAGCATTGCAACTATCGACGCCTATTAACATCCACACAACCAAAGGCTATGCAGATGCGTTGTCCTTTCCTTTAATGGGCAATCGGAAACTCACAAACCGCACGAAACGCGACAGCATAACTGTCACTTTTTACCGGTATTATGTGAGCGAGAGGTACCACCCCGTCGTACCGGCCCAATTCGACTACAAAGCAGCAGGGCACTACCTCTTTACATATATTATTTATCAAGGATAGTTTTAGCTAAACTTATCTTATCTGCCACTTTGACTTTATTTACACATGACATTTATAAAGCTGATGGGGAACCCAATTTGGGGCTGTTATTTACTTGTATATTGGTATAATGGTGTATCAGTTATTCTGAGGGTATCCTACATACAATATTCAGCACGCAACACCTAAATAAACTGCTCCAATGATTCTTCGTGGGTCAACCATCAGAATATGTAATGTAATTTAACAATGATAAAACCACAATTAGCGTTTGATTTTGTGTACATTACATGCAAATTGCAATTAATCTTGAGAGGTGCTTAGTGTAGTATTGAGAAGGTTTTTTGTTTTAATTGTGAACTCAGGTCTAAAGAGGCATGCATGATTAGGTACATGATGATATGTCATCAATCATCATGATTTTTTTTTTTTTTTTTTTTTTTCGGTTGGATCTATGCTAATGGTCCTAGTGACCGTTATGCGTCATCGGAAATGGGGTGATCCGGTTGGATCATCCTATGACGTTAAAAATTTGGGGGGTTGCCCTCCGCCATGTTCATGGCGTCGGGTTTGTACCTAACTTGGTCAGCTACGGTCGACTGGTTTGGAACGGGTGACGTTAGAAACCTATCGTGAGGGCCGGCCCTCCCCTCCCCCGGTAGCGGGGGAGGCGGGTCAAGCGCGGGACCCGAGCAAGCTGCCGATAGCAGAGTGCTATCGGTGATTACACGGTCTATATTGGTGTCGACTCGTAGCTGATCTGAGCCTATGCTGTCGCGGTTGATCCGGATCAACTGGTCAACGGAGTGTAGGGTTCGACGTCGCATACGACCCCGGGGCCCATGCGGTGTGAATGTGTGCCTAACACCGGCTGTGTTATGTCTGAGTGTGTGTTGTAGCTTACGTCGCGCTTCAGCGTCGCGCTTTAACAGTTCTGTGATTTTATCAACAGGATCGGTTATGACATTCTTAGGTAACCTAGACTTATTAGGTGCTAAGCTATCGGGGGTGATCATCATGAGCTGTCACTAATGAGCGCAGAGGTTTTACCAGTGTAAGAGATATTAAAATATCAAAATTTCAACAACGCCACCTCGATGTCTGAAAATCCAAAATGACTTTATTTTTAAGGCAAATCTTACCTTTCGCGACCACTATATGGAATCACCTATGCCAATTCCTAAGCTATTTCGGAATCGATACAAGTTAGGGACCTTTAAGAAAAGACCCGGCAAGGCCCTGCTTATCCACTAGTATAGCGGGAGTCTATGGATGTCGTGCTGTCATGCCACCAGATGAATCGACTATCCGTTTGCCACTTCTTCTATTAAAAGTGCGCTATATGTGACGCTCTCATCTGCATAAGCACAACCATCTTGCATATGTCTAGCGAGAAGAAAGAAGGTCATGCTCTTTCTTTACTTAAAACGACACCTAAGATTTTTAATAGGAAATTTTAAGATAATCCCATCCCAAACGACTTTTTAAGATAATCCCATGGGATACTGAAGACTAGCTCACTCGAGAGTGACCTTCATCTGGCAACGGTTAACATCATGTAAACATCATAATATATGTGAATAGGTAACGGTAACCACACATTTCTACTGACATGACGTCCCGTCCATCTGTCTGTATATCAGCACAGTATGTGACAGAATTTTCAATTAAACCTAAACTGTGGAGTATAAAACACAAGTACCGCTCTATAACACCCCGGCAATCGCTAAAGGTTTTACTATTCGATGAAACCGAATATTCCCGTAGCTATCCATTGCTCAATCCGACTGGAAGCCAACTGTTTTTTTTTATTGTACCACGATTTATTTTATCGAAATATCCGCCTTACAGTTCGTTAGCTTTGGGAAAATTTATTAATATGGCCATTTTGTTTTCAGGTAAGCCCAATTTTGTTAACACAATCCCCTGTATTATGAACGAGGTAAGTGAAATTTTAATTTATTTTACGGTGCAAATATTCTAAATAATGAAAAACTTCATGAAAATTGCTTGTGCATGACCGTTTTTTTTAATCTATATTCAACATGTTTTATTATTACTAAAATAGTATTATATATCTGCATGGGCTTTATTTTAGCGATTAATTTCTTAGAAAAAGCGTATCTGAGATCTAGAATAGCGGATAACCTTTGTATTTCCTAGCATCTATCCTGTACCTAAAATTTGACACGCTTGGATAGTCCGTGTCAAGGACAATGAGATTAAATCCATGAATAATTAGAAGTCTGCTAATGACATAAAATATCTTCTAATATTTAGGCGAATATCGCTTATTATAATGAAACATCATTTGCGTATTACATAGCACCATATTATTATTTTTTTGTGTATGACGATGGTTGTTGTAAAGTATCAGAAGAGCAGCGTATTTAAGTATCTTAATAAACCATTGTTGGTGTTTTTTTGTAAAAAAAAAAGATCAAAATGATACTTAGGTCGTGGTTCAAGACACATCTAGACGAGCTCTGAGCGCGAGAATATGCATAGATGAGGAGACGCCCCTCTTTTTGTGTTCCTTTACGTCTTGTGATTTTTTGCCGTCCGACTCAAAGAGTCTCGCATACTTTACAAGTGCAACGCTTGCAATCACATCTCACTTTTTGTGCTTAACGAAGAAACTTGTTTTTTGTACAAAAAATCTAAATGGTAGTAAATAATGCATGATTAAATCTTATGACAGGTATCTGCAATTTATAAAGTTTTAGCCACATTTCTTTTCGTATTCAGGTAATACAATGTATATATTTTTTATTAACTAATTGCATGTTTGTGTGTTTTGTTTTTATCTTTTCAGCTTCATAGTATATAATATCAACAGTCCCTCCCACAAAGTGGCAGTAACATGATGGTCAAGACAAGCTATACATATTCAGGAGATTCGTGAAGAGCTCTTGTCTGCTTGTCTTGTTATTAGTGTGGTTAATTAAGCTCTGCATTTACAATGACATCTGCGAGTTAACTCTACAACCTAAGTGCGTCGTTCCTTATGTGAGCAATAGTTTATTTCGTAGTCCTGTTTACATTAATTATACTTTATATAATATATACGTTTCTTTCGGCAAGCTTTGCCTTATTTCGGCAATAGGAGCGCCCCGTGGTTTCTCCCGCCTAATTCTCATTCCCGTGGGAGAACGCGGATTAATTATAACCTATGTGTTATTCTGATGCATAACTGAATGAATGAAGATATATTATTGTAAAGTTTCAATAAAATCCATTCAGTTGTTTTTACGTAAAAGAGTAACAAACATCCAACATCCAAACTCACAAAATTTCGCGCTTACAATATTAGTAGGATTAGTAGGATGAAGAGCAATATCAATGTAATTGCTGGCACCATGCTTGCCATCTTCATATTTTTTTTTTTTTTTTTGGAATCCTGCCCACTTACTATCGACTGGCTCGTTCTTCTAATCTTTGCCTATCCTACTGAAGTAAAAACAAAAAATCAAAACACATAATATAATAACTAACACCATGTTAGGTTCTACCACTTTAGGTTCTACTCTTATAAATTTCATTGCTTTGCACGGGTCAAAACACTCCTTCTGTTGGGCCATAGTTCACCTATTTTACTTGCCACCTTGGTGCATATCGTTTTCTTTATAACTAGTGATACAACGTTTGCACTCTTCGATAGTAATATGATAAAAAAAATTGAAAAATCTTTGAGGAGCCTTCCATTAAGAAAAGAAATTTTACAAAAATAATTTGTAAAATAATAACTACCTTGTAACTTTGAACAACTTTTGTACACAACGATCCTTAAAACCTAGTATTTAATGCATGAAGCTGTGACCGAAATAATAGTACATATTTGTATTACGAAATAATCCAATTCTGGAAAGCCATAGTGAAATCAGCTCTGGCGTTACTTCTCGCTGCGGTGGGCCACTGTCAAATTGGCAGGATGACATAACGCCGTGTTAAAAGCGACGAACTAAATCTCTAATCGCCATTTGCAGTTGTTTTCAAGTCGTAATAGTGGTGCTTTAGATAAAGAATGGCGCTTTAATTCAAATTCTTTATTCAAAATTGTACCAACAAAATGCGGTACCTGATAAACGCCAATTCAATCTACCGGTTCCAAAGCTAACCCAACGAGAATCAAAGGCGAAACAAACTCATGGAATGCGTATTGTTCGTCCTTTCGTAAAGCACTATCCTTTTTGTTACTTATGTAAAGCACCTTCACTGTGTTTTGGTAAAAAGTATGTGCCTAGAGATCTAAATTGAGCTTTAAAATGGGACAGACAAAATGTCAGTGGATGCATTAACTTAATGAGGGACTAGATCCCGTATCAGCCAGTTTGTCTGTAAGTAGCTTGTTTCTATTCATCATCAGTATCTTCCCCATTACTGTTGGATCTGAAGACGAATCCACTCATTAAGACCTACTACTGTACAGACTACTGAGCTCTCTATCAATAATTTTATCTATGTTGATATACTATGAAGCTATTTTTTCAAGTAGTAGGTAGGTACTTTACAGTACCTGGGTCATATAAATCGTATTTGAGTCTCTCTACCTAAACTTTAACTGGTTATCTTGTTATTTTAAAGAGAGTTATGTTAAGCACTGGACGGCCAATGGCTGTTCATGATGATAAATAATAAATATTATATTGTTATCTTATGTTAACGCGAATTTCACTCATTATAATGAATTTTACGGATTTTATCGCGGTTTATTTAGTTTTTTTTTTTATGAGCCCGACGTTTCGGATAATTTACAGCAACCATGTTCACGTAAACCGCGTTAAATCCGTAAAAGTTTGTTTCGTTATAATGAATAAATGTTATGTATAAATATAAACTAACAATCACACTTCGTTAACCCAACCCCGTGGTAAGTTCTTAAGAATTTACCACGGGTACTAAGAACGGAAAGAAACCATACTTGGCAAATGTCTAGATTTATCATACAAATTATCTACACTGGCGGGATTCGAAGACGCTACCGCTGTGTAAATTATCCAGTAGCCTGAACACTCAACCAACCGGCCACCAAAATGATGATAATACTGTGCTACTCCCATCCCACCATACCTGGTTTGAACATGTTGCTTGAACCGGTTAACGCACAGAGGTCGTTCTCCAAACTAGTCGGTTACAAGTGTTCGGGAACACTCGAGTTTCTTCTCGAAAACAATTCCAGAATTTTAGAAGAATTCAATAAAATAAAATCGTAGTAATAATGAAATTGTTTTTGTATTTTTACATAATATATATAAAGTGGATTTCATGGATGTCTATTGGATCCGGTCGCATAGTCAATCTTTTTCATTGCAAGTCATATTTAGACTTTGTCCGTCGACACAATATTCCCTTTTAATGAACGCTAAGTTTGCCGATTGTACACTTCAGTGCTTGAAAATATCTTCAAGGTATAATTCGACCAATCCTGGATCGACTCTCTTCACTCCAGAACCTTATTGACAACCAAACCTATTGTTCCTATCTTTCATACCTTACTTAAAATTTTATATATAAAAAATACCAATTTAAATTAATTTGTTAACACCGACTTTTTATTTGTTAACTTTATTCGACCACTCAAACAGGAGGCAGTGAAATATACTAATCCATAATCCCCAAATCATCTACATGACATAAGGGTCAATTTGACCTTTAATAAGGACCCAATGATTATATCACGCGGCGGCAAATTATTATCTTTCTGGATGTCATTGGGCGGCTCGTAAAAGACCCACTACGCTTATATTAGGGTAATCCCCGATCTCGGCCGTGTTAAACGACTTTAGAGATGGGAGACCTCATTTAGTAGGTTGTAACGACAAAAATATGTTCACAGGACAAGCTTCAAGCTTGTACTAGCCTGTCGTGATGGGAAGTGTTTAACTGTTCCACCACAGGGACAGGATCGAACCATACTTTTTTTTAAATTATTGAAGTGAAACTTCTTTAGAATCGTTGTGATTTCAAACGGGATGCAACGGAAAAAACGACAGGTAAGAGACACAAATACAAAAGAGCAAATGTCGGTGTGTGTGTATATTGCAGACTGTTTAATACTTGCTTGTATTTGAGCATTTAACATGTGTTTCACTTCTATCGTGTGTGAATCGCACTCACACCTGTTTTTTTCTTTTTTTATTGGACGCTTTTACACCACGTCAATCTGGTCCCGTGCTAAGTTTCCGAAGAACTTGTGTTACAGGTACCAGACAATGGAAATACTGTATATATTTACTTAATACGTTTTTATTAATACATATATTTAAGATTTTTATTACTTATATAATAGACAAATTTAATACACAGCCAGGAACACAGAAAACTTTTTGTTCCCTGATGAGATTCGAACCCGCTACTTCCAGCTTGAGCGCCAACGCGCTAACCACTGAGCCACAGAGGTCGTCTATTTGGTAGGCTAACAATGCACTTACTAATCCTCTGATGTAGCGGGGTGTCTATGAGTATCGCTATCACTTACTATCAGGTGAGCCGACAGGTCGTTTGCCCCCTCTTCTATATACAAAAAAAAACTTGACAAAGGGGCGTAGCCTCTTGATGTGCCGATGTGGAACCGCGCTCTTATATTACGTAAAATATTTTATTAATTTTTTTCTTTGTTCCTTCAATCGGGGACGATTATTTCATTCGGTAAAGTTAACTCCTTAAATTCGGCTATAAATATTATATTTATAACTTAAAAGCTTCGATTCCCTTAAAGCAACGAAATCCTTGTTTTTTAAACAGGAATTCAAGAATGCGACATAATTTGTTTTTGATTTGGATGTTACATAATAAAAAATATCAAAACAGAGATTTTCTTAGACATAAATTATAAATCGAACCAGATATATTTGTTTCTTTATAGTCGATTGATGTTGCTTTAAAACTATGATATAGTGTATAAAGATGATTTATTTATTACTTTATTATTTACTTGTTATATTTATTATTTATGGAAAGCATATAACGTCCGAGGAGTTAAGAACTGGATGTAAGGGCGGGCAATCTTATTACCGCTCCTGGCATATAAACTACGCAGGGCCAATCCTATTTCGACCTTTGCTCATCTCTACGTTTTATATTCTAAGATCCCGCCGCTATATTCCGAGAGTACTTTTTGATCAGATTTTATTTAAATGAAAGTTTGTGCACATATTGTTGCAACCTAATAGGATCTTATTTAGAATTTTTATAAAGAAGAAACCTCTTTTTCAGACACTATTTATTTCTATTTTAATTTATATATCTATGTTTAATATAAAATTACAATCAGCAATTCATTATGAAATGAGTATAAAAATATGTAAATTAAAGATTACGAATTATTGAAGTTACTTTTATAGAATTCTTTGACAATTATTGACTCCCTTTACTTAATATTATACATGTGAAAGTAGGGATGGATGTTTCTAACGCTTTCAAGCGAAATATTCTAAACCGATCATCATGAACTTTTTATACATATTCTCAGAGAAGAATAGAATAGTAGTAACAGGACACGTTAAAAGAAAGGATTTTTTTTTAACGCGGGCGAAACCGCGGGCAACAGCAAGTATAATATAAAAAGAAACTAAAGAATTTATATTAAGTAATTAATATTTTTAACTTTAACTTATCTATCTAATACGAATGCAACTTAATAGAACCTTACAAAGGACGTATAATTTATCTTAAAAAGGTCTCTGAATAGTGAGTAATAATCTTGCACATATGATTTCGGCGGGATCTCAGACTATTAGAGCCTTTCAGCGCTGCTGCACGCTGCAAGGATTCTAGAAAATACTCCCGCTCTTTCTGTGCGCATGCGTTGTCGGCTACCCATCCCTTTCTAGCGAATTGCGCGGCAGTCTCTATTGCGCATTGGACCGCGCCACGCGAGAAACGCGGCCGCCATCAAAACAATTACACGATGATCGCTGACTTGCCACCGTCGCGACCGATGGAACACCAACTCTATAGCCACGAGCGTGACCGCAACACCTGCCACGCAAACGGTACTGCTGTTTGTTATTGTTCGAATGTTGTATGCGAGCCTATGACGTAGTAAGTACACACCGCGCCGAAATCAGATAAGTTCAATTTTTAAACAAACCAAATCACGCCGAACGAAATAAAGCCAATTATCTTTTGAATATATTCCCCGTGACCTTTCTTTTGACTACAAATTGCGTGCGCATTTTCATCAATCGCGATTTGAATATAAATAATGCACGGTAGCATTTGCGTAGGTTTACTACGTCATACGTTCATTCATGGTTGTCCCATGGGTGTAACACGTCGGTAACATCCGATCTTTCTGGTAGAGAATAAGCAATGCGACGTGAAAAGGAAAGGTCGTAAAATGCCGGAAGAGGTCGTAAGGGGGTTCGTGACGGAGACCCGGTCCCCGCGACTTGTTGCGTTTCTACTCAAATGGCGTTTACGATCTATGTCGTATTGTGACGATTTATGTAAAGCATACCGTCGATATGTTCCGCAGAACAAAGTTTGAACACAAGATATATGAAATTAAATGTGTATCTTTAACACATTTTATCTTGAATGAAATTTGTTTACTTTATGATAAAGATTTTCGCGCCAGTCGGCTTAAGTTGGACGAGAAGCCGAGATCGATCGTCTTTGCAGTCATTGAATGAGGCTCGGCTTTGACACTGGACAATGCGGTCAAATAATGATTGCCTTTAAATGAAAATTCATTTTATGAGAATAGCGTAAACTTACCTATTGTTATAAATGTATAAGTTTAGTTTATTGCACGTTTGTTAAACAATCACGTCGAAACGATTAAAACGAAAGGATTACAATTTGAAATACCGTTTTTAATGTCTTAATAAGGTTGCAAAGAATAGTCATTGACTAAAAGTATTTTGAGATTTGACACATTTAAAATTCTTTGTGGACAAATTGGCGGGCTACCAGCACCTCGACATATAGGTGTATCATATTAGGTACTTTGATCCTTTTAAAAAGATAATCCTTTAATACGTTTGAAAATTGTCTTTATTGTCATGAAGTTAATGTTCATTTCAATTGTCGGTACTGCATCAGTTTTGTAGACAGACAAGTAAATTTAGGAAGGTCGCCCGGGTCGCCGTGACCTACACGCGTCCGGAATATTTGGTATTATGAGTGCGGGCAACATTCGTAAATCCTCTCCTGTAATCGGTTTATGAGAATGTTGTACGGTGCAAGGGTGTACGGAACAAGGGTTATCTTGTTCGTAAGTCATAAACACATTTTCGATAAACTCCTTTTGACGACCTCTGTGGCTCAGTGATTAGCACGTTAGCGCACAAGCCGGAGGTAGCGAGTTCGAATCTCGCACGGGACCAGCATGCCGTGGTGTAAAAGCGTCCATAGATATTATTATTATTATTATAAACCAGACCATTTGCATTGTTAGGTAATGTTGGACCTTCACAAAATGGCTACAGTTTTGGTAGTCCGTCGTTGTCGTCACAGTCGCTAAAAGTCGTTTAGGGTCTTTGCTTTTTAATTTATAATTTCTGTTTTTAAATAATCATGACTTACACGATCACGGACATGATTCTATAAGCTATGAAATAAAATGGCATAAATTCTAGAAAGAATTCCCTATTGATCTTAATTTGTATGAAAAGAGATTATGCACAGCCTTGCTACCTTTTAACGAAATAATAGTAATTCCTTCTAAGATAATGACGTGGTACTTGTTAGCTACCGAACAAAAATAAATATAAGTTAATTGTACGTGGAAATGCGTGGGTGGTTCGGCATTTGAAGTTGGTTTGAACTTTTGCTTTAAAGGTCGAAGCAAGTATCACTGGCGAGTTAAACAAAAACCCACGCTTTTTACTAACAAGATTATAATTATTTAAAAATATTTTTTTGTTTAAAACCCTTACTCGTTCTTAATTGATGGACGTTAGATATTTTGTTGTCTGAACAAAATCTCTGACAATATAGATTAGTATAACAATAAGGAAAATTATAATTTTACCTCCTATGATGTATTAGAAAAAGGAATTTGGTTGTAACCCACAAGATTTTTCTCAAAATGCTTTGTACTACACAACCCTAATAGTGATTACTATCATAAGTAATTTAGCCTTACGAAATTCGACACATTCATAGGCTTGATACGTAAATAATTTAACCGCTTTTATACAAAGAATATAAATTAATTATATTATTTTGGGTACATATGCAGTTACCAGTTATTTTATAATTTTCACGAATTTCACTAATCACAATGAAACAACTTTTACGTATTTTATCGCGGTTTATGTAACATACAACAAATAAAACATAACAAATCAAAATGATTTCTTAAGAGTTGTTTTGGTAAAACTTTGCAGGCAAAAAATGTGATTTAGTTACCTATAATTTTTTTAAGCATCTAAACCGGTAATGGAAAGCATTTAGCGCATTAAAAGAAACGTAGACCCATAGTTAAAAAAAAAACTTTGATAGTGTGCGAAGCTAACTCAGAGTGCATTGGGATAGCGTTAGTGAACTACGGTACACTCTACTCGCCTTTGGAGAAGATTGTGCCCAGCTGTGGGACATTTGTAGGTCGCTAAAGCTAACATGCGTACTTTTATTAAAAAGGTGTCTAGTATAAACTCATTATGAGTAATATTAAAACAAGACCATCATCATCATTGATGCCTGCTGAACATAGGCCTCCCTCAATGAACGCCAAGACGACAGATCCCTAACAAACAAGCCTCTAATGAATAATATTAGAACTGTTCGTTGTTTAATATGTTTTCATATTTTGTGTAAAAACAGAAAAAGTTTCGCTGGAAAAGTTCCAAATCCTTTGTCTAATGAACTAAGAGGCATCATGTTGAGTTTGCCAGTACTACAGCCCGCACGACTCAGTTCATGCTCCTCTACTTTATTATTGCAATAAAATACTGTCTTTACGTGCGTTCCAAAAAGAGAAATTATTTAGATATAATAAGAGTTTTTTCTGGTAGAGTAATAATTAAACTTAAGAAATCATTCATGTTACCGATATCACGCGAAGAATATGCACGTTGAAGTGGCATTATGGGCTGGTCACACACTCAGAAGAACGGATGGCCAATGGGCCAATAAGGTTCAAGAGTGGAGGCCGCGTTTAGGTAGACGAAGTGTTGGTCGGCCATTAACCAGATGGGAAGACGATCTCCGTGCAGTGGCAGGTCCGCGTCGGATGCGAGTTGCAAGGGACCGGTCGTCTTGGCGTTGGACGGATAAAGGCTGATGATGATGAATCATTCATGTTAAAATATAATCAAGTTATCAAAGTTGTATGGAATAATGTATGGTCTCTTAACTACGGTTACTAAAAATAGTCTTCATTCAATTGAAACATTTGCCCTTCTCAGTTGGATGGCAATTTCATTAGTCGATCTTTAGCTAACCAAGATAGTTAATTAAGATTCACTGATGTATCAAGAATGCCCTTTTATACGTGGTTAAGATTTTTCATTAATGTATACGTCTATTTGTACTAAATGAATTTATTGACTGTTATGTCAATTAGTGTTCTGAACAAGAGGATAATATTTTTTTTAATATTTAACATTCATATATAATTAAACGTGGGATAAGAATACTTAAATTCAATTTTATGTATATATATAATATATCTTGAGTAGGTACTATAAAATTAAGCTCTATTATGAGAAGTTTGTATTTATTATTGTTATAAATAAGATGTGTAACATGTGATGTAACACATCTCATTTATACACAAGTAATAATAGATGTAGTGATTATTATTATAATCACATATCGTAAAGCGACATGTCTGACGATAGGTTCTGGATTTTGAATCACGCAATTTGTGTGATAACATATTATACCATATTTAATTGTTTGCAAAAATAAGAGAGTTAGAGTAAGTAGTAACTCTCTTGTCTTGTAAACAATCAAATGTTATCGTTGTTGTTCTACGAAAGGTACAAAACTAATAGAATTAGTTATATCGTAAATTCGTAGTAATAGTATAGAGTGGTTTTCAAATATAGCAATCGATAAAAATAACGTCGATTCTAGAAATACCCCACAAAGAATCTAGAACACAATCGTCTGTCCAATCGAGAGCCAAATACTTTCAGGAAATTAAAACGTGTCGTTGCCCGTTTTAAAATTAAAATTCAGCAGTTTTATATTCAAGTAATTTTTTCATATTTTCTTACTGAGATTAAAGATTGTTGATGCTATAAAAATAATGATTCAATGTTTTTGTTGTTTTTGTTTGTTTTAATGATTCTATCTTTCAAGTTCATGTATATTTTAGATATTCTTCTATTAATTAATTATGATTCTTATACTAAGTAGAACTTAAACTAAGTAGAACCAGCAAGGCGGTGAGTTATTTTACTTCCAATTGTAGTGTTAGCGTTTATCTGGATTGAACTAATGTGTTCTGGCACAATAGACTATTCCGGATACCACATCCACTCAATTTATTTCACCTCAGTTGCAATAATCAGCCCTGTATCCAATAAACCTTTGGTGTCGGCATCGACCACACAACTTATAGACTCCTAATGTTTGATTTTTCGTATTAAATGCATTCTGGCAACTAGCTGGGGTGAGACGAAAGGGGTTGCAATGCTGTGATTAGCTAATTCTATATCATACATTACCAATCACGGAACGTTAAAAAGATATGCATATATTTCGCTATGGGTAAGAATGAGACGATACGATAGTTTGAGTACATTGTTTAAGGCTTACATCGGAACTATAAGTCAGATGTGTCACCAGAACCCGTTCCCCTGTTATTAGGAGTCTATGGGTTATGTGGTCGATGGGTGTCGGTGATGTTTCGGTGTACATTTAGAAGTGGCTCAGTAAATGACATTGGATTTAGATGCGAATTGGCTTCGTTACGTTAATCATGTGTGAGAATTTAATTGAAACCTGTAACCCCCACACGCACATCTATCAGCCAGTCTCTATCTAGAATGACGGTGTATATCCCATCATTCGCGTGACTGATAGTCAGGATTGATTAAAGATGTATTTCGCTATGATACAGGTGTGTCGATAAATAATCTATTAAATATATTGCAATTGAGCGACGGTGGTCCCGTGGTGAACGGACTCGGCCTCTTAGCGAGAGGTTCCGGGTTCGATCCTGACCTGTCGTGTGCGCCTTGAAATGGGTTTTTTTTAATTTCTAAGTGCACACGAGACCATCGTTCGCTCACCGGTGAAGAAAACATCGTGAGGAAACCTGCATGCCTGTTGAGATTAACTCTTTAAAGGTATGTGAAGTTCACCAACCTGTGTCATAAACATCGGTGAACTACGGCCAATTACCCTCCTCCCCTGATTTCGAAGATAAGACCCGTCCCAGCAGTGGGACATATTATAAGGGTTGATACTTAACTTTTTTTGTAGGCAAAATCGAACGTAATTGTTACTATTATATAATGTTACAATTCTTTCCCCTTTATTGTATCAGTTTTTAAAGAATCCGATTGCAATTTTTAACAGATATTCGCACTGTAAGCAATACAAATTGTGTCGAAAACTTGTTTGGCCAAATTCTTAATACGCTATAATAAAGCAAAGATAAGATCAGTAATACGATGACCTTGATGTTCCCTTCCTGTTTCATCTGGCCACTCTTTATTTTTAATTGATGTTAATGTTCGATGATTATTGAAAAAGCCATCGTTAAAATAAATATTGTACTGACGATTTTGAACTGTATTTTTTGTGTATAAAGTTTCAATGTTTTTATTTTTATTGAATTTTAATCTCCTCAACCACTTTATTGAAATCACATTTATATTGAAATAACCAAATGATTTTAATCAAATGGCATAGAAATGGTATAGAGTTTTAGATACATTTTGCGAGCTAAATTTCGTGCGGTCATTTAAGCTTATAAACTTTTATTTTTAGTTTTTTGTGCTTATTTTATTGATATTTTGAAATGGTTTCGGTATTTCTAGCACTGGACAGAAATAGGTTGATTATGATAATCACTTAATTGAATTAAAACTTTATTCCTTACTTAGTATATTTTTTGGAGATTGCTTGGTAAAATTAAGCAAGTTTGTCTTAAAAATATTTTATTAATACTGATCCATTTGTAGATTGCTTTACTTTTATTTTTTCCTTATTTTTTCATAGTTTTTAATGATTCTCTTAAAATAAAAAGTAAACACTAAACACTATCCGACTGTGTTAGGTTAGATTTAAAACAAACCAGAACAGAAACGAACCTGCTAATCCTGGTTTGGAATTTTCCTATAGGTGCCGCCTATCATCAGATGAACTAACTGTCCGGTGTCTAACTGTCTTCTATAAAAAACCTCTTTGTAGGTAAATACAATCACAAACTCTATATAAGTCCATGTGACTATGACGTTTATAAAGCGCAATTGCACCGAAGCTCAAGGACGCCGGAGGGCGGTCAACAGGCGTTCATAATAAAGCCCGGCCCGGACTATTTATGATGCATTAATATACTCACCTACAGAACTTCAATAACGTCCTTGGTATTTATAGTGTTTCCTGTTTTGTTCCAATTGCTCTATATTAGAGTTAATAATATCTATGACGCTTTTACACCACGTCAATCTGGTCCTGTGGTAAGTTCGAAGAGACTTGTGTTACGGGTACCAGACAACGGAAATACATATTATATTTAATACATTTTTTGTTCCCTGGTGAGATTCGAACCCGCTACCTCCGGCGTGTGTGGCAACGCGCTAACCACTGAACTACAGAGGTCGTCAAAGTTAATACTATAGATTCAAATGAGGTATTATAGGTTATCAAAAATGTTATTGACGTTATTGTGAAATATATTATTTATCAAAACATTCCAGTATAAATAAAGAAACAGCAGTTAAAATACCAAATAAACGATCCTACATATTACTAATTATAGTAGTTTTATCGTGCGGCGCTCCGCGGCTTTCCGTTCCCGAGGGTTCAGGGATAATCATAGACTTTGTTATTCTGATCTATAAGCTAGATATTGTTGAGTTTCATTAAAATCATTTCAGTAGTTTTTGCGTAAACGAGTAAAAAATATCAAAAGAAATATTTACGCGTTTATGATATGTATCTGAATTCTGAACTGTACAACTATACTAAATACTTTTTCTTTCAATAAATTCTTCAAAACATCGCATCGTAATATATGGGCAAATTAAAAGCCCACAAGTCAAATTCACGAACTTAAGTTACAATTTAAATAGCAACTTGTTTCCAATGCGATATGCCCCTGGGGTTAAGGAGCCGAGAAAAACATTCAAAAACGTCGCTTGAAAAACTTTTATGGCCGCAAAATGGACTAACAGTCTGGCAAAGTAATTTAACGAGTGTCGTAAAGTACTCTGGGCTGGCCTAAATTTTCCGAAACATCGGCCATTTCCCTTACATTTCTTTTGTTTTATTTTACCTTGGCAATATTTTTCACACTGAGTATTTGGCTTCGTTATTTACGTTAGCTCGAGGTGTTTACAACGTTATTGTGAGGAATTTTACATAAACTTGTAAAAAAATATTTGTACTCGCATTTAAGGATCAACAGGGCGTAAAATAAAAACTTTCGGATAATTTTGTCGTTCTTTTTTTCACCTAACTTTAAGTACAAAGTTAATTATGTAAATAATGAATAACTCTTCTTAATTTGAAATATATATTTTATTTATATATAGCTTAAGAGTAAAAACTAAAAAGTCTGTAGTTGTTGCCCGCAACTTCGCTTGCGTTTTAGTTTTACAGTTACAAAGGTAGGATAGGCGTCAACAGCCAAACAAATAATCATTATTTCTTTATTAGTAATAGGTAGATACTATCAGTAGGGTACTTTCTAGGGTTCCGTACTAAAAGGGTAAAAATGGGACCCTAGACTTCGCTGTCCGCCCGTCCTTCTTTCTCTCGTATCTCTTCTTTCGTATCTCAAGAACCGTAATAGAATATTGAATATTGAAATTTTCACAGATTGTACGAGTATATTTCTGTTGCCGCTATAACATCAAATACTACAGACGAAATAATAATAATAATTAAGTGGCCATACAAAAAACGTTTTATTTTAGCCCTTTTTTATGGCTACCACTCGCCGAGCTAGATCTCAAGAACCGTAATAGCTGGACAGTTGAAATTTGCACAGATTATGTATTTTTATTGTGGCTACAACAACAAACACTAACATAATAATAATAATAATTAAGGGGGGCTCCCATACAACAGAGTAGTTGTTGGCGTTATAAGCTGTATCTCATGAACCGTAATAGCAAGGTTAAAATTTTCGAAGATGTTCTATTTTATTGCCACAATAATAAAAAATATTAAAAATAAAATAAAAATAGTATTTAATTTTAAATTAATATGTAGGTAATAACTTTAATTTAAAACAAAAGTATTTTTTTACCGTTTTTTCTGGTACGAAACCCTTCGTGCGCGAGTCCGACTCGCACTTGGCCGGTTTTATATATAGAATTTATAACTTGCTTAACACATCGACCACCCAACTAGTTTTTAATTGTCTAATTAATCGAATGTTATGTTTATAATTATCATAAAATAATAATTATGTCGTGACGCCTAATTCGTAAATGAGTCTATTTATACGAAAATTACTATGATTATTGAATTATATTGTTTTATAACAGGTAAATGAACACCAATTAACTAAATGAGTTTATTTGCTAACTTTACAGACAATGAACCTCGAATGACCATTAAGCTATCTATGATTGTAAAGCCAAGTTATCTTGAAAACGTTGCCGGCCAAACGTCTACCATTAGTCTTCCTTAAAGCCAACACGCATTACTTTGAATTATATAGAGACCTGCTGAGCGTGAGCCAGAAAATAGTAATAGATAATTTTAAGAAACAATTACACTAAGTTTATTCAACTTGTGGTGAGATATTGTCAATTTGTGTTAAGAAGACTTTACTATAACGGACGCATTATTCAGTTAAACAGTTTCAGTTCATCAATAACCCAAGAATAAAAAGTTTTAAAGATCTATCTGTATATCTATACATATACATAAAATTGGAGTGTCTGTTTGTAATATTAAGGGCCTGTTTCACAATCTCCCGTTAAGTTCCCTATAGGCTATAGGGAACATATTTGACAGATAGAGTATGGAGTATCTGTCAAACATCTGTCAAATATGTTGCCTATAGCCTATAGGGAACTTAACGGGAGATTGTGAAACAGGCCCTAAAATAACTGCTTTTTACTACATGCATTTGAATATATAAACGGGTACATATATCAAAAAAAAATTAAAATTTTTATCTATCTGTTTGTTCCGGCTAATCTCTGAAATGGCTAGACCGATTATAACGGGACTTTTACTGGCAGGTAGCTGTTATAATAAGGAGTAATTTAGGATATAAAAATAATCATCAGCAAACTGGTTACGTCCGTAAATCTAAGTTAACGAGAGCGAAGCCGCGGGCAACAGCTAGTTTATCACAATTGAAAATATATGGTAGGATTAGATCCTACATTCTATATTTATAACTGAGACTGGACCAGTCCAAATGTATACTCCTTTCTATATGTATACATTTAAATATACACCGAATGAAATTAGAATGTCTATTACTGTCTTGTCTCGTCTGTTATAAAGATTATATGATAAAAATGATATAGCATTGTTTTATCGTATAACATAATTTGTTTGACTCGCGATTACAGTGGGTCCAATTAAAATAGTCGAGTATTTCGGGTGCTCATTACGGCGATGGCCGGCTCCACGATTTCTACCGTAACTTTTTAAGTGCCGCGCCCGACTGTGTTATTATTTTCTTCGTTCCTAGTCTGAATTCTGATATAGTTTTACATGTTTGAAAGGATATCTTGTTTTCCATATTTCTATGTGTTCTCTTCATTGTCCTAAAATCTCATATTAAACTTTTTTTATTTTCTAATACAAATGTTAAGTGTAAAACGAAAAATTAAAGAAAGCAAATATAAAAATATAATGAATGAATGAAATAAACTGCGATAAAATCCGTAAAAGCTGTTTCACTAGAATCAGTCCTGTTAGTTTAATATACGGCAAGACAAAAAATATTCTAAAATAGTTTTCCATCGGGACGTGATTATAACATAATGTGCAGTTTCTTTACCCTTCTAATAACACTAATGCCATACGAACTAAATGTACCCCCTTTCATTTGAATGTATATAAAAGCTTACTTGCACTAATAAAATAACTAAGTCCATGAACTAATACAATATTTGTTTTAATTAAATTTCAAATCCACCGCACCGGTGAAGAACGTTCACCTTTACGTTATTGCTGAAATAATAGTTTTCATTTGGGTACGTTTATGAATGAGTTTCTTTTTTCAACAAAACATTTTCGTTTCGTCATTTCATTTTACATCGTATGAGTTCACTGCTAGAGATAATATTCCTACCGTGGCAATGTGCAATGAAAAGTAGTTTTATATTATACAATTTTAAATTAACATGGTTATTTTCATTATTTAAACTATTGAAAACGGATTATTCACCATGTTTAGTACATGGTAAATTTGGTATAAACATGGAAAATATCCCGTTTTAAATAGTTTTAATAAAAGTAGTTTTATTATAATAAGACCTGAACAAACATAAAAAAGCATATATACGGTCGAATTGAGAAACGTCTCCTTCCTTGAAGTCGTTTGAAAGAAAAGAAAAAAGTACCTATTTAATGATTACAAAAATAAGTCATTGGGTATAATTAAAGTAATATAGCCATTACGATGATGAATCGAATGTATAATGTATAAAGTTACAACCACACGATTGATGTCGTTCGATACAAGTCAAATAGTTTTACTTTCCATTGTAGTTGTTTGATGGATGATTATTAGGCCCTAGTCGATTTAATAGGTGAGTTAGTTTCTGCGTTCATTGAGGTAAACCGAATATTGTTTACAATAAAAGATTTATGATAATGATTCGTGGTGGCGTTGTACAAAAATAGCCATATCAAAACGCCTTCTCTCTCCATATTCTTAATTTTATAAGGCAAACTTTCAAGAGGTTTTTTTTTAATTATACTTTTAAAGCGACTCAATGAAATAAACCTTATAGTACTGAAAAATACATGAAGTATGGAAATAATTAACGATTCTATTACTCATAGTTTATACTAGCCTTACTGTAAACTATTTTATTTTCCACACACTATATAATAAGATTCGTAAATAATAAAAATCTTTATGGAATGATGGAATCACGATATAACGATGTCATGCCGTTTTCCGTCGTAGAATTTTAAACGATTTTACTGACAAGGCGTACCAATTGGTAATTCACATCAAAAATACATACGAGTAAGGATAATATATTCTGTTTAACCGCAGACAAATATACAAGTATCTTTGTTTCAAACACTGAGTAAGTTGATTTCTTTAGCGACTTTTCCGCCGGCTATCAATTGTTTAAATTGGCTCCGTGTTTCCATGAAGAAGCGATAGGTGTTTCAGTATCTATTGTGATAAAAGTAACGACGACAAGCGTGGGCGGACTACGTGACTCAAATGTCTATATATAACGTAGGCTTCTTGCGATCGCGTATTGAGGAACATTTATTATATCAATAGATCCGTGACCAGAAGTATTTACAACTTCATCATTGTGTTATATCACAACTTGTTATAAAGTTTTACTCAACAAACCGGGAAATGGCATAAAATTAAGATATTGTTAGGTACTACGGTTTTCATAAAGAATGAAGCCACTATTTACTTAAACTATTCAAATCGTCGAATATATATGGATTGTAAGGTACATTTTCTTTAATCTGAAACTACAAATAAATTTACGTTCTAATGAAAACAAAGAAATGGAACTTGAAACAAATTTGATGCACATTACCTATACATTCAAAGACTTTTTATCTCATCAGGCATGCAGGTTTCCTCGCGATGTTTTCCTTCACCGGTGAGCGGGCGACAGACTCATGTTCAGGTGCAATTTCAAAATTAGAAAAACTCATTTTAAGGCACCACAGGGGTCAGGATTGAACCCCGACACCCTCGCTCAAGAATCCGAGTCCATACCTAACGCTACAGCCTACTACAGCGTTCACCCTACTAAAGCTTACAAACCATTGTATTTTTTAAAATTGCTCAACAGTACATAAAAGAACAATGATTTATCCGCGTCACGGTAAAATTTTAAAAGCACCTCAACCTTTGTGTGAGGTTTGGAAAATCTTATACAGTTAAGTGGATTACGGTGAAATTAGTGAAAGTTTGGCACGGAGCATAGAGAACAGCACATAGCACTCGTGCTGTGTCTTCAGCTTTCCATATTCTCATTGTTATTTAGATTATTTCATTTCTCTTTAAACTACTTATGTATAAAAATGATAAAATTACAGCCAAGATTCCCTTTTAAAATAATTTGCTTTAAAATAATCTGAATCGGAACATTTAAAAGCAAATATTCAAATTATCTAAAATTAGAGTCTTCAAAACTTTAAACCCGTCGAAACCTAAACGAGACGAATCCGCTTGAAATTAAAATTATTTTATTTGGTTCTATATCTTTTATCCTCATCATAAAAATGGATGCTAAATAATTGGTAATTGAGCTTGAAATTCAAAGTAAAGATTTTTAATGATGTCTTATCATGTTATTTACTTTATTCAGTGTATATTATATACATATGTAGGCGTGTATTGATAATGATTAAAAATGACGGCTAAGTTCAAGTTCGATCCTCACCTATGACCTTCGTGAAATCAAATTAGATAATTTAATATAACTCACTTATAAAGTAGCTTCTCGAACGTCAATTGACTACCGCTTCCAAGGCCATCCCCAAAGAAGGATCGAGAAAACAAACTGATCGCTCTTACTTGCGTCTATAGACATGCAAATACTGTTTGGTTATTGGGTATTAGGTGCATTGCGAGGGACTGTGACCACTGCACAGTGGACTGTGCTCCAACTACCAAATTTCCACTGTCATACCACAAATCTTATAACATTGCAATAGCATGTTTTTATTTCAAGAGAAACGGGCATATACGAGCCACCCGATAAGTGGCGGACGTCGCTCAAAAATACAAACAAGTTCTTAACTAGGATTAGTCTTCTCAAATCATATATGTGTTGCAAAATGGTGTCTTTGCCGGTAATTATACCGCCTTTCCCTCTGAAACACAGCGCAGCTGTTTTACGCAACAAATGAGAAGTATAATGGTATACATGCAGACAAGAACGCGACACAAGCTCATGCCTCCATAGATCTTACTAGTCTAAGTAAAAGTAAAGTATCAACCCTTATATGTCCCTCTTCTGGGCACGGGTCTCCACCTCGAAATCAGGCGAGGAGGGTAATGGACCATAGTATACCGAGTTGCTTCAAAGACTTTTAACCTCATCAGGCATGCAAGTTTCCTCACGATGTTTTCCTTCACCGGTCTTGCGTCTTAGAAAGAATCTGAAAAATACAAATACAAATAAAAACATATCGATGGGCGTCGTACGACCGCGCCTCCTCTGTCGCCCTCGCTAAACTGAAGTGGGCGGGGAATATAGCTCTTAATGAATGAAACCCTAAGCATTTAGAAATCGCATCAACTCACTCCTAATTGCCGTCATGTAAAGACTTTTTTAATCAAAGTTCTTTAATGTCTAAAGGTCAACAGGTGGTTATTTTTCTCTAATTGTCAGGCCAATTTAGGTTGATCATGAAACACCCTTTGTGTTAGGTATTCATTACGAGACTTAGGGCCTGTTTCACAATCTCCCTTTAAGTTCCCTATAGGCTATTGGCAACATATTTGACAGATGTTTGACAGATAGAGTATGGAGTATCTGTCAAACATCTGTCAAATATGTTGCCAATAGCCTATAGGGAACTTAAAGGGAGATTGTGAAACAGGCCCTTAACTAATTTTGTCACGACTGAGCGGTATTGATATTTGAGATTTCTACATGCGTATGGTCTATAATAGAGATAATAATATAATATCTATGAACGCTCTTTACACCGCGTCAATCTGGTCTCGTGCTAAGTTCCCGAAGAGACTTGTGTTACGGGTACCAGACAACGGAAATTACATATATTATCTGATACTTTTTATATTTATACATATATTTCAATTTTGTTTATATAATACACATATTTAATACGTGTATTATATAATAAAATATATAATATTATATAATAAATAAAGTTATATGCAACAAATAAGGAGAAGGTGCAGGTTATGTTGCATCAGGAGGTAAAGTTGTTGGCGGAGAGGAGGAATGAGTGGCGAATACTCCACCGACAAGAGCAAAGCTCTTAAATAAAGAGAGATATATTTAATACAAATCCATGACCCAGGAACACTTAAACTTTTTTCATCCTGGTGAAATTCCAACCCACTACCTCCGGGCTTGAGCGCCAACGCGCTAACCAATGAGCTACAGAGGTCGTCAAAGCATAATATAGCTTTCTTTAGTCCTTGTGACTATTCTTTTATGCATTTTTTTTATGACATATTATCAGTGTTCTTTCCAATCATACAATCAATCGACCTTTTATTGTCGCACGACTTTATATCATATCCAGCCCGGAAAACAACGCCAAATATACTGAGAATTAAAAGCAAAAATAAACTCGTTTCATTCCCAAGAATACAAACAAAATAGCCCTAATACAAAGATGTCGCGGAAGATAATTTGTCAGAACGACGTAAGACCCTTACGTTTTATTTTGATGTAAATTATGAAAATCTCAGTTGGATATATTAATATTGCGATAGTCTGTTCCACGAGGAAAATCTTAATAGCTTTCGTATGATACGTTTATTAGGTTTGAACGGTGAATGTTATTGTTTCATGTGATCGACTCTATATTAAATCTAAACAGCTTAAAGGTTTTGTTATTATAATTTGATTTCAGAATATATAATATAATAAGCACTGATTTATAAATAAAGACAGATGGAGCATGCCGATCACCCGAGTGACGCTCCAAAGCGAATACAATTTCAATAACGCTCTCAAGTGCTTGACATAGCGTCGTACTCTAAACGTCTATTAGATCTGTTCGCTTTTGAATTTGTATTCACGTGGCGTTACTCGTGCGTTTGGCATGCTCCATCTGTCTTTCCAGTGATGATTTCATTTAACAACTCAAGGAGACCATGACAAAGATCCAACTAGAACCAGCCATATAACGAATGTTGTGTAGTGTAGCCTCCATAGAGTTAGATTTGAATAAATCACTACGCGAGGCTTTTACGTTACAATTACAATATCTATTAACTGTTCTCTTGAAACAACTGTTCCATTTTTAAATTTTATATATGAAAATTGTATTTTCATATTCCCATAACACTAAGCTTAACCTACGATTTTGTATTTGTACTTATAAACAAAAAGTTATTGAAACAATGTATAGAGTGTTACAAAACAAAACAACGGGTTTTCCTATTACGATCGCGGTCAATAACTTGAGCTATTTGAAAGTAGATTAGAAAAAGTTTCCTCCACGACCTTTTGTTTTTATTCGCGCTCTAATTTTCCGTGAGGGTTTTCCCTCCCCGCTTTATATATATATTTTTAAAACCACGGCTAAGCTTACGAAAATATTTGTCCCTTTGTTGTTTATTGGGTAATTTATTCGGGTGAATTAGATGTAAAAACATAATTACTTCTTGCTTGGCTCTTAAAGCCTTTAATGCTCTTGTACGGTGTATTTAAAACCTTTATTCAATGTGTTAAGGTCCTTTTATTAATTTTGTATAATTTTGTACCTTTTTTTCTTGCGTTAATTTGATTTGCGTAATTGACCTAGATTTTTATTAAAATCTATAATCCTCTCCGTAATACTAATCTTTATTTCAGTGATAAGAAATCTATTAATGAGCAGTACTCAAAATGCATGATTGAAGAAGAAAGTAATGTGTGTGTGTGTGAACGATGCTTATGTCTGCAATTGTCTCTTCAATAATATAGTATTATCCGACCTGCGACGAGATAGAGACGACGATCTCGATCTTTGCAGTCGGTTCCGATCCGATGCGCATGGCGAAGGATCGACCTGACATTAATAAAGGAGTCAAAGAAAATGATGATGCTGATGAATGGTATAAGAGGGCGTTTTATGTCGATATAAACATTATTTAAGAGCCTGTTTCACAATCTCCAGTTAAGTTCCGAATAGGCTATTTACAACATATTTGACAGATACTCCATACTCTATCTGTCAAATATGTTATGAATAGCCTATTCGGAACTTATCTGGAGATTGTGAAACAGGCCCTAAGAGTATCAAATATATTTAGTGTCCCGCCCACCGTAGCTACGTGTAGCATATACCATACAAATAATGTTAGTTACGTAAGTGATACGAGTACGGTAATGACATTAGCCGACATGGCTGGCCCAACGTACCCATGCATTATTCATACGATTTATTCGTTTACTAAACCCCGAGTTACGAGCTAACAGACAGATTTATACTGTATGAGGTGTAATGCTCATATGTATTATACATCGCGATATGATGGTATTTATTATTTTATAAGCTTCTTGATCTTGTTTGGTGTGTAACTGAGTGTATTAAATTAGAGTAAAGTGTGAACTTAAACCTAAAAATATCGTATATTTTCTAAAGTTCACAATCGTGATTCGTTTTTTATCGGATTTTTGTCGGTTTATCAAGACTTACGTTCCCGATGCTTCGGATATTTTACGTCGTGGTCACGCAAAGACTAAAACTCTGTAAAAATTGGTTTCATTCAAATAAATCAATGTTATACAATATGACTCTGCTAACTCCTCTGTCTTTATATTTTTGCTGCCTTAGGGGCCTGATCAGGTCAAAGCCAAAGCATTGGACTCGGTTTATTAATACTTGCCAGACGCTTCGAATAAAGTATTCGATGCGTCTGGAGTTAAATAGGCAGTAGCATCATCAGCCTTTATCTGTCCATTGCTAAAAATAGACTTTCAATGAACGCCAGGATGACTGATTCCTTGCCACCAGTATCCAACACGAACCGGCAACTACACGGAGATCGGCTTCCCACGTGGTCAGTGGTTGGATAACGCGACTTCATTTCTAAACCTTAATGGTCCATCGGCCATCGTTCTCCTGAGTATGGGACCAGCCTAATTCAACGAACTTATTCTTCGTGTGATATCCCGTATCTTCAATTCTCTGGCGGAGACCTTGGTTTCGAAGCCTATCTGCAACATGCTATCTGCTACATCTATGTTATTCATTGTAAAACCGGCAATTTTCTTGGATCTTTCTTAGCTCTTTTACTCGCCCGCAGTGGGCAGTGGCCCACAGACCACTAGTTGAGAACTGCTGGAACCTGCCTAAAAATAAATATAAATTTCATCCAGTCTTGCTCTGCATTTTCCTGTCTCTATATTCCTACTGACCGTAGAGGCCGGTGAAGCGGTAGGTAGTTGGCCGGATGTCGAATAGAGTTATGTCTTACTTTTGTCTTTTAAAAAATTCTCTGTTGGCTTATATGTATATCTCGATTGTACTAATGGCGTTCATTTAACAAGATCTGTGCCTTGCTGTGATCAGGTGAGAACAAATTATGATACCCACATATCATAATATGTGGGTATGGTAATCTGTTCTAGATTGAACTAATTTCAATCTTGAAAAAAATTACAAAACATATAACAATAAAGTTCAAATTCATACATCAATTTTCCTGGATTCCCGTAAAATATTGAGCACCAATAAATTTTAAGGAAGATTAAAAAACATATTTTTTTACAATCATTTATTACACTCTCAAAATATATGATCTGTGTAATTTCGGACCCGTGCCATATCATAAAAGGCATTCTTCACGGCTCTAATCCATCATAAATATTATAAGGGGGGGAAAGCAAAGACTTGAACATTAAGTAGCTATAGATATTGCTTCAGTGCCAACATGACCGGAGTGCCTAAATATTGAGAGACCTCGTAAAGGCGAACCATAAGGTGTTATGGTTGGAACATTTATTACGATGTAAAAACTTGTCCTTAATTTTATTGATAATATTATCACAATCCGTAAGCAAAAACAGCAGTTTATTATCCAAATATAATAACGAGCTAACTATTTATATAAGTATTATAATAAACTTCTATCGTGTGTGGTACATTAAAATTTTAATAAGTAATTTATAAATAACAAGCAGCGCCCCGCGGTTTCACTCGCGTGCTTTCCATTCCCGTACAGTGATAAATTATTAGCCTGAACTAGAATACTGATGTGTAAGATATATTAAGTTATGAAATTTCTTTAAAATCCATTCACTGGCTTTTGCGTCAAAGAGTAAGAAACATACATACATTTTTACAAGTAGAATATCAGTAGAATAAATATTTACTAGATTATCATTGCTTGCAAGATAATTATATCGTTCATAAAACATAATGACGACCTCTGTGGCTCAGTGGTTAGCGCGTTGGCGCACAAGCCGGAGGTAGCGGGTTCGAATCTCGCCAGGGAACACAAGAATTTCTGTGTTCCTAGGTCATGGATGTGTATTAAATTTATGTATTATATAATAAAAATCTTAAATATAAGTATTAATATAAAAATGTATTAAATATATATATTTCCGTTGTCTGGTAACCGGTAACACAAGTCTCTTCGAGAACTTAGCACGGGACCAGATTGACGTGGTGTAAAAGCGTCCATAGATATTATTATTATTATTATTATTATATTATAATATGTATTTGCTGACTTTATAGGTTACTAGCTGTTACCCGCAGCTTCGCCCGCGTGAACTTAGGTTACGAATTTATCATGTTTGATGACGATCATTTTCCATTTCAATAATGACTAAGTTTTTGTATTAAAATTGATATATGTTATCTTGAACATAAAGACATATTATATTCCTATGCAGACTTTCTGCATGCATATTTACTATTTAGGATACTATTACATATTACTCGCATCCACTGCCCTCTCAAATCACGGCAACACTATTTATTTTCTTGCGTATTATTTTGATATTGCCATATATTCTAAAGTATTCATTTAATTTTCATTATGTAAAGGGTAAAAATAATCTTCATTATGTGCTCCAGCTAATTAACTGATTTAAAATGATAAGGATTCATACCGTATTTTTGTAAATAACTTTCAAATTATCGCGTTATAATTGTCCATTTTTTAAAGTATTAAGTGGATATAGTATGATATCCCAAACAGATAGATATATGCCATCGCGGACTTTTTTGTAGACCTATTTAAGACACACAATTCCACAATACATTATTTTGATATATATCAAAGGGTTTAGGCAGCGTTTTCGTTGGAAACTCCTAGACGGCCAATTTTTTTCCGAAACCTCCAACAATTATTGTTATATCTTAGCCAATGTATATAGAAACTTAATAAATTATGTACATAAACCTTCCTCTTGAATTGTCCTATCCAATAAAGTAAACCGCATCAAAATCCGTTGCGTAGTTATAAAGATTTAAGCGTACAAAGGGATATAGGAACAGAAAAAGCGACTTTGTTTTATAATATGTAGTGATTTTGAACTTTTTTTGCCCTCTACACTGCAAATATACACTGAAATACAGATAAAGATATACCTTTATGATATGAGTAATCATCGATTAACATAAAACCTTCTAATAACATAGTTATTTTTACTGAAAATAATCTAAAACGGGATATTTAACGCGTTTTTCATGTTTATTTCGCGGAGCTCGATATTTCGACACTGTCTACTGAAGTATGCGGGTAGATGTTGACGGCATTAGAGGTGTCCGTACCGGAATACCTCCTTCCTCATAAGTTTGCTGCGTAAACCCTGGTCACCATTACTATTGTCATTTTGCCCCTTACTATTGTCCCTTGTATCACATGCACATTCGAAATACAAATGAAAAACGCGGTAAATATCCTGTTTAAAATAATTTTAGTCCATGATTATTATTATGAAGTGATGTAAAATATGATGTACACAAATGTTATACTCTGTCACTCCAGATAATGTTGGGAATGAGCTTATAAACTGGCGAGTCGCCAAGCAGAACCCTGTAGTCGCTGCAAATGAAACTTTAATTAAATATAATAATTTAACGTTTAAAAGTTACAAAAGCGGTTGATTGCTCTTCCGATGTTCTATGCGCTAAGTGATATCACTTTATTATCATTATTAATAGTATATTATTTGCCTCGCGGCGTTTCCGAGGCGAAACGAATTAGGGACCTTCAAGAAAAGAACGTTCTCATATTTATAGGGCCAACGCACCTGCCTGCTAACACTATGGCATAGAACGTGTCTATATTTCTTAGTACCTAAGTGACAAGAAGCTTCTTGAAATCTGCTTCTCTATCTTCCATTGGATGCACCATGCCCCTCAAATTTATACCGGTAACGCTATCCTGTTTAATGCTTTCATGAAACAGCTTTTCTGTGTTTCGAGATAAAGGACAGGTCAAGCAGTGTTATTCACAGACACCTTATAACACATAACTTATTACCTTATTACACTACCCGTTCCAAACCAGTCGACCGTAGCTGACCAAGTTAGGTACAAACCCGACGCCATGAACATGGCGGGGGGAAACCCCCCCAAATTATAACGTCATAGGATGATCCAACCGGATCATCCCATTTCCGATGACGCATAACGGTCACTAGGACCATTAGCATAGATCCAACCGAAAAAAAAAAAAAACCTTATTACAGAGACTTAACATCTTAGGTATTAGGATATCCACCCCATGAATTCATTGCGGGCTAGTCCCAGTTGCTTAATAGGTGACGCTTGCCACTCACGTAAGGTGAGTAAAGCTCGCTATTTTATAAACTCATCTAATCGGCCCTTCGAACAATATCGCATTAGGAAAGATCGCGTTACAAATTCATGAATTTTGTGTTCAATTTTATATAGCTTTTCGAATATTGCTTACGAAGCTCTGGCAAATAGGTTTGCGAGTGAAAAATGTCCGTTATATATAATCATGTTACAGCTTTATTGTGGTAATTGGGCCGGATATTTCTGCTCTGTATTCAATACAAAATTTATAATTTGTTGTAACTGTAATATGTACCTATGTATATATTCAAAACTAAAAAAGGAGAAACGGATATCATTTTAATACTCCAATAAAGATTAATAGTTTATACAATATTCACGGAAATTATTTTTACACAAAGGTAACTACTAAATGTGCATTATACACAAATGAAAATAGCCATACAGAATCAAACAGTCTTGATTAATGATAGAATTTAATACTATTCAAAATATTAAAATTAATTATATTTCTATCTGCCAAATTATTTGTTCAGCTCTAAAATAAACAATGAAAACATGGACAGTAAATACTTCATGTAAATAATCATAATAATATAATATCATTTTTTTACAACTTTTCACGAATTACACGAATATTGTTTACATGATGATATATTATAATCCTCTTCTACCATTTTATTTATTGCATCTACAAAGAAAATCCGCAGTATTATTTTAAACGGTTATTTCACACCCGCCGATAGCTTAAAGCTTTCCATTAAATGTTGTATATGCAAACACTTTGTTAACATACAAACGCAAACAAATATATTGTTACAAAAACAAATTTTATTCCTTTCGTACGAATGTTGTTACTAAACTGATGAATATTTTTGAATAATTTATTTCTTTCCTTTAAGCTTGCTGTAAACCAGTACTGTGATATGGGATACCAAAATAATTATCATCAACATGCATACACACTTGTATGTTATCTGAATAGACAAACTGGCAGATGTACCACCTAATGGGAAATGGTTGACGCTGCCCATAACATAAATTAGTTGACTGGAACTAGGCAAGATAATTCATTGACGTGTTGCCTCCTGAGAAGATATCCTGAGATCCTGAGATGTTAAGTCTCGTTGCCAGTAATCACAGTGCGTAACTTGCCCTTCCCTCCGAAACCAGGAAGGAGAAACAAGGAAAATGGTATTGGAGGTATCAATGCAGCCGGGCAAGCGGCACAACACATCCCACTGGTAAATGTATATAGCGCGCGAAATCTAAGCGTAATGGCAGCAGGGTCAACAGCATAGATCATTCCGAAAAAAAAACTTCCCTATGCCCAAATGTATGATATACGTTGATGAGTAAATTTTGCCTTGTAGATCAAAATACTAGCGACTTATCTTTAACCCCTATGCTCATATTTTTATCTATTGTTTTCTAATTTAATCGAAATGATTACCATTTACTACTATGTAATATATCAGTTTTATTTTCAACACTAAACGTCTTTTTATTTAATATTTATTTGGCCCATCAGAGAAAATTGAAAAAAAAATATGTAAGTAACAGAAATGAAACATAATTTCAGATTAGGAAATACGAGAATTTAAAGAGAAAATCTGTTAGGGTCGGGCGTCTTTATTTAATCACCTCGTTTGACCCTGCGTAAGCAATATGAGCCGTCGGCGCGGCGGCTTAATCGCTAAATCAATTTGGGATTAGGTCAAACTTTTAATATTGCTTATCTACCCAAATCCTGTTTGTGTTGGCACAACTCAATCCGGTTATTGTTTTTTAGAAGCATGTAAACTAATATTTGTATTGTTTTTCTATTATGTTATATACTAACTACTATTATTTGTATTGTTGTCCATGTTGCAGTGGGTACGGACTCGGCCACTTGAGCGGAAGTTTTGGGTTCCATCCTGACCCCCTGTGATGCTTGAAAAGGGTTTTTCTAAATTTCTAAGTGCATCCTAAACAAGACCATCGTGAACGAACCTGCATGCTTCATGAGATTGAACTTTTGTCCAATTTTTGCACGATTTACATGAATTTCGCACATGAAAAAACTTTGTATAGATTTTGTCACTAGCCGTGCAGTCCCCCTATTGTGGAGAATCTGGTCTTGCCGGGACCAGTCTGTCGCTGAGGGTTTCTCGTCGCCTGCAGATCCGGGTCCCTTAGATAGTGGCTGAAGGCTCACGCAGTGGTTTTAGTGAGGTAGTGCACCCCAATACGAGTCCCAACACACGCCAGTGTCCGAAGGGAGAAACACTGCGTCATCAAAAAAAAAAGCATAATTACTTCAGTATACTTCCCCCCTTCAATATAAATTTAAATATCGAATATAGAATTAAAGCACAATAAAATCCGTAAAAGGAAGTTTAATTATAACTTTTGTTAGTGTTTAAAAGGTCATATTTAATTTAATCTTATGAGGAAGAACAAAAATGTAATAAATATATTTTGTTAATAATGTGAACGTTTTGTTTCTAAAACAACATGATTTATACATGTAGCAAAATTATTTTGCTATATTTTAGACGGCCTCTTTTGTTAATCTATGTTTGAGATAGCGACTAGTGTTACTATAGTATATTCAGAACATGATGTATTTCAGGCAACCTTATTGTTTAATTAAGTAACCAAATGTCAGATTTCAGTTTCTGCCTATTTTAATGCGATGCACTCCAAATATACTTATACAATTTTCACCATAAACAAATTACTATTAATATTATAAACGCGAAAGTTTGTAAGAATGTATGGACGGATAGATGGATGTTTGTTACTCTTTCACTATAAAACCACTGAATGGATTTCGATGAAACTTTATTATAATACAGCTTATACATCAAAATAACACTTACGCTATAATATATTCCCACACTCCCTCGGGAATGTTAAGTACACGGGTGTAACCGCGGGGCGCTGCTAATATTATAATAAAACAACTTTTATTTTATCGCGGCTTATTATTTCATCATAATGAGTGAAATACATAAGCAACTAATAAAAATCAATAAACACCTAATCTTCAAAGGTATTTCAAATAACTGATAGTCACTATCAACCTCTATAACTAAATTGTGTATAGTCCCTCACAATCAGAGCGTGAGAACATAACAGCGACTGTACACCCCATCCCACCCTTGCATGCTGGAAATTGAACCCATTGTGATGGTAATACGTGTCATATGGATCATGAAATATTTATGAGAGCTGACGTCTCATCACGTATCAATTAATGAAGGATGATATTGCCACGATTTATTGTGACTGTTGACCTTTTGTTCACATTTCTTTCGTTATTCATTAACACTTAGTCGTTCTTTAAAAATTCTTGCGGCTTTTAATGTATCGGTTTGATGTGGCAGGCTTTTTATAGGTTAGATAGAAAGTTAAATCCTACTAATATCTTACTAATATTAAATACTTATTAATATCTTACTAATAATATAAACGCTAAAGTTTGTAGGGATGTATGTCATATCTTTGTAACTCTTTCACGCAAAAACTAATCACTTTAATGAAACTTTACAATAATGGACTTTACAAGAATGAAAAATACTCGGGGAAACGGCAGTTAATAATATAATCGGCTACGTGTAGTAGTCTAGTATCTGCCTGCATTTTACTTCGTTTTTTAGAGAAGCAGCTGCCAAGGAAGGAATGCCAGGACAGTGTAGTTTTGTGCTGAAACCTGCCAACCTGAACTGCGGCTTCAAGGGATCAAACTGCCAATAGGTTACGCCCTTCAGGGTAAGCGGAGTAGAAGCAGGAGATGTCGTCTCCTGGCCTACCGTTGTGGCCCGGTGTAGACTTGATCAGTTCTCGCGCCGGGGCAAGCAGACGTCCTCACTCCTAGGCGAATTCGTTAATGTTTTAGCGACGTCAACAATTTACCACCGTAACTCATTTTCCAGTTTAGTTTAATATGTAGCGTCTAACTTTCAAATTGTTTTGCATATGTTATTACAAATTTAATGTCTATTCTGTTCCTTGTATCTGCCTATAATTCATTTGTGTCGCCATTAAGTGGTTGTTTATATATAATATGATATTACCATTTAACTATTTATCATATTTTATATTATAACACGATATGTTTTTTTTTAATAATAAAAAATTTGATGTTTACCTTTTAATATATAATTATTCATAGTTGAGAATATTTGTATTGTGTGATTTTTGTGTTTCGTGACCAGACGAGTCATTGAACTTTTTTTAAATATTTCATTCTGTGGTAGTGTATACGTTTATGACAAATTTAGTCGATAGTCTGATTATTATTTTTACCTAACAAAAACATTTTCCCACAATATTTATTTATATAAAAAGTTTGCTCAAATTGGTTTGGTAAAGTTTTAACCAACGTAGATTGTTTTAGTGAGTGAATGATTCTGTTAATCTTTCCTTTGTTATACTTATATAAGTTTTAGTATATTCAGAGTTTCATCTAATAATAGAGAGCAATAAATTAAAAATAATGACAATACCTACTCAGTTTCCTTACTTAATATTACATGCAAGTTTTTAATATACAAAGTCATAGATAACGTTTGTTAATTGTAATGAACTAAGTCAGTAAGGCAGTAATACACAAAACAGACTAAAGTAAAATAATAATAAATGGTCTTACCAAACGGTGCAGTGAAAGTTATTAATCAGATATATTCATTTCAGTTCGGCGATGGCCGTAAAAAGCTACTCTTACAATTTGAGCAGACAAGTCCAATTGAAATGATTTTTATTAAAGTTTTATCGAACGACGCAGCCGGGCCCTGAACAATTTAAACACCAATGTGCTAAGGGCGATTGATTTTAGCCGATATTTTTTTATAATATCTCCGAGTTATGCTTTCATTATGAATGCTAATGTTTATAAGTTTTGGTGTGTTACCTAATTGTACTAAAAGTTATATAATTATACCAACTATATGCAGGTGAAACTGAGTGCTACAGCTAGTAATAGTATTATTCTACTCATATCCTACTCATATATAAAAAATTAAGTAAATAAAGAAAATTATTTTTATTATCTTACTTATATTATAAACGTGAAAGTTCGTGAGTATGGATGTTTGTTACTCACGTAAAAACGACTGGATGTATTTTAATGAAACTTTACAATAATATAACTTTTTTATCAGAATAACGCATAGGCTATAATTTATTCTCGTACTCCCACGGGAACAGGAAGTACGCGGATGAAACCGCGGGGCGCTGCTAGTTACGCATAAACCAATCATTGGTGGTTGTAAATTATTTATTGAATTAATACGTAATAATATTGATGTATAAGTTTTTGCACTCTTTAATAAGCCATTTATTAATAGCATGTTTTATAACGTTTTTTTGGGTTGGTTTCGATTCAATTAAACGGAGCTGGCGTGGTATAGATCATTCTATTTGATTTATCAGCAAAAAATTTTTACATAAAAATATTTAACGCGGATATATGAGACAAAGTTATGATCGCTGCTCAAATATTGTGATCTGTGTCGGCTCACGGGAGATTAGCTTCGATTTGCAGGCGTGTTTCACGCAAATATATTCTCGATTGTGCACATGTCGCGCTGGCAATGCCTGAATATCATTTAAACGACTGTGTGTCTTGGTAAAGTTTGTAGTTGTTTAGCGGTAAGACTGTAGTTGTTTTAAATTAAAAGTTCGTCTTGATTTTAGTATACTTTCGTCAGTGTTTAAGTTTGAATGACATATGTAAGCTAGCAAAAAATATTAGTAACTATATTTTTATTGAACGTTCTGGGAAACATGTTGTAAGATTTCCCCGCCCCCCTCAATTAACTACTCTTGCCCACCGCCGCACCTAGGCCGTTGCCTAGAAGTTTTGATAAATCCAGGACTGGTTGACCTATGCGTTGTCCCAATGCTGGGTCGCGAACTACGATGCTGTTAACTACGTAGCCTAAAAGCTTAGTTTTCCTATTCTAGTTTAATATAAGATAGCGTTGCCAGGCGTCCGGATAAAGCCAGACATAGGCTTTTTGATTGCGTGTCCGGTCAAAATAAACGGTGTCCGGCTTTTGTTAGACTTTTTACATTTTGCAAACGAGCGATGCCAAATTAGTCTAAGGCTAAGATTGTTTTGGCATTCGATTTTAACAAAATATATGATACCCATAAAAAGCTTGATTTAACATACAATTTCTTTGCCGTACTTATAAATACTGAGACAAAATCCAGAATAATGTTGGGTGTCCGGTCTTTCTACCCAAATGTCCGGCAAAGCTGGTTGATCTGTGTGACTTTTAGATTTGGCGACCTGGTAACTCTAATATTAGACAATATTCCTGTGACCTATTCATGTTATAAGATTACTACGGGCCCGTAAAGTGAGGTCTCCCACATATTTCGCTTACGTATCTAGAAAGATTTCACTCACAAGTTTGCCAAATCACTTTGATAAGTTTAGAGTCCCAAGTTGGCGAATCACAGCTAACTTTCTTGGAGCTGTGCCGAAATTCTCGACGAACATAACTTTATATGTTTCCTCATTGCGTTTAATAAGTTAACACACCACCCGGGATTTAAATAAGCGAATCAAACCTCCCCCTATATATTGAAGGGATGAGAGTGTTTCGACAAAGGATATTTACGTACTTTAGGTAAGGGTATGCTTAGTCGTTACGGATTATCCAAAATCAATTGATGGTCTACGGGATTGTGATGATTATTTTGATGGCGTCCCAATGTAGCCGAAATGTTTAACGCGGGAAAGTTTTGTCGAATTCAAATAGTCCTGGGTTCTCTTCACGAAATCTTCGGAAGCATATCATTTTAATAAAGTTTTCTGAGAAACCCACTCGGGGTTTCCACAACTAGGCCGCGCTAAAATAATATTATCTATAGGCGCTCTTACAAAGCGTCAATCTGGCCCTGTGGTAAGTTTCCGAAGAACTTGTCTTACTGGTACCGACTAGACAACGGAAATACATAACATATTTAATACGTTTTATAATACATATATTTAAGATTTTTATTGTATAATACACACATCAGTGACCCAGGAACGCTGAAATATTTTATTACCTAGCGGGATTCGAACCCGCTACCATTAAGCCACAGAGGTTGTCATACAATGTCATACTACTTTACCACTACAACGACAATTAGAGTCAGTACAGATTACAAATATATATGTATAATTATTGTGTTGGGACTCTTATCAGCATCTAAGCTTATATATATTATACACTCACCTCTCACAATTAACTACAAAGGGCCCGCTACTTAAAATATTAATACGCAATATATAAAAAAGCCCTTAGACGGTGAGGTACAATATTCATAAACAAACTTCAATTGTCCATTAAGGTTCAAACATGAAAGACGGTCAAACCGACATTAGGTAAAATAAATGCCAGGAATAAAGCCGTCTTTATGGCCGCGATTGGTCCGCGCGACTGCGTTTTAATTTACCTTTCTCTGTATAATTAAAAGTTGTGGAATCCGCTCTGACCGTATTCGAAGGCAAACAATAGACTTTCTTATAAAGGTTAAGATAACAATATATTTATTTGCACCGAATAGGTTTGATATTTAAAATATGGCACGTTTTTTTATCATTAGTGTTAATGATAAGGTACTATAACTAGATTTTTTTTCTAGTATTAGAGTTAAGCTTTCAAAGTTATATTTCCTGATAACTAAAATTAGGTCGTAGATTCTAAACGGGGTGTATCTACATTCTACACACAATATACCAAGTTAATAAAACACTTTCAAAAAGGAATTATATTTTTTATGTTAATAATGATTGTAAAACCAAATATATTATAACCAAAACATAGCATAATTAATGTAGGTACTGATAATAGACGGGAAATATTGCCATTGTTTAATTAAATACAGGTAGGTTCTGGATATTCACTTTCGCTGTCAAAGGGCGGACCCGGTCCATTGTAGTCGGATCGACAGCCTCATCGCCTCATCATTATCAACACAATGGCGAAATAACGAAAGCTGTGCTGATTTGCGGATATAATTTCTCTCGCGTTACTCAACACCTATACTATGAATAGCATTATGTATTCATGCAAGATAGATTCGAATCTACCACCTCTAGGGACGTGATATGCGATCAATGCACGCTTGGTGATATGTCATAACGAGAAACTGGTTATTATAATCGTATGCTTTTGGTTAGATATATTAACTGAAACCACAGTCTAGAGTCTTCTTCTTCTTTTAAGTTTTAGCTTTCTGTAGGATTTGCCATAGTCTAGAGTCTAGACCAGAGGTTCCCAAACTCTTTTGTTGAAGACCACTTTCAAAATTTTCGTGCATCAGGTGGACCCTTGCTGACCTTTTTTTTAAAGAATTGCTCGTTTAAAGATATTAGATTATGTAGTAAAGTTCTCTTAACAATATTGATAGGAGAAGTCAAGCCAACATTTTGATTCTTCACTATCGAAACCAAATTAATTTTCATGGACCCCCGCTTACGATAGTGGACCCCCATTTTTTGTCACGCTCATCGTGAATCTTCTTCGAGTGTTCTATAGACCCATGGGGTGAACCCCCAGGATCACTTTGGGAATCACTGGACTCTAGACCATTATCTGTCAACAAATCGCGCCCTGCGTTTTCAACCGCGTATTTTCCATTAACGTGGGAGTACGGTGTTAAATTATAGCCTATGTGTTATTCTGATGTATAAGCTATATTATTGTAAAGTTTCATTAAAATCCATTCAGTAGTTTTTACGTGAAAGAGTAACAAACATCCTGTAAGAATGGAAGTTTGTTACAAAATAGTCTCATACGCAGGAGCTGGTTTACTCAGAATCGCCTTAGTTCTAGAATATAATTTCATATAAGCCAGCCATTAGAGTATTAAAATCGGCCATAAAATAAATATTTTATAGACCCAAAAGTAGTATTAATTAATTATTACCACAAATTATAGTCGCAATAAAACAATTTTACTGATTGGCAAATTATATCACTACTTTACGTCTATTTGTCATAATAACTGCAAAGCTGAGAAGATCGCTGTTTTAATAGTGTTTGTATCATAACTTCATTACTTTAATGGCATTAGTTACATTGTTGTGTGGTTTTTATTCGTAGTTTCCACGTACACAAGAAACGACAAATAATAAATGATAACGTAATAAATAAATATTTACTCCTTCACTGAACACAGTGGGGGGGCCATTCCTACCGGCGGAATGGTGTCTGACAACTATTAGGTATGTAGGACTCATTAAACTCTTTGGACTAAGCAATGTTAAATAGTTTCGTTTCATACGTGGCTACAGAAATTTCGATTTAATTAATTCACCCACGTATTTTCCATTCCCGTGGGAGTACGGTGAAAAATATGTAGCCTATGTGCTAATCTGATGTATAAGCTGTATAGTTGTAAAGTTTCATAAAAATCCATTGAGTAGTTTTTACGTAAAAGTGTAACAAACATCCGTACTTACAAACTTTCGGGTTTATTATATTAGTAGGATGAGTTGTTTAAACGGTTTTTAAAGCTCGGTGAAAAAGCGTTCGTGTTAACAGAGCCTTACTGTAATAGAACTATCAGTTTTTAGAAATATAATTTTAATGTCATTATTTTATCTTAGGACGAAGTCGTGACGGCCAGTCGTAATATTATAATTATTCGCAAATAAATTAAATATGTATACAGACTTTCTAATAAATGTCAAGTTACTCGTTATTTTAAGCACGTTCTAAATAACCTTAATTTTGCTCTAGACAATTTTGCCCCGCATCTCTGACAATGAATTGCCTCGGTCAAACTCAGACCGCGAACTTAAGTAGAGATAGCAGTCACACTACTGCGCTTTGTCTTATAATAATAATGGTTGGAAAATAATTATTAATTTACTTGTGAATGTTTTAATTGATTAACTTAAAGCTTAAAAAAATCGGGCTCGAATTTAGGTGAGGAGGGGCATATTGGGCCATACTATGCGCTGGCCCATGCATGCATGTTGATGATCTTTACACACCTTCAAAGACTGTCAAATTCAGCAGGCATGCAGGTTTACTCACGATGTTTTCCTTGACCGATGAGTGAACGGTGATCCGCATTTTAGGGTGCACTTAGAAATTTTGATAATCCCATTTCTAGCACCACAGGAGGTCAGGATCGAACTCTGGACCCTCTTGTCTTAGTCCGGACCACAGTTGCTCAATTTATATTAATCGCTTTAATTGATTTTTTTTGTTATTTTTTTATTACTTACTTACAATAACCTTAAAGAGAACTTCAACTTCAAATGTAAAACTACGTTTCGCAAGACAACTTCTACAGTATCTTCTTATTTAATTATGTCATAATTATTTACTTATGCCTTAAAATGCAGACATAAGTAAATAAAATTATGTAAGTATTACAACATTTAAAAATGTAATTTACAGGTTTCATATATCAATCAAAATCTTTTATATTTTTACGGCATTTTTACTTCCGCTGATTTAAGAGCATGTTACTAATCGCTCAGTAACTCTTGAGCTGCATATTTCTTAACACTTAGTAAGTGTATAATATTTCACCTTCAAACATCCCAAGTATTTCAAACGTTAAAAATATTTGTTAGCTTCACACCGTCCTACATACTCGGTTTACAAGAGAAAGCGCCTAAGCATCTCAATGGCTCTCAATAAACAGTCCCTTTAAATATTAACTCCACTATAAGCTCTTTGTGCTGTCTTTTCAGTCACGCGATCATTTCATTCTTTTGAATTGCAGATTTGAGCTAATTTATTACGAGCAGTGAAATTACGTCCCATTAGAGTTTATATAAATTGTTAACCGCTATGTTGGCGAATGCTTGGAAAGATAAGGGAATAAAGCTATAAATAATGCTGGAACTTTTTTGTACGTCTGTATAATGTTATGGTAATGTATAGTTTTTAATGTTCTTTATGAAGTGCTTATATTGCCTTTGTTAAAGGGTGTTTATAAAAGTTCATAAAAAATCCACATTAACATGTGCTTGACGAACTCGTTATAGCATCAATAAATAAGGCGTTTAAAAATAATGAACTAAACCGTGTCTTATTGCAATACTAGTAATGTACAACTAAAATTGGTTTTTTCGAAAGGTCTAGATTTTTAGCTTTAAGCTCAATCGGTAGGTAATCAACAAAGATATTATCTTAGTTAGAATAAGAGAAGTAACATCATTAATGTGCATTTCGTCCCAAACTAGGCAGAGCCAGTATTTTGGCGAACAGACAACCGATACATACTTATATATTTCTAAATACATACATATAATAGATAAACACCCAGACAAGGAATAAATAATCATGCTCATCACACAAGCATTAGCAGTTACTGACGACTGGACTAACTGGTCAGTCAGTATAATATTGAGATATTAAGTTTGAGGATTCAAAGTTTTCTATTTGTTTTACTACTAGTGGTCTGTCCCATCTTCGCACAAACAATTTATTGCATTTGTTATTACTCCCTTATAACTTAGCTTTCTATAGGTGAAAGAATTTTTGAATTCGGTCCAATACTTTCGAAGCCAATAACAAGTCAAAAAACAAAGAATCAAATCCTTCCCCTTCATATTTTTATTATAGACTAGTGTCTGGAAAAGAATATTAACGCCTTATATTATTTCACCTTCTTCAGGATTATCAAATCGTTTTTATCTGAAATTAAACAAGACAAATATCGAGACCACGTGAAAGCATTTGATACAGGTTCTAGTTATGGAAATATGTTTAAGAAACGAACAGACATTTATATTGGTCGTAAATATGTCTGCCCTCGACAAATGATGTTTCTAACAACACATGGCGTATAACAAAGATATATTCGCACACCTCAAAGATATGGGGTCATAAAAAAGAAAGCGAATAGAGCTCTCGAATGTCAACAGCCATGAGCTATCCACAAGCAATGTAAACGAAGCATAGAAATGTTCAAATACTTACAAATATTTATCCTAACGAAAATGGTTTATGCAATAAAGCTGTACATTAAAGCGACGTTTATCAGTACAGCGCATTCACACTCTGTAAATAGGATTAAAAACAAGACTAAACAAACTAGCAACAAAATGGGATCGTAAAATGTAACGACGAGAGGACTCACACAAACGACTTTTGATTTAAGCCCGTTGAAATTTTTATCAGCTCCTCGTCCAGCTTAGCAAGTCCAATGCCCTAGGTTTAATTTTTTAATATTCATTTTATATAACATTCTCCCATGTAGATTAATAATAATAATATCTATGGACGCTTTTACACCACTTCAATCTGGTCCCGTGGTAAGTTCAAAGAGACTTGTGGTACGGGTACCAAGCAATGGAAATACATATTATATTTAATACTTTTATATTAATACTTATATTTAAGATTTTTGTCATTGTTCATTTTTAATTTGTTCATTGTTAATACACATCCATGACCCAGGACCACAGAAACGTTTTTGTTCCCTGGCAGGATTCGAACCCGCTACCTCTGGACTTGCGCGCAATCGCGCTAATCATTGAGCCACAGAGGTCGTCTTCGAGATTATTACTATAGAAATGTATAAAACCACTTTTTGCAGTAGATCAACTTTTTGAGAAACTTAAAGTCCTTTATTTCACTATGTGTTAAAAACCGAACCATTTAAAATAAATTTTAGTATAAATACAATTATTGTAAGTATAAGTTTTAAATGATAACTGTGATGCTTGCGTCATAAGCGTTGCCAATTGTTTTCAGATAACATCATTGCGATTTTAATATCAGCAGTATAAGGAAGATCAAACTCGGTGTTTTATCAAAGAGAAAAATTGTAATAGCGCGTAAAATTCTCCCCGATATTGGCAATCGCCAAAGTTAAACCGCGTCATAAAGATTTCCATATTAAAGAAATCCTTAAGAAATATGTATATTTTTCTAACACACGAATAATTTTATACCCAACTTTTAAGCTCGAGATTTACGAGGAAAATATTTTTTACTTTGAAAGAATAAATTTCATTTTCATACTTTGCGTTAGATACCGTAAACCTTAGTTTTATAAGGTTTATTGTTGTTTTTAGTAAAATATGTTTGCAACTCGCAGCTCGAAGTTCACTCTAAAAGGCTCATGGTGCAATTTGTTACAAAAAAAAACAAATGTTGCTTATAAACTTATGTGGAATTTTTGCGATTATCATTCATAACATATTTACCATTATTCGATATACAAAGGCATTAAAGTAAGGGATCGGTCGTATTGTTGTTTATTGAGGGAGGCCTATGTTTAGCAGTAGACGTATAAAGGCTGATGATGATGATGATGATGATGATAATGTATAATCATTCTTATTATTACAGGTTCTTGTAAAACCTGTACTTACATTTTTTCTAAACATCTTACGACGCCTTGGTAGTAACTTCGAATTAATGCCGTTACGGTACGTCATTACGGTAACAAATCCGTAAATTTATTAAAATTAAGAAAAGTTCCATGAATAAATACTTTAAATACATTATTTTTAGGCCTCATTTTTGCGGCTTCGTCATAGAAAGTGGACGTGTCGTGTTTCTCGGCGGTGTCGCGTATCGCCTATCGCCTGCGAGGGCTTTTCATTCATGCCGTTTATTATGATAGTAACATCCGCCTCGTTTCATAGAAATATTTGTTACAGTGTTGACTATACAACTGATGTTGTAAGTCAAATCTTTAAATTGAGCTAAACGTAATTCTTTGAAATGAGTCCAATGAAAAGTGTTATATTTCTAAAGCCGTGTGTTTAATGAGGAAGTCATTAATTCTTAATATCTTTTTCCGACTTTATTTATATGTTTCACTATGGTCATAATTTATTTTTATTATCTCCAGCTAGTTAACGCCCTCACGCCTAAGTAATTCTGTCATTAGAAAAAGAAACTACGAAAGCGCTAAGAAAAAGGCGCATTTTGGCGCATGTTAACGGTAAATAAATGCATGTTAAAGTATGCGTAATAAATTTATTTTTATTAAATATACGATAAATTTGTTAAAATATTTCGTGTGACATCTTTATGTAACATCGTGTGACATCGTAGTTTGATTTTACTGCCATAGATTTTCATAGCCCGGCCTTATATATGAAAAACGATTCTTAAGGAGTAAACTCCAAAAAAAATAGTAACAAATTTCTCAAGACAATAATTATTGTAATGATATTTTTAAGAATTCTACAGCGGTATATTGACCGGGATTCGCGTAAACATTAGGAAATAAAAACAAGACACTAATGCCACTCAGAGAACAGACACAACAGATGAGTTATCGTGCTAGAGTCAAGTCAATTGGTCGTTCAGTGTTGTTTAACTTTCAACAGTTGCACGAGAGAATAGAAACAGTCGCTTTGTCGCAAAAATAAAATTAACTTATCAAAGCCGGAGGGCACTCGTTGCAGGTCGCGCCCTAATTTTTCTGCTAAAAGTAATTGTTTTCGTTTGTTTTGAAAATTCAAACGAGATAGGTCTGTTCATATTTTCAAATTACTATTGTGCAATGTTTTTTTTTTGTGCTCTTTCCATTTTTGTATTGTAGTTTTTTGTATACTCCAGTTTATCCGCATCGCCTATTGGTCTAGTCGTTAATGACGCTGACTGCTAAACCAGTAGGCCGTGGTTTCAATTCCCATCCAGGATAAATGTTTGATTGATGAGCATGGTCATTTGTTATGTGTCTGGATCTTATTTGTGTGTAATATGTATGATTTTAAAAATATATAAGTATGTATCAGTTGTCTGGTTTCCATAATGTGGGATCAGATGGCTGTGCGTTAGCTTTCCCAACATATTGTTATTATTATTATTTCTACCCAGTTTACTTTTGTCATAACGCTGACAACTTACAGTGCAGACATAATAGTATAATATTATAAGGATACTTTTTCGTAAAATATAAATATAATAAGTCCAATAAAAAAACTATACTATCAATAAAGAATTGTATGGTAATATAGATAGTAGACGAGTAGAGTATAGTAAAAGACAGTAATGTATATACGGGTTATATGGTTATGGTGATCGTAAATTTAATCAGTTTGACGTTGATATGTAACGTAATTGTAACATTCTTCACCAGTAACACATGTCGCGTACCAGTGGTTTGATCATCAAACGTCATACCGTAGCTTATTCGTAATTATGTTAATTTAATAATAGTTATGTCGGTTTGTCACTCCATCACAACAGGATCATCGCTTAATCATACAACAATTAACGACAGATATCACATTGTTAACGAACGAGATGCAAATGCTTCAGTGGCTAATACTCTGAGATTTGCCGAACGAACACAAATCGCACTGACAAATCAACTGCTAATTTGACAGGTCCATCTTGGGGCATGGTATTAACCCATAAATGTTAGGCACGCACTGCTGGGCACGAGCCCCCTCCTCGAGGAGGGTAAATGGTAGTATCCATAGTTCACCGATCAGATGGCCTAATGCGGCTTGGTGAAGTTCGAACACCTTCAAAGGCTTTTAATCTCATCGGGCAAGTAACAAAATAATTGACGTTCATATTTTCTTCTTTTTTGCCCACACTCGTCTTTCGCAAAGGTTGCCTTCCTCACTATCGCCTACGTTGTCGTCTACCTCCTCACAGCTTTTCGCCTCCACGTCCGCCAACGCTAAGATGACTTCTAATGCACCCCGTTTTATATTTAGAAAATAATGAGAGAAAACTAATATATTAAATGAACTCTTAATTTTTGCCACATGAGAGGTTAGCACTCACAAGCACACTTTATTTCTGTGCCGTTATCCGAGCAAATGACAATGCGTCCATAATGAGAATATTCTGTAGTGTGTATAATTTTTTTAATTGTTTTAAATTGTTTTAATGCATTCAAATATGCTGTGCATAAACAGCTATATTTAGGTCATGAAATTTATGGATAACTAGCTGCGCGTGCGATTTCGACCACATACTTTCCATTCCCGTGGGAATATGGTGATAAATTGTAGCCTATGTGTTATTCTGATGTGTAAGCTATATTATTGGAGTTTCATTAAAATTCATTTCATATTCTTTGAGAGAAAAATATTTGTTATTTCCAACATATCGGTGATTGTTACATCCATACAAACTTTGTTCATAATATTAGTACGATGTACACTATCAGAAGGTGATATATATTAAGTTTTAGTTTGGCTAGACATCAGTACAAACACACAGAGATGCGAAAATCAAATAAAATAAAAATTAAGAGGAAAAGTTGAGAAACAAAGTTGTGACTAATAGCCAGCAATGACTTTAGACTTGTGTTCTTTAAGAATTCCAAATAAAGTTTTATCTATCTTACATTTCAATACGATTCGACTTGAATCCCAGAATTTGCGAAACATATTTGTCCAATACCGAGAAACGTGGAGTCACGGAAAATCGAGTTGTTAGTTTAAGCTTTTTCTAACACGTGCCGTGATAAAATTTATGATCCACTAAAAGGAGCATCTTTAAATATGGGATATGTATAGACGGCGATGACGCAAGCGATTTTATGGTTTATAGATTACTCCGAATAAACGACCTCACGTATGAGTACTTGTGTCTATAATATTTGGGAGATATTTGTTTTTTCGCGAGTAACATCTGCCAACTTTGTAAATGGAACATTTTCCGATTTCGTGATAATGGCGGTCTCGGGTTTGTGTTGTCATTGTTTTTTATTGTCAGTCTTCAGTCGTACTATGATCGTCCTACTACAATACGTCAGGGTTACTTAAGCACCGCGCTTATGTTTTAACTGTTATCATCGCTTTCTTTTGTTGTTTGGGAAGAGATATCGCGATTCAACATTGACAAAACATTGCCTTGTTATTTCAAATATTTTCAAATTGCCTTTTTACTTCAAATATTACAGCATAAAATATATATTTATTAACGCGTTTTTACCCGCGTACTCTGCATTCCCGTATGAGTACGTTTAATAAAGTATAGTCTACATGCTATTCTCATGTGTAAACTATATTATTGTCAAGTTTCATCAAAATTCATTCAGTTGATTTTGTGTGAAAGAGTAACAAACATACATCCATACATTTTTACGAATTTTCGCGTTTATAATATTAGTAGAATAATAAATATTTTGAACGTGTCAAATAGCTAAAAAAATTAGAAATGAACTCAGGTGACTTTAGTTTCTATTTATTACTTCTATATCAGCTTATTATTATTTTTAAGTAATAGTTGTCTTGAGAGATGAGCGACGATGATCCAGTGGTGGGTGGTCTCGGCTTCTCAAGGGAGGGGTTCCGGGTTCGATCCTAACCCGTCCGTGTGTGCCTTGAAATGGGTTTTTCTAAATTTCTAAGTGCACACACGAGACCATCGTTCGCTCGACGGTGAAGAAAGCATCGTGAGGAAACCTGCATGCCTGATGAGATTAAAAGTTTTTGAAGGTATGTGAAGTTCACCAACCCGCATTGGGCCAGCGCATCGGTGAACTATGGCCCATTAACCCTCCTCGCCTGATTTCGAGGAGGAGACCCGTGCCCAGCAGTGGGATATATAAGGGTTGATACTTTAATCGTCTTGATAAAATAATATCATGATATGTTAACACTAATAAAGCTATTTTCGTCTATTATAGTCTTTATTAAATATAAGAGCTGGAGAGAGACTGGTTGTACGTGTTTATTTGTACTTATTTAGTTTTTTGGATGAAAACAATTAATTTACAATAGCGACAATATATCCTAAATAAACTACCGCTTTACAAGTACAAAACACACACAATGTGATACATATAGACACACAGGCTCGTGATACACACATACACATAGACACCTGTGTGTCTATGTGTATCATGATCCACGTGTGTGCGTATAGGACACACACTATAGACACGTGGCACGAGACACGGTCATTATCATCGATTAACAATCGCTATCAATTATGTGCATGGCGGTTATTGTATCTTATTATACAATTTGCATGCTTATCCCGCCATTGCGACCGCGACAAATCATACAACTTACTGTTCATTCAATCAATTACAAAATTCAATCAATTCCGGTCTGATCGAGCAGTATTTCCGTGAAAAATGAATTCTTAAAATATGAACGAAGTAGAACTGTTTGATTGATAATTAAAATATACAAGAGCGACCCGCGGTTTCATCAATGCTACTCCCGTTCCCGTGGGAATCCGGGAATAAAAATAAAGCCTGAGCTAGTCGCTGATAATGTAGCTTTTCATTGCTGAAATAATTTTCAAAATCGATTTACTGAAAGAGTAAATAAGAAATAAAACAAACCCACATTATAATTTTACTTATTATATACTTTAAGCATATATTCGCGCGTTATACGAATGAAAATGTTTTTATTTTACGATATACAAACGTGAGTTTCCACATGCGTTCAATTATTCATCAGGCTATTTCAAATAGGTCATTCGTTTTAAATTCATTTCTTGTTGTTGTGTCCGTACGATTTCAACTTCAGTCAAAATGTGAATACATCATCATCATCATCATATCTCTCCAATGCTGGGCTAAGGTGATATAAAGGCGTCATGCTGTTTGTCGTCCGGCGTCACGTCATTTTAATCGGTTTTGCTGGTGACTCATTAATTTCACTTAAAAAATTAAAACATTTAAGATACATTTTAAAATAACAGATAATATATTTTTATTTCGAAGTGGTATAATATATTATACTACTATTTGAATATAAAAGTGATCAAATAAAATGAACATTTACTACCCGCTATCAGAATATTGAAACATATTATATAATATAGTATGATGCCGTAGCTTTTAAAGACACCTTTTTTATCTTAAAACCCGACATTAAAATATTTTAATGTACAAGACATGCTTTAAAAGATCTACTTTTTTTGTATATTTTTTTTGACAATATTCCGCTTTCTTTCACTTTGTTGTCTATGCGTCTAAATATCAAACAACCTACAGTTTCCATTCATATAGAACCATGCAATTCTGAAAAATCTGAAAGTGGTTAATTTGTTCCTATATTACGCGAAACAACACGTTTATAACCCAAATTTATAGTTGTTTTTTTTGTTTGTAAGCAATGGATTTTTTTAACTACGGCTGAATGCCAATGGATCGGCCATCTTGGCGTTCAGTGGAGGAGGCTTATATTCAGCAGTGGACGGATAAAGGCTAATGATGATAATGACAACCATCATGGTCGCGTGAGGATTTCAAAAAGTCCATGGCTCTCGCTGTAGTGACGTGCGCCCCGCCTGTACGGTGAGCAAGAGATCGTGTTTATAACTATTAAGGTAGTTATACCTAACTACAAATACCTAACCTATCATTGCTTAAATATGTAAGAAGTCTGTGGCCATTCAGCAGTCAGCACCCTCGTCGACTGTTACCGGCGTGTGCCACAGCCACTTAGTAATAGTAATTCTGCGAACGAAGCCCATACAAGCATGTACTAATTGCATATCGGACGTCGATAGGCAATTATCTTCGTATCGCGGTGTTCAAAGTATAGCTAATTTCACAATGATCCATTCATGTGCGTATTACACAATTACGATGTTTTAACTAATATTCTAAATGTACGTTGGTGTGTCTATCATTGTCTTATTTATAGTATTTTTGTATCTTCAGGTATTAAATCGATAAAAGTCAAAAGTTGAATCGAGTTGCGTCTCAATAAAAAAATGTACTATTTGAAATATTGAAATATTATACCAATAACCTTAAAATATATACACTAGATATTTCACAAATTAGACAAAAAGCGAATGTATGCAACATACCTAAATACACAAATATTATTGTTTCATAGCGGCCCATTCCATCACAATAGTTATCAAGGAACGTCCCCTGGGGTCCAGTAATGGATAGAACAATTTGCTAGAACTTTCCGACGTAACTCGGTACAAAGGGCCCCACAGCTATCGAGCGATCTGGCGCTCCATCTCCCGACCGCAGTGACAGGTAGCTGTGGACGGGAATCCCGCGGAGTTCCGTAAAGACTGGGAATTCCAACAAATAAACGCCCGGCGCCCGCTATCTCTTTATTACGATTTACGACTGCCAACGTTTAGTCTATTTAAAAAAAATATAATAATTATTATTATCCGAGTGAGATTAATTTATTACTCATTTGTATTTATTAGTTGTAGGTACCAAAATTATTTTTTTTATTAAAACTCTTTATTTATAATAAAACTAGCAGCGTCCCGCGGTTTCACCCGCGTATTTCCATTCCCGTGCGAGTGCAGTGATAAATTATTATGTGCGGTGATAAATTATGGCCTGTGTTATCGGGATGTATAAGCTATATTATTGAAAAGTTTCATCAAAATCCATTCAGTGGTTTTAACGTGAAAGAGTAACAAACATCCATACTTACATACTTCACGTTTATAATATTAAGTAAGACTCTTTTTACGAATTTTGTCGGGTTTTAAGGTTTTACCTTTTGATATCTCAGATACTAAATAAAAAATGGGGATACTGAGATATATACCTATATTTAATAATCAGACTCATAAAGATGTAATAATCATAGATACTATTACCGCTAAACTATCGATAATCATGAATGGAACATCAAACAGCTCTAGGCTTATTCCTGAGGGCCGGGAATCGATAGACGACTTCATTGATATCTTGAGTGCATTGGAATTATGGATACCAATACCACAATATATTAAGATGGCGAACCGAGCTGGCTGGTTCATTGTTTGGCTGCGGGATTCTGAACAAACTTAGCGCATAAATGGACTTACGTGTATGCTTCATGCGCTCATTATACTATATTCACATATTTATGACCTAGTACCTGGTAAACCTAGCAAAAGGTTTCTTTTTTTTTTTTTTTGAATACATCTTAAGTTAATATGATAAAGTTTCTCTCCCAAAAGAAGAAACTTGAAACAATAACCGAACTGGAGAAACGGGACAGGCTCTAGGATTCTTAACTGTCCGATTTTCCAACTAAGCTATTATAATATGGTAAATGACAGTATACAATATAAAACATTTATCACTCCGAAACCCATATACTTAATTTCATGAAAATCATTCGAGCAGTTTCCGAGATTCCAGTTTTACGTTTGTTTATATACGTATATACAAGAATTGCTTGTTTAAATATATAACATATAGCAAGGACCATGACTAGTTTCTTCCCTGATACAGCATTGCTGTGTTTTTAACATAAAGGTAGACAGGTGACAGTGTCTATTGGCAGCGACTTACTATCTTATGTCTCAGAATAGGCAACACGTGATTGAGTTGTCTTGCCTATTTCCAGGTAAACTTGTTTATGTTCAATAGAACCTAATAATGAATGAATGAATGAATGAATATTCTTTATTGAATACTCACAAATATACTTACAAAAACAAGATTATAAATTTAAAAACAAAGTAAGTACACAAAGGCGACTTTATCGCTAAAAAGCGATTTGTGAAAAATAATGTGACATAGACCACTTTCATTCATCTATCTTACATTAAGATAATAACTTCTGATAAAATAATCTTTAGTAAAGCAATAACATAAGTTCTCTGTATTATAATTGTATGTATATTTTATATACGCAACCCTTTACAAGTGTTAGAAGGATTTGAATGAACCCAACTGTTATTAATAAATACATCTACCGTCAGGCTTTTACTAATCCCACACTGTCAACATTATTCTTATACCAGTGTGCATTCATCACGTCTCCATAAATATCATAGATACCTCGCTCAAACAGATTAGTATTAAGCTCTCATGTCAGTCGATGTTACTCAAACAGTCTTTCAACGCATAGTACTGGTGTTAAATAAACATTTGCTATGAAATAATTTATTCAAAACTTATATGGACAGTGCCAAATATAGTGTTGCAAGTTACGAAATATTTTTTGTTATATTAAATAAACTTGCATTTGAGTGACGAGTTACAGATGTGTAGGAAGGAGTGTATGTCAACATGTTCTAGATATAGTTGTGATGCAAATTTTAAAGTACATAGGTATTTCTAAATGATTTTGTCCTTGACTATTTGACTTGTATCGAGTACTACCTATAAATAATACTTAGTACAGTGCAAGCAAGATATATAACTTAATGTAACTCGATGTATAATTTTTAATGACAAAGGCCGGTCCGCGTTGGAGGCGAGTGACAAGGGATCGGTCGTCTTGGCGTTCATTAAGGGAGGCCCATTTTCAGCAGCAGCGGATATAGGCCGAAGATTATGAAGAAAGGTTGCTAAACAACCGTCCGAGAGCAGGGGTTATATAATATTATTATATATTATTTTTTATAAAAGTTAATTTAAAAAGCTGATATAGTTTAAGGTATTGATTAGGAACATAATATAATTCAAAACCTACAGTGCATTAAATCCTACAGTGTAATTTGAAAAAAAAAACTCGTGTTGACTGTTTTAATAGATTATTTATAATTCCGTTTATAGAATTTCGACTGAACTATTTATGTTTCTAATATAAAAACTGTACTCAATGAAGCTATTAAACACTAATGTAATAAGATTTCTTAACATAAGTATTACTTCAGTAACCAAAAAAAGTAGTTTATATAGCTCTAAAACTAATCTTGCGTGTATTTAAAAAAATATGTCTCGTTAAAATATGCAATTCATTATATTTGTTTGTTACAGGTAAGCCAGCTTAGTATCTTGGCTCATATAATATTATTAAGAGTGCCGTCGCCGAACGAGCGAAGGACGAGGTATGATCTAAGTGAAATTTCTTATAAGATATTAAAGTATTGAACAACCTTAAATTTAATTTATAGCTAGTTTTTTCTATGATTTGAATCGAAAGCTTTGTCTTAAATCTGCTTTTAATGTCTTGCTTCACTTCACGCTTGCTTAAAACATAATAATATGCAGTAATAATTATTACTATAATAGTCGTTAGATAAATATATTATTTTTTATAAATATTATACCTCCTTCTTGATTATAATTATAATACCTTCACCGGTGAGCGAACGATGATCTCGTGTTTGGGGTCAAGGCACACACGGACGGGTCAGGATCGAACCCAGAACCTCTGGCATAAGTTAACCACCACTGGGCCATCGTCTCTCCGCTCCGCCATAAATCTTATGTATACAATAATGTATGCACTTCTATTCATTCTATGCATGTCCAACTTTTGCGACTTTGTGTTAGAATCAACACAAATCTATATTAACATTAACCCCAAGAGACTAAAGAGTGTAAATACGGTATTTATGTGTCAGGTATTGTAATCTAGTTTGCTCTGATCTCAAAATAACCTTCCCAATATAGACACCAAATTTAAAGTAAATATTAGCTGACCTATATTCGGCGTAAGTTGGCGTTGCGTACAATCAAACGCGAGGTCAGATCTGAATGGCATTGTAGGACCTCAGAGCGAACATCCATTATTTATGTTTAAATTGCTTTATTTAAAAAAACACATCACATGTCCCTTCTATGAGAGTAATTAGTTTCATATCATCATCAGCCTTTATCCGTCCACTGCTGAAAATAGGCATCCCTAAAATATTATATATTTAATAATAATTAGGTCTAATATTATTAACTACTAAAATGTTCGTCTTGTCACAGTTCCTGTTTTGAATACTTCTACCCTGTATTAACTGAACACAATATTTTATTGAATAAATGCGAATTCGCATTTATTCAATAAAATATTGTGTTCAGTTTATTTCGTTTTGGATGTGTTAATTGAGTGTATATTCTTTATGTTAGAAAAGTTGCAGTCGTTAAGAAATCGTCACCTTAGAATAAAAAAAATAAGCGTCACACGAGAATTTTATCGTCGCCACTCGGTTATAAGAGAGCATTCGGATTTCGGAAATCCGTCCCGGCTTTATCACGTAGACGTGACGTTCCGCCGTAGCCCACTCTGTAGAAACGTAGGCAGTAGGGCTGTCGATAGTCATTATTATTGTTGACACGGAGACCGCTTTAAGTGATTTACACAACCCTTTTCGCCAGCCCTTTTAGCCCTTTCGCGTCGGAGTTATTTTGGATTCTAATCTAATTTGCTATCGTTTCCCAAATGTGTGTCAACGGCGGCTGGCGGCGCGCCAGGTACAATTAGTAAAAGTTGATCATTAGGTGGTCACAATATTGTTTGTCGGCAGGTAGCTCTGTGTCTGTACCGCTGATTAGGTAATTTAGCTTTCTTTTCCTTTTCACCGGCCACGCCTTTTGTGATCGTTATCGCCCACGCTGCGCCATTTTAATGGCCATTGTTCGCGACAGTCATAATTCATATTAATATAAGTGAATAATCGTTTGTTTGCGGGAAGATTAACAATGATCTCAATTTACGTCAATACTTATTGCGTACTCATATTTTTATTGAATAATAAAATGCTACTTAATGTATAGATAGTCCTTTACGGATATAATCAAAATGTTTTACGTTAAACGTTTTTATAAAACAAAATAACAGATTTACAGTAGGTATATGTTAAAACGATGCTTAAGAAATATATGTTAATGTTATTTCCTGTGACCTTAAAAATGGGTAGAGGTTAAATGATTCGCTTTGCGCTACCGATTCTACCGATTAACCGATTTACAGATTGATCGAATAGAAAACAATTTTAATGAGTTGACATTTACCAGCGGGCGTCATCGGGTGGATTCGTGAACTTAAAATCAATAAAAATAGTGACGTAGAAGAAGAAACATAATATTCCAGACGGTGTACCTTTTTCTGGTTTTGTTGTATGTTTTTTTTTAATTATTACAATGGCACTTTGACTAGACACGCGATACATCCGCTTTTGTCGTTGTAGCAAAACCTCTTTGTTTATCTACATACTCCATTTCTACATATCTTTGTCTCAAGATAGACAATGCATGGAGGAATCGTTCCTGGGCAGGACAAAACTAGACTTTCATCGTTCTTTTATCGACCTCGTATTGAACACAACTGACGTTTATTATTGAAGTGAAACTTCTTTAGAATCGTTGTGATTTCAAACCGGATGCAACGGAAAAAACGACAGGTAAGAGACACAAATACAAAAGAGCGAGAGAGCAAATGTCGGTGTATAATGTGTATATATATTGCACACTGTTTTATACTTGCTTGCATTTAACACGTGTTTCACTTCAATCGTGTGTGAATCGCACACACATCTTTTTTAATGATACAAAATATTTCCTAAAGTCAAATAGTAATGATCTCTAAATGATACTCAAAACTAGGTCTCTCAGTACTTTATTATTACCTTGAATATGTTACGAAGGTCGTTGAGAAGTCTGCAATATGTTACTAATTAACCCTGACTCACATCATACATCTGAAGCTTGCCTGAGAAAACATCGGAACGATAGACATCTATTAGTGCATTCTTGTCACTGGCAAATATTCCGTTGAAGTATTGTACATATAATTATTATTAATATACATATCGATACAAGAATATCACTCATTGTAAGGAATAAATGTATTGTCTGTCCTTCTTGTGACAGTATCCACGTTGGCTATGTACATAATTCGCAAAAAATATGTAAAAAATATTTCATTATAATACCATTGAAGTAGTCTAAGCGGTTTCTTTGTCTGAAAACTATAAACGTTTTTATGATATTTAATTTATTTCGTATTCGCAGACTACAGCAATATGCTGAATAAATATTACAAGTTCATTCATCCGTTATAAATACATCCATATAAACGTTCATATCTCGTTTCACTCTCAAAAGCAATTTTACCTGTTTTCTATGCATACTGTCATCCAATATTTTCTAAATAAAAGCTTATTATATAAATATATTTTATAGATTTCTTGTACACTACAGACGTGTGGGAATTTATAATAAGTGTGACATAACAGGAACAAACATCAAATTAAATAGCCTTATTGGTTGAGTGGCAGCAACAAAGCCAGCAGCAATAAATAACATTCTTCTTATCAAATTGAGCGAGGAAAAGTTAACGATGAGAGAAAAACAATTTTGTAATACACATAATATGTAAGCTTTGTATGTCGATTTAAAAAAAAGTTCGACTTCAAAAATATTAACAATGTATTCCTTTTTATGTAAGTTAATATCAAGGTTCCGAGATTAATGAAGACAGGCTATTATAATCATCACTCGTAAATCATCTACTGCTGAAAACAGCATCTGTATTCTGTACAAACGCTAGAAATATCGAATCAGAATCTGTCAGAAATATTCAATCGCCTTATTATATAGTGTCTGAAACATTTAGGTTTCGAATTTTAAATATTTAAAGTAACACCGCATAGAATATTGAGCTTTTAAAAGTCCGTTTCCGCAGTAAGTGCAGCCGTGGCCGCTTGAGTGAATGTCCGATAGCCGGACTGCGGGCTGCGAGGAATAAAAACACCACCTTTGTTCAGACGGGACTATTACAGGGACTCACCAACGTATCAATCTTTCACTATTCTTATTCTAATGTATATTTGAATTGCGATTTTGATGCTTTATGTTTGGGTTTAAGGAATTTTAATAATAAAAATGTTACTTTTCTATGTTAGTGGTATAGGCAGACGAGCAGACGAGACACATAATGGTAAGTGGACTGCGTCTTCTATTAACATAAACAAGTTAACCAGAGACTAACCCAGGTAGCTCATTCACCCCACCATGGTTCAGGCCTTGTCGTGGTGGTGGGGCTCAGTAGCCCAGGGTGAACACCTTGGCTGAAGCGAATTGAGCCGAGGGAGCTCTTTGTATCCCTCTTATATGAAAAGAGGACAAAAGAGTAGGGGGTAAGGGGTGAGGATGGGAACCTCACCTCATCGTACCGTCCCGACGTTGGCAGTGGTTGTTCTGTGGTGTGCCCTGTTGCTTGCAGATCCGGGGAACCTCACCAAAGGCGGCAGTGGTGGCACTCGCCGGGTTTTAGTGGGTAGAGCTGCGTCCACATCTTTCGGGCGCAGCGAGTCCCACATACCCGCCTGGGGAAACCAACCAACCAACCAACTCCCCAGCGGTATGCGTCAGAGCATTAAAGGCAGCTTATTCACAATGAGTCCTAGCTGCGCTCGGTGCAGCGGCAAGTCCATGCGGCAAGAGTAATTTGGGGGTACCGTATGGTATCGTGGGCGGCAGACATTGCCGCGGCCGGTCAAAACTCGTGGCGGAGGTCCTTGATCTTTTGCCGAAAACCTTACTGTTGACAGTATCCTGTGGGTTCTCCGATTGGGGCAGGAAGGTATTATTGCTTAGGTGGAAAGAAGACCTGGCGTTGTAGCCGTATGGCGAAAGCCTTATAATAATAATCGCATTGGCCATAGTAAGCCGGTGACAGACAGTATGTCAGGATTGTTGCGCGGCGTGGCAGTGGACTCGAGATGGATCTGCTGCGTCACGATCTGATATTGGTCATCGGTGGGGACTGGTCTCTAACGAACATCCAACTGCCTGCTGCTGCCCTTTCCATTCGAAATTCAACAAAGCTGTTATAGGAAGAAAAAAAGCGGGATTGCTACACGTAACATTGACATATTATGTCACGTCTATGAGAATAATGTTATAAAGAACTTCATTTTTCTAAAAAGGCTTTTGCAAAATGTCGCCGTTTCTTTACATGATGTCATTTAGCTGAACCATGTTAAGTTTTTTAATGTGCATATTATTAATGTTACCTATTACGACATTACGTAAACGCTTTGTCACTAAGTGTTGCTAATTAAATTTATTTCTATAATGTATGTTTGCACACAAGTTTCTGTTGATATTTTATTTAGTTTATAAATACATACAGTAATTAAAAATACATTAAAGTAAGACACATATTTCTACCTGTGTGAATGCCAAAACTGTTAAATTTGTGACATTTATGCATAGAGAATGAACAGTTAACACTACTTAAAATTCAGTAAAATCGAGTCAGAAAAAAAGAAGTTTAACATCTCTATTAGATTTAATTATTTTAGAGTCAGAGATCAAGTAAATTATCTGTGTCACTTTATAGGTATAATATAATATACGATACAATATAAGATAGGTATGTTTAGCATCTAAACTTGAGCGTAAAAAAACTGAGTGCGACAATTTTCGGCAGCTAAATAAGCAATAAAAACCACACTTACCAAAAAACAAATTTAAGTAATATTTTATAAGGAATCAAAACATGAGATTATATAAAATCAGCCTTAACATTATTAAATACGGCCTTATCGAATAGTATTTAATTGCTTTCTCGAGTCTCAATTTTATCAGGACCAATTACTCAAGCCACTAATTGTCGTTTTTCGCCGACATTTATATTGTATTAATCAAGTTTACGGGCCAATCGAAAATCTTTATGCACTGTCAACGATTTGCAATAACGGACTCTTGGATTCGAACCGGTTTCGAGGATGCGGTCAATATAAAACGTAGAGTATAAATGTAGAGTATAATACATATCATGTAGAGACGAAATATTAACTTTTAATATTAGCGATTAATATTGCTATAACTTATAGTAGCCAACTTATAGGTCCAAATGTTATGTAAGACTCTACATCCGAAAAGATGTTCAAGTGGCCACAGTTCTACACACTAAACCCCAGCATCTACTCGTCATCTGTTTGTCCAGGCACGGAAACTATGCACTGGGCCACTGCGTTTTTCCTGCAGGCACTCTCAACCACCCACTCCACTTAAGGCACCTTGAACACATAAGGATACCTTATATATAGACCGGACAAAAAGCGTGTGAGGACTTGGCGTTGGGGCCAAGGGCCAAGGACCAAGGACCAAGGTCGACGGAGCAACCGCCTATTGCCCTCGTGCTGTCCTGCACAGAAAGAATATCACGCCATACCGCCGGTCAACTCACTATTCCAGGTTAGAAGTAGTACCTAGTACCTACCCACTACAAGTCTTAGCAACTTCATAGTTGCTAACCGGCCGACGCGCTTATTTACATATATTGTGAGCGCAATCGTTATCATCATTTTTGGTAGACGAACGAGAAGACTACTATTAATTTAACATAAAACCGTTTTTATTCATTAGGCTGTAGGCATTATTATATACATATTTGTATAAATTAATTATTTAACTTAAAATGTCATTAGAGCATATGATTATAAACTACATATTCAAAACGATTACATACGTGTCATATTTTTTTACTTTTGTCATTACGAATAACAAAACAGTGATAAATAAAGTGGAAATAATGATCTCCGATAAAAAAAACATGGTAAAAATATCTTTAAACGTTTTTTTATTTATATGAAAATAACCTTGTCAATTGTGTTATTGGTTATGAAGTACAAATTAGTTTATGAAATTATGATAGCGCATTGTTTCTTGTTAGCTCACAATAAAAGTTTAATGCGGCAATAGTCGTAAGCGCGGTCATTAGTGGACTTATAGTGCTTAATAGTCGACACGGCGAATGTTATGTACTGAGCTGATGTAAAAATCAATGGATTGACCATAATATTCTTAAAACATTACTGTTCTTCGTTGTACAAAAATCTGCACCAAGATTTGAGAACCTATTTTAGAAACGCGGCAGGCGTTAGACAGGCGCGGTGCGATGGCCGGTCTGTACTGAATACGAGTGGTAAGAGATCGATCTTGGCGTTCATTGAAGGAGGCCTGTGTTCAGCAGTAGCATATAAAGAGTGATGGTGATGATGATGTTAGACAAGCCGCAGGGGTCGAACTACCAAATTGTCAAACACTAGTTATTAACAAATATTTCCTTGAATTTTGTTATAAACAATATTAGAAAGTTTTTAATGTATTTTGTTCAGAGATTGATTGTACAAGTTCTAACTTCTAATCCAACCCTACAAAAAACCTTAACAAAGTACCTACATATATAATCGAAGATCCTGATCCTGCTATAAGTATACTACATTATTAGTATACTACATATACATTCACAGTCGCCGTGGCCGAAAGCGGCCGGAATTACATCATCATCATCATCACTACATAGTCAACTAGCTGTTACCCGCAGCTTCGCCCGCGTGAACTTAGGTTTACGGATTTATCATGTCTGATGATGATCATTTTCTATTTTAATAATTACTAAGTTTTTGTATTAAAATGAATATATGTCATCTTGAACATAAAGACATATATCACTTCGCAGATTTTCTGTAGGCATATTTAGGATATATAATACTATTATTTTATATTCCACCATACGTTGATCATAATATTACGTCTACCAGAGTTGATACACTACGGCCTTAGACACCAGACAACCGCCCGCGCCCGTTCGTATCACAGCAACACGATTTATTTTCTTCTGCATTATTTTGATTTTGCCATATCTCCTAAAGTATTCATTTAATTTGCATGATGTAAAGGGCAAAAATAATCTTCATAAAATGCACATGCCAATTAACTGATTTAAAATGATAAGGATTCATACCGTATTTGTGTAAATAACTTTCAAATTATCACGTTATAATTGCCCATTTTTTAAAGTATTAAATGGATATAGTATGATATCCCTAAGAGATAGACATATGCCATCGCGGACTTTTTTGTAGACCTATTTAAGATACACAATTCCACCATACATTATTTTGTTATATCTCAAAGGGTTTAGGCAGCGTTTTCGTTGAAAACTCCTAAGCGGCCAATTTTTTCCCGACACCTTCAACAATTATTGTTATATCTTAGCCAATGTATATAAAAACTTAATAAATTATGTACATAAACCTTCCTCTTGAATTTTCCTATCTATTAAAAAAAACCACATCAAAATCCGTGGCATAGTTTTAAAGATTTAAGCGTACAAAGGGATATAGGGACAGAACAAAGCGACTTTGTTTTATAATATGTAGTGATATGTAGTAGTAAGTACATTAAAATATATTTTAGCGAATAACATTTTTACAAAACATTTCGAAATCATTTTTTGTTCTAGTCTCGGATCATTCGTTATATTTTCCGCCCGTGACTGCTTAATAAATCCAGTGGGCTAAGGATTTGGACTTCCGCGCCCGTGGAATTTTAACAACACGATATTTTATTTTACACGGCTGAGCTATTATACACGTCGACCGTCGTATTTATTATATTATCTATGTATTTTATACGCCTATGTTCAGCAGTGGACTGATGTGTGATGTGTGACAGTGGCTGATGATGATGATGACGTATTTTATATCGTCGAAATGTTTAGTTATCTTTTTTTCCTTCTTCTTTTACGCCGGGAAATGCACTGACGCATCCTGCTGGGGAGTGGGTCTCCCCAGGCGGGTATGTGGGACTCGCTGCGCCCGAAAGACGGAAAGTGGACGCAGCTCTACCCACTAAAACCCGGCGAGTGCCCCAAATATACAAGGAACAGGGCACCTCGACGGCTAGTCAGTCCCTCAGGGGACCGACACCACCTCCACAGAGCGGTTGCCCCGCACCACAGAACAACCACTTCTAACGTCTGGACAGGACGATGAGGTGAGGTTCCCATACTCACCCCTTGCCCCCTGCTCTGTTGTCCTCTCTTTTTATTATAGGGGTACAAAGAGCCCCCTTGGCTCAATTCGCTTCGCCCAAGGGGTTGGGCTACTGAGCCCCACCGCCACGACAAGGCTCGAACCTACCTAACTAGATAACTAAACATCCCCACCATGGAGGTGTTTAGTTATCTAGTTTACAGTGAGCTGACTATCTTCCCACCACTACAGTATATGAAATGCACTCATACGACGCACACGGCTATAATTTTTTTGGCACGAAACTTGCTGAGTGTTTGCCGTAATATCAACAATAACAATAATAATTACGAACTTTGTTTTTTTAGGTTTTTCAGGATTTCATAGTTGAATATCTTGAAAAAATATTATCTTGATAATATTGATACAAAGCACCTGTGAATTGTAACCATAGTCTGGGAGTTCAATGAACTTTTAAGTATAAACTAATTTACATCAGAGGTCACGTAGAGGTCGAAATCGGCCTTAATCCAATAAAATTAGTTTTTTGTCTCGTCTATTAATATATACGACGAAGGGCAAACGAACGCAAGCAACAAATTATAGGTATGTGTTAAATCATTTAATTTAATAGAAAGAAAAAACCAATCTAATATGTAAACCTCTGCTTGTACCACACTCTTAATAAAACCTAAGTAAGGTTTTAAACAATAATTAAAATATTAATTGAACCTATTTCATATACTTCATATACTTAGGCAAATATTAACATGATACATTAAATAATAAAAACTCAAATTATTCGATACCGTCAACTATACTTTTATTGTGATGCAAAAATATTTTATTATTATTAATTTATAACTTGCCACATTGTACTGTAACATTTTTTGTGACTATAATATATGTAAAAAAATAAAGTAATTAGTGTCATGGTAGTAATTAAAAATGGTAAGTTCAGAGCAAACTTTAGCGAAATATCAAATATCGTTTATAAACAATCGTTAAACAAACACTGGTCAGTTCGCTGGCAAAATTATATATGGAGATGAGTCCAGCGTAATTTGTGGCCAGCGGTCCACAGCATGGGAAGGGATACGGTAAATCAAATCCCTACAGTATGTTAGTAACTTTTAATGACTGTATAATAGTTATATCAATTAATACATTGTTAATGAATAAAGCCTATGTTCAGTGGGCGGATAAAGGCTGATGATGATGATGATGATGTATGTTCTTTACGTACATTAATGTTTTTTGTTGCTTAACATGTATCTGCATATGAGAAAAACAAAGGACAGAGGTAAGCAGAAAAAGGACCGCCTTTGCAACGCAGGGGTAATAATGGGCCGATAATGGTGATGAATGTTTTAATAACATTAATTAGTCCAAAACGATGGTATTTCAACAATTTCAACATTTAATTAAAGTTGACTTGAGGTTAATCAACCGTATTGCTATATTAATAAATAACATTAAGTGCCTGTTTCACAATCTCCAGTTAAGTGCCCAATAGGCTATCGGCAACATGTTTGACAGATACTCCATACTCTATCTGTCAAATATGTTGCCAATAGCCTATTGGGAACTTAACTGGAGATTGTGAAACAGGCCCTAACACAACTAAATTCTTATAGTCTGTAAACATAAATGCTTGATTACATAAAATTTGTTAAAAATATAATAATATTAATAGAGAGCGCTGCCAATAGAATTTCTCTTATACTAAGAGTTCTATTTATATTATTATGATTCATAAGTCGCCATTCATACTCCGCCTGTGTTTAGCGCAGACGTCTCTATAATATTATGGCAAATATTCCTTTCAACGTGATATTCGCATGCGAGATCCGTTTTATTTGCATGTATATTTTGAAAGAACTTTATAGTTTAAAGCTTCGTTTTACACAATTTGAATATTATTTTACAGACTATTTGCAAATGTGTTTTAATTTTAAACACATTAACCTTTAATTTTATTTACAAAAAATTGCCTAGGTGCAGTTATCTATACATATAATAAAATTGTAGAAAAGTGGTGTCTGTACAATGGAAATATAAAAAAAAAAGTAGCAGGGGTGGTTATTATATCGATGCCGAACCCGAAATTGTAATTAAATATTTTTTGTCTGTTTGTCTGTGTGTTTGTGCACGCTAATATCATAAACGGCTTATTCGATTTAGATACGGTAGAAAGCTTCACTTAACATTTAGTGTTTATCTCATTCGTCAATCGGTTCATAAATAAAAGAATTATGTCAATTTAAAGAATCAGGGCAAACATTTTTAACGTACAGAGTACGTACTACACGCCCTTTACAATCCCTCAGTGCTCCCTGACTACCAGCACATAAAATAAAATTAAAAGTAGGCGTTCCCATTATGCTTCTTAGCAATGTAAGCCCCCCAAAACTATGCAATAGCACCAGGTTAAAAGTGACCAATTTACAACGAAATCTGATAGAAGCAGAGATTTTAACAGGGTGTGGAAAAGGTGAAAGTGTTTTCATTCCTCAGATTCCTCTCATTCCAAACAATTTTTCATTTAGTTTTAAACCAGTCCAGTTTTCAGTCAGCCTATGTTTTGCAATGACAATTAATAAAGCCTTAGGTCAGACGCTGAAAGTTGAGGGTGTGATCTAAGTATGAGCTGTTTCTCGCACGGTCAGTTATACCTATGTGGCTCTGTCACGGGTTAGCAATCCTAGGAGCCTGTATGCTTTCATCCCCGATGGCCATACTTCAAATATCGTATAAAGAGAAGCATTACTGTAAAGTAAATTTTTAGCTACCCAAACGACGGTATATGTAATTCAAAATATGCTGCCCGAAAAGTCACTATTCCACGCGAACGAAGTCGCGGGCACAGCTAGTATTTAATAAAGATGAATAATTTTAGACCAAAAATATCCTAATAGAATATTAAACATATCAATCTGATATCTATATAAAACTTAAATAAATACGAGTATCTAGTTGTGCTTAGGGACTTATAACCTTTCCCTAAATATATCGTATTTAAATATAAATATTTTAAAAATGTTTACATTCAGTTTGCTCCGTAAATAATTAATTAATTTAGAATACAATAAAAACATATGTTTTAATATATATGATATTATATAGAGATAATAAGAATATTTTAAATATGACTTACACTTAACTGACAAAAATGTGTTTGTCCTGAAAACCTATTGAATAATAGTAGATAAAGTTAGATATGAACTGACCTTGACCGCTTCACTTAGAGTTATCTATCGGTTGACAATACAAAGATAAGACAAATCAGTCTTTACTATCACAACCACAACAAACTGATAATAATTACAGTAATATTTCTGGATTATCGTGTTCACTCGTTGATAGCCAAATGATCATAGTAACTGTATATTGTACGCGACTTATAAACTAGCTGGGGCTACGGCTCTGTCCGTGTTGACTTAAATTTATAAAATTGAAACAGCTAAATGGAATATAGACAAAGTTTTAAGTCTATGCTCTTTATATCCATATCCATTTGGCATCCATTCTTTGCATAGCATATTTTCGGCAAACTTTTGGACAGTCCGAGATAAGTTTTTAAAATATTTATTTATAATAAAGGCGTATCAAAAGCGGTTTATGCTTAAATTTCGGTAAAAATTGGTAAATTATTTTTAACAAAATATATAAAGCATTTCATTCAAAGACTCATCATTTGCAACGAACATACATAATTTAAACGTATATTAATAATATTTGTTATCTTTCGTTTTTATCGTTCGTGTTTGATTTAACTGATAACTGATCTAAAACACATTTTATGCAAAAAAGATGAGACAATTTGAAGAGATTGTCAGAAGCTGGAAGGTTCTAGAATCGGCAATGCTATTCATAGCCTTTACAAAACGAGATATTACCGTTTCGGCGGGAAAAAAATGAACCTTAAGAAATTTTATGTCGGTAGCAGAAAGGATACATTTCTTAGAAAATGTCTGTTATGGAAATATTGGAATATCTCATACATGTATCGGTTTGTAAGTAATCTGTAAGATACGCAGACTTATATTTTAAGTTTTATTATGGAAACCACGCAACCTTTACATATTTTATCGCTTATTAGGATTTTTACGGACGACGTTCCGAATACTTTACAGCAATCTCGGGAGGACTATTCTAAACATCGGGCATCTAAAAATCTTAATAAACCGCGATAAAACTTTGATGAACGCCAATACCTCTGACACTTTGCCATTTGTTTTATTTTATGCTTATGCTGTAATTATCTATAACCCATACATAATTATAATCATATTCAATCTTCAAACGCGATATCCGTAAATACATCGACCACATCTATTCGTCAGGTAAAATGCTATTCAGTCATCAGCGAGCTAAAAAAATAGAAAAAAAATTTAGTCAAATAATTATTAACAGAGAGATCATGCTGTTGTAATGTTACGGTTGAGCTTTACAAATTATTTTACGCATTATTGTTCGCTTTAATCTTTTATTTATAGTCGACTAGACTTAAGAAAAACGGACGTAAGAAGTTTTTTTTTTTAATAATAAAACTTCTATGTAAGTTTTATAATTTATAGGGGAAGTTAGGAACTTTCAATTTTGTTTAAACTTCCGTTTGCAGTTTGATTACAAGACAAAATAATATTGTAAAGCTCAGCAAAATGACTATAAATTGTATGTAACAAAAAAAAATCACTTATATAAATATGAATATAATGTTGATATATTCAATAGCTAACAAAAAAATATGCTAGCAACAGTGAGACAAAACCGTGCGCCTACTTTACTCCCTGCTATGTTACATGTTACAATGACATTTCACAAATTAGTAATGGTTTGAAATGATGTAATAATTCCATTGGAGGTCTGCGGGGCGGGCGCCGAGCGATTATGTCACAACACTCATAATTTATTGACGATCGAGACCGCTTTGTCGCTCCACCGGACCCTTTCACACTCGAGAAAAAACCAACAAGCACACAACAAAACATTATCAGGAACACTGCGGTTATTGTTATCGCCAACAACCTTACCTCCGTCCCTGTCTAACACCAACCAAATTAAAGGGGGAAGATAAGGACCGGCGTATGTTACGATTAATGGACACTAGTAATGACGTAGGCAGGATGCTCGGGCGCAGCTGGCTGGAACTTTTTGTATTTCTGTTCTTTCTCGAACAAAAAAGATTGGTTTCGCACAGTTTGGCCTGGATGAGTCGTGCTTCCGTAATGGGAACGGAAAATGTTAATAACGTTCGACAATACCTCGAATTACATACTTGCCTTGCTTCGGGCCTGTAATTTGTAAGAATTATGATACCAAATGCAGCCAATTAATTAATTCGAGCGTATTTTGTAAGTGAATTCCCGTGATTAAAGTAATTTCGCAATGATTTACGCGTAATGATACGTTTACATTGTATAAAGATAAGTGTCAAACAAGCGGCGTATCACGCGAAAGATTTGCGCTCATTTTGACATTTTATTTACTGCCTAAACCTTTTAACTCTAATTTTAAAACATGTCTACTATTAAATGGCCGAACCGAAAATAACAGATTTTGGTGAATCATACGTACGTAATAATTCACTATCAGTCGTTAAACAGCGCGTCACGGCATCGCCCCCGCTCTCAATAAACAGGCCCGTACTAAAAACCAATTAAAATCAATCAAGCGTCCCAACCCTAGTTTCCTCGTGTTAGATAATGAAAGCATTAACAAGCTAGCATGTCGTACATCTCATAGCTCGCGGCATTTAATACCAGTTGGGGACAAAAAGTGGAGAATTATGTCGTTCAACGGCTTACCGCCTTGCCGCCTCTCACGTAACGTTGTAATTAATCTATTCGATGTAATCTTGACAGAACTTCGCTACTTTATTGTTTGATAGAATCATATTTTTCAGCTTATTGTCGAATGTTTCTGTTGGTTGATTTCAATTGTTTTATGTTAGTCAGTGTATGTTGTTAAATGTTGTGTACAATAGAGTTATTTTATATTTACGTTTTAATAAAATAATCTTCAAAATATAAGTGTTGAGACAACATCACTACGCAGACCTCCGATGGCATTATTACATAATTTCGAACCATTACTAATTTGTGAAATGTTATTGTAACATGTTACTAAGCAGGGAGTAAAGTAGTTGCGCTTACTCTACCCTTGGTATCTACTCTGTTTCTATCTCACTATTGCATGCATATTGTTTTATTAGTGTAGTTAGTGTTAGTGTAGACTCACTATTAACCATGTACAGCATGGATTAAATATTAGGAACTTTTTTATTATTGTAAAAAAATAAAGTTTGAATCATTTTCATATCAAAACATGTGAGCCCATACAATATAAATATAGAAATAAATAACCTTTTGAGGGAAACAAATCCGTGATTGTCCAAAAAACGTTTTACTTTTCCGATAGATTCAAAAAGGATTCTCTACATAAAATCGGTTAGTCCTACATTCAAAATAAAATATCCTAAAGTGTAGGCTATGACATTACGATAAATATAACGCATGGAAATCTATATGGCCGTTTACGCGTGAATGAGTATTTAATAAACAAACTGACGAACTAAAAACCTTGTTCGTAGTATTTACAAACTGATCCAACACATACATAGAAAACAATAGGAGCAGTCATTGATAGAAGAGTATTAAAATATTGGCAAGTATTATCCGTACCCAATATACATATTATAAAATATATTTAATTATTGATATTAATTACGACTAATATTATTATTATCAATTACAAACAACCCCAATTATTATAATGAGTGTCGAACAAACGTTGGAAAAAATATTCATTATCTCGTCGAAAAGAAATTAACGCGTTTATCGAATAAATGCATACCAATGAGTTTTAATAGCCCGCCGAAGGAATTAATTTCATTATTACTAGTGATATTTAATTTTTCTTTCCATGGCGGTGAACTTTGTACATTCATTTTTTGCATACAATGTGAGCTACACTACTTTTTTCATATCGGAAACTAATTCTCATTTTGAGTATCATTAAAGTAATTAGGGTCATCTGGTATGGACGTACGATATAACTCCGTGCCACTCTTATTAGTCTAATAATAATGGAGATAGAGTTCCAGAAGCTAGGAGTTTTTAATTGGAAAGTTTCACCCCTCTCAGAATCTTTTTTAAAAATTTCTTAAATACTAATATTTTATGAAGTAGTGGCAAATAGCGCAATGCCTTTTTTTCATATGTAATTGTTTATAACTTTTGCAATTTTTTATGTCTATGTATGTTATTTGTGTTTTCAATACGCTATCGCACATAATTTTAAGAGCAGTAACTTTATTTTGTACCATTTTCAACTTGTCGACTAGACTAAATGTAGTAAATGCGGTTCTAGAATATGCGGTCATCCAAACTATGTCCTTTTTACGAAACACGTGCATGTTAATAGAAGGCTATATAACTGACATTGCTTTCATCGTTATCATCATCATCAGCTTTTTCGTCCGTCTGTCCACTGCTGAATATAGTCCTTGCCCTAATGAACGGCAAGACGACCGATCCCTTGCCAATTTGCATCCAATGAGCACCTGCACTGCAGGGAGATCGGCTTCCCAAACCCCATTAACATTGTTTCACATGCAGAATTTAATTTACGTCAAGTGTTATTGTAAATTTTCTTGTAAAAAAACTATTTGAGTATGTATTTGTTAGAGCTATTTGTTGATTCCCAGACGAAGAGCAGGCATATTATTGCTAGCACATATTTAGGTTTTACACTTAGGGCCTGTTTCACAATCTCCAGATAAGTGCCGAAAACATATTTGACAGAAAGAATATGGAGTATCTGTCAAATATGTTGCCGATAGCCTATTCGGCACTTATTTGGAGATTGTGAAACAGGCCCTAACACTACGTAATGCATGTTTGTCACCTGGGTCTAAGACGTTAAGGGTTAGTACAATATTCTGTATCCTGGATTATGTTTGTGATCACCGTTGCCACGACTAGGTTTTGATGATATATGTGTTAATTTTCCTATGCCAACTAACATGAAATTTAAATACCTAAGTAGCACTTAGATTAAACATCGTAATAGTTTCATCAAATAGTGGACGAAACATCTGATAATTTTAATTAGTGTCAGAAACTTGAAAAGTGTTCTTTGGTCTGTTAGTAAGTAAGTTTTGTTCAAACAATGCCTTCGTTTCCAGCGAGGTAGTTAATTTAATTATTTGTATTAATTGAATTTTCTTTTCCACTTTCAACTTTGTGAGATTTAATTTCTGCTTTTTGCGTTCATTTTTGTAATCATTTAACTTAATGTGAATATTTTCCTGCGTTTATCGGAAAGTCCGGACGCATGTGTAAAATTATCGTAAAATTATTAAGCATCGCGTCTGACAACTCAACAGTTAACAGCTGTTAAAGATTGGGAGATAAAATTTATACGTTATTTGCATTTTATATTAAATTTCAGGTGTGTTTATTTGTTATTTGAATAAATGACTTTATATCTTTGACATTTATTGCTGTAATTAATTATCCTATGCTTAATTTTAACATCTATATTATCAACAATGCCATTAATTAGTAGGACTCCTGTAGGAGTACCATTGCCGAAACTATTCCTTACTTATTCTTTCTCGTTGTTGATAATATATATTCTCTTTTTTATTGTACACATTTTTTATTTCCTTATACGTTTATACTACCTATTTTTTTTAGTAACAAGATTTACTTGATGCTAAAATGATGTATGATTTACATACATAATATACGTGTATAAAAGTAATTGATATGTTTAGTTTCCAAAAAATTTGACATGACGTTTTTGTATGAAGATAAAAATGAGACAAAATCTACAAATGTGAAAAACTTAATATACAATAGTGACATTTTAGCATTAAGGAGATACGGTACGTACGATACTGTATAGCCTAATCATTTTGTAGTATTATGGCTTCGCATGAATGTGAAACAGACGTTTTTGATATGATTTTGAGTATGAATTTAGAAATAATATACTTAAAAGGCTTGTGTAATAAAAGTCACGTGGTAAGTTCCGAAGTACCTGTGCTTTAGATATAGTAATTAAGAAAATACAAATACGATATTTAGAATATTGCCTGATGCATCGATCAAGCGATAAATTTGGACTGTGCAAATTTCTGCACTTGAAGCTTTTTTAAGTTCCTAAGTGTTGACTTACTACTTCTATAAGGCGTCCCTAAATCTTAATAAATATATAAAGAAGTTTGAAAGAGCATACAAAATAATATTTTCACCTCAATCCCGTACCAATTTGGGCTCCGTTACACCGCGGCTTCCGGTCGCCGTTCGTATCTGGTTTCATGCTGCCTGCGCTCGTATACCATGTTCATAATTTACTGAGACACACTTATAATTATTTCAACACTATGAAGGTTTTTGTGAGAGCAAAAGCGCTCAAAGATCATATCGAAACTCCGAAAGTTATTATTTTGGCGTGGATTTCTTTCATTTTGCAAAAGAGTTAAGGAATTTAATTGGAAAAATAATTCTAATAAAATCTAAACGAAACGAAAATAAAATAGTTATAGCGGCATGTCGCTAATCGTCACGGCGTTCAAGTCGTTTTTACTACAATGATGTACAATATTTTACCTTCTATCGAGAAGCTTGTTAATGTCTATTATAATTATTATAGTAAATTATTATCAAATCATCATTATTCATCATACAATTTTCTATACATATTATAAGGATATAATCTTTCTTAAAACCGATAAAACGATGCTGCCGTTATGCTGTCCGACAAATGTTTTGATAATTAATAGAAATGATAAGTTCTTCACAAAGTGCTTTTGTGTGATTATTTAAATTGCGCAAATCCATTCGCCTATTGTTAGGTTGTCATACGTTACATTAGTATGACGTGTTTCGTTTTAATAGCCCAGTACTTTTCCGAAATGATGTGATGCTCTGTAACAGTATGTTTGGGGCACCGACAGCCGGTGGTTTAGTAGATTTTTATGAACAGCACAAAAAATCAACTGCTTAGGAATTTTATCTCGATTTAGTAAGTTTTTTTACACGCTTGACGTTTTGGATATTTTACAGGCAGTACGAAGCGCGGACACGAAAGGACTGAAGTGTCGGATTTCCTAACATTACAAAGTTATTTGAAAATACCCTTAGATACATAAATAAATTAGTTATTCGGAACTATGCTTTTGCTTAGACACAGAACTTTCTAGTACCGTCTGTATTAAATCTGTGAAATTTTATAATACGAGTATGTGTAATTATATAAATCATGATAATATTAAAAGTCGATTTTTATTTTATTTTTTTAATTTTCGCAACATTAAAAACAATAGGTTCTATGGCCGAAGCCACGTTTGGGAAGACAGGATAGGTCGACCTTCAATTAGATGTGACGACGATCTTCGTGCAGATGCTTACACGTCTTGTTTACGAGAGGAGACAAGAAGAGAATTCTTGGTGTTCATTGAATGAGGCCTATGTAGAGTGGATGGAAAAATATTGACCCAACTCAACAAGTGATGTATGGAAATGGATAATACGGAATACCGGTAGCACGCGCGAGCTCGTATCGTTTACGAATCCTGACAGACTGCTCCGTCACTGATGTTGTTTATCTTGAAATTAATTTCGTTGTAAATTATATTGGAGCTACTACAAACATTAATATTATAAGGTGCTAATCATGTTGCTTTCATTTCCATCTAAATACATTCTACTCCATACATTCTGGATCAATTGCTTTAAAATCGACGATTCCAATACTATCTCATTATGTCCTGAATAAAATTATCACGAAAAGTTCATTTAATTTCAGTTTTTTTACCACCTACCAGCACTACCCTGTACGCAATACTTACTCAATATCACCTTTTCACGACTGGTGACGACCTTATTTTCACTAAGCAGCAGTAGCTATATCATAGGTATGTGACTTAAAAAGTAACTTCTACGGGTAGACGTAATGGACTTCTTCATAAATGTCGCGTCTGTTTACTGTTTTATTTTCTTTAGGAGTCGAGCTAATACGGTGAGCCCCTAATTTAGGTCGGAAAGGAAATTATTAATGAACCCGAAGTATTTCACTTTGCCAAGTTAATATATTTGTGTAATGTAAATAATGAAATTTTAATTAAATATGTGTCTTTTCACTTCGTTAACATTTCAAGTTTTCCGCGTCAATTGGCCAAGCTGAAAAAGACTTCGAAAAAAAACACCGGAACAATATTTAATTCATCATTATTATTTTTTAATACTAAAGGTACCTATGCATAGCACGCTCCATAGCACGTTGAGCTATGGAAAACTTGCGGACTAGTCGTAAATTAAAAGGCCACGTTTCGGCCCCGTAGGTCATCACGGGGAGAACGAAACGAAGACCTTTGCCAGAGAACCAAAGTTGTCGATATCACGCGAAGAATAAGCACTTCGAAGTGGCAATGGGCTGGTCACGCACTCAGAAGAACGGATGGCCGATGGGCCATTAAGGTTCAGAAGTGGGAGCAGCGTTTAAGTAGACTGAATGGTTGGTTGGCCATTAACCAGGTGGGAAGACGATTTGCATGCTGTGGCTGGTACGCATTGTCTTGGCGTTCATTAGGGAGGCCTATGTTCAGGAGAGGACGGATAAAGACTGATGATGATTATGATTAAAGGTAGATATAAAAACATATCATTTATAACAATAAAATAAAAAAAATTACATTATAATATCTGCGTTCACGGCAGTTTACAGCTTCAAAATTTTAAGGTACCTACTGCGCTAGGTAAGGTAAAGAAAGAAAGAAAGAATAAGCTTTATTAGACACATAAACACATTACACACATACATATATGATAGGTAAGGGTAACTATGACTCAAAGATACTATGTGACAAGCTTACAGACAGACAGTCGAGACTTATTGTTAGCTACCTTCGCGCGCAGAACCCAAAAAGCCTTGGAACCATACCACCACTTGAATCATAAAACAATCCTGACATAGGGCACGTAGAACGTAAATATAACAATGTGAGCAGTAAACAATTGTGTTCTGAGAAAATAGTATACAGCACCAGATGCGGCCACTCGGAGCTAGTCCGGAATCTTTGTTTATTTGTCTTACAAATTATTTATTTGCTGACATTTGATAACGCAAAAGTGTATTTAAAATACGATAGTTTTTTTGAGAATATTGAAAAAAATAGAAGTAAACTATGTATGAAAATTATTTATTTATTATAAGGTTCTCCTAAATCTAAAAAGTATTCGGCAATTTGTGCTCCTTCAATTATAGAACACGTCAAGCATACAACATCGTTTCATCAAAAATAAGAAAACTAACATATTTCACATAAGGATATTAACTTAAAAATAAAGATAAAGAAAGATGTAAATAGAGGAGTGTACATATTGAGGTAGAGAACACGAGTTAAAAAATTATAATATTAAAGTAACCTTTTTTTGTGGTTGTGTGATTTGACGATTGGATGTTTGCATTAAAAGCTTTGCAAAGAAAGTCTCTCTAATTCAGCGTGAAAAGCAGCGCTCTTACATATGGCTATTTTGAAGTCACAACTCACAAGCAATTAATACCGGGATAAAAAGCTAGGAAGTAAGCTTTATCTAAAATCCTAATGAGAATTCAAACAAAATGATAGATAACATAGATTACACGTAAACATAAATAACGTTCAAAGTGATATTGGTGAATCATTTAATCGTAGTATCCAGTTATGAATTATGACGTCACTATTGCTACGATTACGATATTCGAAAAAGAAATGGATAAGGTGATTGTAGTAGTTAGTACTGTATAATATGATTTTTATATGAGTTGCATAAGCAAACGCGCAAACGAGCCACAAGATATAAGAATAGATAGATATAAAAAAAAGAAAAATATTTTAACACGTGCGACAACCTTCTCTCCGAAATACAACATTACACAGAAACAAGCAGAATGGTAGTGCCACGGCATACGAGAGAGCTACACAAGCCCCCGTAGACAGGTGGCACAAACGCTTAACGACTAGAATAGAATACTTATTGTATGGGAATAAAACTAGCTTTAAATTTTGCAACTAGTGTCATTCCTATACAATAAGTATTCTATTCTATTCGTTTAGCGTTTGTATCACTTGTCTAGGGGGCTGATAATATAAACACAATCAATATACAAAAGTCTAGCTGTTGCCCGCAGCTTCGCTTGCGTTAACTAAGATTTACAGCTGGATCTTAGTGGGATGATATAATATGGCGTATAACCTTCCTCAATAAATGGGCTATCCCACACTGAAATAATCATGCAAATCCTACCGCTCCTGAGATTAGCGTGTTCAAACAAACAAACTCTTCAGCTTTATATATTAGTAGAAAATAAATTAAAACCGATTAATTTAATAAAATGCGTGTAGTTTAATACAAATACTACGAGACATATATTACAACTACAAGATTTAATATGCCATTAATTCATTATTAACATTTTAATACCCGTATAAAACATTAATAAAGCAGAAATTATTTTAAATTATATCGTGTTGAATCATAAATTTCCTTTAGCATATTGTAAGATTAAGTGCGGCTTTAAAATAATAGATGCTTAATAGCTTTTCACCTTGGAGAATAAGTTTACATATTGTAGGTTAATCGAGTTTCGAAAATGCTGTTCAAATATGAACCGTTTTATAAGTTTATTTTGTTTAGTTTTTTTTTTGTATAAATACCCGAATACTCAAACGCAACTAATTTGGGAACTGCTTACCTTTCGATGACATAGATTTAAGGCGTGCTTAGTAGTTTAAGAAGCCCCCACATATTTGAGTGGCGTTTGAGAATTCGAGCTTTAGATAGCTAGGCTACACTGGCAGACATAAGTACTACATTATGGCAAATGGTCGACGTCAGGTCATGATAATATGTTAAGTCTCTGTGTCACCAACCTGACTGCCTGGAGAAACAAGTACCCATAAAGAGCACCCCCACCCCTCCCACAGGTAAAGTATTCTTCTATGGGCCAGAGCCCAGAACGTGTAATAATAATATGTAATCGATGATAGGAAGTTTATTAAATTATATGTAACAAGTGGACCCGACAGACGTAATTTACCTTTGGACACAAATCGATCAAAACGTTCGCAGTATATATAAATAACTAAGATATCGACTGCAGCGCCATCTGCCGGCTAATATATAAATCTAAACCACCCAAGGCGCTACACAAACGCATATTTAAAAATTAATTCAAATCGGTCCAGCCGTTTCGGAGGAGTTCAGTGACATACACATATACATCTGAATTATATTTATAAAGATATAACATTTATATTTGGTAAATATAAAAACAGTGATCAGTGTAGGCTGGATAATCCTTAGTCTTCGCGGTTATTGAACGTGCTCTTGGTCCAGTACCGGCCAAGTGTTGATGATGGTGATGGAAGTGGATGATGTGTCACTCTAATCTGAATCTTTAGTAATGACATTAAAATGTAATTTTATTGCTGAACGCCGACCCTAATAGAGCTCTAACTTATTTACGTAGATGCCAATTTGAGCAGCTATGTGGATATATTTAATTATATAATGTAACATCCTATCTGCTATAACGATCCAATTACAAGAAATTCAAGCGTAATTCCGTTACTGCCCTTTTAATGAAGTAATTTTGAAGATAATCGAACGATGCTAATTATGTTTCATAAGTAATCAATCAAATCCGATGTTTTTAAGACGAGCAAAACAGACTTTATATACTTTATTTTGTACGCCAGTATATTAGAATGTTTAAAGTTCAAATTTATGTTTTATTTATTCTATTCGTTTTTTTCTCTATACTTTTTATCATAGCAAAAAGCTTAATGTGTGGGCTACTCAGTCTCTTACAGATTTATAAATAACAATATTAAGATTAAGGTTATATTAACTTACAACTATTTATAATAAGTAAGCGGCAAGATATGGCTGAACAACGAAGTCCTTAAAATGAAATATTATTATTATTGTTATTATATTTAACGTTTTTATACTTTATTGGTTTTATTTTTCATGGTAATTACTCACTATGAATTAACCTAAGTTTACGAAAGACAAGAAAAGAAATAAAAATATATTTCTTTTATTAGTAACGCCCCGCGTTTTTTTATACGCGTAGTGACCGTTTCATGGTAATACGGAGATAATGTATGACTGTGTTACTCACTTGATCACGTAGCTTTCTATTGGGGAAATACTTTTTTTAAAACGATTTAGACGTAACAAACAAACAAACACTCTACATTTATAATATTAGGATAATAAAACGACATAAATTATGTGTCCAGTGACTCGACTGACATGTCGGGATTCAAACCCGCGAATTGACATAATTATGGTGTTTATTGCGTAAAAATTTTCATACAAATACAGACAGATTAAGAACTAGGTGAAGATGATCGGCGAGTGACCATCGCGCGGCTGACGTCAGAGCTGTCGATGCCACCTACGTAACGTATTTGTCACGGATTAAAAGAACCGTCTCTACAGCCGTACTAAAGTACTGTATGTAGAGTAGAATTAACACGAGTTTGAAGGAAATAGTTTTATAGCTGTAAGAGATGCGTTTTGCCGCGCTTTTTCTGAACCGCCATCCTGCCTATTTCTTCTTGTGTTTCGGAGAGAAGAGCAAGACAAGGGTAATTACTCTCACCTTGACTAAACATCTTTTCCCTCATGATTGACAACACATAAATGAATCGTCTCTACCATTCATGATAAAAATACAGTTTTCAGTAAAAGTTCAAATAAAATATAACTTGGTGTATTTGTAATTTGTGTGCTTCATTATTTAAACTATTAAAAATGGGATATTTACCATGTTTTTTAATATTCTTTTGTGGAGCTCGATATTTCGACATTGTCTACGAATGTCATGTTCACGAGACGCTCCGCGATAGAATATTAAAAAAACGTGGTAAATATCCCTTTTTTAAATAGTTAAGTAAGTTTATTACTGTCATGAAACAGCTTTTCAGGCTAGTAGAAAGGGAAGTGTGATTTTTGAGAAATACCAACATATACCAAAATACGTTTTAAGTTAGCGCTTGAAAGAGTTGTCTGAAACTAGCACGAGAGCTGTAGTCTCACTACCAGCTAGCTCTAGTCTCATCATCAGAACTCATCTATAAAAACAATAAATGTGTTCAAAACATATTAATAATGTTTTTATAGAATAGAGTTCTCCCGTGACCACGGTTCCTGATAATTGTCCGAAACACTCGGCATGTAAAAATCATAATAAGCCTCGACTAAATCCGTAAAAGTTGTTTCATTATAATGTGTTTATTTTAACGTACAAGTAATTAATATTTAATGATTAATTAAATAACTAAGTCATTAAACTTAAATTGCATACCCCAGTAAAACGGCATACTGCAAAAAAGAACATAAGAATAAAAAATATTTTATTGCTTGAAAACTTAGCTACTTTTTTTAGAATATAATAAATGTTGAACGGAGAGTTCGAGTGCATTTATTTTAAAAGCTAAACTATTTACAACTATATGTATATACACATTATATAAATTATAAATGTGATGATCGTATTTGTTTATCCTTTCCCTCTTAAATGTAAAGCAAGCTACGTAACTTTTTGCAGCAACATAATTGGCCCCCGGGGAATTAGAATTGCTTTTTTTATCTCGAGAAAAATATTTCTCTCTAGGAAATGAAAAGTAACGCAGGTATTATTTAATTTCAATTATTAATTAACCATAAACTACAGATTAACGAAGGTATCATGCGGATGAAGCGACAAGAAACAGCTAACTATATTTATAAACAAAACTTTACAACGAAATGAACAAAACAAACGTACTCAACATCATTGTGGCTTATGCAATGTTAAACAGCGTGCGCCGCGCTTTACAAACTTTGATGTAATTTGACATTTGGCTGCACACATTATGCAAGTAATTTTAATACACCGCGCACTGCGCAAACGCAACTTCTCGGAAAGCTCACCGGCAAAGCTCACCGCCGCGACAAGTGTGAATTACCCATACGGCTGTTTCGGTGTTCCGTCGCGATATATGCACACAAACGAGCTTACGGTCACACGGTTAGGCGCGCCTAATGAGAAAGTTTATCGAGCGTTTATTGCGTAGTTCAGCGGGAAGCTTCGCCGCGTCGCCAGAGGCGCTCCCGCCGCAGGTGTACCCCGCTCCGCAGTCCCCCTTGCGACCTCATCCCCTCCCGCGCGCCGTAACGCAGCTTTCTTTAGTACTCGCCACTTTACGCCAGTCGACTGTCAACCATAGAGGCGAGCGGTTATCTCGCACGCTCGACAAAAAGTGCCGCGCCAACCAAACACGACGCACTATCTGCGTACCGTTTCCGCTCGCGAAATAACCTCTAAATTGTGTTTCAGTGTCGTGTTGTGCCAAACTTACGTTTAGGATTGTGCCGATATCCATGTATGTAAATTGTACACCTGTGATATCTACGATGTTGTGTCCTCACGCCAGCGTCAATCACTAATTGTGAATATTGGAGTAGTGCGAGGCGAGTTCCATTTAGCGAAATCGGTAGAGCTACCGACATAAACAAGTGCTAGGCCGGCCGGCCGGCGACCTGGTCGGTCTACCGGTGACAAAGTTCTGGTGTCGCATTACCATTTACCATGTGCGCGGATTGTAAACAGCCTTTTAAGTATACCCGGAAATATTCGTTAATCCTTCAACTTATTCATTCAATATTAGTTTTAAATATATTATTTGTGTGTATCTTACTTCGCTTGTAATCTCGCTCGCTTATCAAATTTGCTATATCGTACAAAATTAGCAAAGAGTTACGTCAATATGCAAAATAGTCGGTGAACTCGTGTTTGAAGCTCCAATATAAGTACCATAAAAATTTAATATAGCATTCAAAATTAATAATCTATATATTTTTTGTTGCGACTTAATAATATTAATACTAAATAAGTTGCATAAAGGCTGATGATGATGAATATGATGAGAAAAGTATACACTTCATTATCGTTAATTAAAAAAGAGCGCGGTCATAATTCTCGATAAAGTCTATTTAGTATTTATATACGTAGTTTAGTGTTTCCGAAAAAGTTTTTATAACCTAAATATTTTGAAAATACCCGATAAACGTAATAGAATATTCGGTTTCTATAAATTATAGCTAAACGAATAACGAATGGGGCTTGCTTAAACTTAACCGGCTTCTTCGTAGAGGCACACAAGCCATCTGTCGCTCACCCGTTAGGGAAGACTCTACCTTCTAAATAGATAATCCCATAAAAATATTGAATAGACACCGTTGAATGTAATGAATGAATGAAAATGAATCAGTAAACTGAACATACATTACTAACACAAACATAACCGACTAGAGAGTTTGTGCTCTCGTTTGAATAAAAATAAGTTAAAGAATATAATAAGAATAAAAAACCTTTAAGAATACTGTTCACTTTGCCAGATTTAATAGCTTGCATTAATTTATGTGATAAGATAATCTTAAAATAAATTGCGCCAGTACCTTATCTAGTAGAAAAAAATTATGTAAACAAATAATTTCTATATATTATCAATTGATAACGTGCGATTGTACTTATATTGGACGGATAAAGTTTGATGATGATGATGATTGTACTCATGTCACTGAAATCCTAAGCGGCTGTACCGATTTTGATGAATATTTTTGTATGTGTCAAAATAAATTCGAGAACAGTTTAGTTTTACAATTCGGTTCACTTAAAATTATTTGGAATAACTTCTGTTCTATCTGTGTCCCTAGTTTGTAGTATTCTTTAAAAGTATGGGCTACGCATTGCAAATATTTTTACATAACAATACATTTATGTAGGTCGCTTGCGTAGCTATATGATTTGCGAAACCGGTAATTAATATTAAATTTAATTTGTGTATCATACGATTATTATATTTAATTATGTTTGCTAATTAACAACTTTACAGCCAATAAAAGTAACACTTTTTTATTTATTATCATCAGCCTGCGCCCATCCACTAATTAATGTCATAGAATTTGTCTATGTAGTATGTTGTTACATATTTTTTTATGAATAATTTTAAAAAGTAATATATTTATATATTTTCAGTATGGTGTTCTTTTAAATAAGAAAATTAATGAAAATATTCATGATTAATGAAATGCGTACATGTCTACCTTGTAATCGCTCCCTTTATAACGTAATAATATAATTTTGAGCAATAGTAACTTTTCAAAGTTTAAAAAATTCATACCTACACGTGTTAATATTTGCGGTGTTTTAGAAATGAACCTTTAAAATGGGCTGTAAAAGCGAAAATTGTAGCGATGTTTGTACAACGGCGCGAACTAAAAACTGCATTCAAAGGGGGCATGCATTTGGAAACGTTGAACTTTGACCTACGTCTGCGTATTATATGCATTACGTGAAAAACTGAGCTGAATGTTTCCCGCTTGTATCGGAGCCGATATTGATCTGGAGCTGATGATGATGATGGCTATGTAGGACAACTGCTTAATAAGCTAGAAGTAAGCAACTATAAGGTTTCATAGAAATCCCTGCTATGTAAGAAGTCTATACGATTACTGACGAAATTTCACATTCAAATTAGCGTCTTTCAGAGAAATATTTTTCATGATATTTTTTTTATTCCTGTGAAAATAATATTATGTTTTGACTTTTGATTGTATTAATAATCCAGCATCTATTAGTCTTGATCGCAATGTTCGTAACGAGTAAATTTCTGTCATCTTTGCTTATTTCAATTAACTATTAATCGAGGAAATCTTGCGCACGCAACAATCTTGCAATTAGTATAAACATTGTAAAATACTGCAAATGAAGTACAACTTTATACCCCATTTAACATATACGTGCTAATACTTTATACATAACCCAGGTATTTTCTTGTATATTATAAAATACTAGCAGTTTTGGTTCTTACCTATTTTATCTCAAATCGAGAAATAAATTATCCTATCTTTTAAGTTGGAGAAAAGCACACATTTTAAAAGAAAAAAACATTAAAATCGGTTCAGTAGTTTCGGAGTTCATCCCGGACAAACATCGTGACATTGGAATTATATATAATAGATATAAGCACTAGTGATATCACTAGCCAGTGTTCCTAGCCTTCAGCTACGCCTCATTAACTTAGATTAACGGCGGTGCTCGGATTGATCATCATTATTTTGATTTATGTCACTCAGTGTAAACGTAGCATTGTAACCAAAAAAAAATATTGAAATCGATGTAATATTTAATGAGTAAAATCACGAAAAACAAATGAGCAAAAAATCACCTTGGGAATAAGACACTCACTCTTAAGATGTTTCATGTTGTATTTATAAAATATTTTCTACTCATTTTGTTGACAAAAGAGCAACCCCTTAGTTTATTTCTCGTTTTTCTTAGGCGATCCTGCACCTCAAACAAGTTTTTTTTTTTTAATTACTATTATTGACTATTTCTTTGACTTATTTCAAGTGTACAAGTTGTACCTACGTAATAAGGATTTTTTTTTATTTTATTTGATCAAATACTATATTATAGATGAATAAGATTTTCATTTTTTACATCCATTGGTTTAAGTCTATTTACAATCGATATCGAAACTCGACGTTCCGGTCGACCGTAGCGAGTGAAATCAATAATGTGGCCACAAACACAATAAATACTAACAAGCCATTAATTGGTTAGAGAAACTGGTTCAGATTAGTATTAACGATGAAATATGATTTCGTGTGATTGTTTGAATTCGTGTCGTGCAAAGTGAAAGGCACTTTCTACAGCCCTCCGGCCCTATTGCGAACTCACACTTAGTTAAGATAGTACCCGTTATACTGATAACTTAAACGGCTCTCATGATTTCGCTTGGATTTAATTTCAACATGCACAAACGTTACGCGAAATTGAAAATTTCATTTTGCCATTTCGCTGCAATTGTGTTTCTTGTGTTCGTTTGATATAGTCTTTCAAAAACATGTTGTACTCGTAAATAGACAAACTGAATCAGTATATATAATGGTAGTAAAGAAGTAAATTAGTGTACAAATTTTCATTTTTACTAAGAAACTGCTTTAACGCTTTGACGCTGAAATATTTAACGCATATTAAGTGTAATAAAACATTTAAAATATATAAATAACCTATTGGTATTGCATCACTCAATGAGATTACTGTTTTAATATAAAAGAGGAGTTAAAATTAACGCATTGGTTACGCCGATATCTTATACCTTTAAACGAGCAATTCTTGTACATATATATAGAATCAGGATCTCGGAAACGGCTCCAACGATTTTCATGAAATTTTGTATACATGTGTTAAAAACGGCGATAAATCGATCTAGCTAGGATACATTTTTAGAAAACTTTTTTTTTTGTGTTTTGAGGCATCGATAAAATATGATTAGAATACGAACGTAAATTTCGCTATCAAATAATATGTCATGGTAGCTTAGTGGTTAAATTAGGCATTTAAGTTCGAATGCGCCTGGTTCGAATCTCCAGTCCGATTTTTTTTCCTTTTTTTAAGATCATTTTTTTGGAAGAAATATTTTATCGTATTTTATCACTAAGGGTACCGAGCGAATGCTCGGTCAACCAGGTACTAAAAAATAAATAAGCAAATGTTGCCGTTTAAAACATTGAATACGAGCTATCTATATAAGAAATCGAATATCGATACAATACTACTTATTATCCTACTAATGTTATAAACGCGAAAGTTTGTAAGTATAGATGTTTGTTACTCCTTCACGTAAAAACTACTGAATGGATTTTAATGAAACTACAATAGATAACACATAGGCTTATTTATCCCCGTACTCCCACGGGAATGGGAAATACGCTAGTGAAACCGCGGGGCGCTCCTAGTTATATATACTTGTAATATAAATTCAAAACACCTGTATCAAGTCCATATCTCACAAGTAAAACGCATTTTATTTACAGTAATCATATAGTTCTTTGTCGTTTAGAATAATTAATATTAGCCGACAGCCTTCTCATTCCACGCACGACTTGCAGATAGATTGATAAGACACACAGACAGACCCGCCTCAATTAATGACATTGTACTATAAACATTAACATATAGTTAGCGATTCAATTTAAATATAATAAAGAGGTTTGTGAGTTTTTATGTCGGAGGTTCTGTCTATGAAACTACTCTTTCCAATTTCAAACCCAAAACCTTCTACCAGTGCGATGATATGTTATGATAAAGTCTTTAAAAACAATGCCGTCTAGGGACAACCAAAAGACGCAAAGCTTTATAGTAACGTTTATATGAGATGCTTAGCTCGGATAGAGCGGCCGTATGGCAAACGGCCCGAACGTCCATAATATGGAAGCTTCGGTTCAAAAATCCCCATCTGTACGGATGTTGTAGGAGCAGGGGGATACCAAAGTACCATATATAAGAATATACTACCTACATTTTAAAATTATTATATGTATACATTACAATTATGATATTGTAAAAATATTAACTTATTATATATTAGTATAATGTATTTATTTCGTCATCGCGTTTTGAAATTGCGTATTTTAAAAATACAATTGCTAGTTGATTTGCTCATGAGAGTAAACATTATATAATTTTGTTATTATCATTCAACAGCATGCGTTTTTCATTACATTCACAATCTGAAACATTCAGATAAAAATACTTTAGTCATATTTTTAATTGTTATTTTTTTACACCCAAAATTAAAAATTAGTCTTATATACCTACGGTTAATATTCCAATTGCCACTAAATAAATCTAAAATAACTTAAAACTAAAAGAGAGATAAGAGCACTGACCTTTCTATTTAAATAAATATTATTTTATTTTAATTATTATGTCTAGTTAAATATAAAATGTTCTATATTAAGTCCTGAGCGATATAGAGCCGTACATCGCATCGAAGGCATACGCATGACACTGGTATTGCAATATATTGCATGTCATATTATCAAATTCTTGTGGCTTAATGATATTATGTCTGGTGAAATATCACAAGTGCATTCTAAAAGGTCGCGAGTTCGAAACTGTCGTTATGACAAACATAAATGTGTACTGGCGGTGTAATTTATACCGCCCTATAAATAAACAATACAAAATTTAATTATTCAATATTTCTGTATCTTTTTTATAAAACACTAGCTGTTGCACGCAGCTTCGCCTGCGTCAACTAAGATTTAAAACGGGGATAGTGTAGCTGCCCAACAGTGAAATAATTTTTCAAATCGGTCAAGTAGTTTTAGAGCCAAACAATTCAATACAAACAAACAATCAAATTTTTCCTCTTTATTAATATAAGATATTTTGCGCATTGTATCATAAAAATACCTTAAATCGTAATTGCTCCATTTTTACGCTATATACATAGATAGCAGGCATACTTAATTGTGAAAATTACTGGCAGCGAAATTACGATATTTAGCCGTCATCAGCTACATAATATATATTGGATTGCATGAACATTTAAACATCTACATCTCCTTACCTAATAAAACAGTTTCTCGTGCACTTATCCTTTTTTTTTGCTCAACTGCACTATTTAATGTAGTTCTATTCTTGAACTCAAAACGTACGTATAACATGGTTGGCGTCACTGCCTCATGTCGGAGCGATTATCGTGGTCCGTTAGCTCAGCATTGGGAGGTCTTTTTTCTTTTCTCCACTTCGTATCGCGGCTGACGTATGTAGGCCAGCACGAATCGCATTGTTCGTCTTTGATTTATGAATTGTTTTACGACCTATTCTATTTATTCGTACGAACTTTCCAAAATACAACAAATTATGTTTATAGAGGAAATTTAATTGAGATGAAATTTGTTAATGCTCGCTAACTTAGTAACATATCATCGCCTTTTTGCTGTTTCTAAAAAAACGAACGAACTAATAAAAGATAAAATAAATTATAAAAATATTCATAAATTAATAAACAATCACTACGTTCTATATTCAATAATTTTATTTATCATGTATGTATGACCAAAACAACGATCTGCTACAATATTATATTGTGAAGAACCTATTTACTTTGCTAAGTGGCCATCAAACTTTGCATCGTTTGTGTAAGACTGTAATAAACTGTATTTCAAAACATATTCATCGTTTCGTGATACTTGTGTTTGACATGTTATTGTGGAGCTTAGTCTAAAAGGTTAGTTCAATTATCGTGTGTGGATGGATGGCTGAGCTTTCGAACAAGTAAGCGCCTAAGCGGAGTTTACGCAAGCTTCGCTTATGTAAGCAATTTGTGGGTCTTGTGCAACACTGTGCTTTCGTTTGCTTCGGTTTTGATATGATATTGCTATTGGAGAAATTTAATTGAAAATTCATATGCGCCAGCACGTAGCTTTAGTTAAAACCACAATATCTTAAATTGGTATGAAATGGTAAATTGTACTGTTTTGCATATTATAACAACTGGGGTATTTGATACAATTGTAAAGTGAGTTTTGTTTTATTAAGTCTGTGAATAATATTGAACTTTTAACATTGTACTTACATAACATCTCTTACCTTTTTATAGAGATAAACAGGTTGAATATATATGATTTGTTATGATATGACAAGTGTTTTTATTTTTAATTTTGAAAATACATAAAGTCAATTATTATTATGTTTAAAAAATGACCAATAAGTATCCAGGTTTAAAATACAAATAAGATTATACGAGCTTTTTTAAATTAACATAGCTATTTTCATTATTTAAACTATTTAAAACGGAATATTTACCATGTTTTTTTAGCATTATTTCGCGGAGACGATAATATTTCGACATTGCCTACGAATGTGATGTTCGCGAGACTAAAGTTCGAGCTCTCTGTTTTAAATAGTTTAAATAATTATAGGAGCTTTTAATTTTTGAGGCGGTACTGATATACCGGAAAAAATAGGAAGCAGTATTAGAAAATGCAGTGTTGGTAATTAATACAAATGGGCCGATATAGGAAAGGAAAGCATCAGTCGTCGGCGGCTATCTCGCTGTCACGATATGGTAATCGAAACCGATAATTTTAAATTGCGATAAGCCGACTCTCACTCGATACATTTAAAAAGGCTATTGAAAAAGTTTGATACAATATTATTTTGCTAGCGATGAGGTGGTTACAATAGATTGTAGGTTGGTCGCTCTGAAGTTAGTTGCGAATTGCAAAGTAAATTTGATGTGAAGAATTTTAGACAGGTATTTCTGGTGAATATGTCATGTCATATTTCTGTGCACCGGGTGGTCTAGGAGTTTAAGTTTATGCAAGTAATAAATAGACAGGTAGACGAAGTGTTGGTCGGCCATTAACCAGATGGGAAGACGATCTCCGTGCAGTGGCTGGTCCGCGTTGGATGCGAGTAGCAAGGGATCGGTCGTCTTGGCGTTCATTGAGGGAGGCCTATGTTCAGCAGTGGACGGATAGAGGCTGATGATGATGATGAAGTAATAAATATATAAAATAAAATATTAATTAAACCAAAATATTAATTATAGAATTTCTACCAATATGTATTTTATTTATATTCCGTAACAACTTTGGAATTGATTAATTAATTCGTCATTAATCAGAATTCTAAACCCCTTTTTGAACGATTCAATTAATAGTGTATTTAAAATGTGTCTCAAAGAACTCTACTTCAGGTTTTACGTCGGACATTAATTTGAATGAGCGAAAGCAATTCATATCCTATTTTCTAGTAGCCGATATTATACTTGTCTTGGACGAAACTAACAAAAATTGGATCCTCGCCAACTTCATTTGCCAATTGCATTGAAGGGTGTTACTGCCCTTTTATATATTGATGATATCATTTGACCATATTTAAATAGACTATGTCAATATAACAATATTTTAACAGTCAAAATCCCCAGGCCATAGAAACCACGATATTGCAAAGTTAATAAAAATATATTTCCATCATAATATTTGCGGTTGTATGTTTGAGGACAACAAACATGTTTTATTAATTTTTACTAGTAACGGAAACGATAAAATACAGTTGAACTATTTGAAAAACACGTTAAAGATTGGTTTAGTGCACGCTACCATCATACTACTGGGTGTTCGCCAACGAAACACTGCCAAACATTATCAGTCGTTTCGACATTCTGTGTAAAACGGAATCGAGAGGGAAAACAACGTACCAATTAAATGTGAATTAAAGCTTTGAGCCAAAATGTATCTACATAATAACAAAATCGTCAAAATAGATGTAATCAATATACAACTATTATCCATCGCTAATTAATAACTTCATTCACAGAATACATTATTATTATATTTTTAAGGCTTATTAATTATTTACCTTATCTAATCAATATTCTCAGATTGTTATTATCTTTATCCAAGAGGTTGAACAAGGTGTTTCCAAAAATTACTATGTTGTAATTCACTTAACTAATGAGTATAATTATAGAGTTAGTGAGGAGCCTGAACTTACGACTGTAGAATACGCGCGTCACTAATATGGTTGAATTAGCCTTAAATAAGGGCACTCACAAACTTGACGTCGAATGGTAATTTTGTGCTGTTTCAGTCAATCGTTGATGCTAGCTGAATTATTTCTAATAGTTATCTTTTGCTAAAATAGCGCGATATGTCTGAAAGTAAATGTAAAGTAAAACTAAAGTATAAAATGACCAAAGTATGATATGAGTCATATTTGTTTGAATTCGTGCAAAATTGAACAGTAAATGCGATTTCATCGATTTAAATTAGATAACTTCTTACGATAGGTGGGTTTACTCTCCGTTGGGTTTGAGGAGACCCTTAGCCGAGTTAAGCAGGTAGCGGTGATTGGGGAGGGATGCGGGACGGGAGGTCTTCCGTCGAATACAACAGCTGTCACAGCAGCTGTCTGCATTTTGATCGCACGTGCGTCTACACCTATTATTAATGATTTTTTTTTTCGTAAAATTTTGGATGTGTTACGGAACTCTTAAAGCCTTGCACCTTTTCCAACGGTCTTGTTTGATTTTTCGGTTGAGTTTTGTGCTATTAATTATTTGTTTGTAATATGTTTGTACAGATCATAGCAACAAGTTGTTAGTCTAGGAAGGAAGACGATCTCTGCTCAGTGGCCTATCCGTTTTAGATACCTATGTTCATTAGTTGACGGATAAAGGTTGATGATGATGAAGATATTTATAAACGGATGAGTAATTTTAAGATTTATACATCCAAACTAACAAACATTGTTAGCAATGCGATCATTTTAGATTACATAAGTGAAATAGGTTCCAGTGCAGCCATCCGAGGAGTCACAGCCACGTGACTTACATGTGCACGCCCAAGGTCACTGGATATTGCGACGCAAAATTTAACGCGATCGAAATAGTCATTCGCCATCAATAAGTACTTTTATGTATTATTTGAATAGGAAAACTGACAGACTACACTAGAACAAGGTCACCCATAAAACCAGTTCGGCCCGGATTAAGCCTACTGAAATCTAGTAATCAAATCAAATCAAAAATATCTTTATTTAGTAGGTAACAACTTGTGCACTTGAAATAAGTCAAAAAAAAGTCAATTATAAACGTGGAAGTTAAAAAAATATATGGTTACACTTTCACGTAAAAACCACTGAATGGATTTTGATGAAACTTTGCAATAGCGTAGTTTACACATCAGAATAACACACAGACTATAATCTATTCCCGCACACGATTAAAACGGTGAAGCGCTGCTGGTATGAAAATATTAATTTGTTTCGCTATATGGTCTCATTGGAATCGCTTCAGAACCGGTGGTATATTCAATTGACGTTCAAAAGTACTAAGTAATACATTGAATTCAATTATTTTATTTGAATACAATGTGCAGTTTTGCATAGTACATTTACGTTAGGTATGAAAACGAAACTTGTTTTCGAGGTTCTTGTGCTAGGCCCGTAGGTAATACAGGTATCTATGGAATTACAGGTTCGTTTACAGAATAATGAGTTAATCTGATCAATGAAAAATTATGTTTACATAATATTATGATAAAATAAAAACGCAAAAAGTTGCGTCATTATTTGTAATTTAAAATTTAATTTTCTCGCTGTATTTTATGTATTGCGTCGTATATTTAACCTTATATAAACAAAACATTTTGTCATCATCATCATCAGTCTCTATACATCGATTTCTGAACATAGGCCACCCTTAATGAACGACAAGACGGCCGATCCCTTGCCACCCGCATCCAACACGGACCAGTCACTGCACGGAGATCGTCTACCCATCTGACCAACGCTTATATTATCATCATAATATTTATGAATGAAATATGTATACTTATAAAATATAATTTCATTACAGAAACTAAAGGTCGGTTTCGAATAGAATAAATATATCGAATTTTTAGACGAGGTAAATATTATTTGAACTGCATAGCAGTACAAGCGCGAGTAGAAGCAATATAGCGACGAGTATAAGCGAAGACGTAGCGGGAGATTGGCTGTTTAGGCGTTCATTGAGGTAGGCCTATATCTAGAATTGGACAGAATAAAGATAGCGATAATAATAATTATAGACGAGGTTTCGGAACAAACTCAAACAACATCTGGATGGTTACAGGAAAAATATTAAAATATTTTCGCACAATATCGTCCACATAATGTGTCGCAGTATTTAAATATTTGAAAGCCATTACGATACGGAGCGATTTTGTTTGTTGTGGAGCCGTGGACGAAGGTCGGAGCGGTGCGTCATCACCAGATCAAGTGATCTAGTGCATTTGATAAGTACTTTTACAACTCACTGCTTTATGAACTGATAAGATTCTATTGAAATCTTGCGATGTCCGTAAAAAAACATAAAGCTTGAAGTAACGTTTTAGATTTTATCGGCTATATCGCGGCGTGTATAATGTAGTTACAATATATACATATTAATATTGTTCTTAGACATTTCGTTTAAATAGCATAAATTATATACAATATAGGTAACATAACACATCTTAAAATTTGTCCACACCTCGGTAGCCTTTTTTATATTACTGGGATGGAAAGTATCCTAAGTTCTAGTTCGTATAGTATTTTTTTTAATCTATATTCCATAAAATAATGTTGATAACATAACAAAATCAAACAAAAACAATAAACAAAAACAAAATAGATTGATGTAGATTTAATATTGTTTGTCAAAACGCTAAAACATAAATCGCCTTATGTGTTTTTATAAACATTAATTAAATTCAATCGTGTCTAAAGGATGTATCAGATGTGTATAGGGGAAGTGTTTACACGAACTATAGCTCATCGCTAACTCGGAACTCGACTCGCAACGGCATTGCACCTCTGACCCGCAAAGCCGCAATGCAGCGCGCTCACATTACACCAAACGTACTTTACGAACACAACTGATATCCAATATTTATAAATTAATGTGACCCAAACATCAAAATAATATTTTTGAAAAACTCACGTCTACTGATTATGTTTTGTTTTCTAACGTCCTAAAGCATCTAAATTATATAGTTAATCGGAGGCCTATGGTGACTACCGAGGCCCATAGTCATCCACACAGCCACAGGTAATGCAGATACGTTGCTCTCCTTTTCTACACCTCTCAGATAGACCACCGGAAACTCACAAACCGCACACGACAGCATAGGTAGTTACTTCAAGCCGGCACTATGTGAGCGAAAGGTATCACTCCGATCGTGTTGCCGGGTTAGTTTCCGGTAGCCCATTTGAGAGGTAGGGAAAAGGAGAGCAACACATCTGCATAACCTGTGGCTGTGCGGATGACTATGGGCCTCGGTAGTCACCAATTCGGCTGCAAAGCATTTTAGCACCACCTCTTACCATACATTATTTTTAGCTCAATAAATACTTACTTATTCTTCTTTTCATTTCAAGTGAAATTGGCGGCGTGAAGGCGGATTGTGAAATAAGTATATGAAGTGACCGGAATAGAGTGGAGTGAACAGTGCTGTGATAACTTCTGTGATGTGCGAATCAGCATACGGATATTTTTATATGTGATTTACCAGTGCCCAGTACAAACCGAGTACAAAAACAAACGGACATTTATAGTATATATTTACATAGGAACGATGAAAGAGGAGTGCAAATTGTGTAACGTTGGATGGTGTGGTTCGCAAGGTACGACAGACTTTTCTATTAACTCCCTGATGAGGCCGGCGCGGATGCACCATCCAGGACAGATGGAGGCGAGACCGGACGCGGTGCTCCTCTCCGCCTACCTGTTCAAACTAGGTGACTATCCCTTGTATACGCTTCACGATTACTACTCCAACATCGGTGAGTATCGTGCCCTACGCTACTCGCACCCTGTCTGTCTATTAACACATACTCATTGCTAGTTGGTGTGGCTCCTGTTCAAACTAGGTGACTATCCCTTGTATACCCTTCACAACTACTACTCCAACGTCGTTAAGTATCGTGCACTACCCTACTCGCACCCTGTCCGTCTATTAACACATACTCATTGCTGTGGATCCTGTTCAAACTAGGTGACTATCCCTTTTATACGCTTCATGATTACTACTCCAACGTTGGTGAGTGTTGTGCCCTACGCTACTCGTACCATCTCTTTTAACACATACTCATTGCTAGTTGGTGTGGCTCCTGTTCAAACTAGGTGACTATCCCTTGTATACCCTTCACAACTACTACTCCAACGTCGTTAAGTATCGTGCACTACCCTACTCGCACCCTGTCCGTCTATTAACACATACTCATTGCTGTGGATCCTGTTCAAACTAGGTGACTATCCCTTTTATACGCTTCATGATTACTACTCCAACGTTGGTGAGTGTTGTGCCCTACGCTACTCGTACCATCTCTTTTAACACATACTCATTGCTTGTTGGTGTGGCTCCTATTCAAACTTGGTAACTATCCCTTTTATACGCTTGAAGATTACTACTCCAGCGTCGGTGAGTATTGTGTCCTACCCTACTCACACCCTGTCCGGCTAACGCGTAATCATTGCTTGTTGGTGTGGAGAAATTAAAAGTTGACTGTCACGGGACGCCCGGTATATGTGAAATATCTTTTAAAATTTAATAATTCATAATTTAAAAAAAACACGTGTGACACGACAGCCTTTGCCGTAACGGCGTTAGAGTCGACTTTACGGCCAAAATAAAATCAAAACTCGCTAATTGATATCATACATTAACAACATTTTTATTGGTAAAATGGTTACAGACACAAAGTGTTACTATATCACACAGTAACTTCATTATTTTAGTCTGTTTTTTGTACGTTAATATTTTATGCATAGTTAGTAGAGTTATTGATTTTTTATTAGATAGATGCAAATTTATGTACGTTGACGTTTGCACTTGCGTCACCACATGCTTTTTTGTCTAAATGAATACAGCGTGTACTTACGTAAATGAATGGACCTAAATTGTTAAAAGTTAGTGTAAAAGTTTGTGAAGATATGAGTGTATAGTTGAGTTTTGCGTCGTAGTTTCATTTGCGTTTATATCAACGTCTGCGCGCGTCGGTTTGTAAACAAATACTTTTTATGGATCTTTGAATGCTTGGACATTTGCTTGTATATTCTGCCTGCTAAATGAAAATGTTACTTATATTGGTGATGGTAATTATTTAAGTAAGTTATTGCATGTATTTTTATTTTTATTTATTTATATTGCATGTATTATGAATTGCACTGTTATTCTTTCCATCGATTCATAAACTTTATTTCACATTATCGGAGTGCTGATAATATATTTTTGATATAATTATGTAAATAAAATATGCTTAAAACTCGTATTTTAATAATACGTTGCGTGTTACAATTTTGAGTAACCACTGCTAGACAGTGTGGATTAATTTAATCATTCATGATCAGTAATTGGTTCAATGAATAATAATTATCTGATTTAGTGGCAAAAGACACCTCTTTTTGAACGTGCTCTGCACTCCTAAAAGGTATCTTCTAGTTCTATTGTATATTGGCCTCTGTCGGGTATGGCCCAGTCAATTTAAATCGCAACCCGTTCCAGAGCCATTAAGTCTAGTTCAAAGGATTTAAGGAGCATGAGATACTTATAAGAAATTAGTAATATCCTAGGAGAGTTATTGTTGATCTTACTGGATTATTAGTGGTAATCGACCTCGTATATTCACGCAAAACAGACCCGGACTTTAACTCGTCGCGTCGACAAACATCGCCTCAATACATCAATTACAATAAATTCTGGAACGTTCTATATTTGTACTAGATTATGAATTTATACACATTTAGAAAACATTAAAGTATAAAAGGATTTGTTTTTGATACATTAAGAGGGAATTTTCAAAGTTTCTTATAAATCATTTATTAGCCCCTAATTATATTTCCTATGTTATCTCAGAAAGAGGCCATGGTCGAAATATACGTGATCATATTTATTGTTATCAACAGACAGCCAGATAATAAAACCAAAAGCAAATTCATACACTTTTTTACAATATCCGTGTCATGAGATCTAAATACGAATCCGAATAAATATTGTTATGAGATGTAAAAACTATTTCAATAAATAAAAGGAGTATTTCGAAGACGGAAGCAATTTTTTGAAGCAAGAAATCTTTTCAAAGTAGTAAGTTTTAGAGCTCAACCCGTTTCGCTGTGAGTCTAACAACTTTTCATCACAAAGTCTCTACGTTTCAAGCATTCATTCCGTTAAATCAACAAGTGAGAGCTCGTTTGAAAATATTTTATCATTACTTTACAGATTTATAATCGTTTTAAATTGTGAATCGCCTTAATAAACTTTCACGATCGTATCATGAAATGCGATTTCAGATGATCATATACTTTCAATAGTAAGTTGTGTATTATCTTGTTCATTTTATGTTAAGATCTAATCTTCATAACACCATCTTGTAATCATTTTTTATCTTTATCGAATTTTAATGATTGTATCGATCATTAAAATACCTTCATCTTTATCTTCTTTTAACATGAGCCCTTTTAGTGTTATCATAACTAATTTTCTTCATGTAAATAATTAATACCTTATAAAAATGGCATTATTTCAGAGTAACTCACGCAGCAAACTTACTACTAGAATACTATCAATAATTTTCTTATAGGTAGATTTGACGGGTTTGACTAAGTTATAATAATTTATTATTATGTACATGAATGTATAATATGTAGACAGTCATCCATTTAATTGTAAGTATATAAAATATGTATTAAAGTGATAACTTCTTCTGAGAGGGTAAACCGCTTTGTTACGTAAAGCGTTACGGTGTCAGTCTGTCTGGCTTGTCTTTATCTCACGCACACGGCACTCCCTCACTTTAATGTAAAGATTTAATGTTTATTTATATGATTTTATAATCATTTTTATATTAAATAAAATTTATAAATTGGTATTATTTATAATTATATTATTATATCAATATTATCTAAGTTATTAGTTCTGTTGGGTGTTCTCATTGGAATGAATCAAGAACGATGTAAATATAAATCATCAGCGGCTAAGCTAGCAAATATTCCCAATTTGGATCCTAACCTTTAAATTAGATACTATTCATATGCATTTAAAAATGTCTATAGTACTCGTGAATGTTAAAGAAAAAGCGTAAAAAACCCTGAATACCTGAGCCCTGAACAATGTAAAGAATGATATTTCAAAGTCTATGCTATCTATGTCTAAGGCAGCTTCTCTTCTAAGATCTATGTCTTATTTTGAAAAGAACACGCCCGGTGCCCCTTCTCAAATATCGGGCGAATACCGCCCCTTTTACTGCATACATTCTACAGTTATTAGTCCAGAGTTATTTGCAGTCCTTAAATAATTAGCAATAGTTTTTGTATATCGGAATTAATATGTGGTAGTTTATAAAAAAAGATAAGTAAAGCGTCCAACGTGATAATACGTTATCCCGTTTTCCTGTTGGTAATGAGATTTAGTGAGTCATCCGGGCGGCCCCGTGACGTCACACAGTATAAACATTCGAGTGGTTTTATGGCCTTATCGATTACAAAGCGAGTTGACGCGGACAAAGGCTGGCTTACATTTGACAGGATGCTGTCCTTTATTCAGGGGGCCTTTCACAAAAATGCCGAGTTTTATACGAATATAATAGTGGCCCGTGAGATCATTTTTAACAATTGTCGGATAATTATGTGTTTATTATTATATTTTTATCTTGTTATGGCCTTACTGGTTGTGAATAAGCTTGTGTCCCAAAGGTCGCATGTTCGAATCCCGCCAAGGACTTACCGTTTCGAGATTAATATTTAAAGTCCATATGTAATCAATGGTGTTTTAATATTTTTTATCTTATTTTATAAATGTACGAAAAAAACTGCGAATCTGATTTTCATGAAAGCTTTAATTAACTTGCATTACTACCTTGGAGTTATACCAACATAATTTTTATTTATTATCTAGTTCTAGAAAGTACTAAATTTAATAAACTACATAACGTTTCTTAACAAATACAACAGTAAGTTTTAATAAACTCTTTCAATGTTCCAACCTTTTTTATTTTGCCTATTTTGAATAAGGTCAGCAACGTAAAAAAACGTGGAATAAAAATAGATTTTAATCTGTATAACGGCTCTGATAAATTAAACTACGAAAGTGTTTAGACAGTTGGCGGTTAAATGATTAAAGCTTGATTTATATAAATACTTTAAATATGATTTATGTTTGTTTCTTACTTAGCCTGATTTCGAAGTACTTTTGCCCAGTGCCTACTACGTGTTGTCTTCTTCTTTTTCGTTAATCGAAAAAGTTGTTTAATGTTGGCTGTTCCTGTCCGTTCCCGAATATATTTGAGCCATGACTTTCTCCTCCTACCAACGCTCCTTCTTCCCTCAATTTTTCCCAACATTATAATTCGTAGAAGGCGTTTATTTCTTTGTTGGTTGTAACTACGTGTTGTGAAAATTAAAAAAAAAAAAACATTATGTAAATTGTATTGTTTGAACAAAATAGTTTATTATTTAATGTTTCTGAATATTGACACGATTTGCATTTTTTATAATTATTTACTTTTATGAAATTTATAGCGGTTTTCAGTCGTATTCAATCAGCGGGGTGCAGGAGGAATATATTATTTTGCCTGATAGCTCGTGAGGCCAGAAATATTACAGAAAAAATCCGGTTTGTTTAACTAATATAGAAGTAGTACGTAAATAAAGAGAGAGTGGACCGTATTTTAGCTTTATTAGGCTTTGCTAAAGCATGGTTAAATTAAAAATTATATGTTAGCTTATATTATAGAACAGACGTAAGGTTGATGAACAATTAATAATGGTATAGGACTGAGCTGTTACTCTTGACTCTTCTCTAAGAGCTGCCAGCGGCTCTCGTATCCTAGTATAACCTACACAACTAACTAACAGTCTGGAGGTAAGAAGGAACAAAACACACGCGCTCGCATAATAGTAGCTATAAAAGAAAGAGCAGTTGTAATAATTACCGCCAAGTGAGAGAGTCGAATGCGGAGTGTCACACCTGTATTAAAAGAGGTAAGTTGGCAGATATCGAGCATAAATCGAGTTTTATGAAACCACCTTTAATTTATTATAATAATCGAATCGAAAAAATCTAATGTCATTCGTTAATTTTCTTTCAACTTTACAACGTCTGTTAATCTTACGATGCTCAGATGTATTCGTTATATGTCTAGCATAGAATTTAGGGCGCGAACCCGCGGTTGGTCCAGATGAATTTATATCTGGCGGTACGTGTATCGGTTTATTGTATCTAAATGCAAACAAGGTTTTAAGCTCGATACTCGTTAATTGATTTCTAATCGATCACTTTGACCCGATTACGCCTTATTGGACTGAGATAGAGTAACTTATTTGTAAAGTTTAAGATTTATATACGCGATACTGTCTCTCACATACCGATACGGGCTACGCTATACTTGACATGGAAATACACTGGCTTAAAATTAATTGATATAATACTTTATCTTTTCGTTCACCTAGCTGTGTTCAGAAAAGCGGTTTCAGGATTCTACTATAACATTTCTAATAAATTGACTTAATCAATAAATACCAAAAAAATATTATGAGCCCAAATATAATACTTAATCGAAGACTGAAACTTGCGATGGTATATCCTAATTTACATAGTGTGTTTATCCTAATAATATTAGAGACAAAAGAGATTGTAAGAATGTATGAATTGTTACTCTTCCACGCAAAAGCTACATTGTACAATAATAGAGCTTACACTTCAGAAAAACACAGCTTATATATTATCCCCATACGTTTAAGAGATAAAAGTATGCGGGCGAAACCGCGGGCCGTGCTAGTATGAGATAAATCGAATATCATATATAAAGTAACGAATATCATATCAACTCTGGAATTTATTCCACATAACATCGTATTTACATCATAAACCCATCACAATCTAGGGTATAATATTTTTAACGTATTTCTTTAGAACGAAACTCTATTCAACATATTTGTACTCAAAAAGTGTGTAAAATAAACAATGTGCTTGGTTCAAGTCATATTTTATTTTTAAATCGCGTATCTTAGTAAAATAAATATATGGAAATTTTAAGTTTCCATTGCATGGATAGCTGAAAAATATGCGCGGGAAATATTAAGCGATAAAAGTTTCTATTGTCGTGTTCATAAATGACACATTTCAATGTTACCTTACGTATCGCGTGGAACTAGTTTGCGTACAATTTGCAAATGCCCAATAATAATAAACATAATTATACTTAACGTAACGATTGTCTGTAACAAGCCACATATCAACGTTATTTGACATTTAAAAGGCCAAAGGTACGCCATTACAGTCTGCTATTAGTTACTGCTGTACTATTTCACGGGACCTTGTCTCTCTAATGTATTTATAGTGCTACTGTCTTCTCGGCAACTCAATCGTGAATCAACTTTTATATGTATTTATGAATATTGTTCTTTGTTTTAATCGCCTCTGGCGTCACTCAGTTTTTGTAAGACTTGAATGTCCATAGGCGCACTTGAAACATTTTTGTCATGCCTTTTGTAATAATAAATGGTGTTATAAATTATTAACGTTACTTCATTTCTTCTCAATAATTCATAAATATAGTATTTAAATCGGTCTCTCTGACCTATTGTCCCACGTACCTATCCCTATCAGTTCATCGGTTTACTATGTCCCAAACGCACTCCTCGCTTTATTTCGAGGACCAGATCCTTGCCCAACAATGGGCAAAAAAAACGATATTATAATACTAACAGCGCCCCGCGGTTTCAGCCGCGTACTTCCCGTTTTCGTGGGAGTACGGTAATAATATCGTAAAGTTTCGTTAAAATCCATTCAGTAGTTTTTACGTGAAAGAGTTACAAACTTTCGCTTTTATAATTTTATAAATTAACATTTATTTAGTAGGATTGTGAAATTCATAGTCGGCTCATCTAAACAGTTGGGCGGTACTACTATGATATTATCCTAAATTCAATTTCAACGATAGCCTATGATCCCGAGTTGACTCTCACGGGATGACGCAGAATCAATGATATTAAATAATCGCTGTCAATTCACATTTCTCGTCGATACTTTTGCGAGCTCGCGATTTTGGTGCGAAAACACAACGCTGATAAAATGAAATTATTTCACGATAAACCGTTATCTCCAACGATATCAAATCATCAGAAGTTATTATAACCCGTCACGTGTTTTCGGTACAATGATTTAGCGAGTTTTTTTAGTTTACGATAGTAAGTGCATAATAAGGTATTCATTAGGAAGCTAATCATTTGTGCTAGGTTAAAGCAAAGTCATCATGGGTTTGTTGTAAAATAAAAAATGTAAAGTATCAACCCTTAATGTCCGACTGCTGGGCACGGGTCTCCTCCTCGGAATCAGGCGAGGATGGATCGATGAATTATGGGCCATAATTCATCGATGCGCTGGCCAAGTGCGGTTTGGTTTGGTTAGCCATCATGAAATAAGACAGTTCCATATTTGTTGATTGAGTTCAAAATAAAATATCTGGACTACAACAACAAACGTAAACTATTTTCGTGTTCGTTTTTAAAAAAAAAAGGTGTGTGTGCAATTCCCACACGATAGAAGTGAAACACAATATGTTAAATGCTCAAATACAAGCAAGTATTAAACAGTCTGCAATATACATACACACCGACATTTGCTCTCTCGCTCTTTTGTGTTTGTGTCTCTTACCTGTCGATTTTTCCGTTGCATCGCGTTTGAAATCACAACGATTCTAAAGAAGTTTCACTTCAAAAAACTATTCATTCTTTCTTGAATCGTCGCCCGATTTTGGCTTTAACATTTTTAAATAAAAACAAACCTGCATTCCAAAAGATAAGGATATTTGGAAGCGTATTTGAATACATTTTACAAATCTTATCTATATTCATGTTCAGCTAATCCATTTACGAACATATCTCTTTTATACGCTTTAAAGATTTGATCGTGCAGCATTCGCGCCCAAATATTATCCGTTTGCATCGATCTTTTCAATTGACAAGTAACTTTTCGTCTTCTGTCAGGATAAAGGGATGAGTTGACTTTCAATTTCAACTTTCACAATATAAAACACAATAATACAACAATGTTGTATTATTCCGATAAATAGTCCCTTGGCTCTTTTAGTAGAAATTGACTGTATTGGTCGTGTTAGCGTTGCATGAGCATGTTTGTAAAGAGGTAGTGCCAAAGAGTTTGTAGCCGAATTGGGCCGGTACGACCGGGTTGGTACCTCATGCTCACATAATACCGGCGTAGTGACAGTTATGCTGTCGCGTTTCGTGCGGTTTGTGAGTTTGCGGTGGCCCATTACGGGTTTAGGGAAAAGGAGGCATAACATTTGGTTGTGTGGATGTTAATGGGCGTCGATAGTCACAAGGCTTCGGCTGTTCGTTTGCCCTCCTATGCTATAAAAAATTTTTTTAAAAAAACCTACTGTATGGCCAAAACTTGATGGATGATAAAGATCGATGGATAGATTACAATGACAATTTTCGTAATAATAATAAACCGGTATATAAAGAAATAAATCGACGCATACCAAGTTGATTATTAGTTATCTCAGTATATCATTGAATACATTATTATAACTTTCAGATCGTCCAAAATAGCAGTTATTATTATTATGATTACACAGGCTTCTTGTTTGTTTTACGCTCACGCCCGATGCGAGGGAGATTAGTAACAGGTAGCCGGTGAGATGGGCGTTATATTATCATAATTAGCCATAAACTGGCTGCGTAATGATTCCACGACTGAGCCGAGGGCGTCTCTAAAATTACAATTATTAACGACTAATTGTGAATGATAAATGGTGTTTATAGATAAGGAAAAGGAAGTGTACACGAAAATAATATAAACGTTATGATAATTTTCAAGCATATTTTTTTGTGATGACTGTTGAGATATGTTTTGTATGACTAAAATAATTGGGGAGAGTCGGGTGCAGTGAAACAATAATCAGTGGAGCGCGGGCCCTCTCTCCCCCAACGGAAATACTAAAAATCAAATTTACAAAAATATACATTTTTTTCTTCAAATCCTGTATACATAATAACCGAGTGAAATAAGACGCTCATAGCACATTGAGTTTAAGGTAGATAAAGAGATAATGAAGGTTAAATGGGAACTTTATTTTGTCAATAGTATGTGACGGTTTTTGAACATAAGATAAATGAGCTAATATACATTTTGTATAAGGCCTAAAAATACGCATAGATTTTCATCGCACTTATTCCCAACGATGAAGCTTGCGATGATGATATGATTTTATAAATAATATACCACATTTTTCGTCATACACACACCCGGATTCAAACCCATAACCACCTCGAAACGTCGCGATAAACATTGTCAAGGAAGGCCGCTTGCTATCTTCATACATCTCGTTAATCAAGAGAAGCCTGTTATTAATACACATTATCAACGTAAACATCTTAATGCGCCGCGATCGCAATAAACCGTTTTAAATTAAAATGACCAGAAGCAGCTCTTTTAAGGCAAGTTAATTTATTTTTATTTTGTAAACGAAAAAGGCAAATTTATCGCTACTAGATTGAAGACACATGTGCACTTGTTATTGAAGCAAAAATGTCATAATCGAAAAATAATTTCTTAAAAAACAAATGTGACCTTTTTTTCTCTCGTTATTTTTTTTTTTTTTTGTTTAGATAGGTGAAACCTTACATCTTAATAAGACCATTTAAAGCGGTAAAAAGACCAGTTCCTATTTACACTTTAACTGAGGACTAACTTCTTTAAACTTGAGACAAAAAGCGGTAACAGCTTGTACCGGTAAGAACCCTTATTGCCTTCCTCTCTTTATAAACATAGCTGCACAGCGGAGAAAAAAGATAAAATAGTAATAAACGGGCAAGGAATACTGGCGCACTGAGCAAAATGCGTAAACTAGCTACTATTTCTAACTATCAAAACTACTCATTACTGTCCCAGTAAAATACTCACTAATTTGAGTATTTCGTAAAGTATTCCGCTATAAAATGTGCTAAATCCGAATACAACATGTCTCGCTCATGATCGTAAGCCCGACTGCTCATTATCTTGGCAGTTTTGTGCATGCCGTTTATAGACTGAATAGATGTAATTTCTAATAGCCGGTACAATTTAGATGCCAGCAGTCGAACTTAATTGTACTAAGTCGAAACTGAGCAGTGAGTATACAGGGAATGCTGATTATTAAGTATCTTATCATATGATCTTTGGAATTTGATAGTATTCGTCGTAACATATGTCATAATAAGATGTTAATAGTTTGAAACTAGTTAATTCCTTTTCGAAGTATCAATAGATCGCGGTCCCGCTTCAGACAGCGGATCTAAATATAAACTACATTTCACGACGACTGTTTGGCGCGATACACTGATAGTCAAATATTAGCGAGTAACTTGTTACCCACAACTTCCAGTGTTATGTTCAGACAACAATCTACAAATATTGTTATTGATGTGATAATCTTAATTATATTGTTTTATTGTCTTTACGATAGTTTTACCTATGCTTATAATCACATTTCCTATTTGCGATTTTATAGAGATATAGTTGTGAGTCCTGTAGTCGTTTTATTTATTTACGCATTTATATATTTATATATTTTTACATATCATTAAGTTTCATAAGTCTTTCAAATATGAATATTATTTTTCTTGTTTGCTTTGAATTTTTTTGATGTAACGGAAATTAATTTGATTCGATTCGAGGTTAGAGATTATAAGTAATATTTTATATTTGTTTCATTATTTTATTAATAATTACATTGTTGCTAGTAACAAATTGCCCAAGATAGGAACTGGTTTATCTCCCATATTAAATAATGATTAAAGATATCCAGTTCTTGAATTAACAAGTAAAATAAAAAAATCACCATAACATACTATTTAGCTACTGGTTTGTATACGAAAACTGGTTAAATGTAGATTTACATCTTATCTAGGCGACAATCTTCTTACGAAAAAATGTCAAATCATCTGAGTAACATTTCGTGTATATTCCGTATATTGACGATGTTTCAATCGAAAGTATTTAAAACTATTTACACCATTGATAAACGCTAAAAGATCGCAATCACAATACAGAAATGTGAAGGAATTTTATAAATGGATCCATATCAATGCAGTGTGTAATGAATTAAAAATTTGGAATATTTTCACCCGTATTTACGCCGCGCACACGAAGGAAACGCTGAATAATTTATTGTATTGACTATGAGGTTTGCTGCCTCGCTCATTATTAATATGATATACCAATTTGCGTTTTATGTGGTGATTGTATCTGTACAGATTTTCACGCTCGATCTGATCTGATCGGTGATATCAAATCTGTTCTTCGATCTTTTGTTTAGGACGAATGTTGCATACGACAATAAATACGTTACGATTTTTCTAGAATACACTGTTTATAAGACAAGCTTTGAGTTCTTGAGACTAACATTAGTCTATCTAGAGTGCTAATGTATCAGTTTTTGATTTGATGTTTTTAATGCTAAGACATATTGTGATGTTTTTATTTTATAAGGAAGCACTTAGCAGTCGGACGGAGCTATATGGTGACTACCGAGGCCAATAGACAAACGCGACAGCATAGCTGTCACTTTTCACGACACCGTCGTGTGAGCACAAGGTACCACAGAGATGGTCGTATTAGAATTTTTTATCTCGTTAATTACTTTTAAAACTGACAGGGAGAACTAGGAATAAGTGTGTTCAAACAAACAAGCTCTTCGACTTTTTTTATATATTAATAGAAGAAACATTTGTTGAGGAATACAAACTCTCTCACTCGCTTAGTAGGTATCTATGCATTATTTTACATGTGCACTTGTATCCACTAAAAAGACTATATATTAGTTGCGACAGGGTGACAATACAGTCTTATGCTGTGTCCTAGAATGTCTGAACTAGCGTAACGACTTGGTCACAAATCATTATTACTATTTACTAACGCACCGTAATGTGCCCTCGCCGGTACATTAACAACCGCACAGATTGTTAAGCCCCATTTCAAATGTTAACAGGATTTATCCCTATTTGTATTACATTTTGTTACATGTAATACATATTTAAATTTACATACCATTATTTATGAATATAATGTGTACCAAATTGTAATTATAAATATTTAATTTTTGTGTTAAGTTCTTTATTATGATAATTATGGACAAATTACAAATATGTTAATTTAAATTAATACCTACTTGAATTATTGAATCTAATTTTTTAATTATTATAAACCTAAGTCGTACGATTATTAAATACAAAAGCTCAATACTATAATATTTTAATAGCACATAATTGACAATTATTGTAAAATATACATCCTTTATCAGTATCAATATTGTAATATATTAGTATTATGTATATTTTATACATTATAAACAAAACAATCACACGTTTTATTATTTATTATATTATCATTATTATTATAATTATAACCTGATCGTTATAATCCAAGTATTAGCTTTTTGACTTCAACGAATCTACTATTTGTATAGCTATTGTTGTCCTTTAATTAATCATGTATGGGTTAAATATTAAACATTCTTATTTTGTTTCAGGTAAGACAACGAAATTCACTAATACCACGAGTACGGTGAGATACAGATTTGGCGATGAGACTTTTGATTAAGAGAGATATTTTTCTTAAATTCTTCTTAAAATTACAATTTAACAGTATCTGTGACGATGTCCGACGACATACGGTGTTGCCTTTTTATTGATAACATCAAACAAAAAATATACAAAATCGATTAATTATTATCGCTGATACACTGAGAAAAGGAAACAGTTTAGCTCTATTTATACTATAGACTATTAACTGTTTGTAGCATATGAGTAACCACATGTCCAAGTTGTTTTGTGTGGCTCGTACTTGCGGTTAATAAATTGTAACGTGTCGTGTTAATTAAAGTGTTGTTATCGCAGCGTTGAACACGCGACTTTAAACTTAACGCGACGTTTTCGCGAGTGTGCACATGACCTTTATTATGATATTAAATATATAATTGCGCGTTTAAGACAGCTTAATAGCTGTTTCGCTGAGCATTTTTGTTTTTACTTTATCGATGTCTTCAATTAATAATTGTATAACTTAGAATTTGTTAAACACTCGCGGTATGTCTCATTCCAAGGATGTGCTGAAGAATTTTTATACGAAATTAATGTGCGCTTCTGAATGATATGTTATTTAATTATTGTAAAATTACTTAGCCATATATTGTACTGACAAGTGCACTTTTTATATAAACACGTGTATGAAAGGTGTAATTTTAAAGAAACGGTTATATTATGCGGTTTTACTCGCATTATATGTACACGTGATATTACAATATCAAGGTATCATTCGCAAACAGATATTTTTCCATTCGAGCTGTTGAAATCCTAGTTTAGTCTTTCAAAATAGATAAATTCTTTGCTTCATAATATCGTGAAGAAAAGAAAACAGATTATGGCAATAAAGTTAGTAGCGTCGTTCTAACACGACTAAACAGAACTGAGTTTGGTTTTATTTTTGTTTTATTTAAGAGTTGTTAAAAAGAGTGCTTTGTTTTCGTCTAAGAAAGCAAGCAATCTAAGAAACAGTTTAACCAGTGTCTTTACAATCGTATAATTTTATTTTGGTAATGCTGTTCATCTGCTGGTAGTTTTATATTGATAAAATATATTCGTTTTGCATATTGTATCTTATTGAGTAAATCGTTAATTTTCTTCTCATATATGCAAACTGAGTGACGATGGTCCAGTGGTGGGTGGACTCCGCCTCTTACGCGAGAGGTTCCGAGTTCGAACTTGACCCCCCTGGATGGACGGATTTTTCAAAATTTCTAAGTGCACCCTAAACACGATCATCGTTCGCCCACCGGTGAAGGAAAACATCGCGAGGAAACCTGCATGTTTGTTGAGATTGAAAGTCTTTGAAGGTATGTGAAGTTCACCAACCCGTATTGGGCCAGCGCATCGTTTGACTATGGCCCATAACCCTCGTCGCCAGATTTCGAGGAGACCCGTGCCCAGCAGTGGGATATATAAGGGTTATTACTTTACTTTCTTTATATACAAACGAGAGATATTACTTTATTGACCACACTTTAAGACAACAGTATTCGTTTCAGTTACACGAATATGGATTTTTCAAATGACGTAATGTAAATGTCCCACGACAATTTAAACACGGCACCGCGTACTAACAAGTCCAAGGCTCCCGGGACCGTAATCATACAACCCTTGTTTCCAGTGTTTGTCCGATTGGATCCAGTGTAGTGGGTCAGAAGGTCGCCCGCATCGTCACTGACTATAATTCATGATAAAAAACGGTGAATGATTGAGGGAGAGGAGGGACCCTTATGGTAAACGCTGTGGGAAATTCTATTATTATTCCATCTAATTTGAATCGTTTTTTTAATTCCAAGTCAAAGGTTGACTATATTTAGGAATGCCATAGATAATAGAGGAAATCTATATGAATAAACCATTGTTAAAGTAATCGACCATAAGTTTTTAAAGCGAGATATTTACATACACTACATACGAGATATTTACATACATTGGAATATAATATCAAATTAAAACGCGGTAAATACCCATTTTTTTCCACAGAACAACCCCTCCCAACGTCGAGACAGTACAATTAGGTGAGGTTCTCGTCCTTACCCCGTGTTCTTTTACCCCCTCTTCTTATAGGAAAGAGCCCCTCAATTTGCTTCGCCCAAGGTGTTGGGGTCACCCTGGACTACTGGGCCCCACCGACAAGGCCTGAACCTTGGTGGGGATCCATGCAACCCTCTTACGGTCCACGGTAAAGTTTATTTTACCACTTCATTATTACTACCAATGTAACTAGTCGTATTCTTCTAACACGCTGATGTTATATGCCACAACAAATCTAATATCCCATAACCAGCAACGGATTGATGTGGCCATCCGCCATATGCGATAAAGCCTTTCATATATCATGCACGAGTGCGCCGTAACAACCTTCAAAAGCCGAAATGTATTTAGTTTCGTATCTCAATCCCGTTACACAGCCGTACGAATAATGCGATTAATTCACCCTAATAATCACGCTCCGTAATCGCTTGATGGATCTTAACGCCAATTAAATTTCGTCACTTGACTCGGCATACGATCGGTGTCCAGTGTGGGCAAGATTTAATAATTTGCATATTATATATAGCTACTCCATAGTATAAATCCTTCATAGTATAAACCGGATTATTGTTGGTATTCAGTACCAGTAGTTTTTTTTTTTAAGTGAAAACTTTTTTATTCAGGCTTGCGTCACCGACATGTTAATACTGAAATTTAAAATTTTATAGTGCTGTAGTTCTAAGTTATAAGTTTTTACTTCTGTCGACAGTCCCTATGACTGCTGATAATAATTTACTGAAATAGGCTTTATACTTTTTAAAAATAAGACTATAATATTTAATATTTAGTAGTAGAAGTGGTGGGCCGGGGAGTACTTATAGAACAGATCAGATGGTAAAGCTCATATTGTATCAGGAGGTGACAGTATTGAAGAGAAGTATCGGCGATCACTTCTTCAACTATAGCAGGACTCTTCAATAAATAAATAGAGAGTTATTTGTAGAAAACGAATTTTTCGATTCCGACTAGTAGTTTCGGGAATAAGTTCAAAAAACTCTTAAGCTTTATTACATTAGTATAAATCGGAATCAGCTAAGTATAAAGAATCAAATCCGCAGCGAATACTAAGAAATCGCCTCGAATAGGCTCTTAAATCAGCAACATTTTAATACCATTTATTTGTATGTATATATGTCAAAGATTGCAGTAAAATAACTTGCCCGTAAATTAGCTCTAATCTAGCAAGTTGTAGAGTAGACAGTCACGTTTGCACATAATCAATCGAAACTTCGCGAACGTTCTTAGTGCGTAAACTTCCATAAGCCTAGCAAACAACCGTTTGTGTTCGGTCGGTTTAACGGTAACATGAATTTAAACAAGTCATCTCTGTTCTCCTAAGTCCGAACTCTAACTAATACACCGTATGATTACAGTTAGTAGAGCTTTAAACGTCTTAGCTTAGCGTTTTAAACTCTATGCTATTTACTAAGCTTTTAACATTATATGTCAAGGTGAAACTATCTATTCACTAATTCATCATGATCATCATGATACGCGTTTTTATATTAAAATTTGGATTCCTTTAAAATTTTCAGAGATTCCAAAACACATTTTTCTGCTTCGGGGTATTTCAGCCTTAGTTATTGTCGTGTTCGGAAATCATAGACCTCCATGGCTCGTGGACGTTCAAGATTTATTTATTTATTCTTTAGTTTACAAATTAATAATATAACATTTATTTTTGATTCTTAATAAGCAGTATTTTGCTCCGGGAAATCAACCTTAATAATTCCACCAAATGTATTAACGTTATAAGTGGCAACACTACTGTGAAGCTTATTACGTATACTCTATCAATTATACATCATAAATGTATAGATTCGTCGGCATTCGGTAAAATACGAAGCTTTGGTATCCCGTGTATGTATTTGTGTCGTACGCCACTTTCCTCGATTGATTGCCGGCTATAATTAGCCCTGGGGAATCTTCGTCTTCATTATACGTAGAGCTAATTGTTCGAAGTCTGTTTCGCTTTTGAATGAATAGTCTATTAATCGCTTATGAATTATGATGTTTTAATTTATATCTACACCATTATTAACCTTTCTTGTCCACGGCTGGACATAATATGTTTCTGTCAATGAATATACGCTGCCAATTTTACGCTATTCCAATTATTTTTTTATGTTATTATAATCTTAACGTGTAATATATTTATTGATTTAATTGGCAGCTGATTTGTTTAGTTAGCAGATAATAAGGTGTAGTATTCGATATTTCCGTTTTCCTTACACGAATCTGTTTACACGCATGTATAAATATTTACATGTGACATTTGCAAGTAAATAACGTTGCTATGATGACTCTTAACAAGTTTTGCTAACTTGAACGTTTGCTTCAAATATCAACATTAATGAAAATAAGTTTTAAAATCCTAAGTTTGTTTATTGCTATTTATAAATCTATAATAAGAACCTACGTATTATCGTTGTATAAATTGTATTATAATAACATAGGAAGCTTAATGTTTTCTTATGTTAAATAATGAAGGACTGAGAGTCCTCCCGTGACTATTGGTTGCTGCAAAGTTTCCGATACGTCGGGCATGTAAAAAACTTAATAAAAATTGTTTCATTATGAAAAGGAGACTTAATGCGACTCGCCCATCTACGTGGGTATCGCCATTCTTTAGTTCTCCGGTTAGACGGAAACATGCCGAAAATACTGACACGGCAGACCTGCAAACTATTTTATACCGATAGACAACACATCACAAAGTACAAAGACTTACCACCTTACGACCCAGGATAAGCAACACGTGAACGGGTTGTCTGGTCTTATCTGACGGTGGTGAGGCAGAGATCCGCCACAGGTAAAAACCCGACGCCATGAAGCCGTGGAGGGGTTGTCTGGGCTAGGTTCAGGTAACTGTGTATTTTCTTGGGCAATGCAATTGAACATTTACCACGTTTTCCTATCCAGCTTATATTAAAAATCTTGACACACTTTGTTGACGTGCAATACATGACGGCTTCATCATCATCATCATCAGCCTTTATCCGTCCACTGCTGAACATAGGCCTCTCACAGTGAACGCCAAGACGACCGATCCCTTGCTACTCGCATCTAACGTGGCAGCTTACTATTAGCTAATCAACCGGTAGAGCTAGCTCTATTTTATTTCATATATTTAAAAAAGCTCTAACGTAAAACGTCTGTTGGACTCGTAGTATTTCCTCATCACCGCCAATTTCCTCGTGTTGCGTCAACGATCTCACGGTCTGTTATCTCGCATATTATCAATATCCGCGCCGTGATAATGTAAATAGTGTGCGTTATGTAAATCGCGCTAATTTCTGCGAAGGTTACGAGTAGACCTCGCAAATTTTTGTGCCGACCTCGCAGTTATCATCGCCGTGATATCGTGATATGCGCAGTAATTGCCATTTGTCTGATGATTGGCCACTTGTCGCTCCGCATCTCGGGCGTCTTGGTGTCAAAACAAAATAAATATGTGACAACATGTGGAAGAAAATTTACGCCAGTAAGTGTTTTTTTCGTCTTGACTTTGAGTAACAAAACTATTTCACAGAGTTCAACTGTCGTCAAGATATCGATTTATGTGAAAAATATGGTAAATATTTAATTTTAAATATTTTTATAGTTGTCATCTTTCGTATACTTAATTAATTTTTATTTTAAAAATGTTTGTTTTATCGTATACATTTTTATATATAAATCCAACTGACCCAAATTTTAATATCTGATTAAATATAACATGTGAATGAGTCGCTAAGATAATTATAATTAAGATTATGTTAATATTCAAATTTATTTTAATAAAGTTGATATTTTATTTCAGTTTTGTTTTGTTTTGTTTTTATATTTATTCAACCATGACATGTAAATACAAGAAATTTTGCATAATCAAATGATACAGAAGGCCACATGCTATAAAATAAATGCACTTCTGTTCTTAAGTTTGATAAGTCAATGTCATAAACAAATAATGTAGCTTAAATATGCAAATTAAAGATTCTTATTGCATGAGACGCAACTTTTTCTCGTGAGTTCGATTTAGATTAGTTTAGAGGGGTCTCAGGACGATGATAATGTATGTCGGTGTGTACAAAAATAACTTTATATTTAAATCACACCTGATGATGACTTTGTCGAAACCGGTCGTGTTTAAATTATAACTGTAATAATATATATAATAAATAGTGGAAAAAGTGTTAAAAAATTTCATTATAGTTGCTATAATTTAAATAATCATTACTGTTTAGATAACACGGCTCGATTAACGTCAAGGGCATAATATTATGTCTCTCAATAGTTCTACAATTCTTCTTAAAAATTCATAATATAACTATGTCAGAGTTAAGAATATAATACCGCAATAATGCGACTTTTTTAATCTCATCGTGTATACAAAAATCTATTCTAAGCTACTATTATTGCTTTTCGAATTCCGCTTTTTTCTCTCGCGAATTCTAAAATTATAAAATGAAACTCTTACAGTTGTCCGTCTGTTTAATCTATAATCATTTTGTCAATCTATCAAAACAAAACCTAAAGGGTAGTACGAGTACTTCCCAAGGAAAACGTAAAACTGCTAGATATATATGACAAAGGTCGAAAATTTTTGCGTGAGCGGCAAATTCGCGTCTGTCGATGTTTTCTTAAGTATCTCAAATGTTTCAAAAGCAATAAATGCTGTACACCATCCATAGATAGCAATGTTGACGTGGGCTTAAGCTCTCGAGCTACCTACTATTTTAATTAAAACCAACAAGCCTCTGAAAAACCCAAACATAACATGTGATAGAACTCAAAATATGTTCACCCTAATTAATAACCATTGTAAACGAGGGCTAAGAATATTTTCGGTTTAACTCTCAACTAAAAATAGTTGTTACAAATCGGATCACGTGGTGTGTATTGCCGAGCTAAACTGGGAGACGGTGTTTTATACTCTTTATATCTTCACGGCGTTATTTTGACATGTTTTTAAGTAAATTTTCACATTGAATAATACAGTTAATACTATATAATTGCATCTACTGTCTCGGTAACTTATGGCTTTTGGCTCCAAATGCTTGTATTGTTTCAAAAAAATATAAGCCTGATGAAGCCGTGCTTATTTGATTGTTTGCATGTATAATCTGTATATTTTTCTATTTATTTTTTTTGTTTTTTGTTTTGTACTTGGTTATGTTGGTTGTTTATTGCGGTTTATTAGGCAGCCTTTTAAATTATTAGCATTATTATTATTACGTTAAGCTATTCAGCTAAACTAATTTTGTGTATCAGAATATATTTAGATTGTATTTTGGAAGTACCTACTTAAATATATTATGTTGTTAAAATATACTTAGAGTATTAATAGGATACTAGCTAATGAACTATATTTGTAAATGAAGACAAATATTTAATAACATGATATTTATTGTTTTCTTATGTTTACGCGAATTTCACTCATTATAATGAAACAACTATTACGGATTTTATCGCGGTTTATTTAGTATTTTACAAGCCCGACGTTTCGGATACTTTACAGCAACCATGGTCACAGGAGGACTCAGTTTCCGTATGTTTCATTATAACATTTAATTTAATTTTTATCTAAAAACAAGGAAGAAAGCTTATTTATTATAATCATTAATCGGCGTTCTTATTGCTGGCACCATCAGCGCATAATCGCAGTAAAAAACGGGATTGTCGATCCCGCACCTTGAAATATATCATAAGCTAATCCAATCTCTATTTATAGGAGATTAGGATTCATAAACTAGCACGGCGTGACTATTGCACGTAAATCCGCGGCAACGGCTAGTTCACGGTGCAATAGTTCATCAAATGCGCGTGTTTACGACGTGCTAAAGCTGCACCGTAGGTTTATAAGGCTACAGGAATCCTTGCTTTTATTACGGCAATATACAATTAGTTTGACACTAGGTCATGTCGAGTCACACTACCAACTGGACCCATAAATCGCCTTTAATGACACATTCGCTGACACAAAAAAATGACGCCTGTCATTAGTTGTGGCATTTGCTTTTTGTAAAATGGCATTTTATTTATTTCAAAGAATAGACAATTCGTTGAGAAAATGTTTTTAGATCGGTAGATTCTGATTAATGAATTTTATAATGTTTTTTTTAAATTTTTTTTTTCATTATTTTATATTATAGTAATAAAAATAAATAGTAACTTTATTTTGATATTTTCCATTTCTTTATTTATTTATGGTATATTATATTTTTTGGATATTCTGTATTATGTACTAATTGCAAACATAAAATAATGAATAAAAAGAAATTATAAAAGCTATTTCTTCGCATAAATTCTGTTTAATTTTACTTTGAGTTTTAACTACTATATTTCACTTGTGTCGTAGTTTATTTGTATCATAAATACCCCGTAACAATAGACTAGTTCGTAAATCACGGTATGATCACCGATTCTCCCGTCAAGTACGGTAATGGGATTTCGCCCTCAAATTAAGGCGAGTCTTGTTTAATGTTTTGACGTGACATTAAACTGCACAGACCCATTGTGACTTCAATCAGCTGCTCGTAATGATGGTTACCTTGTGCGAGTGACTTCCTGCGATACACACTTCCTCTATTTTATATTTAGAGTTAATGTTTAGCCAAATATTGTTTATTCTTTAGTGGATTGTTTTTGCAAATGTATTTTATTATATCGATGTTATTTCCGCTTTAGTATACTAAAAATATATTGTAGATGTTTGTTCAGTAATTATTACAGTATCTATGCATGCTGTAGAGGACATGGAACAACTTTTAAGCATTTTATTAATTATGGTTGCTGAAAGTGTCCGAAACATCAAGTGTATAAAAAATTAATAAACCGCGTTAAAATCTGTAAAATTTTTCATTATAAATAGAAGTTATTTTAGTTTATACTTTATTTAATTATAAATAGATCCTTATTTACTAACACGTTGCACTCAATACATCTAAAAACTACCTGAGAGGACTAAAAACTCTTGCATACTAATTAAACTCAGTTAGTATACTATAATTGATTGTAGAGTCGAACTCTAGGTTTCATATTATATCAATCAAATTAACGTATTCCCCTGCCCGTTAGCACATTCTTGGACCTGATAACGATAGCTCATAAAGTATAAGAAATTATTCTTATACTTAATAACATATTCCACTTATTTGCTACTAGTATTTAAATTACCCGGTACTTATTGCACGCTTATTTTAAATATGTAATTTACTTGGCTGAATATAACTTTTTATTGACATGGAATAGAATTTTTATTCGATTCTATTTCTATCGGTAAAATAAAATTAAGAAAAACAAGTTGTTTTGTTAAATATCCTTTTAAATACTGTTTCGTAAGACAGACGGCCTCGATTTGACTCCCGACGTAGCACCGATCGGATTAACTTATGAATTATTTATTACATATCACCTTACTTGACGATTAAAATTTATTATTTATTATTCAGCGAAAATATCACACGAAATATCAATGTCCTATCGTCATTTATTATTATACCTATTAAACAAATAAGTAGTAAATTATTATACAATCAATTTATACAATATAAATATAACCATTTAAATATTTCATTTATGGTCTTTACATCGATATCTCAATTTTGCTTTTTATCGTTCATTTGATATGAATTACGAAAGACGGTGCTCGCCAGCTGAACTTGGCTTGACGCGGTCCCGCGTGGCTAGATATTAACCAAACAATAAACTAAGTAACGTTTAGTAAATGTAAGGATTTTTAACTTATAATAACAATATGAACATGAACTAATATTAAAAACAATCACTAGCAAAACGCAGCTCTGCTAATACCGCCGCGCCGCGCGTACTGTAGAGTAAAAAAGCTCTAGCGATATAAACTAATGACCTTGTCGGCCTTAACATCAAATAAAACACAAGAGAACTATCAATAACGCGGTGTTGTTTAAAATTCCCACGTCGTCAAAGATTTTGCACCTCGACGCGCGGGCTTTGAATTCATAATACATGTCCATCTTTGGACAGACCACGAAATTCACTAAAGAACCGGATCGCACAGAAATCATTGTTTATATGATTGATAGAATAATAAATTATATTCTCCTAGGTTTGATCGGTATGGTTCAGGCCTTGTCGTGGCGGTGGGGCACAGTAGCCCAGGGTGACCCAAACACCTTGGGTGAAGCGAATTGAGCCGAGGGGGCTCTCTGTACCAGACAAAAGAGCAGGGGGCCAGGGGTGAGGATTGAACAACGTCTGGACTGTAGTCCAGACGGTGGGAGTGGTTGGGCGGCATTGGTGGCACTCGCCGGGTTTTAGTGGGTAGAGCTGCGTCCACTTACCAGCTCTCGGGCGTAGCGAGTCCCACATACCGGGGAGACCCACTCCCCAGCGGTATGCGTCAGTGCATTTCGCGGCGTAAAAGAAAATAAAAGGTTTGATCGGTATGTTTTCACATTTCTGACGTTTAGAAGACTTTACAGCAACCTTGGTCGCGGGAGAAAACTTCCGGAATTATTTCACAATGAAGGGTGAAATTCTTGTAAACGTTAGGACTCAATATTATTATACTGGCTGTAAATCCTGTCAATCTCACTCGCTGTTAAAAGATACCCTCGTCACGAATGTCGCTATCAATCTAAGGAGAATTTCTCAAATCTGAGAGATAACTCCTGAAATTAGCAAACCAAATTATAATTATAAACTTTTAGGGTTCTTATATTAGTAAAGACGATCGTTAGTGATCTTCTGAGTCCTTGTGTATGAGTGTAATTATGGGTATGAATATTTAAACTTCTTAGATTACGAGAATATTTATTCATATAAATACTTAAAATATCACTAGTAAAGGTAACTGTTTTAAAATTAATCTGTAAGGACAAAAAATTTGGTGAAAATATATTTTACAATCGGTAATGATTTTTGAATCTTTTTTATTAAAACCTAATTAATTACAAAATACTATGACATATTAAAAGCTTTTCTGTTAAAAGCTAAGTTGTTACACTTTCTTTTGTTTTTCTTTTGTTGTGAAACAATTTAACGACACAAATGTTTACAATTATTTTATATTCCTGAGACACAACATTTAATACTACGGAGCGGTCTGGAATTTGGAGCCATTTATGACTCCAAACAAGGTATTTCAAAATGGGCGCGAGGAATAAGTTTCTATAGTAGAATTATTCTAAGCGATGAATATTATATTAAGAAACGTTAGTGGTGGTCATGTGATACTCCGTTGATTTAATGTTCGAATTTATGGGCTGGCTTTTTCCTCATTTATATTTTACTGCTGTCCGATGTCGTCATAATTTTTATTATCAACTATTAAGTAGGCACTGACCGCCCATAGCTGGACATATACTATAGTTAATTTTATAACCGCGAAAGTCCCTGCACCTACCAATTTTATTCAAACTACTCAATGATATATTCAAAAAATATATAGAAGATGTGAATTAAAATATGTTAAAGATAATGAATAAGACTATCAAAATATTCAAAATCGTTTCCAACCATAAAGTAGTATTAACTTTATGGTTCCGACACGACTGAAAATGTAACTTGTCACGGGCGAAGCTCTAACAGCCATTAGTCCATTGTTTTCTAATGTTTGTGCGAATTTGTCTGATTATGAAAGAATAGAAAGAAATGAAAGACTAATGAAATGACTTTTTACGAATTTTATGGCAGTTTACTGAGGTTTTAGAACCGAGATTTTTTGGAAAATTTTACGGCCCCTATGGTTACTATGATAATACAAACCATGAACAAATCTTAATAAACCAAGAAAACCCCGTAAAAAGTTATTTAATAATAGCTAGCAATCACTTTGAAGAACTCGCTGGCGACACCGTCTATATGAAGTACTGATTAGACGGCAAATATAATGTTCCCATCGGAGCCGGAATGCCTAACAGCCTGAGAATTTCGTGCCTAAGTGCACAAAACGCTCTATTACGCTGGTTTTTTCTCGTTGCTTTTGCGTTCATGTTCAAGAGTTGGATACAGTTGGACAGTTGGATGGAGTGCGGAGTTTTTTGTTCCCATTAGAGCAGCTTGAATTATCGGTTTCATACATTTATAGAGAGAGATATGAGAGCACTTTTAATGTACAAAAATACCATTATCTTCATATGAACTAAAAGTTTCGGTATGTATCACCGTTAAAAGACGATGACGTATGATGATTATGTCAAAAAATTCTTGACTGGTTATAAATTTTACGTAGTCTTAGACGTAGAGTTTGAAGACGAAAGTCTTCAGCCAATGCATTCTCTAGTAGCCACTTAATTATTTACGACTGGTCCGAAAGTTTGCCGTAGCTCAACGTGCAATGGAGCGTACTATGCTGGGTGTTTATTTGGCAGGTAATATTCGAAACGAAATCTTCCGCCAGAGAACTACTTACCGATATTACGTGAAAAATAATCTCGTTGAGGTGGTAGTGAGCTGGTCACACACTCAGGAGAACGGATGGCTAATAAGGTTCGAGGTGGCGTGTTTAGGTAGACGAAGTGTTGGTAAGCCATTAAACAGTTAGTGTTGGATGCGAGTGGCAAGGGATCGGTCGTCTTGGCGTTTATTGAGGGAGGCCTATGTTCAGTAGTGAACGGATAAAGGCTAATAATGATGATCATAAAATCTTAAGTAAATTTAGAGGAAATATATTGATACATTATCATTGGGTATTTTGATAAATTTTACTGTCCTCAATATATATTTAATTAATATCATAATTTCTTTTTAATATTCTTTATTGGTGGGAATTTTGCTGTGTAGGAATGAAATAATTTGGGTATTAGCCGAGCAGCGCACCGTGGTGTCCCGCTAACACAGATAAACAACTGGGCCAACGACCGCGGTGTTAATACATACAAACAGCCATTATGGTACTCAGTGGGCTTAGGTACATATTGAGTGCCCTAATAAAACCTTGGATATTACTATTGCATTTGTTCTATTTATTACGTAGCGAGTCGGCCGTGTTGACAATCATCAATAGGGGCCGATGAAACAAAAGTGAACGGTTACAGGTTGACGATGACGAATGACGGCTGTGAATGCCTTTTTCTAGTTAATATTAGTTTATAAAAAATTGATGACATACATGAAAAAATCTACTTTAGGTAAGTATACAAAAAAAATATCACTTAAAAGAATTTAATAATGTTTTACTACGTATAACATTACGTACGATTATAATATATTTAATACAGCGAACCGGTTTTGTTGCGCTGATTCCTTTTGCGAATAATGTTATTATTAATTTCTTGTTGTTAAACCTACATTAAATATATTCAGCTATTTCATTTAAAAAAAATGATGCACAGCTTCATTTTCTCTATACTCTTTTAAATTACTTGTACACAGAAGCCAAGAAGGTCTTTTTTAATATTACATCCTGTTAAATAATAATTAAAATGTATTCACTAATAGTCGACACAAAGATCAGACAACATAGCAGTCGCTAAGATAACTGAGCTAAGAATGTTGGGCATCTTAAAACTCTTGATACTTGTATTATTGCTGCCAAGAGTGAAGCCTGTACCAAGTGGAACATCATATCGTCACGGTACACCTTTTCTATAAACATAGAATAGTTAAATGCTTTTTTTATGGACGCAAATTAAAATAGAGCCATTAAAATGTTAATAGACGTCTTGAATCTTAATGCCTCTATGTTTAGAAAACTTTTCTACGAGCCCTTTGAGATTTGAGTACTTTCGATTATATTGCCTCCATTATTGTCAGTCTACATAATATAGTCAAAATAGAAATAGAAAGAAAGAAAGAAAACAATAATTACCATTATGGAAAATAAATATTTATACATTTGAGAGCATCAAAAAATGAATATTAATATGTCAATCTTGACATATTAATATTTTCTAAAAAAAATTATTGATATTATTAATGATTAAATTAACATTAATAATAACATTCTAGATATTGTATAGTGCAAAATTTGCAAACAGATCTCGATGCAATTAATAACAGTAATTTATAAAAGCCTCAGTATAATATAATACTATAAATGTAAAGGCGTGGATGTTTGTTACGCTTTCACGCAAAAACTACATGTCAGTACATGCGCACAGTTTCATGATGAGTATGTTAATTCTAGTACCTCCCAGTGACGGTATTACTTTTTATTTAAAAAAGGGATTTTTTTTCTAACGCCGGCGAATCCGCGGGCAACAGCTGATAATGTGATAAAAAAGAAAACTGCAGTTTTTATTCATCAATTTAAATAACATATTTGTAAGGAGTAATAAATAATATACTGATAATTCGAGCAATTCAAACGAATTATCGTACCCTCGTAGAGTCTTTTCGCTTCTCTTTCGTTTCTACGTAGAGGGACAGGGACTTTCGAGAGCGAATCATTCCCTACTTTCACTTACTTCACCCCCTCATATACATTTATTAGTCGTCCATTACGCCAGCACCTTACGAAAACTATAAGAAGATTAATTTTTTGGTCGAGTAAGCCGAAATCAGAAATTTTAGTGCTCATAGATTCTAAAGTTCTATTTTGAACAAAGGTTATAGCAAGTTGATGAACGATAATCCGCCATTCCGTAATTTTTGCGTGAAAGAGTAACAAACATAATTATTACATTCTTAAACTTTCGCGTTTGTAATATTAGGAGGAGGATAATATTGATAATAAAATAACGGGCACACTAAAACGCACATAAAATTTTATTCGCAGATAAGCTGAAAATAAAAGGCATTTGCCGTACCAGTGATCATAATGATTGATTAGATAATAGTCGCCAATGGAACGCCTACCTACAATGTAACACTAATCTCTTTTCACAAATTGCTTAGCAGTAAATTTCCAATGCTGTAATGTTTCACAGCCTTGGAATTGATATTACATAATAGCAATAGTACAACGAATAGCAATAAAATAAAAAGTTACAAGTTTGTATTAACTACTTACCGGAACACACAATTGTACTAAGTACATATTATAAAAGTCGATATTTACATTTTAAGTTGGTCGATCCTATGGTAAAAGGTTTTGCCAGTTTTGGTAAAAAAATTACTGTATTGTATATTTGTATAGGCGGATAGGCAAAGTGGCAGTCGTGCCACCGGTGAAATGCATTAGGCCTTAAGGCATGTAGCCAGGATCTCGGCTAGGTTCCTGACCATATAATCTGCGATAGGCTGACCCTGGCTAAGCTCAGACTACTCTTAAACTTAGACGGTACCGTATTCGGTGTGATGATTAAAATTCAAATAGCCTATATCACTCGATGATGGCGTATTATATACTAGTGTTTTTTTAAATCGTATACTAGTTTCATAGATTATCTCCAACATACAAACTTACAAACGTTACTCGTTATTTTATTAGTGTGGATGTATTATTTTATATCCTACTTAAATTGCACGATGTTTATCTGTGCTCCGTGTATAATATCGTATTACCATATCGCGTATGTAGATTCGGAGCGATCAGTCAAACGTCTGGGTTCAGATGTAGGACAAGTCGTCGGCGCCTCGAGAGATCTACTGGACAGTGGCGACTGGTAGGCGCTAACGTATTTATATTCCTATGAATTCGGAACAAAAGGATTTATAATGCTAAGTTATATACACGTACTATGTTTACGTTATTGGTTCGACTAAACAGTCATTTGTTCAGATAGTGTTGTATTTTACCAGAGATTATATTATAAAGATCGTCAATTATTTTCAGCTATCCAACAATCTGATGTTATAACATGTTCATAATGTAGATGTATACATATATTACAGAGTATTCTAATAATATTATTTTAAATGTTATAAGCATGAGTACAACGCTGAGTTGCAATTAATAAAATGTTTACGCTGGAGTTAGTCTAACTTAGCTCTTTTATATATTTAGTAGACACCCTATCTCGAACAAACGATATAAAAATGTTTATTTATTGTCTAAATAATCGTTTTAAAGTAAGTTGTCGTACCGTCGTGCAGTGGTTACATAAAATTCAGATATATCATTATATTACACTTAACTTGAGGATGGAAAGAAGTTATTCATAGCTCCATCGGAAAACTGTGAAATGGTTCGATATTGGCAATATTTTCTCTTTTCCGTTCCGAGCTCTCCGGAGTCCGGAATAAACTGCGAATCTGAACAATTCCGCAACGCTCTTTCGTACCCGCGTTTAATTTTGCCACTTCGCTTTAAATCATTGCACTCCGCACTCGGAGCCCGAAAATCTAGCTCACTTCTAGCCTCTAGGTTTTAGCAGCTAGTTTGCTTATGAAGTTGCACAAAATACATGTCAATGATTTTTTTTATAATATGTTTCAATGCTATTTATTTAACTGAGTTTTCTGACAGTAAAATAATTTTCCAGATACAGATATTATTTTATTAAAAAATCAAAAATCAGTGATAATAATTTGTGTATTTTTATGCAGTTTTATGCAATTTTTGCCGTTATTATGCAAGGGAGAGGTACCACCACGGCGTAAAAGGACAGTCTTGCTGTTGTCGTGAGCCTTGTGAGTTTCCGGTGGCCCATTTAGGAGAGAGAGGAGAGGAGGCTTCGACTGTTCGTTTGTTATCCAATGATATAAAAGAAATACAAAGGATTCTACAAAATCATTTCTCGTTTTTTACCTTCTGGTATTCCTAGTATCTATAACGTTCTTTATTAAAGGTTATTTACCTTTACCAAGATATTATAAAACCAAGGGCCTGTTTCACAATCTCCAGTTAAGTTCCCTATAGGCTATTGGCAACATATTTGACAGATGTTTGACAGATACTCCATACTCTATCTGTCAAATATGTTGCCAATAGCCAATAGGGAACTTAACGGGAGATTGTGAAACAGGCCCTAAGAGAGGTAATAAGGATTATATTTGAGCGTTTTTTATTTTTGCTACTAGTATTGATTTATGTCTCAATCCTTGAACTGAAGAATATAATTCATGTGAACATTTTTATTGCTTAAATATTGAATTAACTATGGAAGGTAGTAAGTTTCATTTGTAATCATATCGGTATCTGTATATATAATATCTGTATGGGTTAAACTTTTAGAATTCTATGTTTTGAATTCGAAGTCATATTATGAGCTTTTGTAATTATAATTTCCTAAACACGTCACAAATATATTCATTCATTCATTCATTCAAATTATTTTGCCACTTACTGATGAGCTTAAATAAAAAAAGTCATTACCTATTTGAAGAAGAAGGCTTTTACCATAATTGATGATAGTAATTTTTTTAGCTGTTTTACAAATCCGTAGATAACATGCAGCAGTTTGTTTACTTAAAAAGCTTTATAATGCAATCCTTTTAATGTAGCTAGCTATTTAATTTAGTATTTAGTTTAGTATGTTAAAAATTATATGATTTAAAAAAAACGAGATTTTAAAACCGTCCATGGCATGGCCCTCGTGAATAATATACGAGAATAAATATCAAACTTCACAAAATAGTTTTAAAGGGCAACAGAAATATCTTCTGTGCGTGTTTTAGTTTATATCACTTAACTCCTCCTAAACGGCTAGATAAATAGAGTGCGTTTAAGTGGATTCGAGAAAGGTTTGGATTTACAAATGCTTAGTACAAGACATCGTCTGCCGGGTTCGCTGGTGTCAATTTAAAATCTTATAACGTGATATCGGTATAACAACAAACAACCTCCATCTTCTAAAGACTATCGAGTGTAGTGTGTCACTTGGTGGCCGGCGTAGGGGCCAACCCTTCTCGCCCAAGGCCGCAGGGGTGCGCTAACCAATCATGATGTGTGGCCCGCCATTTTAACTTGCACCCAGTACATCGTTCGTTACCGTGTGAAATTGTCTCTCCTTCCGCTTAACATTGTTTTGTTTTTTATTTTTAAGTTTTTTGTTAACAACCTAATGGGAACGGGTCGGACGTGTAAGTAATAGGTAGATAATTTTTATTATAAGGAGATGTATTTTTTTTATGTTTACGCGAATTTCACTGTTTATGACTGTGGTCTCTATTATATAGACCAAACCAAAAGATCAACCCGCCAGTTCAGATGAGTTAGAGATTTGTCGTTACAGATGAAAATTGATTTTGACAAAAAAAAATATGAATATTGAGAAGGATATACGATCCTTATACGAATTAAGTCAGTAAAATTATATGCCTATATAAGAATGTATTTCTTTGTTTGTCACGACGTATACCAATATCATACAAATATGACTAAATCCTAGTTGGAAAGCCCGAAAAAAATAGAAATTCAACGCCTAATAAATAATAAACTATGTAACATTGAACACACTAGTAATATAAAGTCTCAATACTGGCGTACACGTGAGGCGACGCATCACGTCGACTCCAAGCTAAGGCCGCCTCCTATCTGTGTATCAGATCAAAGTAAATGTATTACTACACAAACGCGCGTTTCGCTCCACCGGCCGACGTTTATGAACGTTTCCGCGAATCGTGATCGTTCGTATTGTTTTAACGATCGGTGCCGATTTATGTGACTTTAGCACTAATATTGGATTAAACTGTATGAGGATATGCGTTGTTGAAGGTTATATGCGTTAATAGAATCAAGTGACTCAACATTTGTCGTACGGCGTTCTCTTTCGTTTTTATAACAATTTTTTTTCTATAATCCTGACACAGGGCTTATTTTATAATTCCTTTAATCAATATTACAACTTACAAATAATTTAAAAAAAAAATACTTTCGTGATAACTTATATCAAGAACTACAGTAATGGTTTAATATCATCAGGCGATATACCATAGTATCTAGCCGCTCCCTGCACACCATATTTGGCAAACTTCCATGTAGCTCATCCTTTTAAAATACATCTAACTATTATGCCATATAACTGACAGGACTTAGTCATTGATTAGAGTGTAGAAAAAATGTATTGTCTTAGAAATTTGGTACGAAGTGAGTAGTGGTCGGTATAAGAAACTACGAGAGTCTAAAAATCGGTCCTCTATAGTAAAGACTAGCTGTTGCACGCAGCTTCGCCTGCGTCAACCTAGTTTTAAAACGGGTCTCTTATTTAAAAAAATGTTTAATATAGCCTCTGTTTACCGGGGTTAGTGTAGCTGTCCAACAGTAAATGAATTTTTCAAATCGGTGAAGTAGTTTCGGATCCTATTCAATTCAAACAAACCATCAAATATTTCCTTTTTATAATATTAGTATAGATATGGATATATAAAGATGATTTATATTATTTGATTGAAAACATGTTTTATGTCTTTCAATCGGCTTAAAAATGATTTGTATAAGGAATGAAGAGATTTTTGCAAATATCTACGTAATGATATGTGACACTTTATATAACTCGTTTAGTTTAAGGTTCCGGTTTTTGTAGTAGGTGTTTAAATGTCAATATTGTTTGATTTTGACACGGTTTCATACAAGAGTCCTGACTCCTGACTGTGTATTATAGAGACATGGATACGGTCTGATAAAGGTCATTGCACATTAATTAGGACTCTGTTATAAAAGTAAGGGGAAAATAAATATAATAAGAAATATAGTAAAGTGAAAGCAACAAAAATTTTAATGTAGCAAGAATAAGAAAATTTTTATAATGAAATAAATGTGACACTTTAATCGCCATAACTATTAAGTGTTAAATAATATTAGTAATGTTCAATTATCAAATATAATCATAAATTAGTCTACTTACAGTCAAGTTATTTCTGAGTTGATGTTAAATTTAATGGACACAAATGCTAGTACTCGTCTACCGATGACTGCAAATATAATTGTTATTACAGCGAGTTACGTTATAACTACCATCTTCGCCTTATACTCTTTAGAGCGTACAGTTCTAGTTTTTATAGATGATGCTGTGGAATATTTAAGAGTCAATCTTGAATGAGGTGTAAGAGGGTAATGCACGCGGGAACGACAAAAAGCAGCGATAGAAAAAACTCGGAACACTCGCTGTCATGTTTAACTAATTCGGGTGCGATGAACTTGCGGATACGATCTTTGACTCGGTTCGCTATCGAAAAACAACTGTTTTCATTTATAGAGTGTTTATTTTACCGAGCATCTAACATGGGTAATGTTACAAGTAGTAATGTGGACTTATGATATCGATTTTGTGTCAATCGATTTAGTCGTTGAGAAAACGCAATGAGAATGTATGTTTTTTTTCTAGGGCATTTTAAGCATTGCTAGAATATTATGCCTGCCTGCCTGTATTTAAAAAAAAACTGTGTATAATAATGTGGTATAAAAGTCACATACTATGTTTTGGGATTATGCAATTAGAAACCAAGTTCTTTTTTCTATAAACGCTATTTTTGAGTGCGACTATTTTAGAAACAGTCAGTATATTTAAAAATAATATTATTGTGTTAATTAGCTAGCACTAACTGAGAAGACTATACCACGATGCATAACAAATTTGACATAAGATATGTAGCAAGGTAAAATAATTAGGAAAATAATACATATGTATTTGTAAAAAAATATAGTCATGCACTCCTACCAAACAAACAACATCAAAAATGATAAAAACAGTTTTGAGTTGTCTACAAATTAACAAATAATTTATTTTTGAGTTGTTCTTATACATTCAATCAACGTAATGAAATAATTGTAAAATGATAATTAAATATGTAAGTAGGTAAAGATAATATTTTAATAATAATTTTCCTCCAACGTTTCCTGGAAATTATAATACATAATTAAGATTAATTAAGGAGATTATAAATTAATGTTAGTGCTCATATACAGTGGTGTTTAGGACTAGTCATAAAAGATGTATCCTTTGATAGCGTCAAATAAACAATATGAGGGAGGCAAAGATTTTCATCAAGACATAAAAACCCTCATTTTATAAGTAGAGATGTGCTATTATTATAATTGCTTGTATTAATACTTACATTCATCATCATCATCATCATCAGCCTTTATCCATCCACTGCTGAACATAGGCCACCCTCAATGAACCCAAAGACGACCACCGCCAATACTTACATTGCTGTTACTTAATTAACCGTTTTCTTTTTATTATTATTCTCCAGTTGATCGTTATATGAATTTAAAAACAGAAAATCAATAGAGTTTTCAAAGGATGATGTGTGTAATTTATCAATTATGCGGAAGATTTTTTGCTTAAACCTAATAAATAAATTCGTACAAAATATAATCATTTCGTCAATTCATACAAAGCAGAATTGTTCGGATTACGTCAACGTGGCGGTCATTGACACCGCCGCCAAAACCCTGTCTCCGTTCTGAATTTCCGTCATATTTTCGGTTCGCTACCGAGAATTTGAATTACAATTGTCAATGTGATACATTCGTCTATTTAAGTGTATTAACAGAAACTTCTTCGCCGTTTTCAAAATGAATTGTCACTCGTTAAGTTAAAATTATGTGCTACGCGTGAGTCATTACTGGATAAATATCTTAGAAATTCTTGGAATTTATTTTGTTTTGTTATTATCTGTATATAATCTTAATTTGTTACGAAGTCCTCAGTTAAGAATTATACCTAGTCGTTCTTTTGTTTTGTTTTTTAAAAATTGTAAATCTAGTTGATCATCGGTTTTCAGTAGATAACTAAATCTAAACTTTATTCGTATTAAGCAGAATTAGTTCTTAATTTCAAAGGGTCTATATAAAAATTTGATTTCAACGCTGTCTTAAATAGTGATGAAATCTTATACTGACTTTTTCTTGCTTTTCGTTTCGTTCTATGTATTCAACTGACAGTATGATTATGATGATGATGGTGATGTACTCTAATGATCCAGTATATAGCCGGCGCTCGCTATCAGCCAGCTCATCTGTTTAACGCTAATAAGACATTTATACGAGTTCAATTATCTTGGTAAACAGCAGCCTCCCACACAGAATCCTCAATTACTCTTGAGCTAGTGTTACTAGTTAGTAGACAGTTTTGAGCACGCAATTAGGAACGATATGAGCGTTAGACACATGGAAATTTCTGGAAATGAATGGATGACTGTCTAATAATTCTAATTTATAATCAACATATTAGATGCGTACAACTAACCTTTATAGTTTTATTGTCAGCATTACAAATTAACGAAAAACGAAAAACTAAATTCGTTTGTATATTTCACTTCCATTATATCTGGTGCTAGATTTCAAATCGGCTTTTTTTGCCGACCTTACTCTAATTGACCAAAGGTGTAGACGAATAATTTGATGTTGATATAGGAAATAGTATATTAGGAGAACGGATGGCCGATGGGCCATTAAGGTTCAAAAGTGGAGGCCGCGTTTAGGTAGACCAAGTGTTGGCCGGCCATTATCGTCTTAACGTTCATTGAGGGTGACTCAGCAGTGGACAGATAAAGGTTCATGATGATGATAGTAAACGGTTACGCGTTAATGATGATGGCCTATCGCTGATGATGATAGATTAGAATACTACCATCATCATCACTCACTAGTAGGAAGATCATTAATTTGAAGTGTTCGTGGGCGAAGCTGCGGGCAACGGAATCGTTAAAACTTGTAATAAAAACAAAATACTACTTTAAAAAAGTCACAGGACAGAAACAGGTGTTCCGGTAATGTGTAATTGCCATTCATTTAAAAGGAATTTACTCATGAGCAAGCGGCTAAGAATCATTACAAAGAAGCTTTCAGCACAAAATCGTATACCGCCATCTCTTTCAAATTTATATGGTCCACCGTTAAACAAGATTAATTGAACAAGATTAAACAATTTCAAGAAGACTCCTTCTTGAAATTAGGTCGAGAATAGGCTGGAAATCGACGGCATGGTGTTTAAGTATTTGGAACCTATATCTTAGAAGCCGTCTTGTTTTAATCCATTTTCATTATGGCTGCATTTCGACAATATAAAAGTGCTGTTGTTATGTAGGCGGAAAGAGTGATTGCGGGGAATCTGTCGTGGCGTTTATCAAAGTACTAAAGGATGGTTGAGGGTTGATGATGGCTGTAATTATGTTTAATTATTTTTACCTATTACGCTGGCTGCGTAACACGAACGCTTCCATTATTGAATAAACAAGCTGCCTTACGATCTCATATATTATTCTAATGGGCTTATAATGTTAATGGAAAAAAATATGAACGGCTGAATACGGCGCTGTTGCCTTAACCAGAGTGTGAGGTGGCGGGCTTAATGGTATTAGAGACTTCAAATGATATTAATATACCACTTGGTAGTATATTTGTCATAAACCCAAGGTGGCTTTTATACCTACTATTAAATTATAATATAACTGATGGTATGATCGTTATAAGATTAGGAAAATGTATTGCGAAATTACTTTACCTGTATCCTTAATCGGGCTTTCTTGTCCGAACCTCGTTTCCCTTCAAATTATCGATTATAGTCCGGAAATAGAAATATATAAATTTTGAGTTTGAATTCTTTAAGCTGACCAATTACATAAAAACTCTTTATTTATGTCGATAAATGTATCGCTAAAATGTCTTTTTATCAATTTGAGCAGATATACTTTATTCCAACGCTCTTGATTATACAACATCGGCTGTTGGATACTTCAATATAGACCAATTATTAAAATATTCCACACTAATGCGGCAAAATCACAACCATAAAGTCAACCTTGAGACATGGAACATAACTTGTTTGGCGGGGCATGTGTAAATGACTCGATTTACATGCGATTTACTTTACACTATGTAACAAGCGGAGCAAAATGATGACTCTTCTGAATTTATCTCCACTGTTTATCCACATTTTACGAAGTAAAATGTTGTAAGATTTATCCGATGTAAAAGGACTTTTTAAAATACTCTACTTTTGTCTACTCTCCTTAATATATTACATGTTCAATGGTCATTATGTTATAACGTATTCTTACTCAAAGTTGTAATCTTATCTGAAGTTCTAAGTGCACCCCAAACACGAGACCATCGTGCATCGCTCGCTCACCGGTGAAGGAAAACATCGTGAGGAAATCTGCATACCTGATGAGATTGAAAGTCTTTGAAGGTATGTGAAGTTCACCAATCCGCACTGGGCCAGCGTGGTGGACTATTGGCCCATTACCCTCCTCGCTTGATTTCGAGGAAGGAGACCCGTGTCCAGCACTGAGACATATAAGGGTTGATACTTTACTTTATTTTTTTACCTGAAGTGTATTCCAATCTCCGTTCTGTTGGAGTATAAGTTTATAAAAAAACAAATATGTTTTTTTGGAATAAAACCTTAACCTAGTCTCCTGGGTGTACACATGAATTATGTATACAAGAAAACGGAAATAAATTTAAACAATTTACATAAATACGTCTGCCCTTGGCGAGATTCAAACCCACGACCTCCCGCCGACCGTCAAGTTATGTTAAAATCAATGCGAAAAGTAAATCGTCCAATCAACACCGGCGTTCGGTCGTAAATTATTTATTTTGTGGTTAATAATGATTAATATTCAACGACTATTTAATTAATGCGGTCTAATTAAGTGTCTTCGTGTGACGCACCGACGACCACCCTTTAACGTTACACTTAATAAAGACTGATAAAAGCTTACAGGAAATATATAGGCTTACTAGTGCTGTCTGGCTTACTAGTGTTGTCTGGCTTACTAGTGTTGTCTGGCTTACTGCTGTTGTCTGGCTTACTACTGTTGTCTGGCTTACTAGTGCTGCCTAGCTTACCAGTATTGTCTGGCTTACTAGTGCTGTCTGGATTACTAGTGCTGTCTGGCTTACTAGTGCTGTCTGGCTTACTAGTGTTGTCTGGCTTACTAGTGCTGTCTGGAATTGTCCGAATATCTATGTATACTGTTTTATGATAAGAAGAAGATACAACCTACTTAATGTTAAATCATGATTTCTATTTCATATTCTGAAGCTAGAATATTTTGGGAAGTAGGTATGTTTAATTGTGTAACAATCACCTTTCTACTTTCGTATTCATTTAATTCTAGATAGTATAGCTGCGTGGAATAAACAACAGTATATAAATAAACAACATTTCTGTTCATTAAACAATTATTGTTATCAGAAATAAATTTCAAAATGTTTTGAATATTTAGTAAAAATACCTACACATATTATACAAGTAATAATAAATTATATATTTTAATAAATGCTTACCTTTCGTATATTTCATTTAAATTCATCAAAATATAATGGCTTCTTTATTTTCAACAACCTTAAGCTTACCTTTGCAAATAATCTAACAATGTGTTTATTGTAGTGAATACATATTATATCACACAGTCGTACCCATAGAGAAGGTTTCATAATATTTAATGGACTTGTATATTGTCAAAGCTGCCAACAACCAAGACGAAAGATCAAATCAATAAAATATTTCATGATAACATTTAAGACTATTTCACTTTTAAAGTTTTTGAAAAAATATATATAAAAAATGTTTCGTATCAGTTTCAGTGGAGAAAACACTTTTTTTTAATATTTAGGCCTGTTGTATACGTCTGTATGTACTTCCATTTAAATGTCTTTTTTATGTAGGATAAGAATCCGCAATCTCTGCTATCTCTCATTCTCACTCTATTCAGGATCCCTACTAATTATTACGCTATAAGTATTCTTATAGCAAAAAAGTTATTGTTTTCTTATGTTTATGCGAATTTAACTTATTATAATAAAACAATTTTTACGGATTTATCGCAGTTTATTTAGTTTTTTATATGCCCGACGTTGAAATCCATGAAAGTTGTATCATTTTAAAAATAAAAAAATTGTTAAAATAAAGTCATACATGATATAAACATCATATAACCTGCTACCGTCTACGCACAAACATAGTAACACAATTAGTATTTAATGGCCTATTGTTGAAGGCTTTAATGCATTCATATTAAATATTCAGCGCAGTGCTCGGTCCGTCGTAGTTTTATAGAAAACAACAAAACTACATGTTGTTCTGATATGACTTTATTTTCTTCTTAGAAAATTAAGTCATCAGTTCTTCATCATCAATTCATATCTAAGAGGACGGTGAGAGATCGATGATGATGATGATGCAAGAAATATATTTCACTAGTGGTCAACGCTAACATTGACTTGCGACAGACTGCAGCGCTACAAATCGTATTCAAAATCTGCCAAATTGGGCTAGAGGCAATCTACACAGTGCAAAAATGTCATTCAAATAATTTCTCGTGACCCAAATCAGGATTTTCCGATCCTTTGCGCAGATTTAAAATCACAATTGGCCGATGGACCAATAAGGTTCAAGAGTGGAGGTGTATGTAGACGAAGTGTGGGTTGGCCATTAACCAAGTGGGAACACGATCTTCGTGCAGTGTCCGGTCCGTGTTGGATGCGAGTGGCAGGGGATCGGTCGACTTGGCATTGGCGGGAGGCCTATGTTTAATAGTGGATGGATAGAGGCTGATGATGATGAAAAAACAATTTTTGATGACACCGACGAAATCCCCAAAAGGTGTAAGTAATTCAATGGATAAAAAATCTTCTATTTAAAGAAGAATTACAGGCTAACTACGATACTAGACCAATTCAGGAAATACGCTTTTAATTTATCACTCCACATAACTATACTTATACGGCACGACAAAAACTGAACGGATTCTAGTCGCGTCGTTACGGACGCGCAGTTTTTGCCCACTTCATAAGGATTCAGTGTTTTTCCCCCCTTCACGCATGAACACGGAATTGCTTCATAAACGAAACGTTAATATTTATATCGATAATAGAACCTTTACATCAATAACAATGCGTTTAAGCAAGTTGACATAATATCCTACTAATATGTAAAGCTGAAGAGTTTGTTTGAACGCGCTAATCTTAGGAACTATAGGTCGGATTTGAATGATTATTTTAGTGTTAGATAGCCCATTTAACGAGGAAGGCTATATAAGCTACATAATCCTGTTTAAATCCCGTTGTAAGTCTTAGCTAACGCAGGCGACGGTCCGTTAACTAAGCAACAGCTAGTATGAGATGAAAACGTTGCTTATTGCTATTTACCAGATTTTTCATTTGTATTTCGAAGAATTCTATACTTTAGAAAATTAGTTAATTAATATGTAAATATAATTAAAACGCTCAATGCACGTTTAAGATCTCTATAAAATTTAACCTTATGTTTTTATTTTCTCACGCCCTTTCATTCGGGGACCTTCGTGCTATGTTTACAAAATAAACGATTTAATAAGGCAATAAACTTCTGTTCAACATTTATGGTTGTGAACCTATACGATGTTCAGGTAGGCGAGTTCAATTTATTGTCAATGAAGGTAGATCATTTCTACTTTTAATTCTGTCACGAAAAAAAATTCAGACTCCTTAGACGGCACGGGCTTCTCGTTATCGGGCTATCGTTTACCTTCAAAGAGGTTAGGTGTGTATAACTACAGAGCTACATAAAGAGGTAATGCTTTAGAAGACCAGTTAGGGTGATTTTTAATTGACCCTTCTATCGTGAGTTCGCGCTCTTATTGGTATTAAATATTACTGCAAAAATGGCGCATAAAACTACAAACTCTGTAGTCTATAATTCTATGAATTGACATATTGTTGTATTTTTATCGCGTTGATCAAAAGATCAATTACCACGAGAAGTGATGATGATGCTAGTTGATGATATAGCTAGTTTCCTAATACAAGGTGGTGTCATACGTATACAGATGTCCCACGTACACCAATCACGATACAGCACGATGTTGTAACAGCCAATCAGCGCGATTCCCTCGCATGATGACATTTCATTAAAATGATTACACATTTGGAACACGTTGTTTTTACGAGTAATAGAAGATTGGTATATTGGTACATTCAAGTAGTTGGAGTTGTTAATTTTGAATCTATGAGAGGTTTATACAGAATTTCTTCTTAAATTATATACAAAAGCATATATTATACGGTCGATTTGAGAAACGTCTCCTTTCTTGAAGTCGTTTAAAAATGCTACACAGACACTTCTACTAGCTACTTAGATAACCTAGTGCAGGAATTAATGTATCTCTATTTACCTTTGATGGATTTTAAGCCGTTTTCTGACTAGACATTAAACACAGAGATGCCTTAAAATTGCTTATTGAAATTACGTTTTTACCTTTTTTAATGTGAGACGTAACGTTACGTTTTCTATTTGTTTATTTGTTATTGTGAAACGATAATTTGGTACCGGTGCTAGTCTATTTGACTTTCACTTAGTGATAATAATGACACCCATAAAGGCTTCGGTTTAAAGTAATGGTCGTTTCTACTTAAGCTTTATCTGAAGTGGTAACAGCTATCCGTTTAGCTGTTACCATAAAACGTTCGAACACTATCAATGTAATCGATAGTTTCACTTGTATTTGTAATTGTTTTGTAACATTTTTACTTTCTTACTGATTTAGATAATCAGCTAAGTCTTCCGATCTTCCGGATTACTAATCTCCGGATCTTACTGAGTTTGATAACGGGAGTCTAAATAATAAACTATTGGTGTCGGAATCGCTGCACCTTTAAAATAAAATGAAAATTGAAGTCTATGGATTGCCGATAGAAGTTACCCGATGAAGTCATAATGTTACATTGGCATGTCGCTGGTACTTACCTCCCAATAACATTTTTCTCTGCATAAAAGTACTCAAAGGGGTTAAAAAACTTCACTTCAAAAAAGTATTGTCTCCAAAATAGATATACCAATCATTTGACTATTTAATGAGAGTCAGTTTTAATCATTTTTTGAGCTTTATATCAATATTAAAGTAGTTATAATTTCACCACATTACTGTTAAATCGCAGTAATGTGATTCCGAGAGTTGTCCAGTTAATGAGCGATTCGTGAAAACGTTACGGTATTATTATGACCTCAGGCGCCGGGGTCGAAGACCGAAACGCCGCAGATGATTCTATTTAAATCACAGTTTTTTTTTTTTATTTATTTGATCATTATAGATGGCTCAAGATCTGATAGATAACATTCGAAATAGTTCGAGTTCTTTTATTTAAAACTATAATAGATGTAATATTGAAAACTCCTTAGATGAAACTAACATGTGCCCGCGGCTTCTTTAACTTAGATTTAAGGATATATACGGACTGTTTATAATATTTTTTGTAATCTAAGTTACTCCTTGTTACAACAGCTATCTGCCAGTAAAAGTTCCGTCAAATCGGTCCAGCCGATTCAGAGGTTGGCCGAAACAAACAGACAGACCTATGGCCAATATTTTTTTTTTTTGTAAATAGTGGTTTTCGTAAATATTATTATAAATATGCACTGTAATTTTAATTATTTACTGTATAAAATATACATAGATACATATAGAACATGAACTATGTATAGATAAATAAGGAATACATGATAAGAACAAATAAAACATGTAACGTATTACGGATATAGAATAAGGAAATAATTTAACATCGGTATTCAGTATGTGTGGTTTCTATTATGTATAATTGCTTCTAATAATTTACAGTCGATAATAACCTTCTATATGGTATATTCAGATCATAGAGGAAATCTATGTATTAACCGACTAAAATGAGATGATCAAACTCGTATATAAAAGACACGTCTTAACAACTATAACTAACATTTGAAAGCGTCATGATCGTCTTTGTTAAAATGCTTCTGCATTATTACATAATAGCGCACTGTTATTTAAGTTTTCGTCACACAATACCCCATCTGCACGGCTACATAATGTTTTCATGGTCAAACAATGGATAGTGAAAAACTGACGACTCGCCGGCACGATACTGATTCTAGAACATTTGAAAAAAAAAACAATAATCTTATGTTTAGACTTCAGTCTTACTTGTGCATGAAGGTTTATGATATTTTGCTTAAGACTATCTTTAAAATATATGAGTCTATAGTGATTATCATTCTTAAAACAAGAATATCGCTTAACAGACGACAAAATTGAAAATAAGGTGGTGGGTAGGATAAATCAAATCAAATCAAAATATCTTTATTTCGTTGGTTAGAACTTGTACACTTGAAATATAATAAAGGCCATGAACGGTGTCAGGATCGCTATCGTTAGTGTAAATCTATCCACTCTAAGATGATAAGTTGTAGACACTTAAGTGATTTTTAAGCAACATAACGATTTATAGCATGTATTATATTCGTTGATTAAGATTATGGAGTGGCCGAGCCACTTAATATGGAGTCATATAATATATGGTTTATTTTGCTTTAGTGCACAAAATTATTGTATATGCATAACAAATGTTTGTAGTAATAATATAAGGACAATCGAAACGAAGCTGATAAAAAAGTATGCTTACTTCCTTACTAATATTATAAATCTGAAAGTAGGGATGTTTGTTACGCTTACACGCGAAAACTATTCAACCGATCATCATAAAACTTTGTACACATATTCTCAGAGATACTAGAAGTAACATAGGATACATTAAAAAAGTTTTTTTTTTTTTGCTAACGCGAACGAAGCTGTGGGCAACAGCTAGTATGCTATAAGATGTATGCAATGAATAATATGCGATAATAAAATAACACTTATTTCACAGTTGTTACAAAATGCTTTAGCGAAATCCTTGACCCGAAGAACAATATTTTGCAAATAAATTCTTGCGACATTCATTTATAACTAATATAAAGTTAAATGAAAATTAGGATTTCTTATTCATATATGTAAATTTATGTAATGAAAAACATTTAAGAACATTAGAAAAAAAACAAATTTAAAATCAAATCAAATTTTGTAACACTTTTAATATTTTCTCTTTTTTTATGATTATAGTATTGATAATGGATTTATTCATAAATTATATTGTTGTCATAAACTATATTATTATTACAAAAGTATGATTATACTACTTATAATTAACTCGACTAACTTTTCGGTGGCTTTCTAAGCATTCCGGGAAATTACTGATCAAATCATTTCTTATAGCGTACCTAGACAAAACTAATAACAAAAATATAATAAATATATTATTATATTTTTGTTATTCCACCTTTTTTGTAAGCAGGATTTTATATAATTAATAAAAGGGTGTCTGCGTCATGATCAATAGATAATAAAAACACCATCTGATTTTGTTCGAAATTTTCTGTCTTTCAAAAAACTCCTATTCCGATTTATTGACCTCGACGAATAACTTATTACCTATTTTGAATAAAAAAAAGTTATTTCAAGCAGTTATGGATCATATTTTTTGATTGATTAAATCCAAGTTGATACAGATATATCAATCACAAAAATTCCAATTGAAAGTTGTCATAACAATCGTATTCATTAATTCGAATCATTATCTAAATAGGATTCGGCCGTCTCAGTCCCGGGATCGCTCTCATTAAAAGTGACCAGTCGAGACAAAGGGACTGCCTCGAGGCCCCGGGGCAGTCCAAGTGAGGCCGTTCCAAGTTTATTCTCAGTCCCAGCACAAACGGTTCAGATTTTGTCGGCGGTCAACTAGATTAAATCACTGGCACTTTACAGTTTAGATTAATGTTGTGCTTCTAATTATTTTACTGTCCTACTGTGTAAATGTGTTTGTGTTTGGATGTTTCTTACTCTCGTACACAACCTCTTACGCTTATATTATACTACTATCATCATCATCATCATCATCATCACCTTCATCAGCAGCAACCTGTACTAGTCTAGTGCTAAACATAGGCCTCCCCTAATCGGTGTATAGACCTATATGAGCTTTTTTTTTATATTTGTTTATCCCTTTGTCCCTTATTCTGTAAAAACAATACTTATATAATACTTTAAAATTAAAATTGGCTTTTAACCTTCTTAAAGTATCAACAACACTTAGAAATTTAGAAAAACCCATTTCAAGGCACACACGGACGGGTCAGGATCGAACCCGAAACCCCTCGCGTAAGAGGCCGAGTCCGTCCACCACTGGACCACCGTCGCTCGCACTTTAACCTTCTTTATCAGTTTAAATTTGAGGCAATATTTTACCCATGCTCTGGTTTAATACGAGTTTCCCAACATCACAAGTCCTGATGTAATAATCCACAAAATACTCTTGAGCTTATCAACATTCTTGAATGCAAAGTTATTGAACGACAGATTGATAAAACGACTTATAATTTATACTTATTATTAATAAATACTATAGGTTTGCAATGAATTATTCATGAATCTGAGCTTTATTCAAATTATCGCGAATGTTGTTTGCCGCCGATTATCTACCGCTAGATATCGATGCTTATAGTGTGGGGCGGTCCTAATAGCTCGATAATGTCTACGCAAAAGATTAATCTCATTCGTCGTAACAGAGAATTAGTGGCTACAAAGCACAAGCTACAACTAGGGTCCCAAGCACAAGGTGAAGAAATAAAACATTTCTATGATAAAGTTTTTTCAAAAGCTCATTTTTAGATGTTGTATCATCTGGAGGATAGGTATTCTGTAGAAAATAACAAAATACCAATCATAAAGATAATAATACGTATTCACTTGTTTGAATATTTCCAATAAAAATTACAGAATGACCTATCATGTATGATACGATCGATTAGCAGTAACAAATCCCTAAAATCGGCTTAATTATTGAACTAAACAATGAAATAAATAATATAATTGCGGGTTGCATGATATCGCGGGGTGTAAGATATCGCGCGATGCATGATATCGTGCGATGCGTGATATCGCGGTATCGCGGCGAATAAGATATCGCGCGTATGATATACGACGATGGTTTTCGCAGTGTGTGGCGATCCTAATTGCACAGTACGCGTCGGCCGCGTCGCTAATTGAACAGTTAGCCGTAACCGGTCTCTTGGCCGTGTTTGTTAACCGATTACGCGGTGTATTAAACGATGCAATCTTTTTATTTGTCAAATTCAACACCGTGAGTCTAATACGAATAAACGCTTTATCGGGTACGCGGTGTGTTTTTAACGACAATATTTGATTTGCTATTAGCTCAGCTTGAGCTTTGGGATTTTCTGTTTTGATTTCATAAAAACGACTGATATTGAAATATTGATGCATTTTTTTTTCAATTATCAAAATACACAAGTAAAACATTAATAAGAGTTTTTTTAAACTTTCTACGTGTTGTTTTTTTATCTATCAGACAAAAAAAATACATTTTTAATATTGTTAAGAGTATGCATGATTTATCGTTTTGTTTCAATTCTTTTTCCTGTTTATTTTTCTCGTTCTTATGTTTACGTTTCTGCTAAATTCAAAAAGCACATTTACAAACACTACTTATAGTAATAATAATTAGTGAACAAGGTCACCGCCGTATTTCCGTGAACTGTTATTGAGTAGTCTCATGTAAACAAAATAATTGGTATAACTTCGATAACTAACGATTTAATTACTGTTGACCCGATAGCTGTTTATTTAAAAAAATATGTAAAAATAAAATGTCAATAAAACATACATTAAATAGCTATTTAAACTATTGGAGTACACTTATTCCAAATTATTGTTTATCGCTAAAAAACTTTCAATCATTTATCTTCAGCCTTGGTCCGTCCACTGCTGGACATGGCCATCTTTAAAGAACGCCAAGATGACCGATACCTTGCTACTTGCATCCGGCCGGCCACCGCACGGAGATCGTCTGCCCATCTGTTTAATGGCCGTACAACACTTCGTCTCTAGATCGCGCCCTCCGATCTACAACCTGCAGCTAAAGAACTAATAACTTCTTAACTTTATGACTGTTATTCTGATATTGCGGTTAAATTCGTCATCAATCTTAGTCAAATGCTCAACCATACGAAAAAGCATTTAAAAGGCTAACCTTTTAAATGTCGTTGCTTTGTCTATTTATACTAATATGATCGAGCGGAATATTTTGTTTGAACCCGCTAATTACTCAGTTATGGAAACTATTTTGACACTTGAGAGCCTAAGGGCCTGTTTCACAATCTCCAGATAAGTGCCGAATAGGCTGTCGGCAACATATTTGACAGATACTCCATACTCTATCTGTCAAATATGTCGTCGATTCGGCACTTATCTGGAGATTATGAAACAGGCCCTAACTATAAAGGAAGCTTTATTATAGAGACAAGCTTTATTTTATCAATTAAAGAACGGTAAAAATCACGGGAAACAATATATTATAACCTTTTGTTTAAATGGAAATTTATTATAAGACAGTTTCACCCTATTTTCCCCTTCCAAACAGATTACATGTTACTTATGATATATTAGCTGGTACAATCGTTTTGGGTTCGGATACAGCTTGTTTACAAATAAACCGGCGCTCCTGACAGTAATGTACCGTTGCAGGCACGAGAGCCTCGACAACAATACGCCAGCTCCAAGTTAACATGTTTAGAAATAGCTCGCGAGATTATAATGCTTGTATGACTTCCAAACTTAAACTATCAAGTTGAATGCAGGAAAGATGTGAAAAGTTGATGGATGTTTTCTTAGTGCACGCAGGAATAAACTGACTTAAAAAAGAAATTAATTAATTATCACTTGATACTTTTAGTAAGATCCATCGGTGTCTAGATTTATGTAGTAGGTAATGAATTAATAATAGCAAAAATTATTTATGTCATAGTGAAAAAACTTGTATTGATTTTATCGCGATTTATTCAGTATTTTACATGCCCGACGTTTTTGACTCTTCACAGAAACCTAGACCCTTCGTAGGAGTCCTGCAGTAACCATGGTTGCTGTAAAGTATACGAAACGTCGGGCATATAAAAAACTTAATAAACCGCGATAAAATCCGTAAAAGTTTTTTCTTTTTTAATGGATGAAATATGCTTCGCTTCACTCGCATAAACCTTGATTTTCTAAAATCAACCAAAAACACAAAAAATCAAATGAGTTATCATCCGTAGAAAAGAAAGTCCTATGTTTTGTTTAGACGTAATAGTAACCGACTTACTGATTGAGAGACCGAGCTAATTTCACATTTATAATATAACTAGGTACTCGTATAAATAACGGTATGTAAATATGAAATTATCTCGTTAGTCCAACGAGATCAAGGTCGTCGTAATTTAGAAATATTAGCAACCGCGGTGGTAACTCTAAAATTATTTTACAATTGAAGATTTTTTTCTTCGTTAATTAAATAGTTAAAAACTCCTCAAGAATGTAAAATTAATCAAAATACTTTTTATTTCTTTTTACTTTTTATTAGTATAAAAAAATAAATATTACTTAATGCAAAAGCTTATTTTTAGCTTTAATGATGATATAGTGTATATGGCAATGAACGCCAGGCAGTCTTTTTGACTTATACAGCCAAGAACGTGTTCGTTCCATGATACATAAAATGAAACTCCAAGGACGTACATAGATACTTATCAAGTTAAAACGAATGCAATGATCAATCCTACTATACAATACACAGAGTCACTTCAACACAAAGATCGGCGCCAACCGATCCCACAATGGAACCGGTAGATAAATAAATAAATGCAAAAAGTGGTTTAAATAAGCCCCCTTTAAGGAGTGCCAGCTGCCCTACTGTCAAGGCAAACCGCCCGGCTCTCGGGAGTCAGGTCGCGCTGCAAGCAAATACGTTTTTTAGTTACACCGGCTAGTGTAGTCGATTAAATTTGATAGTTCGGTTTCTTGGACAGTATTTATCACGAGATAAGGTTTGAATATGGAACGAGATATACATAAAGGATGTTGAGATTTATACGATTTTAGTTTGACAACTAGAGCATTGTCAATCAAGTCATGCTTATGAGTTATGAATCAACATAAATGGAAAACATTTTATAATAATAATAATAATAAATTTATTAAGAAACATAATATACTACACTGTTAAACTTAATTAAATCTAATACACATAAGACACTCACACGGCACATATAAAAATTATAGTAAAGTTATAAAATTCTTAAGACAGCAAATTTTTCATTAATGTTGACTTAGAAACTTAATTGTACATTTAGATGCGTAATGATTAGTGTAGGTATACAAATTAATGATTAAGATATTATAAACATCTGGCGTTCGATGGGTCATTTTACTTTTTTAATGAACGACAATATCACAGTCGTCCACTGCTGTCAATACTCAGGTATTGAATTGAATTGAATACTGAGGTGTTCAATTCAATTCCATACCTTAATACCTTAATACCTTAGTATGTAGCTAAGGTGCTAGATAAGAACCAAATCTTCGATTCCGCCTCACACACTCACATGCAACTAGGATTCTAAGATAATGAAATCAAGACTTATAAGATAACTGTTCTATCATAAGCTTTATTTTAATTATAAATCGTATTACAATTTAACATTAGTTGCGCTAAATCATTTTGAAATACCAACGCTCGCTATTATAAAATGGAATCGCACTGCTTTTTACGCGTAATTGATTATGATAATTAATTTATTGACCGGATTTTACCGGCGATAAAATTTAACGAACCTTATCGTTGTCATATTTTTTAATCCAAAACCCATTGACAGGCGAATAATTATAGTAGGTACGAGCTTGATAACCTTTGCAGCACAGAATAATTTAATATTGTTATGCTGAAAGCAGGCCCGCTGATTTAGCTCTCATTATTAATAATAAAAAAATAATATTAATTTTATTATAATAATCATGAATCATTATGAATATTGGCACTGCGCGGTTATTATTTGTAAATAAATTTCGTCAAAATCAAAATACTTGTCCAAATGTTATTCCTGGCACTATTCTTTGAATCTAAGAGATTCGGTTTTGTTAAATTAACATCTAAAACAATAGTGATCATTTAAACTTAAATAAACTTCGTACGTAGTCGTACATAATTGTTTACTTATCTACCTATGTAAGTTACAAGTAGCCGAATATTCGTAAACCAATAATGCAACATAAAAGCGTGGCCTGATGATGATGATGATGATGATGATGATGATGATGATGATGATGATGGGTTGTCATGGTAACTAGCTGATGTCATTTGTTTTTGTTCTCGTGTAAGGCGAGGGCCATACGTTTAAAGTACCACCTGCCGGATTACTGGGAGCATGGCGAATGCTCTTTTACATAAATATCCTATTAAACTATGTTCGTACGAATGTTTTCGTAATGTTCAAAAATTTGATTTCATTTTGATTCTAAATTTCTTCCAATCATAAAATTATAGACATTAATATGACCAGTTAATATGCGATATTTATATACGAAAAAGTAAATAATGTTTTCTAAGAGGTAGAGCCATGCTGCTTTGCAGCCAAATTGGGCCGGCACGACCGGGGAGGAACCTCTCGCTCACATAAAATTGGCGTAAAGTGACAGCTAAGCTGTCGCGTTTCGTGCGGTTTGTGAGTTTCCGGTGGCCTATTGGGGATGGATAAAAGGAGGGCAACGCATCTGCATAACCTCTGGTTGTGTGGATGATAATGGGCGTCGATAAAACGTATAGGTACGTATTACTAGCACTATAGTAAAAACCACACACAATCAAATAATTATTTAAGTATTAAAAAGAGATGGTAGGTATATGTACCTCAACCTGGTTAGGTATTATGATACCTAACCAGGTTGACGTACCTATGTGCGACTCTTGCTTTTGAGTGCACTACCAAATTAAACAGTAAACCGATTGCTAGCGCCTGCAGTGGCTTATCGAAGATCCTGGATCTGTAAAAAACAGCAGCACATGAGCTGACGAAGGGCGAGACTATTAATCGTAAGAGGAGGCTGCCCGGCCACTACTAAGCAATCCCCGCGACGAGGAAGAGAGGAAACCTAGAGAACCATTTCTGAGTGCTAATTAGAGCGTCCAAATGTCTCAAATACAGTTAAGTTCTATTTTTAAATGCATTACAACATATTTTAGACGAAATGCATTTCTCTGCGTCATCAAAAAATAAATGATTATCTACCTACTTTACTACCAATATAAATCTCTAGCTACTTAATCCATACTTACCAACTAGTTGGCATAAAAATAATGATAATAAGATTATAATCGTATTCCATATTATAATGTCGGCCATATTCCGGATACACCTGTCCGTGTTTATGGCCACAACCGTCGTTATTATGATCAAAGTACGCCTCGGGGTATAACCATCTTAAATTGCACATGCATTTAAGAAATACGTCCTTACGTGTAAGTAGGTCTCAAAGCGGAAAAATTAATGATGTTTTTGTAAGTCATACTTTATACAAACGGTGTTGTTTTGATTCAATTATTTAAATCGTATGCACGTGAATATGAATGTATCTTATACAAATTATGTAGGTATAAGTAAATAAAAAGTATTTCTTAATTAGCATTAAATCTAGATGATCTCATTGTGGAATAACGTAATTCGTCTAAACCAAAGTCGTTGTGTAATACGATCAGCATAATGCAGATACCTAGCATATTTTCGTACAAGAAAACAGAACATCATAGCTAGCGCATTAGTTCGAAAAGTTGCAGTAGTCCAAGCTAAGGCCGCCTCGTCGCCCTCTTAGGTACGACGTAACGGTATTGAGACCCACTAGCGCCGCGGAACTAGCGGGTACTATTATTGTATCGTGTTTAACTAATTTTAATTTGTTAAGTGAGTTCAATTTGGAGAATATCTAATGATACGAATTTAGATGATTGAGTGGATGTAACCGCGACTAAAGTAAGTTTTGGTGGATATATGGGACCCAAAATGTTTAACAAAGAATATTGATTTTTTTCTTAAGTACCTATATAATTTTTTGATAGTAATTTTTGTTTATTTCCTTTACTTAAATGCTCGTGTAAAATGTGTATAAAACTCGAGTAACGTGCTAAAGCCTACATTAAAAGGGATGGACACGGACGGGCGATGTTACCGACAAAAGGCTGTTATTACCGACCATACGGTCTCACGGTATATGTGAAAAATACTTTATACTGATAATCTGTAGAATTGTAGCTGCCTCAATAGACTGCTATTGCATTTTAGCCTACAACAAAATACAGAGTAGGTACATATAATAATAAATAGTTTTCAATGCCTTAAATTTTGTGGAAATGGAACTAAATTCCTAAAAAGGTATTGCCTATTATATTTTACTTGATCTAATTATTTGCTGAGTCCTTAATAAAAAACTTTACTATTCAGTAGTCACCATTATTACCACTCGCATTTTCACAAAGAACCCCAAACCAAATTTGCACCAAAATTATAATTACATAAAAATATTTATGTAATTATATAATATGTTAAGCACTGTAGGATTATGTTTATAATTTAACGTTAATTGTTTCGTAGAATTACATTTACTAACTGATCTACATATCTAACAAACTTGTACATATTTTTTCATATTATTATCTGCGCTTTTACCTTAAAAGATTAGTAAAGTATTTATCTGACACGTCAGTAATATGTTTAGCTTTACTGAAGACTAAAGTGAGAATATCAGAAATTCCATTAACTTATTATTCGATTAACCCAACAAGCTAGCGAGGTAGATCAATAAGCAATAAATATATTAGTAGATAGATTAGGTTGTAGATATTTGTTTCAATTTACGTTTCGTTTATAATATGAGGAATTAATTCTGTCTATGGAGGGTAATTATGTCATATTGTGAATGACAGATAGTAGAGCGTAAGAGGGTGCGAATTCGAATCCCGCCAAATTGTTTTATTACAAAAAAAAGTTTGTACTATTCCTTCCTTCCAGTTCCATTTTAATTTGATAATTAATTATATGTTTAATAAATAAAACATATCACAATAATATATTTTGAAAATAATGTGAAATATGTAAACTATTAATATAATAAGGTATGATGTATGTAAAACAGAACGCGCTAAATTTTTTCTGAATATTTCACAAGTGTACAGTCATCGACACGAGTGATGAAGTGTTTATGGGTTCCGAAGTACAGGCGCGTGGGACAGGGGCGGGTTTATCGCGTGCTGGATTGCTTACGTGGTTTGGTTCCATGTGTGCAGTCTATAGTAGTGTGTATATTATGTGTTTTTCCAATAGTGTTCTACACTTCTACACTTTTGGAAATAAATTCCATATAGACAAAATCATAAATAAACTTTTAGTAAGAGTAATGCCATGCTGCTTTTGCAGCCAAATTGGGCCGGCACGACCGTGGAGGAACCTCTCGCTCACATAAAATCGACGTAAAGTGACAGCTAAGCTGTCGCGTTTCGAGAGTTTCCGGTGGCCTATTAGGGGGATAGGGTAAAGTAAGGCAACGCAGCCACATAATCATTATGTCTATGCCTCAGACGGCTCGGTTAAATCCATAAGACATTTAAAAATAAACTTAAAATAAAACGTACGTAAAGTCATTTCAATTAAATGAAAGAGAATAATTTAAATTTAATGGGAATTTCTTGTTATCTTAATAAATGTATCAGAATGTTTTATCGTAACTAGTTTAAAGTAAATAATATGTTCTATTTATAACACGCTGATTTCAAGTAGATACATACCCTTTAGTGGATCGGATAAGGATTAAAACATAAATCTTCCAATGTTACGTCTTCTAGAAATTAGCAACGGCCATAAATTGAGGCAACAAGTGAGCGTGTAGATAACAAACTTACGGACAGGAATACTCTCGCGTCACGCACTATCATAGTTTGTAGTTTGCCTTTTATTAGGTACTACTTCAGGGGGCTTAGACAAGGTAATATAAAAAAAGGATAACGAAGTTCGAAAAGAATAAAATGTATGGGATTGACATAAGTAGCGCTAAATCACATGGTCAATCGTTATCGTAACAAAATCACAAACTGTCTATTGGTTATCGGCCGGTATTATCAATATCTTATTGGCTAGGAAATTGTCATTGATAACTCCAGAGACGATGACGAATTCCGAAGTTACTTTGTCTAAGCACTCGGTAGTATTGTAGAAAGACCGATGTCAGATTTTCAACTAGATGAGAAAACCATCCGGGATGTGATCTAGAAATGCTAAGAAAATTCTAGCGGCTAGGTATTATCTTGGCGTTCAAAGGATTTATAACACAGGACGGTAATATAATAAAAGTATTCCTCTAAAACTTTAAATTCTACAAATTATGTTTATATTAAATTACAAACTATGCAAAGCTCCTTATTTACGAAAGCACAGTTGAAATAAATCTCATTTTACTAATACAAAACTTGCTTATTTCAAAAGTCAACTAACACTTAAACCTAACTTTTTGAAAATGTAATATATATAGCCTATGCTCACCGGGGATAGTGTAGCTTCCCAACAGTGATTTTTTTTTAAATCGGTCAAGTAGTTTCAGAGCCTATTTGATACAAACAAACAATCAAATCTTTCCTCTTTATAATTTTAATATACATGACTATTTTTAATGAAACAAATTTTACGGAATTTAGCTCGGTTTATTGAGTTTTTTATAAGCCCGATGTTTGAGCTACTTAGTAGCAACCATAGTCACGGGATGGCCTGGTGGTCACCACCACGCGCATTAACGATGTAAGAGCACACGCCCGACGACAATAGCAGAGAGTTGAAGTGGTCGCCGTGATCGAAATAAGTCTTGAGGATTATTTATTATTATTTACTGTAAAGTAAAAAAAAACGTTTCGGGAAACGTCTGGCATATAAAACATAATGAACCGCGATAAAATCTGTAAAAGTTGTTTCATTATAACGAGTGAAGTTCGCGTAAACATAAGAAAACAATATTTGAATGACTACTAAATTACACTATACAGTATACAAAGCATTTCAAGTATAATGTCGAGTACGCTAGTACTACAGCGTAATACTAGAGTCGATTATCTTAAGTTTTAACTAACGTTTGTATCGAGGTACACTTTGTACATTTAACTGTCTCCAAATACCTTTTAAATTAAGAAAATTTTTAATTCCTAAGATTCCCGAAGAAAAGGAGCTTACTCGGTTTTATCTATATGTCATAGTAGAATCACCGATGGGAGTGATGCGTTTTTGCGTCACCATAATCTTACTTATTTCTCCCGTACAACAGCTTTGCTGTATTTCGAAGAGAAGGGTAAGACAAGCAGTGTAATTACTGACACCGAAACTTACACCCGAATTCACAAACAATACTTACTATGAGGTGACACAGTACTTGAAAACACATAGGGACATTCGAACCAATTCATAGACAATACTTTAGTATCCGCCACTATGCGTTTGTCAAACCCATATCAAACCCGACTATTAACACCAGGAGCGCATAGATAGAAGCGTTCTTTGCATAGTATTGTTTCATTATTTAGCCAAGTACGCTTTTTGAACACGGGTGTTAATATGTCATGTGACACATAAAATGGGTTGGGAGTAATATATGTAATATAATGATCCAAATATATTTGGATCATTAGCCAAAGGACGAAAACCTGATGATTCTGTAACAAAAAGTTCTCATCTAAAATACTTGTAACTTTGTAGTTTAGTATGATGTTACCACACAACAAACTCGCGCCCCGCCCTCCGACCAATAAGATAAACGTAAGTGAACAGATAATGAAAGGCATGTAACAATATTTTTTGGCCATTAATAAAGCCGTTTAAAAGGCGTAATAAATAAAAGCTTTCCTGAATGCCTTTTTATGTTCTGGTTGGGCGGTCCGTAGTATAAAAAATTCTAAGGTTATTATTACAAAGACTCTTTCACACAAATTTACCGCGTCTCGGGCCACTTAATACACACCTTGTACATCTTTGTACTATGGCTCTTAGACATGATAAAAATGATGATAGATGTTTAAAAAAAACCGTAATTAATAAAAATGCCTTATCAGCAACGATATTGATGACTGACTTGGGCCCGCAACTTCTGCTAGTGTCTCTATATTTATAAAGATATTTACCTAGAATATAACTATAATTTTATAGACAATGTTTTCTAATTGGCTATATTATTGTAAAGTTTCATTAAAATCTATTTTAGTAGTTTTTGTGTAAAAAAATCCACACATACAAAGTTTCGCCTTTATAATATTAGTAACATTATATTATGGTGTAAATAAATAAATCTTTATAAAAGAAAGAAAGAATTTATATACTCATAACATTCGAAAGTTACCTATAGTTTAAATGTCATGCATGCATGTGTTTTCAAAAGTATCTCGTATTTTTCTCTTTAAATTAATCCCAAAAATGTGGCAAACACAACTAAAACCTAAACGACAACTGCACTAGATTTATATTGAAATAGATCTCTATTCTGTTAAACGTAGGGTCTACATCGAAAACTTATGTAACGAGTATTCGTTGAAAATTCAATAAATTTTCTGCATGCCGCAATGAAGCGATGACTTTATAAAGAGTTTTCCATCAAGGAAATTAAAAGCCTTTCATAATATTATACAATGTTCCAAAACCTTTTGAAAGACGCCTTTACTCTTTCATCCGCGAATGAGACGTTTTCCTTACTAGTAATTATTAATAAGACTAGAGAATGCGGTAGCTAGAGTGAGAAGTATGTAAGTACATAGAACTTTAATATTTTTTTATATAAAATCTCCTTAAAGTCAAATGCACTAAATTATGCATTAAGTTTTTAATAATTGCGGTACAACTTATTATTATTATGTTCTGACTACAAAAGTAGTAATATCTCTTTTTAAGCGTAATATTAAATTTTACTCAAATTTACACTAGCGTTGGCATATAATATTATAATTATAAATTATGCTTCCAAAACTACATGTAAATGTTATCACCGACACGTTTACAATGTCGGAGATATTAGTAACCACATCGAAGTGGGAGGGATGTGGTTCGCCGCATCCGTTGTTAGACGATTTTGGTAACATCACTTCTATTGACTTAGGCGTGATGTAATACTGAAATTGAAAAAGTTTTGTATTGACTATTAACACATTTTAATAGTTATTCATTTTATTTAGAAAAAACTTAGACGTGTGCAAGTTCGAAGCGAACTGAGGCTTCCGAAAATGGCCTTATTTTTCTTTTTTCTTTATTTTCGTTATGAAATTTCATAATTTTATGTCAACTCAAAGTATCCTAGTTTAACAGACAAATAGACCGACGTACCCGTGAACTAAGCAGGTCATTATTAAACAGATCACAAATTTGAGTTCTCTTCGCATGCAGTTGAGTTCTATTATTCCTGATTTTTTTTACGAATAGTTCTGACTTTTTACGTAAAAAATACACTTTAAATATTTACAAAATGATCTGATAATTTCGCTCTTTAGATCATTTTTTAGAAAATCGTAGGTTTTGCTGAGTTTAGGGCATCAGACGGACAACAAAGTAATGTTATGACGGTTTTTTCATTTAATGGTACGGATCCCTAAAAAGCGACATATTAACAAGTGTTGCAGAACTCCATGAAATATATACCTTTAATTATAGGCAGTTAGTGCTGCCATCAATTTCATTATTACATTACCATTTACCACACACATACATTCAACCACATGTTCTTAGAAAACACCGTGCGCGAAACAGACGGATTGCAAGCGGAATTCTTTGCCAATTAACCTTTAGCAAAATTAAAAAAAAAGTATATACGGTTACCTTACTAGTCAAATGTAAGTTTTTTAGTTCAATGATGTTGCTTAGGTTAGTTTAGTAGATTAATTATAGTTCCCAGCTAAAAGAAAAGCATAGTAGCTTAAAAAAACACTAAGCTACCGGATCGGGAGGTTTATGAGAACATAAAGTGCTTTCAAATATTCGTCATTAATTGAAGCAAAAACGAAACGATCAACGATACAATCGTAAACCAAAAGTAAAGTTTCTAAACCCGAAATAACACTATAACAGAGACCTCATGGTATTTTGTAGACAATGCTCATACCATATCAAAATCAAGAAAAAGTAACTCGCACTTCCCCGCAGATTTGCCACAGTCTTGACTTAGCTACAAATTGATAAGAAATACTTGTCTCTAAAATAAATAGGTGATAGAACATAAGCTTCTGCAATATTTATGCTATGAAATACAAAAACTATTTTCGAAATTCGTTTGTTAGTTCCGGAGCTTAGAGCACTCAATCAAACTCCTCAGCTTCTTTATTCAGCTTCTTTGTTCAGATTTACGATCTTTTGCCCTCATGCTTATCATTGTATACATTGTTACAGGATATTATCAACCAGCTGGCCCGCTCATTAAGGAAACTGGAGCTGATGCAGAGCGGGCTCTCGCCAGATATCATCCGCCCCCACACTACCACGCACCGCATCCACCTGTAAGTACTAATTAAATGTGCAAACTGATATGGTATCTCATGTTAAGTGTCAACGTTGCCCAATGAGTATGTATAGACCGTTACTGTGCTAGCCCAGATTTTGTCTAAGGAACTGTGCTGCTAAGGTGAACACCTTATAACATCTGACTGCGCATCTTCAAAAAACTGCTGAAAGGAACCACAGGTGGCTTAGTTACGGTAGTGCATTCTCAAGTTGGAGTCCCATATAATGTCCAGAAAATTATCCGGGTGTCCTAAGCCTCAATATTGTACCAGTTTCTTGACGAAAAACAAAGTTCTAAATGACAATGATGATGTTGTTACCCGTGTAGATAGATTACACTATAAGCTCTCCTATCGGTGAAGCAAGTCTGGCTATTATCAGCAATCCAGTGTATTTATCCAAATCGACAACTTTCCAGAACTTCAGAAAGGGATGAGTTATGTTATCGGCAGTTAATGAGGCTATTTTTGCAGCACGTGACGAACCACGTGATGCGTAGGCCGCTTTTAATACAATAAGTTGTCATACAAAGGAGTATCGTATTTTATTACAAGGAAAAGATCAAATGATCTGTAAATGTCAATGATAAAACATTTAAAATCGTGGTCGAGACTGGAGGTTGGACTGATTATAAGCCGTCTCGACAAAGAATTAACATACGAAAAAAATACAATATTTCATCTTCATCGTTTCGTCTAATAGACGTACACTGCTAGATTACTTTTCATGGGGGTTGTGGATTATAAGTGAAAGCCCTTAAAAAGGAATCTATGAGCGAGAAGGTATACTTATGGAGTATTGGCCTTAAAGTCTATCTCACAGTAGGTCCGCATGCTGTGTGGAGTTTGGAGCTGATAGCTCATAAAATAACCAATGCTGAATATAGGCCTCTTCCAATATCTCATAGCTCATAATACTTATTTCCAGGTGCTACAGCAGTACGGATCGCCGTACTATCCAGCTGAGCTATGCTACGGCCGATATTATAGACCTCCAGGGTCCTACCACATGACACCCCCACAACCAGATGCTCCGGTAAGTTATTACAATCCCTATTAATAAATATATCAATTTCCTTGTTAACGATCAACTCATAACTGTTTACCGATCGCGATGAACTTTTGCGTAATGAGCTGTTTGGTAGAACGAGAAAGTCGGGATAGATTGGACACGAGGGTTTTGTCTGCGGCAGTCTTTCCTGTGACGATTATAAAAATTACAGTGACATACGCGTCATATGCGCAGTAATAGGTACTACATGCTTGTATGTACTTTCATAAAAATTATTTATTTTAATGTATTAATAATATTGTTATTCCAAACATTACAGATGGTGGGCGTGGGGAGTGAGCCGTATCCCCCACCACAGTATTATGGATCTCCGCCGTGCTACCAACACTCACCACAGAGGATACCATATATGGGTGAGTGAGTGAGAGAACTACACAACCTCTATCTCACAATTCACCGCTGGACCACCCCAACGGACAACATTACTTTAACCAGACAGACATTTTCCTATTATCGTTCGTTGTTTTATATAAATCCTAAAAGAATTTGTTTATAGCTTCTTTCGTAAAATCAATTTCGTGTGGTAGTACAATCCTATATCCACGAAACTAATTAAAAATGTTATCCCAGTAACAAATTCGACAAAACAATTAGCACATCCCCACTTAAAAAAACTTTTTTGGAGCATTATTGAAGCATTAAAAGTTGTTTTCATTCCAAATTGAGAAAACATATTTCGAACGCTCATCAACGATGTCAAATAAAACTTATCGTTTCATAATCGTTTCTGACAACCAATAAATATTAAGGGGCTTGCTTTTTGTATATGCTTAAGGTGTTCGATGTTATGTGCTAAGTGATCATTTTGTACCTAATTAAACACCTTTTTTATGCCCATTAGACTATACTTATCGCTAATAATATTTAAGTAAACGCGTTAAAACTTTTTACTAGCGTTTGCGTGTAATTTAATTAATTATACTTAACGTCAATTGTCTTTTTGTCGTTGTTCGCGGAAAGGTTTTTCGATTCACCCTAAAATAGCTTTCAAGATACCTCGCCATCAACGAACGGAAATAATTCCAATAATATAGATGCTTTAGCGTATAATATTGTGTTATAATTATTAATAATTGGAAGAAGCCTTGTTGCAGTGTTAGATTTCATCGATGAAACTTCCTTTTTATTTACCTTTTCAAATATTAATTCCTTTTTGAAACGATTGATAATTCTTTGTAGAAATAATAATCCAGGCTTCCCACGAAACATATTATTATCTTAAGCTGGGCACTGTGTAGAAATGGTAGCAGTGTTCATTCCAATGTAATAAATCCTTTGCAATGTTATTTAGACAGGCGAATATAATTTACATATATAAATTATTAGCATCTCTTTGTTTTTTATCATATCTGTAATGTTGATTTAATAGGAGTGCCCGACTGGCGACTATCCTAACAATTTAAATCCGCGTGTGATTTAAAACATGCCCTTGGCTTGATACGTTTTTCGCCATATAACATTAAGTAATGTCAAGGTGAAATCTTGTACGTACATATCGAAATGTTGGGTCGGCCTCGGTGTCGGTATTTGTCCACACTCGTCTGAGATGCAAAACACATTGGAAGCGTGGAGTAAAAAATTTTTGTGAAAAGTTAAATCTTTATCTAATCTACTCTAGTAATGTTTAAGAACAGAAATTTTATAATGAATACGTCGCTCTTTCAGAATATCGTGGATGTCCGTGCCCATTAAATGCCTGTCCAAAAAACGTCCTTATTGGGCCCGCTACTGGTAAAGCCCCTACCAGTGGGGGCCCGGATGTACCATCAGTCCTCGCGCCGCCCGGGGGCGCCTTCCGACCGAAGGTGTGGGCCGGCGCCCATGACTCTGCCGCAGACACACACGGCAGTGGAAAGGTACAATAAACTGATGATTATGCTATCTAGTAAAAAATGAAATTAATTAGACTATGATAAAGTAACAAACGTTTTGCCTCCGAATCAACTTGTATATATCAATTAAATGTTTAACCTTTTTATCAAAGATAAATTACAAAACTATATGCTTGTTACAGGATCCACCGTTAGAGTCAGAACCACCGACAGCAGCCGACGCGCCTCATCCTTGTCCACTACCTGCCATCGGGGGAGCGTCGCCAAAAAGAGAAATGTATGACGTTCGAGAAAATCTACGTTTAAACGCCAACATCCCCGGACCTACTGAAGCAATTGGTCCTCCTTCACCCGCTAGAGGAGCGTGCGCGCCGCAACCACCGCCTTCCGCACCTCGGCGAGCGCGTCTGGGGAAAGCAATGGCGAGGCGCTCGCTAGCCGGAGATGACACCGGTCTACTTATATCAGTGCCTGTACCACCTTCGTCGAATAACAGCGACGGTGATGATGACGTTCTTGCAATATCCCCACCTGTATGTGCGCCTATTGATTTATCATCATCCGATGAAAGATCCACCCCTTTAGTTGATATTAAAAAAGAAAATGAAGGACCAATAATTACAACCTCTAGAAAAACAGACGCGCAAGCTCTCAAAGAACACAATAGCACAACTACATTATCAGATTCAATAAATGGCACAGATATAGCAAAACCCGTTAAACGACGACATTCTAGGCCAAAATTAGAAATTGATATGAAGGATGCGCATCTCGAAGATGTTTGCAAAACTAATGGGATTGGGGAACATGTTAAATTACAAAAAAGACGTAAGGTTTCCGGTGATCAAACTGAACTACGTGTAGAAACTATAACGAAAGACCAAAAGAAAAAAGTTACGCAGGCTACTAAGAAAACCCAAAGACTACTGTCGTCAGAAAAGAAAACGCACAAAAGAAAGTCAGATTCAAATTTAAGTGAACCTAAAGTTAAAAAATCGATCTCTGACACAGTCCATGATGATCTCCGCCTGAGTAACATTTCTGTTGTAACAAACAACTCTTTTAGTACAACTCCTAAGCATAAGAGTGCAGTATTACTAGACAACCTTCTGAAAAAGAATTGTCTTGACAGGACTGATTCAAAGGGTCTTATTGTGGATAACAATATAAATCCAGCTGATCTGTTCTTAACTCCCAGTGAAAATCTATCTGATCGTAAAGAAATAAAGAAAAATTTAAATATTAACAATAATATAGTAGACAATAAAATTACCGTTAATGGTGTAACCCCTAAAACTATTGCAGCTGTGAGTCAACTAATCGGAAAAAAATTAGCATACAAAAATGCATGTAAAGTTGATTCAAAAGTTACACAGAAACATAAAGCTGTTCTCTCGCCGACCAATGCGCCTAAAGAAAATATTAGCCAGCTCATAACAAACGATGAAAATAACGTTGAAAACAATTATTCGGAATTGATAGCAGAAAATAAATATCCGGAAATAGAATCCAACAAAAGTATTACTAAAACCGAAGATTTTTTAAAACCAATCAAACAAATAAAGTTAGCTAATCAAAAATCGGGTACCGATAAAGCCGAAACAGATCAGAAACAAACAATAAATAGGGATAATGATCAATGTCCAAATCCAAGTATAGCAGAAGAGAGTCAATCTCCTTGTATCATTGATAAGACGCCTGCAAAGTGCAAGCTTGCCATGGATAAGTCGAATGGAGAGCTAAAAGGGAAAAATGTTGAAAAACTCGTTAAACTTTTAGCATCCAAAAAGCAGAGTAAAGATGAACCAGTGCCAATTAACGAAATCGAAAGTGTAGATGTAACCAGTATTGATAAAGATAAAGAAAAAGAAAAGGTATTAAAACGCAACAAAATATGTGAAAAGCAAAACGGGGAAACCAAGGCGAAGAATGTGGAGAAAGTGGTTAAGTTGTTGGTGTCGAAAAAGACCGCGATTAAAACTGACGAAGCAGCTCTAGTTGTCGAAGACGCGTGTTCGTCTCCGGTGCGCGGTCCCCGTAGAAGACGGAACGGTTTCCGACGAGGGCGCAGGCCAGTCCTGCCCGCACTCCCAGACCCGCAAGCACGGGCGCCGCCTCGGTGGAGCAACGGCTGGACTTGGGACGGCGATCATTACTTATCTAAAGTCTACCTCAATGTGAGTATTTCAATACAACAAAAAAAAATACAAACCCAATTAAAGTCTGCTTGGTTGACTATATAACATGTTCCATGATATCTAAATTCCAAGTTCTAATATAATAATATCATTCGATCTTTAATTATTATATTCATTATTTCTCAAAAATTCACCGAAACTAAAAAAATATCTCTGCAAAATTTATGATGCTGGCCTTTCTTATAGCTTGATCATTCGTCATAAAAACCTTTTTTTTTTTTACTTTATTTAATTTGTTTATTTCTTACAGAATGATTCCCGTTTAGACCGCACCGCGCGGTGCTACAGTCGCATGTCGCACGAGAGCGGCGACCGGGTGTCACGCGGCGACTGCGTCTTACTGCGCGCGTCACAGGCGCGTGCGCAGCCCTTCGTCGCGCGAGTCGCCAGTCTATGGGAGAACCCCGATGATGGTGAGATGCTCAAAACTTAATCTGAATATAAATATTCTAGATAATAGCGGACAATCAATCAATTCCTCCGGTTTATGCAGATTCAGGAGAAGTGAAAAAAAAAATTCCCTACGTCCAGTAATGCTATTCAGTAAGGTCGTTTTCGAATCTCGAAAGCGGAATCCGCGGTGATATGACGAATTTTGTATTGTTTAAAACTCGACTCTCTATCTATATTAATAAAGTTCGCTTTCGAAGTGAGCGTAAAGTGAGCTCTATCACTCAGGTGAAGCTCGATATCGAAATGGTTTTTACAGAATAGCACTACAGGTTACCTCCCCAATTAATTATAGGTCCCGTAACGATTATATTCAGAGTTCCTTAGAAGTGTTTCCAGTTTCTCTCTCCCCATGTTAAACCGTGTATTATCGCAGGTGAGATGATGATGTCTCTGGTGTGGTATTACCGGCCGGAGCACACGGAGCGAGGCCGACAGCCCACGGACGCGCCCGACGAGGTGTTCGCGTCGCGGCACCGGGACGCCAACTCCGTAGCCTGCATCGAGGACAAGTGCTACGTGCTCACGTTCAACGAGTACTGCCGGTCGGTCTCACGTATACATAACATACAATTCATATGAGCGACGATGGTCCAGTGGTGGAAGGACTCATTAGTTATTACTCATTATTTACATTAGACTTTTGCGTGAAGTTCCGGGTTCGATCCTGACCCCCCGGTGTGCTTTGAAATGGGTTTTTCTAAATTTCTAAGTGCACCCTAAAATCGAGACCATCGTTCGCTCGACGGTGAAGGAAAACATCGTGAGGAAATCGGCATGCCTGATGAGATTCAAAACATTGGGCCAGCGCATCGGTGAACTATGGCCCCTTACTCTCCTCGCCTGATTTCGAGGAGGAAACCCGTGCCCAGCAGTGGGATATATAAGGGCAAGACTTTACTTTACATATTATATAATAAACGTGAAGAGTTCGGTTGATCTCACCAACTTTCTCAATAATATCGGGTTCATCAAAAAACAACCTTTTTCCATTCGATAGACAAGTTAATTATTATTAAATAATGTTGTTGGTTTCTTTGGACCTGATATATCTAGTCCAGATACAGCCGCGTGCGAATATAAAGGGCATTATTGCGTGAGCGAGCCATTTCCTATATGCATCGATTCAAAAGTGAAGTTCAAAAAAGTAACGTAACTTAACTATTTTTACAGGTATAAGAAGCGCCTAAAAGCAATAGAGGAGGGCATTACCGTAGTGCCGTCGATAGTGCCCGCGCTGCCGCCCAGCGAGGTGACGACCGCCTTGTCTCCGCACACCACCAAGCTGCCGCCCACCGTCTCCCCGGAGCTAGTGCTGTTCTGCCGCAAGATCTACGACTTCAGGTCGAAGAAAATACACGTGCCGAACAAATGAACTGACTTACCTCACGTTTGGATATCGATTGAAATATACAAAGGTTGGGTTCGGACACATAAGATTTTTATAAATATTTTATGTATTTAGGAGTGAACACCAAAGCTTGATTAAGTCTCTCTCCCCCCGTGGCTCGCAGCGCGGGCCAGCGGTCTGTGGATATTGACGTAGTGTCATCGAACTCATATTAGTACAAAGCGTCCCCCGATCCTGTAGATGTGTGTTTTCACGTAACCGGTTATTTTGCTTGACACGTATGACGTAGGGTTTTTGTAAATTAAATTAATTTGCAGTTTTGTATTTACCTTGATTTCGAAGATGATACATTTATCAAAGGATGCCTTTTATAAAGTATAAGTAGTTTTAAGGAAAAAAAAAATAAAAATGCATAATGTGTATAGAGATGTTCTTTTCGCGTAGGATTGTCACATCTGTATTGTGTTTGTAGAGGCATGTGTGTAGCGCCTTATTTTCTTGTGACGAGTCAATCGGTTCTATAACGGCTTCTACGTTTTATATGTACGAGTTCTCTAATGTGATAAAGTATTGTACATGTCGACAATCGTGTGGTAATAATTTTGCAGTCGACAAATCCGGTAAATGCGTAGACGCTGTTATAGTTTAGCTAAACGAAACCGCATTTATACATTTATTTATAATTTAATATTACATTGTCAACTTTGTAGATGGTACGTTATTTTATTTAATAACACGCGTGTGTATGTTTACTGCTTTGTAATGCGTGCCTAGTTTAAAAATTATGGAAATCGTATTTAGAAATGTTCTTTTTATAATTTACACAAAATCGAATTTCACATTAACGTAACTTGTAGAACGAAATTATGTGTATTGTTTTTATTTTAGCAGTTCCTAATAAAAGACTTATTCTCATCACAATGTACATTTATAATCAAATCAACAACTTTTGTATGTTGATATGATTAAAAATATTGCCTTTTATTTTCTTAGCTTTCGTTGAATTTGGAATAGTAGGTATTTGAGTTTATGTTTTAATGACTCTATGAAATGAATTCGTATGGTTGATGTCCATTGATTGTGTCTCTTTATTACTGTACGTTTCCGAACGCGAATATGAATTTCATACTTTTGGTGTAATTCCATAATGATTCGCAAATTTGTTCAGCTTCGTACAGTATATGAGAAAAAAGAAAGAGATAAGAAAATTGAAGGTACAGGTATCAACTATGTGCTGAAAAATTAAGTTTCCCTATGTAAAGAACTGCAACATTATAGGTTCATAATTTGTCTTTGAAGACTGATACAAAGCAGAGTCAAATTAGTTTCGTTTTGATTTACGTCAACAAATTCAAAAAATAAACAAATGGGATCATTATAACATATTTTAAAATAATGTTAGTGCATAGATGTAAAATGTGTGTTGCATGATTCGATGTACGACTAAAGGTGACCGCATATTTGCCATCGTACGCGCCGCATTTGCGTATACTACTACTAGCAGCCAATCACACAACCGCATTTTATGCGCATGCCACGCATGCGGCGCGAACGATGACATCATAATATGCGTTCATTTTAAACTTTATTAGAACATTCGGATACACTAACGCAACTTGATTTCAAAAGACTTCAAATCTTTCGGAATTCTAAAATGATACTTATTGTATTTACAATAGAACGTAGAATTAGGCTTGATTGTTTTGCGTTGTATTTGTGTATGATTATGTGGCGCGGAAAATATATATTTGACGTTATATTTCCCTCGAGGAATGATTGAAAGGGCATTTAAAATTCTTGAGCAGCAAACTTTTTTCCGACTTCTCGATGTACCTTTCTGGCTGTTTCTGTTTGTTCCTGCTTTTTGTTTAGAGTTTATGTGTTGTAAATATTCTTCACTTTGTTAGTAATATGAATGTTATCTTCCCAGTGAGATTATTTTCTATATTCTTTTTATTTTGAATCGAAAATATCGGACACGAGTGGACCACTCAACGCTTTAGAAATTGTAATAGTTTAAAACTTAAGAAAATGTGAGAATTCTTTTAGAAAATCATAAAGGCTTCCAAAATGTGCGACGCTATCCGCAAGATGGCGTGAATATCATTAGTAATCTTAGTGTTTCGTAATAATGTACGTTTTATTTATTTATTAATGGTACATTGTTGCCTGCAGGTACTTTCTGTGGCTTTAAAAAGTAACTTTATAGCCACTTAGTTATTATTGGTGGAAATGTGTTTATCATCGTTGTCAGTAAATTAAAAAAAAAAAATACCAAAAAACTTGAAACCTCTTGACCAAATACCATTAGCATTGAAAACCATATAAGTAACAAAAATTCATTGCAAATCGTAAGTTTTCCGTAAGTTCAAAATACAAATCAAAACAAATCAAAATATCTTTCTTTCGTAGCAGAGCCATAAATAGGGCGGTGCCACCGATGCCCAGGCACAGGGCGTGGGCTCTGTGGGCCCAAGAATGGCCAGACCAGGCAGGACTATTATTTTTTTGGTTTGCTAAGGGAGCAGTTATAGAAGCTCGCACAGGGCGCAAAAAAGCTATTTACGGCTCTGTTCGTAGGTAACAACTTGCACACTTATGTCAAAAAATTTAAAAATCGTTGTCGTTCTTTGATCAACTCAAAAAAATAATTTTATGTATACATGATTAAATAAAGATATCTAAAATAGTCCATAGAAAGTACCTGCAGATCGTACGTCAGATATTATACTACTCTTCATCACAATCTCACTGGTTTATTCCAAAGCCTTTGTTCTCTATTCTTTATCTTTGCTTGATGCCAAAAAGACTAGCTGCAGTAATTCTATAATTCAGTAATATATTCCCTTTTCTTTTAAGTTACTCGAGTGTTGGTGGAATGTGTGTGTGTGTGTGTGTGTCAATCATTATTATTGTGGAGTAGAACAGACATATTATGACACGTCTTTTTTTAAATATTTTACAATGCAACTAGACTGTCAGTATTAAATGATTTTCACTTCCCATGCGCACTCCACCAACATTCTTTATAACTCATTATTATTAATTATTAATAGCATAAATGAGTAAATTCCATAATAATAGTAATATTACTATAAGTAAGCTCTCCCTTGCTTGTAGATGGAAAGTTATTAAAGAATGTTACCTGGTATTCTGCAGTTGCAACTTTCTAATAGTCAATAATAATTTTTAGAATTAGGTTTACTAATAAGAAAAAAAACTTGTTTTTATTATTTATTTGTTTCAATGGAAATTATATAGGTATATTTTTATTATTGTAACCTACATAGTTACGTTGGCTGTAATTTAATATTGATGTAAAATTAATATATGTATTTTTATTTCTATCTGCGTTTTATTATAAACCCACTGTCTAATATGATATGATGATCATATTCCATCTCGTAATAGAGATTCCACATTGCGATATTTAAATTCAACCAAACTAAAGACATATTCCTAAAGGAACACAGTAGGCTTGTATCAGAAGTAAAGTAATAAGATTGAGTACTTATTAGTATTAATTAATAAGTAAATAAATAGCAGTAAGCTGCAGCTCACAGGAAAGTAATTATATTTCGTGTTTAAGTTCAAATCCAAATAATTATTTTTCATGCAACTTATATTTGAACCGCTAAAAGTGCCCTTTTTTATGTCACAGTAGAAATGCTTTCGCGCCATACCAGGGTCTCGGGTAGGCACACTGGCGTGTGTGGGGACTCGCATGGGGGTGCACTAACCCCGCCCCCCCGCCCCCCACTAACACCACAGCGAGCGCTTTAAGCCGCTTTGTGAGGGTCCCGGATCCGCAGGCAACAGGATCACCTCAGCGACAGACTGGCCCCGGCAAGGCCAGATTCTTCAGATATAGTGGGGACTGCTTGGCCGCTTTGAAGCAGTCCCCACAGTGTCTAGTGGGGCCCGAATCAGGGTGGGCCTGATCCCGACACGAGCACATGTGTATTACTGGAAGCGCATTAAGTAGCGCCTCCCAGTGAGGTGATTCGCCCAAATCGGGGCACCGTAAGTTACCATACTTGGGCAAACTCCGGAGTACAGCTGCCTGCAGGCGGCGCTGGGTCCCCTAAGTTTCGGGACGAGTCTGCCCAGCGCACTAGCCGCCTTCAAGAGCCTCCGTACCAACGTTTTGAAATGTGGGCAGAAGATCCATCCTCCGTCGAGAATGAGCCCCAGGTACTTGATATGGAGGCTCATCCTAACTCTCACTCCAATCTGGAGGGCAGCCCCCGGTAGGGTTCTTTCCGCCCGGTCCCGCCCGGATGAGAAGAGCTTCGGTCTTGGATGGTCTGACCTGGAACCCTAAACTCTTTATGCGGCCGATCACGAGGTCTAGCGTGACCTCGGTCAGCCGCGCCGCCTCCCTGTATGTTCGTCCCCGGGCATACATGAGGGTGTCATCGGCTTAACATATAACACCCATCCCGGGGAGGAAACGGCCTCGCAGGATCCAGTTGTACCCGATGTCCCACAGGATCGGACCTAGCACTGATCCCTGTGGGACACTGCATCTATCATCATCAGACCCTAAGCTCATGAGATTGCATGTGTCAGCTTTACCAACGAATTTTCGCCATTTTCGGCAAGGACGAGCTATCTACTACACTCACAACCAGCGCACATAGGCAAAATAATAAGGGTTTTTACAAATGTAAAAATATCATATATTATATATATATATATATATATATATATATTACACCTAGCTATTTCCTCACGCAGCTCTTTAAGCTACATATTCCAGGAAATCGTATGGTGTAGGTGGATACCAAGATTCTTTACAATTGAACTGACTAGTATAACAGTGCAATGCTTGGTGGGTAATCCCAATTGATTTTTGCAATCACTTGCCGGCTACCAATTATAACACACTGCGTTTCCGGAAGATCAATGTGATGTTAAAGTCCTTACTCCGCTGCAGTATACCTCCTAGAGTTATGTTTGTTTGGGTTATGGCGCTTGAAAATGAAGACTAAAAGATCTGGCTATAAATTTGCAAGTCGTCGGCGTACATGTGGTAAGGAAGATATTGATTATAAATATTTAAATAGAACACTGGCAGATATGTCCACTCCAGGAGGAGAATACTTAAATACACCGTCACTTGCCAGCGACCTTAGAATAAGAAAACTACGAAAATAATAATGCGTTGCTGTAATCAAGCAATATACATAGTTAGATTTTTTGGTGTCGATCCCAAGGCGAATAGAAGAAACATTTATTAAGGAATACACACTGCTAGGTAAATGTAGTTGAAAAAATAAAGTTGACATAAATATGAGCCGGAATATGCTCAACAGTGAAATTTAATTCCTGAAAAGGTACTCAGTTGCGTGATTGTGGTATCCAAAGAAGGCATAATCCTGATTTTATGTGGTCCCTAAATGTCATGGGAGTATAGATATAGGACGATATACAAAATAAAAGAACGAGAATTGGACTTTTTGAATAATGGAATTAAATAAAAGTTTTTCCATGAACTTGGAAATACACTGGGGGTGTAGAGTAAATTTTGGGTGAGAAAGAAATTTAAGATGTCGGTAAAGGCAAGAGCTTCCATAATTGACATTATTTTTGGAACCACCGCATTTTGGATTGGATCACCACCAACGGCATTCAGAGTAGTAATTTGACAAGATAGTATTTTTAACACTGCTGACAGAGAGTTTGTCAATTACAAAGGATGCATACTTGGTATAGGTAATGGAGGTCAAATAATTTAAGGCTTTTGAATTGATATAAAAAATTTTAAAAGACAGAATAATGATGAATTAAGATTCAAAATCGAAAAGGGAGAGGTGCCTTTGGAGATTTACCTACACCCAGCAACTTCAAGAACTTCCATACATTAGCCTGTTCGCCGTTATGAATATTATAACATTACCTGAATATCATCAGGGATCCAGTTTTTCAGGATGTTACTTGTTGAAAGAAATGAAAAATATTTTTGAATGCAATATTTATAACACTAACTTTAAAAACTATATTTTAAACATATTATAAAATTATAAACCATAAATAACTATTTTATTACTTTTACATAAAAATATGGTGAATATATTTTCCCTAAATACAAATATTTAAAAAATAATACACAATTTTTATGAAAAAAATGTATTCTACTGTATATATATGATTATAAACTATAGTCTTTAAAACAATAAATAAATGTATACCACATTTATGAGAATACAAAGCACATTTTATATAAAATTGCTTATTTTAATCCATAATAATCTGGAAAACTTATAAATATTGCTATTAAACATAAGATCAAATAAAGTTTGTAGCTATTTAAATGAAACGCCTATAATTACTATTGTAGTCAAGATATCACAGTTTGACTCAAAACTTTGCCGTGTCGATATGGCAATACTAAACAATGTCAATTATAAGTAACAAGTTTCATACTGCGACATTCTTACAATACAACTTCAGAAAAATAAGTTTATAAGGAAACATCTTATCAAAAATCATATACAGTGCCATCAAACAGCTTAAACACATGTTGCCTTCATCATTTTAGTTTTCAACACATACTGTTATCACTTATCAGTATTGTTTGACAAGTGTTTTAAGGATAATTTTTAATTAGGCTATAACAAATAACACATTGCTATATAATTACTTTTTTCAATACTAAGCTAGTGGTAAGATTATATTCTTCTACATGTTTTTAACCTTTAAAAACTGTTATATTTTATACACAGCAAATATAGTACACCAGTCACACAATACACGGTAATAAACATTTCAACATTCTACATACAATTGTGATGAATAATTAAAATTTATCAGAAAACGTTACAGAACATATAGTAGGACATTAAAAGAAATGCTGCTCAGTCATTAATTGTATATAATATCAGTCAGCTTAACACATTTAATTTTTTTTATAAAAAAAATTGAACATTTAAGAATTTCCCTTCCAGAATAGTCGAATGATTTGTAAAACTGACTTTGATAACTAAAAACCTTGACAATAATTTGGTATTGCTGGTTTTAAGCTAAAAAATTAGCAATAATGGAGAAGGACTCCACATCCCATTAAGTGGTTAATAATTAATAATAGTAATTAATGCAGGGACTGGCAGAATTGCTTATATTCTATATAAATACAGAACAAATCTCATGATGTTTAAATTTTTAAAGCAAAGCCTTACTCTAACATGCCATACTATGCAACACTTCACTATATGAATAATTTTATGCTACATAACAATTTAACAACATTTGTGAATAAATCTTAGTCCCATACACTTTAGAAATTACAACAGCTATTTGTCTTTTTGGCTGTCTTATAAAATGCTTTACTGTGCATTGACAAGGAATCTGACTTTGCTACCAGATCGTCTAACTTCTCACCTCTTTCTAAAACTGCTTTAATAGTGTCATGTAAAATAATTTTTGTCTCATCCAAATCATTTTGAATTTTGGTTAAGGCATCTGCTTCTCTAGGATTTTGATATTTGGCCAAATATTGAGGTAGCACTGTAAAGTCTATAGAAGACTCATTACCGGTGGCCCAGTTAGTTGCTGGAACTGTGGCAGTAAAATCATCAAGAAATTTGGTTATTAGGGTGTGTGCCACTCGATTCGGATACTCATGGTCTGATATCAACACACCTGCTAAATTATCTGCTCTCACATACACATGGAGCATATACTCTCCCTCTTTAACAGATTGCCTCGAAGCTTGCTGTGTACGCTCCACCATAGTCTTGCTCACGAAAGTCATAAACTCTTGCACAGAACTTCGTTGAAAAAAACTAAAACTTTGTAAGTCATATGCAGCCTTTAGAATAGTAGCACTGTTTACTCCTTTGTAAAGAACTCCTAGGGCATATAGTCTCACCATTTTTAAGTACTTCTTGCTTCTTCAAAAAGTAATCTAGAAAAGTAAAAACTTATTTTAAGCAATTTTGCACACCAATATCGACATACAAAACAATTGGGAAATGTACATATATTAAATCATTTACCAACTGTAAATAAATGTTTTATAGAAATTAAATACACGATTCAGCCACGAACCAATTTAGTAAATAGTCGATTTTGAATATGTAGGCAACCAATCATTAATTATATAGACAGCACTCAGCAGAACCAAGAATGAAATTTATAGAAATTAGAAACGTCACAATTATAGTGATGTGCTAAGAGAATATAAATCACTACGTTTAGTGATGTGTATTGGCTAAGGTTTTAGGCCATTAATGGCCAAATATCTTTTTTCAATTCCTATTGGAACCGGCTAAGACCAGAAACTAAGCTTCTAAGCCGTTGCAAAGCCCCAAAACAATACTTTGAAGTTAAAACATCAAAACATTGTTTTGTGGCTCTGCCATGGCGTGGAGAACATCTCAGGTGAGGATATATATCTATACATATTTTATCTAAATTTAGTGGGTAAGTCCTTGTAGGAAACAAGTAATATTCATTTTGTAATAGCTTTCTATTATTATTCTAAAAGTGTCTAGCCATTCTGCTTCTATTCATTTTACTTTAAAAAGCTCGTAATGTACCACTATGTGCTATGTGCTCTATAATATTGAGTACTATCTTTATATCTCTTACGCGCCATTTCCATGTCAACCCGTAGACATTCATGGGTGTTGGTTATGGAAATGCTCACCCATATTGACGTAATCTTTTAGGGTCCCTGGCGTTGCCGTAGTGACCGGTGCAGTGTTGATCCTGGGCGTGGTGAAGGAGCAGAACTAGAATCAGTGGGGACCTCACTCCTCACTTCATCACTTCTCTATCTGGGACCTCACACCTCTCTGCCATCAACACCCAACGTTAAGCAACTTCCACCATGTCAATCTTGGCATGTCCACGCTGGAATCATTCGCAATCACGTTGGAGGGCTTGCCGCTTTGAGTGGAAGAAGACGCCTTACGTTAAGTAAGTGCTTAACTGATCCCCAGATTAATGCCAGGAATAAACATGAATTACACCTCTCTTTATAATATGTGCTATTTTCATTAATTCTTTAAAATATAAAACCCCATTTTTAATGTTCGACTCAAATGTGTTTTCTAAATTTAATACATAACTTTTAATGTACAACCTCTTAATTCGATGATATATTTATAACGATTTCACATCTTTTATTTCTTTTTATTTTATTTTATAACGTAACAAGAATAGATGGCGTGGTCTCTGGTCTAAGTATGTTCCAATAGAAGCGAAAAAAAAGTAATCACAGTATCCTCTTTGACAAAGATAAATAAAAAGCATAGATAGCGTGTATCTTGGAGGATCTGAGTAGCTAATGCTGTCCTTTACTTTCTTAAGAAGTACATCATAAGATATAGAGAGACAGATATGGCTACTCTACTTGGTCTCAAATGGTTCAATGGAGCCATTTCTTTGATTTGATTAAGCTTACCGGTGGAATGATACACTTGAATTATTTTCACTTAGTACACCCATTTGGTAAGAATACCCTGGTACCACATACGCCATATTTCTTGTTAATTACGTAAATATAACTAAAAGTTCACTTTTAATACTAAAAACCACAAATTATTAGCAAAACACAACAGGGCCTTTGATATGCAGCTGGCTACCAACTAATATGGCCCACCGAGGCAATGTGGGGCGCATGGCCTGAAGATAGAGCTGAAGACATAATGCTATCTCGTTTCAACACAGGTAGTTTGACGTAAGAGTAAAGAGCGTATTAGTTATGGAATTTGTTCAACTTATTATCCTCTATCTATGCTTTTTATTTATCTTTGCTCTTTGACATCTGTTGAGACTCGAGCACAGAGTACTTTTTAACATGACTCGAGTTGACTCGAGTGTCGACTGTCAAGTGTCACGTCACAGTTGTTAAAAAATAATAAACAGAACATAATATTTTCAATTTCATAATTCACTAAAACGTAGTGTTTATGTACTCTTTGTAATTCACATGCTAAAATATTTTATAACGTAGATTTTTTTCTTATAATCGTTAACCTCTTGAAACAAACATGACGGAAAGTACTGAAAAAGTAGAAAGTATGTGCGATGCTCGCCGTAGAATTTTGAACATAGCTGTGTCAACTGTTTTATTAGAAACAGGGTTCGATGCTGCAGATAAAATGTCTCTGGAAACTCTCACAGAAATTATCCAATGTTGTACGTACATTATTTAAGTCTACAGCTATACAAACTATTTCATGTAGTTCACGTTTAAATACAAATAATCCTTTTTACAGTCCTGACAGAAGTCGGCAACTCCGCGCGAGGATATTGTGAACTCTCCGGTCGTGTAGAGCCAGTACTAGGGGATGTCACGATGGCTCTAATAAATATGGGTATTACTTAAATATATAATATAAGGGCTTAATGCTCGATGAGCTCTTATTTCTTACGTTATGTGCTGTTCAGAATAATCAACCAAAAAATATGTCTGCTCATATAGGTATTTTTTTATTAACTCCGTAAATAAGCAAATTTTTATCAATGCCCTAGAGTTTATTAACTTCACTGTATAAACATATATTTAGATCTGTTCATATAACATTATTACATTTTGACTTATGTTAATCATCATCTTAAAATATAAAGTTACCATAGCAATATAAGTAATTTAGTCAAGTGCCTAAAGGTAATAATAAATAGGTATTAGATAAGGTATTAAGTAATAAAAACACAATATATAAAGGTTTCATCAGCATTGTCTTATATTTCAGGAATTAGTCTTCAGGGAATAGAACAATATGCAGCAAGACCAAGCAGGCACATAATTCAGCCACCACAACAAGCACCGGTACCAAGGACACCGGCTATGCTCTCAGCTGGTTCTAAGGCAAAAGCTGCTCCACATATACCATTTCATTTACCACCTCTTCCTGACCCACATGCCTACATAAGAACTCCCGTAAGTTGACTAATGATTCTTATTTTATTAACATAACTAAGATAGAGAAGTTAAGCCATGTGTAAAAAATACCATGTAATATTACTATGATCTACTGCCGGATGATCCCTTGCCACTCACTACTGAAAAAGTTGATTTCCGACCAACGCTTCATGTTCTTTAACATGTCCTCTTAGCCCATTGACAATCCGTTCTTCTGTGTCTAACCAGCTCATTGCCACTTCAAAATGCTTATTTTTCGTGTGATATTGGTAAAGTTAGTTCATCTGGTGGAAATTTTTGTTTTAAAATCTATCTGCCAAAGAAACACTCAGCTTTTGGCCCAGTCATTAATTTAGAGGCCACATTTCGGCCCCATAGCGGCGTTACAGCAGCAGCAGCAGAGAATCTCAATTGAATACTCATACCAGTTTGCCTATCTGAGTTATGTCGACCTAGCTGAAAAGTATGCCCAAGATGTTCATGGCATACTCTTGCAGGACTTTGTTATGTCAGAGTTATGTCATCAATGTTAAACGACCTAGAGTCCGCATCGTAGCATCTCCTACCAGTCCTCTAGTGTAAAACAAAGGTTTGAGAGAGTTAATGTTAGTTATTAGTGAACAGTTTCGGGATGGTCTTCTGTATAACTGGCTTTATGGTGTTGATGTTGTATATGGTGCTAAACTCTCTTCGAAACCCAGCTTGCTCCGGTGGCTGGAATTCATTGAGCTTTAATGACCCTCGAACAGCTTGTATCCACTTAGAAGTGATATCGATTTATAGTTTTTAAGAAGAGAATCATCACCCTTCTAAAAAAACAGATGACCTCATTTCGATGCCTCTCTTCAGGGGGAAATGCCCATTGAAGGACGAAATTAAAAGTCTTTTGATACTCTCATAGGTTTCCACCTGCAGTCATAAAGTATTCAGTCGTCATCACGTCCCTTGCGGAGCCCTTCTCCCTTTAAGCTGCTTAAGAGCCAGACTAACCTCCCCTAAGCTGACGTTGGAAAGTTCATTGCGGTGAAGAAGTGGGGTATGTGTGTTTTCTCTGCGTTCTTTTATAAGACCGGGTTTTAGGATTTCCTGCCAGTACACTTTCTTCTACAAAACCTAAGTCCCGGGTACATTTCAGCACTACACCCAGTACCTCGTCCACTGCCGTTATAACTTGCGATGTGTCGTTCGTTTTTTAATTCCAATTCGAATTTATCGGAGTCCAAAATGGCTTCTCCGAAGTTAGATTGAAGGGTATACTTTATTAAACGAACGCTTACGTTCATCAAGCCTCTTATTAATCGGTTATCACTTTCGGTTTTGAACCTGTTGATATCCTTGAATGCACGTCTTTGGTCCATCATAATTAGCTCTATCACGTTCCTCGTCACAGTGTCAGGTCTTTGCCAAGTCCACTTCCTTTAATGTAATATTAAATGATTCAAATTATGCTTCGCTTACAGACACATAAGCAACCAGTTACTGAATATGAAGCAATAAGAGAAAAGGCAGCAATACAGAAAAGAGACATTGAAAGAGCTTTAACAAAATTTCTTGCTAAAACAAGTGAAACACACAATCTTTTTAATACGGAAGATAATCAAGTTTATCCACGTAAGTTAAATTATAAAAGTCTATCAAGAAATGTGGAAAGTGACTAATATTCGCAAATGTTATATACAAAATATGTATATGAATGTCATTATACTCAAAACACTACCGGCGGGAGGGATGCGCAGTGCTGCGCTCCCGACTGCATGGCTACCACCATCATGCTTGTTATAAAACAGCTTTGCTGTATTTCAAAGCGAAGCACAAGACTGCAGATTTGATATTATTATAATTTGATAACAAATAATTGAATTGCTTGAGCTAGTTCCAGGTAAACTAGTTTAATAAGTTCAGGGGCAATGTTAACCATTAACCATCAGGCCTTCTAGTTTTTTAGTTTTAGGAATTTGAATTTATAACCATTATCTCAACAACATGGTCAGTGTAAGTGGATTTTGAGTGGCGAGATGAGCTGTCTTGTTGCGAATTGAAAGCAATATCCTGCAATAGACAATTAATAGGGACTGGTGATTCACACAATTGTATATCATTTTTATTCATACAATTATCCATTTCAGTGACGATAAGATAAATTTCTATATCTTTTCAGTAATAGCATGTAAGCCAACATTCCCAGCTTATCTACCCTGTCTTCTACCAACGGATCAAGTATTTGACTTTGATGAGTTAGAGTACCACTTTCAAGTTGCTAATAGAACAGAGGATATGCCTGCTGATAAAAAAGGTATATATCTTTTGACACTATTAAAACTAAAATTTCTTATTATTTATTATATTGATTTTTTCTTTACTGAGTTTTTTTTTCTAGATCAATCTGATAATGAGGGAGAAAATGGTGGTGACAATGAAAATGCAAATAATTCACAGTCTGAGACTCAAGATATGCCATCTGGTTCTAGCCCTGAAAGAATAAAAGCTGGAGGGTAAACAAAAATAATAAAATGAAATTGACATACACTAAATTTAATTTTCTAAATAAATATTTTTTATATAAAATTTGCATATATTATAAGTACCCGGTCGACCGAGCTTAACTTGGTTATTAATATATATTATTAAAATCAAAATGTATTATATTTTAATAAAATAAAAAAAAAACTTAAACATCATATAAAAAAACAAGAAAGACACCGAGCGGGATTCGAAGCCGTGGTATTTGTTTCTTGCCGTCCGCGTCTTAACCCGCTAGACCAAACGTACAGTGGACGAAATTAACGACCATATTCTGCGTGAAAAGAAAAACGCATCAAAACTCGAAAACACACGTTTTCCCAAATAAAAGACTAATCAAGATCGATTGTTTACCCCCGAAAACGCCCATATACCAAATTTCTGCGAAATATACAAGAATTGTGTATATACATAATATAAAATAATTTAATGTTATTTATTCAATTATTTTTCCATTTACAATTTAAGCATCAGCCTGTTTGAAACCTGCTGTTTCAATTATTGATTTCAAACATGAAACAATATATAAAAATATCATAATTATATTTTGTAGGTTATTCTTTGTAATTTGGCATGTTTCAAATAGGCCACAAAAATAAGTGGTTGTTCTTCTAATTATCATATGCATTTATATGCGGTAAGGAGATTTAACTTTAAAAAAAAGTATCAACCCTAGGCCCAGTGCGGGTTGGTGAACTTCACATACCTTCAAAGACTTTCAATCTCATCAGGCATGCAGGTTTCCTCACGATGTTTTCCTTCACCGGCGAGCGAGCGATGGTCTCGTGTTTGGGGTGAACTTAGAAATTAGAAAAACCCATTTCAAGGCACTCACGTGGGGGTCAGGATCGATCCCGGAACCTCTCGCATAATAGGCCGAGTCCACCCACCACTGGACCATCGTCCCTCAGAGGGTTATCAAACCACTCAGTCATGCTCAATAAAACCCAGATTTAACTTATTTGTTCAAATTATATTTAAGTTGGTAGGTACTAAAATTGTACTCCGCTAGAAACTCATTCTCAGGTTATGAGACTTCTTCTCTAAGGGTTCCACTTCTCGATTGCTGTCTTTTGAAGCGAAACTACTTTAGAACTGTTGTGATTTCAAACTCAATGAAAAGAATAAGCAAGTCCAAGAGAGAAAGACATAAACGTAAATGTATAGGATTCAGCCGGCGAGGGAATGAGATAGAACACATTTGACGTTCGGGATGCGGGGGGAGCTCGTGTAGCCATCTAGCGACAAGCTAAAGCTGGTGCACTACTACTGTTGGTAACAGTTCAGGTATGATTGGTTTGGTGTCTCTTGTAATTCATAATTTTTTTTAATAAGTATTTTTATTCAGGGACATTTTAGGTGTTTCACTTCCACCATGTGTGACTGGCACAAACATTTTTTTTTTCCAAATCACCTTAATAATTAATCTAAATAGTAAGAAAGTACTAATCAGAACACTAATTTGTGGACTACTTCCTGAACCTCATTGCAATTTGCACCACTGTTGCTTTAAATAAATAAGGTAAATTGTAATCAAGAAAATAAATATGAAAATGTTTTATTATTTAATCTTAAAATAAAAATCACTTTAATGATGCGGAATTAATGACTGGCAACACTTTAATGCCGTCCCTGTTGACCACTGTGACTTGGAAATTTGGCAGACTGACAAACAAACGCCTGTGTACCTCTTGAACACATTTTTTAAGGATTTCATAGGCTTCTTCCTCTGTGGCATCTGTGGAATAAAAATATACACGTTTGTATAGCAATAGTTATTTATAAAAAAAATATTATGTTGATTTTGGTATAAGCTAATTAGCTTTTATCAATCTCTCATATTACAGACTTATAGATTTTCGTCTTACATATGTTTAAACACTTATTCAATCTTTTGTGCTCTGTAATGACAATAGAGCATTTATCTGCATTTTTACATATAAAGCAATATATTTTTTTTAATAAAAGAAAATCTATTTTACTTAGGCAGAGACCCTTTACTATAATTGTATAAGACTCACATTAATGAAGAAAATTGTTAATTTTTGAGACAGGCATTACACTTTCAAAATTATTTTATTATTCAAAGAACCACCAAAGTATATCTTTGAATGTCAATTGAATCTACCAAGGGTTCCAAGGCCAGACCACTGAGAAGTAATGACAAAACAAAGAGAGGAACAAATCTTTTAAAATATTCTATACCAAATTTTAAATGCTATCCTGAAATATGGAACACCCTATTCCCAAGGTATGCTACCTTCCATATAAATTTTGATTTATAATTTCGTAGATCTTCCACACAAACATTTTTTTAATGATTTTAAATTTTGCACATTTTCTGAGATCCTATTGTAAAAACGTATATAATGGCTTTAAAAGAATTCCTTACTTTTGTAAGATGCACCAGTGATTAGAGTTAAAAATAAGCAATTTTTTTAAAGCCATTGTACACACTTTTACAATAGGATCCCAGAAAATATTCAAACATGTCTATTACATATTATATCCCTGCTATAAATGTCATTATGTTACAAATTCAACTATTAATATGGGAACTTATAAGTTACATGAATATTGGATATCCTGCTTCTGCTGAACAAAATCATTATCAATATAGACAGCATTTTCTCATAATAATATGCCATAAGAAATAATGCAATTACTTACAAATTGAAATAAGTGAAATTTACTCATAACATAATTATTTTAATATGACAATATGTAATATATACCTTTTTTGTGATAGCGATCCATGATACTTAAACTCAAGAATCCACCAAAACCATGGGCAGCAAAAGGCACCTTCACACTAGATGCTAGGTAGTCCATGAAATATAGCTCAGGACCATTTTCTTTATCATAACCACCCATTAACAGGTTTACAAAATATGGAGACTGAAAAAAGAATATTCATCAATTATTTTTAACACAATCATGTATTCTACCAATTTAAGTAATATTATCAGTCCATAAAAATGCCAAATTTTTAGTATTAAAGAAAAATATATACTGTAATTATATTACATAAGTACATAATTATATTACTATATAACCAGCAACAGGTTAATAATCAAACTTGTAAAATTATTCCACAAGCATTAATAAAATTATATTTTTGGCAAGTAGTGCTGAACTGATTCACAGTTATGGTGGTCAGGCATTCGGATAAATCCGGACATAGGTAGGCTTTTTAATTGCGTGTCCAGCCAAAATAAACAGTGTCCGGCTTTTGGCTGGCTGATTTGTCAGACTATTAGGTATGGCAACCTGGCAACCCTATTTGCAGTTGAATTGGACCTGCACGATAATGCCTCTCGCTTACATAGAACGGGAGTAAAATGATGGCTATGCCGTCGCGATTCGGACGCTTTATGAATTTCCGCTGGCCTGATGGGCCTATATTTTATATGACAGACACTTACGCTACTTCTGAGATATTCAGCAAGGTTTCGGCGAGTGAAGTTAGCGGCGGCAGAGGGACCTAACTCATAACCATTTCTCATTTTATACAGTTGAATATTTTTTGCGATATACTCGGCGAATTGTGTCGTATCACCAGAATCGCCTATTACTCCCATTACCAGCCTGTCAGAAATCTTATAAATCTTTTCTTCATCTGTCGAAGGAAGTTAAAATTAATGTCTTATGATTTATTACTTTCGTTTTATATTATACTTTACAATTTGTTTACTCACCGTTCTTCATTACCATAATACTGTGGCTGGTAGTTTGGTCAGCAGCGATCATTACAAAATCGTTGCATTGAATTCCCAACAAACATTGCAAATTAATGTTGGACATATTGATAAAAATATTATTTCAAATGGATAATCCAAATAATTAAACAGCTTCGCCGCTTGATGACAAATGACTTAACAGTTCACAAATGTCATCGAAATTATAACCTAAAATTGTCATATCATTTTACAGATTATACTAATTTATATAAGAATAATAATTGGTTTGAACGATAGGTAAAAATAATGTTGAAGGTACAATAATAATGAATAACTGAAACTGTACATACTGATAAGAGTATGTTAGTATAATAACTAAATGGATTTGTAAATTACTACTCTTATTATTATTCTTTATTTATTATTATTATTATTAAATATTCCTGATAAAGGCTGTGACAATGTTCCCGAAATGCTGAAGATCGCAACAAGTGGAGGCGCTTCGCGGGAACTAATGCAGTTTCACCCCATAATCATTATCAAACCACGACCACTCTGTCAAGAGTGCACCACTAGAGAGAGACTCTTATTATTACGTGTGGGATACAGAGTTCGTCTTGGCTTGCGTAGGTTTGTAAGGGTTTGTGGTCGATTCAACGAGTGTCGGTATTGTGCAAAAACAAAGGGAATTTGTCGCAAGCGCTTGCAACGCGTCCACATGTTTGTGCCTTGTAGAGGTTTGGAGCTAGCGGCAAGCCGCAAACGTGTGGATACGCGATAACATAATACCTGTCAGTGACATTAGCCAAATGTCATGTGAGATAAAAAAATACTCAATTTTATAACTGAAGATATCAGGAGCATAAAATAATAAATCATTGATATACCAAGGAGCATGTAAAATAACAGAAAAATAAATCAATATATATTTATCAAATTATTTATAGTTATATAGATTTATTAAACTATATAACTAACATATTTAACACATCCTTGCTGCATTAATAATTTATGTTTTCATGTCCTATTTAACAAATATTTTTACGGTTCACCAGTGTGGTCTGGCCTGTGGTACAAACAATAACCTCATCATTAAATGTACAATATTCCGTAAAAATGTTTAAAAAGGTTGCTGTTGGCATTTCTGGTGGTGTTGATAGTGCTGTTGCAGCTCTTTTACTAAAAAGAGCAAGTAAGTAGTTACTCTATAGTTTTAGAGCCCAGTTTGTAAGCTGGATAGACATTATAGAAATATTTCAAGAGTTTCAGGAATTATTTTAAGTATATTAAAAAGTTTAGTTTTTATTTACTATTTTGTATATTAAAAGTAAAATATAGTTTATTTCTTTGACATAAGTATACTAATTTTATTATTTTTTAACGTAAATTAAGTGTACATATGTTTGGTAAAATATTTTAGACTATCAAGTGGAAGGCGTCTTTATGCGAAACTGGGATAGCAATTATGAATCGGGTCTTTGCTCTGACGAAAAGGATTTTGAAGATGCTACATTTGTTTGTCGTAAGCTCGATATTCCCTTGCAAAGGGTCTATTTTATAAAAGAATACTGGAATGAAGTATTTAGTGTACTGCTAAAGGAATATGAGTCTGGATTAACCCCTAATCCTGACATCTTATGCAATAGATATATTAAATTTGATAGATTCTTTGAACATTGCAGGAATAACTTAGAAGTTGATGCTATTGCAACTGGACACTATGCAAATACTTCCTTTGGTCCATATTTGGAACATTATAAAGAGAATGAAGGTATTAATTTTTGTCATGATTAGTTTAATAATAAACACACTGAAAAAAGATAAAGAGTTTATATTATATTTCTTAATGTAACTTGAAAAAGAATTTATGTTTTTTGGTACATATATTTAAGTAATCAACTTTTCAGCTTGACCTTAGAACTCTTAAGAAGGAAAAGAGGACATAAGAATTTGAAAGGACTATAAGATGGTGTTAAAGTAATAATGTGTATTAAGTTGTTTATATTATGTAAGTAATAAATTTAATTTCAGGTGCTAAGTTACTTCAACCACTGGATAAACACAAAGATCAAACATTTTTCCTGTCACAAGTAAAACAATTTTCCCTTAGGAAATGCATGTTTCCTCTGGCAAATCTATTAAAGAATCAAGTAAGGGAAATTGCCAAGAAAGAAGACCTTGTGAGGGTAGCAAACAAAAGGGATAGCACTGGAATATGTTTTATAGGAAAGAATAAGTTCCAAAATTTTATAGAAGATGTATGTTGCCACCACATTTTTAAATATCTAACATTCATGTGATCTAAAACCAAAAAGCAACAGATTTTTATAGTGCTTTATTAAGTTACTTTATTAATAATAAAAATAAAAGAACACTAATACAACTGCTAGTCTAAAATTAATATTTTATATACTTTTAGTTCATTCAAACCAGAAAAGGTCAATTTATAGACATTGAAACAGGACGGGTAGTTGGAGAGCATAGTGGAATACATAAATGGACAGTAGGTCAAAGATGCTGCCTTAAAAGCTATGTAAATGCATATTTTGTTTTTAAAAAGGACTTAAATACAAACAATATATATGTGGTAAGCAATTTAATTTATATTTTAAACATATTTCTATAAAAAAATAATTTCTTTCTAATATTACATTACCTGTATCTGCTTTAAAATGAATTAATTTAATTCAATGTTACTAACATTTTCACTATGATAAACTAAATGAATCTAATACAAAAACCTAACAGCTGATTTTATCTTTCAGGTACCTGGAACAAAACATCCTGCTCTGTGGAACAACATTTGCTTTACAGAAATTCCACACTGGATTAATCAAAAGCCATTAGAATTAGAGAAATGTGACGTTTTGCAATGTGAATTTAGGTTTCAACATACAAAACCATTAGTATCCTGCAGGGTAGTAGATAATTCAGATGGCTTAACCATATTACTTGATATACCCCAGAGAGCATTGACTGAAGGCCAATTTGCAGTGTTTTATAGAGATGGTGAATGCCTTGGTAGTGCAAAAATGAAAAGTATCTGTCACAATGTAGACTTTTAATATATGTACCATAAATACTAGCATGGAATAATAATGAATTTTATTTCACTATGTTGTTTTATATTACTGACACGTCCTTATAATTATCCAGTACACAGCCATTCACAAAGTATTTCCCCAGAATATAAAAAAATAATATTAATTGTTACCTTAGATTATTACTAATACTTTTTTTTTCTCTTTTACGCCGGGAAATGCACTGACGCATCCCTTAGGGGAGTGGGTCTCCCCAGGCAGCTATGTGGGACTCGCTGCGCCCGAAAGATGGTAAGTGGACGCAGCTCTACCCACTAAAACCCGGTGAGTGCCACCACTGCCGCCTTTGGTGAACTGCCCCGGATCTACAAGCAACAGGGCACCTCGACGGCTAGTCAGTCCCTCAGGGAACCGACGCCACCTCCACCGAGCAGTTGTTCCGCACCACAGAACAACCATTCCCAACGTCGGGACAGTACGATGAGGTGAGGTTCCCATCCTCACCCCTTGCTCTTTTGTCCCCTCTTCTTATAAGAGGGATACAAATTGCCCCCTCGGCTCAATTCGCTTCGCCCAAGGTGTTGGGGTCACCCTGGGGGGATCAATTGTTACTAATCCTGCTGCATTGCATTGCAGCTACCTATATGAAATCTGGGTTTCATTGAGCATGGCTGAGTGGTTTGATAACCCTCTCAGTATTAGTATATTACTCATTATTATAACATGTAACTGATGAAAGAGCGACGATGGTCCTGTGGTAGATGGACTCGTCCTCTTATGCGGGAGGTCCGGGTTCGATCCTGACCTCCCCGTGTGTGCCTTGAAATGGGTTTTTCTAATTTCTAAGTGCACCCCAAACACGAGACCATCGTTCGCTCACCGGTAAAGGAAAACATCATGAGGAAACCTGCATGCCTGATGAGATTGAAAGTCTTTGAAGGTATGTGAAGTTCACCAACCCGTAATGGGCCAGCGCGGTGAACTATTGGCCTATTACCCTCCTCGCCTGATCTCGAGGAGGAGACCCGTCTCCAGCAGTGGGACATAAAGAGTTGATACTTTTTTACCTATATGAATAATGAAAAAAGAAAAGAAAGAAAAATACAAAATACATACATGATCACTATTATAAATTAGAACACACACTTTAGGAACTCACCGCTACGCTAGCGATTAATTCTAGAGACTATAACTTTTGTGTGTTTATTTTTATTATTTTCTTCCATATTAATTTTAATATTCCCCTGAGTTTTCACTAGCAGTGCCGAAGTGGAATGTACTGTTATAATATAGACTTATTAACAAATGCTAAACAAAGATGAAATGATAAAAGAAAAATTTGAGATGATAACCGTGGTGGGAGGTTATTTAATTCAAAACGCTTTATTATAATAGCTTTTTACTTTACGTTCAAAAGCAAAACGTAACAGCTTGTCTGCTTGTTAATTATTATTATAGCTATTATAGGCGTTCAACTATATAAAATATTCGTGTTTCACGAGTCACCAAGCCTTCTTAAAATAAAATAAGAATTAAATATTTAGAATTTCCTATTTTAGTCGTTGGGGATGGTTTTCTGTAGTGTTCGTTTTAAACATACAAGATTGTGTGTATGTGTTTGTTTTAGGTAACTCAAAAGTGAAAACCTGTCATTATTTATATGGTAGAAATTTTAGCCCTTGTACTCTCATATGATTAGCACCTTTATTCTTAGCATAACATTTACTCGATCTCTAGTGAACGTAAAACCAAACTCACTCTGATATTGGCAAATCATCGTGGGAACCATTATACAAGAAGAAGAACTTATGACAAATCACAAAAGGCGATCACTTGTCAAAAATAATAGAAGAAGAAGATAAATCGCAAGTAAACTGTAAATTACAAATGAAATAAAAAATTATCTATATGAAATGGACATCAATAAACATGTTATACAAATAGAATGCAAATACCGTAAACTAGTAATAAGTTAAATAAAATGAAAAGGTTGTAATATGTTACTTGTAGAATGAATAAGCCTAATATTTAGTATAAAGTGAAAACAGTTCTGATCAAAATGTCAATTCCACCGGTAAATTTTACAGTACCTCCACCTCAGTTAAGTGTACCTCCGCCGGCTAGACCCCCAGTGGCTTCATCTCTGCCACCAACTTTGTTTAGCCACCCTCCTCCATTCCCACCACCTATGGTTCCAACAGATTTTCCACCTCCTTCATATTTGTCAACGATACCCTTGAACGTCCCTCCTCCTTCCGTGTACCCCTGTCTTCCAACAACTGTGAACTCTTTTGCTCCGCCTTTGCCACAAACTTACATGCACCCAGAAATATGTTATCAAAATCCTGGAGAATCTGATAAATATGCAAGCAAAAGATCTTCACCTTCATGGAATTACAAATCAGATGTTGAAAGCTTGGACGCATACAGCAGTAGTAGCAAAAGTAGCCGCATAAAACGAAGTAGGCACTCACCACCTATTGATAGGAGACATGAGAGAGACCGAAGTTATGAAAGAGAAAGAAGAGCTAGAGAATATAGATATAGCAGGGAGCCTCGGTATTATAGATCTAGCCGCAGTCCGAGTTCTAGTCGTAGTAGATATAGTAGAAGCCCTTCTAGGCACAGCTATAAACATAGAGATGAAGCATACTACAGAGACAAATATTCTAAGGAAAAGTATTATGAGTATAGAAGACATGAATATGATAAAAGAAGGAGTCCTTCTCACTTCCGTGATCATAGAAGTCATAGCCAGAGACATGACATAGAAAGAAGGCATCACAGGTCTCCAGAACCCCGACACCGTTCTAGACATACGGAACGAAATTCGCCATCACCCAGTCACAGTCATGACAAGAAGGTGTCTCCAAGACCAAGAAGCAGATCACAGACCCAAAGACCTATGACTGATAGGGAGAAAATTTTAGAAGATTACAAGTAAGAATATACAACTATCATGTAGGGATACAACTAATTATCATCATCATCATGACAACCACAGTAGGGAAAGTGATCATGATGATGAAAAAATGTAGTACAGTAGAACCTCGATAAGCTAAAGTCCAAGGGAAACAAAAAATACTTTAAGTTATAGAGGTTTTAAGTTATCAAGGGTCTACGTTAGGGATAGGTTAATATAGAGGTATATACATATGTATGTATGTATGTACCCTTGTTCCTATTTTTAGTTGTTCAATAAAATAGAGAAATTTAAAAGATTTCAGCTTAATTTTTAATGATTATTGATAATGTACTCTCATGTATCCCAAACTGAGCTTTCTTTCTTTTTCAGTGCAGTTTTCACTGCTTCTATAGCTTTTAATTTATCAGTGTGTGTGAGTGTTGTTAGTTTTCTTTTTGAACTCATTTTTAGCCAGTTTTATTACACAGAAGAAGTGATGTTTTCAGGACAATGATCAAAAATGTATGATTCAAGTAAGCCGTTGTCCTTAATTAACCGCCGCAATGTATTAAAGAATTTCGAAGAAGCAAAAAATGACATATGTATTGTTTACGTTGACAATTTAACTATAGTCCTATAGTGAACAATGTGCAAGCAATAAATACCATAACCTTTTGTTTTAAACACACTCTCAAAATGACTTATTGACAAACAATTTTATGTTATAGAGGTTTTTGAAACATTTCTTTAAGTTACTGAGGGCCAATACAGAGATTACATCTTTAAGTTATAGAGGTTGCATATTTTAAGTTATAGAGGTTTTCTGTGTTCCTGGGTTATGGATGTGTATTAAATTTGTGTATTATATAATAAAAATCTTAAATATAAGTATTAATATAAAATGTATTAAATATATGTATTTCCGTTGTCTGGTACCCGTAACACAAGTCTCTTCGAGTACTTACCACGGGACCAGATTGACGTGGTGTAAAAAAAAGTGTCCATAGATATTATATTTTCATGAGAGCAGTTGTCATACATTTCTGAGATTCCATGAAGTTTTCTTCAGTTGCAAGAGCTATAACTATTGTGTATATAGTACTGATAAATTTTATTAACATTTTAAGCCACAAAGTGAAATAAAAAATGTTATTACAAATTTAATGTATTATGTGCATTACATAAACAATATTACAAAATTTATAATTTTAGGAAAAATTACTGTAAAACATCAGAAGATTTTATTAAGAAAATGGAAAAATGGTCTAAAGAATATAATTCAGATGAAGAAGAAGTGAGTATTGTTTGTTCATAGTTTTCTTAACACAAAATTATATCAACTGGATGTTACTTGAATTATAATAAGCTGTGGAAAAATTGTCATTAAATTTATAATGTTGTTACATTTTAGTCATTGGCCGGTTATAAAGATTGATCCAAAACAGGGATTGAATATATTGCCTTGCTATTTTCAGGAATCATATACAGTAATGGTCGCTAACCCTATAATGACCGGGCTGCCATAAATAAAATAGTTGAATTTGAATATTTTAGCATAAATAATTTTTTTTAAATTTCTTCCAAGATATATTTTATATTTCAGAATACAAAAATGTGGTACAGAAGTTCACCAGCTGAACTGTATTATAAAGTGGTAGATGGTGGTGGTGTCCAGCAAACAAATAAATTAGAGAAAATCTGTGAAAAGTTCTTTAAAAATCTCATTGAAAGGGGAAGAAATGCTAGACCCGAAAAAGACGAATTACCTCCTCTAAAGCTACCTAAAGGCAAAATGTGCCGGCATGGAAGTAAGTTCTCATTATTTATTATTCATTTATTCATACTTTATATACAGACTTTTTTTAGGACCTATAATTAATGTTACTAAATACAACGTGAAATTTTAATATGTTTTCCTGCAGCAAAATGGTTTTGTCACATGTATTTGTTTGGTTTGTTTTGAACATTTATGCATCACTTTCCGCTTGCAATGCAAATAGTGTAAGTAACGTCTAGTGTTACGATTTTTTCCACTTTTTCAAGTTGTATATTTTTTTAAATAAAAAAAATATTTTTTTACTTTAAATATTCTATGCTTCTTTTTTTATCTACTACAGACAAGTTGTTCTGCTGTGGAAAAACAACCCTTGTAATTTCATGATGCATTATAATTTCAAGTTTGTTTATAACATATGAAATTTTTGAAAAATATCAATAAGGCTTATATTGCAAGCAATATGCTTGCTTGTTATGCTAGTTCTCACTTGAGAAAATAATTGTGGCTTCTTCAGTTCAATTTCGTAGAGTTCCAGTAAACTGTATATCATTATTACTGTCATTTTTTTAGTGGAGGACAAAAGTTCATCCTCGTCGTCATCAGATAGCGATGGATGTTTAGACGACGACGGCCTGCAAGGATACACCGATAGAATAATGCTAGAACTGCAGAGAAAACAAAGTCATCCCCGAAGATTGCACCCTGAGTTATGGTAATCTATACATGGTCCCTTATTCAATTTAATCTACTTTTGGTTAAGTCACTTAATACTGTAGTAATTATATTGCCTGTCTTGCCCCTCTGCGAATATTAGAAAAGCTATTTTAAGCCAAAGCGAGCTAGATAGTGGTATCAGTGCTCGGCACAGCGTGTCCGCGTCGCACCGGTATGATTTTCATATATAGATTGCGTCATAAGTCTTCAAAAAGCTACAATTATCGCCAATAAGACCGCTGCCTCGAATTTAGCGGGCAACGGGCAGGGTGGCAGCGCGGGAGCGGCAGGATCTTTGCGTAAAAATCGAATGGAGCGTTTTTCGAAAACAGCGGAGCGTCCGCCCCGCTGTCCGCTAAATTAGAGGCAAAGGCCTAACTCTTCGAAGTAAATCGTTCGTATTTTTTCAAATATATATATATATATATAGTATTATAATATTACGTACGATTGAGCGACGATGGTCCAGTGGTGGATGGACTCTGTCTCTTACGCGAGAGGTTCCGGGTTCGATCCCGTGTGTGCCTTGAAATAGGTTTTTTAAATTTCTAAGTGCACACCAAACACAAGACCATCGCTCGCTCACCGGTGAAGGAAAACATCGTGAGGAAACCTCACGATGTCTGATGAGATTGAAAGTCTTTGAAGGTATGTGAAGTTCACCAACCCGCACTGGGCCAGCGCATTGGTAAACTATGGCCCATTACCCTCCTCGCCTGATTTCGAGGAGGAGACCCGTGCCCAGTAGTGGGATATATACTTTACTTTATAGTCTATATGTACGATACAGGTTCAACAACACCGGCGAGATGAACGGCGGTCCGCTGTGCCGCTGCAGCGCGCGCGCACGTCGCTGCGGCATCCGGCACGGCGTGTACGCGGGAGAGGCGCGCTTCCCCAAGTGTCTGCCCAACCACAGCAATATAGACAAACTCTACCATTACCGGTCAGTAACTACTACGCAAATAATATTTATGTATTAATACGTCATGTAAAATAACACAGAACGATTTTGGTCAGTCTAACACTAAAAAAAAAAAGAAATGTGGTGTCGTGCGACACCAGGTAGGAACGAAGTTCCTTCGGCTAAAAAGAAAGGTATTATACACTACTCGCTTCAATTCAATCAAAATATAAGTCTTATTTGTCTTTTTATTAAAATCTGTGTTTTTTTACGCGCTATTTACAATCTATACTTAAAAGACTAGCTGTTGCCCGCAGCTTAGCCTGCGCTAACTTAAAATTTTGATTTTTCAAATAACAAATTCTTTAGCTTTATATGCTAGTAAAAGATTACTTTAATATTGTTTCTTCGATTAGCATTAATCAATAAAATCATCCAGGTTTGGGAAAATGGGGGAATCATAATTTTCGCAATCATACAGTCCTTGCTGTCTGGTTTTAGGTTGGGTTACTAAACTAGCAGTTCTTTACTACTATATAAGATAACTTGCTCGTTTCCAGTATCACGGTATCTCCGCCGACAAATTTTCTGATCAAAGCCCCCACCATAATCGCTCATGACGAACACGAGTTCCTGTTCTCCGGCTTCTCGATGTTCTCCCACTACAAGCTGACGAAGCTGCCCAAGTGCAAGGTCATACGATTCAACATCGAGTACACCATACTGTACGTGGAGGAGCCGGCACCACAAAACTATACCGTCCAAGAACTGGATTTGTTTGGTAAGTATTTATTATAATAAGGGCCTGTTTCACTACTTCCTGATAAGTGCCGGATAAGCTATCCACAACATATTTGACAGATACTCCATACTCTACCTATTGGATAACTGGTGGATAGCCTAATAACAGGCTAAAAAACAGGCCCTAATAATAATAATCTTTATTCAAGTAACTAAAGACTTAAATTAATTGTTAGTAAGCAAACATTTCTTGGCAAATATGTTAGTAGTATTTTTACATTTTTTTAAAATATATAATAAAACGTTGCCACACACACATTATGATAACTAGCTGGCCCGACAGACTTCTTTCTGCCAAAATTAAAATTGCAATAAAAAAATATTTTTTCTTATTGATCTTAAGGGGTGAAAATTTAAGGTTGTATGTATTTTTGTATGCTGTATCATAAAAAAATAAAATCAGAAAAAAACCGTCGTAAAAATAAAAAATATTTTTTTTTTGGGATGGGTCACCCGATAAGGGTGGAAGGGTGGTGATTTAGGGGGATGAAAAATAAATGTTGGCTGATTCTCAGAGCTACTGAATATGCATATAAAATTTCATAAAAATCGCTCGAGCCGTTTCGGAGTAGTTCAATTACCCACCCCGTCACACGAGAATTTTATACCGGGTGTATTTGGAACGTTTTTTTAAATATACTTTTTATATACTATATTGTAATCATAATATTATGCATTATATTATAATGCATATAACCATTTATCTAAGAAACGTTTTTTTTTTTAATTTTAGCACGTATGTGTTTTGCATGCAGGCGATGTATGCATACACGCTATGAACTCACGCTGACAGGGAGTCGCGCGCGGTGCGGGAGTTCGTACACCTCGCGCGACGCGGCTGTGAGTCAGCTGTTACATTTCTGTTTTATTCAAAAACGATTATTTCAAAGCATTGTCATCAAATGTCTGTATCATTATGTTAACCAAACTGGATTATACAAAAAAAAAGTTAAAAAAGACAACCAAAAAAAATAATTATAATTTTGCGTTTTTTTCTCTTGCATCATGTCAGGCAACGTCTACAATATCATAATATGTCTTCGTTTTTCTAAGCGTTCCAAATACACCGTTATACTCACGTTTAATTCAAGCTACTATTTTTTAATATACATATATGTAGAATACGGCATTACTTCAGTCAAAAAAAGGAGTTACCACCTAGTCTCGCTTAAACAAGTTTTACTTGAAAAAACCTTTTTATAGAATATTTTTATACGAGTGTCTAATAAGACCATAATTTGTTTGGTGATTGTAGAGGAGTACCTGTTCACGGAACTATTGGAGCTGATAGACTTGGACCTGGGCAAGGGGACGGAGACCACGTGCTCACAGTTCCACTTCCTGCCGCGGTTCGTGAGATATCTCCCGGAAGGTGGCTGCGAGGTAATACAATCCAATCAATCATTTCTACACATAAGGGCATGTTTCACAATCTCCAGATAAGTTCCGAATAGGCTATTCACAACATATTTGACAGATAGAGTATGGAGTATCTGTCAAATATGTTGTGAATAGCCTATTCGGAACTTATCTGGAGATTGTGAAACAGGCCCTAAATGTAGTACATAAATAGGTGATATTAAGAAATTAAAACAAGTTCTATACATCCTACCGTAACATGGTGTGCGAATATAAAGCTTAATATAAACAAACAATGCAGTGCAGTGCAGTGGCAGATCCGCGTTGGATGCGAGTAGCAAGGAATCGGTCGTCTTGGCGTTCATTGAGGGAGGTCTTGTTCAGCAGTGGATGGATAAAGGCTGATGATGATGATGATGATGATGATGAAACAAACAATATAGATACACTAGTAGCGCCCCGCGGTTTCACCCGCGTGCTTGCTATACCTGTGGGAGTACAGGGATAAATTATAGCCTATGTTATTATCTATATTATAAGCTATTATCTATATTATTGTAAAGTTTCATTAAAATCCATTCAGTAGTTTTTACGTGAAAGAGTAACAAACATACATATTTACAAACTTTCGTGTTTATAATATTAGAAGGATAGCAAATATGTATAGTTAAAATTGAATACACTTGATGTAAACAATATGTCATTAAATTCAATGACCTAACCTTCTAGAAGTTATTTAACGTATTCTTTGAAAATTAACTACTAATTCGTCGTTCCTTCTTGTGTTATAAAGCTGAAAAGAATTTGTTTCTTTGTTTGATAATCTTCCGGGTCTCATTTTTTTTAAATCACATGGAGGCAATTGAGCTATGGTGATTATCGACGCCCATAGACATCTGAACAACAAAAGGTTTTTTGCCCTCTTTCTCTCTAATCCTCCCAACGGGCCACCGGAGACTCACAAACCGCACGAAAAGCGTCTTAGCTGTCACTTGCGAGAGGTGCATTTACAAATGGTGAAATATATATTTTTGTCCCGTGAGGAACAGCGAGCATTCAACACGTGTTTTTTTCAGGTATTGTCGATGTGCGAAGTGCTCAAATACTTGATCAACGAAAGCGGATTCCTCATCGCGCCGGAAATGCTGAAGGAGGTGCACGAAATGGATCACTACAGCTGGCAGAAGTTCGTCGACAGAATCAAAGGTGCGAACACCACTGTCGCTTATATCATATATTTAGAATAATTATAAAAAGGTTTATTAGGATATAGAATATAGTGTATCTTATGATTATTTTATAAAGAATCAATTCAATTGTTTCATCTAATTGGATCAGCTTGGCAAGGACTGATGTCCCCCGATGCGACGACCCCCAGCGACGATGGTCCAGTGGGTATCTTGGCTTCTTGACTGTGAGGGTCCTGGTTCGATCTTGACAGCCCCCCCCCCCCCCAAACCCCCTATGGTGCCTTGAAAGGAGTTTTCCTAAATTTCTAAGTGCACCCCAAACACGAAACCATCGCTCGCTCACCGGTGAAGGAAAACATCGTGAGGAAACCTGCATGCCTGATGAGATTGAAAGTCTTTGAAGGTATGTGAAGTTCACCAACCCGCACTAGGCCAGCGCATCGGTGAACTATGGCCCGTTACCTAATAAGCCTCGCCTAATTTCGAGGATGAGACCCGTGCCCAGAATTAGCAGTAGTAGCAACAAATCAATTGAAATATAATTGATGAATTGTTGTCTCGCACTCAGAAAAACGGATGGCCGATGGGCCATTATGGTTCAAGAGTGGAGGCCGCGCTTAGGTAGACGAAGTGTTAGTCGGCCATTAACCAGATGTTGTGTGTGATATGTGTGTTGTGTATGTACAATGTTCGTGTGAAGGTATGATCGTGACGTACCCGGGCCGCAAGCCGTGCTCGGTGCGCGTGGACCAGCTGGACCGCAGCCCGCCGGCCGGCCGCCGCGCGCCGCACTACTACCCCGAGATCGTGCACTTCGGCATCCGCCCGCCGCAGCTCAGCTACGCCGGCAACCCCGAGTGAGTGGCCCAACCCGCCCACGTTTACCCTTCAGACTTAGGGCGGGTTCATCATCATCATCATCAGCTTTTATCCGTCCACTGCAGAACATAGGCCTCCCTCAATGAACGCCAAGACGACCGATCCCTTACCACTCGCATCCAACACGGACCTTAAATAAGACCTTGCTCTCTTTCCGGTCACCCGAAAACATCGATGTTTGCTCAAAACTAAAAGAAAAGTTTTCACGAAATATACGAAATATTAAAATATTATCTTAATTCACCACGACGAGTTACGGTGATAATTAAAATACAATAAGGGCCTGTTTCACCATTTCCTGATAAGTGCCGGATGGGCTATCCGCAACATATTTGACAGATACTCCTTTAATAGCCTATTCGGCACTTATCAGAGGTGGTGAAACAGGCCCTAATACTGAATTCGTATGTTACGCAGGTACCAAAAGGCGTGGCGATACTACGTCAAGTACCGCCACCTGATAGCCAACATGGCGAAGCCGTCGTACGAGGAGCGGCAGAAGCTCTCCGCCAAGGAGGCCAAGTTGCAAGAGATGAGGACCCAGAGCAAGATGAAGAGGGACGTGACCGTCGCCATATCCTCCGAGGGGTTCCATACAACTGGACTCATGTGTGACGTCGTACAGGTTGGTTCGTTGCGTCTCTCGATCGTATATATCACGTAAAAAGCTTACACCACTATTTTTATATTACCAAAAATAAAAATTTGGGTATATCAGTCGCCGCTACTGAACACATTACAGTAATAAAAAAAACGAAAATCGTTATCAAAAAAAAAATCCCACATTATACCTAATTGTTGGACAAATACAATAAAATAATATAAATAAAATAATACAATAAAATAATATAATGCTATAGCTTACTTCTCGCTTGGTTTTCATTAATGAAATGACACATTGTATTTTTCGTTGTAGAATTCTTATGTCCATGATTTTGCATTGAATATGAGAAAACTTTAACATTTTATAACTTCGTTATTGTTGAGAAAAAAAAATATTACTACATATTATATACGATTAGGTAGGTATGTCTTATATACTACCCATTTTTTTATTTTTGGTAGTTATAAAATAGTGGTGTATTACGGTCGAATTAAGAAACGTCTCCTTCCTTGAAGTCGTTTAATAATCAGTTATCTCTTGCAGGAATTCTTAATGATAAATCTTCCTATTAAACGAAGATCGCAGCGTTAGTCTTAGAAAAAATCATAATCATAAAAATATATATTTGTATTTTAAAAATCCTAGCTATTACGTGTTGAGGTATTTTGCCATATTCAACTTAAATTATAATATGGCAATACTGTAAAAAGTGGACACTTTTTACTAAGTTGGATTAATCCATTTTTTTTTCATAAAATAAAATATTAAAAATAACTAGTTTTTTTTTTGTTCATAAATTTATTTTTGTAATATTATTTTCAGCACGCGATGCTCATACCGGTGCTAGTAAGGCATCTTCGTTTCCACAAGTCATTGGACGGGCTAGAGGAGAAGATAGGATATGTGTTCAAGCAGAGGGCGCTGCTGCAGACGGCGTTCACCCACCCCTCGTACAGGGAGACGTTCGGGACCAACCCAGACCACGCCAGGAACAGCCTGACCAACTGCGGGATACGGCAGCCGGAGTATGGGGACAGGCGGATACATTATACGAGGAAGAAGGGTATGATTTTTGACGTGACAACGTCTAATAAGTTGATATTACGGGCAGCGTGCACGAAAAAGATGACGTCATGTAGCGTTCCGAAAGCGAGAGCGCGGCACGAACGAGAGAGAGCGATCGGTTCGGTTCGTGCTGCATGTAATGTTTGATGATGTCACGTCAAACTACCGTCCGTAAATCGACTTTACAGGCAACCAATTTTTTCTCAAATGGCCGTTTTGAAATATTACAATAGTGATGTAAATCTCAAGTTATTCTGGAAAAAAGTATTATCAAATCTGTAAGTTTTTATTGCAAGTAGTACCTGGTAAAATGTGTTTGATAAATCTATATCACAATCGCAGTGCACTCAGTTTGTACTTTTCCAAGCCACGTCAGGTCGAAACTGCATTGTTTGGCATTGAGTATTGATTCGAGTTTGCCGGAGGTAGTAGTTGTTTTGGTCTGCGATCCTATTAATCCTACTATGTGACGATTGTATTAGACTTTATTATAAAAAAAGTGCGTGCATACAGAGTGAACATGATAGAAGTAAAACCTTAATTTCTAATATTTAAATACTAAACGAATACACCAAGCAATAGCATTTGCTTCATGCTACGTTCGCCTTTTCTCACTCTCTCTCAATCGCTCTCTCCCTCTCTTTTGACAACAATGCACATCTTCGTGACGCGTTTCATCCGTAAAAAATTTTACCCTCATGCGCGTATAGAAGTTTCACTTCAAAATTTTGAATTTCGAATGAAAAGAAATGCCGCGTTGCCACTGTCAAGTTCTCATAGACGACTTTATCGTTGCAGGTATCGTGACGCTAATAAACATAATGTCCCGCTTCGGCAAGCACAGCGAGACCGAGTCGGGCATCAAACATAACGAGCGGCTGGAGTTCCTCGGGGACGCCGTGGTGGAGTTCGTGTCGTCGGTGCACCTGTTCCGCATGTTCCCCGGCCTGGCCGAGGGCGGGCTGGCCACCTACAGGGCCTCTATCGTGCAGAACCAACACCTCGCCCAGCTGGCCAAGGTAAACGGCTCCCCACTTAGCGGGCCCTTGCGTGATGTGGTAAGATGTGAGGAGAACGGGAAGACGGGAGTAACGTGACGTCTGTGTTCATTGAAACATTTAAAACTAGAATTTTTTCGCCTATTTTTCTTTTTCAATTTTTATCATGATAGGAAGTAAATTTTATAATCAAAACTAAGTAAATATTTTGAATTCATAGAATTTGTGCACTATTTGAATTTGATCGTATTCAGGTTTTTGTGGCGTATAATTTCTAGGGGGTCAAAAAGTGTGACACAGCGTGACAATAGGGGGAAGTAAAACAAACGATTTAGTGTGAGGTTTTTTATGAACGACCCCTTACTGGACATGAGTCTTTCATGTTAGTCGGATAAGTAAATTGGCAGCTGGTGGTAAGATGTCAGCGTCGTCCGTGTAAACGTAAACGAGTTAATCTGAAACTCCTCCTCCTCGATCAGTCGTGTTGCTCTAGTGACCAGTCTATAAAGGATCGTGACTAGACCAAGGCTGGTTCTCACGATGTTACGCTTTGTCTATCTCCGGCCATCCGCAGAGCATCGTGGGCGGCGAAGTTCGTAAAACTAGCCAATTGACGTGCATCGGTTAGGATCTAATCCAGACTATAAAAGGTAGTGCATGCGACCAGGGTGGCGTGCAGCTATGCTGTTGCGGTCGCTATCGGTGGAACTGAACATCCATCCGATTACCGTCTTTGCTTTATCCGTTTGCCCATCCAAGTAGGTAACAATAAAAAAAACTTGTGGAAAAAAAATCGTTGACAGTTATTTGTTTTTACATTCACTATTGTTATATATATGACGACCTCCGTGGCGCAGTGGTTAGCGCGTTGGCGCACAAGCCGGAGGTAGCAGGTTCGAATCTCGCCAGGGAACAAAAAAAAAGTTTATTTGTTCCTGGGTCATGGATGTGTATTAAATATGTGTATTATATAATAAAAACCTTAAATATAAGTATTAATATAAAAAGTATTAAATATATGTATTTCCGTTGTCTGGTACCCGTAACACAAGTCTCTTCGAGTACTTAGCACGGGACCAGATTGACGTGGTGTAAAAAGCGTCCATGGATATTATTATTATTATTATTATATTATTATTATTATTATATATGAATGTGTGGGTGTCGTCTCCAGAACATAGGTCTGGAGCAGTACATGCTGTACGCGCACGGCTCCGACCTGTGCCGCGAGGTGGTCATGAGGCACGCCATGGCCAACTGCTTCGAGGCGCTCATGGGCGCGCTCTTCCTCGACGGTGGTTTGGAGGTGTGTATACCAAATCACAAGGTTTTTGTGTGTCTCCATTTAACCAATGTTGATTTTAGTACTAACTCGTATTTTCCAATTAACACCTATCTCTATTGTCTAATATACACATTCTATATTGTGTACTCGACTAAAACAATTGGACTCATGACAACCTAACCCCGCGCTCCCCCTAGCATTCCTGTCATGATGGACAGAACAAAGTCTGAAGGGGCAATTGGTTACTATACAGGGTGTATTTTGAACGCTTTGAAAAACGAAAAAGTATGATTGTGTAGGCGTGGCCTGACATGATCGTTTTTTTTTAATAAAACGGAAATGTAACAGCTGACTTACAGCCGCGTCGCGCGAGGTGTACGAACTCCCGCACCGCGCGACTCGCGGTCAGCGTGAGTTCATAGCGTGTATACATACATCGCAGGCATGCAAAACCTTTCAAAGCGTTCCAAATACACCCGGTATAATAAAGTCCCTAGAAATTGTAATTCATTGAAAGCGAATAAATAAGTTCATACAATACCTATTATTGGCCGTGAATGTTCTGAGTTACCAATGTGTATTTCGCCAGGTGACTGACCGCGTGTTCAGCCTGGCGCTGTGGTACAACGAGCCGGACATGCTGGACGTGTGGAACAAGGAGCGGCCGCACCCGCTGCAGGAGCAGGAGCCGCTCGGCGACCGCCACTACATCCGCGACTTCGAGTTCCTGCAGCGGCTCACGCGCTTCGAGGACTCCATCGGTGAGACTCATCCACCATGTTTTTTCTTTTACGCCGGGAAATGCGCTGAGGCATCCCTCGGGGGAGTGGGTCTCTCCAGGCGGGTATGTGGGACGTAGACGCAGCTCTACCCACTAAAACCCGGCGAGTACTGACTTTGGTGAGGTGCCCCGGATCAACAAGCAACAGGGCACCTCGACGGCTAGTCAGTCCCTCAGGGGACCGACGCCACCTCCACAGAGCGATTACCCCGCGCCACAGAACAACCACTCCCAACGTCTGGACAGCACGATGGGGTGAGGTTCCCATCCTCACCCCCTGCCCCCTGCTCTGTTGTCCCCTCTTCTTATAAGAGGGGTACAAAGAGCCCCCTCAGCTCGATTCGCTTCGCCCAAGGTGTTGGGGTCACTCTGGGCTACTGAGCCCCACCGCCACGACAAGGCCTGAGCCATGGTGGGGAGACTCACCCACCTGTATTGGCCCACTGGCACCATGATTTGCCATCTTTCTCCTCAAGATAGGCAACGCATGAATGAGATCCCTAGACTATTCTCCTGTGTACTAAAATCAATTTATACAGATAACTGAAAAAAAAGGAAAATACAGAAACGGCCCACAAATGTGTCGGATAAATTGCTATATACTTACTACACTAAGATGACACTAACTTGTTTATTAGAGGTTAAAAATATAAACAATTTAAATTACCAGGACCTTAGATAGATACATATAATATTATAATTAGCTTTTGCCCACGGCTTCGCCCGCGTTAGCAAAAAAATTCCCTTTTTTAATGTATCTTACGTTACTTCTAGTACCCCTTAAAATATGTTTACAAAGTTTCATGATGATCGCTTGAGTAGTTTTCTCGTGAAAGCGTAACGAACATCCCTACTTTCACATTTATAACACTAGCTGTTGCCCGCGGCTTCGCTCGCGTTAAATTCGGAGTAGCGCAGTTCCGGACGTACGTATAGTAAACACAGACAGATTTCTTTTGAACTACCCTGCGAACTTTCATCTCCTATTTCATGCCCATAAAGGTAAAAATCTTAAAAACGGTGGAACAATTATTAATGGTTATTTAATTCTTATCAAGTGACAAAATGTAAAGTTTAATGGCGTCATCTTCTATACTTATTATATAATGACGAACTTTCAAACAAACTTTCATTCCCAATTTAAACCTCCTAAGCTTTTTTCGCATCAAAAAGTAGCCTATGTCCTTTCCCAAGCTCTAATCTATCTCTGTTCCAAGTTTCATCAAAATCGGTTCAGTGGTTTAGGCGTGAAAGCGTAACAGACAGACAGAGTTACTTTCGCACTTATAATATTAAGTAAGGATTAGTAAGAATATTTCGAATGAAATTATTATAGTCTATAACCGCAATAAATAGTAGACATAATAATATGTTGTTTGGCGTGAAGGTGTGACAGCGTCATGCTGTAACGGCATTGGTTTGCTTTTGCTGATATTATATAATGACCCCGGCGCACATTGCAGGCGTGCAGTTCAAGCACATCCGACTGCTGGCGCGCGCGTTCACGGACCGCTCGGTGGGCTTCACGCACCTCACCATGGGCTCCAACCAGCGGCTGGAGTTCCTGGGGGACACCGTGTTGCAGCTGGTGGTCTCCGACCGCCTCTACCGGCACTTCCCCGACCACCACGAGGGGCACCTGTCCGTGAGTATGAGGAAAAAAAAGAAAAAAAAAACACACGAGAATAGGGATATTGACACATGTTACAAATTCATGTAATATGTTTTACATATTAAAAACAGTATTTGAAAACCTAAAATAACATTTAAAAAGTCTACTTATTTGTCTTAAAATTTAGAAAATTAATTTAAAATGACTGCAAACGCCAATAAGGCGATGACATCACTGAACATTAAGCTTCAAGCAACAAACTCACCTAACATAGCGCGAGCTCTGTACGCGGTGTGTGACGTAATGACGCTTGGAGCATTTTAGCGGCAATTTTACAAACTATTTTTCTTTATTTAATTTATTGTTAAAATTGGACATATTTCTTTACAAAAATCTTTTTTTCGTGTTTATCTATAGTATATCTATCAAATAAAATCAATTAAAAAAAATAGTCAACATCCCTATTATATTAACAGTAATGAATAATAGTAAAGATATGACAGAAATAGTGATTTGACTGAATTCCTGAGTAACGGCCACGCGGAATCAATAATAAATAAATAACTTGGCGTCCGAATGCCCAGGAACTCACATATTGGTTTGCGTACGGGCGCTGGCGTTTTGTATCGTTTTCATAATGATTAATTTTCATTTGTAAACACTGTCTAAATTAGACGTCAGACATGTTATCGTAATAAACTGTGAATTGTGCCCCTTTTGAATATTGGATACTATCCCATGTAGACATCCTGAAAATAGGTTATTTTTAAAAGTAGGTATTGCTTTTATTATAGAAAACCTAGCCTACTTTTTTATCAATTAAAAACAATTAACTACAAACATATATATTACTTTCGCACTTGTAAGGCTTTAAATGTAAAAATATTTCAAGTTCCACTTTATAACTTCGAAATGAATGAATAGCATAAAATATACTCTGACAGCTGCTGCGGTCGTCGCTGGTCAACAACCGCACCCAGTCGATGGTGTGCGACGACCTCAACATGTCCGCGTACGCCATCTACAACAACCCCAAGGCCAAACCCACCACCAAGAAGCACAAGGCCGACCTGCTCGAAGCGTTCTTAGGGGCACTGTATATTGACAAGGTATGATATATTTTCAATTTTTTATATCGCATGTTACGAATGTTATTACGAACGATCAAGAAATCGTGTATATGAAGAAAAAGAAGAAGAAGAAATATACTTTATTGTGCTTGTGTGCGGAACAAGTAAACATATTACAATTAATATTAAAAAAAAAAAACTTACAAAATTAAATATTACATATGCACAAAGGAGGTCTTGTCGCAGAGGAAGCGATTTCTACCAGACAACTATGTTATCCGTCCACTGTCGATCATAAGCCTCCCTCAATAAGCGACAATACCAATCCCTTAATCATTTATTGAATATAAATATGATATTTAAATAATTTTGTTTTAAGAGGTAACTGACTTTATTCAATTTCTTTGCCTCTTTAAACGCTTGATTGTGAAGAGTACAGCAGGTTTCTCGAGCGAAATGAACCCAAATCCTAGAGATATGATCGATGACTCCACATATTTGTGTTTTAACTATTGTGACCATATAATTTCAATATTATATGTATAATTTCAAAGGCTCATAATGTTCTCAGAAACGAACATTCTTAAAATTCCTGTTAATTTAAAATAAAAAATAGTTAAATACAACATGGACGCCAATTTGAATAATTATTAAAATTTGATTGCGCTCATAATGTTTTAATAATAATAATAATAATGTTTTACTTAATACATATAACTAATTTGAATTTGTATATGTTTTATATCTGTTAGAACCTGGAGTACTGCCAGGTGTTCTGCAACGCGTGCCTGTTCCCGCGGCTGCAGGAGTTCATCATGAACCAGGACTGGAACGACCCCAAGTCCAAGCTGCAGCAGTGCTGCCTCACGCTGCGGTCTATGGAGGGAGGAGAGCCGGACATTCCCATATACAAGTATATCTATGTTACTAATCTCTCTCTCTCTTCTCTCTCTTTCTCTTAGCTTTGTTCTTGTCGGTGGAGTATTCTTCACTCATTTCTCTTCTCTACCAACACCTTCACCTCCTGATACGACATAACCTGTACTTTTTCCTTTATTTGTTCCATAAAGTCTATCTCTGTCTACCTCTTCCTGTTTTTCCCTCAATCTTTCCTTCAATAACATTTTTTTAAAACGGGTCGTATCGTATCAGGTTACGTAAGTTTGTTACTAATGCTTGTTTAAAACCGTATCGTTTTTTTTAAATAGTTTTATTCAAATTAATAAGTTTCTGAAAAATTGTGACGCATTTGCGTACTGCGATCGCTTTATGGAATTGTATTTTTGAAGAATGACAGAGAATTTTTTTTGTCAAAATGTTTTTATTTTCAAATAGGGGTTTTTATATTATGTTTACTTTCTCATTCTTCTTACTTTGACTTTTTTATCTAGTATACAATCTCTGTGTAAAAAAATTGTTTAATTTCAAGCGATAAACTTATTGTCAACGTCACCTATGCTGAGTTGACACCAATCTTACCAACTGTGTCAGGGTGATCGAGTGTCTGGGCCCGACCAACACGCGCGTGTACACGGTGGGCGTATACTTCCGCGGGGCCCGCCTGGCGGCCGCGCGCGGACACTCCATACAGGAGGCCGAGATGAACGCCGCGGAGGCTGCGCTCAGCTCTGCGCACGGTGAGATTATTACTAATTCATTATATTTATATCATATTGCATGCCTGATGAGATTGAAAGTATTTGAAGGTATGTGAAGTTCACCAACATGCACTGGGCCAGCGCGGTGAACTATTGGCCAATTACCCTCCTCGCCTGATATCGAGGAGGAGACCCGTGCCCAGCAGTGGGACATAAAGGGTTGATACTTTACTTTTTTTTATATCATGCATAGGCAGGTCGGAATCGTTTTATCATTTTAAGCAACACTTGCCGGGGTTGGTCCGTGGATGGGTGACCGTCTCTACATCCTGAGACTCCCCCGTGCCTCGGAAGCACGTTAAGCCGTTGGTCCCGGCTGTCATTTGGGGATCCGTTGATTGTCCGGAATAAGTTGTTATGGGTCATAGAAACCCGAAAGTCTGACAACCAGTTTTACCAGGGGGTGCCGTATCACCTAGTTGCTGAGTTGTGGAGATCCGATAAGCAGTCGCTCCATTTAAAATACTGGCATTCAGGTGAATCTGGTTAGACTGGAAGCCGACCCCATCCGATCGGGTAGGTCTGAGAATCGGCCAACATCTATTTTTCATCCCCCCAAATGATAAAACCCACCCCATTTTTTTATCTTTATGACTGTTTTATCAGGTTTTATTTTTTTATGATACAGCATACATACAACCCTATTATTATATATATTTTCACCCCTCTACGATCAACCCCTATTTTTTAATAGCAATAGTACTTTTGGCAGAACGAAGTCTGTCGGGGCAGCTAGTAAATATATATTATTCTTCCAGAACTGTTCCCGCAATTGGACCACCAAAAGCGGGTCATCGCGAAGAGTATGCGAAAGAAGAAGAACCGGGCGCGCGACCGATCCTATCTCTTGGATAAGCTGGCCTCCAAACGGAAGAGCCTCAACGACAATATGCCCAAGGCGTATCGCATGGACACCAAGGACAGCTCCGACGAGAGCAGCGTCCACGAGCCCTCCGACCAGGAGCAGAACGCCAACAACTCTGACGAAGACTCTGGGTGCGACGCGGAGTCGGAAGAGGGGGAGGACAAGTTGGGAGATGTTCAGGTCAGCAGCCTCCTTAACGACATGGAGAGAATCAAGGAGGACTTCATCAAACGGAATGAGTACGACAAGTTGAAGGAGAAGTGTAAGAATTCTGATTCGGACGGTTAATTTGTTGACTAAATGTATGTATTGTTTTCTTAAGTTTACGCGAATTTCACTCATTATAATGAAACAACTTTTACGGATTTTATCGCGGTTTATTTAGTTTTTTACAAGCCCGACGTTTCGGAAACTTTACAGCAACCATGGTCACGGGAGGACTGAGGTGTCAGACGTCCTACTGTTACAAAGTTATTCGAAACTACCCTATGATACAACAATATTTTATTTAGTCCTATCTATGCAGAAAGTTAGCACTTTCTGCATAGAAAAACTAAATAAACCGCGATAAAATCCGTAAAAGTTGTTTCATTATAATAAATGTATGTAATTGATATAAATTATGATTAACAATTACGTTTTTTAGTCTGTGTCTATGTCTAGATTCTGGAGGTTGCATTCTTAGTTCATGTAATATAAGGCGTTAGCACTTATCTAAGAAACTACTTAAAGTACTCTATTATGCCAAACAGGGAATAAATAGTTATAATCATGATTAAAAACTTTTGCAAATTTAAATTCTTATTCGAAGATTTTATTTAACAGCTTTAAAGCATTTTCAAGAACGTAGATTATATATAACATAGATTTGATTTCATTTCCACTAACTCATTTACAAAAAAAGTCAATAATTTTCTAAGTCAGTAAATGTATTTCAAACGCCTAAATTTTAGAGAGCAAAAACAAATTGTTTTCGATACAAGAGTAAAAATGTAATCTTATTTCTTGACGGGTAATCCACAAACACCTTTATGTTTGTAGGTTTTTTTTAATTTATTTCGACCTGGATACAAGTCACAGGTTTACTACAAATAAAAATCCATATAACACAGTAAATATATGTATTTGTCAATGTATTACAAAACTAAGCAACAGAGAGTGAGGGCGAGGGTCCCCTTCAGCTTGCCGGCGCGGAGACTCAGCCACTGCTTCTGGTTGGGCACGTACATTTCAGCCGGCATCACTTGCTCCGGGGAGTCGCTCTCTGTAACGATACCTTAGATAGTTAGTCGATAGATCATTTAAATGAAATACAATAATTATCAGCGGATAAATCAAACCTAATCTAAACAGCTGAGCTCAGATCAGTGCTCGAACTGTCACTGGCATGTAATTTTTTTAATGTAAGTATCCAATGTTACTTCTAGTACCATCGAGAATATGACACGTTGTGTATAAACATTCATGATGATTGGTTAAGTAGTTTTCGCGTGAACGCGTAACAAACATCCCTACTTTCATATTTATAATATTAGTAAGGCATCGACCACATAACCCATAGACTCCTAATAACAGGGGAACGTGTTCTGGCGACACATCTGACTTATAGTTCCGATGTAAGCCGTAAACAATGTACTCAAACTATCGTGTCGTCTCATTCTTTCCCGTTGCGAAATATATCCATTTCTTTTTAACATTCCGTGATTGGTAATGTGTGACATTGAATTAGCTAATCACAGCATTGCGACCCTTCTCGTCTCACCTCAGCTAGTTGCCAGAATGCATTTAATACGAAAAATCAAACATTAGGAATCTATAGGTTGTGTGGTCGATGTAGTAAGGATTTTGCATGTAGTGACCAGGGTTACAATCATATTACATGCATATTTTTCTCTGTGCGTATGTTTACTACTGGACTTCTCCTAAACAGCTGGGCCGATTTTGATGAAATTTTTAGTGTCTTCAGGTAGATTCGAGAATGGTGAATCTAAATTCACAATTAGAAGAAAATATTTTATTTTTGGTTTGATTATTTTGATTTAACTGAAAAACTAATCAACTGATTTCAAAAATTCTTACCCCAATATACATGACATTTATTGTAAACGTATCTTTATACGGCTGTGAATCAAAATTTTAAATTATAATAATATTTCAAATTAACGCGGACGGAGCTGCGGGCAACAGCTAGTTATCGTATATTACCATCTTTTCGTATTTTAGCGGATTGCATCGTCGACTCTTGCATGGATATCAAATCTCCCGGCGCGTGTAGTAGCAGTCTACCCACGCCTTCGCAGCGCCTGCAAAACATAAAACAATCGGCGCCGCATCGAATAAATCATATAGGTATTAATTGTTACCTAAGACTAATCCACAGCGAATGAACCATATATGTACTCGCCGCTAGAATAATGAACAACCCAGCGGGGATCTTAAAAGCCGACGACGTTTTTTTATGTTCATCCCCATACGACTTCTATGCTGATATAAAAAGGTGTAATGTTTGTAAGTATGTAGCAGTTAATATTCGAAACTACTCATTCGATTAAAAATAATTACCAATATAAGGTAAGCACGGCGCAGGGAGAGGCTAGCATCTATGTCAAGTGTCAAGCTTCCTGCTAGTAAACGCATGCGGTTGTGTTCAATGCAAACCACGGACGCTACAGATCCTTGATGCTAAACTATAACTGAGTAATAAAGTCATTAAAAAATATGGTTGTCTGTAATGTCGGTTTACGGACGGTAGTTTGACGTGACAACGTCAAACATTACTTGCAGCACGAAACGAACTGAGTCGTTCAGGCCTCTCTCTCGTTCGTGCCGCGCTCTCGCTTTCGGAACGCTACATGACGTCATCTTTTTCGTACATGCTGCCTGTAATATCAAGCTATTACGCGTCACGTCAAAATTATCGTCCATCCCTGTAAGATGTACGGCTGACCGAAGCTGCAGGAAGCAGCTAGTATTTTATGAACGTACTACCAGCGCTCCGCGGTTTAGCCCGCGTGCTTACCATTTCCGTGGGAATACATGTAAACGTGGGATAAATTTAGCCTATGTTATTCTGATGTGTAAGCTATATTTTTGTAAGATTTCATAAAAATCCATTCAGTGGGTTTAGAGTAAAGAGTAACAAATATTAGTAGGAAGTTATACCTTTACAAATGGCATACGACTTACCTCAATACTTCATTCTGCAGCATCTGTTTCTTAGCGAGCGCTGAGAGCGACTTGCATTCGTTAATCCAGACGCGAACTTCATTAAAATCAGCCAGCAATTGCACAGCCGCGTCTTTTCTATAACGAAATATAATTTAACTAGCTGTTGCCCGCAGCTTCGCCTACGTTAACTATGATTTATAACGGTTACTTAGCGGGATGGCCTTATAGCTTTTCTCGATAAATTATCTATTAACACTGAAAGAATGATTCAAATCCGACCAGTAGTTCCTGAGATTAGCTCGTTCGAACAAACCCCTCCAAGCTTTCTTTCGCGATTAAAGGTAGCCTATGTCCTTTGCCAAGCTCTGGTCTAAATGTGTGCTAAATTTCATAAAAATCGGTGCAGTGGTTCAGGCGTGAAACCTTAACAGACAGAGAGAGTTACTTTCGCATTTATAATATTATAGTAGGGATTCTAAACAAAGTTATTTACCTTTCCGTTCCTTATCATTATATTCATATGATGTGAATACTTTTTGCTAGGCAATAATTCGAGTATTAATAATTATTATAACAAATAAAAATTTATAAAAACCATTAAAATAGTATTATTTATTTGTGGCATACCTACCAATACGGACGCACAATAATTAATACTACAAGCCGCAAAAGTATCGACCCTTATATGTCCCACTGCTGGGCACGAGTCTCCTCCTCGAAATCAGGCGGAGGGTAATGGGCCATAGTTGCCGCATGGGCCGCAAGCAAGTACAAATTAGATAAGTACATATTTAGGAGAGGGGCGATGGTCCAGTGGCGGGTGGACTCAGCCTCGCATGCGAGAGATTCCGGGTTCGATCCTGATCCTCCTTAAAATGGGTTTTTCGAAATTTTTAAGTGCACCTTAAACATAAGACCATCGTTCGCTCACCGGCGAAGGAAACATCGTGAGGAAGCCAGCATGCCCGATGAGATTGAAAGTCTTTGAAAGTGCACCACTAGTTCACTGATTAGGAACAACGCAAGTCTAGTTAATGTCGAACTCTCAACCGATTTTGACGTTTCTTAATACTCACGTAAATTTAACTTTGGCCACGTATATATGATGTAACCAGGATTCGCATGTTATCCTCAATATCATGTTGAGTGTTGGAATGTCTTCAGTTGCTTTGATGACAGGATATAGCATTTTATCTTTAAAAATAAAAGTTCAGAATTCAGATATAAAGAACGTCACTGAGCTAAAGTGACTAGAGCTGTATTTAAAATTCACTTTACAAAATAATCAAAATACGTGGTAAGATCGATATAGTCTAACTGGACAGGCAATTCATTGTTGGGTCATTTGGGCCCTAAGCTCAGATCCTGTGCTTAGTACCTTAGTGGCCTGTATATTTTAGGTGTCGTCTGAAGGTAAAAAGAATCTCCAGAGCTTTGACTCGCCTCAAAAAAATGTAATGTTTCATAGACATTTAAACAATCATGAATTCCGAGGGGCAATACTCTCAATATATTTTAGAAAATTCACTTCCGAAAAAACATAATATGTGAATGAAAATTTTAAGAATAGTTCTATTATTATTAGAGGTATACGCAATAAACTTGCGATAGATGTACCAGCAATTAGACTCACAAAGGTCCTCCTTTCCTTTTAAAAGCAAATGCACTTAAGTTGCTTTTGCAATAGGATCCTTGAAAACATTCAATCTCCTTTATTAAAAAATCAAAAAAAGATAAATTAGATCGTGTGGTAAAGGGAATAAAGTAAAAACTTTTTAGGAAAAAAATAGTTGTTAATTTTTTTTATGACATGTATTATTATTGCTTAGATAAGCGCCATCTAAATACAATATGGCGGTCTAAGATGGCGGACTGATTATTTATGGACACTTGTAAAATTAAAGTTAATATTACCAAGAAACTCGTGGACGTATATGGAGTGCGCGGGGCTGGGCGGTCTTGACACCTTCCGCCACTCGGCGTTGCTCGGGAACATCATTGTCAAATTGGCGAGGCTGGTGGTGGCGCAGACAGACGACAGCACACACGTGATCTCTTCTGATGCGTCCTAGTTATTAGTATATGTGAGGCTCATCTTAAATGCTAACTATACATTAGCCTTGTACAAATTTTAAGTCCACAGGCTATACATTAGCCTTGTAAAAATTTTAAGTCAACAGGCTATACATTAGCCTTGTACAAATTTTAATTCCACAGGCTATACATTAGCCTTGTACAAATTTTAATTCCACAGGCTATACATTAGCCTTGTACAAATTTTAATTCCACAGGCTATACATTAGCCTTGTACAAATTTTAAGTCCACGAAGTTATAAGAACGGTACCTATTGTATTAATTTTTTTAGTGAAAGAAATCCTTTTAAAATAAGATTTTACCCCAGTCAATATGTTTTTTTTTAAACAATATTCTGAATATATCTAAATTTATTTCAAATCTGTTGGGCCAGCCACAGATTTATTAAGACAAATTGAAAGTATAATACATATTAAAACTTACCTTTAGTTTTTGGATATTCGTTTTAACCTCCGAAACTAATTTTTCTCTCATTTTTGCGCAAACATTTTCATGCTCGCCTATTTTACCTAAAAACATATTTTATTGATAACTTTGTATAGCATAAATATTATATTTTAAAATAAAATCATATGTTCTTTGGGGTGGATTTTGACTTTAATTAGTTGAAACAAATTTTATCATTGATAAAATGGTAGCCACTACAAATCTGGTGGTGACTATGTCAGCTGATCTACTCTGGCGGTGAATAAATATCATTGAAATATAAGAAAGAAGTATGTTTAAAGAGTATTTGGTTTGACACAACCAGCCTTAGAGGTGCTGTGGGGAGTTTCCATTGACCCTCAGTAATATTACTTTAAGGACGCGTTTACAAACTTGATAGGTACAGAATCGAACAACTACATTAAAAAAGTCACGCATACAAGCGCACCCGCGCAATACGCACGGTTGCGTGCGGGAATAGTAGTCAAGTAAACGGATTTGATACTTTACAAATATTTGTTATTTTGATTATTTATAACACAAAATTATATTTTATTTCTGTTTGTTTTTACTATTTATTTTTTTACTTAGAATTAGTATATTAAATATATATAATAAATAATTATATATTATAATAATATTATAATAGGTATATCATTATTTATTACATATTATGTAAGTAAACTGATATCTGTAATTCATCTTGAGAGGAGCGGGGGGGGGCTCATAATTGCCACGCTGAGCCGGCGAATTGGCGAACGCAGATGATGATGAAGTCGCATCGGCAGCACTGCTGCCTGATCCGTGTGACACGGGATCGATCGTCTTGACGTTTATTGAGGGAGGCCTATGTTCGGCAGTGGATGGATGAAATTTGATGATGATGACGATGATGATATCTATTTGTTTGCGAGTGGCAAGGGATCGGTCGTCTTGGTGTTCTCATTGAGGGAGGGCTATATTCAGCAGTGGATGAATGAAGTTTGATGATGATGATGATATCTATTTGTTTGCGAATGGCAAATGATCGGTCGTCTTGGTTTCATTGAGGGAGGCCTATATTCAGCAGTGGATGGATGAAGTTTGATGATGATGACGATGATAATATCTATTTGTTTGCGAGTGGTAAGGGATCGGTCGTCTTGGTGTTCATTGAGGGAGGCCTATATTCAGCAGTGAATGAATGAAGTTTGATGATGATGATGATGATATCTATTTGTTTGCGAGTGACAAGGGATCGGTCGTCTTGGTGTTCATTGAGGTAGGCCTATATTCAGCAGTGGATGGATGAAGTTTGATGATGATGATGATGATGATGATGATATCTATTTGTTTGCGAGTGACAAGGGATCGGTCGTCTTGATGTTCATTGAGGGAAGCCTATTTTCGGCAGTGGACGGATTTAGGCTGATGATGATGAAGTCGCATCGGCAGCACTGCTGCCTCATTAGAGTAGCACGGGATCGGTCGTCTTGACGTTCATTGAGGGAGGCCTATGTTCGGCAGTGGAAGGATTTAGGCTGATGGTGATGAAGTCGCATCGGCTGATTTGTAGGTCTTGCATATAAAATATTATTATTATTATTATCTTATTTTATCTCTGGTTTGAAGAGATGATTATTAAAACCACAAATTAAATGGAATCAATTCTCAATTCAATTCTCAAATCAATTCACTTTATTTTTATTTATAAACAAGATAAATGAGTACACCTCCATTCAGGTCATCACATCAAGTCTAACGGTAAGGTATCATAACAAAACAAACGAGTCCAAACATGATACAACTAGTTCAACTGGTCGAGGAGTACCGGTAGCAGTCTCCGAAGTGCACCTTCAGGTCATCACGTCAAGTTTGACAGTAAGGTCTAATCATAACTAACCAAACGAGCCCAAACACGGCATAACTAGTTCAACAGGTCGAGGGGTACCGGCAGCAGTCTCCGAAGTCCACCTTCAGGTCATCACGTCAAGTTTGACGGTAAGGTCTCGTCATAACTAACCAAACGAGTCCAAACACGGCATAACTAGTTCAACCGGTCGAGGAGTACCCGCAGCAGTCTCCGAAGTGCATCTTCAGGTCATCACGTCAAGTTTGACAGTAAGGTCTAATCATAACTAACCAAACGAGCCCAAACACGGCATAACTAGTTCAACCGGTCGAGGGGTACCGGCAGCAGTCTCCGAAGTGTACCTTCAGGTCATCACGTCAAGTTTGACAGTAAGGTCTAATCATAACTAACCAAACGAGCCCAAACACGGCATAACTAGTTCAACCGGTCGAGGGGTACAGGCAGCAGTCTCCGAAGTCCACCTTCAGGTCATCACGTCAAGTTTGACGGTAAGGTCTCGTCATAACTAACCAAACGAGCCCAAACACGGCATAACTAGTTCAACCGGTCGAGGAGTACCCGCAGCAGTCTCCGAAGTGCACCTTCAGGTCAAGGTCATCACGTGAAGTTTGACGGTAAGGTCTCGTCGTAACTAACCAAACGAACGAAAACACGGCATAACTAGTTCAACCGGTCGAGGAGTACCAGTAGCAGTACTTAAGTACACCTTCAGGTCACTCGAGTCCAAGACGATTAGGCATACAAAAACTACCTAACTATGTACTTAAGTAAAAAAAAAAAACAATTCCATAAATTTTTTTGTGGCTATAAAAATTAAATGGTCGTACCTTGTCAAGTATCAAATTTGGTTTATCGAATATTTTTGTATTTGAATATGTTTGTATGTGTGCGTAATTCGCGATGTTTTTCAAGTCAAATTGCTGCTGACAAGCAACGCAGTGTCCACCCAGAAGCGCGGCCGAGCGCGGACTGAGTTATCATTTCAAATATGGAAAATAAATCAAGACAGAGACAACGATAATATAAACCTTAATACAATGGAATAACATTCATCTTTAGTAGCAAAATTGGTAAAAAGAATTAGTTATCTTCTTTATTTTTTTTAAGTCTATTTTTAGCATTTTTGAGTTATTTTCTTGTCATATATTTAAAATTTAACATATTTCCCTGCTCCTACTATTTTTGAAAAACCTTAATCAATGTGGATTTTAGAACAAACGGGTACCGAAAGTCTAATCGATTTCGTTCGTTTCATGCAAAATGGTAATGGAAGAACGTTGATTACTATATAAAAAAGCTATATTTATCAAAAAAATAGGCCTTATCCTTGAAGGTAACAAACCATTCTATATGAAATAAATATTTGTTACATATGATTTTGTGTACTTTTTGTTACAAACGGTACAGAAAAATAGTAAAATTTCGTCTGATTCGTAAACGCGTCCTTAACTAATAATTACCCGCTTCAATTGTAGTAGTATGATCGGCAAATCTGAGATTTGTTATTTGTTCCAAACAAACTTGCATATCATTTTGCGCTACTCTGAAGAAGTCGTCCATTTGCCAAGAGCTGACGAGCTTCCGCGTCTCGGCGAGACTCCAGAGACGGTAAGTATGTATGGAATGATCTGGAATTAAATTTATATACCTTAAAATATATACAAATATACATATGGTCACCCATCCACGGATCAACCCCGGCTAACGTTGCTTAACCAGATGGATCGATTTGCGCGGCTTGTTATTACTTTGCCAAGTGGACATCTTTACATACCGAGACTCCTTTATGCTTTGGAAAGCACGCTAAGCCGTCGGCCCCGCCTCATTCGTGGTTTTTTGACAGTCGTTACGGGTCATAGAAACCCGAAAGTCTGACAACCAGTTTTAATACGGGGTCCCGTATCACCCAGTTACTGGGTTGTGGAGGTCAGATAAGCAGTCGCTCCATGTAAAATACTAGTATTCGGCTGAATCCAGTTAGACTGAAAGCCGACCCCAAATATAGATGGGAAAAGGCTAGGCTAAGATATATAATATTATGTTGAAATAGTGGATAACCTTTGATGGATGAATTGGATGTGAAATTGTCGTCTCGAATACGTCACTCCTTTCGTAATGAATTATTAATAATTATAAATTCCAATATTAATAATTCACACATTCTTTCATACAAAATTTTTTTTCCACCTTTGACTAAACTTTTTTTATATCGCACTATATGCATAACAATGCATTATAAAAAATAAAAACAGACTGAAAATCTTGTGAATGAAATCTTTCAGTAATCCTCTTTCCTAATAACCCACACCTATTTTTAGATATATTTCTAAATATAAAGATACACTACTATATAATGTAGACTAATCAAACTGTATTTTACTACTACTAAAAATGATGCAACTACTAACATTAAAGACATTTCGAATAATACAATAAGTTACTACTAACCAAGTCTATGTAAAATGGGTATTTGCTCTACAAGCGGCAGGTCCTCCAACGGCGCTCCTAATATGTAGTCCCAGGTTACTTCGCAGTGGTTGTTGAGGGTGACTAGGTCTTGGAGCAACATCGCGAAATACGCACCCGATTGGGTTACCTATAACATAAATATAAATATAGAAGAAGAAGAAGAAGAAATATACTTTATTGTGCATAAAAATTGACAAATTACAATCAATATCTTAAAAACTAAACTTACAAAAATTAATATGCACAAAGGCGGCCTTATCGCTTTGGTAGCGATTTCTACCAGGCAACCTTGGGGTAGAGGAAATTTTTTAATAATACAAGGTAGGGTCATCAAAGAAGCAAAACAAAATTAAAATAAAGTAAGTCTTACAATTCAAATAATATTATAATAAATAACATTTAAAAACAATAAATAAATAAATAAATATTATATAACTAAATATGGCACAGAGATACATATACATTAATAATATATACATACGTATCATGTTTAACGCAATATATAATTATGTTATATGCAATATAATATAAATACATACATATTACGATTATATTAATCATTAGCTAAGTAGGTAATGGTTCATTATAAATACAAAATTTAACAATTATTAACAGCACTCAGATAGTTAACTGAAATTTCTATCACTTTCCAGGTTTAACAATTTAGGTAAAAATCTTTTACTAGTTTCTTAAAAGTGTCTAGAGTTTTAGCCTCCCTAACACTATCTGGCAAGGCGTTCCACAGAAGTATTGACTGCACAGTAAAAGTGCTATTGTAGAATGCAGTATGATGGGTAGGGATATGCAGAGTAATTGTGTTATTAGATCGCATTGCCTTATCAGAATAACGTACAGTAAACATTTCTTTAAGATATTCTGGGGCTTGAGGATTCTTAAGTACGTTGTAAAGCAACGTCAGTATTCTAGTATTCCGGCGAAGACGGATTGGCAACCACTTGAGCTTTTTACGAAAATCTGATATGTGATCGTATTTGCGCAAAGAAAATACGAATCTAATAGCTAAATTTTGGAGCCTCTCAAGCTTTGTATAGTATAAATACAATATAATTATCATCTATGTATATTTCAGCGACGATGGTCCAGTGGTGGGTGGACTCGGCCTCTTATTCGAGAGGTTCCGGGTTCGATCCTAACCCGTACGTGTATGCCTTGAAATGGTTTTTTTAAATTTCTAAGTGCACACATGAGACCATCGTTTGCTCACCGGTGAAGGAAAACATCGTGAGGAACCTGCATGCCTGATGAGATTGAAAGTCTTTGAAGGTATGTGAAGCTCACCAATCCGCATTGGGCCAGGTCATCGGTGAACTATGGCCCATTAACCCTCCTCCTCCTGATTTCGAGGAGGAGACCCGTGCCCAGCAGTGGGACATAATACGAGGGTTGATACTTTGCTTTTTATATAACTATTTTTATAATATTTTGTTCTTCGAGAAATATAATTGATCAATAGGCTGTGGTATTTCAGGGAGTTGTGCGACGGGTTAAGGACCTTTAATATTGTGAATACGATACGAAGAAATAACCGATCTCCATATACTGAAGACCAATTATTGCAACATGGAATTTTCATAGCTTAAGGACCAAGCACAGACATAGCAACCTAGGTTAGGTAGTCTGTGGGACCAAGTGATAAAAAAGTGTATGTGTGTGCAAGTCAGACACGATAGAAGTGAACTGAACTGTTACCGACAGTAGTAGTGCACCAGCTTTAGCTTCTTGCCGATAGATGGTTACATCTACATGAGCTCCCCCGCACCCCGAACCTCTAATGTGTTCTATCTCTTTCTCTAGCTGGCTGAATCCTATTAAGTTATGTGTTTGTCTCTCTCTCTCACTCTCTCTCTTGGACTTATGCTCTATTTAGAAAAGAAGACAAGTAATGACGTCATAGATTCACAAGCGTGAAGCGACCAAACAAAAAAGACATCCGTCAGTTTTTTGTTACTATTTCTAGGCTATAACTATGGCCCATTACCCTCCTCGCCTAATTTCGAGGAGGAGACCCGTGCCCAGTGGGATATATATAAGGGTTGATATTCTCTACTCTCTCTTTCTAGGAAGCGTGAGGTGAGATCCATGAATTTTTTTTTATATAATTTTTTTAATAAGCGTAAAAAATACTCACATTTGAAACATGAACAGAAAGATCCGGGTACTGTTTTAGTGAAGTTACGTTCAAATTCGTCGTTAATGTCGCTCTGAAAAGTTTTAAAAATTCGCTTTTACAAAACAAACTATTTAACTGGCAAAGGGTCATTACTCATTTGTCCTAGTTATAAGTTGAATTCTGAGCCATTTTGATTGAATGAACAATAAAAAAAGTATTAATTAGCGACATCTGCAAATAGACTTTTTTGAATAATTTACAAATAGGTATGCGTGATTCAAAATAAATATCCTGAAATTATGACGTCGCTAAGGGATTCTTAAATATTTTGTATGCGAAGCGCGCAGTTCTTCTTCAACAAACTTCAGTTCAAGCAATGGCGTAACCTGTCCTCGGGGTCCCACCCCGTATCAATATGTCGGCCATAATTTTGAAATGGCGTTTTGGTTTTAAGACTTTTATTTGCACAATATTAGACCCTTGTAATAAGTAAATTGCTCTTCTACTCGATATAAAATTTTGTTTCAAAACAATCTTCAACAAACTTCAAACAGGGATTACCCGAAATGCTTATCCCACGATGTGGAGGTGACATGGCATCCCAAAGCATCTGCCAAAATTCTTAGAGATGATAACACTAAATCCGGTGTATCTGTATACGACAAAACATTATATTAAATGTCAGACAAAAAAAATAATTAATAGTAAAGTACAAAAGTATTAAATATATTTCCTTTTTCTGGTATCCGTAAGAACTTTCTTCGAGAACTTACCACGGCACTAGATTGACGTGGTGTAAAAGCGTCCAAATATAATTATTAGTTATCTACTTTATAGTGTATAGGTTATACTAACTTTTATCACTGAATGTAGTGAATAACCACTGTCGAAGGTTTTGACAGGTTTGTGGCGATCTGAAAATAAACAACAGATACAAAATTTTCCATAAAATCCTTATTTAAAATACGCCTAATTTATCTTGAACGGATTGCAGTTTTAATAATTTTTGAGCAAGAGTGTTCAGAGCGTATTCAGAAACCCAGTGACAGTTAACCGACGTTTATCATATACATAACTTTATTGTATCAATAGCTAATGAGAGCATAACTGGAAACTTCAGAAACCGGGCATAAGTATTTGCGTGTACTTTTCTATATTAAGGGCCTGTTTCACAATCTCCAGATAAGTGCCGAATAGGCAGATAGAGTATGGAGTATCTGTCAAATATGTTGCCGATAGCCTATCCGGAACTTATCTGGAGATTGTGAAACAGGCCCTAAGTACCTTTTTACGAACTAACCTCATTGCTAACGGATAGGAGGACCACCAAAGTACGATATGCTCTAAACAGCTGCCCACATCGCCCCATAGTAAGTTCTGATAATATTCTGTCACTTTCTGAGCTGATTTCTTACTCGCGTGTACTTGACCTGTACGGATGAAATATTTAAATTTAAAGACACCTCGTTAAGTTTAAATTTAATTTAAATATAGCATTAAATGCATGAAGAATAACAGCAATTGAATAACTGCCGAAAATAAAAAATAAAATGTTTGAATATCGTACATAGGTATTTGTGCACGCTATGTTTGCCCAGCTTGCCTACTACTTCTTCCTTAAAATAAATAAAATCATTACCTGATTTAAGTTTTTTAACACCCTTGGGGCCTAGTAATGTAGGAGACAAGTTTGCTACCGTGTCTAAAAGGATTTCAATGAAAATTTCTTCACTCTGAAGAATTTCGTTTACATTTTCTAGAAAATACGATATTATTAAATCCACATGTAGTAAAAAAAAAGATTGTGTGGTTTTATTAAAACACAGTAAAAGTGAAACTTTTTGACACGGTCAGCTAATGCGGATTGTAGGCGCGCCATATTGGCCTCTGATAAGCGCCCTTCACTTTATCCCTACTCCGCGGCCGACCGTCACGCGACATGCAACACGCAGACGAAAGAGTTTGAAACGATGTAATAAAAGTTTCACTTTAAAAAAATAAAAACATTAATAAGTGTCCATTGCTATTCTTACCATCATTATTAATAAGACTATCCAATATACCTTCAGCACTCAATAATGATGTGTAGGGTACTTCAGAATCAGAGTTCTGATGGTTCAATACCTCTGTAAGTTTTTGGCAGTTTTTCATATCTATGAGACTTTGGGCCTGTCTCATTTTCCTTTTTTTACTCTTGACTATGTCTTTATCCTTTTCAATACTAAGACGTCTGGATACAGACGATGTCGGGGGCGTTATATGTTTAGTTAATGTGCTGAAACAAAATCTTTTGCTTAGACAAAAAAAACATTGTTTAAAACTACTTAAAAACAAGAATTATATTGGTGAATTGTAGCGACACAGGGCCGGAACCACCAAATGCATTGAGGCATCCCGCTGAGGTGTAAGTCTCCCCGGTATGTGGGACTCGCTGCGCCCGAAAGATGGTAAGTGGACGCAGCTCTACCCACTAAAACCCGGCGAGTGCCACCAATACCGCCTTTGGTGAGGTGCCCCCGGATCTGTTAGCAACGGGGCACCTCGACGGCTAGTCAGTCCCTCAGGGGACCGACACCACCTCCACAGAGCGGTTGCCCCGCACCACAGAACAACCCCTCCCAACGTCGAGACAGTACAATTAAGTGAGGTTTCCCGTCCTCACCCCTTGCCCCCTGCTCTTTTGGCCTCCCTCCTTATAAGAGGGGTATTCGCGTCCAAGGTGCTGGGCTCACCCTGGGCTACTGAGCCCCACCGCCACAACAAGGCCTAAACTGTGGTGTGGGTACTGTACATAACCTCTCTCAATGCAAAGAAATCTCAATTTCAACGAACATAGACTTACTGATAGATCTGCAGACTCTCCGCGGTGCTGGACCCCGAGTCACTGTCGTCGTTGGTGCCGGGTTTGTACATTTTCACTAAACAATTTATCAGACGATGGCAATTTACCTCCGTACGACTTTTGGAAAGCACCTACAAAAGTGATAATAGTTTGTCTAATAATAATAATATGTTGGGACTCACACACGACCACCCGATCCCAAACTTGGCAAAGTATTATGGCTAGTAGACAACTGATACATATTTCTAAATACCTACATATATAATATTATTAATAAATTACGCCCAGACACAAAACAAATGATCATGCTCATCAGACAAACATTTGTCCTGGGTGGAAATAGAACCCACGACCTTCTGGTTTAGCAGTCAGGGTCACTAACCAAAAGGTCAGGTAAACGACTAAGGAAAAAGTATTGTGAAAATAAAAAAACATATTTAAATATTTTCCGATCTATTCTCTTAACTACTTAGTAAGTAGTACTTACTATACCTACTTTGGGTAAGTCATCAGCTAACCACCAAATCACACATTTTCCATGTTCTTACGGGTTTTAAGCTCCCGACACGGAAACAAGCATATATGTCTATCTTGTCATAGTGAAATGCATGTACCGATTTTGTTTAGTTATTATTATTTTTTTGAATAGTGGATTGATTGCTTTTATGATTTCTAGTAGTTAAAATAGTGGAATATCCACATTAGTCGATTATGGCAATGATCACATAATTAATTAGTTTTAGGGCCTGTTTCACCACTTCCTGATAAGTGCCGGATAGGCTATCTGCAACATATTTAACAGATACTCCATACTCTATCTGCTGGATACCTGGTGGATAGCCTATTCGGCACTTATCAGGAAGTGATGAAACAGGCCCTTAGATTATTATATTATGTTTACTATACATACATAATGGCCTATAAAAACTAGCAATTGAATAGCTAAGTAGGTAAGTAATAGGTAGCTATACATGTATAGCTACCTCTTTATTTAGAAAGCTTTTATATTGTTTATTGCCTACCTTTAGTTTATTACTTACCTACTTAGCTATTCAATTGCTAGTTTTTATAGGCCATTATGTATGTATAGTAAACATAATATAATAATCTAAGGGCCTGTTTCATCACTTCCTGATAAGTGCCGAATAGGCTATCCACCAGGTATCCAGCAGATAGAGTATGGAGTATCTGTTAAATATGTTGCAGATAGCCTATCCGGCACTTATCAGGAAGTGGTGAAACAGGCCCTAAAACTAATTAATTTATAATGTGTCATAGATATTTTCTAACATCATAGGAAACGAATCAGTAGGAAACGAAGGTAACACTAGAATATATTTATATTATGATTTATGTAATTTGTTTTTAAATATCAAATATACAATAATAAATTGTTAAAAAAATAATAATGCATAAGGCACGAGAGCCGGCGGTTTTAGGTTTTAATTTTATTGAAATGTGAAATCAAATTCAAATAAAAAAGATATACTAACGAAACTAAATAGGAAAACACGTTAATAAAAATTTTCCCAATAGATTTCCATTCCAAAGATGTCCATATTTTTTTCTAATTATTCTGAACCCGATATTCATACTTCGAAATTTTCAGAAACAATAGTAATGGAACTTTAGAACGAACTGGGAAAAATCCTTAGATCATTAATATGTCTAGATAGACTGTCGCGCTGAAAACACGTCCAAAAAAATAGCGTCCAACTGTTGGCCACTAAATGCTTTCTCCGTGTTTAGTATCAGTCCCGCTGTCATCGAATACGCATGAATTGCTACGCACTATTATTTTTATTTATAATGACGGTTTGTGTGGTAAAAGTGCGCCGAAATTATAAAGGATCATCAAGCTGAATAGGGGAAATGAAATATTTTGAAAATAAAATATTTTTGTTCGCCATATTGCATGAGACGCCATTGGCCGTGGCCGCCGTTGGTGTGTGTGTTGCCACATTCATGGACTCAGAAGATTTTTTCAAATCAGGAAAACAAATAAACAGTTGAATCTTTCTTATTTATAGTTATGTATTAGTATAGATTAAAAATTCATCCGATCTTTTCGTTCGTCCTCGTCATTTCTTCGTCATTCGTTTCAAAATTCCAAGTAGCACTGTATTTGCCTATAAAGCTAAATATTGTAATACTAATTTAATTAACTTGATTTAATACAACATTCACATACACACACAAATGCGTTAGATTAAAGTAGAGTAGTAAAGTGCTTTTTATTAGATTACCTATATAAGAAAGTATATATAGTATTTTATAAAAATAATAGTGTTACTACACACAGACACATAGACGTTTAGTGTAAAACACCGTGTGGCCAGTTTTCTTTGTTTTGATTGTAGGACGACACTCCATCTAGACATATTGATAATCTAAGAAAAAATCATGTTATTTACCCCACAATGGGACAACGCATCGGCGAACTTTGGCCTAAGACCCTCGTCCCGCGATTTCGAAGAGGTAACCCGCGCTTAGCAATGACATATTATATGGATTGATACTTTACTTTTTGTAAATTAAGATATACCATCGAAGCTATTTGAAATGGACGGTGTGAGCGAGGAAATTATTTTCAAGTGCCTCCTCTTAATGGGTTGTTATATTACTAAAAATACTTTTTAGGAAACCTAGCGTGTCTACTAAAATTATATTAGAAACGCATCACTAAATAATACAGTCCACCTATCGCTTACGCTTCTCACTTCTTACCTTCGACCTCGGTAGGTACGAATTCGATCTTATATAAAGACGCAATATATTTCATTAATTTTGTGTACGCTAAAGCTGCAAGCTAAATATATAGAATAAAATATATGTAGGTTTTATTTTATTATGCAAAAATGCGGCAATATTATTGTGTATTTCTTATATTGAAATGTGTTTACACAAGTGAAATACGCCCCTCGACATTGGTTGAGACGAAACAAGGTTTGATAAGAGGACTCCAAGCTGAAGATGGAGACTATTCTATGTATCTTGGAATCCCATATGCTAATATTGATGAAAAAAAACCATTCTTAGTGAGTATTATTCTTTACATGCTTTTTATTAGCATCACCTAAATGTATGTTTTTAACCGAATCCTTTTGGTCAGATTTCTTTTTTTCAAACTTTGTAGGTCTATCGAAGACCGATGACAACACACTAATTTGATGTAGATTATTCTATTTTTAAATTTGAAAGCGCGTTTTTGGAACGAAGTTCCTTACGGCAGGCTTGGAGGGGATAGGGATTTTGCTGCGCGACCGAACTGAAAAAAATGTGATAGTAAAACCGTAAAAAAAAGTGCGTGGAATAAAAAGCGTTAAATGAGACGTGCGCAGGCGCGACAGTAGCATACACAAGCGAATAGTGTATAATACCTTTCATTTTTGCCAAAGGAACTTCGTGTCCCACGACACCACATTTCTTTTTTATATTTCTTTTAACTATTAATTATGTAGTTCGGTTTTCTATAAAAAGAGTGTTTTCTTTTAAGTTTGAAGAACGTTCTTCACCCCTTATAAAAAATTTTGATAGTAATAATTTTTGTAGTCTTCAAATGTTTTATATTTCTAGAGAAAATTAAATCTCTGATGGTCTTTTTAACATTTGTGAAGGTTTTTAATTATTATGAGTATAATATTATGTTTCCCAAGCAATTATTGTTTTATGTTTTTTTTTAAATATTTATAGTATCTCTACAAAAAATAATAATTACTCAAATTATTTCCGCTATAAGAGATCATTATGTTGCGTAAATCCAGAGTAGATCAAGTTACACACAAGTGTGTTCACGTTGAAATAACGAGTTTTGTTTTATTTATTTATGTTACAATTATTTGTATAAGTTGCTCTCTTTTACGGTTTCATTCGATCAAATGCAAACTATCCTCATATACAAGTTGCCTTTAGAATTCATAATAAATCGGCCTGTGCCGGACAGAAAAATGTACAGTACCCGGCAATAAATATTGCACATCGACCTTTGGAAAGAGACAATCGCCTAATTTCGGCTTCATAGAGCGTTATCTCTGTCGTACGAAATACAAACAATCCGGTATCTTTTAGGAGCTGTAAAACAATTATGATTTGCTTCTTTTAATAATTATCTTTATTATTTTTATAAAATACACCAATTTTTCTATAAGTGATGGCTTTAGATTGGGATGAAATAAAATAAAAAAGCTATTGTAATAAAAAAAAAATCGAATTCTCAATTACTTCCATTTCACTATCTGTGCTCTCAAAGAGGTCAATATCACTGTCGCTGTCAACCGTATTTATCACTAGTCTATCAGTGTAATTGTCTTTGTTGAATGCTTCTATATTCATTCTCACATTTGATTGCATGATCGCAAACCTTTTTCCACTCTTCAGCCCTGATCATATTTACTTTTTCAGTCAATAATGTTTTTACTGTAGTTAAATTCATACCCACATTTCTAGAAGCTACATAGCCTTTCAGTGGAGACCATATATTTTCGATTGTATTAAAATCCGGATGATATAGTAGCAATCGCAACACAGTGTAGCCATGTTCGGCTAGTAATTTGTCCACGGAAAACTCTGTATACCTCTCCCTGTGCTGACATTAATAACGTAAATCTGGGTTTTTTGTTAATTTTGGATCAACTGGAATTTCGTGTCTGTTTAACCAGTTGATCATTTCCTGTTTAATGGTGTTTGAGTTGGGGGTCTTTCAACATATTTGTTGTGATAGGGTGCGTTGTCGATAACTAGAACAGAACCATTGGGTATATTTAGGATTAATTGATAAACCAGCCATTTTTCGTAGTTATCGTTATTCATTTCATTGTGATAGTCACCTGTAGTGTCCGTGAATTTATACATTAGAAAGGCACCGGCATTTCCCGCATGAACTACTATCAAACGTTGACCTTTTGAAATTAGTTTTTTTACTCCTTTTTTCTTATCATCACTCCAAGATTTCCCTTTAGTGTGGGATGTATGTATGTAAGTCTCATCCATGTAGACGGTATTTTTTCCAGATTCGCGAAATTTGCGTATTTCATCGAGGTATTCCATTCGTTTGTAACTTACATCGTACTTTTCCATTAGAACTTTTCGATTATCCATTTTAGTGAACCGAAATCCCATCTCGTGAAGTATTTTCCTCAACGTCTTTTCAGATCCATTGTAATTAATTGCTTCAGATAATTTAGCTTTTAATGATTTTATTGTTGGCAGTTCATTAAATCGTAAGTGAAAATCATACACCATTCTTCGAACAACATCATAATCAAAACCATCCATACCCAAACGAAATTGCTTTTTTGGTCCCCCTTTTTTTGGAGTGCTAAACTTAATTTCAGTAGAATGTGTTTCAATACTGACTTCGTTTAATATATTGTTCAAAGTTCTTCTTGAAATTCCAATGGCATTTGCAACTCGCTCTTGAACCTTCTTAAAATAACAACGTACATTTTCATATTTTTCTAATTTGTTAGCTTTGGTTACAAAATATTTATAAACATTGTAGATAATTTCGCGTGACTGACCTTGTAAAGGTTTTCCTCTTTTCCCTAAAGTTGTCATAGTACAACCTTAGATTATTTAAATTTGGGGGTATTAACAACTCTATATATATATTTTAATCTGGACGCGACCGCATTCTATCGCATTTGAACAACGACTGACAAAACGTCACATAGGTAGTGTGCGACAGAGATAACGCTCTACGAAGCCGAAATTAGGCGATTGTCTCTTTCCAAACGTCGATGTGCAATATTTATTGCCGGGTACTGTTTTAAAATTTTGACATCACCGCACCAAGGCGCCGACAGGCTGTCGCAGGCTCAAATACCAGCAGATAATTAATATGATGAACATAGATGTCCGCACTGAGTAATGGATGTGTACAGTTAAATTTATTTCTGTTCCTCGTACCCGTTACACTAGGTTACCGTGGTGATTATTGAATAATATTTATTTATTTATTAAAATATCATTCATCACAAAAAAGTTTCTGTGTGGATGTGTATTAAATATGTGTATTGTATAATAAAAATCTGAAATATAATTATTAATATAAAAAGTATTACATATTAATATATTACTAGCTTTTGCCCGCAAAATAAGTAACTTTTCTGGTTGATTTTTACACCTTGTGTCCGAAAAACCCAAAATATCTTACGGAACCCTATTTTTTTCCAGAATAAAATTTAGCCTATGTTACTCGTGGATAATTTAGCTTTCGAAAGGTGAAAGAATTTTTGAAATCGGCCTAGTACTTTTTGAGCCTATTCATTACAACCAAACAAACAAACAAAGTTTTCCTCTTTATAATATTAGTGTAGATGTAGATGAAAGTATTTCCGTTGTCTGGTACCAGTAACACAAGTCTCTTTGATAACTTAGCACGGGACCAAATTGACGTGGTGTAAAAGCGTCCATAGATATATATTATTATCCTTTAACCGTCCACTGCCAAATTAGGCATCCCCCTAAAATCTAAATGAACCTCAAGATGACCCATCCCTTGCCTCTCGCATCTAACACGAATAAAAAAAATAGCACATATTCTTCCAAAATATCGAATTATAATAAAACAAGCCCCGAGAAAATCCGTAAACGGGATTTTCTCGGGGCTTGTCCAGATTTTTACATGCCTGACGTTTTGGGCTAGGATTTGGGCAATAGCTTACAGCAACCGTGGTGATAGAAGGACTGAATGGTTGCTGTACTAAATAGAAACAGCCGCAGAAATAAGCCGCGATAAAACACGTAAAAAATATTTCATTATAGAATGTGGTGTCGTGGGACACCAGGTAGGAACGAAGTTCCTTCGGCTAAAAATATATAAATAAATAAATATCTTACGTAACCCCTTTTATTCATATCTAGCTGTTACCCGCAGCTTCGCCCGCGTGAACTTAGGTATTACGGATTTATCATGTCTGATGATGATCATTTTCTCTTTAAATAATTACTAAGTTTTTGTATTAAAATGTATATAATATGTATGTTATCTTGAACTATGTGTCTTTATACATAATAATATATCCCTTCGCAGACTTTCTGTACGCATATTTAGGATACTATTATTATAATATATTCCACCATACGTTGATCATAATATTACGTCTACCAGAGTTAATACACTACGGCCTTAGACACCAGACAACCGCCAGTTCGAATCGTGGCAACACGATTTATTTTCTTGTGCCTTATTTTGATTTTGCCACATCTCCTAAAGTATTCATTTAATTTGCATTATGTAAAGGGGATAATAATCTTCATGAAGTGCTGAAGCTAATTAACTGATTTAAAATGATAAGAATTCATACCGTATTTGTGTAAATAACTTTCAAATTATCGCGTTATAATTGCTAATTTTTAAAGTATTAAATCGATATACATAGTATGATATCTCTAAGAGATAGACATATGCCATCACGGACTTTTTTGTAGACCTATTTAAGATATACAATTCCACCATACATTATTTTGTTATATCTCAAAGGGTTTAAGGCAGCGTTTTCGTTGAAAACTCCCAGGCGGCCAATTTTTTTCCGACACCTCCAACAATTATTGTTATATCTTATAATAAAAACTTAATAAATTATATACATAATCCTCTTGAATTGTCCTATCTATTAAAAAAAAGATATTATACACTACTCGCTTGTGTATGCGACTGTCGCGCCTGCGCACGTCTCATTTAACGCTTTTTAATTCCACGCACAAAATCTTACGGTTTTACTATCACATTTTTTTCGGTTTGGTCGCGCAGCAAAATCCCTATCCCCTCCAAGCTTGCCGTAAGGAACTTCGTTCCAATAAGTGAATTTTACCTATTAGAAAACAATAGACTATATAAGGCTTATGGGAACTTATAATATGATAGGACACATTTAATTCTATAGCATTTTTTCAGGATGCAACGCCCCATCCACCGTTTAATACTGTTTTCGAAGCCTATGATGATTCATCGAAATGCCCTCAGCAGGATGAGTTTACTAGGGAGTATGTGGGAAACTTTGATTGTCTACGCCTGAATATTTACGTTCCTAATACTCTTGTTCCTGGTGAAAAATTATCTGTTCTCGTTTGGATACACGGCGGTGGCTTTAGGCAAGGAAACGGTGGTAGATTTTTATATGGACCAAAATATTTAATGAGACACAATATAATTTTCGTAACGATGAATTATAGACAGGGCGCATATGGATTTCTGTGTCTCGACGTCCCTGAAATACCTGGTAATCAAGGCTTGAAGGACCAAGTGTTAGCGTTACGATGGATAAGAAACAACATCGAATCATTTGGAGGTGACTCTCAACGGATCACAGTCATGGGAGAGAGTACTGGGTCTGTATTAGTTGAATTCCATATTTTATCCAATAATGAAAAACTTTTCGACGCGGCGATTTTGCAGAGCGGCTCCGTATATTATCCATGGGTAATATTGACAGTGGAAAAGGCAAAAGAAATTTCATTTTATATAAGTGAACAATTGGGCTTTAAAAGTAACAATACTGCAGAAGTAGCTAAGTTCTTAACAAAGACTGATCCTAAAACTGTTGTTGACGCTTTTTTTGCTTTGGGCCCAAAATATGGTATATGCATTGAGAAGAGATTTGAAAACGTTACCTCATTTTTGACTTCACATCCAGAAACTTTGTCTGTCACTAACAATAAGCCGATACCAATTCTCGGGGGATTTAACAGCAGAGAAGAACTGGTGCATTACACAGATACACCACACACCGTTCTTATTGAAACGGTTTTTAAAGACTGTTTGGAAACACTCTTCCACATTGATAACGATGAAATGGTTGACTTAGTGCGTAAATACTATATAGGCGATGAAGAAATATCGCCCAATGTTAAAGATGGACTGATCGACTTCATGTCAGACTGTTATAATAATTATCCGATGCAAAGATATCTTTTGCAGCAAATGAAAGAAGGTGCTCCAAAAGTTTACCAATACTTATTTTCATACAACGGTACGAGAAATTTTGTTAAGAAAAGATTCAATGTAACCGATCTTGGCGCCTCTCATGCTGACGAGATTGGTTATTTGTTCGATTTATCTTACGATAAAGATGTTACTCCTGAAGATCAGTTGATCATAGACAGGATCACTACTCTATGGACCAATTTTGCTAAATATTGGTAAGATATCATATCTATACTTTAAGTTTAAATTTTAACAACAAAAAAAACTATTATTATCTTATTATTACTTATTACTATTATAGTTAAAATAATATGTTACTTAGCCTAAGGCCTTAAATGCATCGTCCGTTCCTGAGTTCAGTTAAACCTGGTTGATTAGGATCTTAAAGGACCAAAGATATTGTATCATTTAAAAATCCAGTTTTCCAAATCGACAGGTTTGAAATTAGTTGCCTCATTTACCGATGCCAAACAAAATACGTGCGAAAGTAATTAAAAGTTTACAAACAAACATTTTGAAATCTCTTCCAACCCGATAATTGTCTCACTTAAGAGGAAATTGAGCAAGAAAGTCCCAAAAGATCGTGATCGAAATTGAAAAAGTCCCATTAACAGAGTTACCTCGATGAACAAGTGTCGGATTACTCATTGTGTAACTCATTACAATTCCCAATAATAGAGCATTTTCACCCAGGTTCCAATTATCCAGGTTTTACTGTAAAGTTGTGAGTGGTATCTATATACCCAGCATAGCGAAAGCATGTAATTATTCCAATTGAAAAAAATCACAGTCCTATTTTTTTAAATAATAATTGTAGCTTACATTTAAGTATGCTTTTTGATTTTAGGAATCCAACTCCAGAGACAACAGACTTAATTCCTGTTCAATGGAATCCTATCACTGAGAAAAAAATTAATTATCTCAATATAGACTTGGAGATGTCACTGAAATCCAGACCATTGCATTCCAGGCTAGCATTTTGGGATTTATATTATAAGACTTATGAAAAAAATAAAATCGGGCGTGATAATAATCATTTATGATGACGAAGTAATAAAATGAACAACACGACTGCGAAAAATGGTATTGTATAGGACATTTTCAGAATGGGTCTACCAAGATACTGCAGTGCGTTTGGCATGTTTGCAGAAGCTCGCACCGACAGTTTTAGTGCGATCCTGCGGAAAAGAACCGCTTACATAATGTGACGTGTCAGGCACCAGCAGTATTCTGAAAGTGTTAGTTGATCGTTTCGAGAGTCCAGTCTGGAGACAAAGGAAGAAGGACGAAGACGCATGTCTCTATGTTAAAATTAATATGATAAATTAAATAAGATAAGTAGTTATTTATATTTTAAAATTTAGAAATATCTACCAGTCACTATATTATATAGTTTATAAGTTCCTTATAAAACTATGTTAACGCTGTATTATGCACTAGCAGAATCATATATACAATACGGCCTTAGTAGTTATGATCGAACTTATAAAACTTACTTAGACTATATATATAAATTACAACTTAAAATTTTGAAAACCATGGTCCCTCCTAAAATAAAAAATCAGTTTGTCAATGATGAAAATGGTATATTTAAATACTGTTAAATTATTCCGATTCATTTACAAATACATTACGCACTCCTCAAAGAAAACTATTTTAATGATACTCTTTTAAAATTAATTGATCACCCTGTGCATACCCGAGCTATGTCGAGAAACCAATTGACTACACTGAGCGCAAACAATGTATACGGACAACGTACGACTGCATATCTTGTGCCTCGGCTTATAAACAGTTTACCTCTCGAAGTACGACAAAGTATAACACCTACAAATATCAAAACTATATTAAAAAAACACTTTACAGAAAATAGCCGCTTGGCTCCTGAATTTAAACTTTAGCGCGTACATATTGGAATATAACTATATTATGTATCATATAATGAATTTAAAGCCACTATGTTGTACTTAAATAACACAATATGATTTAACTAATGGTGTAGATTAAGTTTAGCACTTGTTTAAACCCTATGTGGTTTTTTGTTGCTAGTTATATTTTTTGTTGTATTTTATTGCTTTATTTGATAAATAAATAAAAAAAAAAAAAAAAAGTATTTTTGTAACTAACGAAATATGGATTGCAAAATCTGAAATAAATGTATTATTATTATTATATGCATTAATGGATGGGCAGTTTGCCAGACGTAGTGGTAAGTAACTACTCGGTCGCTACTAATAGTCCGGGAGCCAGTAACAGGTCTTCATGACCAAGTTCCTCTCAAGCGATATTTAGTGAAATGCATCAGTACATAGTATCATAAAGCCTCGTGAACGTCAGCTGGCGCGCGGTTGAGAGGATGAGCGGTGGGAGCCCCCCACGCATGAAGAAAAAAAATCAGTCATTGCCTTTCAGTTCAAATATTTGATAAATTGTAGTTAACCCAATATCTCAACGAAAAAAAATAATCAGCTGGTTATGACATGGTACATTGTACGTCAGCTGGTGACTCGAACATGAATTTTTTTTTCCACTTTCAGTGGAGTGGTTTATCTGGATGATAGCTTTATATATGCTTACATAATATGCTTACATATATTAATCAATCACCGCTCCAGTCCTGAATCGCTCTATCGTAATTGGACACAAGACCTGCAACTATGATATACATCACAATATGACACGATAACAATATCACCTCACTCTGTCGGAGATCTAAAACCTTATGGAACCTGTGGTAGACTCAATTGACGTTCAAAAAGATACTTTGATGGTACTATTTTGAATAAGAAATTTTGAATTTGACTTAGACCTTGGGGCATTTTATTATACATCCCACAAGGGCATATTATTTACCATATAGATAACTAGCTGTTGCCCGCAGCTTTGCCTGCGTTAACTAAGATTTACAGACTCAAGTAGCGCTCCTGGTCTTGATGGTGTGTGTAATAGTCTCCTAAAGGCAATTGTTGACATCGTATCGGAACCACTGGCTGCACTTTTCAACCTGAGTATGGAGTCGGGATTGTTCCCACGCCATTGGAAGGCGGCTGCGATCGTGCCAATTCACAAAGGGGGATCCACGGATGTGCCGAGTAATTATCGACCCATATCTCTGCTGGGAGCTTATTCCAAATTACTCGAGCGAATCGTTAGCAAACGGCTCGTCCACTTCCTTGAGAGTAATCAACTCCTAGGAGATATCCAATTTGGCTTTCGCCAAGGTAAATCCACGGAGGATGCGGTAAATCATCTAACTGATACCATTGTATCTCACTTGGATGAAGGCAGATGTTGCATAGGCGTCTTTCTGGACCTTGCAAGGGCCTTTGACACGGTCTCGATTCCCATACTGCTAAGGAAGATGGAGATGTTGGGTATACGGGGCACTGCATTGGACTGGTTCTCCAATTACTTGACGGGTAGAACTCATCGGGTCAAAATTGGTAATAAAATTAGTGATTCTAAACCTGTTTCATTTGGCGTACCACAGGGCAGCATATTGGGTCCTACGCTATTCGTAGTGTACATGAATGACATTACATCGCTTGAACTTCAAAACGGTAACGTATTGTGTTACGCTGATGATACAGCCCTGATCTTTCACGGTGACTCGTGGCAGCAGGTACGGAATATGGCGATTTTGGGGCTTCACCGCATATCCCTGTGGCTAAACAATAATTTACTCACTCTGAATGCAGATAAAACCAAATTTATTAATTTTTATAAAACGGCTTCATCCCGGCCCCCGGGATATCTTAAGCAACTAAAAGTTCATAAAAAGTCATGTGAGTGTCAAGGCAACTCACATATTTCGGACTGCAAATGTGGATCTATAACCAATGTATGTTCACTCAGATATCTAGGAGTCATAATAGACGAGAATCTTAATTTTAAAAATCACATTTCTGTAACAGCAGGCAGGGTTCGTAAGCTTATATACACAATGAAACTGTTAAGGGAGGTCGCCGACCCTCAGCTACTTAGAATGGTGTACCTGGCACTCTGTCAGTCTATATTGAGCTATTGTATACTCGCGTGGGGTGGTTCTGCTAAATCTAACTTAATACTGTTGGAACGAGCACAAAGAGCGGTTTTGAAAGTATCCCTGCGTCGACCCCGACGGTACCCCACTTCCGATCTCTTCAGGGAAGCTCAAGTCCTGAGTGTTCGGAGGCTTTTCCTAATGCGAGCTACCATATATGTCCACATGCAGAGTTTAAGATCAATAGAGCACGCTGAAAGAATTCACAAGCGAATATACAAAATACCCAAAATTCGTGTTAAAACGGCCTTTGCAAAGCGATTTGCCAGGTTTCTTCTTCCGCACATATACAATAGATTATCAAAGTTCTGTGACTTGAGGCACAGATCTATTAATGAAGCTAAAAGTCAGTTGCAGAGGCTTTTGTTATCCTGGGACTATGAAGAATCGGAGAAGATAATTCGGGATTAGGTAATAATAATAATTCTGCTCGTGCTCACATAACACACTCTCTCTCTCACACACACAAACACACACACACACACACACACACACACACACACACACACACACACACACTATGTGTACTAACTAGTGTATTTGTTATCTTCATAGGCCGCACTGTCACTGGTAATAATTATTTGTGTATTGAATCCCACGATACAGGCACTGCCTAGTGTGGGAATCACTGTTCCTTCTGTGTAACGTGTATTTCTTTTGGCTAAATAAACTATTTTGTTGTTGTTGTTGTTGTTGTTGTTACAACGGGATCTTAGTACGCGAAATAACATTTTTTACACCTTGTGTCCGAAAAACCAAAATATCTTACGGAACCCTATTTTTATCAGAATAAAATTTAGCCTATGTTACACGTTGATAATGTAGCTTCCGAATGGTGAAACAATTTTTGAAAACGGTCCAGTACTTTTTGAGCCTATTCATTACAAACATACAAACATACAAAAATAGGTGCAAATCTTTCCTCTTTATAATATTAGTATAGATTAGTATAGATGGAGCCTAATTATATTATAATCATTATTATTTTTTTGTGTTAATTGATAATATTATTTACTTAAATGAGTTTACGATTGCGGAAAATATGTGTAATGAGAAGTAATAATTCTTAATAATGTCACTACCAAGACTTATTACAAAAAACTATTAAAATTACATAAATTAGATATTGAGTTTCATTTAGTAGGTATAATAAGACACAGTTAACCATTAAAGTATATTTAATGGTTAAAACAGTAACAAAAAGAAATAAAAAATTTCAATAGCACTCTCATTAACAGTGATTATGTTTGTTTTACGTGTAATTATTATTTCCTGAAATAATAATAACTATTCATATAAACAATCAAGTCACAAAAAAGTTATTAAAATATAAAGGTATTCATTTAATCGTGTTGATGTAATTCTTTTACCAGTAGAGCAAACCGTAACGCTGTTTCGTGCGTCTGGATTAGTCTGGACTCTGGGTGGACCATGACATGTAAGGTGGGGTACCAGGGACATAGCATCCGCGCTAATCAGCCGTATGACGTATCAATGATACGTGCTACACGGGCCCCAAGGCATACATACAGGGCTGCTCTAGGGCTGCCTACAACCATTCACCATCCTCCTTGCATCGTTTGCCCCTTCTTCATTAAAGAAGAGGGGGCAAACGGTTCAACTGGTGGTAAGCGGCGATATCTATAGGCACCCGTTATATCAGCTTTTATCCGTCCACTGCTGATCATAGGTCTCCCTCAATAAACGCCAACACGACCGATCCCCTGCCACTCGCATCCAACGCGGACCGGCCACTGCACGGAGATCGTCTTCCCACCTGGATAATGGCCGACCAAGTTCGTCTACCTAAACGCGGCCTCCACTCTTAAACCTTATTGGCCCATCTTAAAATAAATGAGTATGATTTTTCTTGAAGGTACCTAAGTAGTAGTATTACCACAGTGTAGATATCAACGAAAACGCTGCTTAAATCCTTTGAGCTATAACAAAATAATGTATGGTGGAATTGTGTATCTTAAATAGGACTACCTACAAAAAAGTCCGCGATGGCATATGTCTATCTCTTAGAGATATCATACTATATCCATTTAATACTTTAAAAATTAGTAATTGTAACGCGATAATTTGAAAGTTATTTACACAAATACGGTATGAATCCTTATCATTTTAAATCAGTTAGTTGGCTTGAGCACTTCATTTGGGAAAATGAAGGAAGGAAAGGAAAGGGAAAATATGATTCCCCTTTACATCATGCAAATTAAATGAATACTTTAGGAGATATGGCAAAATCAAAATAATACTGATAGACGATAGTGCTCCAACGAACACGTCTAGACAGAGAGGCGCGATAGCGAGCCCAAGCTGCCATATACGTGTCCCAAACGAGTGTATGGCATCTTGTGCTCGCTAACGCGCCTTTCTGTCTAGACGTGTTCGTTGGACCACTGTATATAATACACAAGAAAATAAATCGTGTTGCTGTGATTCCAACGGGGTATCTAAGTTTACGCGGGCGAAGCTGCGGGTAACAGCTAGTATTTTAATATAATATACTTACTTATATTAATTGAAATGTCTTACCTGAACAATTTTCGTAAGCGTTATAGCTTTCGTTTCGCTAATCGTATTTGGATACGTGTTGCTGCAAGTATTAAATTTAGCGATGAATTTCTTATGACTTAACCCAAGTAGTTGATTGTAAATGTCGACTAAACTGAAATGGAAAAATCGAGAATGAAATGGAACCTATATATATATATACCTGGCCATATTATTGCCAGCCTACACTGCCAATATGCTAATAATTAAAAAAAACATATAAAGATGGCGTTTAGGTCCAAAACGAAAACTAAGAGGCATACTCTGATAGGTATAGGTTAGGTAATAACTTTTTGAAATATTCAAAAATATTTTACAGACATATTTTTGAACAAGCAGCGTCCCGCGGTTCCACTCGCGTATTTCCCATCCCCGTGGGAGTACGGGGATAAATTGTAGCCTATGTGTTATTCTGATGTGTAAGCTATATTATTGTAAAGTTTCATTAAAATCCATTCAGTAGTTTTGACGTGAAACAGTAACATACATCCATACTTACAAACTTTCGCATTTATAATATTAGTAGGATATTTCATACATATAGCGTTTTTATTTTATTTTTAACCAATAAAACCTTAAATCATTACGTACATTTGTATTTAGATTTAACATTACCTTAAACATGATTCTAACATTTTTCTGGAATCTTCTCTATGCAAGCAGATTGATAGGATTGTCACGATTAGGCTGTGTATAGACTGTAGCATTATGAATCGTTTACTGCAAAGCTTATCATAAATTCGATCGTGTTTACTTAATATTAGTCCATCATTCTTTTTCAAGCGAGCCAATCTAGGATGGAGCTTATAAAATGATTTAACTACTTTGGATAAATATTCAATTATTTGATCGAGTATCTGAAACAATTATATATTTGAGTTTATTGAAAGCAGTGACTTGTAAGGCTGGGCCGATTTTGACGGGACTTTCACTGGCAGATAGCTGATGTCATAGGAAATAACTAAGGCTATGAAAATAATCATAATCAATCTGGATATGGCTGGCTATATGATAATGTAAAATATTAAGTACCTGTATATTAACTAATTCCATGATATACTTTCGATTTGTGAACGAATGACTATGCTTTTTACTTTCGCTTCCATTCCATTTGCTATCCGCTGCTAATATGACTTTTGTTATAGCAAAACATACGATTTCCATCTCTGTGCAGTGGTTGAAAAGTTCCTCTTCGTCTGCAGTTTCTTCGCTTACCCATTTCTTGCTACTCACTTTGGACATTGTAAATATATTGGTAAATTTGTTGCTAACTACGAGTCATGGTGTCGACTGAGGTATGACAAATTTTGTGCAAGAAATCGATCTGTGGCGACGTCCGTGCCTGGTACAACCAGTGCCGGATTAAGCAAGCGAGGGGCCCGTAGCAAATTCTTTCAAAATACCCTTATCCTGCTATAGGTTCTTAAGTATAAAGTGGTAAAAATACAATTCAATACTCATTTACGTTTAATTGTTTTCTATTATAGGTTACAATTTTGTGAGTAATTAATAGAAAGAAATACGGGTAGACTAGTCGAGAATTGAGTTTTATAGGTGGAGTACTTGCACATACGGCAGAGTTTATGTAAAGCTTTTCCGTTTATCGTCTGAAATTATTTACACCTAGGAAATAGTCTGATACCGATTACCAGAACCTGACCTAAAACTTTTCATGTCTTTTTGACATCAAAAAAATTTAACAGACCATATCTTAATAAGTTTCAAAAAATTACACTCCCTCCTTTAGCGCGGGGCCCGTAGCAATTGCTACTCTTGCTTAATGGTTAATCCGGCACTGGGTACAACTGTAACTTCAAGATCGCTTAATCGCTGTGGAATGAGCTTTGAATGTTTTATGCTTATCAACCTCGACCTTGTGTTTTACTTTTAGGGCCCATGTTAAACTGTTACAAAAAGTAATAGAGCACCAAAATCAACCTTACAATGTTTATGGATTGTGCACAGGATTTTGTAAGTAAAATGTCTATGTATTTTATGTCGTCTATCGTTAATGTGTTTCTACACGAAGAAACCGTTTCAGGGTTCCGTAACAACGCTGAATATATCATATGCATTTCAATATACAAGTATGTTTAATAAGCTGCTAAAAGGAGGACATCATAATGGAAAGGTAATTAGTATAAAGTATGTATTAGCAGGTACTGCTAAAGTACACGCGCGTGGTGGTGGAAGGTGACTTCGCGAATTAAAATCTTGTGTTACAAAGCTATTGGTAAAGTGACTATTGTGATAATATAAAACGTGTAAAAAGCATTGACCGCTTACTAACTTATATTCGTCGGCCAATTCGATTGGAATCAGTCGAGTGTTTATTTGCCCGTGTAGGTATCGAGTTTTTACACGTTGTCACGTCAAAGGCCTCAGTAGCGTTCATTAAGGGAGGCCTTTGTTCAGCAGTGGACGGATAAAGGCTGATGATGATGAATGTGGGACAGTTCTGCCACGCAAGGTCTGCCGCTATCTGCAATGCAGGTTACTTTGTAAATGCAAATAAATAACTTGTGGTATCATAAATCACGGCGAACCCTCCTTCTGTCCTCGACATATCGATTACCTTACCCTACTCACATTACATGGTCGACTCACGATCGTATTTTCAAGAATTTTTCATGTCAAAGGAAACTAAAAGGAATATTTCGAGTAATATCAAGTAAAGAGAAATATGCATTCCATTCATATCACACGAAACATCGTTTCAACTTTCCAAATGTGTCATCTAATGTGAAAAGTAAAAGTGCATAGATATTAAGGAAGACTTTAGAACTTCCAAGCGAATAAATTGTTAAAGTTACGTTTTAAGGTTTGTGCTCATTATATGGGATCGTAGCTGGCGGAGCGGGCCGCATCGCAAGCAACAAAAATCTGCTACGAAATTTGCGTATGTGCTGCAGCCTGCAAACTAGCAGTGTGCCATAATTCATATTATATTAAATATTTAATACATTACTAACAATATTAGTGCAGTTTCGGAGCTGCGGCCCGACATAATCTGCGCAAACCCTTATGACCCAATACACACTTTATTTGTTATTTAGGTACGTGTTTTATGTTTGTACTTTTTTGTGTTATTCTTTTACACTGTTTTATTATAATAAAATAATAAACTTTGTAAAAAATCATTTCTTAAATTGCCTGAAGGTACCAATCAATAAAATTATTATTCAGATTTTTGAGTCTCAAATCAATCCTTAGTTTACTTCTGGCTATTGATTTTCGCTACGAAACCTTTGAAATCAAAGAGTGATTTTTTCCAGTGCTGTATTATTTGGAATTTTACACATTTACGTGTATTAAATATAATATATACAATTAAAAAGCATTAATAATTAAAATAATCATCATCAGTTAAATCGTTTATTAACGGAAAAATAAATTCGAGCTACCATACAATATACATATTAACAAAATAATTTTGCTAACCTTTACAATATTGCGAAGCGATCAGGAAGAAAATATCACAGTAAAAATTTTCTTGATATACAATTCTTTTCACAAACTGTACAATATTCACAACTCTAATTTTAACTCTACATCTACAAGATAAAACGCTATAAGCTCACAAAACAGTCATTTCTACTTTATCCAATTTTCTTTATACGTAATATCTGATTTTTTAAGTGTCTACGTCATACTTACAGTAACTCAAGTTTTTTAAATATGTTACAATTTACATAGAAATATTATTTAATTAAGTAGTCTAGTTAGGCGCGATAGTCATTCGATCAAAATGTGTAACTACGTTGTTAGGTAACGCATGACTTAATATAAGAGATGATAAAAATGCAGAGAGGTAAAAACATGAAATCATAAAAAAGATATTGTAAAAAAAATGTCACCCGAAACATAGGTTATGGCAAGTCGATATTTAGGCCCCGTTCGTACGAGCGCTTTTTTATCGAGCGTTAAAAGAGCGTTTGAATGAGACAAATGGATACCCATGTATCAGTTTTAGTCGTTTTTAACGCAACGCTTTTTTGTCGATCAGTGTTGGAATTTCGACGTTACGTGTTTGACGTTAAATCGAAATGAACATGGCAAACTCACAACTCGTGCCAACGTCGGGTTTTCCGCGACGCTTTTAAAGCGCTCGTGTGAACCGGGCCTTAGCTGCAAGGGCTCCGCGGCACGCGGAGATTGTACTCACGTTTGTCAAGTTGTCAATGATTGTTTCAACTGCAAGCCATGAACATGCTGTCTTCTCACGTCACGGTTGTATCAAAAGTGACAAAAATACGTCAATTGACATTTTTTATAGCATAGGAGGGCAAACAAACAGTCGCAGCCTTTTAGCGACTATCGAAGCCCACAAACATCTACACAACCAAACACCAGTACGGCACTACCTAATTACCTATGACATTTTATTACAATGACTTTTAGCACACGTGCGTAGCCTGTGCATGCGCCGCGGTGGAGCAGCGCCTTAATTGGGATGTAATAGATAGTATTTTATAACACACAATTGATCACAAAACAATAGTCTAAGTCTCACAAATCACAGGGTAAATAGCGATATTAGAAAAAATATATATAATAATGATAAAAAAGAAACGGATACAAATAGTTTTTTTTTGTTATCACAGTGAAATACGATTGAAAATATGTGATTAATTTTATTAATGGTTTACTACTTGTGTTTTATTAATTTTTAAAGGTTTAATACACGATTTCTAAAATATTTTACGTACCTAACAAGAACAAGACATTTGTAGGTAATGTCGAATTATCAAGCTCCGCGAAATAAAACTTGTTAAATACTGTTTATAAATCATTGGTAATACTTATAGAAGTCACGTGAAGTCAGTGATTTTTTTCTAGAACAATAATATTATGTTCTTTAGCGGACGGATACGAATGAAAAATAATTTTACTGATTGAATTATGTTTTGTGGCCAAGATGTAAATAGCTGCTCGATATTAATATGGCATAATTTATGGGTACTTATTTGGTAATATTAGTACAAAGGCCCACAGGCATTTTTAAAATACTATTTTTTTTTAAATTGTTATACATACTTAATAAAAATTAGTTCGGTTTGTTATTTTTAAAGCTAAAGCTAAAGTTATTTTTATTATATGTTATAAATAAATTTGACTTATTTTTTAACCCTTTGTTACTCACTCAATGAAAGAAGCATTCACTTAAGCCCCGTTCGAACGGAGCGCTTTTCAACCGAGCGTTAAAAAAAGTTGCAACGAGACATAATATCGAACGAAACCGTGTTTAAAGCGCGAAGCTTTTTTATCGAATCGAATTTACAATACGGAGGTCGCAATTCAAGCTAACGTCAGGATTTAACGCGATGCTTATAAAGCGCTAGGGCGAACGGGGGCTTAAAAATGGTAAACAAAAACCACACGAGTAATATGGATACATATGCGCCTTATATGCATTTTCAAGTCATAAGGAGGTATTCGTTGGGGAAGCCTTCCTTGATTTTTTCTGATCAGGATATAAGAACAAACTTTTTCCTCTATTGTATATCAATGGTACCTTGACAAACGTGCTTAGTTTCATTTAATTTGACTTCTTAAGGGCGTACAAATAATATTTAAAGTTTCCGCTACATATACATAGATAGATATATAGATAATAAATATAGATAGATAGAGGTGAAGCTAATAAAACGTGTTAAAAGGAGAGAAAAAATCTGATGATATGAAATATCACTGGTCATAATTTATCACTGATATAATAAATACAATAATGTGATATAGATATATTTCAGTGAGAATGAAGAACATATTTTTACCTACATATTAAAATATTATTCTATAAATAGGCACTACTTAAATGTATTGTATTTCCAAACCTTTATAAAATAACTTGTTGCCCCAAAAGACTACCAAAATTAGTAACATTGCAATTAAAAAATAGGGGCTGATGGCAGAAGAGCAACAATTTATGGTTCTATGTATTATTTAATGCCACATAATAAAAAATAAAAAAATTTTTTTTTTTTTTTGGTGAGCTACCCTTAATACTTACAAGTATAAAATTAATTATAAACCTATTTTCAGCTCTAATGAATATACATAATAAATTTCATCAAAATCAGTTAAGCCGTTGGGGACACGAAAATTTGATACTAGATGTTATTAAGTTAGCATTTATATTTGAAAACTATTAAATCACTTGTTCTATACAAAAAGTGTTGATGACAAACAAATTGTACATACTATATAATATATAATATATATTATCTACAAATCTACACAGAGCTTACTGCACCCAAACTTAACAGCTTATTGCTTAACACAAGCACAATATTTACAGTGAATAAACATTATGTTAAATATATTGTTTTATTATTTTCATTTTATTTGATTTGAATGAATGAAATTGGAATCGGTGATGAGTTATAAAAATATGTTATTGTCTGTTAGATACACAATACATAAATCAATTGTATTCGATTGAAAATCTAATTCATCAAAACTTCTAATAGTATTTATAATTATAATACTAACGCTCAACAACAGCACTACTAAGAAATGAGAGAAACAATAAATAAAATACCATCTGGCAACAATCAATAAAATACAATACCCTCACCATATAACAAGTGATGAACACAATGCACTTTTAACCCACAACTCCTCCGGGTTTATCAATCGGGCATATCTATACTAGTCATAGGCACAACTGGTTTCATTGCTTCGTTCTTCTTCTGATTCTTGCTGGACTTCTTTCCTTCTTTCACTTTCTTATCCGTGTCCTCGTCTCTGTATGGCTCCTGGTTAGGCTCGTTGCCTAGACTAGATCCCCTGTTTACGTTGTTATTATATGCAATGTTTGCATACTCTTGTAATAGAGGGAACACTGATAGTAGAAATTGGCAGAAATCTTTCCTGATACCAAACCACCCTGTAAAAAAGAAAAGTCATTGTGAAAAAAAAAACATTTATTACCGGACATCGAGCCTTCTGTTAGATGGAAAAAGCAATGTCTTGGGCCATGCTATAGTTTGTGAGCATATAATTATGGGCCCTTTTGGGAAGAAAGATGAGCGTCTCAGAATAGTAAAAGAATAAAGTATCAACCCTTATTCTGCCACTGGGGGGCATGGGTCTCTTTCTCGAAAAAACATGGGTCTCTTACTCAGAGAAGTGTGTTGGGTCATAGTGATAGGTCCATTGCGGGTTGGTGAACATATATACCTTATTTGAACCTTCGAGAGAGATTTTATGACATTCAACATGTTTTCTTTGGACATTTCCCTTCACTGATGAGCGAATGGTAAGTCTAATGTTCAGGAGCACTTAGAAATTTAGAAAAACTAATTTAAAGGCACCACAATGGAGGTGTAAGAAATCAATTTCACACACCTCCACATTCAAACGTACGAGGTCATACTCATACTTACTCGACCATCGTCGTTCAACAAGATAACAACAATATTAATGAGTAAATATATTGCGTACTTACATTTGTTTCCTCCTTTTGAGCTGAATGACATTATAATTAGCGTAGCGTAGGTTACAAATAGTGGGCTCACAACAACTACATACGAGAAATCCATCCCTTTATCAAGTTTGTTTGTCAACAATACCTAAAACAGGTAATTTTTTTAATGGCAATATTAGAGTATTTCCCATTCCTAAAATGATGATAAAATGTTTAGGACGGACCACGTGATTAAGCGCGGCCTTATGTCAATCCCATACATTTTAGCATTTTCGAACTTCGCTAACGCTTTCTTAATGGACTTTTTCCACTATTTATTTTATATGGTGTACTACACCTGAGGATGACTTTGTCGAAACGGGTCGTGTTTAAATTGTAACTGTTATAATATATAAAATAAATAGTGGAAAAAGTGTATATAAAGTTTTATTATAGTGACTATAACATGAACTTCTTTCTTAATGGCATTTTGGCTAGGCCCCCAGGGACGAAATATTATAATCTGTGTTATTCTGATATACATATAATCTATGTTATTGTAAAGTTGCAATTAAAATATATTCTTATTCTTCTCTTAATGTGAAAAAAAAACTTATATACAAACTATCGCATTTATAATATTAGTATTCAAATTAAATAAAATTCATGGAAATAAAGTAAATAAATGTACCTAATATAACCAATAATATGTATAAAAAAGTTTGTTAGGAGACAAACACGCAATTAGTTACAGAAAACTTATCTGTGTTGCTGTATCCTGAGGTGTAAGAAAATCTGACGGGCCATTTTGTACACTGTAGTGTTATCCAATCCTACTAATATTATAAATGAGAAAGTTTGTGAAGATGTTTGTAACGCACGCAAAAACCACTGAATGGATTTTGATGAAACTTCATAATAATATAGCTTATACATCAGATTAACACATAGGCTATAATTCGGGCGCTACTATACTATATATATAAATGCCATTGTAAATCTTAGTTAACGCAAGCGAAGCTGCGGACAACAGCTAGTTTTAAATACCTAAAGGTAACTAAAATACATACCTGAAACACCAGGATGGGTATAACAGTGAATGTATATGCCAACGCAGAGTTAAAGCTGGTCCTTCTTTGTTGTAAATTAGCATCAGGTGCTCTTAACAATATACCCGCAAATGCTATGCTATACAGCACCCCTGAAAATTATAATTTCTTAATAAATTTGATATACAGGGTAACAGATATTTGTATTAATAAAGATATGAAAATTATTTATTGTGTCATAAAATACATCCTACATATATACCCCACTATCTTGCCTATTACTTAAACTAAGATTCAGACTCATTTGAAATGAAGATGTGATTTTGAATGGGTTTAGGTTAGGTAATGGATTTCAATATGAATGGGATGTCACTTTATCTGTCTGTTAACAAGGTTTTATTATGGTTTTTATTTTGTTTAATGTTGGTATATATTACTAAAATGTTTATTTAAATATGTGAATATATTAGTGCAACTGTTTTAAAATTAATTGGTGGGGCCAATAAAGTCGGAAAAAATTTCTATTTATTTATTTATCGAGATTGATTCATAAATACATATTAATTTTTATTTATTCAATGAGTAATTTTTGCATGAAAGAATAGCAATCAAAACCAACAATAATGTTTATTAAGTAATATTTCATGCAATTTAACATAGAATTTAGTTTTTGGCACTTTTTTTTACTTAGATAAAAATTATCTCAAAGGCAATTTTTGATTTATTAACCAAAACATAGGCATAATCTTCTTATTTTCGTAAATAAGTATTACTTTCTAATACATTTCATAAAATAAGGCTTCATAAAATAAAACGGCCCGGTAGCGGCCGGCGTGGCGAGCATTTTCGAGTATGAAACAATTTAATATTTTTATCTAGAATTTAGATACTAAAATACCAGTATCGCTTGATAGTCCTGAAAAAATTATTCTGCTAGTCGCGAGCAGCTTCACGATCTTTTAGCAAAACATACCAAGCGATACTGGTCTTTTAGTATCTAGATTCTAGATAAATAAAAATTGTTTGCCGACCTGCCATCCCGGTGTGATTTGAAACTTTACCAATAACACTTACTTTTGAAACTTTACTAATAACACTGACATCAATATAAAAAAATATGACAATGTTATGTAATGTATACATATAAAAGTTGCACTTTGAATGAATGTAATACATATATATTATATATATATAAAACAATACATACACTCACCTACAAGGCTGAGACACATAAGTATCCATAGAGGCACAAAGACAACTTCCCATGTCCAAGTTATGACTGTATCTAACTTTAATGCTAAAAATATGAATTGAAGGATATTGACTGCACAGAATAACTCCAACTGAAAATATATAAAAATCTAATTATTTAGCAAATTATCATGTAAATAAACACTTTATTTCATTATTAGGTTGTTTGAAGTTGAAATATGATTAACATTTGAAACTTATTGTATGATGTATTATCTATTATAGTAATTATAATAGATAAATGTCATGACATGTTGTTGCTAAAAAATGATTATAATAACAAAAATTTATAAAGTAAATTAATCATTATATTTCTAAATCCTGTACTAAAGCTGAAAGCAGCTACATATAATGATCTAGTCAGTAGTCTGTATAGGCTTGTCCTCTTAAGTGTTAGGTCTGACCTTGTTCTGTCTGCAGTGCCTTGAAATAAGTTGTATGAAAACAGATATATCAGAATAAGACAGACAAATATATTATACAAAAAACACATCATACAATTTATTGTCCATTTAATAAATAGAAATACATACCTCATAACTACGGTCATGTTTGACACACCATATACAGATAGCAATTGAAACTATGCTTATAAAGATTAATGGTATAAATACAAGTATCCAAAAATGGCGCTGTGTGGTCAACTTATCACATACAAGTAGCTCAAACATCAGCAATATCAAATGTATTGCGAGGCTAATTAGCATTGCCTTATAGTGAATGTATGCCTCACCTTCCAACCTATAAGAAAAAGACTGAATTTTGAAAAAAATGCAAGAAACATGAACATACTTCATTTTTGAAAGACTCATTTATAGATTTCAGTTGGTTTACCTATGTAAATTTTCATTTAAAATGTAAGCTTAGATAATTATTCATGAAGAAGAATATCAATTTACCAGTAATCAGTCATAATATTAGAGTACTGCAGATTTGCTAAGGTGGACATTGTACTATATAAAAATGTGAACTGATATCCTTATACCAATGTTAAGTATGGAATTGCTAGATTTTACAAAATATGAATCGTTTTGAGATCCCTATATATTTATTTATATATTGTAATTTGTATACAATGTATAAGACATCATGCCAACAAATGCTCTTTCTTGTTATCATATAATTCTAAATAGGTCCCTATCATCATATAATTTATATATAATATCACCTCTATCCATCCATAGCTAAACATAAGCTTTGTTCAATGAAAATATCCCTATATTGGTATATTCGCTAAAAGTTAATTAAACTATTATATTAGAAGCGAAGGGTTTTACCTGAAATGTGGATATTGCCACCAAACATATGTACCCACAGTAGCACCTAGGACCACAAGGAATTTCCAAATCCATATTGGAGTAAACACAGCCCAATATGACCATGATATCGTGTTATCAAATTTTAAGGCCAAAAGAGCTGTGAAAACTAACAAGCAAGTATGAACGACGAATTTGCTGAAAAAAACAAGCAGATATTAATATAAAATAAGTAGGCATACTTATATGAATTAACCAATGATTACCAAACAACAATAAAATAGTTACCTCGGATTAAAATCTTGAAATAAAGTTTGTAAATTCATTTCCATACACATTTATTTAAGTAATAGATAAAACTTTTATTACAAATATTCGAAAGTATGTAAATTTTTTTACGTTTTGAAGGGAAACCAGAGTTCTATTATTTTATGTCAAATCACAAATGCCAATAATATTATTGACATTATTAAATGTCACATTTTTTCTATGGTTTGCATTTAGTGCATTGCCAACATCGAGTATCAAGTCTATCGTAAACGTATCTGAGTAGAAGTAGAAACATATAAATTTTAATAATATAACATTGTAATAAACATAAGACAAAAATATACTAAAACTACTTAAAATAAACTATATACTATATCAAATGAAAAATAAAAATAAAACTAAATAATATAAAAAATCGACCCCAAGTCGCTACGCTCACAGGGTAGGGTGCCCAAGAGGCTGGCGGCATTTCCCCGTTGAATGGCAAGGCTCAACCTTTGTCCGAAATGCGCGCCAGCCCTTGGATCCCCGGAGACGTCAATGAGGCGTGCGGAAATCTCCTTAAACAGCTGACGGGCTCCCGCACCCCAAGGCCCCAAAGTCTCAACTGCAAAAGGCGTAAATATATACGGCTCTCCCAAGGCCGCATATTTACGCCTTTTATTGTTTTCGGCTGTCGCCGCAGCTGCACCGGCTTTGCGGGCGGTCGCTCTCACGTGGGATGGGGCAACAGTGTCCACGCATCCCACACGAGTGACCGTCCGTTTTTCCATGGGATGAGCGTCATACCATCGGGCCTCTTGCCATCATCTCGGGCGATGCCATTGGGTTCAAGAGCTGCTGGTACCCCCGAAGAGGCAAGGGCGCGACCGATGACGTCATTTAAGGCGGTATGGCGCGGAATGCGCCCTGCACTGCGACGACACGCTAAACCGTGATGACCCAGAGGATCGACGTTTACCCCACAACGACAGCGATGGGGTTCGTTCGTCCGGGCCCCTAGTCGTAAACTAACCGCCAAACTAAATGTAGTCCTCTCCAAAAGGGTACCTACGCTAAGCGATGGAATGGCATTTAACCAGTATCCTGACTCTGGCTGACAACTGGCCAAGAGACGAGACCACTCCGCTTCATTTTCTGAAGACTCCAAGAGATGATTTCGGGTCTTCATGCAGAGTGGCTCATCCCACTGCCTCTGCGAAGCCAGGTTCAGGGGTAGGTCCGGACCGGATGCACTGAGCCAGGTAACCCTGGCCTCGGTCAAACTGGCAACCTCTACGCCGCAGAGCGACGGGCCTAATATGCTACCAACGAGGTTAACCGAGCTATAAACCGAGGACAGGAAGGCTGGCAGTGCTACACTTGAAATTTTTCGTATTCCAAGACTACCATGGCGAATCGGTAAGGTTGCTTGGGCCCAACATCTGTCACTCAAAGGACAATTAAATATGTTATTTAAAGATATTCTTATTGTCTCATCTAAGCTAGAAAGAAGGTCATTGTGGGCCCAAAGCGGCGTACAACGAAGCATATAGGTGGTCTTGGGAACAAAAAGACAGAATTTTATAATCGAATAAGACATGTGAGGATTTATGTCTTTTAGGCGGCTGGAAGATTCCTGAAATTTTAATATTTGATCTTCTACAATTTTGGTAAAAGCTGCTTCCAGCACTGGGGCCCCTAGTAGGCGGAGCGACTTGTCTTCAATAATTTTAATATTAGGAGCCAAAACATTAAATTTAGAATTTAGCTCATAACGAGAATGTGCCGGGACTTTTTCGCTGAAATACAATTCGCATTTAGAATAATTTAACTGTAAACCAATATCACTGAACGATTTTGTAATTTTTTCCAAATCTGACAAAACAGAAGCAGCGTCTCCTCCTAAGGTCCCGTCGTCTAAATACCATACATTAAATTTGGAAGTCAAATTCTTGATGTGCTGACCCTGCTGACAGTCGACAGCTGATGGTATTACTTTACCATTATAGGCTAGGCAGGTTGATCCGCTGTAGCATTGCCACAGGTAAGCAAAGGTAAGTGGTATCTGGTTCTTTGCCTGGGTCAGCAAAACGCCCCTGTCCACTGAGTTAAATGCATTCTTTACATCTACCTTTAGCAACACCTCGCTTACGCCTTGCTTGAGAAAGGTGCGCGCAGCGTGAATAGCAGCCTCACATCCTCCCTTGGTTCCAAAACCTAACTGCGTTGGCTGAAATTCCTGCTGCAAAACAAGCAGGATGTGCCTACAGCAGATTTTGGATGCAACACGACGAATCGTATTGCCTACGGCAATTGGACGAATGCCACCATCCATTTTCCGTAGCGCGCAAAGGTTGGCCCCGTATAAAACATCAATAATATCACTGCATACCTTCCCTGAGAGCATAAGATTTACTAGATTTACATAAGTAAAAACTATCTCTAGTCTGTTATTTAGAGAAACGGCGGAAAACGCCAAGGGGCGTGGTTTTGTCCATCACTTCCAATTGCACCTATTGAGTTTTTAAAATGAATACTGTAGAAAACCAATCCGAATTAATACAATAGATTTTATAGCGTGGCTTCTGGTTTTAGCCGGCTCCAACAAGAATAAAAAAGTGACAACAATCAACACTGACATTTTGACAAATGACAACTGACTCTTGACAGCGTTGACAGCCTCTCTCTCTCAGGACGGGGTGCTTGTTTATTTTATTGGATTTGAATATTAAGAATTTGTATTTTATTAAATAGAAGAAATTGCTTGAGAAACATTTAGAAAAACTTGTTTACTACAGCTTGGATAAGATATTTATAAAGTATGGCTTCTCCATCTCCCAAGTCTCCAGAACAAAGTGAAAAAACCAAGCAATATGACCGGCAACTTAGATTGTGGGGTGATCACGGTCAAATGGCCTTAGAAAAATCTAATATTTGCTTGATAAATGCAACAGCACTTGGTGCAGAAATATTAAAGTCTATAGTACTTCCTGGTGTTGGTGCAATTACTATTGTTGACCATAATATTGTAACTGATGAAGACATAGGTTGCAACTTTTTTTTAGAATCTTCAAGTAAAGGCCAAAATAGAGGTATAGAATGCTTAAGACTTTTGTTGGAATTAAATCCTACTGTTGTGGGTCACGCAGTGCAAGAACAACCAGAACAAATTTTACAGGAGAATCCTGATTTCTTTAAATCATTTACTGTAGTTATAGCAACATCACTAGAAGAAAAATTAATCACTCTTTTGGCGCAGCATTTATGGGACATTAATGTGCCTTATGTTTTGTGTAAATCTGTTGGATTTTTGGGGTCTTTTAGAATTCAAATTAAAGAACACCCCATCATTGAAACCCATCCTGAAAATGAACAAGTAGATCTACGCTTAGATGTACCATTTCCGGCTTTGTCAGAATATTTAGAAAGCATTGATATAGAAACTGCAGATCTAAAGGACCATGGTCATATTCCATGGATAGTAATTTTATATAAAGCTATTCAAAAATGGCAAATCACAAATAACAGATGGCCAATGAGCAGAAAAGAGAAGAATGAAATAAAAGGTGTTATAGAAACCTTTATAAGAAAAGATGAAAATGGCATACCTATAAATGAAGAGAATTTTGAAGAAGCAAAGCGAGCTGTTAACACTGCTTTATTACCTACATTTTTACCACCCAAGATTCAAGAACTTATATACAGTAGTTCAGCAATCAACTTAAAAAAAGATAGCTCACCATTTTGGATAATGTGTTCTGCGCTGAAAGAATTTGTAGAAGCAGAGGGTAAAGGTAAATTACCTCTAAGAGGCGTTTTACCTGATATGACAACATCAACAGAACATTATGTTAAGTTACAAAATATATATCGTGCCCAAGCTGCTATGGAAACTGACATAATATACCGAAAGGTTCAAGAGATAGTATCACAACTTCACTGTGAAGATATAAGTGAATCTGATGTCAAACTATTCTGTAGACATGCTCATGATTTGCACATTATAAAGGGCAGTAATATAGCTAATGAATATCAGCTAGACAACAATATAATATCATACATAGCGAGACATCTAGAGGAGCCAGATGTCATGATGGTGCATTATATTCTTCTACGAGCAGCAGAAATGTTTCGTTCAGAACATTGTAGGTCACCAGGTGAATGGGAATCAGAAGGAGATATTGCAAAATTAAAAACATGTGTATCAAAATTACTTAGTGATATAGCTTGTTCTCCATTTTCTAAAGATGATCATATTCATGAAATGTGTAGATATGGAGGAGCAGAAATTCATAGTATATCAGCCTTCGTAGGTGCTTGTGTCGCACATGAAGTTATTAAGATTGCTACTAAACAATACAAACCTGTCAACAATACTTTTATTTATGATGGTGCATCAACAAACACAGCTACATTTACTTTCTAAATTATTATTTAATATATGAATGTGAAGAATATATGGCTTTCATTAACAATTTGTTTTCAATGAAAATACATGCAAGGATAGCTTTCTTTGTTAACAATTTTAATTTAATTTGTATAATAATCAGAAAAATATATTTGCATTTATAATAATTGTTAATTTAGGTGTCTCAATATAATGAAGTATATTAATTTAAATTATTTAAACTAAGGTTTAACAAAACTGTTTGTTTCAAAATGTTTAAATCTTGAAAATTTTGATAATCATTATTTTTTTCTAACTAAATGCAAAGGAGACCTACAAATGAATGAATATACAAAATTATTCTTCAAAGTTGTGTATTTTGAGTTAGGATAATATTTATAATAAGGATATTAAAAAAAAAATTGCAGAATTTTCTCATTAAAATTTTAACACATAAATAAAATAAAACATCACATGACTAAAAACTCAATTGAAACAATACATTTGGCTAAAATCCACATGGCAGGCTTATTAGGTTAGACCAATACAATAGCAGGTATGCAGTGCCTGAGACTGTACAATTCTCAGAGCTGTGTAACACAACATTGAGAATCTCCTGTTTATTACCTACATATTTCACCTTAGCCACAATTTCAATCTCAACGCATCTACACCATTAAGGTAATAACGGAATAAGCGTTTGTCCCTCACAAAACCCAGATTTTCATAGAGTTTTAGGGCTGGCTTATTCGTGATTTCTGTTTCTAATACAACTTCATCTGCATTATCATCAATCATTGCCTGAAAACAAATAAATTTATGTTTTATTAACATTATTCATATGCATAATGTTTATAGTTTTTTTATTAGCATTAAATTAATATTATTTTGTCAGCATTTTTTGTCCTAACCATACAATTTTATTTATTTTCTAAGTACCATGGAATTAATTTTATTTATAACTAGCTGTTGCCAAAGCTTCACCAACCTTAACTTAAAATGGTGATTGATAATTATTTCTATAGCCTTATATATTAGTAGCAAACTCTTTATTTTTATATATAAAGTATAAGATAATATGCCGCGTATAGTCTTACTCTATAATATAATAAACACTGAAAGAATTATTCAAATCCAACCAATAGTTTCCTAGATTTGCATGTTCAAACAAACAAACTCTTCAGCTTTACACACACACACACACATATATATATAGAAAGACAATGTACTAAATTTTAGATAAGGAACAGAAATACATATATGGGTATAATGTACACATGTGTAACTTCATGCAGGAATGATGCACTTGCATTCTACACTTGACATTAAAATTGTTAGTAAATTATTTTTCTTATTGCATATAGTAAATGCAAAACTTAAATGTGCATCAGAGAAACCAAAATCTGTTTAACTGTGTTTTATGCATTAGTAAAATTGGAATTGGCAATTAGTTTTACTAATGAAGTTTGATAATGTGAAGTTTTAAAAAAATCTAACCATTTTAACTATATAAATCAATAGCTGCATACATCCTTTCATCCATCATAATATTACTTTTTAAATCCAACTATCCTACTTAGTGTGTGTACTTAGTTTGTAAGTATCGATGGATGGATGCACATTTGTTAACCTTTTATGTAAAAACTATCACATGGATTTTGATGAAACTTTACAATAATATAGCTTATACATCAGAATAACACATAGGCTATAATTTGTCACCATGCTTTCGCGGAAAAGTTAAGTAAGTGGGTGAAAATGCAGGGCGCTGCTAGTTATACATAAAATAGGCTTTTGCAGATTAAAATTTTTACTAAGGATAATTACCTGAATTGCTTTTTGAACTAGTTTAGAGCCAATCTTTCTGTTCCTGTACTTTGCATCCACTGCTAGCATAGCAATGTATCCCCTTTTAACTGCATTCCGATGCATATCTAACTTACAAACAATAGCTCCAATACATTTTCCTTCATCACTTGCCAGAAAGCACAACTTAGGCCAGTTGTGTATAAAATATCTATATGTATAGATTGAGTAGGGTTCAGAAAGATCTTTTTGTATAAGTCTCATAATTTCAGGCATTTGTAATTCAGATTCATAAGATATTATATGAATATCTTTTTGAGCATCTTCTGGAGGATGGGGACAATTATCTACTTTTTCATTATTAGATTCCCTGACATTTATGACATCACTACACTGTACAATATTTACATTCATGTCAACTTCACTAGGTGTTGCGTCTTGTGCTATAGGTATTTTTTCACTTGATTCATAATGATTATCTTTAGAATGATCACTTGTACCATTTGTTAGTTTGCTATTAATATTGTTGATGTGAAGAGTATTTACTAATGCTGCACTCAATGACTCTTCGTTCAGTTTATTTATTTCGTCAGTCGGTTCTGAAGAATCTTTGGCTTTTTTACATTTGTTTTTCGCATTAACATCCCTTTGACTGCATTTGATATTTTGAACATTTCCATCTACAAACTGATTCATGCTGATGCAGAATTATACTAAGTACACATTCAAAAACGTAAAGGTTTATTTTATGTAATATACACAAAATTTATATGATTTTACACAAACAATATCTTGTCAAAATTGTAGTAAAATATCACCGACATCTTGGTCTATAGTATAAAGTACTACTTTAAGTTTAATCGTTTTATGTCAGTATGTTTGTTTTATTTATTTAAACTAAAGCACAAAAAAATGTTTTAAATATTAAAAAATTGAAAGTTATCGATAAAATTTATCAATTTTGTTGATCTTTGTTTAAACCTACCACATTCACATTGCAAAAAAGAATTGTTGCCAATTAATAAATTTAATAAATAAAGATTATTTAATGACATGACAGTACGGACAGCTTAAAAAATATTATTGTAGTAAAAATGTACTTGTAAAATTATTTAAATGTAAAGATATAGATAATGTTTACAGTCAATGTAAAGTCGTTATCACTTAGGATATTTTATAAATCCAAAATGTTTCCATCATATCATGTTTTTAATATATTGATCGTATTCAACATTACGATGATCTCGGAACAAATTTATGCAAGGGATTTGAGTTTTCAAAGCTGTCCAAAAAATCAGCTTTATTCGGGTGTGTTTAAAATAGTAATGGGCACTTTTGAACACACTGGAATGCTTATATAACTTTTATGCAAGGTAATGAAGTAAACAATAATAAAAGAACCAGAAATATTTAAGCAATCTCTTTGTGGTAATTTTAAAGCCATCGAATATGAAAGTGTCTGGTACACTTTTTTTTATAATTTACTTTATATAAGGGTATAATTTATAGTTTAGTATTTTCTTAATATATTATCAATTATACATCGTACAAAAACTCTAACCGCTATGACCACAGACTACTTAGTATATCGCTATGACGTTAAAAAATATTATACTCGACTCGCGACTTGCGAATTCGCTACGAGACTGTATCGAATAACGACTACTGACTCGAGTTTTATCACTTTCAGACAATCGAGATCGAGACTCGAGACTCGAGAGTCGAGTAAACTTTGAAGTCGAGTTCAGTATCCGGTTGACAGCCGGTGAGGCGGCGGCGTTATGTTACTATAGCCCACGCTTCGCGCGCCGCCTCTGCGCGATTTTATCATTTTGTAAATATGTACTAAATGTTTGTACACAAATGTTTATTGTTCTATTTCATATAAATTTTCATACAAATTTGGTATCAAGAATAACAGAAGACTAATTTATTGAATGGTTATGGACATCGAACTGCAATATATTTGATATGTTTTAAATGCGTACATTAGATTAAAGTTTTGTGGTTAAATATAATAGCCAAATTTGTTCACTAGTATCGATATCGTGCATTGCGATTAGACTTAGATTATAAACGGACATTAATAGTAAATCGTACTGTTAGAAGTATAAAAAAATAATTAAGTTCATTATAAAATATACATAAGTGAAGTGTTATTCTCACCTGAATTGATAGTTTATATTGTATGAACAATGGCGGATCGGGATCGTCCTGCGAAAACCCCCATCAGGGTGGGTTTTTATGACATAGAAAGGACCATTGGCAAAGGAAACTTTGCTGTTGTAAAATTAGCACGACATCGAATAACGAAGACTGAGGTATGTTAACTATCATAATACATTTTTACTATCCGCAATCGGTTAAAAAACCTACCTCTTAAATTAATAACTATAATTGTTATATATTATATTGACTAAATAAAAAAGAAAGAATATACAGTTTAAAAAAATGGTAAAAAATGTTTAACACAAAATCAGGTTATTACTTATATCTTTTATAATAAATAAAGAATAGGAAAAAGCATTTTGTAGCTAATCTAAGTTTATCGGTGCGACCCGCGGAATCTCTAACCAAGAAAAAGTAAATAAAATAATCTAAATTAATAAAATCAATAAAACTTGATACTAACATCTAACTTAGAACTGCTAAAAAAGCTTTATATACAATTCATATATAAAGGTCTTAGACCAATAATATGTCTAGATAGTGTGTCACGCGGAAAACACGTACAAAAAAATAGCGTCCAACTGTTAGCCTCAAAATGCTTTCTCCGCGTTTAGTATCTATCCCGCTGTCATAGAATACGCATGAATTGTTACGCATTATTGTTTTTATTTATAATGAAGGTTTGTGTTGAAGTGTAACGAGATTAAAAAGGATGATTATGGGAGAACTGTAGTAGCAGGTATCACTATTCACGAACACATCTTTGAAAATGTTGGCCAGTTTTTTTTTGTTTTGATTGTAGGGCGACACTCCATCTAGACATATTAATGATCTAAGATAAAGGTATACATATTATTTTATCACTGACCTATACCTACAGTTTACTCGTCGTAGTCACTCATTAAATTAAATAAAAAAAAATAACATCTAGTGGTCCAGTGATAACGGCCGCGCGACCGATTCATCAGGTTAAGCTTCGTTTGCCGGGTGACCATCTTAAGCACGTTAAGACGTATAAATACGTATAAACGTAGACGTATAAATCAACCACGTTAAGACGTTGTTCCCGGCTGTCATTCGTGGATCTTTGACAGTCATGGGTCTTTAGAACCCCGAAAGTCTAACAACCAATTTTACTATGGGGTATCGTATAACCCAGATACTGTTTTGCGGAGACCAGATACGCAATTCCTCCATTCACAATACTGGTATTCAGCTGCAACCGGTTAGATTTGAAGCCTAAGATATAGTTGGGGTCTGGGGAAAATGCTAGACAAAAGAAGAAGTAAAAGCCGGAATCACTAAAACAATAATAATTAACCGGATGAAAGTTAGGGCCTGTTTCACAATCTCCCTTTAAGTTCCCTATAGGCTATTGGCAACATATTTGACAGATGTTTGACAGATACTCCATACTCTATCTGTCAAACATCTGTCAAATATGTTGCCAATAGCCTATAAGGGAACTTAAAGGGAGATTGTGAAACCGGCCCTTGTATTATGACGTATTCGTGTATATCAGGCGTTTAAATGTAGGTAATTGTATTGGTTGCGGTATATTCGACATTAATATAATGTATTCATAATTTTAAATAATATCGTATCGTAATATAACAACCATTAAATAACTATTAAAAGTACGTGTATTCTAAACGAGAAGAAAGTCTTAATGTTAATTTTTTATAATAAATAATTATGATCAGATAAACAGGTAATAGATTGCAAGTCCTAACTCTTGGGTCATCTTCTATAATACGCGACATAGACCGGTGCTATCTTCATCTTTCGAGTTAAAATCTTTGCTTTTGGGCAGTATTTCTTTGAATTCTTTCCCTTCCTAGTCTGTTTGAAGAGTTGAAGAGAAGACTTTATAAAACTTTAATCTTTCTGTCATGGCGGCATTTCACGTGGCTATTTGTGTTTCCTATTGGGATTTTATTGTATTGGGACTAGTATATGATGTACAGGCAAATATGCAGCTATAGGCAAATACGACCGATATTTACATGCAGCCAAACGACAAACACACGGTACGAACACGCAACAACGAACATTCGGTAGTAAAACGTAACGTGTTCACCAACACAATATATTTCGAATTTTACTAGGTGAGCCATCTGCTCACCTACCTACCGATTGAGCTTAAAGGCCATCAGGTCGAAAAGTCTTGAAGTTTCGAAAAAAAAAAAACAATGGATGTGTACAACTTGCAGCGGGATTTTATTGTTTAAATGCGTGTTAATGTTACATCATATTTAAATACCTAAATACATACCTATATCGAACAGGTCGGCAATCGGCATATAGAGCAAAATTTAGGTACATGCTCATTGGCGCGTGCGCTTCTGAACGTTGCCATTGCGTGGATGGCTTAGAGCCGTATTTTACAATTTGACCTGTTTGATGTGCGTCGAAAAACCTAAAAGCTAACGGCATTTGACAAAATGGCAAAAAAAGACAACACTGTCCTGTGCGCCTGCATCAGATCGAGATCTGATTACATTACAAAAAAAAATTGAATTCATACGCTCGTCATGATGTCTACAGCAAATAACGTTCTCGGATTCACCACGCCTTAACCTTAGCCTCTCTGACGTAGTGGTAAAGTGGATACGATTCCGAGAGGTCATGGGTTCAAACCCCAAGGGCAGACGTTTATGATGCATGTCTTTACCGCCGCGTCAGAGATGTGTATAAACTCAACATTGTTTCCGCAATTAGCGGTATATGAGACATTTCGTGTCTAGTAGGGAATTAGATCTTTTTTTATTGCTTTACACATATTTTATACTAGTACTACCTGTTGCCCGCAGCTTCGCCTGCGTTAACTAAGATTTACAACGGGATCTTAGTACGCAAAATAAGTAACTTTTCTGGATGATTTTTTACACCTTGTGCCCGTAAACCCCAAATATCTTACGGAAACCTACTTTTTTCCAGAATACAATTCAACCCTTGTTACTCGTAGATAATGTAGTTTTCGAATGGTAAAAGAATTTTTGAAATCGGTCCAGTACTTTTTGAGCCTATTCATTACAAACAAACAAAGTTTTGCTCTTTATAATATTAGTATAGAAGTATAGATTATAATATTAGTACCTATAGATTATATTATCTACTACTATTCACATCTAATATATAAAATTCTCGTGTCACAGTTTTCGTTGCCATACTCCTCCGAAACGGCTTGGCCGATTTTGATGAATTTTTTTGTGCTTATCCGGTATCTATGAGAATCGGCCAACATCTATTTTTCATCCTCCTAAGTAATAAGGATTGTTCACCTTTAATTTTTTTTTTTTTAATTTTTGGACGAAATTTTTTTTTTTTTGATTTAGCGTACAAAAATACATACAACCCTAAATTTTCACCCCTCTACGATCAACCCCTAATTTTTAATAGCGATTTTAGCAGAACGAAGTCTGTCGGGGCAGCTAGTACTTTATACTATAACTAGCGGACCCCACAGACGTTGTCCTTTAGATACGAATCGATAGTGGCAGTACAGATCAATAACCTAGATACCGACTGCAGCGCCATCTGCCGGTCTGATTTGTGAATCTAAACCATTCTCGAATCTCCACGAACACACACAAAAAATTTCATCAAAATTGGTCCAGTCGTTTAGGAGGAGTTCAGTCACATACACACGCACACAAGAAATATATATATTAAGATACATTATATATTGTTATACCAATAAATGTATATTCGTCATCTTTTAACAATTCATTATGCTTTTTTTATAACCATCACTCAAGTCTAATCCATCATAAAAGGTTTAAAAAAGCCTTAGTATTAATTTATAGCTGTCGCAAATGCTGTCATATTTATGTAACTCATGGTGTTTACTCAGATTCCGTCAGGGTTCACCTTTGTGCGTGAACGTATTAGGAAAAACCACAATGTTATTACACGAGAACATCTGCTGCTTTAGGAAAATATTAAATTCTGACCAATAACAATTGAGAACACTTGAATTTATATCCGTCACATATTGTGTTAGTAAATAGATAACCTATTTTCTCCTAGACAATTATGGTTACAAAATATGAGTCACTTTCGTCAAATACGTATTTAATTTATACTTATTATATGTACTAAGTAAACTACAGGCATTATCATTTCCTTAGTCTAGTCTAGTCTAGTAATAGTCTTTTAGACATTGCATAATAAAAGACAAGATAATATACTTATTTGGGTCTATTACGGCATGCAAAATGAAGACAAACACACACAAGTATTAAGAGATGATGCAATCTTACACAATATTATGATAATATAAATTCCTGTTGCACTTTCGGTAGCGTTAAGGGACGTTACTAGTGCTATTGAAATTTTGTTTGTGTCGAAAATAGAGATAAAAGTAATTATATTATTTTTACAATGTACTTACCTAGTATAACATGAAGCCTTCGCTGTCTATTCGCTGAGATATTTTTCACTACTCAACGGATTTTAATGTGATTTAGCAATAATTAGAGTAGTTAAGAGAAAAGTTGTTATATGTAAACAAACATATTATTATAAGTATAGAAAATTTTAAAAATATTTTTGTATGCTTAAATCTCTAACGCTGACATACGGTTTGTACGTAGATAAAATTAATATAGTCTACACAGACTTAGGTCTTAAAAGATCGATAAAAAGTCGGCAATGGTATTTATTATAGGCAAATTTAATTTATCTCCTAAGATAACGCAGGCGAAACTTCGGGAACAGCTAGTTAAATTATATAAACAAGTTAATTTGTCTACAGTGGCAGCGAAGAAAAAAAAACTGACTTCTCACAGATACCGTTTTACAGAATATTTTGTGAATAAAATCTAAAGTTTAGTTAGCAACGTAACGTAATAATTCTGATAATACGGAACGACAGAAACTTAAGGTCACAGAATATACCTATATTTTTATCTTTTCTAAGTCTTTTGTTGTTGTCTTTTACTGTAATTATAAAGTTGACGTCAAACAGATAAGCTTACGTCTACACTACAACACTGTTTATAGTGGATAATATAGTTTTGTATATTATAACATCTTGGTATAGAGAAACGATGAATTAGCTTACCATAATCCGACGAAGCTGTATAGACCAATAGGCTGCCAAGTACCAACGTACCATGGGACAACATTTTCTTGGGAAGGTTGTCGTAAGAAAATGGTGTCCCAAAAATGCCTAGCGTCTACGAGATACATATATTAGTATTTTTCCATATTTGGTACTATTTGTTGCAAGAAAAATAAAGTATTGAAGAATATGCCTAGAATTTCCTTATTTGGACGATTTTGACGGAGACATATTTAAATGTATTTATTTGACTTTAGAATATACCGTTTGAATAACATTCAATTTTGTAAGTGATTACGTTCATTGTTATTTGTTACCTGGTCGCTGACTTACTTACATTGCTTGTTTTTGCTAATTATTACGAATGTTTTAACATCACGAATATAGTGAAATTTTCGTGTTTTTATTCGTCAGTTTTTCACTTGGTTTATTCATAGCAAAATTGCCACTAAATACCTACTAAATTTATTTATATATACACAAATGTTATTTATTACATTTTTAAATAGTCTTTGTTTTTAATTTGGCCTTTCTTTTTTATGTTTTAAAATTACATAAATTAACAATTCAGGACTATTAAGAAGAAAAAAAAACTTAATTGAAATGAAAATCTATCAGGGAAATTTTCACCGATCGTATTTTCCTATTAGTCGTTAGAAATTTAGAATATATTATTATGAAAAATAACATACTATAATTTCATTCATCTAAATTAGAAATATCCTACTTTGCTTACAATAGCGAAAGGTTTACTGCCAAAAATTCGAATCCCTCCTAAGATTCCGTAGTATGATGCCTCATATTATGTCTGTATACACGTCTTACATTTACCTGAGGGGTTTTTGGTAGGTACACGCTGTACAAGTGTGAGAATACTTCAAACTGGGTCATTGGCCGAATACCGAGCTAGTCGCTGTGAATGATTCACTAGCTGCGTTTAAAATGGTCGACTGCATTTTTAGTTACAAATTCTATTTAGTCTCAGTGGGTGATTAAAATTTAAAACCCAAGACTAACGTAAAAACGTGTTTAAAATCATCTACTGATTGAACCAAGGGCATTGAATGCACCGAATTATAAACGCCCTCGGCCTTGTAAGCCATTTTTACGATACTTGTTGATTTTACATTTTTATCTTTGTAATGCCATTGTATTTCATTTCGTTTGTATCTTGTCAATTAGTTGCCTATGCTCTTCTATGCTCTAATGTTGACGACAATCCCAATTCCTAATAAAGTAAACATGATTGCAAAATATCCAATACTTTTGTGATGGTGTCACATCCATTAAATATTGACAATAATTCGAATTTATGGAGCTATGATTAGTTATTGAAATATTGTATCTGGAAATAATATGTAATTTTCGCTTTATAAAAAAGATTGAACGACTTTTTATAAACATATTTTCATGGTTATAGAAATTGATTTTCCTCTCCGAAAATTGCTCGTACTTGTATAATTCAATACTCATAATTCAACATTTGATTTGCGAATAACCTTTACCATAAGTGTTTAAACTGAGCATCTGCAAAATATTTCGAGAAACAACCATCAATCAAGCGTTCAACATGGACGACTGAGGTCGAATGTGTGTGCGTCCCGAAATACCACGGCATCGACCTTGCCTTCGGATGCACGCTCCATGTGTTATTTTTTAATCATGTTTCCTGTAAACGCAAAGGAATTGTTGGTATTCGGCCATTACAAAAAAAAATACACAATTTGTCCATTTAGAAAATTCTCCATGCGTTTTCGCAATACCTGATATCTATGATGTATGATGCATTATCACGATCATGTGATATATACAGAACGAGATCTCACGCAATCTGATTGTAATTAGCTGTGAAAATGTTAAGAAAGTGGGCACGAAGATAGCGAATATTTTGCCAGGAAGTTTCGCGCGTTACACCGGGGCGCTTGAAAAATATTCTTGACGCAAATGCGTTATCTATTTTGGAGTTCTGCGTCAGAGGATCGAACTTATCTGTTCTGCAGTCTGGCGGTCACCCTCGCAATGCCTTCGATTTATTTACGAAAATTTCACCGAATTTTACGTTCTCTTTTTTAGAATTCTATAAATGTTTTTCTTATTTTCTGCATTAGTATTAGAAGAGTAAATTAGTTCTTTTGAAGTAATAGAGTTCGTTGAAAGATGTAGTCGAAAAATTTATTTCATTTCGTACAAAAACTGTCTTACGTTTCAATTAATTTAATAACTCAACGTATTCTGTAAAAAATTATCTATATTATTAAATAGACTTCAAATTAATTTGACATTAAGTAAATAGAATAAAATGAAATGGAAAAATTAAAAAAAAAAAAAAACTAGTACTCGTATACATACATGTGGGATTTGTAAATATTAAATATGCATAAAAAGGAAGGTAAGGGCAAGTATGAGTGAAGTAAAGAATGTACGAAGTGTAAGAATGATCTGTGGAACGAACGAAGGAATGAGAGGGTGAGAGAGTGCAGTTGGTTGTGAAAGACGATTAATATAAGACGTGTAATTAATTTGTAATTTAAAAACCCAGTAAAGACGCTTGGTGGATTATTTTGTTTTTATTCATTAATAATCCCACATACATTTCTTTAGTTCATAGTAATATTTTACATTGTCTGCGAGATTTTTTTTTGAGAAAACGATCACCTACTAGTATGTACATTTCTTTAGTTTATAGTTAGCAATATTTCACATTTTCTGCGAGATTTTTTTTGACAAAACCATGGGTGAATTTTCTTCTTCAGAAGGGTTGGCCGCGATGACGTTCATTGATTCATCAAATCTACTGAAAAAAATCTATTTCGAAATCCACAAATGTTCAGAAATAGAAGCAATTCCCATTCATAACGCAAATTAAGTTCTAAAATAAAATTGACGTCACGATGACGAAAACTAAGTATTAGTTTTCTGTAACTGAAGCGGGCATGACGTTATTACATTGTTCTTGGTTTCATTAACACTTACTAGATGTTGATTTTAGCGATACGTATCCTTGTCAATGACTTCATTAGACCATGGCTGGGTCATTACAAGCATCATCATCGGCATTTTGTGTCCTCCTATTTGGATGCCCACCTGTAAATGGATGGTTCTCTAATGCTTATACGCATTTCACAATTGTTTTTTACATGTCTACTAGACACGCCGTCGTGGGGACTGCTTAGTAGCGGCCGGGCAGTCCCCATATATCTGAACAATCTTTGTCTTGCCAGGGCCAGTCTCCTGTTGCCTGCGGATCCGGGTCCGTCAAAAAGCGGCTGAAGGCGCCCGCCGTGGTTTTATCGGGGTAGTGCACCCCAATGCAAGCCCCAATACACACCAGTGTACCTAAAAGAGGCTCGGGTAGGTCCGTAAGGGATTTCCACTGCGACATTTAAAAAAAAATGTTTATAGGCAATTCATCGGTCTGCTGTTTTGCCTATTCGCGTACTTGTCAGAACAGATTAAGATATAGCTGAACAGAATACCAATCTCAGTAACTGTTTATAGTAAATTATCGCACAATTTGCTGAAGCTTAAAGACCTTAAGGCCAACAGCATAGGTCCTTTCGAAAAAAAAAAAAAAAAACAATTTGATGCTGATTTGTCAAATATTACATTTAATACGGATTTTGTTATGATTTTACCTTTGCACACAGTAAGCGACTTATTGCGTAAGAAGCTCAGAGTGTTTGATTAAGTATTTGCATGGCATAGAGTTGGAAAAACCCTGATCAAAATCCCTTGCTTAGCGTGACGATTATAAGCGGGTTTTCCGATATTGCACAAAAACCGGTAGGGTTTCGTTTTTTAAATATTTATAATCGATTTATTACAGTTACTTAATATTTGTAGTGAAATCTTTTTTATTACGAACCCGGATATATAGATAGATTAGAGATAGAGATATAGAATATAGATTTCCGACCTTATATATATACTTTGCATAACCTGAAATTCTATGCTAAAGCCATCAACCGGATAAAATTATGAATCAAAAGCATTCAAGCAAAATAAGTATCTAAATCTCTGAAGCCGCTTGCTTCTAGTTCAAACTTCAGACGCATAAACAAAAGAGTTATATATAAATTATAAAATGTGTACAAAAAGAACACATAAAAAAAATCCAATACAAACTATCATTGTTTAGTACCGTGTGACTATCGAAATACATAATAAAGGCTTTTATAAAATACGAGGGCACTTAGAGAAATATAATTTTTGTAACAAAAAGTAGATACAATTCAAATTCGAATGAAACGATTAAAAACACGAAATAAATACAATTACGGCCGAATCTCGACCCGCTCATGGCAAGTATTATTAATAGTAGATTCATATATTAAATAATGATACCATTTTTAATGACGAGGGTAATGCTAGCTAGCGTTACACTTATCTTTATCCCGTAATATTTTTTTATGACTCGCTGCGTTAACATTAATTGCCTTCGTAGTTTCCGTGAAAAGCGAGTACATAATATACGTTGTACTAAAATTACTATGATATTCAGAGCGTGGGTAGTTAGTGTAAATCCTTGAAAATGGGATTGCGTCTAAAATGAGGGAAGGGAAATGCTAGAATGGAGGGCACTACGCTTTGCTGGCGTGGTTTCTACGTAGCCGAGTAATGCACTTTGAGCACCCTGTACATAGTGTAACACTTTTCTAGAATTTATCCTACATTTTTCTAGAATATAATAACATTTTTCTAGAATATAACTTCGCATTAACATAATTTACAATGCTAATGTTAAATATGTATAATAATAAGATACTTACGCGACGTTATAATTACCGTAAAATGGCGGTAAATCTAAGTTATTATTTGTTTTGTGTGGAATTTTACTGCTTATTATCATTATCAATCGGCATCTATTTTTTATGCATCTTTTAATATTTATACTAATCTCACTTTTCATACTTATAGCTATAGATACATGTAAAGTATTTACATGCTAACTAAAAAATAAAGCTAAACCCCAAAACCCTTGACTTAGTGATGGCAAAATATAAGTATAAAATACAGATTAAAATAAAGTTTCAAATAGTAGATAAACGATAACGGCCTACTGATAATAAGTAGCAAACAATACAAATATTTGCTTCCTTAGATAGATATAAATTTTTGAAATGTATTTAGAACATTCAAGATATGTATTTTCATCGCTATAGTGGCAACATCATTAATTTTAAAAAGAAACGATGGCCGGGCTTCGTCCCATTATGCATGTAGTACTATACTCCATGATACTCGAAAATACTACGTACAACCGTAATTCCAAGCGAACCAGCCGGGGAGTGAGGTTCCTCCATCCCTGTCACTGCTAGCTATCCCGTTTGCACCGTAATATTGATCGTCGTCTGGACTTGTTGATCTCACTGAATTCGGGGTTGAAGGCTTGAAGGTTTAAATGCACGGCTTTGACGTCTACGCCTTCGTTGCATGCCCATAAATTATATAGCGCGCCGAGCATAGCTTTGGTTATATGTAAATACCCTTAGGTTCGATGTTGTGTTTATGGCATTTAAAAATTTGTCATTAACAAAAGCAGGTGCGTCATTGTGGTTAAGTGCACAATATTGTCTTACATCTTATCAACATATTAGATAAGAATTGACGCAAATGTCTGTATACATGTAAGCCTCTTAATTGATACAAGAATTATATACTTAAAGATAAGCTCACCATGATCAGCTCAATGTAGAATAATTATCAGCTCATTGCCCTTTCATTATTGGCAATTGGCAGTGTAACAAGAATACGATACGTTGACGTTCAAAATAAGGAATTTGCTTACGGTTGCCAACCAGAATGCGTAGATACTGGCAAATTAGCTTGACACATCTATTAAGTTAATCTCGGAATATCCATCATTTGGGTAATTGGACTCAATTATAGGCTATCTTATAATCATTATGATAATATTAAGCAGGTAATTAGGTCGTCAATATAATTTTCAAAAACAAAACAAGAGACTTAGAAATACTAATGACTAATTTATATTTAAGGTCAGTTATAATAGTTTAACCTTTAATGCATATAGAAATTTGAATATTGCTTTCACTCCTTGTTTATAAAAATACTATCCGGCTTTCACAAGATGGCCGATCTTTTTAACTTTCTTGATATTTGTTTTTGACATTTCGTACCTTTTATGTTTTTACCGTTTTCAAACACTTAGCCCGACATCCGGTGTTTTGGAATTTGTCCTTTTTAAACAGTGCTAATAAATGTCATACTCTTGTACTACAATAGAAGTTACTTAAAGTACCTTCAGAGTAAATTGCTGAATAATAGTCTCGACTAATTATTTTTCAATCCCATTAAATAATAATCACGGTGACCCGTGATAAATTCCCTACATATGATTATCACTGATGGTATGCCACACGATGAGATGATTTAGTGGCAGGCAAAATGACAAAACTTTTCTTTTTATATAGATTAGATAGACAAACGGACTGTGGCCATTTGATGTTAAATGGTCAGATTTGTTTGCCGTAGCTTTGAAAGCATTGGCAATTTTTTGCCTACCAGCGTCGCCTATCCGAAGACATAAAATGAAAAGATTCAGGATCAGTAATTACCCTGTCTGCCCTGCCTTTTTCGGAAAGCAAAACTGTTTCACAAAAGAAATAAGACCCCTTTGTTATAAAAGTGTAGAAAAGTAAATGTCGCTTGCAGGAGCCTATTTCAAAGTTACATTTTATATGGACTCAGATTGTATTTCTCCATGATGGCGTCATTTGTTAGCACGTTGTGTATGTTTAGCACCTATGTAACTATGTTTTTTTTTAATTGAAAAATGAAGGAAACAAGCTATGTTGCCTTTTGACAACTAGTTTTTTAAAGATAGATCGCCTAATGATAAAAGTAGAAAGGAATACTAGGAAATAAAATTAGAAAGTAGGTAGAATTACTAACACGAGGCAGGATTGATAATATGTGGTAAAAATAGGTGGTACAATTTTTTCTGACTCGAAAATATTGTTTTGTTGGTATAAATAAGAAATCATTTTATCTTTGTATTATTTTAAGAATGTTTAGTTTTATTCTTATCGTCTTTACTACATTGTGTCCTTTGTCTTGCAAACCACTCAACATGTCTAGATTGTAGAGAAGATAGCGTTTGAGACAATGCGTCAGACTTGCATGAATAGTTTTTTAAATGACTATCTCATGTGTCGACACCCTTTTATACACTTGATAGAAGACATATAGTACTTATCAGAATTAAGTGGCTGGCATTGATCACAACGATATTTTTCATTCATATCTTTCTTTTTCTTTGTCTTGTTCTCACAATTTTCAAATGATGACTCACAAGTCACAACTAACCATAACTAATTAGTCGTGTTATCATTATCGTCCGTACTCTTGTCCTGGAAAAGGAATAGTCCTAACAAAATCAAAACACACCAGAACGCTTAGTCTAGGGCTTCTCACTACCATAACATCTACTACACTTTGCAGCATAATATTTATTGTTTTCTAATGTTTACGCGAAATAAAGTCATTGTAATGAAATGGAAATTAAATTTGACGGATTTTATCGCGGTTGAGACTCCAGTAAACCGCGATAAAATCGTTCAAAGTTTTTTCATTATAATTCAGTATATATATTAGTTATACACAGTCGGTAGTCGACACATAGTAATTCGTATTAAATAGCGTCAGTAAAAATATGAGATATTTTCTTTCCTTTTCCTCGGGTTACCTGGTATTGGTTTTCCTATCATTTTCTTGAGCTCTTTTCCTTTAGAAATACACAATATCCCTAAGCGAGGCGACGTGTGATAGCTTGTATGGACACTGCACAGAAACACGACCTAGCAACAACCCATATATCTATATTTGCAAATTAATTTCTCCTCTACCCTGTCATTATCATTAATAGATATATGGGATTTGCGTCATAATATTAGGTATTATCACGTATATCTAGAATCTAAACAGAATGGATTAAACGAGAAGCAATTACGTCAGGGAGATAACGCTATCAGGGCTTGTAAATCAAACAGCTCGCGTCTAATAAATGGGTATATCTACGGTGTTTTGTTTATCCGAGGCTCGTTTTGTTTAATGGCCAAACTAGTGTTGAAACAACGCTAAGAAGCTTACGCCTATGAGCATGTATGACTCCACATCAGAGAGCAAACTGTACTACATCCATACTTTGACTGGAAGTAAGGAGGTTTCGATGACAGAAATTAAAATCTTTTATCTGTTACAAAAGATATGTTTTTTGGAGTCGCCGACTTTTGAGTGTAAAATTATGTCTAAAATTTAATATTTTCTTCTAATCTTATACTAATATATAAAGCTGAAGAGTTTGTTTGTGAGAATGATTCTTGCAGTGTTAGATAGTCCATTTATCGAGGAAGGCTATTGTGAATTTTAAAGCAGGCGAATCGGCGGGAAAAAGCTAATATTTAAAAAATATCGTGTATTATATCTTAACATAGACCACCCATATAATATGTCCCACTGCTGGGCACGGGTCAGGAGACCCGTGCCCAGCAGTGGGACTGATTTCGAGGAGGGCCTCGAAATCAGGCGAGGGAGCGTTGTTACAAGAGTGATGACTAGATTTTAAATTTACATGTTATTGTTGGGGATTATGGCAGTTGAAATGTCGATGACGTACGTGGTAACATTACGTTAGTAAAATGAACTGTAAAATTTAAATTACTTTGAATTACAAATAATCAAGGGAAAATACCAATGCTCTGAAAGACGTAATAGTATGATAGATTTAAATTTTGAAAATTTACTAACTTTAAAATACATTTTGAAAATGTACTTAAAAGCTTAACTTTAAAATACATTTTGAAAATGTGTTCAAAAGCTTAAATTTAAAATACATTTTGAAAATGTTTTTGAAAGCTTAACTTTTAAATGCATTTTCAAAATACTTTAATAAATATAGACTAACTTCCATTTTCCATGCATTTATCCTATCATTTCATCTTCTGAACTAATTGTGTGTCGAAATTGTCTGACGAAGCTTTCAGACATAATAAATTACGTGTATGTGACACGTATTAACTCAGAAGTATGATTTAATTAATATCTTACATTAGTTGGAATGTGAATTGAAACATTTGTGATGAATAATCAGAATTGAGGTGAGAAAACTTTGAGATTGATGAAATTTTAATGGGCCAATCTAAAATGGTACTCTGTTGACATCTACCGGTAAAATATTGTAAGGAAACCAAAAAAAGATTCTTTAAGGGGGTGTCGCGAGTTTTTTTATGCTAGTATAATAGTAAATAGTATTAGATATAGTTTTATGTTACTTGTACATTGGTTTTCTTATATTAATTATGCTTCTACTTAATAATAACATTAACTTATTATATTTTTTATGTCATAATTATTATGTAACAGTCAAACTGGCAAACGTGCCACCTGATGGTGGTCGACGTCATCCATGAATATACTAGTTTACCTGGAACTGGTTAACCCAATGGTTAACTAGGTTAACTCCTCGCTTGATTTCGAGGAGAGCCGTGCCCAACAGTGGATTATAGGTCGCCGTATAATGATGATGATAACGGTTGGCATCCATTTAACATACGCCAGGTGACATGGGAACTTGTAAACCAAAATTTAGTTTAGCGACACGAGTATTTGCCTCTCTGAGCAGAAAGCAGCAGTCACATAATGCTAGTTTCATACACTACTGCTTAGATAGATAGTTCCAGATTAACTCGCTGTTAGTGTAGTCTACCTTATCACCAAGTCTCTAGAGTAATTTAGTGTATTCGACTGTTAATCAACGTCAATTTGGATCGCTTTAGTTAGCCTTGTGTTGATCATCTTGTCCGATACAACGGTTAGGATAAGAAATATACACAAACGAACATATATAATAAAATTGTACACTTGAAATACGTAGAAATACAGATCAATAAAAACAAAGAAATCTCGGGTTGCTATTTTCTCAAAAAAAAAAACAATACACTCGCTACCCCATATAAAACCTTATTCCTATAATAGCCTCTTCCACACAGACGTTTTGTAATATTCCATAAATTAATGTAATGTAGAATATGGAATGGTGTGTAAGAATTTTAAATGATCATCAATCAAACATTTGCTCTGGGTGGAAATCGAACCCACGTCCTTCTGGTTCAGTATGTTAAGGTCACTAATCTCCAAACCAACAGGTCAGTCAGAATGAAATTATAGTCATAATTTATAATCAAACAAGAAATAGCGAACGTTCGCTCGATAAAAACTTATTGCATTCCCTATAAAAGGCGTCAAACGCAAACACTAACTAGTTAATTGAAAAACTAACACTTGGGACTGTTCGTTGCCGGACAAAAGCCTTCAAACACAATTGTTATTGGATAAGGCTGTTCTCTGATAGCTATCGTATTGGATTAAGAATATTTTTAATCTAATAACGAATAGCTATTTAAGAATCATGTCCCTTCAATTGAGACCATGGCCTCTTCAATTCACAGCTCGGTCGTCAACGTTGCTTTATCTACAGTTTTTCATTTCAAGCATTATTAATGAAAAATAAAATACCAACAGGCTGCCAAGACCCAAGCAAAGAATACAGACGTACATAGAAGGACAGTTCTTAATGATTTTTTGTGCAGACTTTTTCGGGGACTAGTCCCCAGTTCGCACTCGCTCGCTCTCGTTGGCCCATATGCTGGGGACATCGCGGTGTCCCTCTCGTTACGCCGCCAAGCGGACGTTTACATCGCAGAGTTTGTCCTCAAAGTGCTCATAAGAACTGGCCTTCTATGTACGTCTGTATTCTTTGACCCAAGTAACAAGTGGCCGGTCCGTGTTGGATGCGACTGGCCGTCTTGGCGTTCATTTAGGGCCTTTGTTAAACAGTGATGAACATGACAGAAGATGATGAAGCTAGTGTTAGCAATGTGACAGCATAGTTAAACACATCACTCATATCAATCGGAAACCAATAAATTATTATTAATTTTTCTTTCATTTTACATTTATTTCTCAAATCGGGGTATTTTTAATTCGGCTTCGACGGCTTGATCGGTCAAGATAGTATCTACAGTTTCCATATAAGTAAAAATGAGTAAAAGTATTTGCAATAATCTTCAGTATTTAAAAGAAAGGCTTAGTAAGCGAAGATTTTCAATCTGGGACAATCTTGTAGCCTGATTGATTGAGGCTAGCTACCCTAGTTCGTTGCGTCGCGCCGCACTGCTTCCGCACAGTTCAATAACATTAGGTCGTCGACCTAATGCCAGGTACTGTACATGTCCCGTAAAATCCTGCCAGTGAAATTACGAGTCATTACTAGAAACGACCGTATGATCGACCGTTAGATGAATGTGTCATCCAATGACATCATGCGATCCTATTCTTATCTGACTTTGTACGTTTTTCCATTTTGGAATTTGTCTCATGTGACAATTGATGTAGCTATACAAATTACATAGACACGTATTAAAATAAACGATAAAATATTGACACAATAGCTACTAATTGGTCGTCTTGGCGTTAATTGAAGAGGGCCTATGTTCAGTAGTCGACGGATAAAGGGTTTTTTTAAAGCATAGAAGGGGAAACGAACAGCCGAAGCCTTGCGACTATCGACGCTCATTAACATCCACACAACCAAAGTTTATGTAGATGTGTTGCCCTTCTTTTCCCTATCCCCCCAATGAACCACCGGAAACTCACAAACCGCACGAAACGCGACAGCATAACTGTCACTTTGCGCCGGTATTATGTGAGCGAGAGGTACCAACCCCGGTCGAGCCGGTCCAATTTGGCTGCAAAGCAGCATGACACTACCTCTTACAATGATGGCTTATGATGATGAAGCTACTAATAAGAAGATTAATTTTTAAACCCTAAGCAACCTCGCACTTGAAGGGGAAATCGATTACACGTTTAACGGCGAGTAAAAGTAATGCAGTTAGAATGTATAATATTGGCTAGTGTTAAAACAAAAACATCTGCCTGAAGATGTGGCCAAGGTCACTTATTGACCTTTATAGTTACAAAAGGCCCTTTAGAACAACGTTTAAAATAAGACAGACTAGGCCAACAATTTGTCTGTGTTTTTATTCTTAAACATAAAACGAAGTTTATTAGTCTTAAGTCACTAGACCAAATCGACCTTAATTAGTACTTGCTTTCGTTTGAACTATAAATTCCATTTAGAGCTAACCAGTAATTATACCTGTTAGCGGGAATAAATTATGTACGGTTGAACGCACTTGTAACAGATACGTATTGGGTTGTACATGAAGCATTGTTTTTCATCATATGCCTATTTTTTCTGAACCAAGGACGTAACAACTGCGATTGCAGTATGGACAATCTATGTAGTTCAAATCAAAAATTGAACGTATTATATAAATTCATTTCATAATACAGCATGCATAACTTTGTAACACTTATATTTCACTGCAAGTTAAATTGCTATAAATTTGTTTTATTTATCTTATCTAAGATTAATAAGCCATTATAAGTGTTATGAGATCGCGTCATGAGATAGCAAAATTAATTGCTATGAGGAAAATAGGTGAGAAAAATGAACATAAACTCAAAATTGGTAGGAAAAATGGTTCTTTGTGACCATAAAAAAATCGTGGCTTAAAACTCCTATTAAGCCTTTGATTTGTTTTCTTATTCGACCGAACATTGTTCTGTTTCCAATCGTCGAGGTTCTCATACAAATATAAAAATAATCTTCATATATTTTTTGTTAAAGTATCCAAAATATTTAACGCTATTACGAAACTTCACAGATGATATCTGCTGTTAATTACCAACCACTAACCGACGTCGTGGTCATGTAAAAATGAGGACAATTAAAAAAAACAATGATATGGCGTGTTGCAACGAAAATGATAAACTTAAAAAGTATTATCGTGTTTACACAGAGAGTTTGATAACGACTCAAGGGCTTCTGACGTCTGGATAGCAAATAAACGGGTCAATGTCAGCCGATAGACCGGTAGAATGATTCATATGACTTCTATTTTAAAATTTGCAATAAAATTTCGCATTTGCATACTAAAATGGATTGAAATGGCCAATGTAAAATGTTATTTAAATGTTTTATGTTACAAGGTTCAACAATGTTTCGGATAAGTGTTTACGTTGTGACGACAAATGTACCGTCAGCTATGTTGGAATTTTAAAAACAAACAAATTGCAAAATGCAAATTTTCAAGACTAAAGAAAGGCTTCGTCCGCGTCAACTTAGATTTACTTCATCAATAATGATTAATTTGATTGATTATTAATCTAGAACCCGAAGTATATTCTAGATTGCACCGTATATATTTTGAAAATTAGGTTAAACATAAGAACGGATAATCCCACAATAATTATGCTCCCTCTATATTATTGATTTTATTTTGCACGACTTGATAGGTACTTACATGCTTTTTAGAAATGATGTGATAATAATTACTTTGTGATGTGATATTAATTAATAATACATAATTTCATCATTAAAGCTGTACATTTTGTATGAAAAACCTCCTCCCCTTTATTATTTTAAATCGTGATTAGTCATTTTTTTAAGTCTAAGTAAAAGTAAGGGATTCCCCTTTTAAGTAGAAAACTACTTCTTATTTCATTATCTTTGCCTACGCAAATCATTTTTATTGTAATCGGGACCGGGTTGGTGAACTCCACACACCTTCAAAGAGTTTTAATCTTATCAGATTTCCTCACGATTTTTTCAGTGCACTTAAAAATTTAGAACCCATTTCTAGGGGGTGATCGAACCCGGAACCTTTCGCGCAAGAGGCCGAGTCCATACCCACTAGACCATTGTCGTTCTACAAATACAGATAATGATATCATGTATAATGTAGATTGTAGATATAACTAGCCAATCTGTTATCAAATGAAAATCATCTTCTGCCAGTGGCATTGGCAGACATGGCAGACAACTTGACTAACAACTATTTTACAAGAAGATCCACCGTATAAGAGGAACTTTATTATGAGAGGAAGTTTATTCTTCGAAAGAAGAATAAACTGAAAAGTGAATTGAAAAGAAAGAAGTAGTAGACTTCTTTTTCTGTAACTTCATAGATTTTTTTCTTTGGACATATGCTGTTGGCCTTAAGGCCTTTAAGCTCAATCGGAAAAGTAGATGAGCAGATGACTCATCTAAGAAATGTTCTGAGTTCATAGTTATGAAGCAACAAGTCGATTTTTAAATATTGATGAATGTTTATTATTATGAAAAGTAAAGATCATACTCATTGGTGTAATAGTATCGTTATTAAAAAATGCCCATATTTACTAGCGGACGGTAGGTAATTATTTACAAAAACGGACGGGGATTTTTGCAGCATATGTGTCAATAATCCATTAGTAATAGTAATTTATCGTTATAATTAAACAAATTAACGGATTCTATCGCGGTTTATTAAGTTTTTACAAGCCCGATGTAAATTTGTTTCATTATAATGAGTGAAATTCGCGTAAACTTGAAAACAGTAATTTATTGTTTTATAAAAAGTTATTTATATGGTCCATACATTATTATAACGATATTAATCTTCAATATACTTAATTATACTGTCTATACAATTTATGAATTAAGATGTCTGTCCGTCATTTCAAAGTAACAGCTTACGTTATTTACATTAAAAATATTTTTTATCTGTTTAGTCTGTTTATACCGGCTAATCTCTGAATCGGCTTGGTCTATTTTGACGGGATATTCACTGGCAGAGAGTTATATATAAGGAGTAACTTGGGAGAAAAATTCTTGTCATTATATAATACGGCTGTAAATCTAAGTTAGCGCGGACGATACAGCGGGCAACAGGTAGTATTGCAGTAAATATAAATTCCCAAACTTTATATACATTTAATATATTTATAACCACTAATGTCGGGTATTAGTTAGTACTTACTAGTTACCACTTCGCTAGAATATATTCATACAATGCTAGACTTATTCGGTCAGCACATACATTATCACATTTGACAACAATATTTTCAGTTGCGTAAATTCATTGCTATTTATCAATTCAAGTCGGTCACGATTTAAATGGATTCATTTGGGTTGTTAATTTTTTTTGTACAGACAGACCCATATTTGTCAGTCCTTCATGACCCAGCCGGATAAGTCATATCGGACACGGAGAATATAAGCTGTCTGCTGTAGGTCATTGCGGGTCGATGAACTTTACATTTCCTCAGAAACAACATTTTTTACATGTTTTCCTTTGCCGTGCAATACGACATTGGCAAAGACATGTTCAATATTGTACATGATGTAGAATATGAACTTATGTTTCTAGGGCAATACAGTGTACACCTATCAATAAAACCTATATAATACCTAAAACTTTCATTTTAATTTGATATTATTTCATCTGATTAGAAAAATATTCAATCCATAAATGCGTCAATAATGACGTCTTCTAATTAGAAAAGAGATTAATGTGAATGGTACGGACACTTTTGGTCGAGTTCCAAATGATTTGAATTCCAATAATTTTTAGCTATCACCTTTTATTGATGTGATGGGAGGTCGGCGGGTAACGTCAATTGACTGGGAGTGGGTGACGCATGTCCTGACGTCAGCATCTCTTTGTGTGGAAACGCAAATCATCAAATAACCATTTTGTTCCGCTGAGAATGTGTTTCAACGCATGTGAAATTAAATTTCATAAGTTGCGTTGTTTAGAGTTCTGATCCTTAAAATGGAACACTCAAAACGGAATCCTTATAGATCACTCCTTTTCCATTTAAGTGCTTCCCATTAGGATAGAATTATAAAAGATAAGAAGCTGTCCCACAATATAAATAAAGAAAATCTTAAAACCTTTAATTTGTTATCCTACTCAACGAAGATCCTACTAATATTAAATGAAAAGTCGAAAGTGTTTAAGAATGTATGGATGTATGGATATACGTTTGTTACTCATTCACGCAAAAACGACTGAGTGCATTTTGATTAAACTTTACAATAACACAGCTTACACATCAGAACAACATATAGGCTATATTTTATTCCCATTCCCCCACCGGAATGGGAAATATGCAGATGAAAGGTAACGTTTTTGGAACACGCAGTGCGCGAGTCTAGTTTTGTGCTAATTGTGATTCGTTTACATTTTGTTCACATAGCTGTCATCCCGAATATGGCCTCTACTTTCGGAACTCATGCCCGTTTCTAACTATATATACCTACTCAGTAATTGTTAGTTTATGACCATCCATATGAGCATGCGATGCTCAGCGGAGTATCACGTTGTGCAATAATGTAACGCTTACCAGTGACTCATAAGTCATTTGCAAAAAGGTGTCATAATGTAGAGATTACAAATTATATATTCAAATGTTACGTAGGTTAGACACCGATTCAGAGAAAAAGCCTTCAATGTACCAACACTACGTCCACAGACTATTTAACTGTTCTATGATGAAAATGCATGCCAAAGCTTTATTTGAGAAGGAAATTCAAACATTATTCTTTTTGTTATATTTTCCTTTTTTGAATAGATGTTATTATAAACCATAGAACATTTCTATTCCGTCACAAGTCTATTTATGTTGTAGATAACCAGCAGAATATATTTAAAGGCATCGGGTCCATACACGTCTGTGCTATTTCAGGAGGTTATTTGCCCGGAAAATCGTGTAGCAATTATGATAAAGGTTGTAGGGTAGCACGTGCAAGCTCTGATATTCTAGGATTACATTATCTACATTTACTGTACCATTGCGGTGAAATCTGGCACGTGATTACAGATTTTAGGAATATGTGATTTCTTGATGAAAACACGAAATCAAAACCAAAGTCGGCAATTTGTTAGTATTTTAAACAAAAATTACACTATCCTGATTTATTTTCGGGATTAAAACCGTAGCTCAATACTTTCAATGGGAAGCTACTCTCCAAACCAATTTGTTGGCTTATGATTAAAAACATAATTTACACACTGATGAAAATAGGAAGACTCGTCGATTATTTTAAGTAGTAGTTAGTGGAGAGATGAAAAACCGTGGCTACAAAGTAAAAAAGCGATTCATACCTGGGCGCATAAACAGTAGATAAATATTTTTTTATGTCGAAACCTATTTCTCCGATTGGTTTGGAATCAGTTGGCAAAGATCTGGATATATTGAAAGGGAACCATTGTTTAAATGTTCCTAGAGCTATTAAGAATGGGTTGATATTTTTTTTACTATGTTGTAGTATAGCATGTCAGTATTAAATTTAAAAAAATGTTTTTGTTACAGGTAGCAATTAAGATAATAGATAAATCCCAATTAGACGCCAGTAATCTTCAGAAAGTCTACCGCGAAGTGGATATTATGAAAAGGCTGGATCATCCTCATATTATTAAGCTTTATCAGGTGAGTTCACTTATTATTTTTATACATAGAAATTCTTTATCACGTGTACCTGCCTCTGAAATCTTCCAAACACCTGGGTCGATTTTGGTGGTGCTATAATCAAGTTGATTTTAGAATGCCATAGAATTGAATGCACAAATCGGTCTCTGACAAAATGTATTGTTCAGGACAAAGTCTGTCAGGTCCGCTTCTAAATATTAGTAGGTTAAAGCATTTTACATACAATTGTTATATTCAAAGTAATGCCTCATTTGTAAGACTAAATTCCCAAGTCCGTCTTGTAACGTAATGTTTTAAAATGAGAAAAATGTTGTGACTCAGCTAGCGACGTTTTACGTTTAGAAGTTTTTACAACCAGTCACGTTCAGAATTCAGATCAAGCTTTTATCGCCAATACCCTAGGTCAGTGTCACAGCGCCTTAAATACATCCTCAGACATTAGTTCTTGGCATTCGATTAACTAACAATTACGCTACGTTAACCTAAACCCGTATTAAGCTGGCTAGAACTCATGTTACATGGTCTAGGAACTAAACGTAGGAAATTAATTAAAGTACGTACCTATATGCATCCATGACATAGCAGTCGGTCATCTCACAAATTTTTAGCACATGACAAGATTTGAACCCGTTATCTCTGCGTGAAGTTTCCAGTCAATTCACCACTAGACAAGGCGCCTATGAATCGACGTACTACATTACATCATCATTGCCGCTTGCTATAATTGTAACAAATTCTTTAAATTGTCTTTAACTGTCGATCTACTCACTCGTGATGTGCTGTAAAAAGTACTCATTAAATCGTAGGTCCCCAGCCAGCCTAATGTTAAAGAAACGTTTGCCCAACGGTCATGAGTTGTTGTTCATATTATTTAGAATACTACATAATATCATTGAAACAGTCAAACCATTGACCGCTATTTTGCACTTTAACTTGGTGAACGTGACGTGAACCTTTCTCGAAAAATCGTAAATACGATGTTTAAAATCATAATAAGATAAAGAATGACACTCAATAAATAATAGAAATGCAAGGGTGCTTATAATATGTACATTAATTTTATCTCGAGAACTAAGGAAACTAAGAAAAAATAAACTCATTAATAAATACAGCTTTAAAAATATGACTAAATTTGTGGAACAGAAAGTATCAATCCATATATGTCCCACTGCTGGACAGGACAAGGGTTTCCTCCTCGAAGCCAAACGAGGGTATATAGTCCACCGATGCGATGGCCTAATGCGGATTGGGGAACTTCACCTTTAAAGTATTTCAATCTCATCAGGCATGCAGATTTCTTCACGATATTTTCCTTCACCGGTGGGTGAGTGTCTTATGTTTAGGTGGACTTAAAAAAAAAGAGGTTAGGTCGAAGCCGGACTGCACACACATAAGCAAATAACAAGCAGTAGTCCGTACCCACTGGACACAATAGTCGCTCACAATAATGCCTTTATTAGGTTGTGTTTGAGTCATAAAAAATAATAAAGAACTTAGTTCACTTATACTTCGACTCAAGACGTGTAAGCGAACTTCACATGCCATAAAAAGTTTTAATCTTTGTTTCCTAAGTTTTTCTTTGCCAAAGAGAAAGGCATATCGAGGTAGTCAATTGTACCAAACCAACTTTCACAAACAATCCCACGGTTCTTGCGTATAGAGAATTCTTGCTGGCAATAGACAAAAATAAATCGACATTATATATTTGCTTATATTAGAGATAGGAGTGCTTATTGATTATACAAAATCGATACTCTCTCTCTCTCTTCCTTAAACTTCTACTTACATAACTTTAGAGAGATAGTTGTAGTAGAGAAAGCACCAATAGTTAGGAATCGAAGCGTAGACATATTATGAAAAGTTTAAGGGATAAAGAAGAGTAGAGTAAGCAGCTTCTCCCTTCTCCTTTGACCTGTATAACCCTAAAAAGAAAAAAGATGATCGAGGTCGAAGCATCTGATTACCTAAAAAGAGTAGAATAAGCATCTCTTCCTGTAAATATGCGTATACAGCAATACATCAGGAAATAGATGTCATGTCCATGTGTGTGCTAAACATGTATTTATTTTTATTCATTTCCTTCACACATCTGGGTAGGTACTTACAATATTTTCAAATAATATATACATTAAAAACCACCTCCACCGAGGTTTACAAGTTACTTAACGCTAATTTAGCTACACGCGAGGTGACAACTACAAACCTTGTATAAACTGAGCATAATGGACCTGTCGATAAAACAATCGGTTTGGACAGTGATAATACCGTTAATATCAATGTCCTGTTACGATCCGTTGATGGACTTGTACGTTGGTTGAATTAAGCACCTACTGATGTTGCGGTCAATTACGCGGTGAAAAATAATGACGTCAGTATTACATTGGGATTTCGAATGGGAAAAAATGTTTGTAATCTTAATATCATAATATATAAGCATATATTCTTAAATATGTAAAAGAAATAAAAGTGGCTAAGTTTTAGTACGAGACGATCTGCGCGCAATGCTCGGTTCGTGTTATGTGGTTTTTGTGGTTCAGCCGTGATTAAATAAATTAACGTACGCATTAAGATATTGGTTATGATTTAATACAGGGTAGGTAAGGAACGCTTAAGAAATTCGCTTTGTCCGTAGCTAAGTGAAACTTTTTTGACGTCACTTCAATACCGTTTTGGGCGGGAGGGCAGTCCTTTTACGGCTTTTGGAGCTTATATCATTAAATGCCCACTTTACGGAAAAGTTGTTAAAAAGCTTTGTCATCTTTAGGCCATGCCCGACAATATCGCACACTATGACGTCAGCGAATTCAAGTTTGTGTCCGAAGATCGACGCTTAACAAGTTTTCTCATAACTTCTTTCTATTTTATTAGAACAGTTTATGGAAGATAGCCTAGCCTATCACCAAATTTGAATCCTCTACTTCTCACAGCCTGACAAAATAGCTTGACATTTACGGCCATAAAGGTAATAGAACTTATCTTTTATAAAAACATCTTTAGATAAAATTTAATATACAGTTCCTTTTGATAAAAAATAAAAAATAAAATAATAAACGGAAATATTTTCATATCGACTGAATCTTTTGAAATACGTAAGATTATGAATATAAGTATAAATTTAGTCCACATCGTTTTCCAATGTTATATTTACAACGATTTCTATGGTACACAAAGAGCATGAATGAAATGAAACTATCTAGTTGGCCAATTCTCAATGGCTACTGGAGTGTAAACAATTCGAGGAGGACATGATTTCCTTCGTCGATAATATTATACATTTCAATGTTCAATATTATGGCAACACATATAGACTATTTAATGTTATAAAAAGCAGATACGGACACGTGGACCGTTTGGAATAGATTTAATAATTAGTCATTTAAAAAATTACAAAAACCCTTAGGTTTGCTGTTATAACTTCAATTATTTTTTGTTAGATTTTTTTAAGTGAAAATATTTTCAGCCGCTTTAAGCAATTTTTGGTAGGGTAAAACCTTTTTTGCTTGCCACATCGACATGCTAACTTCGCGTCAGCGATATGCTATGTGACGGTGTGACGTCATTATAAAAGTTTATTTTTTATATCAAAATTTTAAATTACATACAGTTGTAAGTTTTAACTTCTGTCAGCAGTCCTTCTGGCAGGACTGGATAAGGCAACACGGACCTACTTCCGGATGATTGCCAATTTTTATGCCAATGTAATTAAGACTAGCTGTCAGCTTCGCCTGCGTAATATCTCACGGAACACTTACTCGTGGATATATGTAGCTTTCGAATGGTAAAAGAATTTTTGAAATCGGTTCAGTACTTTTTGAGCCTATTCATTACAAACAGACAAACAAAGTTTTTCTCTTTATAATATTAGTGTAGATTAAATGATGGGGTCAAATTATTTATAGGCGCCGGTATATTTTTGTTGCTATCAGCTTTCGCTATGTTTTTAGAAAAAACTATTTTTAACATTATTTTGTCACTTAATCTAAATCCGTATAATATCTCGATCTGCAGCCATAACAACAGTAGCTCTATATTATTTAATAATATTGGATAATAGATTTAATATACGCCTGTTCTTTTACCACATCAACAAGATTCTCTGCATTCCGCCGCTGCGTAATACCGTACACACGTCAAATCTAACTATTTACACTTCTACCCATGTTATAAATTAGTATAAACATTTCGACATTATCTAGTAAATTTGTTGACGGAAACTTTCAGGATCGTATAGCGTTAGTCAGCGGGTATTTATAGTTGTTTTTACCTCACGTTCATGGCCCACGGGTAGGGTTGCCAGGTCGCCAAACTTAATAGCCGGACAGACCTGCCAGCTTGGCCGGGTACAAAGACCGGACACCCAACAATATTAAAGATTTTGTCTCAGTATTTATAGGTACGACAAAGAAATTGTATGTAAAATCAAGTTTTTTTTAATGAGCATCATATAATTTGTTTTATAGTGAACTAATCGAATAAATATCTATAAATAATCGAATACCAAGACAGTCTTAGCCTAAGACAATTTTTTTAGTTAATTAGGCATTTGCAAAATGTAAAAAGTCTAACAAAAGCCGGACACCGTTTATTTTGGGCCGGATACGTAATCAAAAAGCCTATGTCCGGCTTTATCCGGACAATGACAACCCTACCCACGGGCATAGACAAATTCTAATCTGCTTTTCGTTCGATCTGTATTTGCATAACATTTGAGAACATAAACATTATGTTAGCGTGTGTTGTTTTGAGACATGTGGGCGATCGATGACAGTAGATTAGATGTCTTGAAGAGATTTCCTCGGTCCTCATTAAGAGGCTGATAAAACTTATGCGGGGTGGATGATAATCTTACTTTTTACTAATATTATAAACGTGAAAGTTTGTAAGTATGGATGTTTGTTACTCTTTCACGTAAAAACGACTGAATGGATTTTAATGAAACTTTACAAAAATAGAGCTCATACAATAGAATAAGCCATAGTCTATAATTTATTATAATATAATATACTAGCACAGTGTTATTCTGATGTATAAGCTATATTATTGAAAAGTTTCATCAAAATCTATTCAGTCGTTTTTACGTGAAAGAGTAACAAACATCCATACTTACAAACTATCGCATTTGTAGGATGTAGGACTAGAGACTATATTGTAACTGTCATAATATCTTATATCTTTAAACGAGCCATTCTTGTGTATATATATATATATATAAATATATATATATATATATATATATATATATATATATATATATATATATATATATATATATATATATATAATCTGAATCTCGAAAACGGCTCCAACGATTTTTTATGAAATTTTGTATACAAGGGTAAAAAAGGGCGATAAATCGATCTAACTAGGAAAAATTTTTAGAAAACTATTTTTTATCCGTGTTTTGAGTTATTAAAAATAATATTAGAATACGAACGTAAATTTCGCTGTCACGTAAATATGTCATGATAGCTTAGTTGAGAAATGAGGCAGTTATGAATCGAAAAGAGCCTGGTTCGTATCACCAGTCCGATTACTTACTGCTGACGTGGCTGGATGACACGTTGTGGTAGCGGATTCGAGTTCCACCTAAGACGATCAATTATTATAAAGAATATATTGGTCAGTATAAGGGCCTGTTTCACAATCTCCAGATAAGTTCCGAATAGGCTATCGACAAATTGGTACTATTTGGATATATAATTGGTAGATTATATTACATATTTGACAGATACTCCATACTCTATCTGTCAAATATCTGTCAAATATGTTGCCGATAGCCTATTGGGAACTTAACTGGAGATTCTGAAACAGGCCCTAAGGGTTATTTATTTATTTTAATAATACTTTCAACACAAGTGAGAATTTACCACGGACTAAGTTAACGTGCGAATAAAATAATACGTAGTACATAATATATAAAAAATCCAGTTCTTTTCATCATTGTCATTAGGGCGGAACTGGTTTAAGTATGTACGTCAAACAATTATGAATATGACGAAAGCTTCATCCAAATTACAATTATTTTTACTACAATAATAACAAAAAATTATATATTTTTTTGTGAATTCTTCGTAACTATTTTTCTAGGCTTAGGATATGTTATCATTTTTGTCGGTTTATAATTTATATGTAATATAATAATTATGTACTTATATATTAATTACTAACTAAACTTAACACAAATATTTGCTTTACGACTAAATGAAACCCTTATTGACCTCTTTCAACTGTAAGTCTACAGACTCCAAAACACAAAAATCGCCATCCCAATTAATTGAATAACTCAACCGCAAAACCTTATTAGCCATCAGAACCACTGGTCATCAATTCTTCGACGTATGTGACTGACACTCCCACTTATATACTTTTCATGAAACATTTAACAACTATTTCTCCCTATTGTTTTTCAGGAGTAACTGTCAGATATATTTTTTAAAGAAGTTTGAGCTTCTATTTAAACTGTATTAAGTTGTGTATATCTATATTTCTGTCTCTTACTAATATTATAAACGCGAAAGTTTGTAAGTATGGATGTTTGTTACTCTTTCACGTTAAAACTACTGAATGTATTTTCATGAAACTACAGTTATATAGCTTATACACGGGAACGGGAAAACCGCGGGGCACTGCTAGTACTTATAATAAAGAGGTAATGGTTGTGTGTTTAGCATGAAGTAATCTTTAGAACTACTCATACAATAAAAAATCTTTTAGTAATATAATGCTATGTTATTACAGAGTGATATAGGTTATAAAAAGATGTGGTGTCGTGGAACACCAGGTAGGAACGAAGTTCCTTCGGCTAAAAAGAAAGGTTATTATACACTACTCGCTTGTGTATGCGACTTTCGCGCCTGCGCACGTCTCATTTAACGGTTTTATTCCACGCACTTTTTCTTACGGTTTTACTATCACATTTTTTTCAGTTCGGTCGCGCAGCAAAATCCCTATCACCTCCAAGCCTGCGCTAAGGAACTTCGTTCCAAAAATAATTATCGTGTTCTGTTCCAATACGATTGTATTTAGTTAACGCGGGCAGAACGCCGAGCTGTTCTAAGTATAAAAGTGAGAATTGTATATAATTAATAAATATGCAAAACCTCTTTGACCTTGTGAATCAGTCAATTACCTATGAGTAATGTTACTACGATTAATATATTTGTTTCTAATATTTTGTTGATTTCGTATTCGCGACCTTCCGGTGAGCAGGTGTTTGACCCGTACAATAAAGCCGCTGACGCAAATAATTTTATGTCAGACATGTTAATTTGTTTAATGTTACTACAACTGGTTTGGTTTAGGATGTGGTTTGAATTTTTTAGGGCAGATATTGCAATAATATCTTCCGGGCAACTTTGCTAAAGGAACGAAGGACCTGACAGTCTTTTCCTTCTTTATTCCCCTTCCTGCTCTTTTGTTGCTCAAACTGGTTCTATGATCTGCACCAAGAGGTAACGTGGATGCATTAAGACTACCTGGATCAGGTGCCTGGACCTGTCATTACTGTCTACCTACAAAAAGTTGCAAAGGGGTTTGCGCAACTTTGTATGGACTAGTGGCGTCATTTTTTTTTCCAGCGGCCACACAAAATTTTAATATAACTTTGTTATGCTATTTTAAATATACATATCTGTATCATTATTTTTGTCCTAAGTGACATCGGAGCTGAGATATTCGCATTTTAATATTTTAAAAATATAGTCTACTTAACTACTTGAAATCTATGAAAAAAAGGCATTACTTATTATTTCGATAGTAGTAGTAGAAGTTTAATATTAGAGATCGTTAAGTAAAACCTACACACACACATCATCATCATCACGTCATAATACAATACGAAGTAAACAGAGCCTAAGGCTATGCAACCAATGCATTGTTTAGCGTACCTATTGGCGGGTATTGACGGGTGTAAACTGTAAAGGTAGAAAAAAGAAGTTTTGAGTAAAAGACATGTTATAATAATGTAATTATAACCATATTAGGTTTATTAATACAAAAACATAAGTATCATAGTAGTAATAGTACTAATCATCTTCGTCTATTTCGTTCTCAATATCATGTCGAATAATATAATCTAAGAATTTTGCCGGCGGAGTCAGATCATCTTGATATCTGCCCCATCCCATATACCAAATGATAGACATTACATGCGAACAGCAGCCTAAGCTATAGCTATAGCTCATTATTAAGAATATAAAATATCCTTTTTAAAAATGTATAAAACCGCATGCATGTGCTAAATATGTTTTCACAATATTCATTTGAATTATGTGTATGCAAACATTTGAATGAACCATCCGCTACTTCAATTTACTTCAACCTATGAAAAAAAAAAAATTATGCAGTTTTAGAACAAAAAAATGTCTGAATAGGATTACTTGGTTATTAGAGTATCAAATGCAATAAATATTTCATTCAAATTGTGATATTTTTAAAAACCATTTATGATATGCTCTAGTTCTACCATTTTCCATCGGCGGTCGCAGGTTATATAAACGCCTACAGCAGAAATCTAAAAGAGATCAATAGTATATACCTAATAAAATCGTCCATATGTACATATATAAATGAGCAACAAAAAACCAAATATCTTCGTTCTGAAATAGTTTGCAGAAATGTGTCCATAATAACTTTTGCTCATTTTATATTGCTCTTTCAAAATATTTAAGTTTCATTGCTGGCCGCGCATCTTCGAAACGACGCCAACTTTGCGCAAACCCCTTTAGCTCGCGCTTTTATAGGGTTCGATTTTTTCTTTTATGTATGACATATCCACGGTTTCCATAATTTATGATGTCGGACCTAATTTCTTGGCCAATTGTATGTTATGTCAATGGGAACCTGCCATATTGCCTTTGGTTTGATGGAAACACGTACATCGAAGTGATTCTATATCTAACACCCGGCTTCTGAAACGTTGGTCAAAGTGTATGTCGACTAACATGGCTGTTAATGGCGGTTAACATACGATTGTAGAGTCAAATTTGACAGCTTTTCATTCTAGTGACAGGCCAATCAAATTAAGTAATTTAACCTAAGAATAATTTAACCAACTTCTTCGACACATAACAAGAGATTTGACAGTTGATTTGTTAATCTTTGCGTCGATCAGCCTTTCGGAACCGGCCGTAAGTGTCACATTGTCATTTTGAGCAACGGAACCTTAAAAATGGTCATGGTAACCGACTGTGACGATAACATTTTTTGTGAACATTAATGCCACACAACGTGTTTAAGGCTGACTATAACAATTACATGGTACGGTGGATACACACTAAAAAACCTTAACCCAGGCTAGCGCATTACGGCCTTCTTAGGAGTAAACCTGTACTATTGGATAGAATCTCCAACAGCCCGAACAGACATGAATAAAAATTATGACGGCCGGCTTTTCTATCGATCGTTGGATAACTGAAATTTATGCACAGAGATTGCAGATTCTAAACTCGCTAAGAGGATATAATTTGTAATACGAATTTAACGATGTTATTGTAGTTGTCTGGGCACTGCACGTATACTTCTAATTATTTTTTTAATGTTATTACCTACTACCAACTCCAATTGACGACCTTGCCTAGGTTTAATCGTTAATTAATATTTTCATATTTATTCCACCCCTCATCTTATTATTATGCACAGCTGGTATAATAATTAGTAAACATATTTGTTCTCAGGTCATGGAGACTAAGAACATGATCTACATAGTGTCAGAGTACGCGAGTAAAGGAGAAATATTTGGTAAGTAATATAATATGTTATGTCGCAAGTACATTTAGATTTGCACGTTTGAGAAAATCTGTACTTGGATAATATTAAAATGACCTAAAAATATATAAAAATAAGTAATAACTATATAAATTAACAATAAAAAAATGACGTATATAAATATTATGTACATTATACTAACCCATTTGAAGTTTGAACCGCTGATCAGATTTGGATAAAATTTGGCATAAACAAAAACTTATTATTAAGACAGTAACAATAATAATAATTATCATTTCTCCGTAGGAATGGAAATCCAAGGCATCGCGGGAGAAACCGCAAATTATAAATTAACTTAATCTATCAATCAGTTAATTATATGCTTCATCTAACAAGAGAATTAAATATCTATACATCGATTATTTAAATGTCTTTCTTTTAATCGGTGTTGCGGTGCGATTAATTTATAAAATTATAAAGTTCCAGACCGGATTAAAGGTGGTTCGATTAATTGCTTTAAGATTATTTGCCAGGTGGTCGGCTATCTGATTAGAATATATGAATGTCAAATGCGGAATGGCAGAATACAGCTGCAGCACAGAATTGAAAAACATACAAGTATTCTCAATCGTGACTTGAGTTTCGTTAAAAAAACAAATTTATTTATATTTCATATGGTCTTAAAATTTCCACTCGTGTTTTAAGATCGAGCTTTTTAACTAGATTCATCACTATATCAACAGGATGTAGTATATTGGTTTTAGCTTGACATACATAAAGACGGATAGCGGACTAAAATTTATCCAAAAACACTTAATATCATTTTCTTGCCTCAACTGTGGATTGGTGATGCAATGTTTTCGTAAGTCTTGTATTAAATAGAGATATTAGAGTTGCAAACATTTATTTACGGATTTCAAAAAGGACATCCTCTACGATGTATGTTTATTCTTATTGAATTATTTAATAGCGATAAAGTTCAGATTGACTCTACATTTTAGTTAGACAATGTTTGTATGGAAAAAAGAAAAGGGCTGTTTTAGGGCTTTCCCGTCAATTATTTGATTTTTTTCATTCAAAAAAAGAGTTGGCGGAATTGGTTCAGGCGTTGTTGAGTTGAGCGCTTACCAACACATTTTGCGATTCATTTTTATAGATAAGATAATGAATTCAGTTACAAATTTTGTCCTAACTATACCATGTATCAAGTTATATTTTTATCAAAAAAAATTTAGCTCAAAAGTTCGTCACGAATAAATAAACTGGCCCAAAATTTTTGTACATTGTATATTATGTATTTGTATTTTGAAGTTTCCAATAAACGGTACAGTTTAATCTGTGTAATTCCATATGTCATGTCAGTTGCAATTAACCATCAATTAACTAATTACCTGTAATTAGGTGCGGAATGCCATTAACTTAACGTTTGGTTTGTTTTCATTTTCAATCGAAACTCTATAATTTCGTAATTCTTTTTTAACATAAAACGAGACAGATCACCTGTCACTTTACCACGATATTATGTGAGGGAGTGGTATCATTCCGGCGCGGTGGTGCTGGCCCAATTCGGCTGTACAGCATGGCACCACTTCTCACCATTCGGTAAAGAAAATATCATTCACGTCACAAATCCCAATGATCTTTATCTTTATCGTCGATAAATATTGTTATTACCGATAGTAATTGATGTTTATCTTTTTATACTGACACTATCACAAGTTATGGACGAAGACAAATGAAACTATATTATGGTAGCTGCAAACTATCCGTTAATGATAACTAATGTTATCTATATATTTGTATGGTGCCTAATGTTGTTAATGATAGCATTTGCATTTTTGTATGGTACCTAATGGTGTCATTATCGTCATCAATAAGTTGTCTCTAGGTATTCTAATTCAAACCCATCGTAACTTTAGACCTTTTATCGCCTGCCTAGCCTAGATACGAAAGCCATTATAATTTATTAAAATAAAATAATGGGACTAATTGAAATTTTGTCTAATTAAAATATATACTTAAAATGAGTCTCATTCATAAGCATTAATTAGCACTAATATCTTCATCTTCTGACTACCCTTTTCCCAGCTATATTTGGGATCGGTTTCCAGTCTAAACGGATGCAGCTGTATTTTAAATCGATTGCATATCTGATCTAGTCTAATAGCTGGGTAATATGGTAGTTACCCCGTGGTAAGACTTTTGGAACTTTTGACGATCTGTAACGGCTGTCAAACTACTACTTATAAAGCGGGGCCAACAGCCTATCGTTTTTTGCCAGGCTCGACATGTCAAGATGGTCACCCATGGACAAACCCCGGCAAGCATATCTCAGACTGTAGGATCGACCCGTATGACTTTTAATTAGTTGAATTAAAAGCCGTGCGGGTCTCTTAAAATCTCAAACTCTTAAAATATGGATTAAGTTATGCTTAGTTAATTGCTTATCTCAAATAAGCGATCCCTTTTTGACCTCGTCGTTTGTATACTGAGGACCATGTTGAAAAATTATAAAGAGTTTTCATGTTGACAGAGACGGATACGAGTGCCGTGCCTGAATAAATGGTTACGATTCAACGAAAAACAATCAATATGGAATGTTGAATTAGGATTTTTTGGTTGGATTTGTATAGACTTCTAGACTTTTTCGACTTTCAGAGAATTGAATACCTTATGGTGTTAAACTTCCCAATATAGCTATTACAGTATATACATAAACTCTGATATAGACTAGTGATTTGGTTTAAGATTTTAAAAATAAAATGACAATAATAGGCTGAAAATGTATACATAGCATCTATGTCTATCTACCTATCTATCTATATTTGATATCTACCAAAATACCATAAACCGATAGGAAACAGGTAACAAGACATTCTACCAGCGTTATACCTTTTCTTAACTGCTATAAGCGATAACCTATATTTAGTAGTAGCTGTACTACTAAACATAATCTATATCCAGTTCCAACTATGGAAAAATTAACTAAACTTTGTATTGTGTTTGCTAAAATTCTTAAGAATGAACTAACCTTAATTAGTATTGATAAATTACTTTGATTAGCTCTAATACTATTAACCCACTTCAAAATATACCATCTACCGCTATGTAATAAGGAGGGTGTAAAAAAATTGTTTGAAATTTATAAATGCCACAAAATACAATGTTACACCAAAAAAATAATTCTCGTAACCTCGACATCGATTAAGGGCGCATGGAATAAGTTCTTGGCCGTTCCATGACGTCAGCAGGCTAGCTCTGACGTCACAAGGATGGTGTTAGCCAGGGTATGAGGGTGGGGTATCGCTCTGACGACATCGAGCCGAAAAACCGTTATGAAAATAGGTCTCTTAGAATAACATTTTATATGTACCGTAAAAGACCCAATATCGTAGTATATTGAATATTTATTCTAATGATATTATAAAAATATTAGAAGACTTTTCGCTTTATAATGTTTAAATAATTGTGTATAAAGTACAATAACACGACGAACGAATTAAATTACGTACCTTTAAGGTCTTATTCTGAGAATATTGTGTTTATATAACTTTTGCGTGTTCTTTGAGTAAGATGATGGTACATTAGTTAATGAAATTCTATCTCATTCTACCTTGGCTGTACAGCGCACACCTGTGTCAGCTGTTAGCCTTCTAGTTTATGTTTTAAAACCCATTCACGTAATTGCCACCGTTCTACTGGAAGCGTGCCTGTGCTCGAGTGTTTTGCCTTATGTTGTGCTCTGTTTAAAAATGTAGTGTCTGATCTTTCTAGTAAAATTAATTAGAACTTAATTAAGATCGAAGACATAATATTTAAGTTTGACTGAATTTATGTTAATTTTATAACGTTAATTTAATAGCACAAGAGGAAGTGAGGGCCTAGACGAAGTAACATCGTTTCATAACAGAAAAATACCGAAATTCGTCATCGTTTCTGAGTAATCAATTACAATTTCCTAGCTAATAAAATATTGATAATAACGATCGATAACCAATAGACAGTTTGTGATTTTGTTACGATAACGATTGACCACATGATTTAGCGCGAATTATTTCAATCTCACACATTATAATAAATTCTTTTCGAACTTCCTTATCGTTTTTATATTGTTGCTTTGGCCCACAAGTGTAACAACCCTTCGCTTGCTTATGTTAAAAAATACATCGCTAATATAAATGCAATCTTGAATCTAAATAATTATGTATAAATAGATCTTCAATAGTTAATATTATAGAAGATACTAAAAAAGTATAAATAAATAATCATAATGAGTCAAACGTTTCATTAATAAGTCTACCTCCCACGCGGTGACCTTAAGTGTATTTTAATTTTTAACTTTCTAACGAATCGTACGTAGGTCACGTTAACGTTTGGTGAGGTTAAATATAAATCACGCGTCACTGTAGATTCTTGAATGAATATTAAGGATTTCAAATGAAACAAAAGCTATTCGAATTTCAAAAACTCAAAATTCGAAAAAAAAAATGTTTGTAATAAACATAGTTCAACAAATATCGGTTTTTATTGTTCATTGATTTTCATCAAATTGTCATAAATATACGAGACTAGCAAGCAACATGGGTATTTGCCGAAGTTTTCTAGCTGGTTCTGCAGTTTAAGTCTTCAAATTAAATAATTAATTATGCATTTCATAACACAATTATTTCTCAATAATAGTGTTATCAAATGAAAATCCAAATCTGACTAATAAAGAGTTCATTCAAAAGAAGCTCAGCTTTATAATAACAGTATAGAAATATATCTGTCCCTATAAAGCGGCTATATTCTTTGTAAGTTAAAACTTGAAGAGTATAATAATATGAAAATTCCTTTCAGATTACATTGCGAGGTATGGACGAATGGCAGAACAGGCAGCTCGAAGGAAGTTTTGGCAAATTCTCTCAGCGGTAGAATATTGCCATGAAAGGCGGATTGTACACAGAGATCTCAAGGTACTTCATATCTATCTTTTATATATAATTCCAATGTCACGATGTTTGTCCGGGATGAACTCCGAAACTACTGAACCGATTTAAATATGTTTTCTTCTGAAATGTGTGATTTCTCCAACTTAAAAGATAGCATAGTTTATTTCTCGAATTTGAGATAAAATAGGTAGGAACAAAAAACTGCTACATACCAAATCTTTTTGACAGATCGAAGTCTGTCGGGTCCGCCAGTATTTTATAATCTAGATTATTGTTATCAGAGCAAAATCTTCCTGAGTCCACTTTTATATTCAGAATTGCATAGAACACCAAAGAACGGAATAATTAGTATTATAAGTGGAAATCTTTAAGTGTGTTTTGTTCAAATTCAATATTGATCCTCTATATGACATAAAGAAATTATTCCAGACCCCGTATTTCCGGGATCTTTCTTTGAATTCAAAAGCATACGGCTCATACGTGGAATGACCTTTTTAACCTCGGTGACTTCATTTAAGCGGGATTTAAATTTCCTTATAAACTGTCCTTGATATCAACTTTTATTGACCGTTAACAAAAGAAGTAATAATGACAGAGGATATTATCGGCAAAGTCATCATGATTAAGGATGGGATATCAATTATGTCGCTAAAAGGATCCTTCCTCAAAAGCTTTTCAAAATATAATATAAGTCATAGTATGTTTTGTCATGCGATTTGTTTGGTTTAGCATGAGTATCCCCAATGAATATTGAGGGAATTTCCAATTTATTTGAATTCTTACGGCTACCTATTGCCGATAGGCCAATAAATTTCTTAAGTAGAGGTTGATATAGGCAGACTCATAGTTGGTCGGCTATTAACCAGGTTAGGCAACCAGGGAAGAGGACCTCTGAGCTGTGGCCAGTCCATGTTGGATGCGAGTGGATCGGTCATCTTAACGTTTATTGAAGGAGGCCTATGTTCAGTATTGACGAATAAAGGCCCATGATGATGATGATGATGATAAGGGTTTGTGCTACCCGCAAAACAGCTATCAACTGCTGTCCTGGCTTTATTCCACCAACACTATATTATATCCTACATTTAACACCTTATTGCAGGCGGAAAATTTATTACTAGACGCGAACATGAACATCAAGATCGCCGACTTCGGGTTCAGTAACTATTACGCGACTGGGGAGCTCCTGGCGACCTGGTGCGGGTCCCCGCCGTACGCGGCACCTGAAGTGTTCGAGGGGAAGAGGTATACGGGTCCAGAAATCGACATATGGGTGAGTAAACGTTTCCTTTAGTAATTACATCATTTATGAATGAGCTGGTACTATTTCCACGCGAATCTGTTTATGTTCGTGGGCGGTTACGGTATTTCGTGGGTTGTCTGTTATCCCACTAACATAAGAACAAATACTAAGCTAGCCTGAACTTCAGGATTGGAAGTCACGTCACGTCATGTTCCTAGTATGCGTATGTATTATGCAGATTTTGTCTTAAAACACACAGTTAATTAATGAATTAGTATTGGTTAATTAAGTTAAATATCATCCAACTTGATTTTTTAGTGTCATGTGTTTTACAACCAGACTAAATTAACGAAAATTTACAGACGCTTAATAAAAAAAATACTATATTTATCGGAATACACATATAGTATCGTTACTATAATTAAAATAATATTTAATACAAATTCTCTTCAAATATAATCAAAGTCTAACATGTTACAATCAACGTGACCATTTTAAGAATTCCTTTGCCAAATGGCAAATTATTCTTATTTCAAACGTGTATTTAATATAGCAACTTTAAATATATGTACCCATAATTTATCACATATAGCCATTTATTTATTATGGCAATTTATTAAATGGTTGTAATCGACCGAATCATTTCCCACTTTCGGGAAAACTGCACCTTTACTGGCAACTTGTGTGATTCGATTTATGCTTATTTTATTTAAAGAGCTTTGTATGAAGACTATCGTTTATATTGTAATTATTTTAAGATAACGATTCTAAATGAATGATGGAACATTTTTATTAAATCATTGAATTTTGAACATTTTTATTAAATCTTATCATCTTATGATCGACCCTCTATACGTTGACTAAGTTTAAATAAAATCTGACCGTTTGAAGTGGGTCAAAATCAATTCTAAAGTAGTAGGTTACAAACATACAGATGAAGCTAATAAGATACGTGTAAAACTACTATGTACATATTTCACAAATTATGGACTAGAGATCACTTCTTTCATAAAATTGTTTATTTTATTTCTTATTTAAAATTGTTTAGTTTTAACGACGTCTCTCTTTAAATTTAATAATTTAAATATTATGATTCGAAGCGACTATGACGATCGTATGACGCATATTTTCTAAATAAAGCCGGCGAATATATTTTTATTATCGTTTTATATAAAGGACGCTGCGACCAAACCGAATGTGCTGGATTTATCGCTCAAGAGATTCCTATTAAATTTTATTTTGAGCGTTTTTATGTTGCACTGCATTAAGAGTTTGGTTTCACATTATTTATAATTAAACTGTATAAATTATTTTTATGAAACTAACAACGGATGTTTGTTCGAATCGAATCTTTTGTCGAATCGAATCGAAAACGAATCTTCTGATAGGTTAAACGAAATGTTGTTTTCCGAAACCCTGAAAACTCACAAAACACGTCGACTTCATTTCAATATAGTTTCGAACATCGTTTCATGTTATATGTCTTTTCACATAACTTTTCAAGACATGTGACCTCATGTTTTACTTTAAGCTAGTCTAGCTTACAAATCAAAGGTTAATATTTCATGGATAAACTTTAAAAAGAGAACACGATTTGTGATCATCTAGCACAGTGATTCCCAAAGTGGTCCAGACCCCCAGGGGTCCACGGAAGACTCGAAGGGGGTCCACGATGAGCGTGACTCAAAAAAAAAGCGGGGATCTATGAACATTAATTTGGTTTCGAGTGAAGAACCAAAAAGAAAAATGTTGGCTTGACTCTCCTATCAATATTGTTAAGAGAATGTTACTATTATAATAAACATAATGAATTATAAGTATTTAAACGAGCAATTCTTGAAAAAAAGCTCTGCAAGTTGGACCCCTGATGCGGTAAAATTTTGAAAGTAGTCTATGAAACAAAACAGTTTGGGAAACACTGATCTAGCATAACAGCGATGAGGCTTTATTAGCGTGCATCTAATCATTACCACTTTTTTAATCGACTTCAAAAAAAGAAGGAGGTTCTATATTTGCCTGTATGTTTTTTTTATAATGGTATATTCTGTCCCCAGAGTCTCGGGGTGGTGCTGTACGTGCTGGTATGTGGCGCATTACCGTTTGACGGCTCCACACTTCAGTCGCTGCGAGACAGAGTGCTCTCGGGGAGGTTCAGGATACCCTACTTCATGAGCGAAGGTAAGACACACGAGTGCATTATTTTTAATTAAATGCAAATTATGGGAATATATTAAAATTATTTATAATATGAGCGTTATTAATATTTCATTAGATTATGGAATTTTTAATTATCATTATCAGTGGCAGGCCCGGGTTGGATGCGAGTAGCAAAGGATCGGTTGTCCTGGCGTTCATTGAGAGAGACCTATGTTCAGCAGTGGACGGATAAAGGCTGATGATGATGATGATGATTATCATTATCACCTTCGTGTAAGACATTTCTCTTTATCATTGCAGTGTCCTATTAGGTATTTACTCAAACCAGAACATATTACTTAAACAGCCATAATATAGTACTTTTGTATTGTAAGTAGAATTACTATAAAGGACGATAACAAGTCATGTGGAAAGACGATATCCACGCAGTGGCCGGTCCGTGTTCGATCGGTCATCTGCGCATGCATTGAAGGGGGCCTATTTTCAGCAGTGGACTTATAAAGACTAATGATAATGATGATGAAATCATATTAATAAAAACACTTATCTTTGTTACTCTTCGTGAGAGATTATTTAGAATTTTTGAATCAGTTGGTATATGACCTTAAAAATCCTGGCCATAATTTTGACCACATCTACAAGTTTCTATATTTTTTCAATTTCTATTCGCAATTTAGGACACAGGAAAAACAAATTCGCCTCAAAGACACGGTGAGATCATTTGAAAGTATAACATTTGTCGCGACGAATAATAGCGGAATATCTTAAGATATTAGCTTAGTGTATGAGACCGAAAGGCTTAAAGTGTTAAAACAAGCTCATAGCATGCAAGTGATAAGTATAAACAAATAAATTCGCACATACGTGTCAAAACTTTAAAACAAACATGGAATTTACCGAGCTCGCATATGCATGGACTACCATCCTGCTTGAAACGTTTGACAAACAAGCTGTTTGTGCTTCCGAAAGAAGAGTACAGTCCCCCTAGACAAGTGGCACAAACGCTAAATTAATAGAATATAATACTTATTGTATGGGAATCACACTAGCTATGAAATTACATATCGTAAGCTAGTGTCATTCAATAAGTATACTATTTATAAACTAAACGAATAGTATACTTACATACAATAAGTATACTATTCGTTTAGCGTTTGTGCCACTTGTCTATAGGGGCTGGTTTAGTTACCAGGACATCATAATGTCTCAGGAGATGGATGCATGGTTGAGTACTCTCAGCTACTCCCAGATGAAGTCCTTTCAGTTCAAGCATATCGATGATCACTTTTTACCACGTTTCTGTTTGCCTAAAACACTGACAGAATGTGTAGAATAGCAGCGTTAAGATTTATTCCATATCTTATACATGCGCAATTATTGTTGGCAGTATAATACAGACGAATAAATCGTATTGATTTCAGCGAAGGTTGTTCTAAGGCGTTTTCCTCTCATGAAATATACATTGGTATATCAAACAAAAGGTCGCGGATGTGGTGAATAAAAATTCGAGCCACCAATTAGATGGGATTTTTGTATTGAGATGTGAATTTCTTTGACTTTACTTCCATTCAACAGCTACAGTGAATCGATAGGCTATAGACTATGAGTAAAATATAGTACACTTAATTTATGTTAAAGAGAAAAAAGAACCGAAGCATTTGAAAACATTTAGTAAAATAATTATCTTTTTCTTTTAGAAAGGAAAATTAGTGTAGAGATTTACAGTTGAATAAAATATAGACATGCTTATTTAGATTCACCAATATTTAACTGTAAAGTTTTAATTTATATATTGTATCAATAAACAAATAAAAAAATGCAATATAGTGAAAAAAATAACATCATATAGTTTCTGTCTATCTGTAGTGCAAAAGCGACCAACTCTTTATGCGTGATCCAGTAACAAACAAATTTACGCTTTGTTATCATTAGGATTTTATTGAAACTATTTACACAGATTTCCGTGTATCATAACGAAGTAAGTTAATGATATATTATCGAGCTTCCATATAACGAACTTTTCCTCGTCGAAACATCATTATATCTAGTTAATAAGCAATTAGCGAATGCTCGCCTTTGTTTTACGTACCAGAGTTTTAATTGTGAGATACATGAGTAATGCGACCATTTATTTTTCAAAAAGTGATGACCCGTTTTTTCTTTTTGTCTAAATTTTATTACAAATTATGAAACACGAAAAACGAGACAATTTTGCATAGCGATCATTCACATTTTGTTATAATGCCTTTTCTGACGACCTTTTTTGTTTTGGTATTTCGTGAACTGATACGTTCCGATTTGTATTATAGGAATGCCTTATTTTTCCCATTCCAATTAATTAGTAAAAAAGCATGAGATTTTCAACAAAAAAAAGAACGGCAATATAGTCCTTTTTTTACGACAATGAGACAGGTTATCGGGATTCGGGATCGGGACAGTTATAAAACGGGACAGTCCCGTACAAAGCGGGACGTCTGGTCACGTTATACATGACGTAAGATCTACGTAGTACTTGCGTTAGTACGTTTGACGTACATTTTGAAGGTTATGTGGTGCACAGACACTGGAAGGTAAAAAGAGAATTGCCCAAGCGATTTTAGGTTGTGTAATCGAAATTCGTATGAAAAGTCTTTAAACGAACAATTCGAACAACGAAATATATATATATATATATATATATATATATATATATATATATATATATATATATATATATATATATATATATATATATATAATTAGAATATCGGACACGGCTCGACCGATTTTCATGAAATTTAGTAGTCAGAGGTCTTCGGAGGCGATAAATGGATCTAGATGTCATTTTTAGATAACGTTTTATCCGTGTTATCAGGCAAATGATAAACCGCTACAATATCATTAGAATACTAAAATAAATTTCGCTGTCAAGTACTATGACATAGCTCAGCTCCGGTGGAAAATTGGACAGTGCCGAGAAACCATTGGAGACTCCTGGCTCGAGTCTCCAGTCCGATGGTTTTTTTAATGTCCTGCTTTTATAAGAAAACCGGAGCTTATGATTCGTATTTAGGTATATTTAAAAAAAAAGCACGAATCGAGTGTTTTATTTGAAAGACCAAGAAAATCAATTTGATGCATCAAAAACAAAAAGCAAATACTCCTCCAACCAGCTACTAAATTGCACAACATAGAAGCATTAAAAGTAAAATACGTATTTTTATTTTACGATTGTAATATTTCTCGTAAAATGTTAACGTGTTGAAATTCCAAGATTTTTTTGCGTATATATTCGTTCTAAGTATGGTGTTTGTCTCTTTAGTCGCCGAGTATTATTTTAGAAAGACGCATAAAAATACAAATAATTCTGTCGCTATTTTAAAAACAATACTCTTTTCAAATCGATAAGTCAACCAAATGTCACCAGTATTAAAGCGCCCGTTTCTAATATTGCTGTCAGACTTCGCCCGCAGATATTAAATTATTATTGAAATGTTATTGTTGTACAGTATCAGTATTGATTTGCTTTACACATCTGAGTTCCTACAAATTTTATTCTGATTTAAAGTTTCATCTTTTTAAATACAATCCCCTGTATAAAACGGAGACCAAGAATTTGACAATTGTCAAGAGTGTCACAATATAGCTTTGTCGAATTAGACTTTTGTTTTGGCAAATCCTTGAGGAAGCTAATATTGAAGAAGAAGAAGAAGACCTTCGTTAGTAAAAGTCATATAGTAGCTGTTGCCCGCTCGCATGCGTTTACCGAGATTTATAACCGTAATCGGACTGGTGATGATTATAAAGCCTATGTCACTCAGGATAATGGAGCTTTATATTAATGATTTTTTAAGTCGGATAGTAGCTTCAAAAGCTATCTTCTACATCCAAACTTAATACGTTACTTTATATTTCCATACATAGTACGAAATTACCTCTGACAAGATACAGATTTATAAATGTAATAGACAGGTAATAAAACGATATGCCTACGCCATGTCTGCCGCCCACGTAGTGACAACCTAATCGCCATGATAACAAAGCCTTTAGCCTACGGACAGTGACAGTGAAACTACACCGGTAATTTGATAGGCATAATATCGATTATTATATACCTCACTAGCACCGCCCTGCGGTTTCAGCCGCGTGCTTCCCATTCTCATGGGAGTACGGAGATAATTTGTGACTATGTGCTGTGTAAGCTATACCTATAATGGTAATTTTGAATTTATAAAATTTTCATTAAAATCCATTTCGAAGTTTTTGATTAGAAGAGTAACAAATATACATTCTTACAAACTTTCGCGTTTATAATAATAATAATAATATCTATGAACGGTTTTACACCACGTCAATCTGGTCCCGTGCTAAGTTCTCTAAGAGACTTGTGTTACGGGTACCAGACAACGGAAATACATATATTTAATACTTTTTATATTAATACTTATATTTAAGATTTTTATTACATAATACACATATTTAATACACATCCATGACCCAGGAAAACAGAAACTTTTTTTTTTGTGTTCCCTGGCGAGATTCGAACCCGGCTACCTCCGGATTGTGCGCCAACGCGCTTACCACTGAGCCACAGAGGTCGTCAAATATTGTATGACAGTAAACGAGAAGGAAGCTGGAAGTACGACGGCGACAATGGCCTTTGTGACTAGTCTGCTAGCTAATCAACTAGATTAGTTAGCAGACTAGTCACAAGTGTAAACCTGTAAAGCATTTTTCTCTAACATGTCAATTCAAATATACGAAAAATCATGTTATACTCGTACACAGTTATTTCACGGTCGTGGCGGAAACTTAAGTTAAAATATAATGAAATCGATAAGGTGAGAGCGTCACTAGCTTTTTTAATCATGCACCTGTGTTATGTACGTTTTCATAAGTCGATATTATTTTTCTATTTCACATTCAGACCTGTCTGGAAGTTACGACACATGAATTTTTCATGGGCGGCGTAAAATTCGTTACGTGTTACGGTAAAAACAAGATTAGCGATAAAATTTTAAAATTAAATGAACAAAATGTGAAATAGACAATTCAATTAATACAATACTTTTTGCGTGATTCGTGCACAAACAAGCAACAGAAAATAGATAAATATAATACATAAAATGCTGAAGTCGTTCTTCAGCATTTTATACAATTTTCTTTACTTATATTACATTTAATATTAATTTTAAATTTTATAAGTGCATAAAAAGTTCTGAAAGAAAGTTTCAGAACGAAAACAAAGGAACTTGTGAGATTTGGTTTTTCTTACGACTAGACATAAAAAAATCACAGGAATATGGCAAATAATGTATAAAGTTACGTTGTTTTAGATATTTTTATACGATAAAAAATATGTAATTAAAATCTTTCTGTAATAACACAAAATATATTATGCTTGTTAAAATTTGGCATGGTAATTATCCCATATTTATATCACAATGACTTAATAAAATATCTAAAAGATTCATCATCATCATCTTCATCATCAGACTTTATCCGGCACCCGCTGAGCATAGGCCTTCAATTAACGCCAAGGCGGCCGATCCCTTCCCCCTCGCATCCAACACGGACCGGCCACTGCACGGAGGTCTTCCCGTTTGATTCTAGAAGATAGCGTTTGGGTTTACTAGAGGAAAACTGCAAATAAGAGTTTTGTAAAGACACATTCACAGAACATTTTTAATCCCCGAAAAATCTGCTACACTGGCGCTAAAACTCATGAACCGTTGTTGATGCGGTGTTTTGTTTGGGTACGCTTCTTAGTGGTTGTTCTTAGAAATTTTATCACAATGAGTTCAGTCGTTTTCAGTTCATCAGCTCTTAGGTAGAGGTAAATAGAAACCTTTCGTTATTATTAAGAAGTTAATCCAAAATGCATTATATCGATAATCGATGACGTTGGTTCGCTAGAAATAGTGCTTTATTAACGCCTACAACGTCGATACACAAACTCTGACGTAGACGCTATACATAAACACTATCACCCCTCTGCGAATGGTGTATAGGAGTACTCCAGTATTTACGTAACAGATAGAAAGGCAGAAAAAGTGATAGAGTATATTTAGTTTTCTGTTGTTGCAATGTTATAAAGAATTTTTTTACTGGCAACATTCACGAGAGAAGGTGCACGAAACTTGATGTCTTCGTCATTTTCTCAGAGGATAAATCCTTGATGTGTTTATGATCTCACGTTTTAGTTTTGTCTTTTCGTTTAATACGGTTTCAGATGACAATTGTATTAAAAGGGATTTCACTTAAAATATGAGCCCTATAAGGGTTAATTTAGAGAAACGAGTCTTTAACTTAACTTGTAAGTTGACTCTGTCTAGTGTTAGCAGTGTGAGACCACTGTGTACTTAAAATTAATTATGTTGCGTAAGTGTTTACTTGTGAAATAGTTTTGCTTCAGTTAACTTCTGTGTAACTATGCTATTACAAGCAAAATTTAATATTACAACTAGTGTAGTTACTTTGTTATACAAGCGCGTAAGAATGTACAGTGTACACGTATAAAATATAACGTTTTAGATAACTTCTTATCATTCTTGTATTTCCTCTATTGTTTAATATACAACCTTCAAGGTTTTCTCTGTTTTCTCTTTTTCTCATATGATGATAATTTCTTAACATTAAGTTAATTTTCTTTGATCAAAAGTATGGTAAAGAACACGTAAAAATAACATTAAATTGAAATATTGCATAAAATATTCTATAAATCTGTTATGTATATAAAATTTGCATACTCATTGCTTTATCAAGGGAAATTAATGTAAGTAAGATACGGTTTGTATATGGGCTTAAGCTTAGCCCCAATGGCTTTACCACTAAGGCGTGAAGATATGTGATAAATTATTGTGAAATGGCATTATCATCTATCATAAATATGAGAGTATTGGTCATGCGGTTTAAACACACGCGAGTGTAAACCCATGTAATAGTGATGAGCAATGCGAGAACAACATCCGATCCGATCCGATCCGATCCGATCTTGCTATTTCGGTTTTCCTCTTGGGGTTGCAACGATTCTTCCACCGTTAGTCTTGCTTAATGAGTTTCACATGCTACTTCGTTTCTTTTAATAATTGATAACAACTTAATTTGTTCTACATGAAAAAAGAAATCCGTGTTGTCCGTAAAAACAGTAGCCGAACGATAGTTTTACGTGATATTGTTTTAATGGGTTACAAGTTGAAAGCTTAGGCCTGTATTGTCTATTGCTGGATCCACGCTCTTGCACGGTCAGCTCTTGCGGAACGTGAGCATGAGTCGTACTTTTTCATGCGTGCAGTCAGCGTTCATCGATTTATAATACGTTATCACAAAGCAAATGTTTTCCAGGAATGTTGAATATTTTAGTTCACAATTTTACAGGATATTTATTTTGTCTTGTTCTTGTATACCAGATATTGGTTTCGGTCTTGGTATGGTTTCACAGTACTAAAACTAATTTTGCTCGTTACTACAAAGTAACGAGTTTTTTTATCGCGTGTCTGGATTGTACACTTTAATGGACTCTTCCTTTGCAAGTTTATATTATATTTCCTTTCTGATTACGTTGTATTTTATTTCGCAACATGTTTGAAGAATGTGAAATCTTTTATTGCTTTGTCGACACGAATGTAAATACGTTAATAGATATCAGTTTTTGTGGCGAAAGTATAGTTGCCAATCACTTAGGGCCTGTTTACGCAAAAAAAAAGATGATTCCATTGTATATCGAATCTGTATCATAAAAATAAAAGATTTGTTTAATTTTCAATTAAATAACACGGATCAAAAATATATTCACAGGTTTATTATCATCAAATTATTACCTTACACAAATCATGTGTGAATTGTTCACGTTGAAATTTATACCAAAACTGACATTCCAAAATATCATCTAACACAAAACCTCTTATTTTATTTTACCATACATCAATTAATTATATCAGTTTAAACTTTGATATAAATAATCGATGCTTATAATTATACTAGTTCGAACATTGATATTGATAATCGATTGTAATCAATTATACTCGATTCTAACAATAGCTAAAGAGAAATCCTTGTTCGTACCTACTTATTAAGCTTATTGCTTGTTGTGTGAGGGTTTGCAAACATATATTATACTTGTATATTACCAATATAAGTTAATAGGATTTTGAAAATACAAAAGAATTACGTGTGACGCAATTTCGTTTCGGGAAATCTACACTAATATTATTATAAAGAGGAAAACTTTGTTTGTTTGTTTGGTTGTAATAAATAGGCACAAAAAGTACTGGACCGATTTCAATTATTCTTTTACCATTCGAAAGCTACATTATCCACGAGTAACATAGGCTAAATTTTATTCTAGAAAAAAATAGGGTTCCGTAAGATATTTGGGTTTTTCGGACCCAAGGTGTAAAAAATCAACCAGAAAAGTTACTTATTTTGCGTACTAAGATCCCGTTGTAAATCTTTGTTAACGCAGGCGAAGCTGCGGGCAATAGCTAGTCAGAAATAAGTTAATAATAGAACTAATGCGGGTATATAGTAGAATAAAAACGTACGTTCAATTTATACGATCAACGCTAGAAGTTCTTATATATTACATTTGTTACGTATGAAAATAATGTATGGAAAGCGATCAAAGAAAAATATATATTTTATAATCATGTTAATTCATTTTAGTTATGTTAAATATTTTACATTCATATGAATTAATACAAAAATAAAAAACAAATAAACTTTTCGGGGGATGGAAAAGTGGTGATATAATTAAAATAATGCATTTGTTATGTCTGTTAAGACTGAAACTATTTGCAAAAACATAACTAAGCATTTATTTGGATCAAGACAATACAAGGAAGTTAAACGTCAACGACCAGCCGAAAGGGGTTAACAAACCTGGAAACGAATGCCATATTTTGTCATATTTTTGGCTTGTGGGCTTCCATTTTGCGATGAAATTATTTCAGCAATACACTGTCGTTAACGTATCCATATATGCGAAATCTACTGCTATTTATGTCTACATAGGTACAGACATTTGCTAATACTTAGGGCCTGTTTCACAATCTCCCGTTAAGTTCCCTATAGGCTATTGGCAACATATTTGACAGATAGAGTATGGAGTATCTGTCAAACATCTGTCAAATATGTTGCCAATAGCCTATAGGGAACTGGAACGGGAGATTGTGAAACAGGCCCTAACAATGGGATTCAAACTCTTAATATTGGTTTAGCATATTATTATATTTCTGGCTGGAAATAGAAAATATTTTCCTTTAAATAAATAGCACACTGTCTCCAATAATAGGGATATTTCTATCTATCGAATGCAATTTAATTACAAAATCACACTCGTAGTTTCGGATATTGTCACGCTCATAAACAAACAAATAAAGATTTCAGATTTATTTTATATATCAACCCTTATATGTCCCACTGCTGGGCACGGGTCTTCTCCAGAAAAACCCATTTCAAGGCACACTCGGAGGGGTCAGGATTGAACCCAGAACCTCTCGCATAAGAGGCTGAGTCTAAGATATTTGGGTTTTTCAGACACAACGTGTAAAAAATCGTCCGGAAAAGTTACTTATTTTGCGTACTAAGATCCCGTTGTAAATCTTAGTTAACGCAGGCGAAGCTGCGGGCAACATCTAGTAATATATTAAAATATGTAATATATAAAAATATGTAATATATAATAATAAATATAATAATATATTGTTATAGATATCACGCGTCACTGGTTTGCATTGATTTGATTGTTATTCTCTGGCAAGCATTCAGTGACGCGGCTGCTATCGTAAATGCACCAAGTTCACGGCACACGCCGCCCGCCCGCCTACAACCGCAATTATTAAATAATACGTTTTTCACATTTGCGTCAATGCTCAGACGGAGCACGCGATATTTGCGTCCGGACTATTTATAGACCCGCCTGGCGAAAACTAGTCATACATTTTATTTTCGGTGTATGTGAACTAAGTAAATAAAATAGTAAGGAATTATTTCAGATTTCGCATCGTTTTGTTTGCGCAGTTCAGGATTTAGAAGGTCTATTTTGAACGCATCGAAGCGGTTACCGATTATTTATAATCGCGTTCGTCATAATCGAAACTATGTTTTGGTTAACTCGGTATACGCCGGGCATATATTTTGAGGATGTGTGGAATCTCGGATTTGTTCGGGCGTCATAAAATCACGTGAAAGTAATTATTTATAAAGTTATGACGCTATTATAATTATCGGTATTTTGTGCTCGTTTCATATAATAGTGGAATGGTTACCGTTTTGAACGAAGTGTATTTACATTAATCATTAAGGAACATGAACTCGAGTTGTGCAACTCGCTCGCTATTTAGTATTGTTGACGGAAATAGTGGATTCATAGAAATACTTCGTGAATGGCGGATAAGGTGGGCAGATGGTCGGGAATCGCCTGGATTCTCCCGATTTTTTTATTGATCTCCAGACTCCAGAAAAATCACAAAATCTCCAGAAAAACGGATACATATTTCTAAAATTCCCTACTAAAAATAATTTAAAATATGTTTTCTTACTAATATTTTCCTTCACCCGACAACAATCCCCAAATCCCGACTATTTGAACTTTTTACTGATATTTTAAAATTCTGATCTGGCAACCCTAATGGCGGTGGTCTAGTGGCTAAAGGATATGACTTTGTGGTGCGTTTTTATAAATTCATACGTGTACCTGAACATGAGACCATCGCTTCCTCAATGGTGAAGGAAAACATCGTGAGGAAGCCTGCATGCCTGACGTAAAGAAGGTGTCTGAAATTCACCAACCTGCATTATGCTACCGTATCGATAAAATGCTCCTATATTTACAACTGACTGATTTCGAGTAGGAGACTTGTACCCAGCAGTGGGATTTAAAAAATATAGTTACCTTAAGCCACTGTTTAAGAGATGCTTATACACTACTAATACTAACGCATACAAAGATAAATGAACGAATATAATTATAACCGGAAGTTTGATTGTATTTGTTCTGACAGCACAATAACAAACAATGTAATTTCCTGATTATCGCGGTAGGGAAATCAAGAAATGTTAATATGGATCCTGGCGGATACGCTATGCCTCGCTCCACTGCGTACCATCTTGCTTGATTCTCTTATGACACAACTGTGTGTGAGAGAAGGGCAAGCTAATTATTGGCGACGAGACTTTACATCTTACGTCACAGGATGGGCAACACCAATGAGCTGCCTGGGCTCTAGTTCCAGGCATACCAGTTTATGTACATGGGCAACATTGACCGCTTACCATCAGGTGTCACGTCTGCCAGTTTTCCTATAAAACTAACATGAAAAAAATTCACAAAGGCAAAGTAATTATTAATACAAAGTGTGACAAGTTTCTTTCTCGTTCATCGGTATAATGATGTTATAACATGACATACTTTATCTTTCTTAACCAGTTAATGTTTGATGTAGTATGTCTTGGTGTTCAGTCACTCAACTCCGATTGTTCCGATCCGATTGACTCCGAACTCCGAACTCTACCGATTGAGCTTAAGGGCCAGGCACAAAAGTTTCGAAAAAAAAGTTCAGTCACTGGACTCGCATAAGAGATTGTGCTAATGCAGAAGTTATGGCATTAGACATGTATCCATGTGTACCGCTGTCAATTCTGGCCTCACAGGAATGGCAGCGATGGTGGATGACAATGGATGTAAATGCCGTGGGGCTAGCCCGTAAAAAAAAAGTAGGAGTCTGCGTAAATTATAAGAGCGATGATTTATTACATAAACAGATGCATATGTTTACAGGTGTGTGTGTAGGTGAATTAACAAATTTCAAGATGCAATTTAATTCCAGTTCTTAATACAAACTATATCAGGCGTAGGAGTTCTTAATTAATTACTAGACAGCCAATCACTCCCTCCATCTAACTTGTCTTAACTAGTAAGACATTAATTATCTCGTTGAGTCAAAATTATTTTGTCTACAGTCATTCCTGCACAACCCGAGTGATTCTTAAATTAGATTAAAGCGATATCAGGAGTAGGACGACGATTTTTATAAAATAAATTCGATTGGAATAGAATATAAATAGGATTATATCAACGATTTCAGGTTAAAAAAATGGAGATCAAAATTAATAGAAGTATTATATTGATAATGCATAATATGAGCACTACGCTAGTTAGTATCACAAACTACTAAGGGATACTACCGTATGTTAGTATCAAGCCGGCAGGCGAGCGAAACAAACGAGTTTCCCGGGACAAGCTTCAAGTTTTCCCCTTCTACCGGATTTGTACCCCCCACCGGCAAACTAGTATTAATTTTGTATCAGTTCAGTTAAAAAATATATTTATACAATACAAAGGTTAAAAGCACGTTGTCGCGACATTGAGAAATGTCATAAGCGGAGCGTTTACGTCACGAAATTGTCGTCACTCGTCGCCTTGCTACGGCTGGTTGAGTTTTCATTTGTTAGACATTTTCAATTGAATCACAGTTTTCATCTTAGCACAGAACTAATCATCATTTCATGGTTGCGACCTCAGTGACGTCAATGGAAATAAAAGTTATGGGAATCGCATTATGTTTTATGTCTTTAGAGCGCTGCTGGTCGAGTGGTTAGGCGCTTGAACTTTAACTCAGAGGTCGCAAGTTTAAATTTCGCCCAGTGTTGATAATTTGTATGATGATTTGATGTCTGCAGCAGGTCGTGGAAGAGTATAAATAAATTTATTAAATTCATTTATAATTTTAACAGAAACCTAATCTAACGAGGAATGATTGGTGGATATTTATATTTATTACTATATTATTTATCATGTCTGCCAATATCATCTGATCGTATTTTAAAGCGATCAAAATTAGGTAGTAATTATAAAAATATTCCATTGAAATGCAATTAAGATAAAGAAAAACGTAACTTCGTTTTTCTTGGTGCTTTTTTGGTTGCATTTTGTGATTATCTTGTAATAAAATCCCTATGTAATGAATGAATAAAGAATTCCTTTTATCAAATAGTGAACTTATATTTTTGTAAAACTTGATACTAAACCTTTAATATATGCGCGAACATTTCGAAATTCGAATCGATAGTACTGCGAATGAGCGGCTAATGTCATGTCAAGGGGTTACTTCCGCGAAATTGTCCCCTGACCTTAGTAGTGGGGTTAAGCCGTTTTTCCGTTGTCGTGACGTCAATGCCAGCCGGTCGCAGTAACTTATTTAAATGTATTCACCTTATCGCGGATGAAATCTTATGAATGTGACGCAAATATTGAGACGCTGAAACGAATTCAGACGTAAGTCCTAAAAAAGTTAATAAGTTCATTCTCATATTATATTTATTTATGACGGTTTTAACAACGTAATATGCTTAAATATAATTGTAAAGATTATAATTAAAAAATGGAATGATATTTAAATATCGAATATTATTTAAACCTCTCTGGCAGTGTATCTCGGTAAGATTATATTATGAAAATACTAGTTCAACCCAACTTCTTAATATTTGTACCTTCCTTGATAGTTTTAGATAATCAAGTTTCAATCTATCAGAATCAGTGTTCAATCAAGAGCACATTATCAAATTGTAAAAAGTAACAAAGTTAAAGCTAAAATAAGGAAAATTTCTGTATTAATAAGTAATCTTAATAGGTTCGAATGCGTAAAATAAATTCGTTCTTTGATCTATAATTAAAAATAAGTATGACGTCGAGAATTCGTGGACTGAATTAAAACGATCTAATATTAAACGGCGTCGCTAATTTTACTAAATTAGGCTCTCCGTAAAACGCTGCTATTTTTAGGCTTTAGACCTGATGACGAATTTTTAATTTCTTATATTGACGTCAATTGTACGGAAAGTTTTTTTTTTTACATTTCAGTCGCTTTGCGTACTTTTCTCTTTTACAAAATATCGCTCTATCGTTAGTACGGTTGCTGTATTCAATTCGTTAAGAATTTAGAAGCACTTCAAACACGTCAAAAATATATTTCAAGTGTTTCTAATGTGATACGGCCAATGAAATAAAGATATTTTGATTGATTGATCGAAGCGTTAGTATACGTCTTGCCGATAAAATGTGTAAAAAGAAGAAAAATAGATATATTATTATAGAATAACTATCTGGTGCCCGTGGCTTCTTTGATCAATTTTGGTTTACAGCATAGTCAGATCGATGACAATTATTTTATAGTCTATGTCATTCAGATTTACTGTAGTAGCATTCGAACAATGAAAGAATATTTGAAATCAGTTGAGTAGTTGTTGAGTTTATTCGTAACTAACAAACAAACCCATTTTTCTCTACTTTCTTTTCTAAAAATACAGATATAGTATCATAAGCCCTAGAAACCGTAGCAAAAGATCGATGCAAACACACACAAAGTGACACGAATTTTTTTATGTTAAGAAAAGATAAGAGATATCTTATTATTTAAGTTTCGTATTGTCCAAGGTGATGGATTTGGCAAAAGTGTCGTTTGTACGTGAGATCGCCCGCCAATGTAACAGTTTACCGAATGTGAAATGAACATCTGTCATGTGTGCTCTTACATTAGTTGATTTCGACACCGAAGCGACCAACCTTGTACTAGTTTGGGTTTCGATAGCCCATAACCCACCATCATGATACCATATCAACATCTATACATGTTATTGTAGTCAATTGTTTGTCATCATTGTCTCATTAAGCCTATATGGACGTGATGCGGAACTAGGAACTAGCAAGTACGAATCATACGTATTAGTAGTAGTAGTAGAGTCATAAAAAGATGTGGCCACGTTTTTTATAACGGACGAAAAAGTATAAAATTTTTGTTTTCCTTTTTTAAAATTTGATGCTATGTTATCAATTTCCGAGCTACAGGCCAAATTCCAAGTCTCACAGGGAAGATTGCTTAGAACCAATTACAAAATTCTACACGGTTAGACAGAGCTAGGGTTGCCAACATTTTTTAGAAAAAATAAAGAATATTTAATTTTAAAGGAGGTAAATAAAGGTTAGGGATTTTTTAAGAAAGAGTAATGTTTATTGAATGGCACAATTTTTGATCGTCTTTAAAAGGATAATACGACTCTAAGGGCCTGTTTCACAATCTCCAGATAAGTGCCGAATAGGCTATCGGCAACATATTTGACAGATAGAGTATGGAATATCTGGCAAATATGTTGCCGATAGCCTATTCGGCACTTATCTGGAGATTGTGAAACAGGCCCTAAACGTTCTATTTTTAAAGCACAGACTGTTCAGTAGCTTATTTTAAATTAATTTCAATCAAGCCCTGTCCGCTCTTTCCGTCACTTTTGGCTACAATTGGAACTAGTGGAGTAAACACTGTGCAAAAAAGGAGTATTGTAGCTATCTATCTCTATTAGCGTTGGAGATTATAGAGTACGCCTACATGATTATAGAGTACAGTTCTCTATTTTAAAGTACGATTAATTAACGTAGATAGAGCGCAAACTGAGATATTCACATGGTGAAGTAATTATATCCATGACCCCGCTATAGACAACAGACAAATATGTTGGGAAATATAAATCACTATTTGACAATGACATTGAAACTCACGTTTGTTTTGTTACTTCCATTCGAATGTTTTAAGTCAAATAAAATCAATGAATCTTTAAATAATGACCCCTATTCTTTATGAATTTTAATAGCGGCTTACATATGACTCATGACACTTTACTAATACTAGTAAATCTCTATATTTAGCATTTTAGTTTACTACTGTAATAAATTAACACTTTAGACTTGTGATTTTCTTTGGTTTCGTCCTGAAGCATTCCGTGAAGAGAAGTTTCCGATCCCCCACTATCTAATAATAAATTAATTTTGATTATATACCTACACGCATATAGTAAGAAACTTACGAAGGAATGTTTTTTATTTTCAGACTGCGAATCTCTAATTCGAAAAATGTTGGTTTTGGAACCAATGAAGCGGTACACGATAGAACAGATCAAGAAGCATAGGTGGATGGCGGCGGAGCCCTACACGGCGCCGACCGTCCCAGCGGATCCTATGCGGAGCCCAGCTCACGTAACACACCACACGCAGGAACCAAACGAACAGGTTCTCAGACTGATGCAGAGCCTGGGAATAGATCCTGTCAAAACTAAAGAGGTAACATTGAGTGCAAAGCTATTATACAATTTAGTCGTAGCGCAAAGAGCGAAGTACCTTTTTACTCTACCATTAATTAACTCTTGTTTAGTATCCGAATTACCTGTTATTAAAAATAAACTTTATATAACAAGAAAAATAATTGTCTTGTTGTAGGAAATACGTTTCCGCTTAAAATATTAACGTAGCGCAACGCCGCGAGTTTTAAGAAATGGAAACAATCTATACTGGCGATTTTCATTTGGATGATATTTTTAAATGAGCTCCTATGAATTTACAGTAAAGTATTTGCTACTAGTTCGCAGTGGGAGGGGAGGCTCTATGGTCATCTGCAAGGCATCCATATTCCTGTTCTTATTTCAAAATCCCTCCTGTTTTTTAAAGTTTGTTAAAGTTTGCATCTTGGCCTTTGAATAGGCGATGAATATATAATATCTGGGCCTAATAAGGCTAGGAATAATGCCGGAGAAATCATCATCATCACATCAGCATTTATCCGTCCACTGCTGCACAAAGGCCTTCCTCAATGAACGCCAACACGACCGAACCATTGCCACTCACATCCAACACGGACTAACTCGCTTTAGTTGAAAAGACAACGTTGTCTTATCAACCTTCCTTGTCAGTGAGCTTTCCCACGAAACCACCTAGTAGAAACTCCAGTCGACCTGGGGTTTGACGACGGAATTTTTATATCAACAGAGTCTTCGCTCGAACAGTTACGACCACCATGCGGCGATTTACCTGCTGTTGCTGGAGCGGCTGCGGGCGCGCGCGAGCGGGGTGACCAGTGACGGACGGAGGCCGTCACGTAGGCCCTCCTCCTCCGACCAAGCACTCGCGAGGGACCTCCATGACAGAGGCAATCATAGGTGTGTTCTAGAAACTTCATCTTTACGATTGTCATACATATAAAACTAATGGTTATGTGTTCTTTACACTAAAAAAAGTTGTTTGCATTTTTATGGTGGTTTATTAAGAGACCTGTCCATGGTCCTCAGGATCCTAAATGTGAAGCGAGTCAAAATCTTAATCAACCATTATAAAACTCGCCAAAGTTTTTTCATTATACTATAGCATTAAAAAATGCAGACTTAGGTGAAAAAAAAAAACAATACGATTAAAAACTTAATTCATTTTTGTCCGATATGTTAGTTTCGTAATTAATAATGGTTGTATAACTACAATCTTACCTTTCATTGTTTGTATTTCAGGTTGCTGCATACAACTGAACAACCTAGAGATTATAACAGGACTACTTCTAGCCTAACGCCTGCGCCTGTGGACCCTTCAACTGCAGAGACTCAAAGACTATTATCACTCGCTGGCGTCAATATGACTGAACAAAGACTACTTCAACGCAACTCCGACACTTCTGATTCTCATAGGAGCTTCCTTGTCGCTAATCTTGACGCTGCTAATAGAATGCACGATTCAGATTCCACGAGACTCCTGTCTATGCGCAACATTGATGTCTCTCAATCAAATCAGAGGATAGGCAATAAGTTAAACGAAGGCAACGTGCCGACTCATAGGCTACTTCTCACTTCAACTTATGAACAACAGCAGAATATTTTAAAACAATCCACCGAAGATTGCAGGCGATTGCTTCAACAAGCTACAACCGTTGGTCCGGATACTAATAAAAATTCTGACGGTAGACTTTTGACGTCATCTAGCTTTGATTCCAAATGCGCTATCGATGGTGGCAGGAATAATACTGCGGCAGACCACAATGCAATAGCAAATTTTCTACAGAACTCCGCATCTGCAACCAATTTTTCTGTTGATGCAGTGAAGCTACCTAATTCCACTACATTCACGATGTGTTCAGAGGCTGCTAAATTAATGAACACGTTGCAACAGAGCCCGCTCCCTTTAAAGGGTACCGTGAACCTAAGTACTAGTCCAATACCATCTCAGTTTACGGATACCAAATTAAGTAGCGTATTAGAACAACCAAAGCCATTAGAATCGACAAGACTTATATCCCAAGTACAACAGCAAGATGTGAATAGACTGCAAACCAGCACACCGCCCTTTAAAGAATATAATCCTCATATGCCAAGTTACTCGTACTTACAAAACGCAACTGTATCTTCTGCGGAGAATAATTACACTTCGACTAACACAGAGTTGTTTCCAAATACCTTATATAGGCCGGAAAGTAAATTCTCGCTAAACAGATATACAACAGGGCAGACACACTCACAGGCACATTCTGGTAATGCGACAGAAGGGACGAAGTTTCAACAACAGTATTCATCTTCAACAGACGAAGGCTGTGAGACAGATATGGAAGATGTTCCAAGTGCTGCTATCGGACCACAGAACAGACTGAGCTCATATGCGAGTTCCAGTTCGAGCAGTGGAGTGGTCACTTTTTTTAACAATAAAAGTTTAAGTCAAAATCTAAGCTGTGATTCATCGCAAAGCAACTTTTCGGCTTTCGAAAGTATCGATTACCAACTATCGGATTGCTCTAGTGAATTAGCCAGCAGCTTACCAAGCTGTACTTCCAATGATGACAAGCTCGTTTACGAGAATAGTACTTTAGTGAATACAAGCCCGATGCACCCTTGTGTGTACATTTCTTCGTACAACAATAAAAGTCCGGGCGGTGGATTCATCGCGAGACACAATCCAATCAATTATCAGTCTGTTAATAAAAATTGTTCTCGGGCAGTCACTCGGAGTCCGGTTGACTTTCGCGAAGGAAGACGAGCGAGCGATGGACTTGTCGCACAACAAGCCGCCCAATCAAACGAAACGCAGAAGACTAGCATAGCGTTCAACAGTCAAAGGCTCAATGAGAATTGTAAAGCTAAAGGTGTTCTTGAGCTACATTTGGTGCAAAAGGAGGCACAAAAACTCAAAACTCAATATCAAGCTTCACTCCCCGCTGAAGAAATGACGCAACGACAAATTCAACACAACCAATTCGCTGCAACTTTTACACCACATTATTTAGACACAAAAAATCCTATTACAAAACGCATTAGTCTACCAGAAACGTACAACTATTCTAGTACCTCGCCACCGATGCCAGCCAGTCCAAAAATGATGGCGCAATTACAAGACACTCCCGACTTAGGTGTAACGGGCGCTTCATTGTCACAAATCAGTAAACCTCCTCTGCAACAACAGTTAATGCAACACAGGTTGTTCCAACAAAAACGGCAACTACTGCAAAAGCAAATGACTCCTCCCAACATGCCAGCGCACGAAATGGGCAACCTACATAGCCTTCAAGTCGGCTTAAGTCGGAGGCAAATGTTGCGTCAGCAAAGTTACAAAATTGCTCAGCAACAACAAATCTTACCGCCCTTACCTCTTACCGAAACCGAGAACAGGGACTTGTTAGCTTTCCAAGCGATCGTTGAAGATCCGAATCGGATAAAGAAATTGGAAGAAAATCAAGAGGAGCCGAAATTTACGTATCAAGGATCTATGGACATAAGTATCGTGAACAAAGATAGGCTGGGCAACGAGAATTGGTCAAATCTACCGTCGAGTTTGCAAAGCGCTTGTCAGATATCGGATTTAGCGGCGAGAAGAGAGATCAAAGTAAGTCGGGAAGAGGGAGAATCTTCTCATTCCTCTCTAGACGCTCCCTTGTGGCCCGGACAGTGGAACCCTGGTCTCTTCCAGCCACAAACCTGCTTTCAGGTATTCCAACAGATCAACTAGTAGAACACACTCAAGTAGTCATAGAATTGGTAGTAAATTGCACGCAACGTTACCGATTTAGACGCATCGGTGTTCGACGCAGTTAGCTAGAACAGTCTTACTCTAGAATGTTCGTTGAATGTTAATATTTGTATTATGAATGATATGTAAACACAACGGCATGGACTTATTTAGAATGCATGACAATAATTAGTGCTTTAATATGACACCATATATGATTGACTGATTCGGCTATACAAAAATTCAACATTGTAACCGATTTATTCTAAATAACTTATTTTTTGCTATCAAGATGTTATTTAATATTATCATATTCATTCCCAACATACAAATAACTCGATAGGATAACGAGTACCTATATTCTCTGATTCCATTAATTTAACTTGCCAAATATTTTGTATTAAAGTAAATGTATTTATTTATTGCATTTCAATTGTACGTCATTTCTAATGTTCCTACATATTTATTCATAATAATCAAACTCAGTGTATATGATTAGGCTAAGTACGTATTTACAGCTACGCTGTTAGGTAAAAAAATTTGTTTGTGAAAGTCTGTATAAAGTGTTTTGTTATTTTTTTTTTGCTAATAATTATGTTATTTTCTATTTACGTAAGATGTGATAGCTTTACTTAGAAGCAAGTTTTATTTATAATACAAGTAAATGCAAAATTTATTATAGTGTATTGTTTTATTTTGACACCTTTATTATTTGGCTTATTAGATCAGTGATGCATGCTGAAAGTGAGATATTGGCACCATATTGTAATAGTCCTTATGGTCCCGATCCGAATATTTTTTTCTGATCATAAAAAGGAATATAAATTCAAAATGAACTTCAATTCAAAATTCATACAAAGTAACTTTGAAATGAATTGAAAAAAAAAACTGCCCATGTAGTAAGAAAAGAAAAGGCTACATAGGCAAATAGATGTGGTAAAAGTGTCCTGATAAGAGGAGCAAAGCTAAAGAACATCATTCAAGACATATCTTTGCTTTGTTTAGCGCATGGAGTCTAGAAGTAAGGATTTAAGATAATGATGAAGTACAGGTGAAAAGTTGAAAGTGTCCAGCCCTATGCTATATATAACAGATCAAAAACCATCAGCAATAGCACTAGTGTAGTAAAAGGCTTCGTTAATCGTTTAGATGAATGTGTGTGCGAGTAATTTCTTGACGCACATTTGTCTAAAAATTTTCTCTGGTGCTAATTTGGCGCCATCCTATTTTATGAATTTCGATAAGCACTTCATATACAGATGATTCTCTTTACTTCTAGACTCCATGGTTTAGCGGTATATGGCAATACAATCCGCGGTCTTATACATAAAGCACTCGTTTCGAATTGTAGAGTCAACGTCAGTGGCTGAATACGGCTGATGGTAAGAAGCTGGGTATTTTTTTTTTCAGGAAGAGTTAAAAAAATCTAGACCTCCTTTTAATATTTCCTCTAGAAAAAGTACTCGTAACATTAAATAATTGGCTGGCTTACACGTCAGACGTAAAATATCTATGGATATAAGAATTTATAAAACAAAAAATCTACAACGAAAGATGGAATAAATAACACGTGGAGCGCAGATTGTCGTTCCAATAGTTATAATGTCGATTAAACAAACAAAAACACACATTTGCATGTCAGTAACGCAAACCTATAAGATTGTTCACAAAGTTGAGTACCAAAAAGTAGGTACTCAACGCGATTGAATACGAGTAAGTTTTTACTTTTAAAAGTGTCAGATACAATAAGCGGGAGATTTAGACATCTGCAAAATTTTCTTATTAATATTTATTTATTGTTTTCAGTCCAACTGGCAAGGCCACAGTCTACCACCAAGCGCAAATATGTTACCTCTTAGCGAAAGTCCGATATTAGAGCTGACAGAACAAATGGAGTCCATTTAATTAATTTTTTAACAAAAACGATATACGTTTGGTTTTATATCGTTCCATCCAGAACATTCCAAAGTTATTTAGAAGCAATACAGAATAACCGTCTGCTAAATATTAGTGTCAATTCAAAATTCTCTTTATTAAAAATAATGGCGTTTTTAATTGTATACGATTATCTATCAGATTGAGAGCGTTAGACTTAGCGAATTTTAAAATGTCATACAAGTAAAAAATCTTTAACCGCATGTTACTTAGACCTATTTAAGCAATTTAAGTAGATCTCTTTCGACGATAGCTCCTTATCTTACCCACATTTGTAGAGGATAGAATGTATTCGCAAAATAAAGGGTAGATGTCACTGCAATGTTGCAGACCATTATCAACATATAATTTTTTTCGTTTTAGAATTTATTTTATTATAAAATTATTCTGTTTGTATCGTATTATTAATAATTCTAAACAACTTCTAGATCAACATTCCGTATTAACATTACCAGACATTTTAGGTGATACCTAAATTAAGTAAAAGCCGAATAAATTTCAGCATTTTTAAGTTTTTTTTACTAGTAAGTAGGTATATTTATAATATTTCACTTGTAAGTGTTATATTGACGACTGCAGTTGTATCATATTTTGGCATAATACGATTCCTAATGTATTGTAATATTAATGTAGAATAGAAATAAACAATGCGACAATACTGAAAATAGATTAATTGTTATTTGCATTATTTTTAAGAAAATTGCCAACAGCGGGCAGTCACTTGGAAGTTAACATTTCCTTTTTTGAAAAATACCATAATTAACAGACAAGGTCGAATATTAACTTTTAATTACCCATACATATTATATTCGAAATGTCATGTTCATATAATATTAGCTAGCTTGTTACCCGCAGCTTCGCCTGCGTTAACTAAGATTTAGAACGGGATCTGAGCGGGATAATACATTGTGCATATAAACCTTCCCCTTGAATTGTTTTATCTATTTAAAAAACCGCATATAACTCCGTTTCGTACTTTTAAAAATTTAAGCATACATAAAACGGAAGCGACTTTGTTTTACGTACAGATTTTATACTATGTGTAAAGATAAAGATGGTATTATGCCTGAGTAAAATATTTTTATTATAAAAGCGTAGAGAGAAAGTTATGCAAACATTTTATAAAAGATGATGCATAGCCCTATTTACATAGAAATCTAAATAATTAAAGGTAAATTATTTAGACTTATTTGGCCCTAAAGCTTATTTTGCAACGGTGTTTTCAATTTGTGTTCAACTTGCAAGTGGCAATCCGTTGCAGTACTTAATCCTTGTACATAATCTACCTCTTATCTATAATTTTGGTAAATAAGACTGAATTCTATGTCAATTCAGGTTAAAGACAACTTAAACCAAGTTTGTCTATTGTCCCATACATATAAAAGTGTACACAAAGAATTGTGGTCTTCATTTCATGATTCGGCATTAGGTACTACCCATCGACCACATAACCCATAGACTCCTAATAACAGGGGAACGGGTTCTGGCGACACATCTGACTTTTAGTTCCGATGTAAACCGTAAACAATGTACTCAAACTATCGTGTCGTCTCATTCTTTCCCGTCGTGAAATATATCCATTTCTTTTTAACGTTCCGTGATTGGTAATGTACGACATTGAATTAGAACCCCTTCGTCTTACCTCAGCTAGTTGCCAGAATGCATTTAATACGAAAAATCAAACCTTAGGAGTCTATAGGTTGTGTGGTCGATGGTACTACCTAATACTTATTCATTTATGGCGTGAGGATATTCCCCTGCAAAATAAACTTTTTATAATTATATTCTGACGTTTTCCAAGACTTTGTGTACACCTTTAAATTAGTTTGCACACATATGCGAGGGTGTCCTCTGTTAGTTAGATCCAGGACTCCTGTCCAAGCGGATGAAAGCTACTCGCAGTGGTTTTAGTGCAGTATACCGGCACTGAGAGTCCTCCATATCCCCAGGGACGACCAATCGAACCGGAAAAAAATCGACCGGGTGAATGCGCAAAGCATTTTTACTGCAGCAAAAAAAAACGTTGCATATGTGCAATGTAATAATTTAACTTTAAAATTACAAAATAATTATCATTATAACAGTTTTATAGGATTTAATAATAATGTAGAAATAAAAAAACAAGCGTGCTGCTTGCTTTTCGAGTCCAACGTGTCTTATCAAAAAATTATATTTATCATATGATAAGTTGCAAATTAACATGTGGACATTTAAATACAAGACAAAAAGGGAAAAATCTGAAAGTATTAAACTTAAACAGATTGCTTTTATTTTTACTCTACTTTGTTCTACTTTGGTCATTTTACTTCAAAATAATAGCAATACCTACTTAAGAAAGTACATTAAATCTTGGTTTAAAATTTTATTGATTTAAATTTTTATTGTTCCAAGCGGATGAAAGCTACTCGCAGTGGTTTTAGTGCAGTATACCGGCACTGAGAGTCCTCCATATCCCCAGGGACGACCAATCGAACCGGAAAAAAATCGACCGGGTGAATGCGCAAAGCATTTTTACTGCAGCAAAAAAAAACGTTGCATATGTGCAATGTAATAATTTAACTTTAAAATTACGAAATAATTATCATTATAACAGTTTTATAGGATTTAATAATAATGTAGAAATAAAAAAACAAGCGTGCTGCTTGCTTTTCGAGTCCAACGTGTCTTATCAAAAAATTATATTTATCATATGATAAGTTGCAAATTAACATGTGGACATTTAAATACAAGACAAAAAGGGAAAAATCTGAAAGTATTAAACTTAAACAGATTGCATTTATTTTTACTCTACTTTGTTCTACTTTGGTCATTTTACTTCAAAATAATAGCAATACCTACTTAAGAAAGTACATTAAATCTTGATTTAAAATTTTATTGATTTAAATTTTTATTGTTTTATATTCTCGATGACTTTTTTCTACTGCTCTTATAGTAAAAAAAAAAACATTTTTTTATTCAAACATGATATTTTTGTTGAATGTGTGCTATTATAATGTTATGCCAGCTTAAAACTGCCGGTCCCTCTTGTGTTCTAAATGGATAAAGCATTTTATAAATAATTATAATACATAAATTAGTCGCAAACAGATTTGGATTTTTTAAAGTTTAAAGTTAAACTGCTGGTCCAGCAAGAAGATAATGCTACTCAGCCCTATAATATTTATTGCAGTTATCTTAAATTCATCTAGAACATAAAATGTTTTATTAAAATTGAAAAGCAGATGATATATGACCAAGTTTACTAATTCTTTTATAAAATTGTTATATCAAGCAAGCGATCCGCTTTAAAAAAATACTTATTTAAATTATTTTTAAAATAAAAATATTTTGGACCAAAATTGTCCAAAACCGACATATCGACTTTTTAATTATAATGAATTAATATGTTAATAATTTTTATTTAATACTAGGAAACATAATTATATATAAGTACGGTAATTTCAAAATTGGAAAGTGCTGTAGAAAATTCTTATGTGGTGAACGAAGCTTTATAAATTGTAACAATAAAGACATACGTACACAATGTAATAGTAGCTTACTAAAATTGAATTTAGACAACCGATGTAGACTAGTTGTTTGGAAGCTTTTACACATAGATTCGCTGTATTATATTCCGTGATTTGTAAGCAATTGCAGTTAGTAATATTACTTTGTAATAGATAAGTAGTCAATTTTATATAACATAAGTTTGCGAATGTAGAGGTATTTGTAACGAAGTTTTTGTGTATTCGAAAGGCAAGTTTGTTATTATTCTAATAAGGTCCATTGTAACTGCTCTTGTTACGCTTTACATTTATTTTCAATGTAAGGTCAAAAATAAATCATGTCAAAGGATAGGTGCGTTTTATTTCAACTTAACTTTGGTCCTTTGAGCCGGAGTATTGACTACTTAAGGATTCATATTTTATAATACCTTTTATACCTAATATCTGTTATATTAGGTATAAAAGGTATTATAAAATATTTAGTAATATACATACATATATTTTGTTAAAAACATACGTAATAGATGCACAGACATACTATAAAAGATGAGTAACGTCTAACGCTTAGTATTGAGAAGTGCTGTATAGTAAAACGGAACCATATACGATTATTGTGTGCATAGTGAGTGGACCAATTGTAAAAAAAACTGTACGTCAGTATTTTGTTCGGCCTGCGACCTGAGCCCTCGCTGAATAATACATAAATTTTGTCCATCTGCTTTAGTAATGTGCAGTTTTTTATTTATTCAGAAACAACATGAAACAAAATATATAAATATCAGTTAGTTGTAAAGTCAATGTAATTGTGGTCAAAGTGGTCTGTTCTGTGAACAGTTTTTATGATAAACTATCACCTTCTTATCTAAATGAGTTATACAATTTATTGTGTACTTTATGTCTCGCCAGTGAACCGTAAACATGTATAAAATAACCGAACTTATAAAGTGTGATAAATTTTCCTTTTCTTTTGAAATAACGCAGGAAATCACAGAAACGGATTTGAATAGCTTTATGATTGAGACTACTAATGGATCATTGGATCCATTATTTTATTCTGTCACTTGGCATGCGCAAACGCATCAATGTAAAAATCAAGAGATCACACCTTTAAAAGTAGCTAAAAAATTGCGTGAAAATAATAAAAATGTTTTATTACATTTGTCTTGTCTTATGTTGAGAGTGTCTTACCTTGAACACTTATTGAGAACTTTACGACAGATGGAGATATGCAATTTATTAGTTGTTTTAGGAGGTAAGTCATTGAAATATTTGTCTTAACAGTTTCTTCAGAAGTCAGTTTATGTACAATTTCTGTATCTTAAATGTTTTGAGCAATCCTAGTATCAGGAGTTTTTTTGAGATCTTCCACGCCTCCTTTTGGATAATCGTCATCACTCCCCTACCCTTTCGCATTACGCTAGCCATCTTCAACCTCGACACATCACGTTCTGGTCGAACCCTCACCGGCTTCAACGGATTCATCAATCGGCTTCGTCGTTGTAGTGTGACTGGATTACAACAACGGTCAGCTAGCAGAGGTGTGCTCTGGTCAACGCGTAGCATACGCCCCGCACGGCAGCACTCCGGCTCACTCGAGCCCATGCAGCAGCAGCAGCACAGTTGCGACTCAAATAGAAGACTCAAGATTTTCGACTTTTGGTCTTCGGGCGGAGTGATGTAGCGGACCAATGAGCACCACAGTTCTGAATCGCGCTATCGTCCGCTATAATATAATACAACATCTGATAAGTAGTAAGAGGCTTCGGCCTAATCGACCATACCACCTGGTTCAGCTCTCAACATTCATCCCACATTGGTGACTCTTACGTGATTTCGAGAAGACCTCCACAACTGGTGTCCCCAACGAGATTTCACCTAATTTCCCACAATATCATGGTCTGGTTCCAAGTATTGAATTGAATGAAATAATAATAAGTAATATTTACTATTTTGTTTCAGAAAACTTTGATCCTAGCACTACTGATTTTAAAAGCATGCAAGAACTTATAAAATATATACGAAAAGAAACGGGAGATTACTTCTGCATAGGAGTTGCTGGATTTCCTGGTCGTGATGATAAATTATTGGCTCTGAAAGAAAAAGTTGATAGCGGCGCTGATTTCATTTTAACGCAGGCATTCTTCGAATATGATATTTTTAAAGAGTTTTTGTCAAAGTGTAAAAATGTTGGGATTATGGTTCCAATTATACCTGGAACGTTTCCTTTTGAAACTGAATCCGAATTAAATAAGTTTGTTAATCTTTGCAAAGTAAACGTAACTGAAAGAGTTACAGAATTGTTAAAGATTGAATCTGGAGTATCATTGGTTAAAAAAATGATACTTGATATCCTTAATGACGGAAATGTTAAACATTTTCATTTTTTCACTTTAAACAATATGTTAAGAGTAAAAAAATTAATTACAAATATTCGCGGGAATCCTTAGATTTTAATTGACAACTTACGAACTTTATTCAAATAATAAATAAAAACTATTTTCCCTTGTAAAATTACGATAAACATCTTAAGAATTATATGTACCTAAGCTTTTATATTGAGTTTTTTCATTTATACACTTATCACCTAAGCTAAAATCACTAATTAATCTGTAAGTCTCAGATTGGCTTATTAAGCCATGAAAACAAATGCCGTAATACTCCCAAAACTTAGCCCAAAACGAATTTATTCTGTTGACGCTGTTTAAATCATCTTTGAAAGTTTAAGATATTATAACGGTTTTTATGTAGCTTTAACGCATTTCCGACATCCGTTAGTGGGTAAGGTTGGTTGTACTTATAATATTTAATTTAATATTTCTTATTAATAATTATTACGCGTTAGCAGCTTATATGACTACATGTACTTAGGTAATTATTTGTTTAAATTTTCAAAATAACTACACAATAATTTTCAAAACAAACAAAAGAAAATAAAAAGCAAGAAAAAAGAAAATAATTACTTTATGGCTTGTTTTATATATTACCCTTTGCCTTTCTTGATTTTCAAGCCATCAGAACTTGAAAATCTGACGTTGGAGGAGTGGTGAGAAGCGGTGGAGCGCGCGGTTGTGGTTTCCAGATATAATAAATAATTATGAGTTTATGTTTTATTCATTTGGAGTGGTTTTCTATAGTGTTTGATTTAAAAATACAATCTGTTTATATTGTGATTTGTAGGCGATTACTGAGGAGAACTGTTGTGGTGCGGTTTTCTTATATTTATATATATATATATATATATATATATATATATATATATATATATATATATATATATATATATATATATATATATAGGACCGTTCTGGCTAGTGGCGTAACTTTACCGTTCGGGACCCGTGGCAAATTCATCGGATGCTAGGAAAGACACCATTTTTTTTTACTAAATGTGTAATAATAAATGTTGGGAGTTGGAATTCTCCTCTGACCGGGGGCCCCTTTCAGCTGGGGGTCCGTGGCATTTAGCTGACTTGCCACCCTGTAGTTACGCCACTGGTTCTGGCAGTATTCAATATTGTTTGTTTTAAAAAACGAAATCCATATATTATAATGTGATTGATAGCGAATATTATGGTGTACTGTTTTGGATGGGTGGAGTTGTAAGTGATAGTAGATTGATAGGGACGTGAGGGCGAAACTGCGCCCCGTCGTTTCTTCAAATTACAGAAGATAATTTCTTCTTCTTCTTAAAAGATTGTTTACGACAGACTGATACTCGACATCGTGTCCATAAAAAAAAAAGAAACTGACGTTGACGTTTAACTTTAAGAAAAATTTCTAGGTTATAAAAATTAAAAAAAATTCAGCCTCCAGATAACTTGAATACTTAAAATTATTCAAAAGGATTTAGAAGAATATATTATATGATTAAAAGCTAAGTTTGTGCAACATCAAATTATAAGAACAAGTACGCGTAAGTTTAACTTAATTACATTTTATTTAATATAATATGGCATTGGTCAACTGAACTGTTTTTAATTTACTATCGGTTTTTCAAATCGTGAAGATTACTTCAGTTTTACTTATTTTTAGGTAAGGCAAAAATATGTCATTTCCAGATAAAAAACAAAGAAAGATTTGCTGGGATGCTAGAGATCAATATTGGGAATGTTTAGATCAACAAAATATTAAAGACAGTTCCGAAACCCCAAAAGTGTGTGCCGTACTTAGAAAAGTTTTTGAAAACTCCTGTCCGTCTAAATGGGTTACACATTTTGATAGAAAACGTGACTATAATGTGTTTAAAGAAAAGATGATAACAGAGGGTTATGAACCCATTAAAGATACCGAGTGAATACTTTAGTGCAACTGTAAATATTTAGTTCATTTAGTAAATTTTATTTATTTGATCAAATGTTTTATTTACCTTATTTTTTCTATGCATATTACTTGCATGCCTGATATCTAATAAGATACAACAAAAGGTAAAAAATGAATTATTATTATGTTTCATCTTATGATATTCAACTTTTTCATATTACATAAATGCTATTAAGAATTTTCTATTTCAGAAACATAAGACAAAATGCAGTCACTGGAGGATATTTATCTGCAACTCAAGAACCCCACTGATAGCATAAAAGCAGAACTTTTACAGGTAATGTTTGTAAATCATTATCTTAATTTGATTTTTAAATTGTTTTGAAATCAAGATCAAAATATGAGAAAGGATGTCTTTATTTCAATGTATGTATATGGATACTAATAAGATTATTCCAAAGGGTGGTTCATGAAATATATTGTTTTCTAATCTCAAACCCAATTCCAAGAAGCCGTGTAATCACAGAAAAACAATGTTTCATGTTAGAAAATATTTGTTGCATAACCTAACCCATAACTTGATAATTAGATTTAAAAAATGTTAATTCTAAAATGATAAAAATTTATTAATTAATTGAATTTGTGTTGTATTTAAAACTAATTTAATTTGTTTAAATCATTTCAGGATTTAGTAGTTGCAATAAAAAAAGCAAACTGTTGTCAAGAGGAGACATCCGATAAAATATTAGAGGAGTTATGGAATCACTTAACACAAGGCTTCATACATTTTGATGATCAGTTACTTTGTTCTACAACATTTTTTTCTGTGCTTTGTAAAACAAAGGAGAACCAAATATACTTAGAAAAGATTGAAAATATTATAAACAAAGAAGTTCAAGCAATGAGAAAAGAGAAGAAACCATACCACGCCATTTCATTAATTTATGGCATGTTTCAATCTTCATACTTTCTGAACGAAATATTATTAGAAAATAACTTTGAGGCGGTGAAAAAAGTTTTACAGCACGCTTTTCAGCTACTAATGCATACAGCATATGAATATTCTCAGTACACATTTATTGGTTTTAAAATAATGACATCATTCAAGAAGATAATTGGAACAAGTGTAGAGAATATAATTTTTCATAAAGATAACCAAATTAAATTACTTAATATGGTTAATCACAATTGGGAAAATCCCATTACAGGAGTTAGAAACATGAACAGGACAGTATTTCATATACTTCTATCTGTTCTTAACGAGAACACATATAAATCCATTCTAACCGATATAAATAATTTTCACTGGAATAAAGCTAAATATCTAATGCTCACTGAAATAGTTGAAAGCTTTGATGGTAATATAGTAACTTTTGTTAAAGAAAATAACTGGATTGATGGTCTTTTAGATAGTTTATACAAGCCGGGATTAGTATCAGCAGGATCTGATATGTATTTTGCTATCTTAAAAAAATTGAAAAATGAGATTGAATGGAAGTCATTATTTTTAACAGGAATTGTTGACATATTATGTGGCAAAAAGCAAAAGGGAATAGAGAATTTTAGTAATTATTGGTGTTTGGTTACACTTAAAAAATTTCCAGCTCCATTATCATTTTTAATCAATGAATTAAAGAGTTCTGAATCATCTGAGCCCATATTGTATAGCAATTTATGCTTGTTAAAACACGGATGTAAGTTAGGAATTGTTAGGAAAACATGGAAATTACCTACAGAAGATTTTGAAGAGGAAATGGTATTACTAAGCTTGAAACATAATAAGCCTAGTTTGAGAATGCTAGCCTTTGAAATATTATGTTTATCTCCAGAGAAAACTATGCCAACTCAACTGCAATATGAGAATATCTTAGAGTATTTATGGGAAAATTTAAATTCAGATTGCACAGTTTTGAGACTGAGAATGTTAAATAACATTACATTGTTTTTATCAAATTTACATATATCATTTTTACATTTCTTTAGAGGTGAGAGTGCAGATCCAAAAATACTAAGCTTACAGTCATTCTGTGTAGATCTTCAAAACCTCATTATTAAATCCTTTGAATATGATGGAAATTATCAAAGAAAAATTACAAATGTACATCTCACTGAGATTATTTTAAAGAATTTCAAAGGAATCCATCAAAAAAATCGGAAAGATACCAAAAAGTCTTCTTTATCATTAATGGAATTTCTTAAATCTAGTGGAAATTGGTATTTACACACAAATGATTTTCTCATGAAACTAATTTACCTTCTAAAAGATCCAGCTAATGACATACATGATAATATTTCACAAATACTTTCAATTTACTATGTAGAGGAAATTTGTAAAACCTCAATATTAAACAATTTGATAGATGACGCAATAGGTTGTGTTAATAGTAAATTCTTTTATGAAATCGGCTGTGGACAGCTAATATTTAAGTTGATTGCCAATATATTGGTAAATGTAACTGTTACGGCAAGATTTGAAAAAATAGAAGACATTTTTAACTATGCTTATGATGTCTTAAAAAAGGAATACAACAATCAAAATATAGTCAAATCAATAGAAAATGGCAAACAGTTACATTCCTATATAAATATTGTATATGTTACAATGCAAGTATGCCTTCAGCAATCATACAAAATACAAATATCAAATGAAGACATGCAGACATTGGTCAATATATTAGAACATATTTCAAATCAATTTGCATGGGAGAAAGAGTCTACAAGCTCAGATTTTTCTAGAATAAATGATATGGTTCAAAGTTTAATAACAGATTCCGGATATGATAGTCAAAATGTTGAGGACGAAACAAAAATATCTGGACAGTATCAGTTAGTTTTAAATTGTTTATGGTTAAATGTTAAGGTAAGTTTAGAAAACTGATTGGCTTATAAAGGCTAAGTTAGCTATAGTAAGCCAAAAAATTCAAACAGTAAATAATTGAATTATAATATTTTTAGGCGTCGTGCGAGTTATCTTCTCTATTAATTCAATACAATATAGATGTGGCTACCTGCGAAAAATGTCTTCATACAATAACGAATGTATTGGAAACATCTCGTCACAAAGGTGCGATAGAAGCGGCAGGTGTTGCTATAGGTAAAAAATGTATTAATTATTCTCTTGTTAATTATAGGTACTTTTCAATTCAAATTAATTTATAGATGTGGTATTCCGATATCCTTGCATTTGCTACTCTTTTCCCTCAGCATTGAGATGAACTGGCGAAAGAAAATTAGTAAATAAATCACCATCATCATCAGCCTTTATCCGTCAACAAAATGACAGATTCCTTGCCACTCGCAATCAACACGGACCAGCCACTGCACGGAGATCGTCTTCCCTCCTGGTTAGTGACCGACCAACAATTCGTTATCCTCCGTGGCCGCCAACCTTAAACTTAGTAAACCCATCGGATATCCCCTCTCCTGAGTGTGTGATCAAGTGATATTCCGATATTATTAATGTTATAGACACAGCTACATTAAACAATATTTTTTTTACATACCTTTCTTTTTCAATTACAGGAAACGCTATTCGGTATTTGACGGGTTTACCAGAAAATAACGATCTTTCGAAATTGCCAGCTTCATTATTAGAGAAAAAATTGAATGAATTGATATGTGAGGCGAACAAAACATCAGTAACAAGACGCGGGGCCGGCCTATCGATAATGGTACATAGGATTGTCTCCAGTGATATAAGCAAGGGAAAAGTAAGTTCATAATAGTAATTTTTTAAAAATACAACGAGGCGTAGAATTTTTCGTCTGTGAGGTATTTAACATGCACCTTGGCCATCGAATGACAACATAACTGCACAGCTTTTGAAACAAGTTTAGCTATAAGCCCAATCTGAATAGGAAATATATACACATATCAATTAAAAAATGCAAAAAGTTCAATTGAAACAAAAAATATTAATGTTAGTAGTCATTTCTAATGTATACAGCCTTAAGTCACAGAAGATCTATTTTCATACCGTCATCACCCAGAAGACATCCATTACAACTACTTATTCATTCTTCTCATTTCAGCCTCTTTTTCATTATTTTATGAAAGTATTACTCTCAACATGCAACAGTAATGCATTAACAAGTGACATTAAAGATGTTAATAAGGAAGATTTACCAAAGGCAGTTTATATACATTTTTTGACAAGAATAGTAATGGATAGTAGTTTGGCGTCAGACATGATGTACTATGCTACGGAGTTAGGCGAACTGGCTTTTGACAACCTTACTGATGAACATTGGCAAATAAGGTAAAATGAATATGTAAATAATGTGACTGTTGTGTATATTGTACAATATTTCAAGCAAATAAAAAAAATCTTATATGATAAAATTTTTGTTAATATTTGAAATTTGATGATTAGTTATTATGTATGTATTAACAAATATTTCTATAAAACACAATTTTACAACTGTTGTAGATAAACCAGCAAAAAACCATATTTATTTTTCGTGTTTTAGAAATGCGGCTCTCCAGTTATATGGTGCGTTGATACCGAAACTAATTGGTCAGAAAAAATCATGTGGTACAGATGAAGAAACGGTAACAACAGTGGCATGTGATGAATTCAAAACCCACTTCCCAACATTATGGATGTACATTTCACATAGAATAGAAAACCGCGATAGCAAAGACAAAATACAATCACACTCAAATTTAGTTCCAATACTAAATATTTTAGCCAATATTGGAAGGAGATATGCTTTATCATGTGATTTCAATGCATCTGATCTGAATACTTTATCCATAAAGCTTCTACAGTTGTTAGACAGTCCGATTTACGTTGTAAGACGACTCACATCAAAAGCCTTGGCTAATATATCAACAGTGGATATTCTATTAAAAGTTTATAATTTAAATATGCCCTTAACGGAGAATTTACGTCACGGAATTTTACTACTGATCACAGATTTTAATAAATATAACTGTAAAATCAATCATGACATGTTGAAAGGCTTGTTTAACTCGACAAAACAATCATTTATGTGTAAATTATATTATGATGATTTGTGGAATGATAAGAATTTAAATGACAGTGTGAATACAGTGATATATGTTCTGAATGAAGTGAATATTCACAATTATGCACCAGGCGTTTTTCTATGGGCAAACAAAATGATTGAGAAATGTTTACAAAACACACCTTGGAATAATATTCCACAGCTATTAAACACTCTTAAACATTATAATGAATTTGAAACTTGCTGTACAATATTGTATAAGAGAATGGAAAATGACATAAACATACCGGAGAAAACGTACATAGAACTCGCTCATCTTTTGCTCAGTACTGAAATATATGATTGTGCCATAGTCTGGAAAATTCTCTATCATATATCTTGTCATTGTAGGTTACAAAATGTGGATTTTAACAGAATTACAGCACTTACACAAACTGATAAATTGTATAGCAGGAGATATATCATTCCCCTTGAAGCTAGACTATTTGCAAAAAACAAAGATAATCCTAATTTATTATCTATATCTCATATTATTTATAATTTGAGTAATTCTGAAACATCAGATATAGACATGAGATATATATCCACATTAGCAAATAATGAAATCGCCCATGAACTTTCGTTATTATCAAATGATATTAAAATCATTACTATTAAAACGGCTGTAATTCTATTGCAAGATGAAGATGAAGATATTAGACACCTCAGTTGTTATTTTTACAGTAATGTAATGAGTGAGAAAAAAGTGCTTAATCCATTTGTTTGTTTAAATAAAATAATGGATAGAAAATTCTTGCAATCAACTCTCAATATATCTAAACAAGGAGTAAAGTGTATTTGTGAAGATTTATCAAAACTAATAAAACCTAACACAAATGAAAGCAATAAATTCAATCCTTTCTCAAGTGATTCTAAAAATATTTATATGGAACCCAATGTTTTAAAAGAACTAATAGAAAGTCTTACTTGTAAAAATTAAATGAATAATAACACTAGATTGATTCATTTATTTTGGCATTATATAACATCTTTTGTGAAGTGGTATCATCCAGTTGGATTGAAACTATATGACGACCTGGTACCATAACTAGACCCAAAACTCGAGGTTCTTCTGCTTCATCATCACTGGTTTTTAGGTACTCGGAACAGGCTCCTGAAATTTCATTATTTACTTATCAGTTCTATGCAAACCTTGTTGTGAAATATGTATTAACATTTTAACAATTTCGTATTATTCTTTAAATATATTTTTTTCATAAATGTAACAAAAAAAAAAACATTAAATTATTCTTAAGTACGAAATAAATTTGCTAGATTATTATAGTAAATTGTAAATTTAAATGTCTTCAATGAGACCTTTACTATTAGGTATTTAATAATAAACTTTGTAAGTAGGGATTTGTTTTGCAGGTAACATTATATTAAATTATTATATTAATTATTTGCCATTTTGGAAAGAGGAGTAACAAATCCTAATTAAGAAGTGCAGAAACTGGCATTTTAAGTCTATAGACTATAGTATATAGTATATGCAATAAAATACTTGCCTAAGCTAACCCAAGGTTTTGTTTGGGTTTAAGGGTGATGATGACCATTTAGAATAAAGTTAAAATATTGTAAAACCAATCATACCTAATATTACATTAGCATCTCGATCAGTGCACAAAAATACTCCAATTAGTACCCTTCCATCAGTCATCTCTATTCTAAAGTTCATATTAAGCCATTTTCTTAGTTTCGCCTTTCCATCCAATTGTTCCAAGTCCTGTTTGAAGTACATTATACACAATTTTTTATAGTAAAGTATTATATTATTTTGTGCATTTAATAGTAAGCCTTGGCATTTTATTTGTAAGCTAGAAATATTTATATTATATTTTTTGTTTTCATCTATGTAGTTTTTAAATTTATAATCAAGGAATAAACAGAGCCGCAAATAGCCTTTTTTGCACCCTGTGCGAGCTTCTATAACAGCGCCCTTAGCAAACCGAAAAAATTAATAGTGTGCCTGGTCTGGCCATTCTTGCGCCCCCCAGAGTCTACACACTGTGCCTGGGCACCGGTGGCACCGCCCTATTTACGGCTCTGGGAATAAATACACAATTTTTCACGTTTGTCGTTGATTAATAACCAAAATGTATTAAGTACTTTTTTACCTGTTCGTTTTGCAAAACTGTAAGTTCACTCATTTTTTAATATTAATTTCAGTAGCTACAGATTCAACAAATTCAATACTCCATTATTCGTTCGTCTGATATTTCTGTTTATTTTTGCAAATAATAGTGGAAAAATGTGTAGGAATCGGAGATTAGAAAATAAATAATACAAAATTCTTCTTCTTCTTCTATATTAGCTTACTAAAGGATTTGCCAATGTCAGAGTGAGTGGAATAAAACCTTGGTCTTTTGGATATTATTGTAAAGCAGGCAAATCTAGATGTTCTACAATTTGTCGCCTTCGACTCGATCACTCCTGTAATCCTGTTTCTGTGTAAAATAAGAGTAAAATACAGTTTTCTTTGCAAGTGTGGACTGGATGAGGGCACGCCCGACCACATATTTTTTAATTGTCCAAAATATGAAATATTTTTGTGTGATTTTCTTCCAATTATTCCTCTTTCCTTTTACGTGTTCCCCTTCACGTCCTATTAACCTTAGATCCGTCTTATCTTATGTATATAATATTCCTATTTTAGATATTTTTAAACGACTTCAAGGAAGGAGACGTTTCGCAATTCGACCGTATATATATATACTTTTTTATGTTATTTAATAATATTAAATATTCTGAATGCCAATCTTTTATCTTTAGTATGTAATTTTAAGAAACCGCGAGCAACGCCAAGGGGCGCAGTTTCGTCCTTTACGTCCTATCAATCGACTATCACAGAATGATTAAGGCCCGTATTCTAAAAGGTGACTTGAGCACTGATCGGCGCTTGATACTAGATTTGGGTACCGCTAAAACTAATATCAAGCACCGATCAGCGCTCAAGTCACCTTTTAGAATACGAACCTAAAATACAAATAACCGGAAACCAAAAGCACATAGCCATGCAGTGATAATTAAATAATTTTATATTTCTAAAGGAGACGGTCCATTTCTGGTGTGGTCTTGTACAGTATACTATAAATAAAGAAAAATATATAGATTTCATTAAAAATAAAATAAATTGGTTAATCGTAATACGTTACGTGCAAAAAAAATAAAATATTTATCAAGTTTTTCAAATATTAGCTATTCCACACAAAGATGGCGGCTATTACCTAAACGTCATTTTCGACAAATGGCGTCTCTCATGTTAATTTTGTAATTTGTTGAATTTATTTCAAGCTTTGTTGTGCAGTTATTAACTCGTGAATGTGTTTCTTGCGTTTTTGTGGATATATTTAACGATTTGGCAGTTTTATAAAACATGGATTTATTGCCAAACGCCAAAGAAAATATACATACGCCATTGTTATATCACGTAATGTTGCATATCTTGGAAATATTAAATTATGCTTCCGCTGAAATTAATAAGAATTTATGGATTTGTACAAATTAAAACTATTTGAATATTTTTTTCTTTCATATCATTATATTTTGTACAAAAGTACACCAACGTCCCATACAATTTTGGACCGTCTCCTTTATTAATAATTAAATTAATTTAATTAATAATTTTATTTAATAATGATTATACACGAGCGACGGTGGTCCAGTGAGCGACGGTGGTCCAGTGGTGGACGGACTCGGCCTCTAATGCGAGGGTTCCGAGTTCGATCCCGACCCGTCCGTGTGTGCCTTGAAATGGGTTTTTCTAAATTTCTAAGTGCACACGAGACCATCGTTCGCTCACCGGTGAAGGAAAACATCGTGAGGAAACCTGCATGCCTGATGAGATTGAAAGTCTTTGAAGGCATGTGAAGTTCACCAACCCGCACTGGGCCAGCGCGGTGGACTATTGGCCCATTACCCTCCTCGCCCGATTTCGATGGAGACCCGTGCCCAGCAGTGGGACATATAAGAGTTGATACTTTTTTAATGATTGATTATTACTAAAAATAACATCACTTGTTCCTTTAAATCATGTGAAAAGACTTCTCTCGTTTGACTGGCAAATGTACCATACAGTAGACTTGCCAGAATAAAAAAAAACAATTTTGACTATTTTGACATTTTATACTTTTTTTTAGCAAGTAGCAATTATTGTTTTAACTCTACAAATAACAAATTTACTAACTTTTATTTATGTACTTTTCAAATAACAAAATAATTCAAAATTATTAATCATGAGATTCCTTTTTTAAATTCATACTTGACACTGGCAGAATGTCGCAAAAGGCGATCGTACGCCAAAAATAAAAGAAGAAGAACTATCGTTAGAAATATTATAAATATGTAATTCATAATTTTATAAATTATTGTATGATTTTATTTTGATTGTGTGCTCTTGGATATGAATGCGCAAAGAATCCTAAATTTTATATTTTCTATTTTATGCATTATGTTTTTTACTCAAGATGGACGTGAAGGATAATTTTATGAAAGTATTTAAATACTATAAATCCAATAACCCTAAGCCATCTTTTGAACATGTCATATGTTTAGATAAGGTTTGCAGTAACACAATAGAGGTATCATATATTATATTTATTTTCTTATGCATATAAAAAGTTTATAATATAATTTTTATAATATATATTTGACTCTTATTCTATAGGTAGTAAAAAATATTGTACACATAAGTAATATTGCTGACAAAACAGATATGTTGGGTTTGAAGAGTCCTTTGAATTGGAATACTGTCTCATTTTGTAGTCATCCAGGCTTAATTTTTATAAGAAATCCATTTACAACCTTAGGTCAAAGATATTGGATAAGAAAATGCCTTGAGGAATATCCAAAGAAACCAAATAAACGGAATATTGATAATGAAATTTATTTGGACAACTGGTGGGAGGAATGTTTGAAAGAAGGATCGTGTATTGGCAAATTACACAAGAAACTAAGATGGACAACATTGGGATACCATCACAATTGGGATACCAAAGTATGCGCAATATCATTCTACTTTATGTCACAAGTATCTGAAAATACTATAAATGTTTAAAATCAAAATTACATTTTTTTTAAAATGCTTATCATGTCCTATGTTCAGCAGTCGACAGATAAAGGCTTATGATGATGAAATGCTAATTTATAATCTGTAATTAAATTCAAAATTGAGAATAAAATAAATTGATATAATTATGTATACAGTAGAACCTTTATAAGTTAAATTCCAAGGGAAATACAAAATATTTTAAGTTATAGAGGTTTTAAGTTATCAAGGGTCATATTAGTAATAGGTTAAGGGAAGGGAACATATTATTTTTTTAAGTTATAGAGGTTTTTAAGTTATCGAGGTTCTACTGTATTATAAAAAAATTAGTAAAATTGTGCTATATTTATTTTAATTTATAAAACATATTTATTACATTGGTTTTCAGAAATATAGTGAAGAAAATAAGAATGATTTCCCTCAAGAGCTTGAACAATTATGTGAGGTAATTGCAAGAGTATTAGGGTTTCCAGATTTCAAGGCCGAGGCAGCTATAGTAAACTTCTACCACATGGGTTCTACACTCTCGGCCCACACAGACCATTCAGAAATCAACTTGGATGCACCTTTATTTTCATTTAGGTTTGTCTAGAATTTAAAATATGTCAGTTCTGAATGTAATTTGGTATTCTAACATTTGCCTGTATCTATACTTTATACATTTCTTCAATAACATGGTATTTGCTAAATGTAGTAAAAAAAACAATAGATCTGGACGGAGTCAAAATAATTTCATACCAAGAAATCCGAAGGTATATTATATAAAATATGTTTTCTTTTACAGCTTTGGACAGTCTGCTATATTTTTGATTGGTGGCACAGATAAGTCAAAAGAACCATCTGCAATACTATTGCAGAGTGGTGATATTCTTGTTATGTCAAAGGAAGCTAGGCTCTGTTACCATGCTGTACCGAGGATATTAAAATCAGCAACCCAGCCATGGAATGAGGACTGTGATTTAAATAGTGAATTATCAAATGTAATAGTAACAGAAGATATGAAGAGAAACATTATAACCAAAAATTGGTTTCCATTTTCCAAATATGTTGAAGAATCAAGGATAAATATGAATGTTAGACAAGTTTTAAATAAAAATCAAAAGAGTTTAAATAATATTATACAATAAATAATTTTTAATTTAATAACATTTTTTATTTTTACGAAAAAGCGATTAGCTGATGGTTGGATGGTCGAGTTGTCGCGGAATTGAATCCCTCGCAAGTGCCGATAATTATTGTACGAAGAATATAGATGTCTGTGCCGGGTAATGAATGTATGAATGGATGGAATAGCGTTCATAACATGTATGGGAATAGTATGTGAATGCCCCAAAGGGAGATCTCCTACCAGCGAGGTTGTAAGCTCGGCAAAGCCGAAGCGCGCTTGCTTTGGTATCTGGTGTTGAATTTAAAATAAGACTGGCTTATTAAGTTACTACATAGTGTACATTGCGTCTACTACTGCTACTAATATTATGAACGCGAAAGTTTGTTAGTATGGATGTATGTTACTGTTTCTTAATAATATGACTTAAATGGCGAACGCATTCATACTTTCCAAACATAATTAATTTAGCTTTTCTGAACGCAACATTTCCTACTACCCTCATCCTAAATCTATTCCACTCCTAAGAATCTGGGGGTATTGGGAAAAGTGAGTTGACGTTTCGCCGTATCGTGGTCGAGTCGAGCTCTCGCGTGTCTCCTCAAATAAATACCTTAAACCGTCTGGACTCATCATCCCGTCGACGCGTATAGTTTTATTCGCGGTGCGACATCATCACGGGTGTGGAAAACAGTGTAAAGAAGACGAGGCGCCTTTAACATCTTGCGCGGGGCAACGGCAACCAGGTTCGTCCCTAATAATTTATACCTTTTCCAATCCTTTTCCTAACAGTTACTCTTTCACTAAGTTTTCTAATCAGCAATAATTGTTTAACTTTCTAAAACTATCACTAGATCATATTCTGATATAAATATCGATGACACATGGATCGCGGGGCCCTGGGCAGTTGCCCGGCGTGGCCAATGGAAAAGACCGGCTTATTCACGGTAAAACGGATGGCCTGTGGACCGATAAAGCATAAGTGTGAAGGCCACGCTGGATGCAAGGCAAGGGATATCTCATCTTGTCGTTCATTGAGGGAGCCCTGTGTTCAGCAGTAGACGGATAGAGCTGATGATTATGATAAAGTATATTTTTTATATTATCTTTTACTTTAACAATCTAGACCAGGGTTTTTCAAAGTGGGATACGCGAACCCCTAGAGGTTCGCCATTCGACGGCAACTCACGCAAAGCTGTGAATTTTGTTTTACCCTTTACTACAACATACTTACGCGAGAGCGGGTTTCCAGCCCGGTCATGATCAAACTAAATACAGAAACCGACTTAATAACGAGTCATAATTATCCAATATTACTCATAAAATTGAATCTATTTGTGACAATAAGAACAAGCACAACCATCACATTAGTATTATTATTTTATTCAAATAAAAACCTTATTTTCCTTGGGAATTTTAAAGGGGTTCGTGGAGCCGAAAGTTTGAGAAACCCTGATCCTAGACATATAAATTACAGTAGGTATAACTATGAACTAGTATATTATAGTAGATCAATAAATGTATCATTTCTTGTATCGGTACCGATATTCATTCATTGGTATTACGAGCGGCAGTTAGCTGCCTCATGTGATGTCGGATCCAGGCCTTTCAAACTAAGCGAGTACTGACTACAAAGCGCTCGGAATCCACCGTCTACTCAATGGAAATTGCTTTTTTTACAACTCATTGAAAAAAAGACAATTTTTAGATTAACTTTTATTTCGTGAATTTATAATGCAAAAAGAAATTGGAGCAAAGTTTACACAATAGGTATTTGGTAAATATTTTAAATATTTTTTATTTATTTAGGACTCAAACAATAATGCTACCTATGTCGTAAGAAATTTTTTTTATGAATGTGTTTTATTTAATTCGAAATTTAACATTCGCCTAAAATGTTATACAAGTAAATAATTTTCGTATTCAATAAAGTCATTGTTGTAATTGGTTGTAAAATAAATTTTCAATTACCTCAAGTCATGCTTCATAATTAAACTTAAATAAAAATAACCTTTTTAGTTTTTATTCGTCTATTTTTTCACTAATATTGAAACTAAGTAGGAGGTTGTTCATTGTTTTACTATACTTACTCTATTTCATCTTTAATTTACAAAGATTACCAAGGAAATATTACAAATCGATTAATGTGAAAAAAGAAACACTTTAATAGGCTAGATATGTGTTTTTATTTATTATAATATAATAAGCGTTTAATTATTTAACAACTATCATAAATTATAAATAACTAGCGGACCCCACAGACGTTGTCCTTTAGATACGAATCGATAGTGGCAGTACAGATCAATAACCTAGATACCGACTGCAGCGCCATCTGCCGGTCTGATTTGTGAATCTAAACCATCCTCGAATCTACTTGAACATACACAAAGAAAATCACTCAAATCGGTCCAGCCGTTTAGGAGGAGTTCAGTCACATACACACGCACACAAGAAATATATATATTAAGAATTACAATGTACTAATTATAACAGGAAATAAAGGAATGGCTATGCAAAATAATATATACGATATAACATGTGTTTTGTTTTATAGTATATCTATTATCTAACAGGGTTAGAGCTAACGATGTCCTTATCAAGGGGACTACAATAAAAGCCGAGTTAACGGGGTGTAGTCACAATAGTAGGCAAATTGAGTTAGGTATGTACATTGTAGTAAACAAGCGGTACAATTTGCGAGCACGACGGAGCTCTCAGCTCAAGCGATTAGATTCGAACAAGTATACTGTCATACGCAACGTGAAGATTCAATGGGCCCTCGATGGGCTTAATGGGAAGTGACGAATTGAGCTTAGCTCTATTTAGATGTATTCCAACGGTCGTATTTTAAGGTTTTGTTATGGGTTTTTAAATGAATCTGATTTGGAAAGAAATGCGAGCTAAACATTAGACTTATGGGACTTCTTCAAAATAATCAATATGAAAATAATGAAAACAAAAAGTACTTACTTATTCCCCTTTTTTCAAAATAAATGCTAATACCAATCTTGATTTTGTTGTTGATTGGATCGTATTTTCTATATAAATCAAGATATGCTTAGGTAAGTAAACTATGCTTGAAGACAAAACTTTTAAGTTTAATAGGTAACTGTATTTTATGATAAGGTAATATAAAAATATCAACCATTCACTTTTTTGTCACTGAAATTTATATTTACAAAATGTCTACATAATACCTAGACGCACAAAGAGATGCGATAATGATGATACAAAAATGTTTTCATTGCATTGGAAAGGGTCTCCAAGGTCCATCGTATCTATTTTGACTATTCCGCGCACATAGCACCTTACAAAATCATTGACACAAATCCTTTGTATGTTAAATTGTCTCCGAGATATTCCGCAGGGTCAGTAAAAAGCGGCGACGTCTTCTGTTATTGACATTAAATAGCCGATATAAATTCCGTTGGCGGATTACGAAATTTATTGGTTTCAAAATTAAAGGAGACCGATTTCAATGGGCTATGCTGACAGCCTTCGCTTATGGCTCGCGGACAGCAAAAAAGGCATTAAACTCGTTGAATCTTACGCTTTATTGGAATGTCTAGTCTTAATAGCCAAATCTATTACACATTACACGATAATTTATTTTTTTCAATATTAGGCGAATTGAGCGACGATGGTCCAGTGGTCCGGCCTTTTATACGAGAGGTTCCGGGTTCGATCCTGACCCCCACATGTGTGCCTTGAAATAGGTTTTTCTAATTTCTAAATGCACCCCAAACACGAGACCATCGCTCGCTCACCGGTGAAGGAAAACATCGTGAGGAAACCTGTAGCCTGATGAGATTGAAAGTCTTTGAAGGTATGTGAAGTTCATCAACCCGTACTGGGCTAGCGTCGTGAACTATTGGCCAATTACCTTCCTCGCCTGATTTAGAGGAGGAGACCCGTGCCCAGCAGTGGGACATAAAGGGTTGATACTTTACTTTTTTTTTACAATATTAGGCTAGCGACATACTTTATCTTATTAGATAAAATAGTATAAGCTTATCGCAAGGGACCGTTATACCTCCTTACTGCCGAGTACGAAAGTTCCTCGATCGTTCCAAGTTTGTTTACAAGTTAATTTTTTTAAATTAAATCAGAAATGTAAGTTTCCTCACGTTTTAATACTTCATCGACGTGCAAGTGATGCTAATAATTCTAGTGTTTCTATAACTATTTTAAAAAGAGGATAATTATAATGTTTGCCACTTATATTTCGCAGAGCTCGATATTTAACCATTATTTACAAACTAGCAGCGGCCCGCGATTTCACCCGCGTACTTCCCGTTCCCGTGGGAGTACGGAGATAAATTATAGCCTATGTGTTATTCTGATGTATAAGCTATATTATTGTAAAGTTTCATTAAATTCCATTCAGTAGTTTTTACGTGAAATATTAACAAACATCCATTCATACTTACAAACTTTCGCGTTTATAATATTAGTAGGATGTCTTGTAATCGATAATGTCGGAATATCGATCACCACGAAATAAAAGTGATAAATATGGCATATCAGTTTTTAATTGTCATTGAAGTGAAACTAATTTTTTTATGTTATTGCTACAAATTATTTTCTATCTTTTATTAATTACCGCTGGGGTTTTGTGAGCACCGGATTGCTTAATTTTATACATCCTACATATTATATGAAATGTTCACAGTCTCTAAGATTAAATTTGCTTACGTAGTACGTACCTACGTGGTCTACTGTACATATTAATCTTGAAATTTCAGGACATCGTGGTGCAATAATGGGACAGGCTTGTTTGTGAGGCGACCACAAAGTACAAAGCATGTTTGCAAACAACCCTATTGGTTTTAGGGCGAAATTACTGTATCTATAGCTCCAGAACCCATGTATCATGCTTGATGGATTGCGATAAGCTTATTTACTATGTACTGTATACACATAAGGCATCTTACATGTAGACAAATTTAATATATTAATAATAAAATTAGTAAGCACTCAAATTATGTATTTTTTATGTAGTTGCACTATAAAGCTTTTTAGTTCGGTAAATATAAGTTAAAAAGAGACCATAGTCACTACTCTCTTTATTTTTTTTTTCGGAAGGTCTAGACTTTTAGGCCTGATGGCCTTTAAGCTCAATCGGTAGGTAGGTGAGCAGATAGCTCACCTAGTAAAATTCGAAAAGGGAGGGGGGGCTAATATAGCCCTTTATATAAAAAACAAAATTTCTAAATATAGAATGTGTAAACGCTTTATCAACTATGACGAGTATAATCTTCAAATATTTTGTTCAAAATACAAAATGGCGGTTCGGTTATTTGAACGGGAGAATTGTTTTAATAGATCCTTTTGGAATGTCCTAATAATGTTTTAATGGTCAAAGTTTGCAAAGTTTGCTGAAGGGATTTTTAATTTATGTAACAAAAGCGGTCGTCCATTTTGATTGTCTCAAAGGAATTTTTATAAACCGACCGTTTTCCCAATTAGGATCCGTTCCATCAATCACTACACTGACTGGGGTTGTTCAAAAAGTCAACTTTTGGACGATATTTATTTTGAGAACGACAGACTGATTTAGGGTTGTGCCTTTTTGTAATATATTACTTAGGTTTCCTAACAAAGATTCATTATACATTTAACAAGGTAAAATCTCTGATAGAGATAAGTACACCTTGTTAACAATGTCTCCATTACAATTGTCATGTGAAGTTACAAAATAAGGAAATAAATAAAACCACTCGAGATACACGTAATATTAAATGTGTTAATTTTTATTTATTATTTTAAGAGAAAACAAGAGTCGCTTACAGATGAACTAAAACCACATTCCCAATGTTCAGCAGTGGACGGATAAAGGCTGATGATGATGATGATATTTAATAAATAATAATAGGTACATACATTGGTGTAAGAATGAATCTAGGCATTCCTAAAATAATAAGGCAAACTTTGATACAAACTGTCAGACACCATTAATGAATATACAATGCTTTGGGATTACATTTTCCCAAACTGCGACTGTGGTACACCAAAAAAGCTTTTTACGCTGCATCTCATCAAATGGCTCCGACGTGTTATTGCATGAGCCTTAATTAAACCGATTATTTGTTAGACTTTTTAACCACTCAAAATTTGAAAACACCGCAAAAACGCCAAAATACGCGGCGTGCAAGTTGGATTCAGTTTTTAATCTGGGGTTAGCAATTATACTTATATTTTATCGCAGCCAAACCACTTCGCAGCGTAAAATTTTAATTGGAACCAATTTTTGAGAGATCAATTTCTAGGGTAAGTATGCACTTGGTCTGACCTAAAATGAACAGTGCGACGGAGGAATGAACTATTGATTATATAAAAATATAATTGATTAATCATTTTGTATAAAAAAGTAGACAAATATCGTATCGGTTTTGAATGCAGACAATGTAAAAGCAGTTTGAGCTAACTAACAAAAGTAGGTAATGATTAAATAAATACCAAAAATTTGAAATTTTATATTTCATGTCATATTGGGAGCGTGCGATGACGCGAGTTTCATTCTTTTTGCTCACCCAAAAAGTGCTTTATGCGCCTAAAGAAGTTTTCGCTTCAAAATTATAGCACGCGCGCGGCATGACAAGGTCATGTCGTTTGCCATCAGGACATTCGAGCCAGTCAATTTTATTGCCAAGGCGCGCCAATAGACGTTTCATGTATCTCTATCATCTGCGTAAGTATGTACGATATTAATGTCCGAATACTCAAACGCAACTCTAATTTGTTAGCTCCTTACATTTTGATGACATTTGGATTTAAGGCGTTCTTAGTAGTTTGAGAATTCGGGCTTTTTTTTTCGAAAGGTTTAGACTTTTAGGCCTGATGGCCCTTAAGCTCAATCAGTGGGTAATAGAATTCGGGCGAAAGATTATAATCTTAGCAGCGTAATTAATTATATTTAATTATAAAATTTTCCTGTCCAAAATCAGTTAACAATTGACACTGAAATATCCACATTAGAGGCCGTACAATCTTTCACAAAAGTACTAGACGCGCGGATGGAAATTACTAAAATGTAAATGTCACAGTAATTTATTTAAAGTCGCATTATTTGGGTGGATGTACACGAAAATGCCGTATGTTTATGAATATGTAGCCTTGCGGTTGTCTATCTTCATATGTATGAGCTGCTAACTTGTTAATTCACTCACAACTATAGTGCGGGCATGGGAATTCGCTGCCACCAGCGTTTAGTTTACTTTACCATTTGCCTGTTGACAGGAACATTCCATAATATTGAACAATTTTTTTATTTTTATTTATTTATTTATTTATAGAAACAAACAGTCTTAACAAAGTTAGTTATTACAAAAAAGTTATTACAATATAGACCTTTAGTTTCCTATATTACAAGTGTAGGTACATCTAGTGTTATATTGAGACATTTTAAATTTGTATTTTTGTTAGTTGTTGATAAAAATGTTTATGAACAAAATCATTTTCTTAACTTATTGCAATAAATTGTTGTATTAGTATGAGATAGAGAAAAATAGACACAGTAATGAATATAATAAAAATTTTAAAATACAAAACAATTATTTTTATTTTTACAAATATTAAATAAGTATAGTGTGTAGCTAATTTTTTAAGTTAAATATTAACATCAGTTACTTTTTTAGTGAGTACTGATTTCATAAGTAAATAACAAGTTTATAAACGAAAAACATATACACATTTTTTAACTTATTTTATAAAAACTTATTTTAAAGACTTCATCAGAGAGATTTTGAAGGAAGCCAGAGAACTAAATGCAAATAAGTCCAAATGAAGCAAATTATCATTATAAAATTTACACACTCTTCTTATAAAACTATTTTGAACATAACAGGTTCTAGCACTTAATATAAAAAATAAATGTTTCTTAGTGCAAAGTCGCTCACGTTTACGAGGTACTCGAAATAAGATATTATGAAGTAATGCGGGGGCATCAATTACATTGTTTAAGATTTTATATAACATTACAATATCAAAATAGGTTCGTCTTGTTTCTAATAAGGACACGTTATGTTGTTTAGCAGAGGTTTCATAATCAATGAATGAGTTACCAATTCTAAATTCTAGTGACTTTAGGAATTTTTTTTGTATGTTTTCTATTCTATTGATGTGGCATCTAAAATAAGGATGCCAGACAGTACACGCAAATTCAAGATGACTGCGAACATAACTATTATATAGGATTTTATATGTCAATGAGTGTTTAAAAGGTTTGCCTATTCTCAGTATAAAACCCAACTGTTTATATGCTTTTTGAATAATATTATCTACCTGAGGTACAAAACTCATTTTTGAATCCATTAGTACTCCCAGATCTCGAATTTGAGTGACTCTAGAAAGTGTTTTGCCACAAAGACTATAAGTGTAATTGTAAGATTTTAACTTTCTACCATAACTAATAACAAAACACTTGTCTATATTTAAGTATAATTTATTCTCAAAACAGTAATTTTCAAAATGTACAAGATCCTGTTGTAAAATATCGCAGTCATCATAGTTACGAATAATTCTAAAAATCTTGGTGTCATCTGCATATAGTAAAATATTAGATTTATGTATAATGTTATTAATGTCATTGATGTACAAATTAAATAATAAAGGACCGATATGTGATCCTTGAGGGACACCAGAGCTTACTGTTTTATAAGATGATCGGTAGCCACCCAAAACAACAGCTTGACTTCTATTTTCTATGTATGATTTTATCCAGCGAAAAAGATCCCCATGTATACCAAGGTTCCAAAGCTTTACTAGTAAGGTATGGTGACAAATTTTATCAAAACATTTAGCAAAATCGGTATATATGGCATCCACCTGGCAGTTATCATTCATGGCATTCAGTAGAATATTTGTAAAAACAAGTAGATTACTTTCTACACTTCGACCCGTGTAGAAACCATGTTGGTTTGTATTAATAAGATGGCGAACTGATACAGATAGCTCATCGGTAACTATTTTTTCCAATACTTTAGCAAACTGACATAACTTAGATATTCCGCGATATTTTTCAATGTGAGGGCTAGCTGGACCTTTTGGTACCGGAGTTATCCAGGCTCTTTTCCAAATAGTAGGGACAGTCCCTTGCGTTAAAGATTTTTGATAAAGTAATGCTAAGGGTAAAGCTAATGCAGCAGAACATTTTTTAATCAGCAAAGGATGTATTCCATCGGGTCCAGCCCCTTTATTTATATTAATAGACCTTAAATGTTTTAATACTATTTCTTCGGTGATTTCTATTGAATTTATATTTATAGGGGAGCTGAGTGGAGAAATTGAATTATTTAATAAACTTATCGAGTTTGTACTAGCAGGCTCGAATACGGAATGAAAATGTTCACTAAAAAAATTTGCAATTTTTTCGCCGTCAGATGTCGCATCTCCCCTATAATACATAGTTTGAGGTAAACCCTTAGTAGATTTTATGTTCTTTACAAATGTCCAAAAATGAATTATTTAATAAACTTATCGAGTTTGTACTAGCAGGCTCGAATACGGAATGAAAATGTTCACTAAAAAAATTTGCAATTTTTTCGCCGTCAGATGTCGCATCTCCCCTATAATACATAGTTTGAGGTAAACCCTTAGTAGATTTTATGTTCTTTACAAATGTCCAAAAAAATTTAGGATGGCTTTTAATTTTTTCCTCTGAGAATTCTATAAATTTTTTATAACATTCTTTTTCTAATAAAACGGATCGCTTTCTTAAAATTTTAAATGTTTCATAATCTAATGGGTTATTATAGATTTTCCATAAGCGATGATACTTACGTTTTTCTTTTAAAACTTTTCTTAATGATATTGTATGCCATATTGGATGAGTACTTGAAGATTTAACAGTTCGCAATGGAATATAAGAGGAAATCAATCCGTTCAAAATATTGTAAAAAATGTCTAAACTTCTATCCATTGTCAAATTACAAAAGATGGTGTTCCAGTCTATTTTGAATAATTCATTATTTAATTGTACAAAGTTAGCAGCCGAGAAATTATATGTGAGAAACGTTCTGGGTTTTAAATATTGTACGTTACCGACAGTTAACCGTATACAAAGCGACTTATGATGTACATCCTCTGTCAAAAGTGGCGAGTCGCAACCCTCGACTCGACAATCACTGTTGCATAATACAAGGTCAAGAATACGGTTATTAACGTTACGTATGTTATTAAATTGATTTAATTCACAAAACGATAAGAAATCACTTAATAGTTGACAACCCATATCTCCATTCAGTAATAAGTTCATATGCCTCGAGTCGGTATCCCTCCAATTAGCATTAGATATATTAAAATCCCCAGTTATCAAAAATAAGTCGTCTGGTCTATCGTTCATTAAAACACTAGTTGTGTCAAAGAAAGAACGCAATGCGTCGACGTGACCTGCTCCATGCGGGGCGTATATACATGCAATATTTAAATATTTGTTGGTATTTAAAAGTATAGATATAGATATCCACAACAACAACAATGCTGCGCTCTGTCAATGCAATGAAAGTTTTGGCATGAATACATTCCGAATAGGCGTAGTTTGTTTGAAATTGTTAAACGTTTTAGAATAGCCTCGAAAGTGTTCTAAAAGATATTTGAATAATTTAAAAATAGAAATCAATTTCTTTTTTTTTTCAATTTATAAGCGAGGACCGTCTAATGAAAAGTGAAAACGAGCCAGCCTCTTGAGTGAGTGGTCTGGTTTCTATCTTAACGAGGAGCACCAAAATGGATTTTTCTAAAGTTTAACACATCATAGATAGGAAGCCCGTATACTTAATGAGTTTTAACTTTTAAAGTCTCTGAAGATGTTAGAAAATAAAAGACAAGATTAGGTATCTAAAATTATCAAGTAATTCAAGCGTACTTATAACATTTGCTAAGGTTATTGTGAGTCTGGTTGAATCATTTATTTATCTCTCACATATTACCTATAACTGGAATAGAGTAATGTCATGTTTTTCTGTGAAAACAAATTCTGCCAAATTTGTGCTGCGAGGTTGCGCCTGTCCTGCGCTCTGATTAGCCGGCTGATGGCCACTGATGGATGATTTGCTGATAAACCATACACACAGACCACTGGTTGGTTGAATCGCTATTATGTCAGTGACAAATCATTTACCGCATTTTTAAATTTGGATCACCTTACTACTTTATCCGGTTATATTCTCGATGGATTGAAATAAGAGATACGGTTGTCATGAGAACAAGCAAGATTTCTAATTACTGACTTGCAAAGCACCAAAATAGGGCTAACTTCCCCTTTAGATAAAATGACTTTAATTTACAATTATTTTAGCCTCTAGGTTTCTCTCTTAGAAATAAGGCACATTTGTCGAATGTTTTTATAGGGTTTTTAAGATGCTTTGCTCGTTTCTGGAACTCCGTGCAAGGCTATCTTGTTTCATGACAACTTGATAATCTCATGGTTTTTTTAGCGGATTAAGGAATGTTGATGTCAGTCGCGTGTGCTGTCGCGAAGTTTAAATGAAATCTGGAACTACGTCTGCAATTACAAACAACTCAGCGTCGTAAGGTCGCAGCCGACGCCGTCAACCGTGTAATGGACTTTTCAAGTATTCGTAACGTGAAAACTTTCACTTGAGCTGACTTAAATGTCCCCGACAATGTGCTTAACGATGTTTTTAACTACTTCACTCCCTTCAGTTATTGCAGGCTGTGTTAATTATTTTAGTGATGTTGCATTACCAGAATCACATAGTACTTTTTGATCGAATATACTACGTGCATATAACGTATGTGACTACGAATAAATATAATTGACACATAACATTTATGAGAAAATTAATATAATGATTTTGTATAAATTGAGTACGTAACAGACGTACGACGTCTCTTTTTATTAGCTAATTCACTTGTATGTTTGTGACTGACTTTGGGCGCAATTTTGACGATTTCCATTAGCAAAAGCGTGGTCTTTAGTTTCTTTTCTAGTCATTTATTTATACTAGTACCGAATCTCAAAATCAAATCGAAATAATATGTAAATATGATGCAGTTTCCAATGATATTTTATTCGCGATCCCGCGAATGGCGTTCGTTTTCTTCCATCTCTGTTATTAAGAAGAGCTCAAAGGAGTACAATTGCAACGATAACGAAATGAGAGGGATCGGCAGGCTTTGTGCAATCAACGCGATTTATTCCCGACGTGCCCGGGACATTCCTTGACCGGGGTAATTGTGATAACATTTCCCCAAAAAATTGTCGAAAGTTAGGGAATTTTAGGGTAAGTATGCTTTGATTATGAATTGTTACGCATTGCGCGTCTGTTATTTTTATATTTTCTCTTTGATAAAATTATACATTTTTATAAAATAGACGGCGTTGTTTTTACTGGACTAGACTTTACTACACTTGTTTATTGTATCGGTCACCATGTATATTGCGAATTTTTATATAGTTATAAATAACACGTAAAACAAAATAAATTTATATCAGCATTTATCGGATATTTTTAATGGAGAATGTAGAAAGGTTTATTATAGAAAGATATACAAGAAATCAAATTACACGTTAGTATAAACTGCCTGAAATAATGTTTTCGGGGAAAAGAAACCAACATGGCTTCATTTCCTTCTCATATCCGGGGCATTGTGATTTGTTTATTATAAAAACCTTTTTTGTTTTCATCTCAAATAGTCATTCTGTGATTAGCAAATGGCAATATGGCGCGGGCCTTCTAATATACCTTTTTATTTTTCTAGTCAGGGTATAATAGCTATAGTCCAGAAACAATATTTTAATAAAGACATTTTGTTCTAGACGGTTTCTATAGATACAATTCCGGTTATCATCAACATTTTTTCTCGAAATCAGGTGAAGAGGGTAATGGGCTATAGTTCACCGATGCGCTGGCCCAATGCGGGTTGGTGAACTTCACATACCCTCAAATACATTCAAACTCAACAGGCATGCAGGTTTCCTCACGATGTTTTCCTTCACCGGTGAGCAAGCGATGTACTCGTGCTCAGGGTGCATTTAGAAACAATCATATGGGGTAAAGATTGAACCCGGATCCTCTCGCTTAAATGGTCGCTGGCCGAGGCTCGAGACTATACCCACTGGACCATCGTCGCTCATATACCATATTATTTGAAACAATCATATTGTAACGGTTCACTGAGTTTCGACATAGCCTGACTCGTTCCCGATCCTATAACTCTTCTCATCCTTATTTCCCTTTCCTACTGCTCTCTACTTCTCACACATTATGACTCACAAATTTGAAAGTGCGGTCTATCTACTATCACTTACTCTAATGATTTTCTTCTATCTACTCGTATTTCTGTCTTTGTATGTGTGGAGGTCGTTGTAAACTGTAAGGTCAAGAGCGGCGCAGATGTGGTCGAGCCAACGTATAGCGATGCGTCCACGGGGCGTTTCCCCATTCTTGCTGGTCATTAGAGAGAAAGTGATGCAGGAGGTCACGACCTCAGCAATGAAGAACACGACGCTAGGAAAAGGGTTATCTCTTACAACCTTGAGAGTTGCGTTCACAATCTTATGAGATTATATATATGTTACCAGCAATCTGTACAAGTCTGGTATTATATACAAAACCTAGGTAATGTATATAATACTAATGTGTAAATATAAAACATTAGCCGATTTACAGTCATAAATCTATGTATTTCACTTCTATCGCGTGTAAATCGCACACACACCTTTTTATTAATAAAAGTTACCAACCTTTCCAATAAACATGTGTTAGAATAAAAAGTCCAATCTCATTAGTGGCGGGCGATGGACGCGTTTCCCGCGATCCAATAACCAGAACCATTACCACGAACATGGCTCAATTACTGCAACAAGCCTTTAAGTGACATCAATTTATTTTAATAAAAAATATAAAAAAAAAAAACTTTTTCATTACTTAAAAAAAACTTTTTGATCTTATTAATCTCCTCTACAGTCTACTTCAAAGAATCATTCTAAACTCTGTTGACTTTAACCCTTTTTCATTTTTATTTTCTTCTCATACTCTGGATATAACTCTGTTCATTTTTTTTTTCTCTATATCAACTAAGTGTCAAAATTTTATTATATAATCATTTTAAGGGCCTGTTTCTCTCTAGAAGATACTCCATACTCTATCTGTCAAATATGTTGCCGATAGCCTATTGGGAACTTATTTGGAGATTGTGAAACAGGCCCTAAAGGTCTTTATTTTGTTAATTCCTTGTCTATTTCTATGACATATTTTAAGCGTACAAGTTAGTACCTACGAAATAAAGATATTTTGTTTTTGATTGACTTGTTAGAAATAAAAGACTCAAATACCGCGGTTACTCAGCCTTTCATCACTAAAGTGTAAAACTTTAGATCTCTATGTATATAAACATTTATCTTTTATGTTTTCTGGAATCAATATACCAGACATGCTAGAGCACATACGTATTGCTAAATACACTTGATACTTGATTTGTCAACATGCCATTCGTAGAGAGGGAAAGTTGTGTGTAGAATGGAAAACATATTGGGGTGTTGTGCACACGTCATCAGGCGTGGACTAACGAAGTGGGGTCCGGTACGTGACGATAATTCGGCCCCATGGGAGGCCTTTGTGCAATCAGTGCGGTTTCTTGCCGTGGAGAACATCGGCGTTTTTAGGGGTCGCTGAATGTCTGAAATTGCGGTATAAAATGCACTCGGTCCATCGTAAAATACTGCGGGTGAAGCAAAGATTAATACAGCTGTATTGCTAAAGATAGAAAGAAGAGTTTTAGGCATCTATTATACTTTTTTTATTATTTTTAGATATAAATTGATTAATATATGTTTTATAATATCTTATTTAGCAAAAACATATTATTTCTTTTTACTTCTTAAGTTTTATGTTCCGTAAGTAAGAGCAAGTTCCGAGTAAGTGTGTAGGAGCGATGCCATGGACATGTAGGTACCTAAATAATATTTATTTATATAAAATTTTTAATTTATTTCCATTCCTAGTTACCGTAACACAAGTTCTTAAGAGCAAGGTTAGTGTAATTGTTGAGTAAAAAATAAGGAAAGAAGCAATATATTTTTTTTCGAAAGGACCTATGCTGTTGGCCTTAAGGCCTTGAAGCTATTATCATCGCTGTCGACGATGATTATACTAATTAAAAAAGCTAGAGAATTTCTTTGTCTAAACGCGCTAATCTCAGGAACTACTGATCGGAATTGAAGCATTCTTTCAGTGTTAGATAGCTCATTTATCAAGGAAGGGTGTATTCTATAGGCTTTATATCACAAAGGCGAAGCTGCGGGCAACACATAGTTTAATATATTTATCTAAACGGAACCACCAATGTTCTAGCTTCAACACTTTACTGAATTTCAATACATATAGTTAGGGAAAGAAATATCTTTGACTTTGCAGATTTTTATTGAGTGTTCCCAGTTGTCGTTCAGACGATTTATGTGACAACGGGCTTAAATCTAAATTTATAGCACTTTTTCTAATGAAAAAACTGCATTTTCACGTACCGTTCGTAAAAATCTCGCAAACCAGAAGCCGATTTAGCATTATAAACGTTTTCTTATTAATCTTTTGTCAAATCGGTATGTATTAACACGTGTTTAATATTTGAAAAATAATTGGAGTTTACACATTAAGGTTTTTAAAGTGAAAACTTCTTGAGTTAACAAAAAGCGTGAAACTCCCGAAATCGTCACCACACGCTGCCAAAGTTTCATTTCAGATGTGTCTACATGGTGTCTACGTTTCTATTCACAGCCACTATAAGGCACGTTAATAATAACAAATTCCTTCTTAAAAACCAAAACCCCTTTTACTAGAACACAGATATCTTAATATATTACTAGCAGGGCCTGCGGTTTCACCCGCGTACTTCCCGTTCCCATGGGGGTACGGGGACAAATTATAGTCTGTGTTTTTCCGATGTATAAACTATATTATTGTAGAGTTTCATAATAATCCATTTAATAGTTTTTACGTGAAAGAGTAACAAACATCCATACTAACAAACTGTTGCGTTTATAATATTTGTAGGACTAGTAGGATGAAGTACGCATAAAGTAGACATGCGCAATACAAAACGTCCTTCACACCAATATAGATTGTAGATATGATAGTAGAACTAAGAATGATGATGATGATAAGCGATAATCATCCCTATATTTCAATCAAGCCCTAGAGAATATTTAAAAATGATTAAAACTACTATCATTGAGAATTTCGGTCTTCAAAACGTTAAGTGGCGTAGTTTACTTTTTTCATCGAATCGCGTATCGTAGACCGTAGTAAAATTGATCATCTGTAAGACACGATTTCAAACATAACTCTCACTTTTAATGAGCTTGGTAGTTATTTAATCGTCGTAAAGGCCATAAATTCTAATTACAAGGCTTATTATTTCAAACTTGCCTTAAGATGTCTGATTTAAACAGGACAATAGTACAAGCAATATATTGACTATTTCTTTCACTTGGTATAGTATTTTTGTAATGAATAGTCGTGTAAATAACGTTTTAAATGTATTTTATAAATATAAATCTGTCTCAAACTCGACTAAGACTTGGCGTAAGTATGGAGTCTATGTGCTAATAGAAAATATATTCAAGCTACGCCGCGATGCAGAAATATTTTAGATTACACCGTCAACATATTTGTGATCTAACTAGCTCCCTATCCTAGAATAATATAGATAATATAGAAAAATATAGCTAGCAGTTTAATTTATTAGGTATTTTTGCTAGCCTTGTATATTTTCATGAAGAATTAAAATTGCATTGTTAAAATAAGTTAAATTTTCTTACATAGCTCACATTCAAGTAGTAAGGATACTGATGTATATTTAGCTAAAGCATACAAGTACTTTGGTCTAGGCTCCGAATATCATTTTGTCCCATTTTGTGTCGAGACCCTTGGTCCATGGGGTACTAGCGCTTTAAGGCTTTTTAAAGATATAGCAAAAAGGTTAGTCGACATCACAGGAGACCGAAGAGTACCAGCTACCTCGGACAAAGACATAGTCTTGCTATTCAAATGGGAAACGCTGCCAGTACTGGGCCATAGTTCACCGATGCGCTCAAAGCTGGTTGGTGAACTTCACACACCTTCAAAGACTTTAAATCTAGCCCCCCTAGACAAGTGGCAAGCAAAAAAAGCTAAACGAATAGAATAGAATACTTATTGTATAGGAATGACACTAGCTGTCAAGTTACATGTCGTAAGCTAGTGTCATTCTTATACAATAAGTATTCTATTCTATTTGTTTAGCTTTTTTTTTCGAACGGCCTTGACTTTTAGGTCTGATGGCCTTTTAGGTCTGATGGCCTCTAAGCTCAATCGGTAGGTTGGTGAGTACATGGCTCGCCTAGAAATATTCGTTTATCGTTTGTGCCACTTGGCCCATTTGTCTAGGGGGGCTGGCATGCAGGTTTCCTTACGATGTTTTTCTTCACCTGAACCATAGAAGTTCTATAAACTCAATTAAAATTTAAAGACTTAACAAGAAATAATATACGACGAATATGAAGATAAATCAAAACACTCGTTTATTTGAAATTAAGTTAAAAGTCAGTAATTCAGCGCACTGAATCAGGCTGGGGAGAACTTCCTGGCCGTCAATTAGACACGTGGAAGATTTATAGGGCGATCTATCTCGTACCCTATACCGTGTGGAAATTGTTTTTCAAAGGTTCCTTTTAAAGTGGCTAACAGTACAGGCAATAAACTATGAAGATATATTACTTGCTGGTAGTGTGGAGAGATAGTGATGATAATGGCCTCGTAGAAGCGAAAGGTTCTATCCTGACCAGAGCCAGAATGGAAATTTTTATCTCCCCTGCACCCGATGACATATCATTTGCTCACCAGCCTCTCTCTGCATGCCCTAAAGAGATTAATTATTAAGAGATTAAGACTCGTATGTATGAAGTTCAGCAACCCGCATTTGGTCAGCGCATAACCTATGGCCCATTAGTCTCCTCGTCTGATTTCGAGTAGAAGACCCGTGCCCAGCGATAAGACATATACAATATATAACGTTACTTTTTTATGCACTTATTAACCAAATATTAATGGAAATCATTTTCTGAAATAAAGATTTATCATTATTATAACAAACGGTAAAAGAGATTAAGGTAACAAAGTTTCTATGAACCTCTCTCAATGAGCATCACAAAATCGTCCTCGTTGCAACTCTAAGTAGTTTTTTAGTGTTGTTCGTGTGAAAGGAATTTGCTCATCACGTCGAGATGAGATTGAATATGGCTAATCAAAAGGCTATATAGATAAAATTAGCAACGCTCCCGTCGCAAATGAGTTACTACCGAGTATTATAGAAATTACTACTTTATTATTATTATTGAATAATAATAATGTAACATAAAGATAATAGCATGATTATTTGATGTATATGTCGTAGTGTGATTTGATAAAACGATTTTTTGCGAAAATACTGGGGATATCGCGAAAACACGGATAATTAGACACTATCATAACATTTCTCAATGTTACTGAAAAAAGATAGGGTTTTTGTAGAAATGCCAGTCGCCTTAGCAAGATTAAAATCCTTAACTCTGATTGGCTAGATTTTGGTTGACAGGCAAGTCTTAATGTGATTGGTTTAAATTTTGCCTTGTAGGTTCGAGTATACACTTTTACAATAGGATCCCAGACAACGTTCAAAATCCTTCCATCAATAAATTGAAAAAGTTATTGAAGAAAGTTTGTGCTTACCACACAAATAGGACATATAACAAAGTCAAAGTCTTAGTCAAAGTAAAAAAAAAATATTCAAAATAGTACCATCTTAATGGAAGACACCACGCGATGAGAATAGGGCGTTCCTCCCAGGATTTCCAGGATAGCATTTAAGTAATAGAATATTTGAAACGATTAGTTCCACTGAATTTGCTTCGCCGGTTCTTTGTGGTACTATTTTAAATAAAAAAATCGTTTTTGATTTTGATTTTAAAATTTTAAAGAGAAAGAAAAGGCGATGCCTATTTATAGTTTCTTTACTTTTTTGCTAAACAATTTAGTTAAAATATAAACTAGTGACCCGGGGAACACATCAATCATAGAAAATTAATCAGATTAAAAAATATATGCTTCTATTACCTATTAATACCAATATTCATTCACTACAATTCACTGCAACTACACTTCATTTATTATAATGCCTTAATAAGTAAATCACATACGGGTCAATACTTTTGGAATAACTTGCAACTAGTTAGGCCGTTGAGAGTTGAGACCTATATTAATATGTAATCTAGCATAATTACTGTAGCACTATGAGGATAATATAATTTTTTACATATTACAACAACTAGATGAATTATGGCATTTGGAATTACAAAGCATACCATGCTTTTTACAAGCACACTTCTTCGAGGAACATTGTTTATTCGATTTCTTGCAGTGGCACTGCTTAAACCCTTGGCCGCCAAATGGCGAAAGTGGGGGGCAATACTACGGATAGGTAGTACCACTTCAGGAATATCGCCCGTGAATTGAGCACCGTGAGATATTTGAACTGCGTTTCTTGGTAACCAGTCTTTGATTACACCAACGGAAGATCCCACTCGAAACAAATCTTTTTTCTTATCAATTACTCTTCCAGTAATGTTTTTGTTATCTAAAGGTGCTCGATCGCACTTGGGAACATCAGCCAAAACTGTATCACCTACATCTATTTCTTTAATCTTTTTGAAGATTTGGTAGACATAATCTCTGTTGCTCTCTTCAAATTTTTATGTGATTGTGTTCTTTCTAGGTAAATGGAATCTCCCGGCAGCAAATGTTACATTTCATGTTTAAATGACTGTTTTGTCCGACTTCTGATACTCCACAAGTATCGTGAATAATTTTTTGACATTTTAAACATTTAACTGAATTCGTTGCAATAAGTTGGCAAATATAACATTGAAATTCAGTTGCTACTAAGTTATTACTGGAAGAAACATTTACGTCATTATTTTTAGTGTTTACAACAGTATTGGTTTTGGAAGCTTCACTTTTGTGGGTACTTAACGTGTCGATAATAGATAGATACATAGATAGATATTTATATAATTTTTATTCACAATTCAACATTACACATACAAATTAAAAGAGGAAAACAAAAACTAAATCTAACAAACAAAAAATAAAATAAATCTTTACAATGTTAATAAGATCACATTAAATTCAGAGTATGAGTGCTGCAGAATCGCAAAAAGGTAAGTAACTTAGTACCAAAAGATCAATCCGAAGAAATATAGACTGATTTTCATAATAGCTAAATGTTTGTATTAGTTTTTGCATTACTAGCTGGAATAATTGTTTTATCTTCTAAAACAATTATTTTCTTTGTAGAATCATTAGTTACTTCAAAGTTGTCCGTTATTGTAATATTATCCAGGCAATATTTTGTTAAACTTTGTGTTCCAGTAGTTATATTTTGATCTGTAGGGTTGTATTTGTTTTGTTCTACTGTATGGTTATCATTTTCTTTATTATTAATATGTTCTGTGCCCTGAATATTTTTATCATTTATAATCTGTTGTAAGTCTTCTTCATTTTCTAATTTCACTAATATATCTTTAGGCAAACAAGTCGAAGACAAGCCAATTACAGGATCATGTCCGAATAAAGCTCTATAAGGCGAACGTCTTATAGCGCGATGAAGCGAAGAATTTTTTTGGAATTGTACAAAATAGCATCCTAGTGACCATTGAGTATATTGATTGTCTGACATCCAAGAACGTAACATCTTGATTACATCTTTCTACAGACCCTTGACTTTGGGGGTGTCGGGGACGACCATTCACTATCTTGCATGCAGGCCACAACTGGATTAGTTCTTTTGTAATGGTTGCAGTGAATTACTTACAATTATCACTTTGTAAAATCATTGGAGCGCCCACTTCTAGAAATATTTTTAACAGAGCCATTGCTACTTCATTCGCCTTTTTGCTCGTTAATGGCAGACCATGAAAGCAAAATTTCGCAAGGTGGTCTTGGTAGTTTAAAAGCCACTTGTAACTATGGCAAGGAGTTGACTGCAGGTCGATTAAATCTATCTGCCCACGTCTGTTAAATTCTTGAGAAATTATGGGACGTACAACAATTCCTGATTTGGGACAACTTTTTTTATTCACACAGGTCTTGCATACGTTAAGGAACAGTGTTATAATAGGTACCGGTATCAAATATTTCTGTTTTAGGTTATATATCATTTTATCTCGACCTCCACGTCCAGTTGATATGTGTGCTTCAAGAATAATGTCATAGTACTCATTAGTTGAAGGTGCTTGTATAATAGGAGAGTTTTGATGTTGTCTTTTCAAAATCAGATTTTTTTCCTCACCTATACTCATAACGTATTTTTTTGCATTTCTATACCGTTGTTGTGCTTTCGGTTGTTTAAGTACAGCCGCAGAGTTAAATTCTTCTATTGAAGCAATCTCACTATTTATTCGTTTTTTAGTCCATTCTGGTTTAGTAATTCCGTCCTGTCTATTAGCGTAAAACTTTCTTATTTCTATGTTGGATCTTTCTTTTTCAGACATAACGTTAAAGTCGGTTACCGATTCTGTAAAATGTTCAGCTATAACTTCGCTTGTTTCTGTCATATTATACTGAAAGATAACTTTTTGCACAATTTTTTAAGTCTATCCAAACTCTTTACTACTTCAAATAATCAAAAAATAGCTAACTCGAATATAAAACACAATAACAAACATCGCAAGACCAAGCAAAGATTGGATTGGCAAGTAAACGTCAAGACACATCCAATCAGAGAGGATATTCTTTTAGGCAATCGAATCGACCAATCAGTGTGCTTAGTTCATAACAGCCAACATTACTTTTCGCAATCACACTAAGGTGACTGGCGTTTTTACAAAATCCCTATCTTTTTTCAGTAAGATTAATAAATGTTATATCCACTGTCTAATTATACGTGCTTTCGAGAGAAAATTCGGTTCATCAAATCATCCTACGACATATATATTGTCATCTATGAAGACCTCTGTGGCTCAATGGTTAGCCCGTTGGCGTTGAAGGAGTTAGCGGGTTCGAATCCCGCCAGGAAACAAAAAAATTTGTGTTCCTGGGTCATGGATGTGTATTAAATATGTGTATTATTTAATAAAAATCTTAAATATAAGTATTAATATAAAAGTATTAAATATATATATTTCCGTTGTCTGGTACCCGTAACACAAGTCTCTTCGAGAACTTACCGCGGGACCAGATTGTCGTAGTGTAAGAAGCGTCCATAGATATTATTATTATTAAGTATATCATCTATAATTGAAATTTTCTTTAATTAAATAGCATGAAAGCTAAGACAACCGTTCACCATTACCACTCGCATCCAACACGGACCGGTCAATGCACGGAGATCGTCTTCCTATCTGGTTAATGGTCGTCTTGTCGTTCATAGGAAGGCCTTTGTTCGAATAAAAGCTGATGATGATGATGATGATATACATTGAATAACTTATTTGTTTTTTAACATTCTAAGCTTTTATGCTTTATACATTATACAATTGAAGTTCTTTTTTCCGATTTTACCCTAACAGGTATTTAAAGCTTTTACGTTTCTGATATTTTAAATACTTCATATCACCCATGTTCTCTTTTTATGTATTTTAATGTAAAAGATATATCCAAAACATGAAGCTCGCCAATATAAAGAATTGAATATCAAAACAGTGTGCTATTTTGTATATATTATAAAGCCCTTTTAATCTTTCAACTGGATGTCTGTTTATTCTCGAGCAAATCTTTGAATTATAAAGGAAGGAGACATTTGGGCGGACACGGCAGGCCTTCATACATATTAAGTCGGGTCATTCCCATCTGAGTGCGGAGAGAAAATTGTTTTCTTTAATATCAGATGAAGTTTATGCGCACCTGTATTTTCTTTTGGGTAAATACGTAAAACGTATTTTGTGAGAATATAATCTTTTAACATAATGATAAATACATTAGCTATAATACTGATAGACTGTATTTTATTTTACTTGAGTTTTTTATAATGTTTTGTTATCTCTAGTTATGTGGATGTTAATGGGCGTCGATAGTCGCAAGGCTTCGACTGTTCGTTTGCCCTCCTATGCTATATAAAAAAAAAAACTTGATATTTCATTAAGTTTATTATCAACTAGCGAAGCCCGCAGCTTCGCCCGCGTTAGCAAAAATATCCTTTTTTTTAATGTACCTTATGTTACTTCCAATAACTTCGACAATATGCGTACAAAGTTTCATTATGATCGGTTGAGTAATTTTCGGATGAAAGCGTAACAAACATACTTACTTTCACATTTTATAATATTAGTAAGGAGTTGAGGGAAGAGATAAAATAGTGAAGAGAAACCTAATTCTTGAACTAAGTGTACTAATCCGAAACATACTCGTAAGTCTACACTAAAATAAAGAGGAAAGATTTGTACCTATTTTTGTATGTTTGTACGTTTGTAATGAATAGGCTCAAAAAGTACTGGACCGATTTCAAAAATTCTTTCACCATTCGATAGCTACATTATCCACGAGTAACATAGGCTAAATTTTATTCTGATAAAAATATGGTTCCGTAAGATATTTTTTTTGTTTTTCGGACACAAGGTGTAAAAAATGTTATTTCGCGTACTAAGATCCCGTAGTAAATCTTAGTTAACGCAGGCGAAGCTGCGGGCAACAGCTAGTAGGTAATAATTGCCTTTTCATATGGAATGTTGTAAACTGCCAAGAATGCAATATTTTAGTATAATTTAAATCTTTATAATATGTCCCACTCGGGCACAGGTTTCCTCGAAATCAAGCGAGAGGGGTATTGGGTCATAATTAAAAGATGCATGTAGGTTTCCATAGCATATTTCTTCGGTTAGTGAGTGATGGTCTTAGTTCGAGTGCAATAAGAAATTTAGGAAAACCAATTCCAAAACACCAGAGAGGATCGGGATTGAACCCGGACCTTTTACTTTAGAGGAACTCAAGAGGTCCATACTCCAAACCCACTGAACCATGGGATAAAAGCAGTAGGTATAAAAATTGGTTGGCTGTAAAGTCGTTTTACGGACGGTAGATTGACGTGACAACGTCAAACATTACATGCAGCATGAACCGAAATGAGCCGATCGCTCGAGCCGATCATGCCTCTTTCTCGTTCGTAACGCGTTCTCGCTTTCGGAACGCTACATGACGTCATCTTTTTCGTGCATGCTGCCATTTATTCGTAATAACTAGTTATTAAACGTTGTCACCTTAGATCATTAATATGTCTAGATAGAGTGTCGCCCTACAATCAAAACAAAAAAAAGAACGTTGTTACATCAAAATGTAATAATTGATATGTTTTAAGTAAATGTAAGTTATCACATTTTGGACTTACTTTGATTTGTTTTGTTTTATTGTGTTTTATTAGAAACCAAAACGAATTTCTAAATGAGATTCCCATTTTCAGCCAAAGCATGATCTACAGTTATTTCATAAAATGAAAAGGTTTTAGATACAGTAAAGACACAAAGAATACCTCATTTCATTATTCCTTAGAATTTATATTTTACAAGAAAATTCTTTATTTCAAGCTCGTACAAGCTTCTTTCAACCGGGTTTTATGTCTCGTTCGTTCAGAAATCCGAAGATAACGGGACGGTGTCGGCCGTCGATATTCGACTAAAACTAGAATAAAAGCTAATTAGACACGATGGTTGAGTGTACATTTTTAAATGGTTACTTTGGATATTCCGGGCCTTAATGGTCGAATCTTTTCAGTTCAACTTTCTATATTTATGTTGTTTTTTAATGTTAACGCGATATTCAATCATTTTCATGACGCAACCCTTTTCGCGAAAGAATGCGAATAACCCTATTCGCATTCTAAGTGAAAACTTGAAAACAACGCATACAGATTTTTTGTAAGATGTAAGTGAGGCTTATCCATTACGCTCTTTAGTGAAAGGCTCGATCAGGTAATCAAATGAGTTTAATCTACATCTACACTAATATTATAAAGAGGAAAACTTTGTTTGTTTGTTTGTTTGGTTGTAATGAATAGGCACAAAAAGTACTGGACCGATTTCAAAAATTCTTTCACCATTCGAAAGCTACATTATCCACGAGTAACATAAGCTAAATTATATTCTAAAAAAATAGGGTTCCGTAAGATATTTTCGGACACAAGGTGTAAAAAATCAACCAGAAAAGTTACTTATTTTGCGTACTAAGATCCCGTTGTAGCGGTAGAAGCTGCGGGCAACAGCTAGTAGTAAATATTTCAATGAAAAATATTATGTTTAACAAACGAAATAGCTTGAACGGATTTTATAGCGATTTCTTAACGTTTTGGATATTTTACAGCAACCATACTCGTAGTAACGGGAGATCCATGGTTGTTCCAATTTTTATTATTTTACTTTAAAAATTTGTATTATTGTACCGAAACTTAGTTTTATTGAATTATTTTATATTTATTATAAGTAAATCTTATAACAATATAATTTAAAAATTACATATAAGCTAAAATAATATATAAAGTCGATAATGTTCTGAATTAATTTTTGTTACTCCAATGAATTAAGCACTTACTTTTCTATATCGATAATATATCGGTGGTGTTGCCAGACTTTTCTGTACAAAGTCTCAACCTAAGAATGGGGTACAAAGAGATTCTTTAAAGATCGTGTGCTTGCTCGGTGTAAAATTGCATGGATTCCACATTTTGTCCACTATTATTAAATTCGACTTTAGACCTTTAGCGTTAAAAGATGTTATTGAAGAATAAATCGGATTGTCAGCTTTCTTTGACATTTGTAAGAGTATCAAACAAATGAAAAACTGTCTTTCGTTTATGGATGCCCTCCGATTCTTTAGAGTTAGTAAAATATGATGACACTAATTAATAATCCTTATTTCTGTACAGACACCGGTGCTAGACTCAATTGACGTTCAAAAAGATACTTTAATTGTACTATTTTGATTAAAAAAATTTGCCTTTGACTTTGACACAAAAAATAATTTTTTTAATTTATTGATTACAACCTAAATTGAATTTCATTCATATGTTGCTTATGTTTCGTATCAATGAAATATCTAGCTATAATACTTACATACTTACATATATTATATTCAATGCTCTACAGGTTCGTATTAATTATTCTTGGATAACCATATACTGTTTACTAATTTCACATTAAAATGACTTGTAAAATCTTATCAAATAACAATATACGCCAGGTTTCTGAAACGTTGGTCAAAGTTTTTATCAACTAACATGGCTGTTAATAAAATAAACAACTGACAAGCTGATCAAATTAAGTAATTTAACTATGCTTCTACCAACTTATTGCATACTTAACAAGAGAACTGACAGTTGATTTGTTAATTTTTGCATTGATCAGTCTTTTGGAAACCGGGAGATAATTTTTAATTCCTGGACACCAAAATTAAATAAACTAATGTTAATCAATTCGCCAATGATCCAATATTTTTTCACTAAAACTCTTAGACTTTTTTTCAAAATAGCTCATCAGCTTGCTCCAAACAAATTTGATACTATTAATAGACAACATATGGCTTACAAAACGTTGGCCAGCGAAAGTTTCAGTGAATGTCAGAAAAAGTTTCGCCGCTGAAGTGGCGTGTAATTTTAGCGGGCGTAGTCTCCGAGAGTGCAACGTACTCTAAGTTAAAGGAGTTTGTGTTTTATTGGTTATGGTATATCTTTGAGATAAAAGGAATTTCAATCTCTATATAAGTCAAAAAGGCAAACTAACAGACGAAGTTCACGTGGGACTTGCCCCGGTTTTAGTGGTCTTCTCGCGGGCGAAGAACCGGGGTCCGTAGAAGACGCTATTTAAAGCTCCAATAACGCCCATATGATCATATCGATTTCAGGATTGGAATCCAAACCTAGTATGGCACAACATATAGGCTACATAGTGACGGCCAGGCAGATCACCCTTACGAGAGTCTGACCTTCGCCGGGGTCAACCTGTCGCTGAGGTGCTCCTGTAGTCTGTAGACTTTCAAATAGCAGCTGAAGAAGCTCGCAATAGCTCAAGTTTGAGGTTGATTCGAGCTTAAGATTTCCCTGCGTCAACAAAAATAATGTAGAACTTTACCAATATTAAGAGAAGTCTCGGCGCTAGTTAATACACCGCAAATAATGCTCTTCTTTCTGAAACACAACAGAGTCATTTTACAGAAGAATCCATGACAACACTAGCTATCAGGCGGCACAGCATGTCTTTACACCGCTGAAATCAAATAAACTTAGTGCCAGAAGTGTTTGGTACTTATTTGTTATCAGATGAACTTAAATTGAATTTAGCGGCTTGCGGCTTCCAATGTAGTGTACACATAACATACTAAACGCGTTATAATATCAATCAATACTAATTACATTTAATGAATAAATTAATATAACAAATTTTACCAGGCAAAGTAATCGTATCAAGCTCTCAATAACTAAAAAAATCGGTTGCCTGTAAAGTCGGTTTACTGAAGATAGCTAATAGTTGAACGTGACAACGTCATAAGAAAATACTGATAGGCCGATTGTGCCTCTTTGTCGCCTATTCCGCGCTCTCGCTTGCACTTCAAACCTTAATTGGAACGCCTCAGAGCGAGGTAACGCCGCATGAGTCATGTTTTTTCGTGGGTGCAGCCGGCTCCATCGAATTAAAAGACGTTGTCATGCCTTTACCATCATCTATTACACTCTGTTAAATATTTTCTTTTCACTTGTCCTCCGTGTGTAAAATATTATGTGAGTAGATGCTTACGTGAATTTTAATAATAGTATAATGTGAATCATTTTTACTTGTACCACAATCCAAATGCGAGATGTTAAGCCAATGTTACAACAGATTTGCTTCCGACCCCCTTCGTAACTGCGACAGTGCTGCTGCGCTCAGGAAACTGCACAAATGCGTATCTATTATTGGGATCTTTTACTAATACCAAATAGAATGGAAATATTGAGTCTGGCATATTGCTATTGTCGATTCCACGTAATTACACTAATAAAGGTTTTTTGCGTAGAACACAAAGACAAAAGGTTGAGTCGAAATGTTTTCAAAGGGAATTTATTAATCATGATTATTCTGCATCCTAACAGCTACTACAGTCATTAGTACTGAATATTTGCTGGATAAAGTATGTGTTTCTTAATAAGGCAGGATGAATATTTTTAAATAAAATAACAAAATTAATATAATATTAACTAAAGTTAAATAAATGTAAATCATCACTAGACTTCCGCCATATTCTGTCTGAAGATATTTTATTTAATTTAATTACTAAAAAGGGATTGTTATAACTACTAGAAAATTGTACAATATTATCAACTTAGGATTATAATATCTATGATAAGAAGGAAAAAGATAGTTCATCTCAACCTTACGCGAGGGGCGAAGCGGTAGTGAGGCGGCCGTCGTTGTTAATAGTCACGCAAAGCTGTGTTATGACAAGCGCACGCGCAAGCTGCGCTGTTTCAAAAATCCAAAGTGCCACCCAGAGTTAGCAAGCAGAAATAGTAAGCTAATGTATATAACTTTCATTATTAGCATGAATGATTCAAATTTGCTTTTTAAATAAAACATACATATCTTTTTATTTATCTAGTAATCGTATAATCCAAAAAATTCAAATCTAAAAAATTGGTTGTCTGTACTCTGTAAAGTCGGTTTACGGACGGTAGTTTGACGTGACAACGTCAAACATTACATGCAGCACGAACCGTACTGAGCCGATCGCTTGAGCCGATCATGCCTCTCTTTCGTTGGTGCAGCGCTCTGGTTTGCGGAACGCGACATTACGTCATCTTTTTCGTGGATGCTGCCCGTAATATCGAGTTATTAGACATTGTCAAAAACGAACATTCTTTTCAATTCAAACTTCAAATTATAGTAGATAGATCTCTGTCTACAAACATGTTTTTAAAACGCAGTATTCGGTTTCATATACAGACGGGACCAGACACATAAAAGTTTCGATGGTTTATACGACTATTATTGCGAAGTTTTCCTCTGAGGTGAGTCGTAACTTGTAAGAGCTGAACGAAAGTGTCACCCAAAGGAATAATTTCTAAAAGTATAGGGGAAGCAACTATTACTTTTTGTAACTCAATTGAAACTTGTTTATAGTTGTAAGTCTGGTGTCACTTTCATTAATCTGTCTTTTCTGAGATTTTTTAAAACACAACTTAAACATCATGTTTTACACTTATAACAATTACCATTACTAGTTCGCTAATGATACACATACTAACCTTAAGCAAAAACTATTTATCATAAAAAAATCTGTTTTAAAAGAACTAAAATATCAATTACTTTTACTTTATATTTATAAAATACAAACCAAAGAAAATAGCATTTCCTACAAGTTATGCAGATTTATTTATTTTGCGTAAATTAATATTCTGCAATTTTGTATAATGGATTCAAAATAAAGAAGTATTTTATACTAATATATAAAGCTGAACAGTTTGTTTGTTTGAGCGCGCTAATCTCAGGAACTACTGCTCGGATTAAAAAAAAAAATCAGTTTCATATTGCTCATATCGAGAAAAGACATATATTATCATTTTATTTAACGCAGGCGAAGCTGCGGGCAATAGTTAGTGTAAAATAAAATGTCAAATATCACTCGTTATTAGTCGTTCATTTAATGGAAAGTTTTTTTTTAATTTTTATTCCGTCGTATAAAGCCGTATAAAGGAAAAAATGTTATTCTCGAGAAATTACCCGAAATACCCCCTAAGCACGCAATCCCGCGGACAATAATTTCGCGAGCGGGGACCTCCTAAGCGTTTTTTCTCATAACTCAAAATGAGATCATAACGTCGCGATCCTCTGGGGGCCTTAAAGAATAATAAAGAAAAACTCAAAATTACGTAGGTCGAGTAATTTTCAGGGCGAGCTACGAGAATGGTTCCCGCAGGATTCAGTTGGGGACCCTTTGCGATTATGTTGCGGTTTTATAAGCTTGTTATGTTTTACGACAGGAATATTATGTTTAAGCATACCTTTCAGCTTTGATGGCGGATGGAGTGGACGTAGGCTATCATACTCGCAATGAAAACCTGTCTGAATGTATATTTGGGTAAAGTTTATCTATATCGTACCGTAAAATGTTATTTATATTTGTATTTGCACGTATAATAATAATAATGTCTATGGACGCTTTTACACCATGTCAATCTGGTCCCGTGGTAAGTTCTCGAAGAGACTTGTGTTACGAGTACCAGACAACGGAAATACATATATTTAATACTTTTTATATTGATCTTATCTTATCTTATATATTTAAACGAGCAATTCTTGTATATATATATATATATATATATATATATATATATATATATATGTCATGGTAGCTTAGTGGTAAATTAGGCACTTATATCCGAACGAGCCTGGTTCGAATCTACAGTCCGAATTTTATTTTTTCCTTTTTTTAAGATCATTTTTTTTGGAAGAAATTTTTTATCGTATTTTATCACTAAGGGTACCGAGCAAATGCTCGGTCAACCAGGTACTTCATACTTATATTAAAGATTTTTAGTATATAACACACATATTTAATACACATCCATGACCCAGGAACACAGAAACTTTTTTGTGTCCCTTGGCGAGATTCGAACTCGCTACCTCCGGCTTGTGCGCCAACGCCCTAACCACTGAGCCACAGAGGTCGTTAATGTATGTATGTATTGCTCGCAAATAGCTTTGAACAAAGTAATAAAAGAGATCATAAAAACAGTGTAACATAAGACACAGGCTATGTTAATGGCATACTAACATCTTTTGTAGTTTCGTTTTTAAGAATCGGTGACAATACCGGTAATAATAGTAAGAGGTAGTGCCATGCTGCCTTGCAGCCGAATTGGGCCGGCACGACCAGGGTGGTACCTCTCGCTCACATAATACCGGCGTAAAGTGACAGTTATGCTGTCGCGTTTCGTGCGGTTTGTGAGTTCCGGTGGCCCATTGGGGGGATAGGGAAAAGGAGGGCAACTCATCTGCATAACCTCCGGTTGTGTGGAATGTGGATGTTTATGGGCGTCGATAGGATCCCCAAAAGGCTTTAACTGTTCGTTTGCCCTCCTATGCTATAAAAAAAAAACAATACATAAACCGCATATAAATTATTAACATCCATGTTGTATCTATTATATTTTAATTTTTATAGTATTTTAGAAAATATTTAAACACTAATTAGCTAATTTTGTAAGGTTTCGGTTTTATTTATTAAAACTTCATCAGACATCTAAAACATACAGCAGATCCCCATCAATACAAAAACAAAATTACATTACAAATAATATTATAGTATACATAGCTAAATTTATAAATTAAAATTTTATTCTATTTGAAGCATATTACAGTGTAACCATTTGCGTATTTAGATGCCCGATAAAGGCCTAGGAAATGAATAAAGCCGAAACGTTGCAAAATTATTGAATTAGTGGTTACCTATTTTCCAAAACCCTGCTAAAATTCTAGAATACTACCTCACATGAAGTCGGATGAATCTCTCCAGCACAGTAGACTCCGATCTTCCAGAAATCATCATTAGGATTCTATTAAAGCCTTCTCTTATCAGACATTCAGGAAGCTACTTTACTACGATTATTACGTTATATTAAGATTTTGTTTATGCCATGATCTGGTTTCCTCTACAGAAAGCCTTCCTTTCAGGACACAAAGCTGCTTCACGCAATAAATATATTAGGATGTGTATCCCCTATACAGACCGTTTAAGGTAAAACCTTAAGAAATATATATTTTATAATTTAAAAATCCTTAAAAGAAAGATATTTTGTGATTTTGCAATAATATAAAATAAAAAATGATATTCATATTGCGAATTATATTATGTATTAATTTAATATAGATATTAATTTACGAGGGGTCAGGATCGAACCTGGAACCCCTCGCATAAGAGGCCGAGCCCATCCACCACTGGACCATTGTCACTCCTTGACTTGATATGGGTTTTTCTAAATTTCTAAATGCACTCCAAAACACGAGACCATCGCTCGCTCACCGGTGAAGGAAAACATCGTGAGGAAACCTGCATGCCTGATGAAATTGAAAGTCTTTCAAGGTATTGTTCACCAACCCGCACTGGGCCAGCGCATTAGTGAACTATGGCCCATTACCCTCCTCGCCTGATTTCGAGGAGGAGATCCGTGCCCAGCAGTGAGACATAAAGGGTTGATACTTTACTTATTAATTTACGACTGGTCGTTTAGGAGATCCCTATGGAGGCCTATGTCCAGCAGTGAAAATGTTTTGGCTGAAGGAAAAAAAGATATTAATTTCAACATTTTAATTAGGCTGCGTTGCCTGTTATTCTTATAGCGTAGTGGGTGTCTATAGATGTCAGCATCATTTACCAAAACGTGAATCGACCGTCTGTTTGCCCCTCTTCTATATTATAATATAAGTTTAAAATTATATCAATAGAAATGGATCAAAACTGATGACACAATAGATGCAAATTATTAATATCAATATTTTCATTTCATTCCTAAAGTAATTATACAATACAACAATATGTTTATTTGAATAATCAAAATTATTGTTTGTGGTTTGTTTTAATATGAAGCGCAAACACTCAAAATCTATTTGTTCTACTATAAGTTGCCATAGCGTTGTAGTCTATAGAAGTATTTGAGTAGTAATTTCGAACACAATATGCATCTTGATACGGTAGTGCTGCTAACGTTTGGAAAAACATTGACGTAACAACTTTGATGGATGAGATACGCTTGGTACTGTGCTTCTGTTAGCTTCAATTTTTCTATTTTTTTTTCTGGGAGCCTTTCTTTCCTTAACCTCGTTCTACTCTGGAAAGAGCCAAGAGGTTTAATTACTGGTATTGAGTTTATAATCATATAACGCTACGAGGGTCGCAGTGCCGTGCTCGCGTATATGGCTTATGCTGTGTTCCGGTGATAGGACAGGCAATACGCGAATGAGCCCAGGTAGGGCTAGCTTCAGGTAACTGTCTAGATATTTTTCGAGGCAACGCTATCCACTTACCATCATGGGCTTGTCTGCTTGTATGCCTATCCAATGGGGATGTTGCCTAATTTTTTTAATTGATTTTATAAACGTAAACACGAAAAAAAGATTTTTGTTAAGAAATATGTCCAATTTTAATAAAAAAATATATAAAGACAAAATAGTTTTCAAAATTGCCTCTAAAACGCTCCAAGCTGTCATGTAACCGTGATTACGTCACACACCGATAGCAGAGCTCGCGCTATGAGTTATGACAGTTTGTACATAATTCATTGGTCAGTGACGTCATCACCTCATATTGGCGTTTACAGTCACGTGATAATGCATGATAAATAACGCTTTTAAAATTCATTTTCTAAATTTTAAGACAAATAAGTAGACTTTTAAAATGTTATTTTAGATTTTAAAATACTGTCTTTAATATGTAAAACATAACGTGAATTTGTAACACGAGTCAACATCCCAATAGTCGAATCTGCCGTCAAATTAGAAGCTGTTAGACCATTGAGCTACATGATTCAGACAAAAGGCGCTGTATGAATAGTCAAGAAATGTTCGTTTCTCGGGCAACTCGCTAAAATATTAAATAACTGGTTATTACTATTGAATTCCGAATCAGGTTGAATGTTGAGAGTGGAAATGGAATTCTAGATTTTACAACTCAGCCGCATCTGGCGGTTACACAGCGTGTAAATCTTGGGTCTGATTCGATCGTGATTCGAATTGAATTTCTGATAATTTTGATTCAGTTTTGGGTTCAAGACGATTTATTAATTTGTAGTTAATTTTATATAGCATTTTCGCAAGTGCATTGTCAGTCTTTCAAATATAAGTAATATAATATTATCTTGAAGGTGTATAGTTAAATCTGTTTTCATTATATTAAAATAATGACTTTATACGTGATTTCACAGGTAAAGTCGCCGGACAGGCACTATTGATATTTCATGTCATTCCTGCCAGCATCGTGCCAAAGAGTTGTTCCATTCATATGTAATATTATGCTGGAATAATCAAGCAGCAGCCGGGACTCAACACACCAGAAACTTGTAGACCCGAGAGGATTAAACAAAATATATTCAAAATCCGAACCCTATTGATTCAGTCGTTAATTATTAATGGAAGACGTTACGAAATATTTGATGAATATACGATAACCGATATTATATTGGCAAATAATAAACATACCAACATAACAGTAAGTATGTTATGAGTTCGATTCCTTCAACTTTAAATTTCAGTGCGCTTCGTCTACTTTCCTAATTGTGGGGGAATTGGAAAGGAAGAAATGGAAATTATGATGGAAACAAGAGTTTTGGAATGGGATTATAAATTGAGCTCTGTCATGGTCCTATTTGCGTATTGGAACACATGTTCATGTACACGTAGGTCGAAGGTTAGGCGGTTAGATTCAGAATAGAATGGAGCAATAGCCTTCCTCCTCAAAACTTCTTTTCCATGTCACGGCACAAAATCAGCTGTGCTGGCTCATGCCAGTGACGTATATTTCTCTATACTACTTGGACAGTAAGTGATCGATTTAGATCAGGCAACTGTTTTGTCTTGCTCATACTGACGCATATTAATATGTTAACTCTCGATGACAGTACTTACACTGCTTGTCTAGCCTTTCTTTCGGAAACACAGCACAGCTGTTTCACGGGGTAGGATGGTCGTATTCATGTAGCCGTGAGCGCGGCACAGTCTATTTCTCCCTCCGTAAAGTTTATGGAGTTTGGTTGGTTGGTCGGTGCTACTTCTTTAGCATCTACATAATTATTTTGTTCTTGTATTTTCTTGCAAATAAATCTAACATTAATTGCGCTATCTGTTAGACTGTTTAAATATTAAAGATACATTGTACGCATTGTAATCGTACTATTAAGAACTGAGGCTGTGGTTTCTATTATGGTGCGTGGGAAAAGGGGGTGGTGCTATATGCAGCGTGTACATTTGCGTGGCTCGCGTATTTATTACTAACAAGTATATGTTCAGAAGTGGATGGATAAAGGCTGATGATGATGATGATGAAATATCTGTATAATTAACTCGTGTTATGGATTTCCTCAAAGTGCTGTCAGATTCTATGAACTATTATATTAGACTCTGTTGACGCAAATTGTTGAAGAACATAAAGTTATCGTCGTCATCGACATGTAAAATCCACTTTTTCCATCCATCCACTTATTAATTAAAGACATCAAAACATCCTGATCCCGGTAACTATTTTCAACAGGGACTGAATATTATTATTTTCTTAGATCAATAATATGTCTAGATAGAGTGTCGCACGGAAAACACGTACAAAAAATAGCGTCCAACTGTTGGCCTCTAAGTGCTTTCTCCGTGTTTAGTATCCGTCCCCCTGTCATCGAATACGCATGAATTGTTACGCATTATTGTTTTTATTTATAATGAAGGTTTGTGTTGAAGTGTAACGAGGTTTAAAAGGATGATTATGGGAGAACTGTAGTAGCTGGTATCACTATTCACGAATACATCTTTGAAAATGTTGGCCAGTTTTTTTTTGTTTTGTTTGTAGGGCGACACTCCATCTAGACATATTAATGATCTAAGATTATTTTGATATAATTATATATTTGAAAGATGTGTAATGTGTTTTAATTAGTTCATATCATGTCGGAATTCCTTTGAAGTGTTTATATACATAATAGATGGTCATAAATACGATCGCGTTTCTCCTTAAGTTATAAAAATGTATATTCTACTGTGGAAACTTACAAGACAAGCTAATCAAGTAAAGAGCTGCTTTGAAACTAAAAGTGGGATTTGTGGCTTTAGAGGTACGAAGCAATGGCGTTTTATTTCCTTGAGAGCCTTAACATTATTCAGTACTCTGTTTATTAAAATAAGTAAATGTATAGAGAAACCTTTATAAGAAGTTACATAATGTTTGTATGGAATTTATCAGGAAAAATGTTCCTTTCTTTCAATAATTGTGTGGCTTTTAAAATAGCAAATTGTGTTGATGAAGTGTCTCAAAAACGAAGTAAAAATATGAAAAAAGATAGTCTTTTATTACTTAAGTTATTATTAAGGTATATTCGACCAAACTTAAACCCCGGTAACGTTTACTGATTAAATGGAGTATGCAATTTACCAAGCGGGTACTAGGACCTTCAATCAAAATGTCCTTCAATCAAATTAAGTAAGTAATGTTTTAAGAACAAATAATTACATAAGGGATTTTTTGATTATTGAAACATATTTTACCATAATATCTAATCTGGAAAATAATATGTAATGTAATATTTATGCATATTTCACCGTAACACCCTAACTTATATTATATTTAATTTTGATGAGATATCAATCGATTCGTCATTATAGTTTTATTTAGCGATTACTAATCATAGAGTCTACATCCTAAGGATGCCTCGGTGTCGGGGTGAAAGGTGCGTAGATTGTGTGGTGGTGGTCTTTTATTGTTGTGTGTAATAGTGGTACATGCAAGTGTACGCATATGCAGTGTGGAAAAGGAGAGCGGTGCTATATGCATGCATATGCGTGCAACACATTTACTGTAAAGACTGCATGGTTCGCGGGATATTGCTAATAAATATATAATTTAATATCTTTTAAAATGGATTTGAGCAAAGTAGCACATGATTCTATTAACGATTTTAGGTGATTAACTTGTTTGTCTTTTTATTATGCTAATAATCAAATTACTATTTTTCTTCTTTGATTAATTTCTACAAACAACTATAACACCAGCAATTTGGAAAGGTAACAACACTTGTAAAAGTCCAAGCAACAGTGTCGTAAGTTCATGGTGCGAAGGTATGTAGCACGCTTCGTCGTATAAACGGGAGTTAGCGGGCACATGTCAAGACGATGTAACGAGAATGCAAGCGCCAAGTTCCAGCAAAACACTTTAAAGGCACTTTGTTACGTTTACAACCTACGATATAACTTATTAATTTATTAATAACATTAACTTATTAATAACATTTTATACTTAGGGCCTGTTTCACAATCTCCAGTTAAGTGCCCAATAGGCTATCGGCAACATATTTGACAGATAGAGTATGGAGTATCTGTCAAATATGTTGCCGATAGCCTATTCGGAACTTATCTGGAAATTGTGAAACAGGCCCTTAGTATATAAGCAAATTGAAGTTGGCTCTATGTTTGTTTTATTAATTGGTTGATTGCTTTTCCGTGATTAGTTGATGTGGCCTCTGAACGAAAAAGCTGTTAAAAGGTAATACGGCTTATCCTATTATGTAGCCTTATTCTGGGGGTTATTAGCTTAAAAATTATGTATGACTTGTATTCACTAGTAATTTATAATTTTTAAGCTATAGCTCATAGTATATAATGTAAGACCTGGGGTAATATTTCACTTGGCTGATATAAGTTGGGTTAATTTTTTTTTTTTTCGGAGAGCAGACTTTTCTTGACTTTTGTTAGTTAATACAATCTTGTACTGTCTCCCACTTTGGTTGGAGTGGAGAATTGGAAATATTTCCTATTCCTCTTGAATTCTTCTGATTTAATTTGTTGCGGGTCTCAAGGCTGTTATAAAGTATTCCCCGGGCTGCCGGAGATCGTATCAAGGGCCATCTGGTGAACACTGTTAATCTTGGTATGGTAATGAGTAGCACTTTTAAAGTGACGAGTGGTGGCCCCAGCTGTTCTCTAAGAATATCTTAAACCAATTAAAATAAAATAATAGTCGCTTTCCTGAAAAATAAAAAAACAATCGCATGATAAACTTCTCATAGTAAACTGAAGATATAAAATGCCTTTAGGATATCTGAGCCCTTCCTGTAACACGAAGCGCTCGAAACATTGACAAAGTTATAAAATTGTTTTATGCGAAGAAAACTAACAAATACATAAATACCATACTTTTGTTGCGCTGATATTTCAAATCTTAAATTTGATTAAAAATTTTAGCTATAAATACACTAAAATAAAATAGATAAGGCTAATTATTTCTGACTTTCATTTTTTCTTGGAATTCCGAAATCAAAGAAAGTTATCGACTTGGCGTTCATTAAAAGCTAGTCTTTGTATACCAGAGGAAGAGAATAAAGCTGTACTAATGATGATAAATATGGAATAAATTTATTTATATAAAATATCTCCCAGCGACAATGATCCTGTGGGTGTGGGCTTGTGTGAAAGCTCCGTGTTCAATCCTGACTCCTGTGGTGCCATGAAATGATTAAACACATTCATCGAATGATTTTTTATAGCATAAAAGACTATTATCGACGCCTATTAACGGCCACACAACTATTTTCTTCCCCCCCCCCCCCCAATAGGCTATCGGAAACTCACTAACCCCACGAAATGCGGCAGCATAGCCGGCAATTTACGCCAATTCCACGTGAGCGAAAGATACCACCCCGGTCGCGCCCAGTTTGGCTGCTTAGCACTATAGCACTATCTGTTACTACCCTACTGATTTCGAGGAGGACACCCGTGCCCAGCAGGACATGTAAACTAATTATGAAATTTTATTTAAATATATAAACTTTTAATAAAATATCCCTTAATTTAAAATATAAAATTTTCAAATATTATTTCTAACAATCTTGAACATGTAAAAATGTCAGACATTTCTGGAACTCTGTATTCACGTGTCTGACACTGTGACATCGGAGCGGGTCAAGAGGTCGCACTGCACAGAGCCCGGAATTCTAATTTACGGACTCAACTGAAATTCCACTAAGATATGGAAATTGCAGCTTTAGGCTAAATATACTTCACAGCGTTAATCTCAGCTTAAATGCATGTCTTGTTTCGAAAATAAGGTCATAGATCGAAAATTTTAATGAAATAACTAAGTCAAATAGCTTTGTAGTGATAGGGCTTTAGTCCTCCTGTCATCAGTGTGCTATAAAATATTCGAAGATAGTATTGCAAAAATCTAAATAAAGCGTATAAAACTCTTAGAGCATCTAGCAGCAAGGAGGAAGGAGGTCCCGCGTTGCTCTATGATTAAACTCCATAAAAATACAAATACGAGTACAAAAATCTTTATTTCCAAAAAACAACTTTTACACAGGATTTATGACGGATCCTCACACTAGGCGTAACCTGTCCTGTGGGGCCATTCAAGACAATGTTTTATTTTAAGAAAAGTATTGATTCAAATAATATGGATAAATAATATTTGAAGAAAATAAACGATCCTAAAATAAAATGATGAAATTTTAGTAAAATAACCAAAGAAAATAACTTTCAAACGATTTAAACTTTTTTTTCTTTCGGACTTATAGGATCAAAGGTATTATTGGTTTGTCAGTCTGCTATTTAAATTAAAATAGACCCTCAAATATACATCTGCTACCAGCCTTATTTGTAGACACAATAGGTCATGTAAAAAACTATAAAATAATTTAGCTGTAAGACTTTTGAAGTCTATAATATACACACATATTTTTATTTCTACCATTAACTTGGCAATATATTTTATTTCACAACTTTTTTATCCGATACGAATCTTTGAATGGCACTTTTCCTACATAATGTGCATAATAAATCAGCCTCCCCTTAAATTTGGTCAAACCGATCGATGTTTTAAACCGTCATTTCCCTTAATGTCGTTTTCTGGATTTCCATAGGAATTTATATCGCATTACCCTGGATACAGCTCTGTATTTGGAAATGCATTGTGAGGGGCGAGGTCAATAAACGATAGGGGAATTGCACAGAGTAATGTATTATTTTTGATAAGTTGATAACGATTTATCAGCTTGTATTTCGACATAAATTAACAATTATTGACAGATTTGATAAGGATGAATTAAAGTGTGACAAATATAAATATCGAATAATTTAATTTTGCAGTTATTATTTTATATTATTATTTTCCTGTAGTTATATATTAATTGTGTCATGAGTTTTGCAATTTATACTCGTTACCATTTTTGAATATTGAATACTAAGCGTTACTTCCGTCAGAAAAATCTAAGTTACTCACTCGTCGCGTCTAAATATAAAAATCAATATCAGCGTTAGCATGCTAATAATATTAATTATGTTTATACAAGTAGTTAAAATTCGTTTTTCCTACCAAAAAAGGAAATGTTGTTGTAGTTCTTCCTCTTCTTTCAGTTTGGCTTCCTGAGGGATTTGCCATTGTCGTTAGGTATTCATATTAATTATAAATGTTTGTTATATTCCATATATATTACACGCATTACTCGCACATTTGTAGGATTCTATGTAAATTCTGTAAGCACATTACACTGTGCGCCGTAGTATCCTTGCCCTTCCAACTGTCAACGCGAGTTATTCACCCTACGTCAACTAGGGTTAAGAAGTTATCGCCTCAACTCGAAAGGGAAAGTAAACGAGTTTCCATTTACAGTACTCGGATTCGAGAAACTTACACTTATTGATAGTATACACCGGTTTAAAAAGATAAATTGTGAGCTTTACCCGGCAGCAATTCCAAAAGATTACATTTAATAAGGCGTTTCATAAAAATATTGACGTACCTACACCCTACTTCGTTAGTCTTGTAATGTAATTCATAAGAATTGGCGTTATCGGTTATGGCTCTTAATCTTATGGTTATATCTTTGACCTATCGGTGTCTTGGGTACTATAATGGCCCCGACGAAGCAAATAGTTAGAGATCAGAATATTAAAATAGAAAAGAGTAATTACATTTTTCTAATCAACAATAATTGTTTGATTTTCCTAAATTATAACTATATCATATTTTATTAGAAAAAATGCATAAAGACACACATACACTTTTTTTTTCAGAAATGTACCAGTGTAAGGTCTGAACCGCTTGCAAACTTATAATATCTTGATGATTCACTTTTTGAAACAAAAAAACCTCCTTTCGTATAGTTATTAATTGGGGCATCTGCCAACTAGCTGTCCCAATTGAGGTAAAAATTAATAGACCAAAAAGTCTAGACCTTTCGAAAAAAACTATTTAAAATTTAGCTGTTTGACAAATAAGGATAGAACCGTAGGAGTCAATACCAGTGATTTCACCGCATTGACTCCTACTTATCTCTTCTTCGTCTGCTGGAAAAGTAGCATAAAATATATGATGGGTGACGTTGATCATTTACTATTACGCTTCGTAGTTCACTCATGATTGTATTCGAAAATCAAATCCCCTTAAACTTGTATTTGAAATTTTCCATCATTTTCTGGAATATATAAATTATACAGCAGAGGGCGTTGCTGACGCGGTTAATTTTACACGAGAACGAGTCAGTCCTCAGTACCAGCGCTATATCGTCGACACTGACATGTGCTTCATCTTACATTCTGTTAGATTTATATGAAAATGTACATGAATTGTGATAGCACAATTTAGTGCTGAAGGGGTACAATTAAAATGTATGATAGAAGAGAAATGTTATAATGTCGTGTTAAAATAATGAAATTTAGCCACTATATTGTTTCATAAGGGTCAATGACGTCACATGGGTAGACGTGGTTATAGTAGGTAGCCCATGGCACCCTTAAAAAGCGGCATGCATGTTTCCTATGGTGATGTTTTCCTTTACTGGCGAGCAAGGCTTGGAACCGGTTTGAAAATAACCGGTTTTGTACCGGTAAAAACCGGTTTTATCTTTTATTTCGTTCGAAGTAGAAACGTTAAAAGAACGTTATTATGAACCCAAATTAACCGGTTTATTCCGCAAGGGCCTAAGGCACGCGTCGCTGTCAGTACCTACTACGTCACAATCCACATAGACACGCACTGACTTGCTTACGTGCCAGAGGCTTACATTAAATAAAGGGAAGTAATTAAATGAACGGCAATTATAAAATTTGGTGAGCCAAAAAAAATCGGCATTTAAAGAATTTGGTTGGCATACAAAGATTTTGTACGCAATAAAATAAATCTGGCAGCAATTTTAAAAATAAGACGCTTATTGAACGAACGCTGGTGATTGTTAAGTTCATTTAAATTATTAGCTGGGTGATGCAAAGAATAAGTTTGAACAATTATTTTGTTAATACCCACAAACTACTAAGAGATACTACCGTATTTAATATCTTTGGTCTGCTAGTATGCAGGGTCGAATGTTGAATGAATGCGTGCTATTTTTAATCATATTTTGTTTAAGGCATGTGCCGTAGGTATTGTCATTGCTTAGTTTACGTATTTTATAAACAATTAAATTCTTACTTGACATGTTTATTTGCTATTATTATTATTATTCATCATCATCATCATCATCAGCCTTTATCCGTCCACTGCTGAACATATGCCTCCCTCAATGAACGCCAAGACCACTGATCCCTTGCTACTCGCATCCAACGCGGACCTGCCACTGCACGGAGATCGTTTTCCCATCTGGTTAATGGCCGTCCAACACTTCGTCTACCTAAACGCGGCCTCCACTCTTGAACCTTAATGGCCCATCGGCCATCCGTTCTTCTTAGTGCTTGAGTCCATTGTCACTTCAACGTGCTTATTCTTCGCGTGATATCGGTAACTTTAGTTCTCTGGCGAAGGTCTTCGTTTCAAATCCGATCTGCCAAAGAAATACCCAGCATAGCACGCTCCATAGCACGTTGAGCTACGGCAAACTTGCGGACCAGTCGTAAATTAAGAGGAGAACGGGGAGAACGCATTGGTTGAAGACTTTCGTCTTCAAACTCTGCGGTATAGACGACGTGAGAATATGGCGAAGCTTCCTAAATGCTGCCCATCCTAATTGAATCCTCCTATTGGCTTCCCTCTCGAAGTTATGTCGACCTAGCTGCAAAGTATGCCCAAGGTAGACATACTCTTGCACGACTTCGAGAGATTTGCCATCGACGTTAACAGGCCTAGGGAGAACGTGATCATTGAACATGACTTTCGTCTTGTCCAAGTTCATTCTAAGGCCCACTTGTCGGGAGGATTCATTTGGGCTGTGCAGCATCTCCTGCAAACCCTCCACCGTCTCGGCCAATATAACGATATCGTCGGCAAAACGAAGGTGTGAGATATACTCGCCGTTAATGTTTATGCCACATTCTGCCCAGTTTAAGGTCTTGAAGACGTCCTCCAAAGCATTTGTGAACAGTTTCGGGGAAAGAACATCCCCCTGTCGCACTCCTCGATGCAGTTGGATTGGTCTTGTTTGACCTCCCGAAATCAGAACGAACATAAAGGCGGCTTCGTATAATCCTCTCATCACTTCAACTTATCGCCAATCGACCTGACATCGCTGAAGAGCTTCCAGAACAGCCCAGGTTTCAACGGAGTCAAAAGCTTTCTCATAGTCCACAAAGGCAAGGCACAGTGGCTGGTTGTACTCATTGGTCTTCTATACAACTTGCCTTATGGTGTGGATGTGGTCTATGGTGCTAAATCCTCTTCGAAACTCAGCCTGCTACGGTGGCTGGAATCCATCGAGCTTTTAGTGAGGCGGTTCGTCATGACCCTCGAGAACAGCTTGTATATATGGCTTAAAAGTGATATCGGTCTGTAGTTTTTAAGAAGGGAGTTTTCACCCTTCTTAAAAAACCAGAACGACCTCGCTTCCATGTCACTCCTTGGGGGAAATGCCCCGATGAAGCACGAAATTAAAAATCTTTAGTAACTCTCTTAAAACAGGTTCGCCACCTGCTTTAAGAAGTTCAGTCGTAATTCCGTCCTTCCCCGGAGCCCTTCCCCCTTTCAGTTGCTTAAGAGCCATACTAACCTCATCCAAGCTGATGTTCGGAAGCTCGCCGCAGAGGTGTCGTGTTAGGCTGGCACGCGGATCGTTGTTCCGGGGATTGGGTTGAGGAGCGTTAGACGCATACAATTTGCCATAGAAATCTTTAATCTCCGATAAGATCTCAGGCTTTGAAGAAACGGTCCTAATCTTCGACAGATGGCTTCTCCCGAGATTCTCCACAAAAATCTTCGACCCTCTATTCTGCTCAATTGCTTCGGTAATCCGTTGCGTAATTGAGCAGCGAAGGTCTCGGCGTATTAGTTCGCGGATCTGCTTCGCGAGAAGCTTTACATCTGTAGAAGTGGCGTCTGTGTGTGCTCTGCGTTCCCTCATAAGCCCGAGCGTCTCATCCGAGAGCTTAGATTTCCTGCCAGTACACTTTCTCCTACAAAACCTTTCACCCACGAACCGCATGCAGTCCACCACGGCACTCAGTGCCTCGTCAACGGCCATAGTAATCTCCGATATATTGAGGCCCACGAATCGATTTTTTAATTCCAGTTGGAATTTATCGGAGCTTGCCATGGTTTGTCGCATAATTAGGTCGGAGTGTAGACTTTATCAGACGGACTCGCTCTCGCTGAAAGCACACATTCATGGAGCCTCTTACTAATCGGTGATCACTTCCGGTTTTAAACCTGTTGATCACAGAGACATCCCTGAATGTATGTCTTCGGTTCGTCATGATAAACTTTATCTCGTTTCTTGTCACAGCGTCAGGGCTTTGCCAGGTCCACTTTCTGTGGGGTTTCTTTTTAAAATACGAATTCATTAAAAAGAGCCCCTCTATCTCGAGAAAGTTGACTAGTATTTGCCCCCTGTGGTTACGACTGCCGACACCATGTGGCCCTAAACACGATTCGATACCTGATCGTATTCCTACTTTGGCGTTGAAGTCCCCCATAACAACATTGAAGTGGGCCTTTGAGGTGTTGTGTAAGGCCCTCGAGACATCCTCGTAAGTTGCCTCTACTTCGTCATCAGAGTGTGTCGAGGTTGGTGCGTATACTTGTATCACCTTGAGGCTGTACCTCTTGGTGAGTTTAACTATGAGATACGCAACCCTACTCGACACACTTGAGACTTCGACAATGTTGTTGACAAGGGACTTGTGGACGAGGAATCCCACGCCGCCTTGTGATGGAGTGTCGCCTTCCCTGGAGTAGAAAAGGTGACCCGAAGGCAGAGTTATGGTGTGCTCTCCCTGTCGTCGGACTTCACAAAAACCCAAGACGTTCCAACGGATGTTGCCCAGTTCTACCTCCACTTCAACAAGATGGTCATTGAATCTTAGCGTTCGTCCGTTATACGTAGCCAGGTCATGTTGGTGGTCGAGATTTACTTTGATAATATCTATATTTTTTTACACCATCAAAAAGTAGAGATTTTAAAGAACCAAAAGGCCTTCGATTTTTTTTAAAAAGCTGATATTTTGACACGAGAATTTACGATTGAAAACCAGTTTTCGTTTTCTGATATTAGGTCGAAATAAGGTGAAAAAATAAATAATTTAAATCAAATAAATTACAGTGTATTTAGAACGTAATAAGGTGAGTTTTTACCAAATTTTGCATAAAAAATATTTTTTTTTAAAAAGATAAAAATAAAAAACCATAAACTTGGTTATTTGAATTTTTTCACATCAATTTTGAGGTTATGTAAAAAAATTGTTTAAACAAAAGTTGTAGATCTTTTTATTACCTACAACTTTGCCATGTAACTCTTTTACATAGGACTTGTAGTTTTGCCGGAAATCGAGATAATACCATTTTTCCTCCTTAAAACCATCCTTCAACCCTTCCTCTTCCCGAACTCGTATCGCCCGTAATTTATTTTTCCTTTCATTTTTATCATATTCCCCTTCTTTTCTAATGGGTTTCATCCTACCGTGATTTTTTTGTTTCAAAAATTATCGACACTGGTCTATAGTCAACCGGCTAGGATGTTCATAGATGTAATTTTGTACAAATAATAGTTTAACATCACATGGGCCTTTTGCCATCTTATAACAATATATTGACAATCTCTGTATTGTAATAATGAAGTTACTTACCCATCTCATCAAATTTTACTTTTTGTTTAAATTTTACCTTTTATGTATTTTTGTGTACGTTGATTGCACAAATATAATTATTTTCATAGATTCTTACGACGTTTCCAATCTATGTATAAACACAGATTGGAAACGGTCCAGTATAATATAGAAACAATTTAGTTGTAAATAATTACAACTAAATTGTTCCTATATTATACCTACTTCTGGATATAGGCGACAAAAACCGGTTTTAAACCGGTTTTTTCCGATTAACCTCTTTAAGAACTTTTTTAGCTTAAAACCGTTTAATTAGGGTTAAGGTTAGAACAAAACCGAAACATAAGTTCCCTATGTACTTAGGCGTTAACCGGTTCGAAAATTTTTTCGGTTTCCAAGCCCTGCTGGCGAGTAAGCAAAGGTATCATGATTAGGTGTAAAAAAATGGGTCTGGATCAAACCTGGACCTCTTATCAAGAGTTAGGTTAGGTTATTAGTTATCAGGTTACTTACTACTTACTACTACTTACCAATACCATTCTCAACCACCTACCAATGTCCTAGTGACTACCAATGTCACTCTCTTTGTAGCTACACAACATAATATATATTTCGTATTACAAAATTAGTATATTAATGTATAAAATGACGACCTCTGTGGCTTAGTGGTTAGGGCGTTAGCGCTCAAGTCGGAGATAGCGGGTTCGAATCTCGCCAGGAAACAAAAAGTTTTCTGTGTTCCTCGGTCATGGATGTGTATTAAATTTGTGTATATATATAATAAATATCTTAAATATTATATATATTAATATAAACGTATTAAATATATGTTTTTTCGTCGTCTGGTACCCGTAACACTAGTCTCTTAGAGAACTTAGAACGAGACCAGATTGACGTGGTGTAAAAGCGTCCATAGATATTATAAAGAGTAAAAACCATTACTTGGGTCGAGATACATCTCATGGCCTGTTAATTGTAGAACAGAGGCTACTCTCACCCATAAATCTCCGTCGACTTAACGTCGGCACTGAAATATTAACCGCGCGCCGGTTTTGACGCACGCAGTCGCTGGATAAATATTCTGGAAGCACTTACAATTCAACTTATGACGATCGTTGGTGATGCGTAATAAGATGCCTTTTTGGCCAGGCTATAGCTTTTAAATTTGTAAAAGATGGATTGAATGAAAATAAAATCTACTGTTGTAGGTACCACGGTTTATGCGAAGTTGTAAAGCGGATTGTAAATAACTAATTAATTAGATACTCATAAAATGTATGCTATGAATTAGAAATAGGTCAATATTTCGCGTACCTTAGTAATGATATAATAGCTGATTTAATAACAAGACTGACTCTGTCAGTAGCTTTATTTAATTAGTCAATATGGTAATTACTAATGATTACATTATTAATCTGCGATGAAGTACTTAAGTGCATTAGGTCCAGGTTTAGGGTTAAGAGTCTCTTTCACTCAATACTCCTGTCATAATGGCATGTATATGGTATACTCAAAACAATTTAAAAAATAATTGTCTGCAAAGTCGGTTTACGGATGACAGTTTTACATTTTAATGACACAATATACGTACTTTTAACCAAAATTGATAACCCTGGGTCAATCGGTAGTTTCCCTTCAAATCAATATGTATGTAAAAAAAAAAAATCAATATGGTAGTTTCCCTTGACTTATATTTGGCAGAGTACTATAAAGCACAGGTAAAAGGAAAATAAAAATCAAAGACATTGAAAGCAAATATCGTCAATTTAGGTCAATTAAGATAGTCCTTTTGGGCAAATCTTAGAGGAGGCTAATACTTAAAAGAAGAAGATAGAATTTAAAGTTGTAATTTGCGCTTATATTTTTTTTAGCATCTAATGTTAAATATATTATGTAACAAAACCTTTCGTGCGCGATTCCGTCTCGCACTTGTTTCTAGTTAGATCGTCATTTCTTTTACGAAGAGAAATTGATTTTGTGTTACTTTCCATTACATTTCCTTAAAGTACCTTCACCTCCGTCATCATCAGAAATATTGGTACTGTTGATGGGCGAACTTCCTTATATGTAATGATTACATATTGTCTCTTATTATGGAATGTATGTGAATGTAAAATTGTACTTTGTCCGACTGGATATTTCCAATAGTGGACCTATTCAACAGTTTCCAATAAAGATAAAAGCATGTCCATCTGACTCCGATTACTCAGACCTGTCGACTTTGTTGCCGTTCGTTTTGGTTTTATTGTACAGATAAAGAGGTCTCATTTAAAAAGGGTAGTGCTGTGTAATATACATATTTGCTTGATAAATCAATAGCATTTCATAAAACGAGATAAATAAATAAAATAAAAGTTGTTTTTATAAATATTTATACTTAATATCTTTAGGATAGAATTTACTTAATTCAGAACGTAATATGTATGAAATGTTATGGCCGCGTTTGAGTAGACGAAGTAAGTCGGCCATTAAAAGATATATAATTTTTTATTGAGGTTGTGGTCAGGACATAATTCTAGGTATATTTATAAAGTAAAGTTATATGAATATTTCTGATCAAATTTTACAACCTTGAGTCAATTATATCATAAGTTACCACCATTTACAGTGGTGTTACTAGTACAAAATGCTGGAAGAATGAAATTACAGCGTTCATTGAGAGATGCCTGCGTATGCGCTTGTTCATTTTTGGACGGGTGGAGGCGATAATGATGAATTTAATTTCCTTTGCTTTTTCCTTAAAATAAATCAAAGTGAGTATAGTTTTAAACATTTTGTCATAACATTTCCAGTAAATATAGTGAAATATCCATGTCTATACAGTCGCTAGTATGCATACGAGGTACGACTGCGCACGAAGGGTGCTTTCACATCAATCAAAGAATTAGGGTTCTAATCTCATTTATCCTATTACTGTTCGGTGTTAAAGCGTAACATTCACTAGTAATGTAAATTGCTTACATTAAAACTATCCTTGATAAATTAATTTTTATAAATGAAAATTGTTTGAGAACAATAAATCTTTTAAATGAACAAAGTAAAAAAAGGGAAGCAGAATAAAAAGATATCAAGACTGTTGGAAGCAGGAGGGGAAATGGGGGAAAATATATTGATATTTTTGATGTTGAATGATTATCCTGATGTACCGCTTTAAAAGAGACCTAAGACTGTTGGAAGCATTGGAAGCAAGCAAGAGAAATGGGGGTAAAAATATATATTGATAACTTTGATGGTGCTAGATTATCCTTATGTACTTCCGCTGTGATTTAAATTTATATGATTCGAAAATGTGACATTAGCTCGTGGCTAAGTAATAATAGTCGCATGGGTCGATCTTATATACCGATATACTCCGTGCTTCCGTTAAGCCGTTGGTCCCGGCTGACATTAGTGGACTTTGACAGTCGTTACGGGACGTCAGAAGTCCGAAAGTCTATCATCCAAAGAACCAGCCAAGGGGTACCGTATTTGTCAATTACTGGGTTTTTAAGGTTAGATAAGTAGTTTTTACATTTTAAATATAACTGACCCTTAATAGAGATGGGAAAAGGCTAGGCAGGAGAAGAACTAACAACCAGAGAACCAGCCAGGGGTAGCGTATTTGCCAGTTACTGGATTTTAGAGGTTAGATAGGCGGTCTCTCCATTTTAAATACAGCTGATATGACCCTAAATACAGTTGGGAAAGCCTAGATAGAAGAAGAAGAAAATGTTAATGCAATTTTTCACCAAGCGATCTTGATCCTTGCAAGTTTGTTTTCTAAACAAGTTTCCTTTATGATCGATGGTATAAACTCCATTTTTCATAGTGCTACAAATAATTCTATATTGATTGATATTTTTTTAGTTAATTTAAAAAAAATATTAATATTTTATTATTTAAAAACTGGCGCTTTTCATGTCCCATTTAAATAGGATGAATAACTGAAACTGAGTTTTTGATTTATTCACAAATATATCTGGTTGACTTCGTTTATTATGATAAATTTCTCATTTGAGGATGTAATTTCAAGTTGCTAGTATTTTTTTATTATGTGAATCCAATCATTAAAACTACAAAGACACACTCAACCTGAACTAGATGCTAAATGAAGCGCGTCCACTATCACATTGGTTAGGTCTTAATCTTAAGTGGTTGTTAGTATACTAATACACGCAATATAGAATCTAGAACATCACTGTTAGCGTTTTTACCTATATCTACATATTAGTTGTTCGGTTAGACGTTGTCCTATCGTATCTAAAACAAAAGTAAAAAACTACGGAAAAACACATGAAATTTTTATCTAGGGAGAAAGAAAATTCTTAAAAACTCATTACTTTGTGTATGGAAACCATTTTTTCCGACTGCCATTGCCCATGTTTTTGAATAAATCGATATTCTTCTATAAAACAACATATTGTCTTTTTGGGTTGCGTGTTACATATCAAGATAGCAAAAATAGACGTTCAACATTGACAGTAACGACTCTGTATTGTCCTCACGTCGAATAGCCTATAGCGACGCCTCAAGTGATAAGCATAAAGCGATTTAATTAAAAAAATGTAATTGTTAATTTTAAACAGTACATTTTTGACTATAACTCGATATTATGGGCAGCATGCACGAAAAAGATGACTTTATGTCAATTTCCGCATGCGAGAGCGCAGAACGAACGAGAGATGATGAGAGCTGCATGTAATGTTTGACATTGTCACGTCAAATTAACTTCCGTAAACAGACTTTACAGACAAACAATTTTTTTAAATATTTTTAGAACTAGTAGCTGACTTACCTACAAGACTATTTTCTCTATATAATGTACATACCAGGTACACTTGTGAGCAATTTGGTTTTTATCAAAGACATAAATTCGATTGGCTATGAAGTGATAACTCTTAAAAGTCAGCTGTTGTGATTAGTATATAAACATTCTAGATCGAGTTTGGCTGAAGTGTAAAGTATATATAAGCGAAAGTGCATTACGCAAAGCTCAAGTCAGAATAACAACTTAGCTGCACCGTGTGCTATAATAATTATTTTGTGTCGCTTTGAACGAATCATATGGTTTAAGAGTTTACTGTTACCTAAAATCTGTTTGTGGTGCAACTTAAGACGAGTTAAATTTTTTTGCAGTGTACTTTTCGCTATTGTCGACAAAGTAAGCATGTTATATTTTATTATAATTCTAATAAATATATAATGTTATAGGAAAACACGATTAGTAGATTTTAATTCCAAATAGATTTAAATTTCGATGAAGTGTGAAATGTAAAATGGGCAAGTGTAGAAATTATTTTGGGGTACTACGCCTTAAGCTAAGCTGCTTGACGCAATACTAAAGGTATTCAAAACATTAAACGCAAACGCTCATGCCATAGACCGGTACAGACGAGTGCATGAGTGATATATGACGGTAGCTGAAACGATTCAAACGATACGTATTACGTCATGTCCGTCGATGATTGATAACTATGACACTGACCTAAATTGGACGCCATTATTTTGGTGTTTCATAAAAATGGTTAATAAAGAACGTTTCATGAGAGTAATAACATACTATGTGGTAGAGTTGATTAATCTGTTTGACTAAAATAAGTCGCCTTTTTATCGTGAATATTAAATGCTGTAGTCGGCATTATTAATTGCTTTTTAATTAATACTATGCAATAATACCTATGCCTACTACAATACGTTTTATACAGGTCAAAAAAGAAATGCTTTCGAAACTGCTCCCACATGTCTACAATTTGATATTCGTCAACGCAGTGTTGTGGCCTTGCCCTATAAGATGACGCCCGAGAACTATTTTGTATAACAAAAAACACTTTAATTGCTTGTTTGCTTACATAAAGTAGTATAATAATAATTAATAGGCTCGGAAACTACTTGATGTATTATAATTTATTGTCTTCAAACCGAATTCGTCCATAAACCCAGCAAAACTAGAATGACTATTGAAAATAAAATAGTATAAATAATTCACGGTGTTTATTCGAGTTTTACTTTATGGTTATTATAAGCTTTACAGCTTGCGTAAATTGCTTAGTTTATTCGTCGTCTCTCCTCAACCATGAAACAATAATTGTCGTCGTCATAAATATCGCATTACTATAAGTGGAGGTAATAAAAAAATAACTACATTCGCTTCTTACTTCACGAATGCTCTATCAAAATTATTGTTCGATTTGATTCATTTTGTTTAACCATAAAAGAATTGGCTGTTATACGATTTGTGTGATTTTAAGGAGAAATTGTGTTACATAATTGTTTTATATTGATATTTTTAACCCATTCTTGACCACTGTGCCAATTTGGGAACAGTTATATTTTTTTTAATGTACCTTTTTAATATTTGTTTAGCCACATACTTATTATTTCGTTATGCAGTTAAAATTATGCTAGTTTAGTATAAAAATCAGTGACTAAGGATTTTCTTATAAATATTGATCTTTTTATCGTTAAAGTTTGTTATTATTTTGAAAGAGGAGGTAAGTGTGTTCTTTTTTCTATTTGTTAATTTTGGTTAAAAATTATTTTATTATTGCGATCTTCAGCGTAAGATAAACGAATTCCCTAGCATATAAAAGTATTCCGATGCTGATACTTTACCTACATCAGAAAAAAATGTTACCTAAACATAGCTGTACCAATATTGGCACAGTGGCCACAAGTGTACTCATTATTTTTTCTTTTTCAAAATTTCAAAATCAGTCAAATACAATATTCTTTTGACAGTAATAGCTTTAGGGGCTTAAATTACCTAAAAACTGAAGATACGTATGGCCGAAGATGGTGACAACGATTTATATTATTAAATTTTGAGCAAATTTTCCCCCTGAGCCCAGCGTTGTTACCTATACGATACGGTCATAAAAAATTGACATGGCTATGGCAAAAGCATGGGGATTGCTCGTGATCGCCAAAGGAGAAACAATGGATCAACCCAATTTCGAATAAGCATCGAAAAAGATAATATCTAAGATAATCACCTCAAAAGAGTATGGCTTGTCCATAATCATCAATTATATAAGAATTTCAATTTTATAGTGTTTAAAATGTACCAGAAAAGCTACCAGCATAATTGATGTGTTTTATATGTAATAAAAGCGGTCACTAGAGTTGTAGAAATGCAAAAAACACTTTGCATTGAAAAGTCATGCTTTGCAAATTTTGACTCGTAAGAAGCCATTGTGCCAATTTGGGAACACCCCTGTAAATTACAGGTTTTTTTTGAAAAATTTTTTTTTTCATGTTTTGTTTATATGTTTGTATCTAAACTGTCCACTTATAAAAGAATTTTAAAAATATCATTTGTAATTTTCATTTGGCTTCAAATGGGTAATGTAGTTATTCAGAAATGAAATAAATTCGTCGTTTAATACAGTATCTTAGTATCATGACAAGATTCCCTGTGGTATACAGACATGTCCACCCGAGATATGGGTGTAAATTAACACGCTAGAAATATTAGGTAAAATCATGCTATTTAGAATTGGCTCGTCAAAGTTCACTTAAGTAGTAAGATTTAGGTATAATAAAAATAATATCTATGGACGCTTTTACATCACGTCAATCAGGTCCCGTGGTAAGTTCTCGAAGAGACTTGTGTTACGGGTACCAGTCAACGGAAATATATTTAAGGCTTTTTATATTAATACATATATTTAAGATTTTTATTATATAATACACATATTTTAATACACATCCATGACCGACGAACATAGAGACTTTGTTTGTTTCCTGGCGAGATTCGAACCCGCTATGTCCGGGCTTGAGCGCCAACGCGCTGACCATTGAGTCAAAAGGTCGTTACTATCTAGTAATTAGTAATGCACTTTGTAATGCTAATCACAACAATAAGATTATGTGCGACGTTAATCAGAAGCAAATAATATATTATAATTTTATAAGTTAAACCTAAAGACCTCATAAGCTTTATCATCATTTAAATTTTACTGAGATGATCGATGGATGATCGAATGGGTCGTCTACGCGTTCATTGAGGGAGGCCTATGCTTAGTAGTTATAAATGCCGATGACGATGATATTGAAGAAAAAAACAACAATTGCAACAATTTTAAATTAACATGGTTATTTTCATTATTTAAACATAACATTCACACAAATTTTGAGGTTATATAAAAAAATTGTTTTAACAAAAGTTGTAGATCTTTTTATTACCTGCAACTTTGCCATGTAACTCTTTTCCATAGGACTTGTAGTTTTTCCGGAAATCGAGATAAACCATTTTCCCCCCTTAAAACCCACCCCCTCCCTCTTCCCAAATTTGGATCGCCCGTAATTTATTTTTCCTTATATTTTTATCATATTCCCCTTCTTTTCTAGTGATTTTCTTTCTTTTTTTATCTTTTTTGAAGGCATTGGCTCTGGTCTAATAATAATATAATTGATTGAATGTACTATCGGTCCTTGATGGAAATTCATGTTATAGTCACTACAATGAAACTTTTTTACACTTTTTCACTATTTATTGTATATATTAACTGTAATAATAGATACAATAAATAGTGGAAAAAGTATAAAAAAGTTTCATTGTAATGGCTATTTATTTATTTATTTATTTAATAAGTACAACCACATCATATTCGTAGATAAGTTAAAAAAAAATAATTGCAATATATCAGATACAATTTACAAAGGATACAATGGCGTACTTGGTTATGAGTCTTGTTGTTCAGGAGTGTAGTGATCAATCGATGAACGCTAATTATAATTTCAGCACATTGACCGCTTCTTGACAAAGTCCTCCAGCCTAACAAAAGGATATTGAAACTTGCCATAGAATATCTTAGTTCTAGAATACTCTGAACTTGTAAAGGGAAACTTTGGAAGTTCATTAAAGCCTCACGGTTTGGTTGCATCGGTCAAAGTTGGGCTCTCGACTTGAGCACCTTTAGAATGCCCTGCAGCCGCGAGATATGAAATATTTTCACTTGAAGTAACACAGAATGTAGGATTATGATACTTAGCTAGCTAAGTTATTGCTGCTTGAAGAATAATTGTCAAGATACAATTGCTTGTCTCTTTTGAGGACATTGATATGATGATTGAAGACTGTTTTCTCGTAATTATGGTTACTGGAAAGAAGATTGAAGAGAAGTGTTCGCAGGATAAAATTTTCTGGCAACCCTCGTTAACTATACCTACATGACCTCAATGTTTGAATTCTTGAAAGATATATCTATACTAATATTATAAAGAGTATTATAGAGAGTATGTTTGTAATGAATAGGCTCAAAAAGTACTAGACCGATTTCAAAAATTCTTTCACCATTCGGAAGCTACATTATCCACGAGTACCATAGGCTAAATATTATTCTGATAAAAATAGGGTTCCGTAAGATATTTTATTTTTTCGGACACAAGGTGTAAAAAATGTTATTTCGCGTACTAAGATTCCGTTGTAAATCTTAGTTAACGCAGGCGAAGCTGTGGGCAACAGCTAGTCGTATATATAAATGTTCATAAACATATTTATTATAGAGCGATGATGGTCCAGTGAGTAAGGGGCTCGGCCTCAAGAGCAAAAGGGTCCGGGTTCGATCCTGACCTGGGGTGCCTTAAATTGGGTTTTTCTACTAAAATGTACTGTTTTCTAAATGTACCTTGAACACGAGACTATTACTCGCTCATCGGTGGATGAACACATCGCGAGGAAACCTGCATGTCTGATGAGATTTTGAAGGTGTGTGAAGTTCTCCAACCCTCATTGGGCTAGTGCAGCGCCTCGGTGAACCGAGGCCCGATACGCTCCTCGCCTGATTTTGAGCAGCCCGTGCCCAGCAGTGGGATTTATGGGTTGCTTTTTTACTTTACTTTTTATATTTATTATTAAACAAACGAGGTTTTAACTGTGCATAATGAAGTATGCGACCCACACATTGAAAAACACTGCTTTACGTGAAATATCGGAAATGTAAAATGTTAATATGCCATAAGAAAACCAGGAAAATCATATTTATTATAACGAGAGAAAATCGTGAGAACAATTTTTGGGATAGTATTTTCTAAAATTATGTTTCCCAGAGACTGGGTTGAGAAAACAATTTATTGATTTTGTGTTAAAAGTACGTGGTACCCACCTAGTATTCGCTTTCCAAAGAACATCGTACCGCTCAGTATTAGTTACATCAGTATTTAACCCCAAATCATGATAACTTGGTGAAGTTTTAACCACTGAAGCCTCGATTCCATCCAACCAAAATGTTCTGAAGATGAGCTGTATTTTTCAATCCTATTATCTTATCTTATACCTTTAAACGAGCAATTCTTGTATGTATATATATATATATATATAGAATCGGGATCTCGGAAACGGCTCCAACGATTTTCATGAAATTTTAGATACATGCGTTAAAAACAACGGTAAATCGATCTAGCTAGGATACATTTTTAGAAAACTTTTTTTTATCCGCGTTTTGAGGAATCGAAATTTGTTGATTAGAATATGAACGTAATTTTCGCTGTCAAATAATATGTCATGGTAGCTTAGTGGTGAAATTAGGCATTTATATCTGAACGAGCCTGGTTCGAATCTCCAGTCGAAATTTTATTTTTTCCTTTTTTTAAAATCATTTTTTTTGGAAGAAAAATTTTATCGTATTTTATCACTAAGGGTACCGAGCAAATGCTCGGTCAACCAGGTACTAATATTATAAATGCGAAAGTTTGTAAGTATGGATGTTTGTTACTCTTTCACGTGAAAACTACTTAATGAATTTTAATGAAAATTTACAATGGTATAGGTTATACATCAGAATAACACATAGGCTATAAGTTTATCACCGTACCCCTACGGGAATAGGAAATACGCGGGTGAAACCGCGGGTCGCTGCTAGTTACTCATAATTACCACCATTGCATACCAACGTCAAAATTGAAAATGGAAGATTTCCATCAAACAATGAAGAAAACTGGAACATTTCCATTATCCCGTTATAATGAATACCGAAGGGTTCTTTTCGCATAGTTCTAATAAAGAGGAGGAAAGGCGTCGAAACTTCAAATTAAGATTCCTCGAGTTCCGAACGGGGAATAAGATTAATGAAGGATGGCACCTGAGGGTCGCTCCTCTCCCACTAACGATAGAGCGGGGGAATAACTGTTGAAATTAATAAGCGGAAAAAATCCCTCCTCAACTTAGCCTGGTTGGGGATATAAGCTATGTATGCTGTGCTTTTATTTTTGTACAAATATTTTGTGTTGCAATAAACTATTCTTATTATTTATGTTATTTTTTTTTAAGATTTGTCCGAATTTTATGAATTGCAAAGGGAAACCTATCATTGGCCTTATTTTCTGTAATGTTCATAACAATGTATATTTTTTTATGTAACGCTGTTGGTTTTCTGAATAAATAAATAAATAATTAAATAAAGATCTGTAGTGTCGTAATGAATTTAGGAATATTTATTAGTCATTTTGAAGAGGTTTTTTATCCTTATTTATTAATGAGATTTGTTCACACACTTAACGCTTTGACTTTCCATTTTCGTATACTTTGGTAGCAGGAGTAGATTCAGTATCTAGTCTTAATATATGTAACTCTTCCGTGAGTATGTCTGTCACCGAAATGCTTTTAGGCAGCTGGACCGAACTTGATAAAAATCTAAATTTAAATAAATGTACATTTTAGGAGAGACTGTTTATTAGTCACCTAACAACCTACAAGTCTACAGTTGCATCGAATAAACTAAAAAACTAAAAATAAAAAATAAAATATTCTTGACGCCATCTTAAATACACAAATTAATACTATATATCTATTCAAAATAATAATTTAAAACGAAAATATGACACAAGCTGATGCGCGCAATTTCATCCCATGAGTTCGTAAAGCTAGCTTATATATTTCCTTCCTTTCTTTTTCTTGTACACATTAAAAAAATAAAGAAACAAGTAAGTGTTTATGGGTAGTAATAATAAGAAATGAAAACGTGTGTTACATTAGCACTATATTAGTTATTATATAGTTTTTCCTGTAATTAAATCGTTGTTGCGCGTGAACAGTACATAATATTAATTTTGTGCGTTTGAGTTTTGACGATTGGTAGTTTTTGACTTTTCTACTTTTATTCTTATTAGGAATTACTATTAGTAATAGCCAATATAATTTTATTACCTCAGGAATTTTTAAGGATGAAATATAGCCTATGTGTTATTCTGATATATAGTTTACCATAGCATAAACTGCATACTAATAAACATCTATACATACAAACCTTTGCATTTCTAATATGAGTAAGACAGTTTTACATTGTTTTAAAAAGAAAAACACAAATGAGAAGTGAAGTGGCTTTGTTTTGCTGTGGTCACTAGTAAAAGTCGAGCAAAAATGATTTTCTAAAATTAAATATTATAAAAAATAAAAATGAAATCACAGCTCGATAAACACCAATTAAATAGTATTTTCCTAGAGAAATAAACACATTCAAATAGCAAAATATTTATGATCTCTGGAGAACTCTTGATTGGAGGCAAATATTTATCTCGTTATGAGATATCATTGTGTCGTCATTAAAATCTTTTCTATTGTAAATAAGCATAGTGTTGATAATTATTATAGAGATAAAGATAGCCTCTATTTAAACCCTTATTGTTACGTTTATTCGTTTATTTAATAAAAAAATACTTTGTAACTAACAAAATCTGAATAAGATTTTGTTAGTAGATCTTAGAATTAATAAATAAAATAAATATTTAAGCTTGTAAATAAAGTAATAATAATAAATTTGTTAGTAAAACATAAATGTAGTGCTACCTTTCTTATGTAGTTTCAATAGTTTCGTAGGTTCAGTCATGCAGAATTTTTTTTCACAAAACTCATTATTTCGTGTTCTTGTTACAGAATTGTCATGAACCAATAGTTATTTCATCAACCAATTTTCTTAAATTAATTAGCAATAGTCAAATTGTTCTATTTCTAAGGATATCCAAAGTTCCATAATTTACCACCATCCTGCATGTTTCTTCCGTGAAACAGCTTTACTGTGTTTTGAGAAGAAAATCAGGATAGGGTGTAAATTGGCACTGAGATTGACGCCCGGTTTCCTAAAGGCTGACCAAGGTAAAAATTAACAATTCAACTATCAAGTCTCTTGTTAAGTGTCAAATGAGTTGCTAGAAGCATGGGTAAATTACTTAATTTTATCAGCCTGTCAGTTGACATAGCCACTATAATGAAAAGCTGTCAAATTTGAGTCTAGAATCGTATGTAACCGCCATTAACAGCCATGTTAGTTGACATACAATTTGACCAACGTTTCAGAAACCGGGCGTTAGCTACCTTATTACTGAAGTTCTGCGACGAGCCAATGTTGTTGGCATTGAGGCCTATTCAATGCGTCGACAGCTTCGGTGGTGTGGTTAAGTTTCTCGTCTCGAGTGGTGAAACGCATCTTTTACTCCGAACTGGTGGACCGCTCCTCCGGTACAAGCGACACACGAGGAGATGTGATATCTATATTAGAGCCCTATAGTTGGGAATGTTTGGCAGTGCCTTGGACTGTAAGAGGTAGTGCCATGCTTGCAGCCGAATTGGGCCGACACGACCGGGGTGGTACCTCTCGCTCACATAATACCGTCGTAAAGTGGCGGTTATGCTGTTGCGTTTCTTGCGCTTCGTGAGTTTCCGGTGGCTCATGGGGATAGGGAAAAGGAAGGCAACGCATCTACATAAGCTCTGGTTGTGTGGATGTTAATGGACGTCGATAGTCGCCAAAAGGCGTCGACTGTTCGTTTGCCCTCCTTTGCTATTAAAAAAAAGTGCAAAGTCGAGAATGGTGCAGGACGGTTGACAACATAGTCCGCGAGTTCGAGGTTCAGCAATCAGAGAGCAGAGAGAACAGCGAGATTCAGAGAATCAAATTGGATGAGCTTTACTATAAAACTTAAAATTTCATTTTTGTTGAGTTAAATATGTATATGATTCCCGCAAAGTAAGCGTATCTAAATACTTTTCTAAAGGGACATTAAATGTGATTTATGACTTTTATATACTTTTATAAACCTCATCAGGGAATACCAACTCGTCCAATGACAGTTTAAAAAACAGTAATAAATTGTATCGTGTAATTTCGCACATGCGGGATCGGAGCTTAATTTTTATGAATACGCAATTTTCGCCCCGGCCAAAGTGGTAGTTGTTAAAATTTATAGAAACACTTTTGACGTTTAATATATTACATAGCGGCCTATCCATTTATAGCTCGCGTTAATTATATTTTACAAGCTTTCGCCCGCGGTTTTGCGTTGAGTTTGAAAGAGTAGCGTATGTATTTCTTTGCCAGAATAAAAAAAAAACAAAGGAATACGTTGTGTTTATCCTTAATATTATACTAAAACGCGAACCGTTAGTTCTGTAATAGTTAAATTAATTAGAATCTTTGAATCTTTTCCGTTCAAAATGTAGCCTAATATAATAATCCTAATCCGAGGTTTAATATAACATATAAACTTTCTGCCGGATTGGTTTAGCCGATTTGCTGGGTAAGAACAATAAACAAATAATCTGACTTTTACATTTATAATATTAGCAAAGATAACTATCATGGATTGCTCATTTTTATTAAAAGTCACAATTTTACCGCTGTGAAGCTCCTACAGACTCGCTAACATATCTGTGGAATGGCGAAAATGGAATACGGCTGCCGTCTTAAAGTGTCATTTGTGTTGCCAACATTCGTTTTGTAATGACCCGATGTTTATAATTATAATAATTTCGTTTACCGTATCGCTAACCTTAATCTTCCCTGCCGTACGTATTCGTGTATTACCACAATGCTAATTTGAATGAGTAGAGTATTCAGAGTTCATTCAGGCAAAATAATTAGACTTTGGCAATTCCTACGGGAGTCCTTTTATAAATGAAGAAGAAGAACATAAATATATGTAATATAGCCAACTAACCAATATTCTCTATTTTTGAAGAATTAAAGTAAGTAAGTATTTTATTATAAAAATGTTTTATATATACTGTTTTTCTTTATTGTGGTAGTCGTTTGATGGATTTCTTAACGCTTAATTTTATATATTTTATAGTATATAAAAAAACATATTAATACCTCGCAGTATCAACTCAACTTGTAGTATTATCTATGTCTTCACCAGTTATAGATCGTTATGTTAAAGTCTTTCGTCAATTTCGAGAATTTTCTATTTCACTGTTATTTCTACAGTAGCGTGTTAAAGTACGGTAATATTCTTAATATCTACATTAAGATAGGGAGTCGACCGGCATGATATACGTAGGGTGAAATATTGCTCTTCATTTATCTAATATATGATTAATTAAGGTCGAATCTCTTATCTTCGAGACATCTTTATTATCAATGTTTTATTAGATATAAATATAAAAGCTAATAACAGTCAGCTCATTCATGCATTGCCTGTTCCTAAGATGACTTAAGTCTCGTTGCTAGAAATTCCACTGCCTCTTTGAAAACATAGCAAAGCTGTTTTACTGATGAAAACACTCAGGGTTGTGGTGCCCGCGCAGACGAGGGCACGTCAGAAGACATAAGTATTTCTCCCACCCGTAAGCTTTATATTAAAATTAGCTGTTAATTTTCATAAAGAAATTATTTCTTGTACTTATCTTGCTAAGTAGGCTGTTCATCTATACTTTTATATCGATGCCATTTTTTTAAGGCCATAAGGCCAATAGATTAAAAAGTCTACATTTATTTATATTTGTCGAAGATTGACTGTTTTTTAAATTAAAGATTATATTTTGATAAACATATGCTATGTATCTAGTATGTATACCTATAATAGATTTCAATAAGCCAAAATGTACTTGCAGCTAACCCTTATCGTTAGAACGGTAATAGGATAAAATGTAAGTGTTAGGAACAATAGGAATAAAAGCGAATTGTGATTCCTGTGAAGGCTGAATATCACAATAGAATACTGCCAGGACCTACATTCAGGGCCTTAAATTAAACAATGCTTTTAAAAAATGAAACTGAAATGTTTGGAAGGCTTTTAATTTTTGGTTTTATCTAGAGTGCTTGTTAATGTAAAATTTATTTGAATTGTTGCTACATTGGCTCTTCTTATTGTAATTTTGAGACTAGTGGTAATGGCAGCATGACACTACCACTTACTAAATTGACTCAATCATCACAATAAAAAACCACAATAAAAGGTAAGGAAAAAAGGTAAAAGTGTTATATAATAATTTTTTTATTAATTTTATTAATAAAAAATTAGCAACCCATATAGGTCCCACTGTCGGGCACGGGTCTCTTTCCTCGAAATAAGGCGGTTATCGGCCAAAGTTCACCGAGGCACTGGTCCAATGCGGGCTGGAAAACTTCACACATCTTCAAAGATTTTAATCTCATCAGGCATGCAGGTATCCTACGATGTTTTCCTTTACTGATGAGCGAGCAATGGTCTCGTGTTCAAGGTATACTTAGAAATTTAAAAGAACCCATTTTTAAGCCCCCTGCTTTAAAATGGGTTTTTTTCTCAGGGTCAGAATTCTCTTCTCGCTATAGAAGCCGAGACTGTCATCACTGTCAAGCCCACTGGACTATTATCGTTCTAATTTTAGTAATAATAACTATTTATTATTAATTATTATTATTATTTAACTTATTTATATAATATATTGTCTCTACCTAGTTATCCTAAACTGATTATAATTTTTATAAAATGTAAGTGAAACGAAACTAACATGAACGATGAAACTTAACCGCTAGAGGGGACATTTGATTTAAATTTCGTATACAGAGTGGGAACGTCGTTATGTATATGAGGTTCAATTTAATGCTATGTCCTTAGCGTTCTTTATAATATACTTCTGTATATTATTGCAAATGCCGAAAATTTCAAGTAATACTGCATAATATACTAGCAGAACCCATTGATTTTATCGTTTAAAAAAAGTGTTGTAGTGGATCTAAAAGTGAATTTAAAACATTCATGAAGTCACTTGAAATTTTATGAGAATTGCTTCAGCCATGTAGGAGAAGTGCAGTGACATACACTCTCACATAAGATTCGAAGTTATAGAGATGTGACTTTGGCCAGCAAAATATTGTATCTGTTATCGACGAATAACGGAGAGGCAATAAGCAGTAGCCAACTGTAAGTAATTATATTTAGATATAAAATTATCTATCGTGAAATTGGAAATAATGTACTTGGTTTATTAAAAAAAATGGATAATAGATAATTTAAAATTTTGTAAATGAATGCGTTTAATACTTAACATAATGCAATATACATCTCGCCAAGAGTTTCATATATACTGCTTTATGTAGAGTTTAGAGTAGAGTTTTGTGTGTCTTTGTATTGTGTATATGGGCTTGTGTGTGTCTGTGTGTGTATGTGTGTTAGTATGTGGCTTTAGCGCTCTGCGGCCATTAGAGGCGTTATATAGTGGGGCCGGTGCGTGCGATGAAATGTAAATGGTGCAGCGCAGGGCATAAATCGAGGATGGCTCTCGATTTAGAAAAACAAACCAATTGACACGTAAAATGTTTTACGCCGACCAAATTTATCGCGTTGCGAATGTAGATCAGGTTATCGTATTTTACACACTTTTTTTGTTACAGCGAATTTTTTTATCTACGATATTTCAAAGCATAGGAAGATTTTTTTAAAGAATTCAAAAGCACGCCTTTTCACTAATGCTCTTTGCGGGAAAAGTGGCCGTAAAGTATTTTATTATACGGTGAATTATTTTTGCATCATTATTTGAAAATGTTATGTGAAACACTTTTACTATATTTATTATACTATAATCTATATTGAAATAAATTTAAACTATTTTAGTGCTTTATATACTTTTATAAATCTTTGAGTACGTATTACAGATTACTTAACTTTTGTAATTGAAATAAAATAGCAACGCGTTTGTATTATTTTAGTTTTTGTTTTCCTCTTTTTAATTTGTATGTGGTTTTGTCTATTTAACTATTTTTTTTTAAAGAAGTAGGCAGACGGATAGTCGGGTCACCTAGGGGTTGGGTATCAACGATATCCATTATCCAAAGACACCCGCTACACCATAAGATCAGCAGTTGCACTGTCGTTACTTTTGCACAAGAATCCCTTTTTAAGTCCTTACTTAACTTCCTCCTTCTTTCTTTACCAACCTTTTATTGATCGGTTACCACTTTGGTTTTAGTGTTATCAACAGGAACCACAAATAATAGAATAAGAATGATCAAAACCTCTTAAAAGTTGCATTAGTTAACAGTATTTTATTATTGAATTACTTATGAATTTCGTCCTTAATTCTATGTTATTCATCATTGTCAAACCTTTCCTTAGCTCTTGTGGACCACCGACTCGGAACCCCTCTTTTAAAGTGTTGCTCGTTTTGCGGCAACAAATATCTATTTAAGCACTGTTTATGGACTATACTATTAATATAAAATGAGCTTTAATTTACACTACTTTGTTGTTTAATGGGTTGTTCATTAAAAATATGACAAGCGTTTTATGATCTGTCTCGATATTTTAATCCAGCCTATTTATATGTAGCTGCTGTACGTCGTTAAAAGTGTATAATATAATAAAGATACCTACCTGGATGTTTTTTTTTACTTTAGTTACTTTTCATAATATTGCTTTTTTTTTTCGAAAGGTTTTTAGGCCTGACGGTTTTTAAGCTCAATCGGTAGGTAGGTTGGCAGATGGATCACCTAGTAAAATTCGAAAGGGGGCGCCCCCCTCCGTGCCCCGCAGGGGGCGCGGTATATCGCGCGCGCTACTCTGGAGAGTAGGTGTTTGACTAGTCAAATCCAATACGGTCGACGAGTCATTAGCGGATGAAGTTATTAGTTGGAGGGCATGGTATTGATATGATATTTTACTTAATATGGTCTGATTCGCCTCGGAGTTTTATTTTAGCCTTGTATCACATATATATACAATAAACGCTAAAACTCTACGGTTCTAAGGTAATACGGACTCTGGACTGCTATGCTGACTATGGTTCAGAATACTATTTTTTTTTCTGGATTCCCTACGATTGACAGTATATGTAATTATTGTAATAATATCGCATAGAGAATACATAAAATTCAACCGTTCTTCCTCTACGATCCCTTGTCATGGGCATCCATCACAGAAACCACTGCACGGAGATCGCCATTAGCGTGGATACGTTTAAATGTAAGAAATATAAACAAAGTGCACAAATATAAGTTAGGGATTTATGTTTCTGTCAAAACAATATTTTGTTTATTCGAATTTCTTCTCGCATGTAATCGATCAACTGTAGACTGTAACACTAGCCTAACTCCATCACGATTGTTGCCATAACTCAGCCCGCAGTGCTTCAACAATAATTGCGACCATAAACTTCACGGGTGACATGCAAAAAGTAATAAAAGTATCGCAGCAGGTTTAGCCTACACCAAACTATAAAACCTACGTGCCCGCAGTCGCTACTTTGTCGGACTAGAGCCGGAACGGACTTAGTTTTATTGATGGTTGGATAACTAAATATAATAAATATTAATTTGCCTTGAAAATATTAAGAGTTTGCTCTGTGAGAATGTATTTTTTTATTATTAGCTTCACTTGTATGTCAGTTTGTCAGTTTGTCAGTTTGTCAGTTTGTCAGTTTGTCAGTATGTCAGTATTTTATATACTTTATCAACTACTTCTACTTTTCTACTACTACTTTCTACAGTACTTTATATTAAACAAAAGACAACATCTGGCTTTGTCTTTACTTATTTAGTAGCCAGTTGAACTGGAGTAGTTTAACTGAGGATTGACTTTTTAATAAAACTAAATCAAAAGACAACAGAAAATGTTATAATGAAAATTCACGAAACTCGATAAAGCTACGAGCGTTCTTGCCTTAAAAGCTACATAGTAAAAATTATAACTAATCTGTATTTTTTTTACTTAATTCTCCTTATGGATTTGGTTACCATTTTTTATTTGGACTACATTCGAACTACATTCAAAAATTTATTATTAACTTTCATTGAACATTACAAATAGACTTTATTTCAAAACTTTATCTTTTTAACGGTCGATTAAGTCCAGAGTAGCGCGCGCGATATATCGCGACCCCTGCGGGGCACGGAGGGGGGCGCCCCCCTTTTGAATTTTACTAGGTGAGCCATCTGCTCACCTACCTACCGATTAAGCTTAAACGCCATCAGGCCTAAAAGTCTAGACCTTTGGAAAAAAAAAGTCGATTAAGTAAAAATAATATGTATGTGGCCAGCCTAACGCCAATTGAATGTGCTGATTTCAACATTTAATTAAAATATTTTATCAGAGTGAAACTAATGAATAAATTTGACTTTATCTCAGCAGTTTCTCAACGTCCATGTTCATTAATCTGTAGAAATAACGCCAATTAGCCGGCTGATTTGTTGTCCTCTCGTCTCAACAGACACGCGAATTGAGAAATTTATATCAACTGTTTTACAGAAATTACGAAATGTAAACAGGTGGTTACCGCTGTCGATCCAGTCCCTCTAGACAAGTGGCAAACGCTCCGAAGCTCAGTTGCTAAAAATATTTGACGAACGTTTATTCAGACATATACTTAAAGTATATGGTTTTGTTTGTAAAAACGTCTTGTAAAAACGGTTGTAAAAAACACAAGCTAAAAAATAGAAGCGATGACTGAATATTATGACAACGTCATAAGTAAGTAATTTAATAAGACGGTCATATGTTTCAGAAGGAATTGTTCTCTGATATACAAACAAAATATATCCTAAAGAGTTAAGAAAACAATGCTTAGGTTTTTTGTATGCGAAACATAAAGTAATGAATTTAATCTTGGTTTGACATAAAATATGGCAAACTATATTTATGTATGATCACTTCTGTACCATCGTGTCGACTTTAAATTTATTATTACTATTCAAAGTACGATATAAGTGTTTGCCAAAACATTTTCAGATGTTCTAGAATACAATATATTATATGCATTCAGTTAATTATAATGAAAAAACTTTTATGGATTTTATCGTGGTTTATTAAGTTTTTTATGAGCCCGACGTTTCGGATACTTTAACAGCAACCATGAACACCCGAGGACTTAAGAAAACAATATACATTCAGTTAAATTTATGGAACTAAAATAAAGATACCCCAATGCAACATTACTTTACTAATAAAAATACGGCGCTGCGTTAGGATTCAATGCAAAAACCCACACTCTCCAAGAAAGCTTCTAAGCAGTAGATTCTAAGCAAGGAATGTTTCGAGTGCTGAAAACATCTCATTCCACGAAATACAAGACAATGCTTTTAAGCGATTCTAATGCGGGGCCCAAAAGCTCATATTTTACGTACATGGTTGGATTTTTCCAAACTTTCGCTTCGGTGGATCATACATATGCACCCTTTTCAATGATACACTTAACATGACTTTGTGTCTGGTTGTAAATTAATTGAGCACTTTGAAATACGAATTTTGCATGGGTACTTCAAATCGGTGATTGTATTGGATTGCATACATCAAAAGAAAAATGTACTTCAGAATATAAAACAACAATTGGCTTTGTCGCCAATAAGATATTCCAACTAAATTCTTTGTGAAATATAATAATATTAAGTAACGTTCCAAATCCATAATTAATGCATGGATTTTTTTTTTCGAAAGGTCTAGACTTTTAGGCCTGATGGCCTTTAAGCTCAATCGGTAGGTAGGTGAGCAGATGGCTCACCTAGTAAGAATTAATGATATATGATCCAATCTATCCGTTATAATGATATAACGGATAGATGGGACAGGCAACTCACTGGCAACGCACTTGCTGGGTTTTCTTGGCTTTTTGTTAATGATAATGAACGACGCTCATCACTTTGGCATTTATGAGGTTGCTTACAAACTAACTTAAAATTAAACTAACAAAAAAATCAAAAGAGTTTTCTTCGGTAACCGGATTTGAACTCCCTGCCTCTCAATATCACACCTCAACAACTTTTATCCGTCCACTGCTGAATATAGGCCTCCTTCAATGAACGCCACGACGAATGATACCTTGCCTCTGCACGGAGATCTACTAAGACTCAATATATATGAAATTGTCTTGAATCATCGACCACACAACCTAGAGACTAGATGTTTGATTTTTTGTATTAAATGCATTCTGGCAACTAGCTGAGGTGAGACGAAAGGGGTTGCAATGCTGTGATTAGCTAATTCAATGTCATACATTACCAATCACGGAACATTAAAAAGAAATGGATATATTTCGCAACGGGAAAGAATGAGACGACACGATAGTTTGAGTACATTCGGAACTATAAGTCAGATGTGTCGCCAGAACCCGTTCCCCTGTTATTAGGAGTCTATGGGTTATGTGGTCGATGTCTTGAATAATTAACATCAGAATTCTTAAAGCCGCTATGTAAATTCACACCGCGCGGGATGATATATTGCAATAATCGTCATGAATCATGAATCTCCGGGCATCGTGACTGCACGTAATTGCTCTGCCAATCGAATTAATTTCTTCGGTTAGTTCTTTATGGTACAGTTTTTGTAATTGATTCCATCGTTCCAAGGTTTTCGATCGTGGCGCTAACCTGCGATGAGGTTTTTACCCCGCGGGCTTACTTTACCATAGATTTATTTGTGTTTTTTAAATTAGACAAACTGATAGATTTGCCACTTGATAATGGTCAGTGTTGCTCATAAACACGAACAATTACATACATACATAATGTAAGATATCATGAAGTCATTCTAAGAAGTCTGGGTGTAAATAATTACACCGCCTGTCTTGCTTGCCATTGAGACCCAAGACCATTATTGTTAAGCAATAATGATTCGATATCGAAAAAGTCTAAATTAATAATGAATCTATATATATATATATTGATAATGTTTGAAGATTCTTAACTTAAATTGAACTAGCTCCCGTACGTTTTATGACTGAGTCGACTGAGTTGATTTTAGGAACATTCTAGAAGTCGAGTAACTAACGACTAAGGTATAAAAATCTTTAAATAACGCGATAGAATTCGTTAAAATTGTTACATTTTGCCTAAAGATGAGTTACATCCGACTTATTTTTAATTATATTAAGCCCCTTTGCGGATGCGATAGTATTAAAAATTATAATTACACTTTTATTACCCTGAGCATATTTATTATATCACGCAAAAAGCAAAATCATGTATCACGGTGGTAATAAAATGTAATGGTGATAAGTGTGTTCATCACGTGTCTCAAGGGACGGCTGTTTGTGTTAAGGCATATTGTGATTCTCTACTATTCTCTATGACTGATCTACAATATACGAGTACATGGTTTTAGTACATTATATAATTTATCCTTACCTTATAAAATGTTCTAGAACATTACACAATTTATCTCTACCTTAATGATGGTTCTAGAACAACAGTCCGTCGCTATGCGTTTTGAGAGGCCTGATGGTGATTATTTTTACCCAACAAGAGTCTATCTTAACGTTACATCTCTTCCAAATAGGTATGATATGATGTCAATAATAATGTTTAGGCTGATCATAATGAAATAACATATAAACACTATTATATTATTAAGCTATAATTAGTTTTTATTCAGTTTTACTACAGCCGTTGTTCCCCTGCTATCTAGCTACTAACTGAAACAGCAACATGATTTTAGGGACATGTGCTTGATAATGTAGTGGATCCATCCAATCTCGACGTCAATGTTGATGTCTACGTCGAGCCTGCATGGAGTATAGATCATAGAGTATAATAATAATAATAATAATAATAATATCTATGGACGCTTTTACACCACGTCAATCTGGGCCCGTGGTAAGTACTCGAAGAGACTTGTGTTACGGGTACCAGATAACGGAAAGTACATATATTTAATACTTTTATATTAATACTTATATTTAAGACTTTTATTATATAGTACACATATTTAATACACATCCATGACCCAGGAACAAACAAACTTTTTTTTTGTTCCCTGGCGAGATTCGAACCCACTACCTCCGGCATGTGCGCCAACGCGCTAACCATTGAGCCACAGAGGTCGTCAGAGTAAAGTAATACCTTAATTAATAGAGCTATAGAGCAACGCTTGGTCATTACTAATATTTAATGACAAAACGTTGCTACGCAACCAACCAACAGCAGGGGTAAAAAACCTAGCTAAGCTAACTTCCTAGTTTGAGACGATCGTGATGATGATGATGAAACTAACAACGGCTTTGGAACAGAAAAATGGATATGAAAATATTTTTTATGCGAATTCACCATATTGAGTTTCTTTTGTGTTAAAAAATATCGACTTTGGTGCTGCGTGATTGACAAGGGATGACAATGCACAATTTTAATCCCATTTTTACGGCACGCCGGGATAGGCTTGTATCTGTTAACTATTAAATGGTTTTATACAAAGCCGATTAGTAGTTTTAATACCCGCTAAAGACTCCCACTTGCATCGTGATTTCGAAATTTTATCAATTTAAGGTAAGCGAGATCACCGTCATCATGGTTGCTAACGCTTCCAACAGAACTTGGTTTACATTACAAGCGTTTGACGCACGTTTTAATAACGCGTGTTACACAACAACTACAAACGCAAGTGCACTGCTTGTGCAACAGTTGCAACGCGCGTTACAAAAAACGCACTTTACAAGTTGTCATGGGAACGGTATCTATGGTGTTGTCAAATGCCTGCTGCTTACTGTTTGCAAGGTTGAGGACAGAAAAAAACGTAGGTTGGAACAAGCCTGTTCGTATGGAGTAGGATAAGCTTTGGAAGGGAGAATAAGGAATATCTTGAATCTGACTAAAACAGGCCCAAAGGCCCTCAAATGACCACGATTCGTAATAGTTGTAAGAATTTAATGAGAAAGACTGAAACTTAGGACGAGACAAGAGTATTGAGGGCTATTTAGGGAGGGGAGGTTTTGGCGTTATCCTACTCAAGCACACTACTAGTGTAGTATTTCATAAGAGTTGGAACTAGGGCGTAGGTTCGAGGTCAGTGTAAAGGAATCTCTATTCTCTTTAACATCTTGTCCGCCTGTTACAAGCCATAAACCGTTCTCATCTCGTCGCAACGTGATCAGAATACCTATTCCTTTTATCCAAATAATGTTTTATTCGATTTAAAATAGTAAATATTTTATATAAATAAATATTGTCCAACAGTACACTACGTAACCAAGCCCAGCAAATTCTCTCAGCAAAGTCTCAATGGCATATCTTTGAGAAATCGTCAATGGGATTGCCCACTGTTGATTTTTGATCACCGGATTGACACGGAGGATAGTTGGGTGAATTACTAGTGGGTGAATAAGACTATAGTCGAAATAGTTCGCTTGCACCAAAGACTATAGATACATAAATATAGATCATTTGAACTAGGTTCGAGGATAAAACCATGTACATGCTATTTTATTCTTGTTTATTGAGTTAAAGCAGTGGCGTAAGCTCCTTCCATATCGACAGTCAACATAATACATGACAAACTTTTAAACGGTATTGTGGATAGTTAAATTATGGATATTTTTAGATAGAAGTATTTTACTACCATTTTTGAAGACCTGTAGCCGGGGGCCTCGTATTATTGGTACGGCTGAAATAGCGGTAGCTACGCCCCCACATAAAAGTGATAAACTATTTTGGGAAAATAAGCAAGATGTTTGTATATAATACAAATGCCCCGCGGTTTTACCTGTGTAGATCCCATTCCCATGGAAGTACCGGGATAGATTATGGCCTATGTGTTATTCTGATGTACAAACTGTATTATTGCAAAGTTTCATCAAAATCCAATAAACTGTTTGAACGGTAGAGAGTACCAAATGAACAACATATATCTATTCAATCATATAAAGTTTCGCGCTTAAAATATTGGTAGGATTTAGCTCATATAAAGCATATGCAGGTAAGCTTTGATTTAAAGCACAAGTATCATTCTTTCATTTTATTATTCATATAATTATCATAAGAAATTTATTTTGGTTGCTGATAAATTAACCTGACTTCAAAACGGCAGATTTTTCCTTCAAACGTGGCACGTTCTTCGTTCAGTAGCTTATTCATGTCCATATATCTCATTGATTGTATGCATGTGTTAAGAAAATTATCACCGCATAAAACATTTTTCATTAAGAGATAATGAGATAAAACTTATTTGCACAGAAAATTGTAATTGTCGTTCTGTGGAGTCTGTGAATATTATAATGAGCCATTATCATCTGCCGCGGTTACATTACATTAAAGCTGATCGCTCCGATTAAAGAGAAAATGTATTCGATGACTTTAGTTCTCTTATATACCGAAAATTCGGGAAGTTTCATTTTACGCGATATCGTTCTTCTATATTATTTGGGCTCCCAAAATTATTTGTAATCTACGCAAGTCGTTCATGTTCTACCTTTTGAAAGTGTGTATACAAGAGAATTACTATACTAATATGACTAGTTTTATTAAGTTACCTGGTTATGGCTAGCCATCAAACATCCATGCTAAGTGTTTTGTAGGAAAACAAATTCCTTCTTATTTGTGCTGCAATCTACATCAATATTGCGCACTGATTGGTCCAGTGGTGGCTAAAATAGACGATTGGCCGATTTGACGTACATTACAATTCACTGGTTGGTTGAAAGTTATTACGTCAGTATCACTAACAAATCACGAGCTAGTTTTCATAACTTTTTATAGCTTAAAATACTACTCTATCCACTTATGTAATTAATTCTTTTTCAGAATTAATTTAGATCAGAATATTAATTAGGGTAGTAAATAAGAGCAATGAATCGCTAAGCAGAAAGATGTAGTTGAATTTCTTTTATAAATTTTGTCGTATTTATACATCTTTGTTATATAAAACCGACATATTTAGAAGTCGTTAAAAATATGTTTTTGAAACACATATAAACTGTTTCGTAAGAATCTTAACCTTATTTGTGACAATCGAAATATCAAAATCGATGGATGACTGATAAAAATAATTTTATAAATTTCTCGTAGTATGTAAACAACAATGGCAAATCAATCGTGCAATTTAGAATGTCTTAAAGACAAAGTCGGGGATGATGTTTTAGAATTTGTGGGGCCAGTGAAAATCATTTTGGTTGAACCTTCCAAACTCATTTACTGTGCTAAAGTGTTCAAAGCAGCTGCCTTGTTGAGTGCACAGATTCTTCTCGGAGTCACAACAATCACAGTTCTATTCTATACCACGAGTTATAAGAGAGAGGATATGTTTAAATCACTGCATGTTTTATTGTGCACTATTGGGGTAATTTTTTATGTCTTATAGAGGCAATCGTATAGTCGCAGCCGTAAGGTGGTTACCGATGCTCAAAATACGTACAATCAAAGTTGATGCTGATATTTTGCCCCACTTTTCCCTATTCCTCCAATGTATCCCTCTCAGAACTCACAAATCGCATGAAACCCACTAGCACAGCTGTTGCTTTAGGTCGGTATTATGTGAGCGATTGGTCCAGTCGTGTCTAATTGGGCTGCACTTTACTGATCGTTTTTATTATCATTATCTCTTTTTATCTGCGATGAAGTGATTTCCGATTTATTGACAGCCCTTGACCTCGTGTCGAAGGGTACTAGGGTAGGGTACTTTTTGTAGTATTTAAAGTAAGTTTGAAGTAGCAGAGGAGCTACCTAGTAAGCTTGCCTTGCTTTTCTTTCGGACACACAACATAGCTGTTCCACGAATGTGTTAGCGATAATCACAGTGAAGTACTCATTTGTTATAATGAAACAATGATCTTTTTTCGCGGCTTATTTTTTAATGCTCGGCGTTTCGGATATTTTACAGTAAAAGCTTGATACGCTTTCACAAAAGCATCCCAGAAAATGCTTAAAATGTCTCCATTAAAAAAGAAAAGCTATTAAATAACGTTTGTGTAATAAAGAATAATTATAAAGTAAAATATTTAAGGAAGATCCTTTTTATTTTGCAGTTGTTTTTTTTTTCCAGATGCAAATGTTTATGCCGTTTGCAATTTTAAGTGTTAAGTCGTTAAATGGATCAGCAGCTCCTATGAAGGTATCTCATCGGAGACTGGAGCATATGATGTTGCATTTATGCGGATGTGTCTGCTTAGCAGGAGGAACATTTGCTGTATTTATATCAGGATACTCCACATTAATAACACCACATTCTTGCTTGGGTGGGTATTAATTTCTCTTAAACGTTTTATGATGATTAAAAGGGTTTTCTTTTAAAAATGAATATATACCGCTAAAACGAAAACCTGATGACAAAGAAATGAAAGAGTCGACTATGGTAAAATATGCTTCTAAAGTTAAAAACCAAGAGTCCGCGTCAGTTTTCTCGGATGCTGATACTCGTATGATCGAGAATTTAAAAAGGTCAAATATTAGGCTATCAAGGGGATCAAATTTTTACCAATGGAGTCCAGCTGGAATACTTATATTCAATTTTTTTCTGAGGTAAAGTTTTGCTGTGTTCCTGTCCGAAGTGGACAAGGAAATTTAGAACAGGTATTGGTATCAAAAATTTTGGTAATTCGGGGTGACATTTTTCAACGTTTTGATATTAGAGTGAATGAGTAGTGGCTAATTTGTAGTAAGTTCGTACAACTATGCCGTTTACTTAGACTTAGTCTGTCTGTTTTAACACATAAAAAAACAATGTGTATTTTCAGGTGCATCAGTAATAATTCTGATATGTTTATCAGCATTTTTTGGTATTTTATTTTCTTGCTTCATGTGCAATATATCTTTGGAGAATATGTCAAAATGCAGAAGATGTATATATTTCGTGCATAAAATTTTCGGTATTTTCACGATTATGACATCATCGGCTTGTTTGATCAGCGCCTTAATCAAGAAACCGTTTGTGCAATGGCTACCTTTACCTGAAATGTATTATTTTTATCTAGCGTTCTGTGTGTATTATACAGTCGTCATTATTTTGTGTTAAGCATATCGTTTTATTTATTTATTATCTATATCATACTAGCTGTACCCTGCCACGCTTCGCTGTGGTCGATGAAGATGGTCGCGGATATGTGACTGATGCAAAAAATAGATAAAAACAATTCTTGATGCGGATTGTATATCATGCTAAAGTTTCAGCTTAATCAGTGCAGAACTTTTTGAGTTTTTAAAGCGTACACAAACCGACATTACGTTTTATTTATGTAGATTGCTCTTGCTCCAGAACATTACATTTTATTTATGTAGATTGCTCCGGACGACGCTCCATGGGCAGGCCCTCTACAAGGTGGACCGACGATCTGGTAAAGGGCGCAGGAAGCCGCTGGATGGCCGCCGTACAGTGCAGGACCGATCGTTGTGGAGATCCTTGGGGGAGGCCTATACCCAGCAGTGGGCGTCGATTGGCTGATATGATGATGATGATGATGAGATTGCTCTTCAATCTGGAACGCCTTCCATCTTAATAGTCAGCATGGAACATGTTACATCAGCAACCTGATTTGAAATTGTTGATGACTTTTGACACTTATGATTATGATCAAGTTTTCATGGGACTAGTTTTGGAAACTCGTCCGTGTGTTGCTGAATACTATATGGACTGATCACGACGCCAGGAATTACACTCATTACTCTGTCATTATGGAAATTGGCGAAGCTGGATCATAGTCAATATTAGCAATATTGTGATTAATGCAGACAACCACGCACAAGTACACATTTTCCATATAAAAATTGTTTTAGGGCCTGTTTCACAATCTCCCTTTAAGTTCCCTATAGGCTATTGGCAACATATTTGACAGATAGAGTATGGAGTATCTGTCAAACATCTGTCAAATATGTTGCCAATAGCCTATAGGGAACTTAAAGGGAGGCGACTCTGCTATTGGTTTGAGTGTTGTGTACAAGGGTTTTGAATTCTTGTGCAGTTTTTTGTGATTTTTTTTCTATTTAACTATTCTGTTGTAAAATCTGTGTTTCCCATTGTGTTGTGATTGTTTATTGGTAGTTGGTAAGTCTATTCGTGTAGTTTCTTAAGAATGGATGAGGAGCCACCAGACCCCGGTGGGGGTTATGATCCGTCGTGCACGACAGTTCCTTTGGATGCAATCGCTACCAACAGAAAGAGACGTCCTGATGTGGATATTAATCCCCAGGCTAAAAAAACCGCATCTTCTGCTCTAGTCACACCATCTATTCAGCTATCATATGTTCACCCAGATTTTGCAAAGGACAAAAACAAGTACACTTCTAATGATGTTGCCCCTTTTGTTGTACATGTTTCTAGAGAGGAAACTGATGCAAACAAAGGTACAGTTTTACGTCCCATCCAATTCGGTCATTTTCTTTTTAAGAACAATATAAAGAATGTTGTATTGGATGGTATTAAAAGAATTGGTCGCAATCGTGTGTCCATTGAATTTAAAACGGCTGAACATGCGAATTTATTCTTGGATCATACGGCACTCCCTGCAGGTGGATATATTGCAGCTATCCCTGTATACAGTGTTTCTCGTATGGGAATTATTCGTGATGTACCAGTAGAATGGTCCATGGAAGAATTGGTAGAGAATATTGAGGTCCCCAGCGATCATGGAAAAGTTGTTCGGGCTCGGAGACTGAGCCGGAAGTCATATAATGAAAATAATACTCCCATATGGATCCCAACTCAATCGGTGGTCCTAACATTCTCAGGACAGAAACTCCCTCCCCGTGTTTTTTGTTACTTTAATTCGTTACCAGTTGAAACCTATATATTGCCTACCATTCAATGTAATAAGTGTTGTCGATTTGGGCATGTAAAGGCTCAATGTCGGTCTAAACCAAGGTGTTTTAAATGTGCACAAATGCACGAAGGTGAAACTTGTTCTGTCCAATCCATTTCTTGTCTTTTTTGCTCTGGCTCACACTCAGCAAATGATTCTTCCTGTCCTGAACATTCTAGACAGAAAGCTATAAAATTAGTAATGTCCCAGGAAAATGTTTCTTACCTTGAAGCATCTGCTAGATTCCCACAGGTACGGAGGTCATTTGCTGACACAGCTAGGAACTCCCCTCCCACTTCAACTCCAATTAATGTGCGCTCATCTCCTGTCACTACATCCTATAGAAAAACTACATTCACCCAACGCCGTCCTATAGCACCTGCTCACCCAGGTTATGACAGACAAGCTCATCAAGCTATAATCCAATCCCCTACTTCATCTTCCCCAAATGGGTGCGCATACCCTCAAGAAAACATTTCCCCAAATGATAATATTTTAGAACAATTAACTTCTCTTCTCATTAATATAATTTCTCGGTTCAGTGATACCGGGTTACCGAACAATATTCGTCAAAATTTAACTCAGCTCTCTTCTTTACTTTTAAATAATGCCCCTGAACCTGATCCAGTGGAACTGTCGTAGCATAAGAAATAAAAAGCATGAATTTATATATTTATTTAAAAAATATGATCCATTAATTCTTGCCGTCCAGGAAACTTGGCTGAGTCCTGGTGCCCCTTTCAGGGTACCTGGATATGCATGTTTTCGGGATGACAGGAATGATGGAAAGGCTGGATCAGCCATTTTAGTTTCTAATAAATGTACATATAATTTTATACCTATTCCTTCTCATAGTGATCGTTTAAATGTTGTGGCTGTCCGTGTTTTAAATGTTTCTGTTGTATCTGTGTATATTCCTGTTCCTTCCTCATCTGTGCTGTCTGAACTTTCCTCCATTATGTCCTCAATAATTCCGCCTATACTTCTACTTGGTGATTTTAACTGTCACCATACGTCTTGGGGTTCATATCATAATGACAATCTATCTCCTTCTCTACTAGACCTTTTTGATGAACTAAACTTGGTGCTACTAAATGATGGCTCGCCTACTCGCCGCGTCTCTCCTCTTCAAAATCCAAGAACTGCTGTTGACCTATCGTTAAGCTCCTGTAATATTTCTTCTTCATACTCATGGTCAGTCCTTTCTAGTACATTGGGCAGCGACCATTTCCCTATCGTCTTGTCGTTAATTAATAATCCTTCTCCCTATGTTTTTAACTATCCTTCCAAAATGAGATATAAACTGGCTAGGGCTGACTGGTCTCAGTATGCCATCCTAACTGATCAAGAAATCCACCATATTCCTCCAGTCACTGTGGATAATGTTCACTCCATTTATGATAATTTTAAAAACCTGCTGTTACAATGTGCAGAAACAACTGTCCCTTTAAAAAATACAGGAATTCGTAGATTTTCTTCCCCTCCCTGGTGGGATAGTGAATGTACGAATGCTTGTAGGCGTCGTAAGGAGGCTGAGCGCCGATACTCGACTGCTATGAATTTAGAAAATTACCTTCACTATAAGCATACAGCTGCAGAGGTACGCAGGTTACTTTCCAACAAAAAAAAGAGTAGTTGGCTTGAATTCTGTGAGAGCTTGTCTCCTTCCTCTCATCCTACACTAGTTTGGCGCAACATCCAAAAATTTCGAGGGTCTTTTGCGCCAAATGATAGCCCTCGAACTAATGACGCCTCACTTTGGCTAGTGGATTTTACTTGTAGGCTGGCACCTCCATCGGCTCCTTCTTTTGAAGAAAGTTGCATTTATTTAAGCCCTTCTCTCAACCCTCAAACTGAATTTGAACGACCATTCTCAATGGAAGAATTCCGTTTAGTTCTGAATTCTTTGAAGGACTCTACACCTGGTGTAGATAGTATCCCATATTCCTTTGTGGTAAAAAGTGGCTTGCATACACAAGAGACTTGCCTTAATATCTTAAATGCAATTTTTCAGTCTGAGATTCCACCAGAGGAGTGGGGTACTCAGGTCATTGTGCCAATCTTGAAGCCGGGAAAGCTTGGCAATGACCCTTCTTCCTATCGTCCAATTGCACTTTCGGTAACCCTGTCTAAAATTTTAGAGCACCTTATTAAAAATAGGCTCGAATGGATTGTGGAGAGTAAGAGCATTCTTTCTAAGACTCAATTCGGTTTCAGGAAAGGCTTTAGTACTTTGGATAGTCTCAGTACTCTTGTTACAGATATCCGCATTGCCTTTTCAAGGAATGAGTCATTGGTGGGTTTGTTCCTTGACATATCGTCCGCCTACGATAATGTCCTACTTCCGGTACTCAGGCAGAAGATGCTAAATCTGAGTATTCCTGTGAAGATTGTGAATTATATAAGTAACTTTTTATCGACCCGTTCTCTTATCGTCAACTACCAAAACACCTCTCTCCCCCCTAGAAAAGTTTGGAAAGGTCTGCCTCAGGGTTCAGTTCTTAGTCCCCTTTTATATAATATTTACACTCATGATCTTGACCTCTCAGTAAGTTGCTTTTGTAATGTCCTTCAGTATGCGGACGATGTGTCATTGTATATTTCTAATAAAAATGTGTTGGAATGCTCTGACCGCCTTAATTCTTCCATTCGTTACTTAAATGAGTGGCTGGATAGGCATGGCTTATCTATTTCGACAGAAAAAAGTAGTGTGGTAGTTTTCACTAGGGCAAGATCCCTGCCTAATGTAAATGTTTTTTCTAATAACCAAGCTTTCCCAGTTAGAGATAAGGTTAAATTCTTGGGTGTTTATCTTGATGCAGGTATGACTGGTTCTCCACATGTTAACCATATTCTTACAAAAACCGAAAAGAATATTAATATTCTCCGTTCCCTATCTGGAGTGTGGTGGGGTTCCCATCCTTATACGCAAAAGATCTTATATCATGCTTTGGTCCGTAGTCACTTAGACTATGGTTCATTCCTACTTGAACCCTGCAACAAATCCGGCTTAAAATTATTGGATAAAGTGCAATCCAAATCACTCCGCATTATTTTAGGTGCTATGAAATCCTCCCCTATCAATGCAATGCAGGTGGAATGTGTTGATGCTCCCCTCCATCTTCGCCGTCAGTATCTGTCAGATAGGTTTATTTTTAAGGCTTTCCATTGCTCACACCACCCACTAATTCGTAGGCTTGGTATTTTATCCCAGCTTACTTCCTCCTCTCCTTACTGGTCTCATAGGGATATTCCATGTTTGCTTAAGAGCTTCCAAAAGTTTACTTCTCTCCCATGCCCTGTCGCCCAATCTAGACTGAACCCGCTTTATGAGACCCCTTTTCCTTCTGTTGTTTTTTCCCCTAGAATAATTCTTGACTTTCCCATTAGTAAAGATCCCATTTCAGCCAACTCTCAATTCAACTCTATAATGAGCAGCATGTTTAAGGACTGGTTAATTATTTATACGGATGCTTCCAAATTATCTTTGTTGGATTGTGTTGGAGTAGCAGTCTGGATCCCCAAAGTAAATGTCATATTAAATTATAAATTACCACCGGTAACATCTGTTTTTACAGGTGAAGTTTTAGCTATACTTGAGGCTCTTAAATTTGTTGAGTCCCATAGTCTTAATAATTCCATTATTATATCCGACTCAAAAAGTGCTCTCCAGGCTATTTTATCCAACCAATTTAGATCAAAATCAAAATTTTCACTAGTTTTAAAAATTAAAGAATTTCTACATAAATTACATGTAAATAATTATCAGGTTGTTCTGGCGTGGGTTCCTAGTCATAGTGGTATATGTGGTAATGAAAATGCGGATCTCTATGCTAAGGAGGCGACTAGATCTGGAGGACTTAGCCAATTTAAGGTGTACTGCGAAGACCTTATACCACTGGCGAAAACTCATATGCTTACTAGCTGGAACGATCTGTGGAGCCAGACAAGTAGAGTAAAGGGTAGACATTATGCCGACATACAAAATGGTATACCTTCTAAACCTTGGTTTTTTAAGTATTTTAATATAAATAAGTCTGTTTGCTCCACGATATGTCGACTCCGTCTTGGACACTCTTGTAATCCCGTTTTTCTGGCCAAAATAAGAGTTAGAGATAGTTCTCTGTGTGAGTGCGGATTGGACGAAGGCACCCCTGAACACATTTTTTTTAACTGTACACGTAATCTATCATCTCTTTATAATTCTCTTCCCCCTGAAATTCCACGTCCTGCTAACCTCAAATCTTTACTGTCCTATGTACATACGTCATTTGTAAATACTCTTTGTTCCTTTATTGTAGAAAATAACATTAGACTGTAGAATAGTGTCTTACTAACCAATTTATGTGTTTTGTTTTAGGTGGAGCAACGGTTCTATTTTAAAGATTGTTATTATTATTATTAGTCAAAATTTTTTTTTTCGTTTGTTATTTTTCTAATAACACTTGTACTTTCACAAAAATAAATTCAAAATAGCAGAGTCAAAGTCAACAAACTGAACATCTTCTTTCACCGAACATTATATCCCCTACTCTGAAACTGGCAAATCCTTCTGGGAGCTAAAGCCAAAGAAGAAGAAGAAGAACTTAAAGGGAGATTGTGAAACAGGCCCTTAGTAAATAATAATTAATTGTCGGAGCTGATGTCGTCTTACAACATAAGATAACACAATCTATCGTGTCCAAAACTTCCTTTTATCTTTATATAGTCTATATAGACACTGACATAGACAATTAATCAATAGACTAAATTACAAACGTGTCTGTCAATATGCATGTCATTAATTATTGTCTGAACTTCAAACTATGTTCCTTATTATTTTCTACTCTAAATTGTATTAATTTACAAAATTTCTGGAATGTCGAGTCAAGAAAATGAAGCTCAAGATCGTGGTGTGAAAATAAAATCAAAAAAATTGAGACCCCTTCGCGTTATAATAATTGAACCCGGCGATGTTTATTATAAATCTGTATGCTATAGTATAGCAGTGGGAATCTCTCAGGTCATGCTAGGAGCTACTCTGATGACGGTGCTCATATATTCTATCATGAAAAATGATCCACATGTAGCTCTAACTGCAATCGCTGTAAGTATAACAGGTCACAGATAACAAGATATTTCGAAACAGTTTTTTCATGTTACTTGAATAGGCACAGGTAATTGAGTGATCAAATATCGATAATAGAGTGACGATGGTCCAGATAGCCCGGCTTCTTGAGCTCTTGGTTCGGTCCGGAGGTGCCTTTAAATGGATTTTCCTAAATGCACGAGATTATCCCATTGCACATCGGTGGAAACATCGTGAGGAAACCTGCATGTCTGATTGAAAGTCTTTGAAAGTGTGAAGAACCGGCATTGAGCCAGCAAATCGGTGAACTATGGCCGTCCTCGCCTGATTTTGAGGAGACCTCGGCAGTGGGTCATACACGATACTTCACTATTTTTAAATCAAATATTTTGTTTTAAATAATCATAGCAATGAAAATAACACAAACTTTAAATCCTTTTTATTCTCTCTGACTTTATATGCTTATGCTTTATGCCACAGTACCATTTCTTCTCCGGGGAAGCGATATTGAGTCTGAATTATGCGAATGGCTGGTCAACCTCAATGCGGCTAAAGCACAGATTGTTTGCGCATGTGTGTTTACAAACATGCGGTATTATTTGTGGAATAATCGGGACAGTGCTCATTATTGTAGAAAAAGGATTCTCAGTTACCGCCCATGGGTTAGCTGGTGAGATTAGAATTATTTCTATATTATATAACTTTGAGTAGTCCACCCGTTCTTTGAAAAATAATTTTACGTGAACTATATATTTGAGTTTAAAATCAAATTTTTTGACGGCTGATCGAGAGGTCCAGTGTATGACCTGTGTAGTTTATCATCATAATCATCAGCCTTTATCCGACCACCATTCATCGGTCGAATAAAGGCTGATGATTATAGCGTTGCCAGGCGTCCGAATAAAGCCGCACATAGGCTATTCGATTGCATGTCCGGCCAAAATAAACGTCCGGCTTTTGTTAGGTTTTTTACACTTTGTAAACGAGCGATACAAAAATTAGTCTAAGGCTAAGTCTGACTTGGCTTTCGATGTTATCTATTAGTTCACTAGAATTTAACAAAATGTATGATAATAATAAAAGAGCTTGATTTTATATACAATCTTTGTCATATTGTAAAATACTGAGACAAAATCCTCAATAATGTTGGGTGTCCGGTCGATCTACTCAGATGTCCGGTCAAGCTGGCTGGACTGTCCGGTTATTAGGTTTGGCGTTTTGGCAACCCTAGCTGAACATTGGCCTATGTTCTCCATCTTAATAATATTATGTTCCCTCAATGAATATATATTTTATTGTATTTGTTTTATTTTATACAATCGAATCTACATAATATTAGCACATTATTACGTTATTATTGTTATTTTGTTTGTTGTTCTTTTCCGCAAAAACTACTGAATGGATTTTGATAAGAGTTAAAAATATTGCTTATATACATAATAGCTAGCACATTTTACGCTTTTTGTATCTTTCATCATCCTAACGTGCTGTGTTAATTTTGAAACTGTATACTTCTTTTTCAGGGTTCATTACAACTATACTAATGTGTATCACATTTTTCATGGGGCCTTGTTCTTTATTTGGAAAGAAGAATATGAAAATATTGCACACTACGTTTGGAATACCCGCATTTATCTTGTCTTCTATATGTTTCTGTTTTGGCATATTTACATCAGCTTTCCAAGATTGGACGCATCCGTCTGTAGTCTATGTTTTGACCAGTTTTATAATTTTTTATACAGTTTGTATTTTAATCATGTGTTTTATAAAATATTCGATGAGGATCAAATGATAATTTCTTTATTTATTTTTATTTAAAATAAAGTATAATCGAAACAAGATTAATCATTTACCATCAAGTGCTTATGATTTTTAGACTGCATACTTACAGGCCTTGTCGTGGCGGTTGGGCTCAGTAGCCTAGGGTAAACCCAGCGCCTTGGGCGAAGCGAAAGGCTACTCTTTGTTCCCCTCCTATAAGAAGAGGAGGCAAAAGAGCAGGGGGCAACGGCCGAGAATGGGAATCTCGACTCATTGTACTGTCTCAACGTTGGAAGGGGTTGTTCTGTGCTGCGGGGCAAACTCTCTGTGAAGATGGCATCAGCCCCTGAAGGACTGACTAGCCGTCGAGATGTCCTGTTGCTAACAGATCCGGGGCACCTCACCAAAGGCGGCACTGGTGGCACTCGCCGGGTTTTAGTGTTTAGAGCTGCGTCCACTTACCAGCTTTCGGGCGCAGCGAGTTCCACATACCCACCTGCGGAGACCCACTCATCCACGGGATGCCTATATGCCTATATGCCTACGCATTTCCCGGCGTTAAAGAAAAAAAAACGCACAACCATAACCGGTCAAAAATGAGGTGCTCGAACTTACAGGACATACCACTGAGTTGTGGTTTAAGTCATGATGATTAAGACATAAAACTGATATTGTTGGTAAAAATTTCATGGCCAAAAATCGGTTCGACCTTCACTGACTGGCCATGCAGCTTGTAACATGATGTATCATTGTTACACCGCGTTTCATCACGATTTGTCCTCTTGTATCACATCATCGACTATACATACGTCATATTCAAAAACGTTTTTATCACATTTTTTTATCGTTATCACGAATACGTGAGAAATAATATTCGATATTGCTTCATGTTATGGTTAGTGACATTCAAATAAATAATAGCAGTTGGTGAACTAGTAACCAGTAGTGATAGTTGGGTACTGTTGATTGTAAGCATGGAAGCAACATCTGAAGAAACACCTTTGCTGAGTGCTAGTGCTGGAGACAGTTCTAATAGCCTCAATTATACGTGGAAAGTGTTAAGGGGGTGTTTGAATACGCTAGTGCACTCCTTAATTGCTGTGAATGTGTTTGTGACTTTGTGTTTCGCGTTCAAATCATTTCCAACTACACCGTTCCAACTTCACGTCGGTTTGTCTGTGATTGGTGTAAGTATAATGCTCTTTTAACTCTGGCCGTATACGTTTGGAATCCGTATTCGATTTCCAAATTTGTTTTCCGCGTTTGGAAATACGAATGCGTCAAATACATATGAAAATCCTTGACGTCTGTTTTTGTTCCTGTTGTGGCTGATGAAATATTTCAGCTGCTAATACGCGACGCGAAATTTAAGATAGCATACACACAAGCATACAACTTCCGAGGCTAGGTACTCAGGTATACCGCTTGGGCCTCGGGGTTGTGAGCGACGTCGATCCCTACCATGTGTTGGATTCGAAATCGCTCATACTCACGCGATTAGGTTCGGATCCGATACGAGTCGAAACCAATCCAGACCGTGAAAACACCAGTTGCAATTCGCTATCGGTCGATTGCTCGTGTTCCACGCACAACCCACCTCCCCCGTCGGAGGGGGAGGGGAGAGCCGGCCCATCTACTAATAGTATAACTTCAGCCCTAAAAAACGTAAAGTCTAAAGGCCATTAGGCCTAAACGTTGTCGAAAAACCTTTCGAAAAAACCGGTTTTATTCCGCATCGAATTCAATCATTCTACCATAGTGAAAGCGAAAAACGAATTCGGAAATCGAGTACAGATTCCGAACGTATGCGGGGAGGCTAATAGTTTGTTGATTAAGATACAAGTTTGGTGCCTAGTTATCAACATAATTATCTGCGAAATATAGTCTTGAAGATATTATGTTAATAATTGTTGAAACTTCCTTAGTTACCTTGTTTCGTGAGAAATAAAGATTTATTAATACTAGGAAATTATTATCTTTTATTCACAGTCTCTGAATTTAATCTGCCATCTAAATTTTGTAATTATGTTTATAGAATCTGAGAAAAGTATTATATACCGAGCATAGTCTGGACCTAGACTAAGCTGATGAGTATGTTTGTTTGAACGCGTTAATCTTAGGAACTATGGTCGGATTTGCAAGATTCTTTCAGTGTTAGATAGCCTATTTATCAAGGAAGGTTATTCTATATCATCCCGTTAACATCCCGTTGTAAATCTTAGTTAACGCATGCGAAGCTGCGTGCAACAGCTTGTTGATCATATGCCTTATCTAATGCCATTCTATTGTTAGCAAAATGTGCAAATATGCACGTACTATTTATCTAAAGGCAAATTGATTTACCACTCACAGTGAATGGTGATATCGCTTGTGTGTATGATCGGTTTGCTCTTAATTTGTACTGCACTTGAGATGGAATAAGTGATTTATGATTAAGTCTGAGCGTTTTTATTATTTCACGTCGGCGTTATATATGATAAGATGTAGTACTATGCTGCTTTGTAACCAAGTTGGGCCGGCACGACTGGGATGGTACCTCTCGTTTACACGACACCGGCGTAAAGTGACAGCTATGCTGTCGTGTTTCGTGCTTTTTCTGAGTTTCCAGTGACCAATTGGATGATAGAGGAAATAATCGTTTGTCTCCCTATGCTATAAAATAAATATTAGTTTTATCAACATTATCATCAGTCAATTGGTAAAATACCTTAATAAATACTCTCTCACTCTTCTGAGTAGCGCGTGATACACCGCGCTCCCCGCGGGGTACGGAGGGGGCGTCCCCCTTTCGAATATTTTTTAGGTCATCCACTTGCTCACCTACCCACAGATTGAGATTAAAGGCTATCAGACCTAAAAGTCTAGACCATATCTGAACAAATATGAGTTGATTTGCTTTCAACCTATATAGGTAATATGTTATTCAGTGGTATAGTTTACCTGGTGAAAGAAGGATGAGTAGTTTTTCGGATTGCCTTCAACATACAGAGTAAATGTTGTATTTATTGAATAATTAAAATCTAGGGTTACATTTGTAGTATAAAAATAGGACTGTAAAAATGTATCTAAAATATTTGCCCCTAAGTTTTTTTTGTTTTTCTTATGGTCTAAGAGCCGTGGAAGATCGTCTTTCACCGATCTGATAACCACATGAGAATGAATGGAACCACATGAGACGTATTTTTTAACAAATATTTTGTATAAACAATAGTGCCTATAATTAGTTGCCTATCCAAAAGTGCTCATGGCTATTTTTTAGACTTTCAATCTTATCAGGCATCAGGCAGATCCTCACGATGTTTTCCTTCACCGGTGAGCGTGTAAGGGTTCACTTAGAAATTTAGAAAAAACATTTCAAGGGCACCACAGGGAGTTGGATTGATCCCGGACACTCGTGCTTTAAAGGCCGAGCCGATGCCCACTGGGCCGTCGCTCAACATACATAATATCATTAAAATATGCAATTATGTAGTACTACATTTCATTCAAGACTGACAAGAATGTATTGAATTAATATCATTAGCACAATTTTATTATATTAAGCGCCTATTTTTTTAAATTTTCGCAATCAAAAAGTTATTGCTCTTTAAAATTTTTCTTTTGTAGTATATAAAAAACAAAACTGTATTATATAGTGTATGCACTATATAATACAGTATGCATATATCTCGCTCACCCTTTCTCCGCTTTAGGCATAAGCAGAATAAAATTCAACGCATTAACTTCAGCTACTGCAAAGTTGGGAACATGACAAAAACTTGAATGAATTATTCCAGTACCAGCTGCTGATGTCTCACGGGATATTATCGCTGGCGAACTACAACGGCTGGTCCTCAAGTTTGACTCACGCACACCGCCGAAGAAGTCACTGGGTTTTGCAGCTGGTGGGTTCGATATGTGCTCTGGTTGGCTCAGTAATTATGATGAGGCAAAAGACTGTCAACTTTAACACGATACATGGGAAATTAGGTGAGGCATTTTTGGACTTATTTAATGAAATTGATACGGCTGTATCGGCGTTAATCGATAGGGACCTGTTCAGCAGAGGACGGATTTTAGCTTCATAATTTTTCGAGAAAGATCCTTAGCATTGAAAAATAATCAATCTGCTGACGTAATTCAGTTCAAATTCGTTGATAATTTTTGACAAACCAAATTAAAATGTAGGTATTTGAAATATTATATCATAACTATCTTATCTGATTAGACCTAATATTATCAATGAGTTACGGCTGATTTGTTGACATGCTTGAAATATATTTTTTGATTATTTTAAAACTAATCTAAACAACGTTACAGTAAAGAATAATAATAAGTTGTATAATCGATCATTTATACTTAGACTAATCGTCATCATGATCGTTGATGGCTTGTTTTCAGGGCCTTTTTGGGCTGCTGGGTCCCGAGTATTACAATATAGAGAGAGTAAAACAATATTAAATATAATAGTTAAAAAAAGTATCAACCCTTATATGTCCCACGGCTGGGCACGGGTCTCCTCCTCGAAATCAGGCGAGGAGGGTAATGGGCTAATAGTTCACCGCGCTGGCCCAGTGCGGGTTGGTGAACTTCACATACCTTCAAAGACTTTCAATGTCATCAGGCATGCAGGTTTCCTCACGATGTTTTCCTTCACCGGTGAGCGAACGATGGTCTCGCGTGCACTTAGAAATTTAGAAAAACCCATTTCAAGGCACACATGGACGGGTCAGGATCGAACCCGGAACCCGAGTCTGTCCACCACTGGACCACCGTCGCTATAAAAGTAAAAAGTATCGAAAATAAAAATTATTTTGGCAACCCTGAAATTAATAGTTTTAAATTAACATGTTACAATGGAAATTAGTTCTGAATTCAAAATTATAATTAGTGTGAGACTGCAAGTAGCCCAGGGCCTTCAAATTCACTGGACACTCCTGCTTTTTATGGATTAGTGGTGGATATTTTAATGCGCTTAAACGATCGATACTTCAAAGTAGACATTTTAAAGCAATATTGCAAAGAGTTGATGAAACCTAGAATGTACTTTCAATCAAGACGATCTAAAAACGAGGAATTTTGACTTTCGAGGATACTGATCCTCATGTTACTAGTACTGACTAGTAACATGAACGACGATGGTCCAGTGGGTATGGACTTGGCCTTTTCGGGTTTCGGGTTCGTTTCGGGTTTGTTTCGGGTTCGATCCTGACCCCCCATGTGCCTTGAAATGGGTTTTTTCTAAATTTCTAAGTGTGCCATAAACACGAAAGCGAAGACCATCGCTCTACCGATGATGAAAAACATCATGAGGAAACCTGCATGAGATTAAAAGTCTTTGAAGGTATGTGAAGTTCACGAAGAAGCCCATTACTCTCCTCGCCTGATTTCGAAAGCCCGTGCCTAGCAGTAGGACATATAATATGGGTTGATAGATATACTTTACTAGTAACATTAATTACGTAAAAATAAATAGGGTGTGGGCGACGCGGGCCATCTGGTGGCGCGGTTGTCTATTTTTTATTCAAGTAACATAAAAAAATCTAATAGTATGTTTTATTTCCAGCCTTGGCGGCGCTCATTTTCACCTGCATAAGTCTACTTAATGGAGTTTGTTCGCTGTATAGATTCGGAATGCCCCGTGTTCCTGCAAAGGCTATAAAGATCGGCCATTTAGCTATAGGCACAGTGGCATTCACTCTATCATCGGTGTGCCTTTCTTATGGATTCCTAAAAAAATCTTTTCTGGAATGGACATCGAGTGAATTCTCATACATAATGATTAGTATAACTTGTATTTATTCTGTGATCATTATAAGCCGCCCATGTTATATTGTCGCGGAAAAGGTATATCAATATGCTAAACATAAGACATGTTAAGTTTTAAGATAGTTTTGAGCTATATGCTCCTAGGGACTGTTCATATAAAGCTTACAACATGTGAGATTGTAAATAGATAGAAGAAGGAGATATTTTATAATTTAAGAATCATGTACTCTTAGCTTCTTCCCATTGACCATATTAGCACTTTATGCATTGACATGAGCTGACAGGATATTAGAGTAGTAGGGTCGGTGCAAACGGGCCATCTGCCACGGCCTCTGATGGCCAGCAACAGCGACTTAACACACAGCCTCTAGCCGGTGGCAGATACTCGTTATAGCAGCAGCAGTGTAATATATGAAAAAGTATGAAAGTCGCTGTCGCTAGTCACTAGTGGTTGTGATTGTGGCCTGTTTGCGCCGTGCCTTAGTTAGATTTATCAAGATATGCATAAAATGAAAGATTTATATTATGTATTTGCATAACGTATGAAAGTACTAATATTTCTAACACCCATATTCAAAAACAATATTTCACAGTATTCCCGAACGCCTATATAGGATTCAAACCAATTCATAGACAATACAGGAGGCCTAGCCAAAATGCCATTAAGAAAGCGTTAGCGAAGTTCGAAAATGATAAAATGTATAGGATGGACCACGTGATTAAGCGCGGCCTTATGTCAACCCCATACATTTTATCATTTTCGAACTTCGCTAACGCTTTCTTAATGGCATTTTGGCGAGGCCCCCTTAAATGAAATCCGCAACTGTGCGTCTATCAAATCCGTATAACCCGACTATGACTATTGATATCAGGAGCGCATAGATAGAGGCGTTCTTTGCATAGTATTGTTTCATTATTTACTGTGACACCTCAAAGTATTCTTTGAGAATACGGGTGTAAGATATTTAATTTTAAAATTAGACATCTCTATCTATTTATAAATAGAAAGTTCTTTCAAAATAAGTATTTGTGAAACTATCACGAGTGAATTTTATTTTATAATGTTTGTATAAATCTTTTGATCTCATTGTATTCTTGCGTCTATTAGAAGGTATATTTTCTGTAATAGTTATAAGTATTTTTATATCTATTATTAATATTCACATAATAATTATAATGAAATGTTGAATTATAAATATTTAATTTAATACTAATTACTTTATAAAATATAATATAAGAGGTGAACCATCATCATCATTACCCTTCATCCGTCCACTGCTGAACATAGGCCTACCTCAATGAACGCCAAGACGACTGATTCGTTTTACAATGTTCGGTGGTCGTAATGGTTTGTCTACAGGATGTTGAATCGTTGTAACGATGTTGTTTCTTCGTCTAACTACACTGATGTATAATCATATTAAACATTGTTACGTACCTACTTGTATATTAAAAAAAAGTAAAGTAACAACCCTTATATGTCCCACTGCTGGGCACGGGTCTCCTCCTCGAAATCAGGCGAGGAGGGTAATGGGCCAATAGTCCACCGCGCTGGCCCAGTGCGGGTTGGTGAACTTCACATACCTTCAAAGACTTTCAATCTCATCAGGCGTGCAGGTTTCCTCACGATGTTTTCCTTCACCGGTGAGCGAACGATGGTCTCGTGTGCGCTTAGAAATTTAGAAAAACACATTTCAAGGCACACACGGACGGGTCAGGATCGAACCCGGAACCCTCGCATAAAAGGCCGAGCCCTTCCACCACTGGACCACCGTCGCTTAATTGTATATATCGATGTTTTATTTTGAATAACTTAAAAAAACTACTTTAAAAAATATATGTATATTATGTTAATCAATATTTTGCGAATCAATTATAATATTATATATAAATAAATTGAAGTGAAGTCAGATCAACCCTTATATTATATCTGCCACTGCTAGGCACAATATCATAGAAATCAGTTGAGGAGGGTTAGGCTGCCTATAGTTGACTGATGAGCTGGCCCAATGCGGGTTAATGAACTTTAGAGACGTTCATGCAAGTTTCATTACGATGCATCCTTAACGAGGACCAAGCACATCATTTATGTGTTAAGAGAGCACTAAGAAAGGATTCTTAGCAATTTAACCTTTAAGGACGTTAAATGAGGAGGCGGGAAGAGAAGCTTATATGGAAGAAAGCGAACTAAAGTACACGGGGACAAAGTCGCGGGCATATGCTAGTAGCAAATATTTACCAAAGGGTTATCGTTCAAATTGTTATCGCGGGTAAAAACCATTTATCTCTTGTAATCTGAGAGCACGACATATGTGGCATTCGATATGTTTTATTGAATCTTGATATACATAGTTGTTTCATCCAACTTCGCTTGCGTCTCAAAATCGACCGCACACACTATAATTTATGGATCGTTAAAACAATCAGAGAAGCACTACTAGGACTTTTAACCAAATCATAGTCAAAATATTATGTAAAGTCATTGACAAAAATTCTTTGATGAAGCAAAAGAAGAGTTAGTAATGACTTATTAATTAGTTAGTAATCCGAGTTATAATCGGCATTTTACTATGACACCGACATGTTTGCTGTCTGTAATGTAATGTGAATGTTCGTATGTTGTCGTAAAATATAAAAAGCAAAGTGGTTATTATCAGTTTATGATAGTTATATTTCCATAAAACATAATATAGCAAGTTGAATAAAATTATATAAATTGCTTACTATGCCATGTTTGTAAGGCAATCTGTAATATTATTGTTATTATATCTGGTAACAATTTGCTTTAATAAACCATTACTTCATAATTACTGTAGTTTTTATATTTTTTATGTTAGATAAGAAATCTGGCAGACGTGCCATCATGGTAAGTGGTAAACGTCGACCATGTATATAAACTAGTTTACCTGGAACTATGCCTGGCGATTCGTATATCCCCACCATAGCCAGGCTAGGGTGAGCCAGCACCTTGGGCGAAGCCAAATGAGTCGAGGGGGCTCTTAGTATCCCTCTTATAAGAAGACAAAAGAGCAGGGAGCGAGGGGTGAGGACGGGAACCTCACCTAATCGTACTGTCCCGACGTTGGGAGTGGTTGTTCTGTGCGGTCCAACTCCTCTGCGGAGGTGGCGTCGCGTCGGTCCCCTGAGAGACTGACTAGCCGTCGAGGTTTTCTTATGTTTACGCGAATTTCACTCATTATAATGAAACAACTTTTACGGATTTCATCATGGATGGTCACGGGAGGACTGAGTCCTCCCGTGACCATGGTCGCTGTAAAGTGTCCGAAACGTCGGGATTGTAAAAAACTAAATAAACCGCGATAAAATCCGTAAAAGTTGTTTCATTATAATAGCCGTCGAGGTGCTCTGTTGCTAGCAGATCCGGGGCACCTCACCAAAGGTGGCCTTGGTGGCACTTCCCGGGTCTTAGTGGATAGAGCTGCGTCTACTTACCATCTTCCGGGCGCAGCGAGTCCCACATACCCGCCTGGGGAGACCCACTCCCCAGCGGGATACCTCAGTGCATTTCCCGGCGTAATAGAAAAAAAAGACGATTCATATATTATGTATTGCCTATCCTAAGATGTGAGATGGTTTTTCTTTATCATCAAAACCATCATCATCATCATTATCATTGTTGAGTTTCAAATTATTCTCCAAAGTCGAGGGTAGTTAAATAAAAAACTTGCATTATGCTTGTCACCTGTCGACGTCCCTCCTTACATACATGTGTAACACTCTGCCTTTCTTCCGCCAGCCATCAACAAGTATATACGCTTTTTCGCTAACTGTTAAACTGTAAACTAAGCTATAGGCCTATCAAAGCTTTGAACGCGATCGTGTGTGTGGGTGTGTGTGTGTGTGTGTGTGTTTGCCGCATATCTACAGACTTTTAGAAGATTAAACGAGGGGGTTCGAGAGCTGCTGGCAGCCCTGGAAGAAGAGCAAGAATACACCAGGTCAGTCACGCATTTCCTATTCCTGCCTCCTGTACATCGACCTTAAGTCTGTCCTATATATTATTGTACAAGCTAATGCAAGTCAATTTTATATATTTATAACAAACGCAAAAATACAATCCACTCTCTCATTTTACTTTTCCGTATTAATTTTATAAAGTGAAACTGGATTATCTTCCTTCTATATTATCTGGCCTCACGAGCTAACGAGGAAAGATATTTCTCCCGCACCCCGCCGATAGAAATAGTAGAGATAAGGCACCTCCTATCATCATAAGCCTTTATCCGTCCACTGCTGAACATAGGCCTCCCTCAATGAACGCCAAGACGACAGATCCCTTGCTACTCGCATCCAACACGGATTTTCTTACTACCAGTAATTACACCGTGTGTCTTGACGCACACTCTTCTCTCCGAAATATAGCAAAGCTGTATCAGAAGAAAAACATCATGATGGTGGTACCCATGCAGCTGGCAGCGTGGCACAACGCATCTCTCCCACCATTTTTATGATTTTGTAAAGATATATTTCCTTATAATCGACGTGACGACATGTGGTTCAATGGTTAGTGCGTTGGCGCTCAAACCGAATGATAAATCCAAACCAGTCTAGTATCCACTTGACTACATATTTCGTCAAAATCGATAATAACATGACCTTAGATCATTAATACAATCAAAACTACAATCAAAACAAAAAGAACTGGCCAACATTTTCAAACATGTGTTCGTAATTAGTGATACCAGCTACTACAGTTCTCCCATAAATCACATATTAATAAAATAATATGAGTATTATAGATGGTTATCATTACATTAAAACAATAATGCGTCGCAATTCATGCGTATTTGATCACAGCGGGACGGATACTAAACACGGAGAAAGCATTTAGAGGCCAACCGTTGGACGCTATTTTCTTGGATGTGTCCGCGCGACACTCTATCTAGACATATTATTGATCTAAGAATATGACATTAATACGCACGAAAAAATTATATAAGTATAAAAGATAATATTGATCTAAAAATGCCTATATTAATCACAACAGAAGACAGTCGCAATAAAATAAGATGGTCCTTGGTCCGCTGAATTTAGTAGTGTGTCACATATATCAAGAGATACACACATTTGAAACATTAGCGGAACAATACTCTATTTCTGAATGTGCGTATCGAGGGCCATTACTCTTCGCCGTAGTTTCCTTAACGTTGAGATGCCATAAAGATAAGCGCGCACACCAAGTCCCTATCTGTTGTGATCGCTTACCTGTTTCAGAATCTATGAAACGTATTTAATAGTAATGGCGGATGAGACAAACCTTCTGATTTAGGGGTCTTTAAATATTGTTAAGACTCTCAACAGTGAATATCTAGGGGCCTAGCCAAAATGCCATTATGAAAGCGTTAGCGAAGTTCGAAATATGTCGGTAATTCGAAATTCGAATTTTAAATGTTTAAATCCAGTGATGGTAGATATTGGTGACTGTGTACTGCTCGCTGAGCTGTCGAACGCTAAAGACATTATCGAAGAGACGCACGTGCTCCATATTGTCGCTTTCGAATTCGAATCCTGTCGAATTATCGTTTATATACATCATCAAGAATCATAAACTCAGTGCGTGTGCGAAAAGTGCGTTAATCCAGGACATTGTCGGATTTGTCGGCGCCGATATCTACAGCAGCTAAGCAGAGACGCTGGTGAGTCGGTTGCATGGTTTTCCAATCATCTATTTGTCACTGGATAGCATTCGTATCAATGATGATCGATGATCGATGAAGCTGAAGGGCCTTAAAGTCGACAACAAAGGTTCATTCGAAAAAAAGCATTGACTCTCTTCACATAACGCTTTTGTCCCACCGGTAATTATTAAAAAAAAAACAATTTAATTGCATCAAAAATAATTATAATATATTGTACGTTTTTAAAATGTCTTACGCCAAGACCTGGATATTAATAAAAATTTATGGAGAAACGAACGTCAGTTTTTATCATATAATGGCATCAAATCACCTTTTCTGGAAAGATCCACATAATTATAACATTATACGGAGCAACCTAATCCCTTTGAAGAGAATTCTTTAAAGGACGAGTGTCATTAATTGACTGAATAATTAAGTCATATCTTAATTCTCCTCACAAGATGCAAATTTTAAGACCCTATGAATTAATCTTACTGGTGCATTTTTTATTTTAATTTATAAGCACCTCGCTCCCCATAAGATTTTATTATATCGACATATTAAAAGGTTTTGGCTTAGGAGTATTATTATTATCTACGCGCTCCTCGTGTCAATAGTTTGGATACAACAGTTGCACAGTGGCGGTGTAGTTCTTTGCATAGTGTTGTTTCACTAGCTAGCTGACTACGCCTCTTGAATACTGGTGTCACATTATATAAGTGGTTCGCCCGTGTCTTCGTTTGTACGTCACTATGTCACGGAAATCGCAATTTTTTCGAGTAAAAAAAAATGTACGTGCTATGCTGACTCAAAATAATCATTCAGATCCGATCAGCTGTATTGACGTGATCCTAACTCATCCATGTAGTAACTGAGGCTACAAAAATAATCATCAGAATTCCGGATCCTGGTGTAAATCTAGTTTATATTAAGAAAAAAAAAAGGATATATTAATGAAACAAATACATAATATTCATTTATATTTATAAAAGTGTACACACGAAAATAGCATTATCATTGTATTTTTTGATATACTCACAAATAGCAGTCTTAAATCGAAATAACTAACTAAAATTCACTTATAAATCTTTACGCCTATGTCAGTTAGGAAAAAGTAAAAAGTGACAACGTCAATTAATTATATTGGATATTAATATTTTACCTGTAAAGTGAATATTTTACAATTAAATAGTGAACTTCTTATTAAAAATGAGTGTCCCACTACCCGGGGGGACGCGCCCCCGGGATGGTGAAATAAAAGAGACTTTTGAAAATAACGAAGAAATAAATTGTGACAACATGGACGGAATAAGTGATTGCGATATGGACGCTATTAGTGATGTAGAAAATCCTCAGGACAATGAGAAAGAACAATTAGTGTATACGTTAGAACGGGACCTTGCCGATTTTAACAGCAATCCCGAAAAATCTATCAAATGTGTCAAGTGCTCCGGTGAAGTGCCCTTCAGCCTCACGATATGGGGGCTGGAGCAAATGAACACAAAATGTTTTAACTGTGAAAAATGTGGGCAAAAATATGCCATTAAAATCAGTGTAATTTCGAAGGTAGGACTCGAGAACAATCTCCTCAGACCTCTACTGAAAGTGAAGACAGTGTTTTGCTTTGCCGAGAACTGTGCAAAGCCCATAAGAAAGTGCCAAAAATGCGGGACCGCGAGGTCCATAGACATTGTACCGACTAGTGAAATGGTGATGGAAGAGTGGTTTGTGTGTCCCAGTTGTAGGCATAACCAGTGTCATCACATTAAACATTCAGAAAGTGAAAACTACGAAACCTTCGGTCTAACAGGCAAAAAACGAAGGAAGAAGAACAAAGGAAAAAAGAACAAAGAAGTCACTGTGCAACAAGTAAGTGCCACGTCATCGGCCCGCCATCGCGGCGCCGACGTTGCGAGCTCGAGCAAAGTAACGTCAATGCCGACGCGCGGAGCCAGCGCCCCTACCAGCAAGACGACGAATCACCCAACCCCCGCTAAAGCGGCAACAGCGGGCAATCAACTGATGACACAATACCTGGCGCCGAGTCACCAGGCGAGCATGAATGCAAAGGAGGTCGCGAGCGGCGTGAATCATAAGCGCTTAGCGACTAAACGGAGTGAACGCGAAGTAATAACGACGCAAAACAGATTCGAGATATTAAGCCGTGATTCAACTCCAGCTCGTTCTCAAGATAGAACAACGAAGATACCAAGCCGTGACTCAACCCCGGCTCGTTCCCAAGATAGAACGATGAAGCGAAAGAGAGAAGGGTCACCACCGGAGACCCCCCAAAAGATAAGAATCCCTAACAAGCCGATGCAGAGAATTCCTCGCATCCTAATTAGGGACCCCAATTTTATAGCCAATAAAGAGATAATGCGAAAACTGCAATCCATCGCTAAGGAGTATAAAGCCTCCCTTGTGACTAACAGTAAACAAATTGGTATCGGTGCCCTGACATCGGAAGACAGGTCATCAATCCTGAACAGACTGGAAGAACTGAAAGCCGAGCGTATCATAGCACCGAAACCAAAGGCTGAACGTAATAATGCCACCAAAGTGGTCATTAAAAATAATGTCTACGATTACACACCGCAGGAGATCGCCGATGAGGTACAAGACTGCATCGGCCTCAAACCTGATGGCGTTAAACTGATCGGCAAATCTGGACGGGTCACGCTGCTGACCTTCAATAAAAAGTACACGGTTCGCGAAATTATCAGCAGACTTAAGACGAGTTCGAGGAAGTTTTTCTCGGCGCCAAAAATCAACGCTGAGCCCTACAGAGAAAACCCTCTGCACATCACTCAGTGTAAGAGGTGTTACCAGTTTGACCACACGAAGCAATCCTGCTATGGTAGACAGGCGACACCTACCATTCAGAAGACCATGAAAGAAGGAAACATCATTGAAGTCTGCTTGAACTGTGAGAACGAAGGCCATGCAGCAAATGAACCTAAGTGCCCGCTTTTCGCAAGGCAGATAAGGCTCAGACAAGATCAGCTTAATGCGAAAAAACAAAAGAACGAGGAAAGATCCAGATTGGTAGCTGAAAGAGCGAAAGTGAGACCACGGGTTTCCTTCGCCGATGCAGTCAGGCGAGATTTTCCACCGCTACCTGGACAACACCACGCACAACAAGACCACTCATACCTGGGCGTTCCCACCGAGGGATACGAAGCCACTGGACAAGTGTCAAACCACTACTCGAATGAGATCACTGGAATCAATAAGGCAATTATGGATCTACAGATGCAAAACACACAAATCCTACAGACACTTCAATGGGTGATACAACGACTACAGTAACTCAAAGAAAGCTAAAAATCATCCAATGGAACGCCCAGGGGATGAGCCGCAAATTTAAAGAAGTCACATCATTCGTAGGGAAGTATTCTCCAGATATTTTCGTAGCCAACGAGTGCAAAATTAACTTCTCTCAGAAACGGTACAACATCCTTGGCTACGATAAAATATATCACGCAGCTAGAGATCACTGGACGACGGCGATGTACGTCAAGCAGGGTCTAAGATGGATAGAAACAGGCACGATTCCGGGCAGAGATGACGAGGAAAGGACTATCGAGGGCGTCTCGATCAAGCTTTTCACCAACGTCACCACTGGCGAGTATATCAAAATCAAGGGGATTTATTGCCCGCCTCAGGCAGAGTTACAGCGTAACGCCAGAGATGAGCTTGAAGACCTCCTAACGGACGAAGCCTCAATCATCATCGGAGACATCAATGCCCGGATGAGGATCCTAAACCACAACAGGGATATGGGCTTTGGCATCATTTTGAGGGACGCGCTCAACGACAACCGATGCCAAATAGTCCACTGCGGTAAGCCATCTAGACCCTGTTCAGCTGGCAACGGAATTCTAGATATCGCCGTCATCACCCAGATGGATCTGAGAACATCGGCGAGGCAGCTCGAAGACCTCGGCTCCGACCACATGCCCTGGCTCCTTGAAGTACACCTCGAATGTGATCGGGCTGTGAGACAAGTTAGGAACATGAAAAAGATATACGCCGATGAACGAGGGCCAACAAAATTCAGAGAAACGCTGTCGCAGGAACTGGAGAATCTTCCCTACGACATCTATTCGGATCAAGAATGCGAAAACTACGTGGAAGGACTGGAAACAGCGATCACCCGAACGCTGGACAGACTGACACCGCTACACGTGCCCAAATCAAAGGACTCACTACCGGACGATATCTTGGACTTGCTTAAATGCCGAAATGAGCTGAGGAAGCTCGACTTTCAGAGCCGACACCTTGGTAGACAGATAAGTACATACGTAAGACGCTGCTACCAGGCTGTCAAGCATGAATGCCAAAGAAGGTTAACCGAACATAGCGAAAACAAATGGAAGAAATTCGTAGATAGCAAAGAAGATAACTCATCAAAGATGTGGCGCATCCAGCGGAACATCAAACGTCCAATAGCACGACTACCCAAGATCAATGGCTGTGATACTGAATTACAAACTGTGGACAGTCTGCTGGATGCAGCCATCGTCAAGGAGGCGAACATCAGCCCTGAAGACGAAGGCTCTGAAAGTCGAACACCGTACAGACCACTCGACCTTTCAAGCAAGGACGAGATAAAATTGATGTTGTCCCAATTTAAAAACAATAAAGCGCCCGGCCCGGACAACATTAAGGCCGACGCGCTAAAACTCGGTGGGGAGGTCTTTACGGAGGCCTTCCTACCGATCATTAATTATATATTGTCAACAGGTTACTTTCCGGACAGGTGGAAGCTGGGGACCTGTGTCTTCCTCCACAAGCCCGGGAAGGACTTCAGAGAAGCAACATCGTACCGGCCCATAACACTGCTAAACATAATGGGAAAACTAGCTGAGAAGATCATGATGGACAGACTCAGGCCCACGGTGCAAGCACTGCTGCCGCACTTCCAGCATGGCTTCACCAGACAAAGAGGTACTGGCACCCAGATACTCAGAACAGGTAACATAATCTGCAAAGCTCTCGAAAATGGAGAGAGTGTTGCGATGATTTCGACGGACCTCTCGAAGGCTTTTGATTCAATTAACCACAGAGGCTTAGTCAAAAAATTACAAGATGGCAATATGCCAAACAATATGATCAAACTTATCGAAAACTACCTCGAGAATCGGAAGCTTCAGGGACGGTTCCGAACAACGGTCTCCCCAGCAAAACAGCAACCACACGGGGTCCCACAGGGGTCGATCCTGGGCCCGGTCATCTTCAACCTTTACGTCCACGACATATGGAACCAAAGGGAGAGGATTGCCGGCTTAAAATTATCACAGTATGCGGACGACCTCTGTATATTGAACACATCTAGGAATCCGGACTTTGCGACCAGACGGGCTGAATGGGCCCTAGAAACTATCACGAACTGGTACAATCGGTGGGGACTAAAATGTAACGTCTCAAAAACCGAGTGTATCATGTTCACCACTAAGCGGAAATTCAGACCCTATGTCAGAATAAATGATGAGAGAATCCCTTATAAAAATAAGATAAAGTATCTGGGTGTCATCATGGACAAGCGATTGTCCATGAACGAACATACGAAATACGTGGTCAAAAAATTAAAAATGGTGAGAGCCATGCTGGCCCCTCTTATAGGCTACTATGCCAAAACTTCACTAGACACCAAGTTACAGATTATACAAGCGGCAGTGCTACCGGTCCTGGACTATGGCGTAGTGCAGCTGCTAACGAGGTATTCCAAGTCTAACCTGCTCAAGATTGAGAGGCAGTATAGGATGGCACTGAAAGCTGCGGGACAAATGCCAATCGAGATTCCCACCGACATAGTCTGGGAAATGACCGATATCGAGGCCTGGCACCTGCGAATTCATGATCTTCACAAGCTGATGATAGACAAGATGAGAGCACTAGACATTATTGATCTGGAGGCGGACGATACAAACTTTAGAACTCATGGACAGTTCAACATAATTAAATATTGTAATAGAATCGGCGAAGTCGACTATTATGACCAAACGAAAATAGGCAGAAGATGGCCTACAGGTGATAGGGCGGGTCAACCCCCTAGACCGCTACTTCTGCCATAATCTGGCACCCGTCGATTAGATTAGTTTAAGTTAGCATGTAAGACATAACACCGCATGGAGGGACGCGCATGTGCGCCCTCTGAATAAAGAAATTAAGCCAGTACACATCCCACGCGGAATTACACTAGGCTAAGAACACACCCCGGCTGGTTCACCAACCGCCGGGACAGATTGTAAAAACACTAAGTAGCAAATAAAGATTTATTTATTTATTTATTTATGTCAGTTACTATACTTAATACTCTACTGGTCAAACACAACAAACATACATACTTCAGATAACGTATATAGGTAATTACTAGCAGCGCCCCGCGGTTTCACCCGCGTTTTCCCCATTTTCGTGGAAGATGTAATGATGATGTATCCATACTTAATATTATAAATGTGAAAGTAGGGATGTTTGTTGCGCTTTCACGCGAAAACTACTCAACCGATCATCATGAAACTTGGTACACAATAATCTCGGAGGTATCCCAGATTTAATCCTAAAATATATCATCCTACATTAAAAATAGTATTTTCTGCTAACGCGGGCGAAGCCGCGGGAAATAGCTAGTTAAAGTTATTTTATTGAAAGTTTCATTATTCAGTAATTTTTGCATGAAAGAGCAACAAACATCGAAATATTCAAAATACAAACTTTAGCATTTATAACGGGTGATTTGTTTAAGAAAAAGAACTACTTACTTGAAACTTTTTGAAAAAAAAAAACAATAAAATTCAGAAAAATTCATAAAATCTTTATTCGAGTAGATACTATGGTCCATATAATTTAATATTTGAAGATAATTTTTTGCAAATGTTAACCGCGGCTGCGCCTCAAATGGTCCTAGATCTAATCTCGAATCTACTCGAATAAAGATTTCATGAATTTTTAAAAAATCACCCTTAGTTTCATAATTTTGATTAAAATGATTTCAAAAAAATCTCAACCTTTGCAGGTTAAGTGGTTCCTGAAAAAATAATAAGTGATTATTCTCTCACATACTAAAACATCATATTCACCGTAACACTAAATATCACATACTTTTAATGCATTTTCACTAAACTTACTGATTTCTTAAAAAAGTTAATACCTGGATTTATAATAACTATAAAAGTGAATGCAGCGGTTAACGCCATAGTCGTGTACGCGAGGGGCACAGTCGCCCAATTCCTGAAGGAGTTCTTATCGTATCCATAACATAGGGATATGCAAGAGGCAACGTAGGCCACCATACCGAAGCATATGTGGGAGACCTTGGAGAAGTTGCCTGGAAGAACCTTCCTCCACTCGTAGGCGTAGAGAGAAGCCAGTCCGTTGACAAGACCAACTGATGTGAAAACCAACGCTACGAGTGCTGTAAAGATGAGAATATTAAAATTAATGTAAGTTATATGAGATACTAGCAGCACCCCGCGGATTCACCCGCGTATTTTCCATGCCCGTGGGAGTACAGGGATAAATTACAGCTTATACATGTGTTACTCTGATGTATAAGCTATATAATTATTGTAAAGTTTCTTCAAAATCCATTCAGTGGTTTTTACGTGAAAGAGTAACAAACATCCATACTTACAAACTTTTACGTTTATAATATTACTAGCAGCAACCTGCGGTTTCACCCACCTACTTTCCATTCCCGTGGTTGTACGGTGATAAATTATAGCATATGTGTTTTTTCGATGTATAAGCTATATTATTGTAAAGTTTTATTAAAATCCATTCAGTGGTTTTTACGTGAAAGAGTAACAAACATCCATTACCTTATCCTTACAAACTTTCACGTTTATAATATTAGTATGAAGTACGATATAAATGTCGACAGTTTGGTGATCTCTTGAAAATGGTATTACAAATTTATTTAAAGACGGTGAATTTATTATGCCATGTCTTCATCATATTCAACGTTTTAAGACCAGCTAATGATAATAATACTGACCCTATAAGGGTACAACTGCTAGGCGCGGATATCATCCTTGAAATCAAGCGACGATGTTGTTGGATCATAGTTTTACTCACATTTCCGAAGACTTAGTTTAGGTTTATAAGGCAGGTTTCCTCACGATGTTTTCCAATGAGCAAGCGATGGTCTAATGTTTAAAGGTTCACGTAGAAAAGAAAAACCAAGGGACTACAAGTTCCGGATGGAACCCGGATCTTTTACTCAAATGTCCGAGTCCAGAGTCAATAGATTATCGTCGCTAATAATAACGATCAGATAATATAAAATATATCATCACGTATCTATCTATATTACTCTATATGTGATTTATTATAAAGGATAAGAGATAAGACAATCGATTGCATCTTTTTATTCTCCTTAAACCTGTTATCATTGTGAAAAATCTAAATTAAAAAAACCACATTTACCTCATTCCATTCAATCTTTGAGGAGGGAATATTATACATATTATGTATTCAGGAATGAAGAAGTTTGCCACCAAGTCAGTATTAGTTTGCACCAGTGCAAGAAATTAGGCGTCAAAACATAATAAACCTTTTTATTGTATAATAATCCAGTAAAAAGTAGAACATTGACCTGAACTTTGTTAATAAACAGTTAAACATAATTTACAATGCAACAAACTCTTCTATGACACAGTTTCAAAAATATATATGCTTATCATCATCATCATCACAACAGATTTTATCCGTCTACTGCTGAACATAGGTATATATATGCTCGCGATACGTTAAATTAATCAATTCGAAAACTAACGAACCTCTTGCTTTTATTTAACTTAACTTCTCTGGCTGAGCGACCCAAAGTGGGTCTTGGCCTCCGAAACGGGAGACTTCCACCGGTCTCTGTCCTGTCTCTTTAAACTTTTGCCTATTACTATGGAGTAATTACACGGTAACATATAAATTAGTTATTAAAAGACACGAACTATCGAACAACACGAAGCTGATAGTCGTGCTATCAGTTACGATGTCACTTACCGAATTGTCCATGGAGGGTGTTAAAGTTGATTGCTTTCGTCGGAATCATTATGAAACTCCCGGCTAGGGCCATGCCAGAGCCCAGAATCTGTAAGATCCAATGGGCTCTCCGCTTATCAATGAATCTCAGGTGTGTGGACCAACCATTGTCGGGAGACAGGGCGAGTATGGATTGAGACATAAGCAGTTGGTACTGGAACAATTTAAAACGTTTATTTTATAATATGACGCCTGGTCAGTGGTCAGTCTTTGCGGTTACTGATTTGAATTCCGCATGGTGTATATAATCTGTATTATCAATATAGTTATTTGCACTGGGTCATGGACCTGTATTAACCATCATCATCATATTGATAATAAAATGCCAAATGGCGCATGTAGTCACGATCACCGGTACATCATCATCTTAATCAACAATTTCTGTCTCCTATACTTTTACTACTATTATACGAAGAAATGGTTTGAAGTAGTGAAATTTTGTGTTTGAATTGAAATAAATAACTTAGTTGTGATATTTTTAATAAGTATTTAAAATTTCATGAAATATTTTTACACTTATGGTGAAAATTATAAACTCCTGGCTTTTAAAGAATCCTAAGTACTAATTAAAACTCTATATTGTGTATTTATTTATTTATAACGCCTCATCAAAAGAGAAGTAAATAAAATGTTATTTTGATTAAATATTAATACGAAAGACAGGTGACAAAAATAAAAAAAAAAATACAAGAAAACACCAAGATAAATTAGAAAAAAAAATTAAAAAACTTTACAAAAGCAACCTTAATTTGAATAATCAAAAAATGATTGAAGAATACTTGTATTAAAATAATATTGATAGAATGCAAAATACAAATTACAAAAAATAATTAAGAAAAAATGTGAATTAAGTTATAATGACAAGTCAAAATTAGAAAAAAAATGTTAAGAATATTCACGAAAACTGAAATATTACTTTAAATATTATAATCAGTAACAAAATTATAAGTGAATAAACAAGAATGTATACTTAATTTAACATATTCTTTAAAAAGCTTTTGAGTAATTTTAACTATTTGCAAGTTTACTACTACCACATCGCATTCAAAATAAAGTGTTTTAATTATTTTTTTAAATAAATACCATAATGCAATGCTACAATTTGATTTTAAGTAAAGTAAGTAAAGCTTTATTAAAGTTTATAACTCACCCCAATCACACACAAAAGTACGTGAACCTGAGTCGTACTCAAAGGTATACCATTTCGAAAACAAAACACTACTGTGATTCCAATAACAGCACCAATAAGTGTATGGGCCAATAAATTTAGCGATGATTGAAAAACTTTTAAATTATAATTCTCTTTATCACTTTCCACTCCGCCAGCATTTCCATTTTCGTGATCTAAAGACATCGTTTTAAAAAGAAACGAAACCGACCGCGGTTTGAACTGAGAATTGAATTCGATTTTGTGTTCATCTGCCTTAAATAGACCGATTATCACTATTTATTATCTATCATCAATCAATATGCATTCTTAATTCAAAATTTGCTCGCGTCGTATCGATAGAAGTTATCGACTAATATACTCGTAGTAGCAGATGGGAATCGAAAAGGTAAATACCTGTTTATCATTTATATTATAGTACCAGTTTAAAATAAAGGGTTTGTAAATAGATAAAGATTAAATGCTAGTAAATAAAGATAAATGTGACTAAGTTTAGTGTACATTAAAATCTTTAGTTAATCATTTTCATATCATTCAAAATTGTGCGTGTTTTGTTGTGAACATTTTAAAACACGCTTAAATTATATTTATTGTTAAAATTAAGTAAAGTGCGAGTTCACCGTTGAGCTGCGGGATATTTACAGGTCATTGATAACTTTAAAAGTATATTATATACACTTTAATTTATTTTGAAATTTATTGAATTAAAAAAGTGATTTCCTTCAATCCACATTTTAGTGCCAGCTTTAAAATGACGCTTAGATACGAGAGGGATAGAGAGAGACAAAGACACCATAAATTTAAATTATATTTACGATTGATGCAAACGTATTCATCATAATCATCTTTGTCAGAAAACTAACCTGTAATTTGGCTACTAACTTTCAAAAATACTATTTCACTATAATGTTACATAGAGGCTTTATTAAGAACACTTAAACATTGATTTATGGGGTAGAGACAAATACTTTATTAAACACAAATTGCTTAAGCTCGTTAACCTCTGGCCATCCCTCAATTAACAGCTTCATCAAACAATTGATCTCAATCTAATACAGTAAACTATTATTTCTTTTAAGTAAGCGACGCCTTAGAGCGAATTCTTTAGAGGAGGCGTTCACCTTTAAAAGGGTCTAGCTAATAAATTAAAGACATTTTGCTACATTTTATAAGCTACTTATTAATATATTAATAAATTGAATTAATTTATTTCTTTGAAGGTATGTGAAGTTCACCAATCCGCACTGGGCCAGCGCGGTGGACTATTGGCCCATTACCCTCCTCGCCTGATTTCGAGGAAGGAGACTCGTGCCCAGCAGTGGGACATATAAGGGTTGTTACTTTTTTTATTAATATAATAATGATACATAATTTCTATATACAGTTTAGAAGTATGTAGTATAATATAGATATAAAAGGTTTTTTAAATTTATTATATACTAGCTGTTGGCCGCCACTTCGCCTGCGTTAACTAAGATTTACAACGAGATCTTAGTACGCGAAATAACATTTTTTACACCTTGTGTCCGAAAAACCAAAATATCTTACGGAACCCTGTTTTTATCAGAATAAAATTTAGCCTATGTTACTCGTGGATAATGTAGCTTCCGAATGGTGAAAGAATTTTTGAAATCGGTCCAGTATTTTTTGAGCCTATTCATTACAAACATACAAACATACAAAAATAGGTACAAATCTTTCCTCTTTATAATATTAGTATAGATATAGACTAGCCGTGGCCCGCAGCTTCGCCTGAATTAACTAAGATTTTCAATTGCATCTTAGCGGGATGACATATAGCGTAAGGCCTTCCTGGGTATATGGGCTATCTAAAACTGATAGAATCATTCAAATCCGACCAGTGGTTGATGAGATTAGCGTTTTTAAACAAACAAACTCTGCAGCTTTATATATAAATATGTATAAGATTAATTATCTTATTCATAACACGAGTTCTTACGAATTCACCATGGGGCGAGGTTAATAGGAATTAATGATTAAGGATTTTAAAATAAAACTATGTTTTTGGTAGTAAGTTAGCCACATTGCAGATACCTAGACTTGCCAAATACTAAAATTAAAAAAATCCCATTCGTTTGTACATATCGTAGTTGCCACTGTATCTTTTAAACAGTAATACATAGTATAGTCCATACAGAAATTAGTTCCGATTTTTTCCGCAATATGGCTTACACCTTTATGGTAAGTTTATACTTACAATTTAAATATTGTGAGAAACTACGGCCTTGAGTGAAAGACGGCGAAGTCCAGCTTGTGATGATGACATGATCAAAGAGCAATGTACGATAACAGATTGATTACAATGAAGATATTTTATATTTGTATCATTACTTGCATTATATTTCATAATTAAATAAAGCATTCGGTTGTCCGTTATCGTTACCACTCCTGGCGTACATTAAAGGAGGCTTCAGTAGTTGGCGGGTAAATGCTGATGATGTTGTTGATGATGATGATTCGGTTTTCCTGTCTGCATAAAACGCCTTGCTGTTGTAATGGTTTGTGTCTAAATAAGAATCATAAGTGAATTTAATATTAACAATCACATTACGTTCGATTGCTAACGTTGTTCGTTTGTTATTATATTATACTAGTTGTTGCCTGCGACTTCGCACGTGTTAGCAAAAAAATAATATCTTTTTTTATGTGTATGAAGTAACACAGGATGTGTTTACTTCTAGTACCTTCGAGAATATGTGTACAAAGTTTCATGATGATCGATTGAGCAGTTTTCACGAGAAAGTGTAACAAAGGAAGTGTTGGTCGGCCGTTAGCCAGTCCATCGGGAACCAGGGAATCTGCTCCATGCAGAGGTCGATCCAAATTTACCACTGGACGGTTGGAGGCTAATAATGATGATAATGATGTACCGGGTGTATTTGGAACGCTTTGAAAGGTTTAAGCTTAATAATAATATACTAGTTAATGGTTGACCGAGCATTTGCTCGGGTTTTTTGTTTTGTTTTGAATACTCTTAGCGATACTATGATAATTTTTTTCTTCCAATAGAATGAACTTGAATAAAAAGACAAAAAAATAATCGTACTGGAGATACGAAACAGTTATGAATCAAAAAGAGCCTGGCTCTTTTTGATTCATAACTGCCTAATTTCTCAACTAAGCTATCAAGACATATTCCTTGACAGCGAAATTTTCGTTCGCATTCTAATAATATTTTATCAATGCTTGAGGCATTAACTTAACTTTTGTAAAAATTTATCCAGACAGTTATGAATCAAAAAGAGCCAGGCTCTTTTTGATGCATAACTGCCTAATTTATCAACTTAGCTATCATGATACACAATATATTACTTGACAGCGTCCGTATTTTGATGGCATTGTACCGGTATATCATTGCCTCAAAACACGGATATTATTGCCGTTTTTAACCCGTGTATACAAAATTTCATGAGCATAGCATTTATGTATTTTGCATAGCATTTATATATACGCTATGAGCTCTCGCAGACTACAAGTCGCACGCGGTGCGGGAGTCGTACACCTCGAACGACGCGGCTGTGAGTCAGCTGTTACATTTCTGTTTTATTCAAAAAACGATTATTTTTAAGCAATGTCATGAAATCTTTATGCTTACCAATCCGGATTACACGAAAAAAAAAGTAAAAAAACAACCACACCATACAGTAAATTTGCTTTCAAATAACACAATTTGTATGTTTAACTTCGCAAATATGATTTTTGCATTCAATTTCACTTATTAAAAATCATAATTTTGAGGTTGATGATGATGATGATGATGATGTTGGAGAATGATACACATCGTTGATCACGTCGATAACACTGCTACTCATCAGTGATCCTCTTTATCTTAATAGATAATGTGAGATACGCACACAAATATCATATAGGTACCTACATATACTGCACTTCAAATATTATGGCCAAGCCACTTTATCATTAAGGAAAATAATTAAAATTTGATCTGATGATAAAAAACAATTGTCTGTAGCTTACGTCTACGTGACTAGCAGAATATTGACGAATCAAATTACATCTTCAAAATCACACTTATCATTTTACATTTTAAAAAATTTTATTCGTTTCGTTAGTCTAAGATCCGGAATTAGAAAAATATACCCTCATCCGTTAATTAAACGAAACAATTTTTTATAAGCTGATTACAATATCATGAACTTATAAAAATATCCTCTGCTATCATAAGCTTGCTTCAATTAATAGTAATTAATTAATTAATAACTTATTTATTTTTAATTTTTACTCTCTCATGTTAATTACATGTAGTAAGTTAAAACCGTCAATATTTTATATTATATACCTCACTGTAGTGGGCAGCCACCTCTATGATTGCTTACTATACTATACTTACCTGTAGCCAGGTGAGAAAAGGTAGATAAATGAAGCAAAATATATTTCTCTCACATGTTAATTAAAAAATCCAAGTACAATGATAAACGGCCTTGAATTCTAAACATAATAATGTATAGCTATCTTATAAAATGCTACTGCAGCCAAAGATAAATAATAAAACTAAAAATTTGAAATAATAAAATTAAATTAGTGTGCAACATTAAAGAAAATATACTTTTCTATATTTTTACTAATACTAAGTAATAATTTAATCTTTCTTTTACTCCAATTCTCTTCCAAATCTTCTCTCTCTATTCTAGTACGTTTAAATGAGCCTGTGATGCGCGCGCATGAATTTTACGCTTTGTTCGTTGAAGGAATATGGAATATGTATTATCTCTCTCTCTCTTCGCAATTAGTTCCCATATACGAGATAGATCCCATGAAGTTTTCTGTGTTGGTTCGACCAATTTACGACAGATGGCGCCACTGTCGTTCGAATGAATTTCAATATCTGTGTTCAAATTTATTTTAGTTGAAGGCGTTGAAATATGCGTGTGCAGGGTTACAGCTAGTAGATAATAATAATAGTAAAATGTTCAACGGAAAGGAAGATTTACAGTTTAACTCTTTATTCGATGGTTTAGTTTAAACATTACAATTATAATAATAGCGACGATGGTCCAGTGGTTCGATCCTGACCCCCCCGTGTGTGCCTTGAAATGGGTTTTTCTAATTTTTAAGTGCACCCCAAACACGAGACTCACTCACTCACTCACTCACCGGTGAAAGAAAACATCGTGAGGAAACCTGTATGCCTGATGAGATTGAAAGTCTTTGAAGGTATGTGAAATTTACCAACCCGCACTGGGCCAGCGCGTGGAACTATTGGCCCATTACTCGCCTGATTTCGAAGAGACCCGTGCCCAGTAGTGGGACATAAAGGGGTCATTAAAAAAGTACAATAATAATGATTGTTAATAATTTACATGTTACACATATAAAATTCCTCGCCTGATTTCGAGAAGGAGACCTATGGCCAGCAGTGGGACTTATACGGGTACTTTACTTTACATATAATTTAAAAAATACATAATATATAAGAAAAAGAAGAGTAATTATTTAATAAATCATGAAATAATTCACAAATACGGTCACTATAAATGATTCTTGTTCTTCTTCTTGTCGTGTCGAAATGGCTGAATTTCTCTATTGTGTTGCTTTATTTATGCTTTGACCAGTACTTAGCCAAATCTACCGCCGTTGTAAGAGTATTATAAATGCTAAAGTTTGTATCGGGGGTTAATAGGTCTAATACTTTACCATTATAGTAGTATGGATGTTTGTTACACTGTCAAAACTATGGATAATTTCTGTACTCACATGGGAATAGGAAGTTCGCGGGAGTAACCACGGAACGCTGCTATTATAATATATTTATAAAACACATATAATCATAATTATTTAATGGTACTAACATTTATTAATTCAAATAAAATATAAATAAGTAATAACACACAGAAAATTTAAACATTAGGAAAATAAATACATAATACTAATACTCACTTTTTTAAACGTTATTTCTCCTGATAGTTAAATGCGACATACGAGACATTTGGCGTCATGGATGTAGTATAATAACAGGATGGCTTACTCGGAAAAAATGTATTTACGAAAGTGAACACTAACTCAACGCATTAAGTATTCTAATGGGCATTACACAGATGCTGATCCGAGCCGAGCGGGATAGCAATATGTAAGAAGTGTGTCTCGTTCTTTTATCTTGCCAGCTTAAAAATGTATTTTATTAAAAATTTGGGCTGATCAAAAATTTCATCGAAAAAAAATGTCTTTTTAATATTATTTTGACAATTGTATGTCTAGAAATTGTAATTGAATTTATTTATTTAAATATATTTCCAATTCAAAAAGAAAACATAAATTATTATTTTGCTTATTTCTTTTATTTCTTATGGTAGCCCAGTTAAGTGTCATCTTGACATTTTGTATTGTAATGGTTGCTATGGTTACTTAAATAACATAATTAGTCAATCAAACTACTATGGTGACCATGATTTTTTGAAACGAAGTTCCTTACGGCAGGCTTGGAGGGGAATAATAGCAATGCGAAAAGCAATGGTCAGAACGTGAGACAGAGTGACTCCGTACTAAACTTCTCACGTTCCTAATTATTTTAATCAGTTTGAATCCATGGCATCTTTAGTTGTTTTGTAATCTTAATTCAAGAATGCGTTATTATGAGAGTAAACCTAAGATTTGCAGTTAATATTTTGGGATGATAATGATATCTCGACCACCTGATGACGGATTCCCGTCAAGTATATTATACCTGGAAGTATTTGTATTATATATTTCGTAATCCATCTAATATTCTTTAGATTTTAACCATTGCTAATGTTGGTATTTTCGTTTGTAAGTATAATACTTGTGTCAGATTTTTCAAGCACCCTAAATGCATCTAAGCTAGCTTGCGATATCTGTCGGGGCTAAACGCGCCTTTTGAAGAACTTAAAAACTCGAGATTTATAATATTATGGCAGTCGTGGTAAACTCATGCAGCGCTTAAAATTACATACATCAAGTATGTATTGGTAGAATATCAACCTTACTGCAATTAAAATTTTCAATCTTTGTAAGACAAATTTGAATTTGTCCCACATGTCAAAATCTTATTGTCACCTTATAAGAAAGGGACACACTCCTTAACACTGGCTATCTCTGTCGGCTCGTTTTTCTGTTACGAGTTCTCAGTCCTGTTATATATTATTACGTCCATTTTTGGCGTACACCAAATATAGCCTTTTGTCAGTATTGACAAATACTGGTTATTAATGATTAACGAATATGATCGATTTCTTATTTACACAAAAAAGTACCTAACGTATGTAAAACTACACTAAATTTAAAGCTGACTTTTGTTATAAAAATATTTACATTATTTTATTATAAATTACTATATAATATCATTTTTTTACAAATCCCACTGATTTATTGTAAAACGTTATTACAGGATTTATAATAATAACTGTTGTGAAGATCGCAGTAAATGTGATGATAGTGTAGACAAAAGGTTGTGTTGCCCAATTCACGAAGAACTGTTTATTAAAGCCCACACATAGGCACAAGTTGGCGAACACGTAGGCTACGATGCCGAAGCATATGTGGGAGATCTTCGAGATGTTGCCGGGAAGGAATCTTCTAGTCTCGTACGCGTATAATGAGGCCAAGCCATTCACGAGACCGACGGAGGTGAACACGAGTGCAATGAGAGCTGAAATATGTAATTTGTAAATAAATCTTGCGGGCAAAACTTCATACAGTTCCAGCATCGTCGTATTATTCATCAGCCTTTGTTTTTTTTTTTTGATGACCCAGTGGAAATCCTTTTCGGACCATACCAGGGCCTTGGGTAGGCGCGCTGGCGTGTGTGGGGACTCGCATTGGGTGCACTACCCCACTAAAACCGCTGCGTGAGCCTTCAGCCACTATTTGAGGGACCCGGATCGCAGGCAACGGGAAACCCTCAGCGACAAATTATTCATCAGCCTGATATTGCTCACTAAAAAAATGGTTGTCTGTAAAGTCGGTTTACAGACGGTAGTTTGACATGACAACGTAAAACATAACAAGCAGCATGAATTGAGCTGAGCCGATCATGCCTCTCTTTCGTTTGTGCCGCGCTCTCACTGGCGGAACGCTACATCATCGACGTCATCTTTTTCGTGCATGCTGCCCGTAATATCGAGTTATTAGACGTTGTCACGTCAAAGAGGATGCTTAGCTCCCTACGGTCTCCCTTTTTTAAAGTGAATCTTTCATTACATCGTCTCAAACTTTTTTGTCTATGTGTTGCATGTCGCGTGACGGTCGGAAGCCAATATGGTGGCTCCTATAGTTCGTATCAGGTGACCGTGTGAACTATTACTCATTTTTGCCAGTGCTCCACGCTAGTTTGTTTGGTAAATGTTTATAATGTGAAAAAAGTTTCAATTTTATTGTGGTTTCATAAAACCACACAATTTTTTTCCTTAATTATTTATAGTTTTCAATCTCCCCTGTTCCTTTTTTTGTTTTTTTTTTTATTAAATAAGTTTTCTTTATACACTCACCAAACTGGCCGTGAAGGGTATTCCAGTGGACTGATTTATCCAGGATTTTAATAAAGCTTCCAGCGATCGCTAATCCGGAACCCATAATTTGTAGAACCCAGTGAGCCCTTCGCTTATCCACTAACTTAAGGTGTGAAGACCAACCATTGTCAGGGGAAAAGGCGAGGATAGCTTGGGAAGTAAGTAGTTGATACTGAAATATAATGCTTAGTTACATAATATGTATAGGAACATAAAAACAACGAACCTGATAAAAACACATTTATAAATAAAAGTCTGAAGACGTTTGCAAAATCTGTTTATCATCTTACATTGCAGAACTATGACAAATGACAATCAAATGATTTCTTATCGAAATCTTCAATGTCTCTATAATATGCTGCAAATTTTGGTAACATTTATAATCGTGAAACCATTCAAATATCCATACCATAATTTCATACTTAAATATTGATCTAGTTATATATTTATAAATCTGTGGATCTAATAATAATAAATAATTGATTCATGTTTTAACATGTTACTGACTACAATATTTTTATCAAAAAGAAAAGAAACCATTATAGTAATATATGTGTACTTTTAAAATATTATCTTAAGTACAAGAATAACTAATGAATGACTCATGCTATATCTTAATATTGTTTCTGAATTGTTAATTAAATTTGAAGAGCAACAATACTTATAAAAATTCAAATACAAAAAAAATGTCGGTAAGCATAAACTAGCCAAATAGTTTGAAGGACAAAAAACTTTTAAAAATAGTAAGTCAATACTCACACCAATGACACATAGTACTATATGTAGCTGGGTAGCTCCCAAAGGTACTCCACTCAGAAATCCGAAAAGTAGACAAATCCCCACAACTACCCCGATAAAAATATTAGCTAATAAAATTAGTGAGGATTGAAATATTTTCAAATTATAACTATTACTATCTAAAGTGGTTTCGTTTAAAGAAGTCATTTTTGTACAAAACACTTCTTTAGTCCGATACAGATCGATAATTCAAATGTCTAAGACATTTGCGTTTGTTTTATACGAAAAAACGTTATCTTTTGTTATCTAGGGACTGAATATTCGTGAATTTTCTTATATCATTTGTTACGCTATTTGGGCCGTTGTTTATATTATCAATCAATTGAAACATGAGTGCACATACAAGGAGTATATTTTTTTAATATTTTTATTTTTGATTTATATTTGTATTATTCAGTATAAAAAGAAATTGTTCTGCACTCTCTGTTTGTGTGTGAGTGTATGGTGAGTGTGTGTTATATAATATATATCAGTTTGTTGCCAAAACCGTGCTTTGCAAACGAACAGTTATTGTATGTTGCAATAGCTGCAAGGTTCCCAAATATTATAGGTCTCAAATGGTCAGGAAAGTTCTAGTAAAATAAAATAGAATATGTCTCTAAAATATAAGAATTAACACATTCTATTATTATAATTTGGTGAACATAATATGTAATAATAAAAAAATAATAATAAAATTTTTTATTTCATAAAAAGGGGTACACAAACATCAGATGACAGGAGCCTCCTTTTAAGCATATCCTTACTAATATTATAAATGCGAAAGAAACTCTGTCTGTTTGTCTGTCTGTTACGCTTTCACGCCTAAACCACTGAACCGATTTTGATGAAATTTGAAACAGAAGATAGATTAGGGCTTGGGAAAGGACATAGGCTACTTATTGTCGCGAAAAAAAGCCGAGGGGGGTTTAAATAGGGGATGAAAGTTTGTATGGAAGTTCGTCATTATAAGTATATAGAAGATGACGCCATGAAACTTTGCATTTAGGAACTTGATAATATACCATTAATAATTGTTCCACCGTTTTTAAGATTTTTACCTATATGGGCATGAAGTAGGAGATGAAAGTTCGCAGGGTAGTTAAAAAATTTTTTTTCTGTGTTTACTATACGTACGTACGGAACTGCGCTACTCCGAATTCAACGCCAGCGAAGCCGCGGGCAACAGTTAGTGTATATATAAATATACGATCTCCGTGCAGTGTTAGGTCCGCGTTGGATACGAGTAGCAAGGGATCGGTCGTCTTGGTGCTCATTGAAAGAGGCCTATGTTCAGCAGTGGACGGATAAAGGCTGATGATAATGATGATGATGATGATGAACATATATATACAAATACAAATTGAGACGCCACAGTTAGCATGTATATTTTTTTATATATTGATACGATTCAATAGTTCAATCAACTCTAGCATACTGAATTTAAAACAATAGCTTGTGCCCGAAGTTGTGGTCTCGCGTAGACTTGGGCTTACAGTACAGGATTGATGAGGATTGTTTTGTATATCCTAAGTCACACCGTGTTAGCTTAGATGGAGAAACGAATTAAAAAATCGCTTGAGTAGTTTTTGAGTTCTAACAAACAAAAAAATCTATCCTCTTTTTAATACGTATTAGATGATAAAAATTCTATGTAAATTTTTGTCGCGTAGAATATATTATATATATTTGAATGATTATGCAAGTTTCAACGCCTTGTCACTTTATGAGTATTGCCAATATAGTACCTACGTTATCATTTTATCAATATAATATTTTGACGTTCATGTTGAATCATAAGACCTATCCCCTAAATTGTTGATTCAAAGATAACATTTGTATGTAAATACCTACAAACAGCTTACTGTATTGTCGTCATTACATCTAGCACTTTCAACACTAATTGTTATGTAACATACCTTTTCGGGACTAAACAAGTATTTAAAGATAGTTAGTTTGTTTCGTCGATCAAAAATCAAATTTTCATCTTATTACCAAAAAAGCAGATTTTTTAACGTTAAGTTAATCTAACCTGTTAACCTGTTCCAGGGCGTTCCACTGAAAAGAGCTGACAAAACAAACTCAGCGTTCTTTTAAACATTATACAACAAATACATCCGAAATTGTAACAACTGAATAGTTCAAAAAGAATCTTATAGAACAAAAGTAATGCTATGATGCCATTTGCATGCAACAATTTTAGCTCAGTTCAAAAATATATTGTATTATAAATTCTTAAAAGAAAAAAAGCACGCTAGCTAACACGTCTGATGTCACGCGCCGCGCCGCGTCACCCCATCGTTTCGTGAAGATCGCGTTTCAGTAGACGAAGTAGTTGGTCAGCCAGGAGGGAAGACCTCTCCGTGCAGTGGCCGGCCCGTGTTTGATGCGAGTGGCATGTGACAGCGGCATGGAATTGCTTAATACTTTCGAATAATATCTTATCAAATAAGTGATTTTTAATTATATTAGTGCAATATACAGATTAGATATTCAGTATCCTGTGTAAATATTTTCCTCAATACAAAGTAATGCGACGGACCCTACAAACGTTGTCTTTATATACAAATCGATTCAGCCGTTTGGTTTCAGTATTGATGAATAACCTAAATAACGACTGTAGCGCCATCTGCCGGGCTGATTTGTGAATCTAAACCATCCTTGAATCCACTTCAACACACAAAAAAAATCACTCAAATCGGTCCAGCCATTTAGGGGGAGTTCACTGTCAACACACGTACAAAAGATTACTACGATTACAATTCGACGCAAAAGTACCAGCAATTGCATATCTGCTTACATATTAAATAAATATATAAATAATCGCAATTTAAAATTCAAAAATAATTCAGATGTAGTCTCTACGTCTTATATGTCATCAGGTCCAGGCGATTGATCATCAAATGAGGATGGTGACGACCATATTGAACTGCTACAGCGATGCAATGTAGATAATTCAATTGTAGACCACATTTTCGATGTGTCGCTAGACACAAATGATGAATTAGTCAATGAAAATTTTACTTACTCCTAAAAACAAAGATTGTTTTTCATTTGAAATACCAAATTGTTAAAAAAATCTCCGGTATTTTTAAAATTTAAGAGTTTTGGCGCTGTAGTTGAGGACGATCATAATCATGTTTTAAACTATCCCGTAGAACTCCTAAATTCTATAACACCCATAGAACTACCACCACACATTCCTTAAATTAAAAGTTGGTTGTTTCGTAACGCTTTCAAGAAATTTAAACTCGACTGTTGGGCTATGCAACGCAACCCGTCTTATTATTAGAGAGTTAGCTAAGTGCATTAAAAATCAAATTTTACCCGAGCAAAGCCGGGATTTTGTCTAGTAAATAAATAATAACATGCTATTTATTACAGAAGAGGAAAGATGTTAGGACACTTGATACGGCACGACCACTTTATGAGAGGAATAATTGAAGGGAAGGTAGAAGGTAGAAGGAAGCGAGGCAGACCGAGAAGAAGTTTTATGGACCAGATGAAGGAAAAACTGATGGTCGTGTCGTATCAGGAGGTCAAGAGAAGGGCGGAGTGCAGACAGGAATGGAAAAAGCTCCACCGACAAGAGCGAAGCTCTTAAATTTAAGAGATATGCTATTTATATTAAATATTTAAATTATATTTATTATAAATAGATTGGAAAATTCAGTTATATAATACTTACAATTAGTCATATCCATATATAATCAATTATATTATCTATATGAACTTAGTATATCTAATCGAATAACCGATAAAGTTATCGAACGATAATTGCTGTGCTAAAGGTATTTCGCCAATAAAATCTAGCGGAAACGTCTTCGGAGATTGAATTACCCAAATTCTTGTTTTCAATTTAAGTCAGGTTCAGAACCAATTGAAATGTAGGCCGGACGCGTTTTGCATATTTAAAGGCAACCGTTTTGGTCCTAACTAATGGAGTTAAGCCTCTTAAAACGGATATACGGACCAAGCTCCCAAGGTACGGGCAGAGGCGAAATTGATCAATATGAAATGCCATAATATGCTGACCAATAATATTATGATACACTCTGATTTCGTATCTATTGTTTTGGGCAAATGGCGGGTAGGCAGTCTTTACATCGAAGGCCAACCTCCATGCTCAAATATCTATAGGATATTGAAATTTATATTTATTAATCGTTTCTATGACGTACTCTAAATTATAGCTCATAGATAAGCTTTCTTTTTGAGAATAGCTCAGCTCGCTTGGAGAGTCAAGCTAATTAGCGTAATTAGCGTTTACAATAGAAATACGGAAAGAAAAGGGTCTTGTTGTTAAAATGGAACAGCCTGTAGGTATATTGATATTTCAACTCTATGCTACAAATGAAAAAGCAACTTGTCTAGATCAGACTAGATTCGATTAGGGGCCATTTCAAAGCGATGTCAGAACGTCACTTCGAAAAGGCACTTCTCCACCCGAACCCACTCGTCGTGAGTGCGGCAAACTACACCCCCGATAGCTTAGCACCTAATAAGTCTAGGTTACCTAAGAATGTCATAACCGATCCTGTTGATAAAATCACAGAACTGTTAAAGCGCGACGCTGAAGCGCGACGTAAGCTACAACACACACTCAGACATAACACAGCTGGTGTTAGGCACACATTCACACCGCATGGGCCCCGGGGTCGTATGCGACGTCGAACCCCACACTCCGTTGACCAGTTGATCCGGATCAACCGCGACAGCATAGGCTCAGATCAGCTACGAGTCGACACCAATATAGACCGTGTAATCACCGATAGCACTCTGCTATCGGCAGCTTGCTCGGGTCCCGCGCTTGACCCGCCTCCCCCGCTACCGGGGGAGGGGAGGGCCGGCCCTCACGATAGGTTTCTAACGTCACCCGTTCCAAACCAGTCGACCGTAGCTGACCAAGTTAGGTACAAACCCGACGCCATGAACATGGCGGGGGGCAACCCCCCAAATTTTTAACGTCATAGGATGATCCAACCGGATCACCCCATTTCCGATGACGCATAACGGTCACTAGGACCATTAGCATAGATCCAACCGAAAAAAAAAATAAAAAAAAAAAAAAACTTGTCTAGAACACCAGGGTGTTACTTTTTCTTAATACAAATTGATTAGGTGTAACGATTGACACGTGAGAAGAAAACAATAATACGCTTGTTCTTTTCTTTTGGGTATCAGGGTTTAGACAAAAACGGACTTTTGAACAGTCACGCATTTGAACAGGCGCACCTAAATCAGCGTGGCAGCTTAAACTAGATGTGATTTAGACCAGTAGGACGGAAACGTCTATTTTTTTAAGGCTATTTTTTACGGCTTTAAAACGAAATCTACTACAATTTTGTTTTGCTCGCTGTTGATTGCAGAAACGGATTTAACGATAGTAAAGAAAGTAAAGTATCAACCTATATATATCCCACTGCTGGGTATGAGTCTCCTCAAAATCAGACGAGGAGGGTATTGGACCATAGTTCACGGAGGCGCTGGCCCAATGCGGGTTGGTGAAATTCACACACCGTCAAAGATTTTCTCAATCATAAAGTGCACGCAGGTTTCCTCACGATGTTTTCATTAACCGGTATTATTAGTTATTATTGTTGTCTATGTCAATTAGCGGTAACAGCATTACACTATACTTGGCTGATATGCTAAATAAGGTTCGAAAGTGGTGGCCGCGTTTAGATAGATGAAGTGCTGGTTGGCCATTAGTCAGGTGGTCCTCACATACCGGCGTAAAGTGCCAGTTATGCCGTCGCGTTTCGTGCGGTTTGCGAGTGTCCGGTGATCCATTGAGGGGATAGGGAAAAGGAAGGCAATGCATCTAGTTGTGTGGATGTTAAAGGACGTCGCTAGTTGACAAAAGGCTTCGACTGTTCGTTTGAACTTCTATGCTCTAAAAGAAAAAAAAAAGAATCTCAGCAAAGCTTTATAGACGGAAGTGCGGTGCGGTAGATTGCGAATGCTTTCGACCGTTCTTTGAGGTTCCTGGATGTGCGGGTTATAGGAGCATCTGGCTGGCCCCTTTCAAATGGTCAGACTACTTCTCCTAGGTGGGGACCATCCGGCCCCATTTAGTCTCTGTGACGTCTTGAACTGGGACCAGCTTCTCATCCTGAACTGAATACGAGCTCAGGGGCGTTATTAGAGGTGCATTAAGTAGCGTCCCCGTTCGTTGATCATACACATTTCTACGTCCAGGCCTGGCGACACATAAATGAATTGCCTGGACTAGCTTTAGATAAACCCTTTTATCTTTATGGTTGCGCTGACCATTTACATAGCTGACCACTTAAGGTGGCAACATAAAAAAAATATCGCAAAATATGTACAAACAAAACTGTTACTGAATATATAATATCGTACACAAGCTTGGGACCCGCATAATGAACCGGTGGTCAGCACAATTAAAGGGCCCCATTTGGACCCTCACTAATGGAATTAAATCCAATTAGATTTAAGGGTTACGAGGTGAAGTTTGTTGACGGTAAACAAATGGTGCTCCGTTATTGTTCGCACCTGTTTATGTTATTTGTTTAGATATTGTTCTAACTTTCGAATGGAAATTTTTATTAAAATTTATATAGGCTGATAAAATTTTATTTATTTGGGAACTGGGGATACCATTTTTTTTTCACACAGTGGAAATACTTTGCGCATTCGCCCGCGGATGGGTCGTGATGCGATATGTAGGACTCCCGGCGCGCTCCCGACCGGCGCTGGTGTACCACAATAAAACCACTGCGAGTTGCCATCAGCCGCTGGAAGGGCAGTATCCCTGATCAGACTAGCACAGGGCACCCGCCACGACCAGCCGGTTCGCTTAAAGGTTAAGTTCGCCCCTTGAGTGAACCGGCCGGCTGAGCTTCTTCCTAGCATGGGGGAGCTCCAACAACCTGGAACACCCCCGCCGACGCCGGAACATTTTTACTGGAGCAGACTCCCAGCCTTACCTCGAGTTCCGTTAGACGGAAAGCAGAAGATGCGCATAACGCCTCCTTCGTGCTCCCGTCCTACGTCGACGGAGCGGGACGGACGTGAGGTCATTTTCTCTATCCTGCTCCGCGGCCTCCTTCTGAAAAGCTACGGTTTCGCAGAAGGTGACCGCCGCCTGCCAGGCCTCATGGCTCTCGAGCATGCAGCACACCATACTCGATAGCGAGAGGTCTCCAAGCACTGCCACGAGATCATGTCGCTGTGCGGCCCATCTATCGCATACCTCTAGGGTGTGCTGGGCCGAGTCCTCTACAGCGCCACACTCGTGGCAGGCTGACGTTGGCTCTCTCGTGGCCACCCGACACAGGTGTGCATCCAAACAACCATGTCCGGTGATTACCTGTGCCAGACGAAAAGTAAGGGGTTTCTTCTAGCGGCGCATCCACGCATCTAGAACCGGGCGCAGTGCCTCGGCCGTACGTTGATCGTAAAGCGACCTCCCACCTTCGCAAGGGACTACTAACCTTAACCTAACCCTACCTAATTAAGATGAATTTATCGATTTAATAAAGTATTTGATGTCAGATGTATGATCAAGCATCGGGTTGACTTAAGTTTTGATGATCATAGCATATTCTCCTTGCTAAGTTGATTCACTGGCGCTTACTCGAGAAACCAAAATTTTTAAGTAATAACTTATTAAGGTGCATTCAGCATTTTTGGGTGACCATACTTTGTTTTTGGTGAACGAAAATAATAAAACTCGCGTCATCGTCTACACGTCTTTATGAAATTTATCATTTTTCTCCATAATTTTTTTTATGGTTTCTATCTAAGAATCCTAAACGTTGGGTATTTAAAAAAAATCGTAATGTACTAGGATAAAATTCGAAAAAGTTGTTTTCTAATAACAAAATTTTGTTATAATAAAACTACTTGAAACGAAAAAACTTTTTGCAATACGACGTAACTTATTCTGCACTCTTATCGTTACTTGGAAGTAGCTGAAGATAAGCTATTTGGCGCTCCAAGACCTAACAATAAGAAATAATAGAAAGTTAGTATAAGTTTGTGGGAGGATTTGAAAATGCGCTAAGTAACAAGGCAAACTTCGGACCGCTAGAAAATAGAAGTTTTCTATTGGCTGTGTGATTGATTCCGGACTTCTTGATAGTATCTTCGTTTGCAACTTTTTGCGAACAAACAGTATAGTAGATAGAATCAATCAGTTTCCTCCTCACGCGGTTTCCAATTCAAATATACGGAGTATTTTCAACATGTTTGCCTTGAGACAGATCTGCACAACTCCTAGGCACCGGGTCGCCTAGTTTTATATCTTTAAAAAAATAAAAAGACAGAAATCATATCTTATTTTCTCCATTTTTATTTCATGAGTATACTGAGTATAGTACTATAAGCAACGCTGGTATGAATGGCTGGTACGAACATTGCTTGTTAAAGCAGCAATATGTGCGTAGACGCTTTCATCGTCGTTGGGGACGTTGGCAGATTCCTTTGATCTTTTGCTAAGTGAAAAAAAAAAACGAAACGAGCCCGCCAACTACCAAGGCACCGATGATATTTTTCATTTAAAAATCACCTTTCTAACATTCTACAGGGAATGGACGAGTACCGTTTGGCGCAACGTGTGGTGCTGGCCTAAATATAAAAAATATTATCACTGATATTTTTGAATCATGTATCGTAAAGCCTATTGCATTTTTTTATTAATGACCCTAAGCAGAGCCGTAAATAGCCTTTTTTTCGCCTTGTGCGAGCTTCTATAACTGCGCCCTTAACAAACTGAAAAAAATAATATCCTGCTTGGTCTAGCCATTCTTGCGCCCCTCAGAGTCTACGCCCTGTGCATGGGCACCGGTGGCACCGCTCTATTTACGGCTCTGAACCTAAGCTGTTTTTTTTTAAATATCTAATAATTAAATTAACGAAACTGTTTTTCGTGACCATGACTTTCATTAATTTTGGAAATTCAGTAAGACAAATATAGCATAAAAGCATGTTTGAAACATTAAGATTTAAATGTGTACGCTTTAACGTCTTTGTTGTAAATAAATTTACATATTCACGAATTACTTAATTCAATTATATAATTCAAACAAAGAAGCAAAGTTGAGAATGCCTGTCTTTGTATGCTGGGTGCAGCATATTTGATAAAATCCAAGAAACTTCTCGCGTGAACATTTTCTCAAGTAACAATGTTTCTTACTGCGTGTGGTTTTCGATCAAACTTTCCTTTCTCGAGGAGAAGCTTTAAGTTTACGACTGTATAGGCATGTTATAAACTTTGGTTACCGCTAATAATACATTAATTTACATTGACGCCGTTATTAAATAGTTAATTATAACCGTTTACTGATAGATTGTGTACGAACTATTTTTAGGCGGCATATTTTTGTATTTTTTAGCAGATTTCACCAGATTCTTTTACACAGCCTTTGCATTTCGCTATTATAAGATGTATCATATTATATGTACTGAAATAACAGTTAATATTATATAAAACAAATCTGTAAATTTAATCCTTGAAAAAATATTATCAATATAATTTTTCCCTAACCCCCAGTTCGTTTTTTGTCATTGCATTCCGAGTCCTAAAAGTTTTTATTATGTACCCTCACACTTGTTTTCGTCAGGAATCACTGATGGTAAAGGTTCCTTTTACAATTTTATTATCAACCTTAAACCTTTCGGCAAAGTTTTGTCGACAGCCAATTGTCGTTGTACAATTCATTTTATGAGCTTACGTCTTTATTGCGTTATCGATCCTCGCACGTACAAAGACTTTTATTAGACGATCTAAAATGCTACCATTTGACAAACAATACCACGCTGCGCATTGAGAATTGATTCTGTTTAACATTTTAATACGATTCTGTATTCTCATGTACATATACTACTAATAATTGATTTCAGCCGAATTGGGCCGGCACGACCGGGGTTGTACCTCTCGCTCACATGATACCGGCGTAAAGTGGCAGTTATGCTGTCGCGTTTCGTGCCGTTTGTGAGTTTCCGGTAGCCCATTGGGGGATAGGGAAAAGGAGGGCGTCGATAGTCGCCAAAAGGCTTCGACTGCTCGTTTGCCCTCCTATGCTATAAAAAAAACGTCTTAATTAATAATCAAAAAAAAATTGAGAATCATTAGCCTTTTTATCGTATTCGAACAAGAATAAATTAAATTTATTATAAATTCATTTATATTCAAGCCAGTTCAAATACGCAAGATGAAATACATTCTAACGGTCCAGTCTCTTGGAAGTGACATTTAAGGTAATACTGAAAACCATGTTGTATAGTGTTTCAAATGGTTAAAGAAGAAGTAGAATGTAGGTATAGATCTAACCTTACAGGTACAGTTTAGAAATCGAACAAGTTCGAATTCTGGACAAATTCAATAACAGAGACATTTGTTAAGGCAGGCCTTTCATTTAATATCTCCCCCACGCACTTAAGTTTACATTAAACTTGTCCAAGCGCGAAATTGATCTTTTCGTGAGGGACCGCTCATCCCCTCGACGAAAACATAAATTACCACGTGACGAATTGATACCTTAACCTTCAATACATCTGTGCGTATTGGTACTCTTTCGATCCCATTACTTGTTTAAAGCCCTCTTAAATTTTATAGTCATTGAATTTTAGTGTTGCCTCATGACAATACATTTCTTAGCACATGAAGCACAACATCAAACATAATATTGATTCCTTTTTCAAATTTAATTTGATAGTTGGAAGAAATGCGCTGGTGCCGCGCCCAAGAATATTGCCATCCTACTTCTTCCTATTTCTTCCGTGAAACAGGAAGTTTCTTCCGTGCGTATTTTTGAAAACATGGCGGGAACCGCAATGTTCAATATTTATGTATAAATAAAACATGTCTATCCGTATCTACTACGTACAAAATATCAGGAAATTATAATAATTATTGCCGGTAATATAGGAATTTATTTTAACTTAACACATTTCACTGTGATCAATTTATAATTTATCAAACATCAAAGAGATAATTTTATTTTGGAAGTTTTTGTGTGTTAAATTTATTCGAAGTGGCGTTCATTTAATTTTATGAAAGTTTTATTAGGAAAAAAGGACTAAGTATAATATGTATTTTAAAAAGTTTAAACAGGCCTTATAAGTTTTATAAACTATATGAGTTTAACAATTTAACAAATTAACAATATAAACTAGTATTTAAGCTAAACTTTTAGATCCATTAACACAAGAACGTTTGCGTAATTATATTTTTATGAAACTGCACTCAAATTTGTGCAACTCCAAAATTGTATACAAGTTTTGCACAAAGCGATTTCTACTCGGAAGTAATAGCCAAACTGTCAATTAATTTGTCAGATTATAAGATTATCGGCAAGTCGGGTGTGAGTGATGGAAAATAAAGTGATATGATGCAAATAAAGTCGAAGGTTACTTTCGTTTGTAAATGGAATTAATATTAATAATATATCTATTTTATTAATAATAATAAAACATATTATCTATAATTCTGTGTAAATTTTCACATATATTTTGAAATAAGTCTTGTCCTCTGTGGTTGTCCTTCAGTATCCGAAACGTTCGATTTTAATAAATGTCCATAAAATACGTAAAAGTTTAGAACAAAATTACGTAAACTTATAGAAAAACAATCTATAATTCAGTTTTTTTTTAAATTACCACTAACTAATATCAATAACAAAGAGAGTCGGTTCATGCATTAATTAAACAGTAAAACTGGTTTCTCACCCCTTAGTTGATACATTCGTAATAGATCATTACACCATAGACCTATAATCATCATCATCATCATCATCAGCCTTTATCAGTCCACTGCCTCAATGAACGCCAAAACGAAATACCATAATATTGTATAAGAGGCCTTTTAAATATGAGTATGCTCTTTTCTTGAAGATCTCTAACTTATATCGAAAACCGGATCTATATTTACATCAGAACTAAATCAGAACAAAACAAAAAAACAAACGAGTAGCATATTACCTTTCGCCAAAGGAACTCACATCTCTTTCTCATTTTTCTTTTACTTTAAAACGTCGCTACGCTTGGTATTGCAAAAATTTCGATTATCTTAAGTATTGCGCAAAAAGCTAATAAATTTCCCACAAAAATTTTCTTCCGGTATTCCTTTGATAAAAATATTCGTCAGCTATATTTCAGGCTTGGTCGTAAAAGAGTTTGTTTGTCTAAAGGCACGAAATTCCACGATATTAGGGGGATCTTATATGAGGGGATAAATGCTTAAATGTAAAGCAGTGATATAAAATGCATGGAAGAGACAGAAACGTTATTATATTGTTATTATTTCTATTTGATTAAAAATAAATATTATTTTCAGTCACTAAAAATGAACCATGGATTGCTTATTTTATTTTGCCTATGTACACGTGTTGTGTTTTACGTCTTATTCTAAAAAATCCATTGTATAAACTCTAAGATATTAATGAAATACAAAATAATGGCATGTCTTATGATTTAGCCCTAAGTTTTTTTTTGTTTTTCTTGGGAGATCCTGCATCTCAAACGAGTTTTTTTTTGGTTTTTACTTTTATTACTTCTTTTTTTGACGTATTTCAAGTGTACAAGTTACTACCTACAAAATAAACATATTTTGATTTGATTTCATTGTCCTTAGAAGTCTATTTTAGATGAACACTTTCGATGGCAACACAAGCATTAAAATTCGATAGTTTTTGGCTATCGTTTCCTCCATAAATTTATTTCATGTTTTAATAAAGCTAATAGCATAATAGGTTTATGATATTTAATGGTGCAATAATATTTTACCAGTGTTTTTGTAACTGGGCTTTTACCAAATTCGTCATATCTATATCTTTGGTGCGTTTCAAATCTGTGTTGTATGTAATCAAGGATTAATTTTCTACTTGGATTATTTTCAATCCACCCTGTGTGAGCTTAAGATGTGTCTTCAATTTACAGAGTCGATGAAATTAACAATATAGAGATAATAAGTACGTTTACCGAGCTATTAATATATTTAATTGATTGTGATCAAAATCAAAATATTTTTTTTTATTCAAAATAGTACCACCAAAGTATCTTCTATCCAAGTACCAAAGCAAACCCACTGATAAGAATCGGCAAAAACCAATGTAGTGTTAACAAAATAAAAATGTAATTTTTTACATGATATAGGTACTGAAATGGCTAGGATGAATGCCCTATTCCCAAGACGTGGTATCTTCCTTAAAATCTTTTACTTTGTAATATTCTTTACCACACAAACGTAATTTTATAACTTTTTTGAATTTTTTCATGAATAAATTTTGAGCGTTTTGTGGGATCATATTGAAAAAGCGCATACCTTTAAAATAATTGCTTATTTTTGTAGGTCTAATCATTCGTGCATTTAGCCTTTGTCTATAATTACGTATATCCCTACCATCATTGTCACTTTTCTTACAGAAGTCATTTATATTTTTCCTGATATACAGTAATTTATCTAAGATTTATTGCGATGCAACATAATTCCTATCTACATTCAATTATTTATATTTATTTCTAGTATTTATATTGTGATTGTCCCATTTTTTTACAAATTCATTAATATTTTTGCGGACATACATCAGTCAAGATGTCAATTTTTCTCTCAGTGATGAATAGGGGCCAATTTGTAAATTGCACGTATAGCGCGCTTTTGCAGCATAAAACATTGTCTGTATCGGCAAGTATGCCATAAGACATAATGCTATTAAAATAGCTGAAATAAACTATTCGCTTAATTAGAGAACTATCTTATTTTTCTCATTGCATATGCAGCTGAATCGAGTCTTTTCGCCTGTACTGTAGCTTAAGATCTAAAGTAATGTCTAGTAAAACTGTGTAGTCCACAAGTTCCAAGTTCTTATTGTATAATAGTACATTGGTTTACATTTTCTTAACATTTGGCAAGCAAAATTTTAGACAATTTGTTTTTTTACTACTTAAAAGCAAGTAATTGACTATAAAACCAATGTACTATCCTAGAGAGAGGGTGGTTTACTTCGTCATAATTTGTTTCTATTTTAGGTTTGATTTAAAAAATAAGTAGTGTATCATCATCTCTTGATTATCTTTAAGTAAGTAAAATATGTATATAAACATACAAAAAGAGAGAAAAATACTTACGGGTTGCTCTTTTATCAACAAAATAAAATATCTAATTTATATATATAAGACAATAAGTCTTTTTCTAATAATTATATTTATACGGCAAATTAAACCATGTGTTGCTCTGTAAAATAAAGATTTTATTTTCGTTTTAACATTAAAAAAACACAAATAATTATTCTAGATATACAAAATATATTACCTGTAAAATAAAGAAACGTCATTTAAAGTTTATTTGCCGATCTTTTAACAATAACACAAATTAAATTATTTTCCTAATATTTCTATTTTTCAAATCTCTTACATTTTTAGTTCGCTAACGTCATCTGTCAGAGAACACAAATTTTATATTTTAAAAAGTATTTATTTAATTTATTCATAAAGGGATCCTAGACATCTCTAGGTATTCCTTTACATCTCCCCCTCTAGGGTGAGAAAATTTCCTCGGAGATTTTCTCTTTTACAACTCCTTTTTTCCTTTTCAATCTTCTAATATGGAGGCAGGAATAAGTTTTGTTATATGGAATAGATTTGATTCAACCTTTTTATATCCTGTATTTATCTTATATATTGATTGCGATATTTTTTCTTCGATTTTAAATGGACCAATCCTTAACTCATCTAATTTTCTTCGATTTAGTTTGTGACCATTTTCAACATATACCATATCCCCCGCTTTAAAATTATAGTTTGTTCTTTTTTTATCCATTAACTTTTTGTTATAATCATGTGATTTAATTGTTCTTTCTAATGCAATTTTCCTATCACTAATCCAGTCATCTACTTCTTTTTTAAGTTTAAGTTCATTTGGAATTAGTGAAACATCGGTACCATCCAATAGGTATCTCGGTGCAAATCCTGTTATTGAGTGTTCTGTGCTGTTATATCTATCTACACAATTGTGAGCAATAGTCGTCCATGCTTTAGTATTTTTATGTTCATTTATTTTGCACCTTATTTTATTAACAAGTGTTTGGTTAAGCCTTTCGTTAAGTCCATTAGAAAATGGCGAATTCACTGCCGTGAAAATTACTGCGATTGATCTTTCATCTAAAAATACCTTAAATTCTTTTGAGTTAATTCCGGGATATTGGTCTGTGAGTACCATGCCAATTTCATTACAATTCGGTACTATATTCATAAGTTTTATAAAGTCCTTTGCATTTTGTGTTTTTGAGGTTACTATATATGCATATCGAGTGAAGTGGTCGACTAAAAGATGCAAAAACCTTTTTGTTGATCGTGAGCCACCAAATCCGCCAATTGTGTCTATTGATACGATTTCAAATGGCTTCGTAGCAGGGCCTAAATATGACATTAAACCATATTTTGCCTGTCCTCTTGTTTTATTTTTTATACATATTTCACACTTTTTACACATTTCAGTAATATTTTTACTTAAATTTTTTGCTGTATAAAATTTTCCTATTTTCTTTTGCATTTGTTTTATACCTATATGACACATATTTTCATGAATTATTTTTATAAGTTTTACACTGAACTCCTCTGTCAAAACTATTTTATCTTGTTTTCTTATCCTCTTATAATATATATTGCGTTTATATATTAGCTTGTTCTTGTATTTTTGAATATCTTCATTTCTCTCTTGATCTGTTAATATGTCATTAAATGTTATTAAATTTATTAATTTTAATTGTTCATCTTCATCTTTATTAGCTTCTAATACTGGATTTCGGCTTAAGCAATCTGCCTCTAAGTTATTAATTCCTGGTGCATATTTTATTTCAAAGTCATATTGTGACAGATAATAGGATAAATCTCCTAACTCTTCGTCTGTTCTTGATTTTATATTCAAATTTTCCAATGGCTTATGGTCCGAATATACTGTGAAACGCTTGCCTATTAGCCAGTACTGCCAGTATCTTATGGCCTCCTTAATGGCTAAGCACTCTAAATATATAGCTTTTTTTCTCTTTTGGGCTACATTTAATTTTTTTGAAAAATATGCCACAGGTTTTTCTTTTCCATCTGGTTGAATTTGCTTTAAAACTGCTCCAATACCTTCTAATGATGCGTCCGTATATATATTTATTGGTAAATTATAGTCAAAAATTTCTAGTATTGGTTGTGAACACAGTAATAGTTTAATTTTCTCAAAAGCTTCTTGGCAATCTGTTGTCCATATGAATTTTTGGTGTTTCCTTAGTAGATTATGTAATGGTTCTAAAATTATTGAACTGTTAGGTATATATTCACGGTAGAAATTGATTTTTCCTAGAATTTGTCTAATATTTTTCTGATTTTTTGGTGTTGGGAAATCCCTTATTGAAATTAAATTATCCTTTACTGGTCTTACTGTATTATCTTGTATGATATGTCCAAGATATTTTACTGAATTGGTTGCAAATCGACATTTTGTAAACTTAAGTCGGAAGCCTTCTTTTTCTATCGCTTCTAAAAGCCGTGATAAATGGTTTATGTGGTCATTATAAGACTTTGAAAATATTAAAATATCATCAATGAAATTTACTGCAAAATCTGTTAACCTGTATTTTCTCAGTATGTTGCTTAATATTCTTTGAAATATAGCTGGTGATGTTTTCAAACCAAATGGAAGACATGTCCATTGGTAGTGGCCTTCCTGGGTAACAAAGGCAGTTTTCTTTCTATCTTCAATTCGCAGAGGAATAGACCAGAATGCAGAATTTATATCTAATGTTGAAAAGTATTTACAATTTCTGGTTTTCGTGACCAAGTCTTCTATTAAAGGAAATGGTTGAGCCTGAGGTACTACCACTTTATTTAAATCTCTAAAATCGATACACAATCTTGTTTTTCTATTGTCTTCTTTTTTAAAAGCTAGGGTTACTGGTGCTGCAAATGGGCTGTATGATTCCTCTATAAGATTTCTTTCAAGCAATTTTCGTATTTGTTCTTCTATTTCCAATTTATCCTCTATTGAACATCTGTAAGGTCTTTTACTGCAGTATTTATCCACAAGAAGGTCTATGCGTGCCTCATAATCCTTTACTGTTCCAATGTCATATTTATCCTTTGCAAAACTTGATTTATATTTTTCTATAAGTGTATTTATTTCTGATTTTTGTTGACTATTCAAATGACTCAGATCCATTTTAAATTCTGTATCTTTTATATGTTCATTAAAGTTTATTATATTCAAGTACTTTATATTTTCATTTTCACTAGGTTTGTTTTTAAAATATATTTCCTCCTTTTTAAAATTGTCTTCTGACTTTTGTTCGATTTCCAGATTTTCATTCTGGATCAAATTAAACTCTTTTATAATATCAAGTCCAATTAGGAAATCATATTTGAAGTCTTTTCCATCTACAATATAAACATCCATTTTCTTCTCGATATCAAAGATCATAATTTTTATTTTTATTAAGCCCTTTGTCTTTTTTACACCATTAATTGTTACTAATTTTGTATTGTCGTATATATTATTTTCTTTTTCTTTTAGTCTTACTAATTTTGAATTTATTAAGGAAACATTAGAGCCTGAATCATAAATACCAAATACGTCTAATTTTTCTTCTAATGTTAGTTTTACTTTAATTAATGGTGTAATTATTCGTTTTTTGACTCACTATTACTTAATTCAACATCTAATACAGTGTTGTTTACATTTCTTTTATAATTTTTCCTTTTCTCGTAATCATCGGTTTGTTTAAACCAGCATTTTTCTTCCGAATGAAATCGACTACCTTTATTTAGATTTTCACAAATTTTGCAAGGTGTATATTTATCAACTCTTACTTTATTATGTAATGTACTTCTCTTGAATATATTATAATTATTTTTATAGACTATTTGTTCATGTTTTCCAATTTCATTGAAAAGATTTGCAGTTGATATTATTGATTCATTAATTATTAATTTTATTCATTATATAATCTGGTAGACCCATAACTATAAGATGAATTAATGTCTTTGTGTCAATATTTTTATTTATCTCTAGTAACAATCTTTCTTTTTTTGTAGCATATTCCCGTAGTGAACCTTTTTGAAATTTAAATGTGAATGCATATTTCACTTGTGACCAACCTTTGTTTTCGTATGTTTCACAAAAATTTGTTTTCCATATGGCCCATCCTGCTTTTACTGTACATTTTATTAACATACTAGTATACCAATCTATACACTGTTTTTCGAGTAAATATTTTAAAGTCTCAATTATTTCTTCAAATCAAATCAAATCAAATCAAATCAAATCAAATAATATTTATTTCGTAGGCAAATTACATAGCACTTGAAACATGTCAATTTTTTTTATAAGCTAATGCTAGATTCGCAAAGTAGCAGTTTTCCTCAGAGAAGAATCTAGCAAGAAACTCTGTAGGATTGCTCTTTTTAAAATATAGTTTTACAATTTTTGTAAGTACATCAAAATAACAACATACTAATATACAAATAAATAATAACAACATGCTAGTTACATAAATTAATTCAAATTTGCCTAAAATAAATAAGTAAATAAATTTGGACCCCGCAACAGATCAAAACAAACAAGAGGATGTTAATAAAAAGAAAACAAAAAACCAAGCGAGGTAGAAACTGCATAACACGACCAGCCACCACAGCGGCACCTTCACATAGGCCAGGACGCGTGTGCCAGCGTCAACCTCTTCCACATATTAGAGGGAAGTGGAGGACCCATCACACAACGCCACCACTGCAATGGCATAAGCGAGCATGACATGTCATACGTTTCACCTTAATACAAGTTTAATTTATCATACTGCAGGCTCAAAATTTATATACATTCTAAATAAATACAGCTTGATAGAAGAGCAGTTCAATCCCAAGGATTTGCGTCATCGAAATATTCATTAATCTTATAGTATCCTTTTTTACTTAGTTTTTGTTTGATGACAATCTTAAATTTCTTGGGGCATAATTCCTGTATATTAGAAGGGACCCTGTTGTAAAAGCGTATACATTGACCCACAAAAGATTTACTTACTTTGTTAAGTCGACTACTATAGGGCACTAGCTTATTTCTATTTCTAGTATTTACATTATGAATATCACTTTTTTGTTTAAACAGATGAAGGTTATTTTTGGTATACATTAAATTTGTGAAGATATATTGTGATGTTAATGTTAATATATCAATATTTTTAAAAAAATCCCTAAGAGATTCCCTGGGACCCAATTTATAAATAGCTCGAATAGCTCGCTTTTGCAGAATAAATATGCGCTCGGTATCAGCGGCATGACCCCACAGCAAAATGCCATAGGCCATAAGACTATGAAAATAACTAAAGTAAACTAACCTGGCGGTTTGAATATCCGTCAGGTTCCTTATCTTTTTAACCGCGTAAGCTGCAGAACTGAGCTTATCCGCTAACTTGTCAATATGAGGGCCCCATTGCAATCTAGAATCTAAAGTAATACCTAAGAACAAGGTTGTTTCCACAAGGCACAATTTTTCTCCTTTTATCTCTATATCCGTATTAACTTGTCCTACGTTGGGCAGAGTAAATTTAACACATTTTGTTTTCTTTTCATTGAGCACAAGATTATTTGCAGTAAACCACTCAACAACTTTATTAATGGCATTGTTTACGTCGTCATATTTATCCTGTTGTCGTCTAACTTTAAAAAGTAAAGAAGTATCATCCGCAAACAACACTATATCATGACAGTTATTTACAAGACTCGGTAGATCATTTATATAAATTAGAAAGAGAAACGGACCAAGAATTGAGCCCTGCGGGACACCCATGGTAACCGCAGACCCACCTGACACTTTTCCGTTTACATCAACCCTCTGTACGCGTCCATGTAAGTAAGACTTTAAAAGGCTCAGTGCACTGTCTCTCACACCGTAATAATGAAGTTTCCTGACCAAGGTACTGTGATCAACGCAATCGAAAGCCTTGGACAAATCGCAAAATACACCCAAAGCGTCATGCGACTCCTCCCAGGCATCAAATATGCATCGTATTAGTTCAACACCTGCATCGGTTGTTGAACGACCCCTGGTAAATCCAAATTGCTTGAAATGCATTACTTTATTGGAATAAAAGTGAAATTGCAATTGATCTAAAATTATTTTTTCAAATATTTTACTTAGCGTTGGCAATATAGATATAGGTCTAAAGTTGGTGGGGTCAGACTTACTGCCAGCTTTAAATAAAGGTATGACTTTACTGCACTTCATTAAATCAGGAAAAACTCCATTATCAATACATTTATTGAAAACCATAGCTAGATGGGGAGCTATGCAGTTTATGATGGAGTTGATTATTGTGACGGAAAGGCCATGCAGATCAGCGGTTTTTTTAACAGTCAGTGATTTAAAAGCTTTTACAATTGAGTATGCATTGACGTGATGGAATACAAAGACAACCTTGGACTCGACCATGTTCATCTTCAACAAAGATTCAGCTAGAGTGGGAGAAGAATTTAGGTATTTGGTAGTCGAAACTGGGATGTTAGTAAAGAATTTATCAAAAGCTTCGGCAACCTCAAGATCTGTACTGATACAATTTCCATCAATATTCAATTTAAAATCGAGATTGCGTGGTTTGGCTTTACCAGTCTCGCTGTTTATAACTTGCCAAGTTGTCTTTACAATATTCTTACTATTAACAATCTTATTCTTTATGAATCTAGATTTAGCCTCATTACATACACGCTTAAACAATTTAGAATAATTACGAACATACTCAACAAATGACGGACTATTGTTCACTGTTTTTTCATCATATAGACTGTACAATTTATTTCTACTAATCATAATTCCTACTGTTGCCCAATCACTAAACTTTAGACAATCGTTAACTTTCAAAATTTTAGGTTTAAAAACAGTATCATATTCCACTTTAGTAACATTAAACACCTTATTGTATAACATATTTGGATCTTCACAAAATTCCAGATTTGTAATTTTTGAACTTACATTATTATTAAACATTTTTAATCTAGCCTTAGTAACTGGTATGTATTCGATATTCTTTTTCGTTTTGTTTAAATTTATTTTAAAATCTGCCCTTAGGCCGCTATGATCAGACCTTAATTTGTTTATGACATTCATGTTTGTGGATTCTAGATTTGTAAATATATTATCAATACAGGACTTAGTATTAGCTGTAGTTCTAGTAGGTTCTAGAAATAGATTAATCAAATTGTAACATTTGAAGAATGTTAAAATCTTTTTTGATAATTTTGACGTAACTAAAAGATCTATATTAAAGTCTCCACAAACAATGATGCCTTTATTTGTGTAATTTAATTTATGAAGAACAGTTTCCATAATTTCTTCAAAAATATCATAGGATCCATTTGGATTTCTGTATACGCTAACTACAATAACCGGCTCCAATTCTATACAAGCTATCTCTATGGTTCGTTCAACTGAAAGATTTACAATATCAGTGCGTTCTTTATATTTAATAGAATTGTTAATAATAATTAAGGATCCTCCAGAGTCCCTAATCGCACTCTTTCTGACAAACGAACTACCAATATGGTGGTTGTAAAAATTAAACATGAGCTGGTTGCTATTAAGCCAGTGTTCAGTAATGCAAAGAATGTCAATTTTGTCATAGATCAAGAGAAGTTCCAACTCATGAATTTTACTAGACATGCCTTGAATATTTTAAGAGATAAGTTTTAAATTGCAATCAAGTTTCTTAGTATCATTTATATTCATAGTCATAGAATTATTTAAGGGCATGTCACTAGAAACATTGCTAGAGTTAACAGTCTCTGTTGTCTGGTCACTTAATTTAAATGCTCTATAGGAGCAGTCAAATCCACCAAAAGAGTGGATGGTCGGTGTTGACTAGAATAAGAATGACTAGAATAATGATGACTAGAATCAAGTGATTGTATACAATTAATGTCATTAATACTACTCTGCTCAATAGAAGCAGTCGTCAAGTTAGCCAAAAGGTTGGCGGAATCTATATAATAGGACAGCGACATTGCTATCTGTCTTTTACTAAGTTGATTAAGGTAAAATTTACCTCTTGTCGAATAATATTTTTTAACAATCGAGTTGAAATCTATACAATGAAATTTATTATTATAACATGTCATATTATGTAGCATCATATTCAGATTATGTCTTGTATTATTGTTATCTTTACTCCCATTATTACAGAAAGGAAATGTAAACAAAATAATTTTTCTAATATTATTAATAGCATTTAACCTTGAAATATAAGTGGCTAAGTCCTCTTTGTTTACATTTCATCTAAATATTGGTTACCAAATTGTAAATTTTCACCTTCATCTAAGTATGTTTTCCTCAAATCTTCGGTTAAGGGAATCCATATTTTTCGCGTCTGGTGTCTTTTCTTTAGTGAATTCTTAATTTTGGTGAAAACATCCGTAGCTGTTATAGCAGTGTGTTTGCTTACATATTTCAAATCATCGGGAATGTCAAATACGCGTCCATCGGGTGTCTCAATTGAAATTATACAGATTACATTGCCTTTACTATCAGATCCTGCTAACGCAGCAAATGTAAATCTTAATTTTTCCATTTTTTTTACTAAAAATGTCGTTTTATAAGACAATAAGTCTTTTTCTAATAATTATATTTATACGGCAAATTAAACCATGTGTTGCTCTGTAAAATAAAGATTTTATTTTCGTTTTAACATTAAAAAAACACAAATAATTATTCTAGATATACAAAATATATTACCTGTAAAATAAAGAAACGACATTTAAAGTTTATTTGCCGATCTTTTAACAATAACACAAATTAAATTATTTTCCTAATATTTCTATTTTTCAAATCTCTTACATTTTTAGTTCGCTAACGTCATCTGTCAGAGAACACAAATTTTATATTTTAAAAAGTATTTATTTAATTTATTCATAAAGGGATCCTAGACATCTCTAGGTATTCCTTTACATATATACATCATGTAAAACCTTAAGAGTGAATGTCTTCCCAAGATTGTAGTATCTTCAACAAAAGTTTTTATTTCATAATAGGCTTCACACACAAATATTTTCAACAGTTGTCTTGAATTTATTTTTCTCACATCCTATTGTAAAGCCCTATTCATACATACATTACAGTATATATATATATATATATATTTCTAGTAAGTATTTATATTGTGACTGTCCCATTTTTTTTACAAAATTAATATTTTTGTGGACATACATCAGTCAAGATGTCTTTTTCTTAAATTTTTCTTTTAATGATACCTTGGGACCCAAACAGAAATAGACCTAAAATGGACCCTTGTGGACTCCCATCTTTATTTTCTTCTCACAAGATCATTTACTGTTTATATTTACTTTTTCAGTCCTATTGTTAAAATATAAATTTAAAAGATGTTGTAGAAGTGATACCGTCTATTACATAGTGGCGTAGTTTCCTGATACATGTACGTGTAACGACCAAATACTTCTTCTTTCACTTTAGCTTCCTGACTAAAGACTTCCAGAAATGGTAGGTCTCATATCATCAATGTTACATAAATCCATTGAACATATACTAACTACTATTGCTGTAATTCCTGTGTAGCTAGACTTGAGAGTGGTACGGGGTACCACAAACTGACCTTCTGCAGTGCTATTCTGTAAGAAACGCAGCCCACAGCGTTGACGTCGCTGGGGTGTTTGATATGGTTTGACAAGCTTAGTGAATACCAAGTTGAATTCACAGTTCCTTACAGAATAGCACTGCTGAGCGATTTCATACATTTATACAGCTCGACGGACACATTAAAATTTCATTGCTTTTTTTTATCTGAGAACGATTTTATCAGAGAAGGAAACTATGCTGATGGCTTATTAAGGATGGCCTGGTGTATTGATGGCTAATAGTATTATTAGGTATTAAAATATAAACTAATATTTTCAGAAAGTCAAGGTCTAACTATAAATACAAAAAAAAAGATTAACACCGGCTGTTCGGAATGGCAAGCGATGTAAGGTGATATCGATAAACCTGGTATACAATATGTTGATGCAAAATAACGTTTATCACCTTGTTCAAGTAAAGTTTTACAATGTCTTTATATTGCTTTCTTATATTTACGCGAATTTAATAAAACTTTAACGCTTTTTACAAAGATTATACAAAGTGTAAAAGATGTTATAATGGTAATTTGTATTTAAAATTTTGAAATCATTATGTGTATACGTGTAGTTAGGGAACATAATACTATTTGTAACATATTAAAAAATAGCTTTTAGAGGTATATCAGCACTAAAATAATGTCGGTATATTTAAATAAAATATCCCATTATACAAATTAAATTACATTATTCTTTCATTTTCAATCATTGTCATATTCGTAGTATTTTGAAGTGATAACTTGTTTTATTGCATTTAACACTTTTTGAGAAACAAAACAAAATAATTTAAATCGCGATAGTCAGGATTGAACCCGGACTCTTTCGCTAAAGAGGCCGAGCCCACCGCCGGGTTAGCCAGTCCGTTAACCCCGCTACAATAAAGAAACCAAATTTTTTTTCATTCATGTCTACGTAAATTTCTACCAAGACCATTCTAAATTTAGCTTTAAATATTTGTATGAGACATGAAATAAACACGCAATTCCATTATTATAACACAAATTCACACACGGTTATGTAAATAAAACCATACAAATGAATCACATTAAAGCGAAGATTGCTCTGATACGAAGAAATTCACGATTTTACCTTCAATATACATGTATCAAAGTGTAATAGATGAGAATTCTGATATTGTTGAAAATGTGAAATTTATGTGCCATATTTATCTTCACACCTACAGCTGAATGAAGGCTTCTTTTCATTTTATGGCGTGTATGAGAAGATTTACGAGGGCGTTAAAATAAAATACAATTTCATACGCCGTCGTACTCACAAGGGGAATTAGAAAAATCTGCATTCTAAATAGATTCACTTTAGGATTCTGTATTAATGATGTATAAACCTTTGGAATCAAGCGGCAGGGGATCGGTCGTCTTGGCGTTCATTGAGGGAGGCCTATGTACAGCAGTGGACGGATAAGGGCTGATGATGATGATGCTGATGATGAAACCTTTGGAATTAACATACAAATGCAATATGAAACGGGAAATACATACGCAAAATACTTTTAACAATAAAGTGTTAGCCTTAGGAATTTTTGTTTTTTTTTTCGAAAGGTCTAGATTTATAGGCCTGATGGTCTTTAAGCTCAATCGGTAGGTAAAGGAATTTTTGTGTGTCTCGAAAAGTTATGAAATATATTATAGTTTGTTTTATAAAATGTCAATGAAATCATAAAATATTAATTTTTTTATTAACTTCCACGTACCTAGTTCAATTACGAGATTTTTAATAGTACCTAAATATATTCTTACCATATGATGTTCTAAAAGTTGGTAAAACAAAAAATATATTTTATGACCCTATGCGGAACGTTAAATATGTTCCCGACTCATTGTTTTCCTTTTTTCATTCGTATCCTGACAGTTATTATGGTGAGAGATGTATGTATAAAGCATAATGAAATTTCTGTTGAATTTTCGTAGGAATATCTTCGAGACTACCGCATTTCGCAAGTTTTATAATATTTAATGAACAAAGAACACGAAGCAACGGAATTTATGTGTGTTTTGTATTTAAATTTCTCTGATGCGAAACGCTTTTTAAGTTATAAAAAGCGAAAGAAGCATAATTCTTTTAAAATATCACTATCGTAGAATTATTCTTTTGTTTCTTTAACTTATTGTTTTTGATAGAGATTTCTGTCAAACGATTTTTTTTGGTGGAAATGATATATTATGGATAGGGACGTAAGGATTTGCTATTGATTGTGTAGTTTTGTTTCAGTATTGATGAAACAGGTTTGTTGGAAATAGTATGACGGTTAGCCGATTATCTTAATGATTAAATAATAATTTCCCTGACAATATAAAAAAAACAGTTGTATGCTGCATTGCAATAGAATGAGGAAAATTGGGAAAAAAAATATATCGGTCTAAAGTGATAGTTATGGTGTCGCGTTTCGTGCGATTGTGAGTATCTGGTGGTCCATTGTGGATAGCAATAAGGTATTAGCTTAACCGGTGATTGTGCTGATGTAAGCTTTGGTAGTTACCATAATGCTGTTATTTAAAAAATCAAATATAATCAAAGGTTTTTCGATATTAGTGATCTAGGTTCTAGCTGAAGATTATATTACAAAAGTGAAATAATTTATAATAGATTAGCCTATGGTGAATTTATTTCAATTACTAACTTCACAGTTGCTCGACAAAGTGCTGCTCAGTACAGAGTCAGTTCAATCCCTACTAATCCTTACTAATATTATAAATGCGAAAGTAGGTCTGTCTGTCTGTCTGTCTATAATGCTTTCACGCCTAAACCACTGCATGGATTTTTATGAAATTTAGTACACATAAAGACCAGAGCTTAGGAAAGGGCATAGGCTACCTTTTATCGCGAAAAAAGACTCGGAGGGGTTTGTTTGAGGGCGCTTATCTCAGGAACTATTGGTCGGATTTGATTCTTTCAATGTTACATAGTCTACTTATACAGAAATGCTATATACCATCATGCTAAGTCGCCGTTATAAATCATAGTTAAAGCAGGCGAAGCTGCGGGCAACAGCTAGTAAATTACAATGTATTCATAAATGTAGTAGTGTATAATACTTCAATTATCTGATACCTATGCTACTGCTTCCATAAGTTTATTAAGTGTTTAATTATGAGATCATACATGTAATAAATATGTGCGAGCGCTATACGTGTGTGGGCGGGTAATAATTTATTATGGTCGAATAGGGTGCGAAGGATCACTAGGGTATCGATATCGTTTGAGAAATTATCGATTATGAAACAATCGATTGCGAGAAAGAATCGATTATGCATCTAGTTTTTTTAAATTATACAATAATTTTGGCAATTATCGCGATAATCAGCCATAATAACAAAAAACTTAAAAGGACTTTTATTGGACTCTCATACGTAATAATGTGGCTCAATGGTCAAAGGTGACGATCTCTGTGGCTCAATGTTAGCGCGTTGGCGTTTAAGCCGGGAGGTAGCGGGCTCGAAATTCGAATCCCGCCAGGGAACAAAATATAAGTTTCTGTATTCCTGGATAATGTATAGTAAAACTGAAACATCATCATCATCATCATCAGCCTTTATCCATCCACTCCTGAACATAGGCCTCCTTCAATGAGCGCCAAGAAGACCGATTCCTTGCCACTTGCATCCAACACGGACAAAAAAAACGGATTATAAGAGTACCATGGTGTTGAGAATTTCTAAAATCACCATTTAATTGTCTGCCTGTAGCGGGATTCGAACCTGCAATCTGCGTGTTACCATCTCTTTATTTGTAATTATCATAATCATCATCATCAAATAGTATCTAATTTGATGTTATGCATTACCCTGTCCGCATCATGGACAAAGTGTGGCGGAGGATCAAGCGTCTTAGCGTTCATTAACTATGTCCTATATCGTGCAGGAGACGGAAAGTCTGATAATGATGAATTTCATCCAACGTGAATGACACATAAAATAACGGACTTTTAGTGACGAGTTACAGCCTAGTATTGACACTGAGATATCGAAAGGATCGTTATAGCTAAAGATATAAAGGCGTGTACTTTGTTGCTTCTCGCCTTCTATTGCTTTTTATATTGCTCTCAATACAATGCTATATTTTATAAAGCCATAAAAATAAAATGAGAATTGGATACCTTGCAGATATATCGAGTTGTTGTAATGATACGAATAGCATTGTGGGTACGCGTTCTCTTGTAAATTAGACTTTAAAGTCACACGAGAAAGCTTTGTTTTTCTATCTGATATTGTTAGTAATTATTATGATTAATAATTTTTATATTTAATGCAGGGTGCTTTTTGTCCTTCCTTCCAACAGCTCATTTGACCATGAATATCTGTAGGTATTTTGGTGAGAAATATCTATTAGCAGGCAACTAGGATGCCGTGACGGCAAAAGGCATGACGCTGCTATGTCAATAAATCTTTTTTTTTTTAATTTAAATATGATTCTTACGAGTATATTCTTATATTAATATAGACGCTTTTTCCAGATGTCCCATTCAATTAAAAAAATAACTCTTTATATTATGATAAATTATTTCTGCCTTTCCTGTGGCAAAGGATTCCTTGATGTTCACCTATTTTCAGCAATTGACGAATTGAAGACAGTGAAATTATATCCCTTGACAAAAATACTAGTGATATAGAATAGAGAGTTTTAAAATTCCCGTAACATATTAATGTTGCTGATTCAATAATTTTCATATAATTATTGAAATATGAAAAAGTTTTGAATAGTTATTCAATGATTTAGCTTTTCATGAATTGATAATGTTTGAACATTTTAGCGTATGAGCATAAAAGTATTCTGCTCACATGATAAAAGTACTAACTTTTGCTACTGCCACATTGACTATGCTTTTGTTTAGAGCCGTAAAGTAGAGAAGTGGGATTTTTAAAATTAGATATGATTTAATTTAGAGAATATGGTGGAATCGGCCTCTTATGCGAGAGGTTCCGGGTTCGATCCTGACCCATCCGTGTGTGCCTTGAAAACATCGTGAGGAAATATGCATGCCTGATGAGATTGAAAGTCTTTGAAGGTGTGTGAAGTTCACCAACCCTCACTGGACTAGCGCATCGGTGAACTATGGCCCATTACCCTCCTCGTCTGATCTCGGCGAAGGAAAACATCGCGAGGAAGCCTGAGAGTGGCGGGTCTTTTAAATAAACGTGTGTGTAATTTAGCTAATAGCATTGGGCCAGCGTATCGATGAATAATGGCCTAATACTTTCCTCACCTGATTTCGAGGAGCAGACCCGAGCCTAGTAATGAGATATAGGTTGATCCTTTGCAATACAAGTAATACAAGAATTAATAGAAAAATATTTTTATAAAATTTTATTAGTATAGACTACAGACCATAAAAATAGTCGCATTTGCGTAACCATCACGTAAGTAATCGGTCTCTTTGACCCAGTCAAATATTGGACTTAATGATGTGAGAATAAGGGTCATAATGACAACACCATGTAAGGATGATTAGGTATCCCCTCATCAAGTTATTGACTATGGCCCGTACCATTCATTATTGCTCTGATGGAACAGGTTGGTAATTAAATTGGTGCATTATGACCTCGGGGATTACCCGAAGTGGGGGCCGCGATTATTCTGCATTATTAAGTCTAGTAGCAATGAACTTAACTTAGAAACTGGAATGTACGTATAAATATTTTATGATAAGAGTGACATTGAAAATTATTAAGGGCATATTTTCAGAAATACTAGTTTCTAATGTTTGGGGATATCAATCTCACGCTGTAAAATATTTTAAGTTTCAATTTTTTAAATGTTTTTTTAAGGATTCATTCATTTAATTACAATAATATTATGTAAGTATTAAAATGCACAGCTTAGGTTCAATAGGTGCATATTTTACATAAGTATTAAGAACAAATACTTTTCCACTGAGTTTGTTTCGCCGGTTCTTTTTATTGGGCTTGCTTTGGAACCGGTGGTAGATAGAAATGACGTTTAAAAAGATACTTTGGTGTTAATATTTTGAAAAAAAAATGACGACTAAAATTTAGATTATTTATTTAGATATCCTGTGTTCAGATTAAAAAAAAAAAAAGAGTTCTTTACTTTTAACCTCTAGAGTTTTGTCTTTAAAGTGTATTGAAAATAGGCTTTCAAAGAGTATTCGTGGTCCACTCAATTAACCGTAATAATACTATAAAGCTATCACGCCGGGTGCCATCTCTGGCAGATACGTAAAGACAAACTTTTTGAGTCAAAAGTAAAAAGAAATTGTATTTGAAATTTATTTCTCGTGGATATAAAAATTAGGTTGGAGGCGGGTCTGCAACAGCGCAAGCTTTTAACTCCGTCTGAGCGTTGGTCAGGCGGAAACTTCAAAATTAATTTAGAAGTTTGATCGAAAAATGTTTTCCTCTGTCGTCAAAGTGAGTTAGCCCCGTGCACCGTTGGGATATAAAGGTTGCTACTATCCCCTGCTGTCAAAATGTGGATGTATTTGATGTAATCAAATGCCACTTGAACAAAAAGAAATCTAAAGTTTTTAACTTGTTTGAGAGCTTGGAAATACAATTTATATTTTAAGTGCTTACTAATGTACCATTATTTATTGAAATTCGAATCAATTTTCTTTGTATTTATAAACTTGAACATACCAAATAAATCAAATAGAAAAATCATTAATTAGATAAAGCCTCCTGAAAAAAAAAGAACATAATTACGTACAGGTCAATCTTTAAAAAATTTCAACATAAATTAAAAAAAAAAAGAAATGTTGTGTCGTGGGACACCAGGTAGGAACGAAGTTCCTTCGGCTAAAAAGAAAGGTATTACACACTACTGGCTTGTGTATGCGACTGTCGCGCCCGTGCACGTCTCATTAAACGCTTTTTATTCCACGCACTTTTTCTCACGGTTTTACTATCACATTTTTTCAGTTCGGTCGCGCAGCAAAATCCCTATCCCCTCCAAGCCTGCCGTAAGGAACTTCGTTCTAAAACCTAAGAGAAATAATACAATTCGTATAATATATTATTTAGTATTTTATTGCACACGTTTTGCATCAATAAAGACCTAAAATTATTTTTTTGTGTCTGTATTTCTTTCCATAAGCTAATAATTTATTTGCATCTTGTTTGAGTTTAAAATTATTTTTCCTGCATTTATGACACTAAATTATTGAAAAACCTTATCATTAATATAAAAATTCGCGTGCCATGATATCGTTATCGGTAAAGTTACTGTTGATTTATTTGTGTTAAAAGATAAATAATTTACATGTCTAATGATTTGAAATCATTTAATGATATGGTATCTAATAAGACATAATGACTTTCAGTTATTTTATCTATATCCTTTTCGTCTATATCGTCAATAGTATCTTTATCTAATTGTTCAATCTTTTAATTCTGTGTAACTGAAATAACGATTATGACCTTTATTCAGCATTTTTCAAAGACAATTGATGCGTATTTTGGTTCAATGAATAATCAATAAATTTCAACAAATTGTTTTTATCATTATTCCATTATCATGAATTGTAAGATTGTATTGTGTAGTGTTAATTTCGTACCGAGGTGCATTTTTACGTTATTGTGTAATTGGCAAGATTATTATATATATTATATATATTTCCCTTAGCATAATTACTATAGAAACCAAGCCCGTGCGCTCATTTTTAAGCACCGTATTTGGAGGCATAAATGGCTCCAATCACCGGGCTCCTTAGTATTCGATGTTAAATATATTGTCGAGTTAAATATTTTCACATCACATTTGAAAAGCTAAAGGAAAGCTTTCTATATTTCATAGTATCTTGTCGTTATATAGGTTGAAATAGAAACGTGTTGTTTCACGGAATAAATAAACAAGTACTTAATGAACTTGTTTATTTATTATGTGTTTTGTTTTATTGCTCAGTGCTGTGTGCAGTGCAGCTCAATTTCTGCTATAAATAAAGTTCCAACCAAATCTAAACTACCTCAATTAACAAATATATATTAAAAAAAAACACCTTGTCAAAACAAACAACTTCAAAACATTTTAATAATAATAATAATACATAATAATAATAATATCTATGGACGCTTTTTACACCACGTCAATTTGGTCCCGTGCTAAGTACTCGAAGAGACTTGTGTTACGGGTACCAGACAACGGAAATACAAAATATATTTAATACGTTTTATATTAATACTTATATTTAAGATTTTTATTATATAATACACATATTTAATACACATCCATGACCCAGGAACACAGAAACTTTTTTGTTCCCTGGCGAGATTCGAACCCACGCCCTCCGGCTTGAGTGTCAACACGCTAGCCGTTGAGCCACAGAGGTCGTCGTTTAAGAATATCATATTAATATTTTAAATGTTATTTATAGGTACATTAATCAAGAGAGCATTAATTTACCGGTAACAATAAACACTTAACTGTTTGTTCAACTTTGACTCGATATATCAAACGATCCCATGTCATTGATAGACGATGTAGATTGAATAGATGATTTTTCTACGATTTCAAACAATGAGCATCATATCATTAATCTCAGACTACCGGTAACGGGTTTCGAACAATGATAGCTAACTACGATTCTATCAGATGAAATTCAACTAATCGATTCTTAACCGAGTTGACTTTCATTAAATTACTAGGCCGTAGAGATGTATCCGATAATCTTTAGCAGTGGTTAACCTTAAAGAGTTGACATACGATTCGTTTAAACGATACCGGTTATGAATTGTTATACAATTAATTTATTTTGCGTTCAATTTATATGCACTGCAAATTTATATGTATACTTGTAGTCCGAGATAATTTTACTACAGAAATATTTTTAGTCACCCTTTTCCCATGAGCATACGTCTAAATGAACGCGAAGACGATCATCCAATCCTAATCTTAGATTCAATATAATTAAAAAAAAAATACTAGTTCTTTTTTCAAAATGTGACTAAATCAATATGGCCGTCGGAGAATGAAAAGCAAACAAAAAAAAAAAAAACTAAACAAAGTACATAATTATTAAGTGGCAAATATTGTATTAAAACATTTCAATATTTGCAGGATTTTGTAATCGCATGCTCATGGGCAATGTATGAATCACTGTTCAGAAGAAGGCCTGGGTTCTGGAATAGTACAGGGTGGGTTTGTTAATGGGTCATAGATAACTTCGAAAACTTATTACATAGTGAGTTTGTTCCTAAGTAAAATATTCTATAAGATTTATTATATACATAAAAAATATAAGAAAACCTATAATTATGGGCCAAACAAATTCCTCAAAAGATTCCGGGTAAATGCCCTTACGCGTACAAAACACAGAGATTGTTTATACAATCTACAAAAATGATTTTTTGCGAGAGATAAATAAAGTATAAAAATCAAATTACTCTCAACGACCTAATATGAAGATGCTCGATCAGAGTCATTCGGTGCGTGTCCGCCAACACGTACAGACCTACCGTCCTACGCTCTCTGCGCAGGTACAAGTTCTCGCGCTCCATTGTTCTCGTAGACAAAGGCTGTGCCCCAGTACTGTCCTTTGTCTATTGTTAGAGTCAGTGTTGCGTCATCCCAGTGCGTTTCGTACAGTTTACAAGTGCTCCTAGATATTGAGGCCGTCAGACGACTCAATCGCGTTTAAACCTGTCCGTTTTATCGCGCGCTTAGAACCGCGTTCGTAATTAAGTGGTGTTCCGGTGCCACATAGTCGCGTTCGTTGTGATAGTGCCGCGTTATTAATCGCTCGCATAGCGAAAAGTGTGTTCCCGAAGCCGAACACGTAAGTTGTTTTCGTTATTTACACACCTACTTGGGTTGCGTCCCGGTACCTGCCCAGGTAGTCGACCGTTTTAATTCCTTTGTTACACACCTCCCGCCAGGCGGGAGGGTAGGAACACAATGGCGTCTTAATGACGACCGGTTTTTGTTTAACATCGACAAACAATAAAACAATGGCGGAACTTAATGACATCCCCAAAGAGGCCCTTATGGCCTTCCTGCGGGAATACGTCCCCGACTTCGAGGTAAAAATAAAAGCCTACGCAAAAAAATCAGGCAGTAGCCACAGCAAACAAGTGAGGAGGTTCTCGACCGACTCACCTGCGCCCCCCGCCGCGTCAACGGACGACGGCCCGCTAGGAACCGAGTCCGGCACAACCGATGCCGGATCGGAAAAGACGCGGACTTCCCGCTCGTCAACTCCGTCAGAGGAGGAGATGTCGGTAGCCGGCAGCTCCTCCGAGGAGGAGACCACCAACAGCGGATTCACGGAGGTCCGCAATAAAAAGAAGAGGCGGCGCCCGGACACCGGGTCCGCGCCGTCCTCCGCGCCATCCCCCCCGCCTAAGGCTCCGAAGGTAGGGACCCCGCCCCCTCAGGGCAAGACAGCGGCATCATCATCATCGCCGCAGGTCACTAGGCGCGACCAAGTCGCGTCCCCCGCGCCCGGTACTTCGGCGTCCACCCCAAACGAGAGCATGGACACCGAAACGCGCACGAAAGCGCCCCCCCCGATAGTCGTCCAGGATACCAAAAGCTGGACAATAGTCTCAAAGGCTATATACGCGAAGCAGATTTTATACAAATCTGCACGTTCGTGCGCAGACGGCATAAGAGTCCAAGTGGCGGACTCTAATGACCACCGTAGGTTGACCGCTTTCCTAAGCGCCAACAAAATAGGATACCACACATACGCGCTCGAAGATGAGCGCGTACTGCGTGTTGTCATCGGCGGTGTCCCCCGGGATATGGACCCGTCCGAAATCAAGGAGGACTTGATCCTCCAGGGATACCCTGTGGAGGAGGTACATAGAATGTACCACCCCCGCAATAAATACAAGTACAAGATGGTACTTGTTATCCTGCCGCTAACGCCGGCGGCGAAAGCCATATTTAATGTCCGGGCCGTGTGTAACATGACCGGGCTAAAGGTAGAGTCCCCCCGTAAAAGGGGCATCATAGGGCAATGTCATCGTTGCCAATTATATGGTCATTCGGCAAGAAATTGCCAGGCGCACCCCAGGTGCGTTAAGTGTCTCGGCGACCACGGGACCCCCGACTGTCCCCGCGATAGGGCCACAGCTACGGAACCACCTAGCTGTGTTATCTGCAGAGGCCAAGGGCACCCGGCTAACTACCGCGGCTGCCCGAAAGCCCCCGCGGTGGTAAGGAAAGGGAGGAGAGCCGGGAAAAAACCTGGTCCTGCTCCCAGATCCACCACCCGACCCAGGGAGGAGAAATTTGTCCCCGCTCCGCCCCCTAAGACGAACGCGTGGCATGACAGAGCGGCTTCCCAGCCGTCTGCACCCGCAAAACCCGCTCCGGGCCCTCCAAGCCCCCCAGCGGCAGTAAGCAGGCAGCAAGCCCCCCCTGCAAGTACGAAGGTACGAGCAGCCCCCAGCTGTCCCGCTTCCCCCACTGATGAATTCGGGATAAACCTAGCGTTTGTCTTTCAGGCTCTCTGCGATATAGATCCAGAAGAGCTAGCCGTCCTGGCCCGCAAACTACGCGTCGCCACCACCATACAGCAGACATGCCAGGCATATAGTGAACATGCCACCCTGGTCGCCAAGATTAGGTCCCCCCCCTCTCAAAGCCCTTAAATGGCTACCACGGCTAGGACAAAACCGCGTTCTCTCCGACTAGTGTCGTTCAACGCGAACGGCATTAGCGCGAATTTAGAGGAAATTCGCATTTTCGTAAAAAAATACGATGTTGACGTCCTCCTTGTGCAGGAAACGTTTCTAAAACCATGTAATAGCAATCCGCGTATCCCTAATTATAACATCGTTAGGAATGATAGGTTGCGATCCCGACTCGGAGGTACACTAATTTATTACAAAAGAACACTCCATTGTATCCCATTAGACACACCGCCTCTAGCTTCACTGGAGGCATCCGTCTGCCAGGTGAGCATGACCGGCCATCAGTCGATCATCATCGCCTCGGTATATCAATCGTGTAATAAAACATTACTCTTCAGCGATCTCAAATCGCTATTAGAACTAGGCAACGCCGTCTTTATAGCCGGCGACCTAAACAGTAAAAATCAGGCATGGGGCTGCAGAGAAAACAATAAAAATGGTATAATTCTCTGCCGCGCCGTTGATGATCTAGCCTGTACAGTAGTCGCCCCAGATGAGCCAACACGCTACGACTTCGCAAACAGCGATAGGAGTAATGTGCGGCCATCCATATTAGACATATGTATAATACGCAATGTATCCCTTCTGGTGCATTCTATTCAAACAGTACACGAGCTTAACTCAGACCACAGACCAGTATTAATTCAATTAGGTAACCCCGAGAATAATACTAAAAATCAAAAGAAAAAGATTATCGACTTTAAATTACTAAATGAAAATTTAAATTCACTTCGCTCGAGTCAACTCGACAACATCCCGGACACTATAGAGAGTCCCGAGGCGGCCATTGCGGCCAGTTCCGACCTTACCGACCATCTGGTAGCGACGATGGAAAAGTCATCTAGGGAGATCTCAACGTCCAGCGATGGACACTGGGAGCTCCCGGATGACATTAAAGCACTCATACGCGCCAAAAACACCGCAAGGCGCAGATACGCTCGCTACCCGGCGGACGAGTACCGTCGTGACCTCCGTAACCTCGAAAGAGACGTTAAAACACGCATCTTAGAGCACAAAGCCGAAAAGTGGGATCGCCTCCTTAGTGAAATCTCACCCTCCCATGTGGCCTACTGGCCACTCGCTCGTTCTTTTAAAAAGAAAACGGAGGCATCTATGCCGCCATTAAAAAGACCAAATCGCGCGCCTGCACTAGAGGACGCCGACAAGGCGGAACTATTAGCCGACACACTAGAGAGCCAGTGTACCCCCAACATCACTACCCCCTCACCCTCCATAGGCTCCCACGTAGAGGAGGTAATTAGGGTAGTAGAGTCGAAGACTTCTGCGCCGCCGGAGGGGGATCCTATCCCTCCGACGGATGTAGAAGAAGTCCAAGACATTATCAAACGACTTCACTCCAAGAAGGCCCCCGGGCCGGACGGGATTTCCAACAAAGTCATTAAAATACTCCCACCCGCTCTTGTTTACCTCATGGTTAGCATTTTCAACGCCCTCCTAAAGGGCTGTAGGTTCCCAGACCAATGGAAAGAAGCTACGGTTATCGGCATACCTAAGCCCGGCAAACCGGGCACGGAACCGTCTAGCTATCGGCCCATCAGTCTACTAAGCTCGATTGGCAAAATCTACGAACGGGTTCTGCTTAAGCGGCTCAAAGCCGTTATAGGCGAAAAGAACCTGTTCATAGACGAGCAATTCGCCTTCCGCGAAAACCACTGCTGTCCAAGGCAAGTCCACCGTATGACCGAAGACATACTCAGAGGTTTCAATAAAAAGAACTCCCGCGATACGTGCGCCGTATTTTTCGATGTAGCTAAGGCCTTCGATAGGATATGGCACGAAGGCCTCGTGTACAAACTGTACAAGCTAGGAATACCGGATAGGCTAGTCATCATCATCCGCGACTATCTGTCAAACCGGTCATTTAGGTATAGGGTCGAAGGCACCCTCTCTTCCCTGAGACCTCTGAGGGCCGGAGTCCCCCAGGGCTCCGTGCTGTCCCCAACTCTATACAATCTGTACACATCAGATATCCCCAGACCTCCGGACGTCAAACTGGCTCTCTTCGCTGACGATACAGCTCTATACGTTACCCACCCTAATGCTAATAGAGCATCGCTATTTCTCCAACGTGCCGTCAACGAACTAGGCAACTGGTTCGCAAAATGGAGAATAGCTATTAACCCCGATAAAAGCGCGTCGATTCATTTCTCTCGTAAGAGAAAGACACGCTTACCTAAACGCAGACAAACATGGTTCACGATGAAACCAATCTTACTAAATAACGTCGTTATTCCCAGAGTTAGACAGGTCAAGTACCTGGGGGTCACCCTTGACAGGTCGATGTCGTTTAGACCACACATCGCCGCGATTTCTAAAAAAGCCCGTTTCGTCAGTAGTAGACTGTACTTCCTCATAAACAAAAAGAGCAAAATGCCCCTCAGGCACAAGCTCACCCTCTATAAATCATGTATCCGCCCCATCATGTCATACTCCTGTGTGGCATTCGCGCATGTGCCTCAGCATAGACTCAGAGGCCTCCAAACGATCCAAAATAAATTCTTACGTGTGGCAACCGGTTGCCCGTGGTACGTAAGAAACATCGACCTACACCGCGACCTCAGACTAGATTCGATTAGGGGCCATTTCAAAGCGATGTCAGAACGTCACTTCGAAAAGGCACTTCTCCACCCGAACCCACTCGTCGTGAGTGCGGCAAACTACACCCCCGATAGCTTAGCACCTAATAAGTCTAGGTTACCTAAGAATGTCATAACCGATCCTGTTGATAAAATCACAGAACTGTTAAAGCGCGACGCTGAAGCGCGACGTAAGCTACAACACACACTCAGACATAACACAGCCGGTGTTAGGCACACATTCACACCGCATGGGCCCCGGGGTCGTATGCGACGTCGAACCCTACACTCCGTTGACCAGTTGATCCGGATCAACCGCGACAGCATAGGCTCAGATCAGCTACGAGTCGACACCAATATAGACCGTGTAATCACCGATAGCACTCTGCTATCGGCAGCTTGCTCGGGTCCCGCGCTTGACCCGCCTCCCCCGCTACCGGGGGAGGGGAGGGCCGGCCCTCACGATAGGTTTCTAACGTCACCCGTTCCAAACCAGTCGACCGTAGCTGACCAAGTTAGGTACAAACCCGACGCCATGAACATGGCGGGGGGCAACCCCCCAAATTTTTAACGTCATAGGATGATCCAACCGGATCACCCCATTTCCGATGACGCATAACGGTCACTAGGACCATTAGCATAGATCCAACCGAAAAAAAAAAAAAAAAAAAAAAAAAAGCTCGATCAGATAAGATCTTTTATGAATGCTCAGAACGCCTTCGAGTTATTAAGGGATATTATAAAAACAGGATGGTGCCAACAAGGCGTAACTTTTAATATTTTTGGTGCCCTAATATCGTAAATCTTTAAATTTTCGTATTAGTCAAGGATCCACGACCGTACAAGTTAATGGGTCTTTAAACATTTCCAATATTTATTAATTATAGGAAATATATTAAAAATATTTACTATGTATGTATTACATTTTCATTTCCTGGATCTCGATTCTTAGACATAATAGTCCGGTCAAAATAGACATTTTTTTGTAGACAATTTTATGATCTACACACTTTGACTGAACCATTTTTTGATAGCTCTCGTTGTTTCAGAGATATACGCAAAAAACGCAAATTTGTGACCTTTGACCTCGAATAAAAAACAACGCACAAGCGGGATCGATGGGAACTTTTGACATATCATTTGTAATGACGTATTCAAGGCCTGCACAAAAATCCAGCTTGTTGGGAATTAATGCAAACTGGAATCATAATTAAATCTATTTTGACTGGACTATAAATTATACTTACATTTAAAATTTTAATTTTCTAGCCTTTAGGCCCCGTTCGCGCGCTTTTTTACCGAACGTTTTAAAAATGCTTAAATAGACACAAATGGATAGCCATGTATTTGCTCACACGAAAGCGTTTTTAAAGTGCGAAGTTTTTTACTAAGCACTGTTGGATTTTCGACTTTAAGCATTGGTAATTAAATTGAATTGAGCTTGTGGAAATACCAACTCTCGCTAACGTTGAGTTTTAACGCGACGCTTAAAGCGCTCGAGAAGCTGAGCTTTAATACATATTATGTCAATTATCATTGCCTCTTATAATATAGTATGTAACGATGTGAGAGTTATTTTTTTACAATCAGTTTTTAACAACTAATATGAGGGCCTGGCCAAAATGCCATTAAGAAAGCGTTAGCGAAGTTCGAAATGATAAAATGTATAGGATGGACTTATGTCAATACCATACATTTTATCATTTTCGAACTTCGCTAACGCTTTCTTAATGGCATTTTGGCTAGGCCCCAGCTTCGTCCTATATGTGAAGTACAATAAAAAAAATCATAAATACTGACAGCAGAGGCGCACCCATATTGCTCATAAGGAATTTACATTCGTAATGAATGCATTCGGAGCATTTATTGAAGTGCCCATTGGATCACCTCTCCAATTTTCAAATCGTAAATTACAGGGTACAGAATAGTAGCTCGGCGCTGATATATCGTACCCAATGCTTAGTTCCTAATCCTTCGTAATTAGCTATGCTGTTTCGATGTATAGATCAACTACTAGTCCTGCTGAAAAAGGCAATTTTGTTGGCAAGGTTGTGTTGTGTTATTTTACACTACTAAAGGTAATTTGTGTAGTGGATTGTAAAAGCTCAGGAGAGAGGAAGTATGATAAATTTATTTATATAAATATTATTAATAGAGTAAGAAAAAAATAATAATATAAATATTATTAATCAACTGTAACTTATTAAGACCGTAAGCTGTATATTGTTGGTGTGCTCTTGTTAATAATAAAAGTGTTTTTCTTTATTTCTTTCTAAATATGGAACATCGATATGATTTGATGTTTATAAGTATAAAGTATATAAAGTATCTTAGATCAGTGATAACCAATACAATGAAAACTTTAGAAAGATCTAACTTTAAAAGTTAGATCGGTGAGTCTGTTCATCATCATCAGCTCTTATCCGTCCACTGGTAAACATAGGCCTCCCTCACTGACAAGACGACTGATCCCTTGCGACTCGCATCCAACACAGAGATCGTTTTTCCACCTGTTCGTCAACCTAAACGCGGTCTCCACTCTTAAATCTTATTTGCCCTCCGGGCTCCGCCATTCGTTCTTCTGAGTGTGTGACCAGCCCATTACCACTTCAACTTGAGTCTGTTAGAAATATTTAAAAGAGAATGACAATTGGCTGATGATGATAATTTAAATAATGTCAGCGAAGATATCACAAGTTTCAATGGTAGAGCTTTGTAGTGAATATAATTCAAATCCCTTGGTTGCATTTCATGCCAAATACAAACATGAATATGTATTTCTATCGAGGGTATTCACGGAGGCAGCGTCTCGTTAATCTATCAGTGGGATACGATTGCCTGCTGTCATGCGGAAGCACATCTTTGATCTCAGCTTTAATCAATAGGTATCGATACATCGATGTTCAAGTATCGAGATATCGATTCAATAGCGATTCTTCCTACGCATAGAATTAATAAAGGTCCGATTCGCCCACGCGATTTCTATAACTAATTTATATGGTATAAATAAACATTTGATTTGGACCATTGGATTACTGTTTAAGTCGGTGAGAAATAAGTTATCATTTTGAGAGATAAACCATCAGCATCATCAGCATCAAACTTAAGACATTTTTATATAAAAGTTAGGCCTTCAAGAAACACTATAGGCAATATAGCAAGCTAGGTTTTTTATCTGAGCTAATTTAACGATCTTTGGCTACTCATAAGATACGATACGATACGTTAAGTCTAGCCGCTGGATGAAGATGCTAACAATTCGGCAGTCGACAATCATAGATTTATTGCATAACCCACTAGGACGTACAACATTTTAAGACTTATAAGTGAGTTAAATACACTTAGTACTTTAATATATGAAATCAAACAAATGTGAATTTTTATCAGACTTTCTAGTTCTTGCTAAAACAACTGCCTAACAACGAACCAACTGTCAATTATTATAAAAGTAAAAAAATTACCGCAGTTTATTTATTATTAATTTACAAACTTAAGCGTTAAGCGTTTACACAATAGGATCATCTTCGAGGAAGTAAAGACTCATAAGAATTTATTATTAACTCTACAGTAGATGTTTAAGCGTATAAAGCTAGTGCCAAGCTTTTGAGAACTTCCTTGAGAAAAGCTTTTAGATTTTAATTAAGTTTACATCAATTAAACGCGTGTATTCTCTAAATTCAGAGCGATAATTATATGAGTGTAAAATATAGATTTTCGGTACTTTGTTTAATTTTGAGTAACGACAATACCAGTTGATTTCAGACTTTATGTCTTTAAAAATAAGAAATATACATACATAATTAGTAGGTAACGGATTAAGAAATATATTGATGGAATATACTGATCCACTTGCATATAAAAGTCTAATGTACAAGAGGTGTAACTAGCAATAGCTGCTGATTTTAGCTTTTTCATATACATTTGTATATTCGTCATTAACATTCATGCCCTTTGTATGTCTCCTGCTCGAAATTAGGAGAGGAGAATGATGGGCCATACATCACCGATGCGCTGGCCCAATGCGTGTTGGTGAAATTCACATTTTTCCCTCGCGATGTTTTCCTTCACCATTTAGCGAGCGATGGTCTCGTATTTTTAAGGCGCACTTAGAAATGTAGAAAAACCCATCTCAAGGCACACTTCAGAATCAAACCCGGAACCTCTCGTATAAGAGACCGAGTCCATACCCACTGGACCATCGTCGCTCAATGACGACAATAAATCGTTTTAAAAGGCACGCTTTTATTAAATTTGCCTGTACTATCTATGTGTGTAACTTTGTACTACCTTTTTTACTTACTTGACTTTTAGAAATATTCACCGATGAAATATTTGTACCAATAAATATTGAGCTAAAGGCTTTTTTACAATATTTTTTAAATCTTATATTTTATTTATTTTAATTCGGCTATCTATTTTTTATTCAGCTATATTGTAAGCGTGTTTTTTGTATGTTTTATGATTTTAGGTGTATGTAGCTTAGTATTTGTTTTATAATATTGTTTTGTATCAGTGTATCGGTCCGCTCGTGTTCACAAATTAACAATAAATATGCATGCGGTAAGCGATCCGTGGACCGGCCGTTGTAGCGGTTAATTGTATCTTGATGAACAGCGATAATAACTTTTAAAATCCTTAATCGTTTCTATATCGAGATTGTTTATTACTTAAGAAGGTTCCAGTAATGGTAATCATGATTAAAGTGGAAAATATGGAACTTGGAACCAAAAAATACGTACGTACAGTTAAGTCCTTAATATATTATGTATAATACTAGCTGTTGCCCACAGCTTCGCCTGCGTTAATTAAGATTTATAACGGCATCTTAGCGGGATGATAATAATATAGTCTATATTATCCCTCGTTTCCGTAGGAATACGGGGATGAATTATAGCCTATGTGTTAATCTGATGTATAATCTATATTATTATGAAGTTTCATCAAAATCCATTCGGTAGTTTTTGTGTGAAAGAGTAACAAATATCCTCACAAACTTTCGCATTTATAATATTAGTATAATTAGTAGGTTTATAAAAGCGAAATTTTGTAAGTTTAGATGTTTGTATGTTTGTTGCTCTTAGACGCTAAAATTACTGAATGGATTTTGATGAAACTTTACAATAATGTAGCTTACACATCAGAATAAGGCAATATAATTTATCCCCGTACTCCAAGGGGAATGGGAAGTACGCTGCTAGTATCACTACATATTATAAAACAAAGTCGCTTTTTCTGTCCCTATATCCCTTTGTACGCTTAAATCTTTAAAACTACGCAACGGATTTTGAAGCGGTTTTCTTTAATGGATAGGACAATTCAAGAGGAAGGTTTATGTACATAATTTATTAAGTTTTTGTATACATTGGCTAAGATATAACAATATTTATAGGAGGTGTCGGAAAAAAATTGGCCGTCTGGAAGTTTCCAACGAAAACGCTGCCTAAACCCTTTGAGATGTAACAAAATAATGTATGATGGAATTGTGTATCTTAAATAGGTCTATAAAAAAGTCCGCGATGGCATATGTCTATCTCTTAGGGATATCATACTATATCCATTTAATACTTTAAAAAATGGACAATTATAATGCGATAATTTGAAAGTTATTTACACAAATACGGTATGAATCCTTATCATTTTAAGGGCCTGTTTCACAATCTCCCGTTAAGTTCCCTATAGGCTATAGGGAACATATTTGACAGATAGAGTATGGAGTATCTGTCAAACATCTGTCAAATATGTTGCCTATAGCCTATAGGGAACTTAACGGGAGATTGTGAAACAGGCCCTAAATCAGTTAATTGGCTTAAGCACTCCATGAAGATTATTTTTACCCTTTACATCGTGCAAATTAAATGAATACTTTAGAAGATATGGCAATATCAAAATAATACGCAAGAAAATAAATCGTGTTGCCGTGATTTGAGAGGGCAGTGTAATATGTAATAGTATCCTAAATAGTAAATATGCATGCAGAAAGTCTGCGAAGGAATATAATATGTATTTATATTCAAGATACCATATTATATCCATTTTAATACCAAAACTTTGTCATTATTAAAATGGAAAATGATCATCATCAAACATGATAAATCCGTAAACCTAAGTTCACGCGGGCGAAGCTGCGGGTAACAGCTAGTTTGATATAAACACAAACAAGTTTTTTTCGCTGACACCATAAAATTTACAGATTGTGAAGGAGAATCTAGTGATTCTTTAAATGTAAAAAAACCCTTGACTTAGATGCAAAAATAGCCTTTGTCCTGTTTCGGATTTTTGGTATAGTCTTCACAGCTAGCTGCGTAAGCCGCTTTTCCTAAGCAAGATTTAGATTTTCTTTCTCACGAAAATCATTATTAACAACTTTTATCTGTCCATTCTGAACATAGGCCTCCTTCAATCGTCGCCAAGACGTCCGATTCCTTTCCATTCGCATGCAACACGTACTCCTGCCTGGTTACGATGCAAATGTCAAATACCATACTAAATTAGTATTACTAATATGCTAATAAATATTATAACAATAAGTGACATTTATAAAAAATATTATAAGATAATTGTTTTCGTGTCGCCGAAATCACGTTTTGATATCGTGCTATGATAAACAAGTAATAAATAGTTAAGCGTAAATATTGTTTGATAAGATGAATAGGATAAATATTATGATAAATAGCATTAATTTATTAATTTTTAACCGACTTAAAAAAAAGGAGTAGCTTATCAATTCGACTGAATGTTTTTTTTTAATTTTTTTATAAGTGTTGTTACCTCATAACTTTTGACTGGGTGAATCGATTTTGATGATTCCTTTTTTATTAGAAAGCTGATGCTCCCCATGGGGTCCCATTTTAATCTAGTCCAGTTCTGATGATGGTATCCATGTGAAAACCATATAAGTCTTAAATTTGCATTAGGTACGTGCGCGACAAATAGATGAATAACTGAATATCACGCCAACCGATTTCGATGATTATTAGTTTATTTGAAAGAATGTACTTCAATATGTACTTCAATATGGTTAAAACTTGGTTAGGTTCTGATCATGGAATCCATAACAAAGTAACGGAACTCTTCAATTCTTAGGAGCCATCCGGATATTTGTCTAACGTAACGTCTTTATGGTCAAGTGGTCAAGTAACTGTCGTAGCCCAACATGATGATCAATTCCTTAATAGCTAAAAGTAACGATGCGATCTGTGGCAGAAATTCTGTCTGTAATTTGTGTATGCACTCTGTAAAATTGTGTATGCAATACATAAAATTATCATCATCATCAGCCTTTCTCCATTCACTGCTTAACATAGGCCTCCCTCAATGAACGCCAAGACGGCAGATCTCTTGGCATTCTCATCCATCCTACATTTACACAATTCCAATTTGCTTTTGGGTGTGTGTTAATTTAAATCCTTTCTTCGTTTGTTTTTCATTAAGCCTTGATAAATTTGTGTAAGCCCTCTGAGAAAGTTACTGGCCCTTTACTTAAAACTAAAAAGTACAAAATAAAGTTAATTTTAAATAAAAAACCAAAACCGACTTCAAAAATATACCTTAAAATTATGTACAACTAAAATTTTTTAAATAATATTTAAATACTTCGAGGTGAAGTTAATTAACAAAAATAATTAATCAATGAATATAATGAAATTTATATAGTTTACTTATACTTTTTAAAATTAGTTATTTTTGGAGTCGGCACCAGCCAATAAGGACAGTCTAATCACAATTCATTTGAAAACATAATATTATACTCTTTATTTAAAATTAACTTTATTGGTAATTGTTAAGGTGTCACATTACATATTTAAGTAAATCTATTTACACTTTGTTAGTGACTTATATCTTTCAATTCATGTTTCGTATAAATATGGCGCAAAGTAGGTGTATTGTATTTTACAGTTTCTGGTGTTTTTACTCGATTTACATACTGATACTTTGACTTACTTTTGGAGATATTGAAAAAGAAAAGGTTAAATAATTTAATTAAATTAAGTTATTTTTAATTTATTAGTTTCTTTTTTTAATTAAAATAAAACAGTAATTTTTCTTATAGAAGTCAGATAAAAAAAAATGTAAATCGCTGTCTTTATCTAGTTTAGTCACCGTCATAATGTGATAAGTTGATAACCAAACTTTAATACACTACCATACAACTTATGAAATACTAGCTGTTGCCCGGAGCTTCGCCTGCTTTAACTAAGATTTACAACGGGATCTTAGCGGAAAAACCCAAATATCTTATGGAACCCTATTTTTTTCCAGAATAAAATTTAGCCTATGTTACTCGTGGATATAGCTTTCGAATGGCGAAAGAATTTTTGAAACCGGTCCAGTACTTTTTGAGCCTGTTCATTACAACCAAACAAACAAACAAAGTAGTCAAGTTTCCGGGAGCGATAAATAAGTTTTTAAAAAATATAAAACTTTATTTAAACTAAAACTTAATTAAAGCAAATAACAGAGTTTGATGTTAATATGCTATACTAAACTAATGAGACGACCGAGCAGAGGTTGATGCTCAAGTCGAACTAACATATATCTTACAAGTAAATCACAGGCAGTTCCCAGTTCACACGTAATATAATAACCTGGGAACAGCTAAAATACTACTAAGCATAATACGTAAAATACTACCTAAGCATTAATTTGTATGCTAGGGTTGGTGGAGGCTAACATAACTCCTCCCCCCTTAAGTTCGGAACCATCAGAAATGGTTAAATTCTGAGGGTTACGATTTTTAAACGCTACTCTTATTTTATTTCTAAAGTTATACAAAATTATAATTATACAGATACAGAAAGTTATAGTATATAAAACTATCGTCGCGACACTGACACTATTGACTTTTATTATTTCCACCTTTTCACTGTCACTAGCACTAATTTCTTGCATTTTCATGATTGTTGAAAGGTGCTTGATATCATCCAAGTTAACTCCTTTAATATCTATGGGTACTATATTCATATTTTCCATTTTCAAATTAAATAACTTTATTCGGGGTGTAATTTTATAAGTTATTTCTCCAAATAAATTTTGTAAATAGCGTAGATGCATATTTCCTAATGTAATCTCACAGCCAGGATCAATTTTTAATATGTATGTTCCTTTTATTGGCGTTTTATTTATTTCCCTCCCACATTTATTCGTAATTATGATATTATGTCGGGAGTATATTATCCAGTCAGAAGACGAAATGCGTTGAGCTTTAATATCTTCCACACGAACAGCTCGAGGGATGCAAAGTGTGGTATCGGCTTGATACTCCATCAGCTGTTCGATACATGTAGGCATTGAGTACGATACGAGTTCCATATCAGTACATAGGTAATGGTCATCATCGGAGATTTCTTGACACGGAGACGCTACTGGTAAGTACATTGAACCTTTCACCATAAGGAAGGGGTATTCAGGAATGATAATATAAGTTTTATTTTTAAGTTGATCAAAGACAGGCAAGGAATAAATTTTATAAAAATGGTAAGTATTATTATCAATAAGTGGGACCTCTAGGATAAACGTGATCTGGCTTCCTTTTATGTAAGCTTTTATGGACAATATTCTTTCTAACTTAACTAAATTACTTTCTGATACAGGATACACTAAATTATTAGACTTTTCTACATAAGATAAAATGTTGAACAATTCTGTTGAGTTAATAATACATTGGTGTAACACAGAGACCTTACTAAGCGCTAAGGCAGTTTCTACTTCGCTCAATGTTACATAAATTGTACGGAAGGTATTAATAAATGTAGTGAACATGCTTAGAACATAAGTAGTGTAAATGGAGTTGTTTTCTTTTATATTAATATCTTTTATCATTACTTCTATGCGCTTCAATCTATCATTTTGAGTTAAGGAATTATTATAAAGTATTTCTGTATTGTTAATGTGATAATCCATAATTTTGGTTAGGTAAGTTATTTTATTTTGTAATAAATTTTGTTTGCCATTTAAATTTTGTATAAGTCTATCATATCGAAGTGCATCGTCATTGTCGAGATTACCAGATATTGATTTTATAACAGATCCAAGAGGATTTAATAATCCTCGTTTAAATCGTTGAGTGGGGACAATCTGCTTAAACTTAGTTATAGTAGAATCTTTTATATATTCTACTTGGGCTTTTATATTGCTAAACTCATTTGGGTATGGCTTGCTATCTTTAATAATTATCTTAATAAAATCCTTATAGCTATTTATGTGATATTCTAAATCCTCTAAAACTTTTACTAAATCTAACACCTTAATAATAATCCATTGATTTTCTTGCCTAAATGCGTTGCCTTTTCTCACGGGTAATAACCCTGGATTACCTTCAATTTTTTGAAGTTGAAGGGCCTGGCTGTCCTTCACTGCTAACACGATTAGCACGCACCACCTGTGAAGGGCGTTTGATATTTTTAATGGGAACTTTACTTTTTATATCTCCTACTTGAATTGGTACAACGTTCCTATTTACTGTGCCATTTTTTTTTTGTTTCGGTATGTAATAAAATGAAAAATAGTAATTAAATGCGCACTACCTCAGGGGTTGAACGGTTTCTAATACTATTTGCCGGACCAAATTTACTAAAAGCATAATATCCTTTTTACATAATGTGGTAACGATATTAGCAAAATTTGACACAAAAACACTAAACTAACAAACTAACTATAATACTATATGGGCATATTTTTGTGTCTATTCTATACTATTCAAAAGTATTTAATTTTAATTTTCGGACGAATATATTCTTTAAAAAATTCTTCCACTAACCCAATATCATTTAATGGTAAAAATATTTCTAATATTTTGCGCTTACATGTAATTTTATTTATAATATATAACTTTACACGTAATTTATTTTTGAACCAAGGGAAATAGTTTTGCAATTTTGGTTCTTTTAAACTTTTGTCACTCACATTCACCCTCATTGAAACATCGCTAACATAAAAATCTGAGCCTAAGACGTTTAATTTAATGCGTGGCAATGCATCTGCTTTGCTATACTTGCCATTTTTATATAATATTACCTCGAAATCATATGTTTGTCTAAGCTTTTCGAGTATGTTACTTATTTTGTTACCCTCACACTCGGTGCTTTGATACTCAGTTGTTTCAAAAGGAGATTTTATTGTTAAAGTTTTATCTTTACTGCATACATTTTGAGTTACTGTTTTAGCATAGCCTTTCACACACTTTACTATTTCACATGGCATACGTACATCGTTACAATTATATTCGGTATAATTAATATTAGTATCACCAGTATATTCAGTGTTAGGTAAGGAAACTTTTAATTCTGACTGTGGTGATAAATTACTTTTATGTTGTAAGTCATTATAGATTATAGGAATTTGTGCGTTTTTAATTTTAAGAATTTTATTTCTCAGATCTATAACTGCTTCTAATTGTTTTAGTAGGTCGCTGCCTATTAATCCTTCATATCTAGAGTCAACGTTATATAAGTAAAACTTTTGATGTTCGTTCGATTTAAATATCTGTAATGGCGGTATTTGTATAACTTCATTATGTTTAGTAGATGCGTGTGTGCTAATAACTTTAAATGGTTCCTGATGTATATATGTTTTAAAATAGTTATACGCTATATCGGGTCTGATGAAAGATTTTGTACTTCCCGTGTCGATCATAAATTTAGAATCAATTTCTGGAATATATATGTGTGGTAATTTTAAATTGGAGTCACTATTAATTTCTATTTTTGTCAGTAGGCGACTCGAGGCCTCTATGTGAAAATTTTCAACTTTGGCGTCCCTATCGACGGATTGAGGCTGCTTATGATTAAAGTCCGAAACCTCTTCTAGTACAGTGGTTTGAGGAATATATTCATCGGAATCGTTGTTCTCCGAATATGAATAATAGTCGTCCTCATTATAATAATTTTCATACGGTTCCGTACAGCTATTATATTGATCGGGTTCCTCGTTTAGATTTAATTGGTTGATTTTTGGTCGTGGTGCGGTCCTCATGGACACGTCAGTGTTTTGCGGTTTTAAATTAGGCTTATAACCGAAATTTTGTGGTGGTCTATAACCAAATTGTTGGGGTGGTCTATAACCGAATTGATTAAGTGGCTTATTTCCGAAATGTTGGCCCGATTGTCCAAACTGCTGAGGTGCCATTCTTGGTTGAATAAAATTAGGCCTATAACCAAATTGTGGGTTTGTATTAAGGCTAGGTTTATAACCAAATTGTGGGTTTGTATTAAAGCTAGGTTTATAACCCAGCGGCTTAGGTGCTATATTAAAGCGCTGCGATTGCTGTCCATGATGAACATGCGGTACACCAAATTTAAAATTATTGGATGGTGTAGGTAAATTATAATTATTATTTTTAAAATTTGAATTTAATTGTGAATTTTTATATGTGTTATTTGATGTAGAAAATTTATTTTTTGCGTGATATTGTTCATGAAAATTGACCTCCTCTAATACTATACTAAGGGCCTTTTCTAAAGAGTCTGGCATTTTTAATCTTACAATTCTAACCATGTGCTCTGGTAAATTATATAAAAATACGTTGAGGGCCATATTGTTATATATAATAATTTTACTATGTTTAATCTCCTGATTGTCTATTCTATTAACCTTAGATATTAAGTTAGAACGGATCGATTGGATTCTGTTACAAAAATCTAAATAACTCTCATTAGTTTTTATTTTTAAACTCTCTAATTCAATAGCGATGCACTCCTCGTTACGCGGATCCCCAAAATGTTGTATCAGTAAATTCTTAAAGTCCAACCATGCAATAACATCTTCTCGTTCGCTTATCAATGCAGCTGCGTTATCTGTTAAGCGACTCATAACACAGTGCATAATGTATACATTTTGAGCGTCGCTACCTTTAAATTTTTCTATAATATATTCACACTTTCTTAAATATAAGTTTAAATGTCTTTTGTCACCACCAAAAAGTGGTATCAATTTCAAAAATTCACTAGGTATTAATGTTATTTGTTCCATTATTATTATTTTTTAATATAAGTATAAAATAATATATTTATTTAATATAATATCGAGTTATATGTATATTAATTTATCAAAGTATAGCAAAATGTATTCGCATTTACTAAAAAAATATAAATGAATTATTTTTATTAATAATTAAATGAAGATCAACCATGAACCAACTATAATTAAAAGTTTTTTTTTTTTTTAAATGGAAAAGCTTAATTATAAAGTAAATATAAGTATACTAAAAATGAACTACTATACTGTACTTATATCTAAAAATAGTAGTCTATTTAATTATATGAAATTAAAACTATTTTACTTACAGTAGTAATTGTCGTGTATTTTATATTATATGAAATAATTATTTTAAGTTAAATATATATTTTTCTCAAATCACTTCTTAATTATCAATACAATATTTTTTATTGCCTATAATAATTCACTTATGTACTTATATCTTAAAATTTTAATATTTCATTATTCATAATCATCAATAAAACATATTATATTATTTTAGTATTTTAACATATTAATTTGTCTTTGATTTCCATACAATATTATATTTTATTCTTGTCCTTTTATTTTTTCTTTATATCACTCTTATAACTAAATTAAGCCAGATAACGTTATAATGGAAAATGTTCGATTCCTAAAATAACGGGCAGGTAAGGAAGGTGAAAAGTTGTACTCACCAACCGACTGCTGTACTCATTTTTTTGCTTCTCCACGGCTTGCCTTATTTATTTCTTTGGTTCTGGATTGCTCCCTATGTACGCTTTTCGTTCACGAAATTATCAAATTTGGATGACTAAAACGCGACGGAACACGGACACTCTACCGGGAACAATCCTACCGGCTGCGCCAGTCAAGTTTCCGGGAGCGATAAATAAGTTTTTAAAAAATATAAAACTTTATTTAAACTAAAACTTAATTAAAGCAAATAACAGAGTTTGATGTTAATATGCTATACTAAACTAATGAGACGACCGAGCAGAGGTTGATGCTCAAGTCGAACTAACATATATCTTACAAGTAAATCACAGGCAGTTCCCAGTTCACACGTAATATAATAACCTGGGAACAGCTAAAATACTACTAAGCATAATACGTAAAATACTACCTAAGCATTAATTTGTATGCTAGGGTTGGTGGAGGCTAACATAACTAAGTTTTCCTCTTTATAATATTAGTGTAGATGTAGATTAATAGCAAATGTGATCACAGGAGTTCATACAAGATTTTACTTTTAGTTTTTCTAGTCGCTTATCTTTTCTAATCTACGTATTTTTCTACTGTCATTATGTTAACAAATTATTCAATTCCCGCCAACAAGCTTAGGAGCTTCTACAATAGTGATTACATTTTCTAGATCCAATAAATTGTAGTGCCCCAAAAAGGGGATCTGACCGTTGATATATAAAGGCCGTTTGCCTGACTGATTCCGTGTCGTCGACTCTTAGTTACGGGATCATTGTAGTCTCAAGATTGATGGTGGGTTAATCGTCACTTGATAAAGCTTGAGAACTGACCGGCTTAATGAATGGATTCAATCTTACGACTCGAATCGGATTATCAAGATAAATATGAACACTCAGTGAGAACGGATGTTTGAAAAATCGTTTATTTATAGGAGGGCAAACGAACAGTCGAAGCTTTTGGCGACTATCGATGCCCATTAACATACACATAACCAGAGGTTATGAAGATGCGTTGTCTTTCTTTTCCCTGTCCCTCCAATATGCCACCGGAAACTCACAAACCACACGAAACGCGACAGCATAGCTGCCTCTTTACGCCGGTGTTACGTGAGCGAAAGGTATCACCCCAATTCGGCTGCAAAGCAGCATGGCTCTACCTCTTTTGATGGTGTTTAAAGAAGCACGTATTATTTTACTATTGTCAGTTTTTTTCGTAAACATATCCAAGCCTTTTTAATCATCAATGACGGTTAGACAAACCGCACGATACGCGACATAGCTGTCATTTTGACACTCATTACGCCGGTATAATGTGAGCGAGAGACAGGTACGCCATCGTGTCGGTCCCATTAGGCTGCAAGGCAGGGCACTACCTCATAATAACACCTTTTCATTAAAAAGATGCTCTCTAATTGTCATTTATTTTTGAGAATCCTACTAATATTATAAACGTGAAATTTGTAAGTATGGATGTTTGTTACTCTTTCACGTAAAAAATGCTGAAAGGATTTTAATGAAACTACAATAATATAGCTTAAAAATCAGAATTGCACATATGCTATCATTTATCAACGTACTCCCACGGGAATTTGAAGTACGCGGGTGAAACTGCGGGGCGCTGCTAGTAGTCTATATTTTAATTTTCGGCATGTGAATAAGAAAGGTCAGTTTATAGTCCAGCAATAGACAAGCTGATGATAAGTTCAAGCAGAAGTCCCCGTAGCAATTTTTGTGCAATAATTAGGTGAAAGCTTTTGTAGAACAAACACGTTTTAAAGGGACAGGCAAACAGTTAAATTGGACATGTACAAACAAATCATAACAAGCTCCCCAAGGAAGGCCACATTATTTATATTTATTCACATTCATATTTAACCCTATGTCACGGTTTGTTCGCTTTTAATTGTGACAATAATTATTATTTCCACAAACATTGTTTGTAATAATTATAATTGATAAAAACTTTACCATAATATAATTTTTATTTTTTTACGAAGAGTCGAAGCCTTGACACTATCGACGACTTAACATCCACATAACCAGAGGTTATGCAGATGCGTTACCCTCCTTCCCCCCCCCCCCCCTTTGGGCCACCGGAAACTCACAAACCGCACGAAATGCGACAGCTTAGCTGTCACTTTACGCCGATTTTATGTGAGCGAGAGGTTTCTCCCCGGTTGTGCTAGCCCAATTTGGCTGCAGCATGGCACTACCTCTTGAAAAATATAATAAATTGATAATCTTTTATATTTATAGAAAGTTTTTACTAATTTCATAATTATTTATTGAAGTGAAACTTCTTTAGAATCGTTGTGATTTCAAACCAGATGCAACGAAAAAAACGACAGGTAAGAGACACAAATACAAAAGAGCGAGAGAGCAAATGTCGGTGCGTATGTATATTGCACACTATTTAATACTTGCTTGTATTTGAGCATTTAACGTGTGTTTAACTTCTATCGTGTGTGAATCACACACACAACTTTTTTTAATAATTTCCTTCTTCTTAACCTGTTAATAGAATGCGTTATTCAAGTTATTACTATTTATTTCCGATGTTCGTTATTCATAGCAATATATCCGAAACCAATAAACACTTTTATGAAATCCTCAAACGCATTTGCATCATAGACAAAGTTATTATGGATATTGGGAGTCTCTCAGATGCGGGTGGGCTGGTAATCGCGGTTATTACAGCTACCTCCACCTGGAGGCGTTCATGCCGTACCGTATGATTGCACCACCCGCGGCAAAGCCAATTGCGGAAACACAATTCCAATATATGACTTAAAATCATATTGTTTTGTTAGTTTTCACGTGTTACTTGCATTAGTCGTTAAACATAATAGACCGTTAGTTGATATTGTAATATGAGAATTCACAATTAATTAAAAAAAAAAAAGAAATATGGAATTAAACGTGACATGATCACGACATGCGATTTCGCGTCACGGCAATAAAAAATTAAGGCACTACTTGACCACGACAAAAAAAGTATAAATAAATGACTAAGAAGCTTATGCTTCATGGACTGTGGATTTCTTAATGAATTATTTAGCTTTTAATTTAAGTTATAGAATATGAATTATTTAGCTTTTAATTTAGATACACAGATAAAGGACTACAATTATAACTTATTATTTTAGTCCTTTCTCTGTGTATAACACCATATATGAAATGTTTTTGCCAAAATTATACCCTCACATAATATATTATATCACATTTAGTTTAAATGAATGGCAAACAATTTATAAATGATTGTATAAACGAGTGACCTACTTTAAGCGATATAATGCAGGAAAACTTTGTTAATCATTGTTTTAAAATTGTATCAAAATATTAAAAATGCTCAGGCTCAGGATCTAATCCGGAACGGATTGAACTCGAAACCTCTCGCATAAGAGGCCGAGTCCATCCACCACTAGACCATCGTCGCTAATCTAGATAAAATCTAGGTAAAATCTAGTAAGCACGCCTTAAATCTGTAGCGGACCAATCAGCGCCCAGAAATTCATATGTCATCAAACTGTAAGCAGCTCCCAAATTTGACTTGCGTTTGAGTATTCGGGAGAAGCATTTCAGAAGTTTTTTTTCTGACAATATTTAATATTTAATGGATAGTATATGGGACAATTAATGACAATATTGTATACCTATTACAACAGTCATCTATATATTATTATATCTATAGGGGTCTATTAGTCTTTATATATTTATTATTTTATGATTAGCATTAGCTTTTGTATATCTCTTCCTAAACGGCCGGATCTATTTTAATGATCTTAATCCTATTTCGAACAATTCTTTGCTATACTTTACAAATATATCTATTTATTTCTATGATATCGTTTGCTTAATTAAAGAAAATACACTATATTCACAAAAGTACTTCACATTTGACCGTATTATATTTTCGTGTCAACTAAGAGGATCCTTTGAAGTAGGGAGGAAATAGTTTGTGTGTCCTGACACTCAAAGAGCGTTGACAATGATGGGATAATGGTAACTTACTTTGATCTCACGTCAAATATTTGAGGGTAGCCCTTTATTTTGATACTCAGTTTCAGGCTATTGATCCAGGCTGACGCTGAAAGGTCAATTGGACTTGAATTGAGAACAGCCTTCATGAAATTTGATGTCTAGTCTCTGAGTGACTGAGACATAAAGTTATCAAGCATACATGCACACTATATAATTGCATCACAAAGTATAAATACTTAATTGTTTTTGTGTGTTGATTTTTCTTAAGTCTTTAATCCTTACTAATATTATAAATGTGAAAGTATGGATTCTTTGCTACGATTTCACGTAAAAACTTCTGAATGGATTTTGTGAAACTTTACAATAATATAGCTTATAGGTATATCAGAATAACACATAAGCTATAATTTATCACCGCACTTCCACTAGAACTATGTATAGTACGGGCTAAAAAAACATAAATAGTGACGATGTTGATTGAAAAGTCAACAAAATCGATTAAAAATTATCCTCAGGGATTATTTTACTTACAAAATTTTGCACTTATAATATTAGTAGGATGTGAGATAAGCGGCAGACTTTTTAAATACAAAGAAACATTTTTCTACAAAAGAATGTCCAGACGACTAGACAGATCAAAAATCACAATAACAATTCAGCCACAGCACATTATAAAACCCTGAACGTTGCCATAATTAAGCGGACATTTTACAAGCCGCGTGTAATTGCGAAACAAAAAAAGATTACGCGCTGCCGGTATTCGGGATGTGCTATTAACATACTGGCAGTGATCAGATAAAGTGCATTTGTGAAAATTTAGTGTACGGTGTAATTACAGGCGCTGATAACATCGCGCACGCCTCTGGCGGGCTAATGCATCAACTTTCGTACTTTTCAACGTAATTTTTTGCTGCGGTGTTTCGGTATGTGATGTATTATTGATTAAGAGATTATCTTTTTTTAATAATTAATATTATTAAAAAAAAGATAATCTCTAATAATAGATAATTCTATGGACGCCTTATACACCACGTCATTCTTGTCCCGTGGTAAGTTCTCGAAGATCTTGTGTTAAGGATACCAGACAACGGAAATATATTTAATACTTTAATTACATATTTTATTTAAGAGTTTTATTATTGAATACACCATATATTTAATACATATCCATGATCCGGGACCGCAGAGAACCTTTCGTTCCCTTGAACCCGCTACCTTCCAGTTTGAGCTCCAACGCGCTAACCATTGAGTCACAAAGGTCCTCGAGATATTATGCTGTAAATATATAGAAATGCATTTTACGCACAAGGAATCTTGTTTCATCCTCATCATTATCATCAGCCTTTATCCATCCACTGCTGAACAAAGAATGCTATCCCTTCTTAAATCATGCTTTCTTCAATGAATGCTATCCCTTGCTACACGCATCCAACTAGGACCGGCCACGGCAATTTGTTAGTACATAATATGATATTTTTTTATAAGAGAAGGCAAACGGTTCATGTGGTAGTAGGCAATAGGCGGTTCTCCTAAAGTTTGTTAATGGCAAAAATATATTGAATGTATTTTAAATTTTTGGTTAGCGCGTTGGCGCTCAAGCCCGGAGGTCGCGTGTTCGAATCTCGGGAACAAAAGGTTTCCTGCGGTCCCGGGTCATGATTTGTGTATCTAGTAATTTATTTAATTCTACATCTAGTACTGGTCAATCGGGGTAACTTTGACCTTCAATATAACATTGGCCCACTCATACAACTCCTGGGTTTTATTTTTTTATCTACAAAATGACTTAAACGAGGTTTAATTTTTTGTCAAAAATATAAGAATTATAACTAGAGTTATAGTTCGCATTAGAAAAAAAAGAGAGTCATCACTTTAATATAAGAAAAAAAAAAGGTTTTGCTTTTTAAGTTTTTGGCGCGGTTTGTTGTCGCTCTCAAAAAGTTATCAATTTGGAAGAAAATAAAGAATATTTCTAGGTGAGTTGACTTTATTTAGATTATATTCGAGTTTGGCTATTAATTTTACATATTTTTTCTCATCAGAAATATTTGGTAAAATAATAACTGAATCGTGCAGTTATTATTTTACCAAATATTTCTGATTCCCTCAAAATCGCTTATTTCAAAATGAAAACTGGGTAACTTTGGCCCGGGTCAATGTTACTGTAAAGGCCTGCGGTATATATCCACTGGACCCAGAAATGGTTTTGAAAAAAAACACCTGACTATGCCAAACCAGACAATGTTAAAATAACTGTCTCACAAGAAAATTTTATTAAGTATATAAAATTTGATCAAGTCGTTGAATAAACGGGCTATTTGACTTTTTGTTTATGGAATGGGGAGTGTCATGTGGCCAACGATACTTTGTTTTTTCAATGTTTTTTTTGCAATTTATAAGATTAATTAATAAATAATTTTGGTTCGTTATTTTGGTTATAAAATATTACATTTATTAGAATACCATTATTTTGATATCAAAATACCAAATAAAAGTCTGAAATAAAAGTTACGATTATCTTAATCGTCTTTCATTTTATCCTTTTAAAAAGGTTTATGTGGATGTTTTTTAGTCTATGGTGTCATATTTTTATTCTTAAACTGAAAAATTGGAAGAAAAACTTTCCCAGACACTCAAAAATTAAAAATTTATCTTAAATCCGACACCAGATTTCGATGGCTCAAAGTTACCCATTATTCAAGATAACTTTGACCCGATACAAAATCGTCGATATTTCGTATTTTTCACATGGTAACATAAATGAAATGTAATATGACTACATAGTTCATGTTCCAATCCCACCATTTCGTGCTTTACTGGATATTAGTAGAAGAAAAAAAATCCACAAACTTCAAAATAAACCACAGACCGGGTCAAAGTTACCCCGATTGACTGTAACTTATATATAGGAAAATATTGTGCTATATATAACATCATTGTCTGTGGAACGATTTAATTTTTTTTAAATTACTTTGTGTCCGGTATTTTACAGTGTTCGGGCTTTAGTCGTCTTCACGTTCATGCAAAGAGGCCAATGTAAGATAGTATCTTACCACAGATTAATAATAATAATACTGATTGTGTAATCTTTAAAATAAACAATACATTCGAATCATTAAAAACCCCTAAAAGTTGTTAAGCTCAACGACGAATTGTACATGTAAAAAGTCACGGACATCGGCTAATCATTGATACAACGGAGTTAATTAAAAATGTAAAATGGACACGAAATAAATTTTAACGAAGCCTCAAATCTGTTATACAAGCTTAAACGAGTGTCGCCTATAAATAGGTCATATTCAAACACCGAATAATAAACGCTTTTATACAGATAGAGTATGGAGTATCAACATACAAATGTACTGTCAAATATCTGTCAAATATGCTGCCGATAGCCTATTGGGAACTTAACTGGAGATTGTGAAACAGGCCCTTAATTACATACGACAGTTTACGGAGATTTTTCTATATTATATTAATTTACTAAACACACATAACTTATGTATTACTTTCTATATAGGATAATATTTGGAACTACACATGCGATTTTTCTTCGCTAATATAATTTCATGTTGTCCGTGCCTGACATATTACATAGGCTGTAATGTAATAATTATTTAGTCGGAATGCGGCTTTACAGACGCAGGCGAAACTGCGTGCAACAGCTAGTCTTTACATCTATACATATAAATAAATTTGGAGTGTCTGTTTGTAATATTAAAATACCCGCTTTTTACTACATGCATTTGAATATATTTACGGTACATAAATTACATTTTTGAAAATTTTCAAAAATGTAATTTATGTACCGTAATAATAGTCTGTTTGTTCCGGTTAATCTCGGAAACGGTTGGACCAATTTTGACGGGACTGCTGTTATAATAAGGAGTAAATTAGGCTATAAAAGTAATCATCATTAAACCGGATACGTCCGTAAATCGTTTAGGAAAAGCCGCGGGCAACAGCTAGTGTTGTAATAAAACTAGTTTTTACGAATTTGATCTCATAATAAGATTTATCATTTCCGACGTATCGTATACTTTACTTATATCGTGGTCATGGTTAGTTGGCGCTATAAAGTACGTAGTCAGTTGTTTTATTACGAGTGAGATTCGCATAAACATAAGACAATCTGGTGATTGATAACATCGCAACGATGATGGCATATAAGATTTAGGGTCGGTTGTTTCAAATCATGTTAACGTAAGAGACATCGTTAAATTTTGACGTCTGTTAAAATACGCTCTTTAGTCACTAACGTCCGTTACCGCCATCTTCAACGATTACAAATTCGTTAAAATCGGTCGATGCAATCCGCCCTGAGTATATGTGAAGTCCATAAAGGATGATGATGAAAGTCCAGCAAATCCAGGTTCAGAAATATGACCTAGTACATAATATATGCGCGACGATGGTCGAGTGAGTTATGGACTCTGCGCTTGAGCGAGAGGGTCCTGATTTGATCTTAGCCTTGTGCCTTGAAATAGTTTTTGTAAATTTCTAAATGCACCCTTAACACACGACCATCGCTCGCTCAACGATGAAGGAATCGTCAAACATCGTGAGGAAACCTGCATGCCTGATGAGATTAAAAGTATTTAAAAGTGTGTGAAGTTCACCAACCCGCATTGGGCCAGCGGCTATAGCCCGATTCCCTCCTCGCCTGATTTCATACATGGGTTGCTACTTCTTACAATATGATGTATCCTCTCTTTATTTCTTAGGGGCAGCAGTGGGATGAAGATGAGTGTGATATGCTTTACAACAGCAACAGAAACTGTATAATAGAGGTGCAAAAACATATGAACATTATCTATCATCATCAGCCTTTATCCGTCCACTGCTGAACATAGGCCTCCCTCAATGAACGCCAAGACGACCGATCCCTTGTTACTCGCATCCAACACGGACCTGCCACTGCACGGAGATCGTCTTCCCATCTGCTTAATGGCCGATCAACACTTCGTCTACCTAAACGCGGCCTCCACTCTCGAACCAAAAACCACCTTGAAAAATGGCCCATCGACCATCCGTTCTTCTGAGTGCGTGACCAGCCCATTGCCACTTCAACGTGCTTATTCTTCACGTGATATCGGTAACTTAATTCTAACTAAACTTTTGTTAGAACTAAAGTTAACTAAAGTTACTAAGGGCCTGTTTCACAATCCCCAGATAAGTTCCGAATAGGCTATCGGCAACATATTTGACAGATACTTGACAGATACTCCATAATCTATCTGTCAAATATGTTGCCGATAGCCTATTCGGAACTTATCCGGAGATTGTGAAACAGGCCCTAAATCTAACATACACTTATTTAATTATCATTTAATTCGGCTATTAAAGTTTTTCGTCTAAGGCGTCGGCGACTTGTTGAGTCTTCCCACGCGATCTGCATACATTTGCAGGCTCTTTTATTCCCGTACTTAGCATAAAACAAGCCCGACACAGAGTCATTATGCAGTCTCGGATTTCGAGGTAGTGCCGCATAAATTTACGCCATTATCAAAATATCATGAATGAGCCAAGCCGAGCATGGATGTAACCAGTTTAGGATGTCATTAACGCACGCACGTAAGCCTGATTATATTGAAAGATAGTTCGCATACATACCCTATATCTTTATGTAGAAAAAAAAAACGTGTCTAAAAGTCTAGAGTAGGAACTGGGGGCCTAGCCAAAATGCCATTAAGAAAGCGTTAGCGAAGTTAGAAAATGATAAAATGTATGGAATTGACATAAGGCCGCGCTTAATCACGTGGTCCTTCCTATACATTTTATCATTTCGAACTTCGCTAACGCTTTCTTAGCTTTGGCTAGAACTCCTGAGCCGATTTTTATGTTTGCTAGTTAATAGAATCAGGCGTTACTCTGCGGAAATCCATTTTAAAATAAGATATCCAATTATATTAATAAGCAATATCCCGCGAACCATGCAGTCTTTACTTGCTACCGTCGTTACTTACTTAATACATATAAAAGATTATAATATTATATTATGATATAAGATATAAGCTTACATATATTTTAATAGTAGAGGAGACCGCAAGAGATCCACCTTCATCAAAATGATAACCAGATGTGACCTATTTTTAATGAAATATTTTTGATTTATAAGTTTATACGCCTATAGCTATATAGACAGGTAACTCATTTTTTTTGAGAGACACGTGAGTCAATTAAGATAACTTCACAGATTTGATAAACAGATAATTTAATTACAATAATAACAAATTTCTTGCTTTTATAAAAATATTAAAATCAACTAGTTACACTTTTCGATAGGCAAGGTATCAAATGCGTATTTATGAATCAAAAATGTTTCACAAAATATAGGTCCCATTTGATTATCTGATGGGTGAAGGTTGATCTGCTACAAGCTCTTAGATCATAATATATTATGTAAGTACAATAATGTACTCATTACGGAATGGATGCGGCTATGAATAGCAAATGAATGGACGCTCTGTTACGTTTTATTTAATGGTCTTCTTATGAATATTTTTCATATAGAGTCGACCTATTTTAATACTTTTTATTTTACTCATACTATGTAAACAATTTCTTTCTTATCGATTTTTACTAAATAAAAAGCTACTAAAAACGTTAATAAAAAGCGTTTTTTTTTCATTCATATTTAGAAAATATCTTGCTAAACAAAAACGTAAGAATAGCCTATTGTGTATTATAATTGAAATTTGGGAATCACTACTAAACGTATTTTTTTTCGATTGGGATAGCCCCAGAGCTAATGGCTCTAATGGCCCTAATGCTTCATCGGATGTGAGGTGAGCCGGTTGGCTTCGCCCTGTGATGAGAAAAAAATGGGGGTAGCCCCCCGCTAGCCGTGGAGTGTGACTTCCACAGCTTCATGGCGTCGGGTTCGTTCCTGTAGCGAGTCCATCCCCACCGTCAGATGGAAATCTGATGGTGGTGAGGCTCAAGGGCTTAGCATATAAAAATTTACGTCATAAATATTTAACTTTCATTGCTATATGCTGTAGTGTAGTGAGTAACTGTCTTTAGATTATTTTATGTGTAATTACCTTTACACCTTGCTAAGTAAGCATTTTGACATATAATTGCGCAACTGTTTCAATACATTGTGAATATGAAATATTATGTACTTTCTGGAATTATTAATAAATGGGACCTCAGATCGAGAAGACGTTTTCTTTAACAACCCTGATCTACATGTCTACATCTTGACACATCACATGGCGACCCTGCCAGTGCTGCCTCACGGCAGCGCTGTACTTTCAAGATTATTTAATATATATGAATAAAAAATAAATAATATATATAAAATTAAATAATGAAGATATTATAGAAAAAAGAAGATAAAATAAATAAGAAGATAAAATAATAATGGCAAATGACGAAAAATGAAGAATTTTAAATTAAATCCAAGAAGAATAAATAATAAGAATAAATACAGAAAAAAAAAATATTTTACTAAAATTCAAGAAAGAAGAATCAAAAAATGAATGTTAAAGTATAAGAAGAAAAATAAAATTATAAAGTGAAGTAAGAAGAAAAAGTAATAATAAAGAGATGCATCGGAAAAGAAATGGTCTCCAAGAAATTCAAAGAAAAGGCACTGGGAGACGTTGCTGCCCAAGGGATCAAGAGGAAAGGTGCCGGGAGATGCTGGTGTCCAAGGTCCAGAGGAAAGATGCTGGGAGATTTAAGAGAAAAATTGGCCCAACTCTTTCTTAACTTGATCGAGCACTAGGTATATTTTTTATCGTTATATTTAGCCTATATTATTAAAATGTGTATTAGAAATTAATAAATATTTTTATAGAAACAAAAATAGTTACAGTAGATTAAAGTAAAAATTAAAAAAAAAATATTATGATCTATTATAATTCTATTCTATACTTAAATAAATTTAAGTATAGTTACAAAAAAAAAAATGTCATTAAAATCAATATTTTATTAGTTTATATTCATATTATGGTGTTTTAAACCTCGTGTATGTTTTGTTAGTAATACTACACTTATTAATGCAACGTAGTACATTCTTGTGTTACTTGACTACATGCTAGCCATTGATATAAAATAATATAGATGTAATTTTTTTTTCTCATGCTATAATTTAATATAAAAAAAAATTTAAAAAAAATATTGAATTCGATGAGTAATTTTGAAGAAATTAGTTATGAGTTACATAAATTAAGATTCAACTTATATTTATGACATTCATAGATTTTCTTGATTCATAAAATTGTGTAGAAAGATTACGCATTTAACCGAACAGACGTGAATATTTAAAGTAGTTATGATTAAAAAGGAGTTGGTTAAATTTACGAATAATGTGGCTGCAAACGCATTATTTCGATAAATAAAGAAAGTAGGAAATAATAAATTGATAAAAATATATAATATAAAGTGCTTTGTTAAATAACACTTCCTTCGATGAACGGACTGATCACCCGCCCGTCGATTGGAAATGCTTAAAATATCAAAGAATTATTGTATGGAACTAATAGAGACGAGATTTTAGAAGTTGTTTTTATGAAATATTACAGTCCAAATACTTGATCATGTTAAACGCGAGACGTTTTCGTGAGAGTTTTAGGATTATTTTGAGAATAAATAATAAGGTATAGAAAAGAAATAAAAGGGGAGACATTGATAGAAATGTTGATATAGTGGAGTAGGAGACATTTAAATTGTCTAAAAATTGTGTGTTGAATCCTTCCATTCGATCATGGTGTGAACGAGCTTTCCTCCGTGAGATATGTTGGAGTCTCAAGAGACTTAAATGATGACCACAAGTTATGTAGAAAGAGAGTATAGTATGTTAAAAGATGTTATAAGAATGTTTAAGAATAATGGAATATACGAAGAATAAATAAATAAAATGTATTTGAGTATGCAAAGAGTTAGAAAATAAGATGAATAAATGAAGTTAGCGTAGCCTGTATAGGTCGAAAAATAAACTAAAGGAATAAAAGTAAAGATATAAAGTAAGGGTTATAAATATTATGTGAAACCTAATGAAAATGTATGATGAGAAAGTAGGAATTTATGGAGAATAAATAAAGTTATAATGAGGAATATGATGGTGATAATGATGATGAATAGTTATAACTCAATAATTAAAAGTGTTCGTAATATGTGCGCATGACCTCGCCGGAGCGTTGTAACGCCGCCTCGGCGAAATATGACTTTTCCATTCTAAGGAAACGCGTGATTAGGGTTCCGCAATGATTTTGTATTATAATACAATAATTATTAATTTTATTTTCTAATGATTTTTTTTTTCTTTGTTCTAAGGGAATAATTAAAAATAAATTGTTATTTTCTATCTAAGTTTAAGTCGTTAATATAATATATCTATGGGTTTATATATCGTAATATTAAATGTTTAAATTGAAAATAAAATTAAAAATAAATTAATATATTCCGCAATTCCGCAAAGTAAATTTAAAATTAAATCCATTAAAATGTGAATTTTTAAAGCGACAAATTCTTTACTTAGGTCATACAATATCAGCGGACGGAATTTTACCGGACCCAGAGAAAATACGAGTCATTGAAAGTTATCCGACACCGACATGCGCTGACGATGTCAAGCGTTTTGTTGCATTTAGCAACTATTATAGAAAATTTATAAATAACTTTGCAGCAATAGTTTTGCCTTTAAACAACTTATGTAGAAAAAATGTTTAATTCCAATGGACTACAGAATGCCAAAATGCTTTTGATACCCTTAAAAATTTAACTTTAATTTAATTTTAAGTAAGCAACGTAGAAAGTGTTTTTATGATTTGTCAATTAATCCTATTTTTTATAAACCAGGAGATACATTATTATTAAAAAATGAAACTGGAAATAAATTGGATACTTTATATAAGGGTCCATATGTAGTAGTAGAAGACCTGGCACCTAATGTTAAAATAAATTTAGATGGTAAGCATGTTATAGTACATAAGGATAGAACTAAGGTCTATAAGATACCGCAGTTAGCATAAGTTTATTAGAGTTTAGTAAAAAAAAACCAAACAAAAAAAAAAAAAAGAAAGTTTAGTACTTAAATAATAATAATAATCTAGGTTTGTTTTTTTTTTTCTTTTCACTAAGGGGGATGGTGTAGTGTAGTGAGTAACTGTCTTTAGATTATTTTATGTGTAATTACCTTTACACCTTGCTAAGTAAGCATTTTGACATATAATTGCGCAACTGTTTCAATACATTGTGAATATGAAATATTATGTACTTTCTGGAATTATTAATAAATGGGACCTCAGATCGAGAAGACGTTTTCTTTAACAACCCTGATCTACATGTCTACATCTTGACACATCACAATGCCATAATTTTTCTCATAAGAAATTCAGTGATAAATACAGTGCAATGAAAGCGATATTTACTTTAAAATGAAATACGAAAACTGTCTCACCTTTCCTTTCTGGCATTTCGCTGGAGTGATTCATGGAGGTGGACGTAGCACGCTCGTAGATTTATAGTTGTCCCGCGACGGGCGACGGTTACCGCGCCAAATAACCCCTAAGTGGGACAGTCTTAAGGAATTATTTATATGACTTGTTTTATATTGATTTCGAATGGGCAAAATGCGTTAAGCATTTACAATTTTAATTTCAATGTCGTGTGTTTGTTTTGGGCGTCTTTTGACCCACTTTAAATGGCCAGATTTCGTTCAAACTTTGTAGATCTATTGAGGACTGATGACAATAATTCGATAAGATTATTCCATTTTTTTATTTGCAAAAGGAAAAGCGTATTTTTTAGTTTTTTTCAACTATTAATGTTACAGAATTTCTTGTGGTATAATGTTTTTAAATTCCCGACGTTTCGGATATTTTATAACAACCAAAAAAATCTGTAGCCCGTGGTTAAATCCGTAACTACAACGCTGGTCCATGGTGGTCTACCGGGTGGCCCAGGCTCTTGAGTGAGAGATCCGGATTCGTTTAGTCCCCTGGGTGGTTTAAAATAAGTATATATTATTTTCACCTCAGCAGCTCAAACATGACGCTTTTGCTGCGAGACAACAGTGAACAAAATGCGATTTTGATTCGAGCGTGAGGCAAAGTAGCTTTTTAATTTTTCAATCTTCAGTGCCACGAATTGACATTTTTCAGCCATAAATTTGAAAAATTCGAGTTTTACTGTGCTCTGTCTCATTCACATCCATGCATGTGAAAGAGACAGAGCACAAATAAAAAAGCGAGTAGAAAAACAAACCCCTTCGAAATTTGATTTTGGAATTCGACCTCAAAGAAAACACGTTCGGAAACTCGTAATACTAGGGTATTATGAGTTTCCTTTTAAATTGAATGAAAAATAACTTTAAATATATTTCTAATAAAAAAATTACGTTATTTTTAAATATTATTTTTTATGTTTAATTTATACTTAATTGGATTTTAATAAAAATGAGTCTGATTAATAGTATAAAGTTGATATAAAGCCAATACATTTTTAATCAACAATCTTATAGAAGAAGAAGAAGAAATCTTAAAAATAAAGCTTTTATATTTTATGCTGTGATTATATGTTATATTTGAAAAATAAACATCAGGGACGCGGTATTAAAATGCAATTTAAAAAATAGCGGACATAAAAATAAAAATAGCATATAGCGTAACGTGTTAAACGTTATTTCAATCTATTGCTGTTCATTTTCGTGTCTCCTAAGCAATATGTGTTCTCACTGCTGAGGTGAAAAATTATGTGTGCAACATGAGAGCAAAGTTTTTGTATCTCGTGCTGTTGAGTCCCTCACTACGCTCAGGATTCTAACTTTAATTCACTCGCTACGCTCGTGAATCAATCATAGAATCCTTCGCTTGCTCGGGACTCAAATTCAGTACTCGAAACAAAAAACAACTTTGCTCTCTTGTTGCACAAATAACTATTTCTAACTGCACCTAAACATGAAACCAATGCTCGCTCACAGGTGAAGAAAAATATTGTGAGGAAACCTGCACACCTAATGAAATCAAAAGAAAATGTAATTTTTGAACGAGTGTGAAGTTAACCAACCTGCATTGGGCCATTGATGCGTATCGATGAAATATGGCCAAACACCCTCTTCATCTTTTCGAGAAGGAGACCCGTGCCAGGCAGTGAATTAAGAATAAACTTTATTAATAATTAAGCTTCATTAAATCTTTACTCCAACACTTCGTCTACCTTGACGCGGCCTCCACTCTTGAACCTTAATGGCCCATCGGCTATCGGCTCTTCTGAGTGCGTGACCAGCCCATTGCCACTTCAACGTGCTTATTCTTCGCGTGATATCGGTAACTTTAGTTCTCTGGCGGAGGTCTTCGTTACGAATCCTATCCTATTAACCAGGTGGGAAGACGATCTCCGTGCAGGGGCAGGTCCGTGTTGGATGCGAATAGCAAGGGATTGTCGTCTTGACGTTCATTGAGGGAGGCCTATGTTCAGCAGTGGACGGATAAAGGCTGATGATGATGAAATATTTACTCTTTTGTGTTGAACTAAATGTATTAAAGTAAACTAGGTACACGTGTTAATATAACGGAGGTGTGACGATATCACTTAAACGAGTCTGCTTAGTAAATTGCACCCATTGCATTGGAGGCACAGGCGAGGCGCCCGGGGCCAATGCAGTTATGACGTCATTAGCACGTTATGTGACGTCATAACTCTGGAGCTATCTTCCGGCTGTCGGCAATTACCACGATGGATGGTACACGTGGACTAAATGTGCGTTTTATTTAATTCTGACTCGTGAATCTGACGTAGATAAAAGCATTTTTATAAGCTTTTTATAAGCACCTGGTCGACAGACCATTTGCTCTGTTTTTTGTTTTGTTTTAAATACCCGTTAAGTGATAATATAAAAAAGTTTTTCTTCGAAAAGAATGAAAAACTTTCGTCGAAAAGATAAAAAAATAATCCGACTGGAGATACGAACCAGGTTCTTTTCGATTCATACCTGCCTAATTTCTCAACTTAGCTATCATGACATATTTTTTCATAGCGAAATTTACGTCCATATTCTGCCTCAAAACACGGATCTCTCTCTCTATTTAAGAGCTTTGCTCTTGTCGGTGGAGTATTAAAACATTAAAACACGGATAAAACTATTTTTTCTAAAAATGTATCCTAGCTAGATCGATTTATATCGCCGTTTTACCCGTGTATACAAAATTTCATAACATGAAAAAAATGAGCCGTTTCCGAGATTCAGATTAGATATAAATTATATCTAATATATAAAATTTCCCTGTCACAATGTTAGTTACCGTACTCCTCCGAAACGGCTTGACCGATCTTTATGAAATTTTTTGTGCTTATCCGGTATCTATGAGAATCGGCCAGCATCTATTTTTCATCCCCCTAAATGTTAGTTTGGCCGGGGTTGGCCCCGGCCGTGCCCAATTCGGCTGCAAAGCAGCATGGCACTAGCTCTTACAAAAACATATTATTAATCTTGACACCAATACATCTTTTAAACCCCGTCGCGATCTCGATGATGAAATAATTATTGAAAACACAAATGTATCGGATTCGATATCACGTAACTAATATATTTGCATTAATTGTGCGCTTCGTTAATCTCGAATAAATTACCTGTTTAATCATATCATCTATCACAAGTAGTTAAATTAATATTAGTAATTCGCTAACATAAGCTGAACTTGCATTCAGAACATTCTAGATTCATATCTAGCAGTAAATTTCTCTATGGTCTCTAGATTTTGTGTATTAAAGTAAAGTAAAGTATCAATCCTTTATGTCCCACTGCTGGGCACGGGTCTTCTCCTCGAAATCAGGCAAGGAGGGTAATGGGCCATAGTTCACTGATGCGATGGCCCAGTGCGGGTTACCTTCAAAAACTTTCAAACTCATCAGGTATGCAGGTTTCTTCACGATGTTTTCCTTCACCGGTGAGCGAGCGATGGTCTCGTGTTTGGGGTGCACTTATAAATTTAGCAAAACCCATTTCAAGGCACACGGGTGGAGGGGGGATGAACAGGTTTGAACCTGGAACCTTTCGCATAAGAGGCCGAGTGCATCCACCACTGTACCATCGTCGCGTAAACGCGATTTTTGAATTTTGTGTATTGTAAGTGAAAAATTTGTTTATAAAAAATCTCGATATTAATCTATAACTAACACTACCTGTAGTGTTTTTATTTCTATATGTTGTATTTTTCTTTCGGGGACTTATATCGATTTTGTAAAATTATTCGTAAGTCTTCGAGATACGGCATTTGGAACTTCAACTTTTTCATAAGCCAGATAAGAACGTTAATTCCAATTATTTTCTTTGATTTTCTTGTCACGGAGGCATCTAATGAAATCTCTAATCCGTTGCGGTAATGGAAGGAGAATTATAACCTGCGTAATCGTCCTTCTAAGAGCATCGAACTGGGCATAATATACCGAAGAGTTAATCTGATAAGTGCTTTACTTATAATGGCGTTTATTTCTAATAAAAACCTTTTCTTATTGCTCTGTCGAGAACAGAAATACGCAAGAGCATGAAACTAGCTTATTCAAATATGTTTATTGGTTTTATGTTTTTTTTTTTATGGATATATTAATTGCTCAAGACTCTATAGTCTATATTATTAATGATAACATTATATTTACTATACACATGAAACATAATTATTGTAGACAGTGTATTGTTTTAATATTTTTTTTCTTTAACGCCGGAAAATGCGCGTAGGCATCCCGCGGGGGAGTGGGTTTCCCCAGGCAGGTATGTGGGACTCGCTGCGCCCGGAGGCTGGTAACGAATGCCGCCATTGGTGAGGTGCCCCGGAACTATAAGAAACAGGGCAGCTCGACGGCTAGTCAGTCCCTCAGGGGACCGACGCCACCTCCACAGAGTGGTTGTCCCGCACCACAGAACAACCCATTCCAACGTCGGGACAGTACAATGAGGCGAGGTTCCCATCCTCGCCGCTTGCCCACTGATCTTTTGCCCCCATATTTTGTCAGAGGGGTACAAAGAGCCCCCTCGGCTTAATTCGTTTTGCTCAAAGTCCCCACTGCCAGGACAAACCTTGGACTGGCGTGACTTGGTTTTAATCTAACTCGATCACTATTTAAATATAAAATTAAGCTCTGCTGTATGTGTGTATGTCACTTAACTCAACGGCTATACCGATTGTTATATTTTATTGTTTTTAAGTGGATTTGATAATGTTTTATATTAACAATTCAGTCATCTAAGTACAAAATATTTCGCACAGGACATCTGTAAGATACGTTAGTTTAAATATAAGTTTCGGTACACGAACGCAATGTTGCCGAAACTAGGTCAGCAAAAATGATTTTTCTGATCTGTCGCCATTTACCATCACAGTACGTCAGTCTCCCGTGGTGATGGCGATCATGCAGAAATATCTGGATCTGAACAAATCTACAAACGCGGTAAGCTCCAGAACAAAATTATATTAAAATATTGTAGACGGATTCAATGATACATGTTTGAGAAGCATGTTCAAAATTTAGCCTCTTTATATGTTTTGTTTCAGGCAGTTTTACCACTTCTTTGTAGTGTTCTAAGGATGAGATGTAACCCTATAAGGGTCTACGTATTATCGATAATCACTTGAACAAGATAATGAGTACAAACTAGATGACAATCTTATATAAGCTTTCATTACAAGTAAATTTTCATAAGCAGAGTAATTAAACTAAAACTTCTCTAGCTCAGCGACCCAAAGTGGGTTTTGGCCTCCGAAACGAGAAAAGAAGAAAAATTAAGTTCAACAATTTTGATTGTATTTGTATGTATGTTACAATAAGGCAGGAAGTATGTTTGTCAAGAGGGTGCAAAAGAGCGAGGGGCGAGGACGGGAATCTCGCCTCATTGTACTGTCTCGACGTTGGAAGGGGTTGTTCTGTGGTGCGGGGTAACCTCTCTGTTGAGGTGGCGTCGGTCCACTGAGGGACTGACTAGCCCCGTTGCTTGTAGATTCGGGGCACTTCATCAAAGGCGGCATTGGTGGCACTCGCCGGGTTTTAGTGGGTAGAGCTGTGTCCACTTACCAGCTTTCGGGCACAGCGAGTCCCACATACCCGCCTGGGGAGACCCACTCCCCCGCGGGATGCCTAAGCGCATTTTCCGGCGTTAAAAATAAAGGAGGTTGATATGTTTGTGTATTTCGCGCAATAAGTCAGTTTAGATAATAATTATAACAAGAAAACGATGGTACCACTTTTAAATCCATTTCGATTCTAAATAAATTCAAGTTTCAAGCGAAAAGGTTTCGGCTTAATGCCGTAAACAATAAAATGTCGGTCACTTGTCGCAATGGGATTATCAAAAGGAAAAGCCTTAATAAAAATGCGGATGGATGTTCAAGCTTCCGTGAAAATATAACAACCATTAAATTGTTCAAATAAGCTCAAGAGCCATTTCAAACATTTATGAATATTATTTGGGATATTAAAAGAATGTCATTGTTTCTGTTTATGTCTTTACTTAAGGCTATTAAAGTATTTCGACAAACGGACGGACGTTTGGCCATTCGTATATACATAAAAGAGGTATACCAGCTAAGGGTATGATTTAGTACCATTACACTATAAATACAGGTAAACGGTGGGAGCAATGTCCTAGGATTAATACTATTAAATCTTTTCGTATCTTTCGGGCGTCTCTTGTTTTTTATGTTAGTCCAAACTGTCTGGTCAACTGGTAAGTGAATAATGACGTCATCTGGCCTAGTTAGGCACGAGGATACTAAGTGGCAGCCGGGTAGTCTTCCCTTCTGAGGAGTAGTCGGTCCTTTCACTATGATTAGCCAGTCATCAGAGACAGGTGTCAGACCTCAGCAACACAATGCTTGGCCTAGGTTCCAGACAAACTATCAGCTTTATCAGGTGTCATCTGTACATATTTGTTTCATCATCATCATCATCAGTTTTTATCCGTCCACTGCTGAACATAAGCCTCCCTCAATGAACGCCAAGACGACCGATCCCTTGCTACTCGCATCCAACACGGACCTGGCACTGCAAGGAAATCGTCTTTCCATCTTGTTAATGGCTGACCAACACTTCGTCTAACTAAACGCGACCTCCACTCTTAATTGCCTATTGACCATCCGTTTTTTTTATTTTATTACCCACATTTTTGTTTATCCAACTAATTTAAAAATATGAATTCGTATCAACCAGGATACGAAGATCGTCGTCCCTTCGAGGTCGACCTTACCGTGACCTTTATATTACTGGTGATCAGTAAAAGAAGCTAGGAGCACAATCGTAAATAATGTACCGCTCGCGTGTGCAGCATCCCGAGGTGTAATGTAATGAGGTCCGATACCACACTGGGCGCCTGATTGATTTTTATGATAAGCACATTTGTTGCCTAACACGTATTTAGTTTATGGAACGCCAAATTGGAGGTTCTTGGTTGTCTTCCATCCGATCCCAGCATATGGATCATTTTAGCATGCAATTTATTATCCCTAAATTGTAATATTTTTCATGCTAATCTTACTAATCTATATTAATATTATAAAGAGAAACTTTGAATTGATTGTCCGTTTGCATTAAACAAGCTTTAAAATTACTGGATTGATTTGAAATATTCTTTAACCTATGGCAAAATTATCATAGAATAACATAGGCGATCAGCCGTCTTGGCGTTTATTGTAGAAATGTTATTTGTAATGAAACAACTTTTACAGATTTCATCGCGCTTTTTAAAGTTTTCTAATCAGAGTCATGGGAGGACTGAAGCGTCTTATAATGTATCTCCCACTCTGGCACTAGCAGAGCCATTTAGGAGCCAAAGTCTAAGAAGAAGAAGAAGAATACTAAGGTATTTGACATCATGACGTTATAAAGTTATTTGAAACTACCCTATGATGTTTTATTATTAAAGTGAAACTTCTTTAGAATCGCTGTGATTTCAAACCGGATGCAACGGAAAAAACGACAGGTAAGAGACACAAATACAAAAGAGCGAGAAAGCACATATCGGTGTGTATGTTTATTGCACACTGTTTAATACTTGATTGTATTTAAGTATTTAACGTGCGTTTTACTTCTATTGTGTGAATCGCACACACACCTTTTTTTTAGTTAAGCCTCTTGACGCAGAAAAAAAAATAATTCTAATAAGTGAAATCTCGTAGACAGTACTATTATAAGTACATAGATGCTTATTAAACGTTATCGATGGGAGAGATGATCTATGTCGCGCTCTCGGCCGCATGGGCACCACCACTTTGCTGGCTTTTTCCGTTAAACAGCTTTCCTGTGTTTCGGTGAGAAGGGAGAGATTGGCAGTGCAATTTCTGGCACTGAGACTTAATATGTCACTGGATGGGCAGCACATACATGAGTTGCCCGGCCTTTTTTAGGTAAACTAGTTTATGTTCATTGGCATAGGAGTTAAGGGGTTCGTCTGACGCAGGTTCTCACCGGGCACGGATGCTTTGGTGATTACTTGTGTCGGACGGCCCAAAGGGAGCCGACGACTGAATGTCACGATTGTGGTGCGGCGGTGGACTCTGCCCAGCACACCCTCGAGGTGTGCCCGAGATGGGCGGCGCTGCGTCAGGATCTGACGTCTGTCATCGGAGGGGACTTGTCTTTGTCGAGCGTCATCACCGCGATGCTCGGCTGTGACGAGTCCTGGGCGGCAATGGCCTCTTTCTGCGAGACAGTAATGTCCCAGAAGGAGGCCGATGAACGGGTGAGAGAGGAAGCCGCTGATGTGGCCTCCCCCCGTAGACGACGAACGGGGGTGCGTCGGAGGCGCTACTTAATGCGCTTCCAGTGACACCCCTGTGCCCGTGTCGGGCTCGTGATGGGAACCCGGGCCCAACTTAAGACACGACGTCGTGGGAACTGCCAAGTCGTAGCCGGGCAGTCCCCCTATTGTGGAGAATCTGGTCTTGCCGGGACCAGTCTGTCGCTGAGGGTATCCCGTCGCCTGCACAGATCCAGGTCCCTCAAATATAGCGGCTGAAGGCTCACGTAGCGGTTTTAGTGGGGTAGGGCACCCCACACACGCCAGCGCGCCTACCCAGGCCCTGGTAAGGTCGTAAAGGATTTCCGCTGCGTCATCAAAAAAAAAAAAAAAAAAGGAGTTAAGGGGTGGACCGCTTACCATCAGGTGGCACGTATGCCAGTTTTCCTAAGCAAATAGCATAAAAAACAATGTGAGACATGTACTAGAAGACCCGAAAAACTTCACTAATCTTAAAAAAAGGCTGGTAATCTCTAGGTCTTCTATATAGACAAGACCTAGATCTTATTTGGGCTAAAGTATCAACTCCTATATGTCAAACTGCTGGGAACGTGTCTCCCCCTCGAAATCAGACGAGGAGCCTAATGGGCCATAGTTTACCGATGCGCTGGCCCATTGCAAGTTGGTAAACTTCACATACCTTCAAAGATTTTCAATCTCATCAGGCATGCAGGTTTCCTCACGATGTTTTCCTTCACCGGTGAGCGAGCAATGGTCTCGTGTTTAGGGTGCACTTATGAATTTAGAAAAACTCATTTCAAGGCACTCACGGAGGGTCACGATCGAACCCGGAACCTCTCGCCTAAGAGGCCGATTTCACCTACCACTGGACCATCGTCGCTTATTATACATTGGGCTAGCGAATACTGAAATATTTTCCTCTGGAATTTTCTAATTCGCATTCAGCAAATATTTTTGATATCATTATTCGCTTTTTATTTTACTTATTACTAATTTAGTCCTTGACAATGGCTTGATATTATGAGCAAAGAAAAATAAACTAAAATATTTTCTAAACTTCATTTCTCTATCAAAAGAAAGATACATTATATTGTTCATACATCGCAGTTATTTTTCTCAAGGGGATAGTTTAGAGAATATTGCAAACTGAAAAATACATTAATTCCACCCAAGTGTGTTCTTAGAAAATATTTTGAGTGGCTTAAACGGCGGCTAGAATTGCTTGTTATACAAGAACATAATATTCCCGGAGTGCTAAGTATTACTAGATTTTCTACGGAAGTTTTTATATAGTAACAGATTCAACTGAGAACAGTATAAAACATACAGATTTATCATGGGACTCTTTTTAATAGAAAAAATCTGTATCTTCTTTAGTCATTTTTGCATGCTTGAAAAACTGGCAAAACGCCATCTGACTGATTTGACTCGAAGTTAACCCTTATAGTGCTGTGTTAGTAAGAGAAGTAAAAATAATTTTAAATTAAATACAGTTTTTTTAAATTACACTAGAATCTTATTAATTTAGTAAAAGAACAGAAAATTGTTTTCTTATGTTTACGCGAATTTCACTCATTATAATGAAACAACTTTTACGGATTTTATCGCGAAACGTCGGGATTGTAAAAAACTAAATAAACCGCGATAAAATCCGTAAAAGTTGTTTCATTATAATAAGAACAGAAAACTTAAAGTTTATAATTGAATGAACAAATTATAGCGAAGTTTCTCTTTCATATACAAAGTTAAACGGATCCTTTTCGATGAAAAAACGTGGAGCTCGCTTTTACCAATAAAGAAAATACAATAAAAATGTAAAAGTGTAAATTTGTATATTTTTAATCGTCATTAAGCGATCACTTTTAATTAAGACGCATTGCAAAATACCATATTTATCTTTCTTCGAAACAATCCACAATATTCTAAAGAGAATAAAGTCTTCGTGATATTCTTTCTGATTTGAAAGGTTTTATGCAAGTACGCGTGGATTCGGCGTTAATGAAATTATTTCTGGGAAAGTAAGATCTGAGACGGGTGCATTGCCCTAAGAGCAATTTGCATTTTGAATACTAATGACTGGCTGCACTCACAGGGGCGACAGCATAAGTTCTATAGAATAATAATAAAACAGCGTAAAATGTAATTACTGATACGAAAGCTGTTAGTACTTAAGACGTTATCGATTTGCATAAGAAGCGACAGTCTGGTCGTTTTGCATATCCTGTTTATGAACTATCGTATTTTGTCACTCATTTAGCCTTTCTACCGTGGTGTTAATGATTTGATAAGGACAAATACAAATAATTAAGAATGGAATAAGCCATTAGCCTTGTTCGCTCAGGTGTAAATAGTAAAATATATTATGGTTTGAATACAACGGCGCAAAATACAACGTAAAGGTCTTTTTTTTTTAAATCAGATTAAAGAGATAAGAAGGTTTTAGACTATGCCAATTTTTATCCCAATAAGTTTTTAGTTAGTTAGTAGTAGTAGTTTAGTTTAAGACAAACTGATTGAAGAATGTAAAACGATTACTAGGAACAATAAGTTATCCTTGCATAAAAACAAAAAAAGTTTTCAATACGCACCAGGCATAACAAACATCTCATATTTTGAAATTACTTGTACTAGCTATACCCCATGAGAATCAGGTGAACACGAGCAAAATTGAATAATATCATTTTCAAATAAAATGACACAATACAAATTGAAATATTAACATTGTAGGTGATATTCTATTTCCAGTAAGTGCACATTGCACGTTAGAAGCGCTCGTAATCCTGCAACAAACTCGCAACCATGCAGCCAAGGCATAATCAAAAATGCATTTTATAGCTGATTCTTGCACCCAATGTTCACCAGATGATACCTAGTCATCTATATTTTATTTAATCTAGATAATATAATATAATGATAAAAAACATGGATGCTTTTACAACATGTTAATCTGAACTTTTATACTATATGTATATTTAAGTTTTTTTTATATGACACACATATAGTCCCAATCACACGGAACACTTTTTCTTTCCTGCCGGGGCTCGAACCCGCTACCTCCAGATTGAGCACTAAGCCGACATCGAATTGTAAAGTTAGACATGGAACTAAGCAATTTTTAAATGTGTAAGTTATTGTTATTCCTACTTTGTGAAAAACGTAAGACACTCAAACGGTGGGTTTTCAAAGATATTGTCGCTAGACATATACACATACATTCTCGATCTCTACAATATTATTTTATATAACTTATGTAAGGTGTGCTTGAAATATAATTTTTTTAAATGCATAGATGTTTTTAAAAATAATCGCTGGTCTTTTACTATGAAATTAATGTATAACAATTAATTTAACAAAGTATTTAACTTTGTATATTTCAAAAAATTTAGAATTTGTTTCAAGAATATCTTGAAACAAAAATGAAATATTTATATTCATTGAATAAATTTTAAAACTTTAAATGAATCCGTTGAAATGTTCAAATAAATATATAGCGGACTGTTGAAAGTCAGTGAAATCGTAAAATATAGTCAGTTTAGTTATGACAAAACGATAAGCAATGCTTTTATTAAATTTTCTCGCATCGCCTGACTAATGTTCCCCAGCTGACGCGCATCCAACAGAATTACTTTCTCTTTTTCATTCGTCTGTAAAATTTACACGGATTGCTAAAATTTGGAACATATTTTACATTGTTTTTGTAAATAAAAAGTTTTAAAATGAGTTATTTTTGTGCCAGTATAGAATGGAACAATTCATTTTGATATTAGATTTTGCGATAAAATATCACTTATACTTTTATTAATATAGTATATTAAGTCTAATCATTTACTTTATATTGCGAGCAAAGGTGCTCGAAATAGAGCGAGGAGGGTAACGTTCGTCTATGTTTAATGCACTATAGTTATTCGTCCGCTGCTGAACATAGGCCTCCCTTAATTAATGCCAAGACCACCGATCTTATGCCACTCGTATCCACCGCAGACCTGCCACTGCACGGAGATCGTCTTCCCATCTGGTTAATGGCCGACCATCACTTCGCCTACCTAAACGCGGCCTCCACTCTTGAACCTTAATGGCCCATCGGACAGTGGTTTTAGATTTTTCCTCAATTACTATTATTATTCAAATAATAATTCATTCCATACTGTCTACAGATTTTGATTTTAGAGTATTACAAAAGATATATACCAGAAACAAATAACGCATTATTGAGAATCTCTAATAGGAATTCAAGTAGACTCATTCGAATTCTCATTACAAATTACCTATTTCAGCCTATAACCTAATAAATTTAAGTAGCGTCAGTCAGAAACCGCTAAATCGTTGTACATTATTGAAAGTCGACAATAGCGAGATGTTCCTTGTTCACATTAATTAAGAATGTTCGTTTTGTTACACTCGATCGGAGCACTCGGCTTCCACGAAATTCATTAATTAATTTAAACATTCATGCTTAATTATCGGACTCTTCAATTTGATTCGATTTAAATTTGTTGCTTTATTTGTTCTCTTGTACACAAATATCTATTTATCTGCAGACCAAATGAATTAATGAGAATATAATTGGCAATTGACATTTATGAAGTCAGTTCAAAATATTATTGATATTGAAATTGTTATTCATTCATATTACATATTATTTTATAAAGTGTTTTATAAAGTAATGGCCTGAGTAGAAAGCACCACGCCACTCATAAACTATCCTTTCACGAGTTTCACTAAACTGCACATTGTGCGAAATTTCGTTTAGTAGTTTATTGATACGATAACTGGTAGACGTGCTACATGATGGCAAGTGATCGACGACCCAATGAACTTAAACAAGTTTATCTTTTTTTTTTACGCCGGGAAATGCACTGACTCCACCGCCACGACACACAGGCCTGAACCATGGTGGGGCAAACAAGTTTACCTAGAAACAGCCATGGTAACTCATTTACGTGCTGCATAGTATACTGAAAAATATTATGCTGTCTCCATTCCAGTAATTACACTACCTATTCTTCCCTTCTCATTGAAACACGACTTCATGGGAGAACCAAGATAGGGGGTACCATGCCTCAAAGGTAATATTTGATTGGAATCGGTGTTCTTTTGTAAGGACTTGTGGTTTATTAAATCTTATATAATGGCTTAGTCATGAGTATGTTCACAGATTTTGAGTAGCGAAGGAAACAACTTATATTTTCTTTAGCACGAATTTTAATCGATTTTTCAGTTTAGCCTATGTAAGCGAGACACAGTCACAATTTTATATACTCTTGCATGTTGACTGCACTGGAAGACGTGTACTGATTGGATTTTTTCTGAATATTTGGGCCACCACTGCGTATATCAGATCCTGAATAGTCTGACTTTTACTGATTTATTAATAAAACAAGGAGGCGTTTTTAATCGTTTACTGATGAACTGAATGCACTGAAATGCGAATTAACAATAGACAACTGAAGGTAACTTGCCATATGCAAATTTCCTTCTTCTTCCTTTTAATTATTACAATAATTATTTTATGATATTTTACACTGAATTATTAAATTATATTTTAAACTGATACTGAATACTCTTATAATATGAACTTTAAACAATATTAATATTAATGTGTGAACTAAATTATTTTTATGCATTTTTGCGTAAACACTTGCATCTTGTTAGGGTATATTATGACACTTTATGGTTTGACAAGTTATTTTGATGGAAGGTCACTTTAGGATGTCGGTGCCTTCTTTAATAAATGGTGCTGCAGTAGGTACTCGCTCAACAGTGGCTGATCTCACGCGGTGATGAAGACGTGACACTTGAAGCTTGTTGTCTTGCAGTACTTGGCAAACATGTTCAGACACCAAGTGTCGCTCATCACAGTATGCTCTCTGAAACAAAGATTTAGATAGTGTTCTATGCCATTTTCAATTTTCTTAGCTGCTAGATGTATTATTATAATTTCTCTTAAAATTATGTTATTAAATATAGTTATCAGTTTAAAAGTTTTAATGATTCACTTCATAGAAAAGAAGTACTCAGCTGACGTATTTACACCGAACTGAACTCGTAACTTTAATTAGTTATTAAGGGTTTTATTTTTATGATTTAAAATGTACTATGTCTACATACAAAACTCTATCATTTTATTCCTAAAATATAAATACTAAAACGTGAATCATAGATAGTTGAGTCCGACTTTAAATGTATAAGATCTTCCAAACTAACCAAAAAAATATATTTTACAATCTAATAGCTAGGCTTGTGTACGAGTTTTATATTTTAATGGCTTATTTATTAAATTTTATAATTTATTTATTTATAATGTTACAAATAACTAAGCCATAAGGTTTTTCAACAATCACACCACGCTTACCTAACCCCGTAGTAAATACGTAATCACTTATAATACGGGTACTACACGCGGGAATAAATAAAATAATATATACGTGTAGGTATATAATACTAGTCTATGACTGACTGACTGGCTGATTGTGTCGACTCACCTACAATCATCATGATATTCACATTTGAACCCGCGACTGTCAGTAGATCATGACGTTAGTTTTAATTTGCACTGTGATAAATAAAATATATAATATCATAGTAAGAATAATTTGTAACTATTTTTATTAGTGCGTTTTTTCAAAAACCATTAATTTTACACTTTTTCTTTATACTACATTAAAATAAAGAAAATACCATATTTATTACGTACCTTATAATACACAATTTAAGTCCACAAGCAGAGTAAGAGCAAACGTATTCTTTTTATTTTGCTATGACAGTAAAATGCACCCATTTGGAATATAATATATTAGATGGATTTGAGCTCGTTCGCACTTAGTGCACCCGCTGTAATAATATAATACCCTGAAACGTACATGCATTCCTTAGTGTTTAACGATTTTCAAGCTTGAGTAATGTTTGTGTCGTTTTTAGTATAATTTAATTAGAATTATAGTACGCGTCGAAGATAATAAAAAGTAAAAAATAAGGTTAAGTTACTTATAAATTTGGAATGGAGGTAAGTAGCAATGCTAATAATATAAATAAAGCTGGAATATAGTGCTGACGACCTCTGTGGCTCAGTGGTTAGCGCGTTGGCGCACAAGCCGGAGGTAGCGGGTTCGAATCTCGCCAGGGAACACAAGAACTTGTGTTTCTGGGTCATGGATGTGTATTAAATTTGTGTTTTATATAATAAAAATCTTAAATATAAGTATTAATATAAAAAGTATTAAATAGATGTATTTCCGTTGTCTGGTACCCGTAACACAAGTCTCTTCGAGAACTTAGCACGGGACCAGATTGACGTGGTGTAAAATCGTCCATAGATATTAGATATTAGATTAGATATTAGTGCTTTCTTCACGAATTTCATAATAAGATACATTAATAATTATTAGTAGATTTTAATAAAAACTATTAAGAGCAAGTTTTAAGAGTTAGTAAACAACAATATTCCGATAAATTATCATTTATTAACGGACACTTTGCTGTCATTATATTTTCAACTTTATTTTTTGCCTCAGAATTTCTGATTATAAAAGGGTCGCATTTTTAATATTTAATATTAAATGCGATTCGTATCGTTGTAATTGATCCCCCTTGTAGACGAGCGGAACTCGTTATCGGTACGTTTTCTGGATCACCACCTCTCTTAAATGCACTAGTTATTATTACTAGCGCTATTATATATAAGAGTGGCATAAACGAGAGAGGACTGATGTAAGAACTGTCCACAGTATAATATAAGCTCAGTCAACGACATATATTTGAGGAGCCTTGAAATGGGTTTTCTAAATTTCTAAGTGCGCCGTAACTCAGACGACCAATCGCTCAACGGTAAAGAAAGAGGAAACCTGCATACCTGATGAGATTGAATGCCTTTGAAGGTGTGTGAAGTTCACCATCCGCATTGGGCCAGCGCATCGGTGAACTATGGCCCAATATCCTTCTCGCTGGAGGAGGAGACTTGTACCCAGCAGTGGGATATATATGCGTTGACTTTTACAATACTGCCGTGGTATAACTAAAATGCCGTTATCCAACATCTGGGCGATTTTCGTTTTTTGACACTAAGGAATAGAGAAAAAAATTCTCTTTCGATCTGTATTTTCAGTTTTTTTATATCTTCATTAGTTTTAAAAATAAAAATTAAAAGATTGCCGTTAACGGCATACGTTATGTACTATTACAAATCATAGTTTTTTCGCGTTTACTCAAAACTATGATTTGGTAGATAACGGCATTTAAGTTAACGGCAGAATAACAGAGGTAGCAAGAGATTTGTGTCAGATGGTTATCAAGCCTCCGCAGTGAATCTCTGTCTCACTTTAAGAATTAAAGTTTCGGGTAAAATGACGTTTTCATATTAGGAATAGAATAAAAAAGCATTACATATATTATATACGGTCGACTTGAGAAACGTCTCCTTCCTTGAAGTCGTTTAAAAAATATTAAAGAGCAGTAGACGAAAAATACGTTAAAACATAGTAGACGGTAAATCATACAATACAATGTATATTTAAACTAACCCTGAGAATTTCTTTTTCTTTGAATGAATGAATGAATGAATGAATGAATGAATGAATGAATGAATAAATGAATGAATATTCTTTATTGTGCACTCACATTACTAAAACATAAATGAATAACAAAAAAAAAAAAATAACAAAACAAAGTTAACATGCGAACACAAAGGCGACTTTATCGCTGACAAGCGATTTCTTCCAAGTAACCTTTGGGTAATGGAAATAATTTTATAAAATAATATGAGGCAGGTGCAACTAAATATATAAGAAGAGTAATTATTATTTAAATCACCTTTTAAAAATACTATATGAGTAATGTAAAACACATATGATATAATACATAACTATAAGCATACAATTCCTACTTATATCAACGTACATAAACATACTTAAACCTACATAAATAACAATAATAAATACCAAACATAATATATAGATCTAAATACTACTTAGTCATAAAACATACATACTAGTACTAACATACAATATATATAGAATCTTCCTAAAATAGACAGTAAAATTAAGAGATATTTAAGTAATAACTTTTGACCAAGGATTTAAACATATTCAAAGTTTTTGCTTGTTTAATGTTGGTTGGTAAGGTATTCCAAAGTACAATAGATTTCATCGTAAAAGAGGAGCTAAAGAAATTAGTAGAGTGGACAGGAATATGAAGAACTAGGTTAACAGTTTTCTTTGTGACTATTCTTCAAATTTGTAATATCTCAAGTTTTTTTGAGGAATTGGAAGTTAGTTGGAAATAATCACTGAAGGTTAAGTTGCTCAAAAAGATAATATATTCTCTAGTTTAGTTGTTCTAAACATCAAGCTATTTGATATCGTAATATTTTTTTTACTATTTTCCATTATAGTACAAATAGTGATTGTTATCAATATATTTTTTTGATAAACATTTATTTAATAACAACATATTGTTTGTTATTAAATAAAGTATAAAATAGGCAGGGCAGGATTAGTTATATCGGGATCCGAATAATATTTTTAAAAATTTTGAACTTTCCTCAAAGTTATATTACATTCATAAAAAAAACTTTAATTTAATGGGCTGCACTTACTGTATTGCCAATGTCGAGTATTAAGTCTGTCGTAAACTATCTTAAATCTGTAATTTGGAGAAATGTCGGGAAACGCCAAGAGGCGCGGTTTCGCTCTTCACGACCCCATCAATCAACTAACACTTCTAACTCCACCTATTCAGAAGAGTCAACCGCAATATTCGCTACCAATCACATTATAATATATTGATTAAGTTTTTAAAACAAACACTAAAGAAAACCGCTCTACAGACTACAACAGCAGTATTCGCCAACCAATAACAATATTTATACATGTTTTTTTAAAACAAACTATAGGAAATAACTCCCAAATTTATAAAATACAAAATGACAATATTATTATTAATTATCGGGAAACATAAAAAACATAAGCGCGAAATTTTGACGGGGGGCAGCGGGAAGCGCCAGGGCGGCGCTTCCCGCTGCCCCCCGTCAAAATTATTTTTAGGGACCTTTTTTAGGGATGCTATGATCCCTAGGGACATTAGGTAATAATATTTTATACAGACCAAAAAAAACTTGATCTATACAGAAATGATTTTAAATTGTAGAATATTTATATAAGCAATCGTGAAAACAAAAATGTTAAAACATTTTTTGTAAATTTCTGGTAACAAAAAGGCCACCCATACCTTTTATTTCTTTGACCATAAGTTTTTACTAAGCTTGGTGTGCAATTTTAGTTTACAAAGAATAAACAAGAAAAATAAAAAAGTTGCGGCGTGAAAGAATGCCTAAGGCATGTTTGGTCTAATGTAAAAAGCAATAAAGAGTAAGCATTTAAATCTATAAGTAATTAATAATAATATAATGTTCTTTTATATAATATATGAGAGAAGTTTTCCATGGTTTAAAAAAAATGTTCAACAAAATATTAAATTTCACACAATATCTATGTACACCTGATGATAATTGTACCGGCAGAATATTATACCTACTGTAGTACCAAACTATGTTGAAATCACTTGTTAGTTTATTAGATTTACATTTTTATTACATAGAATTACACATTTGATGCTATATCTAACGTTTTAAACTACCTTAAGCCGTTGCCTTATCGCCAAATCGTATTTTATAACATTTACTTTTTCTTATAAAAAGGCAAATATAAATGAAGAAATGCTAAATACTAAATACATATGAATAATCGAAAGTGTTAATTGTAATTATAGATAATTTCAATATTTAATAAGCGCACTTAAACTTTGCGAAAACTATTTAAAAATTGAAATTTAATATATAATATAATGAATGAATGCAGTTTTGCGTTGTTAAAATTTCTTTATGAACATTTCATTTTTTTTCAGACAACAAAAAAACTTTTTTTTCTACAATAGACTAAAGAGAAAGTTGTCGTGTGTTTTATTAAAATATCAAAACATAATGTAAAATGCGAATTTAAAAGAAGAATAATAATTTTGACATCCCTTTTTTTTAAATAAAGAGAGACGTATTTTGACGTAACGTTATTATTTTAGACATCAGAATAAAGCGAAAAATATTATTGCTTTTCTGTAACGGAAAATTGTTTACGTAAACAGATAATGAAAATTCGATTCTCATCAAGTTTCTATAATAAATTTTGTTGAACTTTAACAATTTGTTTAATAAAAAAAAGTGTTTTTCTGCTCCGATGCACGACAGAAGTTTATTCCTTACGAACGATTATAAAATAAATAAATGCATTTTTTATGACACTTAGAGCATGCGTGATACATCAATTTTTATTAATTAAAATACAATGTATTCGTTAAAATACATAACAAAATCATAAAAACATAAAGGACAATAATTTAATGCAATAAGCTAAACATCTTTGAATACTGAGACAATCGGCTCCCTTTTTCGCCTCGTGTGACATTGTAGTTTTATTTTACTCCCATAGATTTTCATACCCCGGCCTTATATATGAAAATCGATTTTCAAGGAGTAAACTAAAAATTCGTGTACGGATATTTTTTTTAAAGAATTGTAAGTATGTGGAATCTTATGTTTTGCACCAAACATGTGTGCATTTGGGACGAATAGTTCGTAGCACTCTTTCCAAGCAACTTTTCAGTCTGAATATTTTTAAGTGGTTGTCCGTATAAGTTGAAACGAGCTTGGTATGTTAATAAATATTTTAGATAAAGTAATTTATATTTAAGTTTTAGCAAACCTTTTAATTTGTGCCTATATGTATGAGTAGGAGTGTATTAAATTTAAAAAAGGGCAAAAAATCAGAAGGGGCAAGAAATCGAACAGGTTCTTCTGATGGTAATAGCGACATCCAAATCCACCCGCTAGGCCTTTGAAATATGAATATGCTTATTATAATGAGTGAAATTCGCGTAACCATAAGTTGTCTTCTTCTTCTTTTAAATTTTAACTTCCTCTAGGATTTGCCAAATTCTTGAAATTCGTATCGGTTCGGAAATACTGCAGCTGAATCTAGTATAGATATAAATGTGTTTGTGTGTTTCTATATAGCGATTGATAAAATAATTGATTATATATTTGGTTTTTCATTCATAATATGGTGCAATACCGAATATACCAATTTCTGGTCGGTAAAATACATCGTAGGAAGATGAAGTACCTTTTGACTGATTAGTACCGAAAGAACGCTTAGAATTTTAATTTATACTAAAAAAATAGAACAAAGGAATACGTTTGAAAATTGAAATAAAAGAAGAATATAATTGGAACAATACAATAATTTTTCATTAGACCTTTTTTCAAATACGCCCACGCTATTCTTTTTGTAGCATTGTGGAGTCAGGATTAACAGAAATAAAATACTAACTAGCAATTGTCGTTCGCAATCCTTGCTGAAACAAAGAGATCTGTGTTTTCCTAGTTTTACAGGATAATTAGAGAGGGGGCGGTTTCATTTACATGTTTAATAGGAACTTTACAATTCTAATGATCAAGTTCTATTTTTAAACTTAGATGTAAGAAGAGATAAAGTTTAATTCGAATGATATTATTCTCGCTAAAAAAATAAGGACCCTGGATTCAAGCTAAAGTTGATAATTGAAAACACGAATAAAATGATATATTTTTTTAAATGAATCCTAGTTAGATCGATATTTCACTCCTCCAAACTCCATGTATACTCAATTTCAGGAAAATCGTTGGAACCATTTCCTTTATTCAACAGTGGACAGATTCAGGTTCATGATGATGAAGATATTATCTTCATCATCATGAACCTTTATATAACAAAATTCCATTATATAACAAAATTCCATTATTGATGGGTGAGATACGCAAAACCGCATAGGTGTGATTGGTCACGTGACCACAAATCATCACGTGGCAAGCTGGTTATTTGCAGCAGATCCGAAACCAATGGCTTAGACGTAATCCTGAATGACGTATCATAAGGCCTCACATGAGCGACGATGGTCCAGTAGGTATGGACTCAGTCTCTTTCGCGAGAGGGTCCTTTCTTCTGTTTATTCTGACCCCCTCCCTCCTGTGGTGCCTTGAATAGAGTTTTTCTTAATTTCTAAGTACATCCTGTACAAGAGACCATCACTCGCTCATAGTTAAGGACAACATCGTGAGGATGCCTGATGAGATTAAAATTATTTGAAGGTGTGTAAAGTTCACCAACCCGCTTTGGGTCAGCGCGGCGTCTCGGTGAACTATGACCCGATACCCTCCTCGTCTGATTTCGAGGAGAGCCGTGCCCAGCAGTGGGATATACATGGGTTGCTACTTTCCTTTTTTTAAGGCCCCACACGAGCGCTTTTTGATCGAGCGTTAAAAAACGTTTTAATGACACAAATTGAACCTTCGTGAAGGAGTTACCTTGACTAGTTTCAGATAAACTCGTTTATATTTATGGACGACGCTACTAACATATCATACATATCATATCTGTCAGCTTGTGTGTGCGTACAAAGAACACATTTAACTAATAAACGAATACACCAACCTATAGAATTGCTTCACGCTATGTTCGCCCTTTCTCTCTCTCTCTCTCTGTCTCAATCGGTCTCAATTGCTCTCAACTTCTTCTCTCTTTCTCTCTCTCAATCGGTCTCAATCGCTCCCTCTTCTTCAACAACGTTGCACGTTGCACTTGATGACGCGTTTCATCCGTAAACCCTACCCTCGTGCGCGTAAAGTAGTTTCACTTCAAAACTGGATAGACGAAACCGAAGATTAGACATCCTTCTATACTTGGACACAGAACAGAGGAGGGATGCAGGTTGACGATGATGACGACAATATTTATTATTTGACTGAGAAAACATATTAAATCTCGGCGAATTCGATTCTCTCGGGATACTGAGAATTCTGAAACCTTATAACAATAAATCGAGGTGAAATATTTACAAATAGAGTGAAGGTAACTCTACACCTTCCATCCTGAATAAAAAGAGACTCCAGGGAGTACAAGAAATTGTTTGCTCAGAATCCGCAAAAAAATTAATTTGTTAGGTATTGTGCGCGTTATAAATTTTCTTATTTTTATTAATAATTCTTAGATTTTTCTATTTAAAATTTTCTATCATTTTAAGAAAACAGAATATAAAATCGTTCTTTTTATTTCAGAAAACAAAACTAAAATTACAAAAAGTATACAAATATTAACACTTAGTATAACGTAAAAAGGAAATAATTGAATCCAGTTAGTAAATATTGCTTTTGTTGTTCAAGAGATAAATAGTAAATTCCAGTTTGAAATAATTATGACAAAGTGTTACATTTTGGAGCCAAGAAACCAGTAAGAACGGTTGCTTCTGTTGTGTGCAAAATTTTACTTAACTGTATTTGGCATCGAAAAGCTTTCAGCCGGCTGCCTAACTTACACGAAATAGGGCGATTCTCCCAGGTTTAACTCGAGCGTGAAAATTAGGTCTCATCTCACATTGGCACACGATTATAGGTTAGTTCTGTCTCGTAAAAACATTCCATTTGAAATTCAATATTTCGAATACGAAACAGAACACAAGACAAGTGAATTTTACGTTTATATAATCGAATAGAAACATCGATGTATTATTGACGTATGCTTTCCACAACATTGTCGAAGAACAGTGCTGCAGATATAAATACATTATTATTAGTATTAATCTAAATAATAATATATTTTACTAGCTGCCGCGACAGATTTTGTTCTGCCTAAAGTACTAATATTGATATTGTTATCTTAAGTTTACGCGAATTTTTATAACTAATATTGATATTAAGAAATTGGAGTTGATCGTAGAAGAGTGAAAGTTTAGGGTTGTATGTATTTTAATTAAAATCATAATAATAATAATTTTGTCAAAAAAACATTTTAGGGGTGGACCGGACCACCTTTAATATTAAGGGGGATGAAAAATAAATTTTGGCCGATTCTCAGATCCACCCGATATGCACACAAAATTTTATAAAAATCGGTCGAGTCGTTTCGGCGGAATGTGGGAACGAACATCGTGACACGGGAATTTTATGTACTAGATGTAAACTGTACATGTTTTACTCCTAAATTTGGAAGCTGCTTTCATTTTGAACACATATGGATTTAAGGCGTACTTAATAGTTTGAGGTGCCCCCAAATATTTGAGTGGCGTTTGAGAATTCGGAAGTTAGAAATCAAGAAGCTGCTTAATACTCACTCTGGCATGACCGGGATATAATATTAGTAGGTATCATAGGTAGCAATGCTGTCGCAAGTTTCAATTGGAGGGTCAGGGAAAAGGAAAACACTCTCAAGCAAGAAAGTCGCAAGTTTCAAGGAAAAATCAGTTTACAATGTCGTAACTTGAGAGCGAGAGTCTCTCTCTAGATTTCTGTATTACGCTGTAAGATCGTAAGCGTACTGTATATCAAACGTATTTAAGGTGAGAGATTTTATTAAATATGTGAAGTGTAATTTTAGTTACACTCGTAGCAAGTGGTATCAAAATAAAACGCTTAGGCACATTTCACGGGTGTTCCCTGCAGGTAGCCCGACTTCAAAGCGGCTTACAAACGGACGCCCCTAGACAACATTCGCTAATTCACTTTGATGTCCCCCCTCCCCCCCGTGGACCCTGCCACCTCTCGTCCCCTGGCCCCTAACGAGAAAACGCGTCTTAAAAGTTTTAACTCGGGGCAAAATAATATTAAATGTTCGTTATTTTTAATAACCATTGTTGTGGAATGTTTTTGATGTGTTTGTTTTAAATCTAGGAATTTATTCAGAGTGAAGTTGATAAAAGATTTATGTTTCTGTTATGAAGTTATAGTTTTGAATCGTTTCTGATCTAAAAAGAAGCTTAAGTAATTATAAAATACAATACAAAATACTTTATCTTTTTGTAACTTAATCTTCTTTTTTTGTTCAAAGAATTTAGAAAGAAATGTTATTTAGAAATGTTTTTTCTATGATCAACTTTCGCTAAAATCTAGGTTATGTTAACGAAGCTTCACTGTCCTATGACCATTATATATTATATTAAGGGCCTGTTTCACAATCTCCAGATAAGTTCCGAATAGACTATCGGCAACATATTTGACAGATAGAGAATGGAGTATCTGTCAAATATGTTGCCGATAGCCTATTCGGAACTTATCTGGAGATTGTGAAACAGGCCCTTAGACATATTATATTTATCATCATCATCAGCCTGTATCTGTCCACTGCTGAACATAGTCCTTTCTTGGTGGCGTAGGGAAATGTAATTAGCACATACCAAAGCCTTGGGCACACTAGCGTGTGTGGAACCCAAGTTTGGGATGCATACCCCACTAAAAATACTACGATCACCTTCAACCGCTTAGTGAGGGCCCCGGATCTAAACAAAAACATAGGCCTCTTTTAATGAACGCCAAGGCGGTAGCATGTGGACAAAGCGTGATAATTAATTGACTTTAAACATTTTTTTGTATATCGATGTGTAAAATATATGAAAACCTTTAAAAAGTCATACATAAAACATGGTTTTTGTTCAATATATTCTACACTTCTTAAATCTAAAGTCGTTTCTACAAGAAACAACTTATAAACACTTTTTATTATAAAATTTATGCATGCAATGTACATATAATTTTTTAAGCGTTATTGCATTATTGCATTTCACATATAGCAATATACGGAGTGAGTATAAAGCGCTTTCATAACACAGATTGAAAACGATACAAAGCCGCCGCAAGAACGCTTTGTGGTACACATTTTATTTTTGTCCCTTTCTGTTTAATGTAACCCACACACAATTCGTAGTTTCTTGTTACATTCCTGTGGTGTGGCAAAAGTTGTGTTATGTACTTTATATAATACTGTCCACATTATTATATCTATAATAAATCTCGAGGAATTTGTTTATTTGAATAGAGAATTTTCGAAACTATCATTTTATTGAATAAAGGTGTCACAAGACGTTTCAAATAAATAAAAGTAAAAAAAAATGTATGTCTCACTGCTGGGCACCGGTCTCCTCCTTAAGTGAGGAGGATATTGAGCCATAGTTTACCGATGCGCTGGTTCTGGTCCGTGGAAGTCACACTCCAGGGCTGGCGGGGGAAAACCCCCATCCATCTTCATCCAATATAATATACATGTCATTTAATTTTAAATTTAATGAATGGCCATATGGGCCAATAAGGTTCATGACTGAAGGCCGCGTTTAGGTATACGAATCGTTGGTCGGCCATTAACCTGGTGGGAAGATGATCTCCGTGCAGTGGCAGGTCCGTGTTGGATGCGAGTGACAAGGGATCGGTCGTCTTGGTGTCCATTGAGGGAGGCCTCTGTTCAGCAGTAGATAGATAAAGGCTGATGATGATAATAATAATAATAATATCTATGGACGCTTTTTACACCACGTCAATCTGGTCTCGTGGTAAGTACTCGAAGATACTTATGTTACGGAAATACATGTATTTAATACTTTTTATATTAATACTTATATTCAAGATTTTTATTATATAATACACATATTTAATACACATCCATGACCCAGGAACACAGAAACTTTTTTGTTCCCGGGCGGGATTCGAACCTGCAACCTCCGGCTTGAACGCCAACGCGCAAACTATTGAGCCACAGAGGTCGTCAAAATGATGATGATGATGATGATGTAATTTAATTTATCCATGAATGCAAATTTATTTTTAGACTGTTTTAAGAATTAAAATAAAAAATAAACTTAAACCTGTACACATTTTCTGTTTAATATTCCACAATAAAAGTTACATCTAATTTTAGAACATGGAATTCAGATTCGCCCAGATTACTTGGTAATTACAATTAGTAAATTGCTAACTATTGAAATATGCAACGAAACATCTCGGGTGGAATGCAGGCGTTCCCTTAGAGGGTTCCGAGATTGTCCGGTAAATACCCCCTTGATTACTTAATAAGTGCCACTTACACTATAATTCTGTATATGCCAATTAGATTCGTATTATGAATAAAATTAGCTTCATTGTTAGCATTCAATTGTTTACATCGCTACTATAAGTGGTACTATAGTATACCGATTTCCTGATTAATTAACCATAACTGTTTTCCTTATACTATATAATTGTTAAATCTATCTTTCTAATATATAATTTACTACGACAATACAAATGGTTATATTTATAATTTACTCTAGTATTAAAGACATTACATTGATTTCATCACAAATTAAATTAATAGAGTAAAATGATTAAACTGCTGTTCAGATTATTTGTAATCGCTGACAGTTAAAGTATTAAAATTCAAAAGCACATTTCTTCTGCTGACTTCCACCTTGATTGGTACGATAATGATGATGTAGAGTTTGTTTGTTTGTACGTGCTAATCTTGGGAACTGCTCGTAGGTCATGTAAAAAAATCTTTAACGATATACATCATTTGAATATACTATTCATTACTGAGTAAAGTTGAAAAGACGATCTCCGTGCAGTGGCCACTGCGTATTGCATGCGAGTGGTAAAGGATCGGTCGTCTTTGCATTCATTGAGAGAGGCCTATGTTCAGCAGTGGACGGATAGAGGCTGATGACGATGATGGTGATGGAAGTTGAAATGCATACGAGTGAAAATGTAGGCGGTTAATGCAACAGCTATCATATCAATTGTGATTTTGTAGTATGATATCATTTATCACACACATCTCTGGTATTTTATCTGAATTTTCCTTTTATTTTAAATTATTGTATTTATTATTATCTAATCATCAATCATGATCTAATCTTATATAATTCATAAATGATTATCAAATATAATAAAAAGAATTTTGATTTTAGTCTAGTAAGTTTTTTATTTTAATTTATGGCAACCACGACTTGGAACAGAGGTACAGAATAGACCGCCTAAGGTTATTATCATGCCGTATAGTTAAAAGGTAAAGTAAATGTTTGATCACTATGTATATAACTTAGTATTATTTGTAACATCCCATGTCCTATGGTACGTAAGGACGCAGCTCCACCGCGTCTCCGACGGACAGGCATAGGCTAGTAAATGTGTCGATGTTTTTAGTGTAGCTCACTCATACGATAAGCATTCATTGTCATTTTTTTCGTTGTAGCTGTGCTGGCTAAGGTCGGTCACCATTCTGCCTATTTCTTCCGATAAACAGTTTTGGTGTGTCTGAAAGAAGAGTTGTATAGGATGCATCACTACCAAGACTATTTTACGTTTTAGAATAGGCAAAGCCAAAATGCCTGGACTAGTATGGAAATTTCTCTTTATTTATAAACCCTGGCCACTTACTGCTGCCTAATCGTTTATCTAAGTTAAACATTTAATATGTCGATTTCAAACTGACGATGACAATAAAAAATAAAACAAAATATAGACATTACAACATACTGTAAATTGCACCATTTATCAGTGACGGCCATCTTGGGTCGATTTTCATCAAACATAAGCTAAGATTACTCGCGACTAATTAATTCACTTTTTAAATTAAAAAAAAAAAAATTACTCCGTTCGCGGGCTACGATAAGACAACATACACACAGACTCGTGAAACTTATAATTCCTCGTTTTGGCGTGGGGGATTAAAAGAAAACATTTTACAAGTAACTGTAAAACCAAAGATAAAATACATCATTATTAGTAAAGTGAATATTACAATCTCTAATGAATAGATATCAAGAGACGTGCAGTTCTGATAAAATACTCGTATAAGCATAATTAATTCCAGAACAATTTGTCTGGAGATTACGAGAAGTAGCTTATAATAGGTAAGATAAAGCCGCGGCGCGTTTACAGTCGATGCACAGCTATTTGCAAACGTCAAGTATAGATTACCTATTTTGACATGTACAGTAATATATAACCGGAGACCGGAATAAATTACTAATCTAAATATTCCACGAAGTATTCGCCTAAGGGCGTAGGATTGGAAATAGGAATTAATTGTGATGCGATCATCGTGGAAATCTACGTGTTAAGGATAAATAAGAAATTGCGACAGATAACAGAAATACCTACAAGTACTGCTAAAATATGCTTTGTGCGGCGGTCGCAAGTTCTGGATATTCGGAAATGAGGACAGGTGATTATACAGGGTGTCCCAAAATTAGCACGTCACACCGACACCGGAGGTAGATATATCCAAGATGCATTGAACAAGCCTAACATGCCCATAGAAAAGTTTCGTGAATTTTGAGAGTTTTTAAAAAAATCACCATTTTTTTTAATGTTCGTATCAGAAGTATCTTTTTTTAAATGCACTTTATTTTACTTTTTTAAGAGTATTCCCTCAACAATAGTTACTTATTATGAAACATACAATACTTAGTCGTAATGTGAAATAACAACAGTTTATAGTAAATCTCAATTTTTTTATCTCAAAATCCACGAAACTTTTCTATGGGCATGCTAGGCTTGTTCAATGCGTCTTGGGTCCATCTACCTCCGGTGTCAGTGTGAGGTGCTAATTTTGGGACACCCTGTATTTAGTTAATAAACCATAAGGTCCAGTGGGTATAAGATCGGCTTCTTGAGCGAGAGGGTCCGGGTTCGATCCCGCCCCCTACCCTTGTGGTGCCTTGAAATGGATTTTTCTAAATTCCTAAGTGCACCCTGAACAAGAGACCATCGCTAGCTCATCGGTGAAGAAAAACATCGTGTGGAATCCAGCATACCTGATAAGATTAAAAGTCTTTGAAGGTGTGTGAAGTTCATCAGCCCGAATTGGCCCAGCGCCTCGTTAAACTATGGCCCGATACCGCCCTCCCCAGATTTCGATGAGGAGACTCATGCTCAACAGTGGGCCACAAATAAATTGTTATTTTACTTTTTTTGCACATAAAATAGGCATAAAAAACTAGCAAGAACAGAAAAAATTCTCTACCGAAATATTTACTGGTAAATATGACATCACTATTTTTGGCAGGTCCAAAGGTTTTTACCGACTTACTTCGGGGTTCCATCATCATAGTTATTGGCACTAGGTTCTAATTAGAAGTCTTTATCCGACCACTATTTAAAAAAGACTTCCTTCAATGAACGCTTAGACAACCGAAAAATGAAGACAAATCCTGCTAATATTTTAAACTAGAACGTTAGTAAGAATATTTGTATGTGTGGATTGATAGATGTTTGTTACTAGAGCACACAAATTTTGTATTTGTGTGATTTAGGAAGTTGTTGATAAACTTTAACACTTTAAATAACTAGTTGGACTAAAATAAAGGATAGGGTAACGAAACATATATTTTTAAACATTATAATATGATTGGAAGTTTCGAATTTGATGAGCGACGATGGTCCAGTGGGTATGAACTCGACCTCTTATGCGAGAGGTTCCGGGTTCGATCTTGACAAGATTGCCTTGAAATGTGTTTTTCTAAGTTCTAAACACGAGACCATTACTCGCTTACCGGTGAAGGAAAAAAGCGTGAAGAACCCTGCATGCCTGATGAGATTGAAAGTCTTGGAGTGAAGTCTATGTGAAGTTCACCAACCCTCTTTGGTAGAACGTATCGGTGAAATATGACCTATGACCTCTGACTCGTCTGATTTTGAGGAGGAAACCCGTGCCTAGCAGTGGGACATATTATATGGCTTGATAATTTACTCATAGAATTTGATTGAAGCATATTAAAAATATAAAGACTTAAGCAATTATGGAAGTCGCGTATAGGCATTGTTCGTATTTTAGCCAGGTGTGTACGTATCTGCAGTAGCTGTTGGATGTGAATGACAAGAAAATAACACTCTTGGCGTTTTTTGAGGAGGCCGTCTCGTTCAAAAGTAGATGGTGATTATGAAATAATGGTAATATTTATACAAGTAAAAACTGACTTAATGGCCCTTAGTTTGAAAATCTGTAACGAACGTATTATCAATCTTCAGCCACTCGAAACTGTTCCAAATTCTTAGACAACATAAGTTTGATAATACGATCCTTCCATCATCATTCGCATCTAACATGCACCGGCCACCACATGAAGATTGTTTTCCCATCTGGTTAATGGCCGACCAACAATGGAGGTATGAAATCTGAGGTACGTCAGAAATTTTTGTATTAAAATATATTTAATATAAATTCAGTATCAATTTAAAAATGTAGTAGCTGTTTATCAATATATTATTATATTTCCACATCAAAATTTTAATCATGAAATTACACAAAGCGATACGAAAATCAATTATTTAACAAAATATCTAAAACAAAGACCCAATATAATTTTATACCAGTATAATAAAGCCCATTCGAGCCGTTTCTAAATTACCACAATAACACTTAGGTGAGTTTATAATAATGAAATGAATTTCAATTCTGGTAGCCATTTTATTATGATTGTAGCAAAACGCCGACAAAGTATAGTAAATATTGAAAGGGAATAACTCAATGACAACGTAAAGGGCAAGCAGACTACGAACTGTAGTAACGAAGATAGTGTACAGTCGGGAAGACAATTGTTTTTTATTTAAACTTTTATTGAAATTTAAGACCTAAGAAAAAGCTTTTTTGAGAAAGAAAATTGTGTATATGTATATTTACATTATGTTACAGAATATAATATACTAGCAGGCAGATCTTGTCTTATACAAACTAAACACACTTGAAAAAACACAAAATAATCCTTATAATCGATCCAGTCGTTTAAAATAAGTTCAGTAAAGCATGACGAAAGACGAATTATTATCAATATAAATATTATTTTAAATATAAGTATGATTAAAAATAATAATAATTATTATATTGTTACATAATTAGGCTTAGCTATCTTTACATATCCTCGTTTCGTGCGGTTATGACTTAGTTTTCCGTGCACTGCCCAACTTACTTCCACCCATTGGCCTTGTACGATAAGCTTAGACCAATCGACTGCAGTACTAACTAGTAATGTCACGTCATTAGGACATGTCCCATAGCCTTAAGACGATCTATATTATTCTATCCTATATTTTACTTTTTTCAGTATACGTTTCTACGTAAAAGTGGCGAGTCACTATTTCATGACTAATATTAAGGGTCGGTTGTTTCAAATCATCTGTTAACGTAAGAGACTTAGTAAAATTTTGACGTCCGTTTAAAACAACGCTCCTTATTATACATTCGTTAAAATCGGTCGATGCATCTCGCCCTAAGAGTCGACAAACAAAGGATTTCATATAAAAAGATGATGCATATAATATGCAGCATGTTGAACCTTTAAGCAGCGCTCTAGTTGGTTGTACCTCATCCTGGCCCTGTTATTGGAGCAGGTGCCAACATGGCCTCCATTCAATATGGACCCATTGTGCCATTATTGGCGATCGAGATGCATTTCTTACATGAAGTGTCGAATTTATTGCCGACCAGAATATAGAATCGACTTGTATGTTTTAATTATGACGCAAACACTAAGTAGGTACTTTTTATGTTCACTATATACTTCATTTGTTTATACAAGACTAGCTGTTGCCCGCAGCTTCGCCTGCGTTAACTAAGATTTACAACAGGATCTTAGTACGCGAAATAACATTTTTTACACCTTGTGTCCGAAAAATCAAAATATCTTACGGCACCCTATTTTTTATCAGAATAAAATTTAGCCTATGTTACTCGTGGATAACGTAGCTTTCGAATGGTGAAAGAATTTTTGAAATCGTTCCAGTATTTTTGAGCCTATTCATTACAACCAAACAAACAAACAAAGTTTTCCTCTTTATAATATTAGTGTAGAAGTGTAGAAAAGACCATTACAGGAACAGTTCTTATTACAATAATTATTAAAAATGTATACTTAAGGAAATATGGAAGGAAACAACGCAATCTGAGCACACCAAGGAGTACCACGCGGTAGCTTAGTACGGGCATCACGACATAACGACGTAATGCCATTCGAGTCGTTTTCACAGCCAAAGTGTATCAGTTTCGAACATAATATTGATACATGTGCATTTTTTGTTTCGCTTAGATAGTTATTGAATACTTATTCTCCTGTGTTTTCTTTAACCAAAGTGAAATATTTATTTATGATTTGAATGAAGCTCTTTTGAATAGTATGAATAATATATAAATATATAACATGAACATAATATAAATTTACATAACAGGACCTAGAATAATATTCGATGCAACGCATAAATATATTATGACCTTAGATCATTAATATCTCTAGATGGAGTGTCGCCCTATAATCGAAACAAAAAGAACAGGCCAACATTTTCAAAGATGTATTCGTGAATAGTGATACAAGCTACTACAGTTCTCGCATAATCATCCTTTTTAATCTCGTTACACTTAAACCCTCATAATACCTTCATAATAAATCAATAATGCGTAAAAATTCATGCGTATTCTATGACAGTGGGACGGATACTAAACAGAGAGAAAGCATTTAGAGGCGAACAGTTAGCCGCTATTTTTTTGGACGTGTTTTCCGCGCGACACTCTATCTAGACATTTTATTGATCTAAGATTATGACTTAACGCAGTCGCGCGACTTGGTGCTGCTATCGTTTTCGAATAAATTTTCATAACACCTTTGTTTTTTTGTAAGCTATCGTCTGTTTAACTTTATTATTTTTTTATTTAGAATTAATTGAAAAAGGGTGTTATTTAAACGAGTAGCATAATATTCGTATTTTTGTGAGCAGAAAAATATAATCTGGTAGCAGAAATAGCTAATTGAGCGGCAACTTATGTTCAGCAATCATTTTAAAATCAAGCAGCAATTTTTGTCATTTTTTATGGCTGCAATTATTTTTGAAAGGCATATTAATTAAAAGAGAGGCAATGTGCTGCTCCTGTTTAATAAAATTTTGGTAAGCACTCGGAGGGTAAGCAAAAAAAATAATTTTGTGCTGCTTATATAAGTAGCATGAATATAACTTCAAGCAACTTTCTTTTTCATTAAATTCTGCTTTATAGCCCAGTCCACAGGATTTGATGACGTCATGATTTGAATTAATTCCCTGGTCCTTTATTAAGAATGATAATATAATTTATTAATTTCTTATTCAATTTTTATACAAAATTTTAGTTTGTAAATCGTATTTATAATTATTGTAATATCAAAAAATATTATTTAAAAATGTATAAACAAACAAAAGAAGAAATTCATAGATAATGGTATGAAGAAGATTTTAACTTACGAACGACAGCGTACAGCCTGAGCGCGCGCGGACGGTGTTAACCGTAGAGCTGTACGTCTTGTTACAAATAAGTTTAAAATTGTGGATCCATTCTTGCGTATTGAATGTTTTAATTTGATTTGATTTTTGTAGGTAATGATTGAATTGAATATTGCAAGTTTTTGAACTGCTTGTTTATTTTACACACCACCTACAATTTTTAATACCTGCATAATCTATCTACTATCTACATAAATCTACGAAACTGAAACAAAATAAAATCTTGAAGAAAAAAATTTCATCATCATATTATCAGCCTTTAGTGGACGGACCACTGCTGAACACAGGATTTGACGACGTCATGACCTGAATTAATTCACTAGTCTTTTATTAAGAATGATAATATAGTTTATTAATTTCTTCTTCAATTTTTATAATTTTGTTCAATAACATACTTACAACACCATCTAGCGGTAAATAGCGCAAACCTACATCGGTGTGAACACAGGACATAAAATGTTATGCAAAGAAATGTGCCGCTCAAGTAATTATCTTGCCCGATGAATGTTTATTATGCGAGGTCATAATATTGTAAGCTGCTTATTTATGATTTAATTTTCGACCATTATCAAAATTATTTGCGGAACAAGAATTGCTACCAGCTTTATTTTATTGCGTACAAAATCTTTGTATGCCAACGAAATTATTTAAATGCCGATTTTTTTGCCCCTCCAAAATTTATAATGCCGTTCATTTAATTACTTCCCATTGAAAAATATACAAAAATCCAGAAAAAAAATTGTGATCGATTTTATCGATGATTATGATGATTGTTTGATGTCGTGAATTATCTAATAAAATCTATTACATTTAAGAATATCTTAATTTATGAGAATAGATCATAGAGTAAAAAAATATTATAATACTGAATTAATGCTTTAAAATCTATTTTATATTGATACTTTATAGCGAAGAAAGATTTACAGAAACTGTCTACGTAATAAAAAACAACAGCGTAAAAGTTTATAAAGAAAGTGGCATTCTAACTTAGAACTATGACATAAATTTCAAATTTTAATTCATAAGATTGAAATTTTAGTATTTATTTATTTATTTATGGACATTCCACATAGATTACCTTATGCTAATCAATATGTTTCAAACATTAGTAATAATAAAACTAAAAATATCTATAACAACGGAATATTATCGCTTATATTATTATTTATTTTACGAAGTCATAATCTCTTATACTGATGCGAATCTAAATATCACAAAAATGTAATGTTTTCTTTACCAAAATGTAATCAGGTACTAAACGCTGCTAAAGAAGTTGTCACTTCAAAAAAATGTCATATGTCGTCGACATTTTTTAGATAATAGAATATGTAAATCGACAAATCTATAAAGTAGAGAAAACGCAGTCTACCTGAACAAAATATATTGTGCTATATTCAAAAGTAAAACTGGAAACGCTTAATTTTCTATAATATCCCTGCATATTATGTGATATTCCTATTAATTTTGTGTCGCATAAGTTTGTTGGTTGCGGTGTACCACTGATGTATTTACGACGCAGCGACTCGACATCGCTTCTCATCCATGTAATTTTATAGCCATTATGACACTTTAATTAATGAGCGCTTCAGCTGACCCATTTCCAATAGAATTATAATATAAATATGTTAAATTTACATTATTATAAACATTTCCTTTTTAATTTCTTCAGTGAAATACTTTGTGTTACATACTTATTGGTACAATAAACGTTAAAGAAATATACTTACTTAAAAAAACTACATTAAAAACTGTTGATGAACTTGTAACCGTTGGTATGATTGATTGCCAAAGTGGCTTTGCAATAAAAAATTAGCACATACACCTTTTGGTGTGTGTTTTAGCAAGAGAGATAGCCAAAGAAATTTAATAAAAAAGTGTAATTATTGGCACTATGATCCAAATAACCAAGGCATGAATTAATGAGCTTAGAATAATATATTGTGTAAAGTGTTATAAGTGGACCGATTTTGATAAAAAATTATTCAAGTGGATTTGAGATTAGTTCAGTCTTTAGATTAACAATTCGATTATCTGTCGGATCCTTTATTGGATCTATATGAATAATATTTATTGCTTTGTAAAATTATAGAATTGTTAGTATTTCTAGTCACAGCAAAATAAGTACACGGCAATGGGCTTGATATGGGTTTCGACGGGGATAAATATCCAAGCTTGGGTTCTGAGATTTATAGCTCGGTTTATTGTACACCTATAAACGTAATATAGGACACATTCCACGTTTCAAAATGAATCGAAATTTTTGTGTTATACTTTAACTTATTAAACTACAAAATATAAAATGAAAAAGTGAAGTAGCAACCCCCATTTGCCTCACTGCTGGGAACGGGTCTCCTTCTCGAAATCAGACGAGGCGGGTGTCGGGCCATAGTTCACTGAGTCGCTAGCCCAAGTTCACATTCAATCTCACCAGGCATGCAGGTTTTCTCACGATGTTTTCCGGTACCGGTGAGCGAGCGAAGGACTCTGATCTGGATGGGAAAGAGGCCTAGCCCATACGCTCTGAACTAGAAACCTTGGAACTTGAACCCTGAAGAACCTTGTTTCCGCCACTGATGGGTATGCTGGTGATTTACCTATTTACCTTAACGCCTTATAAGGCTCCAGATACGGACGAGTTTGGGGGGATAAGCCAATATCGCATTTCATCACCCAAAAGCTAACGCCTAGAAGTAGATGAATATATGTTAATCATGTTACTGGTAATCTAAGACTAGGAACATAGAAATTCTTCCCTTTGATTTGAATTTAGGATTTAGTAACTATTAATCCTGGTTCCTTATTAATAATTTGTTACGATTTCGTTAATATATTTTTAAAAATAACTACTACTGCATGGCTGTATTCTATATTTAAGAGCACGTAAGATCTTGTATTATGTATCAGAGGCTGGTCCAAGTTGGATGCGAAAGGCGTTAAAAAGACGTCTTGGCGTATTTTGAAGAATATCTAGCAGAGAATGAATAGGCACAGATAATATTGGTATTCATATATATGACATTGCAGATATGGGCCTTCACCGAAAGGATCTATTCCTGGCAGGATTAAGCGCGTTGTGTGTTATCTCATTATTTTTTGTTTGTTGGATTGGCACTAAAAATGCCACAAGTGCATCTGATGATTATTTGCCAGCATCACCCATAAACATAATCAAGTTCACTTCAGGATAGCCCAATTCATTCAAGCGTTGCTTACCTGAGACGTGAAATGTCTTTCTCAGTACCATTAAGTACACTCCTTTCTGGTATCAGCACATTACTTCCACCTGTAAACAATGTGTCGATTAATACGTTAAATATGCAATTTTTTGCTTATATAAAAAGCAGAATTTCAAGTTCCCTATCGTCAATTTAATAGTTGAACTTATCACACATGTTCAGTTGTTACGTTTCTGTTCGAAAATGCAAGTGTGAGACTTTATCTGACTGAGAGAAAAGTAGTCCCCATTTTCTCAGTACTTCCAAAGTCAGTAACTTTGTTTTATGACTGCACACGGTCTAAGTTTTCTAACCAGGGTTCCTAAGTGTCTTGCCGAGACTTTGATGACTTGTACCCTTTTCACCTTTTCTAGTATGTTTTTTTAGTTTTCTAATACTAGTGCTACATATATTCTCGCGCTCACACAATTTTTCTTTTTTTTTCAGTTAGTTACTTTACTTTTTTGATCAAATATCTATACTATTTCTCGAAGCATTTTTTTGGTGGCAACACCATTACTTCTCTAATTATTTATGTTATAACTTTTTGATTTCCAAATTCATTTAAGTATACGTACATATTTTGTAATTTTCATTTTATGGTCGTCTTAATTTATGATACTTATCTTGAGTTGGTTCATGTGCACATGAAAAAAAATGTGGATTCATTAATTTCTTTTGTTGGGTTTTCAATAACTACTTAAATAATATTTAAAGCCTGAGAGGAGTACCTCATTCCAAATGTGCCTTCAATAGAGTCATGATTAATAGATGGCATACCGTGACCGTACTATTCTCTCCCCTTGAAAGTTTTCTTTTGCTGGCATTTTAATACAATTAACTCTTCATGGGATTTATATTATATAGCCAAATGAATCGCGTTTATGTAAAGGATCAGTATAAAAGGCAACCAAAGACGCGGTAACACCAAGTTTAGCATAAAAAATATAGGAGTATACAATGCATCCGCTATAAAAAATTCATGGCAGCTATGAGCCCGATAAAAATATACCTTTCATGTATATTTTTACTATACGTTTTATCCATTCACCATAAAATTTTATAGGGAAAACTTTATAAAAACATTTGGTAAGCTAGCTTATTGAGCAATACCTAAACAAAGTATTTTTATGTTCAAGATTTTTCTATACACAATAGTTATTAGCACATTTTTATGTTATTTATTTAACAGAGCCAAAGATAAGTGTTATCTTAGGGTTAAACGTGTTTATATTTTTAGTAAAATGATTGTAATTTGAAGTAACGGCTAGTGAAAAAAAATGTATGTACGTATAAACGTATATTATTTAGTCGATAAGGAAAATGGTTATAATTTTATCTCAATTAAAATTTTGTTCAAAAGAATGAAAAAAATTCATTACTATATTTTTGTGGCAGATAAAAATGAACATACATATTTTATTTATTTATAGTTATTTGTAATCACAAATAACTATAAATAAATAAAATAAAATATTAAAAATATTTCTATTAAATATAATGGAAATATTTTTAAGCTAAGCCTCCGGTGTAGCGGGTGTCTATGGATCAGGTAAACCTTCTGTTTGCTGATCTTCTATAAAAATAATTAAGTAACTTTAATGATTTAATATATATTTTTAATTGAGATTTATTTATTTTGTATTATTTATCTCGTAAAAAAATTACGATTGGACAGACACAGTCTGTAATGTATCGGAAAGCGTAGGAGACTACAAACCTTTATAAACCTAAAATTATGTTATCAAATGGAATTTAAAAATTTTATTTGACTGGGTCACCTATTTCCCCTCAGTTGACCCTTAGACCACACTGTCCTCTTGCGGTCCACTTTACAGGAGTCCTTTGTTTGGAGGCATCGCCCGTGGGCGGTCATCACCCGTTAAACGCTGCCGAAACGTTGTAGCTTTGTTAATTTCATGGCGGTTTGCATTTGTCCTTGGGCGAGAGCTACAATTTAACAACAGTTATAAAAACATCCATTAAACCCCTTATTTTATTTGTTCCCGTTTTATGATTTAGTACACTTGTGTTAATACAAAAATAATTAAATAAATTATAAATATTCAACAATTTCACTAAGTTAACGCCCTGTGGTAAGTTCGGGTAATAGAAATGGAAAAGAAGTTTTTAAAAAAATAAATAATTATTTACATCTCTATGACTTTTTTTTTATGACGCAGCGGAAATTCTTTTCGGACCATACCAGGCCCTGGGTAGGCGCGCACTACCCCATTAAAACCGCTGCGTGAGCCTTCAGCCGTTATCTGAGGGACCCTAATCTGCAGGCGACGGGAAACCCTCAGCGACAGACTGGTCCCGCCAAGACCAGATATCTCCATGACCCTGTACTTCTTTATTCATCATACAAGTTATCTTACGATCATACAAGTTAGAACGATTAAAACCCAGCAGACGGCCGTAACGTGAATGTTCTATTAAAAATAATATTAATATCACTGATGGGAGGGATCCGCTTTACCGCGCAGCCTTCAAACAGCTTTGCTGTGTTTCGTAAAGAGGGCAGGAAATACAGTGTTATTACTGGCACAGAAACTTAGCACTTGTCTCAGGATGAGCAGCACATTAATGAGTTGCCTTTTTTTCCTTTAACGCCGGGAAATACATTGAGAGAGTGAGTGGATTTAAAGTTGGTAAGTGGACGCAGCTCTACGCACTAAAACCCGGCGAGTGCCCCCAATTCCGCCTTTGGCGTGGTGCCCCCGATCTGCTAGCAAACAGGGCACCTCGAGTCTAGTCAGTCGCTTGGGAGACCTACGCCACCTCCACAGAGGGGTAGTCCCACACCACAGAATAAGCACTCCCAAATTCGGGACGGAACAATGAGGTGAGATTCCCGTCCTTTCACCTTCTCACCTGTGCTTTTATCTCCTCTTCTTATGAGAGGCATACAAAGAGCCCCCTCAGCTCAATTCGCTTCGTCCAAGGCTCCCCCTAGGCTACTGAGCCCCACCGTCACGACAAGGCCTGAACCATGGTGGGGATGAAAGAATTGCCTGATCTTTCAAGTTCAGTCATAGATAGTGTAAAGATTTTTTAATATTAATTTAAATATCATCTTACTGTTTCAATATTCGTGACAGTCAATTTATATAAATAATTGAGCTTAATAGCAATTAATTTAATACAAATTCATTCATTCATTCCTATTGAACATGGCAATTGAAAGTAAAAGGCAACTTGTCGAAGAGTATTAGCAAATTGGGCGAATTATTCGTTGCCTCCGATAAAACGATGGAAAACAGTAGGACGCAGAAGAAAACGACTCATTAGGTGATTGCGAATCTTCAAATAGGGTTGAAGATTTTATGTTTTAATATATTATTTTATTTAATATATTTTTTTTGTTTTAATATATTATATAAAGTCACTGCGTGCACACCCAGTTCGAATTTAAAGGTTGATTTTCGAGGGTAAAATACCGGAAAAATATGGTGTCGGATAGCAAAAGACGTTGCTTACTTTATTATGTGGCTTTAAAACTTTTACATTATTAAAAAAAATATCGTAATATTAGTGCCAAATATAACATTTTCACTGTACTATTAGTGTGCATTAAAAGATAACAGTAAAATAGATGTTTATTATAAAATCCTGACATGACCGAATTCATCTGTTTATTTATTACATTAAGGGCCTGTTTCACAATCTCCAGTTAAGTTCCCAATAGGCTATCGGCAACATATTTGACAGATAGAGTACGGAGTATCTGTCAAATATGTTGCCGATAGCCTATTCGGCACTTATCTGGAGATTGTGAAACAGGCCCTAACTAATTACATGTTGTTACTTTTAGTAGTAGTAACATATAAATATAGTAATTCCGACGTAAAAATCCTTTAGTCTTTAAAGCCATAGCTAAAAATAAGCTACCAACTGTTTTATATATTAACGAGGCAGTTATTCGACAGAACTACGAACAACATAACTTATTAGTTCAAAAGTCGGCAGTGCTATTAAATTAAATCCAAAACTTTAGTGTAAAGTTTTCAGCCCTACTGTGAAAGAGAACATTCTTTATTGCTCGCTTCATTAAGCAAAAAGTATGCTGATCTTAGGATTCAGGAAAACAAGTAATTAATTAGTGTAAGTAATTGTTAGTATCACAAATTCTCGATCTCCCTTTTAGAATTAAGCGCTTAGGGGGTTCTTCGGAATTCCTAAAATAGTTTTATAATCGAGTTTATTTGTTTTATGTTGGCGAAAGAAATCGATACCAAGTAAGTCGTTTATTTCTACCAATTAAAACGTAATAAAGATTTTAACAGTATCTTTGTAATATTTCGTATATATATACATAATGAATGAAAGTGAAAAATATTACAAAGACAAGGCGAGAAGAGCACATACATGTAGAAGCCGCGTAGTAGTTGAATGCGATTAGCCAAATGCGGAGATCGGACGTTATAGCTTTTATTGAAAGAAGCCTTAGTTCAGTAGTAGACGAAAAACGATGAACGATTGTGATCGAATGGTAGATTTATCATTTTACTACTCGAAATCCTTATAAGGAAATATGTGGGCTTTTAGACGGAAATTGTATTAATGGATGTAAGGATTAATGTTTTTTTTTCAGAAATGGGATCGTCAAATTCTTATGCCATCCGAAACTTTTATATTTGTATATATTTTACCGCCGGGAGGGATGCGCTATACCGCGCTCCCGGATGCATGAGTACCACAAACTTGCTTTTTTTCCGTCAAACAGCATTACTGTGTTTGATTGATTATGAGAGAAGAGCAGGACAGATTTAAATACTAGCACAGAGACTTGATGTCTCAGAATGGAAAACACATGAATGAGTTGCCTGAGCCTGACTTAAGTTAACATTTGATGAGCGAAGCTGACCACTCAACATCATGTGGCATGAATCATGTTTTTTTGTGCATGCAGCCGGCTCCATCAAATTAAAAGACGGCGTCACGTCAAAAAAAAATTTGTTCATTCGACAAAACTTCAAAAAGGCGCGACTGATTTTGAGCGGAATAAAAGTTATAATAAAAGTTCACTACAAGATAATATTTTTTTCCCCTGGACATAATATAAATAAGTGGATATAAGTTGAGAAAACGTTGTTTGTTCGAAATTCTTAAACGAAAAACTGTAACTGCTTACCAAAAAACTTTTAACGATCTCACTCGACGCCGTCGAAATAGAGAATGATTGTTTCTCAGTGTCACCGTTTAATCTGGAAAATCTCATATTTCCCGGTTGTTGTTTACTTGAATCTGAGGTTATTTTTATAAAGATACTAACTAGCCCCGACAGACTTTGTTCTGCCAAAATTAAAATTGCAATTAAAAAACAGCGGTTGATCGTAGAGGGGTGAAAATTTAGGCTTGTAAGTATTTGTGTATGTTGTATCATAAAAAAAAATTTAAATATAAAGGGGGATGTTGAGGGCAGCGCTCTGCGGGGCTTGCTCCTCTTCTTGGCGCAGTGGACTGTAGTATTCTTCAGGATGTATCAGGACACAGGGTTTGCGTTAATTGAAACAAGATTACTTTTCAAGATGCAATTTGAGTGTGGTGTCGGGCAGAGTGACTGCTTGTTTCTTGTTTGAATATTTCGAGTATATTGAATTGTCCGCCAAGCGCGCCATTCTTATAGGAATTTAACAGGTGCGTAGTGCGAAGGCGGGTGTGTGCGATTTTAAACGACCAATCAGCGTCGAGTCTGATTGGAACGTGTACTTTTGTTACATTTCGTTCTAGAGCCGTGTATTTACTTGTGTATGTGTGTGTAATTGTTTGTGTATGCGTGTGTGATTGCATATACTTTATTTATTCAAATTTCAGATACAATTACAGGATACAAAAAATACAAATATAAAATGAACAATACGAAAAGGACTACAAACATAAAATAACTGATTAGACTATTATTTACAAGAACTATTCTATGAATCTAAGCTGTTATTTACAATCTCCCCCTCGTGCGCAAGCACTATAACGTTTTTAGTCCGCTGTGGTTATCACGATAAGGCGAGAGGCCGGGCGACGAAGAAAACCTGCTGCTGTTCTTATCTCCGTTATCCGAACTCGTCCATCGGGGCCTGGGTGTACTTTCACTACTTCTCCTCGAGGCCATACTCCTCTGGGCATAGTGCCGTCGCATATCAAGACGATGTCGCCGACCTTTATGTTTTTATGATGGGAATTTAACCCGGAGCGAGGCATTAAAAGAGGTCTATATTCTGCCGTCCAGCGTGCCCAGAAAGAGTCTGCTAAGGCTTGGGTGGCTTTCCACGAGTGTGCGTCACAGGGCGTGTCCTTGAATGATCCCATGGGTGATATTCCGCTCGACCGTCCGATGAGGAAGTGATTGGGTGTCAGGGCTTCTTCATCTAGATTGGGATTCACTGGGGTCAATGGCCTGGAGTTGATCACGTGTTCTGCCTCTAGTAGTAGTGTGTGGAGCACGTCGTCAGGGGGGGATTTTTCTTTGAGAGTGACTTTCAAAGCTGCCTTTACCGACCTGACCATTCTCTCCCATGCGCCGCCCATGTTTGGGGCACCGGGTGGTATCTTTTTCCAGTTGATCAGCTTTCTGGATGCGAAGTCTCTTAGGTCGTGGTCGTTGTTCTGCAATGCCTCGGTTATTTCTGTTTCAGCGCCCACGAAGTTTGTGGCGTTGTCGCTGTAGATAACGGTTGGCGTGCCTCGTCGTGCCATCATTCTTCTCAGGCTCATGATCATGGAGGAAGCCGAGAGTGACGTTACTATTTCGAGATGTACAGCGCGTGTGGTGAGGCAGGTGTATAGTGCCCCCCACCTCTTTTCTTGTCTTCGCCCTACGACTACATGCATTGGCCCAAAGTAATCTACCGCCGTCGCTGTGAAGGGCGGTTCGTTGTGGGTTTGCCTTTCTGCAGGTAGGTCGCCCAAGGGGATTTTTAGTGGGATCCCCCTATAGGTCCGACACCATTGGCATTTGTTGCTTATGTAGCGTATGGCGCTGCGCAGTCCGATTATATGATAACTCTGCCTCAGCTCGTTCATTACCGTCTGGTGATTGCCATGGTTGAAGGTGGCGTGGGTGTGATGTATCATCAGCTGAGTGAGGCTCTCTTTCGCGTGGAGGACTGGCAGGTTGTGTCCGTCTTTGATTCTGGAGTCTAGACATAGGATGCCGTTGCGGTCGGTCTTCACGGAGAGTCTGCGGAACGGGGATGTCTTCGGTGGTCGCCGCCCAGCCTCTATCGCCGTGATATCGTCGCCGAATGAGATACGTTGGCTCCTTTTGACTAGCAATAACTCTGCTAGTTTTATATGATTTGGCGCGAGTTCTGTGCTCGCGTTTATTTTGAACAATCTGGCTTTAAACACCTCGGCAGCAAGCAGAACGGTAGCAGCAGCACGTATTAATCGCGTGTATTTCGAAAATCGTTCTATTTGAGGTAAGTATTCGTCTACATCATGCCTAATAGTTACGTGTATTTGTTTCAGAATTCTTTCTTCCCCTGAGGGGGGCAGCGGGGTCGCGGCAGGCCTTTCTTGCGGCCAAGTTGCGGGGTCGCGCCTAATGAACTCTGGACCGGAGAACCATCTGTGATTCGCGTTGAATTCCGTGGGAATGCCCTTGGTCGCGTCGTCCGCGACGTTATCCGAACTGGGTACCCATCGCCAGTTAGCCGGGGTAGTTAGGCTTTCGATTTCGGCCAGCCTATGGGCTACGAACGATTTGAAGGTGCGCGGGTCCGATTTTATCCATGCTAATACCGTTTTCGAGTCTGACCAATAATGACTCTTTAATATTTTATAATCTGACTCGCGCTTTATCGACTCGGCTAGCCTGCTACCTAATACGGCGGCTTGAAGTTCTAGACGGGGTATCGAGATGGGTTTTAAAGGGGCTACCTTGGCCTTGCCGGCTATTAATCGCGACGTTTTCGAACCGTCTGATGCTGAGCTGACGAAGTATATCGCGGTCGAGTACACTTTTTCGCTTGCGTCACAGAAAACGTGTAACTCACCCTCACCAGATGGCGTGGCAGGTACGTACCTATTTATTTCTAAGCCTTTTAATAATTGTACATTTTTAATAAACGATATCCACGTTATGTGTTGTTCTTTCGCGATGGGGTCGTCCCATCCTATCCCGCTACGCCATATCTCTTGTATGAGACACTTTCCGACCATCGTGATTGGTGACGCTAAGCCCAGGGGGTCGAATACTGACATGACCGCACTGGTTACCTGACGTTTGGTAGGCAGCGTGTCACCACTTATGACGTTCGCGGGTGTGCTTCTGAGATTGACGTTGAAGCCTAACGTGTCACGCGCGTGGTTCCATATGAGACCTAGGGTTCGCTCTGTATCACCCTTTCCTAACGTGGTCGAATCGCTGCTGCGCATGTTTTTGACGTTACTTAATACTTCCGGTGCGTTCGATGCCCATCCGCGTAATTCGAAAGACGCGTTTAAATGTACTTTATACATATCGCTTATAATTCGCTTCGCTTCGCTTTCGGTGTCGAACGCGCCTAGATAATCGTCCATATAAAAATTGCGTACAGTGGCCTTCGCGACCTCGGGATACTTATTACCGTGATACTCTGCGTTTTTATTTTTTACATAAATGGCTGTACATGGAGAGGACGCTGCTCCGAATATGAGTGACGTCATTCGATATTCCTGTGGTGGTCCAACCCTATCCTCGCCCCTCCATAAAAATCGTAGGCTATCACGGTCCTGCTGAGCGATTTTTACTTGTAAAAACATTTCTTTAATATCGGCTACCACCGCGATTTTTCCTTCTCTAAATCTTATTAAGACACCGAATAACGACTGCAGTAAGTCAGGGCCTGTCAGGAGCGCATCGTTTAGACTCTTTCCCCCATATTTGGCGGCTGCGTCGAATACTAATCGCACTTTACCCTTTTGCGGGTGTACGACGGAGAAGTGTGGTAGGTACCAACCGCGAGGGGATGTGCCCGGGGTATTCACCCTTTCTGCGTAGCCTGCCTTTATTAAATTCTCCATTTGCTTGCCGTATTCGGTTTTTAAACTTGAATTTTTATCTAATTTATTCTCTAAGCTATATAAACGGCTGAGGGCCTGCTTTTTATTGTCTGGCATTACTTCATTGTCTGAACGCCAAAGTAAGCCAGCTTCGAACCTATTGTCGTTTATTTTCTTGCACGTTTTATCTAAAATCGCTAGGGCGCGCTGTTCAGGGTCAGACGTTGGCCGGCGCTGCTCTATGCCTAGCGACTCTAGGCTAAAGAAATTTCTAATTAGATCTAACGCGGGATCGTCCGACGGCATGGGACGTATGTGGTTGACCATGGCGACCGTGTTACGCGGGCGCGCATCCTGCCCATGCAACACCCATCCTAGCTTAGTTAACGAGGCTACGGGCTGCCTTTTGTTACCTACACGCAATTGCCTAGACGTGATTAAATGCCAGTTGTCCTGGCCTATCAATATGGTCGGTTTGCCCGCCTCGTAGCACAGTTCATCCTCTAATTCCGCTAGATGGCTGCACTGTCGCACTAAATCCTTACTCACCTCCTGAGGTGATATATTTAAATTTTTAATAGTACTGGCGTTCATGGTTTCTATGTTTCTATTACAAAGACCGCGAATTGACAACGTGACGTTACACGATTCTATTTCGTCTATACGACTTCCCCCTACCCCCTCTAATGACAGTAGCTGCCCGCGACCTTTGGTTATTACGCTGTCTGCCGTGTTTTGTTCGACGAGCGTCATGGTAGAGCCCTCGTCGAGCAAGGCGTAGGTGGTGGCCGAACCTAATGGGCCGCTTAACTCAACCGGAATTATTTTTAGGTAGGTGTTAGACGCGTGTACGTGGTTAATTGAACTGACGTTCCCTCGCGTGGGTGTTGACGCGCTGTCGCTGCCGTGTAATAGCATGTGATGTGACGCCTCACATCCGTTTACGCCGCACGGTTTATATTTACATTTTTGCATTCGCGGATGCGAGTTATTTAAACATCTAAAACATAACCTATATTGCTTAGCCGCGTCCCATTTTTCTTTAGTGGTTAATTTTGAGAAATCGGCGCAGTCCGCGGCGCCGTGATTTCCCGCGCAGACTGCGCATTTTTTATTTGTGTCTACGGCCGATTTCTCGTCGGTTTTTGACGGGCGCGGTTTATGCATTCTCGACGTTTGTTTTTTAGCGGGATGTTTGTTTACGGTAGCGATGGTTTTGCGCGACGGGTTCGTTTCTAAATCGGAATCGTAACATGAACTATCGCTGTCTTGTGAACGGCGCATGCGCGGGTGTTCGCTATCGCGGGCTATATTCACTGCGCGCGGTTTTACGCGATTTTTCCTTTCCTCGCGTGCCGTTTCGTATGCGAACATCGCACCACACTGGTCGGCCATCACGTTTAGAAATTGAGACAGTAGTTCTAATTCGGGAGACCCGGCGCGCTCCGCCCTAAATTCGTACCACTTATATTTTAAGATTGTACTAAGTTTTTCTACGACTCGATTTACTAATTCGGGAGAATATAAATATTGCGGCTGATTTAATGACTTTATTGCCGCTACCGTGTTAGATACTTTACTCGCGAAATTACCTACGTTGCGCCCGTCTTCACTCATACGGGGCATGCGTTTGATGTTATCTAACTCGGATAAGATGAGTAATTCTGGTCGCCCGTAGCGCCTTTCTAATGTGTCCATTATTTCGTACGGATCGGATACTGTGAATAATAATGCCCTAACCGTTTCGCGAGCTGCACCACGCAGTGCTTTTCTCAGCCTCGCTACGTTTTGTACGTCGGTGAACATGTCTACGGTGTCGCTAAACACTGACTTAAATGCCATCCATTCGGCAATTGATCCGTCGAAATGAGGCAGTTCATGTATGAATTTTGGTGCCGCGGGTCTGGATGAGTTTGAATTTACCGCCTGCATGATCGCGTTGGCTAACATTGCCATGTCGTTGTTACTTCCGTTCGACTGGTCGTTATTAACGCGCGGTACATTCGAGTTGGGTGGTCGCGACGCTTGTCCCGGGACTTGGGCGTTATTTATTATTGCCGGCCTATTAGCTATACATTGTTCCGATATCCAGCCTTCGACACGTGACTCTTCTAACCTGGGCGGCCGTTCCGCGCCGTTCGAACTTTCCATTTCTATTCTGGCTATTTCTAAACGGTTTAATGCAGCCGCGGATGCTGCCCTAGCCCGTGCTAACTCGGAATTATGTAATTCTAACTCGGCTTTTAACATAGATAACCTACTGTTTGTCCTGTCCGCGGGGACATTTACTACAGTGCCCGACTCACTCCTAGCTCGATTATCTAACTCTTTATCCCTATTTTCGACTAACCTCTCTTCAATGCTGCACGTGTTGCTGCCACCGTTCGCGATTTCAGTGCTGTTGCCTTTACTCCACGTGTTCGACTCGGTCGACGTGGTTTGGCCGGTCGTCGGCGTGACGTCTGTGGAGGGTGTGGTTTTCCCTGAACGTAATACACGTACGTCTTCCATTGCGCACGAGGGGACCCTACTCCTAACACTTAAATCTAGCACTTATCACTTTCACTTTCACTTTTGTTCCTATTCTCGATGTGTCTATTGCCTATCAGCCTGGCCGGACTACTACCGCGGTGATGCCGGACCAGGAATGGGAACGCAGGAGGATAGGAAGGCGGGAGCCTCCCGGCAGAGGGCGCGGAGACTCACGGGAGCATCAAAGCACAGCGGGAAAACTGCACTCGTCGTTGCGTGCCAACCTGTGGCCCCAGAGCGATTCCACACCGTACCGGCGGGGCCTGACTGATAACACCTGGGATGGTGCGTGAAGCCGTCAGTTACTTCACTATGCCTCCGTACGCTTATGATGGCCTTTAACACCGCTAGGTGGCCACGTACGTGATGATGATTGCTTCCAAGTAATTAACAGAGGTTAGGCTAAGACCAACTGTTAACACTCGCGCGTTCGTTTTTCTTTCTTGAATCACGCGCCGACTTCTTTCTTCAATCCCACACTTTCTTGCTTCAATGCTCTTGCCTGCTTCTGTCTTCAGTGATTCGGCCAAGAAGGACCACTTGTTGAGGGCAGCGCTCTGCGGGGCTTGCTCCTCTTCTCGGCGCAGTGGACTGTAGTATTCTTCAGGATGTATCAGGACACAGGGTTTGCGTTAATTGAAACAAGATTACTTTTCAAGATGCAATTTGAGTGTGGTGTCGGGCAGAGTGACTGCTTGTTTCTTGTTTGAATATTTCGAGTATATTGAATTGTCCGCCAAGCGCGCCATTCTTATAGGAATTTAACAGGTGCGTAGTGCGAAGGCGGGTGTGTGCGATTTTAAACGACCAATCAGCGTCGAGTCTGATTGGAACGTGTACTTTTGTTACATTTCGTTCTAGAGCCGTGTATTTACTTGTGTATGTGTGTGTAATTGTTTGTGTATGCGTGTGTGATTGCATATACTTTATTTATTCAAATTTCAGATACAATTACAGGATACAAAAAATACAAATATAAAATGAACAATACGAAAAGGACTACAAACATAAAATAACTGATTAGACTATTATTTACAAGAACTATTCTATGAATCTAAGCTGTTATTTACAGGGGATGAAGATGAAAAATAGATGTCCGATTCTCAGACCTACCTGATAAGCACACAAAATTTTATCAAAATCGATTCAGCCGTTTCGGAGGAGTTCAATAACGTACACCGTGACACGAGAATTTTATATATAAGATAGTTCAGTTGAGGACTTGAATCACTCATCTCACTCAGAGTTGGAGATTTGAGGTTATTCACGTTCGATTCTTAGCTCCATAATTTTTTAACCCCTAATGCAAAAGTGAAGTGCTGTCTAGGAATATTTAATACTACAGGCAACTGTGCCACAAAAAGTAAAATCTCATTTTTATCTATGATCTATTTAGTTATCTATGCCGATATGAATAAGAAAATATTAATTACACAATATATTTCATTTGAACGACGATGGTCCAGTGATGGATAGACTCGGTCTCTTATGCGAGAAGTTCTGAGTTCGATCCTGAACCAGGTTCACCTTGAAATGGGTTTTTCTAATTCCTATGTGCACCCTAAACACGAGACCATCGCTCGCTCACCGGTGAAGGAAAACATCGTGAAGAAACCTACATGCCTGATGAGATTGAAAGTCTTTGAAGGTATGTGAAGTTCACCAACTCACACTGGGCCAGCGCATCGATCAACTATGGCCCATTACCCTCTTTACCTGATTTCGAGAAGGAGACCCGTGCGCAGCAGTGGGAAAGGTAAAGGTACTTTTAATATATTTAATTACTGATAATTTTATTTATGAGAACATAATTGGGCTCTATTAAATTTTATAATAAATTATAATATTTAAATGCATTACACCAAGACTAATGCAATTCTAAGCAATTAAGAGAATGTTTCACATCGTACAATAGAAATATAAGTATTCAAAACACTTTTGAAATATTTATCAAATATAAGCGTCTTTAATATTTCTGTTGGTGCAATAAAACAATGGACGGAGTGTTCCTCAGAAATTAAAAGCACTTGAGAACATCGAGTCGGACCCTCGTCAGATAAAGTTTTAACAACGCCGGCTTATACAGATCAAACGGTTTTAGACAAGCTTCTTTAATGGACTACAAACAAATTGTATAAATGATAAAGAAAAATATTTAAAGAAACATTGAATTTTTTAAATTATTATCTATTTACTGATACTAAAAACACAGTTATATGAAATATAAGATAGATATAAAGACAAGATAAATTATATATCGAGACAGAAACTGTAGCTGAAAACCGGAGTTTTTTATAAAGTACTTATACCATAAAAACTTAGCTGTTTTTATGCCATAAGGTGGCAAAAGATCAGCTGGGTCAACCAGAAGTTTTATATTTTCCTATCCCAAATTGGAATCTCACAAACACAGTATTATGTGAGCGAGAGGTACGACCCTGATTCGGCCACCCCGATTCAGCTACATTGCTAAATGGCGCTACCACTTACTTTTTAACCGACTTCAAAAAAAGGAGGAGGTTATCAATTCGACTGTATGTTTTTTCTTTTTTATTATTTTTTATAAGTGTTACCTCATAACTTTTGACTGGGTGAACCGATTTCGATGATTCTTTTTGTATTAGAAGGCTGATGCTCCCCATGTGGTCCCATTTTAATCTAGTCCAGTCCTGATGATGGTATCCATGAGAAAACCATAAAAGTCATAAATTTGCATTAGGCATGTACGCGACAAATAGATGAATAACTGAATATCACGCCAACCGATTTCAATGATTATTAGTTTATATGGAAGAATGTAGTTCAAGGATAGTTTGATGAAAACTTGGTTAGGTTCTGATCATGGGATCCATAATAAAGTGACGGAACTCTTCATTTCTTAGGAGCAAATTAACGATACTCGGCTGAATTTTTTATAGGCCATCAGGATATTTGGCTAACGTAACGTCTTTATGGTCCAGTGGTCAAGTAACTGTCGTAGCCAAATATGATGATCAATTCCTCAACGGCTTACTGTAAGGATGCGGTCTGTGGCAGAAATTCTAACTAATTTGTGTATGCACTCTGTAAAATTGTGTATGCAAAACATAAAATTATCATCATCATCTCATCATCATTCTCTGATCGGTCGTCTTGGCGTTCATTGAGGGAGGCCTATGTTCAACAGTGGATGGAGAAAGGCTGATGTCGATGATAATATATGTATCGCATACAACTTTCCAAATCGCTTTTGGCTGTGTGTTAATTTAAATCCTTTCTTCGTTTGTTTTTCATTAAGCCTTGATAAATTTGTGTAAGCCCTCTAAGAAAGTTTACTAGCCTTACTGGCCCTATACTTAAAACTAAAAAGTACAAAATAAAGTTAATTTTAAATGAAAAACCAAAACCGACTTCAAAACTATACCTTCAAATTATGTACAACTAAAAAAATTTAAATAATATTTAAATACTTCGAGTACTACTTTTTAAAATTAGTTATTTTTGGAGTCGGTACCAGCCAAAGCAAAGATAACCTTAACAGACATCTATTCAATACTGGGTGTACTCGTATGAGTACAAAATAAATAATTGCATAGGAATTTATAGTAGATGTGAGAGTATAATATTATGTATTCAAATGCTGTGAATTGTGATTAGACTGTCCTTATTGGCTGGCACCGACTCCCAAAATGACTAATTTTAAAAAGAAGTACTCGAAGTATTTAAATAGTATTTAAATTTTTTTAGTTGTACATAATTTGAAGGTATAGTTTTGAAGTCGGTTTTGGTTATTCATTTAAAATTAACTTCTTTCTGAAAATAAGGATCAAAGAGGCATCGGAATCTGCCATAGGTTTCTATGTCCTTCCATACGATAGGGTTCTATGTATTCTGGCTTTTTCATCATTTCAATTTGGTATCAAATTAACTTATATATTTATATTATAAAAATAATCTAAGCTTATTTGTCTCATCATTGCATTGAGATGTAAAGGCCGTATTTCAATTAAAATAAATTGTCTCAGTGCGAGTAATTAGGTACACTTCTTTCATTTATCTTATGTCCGTTTCACGAAGAAACAATCAAAATGGTAAGATGGTGGTACCCATGCAGCCGGAGCGCGACACAGCGCATCCCTCCCACCAGTACGTTACCTTAAGTTAAAAAAGCCTTAAAAGAATATTGCCTAAAATGTACAATATATTTTAAACTTTATGTATTGATAAAAATATATTCATAATAGAAGTAGGCAATACACATTAAAAACTATAAATAATAGGTTAAAACTATGTACTTAAAAAACTATATACTTATATCAAACTTATATACTTATAGTTATATCTTATTTTAAACTGTGTTTTTATAAAATGAATTTCTAGATACTCAGAAAGAGAATCAATTTTAGGTGAGTACAATTCAATTTGATTCAAAACACATTGCGAATGTGAGCTTATATGCACGTTACGCTGCGATTACTAATAATCCAACTCTCAGAGAGTGTGATTAGACCGTAAGGAGTATAAGCTACAACAGGAGTCGCTAGATCCTAGTAGCTTGGTTAGTTTCATCACTTGTATGCAAATACAGGGCGTCACTACAAACTGTTACTATATAATTGCACATGGAATTAAGCAAGTTGGTTCTTCAAAGTCACAATGATTCGCGTCTGCGTTGGCTGCAAGCTTTAGGATAATTAATTTCTAAATCCTAAATTTAGAAATTAATTCATGAAGCTTTAGACCCACATAAAAAGTATGTTATTGTGACAGATGATGAGACACGGTATACTGTCAGTTTTTGAATGATTGTGATGAACAATTTGTAGATGAGTCTTATGTAAACTTGTGTTTAAAAAAAGAAAGGAAAATATTATTAAATTTTAGGTAATTGAAGTTACCGTGTACCTATGTTCGCAAAACTTAAACAAATATCTACATAGTAATTTAGGTTAAAATTATTAAATGTTTATTTTCCACATAGCATTTCATTTTTATGTATACATAATTAAAAAAAAAAAAATACCCTATTAATAGTCTTGGTTCAAATGGTCCATCATAAAAACAGCTTATCATTAATTATACTCTATAGAGTTTGAATTAAAAGCTGAACTTGGCTTAACACGCTCCCGCGTGTCTAGATATTAGATTATTTTGCATGTCATTGCAATTGTGTAAGTTTTGAAACCACCCCAAATTGCATTGAGATGTAAAGCGCGTATTTCAATTAAAATAATTACAACAGTTGTCATGAGTCCCACAGAGTTATAAACAGAAAGTCTTGAATAAAATTTCAATTATATTAACGTCGAGCGTAATGGCGACGTTACCACGCCCAACGCCTTTAGCCTACAGTCTGTTTACATTTTGTTAGCGGAATGAAAATTTATAATTTTCTCAACTAATGTAATGTAAATCGCCGTAAGTGTCTTACGCTTTGTTCTAAAATTGTGATCTTTCGGCCGTATTGTGGTAATTAAAATTTGTCAGCGGGAATAAACATTTTATGGTGAGAAATTTTGAAATGTTCTAAAATAAATTATGAAGTTAGTTATCACAGACAACAAGTAAGGACTATAAACAATGATTCAATTCACTATTCAACAAGGACAAACCATTCGTGGATGATAAATATAAATCTTCAAAAATGTAATTATTTAAATCATGTATTTATAATACATCATCGTCAGACTTTATCCGTTCATTGTAGAACATGGGCCTCCTTCAATGAACGCCAAGGCGATTAATCCCTTGCCACTCGTATCCAACACGGACCGGCCACTGCACGGAAATCGTCTTCTCACCTGGGTAATGGTCGATCTGTCTCCGGTACTTGAACGCGGTCTCCGTTTCGCTTTATTGGCCCATCGGCTAGTCAATCTCCTGACTGTGTCACGAATAAAAAAATATATATTTAGTCTAAATATAGTCGAAGCTTCAAAATACAAAATATTAAGTCAGGCCCAAGTTCAGTTCAGACCTTTCTCATAAAATAAGAATACTGTTAAGTAGGAAAAAAATAGATAAAGCTAGCATTTTCACTTACACTGTATACAATTTTTAAAGCCTATTGTAATATTTTTATTTTCTACATTTTTAACATATTTAAATGTTATTACTTTATTTACCAATCCATACTACACGTCCTTTCGATCTCAGTGGTTGACGAGGTTAACGTAGTAGTTGTACAGTTTATTTATATAATTTAATATTATAATAAAAAGTTTTCATTTCCATTAAATCGCTAATAAGCATATAAGAAACGATAAAGGGAAAGAGAAAATTAATATAAAAGTAGGGGTGATCCAGTTGATCTCAACTTAAACCAGATTAAAGTTAAACCACTCATAGTTAACTAGGCTAAGCCAGCGCAGCGGATGGTGCTTTTTTACTATTTCGCTTTGCGAGTTTTGCTAAGCCTATTTTACTAGAACGTTGGAAAGTAAATTATTCAGTGTATTTATTTAGTTTCAGCTAGAAAACGCGGGGGAATTTGATACGTTTAAAGTCTCATTAAATTAAAAAAAAACAAGAATATTTTTTTATTCTGGTAGATCTTAGGCAATCAATTATATATATATAATTATATCAATTATATTATATTATATCGTCATCATCATCATCATCATCAGCCTTTATCCGTCCACTGCTGAACATAGGCCTCCCTCAATGAACGCCAAGACGACCAATCCCTTGCTACTCGCAATTATTATTATAATATTTAAAAATCATGATTTATAGATTCGGAGCTTTTCGGAAATTATTGGATAGAAAGGCGGTCTCTCGAGCTATTCGCTAGTGGTAACTCAGTAACCGATGATTTTTTTTTTACCGTTTACTCATAGCATTCATCTTTAAGGGCGTCAAAGATGCTGTTCCCAAATTAAAAATATCTAGGCGGGATATCCTTTAAGGGTTCCTTTACTCGTTTTATATTTGCGTTGCAACTCCACATTCAACTCATGATTTGGCATGCGCGCACCTCGTTAGCGGACCACTCGCTTGCCCAATTATGAATTAAGTTCGACTGTGTCAAAATACTCCTGAACTGTCAATTAAATTTCTAAGAGACATTTGAATAAATCATGTTGATGACCGAACGTATATCTAAGCATGATTTTATTCGTATGTTTGTGTAAGAAGTTGTTTTGGCTTTCTACTCGTAGTTCTTTAACATGACTGTCGTATAATTATTGATTAATTGTTTTTGATTTATTCAGGTATTAGCAAGGTATGTCATTCATTTTTATTAAAATTTCATTCAAACAATCGGTCATTTCGTAACTTGGTATTTAGTAAGCGTTTGAGATTTAGAGTTTTTTATAATACGTCTAAACAAATTAATACTAAGATGACCGCTATTAGAGAGAAATAATGTTAGTTGAATAGATGAACGGACAGATGAGCCAGATGATGTAAAGTGGTCAGCGTCACCCATGAATATAATCTACTTAATCTGGAATCTCATCTAGTCCCTATCCTTGGAAATAAGATGCTAACTATAACGGAAATTACACTGCTTATTTGTCCTTCTCTCCAAAACAAGCGAAGCTGTTTTACGGGAGGAGCAAGTAAGATTGTTGTACCATGAGCCGGGAGCGCAGCACAGCGCATCTCTCGCACAGGAGAATAGTTGAGTGAAAAGAGACTTTTTTTTCCTTTAACGCCGGGAAATGCGCTTAGAAATCCTGCGGGGGAGTGGGTCTTTCCAGGCGGGTGTTTGGGACTCTCTGCGACCGAAAGATGGTAAGTGGACGCAGCTCTACTCACTAAAACCCTACGAGTGCCACCAATGGCGTCTTTGGTGAGGTGCCCCGGATCTACAAGCAACAGGGCACCTCGACGGCTAGTCAGTCCCTCAGGGGACGGACGCCACCTCCACAGAGGGGTTGCCCCGCACTACAACACAACCCCTCCCAAAGTCGGGTCAGTACAACGAGGCGAGGTTCCTGTCCTCGCCCCTTGCCCCCTGCTCTTTGGTCTTCTCTTCTTATAAGAGGGGTGCAAAGAGTCCCCTCGGATCAAGTCGCTACAACCAAGGTGTTGGGATCACCCTGGGCTACTGAGCCCCACCGCCACGACCAGGCCTGAACCGTGGTAGGGAGTGAAAAGAGACTTCGTACAAATAGAGGCAACAACCAAGGGTATTATTATTTAGCAGTTTGTGAAGGAACGATGATGAATGAAGGTACTATTTTAACGTATTACGATTTCGACTTAATGCTAGAGAACAGGTAATTTAGTGGAATGCTTGATGAATAAATTATTTAAATTTCATCGCAGAGTAATGAGCTCAACAACAATGAAGAATGGTTAAACCCTTTTTGAGTTACACTTTAGGTGTGGTACAAGTTACGAAAATTAACATTTCAGCAAAGTTAACTTTTGGTAACCGTATTATAACATTATTATGTAATATTAAAATACTAATAATAATATAAGCCGTCAACATAGTTCGCTTCGTTTGCTTTGATAGCGTTAAAAGCCAAACTATTAAAGCTAATGAAAGCATTAAAATTTCTGAGACACTTAACTCTTTCGCGATCTTTCCTATTTAGAAAAAAATAAGTCACAGTACAAGGATTTCAATCATAGTATGCTTTTACAAAAGAATATTATTTTAATGAGATATTTTAACACAAACGTTTGCATATTAATAAAAATTATTGATTTCTTATGTTTACTCGAATTTCACTCATTAAAAAACACCTTTTACGGATTTTATCGCGGTTTATTTAGTTTTTTATGAGCCCTACGTTTCGGTTACTTTACAGTAACAACGCAAACATATAATATAAAAAAATATAAAATAATATAATATAAAATAATATAAAAAACTAAATAAACCGCGATAATATCCCTAAAAATTGTTTCATTATAAAGATTATTGATATTGAAAATAGTGTTCCTCTCTTGACTTGTACCATGGTATCAAAGATTTGAACCTTTTCATAAGAGATATGTGCTACGAGGCACTTGTTAGGGTTGAGTTGTTAATAATCCGCTTACTACATGATATTTTGATTAAAGGGTTAATTATGTCATTAATATTAATAAACTACGCACATCATACTGTACATACCTTGTTTCGCGCAAATATTATTATGTAGTATATTATGTTATCAATAAATATAACATAATAATGTAATTATATCAATCTTTATTTTTTACACTGCTGTATACGGGTCGTATCCTCGAAACTAAGCGAGGAGATGGGCGCTACGTAGTCAGGTTAACTTGGTGATATTGATTCGTAGCCCTAGTAATAAAAGCCCATTGAACTAGAAGACCATCTCCAAACAGTGAGCCGTCCAGTAAGGTATCGGCTGTCTTGGCGTTCATTGTTTCAGTCCCATGTTGAACTATGAACGGATAGAGGCTGATGACAATGATAAGGGGAAAAAAGTAAAGCATCAACTCTTTATGTCCCACTGCTCGGCACGGGTCTCCTCCTCGAAATCAGGCGAGGAGAGTATCGAACCATAGTTCACCGATGCGCTGGCCCAGTGCGGGTTGATGAACTACACATACCTTCAAAGACTTTCAATTTAATCAGGCATGCAGTTTTCCTTCACCGGTGAGCGAGCAATGGTCTCTGGTATTTGTGCTGCACTTAGAAATATAGAAAAACCCATTTCAAGGCACACACGGGGGTCAGGATCGAACCCGGAACCTCTCGTATAAGAGGCAGAGTCTATCCACTACTTGACCATCGTCGCATGATGATGATAACTTGTAGTTTTAATACGCGTAGTAAACTAATGCATAAACATTAGAAAACTGTGAATGGAAATGACTTTACAGATTATATCAGGTAATCAATTAACTAGAGATCCTTTTAATGGCATTGCTTTGAGATATGCCGAATCACTATTGAATATCACAGAGTCGCATGACACGGCTTCATCTCCAGAGGCATTTCGCAAATCATTGACATATGACCAATGATTTGCCAAATGATCATCCGTTGTCAATTGATGGTATAAGGGCTTAATTGATATCTTGTATTACATTAGAAACCTACGGCATGCACGATAGAAGTCTAAGAACTAGATTTTAGATAATTTTTAACCGACTTCAAAAAAAGGAGGAGGTTATCAATTCGACCGTATGTTTTTTTTATTTTGCAATTTGATATTCAAATTCAATTAAAAATATTTTTCATTTGTTATAGATACTGTGCACGGTATGTGCGTAGATTGCCTACGGCTATAGATTATGTCACCAGCGGGGTGATTATGGTGATGAAACTGACTTTAAACTGATTCTAAACTTTAAGTTGACTGGCTTCGGGTTGATGATTATTAAAATGAACTAAGGGGCTTGAAATAAAATACTGAACACTGATTAACTATTGAGAGTACTATTGGAATGAGGCAGGGACTAACTTTAACACTTTATAACTTTTACTATTTACTTTCTTGCTTCGGAGACTTGTATCGAATGAATTTCTACGATTTTGTCCACCCTTTTATACCATTTCTATGAAACCTTCTAGAATGTTCCATGCCTCACCCCCTTAAGTGGTTTTTACTCAATATCTTTATTCAATCCATAAACAATTTACATACAGTATACATTAATACAACAATATTCAGTTTTATCATATTTTAACCTATAAGACATCACCATCCGAGCATGCATGTGGGACTGACGATCAAAAATCTACATTTCACATATTTATACTACCTCGTCCCCCGCGGAATACTTCCGGGTACACCCATATCACTTCCTTTCTCTATCACACAAGCATGTCTCGGTCTAATGTCTTCCAGCTTGACATTTTCTATTGCTGTCTCCCTTATCCAATTGGATTTATAGTAACGGACATTTTACTAACCCAATTGGAATTTCAAAACAAGATTGTAATGAGAATTTTCTCATAAACATTAAACATTTCTTTACATATTTAAATATTTTAAACTTAACATTATCTTAATATTTCTTCAATTTAACAACAATTATAAACTATATTCTAAGTATTATCCAACTTGTTTAATATAAATTGCGATTAAGTTAATAAACTATAAGGTAAATAATGTGCTGTTAGAAAATTACAATAAGTCTCTCAAGTATGCATTCTTATGTGTTTGCTTTTTAAATCAGTCTTATCTTATTAAATGTGTTATGTGTTTATGTTTAAATCAATATTATTTACATCATTCTATTGTCGTCGTGAACATTTCTCCCGCCTGTCACGAAGGTGACACTCCTGGCAGCACGACGATCTTCTTACAGGGACGCCGAAGCACATGTCCGTTGCTGGTTTCCACATCGACGACTCGCACCACGTTGTCATGTCCGGGATACAGCGCCTTAACTCTTCCTTTGGGCCAGACGTTTCTAGGTAGGTTCGAGTCGCATATTATAACGACATCGCCTATCTTCGGGGTAGAGCCTGTGGTATGCGGCTCCCGCCTGTGTTGAAGTAGTGGGAGATATTCTTTCACCCACCTCCTCCAGAATTCGTCGGCTAGGTGCTGGGCGCGCTTCCATAATTGGCGCGTCGAAGCATTTTCTTCAAATTTTCCTGGCGCAGGCACGTGGCTGTTTGACCCCAGAAGTATGTGGTTCGGGGTCAAAGCTTCGGGTTCATCCGGATTGACCGTCACGTGGGTTAGCGGTCTCGAGTTTATTATATTCTCGGCTTCTACCAATAGAGTGTAGAATGTTTCGTCGCTCGGGTGTTTTTCATGCAGCGTGACGCGGAGTGTTTCTTTTACACTGCGCACCAATCTTTCCCAGGCTCCGCCCATGAATGGAGCGCCTGGAGGGATATATCGCCAAACGATATGTCGAGCGTTTACTTCGTTTTTGTACTCTTCCCAAGCTTCTTTTAATTCTTTCTCCGCGGCTTTGAAACACGTCGCGTTGTCGCTCCAAAGCTCGGTCGGTTGTCCCCTTCTCGCGACGAATCTCCGGAGCGCGGCTATGGCCGAGGCCGCGCTGAGTGAAGTGACGACTTCGAGATGTATGGCTCGCGTCGTTAGACAGGTGAATAATGCCACCCATCGCTTTTCTCTGTGTCGTCCCACTGTCACTTCAATCGGGCCGAAGTAGTCGAGTCCCGTGAATGAGAAGGGACGTGCGTGATGCGTTAGCCGGGCCGCGGGCAGATCTCCGGTGGCCGGACTCATTGGCTTGGCTTTCCGGATACGGCAGGCTTGGCAGTTTCTTATGACCCCTTTTACTGTAGGTCGAATGCGGGTTATCCAAAACCGCTGCCGAAGCTCATTGACAGTGAGCTCTACGCCCCCGTGATGCATTTCGACGTGTACATGTTGTATGTACATTCTCGTATACTTGTGCCCGCCGTCCAGTATCACGGGGTTAGTCGTTTCTTGTTTTATATCCGCGGCCGCTCCGATACGGCCTTTAAGCTTTATTAAACCATTTTCCATAAATATACTCAGCGACGCGAGGCGATCTCCCGCCGTTGAGGACTTAGTTTTTCCTTCCATTAATCTTTTTCTTTCTTCGGCATAGCATTCCATTTGGACTTTTCTCAGCCATATTTCTTCGGCCTTTATTAAATACTGTGCCTCGAGAGTTATAAATTTCGTTCGTCGCGGATTAACGCGGGGCTTTTCTTTGTTTACTTTTGGCGTTTTCCGCGGACCCCAGGTTGCGTCGCCTTCCTCGTTTTTCTTCGTTCTTTTCCTTGTCGCCGCGACGGTGTGTTTAATGCGACATAGATCGATAAACTGTAATACTCGACCCGTCGCGCGTATTAATGTCCGCCATTTTTCTATTCTCTCTATGTCTGGGAGATAACTTTCGTTTGTCGCGCCGCACGTCGCATTACATTTTTCTTCCCCCGTGTGGATTTCGCGATTACTTTTTTCTTCAGTGGGCCAGCAGTCTTCGGTTTTTCTTAAGAACTCCGGGCCATGAAACCACCTGTGTGTGGCTCCGAAATCCGCCGGGGTTTGTCTCGTCGCGTCGTCAGCCACGTTTTCCTTCGTCGGGACCCATCGCCATTCTTTAACTTTTGTTGTCTCTTCGATTTCGGCGAGGCGATGCGCGACGAAGGTTTTATATGCCCGCGGCTCCGCTCGTATCCACGCGAGCACAGTTCGCGAGTCGCTCCAATATATTTTTTGTGCGAACTCGTATTCGTGCTCTCGCTCGACGCTTTAAGTAAGTCTGGCGCCGAGGAGAGCGGCTTGCAGTTCTAACCGCGGGATAGACGTCGGCTTGAGCGGAGCGACGCGACTCTTGGCTGCTATGAGCGTCGTTCTTATTGCGCCGTCTCGATGCGTCATTCTTATGTATACGGCGGTCGCGTATGCTTCTTCGCTGGCGTCGACAAACGTGTGTATTTCTCTTCTTATAACCGCCGGGTGTAGATTATAACACCGGGGTATTTTTATATCCTTCACCCCTCGGAGGTTTTCCATCCATAATGTCCACCTCGGGGCGAGTTGTTCGGGGATAGGTTCATCCCATCCTGTCCCATAACGCCATGTTTCTTGCATGAATTTCTTCGCCGGCATAGTGATGGGTGATAACAGGCCGAGAGGGTCGAACAGCGACATTATGATGCTCAGAGCCTCTCTCTTGGTGGGGATGCGTCTGTTTTCCAGGATTTCCCGAGGCATTTTCCCCTCATTGAGGTTGAAGCCGAGTTTATCCTCGCGGGCTTCCCATAACATACCGAGTGTTTTCTCTATGTTTCTTTCGCCAATTGATACAACGGATGTCTCGTTGTTACCGTTGAAGTGTCGTCGTAATGCTTCGTTATTCGACACCCATCCGCGAAGCTCGAAACCGGCGTGACGGTGTATAAAATCGACTTCTCGCGATATCTCGAGCGCCCGTTTCTTGTCCGCGAAGCTTGTGATGTAATCATCCATATAATGATTTTTCTTTATCTCGATTACTGCCTCGGGGTACTTATTCGCGAAATCTGCGGCATTTCTATCTTTAATGTACAGCGCGGTACATGGCGATGACGTGGCTCCGAATATTACCGAGGTCATCTGATATTCCCGGGGCTTCTTTTCTCTTTCTTCGCCTTCACCTCCGGGAAAAACCGATAGAGCTCCCTCCCATGGGTCGACGTGTCCCAACGCTCCTGCCATGCGGCGAGAGCGGACTCAGCCTCTCTGAGTTTGGCACTCCGCAACTCCTCCTTGGTAATCGCGGACTCGCGCAGAGCGCCTAGTCTGCCTGCCCTGATCACCTCGAGGTCGGCCGGCAGCACACCGGCCAATACGGCCAGTCCGTCAGTGCTCGTCGAGCGATACGCCTTGGTCAGAAGGATCAAGGCGGGTCTCTGGGTGCGCAGAAGCGCACACCGCACAACATGTAGGGACGCGCGCTCATACCAACATGCCGCAGCATACGTCACCGTGGACACGAATGTACCCTTGTACAGGACCTTAAGGGCCCTGTACCGAATACCCCACGAGCATGCCGACACTCTCGACATCTTGCCGAAGCAATTTGCCGCCCTCTCCCCTATGTCCACCGCATGCTGCGCGAAGGACAGGCTCGAGTCTACGACCACTCCCAATACCGTGGTCGACGTGACGCTCCTGATCGAGTTACTCCCGAATCTGATGGTGGGCGGACGCTGGAGTTTACCCCTGATGGTCATCGTGCATGACTTGGCAGGAGAAAACTCCAGTCGATTTCTTTCGCCCCACTCACCGACGAGCTTCAGTGCCGCCTTGGATTTTACTTCCAGGCCCGCCCGGGCACCGGCCTCGACCAGAATCGTTACATCGTCGGCATATGCCACGATACTCACCCCCCCAGGGAGTGGCAACCTGAGCAGATCGTCCATCAGCACATTCCAGAGCGTGGGTCCCAACACTGATCCCTGCGGACAGCCCATTGTGGCCGCCTTCCACACTACCGAGTGGCCCACGAACATCCCTACTCTTCGATCGATGAAGTAGTCCACCAACATCCTGTAGATGTTTGGTGGGCAACCTCCCCGCTTCGACTTCAGCAATATCATGGGCCACCAGGCATTATCAAAGGCCCCAGAGATATCCAAAAATATCGCCTGTACGTATTTCGACGAGCTCTCACGTGCCACGCTGAAGATGCTCCTCAACGCGGAAACCGTCGACCGCCCTCGCGTGAATCCGTGCTGGCAGTCCGATAGACCCCTGGTCATTTGCGGTGCGCACCTTATCATTAAGCGTTCTAATATCTTACCAAAGATCGGCAGCAGAGTGACGGGCCGGTACGCTTTTGGGTCGGTAAGAGGCTTGCCGTTTCCTTTCGGTAGGACAACCAACCTGCCGTCCTTCCACGTACCAGGAAAACAGCCCTCCTGGACACATCGCCTAAACACTTCAGCTGTTTCATCCGGCGCGGCTGCCCAAACGTGTTTAATAATGCGTGCGGTTATCCCATCGATACCCGGGGCGGTGTTGGGAAGTTCCCTGATTACCGTCCCTACAATCTCAACGGTCGGAGGAGGGGCATCTTCACCTGAGGGCGTCAGGGCTGCCATGACGCGCACTTGGCGGTGGTAACAGGAATCACGGCTCGTGTCGTCATCTGGGCATAGTGCCTCCAATAGATTCGTCATAGCCTCCCTGACGCCCCCAGTATAACCTTCGGCGTACTTCGTGCCATTAATTACGTTATGGGGAGGACGAGTCCTCCCGCTCGCGGCTCGGTAGGCTTGTCCCCAGGGGTCCAAGTTTCCGGAATCTGCGATTTTTTTAAAATGCAAAAGTTGCGCCTCCTCCATTGCTAACCTATAGCTACGCCTACGTGTATGGAATCTCTGCTTAGCAGCCTCCTCATCGGGACTCTCGCGTTTGCGAGCTGACTGCCAAGCCCTACGCAGGCGGTAGGTTTCCCGACGCATTTGGTCGAGTTCCGAAGTCCACCACTCATACCCCCGCTCATATTTACCCTCCCTTTTCAACCCGAGTGTCTGCAGCGCAGTGCTCTTCACCAGCTTGGTGAACTGAGCACCTATTCGCGCTGCCGATCGATTCCACTTCATGGTCGTACCAACTCTAAGACGGATCTGGTCCTCGAAGTGTGCCCAATCCACTCCGCGATCCCGAAGCCTCAGCAACTTATCCGGCGACCCTGCGCTCGAGTCGACCCCATTGTTCCTCTTCTTGGCCACCACGTATGTGATGAGTCTGTGATCACTATCTATCCTATTTTCGTGCACTCTCCACCCCGTTACCAGGGTGCCTTTTGTCAGGGTAAGGTCGATGTTGGATGAGCCTGTTGGCCCAGCGAACGTTACCGGCTCGTTTTCGGTGTTCGCCAAACGGAGTCCATGTGCCAGGATAAACGCCTCCATCGATTCGCGACGGTGCGTGACGTCTGGTCCGCGTCCGATGTACTGCCTCCTCTCACAGTACCACATCGGAGAGTGCGCGTTCGAGTCTACCCCTATAATAACTTGTTTTCCTCTCAAGCATGCTAGTACCATGTCCAAATGGTTGAGGTGTGTGTCGATGTCGTCTGAGTATTGAAAGTACGAAGAAACTAGGTATATACCCTCATGGTCTAATTGTAGATGGCACACCATACAGTGCCGGTTAGACAGGTGTTGCAGTGCCGCGCAAGCAACGTCCTTCCTGCGTAGATATATTCCCGCCTTGGCGTTGTTCTCGGACTGTACGATGATGGGGCTGGGGTAATGTTCCTGGACCAGAACGACGTCCAACCCCATTTCCTCGGCGACTAGAGGTAGCTCGGTGGTGGCCGTTCTAGCTCCCGCCAGGTTAATCTGTCCGACGGTGATGTGTGACGGCGCCATTAATAACAGGTACGCTCGACCATCCTTTTCTCTGCATGTTTGCGAGCAGGGCACTCTCCGCTGGCGGTCCTGTGGCTAGCTGCCTCCTTGACGCGGCCGAACTTGGTGCATGTGGCACACTTTGATTGGGTGGCCTTGCAGTCTTCTGCTTTGTGCCCCGTCTCACCGCAGTTACCGCAAGTTGGGGCTTCCGCCTTACATGAGTTGTCTCCGTGGCCGTACAACTGGCACCGTCGGCAACAGATAGCTGTCGTGAAGTCCTCAACTGTCACGACTTCCCACCCTATATAGATCTTCCCTTTGCTTAACAATGCATTCCTCAGTTTGGGGTCGCAGGCCATCACCACCGTGGTTTTGTCGCCACCAAACCTATTCTTTTTGAAAGCCAGCCTACAGCTGTCCTTAATTTTGGCATATGACCAGTTCGCGTCGTCCTTAAAATTCTGCTCTTGGACGGCTTTCAGAATTTCTTCAAAGTTTTCGGCCTTACCCTCAATGTATTTTAAAGCCACTAATGGCTGGTTCCTTTTTGGCTCCGAGGCTCTAAGTGTCGGTGGGATGGCCGATTTCAGTTTTTCCAAGTCTTCCCGGGTTTTCGTTTGTACCAGGACCCCGGCTCCAGCGAGCCTTCGGACTTTGTCCACTTTGATGTTCAGTGCGGCGGGAGCTACGGAGGTCTTTAGTGCACTCTTGGTGTCATCCGCTGTCTTCAGTCCGTCTCCCTTCTCGGCAGGGTACACTGCGACCACTGGACCAGATTGTGCCTTCAGTTTGTCGGCGTATGTTGACTTCTTTGAGTTCTGGACTGATGCGGCAATGGCGGCGGCGACCTGTTCGGCCTTCAGCTCTACATTTGCCGGCTTAGTCTTTTCCTCCTCCAAGCACGACTGAAGAACGGCGGCTCTAGCCCTCGAGACTTCCACCGACTTCTCGGACTCCACCAATGCCAAAGCCAGATGCGAGACCACTTCTAGAATGTACGACAGCTCACGAGTAACGCTGGCACTGTCGGCTTTGTTCAGTTTCGCCACCGGGGATTTGATAATGTCGCCGATATTTCTCGCGGCCTTGTTGGCTACCACTAAAAGTTCGCGTGGAGAGCTTTTGGCCATGTTGCTTGCTGGTTCGACGTCGTCCTCGTCCGTTGAGCATGGCGTCCGGAAGTCGGCAATCCCCGGCGTGCCCGGGTCCACTGCGCTATAGTCAATATTTGCCTCGCCAGCAGTGGTAAGGTCCATTCTGACTGCGGCGCACTGTTTCGCCTGTCTTCTGCGCGGCTTCTTTTGGGCCGCTAGCTCTTCCGGTGAAAGAAACCTTTTTGATGGGCCTGCTTGCGTGGTCGCGGGTGTACCCTTCGGCGGCGATAGGGCCTGCATAACCGACTCGTACACCTTCATCGCAGTCGCGTTGGCGATGGCCATGTTGTCGTCGGTCTCTTCCTCTCCACTGGTGTGATAAATCCGTGGGGTCGGGGGAGTTCGCAGTAGTGAGCTGCGCGGTCGAAACGGGGGCGGGGTAATCCCGGGAGGGGGGGGACCCCCCTCGTCGGAGTCCGTCATTCTGCAATCAGAGTTTACTGATCTACGACTCTAATCTTAGGTTAATGACTACAAACTACTCTAATACTATGCTACGACTAATGATAATAAACAATCCTAAAACTACACTACAAAGTAAAATAAATTATTAAAAGCTATAATAATTTATTATTTCTAATAAAATAACCAAAAATATAAAATACTAAAAAAAAAAAAAAGAAGGCGAAGTAAAATAAATAAAAGAAGAAGAAGGAAGTTGGCTAAAAATTCAGCGTCCAAAGCGCTCGGCAGGTGTCAGTTGACGGCTGTCAAGTGACAGATGACGTCCGACAAGTGACAGTTGACGTCTGTCAAGTGTCAGGGGCGTCACTATACTCCCTTTGTGGTCGCAAGCACGTGCCAGGAGGAAACCAATCCACGGAGATCGCGGCAATCCGTCAGTTTTCCACCGGGTTTTCACTGAATTCACGTGTCCCTATGTTCCGACCACACGATCCCAGTAGTATTTCGGGAATACTCCAGAAAATGTCCACTAAACTAACTAATCTAAAACTAATGTGTCCACGCACAATATTGTCACAACACACGGGTCCTTTATCCCTCGGAATCTTCGCGATCCCTGGGCGGATTTGCACGATTCAAACGGCTATCGACGCGCCAGGATCTTATGCACACGATACACACAATATTTTAGGCGAAACTCGCGAAAAAACCAGAAATATGATTTTTTAAATCAGAGCGACGCGGAAACGATGTTGCACGTATACCGGACGACAGGAAGATAGTGATCCTGTCTGCATATCGGACATTCTTTCTTTCTTCCGACCTCTGTTGCGTATGTTCTTTCAAATCTTTTTCTCGGCACTCTTTCTAGCTGCGACTCGCCAATTATGTCCTCCGGTTGTGCATAAGCGCCGCATTTATCCGCTTCGAGATTTAAAAATGTCGTCATTTTCTTCAAGTCTGAAGTATCTTCTTTCATTGTCGCCGCATAGTCATACCATTTATTTTTCAAGATAGGAGTTAATTTTTCAACTATGTTCTTCACTAACTCAGGATTAAAGAGATAGTGAATTTTCTTCAATGCCTCTATAGTGGCAACAATATTCGCTATCTTATTAGCAAATATGCACAGGTCGCGTGGGTTATCGTTTAGTTTACCCAGCGCCTTAATCTTTTGTATTTCGTTCATCGCCAGTGTGTCCGGACGACCAAATCTCCTCTCGAGCGCTTGCATAACAGCTCGCGGGTCCGGCTGGCTAATAAGTAGGCTGTTGACCGCTTCAAGGGCCGCACCTCTCAGGCTTCTTCTAAGCCTAGTTAAATTTTCCGTATGCGAGAACATTTCTTCTGTCTCGTAATAGGTAGCTCTATATGCTAGCCACCCTGAACAATGCCCGCTGAATACCGGCAGATCTTGCAGGAATCTCGGGGCATCTCTAGACATTCTCACCGCTTGCGTGAGGGCCGCGGCCAGGGATGTGACCTCTGTGTTCTGTGGCCGCGGTATTTCTTCCCTCTTTTTCTCGTCGGCTTGAGTCTGCCGTTCTAACCATTCTTCCACTGCGCTGGTCTGCTCTCCATCATTTTCTTTCGCCGGGGGTTGCTGGTCTTCATTGTCGACCCTCCCAACCGCAGCGAGATGTGAGGCTAACTTCGCTTGGGCGAGCGCGAGAGACGCACGTACCTCTAATAACTTCAATTCTGCGACTTTTTCCGCGGCTTGTAGCCTTAATACCTGTGTATTTTTTCCATTATTATTTTCCGTTGATTGACGCGACGCACGCTTGTTCTGGCGCGTGTCCTCCGCGTCCCTCAAAGTTTCTTCCGTCGCTGAAGTATAGGTAGTGCGCTCCGTGTCTGTACTCGTCGCCGTTGTGCCTTCGGACGTCACTGCGGTGCCCTCTGAGGTCGCCGAATTTTCCTCCGGCGCCTCTTGGATTACTGACCTAGCCGAGCTTGTACCGCTTCTCGTTCTGACCCCCGCCAGACGTGGGTCAGGATTCGCCTGGGTCTCCGTAGCATCGGCTATGCTTCCCTGCTTCGATCTTGCCTGTGACATGATTTAGCCGGCACTGGATTTTTCTTAATTTCTTCTTTCTTCGGATCCTTTTCCGTGGATCCCGGGTCGAAGGACCATAAAATGTGCACGGTATGTGCGTAGATTGCCTACGGCTATAGATTATGTCACCAGCGGGGTGATTATGGTGATGAAACTGACTTTAAACTGATTCTAAACTTTAAGTTGACTGGCTTCGGGTTGATGATTATTAAAATGAACTAAGGGGCTTGAAATAAAATACTGAACACTGATTAACTATTGAGAGTACTATTGGAATGAGGCAGGGACTAACTTTAACACTTTATAACTTTTACTATTTACTTTCTTGCTTCGGAGACTTGTATCGAATGAATTTCTACGATTTTGTCCACCCTTTTATACCATTTCTATGAAACCTTCTAGAATGTTCCATGCCTCACCCCCTTAAGTGGTTTTTACTCAATATCTTTATTCAATCCATAAACAATTTACATACAGTATACATTAATACAACAATATTCAGTTTTATCATATTTTAACCTATAAGACATCACCATCCGAGCATGCATGTGGGACTGACGATCAAAAATCTACATTTCACATATTTATACTACCTCGTCCCCCGCGGAATACTTCCGGGTACACCCATATCACTTCCTTTCTCTATCACACAAGCATGTCTCGGTCTAATGTCTTCCAGCTTGACATTTTCTATTGCTGTCTCCCTTATCCAATTGGATTTATAGTAACGGACATTTTACTAACCCAATTGGAATTTCAAAACAAGATTGTAATGAGAATTTTCTCATAAACATTAAACATTTCTTTACATATTTAAATATTTTAAACTTAACATTATCTTAATATTTCTTCAATTTAACAACAATTATAAACTATATTCTAAGTATTATCCAACTTGTTTAATATAAATTGCGATTAAGTTAATAAACTATAAGGTAAATAATGTGCTGTTAGAAAATTACAATAAGTCTCTCAAGTATGCATTCTTATGTGTTTGCTTTTTAAATCAGTCTTATCTTATTAAATGTGTTATGTGTTTATGTTTAAATCAATATTATTTACATCATTCTATTGTCGTCGTGAACAGATACTAAATTAAATACTCACATATCTTTAATAAAATATTATTTCCTATTTATTACATTAAGGGCCTGTTTCACAATCTCCAGATAAGTTCCCAATAGGCTACGGCAACATATTTGACAGATACTCGATACTCTATCTGTCAAATATGTTGCCGATAGCCTATTGGGAGCATATCTGGAGATTGTGAAACAGACCCTAAAAGTTTATAAAAAGTGATAAATTTATGTTCATGCCCTGCTTAGAAATATATCCGTAAAAAAAAAATTACAACTTCTAATAAAGTATTATTCTCAATAATATTGTAGATTTTTGCGAGAAAAAGAAATCTTACAAATTTGTTTACATGACGGGTTATGAAGCAAACAAATTGCCGGAGTTCCACTGGAATGGAATTTTTATTCGCCGGAATAAAGACAATATCGCTTAGCTCGAAGCTGTGGTTCCAATCTACTGTAGAAAATGAAGAGACTCCGGTATCATCCACTTTTATTATCATCCCTAGAACGGATTACATTTCTTCCATTATTCATAAAAATTTCAATATGTTTAGATTTATGATATAACTAAAGTTAGAGGCCTATGTTGACCAGTGGACGGATAAAGACTGATGATGATGATGTAACGTTCTAAGGTGGAGGTCTTCATTTCGAATCTTACCTGCTACAGAAACACCCATCATAGCACTTATCATAGTACGAGCTATGGCAAACTTTCGGACCATTCGTAAATTAAGAGGCAAATTTTTCAGTCCTATAGGTCACGGGAAGAACGCATTGGCTAATTTAGTTGGTTGGTGGTATAGACATGGGAATATAGCCAAGTTTCCTGAATTCATTATTATATGAACCTTTTTTCGTTATTGCTTGGTATAAGTATTTCCAACAGCATCCTACTAGCATCAGCAATCGTACGAAGAATTTTGTCGATCCTGGTCTCCTCTTTGGCCAGTTCATAACACTACCAGCCTATTTTAGGCCGTCGGCTATTTCGCGTGTGTGACATATCTTTTTAGCGTGCTAAGGAAGCATGGAGTATAGGAATAGGGTCCATCCATCCAACCATCTTGTAAGAAAGAAAGAAACATTTATTTGTGAACAACGCTATTAATACATACAACACATAACATTAATTAACAAAGTTGTTCACAAATAAATGTTTCTTTCTTTCTTTTTTTGTAAATGTCACAAGTTAAAAAGTATCCGACTGTAAACGTAATTAGCCGCAAACAGCACTTTCATCAGATGCTCATGTAGCAAAGGAAGGATTGTTTGTATATAAATGCGTGTGTGTGCTTAATTTCTTAGGGGGCGTCCATAAATTACCTGAGGTGTTTTTTTAATTCTCTGTAATGGTGAGATGTTGTGAGATTTTATTCAACCCGCTCCCCCGTCCCCCAAACTCACATGAGATTTTTCAAAATGTGGGTTTCTTACGAAACGCGTTGGATTGTTATTGTAAAAAGAAAAAATAAAAATTTTGCTTTGATGCTTTTATTTACGATTAGTTAAGACATTAGTCTTTATTTACTGATTATTACTGATTATTATACTACTTACTGATTATTATAATCAATATTGCTGAGAAGTTTAATTATAGGGGTCTGTTTCACAATCTCCTGATAAGTTCCGAATAGGCTATCGGCAACATATTTGACAGATACTCCATACTCTATCTGTGAAATATCTGTCAAATATGTTGCCAATAGCCTATTGGGAACTTATCTGGAGATTGTGAAACAGGCCCTAAGTGTAATAAAAATTTAACAAAAGAATACTTAAATATATACGGATACTTTTTATATACGGAAATGGTTTTCTTAATTTCTTTACATCATGTAAGTACTAAGTACAAAATTTTAACTATGTAGCCTAAAAATATGTTTTTAATTAAATTATAATACTTTTCGTTTATTTTATATTTTTTTGTTTATTCTTTTATTTATTTCTTAATCCCTGTAGAAATCGTTTATTACGTTTTTAAACGACGTCAAGGAAGGATTTCGTTTCTCAATTCTACCGTATGTAATATGCTTTTTATTAGGTTCAATATATTATGTATACTGGAATACTTGACACACCATAATCCTTAGTTTGACCAAATCTTTTCAAAATGGCCGTACAAAATTGTACACATTCAAATTACGATAAATAAATATATTCAGTTACCTTCGCGCATGTGAAATGTAAGGAATTGTATGAAATGTAAGGTATAGAATATGTAATGCACTATTTCCATTTTAGACATCTCGAGTTAGACGCCCCGTTATGATATGTTAAGGGAATTTCTTGCATTCAGAATTCACGCCTCCAACGTTTTGTCAATGTGTCGCGCACGAAATAGTTCTATATTTTATATCGTAACTACGTCTGGCCCGCGGCTTCTCTCGAGAGTATAGTGATGTAAGTTACTGCGCTCGGAAGGTTCAAGTCTTAGTGTTTTCTCTATTAGGTTTCTCATTGTAATGTATTAACATAAATATTACTATTTCTGATATACTTACATACTATAATTTTTGACTATCCTTATTGATTAAAGATAAGCACGTATCTAAATGTTATTTAAGTAAATATTATAAAATATTTATTATTGCATTAATTATTAGGAGCATCCCATCTCCATGCATTTTTCTTTTAATTAACTGACGTCCTGCCTCCCTTCGTTTTTTTTAACAGATTTCATTCGAAAATAAGTAAGTTGGTGTAATGACTTGTACTGGCATTATATGTACGAACTGGCTAAATATATCTGAGAAACGCAGCTGAACTCATTTATGTTAGCAGACTTTATTTTCCACTTCAAAGGTTGATAGGTGTATCCGAGAGCACGTGGTCCGTTAGCCAGTTTTTCACACAAACATAAAACATCTTCACATTCCGGAGCCCATTATTGGCCAAATGCCAAATAATACATAGCACCATGGAACAAGTTTATACCTCGATTTCAGCCGCCCGTAAATTGAAAGAATTTAACTTTCATTTACAATAACTAATCTGTATTCTCCATAATAATTCAACTATCAAATACAATTAGGGCCTGTTTCACAATCTCCAGATAAGTTCCGAATAGGCTATCGACAGCATATTTGACAGATACTCCATACTCTATCTGTCAAATATGTTGCGAAGAGCCTATTCGGAACTTATCTGGAGATTGTGAAACAGGCCCTTACTAAAATATATTTTTGATAGACTTGAAACATCAAAGGTTAGTGTAATTAAACGAAGAAACAAGGAGAAAAAAAAACTGCAAATCTTCAAACTATTAATCTATCATCATCATCATCGTCATCAGCTTCAGGCGTCAACTGATGAACACAGGCCTCCCTGAATGAACACAGAGAAGACTAATTAATATTACGAAAGATATCATTGTATACATAAATGATCTCATATCAAACATTCTAGATGTACTTGCGCTTATAACCGGAGAAAGCTTTATTGTTTCATAAATCATAGGTTACCATGCTCTTGAGGCTTGAAGTTCAGTGTTTATGACTAGGCACAAACCAAGATATGTGAGGAAACTTCGGTCAAGGAGGACGTAGTACGGATTAATGTTTAAATTCATACCAAATTTCGATAGCGTTATAAAATTCAGTAGTACGTGAACTTTAGGAGTTTGAAACAATGGTTGCAGGTCTAAATTCTAAGGTCGGTATTCATATTATGAATGTCAGAATATCTTACTAATACTATCATTATTATATTGCACACACAAATGTATGTGTGGTTCTATTGTAACTGTGTGTTTTGTCCTAAATTAATGGGTACTGACGTAAATGCTTCTTTACGCACGCTTGACTTGGAAAGTAAGCTGAATGCTTGACGAGACTGAAAAAAGTTAAGTTGAGAGAAAGATATAATTTAAGATAGAAAGGGAAAGAGTTTCGTGCATTCAGGATGGTCATGCCCATTCAGGAGGGCCATGCTCAAGAGATTGTAATCACTTTGTTTAGGCCATGCCTAATTTGATTCGAAACATTATTTGGTAAGATAGAAAAGAAGGTAGACATACTGCAGAGATTGAAGATTTAGGAGATAAAAAGCAAGCTGTGATTAGTCATTCTAATCAATTCCTACGATGTCACATACAAGTTTTCTACCATAATTTAAATATAGAAGTGAAAGGCGATAAAATTATGTTTGGCAAAACATAGCTGATTTTTGAATATGCTATTATAATGTTTCATGTGATTACTTCACTTGCGCCGAATACTATGGATACGGACAGTGCAAACGAGATTTGTTTCACAACTAAGTTAAATCATATTAGACTTGGGTTAAGTTTATGTTGGCGAATATCCAGCCAGTGGGGCTTAGCAAGCGTAACGTTAACGTAACGTAAAACTACGCTCTCACATGTTTAGTTTATGGTTACGTTGGTAAGCACGGATTCGGTATTACCGAGCGGTAGCCAATTTTTGGCTATTCAAAACATATTTATGGACAGCTTCTGTTTACTGAAGGAATTTTGCTTAAAAATTTAAATGCAAGTTTGTAATGATCATCATCACGATCGTCAGCCTTTATCGGTCCACTGCTGAACATAGGCCTCCCTTAATGAACGCCAAGACGACCGATCCCTTGCCACTCGCATCCAACACGGACCTGCCACTGCATGGAGATAGTCCTTCCACCTGGTTAATTATAACCTGGTTTCTGATGTAACTTCAATTATCCGTTATTTATCGAGTTCGGTTATTACTACTTTATTGGGTGAAATTAACATCGAATTTCGTAAATATTTAAAACATTTTAAGGAAACAAAGGAAAAATTAATCTATTAGTTCATAATATTTACAACAATCGTATAGTGTAATAATTATGTATCGATAGCTCATATTTTATTTTCTAAATCCGTTTCAGGGTTCTATATGCTCAATTCGATCTAATTTCTAACGCTCAACGTTGAAAATTCAATAGCGCTTGGTTAGTTATCCGTTAGTGTAGACTATAAGATTGTTAAGCACCTATAAAATTAAAATTTTTACAAAAACCTAGGTTTGACTATAGTTTTATACAAAATAATGGCTAGCCGTATAACTTCAAAATTGTAACTCCCTCCTCGCCTAATCGATAAACTATATTAAGTAAAGTATCATCCCTTATATTAAGTCCCACTGCTGGGCACGGGTCTCCTCCTCGATAAACTATGAAAACCCTAAATTTACAAAAAGTCGATAGGAACATGTAAGGTATAAAACAAATACCGCGCTAGCAACATTATAACACGCGGTTTGTTGGTCTTTTTGTCGTAGCTTAATTTGATTGCCGTCGGCTGTGTGCTCCGCAAATAATCTGCATATATTTGCAATCACTATTTATTACTACTTAACTGATAATGAAAATGCCGTTTAATAGTCCTCTTTTGTAAGGCTTTTATTCTACAAATAAATTGTAAAGGACTAAAGTGTATGAATGATGAATGAAACGTATCGAATTGGGCAGAAAACTGTAAAGTAGTAATAGATTTTTTTGGTTACCTAGATGGGCAAAAAAAAATATTTTTAAACATTGATTATTTAGATATATTTTTATAAATGGATGATGAGCTTTACATTGCACTACGAAGGCTTAGTATGCATTATCCCTAAAATATACTCAGCTTTACTTTGTGCATGTTATAATCAGCAGTTAACCCATATCCCCAGCAGATTGTGCACCACTAGTAGATTTTCTGATTAGGAGTACAAAAGCTTTTCCCTAGCAGAGTTTGAAATCTAAGATTTTCTATGCAAACATATTTATTATGCATAGAGCTCTTTCGCTCAAAGTAGCTTTCATAGAACGTTCCGGTCAGGTAATAGGTGGTAGGTACCTATGTAAGTTACATAATTTTAGTGTTTTATATAAACAAGTATATAATTCTATTTAAATGTTAAAATTGTCGGTTTTTTAAAGATAAGTTTGTCTGCTAATATGAGCTAATATGTTTTTCATTTGATTTATCTTAATACATGTGGATCTGGGTTCGGTCTTTTCAGCGAGAGGGTCCAGGTTCAATCCTGACCCCATGTGAATTGAAACGGGTTTTCCTAATAAGGCACCATTGATCGCTCACTGGTGAAGAAAAACATTGAAAGGAAATCTGCATGCCCGATGAGATTGAAAGTCTCTGTAAGTGTGTGAAGTTCACCAACCCACATTGAGTCAGCGCTGGTGACCTGTTTCCCAATACCCTCCTCGCTTGATTTCGAGGAGGAGACCCGTGCCTAGAGTGGGACATAAAGGGTTGATACTTTACTTTAATTTGCAAATATTTTGTCTAGTTTAAGATTAAATCATAGGATTTTTTTACTTAATTTAACTAATTACCTATAATGAATTTTTTTATATAGATATTGCGATTTTTTAAGTTTTTAACATTTTACATTTTGGATACTTTACAGCAGCCATGGTCGCGGGAGGATTCAGTCAAATTTTCTAACGTTATATTTTTTTTTCAATTATTATTTTAGTATAAAAATTATATAATCCAGACGAAGGTAAATACTTAGGTATGTATATTAAAACGCATATAATCTCGCAATGGAATGCTATTCACCCTAAAAAATGTAATCTCATTTTAAACTTGAAATAACATGCACGAAAATTATTTATCAAATAAGGGAAGGGTAGGTCCAGATGTTTTGGGATGCTGGTATTCCCACATGCTATAAGGGAGATAGTTTAAAAAAATTGAAAGAGCACCCCATTCAAAATTTTAAATATAATACAATAGGTAAATAAAAAGAATTTTCTAGCAAATGTTTTAACTAAAAAAAAAGAAAAAAAATCAAAAGAAAATTTAAATATTCGTTCTAAACATAAATCCGGAATTTCGCAAGTTCATAAAAATAATATATAGTTTAAAAAAAAATCTTAATATAATTTTTCTTACTTATAAATCGTAAAAAATATAATATACCATAATATTGTAAACATTTTTACGGGGTAAAATATAATACGAGCTTATTATATTTTTTGTTAATACTCCCCCTGAAATACCTGTAGGTACCATAACGAGTAGCATCTGTATTGTTAATTAAAAATCACAGAACGTACAGTTAAATGAGTTTTCACAAAAATATTGTACGTATTCTCCCGTAAACAGATGTGCTGTGTTTCGGAGACAAGGGCAGGACAGGCAGTGTTATTACTGGCCACATGTACTTTATATCTTATGTCTCAGTATTGCTAACATATGAATTAGTTGCCTGGGCTAGGCTCAGGTTGACTTGGCTAACATCACTTCCTTATTTAACATAAAGAAACAATCTCGTGTTAATTAAAAAAAAAAAACATCAGATTCATATATTTATTACGTTCTTATTTGTATGTGGATATTGAAATCAATATACATACAATGTCTAAAATATTATTGATATTATGTATTGCAATACATATTTGTAAATATGTATTGCGTGAAATTAGCATTATTTTAATCTTAAATACATAGATATTTTTTCCTTGAACGCCACTACGAACGCTTCCTACGGTATGTGATATAGAGAATGTATGTTTTGACAAGAACATGAATAACACATTGTGTCTTCTATTCGGAAACGAATTAACTTGAGAGGATTCACGGCCCATATAGGCTCGTAATGGTAGAAATAAAAAATTAAAAAAACAGAAAACTTTTTGCAACAAGTGAATTGTGACTGGGAAAAAATATTATCATATTCCGGCCCCAACTACGCTCACCTGTTTTATCGTTTCTTTTGTTCCCCTCCGTAACGAGCGCCTGTTTCATCCTGTTTCGTGGTTAATTTGGACGCGTGTTTTTGTTTCTAGAAATTTGTTTTGCGAAAATTTGTCATTTCTTTATTTAAGATAGGGTGAGTTTTTTTTAATATGCAGATTTACGGAACACTATTTTTAGTATGTGGGATTAAACAAATTAGTTTTATAGGTTTCTTGAAGTTACGAAAGTTTTGCTATTAGAATTGTTTTAAAATGCGCAACAATAGCTTATATTGAAGCTAAGCATAAAATATAACGAATGAAAATAAAATAAAATGTAATATTAACCTTCTTAATACTAGTATTAATTTAATTCTGAAACTTTTTATCAGAATTTTTAGTTTTTAATGTTCAAGTTGCATGAAAACTAATAAATAAGGCTGTTTTTATTAGGAATTTATTGATAGAGACAAAAACGAATGTAAAATTTGTTTATATGAGAAAAGACTTATGTCGACTCTTTGATATTCGGTCAAGCAATAACACGAAAGTAAGGATATTAAAATGAATTCTTTACTGAATCAACTTAACCTTATTTACCTTATTTGATATTCTAGTTTTTCGTCGTACGTCCATTCGCTTTTTATACATTGAGTTGAGGATAATTTCTACTCATGAGAGCGCCAGTAAAGTAAATAGACCTGAGAAAATATTGTGATTACTTTCTATACAAATAGAATATAAAAACAAAGTTTACTTAGAATATAAACGCAACCGACTGCCATTTTACCGTAGAAACGAGTCGGCCATGATTTTTGCAACAAATTATTTGAAAGATAAGCAAGCGGCGCAACTTATATGCCATAACTACTTCTGCAGTTCTTAGAAGAGCCATCTGCTCATCTACTTTTCCGATGTAGCTTTAAGGCTTTAAGGCCAACAGCATGGGTCCTTTCGAAAAAAAAAACTTCTGCAGTATACCCATTAGAAAACATTCGATGTTTGATTTTGCTTTGTAATAGTAAAAAGCGCAAACGAATAAAGAATCAATTACAACTCTGTTCCCTGATAGTCTACGTTGACATTAGCGAAAACCAATCCTAAGATATATTATTTTATGTTAGGGTTTCACGTTCTGGAAAACCGTACAATTCCATATTCATGACTTTTAATTCCATTGAAAAACAAAACTGGAATGTAATCACAAGATTTGAAATGATCACCGATAGAACTTAAAAGGATAAAAGTCTTCTCGTGACGTCATCAAATATCGCCCCCACACAATCTTCCCGTGATAAGGTCAGAATATCAGTCGTTCGCTCTAAATGCAAATATTACCGTACCCCTGAGAGGTGTTATAGCTCCGGTTTTTAGGTAAGGAGGACGAAAACACCGCTAAATGGCAGAAAAGCACTTTTTACGCTGACGAAATTGCGTAGTTTGAGATAAAGAATGGGTGGACCGTACATGGGTTGTGTACACCAATAAAATATAGTAACATATGAGAAAGGGGTTATCATTAAAGTGAAATACCTTTTATAATAAGCCTATCTCGTGGTTTTGGCATCGTTTCTGTGGATCTAGATGAAATAAGGTTTTATTGTAGCGTTTTATTGTTTGACGTGGAGGGGTAATTAAAATGTGCGTTTATTGTTCATATATACCCGAATTTCACTCATTATAATGAAACAACTTTTACGGATTTTATCGCGACTTACACGGTCTTATTACAAAAAACTAAATAAACCTCTACTCAAACCAGAACTATCAAGACCAGGTTTATATGTAAAACCATGGTCTAAGCTTGTTTGTATTACAAAACTTGTCTTCCTTATTACAAAATACCTATAAACCATGGTCTAAGTAAAAATGGTATTACAAAATGTGGTTTAGCGATAAACCATGGACTACATCATGGTCTAACTTTAAACTTCAGCGACCCCTAGTTTAACGAAGGTCTAAAATACTAAATCTGATGTGACAAAGCTTCTCTTTTACGTAATATCATCTTTTCCATTTTGTATTGTTGTTTTAATTCGAAAAGGGATAATAATATGGTAATTTAATTGATATTGCTAGTTACTTGCTTTTTTTTAATTGTTATGATTTAATATTTTGACGTGCGAGAATGTTACGTTTCGATACACGTACTTACTTTAGAAATTAATTCGACAAAATTTAATAAAATGCTTGAAACTAAATCAAGCTAAAATCGTCATAATAGCTAAATAATCAAAATAACCAGGTCTCAATATTTTAAATTTTCTTAAACATCACCTAATCATTAGCGTATTATTAAAACTTTTTTGTTTTGGCAAAAGGAACGTTTTAGTATAATGTTGTCATAGTGACCGAATGACTTTTGTATTAAATGATGGTACTAAGAAGACCACGGTTTATATAAGTTTTGTAATACAAACAAATTTAGACCATGGTTTTGCAGATAAACCACATTTTGTAATATTATTTTCACGTAAACTATGGTTTATAGGAGTTTAAACCAGGTTTTTTTAATTTAACCGCTTTTTGTAATAAGGCAGATAAGGTTTTTGGCATGCCCGACGTTTCAGATACTTTACAGTGCTGTAATGATTATGCGCCGTGACTACAAAGGGACATAATATTATATAATATACTAGCAGCGCCTTGCGGTTTCACCCGCGTAATTCCCATTCCCGTGGGAGTACGGGGATAAATTATAGCCTATGTGTTATTCTGATGTATAAGCTATATTATTGTAAAGTTTCATTAAAATCCATTCAGTAGTTTTTACGTGAAAGAGTAACAAACATCCATGCTCACAAACTTACGCGTTTATAGTATTAGTAGGATGGGTTGATACTTTACTTTTTTATATATTAGTTGGTCGTTTCTCCTATAAAGACACATGCCTTCTGACCATCATTATAAATTTTTAAATCGGTTTAATAGCATTGACCAAGCTTGCCGGTATGCTTCTAATAAAGTCCATAAACATAAATGTGAAAATTCTTCCAGGTTTGATTTTTATCGCGATGTAAAAGTTTCATTTATGAATGTTCGCGGAGGTAGGTCTTCCGGGATGGGAAGCGAATGCTCCAGGGAAATGGGGTACATACATTCATTCTTTGATCTCGGAAATAGAATACTGAATTGATTCGACTGGATATTCTGACCCGGGCTATACGTATTGTTCCAGCTTTTTTGTTTTTAACTTTTGTTTTACGATTTTGAAATATTAATGAAATCTTTAGTTCTTGTTTTCGGTACGTTTTTGTGAAAGCCTAACAAATGAAATATCAGTTTGTAGCTAAATAATATTTTATTTTAGTAAAAAATATATATTATTTAAAACAATGTTAAAACGCACCCTAAGCATTGACAATAATGATCATTTTGATTTTATAGTATACTTGGTGGCTTAGTTCATACGGGTATCCGTATTTATAATAATTGTATTGCTGGCTGTCTTTGCTAATGTTACTTAATGATAGCAGCGCCTCGCGGTTTCGCTCGCGTACTTCATATTCCAATAGAGAAATGCGGGGATAGCCTATGTCGCTATGTGAGCGACTATGGTCCAGTGGTTAAGGACTCGGTCTCTCATGCGAGAGGTTCTGGGTTCGATACTGACCCCCCCGTGTGTACCTTTTTTTTTTGGTTTTTCTACATTTCTAAGTCCACCCTAAAATACCGATGAAGGAAAACATCGTGAGGATACCTGCATGCCTGATGAGATTGAAAGTCTTTGAAGGCATGTGAAGTTCACCAACCCACATTGGGCCAGCGAATCGGTGAACTACATCGGCCCATTACATATATACATATTACCCTCCTTGTCCGATCCCGAGGAGAAGACCCGTGCCCAGCAGTGGGACATATAAGTATTGATACTTTACCTTTTTACTTTACTATGTCACTAATAAATAAATAAAAATCCTTTTTTTTTTTTTTGGAATTCAATCATTTGAATTATTAAGTATATTAAGTATATCCAAAGATTACCCTCTACAACCTCACGAACACTTTACTTCTTTATAATATTAATATACAAATATAGGCTTTTACTGAACGGTCTACTCACCTGAAAAGTAACTATTATCAGTAACGTATTGTTACACGTGATTATCACTACAAATACGACTGCCGGTCAACCCCCCCCCCTCCACTTTTTCACGCAACTTATAAGTAAAAGTGGCTGTTACCTTTGGTGATCCGAAACGATACGACTTAATAAATTTCAATCATACTCATATTTGGAAGGTTAGCAACTCACCTGCTAATTTTCTATTGCTAATGCTATGATGCTAACCATCTACTCGTGTCTGTGAAAGTCGTTCTCTTAATTGCTAATGCTATAATGCTAACCATCTACTCTAGTTCGTGTCTATGGAAGTCGTTCTCTATTGCTAATGCTATGATGCTAACCATCTACTCTAGCTCGTGTCTATGAAAGTCGGTGAAGAATTTTTCATTCAAAATAATAATAAAAATCAGTTCCTAAAAAAAATGCGTTACACTAATTAAGAATTCATTGTTTAATACACTTTTCCCCTAGCTATTAATTTAAAGAGTAAAAAAATGTAACATCGAATTATAGCATTAAGCTATCCACGTGAAATGTTTATGTCACCTTTAGAAACATGGAAGCATCCCCGGGGAGCTCATTAGATTGAAGCGGGGTACGTTCCCGATTCACTATTGCATTGATGTCACAATGAATAAAATAGTAGTCTATAGAAAAAGATTTTTTCTCGTCGGTTTTTCGTATAAAAATGTGGGTCAGCATTTGAAATGACAAACGGTTTCTATATCGTGGATATAATTTTAGGTCACCCTTACTTATCTACATTAGTATTCATCCAGAGCTGCTTATGTTGGCTAATCTTCTGTTTCTGCTCTAATGTTAAAATTGTCGAATGAATAAAAGACTGATGAATGAATTTAAGTGGCAAAGGCCTGATCACACACTTAGAAGAACGGATGGTCGATGGGCCAATAAGATTCAATAGGCCGTGTTTAGGTAGACGAAGTGATGGTCGGCCATTAACCAGGCGGGAAGACGATCTCCGTGCAGTGGCCTGTTCGTGTTGGATGTGAGTGGCAAGGGTCGGTTGTCTTGGCGTTCATTGAGGGAGGTCTTCAGCAGTGGACGGATAAAGGCTGATGATGATAATAATTAAACCGTCTACTAACAGTGATATAAAAACATCACATCAATATCGAATTTTTCATTTTTGACTCTTATCCTCTTATCCTGTGAATGAAAAAATAGATGAATTCCGCACACAAACAAAAGTACATCAAGTATACAAATAAATAATTAATAGTTCAAAAAAACTATTGCTTTTGAAAATTAAAAAATGAAATAATCTTATTCAGTTAGTGTATTGTCATCGGTTCTCGATAGATCGACAAAGCTTAAACGAAATCTGGCCCAAAGGAGCTGGCTACAGGTGAAGCTAATAAAAGGCGTGTAAAAATCACCAAATTTTTTTTTATTAAGTTGCAAAAAGTACGAGAACCATTTGAAAACATTGATTCAACTCTTTCCATAAACATTCCTATAGAGATATTGCAAGAAATGTTGACAATTTACCGAAGTATTGTGTTCTTGATAGAAGCAACTTCGCAACTGCGAGGAACAAGTTAAATATTGAAGTTGACAAACTACAATCCGACTCTAGTGGGCGTCGGATTCTATGTGACCAATTTTCTTCGGTCCTCAACTTTCCAGACGCGAAAATAAACACTGTGATACGATTTTAGAACTTTTCCATTTCTTTTGTTTTATCGTATAAACAATAAATAATTACTTAAAATTTTAACAAAAAAGTAAAGATCTTATTAATTTATTTTCAACCGATTCGTTTGGATGATATAGATAGAAATTGTTGAAAAATACAGTTGTCGATAATTATGAAACAACTTTTATGCATTTTATCGCGGCTTATTAAGTATTTTACATCGAGACCTATCGGATATTCTACAGAAACCATGGTCACGGAAGGAGTCAGGTTAGATTAAAAAATTTTAAGGGTATAGTGGGGCTTAAAGTAAAATATAAGATTAGGGCTTAGGCGATGCCACTTTGAAGCCAATAGAATAATATTGTGGATTTAGTATTTACAAGATTAATCCAACAGATTTTTTATGTTTATATGTGTTTTTTTTTGGATGGAGCTATGGCGATGGCCCTAGTGGCCTTAATGCTTTTTATTCAAATCCATACAACATTATTATTTATATGCCTTTTTTTGCTGAGGAGTGCGTTTAGGCATTACTCTCTGGCTAGGAGGGCCTGGAATCTATAGCTCTTTGCACCCGACAAGATGGTAAGATGGGCGCTATATTTAAACTAAACTCCAGCGGTGTTCTCCTCGTCGTCTGGCCGGCACCAGCGCGGGAGCTGTTGATGTTCGCGGGGCATTATTTATACACCTAGCCCTGGTTAAGAATTCCTGTCAAAAATAATTAGTCAATCAAACAATTTAGCACAAATTTGAGTAGCAGTACACTGAATTACGTTTCTACAATTTTACTCAACTTTTAACGTTTTATTATAAGTATACAGGCGAATCTATAGAACACATCTAGTGTAGCTGTCAAAATATAAGATTTCATCTCTTGATCCTATTTGAATTTCTCACATTTACACGCGAAATATAATGATATTCAATTCTATAGAAGTACCGAGTTGCAAATTGTGACTGCGACGGAACTTAAAGCTGCGTACAAACTTGCGCCGAAGCTCTGACATGGCAATTACAAAGCTCTTCCTTAAGCTTTAATTATTAGACGGAAATAAGATGTTATTATGTTTGTATGAATATTGTTATCATATTTATATAATATTATCATCAGTCACATTGAATGAAACAGCTTTGGATTTTAACGCGGTTTGGTTTACATAACTGACATTTCGTATACTTTACAGCGAAAGTGGACTCGGAACTTGTACTTTCGAAATCACTATTACTGTAAAACTTCCATGTCAGTGAGCGAGATTCATAAAAACCTTATTATCAGTTTTCCACAATCAAGCCTCACCTCCAGTTAGCCTTAGCTCTGTGCTTGTATTGCTTATTACTTCTTTTATGTGTGTATGGATGTTTGTTACTCTTTCACGTAAAAACTACTGAATGGATTTTATTGAAACTTTACAATAATATAGCTTATACATCAGAATAACACATAGGCTTTAATTGATCCCTGTATTCCCACGGGAATGGGAAGTACGCGGGTGAAACCGCGGGGCGCTGCTAGTTTCAACTAAAGACGTGACTGCACCGCAGCATGCGGAGAGTGTGTCAACACGTGCGTAACAACTGGATAACGTCTCTGTATCCGTTGCTTGCAGTGGAGACAATCACGTCAAGTTTCTTGCAAAGAGAATCTTTACAAAGCTACGCAGCCTCTCTATGTGTGGTGGAGACATGTCTTTAGGCTTCGCTTTATAAGAAAATGTCAATTATTGCAAAGCGTGTCCGTGAGTTGCAGTGGAAACAATCGCATGCATTTTCTTGCAAAGTGAAGCTTAACAAACGTGTGTTGCCTCTTCGTGTGCCGCGGAGGAGCGGCGCGTTAACACTTAAATAAAAGTTAATATGTTGAAAAGTAAAGCTCATTTGATCACTTCAGTACAATATTTAATATCTGTACATAATAAACTGACAATATTTTTAAAATACATCTTTGTTTTTGTTAATTCTTATGTGTTAATTTCACTGAATTTCTTCTAAAGAGCTGGACCAATAATTATGATATATATTGAGGTGGATTCAGGACTGGCTTCTGCTTACAATTCAACCACTATGAAATGTTTTGTGAAGGACAACGTCTCGGTTCGCTACTATACGAGTATCATGTAGGTTTTCTTATGCTTCATAATTTTATTAAATTAAAAAGCAATTGTAATTAAACTACTTGAATGTATTTTACATTTTGTTTTAGTTGAAACCTTGTCTCACAAGTTAATTAACAAGTTAGCGCTCTAAAGTTTTGTTTTTTTTTATAGACGTCTGTTTCAACACGTTGATATATAGGTGTTATAATTTAAGATACAATGGCGCGGACACAATAAATTATTTGCTTACGCTAATAAATCTTACACTAATTCTGCTCAGCAAACATTGTAAATAAGGTTTAACAGTAATTTTTAATGTTTTTATGATTTTCTATGGTATGTACGTATAATCTATGCATATTGTGTTAAAAATAAATAAATTACTAAGCATGTAATAACAAAAAAAAAAAAAACATTTGCCATTGAAAATTGCATTAAATCGATAACTGCCAAACAGTTTTATGAAATAGTAACTACTTAGTGGTAAGTTTAAGTATATGAAAGAATAAATTTTATCGTTATTGTATTTAAAGTTCTTAAATGGATAAAGTATAATTTTATTAAATAGCAGAGAGTTTGTATGGAAATTTCCTCAATACTGGACTTTACAATATAAAAACCCGGACAAGTCGCGCTGAGACTAAACTACTTTTACGGATTTTATCGCGGTCTATTAAGTTTTTTATACTCCCGGCTTTTTGGATACTTTACAGGGCCAATGGTCACAGTAGGACTGCATGAAAGTTGTTTCATTATAATAAATTATTAAACAAATAGAGTGTACCAAGGTTCAAGTATTAACAATAATTTGATCAGTGACAGTAAATTACTATTTGTTGGGCGTTGTTCCTCGACAGATTTATCTCGCGTCCTGCGTTGACTCACGGCTCGTAAACATGTCGCTACATTCAATTAAAATGGACATCATTTTTGTTTTCTATATTATGACGGTTTCCCGAAAAATTCTGTTCTAAAGAAATATTTCTTGGTAATGACTCAAGTTGTGAGTTTTATTTGCATTGAATGTATATGTGAAAATGAGATCTACAGCTTCCTTTAACATCAAGTAGGCGCTGATTGAAATACGCGTTAGATATTTTATTTATTTATTTTATTTATTTATTTATTTATTTTCATACATTACACTATCATGACAGATTAACCAATTCGACAGTGAGGTAAAGAAATATATTTAAAACTAAACATATTATTTAAATTTAAATTAATTATAACATAAGTAAATTAAAAACGAAAAGAAATTAAGCATGAGAGGAAGTGCCATGATTACTAACCTCATATAATACCGCGCCTGTGAATTCGTTCAGCGAACAGATGAATACATCAACTCTCTCGCTGATGGCATTAATGGTGCTCATGGCTCGGTCTACGGGAGTTGTATGTAAAAGGTTTGTCTTGGCGCGTGGAATTGCGAACAAACTCGGGCGTCGCCGCCGCCATACGTACCGGTCGGGGACGCTCAAACATAACCATTTAGGTACACCGGGATTACTTGCCATTCCCCGAAACAATCTAAAAATGTAGCAGGCGAGTGCAAGGTCCCTTCTCGTTTTCAGCTTGTTGTATCCAACCATGCCCAAAACGAACAGTGTAGGATACATCAATGGATAAGATGGATAGACACCATAAAGTTTACTATATATATAGCGCGTGAATTTGTTCTGTACGCGCTCCAACATAAGATTATATTTAGTCTCATGCGGAGCCCACACAGATGCATTACTCTCCAGCTGACTTCTTACCAGAGCATCATATAAAACTCTCACTGCTTTGATGTTAGAGAAAGAAGACACTGTGCGAAGCAAAAACCCTAGACGTTTGTAAGCTTTCTTACATACGTCAAGTATGTGCTCTCTAAATGTCAATTGGCAATCTAAATGGACGCCTAAGTCTGGCACCGATTGGCTTTTCCCCAACGATACTTCCTTTAATTTATAGTTGTAGTCCAGTTAAGTCTTTGCCCTACCTAATGACACAACTGTACATTTGGAAACGTTAAATTCGAGTTTGTTTTTTCGACTCCACTCGACAAGTCTGTTAATATCCTGTTGAAGGCGCTGACAATCATCAGTATTTTTTATGGACAACAGCAGCTTCATATCGTCCGCAAATATCAAGCACTTGGACGATGTTATAACGTCAGGCAAGTCGTTGATCATAATTAAAAATTGCAACGGTCCCAAATTGCTGCCTTGGCTAACTCCCGATCTAGTAAAGTAAAGCTCCGATCGACACCCACCATATTCCACAATACTGCACCATATTTCTCATGTAGCTTACAACAAAAATTAGCAGTTTTGGTGTGCAGCCTACTCCCGCCAACTTTGACAGTAAGATGTCATTATCCACGACATCGAATGCCTTCCTACAGTCAAAATACGCAGCGTCTACTTGTGTTCCTGCATCCACATAAGGAACGACGTATGCCATTAAATTCAACATATTACTTGTCGTACTACGCATCGGTCTGAAACCATGCTGACATTCTGTCAATAGCGACTCCACCTGCTCTTGGACACTCCGCTGAAATCGAACACTTTAGCCGGTGACGATATGATCGCCACTGGTCTATAGGATTCCACAGAAGTTTTATCTCCCTCTTTAAGTATAGGGATTACACGACCAATTTTCCACATCGAGGGAAAGTACGATTTGTCCAAGCACAGGTAGTACAGGTATGTCAGCGGTTTAGCAAAGACTGCACGGCAATCCCGCATTATAAATACTGGGATACCATCCGGTCCCGCTGACCGTTTCGGCTTGAGCCGAGCGTGCGCTGCCCGCACTTGTTTAAGCGTGAGCGACGCCACTTCCACACGCGCGCTGCTGACGGCTCCCGCTGCCACTGCCTCATCCACATCGAGGCGCGCCGGCTCACTGCTATAAACGGAATAAAAGCTATTCGCGAATTCCGTCGCACACTCGCAGGCTGACAATTCCACCCCGTCCCTCATAATTTTATTAGGATTTCTAGACCATTTTTTGGATCGAATGTAATCCCAGAACGATTTAGGATCATTCTGTAGATTATCCTGAATTCTTTTTTCATAACACTGAAGTTCCTTATTAATTGCCATTTTAATTCGGACTCTGCATTCGGAAAATGCATAATAATCCACCCGTAAACCTGTCCTTTTATAACGTTTGGGCAGTTTAACCTTTAATTGTATATCCCTAATTATTTCTTTTGAATACCACTCTGGATAGCAGTATTTGGTATGTTTAGCTCGTTTTTTGGGGACAAAAATATTAAACGATTCATTTATCACGCTGTAAAGATAATTTAATGCTATAATCTAATAATATGAGTAGTTAGCGATGATATGTATTATAAAGTAATACAAATATGATTTCTTGCGATAAAGGAAAAGTAATCCTCGTCTTCCCAATAAAAATGTATAAGCCGCCTACTACAGCGGCCGGTCCATTTTTTTTTGAAAGATTTTTTATACCAGATGGTCTTTAAACTCAATCGGTAGGTAAGGCCGGTCCGTGTATTCAACACGGTATATGCAAGTGATCGGTCTTGTTGGTGTTCATTGAGGGAGTGGAGTCAGCAGTGGACGGATAAAGTCTGGTGATGATGATGAAACCATCAACTAACAGTGTTAGTACAATAAAATCATTACATCAGCATAGATAATTTCATCTTAGTCTCTTATCCTCGTTTCAGTATTGCTTATCAAATTGATCCTTACTATAAAGTCATAGCATATAAATTTGGTGTTAGCACATCAAATTACCACATTCACCAATTTAACTTTGATTTTTCTTTTATACTCTTTGTTGATCCTTATTGACAATTTTTAAATTTATAGAAACTGAGACCCTAAAATTAAGACTTGTTAGTTCCAATACTCGAGTGAGATTTAAATAATTACTTTACTTTTTTAATCAAAATCTTGTATTAATTCAAGCTAAAAAACGCTACACATTAATTGACATGTTGTTGCATTTGAAATTTTAACACACGTTCTTTGGCTCTGCGTATGCCTAGTGGATGCCTAGTCTTTCAAAATCTAAAGTCTATTTAATGTGTGGAAGATATACATTTTGAAGTAAAACTTCTTTAGAATCGTTGTGATTTGAAACCGGATGTAACGAAAAAAACGACAGGTAGGAGACACAAATACAAAAGAGCGAGAGAGCAAATTTCGGTGTGTATGTATATTGCACACTGTTTAATACTTGCTAGAATTTGAGCATTTAACGTGTGTTTCACTTCTATCGTGTGTGAATCGCGCACACACCTTTTTTTAACTTTTATATAAATGTATACCTAGTCTGTATTTTAGTTGTTATTTGATTAGATATTAGTACTAGATAACCATAAGCCGCTATAAGAGTTAGTGCTTACGTTTATGGTCGTCGTGATTTAGCATAAAACATGCCATCATAAAAATGACGTATGACCATAAAGTACTTAAGTAGCGAAACTAATAGTGTACTTTTCTTGTAAACAATTCTAGTCTTATGGAATACGTCTCTAGGTTTCTAGGGTTTTCTTATACGTACATTGTTATAGGACTTAGCTCGTTGTCAATTGTTGGTTGGTTGGTTATTACTTCCGTTGTTTTATCTTTCTTTTCTTATCTTTTGATCTTTTTTATTTATATTCCTACTCATATTAAAGTGTCCATTATAATTAATTAATCAAATCATCAATCGACAATATCGATAAATATTACAAACTGTATGTTCTTACTGCACACTTAATTTTTTTTGTACAAACTACCTATAGCAGTTAAATGAAACAGGTACCTTTTAAATTCCGGTTAACGCTAGTTTAAAGCTAAAACAAGCTGTTTTTAATATTCTTGACAAGTTAGCTATGGTAATTGGAATAAATGAAATAGTATTAACATACACAAAATTTTGATATACGCACACAAGTTTAATCTTATCTTGATCGGTTTACATAAGTAGATTAGTCGGGCTTACCTGAAATATCGATGATGCCCTGAATAGCTCGTTTATATGCTAAATGCAAGATTTAGAGCACTAAATATTATGTGTACAGTATAATATAGTGTAAGAGATTACGCAAAGCTCTATACTACCTAAATACGGGCAGGATTTATTTTATGGGAGAGGAAAATGCCAACAGATTGCCTAATATCGTGTACGCAGGAATTAATCGCCGTTTTATGTTCGTTTGTTCCAGAACTTTTTTCAAATATTCAATAGGAATATAGAATCATTTGAAGGAGACTTATTTATGGTCTATTGTTAACTCTTTGCTGTTTTTCTTTTTGAAAACAATATACAACAATACTGGTATACATATTTTACACACATTTTTTTTACTTTGCTTTATTTACTTGGATTCAGCCCGTAAATATAATTAAAATCCGTCTTGAACCAAGAAAGAAAACAGAAAATAATAAGAACACAAAATTTGTCGAATTATCGGAAGGTTTAGCTAAAGAAAAAAAAAATAAGATAAAGCTTCTCTAAACACTGTCAGTGATTTTCACTTGGCCAAGGCCCGTGGGCCTTGGGCCTTGGGCCTTATTATTGAATATTGATTCAATAAAAGATACTTTTTCCAATCTTTGAGAAAAATAAGAAAAAAAGATAAAAATAATAATCGTATTAATTTGGTCGAAATATTATGGTACCTAAACAATCTAGATGTCCCCTAGCCGCCTACACAAATGTCCGAGCAGTACTACAAAAAAGACCCATACGATTCCCATGCGATACTAAAATAGTTAATTCATTATTGTTAATCAACTGTGAGACTATTTTTGAATATAAAATGAACTTTTAGTACGAAAATAAATATAATTAATCCCCAAGTAGCGCCTAAAGATGTTTTACTTAAAGAATAATAAAAACGAAAGAGTACGAAATCGCTTTGCCATGAACAAACCGATTTCGTACTTACAAAATCTCTATGATCATTAACGATTTCGTTCCTTTGTCTCTGACCTTGTTCAAAGTCTGTGTAATAGTCTGTTTATTTTATTAGATCGAGCAAAACAATTCTAGCCCCAATAGTAGAACTTTTGGCTTCGATGACGCAGATGTTTTTGAAGTTCAAATACTTAATGTATTTTATACGTGAGGTTCACATGAAAGGGACCATTTGTTAAAGCAAATAATATATATGTAATATGCATATTGTATATTACATTATTGTATAATATTACCTAGTAGGTTTTTCTTGGGATTTAAATTTCCGAAAAATATATTATGTACCGCTAGAAAAAAAAAGAAATGTGGTGTCGTGGGACACCAGATAGGAACGAAGTTCCTTCGGCTAAAAAGGAAGGTATTATACACTACTCGCTTGTGTATGCGACTGTCGCGCCTGCGCACGTCTTATTTAACGCTTTTTATTCCACGCACTTTTTCTTACGGTTTTACTATCACACTTTTTTCAGTTCGGTCGCGCAGCAAAATCCCTATCCCCTTCAAGCCTGCCGTAAGGAACTTCGTTCCAAAACAAACATTTTCCCTTATTGATATAAAGCCGCGAGCTAAAATTCGTTTCGCATAAAAATGTATTCAATCAAATATAATAAATAAAGTATTTTACCATTTTTTGGATGACATAATATTCTTTTTGTGAATATTTTTATGAATATTTTAGGGTTAATTTTTAATGGTAAGTTTTTAGTTTCATATTGTTGTTTATTGTTAATATTGTAACGTAGTTATAAAATGTAATATAGTTCAATTTTAATAAATAAATTGATAAATTTTTAATAGAAAAACTGTTTATTATATCTCTATAGTATAAACAAAACAATTAGGACGTAGAAAAGGAAAATATAACGTACGAAACAAAGAAAAAGTAAAATAGTCTCATAATCACATTACAGATAAAAAAACATACGGACTCTTCCAATAAATTTGAATGTGCTCCATTATTTATAGTAAGAAATCTCTGAGTAAATTGAATGAAAATATATCTTTAGTAAATATGCCATCTATGAAAGTTCTCTTCGTTCAATCCATTTAACACAATATAGGGCCGTAATAACATCTTATGTTCTTTTTGTTATCCTAAAGGCCTCTTGGAGTGGCATTCATGTTGCTAAAATCTTTGATTCCCTTTTTACTAACAATGCTTTGAAGTGTTTCCTATTATATTATCTAGCAGTTCATTGTATGGAAATATATTAAGGATTTTATCCTACTAATTTCTTACTATCTTTCTTACATTATTAAGACAAGTAAAAAAAGTGTCGAACATATTATGTTGTGTCTACTTGCCGGGCTTCGGCCATAGTTGACCGACGTTTTTTTTTTCAGATGGAGCTATGCTAATGGCCCTAGTGGCTTTAATGCTTCAACGGACGTGAGGCCAGCCGGTTGGCTTTACCATTGAATGAAGATGGATGGGAGGGTTGCCCTCGCCAGCTGTGGAGTGTAACTTCCACGGCTTCATGGCGTCGGGTTTCCCGTGGTGGGTCCATGCCGAACCAACAGATAAAATAAGACCGGCGGACAGGCGGACTACCTCCACTTTGTTTGTTTGGTTTCACCGAAGTGAATGCCAGGCAGAAGGTGCCAGGAATACCTATTCCACTACGGTGACATCAGCTGCCACCTCGATTGTGAAGTTTGGGAGACAATACCCCCTATCGACCGATATCGGACGTAAGTTGACCAATGCTCACCGAAGTTCACACATATGCAGACTTTCAATCTTATCAGTCATGCCATGCAGATTTCCGCACGATGTTCTCCTTCACCAGAGATCGAGTGATAGTCTCGTTTTTTGGGGGCGATTAGACATTTTGAATAACCAATTTCAAGACACAGGGGACCAGGATCGAACCCGACTTCTCACTCAAAGGCCGTGCCTATACCAACTAGACAATCTTCCATAAATATAGATCGATATACTTATATAGAAATTATTATAATTATATCACACATCTTGTTATTTTATGTTTATGAAAATGTCACTTATTACAATGAAATAACTTTTACAAAATTAGAAAAAATCATTTGAGACCACGAAACAGAAAGAAACGCAGGCATTCAATAAGGAAATATACAATCACTTGCATGTTTACACAACATTTTTATGCTTTAACTGAATTTAAACTTACTTGCGTTAGAAATAAATCATCGTCAACCCTTATAATATGTCTCACCTTTGGACACGGGTCTTCTCTTCGAAACCAGGTGAGGAATGTGCTTACAAGCCATTATATTACAAGCCTTTATCTTTCCACGAATTGAACATAGGCCTCCCTCCATGAACACAAAGACGACGAATCTCTTTCCATTCGTGTCGATATATTATTACGATTATGTTGACATAAGAGTGTACTCCTAATATGTTCCTTTGTTATCAAGAAAATATACACATATAATATTCAGTTAATTACCAGCATGTCTAATTAAATATTTAACATGATATTGCTATCCGTAATTACAACGGGATTGACTGAAATAGAACACGTAATTAATTTGGCTACAAAAGGAATATTCGACTGGTTAATAACGATTCCTCCAAGAGGCTAATTTATTCAAGTCGAGGCGTATTTTGAAGGAATAATTCGAGATGAAATTTTCATTAACCAACTTGATTAAATAATTAAATACCTACGTTGAGGTATTAATTATATTTTTATATGTGTTTATACGTATGTTCAAATTCATATTAAAATGGCTTACTTAAGCTTTATCATTTGGATGATAAAATGTTGTGTACACCTGTCGGGTCCGGTATATAAATTCCATGTTACGTGTAGCTGCTGTAAACTACTGAATCCGTTTTTCAAAATATTACATATTGGTATCATTGGTTAAGAGACAATATAGTTTTTAGTCACGACAATATGACTAGCATAACATGCTTCAAGCAGCTAGTTAAATCTAATAAAGATAATATAATATCATGACATTTTTTATGTCAAAAGCAAATAGTTTACGGATGTAGCCAGGATTTTCGGGTAGGTCCTGACTCTATGTGAGACTGCCACCTGGGAACCCTACCTAAACTAAAACTATTGCGCCTTCAGCCGGTTTGAGGATCCCGGATCTGCAGGCAACAGGATCACCTAAGCGGTATCATGATAAGTATAATGAAACAGTGGTGGATAACCATGATTATTGGAATTATTCGAATTCTAAGTTCAAAATTCCTTCGTTGAGTTCTAAGTCTATAGAGTCCTCTATATAGGTATTGTCAATACAGTTCTTTCATGTCCATAAAGTTCGGATGCTATGAAGTATGCGAAGTTGGAGAGAAGGAAACTAAATAAACTAAAAGAATTTCTTAAAATGTTGCTTCATTATAATAAGTGAAATTCTCGTACATCATGTGTAATAAATTATACTAATAATAGATAAATACAATTACAAAGTATGTACAATGGCAGATAAGGCTCCTTATTTCTCGGGACAAGTTCTTACGATCCCAGAATTCTGATTCTGTTGTCTGTTCTATTGACTTTAATCCGACGATGGTCCATTCTAATGTATTTCACTACCGCGCATGTTTTAAATGAAATTGTTAGAGTTTCAAAGGAAAAAAAAACACAAGCTCTAGAAGACTTACCGGTCTATCACACTAATCTCTTTAATAACAAACATTTAAATAAAACTTTAAAAATATCACTTTTATGTTAGAGGTGATTTTTTTTGTGGAAAACTTCTTTCTCGAACAGAAGACGTTTGACGAAACAATATTTAAAATTTGAATGCTTATTGTATAATGAACATTTTAAAAGAATAAAATTCTTAAGCGTTTCATTAAAATACCTACACAATGGCTTGTTCGAAACGAATCCGAAATGAAAGGAAAAGACCCTTCAAAACAAGCATTGTTAAATCTTTTTGAATTTCCCAACTTTTGGCCATTACGTACAATTTAAGTATAGAACTTAAATGAAGTGGAAAAGTTTTCCGCCCAAAGATCACGGTTTGGTCCACTGTTACTGTTAACAGTTAAGGATTACGCCCTTCCCTTTAGCACAATTTTAAATTTATATATTTTCATTATTTGTCCTGCTATATATTGTACTATTCAAGACTAGCTTTTGCGTCAGACAAAGAGTAGTATTGTCCTAACATTGAATTTTTGTTAGCATAATAGGGTAATTAATCATTATACATATTATGACCATCGTCATCTTCTTTCATCTTTTAGCTTTTATCTATCCCTGCTGAACATATTAGGTCTTCAGTCCGATGAATAAGAGCGCCAAAGAAAACTCAGGAGTACAATTTGTTCGTAGCAATAATGCGAGGATGCCGTCGGCTATACTCGACTTATGTATGTCCAGCGAATAAGAGCCTTTGCAGAGCACAGTTGGAAAATTATATCCAGCTTCAAAGTATCTCATCAAGGTATCGTCGATAGTATTTTCTTCGGTCCTCTAAAGTCTAGTTGGACGCAAAAAGAGAGCCTTGAAGCTCGGCCTTCTTCGCGGTGTGAGCCAAAGAGTCGTCCACCGTGTGAAGTGATGGCTTACTAAAAAAATCTTGGATATTATTGGTAAACGACCTGAATGCATGATTTCACGAAGAAAGTCAAACCAATCTCTCATAAACTTTTATAACGTAACGCTTTTGAATTAAGTATGACTCTTTGGAAGGTTCTGGAGGCGAAGATTTACGTATTATTTTATAAGCTGGTTTTTAAATCCGGGAAATCGCATGAACCCATGCTTAGTAGCTTTCCTGCTAATGGCGTGCAGACATTTCGCAGGGCCTACCAAGATAGGGCTGCGTATATTATAAACTCAATAAGTAGTGCATGAAATAAAAAGTATAATTATGGCAACACAAAAAAAAAACTTTTTACATATTATGAATATTTTTTTACTTCATTTTACTACCACGACGAAAGTGAGATCCATTGCAAAGAATTTGTCATTATATTATATGAGAGTTTTTACACACACAATACACAGAGCAATTACACCACGTTATTGTGGTAAACTAGTTTAAATTGTGTTGCGCGTCACGAACATAAAAGTAAATTTAAACGTGCATGTATCTATATACATACAATTTTCATCATACAAATTGCCTGCACTTAGCGGTATTCGAACACGCGACCGCTCGTAACCAATCACTTGACCACTAAACTAGCCGATCGTTAATCTTAAAAACTCCATAACCTACAAAGGGCAAATAAAGCTAGGAAAGGCTAATAAATTCTATTTCACATTAGACTTTAATTACAATTACACGTGAAATACAAAGGCGAAAGTTTATAAATTTTGATGTTTTGGATGTTCTGAATTTCTTTTGACTGGACTAGACTTCTGAATAGATTCGATGAAATTTTCAAATAATATTGTTTACACATTAGAATGGTAGACAGGTGCAACTGCGAGACGCTATTAGTATATTAATAAAATGGTAAACATTATGATGGCATATACTTTAGTATGCTTAATAATTTCAAGATGTATATTAAATGTTCAATCTGGACTAAAGAATTGAGTCATTTAGGGCCTGTTTCACAATCTCCAGTAAGTTCCCAATAGGCTATCGGCAACATATTTGACAGATATATGACAGATACTCCATACTCTATCTGTCAAATATATTGCCGATAGCCTATTGGGAACTTAACTGGAGATTGTGAAACAGGCCCTCAGCATTATAAGTATTTATGATTAAAGATATTATTATAAGGAATACATGAAGGAATGAAACAAACAGAAATAATGAATAATCAATGAAATAAATATTTATGAGCTACATAAATTAACCTAACCCCGGCATCTAATCATTGGATGACCTACATACTTGAAGCCAAACCCCTTTGGAGATAAAATATGAGAAGCTATAACTTTTGTGTATTAATTTTAAACCATGTTAGTATATTTTACAGATTATATTAAAAGTATTACATACATGATATAAATTAAAAAAATAAGACAATTTTTCTAATTTGTACGCGGAGTTTTACTCATTATAATGAAACAACTTTCACAGATTTTATTGGGCATTTTTACTTATCCGTCGTTCCGACTTTACAGTATGCATAAGACCATGGGCTCGAGAACAGAAGTATTAGTTGTTTCATTAAAAATAAGACATGAAATTAAAATAAGCCATTTTGCTGCAGTGGCTCCATTATAATCATATATTCATCATACATCAATATGTATAAATTCTATATCTATTATCTCATCATCTGCCTTCAGCTTTTTATCAACTATATTTAAGGGTCGGCTTCCAATCTAACCGGATTCAGCTGAACACCAGTATTTTAAATAGAGTGACTACCTATCTGACCTCCACAACACAGTACTAGGCGATGTGGTACCCGTGATAAGACTGGTTGCCAGACTTTCGGGCTTCTGACGACCCGTAACGACTGTCAAAGATCCACGAATGGCAGCCGGGACCAACGGCTTAACGTACTTTCCGAGGCACGGAGGAGTCTCGGTATGTAAAGATGGTCACCCATCCACGGACCAACCTCGGCAACCGTTGCTTAACTTGGTGAATCGATCCACACAGCTATAATATCTATAATCTATTATAAAAAAAGTAATATTATTATTTACCACGATTTTCATTTTTTCCGAGTAACTTGATATTTCAATATTGTCTACGATTTCCTTGTCCACGTGACCATACAATGACTTCTATAAGCTTACCCCCAGATCTAACCCTGGATAAATTGGCAACGGATTTGTTAATGCTTTAGAATATACAATTCCTGCACTAAGTCAGAATAGAGTTTTAAGACAGATATATTTTTGTATTAAAATATTTTTGGCTTTAAGAGTCAAACCTACTAAGAGACCACCAAATATATTCGTAAAAAAACCAAACCCGACGCCATGAAGCCGTGGAAGTCACACTCCACGGCTGGCGGCGGGCAACCTCCCACTTACTATATCACTGGGTGATACCAACCGGCTCACCCCACATCCGACGAAGCATTAGGGCCATTAGCATAGCTCCATCCGAAAAAAAAAATCGTAAGAAAATTTAGTTTTAGTCTACATACTATTTGTACTTTCATTGAGAATATGGGTCAGAAAAGCTAAAAAAACTCCGTAAAGGTCGGATGTTGAAACTAATAGGATCAAGTCACACACATATTTCATGATAAAACCTTAATGAGTTAACTTCAGTGACGAGGGTGAGGTCAGGATTGCTTCATAGGAAAGTGATTACGCGATAGTTTTGTATGCCTCATGTTGTGATTTTATATTGGAGAAATTAAATAGTAATTACAATATTTTGTTGGACATAACATTATAGTAGGAGAGACCGTGGGAGATGACCTTCACCGATCTGAAAGCCAGATAAGACGTATTTTTATCAAATATTTTGTATTTATTATTTTATATTTGTAATAAATATGCCTATGATTACTTGTCTACCCAAAAGTGCTCATGGCTATTTTTAATTTAATTAACTTTAATCGTTTTTTTTTCATCACTTTCATACTTTTGATAACCACATGTTTATTTCACTGATAGTTGTTAACACACAAAATATACCTTGGTAGGTTTGTCTACTTATTTCTGTGTATGGCTACTGCTACTACTGGCAAGTGATGATAGGCATATTTGTTTATACAACATATTTGGTAAAGAATACGTCTCATCTGTTTATCAGATCGGTGAAGGACGATCTTTCACGGCTCTTAGACCATTAAGTTTATGTACAATAATATTATGACGCCGACGCAGAAAGACACCTTTTATAAGTTTCACCGCTATATGCGACTGTATGTTTGTCCTTGACATCATAGTCTTCAAAAGTATGAACCGATTTAAATACAGTTTTATTTTAGCAGTTGCAAGGCTGCAATGCAAGGTCATCAAGCCCTTCGTTGCAAAAAATACTTATTTTATATAAATACTTTTTATATTTATATTCGTTTGCTTATATTTCATAATTTATCGTTTGCTTAGAATTGATTAGATTAGATAGGAAAACATAGTGAGGAAACCTGCATGCCTGCATTGGGCCAGCGCATAGGTGAACTATGGCCCATTGCCCTCCTCGCCTGATTTCGAGGAGGAGACCCGTGGCCGGTAGTGGGACATATAAGGGTTGTTACTTTACTTTTTTTTAGAATTGTTTCTTTTACATGTGGAACAAGTTTAATAGACGAACTGCCTGTGGCCTGATGGCGTGTCCAATCAAGGTCGCCTATAAACGTTAAGTTGTCTGGCCGGGTTTTTTTATCACGCCCGAGGGACACGTCAATGGAGTCTATCTTGAGACGGAGGTCTCGGTGGCAATTACTCTGTCTTCCTATTATATGTAACACTGAAAACATTTTGGTAAACACATTATGGCAATAAAAACTCAAAAGCTTTTAAATGTCTTTATGTGTGTCTACTTAAGTATTTAAAACAACCAGAAGAAACTTAATTAATGATCATATTTACCTAAGCTAAAAAATCACCAATCAAGAATTTTTGGACCAATTATTTGTCAGTTTTTTGACCTCATTATAGCGACGATATTCTAATAACATAGCTTTTATCGGATTAGTTTATTTAAATTAAAATCCACTAATGAAATCCCAAACTAGCTTCTTCTATGTCTCACCATCATCTGCCTAGCCTGTTTCCAACTATATATTGGGATCGGCTTCCATTCTAACCGGATTCAGCTGAATACCAGTACATGGAGCGACTGATGTCGGACCTCCACAACCCAGTGACTAGGTGATACGATACCCCGCGGTAAGACTGGTTGTCAGATTCTCGGGCTTCTGAAGAACCCTACAGACTGTCAAAGATCCACGAAAGACAGCCGGGACCAACGGCTTAACGTGCTTTCCGAGGCACGGAGGAGTCTCAGTATGTAAAGATTCCATCCACGAATCAATCCACGAACCAAACTCGGCAAGCGTTGCTTAACCTGGTGAATAGATCCACGTGGCTGCGAGCTTCTTCTATGTCTATGGTGTACAAAATTTGTATTCGTATAAAGTGTCTTGATATAAAGTTATATAAAAAAATATTATATAATAGTATATATAAAAAAATTAAATTTAATGATATTCTTCTTTATTCAAATTAGTTCGTACCAAATTCAAAAGCAATGCATCATATCAAACATCTTATAACATGTAAAAGTTGTTCATAAGTATGTATTTAACTTTCATTTAGAAGTTGCAGAGAACTCCGCCTGCTGGTTCCATACAAATTGATATTTACGGTTATAGCTGGAGTTTTTTAAGAAACCAAGTTTGAGCCTTTTCACATTTACCGATCCGATACTCACTTTTTATGCTTATTATAAGGGCTGCCTGATAGGATAAAGAAGACAAAACTACAGATGAATATCTTGCACTCTGATGTATTCGGGGCTAAAAAACTCAATAATAAGGTAGATTCCGGTCTTAAGTAATGACGCTGTCCATTTCGCTATTCTTTAAGGAATAGTGTAAAAAAGCACTCCCCTCGCCCGCTCGTCGGCTTCGTTCTGGGAAATCGCCTTCATTTTTCTCCACACGATTTTCTCCTTCTTCAGAAGGAGAAAATCGCTGTCTACGACTCATCGTTCTCGAGCATCGTGGTGATGATGAAGACACACCTCGAGGCTAGGCAAAGTTCATTGCCATGCCACAATCATGACGTAACCTCACCGGCTGCCTGTAAGCCGCCAGCACAGGTACTCACCAAAGCTTACATATCCTTTGAGCGTCTGTCAGACGGAAGGAGAGCTTTGGGCTTACGGCGCACGCACCCATTAAGGACCAGGCGCAGAGCAGCCGTTAGACACCATAAGGCTGTCGTACCAGGTCCTCCCCCCATCCTCGCACTAATGCCTCAGACCCTATTGATCATAACTGTGACTAGTAATGGCTTCGACCACGTATTTTTTTATCACTAATTATGTTATTATTACTTTCAGTAAGAGAACGCGATAATAGCAATGTGCTGTGCTACGTGTCCGCACGGGTACCAAAATTTCGTCCATCAAAGAGTTTTTCTATGTATCTAGAAATAAGAAAAGCAAGCAGTTAGTTACAGGCACATACGCTTTTGATCATACGTCGCAAGGCTTAGTGAAAAATAATTTGTCAAGGTCACCTACTAATTTGTATATACTACTAACGTAAGAAACATGTTTGGCAGACTTTAATTTTAAAATAATCAGGACAATACTTGGGGTAGTAGAAAAAAATTGCACGACGATATCGTATCGTAAACATTAAAATGCTTTCATGAGATTAGGAACTTTTGCGAATGGACAAAAACCATGAATAAGTGAAAAATAGATCTACGATTTGCTACAGGAATTATTTAACAGATTGTTTGGGTAGTTGGATTTTCTTGGGAGGTTTCCCGAATTACATTTATATTGAACATTGCTTGCAGTACTTACTCTCTTCTATCCAAGGTCAATTAAAAATGTATTTCGGTTTCAAGTTCAAACAACTGTTTTTGCGTTTGAATTACTTTAAGATTTTGGATACGAAATGTTCCATATTATATCGTGTACTAGCACCACCCCACGGATTCACTCGCGTGTTTCTCAAACCCGTGGGAGTACGGAGACAAATTAAAGCCTACGTGTTATTCTGATGTATAATCTATATTAATGTAAGGTTTCATTAAAATCCATTCAGTAGTTTTTACGTGAAAGAGTAACAAACATCCATTCATTCATCCATACTTACAAACTTTCGCGTTTTAATACTGGATAGTAATATTTCCTTTCATCTAACGATCGACTTGCATCTTACTATCATAATTGTTGTAACTTACTTGTACAATGATTATTTTTAAAATATGTTCTGTTTTAAATCACAAGTATCTATGCAAAGCTACATCAACATTAGTTTAGTATTGTATTATTATATCCATGTATTATTATATTATGTCTATGTAAAAGGGGAATATAAGGGCACGTGGCCATTATCAATATTGTTTTGTTATTAAGGTTCAAGAGTGGAGGCCACGTTTAGGTAAACGAAGTGTTTGTCGGCCATTGACCAGATGGGAAGACGATCTCCAAGCAGTGGCACGTCCGCGTTGGATGCGAGTAGCAAGGGATCGGTCGTCTTGGCGTTCATTGAGGGATGCCTATGTTCAGCAGTGGACGGATAAAGGCTATGATGATGATGATGTGGCCATTATCATTCTAAACCCACCCTCTAAAAATAAATTAGAATGACGTAAACAACTATTATAGTTGTATCACAGACATGAATTCGAAGCATCACTAAAACTTACCAAATGTGTATAGTATTAGACATAAGCGTTGTAAATAAGCCAACGGGTGGATGCTGGGTCCAATAAATTATGCGGTGGACCGCACCGTCCGGCTCCCGGATGCCTGTCGAATCCAACGGGAACAAATTAGTCCCACTCCAGAATATTTATTTGCGGTTCTCCCAAACAAGGAACCCGACACTTCGTGATTTGACTTCTTTATGATTTTGGGAATATTGAGATGTTCCATTTTTATTACTAGGAATTGTAGTTTTCGTTAATTGATTATTATCTGTGATTTTTTATCTTCACTATAATAATAATAATAACATAATAATATCTATGGACGATTTTACACCACGTCAATCTGGTCCCGTGCTGAGTTGTCGAAGAGACTTGTGTTACGGTTACAGGCAACGGAAATACATAATATATTTAATATTTTTTATATTAATACTTATATTTAAAATTTTTATTATATAATACACATCCATGACCCAGGAATACGGAAGATTTTTTTGTGTTTCCTGGCAAGATTCGAACTCGCTACCTCCGGCTTGTCCGCCAACACGCTAACCACTGAGCCACAGAGGTCGTCAAATACTATGCTCTAGTCACCGAAAAATCAGCCAAATTTGATAAATACTTTTTGTACTTGATAAGAACAATTATCGAAGAAGGCTTATATCCTATTTATTTTATAGAAATATTTTGTGACGTCAAACATCTGGCGCGCCTTGGCCGTGAATCGACTCGTATGGCATGACAACGTGATATGACGTCACGCCTGAAAAAATACGAGTGTATTATAATTAATTGTCGGCCTCTGAGGCTCAATGGTTAGCACGTTGGCGCTCAAGCCCGGAGAAATCTTCTCGAATTCGAATCTCGCCAGGGAACGAAAAGTTTCTGTGTTCCTGGGTTATGAATGTGTAATAAATATGTGTTTATATAATAAAAACCTTAAATATAATATGTATTTCTGTTGTCTGGTAACACAAGTTCTTAGGAAACTTATCACTTAGTGGTATAAAAAGCGCTTATAGATATTATTTGTGTATACGCGCGTTTTATCATTTCAGCCACTTCTGGCCCACATAACTTTACTCTTGATCAAAATATTATATTTTTAATCTCAAACCTTAATTAGTCTCAACTCTCAAAGCATCGCGTGAATGTCAGTATGTTTTTGCTGGTCCTCGTATACGTAGTCTGCATAATCAATGCTATTTTTATATTATTTGCAAGCTAAAAGCCAAGTGTGGTTTGTTCGATATCAAGAGACGTTAAACGCGGGCAGCACGCAAGTCACGCGACACAATTGCTGATCCCCGTAATAATACAATGATTGATGATCGTTACCACTTAATTACGTGTAATGTACCAAATGGAACACTACTTGCTTAATTATAATGAAGAGTGTTTGAATGGGACTTAGTTTGGACATACTTTCAGAGAGCTGTACATGTTTTTGTTACTTAGGTAAATTTGAAAGCTTATCTACTCGGAGAGCCAACGTCGCATGTAAACCACTTTACCATAAACTAATTCTCTTCTGCTATGCCTTATTGTGTTCCTTTAGCAGATAGAATTCAAAATGAATTAACTAAAGTTACCGATATCGCGAGAAGAATAATTACGTTCTAGCAGCAGTGGGCTGATCATACACTCAAATTAAGCAGATTGTCAGCGGGCAAATAAGGTTAAGAGTAAAGGCCCGCTTAGGTAAAGGAAGTGTTGGTCAAGACAAAGTTGTTTAGATTTTATACAGATTGGTTGGATGCGAGGCAAATAATTTGTTGTTGGTTGTCGGAACAGTTGTCTTGGTGTTGAGTGAAGGAGGCCAGGTTCAGCAGTGGACGGAGAGAGGCCGATAATGATGATGACGATGGAATGATAAAACCACAAAAGTGTTTACCTTATTTTTGACGTTATTTGCCACAACCGGACCAGACTGCATGGTTGCAATTTAATTTAAGGTACCTCATCCTTATTTCGAGTTGGACCCTGAAATTTTTATAAAATTTCGTAAGAGCGTTCATCCAGGACCCCTGGATGAACGCTCCCATCTCCTTAACTTCAGGTCTAATATGAAGAATTTGATAACCATTGGCTATATATTTTTCTGCGGAGTGCAGCTAGTTTTTATATATCATCATCATCATCATTATCATCATCACCAGCCTTTTCCATTCACTGCTGAACATAGGCCTTTTTTTTCTTTTACGCCGGGAAATGCACTGACGCATCCTGCTGGGGAGTGGGTCTCCCCAGGCGGGTATGTGGGACTCGCTGCGCCCGAAAGATGGTAAGTGGACGCAGCTCTTCCCACTAAAACCCGGCGAGTGCCACCAATGCCGCCTTTGGTGAGGTGCCCCGGATCTACAAGCAACAGGGCACCTCGACGGCTAGTCAGTCCCCTGGGACTGACGCCACCTCCACAGAGCGGTTGCCCCGCACCACAGAACAACCACTCCCAACGTCTGGACAGTACGATGAGGTGAGGTTCCCATCCTCACCCCTTGCCCTCTGCTCTTTTGTAAGAAGGGTACAAAGAGCCCCCTCGGCTCAATTCGCTTCGCCCAAGGTGTTTGGGTCACCCTGGGCTACTGTGCTTCACCGCCACGACAAGGTCTGAACCATGGTGGGGCTGAACATAGGCCTCTTTTATACATATATGAATATAATTGTAGTTGTAATGAAAAATAATTACTGTTACTAATGAATTGTCAAATTAATGAGCCAATATATTACGCAGACCTCGTCACGTGTTGAGTTATAGCGTGGTGAGCCCGTATTTTCACAAATTGTTAATTAAACCACAAGCAATGTGACATATAATAAATTTGCCGACTGTAATATATGAATGTTCGAAATAAAGTATGCCAAAGTATGAAAACTCGTGACGGATATTAAATGAAAAATCATTGCAATTATGGTATGTTCATTGATTTCTTTAAAACTCTAGTAGCAAACAAAAGACAAACTAAAATATAAAATATAGCTAGAAAAACTCACTTGGACTACAGTAATAATTTTTTGCTTCCACGCAAAAACTACTCAACGAATCATTATGAAACTTTGTACCTACACATATTCTGGGAGGTACTAGAAGTGACATAGTATAATAACTTTTTATAAAAAAAAGGATTTTTTTGCTAACGCTAGCGAAACCTCGGGCAACAGCTAGTAATTTATATTTTTACTAGCTGTTACCCGCAGCTTCGCCCGCGTGAACTTAGATTTACGGATTTATCGTGTCTGATAATGATCATTTTCTATTTTAATAATTACTAAGTTTTTGTATTAAAATGGATGTTATCTTAAATATAAAGACATAATATATCCTTTCGCAGACTTTCTGTAGGTATATTTAGGATACTATTATTATGTTATAACATAACATATGTACGTTGATCATAATATTACGTCTACCAGAGTTGATATACTACGGCCTTAGACACTTGACAATCTCCCGCTCGAACCACGGCAACACGATTTATTTTCTTGTGCATTATTTTGATTTTGCCATATCTCCTAAAGTATTCATTTAATTTGCACGATGTAAAGGGCAAAAATAATCTTCATAGAGTGCTCAAGCCAATTAATAGATTTAAAATGATAAGGATTCATACCGTATTTGTGTAAATAACTTTCAAACTATCGCGTTATAATTACCCTTTTTTTAAAGTATTAAATGGATATAGTATGATATCCCTAAGAGATAGATATATGCCATCGCGGACTTTTTTGTAGACCTATTTAAGATACACAATTCCATAATACATTATTTTGTTATATCTCAAAGGATTTAGGCAGCGTTTTCGTTGAAAACTCCCAGACGGCCTATTTTTTTCCGACACCTCCATCAATTATTGTTACATCTTAGCCAATGTATATAAAAACTTAATAAATTATGTACATAAACCTTCCTCTTGAATTGTCCTATGTATTAAAAAAAACTGCATCAAAATCCGTTGCGTAGTTTTAAAGATTTAAGCGTACAAAGGGATATAGGGACAGAAAAAGCGACTTTGTTTTATAATATGTAGTGAAGATAAGTTAAAGATTAGAAATAGTATATCTTATGTATCCGTGATTGGAACTTAATTTGAAGTCGTAGACATTTATAATTTCGGATACATCTGTGTATTAGATTTATAATCTGTAAAATATATTATTGTATCGTTTATTACGAACTAAGAGCTCAAGAGAAAGAATATGTTATATTTTTCATTTCCCTACATTATTTTTTTAGTACTTATATTGAAAACGTGGTGTTTTTTTCCGAATATTAAGACGCTGACGATGTTATTAATTATAAGAAAAAAAAACATACCCGTTGCCATAATAATTCATATTATAATGTCAAAGTAATTTCCTGTATAGAATTAGTTACAAATGAAAATGTTGAGTTTTGAGGACTTAATGTAGTTTAATTTTAATTTATAATGTGCAATAAATTACTACACCACTGAACACGCCAACTTGGTGTTTTGAAACGATCAAGAAATATTAATAGCCGTCCTCAATTTTTATAAAGTCGTTACTGAAAATATTCATGAAAATTTAGCATTTTGTATTAATTATAATAAAACAAAATTTACAGATTTTATGGCGGTTTATTAAGATTTTTACAAGCCCGACGTTTCGGATACTTTACAGCAACCATGGTCACGGGAGGACTGTCCTCCCGTGACCATGGTTGCTGTAAAGTATATATGAGTGAAATTCGCGTATACATAAGAAAGCAATATTTTGTATTAACTTGGAAAATAAAATAATAGTAAAATTGTTGAAATTGATAAGCGAAAAATATGTAAACTTTTGATGTTTATAGACTTCTATGCTTTTTAATCTAGTATAGTAAGTCAACTTTCGATGATAAGATAATTTTAATGCAGAAACCCAAAAGTACCCAAAAAAAAACCAAAAGTTTGTAAACCTTTACGGATTTGTATAAACATGTTCTTAAAATATTTGCCATCTAATTTGAATTTAATTATTATTATTACGTATTTAATACGTGTGACATAAAACAATCTGTTGTCCTATTATGACGAAGCAATATTATTTAGGCATTTTTTTTTTGTATAGACGATACCACCGTGATTTTGTCGAATAATGTGTCAATCAAATCTTTATTTTTAAAGTCTGGATCAGTGTATGCGTCTGAGTTTACTTTATCTTGTATTTTTTTGTAAAGTCATCTATAAACTTCCTATAATCCACTTCAATCGAAATAAGAATTTACATAGAACAATGTTCAAATTGAAATAATTTCACATACCGAGGGTGTTACAATAATGTACGCTAAGGTGCAGTAACACAAATCTGGGGATGACACTCATCTCAAGATTCATGTGCAACCGCAACTTGTGGGGACTTCCCTTAACGTTAAGCGACAGCGCGAGTCCGTTCACAAAACCACTTTCTCTAATGCTTAGACAATGAGAACTATGTGACATATTGGGTCTTGGCAATCCTACACCATAATTTGAATTTACTTCAGAATTCGTATGCATAGAACAGTAGAAAAAAAAAACGAAAAATAAAACTTTAAATGTTGAAGTTTTATGGTATGCTGCATGGGTCAGTATAGGTACCGCTATTATATTTTAGTTACAGAGTTACAATAATATTTTATAGTATACAACAATAATATTAACTTTACTTAGAGTAATATAAAAAAATCAAAATGTAATATGTTGTTATTAGAATATACAACAATAAATTTAGATTTGCAATTTAAAAAAGCATACTTGACTTGAACGTAATGCATTTATTTGATTCACATAAAAATATTATTGATGTCATGGAATAAATAACGTTACGTTTTTCTACCGCGGTATGGGCATTTCCTAAAAATGATAAGTATTTGTAAATGAAACCAATCCCAGTTTTTAAATAAACTGAACGACGTCTTGTTACATCCATGCATAATATTACTGTATCATTAGTAGTGAGCTCAAACAAAGCCGAGACGGGAGTGTTTATAAAATTTAGCACTAAGCAGTAAGCTTGTCTGCGAAGCGACAGTACAGCTCCTACGCCTCGCTGAGCCGCACGCGCCTCCTTTGACTAATGTTTTCCTTGTTAAGCTAAATCACAATATTTTCCCGCCTTTTACACTAAATGCACCCTTGTGTGGTGCACGATATCATTAAATGTAATGTTTTATAACTCGGTTTTCAAAACGGCTTTGATCTTTGCATTAATCGTAACAACTTATTCCCCGTGACTTTTCTCGTGTAATGTTTCCTGTTCTAGATATAAATATATTTTTTTTTAATAAAAAAGATATCAAATTTAATAAGAATTTTTCGATTTGAGTCAGCATCTCCAGAACCTTCCTTAGTTCTTCAGCTGATATTGCACAAATTCAGAACGAGGATGATTACGTAGGAATAGCACAATTTTCATGTTATATAATATAATATTCCCGTAAATTGACGTGGTATATTTATATCAAAACACTTCAGTTCGCTACCAACAGAAACACGATTGCCTCTATAATATAACCTAATTTACACCGAAGCCAACGATATTTGCTCGCAAATGGTCTAGCGCATAGTTTGAATATGTTTTAGTACGTGGAATACTATTTCTACGTTTAAATGCAGTCATATATAGAATTTTATATCAACACCATTTCATATCTGCGGTTGTTGTACGCTGGCTTGAAATATTTATTTTAAATTAAGATACTTACTTTCACTGTTAAAAGTAATTTAAAAATGAGATGTTTACCATGGTTGTAAGTTTTGTTACAAATGGAGCGATGCTGTTGGTCTTTGAACCTCATCGAAAGAGTAGATGAGCAGATGCTTTATCTAAAAATTTTAATGGGGGGAGGGGGTTCAAAGGAGGAAGGAGGTAGTCCTTCTCGTATATTTGTCGGGCGAATATATATCACTGATGAGTGACATCTCTAAACACCCGCTACATCATTACTCATTAGCAAGTTCGCTTCCGGTCTTTAAAATATGAGTGTGCTCTTTTTTTAAGGTTTATAAGTATCAATTCAGTAATACCTTAGGTTGCAACTGGTTTTTTTTTCTTTTTTTATGTCATAGGAGTAATTATGTAATTTCATTAAAAACTTTTAAATATATCGATACAATGCTTATTAACTAATAAACATTTTATCGATAGATAGAAGCTAACTAGCTTCTGAATATTTTTCATTAAAATTTTCTTAGTAATACCATGGTGTTCAAGAAATGTTTATGGCTTTAGTTTCAAACTGATAAATTTAGTTCATATGAGATATTTTAGTTTCAAATTAACAAATTATAAAAAATTACTGATTTATAATATTGGACTTCTATGCAATGCCTTTCCTTGAAAGGCAGTTTGGAAAGGAGAGAAGAAGTTTAATAAATTATCACATACAACTACAATTTAAAAAAATGTGGTGTCGTGGGTCACCAGGTAGGAACGAAGTTTCTTCGGCTAAAAAGTAAGGTATTATACACTACTCGCTTGTGTATGCGACTGTCGCGCCTGCGTACGCTTAACGCTATTTAACGCTTTTATTCCACGCACTTTTTCTTACGGTTTTACTATCACATTTTTTTTGGTTTGGTCGCGCAGCATGATTCCTATCCCCTCCAAGCCTTTTTTCTTTCTTTTACGCCAGGAAATGCACTGACGCATACCGCTGGGGAGTGGGTCTCCCCAGGCGGGTATATGGGACTCGCCCGAAAGATGGTAAGTGGACGCAGATCTACCCACTAAAACCCGGCGAGTGCCACCAATGCCGCCTTTGGTGAGGTGCTCCGGATCTACAAGCAACAGGGCACCTCAACGGCTAGTCAGTCCCTCAGGGGAGTGACGCCACCACCACAGAGCGGTTGCCCCGCATCACAGAACAACCATTCCCAACGTCTGGACAGTACAATGAGGTGAGGTTCCCATCCTCACCCCTTGCCCCCTGCTCTTTTGTCCCCTCTTCTTATAAGAGGGGTACAAAGAGCCCCCTCGGCTCAATTCGCTTCACCCAAGGTGTTTGGGTCATCCTGGGCTACTGTGCCCCACCGCCACGACAAGGCCTGAACCATATCCCCTCCAAGCCTGCCGTCAGGAACTTCGTTCCAAAAAATGCATGTTACACAATAAAACAGTTTATACGTTAAAGCGACTTTCCATGGTCCACCCACAGTATTTAATTAGTTTATAACATCAAAGTAAAAACGAAATAATAATTAAAACATCAAACTCCATAGAGAAATAAAAGTTAATAGACTATTTAAGTAGATACGAAGATACGAAGCACTTAATCCCATTAAATATCAGAACATAAGCTTGATAAGAAATGAGATAACATATTCATGAATTGAAGGAACATTGACGATTGCATATGGCATGTTTCTATCGCCGTCGGCATGTAAAAGCGATTCAAAACAACGATTCACATTCCTCATAACGTTATCTTATCCAACGGTTCAGGCCTTCATATTTCGTGATCCAACGAACGACTTTAGTTCGAAAACCAATCGTTAGCCATTACAGTCTACTGATAATATTAAAGACGTGTTCTCATTTTTATATTTCTGATGCAACGTCGTTTTTTTTATTCTTAATTACCATTTATCTAGAGATTCTTGAAAGTAGCATTAATTTTTGAGTAGGTACATAGATTTAAACATTTAGCAGCGAAATGTCATGCATAAAATAATAATAGCTCCGAATGTATGATTTCTAGAAATAGTCACTACTTATACCAATATTAATGTCTCATGTCTATATTAAAGATTTTTTTTATTCTATTTGTACATAATATTGTTGTGTGTCACTGACGAAATTGACTTGAATGTATCTATTCAAGAACAAAATTTGTAGTATCTGCTATGGAAGACAGCAGATCTCTCTCTGAATTTGGACCAGTCATCAGACTACTAGGACACACGGATTTCACCATTTGCTTTTGTTTGAGGCTTAAAAATCTTTCATTTTTATAGCATAGAAGTGCAAACGAACAGTCGAGGCCTTTGGCGACTATCGACACACATAAACATCCACATAACCAAGGGTTATGCAGATGCAAATCCCACCTGTAGCCAATCTCCCAACGGGAAACGCGACAGCATAACTGCCACTTTATGCCGGTTTCTGGTGAGCCAAGCAAAGCAGCATGGCACTACCTCTTGTGAATTCATTACAATACTTTACTGTATTGAACCTTATATAGTAATATCTCAAATTAATAAGACGTATTTAACGTGTGTTAAATAAAATAGTACAATGTGAACGCTGCTTTACAGAGATTTGATTTGTGCAAGACTATATAACTTTATCCAAACGAAGTTTTGTATAATAAATGGCTGAATCTAGGCCGCCGTTAATGCCATATACTAATTCACGTCATAAATTTAGTAGCGCTTAAATTTATATTGCGGTCGTCAGTTCTAATTACACACATACTGAAATTTTATATGGACTATCAAAGGCTTTGTGAAGAGGAATGTTGAGTTTCAAATTATTCTCCAAAAGTGAGGGTAGTTAAATAAAACTTGTAGTATGCTTGTCACCTGTCAACTACCCTCCTTACATACATGTGTGATACTCCGCCTCTCTTCCGCAAGCCGTCAACCAGTATAGACGCTTTTTTGTTAAACTCTAAATTAAGCCATAGGCCTATCGAAGTTTTTGAACGCGATCGCGTGTGTGTGTGTGTGTGTGTTGTTCCCGCATATATACAGACTTTAGAAGACTACACGAGGGGGTACGAGAGCTGCTGGCATCTCTGAGAGAAGAACAAGAATACCAGGTCAGTCGCATGTCCTGTTCCTTGCTCCTGTACATCGACCTTACGTCTGTCCTATATATTATACAAGCTAATGCAAGTTAATGTCATGTATTTGTAACACTCTCTCATTTACTTTCCTTATTTAATTTTATATGGTTGAACCTTAGATAATTAATATGTCTAGATGAAGTGTCGCCCTACAATCGAAACAAAAAGAACAGGCAAACATTTTCAGAGATGTATTCGTGAATAGTGATACCAGCTACTACAGTACTGTTCTTCCATAATCATCCTTTTTAATCTCGTTACACTTCAACACAAACCTTCATTATAAATAAAAACAATAATGCGTAACAATTCATGCGTATTCTATGACAGTGGGACGGATACTAAGCACGGAGAAGGCATTTAGAGGCTAACAGTTGGACGCTATTTTTTAGACGTGTTTTCCGCGCGACACTCTATCTAGATATATTATTGATCTAAGGGTTGAACGAATTTGATTATCTCCCTTGTATATTATTTGGCCTCACGAGCTATCGAGGAAAGATATTTCTCCCGCACCCCGCAGATAGAAAAGGTGAAGATTAGGCACCTCCAAGGAACTTCAACTTTTGAAGTCTCGATTGTATCTAACGATTACGTATTTGTCTACCAATGGTTTTGAGTAGTGTTTTGTTTAACAAAGAAATTGTTAAAAGGTAAAATGTAGGTACTTTATAAAAAATAATAAAAACAAAAAACGTATATGGGCTGAATCAATTTTTATAATATGTCTAATGTGCTCTTAAGCCAACATAATAATAAAATACAGATAAACCTGCATCCAAATTGGTTCACCCCCTTGTTTGCCATTGACATAATATACATCATTAGACATACTAAAGGCAGAAACATACTTACGTGTCGTGGCGTGTCGTGACGCGCCAGAAGCATATCGGTTTCATACATTTAATATGGTTAGGGACACACTTACGTGTCGCAACGACACGACACGCAAATATGTCCCGCAATGGAACCGATATGCTTCTGGCGCGTTACGACACGACACGACACGTAAGTGTGTTTCTGCCTTTACGATTTTACATCAAAATTAAAAAATCAAATTTGATTATTAATTAAGTTTGTAGCTCTAGACGGATATACTTAACACACAAGTACTTTTATATCATGCACTCATAAAGCAAGATGAACTTTTAAATGTTTTTATAAACGACATACATAATAATAATGTTCTGAGACTGTATACTCTATCAAATAAGACGGCAAGTAATTTTGTGAAAACGTGGTTCTGAAATAAATAATTCATTCCCGACGAAACGCCCCAGGTCGTATTCATTTCATTTCTCAATCTGAATTTTACATTTCTCCCACTTTTTCTTTATCGAGGCCCACTTTCAATAAATTTTATATAAGTGCACGAATTAAACGGGTTTCCAGTGGATTTATTTACGACGCATATTTCGTTAAAAATTAATTACGCAACGATAAGTCCTTTTTAAATCCAATGAAATGCAAATGGTTTATTATTATATTGCGCTTGTGGACTGATATGGATTAAACATTTGCAATGAGCGTATTTGTGAGGCTCTAATGGCCGCCTTTGTAATAAATGAATAAACGAATAGAATAGAATAGTATAAACTTTTATTGAGTAATACAAACTGTTAGACATACTTCATCTAATACGTACACTCACACTCACACTCAAATGCTTGGCCAGTTACGCTTTAGTACATCATGTAATTCAAATAGACAGACTTATCACCTGATGTTAAGTGCTGTCACAAACTATTTACCTGGTACTAGGGCAGGCAACTTATACATGGATTCATTCAACATAAGAAGTTAAATTTCTGTGCTTGTAATTACACTGCCTGTCTCGCACTTCTCTTCGAAACACAGCTAAGCTGTTTGACGGGAGAAACAAGCCAGATTATGGTACCAATGCAGCAGAGCGTGGCTCTGCCACCGATACCAGTATTAGGATATTCTCATTTTACTGGCGACAAGGAAACGAATAATTTGTTACTTAAGGTACCGGTACATGTTTGCTTGCTCGCCCACCTTGAAGCAGTCATCTTATATTATAAGATAAATACACTACATAAAAGTAATGATACCTAATCATTGGGCCAGCGCATAGGCGAACTTCAGCCTAGTGCTGTCCTGATCTGATTCCAGGAGATACGCGAACCGAAAGTATTACGATGATTAACGCTGCAAACTACTTTAACACGACATCTTTTTAGACTAAGGACGTCCAATAAACTCATAATGGCAAGTAGTAATTTATCATACTTTTCAAAGACAGTCTGCTTTCATTTATCATAACCAATCGAGATAAAATTTAAATTTTCTCATTTATGATCTCACAAAGCTTCGATTAAATATTTTTTGCTAAGATTATTGGATATTTGACTGTAAGAATTAATGCTTATTTAATATGTATGTTTTTGTTTGTAATAATAAATACGATAAAAAAATGCAAAGAAATCTATTTAGTATCACAACTTTTCGAAAACTTTCGAGTTTTATATTACAACTTTTCGAAAGTGTGAAATCGACACGTGAAACTTTTGTTGATAGTAAAATTGTAGAACTGATTTTGGAATGCGATTACTAAATGACTATATTTTTACACCATGTGACAATGGGATCAATATGCAACGTCTGAAGAATGGGTAAACGTAGGGACCTTTGGGTAAACGTAGGGACGAATAGGAAGTTTTGAGCGGCCCTTTAGTGAAAGGGAATTGTCAAAAACTTTATTTGGAAAATAAAACTACTTGAAACTTATATAGACAGGTCACGCTTTTATATTTTAATATGATATATTTTTTCTTTTTTTTTGACACTAAGTTAATGCTTTAGCATAGTCTAGATTTGGACTTGGACTTGGGAAATGTACAAGACCCCACTAGACTACCTGCATGCGCCTTCAGACACTTTTTGAGGTTTTCTCATCTGCAGGCAACATTATCACCTCAGCGATATTTATATATAACCATTGTGATCATTATTATTGTTTCTCGGGTGAATTCTTCTCTTCTTTTCTCTTCTATTTTTTATGTAACAGGAAAGCTAACGAACAGTCGAAATCTTTTAGTGCCTATCGACGCCTATGCCTAGAACATCCACACAACCAGAGGTTATGTAGTTGCACGAAACGGGTCAGCATGGTTGTCACTTTACGCCGGTATTAAATCAAATAAGGTTCATACAATCTTATTAAAACCTAAGATTTTTTGGCTGCAAAGCAGCATGATACTATCTCTGAGAAAAATTATTTGCTATGAGATGTTGTGAGTTCGAACTTACGTCTCTAGATTGTTATTTTTGAATGAGTTATCTGGACTAGTCGTATGTGAATTCGATTATCATGAATCGAATCAGGTGGCAGGTTAACAACTAAGATAAAATTATTATGTCTTAAGCTAACCATGTTGAAGGCACATCAAATAGACATTATGTCATCTGTGTTAGTGAAAGTGTATATTTTTTAACTTTTAATGAATTTGAATATTTCATTTTGGATTAAATCTGTTACGATGGTGATAAGATAAATGAAACGGGTCCAACGATTATCATGAAATTTTGTATTCACGGATTAAAAACAGCGATAAATCGATCTAGCTAGGATACATTAGAAAACTTTTTTATCCGTGTTATAAGGCAATGATAAAATATGATTAGAATATTAATGTAAATTTCGCTCTCAAATAGTATGTCATGATAGCTTAGTGGAGAAATTGGGCAGTTATGAATAGAAAAGAACTTGGTTCGTATATCCAGTCTGATTATAATATATTTTTTTTCATTCTTTTGGAAGAAAAAAAATTATTATATAATATATTTATTATATAAAAAACCGAGCAAATGCTCGGTCAACCAGGTACTCATAAAATAATATCTAATATACACTAATATCTAACATATAATTTTAATAACGTTTCAATTTTCAAAATTTAATTCTGTGTTCACATGCATGATTCGGACGACATGCGTACATTACAATCGATTTGCGTGTCAGAATGCAAATATTGACATAATGACAAAACCACAGATGGGATTGTTGGCCAGACAAGGGATGATTTCAGCTTTTCAAATCCATTGCTGTGTTTGCTATTTCGTGGTTAGTTTTAATAAGCTTGCCTAATTGGTATTTAAATGTCAAATCGTGAACGTGCCCGGGATTGTATTGATTGTGTTTATTTTCATAAATATTGAATACACCAAATGAAATAATACAATATTGTCTATATTTACCCGCGACGGTAGAGAAACTAGTGCGTTTGGGCCTGGGGTGAGAGGATGTGTCTGCAAACCAATGTTACCCTATAATGGTAGTGAAGAAAGAACTCTTTGATAAATAGAAAATGTTAGAAATAATTAAATATTACTGATTCGTACCGTGACTAGACTTCTCCTAACCTGTTTCGGTGTCTTGAAGGAAATATCCTGGAATGGATCTGAAATCAAAATTGTCCTGAAACTAACGACTAATATTTCGAAAACATTACAATATGTACCTAATCATTAACACGATGATTGCTAGCTAATATACTAATGTAACCAAAATTTACAAAGTTCTAAAACACATCTAACTGACAAAATCTTATAGATTAGACTTATAGAAGATCCATTTTAAAACATTTTATACTAGTGGACTTGGCAGCATTGTACAAAACATTTTGTGAATCGAAACCATTCTCCAATCCACTTTAACGCACAAAAGTAAGTCATCAATATCGGTCCAGCTGGTTAGTTGATCGTAGAGTTCAAGTCAGATTCTAAAGATGGATGTGGTGTGGTTAAGCATCTTGAGTAAGAGTCTGGGTTCGATCCTGATTCCTGACAGTCCAGCTAATATGGGTTTGGAGTAGAACACAGGGATATCACTAATTACTTGCCGGTGAAGGATAATAGGAGACTAAAAGTATTTTAAGGGGTGCAAAGACGTGTTAAGAAGAATACAGTTCAACTACTCGTATTGGTTGACCCTAAACACCCTTCTCACCTGATTTTGAGGAGTAGACCTGAGTCTAGCAGTTGAACACTGAGAGAATAAAAGAATGTTAGTTATGTTAGTGTCATTCAACTATTTATTATTTGATCTATAAAAAACAATTGAAAATCTGTCTTAGTGCAAAACAGTAGAGTACAAAATAGCAGGACTAGGATGCTTAGTTTGGATGATGATGATGATGATGATTACTAAACATTGTATTTACTTTGTATAAGATCAAAACCATTAAGATAAGACAAAATTTATATTTTAAAGAATATGTAATCATAATACATTTTGTACTCTGAATATTAAACAAAATAATATTGCCTGTGGCCTTTCTATGTTTTTGTGTTGGAATTTCTTTTACGAGTCATTCTATTTTCTTTTCATGAAAAAATATAAGGCATTGTTAAACTAAGCTTTCTATTTACATTTTCATCTCATTTATATTCCACGTTATTTGTATGCCTTTTGTTCTAAAAGGTCCTTCTTGTCTTAAAATGTAACTTTTATATACATTTGCAATTATTGGAATCATGTTGTTAAATTTTATGAATCGATTTTTCTACGGACTCGAGAGATCTGAGTTTGACCTTGGTTTTTTATGAAAGCTTCTCTCACCTTAACCCTTCTTAAGTTTATTATTTTACATTTAACCAGAATTCTAGGTGAATTGTGGTCTTAAAACTATCTTAGGGCCTGTTTCACAATCTCCCTTTAAGTTCCCTATAGGCTATTGGCAACATATTTGACAGATGTTTGACAGATAGAGTATGGAGTATCTGTCAAACATCTGTCAAATATGTTGCCAATAGCCTATAGGGAACTTAAAGGGAGATTGTGAAACAGGCCCTTAGTCTTTATAACATTAACAGCTAAAAACATATGTCACCACTTCAATATATTTTCTCTTTTTATTTATAGTCTAAAAGAAAAATTGCTAACCAGGTAGGAAGACTTTTAAATTACTAGTAAATAATAAAACTAAAGATAAATGTAAAGGTAATTACTATAACATATTCAAAATTGGTAAAATCCTTCCAATTAACTCTGAAACATAAATACTTACATGATAGTTTTAAATAATTATAACATTCGAGAGCATAATAAGTTATGCTCTCGAGTGTTATAATTATTTATAATAACTTTAATTCTAAGAATTGGTTAGTCATGTGTCCCCAGGAAAATTTAAAGTACCCAGAGTCTAAAACTAATTTAGTGATACCATACTTACTTAATAGTTTGCCTGAGGACAAACGAATGGAGCTAGTCAAAGGAGAATATAAGAATAAACTCAAGAAGTTTTTTTATCCACCATATTTTTAACTTTTAAATTAGTAATTAAATAGTGCTTATGTGTTATGATTAGTATGTATAATAAGAGTCCGATGCCGCAGACAAACTGTGTAAACAGTTTTGCGGGACCAATTTTATAACCCTAAATATTATTTTGTAGGTTTAATAATAAATAAATAAAAAGACGACTCCGTGCAGTGGCGGGTCCGAGTGCGAGTGGAAGTGGATGATGACTAAGATGATGGTGATGATGATGATGCGTCACGTCTGTTTGTGATAAACTAAAAATATTCTGAGTTCAGTTCCGTTCTAGAATATAATGTCTCAAGATTTTATAAAACCTTATTGCTCCCGTACAAAGCTACGTAGCTAATATTATTATTATATTCTCACAATAACTAAAGTTTACTACTGCTTAATATACCTATATTTATTCGCTACGATGCTTGCAGGATCCAAGTTTTTAATTTTCTAAAATATTACCTACTACAAAACTTTGTTATATTTATTTTATAAGAATAAGAAAATAGTAATTACAGTAACAAAGTGGCAGTGGCTTGGTGACAAACCAATTTGTTATTTTGAGGCATTCATTTGGAAAAACAATTACTCTCAGAGCCCGTGAAAGGGACCAAATTAAAGGTTTGTTCATGCTGATTTAGCATTTGAAGATGGGGAGATATTTTTGCAACTTTAGATTTTCCTGGGGCCATTGATAACAAACTTGACATTTATTTCTTTACAGCTTGCAACCGAGCTTTCCGCTTCGTTTTGTTTACGCACCAATTTTAACGTAAATTGAATTATTAATCATATTCTACTGAGACGCCAAGTCAGTATCTTCCAGTTACAGGAATCGAGGGAATAAAATAGGCGCATAACAATCTGTCTTGTAGTGGAATCGAAACACTGGTAATCAATAGAAATGAATCGGATGGATTATGTTATGCCATCCGTGCAGTGGTCAGTACATGTCGATGAGACTGGCGAAGGATCAGACATCTTGAAGTTTGTTGAAGGAGGTCTATGTTCAGCAATAGACGGATAAAGGTTGATGATGATGATAAAAATACATAAGATTATATGATAAGGATTAAGAACAGACTAGCATTGCTGATAATAATACTACATGTGTTTACGTTGCTATACTTTTTAATAATCTGTTATAAAAATATGCATATAATGAGTATCGTGTACTCGTCTCAGGTCTTACTGTATATTTATAATTATTGAATGAATGAATATTCTTTATTATGCACACACATTACTAAAACATAAATGAATAACAAAAAAAAAAAAAAAAAAAAAAAAACAAAGTTAACATGCGAACACAAAGGCGACTTTATCGCTGACAAGCGATTTCTTCCAAGTAACCTTTGGGTAATGGAAATAATTTTATAAAATAATATGAGGCAGGTGCAACTAAATATATAAGAAGAGTAATTATTATTTAAATATAGTTCAACTAAACTTTGTGCGTGCGCTAATTACACAGCTTTAAATATCTGAAGCAGGGAACAACGACGACGACGTTGACGAGGAAACATTGAATTGAACTATCTAAATAATATGTCTCTCTCCGACAAATAGTAGACAAAACCTTGCCAATACACTTACGGAATGTGGGCTTGAAGCTTATGCTTGCCTAGATCATAAGCTTAATTAAAAAGCAAGGCACAACTGATACCGTTAAATAATTCACGACATTTGAACCAAATCCTCCAAAAAAATAGCGAAGCAATAAAAAAAATCATATGTAAACGTAGATAAAATTGCAGCAGCGAGATTACTGCGGTGGTATTTAAATGAATATTTTCACGAGAAAAATTGTTCCAATTCGTATAATAAAGTAATCGTCGCCGAGTACTCTCCTCTGAGGTGCCAGTTAACGCCTTCAGGAGGGTTAAGTGAGGATAATTTCCTTTTGCGTGCCCACCTCGTGACGAAGTAGGAGTGAGGGGGATAACGGGAATTAGAGGGAAGGAGGGTCTCGCGATACAACCAAGCTTTCTTCTGGACTGGGTTTTATGTAGATTTACTTTATTCGATTTCAATGACTTATCGCGATTGAAAAATAATCAATTGAATATTTATTCTGCATAAAATATTTTCTGTGAATCTTGCTTTAGCTATTGATTTTAATGTTTTATAAACTATAATGTTTAGTTCGATTTCACAAGCATCTTAAAATGACAATACCGCACAGTGCTCATGAACATACTTTAGCTATAATTATGTAACCTGTAGTGTTCTAGACACAAGTGAAATGTATAAAACTTCCATTCCATTGTATTAACATTACCAGTACCATCATCATCATCATCATCAGCCTTTTTTCCATGCACCGCTGATCATAGGCTTTCCTACACGAACAAGACGTCTGATCTATTGCCACTTGCATGCGACACGAACTAGCAACTGTACGGAAGGCAACAAGTATATAATAAGTAGTATAATAAAGTCTTAGATCATTAATATGTCTAGATGGAGTGTCGCCCTACAATCAAAACAAAAAAAAAACTGGCCAACATTTTCAAAGATGTGTTCGTGAATAGTGATACCAGCTACTACAGTTCTCCAATAATCATCCATTTTGATCTCCTTACACTTCAACACAAACCTTCATTATAAATAAAAACACAAATACTCATGAATTGTTACGCATTGCGTAACAATTCATGAGTATTCTATGACAGCGGGACGAATACTAAACACGGAGAAAGCATTTAGAGGCTAACAGTTGGACGCTATTTTTTTGGACGTGTTTTCTGCGCGACACTCTATCTAGACATATTATTGATCTAAGAATAAGGTAATAAAAATCACCCAAAACATTTTTAGTCTTTTTACCATTTTTTTAGAACTGTGGGATAAGAAAGTCACATCAAATTCAACACTATTCATGGATAAAGTTTGCAAGAAACAAGTAATGAGAATTTCTTATACAAAGTTTTTCATTAAAAATATAAAATTAATACCATCGACAAAGCCTTACTATCCCAACGATATATCGTACAAAGATGAGGTATGTAACAGGAAAACCGGCCCTTATCTATTCTAATTACTGGCAAATAAGGCTGTTAACGTAGGTAGCATTTATAATCTGTGCAACAAGATGTAACACGGCTTTCATTATAGTCAACTACACTATTAGGCAGTGTCCACACTATTCCCGTGAGATATTTGCCTTAATTAAAACTTGTTCCATCCGTCGTACACAAATTGATTTTCACTGGAATAGATTTAGTTAGAAATGGTTTTTAATTTGTTTCCTAGATTTGAGTAAATACTTTTAGATGTAAATCATTTTCACTGTTTATCATTGGTTGGCGAAATTCGTCATTTCGTTTCGTTCTTTACCGCAAACATTCAAAGTGAAGTAAAGTAATTTAACTTGAAGTTATTGATATCCATGCCATAGTTTAGCGAGCAAAAAGACAAGTTATGATTGACTACAAAAAATTACTTCTCCTTTTTGAAGTCGGTTTAATGTAGGCTTTAGCACCAGTACCATAATACGTATCGATTGACAACTCTTTATATAAAAATCTGTAATAGATAATGAGTTATATTAAAGTAAATACATATCACACACTGCTGAAATTATAGCCTGTCCTGTGTTTAAAAATGTCGAGAAATTTTTTAAGATGGACGGAAATTTTTATATGCGTTTTCAAAGAATAATTATTAACCCTTCTTAAAATCTGTTAAACATTAGCCAAATTGTCATTGATATTAGTATCGATAGAAAATATTTATTTTTATATAAAAGCATAATAATATTGTTCCTATCTGGGCGTGTCTAACTGGCCTCGAAACTTCTCGAAACTGCCGGAAGCATACTTATTGTTATATTTCAGTTTTGGTAGGTCAATCAATTAACTTTATATGAAAAATGAACAGGGTATTGACATATTATATTATTTTAAAATTGAAATTCTCATATTATAATAAAAAAAGGTGTGTGTGCGATTCACACACGATAGAAGTGAAAGACATGTCAAATGCTCAAATAGAAGCAAGTTTTAAACAGTGTGCAATATAGAGTCATCGCCACTTTAGAAGTCCGATAGACGCGGCGCTGCGGTCTCATAACTCAATGTTGCCAATTTCTATTGTAATGATTTTCCACCAAGTCTAGTACAAAAAAAAATAATTATAGGGCCTATGGTCAGTAGTGGACTGATTAAGACTGAGTATGATAATAATGACAAAAATAATTATAGCAGCAAAATAAAAATCTCCCTGCCAGGTTTTAGTAAAATAAGACATTTTTTGTAAATATTTCGTTCGTATTTTTTACGTATAACCGATTAGTAGAATTCATCTAAAACAAGCTTCTTCGGATGTGTTCGGCTTTTGCCAGGAGTGACGATTTTCTCAGAAGTAATTGCTGCCATTGTTACTTCCTTTGTTATTCGACCTTTTTTACGGAAACACCTGAAAATATCATTCATCTGAACAAGGTTTTAATTCTTTTACCTTGTATTTATATTCATATAAAATATCATAAGATAAATGTAGGTATAGAGTTAATGATAATATTTTAACCATAAATTAGGCAAAAATGAGTGACTCTGGCATCTCTAAAATTTACCTGTCATGGCTGTGACATTTATAAACATATTATTTAACGGGGTTAATTGTTGTTTATTTTTACTTTCTAATTCACAAAATTATTTCACTTTAATGATCATTTTACGGCCTTCACTTTTTACACCTCACTTTATATTATATGCTCCATATTTCACTTAAAACAATTTAAAATATCACAACTTCTTACTCCAGACAGACGTCAAGATGTCAATGTTGTCAAATTTAGTTCGGCCATTAGTCGCAGGACTTTAAAAGTGGCGACGACTATACATACACACCGACATTTGCTCTCTCGCTCTTTTGTATTTGTGTCTCTTACCTGTCGCTTTTTCCGTTGCATCCGGTTTGAAATCACAGCGATTCTAAAGAAGTTTCACTTCAAAAATTTGCTAAATATTACTATGTAAAAATAAATAATAAACATATAAAAAATGAAATATATGTAATGAAAATGTATTTTATGTATATTAGTAGCACGTTGGATATAAAACGAACTGACTACGATATACAATAAGTTTTGACAAAATTTTGAACCCTTACTTGGTAAATTATTTTCAGCGGTGGACAAATAAATGTCGATACTGAGTAAATTTTTCATAGCTTTAGTAACTTTAGTAATTACAACAGTAAAAAAAACAGTAGCTTTACTTATAAGAACAGAATATGATTAAAATTTTTCATAATCCCACGGGAATAAGACGCTTCCCGGGAAAAAAGTTGCCTACATTACTTACCGGGTTCGGTGCAAAATTTAATGGAGTTACCCTTTGTTTTTGACGTGATAAAAAGACTTAGACAGATATTTATAATATAAGATTTGGTTCTGACTAAAGTAAATAATTACTTAGCTTAATGAATATTTCTCTCATTCATTTCGAACTAAAATACAAACCACAAGATTCTTTTCAGCATTTCTTTTAAATCTCAAGCCAACTTGACACCTTTCGAACAGTAATATTTTATTATAATGAAACAACTTTTACGGATGCTAACGCTGTTTAGGATTTACAAGAATGAGTTCTCCAGTGACCATGGTTGCTTTAGAGTATCCGAAACGTCGGGCATATTATAAAAAACCAAATAAACCGTAGTAAAATCCGTACAGATTATTTCATTTGTGTACAGTGAAATTCGTGTAAACAAGGAAAAATAATGTTTAAATTATATTACTACTTCAGATTGCATGAAAGTAGTTTTATAAAGGTGCCTTATTTATAATAAACTTTCTTTATTTCTTTCTTGTTTATAATGAAACAACTTTTAAGGATTTTATCGCTGTTTAGTAAGTTTTTACAAGCCCGACGTTTCGGATACTTTACAGCAACCATGGTCACGGGAGGACTTTCTTTAATATTAATAATTATACTTTGAATAGTATTTTCGTGAATTACATATTTATATTAATTTCAAATGCTAATAATTCACAAATATTAAACAGGTTACATAATTTTATGATTTTGAGTTTTATTTTAAATATTATCTAAGGCAATATAAAAATATTAATGCATCATAAAAAACAGTGTAAAATAGTTTTGTTAAACATGAAATTTATGGAATGTAAATGGATATAAATACAAAATAGTTTTTTTTTAAGTGGAGACATTTTTTATAGAGCTGGGGAACGGGACATTTTGTTCAGGTAGAGGTTACATCCATAGACACCATCTACACCAGACTCCAGAGGATTATCAGGTGATTTGCCAGTATTTAATAATATGTATGCTCTTTTCTTAAAATTCCTTCATGAGTAGTAGAGTCATATCAGTTTGAAAATATGAAGAAAGGCCCTAAAAACTTATGTCCAGGAAGTAAAGAAATTTGTATTTGAATTATGGCAAAATGTACTGTTTAATATAATAATAATAATATGGCTGTGAATGTAATGGACAACTCGCACACGGCCATCTGATCCCAAACTAGGCCAAGCCTGTTCTTATGGTGACCAGACAACTGATACATTACTTATATATTTCTAAGTATATACATTTTATACAGACAGAACAATAGATCATGCTCATCACAAAAACATTTGTCCTGGGTGGGAATCGAACTCACGACCTTCTGGTTTGGCAGTCAGGGTCACTAACCACTAGACCAACAGACCAGTCAATGTTTATTTGTGTAACTTGCTAATTGTATACGACAATCGAACATTAACCACACGAATATGCATAATATTGACTACAGCGCTCGCACAGGACTTCTCAATAATTTAATATTCTAATGTTGATAGCTTCTAACGCTCTACTAAGCTTCTACTTGATTGTACATGGATTGCGTTAAAGGTAATTTGTTTAAGACTGATAATATGTATGTTTAAGTTTATCATAACACAAGGTTATGCTTTATAAAAAAATCGCTTGTCTGTAAAGTCGGTTTACTGACGATAGTTGAACGTGACAACGTCATAAGATAATACTGGTGGGCCGATTGTGCCTCTTTGTCGCTCGTTCCGCGCTCTCGTTTGCACTTCACGCCTTAAATGGAACGCCTCAGAGCGAGATAACGTAGCATGAGTCATGTTTTTTCGTGCGTGCAACCGGCTCCATCGACTTATAAGACGGTCACGTCAAAATTTTATCGCAAGACTTCTGTTCTCACATTCAATTCTGACTTTATTTTATATTCCCCCAATAAAATTTGCTACATATAAATCTAGTAGACTAGAATTGATTGGAGTCAGCAACCAGTAACCAAGTATCAATTACGCCAATTTTTTCCATTCTATATATACGTAATGAATATCGAAAATATATTTCAAATGAATAACTATTCAAGAAACAGATTCATGCATAATTTATAAATATTTTTTTCTAGTTAATTCACTACTAGGTGAATTGACGGTTATGAAAATAAAACCAATACATTTAACCAAACCAAAAGTTAATATGTTGATATGAAATAACGATTGTACTTATAGTGTGTTGACACACTGTGCTGACACGGATTTTTTTTTAGTCCTGCTGTGACAAATAGTTTATATTGTGATCATAAAAACGTAACCTAATGTAAGAATGACAGGGTCTAAGAAATAGTAATGAGACATTATGTCCTAAATAATTAAAAAAGTTTTTAGCCAAGTCTAGACGTTCCTAGATCTTCGTGTTCTAGTATCCTCGGCACGTTTGTCTTACGATCGCACTCATTAATTTACGAACAATATGCTTTCTTCAGATATCGTTAATTGGAGTATTGTAATATAACAAGTCGAATATCGAAAGGTATTGTTGAAATGGTTTGCTATTTAATATTATTTGCGCGTTGCTTTTATTCAAAACAAAACTAAATTCCGCGGTTGTTTTGGTAGTACAATATTTTTTATATAATTTTATTCATGGCAAATAAAATTTGACGGTATAATAATAATTTGGTCAATTTTAATAGTAAAATGTAATGCTGCATTTGAGTTCTATAAAAAATCTTTATTTACATAGACAGTAATTTTTAGTTATATACAGTAGTTTTTAGTTATAGACAGTTGTTTCACTATGTATTTTATTTTTAACTCGTGATAATAATTTGGCAGGAAAAATATTTTGTGACATTATTTATTTCTTTAAAAGAAAAAACATTCTTATTACTTTCTTAATCTGCTGTGAACTACCATAGAGTTACTAAAACGGTAGAAAAACATAAAAATATTTATTTGAAATGTGGCTATGTTATATTTATCAATTTAATTAAGCAAATCCCTTTTATTTAAACTATTTATATGTTATGAAGGAAATATTCAAGATTTTAAATTATAAAGTAAAAATGCTTTATAGCTTAAAATCTTGAATATTTCCTTCCACTTAAGCACAAGCTTACATCACTCCCTTAATGAGAATCAATACTAAATCCCGACTAGCGAATGGCAACTGTTACGGCTACCGAGGGATTCCCTTATAATTGCCATCTGCCTGCCCAGCTCGATCTAAGATGAAGATTTATCGATGTCCAGTCCCTTAGTGACAATTTATTTTTAGTAAATTATGTTATTACTGACACTGCGACTGATATAAGTCGGTCTAAGGTAAGCCGGTATTTGAATTAGACCTGGAACAATATTAATAAGCCTTGGATGAATTTAATTTACGTTTTTGAATTTGACCTTTTAGCAACAGATAAAATGTATGCTAATTGCATATCAGACTACTTAGTCTGCAACTGTTGTATAAAATGTCTTTTTAAGTAAAGCTTTTAAGTGCGACTACAGGGTAACTCAGATGTTTTTCTGAAGAAAGCTATTCTACGTCTGTTGTAAAATAGTAGCTTGTATGCTCAAACATACCAACCTACTTGTATGGATTGGGAGTATTTGAAATATTTTTTCTAGGGGGAGGTAACGCGTTATTCTATAATATCCAAAAACCTGTTGATGTCTTCAATATTCTGTAGTTTCTTTGAAACGAATAAGCGTATAATAATATTATATTCCTTAATAATTCACAATTTAGCCCACTATAAAATGCTTTTTATAAATTTTCTGACATTTGTGATATTCTCTAATAATCTTTATCCAGGTTATAATAAGGACGTGTATAATCCAACCTTCAATTTCTTACTCTCGATTAATTTAATGAGTAAAACTTGTTTAGGCGCGACTAGATTTTGAACTCAGATTTTTATGAAGCTTTACTTTATTTAGATGTTGACACTTTTTATACACTTAATAGGAATCGTGGGTTGATTTATTGACATCAAGAATGACGTTGACTTTTCATCAATTTGCTTCCATCTTCATCATCATCAGTCTTGTATCGTCCACTGTCACTTAAATTAATTGTGGCGAAGGATTTTCCTTATTAATAGTAATTCAACCAACCAATATGTTACTGTACTCATCAGTCATCATAGACTCCACAATATTAAAAGAGTGAAAAAAAATCATTTTAATTAATTCCGAATATAATCCCGTACCATAGCAGTAAATTAAGTAAGCGGAAGAAAGCTCATTTATTTTTGGCCGGATGCGGGGAAATTCACATCCGCGTTAAATACACAACCGGCGAGAATCGTAGGTACTCGTTTCGACTGTTTTCAGTTAAAATTTAATTTCAGCCACAAATTAATGTCTTTTTGTTATTCGCTTTCTGAATTTTAGATGACGAAATTCCGTTAATTCCCTACTTTCGGCTTAATCGGAAGGCTATTAAGAATGTATGAGATTTATGGTACTGCAGTAACCAAATATCGTAGACCCTTCCAGCAAGGTAATAATTAATAATTCATCTAATATCTATGGTTGGTTTGTTCATTTGCTCTTGCGCTTTTAGTGTTTTATTTTAAATTTATAAGAAGGGAAGATATACAGCTCAAAATGAACGGGTTGGTGAACAAATTTTTTACTGCAAAGAAGAAAAGAAAACTTCTTTAACTGCGTTGAGCAATTTTTGGCAGAAGAAAATCTTATAGGCTGCGTCACCGATACACTAAAGTAACATTATGACGTCTTTATGATAATATTTCATAACGTCATGATTCCAAACATCTGTCTTTAATAATTCTTGATTCCAATTATAAGTTTTCACTTAATATGTCGGCATTTCCTATGACTGCCATTATTTATATTTATGTAGATTGTAAAAATTCACTACTTATTAAGCATGTTCTTAACAATGCAATGTTACATTACCGTTATATACCCGTGATGACCTATGTCGAAACGTGGCCTCTAAGTTTACGACTGATCCAAAGTTTTGCCGTAGCTCAACCTGCCATGGAGCGGGCTATTCCGGGTGTTTGTTTGGCAGATAGGATTCGAATTTAAGCCCACTCAATTCACTAATGATGATTACCTTTTGTCCAGCAGTAAGAAACATAAATAATCATAAATAAATTCTTAGTACCTAATTGGAGAACAGAACAACATTTCAGCAACAATAAAATATTATTATGTCCACTTGTTGGACTCTACTCATTAACCCTCAGGCATTAATCTAGCCTTTAAGGAGGAGTTCAGTGTATATTAATAGAAGAATTACATTTATAAAGATACATCGTGTCCTTACATAACAATGAGCTAATAACCATAAATAAATTCTTATAATACGATCAGCAATAAAAGCAATGCTAAACAAAACAGCAATGTAATTAGGGAACAAAACAACATTTCAGCAACAATAACATGTGTCCACATGTTGGACTCTATTCATTAACCCTCAGGCACCGTATCGCACATCTAAAATACGCTCAGCCAATTAAAGTTGACCCCGTGCTTCGTTCCGCTACTGCACTCTTAATCAGAGTAGATAGTTAATTAATGCGATTCGCTTTTATTTTACTTCGCCAAATTGGACGTTACGCAAGTACATTGTGGCTCAGTACGGTTAATTAATATTTTAAGATGACAATCGTGTCCTGTAAATATTTCTTTAAACTCTTTCTTATTTTACAACAAGCGAAATTTTTAACCAAAATGACAGTGAAACATATTATGTAAATAATATGAAATGGTAATATTATGTTAATGTACAGTAAGGACCTGGATTCGCTTATGATAATAATAATAATATGATACATCTGATTAATAATTATTGTCGTTAATAATTAGTTCGTCATGATCGTAGAAAAATGTCGGTTTTGACAAAAATGCAAAATTCACTTTTTAACATATTTGGATTCTAAATTGTCTAAATATTATTACTACATCAACAAAAAAAAAAATATGTACTTTGGATTATGAATTAATGAGTCGGTATAGTGACGGATTTGATAGGCGCTCATTGTAAAATGTCGGTACGATATAACCGACATTGTACGGCTCTCGCGGGCACCTCCTAACCCTGACGAATCCGCACAACCGCCACTACTCGACGGAATTGACAGCGTTATGCATAGATTTAATTTTTCTTAAACAAATACACATATTTATGTCTTTGTTTACTATTTCTTTTTATCCATACGTATTTTTTTATAAATACCGGTAAAATGTGTTTCAATGAAATCGGGACGAACATTTTATATAAAACTTGTGTAAGAAATTTATTAAAATTCACGAAATTCCTATTTATCTCATGTTGAGTGCACTGATGAGGAAGACTGCATACTAGGTACTCCAGGTAAGTTGACGATTTGAATATAAATATTTCATTACATTTAATTTTTGCAGATATACAAAATTTTGAAGAGTGATTTATAATAACGTCGGTTCTGAAAATCCGCCGGCTTTCTATGGAGTATTATAAGTCAATTTCAAGTTTAGTTAACAGTTGATTTAATATTATATTCAGCAAAATCTTAATTTTTGAGTTGCATTTTACTTTACAACATTTTTCTATGTAAACTATAGTGACGCATAATTATAACCGACGGTGCTCTGTGGAGATGATTCTTTGAGAAACGGTCGCATCTGATTATCCCACTTTTTTCTTTGAACTAAATTCAGAATCCGCCTATTTTCTATTGAAAAACTATGATTATTTCTTAATATTTAATTTATATTTTTATGCAAAATAATGTAATCTGAATAGTAATTTACTTCTGTAAAAGAAAAAAAAGCTATTTTATGTATATTAACGAATCTTTCTTCTTTGACTGTATATCATAATACGGTTTTCAGTATACGTTGACCGGCTCTATTAAAAATATGATAATATATTCAAATGTACTGATATGTTTTCAGAGTGCTGTTCTCCATTACCTCCAGATCCATGCAACGTTACAGAAAAGATAAGGGCTATTTATGAAGACGTTTTGTCTGACAATGTTAGCGAAACCATGAAATCAACTGTTGAATGTAATGAAAATATGAATCTGAATTACATGTCTTGTGCAAGAACAGATGATTATTTTAAGGCCGCTTTTCTATACTTTTCTATACTATATTCTATATTATACGTCCTACAGATCAGAATGTTGTCATGTCCTACTTAAATGACAGTTTTAATCGTTCCGATTCAACAAAGAATCGTCTGAACTCAATAACTATTCATAGAGGTACATAATATTCTAATCTTAGACAATAACACAACATAGTTAACTTCCTTATTTAAGTTTAAGCTTACATCTACCCAAAAATAATGTGATTATTAACACCGTTTTAAACGAACACAAGAGACCTATGCCTGAAGAGCTAAGAGAACAGTACGCAAACCATTTGAATCGGAGAATAGCTTTAAAGTAGAATGATCAAAATGATGCTATTAATTCTAAAAGACAAATTGTTTGTGCGACCTTTAGATTTATTTAGATAAGCTGTAACTATTTATGTTATAATTTTACTTTATACGATATGGGCTGCAAACATAGCCTTGTTCTTTTCTATTGAAGGGTTCGAAAGAAATACGGTCCCGGTCAGAGAATTGCGCTGGTCAGAATTGAAATCGAATAGTATTTAATATATACCTATACTTAACAGCAAAAGAATATTACATAGGTACCTATATTTAGATAGATTCCTTAAAAATTAGGAGATTAAAGGAACAAGTTGGAATCAGTCTATGTATCATAATCAGCTGCTGAATGGAAGGTAATTATGCATTTGACGATACTTTCGCCATATGTATAATTATCTTAATATAGTGGTAGTTCAGGTCTTTGTGGTTTACAGGCATATTATAATATCATTGTGTAGTTGGAACTCAGAATAATAAAATACATTTTTCAGAGGAATCAATTACTCTTATGATTCGAATGGAGACTTGAAATAATTATGTTATGTAATAGCTGCGTAGTTGTCAATATTTTGATTTCCGAAGTTGTGAATTTTTAGAATTATTGTTTTATTTTTAAATGTTTTATTACCTGCTGTATAATAATATAAGTATTAATTAATTATTATTGAGATACAATTATTTGCTGTTAACACCCTCACAAATAAGCACAGCACTAATGCTGTGAGGATGTGTGACGGTGTGTTGTGTTTTAGATTAGTAAAAATGTGATTAATATACAAGATAAGTAATCAGGTCCAAATATAGTCAACATCTTCTTCATGGTCTATCATCGTCGTCATCATCAGCCATTGTCCCTACACTGGTGAAAATAGGTCTCAATTTACACTAAGACAACCGATCTCTTGCTACTCGCATCTAATACGGACTGGCCACTGCACGGAGGTCCTCACTCCACCTGGTTACTGGGCGCCCAATATTTCATCTACCTAAACATGGCCCCCACATTGAGCTATGGCAAAATTACGGACTAGTCACAAAGAGACCATCACGGGATTAAAAAATATAACTCTGTGTAGTACAATACATTACAGTACTGTTTTCACCCCCGATAGCTTAGCACCTAATAAGTCTAGGTTACCTAAGAATGTCATAACCGATCCTGTTGATAAAATCACAGAACTGTTAAAGCGCGACGCTGAAGCGCGACGTAAGCTACAACACACACTCAGACATAACACAGCCGGTGTTAGGCACACATTCACACCGCATGGGCCCCGGGGTCGTATGCGACGTCGAACCCTACACTCCGTTGACCAGTTGATCCGGATCAACCGCGACAGCATAGGCTCAGATCAGCTACGAGTCGACACCAATATAGACCGTGTAATCACCGATAGCACTCTGCTATCGGCAGCTTGCTCGGGTCCCGCGCTTGACCCGCCTCCCCCGCTACCGGGGGAGGGGAGGGCCGGCCCTCACGATAGGTTTCTAACGTCACCCGTTCCAAACCAGTCGACCGTAGCTTACCAAGTTAGGTACAAACCCGACGCCATGAACATGGCGGGGGGCAACCCCCCAAATTTTTAACGTCATAGGATGATCCAACCGGATCACCCCATTTCCGATGACGCATAACGGTCACTAGGACCATTAGCATAGATCCAACCGAAAAAAAAAAAAAAAAAAAAAAAAAGTACTGTTTTATAATAATAAATATAAATATATTAATATCTTACCTAGTTTGAAATTTAATGTTTATTATGATGTTTAATTTAAAAAATTATAACCTAATAGGCTATGTTTTATATACATACTAAATACCACTACTACCTGTTTTTAGTGTACCTATATTTAAGAAATTATTATTTTGTATTTGTCCTTTTTTTATTTTACTGGAGCAAAATAAAGTGTTTTATTATTATTATTACTACTACTGCCAACCCCCAATCTATTATATCAACCTACCTATGTAATAGATACAATATCTACTTAAACATAGTCAAAATAAATATGACAGACATCATATCCGCCAAAATATTACTCGGTAAGTCGATAGAAAAACATCGGAAAACATAATCCGACATTCTTTGAACTATAACTTAACGTAGAATCGTGTCGGATAGTGGCACGCGACTGTGTATGCTCCCAAGAAAAGTGAGGGTTGTGATTTTCCTGAAAAACTATCTAATAATAAGTTGTTATTTTAATACAGTTCCAAAGGAAACTCGAATTTTATCCTAAATGCCAATTTTCATTATTATAGACTCAAACCGTAAAAAGTTATGTTAAAAAAACTAGCATAAGATTTTGAAATGGCTGCCCTGTAAAGTTTGCAATATGTCAGAACCGACACTTTTCTACGACTATGACGAGTTGTTTGCAGCATTAGCAATTGCAATTATAAAAAATAAACCTACTGAAACTAAATTTAGAACACATTGTCAGAACGCCACGAAACAAAAAAAGATGGCTGCCACGAGCTGACAAGCAAATAAAACATCTAAGTAATAATGAAATTCATGAGAAAAGATGGCGTTTAATAAAACAACGAGTTTGTTGTGCCGTTTTCCGTCACGGCGTCAATATTAATTTTACTGTCAAAGCACGACAGAAGATATTTCAAATTACAAAAAACAAAACAAATGAATATATAGAGTCCACGGCCATGTTTAAAGGTTGGTGCAATATGTGAGTAAAAGTCATGTAAAAGTCTTGCTGAAACAAAAGTGTAAATACTATTTTTAAAGCTAATAATTTCTAAGCTGTTAGTTCTTAGATAACAATTACGCAAGTTCTTATCTTGGTCAGGTTGGCTTTAATTAAAGAATAATTAGGCTTCGGGGGCTAAGTCCTGTGTTTCCTCAGATAGCGTTTGTGCTTGTTCCGACGATTTGATTACAGCTATTTGCTTTATCTCATTAACTTTAATTGAATTTTTAAAGCACAGGCGTTGTTTGCTTTTTTAATTACTTTTTTACTCGCATAACAAAGGTTGGAAATAATACTATATAGAACACTACATTTATTGTTTGCTTCTTATTATTGGTTTAAATTTTGATTGACCTTCATTTTGGGACTTAAAACATTTCTAAAATGCAGTGTATTTAAATAATTTAATAATAAAAATATTGAATTATACCTAATACATAAAAAATGGGATATCATACGTAAATGATTAATTCCTAAATATGAAGTACTTTTATGGATTACATCGCGGATTATTAAACATACAATACAATATAATAATATTGATATGTACATATATAACAATATTGTACTCTAATATTACCTACCTGGTCTTTCCGTGACCACGTTCATTGTAATTTATCTATCCAAAATATTTAAGTAAGTATCCAAAACAAGTTTTTTTTTTGCCAAAATCTTTTGCTTGCTGGATTATAATATTCCGAATAACTAAGCATATTCGTACAGTTTAAGTATTTTTGTAAATGTAATTAACGGTAAAGAAGCTACGACAGATTCAAAATGTAATATATTATTTTACACAAAATTCACGTAAAAAATTATAATATTGAAAAAATACCAATAACTTAAAAAAAACCTCCCTAAATTCTTGTTTACCCGAATTTCCCTCAGTATAAAGAAACGACTTTGACGGATTTTATCTCGGCTTATTAAGCTTTTTACATGCACGTTTCGGATACTTTACAGCAACCGTGGTCATAGTAGGACCATGCACGAGTTCTCCCGTAAAAGTTATTTAAATATAATAAGCCTCTCTAGTCTCTATATTAAAACGTATCGATAATTTTCTATTTTTTACAGATTGATACTCATATTATGCGTAACAAACAAAATTCGTTTACGTTCATACACTTGACTATAGTTTCTTAAAAAGTCCTTTGTTCTAATGTATGTTTTATCATAAAATACTATTGTATTGTTGTGAAAATACTAGGCGAGTGATGTTAATATATTTTTAATTGCGAGCAAAAGGCTTTCTGTTTCACGTCAAGAGCCCTACAGAATGCAATATTTCGAGCGAACTAGTCACGCTGTCACTCAAACGTTCGATCACATGCGATACAATTTCACGTATATTTAAATGAATTTTACTGCTATATTGTTTTTAGGTTGTTAGTCCTAGTCCTAGTGTTTCACCGTGTCTAGACATGGATGGATAATGCTGCATGTATATCAAAATGTTAATGGTTGAAGTACAAAAGATGAAGATAGGCCATGATTAATTACAAACCGGGGTGATACCTCTAATTCACATGTTACCAGTAGAAAGTGACAGTTAAGCTGTCGCATTTTATGCAGTTTGTGAGCTTCCAGTGGCCCATTTGATTTAAAAAGTGGCAACATTTTACTGGTCGCAATGATTATACGAATTATTAAGGCCGGCAACACGCCTGCGAATCCTTTGGAGCTTGCGTCTATGGATGTACCACTGATGAACCGACTATCTGTTGGTTCTTTTATATGAAAATGCAATCTTCTGCGTATAGTAAGATAGCTGGCAGTGAGAGCTCAGTCGAAGGGATAATGAAGATACACGTCATTATCATTACCAGCTATGCTAAATCTAGCAGCAAGCTTTTCTTAAAGACTATTATAAAAACTCTTTCTACTTCCACCTTCTTACATTTTGTTAGAAGGTGGGTGTCTCGAGTCATCTATATATCCCACACCATCATTACAATAATTTGTGTGTAAGGAATATTTTCATAGAGTTGTTATTTAAAGTTGGACACCAATAGACTTATAGTTCATCAAAAAGATCCTTGTTGTACCTACATAAATATGGGTTGTAGAAATGTGATGTTGAAAAAATATTATATCGATCATCAGTTAATCAAAGTAAAAAATAAATAAATAAAGATATAAAACAAATATTCCTTGAAATATTGACTCATTAATAATTTACGCGAATTTCCAGCTGCAAAATATTTGTCGGTATCAAGCTATCTTTTCCGACTTTAAAATATTTAATTTATATCCGTGTGTTTCAACAGCTGTTTCAGGTGAACTATTTCATAATTTTAAAAGTATTATCACTATAGTCGAATATTAATAAGTAGCTTGAGATATTGTCTACCTTTCTATATTCACTTATTTAATGCAGAGAACGGAAAAAATGTTACTAGTAGAGTTACTTAGGGTTTGTACGAGTACTTAGGGTTTGTACAGATTAACTCAAACCTTCTTAGAAAACCCGCCTTTCAAAGCAAGAGTGACGTTGACAAACACAAGTGTAGGAGGATGCAAAAGGATCTGATAATGGTGGATGAGATGCAGTGTACCAAAAGGTAGAGGAAATGTTTATATTAGTCTTTACTCGACCACTTACAATTGAAAAACAAATAACAAAAAACAAAGTAGAGAAGGTTAAGGACAATAAGTCTCGGCTCGTTTGAATTTTTTGATGCTCTAAAAATAGTCCACTCTCGATCGTGTATCCTAACACGCAAAACATTATGTGATATATAGTAACATCCGTTAATATATTTTAATATCTCGCATGGGTGACTGCAGGAGGGGACTGTAACAATATTATAGGTCTAGCAGCCGTGGGGTCTGTCACTCAATTGGATCGTTATTGCAACGTGCCTGCAATCACTGATCAATTCGTGTTTGAGTTACCATAGACTAACGTTTATTTTACTTTGGTATATTGGCTTTGACTGTAGTTGCTGTAAATCAATAAAATCGTGCCAATACCTACACAAAACTTTAAACTATTAACTTTTTGCAATTCAACTATCAATTGCTCTTTAAAAATGACAAGAAGAATAGTATTATTATATTATAGAGGAATCTTTTTACTACCTTATGTACAAACACCTGTTGTCATAGATTGATATAGTTTATTATGATAGCCTAGAAAGAAAGCCTAGCCGAGAAATACTGCAATCTTTTCTTTATTATTGATACAATACATTATGTTCTTGGAAAAAAAATCATCAAAATTGTATGAGCAATTAAGGTGTGAGAGCGTAACAAACGAAGAAATCACTTACGTACTTGTTTACATTAATTTCAGCGGGTATTGTAAATTATACCTAAAATCTTAAATTCAAAGTCCGTTATCCAAAATCCAAAAAATCCAAATTCGGTTAACTCCTTTTCTAGGACTCCGCTGGTCAGGCTTAAAATCAAATCTCTCAAGTCAAGTGCGAGGATAGCCTCTAACTAGTCTGGACGCGTGTGTGAAATCATCCCAGCTCTTGTGCTCTTGCTTTTCATCTCTCAATAAAAAAGTTAAAAAAATATATTTTTACTAACGAAAAAAAACCAGACTTTCATTCCCCTGTGACCCGCCTAATGGCTAAGTATTGTTACATATATTTCGTTGGCGTTAATTGGAGAGGGATTTAAAATTGTCACACTGAGTGTCCCTTTTAATTATTATGAGCACAATATCAGCTAAGGGCCGTTTACCATTACGCTATTGCCAATAAGCATTGCTAATATAAAAATAAAAAAACTACGTTTAACAAAAACCGACTTCAAAAACTAAAAAGTACAAAATAACTTAATAAAGATTTATACTATTTAAAATTTCATGTACACCAAGTATTGAGTAGATGTCTGTGTAGGCCATCTTTGTTTTGGCTGGTACCGACTCCAAAAATACCTAAATTTGGAAAAAAGCCTTTATCAATAAAGGCAAGATGACCAGTTCCCCGTAACTCAGGTCAAACTGAGACTGGGTAGAAAGTCAGCTCTTCATATTTCGACTTCGACTGACTCGTCACTCATTCTGTTATTATGATAAAACATGTTAATCTTATTTATATGTATTGCTGCCCAATATTATATAAATTAAAAACATTTACTTGACTTCTTCCTTGAAATATTATCGAGATCATATTATACTTTGAAATCGGTAACTATCGCACAACTTCTTGACTACAAAATAAAATATAAGAACTCTGCACAAAGTTTTATAAACGGTATCGCAAGTTTTTCGCATTAAAAACCAATTTAAAACATGTCAGTAGCTGGAAGATTTTTATTTTATATTATACTTTTTTAACGATGCCTCGTTATAATGTTTCAATGAGTGGTGAAATAGTGACCTATTTCTATTAAATATTCAATGACGTTCATAGGTATTAATGATATTTTATCACGCTGAATGAATTCGCGAACTTATGACTACTAATAATAAGACAAAAAATCATATTTATCTACATCTACATCTACACTTCTACATTAATATTACAAAGAGGAAAACTTTGTTTGTTTGGTTGTAATGAATAGGCTCAAAAAGTACTGGACCGATTTCAAAAATTCTTTTACCATTCGAAAGCTACATTATCCACGAGTAACATAGGCTAAATTTTATTCTGATAAAAAAAAGGGTTCCGTAAGACATTTTGGTTTTTCGGACACAAGGTGTAGAAAATGTTATTTCGCATACTAAGATACTGTTGTAAATCTTAGTTAACGCAGGCGAAGCTACGGGCAACAGCTAGTTATTAAATAAAAGCTAAGCCCGACAAACGCTGTCCAACCCATCAAAATTTTATTTTTTTAGTGTCATCCTCGTTTTTTATACAAACCTTGTCTATCTGTGTATATGTATCTATAATATGTATATGTATATAGTTTATAGTAGTTCTGGGGGCCTAGCCAAAATGCTATTAAGAAAGCGTTAGCGAAGTTCGAAATGATAAAATGTATAGGATGGACCACGCAGCGCGGCCTTATGTCAATCACATACATTTTATAATTTTCGAACTACGCTTACGCTTTCTTAATGTCATTTTGGGCTAGGCCCCTTGAAGTTATATGCCTAGGTACATACGTTTCATCGATTCTTTTAATGTACTTATAGAGATTTTACCTTAGAAATATTAAGAATTATATATGTGGCTTTAACAGATCACACTTTGAAATCGCATTATGCACACGCTGAATAAAATTTGTTCATAAGTTTAAAATAAAAGTAAACCTTGATTGCAATCCTAAATACACAATATAATATTATGATACATTCCTAGTTTATTTTCTTAGTTGTTAATCAAGGATTATATTTTTACTCGAGTCTTACTACTATATTTACTATAGGTGTTTGCATAAACCTTTCCTCTAAATTGGGCTAAAGCCTTGGACAGACTTTGGCAACAAACATTGTGCAACAGACTACCAATATAACTTTACCTTTATTTTATCGCAGAACACCCTTGTGCATCGTATGCGTTATTTGAATGTATAATCCACAAGCTCGCGCGTGCCAAGGATTTTCGAGATTAAATATATGCATGTTATAACATACATACATATTCTGTATAGCAAAATACGATGACAATATTGAAAAATTATACACTATAAGTAACATTATTATCATCATAATAATTGTCAATCGTCAGGCTTATCTTAGTCCAATAAACGGTAAGACAGTTAATCTATTTTTTCTATTTAATGCCGGGAAACGCGCTTAGGCATCCCGCGGGGGAGTGGGTCTCCCCAGGGTATGTAGGACCCGTTGCGCCCAAAAGCTGGTAAGTGGACGCAGTTCTACCCACTAAAACTTGGCGTGTGCCACCAATGCTGCCTTTGGTGAAGTGCCTAGGATCTACAAGCAACAGGGCACCTCAGGGGGACCGACGCCACCTCCACAGATTGATTGCTCCGCACCACAGAACAACCCCTCCCAACGTACTCGGGACAGTACAATGAGACGAGGTTCCCGTCCTCGCCCCTTGCCCCCTGTTCTTTGCCCCCTCTTCTTATAAGAGCACCCTCGGCTCTATTCGCTTCGCCCAAGGTGTTGGGGTCACCCTGTGCTACTGAGCCCCACCGCCACGACAAGGCCTGAACCGTGGTGAGGAAGACAGTTGATCCCGCACCACTCGCATTTAACATTATTATTATCATCATCATCAGTCTTTATACGTCCACTGCTGCACATAATCCTACCTTGATGAACGCCAAGACGACCGGATGTGGGGCTATAATTGACCGAGGCTCTGGCCCAGTGCGGGGTGGTACTACACTTCATTGGTGAGCGAGCGATGGTCTTGTATTTAAATTTTATTTTTTTATCATAAGCTCATGATTATTTTAATTATTTTGTATTATTTTGTAGGCCATTTTTCACCTATATCAGTAGTTTACTTCTTTTGAAAATAACTACGTTGTGCTTTGGATTATAGATTTGATTGAAGGCAGTTCAATTTTCTCACAACGACAACTGTCTTATATATCATGGCCACACTATACAGTCTAGCACAAGAGAAACTAATTTTGAGTGGACACACAAAGTTTACATAACATCCTAGGTCAATATAAAGAACAATAGAATGATAAACTATACAATCATGTTTAACTATACTATACACACGCAAAGACATTCTGCCTTCAATATAACCTTAATACTATATGCAACAATGTTATTTGTGAAAGAAATAAACTGCTGCTACAGGTAGAATCACTAACAAAATAACGCATAAATTTGTAAAAACAAGTACCTAGAGTTGATGCGACGACTAATAGAGACGCGCGATGGTTCGAGCCTGACTCCTTGTGGTGCCTTGAAATGGGTTTTTTTTGTAAATTTCTAAGTTCACCCTAATTGATGAACTACTTTCTTTCCTATTTCAACATGTCTACTTGGATTGAAGAAGTTTCATGTATGTGATAATCCATATTTAACAAATTAAGTGACAACAATTGTTTATTGAAATGGCCTTTTGATAGTCAGCGGTCAGATGAACGTTGATAATGATAATGATGAAACTTGTAAATTTACGGAAACACGAATGAAGACGCAAGCAACAACTAGTGATAAACTTAGTAAATCTACGTAACTGTTGGCGTAACACAAATCAAAGTTCTCCCAGATACCAAAAGACGGTCCCAGACCAATTTGACTTACAAGTTAATTATCAAAGAGGAATAATATTATTTGTATTGAATCACATCTTGCGTTTCCTAACTAATGACCTTAATAACATCGATGTGAGTTTGTCTTGGGTCTAATCCTTGGAAATAATAATCCGTTCGAACTTAGAATCATCATCATCATCAGACTTAATCACTGCTGAACATAGGCCTCCTTCAATAAACGCCAAGAAGGCTGATCCCTTGCCGACCCTTGACCCTAATATGTATACCGCCGGGCACGCGTTTCCTCATCGAAATCACAGCATATTTAGGCCAAAAAATTTTTAATTTAAAACATATAGCTTTCTGAACAATCCGCAATTGCTTCGTAGATTATTACAATGAAACAATTTTTACGGATTTTATCGCGGCTTTTATCGGGAGGACTAAGTTATTTGAAGCTTCGAATAATAATAATAATTTAAAATTAAAGTATTATATGATTGAAATTCGCGTGAACATAAGAACATATATGTTTCATATAGTTTTGTCAAAGTAACGAATCAGTAAAAAAAAATAAGGTGAACCATACAATAAAACACTTGCCTATTTCTATTCCATTAAGCTGTAGCGGAGTAACAATCCACGGAAACGGGAGGCACTCAGAAAAGTCCGTCCCAACACCGAGTCCGTGAACATTCTTTTCTCAATCGACTGACTTCCATGAATACTAATGTCGAAGAAGAAACATTTACAAATGGAACTGACGGCATTAATTTTATTTCTCTTTGCTATTTAAATCTAACTATCTGACAAATTTTATTCATGGAGCAGTTTTTAGCGTGAAAATACTATAAAATATTATTCATACGAGGTCGCCTTACAACTATGCATAATTTAGACGTGACACGGTTACTGGGACAAATGGTGTGACAGATCGACGGAAGGACATACACCGTAAATTTCGCGTAAAATATTTTAGTAAAAGTGTACTTAAAATAAATTTAAATTTATACTTATTCGATACGCCAAAGTGTTAGTGAATACTAGTTGGGTTTTAAGCATATTTTTGAGGGAGAATTATAATTAAATAAAAATAAAAATTATAGACTATTTATTAAAGATATAAGAAGATAACAGATATTTTATGTAATTAGTGATTAATGTAATTAGCGAAAGTGTGCGACGATCGACCAGCGGTGGGCGGACTCGGCCCCTTATGCTAGAGATTCTGGGTTCGATCCTGACCCTTCCGTGTGTGCCTTGAAATGGGTTTTTCTAAATGTCTAAGTGCACCTTAAACACGAGACCATCGTTCGCTCACTGGTGAAGGCAAACATCGTGAGGAAACCTGCATGCCTGATGAGATTAAAAGTCTTTGAAGTTATGTGAAGTTCACCAGCCCACATTGGGCTAGCGCATCGGTGAACTATGGCCCCTTACCTTCCTTGCCTGATTCCGAGAAGGATACCCGTGCCCAGCAGTGGGACATAATATAAGGTTTGAATACTTTACTAGTGATTAATTACTACTAAATAGTGCCAGTGCCTTTTAAGCTATTGCATAGCTTCTATCGCGGGCCTTGAGCGCGGGGACCGAGTACAGAAATTCCGTAACGAAAATAAATCATAACGCTCCCCACTCCGACGGGCACGGAGGTGTGGCCGAAAAGAAACGACGTTAGACGATGCATGCATCGTCTAACGTCGTTTCTTTTCGGCAGTCTTCGACACGGTGTTTGTGTGCTTGCAACTAGACGTATTGTACGACACTACGAAGCTCGCACGAATAACAATAAAATATAACACATGTATTGTAAAATAATAAAAATATTTTAAACAATATTAGTTAATATTGTTTAAAATATTTATATTTTTTTATTTATTTAATAAAGGAAAAAAAAAATGTTTTCTTATCGGTCACCACGCTCAAAAAGTGTAACTTGAATTAATATCAAAGAAAAAGAAATACTGCATTAATAATTAAAATAAATAAATAATTATAATTGCATAAGTTGATACAAAATGCTATGCAATAGCATTACCGCGGCAGTCCCCGAGTGCCACGCGTCTTTTTTTTAACCAGTTCTCCTCAGTGGAATGGCCTTAGATCTGGAGGTAGATTCAAATGACTCTTAATATAGTTTGATATACAAAATAGAAATATTTGACAGTCAAACTATCTTGAGTTACGAATGTATCAAACATTGGTAGGCAGGATTAGAAAAGAAGGCTAAAACCAACCAAGGGGTTCTACCACAAGGAAACCCTTTTACCTTTCCCCCCTTACCGTAAGTATAACATTTAGGTAACCACAACATTCAAAACGTTGTAAGTACGGCGTACATCATCACTTATTAACTTGATCTTGCCATTGTAGTTAATACCTTGAATGTACGAAAGCTTCTATTATACTTATTCTATTATTCTTAGCTTTAGCTTCTATTATTCTATTATTCTTAATACCTACAACTATATGATTATAAGAACATTGTTGATAAAATAAAGTTAATCATATCTAGTGTAAATATTCCAATATAAAACAAAAGACTTATGTGGAGCGACGATGGTCCAGTGAGCCTCTAGTGCGAGAGGTTTCGGGTTCGATTCTGACCTCCGTCTGCCTTGAAGTAGATGTTTTTTTCAAATTTCTAAATGCACGCAAATATCGCGAGTGAACCTGTATGCCTGACGAGGTTGAAAGTCTTTGAAGGTATGGAAGTTCCAACCAACCAACCAACCCGCTTTAGGTCAGCGCATCGCTGAACTATGATCCATTAACCCTCCTCGCCTTATTCCGAGGAGGAGACCCGTGCCCAGCAGTGGGACATATGGGTTGATTTTAACTGTCTTATAAACAAAAAACTTGTTTATATTCACGAAACATGTTAACACCATGTTCAATAGAAATTTCAACAAAGAACTTTATTTTCAAAATGAATCGAAAAAATGTTGTAAGCTCGGTAGATTTATATTTCAGAACACATTAAAACTTTGCACGCCACCTTAATAGTGACGCAACTTTCACCAGTCGTTAAACAAATGCTGTGAGGCGCGAAGAGGAAAAAATATCAATCCTAATGCCATTTCACGCTTGGCCACCAACCTGACAATAATGCAAATAGAGGGTCCGAATTTGTATTTTACAACGTCCTACATAATATTATTTTATTTTGCTTTATGAAATAAGTGTATGAATTTTATGAATTGATTATGATGGATAATTATCTTACGAATCCTCAATGGGATTTTTGTACGTTAAAACAAAGTCTCGGTTGGTCATTAACCAGTTGGGAAGACGATCTCCATGCAGTGGCCGATCCGTGTGGCAAGTGGCAAGGGATCCGTCGTCTTGGCATTCACTAAGGGAGACCTAAGTACTGTATTGGATGGTGATCATGGAAACAAAGTACCTACCTAAAAATTAAATAAAGAAATAAAAAGGGCTTTCACCACAACTGAAGTGTATGTTCGACTGAAGACAAGGTCACAAAGACAAAGTTCGAAGACAAGGTCTGGGAAGGACCTAAGGGCTTAGACAAAGTAACATTAAAAAACGATAATGAAGTTTGAAATAGAGGCGAGAATATAATGTATTTGACTGACTTAAGTCGCGCCAAATCACGTGGTAAATCATTATCGTAACAAAATCACAAACTGTCTATTAGTAATTATCGATCGGTATTGTCAATATCTTATTGCCTAGGAAATTGTCATTGATAACTCAGAGACGATGACGAATTTCGGTACCTTTTGTCTACGAAACGACTTTACTTTGTCTAAGCTCTCTGTTCTCTTCATCTTAACAACAAGTAGTAGTGCTACGATGCTTTGTAATCAAATTGGGCCAGTCCACCCTGAATGATGCTGAATGATGCAGCTATGCTGTCTCGTTAGGTACGGTTTGTAAGTTTTGTGGCCCAATTAAGGGAAAAGGGAAAAGTAGGACAACACATTTAGATAACCTTTGGTTGTATGGATGAGTATCTGTAGTCTATAGTCGCCAAAATGCATTTCGTTATGCTTTAAAAAAAAGGAGTGTAATACATGTCATAGCTTAACAGGTTTAACTGGCTTAGCACAAGCATAATGTCTTTCGGCAATGACGCCATTCAAGTTGACTATGATTATGATCATCGATGACCACGTGTCCTACCCGGTTTGCAGATCATGATAAATATAATCAAATATTCGAATAAATAAAATCAGGTCAAAAACAGTGACGTTAAATTCGAGCTGATAATGATTCCGCAATCATTTCTAAATGGAACTACCCCGAAATTTACACCGAAAATAAAGCGGGTGGCTGAAATAATTCCAAGCATATTATTTTAAACACGTGTCTCAGAATTTCGCTTACCAAGTTAATATTTACAAACGCTCGCTTGCGCAGTCGCTAAATTATCTCGGAGATGCAACACAGAAACGTGGCAGAATTAAGCCCAATTTCCATGCAGAAAATTCTATGAAAATGCACAAGGGAAAATGTTGTTCTTATAATTGGACATGTGCACCTTAGTCGTGCGTGGCATTTCCATGGGACTAAATTTGCATATAAATAAGCGTCTACCCTGAAATCCGCACCAAAGGGCGACCTGATACTTTACATTTTTATGACTGAAATCCAATTATCACAAGCAATTATCGAGTCAGCTAGATGGAACTTGAACTCAAAAAAAAAATTGAGAGAAAATGGCGACGTATAATTTGGTATTTTTGATTTTTACATATTTTATCTCTGTGATCGAGTTTAGATAGAGACTTATTAAAATTCTGGGAGGTATGCTTTTAATTGCCATGCTGAGTAGGCATGATAGTAGGCGGATTAGCAATATAGCAGATGATGATGGATTCTTCTTTGAAGGAGGCCTATGTTCGGCAGTGGACAAAAAGGCTGACGATGATGATGATAACGAAAAAACTAATTTTTATATCTATTTTTAAATCAATGCTAATGCTAAAATTAATATTATAATAAATACCGATTTTTAGCAGTTAGCATTGCAACATGCGATCATCCTATACAAAAAATGCGTGCGGTGTGTACGATGTGGACGCTTACAACAACAAGTGTGCTAAATACATTTATTTTATTTATTTATTTAATAATTTATGTACACTAAGAAACATATACAGCGAAATAGTGATGACAACCACTGGTACAAAGGTACTACTTATTCCATAAATGGAATTTCTTCCAGTAGTCCTACTACAGGAGAATTTAATAAACAATACAAAATCAGTGTGCACATAGCAACCAAATAAATACTCTAAATACAATAGAAATAAAAATAAATACACAGGTATTAAATAAACATACTTATCACATACACACATGTACATACATACATACACATACATATATACACATATATTTATATATATACCTATTTATATAAATGCAAATACATACCTACAAGAATAAAAGAATAATAATGAGATACACTCAATTAGTAACATAATTATTATAGATATGGATATAATTCAGTTCAGCTCTACATTAAATTTGACTTAAATAATATTCTTTTAATTTTTTCTTAAAAAGTGACAACGTCCTGCAATCCCGAATTTCATAAGGACATCATACATTCAGGCTTTCAAGAGCATGCTAAATCCTGCCTTGGGATATAACACATTGGAAACCTGACTTAATTGTCATCATTAATTTAAAGCTATTTCAAAGCGTGGCAATAAATTTTAAATTGAAAACGTTAAGCTCGAACCTTAGTCCCCAATGGTCAATATAAGCCAGCTAGCATACCATTGAGTTGAGATCAATGAAACAACCAACAAACGGCATCGACTCAAATCCCCGAAGCTGCACACAGTACCGCAACACATATATCTTGGCTCCTGTACACATATAATCTAGTGATACATTGGACTGTATGCTCACGCCCTCGCATTTAGGCGATGAGTGGTCTAAACGAGCGCACTTAGCGATCTTATAAAAAAAATGCATCAATAGAAATGAAATGTAAAAACAAATAAAATTTGTGAAGCCTAAATTATCAACATCATCAACCTTTATAAACACATAAATGAGTTGCCTCCCTTGTTCCAGGTGAACTAGTTTGTAGTCATAAGCGACGTCTGTCAGTTTGCCTTCCCAACTAATATCAAAAATAATAAATGTACTGTTTACTTTATCGTTAAGTCCTATATTACCATTAAAATTTGACGGCTCGTAGGATAACCCTTAGTCTTAGGTTCAGATACGGTTCGGCGTCCGATGGCTTTGGTACTCTTTAAAACCTTCAGTCTTATGCCATCTCTAGATGTCTCCTGTCGTCAGGTCAACTAACAGCTTGTAATCCTTAGAACATATCCCAATTTCTTATTTCTATTTTCCATCAATATAAATGTATATTTTGCCCAATTTACATCAATTGCAACTACCTTTACATTTTGTGCTAATCGGTTTGGAAAAATAGGTAAGCCACCTCATGATGAGCAGTCAGCGCCATTCATCACCGGGACAATCTAAAAGATGCCATTTTTGATCTCCAACAAACAGAAAATCAGTTTCACGGAAAAATTAAGTAGTATCAGTAATATTGTATACTTCTGCGCGGCACAAGCGCCTTCCGCCTGTAACTTGATAGGTTTCGAAAAAATTTGCAATAAAATTTATTTGCTTTTACTGTTATCGCCGTAATGTTATAAATTAAAAAGTTCGTATGGCTGTATGGTAGAGCGATGTAGCGTCGCGCCGGACACCGCAAGGCTGACGTGGCGTGTGACGACCTATAGGGTCGCAATACGGAATGTTTATTAAATACCACCACTTTGTTCGCTTTCAATTTTTAATTTTATCACCACACTAAAATGTATGATTAAAATAATTGGGGAATTTAATTAAAGCTTTGTGATCTCATTTATAATGAGGTAGCTGTAAATAGGGTGAAATAATTACACATAGATATACTATAGAACCGACGTAATATTATAAAATCATTGTCATGATAAATATAGATATATAAATAATTTGTAATGTAATGTAATAACTAGTATAGTAATTATAATGGTAACCTTACTCTATATAATATCAAAATAATATTTTCTTATTTTTTTTTTTTTTTAATTGCACGCCATCTGTATGGCAGAATGTACAAGAACATTTTTATAGAATTTTCAAGACCTCTGTAACATTACATTCTTGCAATAAACATATTATTATTATTATTATTATTATACAGTTTTTTAGCCTGATTATTATTTTATTTCATCATCATCAGCCTTCCTTAATGAATGTCAAGACGAACGATCCCTTACCTCTCACATCAAACATGGACCGGTCACTGCACAAAGATTATGCCACCTGGTTAAGGGCCAACCAATAATTCGTTTACCTAAACACATCATTCACTCTTGAACCTCATTGGCTCATCAACCACCCAAACTCCTGAGTATGTGAACAGCGCACTGTCACTTTAACGATATTCTCTTGCTCTCTAAGCGGAGGTGTTCGTTTCGAATCTCATCTGCCAAACAAATACACAAAATAGCACGCTCCATAGTCTTTTGAGCTACGGCAGTTTCGGACGAATTGTAAATTTAGAAGCTACGTTTTAATCCTGTCATAGTTATCAACATTATAATCATGATTGTTCACAAACTGAAGCTAATACAATAGAATTAAAACTGACTTGATAAAATAAAACTATTTTTAAGGTGAAACATGTTATACGTTTCTATTTCTATCTATATATACGTATTTTGACTTTTTAGCTTTTCCCTGACTAATAGTGTCTATTCCAGGTAAATCAGAATTGGATCTTTAGCTTATTCTACAATGGAGATCTATTCGAAGAAGACAGAAAGTTAGTTTTAAGTTTGGGTTTAGTTTAGATTAACTTAGTCCATCCGAATAAACTGAACATTACGTTGGCAATTTTCATGCAACGTAATATGATGTATTGATATTATAATATATTGAAATGCTAATTGATATGGGAACGAGACGGGATTCTCACCTAATCCAAGTGGGATAATTTGCGCTGGTGATGCTGTTATTGATGATGAAACTAATATATATATATATATAGTCCGGAAAATAGATAACATTTTGGAAACTATCTATCACGCTGCACATATTGGGCAGGGCTAATCATGAAAAAAATAAAGCTACAAATCATTGACGGTACCCCATAAACCAATATATTGTGAAACGTTTTAACAATGAAAATATGACATAATATCTTGAATTATGGGTACTGTGGATAAAAAAGTTCACTGCGATAGGAAAGGACGGAAGTTTTGTTGTTATATACGCATAAAAATGATTTAAGGAAGTCAAAAAGTTTGTATCATATGTGTAATTGCCTTTTCATATAACAAAGATGGATGTTTGATGATTTCACAGGGACCAAACTAAAAACTCGTCTTTAGCGAGAAGTCGTTTTATGCGGGATACCGAAAGTAAAAATATTTATTAATTTCGTGTTGGTAACGAATAATATCCTCATAGAATAAAGCGCCTTCCTTAGCACATTGAACTACGGCCACTTTCCGACTAATGGTAAATTTAGAGGGCATATTTTGGCTCCTAAATCATCACTGGGAGAAGACATTGGTTGAATTATTTTGTCTTCAAATTCTGCGGTATAGACGACTTGAGAATATGACTATGCATGGGCATGAGTGCTGCCCAAACCAATTGAATTCGTTCTATCGGTTATGTCGACTTATCTGCAAAGTTTGCCCAATATGATGTCGTTGTCTAACTGAGTGTCAATTTTAAATAAAATGTGCATCGATAAATTATTACATTTTACTCAATAAAATTGCTTCGAATTTAAAAGATTTTTAAGTGTGAGGCAAAATAAATAGAGTTCTTCCTTTATTTATCCCACATACACGCATGACTTCGAAAACGCTTTTATCTATTGCAATATTCGGTGGGAGAAAAAACAAAACCAACCAAGCGCGCCACTCCAAAATTGTTAAAGGCGGGCGCGTTCAAAAACTTATTTATTTTAGCGCATACATTAAAATTTGCTGTGAAACAGTCGCTGTGGGACATTGATCTACAACTTCCACGCTGAAGTTTCGTCGAACTATGCAAATTTTAGTTAACACTTTGAACAAACGCGCTCTAGCAAATAATTCTACGCGAATTCGTACCGCTGTCGTTTGTTATAGATGTCTCTATATTTTCGAGTCCGCTCACGTAATGGCACGTACTTCTAAACGTCATGCAAATAACCACTTTATAAATAGTTATGGCTGGAAAAGGTAAAAGCTTTATAGATTTCACGCTATTTCATATTTTAGAGGTTTGTGGTGGTAGTGGAGGCAATTCAAATATTTTTATGCTCGATTTGTAGATTAATAAATAATTTTCATTTAAGGTCACAGAATTATGGATCGCTATTATTTATTTCCAAAATAGGATCCTACGTAGCTCTGGTGATACTCTTTAGCATGTTACCATTTTTGGGGTATGTTGGTAGTGAAATCAGCTCGAATGCCTTAACGAAAAACGGAATGACGCTGTCATTTAAACTCTTTTTTGATTAACATAAGAATTGCTTATAAATAAATAGAATTCCTAGGTCAACTCGGTCGTTCTCTAAAAGATATCCGAGTTAAATATAATATTTAGGCCTCGTACAATCGAGCACTATTTGATCGAGCGTTAAAAAAAAGCATCAGGATGGCATATTATCAACGCAACGCTTTTTTATCAAGCACTGTTGATTTTCGAAGTTGAGTGTTTGATGCTAAATCCAATTGAGCAGGCCAAACTCGCAAATCGAGCCAACGACGTCGGGTTTACAAGCGACGCTTTTTAAGCGCTCGTACGAAGTGGTGTAAGTAAGGTGTAAGACGAAACTGACAAAAATTTCAATCGATATTGTTTCTTAGCTACAAATATTGATTACAATTCCTTCAATAAATTGAAATGTTGTGTTAAATTTACTCTGTCTTTGAAACTAGGAACTCAATATTTACGTTTCAAGGTGTTAGTTTGGTGTACGAATTGTTGTTACTTGATGTGTACCTTACAAACTTAAGGGAATTCCCAAATTAAGTTAACCTGCACTGGGGACAAGCCGAGAATAGAATTCTAATCAAGTAGGCCTTCATGCGACGATGTCTTAGTGCGTATGAGCTCGTCTTCTTGAGTGATAGTTCCGGTACAATCCTGACACTGTGGTCCTTGAAATATAAAAGTAAAAAAGTAAAATATCGACCCTTATATTTTCCATTGTACGGGACTCCTCCTCGAAGTCAGGCGAGGAGTGTATAGGCCATAGTTCACCAATGCACAGGCCCAATACAGGTTGGTGAACTTCACATACCTTCAAAGACTGAATCAATCTCATGATGCATGCGGGTTTACTCACCATGTTTTCCTTCACCAGAGGGGAGGTCAGAATCGAATCCGGAACCTCTCGCATAAGAGGCCGAGCTCATTACCCACTGGACCATCGTCGCTCTTCGAACGATCTCATCGGACCTTGAAATATGTTTTTTCTAAATTCCTACGTGTCGCTGAATATGATCATCATCATCAACATCATCGTTTCATCATCATCATTTGATCACATTTCACATGAGATCGAAATTATCGTGAGGGAAATCGCATGCCTGAAGAAACTAAAGGTGAAGTTTGAGGGTGTGTGAAGTATTGCACAAAAACTATAACCAAACACCCACCCTCCGTGATTTCGCAGAGCGCGTGGCCAACAGTGGCATAAACAAGGGTTACCCTTACATTTTATATATATTAGTTACTTCTCACTACTTCTATTTATTTTAGAAATAAGCGAGTTGGTGGTGAATTTGATATCTATGAAACAAAAATATTTTTTATCGATTTTCTTACATCTAATAAAATATTTCTTAGGATACAAAATTCTAGCTGCGTTCATTTTTAAAAATGGTTATTTTTTAAAGAAGAGAGGGCAAATGATCAGGAGGTAAAGTGATAGCGACATTCACAGACGGCCATTAAAAAAATAATGTATTATTACTGTTTATATAGATTAAGCCTGTTTTATAATTAGGATCAAGTTTTATGTGTACTTCCTTTGCAACTAAACAAATCGTAAGACATGAGAATTAGTTTTTTTAGAATTAAAAAGTTTAATTTATACTCGACTTTGACGCACATATACAAATAGTTCATCTGTGTGTGTCTCTCTTTTTTCGATGGCTTTAGCATTTGTACCGAAACTCATATCAAACTGTGCGATTAGAGTCCAATAATTACTATAATAACTATGAGCACTTATCTATCCATTTGCTCGGCTATGACTCATTATTTAGTATTCAAACTCAATCCATTGACACTCTGAGGTCTATTGTTAAGTGGGCGGTATTGGGAACGTCCTACGCCTCAAATTATCCATAATTAATGTACAAACAATCGATATGATACTTAAGTACTAAGAGTATTTGGCAAGCTTCAAATTATAGGTATGTATTTAGTATCAAAGATTTTGTCGGGATCTTTACTTTGAAATGACTTATTTGCAGTATTTTACATGAAACATCTATTCGCGCGCCTCCATGGTAAGTTTGACTCTGTAATTGGATTGTTTTATTTAATTTATCACTTGCTGTTGCCCATTTCTTCAGCCGCACTAAAAAATCCTTCATTTTTAATGTATCCAATGCTACTTGCAGTACCTCCGAGAATAAGTGTAGTACAAAGTTTCATGATGATCGGTTGAGTAGTTTTCGCGTGAAAGACACTTTCCTGATTCTGATCCGACATTACAAACGAGTTTTTTTTACTTTTAAGTCTTTACTTTTTATTGACTACATTTTTGATGTATTTCAAGTGTACAAGTTGCTACCTACGAAAAAAGGTATTTTGATTTGATTTGATTCAAGCTAACGCATACGTTGTCTGTCGTAAGACGTTAAAACTTTTGCCACTCTTCTTTCCGAAACACAAACAAGCAATCATAGGGATTGCCGATAATCGTGAAAACTCATTACTTAGAATTATGGCCTGAAATTTCAAAATTGACGTCATTAGAATGTTGCTGATGCAAACCTAGCATGTCGGTGACGCGAACCGACGCGAGAAAATAAGATAAATGAATAGGGTATAAATATAACCCATATAAACAAAATTACAGCATCAAGTTCAACATTCAAAATTTACAGCGTTTCAATTCAAAGAATTTCGTCTGTCGAAGTACCAAAGTTACGCCCTGTCACGAGCTACCTTTCTGACAATAGATGACGTAACAAACTGTAAAGCCTTGTCATTACCAATACACAACTGGCCTCGTGCCAGCGACGCTCTGCCATAATTTAGATTGTTTCGTGTATCATTTCAGCATCGAAAACGATAAAATTTTACGGTTATGATGCAGACTGTCGCGTGTGCTATTTCAGCGTCAGGTAATTATAATTGTTCGGTCTTGGGGTTTCATTTCAGGTGTATTGAAATGTCAATGACGTTTGTTTAGAAGGTTCATCATCATCATCACCCTTTATCAACATGGGCCTACCTAATGAAGGCCAAGTCGACCGATCCCTTAGCAGATCTAACACCGTCCTGCTCGGAGAACAATTAGAAAGTTATTAGATAGGAAAATCTTCATTTGTTTTTTAAGATAGATTCTTTCCTTAAAACTCTAACCGAATATTTTTTTTGCGGATATATTACGAATCACCTACCAAATGCAAATCGTGATCCCATCCAATACCAAGCCTGAAAAATTTGAATTTCAAATGCAAAAAGGAATGTATCAAATCAGACGTATCAATTCCTAATATAAGCGTGTACAAACTGTTCATATGTAGTATCTGGTGTAGAATATAGGTAAAAAAAAGTGAAGTATCTACCCTTATACGTCCCACTGCTGGGCACGGATCTCCTCAAAATCAGGCAAGGAGGGGAGAGTGTAGGTAATTAATAAATGCAATATTTTCATATAAAAAGTCAATAACCGTTTTGCTTGGAAAAAGTCCTCATAAAAACACATTGTCTGTTGTGTAATTGGTTTTTATTGATTTGGTATCTACCATCAATACTATCATACTAGTGCATCGCCAGTGGCGTGTGTGGCGCCACTAACATTTGTTTTGATGTCCCTATTATCTTCAATATTATTTTATTTTATAGGTGCACCTCACGGGAGTTTTCGTATTGTTTCAATTAGTTTTACATGTATTATCATTGTTACCTTAGTACAATGCTGGTGGTGATATTTTCTATGCGTGTGTGTGTTACAACTTATATTACTGAGTCAGATTATAGGATGTACTTTTCAGAGAAGAGTGGACGATCAGATAGTCTATATTATATAGAAACAACTTATTATTATGAATTATATAGAAACAACTTATTAAAATTATAAAGAAGATAATTTTAATCTACGTCTGTTTGTAATAATAATGAGTCCTTTAATAATAATTCAAATATTCATGTCTTTAAATTCAAAAGTAATAATTAGTATTCGTTTTTTGAAAATATATTCATAGACGTCTAAATGTTTTATGCTTATATAGAAATAACATATTTATGTTCCTTTGTTTCAAAATATTGAAATAAGGCAATTTGTATAAAAAGGGTAATAAATATCATAAACTACTTACACTAAAGTAGAGAATGTATTTTCTGCTATTTACGTTTATTGCTAAGTGTTGGGTGTAATAGCTCTTAACGCCTATATGGTTATTGTAGAGTATACAGCAAAATTTTTGTATGAAATTTAACTTAAGTAGTTTCATATAGGTTTGTAGCAAAAGATTTGAATAACAATGGAAAATTCAAAGATTTATTACAAGTACTTAAATGTAAAGTATTTTTTAATACATTTATTTATGTAACGTAATCATACTTGACACCGAAATTCACGTTCGCATTCTAATAATGTTGCAGTTTTCATTGCTCCTGCTAAAAAAAAACGTTTACTAAAAGGGTCATTTTACTAAACTTGTAGCCTATCTAGATCGATTTATCTCCTCCGAAACCTCGTCTGTACTAAATTTTATTAAAATCGTTGGAGCCGTTTCCGAGATTCAGGCTATACATAATATTATAATATCAAGATAATGTATTATTACGCTTGTGTAGTATGCATAAAGTTCGACAGTTTGATTTTAACAACCCTTTTTTGACAATTACAAAACCTTTTTTAATAGTAAGCGAAGAATTTAAAGACATATAAAATGCATTTAAAATTTTAACTACGACTTCTACGACTTCCTAAAAACTGAGTCAGTCTAGGAACTTCATGAGCTACCGACTAGGATTACTACTACTACTACTTACTCATAGTTGTCTCGCGAGTCCTTGGTAGCTCTAGAAAATCCCGGAAATACGTTAATTGTATATAAGAACGACCATATCCCAAGAATCTAAGCACAAATACAGTACAGCAACAAAAGCTGAAGCCTCATTAATATAAAAGCAAATACTAAGCTCTCAAGTTGAAGTACGTGATTTACTACGCAGACCCACTCATTAAAAGAGGCAATCGGTCAACGATAGAAATTAATTGGCTACGTACAAATGTATACAAAATGTCATTTCCTGTACTTACGTTGAGTGTATGCGTTGAAAGCTGAAAAAAATATTTATATTTATGTTATTGGAGAAATATAAAATCATATAGATGAGGTATTAAAGAGTAAACTATTAAATATACGACAAAAACTAGATAAACTAAAATACAACAACAACGACAACAACAAGGTAATTTAACAATAACAATAACACCACCAACACAGCAATAATGGAACAATAACAGAGCAAATCTGCACCGATGATTAACCCTGAAGCCGCCATTAAAAATAGATAAAACAAAACACAGTCGGGTCCCACCGACCCCCACTGCATGCAATTCAATTACCACCGAGTCCACATATCTCTGTGAAATCAAATAACGCCAAGGACACAGCTTTGACAGATAGTGTTAATTTCATAAAGAATTCCAGATTCCCCAGTTTCGTATATGACATAAGCATTTTGTACTATGTGTACCTCGCCATATACGTATATGACCAATATTATATTGAAGGTTTTTTATGTTTTTTTTTGTCTTGTGTAATTGCCCAGTCAAGTTATTAGTTTAACATTAACTCAGCTATCCTCGTTCTTGCCATTCATATTATAACGTAAACGCACCCATTACCGCCAGTTTAAGCGATGTTCAGATTCATGTCCAAAAAATAAGCATATTATTAATATGTGGCGCCATTAAATATATTTTTTCAGGAACTAAGGTTGTCGATTTTTTTAGTAATTTCTAAGAACAACTATTCTAAGAATTATTTAAAAAATTAAAATTAAATAAAAGGGAAAAGGGCCATGTACCTATTACCGACCTAAAATATCGGGTGTGTACCTAATACCGTTTATGTGACACCTTTATACCGACCACTGAATAAAGGAAACCGTCAAAGTAAAACAAAAATGCACGTGTTATAATTTTTTTTTATATAAATGCTCCCGCACAGTAACATAATGCTATCACCACTTAACAATTATATGTATTCTTATAATAGTATATTCTTTATAACGTTAAATCAGTCATAAAGTCTTATTTATAGGAATTATGTTTAAAAAAATATTTTTATATTAAAAAAAAAATATTATGTTTAAAATAAAAACAGAGTTGATGTTGATGTTGCTGGTTTTGGGGTTGATGTTGATGGCTTCAGAGGTGGAGTTGATGGTTTCGGAGATGATGTTCTTAGATCTTGATCGGGAGTATTGAAAGTAAAATCATTGTCGTTCCTTAGTTCGCCAATAGGCGATTCTTGTATTGAATCTGTAATATTACTAGTTAGTGGGCCTTGAATGTTTTCGGATAGAACATGATCTCCTAGATAAGTCAGTGTATCGTCTACAGTCAAATAAGATATTTCTTGGAAGACATTTTGTTCTGATGGTAAAATTAATGCTGGTGCTACTTCAAACGTTAATGTATCCGAATCTGTTCCATCGACAAAATTGTTCACTAATGTCGTATCGCCAATTTCCAAATTACGTTCTTCCTAGTCATCATTACTTTTAGTATTCTTCCAATATTCAAACAGCTTCTTGTAGCTGATGTCACATATCCATTACATTTCCTGAACTTTGAAATTCTTGAAGGACAGTAGGTGACAAACGGTCTTAAAAAAGTTGCTTGAAAGTTTTCATTTGATTGGTAGGTTGGCATTGACTGTGAATAGAGCCGGCTATATTACTGTCACTACCCTCTGCAGTATCGCTATTAGTGTCGCTGTTCACGTTCCGAATTTCAGGTAGAAGCTTACTGTAATTAACATTATTTGGCTCAAAAGGATATATTCTACACGACCTAAAGCCTTGACTTGTTGGTGCAAAATCTATACATCTCTATATCTATACAGTATCAGTGCAGCGTCAAGTTGATTAGCTGTATATTGTTTACGTGTAACTCGATCCATGTTTCTGAAACAAAATTTATTTACTAAGTCTGGGATAAGTATACTATGTATAAATGGATGGCAAATAGTAATTAAAGTTACGATTTGACTTCCAATTATGAATATTAGATATAGTATAATAAATCTTATGTTATTTTATATATGTATGTTTTTTATGGAATACTTTAACTAATATCTATTACTCCGATGTTACCTAATAGGTAACTTTGTTTACTTGAAAATAAATACCAAATAAAATAATACGTAACTAGTTAAGGAGTTTGTTTGAAAATGTACAAGTAGATCGGTAATAGGATTTTTTAAAGGAAATCGTATAACCTATTACCGACCCAAGGGTATGTATATAAATTGTGTAAATACATGTGATTTTTGTACATTTCTATTATTTTAAATGTGTTATTATATAAAAATTTAATAATAATGATATTTCAACTAGAAAAAATACAATATTTAAAAATCATGGCTCCTTTATTGTTCAAAATATTAACATAAGAACAAAGTTAGTTTTTACGGCTCCTAAAGCTCTTGACTATATGGCGTTAATAGCTCAAATATAAGTTAATATAATAAGGAACTGAATTAATATAGCCTCCTGTCTATTAATTTATACATTTTAACAAAAATCATGACACACAAAAGATACGAAAAGTTCTTATCAGCGACATGGGTCGATAATAGGAATAAAATTGTGTTTTTTGTTCCTATTACCGCCTATTTTTAATATTGAATTTTAAGCAAAATAAAATAGTATCTCATTAAAAATAGTTATTATTTGTGTTCCTGAAAGTATGTATCATGCATCAAATGAACTAGAAGTTACATTTAAATGCTTGACGATATAATTTTTTGCTACAAAAGAAACGAGAGTACTTACGTCGTCGGGAACGCTGCACTATGGAAAATGCACTATCGCCGGTGTGCGCGGACGAACTGACCCGTTATTCTTTATATCGTTGAGTTACGTACACAAATAAAATATGAATATTCGCAATACAAATACATCTAAATTTTTATTAAACAACCAATTGTGTAACTATAATACATCACATAAAAACGATAGTTTCTTGAATAGGGCGGTAATGAGCGCGGATTTTAAGGGGTCGTTATTAGGTGCTCTTACGTTACTAACAACTGAATAATATCACTTCCATATAGTAAATTAACAGGATGCCAATGTACAAGTATGTACAATTAATATTGCATCACACAATCTGGGAATGCATCCGTGGCGGCATCTGTCCTGACAGTGGCCGTTTTGATATGCACCCTACCGTGGAGACTGCTCTGTTATGCTATGATTACTCTTGCAATATACCTACATTATCTACATACGTTTTTGTTATTCTGATTTGTGATTTTATTTCAATAATAGATAACAGAATTTTGGGGACATTAAAGTATTTATTGCGAGTAGCAAGGGATCGGTCGTCTTGGCGTTCATTGAGGGAGGCCTATATTCAGCAGTGGACGGATAGAGGCTGATGATGATGATGATGATGATGATGAAAGTATATATAAGACTAGCTGTTGCACCAGCTTCGCCGTCAACTAAGACTTTAAACGGGTCCCTAACTTTTAGAAAATTTAAAGTTGAGTTTATGCATTGGTATATGACTGTTTGTAATATTCAAAATACTGGTTTATACTATATGCGTACTACGAATTTAAAAACGGTACATATACCAAAATAACACTTTACAATTTTTGCCCGTCTGTTTGTTCCGGCTAATCTCTGAAACGCATAGACCGATTTTGGGTCTTTTACTGGCAGGTAGATGTTATATTAAGGAGTAACTTCGGTTACTTTTATTTTAGGAAATTGTATTTGTATTACATAATATTGTAAATCTTAGCTAACGAAGGCGAAGCTGTGGGTAACAGCTAGTTGCAATATGCGTATACTACAGAATGTGACTTATGATATTTGAAATACCTTTTTTTTAATCAAGTTATAACTAGCCAAGGCCAATAAATGAGTTATTTATGTGTTGCCTTCCCTAAAATATAAGATGTTAGTTCTATGTGCCACTACTGCCAGTCTTGCCATACTTTCCGAAACACAGCAAAGCTGGTTCACGGGAGAAACAAGCCTAATGGTAACAATGCAGCAAGGGGTGGGGTACAGCTGATCCCTCCCACACGTACACCAAGTTAGGTTATAACCTATCGTGAAAGTAAATATTTAGTTAATATAATATACAAAAATGGTTTCATAGCTTTACTTCAATATTACCATCCCATTTGAGTTAGTTTGACATAAGTATGAAGTATAGACTTCAAATTAAGATAGGGAAGAAATCAATACTCAAAAATTTCCTTAATACAAGTACATTTAATGAGAAAACAGTCAAATTTACGGGATTTATAAATAAGTAAATATGTATTTACATATACACTTAAGAAATATATACAAACTTGATAAAGCATTCATTTCAATCAAAGGAATAAATAAAACGCAATTTTTATTTATACAAACACTTCCTCTCATCTTTCCAATTGGAGATGAGGAAACAAATGTAAGCAATGACAATTCAGTTAGTTTTTAATTCAATTACATTGGTGCAGCTACAAAAAGTTTTTTTCAGTTTATTCAACTTTTTTATTGCTATGGGGAAAACAATAAATATTCATGGATACGGTCTTCGGTTCGCGGCTCTTGTATTTGAATAATTGGCTGATTTTTATTCAGTCGAATTAATGCAATTGGTACAACAGTTCGTTTTTCCACTCGCATAGAATGTTGCAGTTGGGATTAAAGATCGGCCTTACATTTATCGACTACATCTAGAAATTTATTTTGGTCTAGTTGCAATTTGTTTACTGCACGTTCTATTCGATTTATTTTTAAACCCTTGGTGTGAAAAATTCTCTGAATAAAACTATCGGAAACATGATTCGATGTGTGACTTACCTTCCATGTTTTGTTATTTTTATCTTTGATTTGGATTTTTTGACACTTTCGAATTCCAAATACAAAAGTTTTACATATAATAAATATTATGTAAAGTAGTTAATATATTTATAGTTTTTGAGTAACGTTCGAAATCTTATTTCCGTAAAGATAAAATACAAATTAAGATAGAGTAATATATTTTTTTTTTACTTTTTTTAGCTTATGCTGCCCCACTACTGGGCAAGGCTTCCCCCAAGCTCTTCCACATATCAAGGTCCTGCGCCACCATAGGCCAGTCAGCTTAGTGTGTCTAGATCTTCGCGCCATTTTTTTCGGGGGCGACCCTGGCGACGTCATCCATCTTCTGGCACCCAACCATTAGAGATAATATTATAATAATAAAAAAATATTAATAATAATTTCATTATGTATTTCCGAAGAAGTTTTATTTCAAGTCGTAAGATTCCGATATTTTATACATATGTGTATGTATGTATATGAGTGTTATAATGAAACAACTTTTACGGATTTTATCGCGGTTTATTATATATTATACTTTACAGCAACCATGGTCACGGGAGGACTGAGGTGTCAAAAAACTAAATAAACCGCGATAAAATCCGTAAAAGTTGTTTGATTATAATAAGTGAAATTCGCGTAAACATAAGAAAACAATATATGAATGTTGTTGACACTAAAAAAAAATACATTTCTTACCTAGTTTACTCTCGTAAAGTAATTATTTTGCTTGCACGTTGTTAGGATAAAAATATTAAACTGAAGTACAAGTAAGAAAATATGAGAACAATTTTCTAAGGAAAATGCACACTTGAATGCAAGGAAATAAATACAGTACTTGACTTACCTTTCTGTAACTGCTGGGAGTTGTGGATTTTTTTAGTTCTTTAATAACGCAAACTTAGACTACAGATACGAATGAACTATTTGCAAGTATAATTTCATGCATTTTTCTTCATTTTATTACCATTTTTTAAACAGTTCTTATACATTTTTACAAATAATGATTATAAGCAATCGATGTAAGAACAATTGCGATGATGATAATGACTTTTAGGTGATGGAATGACTTTTTTACTAATCATAATTTATTATGTTCTGAAAATGAATTTAAATCTTTATATAATATATAAAATTGGGGACGTGTGTCACTTTGCAGCCAAAACTATGCATCGCAGACAAAATAGTGTTTGTATTGTGGCAATAGGTACATGTTGTGTGTTCCCATTGTGCACTATGGTAGTTGCTAGTCGATAATTATAAGGATGTAAAAGATATGGGGGTTGAAAGATGTTAATTTTGAAAATGTGAGACTATTATTGATCTAAAATGGTCTGGATTGTTCAGTAAACTTCTGGAATGTTCTAGAAAGCTTTAATATGTAAATACCAATGTTCTGATCGATCAAGAATGTTGTAGAATGTGTCTAGAAAATTCTAGAGTGATCTAGATAAGTCTAGAATGATCTAGAAAATTCTAAAACGATCTGGAAAGCTCTAAAATGAAATGAGAAGTTTTAAAATCGACGCTTAGGTTCTGATCGAATGAGAATGTTCTAGAAAATTCTAAAATGACCTGGGAAGTTCTAAAGTCCAGGTTTATCATAAAATTCTAGAATGATCTAGAATAACTTCGAGCAACCTAGAAAGCTTTCAAATGTATGTCAACATTCTTATCGGTCGAAAATATGCTGAGTGTTTTAGTAACTTTTTAAACATCTCAAAAAATTCTAATATCAACAAAATATAAGTATTATTTAAAAATGATCCAGCGAAGCGGGTATTCATTGCTAGTATAAGCTATATTTTATTCTCCACTCCTCACAACAGTTGATTAGCTTCTGAAGGCTTTTTATAAACTTAATTAGTGACAACGAGTTGAAGTTTTTTAATTTAATTATGGTAGATGACGCTGTGTCAATCGCTGTGTTTTTGTCTTTTTTTTTGTATTGGCATTTATTAAGGCCCGTATCGGACAATGGGCTAAAAATGATTTTGCTAATGAATGATGATGATAATGCTGCTTCTGCTGATGATGATGATGATGATGATGATGATGATGATGATGATGATGACGATTGCGATTTCATTAGAAAATAAATAATTTCAAATATAAATTAAAACTCTTTTAATTTGTAGGTTCCTATATAACAGCAATTAAGCGTAATAGAATAATAACTCAATGAATTGTACCATGCTAGTATAGACCTTTGTGCTAATTGCTATAAATTGCTATTAATCGATTTAGTACTGAACGCTTCATTCGAGTAATTGTTTGTTGCTGTTCGTAAATAATAATTATGGTGGGACTCCTCACGTTATTGGACCTGAAATGTTACACAGCTCAATTTAATTTTTTTTTAATCTCAATAAAAAAAAAATCTTCGTTTCGCTTCTGTATTATCTTTTATGATTACTATATACTAGCCTCTATTTTACTATAAACTAGCTGTTACTCGCAGCTTCGCGTATTATCAAAAACATCTTTTTTATAATAAAAAGTATCCTATATTACTTCTAGTACCTCTCAGAATGTGTACAAAGTTTCATGATGGTTTGTCGAGTAGTTTTTGAGTGATAGCGTAACAAACATCCACATTTAATTAGTAAGGATATCATAGTCACTTGAATCTTTATAGGTGAGTTATTAAACTATACTGAAACTAAAAACTAAAAAAGAACTGGAAGCATAATATGCTTGTGCTCAGCTCTTATCTGCATGGGTACCAATCGTCCTCTTTATTAAAAGAGGCCAGGCAGTTTAATAACTGACACCGAGTCTCAACAACTTATCTAAAAATGCTTTTTCTCTTTTGTTCCCTCTTTCTTTATGGATATAGCTACATACCTGGGTGGTTCCTTGCCCTTTGTAGGACTTACACTTGGGCATTGCGTAGCCAATCAAAACCTTCCTTCCTTCAGCCACTTTTTGTGGACCCCGCATCTGCTGGCAACGTGAAGAGGTGAAAGGTCAGACTGGGTGTCATACTGGGTCCAGATGCTATATAGTGTGTTTCTTTTTGAGTAAGACGAAGATATACATGTTGCTAATAATATAATTTAAATTAATGTAGCCTTTGAACTCAAAAGTGATTCAATTAATTTCTCGTTATTGAAAGTGTGAAATATTTATTAAACACATTAAAGCAATTATGGTTATAATTTAGTGTTAGCCAGTTGTATTTTATTTAACTCTTTTTGGAAACAAACAGTAGTATAAAATAATAATTATATAAGTTGCTTTAATAATTAAAGCTTAAGAATGGGCTATTAGATTTAATAATATTTGTATATTGTTAAATTTAAAATATATACCACAGCTTTAAGGAATTGCATTGAAAAGTTTTTCATAAAAAATACACTATTAATAAGTTTATAAGGTACGTCTTATTTCATAACTAGCTGTTGCCCGCAGCTTCGCCTGCGTTAACTAAGATTTACAACGGCATTTATATATAGTATAGCAGCGCCCCGCGTTCTCGTGGGAATAAGGGAATGAATTATAGCCTATGTGTTAATCTGATGTATAAGCTATAATATTATGAAGTTTCATCAAAATCCATTTAGTAGTTTTTGTGTGAAAGAGTAACAAACATCTTCACAAACTTTCACATTTATATTATTAAAAGTAGGATTTAACAAATAAGTTTTATACAAATGTTTTCCCACAAATAAACATTTTTGGCAATTATTTAATTCGAGGATATAACGAATTATTACGAGGTATATTATTTTTTTAGGCATCTCAACGTTTCAGATACTTTACAACTACCATGATCACAAGAGAACTGGAGTGCGCGATAAATGTACCTAAAGTTATTTCATTATAATGAGTGAAATTAGCTTCAGCATTAGAAAATATATTATGCTAATAAGAATGTGTATATCTTATATCTTATATATTTAAACCAGCATTTCTTGTATATATATACAAGTCCGAATTTTATTTTTTCCTTTTTTTAAAATCATTTTTTTTAAGTAAAATTTTATTGTATTTTATCACTAAGGGTACCGAGCAAATGCACGGTCAACCAGGTATTTATCCATAACATAATGTAATAATATGAAAGAATGAAAAATGATAAAATCAAACTGTTAATATTGTTTTTATTATTATTATAATTTATTTCTAAAAGAGTTGACGCACGGAAAGTCGTTTCATCTGGTTGTAATTGATATGAGACATTCATAGACACCAAATGATTACCAGATTCATTGCCTTCCAAATATAAGGAAGATCTTGTTTTGAAGGCCTCTTTTTCGTATCAGTTTTAAAATACGGCAGGCGATGGCAGTAATACTAAACGAAAAATATTTTCTATAAGTAGGTGACTGTTCTACATTTGCAGCGGTACATCTGCAATGCGAATATTCATATCTGATTTATCACGACACTTTTTGATATCGACCAACATGTTCTAGAAATGTCTATATTTTCATAGTGTCGGGGGAAATTCTAGAACAATCACTTAAAATTCATATTTGGGGTAAAGCAATTATAATTACACGTGACTTTTGCCGATATTAAAACGTGAAATCCATTCAAAGGAATTTTACACGTGGCACAATATAATTATTCTAACGTGCAATTAGTGAAACCGACGCCATTAGGTGAAAGTACAAGTTTAATTAATGTTGGGTTACAGTCACTCGAAAGTTCCATTATCGTTAGCGATAATGCTTCGGCGATATGTTAGACAAATGATACGCATTGGCTAAATACGAAGCATATGTTTTAAGATGGATCCTTTGTCGGGCATTTTCTGAGCTACTGAGTTCTTTTACGAACAGTTAGTAATTTTTAAGCAGGACAGGCTTAGTTACAAGAAGATTTTCAGTTTTGACCATGAATAAGACATGCTTGGATACGTTACCTTAATCTTTATTTTTTTGATGACGGAAGGGACTGCATGAATCTATCCAGGTTACTCGGGTAGGTTTTGAGGGTCCTGGATCTGCACGCAACAGAAACACCTCAGCGGCTGGCACCAGTGATGACCGGACGACTCGTACTACCTCATAAAGTGTGACTGCCTATTCGCCAATAAACAGTCCCACGAGTAACTGGTCCAGGTTCCGATCATGTCCTTGCATGAGTACAGGGCCGTTACTATAGTTGTTTTAAATAGCGGCTCCTACGCACTCTCGTTCGTCGCGGATCGCGGTCTTCTTCAGCCACCTTCTGGTACATTACTGCCTTTCAGAAGAACATCATTGCCGTCCGGAACACGTCACCGCCGAGCGTTACGGCAAGTCACCTGGACGTATCACAATAAACGAAAGGAAATAATCTCGTTAATGTTGTGAACATTATCCCTGACAATTTGCTTTTATAATTTGATATGACAAAAAACTTGTTGAAAATTAATTAATTTCAGTTTCAATTTAAAAATTAAATTGACACTCAAAAGAAGAGGTTAAATTAATATTCGAAAAAAAATGTATATATGCTACGATTCTGAATTGTAGAGACAGAAATGGAAAGAAATACTGTTTCAATTTTCAAAAACAATTCTTTCGTTAGATTCATGTATAGAGTTCAACCTCAATATTTTTCAGTTTTTCAATAGAGGTTCGTGTAGCGATGCACAGAAGACAACGACTATAAAAATTTATAAGGGTCCCGTTTTTCATTGCATGTTCAAACTACAACACAAAAACAACAGGTCGTGTTAAAATTTGTAGAGCCTAATTATGAAAAGAGCTAAGGCTATTGCAAATTTTTCCAAATTATTTTATAAGTGTATTATATACGTGAATACTTATAGGCTTTTTTAATTATATAAAAAAGGTATAATAATTTTTTAAAGTTCCAAGACTTTGAGTTAATCATAAATAATTTCTTATTGAAATGAATTAAGTATTAACCCTTATAATATGTCAAACTGCTGGGCACGGGTCTCCTCCTCGAAATCAGGTGAAGAGGGTAATGGGCAATAGTTCTCCGATGCGCTGGCAATGTGGTTTGGTGAACTTCACATACCTTCAAAGACTTTCAATCTCATCAGGCATACAGGTTTCCTCACGATGTTTTTCTTCACCGGTGAGCAAGCGATGGTCTTGTGCTTAGGGTGCGCCCAATGGGTGTGAAAAAATACATTTTAATGCACATACGAGGGGTCAGAATCAAACCCGGAACCTCTCGCATAAAAGGCCGAGTCTACCCTCAACGGGACCATTGTCGCTAAATGAATTAAATGAAATTCAACATAATATTTTTATGGAATCATCACTATTTAGTACAAAAAAAGAACAGAAAGAAAACTATTTCTAGAATGTTTTTAAATACATGTCAATTAATAAATATTAATATATAATTTTGCTCGTAATTGTCATGTTGAGTCAGCAACCAACTGCACTCTGGAACTAACGTTTTAACAAATTATTATGGCATTTGTATTTCTAGTATAATATTGTAATATGCTACAAATACGTTGATGATGGCACCAAAATATTTACGTTAATATTGTTATGTCAGGTACGTTATCGTGTACCGCATCGTACAGTGAATTAAGCAATAACAACACACGTAAACAATAATTAGAACGAGCATTGCAGAATTGATTCATGTGTTGCAAATGCACGTTGCAAATGTCACCGCGTAAAATCAAATTCATAATTAGAATATTTGGAAACGCGCTATCTTCATACGTTTGAAATCAAAATTAAACTACAATATCTACAACATACATTTAAGAGATATGATTCTTTAGAAAATTAATAATAAAATGTTAAAAAAAAGGGAAGTCCTGGAATATTTTTTATTAAAAACAAACATGTATAGAACCTTATTATTATTCAATATAGCAAGTTTTAGAAATGTGTCTGTAGTTAGTTACATAAAATGTCACAAATTGATAGAGGAATAAGATCCAGAGGCCACCAAAGTCATGTCAAATCGATTAACAAAATTTGTGTTTTTTTATATCATGGGAGGGCAAATTAACAGTCGAAGCCTTGCGACTATCGACGTCCATTAACATCCACATAACCAAAGGTTATGCAGATGCATTGCCCTCCTTTTCTCTATCCCCTCGATTGGGCCACCGGAAACTCACAAACCGCAAGAAACACGACAAGTTAGCTGTCACTTTACATCGATTTCATGTGCCGGTCGTGCCAGCCCAATTTGGCTGCAAAGCAGTATGGCACTACCTCTTAGAAAATTAATTATCTTATTAATCCTCCTTCTTGCTACGTGCTCTTTAATACCGAGGGAAGTGTCATCACTTCTGTATCACTTTCTCTCTGGTCTGGCGGACCCGGTCAGACCAACATAGCGGGTTACGTCAACGAGTCCTTTTCACTTCTACTTTGTCACTTACGAGCTTCTCGAGATTATGTCTTTATTTGTGACCAAAGTACTCGAGAATACTGAGTAAATACTCTGATGAAAATATAGAGAAGATATTAAGTTTGCCCAAAATAGAGACGTTAGTCTAAAATGCTGTCCAAGGTATCAAAGCCAGCTCTCTCTCTCTTTATTTAAAAGCCTTGCTCTTATCGGTTGAGTATTCGCCACTCATTTCTCTTCGCCGCCGAACCCTTCACCTCCTGATACTACATAACGTGTACCTTCTCCTTGATTTATTGTATACAATCCTCCTCGGTCTACCTCTTCCTCTATCAAGAACCAGAATACTTATTCTATGCAGTATGGAGCCAGCTACATCTCAAAATACGTATGGTTTCCGGTCATGTTTTTATTAATAATACAGCAAAATTAGCAATTCTCGCTTGCAATTCCGTTACCCTATTTAACTTCAAATTGGTACGAAATTTCAACTTAAATTTAAAATTAATTACATTGTCAACGTGAAATGGCTTACATTAAAGGCTTGAAGCAGTAAAATATAAAAGTTTGTTACACGAACGCAGGCATATTGCATAATTTGACGCAGTAATAGCTTATACTTGCAGAAGCACGATAATATGTTAATGAACTTCAGTAAATAAACAACTTCAATGATATAGTAGCAAATTTTGTAGCGTGGATAAAACATGGCTGGCAAAAACAAGTAGGCTACGGCAGCAGCTGGTTGTAACGACATCACGCGAGAAAGCAATATATTGGCACTGAAGATCCCATTTTGTATGTTATAGTATAACTACTTATAAACAAGCATGAAATCCCGTTTTAGAACTTTGTTATGATATTATAGAGGTCTTCTCTCTTTCTATCTTTATATTTCAAAAATATAGCTAATATATTTGCATAATTAAATAGTAAATAAAAATGAATTAAAAATAGAGAATACTTATTAAAATCAATAAAATCTAAATATCGATTTATTTTCCATAAGAGAAATTGAAAAAATGAAATAGCATGGTAAATATATTATCTTGAACTATAATTTAAATCAAGAAGATGGTGTAGTTGTAGAGATATAAATAGTTATTAACATGATTTTATTAGCTTCAGATGTTATGACTATGTAACGCTAACTTTTAATAATATTATCTTTTCCCACTTTAAGATGTCAAAGTTGAAAAACGTTTCAAACTTTTTGAGGACCAAAGATAAAAGGCGTATTTTTTAGATGTTTTTACTATAATCTATTATGTGATATAAAATGCAATAAACATAAATCCGTTGCTTTACCAGATATCAACGTTTCGGTCGATTTTAAACGTAATTATAAGTTTTTATTTTAATAAGTAAACATCAATACATAAGCAACTCAATACTTAGGTATGTGGTAAACTTTTAGAAGAGGACATTTAATTTCATCCTAAAGCTTATATCTTGAGTTTGGAAGATTTATCTTGGAAAAATTCCAACGATTTTGTGAAACGAAACTTCTAAGAAATTCGATAGCGAAAACAAATTTCATCAATTTTATTACGTGAAATTTCAATTTACAAATTTAATGTGATATATAGACTTTCATTTTAGTTCTTTCTCGGCTTTCCTGCGGTAAAAACTAAGTCACTTCAATTTTGGCTCTTTTTTTTGCGGCACTTTTGCTGCGTTTAATAAAAGAGGGGTAGCATAATATAATGCTAATGTTTAAAAAATGATTGACATTGTTATACTTGAATGTATATTATACATCTATTTTCACAACGTTTTCCTTCACAATGTACAAGCGAAAATATTACCACCGTAAAAAAATAGTTCTTACAGTATTAAGTAGATGTGAACTTCACTTGTAAAAAGGTCAAAATTGAACTCAGTCTATTTGACCCAATCTTCCCAGTTTTACTTTTTGACTTTACTTTGACCCAGTCCTTAGCTATGGCTGTACCTTAGCTGTTTTATGGGAAAAAAATACAATAGATGTGTATCTATTGTGCTTTATTCCAGGAACATGGAGAAAACTTAATTCTTTTTGCAGTTGTGAAAACATACACGCTCAAAGACATTAAGCATAAAGGCAATTCCGACATAACATACTTTTAGTGTAGGTCTATCAAGACATTGAAAGGGTGTGAAACCCCTGCTAATGGCTCGCTTGCTAACGTGTGATGACATCCCTATCGTGGCCTACATCTTGATTATGCTCTCCCAAGATCCCCGACCTTAGATCTACTTGAAGCTACGTGAATAACTGAAGGAAAGCGTTGCATCTAAGCAATTTACCTTCTATTTATGTGTAAATTCTTCGTAATGTAACGATTTAAAATATATATTTACTAGATATTCTTATCTTGTAAATAAGTATATATTTTAATGATCTATTTTAGAATATTAATTATGTTCGTAATTTAAAAAAGGATCCAGTGATTGAACGACGATTGTCAATTGGTGGATGGACTCGGTCTATTATTCAAGAAATATCGGGTTCGATCTTCACGCGTCCATGTGTGCCTTGAAATAGGTTTTTCTAAATTTCTAAGTGCATCTCAAACACAAGAGCATCGTTCGCTCACCGGTGAAGGAAAACATCGTGAGGAAACCTGCATGCCTGATGAGATTAAAAGTCTTTGAAGGTATGTGAAATTCACCAACCCGGATTGGGCCAGCGCATCGGTGAACTATGGCCCATTACCCTCCTCGCCTGATTTTGAGGAGGAGACCTGTGCCCAACAGTGGAGACGTATAAGGGTTTTATACTTTATCCAGCGATTTGGTGATTTTTTGTTTTACTAAATAATCTTGTACACATTACCGGTGGCAAAGATGCGGTGTGCAGCGCTATCGGCTGCATCGGTACCACCATCTTGCTTGTTTCTCCATTGAAACTGCATTACTGTCTTTTGGAAAGAAGGCCATTACAGGCAGTGTGATTACTATTATCAAGGCTTAATATCGTATGTCTCAAGATAGGCAACATATAAATAAGTTCTTGAGGCTAGTTCCAGGTAAGCCAGGTTTTGTTCACGGGAGACCTCGACCATTTTCATTTTTATTTCGCGGATCATGATATTTTTACATTATCTTTGAATGTCTTGTAAGCCAGATTGCATGATAATTTAAGATCTCATAAACGAGGTTGTTTCTACCTTTTAAAATACCTTTATCACTGTCCAAGAGGTGCGTAGTTTACGGAACAGCTCCAGTCCGTCTATTTATAGTAAATAGACAATTCTAAATTAAAGTTCTTGACTGTGAATTCTAAAATTAAAAACCGAACTGAGGATAAAGTAATATCGTTTCCTGGCGGAAAGATACTGAAAATCGTCATCGTCCCTGAGTTATCAAAGAAAATTTCCTAGGCAATAAAATATTGACAATAGCGATTGACAATTTGTGATTTTGTTACGATAACGATTGACCACGTGATTTGGCGCGACTTATGCCAATCCCATACACTTTATTCTTTTCGAACTTAGTTATCTTTTTTACTGCTATTTTAACTAAGCCCCCTAATTCGATTGTATCTATTTGAAATAGAACAGTTTCTTATTTAAATAGAACAGTACTAGGAGTTTTGATACTTAAAATAAATTTAAAATATTCGTACCCATAAATAACACGGACAAAGGGATACGGGATGTGGCTTTGCCAACAATTAACCCTAACTCCAAAATAAACAAGCCATTAATATGTATAAAATAGTTATCTCTTCCATATCGTTAGCTATTGCAACATAAAAGTACATTATCAAGAGCGCATTCCCGGGGGTAAGGTGGCCATTATCGCCAACTGTTCCTATAGTCATACCCCGTAAGTTATCGCGCAGCCGGTGTTACGACTTATGATTAATATGCTTTATTTGTGGCTTTGATATGTTTGAATAACGCTTATTCATGTTTGTATGTTTGTGTATTGATTTACTTAGATCGATCTTATGTAGGTCATTGACCGACGTCTACGACCTGTAATATATCATCACCATTATCATCAGCCTTTATCCGTTCACTGCTGAACGCAGTGGCCGATCCGTACTGGCTGCGAGTGGTAGGGATCGCCCGAATTGGCATTTATTAAAGATGTCTTATGTTCATAATATAATCTTATGTAAGTAAGTATATTTTTTATAGAACTTTTAATGAAAAGTTTTGCGTATGATCATTAGTCATAGTAATAAAAGTTAGGATTTTTTGAGAAAGATAAGTTTTTGGAGAGGACGACAACAACCTCTGATTAGATATCGAATCATCATCAGCCTTAACATTTATTACTCAACATTTTGACGCAGGTCGCCTTCTGCATGGTCGAAGTTTGCCTCTGATCCATACTCAAGGTGTACCTATTTAGGTTAGGTTAGTTAACCATATGAAATGTACTGTGTCTTCTTATGAGTAAGGAAACATTTCTGTCTAGGACTCGTCGTTGCCGAACATTGCGATGACGTCACTTGGCAGAGATAACCTCATTTTTCGTTACTGCACCGCTATTACCCTAGTCGGCGAACCTTTAAGTATCCAACGCAAGGCTCTCGATAAGATGCTGAACATAGGCATTGTAAATTTTTCATTAATTAACAAAGTCATTTTATTAGAGCTTAAATCTTAAGTAAACTAATTAAATTTGAGTCGTAGCTATAAAATGTTTGATGAAAAAGCAATATAGTCATAAAGCATTTAATTAAATCGCAGTAAGACAAGAAATCAGTTACTTTTTATAGTCCAGTTCGCATGCCGGTTCATTAACGGCATGCAAATATTCACTTAGCAATACCGGGAAAAATGAAAACCGACCTGAATATATTTCTGTGCTATCGACATTCGTGCAAAACTAACACGTAGGTTTTTTATTAAAAAAGATATCGTACAATCATGTCTGTTTTCAGAATTAACGTTCTCGTTTGTTTGGATAAATGTTTTTCTTTGAACAAATATCTTCAGGCGGTATTTCATTGAACCTCTATGGACGTTGAGACAACCTATCTGTGACTGCTTATTGAACAGTGATCGTTGCTCCATATCGGTAGAGGACGTCTTACCTTCTTTCCTTTACCTACTATATTTTTAGTGGCCGTCAATCTTATAAACGACATTTTTCGTTCCCAACCACCCTTCAAGCCATGTCATGATGGCGGGCTCAATAGCCCAGGGTGACCCCAACACCATGGGTGAAGCGAATTGAGTCGAGGGGGCTCTTTGTACCCCTCTTATAAGAAGAGGGGGCAAAAGAGCAGGGGGCAAAGAGCGAGGACGGGAACGTCGCCTCATTGTGCGGGGCAACCCCTCTGTGGAGGTAGCGTCGGTCCCCTGAGGGACTGACTAGCCGTCGAGGTGCCCTGTTGCTTGTAGATCCGGGGCACCTCTCCAAAGGCGGCATTGGTGGCACTCGCCGGGTTTTAGTGGGTAGAGCTACATTGCGTGCTTACCAGCTTTCGGGCGCAACGAGTCCTAAATACCCGCCAGGGGAGACCCACTCCCCCGCGGAATGCCTAAGCGCATTTTCCGGCGTTTCAAAAAAAAAGTATATAACTGTGTATTCTTTTCCTAAGACCTTACTTCTCACGGCAATGTGACCTATCCGAAAACTGCAGTAGGTACTTTACAGTGAGTGAATGAGAATGAATATTGCTCTCAGGTTATACCTCAATATATGAATAGCTTTCAAGTTAATAGTATTAGCAGGACGATAGTTCAAGAAGCTAGTCTATTAAGGCTAATGAATTCAAAGGAAATGTTATTCGCAGCAGAGAACAAGGTATGCCAAACATGCGCACGAGAATATTGAGGATGCTTTCTGTATTAGATTATACTAGCAGCAGCCCGCGGTTTCGCCCGCGTAATTCTCTTACGCGTGGCAGTACGGGGATAAATCATTGCATGTGTTCATTTTACGTATAGGCTATATTTTTTGATTGGCCTCTTTGTCTAGTGGATGGTGACCCTGACTGCTAAACCAGAAGGTCGTGGGTTCGATTCCCACAGAGGACAAATGTTTGTGTAAGGAGCAGGATTATTTGCTATGTTTCTGGGCGTAATAAATCTATGGTGCCATATCTATACTGCCTATCAATAAAAAATAAAAAAATAAAAAAAAACAATCAAAAATATTATTTTCACGTCGTCAATTGAATCATTGATCTACTAACGGTTTCAAGGCAAGAGAAGAAATGACGAAAAAAAATCTGCCAGGGGTCTCGCCATTCTTTCCGAAACACAACAAAGCTTCAATTAACAGAAGAACTGTTAAGAATAGTGGTACCCAACGCACGCGACACAAAAACATCCTTTCCACCGGTAAACACTGAAATTGACCATGATAAAATATTGTGAATTGTTCTTTCAAAAACTTCATTATCACCATAATCATAATCATCAGCCTTTATCTGTCCACTGCTAAACATCAACCTCCCTCAATGAACGCCAAGACGACCGATCCCTTGCTTCTCGCATCCAACACGGACCGGCCACTGCACGGAGATCGTCTTCCCATCATGTTAATGAATGGACGACAAAACTTTATAATATATTATATTTTTATATAATGAACCAATCGCATTAAGAGTTTGCCTGTCAACCAAAATCAAGCCAATCAGAGTTAAGGATTTTCAATCTTGCTAAGGCGACTGGTATTTTTGCAAAAACCCTACCTTTTTTCAGTAAGATTGAGAAATGTAATGCCAATGTCTAATTATCCGTGTTTTCGCAAAAACCCTAGTATTTTCGCAAAAAAACGTTTTATCAAATCATACTACGACATATACATTCTAAGTAATATCACAAGTCTTAGTACAATGTTCAAGAGACCTTTGGCAACGTGCTAAATATATGACTTGATCGGAATAATTAAATAACTCGAGAACAGCCTGGGGCGAGCAGGCAACAATAATTCAAAGCCTGACTCTAGTGGTAACGGGCAGACTCCGAGTAACTTACAAAGACAGGATAAGTCCCCCGGTCTATTAATTAATAATTGTTTTCTAACAAACTTTACTAACCAATTAGTAACATTCTCAAATTTAAGGTAATATTAATTATAATTTATTATATCAATATATTTTGTGTTAGAGAAATTTATTATTGTTATGACAAGCGAATTTCTACTATATTTTCATTTTGATTATCAAGCAACGTAAGCTTAATTTAATAAGAGTTTAATCTACTGTCTACTATTTCTGTACTCTACATTCTTCATTATTACCTACATTGGCTACTAGGTGGAGATTGTCGTCGGACGTCGGTTGAATTTGCAGTTTATCCAATAGTATAGTATATTTTACGCTTTGAAAATCATTTGCATGAGAGCTTTTCATAATGAAATAAATTTAATAAAACATTTTGCAAATCTTCGATATAATATACAATGTGTCATTTTAAAGTGGCGGCCATATTAGACCGAATTTCATCAAAAATTCGCGACTAATTCTCTAAAAAAAAACAAAATCAGTTAATCCATTAGCGAGTTACGATGCCACAGTCATACACACACAGAGACACGTCAAACTTTTAACACCCCGTCGTTTTTGCCGCGAGGGTTCAAAATAGACTTATTCTATCTACTTTTATTGGCAAATCCTTCAGGAAGCCAAAGTGAAAGAAGAAGAAGAAGAATCTTCTTTTATAGAAACCAAAAAGTCTTACGGAGGCGGAGGGAAACGTCATGACGCGGGGTTGTGGTTTTTCTGTTTTCCGTTAATTAATTATAATTTTCTATTTAATTCGTTCGGAGTGGTTTTCTATAATGTTTGTTTTAAAAACGCAAGCGATTTATATTGTGATTAGTTAGCGAATAGTATGGTGGACTGTTCTGGATGGATGGATTTGGAAGTGATAGTTAATTGATGATGAAGTGAAGGGCAAAATCGTGCCCCTTGGCGTTTCCCTCCGTTTCCCCAATTTACAGACTAGAGATAGTTTCTTCTTCTTCTTTTAAGATAGATTACGATAAACTTGATACTCGACATTGGCAATGCACTAAGTGCAGTCCATACTAATAAAAAACAAAAAAAAGGCATTATATTTTAATTAAACAAATAAGATTCAAAATGTTATAACCATTGATGTAGTGAGCTAATAGACTGCGTTATGTTCAACTAATGCGAATGAAGACCGTTTGATGATAATATAAATATAATACGATATCTATTTTATGCTAAACCACTGCAATTAATGCAATATCACTATATCCAAATCGTTGCACAATTATATACCAAATACAGAGACAATTTAGAATGAGCGAATGCATGTGTGTCCAACAAAGGCCGTTATGCTGTTAAAACCCTTATCAGAACAATAAACGGTTTGCCTATTATTTATTATAATATAAAACGATAATGTGAACTACAAATTAATGGCGGTAAATCGTGACCCCAAATTTGTGGATAATGTTTTAGGCCATTATTATAAAGTTATTGCGCACAAAGCAAATACCAGCTAAAATGGCACAACCTACAGTAATATAATTGTACGTCATAAGATATTTTTGCAACATTTCATAGTCGCGCCTCGATATATTTGATAGCCTTATTGAACACAGGCTAGTAATATTATAGAAGAAACTTTTTAATTTTTGAAGTGGTTATCCTTTAGCCGCGTTGAGCACCTTGTTAGAGGAAAGTCTTATAGGCTCGCGTCACCGACATGTTAATGAGAATGTATGACGTCATCATGAAATTTCACAGTTTTTGTGTTAAATTTTTAAATTTCATAATATTGTCTTCTAAGTTATAAGTTTTCATTTCTTACTTCTGTCGGCCATCGGCTGCCATAGCAGACAATTTTTAGCGGTGTAATAGCGGGCACATACTTATAATTACTGAGGAATGAATATACTTGTAAAATATCATCATCATCATCCTCCATCTGTCCAATGGTGAACATTGGCTTCCCTTAATGAACGTCAATACTGTTGATCTCTTATCACTCGCATCCAACACGGACCGGTCACTGTACGGTATCGTCTATATTGTTGTAGTAACTACTCGTAGTATAATACGCTTTGAAATAATAAAACCAAAAAACGGTGAAATAAAACAATCTATTTATGTTCCGTTTATGTGTTAAAATATAATCACGTTATTCATTATTCAAACTTAAATTTAATATACGAGTGCCAGCATACTATTTTACATACTTTTATTATAATATCTTACACACTTTTTATTACACTCCTGAAGTGATAAAATGTTCTTCGAATGGTCTCCTTTATTTCTGAATATCTGCATACATTCTATTCGTGAGCAAATTCTTAGTGCTTCCAGCGCCGCAAAACATTCAATTTACGTAATTTGTACCTCTACACGACAGTCAAAATTTATTTCTATGACTTAGGTTTTGCTTAAATTGCCGTGACAGTGTTGTGTGCGACCACAAACATTTACAGGTAGCTCACGGGAACGTTAAGATTTAAGTTGACTTCATATCGTGTTGTAGGTCAGACTGCACAGAGCGTGATAGAATTAAGAAAGTTGATAAAACATTAATGTTCTTTAACATGGTATCTGACGCAGGTTTGTTCCTTATACAAAGGTTTAATAATTCTTGCAAGGAAAAGTGAAGGATTTTTTTTTTTTTCTATAAATATACTATACTTATAGAAAGGCAAATAACTTACTCATATAGCCCGTACAGCCTGGTCTATGTTTGCTAATTTAATTACGGTATATAAAGGCCAAGTCTGAAGTTTTTTTTCTGGCTCCATAATTTGTAACGTGGAAGCCAGGTCCGTATTGAGGTTGCTGTAAAGTATCATAAGCATCAGGTATGTAAACCGCGATAAAATCCGTAAAAGCGGTTTTATTATTCGCCCATATTCTTTTATCGTCTTAACCCTTGACCTTAATTTTATATACCTAATAAACTATTAAATAATTTAGTATCTTGTAGAAATTTCGAGTAGCTAAGTCCAGGTGTTCCTGAGAAAATCGACGATGATACAGACTTGCGGACTTGAGAGTGATTTTTATAAGTATATTTTTTTTCTCTTGATGCACGCAATCCCGAAAATTTAACTAGTCCCCATTTATTTTAATTTTAAATTTATATAACAATGATAATATTTATAATTATTATTCTCTTAATTATGACAAATCTAATTACACCTCTCGAGCAGATTATAGTAAAAAAACCTCGTTGCACTCTGGTGAAAACTATGCTATCTATATTATTCCATTAATTACACATAAAGTATTGTTTTCTAAATCGTTCGTTTATAAAATAATATTTTTATCAATAATGAATAACCTATACCAGTTACCTATATCAGTAAGTAAAAAAATCTTCAACGTACGAAGTGAAGTGATGATATCAATAAAACATACCCAAGAGTGCCTCTCTTAACTGAATAACTAAGCAATTACATTACCTTTCTGTAGATGAAACATTGGATTTGAAATCATAATTATCCACAGGAAGGCTGTTAATGGAATAATTTCACAAGGGAATGCTTACCGATTACGTGGAAATTCGAATTGTGCAATAATTTATACGACCTTGTAAATATTTTATTGATTGCTATTAACAAATTACTAAGGTAATAAGCAAGTGATGATAGACATTGCTGAGCAGAAGTGCCCTGATACAAGTGAGGATTGGGGAATTAAGTTTAGCGATGGGATGGATGCGCTCCCGGCTGCATGGATACCGCCATCTTTTTTATTTTTTCCGTCAAACAGCTTTGCTGTGTTTCGGAGAGAAGTGCACGATAGAAAGTGTAGTTACTGGTACGGTGATTAACTTAATCTAACTAAATCTTAGTCTCAGGATGAGCAACACATGGATGAGGTGCCCGGGCTAGTCTCCGGTTAACTTGTTTGTGTTGATGAGCGACGTAGACTACTTAAAATCATGTGGCTCGTGACCGTTTGCCTTTCTGACTAGCTAACATAAAAAATACAGAATATTTGATATTATAAATAAACACGCCATTCCTATTTATCGTAAATATAGTTTTTTTTTGTGAAATTCAAATTCACGAACAGTGCGCTTTTTACCCAGTCATAGCTGGTGATTCTAAATTTTTAAATTGGTCATCTTGACGTTTATTGAAACACACGTGTACGGCAGTAGGCGAAAAAGGTTGTTAAGGATGATGCCAGCATCATCCTATCGCCAGCGATATAATGGATGAATTCATCGTCTGGACTAGATTTGTCCGTTTAGAATTTAGATAGTTAATTGATTTAGCGAAGTTAGCAAAAACTAAATGTTAAAAGTCGGGGCTTAAATCTGTCACGGCTTAAAGTTTAAATCAGTAAAGTTAATCCCTGCCTAAGTAGATTCGTTAACAAAAGGTCTTTTGACATATTTGAAGCTGGCGTAATTTTTAATACTACGTATTTTTTCAAACCAATTTTTTTCCGCTACATTCCAATTTGTTCAATTTGCATTCCAAATAAAAAATATATATGTGTAACATTTTTATTGTATTGTACATATTGTATATTTTTTGTTATATTAAATTATTTCAATGTGCTTATGGAGTTTTAGTAAAAAATATCCCTACTACTATCCTCTTATCTACCCTACGATGGCTCCCTCTAAAATGGCACAAAGTAGTAATAAATCACTATAAGATAAATTGATCAAGGGTCTAAAGCTTCATACCTCTGAACGCAATAGACATACTTCAAGCTACGACTACTAGGGACAAGCTGTTATCTACGGATTTAAGTGTGTTTTCTTATAAAAGTTTCAATGTAGTTAATAATAATCATCAATATGAAAGTAGGGATGTTTGTTACGCTTTCACGCAAAAACTACTCAATTGATCATCATGAAACGTCGACATATTCTCAAATATCATCATATCATATGTAGCATAGGATACATAAAAAAGTGAGTTTTTTGTTAAGGCGGGCGAGTGTTTCCGCTTTTCAATAGTCTTAGGGCCTGTTTCACAATCTCCAGTTAAGTTCCCAATAGGCTATCGCCAACATATTTGACAGATAGATTATGGAGTATCTGTCAAATGTCTATCAAATATGTTGCCGATAGCCTATTGGGAACTTAACTGGAGATTGTGAAACAGGCCCTTATAATGTCAAAATACTAGTTTTATTCATCTACTCATTCAACTAATGTTGCTATGACAACTGCATTTTCCACGCAACAGACATCTATTGTGTTTGGTTACTAATCAAACAATGGCCGCATGACATAATATGAAGAGGGAGTGACCAACTCCTCCCTAAGCTGACTTGGATGTGTCAGGTAATGACGCGGTGTTTCGGCATGTGACTAATAATAGAACGAAACATTTCGAACCTTAAACTTACTCTACTCTTAACCTTTAGAATAGAGAACACAGAGATATACCTCAACCCTCCACCATACGTGGTTTTTTTATTAGACGACCTCTGTGGCTCAGTGGTTAGCGCGTTGGCGTTAAAGCTGGAGGTTGCGGGTTCGAATCCCGTCAGGGAACAAAAAAGTTTCTGTGTTCCTGTGTCATGGATTTGTATTATATAATAAAAATCTTAAATATAAATATTTATATAAAAAGTATTAAATATATGTATTTCCGTTGTCTGGTACCCGTAACACAAGTTCTTTGGAAACTTAGCACGGGACCAGATTGACGTGGTGTAAAAGCGTCCACACATATTATTATTATTATTCGGTTTGTAAAATACACAAACAAGTTAGTTGACGCGCTTACAGCGCAGAAAGCTGTGGTTGTCTCTAAGCGGCATCTATCTTACAAATGAGTTTTTATATGCTAGCTACATACATACACAAGCGTAATTTAATTAATCGATGATAGGCATGTCCTACAAAATTATAAGCCCAAGATATTTGATTTTAACATCCAAACAGTAGCTGTGTGTAAACAAAATATGTAAAGTGGGTGCGGGCTCGCGATACGGGCATAATTATGTGAGAGCACGGCAAACGTCCCCTTGTCCTACATTCAGGGAGCTAATAAAAATTCAAAAAACACCTAATTATCAATTATAATTAGCCGAGGTTCAACGGGACATTTTCGGCATTTCTGCGGTTAGCCTGAGAGACCGCAAACGTGACCTCTTTTTAAATGACTACATCGGAATAAAAAAAATATGTGATTTCAGGAACTCCATAAATGGATTGATAATATCTTCATCTTTACGTTGACTATATCTTAGGGCTTAGACAATGTAACATCGTTTCGTAGCGGAAAGATACCGAAATTCGTCATCGTCTTTAAGTTATCAATGACAATATCCTAACCATATATTGACGATAACGATCAATAACCAATAGACAGTTTGTGATTTTGTTGCAATAACGATTGGACACGTGTTTTAGAGCGACTATGTCAATACCGCGCATTTTATTCTTTTCGAACTTTTTTTTTAATGTTACTTTGTTTACCCCATGGCAACTCGCCTATCGATTTGCCATGTCAAACATAAAAAGTCAACAAATCTATTCTTTCATTGTGGCAATTATAACACCTTTGCACAGGCATAAAAACTTGTGATATTAATACAGAGATAAAAAAAAACCAAAAATGTCGCCCCGACAGAATCTAACACCTTGTTTTTTACAGGATGATGATAATTTATTTGTAAGACGATCGCAGGGGCTTATCTCCCCTAAGCGCGATTTATAACACCAAGATGTTTAAGATATTTTAATAAATCACAAATGTGTATCGAATTACCAAATGCCCCTTTTCTTTCTAGAGAAGGGGGTTGTAAGAATGTTAATCTGGATCGCGCATTACTTAACACGTTTCCCTCTTGATCCGGGTTCGCCTGTGTAATCTTTTGTTATATAAAGTTTAGTATGTTTCGTTTTTTGATTAGATCATTGAGGTATCAATAAACACTGTGACAATCCTAATGTTTGAAATTTTTAAGGGTTCTGTAACCGTTAAATTCAAATTTGATCAGTATCAATTCATATCTTCGATCCGAGTACCTCATAAGACGAGGAGGGAATTGGGCCATAGTTCACCCAAGCGATTTACTGTTAATGGCATTCTTATAATCAATTTAGCGATATTCGCGCGAACTAATGAAAATTATTGTAACTCTTTAGAATATATTAATAAAAACTTTAATGCCTATTGTCTTCTTATGTTAACGCTATTTTCACACATTATAATGAAACAACTTTTACGGACTCTATCGTGGCTTATTAAGTTTTTTTTACATGCTAGCTCGTGTTTATTTCGTTTATAAAGTTATTGTAAACTATAAACAAAGGGAAAGTAAATAAATATGTAATAAGCCGCGATAAGCTTCGTAAGAGATGTTTCATTATAGTTTAACGCAATTCGAATTTTGATTTTTGTAAAAAAGTTAAACAAAGTAAACTAAGGCGAACGTTCTTACAATTTCCCGTTTTATTTTTGCAGTGTGTATTTCTTCTTGATTTGTGGATGTATCTGCATGTGAATAATGCTTCTTTTGCCTGCAAATGCACTCGGGAATTAGGATAAGATATATGTACGTGGCTATATCACTACTAGTTAAGTAAAGTGAAACGCCGTTTTTAAAGATTATTTGATTACTGTTCAAGCTTTCGAAGGAGTGTTCTGTCACTTATGCGTGCATCGGCATGGGTTTAGTTAATCGCATTTATAAAACAGCCATGCCTCACGAGGAGAACGATACCGAGGCATTCCGCCTACCGTCTCAGAATAGTAAAGTATCAACCCTTATGGGTTATGGGCCATAGCTTACTAATGCGCTATTCCGATGCGCGTTGGTGAATGTTACATATAGTTAAATACTTTCAATCTCATCAGGCATGCAGTTTTCCTCACGATGTTTTTCTTCACCGGGGAGAGAGCAATGATCTTGTGCTTAGGGTGCGCTTAGATATTTAGGAAACCCCATTTCAAGGCACACGCGGGAAAATATCAAACACGGAATCTCGCGTATAAGAGGCCGAGTTTACCCACCAATGGACCATCGTCGCTCTCTCAGAATAGGCAACGTCTGAATGATTTGTCTTGGTTAGTTTGTGTTTTTCTCGTTTATGTTCTTAGGTTATTGACTACTCAGAATTGAGTAGTTAGGTGGCTACTCTGTCTGTTAGCCTATTCAATTTACCAACAAAAAATCAAATTAAAATTAACTCCGCAAATAAGAGTAAATGCGTGTGTTGCGTTGTGAATATAATTTATTTTCTAATGCTTAGGAAGGAATTTCACTTACAATAATGAAACATTTTTTGCTGATTTTATCGCGGCTTATTAGGTTTTTTATAAGCACGACGTTTCATATACTTTACAGTAACCATGGTCATGAACTGGTTTCCAGTTCGTACAGGTTTACACATTGTTTTCCACATTTACGCAAATTTGTTTAACGCAAACATTCAATTACGAATAGTAGGTATTTCATCATCATCATCAGCCTTTATCCGTCCACTGCTGAACATAGGCCTCCCTCAATGAACGCCAAGACGACCGATCCCTTGCCACTCGCATCCAACGCGGACCTGCCACTACACGGAGTCTTCCCATCTGGTTAATGGCCGACCAACACTTCGTCTACCTAAGCGCGGCCTCCACTCTGTTATAGGTATTTATCAAACTATATTCAGAAAAGTTGAAATCTAAAGAAGTAAAATGTCTACATTGTATAGTACACACTATATTTGTGTGACGTATACACACACTATATTTGTGTGACGTATACACACACTATATTTGTGTGACGTATACACACACTATATTTGTGTGACGTATACACACACTATATTTGTGTGACGTATATTATTTGACTTAGTGCGAAACCTTAACAAATTCTTTAATGTGTTAGCTTAAGATGCACGTGGGTGATTCTAGATAAACGATAGTAGCTTGTGGGCGGAATAAGGCTGAACACAAACGAATACATTTTGATATTCTACAGATTTCCATCAAATGCAGGCTATCGTCTTCTTGACACCCACTTTCTGTAAAATTCTGTTAGCCACTTCGTTGTAATCCTCATGCTGCTTTTCTGCTACTTTTCATTGAGTCCTTTATTCGTCTTACAAGTCCCAATTTCTAAGAGAAAATGATTAATTACTTATCATTTTATAATAAAAATGTTGACCTTATTAATTTATCAATTTATCACTAGATTTGCGAAATAAAAATGGAAAACTATAAATAGCCCGTTTAAAATAAATTTAGTAATGAAAATAACCATAATATTAATTTGAAATCTTATAATTAATAATATATATTTAACTCTATTTACAATCTTGCAAAAATCGAGATAATAATATTATAAAAGAAGTATAAAATATTATAATACAAGCTACATCTAAGATCTTTTTCAGCGCGGACTATCTATATTTATACTATCAGATTTTTTAATTTATTATTCATGCTTAATTCAAGTCATTCAATTCATTCTACAAACGCCTTATTTTCATTAATTAAGGCAACGCGTTAATTGTATTTCATTTATTACATTCATTTATATTTTCTATTTGTCGATACGGTGGTCGTTTGTCACATTACTTTAGACGATTAAAAACGACCGTCCACGAACCGCCTTAGCGCCAGTAACAAAGCATGTTCAAGCATTACTCTTAAACTCATACATGGTATCTTCACATTTTATCAAGCCTAGCTTGGAAATTCGCATTTGGAACTCACGTCAACCCTGGGACGTGATAATTCTAGACGTTTCGTTCTGAGTCCTTAATCTTAAAATTTCATTTAACGTTATCTTTTTGTCAGTTTCACTTGGGAATTGATATGAAAATAGGAGGTTTGTTTATGTATCGCATGGCGTAAGGAGATACACGTAGTAATTTGTAAATAGTATTATAATTTATAATTTTTGTCTCCTGTTTATAAATTGTTGTTAACTTAGATTTGTATTCAGATGATTATTATTCTTGTAGCATACTTAAAAAAAAAAACTTTTTTTTTAATGTATCTTATGTTAATTCTAGAACATACAAACATTTCTGTACAATGTTTCATGGTGATCGGTTGAGTAGTTTTCGCGTGAAAGCGTAACAAACATCCCTACTTTCATATTTATAGTATTGCAAATGCATCTAAGGCAAATGGAGACAGTGATGTCCCAGAAGGAGGCCGATGAACGGGTGAGAGAAAAGGCCGCCGACGCGGGCTTCCCCCGTTGACGACGAAAGGGGGCGCGTCGGAGGCGCTACTTAATGCGCTTCCAGTAACTCCCCTGTGCTCGTGTCGGGCACTAGACACGACGTCGTGGCGACTGCTTTCCTAGACAGTCTCCCCTATATGTAAAGAATCTGGCCTTGCCGGGGCCAGTCTATCGCCTGGATTCCTGTTGCCTGCGGATCCAGGTCTCTCACGAAGTGGCTGAAGGCGCTCGCAATGGTTTTAACGGGCTAATGCACCACAATGCCAACATATGCTAGTGTGCCTACCCGAGGTAGGTCCAAAAGAGATGAATGAATGAATGAATATTCTTTATTACATACAACACACAAATTAACAGACACAAGATAATAAATTTAAAATTTACAGAGTAAGTGCAGACACAAAGGTGACTTTATCGCTAAAAAGCGATTTCTTCCAAGTAACCTTCCACTGCGACATAAAAAAAAAGGCCTATGTTCAGTAGTAGACGGATAAAGGCTGAGGGAATGATGATAAACAAATATTATGTATACGACTACACAATACGCTTAACATGATTATTTTACGGTCCGCTTTATAAATTATCCAGGACGACACAACGGCCTTGTAAATTCCACACCCATAGACCAAGTTATAAACAGATTGATTTGAACACTGGCTTTATAATAATTTATCATTACGGTACGACGAACTTAGATTTATAAGTCAGGATCAGGATAGCACTGAGCTAAGTAGAGATGTAGTCTGTGGTTTTATAGTAGTCTACTTATATTCTCTGCTCATCTGCCTGGATGTGAATTTGCAACAAGTTGATTATCATTATTATAATACGTAGAGAAAAACCCGTGTACCCCTATTTAAGAGGATTGCTTTAACGAAAAATTTTGCAATTTGGTACAGTTAAAAATAAAGTGGAGTGTAGGCGTTGAGGAAGCTATTTTTGTGATCTAAATAAAAATATACAAGGGAAAAAATTTAAGTTGGAAAGTTTGAATGTTTGTTGCTCTTTTTGTTAATTCTACTAACACTATTAAGATATCTATTGATTTGTTTATATACAAAATTTGTATTTATTATCAAAATTATGTTATTAATACCATATTTTTCTATATTTTACTTTGTAACGCTCAATATTTTGAAATCATCTACGATTGCTTTTAATAAATTTACCAGACAGAAATAAGATATATTTAATATTTTCAATGCATTGTATATATTTTGAATAATATAATAAAAGTGAATTCCAAGAAACAAACAATTGGCGTGCATCCGAGAAACGCTTATGGGCCGGTCGTGGAAGTGAATTCAGAAATTAAAAATCCCATCGTGGGCATGCCTTGTGCATCGTGAAAGTAATGAATACCTGTCAGACGCGCGTGTGGGCGATCCAGGCTAAGTCGAACAAACATTTACCCTTCGCTCAGCAGTAATTGTTTAAAATTGAGCCTAACTGTGTGGGCCTTGCCTCCTGCCATCAAATCTGACTTTGTTTTGTGATCGCATTCGTTAGTGTACGATTTTGATTGTGTAAACGAAATACTATACACATGTTTGTAGAATGTTGTGACTTTATAATAGCAAAACGTAATTAGCACGTATATTGCCACTGTTGAAAATATTAAATATTAAAAAAATACACATTTTGGTCTTGTTTAAAATTTTCGTTTCTGAGAAAATATTTAATTATTTATTTGACCTTATTTGCGAATCCATGATTCACAAGACTATACAAACATGGTAAAAATACAGTTTTAAATATTTTAATAAAATCATTACAAATGGGTTTGTATCAGAATAATTCAAAATTTTGCATACACCATATACTTAAAATATCGTAAACCATGCTATAAAATACGAAGATAAATTGAATTATATCAAAACTTTGTTAAACTAAGGTTTTTTAAAAAAAACTTACATAGAATATCTAGTTCAAATTAAGTAAAATCAATAAATTAATAATGATAAAAGGCTATATTCAAATCATACCCAATATTTAACTTTGTAATTTCCAAAGCAAACATACCTTTAATGCAATTAATTGTAAGCTTAAAATTAAAAGCCTCGCTTATAAATTAGTGCGGGGTATTTCGTTTAAATTGCCTGGCACATTGGCGTAATGTAATAGTAAATTAGGGTATTTCTGAATAGAGAGTGACATACCTGATAAATAGTAGGCTTTGTACAGCTTTACCTTACTATGGTAATAATCATTGGTCCCTTATCATCGGGTGCTAGATCCTTTTGGTTGACAAATTGTCGTTTAAAATGTCAGATGTTTAGTGCTTCGTAAAATCATGTGTTAAAATTCATACAGCCATGTTACTGTTTAAATTTGGGATAAAATTCTGAGGAGATACTGACAAATGTACCCAGACTTATGGTCACAATTATTATTTATATGGTGTATATTATTGTGATTTAATTGTTCCGATTATCTATAACCTATATAAGAAGCTTTCTGAACGTTAGTCAAAATGTAAGTCAACCAACATGGCTGTGAATGGCGGTTAACGTACGATTCAAGAGTCAAATTTGACAGCTTTTCATTGTAATTATTATGTCAACTAACAGGCTGGTCAAATTAAGTAATTTAACCATGCTTCTAGGAGCTCATTTGACACTTAACAAGAGAATTCTCAATTGATTCGTTAGTTTTTGCGTTGCAGACGTTAATCATAGAATTTACTCGTATGGTATTACCATATATTCGAAGAACAGGGGATAATAATTTAAAAATATATTTTATTTAAATAAAATAATGGCTTTTGTCGTATTTTATCCGATATCCGATATCCGATATTTATTAATTTACAATGACAATAATGACGAAAGATATAAAGGTACGGTTTATTGCAAACTATAAAAGTTATAAAAGAACACAACACCAGCGTGAAATACTAAAATATAACGAAACATTACTATTATTATATTCAATAATTCCTTTCAATAATAATTCCATCAGAGGAGCATAGAGAGATCAAATGGTTAGCATTTTTCCTTTTATTTTCATTGATAGGTAATAAAGTTCACGTTGCCAATGCCTTTCCCAGTCGATACATTTGACATAGCAAGAACAATAGTCTTTTGTACCAGGAATCGGTTCGCTGGTTCTATCGTACTCATTCTATTCATTTTATACTCTGTCATGTTTCAGCGTATATTTTAAAAGAAAATATGATTTAACATAAACGATGTTTTCGTTAGTGATGCTATCATCATTATCAGCTATCGATTTTCTTCATGCATCACTTTGCACGAAGAAGGTTTTATATGAAAATATCGATATATCTTTTTAACTTTACTCTAGAATCCTAATTACATTAGGGATGAACTGCTAAATGATAAGTCACGCTAAGGCGTATATTATCTGTTGTTGTGCTAATAGTTGCACCGTTAGCATACTCCGCTATAGTAAAGACAAGTGCTAACAACGATTGTGGTGACTCGTTGGAGAATTGTTTCCTGGTCTGTTTAAGTGGGTCCTCCCGAAATTGTTACACGAAATATCTCTGTGAATGTAATATTATCTTTATAATAAAATAAAGTTTTAAGTAATTAGCCGCGATGTTTTAAGATTTTTGTTTTCGTCCCTCGACTTTGGCTTTAAAGAGTTGGTGAATTACCTGGAATTTAATATCGTAATAAATTGCAACAAAATCGATTAAAGGTTTCTTTTTACAGAGTGAAATGAGCACTAACATTTTTTTATCTCAGTTGGTAAAACTGGCAAACGTACCCCAGGTGGTGGGTGATGGTCGACGTGTCGCTAACGAGCTTGGAAGTTAACTTGGAAGTTTCCACTTCCCGGCTTACTCTTCTCTCCAAATCACAGGAAAACCGGCACCTCTTTCCTCAAAAGGTATTATGGAATGTCATTGCAATATCTGCATAAAAATATACAAAAACAGTATAAAACCCACATTAGTTATTACATAAATCATTCTGTAGGATCACTCCAGAAATTAATCCATCGTACATTTATTGGAATATGCAAAACGTGTATTAATGAAATCCTGAAACTGATTACAAAGGCTACCACAGATGGTGGGCGAATCATACATCACAGTTCTAATTATTGTTGTGGCGCGTCTAAATCAATTTGGTTTGTGCGGATTTACAACTCATTTCTATAATAAAATTGATGCGACGCAGTAACTTATATTGGTGCTTGTTATGACGTTTTGTTTCCAAGCCGTCCAATAAATAATATGTTTATTCTATTTTTGAAATTTGTGACTTGGTACGGTCAGCGTTGCTCGCGTGAATTTAGAGTTAGAATAGTCCGTCTCTAAATACACGCGATTTTGTTTAAGTTTAATAACCTCTCTTATTCGGTCATTGATATGTCTCGCTCAAAGCGATTCTTGAAGTGGCTATTATAATTAAATAAATAGTACAAAAATCTATACAAATTTTATACATAGGTAAGGTGCTTGTGAGGTTGTAGTAATATTTGTATCTATTGAACCGATTTTAAATAATAATAATATGTTGGGAAAACTCACCCACGGCCATCTGATCCCAAACTAGGCAAACAAAGAAAGAAAGAAAATCAAAAAGCCTGTTCTTATGGTAACCAGACAACTGATTTATATTAACATTTGTCACATTATTTATATATTTCTAAATATATACATATTATAGATAAATTACGCCCAGACACAGAAAAAATGATCATGCTCCTCACACAAACATTTGTCCTGGGTGGGAATTGAACCCACAACCTTCTGGCTTAGCAGTTAGGGTCGCTAACCACTAGTGACTGACTTTTTAATAAACTTAAGGTTTGAAAATTATTTTACCGATAGAAGGTTACGTTATTTATAAATAGCAAAGGCTTTTTATTCTAGTATTCCCATGGAAATATGAAGCGGGTGAAATGCCTGCCAGTTATTGGTAAAGCATAACTAGCAAGTACATTAATGAAAATTAGTTCTTTTATATGTAAAAGTAGTTCTACATGCGAAGCCATCATCGCCATCATCACCCTTTATTCGTCCATAAACATAGGCCGCCTTTAGTGAACGCCAAGATGACCGATCCCTTGCACCGACCAACCGGACGGTAAAGCTATATTATAGCTAGATTAATAAAATAATTTTAATTTTATTAGACCCACCTAGACCTCAAATATTCCGTATTTTTTTCGTACAATCGGTATGAAAATCTACATAGAGATGTTTTTGGTAATTTCTTATCGTGTACTACACTAGCACCGCCCCGCGATTTCACCCGAGTACTTCCCACTCCTACGGGAGTCCGGGGATAAATTATAGCCTAAATGCTGATGCAAAGTATTAAAATTGATTCAGTAATTTTTGCGTGGAAGTGTAATTATAAGAGTGTCCACACATTTTCACAATCTTTCACGTTTATAACTTTAGTAAGACTTATTCTCTAGTAAGAAATAAAACTAGACCCTATCTTTTACATCTTAATAAATAACAAAGGTATTTTCTTTGAGGTAATTTAGAACAGCAAGTAGTTTAGTGACCCTACAAATTTTACCCCAGCGATGACCCTCCGCCCTCCTCTGAACTAAGGTAACGTTGTTACGCCACCCTTCCCCTGAGGCTCAGAATGCCTCTGCATCTGTTAAGCTACGTCCATGGCAATATACTTTTTACTATCCTTATATTATAAGGTTACTCTATAGTTTGTTTTATTAACAGTTTCTGTGGGCATGGCTATACTGTGTATGTAATCAAACGTAAAGTATTAAGGGTAAACGTAAGGTTATGTGTAATCTAAAAAGGTAAATTTTTAATAATAAAGAAATTTATATTATTAATATCAATTTTTATCTTCTAAGAAATTTTCATCGATTAGAAGCGTCCCGCGGCTTCACTCGCGTAATTCCCATTCCCGTGGGAGTACAGGGATAAATTATAACCTATGTGTTATTCTGATGTATAAGCTATATTATTGTAAATCCATTCAGTAGTTTTTACGTGAAATAGCAACAAACATCCATACTTACAAACTTTCACGTTTATAATATTAGTGAGATTAGTGAGATTGTAAACTATGTTTATAGATATTCAATATTACAAAATACAGTCAGTGTAATTACTGGTAGGGACTTAGCATCTCATGTTTCAGGATAGACGACACATTAATGAAATGCTTGGCCTGGATCCAGGTGAACTAGTTTTTGTTCATGGGCGTCGTTAACCACTTACCATCAGGTGCCTCGACCGTTGGTTGGCCTATCCAACTAACATGAAAAATTAATCATCATCATCATCATCATCACCATCATCAGCCTTTGTCCGTCCACTGCTGAACATATCGGTAACTTTAGACATCTGTCAAAGAAACACATAGTATAACACACTCCATAGCACGTTGAGCTACGGCAAACTTTCGGACGCGTCGTCCATTTTCTTATGATAAATAATAATATTCAAACATTTTTATTACAGGTATTATTGCTAGTTTCAAAATGTAAAAGCTTTTCTTAGTCTCATATTGTATTGCATTGTATTGTGTTTCATATTTTCAATAATCTTTTACGAGTTGTCTTATTGTGAATATTCTTCAATCTCACTCCTATCAAAATAGTTTCGCAAAGAGCAAAATCTTTAATGTTCAAAGATATCTCTTTTATTTCAATATTACAACCCTGTGGGTGAATCGGCTTCGCTAGGCAATACAAGCTTTTCACAATTGAAAACTTGGGGGCCTCATCTCGGCTTGTTATTTTAGCCTTATTCCAATACGGTCGGTTTTAATATTGAAAATGGAATGGGACTAATTATTTTCTCTGTGTTCAACATTACAAAGGGGTGGAGAGATTGGCCAAGATTTCTCAATTTATCCTTACAGGTGGTTTTTCTCACAAATGTTTTTCTATCATCTCACCCTCAGGCGGTCCCTCGAGACCGTAAGAATCGTCTTAATAGACTTAGAGCAGTTCTGCAGACTGCATTCCCTGGGGCTAGCTTGTCCCCGCTTCACCCTACTGAAAAAATGAGATAAGCTTATTTCAACCTAAATTGATTTTGTAAAGGTATTCCCAAAAAATATTTGTATCGTACTGGCAATACTTTTATAAATAGCTTCTGTTGTCGTAAAAAATATACTACACTTTCTTTTATTTGAATTATATTTGGTATGATTCTGAACGATATTAAAAATTATCAAAATTATTGCTAAGTTTTTAGATGCCACGTAGTCGTGTTCCGGATATTCTTCAAATAGTATGTGATGTTTTAAATTTTTCTCTAACTGGTATTTTAGAATGAGGATATTATAATAAATTTACTCATATCAAATTTGGGTATCTTTTTTTATTATCACCCTTACTTAACTTAGCACTTGGGCGTATTTATGTGTAATTACCAATATGCGAATTCCGTGTAACCATTATTACAAATCAGCACGTGCCCATGACATAAATATTCACATTATTACTAAGTCGTTTCTACCCTCGCTCTGTCACCGTTTTTTTGTATTGTGCATTTAGATATAAAGGGATTTTGAGGCGTAGCAAAGGGAGATGGTACTGTTTCCTATTATATCATATAATGTGGGTGAAATTTAGCTTCGGTATTGTGAGGACTTTTATTTATAGGATGCCGGGGTCCGCATTGAAATGCCGGATTATTTGGCTAACAAATTATATCGAATCTGTCCAGAAGCCTGTCAATAAATCAACGCGGATTTATCGGTAAAATGTGACAAAATGATTTTGATGCGGTAAAGCGTGTCGATAATTGTTTTCAAAAATATCGCGAATGTGACTATATAATTGGATTCAAAAGTTATAATAGTTATTAGAAATTGAGACTAAAATTTATTTTACAAGGTGACTTTGAGTGTTATTAATATTATGTAGTACTTAAAAACTTAAGTAAAGTCTTAAATTCTTTTAGAACGTTCGCTAAATGGCAAAGAATATAAAATTGGGTAATATTAATTTGGTTGTTCACAAAACTTTTAAAAATCAAAGTACAATTGTTTTTTAAACATTTGTGGATTAAAAGTATAATTTTTGCAATCATACACAAATTGTGTATCCTTTTATTGTTTTGCATATTATTGTCTTAGTTATGACTTCCAACATCCATAATAACATCTAAAATAACTGTCTAATGGCATAACGAAACTAATTTGAGTACAACATTAGTAGAAATCATTATTGTACTTAATTGGCTTACCTTCTACTTAAATGGGGGCTACTTGAAGAGTCATAAAGCTAAATTGCCGAGGAAACATACGTATAATGGAACGGTTCCCTAAATCGTTATGATTTTCATCTCATTCTACGCTGTACCTCATAATGTACTGGACGGGCCATTACACATCAAAATTACTACTCAGACGGACTATATGTCAGAGGGCTTTATAATGCAAATACGTCGTAAAGTCGATTCGGTACAACCGACATACAAATTTAGATTGTACAATTAAATTCAACATGTCTGAGATAATTCCTTTGAAATATGGCCGTGCTGGTCATAATTGATGAAAATTGATTTGATTGGTGTAAAATGAAAATGTGAGCGATAAAATTATTTTTACGACCGACATTTAGACGGATATGGGCATAGGAAGTGCCGAAAGTGTATATTTTATTTCCCTTAATTTGTAAATATAAAAATCATCATCATCGCCAGAAATCAGTTCATGGAATCAAGTATTAAATCATATGCGAATAAGTAACATCAGTCCCCTAAACTAGTGGCACAAACGCTATCTAAATATATCTAAATGAATAAATATATCTAAATGAATAGAATAGAATACTTATTGTATGGGAATGACACTAGCTCACGACATGTAATTTGACTGCTAGTGTCATTCCCATACAATATGTATTCTATTCTATTCTATTCGTTTAGCGCTTTTGCCACTTGTCTAGGGGGGCAGTTCGATCGCATTAGTTGCTGAATAGGCAATTCCAACGTGACCGACAAGTGCAATGCCGATGCCGGTAATATCCTGAAGTAAAACGTTCGTGAAAGCCTTTGTCTTTCTGAGCATGTCTTCCATACTGGAACCTACCTTCTTTGTTAAAAAGGTCGATTACAACGTTGAATGTTAATCTTCTATATTGTGACTTAGCTTGTTCTTAGTTAAGTGATTTTTTAGAAGCACTGAGCAACCTCATTATCAGCCTTACCCCTGCTGATATTTCACTCGTGGTTATGGTTTTATCGTATTCAATTTCCGGGCAATCCCAAAATTTTCCTTTAATTTTCCAATCTCCATTCCGGAGCCATTTATTGTGTGTCCAAATTTTTAACACTAAGCTATAACATAATCTTCAATATCATTTGATATTTCTCCACCTGAAATTGCTTAGTGAATTTTGAGATGTCCAAATGCGATTGGTATTTTTCGTAAGAGTTTAGTGCAAAGCAAAATTTTTATAGACCAATTATTGGAGAACACCTATGCGTTATATATTATGTATATACACATAAACGAGCAAATGTACTTTAGAGGACATTTTTTTGCTTTTTAGCGAATTCGCGGTACTATTAAGAGCTATTTTGAAGTATTCAAACGTAATTATTAAGAGCCACTCGAAAATAATGGGCCATAGTTACCCTCCTCGCCTGATTTCGAGGAGGAGACCCGTGCCCAGCAGTGGGACATAAAGGGTTGATACTTTACTTTTCTTTTATTAACTCGTAAATAATCCACATGCTCACTCTGCACATTGACATGATTTCAATGATACAGCTTAAATTATTTCCGTGTGCAAACAAAAGAGACGAAACAAACGCGTATGTGGCATAAGCGGTAAAAGTATAAAATAAATCATATAAAATAAACTACACGAGTGAATAACGTAATTTTTCCCAATCCGCTAGATAAGTACCATTGCTATCGTTTCTGAACATAAAAGTTTTAATTATTTGTTAAAAATGGTAATGATAATAAGATCGTATCTTAATTATATGAAAATCTAAAAAGAATAACTACAGTTCCAAAAATTCAAAAGCCACATCTTAAATGCCAGTTGTTCTCGAAGGTGAATTCCCTTAAAATATTCACAAGTTGTTCATAATATTTACAGCGAAATATCAAAATAATTCGCTTAAGCCCATGATTAACACCACAAGAGGATATGATATGAATTGCAGTTACACGATGGAACATTTCGATTTATACTTTGTCCCGTGAAGTAGTTAGTTCATATTAGTACGTACCTAAATAATTTTAGCCTATAAATGAACATTGTAAGAAATGAGATCGTGTCTTGGGAAAATATAATAAACATGTCCAATATAGCATCTTCAACTTTATTAGGTTATTCTAACGAATTAACTGGCTTGTCATGTTGGTCTAGGGGTTAGTGACTTTTATTACTAAACCATTAAATATTTAAAAAAAACATTCATATTCAGGTTTAAAAAGCTATATTAAAATAATATCTATTTTACAACATCTATCGGTAGCACTAGTCTTTAAATGATTCGCAGTTTACCGCTGATCATTATCAATATCATTTAATGACAGTGTATTTAGTATTGATACGTTTCAAATAAAAATACATAAGACACAACACCTCAAAATATGTTTACAATAATTTCATATAATTTTTTTTTAATATTGAAGAAAACTTTAAATCGCAAAATAATAAAATTAACTGTTTACATATTATGATGCAATTAGAAAAACCTTTTCCAAAAATAAGACATGACGTGTTAAAACGATTTTATAGTCAAATAATCATTAAATTGCATCACATTGTTAATATATTTAAAATCTATTTTGGTGGGAGTTTAAGCTTTATAACCCTTTCGTACGTTTATAGGTTGTAAATGATTCGAACATCTGTGGTGGACTTATTTCAATTTCCTTTACACTAGGCGCTTCCTTCACTTTGCCCATAAATTTTGGTTGTAAAAAATTAACTACATTTTTTTAGGAATAATGCGGAAGAAGGTAATTATTTGTACTTATTTTGGGAAACTCCGTTCAATTTTTACGCACATAACAAAATATTTGGTATAATGATTATAATTGGCCATGTCTAAGTTATGGATGAAATTATTAGATTTATAATTCTGAAGGTACTTAAATAAAAATCCCCATCTTACTTTATTCTTAGGTTATAAAAAGATAATCTACATAGGTTCTTGCTGTAGAATTTTGTAATCAATTTTAATAATCTTGAAAAAAATTGAAAAAGTCATATTAGAGTGTGATTATAATTGATTTATTCATGATAACTATTATAGCTCAATATCGAAGACTTAAATTTAATAAATCTTTGAATTTAATAAAATCCGAGCTAAGTTTTAAAGCAGGCAGAAGTTATATTTATCTTAAATATTTTGTTATTTAGTTAGAGGTAGTGCCATGCTGCTTTACATCCAAAATGTGCCGGCACGAACGGGGTGGACTGGATCACAAGATACCGGCCTAAAATTACAGCTATGCTGTTGCGTTTCATGCGGTTTGTAACTATCCTGTGGTCTGTTGACGGGATAGGGGAAAGGAGAGCAACGCACCTGCATAGTTGTGCGGATGTATATTATGGGCGTTGATAGTCGCCAAAAGGCTTTGGCTCTTCGTTTGCAAAAAATATTTTAAAGAACCGAAGTGATTTTGGATGTAGTTTGGGGTAATTTTTAAAATGCTCATTCAATTTAAAAATCTTTAGAAATGTCATTTGTGTATCATTCATTGACATCTTATATATTATATAAAGCTGAAGAGAGAAGAGAGTGTTTGCTTAAGCGCGCTAATCTCAGGAACTATTAGTCAGGTTTATATGATTCTTTCAGTGTTAGATAGCCTATTTATCGAGGAAAGCTATAATCTACATATCATCCCACTAAGATGCCGTTGTAAACCTTAGTTAACACAGGCGAAGCTGCGGCCAACAGCTAATCTTACTAATATTATAAACGCTAAAGTTTGTAAGTATGGATGTTTGTTACTCTTTCGCGTTAAAGCTACTGAATGGATTTTAATGAAACTTTACAATGACATAGCTTATACATCAGAATAACATAACGGCCTATCATATTTTATCGCCGTACTCCCACGGGAACGAGAAGTACGCGGGTGAAACCGCAGGGCGCTGCTAGTAGACTATAAAGTTACGGTTATGTGTCCGAGAATGGCGTGAATCTAAATTAACGCGAAGACGCACACAACAGCTAGTTGATCATAAACTTCATATGAAAATACTTCATTTAAGCCTTAAACAACGTTCCCTGATTTAATAGCTGGCTAATACAAGGATAAGTCGATGACGGGGATATATCCGTCCCATGTGCGGGAATGCGCTTGACGACAGTCCCTACCATTGGTTCCAAACATATGGCATCAATTAAGTTCTTTTTCAGAGAGTTTAATAAAGATAACGAATGAATAATGAGCCGTGGGGAACATTTTACGAATGACTGCCACTCGAACAAGTGACAAAGTGGATAAAAAATTTAGCCGTTAATTCGTCTGGCATGTGTTTTAGATCTCAATTATTTTTAGCACCGGTGTGAAATGTGTTCATTATTTTTCTGATTCTGATGACTTTACATCTAGATGTTAAATGAATAAAAGCGTTATAAGAGAAATATAAAGATCACATTTCGCACTGGTACTAAAAATATTCGAGATCTAAAACACATGCCAGATGAAGTAAAGGGCATTATTGCTAGTCATAGATTTGAATCTTTAGGATATCTTTGTTTCAAAATCTTTGCAAACCCCGGGTCCGGCGTGAGTGAAAATATAATAAAGTTAAACTGTTTATATGAATAAGCTTATTGTTTAGTTCAAAACTCCAAATAGGCGAATTGCTCATAGCTGCTAAGCAAGCGACAACGAATACACATATTTCAAGTTTTTGGATATAATGTGATATATACTTTTTCATCATCATCAGTTTTATATCTGTCTGTGTGGTATAGTATAAATAGATTAACTTGGACAATCTCGCACTAAATTTCCTATACATTTTATATAATATTTTAGCGTCACTTTTTTTCGAAATGTCCTATGATGTGGCCCAAACACCTTAGAGTGAAATTGGAGCTGTGGATTGGCAGGTGGCTAACCCAAGCAGGGTCACTTATGGAACATAAAATCATAAAAAGCTATAAGATCCAGGTGCAGCATCAATCTTCAAATCATAATAAAATTCTTAGCTAGTATTTCGGAAAATATGCACTGTAGGGCAACAAGTTATTGAGACCATTATGCAAAGAGTAAAAGTTAACACCTTTTTTCCTGTGATTTTTTTTTGTAAGAGTTACTATTTACGACTATTAGCCCGTTTAATGAACCGGTTTTTCAACCTCTATGACTACTGTATATTTATATTTTTATGGTACTAATTAATATAATACATATTATATACTACCTTAGAGTAATTGTGAAATAAACGATAAACTAATTGACAGGTCATTGAAATTTTTTAAAGTACTTAATTTCCTTAGAGTGGAATTTAATACAAACCAAAATACATAGTATTTTGTTCCATATATTCTCTATACTACAGCGAAATTTTCTTTAGAGCTCCAATTTAAAAAGCACAATTTAGTCATTGTAAAAAACTGTATTGGGAGGAATTGTCTGAGTCTTATTGTGGGGAAGCGTTAAGAAATTTACGTCTTGGGAACAACCGAAGGTTTTATGTAGCATTTATTTGTTGTACTTTACGAGATCCTGACTCAAGCAGTCTCTGTTCCAATGCAGCAGCGTTCTTTTACACTTGTTTTCATTCTTTTAGAGATTTATCGCTACACTGCTATGAATTTGCTTATATATTTTTCTAGATTGACCTTGAAATTAATTCAATTTAGATGTATATTATTTTTAATTAACAGCGTATACTTTTACTAAAACAAAACGAATGCATATGAGCTGACGGCCTTGAAACTTCTGAAGCGACTTTGATAAAACATGTGTATAAAACCTGCTTCCAAATAAAAGAAAACGCATCTCAATCGGTATATCTTTTTGCGATTTCTGTCAGAAACAGACGGACAGACATTACGTCAAAATTATTTAAATGCTTTCATCATTATCATCATCATCAACCTTTATTTTAATGCTATGTACATTAAAGCTTAAAAAATAAAATGATTTTGACAATCGCATATTTCGATAGTAGGTATTATGTAGCCAAAAAGCAACGTTGACCTCCTTCCTCCTTACGGTAACGTGACGCTTTGCGTATGTAGCAGATGGGTCTATTATCAAGATGTTCGCATATCTTGCGCGACTTGAGGATGGAATCCGCTGCGTTTCATACGCACATATGTCACATGTTTCGTTCTGAATTGTATTTGAAAATATAAAACTTATTATACTGTAAAAGCTCTTTACAGATTAATACGTTTTAGCCTTACCGATGATTACCGTAGTCCATACTTTACACCGTCCGGGATCACGTAAAACTTGCTATTGTGTTCTTAAGTAATCAATGGCGAGAATGGCGAAAAAAAGCGTGACTTTTCCAAGCAAGACATTTTATGAATCATAATATTGTTATTCCGTAATATATTATTTAAAATTATACAACAGATAACATCAAAAAATAAATAAAAATAATGTTGCCAGATACATCATCAATCGAGGTATATTGCGGAATATTCGTGCAGTGGTCGGTCCGTGTTGGATACGGAGCGGTGGACGGATAAAGGCTGATGTTGATGATAATGATGGTATTGTGAAAAAATTCGGAACTTTCTGCTTAAACTATAGGTAGTGCATAAAATATACAGTGGCGACACCAATGCAGGGTTTTTGGTGTTTCCAGTCAGGCTATACCATGAAATAATGATAAAAGTCAGAATATAGGTGACCTATCCTTCTTTGCTTGATCGATAACAATAAGGATGATGATGATGATGAAGATCGTCCCTTATGACGTTTATCATTAAGCCCTAAAATTTCCATATCAAGCACGTTGGCGACATTAAAAATATTCGATTTATACACACCGTTTCTTTGTTCATTTGTCACTGTTCAATATTTTGACAGGCCAATTTATTTGAATTGGCATATGTTAAAAACACAGTTGTTTAGCAAAATACAGTAGGCATTCGTCAGTGTCGTTTTTGGGAATCTGAGTGATCCACCTAAACGTAAACATATATTTTTTTGTTACTTCAAACGTATATTTTTTAGTATCGCAATGACAGTTACAAGAAACGACACTTATTAAAATGGCGATGAACTACTGTTATTGTGATCTTGCTTGATTGTATGCATTATTTTGATATATTCAGAGTTCTATTTCAAGTGGCAGCTTCTTTGGAATAAATATATTATTTACGCTTTATTACTTACTACCGTTCTTAGTAGTATTATTTACAACTGTTTTGTTAGATTAGTAAAAACGGTACTTAATAAGAAGTCATGTAATAACTTTGTCGCTGTCATCTTTTTTGCTTCCTCAATTTTATAATCAATAGGTTTTCCAAGTTTCTGTACGTTTAGATTTTTTGCTGATCATAGTTCAAAGTCCTTTTGGATAGGTTTCTTAAGAAGAGATTTTTCAAGGGGCAATAAACAAGCGGGCAAATCTCTGGCATTTTTATAGTGGGAGAGATACGTTGATTCATTATAATGCCTTTTCCAATACTTAAGCATTTACAAAAATAAATAATGTATGTAACTATTGCCTTTAAGTACGGTCCTCATTTCGTTCGGAGTCGACGCGTTCAATTAAAATTGTAATTAATTGCTCAGCTCAGCGCACTGACAGGCTTAACGGGAACATCATTCACTGTTGTATTTATGCGAATCTACTTGACAGTTAAGGTACTCATCATTTCTTACAACTTAGCGAATAATCCTGTCATGGAGACGAATTTTTCAATAAAACTTATCGAAAGAAGTAAAAGAGCTAAGAACGATAACATAGCGGGTTGTAAAGGATGTGTAACACGTAAGAGGGGGAGGGGAAGAGTTTATGATGGATGTATTAAGAAACTTACTCTAAATTTGTTACGAAGAAATTTTGTATGTTTGTTACCATTAATTAGCAATACGTATTTTTTCATTTTATTGTATTCTTTAACACTATTTTTCATGCTATAAATGAAAAACCTACGTATCAGTTTGAGGACTATAGATGACCAGTTATTAAAAAAAAGTACTTCGAATTATTCTCCAACTTTTTCAATATTGTGTCATTAAAGGTGAATGTCAACTATAAACACAAAATACTTTTTCTAGACTAATTAATTAAAAACTAATCTCTTATCTACGCTATAAAACTGTTTCACAGAACAAATAAGCGAGATGATAGTACCCACGCAAACGCTGTCACAACGCATCCCTGGTTTTAAGGGAAGATATCTAAAAGATAATAAATAGATAAAGATATATATCTATTAACTGAAGTCCAATTCATCATCTGCAAATATTATAACATTATTTTTAGGAGCTTGAATGTGTATTGAAATACACAAAACACAAAATAAATGAAAACGTGTAAATAAAAAATAATTGGGGAAGACACACGAACGCTCAAGGACCGTGTTTTTTGCTTAAGGTAGTGTAAATATTTAAGTGAAAAAGGTAACTTAAGATTTTCATTATTTATAGATCCACGTTCACTTAAGAGAGGAAATTCTTTGGGGGATGTTGCAAGTTTACGCTAGGATATTTATTTCGTACATTGTTCAATCAGGTCCTGACATCATTCAATTGACGTTTCATCAATTTTACTCACTAAATCGTTCAATCTTGTATAAAATTCATGGGGTGTAGCTCTGAGTAGAATGATAAATAAGTCAGGCTCACCCGAATATTCTCATTTAATACGTGACTTGTTTTGTGAGAGTATCCTTCGATATGTATTGCGTTAGATGGAAATGTCTGAACATTATCTATCATACATTTTTCTCCCACTTCTGTGATACATTTAAATATGGTGGAGATCCGTCGCCTTCGGTGGCATGATGTGTTTGAAATGAGAATGTCGTTAGGATTAGGGACTCGACTTTTAATTGATTAGTTACGGTATCAGCTATAACTGGATTAATTTCGAGACTACCCTAGTACTAGTCAGATAAAGGTATTATTTAAATATAATGAATCATAGGCTTACATTATGTAAGAACGTACCGGCTTTCATTAAGGTAGGCCTGTGTTCAGCAGTGGACGGGTAAAGACTGATTATGATGATGATGATGATAAAGGTGACGATGCTGATGATGATGATAATGATGATGATGGTGAAGTACCTACTAGTTTTTGTATTGGCCGATCCGGCTCGAACGACCAATCTTATTCCTAATCTATTTGACTTGAACTTAATATGTAATATTTTTAAACGACTTCAAGAAAGGTGACGTTTCTCAATTCGGGCGTATATAATATGCTTTTAATTCAATGATTGCTTCGACAAAGTTAAATACAACCAGGCAACTATTCTTTATACTGTTCTACCTAAAAAAACCAAAATATATTAAAAAATGCACAAGATATAACAAAAAACGCACGATTATAAATAGGTTGAGATTCCACATTATGAAAGCTTCTCAGGATTTCTTAAAGCGCATCTTGTATCAGTCTACATCATGGCGCCGCTTACTTAAAATGACAATTCGTGGCTCGAATACGTATCTTGTTTGTTACAATGAGATTGTTTTTGTTCCGTTAGTTTGAATACTATAATCTGCTTCACTTGTACAAGAAACTAGAAAGATTCAACAGAAGATGTATATATAAGAAATTATAAAGTTGTCTACATGTTATGTAAGACACTTATTTCTTTTGTTATAGACTCAGAAACTTACATTGTTTTTTAATTTAATTTACGTGGGTATATATTTTATGTATGTATATAATATAATTAATGAATAATAATTAAGGATTAATCAATAATATTCATAAATAAAAAAGTAGTAAAAAAGCCTAAAGACTAAAGATTCAGCGTACTCTTGGCACGATGAATAATAATTAATTGTCTATGATTTCACTTTTGGTACGTTGAATAAATAATCTATGATTATTTTTATATTTTTTTAGATGTTCCATGATCAATATTTAATTTTTTTTTAATTATTAATAATATATTTTTAATCATAATTATTATAAATTATATTAAGTACATCCATTTACAACTAGAGTGTATCGGCTAAAAAGCTACGAATCCCAGGCGTTGAGCCATGTGCTGTAATATGAAGATTAATAATATTTATATACAAAAAACTGGTGGCGTGTGTCCTTATATTTCACTTTGCAGCAACACTATGTGTTCGTGCACTATAGTTGCAGGTCTATAGTTATAAGAGTATAGAATATACGGAGGTTGAAAAACGTTAACCTTAAAATGTAACATTATTATTGGTCATGATCTGGATAGAATTTTCTGGGATGATTTTTACAAGACTATAGTTTACAAGACTATAGCAACAAAAGATCTTATAGAAAACAAGGAAAGCCAAACGTAATACCTGGAAAATGCCTTTTGCGTTCATTGTATTTTTTTCCAGTGGACAATAGCTTACAAAGCAGCACATAGGCTATAAGAAATCCACGTTCTCCTACAGGAATGGCTAGAACGCGGTTGAAACCGCGAGGCATTGCTAGTATAGCATATTTACGGATTTAAATTGAAATTTGTACCTAGAGAGAGGCTTGCTCTGTGCAATCTTGCTTTCTTGTGTTTCGGAGGATATGACACCCATAATTGCTGGCATGCGGCTTAACAATTTACGCCTTCATCATCATCATCACCATCATCAGCCTTTATCCGTCCACTGCTGAACATAGGCCTCCCTCAATGAACGCCAAGACGACCGATCCCCTGCCACTTGCATCCAATGCGGACCTGCCTCTGCACGGAGATCGTCTTCCCACCTGGTTAATGGCCGACCAACACTTCGTCTACCTAAACGCGGCTTACTCTTGAACCTTATTGGCCCATCCGCCATCCGTTCTTGTGAGTGTGTGACCAGCCCATTGCCACTTCAACGTGCATATTCTTCGCGTGATATCGGTAATTTTAGTTCTCTGGTGGACTTGTTATGCCTTAAGAGAGGAAATTAAATAAGTGTCGTATTGCCTTTATAAAGGACATTTAAAAGAATATCCTGGCTAGTAAAAAAATAGAAACGCGCGTAAGGATGGGCGTGAGTGAATATTTTTTTTGTGATTTATGTATTTTGTCTCCGCAACCGTCGCCTCGCCTCATTATAAGTCGACGTTGAATGATGACCAGCGTTAAGAATAATGCCGTATTTAACCTCTATACTGGTTTAATGGATTATTGACGTATTTAAATTGTAGTATTGCAACGATGGTCCAGTGGTAGGTGGACTCGGCCTCTTATGCGAGAGGTTCCGGATTCGATCGTGACAGACCGTGTGTGCTTTGAAATGCGTTTTTCTAAATTTCTAAGTGCACACACGAGACCATCGTTCGCTCACTGGTGAAGGAAAACATCGTGAGGAAACCTGCATACCTAATGAGATTGAAAATCTTTGAAGGTATGTGAAGTTCACCAACCCGCATTGGGCCAGCGCGGTGAACTATGGCCCATTACCCTCCTCGCCTGATTGCGTGACAGCAGTGGGACATATAAGGGTTGATACTTTACTTTTCTTATTGCAAAAGGTAGTGCCACGCTGCTTTGAACTTTGGGCTAGCACGACCGTGGTGGTACCTCTCGCTCACACGATACCGTTATGAAGTGACAGCCTGGCTGTCGTCCTCCTATGCAAAACTTCAGTAGACCCATGTGTAATAATTGTACGTTTTTTTTACTGATAATACTGATTTAATATCTATACTAATATTATAAAAAGGAAAGATATTTTGATTCTTTGTTTCGAAAAAGTTTGAAACATCGTGAGGAAAACTATATTCATAATTAAAAGTCTTTGAATATGTGTGAAGTTCACCAACACTCAGCGCGTCGGTGAACTATGGCCCTTTATTCTCCTCGCCTGATTTCGAGGAGGAAACCCCGTGCCCAGGAGTGGAACATAATATATGGGTTGTTACTTTTTTACTTTTATAGTATAAAAAAATAAATATAATATTATGTGTCCCTTGTCTAGTGACACACGTTCTTTGATAACATAGATAAAAAGGTGTAGAAGGGTTCCAGTAGTATAATTTTTTTATTATTGTAAGTTTATTTGCCAGTAATCACACTAACTGTCCTGTCATTTCATCTGAAATACAGCAAAGCTGTTTAGCGGGAGGAAATATTATTAATCAGAATGGTGTTAAAGATGCAGACAGGAGCGCGGCAAAAAGTCAGGCTACCACCGTTTTGCCATTTCTGAAAGTAGATTCATAGAGTCATCGTAGAGTCATAGAGCCTATATGCTATTCTGTTGTGGAATATCTATTTTATTGTAAAGTTTTATCAAAATCCAATTAGTAATTTTTGCGTAATGTAACAAAAATACATCCTTACATTCTTACAAACTTTCGCGTTTATTATATAAGTAGATAGGTTAAATTTCCAAGCTAAAGCTTGAATTCAACAAAATCTAACATATAAGATACTAATCACAATTCCATCTAAACGATAATTCAATTTTCTTCCAAAACAATTATTTCCAGCGATATTTATAGTCGTTCCATTTGAGGCAGGTTTCGTCATTGGATAAGCCGCGGGCTTTAACCGATCACTATTATTATTGAGCTTCTGAAAACGTTACTGCAACCGCTCTTTATTATAGCCACTATAATTGGGATTCTTGTTTAACCTATCGTGTATTTTTATTGATAAAATCTATAGTATTTAATCATAGATACATAAAAGAGAATTATACAAAATGGTAGGTTTATATCGATTAAAACAATTAAGATATATTTTTAAAACGATAATATCTTTTATAATTGAAAAGAGCAACGGCTAGCTGTTAGGTAAATATTAATAATATAGATGTGTATCTTTGTAATTTTATCGTATCGAACCATTTTTATTGATATTACGAAAGTTTATGTGTACAAAATACGTATAATATTATGGTAAAATTTTAACCGTAATAGTTGAGAATAAAATGTACCTAGCATTACAAAATAAAATATTTATCTATTTTTTTAATCTAAGCTCCTAAATCAATTTAGGGGCTTTATTACTAAGAATATGCCAACCGCAACTTAACTTCTTATCTACACTATCAGAAGTTTTATACAAAAAAGTTTGTTACATTTGACCATAAAAACTTCACGGAGCTAGTACTAAAGTTCGCTTTGGCTGTCGATCTAAAAATTATCTGACAGCTTCTATCAACGGTTAAGACGAAACCAGGCTGCCAAAATTTACGACCGAACTTTGTACTTTACAGCTCTTATCACTACTTTGTTGTACTTCAACATACGTACTTTATGGGAATCTTAAATCCATTTTATGGCTAGCATAGTGTCCTTAAGCTACGTCGATTTGTGATATAATAAGCGTGTAACGTTTATTGGAGCAACGTATAAATATATTTATGATCAGTTTGTAATTTAGAAAGACTTAGTTAGCTTAGATGAGCGACGATGGTCCAGTGGTGGGTGGACTCGGCCTCTATGCGAGAGGTTCCGGGTTCGATCCTGACCCCCCGTGTGTGCCTTGAAATGGATTTTTCCAAGTTTCTAAGTGCACCCCAAACACGAGACCATAGTTCGCTCACCGATGAATAAAAAAATCGTAAGGAAACCTGCATACCTGATGAAATCGAAAGTCTTTGAACATATGTGAAGTTCACTAACCCGCATTGGGCTACTGCATCAGTCTCTGATTAAGAGGAAACCCGTGCCCGGCAGTGGGACATATAAGAGTTGATACTTTACCTTTTTATACTTTTTGTGATTTAGATAGATTCGATCTAGATTCACAAATCTGCTAGATCTTCTTCACGATATTAGGTAAGGAGGTCCGGTCTAGAGGCGGAAAATCTGGCGAATTCAGGAGTTCGTAACCTCTCTCCTCCCACCCCATAAGGCCGGGCACACTCCGTTCTGCCAAGCAGAGACAAATTTACACATCGGAAAAAAAAGATAGTGCAACACCTGACCTATGATCGGAACAATTTAGGTTAGTAAATGTTGCACACTGTTTAGGACGTTTTATCTTATCAGGCGTGTAGATTTCTTCTCCATGTTTTCCTTTACTTATGTACCATACTGCTTTTGCAGTCGAATTGGGCCGGCACGACCGGGAAGGAACCTCTCGCTCACATAACACTAGCGTAAAGTGACAGCTACGCTGTCGCGTTTCGTGCGGTTTGTGAGTTTCCGGTGGCCCATTGGGGAGATAGGGAGAAGGAGGGCAACGCATTAGCATAACCTTTGGTCGTGCGGATGTCTATGGGCGTCGGTAGTGACCATAAGGCTTCAACTACTCGGTTACCTTCTTATGACTTAAAAAAAAATACCTATGAAAGTTTATCAAGTTCTTGTCTTATACCTAATTTCCTTTCTAATAATTCGTATGTAAAAAGGTAGATTACGTGTTCTCAACATTCAAAGCGAAATACCAAAACTACGTCATTGATTAGTGATGTTAATAAACTTGAACGGGAACGTTTAGGCTCGCGATAAAATAATAAATAAACGACCAATTAGCGCTAATATGTATTCATGGGTTATCAGATAAGATAAAGGCTTGTTCCCGCTATGTTTTAGCAGTATGATTCCTGTTTATAGACTCCGAGCGCCTGCGCCGTGGGTGGCGGGCACTCAACAAGCTATCGCGCTTTAGTGATGCGATGTTTTTATCGATTAAGTTGTGTTCTTTATTGCATTGTGTACCTGAAAACTATTAATTAACCATTACAACGATTTTTCGCATAAGCAAGTGAGAGTAGTGTGAGTATATATACAGAAAATAAAATTAATACATAAGTATTTTATATTTAATTTGGAACAAAAATAACTACTTATATTTATTTCTATTAATTACTTAAATAAAATATTCCACTGTAAAAAGTAATAAAATATTTATTTAATTATTAAGGCTGAAGGTTCACAAGGAGAAAAGGCCATGGTCTATATAGGCTGTATATAAACATAGCGTCATTTTAAAAATCATCATGAATGTAGCTTCAGTCAAGTTATCCAGGATTCAGTATTACATAAAATAAAACAGACATTTATCGAATCTAAAGCTAGTTTAGTATAAAGTAACTTTCATTTGACAAATCAGAAACTCATTGACAATCTGACTCTACACTTTTTAATTAATAAGATACTAATTAGCTAAAATAAAATAAGAAATAATATGGTTTGCTACGATATTACCGGTGAAGGAAAATATCGTGAGGTAACCTGCATGCCTGATGTGACTGAAAGTCTTTGAAGGCATGTGAAGTTCACCAACCCGCACTGGGCCAGCGCGGTGAACTATTGGCCCATTACCCTCCTCGCCTTCAAGGACGAGACCCGTGCCCAGCAGTGGGACACAAGAGGGTTGATACTTTACTACAATATTATAAAAAAAAAATTAATCCTTATACACGCAATAATTTTAAATCAATAAAAAATATTTGTTATAATCGATATTTCGTCATGCCACATCACTACATACCAACCTAATGACAGCTATTCGGTAATGGGCGCACGAACGCAAAGAGGTACATTTATGATAATTAGTGAGATACAATATTTACTCGACAGGTTTTGAAGGCTCCTTTATCAATACCATGTTTATCATTTCTGCTCCAGATTTTTAAAATCGAGCTTGGGAATTGTTATGATCGTATTAAAGACATTATCGAGTGTTTGAGAGCTTGATAAATATGAGGACCGTGACTAGTTAATGGCCTGTTTAATGAAATGGCGTTTATCTTATTGACACTGGTGGGAGAGATACTCTATCATGGTGTTATGAGGAACTTATTATTTTGCTTCTATAAAAATAATAAGGCTGGCATTTTAATAAGTGGCATTGTCTTTCTCAGGATTGGCAATGTATGGTTCTATTTTTATATTATTTAGATATATGAACGAGCAGGAAAGTCACGCAATTAAAATCGAGTATACTTAAACAAGTTTCCTGAAATTCTTAAACGTTAATTAATAATTATATCGAGTTACAGGTATATCATCGATGAACTGTAATTGTATAAACCATTTGTAACTCGTTCATCATCACCATCAGCCTTTATCCGTCCACTACTGAACATAGGCCCCAAAGAAGGCCAAGACGACCGATCCCTTGCCACTCGCATCAAACGCGGACCGGCCACTGCATGGAGATCGTCTTCCCACCTGGTTAATGGCCGACCAACACTTCGCCTACCTAAACGCGGCCTCCACTCTTGAACCTTATTGGCCCACGGCCATCCGTTCTTCTGAGTGTGACCAGTCAATTGCCACTTCAACGTGCATATTCCTCGCGTGATATCCGTAGTTTAGTTCTCTGTCAGAGGATCTAAGTCGTTAGGTATATAAAATTAACACATTTTTAATATACTTACAGAACCTACCTAATGGTGAAAATCTATCCAGAAATATTTGAGTTTATCGCTTACCGACAGAGAGACAGACAAATGCTATTGAGGACTTGTTTTATAATATTATGTTAACTTTAACCATTATTTTATCATGTCAAACTAAAACACTAAGGGCCTGTTTCACAATCTCCAGATAAGTTCCGAATAGGCTATTGGCAACTTATTTGACAGTTAGTGTATGGAGTATCTGTCAAATATGTTGCCGATATGTTGCCGATAGCCTATTCGGAACTTATCTGGAGATTGTGAAACAGGCTCTAAGAGTATAATTCAAGCTGATGATAATGAAAAAACTATAATATTTACGATAGAGTGAATTCCTAAAAAAACATAACACATTAAAAAGCTATATCAATTTACGAATTAGCCACACTGCTACCAAAATGTTACGTGCGTTTACCCATTAGAGGTAATCGAGGTAATTTTTCACGCATTTCTTCTAAATCCTGTGCACTTATAGCATGCTCTCTCTGTAGAAAAAAGTGATTGATGTAACACGTTTTTATCATGTGATCTTAGTCATTATTGTGCGAATAAACAAAAACTCCGTGTCATTTGTGATATAAAAACATTATTGATTGCCCCGGGTGTAATTACGCTTGCAATATTTGGTGCGCAAAAAATATAATGAAGCTTGAGTATTTTCGTATTACATATTAGCGTATCATGGTCGCTCGGGTGGGTGCACTTTTAATACTTAAAATAAAGATGGAATAGCTTGTTACCTGGTGGTATCAAAGTCACTGATGACTATTAGAATTACCAGTATCCACCCAGTAGTAACATTTTATTTTCTAGACTTTGTCAAATTTATAGTCCTCACGATGTTTTCCTTCACCGGTGAGCGAGCGATGGTCTCGTGTTTAGGGTGCACTCAGAAATTAGAAATACCTATTTCAAGGCACACACGGGGGGAACAGGATCGAACCCGGAACCTCTTGCATAAGAGGCCGAGTCCATCCATCACTCGTCAAATTTATAGATAGATTTATTTATAGATATTTTTTTCAATGAACCAGTATAAGGGTCATAAAGATATTTGATTACTCTAGATTCTGTGTAATTTAAATAATAAAAGTTTATTAGAAAATTATGAAAATATTTAACAGGATTGGAGAAGAACAATATATTGGAGCACAAGATTATCTTTAAGCATCAATGTCATCGTATTGTCATAAGGCTTATTTAAATGATCTGATCTGATCTGATCTGACGGAACAGCTCCAACCTTACAAATTATACCGAAGTGTAACTTTTAAACACACTTATACCCAAGTGTATTCGAAGTATGAATGTAGCGTATACTAGCTGTTTCCCGCGGCTTCGCCTACGTCTACTTAGATTTACGGACATATCCTGTTTGATGATGATTATTTTTATTAAGTAACTCCTTATTATAACAGCTACCTGCCAGTAAAAGTCCCGTCAAAATCAGACTGACAGACAAAAATTGTAAAATATGTAATTTTCGTATATGCAGTGCTGTAGTTATATAATATATATTATATTAGTAAAAAGCGGTTATTTTAATATTACAAACAGACGCTTCAATTTTATTTACATGTATAGATTTAGGTCCATTTCACAATAGTTTAGCTTTAGGCATTCAAAAAATCAAAGAGAATAGCAGTAAAATAAATATGTATTCGTTCGCGCCCGTTTAATTTGTACGTGTGTTCGTTTTTGTATTTGCTGTAGCGAACCTAACACGGCCTAACCAAATTTAGATTGTGCCACTGTTACTACATTTTATTTTATTTACCAACCGGCTGGTCGAGTGGTCAGGCACACTTAAATCGGTGCGGGTTCGAATTCCGCAAAGTGCAGATTAATTGTTTGATGTATATGATGAATTATGATGAAGATGTATTATGAGAAGGTGTATTATAAGTATATGTAAATTTCTTAAGATTCCTAGTAACCATACCACAAGTTCTTACGAACTTACCACCGGGCTAGGTGGTAAATTGTGATTATCGCTTATTATTTATTTTTATTTATTTTATTGCCTGTATAAATGACCTACATATTGCGAATTAAACACATCATATTTCTATTAAAATAAATAAAATAAAGAATCAATCCAAATATTTCCCACTGCTGGTCTAATATCTCCTCCTCGAAATCAGGCGAGGAGGGCATTGGGCCATAGTTCACCGATGCGCAGTGCGGGTTGGAGAACTTTACATATACCTTCAAACACTTTCAGGTATGCAGGTTTCCTCACGTTCTCTTCCTTTATCGGTGAACGGGCGACGGTCTTATGCTTAGAGTGTACTTAGAAAATTTAGGAAACCCATTTTATGGCGCTGGTCGAAACCATACCTTCTAGACCATCGCCGCTCGAGGGGTCAGCCGCATCGAGGGAAGCCAGTACCGCGAAGCTGGTCTAATTGACGTCTGTCAGATATTTATGACAAACCATCAAACCACTCAGGGGGTTATCAAACCACTCAGCCATTAAGATGTGAAAGTGTTTGAAATATTCTTGTGCATTTCTTGACTTTGATTACATCCTTGCATCTAGGCTCAAGACGGGATATTTATAAAAGTATTTTGACAGAATTTTAAATAAGTCTCAAAGTCTTAGCTCCTTTTATCACCGTAAATATGTCGAGCTAAACCATATTACTAATATACTTAAAGTTGATATCAAAAATGAAACTCATTTCAGGAACAGAGTCTAAAACTTAAAGCAATTCGTTAAGAACTATATTTGAGTACCCTTAAATATGCACGAGAAATATCTCACTTCTAAGTGGTCAGCTGTTGCGATGGGTAATTAAGAAGCTAACCTCAGGCTCGCCTAAGGCTTGCTAAATGGGAACTAAGTGAGCTTCTAAGCTTGTCTTTTGAGGTATTAGCTAGATATACTATTCCTCATTGGCTTTGGAACGGTCTACGAATGATTTCATTTGAACGGAATTAATTGAGTTCATGTACACGTATCTTGACAATGTTTAGTACATGTTTTAATTTTTTGATAAAGTCAAGCTTTAATACAATTTTGAGCACGGCTGTGTGATTTGATGACCCTCCGAGTGTTAGGAACATGTAACTGATGCCAATTCAGATGTTTTGATCCAGCTTGGCGGTAATGGCATCCATCGACCTGACCGACCCCAATTCGGTAGCGACGACGGTCCAGTAGTGGGTGGACTCGGCTTCTTATGCGAGAGCTTCCGGGTTCGATATCATCGTTCGCTTTACTTAAAAGTCTTTGAAGGTATGTGAAGTTAACCAACTTACCCTCCTTGCCTGATTTTGAGGAGAAGACCCGTGCCCAGCAGTGGGACTTATAAGAGTTGATACTTTAAAGAAGTTTGCTTCTATCAATTTTGTAATAACTATACAGAACGGAAGTAGGAGGTTCAACGGTGGGTGATATTCATCATCAGACTTTATCCGTCCACTGCTGAACATAGACCTCCCTCAATGAAGGTCAAGACGACCGATCCCTTGCCATGATCCCTATCCTAAAAATTTTATTTTTAATTTAAACATTTTTGTGAACCGAAAACCGACATTTAGACATAGCACGTACGACACGATAAATAATATAAATGCAAAAAGGAAGAATGCGGACTATTTTATTATTCCGTAATAACTTCACGTGCTATACCGAGGAGAAGGGTTTAATAATGTATATGAAGTAGAAGCATTAGTATTCTATAAGAGTGTGCATCAGCATATGACGGGGGCTGCAGGACGCCGCAGTTATTACACTAAAAAGTGGTATTTCTTGAAGTCCTGACGCGACAGAATATCCAACTACAATTTTTCTTCAACGACACTGATATGAATAGGAAATGATTTGGTAAAAGCTGCAGAATATTATGCTCTATAAGGATTTGGTGACATGAAATAGAATCTCATATTTTGGTTTAATAAATTTGAATAGAATATCTGTAAAAAGACATAATTCATTTCTAAGATATAAATGTTGTTAGCAATTTTTATCCAATCTCTTCCTGCCAATTGGAAATGTCATATATCCAGCGGGCTTTTGGTCTACCCCTTTGTCTTTTAGTTCCTAGACCTGCCCATTTTGTTATTCGTTTGGGCCACCTTTCTCCAGAAGATCGGACGATGTACCCTGCCCACTTTAAGCGCTTTGCGTGTTGTAATGCTATTTTTAATTAGATGTCGCAATTTCCTCTTAGTATAAAAAGTTATTCATAACAGATACTATGATTTAGTATTCGATCGTGCGTCGTGACATCTCAAACGCCTTCTTAATAACAGGTTTGTCATACTAGAACAATGAGGCAGATCTGAATATTAAGTGTGGTTATTGCAGGGCAACGGGACATTAGAGATTTGAATGTTACTTTATACAAGGATATAACAATGGACCGCCTTAGCGATGAAAATATCATCATATCAAAACAACAATCATCATCATTATCAACCTTTATCCACCCACTGCTTAACATAGGCCTCCTTTAACTAACACCAAGACGACCGATCCCTTCCACTCGCATCCAACGCAGGCCGGTCACTCCGGAATTCCCTACGCGGCCTCCAATCTTGAAATTTATTGGCCCATCGGCCACCCGTTCTTCGGAGTGTGTGACGAGCCCACTGCAACTTCAACGAGGTTATTCTTTGCGTGATTTCGGCAACAAAACGATAACGATTGCTTATAAAATATGCTTACGAAAAACGCTAAATATTTTAACCTTTTTTTGAGATCAGGTGATTATGATAGATAGGTTCAATTAAAGGACAATTGCAAAATGCTAATTAGATAAGAAGTTTTGCTTATAACTTAATATGTTTTGTAAATAAGCCTGAAAAAAACAATTAGTGTTGATACTATTTTTTTGGTTTTTATTAGTCTTCCCACCTGGTTTATCGCTGACCAACTCTTTATTGAGGGAGACGTATGTCCAGCAGTGTACAAATAAATGCTGATGATGATGATGTAAAATAAACCAGTTTCAGCCTGTATTATTTTACTAAAACATTCGATACCACTAACATACACATTATATTCAAATTTGCCTAAACGAAGTTACCAAACACTGAATCAAAATGTTACGGGAGCTTCATAGAAACCTCAGATTTTGCATGTGAAGCCGTTCAGGGATTTTAGCGGACAATTAATTTGCATAACGGAAAACTTGCTAAGTACCCTACTATAGAGTTCGCACGGCTCCTGGCCTCATGAGAATTCACGCAAGCGCTGACAATAACAGTCTAGACTTCGATTTTTGTGGCAAATGAAAAGGGTATAACAATAACTAGAAATTTTAGGGGCTGATTGAAATTTGTATCGCATTACTCACCGAAAAGCATGATTTTGAGTGGATTTTCATGACCAGCAAATATTTTTTGCAAATGTCTGGTTATTAAAATAAGACAATACCTTTTTTTTCCTTCACGCTGGGAAATGCGATTAGGCATCCCGCCTGGGAGTGGGTCTCCCCAGGTGGGTTATGTTTGACTCCCGAAAGCTGGTAAGTAGACGCAGCTCTAGCCACTAAAACCCGGAGAGTGCCACCAATGCCACCTTTGGTGAGGTGCCCCGGATCTACAAGCAACAGGGCACCTCGACGGCTAGTCAGTCCTTCAGGGGACCGACGCCACCTACACAGAAGGGATGCCCCGCACTACAGAACAACCCTTTCCAATATCCCTGGGCTACTGAGCCCCAAAGCCACGACAAGGCTGGTGGTATAGGGCTGGTGGGAAAACCAGGCAATAACTTACCTACCATCAGTCATGCAGGTTTGAGGGTTGTCGAGATCAAACCAGGACCCTTTAGCTCAAGAGGACAAGCCCGTACCCACTGGACCATCGTTGCTCATTTAATAGTATCGTTTTAAATCTATACTTCTATATCTATATCTAAAGAGAGAGAGGAAAGATTTGTACCTATTTTTGTATGTTTGTATGTTTGTAATGAATAGGCTCAAAAAGTACTGGACCGATTTCAAAAATTCTTTCACCATTCGGAAGCTACATTATCCACAAGTAACATAGGCTAAATTTTATTCTGATAAAAATAGGGTTCCGTAAGATATTATGGTTTTTCGGACACAAGGTGTAAAAAATGTTATTTCGCGTACTAAGATTCCGTTGTAAATCTTAGTTACGCGGGCGAAGCTGCGGGCAACAGCTAGTATTTTATAAGTCGACAAACGACATATTATAAACACGAATTTATACATGTGTAAATCCTACTAATATTATAAATGCAAAAGTTTGTGAGGATGTTTGTTACTCTTTCACGCAAAAACTACTGAATGGATTTTGATGAAACTTCATAATAATATAGCTTATACATTACAATAATACATAGGCCCCCGTGCTCCCACGGGAATGCGAAATATGCGGATAAAACCGCGGGGCGCTACTAGTATATGGATAAACAAAGAGACACAGATATACACATTATATAGTGAAACACATAATTCCCCATTCGTATATGCGAAATAAACAAGATTAAATGATGCTATTATTCCTTTGCAATAAATTCCATTATTAAGTCCAAATAAAAAAAAAATCATTTGTCATCAATTATATAAATATTATGACCCCGTGGGAGTGCTGTAAGATATTTACCACTTGAAAGACAAAACTGAGAAGATAGAATTGTCAATTGAGTTAACCTTTCACACGTATTGTACGACCAACGCGTACTTAAATTCACAGTACGTCATCACCATGTCGTCACTATAAGATGGCTACAAGATCCTTAGGTATTATTGAGTGTCAAGACCATTGAGCTTATGAATCAATGATTTTTTTTTTCGAAAGGTCTAGCCTTTTAGGCCTTGATGGATGGCCTTTAAGCTCAATGGGTAGGTATGTTGTTGTGTTGTATCAATGAATGTTTTAGCTATTATTATATGAACATTTTATTAAATAACTGCTCAGTCACATTTACCCTGCGCATTCTTTTCTAATATTAACGACAACTAAATGTGCTTATTAAAATGAATAAATTATAAGGCTTTCAACGCATGTAGACACCAAAACATATATTATGTATAATATACACTTTCGTACATACTCAAAAAATGTAACTCCGATTAATCAATCTTGATTAATTTAGTTCCTACGTTACTTGGTGGTTTTAATATGTACCTATATAACATTTTTAATAATAATACCTATGGACGCTTTTTACACCACGTCAATCTGGTCCCGTGCTAAGTTTTCGAAGAACTTGTGTTAGACTGTGTGACTGTGAACTAGACAACGGAAATACATATAACTTTTTATTTTAATACATATATTTAAGATTTTTATTATAATAATATAATACAGATTATATCCTGGGTCATGGATGTCCATGACCCAGGAACACAGAAATTTTTTTTTGTTCCCTGGCGAGATTCGAACCCGCTACCTCCGGGCTTTAGCGCCAACGCGCTAACCATTAAGTCACATAGGTCGTCAAATTTTCCTCTACAGAAAATATTTACAATCCTTGTCTATGAATGAAAGTTTGACTTATATTTTGAAAATATCATAAGAGAAACTCAATATTTTAGAATTCCCAGTGGAAATGCGGTTGTTTATATTATTTTATTTTGCAACGTCCGAGTGTATCACTGAACTTTACGACGCGCATCCTTCTTTATTTCCCGTAGAAGGCACAACTCGCTTTGGATTTATTGAAACTCGTTCCGAGACTCAATCAGATTCCCCAAACGGATTTATTATGGAGGGTCATTATATAACAATTAAATACAATTTTATTGACATATTACCTGTTGCCCGCGGCTCCGCCCGCGTTAGCAAAAAAATTCCTTTTTTTGATAATATATCCTATGTTACTTCTAGTACCTCCGATAATATTGTGTACAAAGTTTCATGATGACCGGTTGAGTAGTTTCCGCGTGAAAGCGTAACAAATATCCATGTTTTTTCAAATTTTATAATATTGAAATTAAATATAATTTTCTAATATTTTTTTCGAATTTGAGCTAACAGGAATTCGATGAGTCAATAAGGTTCAAAAGTGGATGATGATGATGATGATTATAATGATGATGATAACGTCTATAAAATAGAAGGTATTCGTCTATTCACCTTATCATTGTATGAATATCCGCGCCAGGTGGTGGTCATAAATATCGGATTCCCATTTTTATAAAGGCCACTAACCCATTTACTTTCTGTTCATACTATTCCAATATGAGCAAGCGCTTACCTTAATTTAAATCATTCCTTTACTATTATTTTTCCTTCATCACCTTTACAATTAATTTGTAACTAATAACTAATATAAGCTCTATGATTAAAATAAACTAAATTTCATTAAGTTAATTTTCTCTATCGTATTATTATTCATAAAATTTTAATCCATATTATATTTCTATAATTCACTTCTCAACAGGAGTATATTTTGATGACCGCCTTTAATTGACCTTTGGCAATAATATATTATGTGACCTTGACAGGATTCGAACCTGTGTTACAAAAGGCGGCCATCATTTCACGACGCCTTTTGATCGCGTTCGTAATATTAAAATAACAAAGAAGCTTTTATGAATTTATTGGTGCAATCGGTAATAAATTTAATTGCATAAAGAGTAAACCTTAAAAGGTTCCGCGCAAATAGCCTAAGTGAGATAAATCGATTGCATTATTGTTTTATTGGCTGACGATATATGAAAATATACATAATAATATTTGAAATATTTAATTTATTATTATAATAATCCTTACTAATATATATTATATACAATACACGCACTCAGAAGAACGGATGGCCGCGTTCAGGTAGACGAAGTGTTGGTCGGCCATTAACCAGATGGGAAGACGATCTTCGTGCAGTGGCAGGTCCGCGTTGGATGCGAGTAGCGAAGGATCGGTCGTCTTGGCGTTCATTAAGGAAGGCCTATGTTCAGCAGTGGACGGATAAAGGCTGATGATGATGATGAATATTATAAATATGAAAGCGTTGATGTTTGTTACGCTTTCACGCAAAAATCTACTCGACGAATCATCATGAAACATGAAACTATGTTCACATATTCTAAAAAACGTGCGCAACGGTTAGTAGTTGTATAAAAGAAGTCATTAAACAAAACGTTAGTTTTTAAGAAGTAACTCTTATTGTTTCATTCCGAAGTACTTCAGCTTTTTAAAAAAACTTTTACTTTTCTTTTTAGTCGGGCTTGGCCCACCACTCGTTCCCACCGCTGCAACTCCTGTATAGCCAGGATTGACAACGGCAACCACCAAATGACCCTTTGATATGATCTCCGGGAGCCCGGGGGATACGTTAAACACTGACTTTTGACCTGCAACGAAATTAATCAGAAGAATTTAGGAGGAGTAGGGAATATTCCAGTTTCCCTCCCCGTTCAAAGCGGGAGACCGTACAGGATTGCAGTGACTAACAAAACTTTTACTTATCATCATCATATCATCTAAATGTATTTGATGGAGATTTGAATCCACGATTACATGATATAAAAGTATCAACCCTTATATGTCCCACTGCTGGGCACGGGTCTCCTCCTCGAAATCAGGCGAGGAGGGTAATGGGCCAATAGTTCACCGCGCTAGCCCAGTACGGATTGGTGAACTTCACATACCTTCAAAGACTTTCAATCTCATCAGGCATGCAGGTTTCCTCACGATGTTTTCCTTCACCGGTGAGCGAACGATGGTCTCGTGTGCACTTAGAAATTTAGAAAAACCCATTTCAAGGCACACACGGACGGGTCAGGATCGAACCCGGAACCCCTCGCGTAAGAGGCCGAGTCCGTCCACCACTGGACCACCGTCGCTCATACACACTACATACTACATGATATACGGTGGTCAAATTATAATGCAGCCCAGGAATTGCATATCTAGTAACCCAACAACGCTGAATCGGCATACAATAAATTTTCGCACGAAATAGACGTGCGTGCTTGCGCTTGCACAATAATAAATAAACTTTATGTGCGCTGTGCAACTGTTTTAACATATACATGTGCAACAATTTGTTCCATGTAAATTAGATCAATATATGGTCAGGAATATAGCAATACACTTGAATTGAATGTACAGTTTATAATCTATAATATTATAAAGAGGAAAGATTTGATTGTTTGTTTGAATTAAATAGATTTGTTAGATCAATATATGGTCAGGAATATAGCAATACACTCGAATTGAATGTACAGTTTATAATCTGTAATATTATAAAGAGGAAAGATTTGATTGTTTGAATTGAATAGCCTCCGAAACTTGACCGATATGAAAAATTCTTTCACTGTTGTAAAGCTACGCTATCCCCGGTGAACATAGGTTATAATTTTTTTTAAAGTTGGATATCCGTTTTAAATCTTAGTTGACGCAGGCGAAGCTGCGTGCAACAGCTAGTAGTTGATAAGGTTATTCATATACATTAACTTATTGTTTTTTAGTGTTGAGTGTTTGGTATCACATTTTTCATTTTTTAGGATTATATTAAGGTCCATCCAGTTTAAGGCCCTTAATATAATTGGAAGTTTTAAAATTTCAGGGCATCAAATAAGGGTATGAAAGTAACACACCTTTTTATAGTGAATTAACTATTTACTAGAATTTTCCAATGGCCACAGTAGTTGGGAGTGGTTGTTCTGTGGTGCGGGGCAACCGCTCTGTGGAGGTGGCGTCAGTCCCCTGAGGGACTGACTAGCCGTCGAGGTGCCCTGTCGCTTGTAGATCCGGGGCATCTCATCAAAGGCGGCATTGGTGGCACTCGCCGGGTTTTAGTGGGTAGAGCTGCGTCCACTTACCATCTTTTGGGCGCAGCGAGTCCCACATACCCGCCTGGGGAGACCCACTCCCCAGCGGGATACGTAAGTGCATTTCCCAAAAAAAAAGAAAAAAAAGGACTGGAATCATTAAGATATTGATAAGCTTTATATTATTCCAGGATTACCGACATCCTTTATTAACATTGGAATCATATATTATTTCATCATCATCATCAGCGTTTAGCCGTCCACTGCTGCACATAGGCCTCCTTCGATAAACGCCAAGACGACCAAGTCCTTACTACACGTGTCCAACACGGAGATCGTCTTCCCATCTGGTATCGTTTACGTAACAAAAAATATAATAATGTATGTAACAAAGAAATAGATATAAGTAGATGTAGTAGGTGTGGTCGATAGAAGCTAAAAATGTTACTATAAACTAAAGACACTTTTACCTCGTTTGCCAAGGTAAAAAGAAAGTACGAACATCAAACGATGTCAATTAAAAGCTAACATTCTGAAGCCAACATCAAAAATCTTTAATAACACGCTTCTACGAAGGGTCTTTTTGTTTTATGTAAATAAATCATACCGTGGCAATCTGCGTTGTCGCAAATTACAGAGTGTGAGACATGCATATGGTTAAAGTGTTCTGAGACATTCCTTAATAGTAGGACTGGATTTGAGCCTAGATTTCGCTTGAGGCTAAATCTGATTTTATTAAATGGTTATACCGCATAAATCCAGAAACCGTGCTTTATGTTTTCAATAGCATGTTTTATCTTGGGAATTGATGCAATATGTAAAAAAAAATCTGAGAAGAAAATTATAGATATTTTTGTAAAAATAACTTTGAAAACATTGTATTTAGGGTCGATGTCATGTAAATAATAATACATAAAATACAAAACATAATATTATATACACTTAGCAAAAAACACTTGAGTGGGTACACTATTTTAGTGATTTTCCTGAAATAATCTAATTCACAGGACACAATAAATGGGCAAATAAATAACCTAATAACCTAAATTATTATAAACCATCAACTATCTAGGATCCACAAAGTGTCGTTTTTTTATTAATAATATCATTTTAGCGTGAGCAATAGTTTCTGGTGCGCGTCGTATCTTTGTATACAGAGTGTTCATTATTATTTAGAATTGTTTTTAAAACTCAACTCAGATTGTGCTCTATCATACTATACGAAGAATCTTAAGTCAGCCTCTCAACGAATACAATATTCAAAAAGGATTCGTCTTTTATACCGTACAGCCACTCCGGCGTGCGTAACTAACCGTGATGAGAAGTCAAAGAGGGTACGAAAAGGAACTTTTCAGTTCATAATTTATCTATCTTTTTTACTTTTTTTAAAGTATACAAATAAGATTTATGCTACAGGTTGTATGTATGTATATAGGTAATTTACTTTTAAAAAGTATGTATATATAAGTAATTATGTTTAGACTAAATTACAAAATTGCCTGAGTACCAGCATCTTTTTCACTTAGATGCATCTTGGTTTTATTGTACAAATTTGACAGATTTAGAGTCGGTTGTTTCAAATCATCTGTTAACGTAAGAGACTTCGTTAAATTTTACCGTTTGTTATAAACAACGCTCTTTGGTCACTACATCTTTAACGATTTCACATTCGTTAAAATCGGTCGACGAAACCCGCCCTTAATCCAATTGAAATTTTAAATGAGAAAGGTCACAATATATACTCCCTAATTTAATTAAAAAAATAATTTAAAGCGTAATTACTCCTTGAATATTATTTTTCACTAAAAGGTCTTAATTGATAGTACGCTGATGCGTAGTGTCTTGACTAGAATATGTTCAAGACTTCAAAAACAACTTTTGTCAAAGCCGACTTTTCTTTGCCGACAGCAGGTTCGGATCTTTCCAGATTATTTTAACTTATGTTTCCATTGGACTATGTGAATCTCACGCGTTTAAAGATAATTAGTACCTGATTGAGCCGAGTATTTGCTCGGTTTATTCGTTTTAAAGTTTTTCTTCCAAAAGAATGAAAAAATGACAAAAAAATAATCGGACTGGAGATACGAACCAGGCTCTTTTCGATTCATAACTGCTTAATTTCTCAACTTAGCTATCATGACATATTACTTGTCAGCGAAATTTACGTCCGTATTCATTGCCTCAAAATACTATTTTGCCGGATTTGTCGTCTTGGTGTTTATTGAGGGAGGAATATGTTCAGTAGTGGATGGATGAAGGCTGATGATTTTTGTTTTAAATTCATAGATTATAGAAGTTTAAAAACCAATAAGTAGATAATATAATAACCAATAAGTAGATAATATAATAACCAATAAGTAGATAATATAATAACCAATAAGTAGATAATATAATAACCAATAAGTAGATAATATACAAATCGAAATCCGAATCCGATTTGGTAAAATATGACTCGTTCATTCCACTTAAATTATTCGACATTTATATCAACCGATTTTCGAAATGAAATGCGGTAATTGTAGTAAATGAGGCGAATCGCATGTTAAGTGGTCCAAGCCCTTACAACGCACTTTACTTAAGCTGTATATTCAAATAGTTTTATCCCACTCACAACACTAATGCACTTTTTCGAGGTAGCCGTAATAACCACCATTAGCTCACTTTAGTGATGGGAACAAAAATCGATGCGGATTTTTTTTATGTTACATGAATAGTTTTAATGTTTTGTTTACAGTCTCCTTCTAATCCCGTTATACATGGTTAGGGTATGGAGAGGGTTTTTACGCATTTCATAGCATATAAAAATTTAATGCAATGTTCATATTAAAAACAAGTTCTAGATCCTGTACTATATTATGTGAGAGAATTTGGGGACTTTGACTCTCAAAATTTCTAAGGTACTTCGGTACTATATTTAAGGTACCTACTTTTTTTTTCTCTTAAATCCATCAATATCTGGAGATAGAATCTAGCATTGTAGGGGCTATATTTACGAGCTCCCTTTAAAAATACAATAAAAAACCCCTTGCCAATATTGTATTTAGCAAAAGTTTTAAAATTACGGTAAAAATATAAGTGTGCCCATAATTAAGGAAAAAAAATCGGTAGCGCTGTCTGTAATCATTCATGATTACATTTTAATGCCACACACATTTTAAAGTAATATTTGCACTCTCATAAATAATGATTATACTGTATACATTTTTTTAATCTTATTTACGTTATTTAAAAAGTAAAAATAATATTATCTTGTTATTTAAAAAGAAACATTATATATAATAGTAGCTATAGAAGTAAGCATAGTAATTACAAGCATATTATTATGATAGTAGGTATAGCAACAACTACATAGAAAGGCGATAGGACATGTGCAACGGCCGGTAAAAAATAGAAGCGGCATAATGACTTTCTGGTCGTTTAGTGACGGTCGTGGGTTCGAATCCCACAAAGGACAAAATATGTTTGTGATGAGTACGATCATTTATTTTGTTCTGTGTCTGGGCGTTATTTATCTATAATATTATGTACGTATTTAGATATACTTAATATTATGTCAATATTAGAGTGGAAGCTGCGTTTAGGTAGACGAAGTGTTGTGTGGGAAGACGATCTCTGGCAGCCGGTATAGATGCAAGTGGCAAGGGATCGGACGTCTGGGAGCTCATTGAAGGAGGCCTATATTTAGCTGTGGACGGATAAAGACTGATGACCATGAAGTATGTGTCATATGATTGTCATAATATAGGCTTTACCTAGTTTAGGATCAGATGGCCGTTTGCGAGTTGTCTCAACATATTATTATAATCAAACATACAAGAAAATGTTCAATAACTTTTAGCGAGACGCATATTTTAGTTCAGACGTAAAACGCAGCTAGCATGGCTCGTAAAATTTAACGTCGAAGACGAGGTCATTTCAATTACAATTACAAATTATTGCAAATTTTCAACCGAAGCCTCACTAGTATAGTAAGTTATACGAAAAACTATTCAGACGATACTTTACGTTGATTTTATGTTAGTTTTCTTTGTGAGTTGTAAACATGCTAATGAATTTATGTTAGCTCGCTTTCTTGTCACAATGAGCACAAGTCTTTTATTACATTGTTGGACATTTTGTAGTATTACACAAAGCAATCGACATCAGGCTATTGCAAGCTCTTTGATGCACTTTGTCGCGCTAGCCTCTGGACATGTTGTTATAAGAATAGGACATGTTAGAAAGATAAGACAGACAGAGAAATTACTATATGGAACATGTTAGAAAGATAAGACAGAGTAATTACTATGCTAGATTAACCAACTTACATCTCAGAGTAGGCAATACATGAATGAGTTGCTTGTGCTAGTGACTACCCCCATGTGTGCCTTGAAATAGTTTCTAAATGCACCCCAAACACAAGACCATCGTTCGCTCACCGGTAAAGGATAACATCGTGAGGAGACCTGCAAAATGTCTGATGATATTAAAAGTCTTTGAAGGTATGGAAAATTCATCAACCGCATTAGACCATTTACGCTCCTCGCCTTATTTCGGGGAGGAGACCCGTGCCCTGCAGTGGCACACATAGGGGTTGATACTTTTGTTTGGTAAGTACCAGCTAGTCTTCTTTTTTTTCCGGATCACAACAAAATTCAATAGCACTCGACCCAAAATATATAATTTACCCTACCCATATTGCAGAAAACGGAACTAATTTCGTATAGAGTGTGTTAAGTGTTAGTGTTTAAAAGTTACAGTGTCGATACCATTCCAAGGCTAATATAATATTGATATGATGATACCATGAATAACGCATTCCTAGACAATGCGAAAATATTGCGCCAAATAAATATCAACATAGAACAATACAATATCCCGTTTAAAATAGTTTAAATGTTATTTTTACGTACACGCTACTACAATGGCGATAGATAAGAAACCATGTAGTTAGTCACGGAACCCTTCCCCTAACTATAGGGCTAATTTAATCGAGAGGGCTAAGCCAGTAGTCATTTGAACTTTTCAATAGAATTTAGAAAATTTACTAAAAATTAAAAGAAATTCTAGTTGCATTGGAGTATGAAATTTTTCCGTATTTTTTTTTATCATCATCATATATTATCCATCGCTGAACATAGGTATCATTCAATGAACGCCAAACCACCACTCCTTTGTCACTCGCATCCAACACGCACCTTCTTCTTCTTCCTTCACACTCTTCCCACCTGGTTAACAGTCAACCAAAACTTCGCCTAGCTAAGCGTGACCCCCACTCCGAACCGAACCTTATTGACCCATCCTGAGTATGTGACCATCCTGGACGGACGTCGTTTCGAATCCTATCCGTAACGACACCCAGAATAGCAACTTGTTTAGCACGTTGAACTACGGCAAACTTTCGGACGATCGTAAATTTTGAAGTCATGTTTTGGCTCCGTAGGTCATCACGGGGCGAACGCATATTTGGTCGAAGCGAATATTAAGCTTTGTAGGTACATTTTATGTGAAAGTAACTTTTGTTTAATCGTAACCGCATTGGAATGTTAATTAATAATGAGTGTTTAGTTAAGCGCATAAAGACAAACAATGGACATAAACATTCTCACAGATGAAAATATTTTGACAAGTACGACACGAATTTAACAGTCAATGCAAACACCAAACTTCCTAGAATCAAAACCATCAGACGGGTAATAGAGTTTACTGAGTAGAAAGCAAATAAAATAACAAACGGAGAATTGTTACATTCCCGAGTATTAAACCGAGAGCCGGCGGCGTGAACGGGACAAATTGAAGGTAATATCATACTCTCTCTTTCTCTCTCTCTCTCTCCCACTCTCTCCCTCGCTATCTACTAAAATAATGTACTCTTCAGTTTTATTTTTTGTTTTATAGTTAAGTAATAAAAAAAGTTGTATCTTACAGCTTGTTGCTTAAAATGTCTGAGTGTATATGACAGTGTCAGTCTGAATGTATGAGTAGACTATACAAGTTGAACTTACTGGTTCTGGAAAATTCTAGGCGGAAGATAGGACTAGTTATAGAAGTATTTTATTTCTGTAAATTATCGTAAGTATGTGTTTGCGAGTTTCAAACGAGGATGACGCTTCATTTAGCTTGGATTTACTTTCTTTAGCATTATTTAATTTTTTTCTATAATTTGATACTCATATTCATAATTTTCAGTTGACATCTAACTACTAAAAATAGCCTTCAAATAGTAGTTTCATGTCATCTCTTAATTTTATGTACATGGAACATTGTACGTAGCTTTAATATTTTTTCGCATTCGTCTCTTAGCCTATACAGTTTGCTTGTTAACCGACCGGGTGTTTTATCCATTTTGTTAGTTTCTTTGCGTCGATACCTAGTGGCCTTGTGTTTACGACAGCTTGTATCGAACTCTATTAAACTTATACTTTAAGAGGTCACCCACGTTTGGCGATAATTGATTTGTTTTTTCCTACTCATAGCTTACTTGTCAAGAATAATAGTGAACCTACTAAGTAGTCGGAGTTGGAGTACTATTTCTATCGATCATAGTATTATGTAATTATAATATGTTAAGTTGTATATTTAACTATATAACCTTAGTTACTAAATAAGCTTTGTCGTATAGTGACGAATAATCTCTTACAAAAAATTTCATTAATTACAACAAACGTATTCAAGTTGAATGTTATTTTCTGTTCATAAAGATAATATAACTTTGTCTCATGAATTCGTGCGCTATTTTTTTGGAGTGTCATATCCATAACATCTTATGATGTTAGGTGGTATTTAGATGTTTGTAGAAATAGATAGGCCGTCTTGGTGTTTGCAGGATGCCTATGTTTAGCACTGGATGGATAGTTTAAACATCAGAAGTGAAAATGCGTTTTAAATATAAACATTTATTATATTATCCATAAAGATATCAATATTAAGGTTCACAGGTACATATTTTAAGATACATTCTTACTCACACTGCCCATACAAATTTATTTACACACATGAACTATCGCCATATTACACTTTACACATTAAAATAAACAATGGCTTACGTGACCTTACAATACAATTCGGGCAGAGCTTCGTCCTACTCAAACTCAAAGACGCGAATGACCCCTCTAATAATTATACTCCGCTATTTAAAGGCAAACTTAATTACCTTCATAACGCTCGGCCGTCCTACCCACACTTTGACAACGACTACGTCACGCCACACGCAGGTAAACTGGAACCTGTTCCCCGTTTCCGACTTATAGCCGCCAGATGGCGCTACGGTTGCTTACAATAGTGACTGATGATGATGATCATTTATATATGAAATTAGTTTGCAAAAAATAAATTATTTTAAATAACATATAAATACATATTCAACAGCAAATGGTAATAGTGAGATTAAAAATAAGAATTATTAATTATGATCGTGATGATTAGTTAAATTAAAATACTAATAGAGAGAGGGGACTACTACTACTGGAGAGTGCTACTTACTAGTAATGTCAAAACTCCAAAACCGTTTCCTCGAGTTGAAGCCAACAGACAATGCAAAATTTGATTATTTTTGTAGCTATATTAAACCTCAATTAACTCCTGTTTATTTCAGATATTACTAAATATAATAGTTCGTAATCATGGTATAACCTTATCATTAGCATTTGATGCATGTTCAAAATCATGACAAGCGTGCTGTTGATCAATCAAACTTTGAAAAATATACGTAGTATCCGTGACTCATTGTTGCCCCTACAGGGGCGCGACTTGTCCCGCTGTCACTCTGTCAACGGTACGTCACGCGAAATTTGAATACAATTTATCAGTATTTTGTCCCTACCAAATGCTAATTGTAACAATTTTGTGACACGTTTGACATTTACCAGGTGGTCCAATTGTGACACAGCTTTTCATGTGGCTTTGCGTTGAGGTTTTAAAAACTTTTGTGCGAGCTTGGCTCTCCGGTTGCGCGGCTTAAACTTTGTACAATTGGTTTTAGTTTAAACTTTAAATACAATGTATTTATTTTAAATCTAGAGCAAAATTGTTGTTACCTATTTTCTGTACTTTAAGCCGTACTTACGTATATTACTATATTTATAATATTTTAATTTTAGATAATTTTACCTCCTAACATTCTCCTCTCCTTTTTTTCGTACTTTGATTTGCTATCGCTGGGAAACTATAAAGCTCGGGGGTGGGGGGTGGTTATGTGGGACTCTATGCAATCGCAGGGAGTGAGAGATCAAATCTAAATGATAGGCGCTCTTGCGTCCGCCTAAGTTGAGCACTCCGCTAGGATGTGGTCTGCAGTGCTGCTATAATGATAACATCATTAAAAGCAGACTTGCCTCGTCAGGCTCTGCGCAAAGTGGAGGTTGGTAATGTCATGATGAATGCCAATCCATTATATTCTTATAACCATTATCAGAATACAAAAAAAAACACTTTTTCCATTAGATCATGATATATTAATATAGAGAGAAAAATTAGGTGCAACGATTCATATAGAGCATCTGTAATAATGAAACACGTCCGAATAACATACCCAAAAACAGACACACCCTTAACGGCTATGAAACAATACGAGTAGTACAAGCAAATGTAAATGTGTAAGCCAAAACTTAATGTTAATGTCCTAAACAAACGACATCATAATTGCAAATTATTTTTTATTGGCGTTGACAGTAAAATAATTTTGATTTACTATGCACCGTGTACAAATTGAAACCTTGTGCGTTTCACCAACCTATTTTAAACCTTATAACTTTGATATGAGTTGCAAACTGCCGTGACGAAGTCCAAATATAAAAGTCATTAGTGAATAATCAACATTATCTAACGAGCAAACTCCTATAAATGTTTTATGTAAATTCTATGCATAGATAAATATATTGAGTCTGTTTTAATTACTGTTACAAGACCAATCAGACGGACAAATAGTTTCATAATAGGTTTTGCGGTACAAAGTTGATATTAGATAGAATTTATTAGTTTTGATGCGAATGACCACACATGCTGTTAAAAATTTCCTGTTTAGGATTTGTCTCTATTTATCGAGTTTCATTTTTGATATTCAAAGTGACGACAGGAAGAATAAATAACAAATTATAATACGCGTGATTTATTTTTATTATAATATTTAGATTATTTTTATAGATTGTTAGATGATATTAATATGACCGGTGTTTTAGATGTTTAAAGTTTCAATTAATAAGGGAAATTACAAAAATATTTTTTATGTGTCTCTTAATAAGTGTAAGTGTATTAGTCACTTATTACAGTAATTAATTTGTAAATCAATTATATAACAATAATGACGTGTATTTTATGTGTCCGCTTGTAACCTAAGCCTGGACCAATTTTGATGCAATTTTCTGTTTGTGTTCAAGGGGTTTAAGAATGTTTTTAATTCATATTTCATTCAAAATAATAACATATTTTGTTCAAGAGATTAAATTTGACTATATTAAGTGCTAGGAGCACACGTGTCAAAAAATTGATAATCGTCCCGTTCTTACAGTGTCTCCAGTGACTTGATTGTCATACTCGTATATTAATGTCAAAAAAATTTCAATTGGTTATATATTTTTTTTGTTCAAGTGAATTCAAGAACGGTTTTGATTCACAATTCGTGCCACTAGAATATATTTTGAACATATTGTCTGAGCTATTTTTTTACGAAGAGCGGACAAATGGACATTCGCTTCACCTGATGGCAAGTGATGGAGATACCCATAAGCATACTAGAGAATTATCAGATTCATAGCCATTAGCCAGCCTCTATGTAATATAAGGGTAAGACAGGCAGTGTTACGAGCACAGATACTTAGCACCTTGTCTTAGTATAGGCAACAAAAGTCTGATCCGATGCCAGAAGGCTGTGCGATCGATCTAGACTTGACGGCTTGCGAGGGAGACTACCCGCTCATAAAAATTCTTAGATGAGCCATCTGCTCATTTACTCTTCCGGTGCAGCTTAAAGGCCAACAGGCCAACAGCATAGGTCCATTAAAAAAGGCAACAAAAGTTATTCTAAGCAAGAAATTTAGCTTATGTTGATGGGTGACGCTGACCACTTTCCGTCAGGTGCCAGTTGGTCTATCCATTTTACATTAAAATATGCCTTATCTCAATGGTAATGCAATTGCAATTCGCGCTTGACTAAATCCTTATCACATCTACAAACACGAAAGCCCTAGTTTATGAACGCATACATCAGGTGTTCTATGACTGTTACTACGTTAAAGGATCCGCGCCCATTACTTCGGATTATGACATTAATATTTATAACGCAATAAATACACTGGGAATTCTCTGTTGCTTTGGAATTATCCCTTACTTTATTTAACTATTCACCAATAAAGGTTACGGCGCATGTTTAGGTGGATATAAACAGGCATAATGATCGAATATATTTGCTTAAGCTAAATTGTTAGAGTAAGTTATAGTGGGACGTTTTAATATCATCATCCCGTTATTTTTCAGTATCGAATATACTATTATAACTTATGAGCCTTACCTTTGTAACTTTGTAAAAAAACCTTTGTGACTTACCTTTGTCTTTTAAACTTTGTAACTTTGTAAAAAAACCTTTGAGACTTACCTTTGTCTTTAAGCTTAGTAACTTTGTAAAAAACTTTGTGACTTACCTTTTTCTTTAAAGTAGCAGTAATTAAATGAATAAAACCTAAGACCTTTTCACTACATTTTTTATTTTTTTGATTTCATTCAATATAATCTTATCAGAGACAAATAAATGATCATAATTAGTTATTACTACTGACTCATATTTTAGTTGCACCTCCCATATCATTATCATAATCATTGGTAGCCTATATTCGTCCCCTGCTGAACAAAGGCCCCCTTTAGTAAACTCCAAGACGGCTTACCGAGAACCTATATAATATTTATAAAATAGTTTCATTATCTAAAGGAACAAATTACTTCTTAGCAACTCTCTTAATTTTTTTTCCTCTTCTATTTTTGGTATTTTGTGTAAACAATAAAAATTGTCATTTATTCTCATTATATTTACTTACACATTTCATATTGTAAGATCAGGAGCACCTTTATTTTGTGCTTGTTATTACATTATAATAATGGAAATGTTTCTTATCTGTGCCCTTAATAGACAGATAAAAAATAATGCAACCTTTTTGGAATACTCTCACGATAAAACATTTTTTAGTTTAATTAAGAGATAAATATACTCATTAAAAGGACGAGTAAGGGAACAATGATAAGAATTAAATAAAACTATACATTATAGTGATGGCGCCATTTTATATTTGATAGTGAGTAGTTCCAGTCTAATAAATCAGGAGGAATGTTGGCGACAATAGTAAAAAAAAATTATAAAAGACCTCACACTAAGTAATGAAAAAAATACACAAAAGAGTTTTGTTTATTTTGTTGCGAGGAAAAAATAAACTTATCTTCCAAATTAATGATGTTATTAAGATTTGATTTCTAAATATACTTGATTAATGTTACCTTTTTTAATCAATTCATTTTATATTTCCCATTATAAAAAATAATAATATATTAATACCATAAAGAAGCTTATAGGCTCGAGCCGCTTGTTTGTCTACTTGACATAAAAAACGTGCCTAATTATCTTATTTCACGGTAGTCGTATTCTGGACTGACGTATTATTAGGGACTATTGTCTGCGCGGGAAGCATTTTGTGTGTTATATTCAGTAATGTACCTTCCTATGTACTTGCAATAATTGTATTTGTAGTAATAATACCAGTAGTCTAGTAATACCAAGTAAAAAAAATGAAAAATGGACTCCTTTTTTCGTACTCGAATAAATTAAACCTATTTTCCAAGTCGTTTAAAATGTATTACATCAAGTAAAGTAAAGTCGTTTAAAATGTATTATACCAAGTAAAAAAAATGAAAAAAGGACTCCTTTTTTCGAACTCGAATAAATTAAACCTATTTTCCAAGTCGTTTAAAATGTATTACACCAAGTAAAGTAAAGTCGTTTAAAATGTATTATACCATGTAAAAAAAATAAAAAATTGACTCCTTTTTTCGAACTCGAATAAATTAAACCTATTTTCCAAGTCGTTTAAAATGTATTTAAGACGAGGTAAATGTCCAGTTTTAATAAAAATCTACTATTACCTTATTTCTAAAGATCGGATTAGTGAGCGCTAAAATCATAAACCTTCCTTTCGACTTTGTCATAGTCGGGTAAAATGTCAATGGAAAATAACCTTTAAATCGGTTCAGGCTGTAAACTGAACTTGACAACCGCTGCTGAGTTTTATATCTACAGGCTAGTATGGTGATATGTATGTCTGTCAGTAATAGATAAACTAGTAGTGTAGATGACGCATGGTCGAACACAATACACATTACATAATAAAATTAGCAACTTATATACATATAATGTCCCTTTGCTGGACTCGGGTCTACTCCTCGAAATAAGGCGAGGAGGGTATCGTTCCTCGTCGCCAACTTACTTGTACTTCATATATTATGTGAATTACAAGAACCTACTATATTCTGATAATTGGCAACACACTAAACTACTTACGCGTTAGTGTGTTGACAATTATTACAATTTAAAATTGTCCTCACATATTCTACATTGTTGTCACAATGCAAAACATCATTGTAAATAGAAATCATAATAATAGCGAAAGTTTACACGACAATCGCTGGATACTAAATATTTGTTAAATATGCATGTGATCACTGGACCATTGGATATGTAAATATTCTCGTAAGACACGGTTATAGTTATTACTAATCGATACTACGTTGTGGGTGCTGTGATTAAAATCGGTATCCTGCCTTTTCGACGAAAATTGTTTGGCAGATTATTGCTTTCCAACAAACATATTTTCACATATGTTTTACTTTGACAACTAATGTACTAGCAAATTTTTGTATGACAATGTTTTATTTTTATATTGACACAAAACATTTACACCAGTATAGTATTGTTTGTGACTGTACCTACTTCTCAACGCATAGGATCATTGCAAGCAATTCATAGACAATACTTAAGTGAAATCCGCCACTGTGCGTCTGTCGAAGCCGACTATTGACACGAGGAGCGCATAGATAGCGTTCTTTGCATAGTGTTTTTTCATTAGTTAAACAAGTACGCTTCTTGAACACCCGTAGTGTTGGTACATTATCATTCTTCAAATGTTTCACTAGGCCTTTCGTCAGTGTAACAGTAAATTTTCAAAGTATAGTAACAGAAATCCAAGAAGGTGGGATTAGGTTAGGTTATTGTATGGTGAATCTGGCCTTGCTAGTCCGGGCCAGTCTGTCACTGAGGTTATCCTGTTGCCTGCGTCTCCGGGACCCTCACAAAGCGGCTGAAGGCGCTCGCAGTGGTTTTAGTGGGGTAGTGCACCCCAATGCGAGTCCCCACACACGTCAGTGTGCCTACCCGAGGCCCTGGTATGGCGCGAAAGCATTTCCACTGCGACATAAAAAAAAAAGATTATTGTTTGACAGGTAACGCAGGAGATATTTCGGATGGGACTTGTCTCTGCTGAGCGTCAACAGTGCGATGCTCAGTAATGAACTAGTCGTTGGTCGTTCTGGACGGCAATTCCAATCCGGGGCCATCACAAAGCAAGGTGGCTGAAAGCACTCGCTGCTGGTTTAGTGAGGTAGTGCATTCTCAAGTGCAAGTCCCTACACGAGCCTACTTGTACCTTTACAAGATCCTGGATCGTGAAAGCATTAACCTGCGTAAAAAAGGTAATGCAGGTGCCAAAAAAACTGGGTCAGCGGCCAGCGAAGTGCCCGAAGCGAATCGCTTTTGTAAAAAAATGTAAACCACTAAATAAATATGACGCTAACTGAAACATTCTACTAGGTACTTAAGAGTTGGCATTTTTAAAAAGTGTCATAAAAATAGACCAAATGTAGTGTGAGGTTGGGATATTAAGTTGGCAAATAAAGTTCCGCGAAATGTTACTGATAAATCTAATACCTCTCACACATGGTTGTAGTAACAACTAGTTATTAGCTTCAAATCCAGCTTATAGAGGTTATGTCAAACCAGTGGAAAGAGTGCACTTAATGCTACCCGGTCATCGGCAACGTTACCATAACCGTAATTATTTCGAAAGGAGTTTTACTGTATTTTTTTAAAAAGGGGACAGGAAAAACAGCCCTAAGGATAAGTATCCCATGGATAAATTGCCTAGACCTGATCAGGCGACTGCCACCAGCATTTACAACAGACAAAATTTTTGCAATAATGAGAAAGGGACTCAAACATTTTTCAGCTCATCTGGCTCATGGCTAGAATAGGATAAGATTAATATACTTAGCTACTTAACTTGCATAATCAGCGTAGAAATGATGACTAAAAAGGCTTTCTTATAAAACGCCAACATAAATAACTCGCAACGAGCCAATGAAACCACTATAAGTAATACGTTATTAGATTAAGCATATGTATCGAGAGTCATTTCAAACATTCCAGATAAGAGCTCCAATAAATTACCTTACATATTGCAAAATTAATGTGGAACTAAAAGGATTAAACGCGCCTTCGATGGTATCATTTAACAAATAATCATTAATCCAGCTTACATAATAACCTAACCGAAGATTAATAGTAAGGACTAATAGAATATTCTGTCGCACGCAACCAGCGGTTACAAAATTGAAGTTTGTGATAAATTGACCTTATCCGTCACGATTGGTCACGGAAGTCTACGAACACCCGATATATTCCTTAAAAGCCTTACACTTGACACTTAAAAAATAGCTTAATGTTTATGCTCGAAAAAAATCGTTTAATCTTCCTTGATATTTTTATTGATGGCTTATATTTTTTATGAAGGAATCTTTTGGTTTTTTTAATGGTTTTAAATATATTTTTGTTGATGACTAAAATAGTGAATGATTAGGTCATTGCTACTAGGTTGTGCTAAAGTACAATTTTATTATAATGAGACATTTTTTAGGAATTTTGTCGCTGTCTTTTTTTAGTTTTTTACGTTTGGGATGCTTTAGAGCCACTATGATTAGCAATATCTGCAAAATTCCTAAAAATTGTTTCATTATAAAAATGACATTCGTACAAACAAATTATGTGATTGAACTTTGTACCTTCATTAATTTTTGTAAGGGGTAAATTACTTAAACATTAAAAAACAATATTTATTAGTCAATAGTATAATGAACACCAATTAACTGATCCGGAAGTGAAATAGTGCGCTATCGTCCAAACGCCCTACGTTTAACAGCGCAATTTCGAAGGGTTATTTAACAGTAACGAGTCATTATTTCACTATTGTTGCGATACAGGAAGCACGCACACAGCTCTGGTACAAACGATGCAACCCTGCTGAGCTTTTTTTATCCCATTATATGCTATTAGATCTCTTTATAGTATAGGGTGGATTTCAAAGAAACACAATTTATGTAAGTCTGATAAGAGAAAACTAATTACACACAACCTTTTATTTCAACGTTTGGTTAGAATATCAAATTATTTTTAACGGCGATTTTCAATATCCTATCTATCTTAAAATTTTCTTATCCATCTTAAAATTTTGACAGATTTTGTAAGAAAATGTGTCAAAATTTCACGATAGATAATTTTTTTTAAGATAGATAGGATATTGAAAACTGCCGTAAAACGCTTACTTTCTTACCTTCCGCGACACTTACCATTTTACGTTTCACACTACACATGGATGAGTCCCAAGTGACTTTGTGATGAGTTTATGAGTGACTTTGACCACTATTAAGTGACTCATGTGCTCGTCTGCTTATTCAAATGATATTAAATTTATGGACGATGATGATGATAATGGCATGTTTGCTTTGAAGTAAGTTGTTGCACCTACTTGTAGTTTGTATTTTTAAGGAAAAACATCTTTGGGCAAACTAGCGCACGCTGATGGTAAGTGTACTATATTGTTTATTGACCACTAGCACTTAGCTCAGACAGTGCTTGCGTTGCCTATCCTAGGAAATATATGAACAAAGATAGTTGTACCTTTTTAAGTATTAAATACTCGGTTGTGATTTATCTCTATAGGTACTCAAATACCTAACCTAGCAACCGTATGTTTATTAAAGCATTTGTTACAGTCTTCCTGTTGGAAGAGGTCTCTCGTAACAAAGCTAAGAGCGAATTTTACGGCAAGGTAGGAAAAAAGAATATTTTATTTACTTTGGCTTTGCGATAGAAGCACAAGAAACTTATTGAAAATTCTTAAATAAGTTTAAAATTGTATTTATCATTTTCAAAAACAAGCTTCTTCATGTTTTCTGCCTTGTTCTTTAAATCGTCTTCGTACCGCAGTGTTCAGTGGACATGAACATGTTGATAATAATGATAAGATGTTACATTTAACCAACATCCTCTTTTCAAAATATCATCATTCAAATTGTCTCTCATTAAATTATGTCGTAACCATCTATTTATAAGTGATTAATATGATTTCTTATATAGATCTAGATCCATAGTGAGAATATATTTTTATTACGAGTGGGTCGTTACCAGCGATTTATATGGAACATGTGAGGCGATGACAGGGTTTATTTAAAACGTAAGTTGACTCGATGTTAGTTGATACCTTCACAAATTAGAAAGGGGTAATAAAAATATTTTCCGAGGATTAATTGCCACATTATGATACGTATGGTATTTCATTTGGTATGTTTCTATCACCATATGATGATAATAATTAATGATTATGATTAATGAGGGATATTTTTGTCATCGTCTGTGTCACGGGTACCAGACAACGGAAATACAGATACTTAATACTGTTTATATTAATACATATTATATTTAAGATTTGTATTATATAATACATATATTTGACACACATAAATGACCCAGGATCACATAAACTTTTTTGTTTTCTGTCGAGATTCGAACTCGCTACCCCCGGGCTTGAGCGCCAATTTAACGTGCTAACCATTGAGTCACAGACGCACACACATTTGCTAAGTATATTTGATAATTTTCGCATTGATTACAACAGGGGCAAAAAGGTGTTCGAACTTTTTTGCTTCTGTTTGGAAACCCTTGCTGGTTAGTAGTATATTAATTTGAAATCGTAGATTTCTCACTTAATAGTGTTTGAATCATTCCTCGTATATCATTATAATTATTAGTATGAAATCAATATCATTATTATTTATATATTATTAATATTTATAAATTAAATTTACATATTTAATATTTATAATTGACTTAGAAAGTAATTAGGTGAATCATTCAAAATCATCATCATCATTATCATCAGACTTTATCCGTCCACTGCTAACCATAGGCCTGTATCAATGAACTTGGTGATCTCGGTGCAGGGGCCGATTCGCGTTGGATACGAGTGGCATTCGATCGGTCCTCTTAGCGTTCATTAAGGGAAGCCTTTCATAATCATCATCATCAGACTTTATCCGTCCACTGCTGGAGCCTCCTTCAACGAACGCCAAAAATATTCACACTATATTGTAATAAATTTAAATAATAAACGACCCAAACGGCTCTTTGAATAATTAATTCCTAATGAGCCCGACACTGTTTACTGGTAGCTTTAAACTTGTGTTTGATATTGTATAATAATATTTAATTTATATTCATTATATCTTAGAATTTTATCGTGGCTTGATTAAAGCTCTGGTAATTTTTATGACCTATCACCGGATGATAATGGGATGACATACCGTTAAATGACAAATTAAAACAAAACTTTTCCATGTTTTAACAGTACTGAAAATATATTATGTTTTATATTAACATAGAAGATGGGGAAATTAATTAAAAATAATGTAAATAAAATTTCACATAAAATTATAATATAATTTAATATTTTATGGGAAACTAGAAATCGAGGATGGAACTTTTATAGCTTTTATTTTTATTTAATGAAAGGAACTCATTAGCTACCTGCTGTCACTGGTGCTCCAGGCCTGCAGCTAGAGTTTAGTTTGGAGTAGGGCAGAATTTGTTACAGGTAGGGCGGAAGATAAAGTCGTATTCGTTTCATTATAATAATTTATCTTATAGTTTTTGGTATTTTTAAGGTAGGGCATAGTGATTTCAAGGCTGGGGGCAATGCTCCCCTAGCTACGGCCCTGTGGCGCTCCAAGTGAGTGATCACGAAGAGTCACTGAAAATCAATGTCTGACCATTGCTGTAATGGTGTGACAGATGCTGAGTTGAGTGAGGCTCACTATTGTTCACAATATTAATACCTATGTTAAGCTACTTTGTGATTATACTTCATAATGACGAAGATCCTTTATTTCAAAAGGAGAATCACTTTGTTGCCCGTAATATTATATCTATTTTTCAAACCGCCAATTAATAAGTTCTTACCGGTTTTGGGTATAACTTTCATATAAGTTCAAGTCGTTATACAGCGTTGACTATCATTATTTTCTCATACAAACTAAGACCCTTTCTAAAACTTTAGCAAACAAAATTATTTTATTTTCGTAAACGATGTGCTTAGTATGGCACTTTACGCATGGCCACACCCATATTATCAATTTTGTACAATGGCTCTGTTTTATTCAAGAGCTTTGGTATATTCCAGAAAAATACCAAGAATACCGTGCGCGTACGTAATTCCCAACAACGGGGGGAGGGGAGGGGGCAATATGTACCGGAAAATCTATTTGACCCAAGACTGTCTCCAGTGGTCACATGTGCTTACCATCCTCAGCAGTGACGGAACGATGAGGAAGAAGATTCGCTATAGTGTGCAATAGCCAGATGGAATGGATGAGTTCATGCAGGGACCTTCATGGACCTCAAGACCATGGTTCTTCTGTGAATTCCCCGATATTTGCCTTCCAACAATATTCCTATTCAAAAATTGATTCCAGATTATTCTATTACGTTGTTTTCAAAATATGAGCCGCATAAAAGGTACACGCTATCACCGAAAATTCATATGACACCGTGCATATGGCGTTATAATGGTTTCCTGCTTCCTTAAACCTGCACAATGCTGCCACGAGACGAAAATAAAATACACCGACGAGCTTTTCCCAAAATGAAAAATAACGAGCCTCCTTTGAAAACGATTTGCATCGTCTCTGCGAATTTTGTTTTAAAATATGAAGACTACAACTGGTTTTGGAGAATTCAAATAAAAATACCACATCGTGTTTTGAATAGAGTAATGCTTTACGTAATATATCCCCGAATTTCGTGTAGGTGGAAAAGGTTTATGAGTCTGAATATTATATTCCATTACAATTATTATTCAATTTTATAATATATGGCTTAATATTATAGTGGTTAGTGTTTGTAGGCCATTAATCAGATGGGAAGCATATCTAAGTGATTGGACACTGTTGAGTGCAAAGAACAAAGAATCGGCCGTCTTGGCGTTCATAGAGTTTAGCAGTGGTCGAATAAATGCTGAAGATGATGATAATGATGGGTATAATACTGCAGATTCACGAAATGTCGGACGATGATGATCTTTGTGGACTGTTTGATGGTGGTTAAGTGAATTCACCCGGGACTCGAAATTTGACATGTATGTCTATCAATGATGGATGTAATACTGCAGATTCACTCGATAATGATCTTTTTGGCCTGTTTGATGGAGGTGATATGAATTCACCCGGGACTAGTAATTTGACATGTATGTCTATCAATGATGGATATAATACTGCAGATTCACTCGATAATGATCATTGTGGCCTGTTTGATGGAGGTTATGTGAATTCACCCGGGACTAGTAATTTGACATGTATGTCTAATCGATTTTTACAGGAAGATTTTCCTGCATTTGCAGCAACAATTTTCTGCGCGGAGTAACTATCCGCTCTTGCAGACATAACGAACAAAGCGCATTCCTCCCACCACGAGTTCAATATTTTCAAAAATTAATAAATCTACATGGATTTAAAACAACATACTATTTTGGAAGTGGAAGTAGATTAATAATAATAATAATAATAACTTTATTTGGTAAACACACTGATTCTAACACAATAAATATATAACGTATAAAACATCTAAGTTAATGGCCTAATTTAATTATTTTTTTACAGTATTTGAGTGAAAAGAAAAAAAAGAGGCAAGGTAAAGAGAATACTAGTGTTGGCGACAGTGTGCTTCACAAAAAGTTGGGACCTCAGCTATAGTAGTAGTAGTAGGACTAAATGCCCTATCACTGGTCTTCAGGACCACCGTTGACTTTTCCCATTTTGGCGGTAATAGTAGCAATAATATTATGATTAATAAATAACAATCCGAAAAAATAAATACTATAATAGTTATACTAAATGTTTTAAATTAACAACGTTATACACAGATATATAGATATTAAATGTAGTGGCTCATAATCTATTCAAATACTAATTATATTAGTTTACTAATTAGATTAGTCAACTATATTTACCAATAACGTTAAACAAAGTCGTTTTTAAATTGAGACAATCGAATTCAAATGAGAGGCCGTAAAAGCGACATCCGTGCAGTCGAGGTGTTACTCGCAGGGGGTACAGTGAGGAAGCACGTTCTCCGCATTCTTTCCGAAATAACACCCGTCGTGTGTTACGTGCGACTCGCACGATTAATCACTTCACACTAACAACAATTTGAGAATAGATTATTTTTACCTAACTCGAACGAAACGAAATTAGAAAATTCTTCAAGTTGATTCACAATTTTAAGTATCTATCATCATCAACTGTGTTATACAGTGAACGACAAGAATGAAAAAGAAATATATTTTGACAGTTTCAGAAATGTAAAGGTATTGTAAAGTTAATGCACATTAGTGAATAAATGCAATGACGAAACAGAATACAAGGTGCATTAAAACAAATGAAGAACATCCGTATCACCGCAAATAATGAGGCAACCCAAGAATCGTAATCAAAACGCCGCTCTGTTATTACACTGTAAAACTAAAACCAACAAAAAATGGCCATCAGCTTTTCGGGGACAGAAAATGACAAAAAATCGCGTTTTAAAGTAGCTCTTTATCGGAGGGCTAAATGAACAACCGATTGCTACCATAAAGATAACAGTAATTAGTGATGGCCTCGTAGTGGGTCTGCCTTTTTTAGATCCAGTGGGCGGTTGATGGAGAGATAGGACGTCCATCAAATCCGATGATAATCAGACACAGTTAATTCCATTAGGAATAAATGCATTAAATTAGACCACGAAGTTGAACGCACAATCATGCATCATTCTCATTTATGATATGAATAATTTATAGGAAAACCAACTTATTAGTGTTTTCTGCGTTAGGTCATCTGTCTCTACTCGCTAGTCAGACCGTACACGACCAAACGAGCCAATAAAACATACAGACATCGAATTATATTAAGTCAGAGATGTCTAACGTTAAGTTGATAGATTTCGTTTTTTCTTCGATTTTTATTTTGTAATTAAAAACAAAATATATTATGATACAATGTTTGATAGTTTTGTTAATTTATATTTTTAAACGTATTTTTGATTTTATTTTTATTAAAGTAAAATAAATTTAATAGATAAGTCTGATATAGGTGGTGATAATGATATTTTAAAACAGACCAAAAATTTTGATTTATAAACGTAGAACAAAGATATCTATAACGAAAATATATTCGAAATAAATTATCGCATAACACAACCAACTTTGTCGAGGTATAAAAATTATTCTTAATCCTTTCTCGTCAGCGTGATGCTTAATGCAAAAAAATGCAAAATAATCCTAAGATATCTATAGGAATAATATTATTTAAGTTAACAGTATTAAAAAATTAATGGAATAATGTACAAATGTTAATGGAATAGTTGTTTAATGGAATAATGTAAAAAATTTATGGAATAATGTGTAAATGTAACCCCAAGTTTTGATGAAGGACCATTATAACATGATATATGGTATAAGATATTATTTATGATGCGTATATATCTTTTTAATTTCCATAATATCTTTGTTTGTGTAATCTAGACGCCTACAATCTAACGCGAGAAAGTTGTATTGTTAGCAGCTGTCGCGCTTTACGCCTATAATTCATGTATATTTTTGTATGGAACATAAATCGTTAACTGTCTCAAATGGGACGGGATATACGACATTAAAGTTATATGAATATTATAGGTATTATAATGTGTATGTTTTATATGCCCGCGATTCCAGATACTTTACAGCAACTATAGAGCGACGATGGTACAGTGGTGGATGGACTCGGCCTCTCATGGGAGAGGTTCCGGATTCAATCCTGAACTGTGTGATCCTTGACATAGGTTTTTCTAAATTTCTCACCTCAAACACGAAACCATCGCTCGCTCACCGGTGAAGGAAAACATCGTGAGGAAACCTGCATGCCTGATGAGATTTTTGAAGGTATATAAAAGGATGCACTGAATTATTAATTGCATTATATTGTGACGACAAAAGTCTAACATATTCCTAATATAATATTTATTACTCCTTGGATTTTATCACAAAAAAAAATTAAATACCGTAACCAATATTGTTGCTATTTTCAGAGCATCAAATATATTCGATATTTAATTCTTAACTTAGCACTAGGACGTGTTGAATACGCTCGAATACGATTGCTTGTTATATCTAAGGGTCGGCTCACGTTATTTTATGTTAATGGTTAGGAAAAAGCAGACGGGCCACCGGATGGAACGTGGCTGACATCGCCCATGCTATTACTTAGCTTTTCTGAAACTAGCCCAGACAAATAATGTACCTGTGTCCATCCTGAGACATAAGATTATATCTATGTATGCCAGTAATTACATTGCCTGTCTTGTCATTCTCTATAAAAAAACAGTAAAGCTGCTTCGCACCCGTCCCATCGATTATAACCAGTATGTATAGTGTCAATGTAAGTATTAGACAATGAATTAAATATGATTTCTCATAGTCAATCTGATCTAACTGTCTGTCCAAAGCACGCAAAACATACTTAAAATATACTTTGGCTCCTAAATATTTTGGCAGAGTGTTTTTATCATGTTAAATAATTACAAGAATAAAGTTTTACATTTGTGTAATAATACTATACTCTTCCATTAAAATCATGTAATCTGTGGATGCTATTTGGATATTGATTTCTAATATTTCGTTAATTTTACTCATTATAACATATAACTTTTTACGTATTCTATTGGCTTATAAAACTTTACTTACAACTTACAAGCCTCAACCATACATTATTGATGTTTCAAATAATTATTCATAGCCACGATCACGGGAGGATTAAATCATATTTTCATGAACATATGGTTTGTCTCTTTTTCCCGGTCTCTATTACTACTAAATAATCTACCTAAAAGTATAAGCATACGTTACAAGATACAACAAATAATATTTTATTAATGCAAAATATAGTAACCAATAAAATATTATATAGCGTGCGCATTTCCTTATCCTTTAACGCACGTTCATCGTGATCGGATATTTTTAGAAGCGTAATCTAATGAAGCACTTTTATGCTACGGTGATCGTTCTAATAATGTAATTAAAACTGACACGTGAACATAGGCTTTAATAAGGGAAAATGCATCGGTGTATAAAATAGACAAAAGTCGTAAAAACTTCTCAATTACCAAATACACAAGATGTCTAGATGGTTGGAACAATTTAACGCTTTTCATTATTAGGTAATTGTTATGAGGAAACAACATCCCACAGGATTGATTGGCTTACCACAACGTTGCTTAAAATAATTCAATACAATATTATGTTACATATGAATTTTTCTAATAGGTACTTATACTTTTACATTTTTTACTAAAACTTATACATATACTTCGACTTATACTTGATAAAATTAGTGATGAGCTATTTCACGAGTGAAATTATTCGCGTTCACATCATATTTTTCAACGCTAACAATTTTTTTTTTATTATATACTTTTTCCGATATCAAATGTTATTTCATTACAACATTGTATGGCATACTCTGGGCTACTTCTATCTTTATATGTTATTTTTCAGTTCACACATGATTTATTTATTTCAATAAAATTTTTGATGTTTAAAAATATTGAAATAATCTTAATTAAACAAGTTAAAAAAGCTACCAAATAAATAGCCTAGTTTTCAATGAAGTAAAATGTTCTCTCAATAACTTCACGGATGACTTGCATTGAAACGTCTATTTTACTATTTCTAATAACTGACAAAAGTTCATGTATCAGGGACCATCATCATCATTATCAGACTCAAATTAACCATAGTTTAAGTTTAACATAGGCCTCTATCAATAAACGGCAATAAGTCTTTTGCCACGGAGATCGTTCCTCAGCCTGGCTAACGGCCTGCCCGCCGACCAACACTTCGTCTACGTACACGCGGCCTCCACTGTTAAACCTCATGGGTCATCCGTTCTCCTGATCATCACCTACAACCACTTTAACGTGCTGATTCTTAACAGGATACATAAAATTTGAAAATAGAACAAACGACATTAAATATGAAATACGAGAGTGACACGTAACAAATTGTATTTAATATGATTGTCGTAGCATTTGTGGTCGGACTAATTTAGACTAATTACAGTATAAAAGGCATCCAACCTGAACGAGACTGGTCGGAAATTGTCAAACTAATGGAAGCGGTCGACCAAATCTGCGGATATCCAAACGTCGGTCCGAAATCCAACACAGACAGGAAACAGAAAATAACGGAGTTATATATACAACTATCAATATATTTAGAGATTGTCTCATATTATAAAGACGGTATTATATTAGATTTTTACGTTTTACGTCACTTGATCGACAAGTAAAGTAAGCAGGTTACCGTTTGGCATCCAAGAGATGAGAGAATCAGGCGTCGTCAAGTCAAGAGGTGGGAATATGGCTTGAAGCTGTGGGAAGATGACTTGAAGCAGACAGCAGGTCCACTCTGGTCGAGAGTTTGCAGAGATAGGGTTCACTGGAAGGAATTGGAGGACGATTATGCCAAAATGGTTTACCAAAACTTAGGAATATTTTACAGTTGTTATTAAAAAGTCAGCGACGATGGTCCAGTGCACCCTATACACAAGACCATTGCTCGCTTATCGGTGATGGAAAATATCACCAAGAAACCTGATGAGATCAAAAGTCTTTGAAGGTGTGTGAAGTTCACCAACCCGCATTGGGCCAGCGCCTCGGTGGAGTATATAATATGTATAGCCCGATACCGTCCTCGTCTGATTTCGAGAAGGAGACCTGTGCTGAGCAGTGGAACATATCATATGGGCTGCTACTTTATTCAAACTCGCTATAGTGTTAATTGATGTTGAAGGTCTGGAATAAAATACTTTTACTATCGTTTATGTACATACTTTCTAGCTGCCTCAAACTGAAATTTTCAAAAGTAAAACCTTCGTGTGTTTAATATTTAATCATCATAATCGTTAGCCTTTACAGTGTCCAGCTTTGGACAAAGGCCTCTCCTTCATTTTTCCACTCTTACCGGTCTTGAGCCCTTTTTTTTCAGGGAATGCGTCGGGTCCGGTTGAGCTCCGAGGTTATGTGGCACTTAAATAATCTACTTACTATAATTCGTCAAACATTCAAATGTATTAACTCTACATAAAATCCTTTTACAATCCTATAGTCAAAACTTTTTAGGTAACGCCATCAAACCACAATTCACGATATAATAAATGGAGCGTCACAGACTAATTAAAGTCATCCAAAGTCGACAGGTGCGCCCCGTAGATAACACGACATCTAAGAAAAGCTTCATCCCGTCATTGGCTTATTTGTCGGTGTAATATCTCACCCGTTTTGTTCTAACAGGTGCTTCTGAAACTGTTTTGGGATGAACAAACGATGAGCGTACTTTGTTTTTGTGATAATATATGGGAATTTAAATGGAAGAAACTCTATAAGATTTTACCAAGATGGATTTTTTCCTGCTTACCTTTTTCTTCAATATCTCTAATATATAAATTCTCGTGTCACTGAGTGCATGCGTATTTGAATTGTTCCGAAACGGCTCGACCGATTTTTATAAAACTTTATATGCATATTCAGTAGGTCTGAGAATAGGCTAACATCTTTTTTTATCACCCTAAATGATAAATGATCGAGCCCAAATTTTATTATTATGACCATTTTTTTGTTTTTATTTTTATGATACAGCATACAAAAATTTATACAATCTTAAATTTTCACCCCTCTACGATGAACTCCTATTTTTTAATTGCAATTCAATTTTGGCAGGATGAAGGCAATCGGGGCAGCTATATAGTCTAATTATAAATATAGTACGTCTTTATATTTCAACTGACGAATTCTCTCCTCTTAAGAAATATCAAACTTAAGCAGACGATAGTCTTTTTTTGTATTAGTAGGACTGTAGGGAGTACCTAGTTTTGAAGAATTATCTATTGATGAGGGGTCAGCGTCACCCATAAACACTAATAAATTCATGTGAAATTATCCCAGACTGAGACGTAGTTACTAAGTTAATGAAGTAACTAAGCTAGACAGCAAGTTAGTTAAAACACTATTAATACATTGTTATTAAAGTCATTGTAAAGTCCACAACAATTGAAGTTTATAAAGCCGACCGCTGGAAGCATTACAAGAATCTCATTTCGTTAAATTCTATAAGGTAATGAAATTTGGAACAAAAAAGGAGAAATAAGACAACACAACCGTAATTAGAGCCCGATGTGTTGTTCTTTAAATTAACTTTGTACTTAAATGCGAGGGACAAGGTGGGCAGCCTTTAATTCAGAATTTATGTCCAATTAACTTAATGTTAAGTTAAATAAAGTGACACAATCCGAGTACGTTTATGGCCTTCGCTAATGTTACAGACTAAAAAACATAATCTGTACTGAGATGGTCCGATGGCATGTTAACGTTTGCAGGGTTTGTCCCTACTGCCATGTTGGACAGAATGCCAGGCGTCCATCATCATCATCAGTCTTTATTAGTCCACTAGGCCCTCTAAAATCAACCTAAAAATATTCCCTGTCACTCACATCCATCGAAGTCATCAGAGTTCAATCTCCTGATTGGAGATGCTCATTCATGCCAGTAATTAGACTGCTTGTGTCAGGCACAAGAAAGTACCTGTTTTTGTCGTATTACTTACAAATCAACATTCAATTATTATTTATGCAAGCGTTAAATTTAAAGATGGTCCTGACGATCGCATCATCATCAGCCTGTATTCGTCCGTTGCTATATGATTGTTTGTTGATTGTTGCTATGTAATGAAATAATTTTGATAATCTATGTTAAAAATATGATTACGCCACGTTTTATTAAACGAAGTGTTGGTCGGTCATTGACCAGGTGGGATGACGGGCAGTGGCCGGCTCATCATTATCGTCATGTTGCATCCGACAATCAACACGCCAGTGGCAGATCGGTGATAGAAGACGATGATGGTGATGGTGATGATGATGACGATGACGATGATAATGATGATGATGATGATGGTGATGATGATGATGGTGATGATGACGGTGATGATGACGGTGATGATGATGGTTATGATGATGATGATGATAATGATGATGGTGATGATGATGGTGATGATGATGGTGATGATGATGACGATGATGGTGATGATGATGATGACATTCTAGTCTCAATGTTTGTTGGTTCAAGTGTAATGAAAGTAGCGCGAGGCGTTGCCGCGGAAGGATTTCACTATGATGAAACTAATTTTGATTAGATCTAATCTAAGCTTAGAATCGATGGTATCAAACTGGTTTCTTGTCATCTTTATCTCCGCTTCGATTATGCGTAATAATTATGATATTAACCTTCTTCACCTTCACGAGGCAAAAATATACGTATTAATACGTCAAAGCTACCACATTAAAGTTGTTTAAAACCTGTTAATGGATAAGTAATATAAACTTTTTTCATCAATTGCATCATCTTATATTCTGACGATAAGCTGTTAAAATACATCTTTTTTATCAATAGTATATTTTTGTAAATATGATAATGGTGACAACGTCACTTAAAAGTTAGTGATAAATTTAATACTTTGAAGCACAAAAAAGCTTGTCAACAAGGCAATTAGTTTCGAAATAAAAATAATTAAAAAGTTTGGTATAAAAATAGAAAATAGTTTTTTTTATATTTTTATATTAAACTTTTTAATTATTTTTATTTCGATACTAATTGCCTTGATGACAAGCTTTTGTAAATTATCCCAATATTATTTACCTAATTAAATCCATGGCAGGCATAACATAATATAATGATGCAGGACATCATTCATCACAATTCTTACAAGGTTAGAAAAGCATAAAAGAGCTTTTCTTGGCCATCATTATCATTGTCAAAAACATATTATTTTTATTACTTTTTTGTAATAAGGTTTTTTGCCTTTTATGTTATTCTACATCTGTATATTAAGTAGGTAAGTTTTTTTTTTTTTTTTTTTTTCGGTTGGATCTATGCTAATGGTCCTAGTGACCGTTATGCGTCATCGGAAATGGGGTGATCCGGTTGGATCATCCTATGACGTTAAAAATTTGGGGGGTTGATGTTCATGGCGTCGGGTTTGTACCTAACTTGGTCAGCTACGGTCGACTGGTTTGGAATGGGTGACGTTAGAAACCTATCGTGAGGGCCGGCCCTCCCCTCCCCCGGTAGCGGGGGAGGCGGGTCAAGCGCAGGACAAAGTAAGTAAGTGATTTATTTAAAATAATGATAATGTTTAAAACCTCTTCTGTTCCAATCTTCTGATATTGTGATGGGTGTTATAATATGCCTTTAAAAACTATACACGAAACCTTTGTCGCGTGATCTCTCGCGACGGACATAGCTGCGCTGTTTGTATTATGTCAACAATATTAAATGTAGGTTTGTGGGTAGATTAGATGAGAGATAACGTCGATCAACTTGTCGGATTAGTTTATAATTAATTAAGGGCCCTTCGAATTATGGCGCATTGACACGACTTGTCCCCTATTCAGTGAATATTAAAAGAAAGTTTGAGCAGAGTTGTTTAGTCACTTTTATGTGGTGTGACTGTGGTAGGCTTTTATATAACTATTTATTCGAATAATCAAACTGGCAGACAAGTAAGCAAAGGATGAAAGAGTTCTGCTGGGACTAATAAGTCAGATATAGCAGCTTTAACTAGTTGTTGAGTGTCTTCGCGGTCACGAGAAATATGGTTGCAAATCAGCAGCGCTGTTTCAAGAATTACATAAGTAAGACAGCAAGGAGAGGAACTGCAGGAGTGTGTATGAGGCACTATTTAATGCGCCTCCGGTATCGCCCCTGTGCTCCTGTAGAGCTCATGTTGGAATGTTGCATGTTTGCATGATGGGGGCTATTAAATAGCGACCGGGCGGGCTTCTTCTTACGGGGACTAGTCTAATCTTTCACCGGGGCCATCAGATACTTTTACGGGTATTCGCAGTTTCATTTTTGGTATAACACTACCCAAGTATGAGCCCCACATTGGGACTGGTACCAACTCTGATCATGGCTATCAATAAAAGATATTTCTGCGTTAAAAAAAAACACGGTACCTTAATATTATAACAAAACTAATATTGAAGAGCGTGTTGGGTCGCAGCATCTTACTTAAATTACAAATACTAACTTTCTTTTAGTAAAACAGCTCTGTATCAAGAACATAAGTATGATACCACTGTATCTCCTCTGATGGATGGAATCATTCAAATGTCATAATCAAATACGATCCATAGCGCGCCAATTCCTCAAACCTATATAAACTAAAGCATCATCGATATATACAAAATATTATATTAGTATATAAAATATATACAAATGTTCGGTAGTTGATCTACAAAACACAGACAAGATTGAGTATTCTATGATGGTGTACGTTTATTGCTTACGTTATGATAATATTATAGACGCACGAAAATATATTTACATACTCGATGAAAATAGCAACAAATAAATATTGTTTCAACTTTGAGTTGAATTCAAGGGGAAAATTTTAAATTCAATTTGCGAATCAGCAATAGGTATGACGAAGAAAAATGTTGTTAGGAAATCTAAATGTTGTCTGTCTCTATAAACGTTTATCGTTTCAACTAGGAACAGGATAAGACAACTTTTCGCCTTATTTAAACATTGTCATATTTATGTATAAGAGGACAAAAGGCTTCGAATTATTATGACAGCTTCATTAGAAATTATCGAAATATTTCGTTTATTTAATGCACTTTTGATATTGTAAACAAAGTAAGCAAGTAATGAAAATGAATTGGAAAACACGATTACCACAAATTTCCTCAATTTTATTGATCTTCGTACCAAAATGTGTCAATTTTTTTATTTTCTTGCTCATTATTCCGAAACTAAAAGCATTCACATGTCAAAATTTAGCGAAACGGAAATAATGCTACTTATCTAGCGAATTGGGAAAAAATATGTTATTTACTTGCGTAGTTCATTTTATTTCTTTCGTTTTATACTTTGAGAGCTTATGCCGCTATATATTATTAATGTTATCTCAATGCAACTATTTGAAATGTAGAGCGAGCATCTTTTATATTTTATATATATATATATATATATATATATATAATATAATATAAAGTACAGGACAGTACTTTACCTAAAGCAAATCCCAAGATAGGTAGCCTAAGAAAGTTACGTAATTCATACTATATTACATCTTAGTAAGTCGAGCTACATCTTCATAAAAGATTTAAAACTACTTGTTGCTCACTTCCAAACAAAACCAGTTAATAAATTGATATCAATAAACCTGTAACGGAACGCTGGTACCGATACAACTTAAATGATAGTTTTTATCTGGCCATAAATTAAAAACCTACTGACTACGTTGACCTCGGAGCATTTGAATAAATACATCCAGTTGATTTATGGAGTCAGTTTTAATAACTTATTCTGATTTTAATATTTAAAGCAAATATTGTAATTGGAATATCTGACGATAAATAAAAATTTGAATTTTGTTTCACGCTTAAAAATATGTTTTATAGCCACGATTATAAAAAGTTAATAATTATTTTTGAGATGCATACGAAGATGAAGAAAATGATGAATATGATAATGATTGTGTTGATGATGATAATATACGACCTTGTCATCTATAAATATATCTTTTGATCGAGTAAATAAATCATCGTGAATTGCTCCTAGATTGAACTCTTTGATACTGTGGAAAGTTCGTCAAAGTTTATCCAAGCATAGGCCAGCTATGAACTAACATCCTTGTCCCAAGTTAAGACTCGTTTCCATTTGTAGGTACGAGCCCTCATGCTTGGGTTATTACATATATCATGTACATTCCTAAGTTTTCGAATACCTGTTACCTGGTGATATTATTATGAGTGAAATTAGCGTAAGCATTCGATTCGAACACTATCCGTACGTGGTGTAAACATTGTACACTAGAATACTTTTTTTTTTGATGACGCAGCGGAAATCATTTACGACCATACCAGGGCCTGGGTAGGCTCGCTGGCGTGTGTGGGGACTCGCATTTGGATGCCCTACCCCACTAAAACCGCTGCGTGAGCCTTCAGCCGCTATATTTGAGGGACCCGGATCTGTGCAGGCGACGGGATACCCTCAGCGACAGACTAGTCCCGGCAAAGACCAGATTCTCCAAAATAGGGGGACTGCCCGGCTACGACTCGGCAGTCCCCACGACGTCGTGTATTAAGCTGGGCCCGGGTTCCCATGCCGAGCCCGACACGAGCACAGGGGCTTTATTGAAGGCGCATTAAATAGCGCCTCCGACGCACCCCCGTTCGTCGTCTACGGGGGGAGGCTACGTCAGCGGCCTCCTCTCTCACCCGTTCGTCGGCCTCCTTCTGGGACATCACTGTCTCGCAGAAAGAGGCCATTGCCGTCCAGGACTCGACAGAGCCAAGCATCGTGGTGATGACGCTCGACAAAGAACACTAAAATACTATATTTGCCATGATTGTTATTAAACTTAGTCGAGAAGGATGGCCGACTGGTCAATAAGGTTGAGTGGAGGCCGCGTTTAGAAACGATAACGATCTCCGTGCAGTGGCCGATCCTTGTTGGTTGCGAGTGGCAAGGGGTGGGTCGTCTTTGTTCATTGAGGAAAGCTTTTCAGCAGTGGATGTATAAATACTGATGATGATGATGATGTAATTGAAATAAAGGAGATTTTCTAATTATTGTTATACATTTTATTAAATTTTGGTGATGTCTCTTAATCATTTCTAATGGCGTCTAAAACATTTCAGAGATATCAAGTGTTAAAATACATCAAGTTGATTTATATTACCTGTTTTGATGACTTATTCTCATTGAATTATTTAAAGCAAATATTATAATTAAATTATAATATCGTCATAAATTAACATAGAATTGTTTATAGAAATTCCCCCATATTATCACTTCAATGTGATAACTTAATTATGATTTATTAGGTATAAGCAGGTAACAGTCGGTGATAAAAATATTATGTAAAAGTTTTTGCTATGTTTTATGACTATTGTTTTCATTTCTATTTTCTATAATGCTTCTATTTATCAAGTTAGACTTTCATAAATAGAATAACAATCTTATACCATTAAACGAGCAATTCTTTTATATATATATATATATATAGAATCGGGATCTCGGAAACGGCTTCAACGATTTTCATGAAATTTTGTATACATGTGTTAAAAACGGCGATAAATCGATATAGCTAGGATACATTTTTAGAAAACTTTTTTTTATCCGTGTTTTGAGGCATCGATAAAATATGATTAGAATACGAACGTAAATTTCGCTATCAAATAATATGTCATGGTAGCTTAGTGGTGAAATTAGGCAGTTCAGTTCGAACGAGTCTGGTTCGAATCTCCAGTCCGAATTTTTTTTTCCTTTTTTTTAAGATCTTTTTTTTTTTTTTTGGAAGAAAATTTTATCGTATTTTATCACTTAGGGTACCGAGCAAATGCTCGGTCAACCAAGTACTAACTTGTAAAATAAGTATTATGAACCTCAATATTAGCTAATATCCTAATATTTATATTCACGGCTCCTTTCTAGCCATTATCTTTGAAATATTTCACGAATTCTAATATAGGGCGAACCCTTCAATTCGTTCAGATATAGGGTCTTTAATAAAGAGTACAATGGAGTCCAAACGCCGGGGGCCCTAGACGTGGATTAGTCTTAAATTGTGTAAGAAAGGGGATACCGAAGTAATTAAAAAACTAATTAAGGAGCCATTCCGGTAAAAATGCACATTAAATATCTGGCATTTAGAATTGTGTATATTATGGAATGGAATATTAGATTTAAAAGTATAGTCATCGATCATAGTGCCACATAGTACTACCTCTTATCAAATACTTTTATAATTTTAATAATCTTATATTATATAAAATTGAATAGCTGTTCGTTAGTCTTGCTAAAACTCGAGAACGGCTGAGCCGATTTGGCTAATTTTAGTCTTGATATTTTCGCGGGAATTCTGGGAAGTTTTAAACGGTGATACAATATTGAAAAAGTGGGAGGTAATTTTAGATTTAAAACGTGTAAAATAATGACATCATAATGACACTTGGTTCAGACAGTACATTGTGACGTGACAGTAAGGACAGTACAACGTCTGTTGGGTCCGCTAGTACTTATTGAAAGCTTAGATTTTTTTAGTTTGCATATATAATTTTAAATTTTATGATTTTAATTGGTAACAGCTAAGGAAGTGCACAATGGCCATAACGCCAACATTTAAACGAAAAACACCCGAATTTCTTGTTGAAATGTTGACTTTATTTCGAAGACAATTCGGACTATTTGGCATGTTACATTATATTACATTTATGGTATTTTTTTCCTCAGGGCTTACTTAGTTAGCACTACATACATATACACCAGTGATAATTAGTTGTTTATTGAGCTTCTTCTGAAAGTCTTTAGAATCTTTTTCTTTCTTAATACTTAGTTATAATTACTATTATCATTACACATTGATTTCATCTATATTTAAGAACAATAAGTTATCAATTCATTACCAAGATGAGATATAATCGTCTGACGGCGAAACAATAAGTAACGACGGGGCAGCCTGTTATTGTTTGCTCTGTCCGCCCAGCTGGAAGCCGCTTGTATCGACAAATTGACGAAATTGTTAGTTTTATGTAATATCAATCTAAGATGTTTCTCGAACCAATATTGGCAAAGTTGTTTGTGGTGCTTGGTATAGACCGACGATATCTTTATTTTCAGGCGTAAAACTTTTTTATTTAGAAACGTAAGTTTACTATATATGATTATTAATATATGAGTATTAATATATGAGGTTTCATCATGGCCTTGTTCATGATTCAACAAATCATTCTAGAATACAATCGAACGAATTACCTAAATAATTGCAAATATTTTTACAGTGTGAATAATAAAATTGCAAATTTTATTAGTTCACTTTAGTATTTTATGTGTTTTTTTCACTAGATTAAAATTTAGCTATATGAATTACTTTCATTGAACGACAAGATCGATCGACTGCTACTCGTATTGTTCATATCGGCCACCGATTTTCGTCATCCGACCTAGTTGGAATTCTACCGACAGCAATAGCAGTAGCTGCATTCGCTTTTTAATTAAAAGTACTCCAATTTTAGCAATCGCTTACACGGAACCGTTACAGAAGTTTTTATCATCCATTCCCCCAAACGGATCATTGTGTGCTATAATTAGTTTTGTCACTTCATATTGACAAATCCGCTGGTCCCTACCACTTATGTCGCACCGAACCGGCTCTTATCAAAGCGAATATTATTTCAAACGCCCCTGTCAACCCCGATGGGCTTTTGGAACCCCAAATCCAGTTTGTTATGAATGAAATTACAGAAATCGAATAAGGTAAACACAACTGAGGGCCAACAAAAGCTCGCTCAAAAAAATCTCGAATTGAATTCAAATTGGTTTCGTCGGGTATTAGAAATAGCCTGGGGACTCGAAGACTGTACCGAATTCAAAGTATTTTTTACTATACAATCCCGTGAACTTTTTATATAAGTTATTAGTAAAGATAATTGGACAATCGACCTCCGACGTCCGTCATCATAATGTATTTGAAGTGGTTTGCATGCGCTATTAAATCGTTTGCAAAATTGTACTCATTAATTTAATTAGTTTAGTTGCACTGATTGTTCTGGACTAGTTGGAACTATTTGATCTTTAAATAAGTATTCGAATACGCACAGTATAGATTTGAAGAACAGATAGCTTTTATATAAATACCTGTCGATGTGAAACCAATGCAAGTCCCTAAGCAGTGGGTGGTTGTCATGCAACAAGACACGCTATTTGCATGTTTTACACTGCAGATCAATGTTCTAGGGCCCTAAGTGAAATAGGTAAAAAGGCGAATGTGCAGTCAAATAAACATTTTGTGGGGTTCTATTTAATGATGCGTAAATATCATGGTGTCGTTTACATAATTGTGAATCACGCTATCTTTGAGAACTTAGAATTGTATTATAAATTGTAAGAGGGCTTAATGTTCATAATTAATCATAGCTATCAGTATTTTTTCGTCTACTATTAATGACGGGAGATCGGCCGTCTTGGCGTTTCTTGAAATAGTCCTATGGTCTGGTTCAATCATGAAGTCAATCATGTATATGTTTGTCGGAGATGCAGATGGATTTTTATTAGAAATATCTTCAGCGTCCGCCATATTGTGTGTTGGTTAGACTGAATCAGTGCGCACAACCGGCGCGGTCGAGCTTCAGGAGTCAACTGTACTGTGTCACTCTCTTACTAGTCTCAACTTGACTTTCACAGAATAACAATCGTTTATTGTGACAAGCCATAGACAACTTCAACTCGAACTACTGACTCGATGAATCGAATAAACTATCTCGAATGCCATAGATGGCGCTACTAGTACGCGTACAAACCTCCTATTTCACTACTCCGACACGGCCATACTGACAGCGAGCGCGTTCTCGCGCGGACTTTGGAGCAGTTGCGGTAAAACATGAGCGTGAAGCTCGATGCAATGTCACAAACGCAATGCGCAGAGTTTTAAATGCTCAACCTTAGCAAACATAAAGCGCGGAGCTTTCAATGTTCAATCTTAGCAAACACAAAGCGCGGAGCTTTCAATGTTCTATTTTCGCTAGCACAAAGCGCGGAGCTTTCAATGCTCAATATTTGCAAACACAAAGCGCGGAGCTTTCATTGTTCAATCTAAGCAAACATAAAGCGCGGAGCTTTCAATGTTCAATCTAAGCAAACATAAAGCGCGGAGCTTTCAATGTTGAATTTTCGCAAGCACAAAGCGCGGAGCTTTCAATGCTCAATCACCGAAAGGTCTCCGAGACGGGTATTTCTGGTACATAACAATCTCAATACAAACAGTTTTATTATTCATAAAGTTACAAATGTCTCTCACATTGTACCTTTGTAACCAATTTTAACATTATAATTATGCTCAATCAATGACTCTAATACCTTTAAAGCTATTTAATCTGCCCGATTACAACTATTAGACTCAAGTTGATTGGACATATAAGCTAAGCTCTCGGGGTACTTACGCAGTTTTTCGTGACAGACGTACCGAACACGCTGCTAGACACTGGCTCTCCTCTATCTACCTATCGTTGCCACAAACCTCTACTACCTTACAATGATTTGAATACTTTTCACTTAAATTAATTATTATTCTGGGATTCTTTTTGACAAAAACTATGTCGCCGATTTTAAAGGGTCGTATTTTAGCTTTTCCTTTTTCACAGCGTACCTTATTAGCAGGAACTCGCTCGTCCATCCTGAACTTTGCCTCACGTCTTAGTTCATAGAAATCAAATTTATCGTAATTTTGTACTAAGTAGGGGGAATTTTAGGGGGACTTCTATTACAAACCATCAATAATTGAAACGGACTCCTACCCGTACTTTTAACTACGGTACAATTTAGCGCAAGTTGAATTTCGCCTAAAGCCATCTTCAAAGACCTACCATCGTGGTTTTCAGTTATAACGAATCTATTAGTTAGGATACACATAAAACTTTCCACTTGCCCGTTCACCCTACTAACTCCACTAGCGATTTATTGTAAGCAAAGGTTAACTGATTTCGTGGCACTTGTCCTCTTTAATTTATCGTCTCTCTGTTTAGAGAAACAAACTTGCTCTGTATGCCCTAATTTGTGACAATAGGAACATTCTACCAGACTTTTCTCATTTGGTCTAGTCACGGTAATTTTAGGGGAGTCGCTACGAGTCGCCTCTGTCGATTTTACACGCGATTTACAGTTACGTTGATAGTGCCCTGGTTTTCCGCAACTATGACACGTAATACGCTCATCTTGTTTGCGACGCTTATATTCACTCTGATCGGTATGTGGACTAAGAGGTCTTTTACTCATAATTTTTGGATAAGTGCTTAGATGCCTATCGAGTGCTATGAAATCAGTAGGCGTGTTTTTTAACAAATCTGAACGTACCTGAGCATCCGAAATACCCGAGATAACAACTTCGATCTTGTTAGCTTCACTCCAGGCAGACTCCAACCGGTCGATCATGGCAAGCTTGTTAGTCGAGTACTCCACGTAGGTTCTGGCACGATCGCTAGTGTACTGAACCATATCTTGAAAAAGGTCATGAAACCTTTTGGTCGCCGCAAACTGTCTTGATAAGCGCTCTTTTGCCTCAGTCCACGTTTTGCATAACGAGTACGACTTAGATACCCATTTGCGCGCTCGACCTTGCAGATGTGTAAACGCAACGTTTCGCGTTTCGTAGTCAGTCCATGAATTTTCAGTACGATGATGTTCAATTTCTTCGCACCATTGAGCAGCTGTGAATCCACAATCGTCTGGGTCAAAATACGGTATATAGACGTCACACGGTTTCATCTTTTTCACGTTGTTTTTCGGAGATGACATATCGGCATTATTTCGAAAATTCTCGGTCATACCGCGAAAAAATGAGGTCCACATATCACTAGGTATAGCCGTGAAATGATCGTCTAATTGAGAGGTCGTATTTTGATTGTTATTTCTCGAACTTGTACCAACACCATTTTCGCCACGTGGTGTAGTCGAATCACGAAAATATTCACTTTCCGTAGACGCAGGAGGCTGGGTTAGCACGTTGGAGAAATGCTGTTCCAATCCCACCGCTGCTGTCGGAGATGCAGATGGATTTTTATTAGAAATATCTTCAGCGTCCGCCATATTGTGTGTTGGTTAGACTGAATCAGTGCGCACAACCGGCGCGGTCGAGCTTCAGGAGTCAACTGTACTGTGTCACTCTCTTACTAGTCTCAACTTGACTTTCACAGAATAACAATCGTTTATTGTGACAAGCCATAGACAACTTCAACTCGAACTACTGACTCGATGAATCGAATAAACTATCTCGAATGCCATAGATGGCGCTACTAGTACGCGTACAAACCTCCTATTTCACTACTCCGACATGTTTTTTATTACTTCATGACTTTTTGTTACAAGATTCAAAATGTAAACATTTGAGAAACCACGAAGCTTACACTGATTTGAGAGAGCTGGAGCATTATCTCTGAATTAATTGGCTTAGTTTCCAACAGATGGACGCAGTTCAATCGTTCTAAACGCCATTTCTTTTAAGTGCCCTAAAGTAAGGCACTTACGAAATAATGCAGATATATTTACCTGATAAATAATAATAATATAATACACGTATTTCCCACCCCATAAACATGTACCTCATTTAAAATCATGTTCCGAAAAGCATAAATATGTATACACAGTAAAGTACTCGATAATATACCGTATCAGTTACGGATTTGGGCGAGGTGATATTTTAAAAGCTAATCAATCTTATACATACAAAAGTAAAAAAAAGTAATTTATTTGAGTTATTCATTAGAATGGAAAGAATCGATCCATGTAAGATGATACTGGGTACATAAAAACTTGTAATGTCGAAATACAATGCATAGTGGATGAAGTATTACGAAACGGAGATCTTTATCGGAATTCAGTGTAAGTGAGGTAATTTTTTTTTATCGCAGTATTTTAAAGATTCTTTTATTTTTATGTATATCGATTAACTACTTTTAAAACTAGAGTATGATGATGATAATGATGATAATGATTTTGATGATGTTCATAATTATACTTGACGGGTTCGAACTTTCCTAAAGCCATTTTATAATTTTATTTATCTGGTTTCCTTAGCAAAAACTCTTATAGGCTTGCCATAACAATAATATAAGCATAGGTATTAAAAGTCCGTTAGAAGTAATAGCTCCCATCTCGCTAGGTTTAGTTGTATATTTATGCATCAGTTCTACGTTTTACATCAGTTCCAATGTTTGAAGGATGTAAAATAAAGTATCAACAGGTATTCGCAAATAATATTTTTAAAGCATTCATACTGACGCTTGAAATATTGAAGTATTGAAACCTACAACTCTGATCATAAACTTTCAAATGCACGGTTTACCTGACAGAAAGCGTTGTGGTTAACCGCGCAAAACGATTTGACTTTGTTGCCTGAAGCATATTTTATAACGGTTTGTTGGATTGAATTTTGCGGTTATTTATTTTACTAGAGGCAGGGGTGATATGTCGTTATTCCTTAGCCCCATCACTATTTTGTATTTTATTAGCTATCGATGCGGTTCTTTTAGACTCATCACTATTTTACTCAATTTTGCTGAAATCGATACTTTGACTTTCTGGACATTGCTTCCATATTTTTCCCTTTATTTTATGCAAATTAAAAAAACGAACATTACTCTATACTTGTGTTGGGTACGGATTAGTTTTAAGGATTAGTAGTTAATAATGATAATAGTAAAATATCTGAATACTTGGCTTAGGTTACTGTGCAAAGGGCCAATCATAAACGAATAAGGGTTAATGATGATTATGATAGTGACGTCAATGATTATGTTGATGATTAATCAATTAGCGTGAGTTTTCGCTTGGACTGTTATAAATCTAACAATCAATTTTAATAAGCCTTTATCTACTTCAAACGTTTTCTCTGAACAGTGACCTTTGTTATTCAACCACCTTTGTAAAGCTACAATGACCTTTATTCCTTGCGAAGCTTTGCTCCGTCTCAAACAATCTCGTTTCTATTAGTTTTCATATAAATGTCAGTTAACTAACTTTTACTATTTATTACTATAGTTTATCTTAACGATAATAATCTACATTTACGATTATAACATAATGTTGTGCTATTTTTAATATTAAGTTATTGCTGCACGAATCACCAGGCTAGCGTTGAACACCCCACCATGGCTCAGGCCTTGTCGTGGCGGTGGGGCTCAGTAGCCCAGGGTGACCCCAACACCTTGGGCGAAGCGAATTGAGCCGAGGGGGCTCTTTGTACCCCTCTTATAAGAAGAGGGGCAAAAGAGCAGGGGGCAAGGGGTGAGGATGGGAACCTCACCTCATCGTACTGTCCCGACGTTAGGAGTGATTGTTCTGTGGTGCGGAACAACCGCTCTGTGGAGGTGGCGTCGGTCGCCTGAGAGACTGACTAGCCGTTGAGGTGCCCTGTTGCTTGTAGATCCGGGGCACCTCACCAAAGGCGGCAGTGGTGGCACTCGCCGGGTTTTAGTAGGTAGAGCTGCGTCCACTTACCATCTGTCGGGCGCAGCGAGTCCCACATACCAGGCCTGGGGAGACCCACTCCCCTGCGGGATGCGTCAGTGCATTTCCCGGAGTAAAAGAGAAAAAAAAAGGTTAGCGTTGAACAAAGTTAATAAAATAAAATATTTGATATCACGAATTGTTGTCACGCATGATTTTGGAAAAAACTTTTGGGTTCTCCTCTGTGAGGACGGAATGCATATTAGGTTCATCTAAAATCATCGATATAGTTGTTGCGTATTAGCTATGATAGGTTAAGGTTGCCTTGAAGAAATTGCTAAGTACCTTTTGTGCACCTACATAAAATATTCCTGTTTTGTATTAGTCTTAATTTATTGTGTATGCTCTTCTTATGTATAAAATAAAGTATATTTCATTCATTCATTCATTATGATACTCATCATGAACAAATCTAGAAGCTGGTAGTTGAATATGAAAAAAATAAAATAAAAATGTCTCCGCAAAAACTGGGAACAATCTTAATGGCCTATAAATGTATCTGCCTACAACAAGAAGGAACGTTTTAAAGCTGGATCCATTAACATAATCATTTCTCGCCAATATTACATACAGAGGTGAATTAAACATGCTGAAGTGGTATAAACTTCAACTGTTATCTTTATTAATAACATCTTAAAATTTACATTCACATAATATGCTGATAATGAGAAATCATATGTCAAGAGTTTTTACATTAGTACATTATAAGCCAGCATATGCATAATATGAATATCAATATGTATTGCTACAGATGTGAGTTTGACGTTTTCTTACTCTTGTACGCATGATACCGACATAAAGGCCTATGACCTATGCTGTTCTTAAACGACTTCACGGAAGGAGGCGTTTCTCAATTCGACCGTTTACATATGTGCTTTTTTCAAGCTTTCGTGCAGTGTGTAAGATTTTGATTGTCCATTAGAGGATAAAGGAAATAGGAAGGCAGGGTATCTGTATAGCCTCTGTGCGATAAGCCTCCAACTCCTTGAAAAAAAAATATTAGTAAAATTTTGGTAACTTCGCAAGCGAAGTATCCAAAAAGGAACTCATACCACCATTGTGTCACATATTAATATAAAATAATAGGAAACCGCAATAAAATGTATATGACGGAAGCAATATATTTTCCAATGTTACGTAAATTTCACTCTTTCAAAATACAAACATGAAATGACTTGTTTATATAAATATATAGAATGACTTCACCTATAAATCCTATAGAAAGTATTAAATAAATTAACGACAGCGTCATACTATTTGTCGTCACGGCATTCGGGTCATTTACACGACAATATAATATTATGTTTTATCTGCTAAATATTTATAAAACGTAATCAATGTTATACTAAAGCCATTAGCATAGCTCAAACCGAAAATAAAAGAACAAGAAACTGCCATATATACCAAATCTTTTTGACAGAACAAAGTCTGTCGGAACCGCTAGTGTTATATAAAATTGTTTTCATCAATAATAAAAGTATAGAAATCCTTTAGATATAATGTTTTATATATTTATTAGCGAGTGCCAGCTGCAGATTGGAGGCATGGCGTGCGCGTGATGTCACGTCGGCGGCGCATCGGTTCACCGCAACTGACGTGCGTCCGTTCCACACAATTTTGGTATATTTGGTATTGTCTATCACGATCAGCGCACACTGCAGGCCATTTGTGTCTATAAATGTGAATGCTGAGAATTATCAATAGACGCTCTTTTGTCGGAAACAATGTGATCTCAAAGAACCGCCACAAAATCCGCATAAAACAGAATAATTAATATGCATGCAAAAATAATCCAAAATAAGGATTTTAAAAAAGCCACCCATACACCGCAGTTGGACGAGTACATAATATTAACTATGAACACTTTTTAATTTCTTACTTTTATTCCGTTTACTTGTAAAATGAATATTCAGATAATGGACCCAATTGCTTAAATATTAAAGTATATTATAGTTCTGATATCTACTGAAATCTATTTTCATCATGTATGACCATAGAAATCTAAATAATATGGTAATAGAAGTGCTAAGTGCACGTGACCTTATCGCTACCACAGGTGACGCAGATGGCACCAATTTTTGCATCACACTTAATATATTATGCGAGCGACGATGGTCCAGTGGTGGACTCGGCCTCTTATACTAGAGGTTCCGGGTTCGATTCCGACCCCCCTGTGTGTGCCTTGAAATGGGTTTTTCTAAATTTCTAAGTGCACACGAGACCATCGTTCGCTCATCGTTGAAGGAAAACATCGTGAGGAAAACCTGCATGTCTGATGAGATTAAAAGTCTTCGAAGGTGTGTGAAGTTCACCAACCTGCATTGGGCAAGCGCGGTGAACTATTGGCCCATTACCCTCCTCGCCTGATTTCGAGGAGGAGACCCGTGCCCAGCAGTGGGACATAAAAGGGTTGATACTTTTACTTTTACTTAATATATTGCTTCTTATATTCGACGCTAATAAAAGAGCATCGTAACACAAAAAGAAATGTATTACGCAATGACTTATGATTTATTACTTGGTGTAGAACCGCCCACTGGCGACACGCGTTTCGATAGATCACCGTGCACACATCGTGCAATATACCATTTCTATTACCTTATTATTTAGATTTCTATGATCATTGCCCTATAGATACGAACCTACTACATCTGCACAGAATACTTTCTCACCAGTCAGTAATATACATTTTAGATTAGTTCTTATTTTTTTGATACATAACCTATTTTTTAAATTAATTTAAACACTTAGTTTATTAGATTTATTTTAACATATTTTCTATATAATTAATAATACAAGGGCAACATATTTTCATTCTGTACTTCTGATTGTAGAATCATGTAGGGTGCAATAGGAATTAGAGAATCGTCGTGAGTGTGCGCGTACCATTATTGCGATTGCTGGTAAATGGGTTTTGTGTGTTTCGTCTTGCTTATTTAGGACTTAACCTTACTATCGTGTATCGGAATATAGACCTTATTTTTAAAGTGATTTTATCTATATCAAAATGGAATATAATATGCAATTCACAACAAACGATGAAGAGATTTGTGAGTTGTTCACAAAAATTTTATACAAATGTTTGGCCTTATCATTTTTTTTTTGATACAAAAACATTGATTATAACCAGTTATGTAGGTAGTAGGTACATTCACACATTTTTATTTCTATAGATATTACATTTTACGCAAAAGCTAAACCTAAACCCAAAATTTTAAATAGATTGCTGTATCGTGCACTGCGTGGATCTTTTATATCGGAACGTTCGCTATTAAGTATCTATATTTAACAAAAAATATATAAAAAATCTCATCGTTTACGCGCGGCCATGTATGAACTATAACACGCGCGCAACCGCTCTAAATGTATATACAGGGTTTCTGCGCGAACCAACCACGTTCATTAGACAATTTGCCGCGCGTTTTCGGTACACAGCGGGTACACAGCGATACAGATGTATGATAATAGAAATAAGTACACTGCACACAATATACTACACACAAAACTATAATGAAGAAGTTTTTAAAGATTTTCTAGCGGTTTATTGAGTTTTTTACATGACTGAGTTTCGGATATTTCAGAAACCATGATCACTTGAGGACTATGATGGAGGAGTAGGATCAATAACTGGTTTAAAAAAAAAATATAAATGGTAAAGTTCGCGTAAAAAAATTGAACAATATTGAGAACATTTATTCTGGTACAAAACTTTTGGTCTTATTTGCCCTTGGCAAAATTATGTGACATTACGTGCCACTATGACAAGAAGTCGTCGAATAAGATAACGAAAACGTAGTAGTAGGAGTAGGTAGTAACGTAACTTTGACAATAACATATACAAATTATATATAATTACTTATAAAATATAATATACTGAATAACTTAAATATAATATAATTAAAGGGAAAGGGCAAATGCCTTTAGGCGAGTTTCCGAAGATACTGGCAGCGTTCCCTCTTTGAATAGCTAGACTAATTCTTTGTCCACGGTAGCTGCCAGCTCTTTGATCTCCTGTGATGTAATATAAAATGTGACGTAACTTTTAATATACCACATTCAATATTCTACAGCAAAATGTTTCATACTACTTCAACAGTCGACTTAAAATTGCCTTTCAACGGCTAACTTCATTAAGTTGTGCCAAAAGTTCTGTAATTTAATCGCGTGCTATTTGCAACGCTGTAAATCATTCTTATCACGCGAAGCTCAATCCTTTACTAACTTCCTATTTCATTATTTCTTAGTGCTTAATACTCTGTACTCAACAATTTTAACGAACTATTAATGAATAAAGCAACTAGATAAGATTCTCAAGCTTAGCACAACTATTTCTCCGAGTTGCTTGTTTGTGATATTATGTCAATTTATTGTGATGTTATATTGAGTGTTGTTTCTGAGTTGTTGTTTTGATAAGTTGATGTAGATGTATAAGATGATCAAATCTTTATAGTTCCACTCATAAATGTACGTGAATCAAGACTGAGGGGTTCCAGGAATTTCCGCTAACTCAAATTAAATGTTGGCTTGTTTTTAGGATAAGAATCCTTAGGGGATCACAACAGCGATGTATGAACCTTTTCACAAAAAAGCTTGTAAAAATAACCATATCTCCTAATACCCAACAGAGCGTTTGAATTTTAGTATTTCAGTTGAATAACAGAGATATAAAAAATCCGCAATAAAACTCATAGTGGTGTCGGAAAATGTTTTTTTACACCACTCATTTTGTTTACTTTATTACTTCGTGTGGTCAGTGGTTAAAAACGTTAAATGTTTTTGTAATTATAATTGCTTTAAATATTCCGTGAACGTCAGGGGCCGGCATTCCACAAACCCGCATTGGGAAACCGCAACCGAGCGACATATTATATACACTCTGCTCGTATTCTATACATGGCACAAATGTATAAAATACATACAATATTATTATCTAGGTATAAAAAACTATTTTGTGTATTGTATTAATTAATGTATCATTAAAATTATTGTCATCATTGAAAAATAGCAAATTGTATTTAGTATTTAAAAAAAACCGACTAATACATCCGACATTATTGATACTTGCAACAATTTATTTTGTTAAAAATAAATATTAAAAGTAGGGAGAGGTAGTTAATTATACGTAATTTGATAACTTCATATTAATGCAACGCGTTTATTTTCTACATAATTAAATGTAAATGCTTTATGTGAAACCTATTTTTCCTATTTTTCTCATTATATAGAAAAGCTTCTCTCTAGTAAAATTTTCATCATCATCAGTCTTTGTCCATCCACTGCTGAAAATAGGCCTCTTTCAATGAACGCTAGGACGACCGATCCCTTGTCACTCGCATCCAACACTGACCGGCCACGGCACGGAGATTGTCTTCCCGCCTGGTAAATGGCCGACCAACACTTCATCTTCCTAAACTCAGCCTCCACTCGGCCTATCGGCCAGCCGTTCTTCCGAGTTTTAAGAAATAATTAAATATTAAATAATTAAAAATTCAATTCATAAAAATAAAAGAAAACTTTTTATTATGAATTTACGTATCTAAAACCAAACCTACTGCTGTCATAATTTACGATAATATGACGTGAGGTTAATATTGTTTGGATATTATTTCAATATTTTATTATAAAATATAAATACAATAATAAATATCACATTAGACGACGCAATAAAATAACCGATTTAGCTAAATATCCCTAAAACAAACAGTTGTTTAACCCCTAACTTAACGCGGCATGGTGTCCACTATTATCATTTGCTACAATGACACCATCCCATGATACCATTCCATCCCAATAACATCAGACATAAAGAAACAGTGGGGTATCACTGTCACCCTTTTATGGTACCTCGTCTCTTGCCCAGTTTTAAATAAATCTATTGCATTATTTCCTCCATCCCAAAATGATTTATCCGGTTATAAAACTTTATAGTCATGTTCAGTGTATTGTATTGGAGGCATAAAATTTAATAATCGATTGTTATTAAAATTATATAACTTTTTGTATTGTCCATTTATCAAGTTATAAATTGTATCGAATAAAACAATAAAATTATATTGCTTTGTGTTTCTCTTTAGTAAAAGGTATAAAACTTTGAGGTCAATACAAATTATTTGAAAAAAAAAAATTGATCAATTCCTATGTGTTTACAAAAGACTTATTTTTTTTACAGTAGACAGTTTTTTGTCGGCGGGTAAGTAGTTTTTTTTCTAGTGCTTACTCAATTATATTCTCAAAAAGTAAAATAAATGATTTTTCTTAATTTTATCATGTCTTGCATTTTGTATATTAACCATTTAACGGCAAATATATTAATATATTGACAACGTAAAAGGAAAACTATGACTATTTTATTAAGAAGCGAGTGTAGAAAGTAGTCTTATTTATATTATGTTTGTAAGTTTTGTTAATAATAATGATGTTTATACTATATGACATCTAAAGAATTATCCTCTTTACTCCCATATACTTATGTATATGGTAGTAAAGAGAATGAATATGATGATCTGATCAGAACAGGTCCACTAAAATGAGCTTTAAAATTTAAGTTATGAGTCACTGTAATCGTAATGATACTAAAGTGAATTCCTTATAATATATTTACACAGCTCAAACGATATGGTCATGCTTGCATTGTAAATTTAATAGCGAGCTTAAATTACGAATCAATAATTTTATGTAAATAACAAGTTTGCCAGCAATATATAACGTTTAAGCTGAAAGCTAAATTACACACTGAAAATGGCGACATAAAGTCTCTATAGCTGCCTTGTTTGAAGGAACAGCGTCAGCGAATTGCTGTTATTATGTTCTCCATCGGAAGCTTTCTGGATCGGAATGTTCGCGATAATGTTATGCGCATATAAACGCAGCGTCCCAATACGGATTGCACCTGATTCACTTGCTAAATTTGTCCAAATAATCAATCTTTTGTTTTTGTTACACGAAAATTTTATATTATAGTAGTGCCTGCCTCTAAAACTATTTAATCCGGTAACATATTTTCTTAATGTTTTGGTGACGAGACATATTATTAAAGACTGAGCAATCAATCTATTGGTTAGTGGCCCTGACTGCCCAACATGAAAGTCGTGGGTTCTATTCCCACCCAGGACAATTAATGTTTGTGTGATGCATTGTATGATATTTATCTACGATATGTATTTAGAAATATATTATACTATGTACCAGTTGTCTGGTTGCCATACTACAGGCTCTAAGACCTTGGGTTCAGATGGCAGTTTGTCAGTTGTTTCAACGTGTTATTTCTATTATATTTTATGGTTATTGTTAGGTTCCTAGCGTGGAATTCTATAATTATTATATCTATCGTTATATATAACGTTATATATATATATAACAATATACCAGGTAGTCTCTTACAACATTTAAACATTTTCAACTTAATACTAATACTACTCAAATACGAAAATGTTCCTTAGAATTAAGCAGGATATCCTTAGATCCTGCTTAATACTAAGGAACAATTCGTCGGTGTTTAAAAAAGCGGTTACGATAGGCAGTCTAATTTCTGGCACCGAGATCTCAGATCGGCTACTCATAAATGAGTTTTCAGGGCGAGTCTAAATTACTAGGTGACATTTTTTATGTTCTATCTCTTCGTTGACTACTTATCATGAAATACCTCATCATCATTAGCCTTTATCCGTCCACTGCACCGTCTTGGTTGGATACTCTACTCTTGAACCTTAGTTTCCCATCGGACATCCGTTTTTCTGAGTGACCAGCCATAACTCAATACATACAGCCAAATTTGTGTTTATTCATAAAGACTTTAGGCAAGAACAACTAAACACAGATAATAATGCTATTTCCTCATTAGTATGATGTTATTTATAAATATGAATGTACATAATATTGTTAGGGTGTTCTAGCACTAGTGCTAAGAACATAAGCTACATTATACAAATGGTTTCACTTAAATACACAGTACACTCGTGAAATGGCGAAGCGTGAGGATTTGCTAGATAAATTAAATACAATCTGCTTACGTTCACTATATGTGGACAGAATATTAAATGGTTTGTTACATAACTGTTATTAATATATCAACATTGTTACGCTGTATCGGATTCTGTATGTGGATTTCTTTGCAAATAACTTTCTGATATGTATAACGTAACGTAACCAAATAAAAATAAATTGCATGTAAAATCAGCATCACTGCATCAAATCTGATATTTTTTATGGGTTAGGTTAGGTTAGTCGGGCAGTCTCGCTTTATCTGAAGAGTCTAACCTTGCCGGGGACAGTCTGTCGCTGAGGTGATCCTGTTGCCTGCCGATTCAGGACCCTCACAAAGCGGCTGAAGGCGCTTGCAGCGGTTTTAGTGGGGTAGGGTAGGTCTTTTTTCGTCTGTGTCAAAAACAGCTTAAAATATACACTGTGAAATTTTAATGGTTATATTCTGGCTGCGAAATGGATTTGTCTTGGTAATATAATCGTTTCATGAATGAATAAAATATTAGAAACAAAAACAAAATGTCAGATTTAACTGAAAATAAAACTCGAAAGCTACTACGAATAGATAGTAATATCCTTCTGATAAAACTATTTTGTGTCGTATCACAACGGGCGAGCATTTATTTTGGTTTGAATATCTCTGCATCGCTTTGCTTTGACCAACAAGTTATGCCTTACTACTATTGTTTCTCACTTTTTCGAGTTGATGAATGTTTTTTAACTATTTTTGTTCATATACTTTTATTCTATGCTTGGGAAGTACTCCTAATGGCAAATCACTCTGCTGCGAGAAAACAACCGTTTAAATTTTATGACGTATAAAGGGCATAATATCATAAAATACTCGATTGAATAAACATTACGTATATCTTAATTTATAATCATAGGCTCAAGTGTGGGACCAGGATACATATTAATAGATATTATATTATGCTGCTGATGTTTATTAAAGAATATACTTTGAAAGAAAATGAAATGTTGATTTAATATTTAGGGAGTTGTGTAGTAAAAATAGACTTTTTAGGGAAATGTAAGCATGTGAGGAATTTAATATTATAGTATATATCTAGCTTCAACATCATCATAACATAGTATAATATGGATTGCTACTTTAATTTAAGACTAGTTTTAAGACTAGTAATAAATGTGTGATTAAGTATGTTTATAAAAATTGTAAAATATTTTTTGAAAGGAGCAACCCAACAGAGTTTCTTCCTGAATTCTTCTCATATACTATACTACTATAGTAGTATGTATTGTTTGTATTTCATTTTTTTTTGTAATAGAATATTTGAAAAGACTAGTTCCACTGAGTTTGTTTCGCCGGTTCTTCTCAGTGGATTTGCTTTGGAACCGTTGGTAGACTCAACTGACGGTCAAAAAGATACTTTGATGGTACTATTTTGAACAAAATTTTTGACTTTTACTTTGACTTTTTTATTAGTCATGATTAAATTGTATGTTTTTAACGAACTGAAATTTTCATACGTGATACAATAGGTATTAAGGTTTTGCTTATTGGATTAAGCATTACTCAAGGCCTATCGAATCTTTTCGGTAAAAAGAAAAATTATTTCGTCCATAGAATAGGTTGTAATTCTGAATTTCAAATTACTTCGGGACTAACTTTAGAACACAATCGCATCTTGTAACCGAATGGAACTTTGTATACAAAAGACCTTTTTTAATTTATTCGCATTTGTATAGTCGCCTTATGTAAAATAAAAATAATAATATTGCGAAGATTTGAAGGTGTATTGCACCTTCAAACCTTCGGAATATTTTATTCGACACTTAAGCGGGTTGCAAACTTTTAAAATATATCTGCTAATCAGTCGTGCAAGCCGTATCAAACAAATAGTAATAATAGCCTGAATCTTCACTTTTTGTTTGTATATTATGTCTACTTTTGATTTTTAATGTTAAAAAATACAGAAATTCATATACGTACAGCATTAACCATAACTGTCATAATTATTATAACCACCTTGTATTTTTTTGTAAACATTTTTTAAAAATATGATCGAAAAACAAAAATGACAATGATATAATCGCAACGTACGATATTATCCATTACAAAGTATCAAAGTACAGTATTATAAAAACAATTTGCTGTTTATAAACAGAGACGAAGACACGACATTTAACAATTATGCAAAAGGCTTCCTCGAAGAAAATCGATCAAGAGCCTCTTATTAAGATATCGCGGTCACATCGGCTATTACGCAATGGAAAGGCTGTAGTAATTTCTCGGTCCGGTAATGGAAGGCTTCGGAATTACCGTGACAATCATCAATAAGCATTTACCGTTCGGACTTCGGAGCGTCCAGATCACCGAATGTACTTTTATCTTTATCCACCATTTATATGGTAATATGAAAGTCGATTTTATTCCAAAGCATTTGTCGTAAAATGTACCGATAATCCGATTTTCTTAAATATTTATATACTTATTGCATTATTTGAGGATATCTAAATACTTTGCCATTTATGCCCAGTATTTACAACATTTATGCCCAGTTTCTGAAACGTCAAAATGTATGTCAACTCACATGTTAATGGCGGTTAACATTCGATTCTAGAGTCAAGTTTCACAGCTTTCCATTGTAGTCACTATGTCAACTGACAGGCTGATCTAATTATGTAATTTAACTATTGTTCAGAATTTCAGAAACCGGGCGTTAGTTATCGATTTATTTTCGGTACCTATGAGTTACGCTAATGTTCAACTTATTATTTTTATGAGAGATTTTATTAAGACAGATGAGAGATTTTATTGGAACTATGGGGCCTTCGACTTCAGGGTCTTCTGGAATCTGGTCATCATTATTACAATTTTTATCATCATAAGTATCTTGATTAATGTTCATACACCTAATTATAAGGAACTGAACCCAATGTCCATTTTACTGTTTTAACATACCTCTTGTTTCACGTTCCTATCGAATGTCTGTTTGTTATTTCGAATTAAGAGTTTTTGCCTAAAATATTATAACGCTAGGATGATTTCGACTAGACTCTCACTCGCAAATGGCTGATGTTATAAAGAGTAACTTAGGCTATAAAATAATCTTTATCAACACGGAAGAAAACCTAAGTTAACGCGGGCAAATCTGCGGGCGATAGCTAGTATACATATAAGTTTGTTCGGTGTCACGTTAATACACTTTGAATAAAAAATTGCCAAGGAGCTTCACACGCTACGGAACAAAAACAATTACAAATGGGACCCACATTAATCAAAACGAATTAAACTATACTTATAACATAGTGACGTTGCGTGCTCCTGTCAGCCGATGGTCAATTTACATCAAATTATAAAAAATGTCATTAACAGACCAAACCATTGTAATACCATTCATATTCTCAGCATATAAGGGTTAGATTGAGGAGACCCGGAGCGAAATCACCAAGTAGACGGCAAAAAGCCCGTCCCTCGAAAATGGAAGGCAGATGACACTGAGGCGTCTTTAATGACAATATAATAGCATCGCCTTCTGTCGTGAGACGCAACATGTAATCAGCGCAAATGATAACACCATTACCGCATCGGCTTGTTTTTGTTTAATATAATTTCACTTCTTTGAAGTAATAAGGGTCACAAAGGGACTACATAACTTATAATATTATTATAGAATAAAATATTTTTTAATGAAAAAAATAACTATGAAACACGTGATATTATGTATCTTTTTATAGTTACGATATATTATGCGATTAAAATAATAAGATACATAATATCATTTTTATTTTAATCGCAAGAGGGGAGAAAAAGGGTAATTTCGATATATATCCGCGATATAAAATAAAATTGGCAAACATTCAATTTAATAGTAAAAAAAATTAAAAAATTATATGAATGTATTTTATCTACCTACAAATTCGTGTTCGACTTGCACTTGACCGTTTTTTGTTTGTAATTTGGTTAAATATGTAACGTAATGAAGCCCCTATTTTATTTACTAAGGCCCGTTATTGTCTTTGTTAGCCAAGGCTTTCTGTAATTGCTATTATCTAAAGGTCAAGCGTGCTTGCTTGATCTCGGATCGAATCAAATTCTCCCAAGTTAAGCTCATCCTATAAAACGACTTCTGTTTTATAAATCTCATTATGTACAAAGTGTAGGAATTAAATGATAAAGTTTTAATGAGAAATTTATTTTAGGCAAATTTTTTATGACCTATATTCAAAATTATTATCATTTGCTTTACCAATAAATAGAAGCAAAAATTTTGCAAGTAAAAGCTTTTGTAAATTTCTAATAGTGACATACATTAGGGCAGGAATTTGCTTATTGCGATTATAATTATAAAGCAGATAGATCAATGTTCTTTACGTTGCATGAGGTGCCTCCGTTATGCCTGCTATATTTTTATCTTTGATCTCAATTTGATCTGCCTATGATTTATTACATTATTATATAAATTTAAAGTAATATTACGCTTTCTTATAAATCTATCTCACTGACACTATAAGACTTATTACTAAGTGGTTTATATTATGATGAGTGCTTATAATATTTTCTGTTTTATAATTTTACATATTCATGATTTTATACTGATTATGTAATAAAATGGGAACTATAATTACATAATTTACTGATGAGACGATACACAGTGCCGCGCTTATATTTGGATGGATGTATTCCTTGTGCCTCCCGCGAAAAAGCTTTGCTTCTTATCGAAATAAAGAAGAACTGGCTGTGTTATTGCTGGCAAGTCTCAGGAAAGTAAATTAGTTTTAAATATGTTCATGGGTGACGTCGACCACTTGCCATCAGGAAGTGTTTTTTTTTCGAAAGGACTTTTAGGCCTGACGGCCTTTAAGCTCAATCGGTAGGTAAGCATTGAAGTGAATCTGCTTCTAACTAACATAATAAAACATAATATTACACTTTATTAAAAGAAATAGGTTCGTATTCATATAATATTTTGATTTTAAATTCAGAATACATTTCAAAATTACGGCAAATATGATGTCATTAGAAATACATTTTTATAAGGAGTCGGAAAAGGGATTCCAAGATATACTGGCCATTTTATATTCAGTCCAAGTCTCACTTGTTATGCAGAGATCTCCTTAGTATGCGGGGCTTGTAACTACACTTATTAGTCTCAAAAATTTCGAGAATCTCCCTTCTTTCGAATCCTTACCAAACTAAAATATCCAAACTCTGTCCGCATTTAAAAGTTAGGTATCTAATGTTTAATACATGGTAGATATTGCTTTTGATAAAGCGGTTTAAACGAATCTGAAATTTAAAGCACCATCGAATGTTAATGCTGTTAGGTTTTGTGCAGCCATAAATATTAAGCCAACTCTGTTTACATTCACAACACGGTTAAGAATATTTTACAAGACATACTTCTTTGAAGATTACAAATGGAGATTTTATTTTGAATTATATTATTTTATTATTTTATTTGGGTCATTAATTAGATAAAGGTTTTAAGTGTAGTGTAGACTAGGAAATGAATTTACAGTCACAGGAAAGCCTACATTTTTAAGTGAATTATTAAAATATTAGCCGCTTGGAGCTTTTTTGGTGAAGATGAAGAAGTTATCAGAAGGGTGGTATTAATGTGTCCAATCTGCCCCATTAGAAAAACCAGCTGCTAAATTAGTGAGGCATCGGAAGACCTGTCTACACATACTAATGATTAATCAACCATGCTTCTTCTAGTCATGATTTCATGTTTGACCCTCATTAAAATAATTACCAGGATTGCAGTATACCACTAACGTGATTTTTTTCACTTTTCCACTATTTATTTTAATATAGTTAATGACAATTAAAAATTACAGAGGGCTTAGACATAGTAGCATCGTTTCGTAGCGGAAACATACCGAAACTCGTCATCGTCTCTGAGTTATCAATGACAATTTCCTAGCCAATAAGATATTGATAATACCGGTCGATAACCAATAGACAGTTTGTTTGATTATGTTACAGTAACGATTGACCACGCGATTAAGCGCCACTTATGTCAATCCCAGACATTTTATTATTTTCGAACTTCATAATCGTTTTTTTAATATTACTTCGTCTCAGCCGTCGGGATCGATTTCGACAACGAAAAGACCGAACGATGACTTGAAAATATGAATTTCCAACAAGGACCGTCGGTACAATCAATCAGTTATATAAATTACCAGGGTGTCTACAGAACGGGCAACATTCGTTATTATATACATATATTTATATTGTGTAATCCTAAAAGAGGTTTTACATACGTGTTTAAAAATATTATACACGTCGAATCGAAACATTATTCAAATTCGACTCATTGTTCTGAGATGACCCCACAACTTTGGTCGTCCTACAATCATGTTTGATAGAACATAATATGCTAATTCAATCAGTCACACCGACTTTATAAGATGTAAGCTCAGGGTGCCTTGATACGAAACTATTGTAATGACTTGATGATTGTATAAGTAATTAGCTTATGTAGGCGGTACATTACGAGAGTGATAACATTTTAAGTATAATCCGAACCCATTTATTTAATCGCATTATAATGTAATATATAAAAATAATGCGAGCGAAGATTGTACATGTAGCTCGACCATTGGGTTCATGAAGCTTGACCCCACGTGAGGCCTTGGTTTTTTTATTTCAAAGTGCATCCTAAGCATGAGATCCCTCGCATCGCTCGCTCACCAGTGAAGGAAAACATCGTAAGGAAAACTGCCTATGTTTGAAAGACTTCATTAGGTATATACGATTTAGGACTACGCGTCGGTGAACTATGGCCCAATACTTCTCTCGACTGATTTCGAGGAGGAGACCCATGCCAGAAGTAGGATATAATATGAGTTGTTATTTTTTAAATCTAAGATACTCCATACACTATCTGTCAAATATGTTGCCGATAGCCTATTCGGCACTAATGTGGAGATTGTGAAACAGGCCCTTAGAATGAGAAAAATATGTTATGTGGATTAAAAAAACAATTTCAATTTGAAAAAAATGATTGAAACTTTTAAAAAATGGGCCCAGCTTTACTATTACTAAAAATGTTATTGTATAAATTGTATTTATCTGAAAATAAAATCTACAAGCTAAATATTTTATCGATTACAAATAAATGTAATGATATATTATATTTGAAAGCTAATACGAAAAAAATATATTTCATCTCAAGTTCTAATCAAAAATAAGAAGATACGAAGGTATTAAATTACATACTTCGAAAGCGTAGCTATTGTCCACAGTAACGACGACAATTTATATTACAGTATTCCAATTATTTTAATATCTTTAAGAAACTACGCTCAGGAATGGAGGATTTAGCTTTTACGGGACACTAGTTAGCAAACTTCAGTTGACATGGCAAAAATATATTATGATCAGGTAAAAAGATATAATTATACCTCGAGTTTGAAGATTTGAAAGGTCTAAGTGCCCAAGCTTTATCTTTTTGTGTAACTATCTGTTACACATTCAACTATCTGTTATACTGTTCCAATACAATTATTGGAGTATCCGTTTGTAATAATATTACAATAGCCGTACACGTTATAATTAATATTTTTACTTTTTATTCTTGTCTGTCTGCCTGTCACATTTCTGAAACGGCTAGACCGATTCTGACCAAATTTTTAATGGAAGATACAGTAACGAGTAACTTACAAAAATAATTATCGTCACTGCGGATACGGTTGTAAATCTATTATTATTATTATTATTGCTAAATGGAAACCACCCTAGCAGCTTAATAAGCTGATGCTGAAGCTAGCCTGTCTAATAATAATTTTAATGTCACAAATAATGATGATGATTATGTATTATAGTTTTTTTGTACTTTTACACCTTTCATAAAAGTTCATTTAACCTGACCATGGTAAGGAGATTTTCGCAAAAACTTTATTAAGTAAGAATTTAGGTAAGCAATACCTAGTAAGTAGTAACTAGATTATAATAATATAAGGTCCAGAAGGTAAGAAAGCACGCATCTGTTAGTTATCTATAAATTTCGAAACTGCATAAATTTTCTAATAACGTAGACATTGTTTACGATAGCGGAGAAAACTATTTCAACCTATTAAGACCTAACGGAACACTTCAATATTGCAACACTGGCTAAATAATTAATAATATATCTATGAAACTTGTACAAGACGTTTATATTTATAGCATGAACATGAACTATCAAGGTTTTGTTTAAAGCGAACGCAATCTTGAATTCGTAAAATATTTAATAATATTAAAATTGTATTATTATTATATTATACTAGCTGTCCCAATAGACTTCGTTCTGCCATAAGTACTAATAAGCTGCTATTAAATCTGCTATGAGTTGCTATTAAAAATCAGGGGTTGATCGTAGAGGTGTGAAAATTTTATAAAAATACATACAACCCTTGTATGTGCCACATTATACAAAAATGCCACATTATAAAAAAATAAAAACAAAAAATTTCGTCCAAAAATTAAAAAAAAAATTTAAGGGTGAACAACCCTTATTACTTAGGGGTATGAAAAATAGATGTTGGACGATTCTCAGACCTACTTTGATGCTCACAGAATTTCATGAGACTCGGTCAAGCCGTTTCGGAGGAGTTCAAGTTCGAACACCGTGACACGAGAATTTTATATATAAGATTAAGCTTATAGTCTTACAATGTTGGAAGAAAACTTATAAGTATGATCAAATCAAGCAAAACGTTGTGTTAAAAGTATTTTGATAATGAACAGATTGCAAACGCTTCAAGATATGTGTAGCAGGCAGCAGCAATTCTGATCAAATAAAACGTTTATCTAGCAGCGACTCGCGGTTTCACACGCATTCTCACTGCCATGGAGAATAAATTTTATCATATTATATTGTTATATTCTGATGTGCACGCTACACTATTGTAAAGTTTCATTAAAGTCCCTTCTGTAGTTTTTGCATATAAACTAATAATATTTAAAAGATATTATGTAAAAATGAACAAATATTGGTCTTGAACGCGTAGTTTTTTTAAAAGTTTTTATAGTAGTACAACTAGTAAAAGTTTTTAACATTTACCTAGATGTAGCATTTTTTTATGATTGTACTAATAGACCAGCCTTACAAGACTGTAAGTAACGTACCACTAGACAATAAATATGACGTTATTTAAAGTGGTGGTATTATTAATAAATATTTTAAGCTTTAAGTTCAACGTCCTGAAACAATCTTTAGAAATTTTGAAAGGAAATATCACAATTCAAAATGCACTAGAATTTCTAGTGCCACAGCGCTAGTCTTAAATGTTCAAACTGCTATTTCCGTGGCAATTGTTTCGCCGGCCACAGTTTCTAGAGAATTACTTGCAGCCACACGTCTACGTTTTATAATAATTTTAACCGATAATGCGAAAAATACGTGCCTTTCGCGCTCTTAGCTATTGCCGTTTATTGCTTTCGAATGAAGCCAAATTATGTTCTTTATATCGATTATTCACTTTTGTTTCTTATTGCTAAAGTAAGCAGCTTACGCAACAAAACAATTTGGTTTCTTATAAATCGTTTTTAGCTTCTAAAAATGTCATTATACGCTACAATATGTTCCTATAATTATAGATCAATAGCACCTTATACTGCTGGTCAAGATTATTACTGAAGTGATACTGATAGATAAGTACTGATTTCCTCAACTCAACGCTTTGGCGCCTATTTTGCGTGATCCAATAGAACTTTCCATTTTTGTCTTTCTTTATAATTCGTTATGTAATATAATAAAGAAAATCAACATTCGTAATATAAATTTGAATCAGATTGTTTTCAATATTGGATCTAGTTTGTGGCACATGTAGAACTTGTCTTCTTATTGCTTTGGATTGAGACATGATGTACATTCTTGTGTGAAATTACGAGCTTTTCATATTTATTTCCAGGAATAAGTATGAATAATGAAATAGCATTTATAATTGTCAATTTTGCATGCTATTATAATAATTCAATTATTATCAACACGAAGTAATGTAATAAAAAAAAAATGACGATGTACTAACATTCATCGTCTTATCTCACGTGTACGAGAAATGTTTCAATTTATTGAATACAAGATTGACTTCTCCAACAGACACTCAGAAGCGTTGATCGCGATAAATCAATGATAAATGATGATTTTGATAAGTGACTTACAATACTTGGTGCTATAGAAAATACAATATTTTAGTGACGCTACTCCAATTTGTACGTACCGTGCAGTTTCTGTTTCTTTTGTCAATAAAAATTAATGACACTTGCTTTATCATAACGATACATGATAAATTTGTTTCATGTAAATAATTATATGGAAATATCTAGTACTCCAATGTAGTAGCAATTTAATTGGCAATTATAAAATAATATGAAGCTCTTAATCTACCGTGAATATTTATGCTGTGGTATAAGTGGTCAGATATCTGCTTCATAAATATGATATAAGAGAAAACAGATTTCATTAGTATTTATAACTTTATTATAGACTAGAAACTTGATAGCTACATAGTTATTTAGTCTATTTATTTTGAACTTATTGTTCCTCTGTAGTACTATCTAAATTATTTAAGTTTAAATACTAAATTTCTTTTACCGACTTTAAAGGAAAGAGTTACTTAATTCGACTGTTTTTTTTTTAGGTAAATTGATTTTGATAATTATTTTCTCTTATTTGAAATTTAGTCATTTTCAGTAGTTCAATTTATTCCCGTGAATGTGGTTTTACAGTGGTGGTTAACAGTAACTAATGAGAGTTCATGCACATCCTACCATTACAATGGCGTGTGAATATCTTATCAAATAACACTAACCAATTATATCTAAAACTTAAAATTATTTAGAAAGTCTTCAACCAAGTAGTAACATTTTTCCGCTAAATAGTCTTTTAGAAGCCTCTTCATCATCATCATCATCATCATCATCATCAGCCTTTATCCGTCCACTGCTGAACATAGGCCTCCCTCAATGAACGCCAAGACGACCGATCCCTTGCTACTCGCATCCAACATGGACCTGCCACTGCACGGAGATAGTTTTCCCATCTTCAGAAGCCTCTTAAACGGTTCTATTTCTAATAATTTTATTTCTATAGGTATTCTATTAAATATTTGAATTTGACTACATTGATGATCTCATTTACCAGTCAATGTAAAATATTGATTTTATTTTTTATTAGAATTTCATTTACGAAACATTTATCACAATCGTAATTTCCCCGCTGAGCAGGTGGCTCGATCGACGAGCTAAATAGATTACTCCGACGACGCCGCTGCCTGCCACCGATCAATGATTTATATACCACTGTTGTGGACAGACCGCACGATAGTCAATTCTATTTCAATGCTATCAAGACATTCATTGATCATTCTACTATCCTCTACACTGCAACGTCATCAAAAGTCTAATGATTTTGCTACTACACTTTGTTTTATTCGCTTTCAGTACTAACAAACACTATTTTAATTTTCTATAAATGCACTGGAACACAGTTAATGCTAAAAGTTATTAACTGATCAATTGCGACGTCATCAAAAGTGTAGTTTGGTTACTTTACTGTTTTGATTTTATTCTACTGAATAAGAATAACTTCATAAGGAAAAAATATGTTTAAATATTTCTCAATTCGTAGGAATGATAATATAATATTTAAACACAATTTCGATGTTCTATTAATAATCTAGCGTTGGAGTTTTTAGCAAGCAGTTTTTATGAAGTGGCAATATCGTACGTTCATTATCTAAAGCAAAGAAATATGCATGGCATTCCTAATTCAAAATCAAAAACTAGAATACTCTTCACTGATGTAATGGTTTTTAATAAAGGGACATGTCGGTAATGCATTAATATATATTTATAGACTCATACAACGAATTTACGTGTTCAATATATCTGATATTCCAATTGATTTGAGCTCGAGCATTTCTTTGAAATTTAAGTTTCTCATATCTTTGATTCTTCAACCAGCGATATAATAAATAAGAGACATGTAATGCGCTAGTTATACCTCTAGTACCTGGTCATAACTTTGTCCGGTTATGACAACTGGACTCATGGAATGTACATTATTACTGTTGATTTCTTCAACAAGCATCTCTGAATTAATAAGCCTTTGTTCTGGTGTATCTAATTTAAACTTATCGGTCTTAAACGTTGGTATTTATACATCATAAGATATAAAAACATATCTCGTTTCAAGTCAATACTTTCAATAAAAACTTGTTTCTTTGAAAAGGTTGTATCGATAATGCGAGTATAGACTGAAACAGCTTGTCATTGTAAATCGAATTCTCTTATGATTGTGAATAATATTTTGTTAATGGATTTTCGATAATTTTAGTTTCAAACTTTAATTGCTAATAAATAATTAACGTTGACTGAATGACAACCCAATAATGTGTTTGGCAGTAAATATAAATATAGTACTAGCTAGAATAATTTTATATTCTTTGATTATGTTATCAAAAGTTTATAATATTGTAAAGTAATGCCCTGCATGATTTAAATAAGATAATATTATTACATTATATTATTTTTGCAAAAAACAAAACATGACACGTTTTTACACTTTGCATTATTATTTTAAATTCTGTATTAAATTCATTGTCAACTTAGAACAAGGAGTCAATTTACAAAAAGAAATATTGTAGAATGAATAAAAGTTAAATTTCATATTATGTTGTTACAGTATTTATACGACAACAAATATTTATACGACAAAGCCTCATCATTTTATAACACCCTTTGTTTTAATTATATTTATCATCATCAGCTAGAATAATTAATAATCAAGTATTTTTATATTATTCAATAATTACATTGCTATTATATTGTGCTCTTGTTATATAGGGATAAGGTATCTGTTTGTCTGTTCTATTTGAGCCTTCGCTAATACACGTTAAAAGAACCGCACTCCTAACCTACTAATCTGTTCAGTAGTCGCATCAAAATGTTATCTAGTGTAGAATAAAAAGGAAAAAAGATGAGCTTAATAGCGGATATAATATACTAGCAATCTTCTTTTTCTTTGAAGCATCCGGCGCACTATTATAAAAAATATCACTCAAACATTCAACTGTATACAAAAAATTGATGTTGATTAAAGAACCGGACAATATCCTGACTTTACATTTCGCATGGCAACATTACGTAGCGGGGCTTGAAAATATAAAAAAAAATCATATTTTACTAACAATCACACATGGTGTCTTGCTTAGCAACGGATTATTTATAATTTATATCACAAACAACGAGCAAGGCATCATTTGTTTGTGCTTTTAATGATGGTAAAAAAAAAAAACTTAACCAAACAACCTAATCACCATTTTAAAGTGGATAAAGCCATAATAAAGTAATTAAAATCGACCGTATTCGTAGAAATATAACAAAAGAGTGTCGTAAAATCAAATAAACCGAAATCAAACAACTGCAAAGTGGCTTTACATTAAGCCTCTGTTTATTTACGGGTCATCGAAAGTGTGTTGTAAATTATATGAGTTTTAAAACGATAAACGCACGTAAAATATATACGTGATTAAGCGTAAAAACCGGGGTGCAATTAAAATTAGTCAAATGTTAAAAGGAGGCTTTATTGACCGCAAGAATCGTAAAGTTTGCCAATTTATGTTGAGCTGGTTGGATTGAGCGCTGTTTATGTTTGGCATTATGACTTACTAGCCCTTGTTGGGCGTTTTTAATTCATGTTTGTGTGACTGTGTTAAGGTGAGTAATGCAATGTTTAAGTATAACCTTATTAACCTTTGACGGCGGGTGAGGTCAAGTGACAGGGTACATTATCAGGTCGTATTCTGGCAACAGAGATAATTTAATTAGCCGAATTATTCCAGTGTTTATTGATAGAATAGAATGTAATGTAAACATATTTTATCAAAGAATATTTCCTGCTGCGTTTTTTCTGGCGTTTATTGCGGGAGGCCTATTTTCAGTGGCCGGATAAAGGCTGATGATGATTATTTTGATAGCTCGTTTTAAAATCAAGATTATTAGCGTACTCGTTCACAGCAGATTACACTAATAGACTTTACACCAACGCCAAGTCAGCCAATTCTTGGTTCCTCGCATCGTATTTATACCGATGTCACTTCACGTAGATAGTCATAATTACAGCTTGAGATCGATCCATCGTCGATGCGAAAAGCTCATCACCTTATATTAATAATTTTAGCTATTATAATGAAATGACAGGCCTATGGATGCTACTGTAATCAGATTTCAGTTTTTTATTATTATTTTTTAACACCCAATTTCATATAAATTGATCTGCCTGTCTGTTCTTAAAATTGTAGCACAAAGGAAGAACCGATTTGTTTCTATTTTTTTTTTAAATATTTCAGTCATTTTAATGTCATCGGCTCTTTAATTGCATTGGGATTTTTCAGAAATTTAACAGCTTAAAATTCTTTTATTTTTCTTTTTTCCATTAAATTACAAACCGTCGTCTGGCTAGTTACGCTTGCGCATCATATTAAAGATCATTTTACATTAGACCACCACCAAGTGGGCGGCTAAGCGGCACTTCCTACGCAATATTAATAATTTTATGAGTGCTCAAGTAGCTCTAAATCAAAGAATTCCTATTAACATTATGTTGAAAGTCGCAATAGTAATCTTGTGCTTATGAAACTTAGTATTCCTTGCGACCTTGCCTTTCACTTGGCTCCAACCTGTTACTAGTATTTATTGGTTTTGTTGGATCAATATCAACCAAAGTGCAATAATGTGCTAACATAGATTGCAAATAATATTTTAGGTTTACACAATCTCAGTTAAAGGATCGATTTATTTATTTTCACTCGACTACCGAGCTGTATCTTATCTCTGTGTATCTTATTATAATTGAATTGCTTCATAAATATGGTCCGAGTTATATATGCTGCATTTGAAACCGATTAAAAAAAGAAAAAAGTTTTAATAGTCGGGTCAAAGTCTTTAAGCTTTAAAGATATTAAGAAATTATAAAATTATTAAAACGGGACAAGAACTTTGGTCTGGCAAACAGAAAAGATTTGTTCCACTGAGTTTGTTTCGCCGGTTCTTCTCAGTGGGTTTGCTTTGGAACTGGTGGTAGACTCAATTGACGTTTGAATGAAAAAAATCACTTTGACTTAGACTTAGGACTTCGACTGCTCCTTCTACTGCCGAAATACATCATACATTTTTCGGCAATATTTACACCAATCGCAAAACGAACGTCAGGTCAGCCTAGATGGAATTAGAATCGTACCTACTCACCCTCCAAACGAAATTTTCTCCAGTAGATAAATATTATGTCGTTTCATACGACAAAGGTATCATACATTTTTAAGGATTCGGCCAGTGTATTGCGGTACGTGACAACGTTATAAATTGAACCCCGTAGACAACAAATATAGTTTAGCTACATTCGTGTAATTTTATATAAAAAATTCCCAGACACGGCTGGAATTCTTTTTAATATTTCTCGGGAATTTCGTAGTTACTTTCTGTTTCTGTACGTACTACCTTAACCTTGTGGACGTTTAATATCTTCCTATTATAAAGTGCTGTATTATGAACTTTTTTCATTTTAAACTATGATTTATTGTCCAATGTGTACTTTTTCATAATATGTATATAATTGTATATATATTTAAGCATATTATATTATGTGCTCATGATATTCATTTTATTTTATTGTAAGTAGGAATAGTAAAATAAAGTAAAGTATTAACCCATATGTCCCACGGCTGGACACGGGTCTTCTCCAAGAAATCAGGCGATGGCTTTGGCTTCGGCCCACTACTCTCCATATTGAGCCATCACCGATGCGCTGGCCCAATGCAGTGAGTGTAATTCATACACCTTCAGTTACTTTCAATCTCATCAGGAATCCAGTTTTTGTCGTCGTCGTCGTCGTTTGTCACGATTTTCTTTCATCGGTAAACGATGGTCTTGTATTTATGGTGTACATAGAAATTTAGCTAATCTCATTTCTATGCGCACATGGGTTCAAGATCGAACGCTCGCTCAATCCGAGCTCCTACCCACTGGGCCATCGTTATTTATCGTAAGTACAGGGTTTTCATATATGTTGTATTGATTGAAATTCCATTTATTTTCTTATAACAACACAATATACGGAGAAAATAAATCGGCAAAGCAATAATTCCGCCCTGTGGTCACGAGAGCGGTTCACGCACCGATTACTATCCAATTCTGAGCCCAACTACTCACCGATCTTTGTCGCCTCCTTCAACTTATACTCAACGACTACATCAAATACTTATTATAAGATTTTTTCATACATTTTTGCTATATGAAAAAAATATGAAATATTCTTAAATTAGGTAAGAGAAAAACTAAGGAGGTATATCAAGACATGATAGACAGTGTACAGTAGGTACAGGTAGTACTGCTAATTCAAATCATTTATATATTAATTAACACAGGAAACCTGACGAATTGTCAGTTTAATGATTAATCCATGTTTTAAAATTGTGCTCATATTTTGTATATATATTTTGATACTCGTATCGATAAGGGCGAATATGGGTTAGTAGTCTGCTGTGCTCTTCTTTCCAAAATACAGCAAAAGAAGAAATAATTAAGCAGTATGGTGGAATTCATTGCAGATTGATACTGAATTGGATACAGAAAGTAAACAATAGGAAAGAATGGAGACAGTTGGAGGAGGCATAGGCCTATACGTCGGATACAGACCCGAGAAGGTCTTCTTGAAAACTATCGTTAAAAAAAGTATTGTAATATTGTTCAAGGCATGGAAATAAAGGCTTTATTAATATATTTTATGGTGGTATTCAGACAAATACCTGTAGTAAAAGTATCCCTCCAAGCAGTTTTTTTTTAATTTCAGTTGGATAGGCAAATTGTTATGTCTGATGATGAGAAGTCTACCTGGAACGAGCCCTAGTACATTAAAATATATTTCACTAATAAGCAAAATATATTTTACGATGTAAAGAACATAACGTTATTGTTAGCATTTCAAAATATTATATAACCCAAGTGAATCTCTTGAAATAGGTCAGATGGAAAGTGTTTCTATTACAAACATTGGTTGGTCCGTGTTATATAATAATTTTCCAATTTTCATTTTATCATAATATATGGAAATTTTAAGCATATTATATTGAAAACAATGAACCTAAACTAAAACCTTTACAAATATAAAGTAATACCTAAAATATAATTATTGAAAGGAGTCCCTTTCTTTGGTATATAATAAAAATGTGAAGAAAACTGGTGGTATTGTCACTATTTGTATTCATTCTTATATCTCATATTATATATCATTGGGTATTGGGTCATAGTTTACTGATGTACCTTCAAAGACTGACAATCCCATTAGGCATACAGGTTTCCGCACAATATTTTCCTTAACCGATGAGCGAGGGATGGTCTCGTGTTTAGGGTGCACTTAAAAATTTAGAAAAACTTTTTAAGGTACCACAGCAAGCACAGCATTTAAAGCAAGCGAGAATTGATCGGCTTACATCAAATACCTATATTTAATCAACCATTGAAAAAACGGGATTATTGGTGATGATGATCACACACGCAGGTAACGCTGACACTTACCATTAGATCTTACCGACCTCAACTACAAGATAGGTTAAAAAATAGGCATAATATAAAGCATAAAAAGTTTAAAAAAGTATCGACCCTTATATGTTCTACTGCTGGGCATGGGTCTCCTTCCTCGAAATCAGGCGAGGAGGGTAATGAGCCAATAGTCCACCTCGCTGGCCCAGTGCGGGTTGGTGAACTTCAAATACCTTCAAAGACTTTTAATCTCATCAGGCATGCAGGTTTCCTCACGATGTTTTCCTTTACCAGTGAGCGAACTGTTTGGTCGGCTTGTCTATGTGTCTTAAAAAAAAAAAACACAATGTTCAAGACAACACTTTATTTTTATTATGTTTTTACACTTTATAGAGACTACACTACTTTTAACTCTTTAGATCACTCGCGAGGGATATTGTTGTCCCTTATTCCGAACCGAATATTATTGCTTTCCTAATAGTCTAGGCTGAAAGCCAACCGGCAGGCAGAAACCAGGTCCGTAGTTGGGCAGCTGTCGACTAATTCGGAAATCGACTGAATTGAACTGGAAAAGTATGAGTATTTATACAAAATTTAAGTGATGAGTCTGTGAGAAATATGGAGTGTTTCTTAATGTTTGAAACGACAGAGTCATCATATATTGAGGGCTGTCAGCAATATCGAGGGCTGTAACACCTCCCCCCTTTAAGACGAAACATCCTAACGGAAAAGGATGTGAGTATGTGATCTATAGAGTTTTGAATACAGAGATTAATATATGAAATATATCTTAATACTGTATCTTAACACATTGAAATAGTAACATATGAAATAGTAAATTATTGAAATAGAAAAACATCGAAATAGTAAAATATCGAAATAGTAAAACATCGAAACACATCGAAATTGAAATAATAACACATTGTAATAGTAAAACATTGAAATAGTATCATAGTAAATTATAAAACATTGAAATAGTAACATATCGAAATAGTAAATTATTGAAATAGTAACATTGAAATAGTAAATTATTGAAATAGTAACATTGAAATAGTAAATTATTGAAATAGTAAAACATTGAAATAGTAAATTATTGAAATAATAAAACATTGAAATAGTAAATTATTGAAATAGTAAAACATTGAAATAGTAACACATTGAAATAGTAAAACATTGAAAAAGTAAATTATTGATATAGTAAAACATTGAAATAGTAAATTATTGAGATAGTAAAACATCGAAATACATCGAAATTGAAATAATAACACATTGAAATAGTAACATTGAAATAGTAAAACATTGTAATAATAACATAATGAAATAGTAAGTAAAATAGTAATGAAATAGTAAATTAATTAAAAGTAGTAGGTATAGTAAATCTTTATTTTAACTAATCTTAAACGACACATATAAAATTATCTTAACATAGTAAAATATAAAAAGTATGGAAATAGAAAATAAATTACAATTCTAAATTTCTCCTAGGGCTTGTAGGAGTACTAGACGATGTAGTAGAATCTAGTTTGTCTAATTCAACACTTGATCGAACAATTGTGTTCGGTCTATTAATACAGGAATTGAATATCTTAACACAACATGTGACATTACTTTTGCGTTTACAACTAAGACATTTGTACAATTTATATAAAACAAATGACATAATAGTCATAGAAACAAGTGTGGTTAAAATACTGAAATAGTATCCATATCTGATATGGTAAGGTTGATTTTCAATCTTTGTAAGTTCATCTTCAGAATCTTTTAATTTATGCGAAGCATACTGGAGATGTTCTAAGTTTACATGAGTTAATTTGATTTTACTTAAATGTGGAAGACTAATGTTTACAGTTTCTTTTGAACAACAATCATCATTTATTATATTAAAACTAGGAAATGGAACATACACTTTAGTAAAATATTCAGATGATGGAGTAAGTTGTAACAATTTGTGATAAGCTTTACATTTCTTATCGAGAGTTAGAATACCAGTTCCGATGATATCATAATCTTTAAAGGTATTGTTACAATTAATTGACAATTTAGTAGTTTCGGATTGTACATATATCCATTTATTATTGTTTAGCTTTTGCCATATATCAACAGTTTCATGGCCAACTTTGTAATTACATGATTTAGGAATTTCCTTAACATAATCTCTTAGAATTATAGTTTCACAAATAGGATTTGATATAGTAGATTGTATATTGTTCAATTTACACAGACGATAATCACTTTTTATCACTTTGCACTCACTTATATCACTCATTGTGGAATACGTTAATTTATCTTCTGTTATCGACAAATACTTTGCAGAAGGAGTGATCATTGCAAAAGAAGATGGATTTAGAATATCATGAAAAGTTGGTAAAGGATATACATGAAAAAGATTGTATTCTGTCATAGAAGCTATAGGGATTTTGATAACAAACACTAATTTATTTTCACAAAAGAATGAAGAAGTTTCAGAAATATCTAAGAGTGTGTGACTGTTTTCAAGCGATAATGGTAATGGAAAATTCTTTATTATGTTATTCGAAGTAAGTTCTCTGAATAACTGTAAGGGACTTAGAATAGATGGATGAATTATGTTTAATTTTCCAAATAGAATAGAGTCTGTAAGATCTTTAAGATTCGAATTTAAAATCATAAGTGAATTTTCTATAGCACTAAAAGTCATTGCAAGATGTGCATTTATTTCTAATTTATTTGTGTTTTCGGAAATTGTTTCTAAGATTTTATCTAATTTTGACATGTTATCATTAAGCATTTGCTCATTTTCGTTGAGTTTTGAAATAGAATTATTAAATGAAGATATAGTAGAAGATATGACATGAATATTTTCTTTCATTAAAGTTGCTAGATGTCTTTGATCATCTTGGACTGCGTTAATAGCATCTGTAAATGCTTTTGCGTCATCTTCATCTAAAGAACCAAATAATTGTTTAAGAATTGGTCCACCAATACCGAACCAAGCATATCGTTTGAATCTACTCGTTACATTATTATTAGTTAAGTATGCTAAAGACAAATAATTTTTTAATACATTTTCATATAAATTTTCAAGTGGATTTAGAACATTGTTACAATCAGTATGTAACTTATTTGAAGGATGATTTTGACAGATGTCTTTGGATGTGTACAATATTATTTTAATATTATTTAGATGTGGCTTGAAATATGAAATATCTGAATATGTTATAATATTCCAATAATCATTGTAATATTTAAGTGTACCTACGGGATCGAAATAGAGACCTGGACTATTTGATATCGGGGTTATTGGCTCAGCGGAGATTGAACTTGGCGCGATGGCCCTGGAAAAGAAATATCGTGTGCTAATTTTATTTGGTCCACGTGATATCTTGTCTTTTTACGATTTACCAAGACTGTGACATTATTATTTTTATGTACTGCTAGAATTCTATAAGGACCTTTCCAAATTGGAGATAGTGCTTTTCTTAGCCTGTGGTGATGTTTAATGTAGATCATATCACCAACTTTATACTCAGTGAACTTTGTTTTCTTATCGTAATATGACTTTGATTTTTCTTTGTTTCTTATAATATTTTCGCGAGCAATTTTCCTAGTATTATTAAGTTTATGTTTAAGCATTTTAATATAGTCTGGATAAGTTGTTGTTGGATTAATATCATAAATTGAACTAGGAATATATGGTTTACAACCAAAAAGCAATTCGTGTGGAGTGAAATTAGTTGATGAATGTGGACATGTGTTGTAGGAAATTAATGCTGTAGGTAAGTATTTATGCCAGTTGTTTTGGTTTTCGTTAACGTAGGACTTGAGGTACTCCTTTAAGGTACCATGACTTCTTTCAAGAGCGCCATTGGTTTGAGGATGGTATGGAGAAGAAAATAAGTGTTTTATTTTAAAAAGGTTAACTACTTGTTTGAATACTTCGGCAATGAAATGAACTCCTTGATCTGAGAGTATAGTTTTAGGAATTCCGAAGTGGCTAATAAACTTAATGAGGCATTCAGATGTCTTTTCAGCAGTTGAATTTGTTATAGGATATGCCATAGAATATTTGGTTAAGTCATCTTGAAATGTTACAATATATCGAAAATTCTCTTCGCCTGATTCAGGAAGAGGACCTACAATGTCTAAAGCTATTCTTTGTAAAGGTTCATAAGACGTTGAAGTAATTTCCATCGGAGCTTTATTAGTTGTTCTCAGTGCTTTGTTTTTCTGGCATTGTGAACAAGTTTTAACGAAATTTTCGATTTGGGATTTCATTCCCTGCCAATAATATAAATCTTTTAACTTGTTATACATTCTTGTTGAACCTATATGACCACCAATAGGAGAGTTATGATTGTCCTTTAAAATAATAGGTATTTCGTTTGGAGTAGGATAAATTAATTTATTATGATAAATATTTATTTTTATGTTTGTGTTATGAAATAGGAATACAATGATTTCGTAAATTAAAGTGAAATTAAGCTTATCGTAAGGGTTGGAAAAATCTGACATAGAAATCTCTTTAACTTCAGGATAAAATATTATAATTTTATTTCTAAGATTTTTAATTACTCTAAATAATTCTTTATATGAAACAGATTCAAAGTGGTGAACTTTAGTGAACATTGTAAATATATTTTTATCTTTTAATGTTATTACATTTATATCGTAAAGTTCCCTTTCAGAGGCTTCAAAAGAAGTTTTATTTTCTAGCATAGTGAGTATATTTTCTATATATGGATTAGAAGGGTCTAAGTCAATGGATGTTGGACAGGCTATGGATTTGCATGATGTTTCTAATAGATTTTGATTAAATTCTGAGACTTGAGTGTCATAAATAGTTGGACTTGATCGAGAACGCATGAAATTTTCGTAAGTTAAATTATCTGTTAGGATTTCGTCATTTATTATACAAATTGGAGGACGAGACAAAGCATCGGCATTTGAATTAATTCTTCCGGCTTTATAAACGATTTCGTAATCGAACTCTTCTAATTTTAATCGCCATCTTACCAATTTACTGCTTGGATCTTTGCAATTGAATAACCATACTAAAGGACGATGATCTGTTACAATTTTAAACCTTCTACCATATAAGTAGGGTCTAAAGGTTTTGGTACCGAATATAATACCTAGAAGTTCTTTCTCGGTAGTACTATAATTACCTTCAGTTTTATTTAGTGTTCTGGAGGCATATGCTATTGGGAGATCACTTCCTATTTCTCCTTGAGATAGAACTGCGCCTAAGGCATAATTAGAAGCATCAGTCGTTAGTATGAAATCTTTATTGAAATCGGGATATTGTAGGATAAGAGCATTGGTAAGTAATTCTTTTAAACTTGTAAAGGAATCTTCTTGTTGATTGGACCATACGAATTCTGTGTCTTTTCTTAATAGAGACGTTAAAGGTTTGGTAATTTTAGAAAAGTCTTTAATGAATTTGCGGTAATAACCGACTAATCCTAAGAAACTTTTGATGTGCTTAGGAGTTTTAGGAGTGGGAAATGATAGAACGGCTTTTACTTTTTCGGGATTAGGCGATACGCCTTTATCTGTTATGATATGTCCTAAATAAGCTACTTCTTTGCGTAGAAATTCGCATTTATCTGGTTGTAATTTAAGATTATGTTTTCTTAAAGCGTCAAAGACTAACTTAAGTTTTTCGACATGAGACTGCAAATTGTGTGAGTAAATTATTACGTCATCCAAATAAATGAAACAGTGTAAGCCTTGTAATCCTGCTAAAACAGTATTCATTAGACGTTGAAAAGTTGCAGGAGCATTTTTCAAGCCAAATGGCATACGATTGTACTCGTAATGTCCATTGGGAACAGAGAATGCAGTTTTTGGAGCATCAGAGGGATTCATTTCGATCTGGTGAAATCCAGACGCTAGATCGAGAGTGGTAAAATATTTGCTGTGACCCAGTTGATCTAATATGTCATTGATGTTTGGAATTGGATAAGCATCGCCTATTGTTACATCGTTAAGTTTTCTATAGTCTACAACGATGCGCCATTTCTTTTGGCCAGATGCATCTTGTTTTTTAGGTACAACCCATATAGGAGATGACCATGGAGACTCAGAGGGCTTAATTATTTTTTGATCCAGCATTTTTTGTATCTGCTTATTAACTTCCTCTTTATGACATTCCGGATATCGATAAGTTTTTACGTGGATAGGAGAAGAATTAGTAGTTTTGATTTCGTGTTTGATTGTATTTGTTGAGGTTAGAATATCTCCTTGTAAATAAAATAAATCTGCGTATTCACTACAGACTTCAAATAATGCCTTTGATTCCTCCTCGTTAAGGTGATTAATTCTAATTTCCGATTTGACCTTATTTATTCGACTAACTGAATTTTGAGGATTAATTTCAATGCGCGGATTGTTAATCTGGATTTGGTTAATTGTCAATTGTGTATCGCTGGATATTTGGCAAGGTTCAATTTCGACCGAAAATGAAGGAGTTGTGAAATCCTTGTTTGTTGTATTTAGTATTGATAAATTAACCTTTTTGTTAGGTTTAACTTTAACAAGGCAACTAGAAATAAAAATACCGGGATGGATCTCACGTTTCTCTACGAAACCTGAAATTGATTCTGGATTATTGACATTGCATTCTATTATCATTTCAGAACGAGCTGGAATAGTATATTGAGGCTTAGTAAAATATAATGGAACTGTGTAATTAGTTAACGTAATGCATTCGCGGCTATAATCAATAATACCGTCATATAATTTTAACAAATCAGTGCCTAAAACACCATCAAAGTTGAGATTGATGCTGTCCGTTATGACATGACATTTACCAAAAATCCAATTGTTTTTTATGATTTTCATGCCCATTATGAAGCTTCCTATGCTTGAACTTGATTTAGAGTTTGGATCGATTCCTTTAAATAGAATTGTTTCTTTGTCCAATGTTGGTACAAAGTTTAGAGAGGATTTTCTTATTAATGATATAGCAGATCCAGAGTCAACTAGAAATGATAAAGGTTTTTTAGAATATTGAGTCTCGATAAAAATATGAGGTAAGTGGATTTTGTTATTGACATTGATTTCATAAATAATATCATTATTATTTGATTTAGTAGAGTTAGTAGATATAGAATTCAATTCAGTAGGTTTAGTAGAACTAGCAGATATAGAAGATTTAGAATTCGATTCAGTGGATTTAGTAGAACTAGCAGATATAGAAGATTTAGAATTCGATTCAGTGGGTTTAGTAGATTTAGTAGTTTTAGGATTCGAATTCGATACAGAGGATATAGAAATTGAACTAGTAGAACTAGTAGGCTTTGAATTCGAATCAGATACAGTGGATATAGTATTCGATTTAGTAGATTTAGGGTTCGAATTCGATACAGAGGATATAGAAATTGAACTAGTAGATATAGTAGGTTTTGAATTCGAATCAGATACAGTGGATATAGCATTCGATTTAGTAGATTTAGGATTCGAATTCGATACAGAGGATATAGAAATTGAACTAGTAGATATAGTAGGTTTTGAATTCGAATCAGATACAGTGGATATAGCATTCGATTTAGTAGATTTAGGATTCGAATTCGATACAGAGGATATAGAAATTGAACTAGTAGAACTAGTAGGCTTTGAATTCGAATCAGATACAGTGGATATAGGATTCGATTTAGTAGATTTAGGATTCGAATTCGATACAGAGGATATAGAAATTGAACTAGTAGAACTAGTAGGCTTTGAATTCGAATCACATACAGTGGATATAGTATTCGATTTAGTAGATTTAGGATTCGAATTCGATACAGAGGATATAGAAATTGAACTAGTAGATATAGTAGGTTTTGAATTCGAATCAGATACAGTGGATATAGCATTAAAATAATCATATGATGTAGTATAAATTGGTTTAGTAGTTTTCGTCGTGTCTGCGATATCAGATTTGAGTCGACACGGCTCTGAAATCCTTTTCAGTTTAAATCCTGTTCAGTTATCGTATGAACCTTATCTGGTTTTTGATTAGCGGCCTGATGATGATGATTTCGATTATTATTATTATACTGTCGCTTCCTACAGTTTTCTATTGTATGCCCTACATGCTTACAATATCTACAGAGCAAGGAATTAGAATTAGGATTTTGAGAAGTAGAAGGGTTGGAATTATTTATATTGTGAAAATTAGGACGTCGCGGCTGAAAGGATCTAGGATGATTAAAATGTTTTGGCTTATATCGAGTATGTTCTGGCTTAGATACATTACTCATATAATTTTGTAATTTTTCTTCTTGTGTTGCCAAATGAATGGCTTCGTTTAGAGTGGACGGTGCGCGACATCTGACAATAGTCGATATTTGGCTAGGTAACCCTAATAAAAATGTATGAAGTGCCAGGTCCTCAGTACTGGCAATTCGACCTTTTAATTCACTTGGGTCCTTCCCAGAGTGAGTAATATCTGTCTGTAACCTAGTCAAATGTGTTTCTAATCGAAGGCTAAACTGTGTGACTGACTCATTAGGCTTAATTTTACAATTTTGTAAGTCTAAAAGAAGGTGTTCTCTGTGTTTGGTTTCACCAAAAGTAGATTTTAAAAATTGTTTAAATTCTGACCATGTGTCAAAAATTTTTAAAGAACAAATAGTTTCAGCTTTTCCTTCTAATTGGGAAAGTATATATTTTAATAGTATATTATGTTGTTCTTCTGTGGCCAGTGATAAGGCGTTTTCACAGTTTCTAATAAATGAGCCTAACTTGTTTTTGTCCCCATCGAAAGGTTTTATAAATTTTGTTAAGACATTTAGAGTAATAGGACGCGCTAATTCTGATTTGCTATCTGAATCCATTTTAAAACTCATTTTGCAAAAATATTATCGATAACAGAGTCGGATGAAATGTTTATATTATGTTAAAACGTTTTGTACTTACAATATTAAGATAAACAATGGTGACATTTGATACGGTATGGCAATTAGAGTTCGGGGAACGGCGGCGAATCGGTGAGTCGACGATGGCGGGAAATCGGTCGGCGCTGCAGCTGGTAGGCCTCGCTGATGGGCCTCGTGCTGGGCAGTGAACCCTCGGGCACAGGGGCTGCTACAGGTCTTCGGTGACGCCTGGTGCTGGGCAGTAAACCCACGGGCACTCGGGCTGCTGCGAGTCTTCGGTGACGCCTAGTGCTGGGCAGTGAACCCACGGGCACTTGGGCTGGTGCGAGTCTCGGTGATGCCTAGTGCTGGGCAGTGAACCCACGGGCACTTGGGCTGTTGCGAGTCTTGGTGATGCCTGGTGCTGGGCAGTGAACCCTCGGGCACTCGGGCTGTTGATCTCGGAGTCTTCTTAGTGAGCTCTTCGTGTGGTTGCGTCAGGATTTGGGCAACCAGTGGACATAATCCCACTTCTGACACCAATAATGTTTGGTCGGCTTGTCTATGTGTCTTAAAAAAAAAACACAATGTTCAAGACAACACTTTATTTTTATTATGTTTTTACACTTTATAGAGACTACACTACTTTTAACTCTTTAGATCACTCGTGAGGGATATTGTTGTCCCTTATTCCGAACCGAATATTATTGCTTTCCTAATAGTCTAGGCTGAAAGCCAACCGGCAGGCAGAAACCAGGTCCGTAGTTGGGCAGCTGTCGACTAATTCGGAAATCGACTGAATTGAACTGGAAAAGTATGAGTATTTATACAAAATTTAAGTGATGAGTCTGTGAGAAATATGGAGTGTTTCTTAATGTTTGAAACGACAGAGTCATCATATATTGAGGGCTGTCAGCAATATCGAGGGCTGTAACAGAACGATGGTCTCGTGTGCACTTAGAAATTTAGAAAAACCCATTTCAAGGCATACACGGACGGGTCAGATCGAACCCGGAACTCCTCGCATAAGAGGCCGAGTCCGTCCACAACTGGACCACCGTCGCTCATGCTCATATAAAGCATATTCCGTTCGAATGCTGTCGACCGGTCGAATTAAAAACAAATTCATTTTGCATTTGATAGCAGTACAATTTTTTTTAATTGTTGTTGGTTTTAAGCTACTTTGAAAAGGTGTATTCTTTTATATTTGGTACGTGAAATCATGGGATTTTACTAATATAAAGTGATACCTGTACAATTTGTAAGCCTATCGCTAAGTTGCGTGTGTCGTAGCCCGTAAACCCTCTATTACGATAAAAGGCTATAAGGCTATATAAAAGTTGAACATCTATTGTTTAACGTCCAACGTATTGGACATTTACAGGGCTTTCAGCCATGATCTAATCAGCACATGTTATTTTAGTAACAATAGACATGTTGATATATTCTCTAATGGACTCATGTATCTTTACTCTGAAATAAAAAGTGAATTGAGAACTACCGTCAACAAAATAATGTTAGTTCGCGGAGATCGATATTTCAAGATCGTTAAGTATCCCCAATATTCATTCGAATATGGGTCGCAATACTATAATTGCCACGAAGTTAATATCCTACTAATATTATTAACGTTCAAGTTAGTCTTTCACGAAGAAACTATCGAATAGGTTTTGATGAAGCTTTGCAAAAATATAAATATAATTAAAATATAAATTTATACAGCAGGATAACACAGCCTGTAAATTATCCCTGTACTCCCACGCGAATAGCAAGTACGTGGTTGAAACCGCAGGGCCCTGCTAGTTTGCTTGATAAAATATATTTTTCGATCCTTAGATATTTTTTACTAACGACATAGACTCGTTTTTATTCTCGTTCAATAAGAACAAAATATTCCAAAGATTTTAGACTAAATCCTTTTAAATCTGTATGCGATAAAAAATTAGAACCAAATCCGTCGCGATGAAAGCTTTGAAAGTCCACAATTAAGCAACAGTGGCCGGTTGAGGCGAAATCTAAACTCCATCGTCCCTAATCCGCCAGCCAGTATCTAAAACTCGAATCTCGTGTACAACAACACAGTTTGCAAGTAGGATTAGTTTGAAATTCACGTACTCAGCTCAACTTAATTATAATTAACGTTATATATTTATTGGTTAAATTTTGTTTATAATAAATATTGCCAGCTGATATTTTCTTTGGTCCTTGGTGATTTCAAGGAATAGGGACCTCGCATCCCTATAAACCTTAGAAACCATCAACTGTAAGCCATCATCATCATTAGCGTTAATCCGCAAACTGCTGAACCTAGGCATCGCTTAAATAACGCGCAGATTCCCCTGAATTATCCTGACAGACCCTTGCCACTTGATGAACATGAACCAGCCACGCAGATCACCAGCATCTTGTTAGCTGGTTAATGGCTGACCAACCATATAAACCAAGCACTGGTGTAAATACTAGTTGTTATCAGCGACCGAATCGTTTCCCGCTTTCAGGATAACTGCATCTCTACTGGCAAATAGTGTGAATCGGTCTAATGCGTTTTTTAAATGTTCGTATCAAAAGTATCGTTCTATTTTGTAATTATCCTTACCCTTAGACCACCGAGCGGCGATGGTCCAGTGGTGGATGGATTCGGCCTCTTACGCGAGAGGTTCCGGGTTCGATCCTGACCACCGTGTGTGCCTTGAAATGGCTTTTTCTAAATTTCTAAGTGCACTTCAAACACGAGACCATCGGTGAAGGAAAACATCGTGAGGAAACCTGCATGCCCGATGAGATTGAAAGTCCTTGAAGGTATGTGAAGTTCACTAACCCGCACTGGGCCTGCGCATCGGTGAACTATTGCCCATTACCCTCCTCGCCTGATTTCGAGGAGGAGACCCGTGCCCAGCAGTGGGACATAAAGGGTTGATACTTTACTTTTTTACCCTTAGATTTAAATATAGCAATAAAAATAAATAGCTATGTGTCTAAATATAGGTAGGTATGTTTATTTGAAATTATTATATTATGAGAATTTTTATTTTTATAAATTACCTAAATAGCGATTCTTAAAAAAAATCAGTGGGGACAATAAAGCCGGGGAAAATATTTATACGTTCGGGCGACATCGAGCATTTAAACAAAATATTCTGTTATTAAATACTGGCTGGTATTACTGATACCACAAATACGTAAAAATATCTGACAATCGTACAAATCAGAGTCCGTAATTGCTACAAAGCGAGATGTTCGATCGAACTTTAATTCAATTATGGAGCCGGATAAATGGAACAAATTAGAGCACAGTAAGCCAGTGGAAGAACGTCTGTCAATCCATATCTAGATTGGATTGTACCGATAAGCTGTATGCATATCGGGAATCTCAAGTACAAAATACTTTATACGTTACTTTTCGGACATACGATCTAATGATGGATAGATATCGATGGATAGACAGGAGGAAAAAAGACGCGCGTGTATTACAGCGTATTTTTTTAGTTTACATGTAGATTAATGATTGACTGGCTGTGGTCTAGTGGTCAGAGAACTGCTACCCCAGAAGGTCGTGGGTTCGATTCCCATCCAGGGCAAATGTTTGTGTGATGAGCATGAACATATTTTCTTCTGTGTATGGTCGTAATTTATCTATAATATGTATATATTTAGCACCATAGAACCACATGATGTTAAGTGATCTGCGTCGCCCATCAACACAAAGCTCTTTGCCAGTAATTACCCTGCCTCTCCTGCCCCCGAAACACAGCAAAACTGTTTGACGGGAGAAATCAACAAGGTGGTGCCCGTGCAGCCTGGAGCGCGGCTTAGGTTAGGTAAGAAATCCATTACTTTGGATGGATTGAAACTGGATTTTTACGACATAATCTGCCACGCATGACCACTACACGGGATCAGCTGCAAGCAATTGTATTTCCAAATCGATGCGATTTAAGGGCCTTTAAGAAAAGGGCATATTCCTATTCGAAAGGCTGGCAACGCAAGGTCTGAAAATATCGTGGTGTAGCCGGTGTGTAAGGGTGACGCTTATTACAAGATTAACCGATTGTCTCATTGAATCCTTTTGTAACTTTTTATAGTAGTATATAATTTATTGTCTCATGATTCCTCTAACATTTCTATGACAACGTGGAAAAGTTAGATAAATCTTATCTGATTACCGTTCATTTTGCATCATAAAGTCTTCATCTATAATTATACCTTGTGTGCTGCTCTTTCCAAAGATGGCGGAGAAATTAGCATACCTCTATATTTCAATATATTATGATTGAACGATTAAAAAATTATTAACACAAAAAGTGATAAATTTTTATTTAACATAGAAATCTCAAAATATTTCAGTCAGTCAACAATAATACGATGAATTATTACCATACGACAAGCAAAATAAATAAGAATATATTTTAATCTACAGCTGGACTTTACATAATAGAGTTCTTCGTTAATTTAATCACTTATCTAGTGAGTATCATAAACTATTCAAAGCTTACTAAACCTCACTTTGATGCATATTATATTTATTCAGTCAACATAATATACGTGTCACCACCACATGGATTTAATCATACCTATATTCCTGTTATATGTACTTGAGTTTCCATCTGCTATGTCTATTTATCTTTATATGCATTTTTTTTAGTTCTGAACTAAACTTCTTAACAGTAGTTAAGAACTAGAAGAGAACTAGAAAGAAGACTAGTTACTTGTACTACTAATATTAGTTTTGATTGATTAGGATTGAGTTCCAACTTGATACTAGGGAGTTAGCACGACTTCACCTTATTCCTGGATATGGATACGTTCTTACGAAGTAAGCCTCCTATTTATTTATATCTATTAAATACTATTATATTGTATTCCAAATTATTATTTATTATTTTAACTCTTGGAAGTAGTGAATAATGTTTAATTATTATACTTTGATCTTATTCTTGTATGATATACTTCTAACTATATATTATGTCCTATCTAAGAGATCGTCTATCTATCTATTAGCAGGTCAATGGCCCATCTCATCAGATGTTGCTTCCACTTCATTCCAACAAAAAAAAAACTCTCTGTAAAAAAATAACAATAATTTTGCTGCTCTTTTTTTCTGGAAAAAGGCAACACTGTTCGACGGGAGAAATATGAGAGATAGGCTTACCTCCACATTCAACATTATTGATATGAAATTTTATCACACTAAAAGTGATAAAAAGGTTAACTTATGAGTCTATGGTGATATAGGTAAAAGGGAAAACTATTTAAAAATAATAGGTGACCTAATACTATAATATGACCTTAGTACATACATTCATGACACATGTGGGGCTTGTGCCATTACGTGGAATAGCACAAGCCCACTACATCGGGCAGCCATCAGCAAAAATAACACTTTTTAAATTATTTTTTAATATGGCAATAATATTATAGAATATGAACTTTTCGTTTTCAATTTTGTTTACCAATTATTACTGTTGCAATATAAGAATTTGAAATATTAAATAAAATATAATTATTCACTATATTATTATCATCAGCCTTTCTCTGTATAATACTGAAAATGGGCCATGCTATATAATCGACTATTTTTTTTGCTTAGCTTATTTTTTTATATACCTTGTCTGTTGTAGTGTTTAATCTTTTTAGAGATTCATCTTAATGGTTCGCCAAATTGGATCACCTTCAGCAGATCCCCCGATACAACGACCTCATATACCACAGAGTTTGAAGACGAAAGTCTTCAACCAATGCGTTCTCCCCGTGATGACCTACGGGGCCGAAACGTGGTCTCTTATTTACGACTGATCCGCAAGTTTGCCGTAGCTCAACGTGCTTTGGAGCGTGCTATGAAACGAAGACCTCCGCCAGAGAACTAAAGCTACCGGTATCACGCGAAGAATAACCTCGTTGAAGTGGCAGTGGGCATTCAGAACGGATGGTCGATGGGCCAATAACGTTCAAGAGTGTTTTTCTATGTGTTCAAAAGGCGGCAATTAGGTAGACGAAGTGTTGGTCGGCCATTAACCAGGTGGGATGTAGATCTGCATGCAGTGGCCGATCCGCGTTGGATGCCAGTGGCAAGGTTAGGTTTTTACTGGTATAAGTTTTTACTAGTATATATAAGTAATTTAAAAGAAAGGTACGTAAAAGTTAAATAACTCATACTAGAATGCTAAAATAAAATATACCCTTTTTATTGCTTCCGTTATTGATAAAATTGGCTTACAAATGTCATTAGTACAATAAACAGAATGCTTTTTGTTTTGAACTAAGTTAAATGTATGTTTTGTTGGACTTATGCCATCAAACGGATACAAGCAATCAAGGTTCTGAAAATAGGCCTTTTCGATTTGACGAAGGATGACCTCAATTTCCACAATATTGAGAGATATTTGATATTTGATTTACATTTATACCAGAAATGGTTTCTTGAACACAGAGAGAAAAGAGAAAGATAAGAAAACAAAATCTTTTACGTATTTACTTTTTAGGTTTTCATACACACATAGTAAGAGGTAGTGCCATGCTGCTTTGCAGTCAAATTGGACCGGCACGACCGGGGGGAACCTCTTGCTCACATGAAATCAGCGTAAAGTGACAGCTATGCTGTCGCGTTTCGTGCGGTTTTTGTGTCTCCGGTGGCCCGTTATGGGGTAAAGGAGGGCAACGCATCTGCCCATTAATATCCACATAACCAGAGGTTATTAACGGGCATCGATAGTCGCAAGGTTTCAACTGTTCGTTTGCTCTTCTATGCTACAAAAATACACCTAAATCATTATAAAGTGGCATATTATACCTATCGTCAGGGGATCGGCCATCTTAGCATTCATTGATATAGATCTTTGTCCAGCAGTAGACTGCAGTATACTTGAACAAACGTCAAGAATACCTAAACAGCCGTACTATCTAGGGACCAACATTCTGTGTCCTCGAACTCAAAATCCCTTTACAATTACAAATTATTCTCAAAATATCAAACTTTATATTAATAAAGTTATTTAATAAGCTTGTTTTAGGACAATGAACTTCTGTATTCCCTCCGCCTTCGTAAACTTCCAAGTAAATAAACCCTTAATTAGTAATTCAAGTCCTCAAAGACACCAACATTCTATATTGGTTACCCTTCCTATTTTAATCCACTAATTGTTCAATATACAAAGTTTGGACTTGTAACAAATATAGTAATGTTGTCAGGTTTGTTGGTTGTCATTCAAAATTGTTTTCGAATATGTTTTTTTAATATTTTTATTACCTTCTTCACTATCGCGTAATATAAAATAGGTACTTGTAATATATTTATTTGTTTATTATATTCGATAAATATTTTTTTTTTTATAATATGGAATTGTATAAATAGTAATAAAGACATAATATCCTGGTTTATACTGTAAGTGCAATAAATGTAAATCGAAATAAATAAATAAATATCGCGATACCATTCATTTTTTTATTATTGGAGTTTATTGGAGTTTACTCCTTAAGAATCGATTTTCATATATAAGGCGCCCGGTATGAGAAAAATCCGAGGGGTAAAACCAACTGAACTAACGAAAAAGTGTCACGTTTTTGGTGCGCACCTTTAGTGCGCAACTTTCTAATTTAGCTATGAGTGTATTGAGACGTACATAGGGTATGCTGTATAGGCGACTATACCTATATACTATATGTTATTGGGCTTGTTTGTTTCTATTAGTAAACTCCAGTCGTGCGTCAGAGCTGACACACACACATTTTTTCTTATTTAATGCCTTAACACTATTTTACTTTATATGTTTCATTTTCAAGTGTACATAAATTATTAAATAAATAATAATTGTATACGTATTACGAAGATTTCGTTTAAAATTACTGTGATATATTAAACATTTTTTGCTATTAAATAATAAATAGTTCTTAGAGAGTCATTTCATTTTATTTGATCGAGATATTATTGGATACTTAAGCTCATTCATTCCAGCACAAAACATTGTACAATGGACAAAAATATCTATTTCTGTGATTGGTCGGTCCAAGCTTCACATATTTCTTCGTGGACGTTTTAAGCACATTAATCTAGTGACAAAACAAACACCGGGACAGACCATATTATTATCCATCTGTAAAGGGAAGTGCGAACAGAATTAACATCACATTAATAATAATTTAATAATTGTCAAGATGTTTATAGCCGGTTTAATTTTAATAAGGCGTGTTAGAATATATTTATAGAGTTATGTATTTGGAGTAGTATAGTATAAGTAGGGTTGTGCGTTTCCCAAATGTGGGGTCACATTGGTCCAGTTCCTAATGAACAGTGTGACATAACCTTTAATAATACATAAGATATTATGTTCCAGTATTATTTTTATAAATTGCTAACAATCTTTATCATAATCACAACGATAAATTGTATTATTTGGGTATTATTAAAAAAAACTTTAACAGATTACATTATCGTGCTTTATTAAGTGTTTTAAATATCCGATACTTTAGCCACAGTAAATTTTGTATAGTGACGTCTAAATAATATTAGATGTACGCTTTACCGTGATAACAAAATTGCTTGTATCGCCTATATTACCTCCCGAGGATGGAACCAGCTTGCCCACGTTATATAAATCACTGGCAGCCACAACCGATTGAGATTATAGATGGAATATGACGAGAAACAAAAATAAATATTATAGTATGCGGTGCAACATTTGAATATTATATTCCATACTAATATTAAAAGGAAAGAATCGATTGTTTGTTAAAACGATTGAAGCGAGAATTACTATCGCTAGTAGATATTTTAAACGACCTTGAAGATGACAATAAAATATGATAAAATCATAATTATCACTATCATCATCGCCATTATGACCAGAAATATTTTTTCATCATTAGAGCAACGATGGTCCAGTGGTGGACGGCTTCCTATGCGAGAGGTTCCGGGTTCGATCCTGACAAATAACACTGGCGTAAAGTGACAGATATGCTGTCGCGTATCTCACAGTGTGTGAGTGTCAGTCTGCCTAACTAACATAAAAAATGCAATTAATGGTAAGTCGGTAGATCAAACGCAAGACGCAAAGTCACTTCATCCGGTTCCACCTCCTAAATTATATCTTTTGAGAGGTGTTCATCTTTACACTCAAGTCATGATTTTTAAAGACAAATTGGACGAATTATCTCATCTTTTTATAGATAATTTAATCACGTCAAATCAATTGTGATTAGGGTTGTCTTAATAAAAATTTCCAATTTGTGTTATTTTTGCCTTGGCGTTCATTGAGCAGCAATTATAATTATGATAAAACTTCTTCTTCTTAAATTTAAGAGCTTCGCTCTTGTCGGTGGAGCTTTTTCCATTCCTGTCTGCACTCCGCCCTTCTCTTGACCTCCTGATAGGACACGACCATCAGTTTTTCCTTCACCTGGTCTATAAAACTTCTTCTCGGTCTGCCTCGCTTCCTTCTACCTTCTAGTTCTTTTAGTTCTTCTTTATAATAAAACTAAATTTGAGAAATTATTGCTTATTGCTTATCGTTTTTTAGTTCCCCAAAAAGATTATTTCTGTTATAATAATAATAATAATAATGTTCTTTTTTGTAGTGGTAGTATTTTTTTTTATCTTATCAAATAAGTAAGTACAGGTTTGCTACATTTCTGACGCTATTGTTGGTTCTTTCTCCATACTGAAATTATATAATGGTTGTCTTGGCATTTATTGAGGAAGGACTATGTTTAGCAGTGGACGGATAAAGGCTGATGATGATGATGTGTCTTTTTTGTCCTGTGTCATCATCATCCCACTGCTAAATAGTAACTAATAACTGCTAAGTACAATTCCTCCCTCAATGAACGCCATTAAGACTGGTACCTTGTCACTCGCATCCGACACAGACCGACACGTAGATCGTCTTCCCATCTGGTTAATAACCGCTCGATATATTATAGCGGTAGCAAACATATGCTTAATAAGAGTGAAAAAGAATAAGCCTTTACATAATCTGGTATCGATATTGAGTCGATTCGGAAAGAAACTAAATATTTCAAAAGAATTTTTAAAATAAATACCACTATGCAAATTCCTAACAGCTTGCATAAACATTTTAATGCTGGATATAAATTGCGCTGTGAATTTCTAAAATATTCTCGCAAAGATGTAGTAGATTGATTATGCACTACCAGTAAAAAGGTGCAACGAAAGCTGGCTAGACCGGCAGAATCGCCGCAGGCGAAATCCGATAGAAAATTATTAAGAAAATTAAATGATCTACCGCGTACGTCCAGATACGCCAATTATAGATACCATCTTCTTGGAATGGTGAAAAATATGTGGTACGATTTTGATCTGGCTAGTGGTAATTGGTACTAATTTTCAATAACATTACCTATGTTAATATTTATTCACATTTTTATCAGATTCAATTAGTGATAATGGTAAGTGATATTAATGCATTTGAGATAAATATGTTATTATACCTAAAGACAGTTTAATGTAAATGAAACAGTGAATTTAATTTGATCTTATTACGTTAACATACTTTCAAGTTTTTACGAAATATATACAGAGGTTCGGTAACCACTTTGAAAGAGTCTCTCCGCTCTCGAGCAATCTGAGCAAACAAAACACTCATGGATTTGAAAAAAACCGAACCCCCAAAAATTAATTATTGTTATTTTTCTATTTTCTTAAATCTTAATGTGGTTCATAGAATACAATATAATCTACTAACCAAGTATAACAGTATAGTTCTTATAGTTTCGCAAAAAGTGGATGTGACATACATACAGACAGATAGACAGACATGACGAATATAATATAAGGGTTCCATTTTTTGCCCCTTGGCTACATAACCCCAAAAACGGCTTAGCCATTTTTTTATTAATCAATCATTTTATCAAAAAAAAAACTACGTTTAAAAAAACCGACTTCAAAAACTATTTATAAAATACATTTTTTCGAAAGGACCTATGCGAAAAAAAAAGTATTTTATTAATATAAAGATATTAGGGTTTGCTGAGGTGTATTAAATTAAATCTTTATTAAGTTATTTTGTACTTTTTAGTCTATTAAACCGGGAGATTTTCGTCGTTTTTTTTTGTCAAACCTCCTCCTTTTTAAAGTCGGTTAAATGAATTTTGTAATTGTGTAAAAATGTATTATACATACGTACCTAATTGAAAGCAATCACAGCAAATTAGCATTGTGTGTGAAACAGTGGATGGATACAGGCTGATGATGATGATGATGATGATGATGATTATGATTATGATTATGATGATGATGATGATGTTGATTGTGATATTGCACTTCCATGGCATCCTGTACAGTTAGTTTTTTTTGTTCATTTTACATCGACATTATTAAATCATCGAGGTATATAAAATCAACCTAAATGCTCATAAAATGAAAACTCTTTTTTGTTAACATGTCAATTGACGGAAACTACTGGGCCAAACTATGTCAATTTTTTATGGGACCAAATGGCAACTATTCCGCATCAAACAAAAGAAGAATCACGTAAATCAGATCACAAATGGCAGCGTAATCGGTGTACATACATTAAAAAAAACCTATCGAATTGAAAACCTCCTCCTTTTTGAAGTCGGTTAAAAAACTTGACTTATGTAATTTGTAAATTATCTGCATGTAACTTTTATAATATTATTTAGTTTGGCGCATACTTGTGAAAGCTCGCAGTTAATTTGGGAGACCGCGGTAGTTCCTCCCACTAACATGATTACGGGTCATTTAATTTAAACTTATCTTAGGTTTTTGTACATTTACTGCATCCGGGATTGCTGCTTATTTTATGTACATAGTTTTTAATTTATATTTATACGATACTTTAATGTGAATGCGTATGAGCGGGGATTATATTATATTTACCGATGGGAGGATTGTGTTGTGCTGTGCTGCATGGGTACCAGTTACCACCACCTTGCTTATTTCCCCCGTCAAACAGCTTTGCTGTGTTTCGGAGAGAAAAGCAGGACAGACAGTGTAATTACACTTTAATACGATGTCAAGTCTCGTGCTACTAATTAGACTTAACATCGTATGTCTTCAGATGTGCAATGCAAGTGTTATGTTCACGACAACGACGTTGACCTCTAACATCAGGCCAAGGAGGTCCTTGCCTTCCTACCTAACTAAAAAAATACTACACAATTTTTTCAATTAAGTATAATTTTTTTAATTAATTTTTTTCAACCCAAACAAAAAAAACCTCTTGTATGATACCCACTTCAAAAAATAAATAATAATAAAGCTATTTTCTTATTTTAAAAACTAATTCTATTGTCATATTCGTTTCTACATTAATTAATCTTGGTTTAAAATTAGAAACTAATACTACATCGATAAAAACCAAAGAATCTTTGTATCCGAAATATTTGTCACCTGTAACAATTAAAGCCATTGGAGAGTTGCCGCTGTTCCACCGCCAGCTCATCAACTCTCTCGTCACGTAAACAATAAAACTCGACTGCACGACTCACAAAAACCATCGTGAGACATGAAGGTGAATTAGGATGTCTTTTATATGCCGACGTGGAACAAAGTTTTAAATGACGCCATTTTATGTTTAACGTTTTATAAGAGACTATACTGCATGCAGCTGGACTGAGCTGTGTACCTTTAGCTCAGACCGGCGTAAAGTAGCCGCTATGCTGTTGCGTTTCGTACGGTTTGTGGGTTTCATGGGCCCATTGGGGGCCCATAAGGAAAGGCTCGCGCGTCTGTATAGTCTCTGGTTTTGGGTATGTCGGTCGGTAGTCACCACAAGGCTCCGACCATCGTTTAACCTTTTTGACATAGGAAATGGTTTTCCAAAACATAAATGAGTATAGGTAACACGTCAATGAATTGCCTGGCTAATTCCTGGTAATTTTTTGTTCCTGACGTCAACCACTAACCATCGGGTCATTTTCAGGCACAATAATCATACATAGTCTACATCAAACAATCATAAAAATGCCAAATAATCGAGAAGCCGCTTTTGGAGAGTCCCGGATCTGGAGACAACAGGATCACCTCTAAGACAGATATTAAGATCTTATGCCTCTGCTCCAAGGTTTACATTATATTATTTAAGTATACGAAATAAAAACTTTTTAAAACTCAATATTACTATACCAAACGCATTAGTTCAGTTCACACTTACCATACTAGAATTTCAAATGCGTGAATGTTTTGTGGGGTTAAAAAAATGAGGAAATAGCCCCTACCATGGGCTTGTGACATTTGATCGCCTGTTAAATTAAACATGAATTGCCATCGCCGAAAAGCGACCACGCCTCACCACGCGGGCACCGCCCACTACGCCCATCTCTAATTATTATAACCGGTTATTTGTAACCGTAGTAATTAGTCAACGCCACCTGTTAGCCGCATCACTCACAGTTATTGCTCATATCTTTGATAATGATGAAATGATTTACTATTGATATTTTGAATGAATCAAGAATTTAGAAGCTATTCGGTATAGGTCTTGAACGGTTGAACCGGTTTTGATAAAACATAGTATCTAAAAATCGCTATTAAACACCAACATTTTCCGACATGAAAATTATAATATGTATTGCAAGTGATTGCTTTCATAAAATAATATCCTTTTTTTAATTAAAATGTTCCTTATATTCATTATCATCATCATCCTCTATTCGTCCACTGCCCAATCATAGGTCTACCGTCTATCTAAAAGATCGCCAAAGTGGCTTATCCCTTACTACAGACATTATGTAAGTGGAGAGCTTATTCATTGCCTGTCCTGCCTTTAGACCAAACTTCACGATAATATATGTAGTAACGTTTGCGATTCGAATTTCAAAAGTATCGCCGAAACTTTATGTAGTGTAAAGAGATGAAATATTATGTTAGCACTACATGAATTAATTCAAATTTTATCCAATTTACCTTTTCTTAGCTATAAGCGTATAAATCGTTCTGTTAAAATCGGACCATGAATTATTTGTTGAAGAATTGATATTTTTAGAACTAACGACATATTTTTACAAACAAAGTTCTTATGCCCAATATGTCTGATAAATATTTATAAGGCTTTTGTTGATATATTAGATTTTGTATGGTATTCACGTTGAGGGAGGTCAAAGATTCTTATCATCTTTAGTTTTATGTTGGCCGTTCAAATCGCTAAACGTATTTATCAACACTTGAAGGCATGTTTTGTAAGATTTACGTAAAAAAATATTTACTAATTTTTTTTAGACATGAATAAATTGAAAATCGCTATCACCTAATGACGCCTCAAGTTTAAATTCGTCAGTTAGTTTGTTGAGTCTGTGCGTTTAAGGGAGAGGATATCAGGTATCACATGATAAAGCTTAGAAAAGTAATAACAACCTACTTACAAAGCTAAGTGATTACGAGTAAATCCCTTTCACATCAACATCAAAGTGTATTACTTACCTTTCATTTGATTCTATTTTTTTTTCTAAACAAACAATAGATCGAATTGAAAGTGATTACCGTCAAACATAAAAAATATGTCATCGTTATTAAATCTTATGTACTTAATTTTGTCTTTCTTCAGGACATTGGTCTTTTCAAAATCAGGCAAGGAGAGTGTAAACCGTTATCTACATAATGTGAACCTTAACACCTTCAATGTTTAGATTTTAATATACTATACTTTAAATTTAATAGAAATCAGAACCGTTTGTAAGTTTTTCAACTAAAATGAAGGACTTTTTTTTATCATTTAAAAGGGCTTTATCGCAAAAGCGATTATGTCGCCCTGGTTAGGAGACCATATTATATACATAACTTAATTTTTAGGTTATTTTTTCCACAAACTTATACAACATTCGGGCTAAGTCCTAGAGTGGATCAGCCAGGACACTGTTACATCTTACTCAATTACCCAACTCATTAATAAAACTACATCTATCTTCGATGTCTTTGTTTCGGACACAATCTATCAATATCAATATATCATCAACAACATCACAGACGGAGCAACCCGGAATCTCTCGCATAAGAGGGTGACTCCATACCCACTGGACCATCGTCGCTATTACATAATAAACTAGACTTTAAATAAAACAGAACCGTTTTGTAAGTTTTTCAAATAAAAGGAAGGACTTAATAACGTCATAACAATTAATCGCTCCCTCCGAGTTCATCGATTAACAAGATCGATATCTCGAATAATTTGATATCGATGCTTACGGCCGCCATATTTTGAGATAATGCTACACTTCCGAGAATTATTGATTGATCGCGAAGGCAGCGTGGAGCCGTAAACGACTGCATTCAATAACTTGGTTATTCATATTCACTGGGTCAATCGCTCTATAATTAATAGAAAGCGCATTCAGGTGTATTTTAGTTCTTAGGTAATATTCTGAATCATATCTTTGGCGACCTCTGTGGCTCAGTGGTTAGATCGTTGGCGCACAAGCCCGGAGGTAGAGGGTTCGAATCTCGCCAAGGAACACAAAAAAGTTTATGTGTTCCTGGGTCATGGATGTGTATTATATAATAAAAATCTTAAATATATGTATTAATATAAAAATTATTAAATATAATATGTATTTTCGTTGCCTGTACCCGTAACACAAGTCTCTTCGAGATCTTAGCACGGGACCAGATTGACGCGGTGTAAAAGCGTCCATAGATACTATATTATATTATACTTAAAGGTATGTATTTGTAAGTAGTAAGCTATAGAGGCTGGTTGTTTTGTTATGATACCATCAAAAGTTCATAGATCAGTCGTCTTGGCGTTCATTGAAGGAGGAATATAAGTAGTGGATGAATAGAAACTGATGATGATTAAGATGGAATTGTCACTGTAAATTAATGACACCTAGACAGGAGCTTTCCAAAAAGGACACAAAAAGCCCAGATCAGGTCAGAGAGGTCTAACCTTTGTCTTTCAAGTCTTTGTTAATATTTATTGTTACGGCTAACCCTATATTTCGTCGACCGTCTTACCTAAGTCTAGCCTACTTTAATATATATTTTTTTACGAGTTTCATTTATTTTCTTGTTAACTACGAGAATAAGACCCCATTATTATTATAATCAAAATAATAGGATAAATTAAAAATCAATTAAAACCTTGCTACGTTTCGAACACGTTTTCAATACGAACCTATCAGGCGCAAACATATCAATGTCTTATATGTTGGAGGAACCAAGGGGATTACTGTAATTACTTTGAAGACAAATATTTACCAGCATGTACGAGGCGATGTTTAGCGGATCGCCCACGCGCTGACAGCCGCCCATTATGGTGCGCAGGCGCATGGCTCCCTCAGGGATCGTTCCATACTTTATGCCAGGGAAAAAGCAAAGAGATTAAATTAAAATTCTCGAGAGTAATTAGATACTATCAAATACAAGTTTCATTAACTTTAAAGATTACTATGTAAAGTTATATATTGTTTGATAAGACGTTCATTTAAAGAGGCCTTAGTTTGAGGATTTCTCCTCATACTAATTATGAGAGTAGAGCTATTTTCTAATTGCATCTAAGAACCAATAAAGAAGCAGAGTGATATGGCCATAAATTAAAATGAATAAAAAACAACATAAAATATTATGTACGCGAGAAGCCAGAAGATAATGATAATAATAACACACAAAAGTGTACAACAGTTCGATGTAAAATTCTGAATTAGTAAATTATTTACCAAAACATTATAACTGCCAACTAATAAACTTGCGTTTAAAAAAGTAAGGTTAGTTCACATTTATAAACATATTAAAATAGTTGTATAAGTTTCATAGTTCGAGTTTTATTTATGTAAAGCTTACAACTTTCAAAATAAAATATTAATTTAGTTAATTGGATTTATTCTAGGAAGCTATCATTATTATAATATCTATTGCAATTGCAATTTATACACTAGATTGATATAAATCCAGCTTAGAAGTATTATAGACCATCTATTTTTATTGTTCTTTCAATTGGCCTTTCTGTTAGTGCAGTTTTATGTATTCACTCGTGTGAGTTAGTTGATCCCTAAAGCCTCGTCTTTTTTTAAAAGGAAACTTCGTCAATCCTTTTGTGTGCTTTATATTTTATCTCGCGACCGGAATTCGTCGCCATACTATATGAGTAAAAGTAATTTATATTAAAGATAGGAATCGAAATTAATATTAATGTAAGTAACAAATTTATTTGGACACATTTTCGTGAGAGTTGATTGCTGATATTACCTTAATATTATTACGACTTTGTGACACAGATGCACAAAATGCTACCTAGCATTTTGTGCATCTGTGTCACAAAGTCGTGACTTCGTGTGTGAGTGTTCTGCTTCGAGTTTTTTTTATTATAATATCGCGTTTATTTTGTTCAAATCTTCAACCGGTTGCTATGGCTGACGTTTTGTGGTAGCCAACTTAATTACCGGCTATCTCCTCTGATTTATCGACACTACTATACACTATTCCGTCCGTGCACGTTTTATACCTTGAACATAATTCTTAATTGTGAATGAAATAACAAAACTAATATTTAATACTTTATAAGAAGCCACATACATTCAGGACGGCAATATCAACGAAATGGATTAATAGTTCTACTCTTATGTAACATATAATAGCAAATGATATAAAGGCAGAATCCTACTTTAAAATAATCATATTGTGTAGAAAGATAATAGTAACGCGTACAAGGAGTTAGTACTCCAAAAAAAAAAAACGCATAATATTAATAAAAAAATGTTATAGAGAACCACCTTGTGAGTGGGAGTTACACTTTTCTGTGCTTCCGCAAAATTGCTTTATTGTTGTGGAGACAAGGCAAGGCAAAACAATTCCTTCATTTGGACTTCGTTAATGTGAGACAAGTTTATTAATTTTCCTATCCAACTAGTGAAAACATAGGACTCCAAAAAATATATTTATATATATATATATATTAACCTTTAAATCTTGAAATGTGTTGCAAAAATATCGACAGCTAAAAGGAGCGTGCGAAAGCCCTACTGTGATAAATGTGTACCTGCGAAGCAGATAACCGGACAACCTAAGTCTTGAAATGTCCATCTGACAGTAACTCCTGTGGTAATTGCGTTACGTGAATTTCCGACATTCAATAGGAATTGTAAGATGACTTTAGATTATGTATTGGTACCTTGTTCAACGTGTTGTGAATTTATACCATTTCTAGTATAGCCGCTATATTGTGAACTACTATTTCAGATCTGCATGTTGATCTTACCTAAGAATATATTAATATGAATTTTATGGGATTTATAACAAGTTGACTTATATAAGTATTAATAGTAATGTTAATAATAGGTATGGTACTTATAAAAAAGCTATACAAAACATACTAAGAAATATGACCATTGCTATGTATTATGGAATGCTCTTTAGATATTTATTTTTTACTACTTCTCTAATTTTCGTGCATCATGGTACAAAACTCGTTACTCATATTTTTTAAAAGGTACCATTTTTCATATATTTATATATTTGAATTATAATTGTAAACTTCATACTTCGATCTAAGTTTTTATTTTTTTCTTAAAAACTTTAATCGTGTCTGTTGATCTTTTTATTTTATTTTTACTCCATGTATTTAATTTTATCAATGATTCTATCATTATTGTGTTAAAAAAATCAAATTAAATTCACTTTTACTTTGCTCGATTTTATTACTGCTCCTTTTGCAATGTTGCCTTTAAAGCTAATGGCTAAATGGCGTAGTTACAAATAAATTATGATTAAAGCATATAAAGTGAAATATGTGACACGCTTGTTAAGAGAGAAGCCTATATTTCATATCATTAATATCCAACACGAAAGCTGATATAGATATGAAATATACGAAAAACAATAAGCGATCGTTAATATTCCATAAAATCACAAAACAAGAATGTTTCCCAGGGCGATGGACACACGTTAACAAGAAAGACTGTTCTATACCTCCGCCATGCACCAGCAATTAAGATAAAAGTGACATAAAATATATCGATTGCATTTTATATCTGCCTTCTATCTCTTGCAGCGCCGTAATCGTCGAGTAATCCTGTTTGTTGCTTCTAGTGTATGTAATACTTATCTTATTGGCAATCAAATTTTATGATGGTGGTATCCATGTGGTATCGTCAATTCTTAGTCCTTCTCGAATAGTTCTAGTGATAACTTCAAATTCTATTTTACAATGTACTATATTCTCCATTATATTGGTAGGATGCGCAATCTTACTTATAAACTTCAGCTGGTATCTATTTAATGCTGAACACTTCTTATCAGTGGAAGGTGTGAGCCTCATACCGTGCATATGCTAGTATGGGTATTATTAGCCTATATTTTGATTATTTCAAGTATATACGATGTAGTCTAAGCGACTGTCTTACTGGTTTTAGTAACTACGATTTGGCTATAAGTAATTTCAAAATTAAAATGATTCTCTTGGTTTAAAATTTAAGTCAGAAGGTGCAGTTTATTTAAAATCTCAACCTCAAATATACGTACGTATATAACAACAAGCAGCGCCCCGTGGTTTCACCCGCGTACTTCTCGTTCCCGTGGGAGTAAAGGGATAAATTATAGCCTATGTGCTATTCGGATATATAAGCTATATTATTGTAAGGTTTCATTAAAATCCATCTAGTAGTTTTTACGTGAAAGAGATCATTCACATCCATATTCACAAACTTTCACGTTTATAATATCAGTAGTGTTAAGATACATACGAATTTTGTTGTTCCATGTAAGGCATTTAAATATCATAAATTAAAATCGTGCAGTAGTGAGCAAATAGAAGCAAGTTAAATGTTAATAAAATATATCGATGCATGAAGGCTTATGGTGGCATTCTATCGATGATCAGCGCTTGCATGTTGATCCTCCTTCGACGCCAGTATTATTACTTACGCTCTCAGTAGCCTGGGAAGCATAAAGTGCTGCCATTAAAACAACATTACAGCGCTGTTTACTTGCTACAGCAATATAAATTTTAGTAGTTGTAAGATTGAAAAAGAATAAACAACAGTATTTTCATTAATAAAATCAGTAAATATCATCAGCTCGTTATAGTATACTGACTAACATGGATATCTTAATAAATAAATAAACAGTCCATATATTGTTATTGGAATTCAACCGCTTGCAACCGCTGAGTGAAATAATACCTATTCCACTTTACCGGGCAGTATTTATATCGATCTTATACAAATAATTCAACTCATTAAGGTGGTTCTAGTTTTTATTTATTTGGTTTTCTTTTTGTGTAATGAACACCAAAAAAAAACAGGGAAGCCTATGTTCAGCAGTGGACAGATAAAGGCTGATGATGATAAAGACAATGCTAATGATAAATTTAAAGGCTGTCGTGCGTAATTCACTGTTTCATTATATTTTACTACCCGTATTTTTAATTATGTACTTATATGGAAATAAACCGAAAATGCATAAATCTTAAGGGTCGCAAAGCATATAAGGAATAAGAAATGTGCTTAACTTCTGTAATAAATCTTAAAAGAATACTTGGTCGTTCCCAAAAGGATACTCGTAGGAGCGTTCACCTCCTATTTTCCCGTTATTTATGAACCTCTATGCTTTCAACTGAAACCGCTGGTCAAGATTAAAACGTGTAACCAAAATATATTACTTTGTGTTGGCAGAATTTTGCATTCGCAAAGATGAGATTGTACGGCGTGAAAATATAATGATGCGTCAGAATCTACTCAAGACGGCGAGAAATAACGTATTCCTTTTGTATATTAATGCTCATACGGTATATATTCTAATGAGCATATTATATTTATCGTTCTTTGATTAAGCGATCAAACCGTTCCAATATGTTAATGGTTCATAAAACATCTTAAGATAAACATTAGGAAAGTGTTTTAACGAGGTGAAAACAAAAAGCCTTTATCTTATCGCTAAGGACTTGATTAATGGAGAAACGAACCTAAGTATTCTATTATAGTTCAAATGTTGAAACTATCTTACACAGTTAATTTACATCGGGACCCTTATATTTGCATACTGGAACGACCTTCATAATTACCACATTGTAGACTCACCTTAATGGATTCCACAATTTATGAAATCTAAATTGAAACTATTTTAACATAACCTGTTGATTTGTAGATTTATTCTAATGCATTGTGAAGTTCTTGTTGTTTTTGTTTCTTTGAATATTTTACTAACTTCGTATCGTATGTTGTATTTGTTTGTCCATATAAAATTATAGCCTTATAGAACCGTAACTCGTATCGTGTCATTTGAATGATGTGAAAGCGGTTGTTCAGCAGTGGACAGAATATGATGATGGTGATGATGGTGGTGATGATGATGATGACGATGATGATAATGATGATGGTGATGATGATGGTGATGATGATGATGATAATGATTATTGTGACTGAACCCTATAGCTAAAGTCTTCAGATCTTTGGGCAAACGACAAGTCCAAGTTGGTGTCGTGTCAAGCACGTACTGAGTTATAACATATATGTATATATAATTATTCTTATTATTGTAACTGCAACTGGTTGTTTTTAATAAAAAAATATGTGTTTCTGCATATTTTAATATTTCCTATATAAATTCTCGTTTTTAGTATTCCGAACTGTTTTAATTAAATCAATAATTAAGAGCATAACAATGAGGTCAAACATCATGGTAATGCGGTTCAAATCTGCCTATAGGTATTGATGTATTAATCATAACAGCTTTTGATTTTTTATTTGAGTTGCTTTTTATGAGAGTAAATTATTTTGAATTTTAGGGTACCATAGTAATATTTTTATTTAATCAAGCATCTGTTGACAACGGGTTCATTGACGTTAATCCCATGACAATGGTACCGTTTTATCCGACTGCCAACGACAAGCCGACCAACGGTGTCCTTTGTGTTCCTAAGTTAATATTTATATAAAAGTTTTTCATGGAATTGCTTTTGTCGAATTCTGTTATGCGCATGATTCATTTCAAATGAAAAATTATTCCAACATGCACCGAGATTGTCTATACTTAAACATTAGTTTGATAATAAATATATTGAGATAAAATGAAAATGTTTAATTACAAATATATTTTTGTTAATATTTTTTATTTATTTATGCTATATTGATTATTGTTATTCCAGGTAACGGGTAATTACTTGCTTTATTTTTATATTCAATAACTTTGATCACGTCCCTGTATGATCCAACAATATGATTGTCCAATTTAGCCTGTATTTTGTTTTATTTTTATGCCAAGGGAGGCTAGGCTAAACAAACTGTCAGAGCCTTCTGGTGAATATTGATGCCCATACACTATGCACAACCAAATAGGCCACCCTATGTCTAACATGATTTAAATAAAAGTTGTTTTTAATTTGGCAGACATATTTATTTATACTTGTTAAAGATCAGCTTCATTAATATAGCACGTAATATTATTTACAAATTGAAGAAAGAAGAAGACTATTCACAAAAAGTAATAAATAAATTTAACTAAATTTATAACTTATACTAAAATGAATTTGGTCACCCAAACCAAAACTTATCAACAAATATTTTGGTCTTTTCTAACAAGAAAGTTAAGTACAAAAGTGTAAATGGGAAATAAGCTAACAATCAAATTACTATAATTCAAATATTTTAAAAGATTTTTTTTTATCAAAGCCAAATTCTTAAACAAATTGGTAAATATGTTATTATTTACTCAGACATTATAACTTTCACATATATATCTGTTTACGTTCAAGAAAAATATAATTTCTCTGTTGTTTTTACAATCATGCTCAAATATTTACATATACAATATAAATACACGTATTTTATTGCTGATGAAGTCGTAGTTTCTAGAACGAGCAAATTTATTAAATTAACTAATAACTATAACTAAATTATGATAAAGACTAGCTGTAAAAATAGTTTTTGTGTAACAATCAGCTCGTAATATACATTTTTAATACAAGATGTTTGATATACGTTTACTAGTTACGTAATATTTATGATAATCATTACACCTTTAGAAAATGTTGCACATACACAGATCAATCTTAGGATAAGAGCCTTATCAATGAGAGCAATACCAGTAATGCCTTAGACACTCATATTTACAGCACATTTAAATCTTTTACTGTTTAGAAAATTATGGTTTACTATTTCAACCTTATAATATTTACATTTCTAATTTTTGTGGTGTTAACCTTACTGAATTCCATAAATACATTTATAAGTACATAATTGAATTTACAATTTATCTAATAACTACATAAACGAGAACATAAAATAGATTTTTGTTACAGTTGATTCACAGTGTCTTTTAAGTTCTTGTTATATCTTAGGACAAATCACTGGAAAAAGTTGTGAGTTATCTTTTAAGTCCGCAGTCCCTTTTTCATTCACTGATTTTACTATCTCATTTGTATCACATACAAAACATATTTCACGCTTTGTTTAAACAATTACCTAGTCGAGAACATTTCGTCCAAAGCTTTAGGAACTGAAAGAACGGTCTTCTAACGACAGCATGTCAAAACTGTGACGTCACACAACAACATCACGCGAGGATGCTTGATTAGTTGGAGTTTCGGGAGCAAGCACTGGTTGAAAACAATGTACTCCCGGAGTGAAATCCTCAACTAATTTTCTCTTAAGAATAGAAGATGAACCAACATATACATTGGTACCAGGAAATGTGCCTCTCCGTCTTCGTCTCCATATGATCGCAGCAAGAACTGCCAAGCCAAAGGCAATCATAGCAGACAGACATCCTAACACAAGTTCAGAATCAGGAGCACGTTCTGGTACCCGTTCACCTCGCATAGAGCTGACTAGAACTGACATGAGACGATCACCTTCGCTGACCTCTACATCTTGAACGCTCTCGGTCGATACTCTTTGGGCATGACTTGTATCAATCGTCATCGTTTCAGATTTTTCATTCTCTACTCCTGGAGTTCGAGAAACAAGTTCTACTTGGATATGGTAAATTGTATCGGGCCAAAGAGATAGGGTTACTCGAGTAGAATCTGTGAATAGATTTCCCTTTAAGCCTCCACCGTCTACCTCCCAAGTAACTAAATAAACTCCGCGTGTTATTCTCGGTTCCCAGGCAATTTCACCAATCACAAGAACTTTTTGGTGAATGAGAGATATTTCTTTGAGCGTCCATTTATGTTCATCATGACTAGATGCATTTGTATCATGTGCAACCCAAGTTTCATCGGGACTATAAATAGTAACAAGTCCTTGAGGATCCACCACTAGCACTCTTAGAAGTGCACCTTCATTGTTTGATGGTACTCTAGTTGCTAGAGATTGTGTCTGGATAATTTGACGCCAAGGTCCTTCGGCAGCTCTGCGCATAACGACGTATACAAGAGGTGCGGGATTGGTAGCCGCCCTGGGCACTGGAGGAGGCCAACGTGCTAAAGCTCCGCTAACTCTCATCACTCCTTCTCCTTTTGTATGAATGACTGGTTGAGTTTGTGAAGCTCTTGCAGCACCGGTGTGAAACTCACATGCCACTTTACAGCCAGGAAACTGTAAACAATATAAAAACATTTAAATATGGTTCATACTTCATCAAATTTTGTTTTAAAAATTAGAAATTAGGAACTTACGCAAATATCTTTCTCATCGCAAACTGCACCCCAGACTTGGTAATTTGACTGGAGGAGCTCACAATTTTCCCAACACTGTAACAATAGAAAATTATTTTCAAATATAATTTACATACTAATTTTATTTAGATTAAATAATAATCAGCTGACGGGCAACCGGCTTGTCTTTGCGTTAATTGCAAGAGGCTAACGCTCATGTATTAATGTCCAATGTCGTGCATCGCTGCACGAAATAAGTGAAAAATAATATTCCTAGCATAATGACCAATAATTTACCTAGCAAACTTAAACTGGAATATTGCGAAATAAAAAAAGTCATTATTTTGATTCAGTGGCGAAAAAAACGGCCAATAAATTATAATTCTGGGGAATACAAATCATGCCACCTTAAACCAACTAGGAGTGGTAAACAAATAACGACAAATTTTATTTGATGGCCGACTCGGATACAGCATTTGTCATTGGAAACGCTCATTAGTCTGAGTTGACGTTAACTTGACGCCCACTCTCGGCTCTGTAAGCTTTAATAATTATAAGAACGGGCCTGAACCGCGGTTATTAATTACTGGTATTGACAAAACGTTCTGTCGTCCGTAATCCGCGGAACGTTTGAAGTGGCAATATTATTGATTTTAGCGATTTCATTCTACTTTGAACGTTCCAAGCTCGAATGCAATATACACACGGTCATAAAACTGACATAAAATATTCTAAACAATACAATCATCGAAATGAAATACTGTTCTTACACGACTTGGGAAAGAGGTAAGGCGTTAAGACCTAAGACAAAGAAAACATAATATTATGATACTGTACGATTACTAAAACTCTAAATACATTGACACAATCATAGAAACATGTGCATCGATGAGAACCTCACTCTCCATTCCTGGACGTTCTGCTAGCAACAGTTGCCGCAACAATTGTTGTCCTGCCGTAAGTAAATACTTAAATTGCCGGACTTAAATTTAGTTATAAGGTAATTATTATATTTTGATCAATTGATCACTGCATAACAAAAAGCTTTTAATAAAAAAAAAAGGTTAAAAGTTACAACCCTATAAATCCTATAATATGTTCAATGAAGCATAATATATTAGGTAAGTATTTCATCAACTTAGATTAGCCGTTGTTCTGCTGGGTTTCTATATCAATATGCCTAAGATGAACGATCTTATGTGAAGTTTACTCTTGCATGTATTGTACACTCGGAGATGGACCTGACTTGATGCAATAAGTACTAGAGTAAACTTGTTTATGTTGGGTTACTTTGACTACTATTTACCAAGTGAATCATTTGTCCTATCATCTGTCCACAAATCTCTCTTTCTATATTTAAGAGTATTGATCTTGTGGATGGAGTATTCGCTACTCATTTCTCTTCTCCGCTCCTGATACGACATAAACTGTACCTTCTCCTTTAAATAAATGCTACAAATGTAGCATGTAACTTCTCCTCGGTCTACCTCTTCCTCTTTTCCCCTCAACCCTACTTTCTATGATATTTTTATAAACGAGTCATGTCGTATCAGGTGACCAATATTTCTTTTTCGGTTCTCTAAGCTTTTAATAATATTTTTCTTCCACAAATATAAGCTAAAAAACCTATCGAATTAATAACCTCCTCTTTTTTGAAGTCGATTAAAAATAGACTAGGTTTGGTTGCTTTCTCTGCACAAATATTTTTACATTCACCGAATAGACATTGCTAGTTCATTATTATAATATTATGTATATTCGACTAGGTATCAAACGACAGTAGATGTTATATAAATAAATATTTATGTGGATCATGATTAAACTACGTCAATTAAGAGGCTAGTTCTTGAAATAAACCGTGTTTTTTACGAGCTAATATTTCAATTACCTTTACGATGATTCGGCGAGCGGTGATGATGTTAGAACTAAATTATTAGAAGGCAAGATAGCGGTAAATGTTTATGGCTTAATATGTACATTTGTAAGATAATTGCCGTGTGGTTCCGGCATTGATTGTGGCGCTGTCGGCTTCGTGTGAGTCTTAGAATATAAACAGTTTAAAATGGACTTCATAAGATAATATCTTAATACATTTTTTTTATAGAAATCTTGTGAGTGACGATTTTTTATTCAAAGTCGTTTATATGTACACGTACTATTATTAAAATATTTATAACAAAAACATCTAAGCTCGTATATGCATTTTGCTTTTATTTCTAGACTAACATGTAGTGTCTGATGCATGAGATGTTATTCGTCAATGTGTGACGGCCACAAACCAGTCTGAGTTATCAGCTTCACTATAAATGCTAATATTCCTCTATAGCGGCTTTAAAGGAAAGAGGTCGTAAATAAAAACATTACTCACCATAAAGCAATCAGGGCCTTGCAAACAAGATGACTCGCCGCCCGGCCGGGGTGCCGCGAACTGAAACAAATAAAACAACTAAATTAGAATAAGCTCTTTTAAAATTATTCTTATACCAACCATCTGTATGGTTAATATTATATTTATGACGCTTAAGCCTCTGTTAGGTTTTAAAATTAGCTCAAATTAGACTGTTTTTAATGTAAAATTTAATAGTCTAAAACTATGATTCGGTTGAACACAGATTACAGATGTTAGTATCGATCAACTATGGATAGATCAACTATGGATAAGAACTATTTTTAGTCGTTATTTTCTTAACTTTACAAGTAATAAAAAAGGAAAGAGACGGATAAGTTATCTCTTTCCTTTTCTACCGGTGGAACAAGTTTATTAAAAAGTAATAAATTACAACAGCCCCATATTCATTGGTAAAAATGCGTTAATTGTGACAGTTGTGTACTTATGGTGTTATATATTCGAGGGAGAGTATAATTTTGAATTAATTTGAATGTTAAATAGGTACAGGCAATTAATAAAAAGGTGTACAACATAAACAAAGAGTTATGTTAATTTATGTCGTTTTTGATGATATCATTTGTGAACCCTTTTAGTATTGTAACGATCGAATTCCTAATTAACGATTGCATTTTCATAATGGAAACATATAAAATACGTTTAATTATTCCTCAGGAGCCAAATACACTTACGTTATCTAAGAGAGGGATTACGAACGAAAAACGAAAACGAACTGCGTACAGGCACTCAGTTTAATGTATTCGATAAAGTGACAGCCTGCCTTCTGTTCAGACGGTTTTAATTGCTCCACTATTTAAAAGTCACTAGTAAAATCAGTAGCGACAATTATTATTGTGAACAAAAATTACATTGATACTTTCTAACGGTAATACCAATATTAATCGATTTAAAAGGTATTTGTTGTTGACAATAATGATTTTAGTAGATAAGGCATTGTCATGATACTAGTATCCATAATGGAAGTTCTATTAATAATCTATACTTTAACATATTATATGTAGTTAATGTTTCCGAGTTTGAGTGCATGAAAAATCTTTAAAAACACTCGTTAAATAAATACATTATTTTGTATTTTTTAATTTAATAAATTCTTCATCACTGACAGATAAAATAAAATAAAACTCCGTCATTTCTGTTGAGATTGTATGTATAAGTTAAATCGTGGGTAGTATCAAGTAACTAACATGCGCTCAGTTCTGACCGAAGCTAAGTTAGCATTAGTTACTGAAAAAACTATGACGAATGAATACGCTAACAATGATATTTTTTTTATAGCATAGGAGAGCAAACGAACAGCCGAAGCCTTACGACTATCGACGCCTATTAACATCCACACAACCAAAGGTTATACAGATGCGTGGCCCTCCTTTTCCCTATCCCTCCAATGGGCCACTGGAAACTCACAAACCGCACGAAACACGACAGCATAACTGCCACTTTACGCCAGTATTATATGAGCGAGAGATATTTAAGCAGAGCAACGGTGTTCCAGTGGGTACGGGACGGTCTAAGTGAGCCTGTGTTCGATCCGCTGTGGTTGAAATGGAATTTTTTATGTATGAAGTTCACCAACCCGCATTGGGCCAGCACAGTCAAATATGGTCACAACCCTCCTTGCCTGATTTAGAAGAAGAGGCCATGAGGCCCATGAAGCATGAACATATTATTATAAGGAGTGATACTTTTATTTTACAACATACTAGGAGTATTCTTCATCGCATCATTGCTCATTAATTTTTATATCTTTTTTATAGATAAATGTAATTTTAATGTTCTTTCCACCTGTCTGCCAATAATAACTTTACTAATTGAGGATATGATAAATAAAATGTTTATGGAGATATTTGTAGCAACTACAAACATGTATCTTTATCTCAATGTGGATGTATGAATATATAATCTTAAAACTCATAATCTATGCTTAAGGTGCTGTACATAGTCAAAATAGGATTAATTCAATAGCTATTAGACGAAAATGTATGCATTCATTTATTTTATTTATTATATAATACACTATTATAAATATAAATGGTTTATATTTATAAGCTCAAAATATTTACGAAAAAAAAATTGATATAAATAATTCATAATAATATAATATGTACTTATAATAATAATATAATATATTAATAAACATTCAATTTTACATTTTTGCAATTGTATCTCTATTAGTAGTAAACAAATCATGTTAAAAATAATAGCAGTGATGTATTAAATGATAATGGAGGCAGTAATGTTTTTTTATCGATTGAAATAAGATATAAATATATTATATTCGAACAATTCAAATAATTGGTTCATTACCTAAAATCGCGGCTTCATTTTGCTTCTCTTTCATTTCAGATGTGCGGCAGTGGCTCTTGCGACCAAAACTTTTAAGCACTTCATTTCCTTCACCCCCTCAAATAAAGTAAGTGTAAAGTTTTCTATTCACCGAGTTTTGATAATACCTGTTGTACTAATAATGTATAACGCTCTAATCTCAGAACATATCAATACCATTAGAAAATTGCGTTGAAGTTTATAATTTGCTAGAACGTTTATTGAGGAAGGGCCTTATAAAACGCATAGAAGCAGAGCGGTTACCATAACAATTACATAAATTGGTCCGCAAAGGCAAAGCCACGGAACATAACTGCACTCTACTTAAAACTGGAAAAATAAATTTAACTTACTAAAGAATAGTTATGCTGCAAGCAATAACTTAAAACTTAGAGCATGAAGTAAAGTAATAGGCCTAAGTGAGTATGACTTATAGTATCATATCATGCCAAAAATTATAGAGGCAGTTCTGCCTTTCTATTTAATAGCCAGGTAAGGTGGTTAGTAAAAAATGGCTCGCATATTATGATAAAGTATAATATGTCGTACTGAATTTAGATTCATTAAACAATATCTAATATACAGTTGACTAGACAAATGATATAAAAGTTACAAATATCGCATTTGGAGTAAAACTTTCCTATCGTTTAATATCTGCCATGAAACGTTGTGACAGTTAGGGTAACAATTGAAAACAATGGAACCATTTAAAACAATAGAAAGAAAAAAATAGTCACATCAACACCCATTTGCATCGGAGGCAAAACAAAAGTACAGTTAGGCCACTATCATTGCTAATGATGCCAATCTGTAACAGGCCATCAAACAACTCGGTCCATTATTAGATGTAATCATCGTAATTTTTCACACAATTCATTTTTTTGGATCACGAAACATGCCACAGAAGTGTTATTCCCAACGGCTAATGACAACAAAAAATCGCCTTGAGTGCTTACATGCCCTTTCTTATTACAACTATAGAGAATAATCGGCTGATCTTCAGCTATTTACGTTGAATATGCCGTTTGTTTTATTTTATCTATCAAATATTCTATTTTTTCCATTTCATACAAGAACATATCTTGTAAAGTGAAGTAAAATATCAACCCATATATTATGTCGCACTGTTGGACACGGGTCTCCTTTTCTCCAAAATCAGGCGGGGACGTGGATTTTTTGCATGTTTTTATAATTACAGGTTTATGATATCACATTTTAGAGTGATTGCACTCCGAAATAAAATGTATTCATCGCCATGATAAGACTATATGCTATAGACGCGAAGACGGAACGCCACTCCAACATAAAAATAATATATTAAATTGGTGGAATTCTCGTAAACATTAGAAAACACCATTTCAAACTTATTCCCCTTCATGGCTAATGTTCTGTAGAAACGGAAAATGCGATTTTAAAAGCTACTTAAAACAAGTACAAACATGTAGGTCTAATGCAGTTTCGAGCTGTAACGACTTTTTAACGTTACCAGTTAATAGTTATTACTTCATAACTTCTTACTGATAATGCTAATTATTACTTTACTGATAACGGAAACAACCGGCTTTAAGTTAATTTATGTGCCAATGATAATTACAATGATCATAATAATTGATAACCATTTCACTAAGAAGTCAGAAACAAACATTTAAATATTTATGCCCGTAATATTTTCACCAATCATAAGTATGCGACTTTGAAGAGTTCAAATGTGAAAGTTAAACAAAACAAAATGGACGAAACTTCGGCAACTGGAAAGGGAAGTGAGTAATGAATGAATGCGATTGAAATCAGTTGAAGTGGGCCTACATTTTAGATGCCGCCGTAGATTATTCTTTTGTTAATCAAACAATATTTATTGAATAATATTCAATTAATCTTACGTTTGACTTAAACACTACTGTGGAATTTCGAAAGTCATAAAATATACAGTTAGCATCAATTGAAATTAGATTTGATTTCCAGTACATATCCAGACTGATCCGTTTTATATATTTAGGTACTCTAAACATACATGAGTGAACTCTAAAGATTTATATTATTATCAATTATTAAAAATCAGAAATTTAGCCTAGGTTAATACTTATAATATAGGCTATAATATAGCCTTTTCAAATATAATTTGTCCACCAGCTCGTCTACACTGAGGAAGCAGGTTCTTATGCAGCCATTAATTTGTGTGAAAATATATTACATTAAAGGTGTTTAAAAACAAAACTTAATATTTATTTAAATTCTTATTTTTTTTTGTGGTCTTGGACGTATTCTTTTTTTGAACTTTAGTAATTTGAAAATCGATTTAACATAATTACCGCCAGGAATCAACACTATTATTATTTGTAATATGTTTACCGTTAGAAAAGATAACTATTTCTTTATTGACGGATGCACAACTAATAAAATTCGAAATAATTACATATGAGGTAACGAATGCGCATGCGACTAGGAAACAATTATTGTTTATGAATACGAGTCGCACTTCTAACTTACCGTCTAGAATTACGGCTTCAGAATTTATGAATCTCGTTATTACTGATACAGTTTTATTTGTATTGAATACATTAATTGGAATCCCTATACTGCCAATGAACTAAATATATTCCGACTCGATTTATCCGACTTTTTCTTTTACACAATTAGGGCCTGTTTCACAATTTCCAGTTAAGTTCCCAATAGGCTATCGGCAACATATTTGACAAATATTTGACAGATACTCCATACTCTATCTGTCAAATATGTTGCCGATAGCCTCTTGGGAACTTAACTGGAGATTGTGAAACAGGCAAATATTTGACAGATACTCCATACTCTATCTGTCAAATATGTTGCCGATAGCCTCTTGGGAACTTAACTGGAGATTGTGAAACAGGCCCTTAAAATACCAAAACCCATAACTATCTTGCAACTATAAAGTCACACGTATCTAAAAAGCACTCGGATTATAAATACCACCTGTCTTACTTATGATAAAAAATAACGTCTCAATATTTTAAAAAGTCCAAAAATAAAAATGAAGATGGTCGTAAAAAGTGGAATATGTGATAATAGTTTCTTGAAACAGCACCCTCAGTATCGGGAGATTTAAAATGTATAACACTTAACATTTTTGAAAGCCATTAAAAGTAATCGCCTAAGTCGAGCTCGGGTATAAGGAATCTAATCGATGAGCGCATACGTTTACAATCAATCCATCAATGTTCATAACCTAACTACCTATGATCTCCATTTATCATTTTGTTTGGTGAGTAGCGAGCGGTCGCTCTTGGGGGTCATACCAAAAACTAACATTGTTGAATTTAAACACGTTTCAATTTGATCTTCACTTGAGATAACCTTGAAGAACTTAAGGTGATTAAATTTTGGCTACTGCATAAACCTTGAATAGTCTGAATTTAGAAGATTTTCACTTACTGTTTTCTTATATTATTCTTATTCTTTGACGACCTCTGTGGCTCAGTGGTTAGCGCGTTGGCGCACAAGCCGGAGGTAGCGGGTTCAAATCTCGCCAGGGAACACAAAGAGTTTCTGTGTTCCTAGGTCATGGATGTGTATTAAATTTGTGTATTACATAATAATAATCTTAAATATAAGTATTAATATAAAAAGTACTAAATATATGTATTTCCGTTGTCTGGTTACCGTAACACAAGTCTCTTCGAGAACTAAGCACGGGACCAGATTGACGTAGTGTAAAAGCGTCCATAGATATTATTATGTTTAAGCAAATTTCACTCATTATAATTAAACAAAACGGATTCTATCGCGGTTTATTAAGTTTTTTACAAGCCCGACGTTTCGGATACTTTACAGCAACCATGGTCACGGGAGGACTGATAAATCTTATGATAAATCTGAGGATTTTCACTAATAAATCTTATCAATTGAGAAAACGACGATTGATATTACTTCCTTTCATGCATGCATTGCAAAACTTCCAGCTCTTCGTGTTATCATCATTTTGCCTCCCGTCGTTTCGTTTGCATTCAGCCTTTATCCGTCCATTGTTGAACATAGGCCTCCCTCAATGAACGCCATTTGCCTTATTCCAACTATATTTTGGGGTCGACTTCCAGTACTAAATACTAGTTTGTTTTTAGAGCACTTGATAAAAAAACAAAGCCATAATAAATATCTGACTTGCTAGTTATCGCAGGTAGTATTTTTAACTTAAAAACTTTTGCTGGTATTAATCAAAACACTTATACAACAAATGAATTGGGTAAAATGCCAAGAAATTCGTAACCAGTTGGCAGTGTATTCAAAGTGCACTTAAATATCGCAAGGTTATGTGGTTATTAAATTTTACGGTATAATAATATTTATGTACGCTTGTACAAAAATTTCATGTACAGATTACTATGGGTATTCCTTATTTTTTATCTTCATAATTTTATGGTCTTTCTAAAACTAAAAGGATTGATGTATTATAATAAATGTATTGTATAATTTCGTATTGAATTTACTGATATTTATAATATAAATATATTTATAATTTAAATATTTATAATATCATACTAGACAATACGATAATATCACCATCATTACACAGACACTATCATAGAACAAGACTACTCTGAATTCTTTCTTATTTTAACAAAAACCGATAAATTATTAATAGAACTGTAATTGTATTGTATAAAATGTATTATAAGGTTGTTTTATTTAATTTATATGGACTGAACCATTCAAAACGTGGTTTGCTCCTGTAAAATATAATTTTAATAACATTAAGGCATAAAATATTAAATCCCCTAAAGACGTGAAACATAGCTTAAGGAAGGCAAAGAAAAGAAAAAGAAGTGTAATTTTCTTGAGAGAGCAACCGCGTCTAGACCGGAACAAAAAAGTTAAAATGCGAAGTTATGGAAATACTTTATATCCTACAGCACCTACAGTCTATAGTTATACGAAACGAAACAAAATAAATAATAAAGGCAAAATTATAAGCAGAGATGAACGGAATAAATTATAAGAAAATAAGAACAATAACAGATATTAAAGTAATTATATGATATAACTAAACTAAAATTGATTACGTCTATTTAGATGATGTTGTACTTGTTATGAGTTTCAATGTTTAGTAATAAATATATTTAAAAAAAATGAATAAAAAAATGTTAAGAGTGCAATTTTTTGAAAACATGTTTCATTTGAAATGTAGATAAATTGAGTTCCAATATGAGAGTGACGTGTCTCAAGACAAAACCCTCTGTAGAAGATTAACAATTTTTCATTTCAAACAAGAATAAAAATAAGTACCAAACTATTAAGATCACCCGACAATTAACCGATCAAAAGTCGTCATTAACGAAATTACTAGTTATCAAACTGATACCAATGAAATAGTAGATTGATATCAAACTGTTTACGCATGTAAGTATTTTTTTTTTAAATTGGTATAATATTGTGTTGAGTGCATAAAAATCTATTTAAATGATCAAATTTATGACCAATTAAATGTGTAAATGGGATAACAAGACGTATTCTCTGATTACAATGTCAGCCGGACGCGATGAGAATTAGGATAACAGTATTATAATAATCTGAATTTAAATATAATGATAATTCACTTCCCTATTTTAAGCACGTATTGTTATACACTTATAATAAGAGGTATTCGAAAGTGATAATTGGAAACTTATAAATAATTTATGACGAAAATAATTTTTACCTTAATGCCTAATTATTATCAATAATTATTCACTATTATATTATACGTTTTTAATGTTACTACATCGCTTAATATAATCTGGGTATAATATAAAAATTAAGATCATATTAAACAGCATTAAAATGTAGGGTAAGTGTACTTAAAAATTATCTAATTTCTAGTATCAAAATAAATTATAGTATTCGAAGTTCGTATGATTATTTACTCTACATATTTACATATTGTATCGTGTATTTTAAAAAGTATCCTAAATATAAGATAATAGAATACATTTTGTAAAGCTTAAATTATAATATAAATCGAAAGTAGTAGATATCTTTTCTTGCGTATCTCCAGTACAGCAGATAGCGAGCGTATGCTTGTACCGAACGTTATTTTATTTGATCAGTTGAAGGTAAACTCTATTACGGGACCGTTTTTAGAAGTAGAAATTCAATTTCAACTCCCACTGTGTTCTTAATAGAAACTAGGTTATTGGATATGTAGATACAAAAATAATATAAGTCGAATACATGTTAGTTTGTGGATTTATGTCTATTTGCTTACTTTCTATAATTATGTAGTTTTGAGATATATTATGCTGATTGTTTTTCATAGTTTATCCGTATTATCAGGTTTTATCCGTTCACTACAAAACATAGGCCTTCATCAATGAACGCCAAGACGTCCGATCCATTGTTTCTTTGAGACCGTCATCTCACCTTGTATTGGCCGTCCAGCACTTCGCCTACCTATAATAAAAGTATTCCCTCAAATGGACTATAAGCTTTTTACAGTTATTTAACATAAAATTACGTCAAACACGATTTGGGAGTAATATTCCTAGGCTTTTGCTGACTTGAAAGTAAATAGGCTAAATGTAACAAAATAATAATTACGTTTGCAAAAAATGTGTATATATTGATTTAATAATATAAAATAATAACAAACATAACCTTTTATTCACCTAGCTCTCTATAAATATGAATAGTTTCAAATATTATATTATACATGTAACAAGTAAAATTAGAAGCAGTGCATTCTTACATCTGATGTCCTTGTTAATGATTATCAATAAATGTTTTTTTCATGTTATATAAGTACCTAAATGTCATGGACTATATTACTATTTTATTATGATAGGTAGATAGGTGCAAAATATAAATTACCATGAAAATAAAGGTGGTATTGAGAGTTTTCCAATTATTGTATAGAAGTCATTCAAATGAGTTCACAATAAAATGTATAAAATACTAGGAACAACTATTAAAGAGGGAATTATTCCGTTTGTAATCGTCTGGCGATAAAAGTTTTAATATAAGAGTACGTATTTACTGCTTCTGGCTCCTCCCCGCTTGTTTCAGTGTCATAAATATATTTTGAAAAAAAAAAACGTGTAGCGAGTGTCAACAAGAATACGCGTTAATGAAAGATATGTCCCAGTTGGCAATAAAAGATTGCATCGACATCATTAGGCCGCTGCGATGATATGAATTTTTCATGAAATATGGACTCGGATCGGTTTATTGCCACGATACAAGGCATGTGTTCCATCGATTCTTTCACCTTTTTGCCTCGACTTACAATTTTATCTCGCAAACAACTATAAAGTGTCGTTTATCGATGAATTCTTTAGAATATATACGATATCCGTTCTTATAAGCCCATTTACGTCTCGGTATAAAGTTTTAACTAAGTTACCTAAATATGGCTTTTAATGTTAACCCAAGCGAAGTTATGGACCATTTACTTACGGGCGCACCCTGCCAATTTTCTCTATTAAGTTTTTTTTTACCCATTCCGATTTAAGATGGTATATAATTACACGACTATCCCTAAGCTATTTTTAAATTGACCGCGGAGGTCTAAAAGTCTAGTTTTATTATAAAAGGATAATAGATATGCGCCGTGATCGATAATAGTATGATTGGCATCCTCATAAATTACATTGAAGTTTTTATGAGAGTTATCAAAATAATTACATATGGTAATAAACATCGATAAACGATAGCATTAATACAAGAACACGTCCCTTCTTTTTATTAAAATGGTAGCTTATTTTGTATGAAACAACCGTGTCGAAACATTTCGATCGATTACTTTCAATGAGTAAGATACTGTAAGTTTTAAAACGCTTTAAGTAGGATCCAGTTTCGTACGGAAACAAAGGAAGGAATTTATTGAAAATGCTTTTGAAATTTAATATACAAATGTGTACATGTCACAATATAAGTAGAAATTTAGAAACGTATAATTCAAACGCACAATCAAGGACTAAATTACAGCTTTATTCAGCGTCCCACACGTACTCGCGACACTTTCCTCGCTGTATGTAGGTGCCCCGGCATATACCATCGCGACATTGTGCCGGCGGCCGCATATAAATGCGCTAAGAGCAAATAAAACGGTGCTATAATTTCAAATCATACGGACAGAGAATGGGTGTGGACGGCGCTCTCATTGTGTGGAAATGATGTAACCACTATTAAAAGTGTGGGTTGTATCCCTTGAATATTTCTTGCAACGAAGACGTCGTAAGGTCATATCGGTATTTTATATCTCACCGGAGACAATAGCACAGCGTTTCCAATAAGAAAACTGGATCTGTTAAGTAGTTATGGAGTCGCATTTCAAAATCAACGTCAGACTACCGATACAGTTCATAACGCGATTTAATATCGAGTGTTATTGTAGACATTTTCTGGTATTATCTTTAACGACGCGCTATTGCTTCGTGCTAATACATATTCAATAAGATTACATCTATAAACAACTATCGGTGCGGCTTCGCCCGCGTATTCTCCCAGAGGGGTAGTCTAGTTGTCACCGAGGCCAGTTTGTCACTGAGAATATGATCTTGTTGCCTACAGATCCAGGAACCTCCAAAAGCGGCTGAAGACGCGTTGCTGGTACGTCGGGTGCCCTATCCAAGGACCCACGAAGGTCATTTTTCATGTCGCTGGGAAATCATTAATTAATGTATCCAGGTTACATTCAGTAATGATTGACATGAAAAATAACCTTTGTTCATCAGGGAACGGATACAGAAAGATGATGATAATTGTCACAAAACATAGTTTTTAGTATTGCTTGATACTGTTTTCGATTATAGTATAAAATATATCATGTTTAAGTGCTTTAACATTTTTTCGATTTAAAACTTATAAGTGTCGTTTCACTCACTGTTACTTATAATCAACTTTGATTCAACACTTATAAGTGCTTATAGCAATTTTAAAGTAATAGAATATTTATAATAGAACGGAATAGCAAAACAGATAGATGGTTATTTTTAAATTATGCAAAAATAGCATCGATTCGCAGTAGGGGAAACAATAAACGACGAACTCAGAAAACACCTCGAAAAGGTTTTAAGAATACTTCGGTCTCACCACAAGCCAACTCGCGTCTCATAAATTTAAACACCTAATGCAATAAAATTGGCATTTATAGGTCATTAAATGTTTTCAAAGAAAAATAAGAATTCAATTTAAGAACATAATATTATATTATAACATATAAGAATTATATCATGACTGTAAATCATTTTTATATAATAACCGCTCCCACGTTTTATTGCTAAAAAGTAGTCTTACTATTTTTTATAATAATCACAAGTATCATATTACTATTTATGTTATTGATATTATACCCAAATATGTCGTGGCTTGTCTATGGGTGATCGGTATATTTAGATTTACGATTCTTAGCGAGGTTTAGAAATATTGTAATTTTTTATAATAGAAATCGGATATGAAGATCGGTATATTATATATCTTTGACCTATACATTTTATGATTTAGTGGGGGTCCTGTGGAAACCTTCGACGTAGGCGCAGATTCTACAAACCCTAGCGGTGTTCTCCTCGTCGTCTGATCAGCCTAATAAGAGCTGTGGACGCTCGCGGGGCCTCAACGGCGTGACATTCGGTATAGTCCTCTGGAGGCAGAGAGTGGGATCCCCTCTATCCTCGTGCTCCCTTTCCTGTTTCACATTCTCCTTCTGTGACATCACTAGCTTGCAAAAGAAGAGGATCGCCTGTCTGGCTCTGACTAAGGGTCATCGCTTGGGTAACTACAGGAAGCGACAGCTCCGCACCAACGACAGCAATGTGGGACGACCTAGCCTCCTCTCAACCTTGGCACTCCGATTGAGATTACCCTATATCCAGGCATTTAGGCATATATCAACCGTTCTTTTGATAAGCTAATTCTTAAACCTGTTTATTAGCAATCAAATGTAACAAACTTAAAAGAAATAAAATTGTAGATAAAATTACTAATATTGTTATTGATCCTTCATGATCATCATTGTAACAATCCCATCATCAATCGTCATTTAAATATATTCCTGGAAGATACTGGAGGCTGACCAAATGAGATCAAGTAACGTGTGGGTGTTTACGATACACAAACAAGAAAAAGGCTATACCGAGTAGCCTCGTAATAACAAAAGACTATAAAGTGAGCTGGCAACATACTGTATACATTAGCTGACTTAATAAGACTTGGGTGTTGTTAAACTTTTTTTTGTAACTTGAATTTAAACAAAAGTGGAATTCATTGAACTTATTTTTCTCGCACAAACGGATTTAATTTATAAAAAGGCATAAAGAAATAATTAAACGAGTCAGCTAAGACTTTATAGTTATGAATACAAAATACTGAAAATTATAAGCATATTTTAAAAGTTGTATTTATACAATTCATAATCAAACTTCCCAAAGTAATTAAGTTTTGAATTGCGTCTCGAGTATTTTTTAGTAAATATTTTCTAACTTATTCATCAAAGTTGAAGGACAGATTTCTCGTTGAGGATTAATTTCCTCTGTCCCTCTCGGACCTACACGCTGTCCAATAAGCCTGTTTCACTTTATCTGATCTCGTCAGTTTTTGTAAGTCTCAGAAGTTCTTTGGAGCATGCGACAGATGTGCGCATGGCTGCGGTCCCTAACGAAGCGTATTCCGATTGGGATAATCAATCAAATCTTTGATTGTTTGACCGGCGGATCTCTGATTTTGAATGTTATGTTGGCGATCGTATGGTGTATATTATGTTCATGGATAAAGGTATAATCTATCATTATCATCATCAGGCAATAGTGAGACGTCAAGTGAAGTGAGTTTGAATTCCTTCTTCAAAATATGTATATAGGAAGCTGAGCAATATGCAGACAAACATAAAGCTTAATAGATCCTGCCAAGGCCAAATGTCAGTCAAAGCGACAGCCGATAAAAGCGATAACATTACTTATTTCAATATTTAATTGGTACAAAAAAATTTAAATTTCACGTTGTCATAATATCATCCTATAAGATCGTCCCCTCCCTAAATGTGCAAAGCCCGGCTAGTTATCAATTCAAATATAGATATCATTACAATATGTACTATGTAAACTATTTATTCTAATGTTTCATATAAGAAACTTTAAAACCCGTATCTGTGCCCTGGAAGACAAATAAATCAGATCTAAAAAAAGATCTATAGCATAATATTATACATAAACATTCACAGCTATAAAAATAGTATACAATAAATCTTCCAGATATCATAATATCATTTATCTTAATCCTGAAGCTGACACCTAAAGCGAGAGAAAGTACTAGACCCGTACCGACAATTCTGATATCAAACGCAGCATCGAAATCCTTATCTTCGTGTCAGTCTGGATATTAGTTTATCTGCTGTGGAATCACAAACTGCCCAGCGAGGTTTTATAACCGTTTTACTGTTAACCAATGGCACTTCAACTGTAGGAACGCATTAGATAGATTAATAATATGAATAAATAAAAATTAAATTATGTGTTTCAAAAATTATTAATTAGAAAAAGCGCATTGATTAATATGTTAGAACTTTTCACGGACTTTATTACGTGTGTCTTATTATGAGAGCTTACGGCTTGTGTCATGATAGGACGAAATCTAGTTTTACTTATGGTTGTTGTAATGTATCATCATCATCATCATCATCATCAGCCTTTATCCGTCCACTGCTGAACATAGGCCTCCCTCAATGAACGCCAAGACGACCGAGCCCTTGCTACTCGCATCCAACGCGGACCTGCCACTGCACGGAGATCGTCTTCCCATCTGGTTAATGGCCGACCAACACTTCGTTTACCTAAACGCGGCCTCCACTCTTGAACCTTAATAACCTTGTAATATATGACTCAAAACATTAATATTTATTGTTTTCTAATGTTCACGTGAATTTCACTCGGGAAAAATGACTCTACCTCTCGCAACTATTATGTAGACAAAGGAATATCTCATCACAGATATCGATCACGGCTTCACAGGAGTAGTACTCACCGATGAGAACGAGTGGTAAGCACATCAGCATACCAACCTGTGGCTGTAAGCCATATTTATAAGTGTCAAACTATTACGAATTTTATCGCGGTTTATTTAGTTTTTATAAGCCCGACGTTTCGGATACTTTACAACAACCATGGTTTACATAAACCGCGATGAAATCCGTAAAATTTGTTTCATTATAATGAGTGAACGCGTAAATATAAGAAAACAATAAGTGTGAAACTAGTTTTGAACTTAAAATAATACTCTAAACATTTGATACTTAGTATAAAGAAAGTTTATATTTTACTCCGAAGCCTGCCAATTAGTAATAGTAGTATGGAATGGAATATTCTTACGCAAACACCATATAACAAGGAATATAATTTACATCAGTGTAATCACGATGCGGGCTTAAAGGAAATGTGTAGAATGCAGCCTCGATACGAAAACCGTTACCAATGATATCGACACAATACGATATCTACATTCAACACAACAGGGATTTTTGGAGTTTACTCCTTAAGAATCGATTTTCATATATAAGGCGCCCGGTATGAGAAAAATCCGAGGGGTAAAACCAACTGAACTAACGAAAAAGTGTCACGTTTTTGGTGCGCACCTTTAGTGCGCAACTTTCTAATTTAGCTGTGAGTGTATTGAGACGTACATAGGGTATGCTGTATAGGCGACTATACCTATATACTATATGTTATTGGGCTTGTTTGTTTCTATTAGTGTCGATGTATTTATATTGCTATTTTTTTTTTTTTGTTATAAATATCAATAATTAACATTGTAATTGTGAAGTTATTTTTGCGTATGGTTAGATACTCGTACTTGAGGAGTAAACTCCAGTCGTGCGTCGGAGCTGACACACACACATTTTTTATTTATATATATATATATATATATATATATATATATATATATATATATATATATATAAGTAGTAAGTATAGTAATTAAACAAACGTGCATTTACATCTGACTGTTGCCTAGCAACTCGCCACAGATCATATACAAACTGTATACATACATAACAATTTTTGTATGGTAAAATACACAGATATATAAATAAAGACAGATGGAGCATGCCAAACACGCGAGTGACGCCACCAAAACGCATACAAATTCAAAAATGCGCTCAAATGCTTGACATAGCTTTGTATTATAAACGTCTATTAGATTGTATTCGCTTTGGTGGCGTCACTCGTGTATTCGGCATGCTCCTTAATAAACTCCATCTTTATTTCTAAATCTGTGGTGAAATGTATCAAACCATTTCAACATTATGGAAATCAAGACTTATAACTGATTAAATAGTATAAGCTTCATTAGTACACAATATTATAAGCATTGTGTAAAATTTGTTTCTAATAATATATTGACCATCATAAATTGTTAACATATGATATTTTTTAAACACAAATCATACAATTGGATTCGTTTCAAAGGTACTTAATGCAAAACATTTTTTTTTGACAAAAAGAATAGAGTGAACTAATTAAAGACATGTAAGATATTAAGATGATTATTATTACTAAAACTATACAAGCTACCATTGGAGTATAATGTAATTGCAGTGTCTTCGACTTTTATGAGAATATAAAATAAGATGGAGTCATTATTTTGTCAACACTTCTAAAATCTTTTGCCATGACCTAGTTAAAATTTGTGGCCTACTAAAAGTCGCCCAGCCGGCGTTTCTATATAGAACAAAATATTTCTAGCAACATAATAATCTCATAAAATTGAAATTTAGTACATAGATTGAAAATGGTTACATAAAAGCTAAGTATATTAATTTTTGATAGAATACAGGCAGTATGTAGAGAATCGAGTTAAATAGGTGATTGCAATTTACTGCTCACTATTTTTGAGTACAATCTTGTATCACCAAAAATTAGAGGATAACTCAAAAATCATCATCATCATCATCAGCCTGCATCTGTCCACTGACGAACTTTGACCTCTCTCAATGAACGTCAAGACGACCGAACCCTTATCACTCGCATCCAACACTTGTCTTATATTGGATAACACTATGCGCATACTTTTTATTTACAATTGAGGAACATAAATTATTACATCTTGCGAAGTCTGGATGTTAAGTAGTTTAAGTTGAACTTGACAGCAGGAGCTTGTTCATAATTTGGGTACTAGATTGAAGATTCACAGGTTGCTGAGCGTTGTCCCTCGTAAGCCTAAATTTTATTGGGATTACGAGACGGCTTTTCAATGGGTAAAATACAAATTCTCCTCCCATGATTTTTTTTTTTTTTATATATAGAAATATAGAAATGGCGACCTTTGAATGTTCCGCGGTCACTAATAAAGGTTAAATATTAGGAATAGTGCATTCTAACCGTATATATATAAATAATTCTACAGCATAGCTGCCACATGACGCTCGTATTATAAGGGAGAGGTACCCGATTGTGCCGCCCAATTTGGCCGCAATGCAGCGAAAGAAACCTGATATTACAACTTTCATCATCATCATCATCAGCCTCTATCCATCCACTGCTGAACATAGACCTCTTCCAATGAACGCCACCGATAATAATACTAAAAGTTCCAATATAGTCTATATTACTCGCTGTTTTAAATTATAATACTTTGCATTTGTAACATTTTTTTTTAAATAAATCAGTGCTTTAGGTTTAACAAATAAACAAATACTCAAATTTATTATATCACTAAGGATAGCTCTAATATTTTCGGCTACTTTTAGTCCACCGCCGTCGTTACTAAGTAAGTCACTATTAAGCTAAATGGTCTCTTAATGTCCAGGTTACTAAGATAAACGTACACCCTGTGTTGCCAGCGAAGGCGTAAAGACGACATCGAAATGGTTATGTTTCGCTATGTATCTGATTTAAGCTGTGACACGTCGTTTATTTTGCTTACAGTTTCTTGAAAGCTAGATGCGATCGATTTATATCTTTTTGCTTGTTTCTCGGTAAACTTACTTTGCAATTGGTTCTGCATTTATAGACTACTAGCTGTTACCCGCAGCTTCGCCTGCGTTAACTAAGATTTACAACGGGATCTTAGTACGCAAAATAAGTAACTTTTCTGTTTGATTTTTTACACGTTGTGTCCGAAAAACCCAAATATCTTACGGAACCCTATTTTTTATCAGAATAAAATTTAGCCTATGTTACTCGTGGATAATGTAGCTTTTGAATGGTCCCCATCATGGTTCAGGCCTTGTCGTGGCGGTGGGGCACAGTAGCCCAGGGTGACCCAAACACCTTGGGTGAAGCGAATTGAGCCGAGGGGGCTCTTTGTACCCCTCTTATAAGAAGAGGGGACAAAAGAGCAGGGGGCAAGGGGTGAGGATGGGAACCTCACCTCATTGTACTGTCCAGACGTTGGGAGTGGTTGTTCCGTGGTGCGGGGCAACCGCTCGGTGGAGGTGGCGTCTGTCCCCTGAGGGACTGACTAGCCGTCGAGGTGCCCTGTTGCTTGTAGATCCGGGGCACCTCACCAAAGGCGGCATTGGTGGCACTCGCCGGGTTTTAGTGGGTAGAGCTGCGTCCACTTACCATCTTTCGGGCGCAGCGAGTCCCACATATCCGCCTGGGGAGACCCACTCCCCAGCGGTATGCGTCAGTGCATTTCCCGGCGTAAAAGAAAAAAAAAAAAAAAAGCTTTTGAATGGTGAAAGAAATCGGTCCAGTACTTTTTGAGCCTATTCATTACAACCAAACAAACAAACAAAGTTTTCCTCTTTATAATATTAGTGTAGAAATACGTGCATATTTTAATACCACTGACACTATTGTACATTTTACTGTTAGTTCTATTAATAGAGGGTCATTAAATAATGCCCTTAAAAACCAGTAGGTACCCAATTCAGTTTTTCGTTCTCAATTTTTTTAGTTTCTTCTTATAAAATGCTATACAGATAAAAATAATATAAATATGATATTGATTAATAAAGTATTCTGTTATCTCATACTAAAGTATACCGTCTATCTGAGATAATATGTTAGAAGAGGCAGCTAATGGACAGTATAATAAATGTTTATTTTTAAGTTGCACATAGATGTTATTATTATAATGAGACATTTTTTATGTATTTTATCGCGGTTTTAAGTTGTTTACATAGCTGACGCTTCGGGTACTTTCTATCTTTTTTTTTTCGAAATGTCTAGACTTTTAGGCCAGATGGCCTTTAAGCTCAATCGGTAGGTAGGTGAGCAGATGGCTCACCTAGTAAAAATACTTTATAGCAACCATCTCCAAATGTTACTAAGTTATTCGAAATTACTCTATGAAACATTTTAATGAAGGTAAACTAAAATAAACTTATGTGTATATAATGAACTATATAGGTATATATAAATACGTACAATAATACGTAGTAAGTCTTGATTTTCTCTTTGTCCAATAAAGTTCCTTTTGTCGTCGTAACCAAACACGCAAGAATTTAGAAATCTGACTGTAAAATTACCACGTAAGCTTAGACCTTTAAGCTTTCATATTATTAGATCTGTAATACGAAGCAGTCATCAATGAAATTAACGTCTAGGGCTTATTAAGTACAGCTACTCAGTTGTAAACTGTTTCATGCTTCGAGAGCTATTCAATACACCTTATTTGCTATTTCCGTTATAACACAGGCCTATGCCCCGATCTATAACGAACAATCATATTAGTAATACAGTTGCAATCGATTTTACAGTTTTGTATCACTTCCTAGAGAATGTTCTAGATTGTAAACACATTTCAAAATGAATTATCAGATAAATGACAAAAAAATTATAGCATAATATACATTTAGTTTTCCCAAACTTAGCACGGAACCAGATTGACGTGGTGTAAAAGCGTTCATAGATTACTTATAACGCCAGTTAATTTAGATTTATGAAATTGACTTAGGGCCTGTTTCACAATCTCATTCAATCATCAAATTTCACAATCTCCAGATATGTTCCGAATAGGCTATCGGCAACATATTTGACAGATACTTGACAGATACTCCATACTCTATCTGTCAAATATGTTGCCGATAGCCTATTGGGAACTTATCTGGAGATTGTGAAACAGGCCCTTATAGTAGGTTTTTTTTATAATGAAATAACTTTTACGAATTTTATTGCGGTTTATTATTTTTTTCACTTACCTCACGTTTCGGATACTTTGCAACAATCATGGTCATATGAGTCCCATCGTTATGATAATGTGTGAAATTCCAGAAAACATTAGTAAGTAAAAAAAAAACAATTATTAAAAAATAAATATACTTACCTCTACTTTGTAGATAAGTAGGTACCTACTTTCTATCATAAACTACAAAATATATATACATGTTTGTTACATAAAAACAAACTGGCATGTTATAAATATTATAGATAATCATTTTCCCTAGGGCAATGTTTTCAAAAAACAATCCGAAACATTAATTTTATAGGAGCGTTTACGAGCACGGCGGGCTTAATTTTATCACAGCAATATTTCAAAAGTATAAAATAAGAAGAGCAATTAAAAGGTTCGTTGGAGAACAGGGCCGCATTCTTACAAATATTTATATAGGCATGAACAAACAGTAGCGTTAAAAGCAAAGACATACGCTTAGTCCAAGACAAACAGACTGAAAGAATTACACGAGCGAGACAGGCGTATAGCGTCGATGTGTGTTACACGCTCCAATCTTTTCCTATTTCGAATAAAAAAATATTGATTAATTCAAAGTTTATTTTGATTTAGCTATGCATAAAAACCGCTTATGAAATAAAGCATTACTGATTTTTTTATAGTTTCTCAATTACACTCATGGACACGATGGGCACTTTTACACCACGTCAATCTTGTCCCGTGGTAAATTTCCGAAGAACTTGTGTTACGGGCACTAGACAAAGGAAATTCATATATTTAATACCTTTATATTAATACTTATACATTATATAATTTTATACACACAGTATATATACATACATACTTTATATACAGTATATATATTTCAGATTCTTGTTACATAATACACATCCATGACCCAGGAATATAGAAATATTTTGTTCCCTGGCGGGATACGAACCAGCTACCTCCGGCTTGAGTGCCAACGCGTTAATCAATGAGCCACAGAGGTCGTCAAATTCATTATTCATTATGATTTCTCTAGTGTCTATGCATAGTGACTTTTGATCTTCCTGCGAATGGCGTGAGCCAATCGCGAAAGTGTTTCTTACAGAACATTAGAGCAAAACATAACTGAAGCAATCTCGCTTTAAGGCTTTAGTATAGGTTTAAGGCGAAGCACTGCAGCTTAAAATGTAAATGACTTGCTTAGAAGTCAAAAGGATTAGGGTGTAATCTGCATATGTATGATATCGTAGAGCAATGTTAGCGTAATAGACTCGCGTTCATTACAACTTTAATATACTTTAATATTGGTTTATCAAACCTGTTATGTACCATTTTATTTGAATTTATTATACTCTATAATCAACAAGTGACTATGAACTAGCGAGCTATGAGCCGACCGTGAAGTAACAAGTATGGACTCAGTTGTTAATTAATAAATGAGCTTTTCTAAATTTTTTATAGCGGTGAAAGAAATAGGTTTCGAGGTAACGTTTTACTGTATTAACCCAGTAGTTTAAAATGGCTGATTAGTTAGATTAGACCTAGAATTTTCATAAAGCTGTTAGTCGCAAGTTTTCGAGCTTAAACTTGTTAGTCCAGGAACCTTAACCTTGGTAAGCAGAATACATTGAAAATGCATTTTCCGACGTCAACAAAAAAATACGTCCAGCTTAGGATGGTGAAAGGTTGATAATCATTTCGATTAAATTTCATTAAATTAGATGTTATACTTTTGCTTATTCCGTATTTAAACCAGGGCAAAAGGTTACAATCCCATTATAAACAATAATAAAATAAACAATAAAATCCCATCAAGTTGTATAATAAAACAAGTTTTATTACAACTGTTGCTTGTATTCATTGGTATAAAATATAAAAGTGGGTGTGTTTTACGTCGTACTTCAGTTCTAGAGCTAATTGTAATGACCGTTCCTTGACTTATGAACGCCTACAAAGGAGAACTGCATATAGCGCTCATCCAATTATGACAACTAATGGTAAACATGTTAATAAATAAAGACATGTAATTTGTATAATATGAATTTCAATATGTAAGCAGTTGAACAATATCTAAAGGAAAGGATCTAAGCTTAAATCTGTTTGCAAGATACTCTACTAAGAAGAAATTTCCTTTCCCCACCATGGTTTAGGCCTTGTCGTGGCGGTGCGCCCAGTAGCCCAGGGTGACCCCTACACTTTGGGCGAAGCGAATTCAAGAATCAAATCAAATCAAAAATATCTTTATTACGTAGGTACAAATTGTACACTTGAAATAAGTCAAAACATAAGTAGTCAATAAGTAGTAATAAAAAAAAATTGAGCCGAGGGGGCTCTTTATACCCCTCTTTAAAGAAGAGGGTACAAAAGAGCAGGCAGCAAGGGGCGAGGACGGGAACCTCGCGTCATTGTACTGTCCCGACGTTGGGAGGGGTTGTTCTGTGGTGCGGGGCAACCCTTCTGTGGTGGCATCGGTCCCGTGAGGAACTGACTAGCCGTCAAGGTGCTCTGTTGCTTGTAGATCCGGGGCACCTCACCAAAGGCGACATTGTTGTCACTTGCCGGGTTTTAGTGGGGAGAGCTGCATGCGGGATGCCTAAGCGCATTTCCAGGCGTTAAAGAAAATAAAAAAAAGATAATTCCCTTGTTAATTTGTATAGTATGAAGGACGAGAGCGAGAGATTTTATAACGCAATATTTAGTCTGTGTAATGTCACTTCAATGTAAGCAAAGGAATTTCTAAGAAAATTCGGTGCACACTCAACCTGTGTAATCAAAAGACTTTTTGAACTAGAGAGTTCTAGCGTAAGCGTCGAAAACGAATAAAAATACCAAGTTAAACATTTCGATGCAGTCTTTCATTATGCGACGAAAATGTGTTTCTTACTTTCACGAAAATGTCGGAGTTTCAGTTCGGAATTACAGCTTGTTTTTATAGTTTTAATTATTGTCTGTCATCAGCCTCGACCTATTTTGCTTTTGAAATGTAAATACTGAGACTGTAAATCCTTCTAAACATTAATCCTTTAAATTCTCTTAATCATTATCAGCTTCATAAAATGCTAGTGTTAAACTAACGTTCGGTCAATGTATTTTTAAGTTTTAATTTATTTTAAAATCAGCACTGCCCTATCTTGCTCTATGTATGTAATTAAGCAAAATAGAGCTTCCTCTTAATGTTTATGAAACAGATGCATATTTTATATAGATATTATATCTACTACAACTTATTTCTGTACTCAACAGGTATATGCAAATTGTAAAACAAGAAACAGAAATTGCATTGTAAAAAATTTCCCTAGGTAAATTTTAAACTATTTTATATATTAAAATTTACATTTATTGCCGATATTAAGCTTTATGTATGACTAGAAGCGGCCCACGGTTTCACCCATTCCCGTGGGAGTACAGGGATAAATTATAGCCTATGTGTTATTCTGATATATAAGCTATATTATTGTAAAGTTTCATTAAAATTCATTCAGTAGTTTTTACGTTAAAGAGTAACAAACATCCACACTTACAAACTTTCACGTTTATAATATTAGTAAGATAATATTAATTTGTATCTATCAGTATACTATATATATATACAAGGCAATCAGAAGCCAAACATATCTTGATTGTTTCAAGCGTTTCTATTGGATCTATTATCTACTCGTAAATGTATATTTAGTACCAATCAAGTTAGTGCTAATCTTTCCCTAACAACTATTGAGTGCATCTAACAAAGCCATTACTGAGATAAAATTATAACGTTAATATCAGAGACGTGAAGTTGATGAGGAAGCTTCGGTGTATTAATTATATGTTCTTAACTCGATACTCATATTCTGCACTAATCACCTACTCGAAAACATCGAGTGTGTTATCGAGTTGATCTGATAGATAATTAAGTGCATATAGTAATTAGAATAAACCTTTTTTATTTAAGCTAAATAGATGAACATATAAAGTTACGTTACGTTAGTAATTAAGGTACAGGTAATGTCGTATCAAGAGGTGAAGGTTTTGGCGGAAAGGAGGAATGAGTGGCGAATACTCCACCGACAAGATCAAAGCTCTTAAATAGAGAGAGAGAGAGAGAGAGAGAGAGAGAGAGAGAGAGAGAGATGAGAAGTCGGTGGCTAAGTAATAACAGTAGAGGCGATTCATCAAGTTAAGCTATGCTTGCCGGGCTTGGTCCGTGGATGGCTGACCGTCTTTGATCTTTACACTCTTCCGAGCCTCAGAAAGCACGTTAGGTCGTCGGTCCGTAGTAAGACCTAAGTAAGTTAGTAAGAAGCTGGATTGTAGAGGTCAGATAAGCAGTCGTTCCATCTAAAATACTCGTAATCAGGTGAATCTGAAAACTTACCCATACATCGCTGTGAAAAGGCTAGGCAGAAAAAAACTTAGCTAAGTAGACGCAGAAACTATTGGTCAAAAGGCTCCTTAGCTGATGCTACTGCAGCATTTCTATTAAGTGAGAAGTTTTCAAATATCTAAATCTGAAATATTGTTATCTGACAAAACTGTCGCAAGGGCTAAGTAAATGCTTTGAATTTAGACAGTATAAAGTTATATTATTGTTGTGTACTAGCACTTGCCAGCGACTTTGTCTGCCCAGGATTAGATTTTGGATAATCCACACAACATATTCTTTAAAAATTACGACCTACGTATAAGCTTTATTTTTCTGGAGTTTCATTAAAATCGATTCGTAATCGTGTGAAAAAGGAACACACATCCATACATACAAAGTTTCGCATTTAGGAACCGGACGTTTTGGCGTTTATTAAAAGAGGACAATTTTCAGCATTGGACAGGTAAATGATAGAGGCTGATGATGATGATGATAATGAGGTACCATTACCCAAAAATGATACAGCAGAGGTTTATGTTATAAATCTGAATGATCAATATGACGACAAAAATCATGCATCAATATAAAGTATGCAAAATTATGTATACAGAGTGTTTTTAAATGACAAAGTTTCGCATTACGGCCAAAAACTCGAAGAAGCCAGATGCGGCAGACAGTTGGCAACAACTGGCACAGCGTTGCTTTATAAAGTTTTTTAAACAATGCTATAAATCAATGACGCTTCAGAGGAAACTCGTAAAGTGTGAATTACGCTGATGGTTCTATTCTTGAGGTAATCTACGTACTTTCTTGTGAACTTTAACGCATCACTATTCATACCGAATGGGTTTTTCAGATCAAACGTTCTATATAAATTAATGCTGTGGACTAAAGCTTTCATAAACGATTATTTTAAAATGTTATTCGTTTTTCTGAGATTAAAGTTAGTTTTTGACATTCAAAACTGTAAGCACTAAGAACTAATCAATTATTTTTTTTTGGAAAATTTAGTGCTGCAAATCGTACTGAGAAAAGTTTGTTGTAAAGAGGTAGTGCCATGCTGCTTTGCAGCTGAATTGGGCCGGCACGACCGGTGGTACCTCTCGCTCACATAATACCGGCGTAAAGTGACAGTTATGCTGTCGTGTTTCGTGCAGTTTGTGAGTTTCCCATGGCCCATTGGGGGGATAGGGAAAAGGAGGGCAATGCATCTACATAACCTTTGGTTGTGTGAATGTTAATAGGCGACGATAGTCGTAAGGCTTCGACTGTTCGTTTGCCCTCCTATGCTATAAAAAAAACCTTTCTTCTAATCGTCTTCTTATCAACTCATAATTTTATAGTACTCCCTTCCTATCTAGCTACCAGTATTCATCACAAAAAAAACTTTCTTTTAATTTATATCAAAAATACTTCTACTACTACTACTAATAAATAAAATCTCATACTTAGTGAATATGATACAGGTGCAGGAGACCTTGGACCGTCTTACAAAGAAATACATTTATTCTCTTTATAGCAAACCGATATCTTCTTATCACAGCGAACAATCGTTTCTATTATAGATAGATAAGGTTAGACGAACTCTATTGTGTACACAGTTACGTAAAGGTATCAAAGGGTTATACTTTTTTGTTAGATAAAATCGTTACGCTCCGATCGGTATCCAATTTACTTGGAAATGGCCACCGACTGAAGCTTTGTCGCATCGTCACGTTGATGTCCATTTGTACACGTAATCGAGTATTTGTACATTATAATTAAAATATTTTGGACTTTTTAAGGCTTGTATAGATTGGATTTCTAAATGTAATTATCGTCATACATTATAGTGGACAGTATTTTCTAAACGCTTTGTATTCACGAAATGAGCTGATAAGTCATCTGATACTGGAATAAAATTACCCCGTAAAGCCTCCATCAAATTAACAGAGAGCGCAGTGACGTGGCGTATTTTGTTTATCTGTCTCTTTCGTTACTTAATGACTTCGCCTTACTATATGCTTGCAAGCCATCAATAAATCATGCGTTGATGATATCTGCCTATTAACCATTACGTATATTATTATTATTATGAAAAAATAAACATAGTTGTTGTAGAGTAAATTACAACATCGAACTAACATATTTTGCATTTTTATTATAATTTCGAGAAAATATGTAATAAGTCTGCGTAGCTCTACAATTATATAATATACTTCTTGTAAGTAAAAGATTAAATATTTTTTTATATAAATTAATTATTAAATTGAGACAATTTAATATCTTACATCTTGAAAACACTTATTAAACCACGCGTTATTCTTAACGATTTCTGTATTCGAGTATCTCGCCTGCCACTCGCTCGTTTATTTAATCTTAAAATAATCAAGGGCTCTTAAGAACACTTCAAAATGGGAGAGTATCTAGGAGGTAGGACCATTAACGTAGGTCAGGCCACTTGGAACATTAATGCTACTTAGTGCGGCAAAAACAATAGTGTTTAAGTAAAGCGTTTGCTACTTGACTACTTATCTCTGCTGCTTATGCAGCTGTACACTCCTTGGAATTGCACTGGAGATATTTCAAACGATACAAAAAGTTAATTTAGTGCACTAGTTAGCTAGCGGGGAATGTTCTGAAGCAGATATTTTAAAGAGTAAAGAACTTCTGGAAGCATTTGCCATTTATATTAAATTGCATTTGTTCAAATTAAGTGATAAAACCATTTCACGATATTGTCTAGAAAATAGGGACGGAACAAAATTTATCATTGAAGATTTAATATTACAAAACGACAAAACCTTTTTTCACCGTTACGTATACACCTAATAGTCTAGATTTATATAATAATATAACAAACAAACGCATGCAAACTGGCAATAGACAAATGATTACCCTTAGATCCAGCATTCAAGGAAAACCATTTATACTACTTGAAATAACTCCATACATCGCATGTACGCTCCAAGCCATATCGAGTCAGGATATACAGTTTGATACGATACAAACTAAATCCAGCTTTCTTAGATAAGGCGAGCTCAATGCAGCTCAGCCTGACAAATGGTTGTGTCTGTGGGGTCACGGGAAGAAGTGAAATCTTATTTCTTAGCGAGAAACTCTTGAAATATTATAAGCAAAGAAGACAGTGACCCGATTTGATATGTTCAGACCTTTAATAATGTTATAATTGCGAGCGCTTGTGTGTTACGTATTCCGGCCTGACAGGGTTTGGATATAATGGCAAAGAATGTACAATATTTCACATACTACAAATTTATATTCATTACAATTTGGAACAATATATATTTTTTTTTGTTATAAATTATAGCAAAATGCAATGAACAATTATTATAACCATCAACAACGAATGACTTTTATAACTATTAATTATTATTTTTTTTACCACAAATACTATCTTTCAAATCAAACATTTTGCATAATATCTATTCATATTCATTTTTGCATTTAAGACAGTGATTATTGCTTATATTGTCATAATATTATAAGCTTTTTTAGGATAGAGCATTTCGCATGTGTCTAGGTTATACAGGTTCCTGGACCCTATGTGAGACAATTAGCAGCGACCTTTACTAAACCACATGTGAACACTTTTAGAATTTTATAGGTCCTAAATATGTAGGCAACAGGAAAACTTTGGACACAGGCTGGCCGCGGCGAAGGCCATTGCCTCGTTAGGGGGACTGCTCAGGTCTCACTAAACAGGCCCTATGATGTCGTGCCAAATTAGTCCAGGTTTCCAACTTACTTCGAAGCACAGGGGGGTTACTTGCAAGCGCGTTAAGAAGTGTCTCCTACGTACCCCATTCTCCGATTATCTCCTTCTACAAGACATAACTGCCTTGTAGAAGACTATCGACAGACTATCGCCGCTTAAGACCGAGCCGAGCATCGCGGTTTAATCTTAAAGCTCGCTTCGTCCTTTCTATACAGCGAAATTAGCCGTAGACTCTAAATTCACTGTTATACTGCTATACAAAAAGACTTAGAATGAATGACGATGATAATGATGAATTGCGCAATATATTAATTCACATTATTGTTTCTCACATTGTCCCGTCTAATACGTTCCCAGTCTTATGTTTTGCGTGACTTGAATACCAAAGAAAGATTTTAATAAAGTTCACAGGCCATAGTAATATCTAGCATGCCTTGCCATGCAATTTGTAAGTTCTAACAATAAAACATTATTTTTGTTCACTGCTTAATATTTATTACCATGAAGTTAATAAACGTTTTATAACCGTGAATATTATTAATCTTAGTGTCCGTATAATGTTAAGAAAATCGTAAACAATAATGATTCGACGAATCAAATACATTATCGGAATGGTTTTCTTATTTTTAATATTACTTTATGATTATAGTTTTTAAATAAGTATTAAAATGCTACTGGAATTTCAATAAAAACTTACATAAAACGGACGCAAGATGATAGGGAGCGTGCAATGCTGGGTGTTCCTTTGGCAGATAGGATTCGAAACGAAGACCGCCGTCAGAGATCTATCTAGTTACCGATATCACGCGAAAAATAAGCGCGTTGAAGTGGCAGTGCACTAGCCACACTCAGGAGAACGAATGGCCAATGGGCCAATAAATTTAAGTAGACGGAGTATTGGTCGGCCTTTAACCTGGTCATGACAGCCAAGTACCAGATTTGAAATTTTAGATAGTAATTATGGTGAATAAATACATAGGAAATGTGGTTTCGTCGTTTCGTTTATTTAAAGGCACTCGTGAGTTACAACGGCTGGTAATGATTGATTTTCGATTTAGGTATTTGCTTAGAAATCTCTGAAAACACTCTAAAACATAAATTTTAAATATTTGTCTAGCAACTAATACATTACAAGGAATAGCTCCTAGAAGCTTCGGTAAATACCTGTTTATCGTGCAATGTTCTGCTAAGATACATAGCCCGGCTAAGAGAACACGACTATGCTATGTTACTAAATAACCCTACCGACCTCCAGCCGTATTTTATATTCCGCTTCATTAGTAAGTACTATGTAGGTATTACGTATTAGCTTATCTATGACCTGACTTCATGATGTCAAAGTATTTACTGTTAATTCTAATTTGGAAGAACTTCAAGCAGTAGACGAGGATTTGAACAACTTGTTCACGGTATGTGCGTAGATTGCCTACGGCTATAGATTATGTCACCAGCGGGGTGATTATGGTGATGAAACTGACTTTAAACTGATTCTAAACTTTTAAGTTGACTGGCTTCGGGTTGATGATTATTAAAATGAACTAAGGGGCTTGAAATGAAATACTGAACACTGATTAACTATTGAGAGTACTATTGGAATGAGGCAGGGACTAACTTTAACACTTTATAACTTTTACTATTTACTTTCTTGCTTCGGAGACTTGTATCGAATGAATTTCTACGTTTTTGTCCACCCTTTTATACCATTTCTATGAAACCTTCTAGAATGTTCCATGCCTCACCCCCTTAAGTGGTTTTTACTCAATATCTTTATTCAATCCATAAACAATTTACATACAATATACATTAATATAACAATATTCAGTTTTATCATATTTTAACCTATAAGACATCACCATCCGAGCATGCATGTGGGACTGATGATCAAAAATCTACATTTCACATATTTATACTACCTCGTCCCCCGCGGAATACTTCCGGGTACACCCATATCACTTCCTATCTCTATTACACAAGCATGTCTCGGTCTAATGTCTTCCAGCTTGACATTTTCTATTGCTGTCTCCCTTATCCAATTGGATTTATAGTAACGGACATTTTACTAACCCAATTGGAATTTCAAAATAAGATTGTAATGAGAATTTGCTCATAAACATTATACGTTTCTTTACATATTTAAATATTTTAAACTTAACATTATCTTAATATTTCTTCAATTTAACAACAATTATAAACTATATTCTAAGTATTATTCAACATGTTTAATATAAATTGCGATTAAGTTAATAAGTTATAATGTAAATAATGTACTGTTAGAAAATTACAATGAGTCTCACAAGTATGCATTCTTATGTGTTTGCTTTTTAAATCAGTCTTATCTTATTAAATGTGTTATGTTTATGTTTAAATCAATATTATTTACATCATTCTATTGTCGTCGTGAACATTTCTCCCGCCTGTCACGAAGGTGACACTCCTGGCAGCACGACGATCTTCTTACAGGGACGCCGAAGCACATGTCCGTTGCTGGTTTCCACATCGACGACTCGCACCACGTTGTCATGTCCGGGATACAGCGCCTTAACTCTTCCTTTGGGCCAGACGTTTCTAGGTAGGTTCGAGTCGCATATTATAACGACATCGCCTATCTTCGGGGTAGAGCCTGTGGTATGCGGCTCCCGCCTGTGTTGAAGTAGTGGGAGATATTCTTTCACCCACCTCCTCCAGAACTCGTCGGCTAGGTGCTGGGCGCGCTTCCATAATTGGCGCGTCGAAGCATTTTCTTCAAATTTTCCTGGCGCAGGCACGTGGCTGTTTGACCCCAGAAGTATGTGGTTCGGGGTCAAAGCTTCGGGTTCATCCGGATTGACCGTCACGTGGGTTAGCGGTCTCGAGTTTATTATATTCTCGGCTTCTACCAATAGAGTGTAGAATGTTTCGTCGCTCGGGTGTTTTTCATGCAGCGTGACGCGGAGTGTTTCTTTTACACTGCGCACCAATCTTTCCCAGGCTCCGCCCATGAATGGAGCGCCTGGAGGGATATATCGCCAAACGATATGTCGAGCGTTTACTTCGTTTTTGTACTCTTCCCAAGCTTCTTTTAATTCTTTCTCCGCGGCTTTGAAACACGTCGCGTTGTCGCTCCAAAGCTCGGTCGGTTGTCCCCTTCTCGCGACGAATCTCCGGAGCGCGGCTATGGCCGATGCTGCGCTGAGCGAAGTGACGACTTCGAGATGTATGGCTCGCGTCGTTAGACAGGTGAATAATGCCACCCATCGCTTTTCTCTGTGTCGTCCTACTGTCACTTCAATCGGGCCGAAGTAGTCGAGTCCCGTGAATGAGAAGGGACGTGCGTGATGCGTTAGCCGGGCCGCGGGCAGATCTCCGGTGGCCGGACTCATTGGCTTGGCTTTCCGGATACGGCAGGCTTGGCAGTTTCTTATGACCCCTTTTACTGTAGGTCGAATGCGGGTTATCCAAAACCGCTGCCGAAGCTCATTGACAGTGAGCTCTACGCCCCCGTGATGCATTTCGACGTGTACATGTTGTATGTACATTCTCGTATACTTGTGCCCGCCGTCCAGTATCACGGGGTTAGTCGTTTCTTGTTTTATATCCGCGGCCGCTCCGATACGGCCTTTAAGCTTTATTAAGCCATTTTCCATAAATATACTCAGCGACGCGAGGCGATCTCCCGCCGTTGAGGACTTAGTTTTTCCTTCCATTAGTCTTTTTCTTTCTTCGGCATAGCATTCCATTTGAACTTTTCTCAGCCATATTTCTTCGGCCTTTATTAAATACTGTGCCTCGAGAGTTATAAATTTCGTTCGTCGCGGATTAACGCGGGGCTTTTCTTTGTTTATTTTTGGCGTTTTCCGCGGACCCCAGGTTGCGTCGCTTTCCTCGTTTTTCTTCGTTCTTTTTCTTGTCGCCGCGACGGTGTGTTTAATGCGACATAGATCGATAAACTGTAATACTCGACCCGTCGCGCGTATTAATGTCCGCCATTTTTCTATTCTCTCTATGTCTGGGAGATAACTTTCGTTTGTCGCGCCGCACGTCGCATTACATTTTTCTTCCCCCGTGTGGATTTCGCGATTACTTTTTTCTTCAGTGGGCCAGCAGTCTTCGGTTTTTCTTAAGAACTCCGGGCCATGAAACCACCTGTGTGTGGCTCCGAAATCCGCCGGGGTTTGTCTCGTCGCGTCGTCAGCCACGTTTTCCTTCGTCGGGACCCATCGCCATTCTTTAACTTTTGTTTTCTCTTCGATTTCGGCGAGGCGATGCGCGACGAAGGTTTTATATGCCCGCGGCTCCGCTCGTATCCACGCGAGCACAGTTCGCGAGTCGCTCCAATATATCTTTTGTGCGAACTCGTATTCGTGCTCTCGCTCGACGCTTTTCGTAAGTCTGGCGCCGAGGAGAGCGGCTTGCAGTTCTAACCGCGGGATAGACGTCGGCTTGAGCGGAGCGACGCGACTCTTGGCTGCTATGAGCGTCGTTCTTATTGCGCCGTCTCGATGCGTCATTCTTATGTATACGGCGGTCGCGTATGCTTCTTCGCTGGCGTCGACAAACGTGTGTATCTCTCTTCTTATAACCGCCGGGTGTAGATTATAACACCGGGGTATTTTTATATCCTTCACCCCTCGCAGGTTTTCCATCCATAATGTCCACCTCGGGGCGAGTTGTTCGGGAATAGGTTCATCCCATCCTGTTCCATAACGCCATGTTTCTTGCATGAATCTCTTCGCCGGCATAGTGATGGGCGATAACAGGCCGAGAGGGTCGAACAGCGACATTATGATGCTCAGAGCCTCTCTCTTGGTGGGGATGCGTCTGTTTTCCAGGATTTCCCGAGGCATTTTCCCCTCATTGAGGTTGAAGCCGAGTTTATCCTCGCGGGCTTCCCATAACATACCGAGTGTTTTCTCTATGTTTCTTTCGCCAATTGATACAACGGATGTCTCGTTGTTACCGTTGAAGTGTCGTCGTAATGCTTCGTTATTCGACACCCATCCGCGAAGCTCGAAACCGGCGTGACGGTGTATAAAATCGACTTCTCGCGATATCTCGAGCGCCCGTTTCTTGTCCGCGAAGCTTGTGATGTAATCGTCCATATAATGATTTTTCTTTATCTCGATTACTGCCTCGGGGTACTCATTCGCGAAATCTGCGGCATTTCTATCTTTGATATACAGCGCGGTACATGGCGATGACGTGGCTCCGAATATTACCGAGGTCATCTGATATTCCCGGGGCTTTTTTTCTCTTTCCTCGCCCCTCCACAGGAATCGCAATGCATCTCTGTCTTCTTTTCTTATTTTGATGCGCATGAACATTTCTTTTATATCTGCGGTCACCGCTACCGGGTGTTTTCTAAACCGCATAATTACTCCCGGCAACGACTGTAGGAGGTCAGGGCCGGAGAGTAACATGTCATTCAGGCAGCGGCCGTGTGATCTTGCCGCCGCGTCATGTACCAGACGAATCTTCGGTTTCGACGGGTTGCATACAGCGAAGTGTGGTAAGTACCACGTTCGGCCGGGCGCCGGCGTCTCAGACGCCGGTATAGCATAGCCCGACTTCAATAAATCTTCGATTCGTTCATTATATTTTTCTTTCAGTCCCGAGTCACGATCTAGTTTTTTCTCTAGTGACTTCAGGCGTTTCATCGCATCGTTATAATTATTCGGAATTTCCTCATTTTCATTTTTCCATAATAGCGAGGTTTCGAAGCGACCGTCGGGCGTTCTCCGGCTATTTTTCTCGAGTATTTGGAGGGCTCGCTCTTCCGGGTCGTTCTTCGGTTTCCGCGCTTCTATACCGAGGGCTTCTAGGTCGAAGAACCTCTTCATCATTTTCTCCATAGAGTTTTCCTTGTTTTCTTCGTTCGTCGCGACCGTATGGCCGCAAAAGGCTACCGGGTTGTCATATGAAGACCGGTATCCGTGTAATACCCAGCCTAGTCGCGTGTGAGATGCGACAGGTTGGTTTTTCTTTCCCGTTCTCGTTTCCATCGCCACTAAGAGTTCCCAATTGTCTTGTCCGATGAGAACCTTAGGGCGAGCGTTCTGGTAGACTAGGCGGTCTTCTATATCCCTTAGATGCGGACAGTCTCGGAGATCTTTCTTTTCTATACGTTGGCTTGTAAACGCGAGCTTTCGTACCGTGCGAGCGTTTTGAGTGGTGTAATCTTTTTTATCGTAACGCCCTCGGATTTTGAAGTCGACCCTCTTGCTTTTCTCGTGTTTTGTTGTTTCATGGAGGCCCTGCACCCACATGTTATCTTGTGGGCCGTCAAGCTCCAATATGTCGGCGAGCCCTTCGTCGATCAAGGTGACGGTGCTGCCGTCATCCATGAGCGCGTAGGTGTCGACTCGGGTATTATTTTTCCCGGTAATCGTGACTGGGGCGATCTTCAAAAACGCTTGTCGACTCTTCATGCAGTTTGCGTTATTCACCACTTCGACGGTAGCAGTCGCTTCATCAGCCTGGCGTGGCAGCTCAGCAGTCGAAGACATCATAGGCGGCTTCTTGTGGTGTAGCAGGCGATGGTGAGCCATACTACAGCCCTCTTGTCCGCATCGCTTGGCGTTACAGTTGCCGCGGCGATGTGTGCCTTTTAAACATTGATAGCAGAGGCGGTGTTTTTTCGCGATTTCCCAGCGATCACTTACTTGAGTGTTGGTGAATCGCTTGCAGTCAGGAAGATAGTGATCCTGTCTGCATATCGGACATTCTTTCTTTCTTCCGACCTCTGTTGCGTATGTTCTTTCAAATCTTTTTCTCGGCACTCTTTCTAGCTGCGACTCGCCAATTATGTCCTCCGGTTGTGCATAAGCGCCGCATTTATCCGCTTCGAGATTTAAAAATGTCGTCATTTTCTTCAAGTCTGAAGTATCTTCTTTCATTGTCGCCGCATAGTCATACCATTTATTTTTCAAGATAGGAGTTAATTTTTCAACTATGTTCTTCACTAACTCAGGATTAAAGAGATAGTGAATTTTCTTCAATGCCTCTATAGTGGCAACAATATTCGCTATCTTATTAGCAAATATGCACAGGTCGCGTGGGTTATCGTTTAGTTTACCCAGCGCCTTAATCTTTTGTATTTCGTTCATCGCCAGTGTGTCCGGACGACCAAATCTTCTCTCGAGCGCTTGCATAACAGCTCGCGGGTCCGGCTGGCTAATAAGTAGGCTGTTGACCGCTTCAAGGGCCGCACCTCTCAGGCTTCTTCTAAGCCTAGTTAAATTTTCCGTATGCGAGAACATTTCTTCTGTCTCGTAATAGGTAGCTCTATATGCTAGCCACCCTGAACAATGCCCGCTGAATACCGGCAGATCTTGCAGGAATCTCGGGGCATCTCTAGACATTCTCACCGCTTGCGTGAGGGCCGCGGCCAGGGATGTGACCTCTGTGTTCTGTGGCCGCGGTATTTCTTCCCTCTTTTTCTCGTCGGCTTGAGCCTGCCGTTCTAACCATTCTTCCACTGGGCTGGTCTGCTCTCCATCATTTTCTTTCGCCGGGGGTTGCTGGTCTTCATTGTCGACCCCCCCAACCGCAGCGAGTTGTGTGGCTAACTTCGCTTGGGCGAGCGCGAGAGACGCACGTACCTCCAATAACTTCAATTCTGCGACTTTTTCCGCGGCTTGTAGCCTTAATACCTGTGTATTTTTTCCATTATTATTTTCCGTTGATTGACGCGACGCACGCTTGTTCTGGCGCGTGTCCTCCGCGTCCCTCAAAGTTTCTTCCGTCGCTGAAGTATAGGTAGTGCGCTCCGTGTCTGTACTCGTCGCCGTTGTGCCTTCGGACGTCACTGCGGTGCCCTCTGAGGTCGCCGAATTTTCCTCCGGCGCCTCTTGAATTACTGACCTAGCCGAGCTTGTACCGCTTCTCGTTCTGACCCCCGCCAGACGTGGGTCAGGATTCGCCTGGGTCTCCGTAGCATCGGCTATGCTTCCCTGCTTCGATCTTGCCTGTGACATGATTTAGCCGGCACTGGATTTTTCTTAATTTCTTCTTTCTTCGGATCCTTTTCCGTGGATCCCGGGTCGAAGGACCATAAAATGTTCACGGTATGTGCGTAGATTGCCTACGGCTATAGATTATGTCACCAGCGGGGTGATTATGGTGATGAAACTGACTTTAAACTGATTCTAAACTTTTAAGTTGACTGGCTTCGGGTTGATGATTATTAAAATGAACTAAGGGGCTTGAAATGAAATACTGAACACTGATTAACTATTGAGAGTACTATTGGAATGAGGCAGGGACTAACTTTAACACTTTATAACTTTTACTATTTACTTTCTTGCTTCGGAGACTTGTATCGAATGAATTTCTACGTTTTTGTCCACCCTTTTATACCATTTCTATGAAACCTTCTAGAATGTTCCATGCCTCACCCCCTTAAGTGGTTTTTACTCAATATCTTTATTCAATCCATAAACAATTTACATACAATATACATTAATATAACAATATTCAGTTTTATCATATTTTAACCTATAAGACATCACCATCCGAGCATGCATGTGGGACTGATGATCAAAAATCTACATTTCACATATTTATACTACCTCGTCCCCCGCGGAATACTTCCGGGTACACCCATATCACTTCCTATCTCTATTACACAAGCATGTCTCGGTCTAATGTCTTCCAGCTTGACATTTTCTATTGCTGTCTCCCTTATCCAATTGGATTTATAGTAACGGACATTTTACTAACCCAATTGGAATTTCAAAATAAGATTGTAATGAGAATTTGCTCATAAACATTATACGTTTCTTTACATATTTAAATATTTTAAACTTAACATTATCTTAATATTTCTTCAATTTAACAACAATTATAAACTATATTCTAAGTATTATTCAACATGTTTAATATAAATTGCGATTAAGTTAATAAGTTATAATGTAAATAATGTACTGTTAGAAAATTACAATGAGTCTCACAAGTATGCATTCTTATGTGTTTGCTTTTTAAATCAGTCTTATCTTATTAAATGTGTTATGTTTATGTTTAAATCAATATTATTTACATCATTCTATTGTCGTCGTGAACACAACTTTATCGGATTTGACTACTTAACTTACTTGGTCTTGTATAATAGGATAAATCAATCAATGCCAAATTGGGTCGAAACGACCGGGGAGCCTCCGGAGACCTCTCGCTCGCTTGAAATCGGCGTAAAGTTACAGCAAAGCTGTCGCGTTTCTAGCGGTTTGTGAGTTTCCGGTGGGCCATTGGGGGGGATAGGGAAAACCATAACCACTGGTTATGTGGATGTTAATGGGCGTCGATAGTCGCAAGGCTTGGACTGTTCGTTTGCTTCTATGTTATATAAAACGGTTATGTAATAACATCATATCGGTTATATGCGATGAAGACTGCTTGTTATTGCGTTGACTCTTATGTAGAGGATTCGATTCGAGGTAGGTACTAGAATTAGTAACATAGGATACATCTAAAAAAAGGTGCTCAAAACCACAGGCTAGTAATTTATAAAGCATCGGCGTAACAATCAGCTACCCAAAGCAAATTATTGCTATACAAATAACTAACGTTAATTCAAAACCTTAACAGGAGACGCCCGTAAATCTAAAATTTAGTTGTAGTTTTTAAGAAAAATTATAAAAGGAAGCATTGAGGGGTAGAAGCAGATTACGGAGGTACAAATTGTACTGTATCAGGAGGTAAAGGGATTGGATGTGCGATTGACAAGAGTCTTCTAAAGGGTATCTTAAAGTGTGGTCCACGGACCCCCTGGTCCGTAGCATGTGTATCAGGAGTCCGCAGTACCTAGGTCAATCTCCTAACATATTTATTAGGGAATTGTGTAGTAAATTCGACGAAACCGAATGACGAATGAAATATTCAGTACCGCGTTATGTAATTGTAAGTGTAATGAAAATATTAATAAAAGTATTTTTTATTTATATAAATAAGACATTTTTTTTTTTAATTACGAAAATAATTTTTGAGAGGGGTCCGTGGAATTGTTTCAATTGTGAAAGGGGTCCGTGACCTCAAAAAGTTTAAGAAACCCTGTTCTAAAGGCAGAGAGAACCAAAAACACTTTAGGTGTAAAAACTATAAAAAAAGGAAAGCCAAATAGGAAAAACAGTATCCGATTCCCGTTACAATAGCTTAGCCGCTCGCGTTCCGTTCCACAATACACAAATTATAAACAGTCCACTTGCCTCAATACACGAACGCATCCTGTGCCATTGTCACATTTCAATACAATAACTTTTATTGAAATGATCCTAGGACGTGTTGGCAACAGAATAGACATCAATTTTATTTGTGGGTTCGTGCCACATTGTCGCAGTCGATTTCAATTACAACGATTTCCGTTTTGCATCAAAAGGATGTACGATTTGTATTGTACGTTTGTTATTCGCGTCTAAAATTATAAAAGCGATTTACTACCGATTATACGTAGGTGAATTTATACGGAACGGTGTCGTGCGGTTACCTCATTCATCGTAAGAATACATTTGCAGGAAGTCATCTTTTATGAAATTACCTGCAACAAAGAGTTACATACATTACTAAATGTTAAAAGGGAAATATATCATTGTTACGCTCATTGCAATACTTTTTTGTTTGAATATTAAATTTACTGGGTATTACGTTTTCTTTCTGCTTCTTCTACATGTGGGATTCAGGGAAATAGTTCTTGCAATCATTGCATATCATACTGCTATATTACAATGTAGGATTTGAGAAGTTTAATTAATGTAATTATGCTAAATATACACATTTAAAACATTAGTCAATATAATTACAGTCATTGATTAACATATAATATAATATTATTATAGCTTACATTTTATAGGAGTACTTGCTAAATATGTTATAGATATATACGAAAACTAAATAAAAATGTACACATGCAATTTTTAAATGACTACAAAATATGATCTATAAATTCCAAAAGTAATCACACCTTTTCACTTCTAGAAATAGCAAAACGTTATAAAAATAGATTCGTAAGTGCAAAACTTAATAAAGCTTTAATAAATGCATAACATCTACATATCCCCTACATTACTCTACAATCATTATCATATGAGCACATAGCTAATAGTTCTCATTCCGATGATTGAGGTCGTTGAACCGGTCCTACCGTTATCTCAATCGGAAGACTTTTCGACTACTTACGACAGTTGGACAGGGCACAGATAAGATTACGTCAATTAGAATATCCTTACTAATCGTGAGAAGCTGTTTTTGCAATGATATTACTGTATAATATGTAATCTGTATCTCTTAAAGTGTTTTTAAACGAGGAATCATTTTACTGTAATGTGTAGCTGCAGCAGGATGGCCAGCAACATTGCCGATAGTGACATTGGCATATACGACAACATTTTTCAAAATTCGAGTAACTAAAGACTCGATTTGGTTAGTAAGCAAACATTTCTTAGCAAGTATGTTAGTAGTATTTTTACTTTTTTTTTAATATAATATAATAAAAACTTTGCCCAATACACACGGATCATTGCCGTACCATTCCGTTTGCAACGGCACAGCAACGATTCATGTAGAGTCCAAATAATATTTCCAGTGTTAGGTGTAAAGGCTCATATAGAGTTTTATTGGTATTGTAATGCAAACAATAAAATCGATTATACCCGTTTTGTAGAATTTGCTTAATATTCCAAAGCGTTAAAAACACTTTAAATAAATATTGAAATAAACGAATACGTGGAAGCATTAACGGAATCGATTAGTAAACAGCATAGTATGTGCGATCCGTGACGTAGTGTGTGTGAGTTGAAACACAATTAACATGAAGTACCTCATTATTGATGTATTGTTGCCTTATTACTAGAGTTCACTGACCGCTGTTATTTTATGTTCATTTGCAATCTGAGCTGCAAACGAATCTAAACATAATTTAATCATCATCATCATCAGCCTTTATCCGTCCACTGCCGAACATAGACGCCAAGACGACCGATCCCCTGCCACTAATATATTATAACACTACAAAAGGGTGAACGTAAATATTTTTCATTTTAGTTTCCTGAAGTTTTTGTTACTTTATTTCTATAGAATAATTATAAATAAATACACCTACATATTAAATAGAAGTTTACTTAATTTATTTGGGAATATTTTTTAAGCAATCTGTAGCTTTAGACCTTATTTCAATCGTTTTATGTTTGAGATAAATCAGAGCTCAGAAATTAATCGAAAAATTCAAACACAAAAACATTTAACTCCGAACCATTGTAAAATGAAATTCTAATTTACATTGCATTAAATGTATAAAGCTAGGTTAATTTGAGCGCGTAACGAATCTCGTCCAAAAACGACTCAGGTAATCCGGCTCATCCGGCGGTGAACGAAACAAAATGGCTACCATAAATTTAGATAAAACCAAACCCTTTTAAATATGGTAGCTATTAGGTCAGCGCTATTTACAGAACGGAATTAATAAACTTAATCAATGCAAGCCAATAAAGATTTTAAATTAACTCACGAAAAAAGGTGATTTTAATTAAAATTTCGTTTATAGCGCATACGATTCTCGCGTGCTATCAAAAACAGAAGAGAGAATTTGCGATTCGTTCTAGACCATCACAAATTAGTTTGTATTGTACTGGCATACGCCTTACATAGCTGCTGTTTAAAATGCTTAAGTACATTTGAAAAAATATATAATATTTTGTTAACAGCCATTACGAATAGTAAATGTTACAAACTTTTAAAAAGCTTCAAATGTACTTATACCTCCTAAACACAGTGTGGCTCCAGTATAATGTTATAATGAATTTCTCGTAGTTGTTTTGACATTGATAGAAGAGCAAAATAAAACCGTATTAAAATCAAACTAAAACAGACTTAGTTTATAATTAAAACTTGATTTTATCCAAATTGCATATAGGATAAAGGCGTAATACACACACGGTATTAAGTTTCTACACAATGGAAATATTTCCAAACTTTGTTATCAGATAAAATTGTTGGAAATCTTCTTAATTTAAAATGTACATACAATGAGCAAGCAAATGGAGGAACGCAAAAGGATGCGAAGGAACATGTTTAGCAAAAGTTCTCGAATGTACATTAAAACGATAAAATGGATTTTAAACTTTTCGGTGGGTGTTTTTGCTTTTGCGATGTTTTGGGTTACTTTTGTTAAATGTCGCGTTTAAAGTGCATTATTTAAATAAAAGCTCTGTGTTAATCATACAATATATAGGAGGCTTTTTAGATTCTGCATCAAGTGTTTTCTAGAAGAAATACGATATGCTTAAATAGAAATAGATTTAATTTCTTTAAACCAATAAGGTTTCATTTTTTTTAGTAATTTGGAGTATTATTATCTAATTAGATGTCGTCACTGTATTTTTATACGGTAGTATGTGATGATGATCTGTCCGACCGGTTTAGGCATGGCGACCACCATGACATGACATTATGACTCCCAGAATTTGGCGTTGATGCGATCGGAGATGACTGATACAGTATAGTAAGACATAGTGACATACAAAAGTTAGTTTCGAAATTTTTAGCAATATGGCGAGGTGTTTTATCTATTTAGCCAGGCTATACTCAGTAAACATTACATATTTACACGGGTGAAACCATGTCGGCTGCTAATCTGATATAAAAATTGTCATGATAATAGTTATAAACGGTATTCAACTCATCACCATGTTTTTCTTTCTTTTCAAATTTGATATTTATTTTCCAAAGAAGAGAGGCCAACGGACGGTCAGTTCACTCGATGGTAAGTGATAGCGACCACCAGGCCTTGCAAATAGGAGTATATTACTTATATTAATTTTTATTAATACTAATATTAATAAATTCCTTTACAAGTCTCGTCAAATATGCTATTTTAGTTTTAATAGCGAGAATAATCTACAAGTTTGAGATCTAATACTGCCTGATACACCTACATCTATAGATATTCGAGATGCGCATCTCTGTATTGGCCCACGTAAACTGTACTGTACTGGGAGCTGTATGTCTGTATCAGATAAACACCCAATGTTTATCTACCTCGGAAAGGAAATCGAGATGTATTATTGTTGTGCCTATTGCCAGCCATAAACATCGCCTAGTCCTTAATTAACAACCAACGGAAATGTTACCTGTAGGCTATGTAATTGTAAAAAGTTTAAATTTAAAATAGAAAGTGTAAATCTAAAGCAAAAATGTAAATGTTACAAGTTTAACACGGTAGACTGTATACTTTTTGTTTTTTAAAACTAGCACGTCGTTTGCATATTTTATAATAAACATGTGATACAATTTCAATAAAATAAGTGTATATATTAGTTAAAGTGACATATTATATTGATATGTAAAGTGGATAATTGTTTATAGTTTATAAATCAAATTGAATTGAATAACAAAATAATTTATTTACATAAATCTTATTTAATCCATAAAATATATTTATTTCAAAACCAATAAATATATTTGAATACTATTATTGAAATTTATATTTATTTTTAACGTTTGTCGTGATTAAACTTAGCGTAATAAATTTGGCAAAATATGCCTTGATAGGCAGTAAAATTTGCTCTTGAATGCCATATTAATTTGTTTTGCATATTTTTTTGCCTCCTGCAAAGCATATTCATAAAATAATCTTTACCGATCTCGTAAACCGTTTCCAACATGTAAGTTGAATTACTATTACAGCTTTATTATAATATTCACAACATACAGTTCCTTACAAGACTTATGTCTTCATTAAGTATACAATAATTTTCAGTCCCTTAATCATAAACATGCTTGTTCATTGCAATTTATGACTAAAAGAACAATATTTAAGAGTCAATTAAACATGTAGGACTCCTGACTCGACTCGTAAGGGTGCTTACGCACTGCATCCGATTCTTATCTCCTCATGCAAATACAATTATGGCTTCTTGAGTTAGTCAGTTACATTTAAAATATTTACGAAGGACCGAGACCATAGACCACATAACCCATAGACTCCTAATAACAGGGGAACGGGTTCTGGCGACACATCTGACTTATAGCTCCGATGTAAGCCGTAAACAATGTATTCAAATTATCGTGTCGTCTCATTCTTTCCCGTTGCGAAATATGCCCATTTCTTTTTAACGTTCCGTGATTGGTAATATATGACATTGAATTAGCTAATCACTGCATTGCAACCCTTCTCGTCTCACTTCAGCTAGTTGCCAGAATGCATTTAATACGATAAATCAAACATTAGGAGTCTATAGGTTGTGTAGTCGATGACCGAGACAAATCGTATGACGGAGTCCGTAAGAAGTATGTAGAAATTGAATCGGATGTCGGAATTAGGTCTTGCTAAAAGCTACCACACATATTTTTCTACGTCTATCTCGGTACGTATTTTGGCTTGACGGACTTAGGTATCGTATCTCGGACGATAACCAGTGTGTAAGAGCCCTAAGGCAAATAGCCGCTCTACGCTCAGATGGTAACATTTAGCAGCAGGAAGCCATGTAGAACGGTCGTCCAGGCCGCGCCGCCTATGTTTACGATGGGTACTTATTGATTGTATCCACAACTCATTTAATATTTTTATTGCGTGGAATTGATTCTTCCAGACCAATAAAATTATTCGGTACGATATTCGATTAGTCGGGCTTAAAAATATCCTCTTCCTTTTTTAAATCGAATAGTTTTTAAGAGTTAACCTACACTCCACAGATTATAAATTGTTTTATCTTATTGAGGACATTCAATATTATAAAACATTTTTCATTCCTTCGTTATTATTATTATTATTATAGATGACATACGTTTTACTCGGTTGTCAGCGACGCGAGGGATAGGCACCGATGGAGGCAGATTATCCGCATGAGATGTGAACCATCCACATCCACAGATGACCACGATCCTCAGTCATGAGGGAGCGACCAGAGAGAGAGAGAGAGATGACATAAAATAGTGATGATCTGCTGATGCATTACAGATACAAATATATGCCAACGATAGGTCGACACAACGACCTTAAACGTAGACTCTAATAGGATTTCTTTGGGTGCGGTACCACAATAAAAGAAACAAACATCGTACATGTACGATGTATTTAATTAACATACTTAATTAAATAATACAGACGTTCAGTAAAACAGGCGAGAAATACAAGTCACTCTTAAGTAAATTTTTATTGCTTTCTTGTTAGCGTTACAACATTTAAATTAAGGAATTTTATTGATACAATATCACAGTTTACTATTTTATTATAATGGTATTCCATTCAAGAAATAATACTTATATAATAAAACTGATTGTTTTTTAAGCCGCAAATCTTCGGAGCTTCTGGACTATTTTCTTGCATTCTGCTAGAATCTGATATACATCAGCTATATGACAAAAAAGTTTTATTAAAATCCATTCAGTGATTACGCATAAGAGTAACAAACATGCATACAGACTTTCATAAAATTAATATAAGTTGATTTCAACTTATGTTTTTTATTTTGAGATTCTTTTTTTGATTTTTGGGACTAATGAAACCGCAGGATCAGGAAGAACAGCTTATTTTAAGCGAATGATGATTTTTGACACTGGAGAAAAACTTTAATCAAAACGACTTGTCCAGACATAAAGTTTGACTTATGTTCCTCAGTTCCCGTAATTAGAGGAAAGATAAATATCAACTAAAGGAAGTTCCTTCAACGCGTCTATCCGTGGGTACACATTCCCTAATCCTAAGAGCTAGATGAAAATGAATGAAGTTTTTAACGTTCTGACAGGCGTTTCCTTGAGCTTATGTGATTTATAATCCAGCGGTCATTCGCTTTTATATTCGTAGGGTTGGGACAACGCATCACTCTGGTCTGGCGCAAGTATGGCTTAGAAATATTTTATCATATCCGTTAGTTCTAATTATTCACGCTGTCTGAGTGCATGTACTGTAAACTAATACGAACGAAATTTTGAAGGCCATTGATGTCTATTCTATTCTAGCGGAAGGGCCATAAAGCATATGCAGCATATGTACCATAAAGTGTATTATTAATCGTGGTCACAACCACTTATTTCTGTCGTCGCGAAGTTCATCGAAAGAGACTGTATCAAGCTGTTGATGTCGCTAATGATGTACCCAGATACTTGATACTAAGAATGTTGTAAATGTATATGTTTAGTTATTCACTTGTGCTTATCTATATTGTATACAAAAAAATATAAAAGTAAAGTATCAACCCTTTATGCCCCACTGCTGGGCACGGGTCTCCTCCTCGAAATCAGGCGAGGAGGGTAATGGGCCAATAGTCCACCGCGCTGGCCCAGTACGGGTTGGTGAACTTCACATACCTTCAAAGACTTTCAATCTCATCAGGCATGCAGGTTTCCTCACGATGTTTTCCTTCACCGGTGAGCGAACGATGGTCTCGTGTGCACTTAGAAATTTAGAAAAACCCATTTCAAGGCACACACGGACGGGTCAGGATCGAACACGGAACCCCTCGCATAAGAAGGCCGAGTCCATCCGCCACAGGACCACCGCCGCTCGTATAAACAAAAAAGTAATAAATTGAGAAATAAATAACACGAGAAAACGAATAAACTAGTAGACAACATTGAAAACAATACTAACGAATACTAAGAAACGAACACAAACAGAGTGATTTCAAATGAAATGATATTAAGCTTGTATTGTGTAATGTGATATTATTGTACGACTTAAGAAGCCCCGCGAGTGCGACAGTGCATTGAGGTGTCGTTTTTTAAAACGTACAATACGTGAAATTCTGCGGTGACTCACTTTCACGACTCACTGACTGCTTGCTCTTTAAACGCGATTACCTTTTTTATTCCTATGTCGTACGTAAAAAGTACATGATGTTGATTATAACAGATTTTTGTTGGATTTCTACAATATTCTAGATTTCGTACGAAAAATCAATAAGAATTTAAGACATAAATAATCAATCGACAATGACACTAAACCGCAAGAGTTACAAACTTATTAGTTGTGAATTAAAATTAACATACGATGATACTCTACAATTATAGCTACGGCACAAGTCTCGAAGTAATAAAAATTAAACACAACATTTTATTGAGAAACTCACAATAAAACTTTTTATAAATGCAATGATTTTACGCATTAAAAGTGTCCAATAAAAATAACAAATTAACTTTGCATCGTAAACATTTAAAAACTCAAAGACGTGTCAAGACCCAAGTCATCAAGATCCCTCGGTATACGTCAATTTGTTTACGAATTACGCATAAATTCGTCCCAAAGACAAGACATCTCGCAGCGATCGCTGGTGGGACATTTCAATAAAATTTACGATTGATACTTAAATGGTGGTTGAACAAAAAACGTACATGTTCCGCTTTCGTTTTAGATCTCGGCTTCGTTAAAATATCTGACCGGACAGTAAACATGTCTGCGAGTTCTGTATTGATAATGCTATCAGCGATGATTAGTTTAATGAGGGATGGAAGAAACAGGTTTACTAGGAGAATTTCTCCCGGTTAACGTATTTCTTTCTCTGTTTCTATTAATATAGGTCGGTGTGCTTTATTACCAAGGAATAACTTTCATTTTATGCAATATATTTTCTCTATTTCTTGACCTATTACTAGTGTTAATTCCATATTTTTGTTTCAATATAGACAACTGATCCTTTGCTATTCGCTTCCAAAGCGCACCGGCCATTGCATGAAAATCATATTTCCACCAGATTAATTGTCTGAACCTTATGGCGTTCCTCAGTGGAAGTTATTCAGCAATAGATGGATAGAAACTGGCGCTGATTATGATGATAGGCAGCTGAATCATAAGTCAAGTTGCGTAAGTAATTTTGTATCATAGTATTCAAGATATTGAGAGCATTTTGAGAGGATGTATTTGTAGACTCTTGACGGCAATGAGTTGAAATTCTGCAATGAAATTAATTTCTGCCGCTTCATACTAGTTACAAGTAAGCGGATCTTAGTCTATAAACCATTTTTTTAAAGACCCGTAACCATAAATAGATATTATACATTGATAATTATAAAGTGAAGTCAACATTTAATTATACCTCTAATAACATTAAACATTCATTTCTCCTCGCTTAAATAGCACACGAGACAGTAGTTACAACAATATTCTGTTATATTATTTGTATAACTTTCCGCAATCTAATTTGGGAGCATTGAGTGGCGAGGACAAATGCAAGCAAGACCGAGATGTGTTATTGAGCATGACAACACTGCAGACACCACCCCTATCGGTATTTTTGTCCCAGTTTCGGTTAACTAGCGTCTAAGCTAAACAGTAGTGTTTGTTCAGATGTCGGGAACAAAAATAGATTTCCAAATAGTGCAGTTTTAAAGGAATCTAAGTAATACCTAAAATATGGTGTTGGAACCTTGAGATGCAGCATATGTTTTGGACAGCCAAGTCTGTCATACAATACTGTGCTTGATTCTAGTTGATATTAGGTTTATTTTCGATTATATGATCAATCCAATCTAAGACTAGTAAGAATTGATCAACCGTTTTCCATGATAAACAATATAATATTTTTATTAGTAATTTTTCTTTAAAATATAAATTCTTATGCAGCACGAATAAAATTGTAGAAGGCTTGTATTCAGCAGTGGAATAGATAGAGGCTGATGATGATGATGAAACATTTGACTCGCCTGAAATACACAGCAAGCGCAAACATTCTCATAAAAAGCTTTGACGTCACTCATAGCTCATAGCACAACGATGACTGTTAGGCTATTGAAACTGATATATCCAAATCCAAACATAATTGCCATCTGTTTAAATTATAGATACAAAGACGTCATTGTCTATCTGTCGTTGTACAAGGATCATGTTTTAAGTTTAGAATCATGTAACGTAACATGTGTTTTAAGATCGTCAAACCCGTATAAGTATCTGCTTGACTGAAATTCAAATATAATGCGTATACATCTACATAATTAAACTTGCAAACATACATAATATATTAATTGTTTTCGAGGATATAGTCACAACTCACAATCATCATATTAAGCATTAAGCATATTTATAAGTAATTTTATTAAAATTGCAATGCTTGTATAAGCGTATGTTTAAGACATATCTTACGAATATTATTTATATGCTCAACCTATAAAAAAATAAAAAATACATAAATATTTTGTATATTTATGTAAGTATTTTTTATTTTCAAAGAGAGATTTTTCAAAATTTGTCTATGGATCAATATTGATTTTTATGATGTCAATAAGAGGCAAAAATATTTAAATAATTAAGATGGTTTGCATTTGTTTCTAAAAACGTGTTCGAAACTACTCCATTAATTTCAACAATTACCACCCAAATCCACAGGCGACGGTCACCACTCTTCGGGGGTCCTTACGGAATTCAAACATGTGTTATTATAAATGGTCACAACCGGGATAATTACCATGGAATTTACGACAAAATACACATTTCAATTTAAAACAACAGGAATGCATAATTTATTATATTCCAAAGAGGTCTGTTCTTTTAAATGCGACACTTAAAACTCTTGGCGTTTTACATAAAAAAAACGGTATAACGAGGCATATTTCATTATTTTTTTCCTCTAAAACAACAGGGTGCCATGTTTTTTGTAAGCTCGCGTCGACCCACGCGATCCCCTGATGATCGTTCACACTTTAAGTGGCTTTACCTACCGTTCAGTGATATATACTTGACTTATTATTAGAACTACGGGTTATAAAAACTTATAACTTATGTGTGTGCATATTTATTATTATAAATTCCCGACATTATTATTATTCATTCACTAGTTAATAGGGTCTAATAGTGAAATAATTATTCTTGAACAATTATAATAATAATATCTATGGACATTCTTACACCACGTCAATCTGATCCCGTGCTAAGTATCCGAAAAACTTGTGTTACGAGTACCAGACAACGGAAATACATATATTTAATACTTTTTATATTAATACATATATTTGAGATTTTTATCATATTATACACGTATTTAATACACATCCATGATCCAGGAACACAAACTTTTTTGTTCCCTAGCGAGATTCGAGACCGCTATCTCCGGTTTGAGAGCCAACGCGTTAACCATTGAGCCACAGAGGTCGTCAAATTATAATTATTAAACAGATTATTTATTTAAAACATACACGCTCATCATTTCCTTCATTGAGGGAGGTCAGCAAACGTAAAGTCTGATGATGATGTTATCTTCTGCTCTAAAATTATAGAATCGAATGCGTTTCTTTCGAAAGTGTCGACAGTTTAACCAAGACTAAATTTTCCCATACCTTCTCGTAAAACTTATTAGACCACACATCATCAAAAATATAATATTTCATACAAATAGTAATATTATTTTACTTGACATATTATATACCTACAGTATCGACACCTCTAGGAATTTTGATCGTCCATGTTCGATGCGAGCGCGATAAGCGAAGGTCCCTATCCATTTTGTCCAAAATATTTGGTAAGATTTAAGATTGGTTTTATGGCTTTGAAGATTAATGCTAAGATAAAAAGATTTAGGACGGTGGAATTTTTAGGGGGACAATAAATTTTGACACCTTATTTGCTTTGTGTAAAATTGAAATGCCTTTTTTATACGTGTTTAATAGTTTGGTTTTACCTGTTTCATCAAATTTCATTTAAATTGTTAATGTGTTAAATATAATTTTATTGATCAAACTAATAATCAGAAGAATGAAAACATTTTTTTTTAAATTAATTACATTAAATTATGCAAACTTAGAGTACGACATAAATGATAGAAGGTCATTTCATTTCATTAAATAATTATATGTTTTGCGACCGTCCTTGCGGTAATCGAAGGTAGCCTATGTTCAGGAATCAACCAATCCAGAGTTGATTATAACTATATTATAAAAAATCATGTTAGAAATATACTATGTGGGTTTTCAACCATTTTGCTTCAGCATGAGCACCATGAATTGTCTGTTTTCCGCTTGACAACTAATTCAGGATTCAAGAGATGAGTTTTTTTAGAAGTAATACTTAATATACCTACATAATATTATAATTATAGTATACCTAATAATATAAAATCTCAATGAACTAAATTGTCACTAGAACTTAATTCTATCTCTCAGTGCAGTCTTAATCTTGTATTTTTGTTCTGCCATCTGTTATTCCCCATATGCGACCGGCATTACGGCTAATTATATATGGCACTGAATAAAATACATACTCATTGTGTACTTGTAAAAGAACTTATTTATGTAAATTATATGCATTATATAAAAGTCGTTGGTCTAATTATGAAAATAACATAATACTCATGGAAACCTTTTGTTTGAGTTCTCAGCCCTCCGTAATGTTGCGTGTACGCAGGACAATTACTTGGCTCCGCCCATCACGGACATCCTACTAAGCTTTGTTAAAAACAAAAGAAGTGGGGCTAAAAAAAAGAAAAGGGGTGGCCATTTTTGAGCCATGAGGTCACAGAGAATATTATTATGTTTCGTTGTGTTGTAAAATGAGTGCATTGGAGTCCCATAACCATATTATAGGTTCGTTATCGTTTGAAATAGTTTTATCTACTATAATTATTATTACATAAATAAATAAGTGTACTTAAAGGTATTATAATATATACCTACATATAGAAAGAGTACTTATAAATGAATGTTATTTTATTTATGAAGACATGATGGCCATGGTTCCAGAGTTAGAGGTCAGTTTGGGTAGACGAATTGGTAGGGGGCCAGACGATATCCGTGCAGTAGCCAGTCCGTGTAGGATGAAAGTGGCAAGTAATCATTCTTCTTGGTGCTCAATAAAAGAGGCCTATATTTAGCAGTGGACGGATATGATTTTTGTTAAATTACTAGTACTTAAATAATAAAACTAAAGATAAATGTAAAGGTAATTACTATAACCTATTCAAAACTTCTGTTCTTTTATCTCTTCACAGCCAAACTTTCAACAAACGAAATCAGTATGTAGGTTGGACATTCCACGCGACTAACCAATAAGAATTCAATAGTCCTCAATTGTCAAATCGGAGTTAGAAGAGGATCTCTCTGGTTGAAACTGTTATAAATGAGCTGGCACTAAAAGTGGTAGAATTCAATAAGTTTTAGAACTGGCATTCAAACTATCCATTTCTATCGATTAGTTGGTCAACGCGAAAACTCGAAACTAAATTTTCGAGCATTAAAACTACCTCCGTTTCACCATACCAGGCTTAGTGTAGAGGGCAGATGCTGGTAATCGAATCTCAATCAACTCGCCTGCGATATTAAATAGTTTACGGGGGTATTAAATTTGTAATCAGAACTACCGCTTTTACAAAACTATAAAGCTTATAAATTTCCACATATTTTAATAAACGAAGCAAAATGGATAATAATAATTCTGTAAATGTTGTATCAATTAACAAATATGTTAAAACGTGTTACATTTCTTATCAAATAGTGAGATAAGAAATGTAAAACACAAAGAATAAATGGAAAATTGAATAAAAGTTGGAATTGGTTGCCAAGATGCATTTTTGCAGCCTCTTGTCTGTACTCTATAGCTTTGCTCTACTTAAGATAAAATGATGCTAAGCATTTATTACCATAGAGCCCAAGTATTTGAAGTTTGAGTATTCGTCATCATCGTCAGCCTTTATCCGTCCACTTATTATATGCCAACTGGCATACATAGCACACAAAGATAAAAAAAGGAAAACGAAGACCCCAAATATTTGAGCAAAATAATTAATATTAATATATGCACTCCCGCCGACATTGACAAAGATTTATACGACCTTATACATAAAAATAAAAGTTATATCTTGAAAAACATTTTATTTTGATCACTTGATTACATTATCTTTTATCTAAAGATAAAGTAAAAAAATACTTGCAAGATAAGAGCTTTTAAAAGATATCCATGTGTAAAAATTAAATCACAGCGATAAATCAAATGTTGATATATAACAATTTTATTTACAATAACGGTCGCGAGATAAGACTCCGAGTCGATAGCGGGAGATTGATCTTCAACGGAGATAAGGAAGACACACGAAGAGGTCATTAATTTGTCATTTACCCAAACGTAGGTGTCAGAAGGAGAGGCGATGTCAAAAATCGGACAGCAACACAATGGTAGATGGAAAATTAAAAGCGAAATGTTGTAGTAGCCGCGTGTATCATTTATAACGTGTGGTACGTTCAATAACTTACAGGACATTTATTTCGAATTAAAGAAACATGGTAGATATATTGAATAATAAAGTAAATTGAAATGTATTAATTTTAATGATAAGTGCAATATGAAAAAATGTGGCGTTGTAGGGGAATTTTATATTTTTACATGCAATACACATCGTTGTTTGCGGTCTTTTAAGTATCAAGAAATTAGCTGATTCTTAAAATGCATTATCATCATCATCGGGATAATGCCACAACGCATACGATATTTTAAATTCTTAAAATTATTTTTAGTAATGTATGCAAATGAATAAAAAGAATCTGATAAAAATCTATTAACATGTTTTAATGATATTACATTTTAGCTTATCTTTTAGAACTTATTTTTAGGCATAAATTAAAATTTATTACATAACTTCATCATCATCATCAGCTTTTAGCCGTCCACTGCTGAACATAGACTTCCCTTAGTGAACGCTAAGACGGTAGATCCCTTGCCACTCGCATCCAATACGGACCGGCCACTGTTCGAAGATCGTCTTCCCACCTGGTTGATGGTCGACAAACACGTCATAACTTACAACTATTACAAATTATAAATAATATACATATTATAATAATATACTTACATTAAATAATAACGGCCTGATAATTATAAGCAAAGTGATAATAAAAATGAAATTAATTTCAAAGTATTAAGAACTTAAAAGACTAATGTTTATCCAATGAATTAAAAAAATAACAAATATAATATCTACTTACTAAAAAATTAACAGCAGTATATACTCATTATCTCATTACAATTTAGTCCTATGTAGATATCATATTTAGTTAAACAAGCTAATTAGAAGAAAATTGTGGTCCAGACAGGAGTTAACTTTATTATAATAGTGCGTGACTAGAACCACTATGTCTATTTCAGTTCTGTCGTGTATTTATTATGTAATTATTATAGTATATTCTTCCAGCCACCTATTAACATAACCGTAGAATGGTATTTTTTATAAGCTTAGTAAATATGTAGTTTATATAATTTAATGTTATTTAAATTCCACAATTCTAAATGATATTAATGATACTGCATTACTAGTACTGATTGTAAAATATACATTATATTGAGATATAGGTAAAATAAGTATTATTACTAATAAAATGTGTAGGTAATCTCTAAATAAAATATAAAAACTAGAAAGTTTAGACTAAGCCTTAAATGTAAAATTGACACCCGACACCATACCCTTATCTGATTTTCAAAACCTTAAATGCATAAATGCATACGACATATTATGAGATAAGATCTGAGCATGGTCAACGAAAATGGGACATAATTCAAGTTCAGGTATTCGTTTTTTGTTTCAATCTATAGCTAAGGTCTAATATTGAATATTTATTTTAAAAACTATTGTGAAAATATTTTAGTTTTTTTAATAAAAGTAACATTGTCAATAAAATCGAGATTCGAGTTAATGTTTGGTCAATTTAGCGTGATTTAGATGCGAATACAATAAAATGTGTATCTTTTTTTTATATTATGAGAAGGCAAACGAACAGTTGAAGCCTTGCGACTATCAACACCCATTAGCATCCAAATAACCAGAGGTTAAGCAGATGCGTTGCCCTCCTTCCCCCCCCCCCTCCCCAAGGGGCAACAGAAACTCACAAAACGCACGAAACGCGACAGCTTAGCTGTCACTTCACGCCAATTAGATGTGAGCGAGAGGTTACTCCCAATTTTGCTGCAAAACAGCATGGCACTACCTCTTACAGTATCTTTAATATCTACTAAAGATAATAATATGGAGAATGCCAATGTAAAATGCAGAACTCAAAGCAAAAATGTATCTATCATTACCACCATTACGTTTATCAAATGTACCCAGAGAAACGATATTACTCAACGAACAAAACTCAACAATTGTAACATCGGCTTATTACAGCAAGACAAATAAATTCCATCGGATTCGTTATCAGGAATCTTTGGGTGAAATTTGAAACCGTGAACATGCGCTGAGCACACATTGTTGACTATTCATTCTGTGTCTCCAGAGAATATATTGAACAAAAGACGGGTTCAGCATCCGACTACACTATTTCTCACTACTTCGGCGAGATGTAATCAGAGAACGCGACGTGTCGCGCTTATTTATGTATGAACGGGGCGCGGGATAGGGTGGGCCAAACGCGCTACAAACAGAATAATATTGATGACACTGCGCTCTGAGGGGTCATGAATCATTAATCGTTCCTCTACGGCTCTATTACGACCACCTTGTTGGATAAGCCACCCTTCATAAGATACGTTTGCCTTTTTCATAAATTACGTGCTAGAACTAATGATATTTGGAAAACAATAAGTATACATTACTCTAGTAAGGTCAAACTTTTATCCGACGGTAGTGAGGGAGGCATCCGCCACAGGTACAAACCCGACGCCATGAAGGAAGTCACACGCCGCGGCTGGCGGGGAGCAACCCCTCACTTACTATATCACTGGGTGATACCAACCGGCTCACCTCACTTCCGACGAAGCATTAGGGCCATTAACATAGATCCATCCGAAAAAAAAGGTATCTTAAGTCATTTTTAGCTATTCACACAGTCACTGAAACTTAGCACTTGACTCGTTCAACTGTCAATCACTAGATATAAGAGAATCACAGCGAAGCAACCGAAAGGTTCTATATTGAAGAAATAAACTTGAAGATATTTGATCCGTCGATAACGCTAGAAGAAAATTTATTTGGTTGTAAGTAAATAAAATCTTAGAAATATAGAACTAGAAATTTCATAGGATTAGGGTGAAGGCTTTTCAAATTATATTCTCAGAAGTATTTATTTAACAATCGTTGCGTTGGAATAATGGAATTTCGTATTAGTGGCTTCATGATTGGGATAGGAAATAAGACAATTCCAAATAAGGCGACCACAAAATATATACGAGGAAATGAGAAAAAAATGACAATTTGTGGTGTTCATTTAAGTAAACGTCAAAGATACGACCGCAAAACGAACAAAATCATATTTTAGAACAAAAAACGAAGGCAATTTAAGTTAATTCAGTAAGCAACAGACATGGCTACTTCCAAATGAACTCGAACGGAACAAAAAGAAAACAAATGACGGACAAAAACGCAGGTCATTTCGGAGTGGACTCTCGTTTGTTTTTTCTAAGGATGCACATCCGAAACCTTATTTTTTACTTGGGACAAAATCACAGTGGGACAATAAATAAAAATATTACATTTTAAGGTTGACAAACAAAAGAATATTGAATGTTGCATATCTGGTTTCTGTTATGATAACTTTTGATACTTATTTGTAGAATGATATTGTGGAGAAATTGTATTAAAATACGATTTGAAATTTATCCCGAGATGGTATTGGAAGCTGATAAATATGATTGTTATTTTGTTGTTAGAAACCTTAGCTGGAAAAACTTAATATTGATTTTAATTGCATTGATTTTACGCACATTATTATATTGTGATTAACTGCACCGAGCTAAGCGTGTTTTGTATGTAAGCGACAAAATTAAGGAATTAACACACTGGACCTGGTATCTTTATGTTTTTCCTTACTTATTAACTTAAGTAGCTTAGTAGCAATAAGATTTTGCATGTAAAAACATGAATACAATTTTTTTAATCTATTACAAGGCCTAATTTCCAAGAATGGATAAATAAAAACTTACAATTTCACCATTCACATTTTCTTACCATACCTTTTTCTGTAAGAGCACAATATTTTTTATTAATTTCATAGAAATTCAACCGTCACACTAACTCACTTACCAGCGCGTTAGTGCGATAACTCCTACGTGAGAAAGGCCTTCATAACGATATCCATGTTTGAATTTTAAGAGCTTCTTAAAATTCATCACGCGTCTTCGAAGCACTCGTTGACAAAAAAAAAGACTACACGAATGTTTAAAAAAAGGGTCTATTTACAAAAGCTACAAAAGTTTCTGGCGACAGAATTTGAATGTAACAATCGCGTGCTCATTACCATATTTTTTGTAGGCTCACTCATGAGGTGGTAATTTTTGGACCCTCACACCTCGTTGGGCTGTCCAACATCAAGGCACTCTAGGCTGACCTAAATCTTCTAAGTAAGGCTTACATTTTATTTTGTTGAAATTGTGTCACTGAAATTGTATTTTTTTTGGAAAATACGAAAGAAAAAATCACTATTCCAAAATTTGGAACAATAGGATTATAAATTCAGATGCTGGAATTAGTTAAATCGCTGGTCATCGCATTGATGAAACGAATGTTAAGAATTATATGGAATGAAAATCATAAAATATAATAAATACACCTTTACTCTCACAAGATATAATAAACTTGAAGGATTGGCGTATACGAAAAAGCCAATGTCACAGATAAAATATCTAATAATAAATAGGGTTCTGTGGAAATATTAAAAGCTTTTAAATAAGCTCCTATCTTGTTTAATGCATTGATGTGATAAGCGATTCGAACGTACAAGATGTTGGATGCCGTTTGCCAGTTGCTACTTAAAAGGAATGTGTAAGACGAATCTTCTTAGCTTGTTTCGCTGTTAAGGTAATTGATTACAAAATAAAAGCTGTAAAAAATTAGTTATTTATTTGTACTTTCATCTATATAATATACGAACAAAGATTTTTCCAGAAGTTAAAGCTATTAACTGTTTAAGTAACAGAAAGAGCGTATAGAATATCAATTTTAATATGGCAGAATGTATAGGCACACTATGCTCAGAAACTTAACCAATATTTTAATATTTGGGATGGTATAAAAATTACCTTCATCTTTATGGTTAGAAGCGGTAATAATTTAGAAGCTTTACAAAACACTCATACTAATGCAATGAATAATTCTTCCATTAACGTAATTCGTGCATTTCCTCCACTAATAAAAGGTGATCTATCCTTCCGCCCTTGGCAACATCACGTCCCTTCACAAACAAAGGCAAAAAAACTAAATGCCAAGCTCATTGTGATCTTAGCAGGTAGAATGGAGCAAAAAGTTGGAAAATAAAAGCAAAGCAAAAAATTTTACAGGCACGATATAGCAAATATTTTTGGGTTGAGCCAGATGTCGAATTTGAAGCTTACTGATGTGCGTGATATTTTTTTTTATAAGAAATAGATCGCTGAACTAGGGTACAATAGACGAGAGAGAGAGACGAAGAATATTGTGAAAGGAAAGTATCATAGATGTTTTTTGTTCAAATGTTGCTTACGTAATTGACGCTTCCTACTTTATATTCAGTAATTCTTTACAATTTTGAAAATTGTTGAGTATCGGTTTTTTCTAGCTGAACCAGATCAGGAGGAACTCTAATTGACGTCACAATAGATATATTTACGGTGATCGGAATTTACCACCCGTATTTAAGAAGCGTACTTGGTTCAGTAATGAAACAATTCAAAGCAAAGAACGTTATATCTATGCGCTCCTGGTGTCAATACTTCACTACATATTATAAAACAAAGTCGCTTTTTCTGTCCCTATATCCCTTTGTACGCTTAAATCTTTAAAATTAAACTTCGTGATTCGCCCTTCGAGATTACAAGTATTCACAAGTAGTACCACGCGTACGCGCTGCCATCATACACACTTTTAAAGCAACTCTGGATAAAGGAAACTTGTTTTCTCCCCACTCACGCCTTCCTTAACAGCCCGTCGTCGTCTGCAGTCTCATACACGTTTTGTGTGCCGGCCATCGCACACGCATTTTTCTTTCTAAGTGAAGTTAGTATACTGAAAGTTCGTAGCTGTGTTACTATGGAATAATATTCTGACATGGAAAAACGCAAGAATTACGACGAAAAGGAAAAATAAAGGATTGGAACGAAAAATGGCTGGAGATCGCAAAATATGTCTCCGTAGTTTTATTCGTCATGCTCAAAATAATAACACGAGCGAATACAATAAATGAAGGTAAATCAAAAATTATTTATTCAGTTAATATTATCTTTTGTTATTTTTGTTTCTTCTTAATGCGATATTGAGATTGATCTGAAAAATTATTACCCACTAAAAAAAAAAAAAAAAAAAACTGCCTAGAAGGTTGTGTCGTGAATACATTAGATGTTTTTTAGTGTACAGCCCGTGATACTATATCACAGAAACTATACCAAACACTAACGATCGTTGACAAGAAGAGCTTACATAACCACAATTAACAATAATGGAGTTATTTTTCGGGACTGGACGTTGTGTGGTTTATTTGACGCACTTTATTCTAGAACGCACTCGTGAGATTGTTCGTGAGCCCAAATCCGTGAGATTGTGTCGTGAACACAAATCCGTGAGATTGTGCCCTGAACACAAAATCCGTGAGACTGCGTCGTGAATACACTGGATGTTTTTTCGAAGTGCAGCCAGCCCATGAGGCTGTATCACAAAAATGATACCAAGCATTAACGATCGTTGACAAAGATGAGCTTACATAACCACACTCAACAATAATGGAGTTATTTTTCTGGACTGGGCGTTGTGTGGTTTTTTATTGATGCACTTTATTCTAGAACGCACTAGTGAGATTGTTCGTGAGCCCAAATCCGTGAGATTGTGTCGTGAACACAAATCCGTGAGATTGTGCCCTGAACACAAAATCCGTGAGACTGCGTCGTGAATACATTGGATGTTTTTTAGAGTACAGCCCGTGAGACTGTATCACAAAAACTATACTAGAAGCTAATGATCATCGACAAAGATGGAATTAACAGTATTTAATATTTATATTTTTTTTGATACCCTCAATCTGTTGAGTAGTAGTGGGTAATAATCTTTCAAATTTATCTCGCGTCTGAAGATCAGCACCCTATCCTGGCTATCCTTGGCATCAAGGCTATGAGCCAAAAAATCAGAGAAACATTGGGAACTAATAGGTACATAAATACAGCTAGAGCCGATAAGCCTATATTAAGGTAAATTACATTGGAGAAGATATTAAAGACATCTTGGAGAATGTTTAAAAGGCATAACATGTTATCAGAAAATCCACTAGCTGTTGCCATGTACGGTGTGACTCAAATTCTAACCTCATAATTAATGATCTTCAAGTCTCGCAACAATGGCGATAATCAATAAAAATATTGATTGAGGTAAGTCGTTTTTTTATGCTATGTTGACTATATGGGAACATTTTAACGGCTTCTCTAAACAAGGGCGTAGAAGATAACTAAGTATCTTAAACGGGACCAGCTCCTTTTCGGAGAAGATTTACAAGAAAATTTGAGATTTATAAAAGCCATTTTTTAGACTGACGCAGAGTAGGTCTGTTATACCCTGTCTTTGTTATACAAAGACTGGGTCGCTAACGATCACGAGTCGTAACTAATTTTCCACCTCTAGTACAGGTTAGGCTTTAAACTTGGGTGAGAGCCGCCACTGACTCCGGGTGGTCTGTGCACGCAACCGAATCTGAGTTAGTCTCGCCGACTGGCGGTGCCAGCAACAGCCAGCAGCGGAGCGGCGTCAGAACAACAAGCGGACACTGGCGCTGAACAAGGCAGCGGTTCATGTGGGTCGGTAGATGGCGCTCCTGACTAACACCCGCTGGAAGCAGGTAGACTTAATTTTTTTTAAAAAGGCGTGGGCGCAGATATTGATTCTTGATATTGCCTTGAATATAAGGTTTACGTATACCTTTTCTTTTTGCTGTTACCCAGACTAACATACCAGTCAATAGACCCACAAATATTGCGTATGACAGGGAAATGACTAGGGAAATAAATTATTTACTTTTATTAGATGCAATACATTAATGTGAACCATGTTCTCGTCAATTTATATCGCATATATTTCTTATAAAGAAAAGTAATAGAAAGAATAGGTTTATTTCAACCCTCTCCACGTTTTTCAAACTTGGTTATAGAAGAGCTAGAAAACTTATTTCTAATAATTGTCACATGTACAAAAACATGCCAAATTTTTTCTATAGCTATTCATAATCAGCACAGATCTATAAATATATATTTATAAATCTGTGATAATCAGTATAAAAAATACTTGCGTTTTCAGTGGTTAAAAAGGATAAAATGAGTAAGTAATGAATAAAAAGGAACAATGAGTCGCCTTACATTTTACAAAAATCATGCAACCAGCTTGTATTTTTTTTAACGTAACCAAGACTTATTAAATTATATCTATTTTTTTTTTAGACAAACAAAAATAAGCAAGAGTCTCTACGATTTATTTATTTAACGACCTCTATGGCTTGAGCAACGCGCTTACCATTGAGTTAGCGGGTTGCACGGAAGGTGGAGTTAGAGGGTTTGATTCCCGCCTGGGAATAAAGAGTTTTTTGTGTTCCAGGGTCATGGAGGTGAAAATTTTAGATATCTGTCCGAAACACGTACCTTGAGAACTTAGCGTGGGACCAGATTGACGTGGTGTAAAAGCGCCCATAGATATTACTATTAATAATAATGATAATTATTAATAATCTAGTTTAAACATTTTTTAAGAGACTAAAGAAATTGCGACGCTTTACGCACTTGATAGAATCACTAATATCGGTATGTTTATCATTACAATATGGCTGGTTATATACAAAAAACTTTAAATGGGTTAATTTATCTTTGTTTACTTACTCTACTCTACTTTTTAATGATTACGACCAATATAATATCTATTTAGCAATATGTTTATTTAAGATTTCCACTATTAAATTAACAATATTGATGAATGTTTTAGCCCATTCGGCCAGGCGATTGTTGAACGGCGTTATTTTCTGACTAGTCTCGTACAGGTACAAGATAAAAATAAAATAAAAAAAAAAAAAAGCTATTCATAGACATAAGACAGGATTCTAGCATCACATCGAATACTTATAGCTAAAGGTGAATTTGTTGTCGCATGTCGTTCATTTTCAACGGAACGTTTAATTTTATGTATATGCTCCACTGCTATACATAAACAAATAATATTTACTTATATAGGATGGAATTTTTTTTTTAGATTCCCTTATTTGAACCATATTAGCCGACACCCTTGGAAGTGGTGTCAAAAGGGTCTATATCTAAGTATATGATATGTGTTCGCATCCTACGTTAGCTCACAAGACAACTATGAAGCCGACGCAGAATCCCGTTTGCGTTAATTCTGATATAAAATGGGAGTTAGCCGACTACGCTTTTCAAAAATTTAATAATTTTGAAAAAACTAAGGTTTCTTAAAGGTCTTAAGGTTTCTAAGGTCTCTTAAGTTTTTCGGTTAAAAAACTAAGGTAAATTCTTACCAGCCGTTAACAAATCAAATCATGATATATTTTTTTTTCATAGGTGACAACTTGTACTCTTAAAAAGACAGGTCTTCGGGAGTCGTAATTGTAATTTGTACCTGATAGTCTAGCCAGCCCGGACATAAGCTTCAGCACAACCTTTATTCTAATTGCCGGGATTATCAGGGCAGCATTTGCAAGCCCCGAAACGCCGTCGGATACAACTGATGTTAATAATATTAATAATAATATTGTTATTTATAAATTTTGTGAGTATCTCGTATGCATAAAGATAATAATAAACATTTATTTATTTATTAAGGAATAATGTTATGTTGGCGTCTATTACGGATAATACCATAAGACGATATTGTCCTTGTTCTAATAATGGTACAATTTTTTATCGTCAACATACATTTCATAACGCGTCAGTTGATATAAGAAATTTTTTACTTAAAATTTTTTAATCAGGATTAATAACTAATAGTTAGTTTTTTAATTATTCTCCCATTAACTTCGTTAAATGAGCTTTAGCAATAATTGTATTCAAATAATACGATTTTAAAATGTAATATCAAATATTGTAAACGATTTAAGAACCATTTTATGAAAATAGTACGCAGTATGTGACTAAGCACTCCGCATCCAAAATCTTACATATATTATTAATCTTAATCTTAATACAACTAAAAAATTGTGCTCTTTTTTAATATTAAGTATGGGTATCGTGTTTAAACCTTCTTAATTTCAATTATCAAATAATATAAAAAATTACTAAAATTTTATATTATAAAATCAGGGTTTATTAGAACTCAACCAATTTAAAATACACATTGCTATGAGACACCTTCTATTTACCTAACTAGGACATTAGATTAATACTTGCAAATGTCTTCTGAGAGAATGCCTTTAAAAATGTTATTTACCCTTTGTTAGTTTTCAGAAAAATTTGAGCCTGTAAGTTCACAGATTTTTAGCCGATGAATAAAAGCTACCGTCCAGGATATTTGGGCACACCAGTGCTTAGTGCCCATAGTACGAGACAAGCAGCTACTTGATCTGTTGCCGCATGACTGGTGTCAGCATGGATGTTATCGAACAAACCGCTGGATGGACTAAAGTCACAAACATTAGTCAAATTTTACAACGGAGAAGTAACTACTGGTATCAAAACATTTGGTTCCTTTTCCCACTCTCCTTGTAGGTTGGGGTTTTTTCAACTTCTATTGGTAAACGTCAATTCTAATGTACTTATATATTATATGATTTTATTTACTATATGAAGTATATTTTCCGATTATTTTAATAAAAGCCTTGTAATATTATCTAAAAACTGTTGTTATAATATTACCTAACTACACTGTGTTTTCACTAGTGTAGTGAGCTATTTCGTAGTTCTCTAAACAACTACTTGTGAATACTTGTAATCTCGAAGGGCGAATCACGAAGTTTAATAGAGAATCAAACGAACTTACCTGTAAGTGAAGTTCGATGATTATTAAACGAGTGATTCGCCCAAGAGATTACAAACCCTCCCAAACCCTAATTACATACATATTTATTTTGATGTAATGCCCTTTCGAAATAGCTAACCGGAAAGCCGTACACGACAGAAACGTGTATGAGACTGCAGACGACGACGGGCTGTTAAGGAAGGCGTGAGTGGGGAGAAAACAAGTTTCCTTTATCCAGAGTTGCTTTAAAAGTGTGTATGATGGCAGCGCGTACGCGTGGTACTACTTGTGAATACTTGTAATCTCTTGGGCGAATCACTCGTTTAATAATCATCGAACTTCACTTACAGGTAAGTTCGTTTGATTCTCTATTATGCAACAGATTTTGATGCGGTTTTTTTAATGGATAGGACAATTCAAGAGAAAGGTTTATGTATATAATTTATTAAGTTTTTATATACATTGGCTAAAATATAACAATAATTGTTGGAGGAGTCGGAAAAAAATAGGCCGTCTGGGAGTTTTCAACGAAAACGCTGCCTAAACCCTTTGAGATATAACAAAATACTGTATGGTGGAATTGTGTATCTTAAATAGGTCTATAAAAAAGTCCGCGATGGCATATGTCTATCTCTTAAGGATATCATACTACATATATCCATTTATTACTTTAAAAAAATGGGCAATTATAACGTGATAATTTGAAAGTTATTTACACAGATACGGTATGAATCCTTATCATTTTTAATCAGTTAATTAGGTTAAGCACTTCATGATGATTATTTTTCCGCTTTACATCATGCAAATTAAATGAATAGTTTAGGAGATATGACAAAATCAAAATAATACGCAAGAAAATAAATCGTGTTGCCGTGATTCGAACGGCAGATCTAAGTTCACGCGGGCGAAGCTGCGGGTAACAGCTATATATTATATGGGTTTGACAGACGCACAGTTGCGGAAAGTCGTGCATTCTTTTTAATAATATTAATTTTTTTTATTTATAGAGATAATATATTTTATCTTTATTTTTATCCATCAAACTGTCTCTCGTACTAACGCCTTAATTTTTCTTGAAAAGTAGACATGCAGTGTTCCGATAAGTAGGGCAAGAAGTGTAATTTTTGAAACCAGGACCTCCTATCAAGATCCCTTCATCTAATTTCAGTAAAATTCTTAATGTTCCTTATATCTACTAGTTTTTACAATACAAACCAGACAATGTTTAACATCTTTTATGTAAAAATTAATAGTCAAAATCAAATAACAATATAAGTTTATTGCAATAAACATCAACAGCGAGAATATATGTTATAATCAAAGTTATAAGAGCACTAATTATATGAAGCAATTAAAGTAGTTTTGATTTATAACTGTACAAAATATAATAGAAAAGAGCTTGAACTATTAAATACTATATAAATATTGACCGTCTCAAAAAGAAACATAATAAAAAAGTTATTACAAAACTTTAATAAAAAGAAAGTTACGAGCGACGATAAAAAAAATGTCTCGCTCCTCGTAAAAGTAAAAACTTAATTAAAATTCAATCAAGGGACTCATTACACCGCTAAGAAAATACATTAATCTCCTGCAAAGTAATCGAAATAATAAATGTTATATCATTTAAAGAAAGACGATTCTTTATTCCAATATGGCCGTCTGATATCTTTTAATTATAAACATAGAAATTCATATTGACCCTTAATCACGCCATTAATATTTAATACAATTCGTGGAAATTAAGCGGGAGGAAAATAAAAAGTTCTGTATAAAAGAGCTATGAAGATCCAGGCACAAAAAGATAGTAAGGAACCACGTGGGCGAAACCACATCGCGAAGGACTGCTCGGATGTTAGAGTTCATTTGATACAAAATACATTTATAGAGGCTAAATCCCTGTACAGATTACCAGCAACCTGTTTGTAATGGTACAAATAAATTGTATTAGGTGTTAAGATAATCCCTATCGGTGTATAACTGCATATAAATACAAAATAAATATCTTTATGTGGATAATTTTATGGTGTAACTACAAAGCTATTCTCAATATTATTTATATTGAGAATAATTTTGTTTTAGACAAGATTATAGCGTACCTATTGCATAGGCATAAGACCTAGTGCACTTATACCAATTTATTTTATTTATAATCATCATCATCATCAGCCTTTAGCCGTACATAGTCCTTAAATGAACGCCAAGATCATTTAACTTTTATGTACATTTTTTATAAATAATAAAAGATAGTCATGAGTAGACGCGCTTATAATATTTTAGTGTATTATTATCATCATCACCATCCATTATTGTATATAGGCCTCCTTCAATGAACGCAAAGACAATCGATCCCTTTTTACTCGCATACAAAACGGATCGGACACTGCTCGGAGATCATCTTCCTACCTGGTTAGTGGCCGACCAACACTGCGTCTACCTAAACTCTTTAGATTTGTGTTTTGATGGTTTCACCCGCATAATTCGCATTCCTGGAAGAGTACGAAGATAAATTATAACAGTCACTCACAAATAACGTAGTCATCTATTGGTAAAATAATTTTCAAAATAGGTTTAGTGGAAAGAGAGTTTACCCCTACAACCTTACAAACTTTACCTTTTTACAATGTTGGTCTTTTGAAATATTTTTATAGATTTTCTTCAAGGTTCTTTTCTCTTATAATTATTTATTGTAAGCTTCATATCCATCTACTGAAACCTTTTATGGATTGACAAGGCGGCCAAACCTATTTGCAGCTTAAAGCGATTACAGCAAGGAGTTTGTCACTCTGACAAGCCGGTGATTGATCAATATATACTATCAGAATATCATAAGCTTACGAATAATATACATTTATTTTGAGTCAGTAACACCTTAAGACTTTACTTGACTGACTTGACTGACTAAGCTTTTGGTATTGTTTTTTTTTAAAAAAGGTAGTTTCGAAAAACACTTGACTTACATTGTAGTATAGGCGCGGCATGAATTTTAGTGTAACATGTGGCTGCAACAAGACTGCTAAAGTATTATCAGTTTATAATTTTTTTTTAATTAGCTGCTGCAAAAGTATTATCAGTTTATAAAGTCAAGATTCATAACTATTTTAATGACAACACAAATATTAGAACATGGAACAAAATCCGCCAGATATTAACTTTAATTTAAAGTAATTTGCTCTATTAAGACACCAATATTATCTCGATACATACATAAATAAATTAGATTTGAAAATGCAACATTACCAATAGATTTTTCGGTAGACATAATTAATCATCATCATCATCAGCCTTTATCCGTACACTGCTAATCATTTAATCATTTTTTACATCTTATAATATAATTCTAGGTCCCGTAAATTATATGTCATTAAAATTATCATTAAAATAGCCGATCATGTAACGAACTTGGATAAAAACATGACAACCTCCGGACACAATGTACATTCCGCGGCGACAACTCAGCCGTTACATATTTCTTCGAAATCGAATAACTATTTAATATCAGTTCTGCCATCAAACGACAAAAACTCGAGAATCGCGTGGTATGGCAAATATAAAAAATAATAAAATCCAAGACCGAGTTGTACGTATATTAGCGGTTCTATAGATTAAAAAATGATATTGTGATAGGTAATTTTTGTTTTCAATTTTTTTTTAATTCAATTTCAATATTACGGAATCAAAAGTTGTATATTATTAAATTAGAAAAATAAGCGAATGACAGTTTTGATTTTCGTGTGGGTTAAATTAGCCGTCTTGGAGTTTATTGAAATCAAGCACATCGGCCAGTTTCATCCACCTAACGTAAAAAACAAACATTTTGCCTAAATACAAGAAATCCTAAGCGTTTATTTTTCAACGGATCGGCATAGTGATTGCTAATGGTAAAATAATTGGTTAGGTTAGGTCCATGACTAATAAGGAGATTTATTTATCACTAGCTGTTGCCCGCAGCTTCGCCCGTGTTAGCAAAAAAATCCTCTTTTTTATGTATTCTTTGTTACTTCCAGAACCTCCGAGAATATGTGTACAATGTTTCATGGTGGTCGGTTGAGTAGTTTTCACGTGAACGCGTAACAAACATGGACAATGGATGGATTTTTGATAATATTACACTTATTTATCATTTTACACGATTTTTTTCAAAAACATTACATTTTCTTAGCATTTTTTAAAGCCTAGCTCTCCTACGGCTACAACCGTGACCATTCATTGTTGTAGCCGTAGGCTAGAGCTTCTATGACAGGAACTATAATAAAAATACATTATGGATAGACATTGATTTCTTAGATAAGCCTTTTATTTATGTAGATGCTTAAGAAGATATCGAGGCGTCTAATGTTTCATATAAACCATTGCCCAGTAAAAAATGATCACATTTTTAAGTGATCAAACACATAATGCTTAAGATTAATCGCCGTGGTTGACCATGCTACTTAATCACTGATTAACTGACGACACAGTCCGACAACTGCCTTTAATAAAGTAAAATGTACGAATACTATCTTGAAGAAAATGAAAAATTAATTTGGTATCTTATTTTTAAACACAATTTATCATAAATCAAAACTCGAGATTCCGTTCCCTTAAAAAAAAGTGAAAAACGGACCTTACAGAAATAAAAACCAACAGTAATTAAAATATTATAACAGTAACCATCTTGTGTTGGTTGGCTATTAACCAGATGACAAGATTATCTCCGTGCGACGTTCAGTCCGTGTTGGATACGAGTGCCAAGCGAATTACGCGTTTTAACGTTCATCGAGGGAGGCCTATGATCAACAGTAGACGGATTAAGGCTGATGATGATGAACTAGTTTGGGATTTGATAGGACATATCACCTGCTCAAAGCAAAACATTTCACCAAAGTAAATGGTCAAATAAATACCTTCCTCAATATGGTTGTTTCCATATCAAATGCAAAATATTTCAAATTACGTGGTAGTTGCCGATATAATAGCATTCAAGTTTTATTGTGTTTGTATGGACTTAAAACCATTATACTTGGTCGTTTCAAGAGTAAGCAATAAAATATTAATAAAGTTTGAAACTTTGTGATGCCTGACAACTAAGCCTATAACATTACCCGTGTAATATCCTAAACGCAAGGAATATAAAACCCTCATAAACGGTGATGAAATTCAAGGGAATTTTTATAAAATATATTAGAAAACACTGAAATTTTTGGCATATAAATTTTGTATAACTACATCTTATCTTTACTTTCATCTAGAAAAGAAAATTGTGTATTTATGATAAGTGGAACTAACAAATCTAAGAAAACGTTGCTATCATTAGAATGTGATAAATATAAACTCTACATAAATATCTAATAGTCAAAATCTCTATTCGTAATTATTTAAATAAATAAAAGAACACTATCGAGCCAGATAGACGTCGTGTATATTTTTTATAATGCAAATCAAAACCATTCTCTGAACATGCGAATCGCTCCATTAAAATGGGTCCAGTAAGTTAATAGGTTCAGCTATTACGCGCAGAAAAAATATGTATAAGAATTTATCAAATGGGACTACATAGCAGTATAATATAACTAGATAAACAGTAGCCTATAATTCTGAACAAAGCTCGTGTCCAGTTAATATTTATGTCGTGGATCCGACATGGAGTGATTGATTGGGGGACAAATGACCAATCTACGGGAATATTCCGATAATCGAGCTGATCGAATGTGGACCTAATAACATAGTAATTGAATCCGAAATTCCTAGCATTCATATTCTCCTCAAGTGTGTGTTGAAATGTAGTAATATTGAATCTTTTTAATGTAGAGAAAAAGGTAGAGTTGCGTGGAAAAAGCTTTAAAAAGATATGACCACCAGGATTCTTTTATTGCTTTTTCTAACAGTTTATTATAGTATTCAGTAGATAAATTGTATGAAGAAGTTATGATTCCGGTGTTTTTGATAAAATTGTCTTATAATGTCTTAAGCACTTTTTTAATATGACATTTCTTACCTTTTGCAGACATGTCGCCCGACACTGAGCTACCCTCAAAGGTGACGAAACTTCCTCTTCAGCAACCACTCCAATCCATGTTATTATAGAAAATATGGAGAAATTATATAATAACATTTTGCCACTCATCTTCTTTGGTATCTTCTGTTATAATTAGTCAGTATGTATCTGCTATCATAACCCGCACATAAATCCAGACGATGTACGCATAATATTGTCTAATATACTCTATATAATTTGTTTACAAGTTTCGTAGCACGACATACATTTTAATTAAAATAAATGTGAATTCCGTTCATAAGTGAACATAATAATATACACGTAACTGTGTCCAAAAGAATCCGAACAAAACAAAACGTAATACAATACACAAGAATTAATCTCACAACTTGAATCGTTCGCTACAAAAGCGTGTTTGATAAGCGACACTGCCGCGAGCGCGGTCGAAAGCGGACTAACCACCCCGCTTGAAGAAGCTCTGTTCCTCTCCCCTCAGATAGTTAATTTTATTCCCGTCTCGCTCTAGCAAAAGGGTTCCCCTCTTCTCGCTCACTCTCACTACGAAATATACGTTCATGGCTACTACTACGTATGACGCTCTCTCTGTCATCTGTACTAGTGCATATATTTTATTCTATCTCGTTTCATCTCGGGCGATTTTACGTTGATTTTCCTTGATGCAGTTCACGGATGGGAATGTGGTGGTTATTGTTAGACAAAGACGGTGGTAGAAAATTTTAGGGTTGCTCAAAAGGGGTGACAAAGAATCGAGCTAATTTAGGGCTTGAGTTTTTATGAGAGTTCGGGCGGTAAAAAGTCTCCCGCCTATCTCGTTTGTTCAACTTTATGGGCCCTTCGCGGGGCCATATTAAAAATATTAATGGCTGTCGTATTAACAATAACGCTGTTTTGTCATACAGTGGCTTATAAAGTCTTCATTTGTATATTAAAAAATATTAACGCCAAGCTTTTAATGAGGAAATTAATCACATTTAGCTTACGCCCATTTAATCGGTCATTTTGGGTATTTAGAGCTTAAAGAGCTTTTGTGATCGGGACAGACATATTGCTCATTTTTCTGTAATACTAGCTATAAATCATAATTTACCAGTGGCAGAGCTTTACGAAAAGCTCACGTTAAGTCTTGTCTATTAGGTAATACCAGCACAGTAACAATATTTATTATGAAATATTTTTCCAGTACTATATTTAGTAATTTTTGTTGTAGACCACTTTAAAGTAAATTATCATCTACTCTTAATAAGTTTATATAATTTATTGCCTACTCTATAATTTATGAAGAATGATAATAATATGTAAGGTGCATATTATTAAATATTTTTTCTTTCTATATTAAAATGTACTCTAAAGTAATTAATTATATATAAAATAATATCTAAACTTAAACTTTAGATTTTACATAAAAATATTGTTTTTAAATCCTCCGTTAATTTATAAATTTATTTTCAAAAGAATATCAGTATTGAAATTAAATATAATCAAAAACTGTGGCCATCGGCGTAAAGCGATAGAAATTTGACGGACGTGCTTCTAAGCATTCTGGCTTTCGTCGACAGATGGCATTAGACATATTATATCATTGACCAAAGGCAAGACAGATACGATTCCAATATTCAAATGTAAAATATAAAGAATAAGTAATATCCCGCAAAGAATTTTCTACATAGAAATGAGTCCCATTCTATTTGTAAGGCGGTCTCGAACCAAAAAGGTCAAATAAGAGTGTACGTGACAGAACAAGCCTTTACTACGTCAAGGTATTCGTTTTCTTCATCTCCATGCGTCTATTCATCTCGTCTTTAATCTCTCAGTTTGCGTGCAGACTTTGTCTAGACAGGGCACAGGCTGTGAGATTGGCTGCACAAACGTTACCGGACATAACGACTGGAAATTGAGACGTTTGTGTTTTTTGTCTAAACCTTCAAGGTTATAGGAACTAGTTTTTGTTATGGCTTAAGCGCAAGGATCTTGCTTATTATAAATCCTTATGGATACCTTTTTTGAAGGTCTTTTGTTTTTTATTTTGTTTGTAATTATTTTGAACAATAGTTGTATTATAGTTGTCGGTATATATGTCGAGCCATTCATATAATATTATAAATCTTACTATGTTCAACCATGGTCACGGGAGGACTCCCGTGACCATGGTTGCTGTAAAGTTTCCGAAACGTCGGGCTTGTAAAAAACTAAATAAACCGCGATAAAATCCGTAAAAGTTGTTTCATTATAATGAGTGAAATTCGCGTAAACATAAGAAAACAATATATATTCAATTTTGATGATTTTGGAAATATTTATTTTCAAAACTGGTATCACAAGAAGCAAACAAGTATTTGATAATGGAGTTTCAGAAAAATCGAGAGAAGCTTTTAAAAATCGTAGGAGCGAATAGTGCGTTTGCTATTTTTTCAGTGATTATCTTAAAACACTACAATGTAATGGCGTAGATTACGCTAATAAACAGTCACGGGATTATCTTGACGATTTAAAACGTTTACGTTTTGTGTAGATGGGTTATAATTGTCAATAGGGATTCGATGATGAAGGCGAAGGATAATCAAGAGAACTCCTCAGAAGATTACAGTAGCTACCTTGTGTATGGTCTTGATTCCAATATATTGAATTTTGCACCATATGGGTTCAAAGTGCTATTACTGTTCTGTTGCTGAGATCATAAACAGCCGAAGGAATTCCTCAAAAATTTACAGCAGTTACCTTTTGTTAGGCTTACTTTATACGGCTCAATATTCCAAAATATTCAGTTCGCTGAAAATTGACATATTAAAACAGACTTCAAATTAAACCATTTTAAACAAAAAGGATAGTTAAAAAAAATGCCGGCTTTAATAGCCACAAATGGGCACTCCAAAAGTAAACAATAAATTATTATAATAATTGTTATAAGCATTTCTTACTCATATACGGATAACGACTTTAGAATAAATTGCCAGACTACTGCTGTTTCTTGTTCTCTTCTATAGCAGACGTACGATCGTCTTGGAAATTAGAATATGGCTTTACTTTTTTTTCGATAGGTCTAGACTTTTGAGCCTGGTGGACTTTAAGCTCAATCGGTAGGTATTTGAGCAGATGGCAAACCTAGAAATTATTCTAAAGGGGGACGCCACCCTTCGCGCTCCGCAGGGGTGTAGTGTATCGCGCATGCTACTGAGAAGAGTAGAAGTATGGCTAGTCAAATCCGATATAGTTGATGAGTCATTAACGGGTGACGGCTTTACTTGGCAATCCTGATGAGAAGAGACGAGATCACGATTTCCAATAATTAATCGAAGGTCCCAATACTCAACTTCCAAACGCCACAAAACCTTATTAGTCCATACGTGTTTGTATGTACGTGACTACCTCCCCAACATAGGCCTCACCTCAAGATTAATTAGCGTAATTGAAGATCGTAACTTAATTCTTGGACGTGATGTCGTAATTTTGGGGTCTTGGATGTTTACGACGTCATAAAATCAAGAACATAGTTTTTAAGGACAACGTTTAGCGAAATAGTTGTATGTGACTTTACGAGATCCTTTACTTGAAATTATTCGCAGTACATGCTGCAGAAAAGTGTATTCGTCGTCTAAATTCGTTGCCTGTGGCATATTGTGATGACTCATTTTCCTCAGATTGTTCATTGCTTCTAAAGTGTTATCATCAGCTTTTTATCCGTCTACTACTGAACACGTGCCTCTGTCAACGAATACCAAGACGACCCATCCCTTGTCACTTACATCATGGGATCGTCTTCCTATGTGGCCGACCAGCACTCGGTCTACCTAAACCCGGCCTCTACTATTAAGCTTTTCAATTCCTCCTTAAATATGTTTTAACGTTTTAAGCCATCGAGTGATGATGGGCCATTGGGTTTGGGCTTGGCCTTTGAACAAAATGGTCCGGGTTCGATTCTGACCTCTTCCCTCCTGTGGTGCCATGAAATGGATTTTTCTAAATTCCTAAGTGCACCCTGAACACGAGACTATCGGCCGCGATGAAAGAGAACATAGTGAGAACCTGCGTACCTGATGAGATTAAGTTTTTGAGTGTGTGTGAAGTTCAAAAACCCGCATTGAGGAGACCCGTGCCCAGCCGTGGGACATAAATGGGGTCGCTACTTTACTTTTTAAACCGTTAATAACGATGACAATGATAAAAAGTCACCAAAAAAAATATTATGAACTGAAATAAAGCTCATAAAGCTATAAATCTTATATAAAAAACTGATTGGTTTTCACAGTTATTAAAACAAGTGGTCTAAAGTGTGTTATTAATATAATAAATAAAATATCGCCAATAACAGCGAATGTGTGTTGCAGTAATAACTAGTTTTTATAGTGAATGTTACTGGCAGAGATTTCCATGTTTCGCTTCAGTAGTACGCTGCAAGCTTTTATTGTACTATTAGTTTCAGATTAAAGCTCTGTCTCTATTAAAAGTTTGTTTGATTAAAAAAGAATTGCTTTGTGCGAAAAAATATGTTTTTAATTAAGCTCACTTTATGTTTGTGTTGTTTTAAATTTTGTACCTTTTAAAATAACTTTTCTCTTTATCAACAGTCATTGACTATCAATTGTTAAATTCATCTACAGTTAATTTTGGCCTTAAAAAAGAAGAAGAAATGGACAAAGAGATCGTTAGCGCGTTCCATAACTCGTTTATCTCCGAAAAACCTGCATCATTTCTGTCATCGGCTACCAGGTTTTGTTTGTTTGATAAATGTTTTTGACGACCTCTGTGGCTTAGTGGTTAGCGCGTTGGCGCACAAGCCGGAGGTAGCGGGTTCGAATCTCGCCAGGGAATACAAAAAGAATTCCTGTGTTCCTGGGTCATGGATGTGTATTAAATTTGTGTATGATATAATAAAAATCTTAAATATAAGTATTTATATAAAAGGTATTAAATATATGTATTTCCGTTGTCTGGTACCCGTAACACAAGTCTCTTCGAGAACTAAGCACGGGACCAGATTGACGTGGTGTAAAAGCGTCCATAGATATTATTATTATTATTTCTTAAAAATAAGTAAGGTTAGCTTCCTTCAGGGAAAAAGAGCTGCAGATTTTTATACTAAAGTATAGTTAAAATGAATTAGACTACGGAGGAGGAAAGTAGTTTGGCTAGACAAATCCGATAGGGTTATCGATTTCCATGTGAAGGGTGTATATCGGTGTACTGACATGTCCACCGTGGGCTCGGATATTTGGTCCACAAGAGCAGAGAGTCGAACTGGTCGCCGTGACCGAATTCGATCTGGAGGATTATTATTATTATTACTATGTGCGTTATCTAAGAAAAAATCTCAACTAAATGCTGGAGTTTTATAGTGGCGGCAGTAACAGGCATTGCCAAAGAAGATCTGACTGTTGAGAAATTATTATTATCACTATTTAACCATTTTATTAACGCACAGTCAAGTTAGCAGATTAGTAACAAAATGAGAGAAATACTATTAAAAAAGTCGGGTTTGTTGTAATTCAACAATACCAGGGAACGTGACCGGGCGTACGCACCTAAGATAAACTCTACTGTTGTAACAAAAACCTGCCAATAAAGTCGAAGCTAGGCATGTTTTACACAATACATCGTTTTTTTGAAATTCGAAATATTCTAATCATAAAAAAGTTTTGAAAGAAAAATCTAATACCGTTTAAAGCTTTTATTTAAATATCGAATAATTCAAATTTCATTTTATTTGGATTTTTCATATTCCACGTGAACTAAAACCGGCCTTTCAGCCTCTTATTAATAAATAAACTAACCTAACCTACGTAGGCAAACTATGCTTAAACATATAAAAGTAGAAAGTAAGTAAATCATATTATTTTTAACCCCTGGCTAGGCTACTAATTCTAGAAACAAATTTATAGGTATAAATTTGTGACCCCTCTAGAATTAGTTTCAAAGTTTGTGAGTACTTAAACACGAATCCAACAATATTATTATTTCTTAGAAACAGGATATTATACATCAGATAAGAATTTAAATGAAAAAAAAACCTAATGTCTCCTGCTTAATCTCGAAATTAGCGTACTATTAATACGCCTCATTTATTTTATTAGATACATACATTAATATATTATTAATCCGATATCCTTCACTAAAATTACATGTTTATGCAAAATAATAAAAAATATATTGATATAAATTGCTAGATAATTATAATTTTATTGCTATACATGGTTTTGTAAAGCCATATTCTAATTTCGAACATACATTCCGTGTATATTTTATGCTAGCGAGAAACAACTGATTTCGATGACAGGTTGATAGCAGAAATATATTTATGTTGTTGAACGTTTATTCTAAAAGCCGCTTAAAATTTTTCATTTAAAATATTATAATATTCTTTATTTTAAATTCTAAATATTATGAATAATCTAAAATACGTATTTTTATTAGAATGCATTAGAATATAATTATTATTATTTGTTTCTTATTTTAAAATCTATATATTTACAACAAGATTTAGTTGTCTATATTTCGTTTTAAAAATAGTGTATCTTTTACCAATACAAAAACGATTTCGTCTGCAGAGAGCATATAAAAAGTCAGAAAAATTTTGGCCTTGCCGAATTAAAAAAAAAGGCAGTCATTGTGACTGTCGACTGAAGCTAAAACTTATAATTGAGAAATATGTAATTTAAAATTTTAAAACATACCTTTTCTTTTTCTTAGACTTTGGCTTCCTGAAGAATTTGCCAATGTGAGATGAGGGCTGAGTATACTTTGATACAAAACATTTTCTTAATGGTGTCATAAAGTAACATTTAGCATGTTGGTGATACGAACTTATAAGATTTTCCCCAACCAAAAATTGTTCAACGTAGAAAAAAGTTTTCACTTAAAAATACTACAAAACTTTACCATAGACTTCCATCATCTTTGTTTTACCCGTTAAAATTCTGCCTCTTAAAATATACCCCATATACGACCATCCATCGATAAGTATTACATTTTACATTCATTAAATACAAAGTCAATAAACTATGTCCGAGATAAAATATTCCAACTTTGTTAATTTAGCTGGGGCAAGTTGAAAATTATCTAATATGCGGGTAGTTGCAATTTTCTTGTCACCGCATCGTACACAGGTAACTTGTTCGTACATGTCGCGTTAATGCCACTAGTTGCCCCACTCCGTGTTAACTCGGGCCACCTCTTACAACTTCTAATTAGCTCTCTTGTTCCCGAACTAAATTGTCTTTGGTTAAAAAAATGGTCTGAAATATATTTCGGACATGTTTGTTCTTTATTAATATTTATGTTACGACCTCTGTGGTTCAATGGTTAGCGATTTAATGATCAAGATGGAAGTAGCGAGTTCGAATCCCGCCAGGGAACAAAAGTATGTGTATTCCTGGGTCATATACATGGATGCATATCAAATGTGTGTAATATATTAAAAAAATATAATTTTTATAATTATAATTATACTTTTTACATTGAAACAAAACTAAATCTAAAATTATAATAAATAAAAACTAAAATTAACTATGTACAGAAGTATTATTATTAGATTACTTTTATTATTTTTATATTAGACAAGAGTAAATAATACACGACCAATTTGACGTCGTGTAAAAGCTTACATAAATATTATTATATTTGTATTGGACTGATAGGTGATTGATGGTACCACGGTGAACAACGTGAAAAACCCTGACCGATTAGATTAAAAGTCTTTGAAGGTGTGTGAAGGTCATCAACCCACATTGGCTTACAGCCTCCGCACCTAATTTTTTTGAAGGAGACCCGTGCCCAGTTGTCTAGTTTATATATTCTTGCAAAGCAGTGTTCAGGTGCGGCTGACACCAATATGTAATTTCACAAAGTTTTATTTTAATTAGTAAAATAACTAGGCGAACTCGCTTGAGCATATAATATACATATTATGTGTTTTAAAGCACATCCAGACTCTTGATTCCTGAAAATTATAATGAAGTGAGTCTTTTATGTTGAATTAACAAAAATGCATTTCCTCTAGTACTCTTAAGAAGACAGAGATCTCTGTCAGTAATAAATTCATACATGCAAGCTTTTTACTAAAGTACCCAAAAATATACGCAGCCAGATTTTTTCTAATGCTCCCATTTAAATTTCAATTTAAAAAGAAAACAGCGCTTATGAAAATTTTACGGCCGTTTCATGTAGTGTAAAGAATTAAAAATATAAGTGTATGTAGCGCGGTTTCGTTTAATTTTCATAAGAGGGTGAACCGACGCTAACTTTCATTTATTTTTGGGATGCGAATGGAACTTATACTGATTAAGTAAAATATTCAAAGGATTCTCCTAAAAGTTCATATTTTTATACTAAATAAATATTTTTAAGCATTTCATCATCAGTATCGAAATTATAATCCACTGTCATTGTAGCTTCTTCTATCTCATAACTTTTTAAGATGAGCCTACTAGGAGACTCTCAAAAGTACGTGTATTAAAAATGTATTAGTTTCAATATAAGAATTAATACTTTTTAAGAATGATTTAAAAAAATACTGTTATATATCGAAATGAAATTCTAATAAATTTGTCAAGCATAATAATGTAATCTGCATTTTTATTACAACAGATCAGTAAGATAAGAGTTGTATCTTTATATATTAAAATATAAGAAATAAACAATACATCTAATTTGTCAAAACATTATACGAAAATAGAACAGAAATACTTGAGAGTAGTAAAAAAAATATCTTAGAAAAAATCTAAAAAAACAAATTAAAGGAAGACTCTACAGATTCCTGTTCGGTTTGTCATCATTATGATGCATACTTTGTTTATTTGTTCTATCCCGCCATTTTTATTTCACCCGTCGTATTCGCTATGGTAATACAGGTAAGTGCAGGAACAGAGATGCTTATACATTTTTTACAGTTCCTAAAAGTTTATTTTTTATTGCAGTCGAGGTAGAAAATTTGGTACTTCACCAATACAAAAGCTCAAGACTAGCCCTTCTTGCGAGGGACAAAGACTAATGTAATTTTTTAAATTAATACCAATAATTATGAGACGTAAAAGTAGATCAATTTCAAACACTTTCTGTTCCGTCCATCATACTACAAATTGTTATACTGTTACTAGGGTTTTACGGACAGACATGTCAGGTGATGGTGAGTGGTTGACGTGGTCCATGAGTATATACCTAGCCCAGTAGGGCTATTCTGTAAAAAGCATTTTAATATCGAGCTTCACCTGAGCGATAGAGCTTACTTTACGCTCACTTCGAAAGCGAACTTTATTGATATAGATAGAGAGTCGAGTTTTAAAGAATACAAATTCGTCAAATTCGTTATATCACCGCTCCGCTTTCGAGATTCGAAAACGACCTTACAGAATAGCCCTACAGGATTATGTGTTGCCTATTCTGAGACATAAGAAGTCTAGTGAAGTGAAGAAGGTGTAAGTAATTACAGTACCTGTCTTTTCCTTCTCTCAGTAACACAGCAAAGCTGTTTCAAGGGTTAAACGGCGCGACACAACGCATCCCTGTCACCGGTGAAAGGAAAAAGTAACCAGATTCGTGGTTTTGTTAGAAAATATTTAAGGTTCTTTCTAAATTGCCCCGTTCACCTACCTGGCCTTCTTGACATCACAATCACGGATGAAGGAAATAAATTTGCCATGCTCATGCATGCATCGATATGCGTCATGCACATACCTTCAAAAGCCTTTTGAAGGTATATTGTGATGATTGACACTCATAACTTAGGTATTTGGCCAGTTCATAGCTGATTCTTGATCTTATATCCTCCTCTTCTTATTTTGAGGAGAAAGACACATGCTTAATGAAATAGAAAGAACGCTTTGATTTACACAAAAAAAAACCCTAAAAGAGATATTTTTTTGCAACAATTGCCAGAATATAACAGCTCTACATAAATAACAGTGTTTTGTCTGTTTTATTTCGCAAAAGCGTACACCAGTTCAGTTAGCAAGAACTTTACTCTGTCATAAAATAGTTAAAAAGTTACAACCGTTACAAAAGTACATGACTTTTTGTCATATTACATTTTAACGAAATTAGTTTTGTTATTTACATTTACGGAGAAAAGATAGGATGTTTTTTACTATTATACCAGGTCGTTACTTGCATTGTAACTTTTTGCAATCATGTCTGCGAAACAACAATACAACCAAGATTTGCAATTGTGTTTTCCTTGTATGCGAATTTGTGTTTTAGAAATCCTTTGTTAATTTATATGTATACTGTTTAAAAACTTACCAAGTAAACTCTCTTTTACGGTTGATTTAAGATGTTCTTTAACTTGTTTAATTTTTTTTTTTACAGTTGATACTATATACATATAGTAATAATATGAAAAAGTTAAGTTTTAACTCATATATTATGTTCCACTGCTGGGCACGGATCTCCTCCTTTTAATCAGGCGAGTAAAAAAATCTGAATTGTGAAGTTTGTTTTGGATGCTAGTGGAGTGGATCAATCGTCTTGGCGTTCATTGAAGGAGGTTAAAGTTCGACAGTGGACGAATAAAGACTGATGATAATGAAGCATTGCTAATGCAACATGGTAATTAATATCGATACCATCTATACAATTGTTTCGTGATTTTTAATCATTATCCATTTTTAATCTACATCTACACTAATATTATAAAGAGGAAATATTTGTACCTATTTTTGTATGTTTGGAATGAATAGGCTCAAAAAGTACTGGACCGATTTAAAAAATTCTTTCACCATTCGAAAGCTACATTATCCACGAGTAACATAGGCTAAATTTTATTCTGATAAAAAATAGGGTTCCGTAAGATATTTTGGTTTTTCGGACACAAGGTGTAAAACATGTTATTTTGCGTACTAAGATCCCGTTGTAAATCTTAGTTAACGCAGGCGAAGCTGCGGGCAACAGCTAGTTATCAATATTTTAACACTCTTTAGCCAGGTTGTTTTTTTAATACTGTTTATGTTTTATTTAGATATGCAAAACAACAAATGAGCCTAGCAAGATTCTCAATGATAAAAAAATATTTGATACTTGAAAATTCGTGAAAAATCTCGTGACAACAGATAGCTAATTCTATTCTTGTGCTGCCCAATTTCTGCACAGAATAATAAGCACAATACTGCAACTCTACATACTCACAATATACAATGCGTATTTTTTCCATTTAACAGTTGCCTAGGTAATATAGGTACCAAAAAAAATTAATAAAGAAACCTTTTTTATATTTCAACCAGCTGTAAGATGATTTAATGTTTTATGCATATAATATTAACGTTAACTTTCACACTAACGTGATTGTTGTTATCATTAAGGCGCATCTCCACCGCGGCGCACGCAGAGGCATACATTTAGGCTGCTCTCTGAAAAAAATGCTAATTAATGCATAGCGTATTTGGGTTGCAGTGGAGAAAATTATATGCATTTATCTTAAATCGATGCTTGAAAAAGGACCGTAGCCTCCCCATGCGCCTCAGTGGCCGCGCTATTATCTACGTCTTACGTCTAGCCTTACTTACGAAGCTCACGAAATACAGAGTCAATTTCCTAATTTAAATATTTTTAAAGGCGCAGCTACACCGCGGCACTGGTAGACACACGCTTTTAAAGCTTCGTTTTGCAAGAAAATGTCCATCAATGCGTATGTGACATTTTCTTCCAAAGTATCTATTCTACCTGTGCCGCGGTGTAGATGCGCCTTTAAAAATATTTAAATTAGGATATTGACTTAGTAATTCGTAAGCTTGATAAACAAGGCTAGACGTAAGACGTAGATAATGTAAAAATATTAAAATAAACGAATAAAAAATGATCCCGTTTTAGTTTAATATTAAATCGAATGTTTTGAAATAAGCTCTGTATACGGTATATTTTACTACAAACTTGAAATCCCTACGGAGGGGATGAGTTTACGTCTTTATCAGAACTTTGTACGTCTGGGCGATGTGGGCATTCCCGATCAATAGCTCTGATTATTATATTGACATGACCATTGAAATAATATATTCTTCGTTTATATGGCCTGAACAGAAAAATAAAAACTCTCGCCATATTGCGAAAATTTTCGGAAGTAATTTCTTCTGACAGTATTATTATACTTATATGTAAAAAAGTAAAGTATCAACCCTTTATGTCCCACTGCTGGGCACGGGTCTCCTCCTCGAAATCAGGCGAGGAGGGTATTGGACAATTGTTCACCGCGCTGGCCCAGTGCGGGTTGGTGAGCTTCACATGCCTTCAAAAACTTTCAATCTTATCAGGCATGCAGGTTTCCTCAAGATGTTTTCCTTCACCGGTGAGCGAGCGATGGTCTCGTGCTTAGGGTGCACTTAGAAATTTTGAAAAACCTATTTAAAGGCACACACGGGGGGCCTAAATCGAATCCGGGACCTCTCGGATAAGAGGCCGAGTCCACCCACCACTGGGTAATCGTCGCTCATAATATGATAAAGCTGATTTAAAATTAAATCTAGACATTTTATAAAACCAATAACCATTAACCAGATGGGAAGACGAAGTGGTAAGGGATCGGTCGTCTTGGCGTTCATTAAGGGAGGCCTATGTTTTAGGCATTGCCGTGACGGTAAGGCTCAGTAGTATAGGGTGAACCCAGCACCTTGGGCCAAGCGAATTGAGACGAGGGGGTGAGCCTCTCTTATAAGAAGAGGGGGCACTCGTGGCGGGCGCAGTGAGTCCCACAAACCCGCCTGGGGAGACCCACTCCTGCGGGATGCCTAAAGAAAAAAGAAGGCCTATGTTCTGTGGAAGGATAAAGGCTAATAATGATGATTATATAAAAATATCTCATAGTGCACGCTAAGCACTACTTACAATATTCTTTACTATTAACATTGAACTGTAATCGCACTGTCAGTGGTTGCTTGAGCACTACTTTGGCCAACTTAAGTGAAGTTTCCTTTTATAACCTAAAGAATTCACCCAAAGGACCTTTGTGTTTATGATCCTGTTATAACTTTAAAGAGATTGCAACGTCGAGCTTTTTTTTACAAAGATTGCAAGAGTTTCTTTGAAATTTTTAATAGTCGAGCTACTTTCATGATAAGAAAGTAATAATCTACTTGCACTAAAGTTTAAAATGGCTGATCTTACTCTATAATAGCTTTTGTTTTAATTCAATTTGTTATTTTTACTTAGGCACTATAATTAAGAGTGCTTTGGAATTTACCAAGCAAGCAAGAGTGCAAATTCTATGTGCCTTTTTTATATTATATTTTTATACCTGTAAATTTTTATGATTATTTAATCCATCTTTGCAAATAATTTCCTATAACCTCATACATGGTTGTTTTACTTCTCTTTTTCACCTATAATCAATTATATTAGCGTCGTTTTCATTATTTTTGTATTTTTTAAAAGTATACTTATATTAAAATTATATCGAAAGATAAGAAAAAAAGAGTAAGTATTTATTTATGTTTTGTAGCCGAATTATATGCTGAAAAAAATGCAATGTGCTTAATATTTTTTTAATTTTATGTCCCTAACAAGTCGTCTTATAAAATATTTTTTATCATTCATAACTTATATAATTCAGTACTCACGTTTGTACGTAACGATATCATTTTCTCAAAAAATATGACAAAACAAACCATATTTTTAACAAAACTCCCACAGACGTCTCACCCTCCTGGACATAATGCGAGGATGCAATTTCCATAAATTTTACACAATGTGAACACAGTCGCCGACTGAAAAGATTGAACGTGACCACAGGATTAAGATGGACGTATTTCTTACTCTTATACCCTTATAGCTATAAACTTTATTAATAATATCCCTTATGGCATAGTACTCAAACATTTGTATTTCAAAAGGGAATATTAACCGGGAAAGTTGGAACTTTCCAACGGGAGATATCCTCCCATTATAACAAGATTATCGTATGTTCCAGAAGATAAGTGGAATATTGCCAAGATATATCGATATTGATAGATTTTTTTCCTTCAGTTGTTTATTTTTGATGTTTTATTCCACAAAATGGCAAAAAGAAACCTTATTAGATCACTCAGTTGTCCAGCTATCGCTCTGTCTCTCAGTCTGTAAACCACAGCCTATAGGGTATTTCCTATTGACATGAAATCATGAAAGGTAAGTTGCACACAACACGAGTAAAGGAAACATTTTTGAATCTGTGAATTGAATTTGAAAAAAAATCCTTATATTATAATGAATGTGAGAGTTTGTATAAATGTATGGGTTGTATGGAGGCTTGGATGGCCATGGTGTGAAAAGTTTGCACACAATAACTTTTACACAATAACCACTAAATTAATTTTGATTAAACTTTTAATAATAGCTTCCACATCAGAATAACATACTATAATTTATCTCCGTACTCCCTCGAGAATGGGATGGACGCGGGAGAAACCGCGGGGCGCTACTAGTACTAAATAAAAATACGAATTTCGTTTTGTTATTAGAGGCTCACATTTGATGGAATCCCTACTAATATTATAAATGTGGATGTAAGTTTGTATATTACGCATTTACGAAAAAACTACTTCACAGATCATCATGGTGGTATCAGAATTATTATATTATATAATATATACATGAAGTATTTTTTATGACGAAGAAATATGTGTCCCTAAATCTCAGTCGTGCACAAAACATATAGTATGTATATAATATTACATGATTATATAATGAATATATTATGTATAAAATATGTTACGTTATGCTTAAGCACATAATATTATGTATAGTGTCCTATAGCTAGGTTAATTTGTTTTGCAAATCGCTGTATGTCAGCTTGCACTGAAACGTTAACCAGTTTAACTGTAAATAACATGCATTAGAGTGCATATTTTATATCACACATTTGCATATTTTATACTGAAAGGTAGCTGATAAATTATACACACATTATACACGATCAGATGAGCCGATTGACGGAAGACAACTGATGTTTCTGGAAAATTCTAGATGTTTTATTCAACGCTTAGTGACTCTGTCTAAAATTATAGGTATTCAACCGAATTTGAAATAAATATTATGGAAAATATTTAAAAAAAAGACTGCCGATAAGTAAAAACTTTTAACTTATTTAATTATGACATTAAGAAAATTCTAATTCCAAAATATTTAATAGTCATGTAGTTTCAGGCTTTCTTTTCAGCCGAAAAGTACACATGATATAAATACAGCCGCGTTTAGGTAGACGAAGTGTTGGCCATTAACTAAATGGGAAGACGATCTCCGAGCATGTTCCATGTTGGATGCTAGTGGCAAGAGATCGCTCGCCTTAGCGTTCATTGAGGGAGGCCTATTTTCAGCGGTGAGCGTATACAGGCTGATGATGATGATGATACATAGTACATAAATTATTATAGCTCACGGAAAGCTTTCGGTGACGATGAAGCGAGTTTAATGATTTTTGTTCACTCAAAAGAACTTTCTCAACGCATCTTAAAGTTTCCACTTCAAAAGCAATTTTATTTTTTGACAAAGACAATAATACTAAAGCTTTTTAACTCTATAAAGATTGCAATGCAGTGGCCGGTCCGTGTTGGATGCGAGTGGCAAGAGATCGGTCGTCTTAGTTTTCATTAAGGCTGGCCTATGTTTAGCAATGGATGGTTAAACGCTGATGATGATGATTAATTCCCGAGAGTATGCTCATTATATTTACATGAGAATGTTATCAGAATTCGTAGAATTCTATTAGCTGTTAACAAAATGCAATGCTAGTAATAATATATTATATTTTTTAATTAATAATATAAAATAATCATTATGCTAATAATCATGATGCGGACGAGATAACTCACGCTATTGTAAACGGTTACCACAAGCCTCGATTCTAAATTCGTCTACTAAACCTATACAATATTAAAATATATTTTATTTCATAAAAAACATATTATGTATAAAAGTGTTGGTTGTTAACGTAAGGGGATCGTTATTATATCAAATAATTGCTTGAAGAAAATGAGAAGATATAAAAATGTCGTAAAATCAAGTTTATTGAACGTATCTTGTTAAAGAATTTTAACAAATTTAAAATTATATAAGGCATCTGAAGATTTATATACAACGTAGATATGATAGCCATTAGACCAATCAGGAAAGGCCACGCTTGAGTGACAGTTTGGGTTGGATTATAGTTTCGGCGCAGGATAGATTTAATATAATAATTATATATAACTCATACAATCTACATTGTGTGCGTAAGTTTTTAATATTATAAAACTAGCGGACCCTACATATTTTGTCGTTTAGATACATATAGATCCAGTCATTTAGTTGCAGTATAGATAAACAAGCTAGATACCGACTGCAGCGCCATCTGCCGGACCGATTTGTGAATCTAAACTATCCTCGAATTCATTTGAATACACAAAAAAATCACCCAAATCGGTCCGGCCGTTTAGGAGAAGTTCACTTTCAACACACGTACAGAATATATATATATAGGTATAAAGATATATCCAAAAGCATCATTTCCTTTATGTTGTACAGACATGCGTTAACTGGTAACCATGGTAACAATCTGTCATAAAATGATGTCATTGTAGAAATATACACAGGTGCGAGAAACGATTGCTCTGTGAGACTCTCACTAAGCACAACAGCTCAACCCGACCACCTTCAAGTGTGCTTATCATCATCATCACCAGCATTTATTCTTCCTGAACATAGGTCCTTCAATGAACGCCAAGATGACCGATCCCTTGCCACTTGCATCCAACATGGATTGACCAATGCACATAGATTCTCTTTCTACTTAACGGCTGACCAGCAGTCGTCTACTTGAACGCGGCCTCCACTCTTGAACCTTAATGACCCATGACCCTGAGTGTGTGACCAGCCTACTGCCACTTCCAACGAGCTTATTATTCGCAAGATATCGGAAACTAATTCTCTGGCGGATGTCTTCAATTCGAATCATATCTGCCAAAGAAGATCTCAGCTTAGCACTCTCCATAACACGTCTAGCTACCTAGCTTGCAGCTTTTTTATTTCAATTAATAAAAATAATAAAAATACCCATACATGAGATAAAAATGTCATAGAAATTTATTATTCGGATTCAAATCCAGTTTTTAGATTAAACAAATAGTAGTTAATTATTTTCTTTTTTTTTCTGAAAGGTCTAGAATTATTTCGGTATATTAAGGTATAAGGATATGGTAAATATCGACCCTCAAACACACGTATTCCTCAGATAAGCATACGAGTATGTCTATAATAAGAATATTGAAATCCATCCATACAGTAATATTCTGAGAAACGCATTTTCCTGAATCACTTCAAATGCCTTAGTCAGTGAAGCATTCCAAGTGTGGCTTATGTGATTGGTCGGTCACCAGGAGGAGGTACATCCACAGCCTTAATCCATCACGATATCGAATTACTACGCCCAAATGGATTGTGTGACTAATTTCATTAGAGGTGTTATGTCTTAATTAAATTATTATAATGCCACGCTTTTGTTTCGCTTTTAAAATTTTAGTACACATTTTAGATGGATTCCCGGAGCGAATAGTTAACGTTAATTAAGGTTATGTTGGAGATTACGTCTTACTTGCTTACTAGCTTCAAGCTTTGTGTAGATTAAAAGCCAGCCCCGGCACAATCTGAACATTTAGTACCTACACTAAATTACATTCAAAAATCTTAAGCTGAGCGCTTTGGAGTCTTAAGGGGTTAAGGATCTTGACATGTTTGGAAGGAGCAACGTTTTATTTCAGATTCAGTTACAAATTCTTTTCAGATATCAGAAGATTTTATAGTAGTTTATGCTTATGTCTATGTAATTAAGAAAAACATGAATATAGAAATTCATAAAACATCGTTAGTAAAGTTTGTTTTGAAAATAAACAAGTATTGTGGTATACTAATAGTAATAATTATGATGGCTAAGCTTAATGCCTATAATTTCAGTTTTATGCCAACGCTAGTAGAGGTCATTGTACCGACATTAAGTTAGAAAGGCTTTTGTATAATATACGGATGAGATGAGAATAGCCATACAATTATTTAATATTTTTCATTCGTTCTTTGTTACTATTGTTTTATAAAGTGCAGTCCGAAATTCCCTTAGGACTTAAAAATACGTAATTTAGGTAGAGTAGTATACAATTTATCATTAAGTTGTTATCAAATGTTTATTTAGTTTCACTTTAAATAACTTTGAAGGGTTTTATCGCGGTTTATTAGTTACATTCACAGCAACCATGATTGAGGGAGGCTCAGGAGTCCTCCTGAAAATATGGTTCCTGTAAAGTATCTCAAACGTTGGGCGTATAAACAGCTTAATAATTCGCGATGCTGATATAACAAATTGATAATAATATAATAATATTTACACTATGTCAATCTGATTAGATTAAGTGGAAAGTTCTCGAAGAATTTTTATTATGGTGGAAATTATATAATACCTATTTTTATTATACATTCATGACTCGGGAACACAGAAAACTTTTTTGTTCCTGGCGGTATTAGAACCCAATTCCTCCGGCTTTAGCGCGAACGAGCTAACCATTGAGCTACAGAAGTAGTCGAATTTAGGCGTAAGAGTACTTAGATTCTAAAAGAAACCTAAATTAAAAAAAAATGCTAACAATTTCAATATTTCCAAACTTACATTAAAACTACGCAAAACGTTAGACTTTATGAGTGGGAATAGTTCTGCTAACACTACAATGGGGATAGCCGAGGGAAATAAGGACTCCTTCGACCGTTAAATTTACGACTTGTCCCTGAAAACCCTGCCACCCGAGATCTCTTTTTATAATTTATTTGGTTTGTTACGGCCACGTCTCCGTTGCTTCCACAAAAATAATATATGAGCTAGCGCACAAACATGACTTCGAAAATTGTCTACAATCTTTACAAGTGTCTTGCATAATGATGCCTTTTGAAAATATTGCCGTATGCAAAGCGAATATTATTTACGTAAGGGAAATATGTATGTAATAGAAGTTTAATAATACAAATTTGATATTGTAACATTTTGATTACTTATATAACTTGTCAACCCTCAGTATATTATAATAAGCGGTAGGTACTCCTACCTACTCTTGGAGATTTCTCGATATTATTTTTTAAATAAATATTATTATATAGAATATAACATATCAAATATTTATTCGAAGCATAAAAAGCGATTCTAGAAATTTGATACGAGTGACAGGATATTGGATATATATTCATAGAAAGAAGCCTTATGCCCAGCAGTTGGGGGAAAGGTGTAAATAAAATTATTTAGTTACAATAGTAATCTATCTTTACCTTTTTACCATCATTCATAATTGGTGTAGTGAAAGGTGGGTATTAGGGGTACATACTTTTATAAAGCGCTTATTTAATAGATTTCAAAAATAGAGTTTTAAAATGGAGTAGTTTAGAGAATAATATTTTAATCTCGTTAAGGAACTAAGTAACGTAATGAGATTAATATATTTTGAAGTAGTCATTATCGAACGCCAGATCTTGTTACTACTCCATTTAAAAATGCTATTTTTGACATCTATTAAATAAGCGTTTTCTAAATGTATACCCCCCATTTTCTACTTTTTATTATACCATCGGTAAATAATGCATCCGTTTTAGGAATATATTAACTCACATCCATCCAATGCCACCATCTGTTACTGAATTTTAAAGTTACTGAATTTAAATGGACTCAAATTTAGTATTCGACACCTTAACTCTTATTGTTATATGGGGGCTTATAATAGGAGATGAAATAATGGTTCTGTACAATAGATACATATTGCAAAATTTACTGCTTACATGAAGTATCTGTAAACATAATGAAATGTATAAGTAGTGTTTATTAAACAGTTTTAAATATACAAATTATCTAGCAACAGATAAATCACAAATAGAGAATGTGACAAATAAAAGTGTTTGTTTTAGGTAGAGAAAGTATTTTTTTTTTTTTTTGTTTTTCTATAATATTATGCTCGTAAGTTTTTTCGCCAAGAAGCCAATAGACAAATAGTCGGAGTAGGTATGTATCCTAACTTACCAAATCCAAAAAAAACTAAAATCAAAAATATACTTTATTGCTTAGCGACTGTATTATATTTTTACCCAGAATTTATTTTTACCCTAAAAACGGAACCCTAAAAATAACAGATGTTAACACTGATCGTCTTATGATAAGAGAGTTCGTATAATCATGGTCGCAAAAACATTATTTAGAACAAAAAACAAACACAGTTTGGTTATAAGCCACGATGATGCCAAAGTATGTTAGTCTGGTAAAAATAATAAAGACTTAAACATTATCAAAGACGTTGGATTTATTGATTACTAGCAGCACCCCGCGGTTTCGCCCCCATTCCCGTGGGAGTACGATGATAAATTATAAGCCTATGTGTTATTCTGATCTATGAGCTATATTATTGTAAAGTTTCATTAAAATCCATTCAGTAGTTTTCACGTGAAAGAGTAACAAGCATCCATGCTTACAAACTTTCACGTTTATAAAACATATTAGTAAGACTAGTAAGATCTAAAATGTTGTCCATACTTTTAAAAAACTCATGTTTAAAAGGCGGACAACGCACTACCTCCCCATGTTGTCTACGGTTGTTGCTTATTATAGGTATTATACATATTTTCACTACAAAAACCTTTATTTTTTATAACGCTAAGAAATCTTTTATGAGTGACCCGACTGTCCATTTACGCCCACTTTTGTATAAATAAAAAACGGTATAATTAGGTCACCATCTAACTTAATTAGTCAGTGCTTGAGTTCTCATACCATTGATGACGGTGGTCAACCGATACGATATTTTGTTTAAAATCTAGATAAATACTGTAGCTAATCGTAGTAGTAGACATCTACTACACGTCTTTGGTACGGTCGGCCAAGAAAGTGGTGTACTAGTTTTGATTTAGTTTCCCTGTCATCGAAAATTACAACAAGGTTCGTTAATAAAAGATATTACTGAAAGAGACATAATAATGACGTAAACCTAATTGATAAGTAATCATACTTCATAAGTCACATATAAATACATTACATTTTAACCTTTATTATAAATGAAAAGGACAGTTAATTACTAGAAAAAAAATGATATATTTCCTATTGCAATAGACAACCAAATTCCATTTGATAAAGAAATAATAGGTACCTATTTAATTTATTTGAATTCTAAAACAATCCTACAAATTAACATTGTCAGGAACATATATAATATTATCATGGATATGGATATACAAAGATTTGAGCCCACGGTTTCCAAGAACTGGAGCAATGCTGACCGTTATCAATTTTTCGTCCAAAACTTGAATGTAGATCATACAATGTCCTGCGTACACGCTCACTTTAAAGTATCGCTTTCATATTCGTCGAATATCTCGTGAGCCGGCAATTTTGTTTCGCGTGTGATATTGATCGCCTGTTTGGACACGCTCTTGACGTACGACGTTCAAATGATAAGCTTAAATAAAAATGTAGACTGACAGTTGTTCCAGAAATTCAGTGTGGAGATAAAGATTCAGTTATAAAAAAGTATGTACTTTCAAAATTTAAATATCGGGCTTGAAGTTTTTTTAGCACATAAGCTAGCTTAAGGCGGACTACAAATGGCGCCCATTTACATAAGCACATCATCTAGTCCAAGCCCAGGTCTTTCAAGTGGTGCCGCATCATCCCGAAACATCATCAACAACGACAACATAAAATAGCAAGTCTTGGTGTCAGTGATTACACTGTCAATCCTGCCTTTATAAAATAACCAGAATTTTGTTACGCATGATCATGGGCGCTATGTATTAGCGCACTTCTGGGCGGGTTTTTGATATGATCGCATTTTAACTAGGTACAGGTATTTTAAGCGATGATAGTCCAGTGGGTAGCCCGGCTGGCGAGAGGGTCCGGGTTCGATCCTGACCCCTGTGGTACCTTGTACCTTACTCTCACCGAAGAAAGAAAACATCGTGAGGAAACGTGCCTGATGAGATTGAAAGTCTTTAAAGATAAGTGAAGTTTACCAACCTGGCCTGTGAACTATGGCCCAATACTGCCCGCCTGATTTCGAGGTGGAGACCCGTGATACGTATTTTAGGCTAAATCATGGTGCTTTAAAATTAGTATCACGTTTTAAACGATTTTATGAATGTAGGATATTTAAATACATTTTACCCCACGAACCGCCATAGTACTGAGCATTACACATTATTTCACTCGGACAATTTTTACTAAGGATCTTGACTTAAGACAAAGTACAACAAGGATGTCAAACGGGCGTGCTAATAAGCCCCTTACGTCAGTTAACTCAAGGCCAGTATTTTTCTAAAAGATAGCATTGCGAGAGTTTTCAATATAATTGCCCCGCTTCATTCAAGGGCCTGACAGCTCAAAGGGCAGGCGGTGACGGGCTCATTGTGAGAACGCCCACGGTTCACTGTATTCCAACATTTTGAGTTTTTTATTTAAATACTTAAAACTAAGGGGGAAAAATTGACAAGCTATATTGATTGATTCAGAAATATGGCATCCAATGATATTGTCCAATCTCAAAAATTGTACTCTTAAAAAGTAAAATCACATTCGCGTTCCTGAGCTTTTTATCTTCATTGTAATTATGTTTTGAACAAAAAAATATTATTTTCTCGCAGTTGTTATTGAATATAGCGTAATATGTTTTAGTCAATGAAACCTCGAGAGTAATTTTCGACGACCTCCGTAGTTCAATTAGTTAGAGTGTTGGCGCAAAAGCCAGAAATAGCGGACTCGAATCCCGCCACGTAATAAAATGTTTTTTTTTTGTTCCTGGGTATCCATGGAGTCCATTTATAATACATTTGTGTATTATATAATATACAATATGTATAGAATGTATGTGGTATTAAATATGGTCCTCCCGCGACAAAGCTTTCTGTAAAGTATCCGAAACGTCGGGCATGTAAAAATTAAAATAAACAGCGATAAAATCCGTAATTTAGTTATTTCATTATAATGGATAGAAATAGTTGATAAAACATTTTATTATTACGTCAACGTCAATTTTGACGTATCCAGACGATTTTACTGCTAATTAAGTTGGACCATTTACGTGATGTAGATTGAACTTGGCTTGACACGCTGCCGCGTGTCTAGATCAATCGTCCTTCGACTTGTATAGACTGTTTGTGCGAATCGTCAGTAAAAATTTCTAAAATGTATTTTATGTTCAATGTGCAACGATGTCAGTGGGATAGGCAAACTGGTAGACATGCCACGGTAAGTCCAAGTCGCCATGGACATAGCCTGACCTACTTGAAACTAGCACGTAACTCATGTGCTCTATACGTATAAGCTTATTAGTTGCTGTGCCAATAATTAGATTGTCTGTATTTGCTCCGAAACATCTCTCAGAAACAACTCAGGAAAACTGTTTCTCAGTAGAAATAAGCAAGACATCAATGCAGCTGAGCTGCTATTTAAATTTCAAATAGAAAAATCATCACAAGCAAACTAATCAATAGTTTGCTTGTGATGTGATTGTGATGTGATATAGTTCATGAATGATGAATAAAGGTAGAAAAATAGGGTATTATATATGGAATGAGGACTGTTTTACCATTACCTGAATAGCAATGTTTGATTAATTGAGTGTGTTGTATTTTTTGAATGATGAATTTTCAAACGCCACGTAAATATTTGGGGCTCCTCAAACTACTACGCCTTAAATCCATGTGTCATCAAAATGTAAGCAGCACCCTGAGTTGCGTTTGTGTATTCGGGCATTATAGTTTTATATCCAGCAGTAATAATGTATGCTGAATAGTTTTACGAATAAAAATGAAAATATATAATGCTTTATTAAATTCAAATTAAGTAGCATTATTATGATAATTTCTAAAGTCGAAACTTAATTTTTATTATGTAAAATTATGGTATGTTGTAATATTTTTATGGTACATTTAAGTTCTTACAGAACATTCTAGCCGTAATAAAACTAAATTGCTGTTGTAAAATATTATAATTAGTGAAACTAATTCCTATAATTGACTATGTGGAATACAAAATCATAAATTTTACGATTTTCATTTTGATTTGAGCAATATAATTGATTAAGATGTTTAGTCGTTTTGTTATTATGATTTATAAGAGTATATACGAACTTAATTCTCACCTTTTTATTGTCTACATTAGCGCTCCTACAAGTTAATTTGTGAGCTAATGAGTTTTATTAGTAGACGTATAAATATTATTATTCTTATTTTGTGATGTATTTGGTCAGAATAGACAGGCAATTATTTTTTATTTTTTTGGTTTTGTGTAATATGACTATAATAACTGATGATTACCTATCCAGAAAGCCCCAACCCAACTCACAAGCGTGACTATACAAAAATAAATAAGGGAGGATAATTATATTATTAAAATAAATAAATAAAACAATACCACACGGCACACAGTGGACCTTTCCGTGTTGGATGCGAGAGGAAGTGGCGTTCATTGACGCGTATGGCCAGCGGTGGACGGATAAAATGCTGATGATAATGACGATGACCATGATTATGATTAGATGAAAAAAGGTGTTAAAACACTGCATTTTTAGACAACATAACAATTTCGAAGATAAAATTGTAAAAAAATTGGAAAACTAAATGATAAAAATGAAATCATGATATTATATTATAATTTTACAAAATCATGTATTTTCATGATGATGATGAAGATACAATTTTCTCATTGTTGTGTAAATTAATGACGATATTGGATATTACGGCGCAACTCCACCGCGGCGCACGAAGCCGCTACGCACGCTCTTTAAGACTCGCTGTGAAAAAAGGTATGTGATTGTTTCCACAGTCTACTGCAACCCACGGACATGCTACGCATTAATTGACATTATCGTGCAAGAACGCCAAGCGCCGCGGTGGAGCTGCGCTTTTATTCTACACCCAAACAAAATACATAAATATAAAATCCAAAATCCAAAACTAATAAAATAGTCGAATGTTATTCTCGAAAGATATATCTTATATTCTAAGGACACGACAGGAGCAAAAATAGAGCAAAAGTATTGTAGGTAACTTGACACTGCTTATTCGGCTGTTTTCCGCCTGTTTGGGTATAAGATTACAAGCAATTTATTTCAATATGCCAATTGAATTAAAGACCTCCTCTTTATAAGATGCGTATTTTACAGTATTTTTATTTGTCCTCAAACACAGAAGTCAGCGGTTTGTTTTTTGTAAATGAAATTACGACAGATGCTGAGACGGTAATTTTATTTTCGTAAATATTATTGCGATAAAAGTTATAATATGTCCCAAGCTTGGGACAGGTAATTTCTAGCTATCATAGTCAAAGAAGGACTTGGTAGAGGGGTAAGGGTCCTGATGAGCACCATTTCAAATAAATGGGCCTTATCCTTGATGGTGGATGTAACTTGGGCCAACATTGATTTTGACATTGTGATGATGGCGAAGGCGACAAGTGTGGTCACACTTTTCCCAAACCTCGGAGTAACCAGAGCACGCGGTTACCCTACGTAGTCACATAAACGGGGGTGCGTAGGATGAGCTACCTAAAGCGACTCTAGTTACTTTACTTCAGTGCTCTTTTCATGTTCTGAATGGGAACCTGGACCCGATGACGTCACGCGGGCTGCTTTGGGGCACCGCCTGGCCACTTATTGAGAGACGTCTGGCCTTTCGCCGGAACCATCCTGTCTCTGAGGTGTTCCTCGTTTCTCGTTGGCAAATCCGGGGCCATTAAAAAGGGGCTGATGGAGTGAAGGCGTGGTGTTAGTTTGGTTATGCAATGCCTAAATGTAAATCCAATATAGGGCCAGGAAGCACGTCAAAAAAGGGGTTAGTGTGGACTCAGTAAGTTGAACCTTGGTAAATTGCGATCAAATCAGTAAACCCGTAATAATTGTTTCGTTTTTTAAGTGAAATTAAAAAAAAATAATTAGTTATCTAAATTAATATGACCTAGTTTTTAGCAGAAATGAAGATGAGATGTCACTAAAGTTCTTTCACATTCGTTCACATAACACAAAACAAACACACACAAAATAACGCCAATTTTTGGTATAGATTTATTTGTACATTTTGCGTCAAAACTTTTCAATTACTTTTAGCTCGTCTCTAAATTCAATTTTACTTATCGTGGATATTTTCCCGATTCCTAGACATCTAGTACAATTATCGATAGCGGCCACTCGCGGACGGCAGATTGCAATCTCCCGATAGGTTAGTTTAATCCGCAGATTTATGACCGAGCTACCACACTTTAATCCGATCGCTTAGAAAAAACGGAATTGCTTGGCAAAACTTTGTCACGATTAGAGTTTAAAAGAAATATCAGCTTTGAAATTAAATTTGAAAATGTTGAAACTATTTTATACAGCTGGGTGTTGCACATAAATATATCAATCATTCATCATCATTATAGACATATTATGCCTGCCAATTGGACGATGGCTTATATTGATAAACATAACAACACTTTTGTTTAATACTAGCTGCGCTCTATGGTTTTGCCCGTATATTTCCCATTTCAATGGGTACGGGTATAAATTATAATCTATTATAATATTATTGCTATATTATTGTGAAGTTGCATCAAAATCCTTTCAGTAGTTTTTGAGTGAAAGAATAGCAAACAAACATTCTTTCATCCATACATTCTAGCAAGCTTTCGCATTTATTACTAGGATCATATAAGATTTTATAGAAACATGGTTATCTTAAAATACTAGATATATATTTTTTATTTCAAGGGTATTTATGGTCACTTTGTTTTTAATTTATGGTCACTTTAAGTCTTTCAACAATAGTTGGACGATATACTGCTGATAGTTAAGCTCAGACCTATCTGAGTGATTATGACCCAATTAATCGTGAATCCTTTGAACTGAATTTATATATTAAAAAAAAAGTAAAGTATCAACCCTTTATGTCCCACTGCTGAGCACGGGTCTCCTCCTCGAAATCAGGCGAGGAGGGTAATGGGCCAATAGTTCACCGCGCTGGCCCATTGCGAGTTAGTGAACTTCACATACCTTCAAAGACTTTTAATATCATCAGGTATGCAGGTTTCCTCACGATGTTTTGCGCGAGCGATGGTTTCGTGTTTTGGGGTGAACTTAGAAATTTAGAAAAATTCATATCGAGGCACACATGGGGGGGGGGTCAGGATCGAACCCGGAACTCTCGCATAAGAGGCCGAGTCCATCCACAACTGGACCATCGTCGCTCAAATTCATATATTTATGATATTTTTAAACACCTTCAAGGAAGGAGACGTTTCTCAATTCGACCGTATATATTGCCTTTTTCCTTAGTTTATACGCTTCATTTAATTACACGTCTAATATTAAAATTCTAATATGATATTTGACAGACGAAAGCCTATTTTAAGAAAAGTTTTGTTTCGCTTACGATTAAATAACCTTTCAAATGTGTTACTAATACTACAATATAATATAATAAATACTATTTACTAGCGTACCACACTGACGGCGACTAGTAAAGTATTAACCTTTATCATCCCACTGCTGGGCACGGGTATCCTCCACGAAATCAGGCGAAGAGGGTAATGGGCCACAGTTCACTGATGCGCTGGCCTGGCTGGATGCAGGTTGGTGAGCTTCACATACCTTCAAAGACTTTCAATCTCATCAGGCATGGAAGTTTCCTCACGATGTTTTCCTTTACCGGTATAACTTCACCTAAGTACAGTGCCTATACCTAATACGATTTACGATTGGCACACATACATTGGATACTAGTTCTCATGGCTAGACGTCATAGAAGTGTTAATATGGTCGATAAATAAAGGCCTGGTTGGTTTTAGAGTTACCTCAATTAACATACATTGTTCTATCCGGTAGCAAAGGTTCTTATTAGAACACGGAGGCTTAAAGCGGATTAAAAATTACCAGTATTGACTCTAGCTTTTTTCTCGTGAGAATTAGAATATTCGGTTAAAAATAGTTATTATTTTAAAAATGATGTGAATATACTTTTTAATTCTTTTGTTATTATATCTTAAGTTATGGTCATTATATTTAAAAACTATCACACGTGTTATTCTATGTATAATATTATGTATACTTTTATATAGTTTAGTGAAATTTAGTGTTGCCTTATATTTAATAGATATATCTGAATGGATTCTTATATATATATATATATATATATATATATATATATATATATATATATATATATATATATATATATGTGGTATATTTCAATATTTAGATTAAACTATTTTTTAATTTTGTATTTTTACACTCACTATTTAATCATTTGTTTTTTATAAGAATGGCAACCCCAAGAAGGCAGTCTGTGAAAGAATGTAATCCGATGTAAGACGTGTTGATTTTGTTCCGTAGTAAATAAAGAAATATCACTTAATTTTAAAACGTTTCACTCAAAACCATCCCACAACTTTTGGGGGCTCGTCCGGGATGAGATCGTCCATCGTTTTAAAAAGTGATCTACAACGAAGAATGCAATATTATATGGAATAATCAAAAGGTAAATCTACCCGATATTTACCGCCAAACCAAACGACGCACAGAATATCAACATAAACATCGAATGCTGCGGGCCGCGCTAGCGATGAAATCTAAACCGAATGCTGCGGGACTTTGTTTGTGACGTCATGATATTTTTATTATGAAATACGATTTTGAAGATTTGTTTTAAAGATTAATACTGATGTATAAGATTTAAGAAGACGTTTTAAAGCTATAATTAGAATTTTATTACATTAAGAAGAACGAAGAAAAGAATTAAAGACGAAAAGAATAAGAAGTGAAATTTTAATTACTATCTTATTAAAGACGAAAGATGCCACCGAAAAAAGATAAAGAAGAAGAAGAATATCCTAAATCATCTGGACCGAAGATTTCCTTCAGTGATTTAGAGAAATCTATGATAACGTTTACCGGAGATGATACATATCCAATTTCAAGCTGGATACAGGAATTTGAAGACACGGCTGATATCATGGGATGGTCCAAGATTGAGAAGCTTGTTTATGGAAAAAGATTACTTGGCGGAACTGCGCGACTATTTTTACGATCACTAGGCAGTGTGAAAGATTGGGAAAACCTAAAGAAATATCTGTTAGACGAGTTTGATCCTAAGTTGAATAGCGCTATAGTCCATAAGAAGCTTGCCTCACGAAAAATGAAAAGTGAAGAAACATTTCAGCAATATTTTCTGCATATGAGGGAATTGGCTTTACACGCCAGTGTAGAAGATGAAGCTTTAATGGAATATGTGATTGATGGCATTCGTGATTCAGAAATAAATAAAGCTATATTGTACGGCGCCAGAGACATAAAGGAATTCCGTACTAAGCTAGATTCCTATAGCAATCTTCGGAAAAGAATCGACAGTAAGAATAGTTTCCGGCAGAATAATTCTGCGACTGCAAGTTCGTCAGCCGTTAGAAGTCGTAGACCAACGACTAAGAGATGTTTCAATTGCGGCGACATAGATCACCTTGCACCAGCTTGTACGAAAGGTGTGAAATGTTTTCACTGTAACGAATATGGCCATAAAGGTACCGAATGCCCAGGGAAACCGAAGAAAACTCTAAATATCTACGACGACAAAGATGAAGAAAAGACTCCCTTCAAGAAGATAAAGATTAATGGAATTAAGATGACTGCATTAATTGACACCGGAAGTGACGTAAACCTTATAAAGTCTGCTCAATTAAAATTATTTCAAGAAGATAAACCGAATTACGAGAATAATACTAAAATATGTCTGACTGGAATTGGAAAAAAGGAAATAAATACAGAGGGATCCTTCACAGCAAGATTACAGATAGATGATTGTTTTATTGACACAGTTATCCATGTAGTAAAAGATGAAACTATTCCTGTCAACTTAATTCTCGGCAATCCAATATTGCATGATCTCAATGTTAATTTTACATCAGATGGAATCACTGTAGAAAAAATAGCACATCTTACGTTGCTCACCGAAGAAAAGAATTTACACGATGACTTGAACATAGGAGACACGATGTTTTCTGAAAATATAAAAAAGATTATTAAAGATTACAAAATAAATGAAGCTAAGAAAGAAAGTAATGTTGAAATGACGATAATACTTACCGATGAAACTCCGATTTACCAACAACCACGCCGATTATCACCTCTGGAAAAAGAAATTGTTAACAAACAGATAAAAGAATGGACAGAACAGAAAATTATTGAACCTAGTAACTCTGATTTTGCAAGTCCGGTTGTTTTAGCTAAAAAGAAGAATGGTCAATATCGATTATGCATTGATTATAGGAGATTGAATAAGAAGATAATAAAGGAAAGATTCCCACTACCACTGATAGAAGATCAATTAGATCAGTTAAAGGAGGCAAAACTGTTTACTTCACTTGATTTAAGAAACGGATTTTTGCATGTGAATGTCCATAAAGATAGTCAGAAGTACACCTCCTTCGTAACTCCTCAAGGACAATACCAATTTACAAAGATGCCGTTTGGACTATGCACAGCACCATCTGTTTTCCAAAGATTTATTAACAACATTTTCCAAGACTTTATTAATAAGGGCGTTGTTCTCTCTTATCTCGATGATTTAATTATACCCTCGAAGACTGAAGAAGAAGGACTTTTAAAATTAAAGGAAATATTAAAGAGAGCTGAAGAATTCGGATTGGAGTTCAATTGGACAAAATGTCATTTTATGAAAAAAGAGATACAATATTTAGGATATATCATCAGTAATAAGAAAGTCCAACCATCAAAGGAGAAAGTTAATGCTGTTTCCAAATTTAAAATACCTACAAATATTAAATCATTACAATCATTTCTTGGTCTCACCGGCTACTTCCGGAAATTCATTAAAAACTATTCTTTAATTGCTAGGCCACTTACAGATTTACTAAAGAAGAATGTGGAATTTTATTTTGATGAAAGCTGTGTGTTAAGGAACGCTTAATTTTGTAGTGGCAACATTCGTTGCTTATACACCGCTGTGAAGTTAGTTAATTATTTTGTATAAAACCCGCCGTACTGTCATTCTCCGCCTCTTTTTTGCTCCTCATCGAAACTCAAGTTAACACCTATTGTAACATACAATATCAAATAAATATTTGTAAAAGTACAGTTTTGATTTTTATTCAAAATTGCAATTCGTCCACTACGAGACGAAACATTGGCGACCGTGACAGGACAAAATATCAAGCAAGCAAATTCAAGACGCAGAGGCCATCTTATCCAGCCGGGCAGTGAAGCAGCTAAAGCATCACCTCGCAGCATCTAAAGATAAGTGCCCTGTATTTTCCATTTGCCTAAACAATTAACCTAAACAACCTAATCCCTATATTCATCAAATTCTACAAAATAGTATCCACTTTTGCAAATATTAATTTTTTATCTACCCGCATATATTTTTTTTATTTTTTCTTTGTTCTTTTAAGACGAGATTTTTTATTTATTGCAATAAAGTATCGAAATATAATACAAAAGCAACAAATTGTTCTATTTGTAAAGGCCATATTAACATTTCACATCAGTTATTACGCGATACTTAGACGATTTGGCCGACTATTTCAGCGTTGCGGTATACGTGGAGTGCCGCGTTGCTGGTTGCCGTTTCGCGAGGATCAGCCGATAATCATCGCCACGCTGCCGGTCTCCTGGGTGTCGCTGTCCACAAATTGAGGAGCGTCAGATAAGATTGCATTATTTATTTTCTCATGAGGTGCCTTGTAATTTAAAGTACTACTCAAGTCCATATATATATTTTTCATACTTGTTATAATTACAAAAATTAATTATTGTTGGTGTTGTATTTAACTACATATTTATATAATGTCGGAACCTTCAGTATCGACAGTGTGCAAAGATCCCGCGCTAAAGGGTTTAATTTTAAAACGATGCTCTATAAAGGGACAGATCACTAAATTCAAAAATTATTTAGACAAGATTACAAGGCAATCTCAACTTACAGACATTGAATCAGCTGAACTTTCCTTGAAGGTCAGTCGGTTTGAAAGTTTGTTAATTAAATATGATGAGCTGCAAACTCAAATAGATTTAATAAATCCTGAAAATTTAGATAGTGAGCTTAATGAACGAGAACGAATTGAGCAAGATTTTATATTATGTACCGCGATGGCAAAAAATGTAATTGAGGAACAAAACCAATTAAAGAATTTAGAACAGGATAAGAAACGCCGCGAATCGTTATTTCAAGATGCTCAATACGGACTCGATCATAATAATGAAAATTATATAACCTTGCCGCAAATACAAATTGCAAAGTTTGATGGATCATTTTTCCGTTGGTTAGAGTTTCGCGATACTTTTAATAATTTAGTGCACAACAATAAGCGTATACCGTTAATACAAAAGTTTCATTATTTAATCTCTTATTTGGAAGGTGAAGCAGCTCGTGTCATTTCGAACATCGAAGTGTCAGCTGCCAACTATAATAACGCTTATCAGTTGCTTTACGATCGTTACAATAATAAAAGGTTGCTTACAAATTATCACATTAAATCATTATTCAACATTGAAAAAATAAATCGCGAATCGGACACATCATTACGCGTTCTAGTTGATCATGTAACAAAGAGTTTGCGCGCTTTAGCCAGTCTAGGCCAACCAACAGATCATTGGGACACGTTAATTATATTTTTGGTTTCATCCAAACTCGATACGCAAACACTTGTCAAATGGGAAGAACAACGTAATAATTTAGGTGAAATTCCGAGTTTAGATGAGTTTAATAAATTTTTGATCGATCGTGCTTACATTCTTGAATGTACGCGGCATAATAAATCTGACCAAAATTATAGTTTCCCAAATAACGCATCGACGAATAGCAATAGTAGGCTGCAATATTCAAAACCTACTACTTATCATCATCATCATCAGCGTGAACGCCCAAGTTCAAAATCATTTATTACTACCAATCAAAATAATAACAATATATCATTTAAGTGCATAATATGCAATCAAAATCATAGGATTTATGATTGTCAAGTTTTTAAATCTAAAGCTACAGAAGATAAATTAAATTATGTCTCAAAATATAAATTATGCAGTAATTGCTTAAGGCAAGGTCACTCTATAAGCGAATGTCGAATGGGGCCATGTAAAATATGCAAAAAACGACATAACACATTATTGCATCCAGCTGATACTCTAAAGATCAGCGATGCCCATAGTGATACCGTGGAAACCATAGCAAACTTTTCTAACAAAAAATCAAATGAAGTTATATTGTCTACTGCCCAAATATACGTTTCGAATCCAATGACTAAAAAGGCGCTTAAGGTACGTGCTTTATTGGATTCAGGCAGTCAGTCATCATTTATTACGAAGTCGCTTCAGCAAAAACTTTCACTAAAGTCGAATCCTATTTCTATGAACGTCATTGGTATTGGTCACTCTGATAATAAAATTAGTGAAAGCTGTGTCATACAATTAAAGTCTATTTACAATAATTATAATACTAAATTAAATTGTCTTGTGCTTGATAGGCTTACTGGACATGTGCCTAAGGCACCTATAAATTTGCAGCAAATAGGTATACCATCACACTTGCAATTGGCGGACCCAGATTTTAATCAGCCCGCTCCTGTTGATGTACTAGTTGGAGCCGATCTCTTTTGGCAACTCATGAAAAACGATCGAGTTTCTTTGGGTGCAAATAAGCCTGTACTGCAGGATTCTATTTTTGGTTGGTTAGTTGGCGGGCCCATTTGCCAGCCACAGCAGGTGCTTTGCAATAATTCAGTTAGTGATGATAACTTATCCAACGTTAATAAGGTTGACAAATTACTAGCAAAATTTTGGGAGCTAGAAGAACTTCCTCAAAAAACAATTTTAAGTGAATCAGAATTGGCTTGTGAAAATCATTTTCAATCTCATACATTAAGACTTCCTTCGGGTAGATTTAGTGTAAGACTTCCACTGCGCGATTCGCCTGATTGTCTCGGCGAAACATACAATCTTGCGAAAAGTCGATTATTAGATTTAGAAAAACGTTTCAGAAAAAATATTTCATTAAAGTCTCAATATATACAATTTATGAGAGAATACCAAAGCTTAGGCCATCTGTCAGAATCTACTACTGTCTCACCAAGCCCTTCTTATTTTTTGTGTCATCATGCCGTCTTTAAAACTACCAGCGAATCGACTAAACTTAGGGTCGTATTTGATGGTTCCGCTTCCTCTTCTTCTGGTTTTTCAATCAATGACCTGCTAATGGTTGGGCCAAACATTCAGGAGTCTCTTTTTTCTATATTGATTAGAGCTAGAACATATAAATACTTGTTAACCGGTGACATCGAAAAAATGTATCGTCAAATAGTAGTCAATCCGGATGACAGAAATCTGCAGCTGATTCTATGGAGGGAAGATGAATCCTTACCCATCAAAACGATGCAGCTGAATACTGTCACTTACGGTACCGCAAGTGCCAGTTATTTAAGCACGAGGTGTTTATGGCAGGTAGGGGAGGAATGTGACGATAGTTTTATCAAAAATATTATACAAAAGGATTTTTATATCGATGATCTCATAACAGGTTCAAATGATAGCGAACAACTAAACTATATTCGAAACTCGGTTGCACGAGAATTAAACAAGGGCTGTTTTAAACTACGTAAATATAAAAGTAATCTACATTCTATTTTTGAGGATAGTAATTTAAATTTGCAGGAAAATTTAACGCTAAGCGAGGCGTCAAGTACGTTGGGCCTAGGTTGGAATCCAAACAATGACACGTTGAATTTTCCAATTAATATTCCTCCAATGAGAAATATTATCACAAAAAGAAGCATAATGTCTGATGCATTCAAAATTTTTGATCCACTCGGTCTATTAAGTCCATGTATCATGCAACCAAAAATAATATTGCAAAAATTGTGGAAACTCAAATTAGACTGGGATCAACCAATACCAATTGATATTGAAAATGCGTGGAAAACCTTTTCTAAAGGCTTATCTTTAATTTTTGATTTCCAAATTCCTAGATTTGTTCTTACTGATTCGCCACGAATCATTGATATTCACTGTTTTAGTGATGCCTCATTGAATGGATATGGTGCTTGTATTTACGTTAGGGTTTTGTCTTCAAATAATCACATCGAAGTGAATCTTTTATGCTCAAAATCGAAGGTAGCTCCTTTAAAGCCTATAACAGTTCCTCGATTGGAGCTATGTGCTGCCTTACTTGCAAGTCGTTTAAGTAGGGCCGTTATTAATTCTATTAGATTTAGCCCTGATTCCGTCACTTATTGGTCTGACTCTAGCACAGTGCTACAATGGATCAATGGTGACCCAACTAGATTCAAAACTTTTGTGGCTAATAGAGTAGGGGAAATTCAGAATAACACAAAATCATCATCATGGCGTTACGTACCTACAGCTCATAATCCTGCTGACTTGATATCACGAGGTACTACTTTTAGTCAATTACAAAATTCAACTTTATGGTGGCACGGACCATCATTCTTGATGAAAAATGAGAATGAGTGGCCTGTTTTAAAGGCTTGTAATAGGGTCGACTTACCTGATGTAAAAATCACCGCCACAATAATTATTACAGAACCTATTGTGGAGTTTGAACGATTTTCAAATTTTTGTAGACTACAGAGAGCGATGGCATATGTTATTCGTTTTATAAATAATACAAGAAATATTAATAATAAATGGTTTGGCATGCTAACTATCGATGAACTTAATAAATCTTTTGAAGTATTATGTTTAATGGCTCAGCAACAAAGCTTTTCTGCGGAATATAAAACTTTACGTAACAATAAACAGTTAAATTCAAAATCTAAACTTTTAAATCTATCGCCCTTTATTGACGAACATAATTTGCTGCGTGTTGGCGGGCGCCTAGAGTCTTCTAATTATTCCTACGATAAAATTCATCCAATACTTTTAGATTCATCACATTATATGTGTAAATTATTGTTTAGATATGAACATGTTCGTAATATGCATGCCGGTCCTCAGCTGCTGTTAGCGACAGTTAGGCAAACAGTTTGGCCAATAAAGGGTAGATTGCTCGCACGTGCTACAGTCCGTAATTGTGTGCGTTGTCGACGTGTGCAGGGTAATACACTATTGCCAAAAATGGGTACCTTGCCTTCACAACGCATCACTCCGGATTTCCCATTCAAGTCTGTTGGCACTGATATGGCCGGACCATTTTATATTGTAAATCGAAAGGGTCGCGGAGCAAAATTAATAAAGTGCTACTTGTGTTTGTTCATTTGCCTTCGCTACAAGTGCTTACATTTGGAGGCCGTTAGTGATCTTTCCAAGGAAGCTTTCATTATGACTTTGCATAGGTTTGTTTCGCGCCGCGGCAGGCCAGCGGAGATTTACTCCGATAACGGACGCAATTTTGTAGGGGCTGCAAGGGAACTCAACAATTTTACTAACATACAAAATATTGCATTGACTGAATTTGCAGCTCAAGAAAATATTAAATTCATTTTCACACCGTCTTACGCTCCTCACTTTGGCGGCATATGGGAGGCCGGTGTGAAATCGGCAAAATATCACATTAAGCGAGTCATGGGGAATTCGCACTTAACTTTTGAAGAGATTTTAACTCTATTTGCACAAGTGGAGGCTATTCTGAATAGTCGCCCTTTGTGTCCTCTATCCACATCACCTGACGATTTCCTTTTCCTTTCCCCAGGGCACTTTTTAATTGGAAGACCACTAAACGCGCTGCCATCCACTGATGCGGAGAATAAGGAAGAACCTCCATTAAAACGCTACGCCCGCCTCGAGCAGATTAAACAACATTTCTGGCTAAGGTGGCAAAAGGAGTACATCTGCGAATTACAAACACGAACAAAATGGAAGACAAACAAGGCTATACTAAAGGTTGGCGATTTGGTACTCCTAAGCGAAGACTCCCTTCCACCATCATGTTGGCGTTCTGGACGAGTAGTCAAGCTGTATCCTGGTCCAGATGGAATTTCTCGCGTTGCTGATGTTCAGACGGCCACGGGATGCTATCGCCGCCCTCTAGTTCGTCTCTGCCCCTTGTTTGACGACGAAGATAATATACGCAGTTGAAGAATTTGGATTCTTCAACGGGGGGGAGTATGTTAAGGAACGCTTAATTTTGTAGTGGCAACATTCGTTGCTTATACACCGCTGTGAAGTTAGTTAATTATTTTGTATAAAACCCGCCGTACTGTCATTCTCCGCCTCTTTTTTGCTCCTCATCGAAACTCAAGTTAACACCTATTGTAACATACAATATCAAATAAATATTTGTAAAAGTACAGTTTTGATTTTTATTCAAAATTGCAATTCGTCCACTACGAGACGAAACACTGTGAGAAGGCTTTTGTAGAGCTCAAAAGAATATTATGTAGTTCACCAGTACTCTCTATTTATAATCCAACCTATGAAACGGAATTACACACAGATGTGAGTGCGAAAGGCTTTGGTGCTGTACTCCTACAAAGGGATCCAGAAGATAACCAGATGCATCCAGTCCACTTTATGAGCAAAAAGACTTCACCTACAGAAGAAAAGTATCACAGTTACTACTTAGAAATATTAGCAATAGCAGAAGCTGTAAAGAAGTTCCGAGTCTACTTACTTGGTATCCGTTTTAAGATCGTGACGGACTGTACCGCATTAAGTATGACGCTACAGAAGAAGGACTTACCTCCACGAGTTGCTCGTTGGGCGCTACTACTTGAAGAGTATGACTATGTGATTGAACATAGACCAGGTTTGAGGCTAAAACATGCAGATGCTTTGAGCAGACATCCCGTTTGCTTTATACTTACAGAAACTACTCTTCGCATTAAGAAGGCACAAGAAGAAGACGCCCAGATTAACCTATTAAAAAGAATCCTGGAAAAAGAACCTTTTAAAGACTATATAATTGAAAATGGAATACTTACCAAAGAGAAAGATGGAAGAAAGCTAATTGTAGTACCGAAGAAGATGCAATACGACGTCATAAGGAAGAATCACGAGAAGGGACATTTTTCTATTGAGAAGACTGAAGAATTAATTAACCGCGAATATTTTATTGAAGACCTGAAAAGAAAAATTAGAAAAGTAATAGATAACTGTATAGAATGCATATTGATTTCACATAAAAGAGGAAAGAAAGAAGGATACTTACATCCGTTAGACAAAGGCGATGCACCATTGTCTACGTATCATATAGATCATCTTGGTCCACTTACTTCAACAAATAAGAATTATAAGTACATTTTAACGATTGTTGACGGTTTTACCAAGTTCACGTGGATTTATCCTGTTAAAACAATAACAACCGAAGAAACTTTAAGTAAGCTAACACTACAGCAACAAACATTTGGAGCACCACACAGAATCATATCTGATAGAAATGCTGCATTCACGTCGAATGAGTTCAAAAAATACTGTGAAGAAGAGAATATCGTTCATTATATTATCACGACTGGTCAACCTCGAGGGAATGGACAAGTAGAACGTATTCATCAGATAATTATTGAGGTTCTGAGTAAAGTCAGTATAGCCGATCCTACAAAATGGTATCGTAACGTTGCAGCTGTTCAACGTGCCTTAAATGGTACTTTTCAAAGAAGTATTGGTATGACGCCATTTGAACTGCTCATTGGAGTAAAGATGAAAGACAAAAATGATGAGATATTAAAATTAATTGAAGAAGAGAGCATTGCTATTTATAATGAGAATAGATCCGAACTTAGACTGAAAGCAAAAGAATCTATACAAAAGATACAAGATGAGAACAGAAGAAGTTATAATAAGAACAGAAAAGACGCTAATCAATATGACGTTGGTGATTTGGTTGCCATTAAGAGAACCCAGTTCACACAGGGTAGCAAGTTATTTCCTAAATTTTTGGGGCCTTATGAAGTGGTACAGAAAAAACGGAATGACCGTTATACTGTGCAGAAAGTTGGTCATGGTGAGGGTCCGATTAATACCACCAGCTCTGCTGATTTGATGAAGCGCTGGGTGGTTCAAGATTCCGACACATCTGGGTCAGATGAAGAAGCAGGATGACCGTGTGGTATATTTCAATATTTAGATTAAACTATTTTTTAATTTTGTATTTTTACACTCACTATTTAATCATTTGTTTTTTATAAGAATGGCAACCCCAAGAAGGCAGTCTGTGAAAGAATGTAATCCGATGTAAGACGTGTTGATTTTGTTCCGTAGTAAATAAAGAAATATCACTTAATTTTAAAACGTTTCACTCAAAACCATCCCACATATATATATATATATATATATATATATATATATATATATATAAATATTATAAACGTGAAAGTTTGTAAGAATAGATATTAGTTATTCTGTCACGTAAAAACTACTGAATGGATTTTGATGAAACTTTACAATAACATAGCTCATCAGAATAACATAGGCTATAATTTATCACTGTACTCCTACGGAATGGGAAGTACGCAGGTGAAACAGCGGGGCGCTGCTAATTATTTATATTTTTATCTAAATTACGAGGTTTACGTCAGAATCCGATGGGTGGACCACAAATTTGTTTTTTCCAACCATGCCAACATTACCTACTAGTGAAGAAAAAGGCCTCATTAAGCATGACCTCATTAAGCATGTAGGGAGGCCTACATGCTTAATGAGGTCATGCTTAGACCCCTATTTGATCTAGGCATGGGCATACTCTGGATTTAGAAGGAGACCCCTATCCAGTAGTGGCACATACAAGGGTCCTTCATAATCTATTTTAATTGAGTTGATCACTTATCCTATTATATTGATTCATTCAGCCAATGTTTTCTATTTGTAGGACTGATTTGATTCAGTCCCTTAATCTCGCTGTAATGAAATGGAATATTAATAAGCCATTAGGTGTAATCTACAGATCTAAAGATCACGCTACATAATTAATATGAATCGTTTTGCGACATTAGTTAACGCTATGCTTAGCTTTGATCAACCTGATATTTTATTCACGATAGAGTTACAATCACGGCTTCAATATCTTAATTTTTGTACTGATCTCAATTCTGAAGTTCGTGAACCGAATCAGAAGACTGTTGTCTCGCAGTTAGAAAAAAAAATTGGAGAGCTTCGCTACAGTCATGCGTTTTTAAGCGTGCATTTTATCTTTTGTGAATTTATCTTTGTCTATACCAAGTTTTCCTTTTTTTCTTAAGGCTTTTTTCACCCTCATATTTTTTTAAAGATTTTTTTGAGACTTAATTTCTAGGCCATAGAGCTAAGTTCCTTTCGGGTGTTCCTAAATAGCATAATTTGTTATTTGTCTTTCTATAACTGAATGACTATTTTCCTGACAAAAAGTCAAACATTTGCAATCTTTTTTATATATACTACACATAATGAACTAGCGATTGAAAGAAAAAAGAGACTTTAAGTCTTATTACCACTGAGAAATATAAAAAAAATCGAACCGCAATCAAATCTGAAATAAGCATACAAGGTACGAAATTAAAGCACTAAAGGGCCAGCCACAAATCATATTGCAAGTTTATACAGGTTTAAAATAAAAATTATTTATCATTATCATTCGAGCATCGACAGGAACAACACTTAAAGCGTAAATTGTGTCTTAAATAACTGATGATTTATAATGAGCAAGGCCCAAATATCGCGAGAACAATATATTTGATTGCGCATAAATTGGCCTTATTAAGTTTTTCGATCTTGGGATATATTTAAAAGTAGTCCGTTTGTTTTATGATCCTTATTTTGTATTATGATAAAGATAATAGATGTTTCACATCAAAAGATATTTTTTTTTCAAAAATAACATCTGTTATAGAGCTCACCGACGCTGCAATATACTAAATGGAGGGCAAACACGCTTACACTTACTACCTATCATTATGACGATTAACACTTTATCACTTACGTTAGACATTTACAAATATTTAATATGTGAACCTACAAATAATCCTACTTTGAATGTTTGTACTATTACACACAACAGGTTTAAAAAAATACGTTTAGCAGAGCGTGGTTTCGATATACGGACCTCTGGATTATGGGCCCAGCACGCTTCCACTGCGCCACTCTGCTTATATTGTACAAAAGCCAAATCACGATCTTATTTTAGTTTCCCAGTTTCGGAAGGAAACTATTAGTTAAGCTCTAAATGTACAAAATAGTATTTAGCAGAACGTGGTTTCGATCCACGGACCTCTGGGTTATGGGCCCAGCACGCTTCCACTGCGCCACTCTGCTTATATTGTACAAAAGCCAAATCACGATCTTGTTTTAGTTTCCCAGTTTCGGAAGGAAACTATTAGTTAAGCTCTAAATGCACAAAATAGTATTTAGCAGAGCGTGGTTTCGATCCACGGACCTCTGGGTTATGGGCCCAGCACGCTTCCACTGCGCCACTCTGCTTATATTGTACAAAAGCCAAATCACGATCTTGTTTTAGTTTCCCAGTTTCGGAAGGAAACTATTAGTTAAACTCTAAATGTACAAAATAACATTTAGCAGAGCGTGGTTTCGATCCACGGACCTCTGGGTTATGGGCCCAGCACGCTTCCACTGCGCCACTCTGCTTATATTGTACAAGAGCAACATTACCATCTAGTTTTAATTTTACAGTTTCTGAAATAAATTATTAGTTAAGCTCTAAATACACAAAATAGTATTTAGCAGAGCGTGGTTTCGATCCACGGACCTCTGGGTTATGGGCCCAGCACGCTTCCACTGCGCCACTCTGCTTATATTGTACAAAAGCCAAATCACCATCTTGTTTTAGTTTCCCAGTTTCGGAAGGAAACTATTAGTTAAGCTCTAAATGTACAAAATAATATATAGCAGAGCGTGGTTTCGATCCACGGACCTCTGGGTTATGGGCCCAGCACGCTTCCACTGCGCCACTCTGCTTATATTTTACAAGAGTAAAAGCACAATCTTGTTTTAGTTTTCCAGTTCCCGAAATAAAGTATTAGTTAAGCTCTAAATGCACAAAATAATATTTAGCAGAGCGTGGTTTCGATCCACGGACCTCTGGGTTATGGGCCCAGCACGCTTCCACTGCGCCACTCTGCTTATATTAGAATAATGTAATTTCGGCTCCCGTTTATTATAAGGCCATATTGATAACTTTTTCTAAAAGAAAATAATCTTATGGATATTATCTTAAATCATAAGTTAATGTCAATATAAAGTGAAAGCATATTTTATGCTAAAACATATTTTATACTAAATCTCAAATACGTTATGTCGCCAAAAATTGTATTATTACTTGTGTCGACTTCTTTGACATTACAATAGACTGCGGTCCCCTTTGTTACAAATGCCATTTAAGTTCCCTGAATCAACAAATTCATCGGCATTTTTGTTAGCAATAAAGGTTTATGATTCTAAAACGCTTTACACCATAACTAGGTTAATACAGTTTATATTTGTTTAAAGTTATATTGTGTAATCCCTATTTTTTTGCCAGATTCGTAAGAATCACAGGCTATTATTGAGCTGTTCAAGTCCAGACCACCCGTGACACACTACCAGGGAGGCAAAGCAGCATTTTTTGCGTCAGATAAATTTATTATATTTTAAGAGAACTATATAAATGTGATACGTTTTACTTTAATCATCATTGTGTTGTGATGCAGTAACGTGTAGCTTATCACTTCGAGTAAGTAGAAATGACATAAATGAAACTAGAGATAGTAGATAAGAGTAGAGTATTATCATCATTGTCCGACTATATCTATCCACTGAGCACGGGCTGAACATACGGCGTCATAGTTAATCCTACTAATATAAATGTGAAAGTTTGTAATCATGGATGTTTGTTACTCTTTCACACAAAAACTACTGAATGGATTTTAATGAAACTTTACAAAAATATAGGTTATACATCAAAATAATACATAGGCTGTAATTTATCACCGTAATCCCACGGTAAGTACGCAGGCAGGACCGTGGGGCTGTGCTAGTATGCAACAAGAATAAATAAAATAAAATATTTTTTTATTTTCTACTACTATTACATACAATATTTTAACTAATTATTTTTATAATACAATTAACATAGATATTAAGAGTAAAGCTATTTATTAGTAGTAGTCGCCTCTGCGGCGTAGGCCTCTCCTAAACCTTTCCATAATTTTCTATCTCTATAGCCTTTTGCATCCATTGAAGAATACTTTCTTTAAAATATAATTGTTACGTACTTATTGTCGGGACTATACGAAATTATAAATTAAATTATATTGAAATACATAGTCATGAAGTACGTTTTTATTATGTAAAGAAACAAAATGTTCTTAGTCTATAATAAATATAATTGTAAGCATAAAGTCAGTTCTTTCAACTATTACAGTTCTTGAGATACAGCCTGGTGACAGACGAACGGACGGACAGCGAAGTCTTAGTAATGGGTCCCGGTTTTACCCTTTGGATACGGAACCTTAAAAACAAGCCATAACCTTGTAAGGAGATGCTGATTTTTTTAATTGATTTTATTTGATAGATATACCATAGATAAACACGAAAAAAATAAATAAAGAAAAATAGTTTTTAAAATTGCCGTTAAAACGCTCCAAGCGTCATTACGTCACACACCGCATACAGAGCTCGCGCTATGTAGCGCACTTATGACAGTTTGTACTTAACTCAATGTTCAGTGACGTCATTGCCTTATATTGGCGTTTACAGTCACGTGATAATGCATGATAAATAACGCATTTTAAATTAATTTTCTATATTTTAAAACAAATAAGTAGACTTTTAAAATGTTATTTTAGGTTTTCAAATACTGTATTTAAAATGTAAAACATAACTTTACATGAATTTGTAACATGTATCAACATCCCTATTGCTATTATTAGATCTACTTATTTTTACTACTAATCAAATCAATGTGGACGTCTAGAGCATCCTAGTCTTTGATTTCACCTAAAATCCGTCTATTGAGAATTTTTTAAGATTTATTTCTTCCAATACGTCAAATAATTTATGTTTGTGAGGCATTCCGTCCGTGGTTCACATGGTTCGTTGGTGGGCATAGACGGAACTATCTCAAATATTTCGCAAATTGCAAAATCGTCTAGAGCCCGACTGCACACGACGGTAAACGATAAATTGATTCTTTAGAACAGATTACGTATACTTTTTGAACATTTTCTTTTAATAGTAAATGTACGTTTATTGTATACCAGTTCAGTGACGTGAGATGATAGTAATGGGATATGCAGTACCTATTGGCGTTCATTATTTTATATCGACTACTTATATTATACTAGCGGATTCAACAAACGTTGCTCTGTGCAAAACACCTTTTAACTGACCAAAATATGAATCAAAACCATTTTCAAGTCCATTTGAACACAAAAAAAAAATCATTCGACCCAATACAGCCGTTTAGAAGTTCAGTGTTATTAAAACGTAACGCAGAATTATATATTATAAAAAGATTAACGATTTGCAATGGAGGAGGTTCTCTATTCCCCATTGTTTTATGTTTGTTTTCACAAAAATCTCGATTGCGTTTTTTTATTGCTAGTCTGTTTAGTCTTCTGTAAGCTATGTTATGTTAAAGTGTCATCAAAATCCATTCAGCAGATTTAGGGTGAATGAATAACATACATACATGCATCCATACATTCTTTCTCGTTTATAATATTATTTGTAGGATTCCAAGAAAGTCTGATATAAATGTTGATAGAGTACTTCATCAGTAGATTTGGTTATAAGCTAATGACATTGTCATATATGTAAAAAACTTGAGAGGTGTCAAGGGACACCCGGATATATAGGTTTTTTATAAATAATAAATAATAATTATTATTTACAAAAAACCTGTATACACTCATCAAAAATAATCGTCGCGACACCACACTGTTCAATGCGAAATAGAAATGAAAATATCTGGCTTGCTTTCTATAAGAGAGATAGAGAGAGAGAGAGAGAGAGAGAGAGAGAGAGAGAGAGAGAGAGAGAGAGACAGACAGACAGAGAAACATGCGCATGCCGCACAGCTTACAATGGCTTACTATAGCAAAAAGTGTCGTGACAACTTTTCGTAAGATTTTTTTCCGTCTAGCCCCCTTTCACGTCGCATCACTCCTCACTTCTCAATATCTCTCTAAAACCTATCCAACCATCGCTTCCTCGGTCTTCTCTGCTCCTCTACCATTTCTCCCGCATGTTCATTACCTTACGTGCCCGTGATCTCTTTTTTGTCCAAGGGGGCTGTCGCGTTTCGTACGGCTTGTGAGTTTTTGGTGGCATATTGGGAGGATAGAAAATAGGAGGGCAATACTCATAGCCTTCCGTCATGAGGATGTCTTTAGCGTCGGTAGTCACCGTATTGCTCCGACTACTTGGTTACTTCCTTATAACATAAAAATATATGAAGATAGAATACATTATGTTTAAAAATTTCTCGTAATGAAAAAAAAAATATGGTTATTGTTCTTCTAACTTTTAATTTAACTTTTATGCTGTACCTAATAATAACTAAAACAAAAAGACACTTTAATTACAATTCTAAGCTAGCGTGGAGAACGCATCCGAGAATTGATATTAAGAAAGTTCCTTCCTATAAGCACGGCATTTACTTTTCTTCCAAAATATTATGTTTTGATAGTAATAAATAACTTCATAGCGTTCTTTTTTCTATTTTTTTAATAAAGTAATTTTTGACCACTGACGCAATAAGACGGGTTATACGTTTTACCACTGTCTTATTTGTAGACAGACCTACATCCACACATTCTTACAGATTTTCACGTTTATAATATTTGTAGGATAGGATCCTTACTCATATTGGAAAATCCTTACTAATATTATAAAGATGAAAGTAGTGATGTTTGTCACGCTTTCACGCGAAAATCACTCAACCGATCATCATGAAACTTTATACACATTCTCCGAGGTACTAGAAGCAACCTAACACATTTAAAAAAAAAACAGGAATTTTTTTCTTGCACATGCGAAATAAAAAACATACGTAAGTTATTTTTTTTTTCTAATTTATAACAATTAATTTCTACTTAACCTTACCAATAAGTTCCAACTACTAATTAAAGTAACAGAATAGCGTAATATTCCAATACACATAATATTTCAGTAATCCATAAATCCTTGAATTTAATATGCACATATTAATATTATAACGTATTGAATTAGTGTAATACTGTTACGTATTTAATAAATGTGGGACATTTCGTGTGTAAATGGTTATTCATAACATTTATTGGTTACCAACATGTTATTTAACATCAGGATATTTTCGCACATAAACGGGACATAAAATAACTTTTAATTAATAACGTTCTTTGAACAAAAGAATTCTCGATTGAAGTTTTGAATGGCGCGCGGATCAAATAGCTCTGAGAGTTGTCTCGTTGGCAAATGTATCTTCATTCATGATAGCAAGTCCGCGAGAAAAGCTATGGAGAGCTCTATTGCTATCTATCTTACATGTATAAATTATATTTAAGCTTATAAATAATCATTTATTTAATTCTCCTATAAAGGTATTTTTTTTTGTTTTTGGATCGGTCGTCTTGGCGTTCATTGGGGGAAGCCTATGTTCAGCAGTGGACGGATAAAGGCTGATGATGATGATGAAGGTAATTCTTTATAAGTGTTGATACTCAGAAAACTGTAAGTACAGAGTCGTATTAGAATTTGTATTTTAAAATTAAAGACTCAATTTTTATATAAATTTATTTAATATAAAATATTAATATAATATAAAATGTTATTGAGTTTTGAATATAATATAAATATAGTATAAGATTGCTTGTACCATTAGACTTAATATTAAAGAAGCTATTAATAATTACAAGCAAGCTTATTTGAAAATCTATTTAACTATAATAAAAACTGTTATTTAATTTTCAAAGTTAGCCTTAGGGCCTGTTTCACAATCTCCAGATAAGTTCCGAATAGGCTATCGGCAACATATTTAACAGATAGAGTATGGAGTATCTGTCAAGTATCTGTCAAATATGTTGCTGATAGCCTATTCGGAACTTATCTGGAGATTGTGAAACAGGCCCTTAGTATTTCAAGTTTACAAATAGTCGTAATAGCAGAGCGAGATAATACATTAATGTGTCATCGCAGTAATTATCGTCTTGTCATCGAATGCTATATAGTTAATAGTATATTATCTCATATTATGTATTATTAGACTAATGTTATTTGCTTAGTAATAAAATTATGATTAAGAAATATAATATTATGAAGATTGACTTGCATAATTATTTCACTAAAGTGAATTATATTAAAATATAGTATATTTTCCGCTTCGGTACGCAATCTAGTTTGAAATCCACAACACGACAACAGGGTGAGAGAGAAAGAAAATGAGAAGGAAAGAAACGATTTACACGAATAAATCAATATTTTGAACAGTAACACCACGTCAACGTAGTACAAGGTAAATATTTTGCCATGCTTTAGCTACTACTCGCCAATGAAAAAACATGAATAAATGCGTGATTATCCGAATTTAAAACGAGCAAAACGATCATATTAGGTACAATACTTTAATATCCCAGACTACTATCAAAGTTTTTTCATAAGTAAGTATTCTTATATACTTAATACAAATATTTTTAATTTTTAATTTTAGCACTTTATGAAATGACTTTAAACACTACTCCATAGTTTTAGTTTCATGACGGACGTAGACAGGTTTGATCAAAAATAGTCCCCAGTGTGATGCCAGGACAATGCATTTATTATTGTGCACACTCGCTTGGATAAACTCCTAGAAATTATGCCATTATAGTTTATTTTCTATTTCAAACATAATATGAAACCTATAAACAAAAGCATGAAGAGTAGAAAGCATTAAAAGGTTATATTTAAAAAAAATACCGACGTTATAAGGAAAGACGTCAACCGATTTTAGTCAAGCATGTCTAAAAATCATCACCGAAACGTTACTTTTAACTAAAAGCGCATCAAAATCTTTCTACCTGTTTGAGAACTATGACAAAAGACACATACGCCCGGTTTCTGAAACGTTTTTCAAAGTGTATGTCAACTAACATGGCTGTTAATGGCGGTTAGCATACGATTCTAGAGTCAAATTTGACGGATTTTTATTGTAGTCGTTATGTCAACTGACAGGCTAATATGATTAAGTAATTTAACCATTCTTCTAGCAACTCATTAGACACTTAAAAACCGGTTTGACAGTTGATTTGCTAATTTTTGCGTTAATCAGCCTTTCAGAAACCGGGCGTTAGCTGTTAAACTTATAACACATATCTTTTTGCATCAAAGATTTGAAAATATTTTCCCATTTTAGAGAGATTAGGGCTTGAGTAGATGATGCTTAATCTAGTTTTGTACGTATATCAATGTGTCATACCACTGAAATATATTTAAAGCTTAAGTGCTTAAGGGAACAAAAAGTAGAAGTTATATAACGTCAACCAATTTCAGTATTTCAAATATTTTTAGAATAAAAATTGATACCAAAATAAAGCTTCGAACGGGTTCTGGGTTTTATTTTCAATAGTTTTGACATAAAATTGAATATTTTTCAATCTTCTGTAGGACATCACATGTCCTTGTAAATAAATAGATAACTAAAATATAATTTAAATACTAAACTTGTGGCTATGTAAAAAAAATATTATGTTAGGAGAGACCTCAAAATGGTTTTTAGATAGCTTATCGCCTTATTACTGTATATAAACACATAGGTAATATATTATTATTATCAAGCTCATATTAAGTCTTTAATTAAAGGATAATATTACACTTAAATGTAAACACCGAACCAGTAACAAGTATCAAAATACATTACAAAGCGCGTATGAACCGCCATTCTTACCGGCCAGCAAAACGAAATAAAATTTAAAGATCAACATTCGAAGACTAAAATAACGTTGGACGATATTCAAAACTCTTTGGAATTACTACGCTATTTGTTGCCTCCGTCCATTCAGTAACTCAACACTTCTTTGTAATCTATGGTTATAGGTGTTCGAAATTATTATTTGAATATAAATTTCGAATGTCCACGACTAGAGTATCGTTTACACGTGTCTATGGGTCGCTAGTTTCTTATTTATGGCGGCGTTCTGTGCTCAGTTTAGCCGTTTTTGGATGATAGTTAATGCTTTGCACGTAATTCTTGAGCTAATATACTATGTTATAGTCCGCTGTAATTTTACGAGGTGATTTTGTGATAAATTCGTGAAAGGATTTAAATCACCACTCCATTGTAAGAAATTTGGACGCATAATGTAGTTATTTTCTTGAACTTTGATATTTTTGATTGACATGAAGAATATAAAAGAAATAAAAGACTTTTTTTATCTTTATTCTTATCGTAGTATAGAAGTATCGTGTATGTTTAAAACTAGAAATATTATTTATTTTTACCATAATAATTTAATTTATAATAATGATTAATGGATATAATGTTATGTCATTTTATTTATTATGCAATATTCAAGATACGAGCAAGTTGACAGCTTTATAATAGTGCTGATGTTCTATTGATAAATATTAATTTATATCATACTCTATAATTATCTACTAAGTCTAGACAAAACATATACAATATTAATAACAATAATAAATTAATTACACAATTTATTATTTATTGGTCATTTTTGGGCTTAAGTTTAATATTATATTTTCTATGATGTTAAAGCTATACAGGTTTAATAAGAATAGCACTGATATTACACATCACTAGACACGAATCTACTAAATTCCTTTGTCATTAAATTGATGCAAATATGACTAGACCGATACGTAACGTAGGTATTTAATAATAAAGTTAATATAATATATTAATAATTATATGCTTAAAAATTGAAAAATCTTATATTTTTTATGAAGTAAATATTTTAAACTAAAGAATTTTAAATTCACTAAGGATGTAAAATATAACATCCTTAGTGAAGTATAACGAAGAAAATAACGATGACATTGAAATATTTGATAGTAAAATACTCGTGACCCTAATATATCTTAGACTTAACCTTGTTAGTGCCAAGATTTACATTGTACTATTAGTGTGGGTACAACACTAGTTACATTAATTACTGGAAACGTACAACGATAAACAAGAGGTAATATACCTTCCTAATCTGATTCGTGTTATTGCAACGCAACATACGATTTATTACAAAAGAGCTGTTAAGAAAGTAATAGTGAAGACGGAATCGAAGAGCTGAATCTGTTAGAATGTTTAAAACAAAACATGATTTATAGTCGGCTCGCGAAACCTTTGATGCTTACGCGAAACGCTTCGTGCAAAATGGAATTCTAGTTTCACACGCAACAAATGTACTCATTATCTGATGAACTTTGCGAAGCTTGTGAGGCTGAATATCCGACTAAAGATTCTTAATAAGTACAAACTACAAGTGTATTATAAGGATTTATTGCAATTGAATTTTTTTTGTGGATAAAATTGTTGATACATGACACTATTTGTAAAATTCATGTAGGATTGATAAACAAGTACAAAATAATGTATTTGATCCATCTATCTACGGACTACTGGGCTCAGCACGACTTCACTGCGCCATTATACTGTAGAAGAGTAACGTCATTTGCGTTTTCCCAGTGTTTTAGTAAAGCGATTAGGTAGTCATCTTCCAAACATGCAATGCTATTGTTAGTAGAAAGTGGTTTTCGTCCACGGGCTATGTTCGGCTTGGATCTGTTTTTTTTTTTTAAATTGCAATAAATGCACAATAATTTAGGATTAAATAATAATCAATTCGTCCGAAAGTCATAAACAATAGTTAGAGTGTAGCGTAGCGTTTACCCAACGCTGCGTAGAGCGTAGTTTAGGTTAAGGGCCTATTACTCTTCCTGTGCGCCAATGTTTTAAATTGTTAAAAATATAATTTATTAAAACCTATAAATATACAAAATATAAATACTTAGCAGAGCGTGGTTTCGATCCACGGACCTCTGGGTTATGGGCCCAGCACGCTTCCACTGCGCCACTCTGCTTATATTGTACAAGAGCAACATTACCATCTAGTTTTAATTTTACAGTTTCTGAAATAAATTATTAGTTAAGCTCTAAATGCACAAAATAGTATTTAGCAGAGCGTGGTTTCGATCCACGGACCTCTGGGTTATGGGCCTAGCACGCTTCCACTGCGCCACTCTGCTTATATTGTACAAGAGCAACATTACCATCTAGTTTTAATTTTACAGTTTCTAAAATAAATTATTAGTTAAGCTCTAAATGCACAAAATAGTATTTAGCAGAGCGTGGTTTCGATCCACGGACCTCTGGGTTATGGGCCCAGCACGCTTCCACTGCGCCACTCTGCTTATATTTTACAAGAGTAAAATCACAATCTTGTTTTAGTTTTCCAGTTTCCGAAATAAAGTATTAGTTAAGCTCTTAATGCACAAAATAATATTTAGCAGAGCGTAGTTTCGATCCACGGACCTTTGGGTTATAGGCCCAGCACGCTTCCACTGCGCCACTCTGCTTATATTGTACAAGAGTAGTCATACTTTAAAATCTTCATATGTAAATAACAGATGACAAACCAGTGTTTTTTACTCACTGCGTCATCATAGCTATGTGACTTAAAAATCAAGTTTATTGTTATATTGTAAAAGCGGAACATTCGTACTATAATTATGATTCCCATAATTTAAATAAAACAGTGAGTCAAACTTGTACTAAGCTATAGTTAGCAAAACGATATTCCAATCAGCAGACATCTAGATTATGGGTCCAGCCCGCTTCCACAGTTCTGTTTTGTGAAGAAAGCATTTCGCATGTTATATTTTAAAATGCCTGTTTTGATCCGGGAGCCAGGTGAAAATTTGGTCAATCATTTCCTCCCGCGAGATACTTCGTGAGACGTATCAGAGAACAGTATCATAAAGCCCCGTGAACGTCAGCTGGTTCTCGGTTGGGGGGATGAGCGGTGGGAGCCCCCCACGCATGAAGAAAAATAGAATAACAATTCAGTCACTTCCTCTCAGCTCTACGTCTCACGAATTATCTCGCGGGAGGAAGTTGGTCCTAAAGACCTGTTACTGGCTCCCGGGCTATATGTATGATGTATATTCTGAAAAGTGCCGGACTTCTGGACACTTTAACGAAACCCAATCAATATTTATTTATTGATGCTTCCAAGAAACAAGCACTGGTATATCCTTATCGTTTGTATTTATAAAGGCCATTCGCATCTTAGCAACATTACATCTGCGTGTTGATTCCACATTCGATATCGGGAAATGGACGACCGTTTTCACGCACAATATTTCACACCCACAGGCACTATCGTCTCATATTTGCAGGATTTATAATATAATCACTGTATTCGCATAAATCTGTAGTATCGTAAAGTGCTCGTAAATATTCATCATCAGCGACCAACCAGTATTATCTATACAATAGGAGCTCAAGGCGTTTTGAAATCGCGTGACAATGTTTCCTTTCCATGAACAAGATCGTTTTGTAAATGGTTTCTTTAGTCAATGTAAATTATTTACTAGAATGTATTATTACATTTATTGTTTTAAAACAATAATTATTACTTGAAGTGGTTTAGTGTATACTTATTGTAATAGATGTAATAGCATCGCTGATGTTACGGTCTCACTATGTTTTGTCAAAAATCGAGTACTACGAGTAAATACTTTTGTACATACATAATTAATTTTAGTTTTTATAATTTTAGATATAGCTTTATGTTACTTGTAGGTTGGTTTTCCTATAGTAAATATTATTTAAAAAGTTGATATAAAATATTGATATTTAAAAAAAGGCGATGAATAGTGAAACAATATTATGTTCCTGCTTATATTTAAAAGGCTAGTAACGCAACTTCTAACTCTTCGGAGTATAATTATTATTAATGTTTCTTATCAATTACCACCAGGTAAATCGACTATTCGTTTCATCTTCTATAAACGAAATAAAGGACAGACAAGCCTATTTTATTACGATGTCCTACATCTGTACTAAAAGATTCCCTACATATCCTGTAAAAATAAATAAGCAGGACAGCGGTACGTTTACACACGGTTTTGTGACACAAAGTGCATACCTCAATAAAAATAGTACCATAGATTACTATGGTATATCCGTAGCGAAAATGTTTATTTTTCCACACGCGATAAATTTTGTGTTCGATTTTTAAAATATAAATACGAAGCAAAAAAAATACCTACATTTAAAATGTCCATTTTTGGTACTAATGAAGAAATGAAGTTCGGGAAAGCTAAGAGCTGGAAACAAAAATGTTTTTATTTCGGACATGGTTTGGCGCCGTCTGTATGTACGGTAATAACTAAAACTTAGTTTAAGGCTGACAAAGGGAATATATAAAAGTATCAAACTATATTATATTATGTTCCACTGTACAGTGCACGGCCCAGCACTTTTCCTTGAAATCAGTCAAGTACGGTATAAGGCCATAGCTCAGTGATGCACTGACTCAATGCGGGCTATTGGTTACACACACTTTCAAAGACTTTTAATCACATCAGGCATGCAGGGTTCAATAAGAAATTTCATCATCATCATCATCAGCCTTTATCCGTCCACTGATGAATATAGGCCTCCCTCAATGAACGTCAAGACGACCGATCTCTTGCTACTCGCATCCAACGCGGAACTGCCGCTGCATGGAGATAGTCTTCTCAACTGGTTAATGGCTGACTAACACTTCGCCTACCTAACCGCAGCCTCCACTCTTGAACTTTAATGGTCCATCTGTCATCCGTTCTTCTAAATACGTGACCAGTCCATTTCCACTTCAACGTGTTAATTCTTCGCGTAATATCGGTAACTTTAATTTTCTGGCGGAGGTCTTCGAAGAAATTTAGAAAAACTTATCTTAAAGCGCCATAGAGGGTCTGAAGCAAACCTGGAGCTCTCAAACAAGAGGCAAGCCTACACCAACTGCACCGTCGCCGCTCGAGACTATATAAATACAGGCAAAATAAATGAATGCAAATCAACCAAAACACAAGTTCCCAGATAATGTCAAAACCATAATATGCTAATCAAAACTTAACATGCTCTTCAAAAGGAAATTGTGTGGCATTATGAAAATTAGTTCAAATTATTGAAGATGGTTACTGTCTGCTCATCGTCAGTGAACCATTAGGACTCACCCGGAGGCTGACTTCGCGTGGCAGGGGCAAAATATTAATAATTCCACCAATTTCGGAGGCAAAATGGCCGAGCGGTTATTTTGTGAAATAGTTTCGTTACTTGTTCAATTAAGTACTTTTGAATGGTTATGGTTTAGCAATTTGCAGAAGAATCGCTACTTATCGTATAATTTCATAGTTATTTAGACTCTTTATAGACCTATATTAAAATACAGTACTAATTTTAATAATCATAATATTTTCATGTGAATAATAATAATTAATGTTTTCTTGACTATGCTTTAGAATTATAATACAAAAAATCAGTTGAGATAACGTAAGAGAGAAATTACTGGAACAATATAATATACTTAAAATCCATACAGTATTTGTTGCCCTTGATTTGTAACTCTTTATAAAATTTACAAACATACTTGTCGACCGAATCGTTATTAAAATTAGAATCTTTAAAAATGCAATTTAGTCATGGAGATGGTAATCCATTCTGCATTACCAACTCAAACAAAAGAAGTGCGTCTTCTAAAATCTAAGAAGATTTTAGAATGTAAGTAAAACCTAAAACGAAGAAATGGTAACAAAATTTAGTCATTAAGAATGTTTCCATTATTATTTAAATCTGAAAATTGTTTAGCTAAGTATGGGAATGATATCAAAAGTCATATTTAAACTCCTAGTTAATGTTAATAGATCAAATTCTGTTATGGTCTAAGAGCCGTGGAAGATCGTCCTTTACCGATCTGATAATCAGATGAGACATATTTTTTATCAAATATTTTTGTATAAACAAATATACCTATAATTACTTGCCTAGGCAAAAGTGCTCATGGCTATTTTTAATTAAATTAACTTTAATCGATTTTTTTCATTTCTCATCTGGTTATTAGATCGGCGAAGGACGATCTTCCGCGGCTCTCATTCTATTAGCAAAGACGTCAACTAGCTGTGGTTGGTGATGAATCAAATTATGGATAATCCAGTTAATTAGGCAACAAATGGATGTTTACAGAAAAACAACACCATGTTAGATAAAACCACAAAAGGGGAAACAGGAAACCACCGATCCCAGGGACAATGGCTGTTCGGTTAAACTCAATAAGCATTGATTATCTAATATTATAAAATATCGGATGTTTTTGTTTGTGTGGTCTACATATCTGCTTACACCGGCGGGATTATGAACCTGTCTCAAGTTTTGAAAGAAAAAGTTTAATGCAAAGATCACTGACAAATTTGTAACAGAACAATGAGTTGGATATAAAAGTATCTTCTTTCATGACACGGGCGAACGGATGGGATGGTAAGGGAGGGGACATGTTAAATCAATAATTAATTAAAAAATATTTTTGGAAGTATTTTTAGCATAATACTTTAAATGTATTTTATATTTCTTTTTTTTATGTGGGAGGATCGATCGACTGGGAGTTTATATGACACCTATGGCACACTCATACAAATAAGCGCATCGACGCGCCCAATACGTGGCATTTGCTACTAGCAGCACTACGAGGTTCGCTTTGAGATCTCGCTAATACGTGCGTGCATGTGCATGTATGCCGTTTTGAGCATTTGTACGTAATTCAGGACTATATACTGAATCTGTATCCAGCAGCGGATGAAATAAGGTTAATAATTTTTTCTGTTTGAGATCAGTAAAACATTTTAAATAATCCTGCAATTTCGAGAACTTCCGAATTAAATTACAATATTGTTATGTTAAAATATTATGTTATAAATGAAAACCACCTTCAAAAAATTTTTTGTAACAATATGCGTATTTTTTATTAGCAAGAAATATATTATTCATATAAATATATATCATATAATATTATATAAAAAATGATAAATCATATAAAGCCATCGGTAACACTGAAGTACATTTATATTATTATAAGTCGCTTATAATTGCAAGCCATAACTTATATTATCGAGGAGCTTACAATCGCTCGGGACAAGTGCGTGACATCTAGTAGTCTTTACTAAGATTATAGTCAGTATAACTTACGTGCGCAGAATCGAGGTCCTTGCCGCATCGCTCATCGCTTCGCCTAATGCCTTGATCTCACGCGAATGCCGGCCGCTGCGAACCTTGGTGTTAAATGTATCCGTCTGCTTATATCGGGTTACCATACCGAAGGCGTGGGCATTGACATGTCTTATTTGTTTTGTTTTGTTCACTCGACCATCGTAAAGGTTGACTTTTTACGCACCGCCGTGACGTAGCTGCCCGGTTGGATTACATTTAACTCAAGACGCCTGTCAAATGTCAACTTAGGTGCCGCCATGTTTTAATCGTTTAGTTTGAAAAAATTCAAAGATAAATCTTTTATGATTAAAATGTATATTTTATTAAACATATGATAAATTTTCGGTTCGCTGCACCCAAAGATTCCGAGTAAGTTGTCACTCGGGTAAAATAATTACAATGTGCTGCGTTTACGTCATGCTGCGCTGACATGACCCTCATAGTGGTATTAAGATGTTAGGCCGGTGCGCTTTAACGAGATGTCTCTCATTGTTAGCGAGAGATATGCGAACTGATAAACGCAACATCCGAACTTGGCGGGCGACTTATTTAATGCCTGTCGCGTTCGATAATTGAGATTGCATATGCGAATATTAATTATTGTTTCTGTTTATTCTAAAAATGGAGGTTACAATATTTATGCCCACTTTATATTTTACATGACATTGAATTCGAAATGTATTTTTTCATTAATCTTTAAATAAGATTCACCCTTTTCATTTTAAAATTTCAAAAAAGAATTTGTTAATATGTGGAGTGAACCACCACTTTTGTTAGTAATGTGCACGTGGATGATTTTTGTAATTTAGCGTAGGCATGTGCGGGATCGAATTTTACCTAGGTACTACTTAGTTTCTGCCGCACCGACTCTAAGAGGACCTTGGTCCCCGACACTGGATTCCACCTTGTCCGTCTCCTAGCTTCAACTAAAATTGCTTAGTTGAAGCTGGTACAAACGCTACCTGGTAGCTGGTACAAAGGCTGGTAACCAATGATACCTTGGACGACACGTCGGATGTCGTTTATTTGGATACCCCCGATATACTTTTCCACACGTTCCTCTCCTATTGACTGATCCAGTGAAGTTGTGAAGACTCTTCAATCTTAACCTTCTTTCAGGTTGTACACGTTCCCCTCCTTTTCCAATGGGTTTTATATGTTTTCAGTAAAAGTGCAAATCGATTATTTTTTTTAATTTATTTTAGAAATAAAATTTTAAAGGCTTTCCTTACTTACATATTACATCATTGCGAAACCTGTGAGAAAAGTATGTGTGAGTATATGATTCGAAACTTATTTTACTGTTTATAATAATTATAAGATTGAAAATAAAATAAGTTTTTTATAAACTTTTTGTAATTTATAGCATCTAAAAATATTTCTCAAGTCCTGTTTTATGGGGCGTCAAGTCAGTTTCTCCAGTCACACGTAAAATCTGAGCTGAGAGATTGATCGACATTATATTTTCGAAATTGGACCTTTATACCTGGACTTGGCTTGCCAACTGTGGCGAGGCAATATTGCAGACTAATTAGCTGGCTGTAATTTTCACCGTCAGCTATTCCTAGACATACCCTTTTTGTGCCAGTATATTTTTTCCACGATATGCCTGTCTGGCCGCTGGCGGAGCAGTAAAAAAGACGGCGGGGTGGCTTAGACTAGCGCCCACACTGCTTTCCGCTAGATCCGCTATACTACTAGTACGAATTGCGACATGCAAATTTTTAAACATTTTTTTTCATATTATGGTATAATCTTAATAAAATAAAATATGCAATCATATATCCATACATACACGTATTTGCCTTTTCAGGAAAGCATCATCATTTCTCCCCATTCCTCACTTATCTTTTAGTATGACTCTTCTCTCTTTTGCTTCATCAATTTTCATTAAAACTTTCAAACATACTTGTCAGTTGGTGACTACTTCCAAATGCCTTGTTTTAGAAGTACTTTGATTTGTCCTACGTACACATCGACCGACGTGCACACGGCATCTGCCTTACAAATTTGTTTTAAATTCAAGTTGCATCATCCCATAATATTCCAAGTTTAAGCTTTCTTACACTTAGTAAAGACTCATGTGATGTTTTATTCATATAATATAACTGTTTTTAGAGCACATTCCTTGTATGCCACGATTTAATATAAAGTTGCTACGCATACGTAGTTATAATAACGGAATATATATTCAATTGTAGTGCCTCTTAACCATAAAAAACTGAAATACAAGTCTGTATATTACCGATCTTAATACGTTGGAAGAGGATATAAATGGAACGCATTGTAACTTTGTGGAATTATCACGTCTTGTACGGTGGCGCCGCGTAGTTGAAATTTGCAGCAACTTCTTCTAAATGTTTTGAAAGCATTGCTTTATTAAGATATTTTGTGTATTATTGAAACTGGAATGTAATCTACGTTCGAACTTGCCCAGAATAACGTTTTCGTGCAGGAGCTTGTCCTAGATAAATGTGAGTTGTATCGGCGTTATTTGGAAAATGTATGTTGAACAATCGTTAAGGTTTGATGATATTGCTGATGGTATTGTATTTTATTACATTTTTTTCACTCCTCAAGAATGGCCCCTTTTACAAATGCCAAAAGGGCCCGTCTTATTAATCGAAATTTTTGTTGTTAATATTTTTATAGGCAATCTAAATTTCAGAAAATCAAGTCTAACGTGGGTGTATGGATTTTAATTTAGACCTTAAGGACTGGTAATTAAAAAAATACTCCTCTACATAATATACGTGTTCTCTTTTAGTAAATTAAATGTTAAACTTTGAACTTGGACTAATTTACTAAAAGTCCTAGTCTTTTTTCCGTCCTATGATATTATATAAAATCTACATACAACTCATAACATCAAAACATTCATAAACCAAATTATGATATCAAAAATAAAACTTAGGTTAAAAATATATAAGTAGCGTTTGATCTCGTCTGAGTTGAAAGCGATTACAACGATATTAAAAAAGTTGAAAGCGAACTAAATGAGCACTTTGAATTTTGAAATACCTAACATAGATGGTAATAATAAAATGAAAGAATTAATTTATTTTTCAAGAAAATATATCCGTCAAGTAAAAATTGCGCAACTGCAAAAAAAAATCTAGAAAGACACTAGCTAGATATTATGATAGATATTTTTATGAAAATGTCGACTAAAATGACATTTCATAATTTTTTATAACAATGAAAAATTATGAAATGAAAGATTTAATTTCTTTTATTTTTAAATGTACTCGTCGAATAAACATCTCAAAGTTGGGATAGATGCACGTTTATCAAGGCTTTTAAGAAAATGTCGATTAAAATTAAATTTTTTCTTAAACGAATGATGGAAACAAATGGGAAATTTATTGCTTTCTGATGCTAACGTGAATTACACAGCATACTTTACAGCAACCATGGACACGGTTCCTCCTCTCTTATCACAGTGGCTGCTGCATAGAATGAAGCGATAAAATCCATAAAAGTTGTTTCATTTATTAATAGTTTTTTTTCTTGTCTCAGTGAAAAATGTAGACAAATTGTATATTGCACATATAGCCTGCTTTTGCAACACAATAACATTGTTTATATCAGCAGTAGTAAATAAGGTTCTACACAAGATTCATTTATAATTATATTCACAGCAATGTAACCATAACCATTGAGTATCAAGTAAAAATATGACTTGATATTTAGCTATAACGTAACATTTATCATCACAATAAACAAAAATGATATAAAAGTCATGAAACAAAAATCAGTAATATAAACATTAAGAAGATAAAAAATAAGTGCTAAAGTGAGATGTCCAGAAAAAAATGTCTGCGTCGCTTTATAAAATCCTACTTACTTATTCAATAAGCGTTCTCGCTGTGGGAAAGATATATAAGCCACTTTGTTTTAAAGAAACTACAGGCATTTGTCACGGTGCATCCGTATTCAGGGACTGCTAAGTGTACTTTGTGATACAATCGACGTCACAAATATCTTATCAGCTAAAAATCTACGGACTTGCTAACAGGAAGGCGTGGTGTTACGAAACTTTGTTGGACTAGGTGGATTTATCTAGTTACAAACAGTCATTTGTCATTGTTACTTAGTGCATATATTGCGGCCAGTGAACGAAAAAAGCAGGCATTATATTGAGTGTGATGACATCAAGATATAATTTACATGTTTGACAGATTTTCAACAACCTGGTTACGAGTTTACTATGAAAAAGATTAATTTATGTTTATTACGAATCGTTATTCTTGTCTCACATAGTAGGTCAAAATATTATTTATTTATTTATTTATCAATATTTATCATAACATAAAACTATCATTACTGCACAAATGTTATACGAATAGAAATAGAATAGAACACTTATTATATGGGAATGACACTAGTTTACGACATGTAATTCGCATACAATAAGTATTCTATTCTATTTCTATTCGTTTAGGATTTGCCACTTGTCTAGAGTTGCAGGCGTGCCTTATTTGATCGCAAAGAATGCTTAATGCTTATTACTGCATTTAATTATGTACAAATATCTTTCTGTCAGCTGTTACAGGCAGACATTGTCGTAGTTTTTATGTTAGTTGTAGTGTAGCGAGGTTCGATAATAACATACTTCTAAGTATACAAATGAATGATTTAATTTACACTGACATTATCAAATCAGACAGACACAGAATTCTACTCAAAACATTCACTAAAATTCTTAGTCCAAGCTTGATGTGCGAGTGTTACCTGTATATAAAAAAGGCGATCTCTGTGTAGTGACCATCGTGTTGGATGCGAGTTGCAAGCAATCAGTCGTTTTGATGTTCATTGACGAAGACCTATGTCCAGCAGTGGACAGTTAAAGGCTGATGATGATGACAAAAAACAATTTAGTGTTTAGTGCAGTCACTGACAGGAACAAATACAATTCTAACGTCACAATAAGGGGTAAAGAGGCGTCACATCTAAATTTTACAGCAAGCGGGACTCCAGCAAACAAATTCAACCTATTCCCTGTGCCATTTCACGCCCTATTTTATGTTTTGTACACCCTATTTGTATTTACGTATTTTGCAATTGAAATTCAAATGTAAACACATTTGTATAAGGCTTAAATTTACAAGCGGAATTTGTTTTGTTTCGAGCTACGGACTGAGGTAGTCTGTAGTAAATCATTTTCATGCTGCGTAAAATGAACAAAATATTTTTAATAAACTATTGCAATTGCTTAAATTATTATGTATGGATATACAAAGCATACAGAACGTACATGACAATCCATACTTTCTTATTTGGATATATTAGTTATAAGAAGATAATATTATGGTATTTTTGAAGGAAGTTAAATTATTGTCTTTCCACATAAGGCTAGGATCAAGCATAGCTTAATTGTACCCACTACCTAGTGATATACCATTTTGAACTTCCCATAGTGTCAAGACTTTCAATTAAAGCAAGCTGTGCTTAAACAAACGCTTACGCTTTCTACAAAAAAAAAACGATTTTGTAATAAAGGATTAAATAATGACGAATTAATAAATATTGAAGATTCTTTACACTTTGGTAATAAGGCGTTCGCTGTGAGGCTTCAAGTATTGTTTATAAATATTTAAAAGATTAGTTTATTTGAGTTTGTTTCGCTAGTTCTCCCGGCTAGCGTTTTAGCCGGTAGTAGTTATTTGACGTTCAATAAGATACTATTATAAGTACAATATCGAATAAAAACTTTTACTTACCTCTTTTCTCTTTATATTATGTCTCTCATTACAGAGTACCTATCCGAAAAGTCGGGAATGTAAAAAAATACGGTGCGATAAAATCTATAAAAAGTTATTTGTATACGACAATTAATTTTAACAAAATCTATTGATAATATTTTTTCCCCTCTCTTCAATCTTAGGCTTTGTGATTGCAAAGGGTTAACATATTATAAAACAAATCTTAGGGTTCTATCTATCCCGGGTTAGCCCCGGCTGGACTTTTGGCGTTGTTAGGTGACATTGAAAAATTATCGTCCAACAGCGTCACCGAAAGCTTCATATAAATGCTTCTTGTTCATTTTATTTTCGTCATACATTTAATTTAAAGGCAACATATTTTTTTTTATTTTGAAACGCAACAAAGACCGTTCGAAAGTTTTTCGATCATGAAATATGCATGTGCGATAAAAATATATGAACTTTCCACAGTTTATAGTGAAATTTCGAGTTTCATCGATTAACCTTGGGACTAAGATCCAACCCAACCCTTCGAGTTTGTAAAAACTTTTAGCAAATAGGTTTAAATATAGTAATCATATATTTAAAATTGTGTACAAGTAAAACTAACAATAAATAATAATTATTAATAAAATATTTACTCATTTTTTTCAAAGAAAATTCTAAAGATCTTATTTACAATAGAGAAACGTCTAATAAGTTTCATTTATCTTCTTAGTACAAAAGGAAAATACTAAGAATTAAAAATAACATTGTAATATAAACTTTTCTAGAAAAGCCGTTGCTAACAAGCTTAAAGCGTCACTCGCGGACGTCACTGTCAGCTTTATTATTTTTAATGAATAACCCAGTGATTTTGAAACAAAATACGTTTTACATGTTTCTGGCCAATTGCTACGTCACTGAGTCTGGGAAATAATACGAACATAGAAAGAATATGGAAGTAAGCATTGAGTATTTATAAGACAGTCAATGGAGGTAGTTTTACTTTTGATATGATCCTAGTGATCCTACCCTTTTTTATGATGACGCAGCGGACCCTTTTCAGACCATACCAGGGCCTTGGGTAGGCATGCTGACGTGTATGTGGACATGATCTTACCCTGCTTAGAATGTTCTAGCAGAATAAATTTTAAATTTTAGTAGCTTTCAGTATCTTTAATACCATTCTGACTATATTATCTTTCACTGTTGGGCACGGATCTCCTCCTCGAAATCAGGAGAAGAGTAGACCATGGTTCACCGATGCGATGGCCCAATGTGGCTTGGTTAAGTTCACACATCTTCAAAGACTTTTAATCCGATCATGTCAGGTTTCTTCGCGATGTTTTCATTCGTCGGTGAGCGAGCGATAAGGTTTTGGGTGCACTTAGTAATTTAGAAAAACTCATTTCTAGGCACACGAGGTCAGGATTCAAATCAAATCAAATCAAAAATATCTTTATTACGTAGGTACAACTTGTACACTTGAAATAAGTCAAAACATAAGTAGTCAATAAGTAGTAATAGTATATAAAAAAAAAAAAAAAAAAAAAAAAAAACTCGTTTGAGATGCAGGATCCCCTAAGAAAAACGAGAAAAAAACTTAGGGGTTGCTCTTTTGTCAATAAAATGAGTACATAATATTTTATAAATACAACATGTAACATCATATCTTAAGAGTGAGTGTCTTATTCCCAAGGTGTGGTATCTTCAATAAAATCTTTTATTTCGTAATAGGCTTTACCACACAAACGTTCCTTAACAATTTTCTTAAATTTATTAATGGAAAGATTTTGAACGTTTTCTGGGATCCTATTGTAAAAACGTATACATTGTCCCATAAACGAAGTACTGACTTTATTCAGTCTAAAGAATGGAACATTTAATTTATTTTTGTTTCTAGTATTTATATTGTGGTTGTCGCATTTTTTTACAAATTCATTAATATTTTTACGGACATACATCACATTAGCAAATATGTATTGAGAAGCGACAGTCAAGATGGCAATTTCTTTAAATTTATCTCTCAATGATACACGGGGGCCTAAACAATATATGGCTCGAATAGCTCGCTTCTGCAACAAGAAGATCGTATTAATATCCGCGGCATTCCCCCACAGTAGAATGCCGTAAGACATAATACTGTGGAAATATGCATGATATACTAATCGCGCCGTATTTTCATCCGTTATGATTCTTATTTTCTTAACTGCAAAAGCTGCAGTACCGAGCCTACTTGCCAACGTGGCTATATGTGGCGCCCACTGTAGCTTAGTATCTATGGTAATTCCGAGAAATTTGGTTGAATCCACCAAGTCCATCACCTCTCCGTTAAGTGATACACTAGTTTGCACCTGCTTAACATTAGGGAGCGTAAATTTTATCAGTTTTGTTTTATTTGAGTTAAGCAATAAGTTATTGGCACTAAACCAATGCACCATGTTCGAAAGAGCATTGTTTACCTCGTCAAAGACCATTTGCTGTCGTTTAATTTTAAAAATTACAGATGTATCATCAGCAAACAATACAATTTCATGTTTATCCTTCATGAGTGAAGCCAAGTCATTTATATAAACAAGGAAGAGAAATGGACCAAGAATGGATCCTTGAGGCACCCCCATTTTTATTTTGGTACCAGAGGAACTTTTACCATTTATAATTACTTTTTGAGTTCTATTATTTAAATAAGATGTCAATAGTTTAAGTTCAGCACCCCTGATACCATAGTGGTGCAATTTCCTGATCAACGTCGCATGTTCAACACAGTCGAAAGCTTTGGACAAATCACAGAATACACCTAGAGCATCCTGGGACTCCTCCCAAGCTGTAAATATATATTTTAGAAGATCAACTCCCGCATCTGTTGTAGATCTACCTTTAGTAAATCCGAATTGCTGTTTATGTAGTAACTCATGCTTATTAAAGAACAGTAAAAGTTGATTTAAAATAATTTTTTCGAATACTTTACTGAGAGTTGGAAGAATGGAAATTGGTCTGAAATTCGAAGGGTCTGTACTGCTACCCGATTTAAAAAGAGGTAATACTTTACTGCGTTTCATTAAGTCAGGAAATTCACCACAATCAATACACTCATTAAATATGATAGCTAAAGTCGGTGCAATGATATGCACAATGTGTCTTATAATTTTTACAGACATGCCCCACAAATCTGTAGTATTCTTAACATTAATTAGTTTAAAAGCACTGATAACATCTTTTGGGCAAATATATTGAAATTTAAATACATGTTTATTTTCTTTGACACATTTTTTCAGTAATGTCTCGGCGACGGTAGGAGAAGATATAAGATTTTTAGTTGTTGTCAGTGGAACATTAGCAAAAAAATCGTTAAAAATAGTTGCTACCTCTTTATCAGTATCTATTCGCTTATTATCAATATATAAGGAATATTCAGTATTTTTGTATTTATTTTTCCCAGTTTCTCTATTAATTATGCTCCACGTTGTTTTAATTTTACAATCTGATTTCGAAATAATGTTTTTAATATGTAAAGATTTAGCTTTAAGACATACCTTTTTAAATATTTTAGAGTATGTTTTTACATATTTCTTAAACGCTTCACTAGTGTTGTACGACCTCTCATCATAAAGTTCATACAATCTCTGCCTACTTCTATGAATTCCTAAAGTCGCCCATTCATTAAAAGGTTTAAGATTTTTTGCATTGACTGTTTTTATTTTAGGTGCAAATATAACGTCAAACTCATTTTTTATTAAATAAAATAATTTACCATACAGAATATTTGGGTCTTTTTTGTTGCAATCAAAATACGAGAGTTTAGCAGTTATATTGCACCTAAGCTTCTCAATACGATTTTCGTTTACAGGGACAAACGTTACTTTCTTTTTGTTATTATTTTCCTTAGATATGTTTTTAAATGAAGCTTGCAAGCCACAATGATCTGAAGTAAGTTTATTAATAACAGATTGACTGTATGGTTTTACATTACTAAATATATTATCTATACAAGTAGCTGTGGTGCAAGTTATTCTAGTGGGTTCTAAGAATAAGTTACTAAGGTTATATGATTTAAATAATGATATGAATCTGATAGTGGTAGGATTTTTTTCTAATAAATTAATGTTGAAATCACCACATATAATTAAATATTTCTTTGATACACATAACTTGACAAGAACTTCTTCCATAATTTGTTCAAATGTATCATATAACCCACTAGGAGGTCTGTATACGCTTACAATAATAAGACACTCAAGCTCTACACAAGCTATTTCAATAGTGCGTTCAACAGACAGGCTCACAATATCTTTTCTTTCTTTAGCTTTTAGATTTGTTTTGGTTAGTATTAGGGAGCCACCTCGTATTGCATGTTCTCTGTTAAATGAGCTTGCCACCTGGTGATCACTGAGATTGATAACTTCATTTTTATTTAACCAATGTTCGGTAACACAAAGTATGTCAATACTATAACATTTAGTAAATAATTCTATTTCTAATTCTTTACCGACTATACCTTGCATGTTTTGATGCACCAGGTTAGTATTACAATAATTATTTCTATTTGTTTCTGTAACCTCTGTGGTTATGATTTTATTACATTTATTAATTTTATTGCAAGATATAATTTCTTTTGTCTTATTACCTAGTTTAAATTATTTGGAACGAATTCCAAGCTTTGTTGTGTCAATAAGTGACACTGCTCAATAGGAGCAGTGGTCTGTTTAGCCAAATCCTTGGCTGGATCTATATACAAAAAAGTGGATAGCGAAAGTGCTATTTGTCGTTTAAAATAATATGATAAGTCAAACTTATCGTTAGTCTTAAAAATAAATTTACTATTAATTATGTTATTAATGTCAATTATTTCTAACTTATTAGTATAATTATTATTTGAATTTATAACTACAGAATTATTATTACATGATAAAGTATATAATAATACATTTAATTTATGTCTTATTTTGTTTTCCTGTGGCAAAGCTTTTATATAGGGAAATGTGAACAAAATTACCCTTTTTATATTATGTAAACTATTTAATGAATCTTTGATTGATGAAATTGAGCCCGAAACCTCTTGCATAAGAGGCCGAGTCCATAGTACCCACTGCACCATCGTCGCAATGGTTCATGGTCTCTATTGACCATAGAGAATATTATATTAAAGTCAGTATCTTTTTTTACAGTATTATGAAATAAAAAATTGCCACTTTGTTCATTGACAGCGTTTTGTTGTCAAAGAACTAGCTGTAACTCTCAAAGTTTAGTTATTCGGACGGATTTACAACAGTTAGCGTTTCTGGCTACAGCTTTAACTTTTAAGGTGAGGCTACAGAGTTTTGTAGACTATTTAAAGGTTTCCAAATATTATGTTACATAGAATTTCTTTGTTTTATATTTAATGTTATTTTATTCATTTCTATTAATGTATGTTTGCTTTATATTTTTCAATTTAAATATCCCAATAAACATATTTAATTATAAAATTATAAATGGTTATAAAACCGTATGAAATAATCTCAAAACGATTACATTAATTTTTTTTATAACAAAATACTGTATTAGAATTTTTCTTATAAATCATGGAATAGCGTTCTCTCTTTAGTGTAAAATGTGATGTTGGCAACTCTCTCGCATCTCGCATTTTGCGTAATTTTTATTCAACATAATATTTTAGTGTCTGTAACTCATCAACAACCCAGATGTTATAAGAGTCAAACATTGGGTGTGTCTTAGGCGGAGGGAGGAATGAGTACCCTCATTTTTTGTTTGTTAGACAGAAAGAAACGAAGAAACGAATGTTTTTTAGATAGAAGGGCAGGACAATTAGTTGTGTAGTATAGTATACCTACGCTACCGGCAGTCAGCACCGAGACTAACACCCGTTTCCCGAAAGGCTGTACAACGCAAAAATTAACAAAATATCAACTATCAAGTCTCTTGTTAAGTGTTAAATGAGTTGCTAGAAACATGGTTAAATCACTTAATTTTATCAGAATGTCAATTAACACAAAAACTACAATGAAAAGCTGTGAAATTTTACTCTAGAACCGTATGTTAATCGCCATTAACAGCCATGTTACATACACTTTGACCAACGTTTCAGCAACCGGGCGTTAGTAACTTACTTTTACGGATTGGCAATATATAAATGAGTCATTCGGTACAGTTCCAGGTAAACGCATTAATATAGCAATGATATAATATCATCCCCGTATAAATGTCCTGCTGACATAAAAAAGGTGTGTGTGCGATTCACACACGATACAAGTAAAACACACGTTAAATACTCAAATACAATCAAGTATTAAACAGTGTGCAATATACATACACACCGACATTTGCTATCTCGCTCTTTTGTGTTTGTGTCTCTTACCTGTCGTTTTTTCCGCTGCACCCGGTTTGAAATCATAACGATTCTAAAGAAGTTTCACTTCAAAATACAAAATATAAATGTGACGGTGACGCTGTTTTAGCACTTATCGCCATTTTCAAGATCTTTAAAACGAAAGCTAATGATGTTCAGAGTATTAAGTGGTATTTATCGTCTGTGGGCTGCCGTAACCTGGTCAAGCCCTACGGGACGCCACTCCGCATTAAGTGATTTTATTTGTGTCCACATTCCAATGTGTATCAAATTACGTGCCCTTGCGACCAGCTGCTTGATTGATGTTCCGTGGTGAGCTAAAAGCACGATATTGACTAAAATAATTATCTCCCACGGAAAGAAAGAGATCTGCGGACCCAGCGCTAAATAATTTGTTGCAATGAGCTAAATTTGTAAGGCTGTCAGAATAAATGAACATCATAAATCAGATGCTGGATAAACGTGCTTTGTATGTTTACATAGGTTTATATTTTTGCACTGTAATTATTTTTTGGACAGAAAACGCGTTTTGTAATTTGGTTTTCCACAACTGGACATGAGAATCTCTTGTCATTGTGAGATCGATTTTTGGCTATCTGCCAAGTATTTGCCGCTTTGTTGATGTTAATATAGGAACTCCTTTTGTTTGCCACGTACTAAGATTGGCAATCGCTTAGGATTTTAGCTTGTATATGGGAAAGAGATTATGAATTTCTGGCATGAATTTCTTATTTACATTAACTTTTCATGGTACACTTGATATAGGCGGTGAACTATAATTCGTCTTCTGCTACACATAGGAGCCGGTACTTTATGTGCTTCTACTTTAGGTACCTTATGTCTTATTGTGAGTAGCGGTTGATATAAGTGGTGAACTATCCATCTACTGCTAAATATAGACCTACTGTGTCCGGTACGTATCGGATACGAGCGGCAAGGGATCGGACGACTTGGTGTTCAATGATCTTCCTATTTCACACCTGGTTAATGGCCGACCAACACTTCGTCGATCTATACACCCCCTTCACTCTTAACCTTATAAGTCCATCAGTCATTCGTTCTCCTTATTGTGATAAACTATAAACAGTTTCAAATTAATTATACGTATTAGGTGATCATTTTGCTTTTAGACCTCTACAAGAAGAGTGTCGCAAGTTTAAAATTTGACGTGGACATATTGAAATGATAAAAAATATGGGATTAATGCATATATTAGAAGTAACAGTGGCAGCTACTTGAAGATTAATATTGTCATATCAAACATTTGGTGAATTTGTATGTAGATATGAAAATACCGTTCATATGTATTCATAATTCTTTGCAGTTATATTTGCTAAGCTGTCAGAATATTACGAAGAAAACACTGTTGGCTGTCGCTGTTATCTATATAGGTCATCTTGCGCTCCGGTTTTAGACAAATAATATGCCATCTTTTAAAGGTGAACATGACAAAACAACACCAGTAAGCCAGAATTTCTATCCATTATAATCATCATTGCCTTGAGGCAATGCTTGAGCATCATGGCCTTTTTGTATCTGAAGCTGCTCGCTGCTAGACATCCTTCAATTAATGCCAAGAAGATCTCTCAGCGCTCGCATCCATCCAGGACCAGCCACTGCATGGACATCGACGTCCCTCTTATAGGGAGTAACGCCTACTTCTTTAACTAGTATAAAATTCTATTTGAAATTATCAGCAATAAAATAACTAACATTTTCTGATCTCAAAGTTCAAATAATTATTCCACAGAAAACAGACTTGTAGAGCTTTTTATTTTTTACATTAAATAGATATAGATACGAAAATTTAATTTTATAAATGTTTGTTATATAAATGAAATAAGCAACGCATTTCATGGTAATTGTTCATAAAATATTTGTATTTGCGTTGTGTCTACAGAGGGGTATACATATTTTACAAACACGTCATCTGAATGTTTATGTGTATTTACCTATCTATTTGTATTCTCCTTGCTTTTCTTTATGCAAATTTAGAAACGGGTGCGCGTGTAAACCTTATCTAAGAGTGTCACTCTCAGCTGTGGAATCGATTTGGAAGTTTATTCGGCCTGACAACGCGTGAGGCGGGGTTCTGAATCTATTCTGTATTATCAATAGGAATTGAAATCTATATTGTCTGATGGAATTTTTAAATAAATTCCAATTTGCGGATAAATTTAATTTGTATATGCTGCTGTAATATGACGTAAAAGTAAATTAAGTAAAGTATCAACCCTGATATGTCCCACTGCTGGGAATGAGACTATTCTTCACTGTCCGATACGCTGGGCCAATGCAGCTTGGTAAACTGCACATATCTTCAAAGACTTTCAACCATTCAGGCATACAGGTTTCCTCAAGATGTTTTCCTTCACCGGTGAGCGAGCTATGGTCTCGTGTTTAGGGTGCACTTAGAAATGTAGAAAAACCCATTTCAAGGCCCAAATTTTCAGAATCAAACCCGGAACCTTTCACATAAAAGGCTGACTCTATTACCCACTCTACCATCGTCACTCATATGACGCAAATGAGTTCATCGATTATCAACTCATTTCGATTTCAATTGCCATAATTACAAGAAGATTTCTCAGGAAGACTTTAAAATATTGCTGGAATATCGGGACCTCAATAAAACTAAAAATGCGGTAAGCACCCGAACCCGAATATTATATAGAAATAAGAATAGCGATCGCGTTAGCTTAAGACAATATATTGACAATCGTCATTGCCCACTCATTTGCGTCCACTACAAAAACATGAATCATAAAGTGCTACGAACTTAAAATAATTCTCTTTCGCTTGCATTTGATTAGCAGCAAGTCAAAGCTATTTACGAAAGCTCATCTTTTAACTGCCTGCCAGCAAAGTAACGCTCCGTTACCTTGAACACGGACTTCATTCCAGAACAGTACACTATCTCCCAATAATTGTTTCCTTCAAAACGGTTTTAGCAAACGACAAGGAGCGAAGTGAAAAACCTGACGATAATTAAATTTTACAGAGACTTAAAGTTAATAAAACTGACTGCTGCCAGTGCGTACAGATTAAATTCTTGAAGTGCATACTAAGTCAATAAAAAGACCAATAGACGTCCTAGATATCGACAGTTGGACGTAGCCAAAAACGATTTTTGGGATGAATATCGACAACTGGCGCTGCAAAATTGCACAACAGCTCTTGCAATAAGGTTGACATGTACATACATAGAACAGACTTTACTTTCTCAGAGCTATCTTAGCGTTTATTAAAATGCATTTTGCGTATAATGTCTGATGGTAATGCCTAGCCCATGAAGGGGGAAACGGGGGGGGGGGGACTCCATCTCTATCTTATTTCCTATTTAGTAATGAAAATTGTATTGTTGTTTTTAGAATGAAAAGTATATACAAATAATATTTAATTGAGAAAGTCATACAAAAAATTTAACAATAAAACCCCGCATTGTTATAAATTTTATTTGTTAGAACACATATTTGAATTTGCCAATCAAGTCTAACAATGCTGAAGTTTTATTATTGTGTTCATTTTTTATTATGTTAGTATTAGAATGATATTCTAGAGGTTCTGAAATTGATAAAGGCTATCAATAGGTTTTTAGTTGAATTTTCCATTTGTTTATTATCATCATTTACTTTTGCAGTTTCCATAGACTGTTGAATTTAGATTGGACATGGATTTTATCTTTAAAACAATAAATATAAAATCGGTATTCAAACTCTCCGAATACAAGAAAAATATAATGAGCTTATCACTCGCGTGATAAAGCTTTGCTGTATTTCAGAGTGAAGGGCAGGATAGATAGTGTTAGTCACTGAGACCGAACATCTTATGTTTTGGGATAGGCAAGGCTTAATACGTCGACTGGGCTAACTCGGGGTAACCTAGCGCCTATCATCCTATCCAACAGACATAAATAGTCAGCTGGCAGGCTAGCTTGATATGGTGTTGCCTATTTTGAAACAATTTATTTAAGCAATAGAAATGCTTTTTAATAATATCCACAGGAATGAATAAACATACCTAATCTACATTTATTGTTATAATTTATGAAATATTTTTAAATGTAATTTGTTATTTTATTATTTGTGTGTTTATTCTCGTTGTGTTATTTTGATAAGATACCTCCGGCATCACTTTTTAAGATACTTTTACGAAGTGAAACGAAATTTGAGAAGTTGATTATAGTGGCTATACAAGTTATGAAATAAAGCAAGTTATTTTTTATGTTCATTTTATTATCTTTTTTTACGATTATGGCTCATGATTTTAATCATGTAATACTCAATATTTTGAATCCATGATTCTCACTCCAATAAGTCTTTCTGTGATCATGGTAATTGACAATTGCCGAAATGTCGGGATCTCAAAAACAACACGGAAAGCACCCGAACTAATATATATTTAAATGCGAATAAAGTGTTTGGTCGGTGGCTATAATATTATGGTATGTCAAATATGAGATTAAAATTTCGTTTTCATACTGGCCTGGTAAAAGCCTCTCCCCAAGCTCCTCCATATATAACTATCATTCGGAGCGACCTCGGTCTCGTCAGCCTAGCCTAAGCCTAAAAAAGCCTAGAAAATTCTAACACCCAAAATATGGTGATATTTGCTTAGTGATGCAAACAGTTTATGACAGTTCATAAACTACCAAATTTTGTAAAAGTGCCTCGATTAAGATTTAAAAAGTATGTAAAAATACCAGTTCATGGGTTTCCATGATAAATAAACAAAATTACAATGTTAGCAGTATTTTTGAAAAAGCCTTTACATAATATCTGTTATCTCTTTGAAGTCCTAAAACATTGGTTAGCTTCAAAGTAGCCTCAAATTTGTCCGTTTATTCCTGCGGTTGACATTAAAATGCAACGTATTGCATTCATTTGTAAAGCTTTTCAGAACATAATTATGTTTTTACGAGTGTGAAAGAACTGTTTTGAATATTTTTTAAGACCAGGTGATTAAATAAATGTTATGGTTAACTTTATGCAAATACGTAGACGACATGAGCAGTAACTTTGTTTGAAAATCATATCAGACCGATATCATTTTGTCGCTTCACAAAATATATACGATAAAAATTATGATCGTATTTATGGTTATAAGAAATTTTGGTGTTTGAATACATTCCAAGAATGAGACAAGTTCAACAATCACATAAAATATAATTAAACTTTATTATTATGCTACATGTGTGCAAAACATTATGATATAATGATTTTCAACCTTTTTTTTTAATTCTTAATTAAAAAGGGATTTTTGTACATAAAATGACAATGTCAATCCCATTGTACCTTATTCTAATTACATACACATATTGTTATATTACTCATAACCTACAATGTTACTACTAAGTTACATACACATATTAAATAACATCCTAGCAGCATCAGATTTAGGATCAGCCAGGACACTTTGTAACACACCAATATTTATAATATTTAATTTAAATTTTGTGAACAATAATTTTCTGTTGTCGGCATACCGAACACATTTGATTAATCGATGGTACACGTCATCCCGCCTGTTATAATGCTCACAGTTAGGAGAGTCCACCTTCCTCATCAGATACGCGAAGCTCTTTCCAGGCACATGTCCGGCTCGCAGTCGAAATGCTGATACAACCAGTTGTTGTCTGTTTAATGAAGTTGCACAGAACCACGGGATACGAGGAGGCTCACATTTTCAACCTTCTTTACATTATCTTTAATTACAAGTTGGCAAAATTTTAACAATAATGTTTGATAAGCGATTATGTTTAGCGGGCCTCAATATCTTAATAAGGATATTATCAAAAAGTTTTGTGCCAGTAATTTTGTATGTAATACGTTTTACGAGAAACGCCCCGCGGTTTCACTTGCGTAATTCCCTTTCCCGTGGCAGTACGGTGATAAATTGTATGCTATGTGTTATTCTGATGTATAAGCTATCATCATCATCATCATCAGCCTTTATCCGTCCACTACTGAACATAGGCCTCTCTCAGTGAACGCCAAGACGACCGATCCCTTGCTACTCGCATCCAACGCGGACCTGCCACTGCACGAAGATCGTCTTCCCATCTGGTTAATGGCCGACCAACACTTCGTCTACCTAAACGCGGCCTCCACTCTTGAACCTTAATGGCCCATCGGCCATCCGTTCTTCTGAGTGCGTGACCAGCCCATTGCCACTTCATATGTATAAGCTATATTATTGTTAAATTTCATTAAAATCCATTCAGTAGTTTTTACGTGAAAGAGTAATAAATACCCATACTTACAAACTTTCACCCTTATAATGTTAGTAAGATTAACATACGTGTATAGGTGGAAGAGATGCTATGCTGCGATCACGACTGTAGGTTACCACTATTTTGCTCATTTTTTTCTCATTTTGCTCAGGGGCAATTCGGTGTAATTACTGGCACAGCGTCATCTTACTCGTATGTTTCGAGATAGACAACACGCGAATGAATTAGTTGCCTTTTCTAGTAATATAGAAAAAACTATCAAGCACTATAAATAATATCGACCTATTGTACATTATACATAATTATATATTATATAAATTATAGAGGAGCTCCGATGGAAGTCTCTCGTATCGGAGGCCAAGACCCACTTTGGGTCGCTGAGCCACAGAAGTTAAGTTAAGTTATAGAGGAGCTCGTGGCGCAGTGGTAACAGCTGCGCGGATCGATCCACCAGGTTCAGCAATGCTTGCCGAGGTTGATCATGGGTGACCATCTTTACATACCGAGACTTCTCCATGCCTCCGAAAGCACGTTAAGCCGTTGGTCCCGTCTGTCATTCGTGGATCTTTAACAGTCGTTACGGGTCGTCAGAAGCCCGAGAATCTGACAACCAGTCTAACCGCGGGGTACCGTATCACCCAGTTATTAGGTTGTGGAGGTCCGACAGCAGTCGCTCCATGTAAAATACTAGTATTCAGCTGAGTCTTGGTTAGACTGGAAGCCGACCCCAATATATAGTTGGGAAGATGCTAGGTAGATGATGATGATGATGATAAATTATAAGTCATTAAACGTATTCTTCATTAGATCATCTACTCCAATGAAGATATAACTGATCTCAGTTTCATTTTCAAATAAAAAAATACATTACAATGAATTGTGTGGATAAGAACAGAGAATAAGTTACAGACATACTAAGACTGCCTATTATTCATAGCGTATTATTCCAAAACAAATGTTTGTTTTAGTTCCCATATTTTGTCCGCATTACATGCATGGGTGGATTCGGGTGGGGTTCATAATGATGTCAATTTCATTGTCATCTACCCTAATTATCATGCATGTCGTTTGTTTTCAAGAACAATTCAAAAGCAATCTTTATTAACATCTTTTTTGATCATTTCGACTGGCTTGTTGGTCTAATGGTTAGTGACACTGACTGTAAGACTAGAAGGTTTTCGGTTTGACTCCCATCTGAGGAGGGTTGAATTAGTTGTCTGGTTATGGCTCTGTCTAGTTGGGGATCAGATGGCGGTATGTATGTATGTATGTATGTATGTATGTATGTATGTATGTATGTATGTATGTATGTATGTATGTATGAATAAGAGAATGCCATGCCGCTTTACAGAGAAACTGGGCCGGCACGACCGGGGAGGAACCTCTCGCTCACATAAAATTGGCGTAAAGTGGCAGCTAAGCAGTCGCGTTTCGTGCGGTTTGTGAGTTTCCGGTGGCCACACATGAAAAAAATAAGAACAAAAATACACAGAGAAAACATTTTTCGGTTGTATAGCCTACAAGTAACACAGATCAGTAACCTTGATGATAAAACAATAATTGCGAAACACAAATTGTATTGACATTAAAGAATAAAGTGTGTGTCTCACGTGTAGGTCAAAAAGGTCCAGTTCAGCATTATGCCAGGCAAGGCTTACCTGACGCTGATTTCCAACTGAACCAAAAGTAAAAAATAAAATATCAAGGAGGGCAACGCATCTGCATTACCTTTGGTTATGTGGATGTTAATGGGCGTCGATAGTCGCAAGGCTTCGACTGTTCTTTTGCCCTTCTATGCTATAAAAAAAAGAAAAAGGAGCAGTGGGAACGAGTAGTAGACCTACCACTTACCCCGCAAACATATAACGAAATTACTATTTTAAAACGTCCCAATACTGTAGTCTAAAAATATCACAGAAAGCAATATATTTCTATCCACTATACGTTTTATGTCGTCTTGGCGTTCATTGAGGGAGGCCTATGTTCAGCAGTGGACGAATAAGGGATGATGATGATAATGATGATGATACGTTTACATTGAATTTTAATTATGTGATCACTTAACTGTAAACTTTAAAAACATTGCATTAATCGCAACAGTTTCTTATAATTATTATGTATGTACTAGCTGTTGCACGCAGCTTCGCCTGCGTCAACTAAGGTTAAATACAACTTTTTTGAAAATTTTATATAGCCTATGTTCACTGGGGATAATGTACAATGTACCAACAGTGAAAACATTTTCCAAATGGGTCAAGTAGTTAAAAAGCCTATTCAATAAAATTAAAAAATTAAAAAAAAATCTTTATTTCGTAAAAAGGGGGTGTATAAACATCAATACAAACAAACAATCAAATATTTCCTCCTTTATAATATTAGTTTTTATAATGAATTCCGTAATATCCATTTTTAAAACATTTTATAAAACAAATCGGTATTTCTTGCATCAGAATTAATTAACGCTAACATTGCTAATCCAAAACTAGTGTGTCGTTGATGACACGCGCTCTCAAAGCCTCCCCCCACTGGCCCTCGAAGCCCATTGGCTGAGTCACCCTAGTGTTCGTGTAGGGTTTCATGCACTATTTTAAACGGAGCAAACATGGTGCGTTGTTGCACCTCCAATATTACGCGTGGAATCTATTTAGCCTTTTCATGTCGTGTCTTGATTGTTGGTATAATTTTTAAAACAAAACTAGCCCCGACAAACTCCGAACTGCTAAAAAACTCGCTGGTAAAAAACAGTGGTTGATAGTGAAAGGGTGCATATTTATGATTCTAAGTATTTTTGAATGCATTGAAAAATATATTGAGTAGTAGACTACCTCTAACATTTAGAGGTATGGAAAATATAATATGTTGACCGATTCTCAAACCTACCCAATATGCACACGAATTAGAAGAAAAACTGATTAAGCCATTTCGGAGGAGTTTGACAACAGACAACACGACACGAGAATTTTATATACTATATTTTCATAAATAAAAGTTAATTTCAGTTTTCATTTTCACCTAAAACATTCTCGGCTCTTTTTCCTGTTATTGAGACCAAATTCCTCCGTTTAAGCAATATTCTTAAGATGAACAAAGGTTAACAGTTAAAAATGGATGGCGATAGGACTCGGATATAGGGTCCCGTATACGGGATACGGAATCCTAAAAAACAATACGCTACTATAACATGTAGTGAAACATACTTTTTATCGAATACCGTTACGATATCGTTATTCGTCAATCGTCAATATCGCACAGGGACCGACCCCTATTCGAGCGTAATAGACCCTTTTAGCAACGACTGACTCCAGCTTTATTTATAAACAACGACCTCTGTGGCACAAAGGTTAGCGCGATGGCACGCAAGCCCGGAGGTAGCGGGATCGCATCCCGCCAGGGAACAAAAAAGTATATTATGAATTATATGATAAAAATCTTAAATATAAGTATTAATATAAATCGTATTAAAAATAATAATATGTATATCCGTTGTCTGGTACCTGTAACACAAGTCTCTTCGAGTACTTATGGATGTTTATTTAATATGTGTATTATATAATGAAAATCTTAAATATAAGTACTAATATAAAAAGTATTAAATATATGTATTTCCGTTGTCTGGAACACAAGTCTCTTCGAGGACAAACGTCCATAGATATTATTAAAAAAAAAAAAAAACATTATTATAATGTTATTTTACCGTAAATATTTTTCCCCGATAAACGGTATGTTTTATCTTAAGCTGCAACATGTTTATAAGCAAAGGTAAAACATGTGAAATAAAGTGACCTCTCGCTATCTTGAAAAAGTTCGAATCCTTATAGCCAATTGACATCCAAACACGAATTCCGTATTGAGTCGTGATCAAAAAAGTAATCCTCGTTATTCGCTGCTCCTGTGTTGCCATTGCGATGATAAAAATTGAAATAGTAGCTAAATTTTGTTGTCCGCTGTTGTGCGAATTTTGATGTGTAAATATATATATATAGTCCCACATACCCGCCTGGGGAGCCCCACTCCCCAGCGGGGAAAAAAAAGTTGTGTGTGCGATTTTTGTTTTACGTCTGGTTGTTACCTGTTTGTGTCTCTTACCTGTCGTTTTTTCCGTTGCGTCCGGTTTAAAATCACAACGATTCTAAAGAAGTTTCACTTCAAAAAAGTTGTATGTGCGGTTCCCACACGATAGAAGTGAAACTCACGTTTAATGCTCAAATATAAGCAAGTACTACAGTGTGCAATATATTCACACACGATAGAAGTGAAACTCGCGGTAAATGCTCAAATACAAGCAAGTTCTACAGTGTGCAATATACATTTGCTTTCTCGCTCTTTTGTATTTGGGTCTTTTACCTGTCGTTTTTTCCGTTGCGTCCGGTTTGAAATCACAACGATTCTAAAAAAGTTTCACTTAAAAAAAGTTATGTGTGCGATTCACACACGATAGAAGTAAAACATACGTTAAATGCGAAAAGCTGCGAACAAATGCGCTAAAAGTTGTTTCATTATAGAATGACTCAAAATATCGAATATATCTTGTAATATTTAATATTATTTTCAATTTTTTATTAAGGGTGATGTTGTGACTACTTTGGTTTAGTCCACTTTACTAAAACTATTTAAAACGGGATATTTACCATTTTTTTAAGTTTATTTCGCGAAACACTATTTAGACGTTGTCTACGAATATCTTGTAACCTAGACTGAGGCTTTTTTGTATAGTTTTACACGTTTTTAAATAGTTTTAGTAATAAAAATGACCATGCTATAGACCAGGACATAATTAAAATCCTATTTAGAAAACTTTATTTTAATTTCACTAAACAAAACAAACGCGATGTATACTGCCTCTAAAATGACTAATTATACTAATTTACCACCGATCTCGTAGCCTAGTAAAGTACGAGAGGCTTAAAAAAACACCAATTTTAGGAGGAAATTTCACACACAGCAACACAGGAGGCATTGCACCATAAGCGTTATCTAACAGCCGATCGGGGCGGGACGATCGCTTGATTCTCCTCACGAAATTAAGGAAATCGCTCATGGGGATATTATTCTCGGTGCTCCAGATAACATCTGCTGGGTGAAGTGGATTTCGTTGTGATTCCCCCGTACCAAGTTGACAAAATTCGTTTCTTATCGTATACAAAACTTCTTAAATATTCATCATCATCAGGCTTTATCCGTCCTCTGCTGAATATGACCAAGTAAATAAAAAAATAATAAGAAAGATCTTACATGGTATTCCTATTTTTAAATCCCGCTACTTGCTTAATATTATGTAGGTATAATCGGAAAAGAAAAAAAACATGTATTGACTATTATTAGAATAATTATTATATAATTACGTTTTTTCTAGAAGAATCGAAATTAAAAATTAATTAGCCTAGGATTATTATGGTTGTAATAATTTAAATATTACAAAAAAATGTTTACTCCTAGCAAATCATGTGCCAATGAACATCGCAAAATTTGTACATGCTATAACTAAATCTCTAGGTACAGTCAGCGTCAGATTGATCTTAGCAGCCAAAGTGCTCAAAAAGATCTGACGGACAGAAATTCAATAATATCTAAACATTCAAAGTTGTCATATTGATGTTAGCATCCAAAGTAGTCAAAACATCTAAGCAACACATTTTCCATATTTATCGGAGCAGCCAGAGTAGTCATATACATCTTAGCATACAGACTGTCCAAAGGTATCTAAGCATCCAAAGTGTTCAAAAATATCTTGGCATAACAGGAAAATCAATCTTATTACCAGTACTTAAAGTGTATGTGGCTTATATTGATGGCAGACGTCAGTCGTAGATATTTAATTAGTATCATCTGTCTTTATTTACTTAAACAATTTTTAATAAGCTATCCCTTTCCTTCAATGTGTTAGGTTCTTGACATGTCATTTTTCTATTTCAGAATTTGTTGAAAGCAAATATTTTATATAAAACATTTATGTGATTATAAAGTGTGTTACACATTATCGCCAAAATTAATTATAATATACCTGCCACTGCACGGAGATCGTAAATAAAATAAATATAATAATAATATTAATCGATACGATAAATATATGTTGTAGTATATTACATTACAAAAAAACGTGCATAATATAACGAGTGAAAAAGTGCTCTGAACAAAAATGTGTAGAGCCGACCCAAACTTGTGTCTCAGAGTATAGTACGCTCGCTAAAATCTTTTGTCGAGAATGTAGAGCGTCCTTAACAATTACCATATTGACAGCATAAATGATTTATTAAAAAACTAACTTTCTATCCATTATCATCATCAACCTGTAGCCGTCCACTTACGTAAGCCGATATGTATATCTGAAAGTTGGTTCTTACCGAAAGATTTTTTAAAATTTACAATTAGCAACAATCCATTATCTAGGCATGTGATCGTCAATCAAGTTTTGAAGGTTAACTTTCTTACTGACTACAACTAGAACAAGTCTACCTAAACGCTAGAATGTCCCACTAGAAATAGGGTGGAAACTGAACTACGGAAAACTTTTGGACCAATTGCCTGTTGTTGGTCCGACTTCTTAGCTCCTTCTATCATATTCATCCGATACCTAAAATTGCGATGCATATTTGAGAATTGTCTAAGTAAAATTAATATTATTACTATATTGCCTATGCAGTTATTTTATTTTATTATTTATTTATTAAACTTATAAGAAATCAAATTCAACAAATCAAATTAGGCAAATCAAAGTTGACAAGTAAACACAATATATACATAAAATAAAAGATGACCAGCTAAGGAAATAAATAACACAGCAAAAATTAAGAGTTGAAAGTTTAAAATGTATAATAACAGAATAAATGATGACATATTATACTGTTGTTTCTTTACAAAAAAGGAATCGAGAAAAATATATAGAAATTTATATAGGCGACTGATCTTAATGTTCATTGAAAAAGGCCTATGTCTGGAAGTGGTCAGAACTCAGAAAAATAATAATGATACAATAACCGCGTGTAGCCGCCATCAAAGCGATCAGATTTAAATGTCTGCTTTCGAAAACATAATATGTTTGATCCAGTCTTGCTTTGTGGAATAAGCACCCATCTTGCATGAACGTAATCAGCTGGTCACCTGGCTAAACGTAGGTATAGTCTTGGCCTCTTTTGGAGTGAGGGCTCGAGGTTCAATCATGACCGTATGTAGTGCTTTGAAACGTGGGTTTCTAAATTTTTGATTACACTCTGAGCATGATACCATCGCTCACTCGCCTCTCGATTCACTAACCAGCATTGAGCCAAAGCATCGGTGAACTGTAGTCCAATAGCTTCTTCGTCTGATTTCGAGGAGGAGACCTGTGCCCAGGAATAGGACATATTATATGGGTTGACACTTTACTTTCATTTATGTATACTCCAGCTCTAACTCCGATAAAAATGTTGTTTTTTGCGCGTCTATCTTAACTGCTATAAATCGCGGGCAGGCTTGCAGGAGATCCTGCAATATAAGTGAATCCACTCGACGTGTGGACCTTAGAATAAACTAATTGGACTAGACAAAAGTTTGAATTTTGAGAGGGAAGACCATTGGGATGGTGCCCGTTCTATGGAAGCTCAGTCATATTCTCGCGTCGTCTACACCTCAGAGTTTCAAGACGAAGGACTTCAACCAATGATCATTCACCGGGATGACGTACGGCGCCAAAATGTGGTCTGTAAATATACGACTTACCAGAAAATTTGTCGTAGCTCAAAGTTCTATGGAGCGTGCTATGATGGGTGTATTTTTGACAAATAGGATTCGAAACAAAGATCTCTACCAGAGACCTAAAGTTACCGATATCACGCGAAAAATAAGCGAGTTGAAGTGGCAGAGAGTTGATCAAACACTTAGGTACCGGATAGTCGATGGGCCGGTAGGTAAGGTTGGACAAAGAGTGGAGGTTGTATTTAGTTATACTATACCAACACTTTGTCTACAAAGTGTTGGTCGACCATTTGCCAGGTGGTAAGATGATCCCCGTGCACTGGCAGTTTTAGATGCTAGTCGCAAGGGATCGGCCGTCTTGGCATTCATCAAAGGAAGCTTATTTTCAATAGTGCATGGACAAAAACCGATGATGATGATATTTTACGTGACAACAGCAAGATGACAAATATGAATGCTCAAATAATATAGAAGTACCAGGTTGACCGAGCAAATATTTGGTTTTTATTTGTTTTGTTTTGGATACCCTTATATATGATATTATGATAATGGTTTTCTCCCAAAAGAAGGAAGGAACAAAAAAAAAAAAGAAAAAGAAATTTATTGCACTAGAGATGCGAACCAGGCTCTTTTGGATTCGAGAAAGTTGGATTTTCTAACTGAGCTACTCAATCCTAATATTTAATTGCGAAATTTACGTTTGTATCCTAATGATATTGTAGCGGTTTATCATTACCTGATAACACGAATAAAACGATATTTTCCAAAAATATATCCTAGCTAGATCTATTCATCGCCCCTAAAACCCCGCGTAGACAAATTTCATGAAAATCATTGGAGACGTTTCCGAGATTCTGATTATATATTATGTATATAAAATATATAGATTTTGTGTCCTATTTGGTATAATTTTATGTTCGCAATATCGTCTGTTGATTATTATCTAAAATCTAAATTTAGACAAAAACATCGAAGAAAAGCAAAATTCTTTAAATTACAACTTTGACAATCAATAGTAAATATTGTTTGTCTTAATTAATTTTATACTCTAACATGTCTAATAAGGTAATGTTTTCCTTTTAACAAGACATTAATTGTATATCCACGACTGACGTCTGCCAATAATATAAGCCACATACACTTTAAGTACTTGTAATAAGATTGATTTTCCTGTTATGCCAAGATATTTTTGAACACTCTGGATGCTTAGATAATTGCTTAGATACCTTTGGACAGTCTGTATGCTAAGATGTATATGACTACTCTGGCTGCTCCGATAAATATGGAAAATGTGTTGCTTAGATGTTTTGACTACTTTGGATGCTAACATCAATATGACAACTTTGAATGCTTAGATATTATTGAATTTCTGTCCGTCGGATCTTTTTGAGCACTTTGGCTGCTAAGATCAATCTGACGCTGACTGTACAAACAATGAACAAAACTAAAATTAATACCTACATAAAATACATAAAGATAATACATGTTATTATGTATAATTAACAACAAAATCTGTTTAGCTGTTCAGGAGAAGTTCAGTCTAATACACCAGAAGAATAATAATTTATAGAAAGATTATCACTTCAATTTAATTTATCACTCATTACTCCTCTGTCATTTCGTCTGAACTCCCTCCGCGAATGTCCATAAAACCTCATTTCAATTTAAATTGTTCTTATTCACCGCTCATAAAAATATAATATTTTTGCATCTAAAATTAGGAACAAGCTCTCCCCATTATTTATTTCTTACATCAAAGACTTGTTAAATCCATTTATGATATCAGATGATGTAATGTTAGTTCATCTGGTACTGCCCGAGGTAGCCAATTAGTGTACTGGCTATTTTGTGTATTATTTATGGTATGTTTAGTATTTTTCGGCGATAATTATATCATATATTTTTATCATCATTATCAGCCTTTATCCGTCCACTGCTGAACATAGGCCTCCCTCAATGAACGCCAAGACGACCGATCCCTTGCTACTCGCATCCAACGCGGACCTGCCTGTGCAAGGAGATCGTCTTCTCATCAAAACATTGTTGCTGTATACCGGATTACTTTCATCCTATTTTACTTCAACTACCGTCCAGGAGGTAAAAGCGGGATGCGCTGTGATGCGTTGTGCTGCGCTTCCGTCTGGCTGGGTACCACCATCATGCTTGATGCATAGCTATGCTGCGCCTTGGATAGAAGGGCTGGATAGGCAGTGTTACTGGCGCCAAGACCTAACATCTTATGTATCTGTATAGGGCAACATATCAATTCCTGGGGTTCATGGACGAAGTCGACCACTCACCATCAAGTGGCACGTCTGCCAGTTCGCCCTTTCAATTATTAAAAGGAAGACGAATATTATATTAAGGATATACTTATAGTCCATCTTATTCTATCGCATGCTAAATCTAATTTATATTTCTAGCAGTTTTAATAGATAATATATATTTTTGGTTTTATAGAATTTTCAAATCACAACTGTTCTAAAGAAGTAGAAAGAATTGTTTTGTTGCCTTAGATGTGAAAATGATTTTGGGTCTTTTATGTCCACAATTCATGAAACTATCAATGATTTTGTTAGATTTGCTCTGACTTTATTTAACTTTATTTTCATTTTACATTACAAAAAAAAACGAGTAAAACAAAACAAAAATAAATTATAATAATAAGGTATTAGCAACTCATCAATGACTCTAATAATACTCAAGAATTATTATAAACTTATTAAATTTGCAAATTCGTAAAGAAACAACATGAAGATATGAATTTTGACTTCATATTAAGAAGCTCATATGAGGCTAGCCTTTCCATTCATATGAAACTAGAACTCTTTATGTCAGGCTCGCGAATGCATGCCTCCCTTGATACAAAAGATTGAATTCCTCGCGACCGCACTTTTACTCCTGTCCTACAAATGTAATACGGAATAGTTAATTAGCGGAATCTAGGTTAATAATACCGTATTTATTCAACGTATATCATAACACATTTAATTTAATATGATAATTAAATTAACAAAATTTTCTCGGACTCGGACGGACTGTTACATTGTACATAAACCTTAAAATTATATTAAATGCCTTAAAAATATTTTAAACGAATTTTACATTTTTTAAACCTTTATGGCGTCGATAAAATTTCTCACGGAAAATATTTTCTGAGAATTGCGAATCTGAAATCAAAAGGATTTTTACGAAAAAATCACTATTTTAATTTTAACAATAAAAAATATTTCAAACAATATAGAGCAATTTTCATATGACATAAGCAGCAAATATACTTCATAATCCTTTGTACCGCTGAAACCTGCAATATTATTTAATATTCATACATTTATTCAAATGCTGAATTAGTATACATTGTTCGGCTCATTGTGGCATATGCGGCTCTATATCAAAACATGTCAACGATAATTTTCGTCTGATGACGTTCAGACTCCAGTGGACATTCGGCGAACAGATACAAATCATGAGTTTAATTGTATGTGGCGCTAACGCAACGTTTCATCCACAAGTGGAAACGGTCGGCTTACATGGCGATATTTTTAAAATTTAGCAAAAAATAATGTATAGTAAGGGTTTGTTTGCACTATGCGTTTTAATGTATAATATGACTATAAAATTTCATCTACAAGTGTGAAAATGTTTGGTTTATATTGCTGTTTTTGTAGTGTAATCAATGATAATACATGATACAAACCTAAACGCAGACAGACATGGTTCACGATGAAACCAATCTTACTAAATAACGTCGTTATTCCCAGAGTTAGACAGGTCAAGTACCTGGGGGTCACCCTTGACAGGTCGATGTCGTTTAGACCACACATCGCCGCGATTTCTAAAAAAGCCCGTTTCGTCAGTAGTAGACTGTACTTCCTCATAAACAAAAAGAGCAAAATGCCCCTCAGGCACAAGCTCACCCTCTATAAATCATGTATCCGCCCCATCATGTCATACTCCTGTGTGGCATTCGCGCATGTGCCTCAGCATAGACTCAGAGGCCTCCAAACGATCCAAAACAAATTCTTACGTGTGGCAACCGGTTGCCCGTGGTACGTAAGAAACATCGACCTACACCGCGACCTCAGACTAGATTCGATTAGGGGCCATTTCAAAGCGATGTCAGAACGTCACTTCGAAAAGGCACTTCTCCACCCGAACCCACTCGTCGTGAGTGCGGCAAACTACACCCCCGATAGCTTAGCACCTAATAAGTCTAGGTTACCTAAGAATGTCATAACCGATCCTGTTGATAAAATCACAGAACTGTTAAAGCGCGACGCTGAAGCGCGACGTAAGCTACAACACACACTCAGACATAACACAGCCGGTGTTAGGCACACATTCACACCGCATGGGCCCCGGGGTCGTATGCGACGTCGAACCCTACACTCCGTTGACCAGTTGATCCGGATCAACCGCGACAGCATAGGCTCAGATCAGCTACGAGTCGACACCAATATAGACCGTGTAATCACCGATAGCACTCTGCTATCGGCAGCTTGCTCGGGTCCCGCGCTTGATCCGCCTCCCCCGCTACCGGGGGAGGGGAGGGCCGGCCCTCACGATAGGTTTCTTAAGTCACCCGTTCCAAACCAGTCGACCGTAGCTGACCAAGTTAGGTACAAACCCGACGCCATGAACATGGCGGGGGGCAACCCCCCAAATTTTTAACGTCATAGGATGATCCAACCGGATCACCCCATTTCCGATGACGCATAACGGTCACTAGGACCATTAGCATAGATCCAACCGAAAAAAAAAAAAAACATGATACAAATTATGTTTATAAAACTTACTTGTAATGTTAAAATGTTCTGTCCCTTATACATGCGAGAAAATAATTTCAGGAATTGTATATAACTGTGTAATATTTAATTTTCAATGTATTTTGTATACTTATATCACAAATGTATTAACGTACATGTGCGGTGTTCTTTTATGTAAATAAATATGGCGATAATTAAAACTTAACTAGCAAAATAAAAATGAAAAATATTTACTCTAGACGCGGACATTCATAAAAAATACGAATAAAATCGATAAAATTACTTTTATTTGCAAAATATAGATTTTTTAAATATAAAAGACCGCTCAAATAAATTATCAATGTAATATATAGAAAATACAAGCTGTTGCCTGCGGCTTCGCTCGGGTTAAATTCGGAGTAGCGCAGTTCCGTACGTAGGTAAGTATAGTGAACACAGACAGTTTTTTTTTAACTACCCTGCGGACTTTCATCTCTTATTTCATGCCCATTTAAGAAAACCTTAAAAACGGTGGAATTTTTTTTTATTGGTTATTTAATTCTTATCAATTGCCTAAACGCAAAGTTTCATGGCGTCATCTTCTATGTATAATGACGAACTTTCATACAAACTTTCATCCCCTATTTAAACCCCCCTAAGCTTTATTTCGCAACAAAAAGTAGCCTATGTCCTTTCTCAAGCTCCAATCTATCTCAGTTCCAAGTTTCATCGAAATCGGTTCAGTGGTTTAGGCGTGAAAGCGTAACAGGCAGACAGACAGACAGAGTTACTTTCGCATTTATAATATTAGTAAGGATTAATCCTTAGTTAATTATCAAACAATATTAATGAAAAATATAAAAAAATAGAGCAAATACTAAATGTAAAACTTTGAATATCGAAACAGACCTGTTAGGTGACAATACCCTTTTGTATGGAGATTATTGGTAAATATTTATCCTACCATCGGAATATGCTTTTGTAAGCTGTTTAGGTTTGGGCTTAGTGTGTTTCGTTACATGCCGTTATTATAATATATGCCAGGATATCTCAGTCAAGTTGAGCGTCACTATTGCTAGAGAGGAGAGAAAACCAAAACAGTAGATTATTTTGTTACAAGTATAATATTATCATAAACATGGAATTACAATGGCATTATTTATATTATGCGGTTAAAATTATAAAAAAAAGAAAAGAATAGAAAGGCACCTGTAAAATTTAGCTTGAATAATTTAGAATATGAAATTTACTAATAAAACCGAACATAAATTTAATAATCGAAATAAATGTGTAAGTATAAAAGTGAGTTGGGGCTTTCCTGGTAGCTAGCTTAGGTCGATCGAGGAACATTCTCTGTCCTCTATTGCGTTTAAACTGCTTTAATAGGCTTTATTATTTCTCACTTTATCACTATTATTAACAGTGCTAAGATCTTGTATATGGTCAGATTACTGATTTAATTTAAGCTTATTTAAATAAGCGTTAAGTTATCTTCTGTTCTTGAAAACATCAACTATTTAATCTTATTGCAATTCAACTTTTCAGAAACAAAACATCTAAACAAATTCTTGAAATAGAAGAACAATATTAATCACTTAACTTAAGCAATTACAGCAATAAGTCTGGATTTTAAATTAACACTTAGATAATTGTTTTCAACAAACTTAAATTGAAAAATAACAGGCATATAATTTGCCTAACACTTTAATTGATTTAAGTTACAGACGATTTAACAGAGGAAGGGAGTTAAAGGGGCGCCTTACTATGCTCTAATTAAAGTTATCGGTTAGGCAGACATCAGAATTAATAAATGTTCAGATAAGGCACCCATTTGTCGGCAATTCAATGAACTGTGACGCTTTTTGGAATTCAATTGAACAATGTACTTGAATCCTACTAATATTATAAACGTGAAAGTTTGTGAGTATGGATGTTTGTTACTCTTTTATGTAATAACTACTGAATATATTTTAATGAAACTTTACAATAATATAGCTTATACATCAGAATAACACATAGGCTATAATTTATCTCCGTACTCCCGCGAGAACGGGTAGAACGCGGGTGAAACCGCGGAGCGCTGCTAGTAATATATATTTGATCAATGGTTTTTAAACTTATGCCAAGTTTAGCGTATTTTATAATATAGAGAAATACTGACGATAAAGACACAAAAACCAACTCAAGGACCCTTTAAGGTGTTATGTAGGCTGGTACAGTCCTAAGTGTGAGCTCTACTTACAATTAGGGTAGCAGGTAGGTCCCCACCATGGTTCAGGTCTTGTCGTGGCGGTAGGGCTCAGGAGCCAAGGGTGATCCCAACACCTTGGGCCAAGCGAATTGAACCGAGTGGGCTCTTTGTACCCCTCTTATAAGAAGAGGGGGCAAAGGTAAGGCAGTAGCTGTTTCCCGCTTCTTCGCCCGCGTTAGCAAAAAACAATCCTTTTTTTTTTTAAATGTTATGTCATGTGACCTCCGAGAATATGTGTACAAAGTTATATGATCGATTGAGTCGTTTTCGCATGGAAGCGTAATAAACATCCCAACTTTCACATTTATAATATTAGTAAGGATGTAACACGTGATGTCTCATACGTCATCTGCATGTAAGCCCGCCGTAACTCGTGTCTAATTTGGGCCAAGTTGATTTCGTCGTTTTCTCATTATACCTAATACCCGGGTGGCCGTCGCTTGACAAGAGGAAATTGTACCGAGGGACAAATAAAATTTGACTCGACTATTCTATACGATTATTATTGTCTCGCATTAATATGTTTTACGATCGTTTTAGCGTTACTAAGTAAAAAGATTCTCGGTAACAAGCATAATTTATTATATTTGTCACAGCTATACGAGGCAATAAAAGCTGTTTCGAGCAAATATTATTATAGATGGACACAAGATGCTGAAACCGGAATTAGTTTTAATCACATTACCAGACGTTATTAATCCACTGTTTATTATAGGCTCTTTTCTATGAACGCCAAGACGTCCGATGTCATACAATATGTATTCTGGGGTGGGCTGCTATGTAGCGGACCAATCACAGCGAGACAAACCTGCATCGCGCTATCAGAATTCCAGCGTCCGGTCGGTATAATATATACAACATCTGACGCGAGAGTTTGGAGATCTCCCCTTTGGGGCTTACCACCAAATTTTCACAATAGTATGCTGGCTTAATAGAGATTATTATTATTTCTAGTTGGAAGACAAAACAGTGTCTAGATGCGCTGCATATAACGCATCTCTTTCACCAAAATAATTTTAAAAAATCATAGCCAAGTGCGGGCCGGACTCGCGAATGAAGGGTTCCGTACCGTTGTATGGACAATGTTAGACACTTTAATAATATACACGCCTGTTTTGAAGTACTTAATCCAATATTTGTGTACAGCTATTGATATTTTAATTCAAAAAGTATTTTAGTGACATGATGATTGAACTATTATGGATTGAGCTTCCCGTTTTACCCTCCCAATACGGAACCCTAAAACGCTAACCCATTAAAACATAAGACCATTGCCAATTTTTACCTCTGCACGATCAAAGTTGCTAATCGATTTTGTTAATCTAAAAAGGATCGCGACGAACCTTTTAGCATTTAATTTGGGGCTTACCGAAAATGCTATCAAAAAAGTAATTATGACGAATTAACGATCACAAAACCTCATTTTATGGTGTCCATGCACTCATAACATAATTGGCTCCCACAGGTAATTTTTGAGCAATTCAAAACGATACATCTAATTCGGGATACGCATTGGAGTATGTTAATTTTCTTTGTATAGAGCCATCGGAGCGAAAGGTTATAATTATTACAAGGAATTTAGTAATCCTTATCGGGCACCATGCTGGTAGTTCGAATACTTTATTGTGTGTAATACATATTAGTATTTAAATGGCCGCTTAAGTATAAATACATCAATAAATGACGTATCCAATTCTAATAATGATCTAAGTTATAGAATAGCTTGATGCAAAATTAATCAAATCTTCTCATTTTGTCATGATCAGCTGGAGGTAGGCTTTCTTAAATGAACGCAAAGACGACTAATCCCTGGCTACTCATATCCAACACGGACCGGCCTATGCACAGAGATCGTCTTCCCACTTCACTTTTGATCCGCCTTACTTAAAACAGTCATATTCAAACTAATTATGATTATTCTGATATGTCCTTGCTTATGATATCATAACCTATCTTTCTGATTTGAACAACATCCATTTTGCAGTGAATTTGTGACAGACACAAACTGTGTTAAAATTGTAATTAAAAAAATATTATTTTAGTGTCTTCGTCTGATTGTAATCAGATGAAATGACTAAAATAAATTAACGAGTCGGTTGCGTTAATTAATGACAAATAATGATTATTTTTATATTTAGAGTCATCGCCACTTTAGAAGTCCGATAGACGCGGCGCTGCGATCTCATAACTCAATGTTGCCAATTTCTATTGTAATGATTTTCCACCAAGTCTAGTACAATAAATTATAAAAAATTTAAATAATTATAGGGCATAGGCCCTAGGTCAGGTCAGGTAGGTCAATAGTGCATTGATAAAGGCTGATGATGATAATAATGACAAAAATAATTATAGCAGCAAAATAAAAATCTCCCTGCCAGGTTTTAGTAAAATAAAACATTTTTTTGTAAATATTTCATTCGTATTTTTTACGTATAACCGATTAGTAGAATTCATCTAAAACAAGCTTCTTCGGATGTGTTCGGCTTTTGCCAGGAGTGACGATTTTCTTAAAAGTAATTGCTGCCATTGTTACTTCCTTTGTTATTCGACCTTTTTTACAGAAACACCTGAAAATATCATTCATCTGAACAAGGTTTTAACTCTTTTACCTTGTATTTATATTCATAGAAAATATCATAAGATAAATGTAGGTATAGAGTTAATGATAATATTTTAACCATAAATTAGGCAAAAATGAGTGACTCTGGCATCTCTAAAATTTACCTGACATGGCTGTGACATTTATAAACATATTATTTAACGGGGTTAATTGTTGTTTATTTTTACTTTCTAATTCACAAAATTATTTCACTTTAACGATCATTATACGGCCTTAAATTTTTACACCTTACTTTATGTTATATGCTCCATATTTCACGTAAAACAATTTAAAATATCACAACTTCTTACTCCAGACAGATGTCAAGATGTCAATGTTGTCAAATTTAGTTCAGGCATTAGTCGCAGGACTTTTAAAGTGGCGAGGACTATACTACTTTAATAAATAAAGTATAAAAATTAGTTGGTATTAATAATAATTTTAAGTTACTAATTATCTCTCATCTCTTATCTCTTACTTATATATACTTATACTTATAACATCATAAAGAGGAAAACTTTGTTTGTTTGTTTGGTTGTAATGAATAGGCTCAAAAAGTACTGGACCGATTTCAAAAATTCTTTCATCATTTGATAGCTACACTATTCACGAGTAACATAGGCTAAATTTTATTCTGAAAAAAAAAATAGAGTTCCGTAAGATATTTGGGTTTTTCGGACACAAGGTGTAAAAAATCAACCAGAAAAGTTACTTATTTTGCGTACTAAGATCCCGTTCTAAATCTTAGTTAACTCAGGCGAAGCTGCGGGCAACAGCTAGTCTCTTATAAGGCGAAAAGTAAAGTTTTTATGTTGGATCTAAAAATGTTATTTTGCAATGATTCTGTATACAATAACGTTGAAAGAATATTTCCTTATCTCCCACAACTGTGCGTCGACCGTTTTTCAATAAAACGCCACCCCAATGTAAGGGGCCCTTAAATCTTCGCATTAGTGGAAATATCTCCAAGTTACATTCACGTGAAAGTCAGAAGTCGAGCCGAAAGTTCTTACAAGTGACGTTGATATTAATTCAGAGCATTATCTGTCAGCGAACATTCGCACAGACGAACTTTGTCTTTATTATCCCAACCTTCTCATAATTAATTCTTTTAATTAGCTTTGAAATTCATTAGTGATGACAAATGATATGGTCTTTTGAATGTTTGGATGATAATCATAATGTAATACATATATGATAGGGCGTGGGTGATATCAAAATATCATGATATCTATTTCATTACCGTATCTAATGCGGTGAACTATGGCCCATTACCCTCCTCGCCTGATTTCGAGGTGCTCCCGTGCCCAACAGTGGGACATAAAGGGTTGATACTTTACCCGTATATAGTATAGTATGGTTATACTATAGTATCAACCCTTATATTATTTGGCAATGGGCCTTAGTTCACCGCGCTGGCCCAGTGCGAGTTGGTGAACTTCACATACCTTCAAAAACTTTAAACCTCATCAGGTATGCAGGTTTCCTCACAATGTTTTCCTTCACCGGTGAGCGAGCGATTGTCTCGTGTTTAGGGTGCACTTAGAAATTTAGAAAAACCTATTTCAAGGCACACACGGGGGTCAGGATCGAACCCGGAACCTCTCGCATAAGAGGCCGAGTCCGCCCACTACTGGACCATCGTCACTTCACCCGTATATCCCGGTCTTTATAGTCAGATTAGACGTTTGTCATTCTTCGAGCATATTACCTGATAGAGAAGTAACATAAGCTAAAAAACAGAAACTAGTGAGTGATTTGTGACTGACGTAATAGCAATTCAACCAGTGATCTATGTCAGTGTGTACTTTCTGTCAGCCAATCGCATATCAATGACCAGCAATCGGCCAATCAGAGCGCAAAACTGGCGCAACGTCAGACTACAAAGTTGGAACTTATTTTCATACAAAGCACTAAAAACTTTACTGCTCTAATCTGGTTATATTATGCTCAATGATATCACCTATATACTTAAATGGAGCTTTAATTTGGATTAAGCATATTATTATATTAAAACCAATGTCTTGGTGCAACTTGCAATACTGTTTTTGGGGTGTCTCAATGAAGCCGTTCTTTCTACAGCAAACCCAAATGACTTTTGAAGTTACACCCTTGAAGATGTCCAGACTTTATATCTGGGTCATCACGAAGACCCGCAACCTATCCCACCTTCTGAGAAGCTGTAGAAGATTTCTGGAACACTGTAAGCTTGTGTCGCAGTGGAATCTTTAACCGCCAAAATTAGCATCTTTGTTTCGCAGTAATCAAGATATGCTATAATTGCTGACCTGAGCTCGCTGAGCAGCGGATTGGAAAATGCAGATGATAAAATCGCATCGGCGGCACTGCTGTCTACAGCCGAATATTGGTGCCGCCATCGGCATGAATGATGGTTTGTGATCAAGTCTTTCTCGCCGTCGCGATGACGTAGACAATTGTGGCAAGGGATCGGTCGTCTCGTTTGATCATTAAGGGTGGTCTATGTTCAGCAGTCGATGGATTATGGCTAATGATGATGATAAACCAAGATGAGACAGCAAGATCATTGGTCAAATCAATGGAAAATTGTCTTTGTTGCTATTACAATTGAAAAAAAAAAGAGTTGTTCAATTCTGATGTAATGTAAAAATAAGAATCAACTTTCTTCGATATTAAGAATTTTAATAAGTTATAGTATATTGTTTTAAACTAACGCGATCACTATATTTCTAGATATACCTATATTACTTTGGTAATATCGGGACTTCAATTAAACCAAAAAACGCGGTAAGCACCCGAAGCAACATGTATTCAAATACTGAATACATTATTCCTTTAATATTATGTTTGTCTAAAATATAAGTATTAAAACGGTAAAATATAAAAGTCAGTTCCTATAAAGTATGACTAACTGGGCATGCGCGATAGAATCTGTAGCGCACGTGCTTAACATACCTGTGATCAATTGAGCTATTAGTTTTGTAATCTCAACATTTAAATAAGAGGTAGTGGGGGTTAAGCTTACGGCCATGCCTTTTCATTGGTTTTAGTTTATTTTAACAGGATTTTTTTAGTCCCATCTACGACATTTTAAAATATACAATATTTACTATTTATAGTCTGCTGATACTTGGTTAATTAACTGTCAATATGATTTTATAAAATATCTTTAAATGTCTGTGGATTTGAGCATCTCATTCAAATTTTGCTTATAAAACAAAACACGTTCTGGACAAAATGTTTCAACAAATTTAACAAATCAGTACTACAATACAAGAGCACAAAACAGAATAATTGTTGGCTAATTATAATGGCTAGACTGGCTGTTAATGTGAAGAAAGCGTACCCATAATTATAGTCGCCCTTCACATGGGCCTCTTCCCGGCTTTCTTATGATGGTTTGAACGTCTAACCTTATATTGTTTTAGTTATGCTAACGGTGTTCTGTAATTCTTACTATCAGTAAGATACTGAAGATCTTACTAATACTATACTAATACTAATTAATAATATTATACTTATTATAAATATGAAAGTGCGGATGTTTGTTACGCTTTCACGCAAAAACGACTGAATCGATCATCATGATACGTTGTACACATTCTCGCAGGCACTAGAAGTTACATAGGATACATTTAAAAAAATAGTTTTGCTAACGCGGCGAATCCGCTGGCAACAGCGCAACATTCATAAAAAGTAAATTTGTTTGAAAGTTATGTAGTATTAACGTTTAACATCACATCGTAATAATCAAAATTATCTTCTTTTTATCATCAATATCATCATTACCATCCATTATTGAACATAGGTTTAGTAGCGGAATTTTTGCATTGCAGCCGAATTGGGCCGACACGACCGAGATAGTACCTCTCGCTCACATAATACCGGTGCCGAGTGACAGCTATACCGTAGAGCTATGTGCTGCTTGTGCATTTCCGGTGGCCATTTGGGGGGTTAAGGACAATAAACACAATGCATATATACTGATAACGGAGTGGTGCCTTTTTTGCGTATAGAAATAGTTGTTGCTTATTCATCATTGCCAAGACGACACCACCTCACTCACCTCACTATCTCATGCCATCACTTCAACATTTTGCCATCGTACCAACACATACATTAATTAATAACTTAATTAGTTTACCAGTCCATCGTCACCTTTTCCCACACGCCGATAGCAAGGATCGAGACGACTGACGTCGCTGCCTCTGTCGGATGCATTAGTGCCTCAGTGTCGCTGGTTGCCTCCTGCTGGGCCTTCACCTATGTGAAATCGCCCGGTAGGGGCAGATCGCCTGGGGTACTCTCCGGCAGATGGCGCGACGTGACCCGTAACCAAGGCCACTAAGGCCACTCAAAGGACAACCTTTTAATAAAATATTGATGGAGTGTTTTCATATTATATTTTAAAAACAAAATTGAAACTGTCTCAAGAAACATTAAAAAAGTGGAAACATTCCACCAATTCCATTTTCTTAAAAGTTTTTGATTGTTTTCGCAGAGCTGAAAGAACAAACAAATTATTAAAGAAAAACAGTAATTGAATAATTTTGCAACATTGGAGTCATATTATATACGTAGAGTTTATAGCTTCACATATTTTAAGAACAAAAGAATCTTATATAAGGAAAGATGTAAACATATTTTTTCTTCAAATGGAACCATTCAAGTCTTAGAACTCGAAACGCTATTATCTTCCCCAAGACGTATTGATTGCGATAAAGTACCTGTTTACTTAGTACTTTTGAAGTAACATTGGATTAGCAATATATTTCACTGTTTGCAATCGCGAAATGGAACATAAAGTTTTCAATCGAGTCTACATAGAGACAATCCCGCCCGATCAGACTTTCCGATCGTTACATTTAGATCCTTTAATTTATTCGTTTCTAGTTTCCTTTGATCGTGAAATAAAAGGATTTACGAACGAAGACTACGATTGATCCGGGTAATATCAAATAATGAGACACATAAGCCGGCCTCTTCGCTTATTGAGTCGGAATTTTCGATTAGTATTTGATTGATTGGAGACTTGTCTTCCAAGGTTTATGAAGCACTAGTACGATCAATTTGCTGGACATAGTATATCTACACTATAATAGTATTATAAAGAGGAAAGATTTGTACCTATTTTTGTATGTTTGTATGTTTGTAATGAATAGGCTCAAAAAGTACTGGACCGATTTCAAAAATTCTTTCATCATTCGAAAGCTACATTATCCACGAGTAACATAGGCTACATTTTATTCTGATAAAAAATAGGGTTCCGTAAGATATTTTGGTTTTTCGGACAGAAGGTGTAAAAAATGTTATTTCGCGTACTAAGATCCCGTTGTAAATCTTAGTTAACGCAGGCGAAGCTGCGGGCAACAGCTAGTTGGAAATAAGAAAACGAGTTACATGAGAGTAACTTTGATTCGTACTTATTTCTTAGGTTTTTTTTAATAATAATAACCTACTAGTTTCATTATTTGGATTTACTTAAGATTGATTATTCTCCAAAAAAACTATAGCATGCTTGACTAAACACTCATGAATATAGAGTAGTCATTTAGATACACTTTCATAATAAAATAGACAATCTTATAACAATCTTCTATATAAATAAAAATCAATGTTGCTAGGCGCGTAACTCGAAAGGCTCGATTAATTCGGCTTATAATTTTTTGTATGTTTCTTAGGCCCACGGAAGGCTATAAAAAAAAGCACGAAGATGATAAATGTCCAAAACAGTATCCACGGTCGACGGTACTAGTCCGGTCAGCTGCTAGTATATTATAAAGCTGAAGCGCTTGTTTATTTGAACGCACTAACCTCAGAAACTACTGGTAGGATTTGAAAAATTCTTTCAGTGTCAGATAGCCCATTTATCGAGGAAGGCTATAAGATATATATCATCCCGCTAAGATGCCGTTGTAAATCTTAGGCAGGCGAAGCTGTGGGCAACAGTTAGGGTCTGTTTCACAATCTCCAGTTAAGTTTCCAATAGGCTATCGGCAACATATTTGACAGATACTTCATACTCTATCTGTCAAATATGTTGCCGATAGCCTATTGGGAACTTAACTGGAGATTGTGAAACAGGCCCTTAGTATATAATATGATGTATATTATATACATGAATACACAAGGTCTTATGTGTAGCACATAATGTGCTGAATGCTGATATTATTGTTAGTTATTTTATGTGTTCTTAGCTTTGAATGCGTAAAACTATATGAAATTATATCTCTATTTTTATTATTCAGAGATAATGTTCATAAAGTTTTATGGTTATTACCTGCAACCTATCCTCGCTTGATCTTTTGGGGTGTATTTTATTATATTGTAATGTTAATTTTTTAATCTGTCTATAATTTTACATCCATACTAAAGTTACAAGATTATCGTGATATTTTAGTACATTTTGTCATATTTATTATGATTTCAGGTTTATGCTGTTGAAGTGTCTATGCGTATAATACACATTAAACATAATAATTATATACAGTTTAAACTTTAATAAAGATAAAAATATTAAATTTATTATTGGCCAGCTATATGAATGAGTTTAAATTTATTTAATATTAAAAAAATATAAATACTAAATTAAATATACACATGTATGAACATTCACAACTAAGCCTACTAGTAGTAGTACTATATATCTAAATGTTATCAAAATTTTTATTAACATTTTATTCTGTATGTGCAGATTTCGCGTGTACTATAAGATATCCACAGCTTTAATGCAATTTGCAGTAATGGAGCAACGGACTAGCCGCGATGACTGCGTGCGGACCGAACACGTCACAACAATTTTAAAATACGATTTAGGACGTGCACACACCGTTCTCCATCGGTCCCGCAAATAAATTAAACAGAAACACGTGAGAGAAGCAGAACATTTACTTGAGTTATTATATGCGAGTAAAATTCTCATTGGTTGCAAAAAATGGTGTGCAAAAAAGTACATAACGTCAACATAATAATATTATGGTAAATGTATAAGTTGGTCTATTTACAATAACATAATATCTGAGTCATTTTTGTAGGCGTCGATGTTTTGAGCACAAAAAAATATTTATTTTTATCTGGTTTTTAGGCGCTTATGTGTAAAGTAGTATAGTTGTAGAGTCCTAAACCTTTTACAGCCTTATAAGTCATAAAAAGTCTGCGCATTGCTTAAATCTTTAAAAGTATCACGAAATCGTGAAGCAATTCCATAAATATATATTACAGCTATTACATTACCCGCCTGCTACTAATCTGGTTAAATGCGCCTGGCTATTGATATCTGCAACATTTTCATCTCAACGTGCGGATTCTAACTTTATAACTTACAGTATTTTTTTTAAAAGTTTATAGAGGTTTTAACATAATATTGGACTAAAGAATTTGTGGGTTATCAATCTCTCTTTGTTTAAGAGCTAAGTAAAAGATCTATAGACCTATGTAATAGAAGTATCCCTTTTTGGGAATGCACTGTCGCCGACTCAACTATCTTTTTTAACCGCGACCTTTTTTTAAATATATTACAAAGTTCAAAAATATTGCCATCATAATGCCTCTTATTTTAATGGGCTGTTGTCTGATCTTATAATGTTATTGCTAACTTCTACACCTTCTAAAATCAAAAAGATACATGGGGAAGTTCTATTAAACTGATTCTCTGTGATATGTGTATATCTGATTCTCTATTCTCTGTATTTTAGAATTATTTCCGACTCTGCGAGAGACCAAATTCTTTTCATTCATTTTTTTCAATAACATTTTAACCATCGTGTTTTTTGAAAAGTTTTGCCTCTTATTGCTTTTTACCTCAGTGCTGTATGAGGATGGGACATTGAAAGACTACATTTCCAATTAACGTTCACTTTATTACTGCATACTTAAACCTAATACATGCATTAATATACTAACTTACATACTACGCCACAGCTGTAAACATGAAAATTTTATTTTTAACACGTGCCTTAGATATTATGTATTAAATATTATATTATTATTAGGATCACCGTGCTTACCAAATAAAGTTTTTTTTACACAAAGGTTTATTGAATACAAACAATATTACATTTATCAATATTTATTTGCCTTGTATACAATATTTATGAATCTGTTATGTATTTTTAAGTATCTTTGTCACAAAAAACTAAAATAATATATACAGTTATCAGAGAGCGCGAGTACTAACATATAGAAAAACCGGTGCTTTGTTCGCACGAAGCTTGTAGGTTTTTTATCCATTTGTCGTCTGAGCATATATTTCCCATGCCAAGGAATCCGCCAACTCCACCATTGTTTTAACATGCATGCTTTTAGCTGAAAAGTTAATGACATACCCGTTGTTTGATGTTGCGGATTTTTTTAACCTTTTTTAATCCTTTGATACACTCGCTAATGAGTGGAACATACCCTTAGGAACAAAAGGGTTTCATCATCAACATCTCACGTCACTGTCACAGGACATGGGTCTCTCTTAATGACGGCCAAATGAGCTATGCCCATCTCTCGACTTTATTTTGTTTGTGTTTTTGATGAAATACTAAAAATATCTAATGATTTTTATTTATACAAAAATTAGCTAATGGTTTAAAAGGTTGGTCCTTTGGAGCACACGTGAAAAGGAAAACATCGTGAGAAAACCACGTCTGATGAGATTAAAAGTTTTTAAATGTGTGTGATTCAATATTAATAATATCTATGGACGCTTTTTTTCACCACGTCAACTTGGTCCCGTGCTAAGTTCAAAGGGACTTGTGTTACGGGTATCAGACAACAGAAATACATATATCCAATACTTTTTATATAATACACATCCATGACCCATGAACACAGAAACGTTTTTGTGTTCCCTGGTGAGATTCGAACCCGCTTCTGCACTGTGCCACAGAGGTCTTCAATAACCCTTGTTGGACCGGGTACTGGTCCCTCATCGCCTGCTTTCGAGGAGACCCAGTAATTGAACACATAAGGGAAGAACACACACATATTGTTATCATCAATATATATATGAATAATTCTTACGACTACCATAAAAATATTTTTGTATGCATAATATATTTCGTTATCTAAATATTGAAATAGATATGCGGAAATAACTCCCATGCGGTTGCGGCTGCCTAAGGGCACTTCTTTATTTACCACAGAGGGTTCCGCAAGTTTGTTTTCTCTTCATGCTCGTTTGAACCTTAACATTACAAACAGTTAAATGATAAGTGACAACCTCGTTACAATATTGACTTGTCTATAAGTTTAATATCGCATATAAATTCAAAATTTTCAATCAATATTATTAACAATAATATCAACCCTTTTATATCATAATGCCAGTCACGGGTCTCCACGAATTAAGACTACTCGCCTCGAATGGGTGTTGAGTCATAGTTCATCGCTAGCAATGTGGGTTAGTGAATTCCAGACATCTTCAGAAAATTTTAATCTCACTAGGCATACAGGTTTCGTGAAGTTTTTTCCTTCACCGGTGAGCAAGCGACGGTGTCATGTTCATTCATGCCCGTAGAGCTTTAGTGAGGTCTTGATTAAATCCTCTTACTCAAAAGGCCGAGCTATAGATCGTCACTTTACATCAATTCAATCAATATTTAGAGCTCAATTGTGGTTGACCACTTCTAATGACGATAAAGATATTCTTAAATGATTTAAAACATTTTCTTGGATAAAATCGGTAAAATCACATTGTAATATAAAGATAGAAAAGGTACGGGGTATAAAATTAGTAATTCACAAACATATGTAGTGCCTATACCGAGTCGACGGTATTAAATATGTACTTAGAGCAAATATTTGAAGAGATTTGCGTTCCCTGGTTATAAGGTTTACCTTGCGTTCCTACGCACGCTCATAAAATATTAATTCAACGACAAGATTTGCATTAAGGCAAATACGGGGAGAGATTTTTTGTTTTAATTATAAAGTAATACGTTAATAATGAAATTTTCCTCTAAGTGAAATCACGTTTACATTTTGAATTTGGAGACTTGTAATTTAAAGCTTAGAACTAATATATTAGGAGCAAACAATGATAGGCCAGTTAGAAGTCAGAGTTCTAAAATGGAAAATGATTTCATGTTTTTTCTATACTTGTTGACAATACTAATCGACATCTACACTATATCTACACTATTCTACACTATCTACACTAATATTATAAAGAGGGAAACTTTGTTTGTTTGGTTGTAATGAATATGCTCAAAAAGCACTGGAACGATTTCAAACATTCTTTCACCATTCGAAAGCCACATTATCCACGAGTAATATAGGCTAAATTTGATTCTGGAAAAAAATAGGGTTCCGTAAGAAATTGGGTTTTTCGGACACAAGGTGTAAAAAATCAACCAGAAAAGTTACATATTTTGCGTACTAAGATCCCGTTGTAAATCTTAGTTAACACAGGCGAAGCTGCGGGCAACAGCTAATTGTTATATATACTTTCAAAAACCACAACATAACCTCGTTAGCTACTTTGCTACTATTAAATATAATATATTATTTAAGGCTTTGTGAAATTACCGACGAAATGCGCTGTTCCACGCTCCCGACTGCATGGGTATCACAATCTCACTTGTTTCTCCCGTGAGCTTTACTGTGTTCCAGAGAGAAGGAAAAGATAGGCAATATTGGAACCTAAATTTCACATCTTATGTCTTAGTATAGGTAACACATTAATGAGTAATTATCTTTACTAGTTCCACGTAAACCGGCATATCTGCCAATTTAATAAAACATACAAATTATCGGTGGTAAGAACTCATACCGAAAAGTGACTTAATTAACCACTAGTACATGGTTAATTAATAGTAATGATCTAACAATGATCAAAGGATATAATTCTCGGGTGATTACTAGGTCATCCATGTCCGACAATGGCATAAGGATCGTATGTTATTGCACAACCCTATAATACCACATTTCAGCATTTAGACTATATAGTGGATATTGTATTGTGTAATATCAACCATCATTGGAAGGCGATCACGAGGAATGAGGCGGCAAACGTTACATTCCAAGCGAGTTTAATTATTGTGGCTGAATCTTCCGAGCCGGAATTTCGATATCGATTCAACTGTTATATCATGTATAAAATCGATAAGTTGCGTTTTAATATCGATTCCGTAAGCATGTATAACGGTTGCTTTGTTGTTGAGGATTCATTATTTTCATCTTTATTGTTTAAGTTATTGCACGCGAAATATAGTTGATGTGCCGAGAATTGGGAAAATAGGAAAAATATCAAGAGCCTTTTTTTAATATTTTCCTATCTAATCTATGGCATTAAATAATACAAAAGACTCATACCATATTGAACTTATCTATTAAAACTTTGGTATAAAATAAAAAAGCAACACTTATGTTAAATCTCTTTACCTATTTACATAATAATGTTATACTATTTACTTTAAAGGTAATATAAACTTTTACGGGGTCCAACTAGCACATTTTAATCATTGCCTTCTCGTATTATTATCTATCAACTTTGTGACATATTTTTTATACTAGTATGTCATAAATAAAGTCACTAAGCAATTAGCGAATTGCGAAACATGTGCACTTTGATTCGGTCCCGTCCAGATTTTATTTATGAGGAGGGCATTTTTCCACAAAGCACGCGAGGTCAGCTTAAGAGGGAGGAAACGACTTTGGCCTAATCCGCTGACTTTTATTTATTCAGTGAATTAATCTCGCAGGGGGACAGTGGCCCTTATTTCCTGTCGTCTTATAGCCCTACTAAAGTTTCTTCGAATATAAGAACAAAGTTCGAACATGGCTAAGACAGACAAGTTTCAGGCTTAGATGTGTTGATAAAGTGACGCAAAAATATCGCACACTCAGAATGATAGTGACATTATCCAAAAATCGTCATTTTACGTAATAATCGTTTTAAGTTTTTAAATTTGAGATGATTGCAAACTTTTTCTAAGAGGGGTTTCTGAATGCGGTTTTCAGGAAAATCAATGTACATACTTATAATTTTAATGACACTAGGGTATTTTGTAATCTATTTTGATAAAGAGTGGACTATTTTTGAAAATTTCGTTTTGTGTCACTATTACTTTAACTTTCACTGTATGTTTTAACAATAATTTTAACTAAGAAAGACATTTTAATATTTTAAAATCTGTTAAATCATTTAAAATATACAACATATAATATAAATAAAAAGGAAAATCATAGAAATATAGCATTATAAAAATGTTATGTTGGTTTGTGTACGCTTCACAAACTCAAAAAAGTGCTGAACCGATTCAGCTGAAATTTTTGCATGATAATATTATATTAAACGCATCAAGGATGGATGATCTATTGATTGCGTCAGTCACATATCCACGACTGCGAAAAAGATTTTTTTAACGATCAACTGCTACCGCGCCATCTGCCGAAAACGAGAGAAAACACTCGCTGACAACCGCAACAATAATGACGCAGTTAACTTAGAAACAGTATTAATTCGTTCCCAGCACAATTATCTAAATTAAATATTCAATTAAAACAAGGAACTTTTGTGTGATCCTGTCGTGATCGAACTGCGCCTTTCACTAAATCGTAAGTACTTTCTTATTTATATGAAAGATGGATAGTGAAAATATTACTTAAATAGTTAATCAATATTAAAACATATTTACTATTTATAAATGGAGTATTATTAATTTTCAATGCTATCTATTTTGTCTCATTGTTGTTGAGCTGCAGCTATGAGAATCACGACGGATAGGAAAATATGAGAGCGGTGAGATCTAAAAGAAGTTATAATCTCATTCCTTTCTTCTGTTTTAGTGAAAACCGAAATAATGCCTCGCAGAAAGTCAAATTTAGGCCATCGTACTCGCCACACGGAAGGATCAAGAAGATGGCTTTCGAATATGATTGAGTAGGAGCGAGCATCCATATAAGGCAGGAACAGACTAAACACCAACCGGATACGTAACATGGACCCAGCAGGAAGACGACCAGTCAGGCTTGAGGATACAGGATTGCGAACACGTCAGTCGCGTTCTGTGGCAACAAATTTGGTTCGTTGTGAACGAAATGAACGCCAAAGGGTGAGGATAGCTGAAATACGAGCACAAAGAGCAGTTGATATGCATTTGGAATACAATCGCCGTCCGTTCCGCTTGCATTCCAGCTGTTGATAATAGTTCAGTCATGTCTGTAGCTAATGCCAGGCTCTAAAGTTTTATAATGAAATAAAAGGGGTATGTTGCGTTTGCGGAAAATCAATTTGCATCAACTTGATGCACCACCAGGGCCATTGAAAACTTTACTTGCTGGATTATTATCAAAAACATGGTACATGAAACATGTATCCAAATTTACCATGCATGGTGGATGGGAAATGCTCTAAGCAATATCTTCGAGTATTCACAGATAATACAGTTACAGGCGACGATGGATATCCTCAGTATAGAAGACGAGCTACTGAAGATGTTGGAAATTTGGCAACTTTACACGTACAAAATGGTAATATTGATGTAGACAAGCGTTGGGTCGTTCCATATTCTCCTTAGATGTCAAAAGCATATAAAGCCCACATTAACATAGAATATTGCAATTCCATCAAATCAGTTAATACATTATATTAGTAAAGGCAGCGATATGACAGTGTTTGTGTGCAATCTGACAATAGTGACAATGCAGTTCGAGATATTGATGAAATTGCTCAATACCAGGTTGGAAGATACATAAGCAGCAATGAGGCTGCATGACGATATTTTTTTTTATTTCCCATGCAAGAACGCAATCCAGCTGTGGTTCGTTTAGCAGTACATTTAGAAAATGGACAGCGTGCTTATTTCACAGATGCAAATGTGCAAGAAAAATCCCATAATCAACCTGGTGGAAGACGCTTTCGCCAGAACTCTGATGTATTCAGACGTTCCCTCTTATTACACGTGGAATGTAACTAAAAAAGTATTCGTACGACAACGAAGAGGGGAGCCAGTCGACGGTCAACTTGGTATTTTCAAAGAATATACAATCGGAAGACTTTATAAAGTGTATCCCAATCAAGATAAATATTTTTTCCTTCACATGTCATTAGTAATTGTGCTTCTGATGATGCTGATCTGTCCTAGATCTTTTCATCAATTAAAATAGGTGAGGGCGTCACACATGCCACTTTCCACGCTGCATGTCAAGCTGGAAGATGAGCTTTAAAGAAGAATCATTTCTATTTGTTTCGCAGAAAGACATAGGAATTATGACATTTTCAAAGTAATTTTTTGTAGACGGCGGTTACTTGTAGTCAAACGGTGTTATTTATTTAATGGTATATTTTCTTTTTCAGGCTGTTGCAGCGGGGAAGTTGATCTATTAATTTTTTCAATAATTTTCTTAAATTTTAATGTTCTTGGATTTGGTAGTTGCATGTTTCTGAAACAGTTACAGCATTAAAACAAGTAAAAGCAATCATTAGGAAGCAAATAAACATAAAATCAGGGGAAATAATTAATTAATTATGCATTTATTATTTAACCCATTAAAAAATTCAAAATTAATCTGTTTAATTTATAAAGATTATTTTTTAATTAATGTCATTTTGTCGGTTTTTCAACGCATTTGATTTCGTAATTTTTATATGAATTAGTGTTTCTTTTTGAGTAAAGACAGTTTAACGTTTTAGGTTATGATACAAGTTAGTATAAACATTGCTAAAACTGTTTTTATACTAATTTGTACCATAATATAAAACGTAAAACCGACTTTACGCAAAAGGAAACACTATTGCAGTTATAAATTATAAAAATTACATGTTATACTTTAGCGCTTAAAAGCCACTTACAAAAAATAACTTTATAAATTTACAACTGAAGCAATTGATTTATGCATGGTAAACACATAACGACTTTGTTTCATAGCTTCGTATTGTAACTTAAATTTTAACTGACACTATGCAAATTAAGACACTATTGCATTAATTATTGAAAAAGATTACATACAGCTAGGAACAGTTTAATTGACACTATTAAAAAAATGACTTTATAAAGTTACTACAGAAATAAAGTCTACGACTTTTGTTAAATACACAACGGCATTATAAGGTTAGTGTCGTTTTGAATTACACAATCTAACCAAAATTTAATCGCATAAAGTCCTTATATGCAAAATGTCATTATTACTATTACTGAATATTGCTTTAATGTATACATTGTTGATACAATATCGTCACTTTTTGGATAAATACACAATATCATTAACAAAATATGCAAATTTACCGGTTAAATTCAGTGCAGAACGCCACTATCCTAAAAATGACACTATGTTTCGCAGAGCTAGTAGCTAATCATCCGCCGTCCTTGTCATTACTGAGAAAATGCCACTGTTCCTGTTACGCGTGCGCGTCGGCACTTACTATGTCAAAACGTCACTACGCCACCTAGTGATTTCTAATCGAACTACGTTCATGCGGGTTTTTGCATTTAGTAGTTCAAATAATAATAAAATAGATGGTGATGATTTCAAAAAATTGATAGATTTTGTATAATGACGTTATCGTTCTCAGTGTGCGATATATCACTACTTCATCATCATTATCAGCCTTTTTTTTTTTGATGCAGAGGAAATCTTTTTCGGACCATACCAGGACCTTGGGTAGGTACGCTGGCGTGTGTGGGGACTGGCATTGGGTGCACTACCCCACTAAAACCGCTGCATGAGCCTTCAGCCGCTATCTGATGGACCCGGATCTGCAGGTGACGGCAAACCCTCTGCGAATCATTTCCTTCGTCTGACCACAGCTGAACATAGACCCTACGATATAAACGCTAATATTGACGATGCAATTTTGGATCAAATTTTCTCTTGAAATCGATGTCTATTTCAAGGATATATAAATGATGATTTGCGACTATTTTTAATTGGATCTCTGTAGTCATGTAAAAGTATGGCACTTTTGAAACAATATATGAACTACGAGATCAGTTTCAAAAAGTAAGCAATAATAAAAAATAAGGCGGGGAACATTAATTTTTTAATTTTTTATCTAAATCGGTGATGATGAAATGCAGATTAAAAAGCTAAATTATAATAAAAACTTATAATACATATAAAATTGTATGTAAGTACTTTAAATAAGCAGTGACATATCTAACTAAGGCCTGGAGTGCTAATTGGTTTTTAACAACTTTAAAGATAAGTAATGCAAAGAGACGAAGAGAACTTTATCTTAGTAAATTAATATTATCACTTATAAATTTACTTAATTAGATATCATCATCATCATCCTCAGCCTTTATGCGTCCACTAGGCCTGTCTTGATGAACGTCAAGACAACCGAACACTTACTCTCATCGAACACGGAGGTCTGCCTCGTCTTCTCACCTGGTTAACGGCCGACCAACACTTCGTCTACCTAAACGCGTCCTCAGTAATGTTGGTAATAAGTGAGAATATACATTTAGTAACATTCTTTCTACTTGTATTTAATCTTTATTAACACCTTGGAATTATTGTGTGTTCTCAAAGTACAAGTAGAAAAGTAGGCTATTTACTTGAAAATGGCTTTCAAGTAAATAGTTTACTTTTCTACTTGTACTTTAATGCAATAATACTATAATGCAATACAAAAAAAAACAATGCATATAATATAGTATGCATAGAATTTTTATCTAACGTTTTAAACATTGCAACACCTATAATTTTCTTATTCTAATATACAACCCGCCTTTGGTCAGGAGTATAGTTTTATGTTACTATGGCTAGACAGGTTACTTTTCCAAGTCTGTTATTTATCTACGCAAGGAGTCTTAGTTTCGTGTTAGTCTAGAGTCTCTAGGTCTAGACTCAGGTAAATCAATTAAACTTTGTAACGAGTCGATCTCGTAATAAGATGGGTTTAAATGTGACTACTTATGTATATTTTAAGGAAATTGTTACTTTAATCGTGTTATTTTTATTGCTGCATTGCGACACATCAGACTGGCACGACAGATATCACGATCACATAATATCGGCGTCAAGTGACAGCTATTCTATCGCGTTTATTGTTTTTGCGTTTCTGGTGGCCGGCCCATAGATAATAGGAAAAAGCAGAAAGCATCTGCATATCCTTGGCTGTGCGAATGTCTATGGGTGTATTTAGTCTCCATAAGGCTGCGACTGCTTGATTGCCCTCCTATGACATATTAAAAAACAATTTATAGTGACGACATATCGTTGGCCATAAAATATATCTGACTATTTATCGTGAGCAACAATGGTTTAGTTGCAAAGCTTTGGTCTTGAATTGAGACCACGATTAATATTTTTTTGGAGTTTACTCCTTAAGAATCGATTTTCATATATAAGGCGCCCGGTATGAGAAAAATCCGAGGGGTAAAACCAACTGAACTAACGAAAAAGTGTCACGTTTTTGGTGCGCACCTTTAGTGCGCAACTTTCTAATTTAGCTGTGAGTGTATTGAGACGTACATAGGGTATGCTGTATAGGCGACTATACCTATATACTATATGTTATTGGGCTTGTTTGTTTCTATTAGTGTCGATGTATTTATATTGCTATTTTTTTTTTGTTATAAATATCAATAATTATCATTGTAATTGTGAAGTTATTTTTGCGTATGGTTAGATACTCGTACTTGAGGAGTAAACTCCAGTCGTGCGTCGGAGCTGACACACGCACATTTTTTTTTCTCACTCTTATACTCATTCACCAGCAAATAAAATAGTTCAGAAATCTGTATTTCGAAGATCGAATGCCTCTAAAGGTGGAATCGTTCGCCGCATACCTATAGTATATACTACTGCTGCTTTCCCTTATCTGTTGTTAAGGAGATTAATTTTAGTGAGATACCTACATAAGAGTAGCTTATGCTATCCTGTATTTATCATCGAGAGTGGACTTTATGTATAAGACTGTGATTCACTTACAACTTAAATTATTCGCAAAAATACTTGTCTTCAATTAAAACTACTTTTTATAAAAACGTGACATCATTGAAAGAGCGCGGCTCCAAAACAGGCGAGCGTCGCAGTATCAAATTAGATTCTTAATGAATAATTTATCTCTCCCTTTGCGGTGACGAAGAATATTTTAAGATTTAAAAAATTCTGATCTAAAGTTAAGCAGTGGGAAAGTCTTGGGCAATGATGACTTTGAAAGATAACACGAATGTGATTATGGTAAGAAATTTAAGACACATCTGATACTGTGGTTTGATTTGCATAAGAATCTCGTTTTGTTTTAGTGTAATAGTAATGAGTGTTATACATGCTATGGAGATCACCTAGCTATGCTATGGAACGTGCCGAAGGTATATTTACACTATTCTAATGAAATCTTTTAACATCCAGCTTGATAGTAACGCAATTTAAAGGAAATGCTGGACTACACATTAAATAAACATAATAATAGATCTAAATTCAGTTATTCAATTTGACGTGTGAAACAGAAAGATTTATTATGCTTGATTAAAAATCATATGTAACTACATAATGATATTATAAGGAATTAACTTTTGGTTTTTTTTAAGTAAAAAATTGATCTTTTACATTAAAACCCTTATATGATCCTCTGCTGGGCACGGGTCTTCTTCTCGAAATAAAAAATCAAAAAAATATTAAAGGCGTCTGTGTGGTAAAGGATATTATAAGATACAAAGTAAAAGATATTATGGAAGATACCACACCTTGGGAACAATGCGTTCCTCCTAGCCGTTTCAGGATAACTTGTAAAATTGATAAATGCATTATTCTAAATTTCTTAGTGCACCTGAACATTCAAGCCTGATTGGTGAAGAAAAACATCGTGAGGAAACCTGGTGAACTATGGCCCAACAACATCCTCGACTAATTTAAAAAATTAAAATCATTTTTTTTCAAATTCAAAATAGTATAACCAAAGTATTTTTTTGAACGTCAATTGAATCTACCATCAGCAATCTACCGCGAGAGAGAGAGAGAGAGAGAGAGAGCGAGAGGCAGAGAAAGACCAGCGAAACAAACTCAGTGAAACTAAGCTTTTCAAATATTCTATAAGGCACTACCGGGAGTCAGGATCGAACCCGGACCTTTACCTAAAAAGGTTGAGCTCATACTCACTAGACTGTCGTCACTCGAAATCAAAATGTATTTTAAATTACCTTAATACATTTTTATAGAATTTTCATCATTTTGTGGTTTTTACTTTTAACATTCGATTTTTGTAATAAAATAAAATCGTTTTCCGTTCGAGTTTAATTTTAGTTTACGAACCCTTAAACAAAAGTTCAACGAATCGATGTTGAAAGCAATGAATTGTTTAACGGCGATGTATTTATTATCACGCTGTGGAAAATACGAAATCTATTCTTGAAAACAAAAGTTTTATGGCCAATGCGGCTCACGTGTGGTCCGGCCGACTTCAGGATGGGCTTAGCCTTAAAACAATTTGGAGACAAATGTATTCTTATAAGAAAATTGTTTTCATAAATTACTTTTTAGCCCGCAGCTCCAATAACGCTCCTTTGAATATTGTTTGCGTAAAAATGCGGAGACTTTATTTACTCAATGTTTTTCTCGATACATTATATTTTGTATTAATTAGGTTTCTCCAAAGGCCCTCGGGGATTATTTTTATGAAACTCCGCCCGATAGAATTCTTTCAATTACATTGTAGGTAATTACTTTTTCTTTTATAAAATTAATAATAAAATACGATTTGTTTGAAATTAAAATTCTTTTGTTACGCATAAATTCACAAAGCACTTTTTTATCATATGTATATTTTTTGATCTTTTTTAACTAAAACTTTTTTTTTAGTTTTCGTTAGGTACTTTATAAATTTTGAAGCATGTTTCAAGAAACTCAAAAAGTATTTTGATTGAAGATTCATTATCATTATAAAATCATTATGATCATTATTATTTGTTTGCTAAGATAAGATTTACTAAGATTTATGTAATTCACGCCGAACTTGATAAGGGCAGGTTAGGAAATATAGGCATAGTTAAAGTATCAGATAGGGAAAATGTGATAAATAGTTTTTATTTTTTTTATTAATATTAAAATAATAATCACTATGACTGATACAATAGACTGTATATAAATGTCTCTTAAAAAAAATAGAATAGACTTGAGAAACAGTTTCTATTATAGAACTCAGAGTTTTATAACAAAAGAAATAAGCTTTAATTTTAACTGCATACTAAAGCAAAAACCGTTGTCGGCCAGAATATGGCCGCTTTTCACTTGGGTTAGTGCATACGAAAATATACAATCACGACTCTAGCATAGACATTTTTATTCTAAGCACAAATTCTTTAGACATATTTGTCTACTCCAGTAATAGGAGCCTATAATTACATCCAAAACGGAAGAAATATTCCCTCTAATATTCTAATATTTGGGTTACCAAAATACAAACATAATTACATAGTTGTAAATCTTAAGAGGCTTTTGCATTATCGTCAAAAATGTGATACCAAAACCTCATTTCTTCCGTATGATGTATAAGAGGATCCTAGTGTGTTTTGTCATCCCAATACGCCTTTTTATCTCGGGGACACAGCTGCTATCATTGCATATTTGGGAGCCATCTGTGTTCCCAAATATGATATAATATAATATAGCATTCGGCAATGCTTATTTGCCAGGAATTTGACATGGTTAAGGCCATTTGACGTTTTTAAACGTTGAGATCGACCGTCAAGGTACAATAATTTACTACTGACTCTCACTTGAATTATTAATATTATTTTAGCGCGGGTTGGCGAGCTCGGTGAACAACGCACGATAGTTTACAAATACTCGCTTCCGGCACTGCCGTATGTACAGACCATACTTTTGACATCGAAATTAAGGGTGATATCTGATTTTATGCCTGAACCTGGCCAAAACTTAAACCGAAAATTCGGTCACTTCTATATTATAGTCAAGTCTTTAGTCCCAATTTAATTGAAAATAAATAACAAATCAGACGTATCATTGTCGTGAAGCAACATCTATCTATAATTTATGTTTGTAGACTTCCTACATAAATACTAAACTGATGGCCAAATTTGTATCTGCTACTGAACTATCATTTGAATCCTACATAAAGTACTACAGAGTTTCATATCAATAACAATATTAAGTTCTCCAATGCCCTTAAATGCTCCACTACTAGGTATGGATCTCCTTCTCGAACTCAGGCGAGGAGAAAAAGTATGTTGGGCCGTAATTCACCAATGTGATGAACGAATGTGGTGGCGACTTTGGTGAAGTTCACAATCCTGAAAGACTTAATCTCATCAGGCATGCATATTTCCCCGCGTTTTCATTCACTGGTGACCAAGCTCCCAACGACCAAGACCAAGTGTCATGTTCCAGCTCATGCAGAAATTGACTGAAATAGATTTCAATGCACGTAGAAGGATAAAACAAACCCGGACCTTTCGCTCAAGTGGCCATGGCTGTTAGACCATGGTAGCTCATATGTATAAAACTCTATTTATATAAAACTCCACATTCGGTATCTAATGCTCTTTACATTTGTGAAGCTAGCATTGAAAAGGTTGGCAAGTGTGTGTCGTCCTTAAATAAAGTTATGCTCACACTTACTGTCGCAGCTGCTTTAACGGAAGTGCGATACACTGACGTTCACTTATCAAAACATAGAAACGTCCTTCCCTTTAAGTGGAATTGATGTCCCACATAAATAGTTTTGTGGTGTTTCATGTATTTTGTCAAATGTATTTTGATGCTGGCTCATGTAGTAATCAAGTGGATCCAGCAGAGGTCCTGGATTAGAATTCAAAGAAGGAGAAAGAAACGACACTTTCTATCATTCCGTTGAGGTTATTAAAGTGTATGCACTAAATAATGTCCATATTTTGTTTCAATTAATTTGTAATATTTATATGTTGTTTTATATCAGTCTCTATCCATCCGTTATTGAACATAGGCTGAATAAACGCCAAGACGGCCAAAACTCCACGCATCCACCACGGACCGAGTATTGGACGAAGATCTAGACTTCTTACTAGGTTCAGACAGTTTAATCGTATCTATATATTGATTCAGTTTTATAACACACTTTATCCATTATAATGAAAATAAATTTGCGTAAACATAAGAAAACAATTTACTTTATCCAAGAAAAAGTATAAGTTTGTTTGTTTTATTTATTTAAATTCCAGATAAATACGGTCAAAAACAGAATTATAGTTAGATAAAAAAATTATATCATTACTTCAGGAGTTTTTCATTACCAAGTGTAGTCTCACTAAATATAATATTATGATGCCGTGATAAAATATCATCATTTGATGATACAGAAATCATGTCCATGAGAAGATCCTAGTTTCATCAGGTGATTCCTGTCCAGTCCTGCTTTTGGGAAGTAAATATCTTTAGATTTTTTATTATTATAGTGTTTAGTGCAAATGTGAATTTTGGAGGACTTCGAATGCAACGAAGGCTAAAAAAATGTTATCAAATAAAGATGAACACATAATGCTAAAGGTTAATATTGTGTCTGATATAAGGCAATTGAAACAATTTGGTCACAATTATAATGTTAAGTAAATTGATCTTATCGTTCAATCTCTATCGACATATTATAACTTATTTACTCTCCCGTTTACTCATTCGATTTAAATTTCAAATATCCATTAAATGATCACGATACTGAGTAATCGATAGTTTTGTTGGAACTATTTGAAATGTTAATTATTTTTATCATTTCTACTTAAACCAGTAAACCGTGTAAAGACCGTTAGATACAATCGTTATCAGGTTGAAATAGTTGTTAGACACGGGAAATGTATTAGGCGTGGGTGACGCACCGTACTTCATAGCAGTGCCCGGCAGAGCTCTTGTATTTCTTTATCAATACACTGCTATGTGGATTATTAATGGTATTTTCCTATAGTTCTACTAGTAATAATAATGAAATTGTTGTTGAACATACACGTAACTGAAACTGACAAGCGATACAGTTGTATCGCGACAATTGTGCAGTGTAGCAAAATAGTGGACCTGCGAATAAAACGTAGTTTTTGCTGTCCAGAGAGTGCTGATGTGGTCATAGTTGGCCTTGAACAAAACGCAGTTCGACTGAAACTAGTGTTGGAAAAGCGTACTTGGCTAAGTAATGAATCAAATCTATGCAAAGAACGGAAATCTATCAATAGTCGGATTTTATATGGGTTTATGGTATAGTCTATGAATTGGTTTGGAACGCATAGGGTCATCCTATGCGTTCAGGAGCAGTGTGACACCTCAAAGTATTGTTTGTAAATACGGGTGTAAGACTGGTCCTGGCGACTCATACGTGATATTACGTAACATTACGTCTTATGTTAGGCAGTCTCTGTGTAAGTAATTACATGATTTATTCTGTCCTTTCAGAAACACATAGTTGTTTTACAGTAGGAATAAGATCAAACAAATGTGGATAAGCGTGTTGAGTATTTATTTTTCGACTTTGACATACATGTACATAATATTATAGATAGATCAAATCATATTGCGCGCGACACCTTATGCGCGAGGACAACGCGCGCGACGGCCCTGTTGCTGCCACACAATATAATAGGGATGTTGAGAATTTTTTTAATTGATTTTATTGGATAGATATACTAAGAAATATGTCAAATTTTAACAAAAAGTTATGTAAAGAAAAATAGTTTTTAAAATTGCCGCTAAAACGCTCCAAGCTGTCATGTAACCATGATTACGTCACACACCGTTAGACAGAGCTCGCGCTATGTTGTGATTATTCAACAGTCTGTACTTAATTCACTGATCAGTGACGTCATTACCTTATATTGGCGTTTGCAGTCACAAGATAATGCATGATAAATAACGCACTTAAAATTAATTTTCAAAATTTTAAGACATATAAGTAGACTTTTAAAATGTTATTTTAGGTTTTGAAATACTATCTTTAATATGTTAAACATAACTTTACGTGATTTTGTCACACATCTCAACATCCCATTAAAGCTGTGTACACATTGATTCAAACTATCTATAGTATATCTACATTGAAAACATAGAAATTTAAATCACAAAATCATCTTGTACCCGCCTCGCTGTTTCAAGAAGCATTTTTATGTAATGATCAATGTAAACAGCGCAAGTCTATGGTTTTACTAAGGAGTCCATTACCCCATTTGCATGACAAAGACTTTAAAGGGTTGTCTAATAGAAGTTTTGCATTTCTAACGAGCTGTTAGAACAGATGAGATTCAAATTAAGCCTCTATTAAGGTGTAGAAAAATGATAATCTTATAGTTGCATCGATGTATGTAATGCGTATTGGAAAAACGGATTTTCTTTTATTTTTACGAATAGTTTGTTTTTATTTTTGCTGACGTTAAAATTTAACGATATATGCTTGTTAGCTTTTAAGGTTCCGTACCCAAAGAGCAAAAATTACTAAGGCCCTCTGTCCGCTCGTCTGTCGTTCTCACACAATGATGTATTTTTACTATTATTATATTTTGCTATGACAGCAAATACTGAAAACAAAATAAAATAAATATTTAAGGAGAGCTTCCGTATCACATACGTGATTGTTTCAGGTTAGAGATATTCACAGAATATTTCATAAACATTTCATTACATTACATACATTCACATAACATCATCATTATCATCATCATCAGCCTTTATCTGATCACTGCTGAACATAGGCATTCCTCAATGAACGCCAAGACGACCGATCCCTTGCTACTCGCATCCAACACGGACCTGCCACTGCACAGAGATCGTCTTTCCATCTGGTTAATGGCCGACCAACACTTCGTCTACCTAAACGCGGCCTCCACTTTTGAACTTTAATGGCCCATCGGCCATCCGTTCTTCTAAGTGCGTGACCACTGACCGTTGTGACTTTGTTATTTATTCGCTTTAACTAATTAATAATTGAAATAAAATAAATATATAAAGCACTCTCCCACACATCAAACATGATTTTATAGTGTCTAAAATTTATGACATAATGGTTCGCAACCTTTCGCGTGCGAGAGCGACTGGCACTTGACTGGTTTTAGTTTGGACCCTACAAATTATGCATTGACCACCAGATAACTCATCCAATGAACACCAAGATGACCGATGCATTGCCATTCGCGGCCAGCACCCAACTTGATAAGTTCTATTAGATCTGTATATTATAATATAATATATACTAATATTATAAAGAGAAAAGATTTGATTGTTTGTTTGTATTGAATATAATATTTCAAAACTACTTGACCGATTTGAAAAATTCTTTCACTGTTAGGAAGCTGCACTATTTCCTGTGAACATAGGTTATTATATTAAATTTTCAAAATTTTTTTTAAAATTTTCAAAAAGTTAGGTACTAGTTTTAAATCTTAGTTGGCGCAGGCGAAGCTACGTGCAATAGCTCGTAATATAAATACAGATTTAATGTTTATTAAGTTATCGGTAGTTCATTATTAACATTTATTACGTTACAATGAAATGTATACTAATTTAAATTAACATCTTTAATATTAAATTACCATTAATGTTCAAATATATTACAATATTCACACTAATTAACTAATTAGCACATAAAATGGTGATTTATTATATTATATTATAATACTAGTCTGGTTAATCATCATTATCAGCCTTTTTCCGTCATCTGCTGTGGTTTGAAGATACGAGGGCAAGAGAATATTACAAACAATGATAACAAACATAACACAAACATAAGCTTTTTCTTGCAGAAACTCCTCTAAAACCTCAAAAATGGCGTCACGGAAGATATCAAGACGTTGGGGCAAGTCATGCAAACATGTGCCTCCCACAAAATAGCTATGAGTCATTTGATGTGCAAGATATTAATTATATTCACGCACCTTGGGTGAAATCAATTATATATTGTGACGGCAAGCGGAATGCCACTGTATTTTTTTTTTCATTATGCCTACGTCATTTTTGTACATTTTTATAGACAGTTCAACTAAACTTTGCGCGCGGCGCTATGTGTGCGCCTGTCATAGCACAGATTTGACAAGTGTGGCAATGAACGATGACGCGTCGTTTCGAATTTTACTAGGTGAGCCACATGCTCACCTACCTACCGATTAAGCTAAAGGCTATCAGGCCTTAAAGTTTTTAGCTTTTAGCTTTAGAAAAAAAAGGATGACGCGGCGGCCGCGTAGCGTGTAACAGCTCCATAAATTAAAGGTGTGTCAAACAGCAAAGACAAGCGCAGGGACAGATAGTGCTACGCGCAAAGTTGAGTAGAACTATTTGTATCAATTATGCATTTTAATATTATATATAATTCACATCTCCCGTTCGTTCCGTGATGATACCTTTTTATGGCAAAATTGCCCTCAAAGATTTGCCGGATTCTGCGCATTATTAATATCCATAACATTTGGGCCATTTCAATTATAAGTGGGACATTTGGCTAAGATGAATTCGGTTTATGGCCGTAACAGTTTCGAAATATGCCTGTGTAGCCAAGTGAAATTTAATAAACAGTGTATAATTTAATTTAGTGCACTCGTGGATGACGGCCAATAAAGCGATTTTATGGGTTTTTTATTATGATGCATAAACGTGAATCACTACATAATGGGACCATTTTGAAAAAACCGACCAAGTGTGTGTAGGAATTCAGTGTACAGTTCCGCAAGCAAGTGTGTTTTATTCCACACGTTGAAAATATTGCTGTATATTACTATTTTGACGACCTCTGTGGCTCAGTGGTTAGCGCGTTGGTGCTCAAGCCGGAGGTAGCGGGTTCGAATCTCGCCAGGGAACAAAAAGTTTTCTGTGTTCTTGGGTCATGAATGTGTATTGAATTTGTGTATTATATAATAAAAAATCTTAAATATATGTATTAATATAAAAGTATGAAATGTATGTATTTCCGTTGTCTGGTGGGTACCAGTAGATAGCACAAGTTCTTCGGAAACTTAGCACGGGACCAGATTGACGTAGTGTAAAAGCTTCCATAGATATTATCATTATTATATTGTTTGTTAAAATGTTAAAATTGTGTAAGATACAAAATAAATTCATTTGTATTAACATTTATTGCAATATCTGTGTCTCATATTTTTTATACGTCATAGGTATAACAAAATATTTCTCACTAAGCCTAGATAGTTCTAGAGATTAAGCTCTATCAAAAACTTTTTTATTTAAGTTTATAAGGCAAATAATAAGTTTTATTCTCTTCTTTACGGTTTCTAGTTACATAATTATTTGCTTCTTCTAACAAAACATTAAATGCTTACGATATGTTCTTTAAAAATTATCATTAAAGAATACTGGGGAAAAGAAATAAAAATGAATGTGGCAATTATTAAAAGGCAAATATTTGAAAATATTTTCTGAGTTATTACGGAACCCTAATAATTAAACAAACATAATATTATCATAATTGGAAGCAATTATTAAGTTAAAAAAACCCAATAAAATATTTATTTTGCATCGGAAAATATAAATGATTTATAATGAAATTCTTTACTACTCTCCTCTATTACAATAATATTATACCTTATATTTTATGTATTACCTTAATTGCAATTAATCTACTCTCTACGGGCTGGAAACTTCTTATGATCTTAGAACTATTCAAAAGTACAAATAATGATATCATCATCAGCCTTTATCCGTCCACTGCTGAACATACTGAACATAGGCCTCCCTCAATGAACGCCAAGACGACCGATCCCTTACTACTCGCATCCAACACGGACCTGCCACTGCATGGATATCGTCTTCCCATCTGGTTAATGGCCGACCAACACTTCGTCTACCTAGACGCGGCCTCCACTCTTGAACCTTAGCGAACCTAGCAGCGAACGAAACGGGTTGGAGATGATGATGATGAAATCAGAATTGTGTAGAACGTACTCAAAATATTATTTCCTACACAATTCCTTTAAAACAATATATTTCGCGAAAAGATAAAATCAATATTTTTAAATATAATTGCAGAGACAAAAGAGTTATGAGTGCGCTAAGTTCTCAGGACACTGTTTCCATTATCATATTATGTACGACGTTATATTATAATAACATATTAGTAATATAACCTATGAATATTTTTGTGACTCTATCTTACAATAACTGCTTACATAACTTACCAAATTTATTAGTATTACGCATCTAATGTAGACTATTTAATTTAGATACACAAGTAATATATTATTATAAATCTAACTTATAAAATATAGTTAATCACTCTTTTTTAGTTCTATTAGTAAAATCATTAAAAAACTGTAGTGTACTTCAATTTGTTGTAGGAAAATATCGTGAGGAAAACTGCATGCCCGATGAGATTAAGTCTTTATAGTATGTGAAGTTCACAAACCCGCTTTGGGCCAGCGCATCGGTGCAACTATGGTATATTACCCTCCTCGTCTGATTTCGTGGAGGAGACCAATGCCCAGCAGTGGGACATGTAAGGGTATTTGGAATGTAATAAGAGAGTTGCTCTCATGACCAATTATAATGAGGTACCTACTCTTCATCATCATCAGCCTTTATCCGTCCTCTGCTGAACATAGGTCTCCCTCAATGAACGCCTACTCTTAGTACATTGATTTTAAAAAGTTACAAATATTTCCTAAAAAATCTTATGTTACTTCTTTTAATGTTATTCGTATACACAGTGGAATGCATGCCACTTATGGTTGGTGGTTGCTCGTATATAAGCTATATATGCTAGTAGGGGCAACTGTCTTGCCGTTCTCTTTGAAATCTTTCCCTCCTTTTTGAAAGACACTAAAGCTGTTTCATGGAAGAAACAAGCAGGAAACAACCATGTAGATGGGAGCGCAATCCCCCACTGGGAAAACCATTTACTAATTATAAAGAGCTTGTAAAAAAATTAAAATTAATATTTCTCGTGTACAAATGGAAACATATAAAACACGATTGGTATCTTTAGTTTGCGCGTGCAAGTCGGTTCGGCGTGTATCGCGCGATTGCCATCTAAGGCTGATATGCAGTTAATAATGTAACGCGATAAATAATGCAGGTGGACCACTCAACTCCTACGATCTTGCGTTTAGTTGGTATTGAACGCTAACCGATTGTATTGGGAATAGATCGAATCGTTTGACGTATCGGTTTGCGATGACGGCTTCCGTATTTCTAAAGACTAAGGGCCTGTTTCACAATCTCCAGTTAAGTTCCCAATAGGCTATCGGCAACATATTTGACAGATAGAGTATGAAGTATCTGTCAGATATCTGTCAAATATGTTGCCAATAGCCTATTGGGAACTTAACTGGAGAAAAAAGATGTTAAATTATATATTAATTAGCAATATCCCGCGAACCATGCAGTCTTTATAGTAAATGTGTGAGTGCACGCATATGCATGCATATAGCACCGCCCTCCTTTCCCACACTGCATATGCGTACACTCGCGTACGATTACTAATCGTAGAGTCTACATCCTGAGGATGCCTCGGTGTCGGGGTGAAACGTGCGTAGATTTTATGGTGGTGGTCTTTTATGGTAGTGTACGTGGTGGTGGTGCTGCATGCGAGTGTACGCATATGCAGTGTGGGAAAGGAGGGCGGTGCTATATGCATGCATATGCGTGCACTCACACATTTAATAATAATAATAATAATAATAATATAACTTTATTGCACACACATAGTTTAAAATAATAATAATTTATACATAAAATGAAAAGGAGAAGTACAACAAGGCGACCTTATCGCTATAAAGCGATTTCTTCCAGGTAACCATATATTGAAAGAATAAATTACAAAAGGAGAAAGGGTGTGCGCCAGAAGTTATAACATGTAATTATAATTTATACAAAAAACACAAAAAGCAGCACTAAAACTAAACATTATAAAAATAAATTGCACAATAATATCATACGATGAATAAACGAAGAAGAAGAAGAAGAGAAAAAAAAAAACGAGAAGCATCAAAGGAAGATGGCTTGTAAATTGTAATTTGTGTTGATAAATAATTAAAATTAAATAACAAAATATATATTTAAGCATCTAAATAATGTTCTCTGAGGAGTCCCTTAAAAATGTTGAGACTCTTAGCTTCCTTAATACAATTTGGCAATGAGTTCCAAAGACTAACGGATGTAGCAGCAAAAGAGTTACTATAAAATTTAGTTTTTTGTTCGGGTACATTTAATTTATATACGAAACGTGTAGTTCTCAAATTGTTTTCAGATGAAAAAGTAAACATTTCTTTTAAGTAATCTGGAGTCCTAGGGTCAAAAAGAACATTATAAAGTAAATGCAATACATGTGTATTCCTGCGAAGGTGGATTGGAAGCCATTTGAGAGTTTTTCTATATTCAGAGACATGGTCAAACTTACGAAGGCCAAAGATGAATCTAATACAGAAGTTCATTATACGCTGAAGCCTGCCTAACTGATCCTCCGTTAAGTTGATATAACTCACATCAGCATAGTCAAGAATAGGAAGTAGTAAGGTTTGAACAAGCGCAGTTCTGGTGGGCATAGGTAAGAAATTTCTCAATCGCCTTAATGAAGCAGATGCACCATATATTTTCTTGCAAACAGTGTTAATTTGTTGAGACCAAGAAAGAGTATTATCAAAGATGACACCTAAATTTTTAACTGTATTGCTATACCTTATGTGAACTCCATCCAATATGATAGGGGAAATATTAACCCAATTCCTCATTTACTATAAAGACTGCATGGTTCGCGGGATATTGCTAATTAATATATAATTTAACATCTTTTTTTAAAATGGATTTCCGCAAAGTAACGCCTGATTCTATTAACTAACTTAACTGGAGATTGTGAAACAGGCCCTAAGTATACTAAGTATGCTATGTCATCATTTTTAGCTTTTTTCTGTCTACTATTGGAAATATGCATCTTTTAATGATCGCTAAGATACCCGTTTTACCATTACTCATAACCCTTTTTTTTTTTGATGACGCAGCGGAAATCCTTTTCGGACCCTACCCTGGCCTTGGGTAGGCGCGCTGGGGACTAGCATTGGGTGTACTACCTCATTAAAACCGCTACGTGAGCCTTCGGCCGCTAACTGAGGGTCCTGGATCTGCAGGCAACGGGAAACCCTCAGCGACAGACTGGTTCCGGCAAGATCCGATTCTCCACAATAGGGGGACTGTCCGGCTACCACTTGGCAACCATCACTCATATCCTAGAATAATCGATTGCATGGTATGAAGAGGCAAACGAGGAGTGACTAACCAACACCCAGACATGCGCTCAACCAGAGTTTATACAATTGCGTAGCTCACCTCTTCTTTATCCCCCAAAACCTCAGGAAACTCACAAGCCCTACGTAACGCGACAGAAAAGCTGTCACTTTAGTCCGGTATTACGCGAGCGAGAGCCACACGGTTGTGCCGGCTGCAAGCAATGGTACCAATACCTAGTTGATGAAGACAGACTCTTCGTATTTTCAAGCTTAACCTCCACTCTATAAACTGGGGGGTGGCTGATCTTTCGCCACTATATCTAATATCGTAAACACGTATATCTAATAGAAGCAAGCTTTTTTTTTTTCTTTAACGCCGGGAAATCCGCTAGGCATCCCGCGGGGGAGTGGGTCTCCCCAGGCGGGTATGTGGGACTCGCTATGCCCAAAAGCTGGTAAGTGGACGCAGCCCCACCCACTAAAACCCGGCGAGTGCCACCAATGCCGCCTTTGATGAGTGCCCCAGATTTACAAGCAACAGGGCACCTCGACGGCTATTCAGTCCCTCAGGGGAACGACGCCACCTCAACAGAGAGGTTGCCCCGCACCACAGAACAACCCCTTCCAACTTCGGGACAGTACAATGAGGCCAGGTTCCCGTCCTCGCCCCTTACCCCCTGCTCTTTTGCCCCCTCTTCTTACAAGAGGGGTATAAAGAGCCCCTTTATCTCAATTAGCTTCGCCCAAGGTGTTGGGCTACTGAGTCAACCTGGGCTACTGAGTCAAACTGGTCAACCTGGGCTACTGAGTCCCACCACCACTACAAGGCCTGAACCGTGGTGGGGTAGTAGAAGTAACCTACCCTTCATCTTTCCGATCATTTGGATTTTAATTTTTAATTAATATCCAACGAAATAAAGAGTAAAAACTTTTTGAGATTTTGAGTAATATAGTCACGTAATCCTGCTTTTGTCATCTCTTATTGCGATTGAATTTTCAATTGGATGGTGATTGATTGAAACGAATGCTTCGGATTGATTTTAAGTAGACCTAAAGAAAAAGCTTTAATAAATTGAACAACATTCGATACAAAAGATAAGCAATCTTATTTACACAGATTTTGCCAGATTACTGAATTCCTTTGTGGATCAATATGGCTTTATTTTAATTTACTTTGAATAAACATTTATTAATTAAATTTGTCAAGATGCCATGTTCAGCAGGACGGATAAAGGCTGATGATGATGATGATAGATGAATGTCCTGTTTTGTATTTTTTCACTATCTGGCCTGTACAATATTTATGTCCCCAAGTGCCGCATCGACACAGAGGTAAAGCCCAGAATTACCATGAACATGGGCCTAGTTCATTTAGAAGACGGGGCAAATAAACATGGATATAAAATACTAGACAAGCTACACGTACAGATTTAATATCACGGGACTAGATTGGCGTGATATGATTGTTGCTTGATATTTATTTATTTAATTGGTACTTAATATTTATTTATTACTCAATTATTAAAAAAATGGTTTTAATGATCTAAACACGAAATTATACTAATATTATTTGTACGCATATTTTCCTTAAATTAGAATGTTTCATTATCGTCTTAATTACTTGCCAACAAAATATTTTTTATTAAAATTGAATTTAAAATAAGATTTATACTGCTCTGATAAATATTTTAGGTAACATTACATTATGTTTATTATTTTCTGTGTATCCTATTGACAATATATTATTCAATTTTCAGAATGGTTTTTTTTTATCATATAACTAATTACTAAGGTACAGGAAATGTAATCAGGCAAAAATCAGGTGGGAATACGATCTCCGTGCAGTGACCGGTCCGTTCGGATGCGATCGGCACCGTTGGATTGATGTGCCAAGGGATCGGTAATCGTGGCGTTCATTGAGGGAGGCCTATAGGCCTATGTTCAGCTATGGACGGATAAAGACTGATTATTTATGATACAGATAAATTATTAATTTACTTAGGGCCTGTTTCACAATCTCCAGTTAAGTGCCTAATAGGCTATCGGCAACATATTTAACAGATACTTGACAGATACTCCATACTCTATCTGTCAAATATGTTGCTGACAGCCTATTCGGAACTTATCTGGAGATTGTGAAACAGGCCCTTAATAAAAATATATTTCATTTGTTTAAAACGATTCAGTAGTTAAAACTACGTACTATATAATTTAAAACCTTAAATCCTAACACATCCAGTGCACCTACAAATACTTTTATCTCCGCAAATGTGGTCGCCCTGCTTCCAGACATGTCCCAACGCCGTAATTACGAATGTACACCCCACTACCCGCAAATAGAAACGAACCGCACATTCGCATATGTAAATAGAGGGGATCACGGTCGAATTGCGGCCTGTTCGGTTACATTAATGGCAAAAATAATGAAAGTGTTATGCGTCTGACGCGTCTTGTCTTGTTCGTATTGTTAGGTCACATTGATGCGGCAAAAATAATAAAAAGTTATGCGCCTAATGTCTCTTACCCGGTCTAATGTATTTTGTACGATTATATGTGGCAAAAATAATGTAAAGTATTGTGCGTTTTAATATTATATACGTATTGTATTCTCTTGCTCTGTCTTGCTCATATTGTTTGGTCACATTGATGCGGCAAAAATAATTTAAAAAGAATATACCTCTCTATGCCTCTTACCCGGTCTTGCGTATATTGGTCGGTTACATGCTGCAAAAATAATGTATAGTGCGTTTGACACGTCATGCCCGGTGTTGCATAATACTATATTATTCGGTCATATGCGACATAAATATTAAAAGGTTATGCGACTAACGTTCTTGCTTGGTTTGCTTATTTGGGCAATTATTTTTGATTTATAATTAATAGTTATGCATAGATAGTCATAGGTACGCGTAATTATAATCATATCAATTAATAGGCATTAGGGCCTGTTTCACAACCTCCAGATAAGTTCCGGATAGGCTATTCACAAAATATTTGACAGAATGGAGTATCTGTCAAATATGTTGCGGGTAGCCTATCCGGAACTTATCTGAAGGTTGTGAAACAGGCCCTTAATGAAATTATTTTTTTCGCATATAATATTTTTCAGAGCAAACTTAGTCGACATCGAAAATGTCACCGTTAAATTTAAACGTAAATGACATTATATTTGTGTTACTTTTTCTTTGAATATTTTTAACAAAATTCTGATTTGATAACTTTCATTAAATTATTCATATTCATTTTCTTCTAATTGAGTTTCTTTATGGACTCATCAGTATTCTTTATCCAGACGCGAAATTCGTAAGATTTCAATATTAATGTGAGCATCGATATAAAATATATAGACGCAGAGTACGCATTACCCCGACAGTTAGTTTGCACCTGCGGGAACAAATAAATACAATTTTATATATCGAAAAATACAACAAACAGACTATCAATCGATTATTAATGCGAAAAGTCGCGGAAATTAAAGAAGACCAGTAATTATATAATGTGCAGTATTTATCAATCAAACGATAGACAACACTAAATTATTACTAATAATAATCACAAGTATTCAATGAACTGGACTTGAATCATCTGTCAAACTAATTTAATATTGATTTTAGTCTAATTTTAAGGGCTATTTCCTATTCGGTATGCCAATTTATTGGATATTATGTTTCTAACTTATTGTTAATACTATACATTAAACACTAGGTAATCCCGGCCTATATCTAGACCTAAAATTATTGTAATAATAACCTAAAAAAATATCATGTAACAAATGCAAAAAAAATTTGATCAACTAATTAATGCATACGGAGATTAGCACCTTCAAACAAAAATCTTTATTTTTCAATAATTATTGATATTTTACTAATACATTATTTGTTGGCCATAAAATAATAATAACTATGTGCATTAAATGCGGCATTCTTTTGGATCTATTATAATGAATCTAATCTTTGAATATAATTTCAATGTCTGTTTATCGTCATTCTGGAATTTATAAATGCACTGAAGATGTTTGTTATGAAAATATACAGATGGAGGTTGGGTCATATTTAATTATTTCTTCTTCATCATCACATTTAGGGATTTATCTGTTTACTGCAACTGACAAATATAAAATTCAAGTCAAGAAATAATCAAATCTGGACCTCTTTGAAGATGCCGAGCACGTACCCTACGTATTGGGTATTGTCGCTCACTAAATACAAGTACACGATAATTAAATATTAATCACCATCTTCATATCCAATACATTAATATATAACGAGGTATAGCGAATTATTTATTCAATCAACGCAAGCAGTAGGGCAGGGCTATTCTGTAAAAAAACTATTTCAATATCGAGCTTCACCTGAGTGATAGAGCTCACATTACGTCACTTCGAAAATGATCTTTATTGATATAGGTAGAGAGTCGAGTTTTAAAGAATACAAATCCGTCAAATTCGTCATATCACCGCGGATTCCGCTTTCGAGATTCGGAAACGACCTTACAGAATAGCCCTACAGCTCCGAGGTAACGCAAACAAAACAAAATGGCGAATGAACCGAGAGTTATGTTCTACGTCATTAATAAATGACTTCGGGCTACGGTAGCCTTCTAAGGGATCTTAGAACTACCTCGCACTCAATATGTCTATCTGCGGTCAAATTAATAGTAGTATGATATGACTAGAGATGGACGGAGGTTACAATCTTACGTATAAATTACTAGCTGTAGCTCGTAGCTTCGCCTGCATTAAATAAGGTTTTAGGGGATCTGAGTGGAGTGATATATATACTATGGCCTTATTCGATAAATGGGCTATCTAACACTGAAAGAATCATTCAAATCCGACTAACAGTCCCTGAGATTAGCGCGTTCAAACACACTAATGCTTCGGCTTTAAATATTAGTACTAGATTATAATAAAATATGACAATTTCCGAGGACAAAATGGCGTAAAAAATTATTATCATATTTTGAGAAAATCAGGCATATTATATGAGGAGCTTTACTTTTTATTTTCATTTATTCTGCACATCATCGTCACTATAAATCTTTATCAATTTGTCTGCTACTGATAAGAGTTTCTTTTTATGAACTTCTGCAACAGCCAATCTCCGCCGTTTGCAACCGACAAAAAATTATTAACACAGATTTATAAATAAAGACAGATGGAGCATGCCGAACACGCGAGTGACGCCACCAAAGCGAATACTAATTCAAAAGCGAATGCAATCTAATGGACGTTTGGAATACGACGCTATGTCAAGCACTTGCGAGCGCCTTTGAATTTGTATTCACTTCCGTGGCGTGTTCGGCATGCTCCATCTGTCTTTATTTATAAACTAACTGTTGCCTGCAGCTTGCGTTAACTAAGATTTACAACGAGATCTTAGTATGCAAAATAAGTAACTTTTCTGGTTGATTTTTTACATCTTGTGTTCGAAAAACCCAAATATCTTACCCTATTTTTTCCAGAATAAAATTTAACCTATGCTACTCGTGGATAATGTAGCTTTCGAATGGTGTAAGAACTTTCGAAATCGGTCCAGTACTTTTTGAGCCTATTCATTACAACAAAACAAACAAACAAAGTTTTCCTCTTTAAAATATTAGTGTAGATGTAGATGTAGAAGTGTAGATCTGTGTGTAATAATAATGCATTTTATTCCCTTGTCAGGTACCTATAGCAAAACTTTCATTAAACTTAGCTTTAATACCCCCATAAATATCTATTCCATCCATCTGCATATACTATAAATTTTAAACAATAGATTTGTTATGATAACGCCAACCCTAACACAAAGTTTACACGGCACAAGTATTTCATGTAACAGCGTAATAAAATCGGAACCATGCTGTACCACACAAAAATAGATGTTTTAAAGGGAAAACCGCATCCATAAAAGCACAAGCCATAAATAAAAATCATAACAAACATTGGGACAACCCTATCGAGAATCAGTCACGTGCGGGTTAAATGATCTGAAAACGGAAGCAATAAACCTCCATCATTTGTTGTCGTTTATCAATACCGACTATCTGATAATGTTCTAGGTAATAGTTTTTATTTATTTGTTGTTAGCAACATTTGTTTGTTGCTAAAGTCGCATAGAGTTTACATAAACAACATAACAGTAAACAACATTTTTGTTGCTAAACTTATTTGAGTTACAAGGTCTTCTTTAACTTTTCTTAGTGAAACGTTCACATAGCGTTTGATATTAGCTACATCCAATGTAGCAGGTGCCTGCTCTTCGCCCCCCTTGATGATTAAAAAAAAATACAAAAAATATACAAATATTTCAAATCAGAAAACAATGTGAGTATCGAACATAATATTATTATAATATTATTAAATAGCATTAGTAAGATACTAAATATATAGATATTTCGTATCCGGTTATGCGTGCGTAGCGTATCCGTGGGTTACAGTACACTGGGAGGAGGTCCCTGCTGCTTTATGGTTACAGTAGACTGTTGAGATAATGAATAATCACATATTATACTTTCTAGCAAAACGAATCTTGATATCGTAATCTCTTCGTTCGCAGCTGTGGACTCGCACCTTTATTTTATATTTAACTAATAAAAGAATCGCATGAGGGGTTTCGAGAATTCCCTCCTACATCGAAACTCACAAATATTACTTATTACTACTTTATTTATTACTTTCTTTTTATGTAAGAACAAATACATTTAAATATATAATATAATTTAAATACATTTATAATAATAGGTAAGATAATCTTTAGAATATTGTTTTGTGAGCGTTTGTTAATAATTTTCTTAAAGGAAAAATAGCATCGAACTGATATATTTATGATAAATAAAGGGCATTATAGAGGAGCCGAAAATTCAGTATTTCATCTTGTAAGCTGTAGAGTCATTACTTTTAATATTTCAAAACGTAAGAAGCCTGAAACCAACACAAAGAAAAGTAAATTACATATTCTAAACATATTCATAATAGGCTTCCATGTAATGGGGTTTATTTTCATTATGTAATTTTTTATTTGTATAAAATAATGTTCCCACATCTTGAATTACATACATTCAATTATGTATGGAAAATAAAGTTCTCTTATTGGTCAGATGGAGAATAGCGTCAACCCTTTGACGTGGTATCGGATTGCGGTCATGGATACTCGGTATCAATTAACCAAAATGGCCGCCGATGTAAGTTGTTAAGTAATTGGTATTAACATCGTACATATTGATTTCCACGCTTACCCAATATGCGTGGCAACATTGAAAAAAATAAGATGCATTCGGCCTTTGCTAACAATAAAACCTTTTGGACGTTTTGGAATTTCATTGAGTAGAACTTTTTAAGTTTTAAGATTTCTGTTGTTTCTTAATTTGTAAAAAATCCTTTTAAATATAGACGAAAACTTATTATAACGATTTAAAAAATGTGTTAAAAATGGCTAATTTAATTATTTATTAAATACATTTTTTTTTTTTATAGTATAGTTCAGTTTAATCCGCTATATTGTTGAGTATATTAAACTTAGATATTATGTACTCGTATATTAATATAGTACCTAAGGAGTGAAAATTAAATTAAAAATATAAAACAATAATGAGCTTAATATTATATTGTTACCCGTTGTTCCTAAAATAATAATAATATCATTCCCGATCTATTCCTCGAAATTAAGCGAGGAGGGAGTTCCGCCATAGTTTACCAATGCGCTTTTGGTAAACCTTCACACGCCTTTTAAGACCTTTTCATCTCATCTGACATACAGGTTGCCTGACTATTTTGTCAAGAACACGAAAAAATTTAAAAAGAAATCCATTCCAATTTACCATGTGTCTCATAAGAGCATCGTCTCTCAAGCGTTATAGATACATAAATTACAGTCTTACGAAGATATATCACTGACAATACATGTCTAGAATAAACCTAGACAAAAGCTATGAAGGCGCAATCTCCTGGGGTCTGAACAGCCAATGAGAGAAAGTCAAGGTCTGTAGTGTACTTTGTTTTAATAGTCCTACGCGAGATTAGTTTTTGAGTAGTGCTCCAAACAATGGTTCCTATTCGCTAAGGGAGGGGTCTAAAGAGCGCCATGTTTTAAATATACCTAACCCTTAGTTAAGGGCGATTGTTTCATACTTCAAATTATAATGAACTTTTATATAAGCCTGTCTAACCCTTAATTAATAATAAAACAATCGTTGGTCGGTGATTGAATTCAAAATTAGAAGTGCATTATTCTCCAAAATTAAAATTACACCACTTTTATAAATATTAGGATTACCCTAATAAATAAGATTTGTATTTATACACAATACCTACTTAAACTTTACTGTTTTATTGAAATCGAATTAATCTGTTAAAACATATAGAAATACATAGTAATTTATGTTAAGCGTAGTATAAATCATAGTTTAACTTATTAACATTGTCTAAAGTCGTAATAGTTTAAAAATTATAAATATTATAAACTTTTTTTTTTTAAATTGTATATTATATACCATAATGTAAAAAAGTATAAATAGCTTACTAAGATTATGAGTAAAACTGTTTAAGCGAAAAAACTAAATGGATTTTATATATTTTTGACCAACGTGCAGTTTTGTAATGTCACGTGTAATCCCAGGATTACCATGCGGAAGCAAAACTGTCGGCCTACGAAGCCTTGCTAAAAACCGCGTAGGGATTTTCGGGGATTTACCGCTTTTAAACTCTACATCGTCATGCAGGTTTAAGTACGATAACGTTGTTTTAGAAATTCTTAATTGTCTTTATTCAGTGGAATTTTAGTGACGTGACTAAATTTTACTGATTTCTGTAATTTTTATTGTTAGTTTTAAATTCCAGTGTTACAATAATTGTTAGTTGTAGTTGTAAATAAATAAATAAATGACAGTCAACTTTAAAAAGGTGCCTCTTGCGGTGTAACTTGCCAACAGTGAAATAATATTTAAAAACGGTCAAGTTGTTTCGGATATAATATTAGTATAGATAATATAATTTTTAGTCATGTATTTTCAAATAAATAATAATCTAAATTAAGCTAACTGTAAAAGATCATATAAAAAAATCTAAGCTCTCTAAGTAAACAACAATAATCGCTATCCAGCTAAAAGAGAGACATTACAAAAGAACACGAAAAACCGCCAGGAGTCTTCTTTTTGAAAATCGAACTTGTACATTAAAAAATGCTCTAAATACAACACAAAACCATTAACAAAATAATATATTAAAGACAGTGTACAATTATTTAAATAGGACAATAACCAAATTAACGGTTATGACATTGAATGAGAAGCAATAATTTGTATGCAAATAACAATCTTTCAAACTTGCAACTGCGTATGCCTTGGGCCGTTAAGAAATTACTATTACCTATATGCACACTAATTCGCCTGAATTTGCTTAATGCCCCGCAATTTATGGATTCGTATTGGGAATTTCGGTTTTTTAAGAAAAAACACGCGAACGCGTTTAAATAATCACGTATTGGCCTCACGCCAAGTAAAAATCCCACCTGACATACTATCGTGGTTTGGACTTCGGATAAAGTGGAACTAAATCCACAGATTTATTTCGTTCATATTAAATGAAACGACTTTAACTTTTTAATAGCATTTGTATAATATGTTTACTGTACTCTTATTGTCTGTTTCACAATCTCCATATAAGTGCCGAATAGACTATTCACAACATATTTGACAGATACTCCATACTCTATCTGTCAAATATGTTGTGAATAGCCTATTCGGCACTTATCTGGAGATTGTGAAACAGGCCCTTAAGATTTTATTATATTAAATGATCTCGTCATCGCCCATGGAAAATATGTCAATGTGATTATTTTTTCTTTTAAATAAGATTTAACAAACTTTAGAGGAATTATTATTCGTTTGTATATAAAATTGGCTTCTAAGATTATGGGCTAGTCAGGAGTACCTAGTGATGTAAGAATAGTTTTAAGTTATAATAACTGTAGTAAGTACTTCTTGATTCTCAAATGATGGAATATTATCGATCTGGATGTAACACAGTTTCTATTCACATCAATACTGGCCATCAGTTGTATTAAGTTTTGTCTAATTCCACACACTTCACTGCTCTTCGAATTTTACTCTAAATTCTAAGAACATGAACCGAACAAAACTTTTTGTTACCATCTTATACCAGATTCTGACCAATGTGTATTAATTATCCCAATAAACATTTCCCGTTTATTGATAAATACATAGCATTCTTTATTTAACACCCAAATGCCCGATTCCCTACTCCCCACCACTAAGAATGGCCTTGCAGGAAGGTACTGGCCCATTTATTTGGAGGATGACAGATTTTGACAAAACTTTCACTGTACATGATAAGCAATATAAGATAAGTTTAAATACTATGCTTTACGCAACCGCTTCAAAACAAATTTCAAAGCTCAAGTAATGATCTCAACGAAACAAATATCTCTGACAAAAACTTCAAAGCGCACATCGCGATTAGAATCTTTCTGTACGAGAATAAATTTGTCGTCAGCTGCCCGGTTGTTTGATCAGGAGATTAAAAAGTCGACAGAAGCAAGCAAATGGTGCATTTTGAAGTAAAAACTTTTTACAAAGATGCACCAGCGTCGCAAACACCAGATTAACATATTATACATTCTGAAATTTGATCTAGTTTGTTCACTAACATAAGGAATTTCCTGCGGTGTGACTATCTTTACATTCTTATCCTTGCACTGAATTTCTTTGCTAAAAGTTTTTATATTTTTGATTAACATGTAACGGAATCATAACTAAATGATCTTGTTTCATTCATATTTAATAGTTTTAGTCTTTATAGTTGCCTGAGTAAATGTTTTTCGCTTCCTTATCTTTCTACAACAGACCTCGGCATCACAATACTACCTTTCCTATCCAAAACTATATCTCACCGAGTACAGGATGAAAAATGTTATTAAGAATGGCTTGTGTGGATTTCAGAGACGATAGCAAATTTTGTGACATTTCAATCCCTTTTTTCATGATGCTTTATGAGTTATTTAATTTACTATAATCATTATAAAGAAGAAATTGATAGTTTGTAAATTTATTGAGACTTCCTCGAATCAAATCGCGGAAGTTCATGTTTTTATCAATATGTCTATACCAGAGCATGCAATATTCATATTTCTTAGTTTGTTTATACTCGTAACTAATTCAACCGTTTCTGTTTTTCTTGTCTCATTAATTCATCTCGTCTTACATTTTATAAGATTAGAAAATATGTTCTCCGCTCGTACCGAATCAACACGCACGCATAAAACCTATACAAATTGGCGTCCTAAATTCGAAAGTCAAGATCCCATAAGGTACCATTATCCGCATCCGTTCAGCGTCTAATAAGCAGAATTATAATACTGTATTAATTTACAAACGATACTGTACCGCATCAAAGGGGTCTGAATTAGCATGAGAGAGGTCGTTGAGGGATAATAAAGTGGTAGTAGTTGTCGACTAGTGCACCTTAGGGGCTAATTTAGCTTGGCTGGTAATTATTGTGAGTCTGCCCGGGGCAATACGGTAATGTTTTTTAGCCCACATCATATGATGAGCTTCTGAACATAAGATTTTCCATATAATTATGTAACATGATACGCTTTGCTTGTTTTCTTGAATATGGAAATTATATTTTTCTTACGCTTATATTTTATTTAGGCTTACACGTTTTATGGAAATGTCTTAATGTTGCGAAGAGAATATAAAATGTTTCCATTAGAAATTGGCCTGTATGACGGCTATAAAATAAAAATAAAGCTTTTTTATAATATAATAATAATAATATATATATGTGTATATATGTGTATTGGCGTCGATAGTCACCAAACTGTTTCGACTGCTCGTTGAGAATCGAACGTTGTCTTTCAGACCAGTTTGTGTGAAAGATAGAAAATTATTTTCTCTGATACGTCGAACAAATTACCCGGTGGAATACTTTATTTCACTTTTTATGATTTATATATTTGAAATGTTTTATAAAATTCTCGTGAACAGTGTTTGTTACCATACTCCTCAGAAACGGCAAAAATACACACAACCCATTCTTTTATTACCAAGTCATTTTTTTAACAGCAAGATTAGTATTTTTGGCAGAATAAAATCTGTTGAGATAGCTATTTTCTACCTAAATGTTAGTCAATTAAGAAAGCAAGTAGAACATGAAGGATTTATTCAATTTAAATCGAGATATCTTTAGAATGATGAGTAGACTCCATTAAAGCGATATAGCATTGATAATACGCGTCTTTGACTAACAATGGGGTGACAATAAATTTTCTTGCTTTGAGATAAGTTAATCTTTCAGACGTTTATCAGTATAACCGGAGTTAACCAGAGTTTTCTAAGACAAAGCCTATTGTTGGCTTAAATTTAAATTAGCATGTTAATAGCGAGGGTGGTCCAGTGGTGGACGAACTCGGCCTCTTACGCGAGGGGTTCCGGGTTCGATCCTGACCAGTCCGTGTGTGCCTTGAAAAAGGTTTTTCTAAATTTCTAAGTGCACACGAGACCATCGTTCGCTCACCGGTCAAGGAAAACATCGTGAGGAAACCTGCATGCCTGATTAGATTAAAAGTCTTTGAAGGTATGTGAAGTTCACCAATCCGCACTGGGCCAGCGCGGTGGACTATTGGCCCAATACCCTCCTCGCTTGATTTCGAGGAGGAGACCCGTGCCCAGCAGTGGGACATGTAAGGGTTGATACTTTTTTTTTTAAAAACTTTATTCTGAGTAGTTAGGTTCGATTTTCAGAAATTTTATAATTAATTTTTATATTTTTAAACAGTTCACGTATTGAGCGTGATAAATTCGTCAATATATAATAATAGTAGTCAATAAATTTAGACAATAAATAATAGTCAATAAATTTTTAGTATTGAGCGTGATAAATTCGTCAAAGGTTGTAATTACAGGTACGAGGAATAGAAATGAATTTGTAAAATATATTTTAATAAACATTTACGCGTTCATGGCTCGACACATACTTAATTATCCACCATACCAATGTTCTCACCATTCCCTTGCAATAATACAAAAAAATGCAATAAACTTATAACTTTTAGGTATTATAATGAAATAACTTTTACGAATTTTATCGCGGTAAAAATAAAAAAATAAAAACCGTAAAAGTTGTTTCATTATAATGAGTGAAATTCACATAAACTTAATTAGTAAAACGTTTAGGAAATTTATCGCGGTTTTCTAATTATGAATTTCACTCATTATAATGAAACAACTTTAACGGTTTTTAATTTTTTTCGTTAAAGATGCTTTCAGCAAATAGAAAAAAAATTCTCCCCCTTCTGTGAGGAAAAAGTAAACCGCAATGTCTACTTTTAAAAATGAATTGTAATATTTATTTCGAACCTATGGCACAGATACATAACGAAAATAATTTTATATATTTCCACGTCCATTGTGATAGTGATTTACATATTTCGTAAAAAGTCTGCCCTTGGTGGTAATGAAATCGATCTCTGCATATACTCGTAACATCCAGTCGCCTGACCGCTACCGGCAGGCTTTCCTACCAAAATACATGCAGGTAACATAATATTTTATACAGGTAAGCATTTGTACATTATATTGAGTTAAAACCGGTGGTTTGTTGGTGGCCACCTGAACGAACGCTTGTGCTGTGCTGCTATGTTCATGGGTACCATCCAAAGACAAGGGAGGTACTCAAATTGCTGGCATCGATATACCATCTCAGGTCTTAGGATATCAACACGTGAACTTCAACAACAACGACAACAATTGCCTGGGTTAGTTTCAAATTGTTTATATTCATAGATACTGACCACATAAGACAACTCAAACTAGTTGACTTAACATAAAAAAGGAAAATAATACTTTCATTTTTTTAGGAGTCTCTTAAATTGTTTGAATTTTTGCAATCTGTAGTAAAAATAACGAAATCTGTGACGCCATTTTGTGTATATAACATTAAATGAAATGTTGGGTTAAATTACACATTGTGCAAAAATATTTTGTAGCGTTGCATTTACTGTGATTTAAATGACCACACTTCGTTTACAGCTTTTGTCACATTCGTAAATAAATGGCAACAATTAAGTTTTATACATTAAGTGTCATACATCTAGGACTATTTTTTTACATTTTTTTTTTTACAATAAATTATGTATAATGGCGTGCTTCATATTTTTGCCAAATATTTACCATTTGTATACTGCTACTTTTAAATGTTTATTTTTATTATTATCATCATCATCATCATCAGCCATTATACGTCCACTGCTGGACATAGGCATCCCTTAACGAACGCCAAGACAAACGATCACCTGTCATTCGCATCCAACACGTGCCGGCTACTGCACGGATTTTTTTTAATAATAATAAATAGGTACAAAGTGCAGCAAAATTATAAAGTCTATACTAAACGGACCTACAATTCTTATGTGGATTGTAGGTTCATTCTGGGAAACGTAAGTAATAAAGCAGCAGCTATTTACATACAAAATTATCGCTTTATTTTGACGAGTGACGCACGAGTACTTTCAATCTATATCATCAGTTAACGATTCATATACTTGATAAAACAAAAGAGCCCATCGGGACTTGCTACAGAGCGTGAAATTGCCAAAAAAGTTCGTATCATTTCAAATAAACACATTGGAATTTTCCAGAAGATTTTTTGTAAATCAAGCATATATTCTCACCGGTAGAGGTGTGGCATACGGTCATTTTAAAATACACAAAATATATTTTAACTGATAGAGCATAATGTCTATAAAATAAGTCGTCTAAGTCATGGTCAGGTCACCCATGGCTAGTTTTTATTGTGTCATGCCCAGGCTAATATGCCTTACCTAGCTGTTTTGAAAAGGAAATGTGCCAGTTATTAAGTAGTGCATCTTTTCTTTAAAAGATATATCTCAATACTATAAAAAGACTAAAAAAGCTATAAGAAAAAGCTAAAAAAATTGACACGACGTTTTTATAGCATAGTCAAAGGTTTGACTACTATCGACGTCCGTCGTATCTTAACATCTAACCAGAGGTTATGCAGCAGCATTTTACACCGGTTTCATTTGAGTGAGGGGTACTGTAGGTTCCATAGTATGCAAACGATAAAATAAAATATGCAAATATAAACTAAAAATATAATAAATGCTGGTTGTTTATTTGGTAAATAGGATATGAAACGAAGACATTCTCCAGAGAAATAATGTTATTGATATCACGCGAACAATAATCTCGTTAGATTAACAATGAACTGGTTACACACTGTGAAGAAGGGGTGGCCAATGTGGCAATAAGTTTCAAGATGCTTTCTACACAAACATTTGGGTAGACGAAGTTTTCGTCGGCCACTGACAAGGTGGGAAGACGATATTAGTGCGGTGGCCAGTCAGTGTTGAATGCAGTTCAGAAGGGATCGATTGTCTTGGTTTTCATTGACTTATGTTCAGTAGCGGATGGACAAAGGCTGTTTATAATGACGGTATAAATATAATTACCCATAATTAGATATTTTTTAATTTACAGTAGTCGGGTAAAAATAAAATAGAGAACCATGCGAGTTAATCCATGATAAGCATATGTAATTAACTGTGACGATTTATATACATGATACAGGGGCCCATTGGGAGTGGCCACAGAGCGTGAAATTGCCAAAAAAAAACTTCGAACCCATCACGAATCAAATGACACTTTGAAATTGTAAAGCTAACTGAAGAACGAATCGAACTGGGAAACAATTAACAGGAACGGGCGATGCGAAAAATTGGAATAATCAACGCCATGTTGAATTTTTGCAAATTTAATAAATGTAATTTTTCAAAAGCACTCTGATTTAAGCACTTGTGTCCAGCGTTCACACTACAACAACATTGACCCACTAACGACCATTGTTCGCTGGAAACGAATATCAAATATTTTTTCAGTGATTTCGCGGGATGAAATAAAAATACTGACGCTCGATTTTTGGATGGTAAAAATGGAAATGATGGCATATAATTGGAAAGAATTAGAATAACATGAACCTACGCAAATATTAGCATAGGATCCAAAATATGCTGTTTTATTTGGATTCCATTCCATTCCACGAAATCAAAAACCACAAGTATTTACCATTGGTGTACCTTAAAATCTACAGTGATTTTACTCATGGAAAGATTTTTTTATTGGATAAAAGTAAAAGTTTGCGACAGCAAAATCTACGCAACTCAAGTGATACCTTGACATAAGACAAGATTTGAGTTTGATCTAAAACGTTTTAGTAGATTGATGGCCAGTTTCATTGTATATTTTACACACAAATTTTAATAATACCTTATTTTATAATGTGTTATCGTCGGCTACGTCGGAAACCAGGAAATTGAACATAGCTCTAGTCATTAATATTTTAACAACTGCCAATGCTTATAATTACAGTATATTCAATTTTAGACTTTACACTCCATTAATGAAGGTCGAATGGTTATTATTAGAACACTATCGAATGTAAAACTAAAACCACATTTTCGCCTCGCAACAATTTAATGGAGTTAAAATATTTTAAATTTGTTTTGGCGTTTAACTTCATCCAGAATATTAAAAATTGTGACGAGAGGTTAGCAACAGGTCCAATAGTGACAATTAAATAAATAACAATGACAACTTGTTTGAGCTAGTCGCATTAACTGCGACCACACGGATTTTAGCCTCAGATGTCATATCGCTAATCCTAGACTCAAGAATAAGTACGCAAAAATGTACTTTAACAGCAACCTTATATCGGAATCATAAAACCCAATTAGAACCGCCTGTGGAATACTATGGTCTCACCTAACATAATGAAAGCATGTATATACTAATCTTAATTAGTTATTAAGAATTTCATTATTAAAGAAAAATGTAGTCGACTCTTGTGTTATGTCCCACTGTTAGGCACGGAATATTTCCTCCTCGAAATCGCGGTCGAGGAATATATCCCAACACCTGGAATATAATTCACCGAAACGATAGTGCAATGCGAGTTTGATGAACTTCGCACACCATCAAAGACATATAATCTCGACAGGATTTTTTCTTTCACCAGTGAGCGAGCGATGGTCTCATTTCCATTCACTTTACCCAAGTCATGACCTAGGTCTTATGACTTGGGTAATTGGGGACTTCACAGTAAACTTCGGTTTTGGTTTGACAGACAGAGTGATTCACAGACGGATAGCCGATAATTTCATAAGGATTCCTTTTAGTTTGTTGGTTGGTTGGTTGAAAGTTTTGTCATTTTCAGTAATGGAACCCTGAAAAAACTGTTTCTTTCACCATGAAATTTACATTGACAAAAATTAAATAGCGCAATGAAATTCATGAAAGTTTCTCGAATATTCATAGCTATTAAGAGGCAATAAAAAGCTAATGGATTTTATTATTTATAAGACTCAAAGCATGGGTAGCTGTGCACAAACAAAGAGAGTTCTAGAGTCGTTTAACTATACTAAAGTCAACTAAAACTTGACCCAAGTTTAATTATAAACTGAACGATCGAGTTCTGAGAACTACCGCAAACTTGGGATGATGCCTTGATGACACAACCAACTTTTTCTCCATCGACCTCTTCGTATCAAATAACTTGAAGCTTGTATTATGTCGAGAGTAAAGTTTTGCAAGTATTCTTAAAACAATTTCAGTATGAATAGAAACTTTTAATATGCCTTTATTGATATGATTTTAGTATACTAAAAGCTTAGTCTCGAAATAACATTGATTTCTGAATAATGAGTTCTTTTAAGTTTTTGAAGTGAAACTTCTTTAGAATCGTTGTGATTTCAAGCCAGGTGCAACGAAAAAAACGACAGGTAAGAGACACAAATACAAAAGAGCGAGAGAACAAATGTCGGTATGTATGTATATTGCAGACTATTTAATACTTGCTTGTATTTGAGCATTTAACATGTGTTTCACTTCTATCGTGTGTGAATCGCACACATACCTTTTTTTGTTTGTTTCATTTTCTTATTATCTTGAAGTCGTCTTAATACTTTCCTTCTCAGCTCGGCAATTACATTTTGATGAAATAAACATAATATTATCATTGAAGATACAACACCTTGGGAATAAGACATTCATCAAAACGTAACCTGTTTGATGTTGATATTTTTTTTTCTATTATATACGTACGTAAATACAATCACACCCGAAACGCTCACTTCGTTTTGTTACAAGCCTCTGGTTTTATTGGCTTCTACGAACTGCGTCCCATGTTTTCACCCGCGTACTCCCATAATATAAGAACTGGAATTAAATATAGTCTATGTTTTATTCTGACGTATGAGCTATATTACAGTAAAGTTTCATCAAAATCCATTCGGTAGTATTTAAAAAAAAAGTATCAACCCTTATATGTCCCACTGCTGGGCACGGGTCTCCTTCCTCGAAATTAGGCGAGGAGGGTAATGGACCAATAGTCCACCGCGCTGGCCCAGTGCGGGTTGGTGAACTTCACATACCCTCAAAGACTTTTAATCTCATCAGGCATGCAGGTTTTCTCACGATGTTTTCCTTCACCGGTAAGCGAACGATGGTCTCGTGTGCACTTAGAAATTAGAAAAACCCATTTCAAGGCACACACGGACGGGTCAGGATCGAACCCGGAACCCTTCGCATAAGAGGCCGAGTCCGTCTACCACTGGACCACCGTCGCTCCTCGGTAGTATTTGCTTAAAACAATTTGGTAACAATATACCTACATATTTAAATATAATAATACTAGTTCCCGAACTAGTATTATTATATTGTGGGTGCTTACCACGTTTTTGTATTATTGAAGTCCTGATATTTCGGCAATGTTTTAATTGTCATGATCATAGGAAGACAGTCTTAATAAAACAGAAAACGCGGTAAGCACCCGAACTAATTAATATAATATATTGAAATATGAATAGTGATCGCGCTAGTTTAAAATAATATTATAATACATACATCTATGCCTTCTTACAAACTCTTGCCTTATTATATTAATATTAGTAGAATGTCTTCTTTAGTTAATAATTACAGTTCAAAAGTTAAGCGACGCCCTCTTAACTTTTAAGTTTGCGTCTCTAGGCGGGGTAATCTCCACCCGCTTCCGTTTGTCACCTTTTATTATTTTTATAATATATTTTTGTTAAATAGACAAATTTTTTCTCGTAATGGCGATTACCGGCTAGCATTGCCACTGCACAGCAACGAGCTTATCCGAGACTAGCCGATTTAACTCAAGAATAAGTAGATACCTAAGTACGCTTACAATTATAGAAAAGCTATTTCGCCGAAGAAATCAACAGCGACACTGCTTGTCATGGTCCCCATTTCCGAAACACAGCAAAGCTGTATTACAGGATAAAATTAATAAGTAGCTTAGTGGTACCCTTGCGCCTGGGCGCGGTGCACAATTTCTGTCGATTAGCATTATCATCATCAGCCTTTATCCGTCAACTGCTGAACCCTTGCCATTCGTATCCAATATCGAGATCGTCTTCCCACCTAGTCGATGTCCGACCAACACTTTGTCTACTTCCATTGATATTAAATAAAACATAACATAATATAAATTCGACAGTTGTTAAAATAAAGTCATTGTTCGTAAAAATAATCATTGTAATCATTTGTTAAACTTCTTCCATTGATTCATTCATCAATACATAAAAATTGATTACTAATTACCAAACAGTTAATTTACCCTCGCAATTAAATTCATAGCTGTGTAATTTAAATTCATTGGAATACAGTGATAATGAAATTATGCAACTATGACAATCGGAGCTGTATTAATTCTGAAATTTTAATTACATCTCGACTGCGCTTTACTACGATGTTTTATTGCATTAATATCAAACTATATTCCTATACAAAAAAACTTATTCATACCTTAGATTGAGGAGTAGAGACTGAGAAGAGACTAGCTCCTTTTTGCAATCACACTTAAAAGAATTTCCTACATATAGAATTAAAAAAAAGAGTTAATGTCTAAAATCAACAATTTTATTTTCATTGTATTTATTTTGAAATAGATTTTGCCTATTTCTCGATTATTTACCTAAAACTTATCTTATCTCTCTTACGTCATATAATTTAAAAAAAACAGTGTGATTACCGCGAAAAATTATTCCATTAACAAATAGGATTACATAAGTCGACAAGTCAATTTGTAGATTATTTAAAAATCACCAAATATAATTGAAATATACACGAGTTTTGAAAATTTCAAGTTTTTTAACCAAAATATTATTTTATCCTTCAAATAATTTCGTTGACATAGGTTGATCGTTCCGTCTGTGACAGATAGAAACATTTTTTAAACAGCCTCAAGCCGTACAGAGCAATTTACTTGAGTAAACAATCCCTATTTCGCTGTACCTCTTACGTTCTCTGTTACTCGAGTTATAGAACCGAGCTCTTAAATATATGCTAAAGCGCTCCAGGTATGGTTTAAATATTCAAATACAGAACACGAGAAGTTTTTTAAGATTTTATATTGAATTTAATGTGAGATTTTGATCTTACAATTAGATAAAAAAATGGTTTTTCGTTTCTCATATTCAGTTTGCGAATGTTATTTTCTCCAAGGATTTGAAAACATTCTTTCCATAAGAGTTCATTACAAATTTAAAAATTTTAGTTAATAGGATTCACAAGTCACATTATTGTAAATAGACTAATTTCAGCACTTATGTATTAAATTTTATACAAATAATATGCAGGTAAAAATGGTGGATCTATTTTTAGAGAGACTCGCCAAAAACTAAAAAACATAGCTTTAGCTCTGGGCTATCTTTTGTAGCTGTTCGTATTATGAAAAGTGTGACTTTCATGTTGTATCAAAAAAAATTAAGTATGGATTTACTCCTTCGTGTTCAAAGCTTAAAATGCAGTCGACCTAAATCCAACACAATAGCTCCGATGTTTTTGGGAACACAATACGTCACCCCGCTCCGGGTGCAGTTTGTACAGGTGCCAGCGAGTTTTTAAGAGAATTTCGTTAGAATTTTCTAGAAACATTTTCATAAGAAAATTTGTAAGGACTTTATTAAAAAATATTATGTTCCCACAAAATTTTGTCACATCTTTCGAAATGAATTTTGAAACTTATTTATGTTTATTTCAATGTGACGGAGAAGTTTTTTCTTCAAATATTCAGAACAGAATATTCCTAGTTTTTAGACTACAAATAATTGACATAACAAAAAATGAAAGGTTTTTCGTCTAATATTTATTATACGTTGATGAATAATAATATTATATACTTACGGAGAAGGAAATCACTACATATTTATTTGATGTTTGTCTTTTCTTGTCCATTTAATATATAAGGCAAGATATTTTTAAATTCCTAACCAATTCCTATACATTTGGTCCATTGACATAACAACATACTTACAAAATATAAGTAAAAGTAAAAACATACAAGTTTTATATTATAATGCATTAGTTTAAGAAAAATATAAGCACTACATCTAAGTCTTCTACTAATCTAACTTTTAAACTTCTAATTTTCACTAATCTAAGTTTAGTCTTACAAAATGTAAATGTAAACAGTAGGGAGAGTATTTTATATATTTTGATCTAGTCTACGTACAAACATACTAATTTTGAAATAGTCAAAGTTTTACAAAACACACATAAAATTTACACAATCGTTGTTTGAACGTAATTCGTGAGTAATTAAAGTTGTGCCTAAATAAATAGACATCGGTTTTGTAACGAGTTCAACTAATTAAGTTCGGGGAGTAAACAGTTTAGTAGAAACTAAACGACATTAATAGAATACACTCTGGGAATTCGTATATTCCATTTGGCAAACATGTATATAAGAACAGCTTCAGTTCAAATTAATATATTTCGGTTAAATACAAATACAAACTTAAGAGTAACTAATCAATTTTAATTTATGAGACAGTTTATTAGTAATTATAAAAATTAAGCCATGGACTATGAGGAAAAATAAAGTTCCAATTATCTACGATGAAGTTCTATCTACAACGAGCGTACTCATTTACATGCATTATTTATTTCAAACGGTAAATATTGAACATAATTTACAAATCGGTTCCGCCAAAAATACTCCCAATACTTTTATTTATATTTTTATTTTTTAACAAACTTTTATCCTTATAAAAATCACGTCTAAGTAATTGGTGTTTGTAGATAAAATTTTATTTGGATAGATAAAATGTGTAAGCAATCCAATAAAGTAAATTAATAAGACACTTGAAGAACCACACGCTCATATAATGCAGGGAAAAACTACAAAATCAAAGGATCAGTAACTACATGGTTTGGCTACTAATTATTTTTCATTTGAGTAAAGCTATACGCTTTGCAGACTGGAGAGGTACGGGGTTGTGAGGACTCTCAAACAGGAGGGCCGGTCGTTTGGTCGTCAAAGTACTGCCGGACGTACGAACTTGAGTGTTCCATCCAACGTGGGCAAAAAAAAATGTTTTATAAAAAAAAATATTTACAATAAATGTGTGTAGTTTGAATTACCTCTTTGGTTTAATTTCATCATAGAATTAGTACAGTTTTATCTAATGACTCTCTGTCTGTGACAAAACGTAATCAAACTTTACGTTTTGTTATAATATTATGTAACTGTAGTTAATTTTATTGTGAAGAAAAATCATCATTTTAAAGCGGTGACTTAACTCTCGTTTAGTGGAGGAACTACATTTCCTGCGTTCCATATTTTTTAGCTTAGCTTAATGTACCTACTAACATCAAAGCGTCTTTAATGCATATAATAAGCATGAACGGTTATCACTTCTTCTTATTTAGTAAAAAAATGTTCCCAAAATGACAATTTCCTGTGAACAAAGTAAAGGTTTTTTTTTTATTTATTTTACAATTCTTAATCAAGAGACCATTTAAAACTACACAATGCGCCCGCATACTCGCAAGTATCAAAAATAAGGTTAAGTTTTACATCCGCAACGTTACGCCCGTGTTTACACAAGTGTAAGCACTAAGTTTAAATATACACTTTAATTAATGTAACATTTTATCAAACTCTCCAGCAAAAAATTATGGGACTACTTACATAGTTAATACTAATTAGTAAGAATAGGTGAATATTTTTACTAGTTAAACCTTAGTAATATCTTTCTTTGCATTTATAATAGAAAAATTTGGTCATCAACAGATGTCTGATACATGTCTATATTAATGTTAAAATTCATAATCAATAAAAAAATATAAAGTCTATAGAAAAAGTTAAAATGAAAAACTAAATATGGTATGTTTGCGCATGCACATAAGTCAAGAGGGATATGACAGTGGTGCGGCACTTACTCCTAAGGCTCACTAGTCGCCAGTAGTTGCTATTTCGCATTAAAATTACACACTTTATTTTCTGGAATGATCTCGAAATTTGAAAAATTCTAACATAATTTGACCCTAAAATTGTATTGACAAGTGAGCATGCCATTTACACGACTATCCTATTACGCAGGGCTAATATCTAAGATAATAGATCGCACCATCCATCACCCTTCGGTAATTGCATGTCTATTAACACGTGGGGGCCTGGTATCTACAATGATTATGGTACGTACCGTCAATGCATCCCTTACGTATTGCGACAGCTGTAGTCATAAGCGGATAATGGTTTCAAATGGTAGTGATCTTTAGATGTAAGTGTTTTTACTGCTTATGTTAATTGAGAAGTCAAATGTATATACGAGCTTTATGGTATGCGGTCAGTCGTATTTTCGACAGAATAAACGAGGCAAGTCATTCTTGTCTATCCTTAGATGTAAGAAAGTAAGTCTCAGGGAGAATAATTACTAGGAATCATCAATCAATCAAATCAATTCTGATTCCAAAGTGTTGGAGCTTCCAATTAATATATTGATTGATATTAAACCTCCAACTTCCGACTTCGTTCCTACTTCATTGGACACTGTGGTCACAGGTTCGAATCCCGCAAGGTGCAGATAATATGCATTATGTATAGATGTGTACAGAGATGATGTAAATGCGAGTGGCAAGGGATCGGTCGTCTTGGCATACGTTGAGGGAGACCTATATGATGATAATGATAAAGAAGGTGAAGTGATGAATCAAGCAGTTTTAATATTAAGGCACGATAAAAAATAAGAATATTTAAGAATAGGTTTTGTTGGTAACGTATTTAAGCTTTCACTGTGCTAGAAATAAAGAAAATTAAACAATAAACAATAGAAATGCAAGTCCAGTGGAGCAGTGCGGTCTCTGGGAGTACTTACATAATCTTTTGTAATTAAGGACTTGTTCCTGTAAGCAAAACTAACAGAACATAAAATGTTATTTGCTTTTTGTCTGCGCTAGTTTTAACATGATATTATTTATTTGTACTCATTTTAGCATAAAAGGCTTGGAATAGGACAGCAAAGCACCTGCATAACCTTTGGTTGTCTTTAAGCTTCGATAGTATTCATAAGCCTTCGAATTCTCGGTTGCCTCTTTATGACAAAAAAAAGGGAATAAATAAAAAAGATGTGCCAGATCTCTCATCCTACCGTTTAGGAATCCAGATGAAACAAATTACACTTTTAATTAATTTACCGACTTTATTTTCCAAATTTTATCATCATAACTCATGAAGGTCCTTTGTTTAGTGGTAAATTAAATTTTGTACTTACTGGAATAAAAGTCGTTTATCTTCTCCCCAATATTACGGGGTGTAAACTAATCGGTAAATTAAGTAATTACTTCGCCTGGTGGAAATCAATGTGTAGAAAATTTAATTTGTCCGCCAGACAGAGGTGGATTTAAAACATTTTTCCCCGGGGAAATGGAAATTTACGGTTATGATCGTGATCCCGATTATACCTGGATACTGAATTCATTTACGATTATCATTAATAAAGAAAGGTATGTAGTTATTTATAATATACCTAGTTGACCGAGCATTTGCTCGGTTTTCTTTTAATTTTGTTTTAGTTACCCTTTTCTTTTAACTAGCCTAGATGCTGTCCCACTGCTGGGCAAAGGCCTCCCCCAAGCTCTTCCACGTATCACGTTCCTGAGCCACCGCAGGCCAGTCTGCTTGGTACGCATCTAGATCGTCGCGCCATCTTTTTCGTGGCCGACCTCGGTGACGTTGTCCATCTTCTGGCACCCTAAATGTGGTTTACACTTATAGATATAAATATGATAAAGTTTTTCTCCCAAAAGAAGGAACTTGAAAAAAAAAGAAAAAAAAAACAGACTGGAGACATAAACCAGGCTCTTTTGGAATAGTAGGTAGTAACTGCCTAATTTTCCAACTGTATTTGACAGCGAACTTTTTAAGTTTATATTCTAATGATATTGTAGTGGTTTATCATTGCATGATAACACGGTTAAAACGACATTATCTAAAAATGCATCCTAGCCAGATCGATTTATCGCCTACGAAACCTGTGCATACTAAATTACTGTGCATTCTAAATGTTTCAAATTTTCTATCAACGGGGAGACTGATTCCCCGTGATATGTCTACACCGCGGCTTACGGAAAAGCTAAGTACGTGTGTTAGGCTGCGTTTCCACCGGAGATGAGCTAAGCTGCGTTGCGAGTAATGTGTCTTTAAGAACCAATAGAAACGCTTCATTTGCCTGACCACGTTCAGCGCGACGTCTCTATTGGTTCTTGTAAAACACATTTCTCGCAACGCAGCTTAGCTCATCTCCGGTGGGAACGCAGCCTTACGCTTCGCTTTGCAAGAAAATGTGTGTGATTGTCATATTTGTGTTCACTCCAACTTAAGGACACGATAGTGCGTAGCCTCCATGCGTCGTGGTGGAGACACGTCTTAAAAAAGTTGATCATGTTGAGTTGAATTGAGTTATTCATCCGACGATGGTGCGGCATGGCCACAGAATCAAACCCGATGAAGTCACACTCCACGGCTGGTAGGGGGCAACCTTGCATCCCTCTTCATTTAATGGTGAAGTCGTTAGCCAACCGGCTCGCTCCCCGAAAAAAAACATGTTGAGTTAATGTCGTTAGATTTATATATAAGTCAAATATATTATGTACTACTATTTATTTTGAGGTTTATAATCATATATTTGATACATTAATAGCATACATACATTAATGGTTAAGGTTTACTTTTCACTTAGATATGTAGATTTTACAATATTCAATAAAACCTACCGTTAATCGCAAAACTGAAATTTTAATTAAATAAAATTAATTACATATGTAAATATCATATTATATATCTATAACCATGTTATATAGCCTTTCATCTATTTAATTAAAAAAAACACATGTAAAACAAAACTCAATTAACATATAACATCAACCTTTTATTGACGTTCGACGAGTGTACAATAAAAAAAAAGTGTCACTAAAAATTTCATTAAGCAGAGACAACAGAGACAACGATCCTTTGTCCTATATATTGACTGAGATTGATTGTCAGTCGGCATGTGCTAAACGAGTTGCAGGACAAAATAAAAGCAAATGTTCGCAACCCCTGTCAACATCCGTCACGAACACGAATCGTTTTATTGAACTCAGCTACCATATTAACTTTAGATGACGAGACAGTTTATTTACTTCAAAATCGTTAATATGGATAATTATACAAGACGCTAAAACGTAAAAAGAAGTTCATATATTTATATACTAGCTGTTACCCGCAGCTTCGCCCGCGTGAACTTAGGTTTACGGATTTATCATGTCTGATGATGATCATTTTCTATTTTAATAATTACTAAGTTTTTGTATTAAAATGAATATATGTCATCTTGAACAAAGACTTATATCCCTTCGCAGATTTTCTGTAGGCATATTTAGGATATATAATACTATTATTATATATTCCACCATACGTTGATCATATTATTACGTCTACCAGAGTTGATACACTACGGCCTTAGACACCAGACAACCGCCCGCGCCCGTTCGTATCACAGCAACACGATTTATTTTCATTTGCATTATTTTGATTTTGTCATATCTCCTAAAGTATTAATTTAATTTGCATGATGTAAAGGGAAAAAATAATCTTCATAAAATGCACACGCCAATTAACTGATTTAAAATGATAAGGATTCATACCGTATTTGTGTAAATAACTTTCAAATTATCACGTTATAATTGCCCATTTTTTTAAGTATTAAATTGATATAGTATGATATCCCTAAGAGATAGACATATGCCATCGCGGACTTTTTTGTAGACCTATTTAAGATACACAATTCCACAATACATTATTTTGTTATATCTCAAAGGGTTTAGGCAGCGTTTTCGTTGAAAACTCCCAAGCGGCCTACTTCAACAATTATTGTTATATCTTAGCCAATGTATATAAAAACTTAATAAATTATTTACATAAACCTTCCTATTGAATTGTCCTATCTATTAAAAAAAACCGCATCAAAATCCGTTGCATAGTTTTAAAGATTTAAGCGTACAAAGGGATATAGGGACAGAAAAAGCGACTTTGTTTTATAATATGTAGTGATTATAGGGCTAAGTAAGGTAAGATCTCCGTGTTCAGCAGACGTGGAATTATTTAGAATTTTGACTTTGTCGAAAGCCTATACACGACCGGATTTGACAAAGTCGAGGCTAAACCGTGTTGGTTGCGAGTGGATCGGTCGTGTTGGCGTTCATTGTGACGGATCTATATTTAGCAGTGGCCAATGATGATGATGATTATGATGATAAAACTAGTACAAATATTAAACAAATTTGATTTAAAATTTAAATGCAGTAGTATTTTGTTTTTTATACACAAATAGATTTTTTTGAATTATGTAACGTTTGTAGCGAAAGGACACGTTTATCTCCCTATACAACTTGGGCCAAGAGATGTACTTCAGGTACAAAAATTGATTTTGGAAGGAAAAAATGCATTGTTTTATGAAAAAATACATTGGATTTTTTACTGCATTTGTACCACCTAAAATTAACAATATAGCGTAGCATTGCGTTTCGTTTATTATTAAATCTCTATTTACTCTGTCTGATCTGATGAATGACTATTTTATTTTAAAATCTTTTTTTATTAGTAATGTTTTGAAAAGAAAGTAAAAACCTATACGTAGAGTCATCGCCACTTTTGAAGTCCTGCGACTAATGCCCGAACTAAATTTGACAATATTGACATCTTGACGTCTGTCTGGAGTAAGAAGTTGTGATATTTTAAATTGTTTTACGTGAAATATGGAGCATATAATATAAAGTGAGGTGTAAAAAGTGAAGGCCGTATAATGATCATTAAACTGAAATAATTTTGTGAATTAGAAAGTAAAAATAAACAACAATTAACCCCGTTAAATAATATGTTTATAAATGTCACTGACATGACGGGTAAATTTTAGAGATGCCAGAGTCACTTATTTTTGCCTAATTTATGGTTAAAATATTATCATTAACTCTATACCTACATTTAACTTATGATATTTTATATGAATATAAATACCAGGTAAAAGAATTAAATCCTTGCTCAGAGGAATTATATTTTCAGGTGTTTCTGTAAAAAAGGTCGAATAACAAAAGAAGTAACAATGGCAGCAATTACTTCTGAGAAATTCGTCACTCCTGGCAAAAGCCGAACACATCCGAAGAAGCTTGTTTTAGATGAATTCTAATCGGTTATACGTAAAAAATACGAACGAAATATTTACAAAAAATGTTTTATTTTACTAAAACCTGGCAGGGAGATTTTTATTTTGCTGCTATAATTATTTTTGCCATTATTATCATCATCAGTCTTTATCAATCCACTACTGACCATAGGCCCTATAATTATTTAATTTTTTTATTGTACTAGACTTGGTGGAAATTCATTACACTATAAATTGGCAACATTGAGTTATGAGACCGCAGCGCCGCGTCTATCGGACTTCTAAAGTGGCGAGGACTATAATACATAACGCCTAGCAATGACATGTGTCATGTTGACGAGTGACAACGACTTCATTATTAATCTTACTATAACTTCATTTTGATTCGTTTATGCGGTTTATACAAAAACTGAAATAATTGACAGATGTCATAAACAATACAGAATAATGACTAGGCATTTATGTGGAATTTCGGTAGGAACTGTTGCATTTTAATATTTTTTTGCTAGCTAACTATGAGTATTCTAAAAATAATTGAGACACCATTGGTTTTAGTTTAATGTAAGAATTTTATTCCAATATTTTGTACCTCGGTACATCGTTTGGGCCAAAACTGAAGACCTCCTTTTCTAATTACCAGGACAGCAAAATTTAATGAACCATAAATAGTCCGATTACCTTTTTGACGTAGCATTGTGTTCTTATCTACAATTTAACTTATAAAGAATGGTGCTTTCGTAACAATACACGTATACATAAACTACGATAGAGCCCTAGAGAATACCATAACGAAATCTAGAGATATTTACTTAAAATGATATCATTAGAATCTTACTTGTAAGATAACAAGCATTGTTGAAAGTCTCCTGAGCTACCGACCCTTTCTCACTTTGATAAGTCACCCGTGAAGATTGCTTAGATCCCCAGCGACTAGCCCTTAGAAACAGCGCTATCGTTAAGATAGGATTAATTGAGGAAATACCGTAGATAACGACAAAGTTATAACTCGACCTTTGTCGCTATCGCTGTTTCGCGAAATTTTAACAGCGGTTTTTATTAATTGGCCCGTAAATCGTTGCGAACAAAATGAATCATTATTTAAATCCATCTTGTTAGGGATACCTAATGAAATAATAATTTCGAATATGGCGCATATTATAATATATTCAGGTATATAGTAAGTAACTAATAGCACAGCTAATAGTCTGAAATGTTTATTTTAATATTATATTCAACATGTAGGTATATAATTAGCCACTTTCTTCGATTTCACATGCCTTACATTAGAAAAGAGGTACATACTTTTATTCTCAAAATAAAATTGGTATAAAGTATCAACCCTTATATGTCCCACTGCTGGGCACGGGTCTCCTTCCTCGAAATCAAGCGAGGAGGGTAATGGGCCAATAGTCCACCGCGCTGGCCCAGTGCGGATTGGTGAACTTCACATACCTTCAAAGACTTTCAATCTCATCAGGTATGCAGGTTTCCTCACGATGTTTTCCTTCACCGGTGAGCGAACGATGGTCTCGTGTGCACTTAGAAATTTAGAAAAACCCATTTCAAGGCACACACGGACGGGTCAGGATCGAACCCGGAACCCCTCGCGTAAGAGGCCGAGTCCGTCCACCACTGGACCACCGTCGCTCTAAAATTGGTATAAAAAACGCAAAAGTCATGTGAAGAATGTTATTTGGTGTTTGAAAAAGTAAAAAAACAAGCCTTCAGATATCTTATTATATTTAAATAAAATTTGTTATTATATATTTATTTTAATTCTAAAAAAGAAAAATGCCCCTTGAATGATAGTTCTTTTTTAATGACAATATTATTAAAATGTCTTGTTTTCGTTCAGTATTTAGAAATATCCTCTTTAACGCCCACAGTCAGGGTAAGAAAAAGTATAGTTATTCATAATCAAAATTATTATTATTTAAATTAATTATGTATGCACTTCATAAGATACCTAATAAGTAATTTTATTAAAATTATTAATTTAATTATATAAATATTAAAATTATTATATTTTGATTTTTTTAAATATAATAAGTGCCGTGGCCGGTCATCGGTCATCTTGGCGTTCATTGAGGGAGTCCTAAGTTTAGCTTTGGGCGGATAAAGGCTGATGATGATGATGATGATAAAAAAATAAAAGTAATAAATCACAAAATTTTAGATCGTGCATAAAAATAAGGTATCATTTTAATAGTATTATAAAACACCCAGGATGCAATAATAAAGTCGTACCATTATACTTGTTTATACATTCCGCGATGTCTCAAAGTTTATAATTGATGGAGGGAACCCCCGCGTTAAAATGTTTATTTACACAAACATCATAACGTCTTTATTGTAATAACGTTTCCTGTTTCGAATTGGGCTGGAGTTAAACTTAAAGTCTGACATTAATGATAGTGAAAGTTGTGGTGGTAATTATATGACGTACATACAGGAATAACCTTAAAAAAATGACGTTCACCTAGGACTAGTTTATGCAACACATTTATGATTTACATAGGTAACTAGGATGGTATGTAAGAAGGTTAGTAGCGATCTTAGTGACTGAATAATGTTCATTCTATTATAATTTTTTTACTGAAGTTTTACTTTTTTTACATTAATAACTGAAGCCATTTCGCCGTAGAAATAAATATAAAGTTTGTTAACCAAAAACAAAGTTGTAGTTTTTTGACTAGTTTGCTTAGAACTAGAAAAACACGCTTTGATAGTAAAGAAAAATAAAACATGAATAATATATTTTATAACAATTAAATGGATTAACAAAAAAAAGACATTATTGTAAAAAAAAATCTCAAGAAATATTTAACGCTATAAGAGTTACTAGCCCAACAGATAGGAGCACCACAAAAAAGGCTTTACAAAAATAAAGTACGGATAGCTCCAGTAGATTCAATAGGACGTCTTATCTGTGTCAATATCGGCGCCGGTCAAATGCTGAAAGATTTAGCCGATGGTGCGAATTTAGACCCGTGTGCCCGTATAGGGACAACAAAAGCCCAAAAACATGAAAATATTTGTTTGACTTTGACCTTTACCCAAACATAGACATATTTTATACATGATGTTTTTTTCTGATTAGATTTTAGGCTTAGAAATAATGATTTTTCCCAACCCTTACACTGAAATGTATATGTTACATTTCTTTATACAAGTTCAAATGCTAAGCCGGAAATTAACCGTATTCTTTATTTTTCAATTAATTTTTTTAATATAATATAAGATTTTTTATTATTATTTATTTTAGGTCGCTTTTTAACAGCTAAGGTCATTAGCGATTTCAATATTTTCATTAATATATTTTTGTATGTACATATTTATCGTTTTCATAAGGTAGGTAGTCTGTTTAAAGCCATTTTTAGTAAAACTAAATTATTTTATGTTACTGGGTAAAATTATTGTTGCACACCATTTCCATGAAGTGGACCTGACCGTGTTAGATGCGAATGTCAAGTAATATTATGTTCAGCAATGGAGGGGATGATGATGATGGAATATAACTAAAAAAAATATGTAATTTATATCAACATTTTATTCCGTCAACTGCTAGATATAGTTCTTTTGTTCCATCAACTGATAGAACAACAACAAATTCTTCTACAATTAACGCAAAGACAACGCGGCCTCGTCGCTCGTATACGTAATCCATAGAATGAATGTAAACCGAATACTGTACTACCTATGCCTAAATAGTGATTCTCTTGCAAACTATTTTTTTTTTTTACCTTCGTATATTATGTACAAGGTAGGATGGGGTTGACATATCGTTATAGACAAAAATCCAAAAAGTCCTTAAAAGTCAATGAAGAAGAAAGATGGAAGAAAAATAATACGGGACATATTTTCTTTACAGAATCTAATGTTAGTAATAAAATAGTTATTTTAATGGCACTACAAGGATTTGAAATATTAAATTGTGTAATAACTCCCTAGAACTTTAGTCAAAATAATGTAAGCGAAAATCTAGCAAAATGTGCATATTAATTCATGTAAATCGAATACAACAGCTGCGAAGAGTTTGGTTGCTTTTGATACATAATCTAAGCGCATATTAAATAGCGTTCAACGCTATCACTTTATAGGCCATGAAACGAGGAGACATAAAACTTATTTCATTTTTTTCGCCATATTACACTTTTCATAGCTTTATTGCCTACGTGTGTTGACTCGTTAAAATCTGTACATGATAGTCTTTTTTGTTCTATAAGGGTATTGACATTATTATTTATTCCATTTTTAAATCTGGCAGAACTTAAAATGCTGGCCTTGTATTGTCTGTTGTATTGTACACACGTGTTTTATAACCAATTCGGTCTAATAAAACTGTAAAAAAGTCAAGTATCAACCATTTTATTATATGCTGTGCAGGGCTACCTGGATCGTCTTACATTTTCCTTCATCGGTGAGTGAGCGATTGTACTATGTTCTGGCATGTGTCATATCAGAATTTATAAAAATCCATTTCAAGGCACCAAGGAGATCAGAAACGAACTCCGACCACCGTCGCTAATATTGCCTATGTATTCTTTGTAGCCCAATTAGTCTATCAAGCTATTTTTAATAACAAGTTACTTAATTACTTCAAATTACTTCCGACATAAATATTCTTAGTATTTTATAACTTTCCAAGTCAGAAGGCAAGTTTTGAACTTTAGACATTCCTTCGTCGAAGCGTAACATCGGCGTTCGATAAAATCTTATTGTTATCATATAATAGACGTTATTATCACGATAATAATGATCATCATCACTAAAAGCAAATAAGTCTAATCGGCATGGGCTTGGGTCTCTTTAGTAAGATGTCCGAGTGCGACCATCTGCGGTGCCTTGAAATGGATTTTTCTAAATTTTCATTTGGACAGTGGACATGAAAGTGAAGGAAAACATTCAGGAAATCTGTATCTCTGATGAGATTATTAAGTCTTTGAAGGTGTTGTTCACCGATCCGCATCGATCAAGTAGAGAATTGAAAAAAAAATGGTGGGCCTGTCTATCTAAATAACATGAAAAAAAAGAAGTCAATCGTAGGTACTATAAATGCGAAAGTTTACAAGAATGTATGAATGTATATTAAATATACATATTTTTTTGTACTCTTTCACAGATGAGATGCGATAGAGCAACAATGGTCCAGTGTGTATGGACTCGGCCTCTGTGGGAGATTTTCAGGGTTCGATCCGGACCCTTCGTGTGCCTAAAAATGAGTGTTTCTAAATTTCTAAGTGCACGATAAACACGACACCATCGCTCACTCACCGGTGAAAGAAAACATCCTGAGGAAACCTGCATGCCCGATGAGATTGAAAGTCTTTGAATGTATGTGAAGTTCACCAGGCCGCATTGGGCCAGCGCGGTGAACTATGGCCCATTACCCTCATCGTCTGATTTCGAGGAGGAAACCCGTGTCCAGTAGTGGGACATGATATTATATGAGTTGTTACTTTACTTTTTTTACTCTTTCATACAAAAACTACTGAATTGATTTTTATTAAACTTTAGAATAATATCCCTTAAGCGTTAAATAGTTGATTTTTATTTTATCCTTCTACTCCCACGGGAATGTGAATCACGCGTGTAGCGCTGCTAGTTGGTACTATGTCAGGAACCTTTCTTAGTTTCTCAATCACGCATGATGCCTTTTACTACTACCACCACATGTCACAGCAGCATCCCGACTTATTTGATGATGCAGGGAATGCATCATCATGCGGAATTAATGTATCTATGTAGACTCTTAAAAGCTATATGGATCTTGCACTTTGGAGTGCATTGCCGCGAGCGCCTCCAGCCGTTTTTTGAGGGTCCTCAAGCATTATCTTGCCTATCTTACAAACAAACAGAAAAACTTGCCGTGGCTAAAATAATATAACTACTCAGTCGTAGAGTAATGAAAATCAGTTCTCATTTGTTTTTGATGAATCTGCAAATGTAATGACAAGCCTGAATTTAATTTAGCACAATTGTACTGCAGTTTAAAATAATACACTGTTATTTACATCGCATTCATTGCAAACGAGAGTTCTGCGTTTAGTAAAATTCTATTCAGTCTGACGAGAATTTGCATGGCTGATTGCCGTCCGCTGCTCAATCAAGGATATTTAACAAAATTAACTAATTGAGTGAACGTTCTGTCCCTTGCGCTAACTTGCGCTAAATTTACTCAACAACAGAATTACGTGTATCGAGAAAATGTAATAAGCCATAATGAAGCGATTTTGTGGTAGCTTTAATTGTGTTTATCTTAACTTGGGTCAATAAAAATTAGGTTTTCGTCGGTTAATTTGATTCAACGTAAATAAATAAAGATTCCCTTATTGTGACGAGATTTTTTGTAGAATTTCTGGAAATAAAAGTTATTAACTTTTATTTCCAGATACTCGAAAAATGGATTTACATTTTATTTCGGTTGTTTTTTTTTATTCAGTGCATACTTCGTTATCGTTATTCATTTATAGCAGAAGTCACGCACGGACCCTAAATTATTTGAGGTATTTAGGAAAAAAACCTCATCGTTTTATTTGCACATATCTCGTATCCATTGTTATATTAATAGTATTCATGTCGATATAATCTCCATTCCAGAATTTTTGGATTTTTTACACAATTTTTATTACGTCTTTATTTATGAGAAAATTTTCTATTATCATATCTTAGCGACGCTGGTCCAGTGGTGGACGGACTCGGCCTCATATGCGAGGGCTTCCGGGTTCGATCCTGACCCATCCATGTGTGCCTTGAAATGGGTTTTTCTAAATTTCTAAGTGCACACGAGACCATCGTTCGCTCATTCACCGGTGAAGGAAAACATCATGAGGAAACCTGCATGCCTGATGAGATTGAAAGTCTTTGAAGGTATGTGAAGTTCACCAACCCGCACTGGGCCAGCGCGGTGGACTATTGGCCCATTACCCTCCTCGTCTGATTTCGAGGACGGAGACCCGTGCAGATCAGTGGGACATATAAGGGTTGATACTTTACTTTTTTTATATCTTAGGAATTTTTCTTTTATTATTAACCTATGTATGTATCAAGACCGTAATGTATTTTATGTAAGTCATTAAGTTTCTGGAAGCTTCCTTATCCAATGACGATTATTGTCGAGTAGGACAGTTATTCCACCTTATCTAATAATAACTTAAGCAGTGAAAGAGATACGCTTGTACCGTGTTATCATTAACCTGTTTGTCTTCAGTGAAATAGCTCTACTATTAGCAGAAAAGGGATTAATGGCGCAGATACTTAACATCTTACGTCTGAGAAAATTACAATCACTTGCTTAAATCCTCTGAATATAGTAGAGCTGCTTAATTTAATAGTCATCAAAGATTAGCTGTTCTTTTTTTAAAATGATCTTAGCTAGTACGCTGAGTACTGCCCTAACTTTATCTGTCTATAGATGGAGCCACGAGGCCCAAACCTTAGCTTAGTTGTGTTATGTAGAATACAATATAAGACACGTGTGGGAGATCTGTCTTACCTTTGATATAATGATTAACAGTTTGTTTGTATACATATTTCTGAAGAAAATTTGTGTGCAGGCGCAGTATGACATCTTTTTTATAATCAGAGATAAAAAGTTAGATTTTACCAAATTGTCCTCTGTTTATGTTTAAAGTATTACTTTTTTTATATTAAAGTAAAAAAGAAACATCACTAAAAACAATTTTATCGATATCGATTTATCTCAAAATATTGTATGATCACAGAACAAGTTCAGACGTATTCGCTATAACCGATAATAATTCCTTTATCAAGACCACGGATCATGTCCGCTTATCCCTTACAATGTAGTCGCCATTATTGATTGAGCTCTGATGACAGGCCCCTTTTTGTTGGACCTCACTTGACCCAAAGCACAAAAAGAGGAATCGCAGACACAGCCCTTTGTCGAGCGAAAGATTTATTCCCTCAATGAATAATTGTAATGCTGAAAGATAATTTTTCGGGAAACTGGTTAAACGAGTATTATAGGAGAGGTTTGGCAATAAAGTAAGATTTATTTGTTATTAACCAGCCGTGGCTTTGCGATTTAGTTTACGTAGCGATTTTTCATTTTGATTTGGGGCAAATATGGTTTCAAACTTTTATGTTTATTTATATGATTGTTCTTCTTTTTAGGCCATTTTTACTTTAGAACCATGATCGGAATAATGATCTTGTAATGAGGTCATGACCTAACATTCTTAAACCCAATGATATGTCTTCTTCCAGACCGTCTTTTCATTATGTGTTCAAGATATTGTAATTTGCATGATTCTGATCATCATAATCATTTACGGTTATATTTAAATGTATATAATATATGTACCCACTATTTACATCCAAATGATCATAAATTTATGAAAAAGATACTGGAATCTGATAGCAGTTTGTCAGACTGACGAGCGTCCACTTACCAGATGTGCAGCAGCAGATGAGAAACTTACAAGCTAGCCCATCAGTACAGATGTAAGCTTTAAGCTGTAAAAGAGTAAAACTTCGAAAAAAGGAAGGAAGAAGGAATGAGTACCCATAATTTTTATTCCTTATTTAATAAGAGATTTTTGTACATAAATTGTAAATATCAATCCTATTGTGTCTTGTTCTAATTACACACACATATTATTATATTATGTGCTGTTTATTACCTGTAATATGTATATGGCTGAAAGTGTTACCATGTACAATAATTACACGAAAATGGCTTCCAATTTCATGTAAATAGACAAACAGAATAATTATTGGATTGCAAAATTCAATCATTTCCGAATATATATAATAAATATCTTTATATCTATATTAATTTTTATTTCAATCCGTAAATAAAATTAAATACAACATTTTTGTATATTTACTTAAAAAAATACTTTTTAAATAAAGTTAATTAACTTAGGAAATAACTAAATAACTTAATTTAGGAAAATCTTATCCTTAGTCAACATAATATAGAATCTAACAAATAATTAATATTTTTCCTCAAAAAAATAAATTTTCATACGTTTTTTTGTGTGATTCTTGCCTTTGTACTTTATGTCATTCCAATATCAAAAACAACTCGTTGTACATTTTCCAGTTTGCAAATTATCTCTGCAATCCAATCTGGAATCCCAATAAAGGCAGTGAGTGATAGGTCTATGTTTTACACTTGTTTCACATCCTGTAATGTAAATCAGAATGCTTAGATATTTAGTGCCTCTATAGTGGACAAGACAGTTGCTAGTAATCAAAATGTTTATTTCTATACTGTTTTCTAATCTTTAGGCGGATACCACTTATTATAATGAAACAACTTTTACAGAGTTATTTCATGATATTACTCTTTTTGATTTAATGTTTGTTGGAAAGACATAATATATCAGTTTTTTTTTTCTTTAACGTCGGGAAATGCGCTTAGGCATCCCGCGGGGGCGTGGGTCTCCCCAGGCGGGTATGTGGAAGTCGCTGCGCCCTAACGCTGGCAAGTGCACGCAGGTCTACCTACTAAAACCCGGCGAGTGCCACCAACAGCCACTTGGTGAGGTGCCCCGGATCTACAAGTCAGTCCTCTCGACGGCTAGTCAGTTCCTCAGCTGACCGACGCTACCCCACAGAGGGGTTGCCCCGCGCCAGAGAACAACCCCTCCCAACGTTGGGACGGTACCCGGACAGAGGTTCCCGTCTCGCATCTTGCTCTTTTGCCTCCTCTTTTTATAAGGGGGATATATAGAGCCTCTTCGGCTCAATTCTCAAAAGAAAATCACGCTTCGTCCAAGGTGCTTCACCCTAAGCTACTGAGCCCCACCACCACGAAAAGGTTTGAATCATGGTGGGGAATGTATCAGTTACTTTGTTTCATGGATATTTGACAGTCGTTACGGGTCGTCAGAAGCCCGTCGAAGGTTGTGGAGGTCAGATAAGCAGCCGTAATAAAATACTAGTATTAAGCTGAATACAAGTACTTAAAAATTGACCTGAAAGCCAATCTAGGCAGTTCTAAATTCAGTTATATAAGCAATGATGAGGTCAGACATATAGGTATGAAGTGTGTGCCTAAGCGAGAACCACTTAAGCATTATGCAGTATTGTAAGCCATTGAGCTGTAGATATCAAGCATCTAAGCAAACATAATTTGTAGGCGGATGGGATAACTATAATTATAGTGGGAAACGCTACGTCAATCAAGAATATATTTTACGTAATTTAAAAAAAATGCATATTTGTAAGCAATTAATATTGTTGAAAGCAAAAGTAATTAAATAATATTATGAACTTTAAACAAAATTCAACCATAGCGGTATTGAGACCTAATTATATTAAAATAAAGTAAAAAATCAGTTCACAAACAGTAAGATTTAAAGCGGATATTTTATTATAATATTTCAATAAAGTCTCTTTTAGTATCTTTTAAGCAGTTTGTAGATGCTGAAAGTATGCTCCTCGCAACAAAAGTAAAAAATGATATTTTCTTTAAACAGTTTTAAACTTTAATAATACATTAAAATCACGCAGCACATGTAGAAGATCCTCTATAGATGAAATCCTTTTATTTGCTTCACTAAACATTTAATTTGTTTTCGTTTTGCGCGCCCGGCGTCACAACATTCCGTGCATCGCTATGTTCAATGGTGTTTCGATTCATTCACTTGTATTCTACTAATGAATGTTTCAAAATAAATTAAGTTTTTTTCTGTTTAGAAATACTCGTAGGAATTATAGAACAATCTCTGTGTGGTGGATTATCTTAGTTGGATGTATATCGAGGGAGAAGTCTTAACTTCCACTGTAACTGGCGAAGGTGCCAGGTGGTACAGGTGATCGTTATAAACATAAACTAGTGTACATGCATCGTGCCCAGGAAACTTATTAATTGTATTGCTAATCCTGAAATATAAAGTGTCATGTCTTGGTAGGTAAGATAAGTAATTACACTGCCTGTCCTCTGCCTGCCTTCTTTCTGAAACATTGGAAAGCTGTTTAACGACAGTAACGGGCAGGATAGCGGTACCCCAGCGGCAGTCAGGTGCGCAGCACAACGCATTCTTATGACACATCAAAGACTTTTATCGATACTGACGGTGATTATTTTAAATCTACTTATGTATCTATTCCATTCACAAATGATATTGTATGTATCAGTAAATAATTATCAGTTTGATTTGAAATGGTAGTAGTTTCAATTTAAGTTTAAAGATCAAAAATATTTAATACACAACAAGTACTAATATGTTGGACATGTTTTTTTAATTATACTTTTAAGGTTTTGACCAACAAAGTAACAAAATCCTGAGTTTTCCCTCTGAGAGATGCTGGTTTTTTAATGTAATTAGTCTGGTAATTTATATAAAACTAACGATGTATAAGTATTCCATACGAAGACCCTCTTATCACAGAATCACATAACTTTGGCGCAGCCCTAAAGACATAATTTAAACGCTTGCTAAGCACTCGTCAAAGCAAACCTACTGAATGGGAATAATGGAGAATACTCGACGGGCCATACTGGAAATGCTTATTTCTGTTTTTATATTTCATTATTGGCCCTCTCATCTCATATTGCACTCCATTCGGATTCATAGAGGCCGCTATAAAAGATTGAAACGTGAGAGGGGCATTTCAAAAGAGTAATTGCAACTGCACTTTTTTTTAATTCAATTCCTGTCGGCTTTGGTAAAGTTGGAATGCACTTCATTGATATCGCTATAAAGTAATGAGTTTTTTTTTTCAATTGTTCGTAAGCTTATTTTAATATACATAAGTTCTGTTATCCCCGACACTAGATTCATAAAACCTATTAATTTACTTTTGCAAAGGCTAAAGCGTAAAGCGGATAATATTATATGTATTTTTTTTAAACCTATTATTTTGGATTTTACAAATGCACACAGATCCACACAATAGTACACGCCTAACTTACATCTACTGCTACTGATTTTTCTGTGTTGGAAGCGAGTTGCAAGGGATCGGTCGTTTTGGGGTTTATTGAAAGAGGCCTACATACAGCAGTGGTCGGCCAAAGCTTGACGATGATGATGATGATGATATTCAAAATGACAATATTTCAAGTTAAAATATTTGCTGGGGTAAATTTTGGAACAATCGAGACGAAAGTTGTAAGTTGTAAGAAGTTCCAGATTTCAAAAATAATAATATTACAAAACCAAGTAAATCAAAAGTCAACCGTCATAATATTATGTGCTTAGTAGGTGCTCTTTGATTTTTTTTTTAATTTTTCAATAGCACATAGATAATACGTCTTGTTCGTTTTGAATTTCTCAAAGTAATTTCTGAGTCAAACGCATACTCTGCCATGTATCAATAGAACCACACGATCTTGTTTTCTAATGTATTTTTACTTATTCTAATGAAAGCAATCGCGGTCACGGGTCACCCCTGTTCCCCACGTGACCATCGTTGCTGTTAAATATTCCGAAACGTCGAGCATGTGATATGATCACTCAACATCGATCATGACTGGTATACATGAATAAGGTTTTACAATTAAGAATGTATTATTTTCTTCAATTAACACTTTCATTAATGTTACACTTTCAAAGAAAAAACAACGAACGATTAATGGTCAAGTAAAATTAATTATTAAAGGCTACGTTAATTTTTATTTAAAATAATATACAAAAGTAATTGAAACATAACAAGCTACTTTGAGTGTAACTTTCGGTGAGAGTGTTTTTATAAGAAGGAAAATGAGCAATTATACGACGTCGGAGTCTGACTAATGAAATTTATAGTATGCTATTTGGACAAAAAATTCATTGAGACGTTTATTTAATTTTTTCAGGCACATATGAAACTTAGAAAAAATTCAAGACTTACAATACTGGTAAAGTTGTCGCGTGGGGGTGGTAGGTGCCCCCAGCGAGCACGATAGGAAGGGGGGTTCGGACAAGTCTCACCTTATCTCGAGCCAGAAACTTTCTTTGGCTGGCCCACGTTCCGACAGCGTATTGCGTAGGGGTAATAAGGGAGGAATCACTGGCCTGACTGGACTCCTGGCGATGGTAGGTTGGCTGCAGCTTGGGTCTTCACGCTGCGCGTTCGGTTCAGCCGGCCGGCTGTTAGGTCTTCTATACTTGGATACTTAGTCTATCCGAACTGTGCTCCGCGAACTCCCAGCGGAATTCAATAAAATTAGACGAGGGTTAGCCTCGACTTCCGCCAGCCACGAAGTCAGGACAAGAAAAGGCCAAGAGGTCGGTTAGAAGTGACAGCAAATCAAAAGGTGCCTAATCACAGCTTGTCTATCGTTCCATAAACAATATAGTTCTATAGTCAATTGTCAAACGGACTTTATAACTAATTAAGTTTTAATTTAGTTTATTTGTAATTTTGTTTAGGGATTAGATTAAATTATTATATCTATTATTATTGATTACAAGAGGTAAATTAATTTTATTTGAAAAAAGGAAAGTAGAAACGGTTATTGAGTTTTAGAGAGGTCGCTAGTGAGCCAATAGAGTATGTCAATAGTTGACACTAGTTAACGATAGATGGCGCTTATACCATTAGTATGGTTACTTAAACATAATATCTATTGCTGAATTTTTAATTTAAACCTAAAATCATGTAACGAGCTAGCGCAACGTTACAAAGTATCAATCCTTTTATGTTCCACTACTAGGCACAGGTCCTCGAAATCAAGCAAAGGGGGTGTTGGGCCATAGTTCACCCATGCGCTGACTTAATACGGTTTTCTGAGCTTCACACTTCATAAAAGGCTTTATATCTTACAAGCAGCATCTTGCGTATTTCCCATCCCCGTGGGAGTACGGGGATAAATTGTAGCCTAAGTGTTATTCTGATATGTAAGCTATATCATTGTAAAGTCTTAATAAAATCCATTCAGTATTCAGTATTTTTTACGTGAATGAGTAACAAACATCCATACTTACAAACTTTCGCATTTATAATATTAGTAGGATCAGGCATGTAGGTTTTTTCACGATGTTTTCTCGGTTAGCGAGCAATGGTCTCGAGTTCAGGTGCAATTGCAAAATTGCACCTGAAGTCAGGATCAAATCCGGACTTCTCACTCAAGAGACTGAATCCATAACCATCAAAAGAGAGACAATCGTCGCTCTTAATGATATTAATACCAAATTTATTAAACACAATACAATAAGAGATTTGATAAAAATAATCTGCTAAATTTTGGGCTCTGCTTTAAATCTGCTGAGCCTTACATACAATATTTTCATAAATTTAATGTTCTTTTACTTATAATGTAATGTTAGTAAAGTAAATTTCTAACAGTGTTATTTTTTGGATAACAGGGAGCTAGTATTTTGTTTTAATATTTTTTATACTTTAAAGTCACATTAAGTAATATTATTTCATGTTTATTTATTTATACAGTAATAAAATAACATTTCCCTCATCATAAATTATTTCAAAAAAATCAAAACACACCTATAAATAGAACAAAAATAAAAAACCAACAGCCGCTCCACAGATTTTCCTGCTTCACAACACCATACCATCAGGACTAGGATTCAGACGCTTGGAAAATTATCCTCAAATACAATTAAAGTTTAACGTAATTTATTTAAATTTTAATCCTCGCCGTATCTTCGATGAAACATTTGGACCCTTAGCGGCATTAATATTAATTTACGAACTTAGAGCAAGATATTATCGGGCTTGAACTTGATACAAATATTGGAACAGGTAAAATCCACACAAATAAGTTCAGGTGTAAATCTTAAATGTATTTTGGTTTGTTGTACAAACTATATACCAAAATGATGTGTATTTAAGTCTATGTATGTATAACTTATGAATTATGTTTTAAGATAGTGAGTTGAAAATTCGATCATATTTATATGAGTAATACTTTCGTCGCTCGCTCTGTACATCTTTTCATTCCTTTATTTTTATTAAACTGTTATGAAGTAAGTAAGCCTTAACAGAGGCCAGTACTAGTAGGTAAGTCTAGGATCTTTAACGATAAAACCAAAAACATCTGATCCCAAAATACCTACAGTTATTCAATTTTAGTATTCAAATTTCGAAATTTGTAATTTATTATTCACCAATAATTGTTGTTTGTACAAACCATAGCATTTGATCCAGCTTAAAAACTGAGTTTGAATTTTAGACTAATGGTGATTGGAACACTGCTGAAATAACATGTAGTCTAAAATAGTCCAAACGCAGTAAGCTACCATTGAATATTTAATTCTAAAAAGTGATTGCGTCAGATTAAACATTTTTTTCCGAATGAATGAACCTACCCCAGGCTTTGCTTATTGAAACGAAAACCAAGTGATTTTAGGGATTTGGAGGGAGTAAAATAATAAAACTCACTCTTATACCATATACTCGTACATCAGTATTTCATATTCGTGCTGGCAATTGCTGACATTACAGGTATTTTGTATAAGTGTTTCTAAATATGATCTGAAATAAAAGTTTTATTTTTAATCCAATTAATTTAAAAGAAGGAATAAACTATTATGGTTTTCTTTTTTGAAAACGGAAACAATTCTGTAAGACGTAATTCTCTTTTAAGTTGCTTCGAATTTTAAACTCCTGGAATCGTTTTTTTTTTTTTCTATTATGATTCATATAAAACTTTTATCTTAATTTGAAGAATAAAATTAGCAAATTATGTACATTCCCTTATTATTTGGTTTTGCTTCGTGTAGGAAAACTTAAACACGGTTTTTATATCCATTTATTACGGTACTATCAATCGTCGTTTTTAAACTTTCAAACAAGGTAGGTAAATTATTCTTTGTCGAAAATATTTTGTCTGTGGAATCTACACCTTGTCACTTATTCTAATAATGTTGATATTCAAAAGTTGGGGAACTCGTGGCATAGTAATACTTAGATAACAGACGTGCGGGTCGTTCATCAGGTTGATCTACGCTCGTGGTCGGTCCATGGATGGGTGAGCATCTTTGCATACAGAGATTCACCCGGTCCGGTCGGTTGGTCCCAGTTGTCATTCTTGAATCTATGACAGTTGTTTCGAGCCGTCAGAAGACAGAAAGTCTGACAACTAGTCTAAGTACGAGGTACCTACCGTATGATCTAGCTGTGACAGTCAGATATGCAGTCGCTCCATTTAAAATATACAGGTATTCTGCAGCTTCATACGGTGAGACTGGAAGCCGACCCCAAATATAATTTGGTAGGTAGGTAAAAGTCAAGGCAGAAGAAGCTGAACAACAGCTACATAAAAACAAAAATTAAAGCAATGTCCTCCTAGTTTTACAACTTTGAACATTTTGTATGGCATTTTTTAAAATATTTTTGAACAAGCGTAATAGATCAGATTACAGTACACTGTGAGTTAAAACATGTCGCTGTTGTTACTCTCGAAAAGATACTTACGTTAGTAGACTGTACTCTTGAGACTCACTTTAAGAAATTTATGGTTCCTGATAGTCGTAGTGAAAAATAGGTACTCTTTTTAAAGTTTACTTTAAATTTATTTTTTTAACTTAAAAAAGAATATGTGGTTCTTAAGTTGAATAGCAACATTTTTTAAAAGTTTAAAATAAATGGCAAATAATTAGGACGAGACTGGCTGGGATTTTGAAGCACACCTGTCTAATGAGGCTTGTGTACCTGCATCTCTGTTTTTGACTATAAAATAATATTATAACTTTGTGCCAGGCTTATGAAGGAAGGAAGGAATTTCTTATTCCATCCATTATCTTAGTTTTAATACTGTTACCCCCATGGTTTGTGTGTAATTTCCTACTGAGTAATAATAATATCTATTCATTTCAGACTGTCATACATAATGAGATGAGATGGGCACAGATGTTGAGTCACCATCACCCACAATGTTATACCATGTAGACGTTATCTGCTTGAAAAGATTAGTTCCACTTAGTCTGATTCGCCGGTTCTTGGAACCGGTGGTAGATACAATTGACGTTCAAAAACATACTTTGGTGGTAATATTTTTAATGAAAAAAATTGGTTGTAATTCCAACACGGACCAGTCACAGCACTGATATTTTCCTCCCTTCCTGAATGTCTACCTATAACACATTTAAGAGAAATAAAATAAATAATTTCTAAGATGTGATAAATAAATTTGTACGTTAAATTTCTGTCAGAGTAAATGATGAATTACAAATTGTTAGGGGAGAATATATTATTAACGCATCCATCATTTAACATCTCTAATAAGAAGTGGGATAGTTCACTTTATTTGTGAAAGTGCACGTAATGCACTGCCAATAATGAATAGTTCTACGCAGAATAAATGTATTATATCCCCATACCACTGGTAATGTATGGAATATTTTCCTGGGCTAGTGGCAGTCAAAATCAAAAATAAAAATCATTTTGACGTGACAACGTCCAGTAACTCGATATTACGGGCAGCATGCACAAAAAAGATGACGTCATGTAGCGTTCCGAAAGCGAGAGCGCGGCACGAACGAGAGAGGGATATGATCGGCTCAGTTCGGTTTGTGCTATGCATGAACATGGCATGTAATGTATGACGCTGTCACGTCAAACTACCGTCCGTAAACCGACTTTACAGACAACAATTTTTTATTCCGAAATTGGACATTATATAATAATAATGTAACATAATTACTTTTAAACATAATTCTATTTTATAGGCTTTTATAGCAGCGTTAGTGAAGAATTTCATTAGGATGACATTGTTGAAACTTCAATATTCTTGTGAGATAACGAGCGTGGCTGAGATTGTTCCAACTCGGGGCCACTTTGACTTGCGGCCCGTGAACATCGCAAACATTCTCATTAAAGTCCAGAAAACACCAATATTTGTACGTAATTGAAAATAAAATCCACAGCAGCTAGCTTAGTTGGAAATAGCTTTAGGATTTAACACTGGTTTTCGCTTTATTTCTTTCTCTGCTTATTTTTCCTATGCTTTTGTCATTATTGAAATGTTTTATGAAGAATTATTTATCTTTACATTTTGCGTAAAATTAAACATAGTACATTATATTATATACGATCCTCATTATTAATGTGATTTCAGGAGTATATATCCATTATATGTAATATGGAAACCCACGCCTAAAGTCTCATATTCATATACATAATATATATTTATGAAAATGATTATATTATTATGTGCGTTTGTATAGAAGAGAAAGCAAACGAACACTAGTCTGAACAAGTGGTAAGTTATCATTATCATAATATTATATTCGAACCTAATCTATATCACCTGAAATGCACAGGATCGGGTTTTAAGTTGCCTTTTTTTTCCAAAAAATAATTTCATAAAATTGTAATATTAATTTAAATCCATGGTAGTCACGTTGATGTACAAAAGATATAAAAGTTGTCACTATAGTGTACCATATAGGAATGTAAATAATGTTGGTACTGGATTGTCCAGAAGACCAATATTGGAAAAGCACTCGACTATGCGCTAACGATGCGGGCCTAATGAACTTGAAATCCTGCGTTTCAATTTTGTATAATGGACACCGACATGGAACTATGAATGGCGCAGATAAGATAATCTAAACAATCCTAGTTAGATTTTTACTATTTTAGATTGAGGGCCTGTTTCACAATCTCCAGATGAGTTCCGAATAGGCTATCGGCAACTCATTTGACAGATAGAGTATGGAGTGTCTGTCAAATATGTTGCCGATATGTTGCCGATAGCCTATTCGGAACTTATCTGGAGATTGTGAAACAGGCCCTAAATATACTGTTTTATTGGTGAATATTTTATTTATTTATTTCAAGCCACAAACGGTTACAATAATTATATTATCTTAAAGTAGATTTGACATATTAAACAGAAACCAGTGACGTGTCAACTAAAAATATAAAACAAAACAATAATTAAACATTTTGAAGGAAAATTCTTTATAATTCTTATGTTATTAATAACTTATATTCAGTGCGGTGTAGCTTGGTGCGGCTGACACATGCCAATATGACGTTGACATACATGATTAGAGATGTGACGTTTTGCTATTTATTTTTATCGCTAACGATACTCGCAGCGTAAGTATAGTTCTTATTAATAGTAGTGTGTGTTAGTGTGAGTATTCTGTTGTGCAGTGTATCTAGGTGTATAAACTTTTCAATGTATATATTTAGGGGCTACTTAATAGTAGCTTTGAACTTATATTAAATAACCAAAATAAAGTTTATATTTTTTTCGTGACGACTTTTTTAACGATAATGATATATTCTGTTGCTTCATTAATATAATGATAGACTTTTTACAATAATAATTGAACTACGCCCAATATGCATTTTTTATTATAAAGAACATCGACTTTCCATCCTAGTATAGTACGTCCCATCACTAAGCACGTCTATGGTTTTACGTTATACGCATAGGACTTTGCTTAATTTTTCTTTTCATTTGATTTTATTTGGAGACTATCACATTCTGGTTGGGTTTGATTTAATTTACCACAGTAATTGGCGATCTACTATTTTACGAATAAGGTATTAATAAAATACTTAATTATATTTTTTTAATTGCGACGGCTTGCAAGAGTAAAACGTAACGTTACTGGAACTGTCACCCGCACCATGCTACACCGAAATAGGTATAGAACTGTTATACAATATGTAATATATTATAGTATTGTATGATGATATACGAAGGCATAATTCTTATAAAACCATTTAATCGCGCCTTATTTATATTTACAACAACGGGAATAGTTGGATAAAAGTTGTTTCATTATAATGAGCGAATTTCGCGAAATGAAATTAAATGTAAATAGGATAATAATACTTCATTTAATTAATTATGCAAATTTGCATCACGGAAAACATTTTAGAAACCATTTTTTTTTAAATTCATTAAAAAGGAACTGTTTTGTATTCTTTGATCAACGAAAATGTATTACGTACGTGTGAAAATGCACAGCAGTGCGTACCGGGCCTTAGTATAACGTTAGCACATTTTCCATCGCTAGCCTAGATGGAATTCTAACCCGATTATATATTTTTTAAATTATTTTTATGAACAAACAAACAGTATTATTATTACAATATTTACATCCTAATAATAATAATGTAATCGTATGCATAGATTACAGTGTGTTGCTAACTTTTAAGTACGTCCTATCTTAAGGCTCCATACGTAAGAGCGCATTTTACAGAGCGTTAAAAAAGCGTGTAAATGGACAATTAATTATGAACACCCCTGTTCACACGATAGCGTTTTTAAAGCGCAACAATTTTTTATCGAGCGCTGTTAGATTTTCGACGTTGAGTTTTTGAATTGAAATTGAATTTAAAATTTAACAGATACATGGATATCAAACCGTTCAAACGCTTTTTAACGCTTTTAAATAGAAAGATTGAAGAAGGATTGAATAGATAAATGATAATGCAATTTTGTACATCCCTGCGCCATCAATTGTGATATTGCTTATATCCTGTAGACGCATGAGCCATGCATTTGTGGTAATTAGTCCTGGTTGTAAATCGGCTCGATTGGCTCAATCGCTTTATCGACGGCTCCGCCAATATTTTATAAAACTGAAACAGATTGGACCAATACGCGATAACATTCGACTGATAAAATAAATTAATTGACAAATGTATCAATCGTAGAAATTATAGCTACTTTTTTGTCTTCTAATTATTAGTTTTTAACTCCATATATAGTCCGTAGTAATAGTATTATACATGAATTAATTATCGATATTATCATTTTTTTCTAGATATCTTCAAGTTCCATACATGTCCCACTGCTGGGCACAATCCCCTCCTCGAAATCAGGCTAGGAGGTTATCGAGCCATAGTTAGCTGATGCGCTTGCTCATTCCGGGTTGGTGAACCACAGACATCATCTAAGACTTTCAATCTTATCAGGCATGCAGGTTTCCTCGTGATGTTTTTTTTCACCGGTATTAAGATACATTAATTTGAACAAAGCACCCTAGCACTATCCGAATTCGTATCCGTAACGTAGGATAAAACTTTAATAATATTATAGTTAATAATAATATCTGTGGACGCTTTTACACCACGTCAAACTAAGGTCCCTTGCTAAGTTTCCGAAGAACTTGTGTTACGCGTACCAGACAACGGAAATACATATATTTAATACTTTTATATAAATACATTAACATTTTTATTTATATAATGCACAAATTTAATACACATCCATGACCCAGGAACACAGAAACTCTTTTGTGTTCCCTGGCGAGATTCGAACCCGCCACCTCCGGCTTGAGCGCTGACGCACTAACCACTAAGCCACAGCCACAGTAATTGTTGTATTATAATTTTTACGAATGATAAACATAACATAGAGCACAGCAGCAAAGCAAATTTGACACGACTAAATAGCAATAAACTCATCCCATTCATTTTCGTTCCAAACGTCAGGAGATTGTGCTATAATAGGTCAGAATTAGCATCGGAGCGGTCGGGTCACCAGCTAAAGGATTACGTGTTAATGGTATCTCAGATGTTAATGTGTCATGAAGAGTTAAGCCTATGTCGTAATGGATTATTCAAGACGTGGCCAACGTACAAAACGGTCCCCAGACTCGGCACGTAGTAATTGAATTTTGATAGCTAAGTTTAGTGCTTAGTGCTGTGCTATTTCAATAGTTACAATGTCGTTCGATTGAACGGTTTAATGTGAATTAAATAATTGGCTTGGCTTTCATAGAATGAGTCCAGCAAGACGTAGAAATGTTGGAGGTGATGCTGATGAATAAAATCGGATGTGTAGTGTATAAGTGATCGATTTGTTTTCGATTGTTTAAGCCGTTTAATGTTACTTACAAGAATGAAACAATTACGGATTTTACCGGTTTACTAGGTTTCCACCAAGGTATCAGACGTCCTTAAGTTACAGTTATTCTAATATGTTATCTTAGATCATTAATATGTCTAGATGGAGTGTCGCCCTACAATCAAAACAAAAAAAAAACATGCCAACATTTTCAAAATGTGTTCGTGAATAGTGATACCAGCTATACCTATTTCAGTGTAGCATGGTGCGGGTGACAGTTCCAGTAACGATTCATTTCACCCCTGAATGGTGCAACAATTTATAAATAATGACTTACTAATTTAACTATTTTACACTCGTAATGTATTAAATAATTAATTACTGTAATAAATTAAATTAAACCCAATCAGAATGTTCTAGTCTATAAATTAAATGTAACGGAAAGAAAAATTAAGCAATGTGTTATGCTTAAAACGTAACGCCATAGACGTATCTAGTGATGTGATGTATCGCTACGATAGATAGTCGATATTTTTAATAATAAAACACATATATTGGGCGTAGTTTAATTACTTATTGTTGTAAAAACTCTATAAATATAATAAATTTAACAACAGAATACATATAAAAAATAATTTTATTCGTTAAAACTAATATCAGAGTCTGAAACATCTGAATAGTCACTACATTCATCGTCTGTGTCTGTGACAGATATTATAAACGATGAGTCCATAATGTTATCAATATGTATGTCACGTTCCCAATCAGATATAATGTTTCTTTTTATTTTGTTAAATTTTTTTATTCAAAATAGTACAATTAAAGTATCTTTTTGAAAGTCAATTGAGTCTACCACCGGTTCCAAAGTAAGCCCACTGAGAAGAACCGGCGAAACAAGCTCAGTGGACCTAATCTTTTCAGATATTCTGTTAAAAAAAATGAAATACATACTTCTATATTAGTTTAGTAAGAAACTCTGTTGAGTTGCTCTTTTTAAAATATAGTTAAGAATTTTTATAAACATTCTACTACTACTTACTGCACACTAGCCTAAGATTAATAAGTAGGTAAATTTAGACCCCGCAGCACAAACAAACCAGAGGATGTTAATAAAAGAAAATAAGCTAGGTAGAAATCGCATAACACGACCAGCCACCACAGCAGCACCTCCACACAGGCCAGGACGCGTGAGCCAGCATCAACCTCTTCCACATATTAGAGGGAAGTGGAAGACCCATCCCACAACGCCACCACTGCAATGGCATAAGCGAGCATGACATGTCATACGTTTCACCTTTACACAAGTTTAGTTCTAAATACTGCAGGCTCAAAATTTATCCACATTCTAAATAGACAATTGATAAAAGAGCAATACAATCCCAAGAGTTTGTGTCGTCTAAATAATAATAATTAATCTTATAATACGCGTGTGTGGTATCTTCAATGAAGTCTTTTATTTTGTAATATCTTTTACCACACAAACGCTCTTTGATTACACTCACTATTAATAAGAACTAAATTTATGCTACAAGTATCGATAGAAATAAAAATTAATAACATAATTTTACATCCCTAACCATGTGATACTGACAGAGGTCAACGTCATATTGGCATGTGTCAGCCGCACCAAGCTACACCGCACGGAGTATACTACAGTTCTCCCATAATCATCCTTTTTAATCTCGTTACACTTCAACACAAATAAAAACAATTAACATTATAAATAAAAACAATAATGCGTGACAATTCATGAGTATTCTATGACAGCGGGACGGATACTAAACACAGAGAAAGCATTTAGAGGCCAACCCGCCGCTATTTTTTTGGACGTATTTTCCGCGCGACGCTCTATCTAGACATATTAATAATCTAAGTATGTTATATTAAAAATATTTAGTTACGCAGAAAGTGCTAAATCTTTGGTTTGTGACATATTATCCTTGGATTTTTTTTATTTTAAATATGGAATCCCAGCGGAAAGCCAGCGGAAAGCGAAAGAAAGCGGATGGCCAGCCATCCTCTTTATTAAAAAGTTTTTAATTTTTAATAGCTTTACGAATCATGTTTGGTTGGGATCCTATCCTGAGAATCAAAATAATATAATGGCGAGCTTCTAGACTATGTTCACAGATTGCCGACTTGGTATAGTGGTGTTTTAAATCAGCTATATTATGTTTTTAACCAGAGTATTAATTAATTAATAGATCTTTTGATTTGGCCTATGCAAGACAGACCACAAAAATACAATCAAGCTTATTATTATTTACTACGTATTTTCTTGATATGTCTAAAAAAATACTTTTTAGTTTTGTCATCTAAAAGTATTATTTTGATTTCTTTTAATGAGCTTACTAATTTTGCATTTTAATTTAATCTATTCAAAAAGTATTAAGTAAAAAATATAAAAATTACAGCTTTATCATTCAATATATTATCTATACAATTTCTTTTTGACATTTAATGATTAAAGTATATTTATCTCTATTTCTCAAGGAACATAAACATGACAGAAATAAGAAACTTAATTATCGAGAAAGTTCTAAAAGTCGCCGAACTTCCTTCTTTACTCCTAACTACCTTCCGAAGCCAACTTTCTTTGTATAAAATTAGTATTGTGAATATAATGAGAGTACTTGATTGCTTCTGTTGCCACTTGGCCACAAAAAGGACACATAAAATGCTTGAGACATTTTTAAAGAGCTATTTTAAAGCTTTAAACGACTTTTCATTCACTGGCCATTGGTAAGAGGCTATAATAAGTATAACTCTGTGCTTGGTATAAGTTATAAACTGTCATCTAAAAAAGTTAAAAAAAAAATCTACACTAACATTATAAACAGGAAAGATTTGATTGTTTGCTTCTATTGAATAGGCTCCGAAAATACTTGACGAATTGAAAAATCCTTTCACTCCGCGGTGAATATATGCTATATTAAATTTTTTTAAAAGTAAGAAACCCGTATTAAAACTTAGTTACAGGCGAAGCTGCGTGCAACAACTAGTAAATTATAAATTACTTAAATTATAATTCAAAATAAATAGTTTACTCCCAACCCACCTTCTACTCATATTATAAACGCAAAAGATTGTGCAGATGTTCGTTACTCTTTCAAGAAACACTACTAAATTGATTTTAATAAATCTTTACAATAATATAGCCTATATATTAGAATAACGCATAGATTTTACCCACTCATTTAACGAAAATGGGAAGTGCGCGGGCAATGCCGCAGGCTGTTGCTAGTATTCAATCTTTACTTATCTTATCAGTTCCACCCAACTATCAATTTACTTTTAAATAATCGTAATATATTCACAGCACATTTGTATAGGCCATTTCAGGGAATAAAACGGTACAGAGTACCTATTTGGGCTTATGTACCGTTTTGTTATAACTAATGGAACATATTTTTATAACAAATGGAAGTCGAAAAATAGATTTTTACATCCGCCCTAATTAAATAAGCACATAAAAAGATGAAGTAAAAGCCACACATTAAATAGAAACATAAATTCCATTTTCAAATATTATGTTCTAATAAAAATTGTATTTTACAAGTAAACTTACATTCTGGCAAAAGTGATTTTGACTAAGTACAAAAATTATACTTTCAAACATCGCAGAGAGCTTCTAGCTTGCACCATCTACCACAATGCAAAGCTGTCGAAGTAGCCGCGGTCAGGTCCTCGTGTCGAGAGCAGCATTATGAGCCGTCTGCTCAGTCCTCAACCCTCGTCGACATTCCTAATTGAAATTTGAGGTATTGTCTCTTTAGAAAAAAACAATACCTTGAAACTCCAAGTATATTTCAGCTTTAGTTTCGAAAATGTTGAAGGGCATACTCAGACTGTTATTTTTTCTCCCACTGGCTGGAATAGTCTATGAAGTAGCGAAAATTTATAATTAATGCATAGTGTACTATTTTCTGCATTTGTATATTTTATTTAGTTCCAAACTTTAATAATCATCGAACTAACATAACTTTTTTCAATATCATCATCATCATTATCATCATCATCAGCCTTTATGCTGAACATAGGCCACTGTTGAGTGGACACATTTTTTTGCTTTATTATAATAAAATTTAACTGTCAAAAATTGAAACATTAAAATTACAAAATTTTAAATTACTTCGTGCGAATCGCATACAGAAAAATAATATTAAGTTAAAATGTAAATTCGCACATTTCGTGCCAGTTAAAGTCGTGCGAATCAACTAATAAGCCATTTTTACATACTAAACGTGTCGGATACTTTTACAGCAACTATGGTTATAGAAATAGGTATAGTAGAGTTCTTCAAATAGGCTAGAGTCTAAAGCCTAGGTCATGAATATTGTATTCTCTTTAGGACTTCACTTAGTATATTTGTATGGGGAGATTTAGGTGTTTTCTTATGAATTCTTTTTTGGATCTTCTTCTGGGTCGACGTTTGAAACCAATAGCAAAACGTATAAAGTTACATAAAAATTATAATTGCAATGCCAAGTCATAAGAGACAATTACTGTAGGAGTATATGAGAGATATAAATTATTCAACAAAAGCGTTGAGCACACGTTTCATCTTCATTGAATAAAACATTCAGAGAGAATTTCTCATTTCACCTCATTTGAAAATTAACAATGATTATTTTATCTGTTGAATATTAAAAAAATAAACCCCTAAATGTATTCAAAGAAAATAATTCACTTGAAAAGAATTTATTGTATTTTTATGACATTAGCATTTATATTTCAGGTGAATAAGGTAATTTTAAATTATGCTAATAATAAATTTTTGCTTTGTATATTTTATCAACGTTCCCTTTGTGGTCCTACGTGCTGTAATTTTGGGTTTTTTCATTTGGGTTTCGTAATTTTTAATTATATAATTAAAAATCGTTATGGTGAGTTAATTGTCTTTTTTTCGTTTTGAAATTATTTCGTTGTATAATTTGCTACTAGGCCTTTACATATTGAATCAAACGATGTTTTATTCTAATTTTCAGGTATCTAGTGCAAAAAGGAGATAATCATAATACATATCCATGAGGAAAATAGTTAATTCAATGTCATGAAAGAAATGTACACATGTAATTCAAATTATATATTATTCTAGCGAAACAGGTCATCGCACTCAGCACTTAAGATGAGAACTTGTTCACTGTCCCAAATATTCTTGTACAAATCCAATTACAACTTCCAAAATGGAAACAAAAACACAGACACAATTAATTATTCTTATCAAGAATACATAATTGTAAAACAACAACAATGTTTAGTTTATTCCACCCCGATTGTCTTCTCTAACCTCGTCTGAATAAACTCGACACCCAATTCAATTAATGGTAGAATATAAACAATAACAATTTTCGGGAACCATGTTTACTGCGAACTCAAAGTAACACTTTTAACGGTAATAATTTTATTCTCGATTTCGTAAAAGAAAATTCCCTTTAGGTAAAAGAATTAATTATTTGAAGTAAATAAATTACTGGTGGGAGGGATGCGCTATACCGCGCTCCTACATGGGTACCACCACTTTGCTTATTCCTCCTGTCGAACAGCTTTGCTGTTTTTTGGAGAGAAGGTTTAATTATTGGAATATAGACTTAACATCTTATGTCGCAGGATAGGACACATGAAAAAGTTGCCTGGGCTAGGCTGTGGTTAACTTGTTTATGTTGATGGGCGACGCTGACCACAACATCATGTGGCTATTATGACTAACTTTATACAACAACCATCTAGCTTACTTATTTTCTAGTAATTACACAGCTTGCTCAGTCCTTCTTACAATAACGTTTCTTTGCTTAAAAAATAACTAGAATGAACTCATATATAATTAGTGTATGGTACAGAGTACCTCCGCTTACCACTTATTTACTGTATATTTAAGACAAAATCACGTATTCACATAAATATTCAGACACGTATTCACGTATTTGTTTTTCATTTTTATATTTCGTTTATTTAATTAATGATCTAGTAAGAAGATTTTTTTAATAAGATAAAATATTGCTCCTATAAGACATGAATAGCAATCACAAGAGCGTGTGTAGAGATTTTATTTAACTCTAAATAAAAAAATCGGAAACGCATACATATTAAAAAAATATGTATAGTCCCGTCCAACACTAATATTATTATATACAGAAATTCAATTAACCATAGCTAGAAATTATACAAAATAAACATTATTACAAACTTATCTTATTTGATTTACAAGCAATGCTGTGATTGTTTATTTATATAGCTCACTGATATTAGTTCTATCAATGATATTAACATTACAATAAGCTTCTCCAATGAAAACTTGCGTTATTATTCAACAACATTGATTCTATGCTAATCAAACTAGTCAGATAGGTAGAGTATTTTTACTACAAGTACGGTATAGCTTATAATATAATTAATGATGATATTTTAAGCACCACCTATCAAAATTCAATGTTTTTTTCATAATAAAAAATGAAAGAAAAAAACCAAACGGAAACTCGAAACAAATTTAACTATCGGTTACCACTCAGAAGAACCAGTCGAACAAGCACATCTTTTAAATATCTTGGAGTATTATTTTATATTTATGTAGAAACATAAGATACGTAAATAGATTAAATTTTATTCACAATTCCACATAAACAATAAAAAACTAATAAATAGAGCATTAATAATAACTGACCAAAATATAGAGTATAATATGTACTAGAAGATGAATCATAAGACAGATCGACTGACTTCAGTTATTACATGTTACAATGAGAAAACACTATGCTTGCTTTGTGGTGTATGCTTGTTGTGTGATTCATTATTTATAAAGTGTATTGTAAAAACCAAGTGTTGAGTAACTATAATAATAGGTAAAACGAAACTAACAAAACGAGCGAAGTTTTAAACTGTACTTTTTTTAATGCTTATTTTCTTCCTTGGCATTATTTGTCGCATAATCGGATACATATCAAAATTTTACTTGTTTCCAACATTTTTCATAACATGCGTTAATCATGATGAGCTTCACAGATTATTCAACGGTACGTATCTGTGGCTTCTAATTACAAGACCATCCGCATCGGTGCTCTGATGTACACGATACCGGCATTAAGAGCTCCTATTGTCTGGAGGGCTGTCTGTCTCGAGAATCAAGTGGCGTATTTTTTATCCTTTTTCCCTTTCCACCCGTTCGCTTACAACCAAATCGTGCCTGAGCAGGGAACCAAAAAATGTTTCACCGTTTAATATACTTTTAGGTGCATTTTTGGCATTTACATAATAGTTGAGTCGTTAGCGTAAATTTCGGTAAAATTGTAAGTCACGTCTACGTTATTTTATGTATGTCTTATACATGGATTCAGGCTGATAATGATGTAATATTCTCTTTCTCTTTCTCTCTTACAATTAAAGAGCCTTGCTCTTGTCAGTGGAGTATTTGCCATTCATTTCTCCTCTCCAGTAACACCTTCACCTCCTCATACGACATAACCTTCTCCTTTATTTGTTGCATATACCTCTACCTCTTCCTTTGTTTCCCTTAATCGTTCCTTCTATGACATTTTTATAAATGAGTCGTATCAGGTGACCAATCATATTTCCTCCTCAGTTCCTTACGGTTTTAATGATGTTCCTTTCCTCTTTTACTTTTGACACCACTTATCCCCTTCATCCCACCGCTGCAGCATAACATTTCGAAGGCTTCCAATCTTTCCCTATCTTTTTGTGTCAGTGTCCAGGATTCACTTCCATCCAGTGCCATTGCTCCAAACATAAGATCGAATAAATCTATAATCTTTTCCTGAGATGCTTTTAAATATGTGTTTTTTGCGGCAAATGTCGTATTCATACAATATAATTTTGAAATTAGTTAAAAAACTACATTTCATATTTTTTTGTGAATATTAAACAGTAAACACTCGCACTCCTTACAAACTAAGTAGAGACGGACGGGTAATAAGCTTGTAACTGCGTATGTACAGTGGAAGTGGGTACTTTCAGCCAGTTATACGCCTAGACAAGAGCTAGGGTGCGCATTCAACCAATGACGTCATTCCGTATAATAAAAGTACAGCGCGCCTGGAAACTAAAGTACGCTTATACACTTTATCATTACTCGCACGACAGTCAACACCATATAACCTTTTAATAGTTTAGGGCTGTTGTACAAAATTTGTAATGTCTTCTTAATATGACTATTTAAAAATGGAATATCCAGACGAAAAAAAAGTTTATGTTCTAAATTATATTTCCCATAGCCAGTCTCATTCATATTCTTAGTATTCGTCTAATACCAAAATACAGATATCCGCAAAAACATCATTGTTGGCAGTTTGCTTGTTGCTAGCCCGTTAGTACATCAATTATTATGAGCAATTAATGTACTGTTCTCTAATGTTTGCGCGAATTTCTCAAACTTTTACAGGTTTTATTTTTTTATTTTGTCGCAGTTAATTAAAATCCTTACTTGCCTGATGTTTTGGACACTTTACAGCTACCATGCTCAGGGGAGGACTTGGGAAATGTAGTGTCGTACATAGATAAATGGTAAAAAAGAACAAAATATTTTAGATGCTCATACTTTTTATTTTAGGGCTATAAGGCTTATGAAATTATTGTGGTAGTAAAAAAGCTCAGATTATCTAAGTTTTTGGACTGTAAAAGAAAAACTTTTAAAACTACTTGAAACAATTTTTCCAATTAAAATAAACCGCAATGTAAGCTTCCTACATACTTACAGAGAAACTTTTACGAGGAGCTTTCATAAGGTCTTAAATTTCAATTTCAGCGGATCACCGCAAGAATTTCAAGGCGAGACAATGCAGGATTGTAGAATAAAGCTGAGCTTCCCGCCTGCATAATTAAAATTTTCAATCTTTATCTTTTTTCTTATCAATTATTGTTGTAGTTTAAAAGAAACCCAGTTGTGAAAGAACGGAAATTAATCATGTCGAGCTTTCTTATTCGTGCTCTATTATAGGTTCGTTTTATATAATTCTATTAAAAAGGTAAGTCAATAAAGATAAAAAATATGAGTCTATCTATCTGCGATAGAATTTTCTTTGAGCATAATATAGTTAATACATAATCATAATTCGAACTCTCATTGAAGTTTGTTAGCCAGGGAAAAATTCTAATTAGTGAAACAAGTGTAAATTTGGGTGAGGTGTAAGCTGTGAAAGTCGTTAATTAAGTTGTAACTCCTCTTTGAACTGACAAGACTAAATCCGAAAAAAACGGCGCTACACGATAGGTTCTAATTAAAATTGGAATGAACGACACATCCTGAGTTGACTAAAAACTTGTGTAGCAACAATAATCTAATTTTAAACATTATTTTAGTTTAAATTTCCTTAACAAAAATTGGTGCATCCTTTTATCTATAGCCTTACTTATTGGCTCGTGTCCGAAAAATGAAATGACTTTTTTTTAGTAATAATAATCTCATCATTTATGTATATATATATATTGTATAATATAAATACATATTTTTTCAAATTCGACAAAGTATAAAGATTTTTCCACTTACAAACTTACAAAGGTCACGAACAATACAGCGTAGCTGCCACTTTATGTAGGTATCATGTGAGCTAGAGGTACTACCAAAGCAGCACTGGTACTACTGCCTACAAATAACTAAATTATAAATTTGAGTGGAGGTCGCTGAAAGTCCTACATATCCCCCGGGTCAACCACACGCGTATGAATGCGCAAAGTACCGTATCTTGTCGAAAAAAATAGTTATGGATCATAAGATAAAATGTATTGTGAAATAAAGATTCCCATTTTAATATTTAAGTATTGAAAAACGCTGAGCAAATTAATCTCATCCCCCATTGAATGTGTCGACGCAATCATTATCGTATTCAATAACCTTATTGTGTTTATTCAATTTAATACCATTCCTTGCAGCGAAATAATTTTTAGTTTCATCCGTTACTCCCAGAATATTCAGCAACGGCCTCAATGTATTTGGTGAATATTTCATCTCTCAATGTACGAGGGCGCCCGACACGGTATGTAGTCGTCACATTGTTAATTGAATTTATATAAATATTAAGAACAAAGTTTTATTCAAATTTTTTGTATTATTTATTAGACCTGTTATCTAGTTCTGTCCGCGTTAAATAAACAAATAAAATTCAACATTCAGTTTCCTCATTATTATAATATTATCATGTTACTAATTATATTATCATTAAGTGTAACGTGTCTCGTAACTTTTGTAAATAGGGACAGGACAGGTTGATGATTTAGAGCTATCACGTAAAAGCTTTCGTCCGAGAGTAGGAAATAATTGATTGAGTTGGCATCGCCTGCCAGTTTACCTATGGAACATAAAAATCACCAAATTAGATTATAATAAAATAAAATTTCTCTAAAATAATCGAAATGTATTATGATTACATAAAACTATATCTAAAATTATAATAAATAAAAACTAAAATTAACTATGTACAAAATATTAGTTGTAATACTATAATACACTTAAATTTATCTGAAATCTTAATTAAGAAATTTGATCAAATGCATTTTCGTGCATACAAATTCAACAGCTACTTACCACAGCGCCACCGAGCCGACCGGGAACTTCGCTTGAACTACAGCCAACTTTAACTTCTTGGCGCTGAGGAATGGTCCCATTATGCTTGTGACTGATTTGTTATTTATTGGCCACTCGTGAGCTCTACACACCGTTAGTACTAGTTATGCAATTTTATATCATACAAATCATCTATTGTATGCCTCCACGAACCGGTCTATATTTTGACAGGCTCATATTATATTTAAAACACATGGAATTTATTTATCAGTCCAATAATTGAAATTAATTTACCCATTCTGCGCTTAATATCTCTCTCTCTCTCTCTCTCTTCCTATCCCTCCTTCTATCTTTCTCTTAGTCTTAAAGTTAATACACTTAATACTCAACTCGTAAAACTAACGTGGTCAACTTGTGTGGACAAGTGCATCTAGTTACAGTTCAAATACCTACTTCAAGAGGAACTTCTAGTTGCGAATTCAAGGGAATTTATTTATTTAGGTGTGAGAAAATAGACTATACTATGTAATAAACATTTTTTACTACAAATTTAACGATCTAGACGCATACTAAGCTGACTGTCCTATGTGTGGAAGAACTTGGGGTAGGCCTTTGCCCGGCAGTGGGACAGCATAGGCTAATAAAAAAAAAATATTACTGGATAGACGTTGTTCTTCAAAGTTACTGAATGAATTTTGTGTCCATTTTTTTTTAACTTTCACTGCTTATTGTATGACTTTACGCATCTACATTTCGCAATATTTTTCAACATTCTTAATAATAATAACATGTAATAAATCAAACCATTAATTAAAAATATACGAATAAAAGTGTTTTACCATAGTTCTATTTTCCTAGCAAACGACGATAGGACTCCAATTATTTAAAACTTATCTGAATCAATAAGCATGCATCTTTTCTGAATTAGAGTACTTAAAAATCCATTGCATTGACATCTTAATATTTCTTACAATATAATGATGTTTAAATTCTAGAAATTATAAGTGAAATTATAATTTAGAAGACTCAAGACGTAGGCAGAATTTCACGCAACTATCAACGTATAATTTGTGAAACGAGGTAAGGCCACGAAATATATTGCGAAATGTAATAAATTTAGACGAATTTAAACTCATGTCTGAAGTTATGGTATAAAATTTACTGTTGATGGGAGGAACGTTCGGGCACTTGCTGATAAACTCTTTCATAGAAGAACGTATTATCTTAATGAGCGCGTTAATGATGTACAATTCAGCAATGCTGTTGATTATGATGACTGTGGTCACGAAAGGAATTCTAGGATTAAGCTCAATTCATCCAAGGGAATTAATAAATATGCACTTGGCCAAATTGATAGCAATAAAAATGCAATTGAATTCAATCCATTTCGATACTTATATAAAGGCTGCTTAACAAATACTAGGTTTCATTTGCAATATTGCTTTTGTGCGCTGACATGAATGGATCATATCTCGTTTAAAAGCAATTTTCATCGAAGTACTTACCATATTTTCAGTATTGAAACTGCTAATTAATTTTATTATGATACAATTTTGGTCAAATAAACATCGTAGGTCAATAAAATACACATTACATTTTGCGCTTGTTAATGTAAACAATATTAATTCACCGAAGAAAAAAAAAGAACAAACATAAAGATACCTTTTAAAAATTACAAAATTTTTATTTTATGTTCTGTGGATTAATTACCAAAGCATTTCGTTGCATCACAATTTATGCCATAATAAAGTAATTATAAAGAATATTATTTTAATAAATAAAAAACGCAAACCATTAAGCCATAGCAGTCGTCAAGTTATCTACATCATATTATTTTGTGATTAAAAAAAAAACATTTAGCATGTTGTAATTGAACTATATTAAGTTTTTTCACGATTTACACCATGAGAAAGCCATGACTCTGACTGATAATCTTAGAAGACTACACAAAAATCCACAAACACTAGTTTCATTACAATTCCATGTAAAACTTTACTTTGAAATCGAAAGCATTAAAATCAATAACGATATTGATATACCAAACATATCTAAATGGAAACGTACCAGACCGACACAATTTCCAAATCAGCAGGTAACACAAAATTTACATACACATAATATTTGATAATACAAACGTATTTGGGAATAGCAAAGCATCAAAAACATTACGCAGAGTGCATTGGTGATGATACTAACCGCCTAAACTTGCGATATTTGATAGTAAGAACACTCAAGTTCGAAACCTATGTAAGAGTTGTAAAGTCCAAAATTGCATGGTCCGTTTTGCTGTAATACAACTATTTGCAGTTGACCCTCTCCATATTTGCATTATCTAGATTCGGACAGCTCGCTTTCATCTCACGTTTTGGTTATTTCAAATACAATTTGCAATAGAAGATTTTGTTGGATTTTTCTGTGCGCGATTTCGTTATCCACAAACACAATTAGGTTATGTATCTTCTACATTCGTACATATTATAAGATTTACAAAGTTTACAGAATCTTTAATGAATTCACGTACTTGCTGAAACTGGTGTCAATATCGTTTGACTTATAAAAGAATATGGAGGCGCAATTTAATCGATATACCCGAAAAGACAAAGTTGCATTTTTACGTAAACGTACAGAATGAAAATATTATAAAATTGTTTCTAATACATAGAGATTTGAGTGAGAAGAATCCTTCATATCTTCATCATTATTAATTACTCATGTCTATCCACTTCTATCGAGAGGTGTTATGGCCTTGTTATCCTGTAACGCAGGGCAGATGACATAATATCGGAGGCGGGGAAAAACTGTATTGACATAGCACAGAACAGAAGCCTGGTAAGAAGAATCGTAAGCCTCAGTGCGAGGTATACTCTTACCTCCTTTTAAAAAAAAATGTTTTACCAAAGTTATGTGTAGTCCACGTGGCATAAGCCCCTTCCTCTTGCCGGTAAGTACTTGATATGAAAATATTTAAATTTTAAAGTCGATACGATCATATCCCATTTATTGGGTCATCCTAAATTTTGGTTCTATCGCGATTTAAAATGCGACCTCCTCGGCTGTTGCCGTGACAAACGTCTCATTTCATTAGGACGGGGCGTGACCGGATTGATAAAGTTTTCTTTCGGTCGTTTTCGGTAATTAATAGACGCTGGATAAATTACTTCATTAAATTTATTTTCTTACTTTTATCTCCGTGCCAATTAGTATGTCTGCTTCCAAAAGAATACTTAAATGTCTGTTTAAAAAGTTCTATATCTGATTGTTAATACATAAAAAGTTGTAAAGTTCTTCACCAGTTTTGGGTACCAGGGCTCTTAGAGTTCTGAACTTGGTTTAAGAATATGTCATCGTGCATTAATTGGTCGTTGTTGGATCCAAATGGGAGTGGCAAGGGATCGGACGTCTTGGCGTTCATTGAGGGAGGCATATTTTGTTCAGCAAGGAATGGATAAAGGTTAATAATGTGATGATGGTGATAATAATGTTGATGATGATTATGATGGTAGTGATGGTGATGATGAAAATGGTGATGATGTTGATGACGATGATGATGATGATGGTGATGATAACTATCACTATAAAAATGTAATTTTTTTACACTTTAACTACACCAGTGCTATTGCTGACGGTTTTTAAACTGTTATATTTTATAGCATTCACCTAGACAATTTTTTAACTTTTCTCCCATATGAGGTGATTCTCCATATAGTATTAAAATATGACAGTTCAGCTTATAAAATTCACCCTTATTAAGCTAAAAGGATCATAATAAAATGCTGTCAAACGAGAATCTTTTTATTGAGACAATTTTAGTAATCGTTTTAGACTTTTTATTCGAATTTCTGCAAGATTTGAGTCTAGCTTTTCACGTATTGATTTAGTAGTATCAATTATATTGAATCGTTCAAAGTTTATTACAACAAATACAGAATCCTACTAATATTATTATGGTGGAGAAAAAGTATAAGAATGTATAGATATATATTAATTACTCTTTCATACAAAAAATACTGAATAGATTTTAATGAACTTCTAAAATAATAGACCTTACATACCAGAATAACACCAAGGCTATAATTTAGACTACGGAAATGGCAAGTTAGAAGAAAGAATAATGACGATTATCCTTGCAAAATACCTTCAAGGAACACCGACACTACGAGATTTTAAAACGTGAAATTTGTAAAATAATACAGAGTGAAATTCCTTTCGATTCCGTAATTTTACCGAACCAATCGCTGAACATAACGTCCTTACATAAATTCAACTATTTACGAGCAAATCCTGCTATTGAAGTAAAGATGGCGCCGTTCATATTTGAAATATTTGTTTGATATTGGAAAGAAATAGCGTTGGAAATACCCAAATCTAAACTACACGAAATACATCTTCCTGTGTTTATCACCATTGTCAACCCTTTTTTATCCACTGCTGTACATCAACCGGAGTTCGTATTTCGTTTGTTCGCATACTTAGCTAGTCTTGTTAACTACATTTTTTAAATAGTTAAGGAAAACTGACGAAGGAAACATTATGATGAAACCTGCATTTCTGATGAGATGAAACTAAAACTTAAGCGATGAGAAAAAACTGTAAAACTCACCAACTCACATTCGTCCAGCGCATTTCTAAACTTTGACCCAAAATTCGAGGAGTCCGTACTTTTTTCGGAGATACCCGTGCGTGGCACTGAGGCACATTTATCATACATATTTTTTTTTTTTTGATATATTAGTTTTACTTTTACGAATGGTAGAAAAAATATCAATTGTAGGTTGAACTTATTCATAATCATTATCATCATCATCGTCAGCCTTTATCTGTCCATTGCTGAATATAGGCCTCCCTAAATGAATGCCAAGGCATCGACCGGCCAAAAAAAAAGATGGTCTTCCCACCTGGTTAATTTCCAACAACCACTTCGTGTACCCAAACATGGCCTCTTATGACAATAATGTAAATGAAATAATAATTATTTCATACTCATGGCTTACTATTCATAACACATTATTAAATAACTAACCTCGGCGATTGAGGCACAACCATTTGCCTATTTTGACATCTTTTCGGACTGGTGTAGAAAGTAGCACGATTCCTAGAACTAGATATTTATGCGCTATATTAGGAGGATCTATTAAAGGCAGTTTTAATTCATCTAATAAACTAGTATTTAAACACTTTTCCGTCCCAATTCCCAAATTTACACAGCGATTAGCACAAAACACGAATTCCCGTATCAATGGTTACAAATGCGACTTGATGTAAATAATCTAAGGCCATTAATGTTGACCCCTTAGCAAATTACGCTATAAAGCTGCAAAAAATGGGCTAAAAGCTCCCAAATTTATACTCAGGGCTCATCGGGAACCATTAACACGTAGTAGGATTCTGCATAAAACATTAAAATGTCATGATACGGCGCCTGCATTATTATTAACGCGTTCCCCAGGATCAACAATTTTCAATTATTTCGCTCCTATGAGTATCAGGTGGATTTTTTTTCCTTTCTCGAACGGGAGTGTATTGAATATTATGGAATGAAAAATGAGTTTGAATTTCATTCGGAAAATTTATTTTACTTTGACGTGATTTTCATTTTGTGCTATATAGAATCATTTGAAAAGTCGGAAAGTACACTTAGTTATATAGCTTATTGGGGTTAGCTACGTACTGCAGGTAAAGTAATAAATAATAATTATCATTGCTTCACCTTCTTAGACTTAGATTGGCAAAAATTTTTGGTACGTATTTAGTCTAAGCTAAGACTAAGCTACAGTTACGCTACGGGTACAGTTCAACTTTTCAAAATATTCTACCAAAATTTAACGGCAAAAAAAGTATTTTTGATTGTAAATACTAATACAAATCTTGCTATAATAATGATGTAAGTACATATTCTTTTTCTTACATCATTTTTATTAAAAACCTCTTACAGCATTGTATTCGTAACTTGACATTTTATTTTCTACTAAGAACAAATAAAACAGAAAATTCACAACTCGTTTCGCCGGAACGATGTGTTACGTTGTTTTAGTGTCGATTTTACGATAAATAGCACCATTTGTCCGCGCCCATTATTGCTTCACAACCATTTGACAACGCAACGGAATGGGTGCTTGAGATTGTGCGGAACTCGCGCTAACTCCACCCTGGATAAACTGCATTTCCGGATTCCACACTTTAAGGAAGTGAAATATTGCTTGAGAATTTAATGTTGAATAGTTAACGGAAGTGTAATATGATGCTAATAATTGTTTTGCTTTAAAATATCCAAAAGGGGTTGACTACTAAATCCTAGTTTAGTAAAATTTTAAAACCAATTTTCTCTCGCCAGTGAAACTCCATGTTGCAACATTATCTACGAATTTCTTGTTTGTCCGGCCCTCACGATAGGTTTCTAACGTCACCCGTTCCAAACCAGTCGACCGTAGCTGACCAAGTTAGGTACAAACCCGACGCCATGAACATGGCGGGGGGCAACCCCCCAAATTTTTAACGTCATAGGATGATCCAACCGGATCACCCCATTTCCGATGACGCATAACGGTCACTAGGACCATTAGCATAGATCCAACCGAAAAAAAAAAAAAAAAAAAAGAATTTCTTGTTTACGAGCATCAAACTCTAGTAAACTATTCATTGCTTGTCAAGCTCAAAAGCAAGGAATTGATATGTATATGTTGACGTTCATTTAAAGAGTTGACGACGCTTAGTAAACTATATCAATTGATTTAAAATATACTGTGGGGTCAGCCTCTTGAGTGAGTGATCCGGATTCAGTACTGACCCCTAGTGTTGTCTTTAAATGGTTTATTTCTAATTGTCTACGTGCATCTAAACACGATACCATTTCTTGCTCATCAGTGAAAAAGTTAGTATGAAATTAAAAACTCATTCAGATATTGTGAAGTTTACCAACCCACATTGGGCTAGCGCTATCGGTGAACTGTGGCTCAGCACCTTCCACGTCTGAAATCGAGGAGGCCATCCACGCCCAGCAGAGTGACAAATAAGGGTTAATATCCAACTTTTTATATGACTAGGTACATCTACTAAACGATTTTCAATTTAGTACAAAATATCCAAAGCAAAAATATAAATAGTTTCACAAAATCTTACAATACTGTTTACTCGATTCGCAGTGCATTTTCTATTAAACTTATTTTATTAGTAACGTAGAGTCAGCAGAAATATTTTAAGAACAATATCAGGTAATGGGCATTAAACTACAGCAAAGCTATTTATTTAGTTGCTTATTGTTTTGCGAAAAGAACAAACTTTGGCGAAGAATAAACAAGCTTCAATAAACAAGAATTTACTGCTCGACCTACATCCTTAGAACTTGTTCTCTAAAATATTTCTAAGTTCGCGAATTTATAAAGTTTGATTGTACACAGGATTCCCTTGCTCCACGTTGTTTGTTTTTTGTATGTTCACGTTATTGAATTTTGTTACTTTGTTATCTGGGAATTAAGGAAGTGTTTTAATATCATCATCATCGTCATCATCATCAGCCTCTATCCGTCCACTGCTGAACATAGGCCTCCCTCAATGAACGCCAAGACGACCGATCCCTTGATACTCGCACCCAACGCGGACCTGCCACTGCACGGAGATCGTCTTCCCATCTGGTTAATGGCCGACCAACACTTCGTCTACCTGAACGCGGCCTCCACTCTTGAACTTTAATGGCCCATCGGCCATCCGTTCTTCTGAGTACGTGGCCAGCCCATTGCCACTTCAACGTGCTTATTCTTCGCGTGATATCGGTAACTTTAGTTCTCTGGCGGAGGTCTTCGTTTCGAATCCTATCTGCCAAAGAAACACCATATCCATAGCATGTTGAGCTACGGCAAACTTGCGGACCAGTCATAAATTAAGAGGCCATGTTTCGGCCCCGTAGGTCATCACGGGGAGAACGCAGAGCTTGAAGACTTTCGTCTTCAAACTCTGCGGTATAGACGACGTGAGAATATGACGTGTTTTAATATAATATATTCTCTTCTAATATATAAAATTTCCCTGTCACAATGTTAGTTACCGTACTCCTCCGAAACGGCTTGACCGATCTTTATGAAATTTTATATGCATATTCAGTAGGTCTGAGAATCGGCCAACATCTATTTTTCATCCCCCTAAATGTTAGGGGTAGTCCACCCCTAAATTTTTTTTTTATTTTTTAGACAAAATTTTTAATTTCTATTTTTATATGATACAACATACAAAAATACATACAACCCTAAATTTTCACCTCTCTACGATCAACCCCTATTTTTAATAGCGATTTTAGCAGAACGAAATCTGTCGGGACAGCTAGTTACAATATATAATCAGAGATACATTAAATATAATTGAAGTGTAGTGTTTTTAATATACGACTACCATAACAATAAGTAATGAATTATTTATTATTATTATCTCCAAAATGAATGAAAGAGTTTATTCACAAATATACTTTTGTTTATATAAGAATATAGTATTATAAACAGGAAATATTTGATTGTTTGTTTGAATTGAATAGGCTCAAATTGGTCTAGTAACCAATTTGAAAAATTCTTTCACTGTGGAAAAGCTACACTATCTCAGATGAACATAGGCTGTATTAAATTTTCAAAAAAGTTAGAGACCCATTTTAAATCTAAATTGACTCAGGCGAAGCTGCGTGCAACAGCTAGTGTAAGAATAAATTGCTACTTTTTGTTTTGGTGCCGTTGTCGTAGCATGCACTAACTTTGTAAATTGTGATGTAGGTATACAGATAAATTACTCATGCATTGCATAGTTTAAAATGCAAGATAGGTTTTGGCACCCGAAATTTCTCAGCTATCTTCCAGCATAGAGCAGATTCACTAAAAAACTGCTTAGCACAGAAATAAGATACTAACGCCCTACTCGAATAATGTATAGATTAAATAAATTAATATTAAATAGATTAATTATTATTTTGAAATTATTCCTATAATATCAATGAATTTGCACTAGTTATTATTTCCTTGGCGTTCATTGTAAAGTATATATTTAGCACTGATGATGATTCTAGGTAAGAAATTGGACCAGTTTATTGATGCCGCCTTTAACCTATCTTTTGATGTTAATTGAGACATTTTCACAAAAATTACCTGATGTTTTAACACTAATGAAACAAAATGAGATTAAGGGTAAAATAACAGTTTTTTTAAACAAATTATTTTTTATGAAATATTTATTACCTTACCTCGCATATTTATTTTATTGTAAATTAACAACGTCTTAATGTTTGATTGCTTTGTTCTTTCAACATTGTAATATACCTGGCAAACATTATCCTACTCTCATCAAAATGTTTAGCGTCGTCATTATTTTTTTCACACAAATTTTGTTCTGACGACAAACAACACAATAAAAAAGATTTCCACATAATTTTATGCCAGGTAACTTATAATTCAAAAAACCGGTAATTTATCTGATATGTATACAAATGTTAACCTAAATGCAGTTATGAGCATATAAGAACACCACACAAAGAGCCCTACTAAGCCCTTTTATATATCATATTCTAAAATATTCCTGCTTTTTTCATTTCTCATATTATAATTACCTGCATATTTCAAGTTAGAAAAATACGTGAGCCATATCTGGGGCCTACGCGCCGCTTCAACCTTAATTTCATTTCGTTCTTGCCCCTTTTTACCCTTGTCTATTTGATGTATTGTTGAGAGCTAAATGAAATACATGACTTTATTTACTTTTTATTATACGAAAACGTACAATAAAAACGTACGTACGTTTCTTTGTCTTATCTATATTTTGCCAGTATCAATATTTGTGGAACGTGCTAGTGTATTTACTTATAACCGCTCGTATGATAATAATAAATGATATGACGATTTTAATATTTCATACAAAAAGTATTTTTAAAGCGTTGTATAAGGTCGTCTGTTAGATTTTTATCTTTAAATGGTTTTATCAACCCTTAGTTTTTTGTGTTTCAAAATATTACTAGCACTAATATGTATGTTTTATCTTTTTATTAAGCAAACGTGCTGGTTCATTTCATAAACGAACGAAATGATTTGGCGAACGGTCAGTAGTGCTATTCTGTGAAAAACCATTTCAATATCGAGCTTCACCTGAGTGATAGCGCTCACTTCAAGCTCACTTCAAAAGCGAACTAACTTGACCTTGATTAGGTAAGCGATAATAACCCTAAATAATAAAAAAAGCTGATGATATTGATGATGATAATGTCAACAATCTCACGCAACAGAGTTCGTCTCGTCTGGTAAGTGTGGCGCTGCCGGAACTGTCGAGTTTTAAAGAATACGAATTTGATATCTCACCACTGATTCCGATGTCGAGATACATAATTGTTCTTACAGAAGGGTACTGTTGGTGGTTGCTGGTATGTGGTAACACATAAGACAGCCATCGATTGCGACAAATATAAAGCCGGAAGATCGCTATATGCAAAACCGCTACATGTCTTAAGAGTACATAAATGCTTCGCCTAAATTTTTATTATGGGGACTTAGAAATAAACATTAATAATATCAGAGTTGGGAAAGAATTATGGGATGTGGCAAGCTGACGTACTGGTATCCAAATAAATCCATGTTTTGGGACAGTTTTAAGAAGTTCACGTTCATTGAGGTATTAGGTGCTTTGGCATCTATAAAATCTCCTGTCGGCTCGCTAGATTATCATCGCAGTTATGAACAAACTAAAAACAACTCTGTGATGTAATGTTAACAAAACTTCTGTCATTTGTGTGACATTGATAAAAATCAATACCAGCCCCAATTAGGCATATTCAAATCACAGCTTTGGAGTTCCAGTGATAAAGTAAAGCGACGGGATTTAATTTAAATCCTCCTAGAAATCCTATTATCACTGAGGTGTCGAGAGCTAAGTAACCGTAGCATCTTGCCTCGAGACAGAGGCAATAAATTAAACAAATCCGATTTTCACGTGCGAAGAGAACTCGTTACCGTTTTGCTGATCGCAATTGTATACAAAAGGGGGGGTATTTGTCATTGTAACTCACAATTCTAAATTGAATTCATCTTAAACGGAAGGGATAAAAGGATGATCATTTGTTGTTCGGGATGAATCGCTTGCGTCAAATTCGGATCCAACATTGAGGTGTCTCAGATTGTTCTTGTTAAGTTATATTTGTCTTATTTAAAGTTAAATATTGTTCGGATAGTGATTCCTGAACCAGTAGCTAAATAAGTATTTACACAGTAAATTGGCAGTCGTGTAGTCTGATAGCTAGTGCAATGGAAGTTGCTCCTATTCTGCAAGGCTTTTTATTTAATCCTTTTTTCTTTAATTTTAATTTTTTAATAATGATAACTTTAATATTGAAACGAAGTTCCTTACGGGAGGCTTGGAGGGGATAGGGATTTTGCTGCGCGACCGAACTGAAAAAAATGTGATAGTAAAACCGTAAGAAAAAATGCGTGGAATAAAAAGTGTTAAATGAGACGTGCGCAGGCGCGACAGTCGCATACACAAGCGAGTAGTGTATATAATAATACCTTTCTTTTTAGCTGAAGAAACTTCGTTCCTACCTGGTGTCCCACGACACCACATTTCTTTTTTAATATTATTGTTTCTTTTTAGAAAAATCCCTTTTATAAACCATAGCACGGCATTTTAAATTAACTATACTTTTTTCATTACTATTTTTATCATTCTTTATTGAACTGCTATTTTTTTTTCACATCAATAAAAAGAGGCCATCTCTTTTGAAGCTGCCAGGAATTCATTGTTCCATCACTTCCTGAGAGTAATTAGTCCGGAATCACCTAATTATTCTTGTAAATTTTTAATAAAGCAATTTACTTTGAGTTAAAAAACAAAGTGAAACGATAGCGTGCTGGTTTCAGTAGCCATGTTAATCTAAGTAAGTTATCGCGTAAAGAGTGGTTGTTTGAGAAAATTGCTCAATCATGAGGTTGGGTCAAGACGTAAGCGTGACTTACCTCGTAAACCACATAATGACTAGGGTTTATTGATCTATTAGCTTTCACTACTTGCATATTTGAAGGCGATAAAAATTCAAAAATGTCAACGCTTTTTATTTATGTTTTTCGTGTCGTTAAAACCTTATTAATGTTTTAGTTTTAGAATTTTATCATATATAATTTTTATGATACTTGAAAAAGAAAAAAATCGGTTGTCTGTAAAGTCGGTTTACTGAAGATACTTGAAAGTGACAACGTAATAAGAAAATACTGATAGGCCGATTGTGCCTCTTTGTCTCTCGTTCCGTGCTCTCGCTTGGACTTCAAGCCTTCAATGGAACGCCTCAGAGCGAGGTAACGGCGCATGAGTCATGCTTATTCGTGCGTGCAGACGGCTCCATCGAATTATAAGCCGTTGTCACGTCAAAAAGTTTATTCTGCATGTTATATAATATAAGACATTACATTTGTAATGAAAATGTGCTATGAACCCAAAGATAATGAGAAAAAATTAATGACAATGAGGTACTCATTGAAGTAATCGGTGAGGCCTTGTGGCTGTGTAAAAAATGATGTGGTGTCGTGGGACACCAGGTAGGAACGAAGTTAAGAAAGAGAAGGGATGAGAGAACGAAAAGAAAGAGGGAGAAAGAGAAAGGTATTATACACTAATCGCTTGTGTATGCGACTGTCGCGCCTGCGCACGTCTCATTTAAAGGTTTTATTCCACGCATTTTTTCTTACGGTTTTACTATCACATTTTTTTCAGTTCGGTCGCGCAGCAAAATCCCTATCCCCTCCAAGACTGCCGTAAGGAACTTCGTTCCAAAAAACTAGTGTAAAAATATTCACAATGTAAAAAATATGCTAACATTTGGAAATGTATTCAGCCTTTGAATAAACTGACCGTGATTGCTAAATCACCATAAATTGGACTTCAATCTACATAGTTGCTGTGTTTTTACAAAAATGAAGTAAAACAATAAAATAGTTTTAAGAACAAAATGCTAACCTTAATCCGAATACCGTATAGATAAAATATTAATTAAATAATAAAAAAACAGTCTTCAACCAGTGCCTTCTCCCCGTGATGATCTACGGCGTCGAAGCGTGGCCTTAAATTTTATGACTGGTCCAAACGTTTGCCTTAGCTTTGGAGATATGGAATGCTGAGGAGCGTGTGTTGTTGGGTATCTCTTCGGTATATAGGATTCAAAACGACATCCATCAGATAACTGAAGCTACCGTTATCTCGCAAAGAATATGCTCGTGGAAGTTGCAGGGGACTGACCACAGATTCAAGCGAACGCTTGGTATTTAGCTGGCTGAAATTTCTTCTTCATGACTTCTACTTTTGAACCAGTTGCTAGCCTTATTACCCTCAATATTCAGGCTTTACTCAATTAAAAGAAAATAAACGTAGCAATAATATTGAATAAAAAATATTATATTCATGAGTTCAGTTATTTCTTTGCGGGTCTCTGAATAGTTATGGCCTTCAGTTTCATTATCGCGAGTTACTTAGCAACTGATGGTAAAGTTAAGTAATAAGCGATGAACTCTCTATAACAATTACGGTACTCGGAAGTAATAAAAGTTCTCTTTTCTGCGTACGTGATGCAGGGGCCAACTCTTATGGACGTGCCTCGCATACTTCACCTACGTTTATCCTCTATTTTCTTTATATATTTTTACTTAGCAAACTTATTCCAACCTTTTCTTTGTACAGTTTCAAATTAGTACGCCCTACATATGTTTACATTTAGATGGATTGATAGGTATTAGTAGCTGTCGTATCTTTATCACTCGTACACGTTATGTTGAAAATGAGTTTTCCTAAAATTTCTAAGTGGACCCCAAACACGAGGCCGTCGTTCGCTCACCGGTGAAGGTATATATTTGAAGGTATATAATGGACAGACATGGTGACAAATACAAATGCAAAAGTTTTGGAGATAGTGAAAGAAGAAAGAAATATTATTAAAACTGTTGAGAACCGAAGAGGAAATCTGATTGGTCACCTGATACGACATGACTTGTTTATAAAAAATATCATAGAGGGAAAGATTGATGGAAAAAGAGGAAGAGGTAGACCGAGAAGGAGTTATATGCAACAAATAAAGGAGAAGGTGCAGGTTATGTCGTATCGGGAGGTGAAGGTGTTGGCGGAGAGGAGGAATGAGTGGCGAATACTCCACCGACAAGAGCAAAGCTCTTAAATAGAGAGAGAGAGATAAAGTTCACCAACCCACACTTGGCTAGCGCATCGCTGAACTATGGCCCATTACCCTCCTCGCCTGATTTCGAGGAGGAGACTCGTGCTCAGCAGTGGGACATAATAGGTTGTTACTTTACTTTCCTTTTTTTACACGTTATGTTTGTTTTTTTCAAATCTAAGTACACATGTCAAATAATAATGATTACAATTCAAAATACGACAAAGTTATATTGAATTCCACTACCAGCCTGAAGCTTTCCTACCGATAAGAACCAGCAGAATTAAGTCACAAGAACAAGTCTCATGGACGTGGAAAAATAGAATAATAATAATCACAATTATCATCATCAGATTTTATGCGCCCATGACTAACAAACATAAGCCTTTTTTTTCTTTAACGCCCGTAAATGCGCTAAGGTATCTCGCGGGGGAGTGGGTGTCCCCAGGCGGGTATGTGGTACTCGCTGCGCCCGAAATCTGGTAAGTGGACGAAGCTCTATCCACTAAAACCCGACGAGTGCCACCACTGCCGCCTTTGGTGAGGTGCCCCGGATCTACTAGCAACAGGACACCTCGACGGCTAGTCAGTCCCTCAGGGGACCGATGCCACCTCCACAGAGGGCTGGCTCTGCACCACAGAAAAACCCCTCCCAACTTCGGGACAGTACACCTCACTTCGGGTCACCTTGGACAGTAGTCCAAGTCTCAGTAGAGCCCCACTGCCAAGACAAGGCCTGAACCGTGGTGGAGGACGAACATAAGCCTTCCTTAATGAATGCCAAGTCGACCGATTCCTTGTCATTCACATCCAATACGGACAATAATAATAAATTGTTTTATATAGTTTATTGTTGTAATATTGTTATTAACTATTACACGCTGTGAGCACTCTTAAAGTGTTATTGGGTCATCTACTGCCCTTCATTATAATAAATGTGCTCAACTAATGAAATTAAATGATTGGGGGCAAGCTGATTATAAGTTATTACCAAGTACGATAGAACCTATGATAACTATCCGATTAATTAAATTTTCAATTTAGATTCTCACATAAAAAGCCACACAAACTTTGGAGTTTGGATCAAATCCAATCAAACGCAGTGAAGTATTGCGTTGGATGTTACGACGGAAGGCAAACTCGCTAAGTTCAAAGTAGCACTAGTCAATTCTCTCTACCAGTAACGGAATATCAGAGTGCTTCTTTCGGCGACTCTGATTTGTTTTATTAGCAATTCACCCTTACACACACGACATGAAAATTTTCCTACTTCCAAGTGGTACCTACTCGGTTTATTTTTCCAAATCATATCTTTCAGACAAGGGACTTTTTTGTTGAGTGGCAAAGTTACTTTCGGCCATTTTTAAATCGTTTCCCTTTGTTCATCTGAAAGTAATTTTCCCATAATTGCCGTTCTGGGCCGACGAATTGAAAACCCCTAAGTAGACTACTTAAGCATCGTCAGTGCTATTATATTACCGATTAGGGGTTTTCCCCCCAAAAAAATACTACTAATATTATAAGCGCGAAAGTTTGTAAAACTGTATGGATATAATATATTGTGTTATTTCACGTAAAAAGTACTGAATGCATTTTGAGGTATCACTTGTGCACTCCTCCCAAGGAGTGAGGAGTGCACAAGTGACACCAGTGGGAGCTGCTGTTAGGTATGTAATATATAGAAATGTTGATAAAACATAGCATATCCCTCCAAGCACTGCCACGAGATTATGTCGCTGTGCGGCACATCTGTCGCACACTTCTAGGGTATGCTGGGCTGAGTCCTCTGCAGCTCTATACTCGTGGCAGGCTGACGTCCGCTCTCTCCTGGTCACCAGACACAGGTATGCACCGAAACAACCACGTCCGGTGAGCGCATGTGTCAGACGGAAGGTGAGGGGTTTCATCTGGCAGCGCATCTACCACCAGAGTGATCGCGAAGAGATCCTTTGCCACTCGCATCCAACATGGACCGGCCATTGCATGAAGATCGGCTTCAGATACATACATGTATTATAATATAATATAAGGGTTTTGTAATGAAACTTTGTTTTGAGAAAGATTAAACTTCCAAATCAAATTTAGATTCCAGCGAGTGTTGATTTAATATATTATATATAGTCTATTAACATTATAATTAATTAAAATTTTAATTTGGAGACGTCACCTTCAACGTCTCGGCCAGAAATATCAACCTCACACTCCAGTTATTAGAGTCATCATTCAGTGAGAGCGTTCACCACTCATGATGGAGAAAAATAAGAACTTAAGAAGAACCAAAAGAAAAAAACTAAAAAAGGAAAGAAATAGTAAAATATAAAAAATATAAATGAAAGAAATAATAGAAAGCCAGATCTAAAAAGAAACAATGCGAAAAAACCTCAAACACTTCGCCTTTCTCTTAAGGATATTAAAAATTCATTATTTACATTCCGAAATATTATGATCCAAAGCTTGCAATTTTAGTTTCAAAAAGCATCCGCCGAAAAAAGTCAAAAAATACATTATTACACTCGTTTTGCATTTTGTACGGCGTCTGCCGCTCTTCAGACATCTGCGAGGTTCATAAAAAGTAGAGTTGTCACATCCGTCGAGATACGATCTCAGGACAGCCTCTCTAGTGGCCAGTGAACCCTTTATATTCAATAGAATTAGGAATCCGCTACAAAAATAAATATTTTTTTACATAAATAATATTTTTTGAATCAAAGTTCGTTCTTCCACACTTTTTTAACTTTCTTTTTTTTACCAGTGAGAAAATAATTATTGTTATTTACAATTATTTATGTTCAAAGCTACGTTTGAATAAAATTACTGCTTCAAACAGAATATCTTTAATTTATAAGTAGCCCGGCAAGTCTTATATAAATTAGAGCAATTACAGAAAAATGGTTCTTCAATTTTAATTAAACTTTACACCTAAATTGGACAGGAATAATTTTAATATTTTAAAGTTATTGTACTGCTTTATGTTATATTATTACTACTACTTTATTAAAACCTGTATTAAGTCTTCATCTGAGTATCCTATTTTAAAGCGATATTTTCTGTAGTTATATTTGTATCAATTAGATAAGTAGGAATTGTAAGAAACTATGAAACTTTACAGTGCTGTTTTGGCCGTAATATTATGTATATTTTGTATCGGGTCAAGAACAAAATGATATATGCTGGTTGCAATATAATCTATGAACATAATATGATTGCGTGTTCCAATCCTTCTTAAAACAAAGTTTCATTACAAAACCCTTATATTATATTATAATACATGTATGTATCTGAAGCCGATCTTCATGCAATGGCCGGTCCATGTTAGATGCGAGTGGCAAAGGATCTCTTCGCGATCACTCTGGTGATAGATGCGCTGCCAGATGAAACCCCTCACCTTCCGTCTGACACATTCGCTCACCGGACGTAGTTGTTTCGGTGCATATCAGTATCGCGTGGCCAGGGGAGAGCCAGCGTCAGCCTCCCGCGAGTGAGGCGCTGTAGAGGATTCGGCCTAGCATACCCTAGAGGTGTGCGATAGATAGACCGTACAGCGATGTAATCTCATGCAAGTGCTTGGACGGAACCTCGAGTGTGTTGCGCCACATGCTCAACAGTGATGAGGCCTAGCAAACGAGCGACGGTCACCCTCTGCGAAACCATTATTTCGTTAGTCTATCTATGACGATTGTCCAATGGGCAATTGCTCTTGTACGAGAGGTTCCGGGTTCAATCCTGACCCCCCGAGAGCCTTGAAATGGGTTTTCCCAAATTTCTGAGTACACCCCAAAACACGAGACTGTCACCGGTGAAGTAAAACATCGTGAGGAAACCTGCCTGCCTGAAACATGCCTGATGAGATTGAAAGTCTTTCAAGTATGTGAAGTTTATCAACCCGCATTCGGCCAGCACATAGGTGAACTATGGTTTATTAACCGCCTTGCCTGATTTCAAGGAGGTGACCCATGCCCAGCAGTGGGATATGTATGGGTTGATACTTTACTTCTTTATCCACAGAGACAAAAAAAATGAGGCCTATGTTCAGCAGTGAATGAACATAAGCTGGTAATGATGATGAAGTATCTATAAAGATTTATAGTATTTTAGGGTACGAACAGTCTTTAGTATTAGACATTATATAGTCAGCTGTCTCCTTTATCGAGTATTGTAGGTCCAGTGATGAGTGAGAAGGTTACTTATGCGTTGTGAAAATCCAATGTGCATGACGTATGTTGAAAGCATGCGGCAGTGCATATGCAAATACTTTTATTTCACTCAAAAATTCACACTTGACGCGGGTCGCTTAAACATGCACGCTTGCATTTACAATGTGGGCTACCGATGTAGGGCAATATCACTTTAAATATAACACTTCATCATCAGCTTCTCTAAAGATGAATAACAGTATTCTTAATTTAAAAAATAAATTATTAATTTTATTTAATTATTCACTATTTCCAAAATCTAAAATTTAGACCCTAAATGAATCCTCGATAAGTTTAATATCGATTGTGTGCTGATGATAATAATATATGGAACTATCAAATCATATCAAAAATAATGCTTAAAAAACACGCTTTTGCGTTTGCGAATTGAAAAATGTAATAACCTTATCGAATGTATCGGTCCACGATAGATCCACAAAATGAGATCGAAATCTGACTGTTTAAAAATGAACCCAAAGGAATCAGTTACAAACATACATACAGGTGAAGCTAATAAAAAGAGTAATATCATTTTAAATATTTAATTTGCAGCTGCAGGACACAGGCGTACTTTTAAAGTCAGTCACATCCAACTTAGGCTGGCTACACGCGCGACGCTTAAATTCTCACTCACATTCTCATATTTTTTTCACCCCAAATTATTCACAGAAGTTTCTAATCACACAACATTAAAAAAACTTCCATTTACTTAAATTAAACTCCTTTATTACATTAAAATACATAGGCTATTTATAACATAAGAATTAATCTAAAACTAAAAACCTTAAAAAATATATAATATTTTAATAACTAAACTATATTATCAAAAGAAGTCCCTTTACTTCCAAACATACTGTCAGAGTTCCCCCTTTGAATTTTTTAATTAAAAATAAATTTTACTATTCTCATTCATGCATACTTAAGTATCAATATAGTATCAATATATTATATACTTATGCACGAGAATCAGCCATTCATAAAAAGGCTCGGTAACAATGGCACGAGTTGAGGGATTGGAATTATCTCTTCCATTTTTGGATGTTTAATAATCGATTATTGCCAAAGGCTAGGGACGGATTAACATATCAAAGAACAGGATCCCATGTTCAACGTCAATCTAATACATTTGAGCTCAAAGGTGTAGAGTAAGGCCTTTCTGAATCGTATATTATTCTTAGCAATTTGTGCTTCTGATTATAATAAAGGTTCGATGTTTGCATTATCCTTTTTATAATATTAATAGCGGATCTATAGACGTTTTTCTATGCGAAATATTTTGTACTTAGATGACTGAGTCAAAACCATTGTCAAATCCAATTGAACGCACAGTACATTTTAACAAAACCGGTCCAGCTGTTTAGGAGGAGTTCATTGACATACACGCGTACAACATAATTATATTATGTATAAAGATAAGCGCAATAGCTTATTGATTTTTTTTATATCATAGATGGGCAAACGAACAGTCGAAGCCTTACGACTATACGACTATTGACGCCCAGAAACATCTACATAACCAGAGGCTGTGCCGATGTGTTGCCCTCCTTTTCCCTATCCCCTCCATGAGCCACCGGAAACACAAACCACACGAAATTCGACAGTATAGCTGTCACGAGCGAGAGCGCTCACACAATTCAGTCAATCTTTTATACATATATCATAGGAGGCCAAACGAACGGTCGAAACCTCGTCGACTATCGACGCCCATCAACATATAGGCAACTAATGTGGGATTATATGTGAGCGAGAGGTTCCTCCTCAAAATATATCTGATTAAACTTAGATCTGTATCATAGTGGGTTCTGTTTCAGGTCTTTAAATGACCGGTCGGACTAAGTGGCATGCCAGCCAGCTATGTGAGGGAAACCAATGAGATATTTATATTCCCAGCATAATATCCACATTCCACGTATAATAAATAACGAAAAAAATCACCAACATTTCCCCAACATACCGCTACATTACTCCCTACGGAAGCGAAACTCGAATCAACATCAGCTGAATGCCTAATGCCATATTAATAATATATCCTAAGGCTAGTATTCTGGCCAGTAATACGAATTCCCTCTACTGTAATAATCTCCGAGGATTAACTCTGTATCATGTTCATGTAATAGTCAGAGGTTGTCGTATCCGGCCATGAGCGCCGCGTAGACGGCTTACTGCCAAATTTTCAACGCACAAAGGATGTGGTGGAGGGTAACCCTTTAAATCACCGCGATATAAACTGATGTATGCAAAGGTATGTATGTAAAATTCTATTATAAACTAGCTATTGCACGCAGCTTAGCTAGTTTTAATACGGATATCTAACTTTTAAAAAAATATAGCCTACGTTCACCGCGGATCGTGTAGCTTTCCAACAACATTAAAATAATTTTTCAAATCGGTCAAGTTGTTTTGGGGACTATTCAATACAAACAAACAGTCAAAAGTTTCCTCTTTATAATATCAGTTTACATGACAAACAGCAAAATAACAGCGGGTCTTAATTTTTTTATTATTAGTACCTGGTTGACCGAGCATTTGCTCGATACCCTAAGTGATAAAATACGATAAAATTTTTCTTCCAAAAAAAAAAAGATATAAAAAAATGGAAAAAAAATTCGGACTGCCTAATTTCACCATTAAGCTACCATGACATATTCTTTGATAGCGAAATTTACGTTCGTATTCTAATCATATTTTATAGATGCATCAAAACACGGATAAAAAAAAGTTTTCTAAAAATGTATCCTAGCTAGATCGATTTATCGCCGTTTTTAACACATGTATACAAAATTTCATGAAAATCGTTGGAGCTGTTTCCGAGATCCCGATTTTATATATATATATATATATATATATATATATATATACAAGAATTGCTCGTTTAAAGGTATAAGATAAGATAAGATAGAAGAAGAGACTAACGAACAGTCGGTTCGCCTGATGGCAAGTGAGAGCAACATCTACTAGAGGATTCGACGGCCTTTTAGCCTTTAGTAGGCTGCTAAGTAAAATCTGATCATATTCTGTGAGTCTGCAGAACACATCACAGTGGGGGTGATGTGTTTGTGCCAAGCATTCCTCTTCACTTGTACAATATATTCATTTCATCCATCAAACAGATTGGTTGTTGCGAAAACAAGTTCGCAATATTCCATGTAAATACAAGCTCCGATGTCATCTTACATCTCAATATAATTAATAATAATCGATATTAATTAATAATGGTCAATATTAATTAATTAATATAGACACATTGCCTGGAACCAGTCCTAAAATAGCACGTTTATGTTAAAGGGTGACTGACAACCACAATATAGCACGTCGGCCGAATTGTATCCAACTAGGAAAAAAAATATGGAATGGAATAGAAAAAAATAAGTATGGAAAAAAATGGTCATCATCATCACCGTCATCATCGTCATCAACATCATCATCAACAGCCGTCTACTGCTAAGCTGCCTCCTCAATAAATGCCAACACAACCAATCAATTGAAACTTTGCTACTTATTCGAACTAAACTCTGAATTCTAATAAACTTTGCCTTATCACCCATTTGTGAGCTATTTAGTAGAATAACATATTCCAATCACAATAAAATACAGGAATAAGGCAACAAGCAGAAACTAATTAATTTAATTATAAGAGTCCCCAATTTTAAAATACCTTTGAATTCGGTTCCTTAAAAGTTATTTAATTCACGTAAGAAATAATGATTTAATATTAATTATAGATGTCAAACATTTCATCATTTATAGATAAAGTACCTGGTTGACCGAGCATTTGCTCGGTACCCTAAGTGATAAAATACGATAAAATTTTTCTTCCAAAAAAAAATGATCTTAAAAAAAAGAAAAAAAAATCGGACTGGAGATTCGAACCAGGCTCGTTGGAACTTAACTGCCTAATTTCACCACTAAGCTACCATGACATATAATTTGACACCGAAATTTACGTTCGTATTCTAATCATATTTTAACGATGCCTCAAAGCACGAATAAAAAAAAGTTTTCTAAAAATGTATCCTAGCTAGATTGATTTATCGCCGTTTTTAACACATGTATACAAAATTTCATGAAAATCGTTGGAGCGGTTTCCGAGATCCCGATTCTATATATATATACAAGAATTGCTCGTTTAAAGGTATAAGATAAGATATACAAAATTTCATGAAAATCGTTGGAGCGGTTTCCGAGATCCCGATTCTATATATATATACAAGAATTGCTCGTTTAAAGGTATAAGATAAGATAAGATAAGATAATTATTCAATAAGGTCGTCATTGTCGTCAACCCATGATGATTTACTATTGGTTTGCCTGACAACGCCAAAAGGGACAAACCTAAAGTGTCTCTTGGCGCTCTACCAAAACAATGTCTACCCAAATGTGGCCTCCATTTTGAAACTCTATTGGCCCAACATCTGTTACTCGTCACATGTATCCGGGTAAATGCCACTTGGCCATCAGAGAGTAAAATGTTATACTATGAATAAACCAATAAATAAATAATTATAATATGCTACTAATATATAAAACGTCTTTTCGTTTCAGCCCATAGAAGTCTACTAGTGGACTTATGCATTTTTATAGCAGTGAAAATGCTCAATCCAAGGACGGGTCTTCCTCGGGGATATGTGGTATTCCCGGCACCCTCGCAAAGCTTGGTGTCGTTATGCCGTACTAAGACACTGCGTATTGCCTTCGACCGCTTAAAGGTGAGTGTTGCGGATTTGACTAACACAAGCCAAAAAGCCTCCATCAAGGATTTCTAGCAAGGCAAGCAGCTGTTTCCCGCGAACCTCAGACCGCCGCCAATCCAACTTTTCACCTTCCAACGCACCGGTATATAAGAAAGCAAAAATAATAATTATAAATGTATTAATTATATTAATTTAATTCTAAAACTCATACAAAATTATATTATAAAAAATATTAGTTCAATGCAACCTGACCAATTGACGAGCCCGTCGTACGTTTGAGGCCATTGTAAGGCGTTTTGATATTTTTTTGATTTGATTAAACTTTACTTCCACTTTAAGAAATATGTACAATATCATCATTATTACCATCAGTCTATATCCTGGTCTACATCCTATAGATCTCCCTTAACGTGAACCATCAAATGAATATAGAAAAACATAACCTGGAGTATCATTATAGCGCATTAGTATAGCGCAGACAAAGTAATATATTCATTTAGAATCTTAATCTAGTACATTATAGTAGTAGTATTTTATAATATAAGTAGCAGTATATTATAAGAAATGCACCTACTACCGTAATGGTTTTTGTTCTAAAACTATGATAGCTTTTGTTTCAATATAAAGGTAAATAGAATTGTATTCATTATAACTTAATTCCCTTTTCCCACCAAAGGACCACCTGAACGAAAATAGATGCATACAAATGTAGATCCCAGACAGTACAATTATGTTGTCTTGTATGCTTCTGTCTCGACACTAGATTGAACGTGAATAGAGAACGTTTGAAGGCCATCAATGGCTGTCAAATAGTTTAATGCTCATTAAAATAAATGGATTCACGTACAAGCTCACATTTTTAAATTGCATCGTCAACGTTTTTTAATAATTACTTTTTACTCTCTAATATTTTTATATTGCATCGACAAACTAGAATAGAGCCAGTGACTACCGACACTCACAGACATCCGTTCGAGCATAAGCTATGCAGCACCCCTAGACACATTTTTAAATTGCATCGTCAACGTTTTTTAATAATTACTTTTTACTCTCTAATATTTTTATATTGCATCGACAAACTAGAATAGAGCCAGTGACTACCGACACTCACAGACATCCGTTCGAGCATAAGCTATGCAGCACCCCTAGACAAGTGGCATACGCGCGAATTATATTCCTTTGCATTTTCTCGCTAACTACGTTTGTTAAGACACATAATGAATACGGTTTAGTTTGTATAAACGTTTAACAACCTCTGTACCTTTTTTGAAACGAACATTATTATAATATCGTAAGCTAGTGTATTTCCCATACAATAAGTATTCTTTTCTATTATATTCGTTTAGCGTTTATGCCACTCTTCTAGGGGGGACGAATTACATACGATTTTAGACGTTTTTACAAACAAAACCATATACTTTGTGTCTTAATAAACGTTCCTCAATGCGGCAACCCTATGGAGTTAGCGAGAAAACGCAAAGGTATAGAATCGGGCATTCGCCACTTGTCTAGAGGAGCAGATGCGTTATCCTCCTTATGTTTACACCGAAAACTCACAAGCAGCGCATAACTCGACAGCATATCCGTCAATTTTCGCCGGTGTAAGGGGCGCGAGAAAGACTCGACGTGCCGAATTAATACGGCTGTAATGCAATTATGACTCTACCTCTTACAATAATTATAATATTACATTTTTTTCTCGATTCAATATTTAAAAAAATGTAGTCTGACATGAATGTGATAAGAAACTCTAGTGTTGCCAAAATAATAGTGATATTAACTTAAATATTATATGCACGTAAAAATGAGTAATTCAAAAGTTATTACGTCATTTTTTTGTCTTGATAAACGTGAAAAAAGAAGAGAAAATTTGTATTCATAAGAACAGTGAGTTGTGGGGCTAAATTTTGGGATATTATCGAGGGTGGCTCCCTCTCAGGTAATCGACTGACAAATGTCTCAGATATTTTATCAACTTCATTTCGTGAATGCCACAAATAATATAGAATCCTTTATTTTTACAAGGTTCAAACATTTCTTAAAGGTGAAATCTTTCTCAATTTTTAGCGGTCTGATATCACTTACTAGTAGCGTATTTAAAAGTTTTTCTTCATTCATGTCAAAATTATAATCACGTTATGATCCTTTGTGGGGAAGTACAAGTGTTATTAGAAAAATAACAAACAAACAAAAATTGAGTAAATAACACTTGTACTTCCACAAAAATAAATCCTATTAGGAGCTAAATCCAAAGAAGAAAAAGAAGAAGAAGAAGATCTCTTGTTGACCACCCATTCACATACCCACCTCTTTTATGTGATGTATAAAAAATAAGGTTTTTGTTATATTCTGAAATTGTTTACTTTTGAAAGCACGCATTTTAACTAATTAAATATTGTCTTTTTTTCCTTTTAAATTATCATTTACACCTATTATATTATATAAAATATATTGAATAATTTCCAAATATTTCAGCATTGTCGCGCAAAGTATGCAGATTGTAAATTACAGAACAAAGTTGACCACGACGGAATATTAATTCCTGTGTTTTCAACTTTACTTTGGTCGTAATTCTAGTGTTGCCAACTTTACTTTGGCCTCCTGTTCATTAATATAGGATGTACGCTGTCAACATTCAGCTAGTGGCATGAATTTAAGGCTTTTCCCAGTTTAGGCGTTACTCTCACGCTGTAAAGTTACAGTTCCTTGTTCCTGTGTGTAATTTTCGTATCGACATGTCGGTCAAAAGTTTTAAAAAGGACGCTGTTTAGTTTTAGTTTCTTATATAGTAATAATCTTCATATATAATTCTGATGTACGTGTGTATGTCACTGAGCTTCTCCTAAACCGTTGAACCAATTTTAATAAAATTATTGTGTGTTTGATTTGGGAATGGTTTACATTTACAATTTGGTCATCTAATATAAAATATTAAGCACAGGACAACGTCTGTCGAATCCGCCAGTATTGTACAAATATTGTAGGGAGTAATTGAGAGGCCTATGTTCAGCAGTGGACTGATAAAGGATGATGATGACGATGGTAAATAGCACACTATGTAACTATATTACATGGTTAGTTTTCTTTTTAAATATGAACATTTTCTATTCTATTCTACTATATTCTATTCTATTCTAAGAATTCTACCAACACACTTGGACCCCTGGATTCCTGCGCTGGGAGCCCTAATTCCATTTATACGGCTCATAGAGCTGTAGATATGCTATCACGTTAGATCTGGTAAACATAGGCAATAATTTATCCCCGTAGTATCACGGGAGCGGTAAGTTCGCGGGTGAAATCGCGAGGCGCTGCTAGTAGAGCTTAAATTTTATTTTTGTCATGATATGAAGCGATGAAAATTTAACTCAACTCACCTTACCTGAAATAACTCAAATCGATTTAAAAATTCTTGACCCGTAGGATCGAACATTTCGTTCGGCCTCTTGTGCGGGATTTATTTATTTATGTATATTTGGGAAACAAACAATTATTGTAACACTATAATTTAAAACTAACAAGAAAAATTACAGAAATCAGCTAAGTTTCCACTAATAACAGCTACTACATTTAAAAATAATTATGAACAGAACAATATCCAGATCTAGGATCCAAACTAACTTTCCGTTGTGTCTCGAAATAGGTTTTTTCTTCCTATTATTAGGTTAATAAAACGCATGAAAGGTTATTTTTAGAAAATTAATATGTATTTTGTTATTGGCTTCACGAACACGGCATTTTTTTAACCAAGATGTTCAAGTAGGTACAGTAACAGTAGAAAAACTATTTTACATAATACGAGGTGTATTCATGAATTCAAATATTTTGACCATATTCTAAAGTAAAATCACGCTTGGAGTTTAGTTGCTCGATCTAACCCCCTTGCTGCCTTCATCCATCCACCACGCGTACCGCTATCAGTTACTGATTGCGTTTGACATTCAAGTCTATCTCGGCGTCTAAGAAATACCTAATATAGACTACCCAGCAACGGATATTGCACTTTATAAACTGCGTTTAAAGTTCAACATCACATATTTGGTGGAGATGCAATAATACGAACCCCATTTAGAAACCGCCCTGTACCAAGGAGCGTGGTTTGAATTTTTATGAAGAATTCTCATTTTCTTACCGTACCTCGACAATAAGGTGTAAAATTAGGAGTAGAATTAGTCTCCCCTGGCGCGACGCGTGCTCGGGTTTTAAAATGTTACACGGGGATTTTCATCCGGTACCAATGAAAATTATATTTATTACTAATTTGGATTTATGGTACCAGGGAAATAGAAACTATGAAGAATTATCCTAGCTATAATTCACAGGAGGATGCGCCTTGCCACGGGCGTTTTTGCAATAGTGCGTTATATTATTTGTTTGATCAAACAACTTTTTGTATTTTGAAGAGCATAGAGAACTGTGATTACTGACACTGGGATTTAACTTACGTTTCAGAATATGAAGAGTTGAATTGCGCTATCCAGGGCCTTTATGTTCATGGACGATCATCATCATCATCAGCCTTTATCCGTCCATTTTCAGCAGTGGACATTTCATGTTCAGACATAAGCCTTCCTCAATGAACGTCAAAACGACCGATACCTTGCCACTCGCATCCAACAGCACGAAGATCATTTTCCCACGTGGTCATTGGCCGACCAAAACTTCGTCTACCTAACGCGGCCTCCACTCTTATTCCAACCTTATTGGACCATTGGCCATCCGTTCTTCAGAGTGTGTGACCAGCACACTGCCACTTTAACGAGCTTATTCTTTGCAAGATATCGGTAACTTTACTTCTTTGGTATTGGATATCTTTGTTCATGGGTAATGATGACACCTTACTCTCAGCTGGCGCGTGTGCCAACCTGCCTATCCAACTATCATAAAAAACCTATTTAAGAAGTATACATAGCCGTTATAAAGAACAGCTGCAAGGTCCTCAAGCGTACCTCTTGTCTGACATTATAGACAAATAAATAAAGGAGGGTTTTTCTAAATTTCTAAGTGCACTCCAATCACGAGACCATCGTTCGAGGAAAACATCGTGAGGAAACCTGCATACCTGATGAGATTGAAAGTCTTTGAAAGTATTTGAAGTTCAACAACCCGCGTTGGGCCAGCGCATCGGTGAACTATGGCCCATTACGCTCCTCGCCTGATTTCGAGGAGGAGACCCATGCCTAGCAGTGGGAAGGGTTGATACTTTACTTTCACTTTAAGTAAAGGGGGACGTTTCATAAATAGATAAATTAATAAATCAAAATCGCAACCAACATGACATTCGTTTTATCGTAACGTTGAGCTTACTTGGGCTTACTAAAATCTACATAGCTTAAGGCAATTTTTATATTACATAAGCGACAAATATGAGATGGGTGCGGGAAACAAAAACATTTTTCTTACTATAACCTCGTGTTTACTGCCAAGTGTTTACCAACCCGAGTCCCAGATGTTATTCGATGTAAGCCTCTCTTATTAGGGATACTATATGTTCGCCCGCAAAAAAATGCTGCAAAATATTATTGTCGTTGTTTTAAAAATACGCAGATTATGTCTGGGATTTTACATTATCATCATTATTTATTAAATGTTTATAAATTATATTATAATCTCATTGAAATTTGATTGAAAAATGACATTTAATAGCCTAGAGATACTATAATTGATATTCTTTCTTAACTTGACTGTGATATTATTTTTAAATCAAATGTAATTAATATGAACTGAACTATGTATATTATGATAATCATGATGACTTTGAACGCCACATTACTGGCAGAATGTATGGCGCTAATATAATACTCTTAAGACCTTTACTTTATGTACATTCATGCAAATAAATAATCTTGAATTTGAATTTGAATTATTCGTGATTTTTCGACTAGCCTTTTTGTGTGGCGGTAAGTCTCTGACTCTGAGCTAGAAGGTCGTGAGTTCGATTCTTATTCAGGACCAATAATAATAATAATTTTATTCAAAATACATACATGGCAAATTACAGGTAACATAAAGTACAACAATTAATTCTATAATGTTAACAATAGTGCCTGAACTAGGACATCCTGTGTATGTGTGATGAGCATTAATTGTTCTGTGTTTGAGCGTAATTTATCTATAATATGTATGTATTTAGAAATACATAATATGTATGTAACGATTATCTGCAGGCAACAGGAGCACCACAGACTGGCCCCAGCGAAAGACCAAACTACACCTCGTAAAGGGACTGTCCGGCTACCAATAAGCAGTCCCCGCGACCCGACATGACCACAGGGTTCTCTCTACTACGACTGGGTAGCCTCCTCTCTCACTTGCTCATCAGCCTCCTTCTGGATCTATTGACGTAACCGTTCAACCATGTCATATTATACATTTAGGGAGAAAAAAAAGGTAAGTAGTTAGTAGACAAGAAGTATTATGGTACTCGTCATCATTATTGTGAACGACATAAAAAAAAATAAAAAAGAGCGACGATGGCCCACTGGGTATGGACCTCCTAATCGAGAGGGTCCGGGTTCAATCCTGACCTCTCTCCCCCACTCATCGGTGAAGGGAAACATCGTGAGGAAGCCTGCATGGCAGGGCAGCGGCTTGTGAACTATGGCCCAATATACTCCTCACCTAATTACAAGGAGGCGACAGGGATAGCAGTTGAATTATATGGGTTGCTAGTTAACTTTTTTTACACTTTACTTTTTTTAATATTATGTATGTATGCAATACAGACTTGCAGTATCAAACGTACTATCCCTATATTAGCTAGAAATAGAAACAAAAGTATTATAATCTATCGCTAGGGTACGCTGTTGCTCTCGGCTTCATGGGTGCCACCATTTTGTTTTTTCCAACGTGAAATAGATTCACTGCGCCTAAGAGATAAGGGCAAAACAGGCAACACGAGGCAACACGCCCGGGCTTGTTTCAGAGAAACTAGTATTATGGTCATAGGCGACTTCAACCACTTCATATCAGGTGGCACCTCAGTCAGGTTGCCCATTCAAGTTATATAAAAAACAATGCTGTTTTAATATTTGATCTCGAAGATCTTTACCGAGAATGGACTTTTTATGAAGATTCTAATGAAAATAATTAATTAATCTAATTACGAGTAGAACTATCTATTACATTTAATTAAGTGCAATCCTTAGGTCTTGCTCTGTTTCTTTTAAGCGGAATCAGAAAACGAGTTTCTTTCTTGTTAAGATATTACCTATTAGTGTTAATGTTATTTAAAGTGTTCTAATAAATTAATACGCAGTAGAAGAAAATTTGTCACCTATAACTCGAAATGGTCTAGCGTATACTATACATTTTTGGGTTAAGAAAAACAGCCCACTGTTTTGCCTTAAATACATGTTTAGTACGTCCCAATATACAAAACATGCAATATTATACAAAAAAATTAAACCTTAAAAAGTTAACTTATTAAAATACAAAAGAAAGTAAGAAAAGTCAGTTCAATATCAAATCCGTGTTGAAAGTAATATCACAGTCGTATTAATGTTTCTACATCCGGCACGGTAGATGATAGAAAAAATTGAGAATATATTTTACATCCGGTCAGGTGTCGTGGAAATCCTCGGGGAAATCTAACTTTCCCGGAGGCGCAGACAGCAATCGATTCTATTCAAATTTATGACAGAGAATAATGGTTCGGATATTTATATAGAGTGGATATTACATATTTATATTATAATAATTATTATAATATACTCTATGTTGTTTTCTAACTTGTAGGAGAAATTAAGTCATAATAATTATTTTATGTTATCCAAACGGAAGAAAATGTACCTAAATAAAATATGAGACTTGTTTAGCCAACAACGAATTTCTTGAATTATGAATTTAATTTCAATTTTGACTAACCATTACTATCTATTTATTGTGTATCGTTTGATTCGACCTTTCCATTATACTATTTCCATTTCTTTATTTTCTTGATGACAGGTTCTATGAAAACTTGAACGAGCGTCTTTTTTACATTATGTATGCATTATTTTATAAAAATATGACGTTTTCACATGTACAAGGTTATACCAGAATCAGAGAAACTGATAGGGGTAGAGCTATATCGATAAACGTAACACGATAACAGACCCGATATTTTTTTTGCAAGATGTAAAAATATAACTACTGCCGGATACTTGTGTACAAATTTATTAACTAATATTATATTACATTACAAGATGTTACACGCATTCATTCTTGATTGATAATGCCAATTTCTTTAAAATTTTCGAAGTTCTTGTAAAACGGTGACTCTTGACACTCGTCATTAAGGATCGGTCGTCTTGGCGTTCATTGAGGGAGGCCTATGTTCAGCAGTGGACGGAAAAAGGCTGATGATGATGATGATGATGGTGATATCGTTACTTATTTGGTCACAACACTAAAACTGCCAAATTAGAACTGTCACCGAGAAAATAAAGAAATGGAAATAGTATAGTTATATAATGCCGAAGAAACGAGTACGCTAACAACTCTATATATTTCTTCGTCGAACCCTATCAATGGATGTCTGCCACTGGCAGGTTAGGCGTCGACTTCTCTCAAAATTCTCAGCCTTATTTTATTGCCTCCTGTCCAAGATTAAATTTTTATTTTTTGCTTTCATGGCTGAATAACGAATTATATGGTTCTGTTTCTATAATACACGAAGATCCATAAACGTGTTCTATTATTTCGCATAAGTGTATTGCTTTATTGAGATTATTTTTATTCTTCCTGTGAAATACTATTTAATATAGACTTTGTTTAATGTAATAAAAACGTATTTACGCATGATTTATTAATTCACTGCATAACAATTTCTTTAATTGAAATTAACATTAATAATTTAATGACAACGTACTCGGAAATGGTTATGTCATAACTTTTTGATTCTTTGATAAAGTCATTTTTCGTTTAATTTTTTTCTCTTCTAATTATTACTTTATATTTTATATTCTGCGTAAACTTTTAATGGTAGGCAATAAATGTTGGCAATTAATAGCAGCTGGCACTAAGCAAAAATATACATATTATAATATACTCTTACCATGCTTCGTGCAGACTTTGAGATTCAGAATTTGAGTTTGATTCAGAAATTGAGTTCTGAAAATAAGGGTGATTCTTACTATTCAATCAAACCTATTTTTTTTTTCTTATATTTGACCCTCCTGTCTGAAAATTTTGTAACTATTACACGTAAAAAAGTAAAGTAAAGTATCAACCCTTATATGTCCCACTGCTGGGCACGGGTCTCCTTCCTCGAAATTAGGCGAGGAGGGTAATGGGCCAATAGTCCACCGCGCTGGCCCAGTGCGGATTGGTAAACTTCACATACCTTCAAAGACTTTCAATCTCATCAGGCATGCAGGTTTCCTCACGATGTTTTCCTTCACCGGTGAGCGAACGATGGTCTCGTGTGCACTTAGAAATTTAGAAAAACCCGTTTCAAGGCACACACGGATGGGTCAGGATCGAACCCGGAACCCCTCGCGTAAGAGGCCGAGTCCGTCCACCACTGGACCGCCACTACTACACTGACTATTACACGTATTAATACTTATCTGTCCCAATGTTAAAGCCTTTAAGCGAAACGAAGAGCAGTCTGTTTTTAAGCTCGTTTGAGTATGAAGTCTTTAACTTTAGCTCAAATTACAATTTATGTGTTGTTTTTAATGTTTACCCGAATTCTACTCACTATGAAATGTAATGAAATAACTTTTACGGATTTTACCGGGGTTTATTGTGATTTTATAAGCCCGACATTTCAGATAGATACTCTAGGACATTTGGCACCTAAGTCTCCCGTGAACATGGTTGGTGCAAAGTATCCAAAATGTCGGTCATGTGAATATAATAAACCGCAATAAAATCCGTAAAAGTTGTTTCATTGTACAATTTATGTTCTCTCTAAAAAGTAGCACCATGTATAATGGTAAGTGATTGCTGCAATCCATGTCCACTCACACCCTTTGAAAATCTGAAAACGTGACGTCTTTCTCCCCTCCCCTTCCCTTCCCTGTCCCTTCCCTTTGCCCGTTCATTTTTCTCTTTAATTGGATGCTTTTGGATGGGATAAAAGTTTTTGCTTAGGATAACAAATGGGATAAGGCGTCTTTAACTAGGACATTGTTAATTATTATGAATATCAAATTCTAACATCCGAAGGCTTTCTATATTTAATTTTCTCTTTCACAAGTTGAGTAGTGAACGTTGATGGGCTAGTGAGTATGGGCTCGGCCTCTTGAGCGAGAAGTTCCAGGTTTGATCCTGATCCCCGCCATGAAATGGGTAAATACCCATTAATTAATTAATTAAGTAATTCCTAAGTGCACCCGTAATACACGAGACCACCGTTCGCTCACTGGTGAAAGAAAATATCGTAAGCTGCATGGCAGGAGATTGAAAAACTTTGAAGGTGGTTTCGGCGCATCGTTGAACTATGGCCCAATACCCTCCTCACCTTATTTCGAGGACGAGACCGTGGCCAACAGTAGAACATATTACATGGGTTGGCATTTTACTTTTAGTAAAGCAAACCGAGACTATTAATTGTTTATTGTACAGTGACATTTAATGCTAAAAAAACGTTAGGGTCATCATCATCATCATCAGCTTTTAACCATCCACTGCTGAAAATGCCTACGTTAGGATACATGAATATTATGGTCATCACTATAAAGACTTGTTATAACTTTAAAGACTAATCAAAAATCTCTTTTAAGTGGCAACATTTTACGTAGTAATAAAAGCGAAAGTTTGTTTTTACAACCATCTTAATTTTTAGGTTAGTACTTCGGCGTAAGGAAATTTCTAGAGCAAGTAATATAAAGAAAGAAGTATGGGAAGGGGCCGTTGGCCACAAATCTCCATTTTACTGGATTAAGCACCTCGCTGTTATATAATAGAGCCGGTATTAAGGAGTCTGAATATTTTACTGGGGCCAAGTTTTACGCTGCGATCACTTATATCATGGTTTTAAAAATTGTTCAGCTAATTTCTGGGGAAAAATGTTTTAGTGTGTGTGTGCGGCATATAGTTTTTACTATGTAATATTTTGTTAAACTAATAGTAGCTCAACGTACTATTTTAGGCGTTTCTTTGGTAGATAGGATACGAAGACCTCCGCCAAATAACTAAATTCATGATGCTGAACTGATATTGAAATCAACTAATATCTGGCGATCACACACATGAGATGGATGGCCAATAAGGTTCAAAAGTGGAGGCCTCGCTGTGGTAGACGAAGTGTCGCTTGGCCATTAACCAGGTGGGAAACGATCTCCAAGCAGTGGCCAGTTTGTGTTGAACGCAAGCAAGGGATCAGTCGTCTTGGCGTTCATTGAGGGAGGCCTATGGTCAGCAGTTAGCGGATCTAAATTGATGATGATGATGTACTTTGGTTACACTAATGCTTGTTGTACTTTGGTTACACTAATGCTTGTTGTAAATCCGGAGAACTAAGAAACTGAATCACAATGTTGACCAAGCGAGCGAGTCTTAGGCAGAAACACACTTACGTGTCGTGGCGTGTCGCAACGACACGACACGCAAATATTATGTCCCTAACCATATTAAATGTATGACACCGATATGCTTCTGGCGCGTCACGACACGTAAGTATGTTTCTGCCTTGAAGTTAAACTTTTTTGAAATAAGTCACGGTAGTGATATTAAGTAAAGTTAAGTTACGATTTAAGTTTTTTTAAATGTTACGTTTTCATGGGAACGATATTTCAAAGTTTTTCCATTCTCATTTCTTAAGTTAAATTAAAAAGGAAGGTAAAAATGTAACCATCTCATCTCAAAGTTCCAGAGGATATTCATAAAATGTATTTAACGATTTAGAAATTATCCGCCAGGGAAACTGTGATCTCTTATATATTATATGTATGTCAGGGTTCTTTGATCTATAATATTAATTTATTAAAGGTCCATTCCTTAGGAATATGGAGCTGTCCTCAGGTGTTTTAGGATAATATTTAAAATTTGTTATAGAATATTTGAAAAGACTAATTACAATGATATTTTCCACCGGTTCAACTTTTCAACCGTTAGTAGAATCAATTGACGTTCAATGATGCACATATTTCGTTTGTACTATTTTATTAAAGAAGAAAATAAGTAATTTCTAATCATATTTATTAATCATTAATTATTTTATATTATTAGTTTTTTGTATAGGAAAACTGGCAAATGTGCCAAGGGTTGATACGTGGTCAACGGTAAGTCTAGAATAAAATATTTATTTTTTTATTAAGTATATTATAATGTACATATTTAATACACATCCACGACCCAGGAATACAGAAACTATTTTAGTTCTCTGCCGGGATTCGAACCCTCTACCTCCGTGCTTGAGCACCAACGCATTAACCACAGAGGTTGTCTAAATATCGAGTAAATTAATTATTATTAGACATATTATGGTTATTTATGTGCAAATTTTATAACGTTTGTAACCTAAAATCTTATATAGTTGACGAAGTGTCAGAGTAATTAAATGAAACTTAATTAAACCCATATTAGAGAGTAAGCTCCTCAAACAACGGTCGAGAGTTTAACAACAAACCGACCAACTGTAAGTAACCAACTTCCTTTACAATCCCCTTTGAAGAATTCCCTTTGAGCGCAAAAATTATAAATGTTGCAGATTATAATTTCATTCCATTTAGTTGTTCGGCCCGTATTTACCAAAATTTAATTAAGTATTGTAATTACGTGGATCATAGATAAAGACAATTCTGCCAACGAGCAGTTGAGCAAAATTGTAAGTGATAAATACTTAATCAATATGTCTCTTGTTTTATACTTTTTTTATTTCGTTATACTTTTAAAATTATTTAGAAGGGTAAAATAATTGATATTTTCTATATTTAAGTTTAGTTTTTTTTAAATTGTATTTAAACGGATTGTGCACAAGGTACATACAAGAGAGTAAATATTTTTCATTTATATATTTTGAAATGAGAAAATAATTATTACGTAACAATATTATATGAAAATTGTAATATTTTCTAAATTATTCAAAATAGCTAATGACCATTAGCTATTATAGCACAATTTCTATGACTTCTTGTTCCAGCCATTTAAAGATAGGGCGAAAGAGGAGACGTATAAAGAATGAATAATTTATAATCTATTTTTTTTTATCGAATTCTAAAAATTATAAGTAGGTACTTATAACTTAGTGTACTTACTGGCAAAACTTGATATGTCTCTAGGGTTGCTTGGGTTAGATCCGTCGAATTAGAAATTATAAATAGAATTTCATGTAACTGTACCATCGTCATCATAATTACTATCCTTCTTCTGTCCGCTAAACATAGCCCTGTACAGTTACAGCTATATAGAAATCAGCAGCTAAAGCTGGAGATGATGATGAAAAACAAAAGCATTTTGGCGCCTCCTAATGTACCCGTACAAAGGGATTAGTGTCATATTCGTTTAATAAAAAACATCACTATGATATAAAGCGCAAGTGCTTTACATAAAACTTATTGCATGTAAACATACGGAATAGTAATAATATTTTGTCTTTACTTTTCACGAAAAAAGTAATTCACAAAATGGTATGATTATTCATAAGCGGTAGCGATTTTTTGTATTAAACATATTATGAGTATGCATATTATTATCAGCCGGTAATTTTAAAAAATTGTATCAAGTACCCAATTGCCTTTCTGAAAATTCATGGCTTTGATGATGGTAGAGTGTCCAGTTTCTAACAGAACTGAACCTTCAAACAGTTCTAAATTTATTCATTTATAATTTATTTTACTACGAATTTCTAAAATACTAGTAGGGTAAAGTTAATACTATAACAATAAGTTACAAATTTAAAAAGTAAACGTTTCTAAGGATTATTAGATTCGAAGATTTTTACAAACGTTCATTAAAATTTCACTTAAAAGCTAGCATATACTTTAGAATAATAAAGTATGCTTTATAGTTATACTATACTATAAAGCATAGTTATACTATAAAGCATTTCAATTTAATTGCTATCTAGTTTCTACATAATATTTCTCGAGGATTCCGCGCTTTTCGCCTACCCCAATACTGTCACCAAAAATGAGTAATTCATAACATGCTTCAATAATAGTGATCCCAAATAAATAAAGAACTTAAAAATTCAGCCTCCTGCTTCGCGCAGATACTATTAAAAAAATCCAAATGTTCCAAAAGACTTCTTATTTTAAAAGTATAATAAAATAATATTAGTAACAGTATAATATTAGTATATGATATGTATATATTTTATTAGTGTTCATTAAAACATTTATTAATGTTGTTGTCAATACCTTTATTATCATAGATATCATCATCTCAGTAAATCTAAATAACTGATGGACTGAATTAATATAAATATTTTTTAGAAAACTAATAAATCGCTTAAGCTTGTACCATGTTACCCAGACACACGACAAGCTGGCAAACACTGATATTAGTTTTCTGTGTAAGCAATTTTGGTAAGTGTCCCTCTTATTTGTGCCTAATTCCACCCCACCTACAGTTGATGCCGCGTGGCGTTTATTGAATCCTAATAAAACGCGTTAGAGCGCACTAAATCTCCTTTAGCCAAAGGTCAAATGCTCATATTACCTTTTATGCGATATAAACTGCCTCGGAAAATATGAAATGCTAATAATAATAGGGGTTTCATTGTTGAGATTATTGCTAAGTAAAAGGTAAATAAGTAAAGTATATTATAATATGTATTCTTTTTTAGCGAATTGATAAAGAGATAATGATGATATAAAGTGGTAAAGTAAATAAAGTATCAACCATTTATGTCCCACTGCTGGGCACGGGTCTCCTCGAAATTAGGCGAGGGGGGTAATGGGCCATAGTTCACCGATGCGCTGGCCCAGTGCGGGTTTGTGAACTTCACACTTCACACAACTTCATGATGATATAAAAAGCTTTAATCAATACTTATTTTAAATATTATAAATGTGAACGTGGGGATGTTTGTAACGCTTTCACACGAAAACTACTCAACCGATCATCATGAAACGTTGTAAGTACACATATTTTCGAAGGTACTAGAAGTAACATAGGATACATTAAAAAGAAGATTTTTTTTTTGATAACGTGGGCTAACAGCTAGTAGTTTCATATTTCAGTCTACAGAGACTTGAGATTCACAGAAACTAATTTTGCTTTGTGAGTAATGTGAGACATTGGAATGTGCTGTCAGAATCAGAAATCTAATGACATTTCAGTTCTCTCGTACAGTAAAATTAAATCGACTTTATGAAAAATCCAGAGTTGTCGCTCATGACAACTCGGCCTTGCCATATCAAGATGGTACGGGGAGCGATGATGCTCCAGTGGTGGATGGACTTGGCCTCTTATGCGGAAGGCACTGGGTTCGATCCTGACCTTCCTGTGAGTGCCTTAAAATGGTTTTTTCTAAATTTCTAAGTGTACCTAAACACGAAACATCGCTCACTCACCGGTGAAGGAAAACATCGTGAGGAAACCTGCATGCACGATGAGATTAAAGGTCTTTGAAGGTATGTGAAGTTCACCAACCCGTACAGGGCCAGCACATCGGTAAACTATAGCCCATTACCCTACTCGCCTGATTTCGAGGAGGAGACCCGTGCCCAGCAGTGGGACATAAAGGGTTGATACTTTCGTTTTTTTACGGGGAACTTATGTTGTTTTTATATTGTGTTGTTAAATACTGTTTTCTAATAATTTTATACTAAATCCCATCCATGTCTTAAGAAGCAACGAATTGTAGTATCGCCCAAAAAGCAATTACGAATATTTATATAAAACAACAATCAATTTATAACTTTGGGGAAAGATGTTTTAGATTAGAAGCCTGCATGGAACATGGTGGAATTTTATGAACTAATTTCAGTGACATTCCTTGTATGAGACGCCGGGGGCTGTATAGACATTTTTTGGACACAAGCGCTGTTTAATGAAAACTCTGTACCGCAATATGCCGCGGGGGATCGCTTCACTGATTGTGGTTTTTTTTCCATATTCCATATCTACGTTTGTGTATAACGATACAAGCTTTTGGTCGTTAAAATAAGGAAAACAATATGCGGCTTTTGTTAAAAGAAATTTGATTTTATGTATCCGCAACTAACGGATGGTATCAGATATATCGGTGGTACAAAAACTCCATTTTACAGATAAAAAAGTAAATTGTATATTTTAAATGGCGTTCCATTTGTTTGATTTTTTTTATTAAATGTTAAATACCTATTTCAGCAATTATATTAAAAAGATGTAATCGTATGATTACTTTTGTAGCCAATAGAGAAATTTAAAGCTGAAGCAACTTTTACAGATTTTATCACGGCTTATTAAGATTTTTACAAGGCCGACGTTTCGGATACTTTACAGCAACCATGGTCACAAGAAGACTAAGGTGTCAGACGTTCTACTATTGCAAAAAGTGTTCAAGTTCACAGATAAAGCTTATTTAATATTATCCGCACTAATGAAACAAAGAGTACAGTGATACTAATAAAACTGTAAACTGTATAATAATGAAAACGGCTTAAATTTATATTAATTTGAAAAAAAGATGATTTGTTTATCTAGATGATATTTTATTTCTTTGGACGTAGAACATCAAAATAGGTCCTATTAAAATAAAATGAATTCAATATAAAGCATATTAAATCTTCCATTGGAAACACTTAGGTCTTTAGAGATTTAGAAACATTAAAATATTGCACAGGATCCACGGAGGCAGCTTAATAGCGACGGAAGGTGAGCGTAGGAATTTGCAATAAGCCCCACCTTTGTCTTGGCAAAGCGTTCTCCCGCCCCTTTATTTCCCAAGTTCCTTGCATTTCATTCACTATGTACATACGTAACAAGTATTCAAACACATTTTTTCCTTTTATCACGGCAATCCCGTGACATGTTGTTAGTTCTATATTTGTTCTTATGAAACATTCTGTGTTCATTTTTACGTGACTCATAACGATTTTGTGTTATCCTGGTAATTTATTATGTGCGATGTTTTACTCAATTATATCGCTATTTTTTATGATTTTTGAAGTGAAACTTCTTTACGCGCTTGAGGATAATTTTTTTACGGATACAACGCAATAAGCGTCGCGAAGATGTGCAACGTTTTTGTCGAGAGAAAAGGGAGAGAGCGATTGAGATCGATTGAGAGAGAGTGAGAAAGGGCGAAGTATGAAGCAACGCTATTGGTGTATTCGTTTAGTAGTTAAATATTTAAAATTTTACCTCTGTCATGTGTACTTTTTACGCACGCACTTTTTTATTTAGTAATTATTTATTTATTTAGTTGCACCAACAAAGAAAACACCAGTACAAACATTTAAGAATTAGTTTAAATATAATGAGTTGAGTGTCACCTCAATTAAAGGTGCAATCCGCATTATTAGTGTCTTTATTAAATTTTAGAAATCCTTGATGATTCAAAAGTCGTGCTTCGCTATTTGTATATTCTTGCCATGGTATAGAAGCACATAGAAGTAAAGAGTGCCTCTTAGCTCATTGCGTTAAAAGGGTTCGTCAAAAACGTTTTCAATAAAGTTAGCGTCACAGTAGCAAGTGTATTTTTCTATTGCACACGTAATATTACCTAGACGGTTTTTGAAATATTGTATTACATTCTTATTGTTTCTTCATGTCCATGATTTCTGTAAAGTATCCCAAACGTCGAGTATATAATCTTAATAAAACGCGATCCGTAAGATTATTTCATTATAATAGTTATTTAAGCTAAAAAGCTAGATAGCTAGCTAATAAGCTAAAAATTTACACTTTCTCATTTTTACTTATATATAGGTACCTCATGTTTTTGCGATGGTGAGTCATTCATAGTGTCTGGTGCCAACCAGAAGGTTGAAACTGAAAATCGATATTCCTAATAATTATAGTTAACATTTTTTATGCATATTATACTATTGTCATTACCACAATATATCGGTTTCGGATTGACCTCGAGAATTACGAATTCCATATTTAAACAATTTATCATATTTGAATGAGTACAAAAAATACTACAATACCTTCTACTTCTACGTCAAAGTGCACGCAATACTAGAGTAGTAACTATCGATATGTGGTATTCGATTATCGATATTAACTTATTGGAACGAGCTTACAACATCGATGAAAATGGAAACTTTAACACGCATCGAAAATCTTTTCAGGGTTCAGAAAAAATAATTGGATCGGTTAAAGGAAAGCAATTACACCCGACAATATCGTTTCGAGTTAGATAAACATTGTCTATCCAAATGTTAATTTTATCGAAAGATTTTTTTTTGTATATATATCCCGATATTTTATTTCAAATCTCATTTTCAGTTATTTTAACGAATAACAAACCTACTTCAAATACATATTGTATTAAATATTTCACATCTAAATTACATATAACTCTTTCTGCTCTTTCTAAAGAAGAAAAACTAATCTCAAGATATTTTATTTTGACAAAAAGGAAGCGTTGAAGACATGTACACGTCTTGAACATTTAATTTATTTTAATCAATTGAGATTTTAGCATGTACCAATATGGATGTAATAAAAGGAAAAGAGATACTCAAATCGCTTAATGCAGCCATAATCTTTTTATGTTTACCCTCTATGTTTCAGCACTCGGGAAAATTGTATTTGAAACTCGTCTGAAACTTAGGCATTAGTCGGTAACTTTTTCCTTGTAACGCACATGGTTGGGCTGCCACTAATGGGTAATGTGACCATATTATTACACGAAACGGGACATTTTTGTATACTTAATATAGTTATAATACGCGTTATTTACCGTACAATATCACCGTGTGAATTATATAATTATATACAAATGAATTAAGTGTGAAAGTTAATAAATCTTTGGAACAAATTCACCTCTCCACTTACTATTTTGGAGTCACAAAACTATCTACAGAGACATGCAGCATGTTAATAGGATAATCCTATCCAAAGTATAACGTGTGGTCGTGCTACTAATGGGCAACTTCCAAGTTTTGCTAAAAAGAAAATGTAAGCATCACTAAAGACTTCTCATCCGCCTTAAAAGTTTCGTATTTGTTTTTCTCTAGAAATATTTTCAACGTGAGGGTGATACGATGTGAAAGGAATGTATACAGCCAATATTAGCTTGCGAACGTTAGGTAAGACGGAGGTGGAATAAGAATTAGTCTCAAGACTTTATAACAAAATTAAATACTCGATTGTAAAATGTTTTCAATTGTTCTACAATAATTGGAACGAAGTTCCTTACGGCAGGCTTGGAGGGGATAGGGATTTTGCTGCGCGACCGAACTGAAAAAAATGTGATATTAAAACCGTAAGAAAAAGTGCGTGGAATAAAAAGCGTTAAATGAGACGTGCGCAGGCGCGACAGTCGCATACACAAGCGAGTAGTATATAATACCTTTCTTTTTAGCCGATGGAACTTCGTTCGTACCTGATGTCCCACGACACCACATTTTTTCACCAATTTAGTTGATTGAAGTTATCAAAAAAATATTTCCTTAACATTGATGTTAAAATATGATAAATTGTTTGTTTTTGTCTCAGGGAAAGTCAATGTTATAAGTTATGAGTTGCGGTGTTGAGAGCGGTGTTCATCTCGAGATTTATGGTGTACTATCAGCCGAATAAGTTTGAATGTCTGGAATAAACTGAGGCGTGCCTTCGAAAGGTGTAGGCGATAAAATTTTTACGACTTCTACATAAAAAAACACCGATTGTGATATTAGTATTATTGACAACCCGGATCCGGGTTCGAATCTGATATTCATCATTATCATCATCATCAGCCTTTATCCGTCCACTGCTGAACATAGACCTCCCTCAATGAACGCCAAGACGACCTATCCCTTGCTACTCGCATCCAACGCGGACCTGCTACTGCACGGAGATCGTGTTCCCACTTGGTTAATGGCCGACGAACACTTTGTCTACCTAAACGTGGCCTCCAGTCTTGAACCTTAATGGCCCATTGGCCATCCGGTGCACCCCCGTATATTAAAAAAAACTTTCACAGTTCGTTTTTAAATTCTTCAAAGTAACTTATATCAAAAATTCAAGTTTTAACTCGAAGTTTCGATTTAAAGACTTATTTTCTTGGACTATAATATACTCGTAATATTATAACTTAGGATCATCGTAAGGAGATAATAAAATAGAAGTTAAATAAACTCAAGTACGTGCTCTTGTCTCTTATTCAGAATTTTTATTGTCTTCACATAGTTCATATAATTTATTATTTTTAAAATTGCCTTTCGAATTTAAACAGATAAAAAAAATATCCAATTTTAGCACAGAATAATAGCATACATCCATCATCATCATCATCATCATCATCATTCTCAATCCGTCCACTGCTAAACATTGGCCTCCTTCAATGAACTCCAAAACGACCGATCTCTTTCCATTCGCATCCATCATGTACCGGCTACTGCACGGAGACCGTTCTCCCATAATATGGTTAATGGCTGACCAACTATCTACCCTAACGCAGCATGCACTCTTTAACCTTATTGACCCATCGGCCATCCGTTCTTATGAGTGTGTGACCAGCCCACAGCCATTTCAACGGGCTTATTCTTCGCGTGATATCGGTAGCTCTAAGTCTCTGGCGGAGGTCTTCGTTTCCAATTGTATATCATGAATTGTATATTATATTTGATAAATGCATAAAATTATTACTTTTATGATATTTTGCACTCTATTAAGATCGGGGCGGGAAGCTAGTATTATTATACTTAACTTTGCCTATGAACTTATGGTCAGTGAGAAAATAAAATTGTAGAATAGAGACCACGTTACTGAACGTGGTCTCTACTCCGAAATTCTTCAAAAAACGGAAGGATAATGTAAATGGCCGAATCGTCAGAATTCAGACAAGGGACACTTAAAAACGGGTGTTATTTAAACGACTAGCATAATATTCGTATTTTTGTGAGCAGAAAAATATAATCTGGTAGCAGAAATAGCTAATTGAGCTGCAACTTATGTTCAGCAAACATTTTATAATCAAGCAGCAATTTTTGTCATTTTTTATGGCTGTAATTATTTTTGAAAGGCATATTAATTAAAAGAGGGGCAATGTGCTGCTCCTGTTTAATAAAATTTTGGTAAGCACTCGGAGGGTAAGCAAAAAAAATAATTTTGTGCTGCTTATATAAGTAGCATGAATATAACTTCAAGCAACTTTCTTTTTCATTAAATTCTGCGTTATAGCCCAGTCCACAGGATTTGATGACGTCATGATTTGAATTAATTCCCTGGTCCTTTATTAAGAATGATAATATAATTTATTAATTTCTTATTCAATTTTTATACAAAATTTTAGTTTGTAAATCGTATTTATAATTATTGTAATATCAAAAAATATTATTTAAAAATGTATAAACAAACAAAAGAAGAAATTCATAGATAATGGTATGAAAGGATTTGAACTTACGAACGACAGCGTACAGCCTGAGCGCGCGCGGACAGTGTTAACCGTAGAGCTGTACGTCTTGTTACAAATAAGTTTAAAATTGTGGATCCATTCTTGCGTATTGAATGTTTTAATTTGATTCGATTTTTGTAGGTAATGATTAAATTGAATATTGAAAGTTTTTGAACTGCTTGTTTATTTTACACACCACCTACAATTTTTAATACCTGCATAATCTATCTACTATCTACATAAATCTACGAAACTGAAACAAAATAAAATCTTGAAGAAAAAAATTTCATCATATTATCAGCCTTTAGTGGACGGACCACTGCTGAACACAGGATTTGACGACGTCATGACCTGAATTAATTCACTAGTCTTTTACTAAGAATGATAATATAGTTTATTAATTTCTTCTTCAATTTTTATAATTTTGTTCAATAACATACTTACAACACCATCTAGCGGTAAATAGCGCAAACCTACACCGGTGTGAACACAGGACATAAAATGTAATGCAAAGAAATGTGCCGCTCAAGTAATTATTTTGCCCGATGAATGTTTATTATGCGAGGTCATAATATTGTAAGCTGCTTATTTATGATTTAATTTTCGACCATTATCAAAATTAATTGCGGAACAAGAATCGCTACCAGCTTTATTTTATTGCGTACAAAATCTTTGTATGCCAACCAAATTATTTAAATGCCGATTTTTTTTTTGCCCCTCCAAAATTTATAATGCCGTTCATTTAATTACTTCCCCTTAAAAACTACGGCACTAACTGTTTTTTTGATATATTTGTTATCGTCAGGACAAGGTAAATAAATAATGATGAAGGGATATGTGTATGGGCTGGACAACGTTTTCTGGATTCAGCTTGTTATATATATTTTCTTTATATATGCAAGAGCAAAGTCCACTGAGTGATTAACGAAACCCAACATCTCTAAAACCCGCCAATCTTAAATTTAGCATGCATGTTTTAATTGGAATCCTGGTTTTAAGAAGTGATTTAACGTTACCCAAAAAAATCATGAGGGTTAAGTTAAGCAATTATTTTTCTAAAAACTTCCTTCCTAACAAATTGTTCGTTAAATTTAGATATCAATAATTTTATTATATTCATTACAAGATAGGTAGAGTATGAAAAAATATTTGAGTATATTATGTATAAATCTCGGAAAACTAAAATTCCCGTCTACAAAACCGTCATCAGACCGATTCTATTTATGGCTGCAAATCAGGGACGCTAATACTAAGAGAAGAGAACAAGATTCTCGTTGCCAAACGAAAAATATGTCGAAAAATTCTGGAAAGCTGGAAGCTGGAGATCACAGAAGAATCGAGAGCTTGAAGATATTGATAGATAGATATAAGCTTGAGAAGTCAAGTCCGCTAAACTATCCTGGCTTAGACATCTCGAGTGAATGCCAGCTGACAGGGCGGTAAGAAGAACCTACCAGCCTTGCGGTTGCCGACCGTTTGGCCGACGCAAATACCGTTGTAAGGGCCAAATACTAAAAGACCGCCTTACCCTGGGCCGTGTAAACTGGGAGGAGGTCGCTAAAGACAGAATCCACTTCGGCTCGTTGAGCCAATGAAATAAATAAGTATATATGTATTAATCTAGTACTTAACCTTAGTAATGAGGAGCACGACGCGCGGAGGACGTATCAGGTATATCAGTATGGGACAATAAGTGCAGTCACTTACGTAAGGCGTTACATGTGGATTTAATGCTATAATAGCTTGTTTTAAAGCGGAGCGATGCACTTGTCAAGGATCCGTATGAGAAAGATACATTATCATCATCATCATATTTAGAACCCTTAATCTGTCCACTGCTAAACATAAACCCTCAATGAACGCCAAAACGATCGATTCCTTGCCACTCGCATCCAACACGGACCGGCCCCTGCTCGGAGATAGTTGTCTCACCTGATTAAAGGCCGACATCCGTGTAACAGTTTCGCTGTACTTGCAAGAGGAGGACAGGAGAGGAAGTGTTCTCCCACCGAGACTTACCATCTCACGTATCCTAAAAACGCATAATATATACAAGCAATCACACAGCTTAGTAGTTTGCCCGTCTAACAAAAGAAAAAACATTATACATACATAGTAGTGTATCAAGTACCGATTACCACATTATAAAAGTTTACCCTAAATTTGTTGCTTGTTATTGCTAAATTTGTTGCTTGTTATTGCTAAATTTGATGTATTGACAATTTAAAAAGCCAAGCTCCACCCTATTATAAGCATTTCATCCATCACGGACCGTCCCAATTGACGTGAATGTCTACACTTAAACCCGGTCGTTTGGACTTGTCTTACATGGCACGGTGGTTTTATTCATGGACATAACTGGGAATATTATTTTAATTAATATTATTAACATTTCATTCATTCCATTTCTCTTTATTTTCAAATTATTCAACTTAAAAAAATCTAACGATATTTTTATTCATATTTTCAAAACGCGTGTTGTTGCATATTCTAAAAATTACTATTTCATAGTATTTTTAGTGTAGACGGGAAATGTCAGTAGAATTATTAAATCCTACTTACATTATTACCTATATTATTTCAAACACTTCCAACTGTTGTTAAGCTTATTGAACTCCTTCGACTTACTCTAACGGGCGACATTGCCTCACCTCCAAACGACCGGCAAAGGTCAGCTCGAAAATGGCCAAATCCATTTTACTGGAAACTGGATAGGTTACCATTTTATTCATTTTATTCACTTCCATTATAAAGTAATAGTGTATGCAAAGCTCCATGTAAGCCCGGCTTAAAGTAAGATTTATGAGCAAATTCTGCCCTCACGTCCTCGCATGTCAGGCTTGATGACTGCTGTCAATCTTAAAATTGACTCCCAATATAAAATTCTTTATGTATTCACTTATGAATATTAACCATAAAAAGCAGGTAGAATACGACGTAAGACACGCAATCTTCTGAAATATATTTTATGTTGTTAGTAGTGTGTTTTCATTAGTACTAAAATGGGACACACTTGTACGTTGGATAGGAAGAGAAAGACCAGAGTCCTGATGATGAATGGTCAGCGTCACCCAATATATAAAAAAACCAAGTAGTGCATATAGTATGGAAGTACATATTGTATATAAATGTATATATAGTATATATTGATGTTATTTATATTTTCGTTAGCACGAGTGTATCTACTGCTTTAAAAAAATGGCCACATGAATTTTTCTTAAAACATTTTAATAAACAGTCGCTTGGAAAATGAATAAAACTAAATCGGAAAAGTATTAGAATATGGTATAGTTTCAAACGAAGATCAGTCTTACATTACAATTCACAAGAATGGGTTTAGCCTTTAGAATTATAGGACCTTAATTCAAAATAAATATGTAACCTTCTTTTAAAATTACTTTTATAAATTCATTGATATTATCTACCTACAATCTCTATGCAAATTACAGATGTTGCAAATTAAATAAGAAGTTGTAAGAATATAAAAATTGATGCTTTTTAAAGAGTTAGATATGCTATGCTGTACCTAGACTTTTCTATTAAAACATTACAATTGAAATAAGAAATGGCTTAAGAGTACAAGTTATTTACAAAGAAACCCTAAGTTGAGACCTGGAACTCATTAAAACTAAATCCGAATGCATTTTCTGAAGACGCAGAATTAAAGGTTCTTTAGAGAAATTTTCTTAAAACTGCAGGCGCTCGCCTCATTTGCCACCATTGAACCTTCTCCACCATAGTTCAATGCGCCAGTTTTCTTCAAAATCAACCAGGAATGAAACGTTTTGTATTCACATTGAAAAACTTCCCCTTCATATTGGAGAGATAAGTTTGAAGAAGCTATTGGCAATTTAAAAGAAAATCTCAAGCTATTTTCAAATGCGGAAAGTAATTCACTTCTTATAATAATTTGACTCATAGAGTTCCGTATAGAAATAGTGATGATATAATATGCTCTATTAATACGAGCGCCAACAAAACATGGAATGTGTTCGTATTTCTACCACAGTGTTGTATGCACAGATTTATTTATAAATATGTGACTGTATGTATAAAACTGTTGCCCGAAAATACATGAAATGTTACAGAATCTGCATTAGATACTACCTAGAAATAGAGAAATTAAAAACCTCATAAAAGCGACTGGGGCGATTTTTCTTTTGTTACATTTTAAGGGCAAAGAGGCAAACGGACATAAGGTTTATCCGTAGGTAAGTGATAGAGAAATATACTAGAGGATTAGTATGTGAGTTGTTGGCCTTTCAAATTCGTGCGTCTTTTTTATTTCCTAGGTCCGCAAGTCGTATCGGTTCGGAAATACCGTTAGTGGCATCTGATTCCATATAATAGTCGTGCTAGGCTGTCGTGTTCATTTTATGAGAATCTTCCTTATATATAAGTGAGAATAAATAATACCGAGGCGGTAAAAGCACACTTATACGTCCGAATTTACACATGGCTTAAATTGGATAAATGTAGCCAACCGGAATAAGCCTAGTTTCATAAGTAGGACAAACAGTCTGGTCAGTGTGACGAGAGAATATTCACTCATAGAAACAATAGTTTACAACTCAAAATGTTTGAAGGTTATAATGGAATACTTACCAAATACCTTTTGTTTCAGGGTGAAAATTTGTAACAGTGTAAGGACATATGATTAAATCAATATATAACTATTGTGTATGTACATTTTTTTCCCCCTGTCGTATACACAAAGGTTGTGTGGAAGAAATTGCTATGCAAGCAATAAGACCGCCTTTGTGTACACAAATGTGTTCAACATGACTTTGTTTGACTGTTATTATGTACTTTTGTTTGTGTGCACAATAAAGTATAATTCATTCATTCATTCAATAATATGTCATATGCTTGATACTCTTTCACGCAAAAAGTACTGAATGGATTTTGATGAATTATATTATAATTTTAGCTTACAAATCAGAATCACGCAGGCTTTAATAATTTATCCCTTCAAGTACGGGAATGGGAAGTACGCGGGTATAACGCGAGGTGCTGCAAAATTCAAAATGACTAAACACTAAACGGCTAATACCTTCTGTTACTTTGGTCTGGGAAATTGGGCAAGAAAATGTTATTATACATATTAGGAAATACGTATCAATCAAAATTTTGGAAAAATATTGACTAGTTCCGGGAGTCCCGGAAAAAATCATTTAGGTTCTTCCGCGATGATGGGGATGATTCGGATGATTCGGATGATGATGATTATTCATTAGGTGTCAGTTTGCCTCCAGCAATAATCGATGAAGAGGTGTGTAACACGAACAAATGCAACGAAATGTTTCATGGTTAATAATAAAACTTTGCACAAGTCTACAAGTAAATTCAATTTATTTCGACTACAGAATTACAAAGAAAATAGAATCGTACCTGCTATAGCAGTGTTCAATAATTTAGCTCTTGCAGAGCTAGTGCTGTAATCCTTAGATAGTAACACAAGAGAAGGGTTCAAGCGGGCTTCCTGTTTATTTAATAACGTTGCGCAGCACCGATAAGACTGTATTGTATGAGCCTAGTAAAGATATACAGTCGCTTAGAAAGGATTATAATTATTACTTTGAAGTATATCTTATCTTTATCTTTTGATTCTCTTTCAGCATGATATTAAATATTTTAAGAAAGCTGTAAAATTCTTTCAACTTTAAAGAACGGCATCGTCCGTATTAAGTTTCAATATTTTCATTTCATTAGCCCATAAGACATAAAAGCTTCTATAATATACACATTTTTCGAAAATTACTAATAACAGCCTACCAGTTCACTACCTCTCAAATATGCTACTACGCTAAGCTAACTTAAAAGCATTATAGTCTTTTTAGCTTTCACAAAATAAAAACTCAAAAAATTGTAATCTTTAAAAGATTGTGCCTATCTGACAAAAAAAAACATTAATATTTTTTATTGCCCTGTCTGTTCCATTCGTAGTCTACATTGTCATCCCAATTCACGAAATGCGAACTGCTTGGCAAACAGTGATATTAGTTTCAACAAAAGTACTCATCTTAAGTGTTTCTGACTATTTTTCATTTGTTATGTCTTTTTTTTTTTTTAGTTATAAAGTTAAAGTAATTGAAAAACTTCATATAAATAAAATGTTCCAAGTAAAATTAAATCACATAACTAAATTCCAATTCTTATTGCCAAAGTTTTTCTTCTTAGGAATTTACAACATATTATTATAAATATTGCGTATTTTATTTAAAATATTTTAGTTTTTTTTATACTGCCGAGAACAATAAATAATCTAGTAATAATTTCAGGAGAACCTATATCTGATACTGTGTTGGAACTGTTATGGGCAGAAGGTCGTCCAGTTTTTTTATTATTTTATTTTTATAAATAATCTATTTTATTTAATTTAATCTATCTACAACACCTAATGCAGCAAAGGCTATCTTTATTTTTATCTAGATTATTAAAAAATCGCTCGTTAGGTAATTAATTATGTTTTAATATACTAATAGGACACAACCACGATAATTTATTCACTTAGGTACTTATATTCACTTTTTCACCTGTGTTACTATTAATAGTATCACTTATTATTATTTAACTTTTACAAATACAAGAGAAACGAAAGATAAACAAAGAAGTTACTGCAACTTTTTTTTATTTTAATCCTACTGATATGGAAAATCTGTAATATAATAGTAATAAAAATTAATACATTTTTGGACTAGATGGATTTTCATCAACTGCACAGTCCACTTTTAATTCGCCATGTTTGTGAAACTTAATAAACATGTTTCTTTTTTTGGATATAAAAAAATATTTATTTTAAGTTATAAAATATAACTGTTTATTTTTTTCCGAAGGGCCTTCCAGCCTTTTTTAAACAACTTTATCCTATTAAACTTTAAGTTCAATCCCAATTTAATTTCGTTATAATATTATGTACATACAGTGCAATTTGAAAACATTAGTTAAATAGAACATCGTCATCTTTTAGCTAACAATAAAAATTTGGATATAATACAACATTTTTATTACATTCTATTATATTCCTAGAAAACGTTTAATGTTGTTATCTTATCTTTATTGCCATATTATATTTCATGATAATGCAAAAAAGGTTTACGCGTATAAATATCTCCGCAAAAATGTTGCGTCTCGTTGTTCAGCCTACCGGAAAATGGCCATCTTCAAAATTAATGGATATTTTATTGCGTTCGAGGTTAAATTGTGCGTGACACGATCGAAAATCCTTTAAGCATATTCTGAATACATTTGACGGATTAGCGCCAGGGCCGATTTGTAGTATTTTTTAAGATACACCAAACTAAAAAGACTGTTACTAATTTGTTGCATTTATACAATATGTTTGAAAGATCTATCTTTATAGATAAAGGCTATTTTTATGTTAAGGCTTTATCTATATCTATATAGATATAGGCTATTTTCATGTTAAGACTTTAATCCAGTGCTAAGTCGTTTAATACAAAAAAGAAATTGGTGTTTTCTTGTATACTTACATTATACTACACTTATTAAACAATTTTTTTTTATAGATAATAAGAAAAAGAGTGAAAACATGCAATTGAATAAACCCGAACCCGAATAAGAAAAAAAGTGAAATAATTAAATTATTGCCCAGATTTTTCGGTACTCTTTCAAGAAATGCTCACGCGAATAAAAAAAAATTCACTCGAAGAAAAAAAATTATATACAGAACACTCAGCGAGTAAGTAATGGTGTATGTACCTACGTAATATTCGCCCAGTACAGCTTAGGAATTAAAGCTTAGTAATTCTTGTGCAGTTAATAGTGAATTTTTGAGTATGTTCTTTTTGTGGAAATATTCTAAATCTTAAATTTCGTATAAAATCTTCATATTATTCACTATGTGTTTATGTTGAAAAAATCATTTTTTATTTATATCATTGAAAAGAAAAAATAATTCTAAGTGCAGTAGGTTAAACACTATTACTATCGAAATTAAGGACATTAATATTTTTTAGAAATATTGTGTTAAACTAAACTTCTGTTGTAGTATTACTAATTATTGATCTACTTCTACTGAATTGTTTTCTTATGTTTACGAGAATTTCATTTCATTGTAAGTAATTCAAATCATTTCATTATAATACTTCTACTGAAATTTAGGCATGAAAAGCCGCGGCCAATACAATAAACAAAAATAGTTTTTAACTTTTTAATAATTGACTGATTGACCTTACCATTTTATTTTTATTTATTTATTTATTAGGACACTCACAGTGTAATTCATGGGGTTACAAAGTTGTACAAATTTGTTCGACTTTATCACTAATCACAGTTCGACGTTTTAATTATATAGCTCTTATTGCTTTAAGCTAAACTCCAAGAAGCTTTTACTGGAACAAGAACAAGAGAGACTCAATAAGCTTGAATATAGAAAGGGTAGCTAACCCGCCGCTACGCTGTCACGTCTCCGAATACTTAACACGCATTTAGTACACCACAACATTCTCTTGGAAGCAATTTTAAAATGAAAATTTTAAATTTCCGGAACTTAAATTGCCCCATTTCGCCGCAGTACGTAGTAATGAAAAGAAAAGTTCTCTTTTCATGACACATAGTGCCCCTATTCTTAGTGCCCCTTTTACCCACAATGTATGTGAATTCGTATATAAAATTTTATTGCTTTTCTCTTGATTTCGGTTCCAAATCGACAAATTTATTCAGAACGTTATCTTTTTGGTGAATGCAACTATTTCCGTGTCTTAAAATTTATATCTTTTGTAATGTTCGATTTGAGTTTCAAAGACGCCATTGTGTACAAAGTTTATGTCGTTAACATGATTTAATTTTACGATTTATAGTATTTCATGACAATGGAGATTCAACAAATCATACAGATTCGTTCAAAATTATATTTTTAGTAATTTATTGGATATTTTTACAGTAAAATCTTTATCACTAGCTGTACACAAGTAAGCTAAGAATTTTGTAGAGTGTATATTATGATAACCATTTAAATACTCAAGAGTCAAGACCAATGCAATGTAAGTAATAAAAATACTCAATACCAATGCAATGTAAGTAGCTACTATTTTTGATTATAGATTAGTGTGCGGACAGAAAATAGTAATATATTATACCCTAAAGGGTTAAGTGTGCGTTACTTTTATAAAAAAAAAACAACTGAGTTCCCTTCTATTCGCGCCTACAGTTGTTTTACTATATAAACATAAGATTATTAGGTAGGCCTAAAATCAGGTTTTTTATCTTTCTTTCAGATTAAATTTTAATCGGGTCTGTATTTTATTACATACACCATAAAATGTTGTAATTCTTATAAAGTAAAATAAAATAATAACCCCAATACCAAAAAAACAATAAAAAATTACCTTGCCCTAAAATATTTTTTTCAACGCTACATAATTACCAGCAATTGTTTCTGAAACACATTTTTAAACGTACACTTGAGTGTAATTAAATTTCTGTTTCAAAGGCATTTCGCTTATCGTCGATCGTCGATTTTTCCAGAATGGTTCAACGCTTGGGCGCTGTGGAATTGTTTCGCGCTAAGTAGAAATACTCGTTTAAGCCGGAAAAAGAAAAATCGGATATGAAGGTAATTGGGGAAAGGGAAACATAAATTTAATCGATTTGTTATTTTAACTGTTCCACTTTGAACAAATAATGAAACAAACTAACAACAAGAACCTGCCATTATAATATTATGGGCGATAGATAGTTCTACTCCTTCGTTTAATCTTAGCAACTTCACTTGGTCACATGCTGTCAGTGTCATGATTAATTTTATTATATTTCACGTGAAATATACCTTTTTTTATTAATACTTTTATCACAGATTTATAAATACATTTTATTTTGTTAATTTTATTTACTTTATTTTATTAATATTTTTATATAAAAAAAAACTTATTTTATTAATTCCTTTTTAGTTTACAATTCCTGTATTTGTATTATTTGCGTGATAATGGTAACTTTAATTCCCTGGCACAGGTCTTCGTTTCGAATTTTATCTACCGAAGAAATGTCAAGAGAACGGATGGACGATGGGCCAGTAAGGTTCACCGTTCAAGAGTGGAGGCAGCGTTTAGGGAGACGAGAAGACGATATCCGTGCAGTGGCCGCCCGGTCCGTGTTGGATGCGAGTGGCAAGGGATCGGTCGTCTTGGCGTTCACTGCGGGTGGCCTATGTTAAGCAGTAAATGGATAAAGGCTGATGATGATGATGCTACTTGCATAGGCATTCTGGACATCGATTGGTAAAGTATTTGCAAGTATAATGAAAGGTCTGAGGAGTACAATGGTCACTTTTCCGACTTTGTGACAATAGTGATAGTTATTATACTTTTTTTTTAACTTTCTTAGTTACATCCATGAACTTTTTACAAACATCCAATAATTTGTCTACGTCAATATACCCCCAAATGTGTGTTCCTAATAGCTAATCATACAAGTTAATTCTTGTTGAATTCTGCTTTTAAATTTATAAACCCATCTTAAAAATAGCAAATACTAAATCACATACAATTTCTAGACTTGCATAATGTAATAACAGTACTAAATAACTAACTGTTTCTGTGTAGTTATTGTACATTTTTCTAGCTGAATATTTGAACGAGATGAAATCGTCTTGGAGTCTGTATGTAATGGTTTTGCTTGTTGAAATTTGTAGTAAGTGCACTATAGAATAGAATGAATAGAATATTGTATATTTGAAACTTGGTCTGACTTGAATTACAAATGGTTATATAACTGATGATTTATTACGATCCTAGGCCGAATATTATTTATTAAGTAGTATCGATGGGCCACGATGGTCCAGTGGTGGATGGACTCGGCCTCTTATGCGAGAGGTTCCGGGTTCGATCCTGACCCTTCCGTGTGTCCCTTGAAATGGGTTTTTCTAAATTTCTAAGTGCACCCCAAACACGAGACCATCGCTCGCTCACCGGTGAAGGAAAACATCGTAAGGAAACCTGCATGCCTGATGAGATTAGAAGTCTTTGAAGGTATGTGAAGTTCACCAACCCGCACTGGGCCAGCGCATCGGTGAACTATGGCCCATTCCGTTTTTTTTTTCTCCTCCTCGCCTGATTTAGAGGAGGAGACCCGTGCCCAGCAGTGGGACGTAAAGGGTTGATACTTTACTTTTTTTAGGTAGTATCGAATTTAGATAATAAAAATAAAATAATTCATTGGCGTTCATTGAGGGAGGCCTATGTTCAGCTCCACCATGGTTCAGGCCTTGTCGTGGCAGTAGGGCTCACTAGCCCAGGTCAGCCCAACACCTTGGGCGAAGCGAATTTAGCAGACGGGGCTCTTTGTACCCCTCTTATAAGAAGAGGGGACAAAAGAGCAGGGGGCAAGGGTTGAGGATGAGAACCTCACCTCGTCGTACTGTCCAGACGTTGGGAGTGGTTGTTCTGTGATGCGGAACAATCGCTCTGTGGAGGTGGCGTCGGTCCCCTGAGGGAGTGACCAGCCGTCGAGGTGCCCTGTTGCTTGTAGATCCGGGGCACCTAACCTAAGGCGGCAGTGGTGGCACTCGCCGGGTCTCAGTATATTTCGGACGCAGCAAGCCCTACGTACCAGTCTGGGGAGACCCACTCCCCAGCTAGATGCGTCAGTGCATTTCCCGGCGTAAAAGAAAAAAAGGCCCATGCTCAGCAGCGTACGGATAAAGGCTGATGACGATAATGATATTTTTTTTTATATTAACAAAACATATGGTACTAATATCATACAACAGGTAAATTTAGTGACTTTTATAGTTTGTGAGGTAATTTTTAAAATGACTTATAGAAAATTATGTTATTTGTAAGTGACATACTTAGTATTATTATAGTGCTTAATTATAACATGTATCCACTTTAAAATAAAACAAAAACATAAAGTTGAATTTAGAATCTTATTTGAAAGTCGCTTAAAATAAATTTAGGCTTTTTAATTAAGTAGTGCATCTTCAAAACGATCATCATGTCTTACCGTGAGTAAACTTAGATACCAAACTTGCCAACCAAACATTATTGTGAATCCTAAGCAATTTAGCAGCGAACCCCTCTTCATATTATGTAGTGTAACGCAAACACCCAAAAGGGATCGGATTCTTGAAGTTATAAAACAAAATGGGTTTCAGTATTATTCGTGTATTCGTGTATGGCATCGACCACATAACCCATAGACTCCTAATAACAGGGGAACGGGTTCTGGCGACACATCTGACTTATAGTTCCGATGTAAGCCGTAAACAATGTACTCAAACTATCGTGTCGTCTCATTCTTAGCCGTTGCGAAATATATCCATTTCTTTTTAACGTTCCGTGATTGGTAATGTATGACATTGAATTAGCTAATCACAGCATTGCGACCCCTTTCGTCTCACCTCAGCTAGTTGCCAGAATGCATTTAATACAAAAAATCAAACATTAGGAGTCTATAGGTTATGTGGTCGATGGTGTATGGTTATGGCCGGACCCGCGACTACTATTATAGACGGTATAAACATTTTACTAGCTACATAATAAACGCTCCTTCTAAAAAAATACCTTTTGGGCACCAGTAGATTTGTTCCCGTGAGGCAACCCTTGTTACGCAATTGGTTGATGTGAACTATTTACCCTATGCCTACAAAAATGCGACTTATACACCCAAAAAACATAATCCAACATAATATAAAAATAATGGCTCAAACACTTTAAATTATAATAGTCTGTGGCTCAATCGTTACACTAAATACCGACATCTATATTAGTATTCCCTATTTTATGTATGTCCCTAAACGTAAGTATACGTTTAAAAGTCCGCTGATGTCTTAGATCAAAATCAAATACTCTTATGTTAAAGCGTTACACTGTATACCTACTCCAACATCATTGATTGTTTCTTTCAAAATTAGAAAGTAAGAAAGAAATATTTATTTGTGTAGTATAAGTAAATAATAATAAATTACTGATACAAAATTAAATACAAAGAAAATGAAAATTTGTACGCTTTCAATGTAAAAATAAATGCTGAAAAAATCGTATACTCAACACGTGCAGAATGTCGCAAAAGACGATCGTTTGCCTTGATAAAAGAAGATAACTTTTTTTATCTGCCAAAATTGCACAAGCTTATTTTTAAATTGGACATCTCTTTACATTTATTGTATTCAAAAGTTAACGCTATTTTCACTACAACCAAATGCTCAAGAATTATTTGCACTTTTCGCTCAAGTCCAAAATCGTGTTACCAGTCAATGACCTATCTTCCACCTGGTTCATCCATTAAACCCATAAAGCGTCACAATAAATAACGAAAGGAAGTGATATTTCCTTGACACAGAAGCTTCCAGAACAATTAAACCGCTTGAATATCAAAAGGAAAAGACGGACAAACTTCGAACGGAAAGTCTTAAAACTTAAAAGCGGACACTCGCTGACTTGTAATTTAGATGGGGTCTCACCGATCCAACTTCGTTGATGTCTACGTCTTTTTATAATGAGAATCGGTGGGATATAATTTGAAGAAGATTTATTTGAAATTCGAACGGTGGAAAACGATGAATGTTCTAGACTATCAATCCAAAGCCATTTATATTGTATAATTGTTTTGTCTGGTCCAAATCTTAGATTAGAAAAGTAATAACTCTTACTCAAAGGGTTTATTTATTTATAAATATCTCCCAAACTTACCTGAAACAATTCAAACAAGAAGCACAACGGATCCAAGAGATTAATTTACAGCACAATTTAAAGCTAGCTATTGCCCGTAGCTTCGCTAGAGTGGACATAGATTTACAATAGGGATGTTGACACATGTTACAAATTCATGTAAAGTTATGTTTTACATATTGAATACAGTATTTGAAAACCTAAAATAACATTTAAAAAGTCTACTTATTTGTCTTAAAATTTAGAAAATTTATTTAAAATGCGTTATTTATCATGCATTATCACGTGACTGTAAACGCCAATAAGGCGACGACGTCACTGAACATTGAGCTAAGTACAACCTCACCTAACATAACGTGAGCTCTGTATGCGGTGTGTGACGTAATGACGCTTGGAGCGTTTTAGCGGCAATTTTAAAAACTATTTTTCTTTATTTAGTTTTTTGTTAAAATTGGACATATATCTTTACAAAAATCTTTTTTTCGTGTTTATCTATAGTATATCTATCAAATAAAATCAATTAAAAAAAATAGTCAACATCCCCATTATTGTAAATGGACCATGATTCGTAGGGACTTTCTTAATGGTAGATTTTAATAGTAAAAATAATGAAAGAAAATCTATTTTATCATATAATTATATCTGATTAGGCTCATTTACCAATGCAATCATTGCAACTATTTTAGCGAAGTATAATGTATAGTATCTACCTTTCTAAGAAGTGTCCAAATATTTCCATATAAAGCCAACAAAATCATTTATCGGTTAACACTATATTTAAAATAAAATAAACCTTCAAACTTACAGACACGATAATAATATTAGCAAGATATCCGAACAATTAAAGACGACGAACATTTTACGAGTTTATCTTCTTAAAGTATTGGTTGTGAATTTCGCTGAAAGCTGAAAACATTTTACCGTCGGCTAAGCAACTTTCAGGGCCCTTGAGTGTCGTATGGATTTCGTGATAATAAAGCTCTCGCAGGTTTTTCGGCGTTTATAGCGTAGGTCGCAAAACCGTGTAAACAGGGAGTGCTCGTAAATTCTTTTGACATGGTAATCTGCTTCTTGCTTTTTGGAACACTGTTGTTTTTATTTGTACGCCACGTATTCATATTAATAAGTATGTATACTTTTCCGCTTTATTTTCCTCAAAGAGAGCGATGATATAGTTCTATTCTTATTAGAATCTTTATTTTGGTTGAGATATAATATTATATTATGTAATTGATATGTATAATTAAATATACATCTATGTAATTAGGTATACTAATTATTTTTTTTTATTATTATTCATTAAGTATAAATTAAATTTATTAAAACTAAATTCATTGATTTGATAAACCTATATTATTTACTTCTGTAAAATTTATTTCTCAAAGGAATATACTATGATTGGCAATGTCCATAATGCATCAGGTTCTAAGATACTACAAAAATTCCGCAAAAAAGTAAGTTGTTTCATTTAAAAAAAAAATTTCTTAATTTACGTCATTTATGTATTTTCGGGTGGATGAAAATTATTGTGTACCTAGTACATAATATTTTTCTTATAATATTATTGTGAGCCCGACTAAAAGCACCAAGGTACACAATTATACATAATATTATTAAAATATATTTATTAGCTACAGCTCAAATATTAGTTTTTGTTTCAGATTACAAAGCATCTATAATTACCTATAGCTATTTCATATTTGAACAAAAATATTTAAAATTGTGCTTCGATTTTTGATACGAAACACTTTACAAGACGAATGACCTGACGAATGACGAATGGCATGACTCTGCTTTTTTTATAATATTTTTATTATCATAGTTTCTTTCACAAAAACTCCAAACTAATATTTCGCCTGGCCGTGGCTATACTTAAAAAAACAACACTATCTTAGAAAATAATATCTCAAAATATAATCCCTTTAATAAGTAATTGCAAGGTGCCATCTGTCGTAATTAAACTACAACAAAGATTAGGTTAGTAAGCCTTCATCTCTTTTGATTTGCTTCCTACAAACCACTATAGATGTCACTTTTACGAACATTAATTGTTCATAAAAATAAATCGAATTACCGATTAAATATAGTTTTTTTGGCTTAATTAAAATATTGAGCCAATTTTTTTCGTTTTATATTGCCAAATTCTTAGTAAAAATTTAGGTTGTGATTTCTAAAAAAGTAAAATAAAAAGAATAAACCTAAAAAGAAGAAGATGGAAAAAAAGTTTTTAAAATGAGTTGCTTGTCATTGTCCGGCTTTGTAAATTGTAAATCTTAAATCAACTCATTTATTTTAAGTTTGAAAGATTGAAACAAGCAAAGTATTTCTGTTAAATATTTTTCATATATATTGCTGAACAATAAGTATCATTGATTATAAATAAGCATTAGTTATTTATAAAAGTAACGATGAGTTCTATCGGAACAGGCGTAAGTTATTTTACTTCTGTATCACTTTATATGTAACTTCAGACCAAGGCTTCTTTCTTAAATTAATAGTATACCTTATTTACAAAGAATTTTAATGTGCCCCTCAATATTACAAAGAAATAATTTTAGGTTACAATACGCAAAACTGCATTCTCATCATATTTTTTTGTTTTACAGTACGACCTTTCAGCATCCCAGTTTTCGCCGGATGGGAGAGTGTTTCAAGTAGAATATGCTGCGAAGGCAGTAGAGAATTCTGGTACAGTAATTGGACTCAGAGGCAAAGATGGTGTCGTATTTGCTGTGGAAAAACTAGTTACTTCGAAGTTGTATGAACCAGGTGCTAATAAAAGGATCTTCCATATTGATGAACATGTTGGCATGGTATGTAAACCTGATTAATAGCTGAGCGATATTTAGAATTTTAATGTATTATCACTTTCATATTGTAAGTCAGCCAGTAGCAATGTAATAGTATAATTATGCATATTTGTACTATTTGCCGGCGGGAGGAAGGTCCTATGCCTCGATACTATCTGCTCATGCTGGTTAGCAAGAGCAGATAGTATCTTATGTCTTATATTGTTACACATGAATAATATCCTTTGGGGATTCTTAATGGTCCCTTCTATGCTGACTACTTACTAACTGATCTCCATTCAACTAACATAAAATAAAAACACCTTAGTAAGGATCTAACCCGACGTTACTCTTACTCAAGAGGACGAACACTATACCCAATAGATCATTGTTGGTCAAGACAAGATTACAAATAAATGAATGTCAAAACAAAAAATAAATGTGAGTTATTGTTTCTTTTTCTGGTTCCAGGCAGTCTCTGGTTTGATTTCTGATGCTCGGCAAATTGTGGAAACAGCTCGATCTGAAGCATCCAACTACAGATCACAGTATGGAATTCAAGTTCCACTGAAGTACCTAAACGAGCGTGTCTCAATGTACATGCATGCATACACACTTTACAGTGCTGTCCGTCCGTATGGATGTTCTGTTATCATGGGCACTTGGTCCGAACATGATGGGCCTCAGATGTACATGCTTGAACCAAGTGGTGTCTCCTTTGTAAGTATTTTTACTACTCTATAAATTTTGATGCAAGACACCAAGAGAATAGTGCCTAGTTTTTTTTTATTGAAATTGTATATTATAAAAACAGTATACAATATAATATAGACATTAGCAATTATAAAAGTCATGATTATAAAGACAATGACAAAAAAAAACATAATTTGAATAGATTGGACGTCAATCACTACTACTAGGGACTATTTCCAGTGTCAAAGCTTGTCTTTATGATAACAATGACAAATGTTTTATTAAGCATGATTAGATTCAGTTATAATACAAGTCAAGAAACATTAAGTACATATACTGACATATCACATATATAGGTACATGATCTGACCTATACTCTAGCCAAACTCAATGTAGAGTGTTTGTAAACAAACGACAAAAGCTGATTTTTAGGGTTCTCACTTTACAATTTACCATAATTTTACACTTTTAATCGTTTTATCATAAAAATCAAAAAGACTGTCTATAATATTAATTGTTTAGTCATGTAAAACATAAAAATTGATAAAAACCATTTCAAATCACACGCAAATGGCCATTTATTACATTTTTATTTGTTTGTCATAATTTCAAATGTTGACATCCCTAATGTATTGTTCAGTTTTTGGCAGAAGTTATGAACCTTTTTTCATTTTTGTATTCTATTATGATGTACAAATACCAGAAGAATCCTACAGTATTCCAAATAATACGTCCATTATATTTTTGTTCTATTTTAGAAAAAATTAACTATGAAAGTGAAAACGAAAAAAAAAACAATGCAGTGACGCTAAAATGATGAATTTCACATAAAATTTAAATGTTTGAGATCAGGATTTTACAAGATTAATGCGTTGTTAACTATTGTAGAGAAATTTCATTATACTTTTCATATTATAAAAATAATAGTTCTGTTGAAACTCGATAAATGGAATTATAACCTATCAGAGTAGTCAATAAAAAGTTATTATTACAATATTGCACTGTAGGCTTCTAAGATACATATTCATATTCAATATTTTACACTTTATTAAAATCACAAAAAAATAACATTCAATAATAATATTTTTCGTCCCTGCTGTCGGCTGGTTGCCTAGCAACGCTTTGTCATTAAACATTCTACATCAAGTTTGGCTGGAGTATAGGTACATATTGGCCTAATGCACTTGCCGAGAGTGCTTGGTCAAGTTGGACCAATGTGTACTGCAGCCTCTACATATGAACATTGCATAATACTATTTTTTAATACAGAATGACTGTTACTTTCAACGGAAAGAAAAAAGTCTTACCTCAATAAATTAACTTAACATTTTAACCTTGTAAATCGACTGCTACTATATTTAAGATGTCACTTAGTAAAAATTTTCTGTGAAATTTTGATCAAAGTGCTTTACAACGAAATTATATCTACAAACAATTTCTTATACTGTGGTGGAATATGGTAATTACTTTGTAATATTGAGTTTTTTCAATTATAATTAATAATAATAATGAGTTAGGGCCCTCCGGCTTTAGTGACTTCACAGAGTGTAGGCCACATTCGTAAAGCTATTCAGAATTCCATTACAAAATTATATATATTATTGCCCCACATGTTTATATGGGTTGCCACAAATAAATGCCACAGAGTATGGCCTATTCTTTTTAGATTAAAAAAAAGTAATTTTTCTGTACAAACTATACAGTTTGTATAGAAAAAATACTTTTTTTAATCTTATACATTTAAGATTATACATCTCGAATCTCCGTAAAACTTTATTCCATTCACAGACTTTGAATTTGAAGAGATGATGACAAAAATATTATACATTCAAAAGTTACATTTCTATTCTTTAGTAACAGCACTATTCTGGAAGAAAGATTCTCAAAAATAAATTATGATGAGTGATTATGTAGCACTTACTGTCACACCTATAAGGCTAGAATGACATATTATATTTTAAAACCAAATACCAGGTTGTTTATTATTCTACATTCATTTCAGTCATACTTTGGATGTGCTGTTGGTAAAGCTAAACAAGCTGCAAAGACAGAGATTGAAAAGTTGAAACTTGCTGACCTTACTGTGAAAGATCTGGTTAAGGAAGCGGCTAGGATGTAAGTATAAAATTATATATTTAGGATCAAACCAACATCTTTATCTATCCCTACTGGTAAGTACTTGATTATTGGGGGTTATTAGGGCTGGAATTATATATACCCATATTCTGCTTAATTCATCATCTGTGATGCCATTGGGTCACCATTTATTATTGTATGTATGTACTTTGCCTAGATTGGTTTAGGGATGGACTGTATATTTCAATAAATATGTATTTTATGAATTATTATATTTATCACTAGCTGTTGCCCGCAGCTTTGCCTGCGTTAACTAAAATTTACAACGGGATCTTTGTACGCAATATAAGTAACTTTTCTGGTTGATTTTTACACCTTGTGTCCGAAAAACCCAAATATATTACGGAACCCTATTTTTTTTTTAGGAACTAAATTTAGCCTATGTTACTCGTGTATAATGTAGTTTTCGAATGGAGAAAGAATTTTTCCAGTCTTCAGTCTTTCAGAAATCGGTCCAGTACTTTTTGAGCCTATTCATTACAACCAAACAAACAAAGTTTTCCTCTTTATGATATTAGTGTAGATTATTGTTTATAATTTGATCAACTCTTATATTATGTCCCACTGCTGATCATCCAGGGTGGTGGGAGGGTATTGGGCCACAGTTCACCGTCATGCTGGTCCAATGTAGGTTGCCGAAGCTTACACATCTTCAAAGACTTAATTTTATCGGGTATGCAGGTTTCCTCACGATATTTTCCCCTACCGTAAGCAAGCAATGGTCTCAAAGATAGAAGCACCCATATCAAGGTCCCACAGAGGTCCAGATTGAACCAAGACTTCTCACTCAAGAGCCCATGCCCACTAGACCATAGCCATTAATAATACCTTTTTTTATTTCTAGCATATACCTCATCCACGATGAACTAAAAGACAGGCAGTTTGAACTGGAGCTCTCTTGGGTGTCCAAAGACACCAACGGCCGACACCAGATGGTGCCGCGTGAGATTGCGGTGGAAGCAGAGACCGTGGCGAAACAAGCATTAGTTGATATCGAGGACTCTGATGAGGGGGAGATGTGAAATAACATTTAGAAAATAAAATTTTAATACATACATGGTGTTTTTACTTCACACTCAGTGAAGACAACTTTTAACCAAAATGTTGCAATGAATAATAAAATGCTTTTAAGTTATGTTTGAAGTTCGGAAGATGGACTCAAAAAGCGCATTGTAAAATTGTCACTGGCCCATGCATGTTTCAAAATTACAATTAAAGTGCCGCACAAAATTGCGACGTTGCCATCGCAATTTTGTGCGGATTCCACGGTCCCTAAACAAGCGGTAGTTGATATCGAGAAATGGTGAGGAAATGTGAATATTTTATTTTGGTTAGGCAAACTGGCAGACGTCCCACCTGATGGTAAGTGGTGTTAACATGAGTTACCTGAGACTAGCCCAGGCAACTCGTAAGCATAATTGCCAGTGATAGGACTGCCTGTCTCACTCTACTTTTCAAAACGGTGAGAATGTTTGACGGAAGTTGTCCGTGGGATGTCAACGGAAAATATGTACTTTTGTATTAAGAATTTATTTTAAATTATTTATTTCAAAAAAATAAAATAAAAGTCAAGTCATGCATGCACAAGTGAAATGAATAAAAAATATTTTAACTCTTAGGTGAATGCATAAAATTATTGTCACAGTAATATGTATGCCCTGTGGCATATAATTGCCTGCATTTTATTACAAGTATAATATATTTGTTCTTGTAGGTAGTGACAGCAAGAAAATTTATATAAAAAAATATTTTTTGTCGAAAGAATTTAAAATAATATCGAAAATGTACGTATACTTTTATCGAGAAAATGCTATTTCTATAACATTAAGCAAATTTACGAATAACTTAAAATCAAAAAAGATAGTATTTTAACATACCTACAGCTTAAAGCTTTTCTATGTCGAAATAATACATAACTACGTAAAAAGATTTAAATATTATTATTTTAACTTAATATAAAGCTGTCATTAATTAATTGGCTTGGGTATGGGGTAATTGTATATTTCCATGGTACTTTTAATTTAAATTCTACAGTATATAATAAGCCCAGTGACTAAGAGTCGAAATTCTCACTTTATAGTATCGAAATTATTCTAAGAAATTTGCCTCCATATACGAGTACGAGTAATTAGTTTTTGTCCATGTACACCTTCGATTCAGATGTTTTCAGTTCCCTTTAAATAAAGCTTTCGTGACGATACTAATTACCAATTTTGAATTGGTGCCTATGTTTATATTCTGCGTCAACTCTAATAAAATATATCCTTTTTTTGCTAACCATACAATTTACAAATGTTTCGTACCTATAAAAGCCATACAAATATTTTTTTATTTGACATCAAATACTTAGTAAAGAGCGAAAAGATGGAAGATTTGGAGCAACTACCTCCAGATTTTATCAAAACCTTCGCGCGCCAAGTGAAAATGCTTAAATTCATTGGAATAAACATCTTCTCTGATAAAAGAAAGAGTTTCTTACACACACAAGCTAGACTAATATTGTTTAGTTGTTTTATTGTGCCCATGTTGGCCGGCCAGATTCTCTACGTAATGTGGAGTCACAAAACCGGAGCAAGTTTTCTCGACGTCGTGAACGCTATACCAAGCACATTTATGGTACTTCAAGGTAGTATTATTTTTAAGGTTTTGGTGTTTTTTTTATTGCAAACTATAAATTAATGTCGTTATCATATTATCATTCACTAGATATAACGTCGAATACGACCGACGCTTGTAGTTTGTCTTAATTACAACCATTTTACTATGTTTTTTAAATAGCTTTGGGTGAAATTTGTAATTTATTCGTACTTCCCAATAAGTGAAATAGCTCTTCGAACATATTTCAGAAGTGGGCGACATTAAAAAAAGATTTAAAACAAATGGTACTTTTTTAGTGTGTTATTTTATTTTAAACGTTCACGTCGCGTCGGAACTAAAATCGCAATAAAATTTGTGAGCTTTTATAAAAATGGAGTCAAGCGGCCGAAATCTACTAATTCCAGAAACATTACATTAGTTATTGGGTTAGATTAAATTATTGTTCCGTATATTATTTTGTATTCGGTCCCCATAAATAAATATACATGCAACTTGTCAGTAATGTCTCGAGACAGTTTTGAAGATTTGTAATTAAGCTTCTATTTGCATGCGTATGCATGCAAATAGAAGCTTTTATTTTTGAAGAACTTGTTGCTTATTAAGTCTTTCTATTACGAGGTCTTTCAAATTTTCTATATTGTTTTATGCTTTTAAGATGAGCAACGTGATATTTACATAGTTTATACATTTTATTATATTAGTTACTATTATTGTATTTGCAGATTTTGTGAAAATATTTGTAGCGGCCTCTAAAAGGGAGCAGATAAGGGAAGTTATTTTGGAAATTGGCGAAATGTGGCCCACTGATATAAGCGAGGAAAAGGAAAAAGTTTTAAAGAGTTGGACGCGGCGTTTGAAGTTTTTTGATAATGGTCCGTGCTAGTTTAAATCCAAGACTCCAAATTCCTTATTTAATAATAATAATATGTTGGGACAGCTCACACACGGCCATCCGATCCCAAAATAGGCAAAGGTTGTTCTTATATAAGCAGACAACAGATACATTACTTAGATATCTGTTGTCTTGTTTATTTCTAAATTTTATGGTATTATTTCTAAATATATACATATTATATATCATGCTATGCTAATATATATCATGCCCATCACACAAACATTTGTCCTGGGTGGGCATTGAACCCACGACCTTCTGGTTTTAAGCAGTCAGGGTCGCTAACCACTAGACCAACAGGTCATTTCACTAGATTAGGAATAGTTTGACCAATGGTATGTCCATAATGACAAAATGTTGTTCTTTTTTTTTGCAAAAACGAGTATTTTTCTGTAGAACTCTTTAAAAAATAGGGATTTGTGAGTTTTTGCGAAGATCTTGTATGGTAGAATAAACCATGTCTGTTAATTTTTTTAAGGACAGGCGCATTTATGTTGCATATTGTTCATTTTTACAGCTTACTTCACGTATGCAGTCTTCTCGCTGACGGTCTTTGAAATGGTACCTCTCGTGGTGACCGTTTATTCACTGTCATCAGATCCGAACACTCATTACGAATTTCCAGTGCAAGTTTATTTCTTCTGTTGGCTGGAATCCAACTTTCAATATGCGTTGGCATACGCTTATTTCTTATTTACATGTAAGTTTAATTGCGGTACTTCCAGATCAATTTTGAATCACCAGTTGTCGAAATTAATTTTGAACCATGTTCAAAATGGTCGATCATGGACCGGTCCGTGTTCTTCGATTCTAATTTCGCTAAACAGATCAGCGTCTTAGATATTATTATAATAAACCATTATTACAGGTTGCGGGATTTGCGAGTGGCGATGGTCCAGTGGTGGGTGAACTCGGCCTTTAATGCGAGAGGTTCCGGGTTCGATCCTGACCCGTCCGTGTGTGCCTTAAAATGGGTTTTTCTAAACTTTAAGTGCACCCCAAAACACGAAACCGTCGTTCGCTCATCGGTGAAGGAACACATCGTGAGGCAACCTACACGCCTGATGAGGTTGAAAGTCTTTGAAGGTGTGTGAAGTTCACCAACCCGCATTGGGCCAGCACATCAGGGAACTATGGCCCTTTACCCTCCTCGCCTGATTTCGAGGAGGAGAGCCGTGCCCAGTAGTGGGACAATAAGGGTTGATACTTTACTTTTTTTTTACAGGTTCGGCGATACATTTATGCATTTATATTTCGTGTGACTTCTTACTTGTGGATCTAACTTACGATGTTAGTGCACTTCTGAGCCTGCTACAAATCGACTTGGAGAACATCGCAGAACACACAGATACCACCAAAGACAAATTGGATGATCATTGCGATGATATTAAACAAATCGTCGCCACCCATCAGAAACTCTTAAGGTCTTGCCATCGACCACATAACCTATAGACTGCTAATGTTTGATTTTTCGTATTAAATGCATTCTGGCAACTAGCTGAGGTGAGACGAAAGGGGTTGCAATGCTGTGATTGGCTAATTCAATGTCATACATTACCAATCACGGAACGTTAAAAAGAAATGGATATATTTCGCAACGGGAAAGAATGAGACGACACGATAGTTTGAGTACATTGTTTACGGCTTACATCGGAACTATAAGTCAGATGTGTCGCCAGAACCCGTTCCCCTGTTATTAGGAGTCTTTGGGTTATGTGGTCGATGGGTTTTGCAAATGTATTGAATTGTAAAATGTGCCTGTAATCTTTACGCATAATTGAAGTGACGTTTTGTAATTATTTACTATGTACAGTTGATTTGTTTTAAAATATTTGTAATATATTTACCAATAGTTGGCGTTTAGGTCAAAAAGCGTGGAGTAATTGGCATTTCACGATCAATGCAAGATAATATTTTTCAATGAAGAATATTGTGCGTTAAATATAAACTACGATAATTTGAACCGACTTCTAGAATGTGCTTTGAAATCAAGCTTGAAAATCTAATTCAATTCTCATTTTGAGCAGTAATAAAAAAAATCCTTTTATTATAACACCTTATACTGTACATATTCAAAAAAATAATAATAATAATAGTGGGCTTAGTATAATAATAACATTTTGCTTATTTCATTCATTAGACTAACAAAGAGACTGGATGAGATCTTTGGCGCTGTAATTTTCACTCAAATTTCCTTCTCATCGGTTGTAATTTGTTGCTTTGGATTTTTAGCAGTGGTAAGGAACTCTCTAGAATACATTTTGTTGCTACAAGAGAAGTTGAATAATTAAGCGTTGTTAACGTTTTGCAGATAGCGGACGGAATGTTGGCGAGGCATTTGACAGCGGCTTTTGCGATTATGTTTGCAATATATATTTTGGCATGGCCTGGACAACTTCTAGCAGATACAGTAAAGCTTTTAGATACCCGAGTCTAACGCCCGGTTTCTGAAAGGCTGATCAACGCAAAAAATAACTAATCAACTGTCAAGTTTTTAAGTGGTTACTTAATTAGATCAGCCTGACAGTTGACATAACTACAAAGAAAAGCTGTTAAATTTGACTCTAGAATCGTATGTTAACAGCCATTGTAGTTGACATACACTTTGACCAACGTTTCGGAAATCGGGCGTAACGTAACTATGACGTCGGCTCTTAGCCTGTGTTAAGTTACCTTAGTCAAAGAATTCAGACGTACATAGAAGGACAGTTCTTATGAGCGCTTTGAGGACAAACTGCGATATAAACGTCCGCTTGGCGGCGTGACGAGAGGGACACCGCGATGTCCCCAGGATATTATGAGCCTACGAGAGCGAGCGAGTGCGAACTGGGGACTAGTCCCCAATAAAGTCGGCACAAAAATCTTAAGAACTATCCTTCTATGTACGTCAGAATTCTTTGCCTTAGTCGTTATGATGACGACGATGATTATATTATTATTGTTTGTGTCCAATTATTCATAACGCAGTGTTATAAATATCAAATTTAATAGAATTAGTGGTTTCAAAGATTACCTACAAAATACAAAATCACAATCACCTCTTTATAATTGTTGAGTTCCAAATTATTCTCCAAAGTCGAGGGTAGTTAAATAAAAAACTTGCATTATGCTTGTCACCGGTTAACGTCCCTCCTTACATACATGTGTGACGCTCCGCCTATCTTCCGCGAGCCGTCAACCAAAATAGACGCTTTTTCGCTAACTGTTAAACTGTAAACCAAGCTCTATATGCCTATGCCTATCAAAGCTTTTGAACGCGATCGCGTGTGTGTGTGTGTGTGTGTTGTTCCCGCATATCTACAGACTTTTAGAAGACTACACGCGGGGCTACGTGAGCTGCTGGCATCCCTAAAGAATAAGAATACCAGGTCAGTCGCACATTTCCTATTCCTGCCTCATATACACCGACCTTATGTCTGTCCTATAAATTATACAAGCTAATGCAAGTTAAAATTCATATATTTGGAACAACCGAAAAAATACAGTCCACTCTCTATTTTACTTTCCATATTTAATTTTATATACTTAGTTAAACTGGATTATCTCATCTTATATATTAGTACCTGGTTGACCGAGCATTTGCTCGGTATCCTAAGTGATAAAATACGATAAAATTTTTCTTCCAAAAAAAAAAATGATCTTAAAAAAAAGGAAAAAAAAAATTCGGACTGGAGATTCGAACCAGGCTCGTTCGAACTTAATTGTCTAATTTCACCACTAAGCTACCATGACATACTATTTAACAGCGAAATACTATTTAAAAGCGTTCAGAATACGAACGTAAATCATATTTTATCGATGCCTCAAAACACGGATAAAAAAAAGTTTTCTAAAAATGTATCCTAGCTCGATACATTTTTAGAAAACTTTTCGATCGATTTATCGCGTTTTTAACACATGTATACAAAATTTCATGAAAATCGTTGGAGCCGTTTCCGAGATCCCGATTCTATATATATATATATTTATATATATTCTATATATATATATATATTTATATAATTCTATATATATATATATATAGAATCGGGATCTCGGAAACGGCTCCAACGATTTTCATGAAATTTTGTATACATGTGTTAAAAACGCGATAAATCGATATATATATATATATATATATATATTTACGGTTTACGTTTACGTTTTTCTGCCGGGATATTCGTAATAAACTTAAAACTTATTAACCCCTTTATAGTACTTATAGCCTCGAATAGAATTGTTCTCGATTTCTTAGTGTATTTATTTTTTATAATACAGTGTATTGAGCCATACAGGCTATTTTTTTACAATTACTGTGTTCGTTTATCGTTTTTCGTGTGAAAATGTTTTATGGAGAAATATAATTTTGATGTTGTTTCTTTTTGAAATAAATATATTATCGTTCTTTTCAAAATATACTCGCAGTGTCTGATATTCCCTCATATTAGGGGAAAAATGAGAGCGCCCTCAAAGCGGAAATAGAAAGTATAAACCATAAACTACCTCCTAGTAATTCTTTCTACTTATTATTAGATAATATCAATAATATTTTAGAGTACGGGAGTGGGAATTGTAGCATATGAGTGCCTTTGGTATGACAGAGGGGTGAAATTTAGAAAATATATCGCAATTATAATAACAAGGTCTGTATGTCGTTCCTTTGATTGTCAGAGAATAACATCTATATCTTACAAGTCTTCGTTCAGATTTAATTTGATTCGCCTACAGTTTCTTTAAGTATTTTTAAAGTATAGATCTAGACTATTGTACCTTTTTAAAAAAAATATTCATATGTAGTTACATATAAATTATGTTTACAGAGCACAAAACCCATGCTATTTGACTGCATTAGGTTTCTCAGATCTAACTCTCGCCAATTTTTCAAAGGTAACTATGATTCCTCTCATTATGCTCCAGACCATCGATCAAATATATCCTAGAATCTAGATACACTGATACCTACAAATCCAAGCCAAAAAAGTGTCCCATGCTATCGCCATTGCATTGTTACAAGTGCGGAAAGCCTGTCATTGCAACGAGTCCCGACAAATGTCGACCCGAGCTGAGGCGCAGCCGAAGGCGAGGGTTGACAGTCGGATCAAGTTGCAAGGACGGTTCCGCACGTGTAATGAACGACTATTATTTATACAGTTGCGAAAAAATTAAGCAATTTGAATGAAGCAACTGTCAAAATAATGGATATTAAAAAGAAAAAAACCAACCACGAAGTTTTTACTAAAAGGAATTCATTGATGTTTTTATGATTTATGCAAATATTTTTAAAAAGAAGCTACTAATTTGTTTCAATATCAGATTTAATGATTTAATTCAATGTGTTCGGCTAGGTTTCATTTTATTTTATCTTATTAAATTTATTTTTTTCTTATCAATAAAACAATTCCACTGAAGACTTGGCTTTATGGGCATAGTTCCCTTTGCCTACCCAGAATGGGTGAAGAAAAAAAAATCTGCTTATACGTTCGGCGCCATTTTGTGTTTTTATTATTTTATTAAATTGCTTCATTTTTTCGCAACTGTATTTTAATACTATTATATAATAGTAGTTCATTAAACGTGCGGAACCGTCCTTGCAACTTGTTCGACTGTTTGTCGGAACTCGTTGCAATGACAAGCTTTCCGCACTTGTAACGAAATATACTATTTTTTCTTTTATTTATTTTTTCTTCCTTATAGGAATAAGGAAGTACTTAAATAAAACGTTCTTGTTAAAGATAACAATAACGTTCTATTTTCAGTAGGTACCGGGGTTTCGCGCTTATGGAATTACAGAAAGCGCGCAGTTTTTGTGCTTAAAACAGTTTTAAGCACAAATGGATATGATGATATTTTTCTTTAAATTGTTTTCTATAAATATCATCAGTTCTTACAGGTCTGATCTGTAATGCTATTCTGTAAAAACCATTACGATATTGAGCTTCACCTGAGTGAAAGAGCTCACTTTCCGCTCATTCCGAAAGCGAACTTTATTGGTATAGATAGTGTCCAGTTTTAAAGAGTACAAATTCGTCATATCACCGCGGATTCCGCTTTCGAGATTCGAAAACGACCTTACAGAATAGCCCTATTGATCGTCATTTATTTGTCTAACCATCCTCACTCATCATGCATGGATATATTTCGGTCTCCTTTCCTACCTCAGAAATTCGCTTCCTTCGATCGTACCTACTCACGCACGGAGATCGTTGTTCCGTTTAGTAAGAGGTCAGCTTACCCTTTGTTTTCCAGATCATGGCTTCAGTACTCTGGCCCTTTCTGGAACTCTTTTGCCCATCAGCCATCAGTGTTTTGGACTATGTGACTAGCGCAGCCATATGGCCACATCGAGTGCCTATCGAGCACAGAACATTTATACCCTAAAGGCTATCGAGTCTATTATCATTAATTATTTGTTTTGTGTACCCAACAGGTACTGAGTACATCTTGGTCGTATCTTTCTTTGCTCAAGCAAATGTATCAAGACAAGGAGATGTAATTTATTGATTTTAGTGATTAGCATTTATGATTTTGTGAACTATTTTGTAGCACTTTAGTAGCAGTAGGAACATTAACAATCAAAAAATATTATTAATTGCTGATAAATAAAAAGTAAATCCATTCACGATGGTGTTTAATTACAATTGAATTAAATCAATATATTAACAAACAAATTTTACCCTTTTAAAGAATAATAATATTGTAAAACGCTTCCTTATAGCCAATGTGGTAAAAATAAAGGGATGGGATTTTTTATGTAACGAACATGGTAAGTTCATACATTTGTTCTTAAATCGTGATTAAAATTTGTTAGGTAAAAATAAAACGGCCATAAACTTGTTCATAGTATTACTTTGTATTGTCAATTTATAATAGTATTTCACAATATTTGCAGAAACCCTACGAATAATACAAACATTACCAATTAAAATGACTCGCGTATTTAAAAAATGTACAATATAATCTCATTCGTTTTGAACTTTATTCTTTGTTAAATATTTACAAAATATTAAAATCTGATAAAATTGTATACAATATTAGATAGATATAAATACATAAAAAATAATAATTATATGTATGTATTTACAACTCGATAAAAGCGTAGAGGCCCTCAATCACTCCTGCTGTGGGGTTACCCTCGGATATAACTGGAAAGAAATAAGTTAATACATTAGAATAACAATGCATTAGACCTAGTATTTTATGGTTATTCGTTAACATTTCATAAACTTACAATAATCTAAAAAAAATCGCCAGAAATTGACTTTATGACTTAAGCTGGGTAAAGTGTTTCAGCGTTACGAAAATAGCAAAATGTTGATTTTTTGTGGAGTTTTCATGAAGATAACTAACTACCTTCCAAAATCTATTGGATATCTTAGTGAGAAATTACAATGTGAAAACAGATCTCTTTCACATTGTGATTTTTGACAAGGCTGCTTCTAAGCTGTGATACGCAGTGATATGGATATCACTTTTATTGCTTAAAAAAGGTTTAACATGTCAAAACAAAAAAAAAAACATATACAATATGGTATCAGAATTCAGAACCTATCTTATCCAAGCTGTGAGAGACTAGAAATATAATAGGGTGATATTATAAACAGTGGTTGAAAAACATCGTGAAGAAAAACCTGTATTGATGAGCTGAAAAGTAAGGTTGTGTGAATTTCATCTGTCAACCATCCGGTAAACAATGGCCCAACCATATTCTTAGAAGTCCCATGTCAGATAGTGGATATTATACAATATGAACTTACCCCAAGCAAGTTCCTCGGCACGTAGCCCTCCTCTGGCCGCTCCTCTGCACGGCACCACCACCACTCGCGCTCGCTGTCGTCACCCTTGCGCAGTACTTGAAGGCGGGCACCGGTTTCGAACGACAGCTCGTCGCTGCGGGCCGCGCTATACGAGAACACGGCGTACACGATACCGCCGTTCATTATACCGAGCTTCTCTTGCACGCCTGGAATTTGATAATTAAGTTGTAATAATTGGTTCTATGTCGTCAAACAGATTTTGCCCACCACTAGTAAAAAAAAAAAAAGTATCAACCCTTTATGTCCCACTGCTGGGCACGGGTCTCCTGCTCGAATTCAGGCGAGGAGGGTAATGGGCCAATAGTTCACCGCGCTAGCCCAGTGCGGGTTGGTGAACTTCACATACCTTCAAAGACTTTCAATCTCATCAGGCATGCAGGTTTCCTCACGATATTTTCCTTTACCGGTGAGCGAGCGATGGTCTCGTGTTTGGGTGCACTTAGAAATTAGAAAAACCCATTTCAAGGCACACACGGGGGGGTCAGGATCGAACCCGGACTTCTCGAATAAGAGGCCGAGTCCATCCACCACTGGACCATCGTCGCCTCGACCAACACTAGTACTTTCGTTAAATTCCGGCTAGTGAACTAACACCCGTATTCACAAGCAATACTATGAGGTGTGACAGTACTCCCGAACGTATAGGGTCATTCAAACCAATTCATAGACAATTCTTAAGTGACGTCCGCCACTGTGCGTCTGTCAAACGCGGCTATTATATTAACACAAGCACCGCATAGATAGTTGCGTTCTTTGCATGGTGTTGTTTCATAACTTAGCCAAGTACATTGCACAAATACGGGTCTAATTTAGTAATCATTTTCTGATACCCCAGAATTTATAAGTTATGGACTTTTTCTACTCACTGTAAAGATATTCTGAACAGCCATCGAATCCTTCTTCATCTTCTTCACATTTTTCAGCTGCGGTTTCGTGGTCCGAAAGTGTTGTAGCAAATATACACGCGCCTGAAATAAAACAATGCGGTACTCGTTTTTAAATAAGTACAGTTCTCTCTTTTATTATCATTAGGGGATCTTCCAAATTTTGACTCGAGATTTGCAAATTTCATTACTAAGTTAACAATTACTAAAAACATATATTTGGGGTACTAATTTTGATGAATGAATATGAAGTAAATACTTACCGTTATCGACTAGGAATCGCACCATGGGGAGGTTATTGCAGGAAGCAGCACAGTGTAATGGGGTCCAGCCATCTGAGTCTTGTGCGTTCACGTCGCATCCCAATTCTACGAGGAATCTGAAAATAAAAACATAACAAACATTATACATGTTGCTAACTTTAACCATAATACTCAATATGTCCTTAGCAAAGGGACACATTTATTCTCAATTTCTTTCTTCAAAATATCATTTATAGGCTATATTAGATTTAATTTAGGACGAACGCTCTTAACGACATGAAATATTTCCTTAAAGTAAATAAGTTTATACTTACTTGACGATTTCAAAATGTCCAGCACATATCGCATTATGTAATGCTGTGATACCTTCATCATTCGCTGCGCTTGCATTTTGCACCTACAAGTGAATAGGTTGGAATTAGAAAGAAGAAACGTATTTATTGATTCCATTTAAAAAATAAACGTGTGAAAAAGCGAACTTTTGGAGCGTTTAGTCAAAAGTAACCATTTACTGAATTTAATTAAAGAAATAATTTACCTGCGTTGCCGTTTTCTTCACGAGTTCTAATTCTCCTTCCAAACTAGCATCTAATAAAAGAGCTAGGGGATCAAAGCTGACTCGTCTTGCTAATGGAGCTTTTCCTCCTTGCTTCAGGTTACCTTTCTTAGACCGTCTTAAGACATTCTCAGATCTCTGAGAATCTTGACCGTTCAAATCTACTGAATTCACTTGCTCCGCAAGATCGGCAACATTGTCTTTAACATCTTCTTGTCTTTCATTAGAACTCAAAGATATATTATTATTAATAGACCTATCAACTTCATCTTTCTGCTTAACTTTCTCTTTTAGGCCATTTTGTAAATCATTTTGTACAGAGTCTAATGTTAGGTGGTCCATTTCTGGAAACAAAAATGCTGGTGGCATTTCAATTCGCCTGTTCATACTAACGCTTATACCATTCTTCGTATTATTGGCGTTTCTTAATTTTGGTTGTTCACTTAGAGGCGGTTTTCTGATAGTTAATGGCCTTGCCTTAATGATCATTTCGTTGTTACCACTTCCATTGCTATTTTCTTTATGATTTTGTTGAAATTCGCTTTCATTTGATGAATCCGGCACAGATATCGTAGGCATGTTTACTGTGTCTGCTGCCTGACTGAATCCAATATCATGGTTTACAGATTGTCTTGGTGGTGTCTGCAATTAAAAATTTATTAAACGATCATTCTTTAATTGTTTCGAAGGAATCGAAGGATCGTCACTTAATAATTGTTTTAAATGCCTTCCAATGGCATCACATAACATATTATTCTTACAAATCACAAGAATATCATTTCCAATATTTAAAAAGTTTTTTCCAATAAATGTAAAACATAATATATACCCCTATATTTAATTTATCAAATAATTTTAAATTAGTAAACGATAATAATGTCTACCATGTAATATCTGTTTTACAAAAAATAAAATGAGTCAATGATAAGGCAATTAAAAAGTACTCCTAAAAATATCCTCATAATTATGTGATTATTATTTATAAATTAATAGAATACTTATGTCGGGATTTTTTTTTAAATAATCAAGCGTTGTTTCATTAAAATGAGGGAAATTATAGTGAACTTTAGAAAATAAATCAAAAATTTAATTAAAAATTATGCATATTTTTTAAGTAATGAGTAAATACTTAAATATATGATTGCTCATAATGCTAACATTGACTTGATTTGCCTTTTGTTTTTCATGAATTTAATATAACGAAAATTAAATTATAATGCATGATATTAAGGATTTCTAATTGCTATAATAAAATTGTAAGTGCGACACTTATTTTTGATGCTATTATTTTAAAAACAAATAATATGCATACCTTAATAGTTGGTTTTGGAGGTAGAGCTGGTTTGGGTGATTTATCTGTTCCGCTGACATCTGGTGTTGATAATGGCGTACTTGCACTTTGTGGTGGTGATAACAATATGCTTTGTGACGATGCATTCTGGCCGCTGAAGTTTGAACTTGGAGTGCTTGTAGATAGACCGGATGCTGTGTTTCTAATAATCTGGGGTTGGGAAGTCACCATGTTACTAGCTACATGATTGTTGGATGGTACGGATTGGGTTTGAACAGTTTGTGGTTGAACTGGTTGGATTTTGGTCGAGGAAGTTTGATAAATGGGGGAAGGTTTACCACTTGCGACCTGAACTGATGTAGGTGCAACACTCGAGACGGGTTTCTGTAATGAATGATTGATGGTGATATTTACAAGTGTAAGTGACATAGCGACAATGAATGAAGCATGAATGATAGAAAATAAATGCATATTATAATGTAAGAAATATATTTACCCCAAATGTAGAACTACTGGCTGTAGACGTGCTTGACAAACTTGGAGTGCTTCCTTTAAACGCATTAGCTTGTTGATTTTTTTCTACATTGCTTTTACTTTCATTGCTTTGACTATTATTTTGACTTAACCTAGAATTTTGTGGATATGCATGATTTTCCTTGCCTTCGTGACTATATCTATTAGTTGAATCCGATTTCTGTAACTGATATGCATGTTCCTGTTGATATGTTGATTCTATTTGACTAAGAGGTGTTGCCAAGCTTTTATTTACAACCGACAGTGGCGTAGAATGTACAGTCATATGATTTATATTTGCAGCATTTTGATTTTTAAGATCTTGCTCACTGGCTTTTCCGTTTACATCTGGTGCTTTTAGTTTTCCATTTGTATTTGGTGGGAATTTCGTATTATAAGGCAATGTTTGGTATTTTGGGTCTGTTTTACTTGCAGCAAATTCTGGAGGAAATTCTTGTTCGTTGATTTTCTGTTCTTTCATAGCTTGGTTACTGTTTGAACTGCTTGTACTATTTGGACTATATTGAGGTTGTTTGGGGTAATCTGGGTACTTGATGTGATCAAGCATAGCCTTTTGATCATAAGCATTTGTGATACCTTGTTGTACTTGCGTAAAAACATTTACATCGTGCTTATTTGGATATTGTGCTGGATATTGATTATCTCCAGTCTGCATGAGAGGATGGTTTCCATTGTATAATGGATTCATCATTTGTTTCTGATGCATAAAATGTGCTTCTTGTTGGGTCATATGACTTTGCATATTATCGTTTTGTGTGAGCTGTTTTAATGGCACGTTATTTTGTATTACATTTTGCTTCATTTGCTGAAATAGAATAATGGAAACTATGAATAAAATACGTTCTTAAATTTTATATCTTGATATTTAAAATTTATTTGTTGATTTAATGTATCAAATATTATAATTATAACTTTAAAATTATTCCTTTTACCTGGAAATTTGTATTGTGCACACTCTGTGCGTGTGGCACGTGGTTATAAGGTTCTATAGCAGCAACGTTGCCTCTAGCTTGTTGGTTCTTTGGTTGGTTATTAATTCCGGAACTACCAGTTGAATAGCTGGGCAGCTGTTGCATAGGAGTTGGATTATTGGTCCTGCAAAAGTATGTATGAAATGTATTGTAATACAATATTAGTATAATTAAAACTCTTAGTTTAATTATCATCCTACCTATACATAAATTTAGCATGTGAAATATATTATAACGACATTTTTTAAAAATGTAAACATAAACTCTTGTAATTGAAAAAATTGTAGCGTACTCATTTTTTTAGTAATAAGGCTAAAAAATAGTCATATTTATTTTTTTCTTTTTATAGCAACTAGTTACGTTACTAAATATTTGAACCGTGTAAAGGTAAATTCACCTTTATCTTAATAAAAAGTAAGGTAACTTCTAAAATATCAAACAATATTTGTCTCTAAGTAATTTCAATGTTTGCAAAGCAATTAAGCTGGCGAAGGAAAACCCTGAAATATTTGAGTTGAGCTGGCGCTTTTTACGTACTAATTAGGTTCAAAACGTTTTCCCGGGAGCACTTATTAATTGTTAAATATCGTAAACGATATTTTAAAATTTTTGGTATAATTTTATGCTTCATAAAATTTTTTGAACTATTTAGGTCATGTTTGTATATAGAATTTTGTTTTCTGTGCAATAAACCATTTGAATATAATGCGCTCAATTTATTCAGCAAGTCTGTATTATTGATTGATCATTGAATGATCATATACTTCCTCACCTGTTGATAATGGCATCACACTGATTGTGTACAATAATGATGTAAAGCTTTTTAATTATAGGACCTAATATTAATTTTAAGTATATTCCAATTTTGTGGGAGGCCTATGTTCAGTAGTGGACGGATAAAGGCTGATGATGATGATGATGATATTCGAATACTCAAACCGTTTGAGATAAATTCATTTTAGATTATCTTACAATTCAAATTTTATGTAAAATCTTCTCTGATATTTCCGATTATTGTCGCGGTTAGTACGGTATATTCGATTTCACGCAAGAGACGCTAGCACCACAAGCCTCGTCAGACGCAGTTAACCTGCGGCATAGTTGTTAACGGCATAGTTGTTAGCAACTATTACATTAGCAGGTCATAAGTTCAAACAACAAACAAACAAAGGCATTTTGAACTATGCATAAGAAAATTTATAACCATTGTTCTATCTTTACCCTATCATCCTTTTTCTTTAGTTATATACTACATATTAAAATATTACTATTAAATGATTACTTTAAAATAACTATCCGTCGAAGTGCATTTTCAATATGTTTTTTGTGAAAACTTCTCTCGTGATTTTAAAGGTTTCTGTTAACTAATATTTATAGTACATGCTACTTTTTGGAAATGCATATAATGCATTCAAGTGCAATAGATAATTTACTATCATGACCTAAATGTTCTTGTAAAATTAAACTAGGTACGTTTACTAACATTAAGCAGCTACGAGCTACAATGAATTTACATTTAGCTGTTCCGTACACTAATATATTGTATTAGCAATAGTTCGAGATGTTGTTACGCTATATTTTGTTCTCTAACATATTCCAGAACAATTTTCGTTGGAGAATGTTCTAGACATTATGTATACAATGTGGTTTATAGTAACATAATTGAGCTTTCTCGAAAATTTCGGGTAAAGCGACGTCAGTTGGATTAGTTTCAAATGATAGCAGAACTTGCTAACTAGATTTACTTAGCCTTTAATAACATCATCATAACCAATTTCAATCTGTAAACTGCGAGATAAACTACAATGGAAACCAGTTTTCACATTTCCGAGGTGGCTGTAAAGTTTTGGTGTCCTTTTAGAAGTTAAAATTCTTTAGTCGTAACTAGTGTATTTTTAAAAAAAAAATTCTGACGAAAGCAACGCTCAATTATTTTATTTTAATATTCTATATTCAAAAATAGTAACTAACATGGGCCATGACATAATACACACCATGCTTCTTATCTTATACGCCAACTAGTGGCAAAGATCATAATAAAGGAGTACTCGTATTTATTTAAATCAGTTCAATAATTAATGACTTTGTAGTGCGATAATATTGACGTTAAAAATGTATTTCTATTATTAAACCTAAAACTTAAACATTTTCCGCGAAACAAATAAGAATTAAATCAAAATCAGCGAAAATAAAATATCATTAGTATGTTTTTTTTATTATTTGAATATACAAACGGGAAGACCATCTAATTTATGTATTTAGTGTCACCCATGAACAAGTACACTTGTGACCTGAAATGATATTAATATGCAGGATGGATGACCCATGCAGCTATGCAGAAGGAAGCGAGGATGAGCTCATCCTTCCCGCCAGTAATGTAATAAATATTACTAAAAATTACCTCTGCTGCGGCTGTCGGTGGGCAGCTGCCAGTTGTCTGTTGAGAGCTCGTTTCCTTAGTAATCTAGCCTGTAGTTCTGACACCCGGCGGTCTATGCTTCTCATCTCCTCCTGGCGGGCGCCTAATGCGGCTCGCTGTGCCGAAAGCCTGCCGTTTTGTTGCTCATTCAGCTTGTTGCGATACTGAAATAGTGAAAAAAAAATTACTACTATTTGATCCTCAGCTAAAACTCACAATCACTACATACCTAAATACAAGCACAGACACGTCACGATTTTACGAGTTTCAAGCTTTACCATTTTAAGTCTAGACATTCCTCAAAAATAGCAACAATACTCCAAAGAATCGACATTGTAACTAATTAAAAGTTGCCAGAAATTCCCACAAGAATGAGAACTTGAGAAAACTTTTCTGGAAGGATGTCTATTTATTAATACAAGTTTTAATATAATATTGAAAATCTTTCGATACATTATTCTTATTTACTAGTTAGTAAAAAAGCATGTCGTATAACATATAAAAGTTTTAGCTTAATTAAACCGCAAAGATATGTATCTAATTCTGAGGATAAAGTTGCTTTATGAGAATTGTTAAAACATGGTCGTCTTTTCAGTTTAACTTTTCGCTTCTCTCAGAGGAACAAGAAACTACAATGTATTCTTAGCAAATTACTTTTGGGAAATTAAGCACTGCTATTTCCCGATGAGCTCAAGTATATAAAAGTAAAATAAGTTTTTAAAGTTTCCAGTTGGAAATGAAAATAAGTCTTTTATTTTTAGTGACAGGACGAATTTTGACGGGTGTGGACAGGACAAGTACTGTCCATTAACAGGCGTTGACAGACTTGGATAGAAAGATATAGACGAACAGAAGGACGAATGCAGATTCACATTAATAAAAGTAGAATGTCAAAAGGTATCGTTATTTTATGTTTCGGATAGAGGCAGACTGTAGTAGTCAATAACATTGTTAAGTTTAATGGGAGGTAGTGCTATGGTATGTGAGTTTCCGGTGGGAGAGTAGGAAAAAAGGAGGACAACGCATAACCTTTGGTTGTGCAGATATCTAAGGACGTTGGTAATCACCATAAGACACCGACAATTAGAAGAAGATAAAGAAAGAGGACTACCAGCCTCCGCGATTCATCTAACGACGATAGCAATGATAATAAAAAAAATTGAAAACGCCTTCTATTCTAATTAGAATCGATATAATTAACGATTGAGATTTCAAATTAAAGGTGTCAATATTAATTAGTCATTCCACGTACATCGTATTTATTACTTCATTAGACGTAATTTGATTAACGACTGTTAAATTAAACGGCTCCGTGATTATGTTATAATTAGAATTTATCGCAATACCTAATAAACGAGCGTCGGTATAACTTGTATAAATTATATTATTATTGGAAATTTTATTTACGTATTCAATTACTGTCTTGCAACTATGCTTTCTTCACTTTGATAGGTATGATGTCTTAGTGCCTATATTCCTCTTGCTATCCTAAACTTTCTTTCGAGGACCAATAGGAACCTGCTTTGCTAAAATATGGGCAGTTAATTGCCCTTAAAACGCCTAGCACAATTGTACGTTTTAGATGTATAATTCTTTTCTAGAAGCTGTATTTTGCAAATACAGCTTCTAGAAAAGAATTCCAAGAAAAGGACACCAAAGACATGCGGTAGCAGAAAAATGTATCACAAGATCGGCACAAAGATAAGAAGGTACATATAAATAGAAGTATTTTTTTTTATTTCTAGCCTATATGAGTGTAAGGAGTAGCCCTCTTTTTTCCAAATATTTGCATTGATTGATATCTATATCGATAGTTTGAACTATATACTTGTATATTAAAATAACTTCATGATAAGGCTTAGAAACGGCTTTGCCAATTTCCATAAAAACCACTGCTACAAAACCTTTTTTTTAATGAAAAAACGGCATAACAATCGGTATATTCTTCTAAGAGATTATTTCAAAAATAGCAGCATTAAACAATAACGCAACAGAAAAATCCTTTTCTCTAAAACCCCTGGGAAGTGAAATCCGTTGCACCAAACAATGACATACATCACTCAATGTCAGTCTGAATAAAGTTCTGATGAATCGCATCGTAGACACTGCAATTCAAACCTTTGGGGATTACTGCTACACGGTTTTATTAACGAACTGCTTACAGAAGTTGCTCAACCATTTTTTGAAGCAGTACTGCCTGATAAAACTCCTTTCTTGTAGAGGACCAACAACTGTTTGAAGGTAATAATACATAGTAATAATGACGTGTCAATAAACAAAATTTCAGATGCAATCAGTTTTAGAAATTTGAAATTGATTCACTACATTTAGGAATTTAAATTTTTATCAGAAATAATAATGAAATCTTCAAAATCTTCAGTTGGATCCGCCGTAGTAGGGTTTTTTAAACTGTGGTCTTTGGAAACCCAAATTGTACAGCAAAGTCTTTAGAGCATACACCTTGATAATGTATAATTTCGCCACTGCTACAAAACTTGTACATGTAGTTGTAATATATAAGGTCGGCAATGCCTGCTGTTATTCGTCAGATTTGTCCAATTTATAACACTTTCTTTAAAGTTCGTGACTGAAAAATGTTTAAAAATCCCTGCGCCATACACTCAACTATCATACAAAATAATATAATATCATAAATCATATTAATATTACGTTACAAAACAAATACTAATTTCTGTGAATAATTAACATAAAACAAACATACGAAACTACGAAAAGTCAACATTAAATAGGTATGCTAGAATTGTTAGTTCTTTTTCGCTATTACCATAAAGTTAATAAAGTACGTATTTCATCACAATTTAAAGTCAAACTTCACGTGGCAACGATTTATGTTATCCTTGAGAGTTGGTACAACGCTAAATTTCGGGAATTAGAGGTAGAAAACTATCCCCCAGAGATCAACCGTACATTTTATTTTCTTATCTTCTGTGGCTCGGCGAAATTACACGAATTAATAATGTATTATATTTAGGGTTCCATGTCCTAAAAAAACTTATTACTAACACTCAAGGTTCTAGTTTTTGAAGCGTAATAGGTGTGGGTTCAATTTGAAACAGAATTAAATTTATCGTGACTATTAAAAATAAATGGTATTAAGTGGCAAGGGATCGGCTGTCTTAGTGTTAATCTCAATGAACGCCAAGGAAAAGTTCCCTCAGGAAGTCTATGTTCAGCAGTGACGTAACGTCTGACACTGAAACGCCATGATGATTCAAATACATACGGTCATAATAATATGCTTGTTTATCATGATTAGCTGTTAATGTCATACAATCACTGTCCGGCACTAAACAGTCCAATGGTCTTGTTTGGGGTAGCAAATTAATACCTACATGTACCTATTACTGATATTCTGTTTACTTCAATATTTACTGATTCAATAGTTACTGATATTCAAAGAATAACAGTAAGAGTAGATGTGGGCTGGTCACACACTCAGCAGTACGGATGGCAGATGGGCGGTGGGCCAATAAGGTTCAAGAGTGGAGGCCGCGTTCATGTAGCCGAAGTATTGGTCGGGATCGGTCGTCTTAGCGTTCATTGAGGGAGGCCTATGTTCAGCAGTGGATTTTGATTTGATTTAAGTATTGGTAGGCCATTAAACAGGTGGGAAGACGGACTACGTCCAATAGCCAGTCGGTCTTCTTGGCGTTCAGTGTAAGATGTTCAGCAATGGACGTATAAAAGTTGATTATGATGATGACAAATGTAAAAAGTATTTATATTACTTAAAATAATATCGAATTGATATTACGCATGAAAGTATATTTTCTATCATGCCAATTACGTCGCACATCGAAAGCCACTTGCGAAAACATATGGGGCTGGAGGGAGCTATTATTTTTTATCTGACCACTAATCCATTCCGTCTAAATCTATTCCATACGAACGGTTTTTTCCAAGTCAACGAATTTTCTGCTTTACATCAAGAAATCCACATTCTCATTGGAAGTGCTGGATGTTGAAATTGAATCAAACAGATATAACGGTAGATTGATTTCACATTTTTTATGCAAAGGATTTTCATGTAACCGAACTGTGATCAATAATATGTTGTATTTTGTAAAATGTATAGATTCTTAGTAAACCACGTGTCAGTATAATCCTACTAATATTATAAACGCGAAATTTTGTAAGTATGGATGTTTGTTACACTTTCACGTAAAAACTACTAAATGGATTTTAATGAAACTTTACAATAATATTGCTTATACATCAGAATAACACATAGGCTATAATTTATCCCCGTACTCCCATGGGAACGGGAAGTACGCGGGCGAAACCGCGGGCCACTGCTAGTAAATAATAAGTCACGAAGACATCCTTTTTACTGCATTAAAAATAATGTAAAAACATGATCGATATTACATAGAAATTATTATTAGATTGTAATAAGCTGGAAGAAATGAATAGATTTTTTTTGGAAGCAAATTTTGCTAATGTGAGTAAAATTCATATTTATACCAAGTTTGCATTTTTTATTTTTTATTATGAAACTTTCTTGAAATGAAAAATTGAAAATTAAACAATATAATATTTGAATTGAAGTTTATTTTCGTTTAAAACCTATTTGCTTGGTATTTTTGGTAAAATTGCGTATTGGTTTCTTTTGTGTAAAATAAAAAGAAAGATAATATCACAGTTTCTGCGGGAATAAGGATATATAGGTTTTGATATCGCTTAGCCTAAGTGATTGTGCTGGCTCAAATCCCAAGGCGAGTCGAAAGACGTCTTGACGAATAGAAACATTTCAACGAAACTAGGCTGCGTGAGGAAACATGTTCTAATCCAATTTGAATTTAACGTCTTATTCTACAGCTATGCTAGCGATATCCTCACTTTTTTCGCAGCCGTATGACTAATGATGATTATATACTATATTACTCTGTAATAAGGATTATATTGGATTATCTGGTGAGTAATTTCGAAGAAACTTCATACATAAAAAAATATATTTTATGGACTGTTTTTGTCTAGTGGTCAGTGGCCCAGACCGCCATCTTTTATATCTTATATCAGCTTTTAAAATACTTAAGGATTAATCGAGTAAGGAGTTAAGTAATGTAGGTGAGGTAAATGAGTATGATAAATAAATAAATAGATTTTATTCAAAAAATACACCACATTAACGTAGCCTCGTGGTAAGTTTGTAAAGTGTTAGTAGGAACAAAAATACATTAATTGACATAAATACATAGATAGATTCGATTGAAGATTCATCACACAAATAAACTGCACTTGGCGGGATTTGAATTCGCGACCGATGAATAAAGTTCAGTTAACATAGGTCAGATTTTCAGGCCAGGTGCTCTACCAGCCGGTCGACGTGGTCTCATCTACAAGTCTAGACATTAACGTGATGTTAATTTATTTCTACATTTCGAATATAGAACAAAGCTTAAAACCTATTCATTAAAAACTTAAAACCTATTCATATTTCGGACGAATTGGGTCAAAGATAAGTTACGATCATGGAACAAGGACTACCAAACGTGATTCATGCTCTCCGTTTTTAATTATCACATACTCAGATACCGAAATTTCAATATCAGTTCACGCGAGCTGGTAATCAAATTATGCATTGACAAGCGAGCTATTAAGTGCCCTATTGAATGGCCATACCTGATTTTGACATCATTGGGACTGACATTGTCGATTATTATCATTCTGAAATTAGCCTAGCCAGTATGGCTATTAACAATCCAAATTAATACATCACTACATATCATAATACAAAGTCACTTTCTAGCCTGTCTGTTTGTTCGCGATTTATTTGAAAACTACTTGATAGATTTCATTGCAGTTTTCACCAATAGATACAATGATTCCCAAGGAAGGTTTGAACATACTACTTGTCAAGAATTTGCATAAATTGCATTAAATATAACAATAATCACCGACAAGACTAAGCGAGCTGGGATCTTTAGTGGAAAAAGCTGCCTAATCCCTAAATTATTAGGATAATCATGTTAGTAAAACAATCGCATGGTAGAAAGCTGGTCCCGTGGTATCGCCCGCCCTATTTTTACTAGAATTTAAAAAAAAAACAATATTAATGTAATCTTCTTTAATCATTAGGCCGTTAAATACGTAAATATTTTCTTTTTAATAGCTATAGCCTATAGCACCGGCGATTAGCACGTTCAAACTAACTTTATTATATAAGAATAGATGAAGGATTTCTTTCTTAAGGCTGAAGTTTATTAACAAGTTAACATTAATTATGTTAACAGACGTTTCATCGATTGACCTTTTCAATCACCGTGTAATAAATAAAGCGAAATCATGTCTAAGACTCATTTCGAACCCTTCACAAGAATTTTCCCGAACAAATTTCATCACCGAAGTTATATCCTTAGATTGGCATCGTAAATTTAGACAACGACGATATCGACAAAATTAAATAGCTTTGAACCGAACAATATAACATGTATCCTTATTGACTACGCCGATATAGGTCGATAGCTTTACTTAATAAAGAAGGCTTTTGATGAAAATCATCCACCAGTATTTTTTTGGAAAAAATATATATCAGCATACCAATCGATATTTTTTATAAAAAAAATACCGTTGAATAAGTCTATTCCAAGACATGTCTTGAACAATTCTAAGACATGTCACAAGATTTTAATACGTCAAATTTTAATACAGATAAGTCGATACTTATAAGTATTAAAATCGACTCAAATGCCATGACAACGATTGGCATGACATTGCCAAACGGTGGTTCCATCTTTCGTTTTAAATATTAGTAGTTAAACTTAAAATAGAGGTTTGCCATCTGCCGATCAATGGCGGCAAACAGTTATTTAAGTACATATTTTAAATGGCAACACTAACAGATCTTCAACCGAAATCCTTATTGCTGAAATGGCTTTGCGGTTTATTTATCAAAGACATTGGCGATATTTTATTTCCACAAAGTGAACTAACTTAATTAAACCAACTAGTTCCATTCGTTTTGTGCAAGTAGCATATAACATCATGAAAATGTTTGTAACTCAATAATTTATATGAATAGTTTGTTGAGCTCTGCATCCTCTTTGCTGCACCGAAACTTTTAATGGCGCTTGTAATGTTTCAATAAGCCGTCATTACATGTTAACTTTTTTATGTTAACGGGGATAAATTATAGCCTGTGTGATTCTGACGTTTTCACGAATTTAACTTACCTTCGAAGACTTTTAATCTCATCAAATATGCATGTTTCATGTCATCCTTTCACCGGTAATTATAATAATAATAATAATATCTATGGACGCTTTTACACGTCAATCTGGTCCCGTGCAAAGTTCTCGAAGAGACTTGTGTTATGGGTATCAGACAACGGAAATACAATATATATTTAATACTTTTTATATTAGTACTTATATTTAAGATTTTTATTATATAATACACATATTTAATACACATCCATGACCCAGGAACACAGAAACTTTTTTTGTATTCCCTGGCGAGATTCGAACTCGCTACCTCCGGCTTGTGCGCCAACGCGCTAACCACTGAGCCACAGAGATCGTCAATTTGGTGGTATAATATTTAGTTATTATTGATCTCTCATGCAGAAGAGTAGTGAAATCCACTTGTGATTTACACTTATTATAATGAAACATAGTTACAGACTTTATCGCGGCTTATTAAGTTTTTACATGCCCGAAGTTTCGTATACTTTACACCCATATATCTTTCATTTATATCAATGTATATGAAACGATTTCCTTCTTCAGCCCAAGGCACCACTTTCACAGCAAATGATATTCGAACCACCACTTAAGGGCCCCTCAAAACTCAGGATTTTACTTGTGTCAACAACACTTACTTGCCCTTACGCTGTTCACGGCTTAACAAAAAGGAAATATCTCAAAGTATCCATAGAAATGTATTTGGTGTGTAGATATTGTATGTTTTTAAACGGATACGGTTCGATGAATCTGTTTCGAAATAATGAATAACGCTTACGTGTACCACTTTTGGACATAGGTATATTTTCAGGTTACATCACGATGTATTTAGTATGGTGAAGGTACATAGGAATGGATGGTGAAATCTCTCTTTCGTGACCCAGCCATCTGTATTAATGGTAAATAAATAATCAATTAAACCAATAGAAAAAATAATTTTCTTATGACGACCTCCGTGGCTTGTGGTTAGCCGGAGGTTGCGGGTTCGAATCCCGCCAGGGAACAAAAAAAAAGTTTCTGTGTTCCTGGGTCATGGATGTGTATTAAATATGTGTATTATATAATAAAAATCTTAAATATAAGTATTAATATAAAACGCATTTAATATAAAATGTATTTCCGTTGTCTGGTACCCGTAACACAAGTCTCTTCGAGTACTTACCACAGGACCAGATTGAGGTGGTGTAAAAAGCGTCCATAGATATTATTATTATATATTATTATAGATTTAAATTCAAAGAGCATAAATTAAAATAATTTAATAATAATAATTAATAATTTTTAATTTATTATTTAAAGAGCATATGATTTTTATTTAATGAAAGAACTGTAAATAAATCTTCGTATTTTATTATTAATAATATTTAATTTTGAGACGACGATATTATTGATGATATATTTACTTCCCAAAATCCCATTTCGCTATACCCTACGACGCGCGAGGTTTAAAATCTAACGCAAATAACAAACATCCTTTGAAATTTAATTAAAATATTACCTTTTGCCCTTTAATCTTGATTGTATTTAAATTTACGGACCAGTTGATCAGTGAAATTACTAATTTTCACCATCATCATCACCACTTTATAATTACGTCATTCATTTTTTGAATCAGTTCATATAAGGCTACTAGGCCATATAAGTACATGATATTAGGCTTAATTCATTAATTTATTTTAGATAAATTTATTTTAAACATCAGTATTTCAAATTGCTAATTAATACTATAAGCACACAAAACTTTAATGTTACTGTACATTAAAACATGAAACATAATGAAATCAGTATTTTCATCCGCAGCCAAATTATAAATATGGATTTGCATTTTGAGCGTAATAATCACATTTATTAATCATAAAACCTTTTAGGCAAATTGATAGCGATAAGACCGTGTTCAATTCTTGTTGACGAATGTTGATAAAACGATGTGTTTTTGATATTTTACTGTAGGTCATCATCATCATCTTTATTTAATCGCCGCTGATCATAAGCGTATTTCAATAAAAGCTAAGGATTTTATCACGGTCTATTAAGTTTTCCGAAACGACGGGCATGTTAAAATTTAATAAGCCGCGATAAAATACGTAAAAGTTCTTTCATTACAATGAGCAAAATTGACGTTAGCATCAGACAACAGAATATTATGTTACTGAATTATATATACCAGGTGGTTATAACAGCATTGCTAATAATATAAAAAAATACCTTAGTTTTTTATAATTGCTTTTCGTTTTCTAATTATTATTTGTTTCTAAATATTATTATACAATTTATAAAAATTTAAATAGATGAGTCATGAGAGTTATATTATTTGCAAAAAATCGTTTGCTGCTAATAAAATAAATTAAGGCATAGAAATAGTAAAGTGAAAATATTATTATATAATAGATTATTTTATGATAAGTTATGCAATTAATGCTCTTTATAATTTCTAAATTTATGCTAATTATTCACTGGTTTTGAATTATGTACTTTAATATGATTCATAAAATTGAGTGAGCTTAAATATAATCAGTGTCTGAAAGTAATTTGAATTACAATCAAAGCTGTCACTAGAATAGATTAGTAATTAGTAATAATTTAATAATGTGATTCTATTGATTAACCTATTATAAATGTTCAAAAGTACGACTTTAATTAAAGGCCAACTTGTCAAACTTCAGGATTACAATATGGAATTATGAAAAGTGTCATAAAGTATGATCTAAACCAAGACTAAATACCAAGGTAACAAAGGTTACGAATACAGAAATTGTAAATTACTTTTGTTCAATATGAAACAAATAAATAGGAATATATTATTAAAAATAATACCTACCGTAAAAGCACTGCACTGAAAACTATATATCACAAATTATTGTCTGTTTGTTTATGTGTCACCCACGTTATGTCTAAGGTCAGTTAAATTGGACGTAGCATGGCCGACTGCAGCTAACTAAATTGTCAAATTGTTGTCGTATCGTTGGCAGCGGGTACACATTCAAAATTAGTCCAGTGACGTACAGTAGCACTAAGAGTAATCTTACTAATACATTCATTCTTTGGGGGTCATTTTAATTTGATTTTGAAATTATATCGGTTTTATTATCAACTAGCTATTGCCCGTGGCTTTGCCCGCGATGGCAAAAAAAATCCTTTTTTTCTAGTACCTCTGAGAGTATGCGTAAGTTTTATGATGATCGATTGAGTAGTTTTCGTGTGAAAGCGTAACAGACATGCCTACTTTCACATTAATAATATTAATAATCTTGAACATACATAAACAATAACATACCTAAATATAAATAATCACAACACACCATTATCCCAACATCGCAAAAACACATTCACGTCTTAAAAATATAAATACATATTTATAAAATATATTTAATATATTATTATATCTGGAAAACTGAATCATATTTTACTTATATCCAAGCGAGTTTATCATAATTGTGTGTATTTCCTAAAGAATAACAAAAATGCCTACAATTAAATAAATTATTTGAGGAACAATATTAATAAGTCTTATAAACTCTTAATAAAAGAGAAGCTCTGGCTGTTTCCACTTATTGCAAATAAAAAGTAACTGAGAACTGAGAATGCAGCAAATGAACCAATAAATACATCCACCCGCTGTACGAGAATAGCTCTATCTTTATTTTCCATTGCTTTCAGCTCCTGATAAAATATTTACAATAAGCTTTATTTTATGTGTTCTAAATTATGATATTAAAATTTTAATAAAGGTAATGTATTGCCGATTTAATAAAGTCGGAATGAAAACAATGTGCAATTTAAAATAATGTAAATAATTTATATGTAATTTTCTAATAATGACTATGTCGAGACCGGTCGTTTAAATTGTAACTGTAATAGTATATAAAATAAATAGTGGAAAAAGTGTAAAATAAGTTTTCATTGTAGTGGCTAAAACATGAATTTCCATCAAGGACCGACGGTACATTTAATCAATCAAAGAATTATACTAGTCAAAATGCTTACTAGTCAAAATGCTTACCCTGTAGGCTGTAACACCTAAAAATTTCTTTTTAACCTGTGAGATTACGAAGTTTATAAGTAGCTAAGAGTTATAACATTTGATGTCAAAAATATATTGGTGATGTTCGGAGATATTCAATTCGAACTTTAATTGTGTACCTCGTACGGCCTCACCGATAGAATTATTGTCGCCATAAATAAAATATATTGGGGGATATGTTTATACGCAAAATAATAAACCCTATAAAGGTAATGATTTCATGAAGGTCTCTATATTTTTACGATGCTTTTAGGACCATATTTTCAGGGGTCCATTCACGATAAAATCATCAAGAGGGTGATAATAGTAGCCGAACCCTCGCCCACTTATTATTATTTTTACTACTACTCTCCATTCGCGTGAAGAAAGGATTGCAAAATTACTTGAATTTTATGTATTTAATGTTTGCTTGTAGCCTTGCAGTACAATTAACCGGATTAATAATGATGATTTTGTTAGTTTATGTCAATAAAAATATACAAACTAAAAATTAATATTAAACTTTTTAATGTGCATAGATTATTATGCAATCTACATAGTATAAAGAATACTTTGTACCCTTCGTATTCTTGTTAAAATGGACAATATTATTTGTCTCAAGTCCTACTACACTCAATATCAAAATAACCCTAATGTTGTTTTCTTATGTTTACGCGAATTTCACTCATTAGAATGAAACAACTTTTACGGATTTTATTGCGGTTTATTTACTTTACAGCCAGGTCACGGACGGACTCCCGTGACCATGGTTGCTGTAAAGGATCCGAAACGTCGGGAATATAAAAAACTTAATAAACCACGATAAAATCCGTAAAAGTTGTTTCATTATAATGAACCTTAATGTTATATTAAATTATAGATCGCTTAAGCCTATTACGTCATAAGACGTGCCATGGCATTTGCGCGGACCATCTCGTACTGTATAGTATTTTCTTTAGATCATTCACTTAGATAACGGTCTCAGGTGTACTGGCAGAGGAATCAAGTGCGAGCTCCGACCGCTTGCCCGCAACCTAGTTGGCTCACCTCGGCAAATAGCACGCGTGATAGACATGCGTTGCGGTCATACCTTTTTATATATCTGTGGTCATGCTAAGGCCATAATATTATAGATAAAAATAATACATAGGATTTTAAATTAACATTCATTCATTGTTGAAACTATTTAAAACAGGATATTTACCATGTTTTTCAGAATAAAATAAATTTAGTAAGTATAAAATAAAAAAACATGGGAAAAATCCCGTTTTATATAGTTTAAATAAATACAACATATGTAAGCGGTAATCTCCGAAAACACTAATATGTTTAAAAAAAAGTATTATCAGTGTCACACTATTAGCTAAAAACTATTGACAATCAAACCAGTTGAATTAAAAAGGGAGGGGCTTCCACTTCCAAACTGGCAATTCCGCAAGAGAGCTATAGCCAAAGAAGAAGAAGACAAAGAAGAAAAAAAAGAGATTTTTTTAAGATGTACACATTTTGATTTGATTGAAGAAAACATTATTGAAAATTTGAACTTGTTCATCAAATAACACAATCATACGCGAATAGAATGTAGGTAGTAACAGTAGTAGTTTAAACCATTTTTTTTTAAAATTAGAGTTACTTATATGGAATGTTGTTGGCTACCAATTGGATGATACATGGTCCAAAAGAAATAATATATGTTATAACATTTTAGGTCTTAGCACTGTGATAGACTCAATAAGCAAAAATATGTAAATGAAGAAAAGTAGCGCTTGGAATTCCTTCGGCGACGTCGGAAATTTTGTATTTATTTACAAAGTTAGCCTCGAAACAAACGAGTGGGAATAGAAAAGGTTCCAATAGAATTACCGTTCTGTGAGCCATTCGCTATTTTATTATAAAAGTAGGTATCCCGTATGAAATATTACGTGACTGAGACTTTAGCCTCGTGGCTGTATATTATTTAGTCTGCTCAATATGAGAAGAAAAATGGCAGTCATAGGGCCAAAGGAAGAGAAAACTTAAACGGATTTTATCGCGGTTTATTTAGTTTTTTACAAGCCCGACGTTTCGGAAACTTTACAGCAACCATGGTCACGGGAGGACTCCCAGGTCCTCCCGTGACTCCAGGACGGACCATGGTTGCTGTAAAGTTTCCGAAACGTCGGGCTTGTAAAAAACTAAATAAACCGCGATAAAATCCGTAAAAGTTGTTTCATTATAATGAGTGAAATTCGCGTAAACTTAAGAAAACAATATAAGAAAACTTAAAATTTGAAACATAGCACTATGTTGGGCTTGTATAATATTGTCTTTATTAATTCGTGCACCCTATCTATTAAGTAGAAATAAAATTGGTTGTCTGTAAAGTCGGTTTACGGACGGTAGTTTGAGGTGACAACGTCAAACATTACATGCAGCACGAACCGAACTGAGCCGATCATGCGTCTCTCGTTCGTGCCGCGTTTAGCGCTTGCGGAACGCGACATGACGTCATCTTTTTCGTGCATGCTGCCCGTAGTAATATCGAGTTATTACACGTTGTCACGTCAAAAAAAAGTGTAACCAACCGACTTACTGATATAAGTATGAATGATACTGATAAACTAAAGACATCTCGTCTAAACTACGAAAACAAATTCTAGATTCAAAAAATAAATTGAATCTAAACATCACTTTTTATTTTAAGTCAATACGTTGAAACTTTTCTTATTAATTTCGTATAAGAAATTATTAAAATGTATTCTTCGCAATTTTGACACCTGATTTTTGTAATAAGGATAAACGGAGTTTGATCAGATAGGCTTCAGCGGCCCCGAATTTATTATGATAAGATATTACGAATATTAATCATAGCTGGCGGTTACTGGCGTTTTTCGGAACGTTCATACATATACGAGTATGCTACAACTTAGTACAGTGATTGTTTATATATGAGGTCTTAATTTCGCTGTTTCATCTACATTATAAGTAGAATTAAGATTCTAATTAAAAGATAAAATAAATAAGATTTAATCTATATCTTTTTTTATACGATTGTTTGTGTTCCTTGAAGGAAACCTGGAAAATTAACTACTGTTGAGATCTCTATTTATTATATTGTCTTGGTATTTTATCGTAAAATATATTGATTAATTTTTAATTTAAATTAATTATTGTGGTAAACTTACCATCAGGTGATTCTTTTCCATTCACCAAAAATATAACACAAAACCTTTCATGTAAGTAATCAAAGCTTTATTTTGAGTGATTAATCGGGGCTAATGGTGTGGGGTTAATGCACACGTTTGCAAAAGAAATTCTTGGATAAGCTGTCTACTGAACATTTTTGAAGGTCACTATGTTCCCACATATTTCGTTAGGAATATATCTATCGAATTTTAAGGTTTTAAAGATATATCTTTCATTTAAGTATATATCTAATAGCATAATTTAGCTACAAGCGACATTCCGTGGGACCTTGTACGAGGCTACGTGCTTCTAGAGGCTACTGTGCCATAGGACCAAGATGTTAAGGGACTAACGCGTGAGTGATAAAGACGATACGACGGAGAGAAGAGCAGGAGAAGCTAGCAAGAAAGATAGCCATAGAGACATGCTGGAGATGCCCGAGAAGGTGGGTAAGCCAGCGGTACCACGCACATGGTTTGCCGCCGGTTATCCACAGACAGCCAATCAACCGACAGCACAAACCAGTCAACCGACTGATGACACTGTACACTAATCCTGATGAGGCACGATTGCTTCCTACCGAAGCAGCTGGAAGGTGGCAGGGGCGCAGCTCTTACCAGTGTGTCGTCACTACGGAAGCAGAGAGCCTTAGCATAAGGCCCTACGGATTTCCACAAAACTAAAACGGTCGTAGGCCTAAACTAATTAAACTACTAACTATTCCCAAGCAAAAAACAAAACAAAAAAGCAATAAATACAACGTTAAAAATAATACGGTGTTGGTCCACAAAAATATAAAATAAATGAGGCGCAAAGGGAAAATTTTGAAGTACATATTTACGATCCTAACTTCATTCAAATATTATTAGGGTAGGCAATTTTTATAAATTATATGTAATGGTTTTGACAAAAGAGCAACCCATTTTTTCTCAGTTTACCTAATGGAATGAACGGAATACGAGATTTTTTGGGGCTACATAAGATTTAACAATTTTTGCCACGCTTCAAAAATTGTAAGTTTACACATAATATAATATATTATATAACAGGAGACGATGGTCCAATGTGTATGGGCTCGACCTTTTAAGTAAGAGGCCTGGGTTTAATTCTAGCCCTGTTTCCCTAGGTTTCTATGTGCACTTGCACTTACCGATCCGATTCCTGAAGACCATGCGATCGATGACCTCACGGCTGGCGGGGGAGACCCCCACACTAAACCTTTTTAGATGAGCCGTCCGCTCATCTACTACACCGAGTAAGCGTAAAGGTCTTTAGACCAACAGCATAGGCCATTTCGAAAAAAAAAGGTTGCACTCAGCGAGTGATAAGATCAGGTCTTTCGCCATGCATTGGGCCAGCGTATCTGTGAACTATGGCCCAATCCCTCGCCTGATTTCGAGGAGGAGATCCCAGCAGTGGGACAAATATGGGTTGATACTTTTTTACTTTTACGCATAATATAAAAGGAAAATTTGATTTAATAATAATCAATAAGTATCTCAAACGTACGACACACAAGTTATATAATGGCGCCAAATAAATGTGGCTCTTATATAAAACCTTGCAATACTCTGTATCGATCGAGCTGGTATTTAGTATGCCTACGTAAAACATGTGCGTCCTCTTTTCCAAACTAATCCAGCATAATTTTACGTAACGTGAATTGCTCTTACAAAAGGTCAAATACGATATTATGGAATTCAGTTATCATAAAACTACCATTGTTTTTTCACATAAGTGCTAAAACATCTTTGCTGTTCGGAAACGTTGACTGGATCAACTGACTTATGTCTGTTTGCAGGTGCGTTATCAGCTTTTCAACCAGTGGGGGTTTTTTTATCGGTAGGTGGGATGCGCTTGCATGCATTGGTCCACCATCCTCTTTGTTACCTCCTTCAAAACGCTGTGCTGTGTTTTGGAGAGAAAGGCAAAAAGACAGTGCATTTATTGGCAAAGAGACAGGCAACGCATAAAATTAAGGAATGTTCTAGTTAAACATAATAATTTTCATGGGTGACGTTGGCCACTTACCAACAGGTTGCACGTCTGTCAGTTTGTCTAACCTACCTAAACCTTGTCTAGTCCATTAGCATAAAAAATATAAATGGTCTTTCTAGAAGGTCCTTTATCCGTTTAACTGTAGGTCATCTACATCTCGTTACATATCATGTTAAAGAAGTAGAAAGTGCCGTACAAATAGCACAGTTCGCCGTAAAAACCAATGTTGATTGAAATATGTTGATTAACATCTGAAGACTCTGTCACGTGGCCTTTTTAATAAAAGAACAATGAAATGCTTACCATAAGTTCACGACGAAGCTTGTCTAGTTCATGAGCTGAGGGCGGCGCCGGCTGCACTCTCCCTCTCCTCAACTCCTCCAGCTGCCGCGTCAGCTCCTCCACTTTGGCCACAGCCACCGACAATTCCTTCTCTTTTTCATTGAATAGCGCTCGTATTGACTCTAGATCACTCGCTGTGAAAGAAACATAAACATATAAGATATTTTTTGCCGTTCATTGAGATAATATGCGATTAGAAAAAATTCGTCACGGAAAGAAGTAAGAATTCATTATTATAAAATCTATATCAATGAAACATAGCATAATATTATATGAAACAGATTGCATTATGTCGTCACTGCATTAAATTCATTACACTGCCAAGGCGGGCTACAGGTGTTTCACTTAAAGAATCTCAATAATTATGGTCACCATCGAAACTAACTGGGCCACTTAATTGTAACGGAAGTAATCGATTCGAATCGATTTTTACGATTAAGTTTTGAGTCGAATCCGCAACAGGGGGCCTAGCCAAAATGCCATTAAGAAAGCGTTAGAGAAATTCGAAATGATAAAATGTAATATAGGGTTGACCACGTGACTAAGCGCGACCTTAAATTATGTCAATCAAATATATCTTATCATTTTCGAACTTCGCTAACGCTTTCTAAATGGTATTTTGACTAGGCCCCCAGTTCCAATAATAGGGTAATATTTAACCGACTTCTATAATATATAATAACGTTCATTCTAAAACCTTCTTAGCTTATTCTTTCTCTCCTTTGCTCCTGCCACTATAATATTAAACAGATAATACTATTATTTAAAAGATCTTTTGGCACTTTTCGTCGCGACTGTACAGTATAGCGATACACTTTAGATACTCATCAATGATTGACACACATTAATTAATAATTCTAATTAGACAGCTATGCGGCCATTGACCACCTGTTTAGCTTCTTAGATCATGATTACATACGTTTTGATAACATTTATCACAGAATAAAAATCTCCTTAATGTGAACCTTCTTTGTGGTAAAACTAAGCGAAATTGGCTTCCTATCCCTAAAAACCAATTCCATCTAGACACCTTTAATACCATATACATTGATTATGGAAAGACTACGGGAAAATATTTGGAAGAAAATATTCATAAAAATGATAATTTTTTAAAAATAATGTTTTATTTAAAATTTAAAAATAATTAATTTAAAAAAAAATAATAATAATAAATGTTCTATATATTTATTCTTATTTTAAAATATTACTTTAAACAAAAATAATAACAATGTTAAAATACAACAAGTCTTGTATAAGCTAAAATTATAATATCATGAAGTAAGGAAAACCGTCTTTTATAGGGGACAAGTTTTCTAGCTTTGCTAGCTCACCGGTAGAACATAGGCCTCCCTCAATGAACGCCATGATGTCTGATGCCTTGTCACTCGCATCCAATGCGGACCGACCACTGCATGGAGATCGTCTTTATTAACCTTAATTCTAAAGTATTTTACAGACTTTATCATTTGATTAAAAAGATAAAAATCTCTTCTTAATGTCTATATTTAAATTCAAATCCAAGCAGTGTTTGAGCAGCTGTGCCCCATTCAATGGTTCCATGGGAAATACCTTCGCCCTTTCAATTACTGAAGACAATAGTCTAAGACGAGAGCTCAGACCCCAAGTGAATTGATTGTTTCGTTATATTTTATTTAAATTGAGATTCATGCAAAAAACATGTCAGGAGGTCAGGGACGAACCCGGAACCTCTCGCATAAGAGGCCGAGTCCATCCACCACTGGACCATCGTCGCTCTAAAACTTTAAAACATGTTTGATTATAATGAGTGGAATTCGCATAAATATTATAAAACGATCTTGTATATCATGTTATTGGTAACTAAAGAAAGTATATTAAACTTAAAATATTTTATATACTCAATATTTGTTTTTTTTTTAAGTATTTAAAAGTACTTATCTTAGTTACACATTACTCCCGCGATAACGATATTACCCCTAAACACGTCCTCCAATATTTGGAAGCCCTTAAAGCACTTAAGATAGTCCGCTTTTTATACCCTTTCAAAATATTTCACAGATAATTCTTTATACCATTCACATTATTTTAGGTTGTATAAATCCTTTTTTTAAGGTCTCAGCCTATACGTATCATTAAAAACGTGAGGCGAGCTTTATTCCGCGTGATTGTCTACAAAAGTAGGTACTAGATATAGTTAATAAGGAAAATAATAAGACATAATTAGTTCCTAGAGAAAATTTTACACGTCCGAATTGGAAACACGTCACTATTATAACTGGGCCGCTTTTTATTTGTTTCGCGTGTGTGAAATTTTGCATGAGCCCCTACATACTAAAAAACGTCAGCGAGTGCCCCAGTCGCCTGTAATGAGGAGCCCCGAATCTGTCAGCAGCAGGGCACAGTTGCCTGAGCCTCGAACAATAATTGCTATCCCTGTACAAACATATTCATTTTTAAAAGGTGACGTTAAGGAAATGACTTAAAAATAATATTAAGAAACAAATAAAGGACTTCATTGTGCCTTATCAATTAATACGTGCCCGACATTTTGAATACTTTACAGCAGCTATAATTTGTGAAATTCGTGTAAATATGTAGTAAATAATTGCTTTCTAATGTTTAAAATAGTATGTAGTATCAATACTAATATTATAAATGCGAAAGTTTGTAAGAATGGATGTTTGTCACTCTTCCACGTAAAAAAAACTGCTGAATTATTATGAAACTTTATTATAAACATATCTTACACATCAGAATAACACACAGGCTATAATTTATCCTCGTAGTCCTACGGGAAATACGCGAGTGAAACCGGGGGACGCTGCTTGTTTACTATATTTCTAAAGTACATTTATCTACGTAAAAAGATCGTTATTTATATCTATACTAATATTATAAAGAGGAAAGATTTGTACCTATTTTTATACCTTATTTATAGGCTAAATTTTATTCTGATAAAAATAGGGTTCCGTAAGATATTTTGGTTTTTCGGACACAAGGTGTAAAAATGTTATTTCGCGTACTAAGATCCCGTTGTAAATCTTAGTTAACACTGGCGAAGCTGCGGGCAACAGCTAGTTTTTTTATAATTTAAAAAAGGGCGTTGAACCTTTTTACATTAAAAAATATATTCTATAGCTCGCTCTCTATTTAAATTAATCTAAACCGCGGGCCACTGTGTCACCTGAGTTATAATAAATGAAAAAAGGTAGGCTTTATATGACCGAAATATTTAAATGGGTATCCAAATGTAAGAATTCAAGGATCATTAAAAATTACCTTCCCTTCCCTTTCATGTACCTACTTTAGAGTTAACATAATATTTTATTAATATAGAGGATTTGAAAATGACGTATTTAGTATTCATTGATTAAGATCAATTATTGCTTTTCTGCAATAATAAGAAACGAAACAAATGCGGAGAAAGATTTTTAAGGATGTTGCTTTGCGCTCACTTTTGTATAACTTTTTTTAATGTTAGTTAGATAGGCAAACAAATAAATAGGAATGTATTTTTTTCAAATAGATATATTCTAAGATATATGTAACATCTATATTCTCCTGGCAGATATATCGAACACGTACCCTTAAATTAAAAAAAAAACTTGGAAAGTAAAACGTAAAGTCCTTCTTTAGTATTCCTCGGTCTAAAACCCACAATGCTCCTACAAAATGTTTGTAAAAATCCATACAGACCTTTGCAAGTTTTTTACATTAACAAACGAATACCGCTGGATAACTTTTACTAATGATCGGGCAACCGCAAAAACGTTAACTGACACGGGCTGGTGTTTACAAGTAAAAGCAAATTCCCCTTAACATTGACAAGGATCGATTGAGTCTCTTGAAAGGTTCACAAATGTTTTGTGAAATGTATCTTGCGAACTTTTTTCTTTGTTTTTTTTTTGCTGGTTTTACCAGATTTTTGTCAAGTACATCGTTTTAATGCGACGATGGTCTAGTGGGTATAAGATACATTAAGAAAAGGTAATATTTTTTAACAAAACCAGCTAGTAGTTGCAAAATTGTAACCCCTTCTTTCAGGTTTGCTGTAGTGGTGTAATAATGATGTACAAATGTTTACATTATTCGTGTCAGTTGAAATATGTTTACTGGTATGATAAACACGTATTCCTGACACACTCTCACGTATTACAATTTGAATAGTTGAATTTGCGAACATGAGGGATTCGTATTGTTTTAATATAGGAAAGTTTACTGAATCATTTAAATATTGAAAAATCATCAACATTGTCATGAGTAAAATGTAAATTAATCGTAATTAAAACGTAATCATTTTTTATTCATTATATAACTTTAATTATTTGTGTGACGAGTCGTTGTATGACTGACACACAAATTAAAGCTGTGTAATGACAAACGCACTCACACGTAGTGCCGAGCGTCAAGTTTAGTTGAACTATCTATATTATTGTATTTTTATTGTAATATCTATATTACTTTGACAATTATAAAAACAAAAATATATTAAAAACATCCAAACAAATTTTATATTTAATACAATACATTTAATTTTAATTAATTTATTCATTAATAAATTTGAATCTGATAAACCATAACCAAATAATTTAAAAGAGCGAAAGAATTAAACCAAAAATACTAGAAGAGCTTAATAATTTAAGCCTGCACGTGTGATTACTGTAATTAACCTCACAATTCAGAGCCAAGCTTCATGTTCACAAACAGCCTGTAGAACCACAAAGCTAAACGCAAGGTGGATTTGCTCACGTAACCAACCTTTTAAAGTAACGCTTAGGCCGCTTAGTCGAAACAACTGTTTTAAAGTGAAACGAATCACAAAACCCAGAACTGATTTTGCAATGAGAATAGATACCTTCATTTTTTGTGTTACTTGAATAATTCGACTAACCACATGATGGTGAATGGTTAGCATCACCCATAAACATCAACAACTAAACCTAAAACACCAGTTAACTCATTAAATTTAATATATAACTATTCTACGTGGGATAGTAAGGTTTCAGAAATTACACAGTCTTTTTGTAAAAAACTTATCTTTCTTTTTGTAAAAAACTTATCTCGTTATCAGTATATCGCATACTTTAATCTTTATATAAAGCTCAGAAGTCTGTTTGTTGAATGCGCTAATCTCAGGAACTGTTGATCTGATTTGGAAGATTCTTTCATTGTTAGATAGCACTACTATTTAGTGCTAGCTAGGCTATATATCATCGTCCCGCTAAGATTCCGTTGCAAAACTTAATTAAAGCAGGCGAAGCAGCGGACTACAGCTAGTTAAATGTAATATGTCTACATCATAACTGTTGAGACGATCACTTGTGTATCACCAGAATTATTTTGCTTACGTCTGGCTACAGATAATATATTATCCTATTCGGATATTTACTGGCACTGTTTTCCCAAATGCTATAAATCTTTCTACAGATTTAACTACAAAACAAGTTAAATATATTTATTATTTTTAAAGGTTGAATAATTGAATATCAATCAAGTTAATAATGCTGCAAGTTAAAAACGACCAATCTACTTTGGTAAATTTAAATTCATACTTTACTTCTGCTATTTGTTTTGTATACTTATGGATTAAAAGTCCTCCGACTGGATCGATTGATATTTTTTGTGTGTTTAAGTAGACGTAGGACGATGAATGGACTGCAAAATGTTTTGTATAAGACGACGTCAGCAGCTGCTAGTGCTTCTTACAAAAAAAGCTTGGCTTTGAACTAAGTGTTTCAGCGCAAATAAATTATATAAGTGCTTAATGACTACGTCTGTAGCTCAATGGTGAGCAACGGTGACGCGCAAGCTCGGACGTAGCGGGTTCGAATCTCGCCGAGAAACAAAAAAGTTTATGTAACATAAAAAGTATTAAATATATGTATTTTTGTTGTCTGGTACCCGTAACACAAGTTCTTCGGAAACTTAGCACGGTACCACTATATGTCTAAAGATTATATGGAGATAAACAACAATTTAAAATATAAATTAGACACGAATAAAACCTTGGGTACATTTAAAAACCCTTAAGACATAAATACGCGCAATATAACACGTGATCAAACACGGCTTTACTCTCAGAACTCGTCTAGTCAATGATATTCTTCAAACGGGGCTTTCTTTAAGTAATTGGATTTTACTGGGGGAAATAAAAAGAAACTGTGTTGCTATTTGTAAAACAGGTGCTTATTATAGTAATGAGATAAACACGTGTTGAATCTATCATCATCTTCCATTGATTCTAATGTTTACGCGAATTTAATTAATTTCTAGGTGAGCCATCTGCCTACCTAGCAATTGAGCTTAAAGGCCATGAGGCCTAAAAGTCTAGATCTTTCAAAAAAAGCAAATTGAACTTATTACAATAATAAAAATAAAACGATTTTTAAAGATTTTCGTGCGTTTTATAAAGTACTAGCTGTTGCTCGCAGCTTCACCTGCGTTAACTAAGATTTACAACGGGATCTTAGTACGCAAAATAAGTAACTTTTCTGGTTGATTTTTTACACCTTGTGTCCGAAAAACCCAAATATCATACGGAACCCTTTTTTTCCGAATAAAATTTAGCCTATGTTACTCATGGATAATGTAGCTTTCGAATGGTGAAAGAATTTTCGAAATCGGTCCAGTACTTTTTGAGCCTATTCATTACAACCAAACAAACAAACAAAGTTTTCCTCTTTATAATATGAGTGTAGATTGTTACCATGGTTGCTGTAATATGTAAAGTATCTTCAGTTGAGAATCCAAATATTAATAAACAGTGATAATATCATAAAGATTGCTTGTTTTATCTTTCTCAGAAAAGGGCCTATCTAGATTAGATAGATAGATTAGAGTAGATCTAGATTATTTTCAATACGAGTAATTTTTAGTATAGTCTCTTTGGCCATAAGGCGTGGCTTCGCCGCAGTACACGTAGAGGCTACGCACGTGTGTTAAACGCTTTGTAAGAAAATGTCAATTAGTGCGTAACGTGTCACACGTCATACATTTTCTAGCGAAGCGAAGCTTGATAACCGTGCCTCGCCTCTACTGCGCCGCGGTGGAGAAGCGCCTTTAGTTTAAAATCATCCCATCTCAATTAAACGTATATTCATTCATATTGAATAAGATGTTTAATCAGGAATTACATGATAGATAGATAGATAGAGAAACTTTTTATTCACCATTCCACATTACACATACAAATTAAACAAAAACGAAAACAAAAACTAAATCTAAGAAACAATTAATAAATCTTTACAATGTTAATAACACATGACAAATACATATAATAATAATAATATCTATGGACGCTTTTACACCACGTCAATCTGGTCCCGTGGTAAGTACTCGAAGAGACTGTGTTACGGGTACCAGACAACGGAAATACAATATATTTAATACGTTTTATATTAATACTTATATTTAAGATTTTTATTATATATTACACATATTTAATACACATCCATGACCCAGGAACAAACAAACTTTTTGTGTTCCCTGGCGAGATTCGAAACCGCTACCTCCGGCTTGTGCGCCAACGCGCTAACCACTGAGCCACAGAGGTCGTCAAGAACATGAAAAATACATGAAAATATGAATCCGATTGGATGGTTCTAAAATATTGTTAGCATTTATAATCTTTTGTTTTGAAGTTTCAATATAGCCGGGTATTCCAGACTGTATTGAAGTCTAAAATGGATTTTATGACATATTGAAGTAAACGCGAAGCAACAATTTCCGACGGCCTTTCGATATTCTCAGATGTTTATTATGACATAGAATATAATGTTTATAAATAAGTGTACATAAATGGGGGACATCGTGGTTAGTTTTATTTATTTTAATTTAAACAAATAAATAAAACTATCACACAAGAAGTAGGTACCAACTTTCTTCACAAAAAACTCAGCCATAAAAAACCTTTTTCACCTCCATATTCATTAAGACCATCAACAATTAACTATTGTGTCTCACTTTAAAAATATGTGCCGTGCTGATACTTGTAACAAGTGGCAATGCCAATAAAGTAATGATTACATAAAAAACTGCTCTATAATATTTCCTATCAATATGAAACTGTATCAATCTACTGCTGTACATATACGTCTCTTGATGAGCGCTATAACTGAGCCCTGCTTCACTAAACAGAATATTACTATTATTATTAAAAAAAAAATACTATCACTCATCCTATTTCTCCCATAATTTTATTAAGACATAAAAACTTTTTACTTTTTCATTTTTTGTTTAACATGGCTAATTTTCTAAATACTTTACCGGCACGTCGAGGAAGAAGCCGTCGCAACATGACTGCCACAATCATTGGAATTATTTAGTAAAATACTTTGACTTAGACTTGGACTTCATTTTAACAAGTTATATACTTAATATTAGTATATTAAGTATATAACTTACTTACTTAGTATTATATACGACAGAAAAAAATACTAAACATTATTATGATTCACAAAAAAAAACAATTTCTATAAAATAAGCTTTGGATTTTTTTATTTCTTTCAACCTTTTAATCAGTGACCGTTATTTATATTGGAAGTTGCCTTAGACGATATTAGGTACTTTGATCGGCAATGTGACGGTACTATATCGAATACAAAATCTATTTGTATGTTTATCATACTGAGTGAAATAAAATTGTAATAAATATGACAAATCAATGAAATAGAAGAATGAAATTGAAATACGAAGTCTTGCTTTAGAGGGAATGGTGACCGCTATTTTCTATTAGGTGCTGTTGAAAGTAGGATATATGAGGGACGCAGTCAGCGCTACCCTCCGCACATTTATCCTCCAACGATGGACGTGCTTCTATGAAACCGAATTGATAGCGTAAATAAATATTCGTTAACAGATATTTTTCAGGAAACTTTCCAAAATAGATCTTACGATTTAATAAAAATACAAAAAGGTTCACACTTAATACCATGGTATAAGAGCCGTGGAAGATCGTCCTTCACCGATCTGATAACCAGATAAGACATATTTTTTATCAAATATTTTGTATAAACAAATATGCCTATAATTACTTGCCTAGCAAATCTCATCTTTCACGGTCTCGCCTACTACCATATTTATGTCATTATTTCAATAATCTTGGTAAGACCATCTTTCTTTCTCTCTCATATTATTGGTTTACTCGCATAGAAGATATTCTGATTTCACAATAAAATTATTATACCACAATGTTCATTTTTACAATTTGCTTATTTTTTGGATTTTACATTTTACAAGCGTAAATGTAGTAAAGCAATGAATGCATACATTCACTGCACCTGGTGTTCGGTTATATCTGGGTCATATTAGCAGATCAAGAGCAGTCTATTTGGAGTTCGGGTGAGTCTGACACTGGACGAGTGATATATAGCTTTACAAAGAAAACGTTGTTGTATCTTTAATATTACTTTATATAGAAAAAAAAGTTTGCTGCAATTTGACGATAATATTCATATTTGTTTCTGCTAAACATAAAATTTGTAGTAAGAATTAGAAAATAATATTTTTTTTAAATGTTTTTTTTTTAATGTATAGCATAAATTTAGTTATTAATGAAATCATTCATAAGGGCATCGCTGGTTTGAATTCCGCCTAAAGCGGACAGTGATTTCAAATTTGTATAATGATTTATGAACAGATGCCGAAACGTGTTGAATGATAATATGTAAATGTACACTTTAATTTAGTTAAAATTCATGGGACAATTTTACCATATACGACGTTCGTATATTGATGCATAACATAAATGAAAGAAAGAGAGAAGAAGGAAAAGACAAAAATAGAGAAGAGAAAATAAAATTAGCTTCAAGAGATGAACTAAGCTATAGATGTTACGAAATGAGCCACTTCGAAGAGAAATTGCTCGTTTCATTTTTAATTTCGATACCGGTTAATGATTCTTTGACGTTTATTAGTATGACGCAAAATGTACGGACCAGAAAATATAATATTATACTAAGCTATAAAGAAATTTTCTTCGTTTGAAAATATTTCTTTATAATTTCAAGTCACTGTATTTAATGACATTTTCATCTCTGTCGTTTTATCTCCTAACTAATTGAAAACTAAACTTTAATTTGAAATTAAATTTATAGATATTAGAATTTAGAAATAGAATTCTAAAATTAGAATCACGAACCTACATTATAGATTTTACAAGATCTATAAAACTTAGAATAATAGAGATAGAGAAAAATAGAGCATTTATTACTTACTTACAGTAAAGATACTTTATCTTGTTTTTATTAAAGTTCTACTAACAATCCAAAGAAGGGCCTATTTATTAAAATATTAATATACTATGTAAGTATCAGTCTAATAATATGATATATAATAATATATACTTAATGCCTATGTTCAGCAGTGGACCGATAAAGGCTGATGATGATGAAGTATCAGTTCTGTATTAAATCATTACAACAGCTGCTCATCTCTTGAAAGTAAGGCATAGATTGTTCTCGAATAATGAAGAGCCCTCACCGAATTGTGGGCTTAGAATCCGAACGTTCAATGAACATAACGTGCACTGTGGCTTATTGGTATGCCAATTACTATGCTGAATTGGGAACAACATAAAATCCAGTCTGTTAATTTGCGACATACGAGTATATGTGAATATGGAGATAGTTATATAATCAAGAGTATACAACATAAGATCATCATCATAAGTTTTTGCCTATTCCTGAGCAGAAGCCTTCCCTTTTTTGTGCCAATCTTCTCTATCCCTTGTCTCATATTTTACCTCTATTTTTTTTTATTACGCAGTGGAAATCCCTTTCAGACTATACCAGGGTCTCGGGTAGGCACACTGGCGTGTGTGGGGATTCGCATTCAGTGCACTATCCCACTAAAACCACTGCGAGAGCCTTCAGCCGCTATATGAGGGACCCGAATCTTCAGGCAACAGGAAAATCTCAGCGACAAACTGGTCCCGGCAAGACCAGATTTTCCTATACTAGGGGCTAGCACGGCTACTACTTGGCCTTCCTTTTTTCCTACCAATCTCCCCTTTCTCATATTCTGCTTTTCTTTCTCACGTCATCGCACAATACCATTTAGCGGCAAGTGGCAAGTGCCACTGCTAGTTTTGTCCAATAATTTCCGCGACTCCGACGTTTTTTATTTTCGTACAATATAAAACACTTAATCAGCGATTACATTTTTTCCGAGCTTTTATTCAAGCACACTTAATTGATACAAATTAAGTCCGATTTCAGGTTGGAATTTACAAATATGTGAAACGTTTTAAAGTGTGGCTGTTGATTTTATTGTAAAAAATTTGAAGCATTTTAATCATATTCTAACGTTCACTCGTTATTTAATTATCATTCCCATATATATATTTTAACCACAATTATTTAACTTTTTAAATATAGGGATGGTTAATTGAAATATTTGAATTAATGTCAATTTCCTTGTCATTTTCATATTGTCTCTTTCAATGAACGCTAACGGCGGTTTTCAATATCCTATCTATCTTAAAATTTTCTTATCGATCTTAAAATTTTGACAAATTTTGTAAGAGAATGTGTCAAAATTTCAAAATAGATAAGAAAATTTTAAGGATTATTTTAATAGGATATTGAAAGCCGCCGTAAGACACCCGATACCAAGGCTTTATCTAGTTAGTAATATTTATTTATATGAAACAATCAGATCTCTATCTCTATTTTGAATTCCATATTTTAAATTGAAATTTGGTAGACTCAATTGACGTTTAAAAAGATACTGTGAAACATACTGTGATAGTAACTTTTTTTGCTTATTTATTTGCCTATACGGAGATAGTACAAGTATATCTAAATATTCAAACATGTGGGAGCGGCTGAGTTACTTCCAACCCAACCCTGAAACTAGATGACGTAATGTAAGGTGGTCAGGTAGAGTCATCGAATCATAAAAGCGTTTCATTTTCATTTAGACTAACGAATTTTAATTTAATCCCACAAAATGGATTACAGCATGAGTTATGACAGAGCTGCGGTGCGCCAGGTGTAGTTTGAACTTTTATTAATCAGAATCCTAGATAGCTCAAGCCTCGATTACTTTATATATATTGGCTCTCTTTGGAAACACGCTTACCGGGATTATATTTATAAGACTTAGGGCACAAAGTATTTTTCAAGATATTATGTATTTTACGTACGACGTTTTCATAACTTTAATAAAACAACATCATATTATTTTATAATTCACATTCATTATCAATAAAATTCCCACCAATAAGAACTATTTTTATAAAAATTATTGACCATTTGAATCCTACTTATAATATTATAAATGCTAAAGTTTGTAAGTATGTTTGTAACTCTCTCTTACGTAAAAAGTAAAAACTATTGAATGGATTATCATGAAACTTTACTATAGTATAGTTTACATATCAGAATAACACATAGGCTTTAATTTATCCCCGTAGTGCCACGGGTACAGAAAATACGCGGATGAAACCGCAGGACGCTGCTTGTTAATTGTAAAAGACAATTGATTGATGATACCAGGAACAATCCCGAAGCATCATTATCATCATCCTTTATGCGGATAAAGCTAAAAGATAGCAGTGGACTGCCACTGCTAAACATAATCTCTCCTCAATGAACTCCAAGATTCCGGCTGCTGTCTGCCGATCCCTTGCCAGTCGCTCCCTTGATAAGTGATAATATATGAGATCAATATATTGTCCATTTATAGCACTGAATGAGGCCCTGATAAATAATAAATTAAATGGTATCGATTGACACGTCATAACACAAACAGCATGTTATGCTTTGGTATTTGGTACATTCTAGAATTTAAATGAAAAACAAATCAAGTGACCGAACGACCGTTAAAATTTGATCAATCTATTTCTGTCCTATTTTTATGATAACCCATAAAACTACTAACTAGTAAACAGCTGAATTAATTAAGCGCACACTTTTTTTTTAAATTATTTATGCGCGATCGAAGTAAAACTTCAAAATAGATAATCATAATTTATTATGATCTTTGCCACTAGTTGGCGTATTAGTCAAGAAGCTTAGTATATGAAGACTTTAATGCAAGTTACCTACTATTTTTGAATGTGGAACATTATGCAAAAATAGTGAGCGTTACTTCGGTGAAAAAAAAATGAGACTTATAGTTGCGCCTAGAGAAGTTGTACTTCAAAAATTGATAAATACCAGCTGTAGCCCGCAGCTTCGCCTTCGTCTACTAAGATTTAAAACAGCATCTTTACTTAGCGTGATTATATAAAGCCTTCCTCGATAAATGTGCTCTCTAACACTAAAAAAAATTTTTCAAATCGAACCAGTAGTTCCTGAGATAAGCGCATTCAAGAAAACAAACAAACAAACTATTCAGCTTTATAAAAATAGTATAGGTTATATAGAAGAAAAATGAGTAATACTGATCGCGACCTGGGTTTCTACCCATTATATTTTTATAAGCCAAGGTTTATTGATACCAAAATATATTTCATCATAAATTATTCAAGAAATAAAAAATCAGGCAAGCGAACCGCGGGTTATCAGCTAGTGAAATTATACTGTGTTAATGTTACTAGAGCGACAAATGTAATAAAAGTTACCCAACTGTACTGCATAAAATTTAATTAGTTTCGTTGCCATTTGAATAAAACAGAAAGCTAACTATAATGATTCGAAATTATGAAAGTGGTACAGGAAGTAAAGTTTTCAATGGTCTGTAATAATTATGCTTTAGTTTTATTTAATTGAATAAAGCTTGATTTATTAACGCTCAGGATTAATCTAATCTGGCTTTAGAATGTCCGTGTACAAGTCGGTTTAAATAGTTTGACAGTCGAATTAGGCTTGGTCCAAAAGGACCACTAGCGACTTAACACTTTTCCATACATTTTATATAGAAAAGCCACACACGTGTTGTCTATGGCCGAAACTCGCTACAACAGTAATAAAATTTATGGACACTGGAACCATGGTCACGGGAAGACTGGTTTCTGTAAAGTATCCGAAACGTCGGGCTTGTAAAAAAACTAACCGCGATAAAATCCGTAAATTTGTTTCATAAAAATGAATGAAATTCGCGTGAACATAAGAAAGCAATGTCTATGGACGCTTTTACACTACGTCAATCTGGTCCCGTGGTAAGTTCTCGAAGAACTTGTGAACAGTGGTATATTTGATATTTGAAAAAAAGGTTTCTTAGTCGCCGTCGCCAATAGTGACTGTGGTTGGTGGCTCACCAAACTCTAGTATCTTTGGAATTTAAAGGCCTATATTTTTCTAATCCCTTTGTCATAACGCAGGCTTTAGTTCAGTTGTTCTCAACCTTTTATTCATGAGGGTTCTTTTGTCAAAATTTCTGTGTTTTCATGAACCACCCAGTTGGCTTAGAGATAATATACGGTACTTTAATGTAAATAATGCCTAAACTCGCTAGCTCTTCTTTTTATTTGGGATGTTTTCAGGAACCATCTGTTAAAAACTACTGATTTAGTACAATCCTGTTCGAAAATTTGTTAACGAACCTTAAAGCATACTAATTAAATACGTAATAAGTCTTTAAATTAAAAGAACTTAGAAATATATTTATTATTAGTATTACTTGAATCGCATAAATTCTAATGAACGATAGTAGATAGTAATTAGTGTATTAGTGTAGTGTATTTCACGTTTCATATTGTAGTATATGACGATACAGCCTTCACTTCACTTCATTTTACTTGAAAAAAATTATTGATTCCGTTTTTATTCCTTTCTTTACTGCACTTTCAGAGAAGCCATTATCTATGTTCAGTACACAAATGTGGTGATACTAAACTTTAGCTCGAACAAAGAAAGTCGATTCAGATAGCTTTTTTTTTAATTTTAATTAGATTTTTTTTTAAATATAAATTCCTTTATTTAGTCTTGCAAGGGCTAACTTATTTTCTTAGTAGTAGTAGTATAGTAGATTACCTTATTTAAATTTTCAGCTCAATTATAATGTTATTCTTATTGTGATATACAAATAGAATTTACATTATTAAAATTCTCGACGTGGTTAGTCAACTTCGAATATCATTTTCCATGTTTCCAAACAATATTAAAATATTGTGATGATGATAATAATATTAAATGTATATAACAATTTTGTTCGAAATTTATCTTATAAGAGTAGAAAGATGAGATCTAATTTTTTTGGGACAAATATGGGTTGCTACTGTACTGTAAATATGCGAATAAAACACCACCTATTGTAAAATACATTTTCCAGTGTGTTTCGACTTTTATAAATTTTGTTTTATCTACACCTAGCAGTTTTTTCCGCCCTAACATTAAAAAGCAACCTTACTCGAAAACAATCTTCCTCAATAATTGGACTGTCAAACACAAAATGATTTTTTCAAATTCCACTGCTAGTTCCGGAGACGCGTTTGAACAAACAAACTCTACTACTAAGAATGGAGCCCGCATTTAGGTAAACGAAGATTTTGTAAAAAAAGATATTAAATTATATATTAATTAGCAATATCCAGCGAACCATGCAGCCTTTACAGTAAATGTGTGAGTGCACGCATATGCATGCATATAGCACCGCCCTCCTTTCCCACACTGCATATGCGCACACTCGCATGCACCACCACCACACATACTACCATAAAAGACCACCACCATAAATCTACGCACGTTTCGCCCCGACACCGAGGCATCCTCAGGATGTGGACTCTACGATTAGTAATCGTTAAACTTAACGATTACTAATTTAAGTTTAGATTAAGTAGTTTTTTTCGTGAAAGAGTAACAAATCTCCATCTATACATCCATGCTTACAAACTTTTACGGTTATAATATTGAATTCTTACGACGTCCCTTGTAGCAGGGATTCAGGAACTTTGGCATTCATTCTGAGGTCTGAATTCAGTCGTGGACAGAAAAGGATTGTAAAGAAGATAATAATGATGCATATATAGATCCTAGATTTACGTGAATTCAATGAAAATGTATGTATCAAATCAAGTTAAGTGTATTTTATTTATAGCATAGATCATACAAATCTCTATAATGAGAGTACACATACGCGAATGTACGGAATACGTTTGAATTTCCACTTAAATACGCAAACAGTCAGTTTGTGTATAAGCCTTGAGTCAATACTGAAATGCGATTCCTTAATCGAAATAGGTTTCCAGTCTAGTCAACAATTATAATATTATTATTTAGTTATTGGAGTTTATATCGTACAGATAAACAAAGTGACCAATAATTCATATTCCTATAATGGAAATATCATCGCCACTAATTGAATACTATAGTATGACTCTTTACTACTCTTTGTTTTCAATATCATCATCTCAATCGTCAACTTTTATCCACGGCTAAACATATGCCTTTTTTTATGTCGCAGTGGAAATGCTTTTGAACCATACCAGGGCTTCGGATAGGCACACCCTTGGCCCTGCATGTGTGGGCACTGGCATTGGGGTGCACTACCCCGCTAAAACCACTGCGAGCGCCTTTATCCGCTTTGTAAGGGTCCCAGATCCGCAGGCAACAGGATCACCTCAGTGACTGATCCCGGCAAGACCAGATTCTCCAATACTAGGGGGACACGGCTACTACTTGGCCTTCCTTTTTTCAACCACCTTTATCTCATATTTTGGTTTTCTTTCTCATGTCATCGTGTCACATCGACATAGAACGACTTCAACATCTCCGACCCAGTCAAGGCCACCAGTTACTGGATCGTTTTGAAAGTGAAACTAAAGATATGCCTGCTATTATATAATGCAAGCGAATACTAAAAAAATGTGGTTTATGAAAACGTAAATGCACTTTTATGATCTAAGTAACAAGTTAATTAACTTAAGATGAAACATTCGATCTCTTTTTGTGCCACATATACAAAAACGTGCATAAACATAACACAATCAAACTGTTCTATCCGTTGTTTACGGATTTTTGTAGGTCGCACTGATTAACTTCTACTAGGCCTATTTTTTACCTGAATACAGGAATATTTTTGTAAAAGGTAGAACCGTTACTGCAGCCGAAATTGATCTCTCGCTCAGATAATACCTGCGTAAGGAGACAGCTATACTGTCGCGTTTCTTGCGGTTTGTTAGTTCCTGGTGGTCCATTGGTGGATAGGGAAAAAAAAGCAATGAATCTGCATAATTTGAGGTTGTGCACATGTTCATGCGTCGTTTGTAGTCACCATAAGGCTCCAAAGGAATTTCTTAGATGAGCCATCTGCTCATCTACTTTTCCGGGGAAGCTCAAAGGCCTTAAGACCTTAAGGCCAACAGCGTAGATCCATGTAGAAAAAAATAGGCTCCAAAGGCCCGTTCGCCTCAATATGACATAAAAAGTACAGTTTTTCACATATATTATTTTTATATAGGCTTATGTATAATGTACTAAATTTCAACCAAGTACAATGCAATGGGCGCACTGTTCATAGCACATTTGTTCCACTAGACCAATCACCCATTCCTAATAAACTTTAATTTGTTCACGTTAAGAGAATATTCATTAATTAAAGTGGATTATTATTACAATCTTATATTAATTATGGAAACTGGATGTATGCAGTTGACATTGTATCGAGACAGGTATTTGCTGGCAATTACCACGCCCAGCGATGTCCGACAGCCATTTCGGTTTAATAATTGAATTTCATCATGAGGATTGCATACGTTGATTAACATAACTTAGTGTTAGTACATACGTAATAATACATAAGTATTTGTACGAGCTTATGCGTAGGACCGGTGAAGGAAAACATCGTGAAACCTGCATGCCTGATGAAATCAAGTCTTGGGCCGGCGCTCGGTAAACTATGGCAGAAAACTCCTCGCTTTCGAGGAGAGAAGACACGTGCCTAGCAAAGGGACATAATATATTAGTTAATACTTTTTATGCATAGAAATGGAAGTCTACACGCGCCCTTTGTATATCACATAGCCTCAATTATAGATAGATTAACATTTGAGACAAAACGGACTGATCATTATTATATTCAGCGTGATAACAATAATAATAATTATAAATAATAATGTGCATTTTCAGTGCACTAATTACATATTGTTAGTTGTTAGAAATAACTCTCTCAAAGAACCATAATTTAATATCACAAATTAATTAAAATTTTATCAAATTTCCTCGGCTCAGACACGTACGTTGCGTGGTAGCTCAAATATCGGACGAGTTTATTCTACACTATACAACCTACTTATTGTTTAGAGATTCTTTGGTATTTAGAAACTGATATGGTAACAGTGTTAATACTCAATAACAATTTACAAGTCAAATTTTATCTATGCTTTGGTAATTAAAATAAGCTTTTTTATACTACTTGGATGAGCAAATTCGTTGACGTGTCTGATGGTGGTAGTGAACATGAGTTTACCTGAAACTAGCCCAGTTCATTCGTCCCTACCATGGTTCAGGCCTTGTCGTGGCGGTGGGGAAAAGTAGACTAGGGTGAGCCAGCACCTTGGGCGAAGCGAATCGAGTCGAGGGGGCTCTTTGTATCCCTCTTATAAGAAGAGAGAACAAAAGAGCAGGGGGCAAGGGTAGAGGACGGGAACCTCACCACTTTACTATGGAGTGGACAATCCATCTGTGGAGGTGGCATCAGTCTCCTGAAGGATTGACTAGACGTCGAGGTGCCCTGTTGCTAACAGACCCGGGGCACTTCACCAAAGGCGGCATCGGTGGCACTTGCCGGGTTTTAGTGGTCAGAGCTGCATTCACTTACATTCTTTCGGGCGCAGCGAATCCTACATACCCGCTTAAGGAGACCCACTCCCCAGCGGGATGCCTCAGTGCATTTCCCCCAAAGAAAAAAAAAGACACAAGAGACATTCGTGTGGGGCCTATCCAGTTATTACACTGTCTTTCCTGTCTGCGCTTCCTTCTTAAACATATGGATGTCACGTCACGCAGAATCCAATTTGACAATTTTCATATCGTAAATAATTATAAATTTGTGGTGTATACTTTTGTATTAGCTATAAGTATAGTCTATTATCGATCTTCAGATTTCACAAATTAATATCAACCACTAGAGTGTTACATAAAAGTAGTTTTAATATAATTCAATTACAAATAGTCACCAAAAACGATGTATATACAGTTTTATTTTATTGAAATAAAATATTTACCGATCAGCAATTGTATTTTTCACCCGGATATAAAATTTTTCAAAGTTAAGCATTTGATTGAAGCACAATAAATTTTAATGTTTGTTTTATTTCTGGCATTTCATAAATTAATCTTTTCAGCGAGCGGCGTAAAAAAAACTGTAAGCGTTGCGAAAAAAAGAGGAACCTCATCGAGGTAAAACAATTGGTAACAGGCTTATAACAATATTGGCCTATCATCATCATCATCATTATCAAGCAATAAAAGCGCCCCACGGTTGCTTCCACGTATTTCCTATTTCCGTGGCTGTACGGAGATAATTTATAGCGTGTGTTATTGTCATGTCTTAGCTTGAGTTTCATAAAAACTTATTCAGTAGTCTTTTCGTGAAAAACTAACAAACATACATCCATACATACCTACAATTTTTACGCTTATAACATTTTTAGGATTTTTTTTCTTACGATCTACTTTTACCGTTTCCTGTTGTTTTATAACCACTAAACAAGATCTTTCTATATTTTGCAAAAGATCGATGAAAGACGAAAACAAAACCTTCGAAATAATATATATTTCGCTATTTTGTGGTGGCGGCCATCTTGTTTTTAAATTTGCCATACAACTAATCAAGCGCTTAAATAATATTATGAGAACAATATTGAGATTGAGATAATTAAAAATATTTAATCCGCTATTTTGTGGCGGTGGCCAACGAGCGATTTTTACAAACATAACTAAGAACATCCACCATTATATGAATAATTAACCTTTCAAAAAAAAAAAAAAAACAAATAAAAAAACGGCTCATCCTCTCGCGAGCTACCTTGTCGTAGATAGACACAAAGACGGAAACGTCAAACTTATAACTCTCCTTTGTTTTTGCATCGGAGGTAAGGACTAAGATATACATTTAGACTTTTTTTTAATAATTATTTAAACATTTATTTTAAAGAATAAAATTCATTATCAAAACATCTATTATTTCCTTTAAAGTTTTTTTCTTTTTAATTACCGATTAGGATTTATGGTCCATTTAATTAGATTTTTCTACCTTCACGATCAATAAAATACTGGGTAATTGTTGAAGAATTTTAGCATATCATGAAGATTGGAATCCAATAGATATCATCCTGATGACACAGAATAAATACATATTTATCAATCTGTTCACGCTAATTAACCTTTCAAATATACAAAGTTAAATATCTTAATTAAAGCTTTTGATTCATGAAAGTTCGCCTGGCAGACTCCAGCTACAGACACTATATACTAACGACAGGACATCATTAGTATAAAACTCCTGCTGAGTTTTTTGACCTGACGCAGATAAATGTGTCGCAACTCGCAAGCATTTTAAAATGTCTGAGTTATGAGATATTTTATCTCTGTAATCGGTACTAGCATGGAAAATAATATGAAAACAGACAATGCCCTATTAATATACTATTCCATTTACATATTTAAACCTAGCACTTTTGGGCATTTTTAGAACTTAATAAAATTGATATATTGTATTACATATTTATAGTGTGGCGACCATATTTATTACATAATGCAAATAGCCCCGAGATCCCACCGTAAGATCGGTGCGCTAATCTGTTTTTTGATGGAAACCAATTTTTTATGTATATTTACAATTAGGAGAATATATATTTACCAGGTTGCCTATCTAAATTTGGCCGCAAGTATTTTTAATTAAATTATTAAAAAATAATTTTTGGGAAAGTATTTCGTTCACTTGTTTTTTAAATAAAATAACGCCTATATCATGGCAATTTACATGAAGATTCTAAAAAATCACGGTTGCCGTTGCGCATCTGGCCGCACTTCTTTACAGCCAGGTTTAAGTAGGTGTGATTTCGATACCTTTATACGTTCATGGCGTATATATATTATTCATATATCAAATTAAAGCTCTTTTTTCTGTTTATTATAATATATGGTTGCCTTAATAAATCCGGCCGCAAATAAGGGTTGCCGGCTGTTTAATTTCTCGTACAATGTGTAAATAATTATAACATTTATTATGCTATCACGAGAATACGTAATAATTATATGTGCACGTGCCTTTGAAGGCTTCGGCCTCGGGGCGTAAGTATGGGGTAAGCGCCTTGACAGAACTCAAAGCTCTGTTCAGTACAAAATTTCACTTGACAGTTCCACATTTCCTGCACTGCCTGTGCCTTTCCATGTACATAATATATAAAACTTTGAACTGTACCCAGTGCCATAAATATTGATATACATTAAATCAGTTGTGTTTAGCATTATCTTAAAATTTTCATTCTTATAAATTTGTAATTAATGAACTGAAATTTTTTGTTGTATATTTATTTTATTGAATCGACTGTGTAAAAGACTGTGTTGCAAAAAACCCTTCAAAATATTTCTATTTTTTTTTTAATCTTTTTAAGTACAACAGACCAACTGCTCAATTTAACGCGTTCCTTCTTTTCTTAATTTGTCCTATAAAATTACAAAAATATCTCTGTATATAATCAATGTAATAGAACAAAATGTAACAACTTACTTAGAGCGATATTGGCTTGTTTGTTTCTATCTAACTGTCCCCGGAGAGCCCGTAATCTTCGAAGCTTCTGTTCTTGGGCCTCCACTCTCTCTCGTAGCCTTCGTAAGCGCTCGCCTTCCACCGCTACCTGTAAATTACAAAAAGCAATTTGTAAGAAAAAATATTTGGGAAAAACAAGACTACGAAACATTAATAATGAAATAACTTTATCGGATTTTTATTTATTAAATTTTTTGCATATTCGCTGTTTGAGATACTTTACAAGAACCATGGTCACGAAAGGACTCTTTGATAAACCGCCAGAAAATCCGTAGAAGTTGTATTATTATAAATATTGAAATTCGCGTAAGAATCTATGCTTAATATTATAAATGTGAAAGTTGAGATGTTTGTTACGCTTTCACGCGAAAACTCCTCAACCGTGTAACGTTGCGCTAGCTCGTTACATGATTTTAGGTTTAAATTAAAGATTCAGCAATAGATATTATGTTTAAGTAAGCATACTAATGGTATAAGCGCCATCTATCGTTAACTAGTGTCAACTATTGACATACTCTATTGGCTCAGTAGCGACCTCTCTAAAATTCAATAACCGTTTCTACTTTCCTTTTTTCAAATAAAATTAATCTACCTTTTGTAATTAATAATAATAAATATAATAATTTAATCTAATCCCTAAACAAAATTACAAATAAACTAAATTAAAACTTAATTAGTTATAAAGTCCGTTTGACAATTGACTATACAACTATATTGTTTATGGAACGATAGACAAGCTGTGATTAGGCACCTTTTGATTTGCTGTCACTTCTAACCGACCTCTTGGCCCTTTTCTTTTTCTTGTCCTGACTTCGTGGCTGGCGGAAGCCGAGGCTAACCCTCGTCTAATTTTATTGAATTCCGCTGGGAGTTCGCGGAGCACAGTTCGGATACTAAGTATCCAAGTATAGAAGACCTAACAGCCGGCCGGCTGAACCGAACGCCCAGCGTGAAGACCCAAGCTGCAGCCAACCTACCATCGCCAGGAGTCCAGTCAGGCCAGTGATTCCTCCTTTATTACCCCTACGCAATACGCTGTCGGAACGTGGGCCAGCTAAAGAAAGTTCCTGGCTCGAGATAAGGTAAGACTTGTCCGAACCCCCCTTCCTATCGTGCTCGCTGGGGGCATCTACCACCCCCTACGCGACAGTTGGCGCCCAACGTGTATTCTTTCTAAGGCCTGCCCAAGTTCTGATAGCGTATTTTTAAGGAAATATAGTGTTTTTTCTAAAATTAGTATCTAAAAAATTTTTTTTCTATATACCCACACATACTAAATGTTGTAAGCGTGAGGTGACGCCGAGCGAGCTGGTACGTAATTATTTAACTAATTAATATCTGTTTGTTTCTATTTCATCTATATTTCCTTATTTTGTGCCTATATCATAATATTTTGCTACAATATTTTTGTTTCGGTCGTGCTAGACGTCAAAATTTAAGTGTTATTATCTAACCTTTTGTCTTTAATACTATTGAAATTACTATAAAAACACTAAATACTTATTGTAATACGTAAAAGTTCGCAAAGCTTTAGTAATAATTAGTAAATTCAAGTTCTATTTTCAAATTATTTAAATACTTAGTTGATCTTCAATTTTTTATTTTAAAGTCATAAACTTCTATCGTTGATATTTTACATTTCACTTGTCACTTAGCGTAATAGGGAGATTGCTTTGTAAAAAACACTATTTAACTATAACTACTTGTAAACAGCTGATCTATCGTTCGATAATCTTTTAACTACTTAAGATTTTTAAACCTACATAACCTAATTGTTTTCTATAGCATAACATAAATAGTTTTGATAGCTAGATAATATGGAGACTTACCTAATTAAATTCTTTTTGCTAAACAAAAACGAATTAACCTATGAAGTACTGATCAGAGGCGAGGATGCTGCCCTAGCCCTCTTCAGGTTAAGAGTATTGATATAGTAGGACCCTACATCTTACTAAAATCAAATATTTTTATTCTTTAGGTTATAAGTATTGATTTTGTAGGACTCTACCCCTACAAAAATCAACTATTCTATTCTAGTTGTAACTTGTTGTTTTGGTATGTATTGCTTACTTTTTACAATCAAGAGAGCAACCGCTGAAACCGTTACTAAGATTTATTTGCATTTATTCAATTCATTAAATGTAAGTAATTGATAAAAAGTCTCCACTTGTCTACACACTTGCTGATATGTCAGGTAAACCTCTAGGTGACTGGCATATTAAAGATATTAAATTAGTAAACTATAAATCATAAAACCTACTTAAATAAAACTAAATAAATTACTTTAACAAACCTAATTGAACTTTAACTTAAATTCAAATATTTAAATAATCTAACCTAACCTAACTCAAACTTAACTTAAACTCTTAATATTTAACATCTACTACCTAAACTATCCTGTATTAATTAAACTAAATAATACTAATTAATACTCTTAAACTAACTTATTGAGTCAACAGCGGCTGGGTTGTTTACTCTATATGTAAGGATCTTTAGGTTACTACTATTAACTTAAAGATATCATGAGAGATGCAAGAGTGTATAGATGTGATGTATGTATAGGTGTGATGTATGTATAGGATGGAAGTGTAGTAAGTTTAGTTCTATGCATAGTTGGTATGTATGACTGCAGTTCAGTATATTATCTTGTAGTGAGTTTAATAGGTAGTTAGTTTAGTCGGATTTTGCTGTAGTAGGCAAAATCCTACGCTTTTTGGCGGGGTACTGTAACGTTGCGCTAGCTCGTTACATGATTTTAGGTTTAAATTAAAGATTCAGCAATAGATATTATGTTTAAGTAAGCATACTAATGGTATAAGCGCCATCTATCGTTAACTAGTGTCAACTATTGACATACTCTATTGGCTCAGTAGCGACCTCTCTAAAATTCAATAACCGTTTCTACTTTCCTTTTTTCAAATAAAATTAATCTACCTTTTGTAATTAATAATAATAAATATAATAATTTAATCTAATCCCTAAACAAAATTACAAATAAACTAAATTAAAACTTAATTAGTTATAAAGTCCGTTTGACAATTGACTATACAACTATATTGTTTATGGAACGATAGACAAGCTGTGATTAGGCACCTTTTGATTTGCTGTCACTTCTAACCGACCTCTTGGCCCTTTTCTTTTTCTTGTCCTGACTTCGTGGCTGGCGGAAGCCGAGGCTAACCCTCGTCTAATTTTATTGAATTCCGCTGGGAGTTCGCGGAGCACAGTTCGGATACTAAGTATCCAAGTATAGAAGACCTAACAGCCGGCCGGCTGAACCGAACGCCCAGCGTGAAGACCCAAGCTGCAGCCAACCTACCATCGCCAGGAGTCCAGTCAGGCCAGTGATTCCTCCTTTATTACCCCTACGCAATACGCTGTCGGAACGTGGGCCAGCTAAAGAAAGTTCCTGGCTCGAGATAAGGTAAGACTTGTCCGAACCCCCCTTCCTATCGTGCTCGCTGGGGGCATCTACCACCCCTACGCGACAACCGATCATCATGAAACTTTGTACATGCAGTCTCGGAGGTACTAAAAGTAACAAAGGATACATTAAAAAAAAGTAGTTACATCATAAACTGTTTATAATTTTCCCATAAATGGTAGTTTCAAGTGTATTTTTCTATGAGATAGGAGGGCAAACGAACTTTGCCCCCTTTTCCCAAGCACAAAAAGCACAAAACGCGACAGCCAAGCTGTACTTTTACGCTAGTATCATGCAAGCGAGAGGTACATTTACAATTTGGCAGCAAAGCACCATGGCACTCCCTCTTACTATACTTATTTACAATCGCAAAACATATAGTCTTATTAAACTGTAGTAATTGTTGAATCACGGTCATAATACCGTAACAGTGTACATTTATAAAACAATTTGAAATAAAGCCTTTATCTGTTACCGAAATATATTTTTTTACGTCCTATTTATAAAATATCAGCCATATTCGTTTCACCGTTTACACGCGAGCAACAAACATACACTTTTAAAATAACATCGAGAAGAATTATAACTTCACACGACACTTTTTAAACTTTAATACTACAATTTATTTCCCGTTCAATTAGACATTTACGTTTAATTCAAAGGCTTGTTTATTGGCTGGAGACTGGTTTATTTCTTTTGAATGAGCAATAAAATTACATCGCATTAGATGTCAAATAATTTACTACTTAAGGTTCTTAACATTATTTCATAATAATGTTTTATTGAAAGCATAAATCTTTAAAATACAAGCCTTGTATGTATTGTAACTTTTAAATAGTGCTTAAGCGTTTATACCGCGCGCCTATTTGCATTTTCTTTTATGTTAGTTAGATAGATAGACTGGCTGAACTTGAGTATGTTAACCTAGTACCGGCCCAGGCAACTTATTTGAAGCTTAACATCTTATATACCAGGAAAGGCAGGCAAGTGTTGCCAGCCCCACCATGGTTCAAGCCTAGTAGTGGCGATGGGGCTTCGTAGTAGTAGCCGGTGACCCCAACACCTTGGGCGAAGCGAATTGAGCCGAGCTCTTTTTTACCCATAAGAAGAGGGGACAAGGAACGGGAACCTACTGCACTGTCCCGACCATTGTAAGGGGTTGGAGGTGGCATCAGTCGCCTCACCTCAACAAAGGCGGCATTGGTGGCACTCGCCGGGTTTTAGTGGCTAGAGCTGCGTCCACTTATCATCTTTCGGGCGGAACGAGTCCCACATACCCGCCTGGGGAGACCCACTCTCCAGCTGAATACCTCAGCGCAATCCCCGGTATAAAGGAAGAAAAAGGCATGTGTTGCCAGGCATATTAAGATGTTGAGTGTCAGTGTCAGTAATTATACTGCTTGTCTTGGCCTTCTCTCCAAAACATCAAAGCTGTTTCACAGAAAAAACAAGCAAGATGGTGGACCCAAGTCGGGTAGACGCAAGCTTAAAGTCAATAGGCCGAAAAGTTTCCAAAAAATCGTAAATTACAAGAATTATAATGATTTACCCAAATACCGCCGCTACCACTGGTTATATCTATTTTTTACGTTTTATTTCGAATCGTTTAGAAAAGAAAAATATTTATTTTAATTATCTCTAAAAAATAGTCAAAATTTAACAGACAAAGAGAATTTTAATTTACAAATATAGAAAAATAAATCATAAAGAAACTGTTGTTTATTATAAACTTGAAAATGAGCTAAAATGGAACAATAAAGGTTAACTTGAAATGTCATTGTTTTGTCAAAGAGAGCTGGATTTATCGTTTATCACCTCAGATATTTTATAAAGCCTTCCCTTTTCGTGTTGAATTTGTTTTCGGGGACAAATCGTAGCCTTTAACTTTCTAAAATATTATTTATTTTTGAACGTTAGAATTCGTAGACTAAATTGTTGGCTTTAAAAGGCTCTTTATAAACGTGAATCAGTTCCCGTAACTTCAATATAATAATGTACGAAGTGAAGAGTCAGAAGGATATTTCATATAATTGAAATCGAATCTTTATTGAATTAGAACAGGTAAAGGAATTTTTAGTAAAGTATACAAGGAAAGAAAAAAAAAATTTTAATTGTTTACAAGAAATATCGAGACCGTAAAATTAAAAAGTAACTTAAAGTAACTAAAAGTAACTTATAGCATAGAATAATGATGAAAATGGGTTTAAGATGTCTCTGTACGTTTTTGGTTCTTGACGATGTAGAAGATAAAGAAAATGCTTTATTGTTAATACAAGTTAACATACAACAAATATATGTGTATAAAAAATACAATATAAGATTATGCGCAATTCTAATTATAAATTTTATATATTAAATTAATTTTACAGAACATACAACACATGACTGTATATCCTGAGAAATAATATTATGTTAAGTCTTTATGCCAGTGATTACTGCCTGTTCTGCTCTTATCTTCGAAACATAGCGAATTGTTCACAATGGAAACAAGCTTGATGGTAGTACCAATTGGAACGCATTTTTCCAAAATAAAATTATCAATTTTTTCTCGAACAAAAATCGGGTTTCACTGACTTTTACCGTAACGCTTTTTAAGCGCTCATGAGGACGGCGGCTACGGATTTTATTAAATTTTATACATGCATTTTACATGCCCAGTCCTCCTGTGACCATAGTAGCTGTAAAATATCCTAAGCGTCGGGCATATTGTGAAAAACTTAAATAAACCGCGATGAATTCTATAAAAGATGTTTCATTATAAAGAGTGAAATTCACGTAGACATAAGAAAAAAATAATCTAAACATTTTATATAAACATCGAAACATAGAGGAAAACGAGAGGAATTATGCCTAGATAGATAGAACATCAAAAGACTCGCAGCGAGGGTCCGGGAAGAACAATATACTTGAAGGGTAAGGGTGTCGGGCCGTGCTATTATTGCTGAAGGTTTGTTTAAGATAAGATAAAATGGTAATAGCACTTTCAAGACTACAAAGCGCAAAATCAAACGGCGATAAAATTTCAAACAATTAAAGAATAAATTCAAATTTAACAAGCATCTCTGTAAAGGGATATATTTAAAGGGAGCATGAAATTGGAAAAAAGTCGCTAAAGCGTTGAAAACGTCAAAACGAAATTAGTTTCGTCATTAAAAGGCGTAATTTTTGTCTTTATACAGCTCTACAAATGGAATCTAAATTTTGAAATTCAATTTTACTTTAGCATTTTTATGTTGAATCCTTTTAGCCGTGTGATATGTTCCTAAGCTATTGAACCTCTGTAGCATTGACTAAGCATAAAATGATAAATATATGACATAATAAAGCATTCAAGAACACGTCTGCTTTCATCAGCATATCCATAAGCGAGAAAGTGTTATCTCCATCATCATCATCAGCCTTAATCCATCTACAACTAAGTACGGACCTCCCTCAATGAACGCCAAGTTGACTGATTCCTTGCTACTTGCAACACAGAACGGCCACAACAGCCCATTGCCACTTCAACGAGCTTGTGCGTTCTACTTCTCAGGTGGATGTCTTCGTTTCGGATGCTATCTGGAATCAGTATTTAATCAGACACCTAGCACTCCCGTTGAGCTACGGCGAACTGTACAACCAAGGGTGTATAAATTTATAGGCCACGTTTCATTGTCATTGTTTCGTTCTCATTGGTTGAAGCTTTTCGTCTTCATTGTCTGCGGTATAGACGATGCGAGAATATGGCTAAGCTTCCCGAATACTGCCCATCCATATAATCCTCTTGTAGTCTTATCTAGAAGTTATGTCAACCTAGCTGTAAACTATTCCCAAGACACGCACGACTATGCTACTAAAAATATACTTTAAGTCTATAGATCAAATTAAAATGACCACAGAAACGTAACGCAAATGTAAAAATCTTATCGTCCTTCGATAAAATCTATAAAATGTGGTTTTATTATAATGCCAGGCCAATTTATTGAATTGCTCTGATAATAGACTTGCTGAGTGAAAAGGATTGGAAATAGCAGAATTGAATGCGTCGTTCTATTTCCATTACATAACCTTTTTAACTTGTGTGGAAGTGAAAATAATTTGACATTGCGTTATTCATATTAAGATACTGTATAAATGACACACTAAAGCCCCATTCGGAAGGGGTACGGGGTTATTTTACCGAGCGTTAAAAAGCGTTTGAATAAGACAAACGGACATCCATGTATTTGTTGACACGAAAGCGTTTTCAAAGCACGGCGGTTTTTTATCGAGCACTGTTGGATTTTTGACGTTGAGCGTTCGATGTTAAATAGAATTTAGCATGTGGAGCTCGCAAGTCGCGCCAACGTTGAGTTTTCATGCGCTTATTAAGCGCTCATACGAACGGTGGTACTTGCTGATGGCAATCAAATGATTAATATTTAAAATTATACTGCTAAAATAAAATGAAAATAACAAAAGGTAGCAATAATAGCATTTAAGCATATGTAGACGGTCAGCTATAATTTTTTAAATCTTTCGAGTGATTAATCTATACCCACTTTGATTTTTTTTACATCTAAGCTGAAGCTAGTTATGTTAGTTCTAAATGTAAAAAAAATGTACAAGTTATTTCTATTTAGAAGTAGGCATTGTTGTCTATTTATTTCTACAAATTCATCGTTTTACAGACAAATTTTGTAAATTTTAAGCCACAACTCAATAACGTTCTCAGAACATACATGTAATAGCAGCTCTACTTTTGATAAAAATACTTGATCCTTGAATATTGCGACAAGGAAAGAGATAATTAAATTGTACCTCATCAGACTCTTAAAGGGCATTCAGGCAGAAGCTTAACTCACTTGGGACGCAATTACTGGAACGTAATGGTAGCTAGGACCTCAATTCTCTTTGCTTGCTTAGCTCCTCTGGGACATTGATCGATATGCACTATTGGTCAAGCTCTAGTGTTAGTTATTAGAAAATCTAAACTACAAATAAAATTAAGAAATTTACACCATCATCATCATCAGCCTTTATTCGTCCACTGCTGAACAACACAGAGGCCTTCCTCAGTGAACGACTGATGTGGATGTCTAATATAAAGAATTTTATATAAATACATATTTTAGGCACATCCATGACCCAGTAAAGACATTTTCATTTATAATACAAAAAAATATATCTTAAAAGCACTTTGCCAGGATTCGAACCCGCGAACTGTGCGTTAAATGTCCAGTAGCCTGTCCACTCGTCTAGCCAGCCAGAATTAAGGAAGAAAATGAAGAAATTTTAGTTTCACAAATGCTAGTGGTTTATGTATCTCTTCGGGATCTTTAAAAATTCTTAAAGATATAATGGCAGAAAATGTATATAATATAAGATAAATATATCTGTCCGGTTTTGCTAACCGGTGTAATGAAAGACAAACTACTGCAGGTAATTGCTTAGCGTTTTACATAAGCTAAGCTAAGGTAGAGACGGACCAAAATATTTTGTGATGAACATAACAATTGAAGAATAAATATCAAATATATATTCTCAAATAATCACATTTGTAATCCAAAAGGATGTCACAGCTGAATTTGAAATCACGTGGCAAAGAAATACTAATACGCTTTGATATTCATGCTCCATTTGAGGTGCAGTACTCCAGTGAATTACATTATGTCTCTTTGGTTTTAGCGAAATGAACTGAGCATGACCTGATTTTGAAGGCAGACGCGGCAACAGATATCACTAACGTAAACGAAGTGTTAAAAGAGAAACGACAAACAAATTGTGATTAGGCTGTTATGATTGAATTATATAAGGTAAAAGAATGTTAAAGCGACTTTACTCGTTGGCTAATTCTCATTCCTTCATTCATAGAGTACTAGACATAAATGAGATTGTTACTTATAATTCATTATCTTTTAAAGTGACTATCTCTTTTAAAGTCGTAGAAGTCAGACGGTCAATCTCGTGACAGTAGTCTATGGTGTCTGACTGTTTGTGACTGGTGGTTACTCCTTTTCTCTATACCTCACAAAGTATCATAGTTATCACTGCACCAATATTATGGCAGTGAGATGTTCTTGTCTTCTGTCTGTGTTGTTGATGTCTTCTGTCTTAATGTCGAATGTTTTCGCGTTCACTAAAAAAGTATTTTAGCAGAGGAAGGAAAAAGCAGATGATGATCATTAAGTGTATGTTAATGCAGCCAGTCCAATTTTATTACGAGATCGAGCTTCAGTCTACTTGTCGTTTATTTAAAAAGAAATCGCTAATACCTAAGAATCTAAAGTTAAGCATAAATAGCAAATCTCATTCACTCCTTGATGAGAATCTTCATGTGGTGTTATTTATTGATAAAAAAATAATGAAACGCGTACCGTTTAATCATTATAATCATTTAAACCAAAGTGTCGTCAATATTTTTTTATATAAACATTAAAATGAGACGATCTCCGTGCAGTGTTGGATGCGAATAGCAAGGGATCAGTCATTAATAGAGGCCTATGCTCAGCAGGACGAATGGTTAAAGGTTGATGATGATGGCGATTCATATTTAAGTTTTTAGAACGGAAAGAGTTTTCGATAAACCCTGTAAAAATTACTGAACAAATTTAAATTTCTGCGAAACAGCGGTGCAAAGAGGACTTTATATAGAAAAATCTTTAACACTTTTAAAGGGAACCAGCATTTTCATGGAACTTTCTTTTTATTAAAAGTCTTTGCTAGAATGTTGATATAAAAATTTATAGTAATAATAAATATTATATTACAAGAAACTACAATTTGAAGATGCCTTTTAAAAACAGATGACATAATTTACAATACATAAAAGAAATATTTTATTCTTATTCAATGAAAATAAATTAGAATTTAGGTTGCTATAAAATAAAAATATTTAGGACAATGGTTCCTAACCTCTTAGTCTTGAGGGAAATCGAAATTTCTGTGTTTTCATGAACATAGTTGGCTTAGAATATATAAATATTAAATACCTAAATTATTTACAATAATAGTTATTACTTAATTATCCTATAACTTTATAACACTACCTTTTACAAAATTATAATATAGTTTTTTTTTTCGAAAGGTCTAGACTTTTAGGCCTGATGGCCTTTAAACTCAATCGATAGGTAGGTGAGCAGATGGCTCACCTAGTAATATAATATAGAATAAGGTCACTTGTGCATAAAAACACATAGAGTAATTGATAGCGTTGAAATAAACCGACAATGTTGGCCTTATTGGAAAAGCTATGAGATAAAGGTTTCATCCTTTATATCATCTCTATCTAATAACAGTTGATTAAAACTAATACTTATAATAATAATAATAATAAATAATAATAATATCTATGGACGCTTTTACACCACGTCAATCTGGTCCCGTGCTAAGTACTCGAAGAGACTTGTGTTACGTGTACCAGACAACGGAAAATACATATATTTAATACTTTTTATATTAATAAATATATTTAAGATTTTTATTATATTATACACATATTTAATATACATCCATGACCCAGGAACAAATAAACTTTTTTCTTTGTTCCCTGGCAAGATTCGAACCCGCTACCTCCGGCTTGTGCACCAACGCGCTAACCACTGCGCTACGGAGGTCGTCATATTATATATGTATATGTAAGCTACTATTTTTCTGAGCATTAAATATACTAGAGCTCATAAATTTTATAATTCTTATAGTAAAGACAATAAGACATTCCCAGACTTGATATTTTTCATTATTATATTATTTTTGTTTCTTGTTAACCTTGGCATTAAATATACCAATATAGGTTTGCGATCAATGAATTTTAACATCCTAACATCATGACATTGATGATAAGATTTTTAAGTCAGTATGCAAGGATTTCATTAATACGCACAAGATAAGAATAAGCTTATATCTGATTCAATGTACCGTCGGTCTTTGATGGAAATTCATGTTATAGTCACTGCAATCGAACTTTGTGTTTTTTTACACTTTTTCGGAAAAAAAAGGAAAAAGTGTAAAAAAAACTTTCATTGAAGTGGCTATAAGTTAAGCGTATTAGGGAGTAATAAATATTCGCTTGATTTTTGAAGTGAAACCCGAACCCAGTTGTCAGATGTGTGTACTTCTGATAGTCATTTTTCGTATCGAAAGTTTATGATTAAATAATGAATACATAAAGTAAAATAGCAAACAACTTGAATTACTGCCATACTGCAAACAGTTTGTAAATCTAAATAAAAGCCCGAGAAGCCACTCCTTTGTAACAGTAGTAATATTTCATTCTAACACAAGTTATGCAGCGCGAAATTCTCACAACACAGTTTTTGTCTCTTTTGTTTTTACAACTTAGAAATAAGAGTCGAAATTAGGACTGAAACCAAACTAACACGGCGAACTTTACAGCCCCCGCGAATGTATTCACGCTTTATAATATAATGTTCTGATCGATCGTATGACTAACTTAAGATAACTTTTAGAAAGGTTATTTGAGGATATTAAGTATGCGATTTATTTGAATTATTTGTAACATAATTTTAACACAAGAGTTTGTTTGTTCGACCTTCAAATGTTTTAAAGTTTTTAGTTTCATCAAAAGTTGTATTGCCTTGATAGTTCTCCGTTTTTACTACGTAGTTCTATAAATGTTACATTTCTGTTTTAATTGGTCAAAAATTTACGTTTTTCTTCCTATATTTACAAAAATTATATTATAATAATACCTTTTATCATTTTCATGAAAGTTCCGTACCCAAAGGGTCTGTAGGTACTACTAAGATTCCACTGTCCTTGTATCCTATCCATCTTATCTTAAAATCTATTGATGTAAGTAATTATGCTGCTTGTATGCCTTTTCTTGAGCGAAGAAATGAGTACAGTGCGAGAGAGAGAGAGATGTCAAAGTAATAGACTATCCACTTGATTAAAATATCTTACCTGATGTTGTCTCGCCTCCTGTTGCTTCAGGTATCGCAGCCGTTGCTCCTTCGCGCAGAGCAACTGATGCTGCGTGTCGATCTGTTGCTGCTGCCGTAGCGCCATCGCACGCAGTTCACCCAGCGTCAACTCCACCCCTTCCCCCAACTGTGGGCAAATGAACATACAAATTAAATTATCTTTTACAATTTTAGAAATTTGTTAATCTAAATTTATAAAAAGGGCGCTTATGAAGGTTTTGGAATTAACATGTTTTTTTTAAATATATAAAAATTTCTTGTTGGTATCTTGTTCGTAGACAATGTTATGATATCCGCGAAATGAAATTGTACAATTAAATCATAATAATGTTAAAGACACAATTTTTGAGAAAATGCACTGAAAAGACTTTGGTTATACAAATATATACATAGTATAGAAGTACATATTTGTAATAGTCTAAGAGTTGTTAACGTCCCAGTCATATTATTACATTACGAAGAACTTTCCAGAGAAAACACAGTTTGAGTAATTTTCTATATTATATTGTTGGTTTATTTAACGCGAGTAAAACTTAGCTTAATAAATTGGCTTACACTGAATAAAGTATTAAGTTAATTAACCTCATTTAGCTAAATTATTTCGATGGAAATAAGTTTAGGAATTTTGATGAAATATTTTTGATTTGAAATCTAATAATTTGAATAGAAGGTAATTAGATTGATTAATCACCATTGGTATTCTGCCTCAGGATTGAGAAATCTAAGATGGATCCTACCTTGGTGGTGTCTTAAAAAACATTTTTGAAAATATCTACGAGCGCTTGAACATGAGACCATGGCTTGGTTGCTGATGAAGGATATCATCGTGAGGAAACCTGCATGATGAGATTAAAAGTCTTTGAAGATGTGCTAAATTCACTAACCCGTGTTTGGTCAGGGTATCGGTGAATACGTTCCTTGCCTAATTTCAAGGTCTCGTACCCAACGATGGGATACTTATAGTATAGTTTCTGAGGTACTCAACTTTTGTTCGGCTCACTCCGGTGGTATGATCAACGAATGGCTATTTTGTACTTCGACGTCTACCACATTCATAGTCGTAAATCTTATTTAAAATTAGGAGAGTAAACCATTTTTAATTTCAAAATATGTGGTTATTTACATATATGTTGTTGTTTTGTTGATTTTACGTGACTGAATTATATTGAAATTGATCTTCATTTATTCTTTACATAATCATCAAGATCATAAAAAGATAGAATTTATTTTAGAATAAGAATTGTATCGTTCCCAATAGACGGTACACATATAACTAAATAGGTTTATATTCTAGAATCTAGATAATAAAAGTATTGTAATCATAGTTTAGGTTATCTAGAAAAGTGAAGGATACTTGGATGATGTCCAAGGAAGCAATAATGCTACTGATCATAATGTAGATCACATTCAAGCTGTTTTGTATTCATATCAGGCTTAGGGCATTCCGCCATTACAAGTTCACTTGAAACAAATGTACATTATGTTACCAACTTCGACTTTTAGTTTCATCAGCATCAAGATTCGTTTATTTGGAAAATTTAATAAAGAACTTATAATTATTAAAATATAACTCTATATATAATTACTCATTATTTCATTTCAAAATGTAATTTTTCATTACATTTTAATTGAGGAACAATTTTGTTAAATATTTGATTGGATTAATAAAATGCAAATTAAATACTTGTTTCGTTTAGACATTTTATAATCGAGTGTTTTTTTTTACCACTGATGCGCTTTTCCAGCTGCGTGCTGCCTTTCCTGTCTCCTTTTTCTGAGTTCTGTGAGGCTTTGCAGTGTTTAAAACAGAAGGACCGAATAAGCAGCGTTATTTCTGTCTCACGTGTTAATACACACAATGCATGAATGACTCGCTTGTGCTAGTCATGAATCGTTTATTTTCAAATGATCAAAAGGGGAATATATAATATTTATTTATCAAAAGTCTTCTAGACCTAAAGAAGTTTTATCTCCAAAATATCAATACATATTGGAGGTAAAACTTCTTTAGGCGTAACTAGAGTGTAGCTTATATTTTTAACCGACTCCAAAAAAAGGAGGAGGTTTTTAATTCGACTGTATGTTTTTTTTCTTACGGAAGTAACGCGTAGTAAAAAGTAAAAATTTGTAACTTGCATTGATCGGAAGAATAATGTGAGATGCTCCACACGTCTTGACTTATAACGCCAACTATAAACGTCATAGAACAAAGATGAGGATTATTCTTCTCGTTTATATCACAGGCTGAAACCAACCGGCTCACCCCACTACCGACGAAGCATTAGGGACATTAGCATAGCTCCATCCGCAAAAAAATAAATATTATTTTCAACTTCTTATTTTTTGAAGTATCACTTCGCCCAAAAACAATAAACATAGCATAAACTTGCTGGGTGCTAGTGCTAAAATTATAAGTGGTTGAAAGGAGTTATTAGAGAGCGGAAATGTGAGTGCTTCCCCGCGATAGTCTGGTCCGGTGCTTATGTCCATTGTGTCCACGACTTAATGCTTTGTCGAGTTTGTGACATACAGTTTACACTTTTAATGCAATATTTTAACAGCATCGGCAACCCACTCAACGTCTTATACGTTCAGAATAAAGCAAAAATATATTTTGGATTCGACAGACGAATGCTTCTGCTTTTGGCAATTTTAAAATAAATTATTATTTTGTTTTGTTTCTACCCTTGTAGTATTTTTTATTTCATTTAAGAGAAGTACCTACCGCTTATGACTATAATTTGCAAATAGTTATAAATTTGTTTTAAAATAACGTCTAAGATTCGAAGCGAGCATGGAAATTATTTTCTGGTGCCTCGTCTTTATATATCAACTAACTTAAATTAGCATGATTGTAAGTAAAAACATTTCTTTTTTATCAATGTATCCTATGTTAATTAATTAATTTTTTGATTAATTTTTCAAAATTAATTTGTTAATTAATTTTGAAAATATATGTACAAAGTTTCATGATGATCGGTTGAGTAGTTTTCGCGTAAAAGCGTAAAAAACATCCTCAGTTTCACATTTATAATATTAGTAAGGATAATCAAATGAGACCATATCAACAACCTTCAGTGGATAATGTTGAGACGTTGATACAATATTAGCGGAGCGTATAATCTTAAATCGGGCCTTTTAGACCCTAATGGAAGTATTACGACCGGGACGCGAATTTACATAAATCCTGACACTTGTTGATAGCCTGTCCGAGGTGAGGTATAGGCCGTGTACGATTTGTGTAACATATTTCATCAGTTTGAATAATTTCATCAGATTGAATTATTATTTTTGAACATGAAAAATAATTATGTGCGAATAGTGTTTTATTTTAAATTGAATAAATAATTGTTAATATTTATTAAGCGTATAAAGAAAATATTTAATTATTAAATAAACAGCGATAAAATCTTATTGAAATCCTGAAAAAAATCGTTCCTAATTGAACAGGTCAGGCACTATAACCACGTATAACTGACATCAAGTCTTACCATCTTATGCCTCAAAATTATGAACATAAGTTATCTTGGTTAAAACCATATTGTTTTATGTTTACTCGAATTTCACTCATTATAATGAAAAATCCGCAGTTGTTTGATTATAATGGATTAGAACCAGGTAAAATTGTTTATGGTTAAAAGCTACGGTGACCATTTACTAAATTACATTATACTAGTATTTCTGCTGGTGTACTAATGTTTATAAGTACATACTTATAAACATTAGTACGCCTTACCTTAAAATACTTAAATATTTTATGCGCGTGCAAAAAATATTTATCAAATATTATTTTTTAGCTAAGAATTATTTGTTCCGTAAAGACTTGAGCTTATGCGGATTAACCTGATCAGAGCTTGCTTATAAATTATGAACAGGGTGAAATCTAAGTCCTCAGTCACGTATATAAAAAAAAATTGTCAATTTCAAATTAAATTTTGACGTAATAATAAGGATAAGGGCTGATGATGATGATATGTAATAACAAGATATTTTTAATTTCAGTCATAGTTTTAGGTACATAATAAGATCGAAAACTGAATACTTAATAATTAAAAATATAATGTACTTTTCTAACAGATAAGAATATTAGTAAACCACGATATTTATTTCCTTTTTTCATTTGAAGTATAATAAATATATTTTAACAAATAAAGTCAATGATAAATTAGATACAAAACAAAACACATAAAAGGCGGTAAGAGAAAGTACTGTCAATAAGACATAATATATTTGTGGAATGAAAATAGGTTAATGACAAAATAATGCAGGTGCGGCTCGGAAATGTACACTCACACGCGACATAACCTATTTAACCTTCGTCGAATGAGATTGAGCTACACTATAATCGCTGTAAAAACTCATCATTATGAAGGAACAAATATTTTCTAAACAGGAAAAACAATACTAAAAGTAATATTGACATATTTACTACGAAACCAACTGAATTTGCTAAATTATATTGTGTGTTTTAGAATCCATTTGAATATCACTACATATTATAAAACAAAGTCGCTTTTTCTGTCCCTATATCCCTTTGTACGCTTAAATCTTTAAAACTATGCAACGGATTTTGATGCGTTTTTTTTTAATAGATAGGACAATTCAAGAGGAAGGTTTATGTATATAATTTATTAAGTTTTTATATACATTGGCTAAGATATAACAATAATTGTTGAAGGTGTCGGGAAAAAATAGGCCGCTTGGGGGTTTTCAACGAAAACGCTGCCTAAACCCTTTCAGATATAACAAAATAATGTATGGTGGAATTGTTTATCTTACATAGGTCTACAAAAAAGTCCGCGATGGCATATGTCTATCTCTTAGGGATATCATACTATATCCATTTAATACTTAAAAAAATGGGCAATTATAAGGTGATAATTTGAAAGTTATTTACACAAATACGGTATGAATCCTTATCATTTTAAATCAGTTAATTAGCATGTGCATTTTTTGAAGATTATTTTTGCCCTTTACATCCTGCAAATTAACTGAATACTTTAGGAGATATGGCAAAATCAAAATAATGCAGAAGAAAATAAATTGTGTTGCTGTGATACGAACAGGCGCGGGCGGTTGTCTGCTGTCTAAGGCCGTAGTGTATCAACTCTGGTAGTCGTAATAATATGTACAAACGTATGGTGGAATATATATAATAATAGTATTAAATATCCAAAATATGCCTACAGAAAATTTGCGAAGGGATATGTCTTTATGTTCAAGATGACATATATTCATTTTAATACAAAAACTTAGTAATTATTAAAATAGAAAATGATCATCATCAGACATGATAAATCCGTAAACCTAAGTTCACGCGGGCGAAGCTGCGGGTAACAGCTAGTATATATATAATAGTGTTTTAGCTTTTATTAATTGTTTTGTGTATTTTATACTTATACTTTCGTTGTTATTATGTGTTTGTTTGTTACCTATTTGTTATAATAATGTTTATGATTGATGTTTATTGTGCGCCTTGGTTATTACTGTAAGTGTAATAAATGTAAAAGGAAATAAATAAATCAATACTGGTAAACCTTTATTCGGTCGTTCAATAGGTGAAATCAATCAGTTATATTATGTACCTAAGTTAAATTTAATTGATGTAATTAAAAAAAATTAAGATAAATAAACAACCTCGATTTCCTTAATGCTTATCTAGATTTTAAATCCGTTTTTCCGACTCGAGTATTTTCTTTTTACAAGAGCATTTAATGATTTTTACAAAATTAGTAATTCGTTATTTTTTTATATATTCCCTTGCTGTGGATTAAAATTGGACAGTATTTCTGCTAATCTTAAGTAAGTAAAATAAATGTATACGTAAAATGATAATTTTGTTGTAGCATTCAAAGTTAGTATAACAAACATTTTTGCACACAATAAAATATTCCGAACAAAAAAGCAAGGTTTATAAATGGCAATGGAGATCAGAGTGAACAATATTTCTTTGTCTAAGGCCGTATTTTCTTCATATTATAATCTCATACTGTATAATAACCTAATATTATATGTCTACATCTACACTAATATTATAAAGAGGAAAACTTTGTTTGTTTGTAATGAATAGGCTCAAAAAGTACTGGACTGATTTCAAAAATTCTTTCACCATTCGAAAGCTACATTATCCACGAGCAACATAGGCAAAATTTTATTCTTGAAAAAAATAGGGTTCCGTAAGATATTTTGGTTTTTACATAAGGTGTAAAAAATGTTATTTCGCGTACTAAGATCCCGTTGTAAATCTTAGTTAACGCAGGCGAAGCTGCGGGCAACATAGTATTAGTAGTAACATAGTATTTATTGTATAAAATAGTAGCAGACAACGGAATAATGTGTTTAAGTACATCAGAACTTACAGCCCAAAATACGTTCGTGTACAGGCTCATTTAAGTTCGACAACTTGTAACCTAAATACCCTTGTCGATTCCATGTTTAGAATAGTTCAGAAATTACTAGCCAGCCCCTCCAGCGCTGGAGCGCTTCAAAGGCCAGAGGCTCTCAAAGTTAATTGCTCGCTTAGAGCTTTACATAATTTAATGGAGTGACCGATGTACCTAATGCCGCACGGACTCAGCCAAATCGCTGACTACTATGACATTCTGGACTATCCGCGATTTCATTAATACAATTTACACTTCGTAAATGCACTTGTTCATTTCATAATACAAAACTTGTTTTATGCAATTTAATTAAAAATCTTTTAATGTACGGTTAATTTAATAGATACTGTTTTTAAAAAAGAAGATATTTTCATGAAATACTGAATTATTTCACTTTGAGAACAACTATTCATTCATTCGTCTATTTAAAGCGATTTGTATTCGGATTTGGAATCTCAAGTGGGTCATATTAAGTTTGTCTGTGTATTTTTAGCGTTTTAAAAACTGCCAAACTATACGATTTCACGGAGAGTTGAGAAGAGAGACGTAGGGTTTTTTATTACATTAATACACCTAATATATTGATTTATAATCATCATCATCTCTTTATCCTTTTCTAGAACTTCCAACAAAACAAGATGTAATATTATGAAGCTGAAACATTATCGTAGCCTTCCTTATTTATAGTAAGCTGGTAGAGTTTTCATGGTTAAATGTAAATAGCATTCGGAGTCTTTCGTAAAACAGTGTTTCAGGATTAATTAAATCCATTCAAGATAATGTCTCGAAAGATGTAAACCCAAGTGATATTGTTAAGGGGACTTGAATAAAGTATCATATTGTTTTGGCACCAAAACCTTCTTCGATGTTTCAATTAAAAGTGATTATAACAAATACCTAAAGCGATGCATAAATTGTAAATTACTTGATTAACGAGTTCATTTTAGAAAGCTTTTCAATTAATAATGTTTTCACCAGGAAAAAATAAATAATAGTATCCCTTTATTTTTAATTAATATTTTTAAATTCAGTGCTTCTTCATTATTTGCTTTCTCTCTTTTCTAAATTTCTAAGCACCCTAAAACACGAGACCATTGCTCACTCACCGGTAAATGAAAACATCGTGAGGACACCTGCATGCCCGATGAGATTGAAAGTCTTTGAAGGTGTGGGAAGTTCACCAACGCGCATTGGGCCAGCGCATCGGTAAACTATGGCCCAATAGGTTATTGCCTCGCCTGATTTCGAGGAGGTGACCCGAGCAATATAAAATTTATCCTTATAGTACCACACCAAAACAAAAATAGGTTTGAGTTCGCGCAGACGGTTGAACGGCTCAGCAAGATTTCCCACCGATAAAAATTGAAAGAGTAAAAATTTTTACTCTTAGTAAAAATGTGACCATTATATCTCGCTCTTGTATCTCGGAAATCTTGTTGAGCCGCTCGTCCGTCTGCCTGAACTCAACCTTATTTTTTTTCTTTCGTCAAATAGTTTTACAAAATTTCGGAAAGAAAGCTTTGATCATGAAGAAAGTTAGGAAAGAAATAGAATTATTTCTTTGTTGAAAACAGTTTAATAAGGCTTACTATGTAACAATATCACTGCGATGATACACAGCCGTGTATACCGGGGAAGCTTCTTAAAGTTTTTTGACTCAGGGTAAAGCTTTAAGCGTATATGCATGTACCGAGGTGGCTCTAATTATGGCATGCATGTACATTGAAAAATAATGTCCTCCCGGGAACAGTAACAAAAACCAAATTCCAGTAACTCCGAAAAACAACCGTTTAAAAGTTTCCTAAAAGTCCAATTAAGATTTCAACAGGTAAGTTAATTTTTAATTGAACTAAGTTTTGTTATTCAGACACAAAACACTCACGACCTAATGAATATTTATAACGTGAACGTGGCGGAGGAAACTTTATCAATTAATTTACTTCGCAACCGAACAAAATGCATAAAAATTGTACACATTTTAAACAAGACTAACATAAAGCATACGTGATGTAATGTTAGTTAGATAGGAAGATGAGACGGCAAACCATATTATGATGTTAACTAGTCAACCTATGAACCTTAGCAACCTGAAAGTGCCTATAGATGTGAGGTGGTAAGTATAGTTGTGAAAGTAGAGATCTTTGTAACGCTTTCAAGCGAAACCTACGAATCGATCATCATCAAACTTTGTAAACACATTCTCGGAGGTTCTAGAAATTTTTTTTTGATAACACGGGAGAAGCCGTGGTCAACAGCTGATATTAGATAGTTAAAGAGATCGATTATAACTTACAGTATCATATTTCCTAACCATGCTATACGGCACCATACGGCATTAGGTATTAAGGGGGATATTACACATATCTTATTTCAGCTCGTCACATGACTGTTCAAACTGCCACTAGCTAGCATGTTTTTATGTTCATTGGGGGCAATAATCCACGCAGTGGCAAGTGTCACTTACGAATATAAACTAGAAACTTGCCCTTGAACTGCCTGACGTAAGAGGGTAGGTCTCAGAATACTTACTCAAGGACTAAAATGCTATTTACTATTCACTTGAACATCGTTACTATTTCCAATTTACACAGTTTATTCTATGTTACAGTGCGATTTTGACACAAAACTACGCGCCTTACAACAGTATTATAAAAGTCGTTGTTTATTTGAATTATTTATTTTATTTTCACGAATACAATACTCTATTATTGTACATTTCAAAAATAACGTTATACATAAAAGAAATTAAAACACTATCGCGTGCTATTACGTGAACATAATCAAACGATAACCTTGGCCGACTGGTTTACATTATGTAAAATATTTTCTACAAATTGTTGAAATTTTTGGATTTTGCGAAATATATTACTATTCAGAGAAACAATAATCCAAGTTTAATGCTTTTCCACTGAGTTTGTTTCGCCGGTTCTTCTCAGTGGGCTTGCTTTGGAACCGATGGTAGACTCAATTGACGTTTAAAAAGATACTTTGATGATATCTTCTATTTTGAATATTTTTTTTACTTTGACTTTGACTATTATATAAATTATTCTGACAAAATAAAAATATAACATTATTATGTGCTACATATATCACAAAATGGACATACAAAAATATTTTCGGTCACGCCGGTGATTTTCAGGGGGATGTCTATATTGTATATGTGACAGGAAAATATATTAGTTGAAAGAAGTTACAAAATACTTCCATATTTTTCTACAAACCTTTACACCTAACTTAAAAACTATTCATGTTTTCGTAGAAAATATTAATGAAACAAGCAAGTAATTCCCCAAAGTACGCGTAGGCCATTTGTTTTGGCCATAACTCTTCGTGCTTCATTACTTCGTACTTTACTTTTATTCACTGAACTCATGAGATGTGCTTTAAGCTCATATGGGCATGAAATCAAATTATTTAGTGGATACGATTTCAAACGGTACTACTTCAAATATGTTTACTTCAATGTATTTTATAGAATCATAAATAAACATTATTAATTGCAATTTGAAAGTTTTGTTAATTCATATTTTTATTGAGTATTTCAACAGTGCACTTATTTAATTTCTACTATAATATCAATTTTGCCTTATTTTTAACAAAAACTGCATAAATATTGTAAAAACATGAACGTTAATATTTTATTGACTACAACGTCGGTTGTTGTAATTAATAATTGATAATTTGGCGCTTTTTAAACTAAATTTTTATTTTTTGCGTATTTGGTTTAAAATACCAAATAAATTCTTTATGTTACATATTATATAGCACGTAATAATAATATTCTTAGTTCAAAAAAAAGTAAAGCATTTTAAAACGTTCGAATCTGAAGGTAAAAGCCGTATGAACGAATGAAGTAAGAAATATTAAAGTCTGAAGTCGAAGCCATATATTATAACTCAGCTGTTATTTTATTAAGATACATTTACAAGAAATCATAAGAGTAAATATTTTACAGATGTAGATAGTCAGGCTTTGCTCATAGTTTCGTCCTCATTAACTTAGACACAGTAATAAGTATCAAATAGTTTAGAAGCTAAAACGCTCGAAACGATACACTCACATAATTGACGTACTCCCCACGCTGTACTAAGCCCCCGTTCGCCCGAGCGCTTAAAAACCGTCGCAGAAAGGCCTCTGCCTCGAATTTGCCGCTCGGTAAAAAAACATTCGTGCAAAAGAGGCCTAACTACTGGCAGCACTGCGAGGTTCGCTTAGGCACAAAATAGATATAAAATCTTGTAGATGCCTATGTATAAAAGATTATTAAAGATTTATAATGACAAACAAGACGACACCTCCTTAATTTTGGTGAACATTATTAATTAAAGCCTTTACTGTACCAATAAGTAATTATTTTTAAGAAATTTATAACAATAGACAAGCGGGGCAAGTGACACGATTTTTTCTAAACAAGCGCATGTGTGTCTTGGGACAATGGCCGTTCCTCTTCACCCTTTTTGTTCCACCCCTATTCTTCTGGTTGACATTATTATTTGCTCCATTGTTTTCCAGCTTAGGTGACTTGTGAAAAGTCAAGTGACGCTCGGGGATTTACAAATAAAAAACGCTTCAAACTAGATTAAAAATTAAATCGTCGACAGGTCTGGGGAAAAATACTTGCTATAGTCAGACCTGTGTGGGGTGAATTTCTAATGAAAGAAATGTGAAAAAAAAGTTTTGAATTAGAATAAAGAAGTTGTTTTTATTAAATTTCTACAAACAGATCATTTTAAGAAATTATTATTTAAAAAATTCAATAAATTATAATATGACGTGCAAAAATATTTATTTTAAGAAAAAAATGGCATTAGTTGTATTTTTTTTATTTTAACATCAGATAAGACTGTCCGATACACAAGCAACTAAAAAAATAGTACCTATATAGTGATACCATACCATCCATCGGCCAATACCGAATTTAAAGCGATATATTTTATCATCAACCACGTCTCTATAACCGATGAATAATACGTACGAATTTATGATATACGCCCCGTGTTTGTACAGGAAAGGCAATATGGGTGAGGTGGGAATTATACACCGACATGTGTAAGCAGAGCCAGACGCCCACGAAAAGGTCGCTCGCGATCGGCGTGCTCGGTAATCAACACATTTGTGTATAACAAATATTCATGTAAGTTGCCTGATGAAGGATTTCGTGTTGATGAATGAGCCTAATTAAAAGCTTACAATAATAATAAACATTTTCATGCTCAAATAATGTTTTATAGCGACGATGGCCCAGTAGATATTAGCTCGGACTCTTTAGAGAGAGGTTCCGGGTTCGATTTTGCACCTGTGGTGCCTTGAAATGGGCTTTTTTTAATCTCTAAGTGCACTTTCAACAAAAGGCCATCGTTCGCTCAACGGTGAAGGAAAACATCGTGAGGAAACCTGCATGCCTGATATGATTAAGTCTTTGAAGGTGTGTGAAGTTCACTAACCCGCATTGGATCAGCGCCTCGGTGATTTCAAGAAGGAACCCCTGCCCAGCAGTGGGACATATAATATGGGTTGCTGCTTTACTTTTTTTACTTTTTTTTTTGTCGGGCTTGGCCCACCCCACTTTCCCACCGCTGCAACTCCTGTATAGCCAGGATCGACAGCGGCAACCACCAAATGACCCTTTGATACGATCTCCGGGAGCCCGGGGGATACGTTAAACTGCCTTGGGACCCGCAACGAAATTAATCAGAAGAATTTAGGAGGAGTAGGAAAAATTCCAGTTTCCCTCCCTGTTCAAAGCGGGACCACTTTTTTTACTTATAAAGTTTGTTTTTTTATAGACGAGGAAATGAAAAATTAATTCGGACAGTCGATTCATCTTATTCCAAGTGATATCTGTAGATACCCGGCCTTAATTATGAGGATGTTCTTTTCTTAAACGTCAAACGTCAAAAAACTTAAAATTTATATTTTACAGGAAGCACTAATGTCTTATAATCCAAAGGAGTACGTCATCAAATGTACCATTCTTCCAGCGATTTTATAGTCACCGTTGGCGAGACCCACATGGTAATTAATGTATGAATATATGTAACAAAAACATCAAACGTTCAGAAATAACGTTTTATATAAAATATCCTTACAAAAATACACTCAAACCGAAAGTTTTCATACATTATTCATAAGCGCCAAATTTAACACGATCACTTTGATAGATTTAACAGTGATCGGGGGTAATTTATCTTATTTCAAATATCTACTGAATGTGAGAAAAGATTTCATATTTGATAGCGATAGGACAGAATAAAAAATAGATTTAGAACGTAAATTATGCGAGTGGGTCGGCCAGTCGATTGCTTTACCCATGAAACGTATTGATTTTTGTTTCCACAAATAACCTGGCCCTTTTGTTACATGTTAAGCTAAACATAAGTACATTTTTATACATTTACACACACATGCGAAAGTACTTAAGCTCTTTTTATATAAATATTAAATATACTAACAATTATAGCTATTGTATTGTAATACGTAAGTTTTTAAAATCAATAATGTCGTTGTAGTGTCTATGATTGGCTTATTTCAAAAATACATCACCGCATATATTGTACCAAAAAACCCTTACGTCATTATTCTGTTCCTTATATCGGCTGGCATAAATAGGCAAACGATATGCCGAAGCCTGATCGTTTGCCTATTTCGCCCATAGACATCTACAAAACCAGAGATTATACATTGTATATATCACATAGATGTATTCTCCCCCTTTCCCCTATCCCCTCGAATGTAAGGTTATACGTTTAAGGGAAATTTTCACCATACGAGTAAATTGTTACCGTGCAATAATTTAATATAAAATAATCATGAATGCTGAAAACATTGTTCAAAAGGAAAGCAAAATTTAAATATGGGTAAATGTGTAACAAGTCATAAACAAAAGCAGTGCAGCTTCAACTTCTACGTTGATTAAAGCATAACTAATTTAATCGCATCGTTTCAGAGCAAATTTTATTGTTAGTTTCAATTTTATAATAAAATTTGCTCAGGATTAAATATTATAACTGTTTTCCTACTTAATCAAAAATTTACTGACGCATTGAAAATTTATTAATTTTCAATTTTATATGCGGACTATAATGATAGCGTCTACGAAAATTTTTTTTTTTTTTTTGTTTGCATTTGCGTATTATCATAAAAACTAAGTCGCTCTTTAACTAATCTACCCAATTTTGATGAATTTAATTAATCTTATCATTTTGTACTAGTAAACTAATGTTTGATCGACTTCAGCAAAACAATATTTTTTGGCTTGTTTTTATTGTTTTTAGGTACTTTTTAAGTATAATATCATAATAAAAATAGACAATGTTGTTCAGTAGTGGCTGATGATAATGTAAAGGAATTTATGGATGAGTTTTTGTTAATCTTTCACCCAAAAACTACTGAAAGGATTTTGATGAAACTTTAAAAGAATATAGCTCGCATATAACTACAGAACTACTGCATCAAATTCGATAATTATTTTCTAATTGTCCCGACAATGTTTGTATATATAATGTTGCTGACAGAGTACTGATAATGACAGGAAAACGATTTACGGGTTTATTTTAAAAAAAAGGAAAGTATCAACAAATCAAAAAACTCCTTGAAATTAGGAAATGAGTATATTAGAACATAGTCCAAGATGCGATGGCCCAAAGCGGGTTGATGAACATTACACACCTTCAAAGACTTTTAATCAGACACGATTTCCTCACGATGTTTTCACCGTTGAGCAAGCGATGGTCTCCTGTTTAGGTGCATTTAGTGGCTTAGAAAAAGCTATTTCAAAGCACCACAGGGGGGTCAGGATCGAAGCTGGACCTCTCATTTATATACTTAGCTCATACTCACTCGACTATCGTCGCTCGGTTAGAGCTTGTGTGATATAAATACGATGAACCAGGTGGTTAGATACGTGTCCTCGATTATCCCATTTAACTATATTCTAACACCAAACTTTAGATAAATCAATTAATAAATCAATAGCGCTATAAAAAACGCATCAAAACAGTTTTAAAACGTAAACTGGATTTGAGCCAAGCCATTAAAACGATAAATTCAGCTCTAATTAGTGCATGAAGAAACTGTGGAGACAGTTTAGTCGATGGTTTTTTCATGAGGAGACAACAGAACAGTCGAACCTTATGGTGTTTACTTACGCACATAGACATCCGCACAAGCATTTGCTTGTGCGTATTTGCATAGCCATTTGGCTACGCAGATGCTCTCTCTTCTTTTTCTTATTTCTCCCGTTGGGCCAGGCCACGGTTTGGCCTGACAACAACGCTGTCACTTTACTCCGGTATTATGTTTAAGATAGGTCTACTACCCCAGTCGTGTTGGCCTATTCGGCTGTAAAGCAACATGGCACTACCACTGAAATTGCATTCTGTATGCACTATGTCTACCTATACTAAAGCTGCTAAGTCGGCCTCTGTTGTGGCTTAGATCATAAATAAGAATTATATGATTTTTTTTATCGAGATCAATTAATATGTCGTGAAAAACCAAGTCGTACATTAGGCTACGTCTGGAGTTTTGAACATAACATGAAATTTTTTAATGTTTTAATTAATGTAAAATACGTGTATCATAATAAAGATGCCTTATAATTAATAAGACCTGAACGTAGTGAGTAATTAATAATAAGCAAAAACATTCTATATGTAAGAATTACAAATTACAAAATGAAAATTATCTCGATCTTTCATATTTATATAATTGGTGTAAAAAAGGGAAATTTATCAAAATAATACAAAAATTAACGTAAGCAAAAAATACAAGTAAAACACAACACCGCTTAAAACACTAAAGTAACGTCGAGAAAAACAAAAAGATCAACTTATTCTAAATTAAACGAAACCTCTCAGTGAAAAATAGGGTAAAAGATCGGACTCAAAGAAAAACGTGCCAAACAAACGAAAGTTTTAATTGAAAAATAAAAAGGATTAACAAGTACACACAGCTCCCTAGAACATAGCTACAACCTTCTTGGGGCGAAATAAAACATTAATAGTCATGTAACCCGACCACGAAAGATATTATTCACTTCTTTTAGATAACGTTAAAAATGATTTTTATTTATTTATTTTTCATTAATTTATTTCATCATCATTATCATCAGCCTTTATTCGTCCACTGCTGAACATAGGCCTCCCTCAATGTACGCCAAGACGACCGATCCCTTGCTACTCGCATCCAACACGGACGTGCCACTGCACGGAGATCGTCTTACCATCTGGTTAATGGCCGACCAACACTTCGTCTACCTAAACGCGGCCTCCACTCCTGAACCTTAATGGCCCATCGGCCATCTGTTCTTCTGAGTGCGTGACCAGCCCATCTATTTATTTATTTAAACATATTTACTAAAACACAAGTACAGTTTGATAAGTGTCAGGACAAACCTGTACCAGGTTTGTCCTGACACTTAGGTTCTCAACTACCTATAGGTAACAAACTAGCAAAGATAAGTGATATGTTTACTCATATTTTTCATTTCCAGGATAAAAAATATGAGAATTGTTAAAACGTGGTTTATTCATTAAAATCAGATAAAATAATTTAAGTCACTACAGTGGAACATAATACTGACGTGAAGTCTTATAATTCGATAGAGCCGGCTGCACGCACAAAAAAACATGACTCATGCGGCGTTACCTCGCTCTGACGCGTTCCATTTAACGCTTGAGGTGCAAGCGAGAGCGCGGAACGAGCGACAAAGAGACAAAGATATTTTCTTATGACGTTGTCACGTTTAACTATCGTCAGTTCACTTTACAGACAAGCGATTTTTTTTAATATAATCTTAAGCATACCTAGATATGGACTCAATTTTTTTTATATTTTTCTAATTACCCTTCCTTTCGGTTTCATTGTATTGGAACGAAAATGTAACTGTATTATAATACAAAAAAGTACAAATAACAAAAAAAGGCCATTTTATCAAAAGCTTATTTAGCACCGTAGGAATCATGATGTCTATTTGATAAGAACGACCGGATACAAGAGGATTTTAGAAGAATGGGAACCGTTTGCTTTTAACACTCTAATGTATTTTTTACACTTGATCATACAGTGACTTGGCACTCTTTATACAAACATTATTGAATAGGTGAGTGAACATTCCAGAAATACGTGTTTCAGGAGTTTTTTAACAACGATCCATTATCTATTGAAGTATCAAAATGACAATAATGTTAGTCGGAAGTAATAACAGGTATTTTATGTGAAAAATGATTCGAGTAAAAGGATACATCTATAAATATAATGACACAACATTTTTCCATTTATTTTCAATTTAGTCATTGAGATGAATTTTACACCACAAATATGGTCACCCATCCACGGACCAACCCCGGCAAGCACAGCTTAACCTGATGGATCGACCGGCGCAGCTATTATTTAGCCACAAGCTCCTCAAAGAATTATATACTACGATATTCTTTTGTCACGTAAGAAATATTATACTCAATATTATTACTATATTATAATATACAATATATTAAATAATAAGAGATATAAGACCTATATGAAAGAAATGGAAGTACATCAATCTAAACATAGAAGTCGTCCGAGACATAATAAGAAGGGCCGAGAGAAACCGAGTGCTAGATATTTATAAACGTTCATTAGCATATAGATTAACCGACGCCCGTCTGAAATACTAAAATTAAAGTCAATTTCACCATTCGTAAAAATTTCCTTACAATTGTATGCTGGCTTTTTACATGGAATTTCTTACAAATTATAATGAATTGTAATTACCATGTCACCTAAAACTTTCATTTGTTTTATGTTGTAATTCGTAAACTTTCGTCATCATCAGCCTTTAACCGTCCACTGCTGATCGCTTGTCACTCGTATCCACAGTAAAGGCTTTTATAAAATTTATTTTAAAATAATTAAATAATTATTGAAAACAACGTGTATCAAAGATTTTAAAAGGCATTAATTTTTTTTTTTTAAGTTAAAAAATATTAAGCATAATTTTCACACGAAGTATTATTATATGATATCCATGTTTGTTGTGAAATGTAAGTATTTATTAAAGTATCCGAAATATCGGGCATGTAAATAGTTTAATGAACTACTATGAAATTTGTAAAAGTTGTTTCATTATAATAATCAATAGAAATCATATTAACATATAATCATTTAACATATCTTATTACCAGCAAACTTAGAAGACTACTAATCACGTGCATTAGTTGATAAACCTAATAGAAAAACATAAAATATATATTTTACTCACAATTTTATTGATAATTTTACTGCTAATATGTGTAATGTTGAATTGTAAATAAAATGTTAAAAAATGTTAAAACGGGAGTCTCCCGTGACCAAGGTTGCTGTAAAGTGTCCGAAACGTCGGGATTGTAAAAAACCAAATAAACCGCGATAAAATCCGTAAAAGTTGTTTCATTATAATGAGTGAAATTCGCGTAAACATAAGAAAACAAAAATGTTAGCTATCTATTTAAAAAAAATCTTACCTCATCGGAGTCTACTGTAGCACGATCAGTCTTTTTCGCAATGAGGTTGTCATTATACACTACTTCATTAGTCATGATACTTTCGTTAACGAACATTTCTTTGCCGCTAGTGTATTTAATGAGATCAGGCCTCTCCGCGTTCATTAAATTATTAGCGTTTTCATTAGCACAATTATCTTTCACGGTTATCCTATCTTCGTTTCTACGCGATTTGTCCTCGCGGTTTTTAACTTTAAAACACAATACCGGTTTTTTCTTTTCCTTGCCTTCACCGCGACTAATTGTATGTTCAGACTTATCCTCATCTTTATTTATAGTTTTGGCGAGTTCGGTCTTCAGTCGTTTTTTCTTCACGTTCCATTTAGTTCTACTGCCGCCCGAGCCGGATGTGTTACTATCGTCACTGGTACCCACACTGTCTGAGCACACAGGATTGACTAGAATTTTCGTAGACTTCGCTTTACGTTCAATCTTCCTGAGATTCAAGAGACTTCCTGAATCGATAAATGATGGGAGTGATGTCAGCGACGGAGAGCTTTCTTTAATGACGTCGCTAAATCTGCGGCTGGATCTAGGCAAAAGTTTGATTACTTTCATAACATCGCCGTTTTTGCAGCGGACTTTGCCTACTCCGAGTGGACCCATAGTGACTGGTGGACCTCCTTTAAACAATAACGCCGTTTCAGTTGGTTGACACACGCAAGCCAACATTTTCACTGGTAACTTATCACTAAAGGTAACATATTTTTGGTGTCTCGTATACTTGTTCTATACGATACTGTGTTTTTCATATTTATTGTAAAACTTCAAAGACTGGAAATCTTTTTGCGCTAAATAAAATATTCAATTTACTATTAGGATAACCTACTATTAAATGGTGGAAATTAATATTACTAGGCCTACATGTCATCATCATCTTCTTTATCATTACGAGACTTTATCGGTTGTTGATAAACATCAGCCCCCCTCAATGAACTCTAAGATGACCTATCCGTCACTCGCGCCCTACACCGCGCGGAGTTAGTGTTTTTCGACTATTTAATGGCGGACTAACACTAAATATTAATTATATAACTTCTATTATAATTATAAACAAAATTTGTGGTAGCCTGTAGATTAGAATTTGAGTCTCCCGTGAGAGCTATTTAACTTTCCGGCGCAAAATATATATACGAGTATCTCCCACTGTAATTTAGAGTATAGTTATTTAACCACAAAATGTCATTTAAATATTTAAAAACATTTCATAATATGATCAGCGTTTACTAGTATCAAAAATATCAAAATCAACTAATCACACTACATTGTCTTATTATAGATTGCAAATAATATTACTTGTATAATATGTGTTGCTCCCGCAATAGATTCACACGATTCTATAGTCTATGGCACCCGGTGTTAAAATATTATAAGAAGACTAGCTATCCGGACAAACTTCGTTCTGGCAAAATTAAAATTGCAATAAAAAAATAGGGGTTGATTGTAGAGAGGTGAAAATTTAAGGTTGTATGCAGTGTGGTATGTTGTACTTGTTACCATAAAAAATAAAAACAAAAAAAAAATAGTCTAAAAAATAAAAAATAATAATTTAGGTGTAGACCATCCTTAACATTTAGGGGGATGAGAAATAGATATTGTCCGATTCTCACACCTACCTAATAAGTACACAAAATTTTATCAAAATCGGTTCAGGCGTTTTGGAGGAGTTCAATAACGTACACCGTGACACTAGAATTTTATATATAAGATTACTTTTAGACAAATTAATATTGCGTCTTTTTAACATAACGTTTTCATCAACATCCATCGCACTTATATTAAACAAACAATAAACTATAATAAGCTCATTATTAACGTATTTTTATTATTAGAGCTTATTTCAACGGTACATTTTGAGGTGAACTTTTACAAAAGGCACGAGCTTACTGATTTCAATGCATAAAAGAGAATTTGAATTCAATAGAACTTTGAATATGTGGGAAAATGTTTGTCAAACTGAATTACCGAGTGTTAACTTTTAACGGCTATTTTCCTAACTGGTAAACACTCCGTAGAGACATATTTATGGACTTGTCTGGGTCAGAAAACTTACTTCGACAAGATGTAATAAAACTGCTTGTCTACACTTGTTATATATTATATTAACGCCACAAGATAAAAATCGAGAATTTATTATGTAAAGCCAAATAAAGCTATCGAGAAATATATGAAGTAGAATGAAATGGTTGTTTTAAATGGGAGCTAGCAAACATATTTGGGATGTGGGTGTAAAATAATTGTAGTAGGACAAATTACCGGCAGGTCCATTTTTCATTTACCGTATTTTATGTGTTATTAGGGATAGTAAAATCGTAGTAGTTTACTCAGTTACTAATGCCTGGATTAAAGAACATTTTTTTTTTGTTTTATTATGAAAAACCTACACAACTTTGAGACACATGATATAGTGTCTTAGAGCAAGTTGCTTTTTCCTGAGCTTCACTTCGTCTACCTAAACGCGGCCTCCACTCTTGAACCTTATTGGCCCATTGGCCATCCGTTATTCTGTGTAACCAGCCTACTTCAACGAGCCTATACTTCGCAAAATATCGGTAACTTGAATCACTATTGCCTTACGAAGTATCAACTTATAACGTAAGTATTAAGAAGCTAATACAAACGATATTAATGATACTACGAAACTTATTTTTGTTCACTCTAATTTATAATGAAAACACACGTGTACAAGAGCGAGGTTCTCCTCAGAATTAGCTTTATTTAATATGTACCTACACGCTTAAAATTTAACCATATACTCTTTTACAAACGACGCATTCATTATACGTTTTACAATTCTTCGAGCGAAATTGAGTCTTTTAGAAATTCTCATTTTATAATTTAGGATTAAATTACACTGTACGGTAAAGTTTGTAAAATGTGTTACCGTTGAATATGGCTGTGACAAGTTTTGCATATTCAATATTACAGTATAGCGCTAACCTACAAGACACGTGAATTGTTTTTGTTAATTAAAACCATAAAATTCACCCTTACATAGAATTTTAGCTGGTATCACAAAACAGAAAAAAATAGTTTACACGGAAAATTAGATCATAGAATTAATTCTTATTTTAAAATTTTATTTTTAATAACGTATTCCGTGGTTTCTTTTATTGACGTCCATTTGTGGCACATCATTCATCCGGGTAGCGACCGTCTTACGCCAGGTTTCCGAAAGGCTGATCAACGCAAAAATTAACAAATCAACTGTCAAATGAGTTGCTAAAGCATGGTTAAATAAATTTAATCAGTATATCAGTTGACATAACAACTACAATGAAAAACTGTCAAATTTGATTCTAGAATCGTATGTTAACCGCCATTAACAGCCATGTTAGTTGACATACACTTTGACCAACGTTTCAGAAACCGGGCGTTAATCGAAAAAGGATTTTCCCAGCTGACAATGATGATAATGATTTCCAAATTAATGGGTACAAAACAATAGCTTCGCTATTTATACGTTTATGTGTGTGAAGACGTGTAAATGTATTTGTGTACGTAGTAACGTACATATGCCGCACCGCAATCTCCACTCAAGCCACCAGCGATTATCGGTTCTGCGGCAGACATGATTGTTCCACAGCCACTTTAGCTTACTAATCCTTTATGCTATCTTCAACTTGTTCTTAGTACTAAAACCTCATTTATGAATCGATTCCTTAGAGACTAAGCATTTTCTTTTAAGACTGCGACTTTTTTGTGGACGGTACTTAGAGTTTCAGCCATGTAAGATTTTAAGAGCTTAAGGTATAAAGGTCGAAATTTATTGCACAATAAATTAAAGTCAATACTAAATTTATAAATTAAAAATTGTGCGAGCATTTTTAGAGAACAAATATTTTTCGTGGGAGCCAAAGAAGCTAATTACATAAGCCCTTAAATTAACGGCGTCCACATTTAAATATAATCTCGACAACGCCATTTAACAGCGAAACCACAGTGTCTTTTAACATTTATTTGCTATTTATGAGGCTATAAAAATAATTAGGGTGATTGTCAAAAAGTAGTTTTTGCACGTATTAATTATTTCTTCTTTATACGTAATTTCTGATACAAAAAGACGTCGTGAAGATACTGAGGGCTTAGACAAAGTAATATCGTTTCGTAGCGAAAAGATACCGAAATTCGTCATCGTCTCTAAGTTATCAATGACAAATTCTTAACCATTAAGATATTGACAACAGCGATCGATGACCAATAGACAGTTAGTGACTTATGGTCACTACACCATCTATTTTATTTTTTTCGAATTTCACCATCGTAATTTAAATGTCGCTTCGCTAAGCCCCCGGATTAGAAATTCTAACTTTTAAATAATTAAATAACATGTTACATAGATTTTCTTTGAATTAAAATATCTATAATATGTTTATTATTAAATGTAAATTATTAGTAATAATGCTGTAAAATTATGCTCCAAATAGATTTGGAGCATAATTTACCCTAGAGAGTAAGAGCATGGCATAAAACAACCTCCTTGCGCTAAATGTTCGCTCTGTTGTAAACTTGAAATATCGTCCCAACACAGCCATGAAACTAAAGGAACATTTTATTATTGAAGCATTTAAAAAACAAATATTACATTATATTATACTAATATATAAAGCTGAAAAGTTTGTTTGTTAAAACGCGCTAATCTCAGGAACTATTGATCGGTTTTGAATGATTCTTTCAGTTTTAGACAGCCCATTTATCGAGGAAGGCTCATCCCCGCTATTATATCGTACTAAATATTAATTAATGCAGGCGACACTGCAGGCAACAGCTAGTTTAAAATAAAAAGCAAATTGAAACCAAGATTAAGGTTATATAGAGTTGGATTTACATAATATTATAGTTGGTTTTAACTCGTGCGTCCATTTGCGAGTTCAAATTTTGTAAAAAATATAGATATCTGAAATTTCAGGGATTGAAAATATCGAATTCACTGATGTAAATAATTGTTTAATGTGTTATTTACACGCAAACCATATATCATAGCGACTTTACTGCGCAGGCTGACCATACAGTTTGTCGACGAAAATTGTCTCCGATTTTTCTGATAGTATGTACACACGATCGATAAAGCTGCTAAGCGGTATGCGCAGTCAATACGTTACGATTAATCGTTGAAGTTCATACCGGGCTTAAATAAGTCGAGCCGATAAAAAATCAATAGGATAATTGATTACACATACACATATTGACAGATAGAAATCGCGGATTTATCATTATGATAATACTAGTAGCGCCCCGCGGTTTCACCCGCGTACTTCTTATTCCCGTGGGAGTACGGTGATAAATTATAGCCTATGTGTTATTCCGATGTATACGCTATATCATTGTAAAGTTTCAGAAAAATCCATTCAGTCGTTTTTACGTGAAAGAGTAACAAACATGCATACTTACAAACTTTCGCTCTAATAATATTAGTAGAAAGTAGGATAGCTTATAAAAGTGATTATTTCAAGATAACCACAAATACATCATAAAATTGTTTGTAACTTTGCTTTAATTTACAATTCCAATTTATCAACTTGGTAAATTTGATAAAAATCAGGCGAACCCATTAAAATGCTATTATCGCGAACACCGAGTTGGCTCGACGGAAAATTAAGAAGGCGAAACAAAAGACTTCGGAATGCTTATATTCAGCAGCTGGTAGTATATTTATTATCACAAAGTCTCATTATAATTGAAAATAATTGAATTTGTATTAACAACACGAATATGACATTTTATTTTGATTGAGTTTGTTTCGCCTGTTCTTCTCAGTGGACTTGCTTTGGAACCTTAGCCTTTGATTAAATTAAAGGAGCTTGTATGACCAAAAAATTAGATTTGAATTTAATATATTTTATTACCAATTTTTGAACAATAAAAAGCATGAATATAATACTCTAAATAAGGCAAAAGATAACAAATATTTCGTGACACCGGAAATTCCTTTTTGATACACCAAGTCAAGGATAAATCAGGAAACAATTCTTTTGGATTAAAGAATAAATTTTGATATTAAGTATTGAAATCCGTCAAACTTAATAAATTTCACTAACAGTATTCAAATTTATTAGTCTCGCGTAGCGGATATCGAAAAAGCAAAATTGAAAATTGTAAAATAGGGTCGCTTCTTATTACCTCTAGACAGTGGAAATATTATGGCATTTGAATTCGGAATTCATGTTCATAATTTTATTACAAAAATAATTCTATTAATCTTCCTTTTAGACACTGTATATTCAACAGGAAAGGCGGGTCTTCAACACTATTGTAATGGTATGAGAACCAGCTCCATTTATTTCATCATCATCATCATCATCATCATCATCATCAGCCTTCATCTATACATTCATGCCCAATGAACAAGAAGACCCATCACTTGCCACTCGTGTCCAACTAGGAGCGGCTACCGCATGGATATATTTATTAACTTATTCACAATCAAACCGTGGTCCAAAAGAAAGGGAAGAATATAGCACATGTTACCCATGTGCCTCTTGATACGTTATGTGTTCTGGACCTATCGGAATAAGATATAGTTTCGGGTAAATGAGTTTCTGACCATGCGCAATGTCGACTTAAAATCTGCCAGTTTTGATAACTGATGGTGAAATAGACTATTTATCTTTATTATTCATTTTATTTATTTGTTTTTATTTATTTTTCAATTCTTGTATTAATTTTTAATAGTGTTAAACCAGAAATTACGAAGAACAATGTGTTGACAATATTATTTTTTAACATTTGGCGAGATTTTTACATTTCCGAAGTTACGTCAATATACGTACGTCCTGAATATTCACATTTACTTATTTTAGTTTCTCGTAAAACCTTTCTCTTATTTGTATTGCGATTTAAAGAAAACATTTACCAACTAAAACATTGAAGTATTGATGGTCTAAGATAAACGAGAGCGAAATATAGATGAGTTACTATTACGTGTACTGCACTTACAAACTGCAAACCAATTACTGAAAAATCATCTATTCTTACTTCAGCTGTGTTCGGTGGGGATTCACAGACCCCGCCAATATAGACTGTATGTGTGGTACCGTTCCACAAACAATGGACCATCTCATGTCGTGTCCTGTGTGCCCTACCACCTGCACATTGCAGGACTTGATGGACACTACTGAGAATGGAATACTCGTAGCTGAGTTCTGGGCGGATAAAATTTAGGTAGCCACCAACACGCTAAGAAGAAGAAGGTAGAAGATAACGAATAATTATTGACACAAACAATCTTGAATGGCGACCGCGTACCCGACGACGCTCCGTGGCCAGGCCTTCTACAAGGTGGACCGACGATCTGGTAAAGGTCGCGGGAAGCCGCTGGATGCGGACAGCGCAGGACCGATCGTTGTGGAGATCCTTGGGAAGCTTCATGCTTAGCAGTGGGCGTCGATTGGCTGACATGATGACGATGACATTAAAAATAACATCTGATAAATAGTTTTGCCGCAATGGCAGAATATTCGAGAACGATACACACATTTTGCATGCATATACACATACATACTGTTACATAATAAAGCGTTCACGTTATTTCGCTTTGCCGTGAGATTTAAATAAACAAAGGACATTTTTAATACCTCCTAAAGCCTTTTTAAAGTCTAACATCCAGGCTATTTATAATTTCAAAAAGTTAACGGTAATATTATAAGCTCTTTTGGCTGAGCTTATGAAAGCCGTATTAAGCTCATCCGCTTCACATCCGATCTCTTTCTCCCAATCAAGTCAAACCCAAAGAAGACCAGGGGTACCAATATAATGGATTTCACTAATTGTTATCAATCCGGATATGACTGTACGTTTAACCCAATGTTAACATAGGCAAAGCTGCGGGCAACAGCTAGTAACTACATAATAGATTGGATTTATAGTAAATTAAAGGTTTAAGACGATAGTTTTAGATTGTTATCTACCGATAAACTACGGATTCTGAAAAGTTGGTCAAAGTAGTTAGTATCCGTCATTAACAGCTATGTCAACTAATATAGCTGTTAATGGCGGATAACATTCTAGAGTCTTTGACAATTTTTCATTGTAGTTGTTATGTCAACTGACAGCATGATCAAATTAAGTAATTTAATCATGCAACTCATTTGACACTTACTAATACATGACATGAAGACCTTGACAGTTGGTTTGTTAATTTTTGCGTGGATCAGCTTTTCGGAAACGAGCGTTTGTCTACCAACGCTGTCTCCACACTTCAAACTTTTAATAATATAGTCACAGACATATAAATAAAGACAGATGGAGCATGCCGAACACCCGAGTGACGCTTCAAAGCGAAAACTAATTCAAAAGCGCTTTCAAGTGCTCGACATAGCGTCGTACTCTAAACGTCTATTAGATTGTGTTCGCTATTGAATTTGTATTCGCTTTGGAGGCGTCACTCACGTGTTCGGCATGCTCCATCTGTCTTTATTTATAAATCTGTGAATATAGTAACTAAAATTTCATGATAACATAATATTCGAATAACATTCGGTTCATGATGGTTGTTTATAATTTCAATTAGTTAAACATTTCCAGTTCTAGAAGTGTATTGAGTGTTGTATTAAATTTGAAATAGCCTTGGTCGTCACGTTCATCTCATAGCATAGCATAGAAGGGAGGAGATAAGGATCTCACAGAGGCCACATGTGAGTGGCACTGAAGCGTTTTCATGAAATATTAATGTCAGTACGCTACTATTGACTAACAAAAGGCCCAATCAGGAACATTTGATTACGAAATTTTTAGGGTTCACTGAACTAGAGGATATCTTACGTTGTATATTTGTATATCCTCATTTGTGGAACGAAAAATGGTTAGGCTAAAATTACGTTTCGACATTTTTTGTGTTGTATATACCTACAAAAAATATTCTGGAAAAATTTCTACTGGCTATATTTTACGTTTCATAAATCTTTTAATTTTAAGCCCGTCCGTTCTTTGGTATTAAAATAAAAACTACACTCGCTCTTGAAGAGAAGGTACCATTAGAATTTTTAATACAAAAATATATGAGTAGAGTGTGAATGAGAGAATGTGGATTTATAAATAAACATGTACACAATGGCAAGCTTCCTGTCTAATTGTGATCGTAGCTTTTTAACGGGGTGGTAAAAATAATAATCATCATTTTAGCATTCGATAAAAGAAGGAAAACATAGTTTTACGAAACGTAAACTGTAATTTAATCATCATCATCATCATCATTTATCCGTCCACTCCTGAAAATAGGCCTCCCTCAGTGAACGCCAAGACGACCGATCCTTTGCCACTCGCATCCAACACCGACCGGCCACTGCAAGGAAATCGTCTTCCTACCATAAGTAATACAGACAATAATAATTATTCGATGGTAAATTAATTATAGAATTCCTCTCAGTTATACTAAACTAGGTAAACAATGGCTAAACTCTCAATCAATACCAAAGTTTGATAGGAGATAAATCTAAAGGTTGCTCTATTGTAAATGTTTGTTTTAATTAATTGTTACTTATTGCTTCGTGTAAACCGTTAAGATAATTAATTTACTTGGAAAGACGAAGGTCATATTAAACTAAGCGTGGGAGTCTAGGGTACAGTATAAAGAATTTATACAAGTATACAATAGATCAAGTGGCTGTTTATATTTAATTAATAATTAAATTCGGCTATGTGGTACGACTCAATCACATTAACAATTGATAGTTTTTTTTATATAATTATCTTTTCAAACTAGAACATTTCCTAATCCTCCTAAATTCTTCTGATTAATTTCGTTGCGGGTCCCAAGGCAGTGTTTAACATATCTCCCGGGCTCCCGGAGATCGTATCAAAGGGTCATTTGGTGGTTACAGCTGTCGATCCTGGACATACAGGAGTTGCAGTGGTGGGAACGAGTGTTGGGACAAGCCCGATTATAAAAATATTTTAATCACTATCAGCTCCATGCAATCTTATTTAAGATGTTACTGATACTAAAATATGCTGTTCTATAGGTCGCTCGGGGTGGTCATTTTTATGTTCGTATAAATTCTTTATTTAAATATAGTTACTAGCCCCATCCGTCCCAGCTTCTTCCGATATCTAGAAGAATATCCTACCATCACTCAATTATTTTATGACGTCTAAGGCAGCTTGATTATCTCGACTCTTACAACAATGATCGCTTTATTAAAATAAAAAAATTCACAAAACCGTAATATATTATATTTTACAACTTTCTTCACAAATGATTATATCAATAAGCGACAATTACATGAAAATCAATTTACCGGATACGATTTTAAGGCGAAAAGACAAAGTTCTCCGAGTAAGAATTTGTTTTACAATAACGTATTGATATCCGAATGTATGGATAATGGATTGATTATTTTCATGTAATTTGCACAAAACTGCCTAACTCGTAGAGAAAGCAGTAGCTTGGCTAGAATGATTATTGGAACAAGATTAACCCGTGGTTCAATATTTATCTCACCGTAACTAAAAGTACCAAGTTCTAGAAAGGTTTTCGAAAATTAACAATGAATAGACCCGAAATTAATGGAATGTAACTACTCGACTTAACGAGTTTTTTAGATAACGATCTATATAGCTATGATATAATCGAATAATTAAATCGATTAAAATACTAACGCAAAATGGTCTAACATTTAAATTTATTAAGACGGTCTATTGGATATTTATTAAGTACCACCACTGATTGCTAGTAATTGTTTCCTTTATTTTTGTTTAAGCAGAAAGAAAGGAGGGAAAGACTGCATTTTCTATTATCTCAAGTTGGCGCATTCGATTTCCTTCTTCTTCTCTATCCTCTTCTTATTTTATTTGTGAATGTATTAATTCTTACATCATTCTATTAACGTTTCTTTTAGTAGAAAAGAAATGAAGACTCATTATTATTAATTCTTAATTCTTCTTAAATCTTTTAATATAATTAATTCTTTTAACTTTGATTTAGACATATTAACACCTTAGTATGCTTAAAGCTCTTCTGGTACAGGTATAGTGAGTAAATAAGCGCTCTCCTATTATTTTCTAAAATAAATTTTAGTAAAATGTAAAGAGCCCACTAAGCAAAGAAGTCTCATCTTCGTCCTATATCTGTCCCGTCTTATTTAAGCCTCTCAAATAAAGCAAGACGTTTCGACTATAATGGTCGGATTACTGCTGGCATCCGACTTGTATCTTAGAATGCTTATAACAAGCAAGGATAAAGATCCTTCGAATGTCTTTAGTATAAGAAAAAAGATTTATATATTGAGTTAAACAAAGAAGGATTATTATTCGCTGGTTAAAACTTCAAACGTTATAACTAAAACTATTTGTTCTCGTGAACATGACATTCGTAGACAATGTCGAAATACCGAGCTCCGCGAAATAATAGTAAAAAACATGGTAAATATCCTGTTTTAAATAATTTATATACTTTTTGAAAAATCTGAACTTAACTTATCAATAACAGTTTCACCGTTCAAAAGTATCTAGAATCAAAAGAACAGGATAAATAAATTAACATAATATTTAAGATACATATAAGACCGCTTTAAAAATACAAACAGAACACATTAAAACATGAAGATATTTTTCTTAATCATATAACAAATACTATCCCTATTCCATTCCATTTCATTTCATTGATAAGGAAATCGATAGCGCCTCTTTTCAACGTTGTTTTTTTAGTTCAATATTCCTGCGACACTTCTCTTGGTAAAACTCAATATTGGATCTGTCTATAGCCGTGTTATTATTATAGACACAACCATAAACAAATATTGTTTTATCAACAATTAACAGCGATTGTAATGGATAAATGATTGTTGTATTGTAACCACTTTTACAGTATTTTTCATGTAAGTAATGATTTATATCGTTTATTCTTAAATTTATTTATATTATGTTATTCTAAAATTGAATCCTAGGGAGACCTTAGAATAAGAACATTTTAATTTGTAAAATAATATCTAATAATAATTGGTAAAAATATTATTATTTAATAATACATTTGTTATTTTGTTTGTTAAGAATATTATTTCAGTACTTATATTAGTTTAAGTTTCATAAAATGAAACAAATGAATAAATTTTAATTTTTTTTTAATAAAATTTTAAGTTTTTTTTAATGTAATTAATTAGATAATCCAATATTAATTTAAATTGCTAGTTCCTATTTTTTATCTAAGAACCTTCAGGCAAGATTTCTATTATATAAGTTCTAAAACAGCTAAGCTTATCTTGAAGATTATTTAAATTTGAAAATCCTAGATCTTATGAAAGAAAAGTTCTTCCAAAGATATAGAGGGCTACGTAAACTTTAACTTCTAATTATTCACTTACTACCTAATATATTTAAATGTTTTAGAATATTATGTCACTTAAACAAAAAATATAGTATAGTATAGTATAATAGTTATAAACCGTGTTAGTAACAGTGTATTTTAGTATATATTTTTTTGACAACAGAATCACTGAATTATTACCGACTTCCAAAAAAGGAATGCATTATTTTTAAAGCTTGATCAACTGTTTATAATAAAATATTTCGTTCGTATTCTTCTACTAAAATAATACTTATACTTTACTTATTTATTACTAATATTTTTCCCCCAAAACTAAATCTTCTATAATTACACCCGTATATCGGCAAACTTTTTTGATGATATTTCGGAAACTTACACTTACAGACATAAGTTCCGATGGAACTGTTCGGCTGGGAGAAACTTCCTAAATGTCATTTTACTCAAACGTACTTTGTAAAAGTTTGGTGATCTGTTTGATCGTAACTTAAATAATGTCTATGCGAAATATTGCACACGTAAGATTGTAAGGAACGCTTGGATATTTTTTTCTGAATATGCGATTGCTTTATTGATTCACGGATAGATTAAGTTCCTAAATCAGGACACTTCTATTAATGCTTGTTTATACTTATAAAGCTTTGCAAGAGGAACATATTTAGAATATGAAATGTATGAAATATTGTTGTGTATTATGTGTATGATGTTGTCGAATTTTACGTGTATTTGTACCTGTACTACAATTTTTAAGCAACTTTATCATAAAATTCACAAAAGAGTGCAGTTAAAAGGATATCTAGAATCTGTAGAATTGCAATGATTCAGATGCCTTATAAGGCATCTGAATCATATAAATATACTTCAAAGACTTCTCTTCAATCAGAATAAGGGCGTAACTCTACCGCGGCGTATGTGCGTTTTTTCAAGAAAATATATGTGCTTGTTTCCACTGCAAGCCATAGATACTATAAATTTTGACATTTTATTGCAAGCTAACATTTTAATACACTTTGCCTTTGCGAGCGCCGCGGTGGAGCCGCGCCTTGAAAGTTCTCAAAATGGTTCTCTATGAAAAGATATAGTTATTTCTATCAATTCCTCACTAAGAGTTCTTGATTGTGTTCCAGAACATTCATCGTCAGAACACACCGCTGCATTCCGAACAAGTTTGTTTATTTTTATGACTTTATCTCCTTTATGGTGACTATTTTAAGAGTTTTAAATTAGATCTAACGAAATCAAGAGACTTCGAATCGTATAAAATGTTTAAAATTAATACGATATTATATAATAGTATTGTTTGTCTTTATTTACCTACTTGGAAATCCTATTTAAGATGCGCACATAATTATACAACCATCATCATCGCCATCAGCATTTATCCTTCCACTGTGGAACATAGGCCTCCCTCAATGAACGCCAAGACAGGCGATCCCTTGCCACTCGCATCCAACGTGTACCGACCACTGCACGGAAATCGTCTTCCTTCTACTTTAAAATTACAATATTCATATTACATAGAGTAACAATCTAATGTAGACAAAAATAAGACTTTTGCATTTAAAAAACCGTCCAAGTGCGAGTCGCATTCACGCAGGTAGAGTACGTGCATCTTCCCTTGCTACACAGGTGTAGTACAATCATACACATATTATGTGGTGTACGTACATTAGAAACTTTAACAAAAAATATGTTTTTGGTATGAGAATAAATATATTGAATATTATATTTATAATTTATTTTTATTGAATTTAAAGGTACGATATTACACTTAATATTATCTAAATATTCTCTGAATATTTTAAGCGTCTACCTGTTGCCGTAATTAATATCGGACAAAAAAGGATAAAAAAACTAAGTATCAAGATTGATGAGATACAACCTGGTGATAGACGGACGGACGGAGTTTTAGTAATAGAGTTCCCGTTTTACCCTTTGTGTTCCATACACAAATATCCTAATACAATTTTTTCTAAGTAAACTTAGAAAAATAATGTATTAAAAATTACTAAACGTAAAAAATATGCTCTTTATACGATTAGTAAGGTTAAAAAAAAAAACTAAGCAAAAACGGATAGGATAATATGTAAGTTGGACATAGTCGTTTTTTAATATTTCTAGGAAGCTTGCATATTTTTTGTTGTTAAAGCATAATATTTTGTATTATATAATACTAGAGCGAAAATAGAATATTATGATGTATATTTGTGTATAGCCAAGAATTTCTATTCATAAATTTATAAGGATCCCGAATTTCATTCCTAAAAAGTCTTAGGGAATAATTATAATTCCAAGAAAGGCAGTGAAAACCTAATAAATTTGGACGCGAATGGAATCGAGACGTGATCAAACTTCGCAAATGAAAACTAGTCTATGTACATTTCACGCTTGACGAACTTAATATGTTAGTCAAGCCATAAATTGTGTTATATGTCTGTGCAAACGTTACCAGGTGAAGTAAATATTTGAAGGAAAAATATATGTCAAAAGAATTTCGTGCGAATCTCGTACGACATGTAATCCGCCCGTCCAATAAAATAAAACCTCCGAATCTAATCATTTATTCCAATATGGCAAATATAATGGTTTGCGATCGGTGCGTTTTGCGAATTATTTCCACTTCGACATAGAAAAAATTAAATTGGGAGCAACAAATTTCCTTTTTTTAATCTAAGTATAAATTTGTGATCTAATAAATTAATCTGTAACCAATCAACTTATATATTCGTACTTATGTATCTACTTTTACGAAAGTTTAATTTTGCAAACGTTTAAGGAAGGATCTTTTTATCAAAGAAAAAGTATGTTAATAAATATGACAAATTCTTATCTCAATAATATTTTAGGTTTTTCTACATTTCTAAGTACACCTAAACATGTCAAGTCTGTAAGGTCGTTCATCGGTGAAAGAAGACATCGTGAGGAAATGCATGCATCTCATGCATGCCTGATCAGACTGAAAGTCATGATGTGTAAACTTCCATCAACCCGTATAAGTAGGGCTATTCTGTAAGGTCGTTTTCGAATCTCGAAAGCGGAATCCGCGGTGATATGACGAAATTGTATTCTTTAAAACTCGACTATATATCAATAAAGTTCGCTTTCAAAGTGAGCGTAAAGTGAACTCTATCACTCAGATGAAGCTCGATATCGAAAGTTTTTAAAGAATAGCCCTAAAGGTCAACTCTTAGGTGAACTATATCCCAACCTCCTCGTTTGATTTCTTGGAGACACGTCCTTAGCAATGCGACCCATGAGAGTTGATAGATAGATAAATAGATTATATCTTATAAGAAAATAAACATTTACATAGTAAAATTTATTAATATGATTCTTGAATTGCCAGACCAATAAAAATCTTTTAATTAATAGAACAAAGGGTAGACTGTATATTATTTACGAAATTTAAACCTCGACGCATATAAATCGTTCTTTGTTTTGTAATTGAGGAAGTCCTGGCAAGATTTTAATTTGACTTAGGAAGTAAAGTGTTAATAAAGAACGATACATTAAATCCAATCATTTTAATGGTGATTACATAATATTTTATCAAGGACTAGCTGTTGCCCGCAGCTTCGCCTGCGTTAACTAAGATTTACAACGGGATCTTAGCGGGATGATATATCTTTACCGATAAATGGGCTATCGAACACTAAAATGTTTCATTAAAATCCGACCGATAGTTCCTGAGATTAGCGCATTCAAATAAACAAACTCTTTAGCTTCATATCTTAAGGATTAAAAGCATGAGTAAAATAAACTCGTTTAAATGTAGTCCAAAAAAATCAAAATTTCTGAATAAAATATGATTGTTGTGCCTCATTCGACATAGATAGGTATAGTGTGTCGTGGACTTTTTTGTAGATATTTATAAGATCTACAATTAATTAGAACATTTTATGGTTCTATCTTTTATAGTTTAGGCAGCGTACGCAAAATAAATAACTTTTCTGGTTGATTTTTTACACCTCGTGTCCGAAAAACCCAAATATCTTACGGAACCCTGTTTTTTTCCAGAATAAAATTTAGCCTATGTTACTCGTGGATAATGTAGGTTTCGAATGGTGAAAGAACTTTTGAAATCGGTCCAGTACTTTATGAGCCTATTCATTACAACCAAACAAACAAAGTTTTGCTCTTTATAATATTAGTGTAGATATATAGGATAGATAGATTTCGCCATAACTTCAAAACCGATCGTCCAATTTTAATCATTCAAAGTCAAATATTATCTACATAAATTGTACTTAGTGATGAAATAATTTATTTTGATAAGGATCCAAAGCATGAATAAAATAAACGCATTTAAATGTAGTCCAAAAAAATTATAAATATCTAAATAAAAAAATGGTTATTGTGCCTCACTCGACATAGATAGGTATAGCGTGTCGCGGACTTTTTTGTAGATAATTATAAGATCTACAATTAATTAGAACATTTTATGGTTCTATCTTTTATAGTTTAGGCAGCGTACGCAAAATAAGTAACTTTTCTGGTTGATTTTTTACACCTTGTGTCCGAAAAACCCAAATATCTTACGGAACCCTATTTTTTTCAGAATAAAATGTAGCCTATGTTACTCGTGGATAATGTAGCTTTCGAACGGTGAAAGAATTTTTGAAATCGGTCCAGTACTTTTTGAGCCTATTCGTTACAACCAAACAAACAAACAAACAAAAAATCAAACCTTTCCTCTTTATTATATTTGTATAGATATGTTAGCTCCAAACTATTATTGTAGTAGATTGTTAAAAATATATATTTTCAACAAAAAAGGTGTATTTTTACATATGGCTGTCAGGGGGATTGCCGACAATTTATAACTTAAAGACTAAAATTACAACTTATAATTTAGAATCGTGACAATAAAATATTTCAAATTTTAACAAAAAAAAGCATAATGAAGCCCTACTATCACATTACCAAGTCGGCAAAGCAAAGAAATTTTCGTCTACTAGGCTAAAAGTTATGATAATAACAATACCCTATAAGACTACTCCATACGAATGTACTCAACGTGACAAAAAAAGTTTTCACTTAAAAAAATAATGATAATTAAATGACCGATCATGCTTGATAAATAATAAGTGTCTGCAAATGTTGGTGATGATTTTTGGATAGTAAATGATAAAAATATTAGCAATAATAGCGTAAAAAAATAAGCAATGTACCCATCGCAATTCTTAAGTCAACCAGCTTTTCTGTGTTCGGAATGAGGCGGAATAGGCCCTTTCTTATTATCTATCTCAGAATAGCCAATATAGATCACACGATCTAGAAAGAAAATCATCCTAACTGAAGAACCTATGATTACTCCTAAGATCCTAATCTTCACTCAATCATAACTTGAGAGTTGAGAGCAGTATGAAACACTCAGCACCAACTTTCGGACCCATCTCACGCCTAAATAAGGGTCAAGACCGGAACTTCCCGGAAGGGAGAACGTGACATTCTCATCATGGTGTCCGATTTTACGTGTTTATAACCTCATTAGTAGTTTTCTTTGAAACTACACACTATAAAATGTGCGCAATGAATTTTTGCAGTTCTTTTTTGTAACATTTGAAAATAATAATTCAATTGTTTTGTAATGTAACATTATCATCATCATTATCATCAGTGTTTATACGTCCACTACTGAACATATTAAGTCCTCTTCGATGAACATAATATATTTAGGGCCTGTTTCACAATCTCCCTTTAAGTTCCCTATAGGCTATTGGCAACATATTTGACAGATGTTTGACAGATAGAGTATGGAGTATCTGTCAAACATCTGTCAAATATGTTGCCAATAGCCTATAGGGAACTTAAAGGGAGATTGTGAAACAGGCCCTTAATAACATATAAACTTTATATTTTATCTTACGAATATTATAAACGTGAAAGTTTGTAAGTATCGATGTTTGTTACTCATTCACGTAAAAACTACTGAATGGATTTTAATGAAATTCTACAATAATATAGCTTATATATCAGAATAACACATAGGCTATAATTTATTCGTGTACTACCACAGGAATGGGAAGTACGCGGGTGAAACCACGGGGCGCTGCTAGTTATCAATATAGTAAGGCTAATAGACGCCTATCTTATCTTTATATTTTTACCCACATTTTGAGCCTCGATTGATTTTGAGCACATGTTTAATTCAAGGGATCCCACCGCTCTCCACTTAACCGACTTGTTGGACGTGATTATAAAGTCTCTCTCTTAAACCCTCTTCAGTTAGAGCAAAGTTTCATAACGACTCGAGGGATACACATTCTAGTTATAAAGAGAGCTTTTTGATGTATCCATCTTAAACTTTATAATGTTTTGACGAAATAATTAAAGATAAGCTGTAAGTTTTACAGCAACATGAGCCGTAAATAATTTTGGCACATTTTTTCCTGCCACTTTTAAAAGAAAATATTCATATGTAATTTTAAATTATTAAGGACGCGTTTACGAATCAGACGAAATTATGCTGTTTTTCTGTACCGTTTGTAACAAAAGTACACAAAATCATATATAAAAATTATTTATTTCATATAGAATGGTTCTTTATCTACAAGGGTAACGCATATTTTTTTGATAAATGTTGCTTTTTTATATAGTAATCAACGTTCTTCCATTACCATTTTCCATGAAACGAACGAAATCGATTAGAATTACGGTACCCTTTTGGTCTAATATCCACATTTATTAAGGTTTTTAAAAAATAGTAGGAGCAGGGAAATAATATGTTCAATTTTAAATAAAGGACAAGAAAATAACCCAAAAATGCTAAAAATAGTCTTAAAAAAAATAAAGAATATAACTAATTTTTTTACCAATTTTGCTACTAAAGATGAATGTTATTCCATTGCATTAAGGTTTATTTTATCGTTGTCTCTGTCTTGATTTCTTTTACATTTTTGAAATGAGAACTCAGTCCGCGCTCGGCCGCGGTTCTGGGTGGACACTGCGTCACCTGTCAGCAGCAATTCGACTCAATAAACATCGCGATTTATTTTTGATATTGGATACTTTGGATTGGATTTGATACTTTACAATATTTTTTTTACCACAATATATTTTTATGGAATTGGTTTATTTCATATACATAGGTAGACGAAATGTTGGTTGGTCATTATAACCAGGTGGGAAGACGTTCTCTCTCGACGTTTGCTCACTTATCATCATCTTCATCATCATCATAATCATAATCATCATCATCATCATCATCATCATCGTCAGCCTAAATCAGTCCACTGCCGAACATAGGCCTCCCTCAATGAACGCCAAGATGACTGATCCCATGCTATGCTAAGGCAGCAGTGCTGCCGATGCGACTTCATCATCATCAGCCTAAATCCGTCCACTGCCGCACATAGGCCTCCCTCAATGATCGCCAAGACGACCGATCCCGTGCTATGCTGAGGCAGCAGTGCTGCCGATACGACTTCATCATCATCAGTCTAAATCGATCCATTGCCGAACATAGGCCTCCCTCAATGAAAGCCAAGACGACCGATCCCGTGCTATGCTGAGGCAGCAGTGCTGCCGATGCCACTTCATCATCATCAGCCTAAATCCGTCCACTGCCGAACATAGGCCTCCCTCAATGAACGCCAAGACGACCGATCCCGTGCTACTCTAATGAGGCAGCAGTGCTGCCGATGCGACTTCATCAGCCTAAATCCGTCCACTGCCGAACATAGGCCTCCCTTAATGAACGTCAAGACGACCGATCCCGTGCTACTCTAATGAGGCAGAAGTGCTGCCGATGCGACTTCATCATCATCAGCCTAAATCCGTCCACTGCCGAAAATAGGCCTCCCTCAATGAACATCAAGACGACCGATCCCTTGCCACTCGCAAAAAAATAGATGTCATCATCATCATCATCATCATCAAACTTCATCCATCCTCTGCTGAATATAGGCCTCCCTCAATGAACACCTAGACGACCGATCATTTGCCACTCGCAAACAAATATATATCACCATCATCATCATCATTAAACTTCATCCATCCACGGCTGAATGTAGGCCTCCCTCAATGAACACCAAGACGAACGATCCCTTGTCACTCGCAAAAAATAGATATCATCATCATCATCAAACTTCATCCATCCACTGCTGAATATAGGCCTCCCTCAATGAACGTCAAGACGACCGATCCCGTGCTACTCTAATGAGGCAGCAGTGCTGCCGATGCGACTTCATCATCATCAGCCTAAATCCGTCCACTGCCGAAAATAGGCCTCCCTCAATGAACATCAAGACGACCGATCCCTTGCCACTCGCAAAAAAATAGATGTCATCATCATCATCATCATCATCAAACTTCATCCATCCTCTGCTGAATATAGGCCTCCCTCAATGAACACCTAGACGACCGATCATTTGCCACTCGCAAACAAATATATATCACCATCATCATCATCAATAAACTTCATCCATCCACGGCTGAATATAGGCCTCCCTCAATGAACACCAAGACGAACGATCCCTTGTCACTCGCAAACAAATAGATATCATCATCATCATCAAACTTCATCCATCCACTGCTGAATATAGGCCTCCCTCAATGAACGTCAAGACGACCGATCCCGTGCTACTCTAATGAGGCAGCAGTGCTGCCGATGCGACTTCATCATCATCAGCCTAAATCCGTCCACTGCCGAAAATAGGCCTCCCTCAATGAACATCAAGACGACCGATCCCTTGCCACTCGCAAAAAAATAGATGTCATCATCATCATCATCATCATCAAACTTCATCCATCCTCTGCTGAATATAGGCCTCCCTCAATGAACACCTAGACGACCGATCATTTGCCACTCGCAAACAAATATATATCACCATCATCATCATCAATAAACTTCATCCATCCACGGCTGAATATAGGCCTCCCTCAATGAACACCAAGACGAACGATCCCTTGTCACTCGCAAACAAATAGATATCATCATCATCATCAAACTTCATCCATCCACTGCTGAATATAGGCCTCCCTCAATGAACGTCAAGACGACCGATCCCGTGCTACTCTAATGAGGTAGCAGTGCTGCCGATGCGACTTCATCATCATCAGCCTAAATCCGTCCACTGCCGAAACTGGGCCTCCCTCAATGAACACCTAGACGACCGATCATTTGCCACTCGCAAACAAATAGATGTCACCATCATTATCATCATTAAACTTCATCCATCCACTGCTGAAAATAGGCCTCCCTCAATGAACACCAAGACGACCGATCCCTTGTCACTTGCAAACAAATAGATATCATCATCATCATCAAACTTCATCCGTTTACTGCTGAATATAGGCCTCCCTCAATGAACACCAAGACGACCGATCATTTGCCACTCGCAAACAAATAGATATCATCATCGTCATCATCATCAAACTTCATCCAACCACTGCTGAATATAGGCCTCCCTCAATGAGAACACCAAGACGACCGATCCCTTGCCACTCGCAAACAAATAGATATCATCATCGTCAAACTTCATCCATCCACTGCTGGATATAGGCCTCCCTCAATGAACACCAAGACGACCGATCCCTTGCCACTCGCAAATAAATAGATATCATCATCATCATCATCAAACTTCATCCATCCACTGCTGAATATAGGCCGCCCTCAATGAGAACACCAAGACGACCGATCCCTTTCCACTCGCAAACAAATAGATATCATCATCGTCATCATCATCAAATTTGATCCATCCACTGCCGAACATAGGCCCCCCTCAATAAACGTCAAGACGATCGATCCCGTGCCACTCGGATCAGGCAGCAGTGCTGCCGATGTGACTTCATCATCATCTGCGATCGCCAATGCGCCTGCTCAGCGTGGCAATTATGACCCCCCCCCCCCCCCTCTCAAGGTGAATTACAGATATCAGTTTACTTACATATTATAATATATAATTATTTATTATATATATATATAATATATTTAATATACTAATTCTAAGTAAAAAGATAAATAGTAAAAACAAACAGAAATAAAATATAATTTTGTGTTATAAATAATCAAAATAACAAATATTTGTAAAGTATCAAATCCGTTTACTTGACTACTATTCCCGCACGCAAGCGTGCGTATTGTGCGGGTGCGCTTGTGTGCGTGACTTTTTCAATGTAGTTGTTCGATTCTGTACCTATCAAGTTTGTAAACGCGTCCTTAATACTCACATGGGAATTTAATGACAGAAAAAACTCGAACATATTTTGTTCAGGTATAAGTATCACAAAAAATTGGAGATGCTAACCACAATTTCAATAGAATTTGCCATACAACTTGCTTGGCATTTGTCAAGGCAAATATTGCCCGAGTGAACTCACCGCGCTCTTTATGTAAATCCAATAGGATCCATTTCTCTTTGGAGAATGTCAAGGAGAGAAAGGTTGGTCATAACAAACTAAGTAATGGTCACATTAAAATCCATCCACATTTACACTGTTTTAAAATTGGAATATTAATTTTATTTTTAATAACATTTGCATTATTTCGCGCAACCTAGTTGTTCACGAAATAGTTAAAAAAGCAAAATTAATTATACTAATGCTTAAGGATCTTTCATTGGCTTCATCGATTTGACCAAGTATCCGAAACTCCAGAAATATATAAGTAAACGGCCATAAAATCCGTAAAAATTATTTAGTGACTGGTAAAGGTCAGACGAGATTGGCAGAAGAAAGGAAGACCTATGCTCAGCAGTGGGCAGTAACTGAGTGATGATGATGATGATAATTTTGAATTTTTTTTAGCCTTTCCCAAATATAGCCTAAATATATATAGCCTTAGTATGCAACTAAGCAATGATAAGCCTTTTGCCTAGCAGCATACGAATGCCAGCTAATGCCGACAAATAAATACTATAAAATAAAATCTAAATTTAGTATCAGATAAAAGCGATAGAGATAAATGAGAAAAAGATATTTGATAGTAAGCTGCAACGCCTAGAAAGATTATTGACAGGCGATAATGCGTCTCCAGCGAAGTCTCGGAGAAGCCGCTGAAATGAGTCTGCTTCAGCTATAGATTAAATTTTTCATCGACCATTGCAGACACATTCCATGAATTTATTCAGAAGAACGATAAGGTATTTATATTTTTATTTTAAATTTGCAGGTATTTGGACAATATTTTAAAATTGATTCGCTAATTTGCTACGTTTAGGCTTTTTATTAAGCCTTCATAGTTTTTTTTTTAAAATTTTTATTGTAATAATTCAAGTGGTTAAAAATAGCGTTTGATGTATAATTTTATTATGAATTGATGGTTGGTGTATTGTTTTTAGATGCCTGATGAAGGCTTAATAATATAAAACCGAAACGTAGCAAATTAGCGAACTAAGGTTTTTAAAAGATATTGTCCAAATTCCTGCAAATTTAAAATAAAAATATATAACCAACGTGGATGCCAATTTGAGCATGTGATATTTATATTCCTTTACGAGCGTTGGTAATTTAAGTAGCAACAAAATATTTAAGGTTTTAAAACATAATGTTTTGCTTAGAAAACATATTATTATTATTAGAATAATGTAAAAAAATCTCACACATACTGTCAAAAACATATTTTTTTTGTGTATTCTTAACAGTAAAAGTTTAAATAATTAAGTTTTCCATAACACTTACAAATTATTTCATCTTATTTCGTGAATTAACTAAACTATGTCTATCTCCAACTATAAGGCTGACATTTCGCGTAGTTGATTTATTTAGCGGGTAAGAGAGAATCACAAGAATTTTGTAATTCACAAATAGAATTTCCTCATTAAATTTAGGTACGTGGAGCCGGGATTATGTGTCAAAGCTTAATATAATTTATATTCATTAACCTCAATTAAGAAGATACTGTTTATTAAAAGGTATTTATTTTTTTTATCATACATTTACAACAGTACCTGTTATCACTACTGTTAGCAACCGTAGCGCCATCTGGCGGCTATAAGTCAGAAACGGGGAACAATAACCAGTTTACCTGCGTGTGGCGTGAAGTAGTCGTTGTCAAAGTGTGGGTAGGACGGCCGAGCGTTAGTAAGGTCATTAAGTCTGCCTTTAAATAGCGGGGTATAATTATTAGAGGGGTCATTCGCGTCTGTGAGTTTGAGGAGGACGAAGCTCTGCCCGAATTGTATTGTAAGGTCACGTAAGCCATTGTTTATTTTAATGTGTAAAGTGTAAAGTGTGTGTGAGTAAGAATGTATCTTAAAATATGTACCTGTGAACCTTAATATTGATATTTTTATGGATAATATAATAAATGTTTATATTTAAAACGCATTTTCACTTCTGATGTTTAAATCAGAAGTGGGATGGCCAACTCATTGCCCCACAATTTTACTGACGGTTAGTGTGAATTGTTTAATAGGCGCATTAGCACGCCAGGCTTTAGTTTATTTTTACAGACGGTGGTAAATCCTCACGACACTGTGTGGCTATAGTCTGGTTACTAAAATAATAGCTTAGATGCTGTACGATGCTGGGAGTAGCCATATACAGCGTGAACACAGCAGAAGCAGAGAATAGATGGTCAAGACGACTCAATGCGATACAGTGCGAATGTGGTCTTGTGAATGACGACAAATAAAAACACAGCTGGTATGTTAATCTTGTCTGATATAGCTGTGGCCACAAAGTGTGAAAGCGATTCATTTTTTTTTTTTAAATGTAATTTAAAGTGATTTGTGATGTTTAAGTGGACAGTCGCGTATTTTACTTAGCTGGATAATTGTACATATATTATTGTGTGCGTATTGCTGGCGTAACAAAACCATGGGTTAACTTCGTATAGCTTACTTTGGTAGCAAAGGTCTAGTTTTGGATAAGAGGCAAACGAGTAATGGACAAAATGAGCAGCTTTTAGCAGTGTTAAAAGTACATTTATGAATAGTGAAATGAGGATATGATGGAATACAATTCGAAGACATATTGTATAAGAGATAGTGAAGGAGAAAATAGTTGTATGGAAAGTGGAACTTGACACATTCGAAGTGGTACAAAATGTCTTTTAATAGCAAGTGCTCTTTAGGTCAAGATAAAATGTTTTACGTATATAATAATTACGTATTTTATAAAAAGAGAAGATCTTGTGTGTTGAATGTTCTAGTGTGACGAAATGTTCTTTAAATGGAATTGATAACTAGGCGAGGCAAAGACGAACCTGGTACTTTTAGTGGTATGAAAGGTTCTTCAAAAGGAAATGATCACTAGACAAGGTGAAGACGAGTTTGGTACGTTCAGTGTGATGAAAGATTCTTCAAAAGATATTGATCACTAGACGAGGTTAAGACGAACTTGGTACGTTCAGTGTGATGACAGATTATTTAAAAGGAATTGATGACTAGACGAGGTAAAGATGAATTTATGTTCGGTATGATGAAGTTTCGTTAAATGAAAGTGATGTTCTAGTGTGATCGAATGTCCTTGAAATGATCACCAGGTGAATAAAAGACTATTTTGGTACGTTCAAGTGTGACGAAATCTCCTTTAAAAGAAAGTTTCATTAAATTTAATGTGGTATGGATTTAAAGTGGTTTGGTAAGGATAAATACTTTTTACTTATGAGTGGTTAAAGGAATATGAGTGTAAAAGCAGTGAGATAACGAGCCGTGTGATCAGAATAGAGGGTTTCCAATTATGTTGTTTAGGAGTTAAAATTTGATGATGACGAAAGGAACGCCGACATGTTGGGTAGCTAAAGATTGCAAGGCACGAGGTGCGTTATATTGCTAATAAAGAGTTACTGTGACCAGTTGCGTGTGTTAGTAAGAGAGGCAACTGAAATTTTGGATTTTTAATTAGATGCCAACACTCATGATTATAGGCTTCGGGCCTACCTGAAAACGTTTTAGATAATATTAAAATAAATTGGGGTAAGACTTATAGAATATCAAATCTAAGAGGCAGTGAGATACTTATTCCCATAATGTTCAGGTAATGTTAAATGGGAATGGGAAAGTCAGGTAATACATGATTGAATGAATAATGATAAGTATAATAGTATTGTGTGGTAGATAGGCAAATGAATTGTTCAAAGTGTCATTATGTTAAAGTTACCTTTTTCTTTATTTTGTTATATTTTTCTTTATCTTATTGGCCTTATAAAAACAAACTACTAGACGTCACCTAAGACTAAAGGGACGGTGCTAAAAGTTTGGTTGGTTTTGCCTAAGCATAAAGGTGAACCGTGGCCATGTAGATAAAGAATAGACTAGGATCTTGGTGGTGCTGTTTTCTTTCGTACGTTTATTGGAACCTAAGACTAAAGGTACAATAAGGTTACGCGTGCGAACGAAACTAGCACCAGCCTAATATAAAGTCATGATAATCGAGACAGTTTATGAGCAACAAACTAATTTGTGTTTCTATACTAATATATTTCTTGTGTGACTAGATGTGTGGAAATATCGTGCCTGAGGGCATGCACGATGCAGGATGGCCGTGTTAGCAACCGTAGCGCCATCTGGCGGCTATAAGTCAGAAACGGGGAACAATAACCAGTTTACCTGCGTGTGGCGTGAAGTAGTCGTTGTCAAAGTGTGGGTAGGACGGCCGAGCGTTAGTAAGGTCATTAAGTCTGCCTTTAAATAGCGGGGTATAATTATTAGAGGGGTCATTCGCGTCTGTGAGTTTGAGGAGGACGAAGCTCTGCCCGAATTGTATTGTAAGGTCACGTAAGCCATTGTTTATTTTAATGTGTAAAGTGTAAAGTGTGTGTGAGTAAGAATGTATCTTAAAATATGTACCTGTGAACCTTAATATTGATATTTTTATGGATAATATAATAAATGTTTATATTTAAAACGCATTTTCACTTCTGATGTTTAAACTACATATTATAAAACAAAGTCGCTTTTTCTGTCCCTATATCCCTTTGTACGCTTAAATATTTAAAACTACGCAACGGATTTTAATGCGGTTTTCTTTAATAGATAGGACAATTCAAGAGGAAGGTTTATGTACATAATTTATTAAGTTTTTATATACATTGGCTAAGATATAACAATAATTGTTGGAGGTGTCGGAAAAAAATTGGCCGTCTGGGAATTTCCAACGGAAACGCTGCCTAAACCCTTCGAGATATAACAAAATAATGTATCGTGGAATTGTGTATCTTAAATAGGTCTACAAAAAAGTCCGCGATGGCATATATCTATCTCTTAGGGATATCATACTATATCCATTTAATAATTTAATAAATGGGCAATTATAACGCGATAGTTTGAAAGCTATTTACACAAATACGGTATGAATCCTTATAATTTTAAATCAGTTAATTAGCTTGAGCACTTCATAAAGATTATTTTTGCTCTTTACATCATGCAAATTAAATGAATACTTTAGGAGATATGGCAAAATCAAAATAATACGCAAGAAAATAAATCGTGTTGCCGTGATTCGAAAGGGCGGCGTATGCATACAGAAAGTCTGCGAAGGGATATAATAATATTGTCTTTATGTTCAAGATAACATAATATTATATCCATTTTAATACAAAAACTTAGTAATTATTAAAATAGAAAATGATCATCATCAGACACGATAAATCCGTAAATTTATGTTCACGCGGGCGAAGCTGCGGGTAACAGCTAGTATACTATAAGGCATAAGCTGAAAACATTTTCACTGTTTATAATTATTTTAACTTATACATTCGTTGTCTATTAACATACAAATATAATCTTGTAAAGGTGAAAGTTTGTAAGTTTCGATGTTTGGAAATGTATTGCTCTTTCACACAAATAATGATTGGAATTTGATGAAAATTCACGATAGCTATAATATAGATACTCATCAAAATAAGACAATCTATGATAATATTTTATCCCCGTACTCTAACGGGAATAGGAAGTGCGCGGGTAAAACCGCATGTGAATAATAAAAATCATTAAAATGCTAAAGCATTTAGGTAAAGTCAGGATCCGGGACGTAGGATATTGATAAGTCAATAAAAATATTATTATACCTAAAAATAAACGTAAAAGCAGTTATAACTAGTTTCTTGTATGCTTCTTGGTATATAATAAAGATAGCTACATATTATGTCGCAAAACCTATGAAACAGTTACATCCAAGAATTGAAACGCGGTCAGGTAGGTATATATAAGCTGTAATACGCAATTAGCAACTAGGAGGAAAGTGAAATCACGGCACGGCAGTTTATAAGGGCATGAAATATAATATTCCAATGTCCAAATAAAAAAAGATTAGAATACCCAAAAGCGACGATGGTCCAATAGGTCATCAGCCTGTGACTGTGACAGTCTGGGTTCGATCCTAACCCCAGTGGTGCTTTGAAATGGTTTTTCAAAATTTCTAAGTGCACTCTATCTAGAGTCTAGAATATAGCTTGCTGACCTGTGAAGGAAAACATCGCGAGAAAACCTACATGCCCTATAAGATTGAAATTCTTCACAGGTGTGTGAAGTTCACCAACCTCGATTGGGCCAGCGCATCGGGTGATTGGCCCAATATTCTTCTCTAATAATCGCCTAATTTCGAGGAAGAGACCCGTGACCAGCAGTAGGACATATTATTCATACTTTATTTTTTGATCCCCATAAGTTTATTTTTAGTTTATATACGTTATTGTGATTTTAGCGGAAAAAAGGATATATTAAAACAAGCCTTTTATTTTTGTAGAAATGTGTTTTATACAGATCTACAGATATAATTAGAATGGGTTTATTTTTGATTCAAGTAAACATAAGGTAGGCAGGCTGTAAAATCACCATTCTTGTATCATTTTGAAGCACTTGTCGACCCTCAACTCCGTCAAAAAGGAGACATTTTGAAAGGGTCGTCGGAGTCAATCAAGATCAAACAATTTCAGTACCTTTTAGACTTTTTTTAGGAAGGAGAAGAAAATGATAAATGTACTTTTTGTGTCATATATAATTTTGCTGATAAGATTGACTCACAAGAAAGTACTCGAAAATTTAAGTGATACCAGGCCTTTCTCGGTGTCTAATGCAAAAATATTTAAAAAAATCAATTAATTAACGAATTAATTATTCAAAAAAGGGCCAGCCCTAACCGTAGTTATCGTCATTACAGGTGAGCCTTATCATCATCATCATCATGAGTCCAACCTGTCACCAACATTCCATCAATAACCAGACGTAATCCTAATTTCAAACTAGTCAACCGATTCTTCAATCATCCTAGATGCAACATACATTCCAGAATCCTATTAAAAAAGATTCCTAAAAATTTATATCCAAACCAACTAAATAAAACTTAAACCCAATAAATAGCAATTTGTCTGCCCCTGATTAGTCTAAATTCCTTCGATTTCATCAAAGGAATTTAATAAAAACTCTTTTAAAGGCTAAAAATCTGTTAACACTACGATAGTATTCGGATGGCCTGTCAAATAACGTAGCGACAAAGCGATAGCGTGCAAAAAAACACAAACAGATTCGACACGCATTGCTTAAAAGAATTAAGTACCCACATTAATATAATACTTTGTTTATAAAGATTAAAGATTACGATTTCGATCGATCGATCGAATCGGCTATACGTATAAAATACAAACGAAATAATTTTTAAATTTAATAAAACCTGGTAAAGAGATTGTTATTTTGCTGCCATAATTATTTTTGTCCGTGCCGTGGCAGGTCCGCGTTGGATGCGAGTAGCCATTCATTGCTGATTATAGGCCCTATAATTCATAATATTTTTTATTGTACTAGCCTTAGTGGAAAATGACTACACTAGAGACTGGCAGCATTGAGTTATGAGACCGCAGCGCCGCATCTATCGGACTTGTTTCGTGGCGTGGACTTTATGTCAGATCTTATTTTTTTAACCTCTATCGGTAGGTATATGTCAGATCGTACTCGAAAGCGTATATTTGAATACAAAAAAATCGTTGTCATATTGACTGCGGTAATTTTAAAATGACGTAATAAAATAGGGCCCACCCAAGAAATAATGACACTCTTCCCGAGGACGCGTTTTGTTATTGTCTACAATTAACAATGCGACAGTCTTTGTCGTTCCGTAACTCAAAAGGTATATTTACTATACCTATGCCATCAAAACTTTTGAAAACGGAATATTTACGATTCTGTCTATGGATGCCTGATTGCTAGACATGCGAAATATATTTCGATTCGAAAAAGCTTCGAAGAAAAAATATTATATGGTTATAATATAAAACAATGTTAATTTAAAAAATGATATGGTGTGACAAACGCAAATGGCAATTTGAAGGCTTACGCCGGGTTTCTGAAACGATGGTCAAAGTGTATGTCAACTAACATGGCTGTCAATGGAGGTTAAATTTTTTATGGTCAAATTTCACAGCTTTTCATTTATTTGCTATGTCAACTGACAGGATATAATTAAGTAATTTAACCACGCATCTAGCAACTCATTCGACACTTAAAAACAGTTTTGAAAGTTGATAAGTTAATTTTGCATTGATCAGCCTTTCAGAAACTAGTTAGTTCCTGAAATGGCTTGACCAATTTTCATGGGACTTTTACTGGCATGTAGCTGTTATAATAAGGAATAAATTGACTATAAAATAATCATCATCAAATGATACGTCCCTAAATCTAAGTTAAGGCGGGTAAGCCGCGGTCAACAGCTAGTATATTATTATAACACAAAGACAGAAAACTTGCGGATGCATCCAACATTTTCAGCTTTGGGAAAATAACTATATATAATTAAGAAAAAAAAATTGAATGCCTTTTAAAATCTTTGATACACGTCGTTTTAAATAATTATTTAATTATTTTAAAATAAATTTTATAAAAGCCTTTACTGTGGATACGAGTGACAAGCGATCAGCAGTGGACGGTCAGAGGCTGATGATGACGAAAGTTTACGAATTACAACACAGTGAAAGTTTTAGGTGACATGGTAATTACAATTCATTATAATTTGTAAGAAATTCCATATAAAAAGCCAGCATACAATTGTAAGGAAATTTTTACGAATGGTGAAATTGACTTTAATTTTAGTATTTCAGACGGGCGTCGGTTAATCTATATGCTAATGAACGTTTATAAATATCTAGCACTCGGTTTCTCTCGGCCCTTCTTATTATGTCTCGGACGACTTCTATGTTTAGATTGATGTACTTCCATTTCTTCCATATAGGTCTAATATTTCTTATTATTTAGTATATTGTATATTATATAATAATAATATTGAGTAAGTATAATATTTCTCACGCGACAAAAGAATATAGTAGTATATAGTTCTTTGAGGAGCTTGTGGCTAAATAATAACAGCTGCGCCGGTCGATCCATCAGGTTAAGCTGTGCTTGCCGGGGTTGGTCCGTGGGTGACCATATTTGTAGTGTAAAATTCATCTCAATGACTAAATTGAAAATAAATAATCTATGGAAAAATGTTGTGTCATTATATTTATAGATGTATCCTTTTACTCGAATCATTTTTCACATAAAATACCTGTTATTACTTCCGACTAACATTATTGTCATTTTGATACTTCAATAGATAATGGATCGTTGTTAAAAAACTCCTGAAACACGTATTTCTGGAATGTTCACTCACCTATTCAATAATGTTTGTATAAAGAGTGCCAAGTCACTGTATGATCAAGTGTAAAAAATACATTAGAGTGTTAAAAGCAAACGGTTCCCATTCTTCTAAAATCCTCTTGTATCCGGTCGTTCTTATCAAATAGACATCATGATTCCTACGGTGCTAAATAAGCTTTTGATAAAATGGCCTTTTTTTGTTATTTGTACTTTTTTGTATTATAATACAGTTACATTTTCGTTCCAATACAATGAAACCGAAAGGAAGGGTAATTAGAAATATATAAAAAAAATTGAGTCCATATCTAGGTATGCTTAAGATTATATTAAAAAAATCGGTTGTCTGTAAAGTGAACTGACGATAGTTAAACGTGACAACGTCATAAGAAAATACTGATGGGCCGATTGTGTCTCTTTGTCGCTCGTTCCGCGCTCTCGCTTGCACCTCAAGCGTTAAATGGAACGCGTCAGAGCGAGGTAACGCCGCATGAGTCATGTTTTTTTGTGCGTGCAGCCGGCTCTATCGAATTATAAGACGTCACGTCAGTATTATGTTCCACTGTAGTGACTTAAATTATTTTATCTGATTTTAATGAATAAACCACGTTCTAACAATTCTCATATATTTTATCCTGGAAATGAAAAATATGATTAAACATATCACTTATCTTTGCTAGTTTGTTACCTATAGGTAGTTGAGAACCTAAGTGTCAGGACAAACCTGGTACAGGTTTTATGAAATATCAAACTGTACTTGTGTTTTAGTAAATATGTTTAAATATGGCCGATGGGCCATTAAGGTTCAGGAGTCGAGGTCGCGTTTAAGTAGACGAAGTGTTGGTCGGCCATTAACCGGATGGGAAGACGATCTCCGTGCCGTGGCAGGTCCGTGTTGGATGCGAATAGCAAGGAATCGGTCGTCTTGGCGTTCATTGAGGGAGGTCTATGTTCAGCAGTGGACGAATAAAGGCTGATGATAATGATGATGAAATAAATTAATGAAAAATAAATAAATAAAAATCATTTTTAACGTTATCTAAAAGAAGTGAATAATATCTTTCGTGGTCGGGTTACATGACTATTAATGTTTTATTTCGCCCCAAGAAGGTTGTAGCAATGTTCTAGGGAGCTGTGTGTACTTGTTAATCCTTTTTATTTTTCAATTAAAACTTTCGTTTGTTTGGCACGTTTTTCTTTGAGTCCGATCTTTTACCCTATTTTTCACTGAGAGGTTTCGTTTAATTTAGAATAAGTTGACCTTTTTGTTTTTCTCGACGTTACTTTAGTGTTTTAAGCGGGGTTGTGTTTTACTTGTATTTTTTGCTTACGTTAATTTTTGTATTATTTTGATAAATTTCCCTTTTTTACATCCATTATATAAATATGAAAGATTGAGATAATTTTCATTTTGTAATTTGTAATTCTTACATATAGAATGTTATTGCTTATTATTAATTACTCACTACGTTCAGGTCTTATTAATTATAAGACATCTTTATTATGATACACGTATTTTACATTAATTAAAACATTAAAAAATTTCATGTTATGTTCAAAACTCCAGACGTAGCCTAATGTACGACTTGGTATTTCACGACATATTAATTGATCTCGATAAAAAAAATCAAATAATTCTTATTTATGATCTAAGCCACAGCAGAGGCCGACTTAGCAGCTTTAGTATAGGTAGACATAGTGCATACATAATGCAATTTCAGTGGTAGTGCCATGCTGCTTTACAGCCGAATAGAATACACGACTGGGGTAGTAGACCTATCTTACACATAATACCGGGGTAAAGTGACAGCGTTGTTGTGCGGTTTGGCCTGGCCCAACGGGAGAAGTAAGGAAAAGAAGAGAGAGCATCTGCGTAGCCAAATGGCTATGCAAATACGCACAAGCAAATGCTTGTGCGGATGTCTATGTGCGTAAGTAAACACCATAAGGTTCGACTGTTCGGTTGTCTCCTCATGAAAAAACCATCGACTAAACTGTCTCCACAGTTTCTTCATGCACTAATTAGAGCTGAATTTAGCGTTTTAATGACTTGGCTCAAATCCAGTTTACGTTTTAAAACTGTTTTGATGCGTTTTTTATAGCGCTATTGATTTATTAATTGATTTATCTAAAGTTTGGTGTTAGAATATAGTTAAATGGGATAATCGAGGACACGTATCTAACCACCTGGTTCATCGTATTTATATCACACAAGCTCTAACCGAGCGACGATAGTAGAGTGAGTATGAGCTAAGTATATAAATGAGAGGTCCAGCTTCGATCCTGACCGATGTGGTGCTTTGAAATAACTTTTTCTAAGCCACTAAATGCACCTAAACAGGAGACCATCGCTTGCTCAACGGTGAAAACATCGTGAGGAAATCGTGTCTGATTAAAAGTCTTTGAAGGTGTGTGATGTTCATCAACCCGCTTTGGGCCATCGCATCTTGGACTATGTTCTAATATACTCATTTCCTCATTTCAAGGAGTTTTTTGATTTGTTGATACTTTCCTTTTTTTTTAAATAAACCCGAAAATCGTTTTCCTGTCATTATCAGTACTCCGTCAGCAACATTATATATACAAACATTGTCGGGACAATTAGAAAACGAATTTGATGCAGTAGTTCTGTAGTTATATGCGAGCTATATTCTTTTAAAGTTTCATCAAAATCCTTTCAGTAGTTTTTGGGTGAAAGATTAACAAAAACTCATCCATAAATTCCTTTACATTATCATCAGCCACTACTGAACAACATTGTCTATTTTTATTATGATATTATACTTAAAAAGTACCTAAAACAATAAAAACAAGCCAAAAAATATTGTTTTGCTGAAGTCGATCAAACATTAGTTTACTAGTACAAAATGATAAGATTAATTAAATTCATAAAAATTGGGTAGATTAGTTAAAGAGCGACTTAGTTTTTATGATAATACGCAAATGCAAACACCCATTTTCGTAGACGCTATCATTATAGTCCGCATATAAATTTGAAAATTTATTGCGTCAGTAAATTTTTGATTAAGTAGGAAAACAGTTATAATATTTAATCCTGAGCAAATTTTATTATAAAATTGAAACTAACAATAAAATTTGCTCTGAAACGATGCGATTAAATTAGTTATGCTTTAATCAACGTAGAAGTTGAAGCTGCACTGCTTTTGTTTATGACTTGTTACACATTTACCCATATTTAAATTTTGCTTTCCTTTTGAACAATATTTTCAACATTCATGATTATTTTATATTCAATTATTGCACGGTAACAGTTTACTCTTATGGTGAAAATTTCCCTTAAACGTATAACCTTACATTCGAGGGGATAGGGGAAAGGGGGAGAATACATCTATATGATATATACAATGTATAATCTCTGGTTTCGTAGATGTCTATGGGCGAAATAGGCAAACGATCAGGCTTCGGCATATCGTTTGCCTATTTATGACACAAAAAGTATGTAAGTCGACCTCAATTATATGCAATTAATCAGGTAGAGTTCGGAGAGAGAGTCCGTTGAAAGATAACATCGTGAGGAAACCTGCATGCCTGATGAGATTGAAAGTCTTTAAGGGTTTGTAAAGTTCACTAATCCGTATTGGGCTAGCGCATCGGTGAACTATGGCCCATTACCCTCCTCGCCTGATTTCGAGGAGGAGACCCGTGCCTAGGTGCCTAGCAGTGGGACATGTAAGTCTTGATACTTTTAACCAGGTAGAGTATTATGGAACCATATTATAATTACGAAAGTGGTTAACGATTTATCATAACAATTCAACTAACCAGTGATTTGTGTGTAATTCCCATCGGCCAATCATCCATCAATGGCCATTTGTCGGCCAATCAGAGTAAAGATCCGGTGCAGCGTCGCAGCACAAATAGTGGAATTTGTTATATCGATATATCTTGCTATGTTCGATGACAAGATCGGACTACGATCTTTGTGTGGTTGCTAGATTAGTCTTAATTTGATGATACTGGGAATTGGCCGTCTTGCCATTTATTGAAGGAGTTATAAGAAAATGTTATTTCATATGTGTATGGACAGGAAAGTCTTGGGAAGTACTAAGAAATATATTGTTTTCTTAGTAATTAATTATTAAAATAACCACATGCCCTTTATTAGGAGCAGGCGGTATTTTAGGGCTTTCTGTAGTTTCATGGCAATGATCGTATCTTCTAGAATCCAGCCGATATAAGGAATCGAATAATGACGTAAGGGTTTTTTGGTACAATATATGCGGTGATGTATTTTTGAAATAAGCCAATCATAGACACTACAACGACATTATTGATTTTAAAAACTTACGTATTACAATACAATAGCCATAATTGTTAGTATATTTAATATTTATATGTAAAGAGCTTAAGTACTTTCGTATGTGTGTAAATGTATAAAAATGTACTTATGTTTAGCTTAACATGTAACAAAAGGGCCAGGTTATTTGTGGAAACAAAAATCAATACGTTTCATGGGTAAAGCAATCGACTGGCCGACCCACTCGCATAATTTACGTTCTAAATCTATTTTTTATTCTGTCCTATCGCTATCAAATATGAAATCTTTTCTCACATTCAGTAGATATTTGAAATAAGATAAATTACCCTCGATCACTGTTAAATCTATCAAAGTGATCGTGTTAAATTTGGCGCTTATGAATAATGTATGAAAACTTTCGGTTTGAGTGTATTTTTGTAAGGATATTTTATATGAAACGTTATTTCTGAACGTTTGATGTTTTTGTTACATATATTCATACATTAATTACCATGTGGGTCTCGCCAACTGTGACTATAAAATGGAAGAATGGTACATTTGACGACGTACTCCTTTGGATTATAAGACATTAGTGCTTCCTGTAAAATATAAATTTTAAGTTTTTTGACGTTTGACGTTTAAGAAAAGAACATCCTCATAATTAAGGCCGGGTATCTAAAGATATCACTTGGAATAAGATGAATCGACTGTCCGAATTAATTTTCCATTTCCTCGTCTATAAAGAAACAAACTTTATAAGTAAAAAAAGTAAAGCAGCAACCCATATTATATGTCCCACTGCTGGGCAAGGGTTCCTTCTCGAAATCACCGAGGCGCTGATCCAATGCGGGTTAGTGAACTTCACACACCTTCAAAGACTTAATCATATCAGGCATGCAGGTTTCCTCACGATGTTTTCCTTCACCGTTGAGCGAACGATGGTCTTTTGTTGAAAGTGCACTTAGAGATTAAAAAAAACCAATTTCAAGGCACCACAGGTGCAAAATCGAACCCGGAACCTCTCTCTAAAGAGTCCGAGCTAATATCTACTGGAGCATCGTCGCTATAAAACATTATTTGAGCATGAAAATTATTATTATTATTGTAAGCTTTTAATTAGCCTCATTCATCAACACGAAATCCTTCATCAGGCAACTTACATGAATATTTGTTATACACAAATGTGTTGATTACCGAGCACGCCGATCGCGAGCGACCTTTTCGTGGGCGTCTGGCTCTGCTTACACATGTCGGTGTATAATGCCCACCTCACCCATATTGCCTTTCCTGTACAAACACGGGGCGTATATCATAAATTCGTACGTATTATTCATCGGTTATAGAAACGTTAACACGTGGTTGATGATAAAATATACTGCTTTAAATTCGGTATTGGCCGATGGATGGTATGGTATCACTATATAGTTACTATTTTTTTAGTTGCTTGTATATCGGACAGTTATCTGATGTTAAAATAAAAAAAATACAACTAATGCCATTTTTTTCTTAAAATAAATATTTTTGCACGTCATATTATAATTTATTGAATTTTTTAAATAATAATTTCTTAAAATGATCTGTTTGTAGAAATTTAATAAAAGACGTGTGGCACTCGGGGACTGCCGCGGTAATGCTATTGCATAGCATTTTGTATCAACTTATGCAATTATAATTATTTATTTATTTTAATTATTAATGCAGTATTTCTTTTTCTTTGATATTAATTCAAGTTACACTTTTTGAGCGTGGTGACCGATAAGAAAACATTTTTTTTTCCTTTATTAAATAAATAAAAAAATATAAATATTTTAAACAATATTAACTAATATTGTTTAAAATATTTTTATTATTTTACAATACATGTGTTATATTTTATTGTTATTCGTGCGAGCTTCGTAGTGTCGTACAATACGTCTAGTTGCAAGCACACAAACACCGTGTCGAAGACTGCCGAAAAGAAACGACGTTAGACGATGCATGGCCTTCAAGCCACACCTCCGTGCCCGTCGGAGTGGGGAGCGTTAGGTTTTTTTTTCGTTACGGAATTTCTCGACTCGGTCCCCGCGCTCAAGGCCCGCGATAGAAGCTATGCAATAGCTTAATAAAAATCCAGTTTTTGTGAACCTACCGTATAGAGTTGTATTCATTTAAAATATGCTTAAGCTTATTAAATTTTAAGCTATTAAATCCTTTCGTCCCCTTTATAAAACTAAGTTAATAACCCAGATTGCTTATTCTAAAAACAAAAGTGGTAGCTAATTATTATGAAAGGCAAGCGTCGAGTACACCATTACGGCAATAAGGCAGTGAGGGCCGGATTGTTAATATAAAGGTTTTAGTTTTGTCTCATGATTGGAATTTCAATAGCGTCCCCTTATCAATGCGAAACAGCGACGTTTTGCGTTAAATAAACGATAAGTGGCACTTATCTAAACAGAACCTTCAAAGATAACATACTAGTTTTTGTTGTATAATGGAACTGGTAGTAAAGCGTAGGCTTTTGGTTACAATAAAGATGGTCTGTCATCATCATCATCATCACCATCAGCTTTTATCCATCCACTGCTGAACATAAAGTAAAGTATCAAACCTTTATGTCCCACTGTTGGGCACGGGCATCCTCCTCGAAATCAGGCGAGGAGGGTAATGGGCCAATAATTCAAAGACTTTCAATCTCATCAGGCATGCAGGTTTTCTCACGATGTTTTCCTTTACCGGTGAGCGAGCGATGGTCTCGTGTTTGGCGTGCACTTAGAAATTTAGAAAAACCCATTTCAAGGCACACACACTTGTCAGAATCGAACTCGGAACCTCTGGCATAAGAGGCCGAGTCCATCCACCACTGGACCATCGTCGCTACTGCTGAACATAGGCTTAACTTAAACAAATATCTACTACTATCCCCGTACCGCCCGACCGTATTGGATGAGATTGGCAAGGGATTGGTCATCTTGGCGTTCATTGAGGAGGCATATGGACGGATAAAAGCTGATGATCATAATATCCGCATTTAAGGATGATTGTGAACATAGAGTTGAAGGTAGCGTCGTATAAAATGTAAGTCACATACATTTCCTCAGTATAAACTGAAAACACTACGGATTAAGAAATACAAATTACTAGATCTAGCTATATTATAAAAGAGAATAACGTTTTATAAAATTAAAGCAACAATTTGCATCTTACATCTCCCCCGCTTTGAGCTCGAACCAAAATAACTCGCTAGACTAATTCGCTAAATGCAATAAGTAACTAGCGAATGATCCAACCAACTACAAACTCAACGTCAAATGTTTAGTGAAATTAACATTAGTGGTTCGTAATAATATAATGATGATGAAGAATAAGTTTGTACAAGTGGCAATGGGTTGGTCACACATAGGATAACGGATGGCCGATGGACCATTAAGATTCAAGAGGCCGCGTTTAGATAGATGAAGTGTTGGTCAGCCATAATTCAAAAACCAGGTGGGAAGTCAATCTCCAAGTAGTGGCCGGTATGTGTTGGATACGAATGGCAAAAGATCGTCTTGGCATTCATTGAGATAAACTTTCAGCAATGGAAAATAAAGGCTGATCATGATGATGAATATTTCACGTTACGATTAGGACATTTCTACGTTCGCAGACAAGACCTTTACACTTTGATTTTTACATTTACGTATTAATGTTTACAAAAACTAAATAATTATGTACACTGATGTAAAAGAGAAATAATTCTTGTAAGTTTGAATTTATTAGGTAACCTTCGAAACTACTCATCCGAGTAAAAAAAAACTAAGCAGTTGTTTTCATTAAACACACATTAAGCTATAAAAATAATCATCAACAGGGCGGGTATACCGCAAATCTAAGTTTATTCCGGCAAAGTTACTGGCAATACCTATAACTTATAATCATAACTTGACCCAACTTATTTCAATGAATATTCAAGGAAATTGAATATTAACTTACAAAGTTTGAAACAAAGAACCAGCGACAGGGCAGATAAGTTAATAAAATCACAAGAGCAGTATTTAAACAGGAATTTCTTTGTATCTGACCTGATTAAAGAGAAGTCAAAAGTTATGTCCAGACCGAAAAAGTTTGTATTGAGATAAAACAAAAAAAGTTAAATTGGGTTTATAAAATTCGTGTTAGCATTTGGAAGTGACAATGAAAAATTATGGAGATAATAAAGTTTTGTTTATGTAAATTTTCTCTAATCTCTTTGAGACAATATTTTATTTATAGGGCAACAAACATCCATGTTATAAATATCACTCGATCAATTTAGAAATAAAATAAATAACAGCAATCAGTAAGATTTCCACTAAGAGCTAAAATATTTAAAATAAAAGACAAAAATAAAACAATAGCGAATAATTATATAACTTAGCGTGAATTTATCGTGAATTATGCCGACTTTATCACTTATTATTTAGGTATATCAGTAAAACCCGTGTATATCTTGTAATATATAGAATATTGATATATAAAAATATATATTTGTGACGTATGGGTCGCGTCGCACTTTAAGTTTCCGTAGTAATCCATCAAAGTTGGCTAGTATTGTGAAGGTTCTAGAAAAGATCGAAAACATGTCAGTTGATTATAAATCGGCCATCTTTATAGATAATCTTGTATGAGGATATGATTATGTTATGTCTATAATCTAGGTTAATCGAACTTTAGTAGATTTTAGTAACGTATAGCTTGTATGCTTGACAAAGCTTTGGTTTCTCAAATAGTTTTTGTACTGAATATGTTTCAATCTACATTTTTAGTAAACTTCAATCGATCTCGAAACTAGAGAACTTAAAAGATGAATAAAAATTTGATATTCGTGAAATGTAGTTTCTATTTGTTTGTGAAATGCAGTTTTCTCGTGTTGAATGCTACGTTTTTCTGTTATCAACATACAAATATTGTCTGTGACAAAAAATGTACATAGTAAAATAAATTTTATAAATTTTAAGTTAAGTAATTTACTTTTTATATTCAATTCAAATTAATACCACCTTATTCGTTAAAGACATGCAATATATTACTACGATGATTATTAAGCACGATATTAAAAAAACCCAACAATCTAGATGTTTGTACTTAATTATGTATAGAAATGGTCTGGTTAAAGGTACACAGATTTCATAAACGATAACAGATTAACATAAAAATATGATTAAAGAATAAATATTTAATAAAAATTATCGCATAATTATATTCAGGTCGAATAATATTATATGAATAAAACATATCTCACAGTATTTGTTATATATTGGGACACGCACCGGCCAGACAGTTTCGCACGTACACACAGATCCGCGATTAACGTCAAGAACGCATTTAAAAGGGTACTAATTTTCAAGAAAATTTTCCAACAATTTATTAAATAAAAAAAGTTTTTACCCTAAAACTCTTAAGCTATAAGACCTGCGTGTCAAATTGTCAACCGGATAACACGTAAACAATAAGTATAACAAGATTAGAATCGTATCATAAAAAATAAAAGTAATGTTTTAGTTTTGTATAGTTTTGAATATACTCTCACATTTGAAGTAATTCATATAATATAAAATTTTAGAATCTCATCGGTCTAACTATAAAAATTACGGATATGTTAAACAGTTACTATAAATAAAGCTCATATCGAAAATTAACGTCAAAAAGATTTCCAGTCTTGTCATTAACTTACGGTACAATTTGTACAAATCCAACAAAAAAAAACTTCACTCAGTTCAAACGGTTTTCGTCAATAATTCAGAGATCGGGAAACGCGACCAGCCCTCACGGAGGGTTCCAAGCTACTGAATTGACGTGGAACTAAACGGTCGGACAAAACCTTCCCCCTACCCTTGCTTACAAAATGCACAAATTTGAATAAAAAAACCAAAGGAATGCGAACAGAACACGAACAAAAAATTGTTAACAAAAACAGGCAAGTGTGATTTCAACGTCGCCGATTTTTTATTACATTCCAGGAAGGTTACTTTGCCGGAAATTAAAGAATTTTGTACTTTATAGGGCACTTACTATTATTGCACGCAACTATGTGACAATCTATTTTTTATTAATTCTTTTATGACGATTATTACATGGCGGTTTGATGTTAATTTGAGTAAATTTATATTCTTGTTATTTGATGTTTGAGTGCGTAAGTGTCTAAAGTACACAGACACTTCTATTAAGTTTTGATTTTGATATTAGTGGAAAGTAATAGTGATAAAATGAATAAAGTTAGCATATTATATTAATAATGATTATAAAATATAGCTTAATCTCTATTTAATAATCCACAGTGTTCTTTAGATATATCTTAATAATAAACCATAATATAATAATAGTACTTAAGTTCATATCCTTATCAGCAATCTGCCTCGTCTCGTCAAAATCAGACACAAGAACAGAAGAACACAAAAACAGACAGACGAAAATTGGAATAAATAATATTTTGATATAATTATCGTGTAGATACTCGTATTAGGGATTGAGTAAATAAGGGTTATTTTAATATCACAAACAATACGGAGTGTATTAATATTAGATTTTCCGAATATATTTTGTAATTATCATAACTTATAATGATCTGGTATTGATGTACATTACGTTTAAGAACGGTTTTTAAATTTTTCAATATATTTAAAAATAGAATTCGATATGCATGTTTATGACCAACCGACAATTCCCCGTGCAAAGTCAAAGCAAACATTGGAAGTTTTCTTTGAATATTTGGTAAACTTGGCCTTTTCATGTTCTTACAGAGTGAATATTTTCTGTTGTTATGTAAAAAGTGACAGGACATGAATTGCAAATAACCGTGTACTGGAGGTAAACTGAATTTTTGTGATAAATGGAAAAATCATGTCACGTATGAAATTCAAAGCGTAGTCAAGAGCCGGAGATCGAATTTTGTCATTCATGTGTATATTATACGTATAAAGTTACCGAGAAATTACACCGTAATGCGAAACAAAGTTGATAGCGCTTTCCATCAATATATTGTAGTCTTAGAATAAAGTTCGTTTGAATACATTAGGGTATGAGTTTTCCACGGGATCTTTTGAACAACAGTAGAACATTAATGGTAGTGAAGGACGACTTCGAGAACCTTCCTTTGAAGTTATAGACTACTAGCTGTTGCACGCAGCTTCATCTGCGTCAACTAAGTTTTAATACGTGTCTCTAACTTTTTTTTAAATTCAATATAGCCTGGTGAACATACCAGGGATAGTGTAGCTTTCAAATCTCAGAGAAGAATTTTTCAAATCTCAAGGTCAGGTCTCAGGTCAAATAGTTTCGGAGCCTATTCAATTCAAACAAACAATCAAATCTTTCCTCTCTATAATATTAGAGATACTCGTTATTTGCTAAAGAAGAATATTTAAATAAAATAAATTTAATCTATTATGTAGGTTAAATTAAATTTTTTAATTGGAAAACCTTCTATTTCATTGACCTTATAACATTATGTACATCATCATTCTTTGTGAGATGGTTATTATCATAATCATCATCATGTCGCGTGGGGGGTGGTAGAAGCCCCCAGCGAGCACGATAGAAAGGGGGGTTCGGACAAGTCTCACCTTATCTCGAGCCAGGAACTTTCTTTAGCTGGCCCACGTTCCGACAGCGTATTGCGTAGGGGTAATAAGGGAGGAATCACTGGCCTGACTGGACTCCTGGCGATGGTAGGTTGGCTGCAGCTTGGGTCTTCACGCTGGGCGTTCGGTTCAGCCGGCCGGCTGTTAGGTCTTCTTTACTTGGATATTTAGTCTATCCGAATTGTGCTCCGCGAACTCCCAGCGGAATTCAATAAAATTAGACGAGGGTTAGCCTCGGCTTCCGCCAGCCACGAAGTCAGGACAAGAAAAGGCCAAGAGGTCGGTTAGAAGTGACAGCAAATCAAAAGGTCCCTAATCACAGCTTGTCTATCGTTCCATAAACAATATAGTTCTATAGTCAATTGTCAAACAGACTTTATAATTAATTAAGTTTTAATTTAGTTTATTTGTAATTTTGTTTAGAGATTAGATTAAATTATTATATTTATTATTATAAATTACAAGAGGTATTTTAATTTTATTTGAGAAAAAGGAAAGTAGAAACGGTTATTGAATTTTAGAGAGGTCGCTACTGAGCCAATAGAATATGTCAATAGTTGACACTAGTTAACGATAGATGGCGCTTATACCATTAGTAGGCTTAGATTAAACATAATATCTATTGCTGAATCTTGAATTTAAGCCTAAAATCATGTAACGAGCTAGCGCAACGTTACAATCATTATTAGTAAAGGCTATGATAATGATGATCCGTCCACTGCTGAACAAAGGCCTCCATCAATGAACGCCAAGACGACCGCTTGCCATTCGCAAATCGCATCTAACACTAACCGGACACTGCACGAAGATCGAATACTTTACAGCAACCATGGTCATGGGGGGACCATGGTTGCTGAAAAGTATCCGAAACGTCGGGCATATAAAAAACTTAATAAACCGCGATAACATCATTAAAAGTTGTTACATTGAAATTCGCGTAAACATAAGAAAACAATAAGATCATTGAAGTCTTGTTTATAAATACTGTAATAACACAGTAATTTTATCAAATCAAATAAGAGAAAAAAAAATCAGCTTTCTTTTTTTCGAGTAATGTTCAATAAAAGTCGGCCAACCCTCAGTTGCAAGCCTAAAATAGGCATGTAGCGTTGTGGTATTTTTGGCAGCTTTTTATTTACACCTGTCGTAAATTTTTCGGGCTCCAAATGAATTGAGGTCGCAGATATTGAGAATACGAACGACGGTACATTGGACTTTTTACCGTATAGGGTCGGTGTAACAGGAGAATAAGACTGTGTTTACCTGTAAAGAAAAAAAACAAAATTTAGTTAAGGGTGACTGAATTCTTTATATAAATTTAGTATTGCTGAAAAAAATGTAAGATTTTTCTTCGTCTAGGTTAGGAATATTTTTATATTGAAATAAATTTTATTGATTTTATGGCGATTAAAGTAAGATTTAATTTAAATTTTTACGGAATTTTGTATGGGAATGACACTAGCTTACGACATGTAATTTGACAGCTCGTGTCATTCCCATACAATAATTATTATATTCTATTCTATTCGTTCAGCGTTTGTGCCACTTGTCTAGGGGGGGTGATTATTAAACGGTCTCCAACCACCGATTGATGTCGACTATCTTATGAGGTGAAACTACCCTCTTTATTTTTTCTTAAGACAATTGAACATGGGAGGCCTATGTTCAGCAGTGAACGGATAAAGACTGAGGATGATGAGGATTATGAATTGAACATCACGTCCGAGAGAGAAAAACTTCACAGTCAAGACACCACGTGGCGGCAGCCGAGTCCACCGCGGTGGAATGTGTAGCATTGCTGGCGGCTCCTGCCGGGCCTACTGGGATCTTTACAGCAATTATGGTCACGGGAGGACGCAATAAAATCCTTAAAAGTTGTTACATAATGAGCGTTATTCGCATAAACATAACAAAACTATATTTAGAATATTCATTTATTATGGGCAACGATACTTCAAAAATCAAGACATTTTAGTTAAATCATAACAAACAAACAATCAAATTATAACTTACAACTTATTGGTTTTGATACATCACCAACAGTGGCGTAACTATACCGTTCGGGGCCCGTGGCAAATTCATCGGATGCTAGGAAAGACATATTTTTTTTTACTAAATGTGTAATGTTGGGAGTTGGAATTCTCCTCCGACCGGGGGCCCCTTTCAGCTGGGCTTTCAGGGGGCCCGTGGCATTTTGCCGACTTGCCACCCTGTAGTTATGTCACTGATCACCAATGTCGTATCGTTGATACCCAACGGGATTTTAATACGCAATGCTATCACACATCTACGTGACAATTACGCATATTTACGTTACGCATCAACGATACCCCTTGGGTGCATCACGTATAACGCAATTGCGCAACGCCAGTTCGCAACGCCCAGTTCTTTATCCACATTAATTTCCAGTCCAGTACTTAGACAATCGTCTGCTAATGTCTCTTTCATGACCTTTAAGACTTAAAAAGTGTTCTAGGTCATAGCTGTTAGAAGTATAAGGAAGACAAAGTTTGTAATGAAAGTTACATCGAATTAACAAAAATATAGCAATTTTTAATAAACTACATTTTTTATCGGCATTTCAGGCAGTTATAGTATAATCTTGTGGTTTATTGAGAGAGGCCTATGTTTTACAGGAGACGAATAAATGCTCACGCGGAAATTTTTGAAAATGTATCTATATTAAATTATACAACACACTTCTAAAGTATTTTTCATATATTTTTTAATAGTTGGATTTTCGAGAATGGTAAATGGCCAGTATCGCAAATAAACTTGATAAAGTTCAAATTGGACTAGTCTAAGAAAATAATTCATTCATGCCTCTCTTGAGATGTAAGCAAAGCTGTTTTTTTTTTTGCTTGTTTGATTTTTTTTTTGCTTAGCAATAAAGATTGTAACGTTAGTGTCACTTACCTACTTTTAAGTGAATAAATGTTTTAAGTGTGTTTTAAATAGCCTTTTTACATAATTAAATCGTCAAAAATGTAATACAAAGTAAATGTAGACGCCTCTTATCCAACGACATGTCATTAAGAAAGGTACGAGAACGACAGACATTAAGGCCCACTTCTCACAGCCCACGTGCAGACAAAAGTAATTTTACACGAAGTTATTACATCTCGCGACATTTAAATTTAGATCTAGCTAAATTGGTATTGTGCTTATTTAAAGTTGAGCATAAAATAAAATCGCTTATTGCTTCTATTTGCTTTGAATGGAACATGATTATTAATGATGTATTATCTGTATAATATAAATATAATGACATATTTTTGACAGCTGGCTGGTAGAGTGGTCAGGCTACTAGAGACTTAACGCAGCGGTCGCGGGATCGAATCTCGAAATCCCGCGCAGAAAAAAAAAAGATTTCAAATTTATATGTAGCTTTTAGTTGTAGGTAGTGTAGCTTTCCAACAGTGAAAGAATTTTTCAAATCGCTTAAGTAGTTTCGGAGCCTATTTAATACAAACAAACAATCAAATTTTTCCTCTTTATAATATTAGTATAGATATGTTTATATATTAATTTCTTTATTATTTCTATTCCTAGCACCCGTAACACAAGTTCTTACGAACTTACCACGGCACTAGGTTAACGTGGTGTGATTATTAGGTTATGGATGGATGGATTAATATTTTTAGAAAATGTCACTTATGCATGTATTAGTTTAGTGTCGGTTACATAAAAACAAAATTTGTTCCATGCCAAGTATCTAACACTCGTATTCAAGAATCGTACTTGGCTAAGAAATGAAACAACACTATGCAAATAACTCGTGTCAATTGTCGGGTTTACAGGCGTACAGTAGTGGATTTCACTTAAGTATTGTCTATGAATTGGTTTTAACGACCCTATGCGTTCGGGAGTACTGTGACACCACATGGAATTGTTTGTGAATATGTGTAAGCCTTCTTACTTTAAGTAGATTTTATAAGTATTAAATGAATATACGTATATGTGAATAATACATTTATACGGACACAAAGAAGACAAATAAAAAGCTTTTTCTAATTCCTAAGTAAAGGTCTGAGTAAAAACATGTGAAGTTGTTTACTTGGAAAGTTGTGAGCACGGAGTTTGTTTTGAGCAAATGGTTTTATTGAGAATGTAAAATAATCGTTACAGTAAGCCCGGATATAAGCTTAGATTAATTTGATTAAAGTATTTTCTGATAGCCAACTGTATTAAACCCTATAGTACCACTGCTGGGTACGTCGTTGCTGCACAGTGTATATTATCCGAAACACTGTCATATAGAAATCATAATAATCCGTGATAAGTTAAGTTAAGATCTGTAAAAGTTATTCCAATATAATCGACGTCAATTTGAGTTTTTTTTTTTCTCCTCTTTAACCAGAGCTCGGTATATTTCAAACATGATTTTTTTGTTTTGTTATTTAATGTTATTCATTTATGTTTTAGTAATGTGTGTGCATAATAAACAATATTCATTAATTCATAATTCGGCTCAGCGTCGACTAAAACTAACAAGCAAAAATTTCTTGTGTTAATAACTTTATGTACCAATTCACATTATTTTAAAAAGAGGTAAGATTTGTGATTTTTTGAAGTTGTAAGTCGATTATAAAAATCGTTGTAAGTTTTTCGTCGATTTTTATAATTCTTTTACTAGGCTACGTTATTTGTGAGTGACATACAATAATTTATGCCCGTACTCTCACAGGAATGTGAAGTACGCGGGTGGGAGCGCGAGGCGCTGTTAGTCATTTCAAAAAGTTCAAAAAGCATATTATTAAATATTAATGATTAAACTAGACTAGAACTAAATTTTATAAATATGTATTTACCTAATATGTGGGCTGATCTCACTCAGGATAGCAGATGGCCGATAGGCCAATAAGGTTTAGGAGTGGGGGCCGCGATTATATTATAAGCGAAGTGTTTGTTGGCCTTTAACTAGGTGAGAAGACGATCTGCGTGCAGTGACCTATCAGTGGGATGATATGACAACAGATCGGTCGTCTTGACGTTCATTTAAGGCTTATGTTCATCTGTGGATAGATAGAGGCTGATGATGATGGTGAGAACAAATTAAGAACAAAACATCTAAGCTGAGATCGATGACAGTAACATGAGAACTCATGTTTTTGTAAGGGCGTGTTTTTATACCAGTCGATATTCCGAAGGCGGTGCAGGAAGCGTTTGATTTTGATGAGCGTGAAAAAATATTTTTGAAACCTGTTCGACTTTTAACCGTACAAGTGTGGGAGCGGTATAAGAAGATCCTCACCCAAAAACTAATTAGCATAAGAGCACTTGAAAGAGTTTTCACTTAGCGTAGCATGGGAATCGATGATAATATTATATTTTTTCATTATCTCTTGTATTTTTTATCCGGTATTCAAATCCTACCAGGAAAAAAGTTTTCTGTGTTCCCGGATCATGGATGTATATTAGATACATATAATATAATATAGTAAAATTATATATCTACAATATCTAAATACATGTATAATATTAAAATATTAAATATATTTCCGTTGTCTGGTATCCGTAATACAAGTTATTTAAGAACTTACCATGGGACTAGATTGACGTGGTGTAAAACCGTCCATAGAGAAAAAAATAAATTAAAATAGGTTAGCCCGCTGTAGGCCCTAAAGATGGAGATTACATATTAACGAGATCAAATAGAAATCTGATCGACAGTATATTTTTTGTAACAATCATTTCAATTTCTCTTAATTACACATTACCGGTAAAATCCTATCTTTTTCTCAACATGAAACGCCGTAAATATAAGTTATTAAGTAACTCAAGTATTCGAAGAATGTTGAAGGTGATAAAAAAGGACTTTTGGGTCCCTAATCCTTATCAGAGTTTATGGAAAGCAGACGTCTGTAGGGCCACTTAAATGAGTCTCGGATAACGGGAGAATAGAGCCCGCTTTAAGAGGATTCCGTACAACCCTTTTGACCCATTACCAATCTTAAACGATTAAAGTTTTTAGGTTCATCGCACACTCACATCTACAGAATGGCTATACTAATAAATATTTGAACACTTTCTTTACCTAGTGTTGTGAGTTTAAGAACTTTACCTAGTGTTACTGGTAAGTAAGGTAATATACATGTATTTTTTATGTCGTCGTGTTGGCAACCGAACAGCCAAGCGTTATGATGCACGCACAACTATAGGTAATGGCTATGCAGAAGCGTTTCTCTACTTTTCCCTCCTTTCCCTACCTAGTAGAGCAAGAAATTTCATTCCAAATTACTGTTTAAGTTCATGCAAGACACTTGATATTCATTTTGATATATTCCTTAAGATTGACCAGCGAGCTTTGCTTTTAGCGTCCATTCATCAGTGGTTCATCCAAATCGTTAAAATATAACGTAATTTTCAATAGATAGTGGAGAATCTCCAACCAATAATATAATATTTCCGCGTTAGTTAATAGATACTTATTTAAAGGTGGATTGATAGGTACAAATAATTAATAATCATGATGTAATATTAAATAAAATAATAAATTTTTTTAACATACTTTTTACAAACAAAATATCGACTTTCGAAGGTACTATATAAGTAAGATCTTAAGTAGATTTTCTATTTTCCTAAACATAGGTAAAGTCTATTAACAGTATCAAAAGTTAACTGAACCATGATTCAACGAACGGTTAAAAACACAAAAAGGTTAAATGTTACGGATGGCCCAAAAACCGATACAATGTAAAGAATTTTAATTCTAACAAGAAAAGTGTTCGTATTAACACAATTTCACGCCTCGTATAATTTATATTTCCTTTTTAATACAACGTAAAAAAGTTTTTATCCAACCGTCTAGAATGTCATAGAAAAATTCTAATAACGTTCATGGAATAGTCGTTAATTTGGAGTTAGCTTGGTTGTACCTACTAAATATGTTTTACAACAAAAAGAGGTTCCTAGTCTCGACAAAATTAATTACATCATGACAATCATTATAATTATTAACGAATATTGAGATGATATTATATTTCCCTTGGAGCGACGATGGTCCAGTGGTGGATGGACTCGGCCTCCTATGCGAGATGTTCCGGGTTCGATCCTGACCCCCCCCCCCCGTGTGTGCCTTGAAATAGGTTTTTCTAAATTTCTAAGTGCACCTAAACACGAGACCATCGCTCGCTCACCTTCGAAGGGAGACATCGAGAGGAAACCTGCATGCCTGATGAGATTGAAAGTCTTTGAAGGCAAGTGAAGTTCACCAATCCGCACTGGGCCAGCGTGGTGAACTATGGCCTGCATGCCTGATGAGATTGAAAGTCTTTGAAGGCGAGTGAAGTTCACCAACCCGCACTGGGCCAGCGTGGTGAACTATGGCCCATTACCCTCCTCGCCTGATTTCGAGGAAGAGACCCGTGCCCAGCAGTGGGACATAAAGGGTTGATACTACAATTAAATAGGTGGAAAGACCCCACTCGAATCGTCTCTATCCGTTTAATTTAGAGCGTCATCTGAATTAGCAGACTGTGGCCTAAAGCTGAGATAGCGCTGGATGTATCAATGTACCTATTCTCCGCTAACTGATAGTTAAAATATTTAATTTTCTGCTTAATAAATATATTCTCTCGTAAATAGATTAAAGACACTAGTATGTAAAACTTTCTAGTCAAGCGCATTTTACTTTTTGATATCTCGATTGAATCGGATAATAATAAAATTTACTTTTTATTACTCACTGCTTGACTAATAACTCAAAGTTGAATCCTTTTCATCAGAAGTTGTGTGATTGTCAAAACGAAGATTGTTTCAAAGAAATGTTCATTTGAGTTCTTACTCAAAAGTTAATTTGACTTTATTATTGTTAGTTTTTTTCTTGGATCTTTGGAAACATTTTCACTTTAGATAATATTGTAAAGGCGTTAGAAATATTTCATTTTTTATATAATTTAATAATGTTTTCTTGATGTTTTCGTAAAGGTCTCCTGATAACAGATCTATGCAGTGATGGTAACTTATCATATCGTCGTAGTTACTTGTTTGATAATTAAGAAAAAGAATCACACTAGCGTATTCAGCAAAGAGAAAAACCAACCAATGTAAATATGTAATACATTATTGCCATAATAAAAAATAAAAAAATAATTAATTACGACTGTGACAGCTCCGAGAAGTGAAATATTTATTTGAAACGTTAATTCTAAATTATAGCCACACCGGCGCGGTAACAGGTGTGGCCAGCGACAATATTGTTGTAAATTACGCACAACTTAATTAAAACCTCGTTTACATTAATAAACTTGCATTATCTTATGACAACACTGAAATACAACCTCAAATTGATGCACGATTTTGTAGTACTTTGTAATATTTAGTGTTACAACGCGAAAATACAAACAATATTTTCGATTGGAATTTATTCGAGCAAGATCATCATAGTAAATTATAAAGTTGATTACATTTTTTTATTTATTTACTAGCAGTCGCTCTCAACTTCGCCTGCGTTAAAGTGTAATTTACAACCATATCCGGATTTATGATTATTATTTTTATAGTCTGGATTACTCCTTATAACATCAGCTCAGGTCCAGCCGTTTCAGAGACGACAAAAATTTAAAATATATAGCGTGTGACACTTACGTCATAGGAGGCAAACCCTACACTAGTGCATAGCTTGGGGGTCGCTACTAGTGCGGGACACGAGAGTAGAGAGTCAGTTTTTTTTTTTTTCGTTTGGCAACTAAGAGTAATTTTATGTTTTGTGATTTTCTTCTTGATGTACAATTGTTAATAAACCTGATAAAAGTTATTCTTTATGTTCTTCGATCCTAAATAAAATAGTACACAGTAGGTACTGTAAATTTAATTTCTTGATAACTCTACTTTTAAAAGCATTTCGTGAAAAGTACCTAATATGATATTACAACATTATTTATTTCATACCAGCTGTTACCCCTTTAGCTTTGCTGTCGTTAAAGAAAATTTACAGATGTATTCCGACAGAAGGTCTTTTTCATTGAAGAGGGGGCAAACAGATAGTTGATTCACCTGGTGGTACGTGAAAGCAACATACATACCATCCACTGCATCAGAGGATTAGCAGGTGCGATGTTGATTATACACATGGTGTTTATTTTCATATCACTTTCTAATACTAGCATCATTAACACAATACCATTAACGTTGTGTAATAAGGCTATTTAACTTTTATTTATTTATTGGTAATATATTTTTTATATTTTATTAATAAAACATCCGTATATTAAAATGAATTAATAATGTTACAATAAAACAACATTTTGCGGATTTGATCGCGGTTTAATATGATTTTTACGTACCCGACATTTGGGTTAATTTGCAGCAACCATGACCACGGGAGATATGAAGAATCTGGCCTTACCGGGGCCGGCCTGTCGCTTAGGTGATCCTGTTGCATGCGGATCTGGAATCCTTACAAAGCGGCTGAAAGCGCTCGCACTAGTTGCAGTGCACGTAGGCCAGTGTGCCTACCCGAGGCCCTGGTATGGTGCGAAAACATTTCTTCCACTTCCATTGCGACATAAAAAAAAAATAGAGGACTGTCCTCTATTTTTTATGAACATGGATCATCCATCCCAACTATCATAAACTGCAATAAAATCGATAAAAAGCCATTTCATTATAATGAGTAAAACTCTGGTAAGCATAATAACAATTTTGTATAATAATACAATAAGTACAATAAGTAATAAAACTGTTTCACAATCTTCAGTTAAGTTCCCAATAGGCTATCAGCAACATATTTGACAAATAGAGTATGGAGTATCTGTCAAATATGTTGCCGATATTGGGAACTTAACTGGAGATTGTGAAACAGGCCCTAAAATTGATAATATCTTCGAATAAAAAACTCCCTTAAACGAAAGACTTTTATTAACACTTGTAACTGGTTTCCAAAAGCCAAAGAAAATCATCAATTACACATCTCCGTGTGAAAAAAGACAATTTATAGCTTTTTCTTTTGTCTTTTCACAATGTGTAAGACAGATGAATGGAAAACGGGTCACAATGCATAGCGGGCCTTCCGTCAGTGGACCGATACACTTTGATGAAGATAAGGACAGTTACAATGTATGCGGTTTAAATACTGGAAAGATTATTAAAATGGATAACTGATATAGCTATGGATATGAAATCTTTAAATAATGAACTAAGTATAAAGTAAGGATATTGAAAACGGAAATATTATGGATAGTTCATGAGAATTCCTAATCAAAGCTCTAGATTACAACCCAGTGTTTATTAATATCACACACTCTGAATATGGCAGACTTTTTTTGATACAGCAGGGGAATGCATTATCTCCTAGGGCTCTAGACCTATGTAAGAGAGGCAGCCCTGTCATGTTTTCCTTCGCTTCTACTGGGAACGTGACAATTTCTGACAAAGGAGTCACAGCCAAGCATCGCGGTGATGACGCTCGACAAAGACAAGTCCCCTCCGATGACAGACGTCAGATCATGACGCCGCGCCGCCCATCTTGGGCACACCTCGAGGGTGTGCTGGGCAGAGTCCACCGCTGCGCCACAGTCGTGACATCCAGTCGTCGGCTCCTTTTGGGAATAATCTAACATACAGTATACTACATACTACTCATAATCTTGCCTATCTATAGTATACAAGTAGAGTATTATATACAATTGTCTCAAGGTTGGCAGTTCACGGTCGATTCACTCGTATTAATAGCAATGAAGATTTATTGATAAGCACGCATAGTTGACCATTTATCATAAGAAAAATCTTTTTTATCCGACGGTGGTGAGGCAGAGATCCGCCACAGGTACAAACCCGACGCCATGAAGCCGTGGAAGTCACACTCCACGGCTGGCGGGGGACAACCCCCCACTTACAATATCACTGGGTAATACCAACCGGCTCACCCCACATCCGACGAAGCATTAGGGCCATTAGCATAGATCCATCCGAAAAAAAAGGAAAATCATACATTTATCTACATTGACCCTTTACCAAAGAGGTTTATACATTTACGTTGATCACATGTTATGAGCAAAATTCAAAATAGTTCATCATCATCATCATCCTTCATCAGTCCATAATATTTGCCAGTATTTAAATAAAATAGTATATCACCGGTTGCCTCATTCGGCGATACATTTCCACGTTGCCAGACTGCAGTTTATTATGGTGTTACCAACTTTAGGAGCTATTAAATTGTCATTAGCGCGCCATTTGGTCGTTATCAAAGCACCTGCTACAATTCTGTACATAATATTAAACTCTGACATGTGAATAAAAGTGATAATAATAATAATAATAATATCTCGCGTCTGATGGGTAGCATAGACCGAGAGACGGTGGTCCAGTGAATAATGGGATCGGCCTCTTATGCGAGAGGTTCCGGGTTGTGTGCCTTGAAATGGGTTTTTCTAAGTTTCTAAATGCACACCAAACACGAGACCATCGCTCGCTCACCGGTGAAGGAAAACATCGTGAGGAAACATGCATGCCTGATGAGATTAAAGTCTTTGAAGGTATGTGAAGTTCACCAACACGAATTGGGTTAGCGCGTCGGTGAACTATGGCCCACTACCCTCCTCGACTGCTTTCGAGGAGGAGACCCAAGCCCAGCAGTAGGACATATGAGTGTTGATACTTTACTTTACGTTCGATAGCGAAATGTGTGGTCTTGCGGCTTTCCTCCCGAATTTCACAGTAAAACAACACGTGGTGGCAGCCGACGCTATCGCGGTGGAAAAGATGTATTGCTGGCGCATACTGCCGTGCCTTCACTTCTGTAAAACCACCTGGTGGGGTTAGTCCGCCTAAGGTCATATTTCATCTGACTGTGGTGCGGCATGTACCCGCCACAGGAAAAAATCCGTGGAAGTCACAATCGGTCGTTGGCAGGGGCAACCCCCCAATCATCTTCATCTAATGATGAAGCCAACCGGCTCGCCTCACGTCCGATGAAGCATTAAGGCCACAAGGGCTATTAGCATAGCTCCAACCGAAAAAAAAAGTTGACTGACAAAAACTGACTAAATAACATCAGTTACCATTATGTTTGTTACAGAAAATAATTACTGAAATTGTGACCAGTGTTACACCTGTATTCAAGAAGCCTACTTGTCTAAGTAATGAAATAATACTATGCAAAGAACGCGTCTATCTATGCGCGGTTCAATAGTCGGATTTAATATGGGTTTGACAGTCGCATAGTAACGGATTTAATTTATCTAGTCTATTAATTAATTTGAATGTCCTGATGCGTTCGGGAGTACTGCGACACCACAAATTATTGTTCGCGAATACGGGTGTAAGAGTCATTGGCCAAAAACTGTAAGCAGTGCGAATCTTATCTTATACCTTTAAACGAGCAATTCTTGTATATATATATATAGAATCGGGATCTCGGAAACGGCTCCAACGATTTTCATGAAATTTTGTATACATGTGTTAAAAACGGCGATAAATCGATCTAGCTAGGATACATTTTTAGAAAACTTTTTTTTATTCGTGTTTTGAGGCATCGATAAAATATGATTAGAATACGGTACGGTAGCTTAGTGGTGAAATTAGACAGTTAAGTTCGAACGAGCCTGGTTCTCCAGTCCCAATTTTTTTTTCCTTTTTTTTAAGATAATTTTTTTGGAAGAAAAATTTTATCGTATTTTATCACTTAGGGTACCGAGCAAATGCTCGGTCTGTATCTGTCAGGTACTGTATGTATGAATTACGCTTCCTTTGATATTTCTCATTGTTTTGTAGCGGGAAACGTTTTCAATATCACAATGGTTTCCTATAAAGTATACTATGAAAAAAAAAAATGCTATCGCTCAGAATAGCCGAATATTGGCAGTTTAGCGAACAATGGAGTACAATCATTCATCTAGTTCCGAAGCTCTGACCCACGAGGACATCGCTTTACACCGCTCCACTTCGCTACATTTGCGCTGAAACTGTTGTTTATTTTATCCTTTAGCGTAAAACGTGTTGGATAAGAACTATTGAAAAATAACTTAAGAAAGGGTTTTGATAATTCACTAGCTGTTGCCCGCAGCTTGACCTGCGTTAACTAAGATAAGATTTACAACGGCATCTTTATATATGTCAAAGTCAAAGTCAAAAATTTTATTCAAAATAGTACTATCCAAGTATCTTTTTGAAGGTCAATTGAGTCTACCACCGGTTCCAAATGTATAGCTCGACAAATGGGCTATATAACATTTTTGATGATGCAGTGGAAATCATTTTTGGACCATACCAGGGCCTTGGGTAGGCGGGCTGGCGTGTGTGGGGACTCGTAGTGGTTGCACTGCCCCACTAAAACCGCTGCGTGGGCCTTCAGCCGCTATTTAAGGGACCCGGATCTGAAGGCAACGGGAAACCCTCAGCGGCAGACTGGTCCCGGCAAGGCCACAACCAATAGTTGCCGAAATTAAAGCGTTCAAACAAATTAAAAGATTAAATCAAAAGGAAGCCCACATTTTTTCAAACTGTGTAGACGTGCCATCTAATAGAAAGTGGTCAGAGGCACCTACGAACATAGTCGAGTTCACTCGGCACCAAGGAAGCTCATTCAATCTTAGCCTATCCCTGAAGTGTGTTAAAAAAGTTAAAAATCAGGATAGTGGTCCCCAGTACTCAGCAGACGGGATCACATCGCCTAGAGCATACGGTACGAAATGAAACGGACTCCTGTAATAGTTTTAAAAGCTTTAAATTACTATGACTGTTAGCACTACTCGAAAACGACTTGAAACTCAACGATTCGAGTCGCTATTACTCAGACTACTTAAAAGTAACTTGAATCGATTCAACCATTTTGAAATGACAAGTAAAACAATAGCTTTCAAATTGATGGGAATATCGATGTAGCCGACTTGTAGCGTGACCACAATATGCAGACCATACTTATTCGTAAATCGAATTCTCATTAAATCGCGTTCATAAATTTTACCTTCATGATAATATATTTTAATTTTTATGAAACATTAATTCACTTACGTATGCTTGGTATTATTATTGTTATATTTAATATTACAAATGTGAATGTAAGTTTGTTACGCTTAATGCGAAAACTACCTAATCGATCACCATGAAACATAATATATATACTTTTGGAGGTAATAGAAATAATACAATATGTACCGACTAAAAGAAAGTTTCCATGCTGTGGGCAAAACCTCAAAACTTCTTAGTCAGTACGTCATTCAAAACTACCTTATGATAAATCAACCTTTTATTTATTTCTTCCTATCTGCGCTGAAAGTACTAACCGAGTCTTGCCGAATCGGTAACATTAACATTGCTTCAATTAAGATTTTAGTATTCTAAAAATGCCTTCATAAGTCCTTCTAAAAGAACACCGGTTCCAATCAAGAATGATCCATGAGGATATTAAAATTAAAATTTATCCTAATTTCAATAGAGAAGATGACTAGCTAAGAGCCATTACTACCTGCTACTTTAATTTTTCTTTTTTCTTGATATTCATACGATATAGACATAAAAATATTGTACTTAAAATATATTTAATGAATATTTTTAATAATGGGACCCAAGCAGGTAGCAGTTAGTAATGGCCCTTAGCTAGTCATCTTCTGATTTTCTAGTTATTTCTTAATAACTGTTTCTCTCGCATTATATAATTGCTAGGAATATCGTTTTTTTGTTTCTATTTTATTGTTATTGGTAATTATGTATAACAAAATAAATTACTATACAAATAATATTAGAGTTTACTAAATTATTCTTTAAAAAATACATTCCATTGAGTTCATCTTAAAATGTATAAATGGGGTAGGAACGATTAATTATAACTTATTAAGAAGGGATTCACTCTGCTTGTATAATTGCCTGACATTAAAAGTGTTAAGACAAGAGTACATAATATTTTCAACTTCTGGCTCCATACTGTTCTTTCAATATTTCGTGACCTCGTATTATAATAAATTCAAATCTTACAAATTGTAATATAAAAAATTTAATGATAATCTTAGCTTACAAAATTTTCTTGAGATATTTCCAAAGGGAGAAGCGAACACTCTACTAGATTTAATTAAGGGCTCTTTCAGAATATCCGTTATCAGGAATAATTTGACTGTTTTCGTCGCCTCTGGAGGAAAACCCAAAAATTGAGAGCTATTAAAATCGTTTTAATTAAAACGACAGTCGACAATCGACAACAATTCAATAATCGTACGGTATATTTAATTTTAATTCAAATCGAACGTATTAATTTGTCTATTAAACGGGTGTCTAATAATTTTCCAGTTTGGTAATTTGAAACAATAAATACTTCTTTAAATCTAAATAGCTAAATTCTGCTAGCATTAATTTTAATTTTAAAATTGACCGAGAGGTACTGTATTAATATTATATTAATTATGAATGAATGTTGCGAGATAGTGACGAAGAGATATGTACGACAAATAAGAATTTCTAGAATCATAATTGATAAACTTAACAGTTTTCAGTATTTTAGCTCTTGATTTATATTATAATCACGAGCTTTCTATGTGAACTTATTTGGCAGAAGTACCACCTGTTACTGGCCGCCCATTGAAAATATAACATAAAAAAACAAGTTTGCCTTTAGCACGGCGCAGTCTTCTTCCCACCGCTATATTAAAAGCACCATTATCAAGCTACTAGTCATTTTTAGTATTTCTTTAAAAGCGTGTTTTGAAACGTTTTGACTATTTAATGGTGTAACTTGTTGCAGTTGCCACTTATTTTTCTACTCTTTCCTACTCGCCTTTTTCTGCAATATGCCTTATCTATATCTTTTATAAACAAGACACAAATCTCAATTTCAAACGAAAGGGATAAAATTCCTATTCTATACTGCACGTGCTAGAGACATTACAACACATTTTAATGGAGCATGAATTTTTTTTAACATTTCTTCAGCATTTAAGTGATATAAATGGAAGCAATATAAAAGTACTCGAGAAAGCTTCTACACCACGACCTGTTTAATTAATGATAGCGAATTGAATTCCAACTACCAACTAATCTGTTGTATCTGTTTTGCAACGCTAAGCGGCGATGGTCCAGTGGCTTCGGTCTCTTTAGCGAGAGGGTTCGGGTTCGATCCGACCCCTAGTGGTGCTTCGAAATGGCTTTTTCTAAATTTTTTAGTGCACTCTAAAACACGAGACCATCGTTCGTATAGCGGTGAAGAAAGCGTGAGGAAACCTGCATGCCTGATGAGATTCAAAGTCTTTTAAGGTGTGTGAAGTACACCAACTCGCATTGGGCCATTGCAACGCATCGATGAACCATTGTCAAATACCCTCCTCGCCTAATTTAGAGGAGGGGACGAATCTCCTCCTCGAAACCAGCAGTGGGATATACATAAAAAATATAATATATACGTAAAGTGCATGTATATATATACATAAAAAGTCACTAAAATTTTCTGTGCTCATAGTATCAAAACAATTACAAGCTCGAATATACAAAATGTTTGCCTTACATAAGAATGTTGAAATTGAGTTCGCAAATATTTTAAGAATATACAGGATGAAAAGGGTAAATTTACTGTAAGCTTGTTCCCTTTTCATAAGCTGGAAGAGATAGGACTCTAGTAAAACGTTTAAATATAAGTTTGCGTTCATTTTATTTCGTTCTTCCTAGTTTGCTTACGTTTAAAATATGATACTGAACATAGGCCTTCTTCAAATGAAACCAAGACGACCGATCCCTTGCTACTCGCATCCAACATGGACAGGCCACTGCATGGAGATCGTCTTCTCACATGGTTAACGACCAACACTTCGTCTACCTAAACGCCACATATTTGTCCATCAAATATATTTATAACTATATTATAATTTTATTGACACCATGCACTCCACGCTATTTTTTTCTTATTATATATAGTGTTACATACACGATTATTAAACTATATTTATAAAAAAATACAATATTCTTCATTAAAATTTATTTTCTATTTTTAAGGTTGGTTTTTTTTTAATTTATTAAATTTCAAATTCAAAAAAAAATAATAATCCAGGAAAAAAAATATTCTCAAAATTTTTAAACACGTGCCAAAATCATTTCTTCAATCCTGATTAGGATACCATAAGAATCTTATCAAATTAATGTATTTTCATCACCGGTCCTCGATAAGTCTACGTAGATTATATAACATTTTCACTGTTTAAAGTAAAAATATAAAAATATATTTGTAGTTTAAAGTCACAGGCGGTACCTAGTAGTAAAATTATTTATTGTCCATTAATCAAAAACCTTATATAAACAATTCACATCGAGCGAGGACATTGTAATTTGAAACAATCAACAGACTCACCGCTATCTTGTTACATATAGACAATATGTTATGACTAAAATAAAATACGCACGCATATAAACATTTCATAAAAATATTATATATGGTAAAAGAAACATTTTAAAAACTTCACGTGTGCAAATCCTGAGAAGAGTAGGTATTTAGAATCATGCATAATATCTGTTTCTTAAAAATATTATTCTAAAAAGAGAAAAATATTAAAAACTTCACGTATCCAAATCCTACCAAGAGTAAGTATTTAGAACGATACATATCTGCCTTAATTTTGAAATTTATCTTCGTTAATTAGTAGAAATAAATAACTATTAGAGATCTGTTACAAAATATCGCCCCATATTCCAACTCAATGTCATAATGCATTATGAGTCAGACCAGTCATGACAAATTGGTTCGCCCTAATTAGCGTAGCGTAGCGTAGTATCCAAACATTATATGCGTCAAAAATTTAATAAAAATTAAAACAAACCCTCGACAAGTTAAATAAAAGCATCGAATAAATTAAATTGAAAACCCAGTTCACTTATTCAATAGTAGAGTGCTACAATTTTTAGAGCGTAGCAAAATCGTTGTATCGACAAATGGTTTTTCTGTTTTCGAAAACAACTTATTTTTATCTTGTACAAAAATCCAGCGTAGGTATTTAAAAATTAACAAGTTTATCGTATGTAAAACGTAAAAGATAAGATTAACATGCAATTAAATGTTGTAAAAGTAATTAATTAATACGTGAAGGAATGTTAATAGACCCCCTAGGCAGAATGAGGCTCTTCTTACAGAAGCTACTCGAACACAAGAAGCATAGATTTCTAGTCTTAAGTTTATGCGAAAACTTCTCTTATAAAATTCTATATAAAGTCGTCTAAAATATACTAATCTATGTACTATGTATATTATTACAATAACTTTTTTGAGATATTTTTACAGTTCTAACTTTATCACGGATTAAGCGAATTGAGTAAGTCTCGCAGTGGATAAAGGCTGATGATGATGATGAAGAAATTTATACCTGTCTCACGTATGAATACAGGTGGGACTGACTAGCCGTCGAGGTGCCCTGTTGCTGACAGATCCGGGCACCTCACTAAAGGCGGCATTGGTGCCACACGCCGCGTTTTAGTGGGTAGAGCTGCGTCCACTTACCAGCTTTCAGGCGCAGTGAGTCCCACATACCCGCCTGGAGAGACCCTCTCCCCAGCGAGATGACTCAGTGCATTTCCCGGCGTAAAGGGAAAAAAAGGGGTTAATCCTTTAAAGTATGTAGATAACTCTCAACTTTCTTTTACGTGTACTTTATTAATAAATTTTTATCTAAGAAGGAATGCAACAAGAATGTACACTTAAATTGTTGAGTCTAGTGCTTAGTAATTAAGTTGTAGGGTTACCCGGTGTGTAATTAGAAATGCAAGGAAATAAAAGATAAGGTGAGTTCCCAGTGCAACAAAATAAGGCGGAAGATTTCAACGATTGTCCTTACCTTGAATGGGCTTAAGTTTCTATATTCTCACGAGAAAACGCCATCGCTTCCCGGAAACCTGTGCATAATGTTAATACTGCTTCCATTAGACACCATGATGTATGCGATTTATTTATGGATATTATATAAATGGCGTTCTTAACTCTCGATATTTTTCAATCCTGTTCTAATGCCTTGTTCACGACTTAATCTAAAATCAATCGTTGTTAAAATCATAATTACTGTAAACTATTCTGGTTGGTTTTAATTACTATGAAATCAAAGAAAGGAAATAAACACGAAGAAAGTTTTTCATTAAAAAATAACACTAATTTCAAAAGGTATTTATTAAAGGTAATATTTTCAGTCATTGGACATTTCGCAGCGGTCGGCACTAAATAACGCTCTAGATTCTCGCACAATTTCCTGCGTCACCTAAAATATTTGCTGTCACCCCCCAAGGATTTCTTTAAAAGCCTTCTTCATAATGTAATTCGCAATGGTCTTTTGTTTGTTGCACCCTACAAAGCTAATTGAGGAAAATCTTTATATTTTCACTTTGATAGGACACCTTAAGATTAATAAGATATCCAGATATATTTCTTTTGTCTCCTGTTGTAAAAAATATTAAACCTTGGATAAGGCATCGAATAAAAGCTAATAAACTTATTTACATCATTCTTCTGTACCTACCTGTTTGTGACCTGTTTTGATGTAATCCTTTGTGTGGTGGTAGTGGTGGTGAGGTGAATTCAAGAATGGTTTAGATTCACAATTCAGTCCACTACAACTAAAAGTTTTTACGAGACAACGATTATGGGGTTCGTTAGTATACATAATATAATAAAGTCAACATTTTCGCTGTGCTCCTTTTTTGTTTTATAGTTAACAGTGTCAATATTTCGCCTTTGTATAACAAAAATCGATAGCTGTTAGATGTGAAAAATCTAATTTAACCCTTTAGATTTTTTACGCTTCTGATTTTCGGATTGCTACTTACCATACTCTTAACTCTATTAAAACATTTTGGATGCTTATCAGCAAGCATGAATAATTAATATTATTAGAAACACAGTATTGAGACTGATTAGGAACAAAATTAGCATGTACTAAGGTATTCGTGGTAGTATAATAAAGTAAGTACCTGGTTGACCGAGCATTTGCTCGGTACCCTAAGTGATAAAATACGATAAAATTTTTCTTTAAAAAAAATGATCTTAATTAAAAAAAACTAAAAACACGCTTTTTATAGAAACCCAAACTAAAAAATAGAAAATAAATTTTAATAAATTTAAATTAAGAATAGTGTTAAAAATTTCAATAACTATAAATTTATAATAGTGTAAATAAAAAAAAAATATTTTATTTTTAAAAAAGCGTAGGGTGCTTTTTAAGATATTATCAAAATGATAATCACTCTACTCATATCTGTCAATAAAATATTTATAACTATTTTGACACCATGCACCCCACGCTTTTTTTAAAATAAAATATTTTTTTTTTATTTACACTATTATTAATTTATAGTTATTGAAATTTTTAACACTATTCTTAATTTAAATTTATTAAAATTTATTTTCTATTTTTTAGTTTGGGTTTCTATAAAAAGCGTGTTTTTAGTTTTTTTTAACTATTATTTATTTTTTACTTTTTAGTAATTATTTATAAATATTATAAATACGGGGAATCAGAGTTCGATTTCGGAGAGGGAGCCTGAGAAACGGCTACCGGAACCAAGGAAGGCCGCAGGCGCGCAGATTACCCACGGAGAGTTACATACTGACATACTGACATACTGACAAACTGACAAACTGACAAACTGACAAACTGACAAACTGACATACAAGTGAAGCTAATAAAAAGCGTGTAAAAAAGCGTGTAAAAAGGAAAACAAAAATCGGACTTAGGACTTAACTGCCTAATTTCACCACGAAGCTACCATGACTTATTATTTGACAGCGAAATTTACGTTCGTATTCCAATCATATTTTATCGATGCCTCAAAACACGGATAAAAAAAAGTTTTCTAAACATGTATCCTAGCTAGATCGATTCGCGCCATCGATTGCAAATCGATGGCGCGAATGAAAACTGTTCAAGATAAATTGCGTACTTATCTCCTTCATTAGGTTATAAATGCTTCATCATAGTTGTAACTTCAATCTACTGTTACTTCATCAATGCATATAAAAAGAATTTCTTTAATATCCTACAGACTCTACAATCATCGCTAGTCCCTTATTATTTTCTTTTAGACATCGCAACGATCTTAAAATTGTATAGAGTAATAAATAGACATTTGGACGAGACAAAAGTCATGTTCAAAGCGCTCTCCCTAGGCCAGTTGAAGTCGATAAGATAGCTCTCGAAGTCGTACAAGAGTATGTCTATCTTGAGAATACTTTGCAGCTAGGGAGGTACAGTACAGTATACTAGATACTCTACATACCTTAGATGGATGAATCGAGAGGAAGAATCAATGGGTATGGGCAGCATTCAGGAAGGTTAGCCATAATCTTACGTCATCTATATCGCAGATTTTGAAGGCGAAAGTCTAGACAAGAGTCTAAAAGAACTAAAGCCACTGATAATGATAGATGTAAATGCCGAGCTAGATGGTACGTTAGGCCAGACCGAAACGCACTTGCAAATATATCAGATTTTGTATACCTATATAGCGGCCGAACGCTGAATCTTTAATAGCGCGATTCAGCAATTTGGACTAATTGGTCCACTACAATTAGTTTGGGCCATAGCCCAATATCCTCATCATCTATACTAATACGATGCCATGGGCTTATACTTGTATATGGAAAATTTATATGATACAAATCGGTTCCATTACCACATTGACCTAAACCTCAACACCACTATGATATATCGAGTATTTAAAAATTTACTTCAAACGTAAATATCAGTTTAGCGCTACACTCCTATTAACTAGGGATTAATGAAATTCCATCCACTATACCAGGGGATCAACGTAAAATATGTATGAAACTGAACACACATAGTTGTCAAACTTATAAATAAATTTTCGGTAACGAAGCCTAGACAGCGTTTAATTCTCGTATGGTTCGTTATTTATTATGATAATACCTTAATACTTTATTAAATACAGTTTTACAAGATATATACGGCCTATCGAGTGAAGAACTAATCCGGGCGTTGCGAAGCGGGTTTAATTCCCGACGAAGTGAAAAATTTACGAATCATATCATATTTATGATGGTCAGGTGCGGTTGGCTGAAGATCTGTCATCTTGGCGTTCATTAAAAGATCTAGCAGTGGATGGATAAAGTTTATAATCATAGTATTTTACTAATTATATCTACGATAACAGCACATTATATTTAAATAGCTAAATTAAATAGCAATTCCTTGCTTTGCTTGCTTTTTTCTCCCGTGAAGCAAATGTTTATCTAAGAAGGGTGAGCATTGAGACTTAAGTTTTAATGTCTCAGGATAGGCAACACAAGTAAATTGTCTAGGCTAGGTAGCCTAAGATAGTTCATAATTATGTTTTATCTTAGATATGAAATACATAGGTACAATGTGATTTTATCTACACCGCTCATCCAAATTTGAATACGCTGATTATTCGACATAATTAGTACTGTACCAACGGATACACGAGCATATCGCATCGCTTGCATTTATTAAATTGCTCCATGAAATACGTAGCTGGCATATCTATCACATACTATAATCAGAGGAAACGCCTCGCATACAGATAGCTTAAGAGATGTTTGAGAAATGTTAATGTTTTATCTATAACCATTACACTTAAAAAATTTAAAAATTGGAAGTAAACTTGTTTTGGTGTGACTTAAGGAAAACGCTTTTTTTCTGACCGAAGTAACGCTTAGCATTCTATATTTAAAAAATAGTATCTTGCCTATTCGTGAAGGTCGTGAGTGTTTGTCATGGGTATGCGCCAACTAGTTGCAACGATCATAATGAATTAGGCTTATATATTATGATGTCTTACTTCAATCGTGCGTAACGATTACATCCATTTTTTTTTCGAAAGTTCTAGACTTTTAGGCCTATAAGCCTTTAAGCTCAATCGGTAGATATACTTGCAATAGGCAAACGAACAAATGAAGGTAAGACCTACATCGCGACCTCAGACTAGATTCGATTAGGGGCCATTTCAAAGCGATGTCAGAACGTCACTTCGAAAAGGCACTTCTCCACCCGAACCCACTCGTCGTGAGTGCGGCAAACTACACCCCCGATAGCTTAGCACCTAATAAGTCTAGGTTACCTAAGAATGTCATAACCGATCCTGTTGATAAAATCACAGAACTGTTAAAGCGCGACGCTGAAGCGCGACGTAAGCTACAACACACACTCAGACATAACACAGCCGGTGTTAGGCACACATTCACACCGCATGGGCCCCGGGGTCGTATGCGACGTCGAACCCTACACTCCGTTGACCAGTTGATCCGGATCAACCGCGACAGCATAGGCTCAGATCAGCTACGAGTCGACACCAATATAGACCGTGTAATCACCGATAGCACTCTGCTATCGGCAGCTTGCTCGGGTCCCGCGCTTGACCCGCCTCCCCCGCTACCGGGGGAGGGGAGGGCCGGCCCTCACGATAGGTTTCTAACGTCACCCGTTCCAAACCAGTCGACCGTAGCTTACCAAGTTAGGTACAAACCCGACGCCATGAAAATGGCGGGGGGCAACCCCCCAAATTTTTAACGTCATAGGATGATCCAACCGGATCACCCCATTTCCGATGACGCATAACGGTCACTAGGACCATTAGCATAGATCCAACCGAAAAAAAAAAAAAAAAATGAAGGTAAGCAATATGTCTCCATGTATAAACAAGTTTATGTGAAACGTGGCGAACCCATTCACAGGTTGCATAAACTGAGACGAAAGATGGTATGTCTCGTTACCTATAGTCCACTGTTAGCCCTTTTATAAAAATGCTGTTTGCAAATAATAAGTGCAGCACAGCTCATCTGTCCCTCCGGTAATATTTTACATTAATTAAGGCACAGTAGTTTTATATCATGAAAGCGGGTGAGCCATACTTATAGTTGTGATGTGTACATACTTTGTGTACACGTGTCTTTGTGTATGTAACTACACTTAGTGTAGGCGTATTAGAGTACTAAACTGAGCGCTCCAAGCATACGCACACAAAGAAGATTGCACGTGTAGTACAAGAAAACAATTACAAACACAAATGAACTTATCCGCTTTCGTGAAATAAAATATTTATAAAACCGGCAACTAAAGAAACAGTTTTTTTTTTTAATTTTTCATACTACGCAGAACCAAGACATTTCTCCCAACCAAATATTTCATCTTTATTACTTTCCTCTTTCTCAAATGATCAAGGAATTCGACAAAAAGCACTATATTAGATTGAGTAAATACAATAAGCAAAAATAAACACTTACTTCCAGTTTTTTTTTCGAAAGGTTTAGAATTTTAGGCCTGACGGCTTTTAAAGCTTTAAGCTTGAAGTTTAAGCTTAACTATTTACTACCAGACCCAGTTGTATACATTTTGAAAATATAATCTGTTAATGAGTGGAAATAGTATTATCTCTAGAATTAATTAAAGGTATACCAGTTTCACGCTCGTATTCCGTCTAGTGTAATGTCTACTACACTAAAACTGGATTTAAATATCATTACCATATTTTAAATTATTAAAATAATTATTATGTAATAGTGTATAATAATAATTATTAAGGTATCGTCACGAGCAGTCTGTAATCGTTTATTGCTGAAAATTTATAATAATGCTCTATTATTGAACATAAAGATTTTTTTTATATTATAGAGAGCAAACTAACAGTCGAAGTCTTGCGACTATCGACGCCCATTAACATCCATACAACCAAAGGCTATGCAGATGCGTTGCCTTCCTTTTCCCTATTCCCCCAATGGGCCACCGGAAACTCGGAAACCGCACGAAACGCGACAGCGTATCTGTTATCCGTACACCGCTTAGTATAGGCCTCTTTTGGTAAAAAACTCAATAAACGCCAAGACGACAGATCCCTTGCCACAGCCTTGGATCCCGACACACAGACCGGCCACTTTTACCGGCTCTTTATAATATTAGGATAGTTAAAAACATTATGTTTTTTCAGTGTTGCTATTAAAAATAATCCCGTTAAATGAAAAAAAACAAAAACAAAATAACATTGCCATTTTGAAAGCTTTAGCGGCTTCGATTTTTTCGTTTTAATTAAGCTCAGGAACACTGACATATAAATACACAGCTCAATAATCCAGCGATATTTAACATTCGATATACATTTTTTGAAATCAAAGCTTCATAAAAAAACAAACGTTCACGAATAGAATATTATTTATCACCAAGTTTTGTCAAAAAGATTCGCTAATAAATGATATTTTTTTTTATGTTAGGTAAACGGGCAGGCCCCTAATAGTTATTGGTAAGTGATATCAGCTTTGCGATGATAGTCTAGTGGGTATGGACTCGCCCTCTTGAGTGGGAGGGTCCGAGTTTAATCCTGACCCCCTGTGCTGCCATGACATTTCAAAAAACCTAAACTAAACTAAAAACTATCAACAAATTCTTTGTGTTGAAAAAATATAAAATTCGTTTATCCTATATTGTACTTATGAGTAAGGAATATATTATCAAGAAATAATATAAAAAAAGTATTTATGTAATAAATTTACAATTAAGGGAATGGGAGTAAATTGAAACCGTTAAAGTTAGAAGCTAAGTTTAATATAGTTGTAAAGTTTGGAACTATTGAACGAACCAAGTTTATTACATGAATAAATATGTTACGGCTGATTACTTTTTAATAGTTTATTAGTTACGGATTGGAAACTAAACGCGTACATCACAAGTCCTACTATCTGTTTTGGTTTACCGATGAGAGATGCGCTGTGGCGTGCTCTTCCTTCAAACAGTTTTACTGTGCTTAATTTAATGTGAAATATTTAAGGATAGGAAGTATTTACTTTCAAGTACATAGCGTTGGTAGGGATGCGCTGTGCAGCGCTCCTGGCGGCATAAGTACCATCCTTTTTTTTCTTTTACGCCGGGAAATGCGCTTGGACATCCCGCGGGAGAGTGGGTCTCCCCAGGCGGGTATGTGGGACTCGCTACGCCCGAAAGATGGTAAGTGGACGCAGCTCTACCCACTAAAACCCGCCGAGTGCCATCAATGCCACCTGTGGTGAGGTGCCCGGATCTATAAGCAACAGTGCACCTCGACAGCTAGTCAGTCCCTCAGGGGACCGACAAAATAATGATAGTAGAATCTTCTTCTAAAACTTCGTGTTAAGTATATGGTAGGTCACTAAAATAAAAAAGTAGTATACGTTGAAGACGAAAGTCTTCTTCAACCAATGTGTTTTCCCTTCACTGTACCTTTTAAACGGTAATACATAGTGTAGTCCATACAGAAATTAGTCCCAAAAGTTTCCACAATATGGCGCAGGGTTCTATATTTCTGGTCAGGCTATAAGACAAAAATAGTTTCGTCTAGGTGACAGTAATGTCGTCCGCCCTTGTTGGAACGGGCGGCCATTCCAGCAAGGGCGGACGTTTGTTTGACAAATATGAATGAGCCTGTGGTAACAGATGTGTATAATTACTTTTATATTCTAATAGATATTAGTTTAGACAAGACATGTAATCAGGGTCATAAACTTTTTTTTTAAATAACGCAGAGAAAGGCAGTTTGCATGTATCTAGGTTACTCGGATAGGTACTTGAAAGTGCACTACCCTGACACCCACCTGAGAGAACCATCAGCAGTTCTAAAAACAAAGCAGCACAAAATAAAATTACACAAATGTGTTAAAAAAAATCTCTGAACACGAAGTGAAGGCTGTTGGCTATTAAGATCAATCGGAGCAAATTGCTTACCTAAAAATCATTGTTCAATCTATGTTTACCGTATAAGTAGGTATATCATAATAATTATCATCATAAGCCTTTATCCGTCCACTGCTGAACTAAGGCCTCCCTCAACGAACGCAAAGACGACCAATACCACTCGCATCCGAAAGGACCACAGCTCGGAGATCGTCTTAGTAAGTAAGCGTATACACTAGTGAAAATATTTCTTTTAATAATGGCACATAGCAATGAAAAATGAAAGACAGTTTGTAGGTAAGTTCGTTAATTAGGTTATTAAGGAACGTATGAACGAAGATGTATGAGTCGGGAAACTTTGCCTTATAAAGTTGCGAGCATTATTTCAATTTAAACTCAAAGACGCCATGTTAGCTTGCTCTTGCGAGAACTACGCCCGATAAGTGATAATGAAAATTAATAAATCAGGAAAAGGTAGCAGTTCAAAACTTTTTCTTAATTATCTGTCTATCTATCTATAGGCTATAAATAGTTATTTCTAAACAGATTGCTCGTAACTTTACATAAAAAGATATATAATTACAAATTTATTTTTGCAAAAATAACATAGTTTTTTAAGACCTTCAAATCAAATAATAATATGATATGAACATCATTTTAAAAATGAGGTTAATGAATTATAAATAAAAACTAATTGAATTAATTTAATCAAAATCAAAGTATTATAATGGCAATCACATTTGGAGTTTGTTGATTTCGTTTATCCGACACTTCATAGATTATTAATAATATGCTACTATTATTTAATTACAATCACCTTTTTCTATTTTTAAAATTAAATTAAATATATATTCTCTTTATCACGGACTTACAAGGAACTAAATGAATGGAAAACCTAACATTACATTCCCCAACATAATTAAAATTGATTGAAGTTCTCCCACAAGCGGTATTAAGGCTTAGCGGCTAAGTTATGAATCGATATTTGCATACAATATATTACAATATGCCTTCAGTTGAATGCTTTATCCCTGACCCAATCTGGTACATACATCAGTCAAACTTTGCAAGTCAAAGCGGGAAACTTGATCTAAGTTAGTGTCACGCAGTCAAACGCCTCGGCTTGTTCTAATGGGGTTAGTTCGTTTAATATTCAGGATATATTGCGGGTTGGTCAAATAATTTGTAGTCTAATGTTGAAGGTTAATTTGGAAAGGTTTGTTTTAGTTTTGCACCGGGCCTTACTAAATAATTCAAACTAAAAATATATATTCAGGCGATTATTTTTATGATGTAACAATATTTTCCAATATTTTAGATATATCCGTAAAATTATTTTTCTTTTATGAGTGAAATTCGCGTAAAATGAGGCAATCAACATAATATATTCTTTAGTTTTACACGTAATACACGAAATATCATCATCATCAGCTTCAGATTATAGCTTATATTAATTTTATTACTTCCAGATACTCTTTACTTCATTTTCATTACTTATTTTCAAAGAACACAGCAAAGATGAAGGAAGAAAACATCTTCACCAAAAGATGCTCATTAGGCGGCATAACTGCCATTCACTACCGAAATACAGGCTTTATTATAATACAACAAATTGCATGCAATGCTAAAAATATGCTTCAAGACAGTATTGTAAACATTTTTTTAAAGAAAAAATTTACGGAAAATATTTGTTTACGTCATTAATTTACGTCAAAAAATATTACGCTTCCTCTTGTAGTTAGAATAATGGAGAAGATATAAAAGCCTTTTAGACGAGATGCACTTTGCAAGGACTCGCTGGTATAATGGAATGAAAAACTGTATAAATTATTCGTAAAGGGCAGTCAGTTATTTTAATTTAAATGTTCTATAAAAATAATATCCTCGTTTACTCAAATAACGAACATAAATACACAGACATATAAATAAAGACAGATGGAGCATGCCGAACACCCGAGTGACGCTTCAAAGCGAATACAAATTCAAAAGCGCTCTCAAGTGCTTGTCATAGCGTCGTACTCTAAACGTCTATTAGATTGTGTTTGCTTTTGAATTTGTATTCACTTTGGCGGCGTCACTCGCGTGATCGGCATGCTCCATCTTTCTTTATTTATAAATCTGTGTATAAATATTACTTAGTATGTATACAATAGAAACACATTTAATACTATACCCTTATTTAAGCAAGCAGCATATCTAACGTACCTGGAACAATAAAGATATCATTAGTAAGTCATAATTATTAAATCATGAAAGTCGCCTTTTTTAACCCTTGCAAAGGGGGTGCGTCTTCGAATCCCTACGGTTAATCCTGGAGGGCAAAATACAGGATACAGAAAGATCAAAATGAATATGGTTTGACGATATCAAGGACTGGACTATGATACCACCAGATGAATTGTGGGATGCACCATGGCATATCCAAGTCGGGTCGGAGTATTGAAGACCGACCTCTAAACTTCAGTATGAAGATGGCACTTTTTGATGATGATTATTATTTCATAGTGGAATAGCACAGTACTAAGCACAGATATTTGAAAGTTATATTTCTATGGTCCTAAGTATTTAAGCATTTTTTTCCGTTTGATCAACTACTATGAGTTCATTATAATATAGTTTATGTATAATAGGAACTAAAAATATGTAAAAACAAACACCTAAAATATGATTTAGCTGAAAAGAGAATATGTTTAGTGCCAGTTGATTGAAAGTTATGAATCGTTCACACCAATTCCCACTTTAAGTCTTAATGTGCTAATGAAACATTTTGTGCTAATCAAACATTTTTCATTGTATGAATAAGCTGACGAGCACTCACGACAATCACAACCAGAGATTATGCAGACGCATTTCCCTCTCTTTCCCCGTCTTCAATAGGCCACAGAAAACTCACAAGCTGCACAAGCGATAGCATAACTGCCAATTTACGCCGGTATTATATGAGGGAGAGGAACCACCCCGATCGAGCCGAATGCCGTAATGGCGTTACCTCTTACGTATACTAATTTTGAATTAATAATCGCGGTGGAAACAACAATCAGTGGCGAATAATTATCAATACTCGCGACAAATAGGATTGAAAGTTACGACTCCTCTTATACTAAACAGCTTGGAACCTTTACGATAAAGTAAAGTATCAACCCTTATATGTGTCACTGCTGGGCACGGGTCTCCTCCTCGAAATCAGGCAAAGAAGGTAAGGCCATAGTTCACCGATCCGCAGGCCCAATGCGGGTTGGTGAACTTCACATACCTTCAAAGACTTCCAATCTCATCAAGCATGCAGGTTTCCTCACGATGTTTTCTTTCACCGATGAGACCGATAGTCTCGTGTTTAGGGTGCAGTTAGAAATTTAGAAAAACGTATTTCAAGGCACACACGGACGGGTCAGGATCGAACCCGGAACCCCTCGCATAAGAGGCCGCGTCGGTCTACCACTGGACCATCGTCGCTCGCCTTTACGATAACAATTACTAAACTGTCTAAAATTAACGCACTTTATTTCTGTGATATTACTAATTAGGGCTCTACGTTATGCCCGTTTACTTTGATGTTAATCTTCCTTGGGGACGGTACAGAAACTAATTTCCTGAAAGAGGTAAACCTTCATGAGATATCTTAATACGTACTCGGAAGTTGCACAACTCCTGGGAAATCGTATTACAAAGCACTGGTTACTTGTGAATAATTTTGTGAAAGAAAATTGTGAAAGCTTTTTTCTAGGGATGCGCCAAATGTTAATTGAACCGATTATTCGTTCCGAAACTTAACCAGCCGAATATTCGGTGAAAGCATTCTGCTCAATTTAGTTTAATAGTACGTTCTGAATATAGTTGTTATTATATCATATTAAAAAAAAATATCAGGAACAAGATGTTACCTACTGAAAGTAGTATTCTTAAAATTGTTAATGTCATACTCATAGAAATTCAACAAACAACATTTGTTTATTTTTTCATTAATTAAGCTAGGTTAACGTGGTCATCATCAGGTGCTATTTTCATGTTGTAGTTCGAAGGTCAGTTGGCAAAATTTTGGCAAATTTTTAAGTTTGTTGGATAGGCCACCTGGTAAAGCCAGTCAACTTCGTTGTCTTGCCTATCCTGAGACATAAGGTGATAAGTCACGGTGCCAATAATAATTAGTGTCTGTCTTACCCATCTCTCTGAAATCTCTCTGCTGTTTTACAGGAAAAATAAGCAAGATGATTTTTATGGGTACTACATCCGTCAGCGCAGCTGAACGCATCTCCCCGACCGGCGAATAGCTTTAACGTGGTATGATTGTTAAAAGGATATTCTAAGCGATTGAAAGCATCTAAAAAGATCCAAGCATTGGCTAATATAACGGTGATAACCATATTTCATTATAAAAAGTCGTTCACTTTTATATCATCAGTGCTATTCTGTAAGGAACGCAGCGCTGTGTATTCAACTTAGTATTCACTAAGCTTGTCAAACCATATCAAACAGCCAAGCGCCGTCAACGCAAAATAAGTAAATGACTCTTAGAGAATAGCACTGCTGATACATCAAACAGAGAAAGTGAAGGACTTTATTTTCTATTAGTGTTGTGTATTTAAATTATGAAAGTTCTACAACAATTAGTTATTCCAGGAGAAGCCTGTCTGACAGTTTTGAAGAATTGTTTAATTTTTTTATTCAACAAATCTAAAGAATGAATGATAAACAAGATTTGTTTGATTAATCACTTTCTTTGCTTTTATGTTTATGAAAATTTTACAAATATTTTCTTTAGCGTTATATAGGGTAATTTAATTTAACAAAGAACAAGTGTAATTACTTATTAAAAAGTATAGAAGCATGTACTGTCTTCTTAGCATGTCGATGGCTACAAAAATTTTATCCGTCCAGTAGGACTATTCCGTAAGGTGATATGACGAATTTGTATTCTTTAAAACTCGACTATCTACATAATATGATGTTTGTACACAGTTTTTTATTTATATATTTTAACTCGCTTTTTAACTGCTGAGGTCATTAGCGACTACAATGTTTACATTCATATATTCTTATACATATTTGTCTTTTTCAAAAAGTTAATAGTTTGTATACAGCCCCTTTCAGTTAGACAGTCTTTTAGGTTATTAGGTAAGTTACATGTTTTCTTATGTTTAAGTGAATTTCACTTATTATAATGAAACAGCGATAAAATCCGTTAAAGTTATTTCATTATAATAGATACGGATTTCTATTTTAGGCATTCCTTATTGCAGTAAAGTTTTACAATGAGATTATAAACGTAAAGAAAAATTTATAGGATTCACCACGTCCCATTTGTTTCACTGATGTGAAATTATATTTCGCTGCGACATATTTTATGGTTATACAAAAATTATTGTATTCCCTTTCGTAAATCACTAAGATGTAAATTCAAATGAATGGTACCTTTATGCTAAGGTTTTTGAAGTAAATACTTCTTTTGACGCGACTTGAGGGTAACTTAGATTTTTTTAAGGCTGAGGTAATCACAGATTTATTTATTTATATTTTAATCTCATGCAATTCTTAAAATCCAATATGGATCGATTGTATTGAGTTTGACGTAAGTGCTTGAACGAAATAGAGTATCTTGTTACTTGTAACATGCATTTATTTATTACATTACTTGTACATATTTTGTCTTGTTAATATTTGTATTATGTACAGCACAATAAAGAATATTTCATTCATATTTTTATGCGTTATTACATAAATACTTAGTTTTGAATACAGATAGAATTTTAAGTAATTTAAGCATTTTTTTTTTATGTTAGTCGCAGCATAAAAATACATCAAAGAAAAACTGGCAGACATCACTCCATGATCAACGTCGCCCATGAACAGGCAACTTATTTATATGTTGTCTATTCTAAGAAAGAAGATTTTAAGTCTCAGTGCCAACAACAACATTGCCTGTTTTGCCATTTTCACCGAAACACAGCAAAGATGTTTTACGAGAGCAAGTTAGTGTATTTAATATAATATACAAACATTAATCAGTAGTTAAGTAAAAAAGAATCATAGATGACCTCCAAGCATCCGAAACAAACTTTCTTTAACAAATCAATCATTGTTTTTGCTAGCCTTTCTTAGTTATTTATTATAAAGTGATTGGTATTATATAGTATTTATCGATGAGTTTGGCATCGACTTAATGCCTATAAATTAGAAAGCCACTGTCTTACGATAATAACAAAACAAAAGCTATCAATCTCTACAGTAAAGTATCAAAAATAATCCTTCGCCGTACTCAACACTCAATACAAAATTTTCCTTTATTTACTAAAGAAATATATTCACTAGCAACTTCTCAAAATGAAATGTATTTTAATTTTAACTTCAAACACAATAACGAAAGGATTCTTTGAGACTTTGAATCGTTCTAAACTCGACGCTGTGTTTACGAGAGGCAATTCATAATTCGTTATTCAAAATTCAAGTAATTTAAGTATGTTTTATTTCGAGCCATGAATACGACACGATTGTTTTATGTATATCATTGACTAACAGGAGAAATAAACTATGAATTGAGCTTTTTCTGCAGCTTCTTTAGTCTTTATATTTGTTCATGTCATAGGTAAATGTGCACTCCACGAAGATCGCCTTCCTATCTTTTTCGTTTTTGTTTTACGCCAGGAAATGTACTGACGCATCCCGTTAGGGAGTGAGTCTACCCAGGCGGGTATGTGGGACTCGCTGCGCCCGAAAGATGCTAAGAGGACGCCTTCCCGTCTGATTTGTGGTCGATCAACACTTGATTTACCTAAGCGCGGCATCCTCTTGAGCCTGATTGGCCCATTGGCTATCCGTTATTGTTTCCATGATATCGGTAACTTTATTTCTCTAACGGAGGTTTTCATAGACTTTAAATTGATTTTTCATCCGACATATTGTTAGTTTGTCTCAATTATTATTGTTTTCTTTTCGTTTTTCCTTCACGATTACTTGCTAAATGCGCCAATAAATTTATTTTCGCTTTACAAAATTGTGAACAGATGAAAGGATTAAACAATTTTGAATTAACTCGAACATAAATGTCATTGAACTTATTGCGCTACATTGACCAACGCCCAAGTTATTAATAAATAAAACATATAAAGATACAGTGAAAGTTATTGCAAGAGGCTATAATGTGTATCTCGCGAGTTATGCGACATACGTGCCAAGATTTCAGACATACTTACACTCATTTCTGTCACCCGATAATAAACTTTAACACTCAGTTAATACAACTTATCGAAAAGAAAACGTAAAGGTGTAATTTTAGCCTCTTTCATCTACGATTCAGGAAGTTATTGCTGTTTTTTTGGTCGAGACAGCAATTTTCAATATAATTTCATCGGTGCTTTTTTTTGACAATCACGAACTAGATGTGTGAGAACGAGATAAGAGGAGAGATAGAAGAAGGCAATCGGTTCACCAAATGATAGCGATCGATCGCTATAGCGTTAATTGAAGGAGGCCTATTTAACAGTGAACGGATAAAGGCCGATGGTGATGATGATGATGATGATGATGATGGTGAATAAATATTTTTAAAATAAAATATTCCTCGCAATTCGAGCGCCATATTCAACGCTTCTAACGTTTCAATTAACGCTACATTAACAAGAGTTCGTTAATAAAGACTTGATAAACTTGTCAAAGCGGAGGAATGAACGGAACTCCAAACTGTTATTTTAATTTCTTCCAGAAATGTCCACGATATTAGACTATAGAATAATCATATCAAAAATATAAGACTTGTTATATTATATGCCTAATATTATGCATTGTACAACTATGTAAGCAAATCGGCCAATGTTTAAATAAATATAATATGTAGGTAATGTATTTTATAGCATAACAAAAATTATTTTACTGAAACATTTTTTACTAATATACAAGCTAACGCGCTAATTTACTCTTCACATAATAACTTAGGAGAATTCGAAAAGCTTAGTTTCTTGAAAGGTTTTGTTTTTTCATACTGTTCGAACAATTAAGTTATTTTATAAACAATAGAGAAAGACTAAAAGAAATTAGAATAAAGCAATATGAAATGCCGTGACCTGAAAATAGAAGTGTGATGTTTCCAATAGCCTGCATGTTTTCTTCAGGAAATATCAATTTCCCGCCTGTCGAGTGGCTTTTGTAGGCCACGGAGTGTATTGTCACTTTGAAATAGATTTTAAAAATAATAGCTCATCTCTCGTGTCCCGTTTTTATAACACTTTTTTGTGAATAGAATAGGTTTTTAATTTTGGTGAATAGACAAACTAATTGGTGGTTTGTACACAAGTTTATTGGTAATTAATCATCGCCACCTACGACAGTAAAATATAGGTCATCTCCAGGAATATAGTCACCATGTTACTCATTACGATGTAAACATGTTTATGTGCCCTGGTCTGCTGTACGGCGATCGTTCCACGTTCTTTTTTTTATTGATATTTTACAGATTATTTCCTTATGTTTACGCGAATTTCACTCATTATAATGAACCAAATTTTACGGAGTTTATCGCGGTTTATTTAGTTTTTTATGAGCCCGACGTTTCGGATACTTCACAGCAACCATGGTCACAGGAGGACTGAGGTGTCAGACGTCCTACTGTTACAGAGTTATTCGAAAGTACCCTATATTATAACCATATTTTATTTAGTCCTATTTACGCAGAATGTGCTAACTGGGTCTTTAGTCTTTTACAGATTGTTTCTTGCAGTTAAGCCGTGCGTTTTCAGGCCGACACTTTTTATTCCTTTTATTTTTATTAAGATAGTTTTATAAAGTACTAAATAAATACTACTAAGTAGTAAATATAATAATTATCTTTGTGAGCATTCGCTGCAAATAACTTCAGCGTCGATGTCGCTAATTGTTTAGTTTTAACGCCAATAAATAAGTCTTTAATGGAATTTTGAACGCGGAACTGACATTTTCCATCATTACACGGGCCTCGTGCCTATTCACACACAATATATATAATATACGTATGTCTCTCTCTCTCTAACGGGGTTACATTTAAGTGAGAATGAAAAAATATGGCGGAGCGGTAAAATTGTGTCGGCCGACCAGCGCGAATTAAATTGAAAATTAAATAAGAAATTGTGTATGTTGGTGTTCTGCGGTTCATTGGGGTGAGTGTAGGGTTTTTATATTTATTTATTTTATAGATAGGGCTACACGAGCTGATTAGATGTCTAGAGGTGTTAAAGCGGCAGCATTTTCAACCAGCGCCAGCGATTATTAATAAACCCCATCCCCCCAACGGTGGACAAGGGAAGGTTTATTAACATTTTTTGGTCCTTCGAGCCAGATTTTTATTAGTAAGATTGTTGCGCCTCTGGTACATCTGATTAGCTCCAACAAGCACTTGACTATATATTTTCGAGCGGACGAAAATATATATCAAGCCTATAAGCGGTATTATTGTTATATGGCATTGCGGGCAACTACACTACACATAAGATTTAGGGAATATTATATGTTTTAGTGTTAGTTTCGTCATATTTTATTTTATATATATTAAGCCCACCCATATATAATTCACCACATACAAACACCATTTTCAAATTGCACTCGTTTTTGTATTTTTTTTTTGTATGGCATTATGGATGCTATTTATTGGCGATAAGAACTGATAATTTTTATTGTAACGAAGTGAAAAGTTTATTTTGATTAATATTGTGTTTGAGTGTAAAATTATATTAAAACAGTTTTGTTCTAATAATTGTTTGACAGCGGGGAAAATTTGACAACTCATTCAAACGCTTCGCGGTACAGCGGTATAGAGAGTTTATCAAAGAGGTTTTATCATTAATTTTAAAAGAGGTTTTATCATTATTAGTTTTCATGATAAAAAAGTCGTGGGTTCGTGTCTGGGTCGGAACACAGGTTTAGTTTTTATTTTTTCTCTCCATTGTTTGTAACACCAAAATATGTTTTAATTATTGCGGAACGATAACTAGCGGAATTTATCGTGATTTTGGTGTTTTATAAAGTTTGTTTTAATATTTGCGGAAATATTAAGAACAAATTGTTTTATTTACCTATTGCTATAGGCGGTGCGGAATAGGTATAATTAAGATTTGCGGTTGATTTTGCGGAGTTTAATTTTTATTAGGTTAGCTGTATTGTATTTTTATTTGCGGAAAACATGGCAGCGGCTAGGCGTTTAGTACTTAGTCAAATGAAATATCAGGTAGCGGCTCAGAATATAGACATGACTGACGCGCTAGCTAAAAGTGCGGAGTTGTCGGCTGAACAAAGGCGGGAATTTATGGCCCGTTGTAAGGACTTAGATAAGGTGTTCGAGTCATTTACGGATATGTTTTATGAAATTCAAGTTGCGGAGTCGGACACGGAGGATTTTGATCCTGCTTGTCATATACAAATGTATGAAAGTTATAATAGGAAATATTATTTTATTAAGCAGCGGTATTTGGAATTGTTCAGCTTAAAATCGGAAGATGACGGCGGAAATAACAATTCTAGTTCACGCGCGGTTAGCAGAGCGGTCCTACCCCGACTACAATTGCCTACGTTCTCGGGTAAAATAGAGGAGTTTGTTTCATTTATGGAATTGTTCCAGTCACTAGTGGATAGTGACGCGTCGTTGTCGCAAACTGAAAAAATGTATTATTTAGCGGGTGCGTTATTAGGGGAACCGAAAACATTAATTCAACATTTATCGATTACTGGGGATAGTTACTCGGTCGCAATAGATTTACTTAACATGCGGTACAATAACAAACGATTATTAGCGGATCGTCTATTGCAAAATTTATTAAGTGCACCTCACGTAAATAGTAAAGGATTGAGTGGGTTAAAATTGATGTTGAATAGTTTGATGGAAAATACCAAGGCACTTGAAAAGATGAAGTTTCCTGTTAGCTCCTGGTCATATTTATTGTTTTACCTCAACTTTCAAAAATTCGATAGTAACTTAAAAAAGCATTTTGAGGATAAGCATGCCGACAAAGAGTTGCCAACTTTTGCGGACCTATTGAAGTTTTTAGAAACGGAAATACGGATTTTGGAATCGAGTGTGGAGCCCCACGCTAGTACGTCATTAGCGGTTAGACGTGGCGGAGGGGGGCAGAGCCATGCGGTAAAGGCTCATGCGGTTTTTAGTAATGCGGATTTGGCGTCATGTAGATTATGCGGAAAAAGTGGACACTATATCAATAAGTGTGAGAAGTTTTTAAACATGAAGCCTGCTATGCGGAAGAGTCAGGTGATATTCCTACGGTTGTGTTTTAGGTGTTTGAAAAATCATAATATTAGTCAGTGCACTTATACTGTCAATTGCTATAAGTGTAACTCTTCCAAGCATCATCATCTGTTACATTTCGATTATCCAGCGGTGGAATCGAAAGGTGTTCAACGCGCGGCAAGTAAGGCCACGGCTTACCGGTCGGATAGTGCTCCTAGTGCGAGCGCGCCTGCGGCCAGTGAACATCCAGGTAGTGCGGTCCCTGGAGTCACTGGACTGATGGCGTATCACTCTGGTGAGACAGATACTTACCAAAGCACGGTTTTGCTTGCAACAGCAGTTGTAAAGGTGTTGGATGGTTGCGGTAACTATCAGGAGGCCAGAGTGCTGCTTGACGGCGGCAGCCAAAGTTCATTTATTTCGGAATCATGCGTGGTACGGTTGGGTTTAAAACGGTTTAAATCTAACGTAGTGACAGTCACGGGACTGAGCGGTGCCTCTGTTAGCGGTTGCAGAGGTGCTGTTAATTTGACCATGACTCCGAGGTATGCAGAACAGCCGAAGCTGGTTACTACGGCTACGGTTTTATACAAAATAACAAATAATTTACCTGGCTTTTCCTTGCCTATCCAATTAGCGGAATATTATCGGGGACTGTATCTGGCGGACGAACAGTTCTATGTCAGTCGGGATATTGACATTTTGATAGGTGCGGATTTACTGTGTGACATTTTATTAGGCGGTGAATGTCTCAAGATTAGTGCTCACTTACCACGGGTTATGAATACGGTGTTTGGTCACGTATTAACCGGGCCAGTGACGTTTGCGGTACCAAATCCTTATCCCCAGGCGACTTGTTTCTCTCAGACGTTCTTCTGCGGTGCAACTACGGATGAGATTTTAGAGCGGTTTTGGGAAGTGGAAGACGTTCCCACAAAGGTCGACGCTCCTAAGGATTTGGAATGTGAAGCGGTATTTAAGATGACTCATCAGCGGGATGAGAGCGGCAGGTACAAGGTGCGGTTACCTTTTTTATCTGACAGACCTGAGCTTGGAAACTCGGTCCCATTGGCCATGAAGCGGTTCTTGGCTATGGAAAGGCGGATTCATGCGAATGAAGCATTTCGTAAGAAATACATAGATTTTATGCGGGAATATGCGGAAACCGGACATATGTCACTCTGTGGCGGTAAACCAGAGGACTATGCGAACGCAGGTTATATGATTCCACATCATGGAATATTTAAGGCGGATTCTGACAAAATCAGAGTGGTGTTTGATGCTAGCTGTGCGACTAGCAATGGAGTGGCTTTGAATGACTGCCTGCATGCGGGACCTAAGCTACAGCGGGATATAGCGGATATCATATGTAGGTTTAGGTTACACGCTTATGTCTTTACCACGGATATTAGAATGATGTTTAGGCAGATTCTGATAGCAGAATCTGACAGGCAGTTTCAGAGAATTTTATGGAGGGAGTCACCAGACTTGCCTTTGTTAGTATATTCACTCAACACGGTCAGTTACGGTATGAAGTCCAGTCCTTACCTCGCGATTCGGACGCTGAGGCAATTGGCGGAAGACGAAGGAGAGCGATATCCGGCGGCGGCGCGCCTCCTCCGATCTTCTGTTTATATGGATGACATTTTGGGTGGAGCGGACTCAATAGAAGAAGCGGATCAACTAAAGGTTGAGTTGATAAACTTACTACGCTGTGGCGGTTTCGAGCTGAGTAAGTGGACTTCTAATAGCCCGGAGATTTTAAGGGACATAGAAGCTGAGCACTTAGAGAAGCCTAAGAAAATATTTGATAATGCGGGGGAGCCCAGCTTCTTCAAAATATTAGGCATTCAATGGGATTCAAACACGGATAGTTTTTCATACCGAATAAAACTCGATGACGCTAGCGGATGTACGAAGCGGTCGATCCTATCGACACTGGCTAGGACATTTGACCCCTTAGGGTGGATTTGTCCAGTTATCCTTCAGGGCAAGATTCTCATGCAGCAGTTGTGGCTTGGAAAAGTATCGTGGGATGCGGAACCCCCAGCGGATATTATTGCGGAGTGGCAGAGCATATTGCGAGATCTGCCGCTGATCACACAGTTGCGTTTGGAGCGTTTTGTATTGAAAGACGTAAAGTTTTGCTCTCTGCACGGATTCTCAGATGCGTCCGAGCTTGGATACGGCGCAGTGGTTTATCTGCGAACTGTAAAGAGTGACGGAGAAGTTAAGACTAGTTTAATGATGGCCAAATCACGGGTAGCGCCGGTAAAATCTAAACTAACAATACCCAAACTTGAACTTAGCGGTGCGGCATTATTAGTACGACTACTTAAGTACGTTGTCGCTGCTATTAGTGAAGATGTGGCGATAGATAAGATATTTGGATGGTCCGATAGTACTATTGTACTCTCGTGGTTAAAGATATCGCCCCATCTCCTGCAAACGTTTGAAGGAAACCGAGTTTCACAAATAGTCAATTGCGGATTGGATATAACCTGGAGACATTTGTATTCGGATATGAATCCAGCCGATGTTGCGAGTCGCGGTTGTCGCGCATCGGACCTGATTGAACATCCCCTATGGTGGGGTCCTGCTTGGTTGGCAGGTAATGCGGACACATGGCCCAACAATATTATGGACAAAGCGGATGAGCCCTTACCTGGCTTGCGGAAGCCGAAGGTAAATATTCGCGCTCTGGCGGGTCTTGTTGAAGACGACAACATATTTACGCGGTATAGTAAATTGGATATGCTGCTGGCGGTCGTAGCGTATTGTTTTCGTTTCATTAATAATGCCAGAAGGTCACAAGAACGGCTTCTGGGGGCACTAACAGTAGCAGAGCGGCGATTCGCTATGCAGAGATTGATAAAATTAGTGCAAGATGCGGAATTTTATGAGGACATTCAATGCTTAGTTCGGAATAAGACATGTTCTATGCGATTGAGACGGCTTGGGCCTTTCATTGGAGATGATGGGATATTGCGGGTTGGGGGGCGCTTGGAGCATTCCAGCCTGACTCTCGGGCAGAAACACCCAATCATTCTGCCAAAGTCACATGCATTAACTATTTTAATTGTAGATCATTACCATGTTATGTATTGTCATGCAGGGGCTACTGTTCTACTGAGTGTATTGCGAAGGCAATTTTGGATTCTGTCAGCGGGGCAAGTGGTCCGTACGCGAATTTTTAAGTGCATGAGTTGCATTAGGACTAATGCCAGACCAGTAGCACCGATGATGGCACCTCTACTATGGGACAGAGTTAATGCTACGGGGATATTTCATACTGTACAGACGGATTTTGCGGGTCCTTTTATTATAAAATCCTCTCGGTTGCGGAACGCAAAGACGTTTAAGGCATACTTGTGCGTATTTATTTGTTCGGCTACGAAAGGAGTCCACTTAGAATGTGTTACGGACCTTTCAACGGACGGGTTTCTTGCAGCTTTGACACGATTCACATCTCGGCGCGGTTATCCGGAGGTGATTCGGTCAGATTGCGGGACCAATTATATTGGTGCGAGTAGATATTTAGATGAGGTCCAAAAGTATTTAGCTTCTCAAGAAGTTCAGCAAAGGCTTAGCGATGGCGCTGCCAAGGATTTCATTACATGGCGGTTCAATCCTCCAGCGGCACCTCACTTTAATGGGCTCACCGAAGCTACCGTCAAGGTGGCTAAAACCCTGTTGCGGCGAGTCATAGGAGATCAAGTCTTGACGTTCGATGAGCTGGTAACGGTATTTACCAGAATAGAGGCGGTTCTAAACAGTCGTCCGTTGTGTCCGTTGTCTCAGGATCCTCAAGAATTTGAGGTACTGACGCCTGCACACTTACTCATTGGGAGACCGTTGCTTGCGGTCCCTGAATATAAATTTGAGGATGTACCGAATTCGCGGTTAACTCGGTTCAACCTTATTCAGGCTATGTCACAGCGGTTGTGGAGAAAGTGGAGTGAGCAGTACCTTAGTTCTTTACAGATGCGCAGGAAATGGACGACTCCAACTGATCCTCCTAGAGTAGGTGACCTCGTACTTATAAAAGAGGAAAATTTATCTCCTCTGAAGTGGAAAAGGGGTAGGATTGAGGAGTTGCTACCGGGCAAAGACGGTGTCGTACGGGTTGTTAGACTCAAAACCCCTTCAGGTACTATGTTACGTCCGGTCGTTAAAATATGTAGACTTCCTTTAGACGATTAAGTTGTAACAGAACTGGTTTAATGTAGTTTTTAAGTTGCGGTTTCTTTTATTATTTTATTATTATTTTTTTTTCGGGGTTGCATGTTGCGGTTTATTGCACCACAGAATTGTTTATTTAAGTTGATAAAGGCTTTAGCCTTTCTCGGGCGGGGGGATGTTTAGTTTTAACGCCAATAAATAAGTCTTTAATGGAATTTTGAACGCGGAACTGACATTTTCCATCATTACACGGGCCTCGTGCCTATTCACACACAATATATATAATATACGTATGTCTCTCTCTCTCTAACGGGGTTACATTTAAGTGAGAATGAAAAAATATGGCGGAGCGGTAAAATTGTGTCGGCCGACCAGCGCGAATTAAATTGAAAATTAAATAAGAAATTGTGTATGTTGGTGTTCTGCGGTTCATTGGGGTGAGTGTAGGGTTTTTATATTTATTTATTTTATAGATAGGGCTACACGAGCTGATTAGATGTCTAGAGGTGTTAAAGCGGCAGCATTTTCAACCAGCGCCAGCGATTATTAATAAACCCCATCCCCCCAACGGTGGACAAGGGAAGGTTTATTAACACTAATTCTCTACTCTCTTTGTTGACCGTCACAGCCACACCCGGCTATGAGACTGTATGAGGTTAGTCATAAATTAATAGAGCAAATTCTAAGAGGAAAAATAGCTAGGTAGGTAGCATTCACTTTAGTTGAATAAAATCATTTATATTTATCAAAATTTATCTGGCTTTTAAGTTACCTATAGAGTATTTTTTTATATTCTTTATTTTGCATTCATTATAATACTTTATCAATTTAATATTTCACACTAAAAAACTCATAGTTTAATCACTTAATTCCTGTGACCGAAGTCGTGGGTACAGCTAGTATTAAATAAACAATACAACCTTCTAAATTAGACATAATATAGTCATTTTCACCCTTGTTTTTCATTTTTAGCGCTTTCGTTTAAAATCGAACATCCTAATAACAATTAAATTTATACTCGAACGAAAATTCTAATAATAAAATTAAAAATAAAATTCCATAAAAACTATAACAGCGTGAGCATGAGGCAATTACGCGCTTGTATTGGAAATATATATGTGTAAATATCACATTTTTGTGGACTTATCATCATCATCATCATCACAATTACGAGCTACCATTCATCGCTGGGTTTGTCTTCTTTCAACTCCAGCAACCGATCCCCTTCAACTAGAATTCGACTAGGCAGGCCACTGCATATCAAGACCTCCTCTTCGCCTCCTCGAGTAATTATTACCTATTCATAAGCTGACGACCTCCGTGGCTCAATGGTTAGCGTGTAGCGCAAGCCTGGAGGTAGCGGGTTCGAATCTCGCTAGGGAACAAAAATGTTTATGTGTTCCTGGGTAATGGGTGTGTATTAAATATATGTATTATATAATAAAAGTATTAAATACCTATATTATGTATTTCCGTTGTTTGGTACCCTTAACACAAGTTCTTCGGAAACTTAGTACGGGACCAGATTGACGTGGTGTACAAGCGCCTATAGATATTATTATTATTATTATATGCATGCATTTACACTTCGAATATTTAACGAAAGAAAAAATATAGTAGCATAAAAAAGTATTTCAATTCAGGTCAAAGCGATTTTCTGGCTTGTGATTACTTAATAATGCATAGAAAAAGTAACGTAGCATTTTCATAAAATGAGAAATCTAAATCAGAATATTATGTGTATGAATATTTTATTCATAATTATTTCGAATATTATAACTTGTAGATTATATAAGACAAGAAGCGAGGGTCTTCAATTTTGTCTCTCTGTGCGATATTTATCTGTAAACTATAGAAAATATTAACGAAATATTATTGATTTTTCTTATATTAACTACTTTTATGTACATTATCAAAATTTGATATATGATTTATAAGTCAAAAGTAGACCAGAGCCATATATATATAGAGAGAGAGAGATATAAGAAATCGCGTTCATCACTAAAATACCTACACAAATACTTCGCAACTTGCCAATACTTTTAAAAGGTAAAGTTAACAAGCCACTTATAATAAATAGTCATCTCTCATAAGTGCGGACTCACAAGTTATAAGCGGTTTATTAAACGCCAACGGACACTGCATAGAAATTCTTACGTTGGTATAACTCGGTTTGCGGTCGCACTTGGGATTGGTAGACGCGCGAAGCCACGGTGAATTCTGTTTGGAAGCTTTGAAATGATTTAAGCTCTGTATGAAGCTCTAACGAGATAAAGCTTGCGTCAATGCTCGTATTAAGCGCATTAAACAAATTCATAACTGAACTTTTACTGCTAACGTCCTAGTGTATTAAATACTGTTATGAATTTGGAATTTATCATTGGTATGTTTTTAATAATACACCTAGTCGTTCTTTTAAAACATGCCCTATAATAAAAAGTAAAATACACATTTCTGTGATAAATAGTCTGTACCCTTATGAATAAATATCAAATACTAAAAAGTTTTACCGAATTGAAATGATCCAAAGATACATAAGCACGTCATATTATAATAACGAATATAAATATTATGTTCGCACATTAAAAAGCGCAGCTCCACCGCGGCGCACGTTGAAATTACGCGCGTGTGTTAGGCTTAAGAAAAAGTCAATTAATACGTAGCGTGAAATGCGATTGTCTACTCTGCAACTCTATGTGGACTTCTTATAAAGCAAAGCTTAACTAACGTCCATCTTGGTGCGCTACGATGGAGCCGCACTTGTTCGTTTAAACGCTAAACAGAAACGCTACCAGCATTGCCAGCTTTTCAAATACGTATGCTCTTTGCTTGAGGATCCCTAAGGCTTTTCGATTTTGACATACCGTGGCTGGCAGCTGGGTCTAGAGGCAAGAATTTACCTACCGATTGAGCTTAAAGGCCATCAGGCCTAAAAGTCTAGACCTTTCGAAAAAAAAATATAGGCAAGAAATGTTAAAAAATGCAGTTCTTGTAGATTTCTAGACATCGACGCGGTGAGGATGGAATTTGAAATTTTGACGCGAGGTCTGATGATGGAACTCCTCTTTTGTATGGTAACTACTACGTCTAGTAACCACTATGGCGAACAATTCAGATGCAGATGATGAAGATTATTTAAAAGATGCAATAATCCGACATGCGTTAAAATATTTACGAAAACGAAATGACTGTCTAAATTATCGACCCATTACACTGCTGTCTTCGATAGACAAAATTATTGAAAAATACATCTGTCAACAAATTCATGAATTTTATAAAAAGAAAAATGTTATCAGCAGAAATCAGTTTGGTTTCCAACCCGGTAGGAGTGCTCCTGACCTCTTATCGAGGTTTGCCGATGAGGTCAATAAACACCTAAATGACAGGAGGTATGTGCTTGCTCTTTTTATCGACTTTAAACGTGCTTTTGACACCTTGGCGCACAAACGCCTAGTCGATGCATTAAATGATTGTGGTATTCGCGGCCCTCTGTTAACCTGGTGCAAAAGTTACCTAAGCAATCGAACCTTTTCAGTTAAAATTGATACTAGTTACAGTGAGCCCAAAATGGTAACAGAGGGCACAGCGCAAGGCTCGGTATTAGGGCCTATGCACTTCCTGACTTACGTAAATGATATGAGTCGTTGCATCACCAACTGCACGTGCTATCAGTTCGCAGATGATACATGCCTAGTTATAGCATCAAAAGACCCAGAAACTGCTAGTAAATGTCTACAAATAGATGTAAACGCTCTCACAAAATGGTGCCACGATGCTGGCCTGGTAATTAATACGGACAAAACGAAATTGATGATTATAAAATCCCCCCACACCAAACACATCCCTCTACCAAACATAGTTGTTCATGGACATAATTGTCTACACTCTGTTAATACATCTTGCTGTAACTGTCCTCCTATTGAAATCGTTGACAAACAAATATACCTCGGCTTAATAATAGACAACAATTTTAAATGGAGCCATCATATCGAGAGGGTTTGTAACAAATTGAGGCATTTTCTCGCAAATATTACAATACTTAAAAAACGTATTCCTTATAAAACTATGTTAACGCTGTATTATGCACTAGCAGAATCATATATACAATATGGCCTTAGTAGTTATGGTCGAACTTATAAAACTTACTTAGACTATATATATAAATTACAACTTAAAATTTTGAAAACCATGGTCCCTCCTAAAATAAAAAATCAGTTTGTCAATGATGAAAATGGTATATTTAAATACTGTAAAATTATTCCGATTCATTTACAAATACATTACGCACTCCTCAAAGATAACTATTTTAATGATACTCTTTTAAAATTAATTGATCACCCTGTGCATACTCGAGCTATGTCGAGAAACCAATTGACTACACTGAGCGCAAACAATGTATACGGACAACGTACGACTGCATATCTCGTGCCTCGGCTTATAAACAGTTTACCTCTCGAAGTACGACAAAGTATAACACCTACAAATATCAAAACTATATTAAAAAAACACTACAGAAAATAACCGCTTGGCTCCTGAATTTAAACTTTAGCGCGTACATATTGGAATATTATAAACTATATTATGTATCATATAATGAATTTAAAGCCACTATGTTGTACTTAAATAACACAATATGATTTAACTAATGGTGTAGATTAAGTTTAGCACTTGTTTAAACCCTATGTGGTTTTTTGTTGCTAGTTATATTTTTTTGTTGTATTTTATTGCTTTATTTGATAAATAAATAAAAAAAAAAAAAAAAAATTTAAAATTACAGTTACAAATGACTGAATACATAATATAGTTATTTATAGGAAATTCTTATTAATCTCCGTTACACAGTACCTGTTACACTGGATTTTGCCTACGTACGGCGTACCACACTGCGGTTTGATTATTCATATATATATAGCAATTCAGTATAATTTGCGGGAGATGCAAATCTCAAAAGGACTGGCAAAAAATACAGGTAAATACAGGAAAAAGTAAAGTATCAACCCTTATATGTCCCACTGCTGGGCACGGGTCTCATCCTCGAAATCAGGCGAGGAGGGTAATGGGCCAATAGTTCACCGCGCTGGCCCAGTGCGGGTTGGTGAACTTCACATACCTTCAAAGACTTTCAATCTCATCAGGCGTGCAGGTTTCCTCACGATGTTTTCCTTCACCGGTGAGCGAGCGATGGTCTCGTGTTTGGGGTACACTTAGAAATTTAGAAAAACCCATTTAAAGGCACACACGCATAAGAGGCCGAGTCCATCCACCACTGGACCATCGTCGCTCAGTTCCAGGAATGTGGTGCCAAATGATTATATTTTAATGTCTAGACGACATGTATAGAATTATAGAATCAAAATTAAATTACTTCTTAATCTTTCACAAAACTCTAGACTAGATATTTTTTACTATAACGTTTTGTAGTGATGGTAATATTATAAACTCGAAAGTTTGTAAGAATATATGGAGGTATGAATGTATGTTTGTTACTCTTTCACGTAAAAACTACTGAATGGATTTTAATGAAACTTTACAACCATATAGGTTATACATCAGAATAGCATATAGGCTATAATTTATCAGCTTAATCCCCCGGGAATGGGAAATAGGCGGATGAAACCGGTAAAAGGCTAGTACACTATAAAAATAATCATCACCAATCCTGTGTATGTAAAAATTCAACTGCGTCAAAGGTGTGCGCTACTGCACTATATAGGTTATATGAAGCTAATTTGATGATAGGATTAAATATGCAGTCATTGGCCAATAGCGTTTGGGGCCGGTTATTACATTTCCTTACCGGACGCAAGGGTCTGCAGGAAACGGTCGAGTCTCGAATTATGACATATGTATATCGAGGAAATTTTTAGTGTGCGGCTTTGAGGACCTAAATTGTAACGATTGATGCTAATCTTCTTTATATATAAAATTCTGTAGTACATGTGTATATCACTGAGCTGCTCCTCAACTGCTGAATGAATTTTTTTGTATGCGTTTGGTGGCGTACGCCACTACGTAGCTATAAGGCAGTGCTATATGACATAATATGAACGTTGTAAGCGGTCATGTATTAGTGATTTTTAATAAGGAAAAGTGTCTATCTAATATGAAGATACACAGACCTAATATTGTATAATAAAGTGCTAAATAGCTTAGACTAAAAGTTCCAATCGGTTTTAGCATAGCTCTAATAAATATTAACCCTCATTATTGTAATATATATTATCTATGTCGTTGATATTTGTATTGTGAGGGTAGATTCTTCACCTTTGTATAACGTTCGTTTTAGTTTAGTCTGTTAAATGTACGAGTGCCAAAAAGACGTATTATTTAATATCCAAATATATCACAGTGGCGACGAGGATTATTTAGAACCTGCAGCTTTATTATTACTTGAACCAATTAAATTCAAACAACAGCAAACAGTAAACAATGTCAATTGGAAAAATCGGCGAATTCGATGTGCAGAACGATGACTGGCAGTTATACGTGGATCGTATGGAACAATATTTCTTAGTGAATAAGATTCCCATCGAACATCAAGTGCCTACATTAATAACAGTAATGGGAGCAAATAGTTACGAGTTGTTGGTTAATTTATGTACGCCGGTCAAACCTAAGACAAAGACATTTGCAGAAATATCAGTTATTATGAAAAATCACCTGCAACCGAAACCAAGCGAGTTAGCGGAGCGGTTCAAGTTTCGTAATAGAAAACAGGAGAAAGGTGAGAGTATCTCAGATTATACTGCTGTTTTAAAGAAAATGTCCAAGTCGTGCGAGTTTGGCACCTGGCTCGAAGATAGCTTGAGGGATCAGCTGGTATGCGGGATATCAAGTGAAATAATACGTCAACGGCTCTTCGCGGAGACCAGTTTAAGCTTCACCAAAGCGTATAGTTTGGCAGTGAGCATGGAAGCGGCAGAGAGAGATGCCGCCGTGGTTGAAGTGCGAGGGAGGACGGAACAGGGGTCGAGCGAAGAATCGGTAGCTTATATACAGCATGATCGACGAAGAAACGGGTCAATACGGGCGACAAGTCGGAGAGAAAATCGCATGGCGGGCAATGAGCGCGAGCGGCGCGCAACGGCAGCGTGCGTAGCACCGGCAGCGTCGGTGGGCCAGCGGGAGCAGCGACGGCAGTGTGAGGCGTGCGGCGGGCATCACGACGTATTATCCTGCAAATTTAGAACTTACGTATGCCGCGTATGCTACCGGCAAGGCCATTTAAAACGTATGTGTCCGAATGTTACGGCTCATAACTTAGTAACCGTCGGTGAGGAGTCCCAGTCCGATGACAGCGAGGAGGTAATTTTTATGAACATGTGTCAGTTATCCGCTAGCGAATATAAACCCTTATATTTAACTTTAAATGTTAACAATAAAAATATTGCGATGGAATGCGATACGGGCAGTGCTATTTCTTGCATCAGTAAAGATTGTTATGACGAATTATTTAAAGATTTAATTTTAAAACCTTGTCGATTGGTGCTTAGATATTACACAGGAGAAACCATTCGCCCACTAGGCGTTATACAACCTGTCGTTAAATATAAAAACTATAGTAAAAGACTAGATTTATATGTTATAGAGAAGGGGAAAACTATATTGTTAGGTAGACAGTGGATGGCGACCTTAAAAATCCAGTTGCCCTCGTTTAATTATACGACGCTGTCTAGCGATGACTTTAATATGGATGTTTTCAGTTCCAGATATTGTAAAGTGTTTGAGGAAGGCTTGGGTCGATTCACTGGCGGTACGGTCAGCATACAAGTCCGCGAGGGGGCGCGGCCGGTGTTCATGCGCGCGCGGCCGCTGGCGTACGCGCTGCGCGAGCCAGTGGAGCGAGCTCTCGACCAGCTGGTGGCCGACGGCATCCTCACCCCGGTGCAGCGGTCGGACTGGGCCACGCCGATCGTGCCCGTGGTAAAAAGGGACGGTAACATCAGAATTTGTGCCGATTATAAACTAACGCTAAACAAAGTTATCGAAGTAGACCGTTATCCTTTGCCTAGAGTAGAAGATTTATTATTTAAGCTAAGAGGGGGACAACAATTTACAAAAATTGATTTGTCGCAGGCTTATGCGCAGTTTGTTTTGGACGATACAAAAATTGTAACAGTGATTAACACACATAAGGGGTTATTTATGTACAACCGGTTAGTATGCGGGCTGGCGTCGAGTCCTGGGATTTTTCAAAGAAAAATTGAGCAATTATTCGCGGATTTGCCCCACGTAGGCTGTTTCTTAGATGACATTATCATTACAGGAACAACCAAGAAGGAACACATGGACAATTTGACGAAAGTGTTCGACCGGTTGCTCAAGTTTGGCCTTAGGGTAAAAAAAGACAAATGCGTATTTTTTGCAAATTCGGTTAAGTACTTAGGGCATGTAATTAGTAAAGAGGGCGTACACACTTGCCCGGACAAGGTGAGCGCCATAAACAATGTGCCGATACCGTCCAACACGTCCGAGCTGCGAGCGTTTATAGGTATGGTGATGTACTATGGCAAATTTGTTAATAACGTCAGCACTATATTAGCACCATTGTATAGGTTATTAAAAAAGGGGGTCACATTTGAATTTGACAGGAGTTGTGTTAATGCGTTCAATAAAATTAAACAAATTTTAATGAGTAGTAGGATATTAGTGCACTATACACCAGAGTTGCCGTTGGTGCTGACGACCGACGCGAGCGGCGTTGGCGTTGGGGCGGTTATATCGCACGTCACGGATCGCGGAGATAGGCCGATCGCATACGCGTCGCGTTCGCTTACAGATGCCGAAAGGTCATACGCTCAGATCGATAGAGAGGCGCTAGCAATTATTTTCGGTATTCGTAAGTTTCACCAGTATCTCTACGGACGCAAGTTTACGCTTAGAACCGATCACAAGCCTTTAACACACGTATTCGGTAGTAAAAGTGGGATCCCGATAATGGCGGCGTCTAGGCTACAAAGGTGGGCCGTTCTGTTGTCCGGCTACGACTATGACATCGAGTACGTGTCCTCTAAAAAAAATTGCGCGGATGCCTTGTCACGGCTGCCGTCGGAACCGGCACGTACTTTTGTTAAGAAGGACACTACTTACGTTCATTTCGTAGAAGGATTTAGGACGTAGAAGGAAGAGGCCTATCAGGAGCGAGGATGTCAAAAAGGCCACTTTAAAAGACACAATTTTAAATAAAGTTACCTTTTATATTCAATCAGGGTGGCCGGCGGAATGCCCAGACGAGCAATTAAGACCTTATTTTTGCAGACGGAATGAGCTATATGTCGATTGTGGGTGTATTATGTGGGGTTATCGGATGATAATACCGAACGTATTGCGTAATAAAATTTTAATGCAGTTACATTGCAGTCACCTCGGAATCGTAAAAATGAAATCGTTAGGTAGAAGTTACGTGTGGTGGCCCAATATCGATGTCGATATCGAAACCCTGTGTCGTCAATGCGAGACATGTGCGGCAGTGGCAGATGCACCACCGCGGGCTGCACCACAGCCGTGGAAATATCATAGCCGACCTTGGACTAGGTTACACGTCGATTTTCTGGGACCATATAAAGGTCTCACCTTTTTAGTGTTAATAGACTCGACTTCGAAATGGTTAGAGGTGTTCGAAATGAAAAGAACGAATGCAGTTAATGTAATTAAAATATTGCGTTCCATATTTGCTCGATTCGGACTTCCAGAGGAGCTAGTGTCGGATCAGGGTCCTCCTTTCACAAGTAGTGAATTTAAAAGTTTTTTAATCAATAATGGTATTCGACAAAGTCATTCTCCAACTTACCACCCAGCTTCGAACGGGGCGGCCGAGAATGCTGTTAAATTGTGTAAACGGGCGATTAAAAAAGCGTTCCGAGACGAAATAGATATTGACGTGGCCTTACAAACGTTCCTACTGGCGTATCGGAATAGTATTCACGGTACCACTGGTGAATCACCCGCCATGTTGCTACAGCGGCGTACGTTGCGTAGTAGGCTGGACCTTTTAAGACCCGAACGTAATATAGAAGAAAAAGTCTTAACTCAACAAAGACGTCAAGTCGAGTACGCAGGGGGCGCGGAGCGTTCATTCAGTGAGGGGGACGTAGTGTGGGCACGCGACTATGGCGCCTCGGAGAGGTGGGTGAGGGGAAAGATCGTGGGGCAGGATGGTGTCCGCAGATACTCGGTGGCAAGGGATAATGGTCAGATCGTTCAAAGGCATGTGGACCAAGTACGGCGAAGGTCGCGTTTATCTGATGTTACCGGGCCGGATAAGACCGACGCGCCGATAGGTGAGGATAGCATATTTACTAAGGGAAATGGTATGTCTAATAAGGCATGCGAAGATGACACCGAGAACCCCTCTGACAAAGTCGGTGCACTTGATCAGCAGGTTGAAAATTCCTCTAGTCCGTTACCTCTTGAACCACCTCCAGGTGTAGCAGAATCGCCAGTTAATCGACCCCGGCGGAACCGCAAACCCGCTGTCCGGTTTGGATTAGATTGATTGTTGGCAATAAGGAAATGTATATTTAAATAGCTCGAATATTGTGATTATAATATCGTTAGTTAATAAGTTGTGTATGTACTTAGTTATAAGAATATCATGTAAGATTAGGGTGGAGGTGTAATATATATTATCTATGTCGTTGATATTTGTATTGTGAGGGTAGATTCTTCACCTTTGTATAACGTTCGTTTTAGTTTAGTCTGTTAAATATACGAGTGCCAAAAAGACGTATTATTTAATATCCAAATATATCACAATTATAAACTTAGCTATTAAGACGATCTTAAGTGATCATTATAAAGATCCTATATGTGAAATTAAACAATAAACAATATTGACATGAAACATACATAATTATGAAGTAATTTAACAGCCATCATTACTATAGTCTTAACCAGTGGTTCTTAACCGGTGGTCCCAGGAAGCATATGAAATGGTCCGTCCTCCGAGCCATCCTACTAAGATGACAGTCACGAGTCAACATAACGCGATCCGCGCTTAATAGATGAATTATAACAACACTCCTTTTATTTACATTTAAGTACTTTATATTAACTACAAACAAATTAACCAACTTGGTGGTCAGTGACAAGACAGAAATTTTAACAAATGGTCTCATGACTATAAGGTTAAGAATCACTGGTCTTAACAAAGAGTTCATATGCAGTATCATCAGCTAATTAAGGCTAACAACACAAACACAATCACAAAAGCATTCAAAACTTCAACAAAAAAATCCAACCTTTTGAAGCCCGGCATTTCTGAGCGCTCTCTGCAGTTTCGCAGCGCGAGTTGTCGAAAGATAAACTATAGGGACCGCCTCCTGCTCCAACTCAATGTCGAAGTCGTTAACTGCGTCACAAAACTTATAATCGAAGTTTTTCGTTTCGTTCATTAGATCCTCAGCATTCCTTATCTCTGGTTGAAAAACTTCTGGGATGAAAAGGTTTACGTATGGATTAAGTTTAGAGCATTCGATATCTTCATTCCCTGTTTCTGGGTAGTTTATGAGATAGCTGTCGTTCACTGCACTTTGTTCACAATCGGCATCTCCCATCAAAACGGGCGAATCGTCTGAATTGAAAGCGCACTTAGTACGGCTCATGAATCCGCCGTCCATGCTTGCGGAAAATATCGATATTATTAATTCGAACGGATAATTGTATTGTGAATTAAACACGCATGAGTTGGTTTTTAATGTAACCAATTAATGCCGCAATCTGGAAACGACTGGTGATAAGGTTATGTTTGACGCTGTTTAAAGCCCGACACAGACTTAGCTATAATATATATTAATATTTTTATAGCTAGGCATATTACTATATATTTACTATACTCATTTTCGCGTGACCGCACACTCAGCTATAATATATATTTCTGTGACGTCACCAAGCGATACCGTAATTAGTATAGAAAATATATAGTAATATGCCTAGCTATAAAAATATACATAATAATATATATATTATAGTTAGGTCTGTGACGGGCTTTATCCGTGCTGAAATTATGACGAAGAGTGTGTTTACGGACTAATATCATTTTAGTCCGTTTAAACACACGGAATATTAATATTAAGACTAATAGTCTTTCCACAAAATGTACGGAAAATTCACTAAATAATATACTCATTTTAAACCCGCCAAATAGAATATATTAATATTCCGTGTATTTGGAGGATTTCCGTAAATATTTGGAATATATAGATATTCCGTATATTGATAATTACCAGATATTAGTTCATTCCAGGTTCTTAAGCTATTTTTAGGCTATATTACAATTCGAATTTTTCTCGCATAAGCAAGTTTAGAAAGAAGTTTTAGATACGTGTAATTTAAAGTAAGCAAATCCGTGGTCAACAGTTAGTAAGGCAATAACGTTTTATTAGTATAATCATTATTAGGTAATTCAATACCTCTCTTATCCGTTTATGGTAACATTTTATTTTTGTGTGTATTTCAAAAAGTACATTTTAAATGTTTCGTGGCTATAAATGTCAAAACATAATGGTATGTCCGTCAATCCGTTGATTTTTATGTATTCATGAATTTTAAATAAACAACTATATTAAATTAAAATCGGCAAGCATTATCTTTGTCGTTATTGTTTTTTAACATTATTAGACATTATTATTATTTGTGGACGGATAAAGGCCGATGATGATGATGATGATGAGGCACTATCGATGCAAGGGTACAAATTTATCTAAACTAATGACAGTAGTTTTTTTGCAACATTTTATGTTGGAAATCAATAGCTTATGAACAAAATAGGTACGTATGTAGTATGTACCTAGGCGTTTACTAATTATAAATTATCTTTTATGTAGCATAGATAATATTAGCATGGTAAAATTCTTGTTTGAAGTGGACATATCGTATTTTGTTAATATCTAAACTAAATAAGGTTATAGAGCCGAAGGTTTGTGAGTTTCGATGTTTGTTGCTCTTTTACGCTTTTGTGTGAAAGGACAAATCTTGATGGAACTTACTATAAAATTGCTTACACATCAGATTAAGACAGGCTTTATATAATATATCCTCCATTCCCACGGGAATGGGAAGTACGCGGGTGAAATCGCGGGGCGCTGCTAGTAATATAATCTTCATGGTAGCAGTACTATTTTTAAAAGGGATTAGGTGAGTATGTTCATAATAATATAGGCTAGATACTCAGCAAACGGTAAGGTATGAGTAATTACAAGTGAGACCCGACCCTCGTCAACTCAACACCTGTCCGTTAAGTTGTGTTGATACAAGCTTAAGAACATGTTCACATTACACTCGCATGTGATTATTGATTATTAAAAATAAAATTACTTAGTTGAAACACTAATATGATCATTTTATCAAGTAACATGAGCTGTCCTGAGGGTTTCCCGTCGCCTGAATATCGGGGTCTCTCAAATAGCAGCTGAAGGCTCACGCAGCGGTTTTAGTGGGGTAGTGCACCCAATGCGAGTCCCCACACACGCCAGCTACCCAAGGCCCTGGTATGTTCCGAAAAGGATTTATTCTGCGTCATCAAAAAAAAGGCAACCTGGCTAAAAAATCATAAATATTTATGTTTATGTGTATATTTTGAATTAAAATATTATAGAAAAATACGTCAATTGAAATAAAAATATGTATTCCTATAACCTTCCTCAGCGATACGATTATGCAAAAAAATAGCTGTTCCGTCGATGAGCCAGTTTAAACAAACTCTTCATCTGTATTATAATTTTATTTAGAATACTACTAATAATAACAGTTATTGCTTCAATAACAAGATGTAAGCAATAATGTAAGATTAAATATTTAGCGTCGCGGTCGGATCTCTTAAATAAATGTAGACGCCAAGCTATGTCGGTACTCCACAACAAGACCGCTAGGAGGCGGTGTCATTGCACTCGAGGCAATATGATGCGTACCTCAGTAGAGCAATATGTCAAAGTTCATCGTTATACCTTAGAATATAGATTTTCTTTGCGAAAACTTTAGTATACGAAAACAGATCTGAAGATGGATCCTGCAAAGGTAATGTAATAAAATTGAATATTTTATTTCTGTGTTTTGTTGCTCGATTTATTGTTTAGTATAAAATATATTTTGGGAAAATATATTTTATATTCTCTCTGACTCAATTTTTTTCTCAATTATTATGTGATAATATGACAAAGTTTTTATAATATACTAGTATCGCCCCGCGGTTTCACCTGCGTACGTCCCATCCTTGTTTTACCTACCTACGGCGATAAATGAAAGCCTATGTGTTATTCTGATGCATAAGCTATGCCATTGTAAAGTTTAATAAAAATGCTTTCCGTAATTTTTACGTAAAAGAATAACAAACATCCATACTTACAAACTTACACGTTTATTATGTCAGTAGGACAAATACATTTTGTGTTTTTTTAATAAATTGTAAAAATAAAAATAGGAAAGGATTTTGCATCAAAAAGGTAAATTGATTAATTTCGAAAAAATAATGAAATCCTTTCAAATTAGCCAAGAAAAAAATATACTCACAAAGACAATAAGCAAAAGGTAGAAACGCTATGACAGAGATATGCAGAATAAGAAAATAGTTTCACAAAAAAGTAATTCAGTTTCATGAGTGCTTTTTGCGCATGAGTTCCAACGACCTACATTTTTTCACGAGAGTGTATTCCTGAACATTTATTTTTACAAAAACATCACACCGAGGAAAGTTCAACATGGCATAAAGTAGAAAAGTTGGTGGAGTAGCAGACGAAAGGCGATACCTCCTCAAGGGTAAAATATATTCATTTTATATTTGTTTCCTTCCTTTGTTTTAGACTGTTGTCCCAGAAAAGCTCAAACTAGACACAGTCATTGAAATACAGACGTCTCAAATACGCCATAATCTCCGGAACTACCGATTTTAAAAAGTTATTAGCATTCTATTGCTCAATTATCGATAAACAATACAAGTCATATTAAAAAAAAAAGTATTTTTCCAATTTTAGGGCGAACATAAACGCAGGGGCCAGGGAACACCAAATATAGGCACAAATATACACATTGCTCAAACTAAAAATATGATTAAAGTATTTTGTGGAACGCAAAATGTAGGTCCACAGGTAAAAGACATATTTTAATTTTGATGGTCTTCGGACTTAACCTATGCTCTGTTTGTTTACTCTAATGTAAATTTTAATAAAATTTACAAATCATTTGTTTATTATGTTCTATAATTAAGTGAATTTCAATATTAATAATATATTTTTTTATATCTCCGTTCCGAAATTCAGTGACGGCTTATGTAAATGTTATTTAGAAATAAATTTCAAAACTCTACTTAATTTTACAAATACGTGAGTAGTACGGTAACCAGATTATTGAGTTTTTATATCTTGATCTGTCTGTTCGTTTGTATGATTATTGTGTATATAATTGAACCTATTTGTACTGTATTTAAATCCTTATTCTTTTAAACGATAGTTGGAATATTGCCTACGTACAATAGACCAACAATATATTGTTGTCTTTAGTGTTTACATCATAAAATGACAATGCCTGTGTGAAGTGCCATAACATTCACTTAGGCTTTAGTCCATTGTTCCCTTAGTATTGTTAATATGCTTATTAATGTGTTCCCATTATTTCAGGACTATCTTAGCCTATTATTAAAATCATATATGTATTTTAGACATGGTTTTTGTATATAATAATAGTAGATTAAATATGAGAATTGATATTGTAGAACCAACTGATAATATGTATTTGGATGGTCAAACTGTCTGACGAGCTACTAGTGAGTGATCAACGTCACCCATGACCACTGGCCTGGCCTTCTTTCCAAACCGCAATAAAACCGTTTTATAGAAGAAACCAGCAGTATGGTGGTCCCATCTGTCTGTCTGTCGCAGTGGATGCAGTACAAACTACAAACATATAACACCCAATAAATTTTATGCGTAGAATACTTATGACAATTTATATATTTCATACTAGCATAGCCTGAGGACCTTGATTCATATTCATTAGTCGCCCAGCTATATTTAATAACGTCGATAGCTTATGTTGTTAGAATACTTAATTTAGCGAAATCTAAGAGAATACTTTCGACTATCACTTTTTGTTATTATAGGTTATGTATGGATATGGATGATTAACCTTCGGAGTGTTAACTGGATGAAACATCAGTCACAGATTCTTCGCAACACAACAATTATGAAATTAAACAACTTCAAACATAATATGCCGTCAAAATATTCACAACCTATTCTCCAGACCACTCCAATATGATCCTTAATTATTCAACCACAAAAACTTATTTCAAATCTATCCTATATAATGTAATACTTAGTAAATTTTCACAGTCTACTCTGTCCAATAACTTTATTACGTATAATTATGGAATTTATGGAAATTATGTTTATAACACGAGAACGCCGGCGACGCACGCGCAGCCCGCACGAGACTGAACGTTCTAAATTTAAATTGAAGTGGGTTTAATAACATCGCTGATATTTCCCATTTTCTTTTCCCGGATGAATCAACCATTCATAAAACAACTAAAACTATTACAATTGAAAAGAGAGATCCATAACTGAATTAAATCGATAATTTCATAAAAAAATATAAGCATTGCATAATAATTTATCAATAAATTCTAAAATCATCGCATGTAGACGAATCTGTCATCTAGACTGCTGCTGTAATAACAGCAGTGGACGGACATAGGATGATGATAATTACGTGTATAGAAAACCAGATGCTAATAAAAATCGTATTTAAATAAGTGCTTTTTAAATATTCTATTCTATTCTCAGATGAATAATGGCTTTATCATCGCTAGTCCAGTCCCTCGACTGTTAAAACGTCTCTTTCAATACATGCATAGATGGGCGATGCCCTGCATACTGCACGGGTATCGTCATCACATCTAAGGGCCTATTGTCTATCTTTTTGCCAGTTGTGATGACGAATACTAGTTACAATGCACACTCTATGTGATTGTCTGTTTTTTTTTTTTTTTACTTTATGATCTGAACTTAGTAAATTGCCAATGACGAATCAATATTGTTGCTGCCCAATAGCCAAAGAATCAAAGTATTTAAATGATATTAAATTCCATCGATTAAATTGCCATATTAACCAGATGGGAAGACGATCTCCGTGCATTGTCAGGTCCGTGTTGGATGCGAGTAGCAAGGGATCGGTCGTCTTGGCGTTCATTGAGGGAGGCCTATGTTCAGCAGTGGACGGATAAAGGCTGATAATGATGAAATTGCCATAAGTGATAGTAGATAGGTAATCTGTATGTATCTGAGAAAATAAGAGTCGTTAGAAAATTAAGCAAAGTCCCACGCTTTTACATCAAGTTGTTCGGATTGGGAAACTAAAAAATGCCCAAACTAATCGTTGCCTATGCATGATAAATAGTATTACCTAGAGTTTATATGAGAAGCAAAAAGGTTGATTTTGGTACCGTTTAGAACGACAGTAACATTTCTAGGTAAAGCATAAGCTAGTGGTTTCTGGTTTATCTAATGGAATGCGAAAAGCACAAATAATAAATGAATTTACCAGGGAACATGCAAGACGATGGATACAAAACCAATTTATGCGGATCTCTCATTATACAAAAAATATATACAAAGCGAGGCCACGTGCATTGTCTTTCGACAATACGTGGCTGATGTACCTTGTGCTGCTCAATATTGCAGCACGGGAAAATTTGGGCAAAAGAAATGGTACCTATGTATCAGGTATTTTTTTAGTACAAAGTCCATTATTTCTAGAAGAACTTCGTTATTTAAATCAACAGATTTATTTAACGTCATGTTCAAAGTGAAACTCTTTATCTGAGATGCATCAGAAATGCTCGAAACTAAATCGAGACGAGTAAACATTATTGCAATATAACCACGACCTTGCGCCGCAGACGGTTTGGTACGCTGCCAACGCTCGCACCCAATAAAAACTACGTCCTTACGTACAAATTATTTTAATTACTCAATGGTTTGGACAACAAAATATACAATGGAACATAATACAGTAATACTAAAAGGGTTTTTGACGTGACAACGTATGGAGCTGGAGCCGTCTGCACGCACGAAAAAACATGACTCATGCGGCGTTACCTCGCTCTGAGGCGTTCCATTTAAGGCTTCAAGTGCAAGCGAGAGCGCGGAACGAGCGACAAAGATGCACAATCGGCCCATCAGTATTTTCTTATGACGTTATCACGTTCAACTATCGTCAGTAAACCGACTTTACAGACAAGCGATATTTTTTATGTAAACATATTCGCACCATCGTAGTACTTATTGCTGTTTTTTTATTTTTTTACGTCTTTTATTATTTAATTTGAATATGAAGCAATTATTGGCGCCCCTTCGCAGTTAAATTAACTTAACTGCGATACTCGCAAACGGCATGTCGCTCTCAACATGCGTTGTTTTTCTATTAACTTTTTAATTAGATATTTCACATCTGCAGGCGTAAAGTAACAACCAAAATGTTAGTGGTATAAATTGCGTTTTTCTTTTGTAATTTTCATTTACAATTACTAGTTTTCTAAGTTATTATGTTATGTTTCTATTTACATTAATTCTTCGATGACTGAATAATTACTTTAAATTTTAAATTACATTTACTCTCCATCGAAAGCTTAAGCTCTATGAGACATATTTTACTTATATAAATAACTAGCTATTGCCAGAAGCATCGCCTGCTTAACTAAGAATTACAACGGCATCTTGGGTGGATTATATATAGCCTTCCTTGATAAATGAGCTATCAAACACTGAAATAGTCTTTCAAATCCGACCAAAATTTCCCGAGATCAATGCGTTAATACCAAAAAACTCTTCCGCTTTAATAGGTACATAAGATTAATTCTAGATCTTTCCGTCATTACGTCGACCATATTGGATTTGACTAGCTAAACTTACTCTCCAGAGTAGCGCGCGCGACTTACCTTGTCCACTGCGAGGCGTGGGGGGCGCCCCTCTTTCGAATTTTGCTAGAGGAGCCATCAGCTCATCTACCTAGCGATTAAGCTTAAAGGTCAGTCAGTCCTAAAAGACCTTTTGAAAAAAAATCCGTCTATAATATTGCATAGTTTCATCCAAATGTTATTTTTTAATAGTTAGGTAGTCGTGGAAATCACGTTATAAATGCGAAAGATTTAAAATCTCAATCAAACTCCAAGGTAAAGTTTTGGCTAATGGAGTTAATGCCTCACTATTGTTCGTTATTTCCTCCTATTGTTTCGCTGAATTGAAGGTCACAAATCATTAGTCCAAATATTATGAACAAAAACAAATATGGAGTCTTTGTCCCGAATTTCATTAGGGAGTATTACACCTTTGATAATTGCCAACCCGCCCTTTATGTTTTCGCCCGGTGTTGTCTTAAGGGCCTTATATTAATATGAAGGAGCAAATTGTGGGTGTACTTTACACAAGTTTTGTCTTAAGATTTGCCTTCTGGTTATTTTAGGGCTAATATAAGTTTTAGTATGGGCTTGTGCCCTTGATTACAGAGGTCCTGGTTCCCTAGCCCCGTGGTGGTGCCTTGAAATGGGATTTTTCTATTATTCTACGTATACCATAAGACCAACGCTCACCGGTGTGAAAAAAGCATCGTGAGAAAACTGCACACGTGATGAAATTAAAGTTTTTAAAGGTCATATAACTTGAGAACTATGACTAAACACCCTCTTCGACGGATTTCCATCCCTAGCATATAAATTTGATATTAAAGGTACTAGGAGTGTTAGAATATAATATTTGCAATAAAGTAAGTTTTGTACAGCTAGTTTTGATTTGAAACTTGACACCAACATTTTATTCATTTGTACAGATTACTGTCTCAGGATGGTAAGTTCTCAAGATTTTCATTTATATATGTAGGAAAAACACGAGAGTCAACAATAAAACATTTTCGCTTAGGTACTTGTAAACTTATTATGTAGTTCTTTATAGGCCTTAGGCGATTTGAATGTAGAATAAAATATATCGATGGAAAGTACTCTTTATTGTGTTGGACGTATGTAAACACGATAAATGGCTCAGCTGTAACTAACGCGGTGCACGTGTGTCCGTGGTTTGTGGAGATTTGTTGGCACAAACATTTGTTCAGGTATACTGCGATAAAACCGATGTCTGTACAGAAGTAATTGTTCCGTACAATGCCTTGGTCTTTAGGATCATTAATATTATGTATTTAAGCGCTGTTACTTTATTATTATTTCCAGCGGTGGCCGGAAGGTTGATAATGATTATAATGAAGTGTTAACTAAAAGCATCAAGCATATAACCAGATTGAGTACGAATGTGAGTCATAATCTGAATCTGGTCATGAAAATCTGATTACATATTTTAAAAGCTCTCCTATAATTACTTTCAATTTCAGATACCGTCAAGAATATAATGATGATGATGACGGACTAAAGGGCCCTACTCATATTCGACAATATGGTCCAAATTATATTTGACCATTGAAGCGAAAATCCTATCAAAATGGCCGACCCGTTTAACGCGATTGCGAAATAAACAAATGATCCGTACAATTTCCATAGATTGAAGGCAGTTAGTGAAATGGAAACGACCTCAACGACTGTTGCGTGTTCGAATCAGGAATGCCAAATAACACAAAATTAGGTCCAGACAGTAGCATTCAGAATTAGGTCGACTTTGTAAACACTTAAATGTCTGAGCACGCAATCTGTGCACGCGTATCTTTCACACGCTATAGGAGCCAATTTCAATTATTCCCGTCTTCTAAATATAGTTTATTTATTGGATTTAAAAATTGTATTTTGTCATCATCATCCTTTATCCGTCCACTGCTGAACATAGCCTTCCCTTAATTAACGCTAAGACAACCGATCCCTTACCACTCGCATCCAACGTGGACCGCCGTTAAGAGTTCTTAAGGAGAATTAGTGTCTAGTAGGCATCCGCTCGTTTGGTCTAATAATAGCATAAGATTATGCTCAGCAAATTTATTGGCATTTAATACCTATAGTTTATGACAGACAAGCTTACTCACTCTGGCATATATGAATAAATACCACACTACGCACATATTGATACAAAATAGATGAAGGTGGACTGAAAAATTCCTGATTTTGCTGCAAAACAGTATTCAACTATAAATAATATAATATTCTTTGCAGTATTCTCTCTATATAATACTATTTATATGTATTTTTAAACATAACAGACTTAAGCTGCCCTCATTTTACATGAATTCTGAGATACGCGATCTTCTTTTTGAATAAATAAAAAGAAGAAAACTATATAAATAAAATAAAATTAATTTTATTGTACGATACAGTAAACGATTAAAAACATGCACTTTATATTTATTAACAGGCAATGCTGTGTCCCGCCTTACGTGTAATCGCTTGGTCCCATCTATCGCGTAAGTCCGGGATATCGCTGAATTTACTTTCATCATTCATGTCTCTTTACAAATTTATTAATTACATACCTAAATACAATAGCCATAAGATATCAAACGCTTTATTCAAATTTCTATATTATCGTTGTTGAACAGTATGGCACTACCTCTAACCAACATCTGATAGAAGAAACCTTATACCATGATACTAAGATTCATTGTCATCAAATACGCGAATTTCTTGGAAGTCATGTGCCCGGATCGCGGCCGAGTGCCGACACACTTTTTTTTCCTTTTACGCCGGGAAATGCACCGACGCATCCCGCTGGGGAGTGGGTCTGTCCAGGCGGGTATGTAGGACTCGCAGTGCCCGTAATATAGACGCAGCTCTGCCCACAGCCGCTTTTGGTGAGGTGTCCCTCAGGGGACCGACGCCACCTCCACAGAGCGGTTGCCCCGCACCACAGAACAACCACTCCCAACGTCTGGACAGTATGATGAGGTGAGGGTTGCCATGCTCACTCCTTGCCCCCTGCTCTGTCCCCTCTTCTTATAAGAGGGGTACAAATAGCCCCCTCGATTTAATTCGCTTCGCCCAAGACGTTGGGGTCACCCTGGGCTACTGAGCCCCACCGCCACGACAAGGCCTAAACCATGGTGAGAGAGTGCCGACACACTAAGACAACCTGTCCAATGAGGTTGCATAGAACCTCCGCATACGAGGAGGCTCACGTTAAATAGTTTTATACCAAATGTGAAATGCCCTTAACCTTAGTCACTTCCAAGTAGCGTTAATATGAAGTCAAACTAAACACAACAAAATATTTACGCTCACGGTAAAATGTGCTAACAAGTCTTATTACATACGTTCTGTTGTCCGCTTTACTAAGATTTACACCAAGCATCTTAGCGAGCCTATATCGATAAATGTGCTTTGAAAGAATCTTCCAAACCCGATCAGCGGTTCCTGGGATTAGCGCGTTCAAACAAACAAACTCTTTAGGTTTATATACATACCTGGGCTAATGCTCGTTAATCCGTTAATCGTTAATTAACGATTTAATTTTTAAAAATGTTAACGGACACGATAACTTCCGTAAATATGCTACTATTTACTGCGGTAAATAGGTTCCGACAAGTATGAAATGACAAGTGCCGGGAAGTGGCAAAAGCGAGTAACAACGATGATGACGAGGGAGACTTTCATTTGTTACGCAGTCTATAGAACTTTTTTTAAAAATTATTTTATAAGCTCACTAACGCAACGATATAAAAATGCAATTTTACACATATTAACGGATTAACGATTATCTTTAACTTCCGTTAATGCTAACTCTTTAACGTTTAACGAAGCTAACTTTTTTTGTAGCGGATTAACGATTAACGAAGTTAACTATTTGATTAACGGTGCCCAGCTATGTTTATATATTAGTGTAAGAATACGCTAATAATTCACTGTTCTAAGTGAATCAATATGGGCTATTACCATCGATCATGTGTGAGTGGACACTTCAAGCCTAAAAACCGATGCGGGCCGTACATATTTATGAGCCGCTAAGTGATCTGGAATTGATGGACTGGTCATTTGTCTATGCGTCTGTAACAGGATCCTGCCAATTATACAGGACGGGATACGTTGATATATACCCTCGAGATTATAGGCTATAAGGGAGCAAATACCTCGATTTACTTTTTTATTAACATGTTTTTATATTAGGTATTGTAAAAGGTAAAGTAAAAGTAAAGTATCAACTCTTATATGTCCCACTGCTGGGTACGGGTCTCTTACTCGAAATCAGACGAAGAGGGTACCTAATGGGCCATAGTTCACCGATGCGCTGGTCCAATGCGGGTTGGTGAACTTCACATACCTTCAAAGACTTTCAATCTCATCAGGCATGCAGGTTTCCCTACGATGTTTACCTTCACCGGTGAGCGAACGATAGTCTCGTGTTTGGGGTGCATTTAGAAATTTATAAAAACCCATTTCAAGGCACACACGGGGGGTCAGGATCGAACCCGGAGCCCCTCGCATAAGAGGTCCGAGTCCACCCATCTCTGGACCACCGTCGCTCAATATTTTTTTATTGTATTATACCTAAAACGGAATTGTATACCTATACCTTGTATATACCGAGACGTGGTGCCATTGCTGCAATAAAACCGTATTGGTCCCGCACGACCGGGGTGGTACCTCTCGCTCACATAATACCTACGTACAGTGACAACGCAATTTGTGAGTTTCTGGTTACCCAGTGGAAGAGGAAAAAGGAGGTCATCGCTGTGCTTAAACTTTGGATGGCGAATATCTATGGGTTTCAGTAGACGCCAGAATACATAAAAAGCTTACACTGCCTATACTTAGCTTTTCTTAAAGATACCGTGTAATTAACACTGTCTAGGCAGACAGGCCTGTCTTTTTAATTTTAACAATGTTTTACTGTATTGATTACTGATTGTAGATGCTTGATGAAGGTTCAATAAAGGACCGTAACGTAGCAAATTTAAGGAAGTGTTTAAATTGACATCTCACTGTCCACTTTCCTGCGAATTCAAATAGTTTATATACTTATATAGAATGGACGCAACTATAAACTATAATTCTGTCATAACTTTAAGGTTATGCAAAAAGCTGATGTTCATAACGTATAAACTAGCGGTATATTTGAATGCAATTCATTCTGGTATGGCCGAGGTTAGTTCATTCGTGAAGCTGTGGTAACAGTTTGTGCTAATGTGCACAAAGCTTCACCAACAAATCTCCAAAGGCACTATGTCGGCTAGTGATGCGAAATACTGGTAGATTTATTATGACAGTAGATATATTTAAAAAAATAGTATATTAAAGACATAACTTCGACTTCCGCTTCAATTTTAAAGTACATATTCGAATCTTTAGGCCCTCGACAACTTTTTACCGATACAGCTACAGCTGTTAGATTTCCACTGGTTTTAGGCGGAATCTTCCTAAAGACAGTATTTCTAATTTTTTTTAATCTACATTTGAATTTGCGCTTGTTTTAGCACTATTGATTCGTTTACTTTTACCTCAAAAGATAAATAAGTGAGTCCTTTAATAAATGTGACGTAATACATTTCTTTAGGTTTGACGGATTTGCACACTTAAGACGTTCAAATAAGTCAAAAGTCACGTCAAAATAAGATTTCAATTTCCGTGAGTTATTTTAAAAATAACGTAACGTTTGTAGTCTACCTTAAAGCGAGCAGATTCGTTATTCCCATTGTCACACATCCAGTTTACCCTTTGTACAAACGAAGCAAGGAAAGGATTGCACATTGCACGTTTGCTATCTCAATTGGGTACAGTCCAGTAGATCGTTGCTTTGGGGAGCTCTAAAATTTACAGCAATACATCTACGTAATACTGCGATATGGATTTTATTTTCAGTTCATAAACGTACACAAAAGTGAAGTTCAGTGTAACCGAACTGAAACCGTTATTTTCAATCACATGCAATATTTTTATCTCCAGTTCAGCTCTTTGAAAACATCATAAAAATGTGGAAAAATTTTTCACGGAAATTTCGTCGATAAAAGAAAAATAAAATTGATAGGTTTGGCGAACGGTTAGAAATCGAAATGTAGATAATTCAAAATATTTTAGTCGAGCGTAGTAATGGTGCAATAATACTATTATATATATATATATATATATATATATATATATATATATATGCTATAAAGCCGGTATATGTTGGTTCATCGTCATCATCATCATCATCTCAGCCTATAGGTGTCCACTGCTGGACAAAGGCCTCTCCAATGGTTGCCCAGCGCGACCGGTCTGTTGACAGCTGCATCCAATGAGACCCAGCGGTTTTTACTAGGTCGTCAGTCCATCTGGTATGTTAGTTATTACTAAAAATGTTTTCTACTTAGTTTCTTTCTTTCTACATTCAAAATGCTTGTACTTTAATATAAAGAATTATTAATAAATATGCTATTGAATAGAAACAATTTGCCAGTTTAAACAACCTAAAGAAGATTTCTTTCAATCAAGTCGAAACGCCATATTTTTCAAAGGTACGAAAAAGTAGGTCTTGCCCTAAGGCGTTACCGTATGAGTGTAGCTCGTACTATCGGGGTCGCATACCGTTACGTTGACGTGCTTATAATGTTCGCTGTGACCTGTCATAACCAAGACGACATATTTATGTAGTAAAAAAAATAAGTGCTCCTATATGGGTCAGAATATGATAGTGGTTGTGAAGGTTAAAATATATTCTGTCGTTATAAAGAATCTATTTTTTACTTGCCTTTACCTATGATGTTATGCTTAGGTGTTTATGTAGGTAGATCCCTACACACACACATATATAATTGCGTTAAATAAGCACGTTGAAGTGGCAATGGGCTGGTCACAACCTCAGAAGAACGGATGGCCGATAGGCCATTAAGGTTCAGGAGTGGAAGCTGCGTTTAGGTAAATGAAGTATTGGTCGGCCATTAACCAGATGGGAAGACGATCTCCGTGCAGTGGCAGGTCCGAGTTGGATGCGAGTAGCAAGGGATCATGGCGTTCATTGAGGGAGGCCTATGTCCAGCAGTGGACGGATAAAGGCTGATAATGATGATGATAGATTTAATGACCTAGTAAAGTCTCTCAAAAAGTTATCTTTGATAAAATTTTGACAATAAACGGGAATGAACCCTTCGGTCGGCGGATCACACGCTAAATTGCACATCAAAGATGACGACTGGCCTTTTAATTAAACTTTGTAAATGGTTATAATTCGAATGAACGTTACAATGTTTAAAGTTACTCTGCAATGTTTAAAACTGTATTATTTTTGTAAGTGAAAATTTTGTATTAGTCTTTATTTTCTTTATCTGTACTTATAGAAAGCAATACAATAATTATTTTACAAGGATTTTTGATATATTTTTTATACATTCATATTTTCTATACTATATAAATAGACGAACTGGTAGATGTGCTACCTGATGGTAAGCGATCGACATCTACACTAATATTATAAAGAAGAAAACTTTGTTTGTTTGTTTGGTTGTAATGAACAGGCTCAAAAAGTACTGGACCGATTTCTTAAATTCTTTCACCATTCGAAAGCTACATTATCCACGACTAGCATAGGCTAAATTTTATTCTGATAAAAAATAGGGTTCTGTAAGATATTTGGGTTTTTCGGACACAAGGTGTAAACAATCAACCAGAAAAGTTACTTATTTTGCGTACTTAAGATCCCGTTGCAAATATTAGCTAACGCAGACGTAGCTGCGGGCAACAGCTAGTTATCCATAAACATAAAATACTTTATATCATAAATAATTTTCTTCTAACTAGCCCTGCAAATCCATGATGAGGCAGGGTGATCCCCTCTCCCCTAAACTTTTTTCAGCTGTGCTCGAATCTGTCTTCGTCTAGATTGGGTGATGACTATAAAATGTTAATTTAATACTTTCATTATTTTATAATTCTACATTTCTCAATAATCAATAAAGAAAGTGAGGACGACTCAATTATCAAGCCAGATGGATATCCATTTGTCTAACTTATATGTCAATTCTCTCTAGTGACAACGGCAATCAGCGGGCCAATTAAATTGGAATACGATCGAAAATAGACAGACAATCAATCAACGCACGACAGGTCATTTCGGAGAAACGTCAACACGTCCGAATCGTCAACTATTAGTGGCTACCGATTGTTTCCGATGATGGCCGAACAGAATGGACAATGATTTGAAAGGGATTGGACATTCTATCAATCTTGAGTTGTAATAAAACTTCAGGCGTCGAGAGCAGACAAATTAAATAATAATATTTTATTTATGTTTTAAATAAGATTTAAAGTTGGAAGCTGCATTTAGGTAGACGAAGCGTTAGTCGATAATTAACCGGATGAGGACACGATCTCCGTGCAGTGCCGGGACGTGTTGAATACAAGTGGCAGTGGTCGTCATGGCGTTCTATAGGGCTATTCTGTAAGGTTATTTTCGAATCTTGAAAGCGGAATCCGCGGAGATATGACGAAATTAAAACTCGACTGTCTATCCATATCAATAAAGTTCGCTTTCGTAGTTACGTAAAGTGAGCTCTATCACTCAGGTGTAGCTCGATATCGAAATGGCTTTTACAGAATAGCCCTACAGGAGGCTTTTTTCTAGCTGTAGACGGATAAAGGTTGATAATGATGATAATATGGAAGGTCCATTCAATTTTTTTTTTCATTTTTTTCCACAAATTTTAGTGATATAATTGCCCGCTTAGAAGCATCTTTAAAAATATACATTATATAATACGGAATGTATTTTATATATAAGTATGTATTTACTGGAAATGTGGTTAATACAAATTCACAAACTAACAATTTCAAATCCGTGTATCTATCGTAACTAAGTTTGATTTTCTGATGCGGAATATTTAGTGAATGCAATACGGAGAGCGTGCATCTAAATTAGTCGAAATATGATTGAATAAGCACGAGTACGGAGTATGTATGTATTCGATTGGTTCAGTAGGCAAAGCCGCAAAATGAAATTTCGGGGGAAATATTACCAAATATATCGTTTTCTATTAGGCACATATATTGCTTACAATACAATATGAAATAAAATGAATCCCTAATAAATCTTTAATATGTATTTCTCATTGCACATACATACAAAATTACAGACCCAATTTCTGGAAATGGCAATCTAGACATTCATTAACAATCTATGTAAAGCTGTGTAGAAAGAGACTGACAATGTTGATGGTAATAATAATAATCTATGGACGCTTTTACACCACGTCAATCTGGTCCCTTGTTAAGTTTCCAAAGAACTTGTGAACCAAGAGCACAGAAACTTTTTTGTTCCCTGGCGGGATTCGAACCCGCTACCTCCAGGCTTGAGCACCAACGCGCTAACCATTGAGCTACAGAGGTCGTCAAAGTCGATGATAATTGTATATTATATCAATTAAAGGGCCTAAAAGATTACTGTGCGTTCGATTCAGTTAGGGTGTAATAAGCAGGAAATCGGTTGCGATGGCGATTGGCGTCCATTGAAGCACGCTCAAAATCGGATTCATACGGTCTGATGATGATGATAATACAGATTGAAACCCGCCATTTATAAAAAGGTAATTGAAATAAAATGTTGCCGCGCAGCTGCTACCGTCTTTACTTTTTTACTAGTTAATGGCACTTGATAGGATAGGAAAGTTCATTATACATTATAGATTATATTATGTATGTAGTAATAAACTCTTACCTACGTAATGAACGCAAGCATTAATATAAATAACTAGTACTCCTTCAAAGTTTTACATGACCTAAAATAAAACATAAAAAAATCGACGTTGTATTTCACGATATAACTCCGTTTATACCAACAACAAAACATCCACTTATGCTTTATTGTATTATTAGAGGTTGCTAGACATCCAAATTTATAAACTCTCTCTCTCTCTTTATAGCTGTCCCACATGGTGGTGGGGTCAGCCTTCCTTATTAAACTTCTCCATTCGCTCTATCTTTCTTTTCAGCTCGTAATACATTTGTCCATGTGGTTTTAAGTCTCCCTCTTGGTCTTTTTCCAAATTTTAAACATTGTATAATATTAGTATAGATGTATAATACGAATATACATCGATACTTTGTATACTATATACAAGGATTTATACAATATACATGTATACATCGTATCGATAGCATTATCTTATTTTTATCCCATAGAATGCTGACTCGCAGATAAAAACAAACTGGATCAGACTCGGAGCAAATTGTAATACCACGACAAAAATCGGTAGGATCCACTTACGAACCCTTGCTGATTTTTGCTTAAGTATTTATTCGCTTAGATCAGAAGATACATTATATTGCATCAATGCCAAAAAACCAGATAAATCGCACAGATTACATATAAGAAAGAGAGTAAAGAATAAAATATATAAAGAAATAGCTGTTACACGCAGCTTCGCCTCCGTCAACTAAGATTTAAAACGGGTAACTAACCCTAACTTTTATGAAAATTTAATATAGCCAATGTTCACCGGGGATAGTGTAGCTTCCTAACAGCGAAAGAGTTTTTCAAATCGGTCAAGTAGTTTCGGAGCCTATTCAATACAAACAAAAAATCAAATCTTTCCTCTTAATGATATTAGTATAGATTAATTAAATATAAAATGTACGTGGAATTCGAAATTATGATATTTTATATATTTATGTTCAGAGTACTATAACTATTAAAATAATGTGGCTATTTTTACTATTAGGATTATCAAAATTAGCAAATGAACAAAGAAAAGGTTAATTTGTCGTCAGAACGTGCAAAAGAGATTTTAGCAAACGTAGAGAATACTGAACTATGAAACTCCGTAAATAAGTATGAAGGAATTATTTAATCATAATATAAATGTGCGTGTACTCTCAGTAAAAAAAAAAAAAACAAAAAAAAGTAAATAATAAACTCACCAATTCCTCAGGTGATCCCGGTTCCTTCATACCATTGCTCTTATCCGTACTTCCCGCGTCTGAAAAAGAATAAAACAATTTTTAGCATTCATTAATTAATAAAAACTACTAACATTCTATCACTAACATTCAGAATCGAAAAACACTGGCATTTACAAGCCTCATTCAAAAACAAGTATCCACAGCTTTAGTTATGAGAACCTGAACAATATAGCAATCGTATTGGTGTCATTTCTCGGAGACCCCAGCATCATTTACTGACTGCATCTGATATGCAGATCTATCTTACCGTCACCGACAGAGCCAGCGAGACCGTCACATCTCGAAGAAAATGTAAAACGTTCGAGAATAAATTGAGTTCGCATCCACAATATGAAATTGAATTGCAATGAACTGAAAGAAGATAAAGCTTAGTCTTTGTATGCAAACAGATATTATCATTTTCAAACATGAATAAAACGTTTGCTTAACTAAAACATCGGAAGAATCCAATTCAGCACATTTGTAATGAAATGTAAATTTAATTTTCTTTAATGTTTTTACAATTTTATTATTCAGAAATCTCTTTATCGCTTTCGAAATTCTTTTTTATAATCATTACTACTAAAAACACGATTGTGGACCCTAGGATCCATAGAACTTTAGTATCTACTAGTGGCGCCTCGCGGTTTGGCCTGCATCCTTCGCAATCCCCTGGGAGTTCGGGGATAAGTTCTGATGTATTATTAATTTTTTTTAAATGTAAAAGTATGAGTTAGGAGTTTGAGTTGGACTAAAAAAAAGTCAAGATTTTTTTACGTGGATAGTATGATCTACAACACGAACTCAGTGAGCTATCTGCACCTACCTACCGATTGAGCTTAAAGGCCATCAGGCCTAAAAGTGGCATGAAACTAAATACAGCTTATTTATATCTACATCTACACTAATATTATAAAGAGGAAAACTTTGTTTGTTTGTTTGGTTGTAATGAATAGGCTCAAAAAGAACTGTACCGATTTCAAAAATTCTTTCACCATTCGAAAGCTACATTATCCACGAGTAACATAGGCTAAATTTTATTCTGGAAAAAAATGTATGGGTTCTTCGGACACAAGGTGTAAAGAAGCAACCAGAAAGGTACTTATTTTGCGTACCCTTTAGGGTATATATGTTCTGTGACTAAGATCCCGTTGTAAATCTTAGTTAACGCGGGCGAAGCTGCGGGCAACAGCTAGTTGGAAATAAATAAATAATATTCAATTTAAGACTCAATGCATATCATAATTAAAATACATTTCTGAAAAATAAGTTAATCTATACCTACCGCTGTGACATCAGTTGAAAAACTCCGGTTTGAGCTCGTATGAATGGCATTCAATTAAGCGAAAATAAACCTTTGGTTAAGTCATGTTATACGTTAAATTCTGATTGGATATCTGTTGCAATCAATGCCGCTTCAGGAGCAATGAATTGAAACAAATTAATAACTTCGCTTGTTACCGCCTTTCAACTTTCAAAGTTCTTTGTGTAGCAGTTTAAATTTAGATATCGAACTTTTAAGTGTTTTGTCTTGCTAAAGATTTTAAATTGACTGAATTAAATAAAACGAAGCTATCACACTAGGATAGGTGGCATAGGAGTTGGAGCTTCTAGTATACAGGTGACTCTTTTTACCCTGGCTGGATTAACCATCATCATTAGGTGCTATCTTCATATTGAAGTTCTGAGGTCAGTTGGCAAAATCACGTATTTCATGTTTCACATCCGAACAAGAGAGTGGACCAAACATAGCATCTCATGATGACCGCATCATGTCTATGTTTGTTGTCTTTGAGCAAAATTACTTTTGGGGTCACATAGAACTTTGGACATCTTGTGAAAGCAGCTTTTGCTTGTCCAATCCTACACTTCATTATATATTTACGGTGGACAGTAGTAAGGGTATCGGACATCTTAGTTGACGCTGGCCTGTGTGGTGATACTGCAGTGGTGGCTGATCGTCGTGGTTTCTACCTAGCTGATTTTTTTTCTCTTCTATTAACATCCTCTAGTTTGTTTTGGATGTTGCGGGGTCTAAATATATTTACTTATTAATCTTAAGCTAGTGTGTAGTAAGTAGTAGTAGTATGTTTATAAAAATTACGACCAAATTTTTCAGCGACCCGACAGAGTTTCTTACTATACTAGTATAGAAGTATGTATTTCATTTTTTGTAACATTTGGGAAGATTAGTTCCACTTTGTTTCGCCGGTTTTTCTTAGTGGGCTTGCTTTGGTCGCTTCGTTTTTTTGGAACCGGTGGTAGACTCAATGACGTTCAAAAAGATACTTTGATTATACTATTTTGAATAAAAAAATTGACTTTGACTTTGTATGTAACATACATTGACAGTGCCTACGTCAAAATTTTGACGGAAGTGTGCTGATGATGATGATGGTTTATACAATATTGTCGATGTCTAGATAAAAACTAGTTGGGCGGATATTAGTTGTCTAGTGAACCAGTTCCTCGGACATCCAATATGGCATTCATTAAGATTTATATCCAATAGCTAATAGATGTAACCATTAATGTAATCCACAATCAAAGATAATATAGTGAGTATAGTAAATGAGTAAAAAGAGCATTTTCTCAACTGCTGGGTACAGAAATGTATATCGATATACTTTAAAGCTAATGTATCCTACTTATTTATAATAATATTATTAACGCAAAAGTTGAAATGCATGCTTATTACTCCTTCACACGAAAACTACAATCATTATATAAAGATATTGTGTATATTATCCAAAATATAATTCTCTCCAGGCGAAGTCGCGGGCAACAGCTAGTCAATCCATAAAATGATCAGATAATAAAAATAAGAAATAATAAATAAGAAATCATTATAACGTGACGTCATGATGCTGATGTCAGTGCTCTAAAGAAAAGAAAAATACTGTTAAACTAAAAACTAACCGTGATAACCTGTGATTGGATTTTTTTAGCCTAACCTGTTACTTATAACTTTTATGTATACCATTGGTTGTCCTTAACATAAATAAATATCCGTCTACAATTATCTGGAATATCATATATATGCAGCCTTTATTAAAGGGAACATGCAAGTTTGTAACGGTCTTAGTAGTTCGTCGAAAAGAGAAAATATCACTGGTCACCCGAGAAAGGATTGACTGAAATAGAGGAAGAGGTAGACAAAGGAGGGATTAAATGGATTAGTACAAGAAAAAGGTGGAGAGAAGGAAGAATTGGCAAATACTACATCAACAAGAGATGAGCTTTTAAATAAAGAGAGAGAAAGTTATAAACTACGTCCACTCGATCCTGAGTAAATTGGTGGTGATGTATGGACAAACAGACAGTCAGACAGACGGACAAAAAAATGATCTTATGACGTTACGTTAAAAAAGGCCAGATGTCCTTGAGGAAATTTACACACATTATAGCTGGAGTATTATTGTCTGAAGAAAGATGATTAGCATTAAAATTTTATTTTAAACAAATTAAATAGAAAATCTATACAATATTATCATATTTATACGAAAATATACTAAAACTACTTAATAAACTATATATACTTATATCAAACTAAAAATAAAACTAAATAGACCTCTCACTGCCAGCTATCTTCTGTGCTATGCTGAGCAGTGAGGCATCATGGAACGCAGTGGAGACTTTCGCACCAAAAGTCATCTCCACCAAAGAAGAGGCCGAGCATCGGAGAGGTAGAGAGAGGCGCTCGATCCAAGAAAAGGCCCGAGACGAAGACGTCGTGCGGTCAACCATGACGACCGCAACGTCCCGCCTTAATCAGGGATCTCAGCATTTCCCGGCGAAAAAAAAAAGCATTAAAATGTAATTTTGTTTATAAAATTCTATTATTGTATCGCTGCGTAAGCAAATTATTGACAACGCCGTGAATATATCCTAGATTACAATAAAGTCTTAGCGGTTACAATAAAGTCGAGTCTGTACTTTAAAATAGGAAATTCTGAACCCAGTAAACGTATACTAGCAATAAGAATTCTAGTATTTTACAAAAAAAATGGTTTTGAACACAGAATATTGTTAATCACAGATTTATAAATAAAGACAGAAAGTTATCATCATCACAAAGTATAGATATCACAAAGTATAGGGTCACAGTTTAGAGGAAAAATTTTTTGCCGGTAGAGCGCGCCTCTTATCAAAGGTACTCATTTAAATATTTACGCGGGAAGTATTGTGGCGCTGATTAGTCCGCTACAATAGCATCGGTACATACTCGATTCTAGCGCAGCCAGTGGAAGAAAAGATAACTAAGATCTGGGTTTGTTATTGTGTATATGAATACTATGGAGAAGCCTGTACCGTACTTCGTGATCATCACTATTAACAAGCATTTTGCTTCCGAAGATCCTAGCTATATGCAAATAGCTTTTCTCTGTGTTATCTATATATTTTTTTTTTCTAATCTCTACAATTTAATTTATTTATTTATTTAATAATTTATGTACACTTAGAAACATATACAGCGAAACGTGTTAAAAATAAACACTAGTACAAAGGTACTACTTATTCCATAAGTGGAATTTCTTCCAGTAGTCCTACTACAGGAGAATATAATTGACAAAACAAAATCAGTGTGCACATAACAACCTTATAAATACTCTAAATACATAGAAATAAATACTTAATAAATACATTAGCATTAAATGAACATACACAGCACATACAAATATATACCTATTTATATATACACAAATACATACATACATACATACATATATATATATATATACACACATACACACACACATATATATATATATATACACATATATATATATATATATATATATATATATATATATATATATATATATATATATATATATATATATATATATATATATATATATATATATATATATATATATATATATATATACACACATATATACACATACATATATATATACATATAGATAATAGTAATAAAAAAACACACTCAAATAATATAATGATATAATGGTTATTATTGATATTATATATAATTCAGTTCAGCTCTAAATTAATGTTTGATTTAAATAATGTTCTCTTAATTTTTTCTTAAAAAGTGTCAACGTCCTGCAATCCCGAATTTCATGAGGTAGGGAATTCCACAGTCTAGCAGAGTGAACAGAAAAGGAGTATGAATAAAAGTCGGTTTTATGGGCTGGTATCTGAAGGAGCGTACGCTTTTGTGGTCTACAAGAAGAATCATAAAAATGAGGAAAGGAAAAACGATCTCGAAGATAAGAAGGGGAAGAAGGATTAAAGAGGATATATAATACGGAAATTTCTCCGATGGCGGATGGGTAGCCACTGTAATTGCTTACGAAAATGAGTGACATGATCAAATTTCTTTAAGCCAAAGATGTATCGCAAACATAAGTTTTGAAGTCGCTTGAGTTTGTTGAGTATTTCCTCGGTGGCATCCAAACAGCAAATATCAGCGTAGTCAATAATAGGTTGTATAAGAGACAGAGCAAGAGAAACTTTAGTTGTAAAAGGAAGGAAATTTTGAAGTGTTTTGAGAGAGTGGAAAGAAAAGTGTACCTTTCTGCTAATTTCACTGACGTAATTAATCCAGGAAAGATTCGAATCCAATATAATACCTAAGTTTTTGGCTGTACTACTAATGGCAATCTGGGCACCATCTAAAGTAATAGGTGGTAGAGTAGAGATATCAAGTCGACTACGAATACGCTTGCTGCCTATAATGTGATTGTAGAGAAGAAAAAAATATTTGCACGTGACCTGCCCCTACTTTCCATAACATTACAACTGTAAAAAGATCGATTATAACCAGTTTAAAAACAACGATACTTTATATCACACAATTTATACGAAATATGGTGATTAACTTTTCCACACGAGCGTTGCATAAGCAAAATCTCATTAAAATTTGAAAATTAACACCCCCAGCGCAAAGTTCATTTTCGTGTATTGAGTTTTATCAGCAAGAGGTGACCATCGATAGTAATAAGCCCCTTTATCTCAATTTTAATTACCGCAGCGAATTGGCTCCGAAATTCTATGAATTTTGTAGCTCACGATATGATTAATTAAAACAATTTCCATCGGCTTGAACGAAAATTACTTTTATAATAATGGCAATTCAAATTTTATGAAAATTTACAAATGTGTTTTACGTGAAAGTTTTTTACTATTAAAAAAAAGTATCAACCCTTTATTACTGCTGGGCACAGGACTCTTCCTCGAAATCAGGCGAGGAGGGTAATGGGCCAATAGTTCACCGCGCTGGCCCAGTGCGGGTTGGTGAACTTCACATACCTTCAAAAACTTTCAATCTCATCAGGCATGCAGGTTTCCTCACGATGTTTTCCTTCACCAGTGAGCGAGCGATGGCCTCGTGTTTGGGGTGCACTTAGAATCTTAGAAAAACCCATTTCAAAGCACACACGGGGGGTCAGGATCAAACCCGGAACCTCTCGCATAAGAGGCCGAGTCCATCCACCACTGGACCATCGTAGCTCCTATTACTATTAAATTATTTTTTATTTAAAAAAAACGTAACAAAGTTGACATTTAATTAAGTTCGATAAACCTTGTAAATGCGTATAATGCGTAAAATGCGTAATACAAAAGTTTCAACCACGGTTTCAACTTTTGTATTACGCCGCCCTAACTTGGGTGTACGAGCATACTTTTGTATAAATTGTCTGCCTTTTAGAACTTCAAATCTGAGTTCCACCAGCTTTCTACACCATCATCGTCATTATGATCAGCATACATATATTCTCTACTAGTAGTGCCCTGCGGTTTCACCCGCGTACTTCTCGTTCCCGTGGAAATACGGGGATGAATTATAGTCTATGTATTAATCTGATGTATAAACTATATTATTATGAAGATTCATCAAAATCAAGTAGTTTTTGCGAGAACGAGTAAGAAACACTTCACAAACTTTCGCATTTATAATATTAGTAGGATGTCTCTATCTATTAATATCAATAAAAACACATAAAGTATTACTCCATAACACTTAGTTATAAGCATTCAAAATAAAGTGGCGTGGGAAAGAACAAAGATTGCGGTGAGCGAGCAAACCTCTTGAATCACAAAAGCTTACCAATAAGAGCAGTGTAACGTTCCTCACCGCAAGGTAACAGTTACGTGATGCATTATATCACTAATGAAGTCATGGTAAAACGCACCGTAATATCTCGTAATAATGCAAATTTTCATAAATTATACAGCGGTACAGTTATACGCAGAAAAATGCAAGAGAATGGATCGATTGAAACGTCTAATAAAATGTTATTGTTTGATAGACGCCAAAGTAACTTCGAGGATAATATATTCACAGGAAAGAAGTCTATTTTAAAAGTGTTAAACATCTCAGTTTAAGTTAAATTCTTTAACTTATTTATAATGTTCAGTGACACATTTACCAGTGTAGGCATTGCATGTGAGATGTTTTCTTTATTTAATTTTTTTCAGTAGAAATTGTTCTTAAGAAGCAATGTGTAAAAAAGCTAAACCTTTAAAAAATGGGTAACTTACCCATATTTATTTTTTTATATTCATTGAATTCAATGACATTATTATATTCAATATTCTTGTATCATTACCATGTTTATAGACAAGAAATCGATCACGTGACACGTAAGGTAATGGACATGCGGGTGGAAGGGTATAGAGGAAGAGGAAGACCGAATAAGAGATGGCTGGACGGGATAAGTAGAGAGAGAGTATATGGAGGAGTGTGAGTGAGTGAGGAGGAGGGAACTAACGAGTATTAGGCCAGAGTGGAGGCACAAGACATATAAAGCCGATCCCAAATAAAGGGAATAATAATGGCTAGGAAGATGATGATTCTTGTATCATTATAAGAATATTGAATATAAGAATGTTGAATTAAATAAGAGTGGTGGTACTTAGGCAGGCTCCACAAAGCGCCCTCCCACCAGTATATAATACATAAAATATTCACATCCATATCAATGAATTGCAATCCTTTCTGGCGTATGCACGGTGCATAAAGGAAGGTAAGATGGTTTTTATTAACTCCCAAGCTGGCGCATCAAAGCGTTCACAGCCGCAGTACCAGGTTAATGACGTTTTGAACTGCAATGCGAACGAGGATATTAACTTTGGAAAGAACGTTATTATTCCTCTACATATATTTCAAAATTCGATTTCAGAAAAAGATTACGTTATTATAAAATAATTTGCATCTAGTCCGAATATTAAATAGCACAGTAATGCTTAGCATTAATTGTCTGGTTTTAAAGTGAAAAAATCTATTTTCAAATCTTACATATGATGAAGGAATCTCAATTTCCTTTCGTGGTCAGCGCTTGTTCAGTGATTCGTTGAGGCGCGATCGAATGAAACCATTGCATTTACAAACTGTGACGTAATATCATTTTCGTTTTATACCAATAATATTGTCGAACAGTGGGAAATGCTAAACTTAGATGCTTGCTGAATATGATAATTATAAATTACAGTATACAACATATATAAATAACTAAGTTTATATTATATTCCAGTTTTAATATAAAAAATTCCAAGAATACACGCGAAAATTGAAGCGCTTTCATTACTATAATCTCGGAGTCCATTCACAAAGCCGTGGTGTCAAACAAATCACTACTCAGGCGAGATGCGTGGGTTGGGCCGACTTCTTCCACGTGGACAGATTTGTTTGGCCTCTAATGCATCAAATCTGACCACCCACAGATGAAGTGTCCTTATGATCTATGCCCATATGTAAGAACGGTTAGCCTATACTTATCGTATATAAGTATGACTTGTACTTATAAGATTCTTATTACACAACTTTAAATACTACAAGTTTTAATACGATACTAGCTGGTTCCCGCATTTATTTTAAAGCTTCTGTTTTTTCATGCTAGATTTAAAAAAAAAACCATTAAGTTGTTTTTATCCTATTAATGTTAAAAAATGCAAACATGGGTTTGCTTATTATAATGAAACAAATTTTACGGATTTTATCGTAGTTTATTGAGTTTTAACAAGCCCGACGTTTCGGATACTTTACAGCAACCATCCTACCGTGACCATGGTATTATACGGTAAATTTTATTCCTTGTAGGAGCAGTAGAAACTTTGAAAACACTGCCAAGTTTCGTCAAAATCCGTTCAGTAGGTTTGTCGTAATTAAGGTGCAAACATCCAAACTTTCGAACTTATTAGTAAAATAATTTTAAAAGAATGAGCCGCTAAATTAACCTCACATTTTAATGTATCTTATACTTTACACCACGAACTAATCCAATTTACATCATGAAATGGGGTTACCAACTAAATACTTTTTATATTTCAGTATTTTACGATATCACAAGACAATTTGACAATTTATTTTGATGGCTTCGATGGTGCTCTAGTGTAAGCCCGCCATCGCCGAAGACCACTATTATGATAAATAAATTATGTATAAATGTAAATTAAATAATAATAAGTGCCATACTAAATCTATTCCTAGTCTATAATATATATAAATATCAACATAAGAACTCATGTAGTCTTCCTTATGAGTAAATCCCATACTTGTTCCTCGACACAAAAAACACATTCTTAAAATTCCTATCTCACTTAAACGCTTGTAGGTTTGGAATGTTAAGCGCAAAAAAACTTTAAATATAATGTCTTAACGTATTCTAACAAAGCGGCAAAACCCAGCTTATAAGATTAAAATTAATTTCCTCATAACCACATCAATAAAATATAATTGCGTAGTAATTTCATTTTACGATATTAAATTAAAACACCTACAATTTGTTATTTTAATTAATGATCACGGCATTCGATATCGTTGGTACTGTACTATTGAGTTCAACTTAAAGCGATTTAAGCGCTGTGTACCGCTACTCCCAAACTACATTAAAATAGTATTATAGTACTACTAAATAAATAAAAAGTATATGAACATTTTCAATACAGTTTAAATTACCTTTTGACGTTTGATGTGTCTATAGTTAATATACTACCTTATCATATAATATAAGTATAGCCTAATCAGCTGAATGCTACACTGAGTGCCGGATTCAAATGCTTTTAAAAGCAGGTAAGTTCTGTGCGGATATCAGGGTTTTATCATTAGGATTGGGGATATATTATTATGTACCTACGATATATGTATTTATTTACACTTTGTCGTTTAAAATATCGTACTACGTTCGTAATAGCTTGCATATTATGGGACTTATTAAAATTTGGATGACCCTATCATCTTAAGCATAGCTTACCACGAACGCCACCTGCACACACGAAAAAGCATGACTCATGCTCACGTTCCGCCGCAAGCGAGTGCAGAACAAGCGATAGAAAGACACGATCGGCCTAAGCGTTTTCTAATCGTAGTAAAGTGGGGATGTTTGTTACGCTTTATCAAAAACTACTCAACCGATCATCGTGAAACTTTGTACACATATTCTCGGCGGCACTAGGAGTAACTTAGGATACATTTAAATTATTTTTTTTGCTAACACGTGCGAAGCAACAGCTAGTAACAAATATTTTTTATGTCTATAAGGGCCTGTTTCACCACTTCCTGATAAGTGCCGAATAGGCTATCCACCAGATACAGTATAGACAGACAGAGTATGGAGTATCTGCCAAATATATTGCGGATAGTCTATACGGCACTTATCAGGAAGTGGTGAAACAGACCCTAAACCGAATTTACAGACAAGTATTTTTGTAAACAATACGAATTACAAGCAAAATATTTAAAAGTCATTTTAGTCATCTCACAATAATCAAAACGCGCTGACATCGCTTTAATTTTCGAGTGCCGTGAACGCAAAAGGTCTCGTCACCGGATAAATTGGTACGTACAGTTTTTTTACCTCACCCGTCTGACTGGATATGCTCGTATTTTACAATCATGACTCCTAACGAGGATCGAATGAAATTCATAGACCTGTTCTCTGTTCCGGAATGCGAGATAAAAATAAATGAAAAAACGTGAATTCGGTTCGATGCACTTTTTCTCAATTTCCTCATTATTTAGGTGTCTTATTTACACGCGAATTATTGTTGTTTGGTTGAATCTATAAAGGAAAAACAGTAATGTCCTTTTATCTAAGTCTTTGATGCATATGTATGTATCATCATTATCAGCCTTTCAAAATCAAAAATCATTTTTTATTATTCTAAATGCTAGCAATAAAGCGTCTTTTTAAACTTAGGGCGGCATGATTTGAGGGGCGCCAAAATTTCAGAGACGAAAAAAGTAAAGAAGACTGTCTTTGAAAAAGAGTTTGGATTAATTTTTGTAAAGAATTTTTTATAGAATATACCTATAACAATTCACTTTTTTTATTTACTTTTCAGTCTATGAATAAGATTATGTTTTTTTAAAGATTAATTATAGTCTTTACCGAATGATGTTCTTTACTTTTTGTTTCATTACTGAATATCACATGCATATAAAGCTTTTAAACATGCCTAAATCTTAATAATTTCGCCCTGGCCCAGCAATGGGACATAATATAAGGGTTGATACTTTACTTTTTTCTAGCATTAAGGGCGGCAAAATAAACAGGGCCTAGGGCGGCATCAAGCCTAAATCGGTCACTGAAGCTCACTAAGAAGAACCGTCAAAACAAATTCAATCAAATCAAATCCGTCCACTGCTGAAACGACCGATCTCTTGCCACTTGCATCTAACGCGGACTGGCCATCATCATCATCATCATCCTTTATCTGCCCACTACTGAACATAGGCCTCCCTGATAGTAATTATATAACTTAACACATACAAGAATAAGGCTTTACAATGGATTATCTTACCTATCCATGATCCGACATTTATCCTCATTACACAAATTGTTTACCCAAAACGGGATTATAGCCCACTATCTACCGGTTACAGATGCGGGAGATGCGCTGTCGCGCGCCTATTTTCACGGGTACTAAGATAATAATAAATAAATAGTAATAAAACAATCACACCACGTTAACCTAGCCGCTTGATAAGTTTTTAAGAACTTGTATTACGGGAATGAAAATATTTAAGGAGCTTTATACACCAGCATATTTATTTATTTAAAAAAAATTTTTATGATTATAATATATCACATTAACATATAATTAAAACAAGGCCAATTACAAGTACAAATATTGTTAAAAAATTCGTTGGTTTATTTAACCAACTGTACAAGTATTCAAATTTTAATATAAGACAATTATTTGGGTAATTAATTAATTGAAACAGGTGAGTACAAAAACAATCTGATAGGTTTATGTATATAGGGCCACTTACATAATATTATCTTTAACTTCGCGATGTCCTATACACCTCCATGACCTAGTGCAGAGATCTATATTCGTTATACAAATTATTTTCACTTGGCTGGATTCGAAGCTGCTACCGTTGCGTTAATTATCCAGTAGCTAGACCACTCGAATGCCGACTGTCAAATTGTTCAGCCTATTCCTTGGATTTGCTTCATTCCGTGTGTTCAGAATATGGATTGTAATTACTGGCACTAAGATTCATTATCTTACTATGAGTTGCTTGGGCAAGTCCCAGATGTATGATGTTCAGGCCGTTTACCATCAGGTGTCACATCTGCCAGGTTGATTATCCAATTAAAACCGATCTCTACATCAAAATTACGTAACGTATTATTGGTTTTAATGAGCACACTTGTACACAATTGTCAATGGATTAGCCCTCCATATATGTATGTCATATTTAATTCATATTGATACGTGCAACAGAGATGTAACAGAGTTATGTAAAATCTGTGAATTAAACGTGGCGCAAATACGGCTAGAATATGGTGTGTTTATGGACGAGACGTGTGGCACAAGCGTACTTCCCACAGTACTATTTATTTGAATGGCACCGAGTCCAAAAAAGAACATTATAAATAGTGTCAGTTATAAGACACATAAATATCAATGTTTTCGTTAATTGTCTTTGTTAATTATTACCTTCAATATGTTTCTAAAATATTATTTTTTAATTTTTTAGTTGTACATAATATAGAAGTATAGTTTTGAAGTCGGTTTTTTGTTTTTTATTTAAAATTAACTATATTAGAGAAATAATAATAATAAGACTTTATTTCAGACCAATTGATCCATATGTGTATTAGTATTATACAATAATGTTTCGATATTGTTTTCTTATATTTACGCGAATTTCACTCATTATAATGAAACAACTTTTATGGATTTTATCGCGGTTTATTTAGTTTTTTACAAGCCCGGCGGGAATCCTCCCGTGACCATGGTTGCTGTAAAGTATCCATATATAATCCTATATATAAGTAGTTTTATCAACTAATTATTGTTTTGGATCATTTTATATTTATACTTTCATTGGATCACCCCTAAATAAAATAAGAATAAAAAAAACTATCTCCTTGTAAAATTTTAGCAAAATTGGAGCAGTGGCTTCATCATTAATATGAATTACAATCCATTTAATAAAGCCACATAATTATCATCATCAGCCTTTATATGTCCACTGCTAAACATTCCCCCTTCAATGACCACAAAGTAGCTTCAGTCAGGAAATAATAAGAAGCAAATACGTCAATGACACATTTATGAATGTAGTTGTATTTTTGAATGTGGTTGGCAAAGGATCGGCCGAGTTTGCGTTCATTGACGAACGCCAATGTTCAGCAGTGGATAAAGGCTGATGATGATAATGATGTGGTTTTATTGAATGGATTACATTTCATCATTGTCTCATTTACGAATTTACCTTATACGAATATTAATTAAGGAATAGAGATATCACGACAAGCATTCATAATAAGAACAACAAGAATGATGTACGGCCTCTGAAGTATTTAATAGCTTTCTTAACAAATCAAAAGATACCAAGGCTTTTTTCTTTGAACAAATTATGAGATTTCCACGGCACATATAGACTTGTCCGGTACGTCTAAGAATGTCGCTAAGCGGGCCCCACGACTTCATAAATATGGACTTGTTGATTAAAAGCCACACTCGGGAGGCTTTTTGTCGCACTACCTTCGGTAAGCGAAGCTAATACGCGTGCTTGTTGCGAATGATATTAATTTTGTTTTGTGTCAACAACCTATCGGCTTTTCTGTGAACCTTTGAGTATGACAACGTTACGGAAGACTTGTGAGAGAAGAAGCCATTTCTAAATTGAAACACTGCTTTTCCATTTCATTGATAGAGAACAAGCGGAGGAGGAGGAGTAGAAATATCTTGGAATTCGTGTGACGTAATTGATGGATGACCCGTACACCTTCAAGATTGTTGGGAGTAGGGGATTTTGAAAATTACTGATTAATATGTAATAGCGCAAAGAGCTTACATGGTGATTCCAATTAGGAGGAGATTGGAAAGCTTTATCATTATCATCATCAACCATTTCTCTTCCGATGAACGCTAAGACGGTAATCTTTCAGTCTGGTGTTATGTGTGTATGTTAGATCTCTTTGAAATGGTCGTCTCAGCTGCTTGGAGGTCAACCAACCCTTTATCTTGTTTAATTTGGGAGCGCACTAGCTTGAAAATTTTAGAGCCACTGACTGCAGAGGTAATACTATCTCATACATAATATGATAGAACCTGACTTAACAAGCTATTCGATTTATGCTAACACAGCTAACGAATGTACCAGGTAAATATTTTATCGGTGGATGTCGCCGATGGCAAATAGGTACAAGCTTTCTCGCTGATTGAATAAATGATTTCCAATACATCAATTTCTAAAGGCTGCACTGTGCTGCAGTGTAAACGCCCTAAGATATTTATGACCGGCGATGCTGGGTTTGAATCTAGAGAAAAGAATGATGAGCATTATGTGTCGTTCAGAGGTCTCATTAAGCTATCCCCATGCGATATACACGACCTTAGGAACATGCGATATGAATATTGTTTCTGTAGTGTCAAATCAAAACTGATACCTTAAGTTGCTGATAGAATCAGGCGTTACTTTGCGGAAATCCATTAAAAAAAATTTATTTAATTATATATTATTTAGCAATATCCCGCGAACCATGCAGTCTTATGCATGCATTTACAAATTTACTGTAAAGATTGCATGGTTCGCGGTATATTGCTAATCAATACGAGTATATAATTTAATAGTTAAAATTGCTTTTCTTCGGCGATAGATTTGACATAGTACTCATATTTACGAAGCTGGGAGTAAAGCAAGCTACATGAAATCACAACAATTTTATAGATGTTGTTATTAACTCTTTCAGAATCATTTATAAATTAGTGCATATTAATTAAACATGCACAATATGGAGGCCGCGTTTGGGTACACGAAGGTCAGCCATTAACCAGGTGAAGACGATCTCCATGAAATAGCAGGTCCGTATTGAATGCGAGTAGCAAGGGATCGATCGTCTTGGCGTTCATTGAAGTAGGCCTATGTTCAGCAGTGGACGAATTAAGGCTGATGATGAGAACGTGGATATATGATCGTGATAACTTTTACTTTTTCTCCACATAAAGCCTTATTATGTAGGTCTAAGTTACAAATTTGAATCTCTCATAACTTAGACCATACAACAAATCGCTCATATCACGGAGCCATGAGTCCAACAAGCACTAACGATTGGTCAGCCATTTGCACATGCACTAGGTAATAACGAAGACGTTTACCCGCCACTAGTTAACTTAATAACGTACATGAAACCAATGTTTAGAAATTTGATCGAGTGCTAGTACACTTATAATAATACCAGCAAAGTGCGAGAGGAAATTCATATAAAGGGATCCTGCTAAACTAGCATATTTTTTTATTACTAGTAGCGCCCTTTTCGCGCTCGATTTCACCTGCGTACTTCCCATCCCCGATAAATTATAGCCTATGTGTTATCCTGATGTATAATCTATATTATTGTAAGGATTCATTAAAACCCATTCAGTAGTTTTTACGTGAAAGGATAACAAACATCCATACTAACAAACTTTCACGTTTATAATATTAGTAGGACTAGCAGGATATTACTTGGCTAGGCAAACCGGCAGACGTGCCTGATGGTAAGTATAGACCATAGTCACTATAATGAAACTTTATATCCACTTTTTCTACTATTTATTTTATATATTATAACAGTTAGAATTTAAACACGACCGACCGGTTTCGACAAAGTCATCCTCATGTTATAATATATAAAATAAATAGTGGAAAAAGTAGATATAAAGTTTTATTATAGTGACTATAACATGAATTTCCATCAAGGACCGACAGTACATTCTATCAAGTATAGACCACTTACCTTCAATACGATTGAACATAAACTAGTTTATTTGAAACTAGCCCAGGCAACTCATGTATGTATTACCTATTCCGAGACTAGTATCTACTCTAGTAAATAATCTAGTCCTATCCCACCCTTCTCTCTGAAACACAGCGAAGCTATTTGAAGGGAGAAAGAAGCTGAATGGTGGTACCCATGCAGCCGGGAGCGCAACGCAGCGTCCCCCTTTTATTCGAGAGTTTTCGGGTTCAAAAACCAGACCCCCCTGTGTTTGCCTTGAAATGCGTTTTTCTAAATTTCTAAGAGCACCCAAATACTAGACCATCGCTTGCCCACCGGTGAAGGTAAACACCGTAAGGAAATCTCCATGCCTGATGAGATTGAAAGTTTTTCAAAGTTCTGTGAAGGTACCAACCCGCATTGGGCCCGCGAATTGGTGAACTAGTGCACATTACCCTCCTCGCCTTATTTCGAGGACAAGATATGTGCCCAGCAGTGGGACATACAAAGGGTTGATACTTTACTTTTAACAATCAAGACTGTCATTATTAGTTAGTATCAAACTGTTATAGGTCTAAGTAAACAATCGCTATTCTCAAGGTATTGATTGAAACATCGATAGCTACTGCTATTGTAAACTTGTTTTTCAGCTGTTAAGGACAGCTGAAAAACAAATGATATAAATCTATATTTTTAATAATGCTATAGCGAGTTATATACGCGCACATACATAGGATAGTTCAATAATTTAACATACATGATCTACTGTACAGTTGAAGATTTCAAATAGTTCTACATATTACAGCAACAAATGAATGGACTTCGAAGATTCAATTACAATTCGTAGACACCTTTGGATACGGAACTCTGAAAACGGCTAAAGTTAACGGGTGGTTAATTTTGAATTGCGGTTAAGTTAACAAGTGAATTTCTCATGTTACATTACGTTAGTATTTTACATAATTTTGTAGTTATCTCAATTTTATCTAAAACGTAATATTTAACTTTCCATGACATACTTAACAAGATTATCTATGTATAAAAGAATTGCTTTTCCCCCTGCTTCAGGCATGACATTTAAGTAAAGAAGTGTCGTTTTTACAAAGCGTTGTCATAAGTGACATGCAAATATATACTCTCGTCAGTTTAAATAGGTATTGTTATGCATAAATCAGAATTATACGTAAATTAACAAGCCTTTCACTACCTATAAAAGTTCAATTTCTATCTAATATCAGAAACGACCTCTATCGATGAATGCCAAGACGAATTCTACACATCATCATCATTATCAGCTACTATCCATAAACTGCTGAACATAGGCGTCCCTCAATGAACGCCAAGACGGCTGATTCCTTTCCACTCCGCATCCAACACGGACCGGCTTTCACTTGGCACGTAGATGGTCTTCCCAGTTAATGGCCAACACTTGGTCTACGTAAACGCAGCCTCAAACGGACCTTATTGAACAATCCGAACTTATTTCATAACAGAAATTCGAAAATATTTTCTAGTAATAGTGCGTAAACACAATACAAACTCAATATCCGGGAACAGCGTTTTCGAGGAAGATGGAGCAGTAATAACGTTAGGCTGCGGCAGCCAAGATAAAAATGGTTCACACCAATTGATCACTCTGCTAGATAAGGGTGGACGTATACTAGCCAATGAACAACCATAAGAAAATACATGTTATTAAAGATTAGGACAAACTTTCACAATTTAAACGTTGTAATGAAAATATTTTCTCGTGTGTATTTCTTTCAATTGTTTTATGACCGCTTACTTAAATAAATAAGGGTGGATGCATACTAGAGGAGTCAGCTAATGACATTAATATCAACTATGGTTTAAGCACATTAATTTGCGTGCCGGTTTATAGGAAATTAATTTAAGAAATAATTATAGGTATATCCTTGAATGGCCGAAATATGTAATGACCTCCGAACCTATGAGTCCAGTAGATCCTCTACTCGCTAGGCTAGGTAGCCTTGAAACGTGTGTTGAAAATTTTGTTCAGCCGTCAAAAAATCGGACGAATCAAATTGTAGGCGAATTTTGGCAATGTTGCCAAGAGTGTTATCTCTGACTGTTATTGCTACTAAAAGTGCCATTTGGCGCTGTATGGAAAGGTTTTTGGACACAAAAAGGAAGAACGGCCTACGTATATGCTTAAGGAAAACATCAAGAGGAGTATGCTTGATGAGAGTAAAAGTCTGACGATGCGTGAAGGCCACCACCAAGCCTTCAAAAGCCAAACCAATATTACTATTTTACATCCTATAATATTGGTATTAAGGAAAGTATAGCAATTGGGTAGGACAAAGTGTTAGTCGACCATTAACCAGGCGGGAAGACGATCTTCGTGCAGTGGCCGCGTCGGCGAGTGGCAAGGGATCGGTCGTCTTGGCATTCATTGTGAGAGGTCTATTTTCAGCAATGGACGGATAAAGACTGATGATGATGATGATGATGACTAACGGCAGAGCCAGGTGAAGCGTACATATGTAAACGTCAGTCAACATGTCAATTCGACCGCCAGCGAACTAGTGGTGCGTGTGACGTATGCACGACGTGTAAATCCTACACACATCAATAAAAAAGCAATCGCAATTAGTATAAAAAAAAATATAATTAGCTTAAAATGTGCGCCTAATCAACAGCCCTGTGATAGTCAGACATAAAATAGTCAGCTCGAAATGTTTTGGATAAAAATCTATGTAAATACATTAATTTAATGATAATGTAAATAACACAAATGTCGCCTCAATAAACCCTTTTTATACCAATTCAAATTTGTATCTAACAAGATTATATGGCAAAAGCGTTAATTAGCTTAGTTTGATAAAGGCAATATTATAACCGTTAAACCAAGGATAATAATTCATAATTCCGTTAATTCAACATAGCAGTTAATTCATTATTATTAACGAATAACCATTCATATCCTAAATATAAAAAACTAGCTGTTGCAAGAAGCTTCGCCTGCGTCAAGTAAGTTATAATACGAGACCCAAACTTTTATAAAATTGAATATAGCCTATATTCACAGGGGATAGTGTAGATTCCCAACAGTGAAAGAATTTTTCAAATCAGTCAAGTAGTGTCGGAGCCTATTCAATACAAACACACAATCAAATCTTTCTTCTTTATAATATTATATATAAAAAATCCAAACATTCATAAATTCATATCGATCCCCCGTATCTTAGATGACGGTAACGACGTCCAGGGCCCAGGCTTATCTACACTATAACTTAAAAAGCTTTAAGCCTCGTGGCTTCACCTATAGATACATCATGTATAGCGAGAAACCGATTACTTGTACAAATCATTGAAAAAAGGAAAACAGCCGCACAATAATACTCAATTCTCTTGACAAAACACACAACGTAAACAACATAAACAAGTATTTTATTTATCGCTACACTGTTCAACAGTCATAAAGAATTGTATTATTCTTAGCACCCGAATTTTTACACGGCAGCAAATACAATCCTTAGGATGAGGCATTAGAATTTTTGACAGTACCTATACCTTTCCATATAAAAATCCAAAGTAGAAACGTAAATAAAATTTTAGTATATTATTTTTTATCACATAATATAGTCAAGGAAGACACGATTAATGAAAATTCTCCGATAAATTTTCATTCCAAAGGAGTGTCCATTTTTTTTCCTTTTTCATCCTAATTTAAATAATAATGAGCAGAAAAATTGAATTTCGAAATTTAAGAAACAACAGTAATGGTTGTTTATCGAACAAAATAGGGAAAATCATAACATAGCTACCGTTGGACTTGAATTGGTATTCGAATTTCGAATACCAGTATTTTTCGTACTTTTCGGGTGCTTTTTAGCAACCATTGCTACGTTGAAAAAATACGTACATTGAAAAAATACGTCATAGTCATAGTTTGTCTAACTCTCAAGGATGTACACGAGTTATTACTTAAAATTATATCCGAAGTATTCTAACAGATAATACTCTACTAATCTCTACCTATAAGTTGGGATGGCAATTCTAAACTATCCTCAATTCTATTACAGCGAGCGCCTGAGGGACGCCCAACGAAACCCGGCTCCGAGTCTCATTTACAATAGGAGTAGCTATCGATGTTTCAATCAATACCTTGAGAATAGCGATTGTTTACTTAGTCAGGCAGCATCCCTGTCACAACTGTGACAATACGTCCTATAACAGTTTGATACTAATTAACAATGAATGTTCTGAGTCTTGATTGTTAAAAGTAAAGTATCAACCCTTTATGTCGCACTGGTGGGCACCGGTTTCCCCTCGAAATCAGGCGGGTGGGTAATGGTCCATGGTTCACAGATGCGCTAGACCAGTGCGGGTTGGTGAACTTCACATAAAAGACTTTCAATCTCATCAGGCATGCAGGTTTCCTCACGATGTTTTCCTTCACCGGTGAGCGAGCGATGGTCTCGTGTTTGGGGTAGACTTTAGAAAAACCCATTTCAAGGAACACAGGGGAGGGCCAGGATCGAATCCGGAACCTCCCGCATTAGAGGCCGAGTCCATCCACTACTGGACCATCGTCACTCGTGGTATCATAATCAAACCTACATGTTAATCTGACGTAACCTATAATATTGGAAAGTTTTATTAAAATCCATATAGTAATTTCTGCGTGAGAGTAACAAATGTCCATACATACAAACTTTGGCATTTATAATATAAGAAGAATATACCACTTGTTGCAGTAGCTCGCAGCATTTTCCGCAATAAATTAGATTTACAAGAGAACGGTGGAAAATATAAGGACGCGGCTATGTTTTTTCCCGTTAATTAATTGTTATTTCAACTGACTTTAAAGACAAGGAGGTTTTCTTCTATCGTTCTCAAATCTTAATAAAACACAATAAAATCCAAAAAAATATACATAACAAAACGTTAAAAAAACTAAATTATTAATACAAGTCAGCTCAGAAAGCAGAAAGACAATAAATTTTCTATTCAAATAAAGTAAGCTAACTTTAAAGTTTAAGGAATTTCATATTAACTTACATCGTGGAAACTAGTTAAGTCCTTTCTTAGTTCGCTTAGTAAGAAATATTTAAATACACAGAACAAAGTTAAACTAAGGGAACTAAACTAAACAAGTACGAAACTTAAGAGATAAAACTTTTTCCTCTTTGCAATCTCTTTTCGGTGGTTAAACTCCCTTTATTTGTGTAATGATTATTTGAACCAAAATCCTAATCCACATGAACTAACTTGACCAGTATATTATATCTAAACTCTACGAGCAAGTAAAAGTTGAGAATAATGGTCAAATCAATCTATGTCTCGCCGGAGGCCCGAACACATTCACATTTAGCGGTCACTGACATTAAGAGTAGGCTTTTACTTTTCACGATAACGCTTACAAAGTACACGTAGCGGTTGATAAACAAAATCATGAATAAATAATGGTGATAGTATAGAAATCGTTGAAATGGTTTACAAATTCGCATAAATACTAAACAAAAAATAGTATTTATTCTTTTTTATTTGAGAAGCTCGTGGCTCAGTGGTAATAGCCGCGCGGATCGATTCACCAGGTTAAGCGACGCTTGCCGAGGTTCGTCCGTGGATGGGTGACCATCTATACAGACCGAGATTTATCCGTGCCTCGAAAAGCACGTTAAGCTGCCCGGCTGTCATTCGTCGTCCAGAAACCCGAGTTTGACAACCAGTCTTACCACGGGGTACCGTATCACCTAGTTACTGGGTTGTGGAGGTCAGATAAGCAGTCGCTCCATGTAAAATACTAGTATTCGGTTGAATCCAGTTAGACTGAAAGCCGACCCCAAGTATAGCTGGGAAAAGGCTAGATATTATGATGATGATTCTTTCTTGATATTTAAAACAACATTTTCATTGAAATAAACATAGTAAATAGAAGTCAATCACAAAAAGATTTCTAAAAAATCTAAACATAGTTATAAAAACCCCAAATACACAATTCCTTTGTGAATAAATTCATAAACACAAAGGGAAAAGTTCAAAGAATTGCTAATATAAGTGATTGTACTGCTCAGACTAGTAAGAGCTATTGAATGCAATCAGACACACTAAACAGAATTGAAATGCGGAATGCCTCTTCTGGAAGTCTAATATCTTGGGCGTGGGCGGTCACGTGAACCCTCAGAATGATAAAGTGTACTATGAATATACTTTATATTCTCTCCGAGCTTTCTGCGGCACATTTTTTTTTTTGTGAGATTAGTTTTAGAACGCGATCTTGAAATCCAACACGTGCAGTTATTGCCAACATTTTTTATGAGATTATTTTTAGTAATCCGACTATATCTTTAAGTGCAATTATTAATCGATCATTATTTTTACGGATTTTAGCGTGGTTTATTAAGATTTTTGCATGGCCAAAGTGTCGTATACTTTACGGGGGCATGTAAATAACTTTACATGTATAGGATTGTCTTGTTCACGGGATGGTAAATATTATACCGTTTTAGTTTTTGTAGCCCATATATTGTCTGATTTCGGGAATGGGGTCTTCTTTTCAAAATCATGCAAGAATGGTATTGGGCCGTAGTTCACCGATACGCAGGCCCAATGCGGGCTGCTGAGCGAGCTACGGTCACGAGACTATCGCTCGCTTGAGTTTAGGATGCACTCAAGAATTTAGAAAACCCTAGAAAAAAGATCAAAGCATCGCTGGGGGTCAGGATTGAATCCGGATCATCTCGCTTAAGAGACACCCCATATCCCCTTTTTTTTTTCTTTAACGCCGTGAAATTCGCCGCTTAGGCATCCCGCGGGTGAGGGGGTGTCCCCAGGCGGGTATGTGGGATTCGCTGTGCCTGAAAGCTGGTAAGTGGATGCAGCTCTACCCACTAAAACCGGCGAGTGACACCAATGCCGCCTTTGCCCGAGGTGCCCCGCACCTACAAGCAACAGGGCACCTCGTCGGCTAGTCAGTCCCTCAGGCGACCAACGCCACCTCCACAGAGAGGTTGCCTCGCACCACAGAACCACTACCCAGAACGTCAGGACAGTACAATGAGGTGAGGTTCCCGTCCTCGCCCCTTGCCCCTTGCTCTTTTGCCCCCTCTTCTTATAAGAGGGGTAAAAAGAGCCCCCTGAGCCCATACCCACTGGACCATCGTCGCTAAAGCCTCTACTAATGTATAATATAAAGTTTATATTTATATTATAAACATCAATGAATACACGACTTGTTGAACCTACTGGTGCTAGTAGCAACCCTAGCAGTAAAAAAATTAAGCAATTGCCAGGTGACTCCGCTAGTTCGCCCATCAAAATACTAACTAGCATAGAATTTGTCATCTCTTTTATTAATGAGGATCAGAGAACAATAACGAGCTGTTGTCTAACTGAGTGCATATTGATGTGATCAAATATGTATGAAATAATTATAAATGGTAATGATATTCATAAAACCATATTGTACTTAACTTGATCAAATGGAATAATTTAGCGGTGCTAATGGATTTACCATGGGTTACTTATGAGATTACCAGGTGTTATAGGCTTTTATGTGATTCGACATACTGTACTGTAATAACATTTTCAATGTATTTTGCAATGTACATATCTATTCAATTGAATGTTTCTCATATTATTTTAATGTAAAATATACACCATTCTCGAATCCACTTATAACTTTTCACATTAAACATTTAAGAGTTTAGTGATGTACATACACACGCACATAAGAATTATATGTAAAAATATTAAATTATAAAGATATCTATTGTCATCATCATCCACATCATCGGACTTTATTCTTCCACTCCCCAACAAAAGCCTATATGTTTTCTTATTTTTACACCAACTTGAACTTACAAAAAGTGCAACTCGGTTGATGGCTAAATTATTATACTTAATTATTATATCAACACCAGTGCTAAAATGAAAATAGCTCCAAGCCAATCTTCCGCCATAACTAGAATTTTAAAATAGTAGGAAAATGAGAAGTCATTACATTACTTGGGATTTGAGCCCTTACATTTGATCCAAATATTACATTCGAAAACCAAGCAATGTCTAATTAACAATCAAATTGCGATTTATACTACATTCAATGTGACAAGCCCAAATTTGCATAGGGTGAAAACCAGTTCTTATTCCGGAAACCTTTCTCTGTGTCGCAATGATATGTAAAAGTGAAACAAACGCGTGTTACGAAATCAGATACGTATCTTAATGATTAGGGTACCACGAATAGTATTGTTAAAAATATCAAGTACGTTTGAATAATTCCGGTACTTTCAAATGAATTCATATGAAGGTTTCCATTCGAAAGGTACATTTAATGAATATGTATTATCGTCGAGTTTTTTCTTCTCCCTCGTATTCATAGTAGAACAGAGGTTTCGAAACTCTTTTGTTTCATAGACAACTTTCAATATTGATAGAAGTCAAGCCAATATTTTGGTTCTTTACTATCGAAACCAAATTAATTTTCATGGACTTAAACTGGTAATTTAACTTTGGCTTATGATTGTGGACCCCCATTTTTTGTCACGCTCATCGTCAACTCCCTACGAGTCTTCAGTGGACCCCTGGGGGTCCACCTGAACCACTTTGGGAATCACTGTAGTAGAACAAAACGGTAATGATTTTACAATACAGTATTTTATGTTGTTTGTATTATATATTGTTAAATAAATAAAACAGCGGCCAAGTGCGAGTCGGACTCGCCCATGAAGGGTTCAATCGCAGCAAGCAACATTTATTATTTGGGTTGATTGAGTGAATTACGATTTATGACGTATTAAAACAACTACTTATTAGATCTAGTTCAAACCAATTTTCGGTTTAAGTTTGCATGGTACATCGTGTAATTTTTGTCATTTCGCAACGGAACCCCAAAAAATTAATCGTCTAAATTTATTTACGTACATAACTCCAGAACTACTGCGCTAAGTAAGATAAATATTTTATTGATACAATTAATATATTGTGTTTCTTTTTTGGCTAGCTCTAAGCCGCACAAGAAATACATAATATAGATCATGTATTGTAAACTTTCGTAAAGGCCATCGTTAAGCCTGCATGCTCGAGACATAAAGTCAAAAGCCCTTAGAACGTGAAGTGCCACAATCCACATTGGGTCTGCACAAAGGTATCCAAACCCCGTCTGATTAAGCGGACCCGCGTCCTATAGTCGTATAAGGGTCAAGTTAAGTATGTAAAAAGGCTTTGAATGATTTCCATAGACCTGACAAATAGTACCACTTAAGGTAAGTACACGATTTTCAAAAGATTCTTTTTTTTTTTTCTTCTGTAAGATGAAACAGGGCAAAGCATTAAATACACTCTGAAATTAAATGAAATGCGAAACAATGACGATTGGTACTTGGCATTCGATTTATAAAATAAACAATTATGAATTTAAGCGTCTTTGTTAGTAAGTATAAAACTCTTTGGCCTTTTAATTTGTTTTCATCCGCTATAACATCTAGGATAAGATTGTACAATCATTTTAAGTATAGCTTGTTCTATTGTTGCCGGAAGACTCCATTGCAATTTCGATATTTGAATATGAGTCAGGGTTCATTGAACTACCTCACCTACATACTATATAGGTTTATAATGGCACTGTTGCAAGCGCCCACGTATTCAAATAAATATGCGGGCAATAACTTTCCTATTGAAACTAAATCGTCGAGTCACGACGGTACAAATCATTGTTAGTACGTCGTTATAGATATCAGCCTGATGTCACTAACTTTCTGTACCACGTTAGATTAAGCTGGAACCGTCAGTCTTAGATCGCAATCAGAAGTACAAAGCTCACATATAATTTACTAGCAGTTGAACGCAGCTTCGCCTGCTTCAACTAAGATTTAAAACAGGTCCTTAACTTTTTTAAATTTTAATATAGCCTATGTTCACCGGGGATAGTGTAGCTTCCCAACAGTGAAAGAATTTTTTAAATCAGTCAAGTAGTTTAGAAGCCTATTCAATACAAAGAAACTATCAAATCTTTCCTCGTTGTAATATTAGTATAGGTTATTTATATTTTGAAATGAAAATTTCTTAAGCCGCGTTTAAGAATTTTTAGTAGGTCTAGGATTATTCAGATGCATTGTCTTCCTTTTCCATTTACAAACGCGACAGCATAGCTGTCACTATACTCCGGTATCGTTTGAGCGAGAGAAACCACCCCAATCGTGCCGGGCCAATTTGGCTGCAAAGCAACATGGCACTACCTCTTATAAGAAAAAAAACAGAGTATATTTAAGCCAGTCCAATTGTAATCAATAACATGTTACACTGAAGCTTGGGATCTTATTAAAAATAGTCATAGAAGGACTGGGTGTTAGAAATTCTAAGGGTATCAAAACTAGGAAATACGGAGATAAAATTCGGTAAAATATTGGTATCACAAGTAAATACAAGGAACAAAGAAAAAGAAGTAAAGAAAACTAGATCTAGGTATATTTTAGACCTCCAGTTTTGCCCCTGTACTTGTGACGGGTCAGAATGGGAATGGCCCAGTAAGGCACGGGAGTAGGAGATGTAGTCTGACCGGGAACAACTTGTCGCGTTGTTCTCTGCAGATACGGAGCCATAGCCCCTGCTGAAGACGCTTGACAGTTTTAATTTCGAAAAGTGCTCTCCTAAGTGCAAGTTGGTTGGGTTTAGGATCCAAGAACTTACCTGGGGTAACCTGGATACATACGAAAGGCAATCCCTCTTAAATCTGTATTTTTAGTTTCACCCGGTCACTAACTAACTGCTCCTTCTCATGCATCTTTCAAGATGGTGAACTGCGCTACATACAAATCCTGTTTACATCTATAAGTTTTTAATTTAATTAGAAATGTGCATTTGTCTGTCCGATACACGATGCGACCTACATTACTGAATGTATTGACTTCGGTAAATACATGGGACATCTAATCAGTTGTACTCAGTGCGTTGGATCAAGTAATATTAAATTCTATTTAAATTTAGACAATGGGACAAATGTATCATCTGTTACCTAAACGTAAGTGATCATCAGAATTAACAGGTGCATAGCGATCCTTGCTCGTTGTACGATAAGTACTAGTCTTACCTGTTGTAAAATAAAAAAGTTTATGCACATGCAAATCTTTACGTGCGATTTAAATAAAACTTCATAAAAATCTGAATGAGCCTCTATTCGCACCTAAAGAAGTTTTACTCAAAACGACCACTGAACTGAACGTCAGAATGGACGAATAACATATTATTTAATTTGCTATTTACAATCTATAAGTTTGAAAAATAATAAAAAAATAATCGCAATTTATAATTATTATATATATATTTTCCACTAGTTGCAATACGTCCAGAAGCTTGGAGCATAATTTTATATATGTATTACAAATCATTCGACTGTCCTTCATTTAACAGGCCTGTTGGTCTAGAGCTTAGTGAACCTGACTGCTAAACCAGAAGAACATGGGATCGATTCCCACCCAGTACCCACTCACATCTGAGCGTAATTTATGTAACATATGTATGTCGCAGTCATCTGATTGAATCAACCTAGTCATTCAATTAAATGTCGTCATTCGATTAGCGCGCTAGTGATACAATCAAATGACTGATTCAACCAGATGACTGCGACATATATACATTTAGAAATATACTACTAGTTTGGGAAAAAGGCCGTATGTGAATTGGCCCGTTATATTATTATTCCATTTTTAAATCCCCGCCTTATTACGACTATGATTCTGTAATCTGTGATATCGCCTGTCGCATCATTTTCGTCCACACCATATTAAACCAATATCTTCTATCACTTTTAGTCTAAAGTCCATTGTACTCTTATTCATTATAAGCTAATCCCAAAAACGGTTTACTGGCATTAAGAATTGGGATTTAAGGGATTTGGACCGAGATGTCGGATGGGACAAACGAGAAAATTGGAGTCTTTCAAGTCTTATCATTATGTAGGATATTATATATTACTAGCGGACCCCACAGACGTTGTCCTTTAGATACGAATCGATAGTGGCAGTACAGATCAATAACCTAAATACCGACTGCAGCGCCATCTGCCGGTCTGATTTGTGAATCTAAACCATCCTCGAATCTAGTTGAACACACACAAAGAAAATCACTCAAATCGGTCCAGTCGTTTAGGAGGAGTTCAGTCACATACACACGCACACAAGAAATATATATATTAAGATTAAAGATTTAATAAAATTAATCCAATATGTGAGTCATGTGAAAGCATCGACTTTGCAGAAATATCGTCTCTCGAGAGCCGTGACGGAAAACGGAATGACGCTGTCTTATCCTTACTTATATTCGACTTACGTTATAAAGTATATTTTTGCTAACTTTTTTATTGATTTTCTATCCTTTTCAATAAATTTTCAAATTCAAAATGATATTGAAGAAGATATATTATAATTACGTAGTCACTTTATTTAACAATGCTTGTTTCCAGTAAATGTTTGTAACATTTACTGGAAAGCTAATCTAGAATTAGTGTCGGATCATTTTTTTTTAAACATGCCAATCCACCGTTGAACTGATAAAAGCTGATAGTGATAATTATAGAAGCCATTTTGTCCTGCATATATGTTCCACAAGTATTGAATGGCCTCAAGGTTTGGACTAGTTAACTAAGTTGCGAGCAAGTACAGAGCATAATGTTCTCACAATAGACCAATCAAAGTCTTTCTTCAAATTCTGTAATATTTGCAGCCGGCATTTCTAAATTCGCTACGCGATAAAAAATTGTAATTCGTTTTATATTCACATTGGCATTATAAATATGTTAAATAATATTATAGACATGATAGATACGTGGGCAGAGTCTGATAATTATTTTAAAACAGACATACAAAAATTATATTTTATCTTCTTCATGCTTATTATCTTTATCCTACTTCCTACTAATATTATAAACGTAAAAGTTTGTGAGTATGGATGTTTGTTACTATTTCACGTAAAAACTACTGAAACGATTTAAATGAAACTTTACAATAATATAGCTTGAGCATCAGAATAATACACAGCCTATAATTTATCCCTGTACTCCCACGGGAACGGGAAGTACGCGAGTGAAACCGCGGGGTGCTACTAGTCTTTACATACTTGTCTGGGGAACGACCTTCGTGGCGTTCATTGGAAGAGTTCTTCGTAAAATGTTATGTATAATAGTCTAAAAGAAAGCACTCCAAACACAAATTTGGAAAATCAAAGTGGATTCTTTTCCTACTTTCAAACACTTCTAATTTTATAATTTTAACTTCCCAAAGGACTTGCAAATGAGTCGAAAACTGATTTCAAAGCACAGCCCCTCAGTCAAAAACCATTTCACAAAAGTATAAACTTAGTCTATGGATAAATTAAGGCCAGTATATCCCAATGGCAAAAATGATGGCATATGTCTATCTCTTAGCGATATCATGCTATATCCATTTAAACATATTACGGAACAAAGTCGCTTTCTCCGTCCCTGTATCCGTTTGTACGCTTAAATCTTCAAAACTACGCAACGGATTTTGATGCGGTTTTTTTAATAGATAGAACAATTCAAGAGTAAGGTTTTTGTATATAATTTATTAAAATTTTATAAGCCTTGGCCAAAATATAACAATAATTGTTGGACGTGTCGGAAAAAAATAGGCCGCCTGGGAGTTTTCAACGAAAACGCTGCCTAAACCCTTTGAGATACAACAAAAAAATGTATGGTGGAATTGGGTAACTTAAATAGGTCTACAAAAAAGTCCACGATGGCATATATATATACTATATCAATTTAATATATATACTATATCAATTTAATACTTTAAAAATTGGCAATTATAATGCAATAATTTGAAAGTTATTGACACAAATACGGTATGAATATGAAAATGAAAATATGAAAGCAGTAATAGTATCCTAAATATGCCTTCAGAAAGTCTGCGAAGGGAAATATGTATTTATGTTCAAGATTAAATACTCACGTAACGTATCCATTTTAATACAAAAACTTAGTAATTATTAAAATAGAAAATGATCATGTGTGTTCAGGATCGATAACAAAACCATAAAACGCTCTTTATATAATGTAATTCTTATGAAATAAACTAAAGTAAAAAAAAACCTAGTAAGTTGCCATACGTTTAAAATTATACTAGGACGGACAATAAGTTCACGCCGGGTTCAAGAAAGTTCATTTGTTTGAAGACTTCGCGTAACTCGTCGTGCGGGAAGGGCGACTGCGCTCAATGCATAAAACGCCCGAATATACTGGCCTTAAGGGCGGGTTGCATTGACCGATTTGAACGAATATGCAATCGTTAAAGATGGATGTAACGAACTTTAGTGACCAAAGAGCGTTGTTTTTAACAGACGTCAAAATTTAATGAAGTCTCTTACGTTAACAGATGATTTTAAATAACCGACTCTAAGTGAACGTATATTAAAACAACTTATAGCGGACATGTGAACGGGTTCGGTTTAATAAACAAACGCGTCTTTGTAATTCGATAGAGGTAATTACCAATCAACGTTCCGAGCGGTGAACAAACACATCCTCGTCTTATAAACAATATACCAAGACCCGTCCAACATTCATCACCATCACCGTTTTTAAACGTCTGAATATAGGCCTCACTCAATAAACACCGAGACTTACTGAAGTTAAAGTTTTGAATATTCTTGAAAAACAAGTTTACGAAGGGTGAAGACTCTTATTAATCTTACTTCATTCAATTTTGGAAAACACAATTAAAGTGCCGTTAAAGACAATGAAAGAGGTTTTATATTCAGCAGTGGACGGATAAAAGCTGATGATGATGAATATGAAGTATTGAAAACATTGAAATAAAAGGTCATTTTTAATTGTAATAGGTACTCTAAAGTAATAATCTCGTACTTCATATACTATGTATAAAACTGTGAAGATTATATAATAAAAAATAAAAAATATATATAAAAAAAACTCGTTTGAGATGCCGAAAAACGAGAAAAAAGCTTAGGGGGTTAGATAATGCAATATGTTATTGATATTTCTTTAATTAATATATTTGTTTAATTAATATAGTTTAACGCACAGCGGTTAATGTAGGTACAACACATTCCAGCGTTAGTTGTAAAAGGAGGCTCACGATATCCATTAGTCGTTTTATCGCCGCCACTAAACCGGTCCGACCGAATTATAGTGTCCTTAAAAGTATTAGTGCACTGATTCACTGCTAATTGAATTCATTAAGAAATTAACCGTGCAATAACCGGAATCCTTACAGGGATGTGAATCTTAAGAGGATATATAAATAGATAGATGGAGATCATAATACTGTAATTGTATAAGAAGTATCGCCAAACGAACGTGATATATATCACTATACCCACGACAATATTTATTTATTTATATTGAGTGTGCATATTTTTTTTTTTCATCTTTTAGAATGTCTTTATCTTATCTTTTCTTTTATAACTTTTATCGTTCACTCATAGAAAACTATATCGATCTATAATACTATTTTACATTATCACCTTTTGATAACTTAATTAGTCAACTATTTAATATACCACTAGACAAATAAACCTTTGCCTCAGTTAACTTCATAACCCACTTATGAAGTAAGAACTAAGTTAAATGCTTAGCTAACATTCCAGGAAACCTTCTAACATCCGATGCTGATAGTTTCAAGGAATTGGGATGTACGTTCCTTCACGAATACTTCAATTAATATTACGACTAAATGCTCAAAGGTATGACGGAAACCACAACATATTAATTATAGTATATAATATATAGCGTAAGACCGTAGTGGATGGAAGCAAGGCACATGATCTAGCTTGGTTTGAAACCTTAGCGGCAAGAAGAAAGCGGAAACATCAAGCTTCTGCCGTCAATAATATCACCCAGTTTACCTGCAAAGCGTGTGGCCGAGTGTGCCGCTCACGGATAGGGTTATTCAGTCACGAAAGGAGCTGTGTGACCGACTTACGCTGACTCTGTTTAAATCGTCTGAAACAGATGGACTGAGGCCAAGATGATAATGATAATATATACTATAAAATCATAAAATTATCAACCCTTATAATATTATGTCCCAGTGCTGCACGGGTCTCCTCATCGAAATCAGACGAGGAGGGTAATGGGCCATAGTTCACTTAATGGCCCATTGCAGGTTGGTGAACTTCAGATACCTTCATAGCCTTTCAATCTCATCAGGCATGCAAGTTTACTCACGATGTTTTCGTTCACCGGTGAGCGAACGATGGTCTCGTGTTTGGGATGCACTTAGAAATTTAGAAAAACCCATTTCAAGGCACACAGGGGGATCAGGATCGAAACCGGAACCTCCCGCATAAGACTCCGAGTCCATCCACCACTGGACCATCGTCGCTCTCATATCAGATATTATTAACTATCACAAAACCAATATTCCAGGTGCATATGCATCATTTGAAACCATTTAGATGCATTAAACTAAAGCCTCCAAGAACCTGAATTATATAAAAGCTTGTGAGGTCGAGACATCTCGTCCCCGAGACAAGTAAAGCTCGGCTCACTCGCCTATGACATGTCCGTATTAGCCGCCATTTGCATTATAAATGATATTTCAATTATTTACTTGACGAAATACTAATTACTAATTAGTATATTATATCCAGAATTTATGATTATCAACAATATTATAAATGTTATAGTTTATAGTATACCCAACAAAATACGGCTACTTTATCTTTGATTAGCTGTTGCCCGCAGCTTCGCCTGCGTTAACTAAGATTTACAACGAGATCTTAGTACGCAAAATAAGTTACTTTTCTGGTTGATTTTTTACACCTTGTGTCCGAAAAACCCAAATATCTTACGGAACCCAATTTTTTTTTTTTTCAGAATAAAATTTTGCCTATGTTACTCGTCGATAATGTAGCTGTCGAATGGTGAAAGAATTTAAGAAATCTGTCCCGTATTTTTTGAGCCTATTCACTACAACCAAACAAACAAACAAAGTTTTCCTCTTTATAATATTAGTGTAGATGTAGATAAATCCATACGATATTTTATAAAGCTAAAGGCTATGTTTGTATTCGCTTATCTCCGAAATGAGAAAATTAATAATCTAAGGAACAAAAGCTTTTTTATATAATATGCCATATTAAATAATAATTTGGCTTATGTATCACTTGGCACTCCTCCAAATCAGAGGAGGCACATAGGTGAACAATGCTCTAATACCTAGTGAAGCCTCTTGCACGGAATAAACATACCTAGATGAAGCTATACAATATGAAACAACTGATTCTCCCGCGTAGATTGAGTAGATGTAGTAGATAGGAGTGGGTTTCCCCAGGCAGGTATGTGGGACTCGGTGCGCCCGGAAGGTGGTAAATGGACGCAGCTCTACCCACTAAAGCCCGGCGAGTGACACCAATGCCGCCTTTGGTAAGGCGCCGCGGATCTACTAGCACAAGGCACCTCGACGGCCAGTCAGTCTCCTCAGGGGGCCAGCGCCACCTCCACAGACGGGTTACCCCGCACCACAGGACAACCCCTCTACCGTTAGGACAGTACAATGAGGCGAGGTTCGCATCCTCGCGCCTTGTCCCCTGCTTTTTGCCCCCTCTTCTTATAAGAGGGGTACAAAAAGCCATGGGTACCATCTTGCTTGATTCTGCCGTAACAGCTTTGTTGTGTTATATATACGAAACTTAGTGTCATAATATCTCAGGTTTCGAAACCCACAAATGTACCTCGTCTAATTCCAGGTAATTAATGTTTAAAAGCGACATCGGCACTCACCATCAAGTGGCGCATCTGCCAGTTTGTCTGTCCTATGTAGGTAAAGGTATTAATATATAAAAAATAATAATAAAAAGTATCAACCCTTATATGTCCCACTGCTGGGCACGGGTCTCCTTCCTCGAAAGGTAATGGGCCAATAGTCCACCACGCTGGCCCAGTGCGGGTTGGTGAACTTCACATACCTTCAAAGACTTTCAATCTCATCAGGCATGCAGGTTTCCTCACGATGTTTTCCTTCACCAGTGAGCGAACGATGGTCTCGTGTGCGCTTAGAAATTTAGAAAAACCCATTTCAAGGCACACACGGACGGGTCAGGATCGAACCCGGAACCCCTCGCGTAAGAGGCCGAGTCCGTCCACCACTGGACCGCCGTGGCTCATACTAATAGGGCTATCAAATACCAAAATAAAACCTGATTAGTTCCGGTGATTAGCGCGTTCACACATACTCTTCAACTTTATTATGCGCATACACCAAAAATGAGCATAATAAGATAAACGAGGTCAGGTCAGATAGAATCATTTAAATTTAAAATTTATGTAATGAAGGTTTCTAGATAATTCCAAGTTAAACAATGGATGTGGCTTCATTATAAGGTTTTATATAATGGAGGACGCTTATAAAGGTGAATATAATTACAAATTTATATAATAAAACAAACGAAATATTTAATTTAGTTGCGTACGTACAATTTGAATTAAACGTTCAATTCTTAGATGACAAAATGTAGCTAGCATGTAAAGGAGTATTTCATAATTTAATTTATTATTTAACCCAATTTATATCATAACACAGTATAATATTATTCTTTCGTTGTTACTTTTGGTTTGTTTTTGCACCAATTAAACATTAAAAAGTTTGTTAGTATTTTCCTATTACTTTTTATAATGAGTTATTTGTTTGTTAGAAAATTTATCGAGGGCTTATATTAATGTTTTATGACCAATCACCTACAGTCTCAAGAAGGAGAGAAGTTTATTACACACTTGCTATCACCCGCAGCTTCACACGTGTTTAACCGGTTCACCCGGGCTGATGATAATTATTTTTATAGCCTATGCGAATCGGTAAAAATGTAGCTTTCAAATGGTGAAAGAATTTTTGAAATGGGTCCAGTAGTTTTTTAATTTATTCGTTACAAACAAACTACAAATCTTTCTACTTTATAATCTTAAGGTAGATTAAATTATCTTTCAAATAACATTCTAACGCTACATGCCGCGCCATTTGATCTGCGTATTAAAACACTATATTGGCTAATTGTTATGATAGCTGAATTTCTCCAAATCCAACCTTTAAAAATCATAATAAATACAAGCTCCCATCAAATAATATATTTATTTTCTTGCACAATTACTATTAACATGAAACACATTTTGTAATAAAGCGTACATTTTCTTCCCAAAAAGGCACACCACAAAATTAAGTAGAGTAAGTTGCGATAACTTTGTATATGGCACAGCTTGATGTAAATGGACAACGGCATTCACAGAGCGATTCGGTGAATTTATCGCAGTATATTGCTACATTACTGAAGCCTAGGCTTAGAGGGACAGCGCTATTGATCATCGATTTTGGTGTTCTAGAAGCTTTACAACATTGTTGCATGTACATATACAAATGATTTAGTGGGGAATACGTTTTGTAGCGCCTGTAGTAAAATATCATACCTATTGCTTCTGAGAAACTCATAAGCGGTATAATAGCTGGCACGGTTTTTCCTCAAACTCTAGAATAGCGTGTATGAACCTAACGGACCCACTAGAGGAGCAAAACTCTGAGTCCAATTTATAAATATCGTCTCTGAGCTAAAACTATTATATCATTATGTCCTTAGCGGGATTTGAATGCGCGACCTCTTAGAAAGACAACGCAACCAACTTACAAGAGCATGTTGGTATTTTTTTTTTTTTAAAATATAATAAGTTACTGAAAATCTTAAGAATTTGGTCAGTGATTTGTAACTGACATAATAGCAATTCAACCAACTAATCATTTGGGTGTATATTCGTCGCCATGACCGTCAGTCGGCCAATCAGAATTCAAATCGCTTTATCATCAAAGCACAAATTTGGCGGAATTCATTTTCTTACAAAACACGTAACAATATAGGTTATAGCTCTATTCCAGTTATAATATTCTTGATGCTAAACATATTTAAATTATTATATCTTTGCTAGTAAAAATGTCTTAATCAAGATAATCTTAGACAATATCGAAATAAATGTGAAAAGCATGGTAAATTATTAATTTTACATTTATTTTTAGTAGTACAATAATGTTAATGAAAAACGTTCATTTAAATTTTATTGGCGGCCATTTGTAATTTGAATATTCAAGGCGAAGGCGATTGAATTACCTAAAATTTAGCCTCATTAGCAAATGGCTAGCATAATGAAGGCGATACCGGAAGGCTTCGCAGCCATTTGCATATTGCACTTAGCACTATGAAGTATGACGCTTTGTATGCGCTACGTGACACTTCCTTCACTATGCTTAATTAGAAGATTACATGGCATGACAACAACACTACAGAAACATTCGAATCGAATATCACTTCATCGGCGACTGACGTTTTTCAAATGGAACTTAACTTCTTACCTTCACTTATTCTTAACTAAGACATTATAACCATGTCATGAAGAAAATGTTCGTAGTTTTTTATAAACAAATAGCTGTTTTATCTACAACATCGCCTGCGTTAACTAGGATTTACAACGGTATCTGAGCGGGATTATAAATAGCCTATTTCAATAATATATATCTCCAAATCAGATTAATGGTTCCTGAGATTGTCGCGTTCAAACAAACAAACTCTTCAACTTTATATAAAATTTTATGATTCGTTAATAATCATTATTTTATAACTTTAATGTATTTAAATAGTTTGTTCAAACAAATTCGTATTAAGGCCGTAACAAATTTAAATATTTACTGCAGCAATATTTATTTTTAATGGTAGTTTTTATCTTTATTATTTACATTTCATTAGGATCTGACCTAGTTAAAATAAAACGGAAAACAAAATATTTTCAATCCGACTTATAACTCAATTATTTTATTTTAGTATAGCGTTAGAGTTTATGTAACTTTTTACAAGTCCATTAACACTTTCCAAATAAACCTTTTAGTTCGACTTTCAAATTGACGAATCAAATCGATGATTTCAAATTATGTCAAGTCATGGTTCATCGAACGTAATAAATAATGGCGGAAGCCGGAAGTGGCGGGTGTAGTATAATGACGTCACTGGAACCCCACGCCGCGAAGCGAAGTTCCTGTGTTTATGTTATAAATCAGTACAAGTGGCGAGCGATCGACCATCTTACAGTTCATTAGAAGTGGTCCATGCTTAGCAGCAGATAATAAAGATTTAAAAAATGATAAGAGCTGCCATTATTGTGCTTGCTGTGAAGCAAATGTATTTTATGAAAGGTAGGCTCCTCCCTGAAATTCAAAATCGCGAGAAACAACATCTCCTTAATCCTTGCGAATAGTTGTTCAAACCTTTTTTGCAGCAGAATGCATATACGCATAGTAGCGTCCTGACAGAGATTTGGGCCATTGGCCTCATGGCCTCAGGGCAAGGATGTACACATATGCCTTATTAATGCGTTGATGGCTTTTAGCTACAGAACATACCAACATTTCTCGTAAAACCACAGGCTCCAATCTCACAGCAATAATTGTCACAATAACCGCATAGTTCGTTGGGTAAACTCATTTCGTTTTTTAATTAATATTTACTCTCAATTCTCGTCCCTGCAAAATGTGAATTCCCCGATTCAATTGTTACATTTTTATAAAATTTATTTTTACGATTCAAATGTAAAAATACGGGCTTATTGGTAAATAATAGAGTTTGTGTTGTTTTTATTTAATATCAGCACACAACAAATTTTTAGTTCAATTCATTTTAATAGTGGACCTTATTTCTTTTTGCTTTTTGCTTAGACTTACTTAACTTTAACTTTGACGTTACCTTAAAAACCGCACGAGCTAGATTACAAGAATTGTTTTAGAGTTCTAGAGTTAACGAATTTGTTGTATTACAAGTTATTTCGCTAAAAACAAATAATAATAATAATAATATCTATGGACGCTTTTTACACCACGTCAATCTGGTCCCGTGCTAAGTTTCCGAAGAACTTGTGTTACGGGTACCAGACAACGGAAATACATATATTTAATACTTTTTATATTAATACTTATATTTAAGATTTTTATTATATAATACACAAATTTAATACACATCCATGACCCAGGAACATAGAAAACTTTTTGTTCCCTGGCGAGATTCGAACCCGCTACCTCCGGCTTGAGCGCCAACGCGCTAACCACTGAGCCACAGAGGTCGTCATGATTGCGTCAATGATTGCCATCATCATCATCATCATCATCATCATCATATGATGCCTGATGCCTTTATCCGTCTGGTGCTGAGCATAGACCTCCCTCAATGAGCGCCAAGATGACCGATTCCTTTTCACATAAAATTGGCATAAAACATAAAAATTCAATGAGTGTAGTAAACACGCTATAAATGTGTTATCGTTGATTTTTATTTACTTATGAGGATAAAATAAAATTAGCAGCGTAGTGAGTGCAAAGCGCTACAGGTTAGCCACCTCTTAGGTCTAAGTAGACGATCGCTTTTAAAACAGCTTCGGTCATCGCAATAGGTTTTATGTACTGCCTCATTAGACTTTTGACTTTATACGACAAAATTTGTCGCTTTTATTAGGTTGCTCTATGACGCAAAGTAAAACAAAATTTAATGTTTCATCGTCACCATAATTCTTAGAACGCTTAATATAGGCCCCCTTTAATAAACACCAAGACGGTTGATCATTTAGTTTAGACATTTAGTGTTTTCGCTTAGAAAATTTATGCCGCGATTATTAGCTATATAATATAGCAGATATGATAATCGTCTTCAGCTGAGGTCATCTTCATATTGAAATCCGGAGGTCAGTTGGTAATTTTTTTTACGATCCCAGGTTGCTTTTTTCAGTTGCGTATAGCTTTGTTGGTCCAGTCTTTGATATATCTTATACCTTTAAACGAGCAATTCTTGTATATATATATAGAATCTGAATCTCGGAAACGGCTCCAACAATTTTCATGGAATTTTGTATACATGGGTTAAAAACGGCGATAAATCGATCTAGCTAGGAAAAATTTTAGAAAACTTTTTGTATCCGTGTTTTGAGGCATAGATAAAATATGATTAGAATACGAACGTAAATTTCGCTGTCAAATATTATGTCATGTTAGCTTAGTAGTGGAATTAGGCAGTTAAATCCGAACGAGCCTGGTTCGAATATTCAGTCCGGTTTTTTTTTTCTTTTTTAAGATCATTTTTTTGGAGGAAATTTTTTAATCTTAGTGATTAAAAAATTTCCTCCGGGTACCGAGTAAATTCTCGGTCAACCAGGTTCTAATAGCAGATATGATAAACCATCGTTATCATATAATTAAGTTAAGGAACTATAAATTGATAAATTTATAAATATATTGGTATAAACGTTGGTCTGTATGTTGTCTGTATCGCTCTCCTTATGTGGTGAGCGGGTATTTGTAAAGGTTCGTGCGTCGAGCGGACGTGCAGGCATCCGGCTGGCGTCGATTCGATATAAAAAATATCGATTTAATACTAGTACGAGTCGTTTAAGATTTAATACCGTTTATCAGTACAGCCAACAGTATTTGCCAATGAATATTTCTATTTTGCAACTTATAAGTTAGTTTTTACCTACTGCATAAAGGTAATCGAACTGTAGATGTTTTTTTTACCTAGACGTTTACAGCTAGTTTTAAGATGTAACATCATTTTCATAATAGCTCTAAAGTAATAATATAACGAGCCGAATAATTTTCAACACTCTGCTTTGGCAAATCCTAGAGGAAACTAGAACTAGAAAAGAAGAAAAAGAACATAGTGAAATGGTAAAATGTATGGACGCTATTTAGTCAACTTTATACAAGACACGACTCATTCATAGATAATGTCGAAACTCAAAATATCGAGCTCCTTCAAAAAAAAGTAAAAAACATGGTAATTAGGTCCGTTTAATTTTTTTTTTTTACAATGTTAATTTAAAAACATATACTTAAATAAACTATTATCGTTTCAATTATTAAATATTTTATGTTATACGTAAATCTTAATTTCCTGTTTTAGTTCTTAAAATTCTGCGAAACATACAATTTTAAAGAATTACAAAACAACATATTAGATCGATACGTTTCCGCTTTATGAATAAATAAACAGCCTTGAAATCATCCGACGAGGTTGTTCGATTAAATCGATAGCGTAGACTGGAAACTACAAAGAAATTGTACATAATTAAGTGAAGTGTGTAAGTGCATATCATTTCAGTTAAATCATAATTGACAGTTAAATAAAAATCATAATTATGATACATATAAATTATCTAATAGATTATTAATTATCATAAGCAAGCAGTCATCATTTACTATATAATTTATAATCTATTTAAATATACTTATAAGTATATTTTCTTGAGGTTTAATTTTTGTCCCGATCAATGTATCCTTGACTTTACTTAATTATCTCCGTCTGAAGGAAGGAAGGAAACCTATCTAGACTTAAAACTTTAATAGTATTTAAATTTCGCTAATGATATAAGGATTATCTTCGCATTCGATTTCTCTTGTTTTATAGTTTCCACATTTATATTTATACATTTATTTTGTTAGTTGTGTAGGCAAACTGGAAGGCATGCAACCTGATGATGAGTGGTCGATGTCACCCATTAGCATAGACTAGTTTACCTAGATCTAGCTCAGGCAACTCATTTATGTGCTGCCTGTCCTGAGACCGAAGATCTTAAGTATGGTTGCCAGTAATTACATTGCTAATCTGACCCTTGTCTTCCTATTACCTAAGCTTAGCTTACCTAGCGGGAAACGTGCAAGATGGTAGTTTTTAATGTAGTGGGAAGAGCGGCACAGCGCAACTTTTTCATCGGTAAAAAATGTGATGCCTTGTACTACATATCATTATAGTTTTTGTGAACTCTATATTATCTAATGATCAGGGTTCAATTACCGTCTTCTCCGGCGGTCTGAGCTAAGCATGCAACAATCCGACTCCACATTCCAGGGAATTTCCACGGTGTCTTTGGATCTTTTGTATGATATTTTTGAATGTCATAATTTTTACTGATTTATTTATCTAAACATGTTCTTTTTTTAACTGAACCACGAGCTCCTCAATATGTTTTTGTGTAGCTCGTGGCTAAGTAATAACAAGCCGCGCGAATCGATCCATCAGGTAAAGCAACGCTTGCCGGGGTTGGTCCTTGGATAGGTGACCTTTACATACCGAGATTCCTCCGTGCCTCGGAAAGCACGACAAGCCGTTGGTCCCGACTGTCATTCCTGGATCTTTGACAGTCGCTACGGGTCGTCAGAAGCCCGAGAGTCTGACAACCAGTCGTACCACCGGATACCGTATCACGCAGTTACTGGGTTGCGGATGTCAGATAGACAATACGGTTAGACTGGAAGCCGACCCCAAATATAGCTGGGAAAAGGATATGATGATTTATCTAAAATGTTATTATTTATGTATCAAAACATATTTGAATACAGTTAACGAGATCCACGTATGTTTTAGTTACTTGTGTCCATGATTGGACATGTTCCAATCTACGTTGCATTTTGTTATCAGAATAGCGGGAAAACAAATAAAACCACCCATTTTAATTGTTCCTACCCTTAAGCTATAATCCTAATAAAGATGAGTGAAACGAAAAGGAAAGCATTTTTATATAACTAGAAAGGCTATAAAGTTAGTAATTATATTTATCCATCTAAACCTAATTCCACAAAGCCTTAGGTAAGATATATTACCATATTATGAAAGGGGTGAACGACCTCTCCGAGCATTTAAGCTTCCATTATTCTACTTTCAAAGGCACAAATACAAGCGAGATATGCATCGCAGATAAGATATTTAGCTCCTGATGTCCCAGAATACAAAAGATTGGCATAGAATACAAACAAATTCTTGATATAAGACCTCAAAACATCGGACAGCTTAGAAAGCGTACCTTGAGAGCTTGTCTGATCTGAGATTTTAAAATGAGCCTTATTATTTTCACGATTAAAACTATTTTAAAAGGTGCTGTTACATCTTTTTCGCTAAAGGATTTTCATACCATACCAAGGCATTTGCAGATTGCGGAGTTTTATAAGTGAACAACATCGTAATTATATAGTTTTTTAGTCATCTTGTTATAAGAGAGAAAGAGATTTCTATGGTTGACGAAACTTTCAATAATTATAATGAAAAAACTTCTACGTATTTTATCCCATTTCATTAGAATGTTTACATGCCCAAAAGTTTCGGTTAGAGCAACGATAAACACAGGACTCCCGTTCATTAGTTTTAATACGTACTTTATCATATAGGTATTTGAAAGTAAAAACCTTTGTCATTGTAATGTAGCCGGAGAATAGCCGGAGAACTTAGCCAGGGGGTTTATGGCTCGGCTCGTGACTCGTACGATGAGAACATTAAGCCGTGACCGCTCTCTTAGTAATAACTCTCCGCACAATTTAAGCGTAATTGCATAAAATCGCTTTTGTCGGAATTTTGCTTGCTCAATTCGCGGTGGGTCCTATGTTTCCTGGAAAAAAGGTTCCTATTGATGCTGTACAATCGCCATTGTAAGCTTTTATTTTTGATTGATAGTGATATTTTTTGGTGAATTTTTTTTGGTGGGGTTTATTCTAACATTGTCATTTTTTTGTCATCGGATCACAGGTTTTTTTTAATAATATAGTGCAAAAGCGACCGATATACCTTCTTATTATTTTATTCTAGATGGAAAGAAATTATTTAAGTTGTCTGAATACTTAAAAACGGAGAATATAGATCAGCAACGATTGGCAAGTGTGTATGGGCATGACTCGGCTCTTGAGTGAAAGTCCCAAGTTCGATCCGGACCACTATCACATCTGATACTGAGGCCATCTTTTTTTTCAAAAGGTCTAGACTTTTAGTTATGACGGTCTTTAAGCTCAATCCGTAGGTAAAACGAGACCATCGCTCGTTCACCGGTGAAGGAAAAAAACGCGGTAGAGAACCGTGCCCCCCAGTAGGACATAATAATAGTATGTGTTAATACTTTTTTTTATATTAAAAAAGTCCTCTCGTGACCATGGTTGCTGTAAAGTATACCAAACGTCGGACATAAAAAAAACCTAGTAAACCACGAGAAAATCCATAAAAGTTGTTTCATTATGTAAAATTTCCTAATAAGAAAGTTGTAACGTAATAAGAAAACGCGCATGAAAATGCAAATTTTTTTTTTTTATTATTTAACGAATCCCGATACGCGAACTTCCCAGGAACATAACCAACACCATAAGGTCTTGATTACACTTTCGCGTGATCCGACCGCACGATGTGACGGTAATGTGTTCATGTCGAAAAGGTATTCATATGTCTCACCGCAGCCCTACAATTTGTGATCGATTGAGAATGTATACACGGTTTAAGTATAGCGATCGTGAATATATCTTTTACCTCATTGCGTTTTTGTTTTAGCGTTCATCGTTATGTTAGTTGCAAAGCGTTCAATGTACAGAGGTTCGCAACGTATTATCCGCTTGAGTCTAATATCGATAGAAACAACGCTTAGGGAAACCTCACGGTAGGTCATGACTCACGTATTTCCGACACGCGACTGAACTAGCAATGCACGTAGCATTCAGTCATAAAATGTAATTTGAACATGAGACACATTTAAATAAACCATGGGATGAACAAACTATATTGTGAAGGATACTATGAATTTGTTAATGTCTCTTTGAAAATAGTGTTTATATTTGGTGAGAGCGGCCAAGCGAGTCGTCATTTGTTTCGAACGTAATTGAAAGCTAGGAAACAGTCATGGCATGAAAAATATCGTGTTATTTTTAACTCCTTGTAAACCATTTGCCATGCTGCTTTGCAGCCAAATTGGGCCGGCACGACCGGGGTGGTACCTCTCGCTTACATAATACCGGCGTAAAGTGACAGTTATGCTGTCGCGTTTCGTGCGTGCGCGTGAAAAGGAGGGCAACGCATCTGCGTAACTTTTGTTTGTGTGGATGTTAATGGGCGCCGATAGTCGTAAGGCTTCGGCTGTTCGTTTGCCCTATGCTATAAAAAAAAGGTATCAGAAAAGGCTTAAATCGATTTCAATAGCGTGTTTTAGTGTTTTTTAATATAAAGTACTAGCTATTGCACGCAGCTTCGCCTGCGTTAACAAAGATTTAAAACGGGTCCCTAACTTTTTGCAAATTTAATATAGACTATGTTCACCGGAGATAGCGTAGCTTCCTAACATTCAAAGATTTTTTTAAATCGGTCAAATAGTTTCGAATTCAATACAAAGAAACTATCAAATCTCTCCCCTTTATAATATTAGTATAGATATTAGAAGAAAAAATTGCTTTAAAATTTGGTCATAATGAACCAAATCGTGACCAAATATTACATGCCTTCAAATACAATAATTTCTACATGGTCATTTTCTATTTGCACAATCAATGGACTGGTGATGTAAAACCGGCATTATAGCGTTACACAAAAACATTGCACGAGTATTGACACTGCATTAAAGTAAATTAACAGGCAGGTGCAAGTCGGCACGTACCATTTCGCCTCTTTTGTGATAAAGGTGAGTGGATGTACCGCTTTTTGTTAAACAAACCTTAAATATTATGATAATTACTATGATCTATGACGTACCAGCTGCTTTAATGTTTTTATTTTTGGAGTTACTCGAATCGATTTTCATATAAAGGCCGGGGTATGAAAATCTATGGGAGTTAAATGATGTCGAGGCGTTAAACGAACACAAGCCGATTTTCTCAGCACTCAAAGATGTTGTTTAACTTATTGCATTAAATTATTGTTCTTTGTTTTTGTGGTTTTGTTATGTATTTGAACGAATTAGTTGTATATTTAATAAAAACAAATATATCACGCATGCTCTAAGTGTCATAAAAATGCATTTATTTACCAGTGGTAGACTCAATTGACGTTCAAAAAGATACTTTGATGGTACTATTTTGAATAAAAACTTTGACTTTGACTTATTCACTAATCCATTTATTTTATAATCGTTCATAAGGAGTAAACTCCTATTTTACATTTTTATTATTTATAATATTTTATTTATTTTTTTTAAATTACGGATGTATAGCAAAAAGGTAATAAAATAAGGATAACAATGATTTTATAGTCGTCGTTCATCGCTTTAAAGTATCTGAAACTTTGAACTTATAAATAACTTGATCAACCGCAATAAAAGTCGTATTTATTATCTAAAGTATATTCTATACTACTTAGCGAAACGACGTAAGTAATACATTGTAAATCAAACACAAAAGCTATAAATATGTAAAAATTTTGATAAACTGACCAAATTTTAATCAGTATTACATCCCTATAAGACCATTGAGACAGAGACACCAACTGTCATAGTGATGTGTTAGTTCTCGCTCGCCCTCAGCATGGTTCCAATTACGAACACCACCAAAAGTATACTTTGGTGCGAATTGAGCACATGCTCAAAGTAATATGTGTCACTTACATAAATTAAACTTTATTCCAAAGTATTTGTCCCGTTTTGAAACGAAATTTATTCTTTAACATAAAGTACTTTTTGTTTTTACAATCGCTTCATTAGTTTTAGTGTAAAGTTTTATATATTTTTTTTTATCATATTTCTATATCGTTTTTTAAGGTTTTTATTGAATGTTTTTACGCATTGAAATAACCTAACCTAACATTATCAGGTAATTTGTAAGCAAGAAAGCTCAACTATATTTATTTGCCTTCGTAACACTAAGAAATAAAGATAAATATGTTCCAACTTCCTGCGTATTTTTCACTCCACGTATAGTAAGACTAAGTTGGTGTTGTACCAATAACACTTAATTGTTATAAAAACTTATCGTACCTACTTTCTTTTTTCTACAGAAAATCTAAATTGAAAAAGAAAAATCGGTTGTCTGTAAAGTCAGTTTACTGACGATAGTTGAACGTCATAGTCATAAGAAAATACTGATGGGCCGATTGTGCCTCTTTGTTGCTCGTTTCGCGCTCTCGCTTCCACTTCAAGCCTTACATGGAACGCCTCAGAGCGAGGTAACGCCGCATGAGTCATGTTTTTTCGTGCGTGCAGCCGGCTCCATCGAATTATAAGACGTGGTCACGTCAATAATATATTAATCTTATTCTAAAAACTTTTATTGTATCATCAATAAGGTAAAAACCAGGTACTTAAAATTATTACATAACCACCACACTTATCAGAATATGTCATTATTTAGACGTAAAAGTAACACCTAGTGTATACGGCATGACCTTATTAACTTTATGGGACCACTTCGAAACTAGTTTGGTAAAGGTATGTGCACACCAGTGTTTTACGTAAGTTGACCTCAAAACGTGGGGCCCTAGCAGTTTCCGTTCACACAAATACTAGCTAATTGAAGATAATCTAATATTTAGTGTTTACTTACAACTTACAAACACACTAGCCTTTCTAACGGTTAATTATTCTAGCGAGTATATTCAATTTAGTACAAATTCATTTATTGCCAGAATATATTGCATTGTGGTAATTATTTGTACAAGTCCTTGATAATGGTTGGTAATTAATTTCGTATATTATATTGTAAAATATATATAATATATATAATAATTTTACATTATAAATGAATTTAATTGAAATATAATATGTACTTACATAAAGTTAAACTACAATTATAAGGAGAAGCTAAAATGTTTTTTTTCATCCACAACAAATCACCCTTACTTTAGAGCAATTGGACTACTTAATTATTACTATTATTAGGGCCTGTTTCACAATCTTACTTGACAGATACTCCATACTCTATCTGTCAAATATGTTGCCGATAGTCTATTCGGAACTTATCTGGAGATTGTGAAACAGGCCCTTAGTCTAATAGACTTGTATTTTATCACAATTGCATGCTAGATACAATAATCTTTCATTAATACATGTACATATTAATATTTCAAATGAAATTTATATGGTCCATTCATTAACTGTATCTCCTTTTTAGATGTCATGCTAAATGGATTAAAGCCATAATTGACATATTATATATGATATCTATACAACTTCGGCAAACTCAGGCCGCTCAGTTCTAAATTCAAATCAGTAAGCATCGGAAAATCGCTAAAAGTACCGATCTCCTTCCATTTATAAGTTGCTGCTTCTCTACTTACTATTTATTGTAACATTATGTATTTGTACGTGAGTTATATAATATTGTGGGTTCCGTGTGAGATATTTTAAAAAGCCATTGTCGGGTTGTGAGATTGAGATAACAGAAACAATGGTCCTAAAATGAATTAAGTTGCAACGTGAGAAAAATCTAATGGGATTTTTGCGTATTAAAGCTCGAAGGTCACTCGTGTTCATTTTCAATTAAGGTTCTAATGATCGTCATCATCAATATTTTGCAACACTCTATTGACTATTTGGGCCATTGCGAACGAAGGCAGGTCGAAGGCTAGGTAAGTCGAAGGCTAGGTAAATCGAAGGCTAGGTAAGTCTAAGGCTAGGTAAGTCGAAGGCTGATAAGTCGAAGGCTAGGTAAGTCGAAGGCTAGATAAGTCGAAGGGTAGGTAAGTCGAAGGCTATGTAAGTCAAAGGCTTAATTAAAATCCAACTAGATAGGATGACTTCAGGCAGTGGTCAGTACTATTTAAATGTTGGGAATCCGTTGTCATTGTGTTAAGAAAGGATGTGTCCAGCAAAGGGTGGTAGAGGGCTATTATGAACCAATACTTAGGTCGTCATTATTGAGTTTATTTTCATGATGTAGTACTTTCAGTAAGGTAAATATAGGCCGTGTGAGAGAGATGACCATCACAAGAAAGTTGGGTATGGAATTCAGAAATGACATTTAACTATCTACTTGGCTTCCCGACTCGGATGCGATCATAATATTTTGTTAGTGCTTGATGTTAAAAATAAGAAAACAAAAAGTAAGCAACATTATACTGGCATACTTTTATGTATTGGCCCCACCTCACAGAAACAGCCATAAAGGACAGGACATAAAGTATAAAAAGTGCCTCATGCTAAGCTAAGGACAAAGTAAATAAATATAAGAAATTATATAAAGACTATTCAAATCCATGACCCCGGTACTGGTATTTATATTCACTATTCAAATATCTGCCCTTGGCGAGATTCGAATCAGTGACCTTGCGTAGTAAATGGCATTACTACCACATCACGCTATCAATTATTGACGATGTGTGTTTTGCTAAAGGAATTGTAAAAATTGTCACACAGTTTGGATAAGGATAAAGTAGGTTAGAATTAATGGGATACTCCGTTAGCCGATTTAGGTTGATGGATGGTGATTGAACGATTGTTAATTAACAAAAGGCTTACATACGGGATGATCATATTACTAATATTGTCCAGTTAATGGTTGTGAGTAGAGACCTGATAAATGTTCAAACAGGATGGGTTTTTTTAAGTACTTTTAATGAAAAGCAAAGTAAAAGTAAAAAACATGATAAATATCTCATTTAAAATAGTATTTAAACCCCTGCGTTCTTCTCATTATTGTGGCAGTACGGGGTATATTTTTGTAAAGTTTCATCAAAATCCATTCAGCAGTTTTACTTGCAAGAGTAACAAACATCCTCACAAACTTCTCTAAGACTCGATCGATTTTCGAGAGCTTTCTGTAATTAACGTACTGCGTTATTACCGACTTCACGAGTTGTAAAAATAATCATCAATATGAATACGACAAGTCACGTCCTACTAATGGATGTATGTTTGATACCTACACTTTCAAACAAAAACACTGTACGGATTCTAATGAAACTTTATAATAATATAGTTCAAGCGTCAGAGCAACACAGGCTATAATTCGTCGCTATGAAGTATAAGAATGAGTAGTACGCGGGTGAAACCGCGGGCGTTGCTAATAGATGATACATAAAATATTGAATACAATGATACAATGATACATGATCCGTAAAAATCGAAGAATCCTATTGAATTTCAAATCGCCTTGTGTGAAGTTATTATGTATACAGATGATTAAAAATTTAAGATCGTTTAGTTCTTACAATAGAATCGAACGATAGCAGTAATTATAAATGATAAATACATCCACAGACTACTTAAGATAATTCTTAGAGATCTAATTCTGTAGCTAAGTAATTGTTTTTCTTCATACAAAAACAAGTACCGCCATATTTGACTTGTATTGATTAGTTTTTATTTTAAACGACTACGCTTCTTGTTAATCTGCTACTTGGTATGAAAATGGTGTTTCCAGGCTCACTATAAAATTTCTATTATGTTTTAAATGCTCTTAAAATGGTTTTTTTTTTGTACTAGATTATGTTTTATGTAGCACGTTGAATTTAATAATTTAAAGTACCTGGTTTACCGAGCATTTGCTCGGTACCCGAAGTGATAAAATACGATAAAATTTTTCTTCCAAAAAAAATAATCTTAAAAAAAAGGAAAAAAATTCAGACTGGAGATTCGAACCAGGCTCGTTCGAACTTAACTGCCTAATTTCACCACTAAGCTACCATGACATATTATTTGACAGCGAAATTTACGTTCGTATTTTAATCATATTTTATCAATGCCTCAAAACACGGATAAAAAAAGTTTTCTAAAAATGTATCCTAGCTAGATCGATTTATCGCCGTTTTTAACACATGTATACAAAATTTCATGAAAATCGTTGGAGCCGTTCCGAGATCCCGATTCTATATATATATATATATATATATATAGAACCTGGTTGACCGAGCATTTGCTCGGTACCCTTAGTGAATAACTACGATAATAATTGTCATCCAAAAAAATTATCTTAAAAAAAGAGAAAAAAATTCGGACTGGAGATTCGAACCAGGCTCGTTCGGATTTAACCGCCTAATTTCTCCACTATGCTATCATGACATGGTATTTGACAGCGAAATTTACGTTCGTATTCTTATCATATTTTATCGTTGCCTCAAAACACGGATAAAAAAAAGTTTTCTAAATTTTTTTCCTAGCTAGATCAATTTGTCGCGGTTTTTAACCCGTGTATACAAAATTTCATGGAAATCGTTGGAGCCGTTTCCGAGATCCCGATTCTATATATATATACAAGAATTGCTCGTTTAAAGGTACAAGATATATATATATATATATATATATATATATATATATATATATATATATATATATATATATATATATACAAGAATTGCTCGTTTAAAGGTATAAGATAAGATTTAGAAGAACTATATTATTTAAATCATTGGATAAAAAGATTTCCTAAGCTATATTAGATTTAGTATATATTAAGTATATATAAAATTTATTATGTTTACTAAACATTAGATATGCAAGTTATTTTCTTATTTTTCTTCAAAGCCGGGAAATGCGTTTAGGCATCCCGCGGGGAAGTAGGTCTCCCCAGGAGGATTTGTGGGACTTGCTGCGCCCGAAAGCTGGTAAGTGGACACAGGTCTAGCCGGCGAGTGCAACCAATGCCGCCTTTGGTGAGGTGCCCCGGATCGACAAGAAACAGGGCACCTCGACGGCTAGTCAGTCCCTCAGGGGTCCGATGCCACCATAAAGAGGTTGCTCTGCACCACAGAGCAACCCCTCCCAACGTCGGGACAGTACAATGAGGCGAGGTTCCCGTCCTCGCTCATTGCCCGTTGCTCTTTTGCCCCCTCTTCATATAAGAGGTACAAAGAGTTCGCCCAAGGTGGTGGGTTCACCCAAGGCTACTGAGCCCCACCGCCACGCCAAGGCTTGAACCATGGTGGGTAAATAGTTAGTCCAGTCTAAAGTCATAAATAGGAAAAACTATTTGGTGAAGTGTATCTGTCTCGGTGAATATGTGGGCGCGACCTAAATGTAACATACAGACATACATTACATTAAATAAGATGTTATTTCGTGTAATGGCTTATTTATCTCGTTTATAAAATACTTTACATTCATTTATATACGATGTCATTGTACGGCTTCGTCTTGAGTTTATATATTAAGGGAATCACAAAAAATTACTACACACAAAAAAAGGTAAAATAATTTAGTTTCTTTATATTCATATCACGTTTTTTCATTCACTTTCTGATGTGTTTGTTGAATCCAAACGTGATGTGGACTTTTTTCTCACACGGCAAAGTATATTTTATGTTTTGTCAAGTCTTTTCCAATTCGCTATCTTGTGTGTGTGGGGAATATTTTAATTTATTTTAAACTAACTTCCCTTATCTTAAGTTTGTCCTAATTAAAGTTTCCCTTAACTTAAGTTTAAGCTTGATAATTGAAGCGTAGTTTAGAAGAGAATGACAAAATATGAAAAGGTTTTTTTTAATTACGCTTTTGATCCACTAAAAACGTGGTATATTTAAAAAAAATATTTCATCGAGGATGTACAAAATATAGATATAATACAATCGTACATTTTAGATCATTTTAATTAAAATGAATACTACAAAACAAACTATTTTCATTATAATGAGTTAAATTCGCGTACTACTTAATCATAGGAATCTCTTGTTTCTACATTTGTAACTACACAACTTTGATTGACATTGATAACTCATAATTGAGTGAGCCTAGTTTCAGGTAAGCTTGTCTATGTTCATAGTCAACGCCGACTACTCACCGCCAGGTGGTACGACTGCCAGTTTGAATATCGAACATATAAAGTAACAACCCATACATTATGTCCCACTGTTGGGCACGGGTCTCTTTGAAATCAGACGAGAAGGGCAGCCATAATTCACCGATGTGCTGCACCGGTGAACTTCCCACACCTTCAAAGACTTTCAATCTCATCAGGCATGCAGGTTTCCTCACGATATTTCCCTTCACCGATGAGCGAACGATGGTCTTATGTTCAGGGTGCACCTTAAAATCCCATTTCAAGGCACCACAGGTGGGGGTCAGGATCAAACCCGAACCCTCTCGCTTAAGAGACCGAGTCCATACCCACTGGACCATCGTCGGTATAACATAAAAAACTTATTTTAAAAGTGTCATTAAGCGAGTAAAACCTCGAAGCACGAATGTTAACAGCACACATACGTGTCATCAAAATAACATGTATATTTCCTAAGTCATAGCCCGACTTGCCAATCCAAACTGGTTTCGGCCCATCCACTTGATCTCGCGTTGGCCAACTTTCTCGAATTCCACAGTTCGCATTGTTAGAAACATATTACACTCAATAACCAGGGTCAGGAGGTCGCTGAATTTTTCTGCCTTGATCTTTGGAACCCTTTGAGCTTTGAAACGTTTACAACAAAGGAGTTCTTCGCGAGTTTTAGGGTTTCTGATTTTTGATATCGTTTTACACAATTATTTTTATGTTTTGTTTGTATTTTACCCATTCATCATGGTTAGGCCCTTGTAATGAACACAAAGACGGCTGAACCCCGCCAACCGCATCTAGCTATAATATATTAGATGACATACCTAAGTCAGTAAAACCATTCGATATTTTCGCATAGATATACGCAATTTAGAAAAGCATTAATGGTTTGGCCTTAAAATGATCTCAACAAGAAATCATAAATAGAATATTGATCCAGAGGTTCTTAAATATAAAACCTGCACGCCTCATGGGAGGGAATAAGTCTTTGAAGGTGTATGAAGCTCTCGACCCCGCATTTGGCCAGCGTATCGGTAAGCTATGGCCCAACACCCACCTCGCCGGATGTCGAGGAGTAGACAAGAGCAGACAGAAGGCAGTTGCTTACTTAGGGCTTATATTACATTATTACTATCATATTTTACCATACTCAAATATAAAGTAGGAAATTCGGAAATCTTAGTAAGCCGTGATAAGCCTGAAAAAAAATCTGTTTTATTATTAAATTTACTGGTTGTTATTATGACAGTAAATTTAATGAGTACACGTTTATTACATAAAGTCCAACATTTTAATATGGATGACAATTAAATATAGAGCATATACATCATACATATATGTATGATGAGATAATTCATTCATAAATTTTTGATATTTTTTAATTAATTCGAACATGGCTAACGACGTTTACTTTAAAAGTGTGTACTTTAAGGTTTCGTTTATAATCATCATCGTCATCTTTATCATCTGTCATCATTAGCAATATTCTCTATCAGCCTAACTTACACTACAAGACATGGGCCTCCTTTATTTACAGCCTTAATCCAACCACCTGTCAACCACATCTACCAGGGTATAGAGAAGGTCTTCTAGATCTACCTACCCCAAAACCTGGATCAGTCAAAAAAGATATCCCTTTTACCTTGTCATCATTTATACTCATGCAGCTTAAATGAGGCGGCTTTACCAGCTGGCCGAGTGTTTGAAGTCCCAGGGTTGATTTGTCGTGTGCAGACAATTAATATGTCGAATACAGCTAGACTGTATGATTTGACGAGCTCGTGGCTCAGTGGTAATAGCCGCGTGGATCAATTCATCAAATTAAGCAACGCTTGCCGAGGTTGGTCCGTGGATGTCGTGACCATCTTTACATACCGAGACTCCTCCGCCCCTCAAAAAGCACGTTAAGCCGTTGGTCCCAGCTGTCATTCGTGGATCTTTGACAATCGTTACTGGTCGTCAGAAGCCCGAGAATCTGACAACCAGTCTAACCGCGGGGTACCGTATCACCCAGTTACTGGGTTGTGGGCTAAATAAGCAGTCCTACCATTTAAATTACTGGTAGTTAGTTGAATCCGGTTAGACTGGAAGCCGACCCCAAAATGTAGTTGAGAAAAAGGCTAGGCAGATGATGACGGCTAGACTACAGTAATGGATGTACTTTATCTAAGATTCACTTTATCGGAGTTCTTCTTATCTATAACACGAACAAATGAACTTACCGCGTATTTGGTTGAATCGAGAATCGATAGAGAATCACATCACTAGGAGTATACTCGTAGTGATGTGATTCTCAGTTTATCTCAAAATAAATTACTATAAATAGAACACACAGATATGTAATAATTATATTCACTTAAATAATAACAATAATTACGTTACAACTATTTCATAATTTATTACATGAACAATGACATAACTACAAACGTAACGAATTATAATTTCTAATAACATTACATTAGTAATTCATTTACATGTCATAAGCTGTTGGAGAAACCTTATGTTTTCTTTCTTAAAAAGAAAGATCGTGAAGCCGTAAGCAAACTATACTTGTTAAACCGTAAGACTGGTTTGATGAAGACGCCATACGCCGAATATTTTCGATTAATGGAGTTTAACATTACTGGTTATCTTCACAGGAAATAATACGATCCCTGCAGGAAATTACGATACTTTTTTTTAAGTAATATTTTATCAAAAATATTAATTGAAGTCTTAAGTGAAGTATTGAGTAGTATTATTTACCTATATAATCTTAAACTAATATAAAGCAGAAGAGCTTTTTTTTGTACTCGCAAATCTTAGGAACCACTGGTCGAATTTAAATGATTATTTCAGTTTTAGATAGCCCATTTATCGAGGTAGGCCTAGCCTTCATAATATAATCTTTGTAATTACGTTAACGCAGGGAAGCTGCGGACACCACCTAGTTTCAGTAGAATCTTTACCTTCGAGGACCTAGCAAACGTCAACCTCCAAATATATGGGATTTATATGCGTATCGCAGTTGCATGCAACAAGGGTTTGGTTATATTGACATTCACTAATAGGGTCTTCCGCCCAGAAAACACAGACGTGGGCTGACGATGATGAAAATATAACGGCATTTAAACGTCCACTAGCTAGTTATTCCGTGGCATGTTCGAATAGCTTAAAGTTTGAACGACGATTCTGTGATAGTCTGTGATAAATTGTATGCATGGTGTTTTTTTTTGTAAGTATATACATTACCAATTATCACATTCCTGCTAATATTTGTCACTATTTACTACAGAAGGTATGTTTCATACTTTTTTTTATTAATAGAAAATAACTTTGTGTCAATATCAACGCTTTTCCGTTTACTGGACATGGTCTCTTTCTATAAACGGCAAGATTGGTTATTATACTACTTATAAAATATTAGAATGCGTAAGTTTACACTATAAACAAATCTAATGAAGTATACAATATTATTTATTCTGTCAAGAACAAAGATTCTTGAGATTCTCTCTATTGACAAAAGTTCAAGGATTTACAACGTAAATGAAATATTCCAATCTCACCTTAAAAAACATACTCAAATTAAATTAAAATTTCTTTTTAACCATAAACGTAATTTTTTGTTGCAATATTTCATAATCATCATCAGCCTTTATCCGTCCATTGCTGAACATAATTATGCCTTCCTAAATATTTATTTCACTATAATAACAAGTACTTCCTCCCTCCCTAATCATCATCATCATCATCATCATCATCAAATGACAGTTCACAGTGGTGATGATAAAAAAATTAGTGACTAGCAGTGGTCCGCGGTTTCGCCCGCCTATTTCCCATTCCCGCGGGGACACGGGGATAAACTAGAGCCTATGTGCCATTTTGATATAGCTATAAGATTTTATATTAAAGATTCATTAAAATCAATTCGATAGTTTTTGCGGGAAAAAGTAACAAACATTCATACATTTTATATTATTGGTTCCATAAAAATACTGGGAATATGAGAAAGGAAGTATGTTATCATCCCCAATCCTTTTCCAATACTGGACATAGGATTCTCTGATATAAAAAAGAACTTGAAATTCTAGTAAATGCTCTCAATGAAAGACTCGTGTGAAAGCTTTTCCCAGACAACCAGGCTTTTAAGATGACGTATATGACGCGTTGAAGTTGTTTAAAGTAAATCCGTTAGCGTACTATTATTGTATACTCTATGTATGTATACAATTGTAATTGTATACTTTATGTATACAATAGTAATTGTATACAATTTTAAACGTTTTCACAATCAAAAATATGTAAATTCACAAACATACCCACGGAAACATTGAACTGTGTCAACATTTTATCGTTTTTATTAAAACAATGAATATACCTGATAGGACCCACCTTTTTGGTAAGATATTCTCACGTACCTTTTTCGTGTACTCTTGTTTAATTTTATATTTGCCAAATATATTGTCTTTGTATAAAATATGTACAATAATCACAGATAGTAAATATAAAGGCTATACAACCTAGAAACTTAGAAAGTTGATATACAAAATTAACATACCCGGCTACGTTGGTACGGTGTGATTGACAATAATCCTTGTTCCATACACTACACTGTTGTACACAGTACAACGTTTCGGCTTAACACAAATTTAAACACAGGCACTATTAACGAACTTAAACATCGTACATGGCGTGATTATACCTGCATTCACCGAGATGAATGCTTCAACACACTTCTATAACAGTACCAAACACATGTACGTAACACACAGGAGCACAACAACTATATTACGAATATCTAATTGAAAATGTGACGTGTTAAACACAACATTACTGAAAAATCCGACCGTTGAATTATAAAACACTCGCTATGGTACAGCGGTAAGTTGAAACTAAGTTGTACACGATACGAGAAAGAAAGACCGTTGATCGAGTTCGGTCGGTACAACAGGTAAGCTGCTTTACCCGCGAACCAGGTATGACGGACGTTATGCCCGTCTCGTTCTAACAACCGCGGGCGAAAAGAATAGCGATATAGTCGGAGTGGGAGAAGTTACAACCTGCGCGTGAGCAGAGCCTCTCAACACATCCATAGCAACAGGTGAATTGCACGCGTGTGTGCGTGAGTTACTAGTTTTTTCCTATCTGTGTGAATGTGTTCTTGATTGTGGCTCAGTGATAAAATAGTATTTTGTTCGATGATATTTTATCAGGTACCGGACAGTAGCGTTCGGACCGGTATGCAATTAAGACTGGCCACTAAATGCATGTATTTAAATGGCGGAGAGGTGTTATTTAGGAAACCCATTTATTTGTAACATAAATAAACTTGAATTCCTAACGTATAAATTGGATAGTTTACGCACTGTGTATTTTGAACATTGTAGCAATATTAGAAATAGATTAAAAATATTTCGAATTTTTAAGTGAAAACTTCTCTTGATCGCATTCAGCACTTTTTGGTAGGGGAAAATCTTATGGGTCCACATATCGATAATCATGATGGTACTAATGTCACATTATGACGTCATTAAGAAATTCCAAATTCGAAAGTGTTATTTGAAATTTAATAGTTCGGTGATTCTAATTAAAGAGTTTTCACTTCTGCAGTCTACGACGGCACATTTTTAACCTTATACCTCGTCAGTAATGATTATCATCATTATCCTTCAATGGATGTTTACAGCTGGATGCGAGTTTTTGTCAGCAAGTGGAATGCGGCGCTGTAAAACTCGCTACTTGAAGTTTCTATAAAAGGAGTTTTATAAATCATATCTGAGCAAGTTATTAAAGCGCCATTACAAAAGCATTAAAATTTATAAGACATGTCGAAATCAGAATAATATCAGATCTGCCCCAAGACAAGTGACACAAACGCTAAACGAATAGAATAGAATAATTATTTTATGGGAATGACACTAGCTATCAAATAAAATGAAAGCTGGTGTCATTCCCATATAATAATAAATATTCTTTTCTATTAGTTTAGCGTTTGTGCCACTTGTCTTGGGGGTAAATGGAGGCATTTTATTTTTTTCGAAAGGACTAGACTTTTAGGCCTGATGGCCTTTAAGCTCAATCGGTTGGTAAAATGGACGCAGCTCTAGCCTCTACCCATTAAAACCCAGCGAGTGCCACCAATGCCGCCTTTGGTGAGGCGCCCCGGATCTACTAGCACAGGGCACCTCGACGGCCAGTCAGTCCCCTCAGGGGGCCAACGCCACCTCCACAGACGTATTGCTGTACCACAGAACAACCCCTCCCACCGTCAAGACAGTACAATGAGGGGCACAATTTTATAAGAGGGGCATAAAGAGCCCCTTTGGCTCAATCAGCTTCGCCCAAGGTGTTGGGCTCACCCTAGGCTACTGAGCACCACTGCTACGTCAAGGTTTTAACCATGGTGGGGCTTCAAAACATGCCTGCTCTAAGTGTCACTATGAGGTAGATACTTCACAAAAGCTTACAAAATTGATCTACAAAATCCTTGGCACGCGGGGCTTATTATATTAGCTTTGAATATGGAGCTATTGAGGTTCAAGAGTGGAGACCGCGTTTAGATAGACGAAGTGTTGATCGGCTATTAACCAGGTGGGAAGACGATCTCCGTGCCGTAGCCGGTCTGTCTTGGCAAGTATCGGTCGTCCTGGCGTTCATTAATGGAGGCTTATTTTCAGCAGAGGAATGATAAAGGCTGATTATGATGACGGACATATATTGATAATGGGCAAACAGATCCACTTAGATAGGAAGTGGTCAGAGTCGCCGATTAGCATACACAAATTCCAGTCGATTAAGTTATCTATGAATACAAATAACTTTTCATTATATCTATATTCCGTAGTATTATCATGTTATTTTCAATCTGTTATATAATTAATAAACTTAGCGGTTAACTATTAACTAATTAATAGAAATGTTGTAAAAGAGCTTTCTTTTAAAATATTTTTTAAATATTTCTGATATTTGTAATAGTTTAATTTGTGATTTTTTTTTTACCTTGAGCTTAAAAATTGCTATTTTTACTATTAATTTTATTTAAAAAGGGTTAATTTCTATATTCAAGAGTTCAATGAAAATACTATAAAGATTACTATAGCATTCAACACGAGATTTTACTTTTGCAATACGAAACTCTAAATTCCGATAGGTTGAATTCTTATTTATTGCCATCAAAAATAGTAATTTAATCATAAATCTCATATATAAAGCTAATCTTATCTGTTAAATGAGCCCAATAATTATAATATGTAAATTCGTTAACCGCATATCATGGGAATGCTGATCAACTAGACTTATATTATTCACGCAAAAATGGAAGAAAGAGACTGGCCTATTGGTCTTGGATCACCAGAAAATTGTGAGCTCGATTCCCAATCAGGAAACATATTTGTTTGGCGAACGCGATCATTGCTTGTGTCTGGTTGTAAGATAATAAGTAAAATATGTACCTAAGTATTTAGAAATATATGTATCAGTTGTGTGGGTGACATAATACAGATTCTGCCTAGTTTGGATCACACGGCCGTGTGTGATTGATATTAGCAAAGCCAACACTAAAATTAACGTTAACGAGAATTATATATGTTCCGTAGAAAATGTGATTTAAAATACATATTTGTTATTACTTAAACATATATATCCGGATACAGTTGATTATTGAAAATACGAATAAAACGTCATTTTCTAAAAATTAATCCTAGCGAGTTTGATTTATCGCCCTCGAAATGTAGGTATATGTTCTTAATTTCATGAAAATCGTTGGAGCCGTTTCCGAGATTCAAATTATGTATTATGTTGTAGGGTTTTCTTTCGGAATAAACTAGCTACTTGTGTATGCGAATTATTTTACTAATTATGCACTAATATGCCATCATCCATCCCTATACTTGCGACTTTAATCATCATTATTTGTTAGAGCTAGCCAAAGCTCATCCAACCTGCATTATTATGTAGGAATTCCTAGAAAGAATAATATAAGATTCCCATAGGCTGTGCTAATAATACAAGCCTTTGTGCCGTAAAAGGTAACCTTCAACGGTTACTCCAAGTTGCACTCGAATGCGCCCTGTACGGCTATTCTGTAAGATCGTTTTCGAACCTCAAAAGCGGAATCCGCAGTGATATGAATTTGTATTCTTTAAAACTCGACTATCTATCTATATCAATAAAGTTCACTTCCGAAGTGAGCGTAAAGTGAGCTCTATCACTCCGATGAAGCTTGATATCGAAATGGTTTTTACAGAATAGCCCTACTGATCAGTCATTCTTAATATTTCTATGGATCAGACTCAAGGATAATAATCACTACGTTCCACTTCATTGTACGTATTTAATACGCTTTAAATCTCAAATTAATATATAAAGCTATAAAGAGTTTGTTTGTTTAGTCGGACTTGAATGATACTTTCAGTTTTAGATAGCCCTTTTATCGAGGAAGGCTGTAGTGTATACTGTAATATATATAATATCATCCCGCTAAGATGCCGTTGTAAATCTTGCAGGCAAATCTGCGGTCAACAACTAGCTCTTTATAATGATGCTAGCAATTGAAAGAATCAATAAAATATTTTCATAGGATTAACATATTATGTATAAGATCTCTGAAACAAATAATAAAGACCTTTAAAATAAAATAATTTGATTTTATAATTTATTTTACTCTTAAAAAAATAACGACACACATTTTTATCGTCTTGTAGGAGTACAGTGATAAATTATAGCCTGTGTCGTTGGCAAATAACTTACCTAGCCTGCGATTTGTGAAATTATTTTCAAAATCTTGTAAGTATATCCAGAAATTACCACATACAACCCCACAAGCTCACAAACTTTACCCGTATAATAATTGTATCTATATACTTAGGAAATACGTTATATTATGTATTACAATTTATTACAAATTATTTGTCGCCTTTAGAAATATTTGGCCAAATTGTCACCTCATCGATAAAATTAAAAGAATACAGCAAAATAAATTGCAGGCTTTTGGTATTAAGTCCGTTAGCTATATTTATCTTTGATCTTGATTGATAGGCGGAAGATAAATGATGGGACGCTTTCTGCGAATTGGACAACTGTCATTGCAAATGGATTATTAGTTTTTCTCTTCAAATCTATATTAAGGTTCAATCAGTAGGGTTTTCACATGAGTGCATAGAAGACAATAATTTATCATTTAAACCTTTTGAAGTTCATATTTCATAACAATATATTTTTGGTACTGTAAGATCTGCTATTTTAAAATAATCAAAATAAAAAACTTGAAAGTATCAAAATAATTGCATTTCTTTAGTGTTTTTGTCTACAATTTGTGAACACAAAGATTGTATTTTTTTATTTATTCCATAAATATTGGTACAAAAAATTCTTTCATTTACAAAAAAAAAACAAAAGCAACGTCCAACTTTCAGATTAAATCAAGCTTATTCAATTATTAGCTAACCATATTATTTGATGAAATGTTATTTTTTACAATATTACCATATAGTTTAATCTTCATATTATTTTATTTTTATTGAAAATAATTTTATATTTATATTAATTGAATAAAAATTAAATGGTAATTATTCCGCAAATCTAGCAAATGTTCGGTTAAATAAAAAAAAAGAGACGCCGAATCAGAATAAGAATATGCAGCAAAATATTCGGCAGAACTCTACTATAATATACAATGGTAACAAGCAGTATCTATAATCTACCTATGTATAATTCATAAAACCATATGACTCAAAAGAGCTTATACTATTATGTTTGTCACGGAATAAATAGGTAAGCGACACAATTATAGACTGGTATACATATTACATACAGGCTGTATTTTGAACGCTTTGAAAAATGAAGAGGTATGGTTGTATAGGCGTGGCCTGACATGATAGAAGTGAAAAAACTCGATTTTTTTTTCTTTTTGATTGTCTTTTTTAACTTTTTCGTGTATTACGGTATATATACGGTATAACGGTTCGGTAAACATAAAGATACAGACATTTGATAATAGTGCTTCAAGACAATAGTTTTTTTGGATTAGACAGAAATGTAACAAGTGATGCACAGCCACGTCGCGCGAGGTGTACGAACTCCCGCACCGCGCGCGACTTGCGGTTAGCGTGAGTCCATAGCGTGTATGCATACATCGCTGGCATGCAAAATACATTACTTTTTTTACTTAGTGCAAAAATTTTCTTAAAAAAACGTTTCTGAGATAAATGGTTATATGCATTACATAGTATATAAATATTACATTCGTCATCATCATCATCATCAGCCTCTATCCGTCCACTGCTGAACATAGGCCTCCCTCAATGAACGCCAAGACGACCAATCCCTTGCTACTCGCATCCAACGCAATATTACATTAGGCTTAAATCTTTCAAAGCGTTCCAAATACACTCTGTATAATACAGACAACGTGTAATAAGATTGAGCATCGTATGAAGATAGTCCCTTTTATTTTCTGAGGGATATTTTCACTACATTTAGTGGGTCTCAGTGGAGATGTATTTATGTTTAGTGATCCAATTGATATTCAATCTCCTTTCTCGTTACAATTGATTGTTAATTTACTCATGGTGTAATAATATATCATTTTCGTATAAGATTTTTATATTGCGAACGTATTTATTTTATTAGTATTTTCTTTTATTAGTATTTTCGGTTATTTCATAGACAAACTGACAGAACATAAACTAGTTAACCTGACTAGCTCAGACAACCTTGTATTTCCTATTTTGAGACATTAAATTTCGTCATTAATATTTACACTGCCTGTTTTGCGCTTGTATATGAAACACAGCAAAGCTGTTTCAAGAGAGAAACAAGCAGCATAGTGGCTCCCACCGATAGTACTCATAACTGGTGATTCTGGTGATTATTTAAGCTAATAAATATTATATCGTGAAACTTTAAGCTGATAAATACATAAGTATTATATTAACCTCCGACTTTTGTCATATTTTATCATACCGGTTAATGTTGTCATTATTATCATATATCATGAGCTAGAAAAGCTGTTTGTGCTCTTATCAAAAATTGGCCAAACTACAGTGTTCCCTTAAAAACGTTTATAGTTATTTAGGAGTTAATCCCGAACATGATTTTATGCATGTACATAAATATTTACTATTCATTACTAGCCCGTAATTCTTCATTAATTAGAACCTAATTAGCGCCGATGTTATTATTCATATAAAAGTTGTTTAATAAAAGTATTGTAAGCACTCACCGACATCAATGTATTTGAGTACAAATTGTATGTCGGGTCCCAGGGCCGACGCCAGTTCCAGAGGTAGCTCGTTGTCTTTCAGGACGTGAACTGAAATAAAACAAATTGTGAATGAATTTATATGAATGAATGAATAAATTCTATTTCGTTACTCAAATTAAAATAATATTCATAAAGAAAATGTAGGTACACAAAAGCACATGAATACTTAATTATTAATTATTAATCGCGCTATAATATTATATTGTATTTTTCAGTAAACTTAAAAAATAATTATGTAAATAAAGCCATTGCGAGTTTTTTTTTCGATTATTGTGTATATTTTGTTTTCTTATTAATAAAAGCCCTATAAAGCCATATTTTTTTTTACTAAAATCATTTAAATAATTGTTATAAACAAATGCATTGTTTGAAAACATTTTTTTTTTTGGAATTTCATCATTGATGATAATATGGTTGGAATTTTGATAAAACGTTCTAGATGCCATTCCGAATCGAATGAGCCCAAATTTTCGGTGGTGGCGAAGAGGTTTCGAGGAAAATGGTACTTGTGATCTAGACTTTTACAACAACCGTGATCACGGGAGGATAGAGATGTCACCCCACACCATGGCTCAGGCCTTGTCTGGCGGTGGGTCTCGGTAGCTCAGGGTGATTCCAACACCTTGGGCGAAGCGAATTGAGCCGAGGGGGCTCTTTGTATCCCTCTTATAAGAAGAGGGGACAAAAGAGCAGGGGGCAAGGGGTGAGGATTCGAACCTCACCTCATCGTACTGTCCCGACGTTGGGAGTGTTTGTTCTGTGGTGCGGAACAACCGCTCTGTGGAGGTGGTGTCGGTCCCCTGAGGGACTGACTAGCCGTCGAGGTGCCCTGTTGCTTGTAGATCCGGGGCACCTCACCAAAGGCGGCAGTGGTGGCACTCGCCGGGTTTTAGTGGGTAGAGCTGCGTCCACTTACCATCTTTCGGGCGCAGCGAGTCCCACATACCCGCCTGGGGAGACCCACTCCCCCGCAGGACTACCCTGAGAAGAACTAGCGAAACTAACTCAGTGAAAACGACCTGGGTTTGACTTAGCTATTAAAATGATAAGAAAACATAAACTAGTACTTATAATATAAGCCCTTATAACGGTAAGAAATAGATATATTTATTGCCAATGTAAATGACCTAATCACACGCTTCATAACTGATGCAGGTAGTAATCAAGCTCAATCAGTCATCTGGTTGATGTAGGAATATGCATCTGAGATTAATTATTGGGACACACAATTATAATGGCACTATGGAAGCCTACGTAGTAGGTGTTAGCGTAAAAGTATCAACTCATATATTATGTCCCACTGCTGGGCACGGCTCTCCTTCCTCGAAATAAGGTGAGGAGGGTAATAGGAGATAGCCAACCGATGCGCTGGCCCAATGCGGGCTGGTGAACTTCATCATCAACAACATCAACGCGAATTTCACTCATCATAAAGAAACTACTTTTATCGATTTTATCGCTGTGTATTATAATCTATAACATGGCCGATGTTACCCGTAAATGTTTACCACTATAAATTGTAATATACCACAGATTCCGTCTCTCTCTAGCAAATAAAGTAATATAGGTACGTACAAATTACAAAACAATAGAAACGCCTGAAAATTTTATACAGGCAACATTTATTATGTATTTGTGTAATTATGCTATTTATTTTGTAGGAACTTTAAAAAGGCTTCGAAGGGTTTATGATAATAAATAATAATACAGTACGATTTTGACTATACTCCGTACGGTGTAGCTTGGTGCGGCTGACACATGCCAATATGACGTTGACATAAATGATTAGAGATGTGACGTTATGCAATTTATTTTTATCGCTAACGATACTCGCAGCGTAAGTATAGTTCTTATTAATAGTAGTGTGTGTTAGTGTGTTTATTCTGTTGTGCAGTGTATCTAGGTATATAAACTTTTCAATATATATATTTAGGGGCTACATAATAGTAGCTTTAAACTTATATTAAATAATCAAAATCAGGTTTATATTTTTTTCGTGACAACTTTTTTAACGATAATGATACTTTCTGTTGTTTTATTAATATAATGATAGACTTTTTACAATAATAATTGAACTACGCCCAATATACATTTTTTATTATAAAGAACATCGACTTTCTATCCTAGTATAGTACGCCCCATCACTAAGCAAGTGTATGTTTTTTTTTTTTTTTTTTTTTCGGTTGGATCTATGCTAATGGTCCTAGTGATCGTTATGCGTCATCGGAAATGGGGTGATCCGGTTGGATCATCCTATGACGTTAAATCAAGTGTATGGTTTTACGTTATACGCATAGGACTTTGCTTAATTTTTCTTTCCATTTGATTTTATTTGGAGACTATCACATTCTGGTTGGGTTTGATTTAATTTACCACAGTAATTGACGATCTACGATTTTACGAATGAGGTATTAATAAAATACTTAATTATATTTTTTTAATTGCGACGGCTTGCAAGAGTAAAACGTAACGTTACTGGAACTGTCACCCGCACCATGCTACACTGAAATAGGTATAACAAGCTAAATAGTGTATGCACATCGACCGGGCATTTTTTTTTCTAATCTAGTGCAGCCGTTCTGAAATTTTATGCGTACATACACATACATTTCGGCAATTTTTAGGTCGATAATTCTTATTGGTTTCAATTTCAATTAATAATTTAGATTGAATACAATAACTGATTTAAAATAGTTTCAATCTAAATGCAGTGGCCGGTCTTAATTGGATATGGGTGGCGCGGGCGGGGCGGCGTCTTCAGTAAAAGTTGATGATAATTATCATCGGGATGATGACGATGATGATAATGATAATTATCATTATGGTGATTATGATGATGTGAATAGATGATAACGTATACGCTAGTGTAACGGACCACAAAAATATAGTTTAGGATTTTCTAATGGAGCTTACGTTAAAATAAGTTAAATCAATTAAACGATGTATATTCTGTCAGCTGTCCGTCTGTTAAATAAAGGTCGTTAATGAACGCCAAGATGGCCGATCCCCTCGCTTCAACTCGAAACAGGGTTGTACATCCATAGTAATTGTTTTGTACATTTATGAGGCATTCTAAAATAATAAAAGCCCACCTGTTATTCATGCTTGTATCAATTATATAAATTGAGCAGTTGTTATTAGTTACCGTCAAATACAAATTTTGTCGACAGTTTTTTATTATTACTCTTTATCGTTGTTTTTTTTTTTTTTTTTTTACTTAAATGAATTAAAACTTTTTATTATAATGAACCATGCAAAGGAGGTCTAAATTATTAGTTTTTCATCTTGCTTCCTTAAAAATTGTGAGACACGACTTGTCTAGTCTTAAAAGACGCATGATTATGTCTCACTGAAAGTGACATTTATTGTTCCTGGATATTTATATAAAAAACGAGTTGATGTTTGTACCATTACAAGAAGAGTTGATTAAATCAAATGGTCAGCCATCTTGGAATTTATTGAATAGGAATTATGTCCAGTAGTAGACGCGGACGTTGTTAAGGCTAATCATCATTTACCTACGGTGATGATTGTAATTATGTATCAAACATTTATTAACTTAATTTAATGCTACAAAACATTTTTCCAAAGTATCGAAATGATAAATAAAAGTGTATATTTTAAAATGGGTCCATACAGTGTGTAGAGAACTAGAAATTTAGAATGTTTGTCAGTAGGTCGCTAATGTGTTATGTGCGTGACTGTAGCTAACGAGAACCTATGTATGTAGGTTCTAAGCGTAGCGTAGGTATAAGCGTAGTAATGAGATCTTAGCCTTACTAGAGTAAGGCTCTAATATGGGCAATGGGGTGAATAACAGAAAAACGACTATTAAAATGACATTTTTACATTATACATAACTAGTGATTTTTTTGTTGCTTTATCGTCAAATATTTTATTAGGAGAAGATTGATAGAAATAGCCAGCCTAAAAAATACCCAAAAATATATAACATATTATATTTTAAAAACTAGGACGTTCTTTTAAATATTAAAATAATCCCCTATTAACGTGTCTTATTGACAGCAAAATTTATCGAATTATAGCAATAATTTTAGTAACAAAATATTATACTTCATTATTAACCTTTTTTTTTGTCCCAATTAATAAAAAAGAATGACAGTCATAGGAATTGTTGATATAGTCGTCGCCACTTTTAAAGTCCTGCGACTAATGGCCGAACTAAATTTGACAACATTGACATCTTGACGTCTGTCTGGAGTAAGAAGTTGTGATATTTTAAATTGTTTTACGTGAAATATGGAGCATATAATATAAAGTGAGGTGTAAAATGATCATTAAAGTGAAATAATTTTGTGAATTAGAAAGTAAAAATAAACAACAATTAACCCCGTTGAATAAAATGTTTATAAATGTCACTGCCATGACAGGTAAATTTTAGAGATGCCAGAGTCACTTATTTTTGCCTAATTTATGGTTAAAATATTATCATTAACTCTATACCTACATTTATCTTACGATATTTTATATGAATATAAATAGAAGGTAAAAGAATTAAATCCTTGCTCAGATGAATTATATTTTCAGGTGTTTCTGTAAAAAAGGTCGAATAACAAAAGAAGTAACAATGGCAGCAATTACTTCTGAGAAAATCGTCACTCCTGGCAAAAGCCGAACACATCCGAAGAAGCTTGTTTTAGATGAATTCTACTAATCGGTTATACGTAAAAAATACGAATGAAATATTTACAAAAAAAAAAATGTTTTATTTTACTAAAACCTGGCAGGGAGATTTTTATTTTGCTGCTATAATTATTTTTGTCATTATTATCATACTCAGTCTTTATCAATCCACTACTGACCATAGGCCCTATAATTATTTAATTTTTTTATTGTACTAAACTTGGTGGAAAATCATTACACTATAAATTGGCAACATTGATTTATGAGACCGCAGCGCCGCGTCTATCGGACTTCTAAAGTGGCGATGACTTCTAGAGGTGAAAACTTAAATACGAATTATGACATAGATTCCGCGAAAGAAGTTCAATAGAGGCGGCGCTGCGGTCTCATAACTCAATGTTGCCAGTTCCTAGTGTAATAATTTTCCACTAAGGCTAGTACAATAAAAATTATGATTAATGATCGTCCCCTGAGAGACTGACTAGCCGTCGAGGTGCCCTGTTACTTGTAGATCCGTGGCACCTCACCAAAGGCGGCATTGGTGACACTCACCGGGTTTTAGTGGGTAGAGCTGTGTCCACTTACCAGCGTTCGGGTGCAGCGAGTCCCACATACCCGCCTGGGGAGGCCCACGCCGGGAAATGCGCTTAGACATCCCGCGAGGGACCGCGGGATGTCTAAGCGCATTTCCCGGCGTTAAAGAAAAAAAATGTCCAAAGATAGATCCAAAATTGACGAGACAGAGCAAAGCCTTAACGAGAATTGCAAATAATGACCCTGATAAAGATTGACCAGTGACCATTGGCCGTAACCATATGTTCATTACATCGAATTATAGTTGTTAAGGCTGATTGCCATCGCATGTTTTCTTATGAAATTACTGATACGTTTAGCTCAACAAATACGATTGGAAGAATACTTAACAAATTTATTGTTAAGAAGAGTTGAAAAACCCAGTATACGATCTCTGTGGCTCAATGGCTAACGCGTTAGCGCTCAAGACGGGAGGTAACGGGTTAGAATCCCGCCAGGTAACAAAAAAAGTGTGTGTTTCTTGTCTGCGTTGGATATGCTTGATACGCATAATATGTGTAATAAATAAAAATCTTAAATATATTATGTACAATTTTTGTATTTCTTTTGTCTGGTACTGGTAACTCGTCTTCAGGGGGCAACAGCTAGTAATAAATATAAGTACAATAAACTTTAAAGCTAACCAGCTTTTAGAAATAATTAAATACACGCCGACACATTTCCTTGACCGGACGGGTGAAAATGACATTTCGGACATATCTTTCCCACGGAAGACTCGATCGAGGCAATTACTGTGCCGCGCAGTTTTTGCCTCGAGATTCGCAACGTATCCCTTGAAGAGTCATCGATATGCAATGACAAAGTTGCTTGACAGTGATTTAATATGCATAATTTATACCTACCGTGATAAAACGGGTATGCATATGCAATGGACAGTTATTTAATTAAAGTATAAATACTGTTTACTGACATGAAATTTATACAATAATTAAGGGGTACGAATTGCGCTTAGCGAATCGATCAATCATCGAATTATGTTGACTTATAATATTTCTAAGTGTCCCGTAGTTTTGAGACGTTTACTCGTAAAATTAATTTAATAAAAGCTATACATTACAGTTTACTAGTTTCATAATTTAAAACTTATTTATGACTTGTCAAAGGTTTATCTTTAATTTTGTCAAAGTTTATTTTAATTAAAAAAAACCATTTAAGCAATTTACTTGGTTACTAATGTACCTGAACATTCTGAATATTCTAAAGCAATTCTTTAATATAATGAATATAATTCGCGGAAAACTTGTTTTTTACATCTAACTTATTTACGCGCTATTAACTAAAAAGCGTATTTTAATGTAATTTTGCACATACGAGTACGTAGACTATTATCTGATGTGTTATTTAAAGTTATTTTTGTCATGGTGAGAGAATTGAAGATTTCGAGATTGAGAATTCATAATATTTATATTATATGCTCGCTAACGCTGTAAACCTTTGTTATAAATCTAAGTTCACGCTAGTTCATAGCCTGGCTAGCTAGAATGTACTTTTCAATATTATTAATCAAATCAATTATGAAATCAAAACTTCTTTATTCTGTAGATGTATGAAGTTATGTTCGTAGTATTGATGTTTTTAGTGGTAACTCAATCACACTCAATTACTTTTCAATACACACAGGCTATAAAATAATCATTATGGCTGTAAATCTAATGTGAACGACGCTGCGTGCAATAGTGAGATATAATTCTCATAATCCTTACTAATATTATAAATGCGAAAGTAACTCTGTCTGTCTGTCCGTCTGTTACGCTTTTACGCCTAAACCACTAAACCGATTTTGATGAAATTTGGAACAGGGATAGATTAGAGCTTGGGAAAGGACATAGGCTACTTATTGTCGCGAAAAAAAGCTTAGGGGGGTTTAAATAGGGGATGATAGTTTGTATGGAAGTTTGTCATTATATATAGAAGATGCCGCAATTAAACTTTGCATTTAGGCACTTGATAAGAATTAAGTAACCATTAATAATTATTGTTCCACCGTTTTCAAGATTACTTATATGGGCATGAAATAGGAGATGAAAGTTCGCAGGGTAGTTAAAAAAAAATCTGTTTGTGTTTACTATACGTACGCACGGAACTGCGTTACTCCGAATTTAACGCGAGCGAAGCCGCGGGCAACAGCTAGTACTTACATAAAACGCCTTAAATGTTTTGTTGACATCAATTGGTACTGCCTGACATAACAACAGAGGTCATCATTCTTATCATAATGAATTGTTACCCTTAACATAGCGAACTCCATTAATCACCAAAATACATTTACATTGCTTTACTATTATAGATAACTCTTTTGGGTTCCGTGGGGTTTTAGAGCAGGTCATTTGTCAGTCAGTATTTATTATTATGGCCATGATTAATTTATAAAACAAAATGTTTGTTTATATTTTATGGATCTTATCCCACGGACCTTATTAATTAATGTTTTTATGTGGTTCTATTTCCGTACCGCTTTAAATAATAATAATATCTATGGACGCTTTCACACCACCTCAATCTGATCCTGTGCTAAGTTCTCGAAGAGACTAGTGTTAGGGGTACCAGACAACGGAAATACATATATTTAATACTTTTTATATTATTACATATATTTAGGATTTTTATTATATAATACACAAATTTAATACACATCCATGACCCAGGAACACAAAAACTTTTTTGTGTGGCGAGATTCGAACCCGCTACCTCCGGCTTGTGCGCCAACGCGCTAACCACTGAGCCACAGAGGTCGTCAAATATTATGTATGTTGACGAAATAACGACGACACAACAAAAATTTTATATGTGAATAATTTTAAATATATAAAATTCCCATGTCACGGTGTTTGTAGATAAACTCCTCCGAAATGGCTTGACATGTTCTCATGAAATTTTGTGTGCATATCAGTCCAAACCAATCTGCGAATCAGATAACATCTATTTTTCACTCCTCTAATAGTTATGGGGCATAACTCTTAATTTTTTATGTTTTAGATCAAAGATTTAAATCGGTAGATACGCCCTTGCCATAGTAGGACCGCTTCAAAATGTGTCCAACCTCAAATGAGTGAGCTCACTCATTTGCAATAAGTGCGACAGAGAAAGTAATATTTACACAATTTGTGTAATAAACAGAGTCGACTACATTGTCTCAACACTGGCCCATAACCAATTTCAATGTCCACACTTTTTGAAGACAAAGCATTTCTAACGATTTAAATCTTTGTTTTAGATTATATTTTTTTTATTTTTTTATATAGTACCTACAGCATTTAAAAACATTTTTTGGTACCCTCTATGATCAACCAGTTATTTTTAACAGCGATATTACTTTTAGTAGAACGAAGTCTGTCGGGACAGCTAGCTTCTATAGATCATGTTCATTACTAACTCAATACTAGTATATACTATAATATTATAAAGAAGAAATGTTTGATTGTCTGTTTGTATTCAATAGGCTTCTAATACGAAACGATTTGACCGATATAAAAAATTCTTCCACTATTGGGAAGCTACACTATCCCCGGAAAACATAGGCTATATTAAATTTTCAAAAAGTTAGGCACCCGTTTTAAATATTATTTGACGCAGGCTGAACAAATAAAAACTAAAAGCAGCGGTGGGAGAGATGCTCTACAGCGCTCCCGGCGACACCTGGTTGTTTCTCCCTTGAAACAACATTGCTGTGTTTCGTAGCAAGAGTTAATAGTCTCAGAATAGGCAATACAAATCAGGAGCCTGGGCCAAATTAAAGGTAAAATTTTTCAAGTAAACGGGAGAGTTCGACCACTTTTGCTAATTCAACTGACATTAAAAACTAACTCCTGTCCAACTGCAAGAAATGTTTCGTCAAAATTAAATGGTCGTCATTTGATTATACTCTGATTTTTTTTCACATTTCACTCAGCGACCTTTATAAGTTAAAGCGGACTTGGTATACCCTGAAGGGTAGAATGAATTCTTATCATATACAAGATACCACATAACGTGTCTCTTCACCGATAATCAAAATATGTTGACATTATGACTCCACATAAAAAAATCTCCCTCAATTGATTGAAATATTAATTGGCCTATGTTCAGTAGTGGACGGATAAAGGCTGATGATGACGATGATTATGATGATGGCAATGACGATGATAATGATGATGATGATGATAATAATAACGACAACAATGATGTTGATGATGATGATATCAAACTCAAATCTTAATTCGCTATCTTCTGAGTTATCTTAATAAAATGTCTCTTTTTAACATTATGAATCAATGAGTGAAATAGCGAAAAAATAAAAAACAATATTAATTAGGGCCTGTTTCACAATTTCCAGATAAGTTCCTAATAGGCTATTCACAACATATTTGATAGATAGAGTATGGAGTATCTGTCAAATGTATCTGGAGATTGTGAAACAGGCCCTTATACTAATTGAATTAAAATCTACGGAACTTTATTGTTCCTAAGAAATATGAACGTAATGCACTTTCATATATTAGGATATAATGGTCATCATTTTATTTGTTTGTACGTGTGTGTCCCACGGTGATTTGCGAACTTAAGTATGTGTACTGTTACGGCGAATTAAAGAGTCGTTTCACTTGCGCCGTCCAAGGTTTTCCCATAGTTATTTATCTAGACGATTCATCAGGCAGATAGCTGGACATGTTATTTTTAGCATAAGGGTCGTAAAAAGGCGTATATCGGTAGCCTTGTAATTATCTTTATTAGTTTTCAATAAAAATATCCTGTTAAGTGTAAAGCCAATTCAAAGAACTCTTACTCAAATCACGAGTTGCACAAATTTTAGGCAAATAAATAATGCTAATTTAAGAATTAGTATGACGTAAGCGTCATTTTCACTCATTGTAATAAAACAACTTTTACACATTTTTTCACGTTACCATTTTTGCATGACACAATTCTCCTGTGATTATGGTTTTTGTAAAGTATCCGAAACGTCCGCACTCCGCAATAAAAACCGTAAAAATTGTTTTATTTCAGAAAAATTAATAACAAAGTATTAAGCCATTAAAACCTTTAGAAAAGCAAAAACTGGCAAACTTTAGAGATTTCACATAATATATTGTTTTCTTATGTTTACGCGAATTTCACTCATTATAATGAAACAACTTTTACGGATTATATCGCGGTTTATTTAGTTTATTATATTTAGTTTCGGATACTTTACAGCAACCATGGTCACGGGAGGACTGAGGGATTTAATATTATTATGTCAGACATCCTACTGTTACAAAGTTATTCAAAATTATCTTATGATATATAATGAATGATGAATCTAGACACGCGGGAGCGCGTCAAGCCAAGTTCAGCTGGCGAGCAAGCCCGTAAGGTAATATTACACGAACCATTTGGCGCTACTTTTTATCCCCTCATAACTCAAAAATAACTTTATAACAGTAACGCCCGAATTCTCAAACGCCATTTAAATATTTGGGGGATCCTCAAACTACTAAGTACGCCTTAAATCCATACGCTATCAAAACGTAAGCAGCTCCAAAAGAGTTGCGTTTGAATATTCGGACGTAAGTTGCACATAATTTTAATCTGAAATTATTCAAAGTTGTTAACACAATAGCTTATTTCACTGTAATGAGCTATTCACTAGCGTAGGCTGGAAACATGTCGCAGTAATCCAACACACGGAATGTCTAATCATGTACACATTTATTAACGTGGCCTGACTCAGCATCATAATGGCCACAGATTCCAACCGTAACACGCTTACGGCAATTAAAATTGTAACGCAAACAATTTAATTAATTAAAAAGAAAGAACATAATATTATAATTAAATTAATGTTAAAGAAACAATATAATTAAATTAATTAAAAAATATCAAGTGTTTAATAAAAAAAACACGTTACATTTATCCCCTTGTCAGGCTGATTAATTGTTGGTCTTTTCTTAGATATTAATAAATTTTAAAAAGTTGCACAATCACGCCTCTTTTGTAGAGCAAGTATTACGGGGGCCTTCTATCATAATATAATGTTTATACTATATTATATAATGTATATTGTATACTATACAGTGTACATAGGTCATTGTCTGCGTTAATCGCTTCTTATATTCCGTTGATATATTATAAAACATACTAAAAATATATAATTTTGATAACATAATTCAGTCGCATCGAGTCATTTTCAGCAAGCGTTATCTTGCAAAACTCAGCACCATAATAAATATGGTATTCTTGGCTTATTTCAGCAATTGTTGTTAAGCTTATCGTCTATAATACGTGTCTATATATGTGTAAGACCTAAATCTGTAGAGGAGTCGTTCTGGACATAGATTAAAAAAAAATACTATGTTGTAAAACGTCAATTTTTTATTAACGCAGAGTTTGAAGACGAAAGTCTTCAACCAATGCGTTCTCCCCGTGATGACCTACGGGGTCGACTTAATTTACGACTGGTCCGCAAGTTTGCCGTAGCTCAACGTGCTATGGAGCGTGCTATGCTGGGTGTTTCTTTGGCAGATAGGATTCGAAACGAAGACCTTCGCCAGAGAACTAAAGTTACCGATATCACGCGAAGAATAAGCACGTTGAAGTGACAATGAGCTGGTCACGCATTCAGAAGAACGGATGGCCGATGGGCCATTAAGGTTCAAGAGTGGAGGCCGCGTTTAGGTAGACGAAGTGTTGGTCGACCATTGACCAGATGGGAAGACGATCTTTGTGCAGTGGCAGGTCCGCGTTGGATGCGAGTGGCAAGGGATCGGTCGTCTTGGCGTTCATTGAAGGAGGCCTATGTTCAGCAGTGGACGGATAAGGGCTGATGATGACGATGATGATGATGAAAACGTCAATTAATTAACATGGCAGAATCCATTTTCAATATTCTTGGAATTTGTCTTATTTGTCTTTTTAATAATGCCCACAATACGTCGAAAGTACGGAACTAATGTAAATAACTTTTGCATATAAAAATTTTGCTTACTTTTGAGTAGCATTAAGTTTTTGTTTCATTGAAAGAAGATCCGCCTTTGGTGAGGTGCCCCGGGTCTACAAGCAACAGGGCATCTCGACGGCTAGTCAGTCCCTCACGGGACCGACGCCACCTCCACAGAGTGGTTGCCCCGCATCACAAAACAACCACTCCCAACGTCTGGACAGTACAATGAGGTGAGGTTTCCATCCTCACCCCTTGCCCCCTGCTCTTTTGTCCCCTCTTCTTATAAGAGGGATACAAAGAGCCCCCTCGGCTCAATTCGCTTCGCACAAGGTGTTGGGGTCACCCTGGGCTACTAAGCCCCACCGTCACGACAAGGCCTGGGGTGGGGAGCTAACCCTATCACCTATCTAAAATATTAAGGTTATTTACCCTCCAAACACTCTGTAGATATAATACTAGACTTCTTTCGACAATCGTCGTCAAATTTACTTTAAAATATGTATTTTATGATTGTAGATTTGTTTCGTCGATTACTTACCACCATAGTGGGGGTGAATGCTGAGCAGCAGACACGGCTCGTCGCCGGGCTCCCTGCAGCAGTCGAGCACGTCGCGGCCGGTGGTGTGCGGCGTGACCGGCACCGGCGTGGGAGTCCAGCCAGTCCCGCTCTCGCACCACACTCGCACTATCATCTGTAACATCACATTTATAGATGAAACCTTACTTTGCTGGTATAGACTTGGTTTGACTTCTGAAGACTACGAATACGTGTAAGCCACTTTTATCATCATCATCATCAGCCTTTATCCGTCCACTGCTGAACATAGGCCTCCCTCAATGAACGCCAAGACGACCGATCCCTTGCTACTCGCATCCAACGCGGACCTGCAACTGCATGGAGATCGTTTTCCCATCTGGTTAATGGCCGACCAACACTTCGTCTACCTAAACGCCACTTTACACACAAAAAAAGAAATTATTATTGAAAGACTGTTTATTGAAAGAATTAGAGATTGTGCTTGCTAAATGATTAAAGACCTAAATTCGATACCCTTTCGTTGAACGCTTATGTCGACTCTTGCTAAAGTCGCGTCATTTTTAGATGGATGAAAAAGAAGAACTCTTACCAAAGGCAAGGATTAGGCTATGCATTATTACTATTAGTAAATGCATTGTCTACTAAAGCACCACTCTTGATAACAGAAACTACATTTAGCGCCTTTATGTAGCAAGAAAAAAGAAGAATGAATGAAGAATGAACCATTTAGTCGTGCTATCATTAAGATGTCATACCTTTATCATTAGTATGTAAGAAATTATATACCTCAGAAATGTATTCATTAATATGGTTTCCTAATTGATAAGCACTTTATTATTATAAGTTATTTAACGTCTGTAAACGAGATTCTAAATTGTTTTATCTATAACCACGTCTATCTTAACACCGCTAATGATAATTTATCGGTACCCGAGTACTTCACGTAGGTTGGTTACATTCGCCATTCAGAACTACGTTTCCGAATAATCTGATAATATGAAAACACATTGTTAATTCAAAGGTATTATATATTCACGATTTTGTAACAAAAGCTAACAAAAGCATTATATGGAATTTGTACAAAGTAATTGGAAGGTACCGAAAATTAAGGTAATTGAAAGGTAAAAGTTACTTTGTAATGCAGTTGCGGTTAGAAAGGCTTTCTCTTTTTGTTTGAAACGTATTAATTGTGGGTCATTAATTAGAAGTTTCGTCATTATCATTAGCACTGTCTAGGTATCACTAATCGATTAGATTTGCAACTATACAATTAGGGAATGGAACTTTTATATTTTTATCAATTTATAAATTCGACAAAAAGATCAAAGCTTAGAATAATAAAACGAAGAATAAGCACGCTGAAGAGTAGAATGGCTTCTAGGCCGCGTTTAAGTAGACGAAGTTTTGATCGACCAAATGGGAAAACAATCTCCATGGAGTGGCCGTTTTGGCGTTCATTAAAAGAGACTTATGTTTAGCAGCGGATGGATAAAGGCAATGGGAGGAGGACAATGATTAAATAAGACAAAGAAAAAAAATCAAATGTGTACAATTTTGAATAATGTTTTTCGTTCGAATTCGATGAAAAACAATCAAATGTATAGTAAAGATGAAGGCGATCAACTATATCACTTGAAATCATGCTCATAAAATAAATATTCCACTTGTTATCTATATATGTTACTATAACAGACAAGTAATACATAAACACGTATTTAAAATACAAAATCCGTGGGTGGAAGCTTGTTAAGTTGCCTACTTTATATACGAAAGTAAATTCTCAGATAACACGTTCATCTGCCAACATTCAGATATTGGTAGAACCACAGCAATGTGGGTGCAATATTTTAATAACTAGGCCAGTGGGAAAGATGCGCTCTTACCTCCTGCTTGTGTAATACATAATAAATAATAATAATAATAAATATTATAAAGAGGAAAACTTTGTTTGTTTGTTTGGTTGTAATGAATAGGCTCTACTGGACTGTACTGGACCGATTTCAAAAATTCTTTCACCATTCGAAAGCTACATTATCAACGAGTAACATAAGCTAAATTTTATTCTGATAAAAAATAGGGTTCCGTAAGATATTTGGGTTTTTCGAATACAAACAAATAAAACATTGTTTTTTTCTAAATGCATCTTGATGCGATGAGTATAGAATCGTCGCTCTTAAACCATTTATCAGTACTTAGATTAACAGCAGACATCGGACTAAATTAAAATGTAAAACCTCATTAAACCCACCGATTTAAAATATCTTTGCCCCCAAAATCCAGTACATAAATAACGCAATAATTTGGAGATAACATTTTATCTTCGTGCAATCCTACATATTATGTAGATAGCGAAAGATTACTCCAAATTAGTCTGAGTAGCACTAGTGTATTGAGCCAGTCAAACAACTCTCAAAGTCAGAATACCTCTGACATATTCATAACGTTACACAAAGACTTCACCGTGACCTAATAAAACGAGAAACGAATACAAAAAAGCACATAAAATTAAAAGCGAACGTGATAAAATGAATGATATATTCCCAGCTCTTCGCAATAAAAGCACGAAAAACGGCGCACATTTAAAAATGCAGTTCATATTCGACTTGTATATCTTAGAATAAGAAAAGTGCACACGACAAGCAATTTACGAGCGTATGAACTCGGGGACGTAACGAGTTGAGAACTATCCATCGGAGCACACTAGCGCCACCTGCAAACTGAGGGAAAATCGCATTATTGAAACTACGACGCCATTATTGAATTTACACAAAAGAGGTGTTTAGAAAACGTAACTAAAATTGTGCATGAAAGTAACTTGGAATATAATTAAGCTACTTTATTATGTATGTGTGATATCAGAAAATGAAGTATATTAAAATTTAATATCTACGTTTTTGTAACCTCTTTTTGTTATCAATGATTTAATTTTATTAGACTTTTGTTACTTTAGGTATACAACTGTACCCTATTTCGTATTAGAACGATCGAGGTATAAAAATTCGCGCTTTTCGTTCTTTTAAATAATAGATAATTTGCCTAGCCGAAGTAAAGTATGACAAAACTTACAGATATGCGAATCTATAGTATCACATGAATTTTATTCAACATATTTATCTACAACTGACCCTGAATTGGGAATTAGGACCCTGCTTTTCACCAGACCATTACACCGGTGGGTCGATATAATCAGGGGACACTTTATTGAAGTTTACTTTGCAATAAGTGAATGCATTAAGTTGAACAACCAAGATTCTGCTGGTACCAACTCCTAACATGCAAATTGGCACGTTGAAGTTTCTGCACTTCGTGTATGTCAGGTAGCTCCAATCAGTTTGGTACACTATATAATGTATATAAACGAGTCGAATATTATATAATAATACTAGCTGTTGCGTGCAGTTTCACATACGTAAACTTGGATTTACTTTTAGCCTGTCATCTCTCGATCGAGCTCCAGGAGCGTTATAGAAAAAAAAACAATCTTACACAATTGAAGGACTCTGTCATTTTATGATTTTTAAAATTAGATCAGTAGTTTCTAAGGCTACCTTCTATATACAAGCATAGAATCTTTTCATATAATTAGTAAAATTATTGTTTGTCATAGTTGTTAAAGCTAACCTAAACTCCGCTCTATTAATACTAGTTTCATTGATTTGAGTACAAAAGCAACCCATATGTGTCCCACTGCTGGGCACGGGTCTCCTCCTCGAAATCAGGCGAGGAGGGTATCGGGCCATAGTTCACCGAGGCGCTGGCCCAATGCGGGCTGGTGAACTTCACACACTTTTTATCTCATCAGGCATGCAGGTTTCTTCACGATGTTTTCCTTCACCGGTGAGCGAGCGATGATCTCGTGTTCACGGTGCACTTTGAAATTTAGAAAAACCCATTTTAAGGCACTACAGGAAGGTTCAGGATCGAACCCAGACCCTTTTGCTCAAGAGTCCAAGACCCTTACTCACTGGACCACCGTCACTCTAGCTTTCTATGTACTATTTTGCAATATTTATAACTATAATAAAAATGCATGGCAAAGTTCAGCAAACTAACCAGTTCCCTTCGATAATGCTATCGCTTAACACTCAACTTACGTGGAATTTGTTTTGGGATCAGATTTCAAAAAAAGTGAGGTATTTGCACAATACCACAAGATCAACCAATCACAATTTATACACACAATAAATATTGAAAGATTATTAATGTAACATTATACTATAGTATACCTTTAAGTGTTGGTCGGCCATTAACCAGATGGGAAGACGATCCGGTGAAGGGAAATATCGCGAGGAAACCTGCATGTCTGGGATTAAAAGTCTTTTAAGGTGTGTGAAATTCACCAAACCGTATCGCACATCGGCGAACTATGGCCCATTACCTTATTTCATATACGAGTATCTGTGCCCATTACGCTCCTCGCCGATAGGAGCCAGCCCAGCAGTGGAACATATAAGGGTTGATAATTTTTCTAAATATCTGTCATAATCAACCTTTTCCGTCCACTGATAAACATCTATCTCTTTTAATGAACACCAAGACGTCCGATCCACCCTCCCCCACTCGCATTTAGAATCAGCCACTTTAATATACACATATTATATCCATATCAAACATAAAAGGGAACATTCCACTCTTAATTAATACATTCGCAAATTATAATTAAAATTAATAAAACTAAAAAATGTAATTTTAAACTTAAACGTAACTTAAATGTTCTAATATTTGGCTCGACCGATTTTTATGAAATTTTATGTGCATATTCAGTAGGTCTCAGAATTAACCAACATCTATTTTTTCATCCCCTAAATGGTAAGTGTTTAACCCCTCCTAATTTTATTTTTATTATTTTTGGACAATTCTTTTTTTTTTGTTTTTATTTTTTTAAGGACACAGCATACAAAAATACATACAACCCTAAATTTTCACCCTTCTAAGATCAACCTCTATTTTTAATAGCGAATTAGTACTCTTGGCATAACGAAGTCTATTGGGGCCGGTACTTACCTTCTTTGTCTAAAACTATACACGACCTATATACTAGTGTTGATTTTAATTGGAGAAAGTTTATAAATCAATAGCTTCAATTCGCATGTATTAGCAACAAAGTTAGAAACTCTCAAATCAAAAGCAAAGTTTGTTTTGGAATAATATAACACCGTTCATTAGTATCGCGATTCGCAAAGCATCGTTCGATTCGATGATTTCTGCAACACATGTGACGTTTTTTAACAATATATTATATAGCAATGTCAATCCTTCTTAAATTCGCTCTTTCAAATCGCTTTAAAGATTGAAAAGAAGAAAAAAGGAAGATTCCTTACTCGTATATAATATTAAGCTAGTGAGTTTTATGAAATATTATTTCTATAGGATTTTTAATTAATTTGGTTGTTTTTATTACTAAAACTATTTAAAATAGGATATTTAGCATGTTTTTTAACTTTGTTTCGCAGAACTCTCCACGAATTAAAGTAAAATAATAATAATAATATATATGCATTTTTCTAAATTTCTAAGTGCACCCCAAACACGAGACCATCGCTCGCTAACCGGTGAAGGAAAACATCGTGAGGAAACCTGCATGCCTGATGAGATTGAAACTATTTGAAGGCGAGTGAAGTTCACCAATACGCATTGGGCGAGCGAATCGGTGAACTATGGCCCATTGCCCATGCTTGCCTGATTTCGAGGTGGAGACCCGTGCCCAGAGGTGGGACATTACTTTTTTTTACAAGGCAATCGTATTAATCGTATGGTAAATTGGTAGAGCTCGTAGAATCCTAGGTTTGAATTCTACTAGAATTACATTCATCATCATCATCACCATCAGCCTCTATCCGTCCACTGCTGAACATATGCCTCCCTCATATAATGAACATTAATAAATTAATGATTAACATCAAGAATTACATTACATACATACATTTTATATGATGAATTTTTGTCTGTATTACCCTGTATGTTATGTATGTATTTTAATACTTGTAACGTAATTACTAATGTATATATAAATATTGTATGAATGTCTTAACGTTATACTTATTAATTTATTTTTACTGATGCTCATTGCATCATTTGTTTTAAATTACAAAGAGGACAATGTTTTTAATAAAAATCCAAAAATATATACCGCTAAACTATTTAACAAATAAGGGTTTGTGCAACATAACGATCAAAACGGATAGTTTCTTGTAATAGTTATGTTAAACAAAGGTTTATATTAGAACTATTCCAGTACCCGCCCTACAAGAAAGGGCATGACGGGTTATTTGAGCACTTGAAAAGGGTTAGACCCTATTAAAGTCTAGATCTAAATAGGGGTATAAAAACTCCTTGGTATTCAACGAACGCGCGCACTTCCTTTATTACCCCAGTAATAAGTCCAGCTGTCTTAGAACAGATGTATGTTAGGGAGATGGAAATAGCGGTTTTTTGTTTTATAAGTATTCCTACATTATTATTGTAAATGTATAATAGGTCTTTGTGCGTATTAAAAGGTGTTTCGTAAGTATGAAAAAAAAATGATGTGGTGTCGTGGGACACCAGGTAGGGACACCAGGTAGGAACAAAGTTCCTTCGGCTAAAAAGAAAGGTATCTTTAAGGTATTTTAAAAATCTAAATTCAAAAACAAATAAATAATAAACATTAGGTATAGATTAACTAGCAGCTTCCCGCGGTTTCACCCGCGTACTTCCCATTACCGTGGGAGACGAAGGTAAATTACTCGTATAGCCTATGAGTTATTTTATGTATAAGCTATATTATTGTTAAGTTTCATTAAAATCCATTCAGTAGTTTTAACGTGAAAGAGTAACAAACATCCATCCATCCATTCATGCTTACAAACTTAGGCATTTATAATATTAGTAGGATCACGCCACATTAGTTCGGAACGGAAGAGATCGGAAAAAATCATACAGACGAATTGGTAACCTCCTTTTTGAAGTCGGTTAATAAATACACATCCATGACCCTGTAGATGTGTATTAAATTATTAATATACATCTGCAGTTGGCGGGATTCGAACCTGCCAACGCTGCGTTAAGTGTCAAGTAGTCTGACCACTAAACCAGTCGGAAGTCAAATTTAAAAGACGAATTTGAGCTGTGGTCCTATGGTATTTTTATCAACATCGGTTGAATCGTATAACTTATCTTCTTTTTCTTAGGGATTTTTTTAAACTATTATGCTATATGAACCTAAACATGCTCATATTAAGTGATCATCACACCTTTTTTTAATTTAAACTATGGCAAAGCCCTTTTTCTTAATTAAATGATTTTACGTTGACCTCCGAAAAAGATTGAAGACGTTTACGTGCAGCGGTGAGAATTGGGTGCAAGTGGCAAGTAATCAGTCGTCTTAGCATTCATTAAGGGAGACCTATGAAGGGTGATGATGATGACGGCATTTACCTCCTAGGATCTGAAAGACGTATTACGGGTTTCACGAAACACTTATAAAACGGCGATTTTAAGAAATTCATAGAAATACATTTATTTTATCATGCACTTGCGCTTGGCATAAGTGGGTCAGCCGCGTCTTTACCCCGATAGCTGTCTATTCTATTTGCTTTTAATCTCCTTGCTTTAATACTTGAATGTATTAAACGTATTTACTGGTATAAACGTAGTTTATAGACTAAAGATATCCTCACTCAAACCACCAATAAGAAATGGTAAGTAAATCTCATCATCAGATGATATCTTCATGAAATTTAAAGTTCATTAGGCAAAACTTCTTGCTATTCCACGCCATGTTTTCAACTAGCAGCGCCCCGCGGTTTCACCCGCGTACTTCCCATTCTCGTGGTAGTACGGTGATAAATTATAGCCTATGTGTTATTCTGATGTATAAGCTATATTTTCATCAGCCTTTATCCGTCCACTGCTGAACATAGGCCCCTCTCAATTAACGCAAAGACGACCGATCCCCTGTTACTCGAATCCAACACGGACCAAACATAGCATTATACTCGTAAAATAGAATTTTAATCGAATTAATAGTTAATATTATAAATCTAAATCCCCAAGCTTACTCTCACTTGGTTTTTATTAAAATTATGAAGTTAGTATTGAATACTCACGGGAATCATTTTTCGCGGACATGTGTGATTCTATGATGATGGTAGCCTGTAACAATAGATATTTTCAATTAATCACAAACAAAATCTGTTATTAGTTGCATTACATGTACATGTAAAAGAAAATCTACCTAGCTCAATTTGTTACATCAGTTACATCGAAAAGGAACAGCATTTCAAAACTAAAAAATATTGATTGTCTGCAAAGTTGGTTTACGGACGGTAGTTTAACGTGAAAATGTGAGCCGATTATGCCTCTCTCTCGTTCGTGCCGCGCTCTCGGTTTCGGAACGCTACATGACGTTATCTTTTTCGTGCATGCTGCCCGTAATATTACGTTATTAGACGTTGTCACGTCAAATAAAATTATACCTATCTACATTGATGATTTATAGATATCATAACTGAATTTAAGCTCACAATCGCGCTTCCCTTTTTTACCTTTTTACTCCCATATATGTATAGGTACTTCTAACCTTTCAAAGAGTATGTACAAGTAGAACCCTTTTTAAAGGTCAGTCCGTCAGTAAGCAGACAGCGCCACATTCCTATGCCTTTCGTTTGTAAGGTAGATAGCACACTGACGATTTGAGAGCGAAATAAAATAGCAAGTTCACAGCGATATAGTGAGTTCCCAATAAGTTCTTAAAAGGCTCACAGCGAGTCTTCTCTGACTACATTGGTGTATAGTTGGCTTACGAGGCTTAAATCTTTCTGAGGTTATTTTGAGGAACTTGTGGGAGTTATGGTGGAAGGCACCAAAGGGAGATCTCCGAACGAGCTAGGTGCAATGCTCGGCCAGGCCGAAGCCCACTAGCTATGGTGTTAGATGTCGTATATATAGCGATCGCACTGTAGAATACCGATAGCGCGATTCAGGATCTGTAGCGCTGACAGACTTATACAGCTACAGACTTATACCCTAGTCACGTCGTCTTATAGACGGGGTAAGCGCGGTGAGTTTAATTGCCTCCCTGTAGATCACGTGATCGGCGATCAGAAGCAAGATCTTCGCCTCTTATGATAGAACATCGGCTCTCTCATAAAAATAGCCGCGAATGGCGCCAATGACATTCTCGCTTCGGTCTCGCTTGAAAATCGCGAGTGCGATATGCCCCCAATCTTAGAATCATAGTAGTGGTAATTTTACGGCTACTTATAGCTCGTCGCAGACATATTTATGACCAGTTGTCACTTTGTAGTAAACATATATTTACTTGGCGCGAAGCAAAACTTGTCGACTGAATGTACATTAGCAAGTAAGATTCGGATTTATGATATTTTTCCTATGCTAGTTTTTTTGAAATTCCGCATTCGAAGGGCGATCTGTTAAATATAGATACCGTCAATATTTATAAGCTAGTAAGTTTTTATTTTGGACCGTGAGTCTGCAGGCATTAATATTGTTTACTATGACCGCTAGTAACAAATGAAAATATAAAAAATACTACAAACAGTGGCGTGACTATACCGTTCTGGGCCCGTGGCAAATTCATCGGGTGCTAGGAAAGACACAATTTTTTTTGTAATAATAAATGTTTGAGTTGGAATTCTCCTCCGACCGGGGGCCCCTTTCATCTGGGGGCCCGTGGCATTTTGCCGACTTGCCATCCTGTCTGTAGTTACGCCACTGACTACAAACAGTATAATTGAACTTAAATTGAACTCATTCAATAAACGCCAAATATTAGGCCCCCGTCTATGTTCAACAGTGGACAGATAGAGGCTGATGATGACGATGATGATGACAATGATCCAAATATAAAAAATAAAAAATCAAAAGCAAAGAAAACTCTATAACCCTTTGAGAGTTTCTTTACTTTTACTTAAATGCGTTAAAAGACTAAAATAAACTCTTACTATCAACTAACAATGTCAATACACGATTAATAATGTAATATAGCGGCTAATATAATTGAATATCAAAAGCATACTCAAATCCACTTAAGTAGTAGAGAACACACCCCAAAAAATTTCACCGTCAAAATCGGTCCTGTCGTTTATAAAGAAGTGAAATTAAACACACGCAAAGAGAATCTTATATTAAATATTCAAGATAAAACTTGTCGGTCCGTTGAAAATATTCTGCTTCAAAATTAAGTTGCAATTTGATTTAATTCAAACATACATACATACGTAGATACATTGCGAGTTAACGAAAATCTTGTTATAAATAATCTGTACAACATTCATAAATATTTATTATTGAAAGAGGCTCCCGAATAAATCCTTTTTTTGCCCTTGCAATTTATTAAAATAATCTAGTCCGTTATGACCAAATTTTGTTGACTCAGTCGCTGGGGCAACAATGCCCCGCATTAGCCCCCGACATATATCACACCCACATCTAAATCTAAATCCCAGTTTCCTTTTATTCGATATTAATTAAATTCTCTTTAGTAAATTATTAAACTCGCCTTTTTTGTATTTAAATAATGTTTTTTTTTGTTTGTAAATATTTCGTTTCAACACTGGTAAAGGAAAATTTTATCGGGACACTTTTTGTAAGATTTCTCTATGAAAAACACTTTATTATTTTAACAATGACTATAGCGTACGTCGATATACTATCATATAATATTATTATATACATTTAACGACTAATATTCCGCTACTTAAATGTAAGCACGCCGATAATCTGAGCCATTCAGAAATTGGTAAAAACTAGATCAAAAGCTAAAGAAAGTACTTCTACGTGATCACTGAGTGACTACATAAAACATTTATATCCAAAAAAATACATATAACCGATGAGCGATGGAAGGGATCCCTATGATCGCTGCGATCGCTAGCAGCTGGATAAGTACCGCCATTTTGCTTGTCTCTCCCGTGACAGGTGTGTTTCGGAGAGAAGGCCCAAGACTGGCACCGTCTGCCAAACTTAAGATCTTGTCTCAGGATAGGCAAGTCATAAATAAATTACCAGTGCTTAGACCCGTCTTTTCCATTGGGCACGCTGGGCAACTGCCCAGAGCCCCGCGTTCTATGGGGCACCGTTATTTATATAAAAATATGATCTAGTCATCATTTCCGAAAGTTAAACAATGATTTCTAATTAGAATACTTAACAGTGTCCTAATTACTTTGATTACTATTTCTCATAGTCCATAGTCCAAATTGAATAAATTGATATTCATGTCGGGGCTCCATTGCCGTAGTGCCTAGGGCGCCCGATAGGTTCAATGGGGCCTAGTGTGCTAGTTCCAGGTAAACTAGTTTATGTTTATGCGTGACGTCTGACGCTTACCATCAGGTGACTCGTGTGTCAATTTGTCTATAACATTAAATATATATATATATATATATATATATATATATATATATATATATATATATATATATTCAATCATTAACTTTTCCGTACAACTATCATACTGAAACACGCCTTCACGTGACATTTGGCTTGTCACGAAATAAGTTGGCAACTTAATACTGCGTTAATCTGTTCGGAATATCAGACTGGAATACTAGATGGAATTTCATTTGTATTTACATGTACTGGTAATTTAATTAACACATTGTAACTCTTGTTAACTGCAATTAGTATAAGTTTTGTACACAGCTTTGCATTCCTGGAATCTTAATGAGAACATGAAGATACAATTTATAAACCAAACACTTAGAGCTTACACCAAGCATTAAGGCTGATTTTTGAAGCAAAATATTGTCTTTAAAGCATTATAATGTGTTATGTGATGAAGTTAGTAGGATTTTTTTGATATTATGTATAATAAAAAATGACTCATTAGGAGCTTGGGGGAGGCCTTTGCCTAGCAGTGGGACAGCATAGGCTAATTAAAAAATAGGAATTCTTTGGCAAATATTGAGACCTGAAAAACTTTTTACAGTGTGCGAGGTCTGCTAAGCCACTGAGCCTTTACATACGCTTGATTTCGTAGAGAAGCTTCATACCCAGTATGGGACATAAGTCCTGCTCATACTCTTATGAAAATCAAGAAATAAGATGAGTCAAGAATCAAACCCACTTCAATTTTCTGCAATTCCTTTTCAGCGTTATTTATTTATATCTTAAAGTCTCATCTTATACTTTGCCTGCGTAAACTAAAATTTGAAATGGGTCCCCAACTTTTAGGAAATTCAATATAGTCTATGTTCACCGGGGATAGTGTAGCTTCCCAACAGTGAAAAAATGTTTAAATCGGTCAAGTAGTTTCGAAACCTATTCAATACAAACGAACAATCAAAAATTTCCAGTTTATAATATTAGTCTATAGACTAATATTATAAAATGAAGATTTTGTTTATTTGAACACGCTAATCTCAGAAACAACTAATGGGATTTGAATTATTCTTGCAGTTATAGCGTATTTATCGTCGGTGCCGTTTTATATCTTCTTTAACGCAGGCAAAGCTGCATGCAACAGCTTGTGATGTATAAAGCTGAAAAGTCTGTTTGTTTGAACGCGCTAATCTCAAAAACAATTGATCGAACTTGAAAGATTATTTCTTTAGGAAGGCTACATATTATCCCCTTAAGGTCCCGGAGTAAACCCAAGTTAACGCAGGCGAAGCTGCCGGAAACAGCTAGTTATTAATATGAACTATCGGTTATCGATAATATAGAGTTACGATGAAAGGCAAACCGGCGCGGTTTTATGCTAAGGTATTCACATAAAAATATTTGAATAATCGAACTTCAATTAAAATTTGCATTGCAGAAATCACAGCGCAACCCGCAGGATCCAAGGAACAACGTTAAGTATTCATACATTCAAACTTGTGTACAACATGCCATTAAGATTTCAACTTTAAAGGCAGCCGTACTCGACTTCGGACAATAAATGTTGAATGGAAAGGTGACAATCGTTGAGTAATATGCTGTTACGGTGTGGGCTAGGAGATGGATGCGAGAATATTATAGTCTAGGTAGAGGGAGATTTATAAAACCTTACTAATATTATGTGAAAGTAGGTATAAAGGGGATGTTTTTATGCTTTCACGCGAAAACTACTCAGCATGTCATCTTGAAACTTTGTACACATATTCTCGGAGGTACTAGAAGGAGCATATGATAAATAAAAAAAAGGATTCTTTTTGCTAACGCGGGCGTAGTCTGAATATTAAGCATGAAATATAAAAAGATCATCTAGGTCTTACATTATATTCGTATCAATCACGTATTTTACTTGCTTATAGCATTAGTGAACCATATGTCCCACCACTACGCGCAGGTCTCTTAGTGAAAATCTGGTAAAGACACGTGAGCTTCACATAACCTCAAACACTTCAAATCTCATTCAGCAGACAGGTTACGTCACAATGTCTTCTTTCACTGGTAAACAAGCGATGTCATGCCCATGTGCGCGGTAAAATTTAGAAAGACTTAGGCCCCGTTTACACAGGCGCTTTTTTACCGAGCGGTAAAAAACCGTTTGAATAAGACATAATATAGATACCCATGTATCTGTTCACACGAAGGCGTTTTTAAAGCGCAACGCTTTTTTACTGAGCACTGTTGTATTTTCGACGTTGAGTTTTTGACGTTAAATCGACTTCGGGTTTTACCGCGACGGTTTTTAAGCGCTTGTGCGAACAAGGGCATACGCCTGAATTCTCGAACGCCACTTAAATATTTGGGGGCTCCTCAAACTACTAAGCACGCCTTAAATCCATATGTCAACAAAATGTAAGCAGCTGGCAAATTTCAGTTGCTTTTGCGTATTCGGGCATTAGTGACAAAGCCAATATCAACTCGACTGTTACTTACATAATTTGATGCATATATAAAATATTTTTTCCAAGCAACTTTTCTCCTGATCTGTAACTATGTGCTCTGACACACCCAGCTCTCAGCCCACGAAGACGCGGCCGAAGTCCTCGCCTGTTATCACGACCGCGACGTGACGGTACAAATTACACTCCACATTTGAATGGCAATGAGGACCCGACAGCCGATCTATCTCGATGTCCCCGGCTATTAGTACTTCGCAACACATCGTGAGGTGCATGAACAGAAATTGCAATATTGTAACATATCTCATAAATATAGGAAATTTAGCCATTGCATCTTCGCCCAAACAACCTTAGATTTATGAGTGGATTAATGATCATAAATTTTAGTCTATATCACTCGGTGACAACCTAGCATTATATTGATAAAATATATTTTTTTTTTTTCAAATAAATAAGTATTTTTGTAGATAATCTCCATACATCTTAACTTACACACTTATTATTATGGCTTTATAAATAGTATAATATACTATTTATAAAGCAATAATATAAAGTATATTATAATATTAAATAATAATATAAAATTAATTAATAAAAATAAAAAAATAAACTGGCTTATTTCACAAATTCCACGAGACGATGTTCCAGTGGGTATGGGCTCGGCATCTTGATCAAGAGTTCCAGTTTTGATCCTGACTCTATTGTGGTGCCTATAAATGGGTTTTTCAAATTTTCTGAGTGCACTCTGAACCCGAGACCATCGCTCTCGCAAGAAAGAAAACAACGTAAGGAAACCTGCCAACCAACCCGCATTGGACCAGCGCCTCGGTCAACTATGGCCCTCTTCGCTTGATTTCGAGGAGACCCGTGCCCAGCAGTGGGATATAATATTCATTTATTAATAGATATTAATTCTTAAAGTACCTACGGACAAAAATGTCTTATTCAGGAAACAGGGGGTCGAAGAACTTTGTCGCTATTAGTGATGGATCATGGAAGTCATAAAAAAATATATATAACATAATAGTTAATATTTCAGATCAATAATATGTCTAGATAAAGTATCGCGCGGAAAACACGTCCAAAAAAATAGCGTCCAACTGTTAGCCTCTAAATACTTCCTCCGTGCTTAGTATTCGTCCCACTGTCATAGAATACGCATGAATTGTTACGCATTATTGTTTTATTTATAGTGAAGGTTTGTTTGTTTTATAGGAGATTAAAAAGGATGATTATGGGAGAACTGTACTAGCTGTACGAACACATGTTTGAAAATGTTGGCCTGTTTTTTTTGTTTTGATTGTAGGGCGACACTCCATCTAGACATATTCATGATCTAAGGTTAATATATTATAAATAGTTGTGACCGGGTGTTTCCCCTGAATTAGATTTAATGTCTTGTTCGGGCTGCTAAAAATAAACGACCCTAACATTCCTTACAAACCTTCATTATGGCGTACTCTAATAGAGACCTAATTGGCGTAGTATTGAGCTGAATATGCACAATTTACCTTAATGTGCGATAAAAGTCAAACAACAAAATAGTTCACAAAACATTCGAATTTCAAACCTTCCAATTTAGAATGAAATGAGATGTCAATACATTCCTCCAGGGTTGGATTAGTGTAAAATGTTTATTGGAATATAACGGCAGAATCTGTGACGTGGAAAGGATAAATTGGTAGCCCTGGGGTCGCTGGAATGCTTACGGACGCGTCGAGTGGGTCGAGAAATTTGGACGAGGTCGGTGTGTCGGTCGGAATCGATGTGTCGGTCGATGTCGGCGTTTCGATTAATATCGGTCGATATCAGCCAATACGAAGCCGTACCAAGATGTTACCAACTTTAGCATTGGTAGACAATTAATAAAAAGCTTTTCGAGTATTTTTTTCAAAACCGAGTTACTTACAAGTTTTCTTTGATTCTCATTAATTATTGGAAATCAATACCGATGAACTATTATTACTAATTTGATGATAGGCATGTAACTTTATATTTAAATATTTCAATGACATTCAATTCGGTAGATTGAATGGTCTAATCTTTCCTTTACTTTGAGATTGCTTCGAACGAACTTTAGAATTAAAATTGCCAGTGTCTTAGGCTGAGATTCATAGTCTTGACATTGACTTAACTTTTATTTTATTCCTACGAAAGCGTTTTTAAAGCGCGGCGCTTTTTCGTTGACGTTAAGCTTTAGACATCAAATCGAATTGAGCATGCGGAACTCGCAACGTCCAGCCAACGTTGAGCTTAAACGCGGCGCTTATAAAGTGGTCGTGCGAATGCAGAATTTCCAAAGTTCAAAATCAAAATGATTTGGGAATGTTGTAATAACTTTCTTCTAGTTCATATTATTTGTCAATTAACTAATATTTTGTTTAAATTTTCATTCAATATTTATTGATAATTTATGTTTATTTATGATAATATATATTTATAATATAAACCTTAAGTTATTTTTGTTTGTCATAAATGATTTTTAGTGTTTCTTCTATTTTTGGGCTGAAGTACCATACTATGAATTTCATTAAATTTGAAAGTTTACTTTTGAATGTTTGCTTAGAAGCTCGAAAGCTTGCTTTGCTAAGGCTACTTTGACGCGTAGTAAAGTCGCGACTATGAATCTCAGCCTTACTGTGTTAGCTCTTTAGTGTTAATTTGTTTTTTATTTTAAGTGAAACTTCTTTAGAATCGTTGTGATTTCAAACCGGATGCAACGGAAAAAACGACAGGTAAGACACAAATACAAAAGAGCGAGAGAGCAAATGTCGGTGTGCATTTATATTGCACACTATTTAATACTTGCTTGTATTTGAGCATTTAACGTGTGTTTTACTTGTATCGTGTGTGAATCGCACGCACACATACCTTTTTTTTGTTAAATAAAATATTGTTTTAACATTAATGTCATATGTATGCACAACAAAGAACATCCCTTCATTCCGTAATCTGTAACGTAAATTGGACCAGTAACACCCCTGAGCCTCTCGGTTGGTGTCGGTGTATATCGGCTTGTGTCGGCGTGTGTCGGTGTATGTCGGAGTATGTCGGCTTGTGACGGCGTATGTCGGCGTAAATCGTATGTCAGTGTGTTTGGGAGTATGTTGAAGTGTGGCGGCGTATGTCGGTCGCAAGGTTCGGCGTGAAATATTTGGTAGCGACGGGTGCGGCGCATTAGCATACAATGAAGCGCAAGAGGGTGGGTCCTCGAGCGTCTAGCCTCGGAAGTACCGTTCTCGTATCATCCGATATTTATTGTTATGAGAATATGTCTCTCGTTTCAATTTATATTCAATATTTTGTCATCATCAGTAATAACAATTTTGACTAACTTCTTTGGGCGCGACTAGAGGGTAGCTCAGATTTTTATGAAGTTGTACTTTGGCGCGTAAAGATTACAATATGCAAACTCTACCTAGTAAGCTAGGTGAGCCGTCTGCTCACCTAACTACCGATTGAGCTTAAAGGCCATCAGGCCTAAAAGTCTAGATCTTTCGAAAAAAAATGCAAACTCCTTTTTGCTTCTGCAGGCCATTGTCTTCTTTGAATAAATCACGAAGTTTATAGTGTATTTTTTGTCAAATGTAGGATTTAACAAATTGGCCTTAAATAAACCCACAGGCCTAGCTAGATTGGCGCCTCAAACAAACTTATCAGTATACGATAAATGGGAACGTCTGTATAAAAAAAAGTAAAGTATCAACTCTTATATTATGTCCCACTGCTGGGCACAGGTCTCCTCCTCGAAATCAGACGAGGAGGGTAATGGGCCGATGCGCTGACCCAATGCGGGTTGGTGAACTTCACATACCTTTGAAGACTTTCAATCTCAACAGGCCTCCAGGTTTCCTCACGATGTTTTCCTTCACCGCTGAGCGGACGATTGTCTCGTGTTAAAGTTGCACTTAGAAATTTAGAAAAACCCTGAAATGCACACATGGGTGGGTCAGGATCGAACCCAAAACCTCTCGCTTAAGAGGCCGAGTCCATCCACCACTGGACCATCGACTTGCATGTATAGGGTCATCAAAATATCTATGCCTTATGCCCTCCTCACCTGACTTCGATCATGTTGTAAAGTTGCTAACGGAACCTCTAATTATTTCATAACCATCAAGCCACTGGACATTTCTCTATGAGTTTGTAACTGTGATATAATTGCGTAATAAAATTGAAAAGGTTTTTCAATCAAGACCACCCGCAGTGTAATAAGGTAATAAATATTTTATTCGCTATCTCAAATATTACAAACTTTGCACCTGCTGTTAACTAGTTACATTAAAAGTGCAGTGGCATTTTATAACAGTGAAATATAATATGATCATAATAAAACTACTTATTACGCGGTACAAACAACCTCCCGGGACGATGTTAAGTATCCAAATCCGTGGAATAAAAAATCTCATTATTCCACATCATTAGAAACCTTCATATTAAATGCACTGTTTTTAGACAAATCCATAAAATGTTCACGTCGGTTCTTAAATAAAAAAAAAGCTATAAATTTTGATAAGGTTAAAATGTTACTTACTTCTGAACGATTTAAGTTTACTATTAGATATGAATTTATAAGAAATTATATACTGTGTCAAAATTAAAAAAAAATATTTCAAATGATAAAAATATTTATCAATACATGGCTGAGTATAAAGGAAGGTAAATGTTATGTCTCAAAAACATAATATACACAACCAAGCTGACCGAAAAAAAATACATTTTGTTTTTATTGCTTCTAGCCTTGAATATGTATTATTTTAGGATATGAAACTGTAACCAAAGTAAATTAATTGAACTGACAAAGAGTTACATTAGAATTTCTACCCTGTCTAGAGTCTAGATAATTTATAATAACTAGAAAGTGGATTTTGTACACAGCACCGGTTTTTGCTAACGATTTCGTTCGAAGTTACCCGGAGATATGTTAATAATTTAGCTACCGTACTAAGCTAAAGTATACGTACTTAAAACATGTGTAGTATAATTAAGTTAATTAAATCTCTCAGGCGATATAAGAAAGGCGTAGCTTACTTTGTTACGCTAAGTAAGATTATCTGAAGAATTGCATTTTGTATTATCATAAGACTTTTGCAAATTTTAAGAAGTGGAATCTCGTGAGTCAAGGCCGTACGTCTGAATTTTAGGGACCTATTTTATTTTATGAAAATATTTGGGAAATTTAGTGGACTAGAGTCCCAACGTAGACCTGAACACGAAAGACGAAAAAATTTAAAAAAATGCACACACTTGGGTGTGTGGCATTTTTAAAGATTTTTTCGTGCTTGGGCATGTAATCGATTTTAAAAAGCAAATTGATTAATAAACAGATTAAAAAAATCTTTGGTATATATAACGATATCCTCTTAAGAACAAAATCATATTTTATTAGACCTAGAATCGATAGACGATCTACCAAAGTTACCCCGACAAATCTGGAAGCAAAAAGTCGCTTAAAATTCCAACGTCCACAATGTTACTCCAGGGTGGATTCGTGAGCAGATGCCAAATGTAATGGTTGAGGTATTCGGCCGGAGACAGGGCATCCCGGTACTTACGCGCAATCATGCCGTCAAGACGTCCATCCAGCGCCTGCCGTGAGAAGCAACTGCCAATATTCGAGTGCCAGAGAAATTGGTAAATGGATTTACCGTATTTCGTTTTTAAGCTCGAAAAAGAAGGGATGCAGGACATTCGATTTACAAATTTCTCTTTTTTCTCTCTTGTTTCAAATATTTGATATAGACAAGGAGACTAGGGTAAAAAAGCAATATTAAAATATAAATCTAATTATATTGTTGGATTATTATTTTGAATAATATCTGCAAAGGTTATTTAACGATTGTTGAAATAGTTTATTAAAAAAAACATGAATAGACCAAGTAAGACAGATTCAAAATTATTATCTCGTCTGTTAATGAACAAAAGTGAGCATAGAATTTTTAAAGAGTAATATAAAGAAGTAAAGTGATGTATATACTAAGAATTGTTTATGTGGTCTATTCAGATCACAAAGAAAAAGCCCACTCCATATTCTCCCTAATTTTCAGCGACATAGCCATGTACTCCGATGGCTTGGGCGTCAGAAACTAACAGCCCCCTAGACAAGTGGCACAAATGAATAGAATAGAATATTTATTGTATGGGAATGACACTAGCTGTCAAAATACATGTCGTAAGCTAGTGTCATTCCCATTCATTCTATTTGCCTAGGAGAGCAGATCCTCAAAATAAACTAGACAAAATTAAAAACAATCTCGATAATATTCCACGTGTTTTGTACGCACATCCGCTACAGGTTAATCGGCTTGTAACTAATTGAGGAAGTGTCTGAAGGCTATGCCAAGGCTAATAGACCGAAAAACTTCAACAAAAACACGAGTTCAAGGTGCTATGACTAAAAAGACTAAAAAACAATGACTGATAGTTTTCGTTTAATTTCGATTAATTCGTTAAAAAAATATTTAATCCAAGACTAAATAAAGAGAGTCGTAAAAATAATCGTAACGATGTTTCAAAATAATTTTCTGAACGTTAAAAAAATTCAAATATCTTTCCTCTTAGCAACTTTGTCGCATAATCTTAACTCATGAGATTGTGCGCTGTCTTGAATGGAACAAAAAAACAACCATTAAAATTGTCATTGTGCTCAAACCGAAATACCTTGAGGACAAGTTTGTAGCGTGGCCGAATAAAGGAAAGGCCTCAATTTTCATGCTTTAAGCACAGCGCACACTTCGCACGAGCCTTAACAGGTTTAAATAATAAAATATCTTTATAGTGGCACGTCATATGGCTATTTGTATACGCTATTGAACGTTATTGTATTTGAACTTCACTTTGTCAAATGTAAAGAAGCAACTCATATATTATGTCCCACTGCTGGGCACGGATCTCCTCCTCGAAATCAGGGTGTCGGGTCATAGTTCACCGGGGCGCTGTCCCATTGTGGATTGGTGAAACTCACGATGTTTTCCTTCCCAGATGAGCGAGCCCATTTCAAGGTACCACAGGCGAGGATCAGGATCGAACCCGAACCCTTTAACTCAAGAGGCCGAGTCACTTACTCACTGGACCATAGACAATCTTATGTCTCTTGTGCTATGCACTATCATCAAATACAGAAAATATAGAGCCCCAGTTTTAAAATTAATTTATATAGGCATATGAAGTGAAGTAAAAAATCGCGTTACATTGTTGTAGATGATTTTTTCTACTATTTTTAACTCCCAACACAAAAACGACAGCGTGTTATCAGTTTGACGTGTGCCCGGAAACGGATGAACCGATTAGAATTTTTTTATTCGAAAGGGGAATTAATCGTAAGTGTTCTAAATTTTTTTTTATGAAAATCGCTTTAAACAATTTCCTCAATTCTTATGGCGATTACAAGTCCAAGATGTCCGCCACCACAAAATGGCGCATTGTGTTTGTCGGGCGTTTTTTTAAAGTCTAGTTTAATCACAAAATAGTATTTTCTAAACTGCAAATAACAAAATATTTTTGTGTAACACATTAAATTAGGTTCAGTCATAAAACAACGCGGACTTCCTTCCTCCTTAGTGCTTACGGTGTCGGGGTTCAGTCCAATTTAAATTAATTCAGTTTTAGTTCAGAATAAGATAGATGGCGCTGTTGTCGGCGACAAGACCTTAAAGCTTACTCAACAATAGACGGATAAAAGTTTTATATACTGCAAGACATCCTATAGGTATTCAACCTTTAAAAGTCGATCGTTAACTTTTCATTCTTAAAGAAGCTATACAAATCAAAGTCTTTCATTATAATACTTCTCATAGAAGAGTTACCCAAACAATATATGTAATATATTGTTTTTTTTTTATGACAAAGGAGGCAAACGAGGCAGTTGGCACCTTAATGACTACCGATGCCAATAGAAATCCGCACAACCAGAAGTCAAGCAAATGCTTTGCACTCCTTTTTCCTATCCCCCAATGGGCCACCGGAAACTCACAATCCACACGAAACGCGACAGCATATCTGTCACTTTACAACGGTATAACGTAAGCGATAGGTTGTGTTGGCCCATTTTGATGAAAAACAGCATGGCACTACCTCTTATTAGTCTAGTTCACAAGTACCATTTCCCTCGAAATCTGTTCGCCATCACAGAAAATTATGATTTTGGGCTCATTCGATTTGGAAGGGCATCTAGAACGTTCTATCAAAATTCCAAGAGGGGCTGAAAAAAAATGCAAAACTTATAAACAATGACGTTATATTTCAAAAACTGATACTACTACTGAAATGATAGTGTTTACTTCTTGTTCCATATAAAAAAAAGGTTTCTAATTTCCATTTCTTTCACTACCTTGTGTCAATTATAGTTTAGATATTCAAATTTTAAATAAATCACCAATCATTAAATATATATTGGCTGATAATGCTGTATATAATAAATAATAAATAATAATATACGTTGGAGGCAATATTTTCGCTCTCGCGTAGGCATGAACCCACGTATTTTAATCTAAACATAGAATCTCGGTCGACAAACAGAGGTTTGTCGTGATAAAACTACGCACATGTATAAGAAGGTCATGTTAAATTGGTGCGGCGCTAACTTTATACCTCAAGACCTATTTAGAGAACCGGTTCTGGGAATTTTCGCATCAGTCTACCACGTGCAAATATTATTATTGGTTAATACGGCACGTTGAAGGCAATGGGCTGGTCACACTCAGAAGAACGGATGGCCGATGGGCCAATAAAGATGACAATGATGGGCCGAAGTGTTGGTCGGCCATTTACGAGTTGGAAAGACGATCTCTCTGCAGTGGCAGGTCCGCGTTGGATGCGAGTGGCTGGGTATCGGTCGTCTTGGCGTTCATTAAAGAGGGCCTTTGTTCAGTAGTGGACAGATAATAGTCTGATGTTGATGATGATGAGATTAAAAAGTTTAAAATAAATATTTTAAGACAATAGTTTCCATTTAAAAATAACAATTTTTTTTTCGAATCATTCATCTCAATAGCCTATAATTACTATCCAATTGTCAAGGCTAACCGCCTCATTACCTATGTCTCTCGAGTCGAAATATTTTTCAAAAACAATACGTGTTTTAATTATCCCATAAATATCTACAAATACATTGATTCATAGTGTGCCAGATATTATTAAAATTTATTGATTATAAATTATTCATTTAATGAAGATGTATTTGGACGCGTGCTTGGAACGCATAATTTATTGGTATTTTTGGATAACGAAAATATAGAATCAAAACTTTATTAATTCTAAAATTCAGATAAGCATAACTATTTTTGCTATATCATGTTTATTTTAGTTTATCTGTACTGTTACCTCTTTGTAATGTTATTTGGATAATCAAATTGACATACGTGCCATCTGGTGGGAAGTGATCGACGTCGCCTATGTACATAAACCAGTTTACCTGGAACTAGCCCTAACTTTTGTTTTTATGCCAGTAATTACACAGCTTGTCTTGGCCAACTCTCCGAAACAGAAGACTCACTGGAGAAACTAGCAAGATGGTCGTCGAAGCAGCCTGGAGCGTAGCACGACGAATCCCTTCCGCCAGTATATAATAACCAATTTAATATCATCATCATCAACATCATCACAACTACCACCATCATAGTCCTCATCATCATTATTATCATCAGCCTTTATTTAATTTAAATATAATAATTTTGAATTGGCGTATCATGTGATATAATATATACTTATTGATATATAATTTACGATACAAAATCACTTAATCTTTAATCTTCTAGACATATTTCACAAAGTGAAAAAAATCACCGGTTCAAACCCCTTCGAGTGCAAAATATGTACCTAATATCTTTTAACATTAAAACTAGTGTTACAAAAAGAATTTTACCTACTTTTCAACTTTGAGCGATATTAAATCGAATAACATAATATTTATTATATATCATAAATAACAACGCTGCCGAAAGTTACGAAAAAATAGAACATCAACACGAGATGTTTATCTAATATCCATCGCTTGGAAAACATAAGAAACTAGAAACCGACACTTTTTTAACGTATTGGTGTCAGGAGTGAAAGTATTTTTGTACGCATGTAGATTATGTTTTTATTAATATCATCATCATCAGCCTTTATCCGTCCACTACTGCACATTCATTATACGCTAAGACCGATCACTTGCCACTCGTAACACGGACCGGCCACTGCACGGCGATCGTCTTCCCACCTGGTTAATGGCCGACACACTTCGTCAACCTACGCGGTGAACACTATTAAACTTATTGGCCCTTTTTATAACGTTAATTAAAAAGACATTTAAACAGCGGAAATTTGTTGATAATTGTGGAAAGAATCGGTTGTTAATAGTTGTAAAAGGAAAACCATGATGGATAACCAGTTGATGATTAATTCAAAATTACAAATTTCTTCAGGGGCTGAAGCCTAAGTATCCTCTTATGGGTATCATAATAATGATTATAGTAGGAACATATAAAACAAACCAGGACATAGTAAGCTGTGGCCCGATTACAATTTCTCCAATTAACAAGATACACTTTGTTTTTTTTTTTGTTTCTGAAACCAATGTTATGGAAACTGGTTGTGTGACTTGATACCAGAACACCACGCTACTCTTTTAACTAAACAAGCCCTTACTCCTTAGTATTTTTCTTTTTTTTTTCTTAAGGAGAGCCTGCATTTTTTTTTTACCTACTTTTTATTGACTACCAAATCTTTACGTTTTTCAAGTGTAAGTTGTTAAGCTAACCTAACCTACAAAATTACAATAGATCAACCCTAGTCGCAGAGATACGAAGGCCTTGCCTGGAACAGACACTCTTTGAACCTACAAAATAAAGATTTTTAATTAGTCAAAAATAATCAACCCTATTGAACTGATTAATTATGAGCACTAAATTGAACTGAAACTTGGGTAGTTTTAAATAAACCAGCACTAAACACAATTCACATCCCCCATTTGGGTAATGCAATAGGTTGAAAGTCTTAAAATTTTCTTTAGAAACACGCTTAAATATAAAAAAGTAAAGTATCAACCCTTTATGTCTCACTGCTGGGCACTGGTCTCCTCCTTGAAATCAGGCGAGGAGGGTAATAGGCCATAGTTCACCGAAGCGCTGGCCCAGTGCGGGTTGGTGAACTTCACATACCTTCAAAGACATTGAATCTCGTCAGGCATGCAGGTTTCCTCACGATGTTTTCCTTCACCGGTTAAATATGATTTCTCAAATTATTATATAATAAGGCATTACTTTTTGCTTCCGACTGTACCGCACAACGTTGATGTATTTATGGCTGCGATGTGATCTTTACTGAATTGGCAGTGATCAACTTACTCACAATGATGTTTAGTAAAATTACTAGAATAGTCCTCATAATCTTACTAATATCATAAACGTGAAAGTTTGTGAGTTGTGTTTGTTACTCTTTCACGTAAAAACTACTAAACGGGTTTTAATGAAACTTTATAATAATATAGCTAAATATACATCAGAATAACACATAGGCTATAATTTATCCCGGTATTCTCACGGGAAGGGAAGCACGCGAGTGAAACCGTGGGGCGCTGCTAGTAAAATATAAAATAAATTATATAGTTTCAGAAAAGTTAAATTTGATTGCTATCAAATTCATCATTTACAAAATCTTTGAATCTCTGAGGGCTACAAAAAATATACTTGAGCGGAGATGCTCGTTGAATGAGCGTTCTTTATATTATACTCGAGAAAATTGTGTCTACACATAACAAATAATAAAATAGAAATAAATACATAAATAAAGTGTTTTAGGGCCTGTTTCACAATCTCCCGGTTCCCTATAGGCTATAGGGAACATATTTGACAGATAGAGTATGGAGTATCTGTCAAACATCTGTCAAATATGTTGCCTATAGCCTATAGGGAACTTAACGGGAGATTGTGAAACAGGCCCTTATTCGACAGATTCCTTCCTTTTGGAGTGCTTCTATTCGAATAATTTTATTTTTAACTGATCGAGCATTCCAGTTCTGTGTACTACCAAGTGTATTCCTCCTAACTCTAGTTTTACCTAAATCTAAAGACGCCTCCAGTAACATGACATCAGTGACATATATTGGCAATAACTTGAAACATGGAGTTGTAAATCTGTCAACAGCCAAATTACAACCACGCGAGGACTTCATGAAAGGCCCTTTGAAATGCAAGACGTGCATTGCATGTGCACGTAACTTGCCTAAATAACTTATTTCTAACTTAAGCTCGCGTATTGCTCCCTGATTGCTGCATTTGCCCACTTCATATTGGGGCTTTCATATAAATTGCTTGTTAACATTCATTAGTATCAATTCTTTGGGTTCTTTTGTTATTGGAATAATATATAAGCTTTTTCGTAATAATGGTTTCGATTGACTTTCAAACTTTATAAATCGATTGTACATTTTATATAATGTAGTGTATTATGTACGTTTTTAACTTCTCTTTAGGAGAATGCTACGATAGATATCTTTTAGTAATCTTAAAAGGTATTATCAATGTCACTTTCTTTTCTATTTCGTCTACAGATTCTTCTTCTTCTGATTCTAGGATCTCTGCTATCAGACTTTCAGAGCGTGTCTATTATTTTACTATAGGAATTAATTTTGCTTCTATTTATTCACAGCAAATATTGGCATATTTCTGTCTCGCACACTGTGTGTCCGTTAGTGCCCATTATTATTAATAAATTACAAGCAAATAATTATAACCTCATAGTAACATTTAAACTTTAGAAACTCTGCATTAGACTAAGCGAAGTAAAAAAAGAGCAGTTGCAGATATAGCAAAAATAAATCTCGCAAGCTCTTGGGTACGTGCCTTAAATTGGTAAAACGCTATCTGTTTTCTTACTAACATAAGATTTATGGCGGAAAATTTTTAGCTGTCAAAACTTAAGATATAGGTTTTTAATACAGAACATATATTTATTTTAACACGTATGTGTTAATAAAAAAAAACAACAAATCATATTACATGTGATCTCGCTTATTATCTATAATATTAAAATGGAATTGGAATTAACATTAAACGAAATTATTTCGAATATAATTTTAAAATAAGGCTGTCTACAAACAGGTTTTTAAATGTTGACAAAATATTTATTTCTATCTTGATATTTCATTAGAATATGTATCGATATTATAAAACACAAAATGACACACTATTGTGGCATGACGGAATACTGATTATGATGAATACACAGAGCCTTATTTTGTACCTCTTACATACGTTTATAATATAAAAGCTACTATGTAGAATGAGGGTATAACATTTTTACGGATAAGACTATATAAAAACACGAATATAAAAGGTGAATAAAAAAATAATACAATGTACTATAAGATCTTAACGTTTTGCGTCTGTGTTTTAAAACAATTGAATTCACACAGTTCGATGTAGCTTAATATTCGTAGGATTAACTGTTCTACTCCTATCTACATCATCTATAATTGAATAATAGTAGCACTTTTACAATTCATATGATGCTATTTTAAAACTACATCATTCATTTAGTTTTTTTTTTTTTTTTGCCAACAGTACGTTTCAAGTCGTGCCATAATGTCTCATGCGGTTTTCACTGAGCTACTTACTATTTGTCTCTCCCTTTGAGGAGATTGTGAGGAAAAAGAGAGAGCAAGTCATTGTTTCTTACCATATTCTCGGAGATACTAGAAGTAACATAGGATACATTTAAAAAAGGATATTTTTTTGCTAACCCAGGCTAAGCCGCGGGCAATAGTTAGTCTCAAATAAATATTCCGAAGTCCATGTCATCATTATCCACCACACATAACACCATACCATACCATAACTACACAACAACTGGTCCTCCATCTTAAATATTTAAATATTGTCACAATAACTCATAGATTTATAAATAAAAACAGATGGAGCATGCCAAAGACGCGAGTTACGCCACCAAAGCGAATACAAATTCAAAGCGAATACAATCTAATAGACGTTAAGAGTACGACGCTATGTCAAGCACTTAAGAGCGCTTTTGAATTTGTACTCGCTTTGAAGCGTCACTCGGGTGTTCGGCATGCTCCATCTGTCTTTATTTATAAATCTCTGCTATATATAATATATAACTCATAATTTAAAAAAATATATAAACAGTACGATGTCAATAGTTGATGAATACATTTTATCAGAGATAGACATCTCGCTCCAAAATAGACACGATACCAGTGACATTTCGTCATAATGGTTTGCACTATGGATTACACTGGGGTAAGCTTATTGGAACACAGGTGCAAAAGATATGAATAGATATCGAGTTTATTTCTGTCAGTTGATACTGAAAGTTGAAACGGACGTGCGACCTAATTTTTAATGGCGGTTAACTTTCATGTATAATACAACGTGGACCTTCTTCCTCCTTACGGTGTTAGGAAGACCGTGTTGCTCTTAGCATTTTTTTTCGGTTGGAACTGTGCTAATAGCCCTAATGCTTCATCGGTAGTGGGGTGAGCCAGTTGGTTTCACTCTGTGAAATAGTAAATGGGGTGTTGCCCCCCGCCAGCCGTGGAGTGTGACTTCCACGGCTTCATGGCATGTTTGTTCCTGTGACGGGTCTTTGCCTCACCACCGTCGGATGAAAGCTCTAAGCTTTTATGCATTCTCTATTATGACACTGGAAGTTTCAGAGTCATTAATTTATGTCATTCCTTTTTGCCTATCTTTCTTAAATTGCCTGTCTTTCTTTCCCAACAAAGCTGTTTCATATTGTTTTCTTCTGTTTACGCGAATTTCACTCATTATAATAAAACAAATTTACGGATTTTATCGCGGTTTCTTAAGGTTTATTTGAGTCCTCCCGTGACCATGGTTGCTGTAAAGTATTCGAAAAGTCGGGCTTGTAAAAAACTTAATAGACCGCGATAAAATCCGTTTTGTTTTATTATAATGCTGTTTCACTTAAAATATAAGTAGGAAGGTTTCCCTTCCACCGGTACTATAATCTACTAGATAATCACAAATCCATTTTTTATTGACTATATAAAATTAAAACTTCGATTATTATTAGAACTACACAAACTGTGTTTTCTTATGATAGTATGACGGGCGAAGCAAGAACTCTGCCTTCGTCCCGTACTTCTCCGGAATAGGGTAAGCGCGGGATTAAACCGGAATTCGGATTGTAGTGGTCGTGTAGTGTATTACAAATTAACTAAAGAGCTGAGGTGGGAGAGATGCTAAATGTTAACGCCATACTGATGCTTTCACTTCAAATGTGAAAGTTAAGGAAGAAAACCACGGAAATTAAAATAGAAAAGTCTTTTTGCATAGATGATTATGAGAAGCCTGGCACAACCTAAGGCACATGTAGAGCTCTAGGATATAGATACAACAATAAAATTAGAAGTGGCATTTAATTTGTAGATTTTTGGATACCGTCCGAGATAGATGCGAATCGCGGGAGATCAGTAGGGCTATTCTGTAAAAACCATTTCGATATCGAGCTTCACCCGATTGATAGAGCTCACTTTACGCTCACTTCGAAAGCGAACTTTATTATTATAGATAGATAGTCGAGTTTTAAAGAATACAAATTCGTCGTATCACAGCGGATTCCACTTTCGAGATATGAAAACGACCTTACAGAATAGCCCTACAGTCTTTTTAACGTTAAAGAGGCTAATATCAGTGAATAGTAGACTGATATTGATGATGGATACACGTGGCATAAATATGGCAAAGCACAGTTGGCACATCGACATTGCATGTTTTGTGTGCCTTATTTAAACAACTATTACGACAGTAATGGAGTTTTCTAACACGACGTCTGACCTTTACTAAAACAATAATGTTTTGTCTGTTTATGAATGTTTAAACTCATGTGCATTATTCCTCTTGTATAACTCATTAAAAGATCTGTATTAGACTTTAACTTTCGATCTAGTCTAGAGCAGACATAGCGAAACAGCGGGTTTGGTAATTCGCCATAAACATTTTTTATGTTTTACCAAAAGTATCGTACAAATTAACAACCAGGCCCAGTATGGGTTAGAAATCAAAACGACACTTTTGTCTAGATCTAACCAATGCTTCAGAATAGATCTGGCCTGACAAAATGGATATATTTGTAGACAATACTTTTATAAATCACAATAACTATTTAATTGTAATAATTATTATATGAAGGTAAAATAAATCCTTATAGTGATGAAGGTCAATGCTGCGGTATCATATTATAGTTGATTAGAGTCACCATATTTAAAAACACAAACTAAATAATAATACTGAATATGAACGAAGAATACGTCGGAATAGACAAGATAGAGACGTATTCTTTAATATTTTCCTAAAAATATATGTGAGAAATTTATCAAAATATATCATTCTTGTCCTTTTTTGTAAGACACTAGCGGCTGGCCCCGGTTTCGCACGGGTGAACACGTTTATAGCTTATGTTACTCGCTCATAACGTAGCCTTCTTTAAGTGAAAGAAATTTTTCAAATCTGTCAGTCTGTCTGTTCAAAAAAATTTAAGACTGTTTGATACAAAACAATCAAGTCTTTCCTCATTATAATTAATATCAACAGCGTCCCGCGGTTTCACCCGCGTATTTCGCATTCCCGAGTAAGTGGGGATATATTACATATAACTAAGTCTTAATATGATGTGTAAGTATTATTGTAAAGTTTCATAAAAATCCATTTAGTAGTTTTTATGTGAAAGAGCATCAAGCATCCAAATTCACAAACTTTACCTACTATTTAGATTTGATTGGATTTCTATATATTTACGATAAGACTTTTAAAAGCAAATCTTGCTTCAGATAAACGATTTTTCGTAAATAATATTCAAAACAAATCTTGAGACTATCTTAATAAAAGTCATACTTTAATTTGCAATTTAGATTTTCCTGAGATAGGTCAATCTCTTTGGATACACCAATCAAAAAGTTTTCAAAACTCAACGACTACGCGATAAAATTACAAATGGCTGCGGAGATTGGACATTAAAAAATGGAATATAAAATATGGCTCCTATCTTTAATATTCCTTTTATATCAGATCAGACTACCTTTAATGCCGTTTGTAGATTTAGCGCTGCGCTGTTTCAGCAAATAACAATAACTACGGGCTGCACTGCTATTATGAAGAAATTGCTTTCATATCAACGTCTACAATATAAATTAACAAGGACACTTCATTACAATGGTTTTTGTTTCGTTTGCATGATACAATAGTAACTGGCATTTGAGAAATAGCACCTTATATCTAAAGTAAAACGAAGTAAAGCATTCATGTAAGTATATTAATTTAAAGTTTTACATGAGCATTTACACGCGTGATTACAGAGAAGATAAGCTAAAACAGGCAGTGTAATAAATGTCATATCCAACCACTACGTGTCAACTAAAATAAGATTAAATGCCGTTATGAAACGTAACATCAGTGCACACTTGCATTTAGCCTGTTAGCGGCTTTCGATTTAACGTCAAACATTCAACGTCGAAAATCAAACAGTGCTTGATAAAAAAACGTCGCAATTATAAAACGCCATCGTGTGAACAGATACATGGATATCCGTTTTTCTCATACAAGCGCTTCTTTAACGCTCGGTAAAAAAGCGCTCATACGAACGGGGTCTTAAGCAAAGACAACGTATTGATGAGTTACCTGGACCACTTACTATGTAATATAAACGAACTAAAAAGCATTAATGACCATCATCATCATCATCATCCTTTAGCCATCCAGAGCTAAACAATAGGTTTAACACGCCAAGACGACTGATCCATTGCCTCTCGCATCCAACACAGACCGGCTACTGTACGAAGATCGTCTTTCCACCCGGACAATGGCTGACCAACACACCATCTACCTCAACGCAGCCTCCACACTTGAACTACATCTCTCCATTCTCCTGAGTGTGTGACCAGCTCACTGCCACTTCAACGAGCTTATTATTCACGTGATATTGGTAATTTTATTTCGCTGTCGGAAGTTTTCGTTTCGAATCTTATGTGTCGAAGAAACTAGTATAGCACGCTCCATGGAACATTGAGCAATGGCAAACTTTCGGATTACTTAATGATCAATAAATAATTAGACTAATAAAAATATATCTTGCATACTAAATAATAAGTAATTTCTTGTTACTTGAAAAATACTTCTTTTTACTTGCTTATAACTGTAACCCACTAAAAATTTAGGGTACCTATAGGAAAGCACGATTTGTGAATTTTTTTACAAGATTGATAGATTAGATTTCCGTACTTTGAAATTCCAGAAACGATAGTAATGCTACTTATTTAGCGAATTGGAAAAAATCGTGTTATTTCTGTTTTGTTTCGTTTGTGTTCATGTTGTTTTTGACGCACGGAAGTAATCTAAGCTATATTGATGAGATGAGATGAGATCATCGAATCAATGTGAAATGGGAGACGAGCGTGGAAATTATTTAAGGGTGAAAAAACTTTATAAGCTCTTTAGTTTATTATTATTATTTAAATATGTAACTGAAGGACTAAACTTTTTCGTTGCATGCATACAACTGTTACCAACTAACAAAAACTAAAGGTACATTTCTGTTTTGAGACTTGAAATCAATTGTCAGAAAAGTATAAACTAATTACACATATTGTGTAAGCTCATCAATATATTGTCTTTATTACTATCTTAATATCTTATATAACACTTAATAAAGATAGTTTAAATTATTTTAATAGATAGCACGGCGCCATATTTGCAATAACCATTATACAGATTAGGATCACTACATTATGTATATAAATGCAATGTGCATTAGTACGATATCAAGCGATGAATTACGTATACGTTTAAACTACGTTCAATGTACGTGACAATAATAAAATAGAAAAATAGATTTTTGTGATATTAGCGCACCGAAAGGAAACGGCGCAAATATATTTGCGAAATATAAAAGGTGTGATTTGTGTTTAAATAAATATTAAGACGAGGCATTCGAAAATATTTTCCACGCTCACTCCGCCCATTTCACATAGTTTCAAAGAGACTAATATACACAAACGCGTATGCGGCATAAGCGGTGAAATAATAAAATAAATTATACAAAAAAAACTAGACAAGTTAATAAAATGATTTTTCCCAAGTCGCTTTATAAGTTAAATTACTATCGTTTCGGAAAATTTCAAATATTCAAGAAATATAGTTTTAGATAAGTATTAAAAATAAATTCAATAGAGCAATTGTTTAGAATCAAAATCTTATTTTTTTCTAATCGTGATTCCCCAGTTTGTTAGAATATATTATGATGATGAAAAATATTGTACTGAAATTGAATTCACGTGGTTAACATACTTTGCTTACAATAGCAACACTATAACTACAACTACAACGGTACACTGGCATTAAAATAAGTCAAGACAGTGTAGTAAGTATAGACCCCTCTACTTTTTAAGCAATGACATTTGATAAGCATTTCAACGACTTGTCTATCTTGTTGAAAATTGATTTTAAACAATTACCACAGTGTAAATAAATTCATATTACACTGTGCAATTACTAAGTTTATAATCTAAAGCCAAAAACTGCAAAATTGATTCGAATTGTTTAATGTTTTGACGCAAATAAATATAGGTTAGTTGACGCAGTAAATTATCCTAAAAGTCGAGTCCTGCAAAATAGAAATAAATGGAAACCATACAACCGAAGCTGGATCGAGTTACGCCTTGCGGTTAATACCCAACAAGAGCAAATACTTGAAGTAAATGTCACATTAAGATTTTATTTTAATACGTCGCTTTTAATTAAGGTTTCGCTCGAAAGGTATTGTGCATTGTAAAATGTTAAGAATAAAGACGCTTGCTTTAATGTTTATACAAACTTGATTATAGTATATCAAACAATATGACGGAAACTAAATTAATTTAAATAAATATGCGCAACATAGGTGAAATACATAATATAAGTAGTAGTTCCTAGTAATATTAAAAACGCAAAAGTTTTTGCTGCGCGACCGAACTGAAAAGAATGTGATAGTAAAACCGTAAGAAAAAATCCGTGGAAAAAAGTGCGTGGAATAAAACCGTTAAATGAGACGTGCGCAGGCGCGTCTGTCGCATACACAAGCACTTTTACACACCTTTATTTTTAGACGAAGGAACTTCGTTCCTACCTGGTGTCCCACGACACCACATCATTTTTTTTTATTCTTACACATTAAACCTACTAAATGGATTTTAATAAAACTTTACAATAAGTACCCGGATGACCGAGCCTTGCTCGATAAAGTTGATTATTGAAAACACAACGACATTTTCTAAAAATGAATCCTAGCTAAATTGATTTATGGCCCCGAAACTCAATGTATACTAAATTTCATAAAAATCGTTGCAGCCGTTTCCGAGATTCAAGTTTCATATATACAAGAGTTGCTCGTTTAGAGGTATACGATACGATACGATTGATACGATAGAGCTTAACATCATCATCATCATCAGCCTCTATCCGTCCACTGCTGAACATAGGCCTCCCTCAATGAACGCCAAGACGACCGATCCCTTGCTACTCGCATCCAACGCGGACCTGCCACTGCACGGAGATCGTCTTCCCATCTGGTTAATGGCCGACCAACACTTCGTCTACCTAAACGCGGCCTCCACTCTTGAGCTTATACTTACATCAAAATAACATAATAATTTATAAACTTTTAGTATAAATTGACCAAAATCTAACCCTGCGTAGAATAAGTCGTGTGCACCAGCTTGCTTTAAATAATTAAAATAGTAAAAAGAAGCACATAATTTAAAATGAGAAATAAATATTCCTGTCTTTTGTCTTACATCTCTTTAGTTCTTCATATTGTGAATGCGAACATGTTGTTTTGAAATGTTATAAATATCATAAAGAATTATATTATTAATAATTTCTAGTTTTCTCTATTTACCGGATTTTAGATCAAAATAGTGAGTTTGAAACTATTTAGTTTTCATATGAATGTATAGACGTATCAAAACATCAGAATAGTAGCGGCCTGGTAATCGATATGCGAGTCTATTAACATTTGAATAAAAGAGATTTATATTTAATAAAACAAAACATTTCATTAACATCTATAAATGTTATACGGCCGGAAATTGTAGGAAATCTCACCCACACAAAACGACATTCTTAAAAACCATAAAATGATGATGGCAAGCCATTAAATATTTTAACTTTAAACGAACCAAGCTTGTCAAAAGAACAATCGTTCATTTCGCTTTATTGTTAACGATAATTAAACGTTAAGATATAGGTTTTTGAACTTTTGGCACGAAATTGCTATCACGGACCTTATACTATAACTATTCTTTCTGTCTATTTTTCTACAAAAAAATAAAAAACAGTACCAATTCATCCACTAAGAATTACCTATTATGATACACTGTATATAAATATCATTGGACATTTCTACGTATTACTAATTAATGTATTTAAAAATACCATTACTAATGTTATAAATGTGAAAGTAGGGATGTTTGTTACACTTTCACGCGAAAACTTCTCAACCGGTCATCATGGAATTCGTACACAAATTCAGAAGTAGCAGGATACAAAAAGATTTTATTCTGCTTTAATTTCTTATTTTTTTAATATTATAAAGACTTTGTACAGCCTAGTACAATAATATAGCTTGACATCAAAATAAGATATTTTATACGCGTCCCCCTTTACTTTTTATCATGTCTATTTTTGTACACACAGAAAGACAAACTAATACCTGATCAAACTCTTCAAGTTTCCTACTGTCTAAGATTTTAATATGGATGTAAACCTGCGTGGTTCCTGGTATTGATACTCACAATTGGTCAGTACATGTTAAAACTGAAACCTTTGCGAACACTTTAAGCCGCTTTTTAAGAGCCCCGAATCTACAGGCAATAGTAGTACTTTTTTTCGAACGGACCTATGCTGTTGGCCTTAAGGCCTTAAGGCCTTAAGCGACAAGCTGGACCCGGCGAAAGGCCAGACTACACCTCGCTCCAAAAAAAAAAGATATTTAAAATCTTTACAAAAATTCTTTCACCGTTCGAAAGCTAGATTATCCACGAGTAACATAGGCTAAATTTTATACTGAAAAAAATAGGGTTCCGTAAAATATTTGGGTTTTTTTGGACACAAGGTGTAAATTATCAACTCAGATCAGAAAAATTACTTATTTTGCGTACTAAGATCCCGTTGTAAATCTTAGTTAACTGCGGGCAACAGCTAGTATAGTATATAAATATTACATTATCAGGCTTAAATCTTTCAAAGCGTTCAAAATACACCCGGTATAGCTTCCATCTCTCGCAACCTCATTACTCTATGAGTGTCAAAGCCCACAGACCGATCACTACCGTGCACAGTAACATAGCTATTATCTAAATTGTGGTTTTATTGGAGGCAATTACTGTTCATAATGCTTCGATAACTTTAATTAATATATATTCAAACGAGCTCACGCCTTACCTGATATATACGACAGTGGTCACAGTTACTGAACTATATAACATAATAATGAAATGGCAATTTGTGAGGATAGTGTGGATAGCAAGTAAAAGGGGACAAACAGACAGGCGGATCACGTGATCGTAATGTTTCCGGAGATTTTAAAAAGGCCATTATTTTACTTTATGAATATTTATTAAAATTTAATTTTGGCCAAAATTCTATATGGCCATGAAATTTTCGAATAGGTACCTAGACCTAGACACTTATAAATATGGTATTTGTAGACAATGTGGAAATGTCGATTTTTGCGAAAATTATTTTTTATTTACCCTTAGATTTACCCTTCGAGTGTAGCGATTTGGGTCGGTTTTTTATGTTATATAATTTATTTATTTTAGTTTGATATAAGTATTTAGTTTATTAATAGTTTTAACCTATTATTATTTATAGTTTTTAATATATATTATCTAGTTGTTTAATTCATTATATTCTTTATTCGCGAAATACAATTCAAAGACATGGTGAATATCCTGTTTCAAAACAGTTTTATTGAAGTAGATATTTCATTCATAAAAGACAAGTTTACTATTACATACTGTGAATATAGTATTCAAGTATTATAAACACTTTTAACACTTACAATTTGTTGTTGTTTTACAAAATTATTAGTATGTAACCTTATACTTTTTTAATTAGGTAAAATACCTAGGTATTTTCCATTTAAATTAGTTATTAATTTCTTTTCCAACAGGTACATGGAGTTAAAATCAATATTCACTTCGTTTTAATACGCGTTCCGACAGATTGGAACGTTGCTAAAATAAATAAAAAAATAACTAAATACATTACATCTCATTTAAAATCTACATAACTAAAATAATTGATCTAGTACAGTTATCTACATCCAAACTAAGCACAACATTAATATAGGAAATGCTCTGCTTGTCTCGTCGGTGTGAACCCACGAATGTTCGTGTTCTCTCTGCCATCCAGTCGGGACCTATTGTACTATTTATTATACTCTACACGTAGCTGCATAATCTGATTGTATAATAATATGTATCCGTGAAATTAAATATCATTTCATGAAACGAGATAAAACTTATCTAAATAAAAACGAAAGATTTTTTAAATCTTGAACTTAAGCTAGCTTGTCATATAGCCTGAGGGGTAGTGCTAGGGGATACTGGGGTTACAAAATATCTAATCTAGAAACAACTACATCGATTTTGATGTCAGACAGTCAGCTTCAATAAATTAAAAAAAATATATATTAATATATAAATTTACTTGTCTATTAAATTGGAAAAAATCATATTAGTTACTAGTCTATGTAGTTTATTTTCTATGATTTATTTTATACTTTCGCCCATTATGGCGCATACTCGTTCGTCGTTTCTATTGTTTGCGCAGGAAACAATATTCAGAACTATATTCATATTATATATACAATAGTAGTAGAGTTTTAAAGCCCAAGTATTAAAAAAGTTATTTTTAGAAACAGTAAAATTAATACTAGAACCAAGCCCTACCAAGTGGCAAGCCCTACATTCTAATTAATATTTGTGTATTTTAATTTCACATCAACTAATATAATATTATGAGAACGGAAACATGAAGCAGTTGCTCATTATAAACAAACAAGTGAATTTTGTACAAAGTATTTTAATTAGAAAAATATACCGTATTTTCATGTTGTATGCGCCTTTGTGTAGGTCTAAGCAATAGGTAAAGTATCTATGAAAGACCTACGGTCTACGTTTGAAAAAAAGTATTTTAAATGTTTTTTTTTTTAATGAAAAATCAGTTCCACCAGTACTTCTGAAAAAGCTTTTTTTGATTTTGCAGAAGGTAACTGTGTTAAGATTTAAAAAAAACTTATTGAACTGTAGTACTTCCCATAAAAAGAAGATTTATAATAAAGGCGCAGCTCAGAGGTCCAGAGGTCCAGAGAGCCTATATAATATACAGTCTAATGTTGATTAAGCTTCGATTTGTAAGGAAATATAAATGAATGCATAGTGTATCCGTGGCTTGCAGTGGAGACAATCACATACTTTTCCTTGCAAAGTGAAGCTTGACAAACATGTATTGCCTCTCTGTGCGCTGTGGAGCCGCGCCTCAACCTTAATGACTGTTTTATAAAAATTATAATGACAGAAATAAAAATCAATTAAAAAATATGTAACAGGAGATATATTTTTTAAAGTTTTACTAAATTTTACTAAGCAGTACTTAACCTTAAGGCTAGGTGACGAAACAATGTGCTTTTTATACACAAAATTCGTGACTCTAAAAACTCTGTCAATCGCGAGTACTGCACTTATTTTCTTCCCAGAATTGCGGATAATGATACTTATTTTTTAAAACTTTTGAAGAGAAATAAGCATTTCAATTAAACAATATGACAGCCTTTCACGCCATACTTGCACAAAAGGTTTCGAATTTAGAGTAAATTATAAATGGAACCTGAACGCAAGTCGAGGGCTTTACGTATGAAGCTTAGTTTAGTTATTTAGGAACTTTGGAGCTACAGTTGGAAGCGTTCATGCTAAAGCCATGCATGCAGTGTCCGCTTTATAACTAAAGCATGGAATAATACAGTGGTAATTATTACATTTAGCCAAAACTAACTTTGTGAAAGGTATTCCTAATTCCTGCCGCATTATGGACTACAGAATCTATTATATGTCCTGCAGTGAATTATGCTGATAAATTAACCCATTTAGTATATGTATAGTACATAATATTTTTATGAATGTTTACATATGAGTATAAAAATCGCTTATATGAAAAATCGTTACGATATCGTTTATATAAAATAATATTACAAAAGCGAAAGTTTGTAATAATGTATGGGTGTAACTATGCTTAATTATTCTTTCACGCAAAAATTTTCGAATTGATTTTTCTAAAACTTTACAATACATTGCTTACTCATCACTAAAACCACCTTGGCTATAATTTATTCATCTCATGCATATTATTGATATCATCAATATAGATGTATATGATATACATCTCTTAATATTATTACGTTTTTTACTACGTAATAATTATTACGTTGTTAGTCAGTCCAACTTGAGAGAGACTTGGCGCTGCTAGCAATGGCAGGGAAAGCATTGCACAGGTCATTGATGTCAATATCAAACTTACTTGGCTAGACTATCGTTATAAAGTGTAATTGCTAAAAATATATAATTATTTACTCATCTTAAGGCCTCTTACACACTACGCAGCTAGCCGCATGAAGCCGCAAGGCTGATAGTCGCTTAGTGTGAATAAGCCCTTAGATGCTAAAAAGTCACATCAGTTAACAAAAAATATGTATAAATAGAAAAACTCAGGTACCTACGTAAAGAACTAAACCAAAAAAGAAAATCATCACCGAGTAAATTGTAATAACCTATAACTTAAATTACACTTAAAACCACTTCCATTATCAGCTAAGTAGCAATTACTTAATATAAGTGCCACTTAGAAGTTTCAATATCATGCCTTCGTTTCGCCGTGTAATAATTGTAATCGAAGTCGAATAAAATCTGCACTTTATACATCCTCCGACACTTATCGTTCCCAAGCGCTGTCGAGTACTTTACGGAGACAATTACAAATTGTATATTTTTAAATTATAGACGTAATTGTCTCTTTGGAATTTTGTTTCTTTGAGTTTATAATTCGCTTTGTATTTCCAAATGTATTTTGTTTGTTAATAACAAAATCGTACCCGCGTCGAGCTTATAAGAAACCGATTTTAATGTAACTTTGATCTTTACAATGAGGCTCAACTTGAGAGATGGTTCATTCTGGGTAGTTCACTCACAAGTGTGAATCCGAATATCTAGATATTATGTACAATTTACATACATGCGAAATGAACTAAAAAAAAAAAATTACTAGAAATTCTGTAGTTCTCTTTGAGATATACGAATCAGCTTATTATTCCATCTCGTTTTTATATTCCTTCAAAATACATAACATCATCATCATCATCAGCCTTTGTCCGTCCACTCTTGAACATAGGCCTCCGTCAATGAACGCCAAGACGACCGATCCCTTGCTACTCGCATCCAACGCGGACCTGCCACTGCACGGATATCGTCTACCCACTTGGTTAGGGGACGACCAACACTTCGTCTTACATAACATACTTTGAATAAAATAACTAATATAAAATGAAATATTTTGTCGCATTATTCACATATAATAAGTGAAATTCTTAAAAATGATATCATAACATGCTCAACCTAACATAATAAATAGTCTGTGGAGCATAAGACCAACGATCCTAAAACAATATTTTCTGATTTCCTAAAACACAATAGCACTCATTATTTCGGTAGGGGTAATGAACTTTGTCATTTATTCGTGTTCATACACAAAGCGCTAGATTGGCTTTTCATCAGAGGTCAACGACCGTTCAGGATATACACAGAGACAAAACATCTGGGACAATAGGAATACGACACTGTTTTAATTTGACCACAGCGATATCCTGCCTATATGGTTGTGGGCCGGCACTAAGCGACAGTATCATATATCGGGGTTTCTGTCTATTTTTAGTGCAGTAAATGGTTTACTGTTATGTACTGCTGTGTATGCCTTAGACCAGGGTGTTTCAAGCTTTAGGTTCTACGAACCCCTGTTAAAATTGTCGGGTTACAGCGAACCTAACTCTCTAATACAACCCCAAAGTGCCTATAGAAATATATTTTTGATATTAATGTGATGAGTGTGCTTGTTTCTTGTCGCAAATGGCCTTATAACACAAAATAACCTAAATTCTGACTGGGTATCAACCGCTTTGCGTGAGAGTGTCAGTTATCAAGCCACCATTACGAAAATCTTGTCACGACCCTGCCGCCAACGAACCCCTAGGGGTTCACGTACCCCACTTTGAGAAACCCCGCCTTAGACGACAGTAGTCAGTGACCATCATTTAACATCATTGGCCATCCAGCCATTTTTACTGGAACGAGATGATACGTCTCAATTCCTGCAATTCACTGGTTGTCCGGCCATTATCTTCGAAACATCAAATCTTTTTTTTTCTAAAGGCCTACTTTTAGGCCTGATGGCCTTTAGGCTCATTCGGTAGGGAGGTGAGCAGATGGCTCATTTAGTAAAATTCGAAAGGGTGGCGCCCCCCTCCGTGCCCCGCAGGGGGCGCGGTATATCGCGCGCGATACTCTGGACAGGTAGGTGGTAGGTGTTTGGCTAGTCAAATCAAATAGAGTCGACGAGTCATTAGCGGATGAAGTTAAACTATTAGTCGGAGGGAGCATCAAAGCTGTTTCGCCGGAGATGGCAAGCAAGCTGCTTCACAAGCATGATGGCGATACCCATTCTGACTAGAGCGGGGTGTAGTGCTTCCCTTTTACTAATATTAAGGTATGTAATAATTATTTGCTAAATATATATATTTAGCAAATAATTATTACTTTAACTATTTTAAGGAGTATACTCCTTGCATATATTTTTCAAACAGTGTAAATATCGAGGGTAAGTAAACTACTTATATGGCTTGTCCAAAGAGCTCACGTTATAATCCGTACAACTGTGTCCAATAGTCAATAATCTATTTAAACTGTTTCATCATCATCATCATCAGCTTTTATCCGTCCACTACGTACTACTTTATTCGTACACTATACGTAGCTACGTATAGTGTACGGATATACTATTGGACACAGTTGTACGGAGTATAACCTCAAGCTTGAGGTCGAAAAATAAAATGAAAAAAAACTTTATAAACCTTTATATAACCTACTTTATCTATATAATGATTGAAATACTTTAAAAACCCTGCTACTTCGTGTTTACAATTTTTAAGTATTTCTTCCTTATTACTACGACTGACTTATACGTAGTATACAATCAACAAAACGAACAAATCTAGCAAATAATAATGCGTGCGTGCGTTTGAATAACATCTATGCCCGTTATAACAGTAATTATAAAATCCAAAATACTTACACGGCCTGAGTAGTGGTGAGAGTGGTAAATGTCAGCAATTTGTGTGGTACGTGCGAGGAGCGAATCAATTTCCCGGCACGTGCGACACACCGCTGTAATAAAACGATAGCGGCCGCATCGTCTCTTTACATCTCTATTTTTTATCACTGCTTCTGTCGGAGGTGTGAGCTTTTTACATTCATCGCAGTATTATTATGTTTTGTTTCAGTCGTCTATTTCTGTTATTTTTATGTCGGGAGAAGGCAACCGAGTAGTCGAAGCCTTATAGTTACTACTGACGCCCATAGACATCCGTACAACCAAAGTTTTGTTTTTAAAATTCTAATAAATGTAATTATTATTATTATTATTATTAAAATAAAACTAGGGCTTTGTCGCATATGGGTTCATGCCGCTCTATCCAAAGGTTTTCATTTTCTTCTTTATAGCGATGGCAAACGAACAGTTGAAGCCTTGTGTGATGAGAGGTTATGCAGATGCGTTGCTCTCCTGTCGAAACGCGATAGCATAGCTGTCACTTTACGCCGATTTAATGTGAGCGAGAGGTACCACCCCGGTCCAATTTGGCTGCAGCATGGCACTACCTCTTACAAAAATGCCTCTATGCCACCGGCAAAACCTCATATGCGTTGATGCGTTGGCTCCTTCTTTTCCCTCTCCGGCAATAGGTTTTACACACTTTACCTCTCGCTCACACAATACCAACGTGAAATTTACATGGCAATTACAAAGACGTGTACACTATTTGAGCCATAGAGTCATAGAGAGCCCGCAATAAGTTTTACACACTTTACCTCTCGCTCTCACAATACCGAGTGACTTTTGCATGGCAATTACAAAGACGTGTAAACTATTTGAGCCATAGAGTATAGATATCTCTCTCTATATCAATTAACGTTACATAAACGAAGTGATCTCCAATTTCCAATTAAGAACTTCCATTCGAACTTTACCTACAAACCGTATGACTATTGCGTCAGGTAATTGAAACGTGTGTTTCATGGATACGATTAATCCTACAAACATTATACATGCGAAAGTTTGTATGGTTGTTTCTTACAAATTGACACAAAAATTATTGAATGGATTTTAATGAAACTTTACAATATTTGACGTATAAGCTATATAAGCTTATACGTCAAAAAAAAGAGGCTATAATTTATTCCCTACTGGCTAATATGTAAGCTATAATGTTGACTATAGGCTAAGGTACTGCTACAAAAATAAAAATACTCGGGCGTAACCGCGGTGCACTGCTACCGTCAACCTAGGCCCTGGTGAGTTCGGTTGAATTTTTTTACTATGTCGGTCTTGGTAACAAAATATGAATACCTCCATGACCCGGTGCAGACATCAATATTCTACATTCAAATTGTCTGCACTTGGCGGGATTCGAACTTGCGACTGCGTAAAATGGCAATACAATAGCCGGATCTGGCTGTAGGGTACATGTTACACATTTAAAGAAATGTAATTTCAAGCATAACGGAAAGAAAAAAGTTTACAAATTATTGCATGTGACTGTACGTGTCTACGTATTTATAGACGAAACTATTATTTCCAAATCTGAATAACGTAATGATTATTTTCATAATAACATTAATAATATTAGCATATAATAAAAAAATATTAATAAAGGTTTATAAAATGTAGCTGTATAAAAAGTAATATATTTCGGATTACATAATAAACAGTAATTTTCAGACATTCATAAAGAAAGTTAATCTCCAACGCACATATAATAACACACGAAAAAAGCTTCCTTTTGAGACTATAAGTCTATATTTAAACATTAATATCTATAATATTAAATATTCAATTCTAATCTTTCATATAATTTAATCATGAACAGAACATTTTGATTAAATCATATTATTCCTTCAAAATAGTATACGATAAAAAAATTAATAAATTCTCTCAGTCATATTACTTGGAGACAGCCGTGAAAAAATTATCACGTTGTAAAAATATTTTCAACAAAAAGCCTCAAAGGGACAAGCGCTTTACTTAATTATGTTAAATGTCTCATATAATTCAGGTTTTGGTCATATTGCCGAGGACTTAAATTATAAATTATTTTAAATCTAATTAAGAGAAGCTGTAAAATGTATACTTAACAACTCAACTCAATTATAATAAACAAACGTTCGCGATTTCATTCAATGATATTTTATTTTGATTCTGATTTTTATGCATTTACATTTTTTCTAATTACTCTGCGTTAACTCATAAGTTTCTAATGATTTTAGAGATACCGAAAAGGGTAATTAATTACGAAATATAGACGTAAAAATTATTAATGTCTTAATTGCTATATAATATAGAAATTATAAGTATACATGTATAATCTACGTGTATACTTTATTATTCATCATATAAATTTTAATATCCTGATCACTATCAAATTACATTACGTGTTTTACATCGCACGAATGTGAGCGCCTTCAGCTGTATTTTGAGGATTTGAAGCAACCGGTACACCTTAGCGACAGGCTGGCCTCGGCGAAGGGCAGACTACTCCTCATAAGGGCCCCCAGCCTAGTTTTCCGTGCTGAACTCGAGTATAGGACCATTACTGTTTCAGCTCTGTTTATCGTCTGTAGGTCTCCTCTCTCTCATCAGCTCGTCGGCCTCCTGGGGCATTACTGCTTCGCAAAAGAAGACTATCGTCGTCCCAGACTTGTCATTACTAAGTATAGAGGTGATAACGCTCGGCAGAGACAAGCTCCCTCCGATGACGGATCTCAGATTGCGACGCAGCGCCGCCTATCTCGGGCACACCTCGACCAACGACCAATAGACCAAGAAACCGCCACAACCATGACACAATGTCGCCGGCTTCACAGTTGCAAACATGCCCGGTGATCACGTGTGTGAGATGGAAGGTTGAGGAGATGGAGGAGTTTTTGCTTACCGCCACCGCTCGACCAAACTACATTAAATAAATTAACAATGAGCAAACATAGCCAAACTAAAAGCTCAAATTCAACCAAACTGAAAAAACTTCTATTGCACCAACGTTCTCTGGGTTGATTTAAAATGCTAATACCGATTTTTTATGGCTTGTTATAGCTAGTCGAATCAAACTGGCAGACTAGCCCCTGATGATAAGTGGTCAATGTTGCCTATGGGCTATGATAGTCCAGTCGGGTCCACTCGGGAACAGCACAGAAAACTTATCCTGTCTTTGTCTATCTTGTGACAAGATGTTAATTCCCGATGCCAGTAATTACACTGCATGTCTTTCCCTTCTCACAGAAACAGCAATGCTGTTTCAGGGAAAACAAGGACTCCAACCGGCATTACACGTATGAGAGTATAAAATTAAATATATATTTTGTACACGGCTCTCAAAACACACTAACTGTGTAATGTGGATATGGAACGGTGCATCTAAATACGGGATCAAAGGAAATGGAGACCATTTGCTTGCATTTCCGCACAGACACGCACACATACGAGACTAAGATATAAACCATACACACACTAAAGTAGTACTCCGTTTGTTACAATGAAATAAAATTTGAGCTTTATTTGTCCATAGGGTAGTAGAATAAGAGTGGAAAATCTGTGCTTTTATTTTAAATATTAATTTAATATCCAATATCATTTAATAATAACTTGCTTTAATCAATTATCTAATATTAATATTAATCTATAATCTTGCTTTAATCAGTCACTGAACCGATTTGGATGCAATTTGGTACATAAATAATTTAAGATTTGAGAAAGGACATATTTATTTATATAATATTTTTATCCCGGAAATCCCACAGGATCAAAAATTATACGGCTAAAACCCCGTGACGTCGGAAAAATAAGCCGTCTAGGTTAACGCTACCTTTCAACGAAATCACTGCCTTAACTATTAGAGATGTACCAAAATAATGTATATATGGTATTATGTTGCTTAAAATGACAGTTATAAAGCCGTAAATTAAAAACTATTTACACAAAAGGATATAAGATATTTTAAAACCAAATCCTCCACCGCGTCTGCTTGACTGTACTCGACAAACTCAAAAAGTACGAGATGGATTTTCATACTGTTTTCAACACGAAATACCATACATGACGAAATATTACGAAACATTCCTGGGGTAGTTCAAAGTAAATAAATAATTTGCTAAGATTTGGTATAAATTCGTTCAGCTTAAGAGCTTATATTGAAATCGCTGGCCTTATTTCCTTTAGAAATATAACAAAAAATATAATTAGAAAAATGATCATCATTCCGAATACGCCCGTAAATATAAGTTAAAGCGGGCGAAGCTGCGGGCAACAGCTAGTGTACATATAATATTTAATAATTATTATGTGCGTGCTTATATAACCGATATGCTAAACAGCTGAACCTATTTTGATTCTTTTTTGTGTGTGATTGATTCAAGAATAAGTAGTTCGCATTCATAATTCGATTCACTACAAATTGTTTTGTACAGTAGTGCTATTTATTCTGTAAGGTAGTTTTCGAATCTCGATAGCAGAATCCATGGTGATATGACGAATTTGTATTCTTTAAAACTCAACTTTCTAATTATATCAATAAAATTCGCTTTTGAAGTGATGTAAAGTGAGCTCTATCACTCAGGTAAAGCTCGTTATCGAAATGTTTTTTTACAGAATGGCCCTACTGGCCAATGTTTGTCGAATCGGACGGTATAATATTATAATATATCTCCAAATGCTGGGCTGTATTTCAATAAAAATCTGGATGCAGAAAATGTTTATAAAGTCTTAAATATATCCAAACATCAACTTTGATTTTTCATGAATGCATTCATACTACATGATAGTTAATTTCAAAGATTACTGTGCGAATGCTATGCGTTGATGATAATAAAGAACAAAAACTACGAAGGTTTCGCTTTGAATATAACTAGCGATGCTTTATACCCTTCACTTGCTCCGAACGAAAGCGAGTTTATAACGAGATGTAATTTATTTCTTCCTGAATGGTTGTACAGGGGATAAATAATACACAACAATTTAAGAATGGCATAGTGAATAAACGAACACCATAGGAAATATTAAAACAGTATGTCAAGACTATAAAAAAACATATATCTCCGTAAATCTTGCATTTGATCGTCATATAAAGTGGCTTTCTTAAAAAAAATGGTTGTCTGTAGAGTCGGTTTACGGACGGTAGTTTGACGTGACAACGTCAAACATTACATGCACCAGCAGCACCAACCGAGCAGCCCCTCTAGACAAGTGGAAAACGCTAAATGAATAGAAATAGAATAGAATACTTATTGTATGGGAATAACAATAGCTGCTCAAATTACATGTCGTAAACTAGTGTTATTCTCATACAATAAGTATTCTATTCTATATCTATTCATATAGCGTTTGTGCCACTTTTCTAGTGGGGCTGAGCCGATCATGCCTCTCTCTCGTTCGTGCAGCGCTCTCGCTTGCGGAACGCGACATGACATCATCTTTTTTACGCATGCAGCCTGTGGGCTCGATACTATGGTATCGAGTTATTAGACATCATCACGTCAAAAAAAGATTTTTTTTTTTTGTTTAATTAAGTAAAGGTATTATTATTACATTATGTACCAAAAAAATTACACAAATACCGAACGAAGGATCAGTGGGTATGGACTAGGCCTCTTGACTGGTTCTTCCGGACTCGATCCTGACCCCCTGAGATGCCTTGAAATAGGAAATTTCTAAATTTCTTAGAGCAACTGAACACGAGACTATCGCTCTATCACCAGTGAAGGAAAACGTCATCGGAGATTTAAAGTCTTTGAAAATGTGTGAAGTTCACCATCCCGCATTGATCCAGAGCTTCGGTAAACTATGACTATATCCGTGCCCAGCAGTGGGTTAGAATATATTGGTTGTTACTTTACTTTTATAATATTATCAATACTATGCGGCATATTAATTTTAGGTTCTTATTCACAAATAAGTAGAACACAAATAAGCAAAAAAGTAGCACATGCTGATTTTGTTAAGCACGTATTACCAACAAAGCGTTGTTGTACCGTAATTTTTCCCTGCGACAACGGACTCATGCAAAGCAAGTGGGAACAGTCGTGAGTCGTGCCACATTAGCGATTATTCAAACGTCCTGGAATCAACATCTGTCGCAGCTCGCCGATCGTTGAATCAGATGGATACATTACTGCGACATTGCCCTAGTAAACGATAACCGGTATATTCAATCGCACGTTTATATACTATAATTATTAATTATTAGCAACTTTGTGAAAATTACAGATCATTTTTGTAATACGTTCACCCGAGAACAACCGAACGAAATGTTATAAAATTTTACAGCAATTTATCTTTTTTTTTTTCTTCTACGCCAGAAAATGCGCTTAGGCATCCGTATCATACAAGAATAAGTTGTATTACAAAAAATTATACATTTAATAATTGAACGTTTTCATTATAATCAATAAATTAGAACTGGAGTAAAATTTGTCGTTTATTCATTTTATATTATGTTTATTATAACGGCAAATAACAAGCATATATATGCTAGAACTTTTGCTAATTAATTATGGAAAAAACCACGTTTATTCTCATCATTAAACTTGTACAGTGTACAAGGTATTGTTGGATGTGGCAGTCTGGCAAATTGCCACTTTAGCACACAGTCACAATTTGCAAAGTTTGTTTTCCAAGTCTCTCATATTCCAGGAGTGTTTGAGCAAATAGCACCTACACTCACACGTTACATACCAAGAGACCGAGGAACGTCCTTTTAAATGAAACATCTTTCGCGCTAGGTATTACCGTTTCTTTGACTCTTACAAAGAAATCCTTGGTGTGATAAAATTTATTAATTATAACATGATATATCTCAGAAGACGGACTATTTCAAATCGTTTTCGGTGTAGTTGTCAAAATACCAGAGAACTACGGATGATTTTAAGCAATAATAAGACACTGAAGGCTTTGTAACATTCAATTTAAAGTTACAAAAAATTCTTTGATTGATGTAAAATGTATGATGTACATGGCTAATACAGACTGGAAATAAACGTCTGAAATGTTTAGGAAAAAAATTATCAAAAATAAAGCTTTTGTTAAATAATAGTTTACTATAGTCTACATAAAATGCTAGTTAATTTATTCTCCAGTCAGACAAATTCTTGTATTTGCTCAGGACTAACAATCAGTGCAATTCCTTGCTGGGAGCTATTTGCATTGTGTACGTTTTCGTATTGCAATCTCAAAAATGCGATTGATTCATTTGTCTTCCAATATATTTGTCTATTTGCGGTTACACTCGTGCTATATCTGTGGTTAAATATATTATGTATTTCCATATTTTATAACCCTTTCATAATCAGTTTGATAAATTTATTTGTATTAAATAACAGTAATTGCATTTATATTATTGTAATACATAAGACGCAGTGAGTAGACTTTTTTTTTTTTTTTTTTTTTTTCGGTTGGATCTATGCTAATGGTCCTAGTGACCGTTATGCGTCATCGGAAATGGGGTGATCCGGTTGGATCATCCTATGACGTTAAAAATTTGGGGGGTTGCCCCCCGCCATGTTCATGGCGTCGGGTTTGTACCTAACTTGGTCAGCTACGGTCGACTGGTTTGGAACGGGTGACGTTAGAAACCTATCGTGAGGGCCGGCCCTCCCCTCCCCCGGTAGCGGGGGAGGCGGGTCAAGCGCGGGACCCGAGCAAGCTGCCGATAGCAGAGTGCTATCGGTGATTACACGGTCTATATTGGTGTCGACTCGTAGCTGATCTGAGCCTATGCTGTCGCGGTTGATCCGGATCAACTGGTCAACGGAGTGTAGGGTTCGACGTCGCATACGACCCCGGGGCCCATGCGGTGTGAATGTGTGCCTAACACCGGCTGTGTTATGTCTGAGTGTGTGTTGTAGCTTACGTCGCGCTTCAGCGTCGCGCTTTAACAGTTCTGTGATTTTATCAACAGGATCGGTTATGACATTCTTAGGTAACCTAGACTTATTAGGTGCTAAGCTATCGGGGGTGTAGTTTGCCGCACTCACGACGAGTGGGTTCGGGTGGAGAAGTGCCTTTTCAAAGTGACGTTCTGACATCGCTTTGAAATGGCCCCTAATCGAATCTAGTCTGAGGTCGCGGTGTAGGTCGATGTTCCTTACGTACCACGGGCAACCGGTTGCCACACGTAAGAATTTATTTTGGATCGTTTGGAGGCCTCTGAGTCTATGCTGAGGCACATGCGCGAATGCCACACAGGAGTATGACATGATGGGGCGGATACATGATTTATAGAGGGTGAGCTTGTGCCTGAGGGGCATTTTGCTCTTTTTGTTTATGAGGAAGTACAGTCTACTACTGACGAAACGGGCTTTTTTAGAAATCGCGGCGATGTGTGGTCTAAACGACATCGACCTGTCAAGGGTGACCCCCAGGTACTTGACCTGTCTAACTCTGGGAATAACGACGTTATTTAGTAAGATTGGTTTCATCGTGAACCATGTTTGTCTGCGTTTAGGTAAGCGTGTCTTTCTCTTACGAGAGAAATGAATCGACGCGCTTTTATCGGGGTTAATAGCTATTCTCCATTTTGCGAACCAGTTGCCTAGTTCGGTGACGGCACGTTGGAGAAATAGCGATGCTCTATTAGCATTAGGGTGGGTAACGTATAGAGCTGTATCGTCAGCGAAGAGAGCCAGTTTGACGTCCGGAGGTCTGGGGATATCTGATGTGTACAGATTGTATAGAGTTGGGGACAGCACGGAGCCCTGGGGGACTCCGGCCCTCAGAGGTCTCAGGGAAGAGAGGGTGCCTTCGACCCTATACCTAAATGACCGGTTTGACAGATAGTCGCGGATGATGATGACTAGCCTATCCGGTATTCCTAGCTTGTACAGTTTGTACACGAGGCCTTCGTGCCATATCCTATCGAAGGCCTTAGCTACATCGAAAAATACGGCGCACGTATCGCGGGAGTTCTTTTTATTGAAACCTCTGAGTATGTCTTCGGTCATACGGTGGACTTGCCTTGGACAGCAGTGGTTTTCGCGGAAGGCGAATTGCTCGTCTATGAACAGGTTCTTTTCGCCTATAACTGCTTTGAGCCGCTTAAGCAGAACCCGTTCGTAGATTTTGCCAATCGAGCTTAGTAGACTGATGGGCCGATAGCTAGACGGTTCCGTGCCCGGTTTGTCGGGCTTAGGTATGCCGATAACCGTAGCTTCTTTCCATTGCTCTGGGAACCTACAGCCCTTTAGGAGGGCGTTGAAAATGCTAACCAGGAGGTAAACAAAAGCGGGTGGGAGTATTTTAATGACTTTGTTGGAAATCCCGTCCGGCCCGGGGGCCTTCTTGGAGTGAAGTCGTTTGATAATGTCTTGGACTTCTTCTACATCCGTCGGAGGGATAGGATCCCCCTCCGGCGGCGCAGAAGTCTTCGACTCTACTACCCTAATTACCTCCTCTACGTGGGAGCCTATGGAGGGTGAGGGGGTAGTGATGTTGGGGGTACACTGGCTCTCTAGTGTGTCGGCTAATAGTTCCGCCTTGTCGGCGTCCTCTAGTGCAGGCGCGCGATTTGGTCTTTTTAATGGCGGCATAGATGCCTCCGTTTTCTTTTTAAAAGAACGAGCGAGTGGCCAGTAGGCCACATGGGAGTGAGTAGACTATTTTTAAATATATCTGAGGGGGTTTAGTAAATGAAGTGGGGGACTATTCCCTCTCTGAAGTCACCAAGACGGTACGATTTCGTTCGAATCATTCGAGTTTTCATTTATACATACAGTTGCTAGAATATAAGTTTTAATGCTTAATAATTTTTGGCTGTTTTTTTTTTATTTATTGAGAAGCTTTATCAAAATTGACAATGTCGCTCCATAGGACTTATCGCTAAGTTTTACAAAATATTTATACAATAATATTATAATCCTTTTCATAAAAAATAAATCTAAAAAAAAAAAAAAAACATTACTGAGAACATCCCCGTCGTCGTCTCAAAGTCCTGGTTAAAAATGGAAGCAAGATGGTTGTCTAAGATAAGCGGCTTCTATATAGATAGATAATACAAAAGCATTATCGTGTAGATCGAACGGCGCGATCCAAATATTGATCGGAAAAGTGAAAAGGTAAAATAAAATTTTACAGCCATTCGAAAAAGTTGTTTAAAAACGGAATAGCCAGCGTATATGGGTCAGGAAGCTTTTCAAAAGCAGTCTGTTGGGTAAACAATTTTTATTATATTTTGATTTTTACCAGTTTACTGCTCGGACTGTCTACTATCATCATCACTCGGATGACAGGTTATTGTCCTCTTAAGTATACAAGGTTTATAGATGCAGCATATAATAATTATAATTTTTTCTCTGTGTATGTATGTATTTTTTTTCTTTTCATGTGTGTCTCCTGTTAGTGTTGAATAAATATTTCTTTACTTCTTTCTTATTTATTGTTTTCTTGCCTATAAGTAAGAAAACAATATACCCGCGATAAAATCTGTCAAAGTTATTTCATTATAATAGTATAAGTATAATTATATCCTGGTAAGGATAAAGAATTCGCTGGAGAAAACTATACCAATCGACTTTATCGCGATTTATGAAATTTAGATTTCAAGCTTGATAAAAATATTTACGACTGGTCGAATGGTCGGTATACTGGCCACTTTGCGGTCGTGGATTCAAATCCCGCCAAGTGCAGATAATCTGTATGATATAAATACAATATGGCTGCTGTGGGTACTGGGGGCCTAGCCAAAATGCCATTACGAAAACGACAGCGACGATCGTTCGTCCATTCGAAGTTGTGATTGGCTAAATCACGTCGTCGATCGCTCGATCGTTCAATCGACGACGTGATTTAGCCAATCACAACTTCGAACCGACGAACGATCGTCGCTGTCGTTTTCGTAATGGCATTTTGGCTAGGCCCCCTGGACCTGTATATGTGTAACGCCAGCTAAAATTAACTTGACATGCGATTAATATAATTTTTTTAAGTTTATTCGTAGCACAAGTTGTTAGGAAATTACGACGTAAATTATTTGATTCATTATTTTTTTCTATTATCTCATGTAAGTGAATAAGTTTCTTTATTGAAAATAATGTTTCTTTAAACCTAACCTAAATTCGCAAAAGTATCAGAAGAAGAAAAAAATTAGCAACGCAAAAACAAAAAGTAACGAAAAATATGAAGTTTCTTCTACTCTTCCATATAAGGCACGCGTAGCCCACCTACAAGGAAGCTAATGCCTGATATCTCTGGTTCATTAGACAATCCCACGCATGGAACAAAAACCATTGTTTCGTAACAAACATCATTATAGTGACATGCAAGAGACCCCATTTGCCTAAATCGCGAGATATATTACACAATACAATAGAAACAATATAAATCAATCTATGAATAAGTTATTACCAGTGTTAACAAAATGGTTTATGTTAATTCACCTAATAATGTTCTGCTACTAACTAGTTGGTTAAACCACAGCCTGAAGAGTTATCACCATTACCTTATAGCGGACTCGAAGGACGGCTTACTATTTACATACGATTGCATTTTCAAATCAAATCAAAAATATTTTCATTTATTTTTGGGCCTCCTGGCGTTTACTAAAGTAGTCCTATATTCAGCAGTGGACGGACGAAGTCTAATATGGAAGGTATGATGAGAGGAAAACACCGCAAAGCAATTATGAAAAGCATATTATGCTAAAATAATTCTCCGACATATTATACATATTTGTAAAAAAATTGTCAATAAAAAACTTAGGGTGTCCTTAGGGTATCCCCCTAAATGATATGGTGCCAACCATATCATTTAGGGGGATGAAAAATAGATGTTGGCCGATTCTCAGACCTACCCGATATGCACACAAAATTTTATGAAAATAGGTCGAGCCGTTTCGGAGGAGTATGGGAACGAACATTGTGACACGAGAATTTTATATATTAAAAGAAAAATATACCTAATTCTAGTTTAATTACTACATAAAAGATGCGATAAGGTGTCTAAAAGCAGGGAGCGTCAACAAAACCACAGAATAAAGCAATAACATAGACAACTATGACCATATTATATTGTATAAATTATTTATTTTAGCGCAATACCGTATTTTATCGCTAGGAAACATGAGAAAAGTATGTCGAATCGAAATAAGCACATATAAGGGATAGTTATGTTCGTATAATTTTCATATTATAACTCTCAAACCATAAATTACAGTTCGCTATCATTATTTATATTGATTTCTATCGATATTTACACATCTACATATTTCAACATGGCCTACGAAAAGCTTTCTTTAATGTAAATATTAATGCGATATATGATAAAATTTAGACATTATCATAATATTATAATTTTTTAAAAACACATTACGTCCACAGCACAAAATAAATATTGACAATGTACATTTTAAATTTCGTACAGTATAAGCTTATGTTCATAAATCCCGAAAGGGTTTTGTAGTCTCCACTCTCCTGCCAAATATTTCCTAGCAGGTTCTCTGGCCTTCACAAAAAGATGACAGATGTTATACTTATTACGATGACGTATCCTTATTCAGAATTGTATCATAAAATATATAATATAAAATATATAATATATATAATAATAATAAAATAAGAATAAATAGTTTGACCATAGGATTTAGATTTCTATGACTTTGACAAGCATCGGTTTTTAATGTTTATGGATTTACTATAGACCAGTATTTTTTTCCTGAGACCCACAGGAGAAGTCGCAAAAGGTTAGGACAAAGTAAAAAAACAAGGTTCTGCATTACAGTAAAAACTTTGTTTATTAAAATAATATAAATATGTCTTTTAATATCTTTAACTTTTTGGCTGTGTGTAGCCAAAGATGGTCGCCAAGTTTTTAATTTTCTTGTAAAGGGGTTACATAATATTTAGAAAAATTAAACTACAATGCCATAGATTAATAATACATAGACATGCTTTATACGAGTAGGTACATTTCGGATAATTTATAGCGAGGGTAATTGCAATGACAAAACCTTTTTTTAAATTTATATTTACTCTTTTTGTCGTGCATCTGTATAGCACATCGATGTCTCATTGTTTCTTTTTCCATAAATCGTACACATATAGCCCACACCTGTCGCAGCTGTATCATTACCGATCTCACTTTATCCCAACCGAACCACTCACAATTACTTCCACGTAAGACATGTGGTCGCGACGCAAATGAACGTATTCCAAAGTAATCACTACTCACGGACAATCGGCTTCGCAAATTGATTAAGGGAAAATTTGGGTTCCGCTTAAAATAAACGACACGACGACAGGGAAAATTATTATAAACCTAAAACATCATCATCATAATCATCATTATAAGCCTTTATCCGTCCACTTCTGAACATAGGACTCAATGAACGCCAAGACGACCGATCCCTTGCCACTCGCATCCAATGCGGACCTGCCATTGCACGGAAATCGTCTTCCCAACTGGTTAATGGCCGAGCAACACTTCGTCTACCTAAACGCGGCCCCCACTCTTGAACCTTATTGGCCCATCGGCCATCCATTCTTCTGAGTGTGTGACCAGCCCATAGCCACTTCAGAGTGCATATTCTTCGCGTGATATCGGTAACTTTTGCACGTTGAGCTACGGTAAACGCACAGACCCATAAATAAGAAGACTGGTCTCTTCTTACTCTTACTCTTCTTAAATTAAGAGGCCACGTTAACCCTTAACCTAAAACAACGTAACTTTAATAAAAGCCATAATTATATATTAATAGCCATAAAGCGTTAACCTGGGCTACCTCTGACTGAACACGGTTGCGTTTAGGGATAAGGCTGACATTTTATGAGGCAGGACTGCCAGTTTGCAGCAGCTAAGAATTTATAAAGTAAGATAATAATTTGAATGATACAACAATTCGTATAGTTAGGTTATCAATTTGTATGGCACAAGTTGCATGAGAAGCTAAGAAAGTCATATCCGTGGCCCGGTGCACGTGTTAATTCGTGTGAAATTACAAAGCGATCGATCAATTAGAAGCACGTAATAAAACATACAGCAAGTCACTGACCCCCGAACTGTTAGACAACGGTACCTAACACTCTGTACAAATATTAACTGATAGCTAAACTAATTGATATACTAACTATTACAGCCCGTTCATATTTATAGGCTCTCAATTCTAATTTACAATATATAAAAAATACAATATGAGATTAAAGTTGGTAAAATTTAAGAAATAGGAGCTTAAAAATGACTAGACGCTGTATAGTCCGAAACTTCAACCGCCTTAATTTACATTAACAGACATGCGGTGCGATGATGATTATTATATATCTGTGCCACTCACAATTGCCACACAGTTATTATATTAAGTTTGCAAAAAAATGGCGACCGGTCGACTTTTTTTGACGACTTACCACCTGGTGGCAAGGGGTCGACATCACTCATGAATATGAACTACTTTACCTGGAACTAGCTCAGGCTATTTAGTATTGAGTTGCCATAAGATGCTAAGTCTCGGTGCCGGTAATTATACTTCCCGTCTCGCCGAAATACAGCAAAGCTGTTTCACGAGAGAAACAATCAAGATGGTTGCACCCATGGAACGCGGCACAGTGCATCCATTCCACCGATTTTTTTAAGTGAAACTTCTTTAAAATCGTTGTGATTTAAAACTCGATGAAACGAAAAAGTAAGTCCAAGAGAGAGAGAGAGAGAGAGACAAACACGTAAATGTATAGGATTCAGTCGGCTAAAGAATGAGATAGAACACATTGGACGTTCGGGGTGTGGGGAAGCTCAAGTACATGTAGCCATCTAACGGCAAGAAGCTAAAGTATTTTTATTCAGGGACTTTTCAGGAGTTTTATTTCTACCGCGTGTGACTTACATAATATACATATTTTTGTAATTTTTATCGGAGTTGTAATTTCGAAGATTACCCCCTACACATTCACAAACATAAGTTTTTATTTGGGTTGCTTAAGACAATTGCCATAATTTAAGTCATGTACTAAATGTAGTGTACATTAACCTAACCTAAGAAGACTTGCCACTAAGACATAGGAAATAAAGATAAAAATATTCAATCACTATTTAGATAATATCATTCATAATATGTCTTACTTTTGAAATTTCTTGTCTACGTGTGTTAAGAAATCTTTATACACGTCTGTTTTATTTGTTTTCACGTTGCATGTCGAATGGAAAGTCATATCAATTTAAAACCGCTGCCAGATTATGATGACAATCTCGATCTAGTTGGTTAAAGCTGTAAAGAGATGAAGATTTCGTCTTGAGATGGCATGACGACATAGACAAGAATGTTATAATATTTGAACTGTATTTTTTCTAGAATTTAAATGCCATTGTATTTTAAGTAAACTAACCATTGGCATTGGTGTTTTCTCTTCTTAGGTTATAGAGTGTATATTTAGTACTCGACTTAAAACAACCGTAGCCATTGCAAGTAGTGTAATAAAGATACAGACTGGATATTATTTTCAATCAAAATAAGAAAAAATATATTGCAAGGAAAGAAACCGCACCATTGAAATCGCTTTCAAAACATTAATTCTGAAAACATCCAGAGAAATAAAACTGTGACTTCACTAAAAAGCGTTCTTTAATATATCAGTTAATTTCCATCCAGGCCAACCCATGCTGAGTCCTGAGAAGAATAAACTCAGCAGATTAATACCCGAAATTGACTACACATAAGTTATGTTTCTTAAATCCTTAAATTTACCGAGCACATTTTAACGAGGCTCTAGATGCTCGTTAAGAGATTTTAAGGCATAAAGTTTATGTGTTTCTTCATTATAAAAGTTAACAATTGTAATTAAATTGATCGGTTAAAAATATTAAATTATTAATTATGTTTCAAAAATATGACCTTGAAGTTTCACATCACATCTTTGGTATAGATCGTAAGTGAGAGGCTTTTTTCAAATAATCACAAGACTGCAGCAACTCTCTTCCAACGAAAAGAGGCCATTGCACGAAGATTACTCACACACATTTTATTTGAATTAAAACCAACATGAGCGTTATCTGTGTAAAAATAAGATGCAGAATAAAGCAGAATAAGTTGCGAGAAAAGCAGAATACGGAAGTGAAACCGGTAAGTGTTAAAAAGATTTGTTCCCACATACGTTTAGAAGCGTGGTCCATTCATAACGCAATTAGACATGACGAGTCAAAGAGCACAATGGTCGGAAGGTGTCGCCTCATTAGGTCGTGAGGGAGTTAATGAGACAAGATCGTATCGGCCGCACTTTCACTTCTAAGGGCGCCCAGTTAACATAGACACGCGAATACAAACGCTATCATAGTTGTCGTAGGCTTTAATGATTGGACATGGTAGTGGATTCAAAGTTATATTTTTCACATGTATATTTCGTTATATATATTTGTCACGGAGTCATGTGTCATTATCATTAACGTAAAAATTAAATATATTAAAAGTGGAGGCCGCTTTAAAGTGGACGAAGCGTCGGCCATTAAGCAGGTGGGAAGACGATCTCTGAGCAGTGGCCGGTCCGTGTTGCGAGTAGCAAGGAATCGGTAGTCTTTACGATTCTGGAAGGAGCCCTATGTGTAGTAGTAGACGGATAATGTCTGATGATCGTGATGATGACGAATCATTCTCTCTCTCTCTCTCTCTGGTCGCTCCCTCATGACTGAGGATCGTGGTCATCTGTGGATGTGGATGGTTCACATCTCATGCGGATAATCTGCCTCCATCGGTGCCTATCCCTCGCGTCGCTGACAACCGAGTAAAACGTTTCTGAAGATGGGCCTTTTACTTGATCGCTCCATCGCGCCGGGAACCGTCCACGGGGTCTTTTACCTTCCGTGTTCCCAACAACATTCAGTTTTTCAAGGCTCTCATCTCCCTTCCTTATAATGTGGCCAAAGTAGGACATAATGCGCTGTAGGCAGATCGTAGAAAGGCGGGTTTTTATCCGGAGCTGTGAAAGGATCGATACATTGGTGCGTTTGGCGGTCCAGGGTATCCTTAACATGCGTCTCCAGCACCACATCTCAAATGCATCGATTCTCTGCTGTTCTCGTGCTCGTATTGTCCACGTCTCCGCTCCATATAAGAAAATGGGGAATATTAAAGCCCGCACTAACCGAGTTTTGGTAGTATTGGTTATGCCTCTCTTCTTCCAGATGTTGGTCAGGCGAATCATTACCTACTAGTAATTCTCATGATGTTGCTTGATCGAAATCGATCATGATTATATATGTCAAAACTCAAAAGCATCGAAGATAGAGTAGTGGAGTTAAAAAGAAGTTGGGCAGTGATGGTAGATGATCGGGCGGTAACCGAAAGGTGGCCTAGACTGGGTCGAAGAAGTGAGATGAATGGATGACGGAAGGTTGGTGAGCAAAACATGGATAAGACAAGCAAGAAACTGAGATTAACAGAAAAAAGGAAGGCCTATGTTCAGCAGTAGTCAATCACGACTCGATGATTATGATGATAACGATGATCAAAATGTTGAGCGAATATTTCCTTGTAAAAATAGAAATAATTTCAATCAACGTCGTAGGTGTGCCATTAGCAATAATATCTTATAATCAAATTCTCAGACACTTTAGCCCAGAGATATATATAACTTAAAGGCTAACAGATCTAAACAGATGAAATATAATATTATATAGTTGTTTTAAAGTCGAATTATTTAGGGCCTGTTTCACAATCTCCAGCTAAGTTCCCAATAGGCTATTGGCAACAAATTTGACAGATAGAGTATGGAGTATCTGCCAAATATCTGTCAAATATGTTGCCGATAGCCTATTGGGCACTTAACTGGAGATTGTGAAACAGGCCCTTAAAGTAATAAAAAATAGTTTATCTTGACGCATTTGAATTTTTGAAAGTTTGATATCCTATATCTGAGAGGAACGTTTGATGCAGCAAAATTATATTGTGTCTTTCAGAACGTGACTATTTCTAGATTTGCGAGAAGAGAAGCTTTTCTTTTCCATATTATTTTTCTTCACTACAAGTTAAATTGCATGCAATGCATAGATGTTTTTTACGATTTTTTTTTATAAATAGACTCGCAGCTATTCACAGTCGTACAAGACATTTCGAGATTTCACTCGTCCTAAAATAAATCTACCCATCAACTGGTAGTTATAGAAATTAGGGCCTTTGAAGTGACAAAGTCTTTAGCTTCAGTGTGACACACTAAACAACAAAACTCCCAAACTGCAAACACACATTCTTTTATAACCTGCTATAAAATAGATATTAATAATTAGAAGCCTATGACTAAAACACAACTAAAAAAATTAATGAACCTGAATAAAATCCGTAAAAATGTTTCATCAGAAGCGAAATATTCGGAGCTTTAAAAAAGAACTACTAATAAGATTTCATTACACTGTAAAAAGGTTTTTATTACAATTTCACAAATATGAAGCGGGCTTTAGTGTCGACATGGTGAATGTACACGCAAATCTTGAGCACAATGCACTGACCATATTTCAACGCGTGGCTCCCAGAGAAATCCGCTCCTCCATATTCGGTGCCTGTGCTCTTTAAGGTAACCTTATCACAGTTCATTTGCGTAACCGCGGAAGTGGGACTTTCATGAGATTTGATCATTAATGAGTTTTTTCAATTTTCTCGTGTCATTGTATTATTTCATTGCCTTACACGTTTTAATGAGTTGTGAGTTCTATGTACACTTATTATAATGAAATATTTGTTACAGATTGTATCGTGATTCATGCGGTTTTTTACATTAGCGTTGGGAACGTAAAATCTTAATAAACCGAGATAAAATCCGTAAAATGTTGTTTCATTATGAAATTCGCTTTAAGATTAGAAAACAATGTGTAAGTTTAAGCTTTTACAGTTTCCCCTTGGTTGACACTTTTTTGTCAGCCATTTCATGCTTATCAGTAATATCATTCGAACTATTTATGACTAGTTAAATGTTTAATATAATATTATAAAGAGGAAAGATTTGGTTGTTTGTTTGTTTTGAATAGGTTCCGAAACTACTTGACCGATTTAAAAAAATCTTTTACTGATGGGAAACTATACTATCCCCGGTGAACGTAGGCTATATTAAATTTTCAATAAGATAGGGACCTGTTTTAAATTTTAGTTGACGCAGGCGAAGCTGCGTGCGACAGCTAGTGTTTAATATGCAGAGCCTCCTAAATTCAAATGTCCCAGTTCTGTGAAAAACAAACCAACAAACTTTTGTATACTTGCTCATAAAAAATACTGTCATTTAAAAAATATAGTAAGAATATTATATACAGAAACAAACCAAGCTAAAGAGCTTCTTTGATTTATACTTTGTGAAGAAAAAAAAGTGTAATAACCAATGTCATATTTTAATTTTTCCTCCAGTTTTTCTACCTTTCATTGAAATAAACAGATGCCCTATTAGTTCAAATTAGAGTAATTATATTCGTGAGCTTTACACAAAGGCCTAGAGAAAGTACAAAGGGATTATGATATTAATGAGGTCAGGAACGTCAGTGGGATGAGATCAGACCGAGATGCAAATGAAGGCGTGAGAAGCTGGCATGGCTTCATAAATGCCAGCAAACCAGCAGAATATCATTGCATTTGGCCAGGACCCATTGTTTAGATTCTAGCCTTTCGACTATCACTCAAAATGCATATCGAAGATAGTATGTGAAAAGTTTTTGATTTATTATGCAAGTTCTATCAGAGAACCAAAACCCAAAAAAACACAAAATTGAGAACAAATTGAGAACAATCATAGCACGATATGACGATTTAATAAAAGAGGAAATATTTGACCTCTAATTATAATCATGTATTATCAGCAACACATCATAACCATTGTAAGTAAACAAACAAAAGCAACAAAGCAATAAAAGCAACAGCAACAAATCCGTGACACATGACATCTGATCTCTTTCAGAATACGTATTACACTGTATCAAGACGTATTGAGATCAAGAAAGTTGAACAAAAAGGTCATATATCTGTAATCGAGTATTCACGAGAGTATGCGCGGGGAATAAACAAAATGGTTTCCGCAGTCTGGCCTAAACTAATTAGTTTGTGGAAGGAGCCGAGTTTATGTGAGATAAAACTAGGATCTAGCTTTTAGAATAGAATAGAAATGCCTTATTTAACAGATCAAACTACATTTAGGGTCAAATATACAACAAATATATTATGATACTTTAATATATACTTTTAAATATAATAATATCTATGGACGCTTTTACACCACGTCAATCTGGTCCCGTGCTAAGTTCTCTAAGAGACTTGTGTTACGGGTACCAGACAACGGAAATACATATATTTAATACTTTTTATATTAATACTTATATTTAAGATTTTTATTATATAATACACATATTTAATACACATCCATGACCCAGGAACACAGAAACTATTTTGTGTTCCCTGGCGAGATTCGAACCCGCTACCTCCGGCTTGTGCGCCAACGCGTTAACCACTGAGCCACAGAGGTCGATAAAATTAAACAAATAACAATAAGGCAGAAGTCATTCATATTACGTAACCAAAAATAATTTTGTTGTTTTGTTTTTCATATTCTGATATATTGTACCTATTTGTTACTGACGCAGTATTAATTTATGTTCTTTTTAATTAATCAATCTATTACAAGACGAATGTTCGTCGTAATTACATAAGAACTTATTTGTTAGAATTAATGCGATCAAAAGTTGTGTGTTTATTTACCTTTGCCTTTTTGGATTGAAAACCATTTTTATTGAAACCAGGCCGAAGAAATACATTCATACAGCCGGATGAGATAATATTACACAGATAATATTGCATTTCCTCCACGCGAGTGCAATAGAAAGCGAGATAAGCCCACTCACGCGTTCAACCCGCTCAGATTCAGAGCGCTCACCTTTTACCCACTAAACTAATTTGCCCGCTTTTACGAGGGTACGCGTAAACTATACGACCACACAGACACAAAATTGCCGTAACACGACCACAAAACTTTTTCGACTAATTCCTTACGTATTTTTAGCATCCCATTTACGAGAAGTGTTTTTTACACCGACAAAGGGCAATTTAATATAATATAGATTATCGGCAGCGTGTTCCCTGTGTCATAGTTTTTTTTTTAAATATGCAGAGGTATGAATGATTACTATCTGAATGAAAATCATAGTCTTAGCTAGCCAAGGAACCTCCGATCTTCCTTTCCTCCTTCAAAGCCGTCATTAATTCTAGAACAGTATTGTTAAGCATTTGTTCTTTAATAAAATATTAGAAAGTTTGTTTAATTACAACAATAGATAGGTAAATAGAGTTATATAGGACAAAAGGTTAAAGTAGGTTTTAAATTTAACAAAAATGAAAAAATATATTTGCTTTTATATCTCAACATTATTTCACAATATAAATCTGTATTAAACTACACTGAATGGCTACAAAAACATTCCTTCTATTTTTGCAAAATGTAAAAAACAGACGCTTAAAGAGGCTTCGCGCTTGACTTAGGGCCTGTTTCACAATCTCCCTTTAAGTTCCCTATAGGCTATTGGCAACATATTTGACGGATGTTTGACAGATAGAGTATGGAGTATCTGTCAAACATCTGTCAAATATGTTGCCAATAGCCTATAGGGAACTTAAAGGGAGATTGTGAAACAGGCCCTTAGTAGTGTATAATTCCAGGTAAATAAACTATTCCAATAATAATACACCGATGATTCTAAACTATTTCCTTATTATACTGGAATTGATTAAAAGTCAAAACAAAATACACCACATGTAAACATACCAGTCGATATGCGATTAGAACTAGATCCACAATCAGCGCTCGTAAAGTGTCCGCGGGTAAAATTGCTTTGCCCCATCGTGTTTATCTCATACTAACATTTTACGACTGCTTTAATAGACTTGGACTGGAACGGTTTATAAGGAACAATACTTTTTGTCATTATACGGGAATTACCAACGATTAACGAAACTCTGTGTGTGGGATAATCAAATTACACGATCCAATTTGAACATAGATATTATGTTTGTTAAATTATAGATATTTATTAAAGCAAAAATTCGAAAAGCAATCTAAGTTATAAAAGTAATTTTAAGAAGATAAGGATTATATAAAAATACACTCCTCAGTACTACCTCAGTAATATTTAAAATTAAACGACAGCAAATGGTCCTTGACGATGTAAACAATGCTCTTTCGAACATGGTGCATTGGTTTAGCGTAAATAATTTGTTACTTAATTCAAACAAAACTAAATTGATAAAATTTACACTGCCTAATGTCAAGCAGGTGCAAACTAATGTCCCGGCAAAGACCAGATTCTCCACAATACGGGGACTGCCCGGCTACGACTTTGACAGTCCCCACGACGTCGTGTCTTGAGCTGGGCCCGGGTTCCCATCCCGAGCCCGACACGAGCACAGGGGTGTTATTAGAAGCGCATTAAGTAGCGCCTCCGACGCACCCCTGTTCGTCGTCCACGGGGGGAGGCCTCGTTGGCGGCCTCCTCTCTCACCCGTTCGTCGGCCTCCTTCTGGGACATTACTGTCTCGCAGAAGGAGGCCGTTGCCGTCCAGGACTCGTCACTACCGAGCATCGCAGTGATGAGGCTCGGCAGAGACAAGTCGCCTCCGACAACAGACGTCAGATCGTGACGCAGCGCCGCCCATCTCGGGCACACCTCGAGGGTGTGCTGGGCAGAGTCCACCACCGCGCCACAATCGTGACATTCCGTCGTCGGCTCCTTGTGGGCCGTCCGACACAAGTAGTCACCAAAGCACCCGTGCCCGGTGAGAACCTGCGTCAGACGGAAGGTGAGGGGCTTGCGCTTGCGGCGCATCCACTGCTCTAGGACCGGGCGCAGAGCAACCGTAGTGCGTTGGCCGTACGGCTGACGCGCCAAGTCCTCCCCCCACCTCCGCAATAACGCCTCCATCCCGAGCCGGCGGACCCGTAGGACCCCGTCGTGCGGTAGGCTCGAGCCGAGAGACCTCCTATCCGAGACGTAGGAGTGTGTCTCCCACACACGCCAGCGCGCCTACCCAGGCCCTGGTACGGTCGTAAATGATTTCCGGTGCGTCAACAAAAAAAAAAAAAAAAAAGGTGCAAACTAATGTATCGCTTAACGGAGAGGTATAACCATATTTAAGAAGATACCATACTTAAGAATAACCATAGATTCTAAGCTGCAATGGGCGCCACATATAGCCAAGTTGGCAAATAGACTCGGTACTGCGACTTTTGCGATTAAAAAATAAGAAAAATGACAGATGTAAATACGGCGCGATTAGTATACCATGCTTACTTCCACAGTCTAATGTCTTACGGCATTCTACTGTGGGGGAATGCGGCGGATATTAATACGATTTTCTTGTTGCAGAAGCGAGCTATTCGAACTATATACTGTTTGGGCCCCCGGGTATCATTGAAAGAAAAATTCAAAGAAATTGCCATCTTAACTGTAGCTTCTCAGTACATACTTGCTAATGTGATGTACGTCCGCAAAAATATTAATGACTTTTTAAAAAATGCGACCATCACAACATAAATACTAGGAACAAATATAAATTGAATGTTCCATTTTTTAGACTTAATAAAGTTAGTACTTCTTTTATGGGACAATGTATACGATTTTACAATAGGATCCCAGAAAACGTTCAAAATCTTTCCATTAATAAATTTAAGAAAATTGTTAAGGAACGTTTGTGTGGTAAAGCGTATTATGAAATAAAAGATTTTATTGAAGATACCACACCTTGGGAATAAGACACTCACTCATAAGGTTTTATACAATGTATAAATTATAAATTTCATAATTTGTTATTTAGACGAAGCGAAACCTTGGGATTAAATTGCTCTTCTATAAAGCTGTTTTATCTAGAATGTAGATAAATTTTGAGCCTGCAGTGTGTTGAACTAAACTTGTGTAAAGGTGAAACGTATGACATGTCATGCTCGCTTACGCTACTGCAGTGGTGGCGTTGTGGGATGGGTCTTCCACTTCCCTCTAATATGCGGAAGAGGTTGACGCTGGCTCACGCGTCCAGGCCTATGTGGAGGTGCTGCTGTGGTAGCTGGTCGTGTGATGCGATTTCTACCTAGCTGAGTTTCTTTATTTTTTTTATTAACATCCACTGGTTTGTTTTGGATATTGCGGGGTCTAAATTTATCTACTTATTTACTTTTCTTAGGATAAAGATCTTAGGATAAGACTGTAATAAATGTGTTATAGTAATAAGTGTATGTAATTATGTATGTTTATAAAAAATTGTAAACTATATTTTGAAAGGAGCAACCCAACAGAGTTTCTTGCTGAATTCTTCTTATGTACTATACTAGTATAGTACTATGTATTGTTTGTATTACTATTTTTTGTAATATTGTATTTGAAAAGACTAGTTCCACTGAGTTTGTTTCGCCGGTTCTTCTCAGTGGACTTACTTTGGAACCGGTGGTAGACTCAATTGACCTTCAAAAAGATACTTGGATAGTACTATTTTGAATAAAATTTTTGACTTTGACTTTGACACTAATATCGCTGATAAAAACATTGTACAGCGTGTACTTTCAGATTTGCTTTTCAAAAAAGGATAAATAATAATCAAGACAAAAAATAACATGCCTAAAATCTTTTTAATAATGAGTCCCTCAAAAATACTTAAGTAAGAGTACCAACTACCAAGCTACAACTATGTACTAAAACTTCACCTAATTACAATTTTAGTTACTTTCTCAGTGAACTTTCTGAGTGAATCAGACATCGTTCAGCGGAACAACAGAATTAACATCATAGCTCCGAGAGAAATGAACGAAGCTTCGATATACGCTTAGAAAGTTGCACCCGATTCATAAATAATAAATCGAACACTATTGTGGACCGACGGTTGCAATAATAGATACTAGTAACTACAATAGAGATAGGGTTCTGAAGATAGAGACTATAATTGCAGACTCTGCGATCACTAATGGTATAACGACGTACTATACGTCACATGAAACAAAAATGTTTCTACAAAACTTGACAATACTATTCGTAATTATAGATTGGTGCGTGGTTGTTTCTAATGATTAAAATTTCACTCAATATAATGAAACGACTTTTAAGGATTTTTGGTATGCCCGATCTTTCTGATACTTTACAGCTGGCATGGTCACGGGGCTCGGGAGTCACGGCAGGGACTTAAAGTGAGAGTAAAAGTAAACAAAACGTCGGGCATGTAAAACTTAAAAAAAAACGAGATAAAACTAGAAGTTATTTCATTATATTTTTAACACTGCTTTGTCCGTCAATGTTTAACTACTAAAATCAATGCTACATAAAACTAGCTAATACGAGTTTACTCCAAATTCAAACTGACAAAAATTTAAAGCGTTTCACCGACTATTAGCCCAATTATTGAACTAAAACATTATGGGAACAAAAAACAAACTAATACTTTTATAGATGGCATGCAATATCAGCTAAGCAAAGACAAGTAATACCTATTAGGGAATTCTAAACTTAAACTGCTTCTAGTTTAATTTTGAATGCCATATCCCTTTTGAGACACATTTGAAAATGGAATGCATTCGTAACAGCTGTAACACTTATTACAGCTGACAGTTAAAAGTACACAAGAAGGATAACAAGTCTACGGATCAATGAGTTCTCATGTTCATAAGAAGCCTATAGCTACCATAAAAGGATATGGAATAAATGCTTGTTACATCACAGTAGCAATGACATATAATTGGTAAACGCAGGCTGAGCGGAAAATTATTCTTAGACAGCAGGTGTACAACAGGAATAGAGGAATATAGGAAAACGAATGATAAAACGGTAAGGCGCCTTTTATAAAACGTTTAGAATTAAAATTAGACTCAGCTGCAAAATGATAAGAAACATTTTGGAGCTATCGAGACTATAGAGGCAAACACGTCTTAAGAGTCAGAAAAAAATGTTTTAATCTGTTTAATGTTATGTTTAACAGCTATGCGAGAGCACGCTAACCAAAGTCAACCTTAGAAAAGATTTTGGCAGCTAATTAATAAAGAAAAATTAACGCTATCATAATAGCAATCTTACCCAAACTTATCACAGTTAAAAGCTGTGCATGCGAGTTTTAAGAGATCTGTTCACAAAAGGCGTGACTATTGTTATAATCACATATAAATAACTTCTTAAAAACAATCAAATTATGATAAAGTATAAAAATCAAAGGGTTTTTAAAAAATATATAAGTTATGAGGAACAAAATCTAGAGTTTTTATCGCTTTTATTCGTTGTTTCAATACTGAATTTATTCGTTAGTCTTTTCGACGTAAATTTCTTAACGAGAACATTTTTTTGGTAGAATTATCCGCCAGAAATGAATTGGCAAGTTAATTCTAGTACTAAGCCCTGACACGTAATTTACGAATTTACGATACGCATTTTCTTAAGCTCGGATTATTGCAGGGTTGCCACCTAAATTAGGTGTAGTATTTTTTTTTAGACCATATCAACAATTAAACAGAAAATATTAAGAGAGAACCTAGGAGTTCTTTCTTGAAATATATTTCATCCTTAATAAAACAACTTTGGCAATAACCAAAAATATTTACTTCAATCGAACTAATAAAAGGTAATGCAGGTCTGTAAGCCTTAAAACAAGCACAGTAATAATTTATTTATGATAATACATTTTTAAATGGCAACCCTATAAGTGATTAAATACATATTAACGCTTTTGTAGAAGCTCAAGGGTATTTGCTTGGATTTAAATAAAAGATGTTTCACAATTTCGAAAGACGTGAGGCAAATGAGCAACAAATAAGTACCTACACATAATAATCTCCTAAGGGAAGATAAGCCAATGACATTGTAAGAGCTTTCAAAAGTAAAACCCACTGCTTGGCTTTTTTTAAACACTTTCATTATTTTATAATTAATATCAGGCACAAATTTCAGAACTTCAGAAGGGGCTCCCAGACAAATTCTAACGTTTTCAATAAAAATACCAAATAAATGTATGTTGTAACTTGGTTTTAGTTTATTAATGTGACTTTTAGATAATTTCATAAAACTTTAAAAATAAAGAGAAATAATTATTTACCTGAACATCTTTTCGCGTACAAAAAATCGAATAGGATTTTTAAATATACAACTCACAGTAGTAAAATATTTTTTTTGTTAGGAATTATGTACTTAATAATATGACAAGGTCGTTTTTTATGTGCAGTTTTGAATCGGAAATTCGTAAAAATCTATTTTTTTACGTTAGGTATTGATCAATTATACTTCGTAATTAATATGTTAAGTTATTAACTGGCTTCCCCACTACTCGTGCCCTCCGCTGTTACTTGCTAGCTAGTTAGCTAGTTACTTGCTAGCAAGACTATAAGTTTCATCTTGTCTTAAGAATCCTATAAGAAATCTCCTATAGGTATGGTACTGAAACACCATTTAAATACTACTTTTTTAGTAAGTCATAATTATGTAAAAATAAAAAATTAAGTAATAAAGTAGCAAAAACTAAGTAAACCATACTTAAATCATTTGGTACATTCCAAAAGTTGAAAGCTAAGTACAATAATTGAACTACAGCAATTATACCGCTCTATAATCAGGGTATCGTGATATTTCCATGCTTGCGTCAGATGTAGTTAAATTGCTTCCATTAACGGAGATCATGCACAACATCAAACGTCCATTATTTTGATGGACAAGATTCGTCCTAGCTCGTTACTTGAATGTCAAAATTGCAGACCAACTTATGATTAGTCATAAATCCAAAGATCTTGTGGGTTTATGTAAAAGGAAATATGATAATCTGCTTAATCAAATACAGAGTGTATTATTATATATCAGAAAGACAAGCCATAAACATATTTATGTATCATCATCATCATCAGCCTTTATCCGTCCACTGCTGAACATAGGCCTCCCTTAATGAACGCCGACGACCGATGCCCTGCCACTCGCATTCAACGCGGACCGGCCACTGCACGAAGATCGTCTTCCCATCTGGTTAATGGCCGTCCAACACTTCGTCTACCTAAGCTCGGCAGCCACTCTTGAACCTCATTGGCCCATCGGCCATCCGTTCTTCTGAGTGTGTGACCAGCCCGTTGCCACTTCAACGTGCATATTCTTCGCGTGATATCGGTAACTTTAGTTCTCTGGCGGAGGACTTTGTTTCGAATCCTCCAGATCCAATATTTATGTATAGGGGCATCTTATCGTCTAGGTATGTGTTATCATCAAAAAATGTGTCGAACTATTTGAGAGGAGTGACCACAAATACGTAACACAAGATTTAAATTACACCTCCACAGAGGAGTTGTGCCGCACCACAGAACAACCCCTCCCAACGTCGGGATAGTACAATGAGGTGAGGTTACCGTCCTCGCCCCTAGTTCCCTGCTCTTTTGCCCCCTCTTAAAAGAGGGGTACAGAGAGCTCCCCCGGCTCAATTCGCTTCGCCCAAGGTGCGGGGCTTACCCTGGGCTACTAAGCCTCACCAACACGACAAGGCCTAAACCATGGTGGAGATAAACGCGATAACCTAATATGACATAATGCAAGCTATTTTTAATATTGTTTTTTTAATGCTTTAAAACTTTAATAGAAACATTTAACAACCAACTCTTTATATAAATGCATTGGATACTACGAAAGTATTGCTAAAATTACACTCTGTGCGATAAGCTGTTTCACTTATCTCTACAATTTGATATAATTTCTAGGTAGTTGGTGCTCGCTACTACATCAACCTTGCGGTGCAAATAACTACTATTTAGTTGCCCTAGTATTAAATATCTGCTCCCTTTAAGAGAACACTTAAAAGATTATATGGTGTTACTCGTTCAGGATACTTGATGTAAAGTTTAAACCGCTAGAGAACAAGTTTTATGTGAGCTAATTCGGAGACAATCTGGGTTTTAGCGTGGTTTTAGCCTATTCATTGAAACCAAGGTTCAATACGAATGAGTAGATAAGTGTAGGTATCCAAAACCAAGATAGAGAGAAGAGAAGATAGGCGAAAATACAGAAGAAGACAGAGGAATCTAATAAGACATGCAATGTAGTATAATAGTTCTCTTAAATATCTATAAAACCTTTATTTTCATGTTAAGAACGCTCTGTGGGATGCATTCTTCTTAGAGTATTATCATCATCATCAGCCTTTATCCGTCCACTGCTGAATGTAGGCCTCAATGAACGCCAAGACGGCCGCTCCCTTGCCACTTGCATCCAACACGGACCGTTGGTCTTACGGTGGTTTACGTTAAAATAGAATTATTTTTATTCCTAGGTAGTTTTAAGCATATCATAACATCATATTCAGGAAATAGAAACTAGATCGACTCTGGAATAACGAACGTCGTGCTTTGGAATGGAATTTAAAAAACGAAAAAACCTTAGAGATTGCTCTTTTGTCAACAAAAAAACACGTAGAACATACAATACATTTAGAAACTGATTGAACGTCTTATGCCCAAGGTGTGTCATCGTACATTTCATAATAGCCTTTTTTTAACACGGAAACGTTTCTTAACAGTTTTTTCAATATGTTTATAGAACGTTTTCTGGGATCTTGTAGAAACGTATACGTCGCCACATATGTGTTATAAATTTTGTAAGTTCTAAGTTTAAAAATAGTACATGACATGCAATTTATGTTTACCTAGTCCGTGTATTTAGATAATATGTTGTGATTGTTGATTTGTACAAACAATTCCACATTCACGCTTACAGGTGGGAGTGATGCCCACCACGCAGTGCCGTGCACCCGGCTGCTTGAGAACCACCATTTTCCTTATCTCTCCCGTGACAGCTTTGCTGTATTTCCGAGAAAAGGGCACAGGCATTGTAATTACTGACATCAAGACATAACATCGTATGTCTCAAGATAGGCGTAAATGAACTGTCTTGGCTAGTTCCCATCAGGTGGCACGTCTGCCAGTTTGCCAGCCATGTAACACGAAAAACGCGTAGATGGCAATATACCACTTGAGCACGAATGGTGAGGCCAATAAACACCAAGACGAACTTGGCGTTTATTAAAATAGCATATGCAGCGCGTAAAAGCTGATGATGATGATCTACGTGTCTGTCTGTTTTGGCAAGGGAGCGGCCATCTTGGCATTCATTGAGAGAAGCCTATGTTTAGCATTGGAGGGATGAAGGCTGATGATGATGATAAATAAACAAGCTAAGCATGCTCTCGAACAATAAAAACACCAATTAGTCATTCAAAATTAATAATGCGCTACAAGTTATATTCAGAGCACATTGTTAGCTAACGTCGGTCGTCCGTCAGTCTGTCCGCTGTCGACTGTGAGATGGACAAATTGTTGACTTTACCTTGACCTGTCAAATGTAACAAAAGACCTTGACTTTTGTAAATTCACTAGCACGCCCAACTCGTTTATTAGATGTTAACAATTTAGTGGTTTTTTTTTAATATAAATTATTATCAGTAGGCATCTACAAAATTAATTTGACATCTTATATTACTTGTTCCCCGCGGTTGTCCCTGAAAAAAAAAGCATTCCTATAAAACAATTAATGAACTCCTTTCAATGGCGCCATATTCAACAACTTTTTAATATCCTGTTTTGTTTAATACTACATAATTATGAATTTGTTTGAAAATGGAAACTGAAATTATTGTTTGAATACACGTATACATTTTTACACGAATATATACTTTATACTGGAAAAAATATATCCTTTGTTCTATAATGTTTACTCGAATTTCGCTCATTACATGAGAGAGATTCGCGTAATTTTTTGTTGGTTTTATCGCGGTTAATTTACTTTTTTTAAATGCCTGACGTTTTGGATATTTTACTGAAACTAATATTCTTTGGTGACGCAGGGAAAGGCTTTTACGCATTATGTATCCAGTTTACCTCGGGTAAGGTTCCTGGACCATTGGGCAGTGAGCTACCCAAACTGAAAACACTGCTACCGCCTTCATCTGCTTCTATAGGGTCCCGGATCTGATGGCAACAGGGACTCCTAAAACACCTTACAGCGACCATTCGAAGAGAATAGACTATTTTCCATACTCCACTGTTGATTTTCTACGTTCTATTTAGTAGACGCGGTAAATAAAATTTTTATAATTACAATATAATCAATGAAATTTTTTTATAATAAATGTTTGATATCAATAGCGATATATTTACAAGCACACATACAAATATCGTTAATCAGTTGATTATTATTTAGTGAATAATACTAAGATTCAATTGGAAAACCTTCCAAAGAAATAACTTTAAATTCTTACATCTTTATTAAATTTTCTAAAAGAGATATTAAATTATATATTAATTAGCAATATCCCGCGAACCATGCAGTCTTTACAGTAAATGTGTGAGTGCACGCATATGCATGCATATATATGCTAATGCTTATATATTCTAATTAATATTTAATTTAATATCTTTTTTAAAATGGATTTCCGCAAAGTAACGCCTGATTCTATTAACTATTAAATTTTCTGTAAAAACAGTTCAAAAAATTAAAAAAACACGCCCCGCTTTTGCAAATTAAAAATGGAATAATCTTATCGAATGATTGAATTGACATCGGTATACAAAGTTTGATCGAAATCTAACCATTTAAAGTGGGTCAAAATATCGGCCATAGGTGTCGGTTACGAACATACATACACGTGAAGCTGATATAAAGCGTGTAAATACGTTGATCTTACTAAATTATAAACGTGAAAGATTGTAAGTATGGATGTTATAGTTCACGACACTTCACGTGAAACTACTGAATGGATTTTAATGAAATTTTACAATAATATAGCTTATATATCAGAATAACACATATGCTATAATTTACCCCTATTCACACGGAAATGGAAAGTACGCGGGTGAAACCGCGGAGCGCTGCTTGTTATCAATCAGTCCATAGTATTTGTTAAAACATTCTATCATTGAAATACGTCACGTCGAACGTAAAGCTACCGAGCTTCAATATTTGCTCGAGAAACAACCTAAAAGGTGCCTCTAAATCTTTACGTTCGCTAGAAACTTGTACAAATACATCACATACGATATTGATAGGCAAACTATTTCCGTTTCAACGTACAACATTTTCAACTTTATTTCTATACGATTATGGTATATTATACAACTTTACAAATATGGTTAAAAATGTTACAAATAATATGTAATTCTATAATAATATATATAAAACCTCGTTTAGGTTTAACATAATATTATGTACATAACCGTTTTATTGAAAGATGTAGAATACGAGCTCATGATGATGAGTATATCAAATATTTACTTAAAAGGCTTTATTATCATCATCATCATCGTCAGCCTTAATCCGTCCACTGCTGAACATAGGCCTCCCTCAATGAACGCCAAGACGACCGATCCCTTGCCACTCGCATCCAACACGGAGCTGTCACTGCACGGAGATCGTCTTCCCTTCTGTTTAATGGCCGACCAACATTCATCTACATGAACGCGGCCTCCGCTCTTGAACCCTAATGGCCAAAAAGGCTTTATGATTCATAATAATTGGTATATATATTTAATAGACGCTATTGACCCAAAAGATCCGTAGGCGCCCGTAGATATGCACCTGAGCTTTTCTTACTAGAAGGAAGTTTACAAGTGTACAAATTGGAGATAATTCCGGGTCATAGCGAAATTTGAACCCGCAAGTTACTGTTGACTTAATCACTGCGCCAGTTGTCATTTGAGAGTGTGTGTGAAGTGTGAACGCTGTGTGTTATACGCGTAAGGCCCCGTTTGCAATAGCGATTTATAAGCGTCGCGTTAAATCCCAACGTTGGCGCGAGGTGCAAGCTCCGCATGCTAAATTTGATTTAACGTCCAATGCTTAACGTCGAAAATCCAATAATTCTCGATTAAAAAGCGCCGCGCTTTAAAAACAGCTTCGTGTGAACAGACATGGGTATCTATTTGTCCCACTCAAACTTATTTTAACGCTGGGTAGTCGGCGGTGTTTTTAAAGCGCAACGCTTTATAATCGAGCACTACTCGATTTTCGACGTTGATTGTTTGACGTTTAATCGAATTGAGCATGCCATACTCGCAACTCGAGCTAATCGGGTTTTACCGTGACGCTTTTTAAGCGCTAGTGCGAAAGGGGCCTTAATTTATCGTTTGCAGTACAATCATGTCATACCGAAACGCCTACAGCACGGAAGATGTAGGAGGGTGGTATCGAGGTCACTCGGACAGTTCAAATGCAATAGGAGCTTTGTCCTCTCATCGTAATAAATCTCTCAGTCTTATTTTTAAACGAACAGACCCGTCACCCACTCCACGAACACAATAAGCAATGTTAAGAAGAAATACATAAGTCAATTATATTTACTTATTAAATAATATGGTGACCCCCCTGAAGATTTAGAGATTTAAGTAGAAACAGTTACTTTTTCAGTGAGAATTTTTTATTAAAAAAACATATTTTTTTCATTTTTTATTTCATTGTTAGACTTTTACAGGGTTTTGCCTACCTATAGTTTTTTTTTATTGTATTATTAGATTAACTATGGTCTTATAAATAGACCGCTTTTCTCGATGTTCGCTCTAGGTTGCGTGGAAGTTATGTGGTAGGTACAAGATATTAGATAATATTATGTAGTAGATATACTGCCAGATGACAGTACTAACTCCCACAAGGGGTCAGGATCTACCCGAAGATCCTGGGTACGTCCATAGGACTTCTCTGCGATATCAAAAAAATATCCAAGGCGTAGTTATTCTAAAATGTTTATCTGAGGTTGAATACTCATAGGTGAACAGAACTACTTATAGTTCGCGTGCTCATTCGCCCACATCCCAATAGAAAAAAATGGTGAAGCGTAGATTAGATTAAAACTTATTGGGTTCCGTAATTACTTTAAAATTAGAATACTCGAACACTCAGTGTTAAAATATGACAACGAGAATATATCGGCTCAAAATATACCGGTGTTTAAAAGGCAACTCTTATTTTTTTAAAATATTAATGTGAATTTAGAGTTTTTGACCATAGTTTGCTACATAATTACTGATATAAAATTTATACAAAATAAAAAAATACAACTCAAATATGAGCTATATGAGGAAGCTATGGAACTAATATAGTTGATACCTTCAAGAAAAAAAAATCCAAAGATCGAATAATTACTGACGCATCAAATCAGGACTAGCCGATACATGAATATTGTCAAGTTGAATTACATCCGACCTTTCTAAATATCTTTTCCTCTATGATTATCAAATAAAAGGTTTTTCAATTGATCCAAGGGATCCTGAAATATACGCATATAATCCTGTACATAAAATAATGCCACAAAAACTGTACAGCAAATTGAGTTCAACGCTCCGTGTAAAGATAACTTCGCTCAAAAACAATATTTACAAAAGCTATTTCAGTCAATTGCGACTTTTGTACATCTTAATGTGTAAATAAACGTTTTTTTGTAGTACCAAGTTATTATAGTTAAATAGTTATTACGAGTTTGACTAACAGCTATTTTGGAGTTGTGGAATTTTACTATTTTAGTTGGAACTGACAAAAAGGTGTCAGACTTTAGCATGGATTGGATGAAGTATGGAACGTTAGGATGGGTGGATATCAAGGTTATTTCACCGACACGTATAGGTACGTATGGTAGACATTCTTAAAAAAATATATATAAAGGTATAATTAATATTCTTTTGTTGAATATTATTAATATAGCAAAATTTAAAACACGCCTAGATGGAATGAAAACTTTCTGAACATCTAAGGAGACCTTATTTCTAAAATGTAGGTCTCTTAACTCTTCCATTTACATTCAATAAAATATTCAAAATTCTTCAAAAGTGATCAAGTCATTATAATATGTATGTGTCAAAGAAATACTTCACTTTTTTTTCACTTTTTTTTTCATAATAAAACTTGGTATAATTTTCCGACCACTGGGTAGTAGCCATTGGGTATAGTCCCTTTAATATTTCTAGTTGATGTGAGTGGCCAGGCATCGGCTGTCTTGGCGTCATTGAAATAGACCTTTAAAATTACAAAGAAATAAATTTTGCGGACTTTATCGCGGGTTATTTTGTTTTATATAATATTATGTTCGACGTTTTGGATACTTTACACAAACCATTATAATGGGAGACGCTTGAGAACCGAAAGAAGACAATATTATGTAGACCTTAAAAATTTTCTTCATCAAAGTATCAGTCTTTTTTATTTAGACTTTAATCCAAGTTTTTAAGAATGTGTGTATGTTTGTTATTCTTTCACGTTTGTCATTTTAAAATAAATTTTAGTGAAACCTCGCAATAATATAGCTTACATATACGAAAAACACATAGGCTATAATTCATCTCCGTTATCCCACGTAAATCAAGTACGCGGAAAACCGCGGGGCGCTGCTACTGCAAAATATTCGCTCATAAAAAATCGACTTATTTAGAACTTTCAATGTTATTTATATTGAGTAAATGTCGATGGTAACATAATAAAGATAATATTTATGATAGCTAGGCCGGTCAGTTATCGATCTCACGAGAGAACTGGATACGGGTATGAAAACAAACACCGCAACAAATGGGGACGGATGCAATGTTAAAGCTCGACGTACTCTTAACACCGTTTTTCTTTGTAAGAAAATTTACACCATAAAGTCTATTAATGTCTGGTTTTTTGTTTGTTTGTTTTGTTTAATTATGGTATACCTATATAAACACTTATTTACGCATTTTAAAGTAATTTATTAAGTTTATACGTACCCGAATTTGGGAGACTTTAATACAACTATGGTCCTCCCGTTTGTTTTTTATAATGAGTAAAATTCGCGTAAGCGTTAGAACAATGTTTCCCTGGAAACAATTGTAAATCAATTTTGGAGTTGGGTTGAATAACGAGTGTTGAAATTATTTTTTCGTGTATCAAAAACAGTATTTTTATTTCTAAATCGTAAAGACCAGAGGACCCATACTTTATTGTTAACTTTTACCTGTTATTTGTAATTAACTTTCAAAAGTTTAACTTACCAAGTTTAACGTTTATAACTAGTTACAATTATCATTTAAAAATATTTTTTTTCTTTAAATAACAAAACTTAATTCCTTACAACTATTAATAGAAGCTTTTATATTTTCCTACTAATTTACGCCGACTTTCGCGTCGCATAGACTGAGCCCACACACACTGCACCCTTAGCAAACCGACAAAATAATAGTCCTGCCTGGTCTGGCCATTCTTGCGCCCCCCAGAGTCAACGCCCTGTGCCTTTGCACCTGTGGCACCGCCCTATTTACGGCTCTGCCTAATATTAGTATTATTATTAGCATTATTATCGTTGTTAGCATTAGGGCCTGTTTGACAATCTCCAGTTAAGTTCCCAATAGGCTATCGGCAACATATTTGACAGATAGAGTATGGAGTATCTGTCAAATATGTTGCCGATAGCCTATTGGGAACTTAACTGGAGATTGTGAAACAGGCCCTTATTATCATAGTGACTTCTAGTCTGCGCCTCCCTAAGTCCGGTACTTGGCCACGCGGCCTCTATACATCTACGCACTTGCCCGAGAAAAAGTGTAGAAAGAGCACCTACCGTGCGGAACGTCCAATCCTATTAGAGAAACGGCGCACAACCAAACTAGTTTTACTTTACAGTTACGAGACGAGGCGATTTGATTCTGCGACGATACTTTACGAAGGTCGCGGGAACTCGAGCGAGTACTGAATTCGTTCCAATAACAAGTAACCGATGAGAAAGTGCGCAAATGGCCGAAATCATTCGCATCAGCAAATGACAATTTTATATCATTCCTTAAACCCTAAAAGGAGATTTAGAATCTTCTGGATCTTCAATCATATACAAAGGAATCTATTGCAATAGTTTCTTCTGTATTAATTTTAACGTCATAGGATGATCCAACCAGATCACCCCATTTCCGATGACGCATAACGGTCACTAGGACCATTAGCATATATCCAACCGAAAAAAAAAATGTATTAAATTAAATGAACTCAGGTTTTCTATATTTTAACTGGACGACGACGACGAGCGGCAATGGTCCAGTGGTGGGTGGACTCGGCCTCTTAAGGGAGAGGTTCCGGGTTCGATCCTGACCCCCGTGTGTACCTTGAAATAGGTTTTTCTAGATTTCTAAGTGCACCCTAAACACGAGACCATCGTTTACTCACCGGTAAAGGAAAACATCGTGAGGAAACCTGCATGCCTGATGAGATTAAAAGTCTTTGAAGGTATGTGAAGTTCACCAACCCGCATTGGGCCAGCGCATCGGTGAACTATGACCCATTACCCTCCTCGCCTGATTTGGAGGAGGAGTCCCGTGCCCAGCAGTGGGACATATAGGGGTTGATAATTTACTTTCTTTTAAACTGGACAACAAACACCATCTCTGTAAAGTTATTAAAAGTAATACGACATTAGTATGTGGCGGTCCACCAGGGTAGCGAGAGGCACACAAACTTTCGATAATATGCTATCTAATCAAATGTCTTCCTCACAGTACCTACAGCCGTAATAGCCTACTAAAACGTGGAATCAAGATAAACGTCGAAAGTCAATTAATTACTACAAGCTGCAATCGCAGCCCGTTAAACTATAAAAATAATAACAAGCCTACAGCTACAGAATGTCGAACGTGCTGGATAGTTGTAGTTTGTAGGCATGCTGCATTGAAGCCAAATTGGGCCATGCAGCATGGGTATGCACCTCACGCTTACATGATAGAGGCGTAAAGTGACAGTCATGCTGTCGCGTTTCGTGGCGTTTATGAGTTATCGATGGCTTAGTGGAGCGTCAGAGATCATCACAAGGCTCTGTCTGCTCCTCTGTCCCCTTAAATATACATTAAAAAGTTGAAAAGACTCAAAATAAAAGGAAGCTTTCAAAGGTAATATTAATGTTAACTTCTCACAAACGTACTCAAGAAGCGTACTTGGCTAATTAATGAAACAATACTATGCAAAGAACGCTTCTATCTATGCGTTCCTGGTATTAATAATAGTCGGATTTTATATGGGTTTGCCAGACGCACAGTTGCGGATTTCATTAAAGTATTGTCTATGAATTGTTTTAAATGACCCTATGCGTTTAGGAGTACTGTCGTACCACATAGTATTGTTTGTGAATACGGGTGTAAATTTATCTATAAATTGGTTTGAATGACCCTATGCGTCCGTGAGTACTGTGACACCTCATAGAATTGTTGGTGAATACGGGTATAAGAGTTAAATTTTAACACTGTGAGAAGCGGACTATTTTGTACAGATCATAAACATTATTTTACCATTCACACGCTCAAATAAAAGCTTGTTAAAAGAATGTAAGAACGGTTTGCCATTTTAATGGGGGTTTCAGCGAAATACTCAAAGGCGAATAAACATTCCGGGGTGTCTTATAAGGTTACCCACTCCATGCACACTTGAGAATATTCCCAGGATTGATTTTGTATGTCATGCTTGGTGTCAAGTGATCCAAGGTGAACGCAAACTTAAAAATTTGTCCATGTGTCAGCATTTTATCAGAGTAGTTGCTGTCAGGTTGAAACGGCAGGCAGGTTATAAAGATGCATTTTAGCCATCGAGCATATAAACGTATAAAGTTGTTCTCATGTTGTTGTATGGTAAGAGTACCTTACTAATCTTACTAATATGTTTGATACTCTTTCACGTAAAAACTACTGAATGGATTTTAATAAAACTACGATGACATATTATTCCTACGGGAATGGGAAGTACGCGTGTGAGACCGCGGGGCGCTGCTAGTATAAAAATAAAATATTTATCCGAAACTGCTCAGTGATTTGTCACTGACGTAGTCACGTGTTTCAGTTTTTTACAATTCAGCCAATCAGCGACATCTGAGGGCACGTTCTATCGGCCAATCATCAATCAATGGCCATCAGTCGGCCAATCAGCATCGTCGCAACACAAATTTGGCAAAAAATGTTTTCATAAAAAAACAGAACATTCTGCTCTTTTTCGGCTATAATATGCGCGATGATTTTACCCTACTCGATGATCATGGATTCGAATCGAATAGAATAAGGTGTAGATGTTATAAGTACACATTTAGACAGATAAATTATCAATATACAAAATATCATATATTTTAATAAGTTTCGGTAAATATAAACAAATAACAAATGACCAGACTATATGCATTATGTAACAATTGAGACATCCACTCTTTTAGAAATAAGCATATTTAATATACGCGAAATGAACACGCATAAAATACGACGTCGTAAACAATACCGATAAAGCCTACGTAAGACTTCCAATTCGATTTGCATACACAGCACAACTGACTGTGCCTTTTTCTTTACTGTTAATTATAGTAAAACCATTTCGAATACATAAAATAATAACAGTTTTATCATAATATATATTAGAATCTATACTAGAATAATGTGAAGAGGAAAAGTTTATGAGTTTGTGAGGCTGTAGGGGTAATCTCAAGATCAACTGAACCAATTTCCAAAATTATTTTACCAATAGAAGGCTACGTTATTTGCGAGTGCCATAGGCTATAATTTATCCCCTTAATCCCACGGGAATGTAAAGTACGCTGGTGAAACTGCGGAGCGCTGTTAGTTTTATATAAACAGAGCACGTTCGGATGCTGAAGTCCGAAACGTCACGTTAATAATCATAATTTACCGCGATAATATCCGTTCATTATAATTCGACTGAGAACTCAAAAATGTTGTTACTCCGAGACATAACAATTGATGTCAATTTTTAAGGTTAAATCAGATGGCTAGAGCAGCAGAACTTTTTTAAGCAAATAGGTTGTAAGTTGTACTGGTAGTAAATTGTTACAGACGCTGACATCGAAAGCCCCCTTCGTCATTTCTGGTGCTAGCTTTTATGTTTGTTTAAAATATAATATTCATACAACCCCTAACTTATCCGCCTTTTTGGACTCGCAATAAGCATTTCATCTTGAGGTGTCTTCGTCTCTGTACAAATTTCACTTTTTCGCAAACTCAAATATAATAATACAAAATAGGCAGCCTCTTAAGGCATGCGCACGTAAAAATGATTCCTTCCAGCACCCCTAGACAAGTGGCAAACGCTCAATTCTATTCTTTTGCGTTTACTCGCTAACTCCATAGGGTTGCTGCAAAATTTTTGAAGAACGTTTATTGAGACACATAAAGTGTATGGTTTTGTTTGTAAAAACGTCTAAAAACGTATGCAATTCGTTCCCCATAGAAGAGTGGCATAAACGCTAAACGAATATAATAGAAAATAATACTTATTGTATGGGAATTACACTAGCTTACGACATTAAAAAAAAATTCAAGACATATTATAACAATAATATTTGTTTTAAACGAAGCACAGAGGTTGTTAAACGTTTTAACAAACTAAACCATATTCATTATGTATCTTAATAAATGTTCTTAAAAAATTTTGCAGCAACCCTATGGAGTTAGCGAGTAAACGCAAAAGAATAGAAGCAAGCGTTTGCCACCCGTCTAGAGGGGCAGACCACTCTAGGTTAAGTTTCCAGGATATAGGCTTCTGCTTAGCCTCGAAAAGATAAATTAAAATATATTTAGATATGAAGTTTAAAATTAAGGTAGAAGTAAAAAACTATTTTTCTGATTGGCAAATAGCACGGCCATTTTTTACGATCATCTTCGTTATCAAAATCCATAGCTTTCAACTAAATAATAGAATATCGCTATTTGTGTTAAGTCACAGCCACTTGCATTCTTTTAAGTATTATTGATTACTTATTTTATTATCTACTTGATTATGTGATAATCGTGTAACTTATGTTTGTAATGTTCCAAAATATAAACAAGCTAAAATGTTTTGACATAAGTTGATGATCAATTCGATGCGGTTCCGATCGAATCGATTTGATAAACTGACAACTTCATCGAGATAAGTACTTACAAATTTTACTTAGAGAATGTTAAACATTTTAACAGCGAAATACTTTTTGAGATCTAATAAGTGCTGATACTTATCTACGAACACACATGTGTTACTTATATTTACGTTTGTCACGTTTAATGAGATAAGGCTCTATAGGTAATGAGATTATAATTTTAAATTAAATAAAACTAAACTTACTGCTCTTTTCTTAAGTTAAACACCGCAAAATCCAGTATCCAATACGTAACATAGCACTATCTTCGATTCTCTTTTAATAAAAAAAAACAAAACCACTACTTATGTCACTTAATTTCACGCACACTTTCCATTAAACACGACACAAAAAAACACGGGTGATCATTATCGGTTTTTTATTAAGCAACAACCATCGATGTATCGAGTTTATAATCGATCGATTATTCGTAATGCGAATACGAGCGAAGTGCGCGCGCGGCCCGCGTGCAGTTGCCGCATGCCGACAGCTGACTGAATCATTTTGAATCGCAATTCGGAACAACACAACAATAATTACATGGTTCCAATTTTTCTAACAACCATCGACCGTTACTCTGATATATTAGCTTTAGTTATAGAGATACAAAGCTTCTGTTATGAAGTGGGAACACGGACGTAATCCATTATAAATTGTAGAGGATGCAAACAGATGTGATTTATGCACAGAACTGTGTCGAATTAACAATTACCACCTTCAGAACGTCAGCTCTCACCGTTATGGACCGTGGTGGATAGAATAACGATACTTTATGTTAAACTCATTATGTTGGACATCTAATATTATAGATTCATGTGGTAACATCCATCCATCACAACGTAATTGAATTTACCAATTTCATCAATGCGGCGCAAAAGGATTTTCTCATACTTACTAGTCACTCCACCCTCGAGGAATAATAAGCTAGAACTCTTACAATTTCCACTGTAGACGGGTCTAAGGAATTAGCCTGTTAATTAAATTTGCCTAAGTCTCTGACCTAACTTAATGAGTTGTATTTACTGCCTATTATATTGTTTAGAACTAGTTTATTATATTATATGATGTAATTAGGGCATGTAAGTGTGTACATAATCTTTAAATAGGTTTCTCTCCTTCCCTAGCTCTGTCTCGTCTACTAGATTATTACTAAAGCCACTAAAATAACTATAAGAAACTGATAGCAGGATTTGTACAGCTTTATAAAAAACTAGCTGTTACCCGCAGCTTCGCCCGCGTGAACTTAGGTTTACGGATTTATCATGTCTGATGATGATCATTTTGTATTTTAATAATTACTAAGTTTTTGTATTAAAATGAATATATGTCATCTTGAACATAAAGACATATATCCCTTCGCAGATTTACTGTAGGCATATTTAGGATATACATATAATACTATTATTATATATTCCACCATACGTTGATCATATTATTACGTCTACCAGAGTTGATACACTACGGCCTTAGACAGCAGACAACCGCCCGCGCCCGTTCGTATCACAGCAACACGATTTATTTTCTTCTGCATTATTTTGATTTTGCCATATCTCCTAAAGTATTCATTTAATTTGCATGATGTAAAGGGCAAAAATAATCTTCATAAAATGCACATGCTAATTAACTGATTTAAAATGATAAGGATTCATACCGTATTTGTGTAAATAACTTTCAAATTATCACGTTATAATTGCCCATTTTTTTAAAGTATTAAATGGATATAGTATGAAATCCCTAAGAGATAGACATATGCCATCGCGGACTTTTTTGTAGACCTATTTAAGATACACAATTCCACCATACATTATTTTGTTATATCTCAAAGGGTTTAGGCAGCGTTTTCGTTGAAAACTCCCAAGCGGCCTATTTTTTCCCGACACCTTCAATAATTATTGTTATATCTTAGCCAATGTATATAAAAACTTAATAAATTATATACATAAACCTTCCTCTTGAATTGTCCTATCTATTAAAAAAAACCGCATCAAAATCCGTTGCATAGTTTTAAAGATTTAAGCGTACAAAGGGATATAGGGACAGAAAAAGCGACTTTGTTTTATAATATGTAGTGATAAGTAGCTTGTTACCTGTTATGTAGTAGGACCGACTAATTAGTTTGACAAGGTTGTATATCCCGCTGTAAGCCGCTTTTGTATTTACACTAGAAACAGTCTTTCTGAAGCCTTATAGTGTACCACTTTTCATTCCTGTTTAGAAATGTAGGTTTTATGGAGGGTATATAATATACTAGCTGTTGCCTTCAGCTTCGTCCGCGTTCAATTACATTTACAGCCGTATCAGGAGTGATGATGATTATTCTTATAGCCTATGTCACTCGAGTGATAACGTAGCATTCTAATGGTAAAATAGTTTTTTTTTTGAGTTAAATCGTAACAAATAAGAAAATCCTTTTTTATAATTTTATTATGAAAGTACATAATATATTATGTACTTGTATGGGCAATGATGATCCTGTGTGTATGGATTCAGCCTCTTTCGTAAGAGGGTCTAGGTTTTATCCTTAGTCTGTTGGATGTTTTTTTCTAAATTTCTAAATGCACCTCAAATACAAGACCATCGCTTGCTCATCGGTAAAGGAAAACATCGTAAGGAAACCTGCATATCTGAAGAGATTAAGTCTTTGAAGGTGTGTGAAGTTCATCAACCCGCTTTGGGCCAGCGCCTCGGTGAACTATGGCCCGATACCTTCCTCGGCTGATTTCGAGGAGACCGTGCCCAGCAGTGGGATAGGTATATTTAATATTATATGGGTTGCTACTTTTTTTAAGACAACAAGAAAATAAAATATTAAGCCTAAAACTATTTTAGTGTCACTAAAAGGGAAAATGTTTTTTTTTATTCGGAAACCATTTAAAAAATAAATTAACATAAGAATAATTATTTAATTATTATTAAATATAAAGGTACATACATGGCTACAATAAATCTAGTAGCTATAGCCGGACCATAAATATTAAATACATAAACCTTGCATAGATGCCGCCACTGTGCCTTTTATATGGTAACAATATTATAGTGTATTCCATACAAAAATTAATGTAAGAAAATCCGCAATATGGCGGGGGTTTTCATATTTCTGGTCAGTCTATACACGGTATAGTCAGTCTCTTATAAACAGAATATGCAAGGAATTATATGATAGATATAGGTCTTCTTGTCTGAAGTCTGTAGTGGAGGTAAGCACTAAGCGCACATCACTATACTATTATTAATTATATGTAAATTAAATGCGTTGGATGCGAGTAGCAAGGGATCGGTCTTCTTGGCGTTCATTGAGGGAGGCCTATGTTCAGCAGTGGACGGATAAAGGCTGATGATGATGATGATGAAGAAATTAAAATTAAAATTAACCACTTAGATAACATGTGTTTAGACACAAAAGACTTAAGAATAAGTCGTGCTACTGCGGTTAGTTTTGGAATAGATCGTATTCGATTATAAGAAAGATATTAAATTATAATATAATTTTTAAAATTTAATATCTTTTTCAAAATAGATTTCCGCAAAATAACGCCTGATTCTATTAACTATCGTATTCGATTACACGATACTACTCGAGTAAAAGCAGAAAAATTACGGCACTTCCTTTAATATCACGAATACGATCCAATAGCTTAGAAAAAAAGATAAAACGATTTACAATGAGATTACAGTAACGATTTCTGACGAAAGTGGTACAGGTAGTTAAACTCAACTTTGCGCGTAGCACTTTGTGTGCGTAGAACTTCATGACAAACGCCAAGCACTTCTGTGTAACATAATTACTAAAGGTGTACTAGGGGCGATCAAAAAGTAATGATAAACAGGTATTTTTAAAGAAGATAAAAATCCAAAAAAAATGTTTTTTACTTCCTCAGTCCCTCATGACTTCCCAGCTAAAAAATTGTATAAATAGGACGTCATTTGCAGGAGCTACATTCATTTGAATACCAGCAGTCGGAGCGACAACACGAAACGGAGAAACACGAAGTGAGATGCGTCATCAAGTACCTCTGTTTGAAAAAAATGTCTACCAAAGAGATACACGCTGATTTGGTGGAGACATTAGGGGACTCTGCTCCTCCATATTCTACGGTGGCACGGTGGTGCAAAGAGTTTAAGCTGGGTAGAAGGACCACAGAAGATGAACATCGCGAGGGACGCCCAACCTCGTCCCTCACTGAGGAAAACGTGAAAAAAGTCGAAGAAATCGTATTAGCAGACCGAAGAGTAACCGTCAGACATTTAGCTGAGGTCACAGGGATCTCATATGGCAGCATTCAAAGCATTTTGACCAGCAAAATGAATATGAAAAAGGTCTCCGCTCGTTGGGTACCGCGAATGTTAACGGACGAACAAAAGCAAAAGCGAGTTGACATTTCAAGAGCCAATCTTGCAAAGTTCCAGGCTGACAAAGAAAATTTTTTGTCTCGTTTTGTGACCATGGACGAAACATGGATTCATCATTTTGATCCTGAGACCAAACAACAATCGATGACTTGGAAAAGGCCATCCTCACCGACGCCGAAGAAGTTCAGAGTTTCAAGCTCGGCGGGCAAGGTTATGGCGTCCGTTTTCTGGGATGCTGAGGGAATCATAATGGTTGATTACCTGGAAAAGGGAGCTACTATAACGGGCTCCTACTACGCTGATCAAATAAGACGACTACGAGAAGCCATAAAGGAAAAAAGACGCGGCAAACTCCGAGCGAAAGTCCTGTTTCATCAGGACAACGCTCCTGCACACAAAGCCGAAGTTGCGATGGCTGCCATTCGAGAAGTGGGCTTCGAACTGGTCGAACACCCGCCCTATTCTCCAGATTTAGCCCCCAGCGACTTTCATTTGTTTCCTCGGCTCAAGGAACACCTCAGGGGCAAGAAATTTGACGATGATAGCGAGGTGATGGCTGCTGTAGAGGCATTTTGGGAGAGCTCTGATAAAGATTTTTTTTAAAGGGTATTTTAGGTTTAGAGAAACGTTGGACTAAATGTATCGACTTGTTAGGAGACTACGTAGAAAAATAAATTAAATTTAAATTAGAATCGTTGTTTTATTATATTCATTATCATTACTTTTTGATCGCCCCTCGTAGTTACAAGCGCACGCGCACATAGCACCGCGCGCAAAGTTAATATACAAAATATAGACATTACTTCTATCTCCATGTTATTAGGCAGTAAACAAAATTATTTTATTTATTTATTTAATACACAAATAAACAAAGACACATAGAAATGATATAATATGGTTAAAAAAGTACAAAAGGGCGGCCTTATCGCTCATGAGCGATTCCTGCCAGGCAACCATTGGGGAGAGGAAAAAAATATTAATTGCAAAAATCAAGGGGTAACAGTGTACATACATTGAAAAAAGTAGAATTAATAAATATATAAATATATATACATAAATACATACATATACTTACTTACTTACCACATAATATTTTTAATAAATCATGTTTAAAAAGTTGAATATTTTTATAGGGTCCTAATTAGTATTATTACAAATCTTGTTTTTAATAGTTTTAATAATGAAAGTTACCAAGTTATACATTTTTATATTACCTATGATATTACCTACATTTGCTCACGTTTGACAGTAGTAGTTTAAATAGTTTTACGTTTATTATTCTTAAAAATAGTAATACAAATGTTATAGATATTATAATGGGCATTTTAGGCAATATCAGTATTTTAATAAAGATAGTATTACGTAATACTATAAACAATGATCGTTTTAGAAGTAAAGTATCCGAATTCCGAAACTTAGGCTATGTTTAAAACAGAGCCGTAAAAAGCCTTTTTTGCACCCTGTGCGAGCTTCTATAACTACGACCTTAGCAAACCGAAAAAAATAATAGTCCTGCCTGATCTGGCCATTCTTGCGCTCCCAGTGATAACTTCCGCGATAATGTCAAGTTGTGCCTAACACTACAATGAGGGAAAGGGAAGGAAACACTAAAATTCGCGGAAATATTACAAGACATTTTATAAGATGTTCTGTATAATATAATGTCATTAACCGGGTGATGATAACATGAACATACCGATTAGACAAATATTTTTCAAATTAGGCAACAAAATACACGGAAGATCAATAATTTGTCATATGTGTCACAAACGATAAAAGTAGGTACCTATGTAAACGGTTACCTAATATCATAGCGGGGTGTCTCAATATATTTAAAAACCGGCCAAGTACGAGTCGGATTCGCGCTCGAAGGGTTCCGTACCAGAAAAAACCTGTTTAAAAAAAATATCATTATTGTATGGGAATCCTTAAATATTATTTTTATTTTATTTTTAGTATTTGTTATTATTGTGGCAATAAAAATACAACATCTGTGAAAATTTTAACCTCCTTCCTATTACAATTCATGAGATACAGCAAAAAACGCCAACAACTCCTCTCTGGTATTTTATTAGTTGCTGTTGTAGCTACTTCTTCTTGTAGATAGTTCTTGAGATCTAGCTCTGCGAGTGGTGGTAGCCAGCCTGGTGACCCGTTTTTACTCTTTAGGTACGGAACCTTAAAAACGACTTACTTATAGTAGCGAAGTCAAATAAATTATTGTATATTTAAAAGTTAAAAATCACCCCCTCCACTCTAAAAAAAACACATGGTTCCAAAAAAAAACATTCTTATTCTAATAACAAGTATTTGTAAATTTTTGTATTCCAGTAATGTCCAGCGAATTACGATATAGCAATAGTTGTTGACAAATTGCTGCCTTAAAATCGAAATTTTCATTTTTTTTTGTTTACAATTTCGATACAGAACCCATTTCACGCTTCACTTAACATAGACTTCAACCAATTGTGTCCAACAGTTGTCCAAAAATGTTCCTTACATAACAATATCAGAGTAACTTTAAAAAAACACTTTCAAATTAATAGATTTCACCATCTACCACGAAACAATATTTCACGTCTGAATAGCACATTTATATGCAAATCAGTGTTTTACTAATACCATCGGCCGTGTTTATGGAAATTATCATAGATACTCTCGAACGAGACGCGCAAGTTAGATTACTGACATAATAATTAATCAACAACTTGATATATTATTTTCGCCGGTTATTCATATTTATAAACTTACTTTTTTTGTTGGACGCCCGTCCTTCCTTTGGCAAATTTAGGTTTTTCTTTTGTTTTATAAATTTTCTAGATGTAAAATTGTATCTCGTAGTTTGACCAGCATCGTCAAAAGCATTTATATCATTATTGTTGGTTGTTATGTATATGTATGGTTGTTGGTCATCATTATTGTTGCCAAATCACTCTCTATATTCAGCTATCTGCCAGTGAAAGTTCCTCAAAATCAGTTAAGCCTTTTCAGGAATTAGCCGGAACAAAAAATTTGAAATAGAAAGACCGACCAAAATTAAAAAAAATATCTTTTGGTGTAACATGATGAAGTTAGCATAATGTGATTATTGATAATATTTATTTATTTAATAATAATAATAATAATTATTATTATTATTATCTTATAATAATTGTTATTACCTTTATAATAAATATATTTATTATTATCCTTGTGATCGGTGATCCTGTGATCAAGAAGTTGATATAATATTCAGAAAATTAAATTTCTTTACAAGCTCTATCTGTTTTTTTTTTCAATCGAAACCTTACTTCGAATTCTTTTAAACTACTTATATAATATAATTCGTTTGAAACTGAATTATTTATAGTTTTCTTCATCGAGTGAGAGAGCTTTATCACCACCATCCAGTATTCGTATATGTTATGGGACTGGGATATGGTCTTCGTAGTTTTAGTAACTAAAATGGTGGTTGGGTTAATTTATTTATAATTGCTCCCCAGACAAAGCGAGTCGCCAAACGGAAGGAGATCACAGCACATTAGAACCTTTTTCCTTTTTTCCTCGATCCACCATCAAAATCGAATGCATTTACTGCCATATAGGCACCTATATAATCGACGCATTGACCTATTTTTTTTTCGGAATGACCTATGCTGATAGCCTTAAGGCCTTAATGATTCATGGGTTTGTTAGATGAGCAGGTGGCTCATCTATTTGACCTATTATTTATTTTATCATATTTGAACAAGAAATCGACTGTCAGCAAAAAATCAATCTTTGAGAAGCATTAGTATCTATTTTTAGCTATTATCATATAGAAGTAAATAATGGCAGTGTTATTATAGAGCTCAAAAAAATTCTATTTAATCAAGTAGACCTTAAAAATTGTATTTTATTTAATTGTTTGAAACTATATATAATTTTGTGATGATGTATATAGTAGATAATTAATACACCTCACATTCACACTTGCTTATGTTTACGCGAATGTCACTCTTTATAATGAAGCTACTTTTACGCGGTTTATTAAGTTCCTTAAATGCCCGAAATTTCGGGTGCATGACAACAACCATTGTCAAGGGGGTTCTCCTGCTACCATTAGCTGTAAAATCCAATAAACTGCGATAAAATCAGTAAAAAAAAGCTGCTGTAAATTCTAATAAAACGCGATAAAATTTGTAAAGGTTTTTTTCATTATAATCTCGACCACGTCCACGGTCCACGGACCACTGGCTCAGTCAGACACGTGACACGTTGTTCGGACGTCCTAGAACAGCGAGGCTGTCAGCTGATACTTCCTACTCTAAGTCCGCCGTGCGTATCTTCCGTGACCATGCTCAATAATAATAATAAGATCAAATCAATGAAATACTAATAAATATAATTATAACTTATTTAAAGAAATTGGTTTTTATGCGAATGAAACCGCGGGACATAACTAGTGTGTATACCTTTTGTGTGCTCGTGAAATAAAGAGAGGACATTTTATAATATGATTCAAGTACCAAAAGTTATTAGTTACATAGTTCAAAAATATATTTATATATCTGTGATTCAAAAGTTGTCTTTAATATTTTTTACATAAGTACCTAAATAAATTAACATTAATATCTGCCTCCAACATGTTATTTACTACAATGATATCTAAGTATTGCAAAAAATATAGGTAAATCCCCTGAATGGAAAAATTTTGAGCAATTAAAACTATATAAGAATGTGGCGGCATTAATCTGGAATACGCCCGACTGGCGACTAAAAAACAATGTCGATAGATAGTTATCTTAGTAAAAGACTATTTGATGTAAAATATTTTTTTATGTTCGACATCTATTGGCTGGCATCAGCTGCCGTCAGGTGATGCCTAAAGATGTTATAGATTTTCCTTTAAAAAACGTTTCCATTCCTTTTTTTTTTTTTTTTGAAGTATTAATATTTAACAATAAATGCTTTTGTAGAAGAACTAGGTAAGCTCAAATGTAGTTTTTATTAACTCAGAATTATCTTTTTATAAGTCTTTAAATTAACTCAGTTACACAGTTCTTTTACTCAAAGTATAAAATTTAAAATACTACATTAATTGTTGACAGTATTAAATCTCGATTTGTAAACTTATGTTTTATATTAATTAGATTAATACATAGTTACCATCTAGTTATGTTTTACTATGAATAATAATACTTTTAACATTTAAAATGACGTAATAATACTTATGAAAATGTTAACTTTGCATATAAGATAGGTTACATTTCAGATTTAGACTGCTAAGAATTTGTCCATAAACATATTTGACTGTTTGGGTTAAAACAAACATTAATAAATTATACATTTTACAATACAAGTATCAAAACCCATTAAATTGGGTATAAGAAATAAAAATATAACTTAATAAGTAACTTTTATTACCTCAATTGATGACAGGGCAACCTTCAAATTATTTTAACATTACGCCTTACCTCTTCCAATGTATATTGGTTAGTAGATTTAAAATAAAATAAGACATAAATTAGGACTAAAATTAGTAAATGGACCATTTATATTAATCATTATAAAAATATTACAGTAATGTCATATATTATCTTCTCAAGATTCATATACATGTAATATACACATCTCAACCATGCTTACTATAAAACCTCTTATTACTAACAATACATGTTATTAACTAAAGACAAAAGGATATCACAGATTTTTGAGATGCAAATTATTTTATGGAGCAAAATGCTGAAACTATAAAATACTGTTTCAAAATCATATTTTTTTTAATAAACAATTCTGATTTAAAATACAATTATTTTAAAATGTTTTGTTACATAATGTGTAATTTAAAAAATAAAAGTTGATAAATTATTATTTTTCAACATTATAAAGTATTATAAGCATCATTATAGTTACTGTTTACTATATTCATACATTTATTTATGAGTGAAGTATAAATTTAATTTGATTGTGCTCAAGGTTATGAACAGAATGTAAACAATTTTGCGGTCTAAAGTCAGCATGAATTTCTATTGCTTGTGCTATAACAATAGTATTATGCTGTATTTTGTGGTTTAAAATGAGCAAGAATTATTATGTTCATTGCAGCTGCTGTTGTTAATAAAATACTTAATTTATAAGTTATATTATTGTATTAGTTTCAATATGAAAATCAATATAATTTAGATCTCTAAGAGATATAAGGCATATACATAATATTATGTACACTATTTTATACTACATCTAATTTATATTCATACCTAGAACGCCATATTCAATCATACTTCCACCTATATTGATGAGTCCATTTGCCCTATTACATATATCATCTTTTTCATTGCATTCATTGAAATTACCTTTACAACTAGTATTGCTTACAGTTTCGTCTATACACTCTAGTAAATGTTCGAAAAAGTTAGGAAAATCGCTGTAACTAGGAAAGACATTAATATCAATGACAGCATGATTACCTGTTACATTATCTATGACCACATCAAATCCGAGCAAGGTCAAACCAATTCTTTTCCTTAGAATTTGAATAATAGTTTTAATTTTTTCTTCATTGATACTCATGTTTGTATCTGCCATATCTTGAGGGTCGAGAATGGATAGTGTTGAATGGCTGTCGGCTTTACAAACTTCTCCAGTACTATAAAATATTGGGTCTAAATCATCTGATGCATATAAATTTTTTAGGCTTGGCCTTTCAAGAATGTTATATCTGAAAAGAAAAAAACTTTTGAATTTATTTCTCGTCTGGTAAGCTGCTTATACCAGGATAGTATGTCTAAGAAACCAGAGCCTAAAAACTTAACATCATATTGTAAAATACAGTTCTAAATAAGTTCTAATTTAATACAAAATACCAACCTATTCCCAACTAAAAAAACTTTGTGTAGAATGGCATTATGATTCACAAAGCTTTGCACAACACATGGTGCTTTACATACACTCAATCCTTTTTTGTTGAATATAACAATCATTTCATGTGCCAACTTGGAGCCGTGAGCTACCGAAGGCTTACAGATTACAGGGAATGTTACTCCATGTTGTTTCATTATTTCATAATTTTGTTTTGTGTTATTAGTTTTAAATTCAGCAAATGCAGGGGTGAAGATACCAATATTTCTTAGAGATGTTTCTTCTTTAAGTATATTATAATAATTAAATCTGTAAACAAAAGAATATTCAAATTTTATAACATCATAAAATACATTGATAAAATACTGGGATTTCTCGTTTACCTTGAATAGATCTCATTATGTAAAAAATTCTAGGGAACCTATTATGCAAATAATGATATTATAAATAAATAGTAATGATTTATGTGTTTTTTTCAATTCATTATCATCACACAATGTCTATCAGGCATGTCTATTTTTGTTGACATTTCTAATCAATGAAAATTTCTGTTTTATGATCATTTAATTAATATTAATATAATTTAGTGGGGAATTACTTTCTTGTATTGCCATCAATGGATTATATTACCTGTTTAAAAGAATCCTCACATTATCTAATGGATCAATAACTGTTAGGTTTGGATGGTTAGACAAATATTGTTCAACTCCGCTGACAATTATTGATGCCTGGAAAAATATAATTGATATTGCATTACATATATAATATAAAATTACATTTAAAAAAATGAGTTAGGATTACAATGCAAATTAATTCAGAGTTTTTATTACATGATATATATTACATTTTACTGTTCTGAGTCATCTAATGGAAATATAATGCCATGTGTAAATTATTGTGAAATATTCATTACTATATGTTCTTCACTAATAATGTAATGTCACTGAACTCCTACTGAACGGCTGGACCGATTTTGATGAAATTGATTTGAGAATAGTTTAGATGCACAATATGGTCAATTACAGTATGATCTATTCAGGACAATGTCTTTTTGATCCGCTTAGTATATTATAAAAATCATCAAATTTTAAAGAGCTTTGGTGGCAAATATAAAATTCTAATTAAGTCCAACATATAATGTTTGTTGAACCACTTAAATTTACCAGTAAATTTATACTGTTAGATTTACTTCTTTTGGGAAGTTGTGATACCTATCTCGTAATGAACAGAGACCAGTTTTTGTGTATACCTTTAGATCTCCTTGATCGGCTGCGGCTAAAACATCAGTCAGCTTGTGTAAGAATACATCAATGCGTCCCTGCTCTTCGATTGGTCTTTCAATATCCAACTGAAATTAAATAATCATGTATTAAATAAGCCAATCAGGAAATAATACTTAATATAGTTAACACTAAACTGAAAAAACTTTGTGTGACATGAAATTACTTATTATTATTCAATAAATTTATAGATAAATCTTTTATTAGTGATATAAAATAAAAGTGCATAAATTTATAATGAAATTAAAGATTTTAAGAAACTTATATGTAGTTAGAATAGTATTGTTTATATTATATTCACATGATCTGTTTTATTTAAATATATATATTTCTTTTAATTAATAATAAGCAGATAAAAAAGCTATATAATATTATTTATTATTTCATAAAAAAATCCTCAATATACCTTAATTAGGTTGTATCCATGAGAATTGCAGGAATTATTCAACTCTTTCCAATTAAGTTTCTGGCTTTTCTTTTCCGATATCCAGATACCAATATTTTTAGAATAGATGTGACTATCGTTCATCTTGTCTTCCGTAAACCGTACACTACCTTACACACTGACTTGTTAAATGACTCACTGCGAAGTTTTTAGAAACATGCGTCTTTCAAGCAGTCAAGCCTACCTTAATTATACAGAATTACTTGTTGCTATAAGTTTGAACTTTACAAAACTGGTTCTTATGTAATAAAATTAGTATTATAAAATATAATTTTCCGGTTTTAGCTCAATGATACATAAATACACAGTGGAAAACATTATTTATGATGGAAAAATATACTTGTGATATTTTTACTAAAGCAACGCAAGCTATGCGCTACGTATTGTTTATTGAATGCATTAAGCGATATTTAACTAATAACTTTCATCAATTTTTAAATCATTTTGTAAATTGATTAATAGTACCTATGCGAAGTTTTTTTTGTAAGTTTTAACTTCAACGTATTATTTTGTCGTATGCTTGTTGACATTTACGATTTGTGACACTGAGTACTGACGACTGATCGTTATTATTTTTTGTTAATTTTGTTCCTGTTGAGGCTAAGACCAGAGACCATACTTCCTTGTCTGTCGTATATAGTAGTCTGTAACATGGAGAACTGGCGGGAAATGCCAAAGTGCACAGTTTCGCTCTTCACGTACCCATCATTCATCTATCATTTCCAACTCCAACCATCCAGAACAGTTTACCAACCAATCACTTTATATATGGATTTAATTTCTAAAAGAAACACTACATATAGGAAACCGCCAGAACAGTCACATAAACGTGTGGATACGCTATAAAGCTTCAAGCTGGAACCACACGCTTGCCAAACCTCGGCAAGCCCTCAAAAATTCAAACGTGTGGATACAGAGTTTGTCTTGGCTTGCGGAGGTTTGCAAGGGTTTGTGGCCGAGCCGACGAGTGTCGGTATTGTGCACAAGCCAAAGGGAACAAAAGAGAATTTGCCACAAGTGCTTGCGATGCGTCCATATGCTTGTGATTTGTGGAGGTTTGGAGCTTGCGGCAAGTCACAAACGTGTGGATCCGGTATTAAGTTGGAATGTCAAGTGGCATCCGCACGCCTGGCAGGCCTCGGCAAACCCTCACAAATTCAAACGTATGGATACAGAGTTTGTCTTAGCTTTTTACAAGGGTTTGTGGCCGATTTGACGAGTGTCAGAATTGTGAAACCAACATGGATGTAGTATAATAACAGGATGGCTTACTCTGAAAAAATGTATTTACGAAAGTGAACCCTAACTCAACGCATTAAGTATTATATTCTAATGGGCATTACACAGATGCTGATCCGAGCCGAGCGGGATAGCAATATGTTAGAAGTGTGTCTCGTTCTTTTATCTTGCCAGCTTAAAAATGTATTTTATTAAAAATTTGGGCTGATCAAAAATTTCATCGAAAAAAAATGTCTTTTTAATATTATTTTGACAATTGTATGTCAAGAAATTGTAATTGAATTTATTTATTTAAATATATTTCCAATTCAAAAAGAAAACATAAATTATTATTTTGCTTATTTCTTTTATTTCTTATGGTTGCCCAGTTAAGTGTCATCTTGACATTTTGTATTGTAATGGTTGCTATGGTTACTTAAATAACGGACTTTGCTTTTGAGTTGAGTGGCTTATACAAGTGCTTTAACTCGGTTGTGACTTTTTTTTCTTTTAATTTTAGTTAAATTGCCTATCTGTGTTTTTGTCTTGGTGAAGGTATTGTGTATTGTATTAGCGTAAGTATTCTGTAAGTTTTATTTAGAATAATGGACAACGAACCTCCAGATCCTGGTGGAGGTTATGTTTCCCCAGTAACATTAACATCTACATCCAATATGGAGGTGGATGCAGAAAAAAGACGTAAACGCCCAAATCCAGACACCTCAACACCAAACCCTAAAAAAACAGTAACCAATCCACAAAATGTTTCTCCTTCCATTCAACTGACATTCACAAATCCTGAATTTGATAATGAAAAAAATAAATACTCTTCAGAGGATGTTGGTCCCTTTATTGTTCACATTTCAAAGGAAGAACAAGAACCCAACTCCGGAGTAGTGTTAAGACCAATACAGTTTGGACAATTTCTATTTAAGAACAATATTCATAATATCATGCTGGATGGTATTAAGCGTGTAGGTAGGAACAAATTATCAGTTCAGTTTAAGACAGCGTCGGATGCGAACTCTTTTCTGGAGCTATCGATCTTATCATCAGGTGGCTATATAACATCCATCCCGACATACAATGTATCACGTATGGGTGTAGTTCGCTCTATCCCCACTGAGTGGTCAATGGAAGATGTTGTGTCTCAGCTAGTTGTTCCTGAAGGTTATGGTAAGGTTGTTCGAGCCCGGAGGCTGAGCAGGAAGACATTTAATGATAATGTACCTGTTTGGGTCCCTACACAATCTATTGTTGTAACATTCTCCGGACAAAGGCTCCCTAAACATGTATATTTGTTCTTTAACTCTCTTCCTGTCGAATCTTATGTTCTCCCCACTATTCAGTGTAATCATTGCTGCCGGTTTGGTCACATCAAATCGCAGTGTAGATCAAAACCTAGATGCTTCAAATGTGGACAAATGCATGATGGGGAAACCTGTACTCAATCTCCAGCATGTTTATTCTGCTCAGGTAGTCACCCAGCAAATGACCCCTCATGCCCAGAACACTCTAGACAGAAATCGATTAAATTGGTGATGTCACAAGAATCAATTTCCTATGTGGAGGCATCTGCCAGATTCCCCCAAGTTAGGAAGTCATTTGCTGATGCTACCAGACCTTCATCTATTTCTTCTCTTTCCCCTACTTCAAATAGACATGACAGACCCACTCCCACTACTATATCTTATCGCAAAACTACTTTCACTCCACGTCGCCCAATCTCTCCTCCACGCCCAGGTTATGACAGACAAGCTCACTATGACATTATTCAAACTCCTCAGTCTAGTTTACAAAATGGTTGCGCATATCCCAACAGTATACCGTCAAATACCAACAATATCTCCTCAAACGATAATCTCATAGAACAATTACTGTCTATAGTCATTAACTTAGTCTCCCGGTTTAGTGACACCGGCCTACCGAACAACCTCATGAACACACTATCTAACTTAATAACCATAGCTCAAAAAAATGGCTCACAACGTGATACAATGGAACTGTCGTAGCGTTAGAAATAAAAAACAAGAATTCATTTATTTTGCCAATTATTACAAACCAATTGTCTTTGCCGTCCAGGAGACCTGGTTAAGGCCTGGATCTCATTTTGGGGTCCGGGGTTACTCATGTTTCAGGGACGATAGAGATGATGGTAAGGGTGGTGTTGCCATTTTAGTTTCCGGTAATACCACTTATTCTTATATTTCTCTTCCTTCTCATAGCGTAGGACTAAACATAGTTGCTGTTCGCGCTATGAACATATCTTTTCTCTCAGTATATATTTCTGATCCAAATGTTACTATCCTCTCTGAACTTGAGACTATTATTTCCTCTGTTCCTCCTCCTATTTTTATTTTAGGTGATTTTAATATTCACCACACTAGCTGGGGTTCATACTACTGTGACCAAATTTCTTCCTCCTTTCTTGATTTTATAGATAATTCGAATTTGGTGATCCTTAATGATGGGTCTCCCACTCGCAGAGTTTCCCCATTCCAGAATCCTAAGAGTGCAGTAGATTTATCTATATGCTCTCCATCCTTGTCTTCTCATCTTACTTGGGGTACCCTCCAAAATACATTCGGAAGTGATCACTTTCCCATTATTTCCTCCATTTCTCTGTCACCAATACCTACTTCCTTACCCAGTCCTTCCAGATTAAAATATAAATTATCTAAGGCAGATTGGTCACACTTTTATTTAACTACTGATTTCGAAATTCAAAATTTTCCCCTTATAAATATTTATAATGTACACTCTCTTTATAATGATTTTAAAAATTGTCTACTCAGGAGTGCTGACTTGTGTATTCCTCAAAATGTTAGGAGTACAAGGATTTCTTCCCCGCCCTGGTGGGATAGTGAATGCTCAAATGCATGCAAGAGTAGAAAAGAGGCGGAACGGTCATATTCAGCTTCTATGACTCTTGAGAATTTTTTGAAATATAAAAATGTAGCTGCTGCAACTACCAGACTATTTTTAGAAAAGAAAAAACTTAGTTGGAGAAATTTTTGCGAACATCTATCTCCATCCTCCCCTTCCTCTTTAGTATGGAGAAATATAAGAAAATTCTGTGGATCATTCGTATCTAACGACCCTATATCGAACGACCCTTCACTGTGGCTAAACTCCTTCGCGCAAAGACTGGCTCCGCCCTATGTTCCATCCTTAGAAGAATCTGATCCTTTACCCTCTGTATCTCTCCCTTCTTCAGATGATTTTGATTCCCCTTTTTCTTGGGAGGAGTTTCAGTTAGTTCTGGATTCTCTTGAGGACTCCACCCCTGGTACTGATGGCATTCCATATTCTTTTTATGTTAAAAGTGGTCCGTCTACTAAAAAACTGTGCTTAGATGTTATCAATGCTATTTATTTGACTGGGATTCCCCCAGAGGAATGGAAAACCCAAGTAATTTTGCCGATTCTTAAGCCGGGGAAACTTTCTTCCGATCCCTGTGGTTATCGCCCTATTGCTCTTTCTTCTACGCTAGCTAAGATTTTAGAACATCTCATTAAAAATAGACTAGAATGGCTAATGGAGAGCAGAGGTATTCTTTCAAGGAGCCAATTTGGGTTCCGCAAAGGTCTGGGAACAATGGATAGTCTCGCGACCTTAGTTACGGATATCCAGATTGCCTTCTCTAGACGTGAGACTCTCATTGGTTTATTCTTAGACATTTCTTCCGCGTATGATAACGTACTACTTCCGATACTCAGGCAAAAAATGCTCAATCTGAGTATTCCAGTGAGGATAGTAAATTACATTTTCAATTATCTTTCTTGTCGATCTGTCGTTATTTCTACGCGTAATTTGGAACTACCACCTAGACTAATATGGAGAGGACTCCCTCAAGGCTCTGTCCTTAGCCCTCTTCTGTATAGTATTTACACACACGACTTAGATCTCTCTGTAATTAGTTTTTGCAATATTCTTCAATACGCGGATGATCTGGCTATTTATATTTCTTCTGAGAGTCTCTCGCAATCCGTTGTCCGAATCAATAGTGCCATATCTTATTTAAGTGATTGGCTTGATAACCATGGCATGTCGATTTCTATTGAGAAAAGTAGTGTTGTGGTTTTTTCTCGTTGCAGAACTACCCCTCAGGTGCATATTACTTTTAACAACCAAATTTTCCCTGTTGGGGATTGTGTAAAGTTCTTGGGCGTGGTTCTAGATTCACGTATGACAGGATTAGCCCATTTTAATACAAAAGTTAAAAAATGTGAAAAAAACATCAATGTCATGCGTTCGCTCTCTGGCGTCTGGTGGGGTTCTCATCCATACACCCAAAAACTTGTGTATAACGCACTTGTTCGCAGCCACTTAGACTATGGATCGTTTTTACTTCAAAACAGTAATAAAACTAGTCTAAAGCTATTTGATAAGATCCAGTCAAGGTCGCTACGAATAATTCTTGGTGCCATGAAATCCTCTCCAATTAATGCTCTTCAGATTGAATGTGGAGATCCTCCTCTTCACATTCGTAGACAATATCTTTCCGACCGTTTTCTTTTCAAAGCCTATCAGTATTCTTCTCATCCTCTTATTCCAAGATTACTCATTCTATCTCAACTCACTTCTTCTTCTAATTTCTGGAGGCACAAGGAACTACCATGTCTGATTAAATCCTACCTTAAATTGACCAGTCTTCCATGTCCAATTTATCAAAGTAGGCTCAACCCCTTATACAAGATCCCATATAAAGCCATTACTAGTATTCCAGATGTTGTGCTGAATCTTGATATAGAAAGAGGCTCTTCTTCTTCTAACGCCCAGTTTAATTATAAAATTAACGTTATTTGTAAGGACTGGACACATGTATTTACAGATGCCTAAAAATTAAACCAGGAGGGATGTATCGGATCAGCAGTGTGGATACCGAGATTTAATGTAGTGCTAAATTTTAAATTACCCCCACATTCTTCTGTTTTTACAGGAGAACTTTTGGCTATTTTTGAAGCAATATCCTACATAGAATCTCACAATTTAGACAAATCGGTTATTCTCACAGATTCTTACTCCTCACTTCAAGCCATCCTTTCTAACCAATTTCGAACAAAAGTTAAATCCTACATAGTCCTAAAAATAAAACATTTACTTTTCAAGTGCAACCAAAAGGGGATCCACGTCAAACTGGTTTGGATACCTGGACACTCGGGTATTAAAGGCAACGAGGATGCAGATTATTATGCCAGGGAAGCCACTACATCTGGAATACTAACTCAGTACAGACTTTACTGTTATGACCTCATGACTCTTTCAAAAACTCGTATGCTCTCAGACTGGGCTGAACAATGGTCCCGGACTAGCCTCGTTAAGGGAAAGCATTATGCTAGCATCCAAGAATCAGTATTGGTCAAGCCATGGTTTTTTAAATATCGCGATGCAAACAAAGCTGTTACCTCGACGATATGTCGTTTAAGGTTAGGCCACGTATGTACACCCGTATTTTTGGCAAAAATACGAGTTAAAGACTCCTCTATTTGTGAATGTGGCTTAGATGAAGGAACCCCAGAGCATATATTTTTTTCTTGTCCTAAATTACGATTCTCTCTATATGACGCTCTCCCCCCCGAAATTCCACGTCCTTCTGACTTTAAATCCTTGTTAATGTTTGTTTTTTCCCCGTTTATAAGTGTATTATGTTCCTTCGTTAAAATTAACAATATAAAACTATAATGGGATGGAAATTATAATCTAACTTTTCTTGTTGTGTGTTTTTATTATATATTTATATACATCCATGTAATTGTGTCTTAGGCAAATTAACTTTTATTTCAGGCAAACCTGTGCGGGAATTGGAACCGAACTTGTACTTCCACTATAGCTCTAAATAAGGCAAAGTCAAACCAAAAACTCTGACATTGGCAACTCCGCAAGGGAGCCATTTCAAGAATAATAAATAATAATACTTAAATAACATAATTGGGTGTGTTCCGTTTTATACTGCGAGCACTGCCCAGTGCTCAGTACTGGAAGAAATTCGTTCCGTTTTATACTGACAGTATACTGTCACAGTGCTAGTGACGTCATGACTAGGGCGCCATTTTTCTACTGCAAGCACTGTCACCAATCACAACGAGAGAATTGTTCGGTAATGGCCGACAGTATTCAGTCGCAATATGACGTCACAATTTATGACGTCATAAAATCGACGCCATTTTTGTACTGTGAGCACTGTTTTTTCGAGGTAAGGTGCTCCAGTACTTTGTCTATGGAAGCACTTGCTTGCTTCAAGTACGACTTGTGAGGTCTGATAATGAATGAATGCGTACGATTGTTGAATGTTGTATTCCCGATTTTTTATTTGTTATGTTGAGTTCGTTTTAAACATAAATGTGAATGGTATAATTGCTAAATACAAGGTTCAACAATATTAATATTACAATTAAACAACTTTTAGGGATTTTATCGCGGTTTAATATTAACATCTTGTTAACATCTTTGATTTGTTTGTATGTAGTTTCGATTATCTTAAAAATGCGTATTTTTTTTAGTAATAATTTGTTTGTGTATTTGGCGCGTATCGTATGTATGGTCAGTGAGTTTTGGAAAGTTAAAGTAGTTTATAGTAAAAGTTTATTAATAAGTATTCGATATTCAATATTATTCGATATTCATATTTCATGTTTACTTATTGTTGTTAATTGTTATTTAAATGGATATCAGTGAGTGAACTTGCAGTACCTATCTACCAGTAGAGGGGCTCGTTATATCATTCATTTCAATGTTTTAAATTTTAGAACATCAGCTCACCTTACCGTATAATATAAGAGCGACCCGCGACTTTGTTTGGGCACTATTTGGACAATTCACACAATATCTTTATAAATTATGTGAATGGTATACTTAATTGCTAAATACAAGGTTCAACAATATTAATATTTTGTTAACATCTTTGATTTGTTTGTATGTAGTGTCGAATATCGAAAAAAATGCGTATTTTTTTTAGTAATAATCTGTTTGTGTATTTGGCGAGTATCGTATGTATGGTCAGTGAGTTTTGGAAAGTTATATAGTAGTTTATAGTAAAAGTTTAATAATAAGTATTCGATATTCAATATTATTCGATATTCATATTTCATATGTTTACTTATTGTTGTTATTTAAATGGATACCAGTGAGTGAACTCAGTACCTTTCTACCAGTAGAGGGGCTCGTTATATCATTCATTTCAATGTTTTAAATTTTAGAACATCAGCTCACCTTACCGTATAATATAAGAGCGACCCGCGACTTTGTTTGGGCAGTATTTGGACAATTCACACAATATCTTTATAAATTATAATTTACTCTGCCTATTTGTTATAAGGTGTTATTAAAATATACATAAGATATCGTAATGAAAAATTTCATTTACCAAATAACTTAATCTAATCAAAGTAGTTTTGTGTGAAAGAGTTACAAATTCCATACTTACGATCTTTCGCATGTTTATTAACGTTAGTAGGATTAAGGATATCTTCCATCTCATATCTCAGGTCATATTAGAAAATAGCATAGCAATAAGCATGCTGAGGCTTATGAATTCGCATACTAGTGAAATGAATGCGAAATTGCATTAATTCCCATTGTTACTAGGAATAAACCCACTTCATAGATTTTTTTCTAGTTTGTTTGTTGGTCGATGATTGATGAAAGAAAAATATTCTTGGTTAACTATCAACATTTATTTTCATTTTTTTTGTCTGAAGATTTTACTGAAACATGGCTCTAGTGGCACAATGGGGATCTCATTACATTGATATGTACATAAATTTTGAAAGCGTAACGAAACATTCTAAATCAATGCTGCAATGTATTGCTTTCGTGTTTACAATTTTAACTTGTTGGGTATTAATGTAAATGTAAACGTTAAAGATGGTTGAATTCTTAAGGGACAAATCCTACGGTTTTCCGACATTTTTCAAAATTAACTAAATATTGCTTACTTGGTAGCATGGTCTCTGGTCTTAGCCTGTTCCAATAGGAACGAAATTAAAAAGAGACGTCAGATGGCAGCTGTCACTCGTGCGTGTAGGATTCATCATTATCAGCCTTTATCAGTCCACTGTTGAACTTAGGCAAACCTCAATGAATTCGATCGATTGAATGATTCCTTGGGTTCGATCCGGACCTTCTTGTATCCTAAATACCCTAAACACAAGACTATCGCTCGCTTACTGATGAAGGAAAACATCTTGAGGAAACCTGCATGCCCAGATTTAAAGTCTTTGAAGGTATGAAAAGTTCACCATTGGGCCAGTGCATCAGTGAACTATCAATGGCCCATTATCCTCCTCGCCTGATTTCGAAGATACCCGTGCCCAGTAGTGGGACTTGTAAGGGTTGATACTATACTTTTTTCACATATATCTTTATCACATAAGTACATAGAAATTACTGAAAATGTTGATGAGTTATATTTAAGAGTATTTTAGTCTAATTAATTATTTATTACATATTTTTCTATAAATCATTTTTAATACACTTTTGTTATTTCTTTCTTTATTTACTACTCATTTCTTATATTGTCTTAAAAGTTAGGTGCAAAACAGGCAGTAAAAATTATTAAGGATATGTTGTTGTATTTTCTTTAAATAAAGTTTAATGTTTCTAGTATTTTATTATGTACGCCTTTTAAAATTATAGAATTCAAAACAAATCAAGGGTTTTCATATACTCATTTCTAGTCTTAGTAGCTAGGTATAAGCAATTACTGGCTGTACTTAGTGCAAATATTAGAGATTACACTTTAACAGGTACTCAGTACCTAAACCTGATTACATACTGAAAATGTTTATTATTAACATTTAAGTTTTTTGAGAGGTCAGGGCTATATGGTAGATGATCCAGTAATTCCATGCCTAACACCAGCAAAAAGTTGATTTATTGTTAGCTTGGCGATGATGTCGTGGTCAAGGGGGACACAATTGGAACATCGTTTCTTCTGATCTTTTTTAAGACAAGTAGCAAATAATTACATATTAGTGTACCACCCTGCAGTAACTGCCTTTAAATCATCTGAAATATTTTTTCCGTAATGCAATGTCCTTCCGAATAAAGAAGCCACCATCTTTTTTTCCCATGCTTTGACCTGTCTTCTCTTTTGTTGGCAATTTCTCACACAGCAGGAAGGAAACAGCCACTCAGGAGACTTAGTAACCTCCGTTAAATTTTTTACCACTTCACGGCGCCAATAGACAGATAGATGAAGTTTTTGAGCCTCTGCCAAATTATGAGGTATCCACCACAAAGCTTCCTCACCACTTAATGTTGATGGAGGGTTTTGTGCAATTACTCAAACCTATGCCTAAGTTTGTCAGAATCATGTAATAGGATACCCTTCTGTTAGTCTCTGTCATACACTCCATAACACTGATGTCATCTTCAGTCGTTGCTGTAGACGGTGTGCGTCACACAGATCATCAGTGAGATTTGTGCTTTTCTCGTTGACTTAAATGACATAGAAAACTATGTCAATCATTGCACAAACATTATCTGGAGTTAAATTCATGATCAGCATGAATTTAACTCCATGACACTTTATTTTAATTTGCCATCACACCTAAAAAAAGAAATGACAAATGAATAAAACTTGATTTAAAATTCCTTTATAGTTGTGCCGGTCAAGTGATATAACACTTTTTTATTATAATGTTTACAAGTGGCCAGTCCTAAGAACTTTTAATGTCATCCTCTTATATTCCTATAAAATCTACAGTGAATTTTTATATAATCAAATTGTATGGTTCATCATCAGCCCTTATCCATTCACTGCTGAACATATAATATAGGTATAACTATTCAAGTTGATGACTATAATTAAGAGTTGTCGATTAAGTTATGCATCATCATCCATCCACTGCTGAAAATAGGCCTCCATAACATAAATGTAATAATATAGACCTCCATAGCATAAATATGCATAATTTAGATTGACTAATGCTTTGAATTTGTCTTCAAACTTGTAAATTATTAACATTTTTTTAAATATCCTCTTTTTTCCATCCCCACAAATTTCATGGCATTATTTCCATCAATGTTCACATCAAGTGTAAGAACATTATGATTCACGAGAATGGGGACTTCAATCATATCACTTTTGAAAATACAAATATTGTGCAAAATGCGATAGGCTAAAACATTTTATGGAATTAAGTCAGTGCTTTTGAATGGTAGTTTGTCCAATAAACTACAAAATCTACCTTTTAAAGAAGCATTAGCTTATTCTATAATTATATGCAAACTTGAATGTGCAATAATGTATTGTAAGCAATCTTGCCCCAAATTACCATTATTTTGGTAAGGTGTCATTCAATAAGGCTAGACACTGTAAGCTTTGTATTCTAATAAATGAGTGTAATCATGCATGAATAATTTTCAATTTGTGGCCACATACTAGAAATTACAATTTTTTTTGTGTAAATTTAAAATTTATATTGTTATGCATGTAAGTAGTCTAACTATACATTTTTTTAATACCTGAGTTTGAATGGAATGAAATCCATTACTATTATATAGCTGACATAGTGTTCTTTGAGTTGACTTAGTCTAATATGTTTTCCATCAACTGCTTCTAGAATATTTGGAAACCCATACTTTCAATGTATATAATTTCATGTTCGGCTAGCTTCCTTGCACATAGGCCATTTTGTAGAGATACATGTAGATATTTATAAATTGATTTAACTACTTTTCACAGTTCTACATGCTGTTACTTTTACAACATCAAAGCAATCACATACTTATCTATAAACAAAATTATCATACATTAAACTATGTCTGTATTTCAATGATGTTTCAGGGTAGAGAGGTCAGTTGTGGCTATAGTCCAGATACTCATACGAAGCTATTTGTACAGTAATGTGCTGTCTACCATATCAAACAGACTGCTTGTGTATGTTAGGTTCAAGTAAACTTATTAGGAAACGAAGAGTATCTAGCCACATACTATAGTCAATTAACAAATGGAAATGCAATGAACAATCCAGTTACGTCGACTTTTAATAAGAAAAATTAGATAAATAACTTAATGCCTTACGAATCTGACTTTTAAAGATATTTTTTTAATGACTGATATTCTAAAATTATTATATTTTGTTCAGCACGATTTCTAGATATATGTTTATATTATAAGGTCTTCCTCACCATCATCGGAGTCCGAAAAATCTAATAAATATTGGACAGCACCAGTAATTGTTACGTTTTTCATTAGCTAAGGATATAAAAAATCAGTTATTTAGCTATTAAATCCGGTCTGTAAGTTATTATTATTTAGTACATTTAATTGCTTGAAAACCAATATTTTCTTTTAAGATGAAGTATACCTATTTTTATTAAGCAATTACTTCAACCGACAACAAATAAAAACAATACTTTCACAATTAAAACACAAACACGTGAAAACTGAAAATGTCAATGACGAATGTCATAAGTTCTTAGCTCATATGTGATGGTAGATGACAGTTTACAAATCTGTATACTGTACTGCGTTTCGATTTACAACACTAACCAGTATACATATTTATAAAGGAACGGCTTCGCTGACAGTTCGCAGTATACTGTAGTGACGTCACGGTTTACAGTGCTCCAGTGTAAAAAGGAACACGGCCTTAGTAAATCAAACTACTATGGTGACCATGATTTTTTGAAACGAAGTTCCTTACGGCAGGCTTGGAGGGGAATAATAGCAATGCGAAAAGCAATGGTCAGAACGTGAGACAGAGTGACTCCGTACTAAACTTCCCACGTTCCTAATTATTTTAATCAGTTTGAATCCATGGCATCTTTAATTGTTTTGTAATCTTAATTCAAGAATGCGTTATAATGAGAGTAAACCTAAGATTTGCAGTTAATATTTTGGGATGATAATGATAACTCTACCACCTGATGACGGATTCCTGTCAAGTCTGTAGTATGGAAGTATTTGTATTATGTATTTCGTAATCCATCTACTATTCTTCAGATTTTAACCATTGCTAATGTTGGTATTTTCGTTTATAAGTATAATACTTGTGTCAGATTTTTCAAGCACCCTAAATGCATTCAAGCTAGCTTGCGATATCTGCCGGGGCTAAACGCGCCTTTTGAAGAACTTAAAAACTCGAGATTTATAATATTATGGCAGACGTGGTAAACTCATGCAGCGCTTAAAACTGCATACATCAAGTATGTACTAGTAGGATATAAACCTTACAAAAAAAAACCAATAAAAAAAATTAAAATTAAATAAAAATTTTCAATACCCATTTCCTGACAGTTTGAATTTTTGAAAGACATTTGTCCCACCTGTCAAAATCTTATTGTCACCTTATAAGAAAGGGACACACTCCTTAACACTGGCTATCTCTGTCGGCTCGTTTTTCTGTTACGAGTGCTTGGTCCTGTTATATATTATTACGTCCATTGAAACCAAAGATCGAAAATGCCGCAAGCGCTAACGAGACGTCCACATGTTTGTGCCTTGTAGAGGTTTGGAGTCTGCGGCAAGCCACATACGTGTGGATTCAACGCACCGAAAAATCAAAACTCAACTGTCAAAACTCAAATGCCATGTGACACATGTTTTTTCAAATATAAATAATATTTTTTATTATTGAAATTTAAAGGTAAGTTTTATTAATTATACCCAAATATAAAATTTAACAATGAATACATCAATTTTTATTACTTAGAGAGGGAAAATCTAAGCTGTAAACATGCAGCAAATAGCGATGTCTTTATGTTTATGGGAATAAACATAAAAAGCCAGATAAAAAATTATAAATAGTACGTAAATAACATTGTAATTAGAAAATGAATGATAAGGCCATGAAACGGATTTACCGTACATCATTATTCTTGCCACTATTCCACACTCCACAAATCTAAATAATGTAGTAAGTACCTAAATGTGTAAGTGCATACATAGTTAAGCGTGCATAAAACACCTCCCTTTACGCTTTTTTTGTGTGATATCTATGTAAGTTAATGTGAATTGCGAGGGGTCTGCTGTGGACAGCTGTATGTAGTAATGTCACCAATCAATTACTTCCTTACATATCCTATTTTCCTACTGTAGGAACATGACGTCTGATGATGGATTTTTGAACACTAAAAGCCATATATTGGAGCTACTTTCTGAAGTAGACGAAAATGAATTACAATCTATTGAAAAGTGGATATGTTCCGGATCTTACAAAGAAGGTTGGACTTGTCATGTATTTGTCAATTTTATTTAATAAAAATGAAATAATAAAAAAGTATCAATTGCAGATTTACAAAAGATGAAAATGTTATACAAATTAGAAAAACCCTTAAAAAAAATTGGTAGCACAATAAAGAAGATGATTCCTTTTGAGGCTGAAATTTCAACAGAGAATATTAAACCACCAACGATAGGAGACCAAGCTGATTGCAACAAAGTTAATACTTGTCATATAGATGAGTTTCTTTATGATGAAAAAGAAGTTGAAAAGCTTATTAAAAATGGAAAATTAAAAAAGTATTATTGTATGGACTGTAATTCCCGAAATACTCAGGTATATTACTTGAAGTATATGAATTGAAATATTTTCTTTTACTTTTGTAATAAGTATACATTTTTTTAAATGTTCTAGGAACTTATTTTGATATCACATTCAATGTCAAGAAAAGCTCTCCAGTATATTTTTAAAGTTCTGTTACCATCTGATTTACAAAATAAACAGATATTAGACGTGGGGTCTCGGTTAGGAGTTGTATTATACGGAGTAAGTATTTTGCTATATTTTACAATAAATGATAAATTTGTTTAAGTGGACTTTTAATGTCAAACATATTTTTTGAAGAAGTTATTCTAAAAAAAGAAATATATTCTCCGTCCAATATTTGCACAGAAACCTTTACAGTGGACTTTAAGAACACATCACACATCATTTAAACATTTAATTGTATATCCTCTAAGGTATTAATGTTTAAATTATTCAGACTATTCTTAGTATGAATTGTATGGCAAGTAAAAGACAAAAAACTAATTAACAACTATTGCATACCACATGTAAGTAAACAAGTATTAATATGTGTGCTACTCGGGGACTGCCGCGGTATATATTCTTATGCACATAATAAAAAGCGGTTATATTATTATTACAAAAGGACACTACAATTTTATTTATAATATGTATAGGTAGTATAAAGTTTAAATAGTATAATAAATTCTATACAACATCGTCATCACATCCTAGACTATAATAAAATTAGTTTTTTTGAAAATTGGCGCCATTCCAATTTTCGCAATATATTAATTCCCATAGTAATATTAGTTTGGTAGAACTTGTTTAGGACTCATAATATTCGCGGGAGATGAATTTAGTGTGGCGAGCGACCAACCACGTGCGAATACCGAAGCGGTAGTGGGGCTTGCGGCGGCGGGCGGAGATTCAGCAAACGCTCGCATGTAGCTCGTTACATGGTGGAGGGTGTCTTGGTGGTTCTGGTCTGGAGCTTAAATGCACGTCCTTAACACATAATTTTTTGAGAGAAGTGAAGAACATTTTTCCTGAACCCAGTCAGACCATTGATGCCAGCGATTGAGCCAACAAGGAAAACAAGCCCTTTTCGGACCTCCATTTTGACAACTTTCAAATTTATCTCTTCTATAATCCCTTTTAATATGAATGCAACTCATCACAAATTGTGATGAGTTGCTAGATGAGCGGACCTATCAGCGCCAATATCTTGAATTGCGCTATTGGAATTCGACAGTTCATTCCAACAGGCCAATAGCATATGTCCATTCGAAAAAAAAGGCTAGTGGGCTTCGGTCTAGCCGAGCATACCATCTCGCTCGGTTGGACAACTCCCTTTGGGGCATTACCATTATTCCCACAAAGTCATTCAGTATATTTAAATATATCTACTTTTTTTTAGGCATACTACCTCTCCAACGCATCCAAGATTGTAGGAGTGGAGATTAACAAAGAATTGTGTGATTTACAAGAAGCCATTATCAATCAATATTCTATGGATAGACTTAAAATTCAAGTGATTCACTCTGATATAACGAACCAAAAAACTATCGTTGAAACCGCAGATGTTGTAATAATTAATGTTTTAGATTTTTTTGTTGAAATAGAAGAGCATAAAGAAATATGGCAATTTTTACGAAAACATATTAAAAAGGGTGCACATTTAATTGCTAATAGAAGTATGGCTGAAACTTTTAGTTGTCTTGGCATATCAGAAGAGTTTATGGATTGGCTGAATATATGTAAACCGTATCAGTTAGAAAATGAAATATTTTTTGATGTTGAAGAATACAGTGAAATATACTTGTATACAATAAATTGATAAAATTTATAAACATGTATTATTTTTAAAATTATTAATATCAAGAAGAAAGTGCGGCGGAGATCGGCGGAGATCGGCGGTGCACAGCCGCGCTCGCGTTAGGAAGATCAATGGACCGCTGCACAAGCTCATTGTCATTTTCCGGTGTGGTTTTTATGTTTTCCCTCGGCAAAAACAAAGGTGCAGACATAAATTCAGGTGGATGACTAAGAACCACTTACGGCATTTGAAGTTTTGGCACTGTATTTTTAGCTATTGTAAGTGAAGTAAGTTAACTACGTGAATGAAATTTTAGATGTTATTTTTCATCTTTTATATTTTAACGAACTGAGATAGGGAACACACAATTGAGTAGTACTAAAAATTTCCTCCATAGATACTTCTTCCAAAGAAGTGTCCTTTTTTATTATTTTGCCAATTTTACGAAACTTAGGGTCTGATTCACAATCTCCAGTTAAGTTCCCAATAGGCTATCGGCAACATATTTAACAGATAGAGTATGGAGTATCTGTCAAATATGTTGCCGATAGCCTATTGGGCACTTAACTGGAGATTGTGAAACAGGCCCTTAAGTATTATAATGATAATAATATCTATGGACGTTTTTACACCACTTCAATCTGGTCCCGTGCTAAGTTTTCGAAGAACTTACGGGTACCAGACAACGGAAATACATTTATTTAAGATTTTTATTATATAATACACAAATTTAATACGCATCCATGACCCAGGAACACACAAAACTTTTTGTTCCCTGGCGAGATTCGAACCTGCTACCTCCGTACCTAGTAGCTGAGCACTGAGCCAGTAGCCACAGAGGTCGTCAAAAAAGTATTAATACCTCGAAGGATAGTAATAGAATTTTTATTATATTATAATTTAAAAAAAATATATGTTATTTACTTGTGCGAAACCATGTGAAATAGGCGGAGCAAGCAATTCTTGTATATTACCATGTTTTTAAATTGATTATTTCTTTAGTCGCGTTGAGCACATTTTGGACGGGGAAAATCATAAAACTTCGCGCCAGTGATATCATAGATTATACACTTATAGAGTGATATACTATAGTCCATTTTTATAGAAGTGACCAAAAGTGTAAACAAATATGGCGTACTTCCGGCCATAGACAAATAGAGTAATAGTGTAGCTTAGTGAAGTGACACAAAGAGCAAATAGGGATGTTGACTAATTTTTGTAATTGATTTTATTTGATAGGTATACTATATATGAACACGAAAAAAATACTTTTGTAAAGAAATATGTCTAATTTTAACAAAAAATTAAATAAAGAAAAATGGTTTTTAAAATCGCCCTTGAAACGCTCCAAGCGTCATTACGTCACACACCGCATTCAGAACTCGCGCTATGTTAGGTGAGTTTGTACTTAGCTCAATGTTCAGTGACGTCATCGCCTTATTGGCGTTTACAGTCACGTGATCATGCATGAGAAATAACGCATTTTAAATTAATTTTCTGAATTTTAAGACAAATAAGTAGACTTTTTAAGTGTTATTTTAGGTTTTCAAATACTGCATTTAATATGTAAAACATAACTTTACATGAATTTGTAACATGTGTCAACATCCCTATTAATGAATAAAAATAATAAGCCATAGACAAAAGTATAATTAATTTTATATTCTAATATTTCAACGACACTATATTGCTAAAATTATTTCAAAAACTTATAATATATTTTTATTAACTCATAATATTTTTTAAGAATTAGTAGAAGTACAAAATTATATAATAATAATAGAAATAAGTTGCTCTTCGACTGGAATAGATAAATAAACTATTATAACTGATTTATTTATGAAAAATTAAATGAAAATACTAGAATATGTAAAACGCCAATAAGGAACTTATTTATTTTATTTTTTATTAAATGCTGTTCATACTTTCTGATGAATTGGAAGAGTCTCCAGAGACGTGGATATTGAAGCCTGGGGCGTCTGATGCAGCATCTATAATTCCGTCAAGCTGCATCATTTTATCTTCTTCTTTTATTACATGTTCAATACTGTTCCTCCATGACACCGCACTTATTTGAGTTAAACTTTATATTTATTTTATGGGGCTTAATTCGCAATAGTAGGGCGGAAGACGTAAGACAATTTTATTATTTTGGGCTGCCATTTCGTCAATATTTTTTGTCATAATCGTGCTTATTAAATTTTGTTAAGAGTTCAGCTTTTATTTCAGTTTCATGGTAACTTATATTATTTTCTAGCAACCACACTTGTATGTTTGCTTTCCGCCAACTCATGTTAGGCACTTTGACAGAATGTCTTGAGTGGTACGGTGCATTGTCTAAAAATATTACTGACCCAGGCTCCACTTTATTTAAAACAGTATTAAACCACTTCTCAAAATAATGAGCATCCATTTCACTGTGGTAATCCCCATCATGTTTTTTGGCCTCAAAAATCCACTCTGCTCATTCTAAAAATCCATCTGCGCTGCCGATGTGCGTAATTATTAATCTTTTACCTTCTATCTATTAATAAATTGCATTTATGAAATTTTAAAATATGTGTAAAGAACACGGCCTATTTAATTGTTCATTTTGCTCATTCTCAAATACACAATCACCTATAAAAATATAATGATTAACAATAGACAAAAGAAAGAATAGTGTTTTTTAGGAACACGTGCAATTTAAGCCTTTCACAATATCTATAAGATAAGGAAACAAAAGAGACGCTAGTTATTTTGGATGCTTATATGTAAAATGTCATTATGCGTTCACTATTGATATTTGAATACAATAAGGCGGCCTGGCCTAGAAAAAAAAGTCAACCCTATTATATTATTTGTATTTACTATGGTTAAAAAACCTTGCGCCAGCGGCGCTCTGTCTCCAACATCGAAACCAATTAATGTCTGCTAACATTGTTTTTCGCATCCTTAGTCTCATCCTAAAGTTAAAAAAAAAAAATCCTGTAAACTATCGTGAACTTTCATGCCAGTGCTATATTTTTATATTATCTGGGGACATTGCTAAATGTTTAAGCTGAGATATTCAAAAATATTCATATTATAAAAATATAAAAACAACAATTTTATGTAAAAGATTGACCTTATTTTGTTATATTTTGTAAGCATTTTTTGCTCGCAACATTTAAAAAAAATTGAACGACTTAGTAACAAATTGCATTATTGTAACATTGTCTTAAAAACTATCAATAAATTGTAATTAATGGAATTTTAAAATATCTGTACTACAGAACACGGCCTGTTTTATTGTTCATTTTGTTAAGTCACTTATACACGATCACCTCTAAAATGAAATGACCCCATCCCTATTTCTCTTCTAAAAAAAGTAAGATGAAATGTCACATTCAAATTTATTAAATATCTGTGCACGCGATATTCGTATTTTATAAGATTTTAAGTGTTTTATTGCTAGATTGATAGTTGTTTTTAGTGAAATAAGTAGTAAATGGAGTGTTACAAATGTCCGTAAGCTAATTTGTTGTGAAAGTGAGTGATAAAAGCCGAAAAATCGTAAATTACGCATCGACAGGGTTTGTTTACTAGTTTGGTCACTTCTAAAAAAATGGACTATACGTTCACGTGAGCTATAGATTAAAGTAATACAATGGAAAGCGTGAGCTATTAGTAACATTCTAATGACGTAATTATAAGATTTCAGATTTAAAAAAGAAATATAAAATATTTAAATATTTCATGAAATATTATAATATCAATAACTCTAAGGGCCTGTTTCACAATCTCCCTTTAAGTTCCCTATAGGCTATTGGCAACATATTTGACAGATGTTTGACAGATACTCCATACTCTATCTGTCAAACATCTGTCAAATATGTTGCCAATAGCCTATAGGGAACTTAAAGGGAGATTGTGAAACAGGCCCTAAGAACATAATTTTATGTTGAGGATGAACAACATAATACTAATATTTTATATTTTATATTTTATATTAATGCTGTATCACAGTGTAAATACATACAGTGGTCCAACGAACACGTCTAGACAGAGCAATCGTGTGGGGCGTGCGGGGTGAGACAGGCGCGGTAGCGAGCCTAAGCTGCTATACATGTGGCTATACACTCGCTTGGGACACGTCATCCGGGGTTGACGCTTTTTAAATTGATTAATTTAAGTGCTTTGCGACCGACCTAGTGTTTCGTTTAAGTTGTATGTAGATACTTATATAAATCTTACTTATCGAAATAATTTGTATGTCTGATAATGAAGACAGGGAAGTAAAATTAAACTCATTTATTTATTATTGATATTCAAATAAATTAAAAATCAACGATAGATACTTTTGAGTATCAATTTAAGTCTTAAGTCCATTTTTTTTAACCAGAAGAAAAAAAAAGGTGTATTAATTTTATCAGTCGAATTAACTTGACACATGGTATAAATGGATACTTTACAATAGTATGGTAACAAATAAGTTTTTGATGACCTAGGCTTGTGAAATTCTCGGAAAATAAGACCTGTGTATTTAGACTGACTTGATGTAGGATTTTTTACATTTAAAACATTATTTTACATTTTTAAATATAAATATGTATCAATTTTGAAATATTATTAAGCATAAATATCGATTGATATTATATAGCATGATTCATGATATATATCCGATATAATATATCAATTGATATATAGGTATATCATGCGAACCCTGAGCTTTTGTATACGCATTTGTATTTTTTATAATAAAACTCCTTATCTATTCTATTTACTTTTATATCTATTTTTTGGTTTTATTCATTAGTACTCTACATACATATGTAGTACGAATACACAAAATGTAGAACAGATTATAATAAAATACATCATTGTGACAACCCTGAAGCAATGACGAATACCACACAAGCGGCATTTCGCGCGATTTCAAAGGCGTTCGACCACTGTATGTATTTACACTGTGGCTGTATTATGTAATAAATTTTCTGTTACGCAAAATAAAAACGTGCTATCTACGCGCCCCGTGTTTTGCCCTTTTTCCACAGACAATGTATTTTACGTCAGATATGGCTGCATGACGTCTGGTCTGAGTCGGTTCCAACAGGAAATATACGAAAAAAAAAACAAGTAACAACAATGGCGTCCAGCGACTGGTTGAACTTTGAAGTTTAAATAAGAAGAGTTTTGTAAAAAAATAACGTTAGAATTTAGCCGTATTGTGTACGCTATTTTATTTTACTAATAAATGTTAAAGAGCTTTGAATTTCAACCAAGATGTGGCATGAAGCTAGGAAACAAGAGCGACTGATTCGTGGAATGATAGTTGATTATCGTCGTAGAGCAGAGCGCCGTAAAGATTTTTATGAAAAAATTGTGAGTGCCTTACGAATTAGAGATAATTTTAGTAAAGAGCTTTTTCATTTACATCATTCAGATCTAATAAAGCTTATAAACTCAACAATTGTTTTATAGAAAGCTGAACCAACCCAGTTTTTACAATTGCACGGCAGACAATGCAAAATACATTTGGATCCAGCTGTAGCAGCTGCAGGTGAAGGACCAGCTATAATGTAAGCATTTAATAATTTAAAAATATACGAATCAAATACTATCATTATGAAGTTTTATTCAAATGTTAATTCTTGAAAATTGGTCACATCAATTATTACCATCATCCTTTATTAAATAAGTTTATTATTTATATTAACTAAATTAAATATTTATAACGACTTACTTAAGTAAGCTTTAATAAAATTAATGAAAATGCCTGTTATTATATATTACATTTTTACTTATTTACACTTATAGGATGCCATGGCAAGGTGATCAAAATAACATGATTGATCGCTTTGATGTAAGAGCCCACCTGGACTACATACCTGACATCAAGTTCCCTGATATACCTCCAGAGGAACTAAGCACAGAGGAGAGACAATGCAATTATGAAAGATACCGAATATTAGCCCAAAATGTATTTCTGGGAATAAGTATGTTGCATATTTATGACAATTAAATTGAAGTATGTAATAGTAATACCTAAATGTATGAAATATTTTTTACTACAACCTGCAAACTGACAGACAATCCACTTGTTCTGTTGCCAATATTGCAAAGACAAGAAGAATCAAGAACCTCAGGCTCTGTATATGTATCCATGTTGTAGCTAGTCTGTGTTTGACAAACTCTTCAAAATTTAGGAGATTGTTGATAGACATTTTCCATTGTTGAATGTTAGTGATGCCTTTTATCATCTCTTATGATTTTTGTTCTAGGTGAGGACAAATTTCTACAACAACTGGCCATCGAGGAACAATTTGGTGTGACAATAGAGGAGAAGGAATCGCAAAAAGAAAAGTTGAGTGAAAAGAAGGGAACTGGTGTCGCTATAGGATACAATTATAACGATCCAGGGGCTCAACCATCCAGTTATACCGGTAGATTTTATCTTTCCTTATGCCAGCTGTGATGAAGACTTGGGTAATGGAAAAATACTTTCTTGCTTGGGATTATTTTATGGCATTCAGTATTAAATTACAGGAACTGAAACAAAGAAAGTTGAACAAAAGGATTCTGATGATGATTCTGATTTGGAGATTATTGATGTGGATCTCAGTATTGATGTGAATAAGATGGAAGCATCTCAGGTAATAATAATACATTTTAAAGTGATAATAATTAATGTGGTCTTTTGCTTAAATGTTTGTTACACTTCAAATATTATAAGCCTAAAACGAGAAGCTGCCTGTTATTGGCTTAGCAGAAAAACTAGCAAGTGTAAACAGTTAAATGAAATGTTATAGAATAATCATATAGTATAATAATTATCTTTATGAAAATGTCTAAGATAATTCTCTAATGTGAGTAACCATACTTTTGGAATATGATGTACAGTCAGTAAAGAATAATCAATAGGACCACTGGCTTTTGACTTGTGATGTGGTCAGTGATAAAAATACTACTACTATAAATAACACTGGGTGTTCTGTGTTTGAAATATATTTATAAATGTAATAAATAGTTGTCTTTTAACACTTTTTATATGTGGAGTACAGGCTCACGAGTTAAATGCAGTGGGACCACAGTTTGGGATGGCTGGCTGCGATTTGTTTTCCTTCCTTACTGGAGACGCTGATGATGCAGAGCATCAAAAGCAACTTATGAGAGAAGAGAAGGAAAAGGCTATGTTTTCGGGAAGGAAGAGCAGAAGAGAAAGACGGGCACATAGGTAAATATGAAATGAATATTTAACTTTCACAACAATAAGCAAATCACACATTGCATTACCAAGGGGACAGGAACACAATCTGTGCATCTATAGTCTATACACATTTTATACATGGTACAGACTGTTTATTGTGTGAAAGAGTTTAGCTGTTTTATAAAGTGCTATGAGTGGAATTAATGACACCTAAACTATTTTGCATCTTAGGACAGGCCTCAACTTAGCGCAATGCTAACTAATACTATTTTATTTACTTCCAAAATTTTAAACTGGCATAGCAATAAATTACTTCAGAATTCTAGTTCATTCATAAACATAAAGAGACATTACTACTATACTTTTTCTGTTGTTATTGACTATGTCCGGTATTACAGAGACAAAAAGCTAGCGACGCGCGCGGTGAGTCCGCCCAGCTACGCGGCGCCGTCGGCCCGCACGCGCGCCGCCCCGCCCAGCCGCTCCGTATCGCGCAGCCCCACCCCCGACGCTGCGCCCACTTTCATCACCTCCTTCGGCCCCGATGACGACGACAAACCTAGTTAGTTCTATCATGAGAAAAGTATTAGTAATATTAAAAAAAGTATTATTATTTAAGATATAATTCCAGTCTTTAGGTACAGTTAATGTCTAAGTGGAGGCATAAGAATGAATAGAGCACTGAATTTTCCATAATGTGCGAATGATTGCTCCAACACTGAGGCATTGTCAAGAAATATGCTATACAAATAGCAATTGTTAAAATTGATATATCAATCAATAATACTATTATAAAGAGTTGGTTTGACTAAACCTGCTAATCCGGAACAATAGGTTGAAATTGAGAATTTATTTTAATTAGTATTAAGGCAACTATTTAAGAAGGGTAGTTATTATACAGGATTTAAAAAAAAGTGAAAATAGGACTTTTGTACCTATATCCATTTTAACTTGTGACTTTTTAGTTAACTATTAACATGTTAACACTACACTAGAGGATGCCTGATTTAGAGAAGGAGACCTGTGCCTAGTCGTGGGACAAACAGGGGTTGATACTTTACTTTTTACACTATTGGAATGTTCTTAATTTTTTAATTTCACTAATAATTGTTTTTGCAAGCATCCTGCGTAAGCCTGGAATTGTATTATTTTTTCAGGTCATCCACCAAAACCTCTGTATGCAGATAAATTGAAATTGAATTTAAAAAAGAATCTACTGTACTCTGAAGTTGCCAAGACTCCTAAAAGGTTTGAAATTTTGCTACATAAAATTTCGTAAGGCCTACCTAATACCTTCTACACTATAAAATAATACCACAGCACTACGCAATGCCTTGCTTTAGCTTTCATAAAAACTTACATCCAAAATGGTTTACTTATTTAGGTGTTACAGTGCCACAGACAAACACACTTAGCGATTGACCTTATAAGCCTCATTACATCCATTACTTCATTGCGGGTTAAAAAGTGTGTGTAATTTAGAATTATTGCATTAATCATTCTATCGTTTTAGGTCAGACTCGGAAAGGCGACCTCAGTACGGTCCGCGGATGCAGGGTTCGAGGTCGAGGTCGAGGTCAAGCTCAAGGTCTCGTTCGAGGTCACCGGCGCAGTCGTGGCGGAAGTCTCGGTCGCGATCCAAGTCTCGCTCACCTTCCTCCAGGTCCCGATCTCGGAGCCCTTACAGACGGACGAGGTCGAGGTCAAGGTCAAGGTCGCGGTCTGCCTCCAGGTCACGTAATTACGGCAGCCGGCGCTCTAGGAGTCCCTCAAAGTTTGTAGTTTTATGATAATATCTGAATATATAATGGTAGACTCAATTGACCTTCAAAAAGATACTTTGATAGTACTACTTTGAATAAAATTTTTGACTTTTGACTTTGAGTATATAAAAATAGATGATAAATAATTACATATTTCATCTATTTTTGTGGCGATAAATTCTGACAACATTAGATTTTTATGGAGAAAGATTGTGGTGTTGTAGAGATAAAGTAGGTGGATAAGGCTGTATATATTATATAAAAACTTGTCAAATTTTTGACCACACTCCGATCCACACAATGCACAGTTCGTAAAATGAGAGCGAATTGTTAATGTGGGTTAAATGTTTACAGCCATGCAAGTGGGTATTTGAATCGCAATCGATCCAGTTCTAAATCCTATGACAGGTAAGCTTATATTACAGTAGTACTAGGGCATATAATAGGGGTGAGTTATATAAATTAAATAAGTATGGTTGAAATTTTTTGTACTTAATTAAGTGAAATTATTTTTCAGTGGTGAATGTAGTTCCCAAAACAAGCCCGCACTCCCGCGGTATTACGGACGACGCAAAGAGGACAAGTCTTCCAGCGAACTGTCTCTAGATTCTGATTCTAGTGATTCGGGCGATAATGAGAAAAATAAGTAAGTAGATAATCGTCCTTTATACACTGTTAATTTTATACAATCGTTTCAAAAGTAAATAAAATATTATCAACAAAAAAATGTACATTTAACGTTCTAAAAACAAAATTCGAAAGCTCCCGATATGCTTACTATTTTATGTATCACTGCAAGTGTAAGTTTTTTTTTGGTTTAAAAATTAATTCAGCGCTTTCCTTTAACGGCTCATCCGCTTTTTCTCACTTTTACTAATTGATAAATGTTTTTTAAATTATTTAAAAGCGAAAACATTTTTTTTTCTTTTACTTGATGCTTCGAAAGTAATTCTTATGCAAGTCGTTCTACCGCGTGAAAATAACGATAAAAAATTTACAGTGTGTATTCATAAAAATTGCATGTCTTGTTCAATCCATATATTTTGTAATTAGTTATATTATTCTTCATAACAAAAAGACTTTAGATTGAGTAAGTTCATGTTCAGACCACTTAACATTGTAGAAGTAAGTTTAAGCGGGCGAAGCTGCTGATATTGCTGAATATAGGCCTTCCAAAATGAACGCCAAGTCGACCGATCCCTTGCCACCCGCATCCCACACGGACCTGCCACTGCACGGAGAACGTCTTCCCACCTTGTTAATGGCCGACCGACACTTAGTCTACCCAAACGCGGCCTCCACTCTTGAACTTTATTGGCCCATCGGCCATCCGTTCTTCTGAGTGTGTGACTAGCCCATTGCCACTTCAACGTGCATATTCTTCGCATGATATCGGTAACTTTAGTTCTCTGGCGTAGGTCTTCGTTTCGAATCCTACCTGCCAAAGACACACCCAGCATAGCATGCTCCATAGCATGTTGAGCTACAACAAACTTACTATTAGTCCGACTTTTTGTAAAACTTGTTATTATTAATATGTGGACGGTAAAATGTATATTTTTAAAGCTAACTGTCGTCAAGAAATATTATACAAATATTTTTTTATGTTCAGCATTCCTCACTTTTTGCATACTTGAAGTTGGAGATATAACATTCTTCAATAAAACTGTAGAAACAGATATTACGGAATGAGTAAAGTGTGTACAAGGAAACATTTTTAAATTTCCTCTGTTCAATTTCAGGTCGTCGGTCGGCAATAAATCCCACTCAAACCAGAATCAGTTACGATTATCTGGAGCCAGCTCCAAAGTCAGTAAGAATCATTTATTTTACATTTGTTCGCTTACATTTTAGCACCTTCAGTTAGTTTAACTGTTAATTAATCCAAAATATTTTGGAAGAGAAACCACCTACATTTTTGGTATCCTCATTTTGTTATAAGATTTAGATACTATGTTCCAATGTATGTTGCTATACGTTTTTACTCCTAACATAAATGTACCTTTACTTGAAAAACTAAAACTTCCTTATGTATACTTTATTTTATTGATTTACATAATTTATGCATATGTACTACAGTTAGTTATATATCTTGAGTCCTTAGCCTTAATCCTTAAAAATGTTCATTCCGAAAACATCTCCATAATAAATGCAAAGATTAAAAAAAAATGTATATATAAATTAGTGAAACCTTGATAATATTTAAAATATACTTTATATAATACTGGGACTGAAGTTGTATATCATTAACTAAAGCTTGATGAATATGTATTTAGCCAATGCTCTTATTGTGGTTGCATGATTGTAGTATCTCAATTTTCTTACCGGTGTAACAATTTGTAATTTTAAACAGCACACTGATTACACTCTTCTGTGTTTCAAATTCTCCAAAGCCAAACTCAGTTAAGAGAAGGCTTGTCGTTGTAACATGTTATTAACATTTGTATATATTTCAGGGTCCATCTAAGGAAACTCTCACAATGAAAGAGAGACTCAAAAGGAAAATGCAAGCTCAATTAGCAAAACAATGTGAGTTGTAGTTATATATTGACTCTTTATTCCTTTAGTTACATAGTATACTAATTAAAAACTTATTTTTAAAAGTAACAGTGTATTATATAACTACTATATACAGTGTAGTATATAGTAGTTATGTTTGATTTTTTTTTTTAATGAGGTCTTAACTAATATTAATTTATTCTTATTATATATGAAGAAGAATGTGGTCAATGTAAAGGAACAACATTTTAACAATTCAAAATTGTAGATGTAGATTATATTTTTGACATTTAGGTGTATGATCAGATTTAAAAATTCGCGAATCTATAAGTCTTGCGTTAATCAGCAAGGATTCTGTAGTTTTTAGGTAGTAACAATACCACAACCTTGTAAAGTAAACAAATGCGATCAAATTTCGTAAAGGAGATTTTCAATACCTACTTGACATGACAAGACTTGAGATGACTTTTCTTTTACGAGTAAAATCTTGGAGATAACATTAGACGTTTTCTCTGGTATAATAAATTATATATTGATCAGTGCGACTGGACAAGCGAGCGGAGGCGCAGCGGCTGGAGCGCGAGCGCGGGCGGCAGGCGCGCCGCGATGAAGAGATGCGAGAGCTCGCCATCAAACTGCGTCGCAGGTGAGCCGCGGGGGGCGGGGCGTACGCAAAATAAAGAGGGCGTGTTTCATATACGAGGCGGGGCGAACTTCATGTTCGAGGTGGGGCGGAGGAAAGAGTTCAAATTAATTCTATAAAATTCCTGTGAATGTTTAAAACATTCTAGAAAATAAATAGAGAAAATACCATTAATTTTACATAACAATTTTTTAAATATGAAGTTACTATTTGAATAAGATTTTTTTAAGAAGTTTATTATTTGATACTAAATAAAACTTATTTTTGCATCATCTTTTAGACAACGTGAGATGAGGCATCAGCAGTACCGGCGTTCCAGTGATGATGACTCTGATAGAAGTCGCAGTGGCTCTTCTTCGAGGTATAACATGTGTAATTAAATCGAAAAGCAAAAGTAAAAAAGAACCAAATCAACTCTATTGAGAAAAATCCCTGTATACTCATAAAACTGCTCACTGCAGTACTTTAATAATACTGAAGATTAACTAAGCGATTGAAATACATACATTATGTATAGGATATACTTTGGTTCAAGTAAACTAAGAACTACACCATAAACACTGCTTGTGGTAGTCTCAAGTGGTACGGAACATATTATGTCAACTGACTCACAAGCACATTAATTAATAATTATTTCACGTTGTAAAGAAACACTAATTGTATAATTTAATTAACTTATAGGCATTCACCGGTATCAGAAAAGAAACGGATCGAACGGAGTCGGTCGAAAAGTAAATCTCCCGTAGAACGGCCGCTACCGGTCAAAGAGCCTTCCCCCTACAAATCCAGATACTCTGACACGGGAGAACACGCTCAGTACACGAGACGGCGGGTCAACGACCCCTCAGAACCCTTTAGAGAGGGAGACAAAGGGAGGAGGTACGAGGACGACAGAGGTCTGTCCCACCCAAACAAACACGAGAGATACAGTCGAGATCATAGAAACTTCGATACGCGTCACGAGCAATACGAGAGGTTCGAGGACAAGGGGTCAGGGCCCAGTTGGAGAAGGCCACACGAACAAAGGCCCCATGACCAGAGGCCCCACGACCAAAGGCCCTACGAACAAAAGCCTCCGGAACTGAAGGCCTACAAACCCCAAGGGTCTAGATACGAACAAAGTCACGGCGATGGATCTAGCTGGCGCAGTCGGGACACACAAGAACGGGATTCTGGGGGCAGCTATAAGAAAGTTAAACTTGTAGATTATTAAGATTCTCATAGTTTCGATTTAGTGAAAGATCCTGCAGCTATTAATACTTCCATAACCGTCTGATTGTAGTGCTTCCTCCAGATCAGACTAGGAAATTATCCAATCTTAATTCACACAATTTTAGACATCTCTTTTATAAGTAGAGCTCATGTTGAATAGTTGTACTATAATACCCTTGTTGGAAAAGGATGTGATGACAGCGAAATTTGCTGGTATTTTATTGTAACAGGTTCGTGATATATTTAAAGCCATGGAAAAACATAAGTTTGTGACTTACATAAAAGTAAGAAGCAAAAAAATGTTAATGTTACGTATCATGGTAAGTTTATTCAACTTTTATTAATGACTGAAAATTAGACTAATATGGTCGAACACAAACAAGACCAATAAAATATTACACTTGAATTTCTATATCAGCCGTTATTGTAGAAGATTGATGCAATTAAATTCCAATGTGATAATTTTCACAGACTATAAATATGTATATTAAATAGTCACAGATTCACTATTATTATATAGTAAGCTGCGAAAGAACTTTTTGTATAATATTATATATAGAGTACAGTTCATTGAAAGAGACCTATGTCAGGAGTGGACGGAAGAGGAAGAATGATTATGATGAAAGAATACTAACGCCCGGGTTTCCGAAAGGCTGATCAACACAAAAATTAACAAATCAACTGTCAAATCAGTTGCTATCAGTTGACATGACAACTACAATGAAAAGCTGTCAAATTTGTCTCTAGAAGCGTATGTTAACCGCTATTAACAGTCATGTTAATTAACTAAGAGTGGCCCATTGGCCACTCTTAGTTAATTATTTCTTTTCAGAATCCGAGCGTAAATATTTTGATTTTACATTATCACCATTTCATCTACACAGTGTACTTACATGAGTGCTGTTGTAGGAAATGTAAGTTATCCCGCTTCCAAGTAGGTAAGATGAGATCAATTTACAAAATTAATTATTTAACATAATGTATTTATATTATGTAGGTAATAAAAAAAATGCTTCATTGAGTAGGTTTATTTGATACTTTTTTTCTGTAATATACATATATACAACGATACATTGTTTTATTTACAAGTGAACTTAATTTTCAATATAAAATTACTACCTACCTTAAATGTAAGAGGGTTTGTCAAAAGTTCGAGAATAATTTATTTATTGACAGTAATGAAAGAATTAGCTGAGAAGAAAAAAACAAATTAGTTTAACTTGTATGAACTAATATTTGTGCTTGTTTGAACACATAAGGACTAGACACTAGTTTTTTAAAACCATCTCATATTGTTTATTGATGTATAAGGGATCTTATAAATACATAATATTTATTTTATTATATTGCATTATACTTAAAAGCACTAAATAAAAGGAGTCGAACGTAATGTAGAACAAATGATCGCAATTTAGATGTCAGAAGTTTGTCCGGAAAAGCGCGCCTTTAATAAGTACTCTACTTCATCTAGCAATAAAATAATAAAATTCCTAAATATTTGGATTTAGCCATAATATACATACATGTCCAATGTCATACTCTAAATAAATTAATAAAAAAATTAAGTTTGGATCGGTTTCATCTACATAGAAAGTATAAACATATTTTCGTCAACTTATTCATTACGAAAACATTATTCCTGTCTACTGTCATTATTATTTTCTACTAAAATCATTCATGCTATGAAGGGATATATATTGTGTTATGTTAAATATTTTTTCCATAGATTACAATTTTATGAATCTACGGTATAATTGTATAGTATAATATAATCTAATCATAAATCACACTATTTTTTTGTACATAGTATTGTAAAACACCATACTAAAGTTGGCGCACTTATAGATTTTTAACCCCCGACTTGTTAAAAAAGAACATATTATAGGAATAGCCGAAGGTTTTTTAGTTATGTAATCAAAAACAAATACAATCGGACATGTTTAGGGAGAGGTAAATATAGTCGAATAAGAAATATTGTTTTTGTCAATAGTTATCTTGACAAAGCGAGACTAATATTTTAATCAGTCTCTCAGGCAACCTTTCCTCTTAAAATCGGTTAACTTGTTTCAAGAGTTGAACTTCTTATTGTTATATGCAATTTTGTGTTTTCCAAAACTTGCCAACCGGAACGGTTAAAGCACATACTGTAAATATATATCGGGCCCAATTTTTCCATTAGGCAATCCTAATAATATATTTCTTTTCTGCCGAAAGATCTACTTTGCGTTCTGTTGTAATAGGGGCTTCATTATTAGTACCTGCAGGGCCCTCAATCAGCTAAAAATGGCATTAATTATAATCTAGTCGCTAAGTGTATCGACGTCGACATCTTCGTTGTCTTCATTGGCCGGGGCGTCGGGATCTCTGACGGCTCCGACACTGCTCAGACCCGAACGACCTTCTTTGGTGTGACGCCACTTCATACGACGATTTTGAAACCAAACTTTCACCTGAAATATATAAATACGCAATTTAGTTTTGAACGTAAGTGCTATGTATACCCTCACATTATTTTATAAAAAATACATGGAGTATTATGGGAAAGTAGACAGAATGCCCACAATTTATGCGCGTCGTAGGAAAATTGACATACTATTTTCCAACGAGATTCTTCGAGTGATAGCTCTACTAAGATACTTATCCTAACTATAAGTACTGTTTGAACTGAAGAAATTGTAGACACAGCTTTGCAAAAACAGTTTTAAAAAATTAGGGTGCCACCATCTCACTTGTCTCATAATGAGAAAACAGTAAAAGAATTTAATCAAATCCTTAAAAATTAAGTTGAAACAATAAGCGTTACTCAAAATCTATCACTGCCACACGCCAAGTGGAGTTAACATTATAGGCTTCCGTCTTCGATCATTAAAAACAAAAATTGTTCTACTAAAATATTTAGTTCCACTTGCCACCGCATAATAACCCTTTTTTGCCAAGCTGTATAATATGTCTAAACTCTAAATACATTCAAGAGAAGACTAGTGAAGTATGAATTAAAGAGCGATCAATCACAATTTACTATCTGATTAGACTAGGTTTTTTTTTTCGGATGGATCTATGCTAATGGCCCTAATGCTTCGTCGGAAGTGGGGTGAGCCGGTTGGTATTACCCAGTGATATTGTAAGTGGGGGGTTGCCCCCCGCCAGCCGTGGAGTGTGACTTCCACGGCTTCATGGCGTCGGGTTTGTACCTGTGGCGGATCTCTGCCTCACCACCGTCGGATAAAAGTATGTATTTAAGCACTAAAATTATTTAAAACGGTTATTTACTAGTAGAAATATTAAGCTGCAGCGCAAAATAAAAATAGCGAAATACCGCTTAAATAGTTTGAATAGCGAAAACAATATTAGATAAATCTAAGAATAGTTTGTCCTCGTCAGCTCATGCCTTGGAACCGGCTTGTAAATTCAATTGGAGTTGATAAAATTACTTTCTCGTTGTTATTTAAAAAATAGACCATCAGTAGATAGCATACTATCAGTATACCTACTTATGACAGGAGACATTGAAAATCACCTGTGCGTCCGTTAGACCCAAGGTAGCCGCTAGCTGTCTCCTATCGGGTTTGGTAATGTACTTTTGTATCTGAAACCTTCGTTCCAGACCTTTCCGCTGCAGGTTGCTGAATACTGCTCGAGACCAGGATCGTTTCCTCTTCCCACTCGAGGTGACATCGCAGCGCGGCGCTGACTGATGAGGGGGTGACGATGGTATTGGCAGGCGATACATGGCTGGAAGTAAACAAACTTTATATAAAAAGAACAGCGTCATCGTTGCGTTAGAGATTTAACACACCATTCATTTCTAAATAAAAATGTCTCAAATATTCTTTGTCGTGGTGAATAGATTTCTCTAGAAAATTCCACAGATAATTAAAATTATCCGTCAGAACAGAGGCGCTCGCATTCAACACTAACCGGCAATTGATAAGGATTTATTTTTTACTGTATTCGTCACGTCATTGGCCTCCCTGAAAGTTTTCTCATGACGCGCTAGGTGCGTCATGGGCGAGGAATCGGTTAATAGCTTGAAAGCTTATATAAAAATAGTTGATCCCCGTCTGAGCGACTGTTCACTAAGTGACAAGCATTAAACGAGGAGAAAATCATGGATCGACGTCCTTTCCGACACTTACTAAAATTCTTCAATTTCAATCAATTTACACAAATCCTTGATAAATCTTACACTAAAGGTTTTCTTGAAAATAATAGTACATAGCTATTGGTAAATTAGCATAAAATGTATTTAGTAATTTTTGAGTAAATCGCACAGACAGAGATAAAGCGGAGTTGTTTTATAAAATGTAGTGAGAATACCATTTATTTTTTAATTATTCTAAGGATAACACCCATAAATATTATACTAAATATATAGAAAGATATAATCTCTATACTTTGATATATTGTACAGTTTTTATTGAGTGCCAAGTGTGGTGCCAAGCACGTGAATAATGTCAAGTCTTCTTATATTACAAAAGGTTACAATATATTTCCAATAAGCATTCCGCCTACACGTGAAATGTAACATGAGACTTCAGTAGACATATTAATATTGACCAATGAATAAATAAATATAATATCTAACAAAAACATCATGTTAAACTATAGTACGTTCGTAAGAAATGAGAGTTTATGTAAAGGATAGGATATTTATATAAATACATAATATATGTACATATCCATCATCCATAACTCGGCGCAGACCTATCGCGCAGATCTACCTACATATTAATATCTAATAATACTTATAGGACCTATATTTACCTAATACTAATACCTAAACTATCTGCACCTGGAGGGAGTGTGTCCAGTAGTCTGAATACTCGACCAGGCGGTCGAACATATAGTATGTGCCTAAACTAAAAAAAAAAATGTGGTGTCATGGGACACCAGGTAGGAACGAAGTTCCTTCAGCTAAAAAGAAAGGTATTATACACTACTCGCTTGTGTATGCGACTGTCGCGCCTGCGCACGTCTCATTTAACGCTTTTTATTCCACGCACTTTTTCTTACGGTTTTACTATCACATTTTTTTCAGTTCGGTCACGCAGCAAAATCCCTATCCCCTCCAAGCCTGCCGTAAGGAACTTCGTTCCAATAGAAACTATTTCAATAAGGTTCAGTGTGTAATTTCTTGTTTTTTTTTTTTGGACGCAGTGGAAATGCCCTACCAAGGCCTCGTATAGGCACATCGGCGTCTGTGGAAACTCGCATTAAAGTGTACTACCCCGCTAAAACCGCTGCGAGCGCCTTCAGTCGCTTTGTGAAGGTTCTGGGGGCCTAGCCAAAATGCCATTAAGAAAGCGTTAGCGAAGTTAGAAAATGATAAAATGTATGGGATCGACATAAGGCCGCGCTTAATCACGTTTTATAATTTTCGAACTTCGCTAATGCTTTCTTAATGGCATTTTGGCTAGGCCCCCTGAATCGACAGGAAGACAGGAACACCTCAGCGACAGGCTGACCACGGCAAGGCCAGACTTCAGATAAAGGGCGGACTACCCGACGTCGTCGACGTTTGCGAGGCCGTCACGAGCACAGGGTGTTACACTTACTGGAAGCGCATTAAGTAGCGCCTCCGACGCACTCCTGTTCGTCGTCTACGGGGGGAGGTCACGTCAGCGGCCTCCTCTCTCACCCGTTCGTAGGCCTCCTTCTGGGATATCACTGTCTCACAGAAGAGGGCCAGGAACGTATGATCCTTCGATACTAAACTATACAGTACTCCAAAGATGTTAATTTTGAAAAAGGGGAATAATAAATTGTTTATGCCGCTTGCCTAAATATCTGTTGGGTACTTATTAATTTAATTTTTGTTATTTTCTAAATAATAATCATTTAAAAATTTACTTAATACTAACTGTTTGCACCCTGTTCACCGCGTTTATAATAGGTATATAATAAGATAACCATTTCGATAGTTCTTGTGATACGTATGCTTTTGTGTCGTAGTTTAAATTTCCAAATTTCGTCTATATATGCGAAGGGTGGTTCAGGCGAGGCACCGCCCATAGTTTCGATGAGAGCTTAATTTACTTACGCAAAAAAAGACGAAGGATAGTGGCGCCGCATTGTGTTCAACAAATATAGAGTATTATAGTAAGTAAAAAAGTATAAAATTACTTAATCATATTCAATATACTACATAAGTAAATAATATGTATTGTATATGTTAATAATTTTACCAATTCGCTATATAAAAAGCACTAGCTGTTGCCCGCAGCTTCGCCTGCGTTAACTAAGATTTCCAACGGGATATTAGTACGCGAAATAAATTTTTTTACACCTTGTGTCCGAAAAACCAAAATATCTTACGGAACCCTATTTTTATCAGAATAAAATTTAGCCTATGTTACTCGTGGATAATGTAGCTTCCGAATGGTGAAAGAATTTTTGAAATCGGTCCAGTACTTTTTGAGCCTATTCATTACAAACATACAAACATACAAAAATAGGTACAAATCTTTCCTCTTTATAATATTAGTACCTATAGATTACTATCGTTTCTTCCCAGTATGAATAATTATAGTTCCAGAAAATTTAGCCAAAAAAAGAAAAAATCCTCTTCGTTTATTTATATATATAAATTAACTCCTTTGGAATTATGGCCTAATCAAAATATCACTAATTGTAGTAATTGTGTTTATTATTCCAGTTCGTTAGAATATAGGTATGATGAAAAATGACATTAAAATTTCATTCAGTCACTAGAATATAGTAGGATTCACATATTTATCTTACTTAGCTTACTAGGCTTCACATATTTATCTTACTTAGCTTACTAGGATTCACATATTTATCTTACTTAGGAATTAGGAAAAATAGCTTACAATAGCCTGCATTTCCGTCGGGACCGTGTTTACATTGTTTAGTACCTATATTTTTAAACGCATAAAATATTTAATATTTGATATTGATAATTTAATTTCCAAATTTTATTGTTTTAGTATCCGCGTTTAAAGCGTAGTTTACGCAGTCATACCTACTTGTTATATTAGCACTCAGCACTTATTGAATCTAAACTATTTTATATTAAAATATAAAATAGTTTTAGAAGTCATGTACACCTAGGGAAATTACAATTAGTAAAATATTCAGAATAAACATAAGAGAAAATAAATAATGGCGGGATAGAGAGAATGAGGGTTACCTACGTAGGCATATTACTTATCTTATAACTTCTGGTTGTGTAGGATGTAGATGGTATTTAGATGCTATGCTTAAAAAAACTTACTTTAGTGTACAAAATAGCATAATGTAATAAATATTTTTAATAATAAAAAAACATACAGATAGACGAACTAACATCGGAGTGATCCTTTAAAAGTTAAATTTTCTACATCGCCTATAAGAATTTTCCAGAAAAAAAATTATGCCATTTTCATGTTTATTTTTTAGGTTTAATTTTCTGTGGGTATCTAATCTATATGATGTATCTAATCAACAGTGGACGAATAAAGACTGATGAAGTATTTTTAGGTTACATTTTCTATTGATATCTATGAGGTAGGTACCTCAATATTTTTTTGTTTCATTTACTACCTATAGATAAGAACCTATTTGTGAGGTATCTAAGTATTTTTGTGCATACGAAGCTAGAGAAGTGCTATTCTTGCCTAGATATGTATTCTCTACATCTCTATATAAAGATTTAACACACATTTAAATATAAACTACCTAGTTCATGTAAGTATTATACTTTCAGTTCAGCTGCGATCAACATCTTATAGTTTACTATAAATTGGTCATAACATACCGGAAGTGGGTCTCAGCGCGGGGTGTAAATGGGCGTAAGGCATTGGCAGCTGCAGCTGTATAAGTGGAGGCTCATCCCTACAGCATCGATACAACGCGGCCACACATCCGGCGCAGGGAGGCTCGTGCGTTCGCTCCGTCACCGTCGTACTCGACGTATTCGTACCAAGTATACTATCCACACTGAACTTTATTTTCGAAGTATTTACGTCACTGTTAACAGACGTCATTATTCCATAACACATACACTACCGTCCGACTCAAACGTAACTGAAAAACTGACGCTTTGCCCGTCGTTATCGGCGCAAGCGCAGCTAGTGGGCGTGTCCGGAGGGACGCGGCGCCGCGATTGGCCGCGCGCCGTAGGGCGGTGCGTGCAACGACTTTCGAATGCTGAAGTGAGTGATGTTACAAACACTGCACTTGTTTACAATAAACTGCCCCTTAATGTGTTTTATATGGGCTTGCGAGTTCAATTTAATTTTATTACAAAGCTTACGTCATTTATCAGCGGGGGCCTAAATGCTTGAATATTGATTTTCAAGTAATTATAAACCAGTTTGTTAGTAAATGTTCTATATTACATTGCTTAAACTAAGGATTTTATTGAGGAAATTTGTATAGCTCGAGTGCTAATTTGTATTTAAATTTATCTGCTCAGTATCATAATATAATTAAATAATACAACTTCCGATTGTTAGTTCGGACTTTATAATGACTGTTTCCGTAATTCTTTTGAAATATTACATCTATTTTTGCTATTCATTCTTATTTGGTTAGTGATTAAATTAATGAGATAATGTTAGCTATTGTGGAAGTTAAACGAGTTATAATTCTTAAAGGGATCTTTTATGTACGTTTTATTTTCTTATCAAAAGTTGTAGGTAGATCTCCATTCAGATTATCCAGGATAATATGTAGACAATAGACATACCTTAGGCTTATGTTCTTATATACCATATAGCTATAGCAATAATTCAGGCGATATAGGTAAGTAATAATAATTAATTTCCGGTGGCCCATTGGGGGGGGGGGGGGGTAAAGGATTCTTAGAGCGGTACCGATGTAAACCTCTATCTATTTAATATTTAAGGTTGAAGTGTTTATCTATCACGTGAATCATAAATAGAATTAGGTCTACATTTGATTCATATCATTCAATAGAACAAGTTGACTTTTGAATAGGTTTTACAGTCGATCATATTTCACCGATAAACTATGGGTAGGTACACCATTCATCTTTTTTCGAAGCCCTAAACTAACCCAAATACATCAGAGTGCTAAAATATTTCTATAATCAGGGGGCCTAGCCAAAATGCCATTACGATAACGACAGCGACGATCGTTCGTTCGTTTGAAGTTGTGATTGGCTAAATTACGTCGTCGATTGAACGATCGAGCGATCGACGACGTGATTTAGCCAATTACAACTTCGAACGGACGAACGATCGTCGCTGTCGTTTTCGTAATGGCATTTTGGCTAGGCCCCCACGATAGGTAACTAGCAGTCGGTAACACTGCTAAGTTAGGGAAATCATGAATTTCTAGCCAATCAAAATTGAGTGTTGGAGAAAAATCATCACAGTATCAGAGTCTAAACTCAAAAAAACGATTAGGAAAATAATTGATTAAATATAAATGGAAAAAATATAATCCCTTGAGATTCGCTGATGACCTTGATCTATTATTCCAAAACAGCGTAGAGCATAATAGGAAGGATAATAGGTAAAGTACTATTCAAAATCCAAGCCGGCAGTCGCCCAGGCCTTTATCAACTTTCACAAAACAAATAAATATTTACAATAAAGAAATTATGAAAGTTGATAATATTACATGTACTCTACTTTAATAGAATTTGATTCGTATAACAAAAGTAACTCTTTTTTGTTAGTAAAATCAATAAGCAGGACACATTATATTTGAATGCCTCTCTCTAAAAGTTCTTCCATGTTCTTATAATCATTAGAAGTTTTGGAGCCTTAAATAAGTTTTCCTCTCCCCTTACATCACTCATATTGCCAAACAAACTCGTGCCAACGAGCATAAAGAGGCATTCTGAAAATTATAAAAATAAAAAAATCCGCAACTCTACTATAATAATAGGCGCACTAAAATATTATATTGAGGTTATAATAGCGTTAAACGGACAGATGGAATTCTCGGCTCAAATAGAGGAGGTTAAAAAATAAGGGAAAGAAAGACCTTGAAATAAATGGGCAGATGATATTGAAGGGAATGCTGTAGGGAAAAAGGCTACCTGGTCATCTGTGGAGGAGAACTTCAGCCACAATTAGGGAAATATAGATTTTTAATAATTTGACAAATAATTAAAAAATAATAAAATATTGATTAAATATTTTGCTTAAGCTATAAAATATAGAGTGGAGGTCGCGTTTAGGTAAACAAAATGTTGGTCGGCCATTAATCAGGTGGGAAGACGATAATCTGTGCAGTGTTAGATGCGAGTGGCAAGTCGGCCTTCTTGTCGTTTATCGAGGTAGGCCTATGTTCAGCAGTAAACGAAAAAGGCTGATGATTATAGCAATGATGATGTTGAAGTGTTCATAGCTGAGGTTACCTTTTCATATAAACGTAGCAACCCATATATGTCCCGCTGGACACGGATCTCCTCCTCGAAATCAGGCGAGGAGGTTGTTAAGCCATAGATCACCGAGGCGCTGGCTCAATGCGGGTTGGTTTCCTCTCGATGTTTCCTGCACCGGTGAACGAGCGATGGTCTCGTGTTCAGATGCACTTAGAAATTTAGAAAAACCATTTTAAGGCACCATATGGGGTTGGGATCGAACCCAGTTCTCTCACTTAAGAAGCTGAACCCATACCTACTGGGCCGTCGCCGCTCATACAGGTAATTTTAAACCCTGCCCTTTTTATTTAAGGTTATATATCTAAAAACGCGATAATCTAATGTTCAGAAGAGATAAATCAATCACGAACGAAATAAACATTAAAAAACAAATCACTTTGTTTTTCGGCAACGCGATATTTTATTAAGCTTCCTAACAAACTGTACGAGAAGCCGATTCAAATTTTATGGGCGTTGGGGGGGGGGGGGGGGTTAGGTTTACGAACGCGCAGTAGATTATCAACACTGATATCTAAAATAATCCACCTGTTAATTAGTCATAAGAACTTATTAGTCTTCCGTGTATCATATTACATCGTTCATACGATTTTTATTGGTACTACGTAGCCGATAACTAAATTATATGGTATTGGAACGGGTACCTTTTATCCGAGAAATCAAAAATTACACAAAAAACTCACGGCACCCGAGGCAGATGTGAAGTATTTATCTTGTTAATAATTAAATCCTAATAATACCAAATTTTGTATGTACTGTTGGACTCCTCGAAATCAGGCGAGGAGATTGTTGGACCATAGTTAAACAAATCTTAAAGCGGGTTGGCGAGCTTTACACACTTTTGAAGACTTTCAATCTCATCAGGTATGTAGGTTTCCTCACGGTGTTTTCCTTCGGTATTAAGGTGCACGACACACTGTCCATCTGACGGCGGTGAGGCATGGACAAGCCTCTGGAACGAACCCCACGAAGAAGCCGAGGAAGTCACACTACCCATTTTTAGGGCAACCTAGCCATTCTTTATCATCACATGGTGAAGCTAACCGGCTCACGGCACATACGATGAAGCATAAAGACACTTATAGGCCTAGCATAGCTCCAACTGAAAAAAAAATTTAATTCCAAATTCTACACGGGATCAAGTGCGAAGATGACGTAATGGCGACAGAAAATGATCCTATTAGCCTAGTGATAACAAGAGGAAAAAGAAGGTACCAATTGTTCTTAATTATACCATCAAAATGTAACACGCCCCTATTTATAACATTGGGATTTGGGACTATGATAAAAACGAAAAGATTTAATAATTAAATATGGAATTTTTTTTCTTAAACGAAGAAGCTTAATTAATAATTGCTTTATAAGTTCATTGTAACTTATAAAGTATTATAATATTTCTTATTAGAGTTAGAACCTGTTTCACAATCTCCAGATAAGTTTCCAATCTTAGATCAATAATATGACATATTAATGATCTAAGTTCCTTCCCCTCTCGGATCGCTCGCTGAGTGGACGTCTGTAGTGGTTGTGTTTTATTTCGTTTTTTAAATATATTTCGACAAATAAATTCTCAATAAATACTAGGAGTGCATAACCATTAAGAGATATTTGCATAAGAACTAAACGAACTGTGAGGTGTGCTACGATCTGCTACGCATTGCTATCTGCTACGTCTATCGGTGCTACGGGATACATCGTAATATTATTATAGTCTCAAGTATTACTCTCTAAAACTGCTGTTGCCCTGGTACATCGACAGCCTACGTGAGTATATTTAAATAAAGATCACTCTAAAGAACCTTCGTCACGCTTATGCTGCCTTAACAACTTTGAGACACAATATAATACCGAACGCAAACTCACATAATATTTTGGTATACCTTCAAACCCAGTGGCTTTGAAAATATGATTTCACGATCACCGACGAAGATGGCATCCCATCAATCTCCAACGCCAGTGGCGCCAAAAGTAAGCCAAGTTGGGTCGCGATCTAATGCGTCCAACTTAACTCCTCAGACACACTATGCCTCCGATTCTAATCTACACGAATCAAATACCGAGATGAATAAAAATTATCGAACTAAACGCAGGCGTGAAGATGATACAGAATTAAATCTTAGTGACTTTAAAATAGAGGTCAAGAATATGATTAAGGAACTTTTCGAAGAGCAACATCACCTTTATCAGAAGTTAAATGAAAAGATGGAAAAAATTGAAACGCAAAATGAAGAATTAAAACGTGCAGCGGAATATAACTCAGAGATGTTTGATCGCTTTCTCAATAGGATAGAACAACTTGAACAGGACAAAAAAGAAGATCGGCGTCATATCTCAATGTTAGAGGAGAAGGTTGACCAACTGGAAAGACAAATACGTTCTACCAGTGTGGAAATTAGAAATATTCCTAAACCGGCTAATGAAACGAAACAAGATTTAATACAGTATGTAATCGAAATGGGTAAAGCAATTAATAACCCCATTAATGAAACAGAAATTAAAGATATTTTCCGAGTGCAAACAAAAAAAGAGAACAAAGCTATAATTACTGAATTCACAACTGTTATTACCAAAGAAAAATTTCTACGGAAAATAAAAGCATATAACAGAGACAACAAAGAGTCAAAGCTAAACACTAATCATATACAACTAAGTGGACCGAAACGACCAATTTACGTATCGGATAACCTCACAATGAAAGCAAAAAAATTGTTTTTCCTGGCTCGAGAATTTTCTACATTGGAGAATTACAAGTATTGCTGGACATCCTTTGGAAAAGTATTTGTGAGAAAGGACGATGGGGCCCAAATAATAAACATTAATTCTGAAATAATATTAGAAAAGCTAAGAAATAGCAAGTGACTATACTGTGTTGAATTAATTAAAGTTAAAACATTAATGTATTGTGAAACAAAGAGGCATGGCTGGGCTATGACTAATTGTCATGCTCTTATATTCTATTGTATTCCTTTTTCTTTAATCATATTTAGTTCTTATTATAAACTATCTGTATTTAGCTTAGTAATTATATACATATATTTAAACTTTACATACTCACATATACACACACTCATATTATACGCACTTTTAGAAATTAAAATGTTATACTACGTACACTTTCAAATAGAATACATGCATTATTTAAGATATAACTTCTCCCACATTAGCGCCCTGCTAAACATAGGCTTCAACATTATTAGTCTAAAATTTTTGGATCAGAAAGGCTTTCAGAATTTTAAGCATATTACAATTTATATTCCCGCAAGATGCTACCTTGGATATCTTGGAAATCTTCACTCCCTACGTTGATGTATTCGATAATATCGACCGATATACACCTGCCGCCACATGTATTTGTGATGTAGAGGACATTAGTAGTAAAATTCCTCACAAAAACAGTATAGTAGTACTATCACAGAATATACGAAGTGTTTTTTGCAATTTTGATGAACTGGAGGTTTTGCTAAAAAGATTAAAAATTGAAATAGAAGTTATAGTGCTATCAGAATGTTGGCTCAGAAAGAACACACGACCACCGGCCTTAAAAAATTATAATTGTTACTATACACTAAACTGTATGACGCAGAACGAGGGTGTTGTCATATATATTAAAAGATCACTCTCTGCAAATGTTGTTGAGCCTTACTTTATGGATGCAAATTGTCTAGTAGTTAAAATGCCGAATGATACTTGTATAATAGCGATTTATCGTCCCCCATCACATAGAAATATTGACAACTTTTTAAATTCATTAGGACAAGTGCTAGATTCAGTAAAATGTTTTAAAAATATATTTCTCACCGGGGACATAAATATAAATTTATTGGAAAATTGCAATCAGTCGAATGAGTATACTAATCTTCTAGCATATCATGGTCTACTTCCTGGGCATTTGTATCCAACAAGAGATAAAAATTGTTTAGATCATATTATCATGAGAACAAATTTTAAAGTACTAACAGCCGTAGTGAGGACTACTTTGACCGATCATTATTCTACTATTTTAAGCATAGAATCCAACAAAGACACATCACCTAAACAGTTAACAAAAGAGGTGACTGACTTTGATTGCGTAGTGGAACAACTTCTAGCGACAGACTTTTATCATATTATTGGATGTGAGGATGTAAATGTGGCAACTGAGTTGTTTATTGGGATGATATCTGACATCATTAGCAAAAATACAACATTGAAAAAAGTATCTAACAGGAAGCGAATTATACAACCATGGATTACACCTGGTCTCCTTAGATGTATTAGAAATAGAGATAGGCTGCATGGAGAAATAAAAAAATATCCACAAAATGAAATACTAAATACAACATATAAAAGATACCGTAATTTCTGTAGAGATATTCTTAAAAAATGTGAAAAGGAATATAATAAAGGGTTATTTGTATCAGCACAAAACAATATAAAAGCTACATGGCAAGTCATCAAAAAGGTAACAAAATTAGAGTCTAAAAAAAGTGATAATGCCGAGGAATTATTAAAGATAAATACAAGTCCTATCCAAGCTGCAAATCAGGTGAATGACTATTTTATAAATATAGGAAAAAGACTGGCTGAGAGAATCCCTGAACAAGAATCGAATGACAGAGAAGATTTATTAACTAATGAAAAGAACTCCATGAATTCCCTAGTACTAACCGAGACTGACTACAATGAAGTGTTTACAGTTATCAATCAGCTTAAGAACACTCCCTCTACTGGTATAGACTCGATTCCTATTATAATCTATAAAAGAGCCGCCCGTGCACTTGTGCCTATAATTGTTCATATATGCAATCTTAGTTTTTCTGCCGGGGTATATCCAACATGTCTCAAGACTGCATTAATTAAGCCTATTTATAAAACTGGGGATAGAGGCAGTGTTAATAACTATAGACCTATTTCGATACTATCATCTATGTCAAAAATAATTGAAAAAATTATAAATACTAGATTAACAAATTTTTTACAAAAGTATAATAAGATAGCTAAAAATCAGTACGGTTTTGTCAAAGGAAAATCAACTGAGCTCGCGGTAAATGACATGACATCACACGTTGTTGCAAATCTAGAAAATAAAGATAAATGTTTGGCTATATTCTTGGATCTGGCAAAAGCCTTTGACACTGTCTCTATCCCACGACTAATTCTAATGTTGGAAAGAATTGGAATAAGGGGCACTGTCTTGAATTTATTCAGAAGCTATTTGCAGAATAGGTCGCAGTATGTAAAACTGTGTGAAGCTGTTAGTGACATCAAATATATATCCCATGGTGTGCCACAGGGGAGTGTTTTAGGGCCTACCTTGTTTACTATTTACATTAATAGCCTATGCAATATGGAGCTAGAGAGAGGTAGGATATTTACTTTCGCGGATGATACTGCTCTAGTTTTCCATGGCTCTACTTGGCATGACGTGATACATACCGCTGAAACTGGCTTAAATAAGATTATGAAATGGCTACATCAGAATAAACTCACTCTTAACTTAGATAAAACAAAATATATAACATTCACGAAACTCCGCCAGCATCAACCCAGGGACACAGCTTTGAAGGCACATGATTGTATTGACCGTCAATCGTGCTCCTGTGTGGTGTTGGAAAGGGTTAAGGAAATCAAATATCTGGGAGTCTACTTAGATAATATATTAAATTATAAGACCCACACTGAGGCAATTAGTATGAGAATACGTAAGTTGATGTTTGTTTTCAAGCGCCTCCGACCTGTAGCAGATTTCAAAACGCTAAAATCAACATACTATGCTCTGTGCCAATCCATCATTACCTATTGTATTTTGACTTGGGGTGGAACATACAAGAAATATATGATAAAAGTGGAAAGAGCACAAAGAGCGATATTAAAGATTATTATGTCCAAACCTTATCGCTATCCCACTTCTCAAATTTATACAGATATTGATGTATTAACAGTTCGACAGTTATTTGTCCTTAAATCAGTATTATACTGCCATACAAAGACAACTTATGTAAAACCTGAGGCCAAAACCAGAAGAAAACCTACCATATTTAAATCTTGGACATCCTATTCTGCCTATGCAAAGCATCATCAAATATTTTTGGGGCCTTTTCTTTATAATCAAATTAATCATGACATAGATATTTATCCCTTAGTTTTGCACGAATGCAAGCTAAAGGTCATTGAATTATTGAAGCTTAAGAATTATGAAGAAGTAGAAAAAATGATGAACACAATTGTATAACTAATTAATTTAATGCATGTAGATTTTATTGTAAACGGCTTTACCCACACGCACACAAACACTCTCACACACACACATACACACACACACTCACATACCCACTGTCACACTCTCACTCACACACATACACAATCTAACACTCATACACGCACCCACGCAAACGCTCACGTATACGCAAATTGTACGCGCACGGCACACACACACACAAACACACATTCATCCATCACAAGAAAGCAAACATACACATACACACATCACATGTTTTTGGAGTTAAGAGTTTTTATTTAGTAAAAACAGTTCCACTATAATATAAGTAGTATATAATGTATAGTTTATAATGTAAACAATATAAATACATATGTTTTTATGTGGTTCGAGGGTGGGGGCCGGAGTTCTGTAACACAGGGTTTCCTAGTATAGACTCCGATCTCTCACACTGACAAACTAACAATATACTTATTTTGTAGTTAAGTCTTTGTGATTGATTGAAATAAAGATGATTATTATTATTATTAAGTTCCCAATAGGCTATCGGCAACATATTTGACAGATAGTGTATGGAGTATCTGTCAAGTATCTGTCAAATATGTTGCCGATAGCCTATTGGGAACTTATCTGGAGATTGTGAAACAGGCCCTTAATTTATTTTTATCTACTAGCGGACCCGACAGACTTCGTTCTGTCAAAGGAAGTCATGGGGATTTAATAAGCATAAATACAATAATCAACAACTTATTACAACAACACACAAACTCATCTATTCTGGTTATATTCTTGTGATGGCATTGTTTATAATGGGTACATCATCATCATCGGCATATATCCGTCCACTGCTGAACATAGGCCTCCCTCAATGAACGCCAAGATGACCGATTCCGTACCACTCGCATGCAACGCGGACCTGCCTTCCCACCTGTTTAATGGTCGACCAACACTTCGTCTACCTAAATGCGGCCTCCACATTTGAACCTTATTGACCTATCGGCCATCCGTTCTTCTGAGTGTGTGACCAGCCCAGTGCCACTTCAACGTACATATTTTTCGCATGATATCGGTAATTTTAGTACTCTGGAGGAGGACTTTGTTTCGAATCCTATCTGCCAAAGAAACACCAAGCATAGCACACTCCATAGCACGTTGAGCTACGGAAAAATTACGGACCAGTCGTAAATTAAGAGTTTGTTTCAGTCCCGTAGGTCAACACGGAGATAACGCATTGGTCTTTAAACTGTACGGTATACGGACGACGTGAGAATATGGCGAAACTTCCTAAATGCTGCCCACCCTAATTGAATCCTCTTATTGGCTTGCCTCTCGAAGTTATGTCGACCTAGCTGCAAGGTATGCCTAAGGTAGAAATACTATTGCACGGCTTCGAGAGTTATGTCATCGACGTTAACCGGCCTAAGGAGAACGTGTTCGTTGAACATGACTTTCATGTTGTTCAAGTTCACCCTAAGGCCCACACGTCGGGATGATTCGTTTAGACTGTGCAGCATCTTCTCGAGGTCCTATGCGTCGCATGCTGCTTTGATGGGCGAGAAGGCCGCCAGCTCTTTCGGGAAGGTCTCACGTGTCTCTACCTCATCTTGGGGTGTGAAGTACCGGGCGCTTAGGTTCCTGTATCACGGAACTTATGTCGCTATCCTGACATACGCTGCAACCATATGGTACCGACGCTCTCACTTATACGTCGTGCAGAGTGCGGTTCTGCGGAGCCAGAGACCAGCTTTGGTCCTTTTGACGAAGGCCTACAGGTCGTGTAGCACAGCGGCACTTCCAGTGCTCGCTGGAGTTCTACCGGCCGACCTGGAGGTTGTTCGAGCGGGACGCATGCAGGAGGAGTGTGAGGGGCTCGCGGGCAAGGAGCGCAGGAAGAAGAAGAGCGGGATCCTCAGTGATGTCGTTTCCGCTTGGCAGACGCGCTGGAGTGCGAGCGGTGACGGGAGGGAGTTGTACAGCTTCTTCCCCGAAGTTACCTCGCGCTTGGCGCGCCGTTGGGTGGAACCGGATTATGTTCTCTCGCAGATTTTGACCGGTCATGGATGCTTTAGGAGTCGCCTGCACAGGATGACACTATGTGACACGCCTGTCTGTTACTGCGGACACGATAGCGAAACCCGTGACCACATACTGTGGGAGTGTGATTTGTATAGAGCCGAACGTGATGCGATGTTGGATGGAATCGACCGGACGATTGTGGGCCCAGTCTACCACGAAGACCTGATCGCCACGGAGAACAACTTTTGCCAGCTCAAGATGTTCGCGCACAAGTGGCACAAACGAAGGACTGAGATGACACCGTAGCTGCAAGATTGATTCACCCGGACTGCCGTGCCGTCACTAACGTGCTGTGGAGTCGTCAGCCCCAGAAAGGGGAGAGTGACGCTAGGGACGTATAAAAGTACTCTCGCAAGAGGGTGCTTTTGAACTTGTAGGGAGTGAAGAATTGTACGGGGGAAGAGAGCGTTTAAGCAGGTGTACCCCGTACATCTCCCGCGTTTCGCTCCGTATACCGAGAGGTGGGTAGGAGCATGGGAAGGTGGTGGGTTATGTGCAGCATCTTCTGTAAACCCTTCAGTGACTCGGCCAGTATAATAAGTAAGTATATCGTCGGCGAAACGAAGGTGTGAGAGATACTCGCCGTTAATGTTTATGCCACATTCTGCCCAATTTAAAGTCTTGAAGATTTCGTCCAAAGCATTCGTGAACGGTTTCGGGGAATGAACATCCTCCTGTCGCACACCTCGATGCAATTAGATTGGTCTTGTTTGACCTCCCGGAATCAGAATGAACATAAAAGCGGCTTCGTATAATCCTCTCATTACTTTAACGTATCGCCAATCGACATGACATCGCTGCAGAGCTTCCAGAACAGCCCAGGTTTTAAGAGAGTCAAAAGCTTTCTCATAGTCCACAAAAGCAAGGCACGGTGGCTGGTTGTACTCATGGGTCTTCTGTATAACTTGCTTTATAGTATGAATGTGGTCTATGGTGCTAAATCCTCCCCCTTTTAGCTGCTTAAGAGCCAAACTAACGTCATCTAATCTGATGTTCAGAAGCTTTCCAGAGAGGTGTCGTGTTAGGCTGGCACGCGGATCATTATTCCGGGTATTAGGTTGAGGAGCATGGGACGCGTACAATTTGCTATAGAAGTCTTCGATCTCCGATAAGATCTCCGGCCTAGAAGAAACGGTCTCGCCAGAAGTGGTCCTAATCTTCGACAGATGGCTTCATGTGTGTGTACAAACTGTAGTGAAATTATTCATTTTCAAAAGCAACAATCCACCCGAACAGATAAGTTTTCGATACTATATAATATATACAAAATACATTTAAAAGTAAATCACACGTGTGTAAAGTTTTCATTTTCCTATATTTATTATTTAATTCGGTGTTCATCCCAATTACATAATAATATTAGAATGTATTTAAATAATTTTGCACAGACAGGGATATTAAATTAATAATTAAAAATAATAAAACACTCTTGGTAACGCGGTTTGTGTTTGACTGATGTAATGACGTGGAAACTGATGCATTTTATGTCGCGTGCCTGCCTGAAACTAAAACAAACGAAATAATATCGCGAAACCGACCAAATTGAAAGTCAGTACTAATGATCCATAGCCCGTAAATTGTGTAGCTATGTAATTTGGTCGGGTTCGCGTTATTATCACCTTTTATGAGTTTCGGGACACGACATTAGACCCTCCAACAGCAAACGCACACTGTTTTGATAGAATAAATGAAATTCTGACTTTGCTCGGGTGAAATTTGATTTACAATGCACATAACTAACGATCTAATAATAAGACCGGTAGGGTCCCATTGCACAACCCAACAGTAGGGTTTAAATTTCTTAAAAGCATTTCTATACAACCAACTTTTAATTTAAGGAATGTGTGGTGGTAATCCTGCAATCGTTATATCGAGTTTAGGAATTCTACGGGATAGTTTAAAACATCATTATGATCGTCCTCAACTACAGCGTTATAACTCTCTTAAATTTTAAACACACCCGAGGTTTTTTCAACAACTTAGTCGTGCAATTGAAAACGATCTCCGTTTTGAGGAGTAAGTAACGTTTTCATTGAATAATTTTTATTAGGTATCATTTGTGTCAAGCGACACATCAAACATATGGTCTACAATTGAATTATCTACAATGCATCGCTATGGTCAACACCATCCTCATTTGATGATCCATTGCCTGAATCCTTATGACACGTAAGACGTAGAGATCTCATCAGAATTAATTGGAATTTTTAATCTCGAGTGATCTGTTCTACCGCCATCTAAAAATTTGCTGCAATCCCAGTAAATGCTATAGCATTATTTAATTCTTGCCTATTGGCAGGCATATTTTGTTTTCAGATCTTAAAATGTACAATAGTTGTAAATACAAAAGTTTTTCCAGTTCCTCTTGGGCCGTCAAGTTGGAACAGATGTATATCTATAAATTCTTTTGATATAGTACCTATAAATTCTCCTGATCATAATATTTCTTTGTCTCAATAATCCTTTTCATAATACAAATACAAATAGTAAATACTCCTTGCCAAAAGCGTATTAAAAAAAGTAGATGTCACCCGTTATCAATGACAGTGATAATATGCAATTATGTCATTGTATTTTAATGGACTGCAATATTTTGTCTGTCAACACCATTAGGATTTAACAAAATACTCGACAATCCAAATTTTGGGGATATATGTTGTCGACTCGAAACCTTTAATTTTTTATGTTTTATTATTTAGGTAACTTTTAGATTGAGTCTAAGACGAAATTATTAATATGATATAGCTTAGACAACAATGAGTGTTTGTAATCTAATATGAGCTTTATATAATAGCGATAAAGTTCAGATTGACTCTACATTTTAGTTAGAAAACGTTTGTATGGGAAAAAGAAAAGGGCTGTTTTTAGGGCTTTCCCGGCAATTATTCGATTTTTTTTCGCCGGAACATCCATCCTTGGACTTCCACAAACATTTTAAAAAAAGAATTATCGAAATCGGTTCAGCCGTTCACACGTGATGCCGTGACAACGCGGAACGGGTTTCATTTTTATATATATAGATTAGTTCATTTTATTAGGAAACTCATTAGTTTTATTAAAAAAGGTTTTTATATTTATTTATTTCTTTGAAACTTTTACAAATTGTTGTTTAATTAATTTTTCACTTGCATGAGGACTGAGTCTCTCGTACTCCTTAATAATGATGAAATTCGTTTTTCGCCTAACCATCAATGAAAGTATTCAAGACGACAACTACTAAAAAACTATACACAACAGAAAAAATCTCTACTGGATTTTTCTAAAAAAAAGACGTTAACCAATATTTCTTACCACTAAAACTGAATAACAAAAGCTAATTTTCAACTATGTTTTCATATTCCAAGTAATTTTATATTAATACAAACAAAAGCATACGTCTTCGAGGCGTAATGATTCCATCTATATCTGGTGGCGCGGATGTACACCAGGTGCTCTCGACAAACAAAATAAACTGAGCGGTAATCGATTTTAGAGGTTTAGAACACTCGCACAAATAAATCGATGTATCGGGCGTTTAAATTGAAATATACGTTCGTTGAAGATGTATTGCATATTTAAATACTTTAATCACTTGTGCCGATTGATTTTTCCTCACTTATGTATATTGTAACTATCACAAAACAACCAGGAATAAACTATTTTATAATATGGCATATTTTACAAATAACGAGAAAATATTGTGGCGATATCTCTATCACCTACCATTTTTCTTATTTTTTAACCAAATTGCTTTTAGTTTTGTACTTTTTTGGGAAATGATTTTTAAAATTATAAAACATGTGAAAAGGTATTGGTAAAAACGATACTCTGCCGCAAATGACTAACATTATCACTATCATTTAAATTGCATAATGTAATTAGTCTGCCTTATAACGACTTTCAACACGAACAAAACTCGGTGATCACCGATCACTAGCGATCAAAATCAAATTAAAAAAAACACAGTAGTCCCAATTCAAAAAGATAGTAACCAAACTATCTTTTTGAATGTCAATTAACGAAGGTTTTCAATATCCTATCTATCTTAAAATTTTCTTATCCTTCTTACAATTTCGACAGATTTCGTAAGAAAATGTGTCAAAATGTAACGATAGATAAGAACATTTTAAGATAGATAGGATATTGAAAACCGCCGTAAATCTACAATTGCATCGGTTCAATAGATCAGCAATCAGCATAAATAAAGAAGATGGCGTAATGGCGACAAAAAAGATCATTATACCATGCTCAGTCATCTAACATCTCTTATAAGTATAAGAGCTTGTAAAATTTCAAATTTTTTAACCTATATGTCAAAGAAATTATGCTTATTTTTTGGGATTCCCTGAAAACAATTATCCCGACGCACCATAAGCTAGTGAAAAAAATGTGCCATAAGTAAGGCTTTATCTTCCATCAAGTGATATCGAAGTGGCTGTGGGCTGCACTGCATGGACTTCAGCATATTGGCGCATTAAGCTTAGATACCGTGTTAAGATAAATGAATCTCTGAGCAGTGGCAGTTGCATACGAATGGCTCCGATCATCGAGGGAGGTCTGTGTTCAGCAGTGGACGGATAGGGACAGATGACGGTGATGATAATGATGATAATGATTATACCGTCATCCCGGTAATGGTTCTGCTAATACAATTGATAATCAATAAAAATCGATATCGAAAGATCGAACAAAATCGATTAGAGAAAATGGTATAGTTTTAATTGTACGCGCGCAAATATATAAAGATGTCAAAATCAGCGGCATGGAGAAGGCATCATGTTTTGATGGGATCATGCCGTTGGCTGTCGTGGCATTCCGGTTGATTTTACAGCCATACAAAACAAACAAACAATTACATCAAACCAAAAATAAGTTTATTGCAATATACCAATGCAACACAGAATCATAAATGATGAGATACTTCAGTAACTTCGAGTACGGTATAAGCGGACTGTCAGTGGTCTCTGTTCCTGCCACATGTTACCGTCACACGTGTGAAATATCTGCGTATGCTTTAAGGTAGTGAGATAATATAATCACTAAGTTCTATCCCAGTTACTAATCGTGTTCATGAAATGTATATGAATTGCATGCTGAATATGTAAATAACACTTTGATCATTGGAAGTGTTTATTGTGAAGTAATCTGTAAAGTTCGTGTTGTTTGTTTCAAGTAGGTAAAGCGTCGAAACAACAACAAGTTGATTAAAACTGAACACAAAAAAAACACATATTATATCCGTTTTAATATTGAAAATAATAATGTTATTCAAATAATAAGATGTTATAAGAATAACCCACATGAAAGTACTGCGGGTATAAAAAGTAGGTACCTTATATGTATCTATTTATTATTTTGCATAAGTTAATTTTTTTTTTTTTTTTCGGTTGGATCTATGCTAATGGTCCTAGTGACCGTTATGCGTCATCGGAAATGGGGTGATCCGGTTGGATCATCCTATGACGTTAAAAATTTGGGGGGTTGCCCCCCGCCATGTTCATGGCGTCGGGTTTGTACCTAACTTGGTCAGCTACGGTCGACTGGTTTGGAACGGGTGACGTTAGAAACCTATCGTGAGGGCCGGCCCTCCCCTCCCCCGGTAGAGGGGGAGGCGGGTCAAGCGCGGGACCCGAGCAAGCTGCCGATAGCAGAGTGCTATCGGTGATTACACGGTCTATATTGGTGTCGACTCGTAGCTGATCTGAGCCTATGCTGTCGCGGTTGATCCGGATCAACTGGTCAACGGAGTGTAGGGTTCGACGTCGCATACGACCCCGGGGCCCATGCGGTGTGAATGTGTGCCTAACACCGGCTGTGTTATGTCTGAGTGTGTGTTGTAGCTTACGTCGCGCTTCAGCGTCGCGCTTTAACAGTTCTGTGATTTTATCAACAGGATCGGTTATGACATTCTTAGGTAACCTAGACTTATTAGGTGCTAAGCTATCGGGGGTGTAGTTTGCCGCACTCACGACGAGTGGGTTCGGGTGGAGAAGTGCCTTTTCGAAGTGACGTTCTGACATCGCTTTGAAATGGCCCCTAATCGAATCTAGTCTGAGGTCGCGGTGTAGGTCGAGCATAAGTTAATGCATTTTTAAATATTTTAGGGAGTAAAGTTCACTAAAGGTATTAAGCCAACGGCTGGAGCTAGGGAGAAACTATAGCTTGATATCTCCACGTCAAATCCGAGGATGGTTTACACCAAAAGCAGAATATAAAAAAATCTTCATATTAAAATCTGACTATAAAATATAAAATCAGAAATGTAGAAATCTTTTACTAAAGCTATTATGTATTAGAGAAAAATGCTTGGACGCGCTGATCTCAGGAACTATCATCAAAAAAGAAAGAATCATTCTAATCCGACCAGATTTGAATGATTCTTTCAGTTTAAGATAGCTCATCGAGTTAGGCTATTAGGCTATTTATTATCTTATACTTACTAATATATAAAGCTGCAGTGTTTGTTTGTTTGAATGCGCTAATCTCAAGAACTATTTGTCGGATTGAATCATTGAATGATTCTTTCAGTTTTTCAGTTTAATCGATAAATAGGCTATCGAGCAAGGCTTATTATAGGCTATCAGCTAGTAATAAAATAAAAACTCATTTCAGTCCAGATATGATATGGTGGATCGCTCAAAGGTTGTTAGAGTGCGCCCGAACTCTACGAATGTAGAGTTCGGGCAAGAGGTACATAAATACCTAATAACATATATTTTTATAGTTTAGTAATTTCTGCCATTGTTATATTCACATATATTTATTACGTTGAAGTGTGAATCGTAATTAATAGTGACGCTATTACGTACAATTTCGAAGCGAATCGCCGATTTTTTCAACTTTTTCGTCGATTTTTCAAATTTATCGTCGATTTTATAAATTTTGTATTTTAATTTGTGTTACTATCAAGATTTAGAATTTTTTGTTATCTATATATATAAAAATGAAACCCGTTCCGCGTTGTCACGGCATCACGTGTGAACGGCTGAACCGATTTCGATAATTCTTTTTTTAAAATGTTTGTGGAAGTCCAAGGATGGATGTTCCGGCGAAAAAAAATCGAATAATTGCCGGGAAAGCCCTAAAAACAGCCCTTTTCTTTTTCCCATACAAACGTTTTCTAACTAAAATGTAGAGTCAATCTGAACTTTATCGCTATTATATAAAGCTCATATTAGATTACAAACACTCATTGTTGTCTAAGCTATATCATATTAATAATTTCGTCTTAGACTCAATCTAAAAGTTACCTAAATAATAAAACATAAAAAATTAAAGGTTTCGAGTCGACAACATATATCCCCAAAATTTGGATTGTCGAGTATTTTGTTAAATCCTAATGGTGTTGACAGACAAAATATTGCAGTCCATTAAAATACAATGACATAATTGCATATTATCACTGTCATTGATAACGGGTGACATCTACTTTTTTTAATACGCTTTTGGCAAGGAGTATTTACTATTTGTATTTGTATTATGAAAAGGATTATTGAGACAAAGAAATATTATGATCAGGAGAATTTATAGGTACTATATCAAAAGAATTTATAGATATACATCTGTTCCAACTTGACGGCCCAAGAGGAACTGGAAAAACTTTTGTATTTACAACTATTGTACATTTTAAGATCTGAAAACAAAATATGCCTGCCAATAGGCAAGAATTAAATAATGCTATAGCATTTACTGGGATTGCAGCAAATTTTTAGATGGCGGTAGAACAGATCACTCGAGATTAAAAATTCCAATTAATTCTGATGAGATCTCTACGTCTTACGTGTCATAAGGATTCAGGCAATGGATCATCAAATGAGGATGGTGTTGACCATAGCGATGCATTGTAGATAATTCAATTGTAGACCATATGTTTGATGTGTCGCTTGACACAAATGATACCTAATAAAAATTATTCAATGAAAACGTTACTTACTCCTCAAAACGGAGATCGTTTTCAATTGCACGACTAAGTTGTTGAAAAAACCTCGGGTGTGTTTAAAATTTAAGAGAGTTATAACGCTGTAGTTGAGGACGATCATAATGATGTTTTAAACTATCCCGTAGAATTCCTAAACTCGATATAACGATTGCAGGATTACCACCACACATTCCTTAAATTAAAAGTTGGTTGTATAGAAATGCTTTTAAGAAATTTAAACCCTACTGTTGGGTTGTGCAATGGGACCCTACCGGTCTTATTATTAGATCGTTAGTTATGTGCATTGTAAATCAAATTTCACCCGAGCAAAGTCAGAATTTCATTTATTCTATCAAAACAGTGTGCGTTTGCTGTTGGAGGGTCTAATGTCGTGTCCCGAAACTCATAAAAGGTGATAATAACGCGAACCCGACCAAATTACATAGCTACACAATTTACGGGCTATGGATCATTAGTACTGACTTTCAATTTGGTCGGTTTCGCGATATTATTTCGTTTGTTTTAGTTTCAGGCAGGCACGCGACATAAAATGCATCAGTTTCCACGTCATTACATCAGTCAAACACAAACCGCGTTACCAAGAGTGTTTTATTATTTTTAATTATTAATTTAATATCCCTGTCTGTGCAAAATTATTTAAATACATTCTAATATTATTATGTAATTGGGATGAACACCGAATTAAATAATAAATATAGGAAAATGAAAACTTTACACACGTGTGATTTACTTTTAAATGTATTTTGTATATATTATATAGTATCGAAAACTTATCTGTTCGGGTGGATTGTTGCTTTTGAAAATGAATAATTTCACTACAGTTTGTACACACACATGAAGCCATCTGTCGAAGATTAGGACCACTTCTGGCGAGACCGTTTCTTCTAGGCCGGAGATCTTATCGGAGATCGAAGACTTCTATAGCAAATTGTACGCGTCCCATGCTCCTCAACCTAATACCCGGAATAATGATCCGCGTGCCAGCCTAACACGACACCTCTCTGGAAAGCTTCTGAACATCAGATTAGATGACGTTAGTTTGGCTCTTAAGCAGCTAAAAGGGGGAGGATTTAGCACCATAGACCACATTCATACTATAAAGCAAGTTATACAGAAGACCCATGAGTACAACCAGCCACCGTGCCTTGCTTTTGTGGACTATGAGAAAGCTTTTGACTCTCTTAAAACCTGGGCTGTTCTGGAAGCTCTGCAGCGATGTCATGTCGATTGGCGATACGTTAAAGTAATGAGAGGATTATACGAAGCCGCTTTTATGTTCATTCTGATTCCGGGAGGTCAAACAAGACCAATCTAATTGCATCGAGGTGTGCGACAGGAGGATGTTCATTCCCCGAAACCGTTCACGAATGCTTTGGACGAAATCTTCAAGACTTTAAATTGGGCAGAATGTGGCATAAACATTAACGGCGAGTATCTCTCACACCTTCGTTTCGCCGACGATATACTTACTTATTATACTGGCCGAGTCACTGAAGGGTTTACAGAAGATGCTGCACATAACCCACCACCTTCCCATGCTCCTACCCACCTCTCGGTATACGGAGCGAAACGCGGGAGATGTACGGGGTACACCTGCTTAAACGCTCTCTTCCCCCGTACAATTCTTCACTCCCTACAAGTTCAAAAGCACCCTCTTGCGAGAGTACTTTTATACGTCCCTAGCGTCACTCTCCCCTTTCTGGGGCTGACGACTCCACAGCACGTTAGTGACGGCACGGCAGTCCGGGTGAATCAATCTTGCAGCTACGGTGTCATCTCAGTCCTTCGTTTGTGCCACTTGTGCGCGAACATCTTGAGCTGGCAAAAGTTGTTCTCCGTGGCGATCAGGTCTTCGTGGTAGACTGGGCCCACAATCGTCCGGTCGATTCCATCCAACATCGCATCACGTTCGGCTCTATACAAATCACACTCCCACAGTATGTGGTCACGGGTTTCGCTATCGTGTCCGCAGTAACAGACAGGCGTGTCACATAGTGTCATCCTGTGCAGGCGACTCCTAAAGCATCCATGACCGGTCAAAATCTGCGAGAGAACATAATCCGGTTCCACCCAACGGCGCGCCAAGCGCGAGGTAACTTCGGGGAAGAAGCTGTACAACTCCCTCCCGTCACCGCTCGCACTCCAGCGCGTCTGCCAAGCGGAAACGACATCACTGAGGATCCCGCTCTTCTTCTTCCTGCGCTCCTTGCCCGCGAGCCCCTCACACTCCTCCTGCATGCGTCCCGCTCGAACAACCTCCAGGTCGGCCGGTAGAACTCCAGCGAGCACTGGAAGTGCCGCTGTGCTACACGACCTGTAGGCCTTCGTCAAAAGGACCAAAGCTGGTCTCTGGCTCCGCAGAACCGCACTCTGCACGACGTATAAGTGAGAGCGTCGGTACCATATGGTTGCAGCGTATGTCAGGATAGCGACATAAGTTCCGTGATACAGGAACCTAAGCGCCCGGTACTTCACACCCCAAGATGAGGTAGAGACACGTGAGACCTTCCCGAAAGAGCTGGCGGCCTTCTCGCCCATCAAAGCAGCATGCGACGCATAGGACCTCGAGAAGATGCTGCACAGTCTAAACGAATCATCCCGACGTGTGGGCCTTAGGGTGAACTTGAACAACATGAAAGTCATGTTCAACGAACACGTTCTCCTTAGGCCGGTTAACGTCGATGACATAACTCTCGAAGCCGTGCAATAGTATTTCTACCTTAGGCATACCTTGCAGCTAGGTCGACATAACTTCGAGAGGCAAGCCAATAAGAGGATTCAATTAGGGTGGGCAGCATTTAGGAAGTTTCGCCATATTCTCACGTCGTCCGTATACCGTACAGTTTAAAGACCAATGCGTTATCTCCGTGTTGACCTACGGGACTGAAACAAACTCTTAATTTACGACTGGTCCGTAATTTTTCCGTAGCTCAACGTGCTATGGAGTGTGCTATGCTTGGTGTTTCTTTGGCAGATAGGATTCGAAACAAAGTCCTCCTCCAGAGTACTAAAATTACCGATATCATGCGAAAAATATGTACGTTGAAGTGGCACTGGGCTGGTCACACACTCAGAAGAACGGATGGCCGATAGGTCAATAAGGTTCAAATGTGGAGGCCGCATTTAGGTAGACGAAGTGTTGGTCGACCATTAAACAGGTGGGAAGGCAGGTCCGCGTTGCATGCGAGTGGTACGGAATCGGTCATCTTGGCGTTCATTGAGGGAGGCCTATGTTCAGCAGTGGACGGATATATGCCGATGATGATGATGTACCCATTATAAACAATGCCATCACAAGAATATAACCAGAATAGATGAGTTTGTGTGTTGTTGTAATAAGTTGTTGATTATTGTATTTATGCTTATTAAATCCCCATGACTTCCTTTGACAGAACGAAGTCTGTCGGGTCCGCTAGTTACTTTATAAAAAAGGAGCTCGCCCGAACAGGGACTTGAACCCTGGACCCTTGGATTAAAAGTCCAATGCTCTACCGACTGAGCTATCCGGGCTATGTGATTATCCTATGTAAATAGCTATATCATATAGAATTTAATAAGGTACCTATACAAAAAATAATAATTTATAAATAATATGTTTATTTCGAATTCTAAAACAAAATTATACTTTTTTAACGTTATCTGTTTCATCTCTTCAGTATTAGTATCAGAGTCTATTGTGGACTTCATAGTTGGATGCGCTACCTTATGCAGTAACACCCCTGTACTCGTGTCGGGCTCGGGATGGGAACCCGGGCCCTGCTAGACACGACGTCGTGGGGACTACCAAGTCGTAGCCGGGCAGTCCTCCTATTGTGGAGAATCTGGTCTTGCCGGGACCAATCTGTCGCTGAGGGTATCCCGTCGCCTGCACAGATCCGGGTCCCTCAAATATAGCGGCTGAAGGCTCACGCAGCGGTTTTAGTGAGGTAGCAATACCGTCTTAACCATAAGGGCACACGGGGCCAGTGCCCGGGGTCCCCTGAGAATGGGGGCCCCAAAGGACCTACAAATTCTTTCACACATTTACTCTCAAAACATTTTTGTCGGGCACATTACACTTTTTTTTACAAATCAGTAATCTTATCATAATTATTAGTTAATATTAGTATTTACAACGAGGAAGGTATTTACTTTACCATAAAGCAGAAGAGTTTGGTTGTTTGAACGCGCTAATCATAAAAATTATTGGTCAGGTTTGAATCTTAGTTAAGGCGAACTTGCGGGCAACTGCTAGTGTATAATAAAAGGACACAGGTACCTTAGGTACTTAGTAAAAATGATATTATAATTCGCTTTTTTTAGTTTCCAAAAGGGGCCCACAATCTAGTGTGCCCAAGGGCCCCAGCCTAGTTTAAGACGGCCTTGTGAGGTAGGGTACCCAAATGCGAGTCCCCACTCACGCCAGCGCGCCTACCCAGGCCCTGGTATGGTCGTAAAGGCTTTCCACTGCGTCATCAAAAATAAAAAAAATTATCGGTTATCTTGAGGTTTATTTTCTTTCCAGCCCGTTAAGACAAGTGGCAAGCGCTCCGAATCTATTCAAAGTCTGAAAACGCTAACCCCTTAGCGTTGTCGCAAAAAATAGACAACCAAGTGTACAAAGATTTGTCGAACGCTCATTCTTTTCAATCACACACATAAATTTATTATTATATAAAATTGTAAAATATTTTTCATTTATATTTTGTGAGATAATCATTATACCATAACCACACTTTTTTTATTTTTTATATTTAATTACTAGCTGTTACCCGCAGCTTCGCCCGCGTGAACTTAGGTTTACGGATTTATCATGTCTGATGAAGATCATTTTCTATTTTAATAATTACTAAGTTTTTGTATTAAAATGAATATATGTCATCTTGAACATAAAGACATATATCCCTTCGCAGATTTTCTGTAGGCATATTTAGGATATATAATACTATTATTATATACTCCACCATACGTTGATCATATTATTACGTCTACCAGAGTTGATACACTACGGCCTTAGACACCAGACAACCACCCGCGCCTGTTCGTATCACAGCAACACGATTTATTTTCTTCTGCATTATTTTGATTTTGCCATATCTCCTAAAGTATTCATTTAATTTGCATGATGTAAAGGGCAAAAATAATCTTCATAAAATGCACATGCCAATTAACTGATTTAAAATGATAAGGATTCATACCGTATTTGTGTAAATAACTTTCAAATTATCACGTTATAATTGCCCATTTTTTAAAGTATTAAATGGATATAGTATGATATCCCTAAGAGATAGACATATGCCATCGCGGACTTTTTTGTAGACCTATTTAAGATACACAACTCCACCATACATTATTTTGTTATATCTCAAAGGGTTTAGGCAGCGTTTTCGTTGAAAACTCCCAAGCGGCCTATTTTTTCCCGACACCTTCAACAATTATTGTTATATCTTAGCCAATGTATATAAAAACTTAATAAATTATATACATAAACCTTCCTCTTGAATTGTCCTATCTATTAAAAAAAACCGCATCAAAATCCGTGGCATAGATTTAAAGATTTAAGCGTACAAAGGGATATAGGGACAGAAAAAGCGACTTTGTTTTATAATATGTAGTGATGATGATGCGCAGCGTAATGTAGTCTAAAAAATTGCATTTTAATGAAAAATCAAAATAGATATCTAAATATTAAAAAATACACAATATGTACATACACAACACTTCCACAGTCAGCTAATCAAAGATCCACCATTTTGTGGCGTTTTCTATTTCTATTCTATTCTTTTGGCGTTTATGTCAATATATTTATTAATTCACCAAGTCACCAAAAACTGATAAAGTTAATAAGATATTTTTGCATTACAGTAATGAGCAACATAATTATTTATCACGTAATGTAAATTTTGAGTTCTCTGTTTAGGAGGGTAGGTACTCCCTTGCTTTCACATTAAAATGTAGTTAAAGCTTCACGCTTATATTATATGAGCTTTACAGCGTTCTATAAGATGAGTCATCTATTAGTATTCAAAGTTAGTCTAGTAAGTCTTTTTGCATTTTAAAATCACTAATAAATATGTAAAGATGAGAATAATGATACAGAAGACAGAATCATATTAAGTCATATAAGGTAATACTAATACAATATATTAATACCTAATAATAACAGAGTGCCTCAATGATACAACAAATTGGTGTAATTATTCGACATGTTATAATGAAACAAATTTACGGATTTTGTCCCGGTTTATTAAGTTTTTACAAGCTCGACGTTTCGGATACTTTACAGCAACCATGGCTAAGAGAGGACTGAGGTGTCATACGTCCTAATGTTACAAAGTTATTGGTAAATATGTTTCATTATAATGAGTGAAATTCGCGTAAACATAAGAAAACAAATTCGACATGATCAGATAGTTATAATAAAAATGGAATCTGACGCCGTTTTTCAACCAAACCAGTAAAGGACACATACCTTATGTCATGTGCCTACCAATAATTAAAATTTATTTAATTGATTGCATAAAAAATTGCAGTCATACTTTGGGAATGCCGACAGTAAGTTTACTGACTGACTACTCTTCAAAAATCTGTCAGGAAAAAAGAGTAATATAATTTTCGTTATCTTATTATTTTAGTAGTTAATATAATTTTCGTTATCTTATTATTTATTCAGACTAGTTGTGACGTCATTAAAATACCCCATGTGACGTCACAAACTAGTCCACAGGCTAACATTTTATCAACACTAGAACGACTGAAACAGATGCGTTTTAAATCTCCACATTAAGAGCAGATTAATCAAACTAATTTATAGTAACAGTAAACGAACGGGTGCATCGAATGACTTTCGTCGATTCTATTCGAATGGCTTTCAGGATATAGCGCACATTGTTTTTATGACAATAAAATCGATGTTAACGCTCGATCCTACTGCGATACGCACCACAATCAGGCCATCCCAATGAAAATAAGTAGCCATGTCAACAAACACACGCATCCTTTGGGGAGCGACGATCGCTAGTGATTCATGTTAGGAAGTTCTTAAATAGCTATTAAGATAATACGATTGTTTATTTGTCTACATTTATGGGATTGTACAATAATGGCGTGGACGCCTAACAGTCTAATAAGTTTATCAAATTACATTTCCTATGGTGGTAAGAACATTTATTATATACTTAGACTCATTTAGATTTGGAACAGATTCAGATCAGATTTCGATTTGTTTACCGGAGAGAGGGATGGATACCGGCTTCCGGTTGCATTAACCATCAACTTGATTGGACCGTGAAACTTTGTTTTGGAGGGAAACGACTAAGTTGGAGTGCCAGTTTTCACGGAAGAAACAAGCTGGAAGGTCCTTGAACTCCTATATGAGAACGCATGAAGACGGGAGCGCAGCAAAGAGCATGCCTCCCACAGGTAAAAACAGTAATTATTATAAAAATACGTGATAAATATATTTTTTTCTTTAAATAACTTGTTTATAGAGAAATAATTAATTAAAGAAAATCCTACGATCCAACTCTGTCTTATTTTCATCTTTTCTACCGTTACAAATGTAAAAGGCACTGCCAAAGCAGCATTGCAACTGAACTGTGGAAATGTGAGCAGGGGAAAAAATCTTTTCCCTGTTCACTTATTTACTGTCCCCTAACCTGCGTCCAGGTCAACGCATCTGCATAATTATTTTTGTTTGTGCGTATGTCTATGAGAGTTGGTCGTCAGCATAATGCTCTGAATGAATGCTGAAATGGTATAAGAATGCAAAGCATTCTTATAAGTCTAAAAAAATCAAAGATTTTTGAGATAAACTCTGAAAATATATAATAACAATATAACAATTTAATGTATGTACAAATATTTAATAAATACATAAGGTATTATACATTACATGTAACTTTAAATATAAATTTAGTTGTTCACAGATAATATTTATATTCGCCATTAAGTTATCTAAATAGGATCTGCATAAAAATTAATGATTAAGAATAGAATTATTTTCCAGATTGTTTATCGCACACGGCTCCAGAAACAAAAATATGTTTTGGGTTGAGAAATATATAAATTGAATTGTTTTATTATAGCATGGGAACCGCCTATATGTTTATTCGGATTAATGATGACAATATTTTAAAACTAATTTGGTTGTTTTCACAAATCTTAAACAATATAAAATTCTAATAAAAATTAAATGCAGGCCTATGTTTAGCAGTGGACGGATAAATGATGATGATGATATTGAAATAATATAAAACATGATTTATAGTATTATTTTTTTACCTTCATTTCGCGCAACCCTTTATTTCATACAACATTCTCTAGTCTCTACCGATAACCACCGTAAGTAACGTGCATGTCCAATAAGATAAACAGTTTTTTAAACCTTTCCAAAGATTTTCTTGAAATTTAGTATACATGGAGTTTCGGGGGCGATAAATCGATACAGTTACATTTAATTTAAAAAAAATGTCGTTTTATTTGTATTTTTAATAATCAACTTTACCGACCAAAACTTTGTTTAATGTAACAAAATCGAACGCTTCTTCTACAAATTCAAAAGTTGGAACACAAGAAATAGTTTTCCTTAAACAATACATAATAGTAAAACATGCTATTAATTTCAAAATTAGTTTAGCAATAACATTGAAAGAATAACAGTCCAATGCAGCGCATAAATCGAATGCTGCATACATGAATTATTACGCAAAGACCAGCAAAGACACACATAAAAGCTCACTATAAATAAGGTCAACATCGTATTTCATATTGTTAATATAGTATTATTATCGATTATTAGTTGGTATTAGTATACAACAATCGTGGGTATAAATCGAGTTTCATATTGAATGTCTGTGTCGCAATAAATATTAAATATCTCAGCCGTTAAAAATATCCCCTTACAGTTTACGAGAGCGCCCATCGACATATTTACGTATAGGAGGAGGTAATCAATTCGCTTTTTTTCCTTCTTTCTACATATTTATGGATTTTTTATTCTGATTAATGTTTTTTCAATACGCATTATGTGGTGTTTCCTTGTCATATCGGTGGAATGTTTATGATTTGATTTTATTACGGTAATTTATTTTTATGTGTGTGTTCTTTTTAATAATTGACTAATGAGCCGTCATCATCAGCCTGCTATGGCATGATTTGAATATGGAATATGTAACTTTTTTATGCATTTCACATGTTATCCTGTTAGGTTTCGTTTCTATGTGGTATTCGCACTTGGGAGTACACTACCCAAAATAAAAATAAAACACCTCCGAACACCTTCAGAGGCCTCTGGGTGTGCATTGTGCAGGCTGTTGAGATATCCTCTTCTCTGTTATATCTCAGTATGTTTAACGTATTAAAACCTTTTTATAAGATCTAGACACGTGGTAGCTTGTCAAACCAAGTTCTATTAGCCTTTTCGGTTCTTATTTTATTATTAAAAAAAATTGGTTTTTGGTAAAAACTAGCTATCGAACATAATGATTCGTATATGAGAACTAGCCGAGTTAGTCCTTAAGGCTACAAAATATTATCCTAAGCCTTAGAAGAAATGATATTTTATGCTGTTATAAATACATTTCATAACTGAACTTGGAAATCATTTAGATATGTCATTGGAGTCTACAACCAAGGCATATATCATAATATTGAACTTGGCCCTCATTTCACATTTATATTTTTGATGGGATTAACTTGCACTCTATTAATAACTATCAAAATAGTATTGTTTTCTTTGTCAGTTATAATAAGACTGGAATAGCTCGACAATAATTATTGGTCTGCGTAACGCTATCACTTTTTCATTTAAAACAAATAAAGGTAAATTAGTAAATACATGACCTAATAAGTCACCGAGCACACAAATCACACTCTCACCTTTAACTCAGTTACAAAACATTTAAATAGCATAAGCGATAAATCAGGCCGCCCACGAGCCCTCGAACGTATTAATATTTAATTGTAGACACGATATCATCAGCGCACGCATAACTAACTGTTAATAAAGTGTATTGTTGACGTGAATTATCCTCATAAGTCGGAGCGGGTCAGCGAGCGGCGGCGGCTATTCTGAACATCGTGCGAATGATATCGAGTTGGTATGAAATGCACGTACGCGAGTATCACTTGAATAATCGTGAATTTTTCAATATAATTAACAATCCTTTCCGTTCACTGTTTGATCAGTTATTAGACCAATCTCCCGACACTTGCAGCCACAAGGGCCGTTAACCGCTGGAGACCACAAGTAAATATATTTCTAATTATCTGCTATCATTACAAATATTCCTCAAAATAGATAGGTAGATGCCCTATAGATACACTCAAATAGTTCTCTTTCCCCCCTATTTATGGAGTTTTGTAATCGGGGGTGCAGTGGCCAGCGACCTGCGACTTTATTGAAACTTATTTTACTGAAGAGATAGATTCAATTTTTTGCTCATCAAGGAACAAAAGCAGGATGCGAGAGGCGCAGTTGTTGAAAATAGCAACTCCTCCTCCAGCAACATGCCTGATATCATCTCTCTTCCGATGCTCAGCTTATTGTTTGGTGCTCTGATATTTCAGTTGAGACGGAAATTTTCAAATGAAAAACATCTGTAATTTCATCATCTAAATTTTATGTATAGTTTTATCTAAAAACTAATCAAAACTATAACTAGCTGTTGCACGCAGCTTCGCCGGCACCCTCTAAGATTTAAAACTGGCCCCTAACTTTTTTGAAATTGAATATTATGGTCTATGCTCACCGAGGATAGTGTAGCTTCCCAACAGTGACAGAATTTTTTAAATCAGTCATGTAGTTTCGGAGCCTATTCAATACCAACAAACAATCAAATCTTTCCTCTTTATAATATTAGTATAGATAAAGGAAATGCATATCGAGCTTGTTAGAAATAGACCCCCCGATCAACTGTTAGTGTATGTCGCCTCAGGAAATCCTCGAGTCCAATAAACTCCATAAATAACGTGGTAGACTCCGCAGACACTATAACTAACATTATCTGCTGTACATTTGTATAATAATAAATATTACGATACCAGAATACCTTTACGTCATTTTAATGCCTACTCCCGTCAAAACAAACGGTGTTGGAATTATTGTAATTTTTTATTTTATTGGTGGTCTTTTGTTGCGATTATTTTATATGTTTTGATAAGACAAATGTTTATAAAAGTGTATAGTTTAATAAAATAAGCGTAGTCGTTGAGTAAGTTCAATTTATACGCAGGCTGTAGATTCTTCAAATCATGATGAAAATACAAAAGCTGATGATGATGATGATGACTTTGTACATAAAATATCAATTTCAATCCCGTTGTATCTTATTCTAAATACATTATTGACTACCTCTAATTTTTAAATTTTTAAAGTTATTATTTTAATTATTATGATCTTTTTTTTTTGATGTCGCAGCGGAAATCCTTTTCGGACCATACCAGGGCCTTGGGTAGGCGCGCTGGCGTGTGTGGGGACTCGCATTGGGTACACTGCCCCGCTAAAACCGATATATTATGATCTTAACATAATAAACAGCATTCTAGCTGCATAAAAATTAGGATCAACTAAGACACATACATACAAGCAATACACCAACGTTATTAATATTTTATTTCAATCCAATAAAGTTCTATTATCGACTAACCGAACGTATTCTGTTAACCGATGCTATGCACTGATGACAGTTGTGTGAGTCTATCTTCCTCATCAAATACGCGAAACTGAGACAATCTTGTCTATGCGTTATGGTTACAAAATGCTTACAAATTTTAGTACAAATTCTAACAGCAGCGTGGTAGCACTATGACATTATTTATAAACAATGTTTGCTAATCAACAAAAATAAAGATAGTTTTGGCAAAAAAAATACAAAACAGCAAAACCACAAAGATTTTTATACTGATCATCAAAACCAACATGTTATCGTGTTTTTATAAACATCATCTTAACCAGCATATGAATATTAAAACAAGAAATAAAATAGATGAATAAATTATGTGAACGGCTGAAATCCTTCGTGTCGCAATTGAAATGTTGCCGCGACCATCAAATATACTATTCACAACCGTTTTATTAGAATCCAATATATTTGCATAATTATATTCTACGTTCCATGAAATTTAATATTAATCACTTATTAAAACAAGAATTAGCTCAATATATACAAGCGCAGACATTTATACAAATATTTAACGAACAGACGACATTTATTTTCGTCAATAAAGGATGATTTATGGTCATTCGCGTCTAATAGACTAAAATGGATGAGTTCTTTAATCGTGTTACGTTGGTCTCTATGGTTAATTAATAAAGTAATCAAATATGTTTTTATTGCACACACCGTGAGAAGTCCTAGGATTGAGAGATATCTTTTATTGGTTTTAAAACTTGTTTTTTTTTTTATGGTTTTTCCACCTGTCAGTACAATAGTGGATGTGGGAAGGGTTTTGTATCTCGGTTTAATTTGGGTTCCGTTTCTTCAAATCCAGGTCTTAAGCTCTGTAATGGTTTATTTTTATTTTGTATAAAAAAAATCTAATTTTCAATTTTCTTATCTTCCTTATGATTTCTTTCTTGGCTTGAAAAAATTAATATTGATCTATAAAATTAAATTAAAAAGGGCTTTTATCAAATCTGGAAGTCTTTCTATTTTCACTTACTAGTTTATGCTCTATAGTCGGTAGCCTCCTAAAGATGTTATGAATTTAAATGATAAAATAGTTTATATGTCATAGGACTTTCTTATATATAATAAACAGAAAGTAAAAAATATTAAATACTTTGACTTGCAACTAAAAATAAGCCGGAAAAGTAAAATTAAAATATCTAACCTGCAAAGTAATTGAAAATCTCAAGATTATAGAGATATTTCCTACTCCTCCTGAATTCTTCTGATTAATTTCGTTGCAATCGTATCAAAGGGTTATTTGGTGGTTGCCGCTATCGATCCTGGCTCTACAGGATTTGCAGCGATGGGAACAAGCCCGATTACAAAAGACGCCAAAAAAAGTTAAACTACAAAAAAAAACATATAGTCGTTTATGAAGTCGAGTTCATTCGATAAGATGCAAAATATGGAATCGAAGGAAATGTAATTTAGCTATAATAAAATGAGCTTTCCCAACGCGATCTAATCTTTTGTATACCAGTATGAATCATCTATACACCTACGTTTGTCTCTTACGATTGTCTGCCCACAGCTCTGTTTATGTGCGAACTGTGAGTTACAACGGAAGCTTTTTATAAAAATAAAAAAAAAATAAGAATATAAGGTAAATATTTTACCGATGGAATTTGCGCTTCTGCTACGTGCTCTTATGACTAACTGCTTTCAACGCAATGTATCAAAGAGACACAGATTAGACAAAAAGTGTAAAATTACTGATTCCCAAATATTTCACCTAATGTCTCAGGATGGACAACGCACCCCACCATGGCTCAGGCCTTGTCGTGGCGGTGGGTCTCAGTAGTCCAGGGTGACCCAAACACCTTGGGCGAAACGAATTGAGCCGAGGGAGCTCTTTGTATCCCTCTTATAAGAAACGGGGACAAAAGTGCAAGGGGGCAAGGGGTGAGGATGGGAACCTCACCTCATCGTACTGTCCCGACGTTGGGAGTGGTTGTTCTGTGGTGCGGAACTACCACTCTGTGGAGGTGGCGCCTGGTCCCCTGAGGGACTGACTAGCCGTCGAGGTGCCCTGCTGCTTGTAGATCCGGGGCGCCTCACCAAAGGCGGCAGTGGTGGCACTCACCGGGTTTTAGTGGGTAGAGCTGCATCCACTTACCATCTTTCGGGCGCAGCGAGTCCGACATACCTGCCTGGGGAGACCCACTCCCCAGCGGGATGCGTCAGTGCATTTCCCGGCGTAAAAGAAAAAAAAAAGGATGGACAACGCATGTAGGCTTTGTTTATATCTGATCTACCCGCTTACCAATAGGTTCCTTATTTATCATTTATCCTATCTGACATAAAAAGTTATTAATCATTTCTAGCATGGTTGACATTTGAGATGTCATCGGAATATTGACATATTTTGTGAATTCATTGATTAAGAGTACCCTATGTTTAGCAATGTACAGATAGAGTGATGATGACGATGATGATGATGATGATGAACTCTCTTGTCAACAGTATTAGTCACCACAAAATTCCACCAAACCATCCAAATTCATTGCCGTTTTTATTGCCTCGAAAAATACCATATCAACATACATTTTTATATTTCAAGTAGCTTAAAAAACAATATTACCAACAGCACTAACAAGGCGCTCGCTTGTCCAAAAAAGGCATCAGCGATCACAAAGGCACGTTTAAATCACAATAAAAGTCCGGCGAGACGCCTGCGCCGCTGAGTCTGACTTACGACTGCCTCGGCTATAAGTACGGTGTACCACAACGATATTGAGTTTTAATCATATTTTATATAATGTTTAACTAACACGAGAATTAAATGTAAATTTTGACTATTTTTGATCGTTTTTTACAAGGCAATTCTATATACCGCAGTTGGACTCAGTCTTTTAACGTCTAGGCAGACCGGACTTCGGACGATAAAAATACTAGATAAATAGTGGAAAAAAGTGTAAAAAAGAAGTTTTCATTGTAGTGGCTAAAAAAGATAAAAATACTATCCAAACTCCAACAAAACAGGACCCGAAAGACGTCCTGTATTTACCTATATATGTTTTTAAGTCCGAAAATTAAAAATGTTGAATAATTTGATTTGTATGCCGTATTTATAAAAAAAAATGTTTTGTAGTTTATCTGAAACATTCTCGAATCTACTTGAACTTTGTTTAGGAGATCTGTGATGTACACTCATACACAGGAGAATTATAATTATAGAGGACAAATCTTAAAATCAAGTTAACAATAATAATTATTAACGGATTCAAGCATTTTGATATCTTTGCCTGTTTCTTTATGCACAACTAACATTTATACAAAAGTAAATTCAATATCAAGTTTTAATTAAATTACTTATTAACACAAACTTTCGATTTGTATAATTAAGATATTTAAATAAATAATCTCAACCTGATAAAGACGTAAAATGTTTAATCAAATCGCATTTATTCAAAAAACAATTGAGTACACGTCGTGTATATTTCAAATATTAATTGGTATATTTCCTTATTTATATAAACCTATGATTCCGAATTGTCTTTAAATATTTATATATATAACAAAATAGTTATTCTGTTTTATATTCTACTAATTATACATTTATAGGAAATAAACCAAAAAACTTACAAGTTTGTAAACATTATAAGATGTAGCTATTTGTATGTTAATTTAATTATATGTTTTATAATATATTTGATATTATCATTAATATCTTGATATTCATATTTCATTATCTTACCAAAGATCTGATTTGGTCGTGACATTTGAGAATTATCAATATTAAAACAACTGAATGTAATTATAATTATCATTAAAATATTTAATTAAGATATTACATTGTAACTGATATTATGATGAGAAAAAATTGTATATAAATAATTTTAATTAAGAATATGATACAGATAATAATTAACAATTAGAAGGTTCCTGTGGTTTGTTAATTACCTCTGTTTCTGATATTTCAGGTCCTATCGCATTACAGATGCTCTAATGAAGATTATACTTATCGATATTAAATTTAATTATAAAAAATAATGAAAGTTCTTTACACTTAGCCCTCACTACTGTTCACCTCATTACTGAACTCATCATCACTACATATTATAAAACAAAGTCGCTTTTTCTGTCCCTATATCCCTTTGTACGCTTAAATCTTTAAAACTACGCAACGGATTTTGATGCGGTTTTCTTTAATGGATAGGACAATTCAAGAGGAAGGTTTATGTAAATAATTTATTAAGTTTTTATATACATTGGCTAAGATATAACAATAGATGTTGGAGGTGTCGGAAAAAAATTGGCCGTCTGGGAGTTTCCAACGAAAACGCTGCCTAAACCCTTTGAGATATAACAAAATAATGTATGGTGGAATAGGGATGTTGACTATTTTTTTTAATTGATTTTATTTGATAGATATACAATAGGTAAACACGAAAAAACGATTTTTGTAAAGAAATATGTCCAATTTTAACAAAAAATTAAATAAAGAAAAATAGTTCTTAAAATTGCCCTTGAAACGCTCCAAGCGTCATTACGTCACACACCGCATTCAGAGCTTGCGCTATGTTAGGTGAGTTTGTACTTAGCTCAATGTTCAGTGACGTCATCGCCTTATTGGCGTTTGCAGTCACGTGATAATGCATGATAAATAACGCATTTTAAATTAATTTTCTAAATTTTAAGACAAATAAGTAGACTTTTTAAATGTTATTTTAGGTTTTCAAATACTGTATTTAATATGTAAAACATAACTTTACATGAATTTGTAACATGTGTCAACATCCCTATTGTGTAACTTAAATAGGTCTATAAAAAGTCCGCGATGGCATATGTCTATTTCTAGGGATATCATACTATATCCATTTAATACTTTAAAAAATGGACAATTATAACGAATTATAACGAGATAATTTGAAAGTTATTGACACAAATACGGTATGAATCCATCATTTTAAATCAGTTAATTAGCTTGAGCACTTCATGAAAATTATTTTTCCTCTTTACATCATGCAAATTAAATGAATACTTTAGAATACTTTATTAAGAAGTTAATTTGTAGTAAAGGAAAATCTAAAGGTTACCTTTTGTAAAAAGTAGCCAAGCAATCTGAGAAATGCTAATTCCTCCTTAACATCTAAAATCTTTTGCGAATTTTGGAAATAACAAAAAAAGAACTGCTACTGTATAAGTGTAAGTACTATTATAAGTAGTGCACTGTGTGTACTAATGTAAGTACTATACTGTGTGTATTAGTATAAGAACTATACTGTGTAGACTGTAGTGTGTACTAGTGTAAGTAATGCAGTGTAATAAAGTGTAAGCACTACAGTGAGCTTGTCATGCCTTACTTTGCAAAACATAATCGTCAAGGAAACAGTAAAACTTAAAAGTCACTCTATTATAATTTTTATTTTTAGATGACATTATATAAGTGTTAAGTAATATAATGTAATAAAATCTTTTGATGATAATGTCCTCCAATATTCAAATAAAAAGTTACTTATACGGAATTTATACACGTATTGAATTACAATTTAAATAAAATTGTTTATTTTCGCTTTTATTTATTTTTTATAGAATTAATCACTTCCCTCCTTTTGCGAATTTGTCAATGTCTGGCAAATTTTAATGGCTAAAGAATATGTAATTTACAATAATAATAATTAAGACAATCTACGAACTCTTTTATATGTATTTTACTACTAGCTGTTACCCGCAGCTTCGCCCGCGTGAAGTTCACGGATAAGTTTACGGATTTATCATGTCTGACGATGATCATTTTCCATTTTAATAATGACTAAGTTTTTGTGTTAAAATGGATATAATATGTTATCTTGAACATAAAGACATATTATATTCCTTCGCAGACTTTCTGCATGCATATTTACTATAATATTTAGGATACTACTTATTATTACACTGCCCGTTCAAATCACGGCAACACGATTTATTTTCTAACTTCTTAATAAAGTCTTCCATAATTTTGTCTTGTGTTGCACACGATAAACTGCAACCTTCGAAACAAATTTGTTTACCACACCTGCTTCAGAATTAAAGACCAATTTACACTAATTTTTTTTCTTCCTTAGGACGCAATACAAATATATAATTGTAATATAGTTTTACTAATTATATTGTGTTTTGCACATTTACTTCTACCCCAGAAGTACTAAATAGTAGAAATATTGAATGTGGGTTCTACATCCGTTTATAAAACTATTCTTTTTTCACTTCAATCCCATAGTATCTTAGTAATAATTAAGTTTTTCTGTGGGTACAACATTTTTGGAAGCATTATAAATTTGATAAAAATAATATCATAAATTTCATCGTAAATTTGATTTACACAAAATATTTCCTTATATTTTCTTAAATAATATACAAAAATATAGTTTTTTTAATTTTGTGACAGGATAATTTTTGTGTGCGTACCTTAGCGGCGTAGCGCGAAAATAAAATTGTTTCTTACAATGCTTCAAAAGTTTTCGTTAAATAGCTTAGCATAGACGCTTTTGTATTATTCCCGGCTTTTCAAGATTTCCTTATTGAGAAACGCTTGGTCCTTCAGTCTCCAGAAACATGTAAGTCTTAAATAAATACCATTAAATCTATATATTACAGAATTGCTAACGAACATCGGGTGGTCCGAATGTATAACTTTGCATAAAAGAATAATAAAATAACTTCTGTAACGGATATAAATCCATTTTAATATCCTTTTATTCGAAACTCATTATACATACGGTAAAATATTAACAGTTTCCGAGTAATTGCTTCTTGTTTTATTTATGTCTTGTGTAATATCAATATCTTATACAAAACTATTTTATGGATCGTTCTTCAGGTGTAGTTACAATTTATTTATACACCTTATTGCTTTTCTGTTTTTATATTCGATATACATAAATAAAAAAATTGCACAATCTGTTAATATAAATAATTACTATTGTTTATTACATAAAGGTTAACATTTAAAGCAAATAAAGATATTCATATACAAACCTTCCAATAAGATATATATGGTACCTGAAACGTTTTACATTAGGATCTATGAAAACGCAAAACAATTCAAGCGCCTGCGCCTACAATGACATTTAACCTGTATGTATATTTTGTGTGTGTGTAATGTTGTTGAATAATAAAAGTGTTTTTCTTTCTTTCCAACCGACGTATACTATTTTATTTATTAAGTCAAGGAAAGTTTAAGAAGCAATATTAAAAAATCAGAATAAAAATTAATTACTCTTCTCCAACCGCGGAAGGGACGGCATGCCAATTTCACATTGGTAGTTATCACCTCATTTGACCCTTTAATAACTTTGTTGTGTTTTTTGGGAAGTGCAGGAAATGCAGTGTCATTACTGAAAACCACACGTACCACCTACACATAAACAAATTAGCTTCGCTAGCTTCAGGTAAACTTTTCATGGTCGACGCTCTACTTTTGTACGCTACTACGCTCTACGCTTGTATCTTAGGCAATGTAACTTAATGTGTGCTTGAATGAACACATGAATGGTCAAACATTTGACCAACGACATACAATCCTACAATTATTTGTAACTGTAAACTGTTTTTATGATGACTATTTCTAGTAGCCATTAACATTCATATTAAAATTATTTATTTATAATATGTTGTGATATTCGTGTATATGTAATTTATTAAGAACAAATTGTACGTAGTGGCAATAAATATATTAATCAAATCACGCAAGCAGGAACCAAGCATTTACATGAACACCCAGTGTTTTTATTTGAATAAATTATTGTGAATTAGTGAATATGTTGACTGTACTCTACTAGCGTGCGGTGGGAGAGGGACGCGGGGAAGGGAGAGCGAGGGCGGGGTGCGGTGTGGGGGGGACCGGCGCGGGCGCAGCGTGCGATAGAGCAGCCGCCGCGGGGCACCGGACCTCCAGCATGGCGGAACTGCTAGCGAGATCTACTAGGATATGACACTTATTTATTATTGACGCAACGAATAAAAATACGGCAAGAGCTTGTGGGCTAGAGATAGACATGACTACGTATACCGTGGTCATAGAGTATAATAAAAGGTTTGTTAAAGGGTTGAAAATCGTGCATTTATAAAAAAAAACTTGTTAGTATTTTATGCACCAGAGCTAAATGTGAAAAACCAATTATTTGGCACAAAACGGATTTGAGTCATTTTATTCGGAGTTTTAAAGGACATAAAATAACTTTTAATATGTAATATACCTATGTAGGTAAAGTATTAACTCTTATATGTCCCACTGCTGGACACGAGTCGCCTCTTCACTGATGCGTTGGCCCAATGCGCGTTGGTGAGTTTCAGATACCTTCAAATATTTTCAATCTCATCAGGCATGCAGGTTTCCTCGCGATGTTTTCCTTCACCGGTGAGCGAACGATAGTCTCGTGTTTGGGGTACTGGGAGTAAATTTAGTAAAACCCATTCCAAGGCACACACGGGGGGTTAGGATCGAACCTGGAACCTCTTGCCGAGTTTGCCTCTTGAAGCCTCTTGAAGGCCGAGTCCGCCCACCACTGGACCATCGTCGCATCTACTAAACCATATTATATTACGACATATAATATTATGTGCAATATCATTCTTCTGAAAATTTAACACCATGTTAAATAATGAAAGCTTATCCATACAATTCTTTAGGCTCTCGGGTGTGTCGTGTAAATAATAATTAATTTTATTGTAAATGCTTATATTTTATTGCGGGATTTGTCAACAGTGTGCGATGTGTTCTGTTGGAGATATTTATGTTGTTTAAAGTTACACGTTTGTGGCGTGTTAGCTTATGTCTATAGTGTGTGCTCCAATTATAAAATAACGGCTTATGATTGTCAATATAATATGACAAGCTTTTGTTAGTGGTTTTTATTGTTACTTGTATATTCAAACATGAGTCGTGCCACCTGATGATAAGTGGTTAGCGTCGCCCATTAACATAAGTTAACCTGCAACTAGTCCAGGCAGATCATTTATGTGCTGCCTAGGATAGGCACATAAGATCCTAAGTCTCGGTACCAGAATATTCTCTCTTTATCGCGGTTTATTGAGTTTTTTATAATCCCGACGTTTCGGATACTTTACAGCAACCATGGCTGTCCGGAGGACTGAAATGTTTAATAATGAGTGAAATTCGCGTAAATTTTAATATTATATATATTGAAATGTATAAGTAATTTTGTTTTCTGAGTATTTATTTAATTTTGGCAATGGGCTGGTCACGTACTCGTGAAAACGGATGGCCATTAAGGTTCAAGAGTGGAGGCCGTGTTTAGGTAAACGAAGTGTTGGTCGGCCATTAACCAGATGGGAAGGTGATCTCCGAGCAGTGGCCGGTTAATCGTGATGCGAGTGGCAAGGGATCGGTCGTCTTGGCGTTCATTGAGGGAGGCCTATGTTCAGCAGCGGATGGATAAAAGCTTGATGATGATAATGATGATATAAATTACGTACAATAATACTTCGAGTGTGTGAATCAGTAGGGACCAATATCATTTACGAGGCAGTCTCGTGCTCTGCATCTCTTTATTGTAAGAAATGCTGCGATGAAATTAAAATCATATTTACAATTCTATATGACTAGCTGTTGCCCACAGCTTCGCCCGCGTTTGAAAAAAATCTTTTATTTTTAATATCCTAAGTTATTTCTAGTACCTCCGTGAATGTGTACAAAGTTTTATGATGATGGGTTGACTAGTTTTCGAGTGAAAGCGTAACAAACATCCCTACTTTCACATTTATAAAATTAGTAAGGATTACAATACATTACCAATATTTACATTAATAAGTAACGATTTTTTTTCTTCCTTTTTTCAATTTGTTAAAAAACTTTCGTAAATAAGATGTATCTTCAAATTTCAAGTAAAACGATTTACAACTACACCGGTGTTTATGTTAAAGGATAAGGGTTGCATTTATGGGGCAGTGTTGACGGATAACAACCTGCGCACACTGGGAACTGACACTTACGCTAACTAAAATTCTCACAGAACTTGTAACACATAATTTTTTAAATCCCTTAGTTTCTAAACATTGAAAACCAGGAGCAAATTGATTTAACAAAGTTTGTTTTTGATGGTTTTTTTAAACGTTTGTTTATAATATTGATTTTAAGAATTTCGTATCGCAAATGATTATTTATTTTCAACAGAAATAATGTAATAATTTTTGAGCTAATATAACCACGCTCTAATTTTATCTGAATAATGAATATTCAATCGCAATATAAAAAATCATTCGACAACACGATAATAACTATAAACATAAAAAATATTAACTATTTTTCAGCCAATTAAATAATGCGTCATTTAACAAAAACCTCGTAAAAAAATTATAATTAGGTTGAAATAGTATACTTCAATTAAGGAAAAACTCAAACAATAATGTCTTCCAAAAACCAACTAAAATTTCTTTCATCAACCACCAGTTACTGAGCAACGAAGAAATGGCCATCCCTTTTGTCTCTTGTCAGGCTAATCAACAAATCCAATCTTGCGTTTCAGGATATAACGCATTTATTTCCATGGACAGTATTGACCACTTACCAAAAGATTGAATACTTTAAATAAAAGCAAATGAGCACTTTAAAATCATTGAAACCCTTGTTTCAAAGCAATGACATGGCGTTTTTATGGTTACTTTATGTTTATTGAGCTATATCAAGTTAATATGATTCGAGAACGGTGGAGGCGTGTAGGGTCAAACGATTACGGCTGACCCTAAACCTAATTGAATTCGACTTGAAATTACATCGTAAAAGATTCCATCTTAAATGTTTGATTCCCGTTCGAGATGTAAATCTATCTTGTATCTATACTTTTTAATCTTTTTGATCACTATACAACTACCTATTTTTATCGGCACCCTTATCTTTTAAGTGGCTTTTAGTAATAGCAAAATGTTTAATGTTTAAAGTTTAAATACGTATCCTTTCTGTTCTTTATTTAATTTGGCATTTTATATTTTATACATTAATTATCTAAGTATTTGGCAGAAATATTTATATGATATTGCAAATATTTGACAAAAAACTTTAATCTAACCACTTTGAATATCTTATGCTTTAATTGTAATCTTAATTTCATAACTTTTCTGATACATTCAGCAAAAAATGCAAAATGCAAATTTGAATATGTACTTTTTTATACTACTCAGTTTTTTAAGTATTGTAAAACTAGCTGAAAAAAAATTATTTTCTTTAATGTATCTTATGTTACTTTAAGTACCTTCGAGAATATGTGTACAAAGTTTCATGTTGATCGGTTCAGTAGTTTTGCCGTGAAAGCGTAACAAACATTCCTACTTTTTTTATTTATAATATAAGTAAAGATTTAGGATTTTCATCGTCATCATCTTGACAGCCAATTGATGCATCTTTACCCTACTTGTTTGGTAAATACCAAGACCTAAAAGACACAAAACAATTCGAGAAGTAAACGTATATAAAACACAGCTTAATATAATAAAGCCTGTAATATTTTCGTCTGTAAACTTATAAAAATCGTGTTATCCATTTCAACATTTTCATTAGCAGATGTTAAATATCCCATAATATGCTTTAGAAATAATATTATAAAGGAATCCTAAATGTATCCACGTTAATACGTTTTAACGAAGTATGTCGGCGGTAAACAGTGGCTTCGTGATGAGAGACGCAAACCAGACACCCTCATTACAGGCTCCTACATACGAACCAAGACAACAAAGTAAAACATCATAAAAACTGAACAAGCAGTACACAAAAACATACTTTAACACTTAACACGAAAGCCCATATTGTAGTGCGAATTTTTTAAGGAACAATGTTAAATGGATTTCATATTAGTATCTGTAAAACGAACTTACAGCTATTATTAGGTGTTAGCGCGATTATTTGACAGTTTGAAAACGTTTTCAGACTGTAGGTATATTGTTGGGCGTCTGGCTTCCTGCATATAATGTAAACAGTGTTTTGTTTTCTCTCAATATTAGATAAAGCTATATTCGTATACATATTCTGAGGTACATAAGAAAATTATCATTAACATCATCAGCTTAAATATTCTTTCGCCGATGGACATAAACCACTTTTAATATACTGTATAATGTACATAATATTATGTATGTGTATAGTTTTAACGATAATTTTAAGTGACATTTAGTAGTGTAGAGTTTAACTTATCTTTTACTTTATTAATGATTCATTTTATACGCTAGAATATTAATATAAGGCTGAAGACTTTGTTGTTTGAACTTGCTAATTTCAGGAACTACTGGTCGGATTTGGGAGAAGAGTTTTAGATATCACATTTGTCAAAGAAGGCTTAGGATATATATTATCCGCTAGGAGGCCGTTGTAAATCTTAGTAAACGCAGGCTAAGCTGCGGGCAACAGCTAGTTATTTTATAGGATATAAAATACGTCAGGTTAGCAGTTGGATGAACGACGAGGAAGATTTTTACTGCTTTATATGAGTCTGAGACTGGGTGAGTGACTTACCTTTTGGGCTTGGCTATTGCCAGTGAGCTTCCACAGTCTTCCAAGAGTACGAATACTCAGCTAATTATCCTATTATACTTACATCTCAAAACAACATTTAACGTTGATAAAAACAAAACATGTCCAATAGCGTATTATATTAACTTTATAGAGAACTAAAAACTAGTGTACTCGAAGTCATGGGAAACAGCCAGTTAATAAAAGTTAACAGATATTCATATAATTTTATAACCGGCATTATTTTAATTCATTAACTCTCCAGTTACTTTACAACGTATTTATTTTATTAGAAGTATTATATTACCCCTGTATCGGTTTTAAAATCATTGGCGGGAAACGAAAATTAGAATACATCATTTCAACGTTTATTCACTGATTAATGATAACGATATGGTTATTATGAAATATGTAATGATAAATATTATTTACGGTTGTCGTGATTTTTACTCCACTTCACATAACCCTCGCACAGGTGAGTTAGGGATGAGAACAACTCTTCCGGTGGGAGATCCAACCTACTCACGCTTCTCTCTTCTCTTTTCCTTCGTCCGTACGACGCAAATTGCGAATGATGAGAGGGCTTCTTGATGCCAGCATTAAAGAACAAGGTTGGTTGTGTGGTTGGCACCGTCATGCTGGCTTGCTTCGACTTCACAGCGTGAACTATCAAACACAACAAATATCCACCGAACGCCAAGAACGCCAATGTAGTAACAGATATGGAGAAAATGTTACTTATTTTTCCGTAACCACCTTTCTTTATTTCAGTTTCTTCGTAGTCCCCTCGTTTTATCTGTGGCGCTTTTATAGCCATTGCCTGAGCGCCAAAATTGTCCAAATATTCCGATGAGGATAGTGTGGAATTTTCGTACTGAGGTACGACATCTTTCAGCGAGTTTTTTATTTGTAGAAGTTTTTCAATCGGCAAATGATTCAAGTATTGTAGTTCTTCCGTGGTGAATTCTGCGGATATAGTTTTAAGGAATATAAACAGCAGCACACACAGCATGATGATACTACCAGCGAGATGTGAGGTTTTGTAATGTGCTGATGGCTTCAAATAATCATCGTGGTCTACGAAGCACGACGTGTAACGGTCTTCACGAGATGTAGAGGTATATGTCTACTCAAATTAGGTCATGTCATATATTAGTCCTTGATCCTAGAATCATGTCTAATATCATAAAGCTGAAAAGTTTGTTTGAACGCAATAATCCCCAGATTCCATTTTGCATCTGGTAAACAGTATCGCACAAAATATTTTTGCATTTGCTCCTTAATTAAGTTGTTACGTTATTGAGAGTTTTCCGTTTTAGAGCAACTGAACAGGCAATGGCTTTAATAAGTATAAAACATAAGAAGGTAGCCGTCATGATCATGTTCTAACATTCTAATGTGAAATAATTAGTTGAAGTCAATTTATAAATCAATTAATCAATCAAAATATTTTTATTTGATCTAGGCCTAGGTAGGGACCTACAAGACGTTGAAAAAGATGCACGGTTCAGGCTGGTATTTGTGATGGAGGAGAACCGGTTAAAATGCCATGGTCACTCTTATCAAATTATTAGTATTGTGATATTTTCTATGTCAAAGGGTTAATAATTAAGTATGGGGGGACAATAGGTCGTTGCTTATATTAAAAAAAGTAAAACAATAGATAATAAATACAACAAAACTTTTATTTAGAAACCCTACTCATAAATTTACAAAATCAGTGCTGTTAACTATCTTGAGAATATAATGAAGGAAAATGACCTGAAAGTTACTCTAAGTCAGAAGAAGAAGGTCTATAAAAAAATGGGTTTGAGAACAGTTCATAAACTAGATCAGAAGTAACAAGAGCTCTTCAGTAGCCCAGCTGGGCTGCTAACATAAATAATAATGGCTTTAGCAAGATCTTGCAGAAAAATGTTCATTTACTTCGCGATACTACACAAAAGGTAAATAAGAAAGTTAAATAATAATATTCGAATTCTATTGTTCTATTCCACCATTTTTGTCCTACACTAGCACTCATATAACCATCGTAATATGAGTGCTACAGGGTGATTTTATATTTAATGAATAAAAAAGTAAGTGTTTATTGAATCATTTTAATCACATACTTACTGTTTTTTATCATCATATAGATAGAGTTATAAACTTTGTTTGGTGCTACTGGGGTCGAACCGGTAAATACAAATATCTAGTCTATCTACTAGAGTATGGGTGAGTTTCGCAATTGGGGGTAATTTTCTAAACTAATCATTTAATTGAAAAAAAAAAATTCTGAATTCGTTTACTACTATCATCGGTCCAAATTTTACAAAAAAAAGGAACAGCTAGTCTTCAGCCAGTATTATAATAGTGACAATAGGCTATATATAATTGTATTGGTTATACGACGCCATCTGTTAGTGAACACAAGACGTTAACTTGAAATCAATACATGCAAAGCTTGAAAGTTTTCATATAAACTGTTTTTTGTATAATTAATATTAGTATCACATAATAAACTATTTATTATCTAAAATGCTTTATTTTTAATTTAGCAATTATCATTACGGTCATCACCATAAGAACAAAGTGTCTTACATTGTCCTCATTACTCTTTGTATTATTTGTACAGCTTAAACTTATTCTAGCATATTTTACTAAGAAAACAAAACATTTTTTTTTAATATATGAGATTCAGCCTGTATTCTCGAATGAAGAGAAATTTTATGCTCTACTGGGATCAGCGCTTGCGCATCTATCAAGATGGGAACCCAACCATAGCTCTGTGCCAGAACGTGAGCGTCATTCTAGTTTGGTCGTTCGCGTCGAGATGGCGCCACTCATATGGTGTATTATTCTTATTAAAATGGTCAGTGCAGGTGAACAATATAACAACAATGGTATTTTACACCACATAAATACAGGAATGAACTTCGCAAAAGATTTCTTAGGTATGATTCAATTAAAGATATATATATGTATTATAAATTACTGAATATGAAATAGAGAAACTTTTTATGCCTTATTAAACTGCTCAAAAAAAACCTAGATAGACGGTATTATATTATATTTGCATGAATAGATCTTTAAATACCTGCTGTAGAATCAACAGAAAAAAAATTAATTTTGCAATCGGAAATAAAATACACAATATATGATACAAATAATTTTCTTTATAGTTTCCTAACAGACTATAAATAATTTGAATTGAATTAAAATGTATGGCTTTACAGGATCAGAATCAATTGCGCTGAAAGTTGCAGATTTTGTCGTTCGCGCTTTTCAGCCCCACAAACAGCCTGTAAAACAGGAACCAATAGATAAACTCGAGGAAACCGAGGAAAATGGAGAAAATTATTCTAAGGAGAATGAGTTCAACATAATGCAGGGCCAGCCGCTGTCTCCGTGGCGCCACCTGGTGAGACTGCTTGGCCTCCAACCGAATCAAATAAGTGCTGTTGCAGTCAATGCTTTAATATTTGTTGCACAAATGGTCAGTAAAAGTTTTTATATAGTTATATCATATATATCATTAGACTATTTACTGTGTATTTTAAACATGCTCAATGACAATCAGCACTATTCTAAATAGACAGAAACATAATTTAATGATGGAAAAATCTTAGTTTTTCTCGATTAAAGGCTCTTCCTTGAGGACAGATCATCCCTTATTTTTTTGGGAATTTATCTTTCCTAAATCATGCAATGGTTGCGACTAATAGACTATAGTTCATATAATAGAAGTATATTAAAAATTATTTAAGGAAAGTGAACCAATATAACTTAAAATACTTAACTCACTCACTCAATCCATACATAACTTTTTTCAGATAACAACACTGCTGGCAGGTCCAAAGCAAACAAATAAAAACTATCGAGATGATGATCCCCTGAAGTATGTTCTTAGCAAAAATTCTATGAGACTCCAGCAGCTTATTGCAACAGCTCGGAATGAGTCTTTGCCTGATATAATCAATAAAGTAATTGAAGAACAGGAATCAGAGGAAGAAACTAGTTGCATTCGGTTATTAATTTGTAAGATTACACCATTTATAGAAAAAATGCAACAGACTGTGTTTAGTGAAGATCAAAAAACCTTCGATGAGAAAGTCCGAGGAGTTGATGTATTATACCGCCATCTTCCGGAAACGGAAGATCTCAATTCAAGAAGCGACATTTGTGAGCGCAAGTTTAAAGATTGTAACTTAAATGAATAGTATCATATAAAATATATAGAAGAATAGAATAATAGATATTAGTACTCTGTAATTGTTTTTATACCAAATTAAAAAGGATTTATTTGCTACTCTATATCTTTCTTAATACATTTATATTTGTTCGGGTGCTTACCTCGTCTTTGGTTTATACCGATATTTCATTACCGATATTTAGGCAAAGTTTAGATTGCCCTTTCCGAAATCATGAAACCGGAACAAATATATTATGTTTAAATAGGATGAATAGTTATCGTAGAAGTACCTATGCTATGTATATATGCTATATTCAAATATGGTCCTTTTAAAACTCATAAAGTCAAAAGTGAGCCAATGTTTTTTAGTTTTTCTAACACAAAACTATCTAAACCTTATTTACACCTAAGGGAGGTGAGGGCAAATATTGAGGGTGGTCACCAGGAAGAGGAGCTGGTAAAAAATTGTGAAAACGGGTCACACGTAGCAGACAAATGAAATAGCCTGTTATTGGCACTTGCAAATAATCTACTTCCTTAACGAAGCTATGACGATTTCAGCCGAAACATTCTTATATAGAAAACGCAGGCCTAGTATAGGCAGGTTGCGAGGAGTGGGATTAGCCGTCTTGGCGTTGATTAAATGAGGCCTATGAAAAGGTTGAGAATTATAGAGATCATGGCAACTGTATTACTATTTAAAGACAAAGTTCAATGTACGTCATTTGTTTCAATACTTATTACATCTTTCCCCCGTATGAACTAGCTTGTCAACCTTTTGTTCGGTTCTCATAGTAAATACCGCAGTGTTTTTGTGATGTACACCTTTCAATACAGTTTCGAATGTTACAACATGTTACATAAGGTCCGTTGACCCAGCTTGAGCATATATGTTTAACCATTACATAAACGTCTGGGAGGAGAGACAGTGTGGCGGGGACACAGCACAAACGATGCTCGCCGAATGAAGGTTGTACTTGATATTATTCTCTGTGAACCTGTGATAAGGTCGTAAGACCTCAATCTTAACCTATCGAGCTCTTTAGCCTTTAGGCAATTGCACTGGCACCCAATGGGGTTGCCTAGTTCCTATTTGATTACCAATGGGTATCCGACTTGATGACTCTATTTGTATTTCGTATCTCAAGGAAATGAAAACTTCTCTAAATTATACTCAATAAATAAATACTTAATAATATTTCTATCACAATATGATCAAGTGATAATTTTAGGAAATTAAACAATGAATGCTGAATAGAATACCTAGAAGTGCCCTCATTACTAAAGGTAATTACTATTCTCTAGTTCAAAAGTATATCAAAGTATATCAAAATTATTGCTCGGGGCTCCACTATCCTAGTGCCCAGGGCCCCCGATACTCAATAACATTTGGCTAGACTTTATTTGTTTGAAGATATCTGTGAAAACATATACATACTAATTCTATGATTATAATATTGATGATTTACGATTTTAGAAATAACACTTATTTGACAAAAATATTTATTTTTACCGGTAGCAGGGATACGCTGTGTCGCGCTCCGGGCTGTAGGGTATCTTTTTTTTCTTTTACGCCGGAAAATGCACTAAGGTATCTTGACAGAGGGGTTGTGCTACAGAACAACCACTCACGACGTCGGGATAGAACAATGAGGTGAGGTTCCCGTCCTCACCCCTTACCCCCTGCTCTTTTGTCGCCTCTTCTTATAAGAGGGATACAAAATGCCCCCTCAACTCAATACGCTTCGCCCAACGCGCTACTGAGCCCCACCGCCACGACAAGGCCTAAACCATTGTGGGGGCTGTAAGGTAGTTACATCTGGCTTATTTCTTCCGTGAAACAGCTTTTCTATGTTTTTGAGAAAAAGCCGAGACAGACAATGTTAGCTACATTTAACGCCAAAACTTACTGGTATTATACAGGCTTTTCTATATCTCAGGAGTCAGGGTAAATAATACATAAATAAATGAGTTACGTGATTGTGTTTCAGGTACATTATTTTATATGTATGGACGACTTCGACTCCTTATCGTCAGGTGGCAAGTCTGCCACTTTGTCAAACCAAGTAAGAACAAAAATAGATTTAATCACATTTAACAAGATTATGTGAAATAATTAAGATACCTTTTGTTTAAGCGTAATGTGTTAAGTGCATACCTACTATTGTTTACTTTGAAAATTATGCGAAATTATCACAATGTTGTTAAGTTAATTAATAACATGATAAAGCTCATTGTCATGTTATTAAAGTTTAAAAAAAAGTTATGTTTAATGCTTAGAAAAATTCTGAATTACTATTTTAATTTATTAATGAAACAATTTTTAGGGATTTTTTTACAAAAGTTCTTCCAAGTCCTGAAACCATGGTTGCTGCGTTCATGCGAAACGTCGGACATATTATGATAAACCGCGATAAAATCCTTAACAAGTTAGGTCATTTTAATGAAATGAAATTCGCAAAATTTGAAAAAAAAAATACATTTTTGATTGTTAAAAATACTTTGAGAAATATTTCCACATGAAAGCGACATTATTTGTACCTATAAGCGCACCTCCATAGTAGACAAATTAATGATAAGCCATAAAACAAATCTTCAAGCTATTCAATCGTCAAATTCAATCACGTTGAATTTTTCGCGTAACAACCGGCACCCCGCTAAAACAAACTGCGCTACTGATTATATGTGAAAATTGAAAATTAAATATTAACCATGGTTTCGTAATAATAGGTGATGCAATAATTAGATAATAGATCGATGGCCGCGTGGGCACTGGGCAGTGAATGGTGTTACGTAACCAAATTAAGTAGATACACAAGAAAGTACAATGTTGTCTCACGGAGAGCTCACTGATATGTGTGAACAACCAGAGGACATGTTCAGCTTTTCTTTTTATATTTCATACTAGGCTTTTCACCAGTTCTTTTAAAAGCAATGTCTTCATCATCGGCATCTCGGCATTTACTAATGCTTGACCAGAATGAAATGTTAATTATTATGATTAAATAAGTGAAACTAGGTCTTGACAGAGAGTCAGACATGTAAGGTTAAATAAAGACTCGCTTAACTAAAAGGATAAAACCACCAAATATTTTTTGTCCAGCTTAGTGAGGTAGCTCATATGAAAAGAAATCAGCATCGTCACAGAATACATATCACACACTTATAACGATCACAAGCTTCCAAAGAAACTTAAAGATTACCCATTATTACATACTATTTTTATGATTACTTACTCTTTGATATTTACAGTTTTGTTTTCAAGCTCTATCGTTTAGCAATTATTATATGTGTGTTTTAAAAAGCTACACTTTATTTAAGGTTTTGGGAACATAGTGGCAGGAAAGGTATTAAATTATTTAACTTTATTTCTTATTCTAACAGTCAACGCAAGCAATGGTGTCAATCGATTCGGCATTCATTGTTAGAAGCGCACATGTAACAGTATAGCTAGTTCATGATGGTAATAACAATGTCTATTATATCATGAATAAAAATCATTTACGGGCTAGACCCATCAGTTGTACGCTATTTTTCGGTTCGAGATATGCTAATGTCCCTTGTGGCCTTAATGCTTCAATCGAGCCGATTGGCTTCACCTTTGAATGAAGATGAATGGGAGTTGCCCCCGCCAGCCGTGGAGTGTGACTTCATGGTTTCGGGTTTGAGACAGTCGTATCCACCATTGCTCCTGTCTAGCCAGCCTCCCTAGACAAGTGGCACAAACGCTAAACGAATAGAATAGAATAGAATACTTATTGTATGGCAATGACACTAGCTGTCAAATTACACACTAAAAAAACTATTGATACGATCTCAGGGAGCCCGTGGGATAATAAAAACTACCTTTTACTTGCAACTAATTTATTAGAAGAATACAAGAATACATATTTTCAAATTTCCACCTTCAATTAAACAACGACAGTACAAGATCGCCATAACTTATGAAATTCATGAAAAGACAAGACAGGAGAAGCTTAGCTAATATCCCAGGAGGCAGACGAGCGAGTGACAGAGGAGGCCGACAGGAACTCTACACGCCGACGAATCGGTACTCTTTCTCCAGGATAAGAACCTGGTACTTTAAGGCTCGATATCAGGGGACTGTGGCGGCAGGGTAGTCCCCCTTACGAGTAGTCTAGACTTCGCCGGTTCTAGCATGTCGCTTGAGGTGTTGTTGTTTACAGATCCAAGACGATCAAATAAGTGGTTGAAGTCACTCGCACGTGGTTTGAGTCGGGTAGGGTAGGGCAGATTACCAGGTTAGTCTAGATACATGATGCATTTCCCTGCGTTATCAGAAAAAATATTATACTCTCTAAAAATACTTGTATAGTAAGATAAATATAGATCTGTACATTAGCTATGAGTACATACGAGTACCTAACTCGTATGTGTGTTTATCTTCTGCAGCTGGAGACATATAGCAAGACCCAAGACAAGGAAACCCTTCATCCAACTCCACTATTACAAGTAACGGCACTTCTCGTAGTTAGTCACGTCACATGTACTGTTTGTAAAGATTTTCACTTTTCATATAATAGGGTAATATATATTATGAACTGTTTATGCTTAAGAGAAAGTGGAATGTTCGGTCGACGCACGGTCAATAAAAAATGGCCGAAATTCAGTTTTGATTATTTATATTATGAGTAACACAAATTTATGTAATTAAAATGTATAAACGGTAACATTTTTCGATTAAAAAATGGAAAGGTAAGTTATATGTTAGTGTCATTGAACTCTGCATCTATAATATTCATAGAAGCTTAAATTGATCGTTAATGTTCGGTCCGTTTTTGGTCGCTGATATCTCTTGGCACTAAAATGATTGGTAATTTTGTATACATACTTATATGAGTTGAGATTGGCACATGGGCCACCCACGGAAGTCACACAGCTCGTTCAGACGACGAGGAGCACACCGCTGGAGCTTAGAGGGTAGAGTCTGTGTACCATCTCCTCTGGTGCAAACAGTCCCACATAAACCCTGGCCCCTCATGCCCGGTGGTATGCCTAAACGCATTCCCCTGTGATATAAAAAAGGCCAATCGACAAAGGAACTTTTGAAATAAATTTATCTACATTACCCTTCTCTATAAATGACGTAGAGATCTTGTCCTTGATTTGCTGTGCTGTCTTTGGACTCGAAAACGGATTTGTTCGGTTCTGTTTCCCGCTTAACGGAAAAATAAGCAAGCTGGTATTACTGGTACCCATGAGCAAAGGCGCGAAGTGGATAATTCCCCACTCTTGGGAGAGTATGTATATTAATATTAGAAATGAGATTTTTTTGTCATAAAACCAAATAAATATGGTAATACACTGTAACTTTAGATCATCAATAACAGACATATTAAGATCGTAATCCCATGTAGGACTTGATTTCTGAATAAAAAGATTCGTAACTTTTCATTATTAGCCTTCTAGACTCTACATTTTATAATATTGTTAATTTATTCTTTATTTTTAAATAACCTTTATATTAATCGTTTTCCATCCGTTTACTCGCCATTCCCATAATAGTTCGAGGATAAATTAAAGACTGTGCTATTATGATGTGTTATCTCTATTCCTGTAAAGTTTCATCAAAATGCATTCAGTAGCTGTGCGTGAAAGAGTAAGTAGAGTAGAGTTTATAATATTGGTTGGACGATTTACCTCTATGAAACATAATCTGATTTCTAATGGTTCTTTGAATATTTTTTTATAATTAACATTTTTTTCTTAATTTTATGATCATGTGTTCTTTAACTTTATGGTTTTTTCTCATATTTTAATAAGAGCTTGGAAAATTTACTACAACAAGTAAAGTAATTGCTACCCTCGGTTTCATTATTTTTTTATAAATAGTGTTTAAACATTTTTGTCTTTTACACCTTATTGACACTTGTAAGCAGCGATCGCTATTGTTAATAATACTCCACCTTTGAACTAATAAAACAGTTATTTAATAGTCCAGTCTATAGCAATGATTGTTGCTGGTTTAATAGCATATTTTTATCTTATTACACAGTTAAAGTTTTAATCATCAACCTATCTATAAAATAGACTATTAATGTTACATGTATGAAGAGGTGGATAATATGTTTTTCTCAAGTTCCTAATAATCGGGATATGTACAGATGTATAGAGCGGTTTTGAAGTAAGTAGTAATCTTTATCTCACGTAACGTCCTTATCTTGAAAGCTTCACTTCAAATCCATATCTAAATCTATAAATAATTTTTTTTTGGTTACCGATGTCCTCTTTTTTTCAAAGGACCTAAGCTATCAGATCAACACCATTACTCATCTTAATATCGTAGGCGAGCCCGAATTCAAGTCCATTCTTAATTGGACCACTACAACTTCACTAATGTACTGACGAAAAAAAAATAACCTTCTGTTAGGAATTTGTACAGGGCTGTCCATAGATAAGTGTATTACACTTATGTACTGGTAGGGTTGTCTCTAAAATCCAAATAGTGACTTGACTATCTGGGTGCCACAGTAATTTACTGGTGGGAGGGATGCGCTGTGCCGCGTTACCAGCTGCATGATTACCGCCATCTTGTTTATTTCTCTCGTGAAACAGCTTTGCTGTGTTTCGAATGGAAGGGCAAGACAGGCAGTGCAATTATTGTCATCGAAAACTTGTTTCTGATCATAGGCGCCACTTACCAGAAGGTGGCATCTCTGTCATGTTTGCCTATCTAACTTTCATAAAAATCACTGATATATTCCTCGTTTTAAATGCAATTTAAATAAAAGATGTTTGTTTGAGGAAATATTCCGATATGAAGAGCACTCAGAAAAACTATTTCTCCCCACATAATATTATGTGTATGAAGTTAGAAGGTCAATTTGTTACAACGCGGCCGCAATACGTTCTCGTATTCTTGTATTTTCACTAGATATGAAATTCCAATTCAAAATATGTGATTCGTTCTGCTTCACATCGGGAGCACTTCACTTTCTATGGCTTCGACATTAAGGTAACTTTTAGTATTGTATGGGAAATTTCTTTTCCCATAGACAAACACTCATTTCCTCACGGAAATGTTTCTAGTATCACAGACACTAACTCTTTTCATTGATCACTAATTCTGTCGATCATTAAATCGTCGTGTGAATGTAGTGATTAGTAAGTTTTGGTAAACAGATTAGGCATATAAAGCTTAGGTATCAATCTTAGAAGATTGATGCAAACCACATGGCAAAGGAGTACAGAAAATCGATAATGTTATGAATTCATGTTACATGACGAGCAACTTAGACAAATCATAAAGCTAAGCGTGAGTTGCACAAACGTGCATGTAATGGTAACAACTAACAATTAACGATTCAGCTATCGGCTAGTGTGGATTCAACGTATTCATAATTTTAGAGAGAACGTTAATTTTGAAGTGAAAAGGAATTCCCAATAATCAATCAAACGGTACCGTCGACATCTTGAAAGAACCTGTTTTCCAAGTTCCGACTATAACAATAATTTTGTTCAAGAATTAAAAAAATATTTTAAACTGACAAAAAATTTGAACCTTTGATTTCGGTATGTTACAAGCGATCTCCAAGCCATCCAATTATCAAATCAATTATGCCCAAAGTACCAATTATTTCAACTTAGAAACAATATATAATTTGTATTAAGCGTTAAAACTTAAAACTAATCAATGTAATGCGTTGTTTCCGCCCTAGAACGTAAATTACTCAAAAGTCAAACAATACACGCCCGTTGCGTTGCGTTGGAATGCAGTCCTTATAGGTCGGCTGATGGACGTTGACCAACGAAAGCCTGCATTTCGCCGTCCCACTAACCTTCTAGCGCCACTATATTTATTTACTTTGTGATAATAAAATGGTTAATACACTTTGTAATTTCACTTTTTAAAATTGAATTAACATATTTCGAAGTGAATGAAAGGAAACGGTAAACGAATAGTATAGTAGGTGGGTACACACGAATGAAAAACTGTATTTTTACTGCTAGTGAAAAGGAAACAAAATGAAAAGGCCTTTTTCAGCATTTAAGTCATCTTATAAAAGATTAGACTACGTCTGACGTCAGGCCCTTCATTTACCTATTATAACTGTAATGTGAGCTATAAAATAAACTTGTGCTATATTTTAGCTACGACGGAATGTGGTTCTGATAAAACTCGGAAAATTCCACTGTGAAAATGTTTGTTATTTTAATGGTTACTTTCATATTTAATCCATGCTTTAAAATAAATATCAACATTCAACATCTCAACTCCATTTATTTTTTATTTTTAATCAGATAGTATTATTTCATTAATAATTAATATACAATAAATGTGAACAGGTAAAAGTAAAAAAATATATTCTTCTAAAATAGAAACGCATGTTTTGAAATAACATCATTAGTATCTAAGAATATTAAATTAGCCTTAGAAAGTGCATGTTACGTGGAAACTAGCAAAAACGTGTTCGCCCTAATTATTGTGTATGCTTTAAATTATCTAATAATACACCGACATTAAGTCCAGTAAGGAGAGAAGTAAGCCGAGTTCGCATTCCGGGTTTACAGTTATCTGCCAAGTTAATGCAAATTGACAAATATAACTACGTCTAAAGGTGATTGTTCATGTGTATGTTGACCAGAAAAATGGAAAGAGGATCACGACTTTCATGGTTTTTTAATAAACAGCATATTTCAGTTGCTTAAATCAATGCTTATTAAAAGAAACTATTATTATCCACTATTATCCTAATGATGTTAGTAAATAGTAAGATTCTGACACAGGACATATTTTGCCTAAATAACATCTTAAAGTATAAAATGTAAAATGCTATATTTTTAATATCGCTTAATCGACCGCAATCAACCCATTTATAACTATAAAGTATACATGAAACCACTGCTGGATCGTCTTGAGTCTCCCTCGTATTCTTCAAGTAACATCTACTTATTTTAGTAAGTATCTACTAGAAGAGAAACTAGATATACACAAAGAAATAGATACTTCATGCAGCCGTAAGAAATCATAATTATGATTATAATAAATACAATATAAAAATACTATGGAACGTTGTTTCAATGTATCGCATACAATGTTCAGTCTCTTATTCACACCGTCATAATTACTATGGCTGTCATAGTAATTACAACTTCATGCATTATCATGATGTAAATATCGAACTGTAAAGACACTTTGTTAAATATCTTCATACTCTGTTAACTAATTCAATTGCGAAATTTAAACATGTCACTTGTTTGTAAATATTTTAGTATTGTAAAAAATATGTTAGTATCAATACTTCGCAAGCATAAAAAATTTATAAAAAAACATAAGGTAAAATCTATATCTAAATTCTCCTAGCCGTTATTATAAAGCAAGCTATGTAGGCTTCCGAGCTTTTAATAATAATAATAATAATAATTTATTCAAAAAACATACATGGTAAATTACAGGTAACATAAAGTACAACAATTTACACTTATTACTTTATAATGTTAGCATTAGTGCCTGAACTAGGACATCCTGTATTTCAGGGAATTAATGGCAATGAATGTCTTTGTTATTGGCAAAATTATGCGTGGCGTGGAACTAGCTAGATTTATACATTGAAATATTATTAGTATTTTTTGTGATAAGCTACTTAGCAGATAAACTACCTGATATAAGTGTTGAAGTTCATGAGCTGAAACTATTTGCTCGTGCATTCTATTTTTGAATAAGAATTCCGACCCGTTGTGCAAGAAAAGAAGGTCTTTTTTTCCTCTAGCCTGAAATCTCGATATATCTGTTATGGCGCTAGCTACACCTCTGTTTTGAGCTGCAAGATAATTGTCTAAAAAAATAGATAGATAGATAGATAAACTTTTTATTCACCATTCCACATTACACATACAAATTAAACAAAAAGGAAAACAAAAACTAAATCTAAGAAACAAAACAAGTAATAATTCTTTACTATGTTAATAAGATCACATTAAAATACAGAGTATGTGTGGTAATAATGGTCGTATGTTCATTTTCGGAAGGAAGCTTCTGCTGTTTTCCTATAATATTAGAAGAGCCAGATTTATTTTCTGTAAAGCAGTGGAATCTACAGACTCCCTAACAAATGTCGGCCGAGTTACTACACTAGAGTTTTATACGGAGGTTGGTGTAAATTAAAAATAATTTAGAAACTCACTTGAATGTTTCTGCTAACCAGGCTAGGTCAAACTGAATGGAAAACTTTCTTCAAGCCTGTCATACAGCAGTAAAATCTTTGATGCAGGGCCTGTTCTTCTTCTTACTATATGTACCTACATTACGCTACTTTGGATGACATTCCCAGAAATCTTTGTGTATAGTTCCCGGCCTATTTTGGCTTTAGAAAAGTGGGCCGAATGGGGTCGAAATCGGTATTATAGTAGAATGTCAGACTAGAAATGGACTTAGATTGCTTTTATATTAAATTTTATGTTTTGTTAAATGTTGATAAAAAAATTTCGTCAAGCTTGCTAGTTTCACCAAATAAGCTTATAAATTTATAAGTATTTTGTATCGATAACAAAAAACTAGAGGGTTTTTTAAGTAACTTGGGTACGGGGTCTGACGGTAGAAAGGATAGCCTACCAGATTTGTACATTGGTAGGGTTGCTGCTTGAGTAAGTCTTATAATCTAGGAGGTAAAGATAAATCCTAAGTTCTAGATTATAAGACTCATTGTGAATATAGTTAGGCAATGAATTCAAACAAATAGACAAAATTAATTAGTTACTTATTTATCTACAATCAAATATTTTTCTTTGACTCAGGCAAGTTTTAATATATAATAACACTAGTTTACATGACTTTTGTACATGAAATGGAATATATACGGATACGTTACTTTAGTTATCTACATCTCGGAAAAAATATTTAAAAAAATCCAGCACGTCTGTTTTTTGAAATATTTATTAAGAAGATTTTTACAAAAAACTACATCTAAATAAACAACAGACAGTTAAAAATGGGTAATTTTTGCTCTTTTTTTATAAATATTTTCATCTGTATCTCTCACAACAGACCAACAATAGTCACCTAGCATATTTTGGTCCCAAAGACCTTGATAATTTTGCTCAAATGATTTTAAATCTTGGTGGAATCGCTCACCGTGTTCGTCACTCACACTACCAAGATTTTCTGGAAAAATATCTAAATGGGAATGCAAAAAATGAATTTTTAGTGACATATTTACACCCATACGCTCATAATTTTGCAACAGATTTTCAACAATCTCTGTAATTTTCACTTTTTTTATTGCCTAAAAAATTTTTGACCACACTTTTGAAAGAATTCCAGGCTGCTTTTTCTACCTCGGTTAAAAGGCTCTCGAATTTTGTATCGTCCAGTATTTTCCTGATCCTGGGTCCTCAAGACCCACAAATATTTCTTCCTTTAATATAGCCGCAGAAAGCTTCGTAAATACAGAGCAGAGGTATTGAAATGTCGGCTTGGACTTTTTATGTGAGTTTGGTCACTTCTGCCGGGTGGTGTAGGAACTGGTAAATCCTCTGAATGAAGGACCGGCTTAGTCACGGATGGAACGTCTGCCTATTCTATACTATCTTTATTTTTTAAGTTAAAACCAAAAGTTTTTGTTAAACAAAAGTAACAATCGGCTACGTGGTTACTTGGCTCCCTCCATACCATTGGTTTACCAAATTTCAGTGATCTATTTTTACCTGAATACCAGGAGCTGAGGACCACTCTGCAATTAGTGCAAATCACATGAGGAACCCAATTTTTATCTTGATTTAATACCGGAAATCCAAAATAATATAAATAGGCTTCTTGCAATAGTTTTGATATAGAGAAACCACGATTTAACTGAACAATTTTCCCACAAACATAATAAAATCGATTTGGATTTAGTTTACACACTCTAGACGACATTTTATATAAAAATATGACTTCTGAATCGCACAGTTGTTTACAGGTTAGAACGATAAACGTATTTAAACACTTGTAGGTAGATAAAAAACAAAGACATCTATATCTCAGAATTGTGACGTGCTACGAAAAATAAAAAAATATTTTTTTAAATACCGTCCATAGCCTACATAAATAATGTATGTTTCATTTCATGAACAAAAAAAAAATATTTTTTGTAAACTAGTGTAATCAATGACTTTGCCCATATTCTCTTAGAAATTTACATCTGCGTATACAGCGTATACAGCGACATAAAATTTCCAGTTCTCAGAATAAGAAAGTAGGGGTGAATCATTTATACGGATCTGATATTATCCTCCTTAAAGTCTGTAAAAGCCGTATCCAAAACATTCTCTTGCACATTTTAGACAAAAATATTATTACCTTCATACAATAAAATCTATGATTAAAGAGCCGATTTGAACTATAAGGTCAGATTTCACATTGACGCCATCTATAATATTTTCTTGACAAAGTAAACTTCGCTATCTTTTACCTTCTCTTGCTTATCTATAAATCCCTGAATGATTCATCGACAAGTCAAAACCGCTTAAAGATTATTACGTAAGATTCCGACAGGGGTTTTTTGAAACCTCAGTGCGATATGGCTGAGAAATTTGGCAAAGAAATTATATCAGTTAATTTAACGATAGAAAGCATACAACTTCTCTTACACCTAATCGTTTCTCTTAGGTAGGTAATCTGTCAGTCGTGCCACCGAGTCGCCGACATCTTTCCTAAATGTTGCTGTTTCCGAAACATAAGATGTTGAATCTTGGTGTTAATTATACTTCCTATCTTAGTTAGTACCAAAGCAGACGGAAGCGCGGCATAATACATCCCTCTCACAGGTTCGTTCACACGCCCCGACCTTGGTCCCACCAAACCATCATCATTTTCAGACATTATCCGTCCACTGCTGAACATAGGCCTCCCTCAATGAACACCAAGACGACCGATCCCTTGCCACTCTCATCCAACGCGGACCTGCCACATATGCCAAACCATCATAATCACTTTTATATGTATTTTCAACTAAGTTTACTTTCTTTTAATAAATACTGCAAGAGTTTTTACTTTAAAAGTATTAGTTTTTACGCAAAAAAATGTTAGTCTCGTCGTAAAATTGTTGTATATCTTATTATTATGCGTGAAAGTAAACACGTGAACTACTTATAAAATGTATTCAAAAGATTATATTGCATATAACCTGTCGTGTTGTCATTGTATTCGAGACAACACTTTTTTTAATCTAAGCCTCTAGGCCTAAGGCATAACAGAAGCCTTGACCTTGAATCAACTGAAACTATTTTGATAAAACATGTCTAAAAACCACAGCTAGAAAACCTGCTTTCTAAAAAGCATACACTTCGACACATTTATGAACTACCAATAAAGCCCGCCTTTAGTGTCGCAGGTTGTTATTACAGAATTAAATTGCAACTACTAGAAAATGTAATCCAAATATCAAATTCCTGTAATATTCCAATTTAATTCATAATAAAGAGCAGATGATAACACGCGCTTGTTATTTTGTTTTATGATGTATAATTTCTATCCGGACTGCGCCCAAAACATGTAGCGTACAACTCATCTTCCAAGGACGTTAGTGAAAGGTTATTATAACTCAACGGACACATTAGAAAGTGGTTTCGCCCAACAATTATTATACACTCATAATATGATTGGATGCATATTACATATACTCATAAATATATTTTAATATATGATATTTCTTGTATTAACATTTTTGATAGAGTAAGATCCTGTGATCTATAAAGTTACGTCATAAGATTTAAATTTCTTTTCGGGACACCACCAGAAAAGTAAACATGTTATTAAGAGCCCTTAGACCTAAGGACCACGGTGGGTAGATTACCTACCCAAATCTCTACGTCTTAGGCATATTTCTAGTTCTTTAGTAAAGCGCATATTTTTTTGCCTAAAATGATGGTGTAATAAAGGACTTCTTTAGAAGCAAACTTCTTTAGGAGCAACTAGAATAGAAAACTAAGATTTTTATTAAGTTTTACTTCAATTGCGCGTAAAGATTACACGCACACTTTGTTAAGCATCATGGTTTAATAGTATAAATAATACTTATTATCACACTCAATGCATTTTATTTTCAAGCGTTTATAGTCTAGCCAGATTCTAATGGCTGAGACCGACGTCATCCTCTTACAGTCAATAAGCTCTTATTATGTCTAACGTAATTCTATCTCTAAAAGGTATATCAAACTTTACATATATATCCAAAGTCAAAGTCAAAATTTTTATTCAAAATAGTACTATCAAAGTATCTTTTTGAACGTTAATTGAGTCTACCACCGGTTCCAAAGCAAGTCCACTGAGTGTGGAACTAGTCTTTTCAAATATTCTTTTACAAAAAAAATACAAACAATACATACTACTATAGTAGTATAATATAAAAGAAGAATTCAGCCAGAAACTCTGTTGGGTTGCTCCTTTCAAAATATAGTTTACAATTTTTGTAATTAACATACTTAATTACATACATTATTAGTATTGTGTACAATATCGATCCAATGAAATTAATGAAGAGTGTCATTGATTTCATGCGAAAAACGTAACGCGAAAACTTTATATACAGTAGTATATGGATGAATAAGTTACGCCACCATATTAAATCGCTTCAGCGTTAGCTTTTACCTCATGTATTTTCTTGTGGCAGGTTATTAAAGACTAGCTACAAAAAAATCTCAGTCTAAAATAATCCGGTTCAATTTTCATTCTATTCTCATTTCTTAGTTTAAACACTAGACCGATATTAAGTCTATAATCAAAATAAATTTCACGCTTCTGGCATTTTAACGCATGACAGAGCGCGCGTTTGCCGGCGGTTATATTCGTTCTACATACTATCTGTTCCACCTAGACTCATCAGAACCAACTTTTTATACACCTATGGAAGAAGTAATCTGACTGGAACACTGGAGCTGAATATCATCGACACGGGTGGATATTTTGAGAGAAACTCAAAATATTATTGTCCTGACGTCCATTTAAAAGGCAGGCCCTTTGTAATAGACGGAAAGTCTTACATGATGATTAATTACTCACAATAAAATTTAATAATAATACTTTCATGTATGAGGCTTTCATGTCTGAATTTTTTCAAGAACTTAGGTTGATCTGCTAATGCCACTAAAGTCCGCATAGCATAAGCGATCATTTTACTTTTTTATGTTAATTCCGTTAACTGGCAGACGAGCCACCTGATTGTATGTGGTCGACGTCGCCCATTAATATAAACTAGTTTAGCCAAAACTAGGACAGGCAATTCATTTGTTGCCTACCTCAAAGACTTAAAACCTAAAATGTTAGGCTCGGTTCCAATAATTATACAATCACGATATTTCGCGGGTAAAGCAAGCAAGATGGCGGTACTCGTGCAGCTGGAAGCGCGGTACAGCGCATCCCTCCCACCGGCCACCACTGATATACTCTACCTATACATTGACTAAAGAGAACATTGTCATAGTTTTCATATGCGCTTACCAAAAGCAGGTTGGTGGTCTACAAACGCTATCAATAATCTTTTTATAGCAACCAACATAATGTCGACAAGATGAGGTCAACGGAAAATTGAGGAGACAAGGTTTAATGAAATAAAAAACAATTTTGTTTTATATATTTATTTTAAAATCAAACATGTGTATATCTGCAATTGTAAAGGTATTGTGTATTCTAAAGTTTTTTGAACTAATAATAGCACCACAAAAACCAAACAAAACACCATCAAGCATTTTAAGGAACAGAACATGCACATAGAAAATATAGTCATTTAATTATGACGGCCGGCTGGTTGAGTGATCAGCCCCTCTAGAAAAGTGTCACAAACGTTAAATTAATAGAATAGAATACTTATTGTGTGGGAATGACACTAGCTGTCAAATTACAAGTCGTGAGCTTGTGTCATTCCCATACAATAAGTATTCTATTCTATTCGTTTAGCGTTTGCGCCATTTGTCTAGAGGGGCAGGCTACTGGACACGACGCAGCGTCCGTGGGTTCTAATCCTATGAATGATGAATATAGAGATGTCTTTACCGGGCCATGGACGTGTATATTATCATCATACCATAGTCTTTTCCCAACTATATTTTGGGGTCGGCTTCCAGTCTAACCGGATTCAGCTAAATACCAATATTTTAAACGATGCGACTGCTTATCTGACCTCCATGACCCAGTAACTGGGTAGTACGGTACTTTGTGGTAATACTGATTGTCGGACTCTTGGGCTTCTAAGGACCCGAAACAGCTGTCAAAGATCCACGAATGACAGCCGGGACCAACTTAGCTTGGCGTGTTTTCCGATGCACGGAGGAGTCTCGGAATGTAAAGATGTTCACCCACCCACGGACTGACCTCGGCAAGCGTTGCTTAACCTGGTGAATCCTCTTCAGGGCCACAGGCTCCTTCATGGACATCAAGGACATATAGGGTCATGGACATGTATATTATATATGTATCTATATTAATTTCTTATATTTATTTCCGTTCCTAGTTCTCGTAACATAAGTTCTTACGAATTACCACGAGTCTAGGTTAACGTGGTGTTATTGTTGGATTATATTTAAGTAGATACATTTGAACACACAAAATGTTACTGTAATATTTTACAAAATCTACCAAAAAAGAACAATACGATAAATAATTAATTTACTATAAATTAATTATTAGCGTGCAAAAGATCGGTATTACCATTATAATCAACTTAAATAAAAAGAAAGTGTACCAAAATATTTTTAATACTAACCCGATTAGCTGTCGTGGATGAAATACAGAACGTGGGAAAAGTAGAGGTTATCACGCAGTTACCATGAGAAATATCACATTTTCTAAATGCTACAACAATAGTGACACTAACCTTTATTGGATTAAAATTATAAAAAGGTGTATTATTAGCCGTGACTTAAAATCATCATCATAGTCATCATCATCATCCATCATTCGTCCATAATCCATATAGGTCTCCCTCAATGAACACCAAGACGACCGACCCCTTGCCAAAGGTTTCCAATACGGACCGGCCACTTAAGGTAAAAAAAAAAAAATATTTTGACGATCAGCCACTCTAGGCAATTGGCACAAACGCTAAACGAATAGAATAGAATACTTATTGTATGGGAATACTATCTACTTCTACTAATACTATCTACCACTATCTTACGACATGTAAGTAATTTGACAGCTAGTGTCATTCCCATACAATAAGTAATCTATTCTATTCTATTAATTTAGCGTTTGTGCCACTTGTCTAGGAGGGCTGTTCGTGTAATGATTTAGAAAATGGGCTCAGAGAGATCCTAACAAGAGTTATCAATATTAGATGAATATATGGCTGTGTCGTGGATTTGTGTGTGTACGTATACTAATGTGTGTATGTACTACAGTATATATTATATTAGCTGGTGTCAGACGCTAATGAACATAAACGAGTCTCACTTGACATTAGGCTAGATACCTCATTATTCCCCCAGTGGACGACGAACGTGGCGTGTCGGAGGCGCTACTTAATAAACGCCCCTGTGCTCGTGTCGAGCTCGGGATGGGCACCCGGGCCCCGCTAGACACGACGTCGTGGGGACTGCTTAGTAACACTGGGCAGTCCCCCTATACCTGAAGTATCTGGCCTTGTCGGGGCCAGTCTATTGCTGAGTTGATACTGTTGCCTGCGGATCCGGGACCCTCGCAGTGGTTTTAGTGGGGTAGTGCACCCCAATGCGAGCCGCCACATACGCCAGTGTGCCTACTCAAGACCCTGGTAAGTGCGATAACATTTCCACTGCGACAAAAATAAAATGTAACTTATTCATGCGTTACTTAGCTTAATCCTTTAATGCCGCTATCTTGGCCATTCCCTCACTTCTTTACGAAACAGACAGACAGACAGAACCCATACAGAAGGGCACGTATTCTAATTTTATATAAAATGGTTACATGTATGTGTAAAAGTTTTTACACTAACAATATTTTAAAACACAACACACAAATTCTTATTTCTGATGAGTAGTAAGCCCATGCCAGGGTAAAATGGTAGCTTATAAATAAAATGAAAAATAAATAAGTTTCCAAGATACCTATAAGCACATGTTTGTTTTTTTTTTTTTGTTTACTCACCTCATAAAACTTTACAGGCGTCTTCTTTTACAGGCCCAGATAACCTCTTTTGAGTATGACATCCCAACATTTAATGCAAATAACCGATTCAAGTTTCGTAATACGTTATACCTGTAACAAAATCATAATCACGAGGTAAAGCAAGCATCATATTTATTCTGAAATTATAAATTATACTAACAGGCTAAAAATTTCAATACCCAGAAAAAATAACGAACAAAGTTTTGGAAAAAGTTTTTCACAGGAATCGGCGAAAAATTTTTACTATTCCAATAATTTGTTTAGTGAGAACTTGGTACAATAATCTTTATTCTAGAAGGCGTTGAGACGAAAAACCCAGCTTCATTTAGCCTAAATATATTTATAAAATCGTTTTCATTTTTTTATTTATGTACATATATCTACTGCACTTTAAAGTTGAGTTGATAAAGCTGCGTTGATTACAATACGGCTAGATTAAAAAATATTTATACATATTATTATATACATATAACATACCTTTCCTTAGTTTTATTAGAATTAAATATCTTACCAGATCAACCCATTTCCGATACCTCCTTATTACCTGTAAACAAAGAAAAACAACTATTAACCTATATTTATAAAATAGCTAGTGTTGTACTCTATGCAGCGATACGTTTTTTCACTGTCGATAAAGCAAAGAGGGGCTATCTGACGATCGGAAACTAGTCTGTGTCCTTGTCAAGGACCCAAGGATCAACATCAACGGGATAAGGAACAGGTTGGACACAGACCGAGTAGCACAGTTAGCCGTACCATCTTATCTGGGTCATCCTATATAAATGTGAAGTTCAAGGCGCACCACTCATTGCAAGTCAAACTCTCGAGCCAGTAACACGCACTTTCACTAGTGACGTTCTAGACAGAAGATATCGATAAGTGTAGTGATTCAGTGATTATATTTTTGGAGAGAAGAAAAGTTGAGGTAAGTTTTTTGGATAAGTTCGGTTAAGTGTGATCGTGAGTGATGACAGTATGGACGCTTTTCTGGGTTTTCACAAGTGCTGTAAGTTATTTTTTAAGGATATTAAGTGTGGAAATGGATCCATGTTCGTGGTAATCCCGAGCCGAGTGAACATGAGTTTTTTTTTGGTGTTGTATATTTCCAGGACTTGCTCAATGGAGCTGTTATATATACATTAAATATGGCAAATCATAACTAGTTTCATGTTTATTAAAATGTCCATAAATCTGTGAAACATAAGGCGATGTTTTTTTCCAAGTGATATGAAATAATTTAAGTAATACATTTCAGATGTAGCCCGTGAATACTCCGACGTGAAATTTTTGCGAGCGCTTACGAGCTTCAGTTCTCAAGTTGTTATTTAGAAAAAAAAAACAAAGTTTTATCGTAATAAATTAAAAAATATAAGATTGAAAACTTTCGCTTTTTTATAAATCCGATAAAAAAAAATATTTTCCATGACATAAAAATACTTTAGAAAGTAGAAAGAATTACAGTGAATAAGTTTTATAACAGACGGAGAAATGCACATATCAAATTAGTATTATTATTTTATAAACGATGTCTAAATAAGGATTGATTTTTGAAATAAAAAATGTAGTGATGAATTAATGCCATTTCAAAGATTTTTATAATTTGTATATTACATATATTACATATATACGAATACTGAAACCAATTAGAGATTTTTTAGGACATAAATAACCTACTGATGAGTAGTAATTAGTATTCAACATATAAAACCTAGGTCATATTCAAATATCCACTTTCTAATTGAGCTTAAAAAGCTAATAAAAATTGTGAATATTGATTTTTGCCTAATCATCATATTAACGTTTTTTGAACATGAAACATGATCGTAACTAACATGGTAGAGAATTTCACGCTTATATTTATTGTATTCCAAAGCGTAATGTTATTCTGAGAACCTTCGCTTTTTAAAAATCCCTGAATTAGACTCGGTCCTAGAACACATACAGTTCCTATGTTAATTTACAAATAACGATGTCACTGCCATAGATCTATTCAGATTTATTTAACGAAGAGAGACCCAAAATGATACTCTGCATAAACACAGTTTATACTCGGGGGAGCCAATACGGAAGTAGTCCTATTTTCGATTGGTAATCATTGCATTAAAAGTGATCCTGATCATAACATATATGGTTCAATACACTTTGTTTTGACGATTATTTTTAAAGGATTTTTTTTATAAACTTTACGTCGGGATAGCACTTGATTAATATCCTTTAGGCATACCTTATACCTACGCATAAAAAAAAACACTAAACGTCATGTACTTGTCCATTGAAGGACGCCTAAGTTAGTCACTGAGGGGATCCTGTTGTTTACAAATCCGAGTCCCTCAAAAAACTGAAAAATGGGCCAAAAAATGACAGTCTTAAGGACTGTCGACATTAGTAAAAACTTATCATTTATAATTAAAATTATGAAATTTTTAAATCAAATAAAGATTTAAATTTCATAATTATTATTTTTTTAATTTTCCCCACCAAAAACTGCGACTAAAAAAGTATTCAAAAAAAGGCAAGCAGTGGACGGATAAAAGCTAATGATGATGATGATTCGTATTTAAGACCGCATTTTTAGGTGAAAATACTTGTCTGAACGTTTTATAAATAGCCTACTTTCACACAAAAAAACTCAATGAACATGTGCAGTCATAAAATAGTTTTACGTTTTTATTGTCTTGAAACCAATTGCACTTATCAGTTATTAGTCCGAAAGAGCATATTAATGTTGATAGCAAGATACATGTGATATGTATTACGTATATTCCAATATGCTACCTTATTATCAATATAAAGTTCAAAATCATATTCGTTTCTTAAGTTAGGGAAAACGAAAAAGAAATCACAATTCCTTAACATCCTAACAAATATTATTTTTATTTTTATATTTATTAGGAATTATTAATTTAATTTATAAGACAGACCAACAAAAACAACAACACCACATATTTTATTTTTAATAAAAAAATCTAGGTATTTTTGGTTTAAGTGAGCTGTAACTAAAATAATAAATAAAAAATATACACTTCCTGCGCTCGCCTCATTTTGAGATCTTTCATCCAGTAAAAAATTTCGTCATATTACTAAGCCGATACATTAAACATATTACATACGTAAAGCTCGGTAAACAAGTATGAGGATAGCGGACAGCTAATTATAAATCTGCAAGCGTACGTCGAAAGTGGCAATGAAAGCTGTCACGAGCTGGTCACACTCGCGTGTCACTCACCGCTCGCGTAGTTTCTAGCATACAGCATCAACATCACTCTGTATAACCGCAGCTGTACCTACAGGGTGATATGGAAACTCATCTGTATAACCATGGTTGCACAGGAAGACGTAATGGATCATCATCCTATATAACCACAGTTGCACAGGAATACATGACAAGTAACATCAGCCTGTATAGCCAAATTGTACTGGAAGACATTTAGTGTAACATCACATCGTATAACCACAGTTGCACAGGAATACATGACATGAAACATCAGCCTGTATAACCACAGTTGCACAGGAATACTTGAGGTGATACATAAGAATGTATAACTATAGTTGTACAGGATGAAAGAGACCAGTGTTAATTTATGATTATGTGAAATACAATCTGAAAAACACACTAAGATGACCAGCATAATAATTTGCGGACCAGATACCACAAAAAGCATTTGACAGAACGTCCACAGATAACAGGTATTCATCTACCCAACCGTAAAAAATCAAGACTCACTCGGTTCGCGTTCATTCAACTCCACGGAAGTTTTCTAGCTGATAACAAAAGAACAACCTCGAGTTTCTCTATCAATTACCTCAAGAGGAATTTTAATCCACATATTGTATCGATATATCGAATAAGTTTCGATAATTCGATACACATATATTTCTGATTCGATTCATTCGAAACGTGACGTTCACGTGACGAGCACGTTACGCAACATAACCTCCACAAGGCTCCAAAACTAAAAATAAGACATTGAGTCACTCCTTTCATAAAAAAGCCGAGTGAAAGTCTCGACCGAGAATCTGGTCACCGGCAGACATTGAGTAACCGAAACGTTCAAAAACATTTACTTTAATGCCTTTTTCCGGTTTATTTTTTTTGGAAACTTTTACTATCTATTATATTTCGAACCAGTGTTAGATTAATCGTCTTCATTTACGCGTTTACTTTGGTATAAACCATGTGTTACGAAAAAAAAACAACTTCAATAATCGTTAATTTGTTATCAACGTCGATTTATTGTTATTATAATTCTGAACAATATATACAGGCTGTGTTAATTTTAGATAGTTTTTATTTAAATTCAGTATTAAAGCAGATCGTCCTCTAAGCCTAATAAATATTAATAATGCGAAAGTTGATAGATACGATATCTCTTATACAGTCAGTCAACATCTGCTTAGCTTACATTGATAAAACTCGACAAGATTTGTATTTGTAGTATTATTTATAGTACCAAAACTTGGGAATGTTAATTTGGGTTCAGTCGAGCTCCGGCAAGTCATTACCAACATGGCCGACGTAATCAAAGGTCCCATCAATATCAAAGTACCTCGTTACATCCAAAAAACAATATATTTTTTAATTGATAGTTAGACAGGCAAACTGTCAGACTAAAGTAGCTTACCCTGAACTAACCTAAGTAAACTCATTCATGTTTTGATGATGTTGACGTCATAAGATGTTAAGTCTCTTTCCAAATAATTACTCTTACCCTTTTCATATCGACGAATGTCCTGTTCACGTGACAAGTGAACAAGACATTTGTAGGCAATGTCGAATTATCGAGCTTCGCGAAATAAAAATAAAAAACATGGTAAATAATAAATATCCCATTTGAGATAGTTTTAATAAGAAGCCAAAGAAGGAAGTGGATCTCTATTATTAGAATGACAGCTGTCAAGCCTCCTGTCTATGCTTGTAAATTATGATAAAGATTATAGTCCTGTCATTGCAATCAAGCTACGTTTGCAGAACTGTAAAACGAATGCACCCCTAATTATATCCAAGCAGAGTTCTGAATAGCCGTTTCTGATATGAAATAATTTCATATTCATGTCCGTACGTGTGCAATAAAACCATGTTATGGTCTCTAATAGGTGTACCGAACGCTATTTGATCCACTTGTAGTTAAGCATTGATTACATGTGCATCTTAAGTCGGCAGTACCGTTTGGTCCACTTCAAGAGAACCGTAATAGAAAAGACTTCAACGCGCACGCATCTATCAGGTTTCATAAATTTTTTTTAAGAAACATGTCTGTAATAATCAAAAATAATGCATTAGGCATAGGAGAAATATTTTAAGGGATAAAGAGTACCTAATATTTAAAATTATGAGTAGTCGTCTGCGAAACCTATAGAGATTTTTACACACTTTCGAGTACTCATATTTTTTTTAAATTGAAGTGTCTGCAAATATCTGCGTGCAAAATTATTCATAATAAAAAATATTATTTCAGTTTTTTAGAACATATTACTAAAAATTAATCTTTCATATGCAAACAAATAAACGCACATTTATTTTGGAATTATAATATTTATGAATATTATCAACGTCGCATGTCACGATATGCGCACATTTCCTCGGTCTCAAAGCGATTGTACAAACGCAATTTCTTTGTCATCCTCCAAGTTGAAACTCGTACGGATGAATAAGCGCGCTCACATCCGCGTACGGCCATGCGCACACGCACGCTCGGCTTTAGAAAGCGGCGCGCACGCTGGACCGGTCAGCGAGGAAAAAACAAAAACTACACATTATATAAATAACGTTGTAACAACGTAAATATATGCCATCTTTAATATGTATATATAGATATAGAGAACAAGGGGGCCTATCCAAAATGCTATTAAGAAAGCGTTAGCGAAGTTCGAAAATTTCATCATTTTTGAACTTTGCTAACGATTTCTTAATGACATTTTAGCTAGGCCCCAAGGAGTCTATCAATCAATTAGTATTATAATGAATGGAAAACTAGACATTGTTTTTATAACATTGCAACGATGTCAATCAAATTGACTAGAATAGATGGCATATCGACATGGCATGCCACATTTAAGTCACGTCATTTGTAGATTTGTCATATTTTATTTTCAATTAGCAATGTCAATCTAGCAATTTAGATGGCACGAAAGAACCCGATATTGTTATTTAATAAAAAAATATTACTCATGTCGAGCAACTTACAAAGTCAATATCTGACCTTAATTACATACACATTATTTTAAATAATATTTTGTATTAACGGAATATATTTGAAATCTCCTGTATCTAAGACCCTCAGATGTCAAAATCCTAGATGAAATCGAACATGGACTTTACATGAAACAAGCGGGCGACGGTCCCACCGAGGCAATATATAGAAGTGGTCATGATTTCCAACACTTATAAAGTGAATTTCCGATGAAAGTGGCGAGCTGCTCCCGGCCCTCGCTCCGAATATGAAAAAGCGTTAACCTTCGGCGCGCGGACCGCTTTCTCCTATCGCCGACAACTTCGCGTTTCTGCCACACAAGATATTAATCAGATAGATTATTTTATTTCAAAATATTTGTATTTAAATCATCTGCCGAATAGTTTTACGAACGCAAAAATGCACAGAAATGTATTTAACGTGTTCACGGATACTCTTTCTCTAAATATATTTTATCTATTTAGAGAAACAGCTATTTTGGTCATATGTTTCATTCTTAAACAATTTTATCACTCAATATTTTTCTCAAAGTAATTTAAGTGTCTAAAGCAGGAGACTGCTTCTTCTTTTAGTGCCCATCCACTCATGAAGGTTGATCGTCATTTCGGTTTTAAGTCGCGATTTTTCGCCAATCGGAAAAGTTGAAAGCGTTGGCTTTTCCCGTCCATTCCCGAATGTTTTTGAGCCATGACTTTCTCCTCTTACCAACGCTCCTTCTTCTCTCAATTTTTCTCATCATTATAATTCGTAGAAGGCAGTAGCGTTCACTTAAGTGTCTAAACTCTAAAACTCTTTAAAGCCAATATTATTGTCGTTTAAGATATATTTTTTTGTTAAGACACCTGTTATGTACCTACTAAGGCTCTAAGAAGAGACACCATAATAGTTTTCATTATTATAAAGTTTTCTAAACCATAACCAATTAATACAAATACCATAAACACTTCGATAACACCGATTCACTTATTCATAAACAAATAAAGTGATCGGATAGCGTTAGTGTCGTTTGTCAAGGGCTAAGGCGTTCACAAGTTCCGCGTCTGAAAGTGAGGCGCGGCGGGTTCAACAGCCCGTCGCGCGGTCACTGGGTCAACAGGCCAATGTTATTTTCACTAATCATTCACAATTCCCATAACATAAAGTATTCACATATATATATAAACATATAATGTAGATGTACACATAAATACATACAACATGTGGACGAAAACAATTTCGTAAATCATATCGAGATCCACAAAATAAAAATGTTACTCAAAACAACTTATAATTTATAATTTCTTCTATTACTAGATATACTTTCAATATACATTAAAAATCTATATTATTATATAATCGTTATATAACGTTAGTGTAATATGATGAAATAAAAAATAATATTTTTGTAAGTCACCAGATATTATGCTTTTTATCCTGCCATCGTTACGACTCCATTTTAAAACTATTACCTAAACAGCCATTCCAAAACTATACTTAGATATTCACGTTAAATTTTCCGTACGCAAACACGAAAGCAACAAAATTATACATACATGTTGCTTGTGAATAAAATTAAATCCAACCTTTCTCTACATTAGTATACTACCGTATACATAATATATAAATGGTTGTACATAATGCGTTAACAAGTGTGTATGCGTCCCAATTTGTATACACCGAAGTGTACATGGCGTTAATATATCCGTATAACAAACCTTATTAACGGGTGGGGTGTCATCCGAACGGTTACTGAGACCGGGTCACCCATTTAAATAGTCGGCCAAACCGCTAACACGCTTACATACCGGATAGATCTTGTATATTTAGATGGCAAGACTTACAGACTTGTATATATCAACACACAACCGATACTACTTTACTTACGCCCGAATTCTAAACGCCACTTAAATATTTGAGGAGCCCTCAAACTAACGCGCCTTAAATCTATATAATATCATCAACATGTAAGCAGCTCCCAAATTTGAGTTGCGATTGAGTATTCGGACTGCATTAGAAACTTTAAATTTGATATAGTTGGTCAATGGTTTTTTATTATGCTAAAAGTACTTTTAGATATCAATCCTTAGGGCCTGTTTCACAATCTCCCGTTAAGTTCCCTATAGGCTATAGGGAACATATTTGACAGATGTTTGACAGATAGAGTATGGAGTAACTGTCAAACATCTGTCAAATATGTTGCCTATAGCCTATAGGGAACTTAACGGGAGATTGTGAAACAGGCCCTTAATAGACTGAAATACAAGGGTGAAGTTTATCGAGAATTATCTCATTTCTGGACTTAGAAGTATAAATATAGGTATACCTAAGTATACAAGTTCTCGTTTAAAGCTAAAAATATCTATATTGATAAAAAATACAGGCTATAAAAAATACAAATAAGATGATTATAAATAATGAAACTATTATAAGTGAGGTTATTTAAAACATATGCCCTGATAACTAGGTACACGCAAGTCGCCGGCAATAGCCATTTTTATATAATCATGGAATAACACAATTTAAATAGAAAGTGGCATAGTAAAAAGTCTATCGATTTAATAACTAAAACATTTATATATGTACGTAATTATTATAATGGACATCCTCTAATTAGACATCCTCTTGGAATGAGCGGGCCGGCGCGATGTAAGAGGCCACTTTCTAAAAACACCAGCGGACTATCAATCCGCGCTCGCTCATCAGTACACTTTCTACTTGACGTCCACAACGTGCACACTCCAGCAAGTTCTCGATTGTAACCGGGGCATTTATTTCCAGAATGCAGCAGAAGATAGCAGGATGGGCTTTATTAGCCCTTATCGGTTCAACCACAATACTTCAGACGTTCGCGTACCCTCAGCAATCGCTGCTTATATCTCAGGTATTGTTTTTTTTTTTACTATTTTGTCATTTAATGCAATATTTCACTGGCATCCAAAACTATAAATAGATGGAGAATTTTTTTTTTTTTTTTTTGTAAACTTGCATTACCATTCCATTGCTATATGGTTTTCTTATTTTCTTAAAGCGAAGTTCACTCATTATAATAAAACAACTTAACGGATTTTATCGCGGTTTATTAAGTTTTTTATATGCCCGACATTTCGGATACTTTATTAAAAAACTTAATAAACCGCGATAAAATCCCGAAAAGTTGTTTCATTATAATTCCATTGCTACTTTTTAGGATGGAAAAAAATCCGATTTTTCTGCGTTAATCAAATAAAATCTTCATACCGATTATATCCTTCCAGGCCACAAGCAATGTAAGGAACCAAAACCCACAGTATTACAGCAACTCGTTACCGTTACCACAGCAAGACAACTCAAACCAAGAGCGCAAGTTCGCTGAAAAACCAAACGCGCTGAAGAAAGTGGCACTCGATGACATCGACGAAATACAGACCAACTCCATCTCTGATTCGGGTTTCTCGTGGTCGAACATGCTGGGTAATATATTTTGATGATACTTAGGGCCTGTTTCACAATCTCCAGTTAAGTCCCCAATAGGCTATCGGCAACATATTTGACAGATAGTCCATACTCTATCTGTCAAATATGTTGCCGATAGCCTATTCGGAACTTATGTGGAGATTGTGAAACAGGCCCTTAGATGATTAATTTATTAATACGATAAGTTGACTTGTGTAGTAATTTGCTCATTTGCACACTGGAATGTGCACAAAAGAAAACATATTATATTAACATCTATACTAATATTATAAAAGGGAATGATTTGATTGTTTGTTTGTATTGAATAGGCTCCAAAACTACTTGAGCGATTTGAAAAATTCTTTAACTCTTTTGAAGCTACACTATCCCCGGTGAACATAGGATATATAAAATTTACAAAAAGTTAGGGACCCGTTTTGAATCTTAGTTGACGCAGGCGAAGCTGCGTGCAACAACTAGTACATAATTAAATCACTGAGTAGCAAAATTATTAAAACAATTGAAATAGGCGACAATTTCTTGGTTATGGAAGTGTGTGTAATAATAAATTTTGGACTTTTTCGACAATAGAATTTAAATGGACTTAATTTAAAGATTGCATACAATTTTGTTTTGTTTTTCTTTAACCAATTTTCGTATTTGTTAACTTTGTAAGCTTAGCAAAATATGAGTAAACAGCTTTTTTTTCATTTCAATTATAAAATTTCCTGACCTAGATAATTGAATCGTCTAGAATCACTCGCATTTCACCATATTAAATTTAACCTCCGAGAGAAATTCGTATGCCTGAAACCTTAGATCATCATGGCCGATGTGGTAAAATCAATACCTTTATTGCCGAGAAATATGAGTATTCATACATGTCTACTAAGTATGCGGGAGCTTTCTCTTGCCAGAAAACCGCATCATTGTTATGAACGGTCAAACAAAGTTATTACTTAATGGTTATTGGCGTAAACAACGTAGTATGTGATGTTTACAACGCATTCTACGTGTTCTTAAATTACGCAAGGTGAAATTCTGTTTTCTAAATAAACTTGGCACGTTTGAAAAATTGGTGAAAGTTTTGTTAAAATAAACAATTACACGTTTGAAATGTTTCATATTACAGGTATGGTAATGCAAATGTTATTCAACCCCGGAGGTACAGGCGCCAACAAAAGTGACAACATAGATACCGATTCAGTAGCACCCTCGCCATGGGCGCACATCGTATCCATGGGTTTCAAGATCCTGACCGCAATACTCGGTGGAGGAGCGTCCAGCGACGGAATCGACAAAGTAGACAACGGATCTTCCACGATGCATGTGCGTATTCATTCCAGTAGCTGCGATACCTTTTTTATAAATTGTATAAACGGTCACATAAACTCTACTGATCCACTAACCGTATTTGTAGATATTGGCAATGTAATACACCTATTCAAACCACTCAATATATAGCACGTACAATATCCTCACCCGTACCAAGTAGATCAAGTTATAGTTAGAAAAAACGACAAATAACTTGCCCTTAGCATCCTCGGATTGTCTCACTGAAACATTTTGTCACTCGATTGTATTCATTGAGGTAGTCCTGTTATAATGTAAATAGTAAAGTTTGGTTATGGAGATGGTTTCGCTTGTGGCTTGCTTCAGAGTATATTGGCTGCGGTTCTGTCGACGGTGCTCGGTGCTAAAGATCCAGATCAAGTCTCCTCTATGGCAAAGCAGGCTGGAGAGGTACGCGACTTATCCTTCCTACCCTTTCGAGTTCCAATTGTATTTTAGTTTTCTATTTGTTAATATAGTTATAAACACTGGTTTTACACCTTTATGTGTACAAGAATTGAAGTGTTAATAATTGTGTATTTTATTCGACAGTTCATCAACATCGTAGTCAACCTACTGGACGCTCTGAAGACCTCATTCTCCCACCGATCCCTGACAGCCCGGTCGATGGGTCGCAAGGACTCCATCAGCGACGCGTCTCTCGCTGGTATCGCGATGCTCAAGACTTACGTGCGGTCATTCGGCACGAACGACGATAAATGTCTTCAGAAATACGTATGCGAAGCCAACAACGAATGTTCATCTGACATCGGACCAAAGAGCGTCTTCTGCCAACTCGGAACGTAAGTTGTCTGAGCATTGCAAACAAATAAACTAGCTAATTCCTGGCTCACTTTGTCTCAACAAAACTCTTCTTTGCAGGTATGCAGCCAGTTTTGTTCTGGAGAGGCAGTCCGCTGGCACATTCGACCAGTTCTTCGAAGCAGGACGTCGTGGAAGATCAGGCACCGACTGTCGTCAAATCTATCTCGAATGCAACGAAGTTTAATCAAAGCCATTTAAATTACATTTTTAATATTCATACCGCCAAAAACTAATAATGTAGTGACCGTAATTTGTGAATATAAAATGTTTTGTATACGAAGTAGAGGAATTCAAACAATGTTTTAGACTACCATAGTTTTGCTTTCGAGATTATTCGTTGGGCCAGATATCCATTCTATCTCAAAGAACGCATAATTAATTTAAGTGTTCACTAATTTATTTAAATTATTTATTTATTTAACTTATTTTAGAGACTAATACGTAGAGATTCCCGTACTTTTGACTGTTATGAAGATATTTAAAAGGGTTGTTTTGTTAAGGTGAATTTCTTGATAATATGCCGTTTAAAAGTTTCCATCAACATTGGTGCAATTAACGACTGATGAAAATAAAATTGTGTGATATGAATTATTTTTATATCACATAGTAGTTAGTAATATATTGTGTATATTTTTGTGATGGTATGCCTGAGGACGTCCTTGTGTGAATGTTGTTGTAAAATAAAGATATTAAAATAAAAATTTCTTTCTTTTTATCCCGTGTTTTTCAAAGTACCGTTACAGTCATCTCCTAGATACTGAAATTAGTAGAGCGGGAAAACAATGCACGTAACAGTTGGAAAAGCATATTCAACTACACCTTGACACTCGCAGTGTGGTGTGACAGGTGATATGACGCTAGCAGATATTTTCTCCCAAATGGGAGTGGCGCCCAAACAATTGATAGACAGGTTAGTAACTTCCTGATATTCTGTCGTGAATTATTATAAATCCAGACGAATAAACTCCCGTATTTGAATAACAGCCGTCCCGCAAAGAATTGCGATTACGATACATTATCGACTAAAAGTGCATGTTAAAGTAAAAAATAAAGGATATTTCTTTTTCTAAAAAAGATATTCTTTTACGCCACAAGGGCCAGGATTCAACATATAAAAGACAGTGTCGTTTCTTTTACAAATCTGGTCTTATACTTTTAAAGTATGTACCTCCAAGCCGTTGAAACTGCTGCTTTTCACTGAGGTCACGTTTACAAAACCAAAGTTATCCGATCTTGAACCAGATTAGCAGTTTGCATTTTCTATAATTAGGTTCATGTCAGTGCACACAGGACACTAGACATTTATTTTCTTTACACTAGAGGCTTTACACCAGTGTTTCCCAAACTCTTTTGTTTCATGGAGGACTTTCAAAATTTTATTGCATTACGTGGACCCCTTCCTGAGCTTTCTCGCGCTACCGGACAGACGAGTGTCGTCGCGCCCTCAGAAATCTTGAGAGAGAGGTTAAAGCTCGCATCATCGAAAACAAAGCGGAACGGTGGGATCGATTCCTTAGTGAAATTTCACCTTCACATGTGGCATACTGGCCACTCGCGAGATCTTTAAAAAACAAAAGGGAGGCATCTATGCCCCCCTTGAATAGACCAAACCGCGAACCTGCACTAGAGGACGCCGACAAAGCGGAAGTTCTAGCCGATACGCTAGAACAACAATGCACCCCAAACCAATCGGACAACATCCCCCCCATAGGGCCCCACATAGAGGAGGTAAATAGGGAGGTTGCGAGGAGGGCCACGGCTCCGCCGGAGGGAGATCCAATCTTTCCGACGGATGTTGATGAGGTCCAAGACATCATTAAACACCTGCACTCCAAGAAGGCCCCCGGGCCGGACGGGATTTCGAACAAGGTACTAAAAATACTGCCGCCCGCCCTAATTATCCTCCTAGTAAACATTATGAACGCCCTCCTAAAGGGCTGTAAATTCCCAGATATATGGAAAGAAGCTACGGTTATAGGTATCCCCAAACCCGGAAAGCCGGGCACGGAACCGTCTAGCTATCGCCCCATAAGCCTGATAAGCTCACTAGGTAAAATCTATGAACGGATTCTGCTTAGACGGTTGAAAACCGTCATAAGCGAAAAGAAACTGTTCATAGACGAGCAATTCGCCTTCCGCGAAAATCACTGTTGTCCGAGACAGGTGCATCGTATAACCGAAGATATCCTCAGAGGTTTCCATAAAAAAAGAAACCCGCGCGACACGTGCGCAGTGTTTTTCGACATTGCTAAGGCATTTGATAAGATTTGGCACGAAGGCCTAATCTATAAACTTTACAAGTTAGGAATACCGGACAGGCTGGTCATCATCATCCGCGACTACCTGTCTGGCCGGCATTTTAGGTATAGAGTGGAAGGCACTCTGTCCTCCCTGAGACCTCTGAGGGCCGGAGTCCCTCAGGGCTCCGTGCTGTCCCCAACTTTGTACAATCTGTACACGTCCGACATACCCAGAAACCCTGCGTCAAAACTAGCACTCTTTGCCGACGACACTGCACTATATGTGACCCATACGTCAGCAAGGACAGCATCTCGCTCCCTTCAGAAAGCCGTCACCGAGCTAGGTGAATGGTTTGCTAAATGGAGAATAGAGATTAACCCAGACAAAAGTCAATCAATTCAGTTTACAAAGAGAAGGGGCACGCTCAATCAGAGTCGTCGGCAAATGATGCCGATCAAACTAAACGGCACCATAATCCCCAGAGTAGGGCAGGTGAAGTACCTGGGGGTCACGTTAGACAGGTCGATGTCATTCAGGCCGCACATAAATAACATAATAAAAAAGGCCAAATTCGTTTTGAGTCGATTATACTTCTTGATAAACAAGAAAAGTAAGATGCCCCTCAGGCATAAACTTACCTTATACAAAGCGTGTATAAGACCGATTATATCGTACTCCTGTGTTGCGTTCGCGCACGTGCCACAGAGTCGACTCAAACCTTTGCAGATATTGCAAAACAAATTCTTACGCATAGCAACCGGTTGCCCATGGTACATAAGAAACATCGACCTACATAGGGACCTCAAGTTAGATTCGATTAGGGGCCACTTCAAAGAGATGTCAGTACGTCACTTTGAAAAGGCACTCCATCACCCAAACCCGCTCATAGTGAGCGCGGCAGACTATGTCCCTGATAGCTCAGTCTCAAAGAGTTTTAGGTTACCTAAACATGTTACAACCGATCCGGCTGACGAAATATCTCAGCTATTAATGCGCGACGTAAAAGCGCGACGCGAAATTCAAGCTAGAATACACACACATAACAATACAACATCCGGGGTTAGGTACTCAGTCACACCGCTTGGGCCTCGGGGTCGTGAGCGACGTCGACCGCCACACATGGTAAATACATCGATCCGGATTGATCGGGTAAGATTAGGTTCGAATCCGATACGAGTCTACACTAATCAAAACCGCGAAAACACCGATAGCACTTTGCTATCGGTCGATTGCACGGGTACCGCGCACGACCCACCTCCCCCGTCAGAGGGGGAGGAGAGGGCCGGCCCTCCGACTAGTAGTTTAACTTCATCCGCTAATGACTCGTCGACCGTATTGGATTTGACTAGCCAAACACCTACTCTCCTTCGAATCTCGCAAGGGAATACAAAAAAGTTTCTGTGTTCCTGGGTCATGGATGTGTATTAAATTTGTGTATTATATAATAAAAATCTTAAATATATGTATTAATATAAAAAGTATTAAATATATGTATTTCAGTTGTCTGGTACCCGTAACACAAGTTCTTCGGAAACTTAGCACGGGACCCGGTTGACGTGGTGTAAAAGCGTCCATAGATATTATTATTTTCATGGACCCCCGCTTACGATTTGGACCCCCTTAGAGTCTTCCGTGGACCTCTGAGGGTCCACCTGGACCGCTTTGGGAATCACTGCTTTACACGTGAAATTCGATCTCATTTTTTTATATTCGTCTTCGAATAGAGTTATCTAAAAAGTATCGCTTCAAGTCAAAACTTTTAAAAAAAAATAAAAACTCAACGTCATATTACGTCCTCCTCTAATAATTGTAGTCATTATTAAACTTTGGATGTGTGCGTATCGTAGTCTGTGTAATATTGTATTAATTTTATGTAGGTTATTTAGGTATGTATTTAAAATGCATTACACACAAAATTAATAGTTAAAAGATTAATTCACTCTTAAAAAAGCTTAGTTGGTTTTCCAAATTAAAATAAATGCCTGCAATATCACAATCCTGGATAAATATATTGATCTCTCTGGAAACTCAATCATAAAAAGTTAATTTTGCAACATACCGAGACAAAACACAATAAAAAAATGTAAAGTTTGCACGAGGGTCAATTATAACGAGAAAAATAATTGTGATAAAACTGTGAAAGTTTTTTTTTTAATTAGCTAATATTTTTTTTACTGTCAACTTACCAGATACGCAGAATATCCATCGCAGGCACACGAGCAGCAAGTATACTACCCGTACGAACCCGCTCCACAGCATCACGTTGTAACATCCAAGCAGTAAGCTCTATTTTTTTCATACTATTTTCGCCTACCATGAAAATCACTTTGATATATTACCTTTTTTTACCATGGTATTAAAACTATAATTTTGGTTTAATATGTAGTGATGCGATCATAACATAGAGAAAACTAACAGATAAATAATTTAAAAAGTAGTATTTCTTAATTCTAAAGGTACCTATTGCCCGTTAAAAACTGAAGGCTTGAAAGGAAAGTAGAAATAAATAGTAAGAAATGTCACATGGGGTATCACGTTAATTATATTCTTGCCATGAATGCACAATTTCTAAACCGAAGAAGAGTATTAAAAAATGTTTTTTTTTTTTTACAAAAATGCCATACCGTGTCACCGTAATGGGAAGGGAATAAAAAGTTGTTAAAACCTCATTTGATTTATTAATGTGATCCCAAAGTAATAGCACGTGTATTTTTCAGTCACTACAGCGGCAAAGGCAGTCACAAAAGCAACGCTGCGCTCTCAGCACTCACACTATTAGCATTTCTATTCTTCTTGCACATTCTACAACAATGCTTGCGCGACCATATGGCTGCCATGAGCACGCCGCAAGTTATGATCATGACCAGCAGCAGAGAAGGCGAGGAAAACGTTGGAAAAACATCCAACAATAAAATTGACAAAAGCGGCAAAACTGAAGATATACGTGAATCCATTTCTAATCAAGACAATAAAATCAATGGCAACACCGAACAATACTCTGCAGTTGCCAGTGTTCATAGTGATAAATATTTAACAAAACTCTCCACGTCTGAGTATACCCCAAAAAATGGCGTGGACAGATACAAACAAATTTTAGATCTTTATGGTGATCAAAACCCGAAAGGCGCAGATTTTGATGAGAAAAATAGATAAATAGGAGAAATTGTGAAATAAAATACATTGTGTTTTAGATCATTTAATAATAACCGCAAATGCCGCAATAAGTAAAATACACAGCATCAACAATAGTCCGGGTTGCGGCAAAGCACATCTAGATATGTCAAAAATTCATTGAAATACATTTATGTACTTACTTTGTAAAATAAAAGTATTATTATACAACAATCATAGTGTTAATACTCTTTATATTCATCATATTGTGACATTCTACAAGCTGCCAATTCCATAACCCAGACTAAAATTTTATTACCTGAAAAAATGTTATCCTATGACTGCTTAGTGAAGACCAAGATATTTATTTACATACTTGCTATAATTTTTTAACATCACAAAATTCTTAATGAAGTTTTATGTGGAAGCACCAACTGTCCGGCAAGTGCTCCCTATACTATAAGTACTATTATCAATTTGTTAAATTTAAAAACTTATATATTTTTGTTATAGCGTATCCATAATACGAATGTTCTAATGTGGAATATGCATTATATTAAATTATGTGTAGATGATCCTAGAAGACATTTATTCCTTCATATTTTCATATGAACACTAAGCACATTATTTTATGTACAGTTGAAATTGTATTACTTTAAATGCAACTTGAGTACTTTATTTTTTATTACGAGATAATTTTACTTAAAGTAACTACCTTCATATTTTCCTAAAACTTATAAGTAAAAATGTTTTGTAATATGTAAAGATGTGGCACAGAACCATGGAGTATAGAAAGTAAGGAGAATCATCTCTGTGAATGAAAAGTGTGCGAGACTTTTACACTGACCCTTTCCATACACAGAATTTAATTTAAATACCTAATTACTTCTATAGTCTATGCACAGAACAGAACTTGTTAATCACGCGATTTTTTTCGAAAATTCGAAATTATTGCTTTTTTGACACGATGGCCACCAAGGAGTCCATCTAATCAGCCAGTCCACTACATGACGCCAGAGTCTAATTGCGCCTGACGCGCTCAATATATTTAGTCTGTGTGAGCGCACTAGAGCCCATAGTGGGATCTGTCATACGGTTCCAATCAGTTTGACCTACAACAAAGCCGATGGCGCGCATCTTCTCTTGCTGCCTTCTTTCTTCCAAATCAGCCCAGCGTACCTGTTTTAATTACAATATGATGAAATCCCACTTCACATTACAAATACTCACCTTGTCTTATTATTATTGTAATTTTTTATTGTATAACAAAAATGAAAAATACCACATTACCGAAAACATTCGGCTAATTTCGTACCATATTCACGTATTTTCTTAAAGGATTACCTTTATAATGTAAAGATAATTATTGTAATCATTAGTCGAGAATTATTTTTTTTAAATAATATTTTTTTGTAACTCAAGATGACGAAAGTAAATCCATTGGATAGTATACGTTTTTCTTTCACATATAAAAACGACAAAAGTCAGGTTTTAACAACGTAGCGTAAAACGCCGAAATGTAAGTTTAATTGCTGAAAAGTTACTAACGTAACTTAACAGTAGTTTTTAAAAACATATATATTAAAGGAAGCATGATTGGTCAATAATTTTATAAATATTCACAATAATAATGGAGATTCATCTTAAAATACCGTATCAGCTGCGTATGCGTCAACTTCAGCAAAAGCAGAAAATAGGAATAGTAGAGTGGAAATTTTAAAAAATCCGCCAGATTTTTTTTTATTTGTATCGTAGGTTTTTTTTATATTTAAAAAAACAAATGTTGTAGACCAAAAATACATACATTTGTTATTTATTTTGATACTTTCCGGTAAATACGAGAGACAGTGGTACCAACACAGATAGCACAAAATTAACAATTTTGTACCATCTATAAATCATAAACTTTATACTAATTATTATTTTAAAAAGATTTCTGAATACATTTTTTTTTACATTAATACTAATGCGCTTAAATTTTTTATGCACATTTCTATAATTCAGTTTCAAAATGCCATCATAGAGTAAATAGCCATAATAATAAAATAATATGGCATTTAATTTCTATGGCTTAACCGTCTCTTGTGGATAAAATCTTACTAAGTATAAAGAAATAGACACGATAATTAACAATAATTGAAATCTAGCAGTGTACTTACAGTTTTCTTTCCCGGTTTGGCTGTAGTAGGTTTCCAATCGTCTAACTGTAGGTAGTCTTCCATTGAGAGTTGAGATGGTCGGAGTGGCTTGTTGATACCGTCGAGCCGGGCTGAAACAACCAATAAACAGCATTAACACATGACTAATACATTTTTTTAAAGAGTCCTCTCTATTTATAAGGGTTTTAAATAATGAAGTAAATTACACTAAATATGTTTCAAGTTTTTTTTTTTTATTATTTTACACCAATGTGTGCTTTGGATTTTGCCAATTAATTAATTAATGATATAAAATAACTATTACATTCCTACAAAAAAAAAAAGATTTAGTGTTGATCTTTTTGCTGCTGTTTAATATTTTAGTTTTTGGAGCATAAATTGAAATATGAATATTAATCTAATAATTTATACTTGACTCGATAGTCAAAAAGGTTTAATCATTGTGTTTTTATATCATATTTTATAATCATACCTATGTATAACACAGATTGAAATATCATATCCTGAAAGAATCACTTAATAAAAAATTACAAGTAATTTCTGATAACACCAAGAACCCACCTAGTTGAGCAGCATCTTCCATCTTCTCCCACTTTGATGAAAAACTATTTTCGACCTGTGATGAAACAGCACTAGTCGTTTTAGTTACGATGCTGAAATAAAAACTATTAACCTACCTACCCCACTACTAACCTACCCAAATACCAAAATAAATTGGGAAACTTTGCCAACCAAACATTTTCAATAAAAATTCTTCAATTGCATTAAAAGTTATTTAAGCTTCACTGTCACTGGTACAGTAAAAAAGACGATTTTTCAACCAACACACTACATGTTGTATTGCATATAGGCCCAACAGGAACGACAGAACTTTCGTATATATAATACACAAGCTCAATAAATTCAATAGAGCAAGCAGCATTCATAATTATTACCATTGATGTGTAACAAACGCAAACGCATTTAAAATACATTCAATTCAATAACATATAAATCTTGAATATGTTATTTTAGAGGTCATCTCACCTCTGGTTCCTCATCCATAGTAATATCGACTATGTCTTCATTGCTCACATCTTCCATGTGTACGTCAGGAATAGAAGCACTCTGAAGCAACGTTGTAGCGTCCAGTTGCAAGTGGTGCGCTGGAGTAGGGAAAAACCTAGAGCATATCACTTCAATTTCTTCAAGTTTCCTGTTGTGTATATTCCTTTTAAAGCAAACTTGAGGATCCAAATCCATGGTACAAATGTACACCTGGGAAAAACAAATTATTTAAATTAAAAAAACCGGTTGTCTGTAAAGTCTGACTGACTACTGACGATAGTTGAACGTGACAACATCCTAAGAAAATTCTGATGGGCCGATTGTGCCCCTTTGTCGCTCGTTCCGCGCTCTCGCTTGCACTTCAAACCTTAAATGGAACGCCTCAGAGCGAGCTAACGCCGCATGAGTCATGTTTTTTCGTGCGTGCAGCTGGCTCCATCAAATTATAAGACGTTATCACGTAAAAAAAATTACTACATTAACTTTTTGCATTTTTTGTTACAATTTTTATGATACTGATACAAATAAGCAACATACAATTCTAATTCATGTGAATGAAATAAACCAATCACCTGTAAAGGATACAATATCGATATATAGACAAAGTGGCCATTAATGTCTAGCAATAAGCAATATAAATAAAAAAATACACACTTGGAATCCATTTTGTCTAGCAAAGTTCCATACATCAGCATAGCCTTTTAATTGATCATTAACAGCGTCATAAATTAAAAATGAAAAGTATCCATCAGTCAAACTTCTTTTAAAAGCTCTTTTAAGTGAATTCAAGTATGTTTCTTCCAAGGACTCATCATATTCATACTTAAGGGATGGTTTTTTGATCTGGAATAAATTCAATATAATCTTACACTAATGTACAAAGCTGAAAAGTATATTAGTTTGAATGTGCTAATTTCAGGAACTACCAGTCAGACTTGAATTATTCTTTCAATATAAGATAAACCATTTATGGAGGACGACTATAAGGCTATATATCATCCCGGTAAGATGGAGTTATAAATCTCAGCTGAAACTGCGGGCAACAGCTAGTTAGAAAATATATCCTTCAAACTGTTATATGGTTAAAACTGGTGTTTTGTTTGAACTCGTTAATAAATTCAACACTAATTGGCATTTTATTCAATTTCGGACTGTAATCTAACATTCCCATGTTAGATTACAGTCCAAAAGTGTAAAAAACTTAAAATAAAATTTTGAATGAATTCATTGATTCGACTAAAATCTTTATCATCTCAATAAACTATATACAATTTCTATACAGAGAAGTGGAAAGAAAATACTCACAATTTTCCCTGTAGTTGGGTCCTTCTCTTCAATTTCTCCTTCTTGCATGAAATAATCATCTATTGACATAATTCGTGCAGTACCCCCATGCTCGGCTTCTCTGTCCCTTATTAACTTGGCTAAATATGATTTGCCACTACCAGGAGGACCTACAAATATTAGAAAAGAACAATAAATACACATAATATGGAAGACTGACCCCACCACTATGTGGGAGACATAGCCATGAAAAGAGAGAGATATATAAATAATTAAATACACATGGCCCTTAGGTTTTTGCATTTGCAAACTCAATTTATAAAAAGGTCAACTAATTATGATTGTTCTAAATGAATGCATACATATTATCATCTTTAACATATACATATATTATATTAATTAGAAATCTCAGTTATAGATTTCCGCAAATAACATTTTAACTTTAACCGAAATTAACCTACCTCTTAAAACAATGACAATTTTTAAAGGCCTCATTTCACGCCCTGGGGGTTCCAGAATATCATCTATCATGATTACATGTTTGGGTTTGTTTGAGGACTCATTAGAAGGCATAGTTTTACTCTTCTTTGCCGAACTGTTACTGACTTCACTTTCTTTACTAATTCCTCTTTTATGATTGTCCCTTTCTCTACTATGACTTCGGTTCCTATCAGTTTTCCTGTCTCTATATCTATCTCTTCCATTATCCCTATCTCTATCTATGTCTGAACGGTAGGGACCACCATCTCTATCCCTTCCATAATCTTTGTCTCTACCTATGGCTCTGTCCCTTCCAAAATCCCTATCCCGACCCAAGTCCCTATCTCTTCCCGAATCCCTCCTTTCATAGTTCCTTTCATAATCTTTTCCCGAATTTCTTTCTCTTGGCTCCCTAGTTCTATCATATTCTTTGTCCTTGTATGCATCACTGAATCTACTTATTCTTTCTCGATCTTCAAGCCTCCTATTGTCATGTCTTCTTTGATAGAAATGATCGCCTCTTTCAGAGTCATAATAATCATCTTTAACTTCACGTCTTGGTTGTCTATTATCTCTATGATGTACATCTCTAGTATGTCTATCATGATTCCAGTCCTTGGTAGTATCTACTTGCTTCGGTTTTCTAGCAAACAGCTGTTCTGCTTCTTCCTCAAATTTTCTTTTATTTGTTCCTTCATTGTCTTTAGATATATGGTTATAATCAAAGGTATGGACAGGTTCAATAAAATCCCGAGCTAAAATAAATAATGATTAATTAAATATGTAATTAAACACAAATACACTTCCATCTACCTATTTCATTTATTAAATCAATTGACATTCAGTCAAATATATTGTTTTTAAATTTAAATAATAAAAAAAATAAAAAAAAAACATGATAACTATTCATTTTTAAGCATATTACATTAGTTCCGATGTTTACCACTACTATTTTTAGTTTTATTGATGTCTCTGTATTTCAATGACCATGATGCTTTCCCGTGATCATGTAAGCAATCACCTGAACAAATATATATAAATAATAAATGAAATATATATAAATAAATCTAAATGAATACCTAAATTCAAGATTTTTTAGATGTACTGTTTTTTTTTATTTGGTAAATAACTAAATAAAAACCAAAGAAAATATAAAGAAATCAAATAATATACCGCGTGTATTTGGAAACCTTGCAAAGATTTAAGCCTAATAATATACTATTCATTAACGATATAATGCATATAGCCATCTATCTCAGAAACACATATAAGAACTCACGCTGACCGCGACACGCGCGCAGTACGGCAGTTCGATCACCTCGCGCGGCAATATAATAATATAATAAATTTGATAAACAAATGACATTGTAGTTTTTATTAATGATTATTATAAAGCATTATCATTGTGTTTATCAAACCAATTACATATACAAAAAAAAACCCGGCCAAGTGTGAGTCAGACTCGCTCACGAAGGGTTCCGTACCAAAAAAACGTTAAAAAAAAGTATGGAAGCCGAAGCAGAAGTTAAATATTATTTTAATTTTATTTTTGGTATTTGTTACTATTATGGCAATAAAAATACAACATCTGTGAAAATTTTAACCTTCTTGCTATTACAGATCATGAAATACAGCAAAGAACGCCAACAACTACTCTGTTGTATGGGAGCGTCTTAACAGAAATACACAACTGGTGAAAATTTCAACTGTCTACCTTATTACGGTTCGTGAAATACAGTCTGGTGACAGACAGATAGACGGACGGGCAGACAGCAAAGTCTTAGTAAGTTAGTAAGGTCCCATTTTTACCCTTTGGATACAGAACCCTAAGATAAAGACAACCAAAAAAAATTGAATTTACGTTTTTTTCACTTGTATTGTATCAGGCTTTGTCAACACTATATTACAGAAGAGGTATGCTTGTTTTTGTGAGCATTCCAAATACACCATGAAATTAAAATGAAATCAATAACTGTAAAGTATAATACAACATAATGGGCACCTGAGTGTATACATCTACTATGTAATCATCGCTAATATAATGTCAGTCACCAATTGATACTGTAAAACTATACTTAATAAATTACCTTTCAATCTCAGAGGTTTGTGCTCATATTCAACTATTATAGATGGTGTGAACAATGGATCAGTGGCCCATTTTGGTTTCATTGGAGACATAGTACGAGGTTCAATTTGTTCCAGCATTCTATGGTCAGGATTGGTATGTGGGTTGTTTGGGATAAGAGGCTCTCTATTTTCAAATAGTCCCCTTTGGTTCGAACTATTGTGGATGTTTGTGGATTGCACTTGTCTATGGTCTGGACCAATGTGTGGGTGAGGAGTGTTTATATTTTCACTATGTTCATGTATTCCCATCCTAGAACCAACGTGAGGCTGCTCTGGATATTTTTGAGCTAAATTTGGTAGCAATGGTCTAGGAGTATTGGTTTGCATAAGTGGTGGAGGCATATTTCTTAAATGCATATTCTGGTTTTCTTGATTGTTATTATAATATTGGTCCTGTGTTGCATTCTGCCTGTTGTCATATCTTTGAATGTGATGTCCTTGTGAAGGTGGAGGATTAGAAAATCTATTTTGTTGATGTGGAGGAAAGTTGTTGTCATTCTGATTCCTAAAATCTGTAGGATGTCTATTATCAAAATGATCATTTCTCCATTGATTATTTGTGGATGATTGAGATTGTGGTGGGGCAATATTTACATTTAAATAATTTTCTGTTTTTTGTCCTGCTACCATTGACAATATATTCATAATTTTTTCATCACCGAGAATATTATTAATGCCTTGTGAAATGGTTGAATAATCTGGACCTAAATTAGATGGCTGGGTCTGAAGATCCATAAAATTTTTTTGGCTTGGTTTTGATTGCTGTTGATTATCTTGGTCATTGGTTATATCAATAACATCAGCTTGATTCAAAAATGTGGATCTTTCATCAGGTACCAAATCCAAGCCTGGTATACCTTTTGCTGAGCTACTTGAAGGTAAAAATGTGTTATGAGAATCAATGTGGTCATAATTTTCTGTAGTATGTTCATATGATTCAATCCTATCCTGTGGTTCTCTATTTACATCACCTCTATTATAATTATGCTGTGGCATTTTGTATTGTCTGGACTGTGGTATGTTTCTATTGTTATATGCAGGTCCAGAGTCCTTATAGTTTTGCTGCATTGGTGGTATATTTTTAGTATAGTTGTTTGACTGGTTGGATTGTTCAGCTGGTATATTTGTAGATAAATTACCAGTGCCTTTAGTATTAATTGGTGTAGAGACATTACTTAAAAGCTTAGCCCTCTTTTGTTTCATCTGCTGTCTTCTCTCCAATAACTGTGCTCTACAAGCTTCAAATTTCTGTTCATATTCGCTATATGCTCTTTTATCAGGATGGTTAACATTATCTTGCCTCCATTTCTCAATTTCTTCTTCCCACTTTTTAAATTGAATATCAAAAATTCTTTCTTCTTCTGCTAACTTTTTTAATGCATCACTATTAATTGTTTGTGGAGTTTCACTAGTAATATTAGTGGTTGATTGGTTAATATTTTGAGTTGTACTAGGCATGTTAGTAGATAGAGGTTTTGTTTGGTTTATGTTGGCTGGGGGTACAGGAGTCGGAGCCTTAGAGGTGCCAAATAAGGGCTCGTCATTTTCATGAGGTGGTGGCGGAGGATTTTCCGGTGGAGGTGGAGCCGGTGGTGGCATATTAGATGGGGGCAATGGCGGTGCCATGCCCATCGCTTGCATACTTTGCAGTTGCTGAGCGTACTGAAAAATATAAGGTGCTCTCTATTACATACCTAACTAAATATTGGTTCGACAGAAATGAATAAAACAACAAATTTAAATATTGTTCTAATGTAAATGTCAAATATGTACTAAATATGCAATATACCTTGTCTCCATATTGGCTTTGCCATTGCGCATATTGCTGCTGCCATTGAGCCCATTGCCAGTTTTGTTGCTGCATCATTGCCCATTGTTCAGGTGTATAGGAACCCAAACTCATCTCGGGAGCCATGGTTATGCCGGGATTCCATTGACCCTGTGGCATAGGCCACGTCATTTTAACGAGCGAAAAAATTTAAAAGTATCGGAACAAATGGAAATCTTATTTACAACAATACAAATATTATGCAATATAGGCGCTCGATTCAATTCTCGTGAATCAAAATTTACAAATTATAAATAATCTATGCCCTATATACGCTGCCGCCATTTTATTTTAAAAGCATAGACAATTTTCGATATCAACGACGCAACGCGACGCGAAACGCGGTTAAATAGCGTTGTGCGTTCTTATCGATAATAACTTGGACGTATTTTGTTATTTTTGTACCGGCAGCAAATATGATATTTATTAGTGGTAGAAAATAACAGGTTTATAATATTTAATAAACATTATTTTGATTTATAACTCTACTTAAAAATTATAAAGAATTGAGTATGCCCAATCACTACCTGATAACGTTACGCAAAACCCTGTAACTCGCATCCTATTTATTTTAAGTTTTAAAACATAAAACATAATTTAGTTTTACCAGTAAATCTTAAAACAGGAGATTCTGTACTTATATCTAGACGTATATAATTGGCTTCTGTAGGAAGTTTCCCAATAATTATCAATTATTATCAATACTGGTTATTAAAATAGAATACTCCAAATATTAAAGCTTTTAATAGGGTTCTGTAAAAAATATTATGCATATTTAAAAGTATTACCGACTTATTGGAATGGTAGTATGTGCACGATATATAACATAACATATTTTATTGCAATAAATAAAAAAAGAATTTTTATGATCTAATTTAGTAGATGGATTATGTATTTAAAATATTGTCATGCGTTACTCTGAGATATAACATGATATTATATCACACATTATACACAAAATATTCTTTGCTAAACGATTCCACATTTATTTAAATCTCCTCTACCCGAAAAATGTCTGGAAACCGTTACCTTAGCGATAAGATTGCCCTTTTGTACTATATGAACTGTTTGTAGTATCTATGATAAAAGTACCTTTATATTGCCATGTGCATAATAATTAATAGTACATACTTTATCTTTAGTAGACCCAGGTCTGCTCTAATTTTATCTGCCTATACAACAAATAACAAGTTTAAGTGTGTGTATTACGTGACCTCCCACTCATGATTTAATATAAGACGTCTATTACGGAGCGTCTGTGTGAGCAAGGAGCTTTTAATTTCTTCTCAGTTGATCACGGGACTGACGGTCAGAAGCAAGGTCTTCACTACATACGGTGGTATTAAGTGCGTGTAATGAGTATATTTTTATGTGAATACTGTGTATTAAGGCGGGATCTTTTAACTGACAACCGTGATTATATAATCTAGGAAAATGTTTATTGTTGTACTTGAGCCTCATCACAGCGATACCCAGTGGCGACGACTCCTGGACAGCGATGTTCTCCTTTTATCCCAGAAGGAGGCCCGATGAGCGGGTGAAAGGGGAGGTCGTTTCGTATACCTAGCTTGCCTATTGTTGAGAGTAAGCTAATAAGCTAATAATTTGTCAGTTCTATTGTGATTTGTAGATACAACTACTGCTTTTTTCCATGAATCTGGAGAGGAATATCTTAGCAGTAGAAAAGATAAAATATATGGTGTATTGGTAATCCTAAAAGGACCGGGTGATTTTTTCACATTTATACTTTTTTATCTTTATTATAGTGATCTGCATCAGTCATAATGCAATAATCAAATCAGTTGAAGTAGGTTGAACTTTTGATAAGCTATGGTCATCCAAAGTTCCGCATTAAAGGCGTACTCGTGACGTTTACAGATGACGACAGTGAATAGGTCTATGTAATTGTTCTATTTTTGTTCATATATTATATTATATTGTTTATGTAAAAAAAATATATATATAAAAAAAATATTAAAATAGATATTCGTGGATCTCAGAGTTCCGGGTGAACTAGGCTTCACAAAGGATATTTAATGTGCAATCAGATGACCACAATTGTATCCCGTATCTCAAAATCTGTTTTGTATCAAAGCAGTAGACCCTAAGTTTGTTGCTTACAGACATGGTGGACTGTCTCCCAATGAGCCAGAAAAGATTTTTGAATCAATTTTTGACTCAGTTGCGTTTCAGCATGACGTAAACTTTCAAGGTCACACATTGATCCAAGTAGAAACCAACGAATTTGATACATGTGGTTTACGGCATACCCAAGGTAGACTGTTAAGTATGGTTTTCTCAAAGTGAATATGTTATGGTGAGATTTGGGAGCACTTACAATCTTTCTGTTACTTCTTTTTTTTAAGTGAAACATCTTTAGAATTGTTGTGATTTCAAACCGGATGCAACAGAAAAAACGACAGGTAAGAAACACAAATACAAAGGAGCGAGAGATTTTTTTTTTGTTGGAACGAAGTTCCTTACTGCAGGCTTGGAGGGGATAGGGATTTTGCTGCGCGACCGAACTGAAAAAATAGTGATAGTAAAACCGTAAGAAAAAGTGCGTGGAATAAAAAGCGTTAGATGAGACGTGCGCAGGCGCGACAGTCGCATACACAAGCGAGTAGTGTAAAGTACCTTTCTTTTTAGCCGAAGAAACTTCGTTCCTACCTGGTGTCCCACGACACCACATTTTTTTTTTGAAACGTCTAGACTTTTAGGCCTGATAGCCTTTAAGCTCAATCGGTCGGTAGGTGAGTAGATGGCTCACCTAGTAACATTCGAAAGAGGGTCGCCCCCCTCCGTGCCCCACAGGGGGCGCAATATATCGTGCGCGCTACTCTGAAGAGTAGGTGTTTGGCATTGGAGCGAGAGAGCAAATGTCGGTGTGTATGTGTATTGCATACTGTTTAATACTTGCTTGCTTTGAGCACTTAACGCGTGTTTCACTTCTATCACACAACTTTTTTTTTTATGTCACCCTGGAAATGTTTTCGCTCCATACCTAGACCTCGGGTAGGCACACTGAATGGTAGGGGGGACTGCCCGGCCGCTTTTAAGCAGTCCCTGTGCCGTCGTTGTCTAGCGGGGCCCGGGTACCCAACCCAAGCCCAACACGCGCACAGGGGTGTTACTGGAAGCTTTCTTTTACTTCTACGTTGGTATCGCATCGTATATTTTCTTTAAAAAAATGTGAACATTATTTTATTATTATTATATTTTTATTTTAGTTAAATGTATTCCATTACCAACTAAAAATTTATGTGCGCATTATTACATACATAAATGTAAACCTTTTATAATTGGATCCTGCAACAGGTTTAAAATCATCCAACAAATAAATAAAATGTTATAATAGAACCTCTGTGGGGTTAAGCATATATTATAAATCAAAAATAATAAATATTATTCAACAATCATACCACGTGAACCCCCAGCGTTTAAAGATCTTATTAACTTATTCACAAGATCTTACGTGGGGGGTACCAGGAACGGAAATAAATTTAAGATTTTTTTTAAAACATAATATACATACGTCCATGACCGGAAACATATATTAATTATGTATATAAATTAACTGCATGGGGATTTGTACCCCCGACCGCCATCAGAAAATAACAAGAATTTACTAATTATAGAGACTTTGAGAATAAGTCGTTTTCTAAGAGGAATAATATATTAAATAGATATTAGAATACTATAAAGTGTTTTTCTTCTTTTCTTTTGCCAAAAATATTACAAATAATAATTGTAACAGTCAACACACTTTTTAAATTCGGTTTTATCAGTTAAAATGGAATTATTTTTATTTCATTATCTATGTAGCGTTGTATTTAGATAATATTATCTACACATAACACACGTGAAGTCATATACTATTAGTTACTATTGCAATCTTATACAATATAAAAAACATCACATAATATTACTTCTCATCGACAAATCTTTCAGTTATGTCGATATTTTTTGTTGACATTGCGCATCACTAGTAAGACGCCATTTTTGTGTGATTTGGTAGTGCTACATTGATGCCTTTCTCAAAAAAGTTAAGATTTATAGTGTCATTATATAGAGTTTAACTCTAAGTTTTGCATTAAATTTGTTTAAAGAAGAGTAAATAATCTATCGAACATAAAAGTGGTAATATTAGCTTAACAACAAACGTTTAATTGCATGCGCGGGAAATGTGGACTTATCGTTAGATGTGTGCCTTCAACTAATCCACATTCAAAACCTCAGTTTATAATTAATTAGAAGTATGATTGCACAAAAAGGGCGTGAAACGAAAAGGGCCAAAGCCCTAAAATTGGCAAAATTATTTAAAGAAGGGAAATGTCGAGAATGTTCAGTGGTGGTAACTCGAATGGATTTTGCAAAAATTCTTGGTAAATTTACTAAAGTGAAAATACAATATGAAAGCTCTTCGCCTAAATCACAAAAAAATACACAACCTGCAGTGCCTAAGTCAAATGTAAGGCTAAGAAACAATGAAAATGGCATGGTCCAACCCCATAAAAATAAACGTAATGAAACGCCTACAAATCAGGTTACATACAAGCCAAAAATGCTTAAGAATAAAGAAGTTGCCGTTTCTAAAGGCCCAACAAATAATATACTTAAAGAAAATAATGTATTGAAGAAAGTATCTCCACCTAATCTGAAAAATGCTAATTCAAACAACAAAGTAATTAATTCAAATCATAAACAGTATGCTATAATATTCAGTGATCCTCAAAACAACAATAAAACTGAAGTTAGAAGTGAACTATCATTATTAGATTTGTTACCAAAGGTGGACAGCAGTATATTACCATCATCGGACTGGTGTATAGATTTCTTCCCGAAACCTGAAGAGCCTAGAGATGATAAAGTTTATGATAGAATAGCAGCCGAACTAGAAGACTTAATGAGAAGTGAACAGCCGCAAATACAAAGTCAATGTGTAGAAACTACAGAAAATAAAATAGATGAATTCCCATCGATTATGGATATTTTAAATGACAACACTAATATTACTACCACAGAGCAGAAAGACCAAAGCACTACTATAGAATTTAAGGGAAATTTAGACTCTAGTGATGTTGAGGCTATGCTTCTTGGAAAAACTGATGATCAATCCGAGACAACTCCAATGGAAGTAGATAGCTCGGAGGTTAATAAATTGATTGAAAATGTTGTAGATTTAAACTCCAATGTTGATGAAAATGAAGTAGTAAAAAAAAATGACAGTAAGTTGCCAGAAGTCTGCAAGCCAAATGATATAGTTAATCCAAGTAGCCCATCAATACTAGAAGATGTCATAAAGCCAAGTGTTGAAGAAAAGCCAACTAGTATTGAAACAAATGCAGATCATATTTCCAATGATCCATCATCAATAGATGATCCAAAAGTTGTCAAGGGAGAAGTGTGCAATAACTCCAATGACAATACAAAAAAAGACATTAATACCGATTCTAAAAATACTTCAGAACAACATAGTTACTTTAAATTACCCTTATCAAAATTAGAATCCATTTCATACTTGACATTCAAAAAAGTTGTTGATGGTACATGTCTAAAAGCTGTGAAATGTCCCAAAAATTTAAAATATACTATAGAACTCGATCAAAAGTCGGTTGAATTAATTGGAGCACCAAAATATATATCTACATTAGACGATTTGCAAGTGCTATTACAAATAGTGAATGAAAGTGAACCAAGTAGTCCATATGTCCTTCATTCAAAATGAATGAATATCTTTAAACTGTACAATTATCTTAAACAGCGTGACTTTATACAAACAATATTATAATATGTTTTCGTTCTAGATTCTAGAAAAAATACTGATCTTAATGTTAATTAAGTAGATATTTTTTATTTAAGAACATAATATTGTTAAAAATACATTACATTAAAATTATGTAACTACACCAATTAGGATTTATTTCCTACTCTGATAGAAAAATACATCATTGTTGATAAAAATGAAAATATATGAATTTTAAATTATTATATAAGTTTTGCTTAGTATTCATTTTACCCTCATTCAGATTGTTTTTAGGTGTTACCAGTAATAATCATCTTTTCATAGAATTTTGAATGCACATCATAAAATAGGTCGCCTTTTAGACTAAAGAGGTTGTAAAAAAAATTTCAGAGACATTTTGGAAAAAACTAAATTAGTTGTAAATAATTTGTCTTATACAAATCATAAAATAACGGCTCCTAATTAACAAATGTAAGTATCATAATTTATGGATCATAATATATAATATTATGTTAATATCATTAACCATTATAAACATAAAAAAAAGATTTTTTTTATATGTAATTAAGAACCATCCTTGATGTGTCCCTTATCTGTCGAAAAGTGACACATTAAGGTGGCACCACAGGTAGCCAGTTGAAAGATTTTTAAACAATAGTGCGCCAAGAAATTTCTATCATTACATGCCAATGCGAGGACATTATGGTTATTTTGTATTTATAGGTGTTATGTATTATTAAAATTATTTCACCGATGGGCGTTGGGTCACATAATATGACGCTGAAAAAAACGAACATTTGTTTTTTAATATAGCAACACCATAAATGTTTCATTTCTTTTTTCTTTTTAGGCTAAGAAAGCATCCTTTTCTGTATCATAATTTTAATTTAGGTTAATAAAAATTCATAAATACGATGTTTTTATTTTTGTATACTCAATGAATCCAGTCCTATTCTTCTCATCATCTTCATCCTTAATTATTACTCAATAATGACTTCGAGTACATTGTGTTATATATATATATATATATATATATATATATATATATATATATATATATATATATATATATATATATATATATATATATATCATTCTAATACATATAAATCTCGTGTCAAAATGTTTGTCCTCAATGGACTCCTAAACCACTTAACCGATTTTAATGTTTTTTCTTTTAAAATGTGTGCTTTTCTCCAACTTAAAAGATAGGATAGTTTATTTCTCAAATTTGAGATTGCAATTTTATTTATTGCAAATTAATTGTTTTGACAGAACGAAGTCTGTCGAGTCCGCTAGTATATATATACATACAACATATTTTACCCATAATGAGGTGAAATATGTTGTAAAAACCAAAGGGCAGGAAAAATTATAGGGGTTAATAATCAAGTATAAATGGTTATCAGAAACAAACAATTTGTAACAGATTTCAGCAATCGTAACTATCTACTGTAAGTTCAATTTTTTTTCTATTGGGCATTTCCCAGTAAACACTTACAAATCACAACAGATTATTGGCTTCTATACAAGTTTTTTTTACCTTCATCCTCATTTTAAGGCAAAAAATATATTGCAAAATTGTATATTTATAAAAGTTCAAGTTTAAATAAATCTTACGCCATATAGACCAGCTTTTTGTAGTTTTTATACCTGATCCACACGCTTGGGGCTAGCCGCAAACTCCAAACCTCTACAAGGCAATACATGTGGACGCGTCGCAAGAGCTTGCGTCAAATTCCCTACGATTTGTACCGAAACTCATCGACCAAGACAAACTCTGTATCCACACGTTTGATTTTGTGAGGGTTTCCCGAGGCTTGCCAAGCGTGCGGATACAGCTTAAGGACATTCCTGAGATTACATATTTTATGGTGACATCAAAGTAATTTTTCACGGATAATGTATGTATGAAATGCAGTACCTGGCAATAAATATTGCACATCGACCTTTGGAAAGAGACAATCGGCTAAATTCGGCGTCGTAGAGTGTTATTTCTGTCGCACACTACCTATGTGACGTTTTTCAACTTTTGTCAATCGTTGTTCAAATGCGATAAAGTGCGGTCGCGCCCAGATCAAAATATATGTATAGAGTTGTTAATACCCCCAAATTTAAATAATTTAACAACTATCAACTTATATTTTTTATCTTCATTTTTTTTTAATTTGTTGGCTTCGGTTACAAAATATTTATAAACATTGTAGATAATTTCGCGAGACTGACCTTGTAAAGGTTTTCCTCTTTTCCCTAAAGTTGTCATAGTACAACTTTAAATTATTTAAATGTGCAATATTTATCGCCGGGTACTGTATATAGATCGTATTAATAATTTTTTTGTTGTTGTATCTGTTACAGTAAGCAATAAATTAATAGGTAAACGTTTGGCAAAATGGCTAAATTATCATTTTTTTCATCAGCTTTTCTTTAACGGTAGATATTAAATATAGTAGACGTGGTAAGTTCATGTAGAGCTTAAAACTACATACAGCAAGTACATGACACGGTGTGTTGTCAATGCTTTGAGAAAAAAAAATTTGGTTGTCTTTTTTAACTTTTTTTGTATAAACCGGTTTGGTAAACATTTGATGACACAGACACAACACAGACATTTGATGACAATGCTTTAAAATAATCGTTTTTTGAATAAAACAGAAATGTAACAGCTGACTCACAGCCCTGTCGCTCGAGGTTTACGAACTCCTACACCGCGCGGAACTCGCGGTCAGCGTGAGTTCATGGCGTATATGCATACATCACGGGCATGCAAAATACATAAGTGCTAAAATTTCAGCACCATTATAATGTATTTTCTACGGTTTTTGTATAATAAAATAAAAAAACAGCACATCCTGCCTTTTTGTTGACAGTTAATTATTTTGTAAGTAGATAGCAAATTTGAATCCCACATAGCTAAATCTTGTTGTCACCCTTTTAAAAAGGGACACACTAACTCGGTACTAGGCACTAGCTATCAGCCGGTTTTTCAGTTGTGAGCACTAATAAACAAAAGGCAGTGCCACAAACAATTGAGCAGTAGGAAACATCATGGCGCGCGGTTGTGTCTTTTCTGTTTTTCATTAATTAATTATTATTCGTTCGGAGTGGTTTTCTATTGTGTTTGTTGTAAAAATCGCAATCGGTTTATATTGTGATTGGTTGGCGGAATATTGTGGTGGACTGTTATGGATAAACGGATATTATGGAAGTGATAGATTTTTGATGGTGACGTAAAGGGCGAAACCATGCGCCTTGGCGTTTCCCACCTTTTCTCCACAGACTAAAAGTATTTTTCGTCAGACATGGCAGCATGGCCTCTGGTCTTAGCCGGTTCCAACAGGAATAAATATATTGTTTTCTTATGTTTACGCGAATTTCACTCATTATAATGAAACAACTTTTACGGATTTTATCGCGGTTTATTTAGTTTTTTACAAGCCCGACGTTTCGGAAACTTTACAGCAACCATGGTCACGGGAGGACCGTATAGTATTTTTTCTGATAAAAAAAAAATATTTTAAGACATTTTAAAAATTATATTCCTTACTCTATCAGTTTTGTTACCTACGTATATTTTATTAACAATGTGAAGATCAAAAATTATAAAATTATTTTGAATAACAAGAAAGAAAAACAAATAGTTAAAAATGTTAAAGGGAAGTAATTGAATGAACGACAATCATAAAATTTGTTGGGCCAAAATAATAAAAAAAAAAAATTTGGTTGCCATACAAAGATTTTGTACGCAATAAAATAAATCATTCTTGTACCGCAAATAATTTTGATATTGGTCAAAAATTAAATCATATATAAGCAGCTTACAATATTATGAGCTCGCATAATAAACATTCATCGGGCAAAATAATTACTTGAGCGGCACATTTCTTTGCATTACATTTTATGTCCTGTGTTCACACCGGTATAGGTTTGCGCTATTTACCGCTAGATGGTGTTGTAAGTATGTTATTGAACAAAATTATAAAAATTGAAGAAGAAATTAATAAACTATATTATCATTCTTAATAAAAGACTAGTGAATTAATTCAGGTCATGACGTCGTCAAATCCTGTGTTCAGCAGTGGTCCGTCCGCTAAAGGCTGATAATATGATGATGAAATTTTTTTCTTCAAGATTTTATTTTGTTTCAGTTTCGTAGATTTATGTAGATAGTAGATAGATTATGCAGGTATTAAAAATTGTAGGTGGTGTGTAAAATAAACAAGCAGTTCAAAAACTTGCAATATTCTATTCAATCATTACCTACAAAAATCAAATCAAATTAAAACATTCAATACGCAAGAATGGATCCACAATTTTAAATTTATTTGTAAGAAGACGTACAGCTCTACGGTTAAAACTGTCCGCGCGCGCTGAGGCTGTACGCTGTCGTTCGTAAGTTCAAATCCTCTTCATATCATTAGCTATTAATTTCTTTTTTTGTTTGTTTATACATTTTTAAATAATATTTTTTGATATTACAATAATTATAAATACGATTTACAAACTAAAATTTTGTATAAAAATTGAATAAGAAATTAATAAATTGTATTATCATTCTTAATAAAGGACCAGGGAATTAATTCAAATCATGACGTCATCAAATCCTGTGGACTGGGCTATAACGCAGAATTTAATGAAGAAGAAAGTTGCTTGAAGTTATATTCATGCTACTTATATATATAAGCAGCACAAAATTATTTTTTTTGCTTACCCTCCGAGTGCTTACCAAAATTTTATTAAACAGGAGCAGCACATTGCCCCTCTTTTAATTAATATACCGTCCAAAAATAATTACAGCCATCCAGAATGACAAAAATTGCTGCTTGATTTTCAAATGCTTGCTGAACATAAGTTGCCACTCAATTAGCTATTTCTGCTACCAGATTATATTTTTCTGCTCACAAAAATACGAATATTATGCTAGCCATTTAAATAAGGGAAGTAATTAAATGAACGGCATTATAAATTTTGGAGGGGCAAAAAAAAATCGGCATTTAAATAATTTGGTTGGCATACAAAGATTTTGTACGCAATAAAATAAAGCTGGTAGCAATTCTTGTTCCGCAAATAATTTTGATAATGGTCGAAAATTAAATCATAAATAAGCAGCTTACAATATTATGACCTCGCATAATAAACATTCATAGGGCAAAATAATTACTTGAGCGGCACATTTCTTTGCATTACATTTTATGTCCTGTGTTCACACCGGTGTAGGTTTGCGCTATTTACCGCTAGATGGTGTTGTAAGTATGTTATTGAACAAAATTATAAAAATTGAAGAAGAAATTAATAAACTATATTATCATTCTTAGTAAAAGACTAGTGAATTAATTCAGGTCATGACGTCGTCAATTCCTGTGTTCAGCAGTGGTCCGTCCACTAAAGGCTGATAATATGATGATGAAATTTTTTTCTTCAAGATTTTATTTTGTTTCAGTTTCGTAGATTTATGTAGATAGTAGATAGATTATGCAGGTATTAAAAATTGTAGGTGGTGTGTAAAATAAACAAGCAGTTCAAAAACTTGCAATATTCAATTCAATCATTACCTACAAAAATCAAATCAAATTAAAACATTCAATACGCAGGAATGGATCCACAATTTTAAACTTATTTGTAACAAGACGTACAGCTCTACGGTTAACACTGTCCGCGCGCGCTCAGGCTGTATGCTGTCGTTCGTAAGTTCAAATCCTCTTCATACCATTATCTATGAATTTCTTCTTTTGTTTGTTTGTACATTTTTAAATAATATTTTTTGATATTACAATAATTATAAATACGATTTACAAACTAAAATTTTGTATAAAAATTGAATAAGAAATTAATAAATTATATTATCATTCTTAATAAAGGACCAGGGAATTAATTCAAATCATGACGTCATCAAATCCTGTGGACTGGGCTATAACGCAGAATTTAATGAAAAATAAAGTTGCTTGAAGTTATATTCAGGCTACTTATATAAGCAGCACAAAATTATTTTTTTTGCTTTCCCTCCGAGTGCTTACCAAAATTTTATTAAACAGGAGCAGCACATTGCCCCTCTTTTAATTAATATGCCTTTCAAAAATAATTACAGCCATAAAAAATGACAAAAATTGCTGCTTGATTTTAAAATGTTTGCTGAACATAAGTTGCCGCTCAATTAGCTATTTCTGCTACCAGATTATAATTTTTCTGCTCACAAAAATACGAATATTATGCTAGTCGTTTAAATAACACCCAATGTTAAATACTCAAGCAACTTGAAAAATTTAAACTAACTACTGCATTAATTTGCGTAACTTATTGAAAAATCGCGATAAGATTTCTTGGCCGTTGGATTTCGTTAACTATACTCTGTCTGTTTTTTTTATTTACATTTTAATATTTAACATGTTATAATATTTTTATTAAAGTGTTCGAATAGGATGAATGAATAGAATAGAAATAGAATGAATCAAATAGGTTAGAGGTTCTTAGTTCTACTAATCGTGATAATTTCAATTTGTGCATCGTGAACATAATTTATTTATTTGGGAAACATACAGACTACAGTACATTCACACAGAATCAATTATAATAAAAATAATAAGGGCCTGTTTCACAATCTCCAGATAAGTTCCGAATAGGCTATCCACAACACATTTGACAGATACTCCATACTCTGTCTCATACATTTGTCAAATATATTGTGAATAGCCTATTCAGCACATATCTGGAGATTGTGAAACAGGCCCCAATAATAATTACTTAATAAGAATATCTCTGGCTTGCTGGTAAATGATTAATTGATTGATTGATGAATAAATTTAAAAAAAAATGGTGAGTGAAGTTCAAGCTGAGGTCTAATGTATCATATCATATGGTCAAATAAATCTCACATCTGATTTCAGAGGAGTATCCTCGTCGCAGTGGGACATAATAAAAGGGACCATGATGTGCGCGTGCGTAAATTTTGCCATTCGGCGAGATATAGCCTTAGGAGGAAGAAGAGGGAAAATTATCAAAAATGTTTATGCTAAAGATAAAACACATTTATGTAACAATAATATATTATATAGACTTATAATCTTCATTTTCATTTAAATATAAATTTATAAAATTACCTTATTATTTCTCTCAAGCATTCATAATTTGTTTTTATTGTTTTTTTTTTAAATTATATAAGTTTTATTCAATCAAGTTTTTTGTACGCATACTCTTTGGTAAATGCTGTGAACTCTGTAGGGTAGCTGGTCTGGGTTCCCTCTTTTGATACAGATATTGTAGCAACGTCACACGCAGCGCCTATTATTTGATGTAGGGGATAATCCTTGTGACTTGTGAGGAATTTGGCTAACGCACCAACGAACGCATCTCCCGCACCCTGGAAACATTCGAATAACATAAATAAAAAAGATAGCACATATATTCAATGAAATAAAGAAATAATATAGTCTATGCGCGCATAATATACGAGTCTTCCTAGTACGAATAGGTCGGGGGTCATTGGCCTTACGTTTTGGCATTACGACATTTTACGATCTCTGTGGTAGCGCGTTGGCGCTCAAGTCCAAATCCGAAGGTTCGAATCTCGCCAAGGAACCAAAAAAAGTTTCTGTGTTCCGGGATCATGGATGTGTATTATACCTTTAATAAAAATCTTAAATATATGTATTAATATAAAAACGCCTTAAATATATGTATTTCCGTTGTCTGGTAACGGTAAGAAGTAACGGTAACGATAACAAGTTCTACGGAAACTTAGCACGGGACCAGATTGACGTGGTGTAAAAAGCGTCCAAAGATATTATAATTATTATTAGTATATTGTTTTAAATACGTAATTATTGTGGTAAATGGTAAAACGTTGCTGACTTATTTTATTGATTTATAAGGTTATATCATGAAATACATTTCCTATACATCAATATTACTAACGATTACAAACTAATACGACGCTTGATTGAGTCGTCAGGCAGGCAGCACTGCATCAGGCCAGACATTAATAAATGTATTTTTCTTTTCTGGTACTATTTTTGTTAATGGCCAAAAAGCATCGCGGACCTCCTTCCTCCTTACGGTGCCGTGACGCTGTACGTTAATAGCCTAGCCCCTAAGTTAACATGATGTGCTTGTTATTAAATATATTTTTTTATAAATAAATTTACATTTGTGGATCACGTCGGATGCCACCACCATCATTAAAACAAGCTTTATCTGTATATAAGTTTGTATTGCAAACAACAAATTTAACATTAAATATAACTATAATATAACTAAAATTAGTCTTCACAATTCAACCATCTTAATAAGACCTTCCATTTTTATTGGCGTTGTCATATTTTTTATTTTTATTCCACAACCCAGTCACAACTCCTTTGGCACCTCCTTTCTATGAAAGTAGGTGCGCTATGAAATTTGTCCGCCACACCACCCCCCTACGGAGAAGGAGACTCCGTACAAAAAGAAACTCACATATCGAAAGGCTTGGAGAAATGGACTCTACGGCCAGACCGGGTGGTATAATGTGGTGCAGGTGGAGTAGAAAAGGTAGCGAAAGTGCAGGTAGCACAGGCGGTGAAGGCAGCGAGGGAGCTAGATTCATTTGCATAGCCTGAGGCACAGCAACACATGGTAATGGTGGCAATACTAAAGAATCTAAAATGCTCGTATGCTCGACAAAAGCTGGCTTGAGCCAGTCGACACTTAGTGTAGTCGGTTTGCCTTTGACCTCCATCGACAAAGTCTAGTCAAAAACGTCGAACAGTATCATTTCTAAGCATGACTTGATGCGGTGGCAAGCTCTTTAAAAACGAAGGGAGATGACTTAGAATTTTGAGTAGTCGGAGTGAGTCTCAAATTGGAGACAAGGTCCGATGGGTCCTCAAAATCTAAATCTCCGGAGGATACTAATAGTTCCCCAGGATGCGTCAAATATTCTCCATAGAGCAGTGCCGCTGCAGTTGCCTTAATAAGGTCAATGGTACTAAATATAGTACAGCCATAGATGTTGGCGACAATGTCACCAATATGACGGATCGGATAGCAGTAGGGGATAGTGCGAGAATTTAATACGCGATAGTCCCCGCAGGGTGTCGTCTTTAGAGACCTTAGTAGGGAAGAGGACCATGAATATTTCGATGGCCTAGCTGTGCCACACTGTATCATGTCATCAAAACCTTTATTGCTTCTTGTAGCATTTCAGGTGGTAATCGCCTATGACGACATGAAATAAGGGCGCCCTCATTAGTCAAAATGTGGTACGCCGTGTAATGCTTCAACTCCCGAATAACTCCAGGTGGCTTGGTGATAGACGGAAATTCCGACAAAAGCCCGCTGAATTCGGAAGTCGGGGCGGAAACCAGTTTGACGCTAATATGGTCTAATAGTGCGACGGATGCAATGCAAAACAACCCAGTGCTGCTGTCAACCAGTCTTTTACCGGCAGAATCTGGCAATAGCCGATAGACTGCCAAAGACCTGATCCAATAATGGCAGTATTGACGTCTGCGATAATAAAACGCCACTGAAAGACCAAAGTTAAGAGACAATTCAATATAACCAAACTCACTACCATTTGCTGCTGCAAGTGTGTAGTTTGATCGCATTGGCTTATTTGCTAGCCATTGGTAAGTGTCTATCAAAAAATTGACGCTTAGAAATGTTTTCTGTAACAAAGAGTCGACGACTTTTTGGTAGGCAATATGTCACCGTCGCTATTGATTTGCCGTTTGAATTTACCAAAGGAGACGGGTGGAAGTTTAACTGCCACTCTGTATAAAGAGGGAGATTGAGAAAACATGTCGGTGTTTGCGGAGGGTGTGTCTGCCTTATGTGGTTCCATAATATAACAAAATCAATATTGTTAAATATTATGCTAAAAAAAGAACACAATTAATATATATGCATTAATCGTCAGTCCTCCGGATGCTGCTTGTTGCTTCAAATTCTGAATAATGTCCTGTATCAGGTGCAGGAAAAGTTGTAGATAGTGTTGCAATGGCGCCGAAGTTCAAAGCCGTAATCTCAAAACCACATAGGCGTCGAGGAAGTGACGATGGCTCTCTCGAAAAGTCGATGACTCTGCCTCTATGATGGCACGTTTTGCAGTGATGATCACATCACACCATAAAAACATTGGAGACTCGTAGGTTACACGTAGAATCGGTTACACGTAGAGTCGGTTGCATGTAGAGTCGGTTGCATGTATAGTCGGGTGCATATATAGTCGGAAGGTTACATGTATAGTCGGGGTCACCATTTGTGGATCACGTCGGGATCACGAATTGTAGATCACGTCGGGATCCACAAATGGTGACAATAAGAGACGTCTTAAGCTGCCTGTGCATGCGCTCCACGAGGCCATTTGCACAAGGATGATAGCTAGTTGTGCGAATACGCTTAGTACCGCACAAGTCAGTAAGACGTCTGAAGAGAGCAGACTCAAACTGTCGCCCCTGATCAGTTGTAATGACAGCGGGAACTCCAAATCGAGAAATCCAACCAGCCACATAAGTACTAGCTACTTCTTCCGCAGTTATACCAACCATTGGCCAAGCTTCAGGCCACCGACGAAATCTATCAACTGCGGTGAGACAATATTGGAAACCTGAACATGGTGGCAAATGTTAAGTAGGTGCGCTATGAAATTTGTCCGCCACACATTTATTTAAGTATATATTTTCCGGTGCGAGATTTACGATGCTACGTACAGCGTTCCTATCGTCTGCATGATAACTACCAGCTTATTTCTTCCACCTTTGTTTTTGAAGAAAAGTTGATGGTGCGTATAGTCAAGTTTATTGAGACTGTCACATTAAGTGCTACAGTAAGCATATTCGTTTATGTAATTAGCAAGTCTTACCATATGTAAGCATGGATTTATACTACTAGCTATACTCTGTGCGCCTTGCGACACCACTAAGTAGAAGATTTAAAGAAAAGACAAGAATGACAGTGGCGTAATCTGTCGAAAATTGGTCGTACTGACTCAAATACATTGTCTAAGGCTCATGCACAACAACTAAAAATCATCACATGACAATTTTTATGAATGTAATTGGATTTTCTGTTTAATTGTGAATTATATTCATATATTATATGTACCTATATTAATATTATTATATTTATTTTCGACAAGTACATATTATATGCCTTTTAATATTTTTTGCATATTTTTTTTTATTTTTTCAGGCAACTGCGGCTTATGCGTTCTATACTTTTGTTTGTAACTATACCTGTCTGTAACAGCCCAAATTTTTGTTCAAATTTTGTGCTTCTCGTAAAGTATAATAGGCAGCTGTTAGCTGGTTACCAATATGGAATTTCAAATAAATAAGTTTACTCACTGTTGTGTCTATGGCAGTAACTTTTTCACAAAATACATGGATATAATCATTGCTGTTCTTTGTGCAGTATGCAGCTCCATCCTGGCCTAAAGTGATGATGACTGTTTCACATCCACTTTGTAATAACTTCTCTAGAGCTTTTTTGACATTTCTAAACAGAAATAAATAAAATGTACAATTGAAAAATATATCAAAATATTAATTAAGTAGTGATAACAGTACCAGCCTTGGCCTATGGCATCACTTTGTGAACCTTTATTAATTATGGACTCTGAAATCTCCAAGATATTTATTCTTTAAAAAAAAAGGTATAGATTGTACTTACTGTAGATGTACATTAAATCCTGCCAGTAAAGAAGCTTCCGTTTCATTAATGCAAAGTATAGTACAAAGAGGCAGTATGGCTTCTATGTCAGACCGAGCTGGTGCTGCATTCAAAAGTTTAATCTGCAATTATCAATCTTAGTTACCAACCAATATATAACAGTCAATCTTTATGTTACATAATTTGATCCTGTTGTATTTAAATGACAAAATAAAGAATATAAATATGATACAGAATATAAATACTATATTATTAAACTATAATAAAAAGCTATAATATTAAACCCAAGCAAGATTGTAAGGGATTATAGTGCCATACTGCCTTTGCTAGACAAATTGGAAAAGGAGGGTAAAAAAAAGGCATTTGCATAAACTGGTCACCAAGAGGCTTCTGCTTGTTTGCCCTTATATGTTATAAAAAAAAATTAGAGAATATGAATATGATTGACAGTGAATCCTCTCCGCGAGCAATTTGTATGATATGGAATATGAAGCACTTACCCCATTATTTATTTTAAAAGCTTCCAAGGTAGTCTCAAATGGAGTTTCAAGTTGGCCAACAAGGATATTTGCGTCTTTTATTAGCTTGCTTGCTTCCTCAACATCAAGTTTACTCAAATGATTGTTAGCTCCCGCTACAATCACTATTTGATTTTCACCATTTTCAGCTACAGATATTTGTGCAATTCCCGTGCTGGCATTTTCTGTTACAATAGTGTAGGTGACATCTACACCATTATTGCTTAAATAATCTTTATATTGCTGTCCCCATTGATCATCTCCTACCTAAATAAATATATTTTTTTTACTATAAATCAATATGGCATTTGCATTACAGTGTAATATTGTAAGCATTTTTTTAGTAAGAATATTGTTTCTTACTCTACAGATCATAAACGTATTTCCACCAAGTTTAGCTGCAGCAATACATTGGTTAGCACCTTTCCCTCCATAGCTGGTAGTGAATTTTGTTCCATGTAGCGTTTCACCAGGAACTGGAAGCCTTGGGGAATACCTAAGAAACAATAAAAGAATAGCTAAGTATTTGAATGCCTAAATCAGTAAGGATTTTTTAAATCTGGTTGGTTTTTATTTGTATTTAGTAAAAAAAATATTTAGTCTGAGGTAAGGAAATAAAGAAAAATTTCTAGGTAGTATTAGGTAATAATACTACCTATTGAATTTCATTTAACCTAGGCAAGTACTAAGAAATAAGAGTAATATAGTAGCTTTACATGAATTAAAATAAAAAGGACTTACGTTGTAAAATCAACACTACATGATCCAATTACAACTATTTTCATATATTCTTTATTTCCAGAAGACATTTTAACAATTATAAAATTATTAACCTATCAAGCGCGAAAACTTTGAAAAGTGGCTATCAAAGCACTTGTTAATATTTAACAACCTTCGAACTTCGACATTAAATATTAGATAAACTATAAGATCTTATCACCTTATCATTATGAAATAATAAACCATACACATTTTCTTTAAGAAACGTGAATGACAGCAATTAGATAAATTATTTTATCAATGTGTAATGAGACATAATAATTGAAAAAAATGTTCACTTTTTTAATGTAAACATACGTTTAAGTACATATTACAAAAAAAAAATATTTAAATATTAGCATTATTAGCTATAAGTATAATATTATATAACATATTATGCAAGACGTAAGTCCTGATAATTGCATTATAATTTATGAGTATTATTAAATATAATAACACAGATTTTTGCCAAGTATTAGATAAATGTTTTTAAATTTAATTGTCACTCTCAACACTCAGTTGACAATTTGATTGTTGATATGGGGTTCCGACTTCCGTCTCCGTAGCTAGCTAGCAAAGGCAGCTATTAAGTAATAATATTATTTAACTTTAACAACATAATGTGTAGTTTCAATGTACCTAGCGGTTTAATTTTTATTTGATTATCACCAAATTACATTTTTAAAATTGATAAAGGACATCATGGCATGACCATTATAACTATATAGGTACAATTCTACAATTGCTCCATATTTGTCTTAATGCACATAATATTAAAGATTGTTCATAATCTCTTTTCACAAGCAGAGAGCACCAGGGCTGTAGTTAGCATGACTGGATGTGTTAGTTTATGCACAGCAAGTCCTTTGTTTGCTCTCGCTTCTAAGAACACTTATCACATATTGGGAATATCAGCCCGCCTAAGATGCACGCCACGACAAAAAGATATATCTCTTCCGAAGAGAAACTCGTCGAAATTTTTACTTAAATCTTTAAAACTACGCAACGGATTTTGATTTGGTTTTTTTTAATAGATAGGACAATTCAAGAGGAAGGTTTATGTATATAATTTATTAAGTTTTTATATACATTAGCTCTATACCGTCTATACCGCAGAGTTTGAAGACGAAAGTCTTCAACCAATGCGTTCTCCCCGTGATGACCTACGGGGCCGAAACGTGGCCTCTTAATTTACGACTGGTCCGCAAGTTTGCCGTAGCTCAACGTGCTATGGAGCGTGCTATGCTGGGTGTTTCTTTGGCAGATAGGATTCGAAACGAAGACCTTCGCCAGAGAACTAAAGTTACCGATATCACGCGAAGAATAAGCACGTTGAAGTGGCAATGGGCTGGTCACGCACTCAGAAGAACGGATGGCCGATGGGCCATTAAGGTTCAAGAGTGGAGGCTGCATTTAGGTAGACGAAGTGTTGGTCGGCCATTAACCAGATGGGAAGACGATCTCCGTGCAGTGACAGGTCCGCGTTGGATGCGAGTAGCAAGGGATCGAACGTCTTGGCGTTCATTGAGGGAGGCCTATGTTCAGCAGTGGACGGATAGAGGCTGATGATAATGATGATGATGATGATACATTAGCTAAGATATAACAATAATTGTTGGAGGTGTCGAAAAAAAAATTCCCGCCTGGGAGTTTTCAACGACTGCTGCCTAAACCCTTTGAGATATAACAAAATAATGTATGGTGGAATTGTATATCTTAAATAGGTCTACAAAAAAGTCCGCGATGGCATATATCTATCTATTAGGGATATCATACTATATCCATTTAATACTTTAAAAAATTTGCAATTATAACGCGATAATTTGAAAGTTATTTACACAAATACGGTATAAATCCTTATCATTTTAAATCAGTTAATTAGCTTCAGCACTTCATGAAGATTATTTTTCCCCTTTACATCAGCAAATTAAATGAATACTTTAGGAGATATAGCAAAATCAAAATAATACGCAAGAAAATAAATCGTGTTGCCGTGATTTGATTGGGTAGCGTAATAATAGAATCCTAAATCTACACTAATATTATAAAGAGGTTAACTTTGTTTTTTTGTTTGGTTGTAATGAATAGGCTCAAAAAGTACGGTACCGATTCCAAAATTTCTTTCGACATTCGAAAGCTACATTATCTACGAGTAACATAGGCTAAATTATAATCTGAAAAAAAAAGGGGTTACGTAAGATATTTGGGTTTATAATTTTTCTCGTCCCTTCTCGTCCATATGTATTGACATCGAGAAATTTCTCTTATTTAAACGACAAAATTCGAAAGATTTACGATGTCATGTTGCGTCCATAGACATTAGTACATTATGTCTTCGATGTAGACATTATCTCTCTCTCGTGAAGAGAGCGCATCCTAGGCGGGCTGGTCTCAACTGACAGTGATCCTCTATATATGGAGGGAGCAGTGATATTTTTTATATGCTTCTAGTAGTAGTATGAACTTAAGTACATTATTTACAGACCTTTATAACAAAATAATTCTATTAGCTCAGTAGCTGGGCCAGTGCCCAAGCCACAAGCAACTCATTGGTGGTTTGCCAATCCCAAGAATTAACATCAGATGATCAATTACATTTTCATTGCAAGTGATTACACCAGCAGTCCTGCTCTTCATTGCTATGCTGTTAAATATAATACATTAAGCAGGATGACACATAAAATAAATATTATATACAAAGGCACAAAATACTTCTCTTCCACTGTTAACTGATGCCACTTTATTGTCATCATAGTATTAAAAATTAAAATAAACAAACAATTCTTGCAATATTTTATATCTTAATAAAGTGTTACAATATCTAGTGTGTACTACTTATAAATTATTTAATTAATTAATTGTTTTCTAATAAACTGTATGACTATGATTCTTTAGGCTTGTCTTCATTGTCAGCTGTAGTTTCATTTTTACCAATTTTCTCTGCCATCTCAGCATATTTTGCTTGCCTGTAATCGTATTTGGCTGCATCCAAGAGCACATTTTGTAAAAGCAACCTATTATTAGATTGCTTGTTTGTTAACGCTGGAAATGGATTTGCTCTTAATTCCAACACTGCTTTTTCCATATTTCGACCATATTCAGGACGTGGAGCTTTATACATCTTCGTGAAAGTAGTATTACAATTTTCAAACCTTGGAACTAAAACTTTAAACAATTTATGAACAAGTTCTTTTTCAAGTAACCAATAGTCTGCTATTTCCATAGTAGGTTTATGACAATCTCCATGAATTATTGCTTCAGAAATTAACTAGAACAAAATAAAAATGTTTAAATTAAAGTACATAGTGTTAAAATTGCAATATTTTTGGAGTTCAAGTCATCTTTAACATACCCTTTCTGCATATTGCCGTGCTTCGTCACCCCTATTAAAATTAACTTCTATTCTTTCATACTTTATTAATCCAGTAACAGTTTTCCTTAACTTGTTTAATCTTCCTTCTGGTCCTTGATAATTCCTAAGACGTCTGTGTTCAGGAGGTACTTTAATCCGTAGCTTAGAAACTAGCTTAGATACATCTGCTTGATTCATTTTCTTATGTTAAATGTAATTAAAAATTAACAAAAACTGTATTTACTTTAAGATTATTAATAAATCTTAATCATCATGTATGTAAATAAAAAAATTGTAATTTGAAGTCAAGAAATTTTTAAGGTTATAAAGTTTTTTTTTTTTTGTTTCATTTAAGGCATTAGTTTGTAAACAGCGAACTGCCGCGAACTGCCACGAACTGCGAGTAGCGAGGGATCGGTCGTGTTGGCGTCCATTGAGGGAGGCCTATGTTCAGCAGTGGACGGATAAAGGCTGATGATGATGATGATGATGATAAACTGCCACGAGACGGTTATATGTTTTTAACTACCTGTCCCGACAGACTTCGTTCTGCCAATATTAAAATTGCAATGATAAAATTGGGGTTGATCGTAGAGGAGTCAAAATTTAGGGTTGTATGTATTTTTGTATGTTGTATCATAAAGAAATAGAAATTAAAAATTTTGTCTAAAAAATAAAAAATAAAATTTAGGAGTGGACCCCTAACATTTAGGGGGGTGAAAAATAGATGTTGGCCGATTCTCATATATACCGGATAAGCACAAAAAATTTCATCAAAATCGGTCAAGCCGTTTCGGAGGAGTATGGCAACGAAAACTGTGACCCGAGAATTTTATATATTAGATATTCAAGGTAAAAACATTCAAAGAAGAAGAAGAAAACAGCAGGAAATGGTATCTGGTCTTAGCCGGTTCCAACAAGAACCAAAAAAGTAAAAGGATAGCGGAGGAAATGCATGGATGGATGGATATTTAAGTTTTCTGCTTTCCAATAATTCATTATTATTTCCTATTTTATGCGTTCGATGTAATTTTCTTTAGTGTTTATTTTAAAAACGTAATCTGTTTATACTGTGATTGGATGGCTATTGGCAATTATTTTGGAGCAGTGGAGTGGATTTTTCTTTCTCTGTTCCGGCGGTTTTCTATGGTGTTTGTTTTAAAAAATAATCCATATAATATTATAGCGTGATTGGTTGGCGAATATTGAAGTGGACTGTTCTGGGATTTGGAATTGAAAGTTAATAATTGATTATAACGTGAAGGACGATACCTCACCCGTTTTCCGCCGTGCACACACACATTCCGTTCCACAGCACGTAGTGTAGATATAAGGAGTCCGAATGATGGCAGCCATGGGCTTTTCCGTAGTATTCTGAACATTACACAATAATAATTAATCCAGATCTTAGTTCTTTTTTTGCCTCTGTCTGCGCTAGGATCGGTTGATTACCGATGCTACAAACGGACCAATCAGCGCCACAGCACTTTCCGCGAGCTGACCAGTCAGCGCCACAATACTTCCCGCGTAAAGATTTAAACGAGTACTTATTAAAGAAAGCGTTTGCCAAGGCAAGGCTCAGCAAAGGCAAGCCTTCACAAATTCAAACGTGTGGATACAGAGTTTACTTGGCTTGCGTAGGTTTGCAAGGGTTTGTGGTCGACCCGATGAGTGACGGTATTGTGCACAAGCGAAAAGGAACCAAAGAAAATTTGCTGCAAGCACTTGCGAGGCGTCCACATGCTTTTGACTTGTGGAGGCTTGGGGCTAACGTCAAGCTACAAACGTGCTGATCCAGTATCATATACTCCGAGTTCCACAGACTATTATAAATGTATTTTACGTCAGAAATGGCAGCATGGTCTCTGGTCTTAGCCAGTTCTATCAGGAACAAAATTTATAATAAATAATAGTTAAAAAAAACTAAAAACACGCTTTTTATAGAAACCCAAACTAAAAAATAGAAAATAAATTTTAATAAATTTAAATTAAGAATAGTGTTAAAAATTTCAATAACTATAAATTAATAATAGTGTAAATAAAAAAAAATATTTTATTTTAAAAAAAGCGTGGGGTGCTTTTTAAGATATTATCAAAATGATAATCACTCTACTCATATCTGTCAATAAAATATTTATAACTATATTGACACCATGCACCCCACGCTTTTTTTTAAATAAAATATTTTTTTTTATTTACACTATTATTAATTTATAGTTTAATTTAAAACGTAAAAGTAAAATTTTAAAAATTTAAAAAGGGGGGAATGGTGTGAAACGTCAAGGCTAGCGGTCGTGTTTTTTCTGTTTTCCGTTAATCAATTATTATTTCCAGTTTTGTTGTTTCAGAGTGGTTTTCTATAATGTTTGGTTTAAAAACGCAATCTGTTATATTGTGATTGGTTCGCGAATGCTGCGGAAATTGTTCTGGGGCTGCTTTCTGTATGGGACTGTTTCGGCGGTATTATATAGTGAATGTTCTGGTGGTTTTCTATAGTGTTTGTCTTCAAAACTCGATCCATATATTATAATGTGATTGGTTCGCAAATGCTGTGGCGGACTGTTTCGGAATGGATGGATTTAGAGTTATAATTGATTGATGGTGACGTATGGGACGGGTCCCCCCCCCTTGGCGTTTCACGCCATTCCACCTTCTTCACACAAAAAATGTGTTGCTTACGTCAGACATGGCAGCATGGCCTCTGGTCTAAGCCGGTCCCAACCGGAACGAATATACTAAAAAAAAAAGGTCAACTTAAATATCTGTTTATTTTTGAGTTTGTGTTATTAAAAAATAAAAATGTTTATTTAAAAGAATTCTTAGTTAAAAGACAATTAATCAAGACGTGTCTACTATAAATTCTAATTATTAAAAAGGCAGAGACTTGATAGGTTAAAAGATAGGATAGAAGTTAAAATACATATCAAGAATGTTTCCTACGAAAAAAAATCATGAAGAAAAAGATAGTATTTACGAACTTATTACTTCGTTATGTGAAAGAACATCTTCTAAGTACAATAAACGTAACAGGATATCGCAAAAAGTTATTACAGCTAAAATGCGTTCATTGGCATACGAAATAATTCTCAAAAAATCAACTACAAACGTTTCCATACGGGACGTCGATCCTTTTGTGGATTTGTCGTCGTATACCTTTATATTACAAAATTCATCGAAAAATACCGTAGAATATAAGCAGTCTCTAAAACTAAAAGATTTACTTAATACATTAAAAAACACAAATTTTGGTGAAGAACAAAGTCACGTATATAATGTTTTGAGACTGCTTAACGCATTACGCGATACTGATAAACAAAATGTATGGAGTGAATTGTTCCAGGTAATAACAATTTGTTGTGATCAAGGATTATATTTTATTATATATTTATGACTGATTGATTGGCGTTCATTGAGGGAGGCCTATGTCAAAGAATTCAGATGTATGTCTGAATTCTTTACCTATGTTCAGCAGTGGACGGATAAAGGCTGATGATGATGATATGACTGATTAGTCTACATTTTATGTTCTTGTATACACCATTAGCTGTATTTAATTTTATATTTATTTAGTATATATTAGGTACTGTTTTTGTCAATGTTATCTTATTTAATTCTTTTACATGTATTTCCATCCCCAATACTCGTAACACGTTTTTATGAACTTACGTTTAATGTTTTGGCTACATAATACCAGTGTAAGTTTGGTGGCCCATTGTTTTCCACTGGCATAAGGATAAGGAAGGTAACACACGCATCTGCATAACTGTGACTTGTTTTCCCTCCTATGCTATATAAAAAAGGGGACTTGTTTAACATGTGGTGATATTATTTCTGATTGTTTTGATTTATTTGCTGAATTTTAAGCATGTTATGTTACTTGAAATGTAATATTGTGTATATATTAAGAGATTATGTATTTTTAGCAACCATTTTCATTTGGACTTCTTGAGAAAATGTTGCCTAAACCTAAACCGGAAATGTTTGGTTCATGCCAACCATACTCATATTATCCATCTTATGTGTTTGATTTACCATTTTCATTGAAACATCAAGGAGCTTTGCTGGATAAACAAGGATCTCAGTGCTATACAGAGTATACTCTTGATGCTTTTGAATCAAAGTCACGTAAGAATGTTTTAAATTATCCTAATATTAGTGTTAACAATTTTTAAGAATATATACAAAAATAAAAACAAGTTGTACTAAGTAAGATCTATGCCTCTGAATAGCTTCAGGGGCTGCTTATGCTGTTAATGTGATTTGAATGTCGAATAATATTTATTTATTTACTTATATCCTGCAGTGTTCAATGATATGTCACAGAAAGAAACTGAAGTAAAAACATTTCTTAGTCCAATGTCTCTCAACTCTATGGCATCAACAAATACCTCCCCATACAATGACATAATGACGAACTGCCCAAGACTTATGGCACCCAGGGATCTTCAGATACCCACATCAAATTCTTCAGACACAAATGTAAAGGTAAGATTTCGCTATTGTAGAAAAGAAAAAGCCTTTTTTTTATGACGCAGCGGAAATCCTTTTCGGACCCTACCAGAGCCTTGGGTAGGCGCACTGGCGTGTGCGGGAAATCGCATTGGGTCCCCATTAAAATCGCTGCGTGGTGTTGGCCTTTAGCCGCTTTCTGAGGGACTCGGATCTGTAGATCTGATAATTTATATATTATTCCTGACACAGCGCCTTAAGACAAGTTTGAGATAATACTTATTATATGCCTTGTATTATTGTATGTATTTTGTGTCATGTATCTTGTCTCTTAAGATTTGTCTTCAAGAGATCTTATTATTATTATATAATATTAATATTGTCTTATTTGTTTTATCTGTAAAAATGTTGATAACATAATCAAAAATTTGACTTTTAGGTTTCTCTTGCACCTACAAATTCGGATCTTCAAGAGGTGTTCCGAGGCAATATGAATGAATCTATAGACATTTGGGAGGCAGTTACGAAACTTGATGAGAATATTCCAGAAGATATTTGGGACTATGTTTGTGAGTGCTTTTTAAACTGTTTCTTAACTAATAATTGAAACATAAAGACAAGGTCCCGAAAACTTTTGTTTTCGGATGATTTTTTTTTTGCAACTTAACAATATTCTAAACAAACAAAATCAAAGCTTTAATGTAGCTTCCCAGTAAAGCAACACCAACTTGGGTATTATCCGACTTCAGCCATGCCAGGGGTGTTGGCTATGAAGAGGTTACAATAGGCATGATGACAGTACCTAAGAATCACTGAAATTATAATTTAAAATAAATATATAGGACAGAGACACTCTAAATAAATCACTTACTTTTAATTTACATGTGTGATTTTTTTTATTTAAATAAAAATAAAACTATAAACAATGACAATCTGCCATATTAGGTCAAACACCAGCCAAAAAATCGTGACGTCACGATTTTGTAATACCACTACCACACGTTTGTGCCTTGCCGCAAACTTCAAACCTCAATAAGGCACAAACATGTGGACGCCTCGCAAGCGTTTGCGGCAAATTCCCTTTGATTTGTGCACAATACCGACACTCGTCAGATCGGCTACAAACCCTTGCAAACCTACGCAAGCCAAGACACTCTGTATCCACATGTGTGAGGGTTTGCCGAAGCTTGCCAAGCGTGCGAACTGTCAAATGTTTACGAAAACGTGACGTCATAAACAGACGCCATTACTATTCTAGTGTTTTGATGCAAAATTTAAAATGTATTTTTAAAAGGTAGTTTTTTCCTTGTAAACTTTATTTTTTTGCAGACCTAATATTAATTTTGGATAAAGTAGATACGTAATAACATCGTAGAGTAATTTTTCAAAATTTGTCATCATGCTTATTATATTATTGTGAAAACAGTATCAAAACGTCGGAATAAGTGTATTAAGATATCATTCTTGAGAAGGTAGTTAAGCGCGTTAACATCACGACACAATAGGGATGTTGACACATGTTACAAATTCATGTAAAGTTATGTTTTACATATTAAATACAGTATTTGAAAACCTAAAATAACATTTAAAAAGTCTACTTATTTGTCTTAAAATTTAGAAAATTAATTTAAAATGCGTCATTTATCATGCATTATCACGTGACCGCAAACGCCAATAAGGCGATGACGTCACTGAACATTGAGCTAAGTACAAACTCACCTAACATAGCGCAAGCTATGAATGCGGTGTGTGACGTAATGACGCTTGGAGCGTTTCAAGGGCAATTTTAAAAACTATTTTTCTTTATTTAATTTTTTGTTAAAATTGGACATATTTCTTTACAAAAATCGTTTTTTCGTGTTTACCTATAGTATATCTATCAAATAAAATCAATTAAAAAAAATAGTCAGCATCCCTATTGTGGTTAGAAACCAATATTCCGGACTTTATCAACCGAAGACCGGCCGTCATCTACTTCCGGTCTTAATCAGTTCTAAATTCTATGATAATTTGGAGTCCATAAGGCAAAGTCAAGTCCAAGTAAATTTTTTTTATTCAAAATAGTAACACCAAAGTATCTTCTTTAACGTCAATTGAGTCTACCACTGCACCGGTTCCAAAGCAAGCCTACTGAGAAGAACCGCCGTAACAAACTCAGTGAAACTATTCTTTTCAAATATTTTTTTACAAATTTACATGAAATACTACTATACTAGTATAGTGAAGTATATGAGAAGAATCGAGTAAGAAAGCATTCCATATGATTGGTAGTTATGAATTTCCTCCTAAAAAGTGCATGCTTCTATATATGATAACTGGATGGAAATACATAATAATTATTATTACAGCAAAGCTTCCTCCAGTAACCGACAGACAAATAATCGCTACATCTGCAAGAGAAATGACACTTTGGAGACAGCTGTATAATGGAGAGTTACCGGAACTGAACATTGTATCGGAGAAATTATTTATTAGGCACATCATGTATTTATTAAGTAAGTAAGAATATATTTTAGGGTCTGTTTCACAATCTCCAGATAAGTTCCGAATATCGGCAACTTATTTGACAGATAGAGTATGGAGTATCTGTCAATAGCCTATTCAGAACTTATCTGGTGATTGTGAAACAGGCCCATGTAAATAATATAAATTATTAATTAATTAATGATTAATTCATTGGTAATAGGTTCAATATCAGCCTCTGACTGATATATTTAAGTATTAGAAATCTCAAAGACAAACGGCAATTGTTTGATTCAATTTATAAAAGCAGATAATAGCTAGTATTACAAGCTGTTGCCCGCAGGTTTTTGATGCCATAAGGAAGTAACCGAACAATCGGTTACTTGATATCCATATTCCTCGACAAACGGACTATGCAACAAAAAAAATATTTTATCATTTCAAAATAATAGTTTCGGAGATTAGAGTGTTCAATCAACCAAACAAACAAACTCTTCAGCTTATATAATATTGGTAGAAAAGAGTTTTATTTTTTAAATCTTGGACGTCATTATGGGAACGGGAATATATTCTGCGATTTTGATAAAATGGTTTGCTTCGATGTAACTAGTCGCAGCCGTCCTAGTTGATGAAAGAAACCTATTTACATTAAAGATTTTGTTTTTCAATATTCGGACGGGAAAAACTGCAGGCAACAGCTGATATAAGATAAACAAAATGCGCTTTATTATTTCAGTTGGCATTGAAACCAGTTCATTTCTATACAGTGAAGAGTGCCATTGTTTTTATATGAAAGACAATTTAATCCTCGAAGGCATATCTAAGGAGTTTCTAAAGGGATATGTTTCGCCCCTGCTCGCCGTCGGCACATATTATAAAAGACTGTACAATTTCGCTTTCAACGTGGACGCTGAAGACAATTTACAAAGCAAAGGACTAATTTACGAGGTATGTGATATTACTACTTACTAACATAATATAGTAAAGAGGGTTTGTTTGTTTGGACTCGTTAATGTTTGGAACTACGAGTATTATATAAGTTTTTAATAGGGAAGGTTTACTGATTATATAATTTTGAGAAATTGTCTATTTTTGCAATTTTAAAACTTTTATAGATGACACACATTTTGGCACACCGGACCTTAGTATTTTGCGCTTATACAGTTTACTATAAAAAACTCTCGCTTACAAAAAATTGTGATGTTTCGAATAATACAGGCATGTTCTTAAAAATATATATACTTTCAGGCGGCAAGAGAAGTCATAAGAAGATACTTGCTCGACTTCCGCCTCACCGCTACTGAGATTTTCAAGGACTGCTATAATACAGTTGAAGACTCCAACAACATGCCAACCTTGCTGCAGATCCTGCATCACATTGAACCACTCAAATATGAAATAGAAACCATAGCCTCCATTTACAAATTGTCTGGCACGGGTAATATCATGTGTTAATATGCTTAACGGTCAAATATGTCTCATCTTGAATTTGAAGGTTTTAGCGCCCGTATTCTCAAAGGCCACTTAAATACTTAGGGGCTCCTCAAACTATTGAGCACGCCTTAAATCTGTAGCGGAACAATCAGCGCCCACAAATCAATACGTCATATTAATGTAAGCAGCTCCCAAATTTAAGTTGCATTTGAATATTTGAGCATAAGTTTCATAAATATCATAATTGCATAAAGTTATTTTAGTGGATAATCCAAAGTGAAAATTATTGAAGAAACAAATAAGCAGTATAGTCCAAACTAATATTATACATGCAAAAGTTAAAATTATTCTTTCACACCAAAATTTTGATTAATGACCCTATTCAAATTTTTCAACAACAGTATTTTAGTTTGTAAACGGAAATTTACACTTATATAAAATAAAAAATAAGCTACTTTTACTTGGTTTACCCCAAACAGATTATTAGCCTACTAATAATATAATTACATTTCAGACACAACAAGTACATTACCAAGTGGAGCTGAGTTGATGTCACATCTGTTTAATGAGATATCTCTGGTGACGCACAAGAAGACTGCGCTTATTCTATACAATGCCTTGTTCTCTATATGCAAGGTGTATTTCAAGTGAGTGCTTACTTTAAAATATTTTAATAATTATTGGGTTATGAATTCAATATGTACTACTGTATATATTATATTCTATCTAAGTATTTTTGTAATCTTACAATTGCTTATTATAGTTACTTTTACCTATATTTCTTATTTCATTATGTAAGTCATTGTGTACATATATCCAGGAAGGATGGGTAATTTACAATTTTACAATATAAATAAATTTAGATTAGATAAGTGTAACTATTGGCCCATTACCCTCCTCACCTGATTTCGAGGAGGAGACCCGTGCCCAGCAGTGGGACATAAAAAGTTGATACTTTTTTTTTTAAGTGTAAAAGTCTCTCTAGTCACTCATTACTAAGTTCTCGGGTTGCAACAGTAAAACAAATATTGATATTACATTTGGACTTTTATTATCCCGAAACTAACACTCGTACATACTGACAAGGCCTCACATAGTGACTGCCCGTCGACTCTAGCATACATCGATTTTCAGACACAAAACTGCTGACACTCACACATCCACACATACATGGTCCCTACACAAGTATCTCAAAATAGCAGTTGGGAGTAGCGGAGGATCTCCAGTTTCTTCGAAACGATCCAATGTCTAAGATTGAACGGTAAAAAGTTCATAATATTAATGATTGCATAGTATTGAAATAATTTATAATTATCATGATTATAGATTTATAGAACGTTTCATCTTCGAGGGCGAGCTAGACGATCCGTACAATGAGTTCTTCATCCGCAAAGACAATCAGCACGTGAACTCCCGCTCCAAGCGCTACTGGGACAAGGGCTTCTACATGGTGCCGGGCGCCATACCGGAGTTCCTGCGCCCGCTCGCCACCTACATACTGCTGTGCGGGAAGTCGCTGAGGCTACTGAAGCTGTGCAATCCGGGGGTAAGATTTGATGGGATTTGATATCGTTGATATGATAGGGAGAGACTTTACTAATGTATAATGCCTAGATTTTATATACTTATTGTATAATGTAATGTAAAATATTGTGTAATGTAAAAAAAAATAGGTCCATTATCAGTAAATGATGCTGATCACATAATTATATATCTATTCGCGATAGTAACTACGTTGTGTCCGTAATAATAAATGCGTTGAGTATTAGTGATTAAGTACTCGTTATAGTGAATATAGAACAATTTAAACCACATAATTTGTGTACCCTTTGTAATTTGTATAATGTTTAAATTAACTAAAAATATTAAAAATTGCACACATGCAGATAGAATAGGGAAAAAATGATGTTGTAAAATAGTTGATTCGATAAGGTTGTGCGTCCGAGAGCACACTAATCCCACCCCTAGTCGGTTGTGAACCGTCCGAGCACAATAAATATATGGCTCGAGTTTTCTACAAGTGATCTAGGCGGCTGATATAAAAAAAATAGCCTATTATTCATTATGAACCATCAACTAATACTGAGTTGGGATACTATAACGTTGTAAAAATAAGAATATAAGCCAATTAAAAATTATCTATAAGATATCCTAATAATTGTTTAATTATTATTAATTGTGAGTGAGTTTGAGTGAGTTTTTTAATGTCTAAAGAGGTAAACAAGCAATCGGAGCTTTATGGTGGCTACCGACATCCACACATCCGCACATCCAGAGGTTTTCCCTCCGTTTCCCTATTCTCCCAATGACCCACCGGACCAGTGCCGGATTTATATTTTTTATGAGTGTACCACTTTATTTCCGCCGCCCCATGTACATACCTTTCTAAAATAATAATTTCCCATTTGTAGTCTATAAAGAAAACCTTAAGGTTAAATAAATGAAAATAAAGAGAGTGGTTTTACTGGTTGACGCTAGATGGCGCTAGTTTCTTTGGACTTTATGTGTTTATAAGAGTATAAAAAACCATGAGATAACTAGTGAACGCGATTGAGTTATCCTCTGAACTCATGTGACCTTCCTCTGAGATCTGCCGCTCCTAGGATGCTGCCGCCCCTAGGCCGCGGCCTATACGGCTTTTTTATAAATCCAGGACTGCACCGGACACTCACAAACCTCACGAAACGCGTCGGCATAGCTGTTACTTTAGCCCGGTCATGCCGGCTCTATCCGGCTGCAATGCAGCGTGGCACAATCGCTTACCAAAGAGTATATATTTTTTTTACAACGGAGGAAAATTTGTTACATTTTTTATTTTAATGTTTAATTTTTTATTAATTTCCTTAAACATATTGTTTTCTTATGTTTACGCGAATTTCACTCATTATAATGAAACAACTTTTACGGATTTTATCGCGTGAATCGCGTGAACCATGGTCACGGGAGGACTCCCGTGACCATTGTGTAAAGTATTAATAGTTGCTGTAAAGTCTCCGAAACGTCGGGCTTGTAAAAAACTAAATAAACCGCGATAAAATCCGTAAAAGTTGTTTCATTATAGAATAGAATAGAATAGAATAGAATAGAATAACTTTATTCAGTAAACCATACATGGCACAGCAGTACAGATCAAGCAAGTAAAAAAAAAATAGTATAATAATAAAGACAACAAAAAAAAAATGAAATATAAAAAAAAAAACTAATAATAATAATAATAAAAAAAAAAAAAAACAATGACAGAAATTTAACTTAAAACATAAATAAATTGAGTTATCTTCTGCAAGGCAGTGCGATGTGGGGAGCACTGAAGGGATGTGACTCGGCATATGTTGGAGTCTGGAGGACTACAACACCGATTTTCAGTCACATCCGGACTGAGTAGGAAGGACGGAAGAAATACAATAGTGACAAGTTAGATGGATAATAATTAATTAATAATAATAACTAGTTACTTTGTAAAAATAAGAGTTATGTTATGTGAGCGTGTACATTCAATATAAAACAAAGTCGACACATTATATACATACACACAGACACACATATATACATATAACCACATACACACACATACATACATATATACATACATACATACATACATATATATATACATATATATGTATATGTGCACATATACATATATACATACACACACACATACACATACACATACATACACATATATATACATATACACATATATACACACATACACATATACACACACACACATATACATGCATATATATAGTGTTGAATAATTTGTGAGCAAATTTGATAGTAATATAGCTTATATATATATATATATATATATATATATATATATATATATATATATATATATATATTAATAGTGCTAACGGCCGCGTAGGAGAATAATTTAGGTATATACTATCCCTTAACTATTGACGCAGACGCATTGATTGGACCGAGACCGCATTGTGCTAGTAAGACGATGGCGCAGTAGCAAATAAAGTCGTTAAAGAGGAATTGAGAGCAAACCAATTAAAGAAAAACAAAGCAGAAGAGCAGACCAATTAAAAAAAAAAAAAAAAAAAAATTCCTTACGTGAAATACACAAAACTACAACATGACATTTCAGCCACTATTCGTTACCACCAGAAAATTGCATGTTTAATAAATACTTCTTGTAACGAGATTATAATGAATTTCCTTTATTTTTTTTACGCTCACTCTTTTCTAACGAATTCTTTCGATGTGTCAATAATCGGTCATTTGGAGACTCAACGAATGACACGTAAAAATCGGACAAAGGAAACTGATCTCGTCCGTAGCGTACAAATTATTCTACGGAACTTATTTTGACGGATTTAGAGTGGATGCAGTGTATATTATGCTATTTTTCACCAGGACCCGCTGGTAGCGCTGCTATCGGCGGCCCACCCGGCGGTGCGCGGCTACCGCAGCTGGGCGGGGCTGGCGCGCGCGCGGCGCGGGCTGGGCGTGTACCGCACGCGTTGCCTGTTCGTGGCGGGCGAGCGCGCGTGCCTGCGCCGTCTGCTGCTGCGACGAGACAACGAGCGCCGGGCCTTCGCTGAGCTCGCCTCGCTCAAGCAGGCCGAAACCATGGATAAGATTGTTGGTGAGTGCAACTTTAAAAGTGAATTAAAAAACGATTACAAAAAAAAACAATCCTTTTGAAGTCATTTGAAATCCGTCTATGTCAGAAGAACCGATTCCATTTTTTTAAGTTTGTTTAAAAATTCCTAGTCATTGTGTCTTTTCATTATGTAGTAAATATTATAATAGGCTATTTAATTTTTTTTAATGTTTGCATGTTGGTACTGGCTATATAGTTTTGTCTATATTTTCAGCTGAACGTAAAAGACTTGCACAGTTAATAATAGCAGAGAAGCAACATTCGCTCAAAGTTTTGGAGGCAGCTATGGCAGAAGCGAAAGCGGCTAAGGATAAAGCGAAGCAACGCGAGAGAAAACTTCACCAACTCGAGATAGCCGCTGAAAAAGCTACCGAGGAAGTGGATTCGAGGTTGAAAGAAGATGAAAGGTAATATTAACCGTAGATTTAGTTTTACTAGCATGCAGAACATTTTAATAAGTCAAATATCTTTGGAAAATAAATATTAAGTAAATTTAATAAGCTAAAAATGCAATTGTAGTGATCAATTGTAGATTGTAGTGACCAACCACTATTAAATCGCAATTTTTGTCCATTGACTAAATATATTTGGTTGAATTTATGATATTCATTCATTCATATTTTCAATTCATGTTTTACAGCAACAAAATTATGGAATATTATTCTAAACTTAATATGGAAGTAGAAAAAAGCAAACTTCATACGGAATGGAAAATAAAACGCTTGCAATTAGATGAAAGTAGAATGCAATTGCTTTCGACGGAAGAAAGAAATTTGAAAAGGGAAAAATTAGAATTAGAACATCAGCGGAATGAAGATGTAATGGCAATGTCCATTCAAAGTCTTGACACCAAATCTGAAGATGAAATAGAAAATAGGATAGAAGGTAATGAAAATGTAGCCATTCCAGATTTTGAGACAAATACTGTCAATAAACAAAGTCATGCGCCGGGGCAGTTTCCTACTATTGTGTGTAACGATAATGATAACGCAAGATACACAGAGAATATACCTACAAATGACAACGAAGAAAGTGCTAAGAATTCCCACCAAAACGTTAATGCTGCAAAATATAAAGCAAAAGCTCAATCTTCTAATGACGTATTTAGTGCTATATGTAATGTAGCAAAAAGTATATTTGGAGTTGGAAAACAAAAGACTGAAGACGCGTGCGACAATGAAGTCAAGATTGATGCAGAAGGTAATATTGTAAATACTGACACAGAGATGAATTTCGAGGCGAATGAAGCTTCTAATGACAATAAAATAGAAAATACCGAAAACCATGTTAGATATTTAGAGAGGAAGCAAGCAGCACTTCAGACTAAATTAAAAGTTATGGCACATGAAATGGGAAACACAGATAGGGAGAATAATCACGTAAAGTCCCAGACGCACGATATACAATTGTCATCCGTTGACGAAGAAAACAACATAGATAAATGGTGTCCTTCTGCTGAAGCTCAAAAAAATAGGTTTAAAGTATTGGGAACAGAATTCGATGAAACTGACAATGAACCGTTACCAACCAGAATTAAAGAACCAATAAGTGTTGCTCATAGAGAAGCAATAAAAAATAAGTATAAAGTTCTTGGCGTTGAATATAATCAACCTGCAGTTAATGTAGTCACTAAAGAGCCAGTTAACGTAGCTCAAGAGGAAGCGGTCGTCAATAGAAACAGAGTTCTTGGAGTAGAGTTTAATTTACCAGCAGAGAGTAGAAAAGTAATAGAACCAGCAAACGTTGCGCAAGAAGAAGCAATCGCAAATAGAAACAAAGTTTTAGGTGTTGAATATAATCTTCCAGAAGAAAACAAATTGAAAAGAGTACCAGCAAACATTGCCCAGGAAGAAGCAATTCTTAATAGAAAGAAAGTTTTAGGAGTGGAATATAACTTACCGGCAAAAGATATCATAACAAATGAACCGGCAAACGTCGCACAGGAAGAGGCGTTATTGAATAAAAAGAAAATTCTTGGAGTAGAGTATAATTTACCGCTAGAACATATCAGGGTAAACGAACCGGCAAATGTCGCACAGGAAGAGGCGTTATTGAATAAGAATAAAATTCTTGGAGTGGAATACAACTTACCGTTAAAACATATAATAACAAATGAACCGGCAAACATTGCACAAGAAGAAGCGATTCTAAATAAAAAGAAAATTCTTGGAGTAGAGTATAACCTACCGGCAGAGTGTGCGGTGGTAAAATTACCATCGAATGTTGCTCAAGAAGAAGCCCTTCTAAATAAAAGCAAAATTCTTGGAGTAGAATATAATTTACCACTGGAACATGTGGCTGCCAAGGAACCAGCTAATTTCGCCCAGGAAGAAGCAATACGTAATAAGAACAAAGTTCTGGGCTCTGAATATGAAGTAGGGACTGAGAAAGCTAGTGCGAGATTTGATTCGAGTCGAAAATTAAATTTACGTCTCAATTTGAAACCCTGTAATGACTCAAATAAGAATAGCTGTGTTACACCCAACACGGCAATAACGCCGGGGGAATTTATGCCGGGATCAGCTCAGGTAAGTTTATTTTGATTAATAAGTATTTTTATGATACTTTAAATTGGTAACCCCGTGACATAATTTTAATATAAATAACTAACATAAATAAAAACAGCATACTTTAGAAGTAGTTAAGAAGTACTGTAATTCAACTTGAAATTTTTAGAGCGGACTCTGAACAACATTATGTATTCATATGCTTAATATCTACCATGTAAAGCAATAAAGTATCAAATGTTGTTTTTTTCAGCTCGACTTGGAAACTCCGACAACAGCCGAGATGCCTGTCGACGGAGCCATAACAGAAGATGTGCTATCACCAAAAAGCGAATACAGCAAAGATTTCGAAACAGCCAATGTCAAACCCCACAAGGAATACATAACATCTGATGGATTCAACTTTTCCCTCATCGTTGATGAAGAAACAGCAGAATCTGCCCTCAACGATATACCAGAAAGCCCAGAAAATTCACCGTCCAAGACGGACAAGAAGTCAATTTTGAACATATTAGATGGCTCATACAATCTTGATAGTTTCGATCCATTCGGTGTCAAAGAGCACGAGAAATACGAGAAAAACTATTTCAGCAATCGAATGAACACGGAGAAATCTTTCTACACCCATCCCTCTGTTATAATGGAGAATGTGAAAAAGAGTCCGTGTGATAATATTTTCGCGTCGCGTTTCGATGCTGATAGCGAAGAGGAAGAGGAAACTGCTTGTGACAGCATAGTAACGCTGACTGCCTGTCTCCAAAGATCAGTTATGCTGCCTCTAACTTACCAGTTGGAAGTCGTCAACAATTCGATCCTAACGTATTTCCTCATCAATCTCGATATGTACGAACATTTGAAGAGTCTAAAGGACTACTTCTTTCTAATGGATGGAGAATTTTCTAGAAGTATTTGCCATAATTTGTTCTCGAAATTGAGTAAGACGGTGAATCCCCAAGAGCTGTTGAACTTTGCGACGTTACATAACATATTGGATAAGGCGTTGGGATCGTCTATTATACGTAAGTATAACGTACTAGTAGAAGTTTCTAGAATAATTTTATTTTATAAAATTAACACTGATAAGTAATACCAGACTGAATCATAATTCTTATTAATGTTAATGAATGACATTGATCACTTGCAGTACGGCCTAATTGGTTTTGGTTACATTTACAAAATATCTATAAATTTAAATTATATTTTTTTTTACATTTGTATCGTGTCCGGCCACGCCTACATTATCATACCTCTTCGTTTTCAAAGCGTTCCAAATACAAATTGTGTTTTTCTTTAATTTATTTATCAAACGCTCCATCGTGCTACAAGTGCATATTTTCTTCTCTAACTTTGAAAACAAACATTTATAAAAATATTATGAATTATATTACCTGACTCAATGAACTATTTAATCTCCATCGATAATTTTTACTTGAGTGTATATACTATACTAGATGTTGTCCGCGGCTTCGCCCGCGTTAGCAAAAATATTTTTCTTTTTTAAATATATCCTATGGTTCTTCTAATACCACTGAGAATATATTATGTTAAAAAGAAGGAATATGTGTGACAATGTGTGTACAAAGTTTCATGATGATTGGTTGAGCAGTTTTCGCGGGAGAGCGTAACAAACATCTGTACTTTCACGTTTATAATATTACTAGCTATTGCCCGCAGCTTTGCCTGCGTTAACTAAGATTCATAACCTCGACTTAGCGGGATGGTATAAAGTATTTCTCGATAAATAGGCTATCTAACAGAAATAATCATTCAAATCCCACCAATAGTTCCTGAGATGAGCGCGTTCAAACAATCCCCTACAAGCCTTTTTTCGCCATAAAAGGTAGCCTATCTCCTTTCCCAAGCTCTGGTCTACATATGTACTAAATTTCATAAAAATCGGTTCAGTGGCTTAGGTGTGAAAGCGTAACAGACAGACAGACAGACATAGTTACTTTCGCATTTATTATATTAGTAGGGATTAAAGGTTAAGGATGGGGATGTTTCAGACAGCCCCAAGTTCGCGGCGAACCTGTCGTTCAGCCTGTCGTCGGCGCCGCTGTCGCTGGGCGCGGACGCGCTGCGCTGCGTGTCGCTGACGTACGCCGCGCGCGCGCCGCTCACCGTGCTGCTGTCGCCGGACGCGCTGGCGCGGTACGAGCGCGTCTTCCACTTCCTCATCAAGATCAAACGCGTCGCCTGGGTGCTCGCCGAAGACTTTGAGGTCAGTAGCGGAAGTACATTATTTCTAAATCATCAGATATGTCATCATTATCATCATGTATATCAATATTTTCTTCCCTGCACAAATATCGTTGCCCCATTTAGTTGTAGACCAGGAACGGCCATCCGTTCTTCTGAGTGTGTGACCGGCCCACTGCCACTGCAACGTGCATATTCTTCTTCGTTCCTTCGACTTCGTTTCGAATCCTACCTGCCAAACAAACACCCAGCATAGAACGCTCTATAGCACGTTGAGCTACGGCAAACTTACGGACCAGTCTTAAATTTTAAATTAAAATTAAGAGGCCATGTTTCGGCCCCGTGGTTCATCACGGGGAGAACGCATTGGCTTAAGAATTTCGTCTTCAATTTTTGCTGTGCAAATGAAGTAAGAATGTAGCTAAGCTAAGAGTTGGAAGACTTTCGTCTTCAAACTCTGCGGTATAGACGACGTAAGAATATGGCGAAGCTTCCTAAATGCAGCCCATTCTAATTGAATCCTCCTATCGGCTTCCCTTTCGAAGTTATGTCGACCTAGCTGCAAAGTATGTTCGAGGTAGACATACTCTGCACAACCGATAATATTTCTTTTATATTGTCATCTCTTTTCGAGTAGAAATGCAAATTTTTATAATCATTAGATAATTAATATTCCCTTCTTATCTAAGAATTTTTTTTTCAGAATTTAAAACTATCAGTGAAACTACTCAAGTCAGATTCTAGGAAGTTACTCCGCTCGCCCCAGTACAGGACAGTACAGATATACAGGCACGTCATGTCGTCTATGGTGCGGTCGCTGGACAACTACATAATGACCACCTGCATCCTATCCTCCTGGACGGAGTTCGAGGCGGACCTGAAGAAGGCGAGGACTCTGGACGACCTGTACGAGTGTCACGTGGTGTACGTGAAGAAGGTGCTGTTCCGGTGTCTGCTGAACAACCGGTCCACGCCGGTCATGAAGGTGCTCAACGACATGTTCACCGTCATATTGAAGTACAGCCGCGTGCTGAAGGCCAGGTACGTCCTTAATATACGAGCATGATTTTGGTTGAGTAAATCATTTATGAATCAACCCTAAAATGATACATGGATATTTAATGGATTATACACAGAAAAGAAGCAATAAACCAGAATAGCATTCCTCGAAAATTTCGCGTAGGCATCGAGCATAATGTAACCGGAATGGAGGGGTAATTGTATCAAAACAAATTACGCCAAATTTTTGCTGCAACTCTGCGGCGGTTCTGCGCTTTGATTGCCATTAATTCGTGGACCGACAGACCTCAAAGAATAGGCATGATGACAGTACCTAAGAATCACTGAAATTATAATTTAAAATAAATATATAGGACAGAGGCACTCTAAATAAATTACTTACTTTTAATTTACACGTGTGATTCTGTTTATTTTAATAAAAATAAAACTATAAAAAATAACAATCCGCCATATTAGGTCAGACACCAACCAGAAAATCGTGACGTCACGCTTTTGTAATGCCGGATTCACACGTTTGTGGCTTGCCGCAAACTCCAAACCTCAACAAGGCACAAACATGTGGACGCGTCGCAAGCGTTTGCGGCAAATTCCCTTTGATTTGTGCATAACACCGACACTCGTCGGATCGGCTACAAACCCTTGCAAACCTACGCAAGCCAAGACAAACTCTGTATCACTATAACTCTGTATAAGTTAGAACACAGCGCTGCGCCCAATTTTAAGATCAACTATATTTATAAAGTTCAAAGTACATATCACTTACTGCACAGGTGCAATCTAATACCGACTATAAGTTAGCAAACCTTTTCATTCCGTGACAACTATGCATGCACGTCTATTTCTCCGGCACACTGTATTATGAGAGCGATACAGGGTAAATCAAAATTAAACAAAATAAATGCCGGATTAACACTATGTGTCGCTATTCTTTTTTTTTAATTTTCGTTCCTTATTCTTTCTAACTCGTTTTTACGTCTGTTCCAGCGAGTGGCAACAGTCCGAAGGATGCTACACGCATCCGAACTTCGCCCAGCTGGACGAGTTGTTCCATTTGTTCGAGAAGCTTGCCCGTCACCTGCTGAAGATAGTGGCGCGGCTCACGGACTGCGGCTACCAGCGGCACCTGGGCGAGCTCATGACCGCCGTCAACCTCAACGGCTACTACACGCCGGACGACAACAACGCTAGTGTACAGAGTACGTGATCCGTCAGTATTTTAGAGAACTGAGACAGCACAATGTACGGGGGTGTGAGATTACTTCTGTAATACCAGCGTCCCTAGGCCTATTGATGAACACGGCCAAATGGTACTATGATTGTACGAAATTTACGAATCAGAAAACTTTGAAATTGGTATAATATTTTATGTATACTGAGAATAAGTAAAATATCGATAGCGCGATTCAGGTAAATACATCATTTAATTTACATTAGACCAGTTTATTACTTTTCTTCTTAAATCAATCCTTACAATAATGAACATAGTTTTAATGTCTTTATATGTGATAGTTTATATTATAACCGTAATATTAAATAGCTTTAGTTAAAATAATGAAAGTCATCTACAATGCATTTACAAAATATTTTGATTTATAATTTGAAAATAGATATGGTCGGCATCCGTTAAACAGTTATAACAACTTACAAGGTAGTGAATTCCATTTATGACTTTCGACTACTTTTCACTCTTTATTTATCTGCGCTGTGCTCTCTACAATAATCTTCAAATAATTATAAGCGATGCTGAATCTCAAGCAATCCTAATTAATAACATTGAATGCTAATGGTGTAGATGATATTATTTTATTGTTTATTTTTAAGCTGTATTTTGTAAGAAAATGTTAAAAAAATTAATTAGGTATCTCCAGAAGTACCAATAATGTAATGTACTATGTTTATAAAATATTTTGCCAACACAAAACTAAGACTAATTAAATATTAAGACCATATCATTAAATAATAACCATTATTAATATTTAATATTATACTCTGTACATTGTAGGCCACATATGACATGTTGTTTTATAATGTTTACGCGAATATCGCTATTACGGTAGTTGACAGTAACAAAAATAATGGATAATTTTTGTTTATTATGGTAATTAATTTTTAATATGATAATATTTAATTAATTAATATTAAATATCATAATATTTTCGAGAAATTGATTTAGAGAAATTGATCACGTTATAATAAACGCGAGTCACAGCTCATGACGTCACGGTCTGTAATACAAAATTTGTCACTTGTCAATTGTCACTTTTATTTTAACAGTGGTATATTATTGCGGTACTATACAATGTTAATTGTAATATTTAGAACCTATTATACTTGATAATTTTTTGCAACACCATAAATTCAGAAAATAATCTCAACGATAGGTGACCGCGTCAAAGAATTCAGACATACATAGAAGGACAGTTCTTATGAGCACTTTGAGGACAAACTATGCGATGTAAACGTCCGCTTGGCGGCGTGACGAGAGGGGCAAAACGATGTCCCCAGCATATGAGCCTACGAGAACGAGCAAGTGCGAACTGGGGACTGGGGATATCGTATTATATTGAAACAATATTTTATAGACTTTATCGCTAATATGAGTAAAATTATGAATAAATCTCTATGAAATCTTAAGAAAGTGGTTCTATCATAGACACATTGTTGTTCGTTATATTATGTTACTAGCCCACCAATGGCCTAAGCCAGTATTATAATATATATATATATTTAAGAATCATGGATCTGTTTCTGTTATTATGTACTTCGGTTATGTTATTGTTATTATACCTGCAGCATTTATTAGTTTGTAAATAATAAACACTGTGATTCACATGGATTTAGTTTTTTAATATTACCCTTATTACAAAATTTTGGTACGTTCCTTAAATTTAAAGTGCAAGAATGAGTGATTCGAGAAATACTGACACCAAAATGATTAGCTGGCATAGAAATGTCTTATACACATAAAATAGAATACGATTTATAAAGAGGAAAGTAAAAATCTACACACTGTTAACTACTTACTACCTAAGAATAAAAGTGTTAAGATCTGCAGGATTAAGGGAATTTTACGCTAGAATCACTAAAGCTAGTGTTTTTTTGGGACTCAACTTCAGAGACCTGTCGCGCAGAATAATGAATACATTTAAAGTATTTCGTTTACTAGCATATCACATACTTCACTCGATAGCTAACGTTTCTGACTAGCAGGACCGTATCCATTCTATCTTTTTAGATTGTCTTAACCCTTTAACCGCTTACGTCGTATATCTCCGACCGAAGTACCACAACTCGTTTAGTGTGATTTTTTATTTATTAAGCTGTTTCCCATCAAAAACGATATTTTTAGTTTCACAGCGCCGGGCGGTGGGGGCACGACAATTGATTTGAAGTCAGGCGGTTAGAGGGTTAAACAATATATGAAGGGCATTAACGATTAAATCATTTGTACTTTTTTATTTTTATTTATTATGTAAATTTGTTTTAATATTGAAAAAAAAATGAATTGCTTTAAATAGCGCCATCTTTATTATATAGAGACATTTATTTAACGACATCTATTATTGAATAGCCGTAACTTAAACGCCATCTCTTGTGCAAAAGCTATATTAATTTAAATCGAATATAATATTTTTGTTACTCGTGTTCACTATTTTATGGGCTGAAAATAAATACGCTAAAATTATAATCTAGAAATCAAAACTACAACGTCATTTATTCATTTAATAAAATGATAATTGAGTTGTATACTAGTATAGATAAAGTTTCATATAGTCACCACCGCGATTGTGGCGCCATATTTTCCTTATATTTAGGGTGTGTTTTCATGAATACCTCATTCTATCGCAATTCGTCCTAAGGTGAACATCTGATCCTACACGACTCGTGTGTGACATTGAAGTGAAAAGTTGTGATCAATTTCAATTTCCTGATAACCTATTTACAGTAAAAAAGAAAATATAACAAAAATAAATTAATTTTAAGACATTTGGTGTGGTTATAAATTGGAAATCAGTGAAAATATCCTACATAAAATTATCGATTGTTACACGATTTTCCGTGTCGAAGAAACATTTTCAGCGGCGTTTACATTATTATAACAAAACGTTAACACCCAAGAGTAACCGCTACCTTCGCCGAGATGGCGTTTATGATGCCTGTTGTGAAGAACGATTGGGACATATACAACTCCCAGAGATCGCGGCGGACTTCAGAGTCAGCAGACAAGGCAGGGATCGGAGGCCGCGTGCGGAAGATTTCAGAGTCGCGATCCGAAGGCCCTATGTTCTCTCCGCGCACACCCGCCGCGCTAAGTCCTCATCGCAGTGCGCCGGCTATGCGCTCTCTATCATACTGCCGCGTACCACCATCAAGAACATCATTGCGTATGCAAGAAAACCACAAGGGCTCGGGTAGCCCGCCGAGTCACGGGAAGGAGTCGGAAAAGTTTCACAGCAGGTTGGTGGAGAAGTTGCGGCGAGCGTTCAGTCGTTCGGACACCCGTAACGACGAAAGGAGCTCGTGAGTTAACCGGGCGTGCTTGTGTACAGGGCGCGCGCGGAGTCTCCCAAGCGGCACTCGCGCTGCGGGGCCTGCATGCCGTACCTGTGATGCGGGGCCTGCATGCCGCACCTGTGACGCGGGCTCGACATGCCCTCCCCGTCAGTCGCGGCCTGCCTCCACATCGCCGCCACACATCTGTGATATGAACGCGAAAGTGGACACCAGTTGAGTACATGATTGTGTTAACAGCCTGACCGCGAATTTTATGTTTCAACATCAATTCAATAGTAATTTTATATGTCATACATGTCGCTTCCTAACTTAAGTGTATCGGTCGCAAGTTTGATGTTATTTCATTTGGAAAGTAAATCAATGTAAGGAGGTTGTACCGAGGCTGTCTATTGAATGTTTTAAGACTGCGTTTAGATTAAGACGAAGAAACTAATTGTTTTTTCAAGCTAGGTATGAATAGATTAGGATTTTATTGTGACCTTGAGGATAGATTAGTGACGAATTGCGATTGGTATCTGTGATTAATTTACTTGTAAGTTGTACTATTATTTATTATACCTATGCAGGCTTATTTAAGACTAGCTTAAATTCGCTAGTAACTAATCAACACAGTATTATTTGATCCTTTGTTTAAAATATTGTTAATGTATGAGAGTGAAATTTATTTTAGAAAGGTTTGTCAGGGAGTAGAAAAAGATGTAATAGAAAATTTTATTCGGTGTTTTATATACGAATTAATTAGGTAAATAAAATTGCGGCCCAATTAAAATAGTTATGTTATCTACATACGCATATAATTTTACGTGATGTTAACTTGTAAAGGACCAGATGTTGTTTTCAGTGAAACTGAAATGATAACTTTAATATTTTATAAGGAATAAGGTTAAGTATTGAAGGTTTATAAGCAACTATTTAATTTTGTATCGATAGTGCAAACTTGTGAAATATGTTGCCGACTTTTGCTGACTCTATTCAGAGTTCATTGCATGTTCCTAACCTCCAAATACTGCCATGTAACCTTGACTCAACTTGACTGTCTGTAATCGATGAACTGGTGTTATGGTTTGTGCATGATTTTGTCTGATCTGATGTAATACGAAATATACTTATTGCTTACTATATCTTTTGGTTTCATTACATTTACCCCATAAGTCATAACTTTACCTATAAAAGACTATGTAGAGTCAGACTCTATATCATAAAGAAATCACTTCTAAGGCTCAATACATTATCTAAGGCTTAATACTAAGCTTAATACATGAAAGAATTCCGAAAGTCATAATGATTAATAGCACTGAACTCGAAAATAAATACAGTAGAAGCAGAAATTTGATTTCTAAAAAACAGTTTTAGGAATTTTATTACCTATAAGCTGTTATAGAGGAAATATAAGTAAAATGAGAAACTTGCATTTTATTTTTATATGTATTATTCTCTATACATATAATATGTATAACTCAATCACAGTACTTTAAGGTAATTAAAAGAATGTAGAATGTAGTAGACAATTGAAAAGTGCTTGACCTTAAGAAAAAAAATGCATAAAAGTACTATTAAATATGAACTACTACCTACATAATATTAGTAATATAGACATTAGTATTACTATGAAAAGATAGGCTAACATTCGTTTTTATTGAAATTACTACGTATAATGATAATAAATATGATAATATAGATAAAGTACACAACAAATCGCACCCCATTTGTTTCTATTGCGTTGTAGAAACATCGAGAAAGTTCTGGACTATTGAATTTGTTCCATACAACGGGATAACCGGGTTTGAAAAGAGATGCACCGTGCAAATACTTTGATTGTAAAATGTTTTGACTTTTTTGGTTTATAAGTTGATATGATATTATAATACTTTACTTTACAGATTTATTACACAACGTATTTTAGTGTAGCCTTTGCATGATGATTATTTCAAATAGTCTATATTTTTTTTTAAATGGTCTTTTTTTAATATTTGACCATTATAATAAATAATTATAATGGTCAAATATTTAAAAAAATCATATTAGCAGTTTTAAAGATTGGGTTCTACATTCAAAACAGACTAAACGGCCAGGCGTTAGGGAAGGCATCCAGTCCACAGCCCCTGGGCTCTACAATAGAGAGCCGCCACAATAGACTTCGAAAAAAATTCTTCAAAATTGCAAAGAGTAAACATTAGTATACAACTTTTCTGTTGATTTTATTTCTTTGTTTTACCTTTACTAACACTTTGTAGAAATAATTTTATTATTCTCAAATATTTATGTTAGCAATTTACCTACATTTAGTTGACTCTAATTTAGACAAATCATCCTAATAAGTACTTGAAATTTAGTATCCATCTTAAAAGAGTATCATAAGTCCTTCATAAGGCTTAAGGGTAAAATGGAACGGTAAGTACTAGCCTAGTCTAATTTTATTGAACACTTACTTCGTTTTAGAATTAAAATGGCTTAATGAACATTGCAACAAAAGATGGTTATTTTTTTGTATAACAATTTGTAGCCATTGGGCTTCCACATCAGCTCTGATTCAAATGTACAAACATTACCACTTTTTAATAGACTACCTGGCGCGCGCAGCTTTACCCGCTTTAACTTCAGTTTACCGCCATCCATATGATAATATTATGTAGATTCACAGGCCTGTAGCTAGAGTCTAATTTGGGGTAGGGCAGCATTTGTTACAGGGCGGAAGATAAAGTCCTATTCGTTTCATTATAATTTATCTTAATTCTTGATATTTTTAAGGTGCCACAATGCCCCCCTCCCCCTAGCTACGGCCCTGTAGATTCATTCAGTGTTAAGGGAGCATTCCAATAGTGAAACAATTTTTAAAATCGGTTGAGTCGTAGTTCAGTAAATTGTCTACACTAATATTATAAAGAGGAAAACTTTGTTTGTTTGGTTGTAATGAATAGGCTCAAAAAGTACTGGACCGATTTCAAAAATTCTTTCACCATTTGAAAGCTACATTATCCACGAGTAACATAGGCTAAATTTTATTCTGAAAAAAAAACAGGGTTCCGTGAGATATTTGGGTTTTTCGGACACGAGGTGTAAAAAATCAACCAGAAAAGTTACTTATTATGCGTACGCTGCCTAAACTATAAAAGATAGAACCATAAAATGTTCTAATTAATTGTAGATCTTATAATTATCTCCAAAAAGTCCACGACACACTATACCTATCTATGTCGAGTGAGGCACAACAACCATATTTTATTCAGAAATTTTGACTCTTTTGGACTACATTTAAACGAGTTTATTTTACTCGTGCTTTTAATCCTTAAGATATGAAGCTAAAGAGTTTGTTTATTTGAACGCGCTAATCTCAGGAACTATCGGTCGGATTTTAATGAAACATTTTAGTGTTCGATAGCCCATTTATCGGTAAAGATATATCATCCTGCTAAAATGCCGTTGTAAATCTTAGTTAACGCAGGCGAAGCCGCGGGCAACAGCTAGTAACAAATAAAAAAACAATAAAAATTTTCCATTATCCAATTAGTATGATGGATGTGAAAAATTACAATTCATATCACGTTCGTACGAACTTGTGGGGAAATAAAAAATATCCGTGACCCCGAGTAGGGAGATGTTCATCATACTAATGCCCTTGGCTGGATTCGAATCAACGACCCCCTTGAATTGGCATGCTACTTAACTCCCAGCCAGCTGTCAATGTGTAATTTCGTTTACATTATCTTAATCATTTGCCTTATTACACTTAACCATAGGATCATTATTCATACAATTATGGTGGTGACGGTGGTCCAGTAGGTATGGTATGAGTGGGAGATCCGGGTTCGATTCTTACCCCATGTTGTGCTTTTAAGTAATGGGGTTGTCTAAATTTCTAAGTGCATGTTAAATATATGAATCCATGATCCATCGTTCGCTCACTGGTGAAGAAAGCTTCGTATTAAAATATTTGAAGGTTTGTGAAGTTCACCAACTCGCATTCTGCCAGCGCATCCGTTAACTTAATAATATATTCGCACAACAATATCTTCCTCTGATTTTTAGGATTTTTAGGACCCGTGTCCAGCAATGGGACAATTTATAATGGTTGATACTTTAGTTTTTACTTTTATGTAGTCCAGGTGAAGAGGTCAAAGTTTCCAATATATTCGAGAACATAAAGCTCACCTCATTATTTTCACCTGGGACTGTCCCAGGAAACTCTCTCAAAAAAAGTCTCGATGTCAGCACAGCATAACTTTTAAAGGCGTGGTGGTGATATCCTCGAACACATGAGCATATAGCAGCAGAATTATATATTTGGGATAAGAAGTGTACAGACAAACACAGGCGGTCCATTAACCAGATGGGGAGACGAACCGTGCAGTGGCCGGTCCCTGTTAGATGCGAGTATCAAGGGATCGGTAATCTTGGCGTTCACTGAGACAGATAGATGTGAGCAGTGGACGGATAAAGGCTGATGATAATGATATCTTTCACAAATATAGACTGAATTAATTTAGACCGAAACGGCAAGCTCTAGGGTAAACACAACATAAACAAACTAATAGGTGTGAAAATTGACTTTGATAGTCTTGAATACTTGATTCCTAGCCAAGATATTCATTTACTCACCATTTTGTATGTTTAGGAATTATCAATACTTATTTGAGCATAGGTGTAGTTACATGATTGGGTATTATACTCGACATTCTCATAGCCTAAACATAAACCAAAATAATACATTTTAGTCCAAGAAAATAGGTCTTTAATTCGAAATTTCGAGTTAAAGCTTGAATTTTTGATATAAGTTACTTTGAAGAATTCAAAAACGAACTGTAAAAGGTTTTTTTTAATTGCACCCCCGGGAAGGAGTGAAAAAATATAGAAGAAGTGGGGTTTTCTTAATTTGGGGGTAACGGTAAGTGTTAGAAAAAAGAACCTTCAAACAAAAACTGTAGAGCGTAAAATTTTATATTTTTTCTCACAAGTTTTTCAATGTAAATAATTTAGCGATGTGTTAGATTAATACACGTGTACATTAATTAATAAGGACAAACTCTATTTTTTTATCATATTCTTACAAAAATATAAGCCATTTTAATGAACATTGCGATAGAAGCCGCGGACAAAATCATTCAAAACTTCTTTGATATAATCTCTTTGGCAAACTTCATCGAAATCAGATTAGCGGATTAGACGCGAATAGGTGACTCTGAATGTGAAAGTAATTATCTTTTTGGCAGACATCGACAGACAAACACAGGCGGTCTGTACGGTGACTACTGTCTAGAACGGTATGTCTTTTTTTTTTTTTTTTTTTTTTTTTCGGTTGGATCTATGCTAATGGTCCTAGTGACCGTTATGCGTCATCGGAAATGGGGTGATCCGGTTGGATCATCCTATGACGTTAAAAATTTGGGGGGTTGCCCCCCGCCATGTTCATGGCGTCGGGTTTGTACCTAACTTGGTCAGCTACGGTCGACTGGTTTGGAACGGGTGACGTTAGAAACCTATCGTGAGGGCCGGCCCTCCCCTCCCCCGGTAGCGGGGGAGGCGGGTCAAGCGCGGGACCCGAGCAAGCTGCCGATAGCAGAGTGCTATCGGTGATTACACGGTCTATATTGATGTCGACTCGTAGCTGATCTGAGCCTATGCTGTCGCGGTTGATCCGGATCAACTGGTCAACGGAGTGTAGGGTTCGACGTCGCATACGACCCCGGGGCCCATGCGGTGTGAATGTGTGCCTAACACCGGCTGTGTTATGTCTGAGTGTGTGTTGTAGCTTACGTCGCGCTTCAGCGTCGCGCTTTAACAGTTCTGTGATTTTATCAACAGGATCGGTTATGAGAACGGTATGTCATAATAGCAGTTGTAATAGCAGTTCATAGTATAAACATAAGCGGCCTTGATTCTAAGCGGGGGTGTGGGCTCGATCCTGACCAGAGAATTTAAAATGTTTTTTTTAATTATTTACCCGTGCACTTGAGCATGATAACATCGTTTTATCATTGATGAAAAAAACGTGAAGGAAATCGTATGTGCGAAGAGATCGAAATTTATTTAGGGCTAGTTTTTATACAAATAAATGAGAAAAATGGCTAAATGGATAGCAGGTTCTCCTGCAGGACACCCGCTGCTCCAGGCATTATATGGTGCTTTGCCTTTAAATATGAGTATGTTCTTCAATTGAAGGTCATACGTTGCTGATGATGATGATGTATATGTATGTATGTAGTGATTTATATTATCTGTCGTGTGTCACAGGTAATGCAATATTCATTTAATTCCATCAGTGCGTCCGCTGAGAGAACATATTATCTCTAGACTTGGAACTGGTTTCCTACATATTATCCCTTCTGCACTTCCGATACGTCTTGTCATATATTGTGTTCCTAGGGTTGTCAACTTTTATTGAAAGAAATACAATTTATTTAAAAGGTAAATAAAGCATACGGACTTATGAGAAATACTATATTAAAACGTTAAATTGTTGTTAATTTTAACGTCACAAGAATTATTTTTTCACAATTTTCAGGACGTCAATTTAAATATAATAATAAAGTCCTGTTTACTCTCTTCCCGCCATTTAGGTATGTTTACAATAATAGATCTTATGCATCATGGGTCATTGACTCTACCATAGTAAACATTTTGTAAAATAGAGTATTTGAGGGCCTGTTTCACAATCTCCAGTTAAGTTCCCAATAGGCTATCGGCAACATATTTGACAGATATTTGACAGAAACTCCATACTCTATCTGTCAAATATGTTGCCGATAGCCTATTGGGAACTTAAATGGAGATTGTTAAACAGGCCCTTAGTGTCCTCTATTAGTGATATAGATTGTAGAGTACGCCTTCATGTTAATATAGAGTACGATACTCTATATCAGGGTACGGTTGGCAGCCCTATGTATTTTTATTATATTCATTAGATATACAGGCAAGATAAGAAAATTAAGATACGACATTATTGAATAAGGTTTCTCATGGCTTTTCACATCCTACCATTAACGCGAAAGTTTGTATGAATGTATGTTATGATAACACAAAAACTACTTAATGGTTTTTGATTAAATTTTACAATTATGTAGCATACTGCTTACACATCCAACTAACACATAGACTATAATTTAGCCCCACACATAAATGGGAATAGGAGGCATGCGGGTGAAACTGCGGCGTGCTACTTAGTTATTATTATTATTATTAGCCTATGCTGTCCCACTGCTGGGCAAAGGCCTCCCCCAAGTTTTTCCACACGAGCTACTAGTGTCTTACAAAAAACAACCTCTAATTTTTTATAGTATCTAGTGCATTCCAAACGCAATTTAACTTTTGAACTTCGACTATCATTTCAACTACGACCTCAAAATTATGGCAACGCATTTGTTTCTTTTGAATATGATCAATTTCATCCAAGACTGGGTTATAGGGCCAAAACTCATGCATGCTTTGCGGAATAAAAAAAAGCTGGTCTTTTTGCCAGGATACTGGCTTGTTTTGTACCAGGTTCTGCCAACCTTGAAAAAATATCGGAAAGCCATTCCCGCTCTTCCATTAAAGACGCTAAATCTGTTTGCGATACATGCGCTAACCATTGAGCCACAGAGGTTTATATGTATTAATTAAACTAGGTAGTAAAGATAAAAAAATGCCAGCCTTGTATTGGCCTTGTAAAGGAAGACTACTTTATATTATTCAAGATAATTAACATTTCCATATTATTACGTTCTAAGCGCGTTCTTTCTGTAAATAAATTCAAGAGAAATGAAAATAAAATAAAAAGAATTTAAGTCATGACGTATTTTTTTTACTTTCGTCTTCAATGTGAGCTTGAACCTTTGCCGTTTTTTGTTCTTGTTAGTTGCGTGTAGTCTGTGGCGCATTATTCTGAAGGTCAAGACAACGGCATAAATAGCCTTTGGGCATGGCGAGGGATAATATTGACACGGGAATTAAACTGTTGATTTTGACTTTAATTCTCATTTAAATATTTAACTATATAATACATTTAATATTGAAGTGAAACTTCTTTAGAAACGTTGTGATTTGAAACCGGATGCAACGGAAAAAACGACAGGTAAGAGATAAAAATGCGTAGGATGAAGCCGGCAAAGAATAAGACAGAAATATACATACTCCTTTATATTATCGGTCTCTCCTCTTTATCCCATAATATAGTCGCCTGTAATTACTAATTAGTGAGCCAAAGAAAGAGAGCAAATGTCGGTGTGTATGTATATTGCAGTCTGTTTAATACTTGCTTGTATTTTTTCCACTTCCATCGTGTGTGGATTGCACACACACCATTTTTATCCATAATTAATGTGTTTCCCATGAGTTTGTTTTAAAAAATTAATATTTATTAGGGCCTGTTTCACAATCTCCCGTTAAGTTCCCTATAGGATATTGGCAACATATTTGACAGATAGAGTATGGAGTATCTGTCAAACATCTGTCAAATATGTTGCCAATAGCCTATAGGGAACTTAACGGGAGATTGTGAAACAGGCCCTTAATTTATTAAATATTTTTTATTAAAAACAAAGAACAAAACAATATTGAAATGAGCAGTTATTGCACGTTTACGCCAATTTAATTTATTTTAATATTATTGATATTTAATAAATATCAATAATATTATTAATGTTATCTTATCTTTATTATCAACAATATCTAAACTAATAAATGAAGTCTGTTATCTACTATCGTGTATCACGTCTACCAGATTATCTAAATAACAGGACAAAAAGAAAAAAAAAATCAGTGTACATTATGAAGGAATTTACACGCTTCCAAGATATTTCTTATTTATGATGCTTCTTACTAAACAAATCTCTCTGTAGAGTGTAGTACCCAGACGGATATTAAGAAGTCTAAGTAATTATAATTATGTAAAAATAGTAGAATGTTCTCAAAGAAGAAGAAGAAAAATACAATAATAATTTATAATAAAAAAAAGATCGACGATATTTACATTTACATAATATAAAACAAGTTTCCTGCACATCCTATATCCGAGTTCCAAGCCAAGGTTGTAATAACATACACTTGAATAAATTTTATGTGCACTTTGAAACTTTATGCACAACAATGAGCACATTACAACATACACGATGAGCTCAACCCATTATTGAGTTCGATCCCAGATGAACATGTTCATGTATAATGGTTGACGTTGACCACTTACCATCAGATTGTCCGTCTGTCGGTAAGAAATATTAAAAGAAAACATTCCGCGACCTGAAAAATGACTCTCTCCTGCACCAAGTGCTTCCTTATCATGTAAGTATAAACGCTGACTAATTTTTAAAAAAAAAGTAAAGTATCAACCCTTTATGTCCCACTGCTGGGCACGGGTCTCCTCCTCGAAATCAGGCGAGGAGGGTAATGGGCCAATAGTTCACCGCGCTGGCCCAGTGCGGGTTGGTGAACTTCGCATATCTTCAAAGACTATAATCTCATCAGACATGCAGGTTTCCTCACGATGTTTTCCTTCACCGGTGAGCGAGCGATGGTCCCGTGTTTTGGGGTGCACTTAGAAATTCAGAAAAACCCATTTCAAGGCACACACGGGGGGGGGGGGTCAGGATCGAACCCGGTACTCTCGCATAAGAGGCCGAGTCCATCCACCACTGGACCATCGTAGCTCAACGTCGACTCATTCGTATCCAACATAAATTAGGACATCTGTCCATCAGTTATCTAACTGTTATAGTATATTCCGACATAATCTAATCCCTACTTTTATTTCTTATCTATTCTCCGTATATCGCATGATACGTCAATATTAATAATTATAAGGATGACGTTTTTATCCGTGGAATCATCAAAAACACTTCATATCAACTCATAAAATCTACGTTGTCATTCAACTCATAAAACGTACTAGCTACATGTTTCTACTTGCATTCGAATAATCCTAATAACTCGTATATTATAATTCATCAAAAAAGAAAAGATATTTCGATATTTTTTCTTTTTTTGATGACGCAGTGCAAATCCTTATCGGACCATACCAGGGCCTTGACTAGGCGCGCTGGCGTGTGTGGGGAATCGCATTGGGTGCACTACCCCACTAAAACCGCTGCGTTGAGGGACCCGGATCTATTCAGGCAACGGTATACCCTCAGCGACAGACTGGTCCCGGCAAGACTAGATTCTCCACAATAGCAGACTATTTGAATATTCGAGTATTCTACAGTGTCTAACATTATTTCTCTAGCAATAGTAGCTACATGAGTATCCAAGCTTGAAGTTGAATATCGTCATTATAAATATTCGGGAATTTAATATTATCATACCAATTATAGAGCAATAATCCTGCTCTGCTAATACTCTATTTCCGTATTTACTACTATATTTATTGCTCTATGTGCAATCAACAATGCAGACCAAAGAGCAAGAGTGGAATTACTGTTTTAGACAACAATTAAATTAATTACGCCTGAACTTTATCCCTTTGGTTCGCTTTGAGGTGCTTTAGGCGGAAATTTCTTGATTATAAACAGTGCATATAACACAGTATGAGCCGCTGAGTAGTTTTTACACTAATTCACCAACCCGTATTGGGCCAGCTCATAGGTGAACTATGGCCAATTACCCTTCACGCTTTGATTTCAGCAGGGCTTGTATAATAGGATACAAAAATTGTATTTATGTATCCAGTTCGTATAGCAGATTGCCTCGTATAATTTTATATAAAAATAAAAATTTGAAAAAATAAAGACTCAAGATATTTCTATCTATATGTCTTTATTTTTTTTTTTAATTGAAAAAAAAACTTTTTTTTAAACTGCTTAAAAATATAAACTGTAATTTGAAAGCGACATAATAATCTACGAAAGTAAATTATTTAGCTTTTTTTCATATTTTAGGTAAGTTTGACTTAAATAACTAAAAATATTTAATACTTGTATTTTTACTGACTATTTTGTAGCGACTTTGTCGCTTTGTGTAATGAGATTTAATTCGGTATATTTCAGTGACCGAGCGGTATAAAATAAGTTGGCTCTACTGACAGCCCTGGATTTCAGGAGCAGACCCGTGCCCAGCAGTGGGACATATTATATTGGTTGATACTTTACTGATTACTCAATAAATGTAGTATATTATTTATAATTATCCACAATTCAATTTATTTTATAATTTTCCACCATTAACAAAAAATTAGTATTTAGGAATTGCCGATATAAACTCATGACAATATGAAATGACTAATTAATAAATTAATATTTTAAATTTCTTAATGCATTGTATGTCGGTAACGTAAATCTATAAGATTTTCCCCTATCAAAAAGTGTTCAACGCGGATAAAAAGCTTTAATTACAAAAATGTGCTAATAATAAACTAAAGTAGTTTAGCAGATAATTTAAAATTACCATTTTCCGTAATTAACTAAGCCACTGGTATCTAAAAATAAAACTACAACATGAATAGTTGAGAGTTGTACGGATTCAGTAGTTGTTGCTTTAATTAAGTTAGGCTTATTCTATTAAAGGCTTCATGTTTAACTCTGTAAACCCTTTTGTTCTTTATTTATATGTTACCGGAGGAATATGCTGGGCTGCAGTCCCGGCTGCATGGGTACCACAATCTAAGTCAAAGTCAAAGTCAAAAATTTTATTCAAAATAGTACTATCCAAGTATCTTTTTGAAGGTCAATTGAGTCTACCACCGGTTCCAAAGTAAGTCCACTGAGAAAAACCGGCGAAACAAACTCAGTGGAACTAGTCTTTTCAAATACAATATTACAAAAAATAATAATACAAACAATACATAGTACTATACTAGTATAGTATATAAGAAGAATTCAGCAAGAAACTCTGTTGGGTTGCTCCTTTCAAAATATAGTTTACAATTTTTTATAAACATACATAATTACATACATTTATTACTATAACACTTCTAGCTCTCTAGCTTGTTTCTCCTCTGAAACAAAGCAAAGGCTGAGGAGGGCAGAGACAGAGTATGTGTGATTACGGGCAACGAGACATCAGGCCTCTGGATAGGCAGCACGTAGGGGTACTTTCAGTCTTACACCCGTATTAACAAACAATACTTTGAGTGTCACAGTACTCCCGAACGCATAGGGTCATTCGAACCAATTCAGTCAAGCCAAGTTCGCCAAGTGCTGGAGAGCAAGCACCGTAGTGTAATATTAAATATTTCTTTCTTTCTTTCTATTACACGAACCATTTGGCGCTACTTTTTACCCGCTAGAAAATAACGCAAATGTATCATGTCTGTCAAACCCATTTAAAACCCGACTATTGACACCAGGAACCTGGAGCGCATAGATCCGTTCTGTGCATAGTATTATTTCCATCTTACATAAAAAAAAAAAATATCTCAATTTTTTTTGTTTCTAAAAACAAATCCTTATACTATTACTTTGTTGTCAATCTGTCTGGTGGATGAATCAAAAGCTGTAAAGCATTTTCCATTGACGCATTAAAAACAAGAAATTTATTTAAAAAAACTCACTCAGTGTGAGTGTGATTCTCTTGACAATGCAAACCATTGCGCCTTTTACTAATGACGTGTTTGACGTAAATTTCATCAAATGATGCAATACTACTTGAGCTTACGCGATAAATACAATATAAAACTATTCACTGACTAATCAATAGTAATGTCATTTATTTTCAACTAGCTATTACCCGCGGCTTTGCCCGCGTGATTTTAGATTTACGATTTAGATATGGATACGGATGGAAAGTATTTATTTAATTTACATGATGTAAAAGGTAAAAATAATCTTCATACAGTGCTCAAGCCGATTAATTAATTTAAAATGATAAGGATTCATACCTTATTTGTATAAATAGCTTTTAAACTATCGCCCTATAATTGCCCATTTTTTTAAAGTATTAAATGGATATAGTGTGATACACCTAAGAGATAAAAGTATGTCACAGCGGACTTTTTTGTATACCTATTTAAGATACACAATTCCACCATACATTATTTTGTTATATCTCAAAGGGTTTAGGCAGCGTTTTCGTTGAAAACTCCCAGGCGGCCTATTTTTTTCCGACACATCCAACAATTATTGTTATATCTTAGCCGATGTATATAAAAACTTAAAAAAATTATATACGTAAACCTTCCTCTTGAATTATTTTCTTAATCTATTTAAAAATACCGCAAAAATTAAATTAATCTATTTAAAAAAACCGCATCAAAATCCGTTGTGTCAAAGATTTAAGCGTACAAAGGGATATAGGGACAGAAAAAGCGACTTTGTTTTATAATATATATCACTATATATTATCACGTGGGCCGTCGTGGCAATTGATATGCATGTAGATTACACAATAAACATGTATCGTAGGCGGAACCTGAATTTGTGACCCCTTGAAAAACTTTAAACGTTTGAAATACTAACGCCCGGTTTCCGAAAGGCTGATCAACGCAATAATAGTAATAAAATATAATAATATCTATCTATTGGACGCTTACTCCACGTCAATCTGGTCCCGTGCTAAGTTCTCGGAGAGACTTGTGTTACGTACGGTTACCAGACAAAGGAAATACATATTTTTTAATACTTTTTATATTAATACTTATATTTAAGATATTTGTTATATAATACACGTCCATGATCCAGGAACACAGAAACTTTTTTTGTTCCCTGGCGGGATAAGAACCCGCTACCTCCGGCTTGAGCGCCAACGCGCTAACCACTGAGCCACAGAGGTCGTCAAATAAACAAAGCAACTGCCAAATCTCTTGTTAAGTGGCAAATGAGTTGCTAGAAGCTGATCAGCCTGTCAGTTGACATAGCCACTACAATGAAAAGCTGGGAAAATTTGACCCTAGAATCGTATGTGAACCACAATTAACAGCCATGTTGACATACACTGACCAACGTTTCAGAAACCGGGCGTAACATTTAAAACGGATTATTTATCATGTAGGCCTTTGTTCAGCAGTGGACGTATAAATGCTGATAATGATGATGATGATTTATCATGTTTTTATCTTTATTTTGCGAATTATGATATTTCGACATTGTCAACGAATGTCTCCTGACATGTATGTATCCGGAGTCTGCATTTGTCTTCGAAACAGCATAGCTCTATTTGATTTTCGAACATGTAAACACCCAAATGAAATGGCTGATGATGACGATGATGATGATGATGAAACACCCAAATGCGTATTTCACCACAATTATATTCCCAGATATGACCGGTATACTAATGCTAACTAGATCTGAATGATGCTAGCGTAATATAAGACGCGATGCCATTATTAAAACTATATATGACTATTAGGTATTCTAGGAAGCCTGTGATGTTCCATATTAAATATACCTAATTTCTACCTTTATAATTCGCATCCTTGCTGGGGTTCGAACTCAGGACTTTCAGATTAGAAGTCCTACACGCTATCCTCTTCACAAGAACATCCTAAATACTACCTTTTTTTTTCTTTAACGCCGGGAAACGCACTGAGGCATCCTGCGATGGATGGATCTCCCCAGGATGTGGGACTCTACATTCATATGTGGGACAATCCTAAATTCTACCTACTGTGTTTTCCAATTAGCTTGAACTCACACGTAACTGGTTTAACCAGTGCATCGACGTAATATATTCTTTAACCTGTTGAATGTTTCATTTCGAGGTAGAGACAAATACCCAACAGTCGGACCTTTTTATTCTTCTTTGGCAGACTATTACAAGTCCGCGCTAGGAAACGTTTCTTCTTGTACAGTGTGAAGATACGGTTCCTATTCATTCATCGTTCGCGAACTACACAAGACTAGACCACACTGGTGTGTGTGGGGACTCGAATTGGGTCGCAGTAGCCCAATAAAATCACTGCGAGCGCCTTTAGCCGCTTCGTGAGTGACCCGTATCCGCTGACAACAAGATCACCTCAGCGACAGACTGGCCGACGCTATTAAGCAGTCCCTACGACATCGTGCCCAGCGGGGCCCGGGTTTTCAAAACTCAAACCTTAACTAAATATGTATTTATTTCGTACTAGCTGTTGCACGCAGCTTCGCCAGTATCAATCAACTTAATACTGGTCTCTAACTCTTTAAAAATTTAATATAGGCTATGGTTACCCATCTCGCCTGATTTCGAGGAGGAGACCCGTGCCCAGCAGTGGGACATATAAGGGTTGATACTTTACTTTTACTTTTTTTATGGTCACCGGGGATAGTGCAGCTTCCCAACAGTGAAAGAATTTTTCAAATCTGTCAAGTAGTTCTAGAGCCTATTCAATACAAACACACATTCAATTCTCTTTATAATATTAGTATAGAAAAATATTTGGCTTACGCATGTAGGACATTAGCGATCATTAGACATCTCTATACAAAAACAATTTAATTAGAAATCTGAACTTTGTCGTATGTTTCGTGTTGGTTGGTATACACGAGTTATCGACCAATTGATAAAAACTAGTACGCGCCGGTACGAGCGGCCAAGACGACCTTCCCACCGAATATTACCATTGTACTAGGAACAATTATGTTCCTGATTGTTCCAGAAAGATCCAAATACTTATTTTACAGGAAATCAAGTTAGAAGTCCCTTATAATTATATTTAATTATTACATTAAAGAAAAAGTGAGTGCTTAATTGTATTTGAGCTATAATACTGTAACACTTGATTATTTAATACCAAACTTGAAATGGGTTTTTCTAAATTCTTAGTGCACCCCAAACACGAGACCAACGTTCGCTCATCCGTGAAGGAATACATCTTGAGGAAACCTGCATGCCTGATGAGATTGAAAGTCTTTGAAGATATGTAAAGTTCACCAACCCGCATTGGGCCAGCGCATCGCAGAACTATGGCCCATTACCCTCCATGCCTGATTTCGCGGAGAAGACCCGTTCTCAGCAGTGGGACATAAAGGGTTCATACTTTACTTTTTTTACGCATACAAGACCTTTCATTTCTCCTTGATCTTTTATATTATTTTTGAGCTCTTTTAATTACAACAGGCATGTAGGGCTATTCTGTAAAAACCATTTCGATATCGAGTTCACCCGAGTGATAGAGCTCACTTAACGCTCACTTTGAAAGCGAACTTTATTGATATAGATTGAGAGTCGAGTTTTAAAGAATACAAATTCGTCAAAGTCGCCATATTACCGCGGATTCTAGAATAGCGATATTCGATTCGATAGGATCAGTTACTCAGACTGATCCTGACTAATTTCCATCTTTTCATCAAAGGGTAAGGTTGTTTAAAGATATTTGTAAATATTTACTTGCAAAAATTTGAATAGTCGATTGGCTCACTAAACTGAAATATATTTACATAATATGTATATCATATTTTTAGGACTCAGTGGCGCGCAGTAACGACGTCAAAATGGCGAAAGGCCAATGTCACATCTGTCACACTAGTACTAATTATAATAACAATATTTACTCTTTCGAATTAGGTACGTTGAGTACGAGACTATATTACTATAATTATTGTAAATGAATAAGAGAGGACGCACACTACAGCTTAGAAAAAAAAATATTTATGCAAAAGTAAAAAGATGGTTAATTTTGTTAGTTTTTTAGTTTCTTTCTTGCTGTAGCAATATTGCTGTAGCAATATTCCTGAAAAATTGATGAGAGTATAATTAATAGTTATTAGTACCTAATAAATAGTTAGTCTTATGCCCTAGTACTTAATAAATAGTTAGTCTTATGCCCGAATACTCAAACGCAACTGAAATTTGTGAGCTGCTTGCATTTTGATGACATGGACTTAAGGCGTGCTTAGTAGTTTGAGGAGCCCCCAAATATTTAAGTGGTGTTTGAGATTTCGGGCGTAAGTCAATAGTAAATCGTACAATTTTTATCATTATAGAAGGAACGCCAAGAGTTAGTGCCATGCTGTACTGACCATGGTGGTACCTCGCGCTCAAATGATACTGGCGCATGTTATCGCGTTCCTTCCGTTTTGTTAGCTTGCGATGGCCCATTTGGAGGGTAGGGAAAAAAAATGCAACGTATCTGCATATCTTTGTTGTTTGATAAACACAAGAAATTCTATACAATATTATATAGAACAACAAAATATATATCCACACTTAATTGTAATACGTTCATTTAAACGTCATTGTGTCGGAGGAGATTTCATCCCTCTGCTGGGACCTCTATAAAGGCCTAATACAAAATCTAGATATTGTTTGGGATATAAAGGTCCACAAATGTGCGCTCTTCGTAAGTATTAGAAAACAGTGTAACTAGAAGCCGAGCCACTGTCGCCCGTCTTCAGCCGCGGTCGAGCCTGAAGGTCGCAGATTCAATTACCAGTGTATTGTTACAAGATAAACAACTTTGTACTAATAATCGATGTCCGACTAATGGATTCGCCTACGGCGTAGTTGTTTATTGGGATTGACATCTTAATATCCATCATCATCATCATCTTATGATCATCGACCAGGTCATAGGTCTTTCAATGAACTCTAAGATGACCGAACATTCGCTCGCGTCCATTCTTCCGAACTATCTACCATGAAAAAGAAATTCATTATCATAACATTCTAAGTAAATATAAATCATACGATCTTTATAATGAAACAACCATGACGGATTTTATCGCGGTTTATTATCTACTTATATTCTACCGACCAATATCTTAGTCAGTATATTCAAGTGGTTAATGGCGGTTTGTTATATGAAGTACTCTATACCTCTTAATACCGCTTAATACTAATATCATAAACGCGAAAGTTTGTATTGATTATTGTAAGAGTAATTACACGCAAAAAACCACATAATGGATTTAATAAGACTACAATAAATTAGATTACATACAAATTACACACACATTAAATTAAACACAAATTATAACACTTATAATAACCATTAGACCAACAATCAGTATACTACCGTAGTAAATCCCTGGTAACTGGAGTCAGAAATTTAAAATAAGTTTTTTTTATCATCAAATGATAGATGCATATTTGAAAGATGCAGGTATGATAGACGCAGATTTGAAGGATGCAGGTATGACGGATGCAGATTTGAAGGATGCAAGTATGATGGATGCGGAGATGACGGATGTAGGTTTGTAGATGCATGTTTGAAAGATGCAGGTATGATAGATGTATGTTTAAAAGATACAGATATGAAAGGTGCAGGTATGATAGATGCATGTTTGAAATTGATGCAGGTATTATGAATGCAAGTATGATGGATGCAGGTTTGATAGATGCCGGGTTTGACAAATGTAAGTTTCTGAAACTTGTACACTGATGCAGGTTTCATGGAGGTATATATTCACTGAAATAATTTCACGAAGGCTAAATAAAATGGACGCTGACGCCATTCCGCATACAATACGTTTAATAGGTGCGATAAAAGCGTCGTAAAACGAACTACCAACAAAGTACCCGTGATTAGGTTAGAATGCATATACATATAGCTATACCGAGTGCGAATTCTTCTCAATAAGTATTGATTATAATCCAGAAGGTAATAAGAACAAGACACAAGAATCATGAAAAGGTAAGTACTTACCACCCCCTTCCAGAGACCTCATATTTAAAAGTCCTCTATTACCTTTTAATTAAGGTAGATTTAACTAAATAATAAATATTATGAATAGAAGCTGAGACCTTTTTTGTTACTTACGGCACTTATCATTAGAATAATTAAAAATATTTTATTTAAATGATGTAAAAATCGCGGTACCTAACTCAATAAATACTGAGATAATAAAATGGATGGATAAATATTACCGCTGGTTATGACAGTATGAATAGATGGATGGATTATTGTGTAATAAACCAAGATCTATGATTGCCAACTTTCTTTCTATGTAATTTAGAACATTTATATTAACTTGTTAACTATGTTCAAAATATAATATCTTTACTATAATTTCTAGCTGTTGCCCGCGGCTTCGCTCGCGTTAGCAAAAAATTAGTCCTTTTTTAATGTATCCTATACTACTTCTAGTATCTCCTAGAATATAATATGTACAAAGTTTCATGAAGATCAGTCACAAATATCTTTACTTTCACACACCTTTCACATTATAATACTAATTAATGAGGATTAACAACATACGAGTCCTGACTCCTAACTGAGTGAGGCAAAAAAAAAATCATGATACATACATGCCAACGATCATGAGTCATGACATGACGTCCTAGATCATAACTAGGGTTTTTTCGAGATGGAAAACCAATCATGATAGACTATTCCACCTGAGATATAAGTTAAGGGAAATATTATCATCATCATCGTCGTCATTATAGTCGAATGATCAGGCTACTTCACGCACCGACTAAGACTTTGAGCCTTCAGCCGCTATTAAAGGGACCCAGATCTACAGGCAACGGGAAACCCTCAGCGACAGACTGGTCCCGGCAAGACCAGATTCTCCACAATAGGGTGACTACCCGGCTACCACTTGGCAGTCCCCACGACGTCGTGTCTTCAGCGGGGCCCGGGTTCCCATCCCGAGCCCAACACAAGCACAGGGCTAAGACCATGCTGCTAAAATACAATTGTTTTTTTTTTTAATTTATTTCCGGTCCGATTACCCATAATGCAATTGCCTAGGTCCCTAGGAGCTTAAAACGGCACATAGTTTTATTGTTGAATAACATTTATTTATTATTGTCATGTTCAAATTGATAATATATTATTTTAGTAATCAGTAGCATTACCGATCACTATTAACAAACCCTCTTCATATAACAAATATGAGTTGACTAATCATAAATCATATCATTAAATACAAAGGATTTATTGGTTTTAATGGCGCTGATGATGATGAGTGTCACTAGGCATATTTGAGACATACTTGTTAATTCACTTATGCTATGAGCATGTGATATCGAGGTGATAATTGATAACAAAAGCAGGAATGTTTTGCGACAAAATGTACATACAGAAGGCACAAAAAAAATATAACAACTCCTAGTTATAAGGAGAGACCAATGACAAAAGTAATAATTTGTACTTTTAGGTTATTGTTCTCATTTTGATACAAATTATATACATACATATTTAAAAAATCCTTATTTAAATTCCGTCCATGTTCTTCAATATTCCAATGACTTACAATCATGATAAAATATTATAATCATACCATAAAACCATGTTTGGGATTTTTTTGAAAGGAAAAGCCAGTACCTATTTATGTTTTTTTCCAAGGAATACTTCATAGGTTGAAACAGAAATAAAATTATTTTTCCTCTTTGATAGTGTAAATGGTTTTTTTTTTACCGTATTCTTCTTATTTTCTCTTTTTGCAGCTATTTGCATAACAAATAAATATTATGGTTAGAATTTTAATATCAACTATCAAGTAAACACTTGTTAAATGCCATAACGGTTGACACATGAAACTTTCAGAAACTTAAAATCATAAATTCAATGTAGGTACATACAATAACATTATGTGACAATATTCACATATTTTCTCACTTTTACATGCCAATATTAGTTGTTTTTATTTCAATAAAAATAACCTAGGATATTTTTTAAACATTTCATCTCTTGTAATGTTTAAATGTAGTCAATTGCCTTACCAGGCAAATAACTTTTCAGTCAATAACTTTCCCTTATTCCAAATATAAAACCCCATGAGTGTATTTTTTCTTTCACACGAAACCTTTTCATCCCTAAAATGTTTAAAAACACGCACTAACATTCACATTGCGTGACCATAACAAGAATATCTGAAAAATTTTAATGGAAATTTCTAGAACTTACTAAATCTTCATAAATCGAACTTCGTACACAGATGCTAATCAGATCGATGGCATCGGAAAATTTTATTGTTTTTTCTGCGACACGCATCACAACGACGGAAATATCCCTCGATGGCTGAATTGGATTAGCTGTGCGTTAACATGTGGCAAACATACGAGGAACAAAAATGAATTTTTTTTTATAATCATGCTTTTTTTGTTTTATTAGCTGTCGTTAAAATATTTAAAGATCAGTTTTACGAGATCTTATGAGATTTTAACGGCAATTTTCTCACTAAGACCATCCAAGCCCACACTAAAGTTTTCAAGTTCAAATTTCACACGTGTTTTCATTCGACGTTACACGAAATCTTGGAAACGATAACTCGTGGTATAAACAAAAATACAGCTTTGTTACAACTTATTTATTACTTTAATACTTAACGTTATTATTAATAACATAAGTAACAGATTTATATGTACATATATTTTCTTATCTTCAAATAATATTGTTTTCTTATGTTTACGCGAATTTCACTCATTATAATAAAAAAACGGATTTTATAGCGGGACCATGGGACCATGTCAGACCATGTGGAGGTCATGGTCCACCCGTGACCATGGTTGCTGTAAAGTGTCCGAAACGTCGGGCTCATAAAAAACTAAATAAGCCCCGATAAAATCCGTAAAAGTTGTTTCATTATCTGCATATATTTTTTATCTTGGCGTTCATTGAGCCTATGTTCAGCAGTGGACGGATAAAGGCTAGTGATGATGATGATGATGATATATTTTTTATCATCATGTAGGTATTGATATCTATGTGTATATTTAAAACTGCGCCAAAAGAGATATTGTTTGTGTCAGGCTTTGTCGTGAAACTGTCTTTAGATGTGTACATTAGATACCCTTCGTGACATTCGTTAAGTATTCCACTAGCATTGTGGAAAGAAACAGAATGTGTAAAACGGAGCGTGGCACTTGTGATAGGGTAACAATCATCCATACTCGCAAACTTTGGCATTTATAATATTTATTGTACATTTTTTTACACGCTTTTTATTAGCTTCACGTGTATGCTAGGCCTCCTTTAACCTGTCGGGGGCACTGGGCAGTAGGGTAATAGAACCCCGACATAAATAACAATTTATACATTTTTAGGCTTTAATTTTTTTTTAACTTCCTGAAACGGTCACTAGATCATATTATGATATAAATAACGGTACCCCTGGATCGCGGGGCCCTGGGCAGTTGCCCAGCTTACCCAATAGATAAGACGAGCCTGCCTGTAATGTATGTTTGTAACCGACTCCTTTGAGCGCGATTTTGATCCACTTTTCGTTTTCCTTCAAACTTTGTAAATCTATCGAGGACCGATGGAAATACATTAATTCGATAAGATTATTACATTTTTCAACTTTTTGAACTATTATTAATATCTTCTACTGCGACTCATTAGATCCCTACCCTACTAGACATATCGTTCATTAGATTGGGCCTATCTAATGAACGATAAGACGTCCGATGCCTCACAGCATTCCAATTTCTACAATAGTACATATTAACCCTTTTAACTTTCTAATATTAAAAATATTACTTTCATAATGTATTTTTAATTTATTTAATAAAAATCTTAAAGTTTTCTTGCAAAGTTCATTGATCTTTATTGCCTTTATAGATTTATAAACTAATAAATTACTCAAGAATGAAGGATTAACAATGTCTACTAGATATAGAAGATAGTTCAAGATAGGATGTATGAAGATAAGAATCATAAACTCGTAAGTACGGTAAGTACTAGTGGTACTATTACGGCCTTTTATCTTGACGATATGATTATTGACTTTTTAAAAAGCGAAACAATTGTACTGCTGGGCCTTTCGCTGAGAGGGGGAGAGGACAGGATAGCTAAATTTTTTTTATTACTTTTTGTTTAATGGGTAGGTAGATTGTAGATACACAGTTTAATGGTAAGTGGTCTAATGTCTAGCATCCATTTTTTATCTTTAACGCCGGAAAATGCGCTTAGGCATCCCGCGGGGGATTGAGTCTCCCCAGGCAGGTATATGGGTCTCTCTGTGCCTGAAAGCTGGTAAGTGGACGCAGCTCTACCCACTAAGACCCGGTGAGTGCCACCAATGCCGCCCCGGATCTACAAGCAATAGGGCACCTCGACGGCTTGTCAGTCCCTCAGGAGATCGACGCCACCTCCACAGGGGGGTTGCCCCGCACCACAGAATAACCCTTCCCAACTTCGGGACAGTACAATAAGGCGAGGTTCAAATGTCTAGCATCCTGAATGTGGATGGATACTATGTTGGACTCACGCACAAAGGATTCTGTACAAAATTAGAAACTAACAAAAAAATGCTAGTTTTGTTAAAGTAAAATATTATCGCTATAAATGTTTTAACTAAAGCACGTTTAATCAAATTAAAAACGGATATCTATGACAAGTCCGTGTCTAGCAGTGCGAATAAAGGTCGCTAATGATGATGGTCGATAGTTCAAGCTTGCCTTATTCGTGGGATACAAAGAGGAAGCATACACGCGTTAACGCTAATTTATATAAGAAAAAATAATTTTAGAATAAAATCGTTAGCTGACACCACGATAATAGTTCAATAAATTTCATCTTTGAAGTGGGAATATAAAAGCACAAAAGGCATTTCATTTCCAGCCAATTTAATACATTCTGTTGAAACGACCTGAAAACTGAAAATTAAAATAAAAACAATCTTTATTTTAACCACGTCAGCAACATTTATTGACACAATAGTAATAAGATACTTTACAAGCTTAATTAACGTTTTATGTAATATTATGATAATAACTTTAATGATGTAAACAATTTAACGTATTCATTCAAATTAATCAGTATTAATTCTCTCTTTGTTTTCTCCGTAAACATAAAACAATTCAGAAAAGTTACATAATTTTTGATTACTCGACATTATTATCACTATTAAAACTAAAAAAAAATCAATATTTTTTTGTTTTTCAATTTCATTTCAGATATTTCGACATTGTCTACGTATTTCTTATGAACTATCTTGTGTGTATACAAAATATTGTGTATACTTTGGATAATTCCCAAACGAAATAAGAGAGTCTAGGAATAGAGTATATAGTTATAGTTATTATATAGTATAGTTATATAGTTGAATAGTAAAGCCTTCATAATATGTATGGAGTAGCAGGATAATACGACGATATTCACAGACTTTAATAACATTTTTTTCTAAGGAAGCTTTTTTCTAAAGATACTTTGATTAATATATCTCTAAACCCTTTTTGCGTTTCGCATAACACACAATTTATGTATAATAAATTATATATAATTAATAATATATTAACACATAACATATAATTTATACACACAGCACAAATGGAAAAATAGTTTACCCACGTACTTCATATTCCTGTGGGAGTGGGGAGTGTGATTTTGCTGCGCGACCGAACTGAAAAAAATGTGATAGTAAAACCGTAAGAAAAAGTGCGTGGAATAAAAGCGTTAAATGAGACGTGCGCAGGCGCGACAGTCGCATACACAAGCGAGTAGTGTATAATACCTTTCTTTTTAGACGAAGGAACTTCGTTCCTACCTGGTGTCCCACGACACCACATATCTTTTTTTTATTAGTAAAATATTTTTCAAAAGCAGTAAATCCAGGCAGTACTCCATCATCATCTTCATCATCATCATTAGCCTTTATCCATCCACTGCTGAACATAGGCCTCCCTCAATGAACGAAAAGACGACCAGTACCCCATACAACTTCAAAAACTTAACTCAGTATTTTAGTATAGACTAAAGATTTCTTAACATCGCATATTTTGTTCTAATGATTCAACATGATCAGAAAATATACTGATTAGTGATTACACAGATAAGATAAAATGATAGAATGATGTACATACCTATTTTTTTACCTCAACCGCAATAAAAAAAAATATCGAATATAATTTAATTTTAGAATAAATTTCGTTGACTGACGTCACGATAATAGTCCAATTTTCATCTTTGAAGTGAGAATGTTTAAGGCTTTTCATTTCCAGCCAATTTAATACGTTCTGTTGAAGCGACCTGAAAATTGAAATTGACGTCACAAGGGTTCGGTCGATGAGGTTAGTGAACTCTTGTATGGATAGCGAATATTATGCCATAAAAACTACCTAATACTTTACATGTTCGAAGTTTGAATGTATTTTTAATCTATGATTAACTTTTCATATGGTAATCTGATAATATGTTGTCATATTTTATTGGTTTTCCTTGTATTATAATTCGTAACGGAAGATTTTTAATGACAGAGTAGGTTACTTCTATTTTTATACCATTTTATGCTTAGACTGTTGATAAGAGTTCAGTAAAATTTACAAAGAGGTAGATTTAGAATGAGTGTGATGAACGAGTTTTTCTTGTACTATCTTTTTGAGGATATTTATGTAAATAAGGAAATATGTGATATAACATAATCATTATCATCAGTTTCCGCTCTACAATGACCAACGTATACTACAATATATAACAATATAATATACTACAAAAATATATCATTACCAGTACATCCGCCACCGGCATACGATTGAAAATGCGGTAAAGGCGGCGGTCTAATTGACTACAAGCCCATGAAGAAAAAAAACCTGTGAAATGACCCAACGTGAAGGCTGGCTTAGAAGGCTGGTACTATATCAGAAAATAGCTCTAAACACTATGCCGTCATTTTTGAGCAGTACAGGAGAGTACGGGAGTAAATGGAATTTTCCAAAAATAGGTGAGGAATTATGACCAATTGATCATGTACGGCTTCTTTCTAAGTCTATAGATGATTAAAAATAAATGTCGAAAAACCTATTGCCGTACTAAAATGGTGGCTCCGGAAGTCAGTGCAAACTTTTAATTTGTCGATATTTGTATAGACTACATTTCTATATTCATTATTATTAGTAAATATTGTATAGTGACCATAGTTGCTGTAAAGTATCCGAAACGTCGGAAATAATATAACTACTAAATAAAGCGCGGTAAAGTCCGTAAAAGTTGTTTCATTATAATGAGTGAAATTCGCGTAAACATAATAAACCATAATACTATTATTAAGATTTATAAGAAACTTGCTCTTCTTAAACAATTCTTATTTATAACTTGCAGACGTAAATACACATTTCCAAAAAAATTTGGACATTTACTATAGTTACTGTTTATATTAATGTCCATTAAATACTTCAGCTGTTATTTTTAAACAGTTTGCATGTTTTCGATAAGCGAAGAACATTAACTACATTTATATTTATATAATTTATTAGTTTAAACAAAAAAAAAAAACACGGCAAACCAACAAGTAATCTCGTAACCTTACTACATATTTTTATATTATAAACTCTACAACAAAAAATTACTAACACTAAGCAGAGATCGAAAAAAAATTGCGAATAGTTTTTTCAGGCCGAATGTACCAAAAAAAAAATTACTTAGGTAGCTAAATAATTCCTAAAGTAGCATTGTTTGTTCATAGCTTTATTGATATGCGGAATAAAACAAAATAGTTTCTAATACAATAGCGTCAAAAAATTTACGGTCTCACCAATATTTCCATGGAAAGTTTCCGTCAAATGTTTCTTGCAGTTCAAATATGGAATGTTGTTATTGTACTAAACGGGTTCTTTAATAACTAGGTCCATTCAAATTGTCTCAATGGTCTCACGTGATACAAGGGTGATCGGATTGAGCTTCGAGAAATTTCTGGCGCTTTCAACTCGACGTATTGTGTTGCTCATCAATGATATGCTATTGTTTGCATTGCAAGAGTATATCATACCTTAAGTGAATATTAGCATTTAATATATTAGAATCTATACTAGATTTTAGATATGAGTTGATTGCATAATATGGTTTACACAAATTACTTGATTTTATGAATCCCGTGCTGCACCGTGCGTGCAAAATATCCAAAGATCCACTACAACTAGATTTTTACAGCATTTCTGCCTTATATGATTAATAAATGGAACCAGCTACCACCAATATGACTTATACTTATTACGGATGTTAAAAAATAAGCGTAATCCTATTTGAAAGGCCAGCATCGCTCCTTCTAAGGTTGTCGTGTAGTGGATGTGAACTGATATCGCTATCACTTGCCACCTGCAGGTAAACCGACTATGACGACGAAACTTTTCTATAAAAAAAAAAGCAAGACGGTTCCTCACGTAAATAGGCGCTCATTATTTGAGCCACTTTAGAAACAAAAGAAAATAAAAATATTAGATTGCATGCAGCTTTAGCAGCTTCTTTCTCTTAATATATTATTTAAAGAACCAAATCGTTATAATAATTATACATACATGGAGTAAAATATTCGTTTATAGAATAATACTTATATAAAACTTACGCATTTAAATACAGAAAAACGCTTTTTATTTTAGGAAACCTCGTAAAAAAGTCTTTCAGTAATAGTTTCGATAATAAAGTAAAATTAGAACTACGTAGTAAACCTGAATTGAGTTAAATGTGAAATGTCAGCGAAATACCAGGAGATACTAATTGAGTTTGGATCAAAGAGTCAAAGGAAAAGAAAGGTCACGTTTCAAGAGAAATTAACTTATAATACAGGTTATAGGTTTGTTGCGTAATCTCATTAATTTTTAAGCGCCCCTCTGCAAAAACAACGTGGTAATTTTGAAGTGAGCGTGTATGTCTGCGCCCTGCGGCATTGTAGCTCGTGAATGGATGAATTGATTTTGATTCTGTTTTTTTTTATTTGAAACGTGAAATAATTGCGTGTGTTCTATGTTTGATGAAAATCTGTCTAAAAAGGCCTCCACTTGCCACAGAATAGTAAATTACTATACACTCTGACAATTTCAAATCCAACATGGCCGCCACCACAAAATGACGATGTCGATGCTGATGATGCTGATATAATGTTATGTTTTTTACGGATAGTATGTCAACAGTCAACGTTACTATTTACTGTTTAACCCATTTTTAGATGAGCCATCTGCTCATCTACTTTTCCGATGTAGCTTTAAGGCCTTAAGGCCAACAGCATAGATCCTTTCGAAAAAAAAAACCCATGCTTACTTGAAACACCTTTGCTGTGTTTCGGAAAGAAGGGCTAGAAATACATTGTAAACGGCACCAAAATTTACCATCTTGATCATCATGATGATCATCATGATTTCCGTGGGTTAGCCCCAGGTGATTTTGCTCATGTTCTTACCATCAGTGAGCTCTTTCGACCATTTGCTTATCAACGCGCCCCGTGGTTTCACCCGCGTATTTCCGCGGGAGTACGAAAATAAATTATAGTCTGTGTTATTCTGATGTGTAAATTATGTAACTTTTTCAAAGTTTCACCAAAATCAGTTTTTGCGTGAAGTAGTAACAAACAAACATCCATACAAAATATAGTGTTTATAATATGAGTCAGACTTTCGCCGTGGTACATTGCAACTAGAATTCTTCTGGCTGCTATCTTTTCTTGACTTTTTTTTAGTCATTACAATCTTACTGTATTTCGCTTCAATTAGGGAGGGAAACTAGAAATTTTTATAGGATCTCCTGAATTCTTCTAATTTAATTCGCTGCCGGTCCCGAGGCAGTTTCACCGCTTCCCTGATTTCGCAGCAGCAGGCCAGTTGGATTACTGCCGTATATCCTACCTATACAGGAGTTGAAGCGGAATGGAACACCTGGCCCGAAAAAAAATGACATACAAAATACATATTTCATTAAAACAAACTATTGCTTTCGCAACAGTCTACGTATGAAATCATTTTTAAGATAATGGGAGTACAAAGTCATTAATCACAATTCACTGAGTCATGAGTTACGTTACGTGAAAGATAACGAAGTGTATGTAAGGTGCCTAAATAGCTTAAAAGTGTATTTGTAAATCTGAATTATAAAGACCTCATTTTGGAATTTTAGCATGTAATTTATGTCATCATCATCATTTCCTAGCCTTTTCCCAACTATATTTTGGTGTCGGCTTCCAGTCTAACCAGATCCAACTGAATACCAGTATTTTATATATGTAGAGACCGCTTATCTCACCTCCACAACCCAGTAATTGGGTGATACGGTGTCCCGTGCTATGACTGGTTTTCAGATTCTCGGGGACCTGACGACCCGTAAAGTTATTTATGGAAATGCATAGATTTGAGAGCATAAAAAAATGTTAATTTTTATAATATTTAGGCTGCGTTTCCACCGGAGATGTGCTAAGCTGCGTTGCGAGAAATGTGCTTTACAAGAACCAATAGAGACGTTGCGCCGAACGTGGTCAGGCAAATGAAGCGTTTCTATTGGTTCTTGAAAACACATTGCTCGCAACGCATCTTAACTCAGCTCCGGTGGAAACGCAGCCTTATGGGTGGACTATTTTGTTAAAAACACATTTTCAAGGAATAGACCCGAATGTGAATATTAATAAATCGCGGTAAAAGCCGTAAAAATGTTCTGTTAATATTTCTTAAAAAACAATGGCTAACTCTTACAATACCAAATGACATAATCCACTGTACTCGTTATGTGACAATGTTCTAGAGAACAATAGAAAAGAAAAGACTTCAGACTTTTCTATAGAGTAGAAATTCAATAACAGAGTGTAAACACATACTGGAGATTTATTGTTATTTATATAAATCCCATATTAAGCTTCAGCCTTCCTCTGTTGTTTCTTCGATGTTCTATCTCTGTCGGTGTGGCAGATGACCTCGAAATATCCTTGGAATGTAGGCCACACGGTGAAGGACGGTCGGTGCTCCATAACCCATAAGTATTATCATCTATAATGTGTATTCTGATACAGTTACCTTGAACTCTTCATCTGAGACGGTAGCATGATCATGCAACGGTTACAAGTTATCTTTAGGTGAGCCATCTGTTGACCTAATAGACCGATTGAGATTAAAGGTCAAAAGTCGAAAAGTATAATAGCCTTTTCGAAAAAAGTCACGAATTCTAATCCTGCCAAATCGAGATCATTTGTATGATTGATATAGATGTTTGCGCCGGGTCATTAGCCTGTATACTGCTCCTACTTCCTGGCACTTACTCGTAATGCTGCCAGAGCCGTAAATAACCTTTTTTGCGCCATGTGCGAGCTTCTATAACTGCGCCCTTAGCAAACCGAAAAAAAATAGTCCTGCCTGCTCTGGCCATTCTTGCGCCCCCCAGAGTCTACGCCCTGTGCCTGGGCACCGGTAGCACCGCCCTATTTACGGCTCCGGATGCTGTCGTACTGCTGCTATAAAATGTTTTATAATAATTACAAAATGTAATCGTTTGAAAACATTATTAAACTATTTTGTTACAACCACTTCCGGTAATGAAATGACTATAACAACACATTTTAAGATTACAAATTTCACGAAATAAAAAAAGGTTCCACGTGAAAAATCAATAAATAGTGATTATTTACGGAAGTAGGACAAGGCCTTTAATAAGTAGTTTCAATAATCTGAAAATCTATTATTTATGATTACAAGGTTAATAGTAGGTACAATAGTATTTAAGCTATCATATCAGAATGGGTTTGTTCATTTGTGCTAGTAAATAAAAAAAATGTAAAATGTAGAGCAAAAGGTAAGTCCAAACTTTTTGCATCTACATTTTACATTTTTTTTTTTTTGGTAATAAAATTTGATTTTAATAAATGTAGTTTAGAATGTATCTTAAGGAGAATATATAATTTTAAACTCGGGTAATAGGTTTCAGGCGAGCTCTGATGCAAGTGAACCTAGAACTAGCTCAGGCTGCAAGCATAAAGCAGCATTAGAAGAATGAGGCAGCTCATTCTCGTTTCTTGATAGATCGAGGGACGACCTTAGACGTGAGATGTTAGACGTACGACACACCGGTGTCAGTAATAACATTGCCTGTCTTACCCTTTAGAAATACAGCAAAGCTGTTTCAAGGTATTAACTAACAAGATGGTGGTACCGTACACGGAAAATAAAAAATAAGAAATTATCAAAACGTCTTATTTATCTTTACTTGGCGAAATTAGAACTTGCGTCTGTGTAAATTGGAAACAGTGACAACTTTTCCAGTGACCAGTGACAGTGAGTGAGTGTCATTTCCAGCTAATCGTTTCTGCATTTTTAGTACATACTTACAAAATTTTATCAGAATAAAAAATAATAAAAATTAATATTGCACTACAAAGGCGAAAATAGTATATCAATAAAAGAATTAAGTATATTATTATTGCAATAAATATGTAATAGTAAAATTTATGCGTGCTATTGTTTATCGAATGATAAAATGATTGATAAAATGCATTCCAATTTTAAAAGTAGTCCCTCATAAACATGGACTTTGTTACTATTTCCATGCTCATAAATTACTTGTTTTTTTGCAGAAAATAATTAATGGCCTTGATTATGTGATATTATTTTTTCGTAATAAAAATTCTAAGCAATTAAAAAACAATTTTAAATTTATTAAATTTAGTACATTTTATTAGATAGATTTTTTGTTTTATTAAAAGACTATTATTTCTGTATATTGGAGATAGATATTCTCAAGACCACTATGATCACCAACCCGACTCTCTAAATAGCTCTAGATACTAATATAAGTCTATATTTTATAAAGTCTAATTAGAAACTCTACTAGTAGCGAGACAAAATACGGTTAGTAATGCTATTTCATCAACACATTTGTCTACGTCTGTTTATTGATTAAGGTAAGCGTCCACATGACCGCATCGTGAGCATCGCATCAAACATATCGTAATATTGTTCGTATGGAAAGTCGTACTGCATTCGTGTCCACTTATCTGCACCTGCTTTATCCGACGGTGGTGAGGCAGAGACCCACACAGGAACAAATCCGACGCCATGAAGCCGTGGAAGTCACTCCACGGCTGGCGGGGGGCAACCCCCGTCTTACTATATCACAGGATGAAGCCAACCGGCTCACCCCTACCGATGAAGCATTAGGGCCATTAGCATAGCTCTATCCGAAAAAAATATATCTGCACCTGAAAGATCGCACTCAAGTACCATTTTGTATAGAAAGAATACTACGACCGTTGGAAGCGATGTCTGCGTAGAGTTTTTTTCAAAATGGCCTATGCTGTTGGCCTAAAGACCTTTATGCTTAATCGGTATAGTAGCTGAGCGGATGGCTTAACTAGAAAGGTTTAGGGGGAGGTCATCAACCTCACGGTCTTCAGGCATCGGTATGGAACTCTGCGTAGCGTACGACATGTGGACGCTTACCTTTACATCATGACATGTATATGTACGTACAAATGAAGTTCCTATGTTTGTTTACGTCTACGGCAAATTGGATCTAGATGAAGTTTACTCTCTGGTATTTGGCTGCGGTCCCACAGCGACGTGCCTACGCAAGCGATACACATGTTTTACAATGTGATACACTATTTTTAGCGTTTCATTATTTTACGGTCAGAAAAATCATAACAGTGTAGGTTATTAAACAAATATCATCATCAGCCTCTATTCATCTACTGCTGAACATAGGCCTCCCTTAATGGACACCAAGACGACCGATCCCTTGCCACTCGCATCCAACACGGACCGGCCACTGCACTTGGTTAATCACCGATTAATACTTCGTCGTCCTAAACGCGGCCACCACTCATGATTTCATGAACTTTATTGGCCATAGGCCATCCGTTCTTCTGAGTGTGTGACCAGCCCAGTGCCACTTCAACGTGCTAACTCTTCGCGTGATATCTGTAACTTTAGTTCTCTGGCGTAGGTCTTCGCTTAGGATCCTATCTCCCTAAGAAACACCCAGTATACTGGGTTCACGCTTTATGGTAGCACGCTCCATAGAAAGTTTAGCTACTTCATACTTTCGAACTAGTCGTAAATTAAGAGCCCAGAGGAGGGAGAACGCATTGGTAGAAGACTTTCGTCTTCAAACTTTGCTATATAGACGACGTGAGGATATGGCTAAGTTTCCTGAAAAATATATGACATAATATTATTTTTATTTCTCAATCATGAGTGCTTCGTCGATTGTTCAGTCTGTATAATCTGTGTATAGAAGAAGGTTCTTACACATATGTGTACATACTACATTCATTGCAGCATGAGCATCGCTAGTCGCTAATACGTCTATCTGTCGGGCATGCAAAATAGCTTCTATATAGTGCTATTCATTGGACTACCTGTAATGGGTTGGCAAAGTTCTTATAGATTCATATATCTCAGGCATACAGGTTTGCTCACGTTGTTTTCGCCGTAGATATTCATGCACTTACATAAAGATTACGGTTTTCCCAGAACATTGATTATCACAAAAAGTTCATATTATAAGAGGTTCCATTTCTCAAAGTGACAAAACGGAATCCCTGTCTGTCTAAAGCCTATTGCAATAAAAGTTTATAGCCCATTCATTTTAGGTTTTATCTGCGGAATAATTCCTAGTGATCTGGATTTTTGTACACGCTATATAGTTATAAAGGTCAAAAGCTCAGGAAAATCAGTTTTTCGCAAATTGCTCAGAGGTCAATGCGGTCATTATAAAAATTGTATCTAGTAAATTTGTCTACAAAAAATGTCTCTTGTAGTTTTCTGTAACATCAACTAAACCCTCGCCGCGCGAGCCATCATTGTCTTGATTTTTTTAAAATAGATACTAAATATAATATTTACAAAGTATTATAGTTTTCTTACGTGTTTATTTACACCATGCTAAAGGAAATACGTCAGTCGACTTTACATTAATAGTTTACAGAGTTGCTTTGAATCGATAGTCTATTAGCAATTCAATAGGCAAAAACGTAGATACTAGACTGCCACGGATTGAATTATTTATTATTGAGGTTTTCATTGCATATTGAAACCGCAAGATGTCATTGTCATAGACCTAGTGAGTTCTCTACGGGAATCCCAACATTCATCGTATTTTTCAATTAAGGCGTATTAAGAATTGAATCAATAATATATGGAAAAAACACATGTTTATTACATATAGGTTGTGTCTATTCGGCTAGGCCTTTTAATTTACGACTGGTGCGAAAGTGTGCCGTAGTTAAACTTGCTATGGAGCGTGCTATGCTGGGTGTTTCTTTGGGAACTAGGATCAGAAACGAAGATATCTAGGCTATCCAGCATATGTCCGTCCATTATAAATTCAGCCGCTAAAGTTTTAGAACACATTTCCTAAGCTCTTTTAATGTGATAAAACTATTAATTTAACCTTTTATGTAACAGTAAATGAACAAATAATTCACAAAGTTCTTATTTACCTCCGCCTCCCTCCTCCAGAGAAGACCTCCGCCAGAGAACTAAAGTTGCCGATATCACGCGAAGAATTAGCACGTTGAAGTGGCAATGGGCTGGCCACACACTCAGAAGAAAGCATGGCCGATGGGCCAATAAGGAGTGGAGGCCACCTTTATGTAGACGAAGTGTTGGTCGGCCATTAACCAGGTGGAAAGACGATCTCCGTACAGTGGCCGATCCGTGTAGGATGCGAGTGACAAGAGATCGGTCTTCTTGGCGTTCATTGAGGGAGGCCTAGCAATGGACGGTAATATTTTGCTGCTGCTGATGATGATGATACTTTAATTCTGTCTAAAAACATTTATAAGATTGCTAATGAACTTAGTGAAAGATGATTGATCATTATGGTATTCAGATATGTCATATCCTTTGTTTGACAGTTGCTCAATGACGGTTGCATCACCATCATACATTTACATTTAAAAAATGTATGCAGTTACTAATAATATATGTTATTCATTCATTTCTAGGAATATAATCTTACTACAGATAAGCAAGTTTTTATAAAAGATTACGTGTTTTGATAAATTATTAGAGTGTTGTTCATGGTTTAGTTACATTGAACGACTACGTTACATGTTATCTTCTACATTCCTCTGCTGAGGAAACACAGGAAATCTCCTCTTCGAAATCAGGAGGGCTTACCAACTTCAGACACCCTCAAATAATTTTAATCTCATCAGAGATGCAGGTTTCTTAAGATTTTTTTTTTGCGCTAGCAGGCTTCTAATATTAACCAGGTGCACATGAAAATTAACGTAATTCTTTTTAAGTCATTCATTTTCAAATGTTTTGGTGGGTGCTAGGAATAACGGCTTTTGTAGTTGGACCGAAATTTAATATCTGAAAAAGGCATACAAGATTATGAAATGGATAGGTAGAGGAAAAAGATGGTCAATATTAAAAATACACATGATAATGATGATGAAATATTAACAAAACGGGATAACATGTAATACGAGTATATCTATCTAAAAAAAGCATATTATATACGGTCTTAGAGCAACGCGGCCTTCCTTAAGGAGGACCGCGTTGCTCTAAGTATACGGTCGAATTGAAAAACGCCTCCTTCTTTGAAGTCAGTTAAAAAGTAATGGACATTTAAAACAATTACAATACAGAACGATAGTGTTTTTACAAGCGCTCTTTAAAAAATAATTATTACTTTAAAAAAACTAAGCAATACACTTTTGCAAATAGAAAAATGTAATAATCTTATCAAATTAGTGTATTGACATCGGTCCTCGATAGATCCCTAAAATTTGAATGAAATCTGGCCGTTTAAAGTGGGTCAAAATCTTGCTCAAAGGATCGGTTACAAACATATAAACAAACATACATACAGGTGGAGCGAATAAAAATCGTGTATTAAAGCATACTAGACCGATTCACACAAGTCGCCAGTAAAGACAGGTGCAGTTTTCCTGAAAGCTGGAAATGATTCGGCCGCTGATAAACATTAGTATTTATATTATAAATACATATATTTGTGGTAAGCTATGGGTTTGAAACGCTGAAGATATAAATAAACCGCAGAACCCTATGTATGAGGCGTTACATATACCTTCCTATTTTCGACCAATCTAAAATTTTCTCACGTGCATACTAGCAATTTAATGAGTCAACCATAACCTCCTACTGCATGGTATATATAGATTTTGGATTAAATTATTAGCCCTAGAAATAGGCAATGTATATAATTCTAGGAAATCCCTGCAATTGAAGCAGATGTGGTAGCTCACTCTACAGTCTAATTATGTCTTAGTAATTCGGGTTTATCTTAAGATATATTTTATGATATCGATAATCGTATAGAAGGATATAACGTTGATTTTCCCGGGTTTTGGTCGAATCGCGTCAAATTTGAATTTTAATGAATGAAATAAAACAAACAACAAGTTATATATAGCATCAAAAAGTGCTATTATGCAAAACACGCAATGCACAATATCATCAGTTGAATTGTGCGTTGATTATAATTTATAATATCTTACCAATAATTTATATCCTTCTACTTAGTCATGTGATTGTTTAAACTTTTTGTCAATGACTTACGCTGTAGTTTTATACAGTAGATATTTATAGAGAGACCTTGTTCCACTGAAACGAACTCGTGTAGGAAGATCCTTCCATTTTAAAACATTTATCATTATTATAGTTTTCTCGACTTTTATTAGCAAACGAGCTTACGTGATCTTATTTATATTACTATAACTGTATATTAACTATGGAGAATGTGACCAAGAAATAAAACGGCGATGTCTTATAACTGATGAATATTTAGATAGACAGATAATAACTAAAAACAAAAGTTGGACTTATGAAATAATTTGTCTTACCAATATTAATTCTCTATCGCCGGAAAATTGACAGCTTAAAAAGGTGTTGTTGGAGACGGCTACTGAAGATACCTTGGATGGCATTTTGTAAAAATTCCATTCTAAAAGATCTTCGGATCAAAGATAGTTTTTCCTGTATTGTACAGTTCTAATACTGAAGTTCTTTGGACATATCTCCAGAAACACCAAGTTTATGGAGAGACTCATCGTTCAGGGCCCAGTAGAAGGAATGAGATCTCGTGGCTGGACGCTGATACGATGGACAGACGTCATCAGGAAAGCGACCGATAGCTCCATGTATACGTAAGTGATCTCGCAATTGTAATCGAGAGAAGTGGAATCGCTTGGCCAGAGCAGAGACAATCAGGCAGGGAAGACGAAGACAAAGACCCTCCATGTAGTGACTCCATCAATAAAACCACAATCGCTCTGACAAGAGTGTACGACTATGAAGAACTATTCATATTTTTTTTCATTTACTTATTTATTTATTTATTTGTTATGAGATTTCAGCTACCCAAAAAGTCTTCACACGAATGTACTGTATACATTATAAAACTTACTGCGTTCAGCCAGTACATAATATAAATTTTGTGTCTATGCCAATCTTTATAAATTATCTTTACATGCCTATTTTTATAAATATATTATTGTTTATGGTTTAATGACAATCAATTTAGCGCCATTGTAAGAGCCAAATACCAATTATTTGGCATGTTGACATAATACTCTCCTCGATATGCGACGTACGATAAAATATTATTTCGATGAGTACAAAGCTATTTAAAGAATGAAGTCCAAAGTAGACAGAAGATTACGAAGAAATTCAGGCTGGTGAATAGTGATATGGGGGCCAAGTTCAGGAATATGGGGTGTAGGACTCTGTTTATCATAGAAACGGACTTCCATATCGTCATAAAGTGAGCGATGATGACAAAGTATATATTTTTACAGGAAACTTACAGACAAACAATTTTAGACCTTAAATACATAATAAAAATAAGGCCAATTACAAGTTTTCACAAAAAACATTCTCTGTATACGGATAATATTGGTTTATAAAACAGATTGTTGTGCAGTCTGTCTGTCTGTATTGAAAATTTATTATATGTATTACAATTCTAAGTTTACCTATACAACTTTTTAAAATTGAAAATTTTCTCTGGTGCTCAAAATAAACTTCTTTAAATAAACATCTTCAAATATAAATGCGAAGGATTTTATAAATAAACATATTTTTCAGGACACTAAAGTTTGACTCGATTCTGTTTCTCATGGTTATTATTAGATTGGAGTTATTTTCGCTATATGAATTAATTCAGAATAGAAACTGTGTGTATTTAAAAATATGCGGTCGTTTATTATTAGGATAAAAACTTTTAATAATAGATAATAAACAAAGTATTAAATAAATTTATTCTTTTTTTGTTTAGAGTTTTATCCTCGAAATGAAATACATCACTGTCCCATACGTCATACAAAACAGAAAACACATTTTTTTATTTTTCCGCCTTATAAATTTTCGATTCGATCGTAAGCTCTAGCTTAAAAGAGCTGAAAAAGCCAGAACGTGGCGTAAGACATTTAAGTAGATATTTAGAATTATCTGTTGACCTTTTTTTTTTTTGATTTTTTTGTGATGTATACGCGAATCACGTATTATTATAAAACAATTTTTACGCATTTTAACGCGATATTTATAGTAGATAGATTTTAGTAGGAAGTTTTTTACTATGCCCAACGTTTCGTATACTTTACACCACTACTACTTTTCGTATACTTTTTTTACGCGAGGACTAAGTTATGTTGTAAAAGGCTTATTAAGCCGTGATAAAATCCTTAAAAGTAGTCTCAATATAACAAACAAACGCATTGATTAATACCAATATTATCTAGTCCCCTCTGTATCATGAGTACCGACGTCAATTATTATGGCACGATGAAAAAAACCTCTGTTTATTGTGTCAATTTAACCCGATTGACGCAAGTCGAATCGTTTTACGATTGGCACCGACGCAAAGGGCGACAAATTGATGTCTGTCAACGTAAGCTATGATTTAGAGAGATTTTTATGTTACTTACATAGGCGATGGTAGACGAACCACATGATGGTAAATGGTTGAATTCACCCAGGGCCGGATTTAAACTAATCCGCCCTGGGCATCGAAAAAAAAGCCGCCCAGGGGTGTAGTTATGTAGGACTCTCTGAAAGGGATGGTAAGGTGGACAGCCCTGATCAAGACTGGTTTTTCTACTTTCCAAATTTTGCCGCCCTTCAAAATTTGCCGCCTTGGGCACTAGCCCCCACTGCCACTATTGTAAATCCACCGCTGGATTCACCCATCGACTAGTGAAGATGAAACTAACACAGACAAAAGCTGCCTTTACAGAAAAGGAACATTTTCAACATGTAAGAAAAAATCATTACAAACGTATAATTCCTATCAATACAAGAGTGACTTTATTCGAATCAACATCTTCAGCCAACGACAAGTGCACTGCTGGATATAGACCTCTCCCAAGACACGCCACTTTTCTCGATCTTGAGCTTCGAGAATCCAGTTGCTTCTTTTCTTCGAGAATGCCAGCCACCTTGCGCAGATCGTCCTTATCACTTCTCTCATCTATCTTATCACGTCTTTTACAAACCTTGTCCTTTTTTTCTCTTAAGGCCAGTATATCCCAAAGCGCCTGTTTTTGTTTAAGTCGTAAACATAGTAATGTTGGTTTTTTTGATCCGTTAAAAATATATGTTGTAGTTTAGTATACATTCTTTTTTATTAACCTATTCAAAACACGATCATTGTAACTTGCCTCGATAAAAAAAATCACAAACACAAGATGTTTTTGATTATTTTTCTAGTTGTAATTGAAGAATGTGAGATTTTAAGTTACAAAATTTATATGAAAGAATAGGTAATAACATTTAGAATTTTATTCTGATCTTAGTTTTTTAAATAAATGTTTTTATTTTTCTTAATATCAAATAATGTGAAAAGCTGGACGGCCGCGCTGGGGGCTACCCAGCGCGGCCTCAATTTAGTTGCCTGAATGCCCCGAATCTACAAGCAATAGGGCACGTCGACGGCTAGTCAGTCCCTCTGGGGACCGACATGACACCACCTCCACAGAGGGGTTGCCCCGCACCACAGAACAACAAACGTCGGGACAATACAATGAGGCGAGGTTCCCGTCCTCGCACCTTGCCCCCTGCTCTTTTGCCCCCTCTTCTTATAAGAGGGGTACAAAGATCCCCCTCGGCTCAATTCGCTACGCCTAAGGTTTTGGGGTCACCCTGGGCCACTGAGCCCCACCGCCACGACAAGGCTTGAACCGTGGTGGGGTACAAACTACAAACCTCTTCCTGACGATAACTAACACAACAAAAAAATATCTAATGGGTTGGCAGTTGTTCTGAAGTTTTGCGCGTACAAACATTTTTATTTATATAGATCAGAAATAGTAAAGATGCATTCCTAATAAAGGCATCAACAATAAGTGCAGATTTATTACCCGTATGCCGAAGTCTAAAACTGTATTTGATAATATTCCAAGAGCGATTGAAACATTGGCACCACTGAAGGTCAGCTATCACGGTACGAGTGCATGCTGCTTATCACGCGATATGATTTGATGGTCCTATTACAGTATTCGAGCGGTTTGTATGTAACATACAATATTGTATTATTGTATTTACCTTGTATGTATTTAGCGCCTATAGGGATCTATATCGTCTGTCCCTATCTTATCTTCTTTAAATAACAATATCTGGGTGACCAATTATTAAAAACACGAATAAAACGACATATTCTAGATCATCTCATAGGCTAGATCGATTTATCGCCACCGAAACCCCGGGTATACTAAACATGAAAATCGTTGGAGCCGTTTCCGAAATTTCGATTATGTGTTTACATACAAGAATTTTTCGTTTAGAAAAGATAAGATAATGTTAATTGTATTGTAGTAAGTTAAGTGTTAAGACGACTAAGGATTCGGCCTAAGGCAAAGACATAATATGGCCTTTATTATAATAGACAACAGTAATCATAAGAGTTTTTACAATATAAGAATCCAAGCAGTGGGATACGATGACGCTATTTTATTTAGATGTTCCATTTATTAGTTTACCTAAGTATAGCATTGATTACTTAACATCACGTGCTCCGTTTGCCTACCTCGAAACATGTGATGAGAAATACGGGTAGCCAATTTTCATGAAACATATCTGAAGACCATAACAGCCATTGTTACATTAGCTGTGTATTTTTGTAAAAGGCCGGATTAATGTACTAAATATTTACCATCAGTTACCAATAGGTTTTTCAATAAATAAAATAATTATACAGGTATTTACCACTGTTGACATGATGTCCGCCAAAAAATTGGGAGAATCCACAGAGCGCACAAAATAGAAAGTAACACCGGGGTCAGTGAACTCGATGGTACGGATACAGAACGTATTACGAAGATCTATTTGACGATGTAATGAGCAAATTGCGATTCAGATTGAAGGTCGAAATAACATTTGTTAGAGATATATTTAGATACGGAGATGCAAACGGGAATGCGTGCAGATAGATGCGCTGGTGCCTTGGTCTGGTCGATACAACTTTTATATATTTTTTTTCAAGAAACAGCTTTACTATTTTTCAAAAAGAATGGCAGAACAGGCAGTGTTGTCTTAGGATGACATGTATCCCCCAGCACGGTTCAGGCCTTGTCGTGGCGGTGGGGCTCAGTAGCCCCAACACCTTGGGCGAAGCGAATTGAGCCGAGGGCACTCTTTGTACCCCTCTTATAAGAAGAGGGTGCAAGGGGCGAGGACGGGAACTTTGCCTCATTGTACTGTCCCGACGATGTGTGAGGTTGTTCTGTGGTGCGGGGCAACCTCTTTGTGGAGGTGACGTCGGTCCCCAGAGAGAATGACTAGTCGTCGAGGTGCCCTGTTGCTTGTAGATCCGAGGCACCTCACCAAAGGCGGCATTGGTGGCACTCACCGGGTTTTAGCTTTCGGGCGCAGCGAGTCCCACATACCCGCCTGGGAAGACCCACTCTCCCGCAGGATGCCTAAAATTGCCTGGGCCATTTTCAGCTTTTTTTAACTTATAATAGGCGACGCTTATCGCTTATCATCATGGGCATGTCTACCCGTTTGCCCATCCAACAAAGATAAAAACTTTTTACTATTAAAAATATAATGCCGGAGTATCTGAAGGTTCGAAGCCTTTGCAACTTAGCAAATGATTGTTCATATAGACGAGGAAAATGAGTATTAGGCCATAAATCGTGTATACACTAGACCACGGTTTTTGGAGATCGCTTTCTTCATCATCATCGTCATCATTATCATCATCATCAATATCCCACTGGCGACGGTGGTCCAGTGGTGGATGGACTCGGCCTCTTATGCGAGAGGTTCCGGGTTCGATCCTGATCACCCGTGTGTGCCTAGAAATGGGTTTTTCTAAATTTCTAAGTGCACCTTAAACACGAGACCATCGTTCGCTCACCTGTGAAGGAAAACATCGTGAGGGAACCTGCAACCTGATGAAATTAAGTCTTTGAAGGTATGTGAAGTTCACCAACCCGAACTGGGCCAGCGCGTCAGTGAACTATGGCCCATTACCCTCCTCGCCTGATTTCGAGGAGGAGACCCATGCCCAGCAGTGAGACATAAAGGATTAATACTTTACAATATTCCACTATGTATACGATGTAGCTATAGCCTACATGTGATGAATCCGTGTTGAATCATACAAGTCAACATATCGCTATAAATGGCGCAGTTATCGTGTTATGTACCTACTATTGTATCAGTCGTTTCTATTTATACTGCAGAGGATATTACTGACCTATCTTACCTCCTAGTTACGTGCTCGTTTTATCGTATGCTAATGTGTGGAAAAAAACAATAATAAGTTATGCAATTTTTTTATAAAAAAAATATTCAAAAATATTCTATTTTTAAGATTTCTATGTAAATCTAAAGAACTTGCATTGTTTAAAATATATAGACAATTTAAAAGATCGCAACTATACTAGTTTTAAGAACTTAATTTTTTGAAAGACACACCATAGTAACTAATTATGAATCAAACGAACTTACCTACTGATGTTTGATTCCAATTATGCGAGGGTAAACAGTGAACGGATAAGGGCTGATGATGATGATGATACGAGGGTCTCAATCGAAGACGATTATTAAAAAGAAAACAAAAAATGTAAAACATAATCACTGAACTTTTTGCCTATTGGTTTTCATGCGGCTTCCTAAATATAATTTAACCCTTACAATTATTTTTAGGGTAAAGCTTAAGGGTAAGGACTCTCCCCTTTGGCCTTGATAACGAGGTCAGGATAATAATCAACCTTCATTTATTTTACCACCGTTACGATTGATAAGGATAATTTAATAATTTTGACCAAATCCATTTTTAGGGGAAAAAAGCATTAAAATAAGATATTAAATTATTTACATATTACGGGCCAAGGTATATACAGTATCTTATAAAAAACTGTGTGTAACCTAACGCTTGATTTGCGTAGAATTTAAATAAACAAATAAAAATAATAAATACTTATTTATTATGATCTTTGTCACTAGTTGGTGAATAGGCAGTAGGTATTGTACTCACGACCATAGAAATCTAAATAATAAGGTTAGCTTATTATTTATATTTCAAGACCAAGACCACAAGACCAAGTTACTATTTTTGAATACTGAGTGTTACTTCCGTCAGATAGTCGCGCCGAAAAAAATGTTATATACTTAATCAATAGAATTAAGTAATTGCTCTCTTACATTGTACTTGTGGGCTCCTGCGAGCCCTGCTAAAAACAATGTATTTACATTATTGAGTCGAAAGTTCTAGTCCAAGCTCTTCTAATATTTCAATTAAACAGTTGATCGCTCTTTGTAAGCTTGAAACACTATTCTCAATATTACCGTGTTTGGCAAAAATAACAAAGTCATCTGCATATTGACACATAATAACTGAATTAATCCGTTGGCAAATATCAAAGGTTACAATGTTAAAGAGTAAAGGTGATATGGGATCACCTTGGGGTAATCCCTTGTTAGTCCATCTAGTCAAGACGTTTTTCCTCTATTCACATTTTATTTGGAATTGTCTTTCCTTGAAAAAATCCCATAAATATGAACACAATCGTGTCTAAAATAGATACGACTTTTCTAACTCGACTCTCCCTCTATATCTAAAAAGCATGCTATTGTTGGAAAATTTTGTGAGAAGCCGATTTGAACACTTGAAACCAGGCGAACCAAACAGCCGAAACAATACAAATATGTTATATGTTATATTCGATAAAGCACTTCAAACGTTTAGCTAGCAACAAATGAAATATCTTACACAAACAGGAAATTAATGCTATAGGTCTAAGTTTAGAATTTTGGTCTGCATTATGTTTGGATATTGGTACAATTTGTATTTTCCTCCATTGAATAGGAACACAGCTAGGTCTATATATAAAGTTGTACAAATTTAGTAGTAATTGTTTACCATCATCTGGTAAGTTATATAACATAGAGTAATATATTTCATCATGTCCTGGAGAAGTATCACTGCGCTTAAGACAGTTTTCCATCTCATGTAATGTGAAATCTTTATCAAGCTTCGGGTTGTTTGAAGAAAACGACCACTACCCAAGCTTTCAGTGGTGACGTCCCACTTCGTATTAACTGCAATGTCTGCGGAACAGTATGTTTTCATTTGCCGACACTAAATTATTATCCACAAAAATGTGAGTATACTCGAGTAAAGCCAATGACAATAAATTAATAACACAATGAATGTTTGATAATAACGGTGTCTAAAAATGTAATATACAATTATTAACGAGGAGCTAGTCGTTTCCTCCTGTTATCATGTGCCACGTGCGCCGGTCACACACGTAATTATTTGCACACTCGTGCCCATATCGCCGTTTGTAAAAAATCTATTTCTGTAAGGCCACGTGCCTAACACACTTTTGTTTTCGGATTTGCTGGATTCGGAACACTTCTTACCCTATTACTACTACTACTACTAGTACTAAATTGGGTTTTGTTGTTTCACCATCGAGCCTTAATCCTTATTGGCTCCACTGCTAGAAACGAATTTTCTCATGAAAATAGAATTATGGTGATTTTGTTAAGGGTTAACTCTATCATCAGATAATTTGTATGATGATTATAGATTTCTGAAATGTATCATGGTCACAAATGTATTTATATAAATTTCTTAAGCTGTTTTCGTTCCCAGTACCCGTAACACAAGTTCTCACGAGTTAACCACGGGACTAAGATTTTGTGATTGTAGGCTTTAATATCAATTATTTATTTTTTGACTTAGTTAATAATTAATTATTTTTCTCTGTAAACTTGTATATATATTATGTATATATGTTACTTTTAGTCTCTTAAGTTTGTATAATTTCAGTGACATTAGATATGAATTAGGATTATTATCTTCATCATGATCTAGTACAAAGCTAGATGTCCTAAATCTCTAGTTTTAAAAAATCTATAAATTATCTATATATCTAATCTCCAGTTTTCAAACTAAGTCTCTACTATCTTTACCTTTTGTAAAAAATTCAAAGTATCTTTTTATATTGTAACAATAAATAGAATTAGAATGCAGGAAGAACCTTTAGAATGGAATTGAAAACGAATGTTTTTGGTACATTAAACGTATAAATTACAGGTAATTTGAGTTTGCTGGATCTGTTATGAATTTGTTTTAAACTGAACTGACTTTATTTTACATTCAGTGGTTACTATATGAATAATGGATACACATCTGGTCGTACATACATACATACGAATTATACAGCCTCCCTAGGCAAGTGGCCCAAAATAGAATACTTTTTGTATGGGAATAACAATAGCTGCTCAAATTACACGTCGTAAACTAGTGTCATTCCCATATAATAAGTATTCTATTCGTTTAGTATTTGCCACTTGTCTAGGGGGGCATTTATGTATGTATGTAACTTATTTTCTTAGGAAATGCACCCACAAATTTTCTTCTCCTATAGGTACTTTGCATACGTTACACGTATCAGGCTTTATTTTCATAAACAAATCACTTTTTCTTTACATCATACTATTCTGTTAACAACGGTTTTGTCTGACTGAATATAAATTATTTTATAATCGATGACAGCCTTTTTAGTTCATAAAAACGTTAAATTATATCAAAATTCTAAAAGAAACGTTCTCCTATAAGAAACGTTCACACATCTTAGACCGTTCATGTTAGAAGCCTAGTACGATTGGAAATATCTAGAAGGCCCACTTTTATCCTAAAATGGCATTGTACTGCGAGACTACTGCCATCTATTAATAGTTTATTGGTAACTATAGCATGTAAATAGTATTTATTAAAACTGTTAGTTGTTTCACCAAAACTAAAAATAAAATGAATAACATTGCATAAAATATGGTTACTGGGTTAAAATGATAAAAATGTACGAATGAATTAAAATAAAGGATTTCTGAATTAAATCTTCAGACTTTTAATTGATTACAAAACTCTCATTAATTCATTATCACACTAGTGATGGGGATTGTTCGAAATTCGAAAGAAATATGTTATTAGAAGCTATGACCGTTAAAAGTAATTATGCAAGTTCCATACAAGTTGACGACGAACCGCGACTATCGGGGCTCCGCCGTGTTGTTCTTTGAGGTCATTCGTTCATCGACATCGATAAATTATATTTAATTAATATTATACGTTTAGAAATATAAAATTATTAAAAATGTTGTCTGTATATAATTTAAAAATAATAATTGTACTAATAATAAAATACACGTTTATACTAAATTTTGCGAAATTTTGAACACATGGGAAACGTTGAAATATCATGATTAATACTTAAGTTTTGATTTGATCTCGTACAAACCGCTATCATGCGATAATTATATAGATATTTATATAATTTTCGCATAAAAGAGTTATCTTTGTGTGGCACAATAAGTATTACTCTAGTATCTAAGGAATTTGAATGATGTTGATGTGTTATGACAGCAGTTACATAAGAGTTTTGATCATGTGTAGTTCTTAATATATTATGAACTACCTATTTACTAATATTCTTTCAGTGGATATTTACTTAATTTTAGTAGAGCTACAAACTTAAACAGAGGAGTTGATTGGATGATTATATTTGCATAGGCAAAATTTTGGTCGGCTTGCCTATCTAAATAATATATTGGCTACAATGCAAACAGAGCTTCTGTTGTTTGAAATAATTTTATCGTTATGCATATCTTGCTATAACACACCATGCTTAAAGTTTTTATGTCAAACAAGATACGCAAGTAAGACTTTAAAAAAATAAGGTAAATTTTCCGATATGACCTAAAACTTAATTGATACACTAAAGAGTCAGTAAGTCACATACATATTTACATGGGTACACAGTTACATGGGTAACATCTACAAATATCGTTACATACGTTTTTTAAAACTGTAATGTTTTGTGATTGCAGTTTCCTTTGCCTGATTTAATCAATTAACAATATTTTGTATATGAAAAGAAGCATCATCCTAATGCTTATAACTATACTCAGGTATCCTTTTTGATAGCATTTATGTTAAATTTTGCCATTATTTCTAAATTAAAAATAAAAGGAGTGTAGAAGAAGGAAGACGAGTTATCCTCAATAGTTATAGTCATCTGTAATATATCATTGAATGTGATTTTATTTACAACAATATTTAAAAAGGGATTTTTATTTAATATTTGCGGTCTTCTAAGTAGTTGAGTCTATAATTCTTATTAACATATTGGTTTATATTTTGAATTATATTTTCGCCTTAATAATAAATTAATAAATTTATCGATAATTTTTGTTAGCCCACCCTTGCATTTATATTTCATTGTCGGCAGTGGAAATTTCCACACTTAAGCATGTAATCGTCTTGCATCCCACTCTAACAGTTTGAACTTGGCGTAAGTGCGTTCCACTCGCACGAAATCAACGCAGGCGCTCTGACCCAACCAGACAGCACTGCTCACACTCACGCGCCATCAGATAAAGCTTTCTCTTTCGCACGGAGCAACTTAACGTTCTATTTTACGAATAGCTCTGTGCTATGTATACTTCTCGGTCGTCGGCCAAATAATTTTTGTTAGCTGTCTTTCTCTAGAGCTTGAATGGAGCGAATTTTGTTTTCTGGTGCAGAGCTACAGCTTCAAATTCAACAATACTATACTACGACCACGTGCTAAGGTTAACGACTGATAAAACAGATAACATTGAATAATATAAATAAACAATTATGTCTAGTTCTGATTTTTAGGAAGTATGAGTTGGCGGTTTGAGAAAAATTACAATGTCGTGTTTATTTTTGATGTTTCAAAGTCGTACGCTTATGTCGTGAGGACATTTTGCATTCTAGAATCTAGAAATTTGGAGTGGGAATTCAAAATTAACACCATGAATTTGGTAGCGTATACTAGATAGTTCCATAGACATATCATTATAATGATGACCATGATCATGATGATTATGGTCATCATCATCATCATCATCATCTACTCATATTTGTAATAAGTGTTCCTTCTTAATTTTCCTAATTCCTATGGCGTAATGACAGCGTGCGATGTATTTTAGGTAGGAAGTTGGAACCAAATACCTATGCAAGTGCCAGAAGGCTTGGTTGAGCTCTCCACACTCGCGAGAGTCCAATATACCGTCATCCACATTAAATAATTTATACCATATTTGGATATATGGACTCTCTCAGGGGCTAAATTATATGATGCTGTAGATGGTGATGTATTGGTGAAGGAAATATTATGTTGATGGGGGAAATAATTTATTGTACAATCGATTTCTCCACTTAGATAAACGTTGCCGATTGCCGAGTATTGCATTATTCTGTATAGCCGATGATTATACACCCTTACAGCCTGTGAAGATGGTTTATTAACTATTGTTCAAATGTTTTGACGTTTCAACTGTTCTCTTCATTTTACGACATCATCATCATGAGCATCATCACCATCATTATCATCAGTCGAAGTTTGATTTTCCGAGGTACCTAAGTGCTCTGAACCTAAGTCTGGAATAATTGTTGGCAACACCTGCCAACGATTATTCCAGGCTTTATTATTTACATTTTTATTACTAACACAAATAAATCTTAAACAGGCCAAGTCTTACTAGGACCTTCATCTTTAATTTTTTTTAATATTGCCTTATTCCCGTTAAATTATAATATTATTAAAAATATTAATAATTGAAAAATTTTATCATGTTTCTTACTACCTTACTCTTATTATTATAAAATGGTATTAAGTAGGTACTTTATTAAATCTACTAATCTACAAATTCTTAAATCATTATAAATTCTGTACGGGCTTATTACCTATCATCGAAAAAATGTAAGCCTTTACTGAATAAAAAAATAGGTAGGTATATCTAATAATGTTTTTAATCTGTAACATTCTTTCGTGTTCCAAATTTGAAATACTTATTAAAAATGCATAGCATTTTGTTAGGCAATGCAATGGAACCTGGGTTTTTTCCTTTGATACGTGAGTCGTGATAGTTGTTACACACTCCATTCTGCATGTTATGATTTCATTGCATGTGACAATGGTTGAAAAAAATCCATACAATTTTCAGTTGCATACAATTTATACGTTTTACACATCTTTGTATGAATAATACTACAAATTGCAAGGTAATTTGTATTTATTACATATGTCTGTTATTTATTGCATCGTAAGTAGATACCGAAAATATTTTTATTTTATTTTTCAGTTTAGTTACTAATAAGGCTAGAAAGTGGACTATTAAAAGTTCAGTCGAATTTGATGTATATTTTCATGAATTATTGGTTTTCATTGGAAGTAGCCAAGGTAAAGTAAGGAGAAAGAGAACAATAAAGATGAATTACATTAATCTACTGCTGAACAAGAATCTACCAGCGAATATAAAAAAAATAGTCTACCTAGCACGTAAATTTTTAGATATTACTTTATTAAATTTAAAAGAAACTAGTTTGTAAGACATTCCTTCATGACATGTTGTGCCTGTTTTCTTAGCCTTTTCGCCCATTTACCGAAAAACTTTTTTCATGTCATTAATTTGATGTAGACCTCGATGTGGAAGAATTTATATGAAGTCTTCAACTCGCGGACGAAAAAAGACGACGCTGACGCGAAGAACTTAAAAATAACCCAAGAATTTGCAAACTATTGGTCTGCTTCCAAACCCGTGTCGTTAAACACACTTTAGTTGAATGTAAGATGCTTTGCTCAAATTAGGTTCAGTATTAATCATGATCAGCGTAAGCGTATGACGTGGACTCATTGAACATAACTGATCCCACACAGAATGGCCGACCGAACGACTGTTGTAAATACATAATATTACAAGTACAACAGAAATTAATTAAAAGGATAATCAATAGAAAATCATGTAAATATTTCGTATTACCTGGTGTAGTATTAGATAATACTTTTAAAATAACAATATTAGTTAGTACTTTGGGTTCAGTGTTACATTTTTCTTGATCAAAATCAGTTTCTAGATTGTAGAAAAATTACTTCCATGTGTTTTTATGTTAGTTGAATTGGAATAATCGCAGACATATCACCTGATGGTAAGTGCTCGACGTCACCCATGAAGGTAAACTAGTTTACCAGGAATTAGCTCAGATGTTATGTCTCTGTACTAGTTTAGCCTGTCCCACCTTCTCGCTCAAAAACAACAGAGCTGTTTGATGGGAGAAACGAGCGGGGTGATGGTAAGCAGGGGAGCGTGGCAAAGGACATCTGTAATTGTTCGAAGTTTCACTGTTATCTCTTATTATGCATCAATATATTACACTGTATCCGGCTCGAAGGACCACTTTGTAGAATTAAATATTAATAACTCTATATTTTATGATGATCATTTATTCCATCCACCACATTATTAAGTACAATTCATTTTTTTATGATCTATGTCAAAGAGTATATAAATACTACGTTATCTATGTTTTGGTGTTGTTACACTCCATCATCATCCCTCCTATCGGTAAATATAATAATTAAATAGGGCAGCGCCTAAATACAAACAAAGTTAATAAAATAAAATAAAATCTTTCTAAGACATTTTATAACTGTCTTTATTCTATATTATTTTTACTGAATTATGTCAAGTCATGTCGTCACTAATTTATGCCATGAAAAGCATTAATAAGTTTTTTTAAAATTATCACTCATTTTTATAATAGGAATATTTTAGTACTTTAGACATACTTATAATATAGAGATTTGGCTCGTGGACTGTTAGTTTTGAAAATGTAAACAAGCAAGGCAGAACAGGTGGTGGAATTGCTGGCGTCAGTTTCTGGCGCATCTTACGTCCAAAGCTTAGATAAGAAAGACTGAGTTGTGTGATCAAAACTAAAAAAATATATCATATTCCTACACCTTGTAGGTACTTAGGTTATGTCTGTATACAATATTTATAATTAAACATCAGTCTAATGTAGCGCCAATTTTAACAATCAACAAATAGAAGTACATATTGAAACGGTATTTTTTATTTGTTCGAGTAATTATTATCGACATACGAGACATCGTTTGAGTTATGTATCACATACCTCAAACGATAGGTATATACGGCCATATTACCTTGGCCAGGCATAAAGATTTTAGAGCCTGAAAACTATTCCTGAGTGGAATAATTTCTGCCACTTACTACCTTTTTTTATCTTTAACTTTTTTTTATCACGCGGGGAAGAGGGTTTTCCCAGGCGGGTATGTGGGACTCGCTGCGCCCGAAAGCTGATAAGTGGACTCAGCTCTACCTACTAAAACCTGGCGAGTGCCACTAATGCCGCCTTTGGTGAGGTACCTCAGATCTACAAGCAACAAGGCACTTCAACGGCTAGTCAGTCCCTCAGGGGACCGACGCGACCTCCACAGAGGGGTTGCCCCGCACCACAGAACAAGCCCTTCCAACGTCGGGACAGTACTATGAGGCGAGGTTCCCGTCCACGCCCTTGCTCTTTTGCCCCTTCTTCTTATAAGAGGGGTACAAAGAGCCCCCTCAGCTCAATTCGCTTCGCCCAAGGTGCTGGGGTTACCGTAGGCTACTGAGCCCCACCGCCACGACAAGGTCTGAACCGTGGTGGGATCCACTTACTAACTACTTTGACTTTTGACAATTTTTAACACTGACCTTTGATCGTGATCCAGTTGCTTATCTCTGTGTAAGTGTTATGCCCTGTATAGATTACGGAAGCCACTTATATTTGTATACGTATATTACAAAAATTGCAATGCTCTTATCTATAGCATTGTATGTAGGTTAAAAAGTGAACAGCTATCATTGACATTAACGATCTAAAAATGAATTTTAACATGATCGTGACGTCAGGACATGCGGTAATGCAAACTTGGCACCCGATCTGTTTATCCCGAATCTCGACCGTGAATTCTGCGTTTTTCAGTCTGAGAGTTCAGAGTCACTGTTGATATCGGTTTAAACAATCTGTAATAATTTATATTTAGCAGTGAAATAGAAATTTAATTATATGTATATCAAAAATATATTTAATTTTCTGTAACTATTAAGAAATACAAATACCTAATGAGATAAATAGTAAATGCAATACAGATTACCTAGACATTGTAACATAGAACGCATATAACGCACGATAAGTAATGTACATTGTATTCTAATTTCAATGATTCAGAGTTTAGACTTGAGAGTCATCATGCGTGGAATTGAATTTACGAATACATGTGTGGCACATATACTGCCATCTTCTGTCGAATAGCATACTCATTTAGTGTTAAGTTTTATAGAATGATAATAGATGGCGTTAAAACACAACAAACTATATTTTGTCTTAGTTCATTGATGTATTCATAGATAGTGCTTTTGTCATTAGCAGTTTACACAAATTAGTAACAGAGGGCGCTGATACTTGAATTGTAAAATCATACAAGAATCAAAGATGGCGCCACATTTATTACTTTCTTACCAAAAATAATTAATAAAATGAGTACAACAATTATTAAAACACTAGCTGTTGCCCGCAGCTTCGCCTGCGTTAACTAAGATTTACAACGGGATCTTAGTACGCGAAATAACATTTTTTACAATTTGTGTCCGAAAAACCAAAATATCTTACGGAACCCTATTTTTTATCAGAATAAAATTTAGCCTATGTTACTCGTGGATAATGTAGCTTTCGAATGGTGAAAGAATTTTTCAAATCGGTCCAGTACTTTTTGAGCCTATTCATTACAACTAAACAAACAAACAAACAAAGTTTTCCTCTTTATAATATTAGTGTAGAAAAGAAACAAAAAAAGGGTGAAAATGTTATAATTACGTACTCAATAATTAGTTTAGTGTAGTTTTTGATAATATATTGTATTCTTAATATTTCATTTTTCGTGAATAAAATAACTCATTATAATGAAACAACTTATACGGATTTTTATCACGGTTTTTTAAATGCCCTACGTTTCGGATACTAGTAGTATCACTTTACTTTTCGCTTTACAGCAACCATGGTAACGGGAGGACTAGTAAGTAGCTGTGGTAGTAGTAACTGGGCTGGTAACCACGATAACTATTTTAGTTTTCGAAAAACTGAGGCCCCGTCTTTACTTTTTCTTTATTCATTTTCGCCATAGAGTAAAGCAATACAACGATTTTCGCCTTACGGACATATTTGGTCCGTCCGTTGATGATAATTATTTTTATAGCCTTGGTCACTCCTTATTATAACAGCTACCTGCCATTAAAAGTCCCTTCATATTTCAGCCATTTAGAGATCAGCTGTAACCAACAGACGGATAGAGACAGAAATTGTTGATGTTTATCATAATATGTATTACTAGCTGTTGCCCGCAGCTTCGCCTGCGTTAACTAAGATTTACAGCGGCATCTTAGCGGGATGATATATCTTTACCGATAAATGGGCTATCGAAATACACCTCGTGTCCGAAAAACCCAAATATCTTACGGAACCCTGTTTTTTCCAGAATAAAATTTAGCCTATGTTACTCGTGGATAATGTAGGTTTCAAATGGTGAAAGAATTTTTGAAATCGATCCAGTACTTATTGAGCCTATTCATTACAACCAAACAAACAAACAAAGTTTTCCTCTTTATAATATTAGTGTAGATGTATATTCTATTCTACAAAATAGCCATTTGTCTGGGGGGCAGGTCGCTGGACATCTCAGTCTGATTGGCATCTGTAATAAGCCCTCGCATTACAATTACCGTCGCTAATCTGTGGGAAGCTGCCGCCCCCATATCAATTACTCGTGGGGTGATTTCCCTTGGCAGCGATTCCACCATCCATCTAGCACGCGGCCTGTCGTCACACCAGTTGTTTCTAACACCATTATAATCTAGTATTGTGTGTGGGCTGGACCAATATGAAATTGAATTGGAATAGAGGAATTTCATCTCCAAAAAAAAGTGACGATTTCAATTTTCAGTATGGCTCTTTATTGTTTAAGGAGGTTAGGAAGCGAAGCGGTCTGGTTTTAATTGCGGGAGACAACTGTTCTGTATCTAAAGACAACTAGACAACCTGTCTTTAGACAATACCTAGCAAATCCATCAAAATCAATTTGAAATAATATAGATTTATGAAAACAAGCGAACTGTTATTTTATTCTCGTCTTAACCAATAATTCCATAAACAGATTCTTACATTAACATGTTCTTAACACGAAGTAAGTTAAAGAATTAAAAATACCTTCTAACAACAAAAAACCAAGCAAATTTCACGCATTTTATCGCGGCTTATCGGCTTTCTATATACCCATCGTTCGGGAGGAGTCCTCCAGTGACCATGGTTGCAGTACAGTATCCGTATAAGTTGTTTCATTATAACCTTTTTAAAATTGAAAGAGATGACCGAGAAACCAGATTTTAAAATATATATAATACAAAAGTATCACATACCCATAGTATACCTATATTGCATTACTTACGTTATAATTTCGTATCTCGTTAATTGTATTTCACATCGACGACCTCTGTGGCTCAATAGTTAGCGCGTTGCCGTGCAAGCCGGAGGGTAGCGGGTTCGAATAGGAAATAAAAAGTTTTCTGTGTTCCTGGATCATGGATGTGTATTAAACATGTGTATTATATAATAAAAATCTTAAGTATATGTATTAATATAAAACGTATTAAATATGTGTATGTATTTCCGTTTTCTGGTAAAACAAGTTCTTCGGAAACTTAGCATGGGACCAGATTGACGTGGTGTAAAAGCGTCTATAGATATTATTACATCGAAACATATCAACATACTGATACAAGGGATACTTTAAAAACTCATCTTTCTCGTTGAACTTCTAACAAAGGAGCCCGATCTAAGTGCGTTAGAGTCCATTAAACGACCCTTTGTATCGCCGTGTAATTCGTTTACAAATCAATTGTACGCCCTAACTGGTCTTAACACTTAACACCGACGGACAATGCGTTATTAGATCTGGCTTTATATATTAAAAATAAATTACCGAACGAAAAAGTTTAAGCATAGATAAATAGACGACCTATGTGGATCAATGGTTAGCGCGTTGGCGCTTAAGCCCGGAGGTAGTGGGTTTGAATCTCGCCAGGGAACATAAAAGTTTCTGTGTTCCTGGATCATGGATGTGTATTATATAACAAAAATCTGTTTATATATAATAAATATCTGTTTTAATATAAACAGTATTAAATATATGTATTTCCGTTGTCTGGTACCCGTAACACAAGTTCTTCGGAAACTTACCACGTGACCAGATTGACGTGGTATAAAAGCGTCCATAGATATTATTATTATTATAAAAAATAGCACATGAGTGCGAGTAAGACTTGTAAGTTCCCTTCGTTTAAAATTTAAATGTTCGTCATAATCATCCCGCAACTCTCTGCTGTTAGATTTTTAAATTAATAGCAAGTTATGTAATCAACTCTTTTCTACCAACTTCCAAATAGGAGGAGGTCCTATGTTCGTCTGCTTGTATTTTTTGTGGATGTTCAACGATATATTTAAATGTAAATTTCATGCATTTTGTTACCATGTATCATGTCTTTCGTATGTAAGTTATCAATTATAAGGAAAAAAAATATTTGAAACATTTGATGTACATTTTAAGCGACTTGTATATAAAGGGAGTTTCTCAATGGACATTTGTTTTTTTTATTTTTAGATCTGCATGAAACATTTGAGAAATAAACCGGAAAAAACATGGGACGATTAATAAGTGCAGTCGTTTCATTTGACTGTAATGTACAAATTAATTATTTTTTTTACTATATACAAGACTCTTTCATACAAGTACCTACTTAAATATCATAAAGTGCGCAAGTATTTATAAAAGTGTAATAGTAATATAAAACGACTTCTTTAACTTCTATAACTCAATTTGTATGTTACACAAATATTATTTTGGCGGTCTTATTATTAATCGTAAATATTCACCACGAGCTAGCAATCAGAAAATCGCAATAAAATGACGATAAAGAGAGAGATCCTCAGGGAATGCGTTTCGTAGGGAGAGCACCTGTGCTCAAAATGCTTACACAAGAAATGTTGTAACATTAAATAGGTATAGTTTCACAAAATAAATGTAATCCACACAATTTATCAAGCACCTGCGCTAATTTGTGATAACTTATCAAATCAGTGTCGGTATAAAGAGTTATTAGTAATATTTCGGACACACGTATTCCATGTTGAATCACACACGGCCGCAGTTACTAAGCTGGCACTAACCAAGTATAGTATAATGATAGTTTGATTGGACTCGAAAAAGTTAATTATGGCGAAAGTGCAGTGTGCGGCCGTCCTAATACTGTTGTGTAGTATAATATGTAGAGTGTCTTCAAAATGTGTGATGTATGCTGAGTGTACTGTCATCGGTGGATTTGCAAAGCCGTGTCCTTATAATGAGGATGCACCGAATCTACTCGAAGGACTTACACCTGAAGTGAGAACTGAAGTATTGTCGATCATCGAAACGAGATGCCCAAACCTCTTATACGACGAAGAGGGGAGAAGGAAGGAAGACGATGATATCGTTGCATGTTGTAACTACGTGCAATTGCAAAAACTGGAAGAATCTTTGCTTCTAGCTGATGGCGTATTTGGAAGATGTCCGCGCTGTATGAGAAATTTCGTGAGGCAAATTTGTGAAATGAACTGCTCGCCGGATCAGGAACGTTTTGTGGATGTGGAGGTCGAAACAGATGCAGATGGTATAGAATATGTCAACGAAATAAATTATAGAGTTTACGAAGACTTTATGATCAACGCACACAATTCATGTGCTGGTGTGATCGTGCCTCAAACTGGTATGCCAGCCATTAATCTCATGTGTGGTAACGCCCCGGTGTGCGACGCCACGGCTTGGTTCCGATTTATGGGGGACACGACGATAAATCCACTGGTACCAGTTCACGTAAACTTCTTAAGTTGGCCCACACGAAATGATTCGATGGACGAAGAAGCCCCGTTGTGCCATGAGACCGCGGAAGGTGACATACCCTGCAGCTGTATTGATTGTATAGCTACCTGTCCCGTTGGTAATGAACCCACGTTACCAGATATATGCACTGTATTTTCAGTAAACTGCATAGGATTTTCGATTGGCATAATTCTGCTCGTTACTACTATTACAATTTTTATAGTCCTAGCATTATTTGAATACAAAAGACTTAAAAATCCTCAATCTGAAACAAGCAAGAAATATAAGTATGAAGTGAATGCAATCACAAAAATATTTCAAAAAACATTTGAAAAAATTGGTGGTTTTTGTGCCGGTAGCCCTGTGATGATTCTTATGCTAACAAGTTGGGTAGCATTTGGTATGTTATTTGGTATATTACAAATTAATCTGACAACTTCTCCCCTTGAACTCTGGTCAGAGCCAAGTTCTCGTTCTCGCCAAGAACTTAATTACTTTAATTCACGATTTGGACTATTCTATCGAGCTTCACAAGTATTTCTTACTGTAGACCTGGATAATTTTATAGTAGACGGTACTACATATGGCCCAGCTTATAGAGTAGAGGCAATCGAAGAATTACTTCGACTCGAAACTGCCATTTTGAATATAGGCAGGGACGATGATGGTGTTAAATTGGAGGATGTATGTTTTGCGCCTCTACGAGCTAGAGGTGCTGAACAAAGGTTAGAAGATTGTGTAACAATGTCCGTAGGTACCTATATACCTAATAGAATCGTTAATAATGATACATATCTAACTCAAATACAGAATTGCTTAAATAATCATCTCTCATTCGATTGCATCGCGAGTTGGGGTGGTGGTGCTGACCCTGAAATTGTAGTAGGAGGCTATGATAATGATATCTTATTGGCGAATACATTACTTTTAAATTTTCCAATTAATAATCATATTTTGGAGGAGGATTTAGTACCTGTGTTGGAGTGGGAGAAAAAATTTATAGATCTGATGCAGAACTACGAGGAAAATTTGAAATCGGACTTTATACGAGTAGCTTTTGGAGCTGAAAGATCAATTGAAGATGAACTTCAAAGAGTTTCGGAGGCAGAGGCTATACCGATTGTCATAAGTTATATACTTATGTTTATTTACGTTATTTTGGCATTAGGTAATATTAGAAGGTGGCAAACTTGTTTAATTGACAGTAAAGTTGTAGTTGCAACTGCGTCTATAATTGTTGTCTTAATAGCTATTGGTTGTGCTTTAGGTATTTTAGGATATGCTCAAATCACTATAACCCTTTTAGCTGTTAACGTAATACCATTTTTTATCTTGTCCGTCGGTATTGATAACGTTTTCTTAATGGTAAATACGCTGCCGGAAATAGAAGGTAGTTTAAAAGATTATGACGATTATAGTGAGACTTTTAGTTTTGAAAAAAGAAAATGTTTTGTATTTTCGAAAATGATGAGCAAAATAGGCCCTTCGATGTTTGTGTCTTCAATCACTCAAATAACTTGTTTTGCAATAGGCAGCTTAGCTAATTTCCCAGCCGTCCGAACATTTGCTTTATTTGCAACATTTTCATTGGGATTCCTTTTTATTTTTCAAATAACTACAGTCGTGGCGATACTAGCTATTGATTACAAGCGAGTTAAGCAAAATAGATTCGACCTTTTGTGTTGTGTACAGAAAAAAATATTAAACGATGAAGAGCCACTGCAAGATGGCGGAACTTATCAAAGTATCACCCAAAGATTAATGGAACCTTACGCAACGTTCCTCCTTAATTGGCGAGTAAAGATTATAGTAGCTATTGTATTTATGACCCTTTTTTCGGTTAGTATTATATTAATCCCTCAAATAGAAGTAGGATTAGACCAAGAAATGGCTTTACCAAAAGACTCGTATGTATATAGATATTTATTAGCCGTTAGTGAATTAATGGTTCTTGGTGTACCAGTTTACTTTGTTGTTAAAGACGGTCTTGACTATACTAACCCGTATCATCAAAATGTGATTTGCGGAAGTCAGATGTGTCGCGATGACTCTCTGACCACACAGATATTCTTAGCTACCCAATACAGTGACATAACTTATATAAGTAGAAGCTCAAATTCATGGTTAGACGATTTCTTCGATTGGGCCAGTTTGCCTGGATCGTGTTGTAAATACAACGTGACAGATGGTAGTTTTTGTCCCAGTACAAGTAGCGATCCAGAATGTGTTTTTTGTTCGATCGATAGAGCTGAATATGCAAATGGTTTAAGACCTGGAGCAGAGGCATTTTTAAAATACATACCATTTTTCCTACAAGATGAGCCTACGGATACATGCAGTAAAGGTGGTTTGGCTAGTTACTACACCAATGTCAATTACGTACTTGATTCTCAGGGCAATGCAATTGTGCATGATTCAAATTTCATGGCATATCACACTACTTTAAAAACGTCTCAAGACTTTATCAATGCCGTTAAAAATGGATACGAAGTAAGTGAGTCAATCACGGCAGTTATTAAAGAACAAACCGGCACAGATGTTGAAGTATTTCCGTATTCTGTTTTCTATGTATTTTTTGAACAATACTTGACGATGTGGGAGGATACTTTGAAATTCATTGCATATTGTTTAATCGGCACTTTAGTTATTAATTTGTTAGCAACAGGATTTAACGTCACGATCTCTTTAGCATTAATGTTGTGTGTAATAATGATTGTTATTGAAATGATGGGAATAATGTATTTATGGAACATCCCGTTAAATCCTGTATCTTGTATAAATTTGATTGTTTCTATAGGGATAGCTGTAGAGTTTTGCAGCCATTTGGCGTATGCTTACACAACTAGCTCTGCGCCACCTAAGGAAAAAGTCTCCGATGCGTTAAAGCGTGTCGGTGGAACAATCATAACTGGAATAACGTTAACTAATATTCCAATTGTCGTTTTAGCTTTCTCATATACAGAGATCATTGAAGTCTTCTTCTTTAGAATGTTATTCAGTTTAGTAGTGTTAGGTTTCCTGCACGGGATGGTGTTCTTCCCAGTGTTGCTGAGTTATATTAACGACATTAAATATAGATAAGGGTAGATAGTAAGAGCACTGCATAATAATAAGATCTTTTAATATTTAATCTTAGATAAATTGCACAATTGTATGATATTATATTTTTAATTTAAAATATATTTAAGATGAACAAATGAATTTTATTTCGTTTACCCTATCACAAATCTGCTGTTGTATAGTTTTGACGTTTGAACGACTTATCTTATCTCTTTTTTGATAGGATTATAATTCATGATTGTTACCAAGAGGCCTATTACAATCCTTATCATTAGAATTTGATGGACAATCCACAAATTACTACAGATACAATACAGTCACAATAATATTAGTCCTTACTATGAAATATATTTATAACAAGGTATTAACTTACCCTTGCTGCCTGTGACTAATCTTGTACTGTACTTGTACTTGTAAGAATATTGCAAAATATTTGATATAAGTACAAATAAAACTTGCCTTAAGTCATATGTTATTTTTCTGTGGACAATATTAATATCATTAATTAACAAACATTATAAATTAGATAAAGATATTTACATTATATCGTACATAATAAATAAATTGACTAAATAATGACTAGAATTAAATGCAAATCATACCGCACTAAGCATAACACATTAATTTAATATTTGTACACATTTACAAGACATATTTTTTCATGATCTATGGATTATAATACTATTTATTTATCTGAAAGCTTTAACTGAGTTCCTATTTAGAGCGGTTTTCATGGTGACAATTTCAATATGGTGTTCCACAAGGAACTACTCTCGCACATGTTACTTACTGTTTATATATCCGTGATAATTATTTTAAATTATATTTAAAGAAAATGTAATTATTAAAGCACCTTATTTGGAAGGCATCGATAATACCTAAGCGTCTAAAACGTGATTAAGATAAGCAATATAACATATAGCGAGTCGCAATATTTCTATCTTCGATAACTTCTTGTCCGGTGGCAATGTTGGTAGCAGCCGCCTGAGTGATGCAAAGGCAGCGTTGAAAGCTTCAACCCTTATCCTTTCTCTGGTAGCATGTGCGGTCCGGTACTTCAAGGTCGCCCTTCGACGACGTCTTCTCTCCTCCCGGGAGAGACCAGCACATGGTGAACTGGATCCGGATAGATACGCCTCTTCAGAAAGCGCACATGGTTCTAAGCTTCTGTCTCTAAAGATGAAGTATATTGATTATTATTTTAGTATTTTTCTGTCTTATAGATAAAAATTATAACTTTTATAGCATCATCCAAGTGAATGTGCATTTACACCATAATAAATACTGCATAGGATAGAAGATGGTCACTCCAAAACTATTATATTGATATAAAAACATTAATAACTGCATAACAAAAGCACCATTACTTTAATAATCATCATCATCAGCCTTTATCTGCCCACTGCTGAACAAGCTTATGTCCCCTCAGTGAAAGTGGAGACCATCCACTTTTAATATGTGAAAGTTAACACTATGGTAAATATCTAGTTTTAAATAGTTGTTTATAAAAAAGTTCACTGTAAGTTATGAATCAAAAATCGTTATTCTTCTAAGTCCTTAATAATACAAATTATAAATGTGAAAGATTCAAAGATTCTTTGATTCCACCGCCATTTGCACCAAGGCCGGCCACTGCGCGAAAATTGCAATAATTTAATCTTATAGTTTTTAAATAGACCGTATTGTATATAAATTTATTTGATAGGTATCTCTGTCTCTGTCGTTAATATATTGCAAATCATAATTATTTTAATTAGGTAGGTAGATAATATGTAAAATTAAGACATTATCTATTTCATAAATATGATATCTATCATTTTACAAAAATATTTGTTTTGAACACGGTTATGAATGTAATTTTTTATATTTTACTATAAAGTAAACTTATATAAGTAGTAAAGTAAAGTATTAGTTTAACTTATAAAGTAAAGTTAACATATAATGTCTCAATGTTGGGCACGGGTCTCCTTCTCGAAATCACCGATGCGCTGGCCCAGTGCGGGTTGGTAAACTTAACATACCTTCAAAGATTTTCAATCTCATCAGCACCTCTAGACAAGTGGCATACGCGCTGATTCTATTCCTTTATTAAGACACATTATAAAGAACGTTGTTATAATTAAAAAGACCCTTATAGAGAACGTTTATTAAGACACATAAAGTATATGGTGTTAACGAGCAATATTGTAGTTAACGAGAAAACGCAAAGGAATAGAATCGGCGCGTATGCCACTTGTCTAGGGGTGCAGGCATGCAGGTTTCCTAACGATGTTTTCCTTCACCGGTGAGCGAGCGATGGTCTCGTGTTTGAGGTGCACTTAGAAATTTAGAAAATCCCATTTCAAGGCACACAGGCACAGGCCGAGTCCACTCACCACTGGACCATCGTCGCTTTTTACCGTACTTGTATATTTATGTAGAAAAGTGACGGTTACAGCAACGGATAAACTGTCCGAAATGAATGCACATTTCTTTAAGTATATTTCTTCAATACTGAAATAAACAATAAAAAGGTTAGAAAAAGTCCTACCGTGACCATGGTTTCTGTAAAGTATCCGAAACGTCGAGTCACGTATGTAAAAAAATTAATAATCCGCGATAAAATCCATAAAAGTTGTTTCATTATAATGAGTGGAATTCGCGTATTCAGATTACATTTACTATAATTCCTGTCTTTCAAAAAATGAACAGCTTTTATGTGGTTACCTTTTCCTCGGCGCCAAGTTTTCTCTGCCAGTAATAGGCAGGAGAGCTTCTCTGGGCTCAGCCAGCATGCATGCTAGACCATCTTCCATACTCCCAGCTGTCTCTAGCCAGCTCTTCATAATGTTTCTAGAATAAAAAATAAAATAAAAAACTTGGAAAATATTTTTGATGTGAAATATTGGCGTACAGTGGCAGAAATTGGCAAACGGTTTGAGGTTTGCATTTCTTTATTATTTAAGGTGAGGCATTTAAATTTTTGGCATTGCACCTTTTGCTGTTATAAGCAAAGCAAGCTAACTAGGTAAATTAATGAAAATGACATTTTTCACCAAAATATATTCTAACAAACTCGGAGCATATTTAAAAAAAAATAGTTTTTATTCCAAAGAGTTACCTTTTAATTATTATTATTTTTTTACTAGTTATTCCGCAATTATTTCATCCCTCGAAATTTAAGAAACGATATTATTGCTACTTTTCTAGCTATTTAAGTTAAGTCATGCTATTTACTCGTGTAGTTTATTTTTTATGATTTATTTTATATTTTCGTCATTCATGCCGTATTCGAGATTGTGTTCATTAGTATTTCATCTATTCTCTGCTAAATCTCAATCTCATCGAAGCAGCGTTAATTATGAACCGCGTGCGGGAGAGAGACAGAATCCTGAGGACTGTGGCAAATGATCTGCATGCGCCCATACTAAGGAACTACGTGAGGATAATGAATGAACATGAGAACAGTTCCTCGACTAGATTTCGTCCCGCGTAGTTCTATCTATGGGTGCACGACAATAGTATATAATATATTTATTATAACGAATAAAATTATATTACTAACCCTTAAGTTTTTAGATTTATTAAACATGTATGTATATGTATATATGCATGTATGACCCATGGACCAGTGTAGTCTTGAATAAAGAGATTTGATTTGATTTGAAATTATGTTAAAAGTGCGGAGCAAGCATAGAAATAATTTTTCGTTTCTATTTTATAATGAATTAGCTGGTGCTCGCAAAAGTTGCCTGTGCCAGTTAGAACGAGCAAAAAAATAACGTTTAACCTATCAGTCAGTGTATATCTGAGAATGAAGAAAAACTAAATCGATTTCTCTTTACCATGTCATGGTCATGTTTATGATAAAGTAAAGGACAACAAAAATATTGTTTCTTCGGTCCATTTTCTTATACGTATCTTACGAAATATTTTCACAGAAAAAAAATAAAACCGAAGATCAACCCTTTGTATCCTCAGGCACGTTTATTTTGGTTGAGATCAAATCTAATTTGCCGTCCGTTGGGGTACTCCAGATAAATAATACATCGCGCGTTCACACCTCGCACTAAGCATGCTCTTTAGGGGATAATAAATCCGTATTTATTCTTTTTACACTAACCCCTACGACCCCCAAATAATAATCGAATCGAATTCGTAACCGTATCGAATCGATCAGGTATGCCCCTTGACTTGTCTTGCAAAATCATATTGCTTATTACGTTCAATAAGCAATATGAATACGTTAAATATTTTAACAGGACCGACAAAGAAAGTTACAAGTACCTAGTAAAATTTTTTCTTGTAATAGAATATTTTGAAATGATTAGTTCCACTGAGTTTGTTGAGCCGGTTCTTCTCAGTGGGCTTGCTTTGGAACCGGTGGTAAACTCAATTGTCGTTCAAAAAGATATTTTGATGGTACAACTTGAATAAAATTTTTGACTATGACTTTGACTTTGAAAAGATGCTATTAATATTCATGAGTTTTGATGGAAGAAGTATTCTTAATTGAATTTTAAAGATACTAGAAAGAAGTATATTATTATTAATCTTTATTTGTCACATAAAACATGTGTTTTTTTTACGTACGTACGTACGTATAACATAAGAAAACAACATATATAAGGATATAATTTTTTTTATGGACGCTTTTACACCACGTCAATTTGGTCCCGTGCTAAGTTGAAGAGACTTGTGTTACGGGTATCAGACAACGGAAATACATATATTTGATACTTTTTAATTTTATATTAATACATATATTTAAGATTTTTATTATATAATACACATCCATGACCCAGGAACAAGAAACTTTTTTGTGTTCCCTGGCGAGATTCGAACCCGTAGTGGGCTTGTTGTCCGGGCTTGTGCGCCAACGCACTAACCACTGTGTAGTGTGTAGTTGAAGAAGAAAATGTAAAAAGAATGTAGTGAATACCACGCACCATTCTTCAGTAAATAATTTTTATTGTGAATATAATTTTAATATCAATGTCATTTCGATATTTCTTTTATAATATATGTAGTGATGTTGTAAGTGAAGTCAGTTATGTACGTTTAGGTATTTATTTAAATACGTTTAAAATATGACTATTAAAATGATGTTGGTTAAAAAGTAAAGAAAAATGTACAGTAATCAGTGATAATGGAAACATATGGCGATTACAGAGATAATAATGATAGTTTATGATTATATTCTGAGTCACGATATAGATGTCGTAGTATGATTTTATAAAACGTTTTTTTGCGAAAATACTAGGGTTTTTGCGAAAACACGGATAATTAGACATTGGCATTACATTTCTCAATCTTACTGAAAAAAGGTAGGGTTTTTGCAAAAATACCAGTCGCCTCAGCAAGATTGAAAATCCTTAACTCTGATTGGCTTGATTTTGGTTGACAGGCAAACTCTTAATGCGATTGGTTCATATTTTGCCTTGTAGGTTCGAGTATATGTACAATAGGATCCCAGACAACGTTCAAAATCCTTTCATCAATAAATTTAAAAAAGTTATTAAAATAAGTTTGTTTTTACCACACAAATAGGATAACAAAGTAAGTCTTAATGGAAGATACCACGCGATGGGAATAGGGCGGCCCAGGAATTTCAGGATAGCATTTAAATTTGTAATAGAATATTTGAAAAGATTAGTTCCACTGATTTTGCTTCGCCGGTTCTTCGTGGTACTATTTTGAATAAAAAAATCAATTTTTAATTTTAAAGGGCAAGAAAAGGCGATGCCTTTGATTTATAGTTTCTTTGCTTTTTTGCTAAACAATTTAGTTAAAATATAAACTAGTGACCCGGGGAACACATCAATCACAGAAAACTAATCAGACCTTAACTACTTTAAATAATCAAAAAATAGCTAACAATGGGATAATAGGATATAATATTTCTTAATCTTACTAAAAATAGTACCACGAAGAACCGGCGAAGCAAAATCAGTGGAACTAATCTTTTCAAATATTCTATTACAAATTTAAATGCTATCCTGAAATTCCTGGGCCACCCTATTCCCATCGCGTGGTATCTTCCATTAAGACTTACTTTGTTATATCCTATTTGTGTGGTAAAAACAAACTTTTTTAAATTTATTGATGAAGGATTTTGAACGTTGTCTGGGTTCCTATTGTATACTCGAACCTACAAGGCAAAATATGAACCAATCGCATTAAGAGTTTGCCTGTCAACCAAAATCAAGCCAATCAGAGTTAAGGATTTTCAATCTTGCTAAGGCGACTGGTATTTTTGCAAAAACCCTACCTTTTTTCAGTAAGATTGAGAAATGTAATGCCAATGTCTAATTATCCGTGTTTTCGCAAAAACCCTAGTATTTTCGCAAAAAAACGTTATATCAAATCATACTACGACATAGATATAAAATATAACACCAGGTGGGCAATTTGTAAGTTGGAACGAGATAAAGACAATACTAACGCCCGGTTTCTGAAACGTACAGTACGACAGGCTGATCAAATTAAGTAATTTCACCATGCTTCTAGCAACTCATTTGACACTTAACAAGAGATTTGACAATTGATTTGTTAATTTTTGCGTTGATCAGCCTTTCGGTAACCGGGCGTTAGTATTAATAATATTAATACTTTGTAGGTATAATAACTAATAATTGTTTAATTTCAGATTTTCACCTCGATATATTACAACCAACTTTTCCTGATACAAACCTAGACTGTGTAGAAATGACACTGGGTATAATATTATGCTCTTCAAAAAAGGTTTCTTATGGTTACGCGATTTTCACTCTTTATAATAAAACAATATTATAGTGGTGGATTACGATTTACTTGCCCAGCGTTTCTTTCTAATGACTTTTGAACAAAATAAATAGCTTGTACCTCTAACCCTTCTCAAAGCATACCTTATTAAACTATGAAATATAGTATTACAATTTACGACATTATCCTGAAGTACCTCAACCGCTAAAATATACAAGTAGGTATAGGTTAAATTAACCTGTTAACAAGCCGGTATAAACACAGTTCGATATAATTACTGGAGATGGAATAAGTTTAAATTTTAGATATAGCTGTAAATAAGTATAATAATTATTATTATAGTGGCAGTTCAACTATGAAATATAGTATTACAATTTACGACATTATCCTGAAGTACCTCAACCGCTAAAATATACAAGTAGGTATAGGTTAAATTAACCTGTTAACAAGCCGGTATAAACACAGTTCGATATAATTACTGGAGATGGAATAAGTTTAAATTTTAGATATAGCTGTAAATAAGTATAATAATTATTATTATAGTGGCAGTTCAAGAGTTGAGGTTGCCTGGTGGAAGGTAAAGTGTTGGTCAATGGTCGGCCATTAACCAGGTAGGAAGACGATCTCCGAGCAGTGGCCGGTCGGCGAGAGATCGGTCGCCTTGGCGTTCATTGAGGTAGGCCTACGTTCAAACATGGACGTATACAGGTCGATGATGATGATGATGATGATACGCTCTAAGTATCTACCATCATGATGTCCTTGCCATGATTAGAAGTAAGAGCCTGTGATGTTTTTGATGTGAATTGTCCACAGTAGCCTGGCCAGATTAAAATATATAGCAGGAGAATAACCAGCGATTGAATCACTTACTTTTCACAAAAAACCTGGACTTGGTATCATGAATATCCCACAAAATTTGTTCCAATGACAAGAGCGTCGTCCACACGTCACAACAATCGAGATCACTAACACACCCGAACTGGTCCAGATGCCAGCATCCCCCTACTTTTATTCCCTCCGTGAGGGGATGGGCTGCCCTCTGAGGGCGGCGCTTAACTCCATCCTGTTCAGTAGCGAGTCGTAGGAAAACACATTGGACATTTTACCAATATTTTCTTAAATATTTCCGGGGATTCTGTATCAAAATGAGCTAGAAGTATTGGTACGAAAAAAACATTTTTTTTGAATACCAGAATTGAGTAATGAGTAGGAGAATACGAGATGTTTTATCATTTGTTCCGTTTTGCGGTTATCAATATGCAGTAATTAACTGAATCTTATATTGTATAAGTATTATATCATCATCATCATCAGCCTTTATCGGTCTACTGCTGAACATGGGAATAATGAACGCTAAGACGACGGAAATTTATTATGTATAACGTTTATGTAAATGTATTTTATAACAAAAAAAAAAATATGCTAAATCGAAAAATTGATTATCTTCCGCTCTTGGCTATTTGAGATTTGTGTACGGAATCTTAATTCAATTTGCTTGGATGAAGTATTTTATATTATGCAGTATTTTATAGCACTTACCTATTATTTTCACTCGTATCCTTAAAAAGCTTTAGTTGCTAGGTATAATTTAAACTGACATGCTTATCGTTTGTAGAAAGTGGTTTTGTTATACTTAAAAAGAAAAGTTGATGTTTATACTTTATTTATAAAATGGCTATATTTTAAAGGGTATTATAGTGAGTATTATAGAGAGTGAATCTGGAGCAAAATATTTACGGTGATTAGTGATTACAAGCTAAACCAATTGTCAGCAAATATGTAAATACTTCTCCATAGTCGTGTCAAGACCAAAGAAAATGTTCAATTCAAAAAGAAATTTCCCAGTAATGTTATTAAAGTAAAAAAAAAAAAACTGTAAAAAATATTTGGTCTTTCAAACTAAAACAACGCTTTGAATGTTGATTTCTTTAAATATTAACTGATACATACTAATTGAATTTCACATATAAGTATCCCGATGTTAATCTTTGAAGCTTTTTATCCCGGACAAGTCGCATCTGCAGCATCTGTCTCCGCCCCCTCTGGTCCGCCAATCCCGCCTGGCCCCGCCTCCCGGGGCACAGGTGTATCTAACTGGTGCCTGTAAATCGATACCACTCCAACTCGGAATATTTGTCTATGCTTATAGAATCACTATCTAATTCTGACTAGATGCCTGCTTTCGAACTCCAAAAAGATCACACTCGGGAAGGAGAATATACAAAATATTAATTATATTACTTTCATGTTTCTTACTAGATTTTCCGCTAACGTTAACCGGTTAAATTCGTTAACGTCAACGGAAAAAAGAATAAAGATTCTGCAATATTAAAATGGGTTTTTCTACATTTCTAAATGAGTTTTGTCTATATTTTTTAAAGAGTTTTCAATAAGTGAGCGAACACCCTGACCACGGCTCGCTCACCAATGAAGGAAGCTCCATGGAAATAGTTCAAAATTATAATAAAACAAATATAATTTACAATTAATTTTGTTTATTTTTATTTCAAAGTAGATAAAAATAAATAAGATATGTACTCTATAATATTCAAGTGCAGGGGCTACATACCGGCTATTTGGACTGCAGCTCAGGGCTTCATGTTATTAAAAATATAAAATTACTAGCTGTTGTCCGCGGCTTCGCCCGCTTTAGCAAAATTATTTTTTTTATTTATCCTATGTAACTTCTAGTAGGTATATCCAAGAATATTTGTACAAAGTTTTATGATGATCGGTTGAATAGTTTTCGAGTGAAAGCCTAACAAACATGCCTAGTTTCACATTCATACCTAATATTAGTAAGTACCTATATATTATTACCTACATAATATCAAAACATCAAAAATTAAATCAATTTTGGCAACGCTGAGATTCACGTCTTATGTTTGTATGTTAATGACGAACATTACCTTAGAAAGAAGAATTCAAGATCATAATCCGATAATAAAGTATGCCCTAAGTAGCCTAGAGCTCCTCACCGCCATTTCCCTGTCCAAGTGTGTTTTATCTGGAAATCCAATTGTAGATATTCCAGGAATCAAGATAATGATAGTGATTATGTTAATGATTCGTAAAGTAATTTAATATGTCTGTTAGAATATTATAATGTCTGGAAAGTAAAGTAATTGATGTCTAAATCAGATGGAGGTATTAAAAAGCAACTGTTCTCCTGAAGATTAGTGTTTGGGCTTTGAGCCTCACTAAAGCTGAAAACGCATCTTCTTGCAAAAAACACCGTTGCCAACAATTCTTTCATAGCTTCTTTTTCTTTACATGCCGTAAAAAGTATTTAGTATTTAACATCTAAGGTATTTGTTACATTTAAAATTAATTTTTAACACAGCATTCAAGAAAAAAAAGCAATGAAAGAATTGTTGGCAACGGTGCTTTAGGATTTCGATTCAAATTAATTAAAATGAAAAAATCATGAAAATTTAGATTATTGTAGACTAGGTACATAAAAATCTCTCATAATTCACATTTAATCTAAATTAAAGAAGTTAATCTATGCTCAATCTTTTAAGTCTACGAATGTCACAATAAGTCACAAAATTATTATTTTACCTTTTATCAACATATATTGCTCTTATCATTTGGTACACAGGTGTTACAATGATACGAAAATAACTGTATATTTATAATTAGTAACTATTCAAGCCTATTTTACAATATAACACATCTAGACTACAAAATCTAAATTTAAAATTGGAGTGTCTGTTAGTAATTTTATAATAACCACTTTTTACTGAATGTATCTATGTTTTTAACAATTTTTGTCTCTATTTGCTGGGCCAATTTTGAAGGGATTTTAACTGGCAGGTAGCTGATATAACAAGAAGTAACTGAGAACTAAGAAGTAACTGTAGCCTGACTACAAAAATAATCTTCATCATGTAGTGCCAAGTGCGCTCGGTTTCCGAAAGGCTAGTCAACTTAACAATTAACAAATCAACTGTCAAGTCTCTTATTAAGTGTCATAGGAGTTACTAGAAGCTTGATTAAATTACTTAATTTGATCAGCCTGTCAGTTAAAATAGCCACTACAATGAAAAGCTGTCAAATTTGACTCTAGAAAGTAGAATCGTATGTCAACCACGATTAACCGCCATGTTAGTTGACATACACTTTGACCAACGTTTCAGAAACTGGGCGTAATAGAGACAATTATTAATTAAACTTTCTGTTTTATAATAGGCAAAGATGATTAAGTTATTAATTAATCATACAGTTAATAAATCAACTCACGCGCCCATTGTTTCGAATAAGAAGTCCGACAAAATCCATAAAAAAGGATTCAAAATGACCAATAAAATTCGAAGCACATAAAAACTATAAGATAGCTCGTATATAATTTACTTTAGTACAAAACGACATCGACCTGAAAAACTCTGCCATTAAAATAACTTCATAAATTGTATTTAGCATAACCTTCATGTACCATTCAGAGACGGCCACCGGTTAATGTTTGCCAATATTAATGTTATTATAATCAAGTAACATTTGGAAGGTCAGGGCTTAATTTTCAGTGACATAGCTTACGATCACGCGACGAACAAACAAAAGTTGATGAATAATAATTTGTCTTTGCAAACACGAAACGAATTGATGTCGAAAAATAATATAGGTATATTCGAGCATTTTTAAGGTATATTACCATTATCGGTAATGTCTCAAGTGGAAAGACGATCTCCGTACAGTAGCTGGTCCGTGTTGATGTGAGTGACTAGAGATCGGTCGTCTAGGCGTTCATTTAGGGAGGCCTATGTTCGGTATTGGACGGATAAAGGCTCCTGAAATCTCCTTAAATGAAGCCAAAAATACTTTGTACTCAATCATGTTATACGCTCTATAATTTGTGATTTTTTATGTTAGTTGGGTAGTCAAACTGTCAGACGCGCCACCTGGGCTGGTGGTAAAGTAGCCATCATCGCCCACGAACATAAATAAGTTTACATAGAACTAGCCCAGCCCTGGCACTGACTTATGTCTTGTCTACCCAGACATCTCCACAAACACAAGAAAGGTGTTTGACGGGAGAATCAAGTAGGATGGAATTATCAGTACTCTATAATTTTGTTTAAAAGATATTGATTTCTTGACTTTCAGTTTTAAGAAGTGATAGAAAGTAGTAAACAGTGTGCTTTATGGCATTTGTATGTAAACCAAGCCCAAGACTATCGATAAAATACTTAATACTTTAGTGTACTGCTATTCCTTCTTTTCTCTACTATGCGAATCACTTAAAAGAACTAAGTCTAATCACTTAAAAGAAAAAGAAAGAACTATGGCTAACCCTAACTGCAGTAAACTTAATTTGACATTAAAAAATAAGATACTTTTTGTCACAGATTTATAAATAAAGCAGATAACAAAAAGACAGATGGAGCATGCCGAGCACGCGAGTGACGCCACCAAAGCGAATACAAATTCCAAAGCGATTACAATCTAATAGACGTTTAGAGTACGACGCTATGTTAAGCACTGTGTCATAATTGTATTCGCTTTTGAATTTGTATTCACTTTGGTGGCGTCATTCGCGTGTTCGGCATGCTCCATCTGTCTTTTTGTTATACGTGTCATTAATTTTTACTTACCCTTATTAAATATTGATTATTTGTCATTTATTTCAGTAGGTTAATTTATGCGTAGGGAAGTCCCACCCTGAAACTACGTTTACGAAAGGAAAACCTACGGCCTAGTCGTTGCTATGGCTACCACGCAGTTACGCCGATAAGATTTTCCATTTTCCAACCAGTTTTTCGTATGATGTTTTGACCTTTTTACAATGTTTTGACATATTTATAGACTTTCAATCAATCTGTGATATTTTAATTCTGTTTTACAATTTTTGAATAAGTTCTCATAAGTCCTGAGTGTGTTTGAAAGTGAAAATGGCGTTTAATTTCGACAGTGGACAGGTAAGCCTTTGGCTAAATTTCTCATTATTATAATTTATGATTTATATAATTTGTACTCAAGAGTATAGGTATAATTTGTATGATGTATTTAGACATTATGTTAAACATATAATATGTTATAATAATATACATTTCTTAAATTAATTTCCGTTCCTAGTTCCCGTAACACTAGTTCTTACGAACTTACCACGAATCTAGGTTAATGTGGTGTGATTCTTAGATAATATATTCATTTATTTATCATCATCAGCTTTTATCCGTTCATCCCTGAACATATACATCTCATACTTACCTGCGTATTTTAGTAAGTACAGTGAAATACCTTACCAGAAGAAAGCTTTCAAAAAAATTGTATTGTTGAAAATTGTTTTAATGATACTTTTATATTATATACTAGCTGTTGCCCGCAGCTTCGCCTGCGTTAACTAAAATTTGGGATCTTAGTATGTTTGATTTTTTACACCTTGTGTCCGAAAAACCCAAATATCTTACGGAACCCTATTTTTGTTTTTCAGAATAAAATTTAGCCTATGTTACTCGTGGATAATGTAGCTTTCGAATGGTGAAATAATTTTTGAAATCGGTCCAGTAGGTACTTTTTGAGCCTATTCATTACAACCAAACAAACAAACAAAGTTTTCCTCTTTATAATATTAGTGTAGAAGTGTAGATATAAAAAACTTAAATATATTTTTTCGATTGGTATTTACAATTACAAAAAAACAATACAAAAAACGCCATAGAGAGTAATTTATTACTTAAATAATTTTTTGCTCAATTGTCTATTACACAAAACACAGATCAACTTGACTCGCCAGCTAATCCCGTATATTTTATCACCAACACCTGGGACATGGCTTTCCCCTATTTTTTTACAAAGGAACGTTTTTTTCGTTTCTTTTTTATTTGCTAACAAATTGTAATTCCTCTAATCCAACTCAGATACATCCAATTACACATAAACAGGTCTTGATATTTATGTTGTAGATTTCATCTTATTTCTATGTACTTACGGTTCATAGTGCATCGATGGGTAGGGCGGGGTCATTGAAAAGGGGGTGATCTGTTTGGATGGGAATGACTATTTTTCACGGCTTCTTATGTGTTTTTAATCCACGCTTGACGGCTGTCCGGGTCACTATTAATAGTTATCTTTTTACGCTATTATTTTCATATTTTGCAAATGATATTTTGATGGCCACCTAGTGTTTGATAGTGAAAAGACACTTGATTTCGCATTATTTTATGAAGGATAAGGAATCATAAGGAGGCAACCGAGTAGTCCAAGCATTATGGTGACTGCCGAAACCCATGAAAATCCACAAAAGAGAAGGTGCACATGTATTGACCCCCGTTTTTCCTATTCATCCAATGGATTACCGGAAAACCTTAAACCGCAGGAAACGCAATAGCTAGGTGTCACTTTATGCAGGTGTTATGTGAGCGAGAGTTACCACTCCGTTTGCGCCGGCCCAATTTGTGTGCAAAGCATTAGCAGACTATCTTTTACAAATTTTCATTTCAATTATTAGTTTCAAATCTACTCATAAACGATGCACAAAGTTTTTCAAGTTTATCGACATCTGCTCGAACAGAATTAAAAATATAATTTTAAAGAGTTCATCCGAATGTGGTGATGCAGGGACAAACCCGACGCCATGAAGCCGTAGAAGTCACACTCCACGGCTGGCGGGGGGCAACCCCTCTCTTACTATATCACAGGGCGAAGCCAACCGGCTCACCTCGCTACCGATGATGCATTAGGGCCCCATAGATCCAAGCAAAAAACATTTTTTTTGATATACGTACTTACTTACGTACTATTCCATACAATCCAGTTATAGGTATGTTCGATGGCGCAAGAGTCAAGACTATGAGGCATGAGCAACTGCTTGTCCGTTACAAAAATATACTAACCATGTGAACCGTGCTTTGTCTGAGACTTGCGTGTCTTGATACGGTACCGGAAGGAGGAGGAGAGCTCGGTATACCCTGATCTCTAAAGCGAATATAAAAATAGATTGGCCATAAATACACCAACATTTTATTTGGTCCTATTTCAAAGATGTTACTCAATTTTTAGGTACAAATGTTACACCCACCATGGTTCAGGCCTTGTCGTGGCGGTGGGACTCAGTAGCCCAGGGTGAGCCCAACACCTTGGGCGAAGCGAATTGAGCCAAGGAAGCTTTTTGTACCCCTCTTATAAGAAGAGGGGGCAAGGGGCGAGGATGGGAACCTCGTCTCATTGTACTGTCCTGACGGTGGAAGGGGTTGTTCTGTGGTGCGGTCCAACCCGTCTGTGGAGATGGCGTTGGCCCCATGAGGGCCAGTCAGTGGAGAGGACGAGAAGGGGTGAGGACGGGAACCTCACCTCATTGTGCAACGTTGGTAGAGGTTGATCTGTAGTGCGGGACAACCCCTTTGTGGAGGTGGCGTCGGAGGTCGTCGTCGTCGATCCGGGGTACCTACCTCACTAAAGGCGGCATTGGTGGCATTTGCTGGGTTTTAGTGGGTAGACCTGCGTCCACTTACCAGCTTTCGGGCGCAGCGAGTCCCATATACCCGCCAAGGGAGTCCCACTTCCCCGCGGGATGCCAAAGTGCATTTTGCGGCGTTAATGAAAAAAAAAAGTTACAAATCTTACAAAATTGTAGCGATGTATACATTTTTGGACGTTTTTGGCAGAGTTATCTGTTTTTTACGTTAGTTGGGTAAGCATACTGACAGGCGTGAAACATCATATTAATGGTCAGCGTCATTCCATGAACATGAGTTCTTGGGGACCAGCCCGGGCAACCTGCGTTGCCTGTAGGGCTATTCTGTAAAAACTATTTCGATATCAAGCTTCACAGCTTTATTGATATAGATAGAGAGTCGAGATTTAAAGAATACAAATTCTTCATATCACCGAGGATTCCGCTTTCGAGATTCGAAAACGACCTTACAGAATAGCCCTACTGTACTGAGACGTGAGATGGTAAATATCGAAGCCAACACAGCCTTTTTTTTGATGTCGCAGTGAAAATCCTTTTCGGACCTACCAGAGCCTCGGGTAGGAACACTGGCATGTGTTGGTTACCCCGCTAAAACCACTGCGAGCGCCTTCAGCCGCTTTCTGTGTGATCCGGATCTGCAGGCGACAAGAACCCTCAGCGATAGACTGGCCGCGCCAGATTCTTCAGATATGTGTGGGACTGCCCTTGTAACTGGCCGTTGAAATAATACCTACATTGCATTCATTTTTAATAACTTTATTAAGATTAACTAAATTTAAGCCTGCGATGTTGACACTACTTCTGCTTGGTTGGATATTCCAAGCAATGTCCTTAATAACACATTTTTATTTAACTGTAGACTCTAAAATTGAACTACAAATAACCATTCTCTTTTTAATAAAATTATATTGTTGCGTCAATTCTATTCACTTGTCTAATAATAGATTTGATTTGCCGATGTAAAAATATAACTTAGCTTTTAGTTTAATAAGGTAACAAGTTCAAGGCTAGATATTCGAAACGATTGCTATGTAAAAATAGACCTTAAAAACACACATTTTGTCAGTACGTTACCCACCACGGATCTCGATTTTGTACCGTGTTAGATCATCATCATCAGGCTCTATCCGACCACTGCTAAGCATCGACCTCCTCCTTAATTTCTTAACTTATATTTTCATTATCTAATAAAATTATGGGTATAATTAAATTAAATATCGTAGGTATTTGAAAGATGTAGTTTAACAAAGATAGGGCTCGGCTTATAAAGCTTATATTTACATGAAAGTCTGGATTTCCAACAACTATAAAGTTGGTTGACGCACAAATCGAGTAAGCCAAGAAATGGCGAAAAAAAATTATAAAAGTTTTTTGTCACTTCTTACACCCTACCCTTTATAAGTTTTGTAAAACTTTCAACAAACAAAAAAGGGGTGCGACGAGATAATTCTAAATTATTGCGGGTATTTAAATTTAGTCAAACAAGCGAGTGACGTATATGGGGTAAATAATGATTTGCAACCCCTCTGATGATTATGATGAGGGATGGTGACGCCCCGCACAATGACCGGGCGACACCTGATCAATGGGTGACGCGTGATGCTTTTGAATTTTTTTATTGTAAGTGTAACAAATATAATTTGTTGTAAGTTGATTAAAATTTATTCAACTTTATATTTTTTATTTGTGTGTACTATTTTTATTTATATAATCCGGTGCGATATCTTGCCACAGAAAATGCTATCTATAGCGTTCAACGCTATTATTTCTCGCAAGTTTTTTTTTTTTTTTTTTTTTTTTTTTTTTTTTTCGGTTGGATCTATGAATCTCGCAAGTTTGACACAATTCCATTTATGTTATACAAAAACGAATGAAAAGTGAAAACTGGTTCAGCACTTTAGAAGTTTATTACGGAGTGTGTAAGTAATGTATTTTTCCTTATAAAAAATATTCTAATAATAGATATTTCATATCCATTTACCAAGCTTTTAAAAAAGTTATGTAGATCGTGATGCTTAAAAATAATGTAAAAGAAGAAAGAAAGAAAGAAATAATGTTTATTTGTGAAACAATTACTACATTGTACTAAAAAATAAATACATTGTAAAAAAAATACAAACGAAAAACAAACCACAAATTGCTACTATAAATACAGTTGTTTTATCTTCATTTAAAATTTAACGTCGGTAGGGCTGTCCCAACGTAGTGGTTTGCTGATGAAACTTTAATATGAAACCATCGACACGCGCCGCGGCGTGTGCCACCCTTCATCAACTCTTTATGGTACTGCATATGTATAATTTATGACGACTATATTTTTATGTTTTAAACATGACAAGCTGACATATAATTCTCGGTAATTTATTTAGTATTTGTTATACCAAGCCCAGGCAAGTCGCCCATCCCATGCCGATATTTTTTGGAGCAGAGAAGGAGCATTACAGAGGAAATAAGCTTGAACCCTCGAATCCATGCGCTTGAATTTGAGACAATTTCGTAAACATTTGTAGAGGAAATTGTCTCAAATTCTCTCTATCAAAATACAAAACTTTTTTCTTTTGCATTTGCATTCTCACTCAGAGACGTATTTTTATTGTTATTGTCCTTTGTTTAAGAAGGAATCATGATCTAAGGGCGATTTTCAAAATAAAAAGCTTTTCTTTTGTCCTCAGTTCAACAAGGAATCAGCGCCAAAGCGCCTCGGCAACTGGCAGGTCCCGCGATGGGCGCCAACTCGACCCCGTCCGGTCGAAATGCGACCCGACCCGAAGCCGATCTGCGACTTGAACGGTCGCTTCCTACCAGGCGCGCCCCGCGGCAAATCCAGGTGTTTTGGCCATTTTACCGGGACGTGGGATTTGCCAAGGAAGATCACGAGGAAAGTTGGTTAGATTACAGGTTCTTTTTTACTTAATGGCCCATCGGCCATCTATTCTCCTGAGTGCGTGGCCACACCATTTCCACAACAACGTATTTATTCTTCGTGTTAACTTAAGTTAATGATTACCTATTATTTATTTATTACTTTTACAATTATTTTTATACTAACTATGAAATAACTAATTATTATACTTATCAATTACCTACTACGTTTCTGATTAATAAAAACAACAAGAGATGGACTAATTATAATTATAGTGATCTTTTTGAGAATTTCTATTCAAAAACTTATTCACGTGTAGTCTTATTATTATTTTTTTCACCTAAAAGATCTAGAATCCAAAATGGATTTGCCATCTAAAAATAAAATCAATTCGAAATGTCTGTGCAATTACGTTGGAAGTGGTTTGAACGTGTCGAACAATAAGTGCAGGGCATATACAAGTAAAAGAATTGAATTTTTTACTTTATAAACTTATACACGTGCAATTCGCGACTTGGTATCATATACTTCCTTATTTCGCATTTCGTGTTCCGCGGCAGTTACGTTGAGCGGGTATAATGTCAACTCCCAAACTCAAAGCTCAGTGCATACGTCGGAGTAAGAGCTGTATTTATTAATCTGTGACACGCGATTGATTTTTGCAATTTTCATGACATTTTTCATTTATGTATACGATAATGTTGTGAATTTCAAATTGCGATATCTTCATGTTGGTAAACATGGAATTTGTGACTGAGCCTTTTTCGATTAAAGAGAAAGAGAGAGAGAAAATCACATACAATTATAACCGGTGGTATTGTTATTTGTATTGTATTGAATTTATTACCGGTACCGGATGTGCTGTTTCGAGCTCCCGGCTTCATGGGTACAACCATAAGCTCGTTTCTCCCGTCAAACAGTTTTGCTGTGTTTCGGAGAGGAGGAGGAAGCATAGAGACTAAACATCTTATGTCTCAGGATGGGCAACACATGAATGAGTTGTCTAGGCTAGTCTCAGTTTAACTTGAGTTGATGGGCGACGCTGACCACTCAATATCAAGTGGCTCGTCTGCCCGTTCGCCTTTTCGACTAGGTAACATAAAAAAAGAAAAACCCCGATATTGGTACTTCAGCTGTATTAAATTTGTATTCACCGAAATTTAAGCTTTTTACATTTTAATTAATGTTCTTTATTTGTACCTAGCTGAAGAACTGGCTAAAGAACCACCCGATGGAAGATTCTCTGACTGGTTGAATATGCACGTTCAAAGACCGAAGGCGATGGAGTCTTCTGCACGCATGCGTGGGAGAGACCGCGGGAAAGGAAAAGATGACTCGAAGGACCAAGTGGAGACGTTTAAAGTAAGTTGAGACATCGACAGGGATGGTTGAGTGTGGGCTGTTTAATTTTTAAATTACGAATTTAGTGTAACCAGTAACAAAGGTTGGTGGTCTAATGCATAAAGCAAATGTCTTATAAAAATAGTTTTCTTAGTTTAGTTCAGGCTAGTGTAATAATGCTTTCTTTATTAATCTAAATAAATATTAGTCAGTTATTTTAAAAAATACAACTTGTTTCTAAGTGTACCAATGCAGTTGTGTATTTGGCTGTTTTTGAGAGGTTTCAGTTCGATTCCAGAGCTGACATTTGAGTACCCATAATAATTTTAATCGGCTTCCATGTTTATGTAGCATCATAATGTAGGGTTCTATTTATTCTATCCTTAGATGAGGTATACTAAATATAATATTCTTGAATAAGATACACGAACCGAAAATCTTATGGCCTTAATTTCAGCCATGATAAAATGACAGACACAGACAAACAAAAAAAAAAACGTTTTTTATTTTGCAAATTGCATTCTATTGCTTGCTATCGCGGTTCCTATAAATATACAGATTTGATTGGTCTAAGGCACAAAAAGGGTTTTTTATTTGAAAGAAAGAAAAATATTTCTATTACATATTAAGACAGAATAATTAAAAACGAACTTAAAATAGACATAAAAGACATGCAGCTCTATATGGCTCACGGTATTGATATTGTTGTTGTAAAACAATAGAGGCAGCCACTCAGCATTTGTCAAAAAAAAATCGACCGAATTTGCAAAATTCAACTTTATTTTTCGATGTAATCTCATGGAAACAAAGTCCTATTTTGTTTCATTAATCACACATGTAATGGGCATATTTTCTAATAACGCTTTAAGTATTTAGTGATAGGTTATCATAACACCTGACCGCGGTGATAAGGAATTAAGGCTGATAACAATCTCCGGTATTAATAATATCAAGAAAATGACTGATTAAGAAGTCATCAGTTCGTCCTTGGTGATAGGTAACATTGTAGGATGTGATTGCGGTCAAATCCTTTACTATCCGTGTAAGGAAGGAACAAAGACTTTTTTCAGAGCATTGAATTAAAATAACATAAACCCATGGGCGTAGCCACACTGGCTCTGACCTATAAGGTCAAAAAAAAAATTTTATTTCACTAACAACAATCATAATATCGGTAAGAAAATTACACAAAAAGATTAATCGACATGAAATACATAAAACAGATTAACAAATAACAAAATAGCCCAAACGTTACAAAAAAAAATACTTAGCCCCTGCTGCCCCACCCTGAGCCCAAGGCTAGCTACACTCATGCATAAACCTAAGCTGACCAACCTAATTTTACCAACGAGGATTTAGCAAATAATGAAAATAATTAAGTTTAGGGGTTAGGAGAGGGTTTGCACACAGGCGCTCGCTAGGTTCGCACACAGGCGCTGCTCGCTGTATGACACCGTCGCCAAGACTATTGTTATTCGGACGACATGTGGTTCAATGGTTGGCGCGTTGGCCCCCCGGAGGATACCGGAGGTAGCGGGTTCGAATCCCGCTAGAGAACATAAAGCTTTCTATGTTCCTGAGTCATGCATGTATATAATATAATTAAAATCTACGCAGACAGTTAAAATTGGAGCGTAAATGTATACACACTATCTACACGAAAATTGATTTTTTTGTTTATGTCTGTTCTGATTTTGAAGGGCTTTTACAGGCAGATAGCTGAGGAGTAATATAGGCTATAAAATAATAATTAATCGGATGCCGCGGGCAACAGGTTAACGTGGTGTAAAAGAGTTCATAGATGTTACTATTATTGATTAAAGCTATCTGAGCCATCGCCGTTGATAGTCTACTTAGCTCGATCTACTCACCGGCAATGCACGACATCATTCCGTCGCTCGCTCACCGGTGAACTAAAACCTCGTGAAACCTGCATGCCTATTGACTAATTACATTAGGTCTAGGCGTTTTTCTAAATTTTTAAGTGCACACGCGAGACCATCCTTCGCTCACTAGTGAAGAAAAACATCGTGAGGAAACCTGCATGTCTGATGAGATTAAGTCTTTGAAGGTATGTGAAGTTCACCAACCCGCATTAAGGCAGCGCATCGATGAACTATGACCCATCACCCTCCTCGCCTGATTTCGAGGAAGACACCCGTGCCCAGCAGTGGGACTTAATGTGTATAAGAGTCGATATTATTATTATTATTAATGTATATTTTTTATTTCAGTACAACCAATGTCCAATTCACAAGAATAAGCAGAAAAGGAAATACTGGTGTAAACTATATTGAAGATAAATTAATTGTTTTGTTACAAAATTTTCTATTTGAAATATTTTTTTTATTAAATTCTTACATGTCTGTACCAAATAGAAGGAGGAAGATACGGAACCCCAAGAGTTAACTCGGCGTACAAACGAAGATCCCTTGGAACTTAATAAAAGAGTTGAACCTGTGGATAGTGATGGTAATGGCCCTTATATCCCTGGAGGAGAGACAGATGAAGATAAACGACACGAAAGTTACGATTTATTAGTCAAAGACGCGGTCGAACAAGTTCACGGACCACAAGAAGATGAAAATGAGAAATTTTGGCGTAAAGTAGACGAGAACGCGAGAGATTATGAGAGAGAAAGTGAAAATATGAAATTAGACAAAAAGAGTAACACACCGAAATTGCCGTACGTGAATGTGGCGCAAAATTTCAATTTTGCTAAAAAAATGCACACTGGTAACTTGGAACACGAACCCTTACCTGATACGTTAGGATATAGAATTTTTTCAAAAGTCGGTGAACATAGAGATTCCGATATCATAGTCAAGCCGTATGCAATAGGGTGGAAAGGTTACGGTGCATCTGGACCAACCTGTTGTACAAAAATGCGTGTTCACAGACCGAAGACTTGTGAACCTAAAAAAAATGCCGAGGAAAAGGGAGATAAGCAACGTCCAGCAACATCATTTCATTCTTTAGGGAATCAATATAAAAAGCAGCTGTCTTTGATGGATTTAGCAATATGTTGGGACTTTAAGGCTAATGACGCGAAACAAGAACCCAAACCACCGAAACACATTGATGGATCTAACGGGTCTATGGCACCAGCTGTATTCACTATGGTGCATACGCCAAAGGAGGAGATTAAAGAAACACTGGGCGAGCATGCTTATTCTATATTCAATCAAAATCGTATAGTCGATGAAGGCCGACACAGCGTTCCATACTTTGAAAAGGATATGACGAAAGAGAGGAAAAAAAATTCTTGCGAAGTACAAAATTGCCCCCAGCATGAACCTCGACCTAAATCAAAGAGTCGGAAGAGCTCAAATGAATCGCTAAAAAATGATTCATGCGACGACAAAAATGGATGTGGTACGCATTCAAATCGCAGTTCTGCATCAAAATCTACAACACGCAACGGTAACAAATCAAATAAGTATATCGGAAAAGATAGTCCAAATCAAAGTCTAGAATCTTACGATAAGACACCGTTAGCACAGGGTAAATTGCATCACAGCTCACCGAACGACTCTACGACAGGAAATCCTAAAAACGACTCCAATGTTAAACACAAACATTGCGTCTCTTGCAATGATGCGAGACCCGCAAATGGCAAAGTTGTAAAGGACGATTACAAATTCGCTTTTAAAGCTGGCAATCCGAATTCCGTACAGAGTGACAGTTCGAAGGACTCCAAAGGTGTCAAAATTCCAAAGATGCGTCACCCGTATACGAAGAAGTCGTATACTATACCTACTTTAACGCCGCCATTCACGATTTGGCGGGACGCTAACGCCACCGGCTACCCGGAACACTGGCGGTTGGCGAGTGTGTACCAGCACGCATACAAACCTCCGGACCAACGCAGGAAACCTCTCATTGCTAACGTATATCAATAATCTCTTTATAAACTAGCAGTTGCATCTTTACTCGCTTTAATATTTACAATTGGTTCCAGGCTCACAATTATTATTATATGTCCTATGTTAGCCAGTGATACCTAAATCGATATCATACTGGTGAACGAAATGTCTAAATTAGATGAGTTACGAAAATTGTCTCCAGAACATGAAAAATCTGAATATCTCTCCTTTACTTTTCGGGGCCACGTCTCGCTATGGTCAGAATTAATAAAAATTAGCCTTTGAAAACGATGTTATCATTTCTGAATACTTTTGCGTCATGACTTGCAAATTATTGCCTAGCTACATTACTATGTAATCATTTTAAATCATTAAGCGTGCAAAGATATAATAGCCTGGGTATTAAATAATCAATAATTTGTGTTTATTGCAACAACAAAATTCCTGTTTGAGGACAGTTGGATCAATTTTAAGATTGAGAATATCTACGTTATATTCACAGATTTATAAATAAAGATAGATGGAGCATGCCCAACACGCGAGTGACGCCACCAAAGCGCTTGAGAAGTGCTTGACATAGCGTCATACTCTAAACGTCTATATTGTGTTCGCTTTTGAATTTGTATTCGCTTTGAAGCATCACTTGGGTGTTCGGCAGGCTCCATCTGTCTTTATTTAATAAATCTGTGGTTATATTATTATTAACGTTTATAATAAGTTATTCCGGTTTTTATATTAAAGGCCGTCTATTAAAAGCTAGTCAAAAAAAGTATCATAATATCCCATTTTTGGATAAAATTTCAATTTAGAATGTTTTATGAATAATATAGTTCATAATATATTATGCATTGCATATATAAACGAATTAATATTAATTAATTAATAATATACAGGTGCATGCATATAGCACCTCCACCCTTTCCCACACAATCATGGCATTAGCAGTGTGATGATTTTTACAGTAGTCTCGAGAAGGTTCGTGATTTTTCTCCTAACAGATAATACTAAGTTGATACCTAGCTATTTGCTGTTTCTCGGCAATATGCAACTCAACAATCTACAGGATCTTAGTCCATAAAAAAGCAATGCTGTCAAATATTTTTATTTTCTTTTAGTTTATGGTAAAAACCTCTCGTACTCCATAAAAAACGTACACTTCCGTATAGTCTCCCAGGCCTTGCTGCAGTACTGGTACCATCCTCTCTCCGACAGATTCGGCACGTTGGTGACCTGATGTCTGTTCACTCCGAGAACCATCCACCGGAGTCGTTTGGCCAGAGATTCGAACGATGGATGACCTCGGTATATGTCTCGGTTTTCTGTAAAAATAGTTATTATGATTTGTTGATAAGACATAATATATCATTACTTTTATTTATTTTTTTATAGCATACAGTGGCAAAAGAAAAGTCGAAACATTGCGATTATAAACGCTTATTAACATTCAAATAACCAGAGGTTATGCAGATGCCCTCCTTTTCTCTATCCTCCCCCCCCCCCCAATGGGCTACCGGAAACTCACAAACCGCACGAAACGCGACAGCTTAGCTGTCACTTTATGCCGATTTCAAGTGAGCGAGAGGTACCTCCCCGGTCGTGCCGGCCTGTTGTCAGCAAAGTAGCATGGCACTACTTCTTACAGATTATAAGTACTATTGAGCACACTACACTACTTTACACAAGCATGTGTGGAGGTGTAAACTGACCTATACGTAGATTGTTATAGTTGAAAGACAATGTTAATTTTATGACTATAGTTTGCTTAAACACAAAAACACTGGCCATCACACTATGCCTAGCGGATGTGAAGCATAGGTGAATATTAATATTCGAATTCATAATTGATGTCAAAGGATGGAGCTAGCATCATACGCTTTGCAGTGACGGCATTCTAAGTCGATTTTGCTGCCAAGAAATATCTGAGGATATATTCTTTTATTTCATTTCCATGAAATGTTATTATCGTATTCAAATATTAAGTCAAAAGTGTCATGTGGTACTGTAAGGAGAAAGGAGGTCCCGCGTTGCTCTATGTAGCTACCATATATTAAATGAAATGCTTACCATAATCACTATATACTTCAGGCAATAAAAACAAATTAATAGGGGTTCCACACGTGTCAGTGTTGTATGCTTTGCAGACATTATCCACGTTTATACTGTTCTGGTTCGAGTCACTGTACATGTACATTCCGGAGTTCAGCTGCAAGTTTGACCTCTGAAAGGCTTTACTGTGAAATAAAATAGTGATGTTAAACATATACTATTGATTTCATCATCATCATCATCATCACTACCATCATCATCATCATCATCATCATCATTACTATGAACCTTAATCCGTCTACTGCAGGCAACAAGGATCACCACAAGATCTTATTCTTCGGTACTGTTATTATTATATATATAAACTGATTATTATTAAATATAAAAGGCAAATAAACTATACTCTCATCCAATTCAACTAGCTGCCGCATGGAGATTGTCATACTATTTAAATAAAGGCAGATTGTCTAAAAAAAACCTACCTACAACAGTTGGTTTAACTACTACTAATTTGCCACATGTGTTATGGAGAATTTTCTATTATCCATAACACATGATCTATTGTAGCAAAATTGCATAATCCCAGTACATAATTGTATCCTATAGCCATTCTCATTAACAAAAAAGTCTAAGTCTATCAATTTCTATTGTTACCGATAAAAATCTTGCATTGTTTTCACAGAATCTGGGATGAAATCCTCCAACTGACATCTGTTTTGCAATAACAGTAAATGTGGATGACTTTCCCCACTGCTCGTAGACTCAGAACCTTCTAGGTTAGTATTCACTGTGCTGGATGCGGATAGTGAAGGTTTCAACATTTCTGCAGTTTGAATATATCTGGAATATTATTATAAAATTCAATATATTAAAGTGCTCTAATCTTACAATATAATTTCAATTGCTACTTATACAGTGCCATTGTTTTATTCATAAGTTTAACATAAAAATTTAAAATGATTAATCTTTCACTTGATGAGAAATTAAACATCAAATATAATAAAAATACCTTATAAAGTTATAGTCAACAAACCAGTCTTGTACCGCAATGATTACATGACATACTGCCATAAGATATGATGCTATTTGTAAACAATCTACTGTCAAGATGTTGGCACTTCTAGCTGTCACGGGGTTAGCATTGGTATCTTCCAAAAAAGAGGGTGACCAAAGAGCTTGACAGTCTAGAAGTATTATTCTATCATTGGTAACAAACATGTCTATACCTAAAAATAAATAAATATTGCTTTTATATCATAAACATTTAGTAACGAGGCCTTATATAGCAGTGGATAGAAAAGGTAGAATGATGAAATTAGATGAATACCATAATGCATACATGCTTTATTCAATGCATATAGCAACACAAGCCAAATATAATATGAATTAAACATTAAAATATTTATTATATATTAGGTTCATGAGCATTATGATGGTCTAGTGGGATGTCTGGATATGATTCTGACTCATGTGATGCCTTGAAATGGGTTTTTACTAAATATCCAATCCACAATGTGCTACCGCATTGGTGAAGTATGACCCAACACCCTTCTCATCTGATTTTGAGGAGACCCATATACAGCAGTGGGACATATAAGGGTTGAGTACCTGGTTGACCGAGCATTTGCTCGGTACCCTAAGTGATAAAATACGATAACATTTTTGTACCAAAAAAAATGATCTTAAAAAAAAAGGGAAAAAAAAATCGGACTAGAGATTCGAACCAGGCTCGTTCCGACTTAACTGCCTAATTTCACCACTAAGCTACCATGATATATTATTTGACAGCGAAATTTACGTTCGTATTCTAATCATATTTTATCGATGCCTCAAAACACGGATAAAAAAAAAGTTTTCTAAAAATGTATCCTAGCTAGATCGATTTATCGCCGTTTTTAACACATGTATACAAAATTTCATGAAAATCGTTGGAGTCGTTTCCGAGATCCTGATTCTATATATATATACGCTTGGTTTTTGTTTTCTTTTTATTAACATCCTCTTGTTTGTTTTGATATTGCGGGGTCCAAATTAATTTACTTATTTATTTTAGGCAAATGTGAATTAATTCATGTAACTAGCATGTTGTTATTATTTATATGTATATTAGTGTGTTGTTATTTAGATGTATTTACAAAAATTGTAAAACTATATTTTAAAAAGAGCAATCCTACAGAGTTTCTTGCTAGATTCTTCTCTAAGGAAAACTGCTACTTTGCGAATCTAGCATTAGCTTATAAAAAAAAATTGACATGTTTCAAGTGCTATCTAATTTGCCTATGAAATAAATATTATTTGATTTGATACATACAAGAATTGCTCGTTTAAAGGTATAAGATATAAATAAATAAAAATAAATAAATAATTTTTATATTTATATTATTATTGTATTTGGGGTTCATTTGTACCAAACCATAGTGAGGGTATTATACTATAGCATTAATGTAGTATATACAAATATTCTAAATAATGGTTTTAGTTCTAAATAACACTCTTTTATAAGAATTAAAAAACTTTTTATGTTTATTTACCAATAATAAGTAAGTATGATACCTTTTGTACAGTGTACACCTTTTTCTATTTGTTCAAAGTCTTGCATTTTAAACTTAAAGTTACTTTTACTTTCAAAATTTTTACTTTCAGTAGAATCACTAAAATGTAAGTTTTCCATTTGATTTTCTACAGACATGATGTCATTTTGTTCAAATGTTGACTCCATTGGTGCTTCACAAGATTGTAATATGTGAGAAGAAAGATCTTCATATGCTATGTTTTGGTTTAGTAGATTCAAGATCATTGATTTACCAACACCTTGTGTTCCTTTAAAAAAATAAAGATTAAATATTATACTAGAGTATGAATGTTTTGGCTGTTTAAAACTTAATATCAAATTAAAAGTTAATATCAAATTAAAAAATATATATGTTTTGTCTCTTATGATACATAAGGCTTTTAAAATCTGTAAGAAATGTTTATACACACCTATAACTCCTACAACTAAATAATTGTTGTTAGAATCGTTCAGGAACTCCAAAGCAGCATTATTAAATTCAAAATTTTCATCTAATATTTTTATAGGCTGTGTCATCAACCTGCATGGCAGACTAGATTTGAGTTCTGCAAGTATTTTTTTTTAAATATTAACACTAGTAATATGTATAATATAATCAGTATATAAGTCCAAACTACATACATTAATTGTTTGGTAAACAACAACTGCAACTTTCTGCAAATATCCATATTTATGGGTGTATGGCCCACAGGTATAGGCACATAAGTGCAATGAGTTGGTCCCGTCATTATTTTCCTATCAAATAACTTTGCTGTCTCAGATTAAAAAAAGCATGAGTTGTCTAGGCTAGTCTAAGGTGAAGTTGGTATAACATGAGCGCAGTTGACCACTTACTATGTGGTAAGATGTGTGGTGTGTTGGTGGTTTGTTTGCCTATTCAACAAAAATCAAACGTAAAAAACGTGTATTACCTTTCTTGTCTTTATTCTCGTTGTGAGCAATTTTAGCTTGATAAGGTCGTTCTACATCAGACTGCGCTTTCGGACTTACCGGCCGATCATCCTTAGAGGTGCTCTGCTCACGAGTTTTTAATATTATAGTTGGGTGTTTATCTTTATCTGACTTTTCTTTAACTGGATCCTTCACGGAATCTCTATCCGATCTGAGTATTACTGGTCTTCTAGGAGTCGTAGGATCCTAATTCATAAAACATAAGTATAAAATAAACGAAGGAAAATATATATAGGTACTAGAACAAAGAAAACAACTCACTTTCTTTTTTTTGTCTGCCATTATAATTATATAAAAGGATATTGATTAATAATTAGTAAATAATATATATTTCTTTTAATTCACTCGCTAATTAGAATTAAGAAAACCTACATAGCAAATTGTGGTAGCAAACACAATAATAATTAAAAAAAAATAAAATGTCAACTTCAACTCTTTTTTTTTAATTTATTTAAGGCATTAGTTACAAACTATAAGCCACGAGGCAGTTATAATATATTTCACTAACTTTTAACACAAGATAATATTGACATATTAACAAAGTCCTTGTTATTTTAATTAAATGAACAGAATAATATTCCAGTGATAGCTGTGATAATAATTTGAAAATATTCACAAGATTCATTCGTCGATAATAAATTGAAAATATTCATTGTTATTTTTTTAAAAGACAATTTAAATCGACTATTATATAAATGTAACATTTAAATATTGTGACTTCGTATTCCAATTGTAATGAAAAATCGATTAGTTTTAGACGTGTCTGTATGGCCTGTGGTCTTAGCCTGTTCCAACAGGAACAAATAAAAAAGGAGCTATAATGTGATTTCACAATGGACTTAATACTTATTATATTCATGGATTTCACACAAAAAAATAATAAAAAAACGATCGGACAAATAAAAATATTGACCGGACAATCCACGAAGTATAATACAAGGAGTCCGAACGTAATGTTGAACGAATGTCACAATTTAGATGACTTAAGGACGCGTTTACAAACTTGATAGGTACAGAATCGAACAACTACATTGAAAAAGTCACGCAAACAAGCGCACCCGCGCAATACGCACGCTTGCGTGCGGGAATAGTAGTCAAATAAACGGATTTGATACTTTACAAATATTTGTTTTTTTATTATTTATAACACAAAATTATATTTTATTTCTGTTTGTTTTTACTATTTATCTTTTTACTTAGAATATATTATATATATAATAAATAATTATATATTATAATATGTAAGCAAACTGATATCTGTAAATCATCTTGAGGGGGGGGGGGGGGGGGGGGGTTAATAATTGCCACGCTGAGCAGGCGCATTGGCGATCGCAGATGATGATGAAGTCACATCGGTAGCACTGCTGCCTGATCCGAGTGGCACGGGATCGATCGTCTTGACGTTTATTGAGGGGGGCCTATGTTCGGCAATGGATGGGTGAAATTTGATGATGATGACGATGATGATATCTATTTGTTTGCGAGTGGAAAGGGATCGGTCGTCTTGGTGTTCTCATTGAGGGAGGCCTATATTCAGCAGTGGATGGATGAAGTTTGATGATGATGATGATGATATCTATTTATTTGCGAGTGGCAAGGGATCGGTCGTCATTGAGGGAGGCCTATATCCAGCAGTGGATGGATGAAGTTTGATGATGATGACGATGATGATATCTATTTGTTTGCGAGTGGCAAGGGATCGGTCGTCTTGGTGTTCTCATTGAGGGAGGCCTATATTCAGCAGTGGTTGGATGAAGTTTGATGATGATGACGATGATGATATCTATTTGTTTGCGAGTGGCAAATGATCGGTCGTCTTGGTGTTCATTGAGGGAGACCTATATTCAGCAGTGAACGGATGAAGTTTGATGATGATGATGATATCTATTTGTTTGCGAGTGACAAGGGATCGGTCGTCTTGGTGTTCATTGAGGGAGGCCTATATACCTATTTTCAGCAGTGGATGGATGAAGTTTAATGATGGTGACATCTATTTGTTTGCGAGTGGCAAATGATCGGTCGTCTAGTTGTTCATTGAGGGAGGCCCATTTTCGTCAGTGGACGGATTTAGGCTGATGATGATAAAGTCGCATCGGCAGCACTGCTGCCTCATTAGAGTAGCACGGGATCGGTCGTCTTGACGTTCATTGAGGGAGGCCTATATTCAGCAGTGGATGGATGAAGTTTGATGATGATGATGATATCTATTTGTTTGCGAGTGACAAGGGATCGTTCGTCTTGGTGTTCATTGAGGGAGGCCTATATTCAGCAGTGGATGGATGAAGTTTAATGATGATGATGATGGTGATATCTATTTGTTTGCGAGTGGCAAATGATCGGTCGTCTAGGTGTTCATTGAGGGAGGCCTATATTCAGCAGTGGATGGATGAAGTTTGATGATGATGATGATGATTATGATATCTATTTTTTTGCGAGTGGCAAGGGATCGGTCGTCTTGGTGTTCATTGAGAGAGGCCTTTATTCAACAGTGGATGGATGAAGTTTGATGATGATGATATCTATTTGTTTGCTAGTGACAAGGGATCGGTCGTCTTGACGTTCATTGTGGGAGGCCTATGTTCGGCAGTGGACGGATTTAGGCTGATGAAATCGCATCGGCAGCACTGCTGCCGCATTAGAGTAGCACGGGATCGGTCGTCTTGACGTTCATTGAGGGAGGCCTATGTTCGGCAGTGGACGGATTTAGGCTGATGATGATGAAGTCGCATCGGCAGCACTGCTGCCTCATTAGAGTATCACGGGATCGGTCGTCTTGACATTCATTGAGGGAGGCCTATGTTCGGCAATGGACGGATTTAGGCTGATGATGATGAAGTCGCATCGGCAGCACTGCTGCCTCATTAGAGTAGCACGGGATCGGTCGTCTTGACGTTCATTGAGGGAGGCCTATGTTCGGCAGTGGACGGATTTAGGCTGATGAAGTCGCATCGGCAGCACTGCTGCCTCATTAGAGTAGCACGGGATCGGTCGTCTTGGCGTTCATTGAGGGAGGCCTATGTTCGGCAGTGGACGGATTTAGGCCGATGATGATGAAGTCCAATCGGCAGCACTGCTGCCTCATTAGAGTATCACGGGATCGGTCGTCTTGACGTTCATTGAGGGAGGCCTATGTTCGGCAATGGACGGATTTAGGCTGATGAAGTCGCATCGGCAGCACTGCTGCCTCATTAGAGTAGCACGGGATCGGTCGTCTTGGCGTTCATTGAGGGAGGCCTATGTTCGGCAGTGGACGGATTTAGGTTAATGATGATGAAGTCGCATCGGCAGCACTGCTGCCTCAGCATAGCACGGGATCGGTCGTCTTGGCGATCATTGAGGGAGGCCTATGTTCGGCAGTGGACGGATTTAGGCTGATGATGATAAAGTCGCATCGGCAGCACTGCTGCCTTAGCATAGCACGGGATCAGTCATCTTGGCGTTCATTGAGGGAGGCCTATGTTCGGCAGTGGACTGATTTAGGCTGACGATGATGATGATGATTATGATGATGATGATGATGATGATGATGATAAGTGAGCAAACGTCGAGAGAGAACGTCTTCCCACCTGGTTATATTGACCAACCAATATTTCGTCTACCTATGTATATGAAATAAACCAATTCCATAAAAATATATTGTGGTAAAAAAAAATATTGTAAAGTATCAAAACCAATCCAAAGTATCCAATATCAAAAATAAATCGCGATGTTTTTTGAGTCGAATTGCTGCTGACAGGTGACGCAGTGTCCACCCAGAACCGCGGCCGAGCGCGGACTGAGTTCTCATTTCAAAAATGTAAAAGAAATCAAGACAGAGACAACGATAAAATAAACCTTAATGCAATGGAATAACATTCATCTTTAGTAGCAAAATTGGTAAAAAAATTAGTTATCTTCTTTATTTTTTTTAAGACTATTTTTAGCATTTTTGGGTTATTTTCTTGACCTTTATTTAAAATTGAACATATTTCCCTGCTCCTACTATTTTTTAAAAACCTTAATAAATGTGGATATTAGACCAAAAGGGTACCGTAATTCTAATCGATTTCGTTGGTTTCATGGAAAATGGTAATGGAAGAACGTTGATTACTATATAAAAAAGCAACATTTATCAAAAAAATATGCGTTACCCTTATAGATAAAGAACCATTCTATATGAAATAAATAATTTTTATATATGATTTTGTGTACTTTTGTTACAAACGGTACAGAAAAACAGCATTATTTCGTCTGATTCGTAAACGCGTCCTTAAGTTTTGCCGGTAGTTGTACTCAGTACTCGTTTAAATCTATACGCGATAAGAATTGTTGCGTTGTTGTTGCGCTGATTGGTCCGTTGACCGCCACAATAGCATCGGTATGCAATCGATGCTAGCGCAACCAATGGCAGAAATAAGAACTAAGATCTGGGCTTAAGTTAGTGTATGTGAATATTATAGAAAAGACTATATCGCTAGGACTCCTTATATCAGCTATACTCCGTGGGACAATCAATAAAAAATAATTACCGATCAAATTAACAAAAAAAAGCTAATCGATTTGATGATGAAAGTTAGGCTAACTTGAAACTAACAATTTGTAAAATTTCGGAAAAAAAATGTTATCTTGAATGTTATAACTGCCGCGTGATTGATAGTTTATTAACTGTCTTAAATAAAACAACAAAAAACTAAATTCTGAAGAATAGCGGATGGATTACGAAATATATATATATAAAAACATCCCATTTTTGTTTTGAATAATTTATTTTCGTTGAAATACTGTATTTAATATAAATATGATCTTGTGGTGTATATGGTGTAAGTTGGAATTTTGATCGACTAATTTTCGCAGATCTCCTCAGAACCTGCAAAAAAGAACTATGAAGCACTTGCAATAATCTTCTAATTTAAGTTTTGTAAGAGGTAGAGCCATGTTACTTTGAAGCCAAATTGGGCCGGCACAGATGTGGTTAATTATCGCACCGGCGGAAAGTTACAGTTATACTATCGTGTTTCGTGTGGTTTGCTTGTATGCAGTGACCCATTGGAGGAGATACAAAGTGGTCCACGAGTCAGCAAAACTTCTAGTTGTGTGGATGTTTATAGAGTTTAGTAGTCACCAAGAGACTTTGGCTGCTCATTTGCCTACCTATGTTAAAATTAACTTCAAGCAATATATCATAAACTAATACTTACGTGTTTATGTCAATCGACGGAATGACGGCCACTTACGAAAGGAACTCGTAAGATGCTTTTTGAGTTCACCCTTCAGTGCTAAACTCCACTGAATACAATCAGAATTTAAGATTATAAGACCAGAGTCCAAAACTTATTGTGCTGCACAATTATTAAAATCTCAATTCTATTTCATTCAAAGCGTTCGTAAAATAGTTGGCAATAGTTTGCTTAAAACTGCGCTTAATCCTCTTGACAATAAATTTTAAATAAATTTTGCTTATTTATCTGTCGCAAATACTTCTGTTTGGTCTTTACATAATTTTAGATGTAATTGACATTTCACCCAACATTAGAATACAGTCTATCGCACGTATCTGTTTCTGATAACGATCTTAATATTTAATTAAATTGAATTCAGTTCAGGTTTCAATTTTTCTTTGTTCAGCAGCCGTTTCATTGCCTTTATTGATGGCAGTGTAAATAACTTTCTAAGGAGTCTATAACCTTTGGGATTGTTTTTAAATAACGAAATGCACAAAACTTTTTCTTCATTACTAAACCGTCTTCCCTTCGGTTTATTTTTTGTTTGAAGCTGCATATGAACTAACAACTGTGCTGGTTTGGTCATATGTTTTGCAACTTGTAAAAATGACACCTCGCTTGTCAATTTTCGAGCATTACTATATTGTTTAAAGATCTGCTCTTTCTTACGTAGGCGATTTACTTCCGATTGCAAATATTTTATTTTTTTCTTCAGGTGAAGATTATTGTACTTGCAGCTGCAGGTAACAGCTGAAACAGTGAAAAATATGTTTCTAAGTGATAATTTAAAAATTATATATGTTTCTAAATGATAATTAAGCCAAGACAAACTCTGTATCCACACGTTTGAATTTGTGAGGCCTTGCCGAGGCTTGGCAAACGTATGGTTCCGGCTACATAGTTACGATTAATGCCAACTTTATCCAAGGATGTACAAGTCGATATTATAGTCACTACATAGTATAAAACAAAGTCGGTTTTTCTTTCCCTATATCCCTTTGTTCGCTTAAATCTTTAACTACGCAACGGATTTAGATGCGGTTTTTTTAATGGATAGGACAATTCAAGAGGAAGGTTTATGTATATAATTTATTGTTTTTATATATATTGGCTAAGATATAACAATAATTGTTGGAGGTGTCGGAAAAAAATAGGCTGTCTGGGAGTTTTCAACGAAAACGCTACCTAAACCCTTTGAGATATAACAAAATAATGTACGGTGGAATTGTGTATCTTAAAAGTCCGCGATGGCATATATCTATCTCTTAGGGGTATCATACTATGTATATCCATTTAATACTTTAAAAAATGGGCAATTATAATGCGATAGTTTGAAAGTTATTTAAACAAATACGGTATGAATCCTTATCATTTTAAATCAATTAATTGGCTTGAGCACTTCATGAAAATTATTTTCCTCTTTACATCAAGCAAATTAAATGAATACTTTGGGAGATATGGCAAAATCAAAATAATACGCAAGAAAATAAATCGTGTTGTCGTGATTTGAACGGGCAGCTGCGTGCTTCTACGTAAGGTGGAATAATATATAATAATAGTATCCTAAATTGTAAAAAATTTGCATACAGAAAGTCTGCGAAGAGATAAAATGATCATCATCACATGTATCAATCCGTAAATCTAAGTTCACGAGGGCGAAGCTGCGGGTAACAGCTAGTATAATATATACTACACTTATCCACTTCTTACGTGGCATTCAAATCACATTAACAAAATCAGTACAAATTACCTTTTGGAATTGTTTTCTGCCTATTATTTACACTGTAGTTATGTTCATGTGTCACACGAACTGTGGTCCCTAAGCCTTGCTTTACAACTGAAATATTAAAAACAAATTTAACACAAGAAAATAATTTAGTATGTAATATATCAGTATCACAATGTTAATTCACATTATATTCACATTTATAATACTTATAATCTACCTATAAGGCTGACATGGGCACATTAAGTGTTCAAAGCCTTAAAAAAAAGAAAAAAAATATAATATATAATCTACATAAGCAACAAAATTTATCTATATCTGTAAAGCTATAAAAGTATGATTGAGTATCAAAGTCAAAAATTATAAATTAAAACTAAAAGTAACTAAATGTTATAGTAACATACCAAACACAATTCACTAACATAAAAACATTCATAATTCTTTTATAAGAAATCAACAATAATAAATGAGTCTAGTCTATCAGCCACTGCTTCCTAAGGCCTTCTTTTCATTTTAAAATAATCGTTCTAAACAGATTTGTTAATAATTTAGATTTTAGAAATACAGGCTATACTTGATTGTTGAAATTATTAAAGTACCCAGTTGTTTAATAGAAGCTATTTGTGTTGAAGGTTGGCTATCATTAATGTCCATAGGTGCCTCAGAGATGGAAGTGCAATCTGGAATAAGTAAAAAAACATTAAATATTTTAAATCCCATAGTATGTGTAATGTGTGTCTCACATATGTTTGCATTACTTTAATACTAAACTAAGCAAAGATTAAAAGAGTTAAATTAATTATCAGAATATTATACATGATTGATTTTCAATTGATTCAATGTTTGAAGCTGTTGCATTTTCTGTGCCAGGTTGAATAGTGTCAATGTCCTCAGCATCTTGAGACATAGCTACAACTGCAATCAATCAAGAATTAGAAGCTTATGTTAATTAATTAATATATGTATAAAAGTGATGGCTGGATTAAATTTAACTAGATAATAATAAATTATTATCTAGAGGCCATACATACAAAAATTCTGTAGAGAAGTTGCCTAAATTGTTTAAGTTTGATTTGTGTTAATGGAACTGACATTCACAATATTCTTACAATATAATTTTAAAAAAGTGTTTAAACAAGAAAAAGTTGGTCTACTTCAACATCCAAACAAAGTACTTTTATTTTACATCAATTTTATTTTAAGTTTATAACTCACCGGGTAAATGAAGAGAAGGAATCGCAATTGCTGAAACTCGTTTACAGCGAACTCTAACTTCATCGGGAAAGTGAATATCACAAATTCTCTTCTTCTTGTAAAATTCTAAGTCTGACATTTCTTCTGGTTTTCCTCCTACAAGATTAACCCAAGCTTTGAAACGTTCAGGAAACTTGTCAGGTTTTGGAAAAACATGCATCGCCACATCTGAAATAGAAATGGTCAAATACATTGCCAAGAAATTTTATAATAATAGAAGACAGGTACTTATGTACGAAAAGAAATATGCAATAATAAGCAGACTTTTGAGTTGTTCTGTGAATTCATAATTATTATCATTCTACTTCAGGTATCATTATGTAATTAAAGTTAAAATGAAAATCATTTGAGGGTTTTTTATTAGTTAAAGCTTCTATACATAATTTTTCCTTAATCAAAGATAGATTTTTTGTTGAATACTAAATAAATTATAAAATGTTGAACACTTTTTCACCCATTTTGATGACTATACTCTCAATATTTATTACTCTTTAGCTGGGCACTGCCCAAACAGGTTTCCAATGAAATTGAGTATTTGAATCAACTTGACACTTCATTGCCCTTTATTCTTTGAGGAATACTCAGGATGTCCAACTCTCTTGAGAATTGTTTTTGAAGGCATAATAGAATTAACAAAGCTTCACTTATACTATTTATGACATTTTTCTTTATTTAAAAGCAAACTTAATGTTGTAGGCATTTTCTACCTTTAAAGAAATTTATACCACAAACCCAAGATATATGTATTTTATAGTATGTACTCATTTTGAAATTGAGAATTTAGTTGTATGCTTAGACTTTATAGCATGTTATATATTTTATTAAGTAACAATAAAATATTTTCACTTAGACTTGTTTCTATGTATTATACTATTATGTATATATTGGTTCAATTGTTATTTATTTTGGTTACCACTCTCTTTTTATTTGTATATTCGATATTAATTTTCTAATAAGGTAAGTTAAGTGGAGTAAACAACAACTTTTTTCCAAAAAAAATCTCCGGATTTGGTACAAATCATATAACGGACGGGAGTCTGGAGAAGTAAATAAATTTTGGCATTCAGTCTCTTTTATCACAACGACGGTATAATAATGTTTGTCGAAATCCAAAAGGATTGAAAAAAGGAACTGTGTTACAAGTTAACAAGTAGAAAAGCCGACTAAGCATTATGCAAAGAAATTTAAATATAATGGCATTCTCACCAGTGTTCTTGCATCCAAAAGCACAACGGTGTGGCATTATGGATATCTATTTTGATGAGCACACACTGAACACAATAAAATAGTGTCTATTCACAATAAATATTTAGTAGTTCTCTGAATACAAAACACTATTATTATGGAATAGGGCTTCTGGCTGGGGTAGAAGTAGTATTTTCCGTAGTATCAAATTACTCTGTGAACACTCTATGAATAGAATAATAGTAAATAACTAAATACCAGGAATGGACGTAATAATATAAATGGACTACATCCATGATACCAGGACAGAGTCAAGTGTCAACTGTCAACTGACTTGACGTGTGAAAGCCAGAACCGCACGTTTGCCGAGGCTTGGCAAGCCTTCACAAATTCAAACGGCGGATACACAGTTTGTCTTGGCTTGCGTAGGTTTGCAAGGGTTTGTGGCCGACCCATGGATGTAGTATAATAACAGGATGGCTTACTCGGAAAAAATGTATTTACGAAAGTGAACACTAACTCAACGCATTAAGTATTATATTCTAATGGGCATTACACAGATGCTGATCCGAGCCGAGCGGGATAGCAATATGTAAGAAGTGTGTCTCGTTCTTTTATCTTGCCAGCTTAAAAATGTATTTTATTAAAAATTTGGGCTGATCAAAAATTTCATCGAAAAAAAATGTCTTTTTAATATTATTTTGACAATTGTATGTCAAGAAATTGTAATTGAATTTATTTATTTAAATATATTTCCAATTCAAAAAGAAAACATAAATTATTATTTTGCTTATTTCTTTTATTTCTTATGGTAGCCCAGTTAAGTGTCATCTTGACATTTTGTATTGTAATGGTTGCTATGGTTACTTAAATAACATAATTAGTCAATCAAACTACTATGGTGACCATGATTTTTTGAAACGAAGTTCCTTACGGCAGGCTTGGAGGGGAATAATAGCAATGCGAAAAGCAATGGTCAGAACGTGAGACAGAGTGACTCCGTACTAAACTTCCCACGTTCCTAATTATTTTAATCAGTTTGAATCCATGGCATCTTTAATTGTTTTGTAATCTTAATTCAAGAATGCGTTATAATGAGAGTAAACCTAAGATTTGCAGTTAATATTTTGGGATGATAATGATAACTCGACCACCTGATGACGGATTCCTGTCAAGTCTGTAGTATGGAAGTATTTGTATTATGTATTTCGTAATCCATCTACTATTCTTCAGATTTTAACCATTGCTAATGTTGGTATTTTCGTTTATAAGTAAGTATAATACTTGTGTCAGATTTTTCAAGCACCCTAAATGCATTCAAGCTAACTTGCGATATCTGCCGGGGCTAAACGCGCCTTTTGAAGAACTTAAAAACTCGAGATTTATAATATTATGGCAGACGTGGTAAACTCATGCAGCGCTTAAAACTGCATACATCAAGTATGTACTAGTAGGATATAAACCTTACAAAAAAAAACCAATAAAAAAAATTAAAATTAAATAAAAATTTTCAATACCCATTTCCTGACAGTTTGAATTTTTGAAAGACATTTGTCCCACCTGTCAAAATCTTATTGTCACCTTATAAGAAAGGGACACACTCCCTAACACTGGCTATCTCTGTCGGCTCGTTTTTCTGTTACGAGTGCTCGATCCTGTTATATATTATTACGTCCATTGGCCGACCCGACCAGTGTCGGTATTGTGCACAAGCCAAAGGGAACCAAAGAGAATTTACCGCAAGCGCTTGCGAGGCGTCCGCATGCTTGTGACTTGTGAAGGCTTGGGGTTGCGGCAAGTCAACTCAACTCAACTCAACTCTTTTATTTATGGCAACTCGGTCACTTTAGGGTTAGCGACCATTACTGCCAATGACTCCTGAAAATAGCAAGATGTCTGACGTGATTGGCCGGTTATAAAGATAGATCATTGCGGCAAGTCACAAACGTGCGGTTTCGGATTTAGGGGAATGGTGGGAAACGTCAAGGCTAACGGTCGTATTTTTTCTGTTTTCCGTCAATAATTATTTCCAGTTTTGTTATTTTGGAGTGGTTTTCTATAGTGTTTACGATGCGTCCACATGCTTGTGACTTGTGGAGGTTTGGAGTTTGTGGCAAGACACAAACACAAAACAAACGAAGACAAACTCTGTATATCCACACGTTGTGAAGGTTTGCCGAGGCTTGGCAAGCGTGCGGCTTTACTTTGTTTAGTTCAATAGAAATAGGAATGGGTCATTACATTTTAGAGGTGATCGTGTATAAGCGAATGAACAAAATTAACAATAAAACAGGCAAAATATATAATATAATATATATAGATAAGAAAGGCTTAATACGTCCCTGTCTTTTGTATTGGTGTGAGTAATCGTTTTGTGTGCAAAGTTTGGTAATACCTCGCGTTTTTAAGGAAGAATGTTACGTCTGCTAGTTTTTAGTGTGTCTTTGGTAATTAGTTCCACTAATCAAAACGCCTAAAAATATTTATACACACACTGGGTATAGAAAATGATTCGAACAAAGTTGCAAGCATTTCTACGCTAAGTCATAGATTTATAAATAAAGGCAGATGGAGCATGCCGAACATGCAAGTGACACCACCAAAGCAAGTTGGGCGAGGTAAGAATCTATACATAGGTATAATACATCTGTAGAATAGTCGTTTGCAACAAAATTGAATGCAACAACAAGTGGCTCTTCTTGTTGTCTTCTTCTTGTCTCTTCTTGGCATTAATTGGGGGAGGCCTATACTCAGCAGTGAACGGGAAAAGGCTGGTTATGATGACGATGATGATGATTATGAAAATGAACATTTAAATAACCCATATAAAAATAAAATATATGGGTATATTGTGTATTTTATATATTTATGTATTAAATGTAAACATAATATTACAATTAATATATAGATAACCTCACCCAGGAATTAGTGTCATGTTAAAATAGCACGAAAATGATTACATAGTACTTTTTAAGTTTATCGCATATAGACAGACGGACATAATAATTGCCAATTTCTCCGTACATCATTTTGTTAAATTTCAAAAGGCAGCGTTTTCATTCAAAATTATCGTCTTTTTTTCGACACCAACAAATATCGTTATATTCTCCGTACAAAAACCGTACCGCTCAACAACGTTCGCCCGACAGGGCTTTGCGTAAGTTTGGCAGGCTTCGCAAACATTTGTACACATTCGACTTTAAAGCTTTGATGTGCGCTAAAAAACCGACACCGCATGGTAAAGTGCAAATGTTTGTACAAACATGTGCAGAAATATTCAAAGACTAGTGCCACACAAACAAACAAGTATTCAAATGTTTGCAGCTTTGTCTGGCGGCTGGCGCCGGTATAAGAACAATTGATCCGGAAATGGTTTTTGGCGAATGAGACGTGGGAAAACGAAGTTAACGAAAAAGAATGTGGAAACTTTGGTCGCCTCTCGCCTGTCATCTGTCGGATTAGTTTACTACCTGTTGACATTTAATAATTACGATTTAAAATGTTTAAATTTATAAATGAATTTGCCATGTAATAGTTCTTCAACTTTTTTGCTTTGTTTAAATTTAACTCTATCTATAGGCTAGGCCATAGTGTATATTTTGAGCAAGATTAGTGGATAATTTTTTACTAAATATGTTGAATATAAAATATATTTTTGTGTTATCACTGGCGTGGGTAGCCGATTTAATTTTAATAGTAAATGCTCAAAATGTGTGTACAAAGAAAGGTCCCTGTTCTTGTGAATTTAGCAACGGTACAGGTATAGATCTGAGTGCAAGCTCGAAGACAGTATTTTACACGACACAGACATACGAATTGAAGAACAATGGTACGCAATACGCTTTAAGCACATATTATTTTCATCCGTGCAAAGACGAAGTACCCAAACTAAACACTTCAACTACTGGCACCTGCGGAGGTCCTTTATCGGTAAATAGTATAATATTTAATAATTTTATAATCATCCTAAATTTAAGCTTGCGCCATGCTTAAAATTACGATAAAAACTGGTTTATTTTTTATTACATCGATATGGTAATGTAAAATAGCATCATCGTTACTCAATCAGAACTTCAAAATTATGTAATTTGCAGAAAAGCTTAGTGTTTTGTTAGTACAAGTATAGTCTGACCAGGGTATATTTTCAGATTTGCCGATATGTGGATAAAGTGGATTTGTCCGCCAATAATACATACAAAAGAGAAGAGAGTTATGAATTTATGGGGAGTACCAATATATCAGATTTTAGCTCTGATGGAAAGTCATTAATATATTACAATGGACCATCGTAAGTATTTTTTTTTGTATGTAGAAAATACTTACTGATATTTTTGGTAAACAAAATGGTACTGATCTGTCATTGTCCTCTATCAAACTACATATCAAGGTCAAATTTTAATATTGAACCACCTAGTATTGCAAGTCCGTCCTTTTGTTAAGTACAACGTAACAACAAGGTAGATGTTGAATTATGTATTAAAAGCTGTATATGCCTATAAAATAATATGTAAAAGAAAATGATATTCATATAGAAAATGTAAATATAAATAATACCTAATATGCCCTAAGCTATAAAAAAAGGTGTGTGTGTGTGTGATTCACACACGATAGAAGTGAAACACATGTTAAATGCTCAAATACAAGCAATTATTAAGCAGTGGGCAATATTTAATATAGTACACACCAACATTTGCTCTCTCGCTCTTTTGTATTTGTGTCTCTACCTGTCGTTTTTTCCGTTGCATCCGGTTCAAAATCACAACAATTCTGAAGAAGTTTTATTTCAAAAAAAAATTCTTTTCACATATTTTAAGTGTACAAGTTGTTATGTATAAAGATATTTGAATTTGAATGCAAGTATAATGGAGAAACAAGTAAGTGTTTTGGGCATCAGTGTACCCTCCCTATATAACAATTATAAAGAATTTGCAACAACTGAAGATGTAGAAAGTCCAACAACAACAAAATAGCTCACAATCTTGGAATAAGTGAAGGATGATGTTTATAACTTTTTTCTGAAAGGCCAATTACTGCATTAAAAAATATGACAATCTGTCAATGAGGATGAAAAACACCCAACTAGAAGAGAACTAGATTTAAAAAAATACTACTTTCATGGTACTCTTTTCAATAAAAAAATGATTTTGATTTGATTTTGGTGAATTATTTAATACAAAACTTTGTTCACATTCTTTATCTTGTCTCATTGGCCTTTAAATCTTTGACTACATTCAAAGTAATGAAGTTAGAATTTACCTGTTCTAAATCTTGAATATAATACAACTATTTTACTTGTTGCCAGCTGTACAATAATGCCAATGAAGCAGTGAATTATTTTTTTGTTAACATAATAGATTATGTTGTCCATTTTTAATTAACAAATTAGATGTCTGTAGGTCAACCGTGGTGATGTTGGTATGTGCCCAGACTGATGATCAAGTGAATGTGTATTCATTGGAAGAACCAAATAGAATTGTAAGTATATTTTATAAAATAATTCATGTGTAAAAAATAAAGTAATGTAGAGTATCAACCCATATAATATGTCCTACTGTTGGGCACGGGTCTTCTCCTTGAAATCAGGCAAGGAGGGTATTGGGCTATAGTTTACCGATGCGTTGGTCCATTGCGGGTTGGTGAACTCCACATATGTTTAAAGACTTTCAATCTCATCATTTTCCTTTACTGGTGAGCGAGCAATGGTCTCGTGTTTAGGGTGTACTTAGACATTTTGAAATCCATTTCAAGGCACACGGGGGTCAGCATTGAACCTGAAAACTCTTAGACAAAAGCTAAGTCCATACTCACTGGACCATTGTCGTTAAACAAAATTAATGTGTAATGATAAGAAAACGATTTTGTAATGTGAATATAAAATAAAATATTGCTAAATTGACGTTTAATTTTTATCTAACTATATCAGATTGAAATGTATTGGCATCAAGTGTTCATACTTAGCAAACTAGCTTTTGTTTGATAAATTTTAGCTTTAGAGGTGTTTAATATATAAATTAATTCATTTTCATTAATTTAATTCTTTGTCTTAAATCTAATTTACCTCTTTTTTGTGGGTGAGAGTGTGTTGATTTAAATTATAAAATATGCTTCATTCAAATTACTGGTATTCAGTTGCATCTGGATAGATTAGAAACAGACCCTGATATAGTTCGGAAAAGGCTATTCAGAAGAAGAATAAATAGTGAAAATACCATGTTAATTTGTATTTATTTCTTCTTCTGGGTTCCTAATAAGTAATAACACACCCTGTATCTATGAATCTTTATTTCAGGTATTATCATTTTATTCTGTCAATGCTTGCTTAAAACAATTAGAAGAGCCAGGACGATCATTGGGGTCGACACTATTGATTATCTTCTTTTCGTGTGTAATATTTTACCTAGTCCTCGGTATTGGTACCAAGAAATTTTTGATGGGCGCTACAGGCTTAGAAGTTATACCAAATTTAGGATTTTGGTCTGATTTACCTAATCTAGTTAAGGTAGGTGTATTTTTTTTTGTTAAAACTTCTAAATGTGTGTGTAAATATTAATGATGATAATAAAACTAGCATGCTAACTCTTAAGCAAGTTAGTCAACTTGCTTAAGAGTTAGATAGATTAGACTTTTTGTGCTAGGGCAGATACAAGAGCTACTATAGTTAAAAGTCAAGCTCGTGGGTTACATTCTATTGAACACACACTTATATAAAATACAAGATTGTTTTTTTCTTATGTTTACGCGAATTTCACTCATTATAATGAAACAACTTATGGATTTTTGAGGACTGTCCTCCCCGTGACCATGGTTGCTGTAAAGTATCCGAAACGTCGGGCTCATAAAAAACTAAATAAACCGCGATAGAATCCGTAAAAGTTGTTTCATTACAAGATTGTTTGAAAATTTCATGTCGATCCTGACTTACGGCGGTTTTCAATATACTATCTATCTTAAAATTTTCTTATCGATCTTAAGATTTTGACAGATTTTGTAAGAAAATGTGTCAAAATTTTAAGATAGATAAGAAAATTTTAAGATAGATAGGATATTGAAAGCCGCCTTAAAATGGCTACTTTAGATATTTTACATTTATAAATATATTACATGTGCGTAAATAAATTACAGGATGGATGGAGTTTCATGTTGAATGGCTTCAAGTTACCAGCGAGAGGAGCGGGTCCAGTGACTTCACCAGACCCTAACAGCTACGACAGCATATAACATCAGACGGACGACCCGCTCGCCGAAGGTCAGCTTGTATTGATCGAATAGACTATAGTAATTTGGTTTGAATGTAAATTCAGGACAATTAATTTTTCCAACAATCAAAAGTTTTATATTTATATAAAGAGAGTAGCTAAAATCATTATGGTCTAAGATTTTTATCTCAATTATGAGCTTTACCTTGAACATTTTTTTTCTGAAAACTTTGATTTTTTGAATATATGTATCACAATAAGATTATTACCACGTAGTATAGATGTATATCAATGTAATCTCTTATTGATCTATAATCTATCAAACCACAATCAAATATATGACTATAAAAAAAGCTGTACATAAGTATTTTAAGTGATCAAATGGCCATTGCGTTTAGACATGTTGTATGAATATATTGGTAGTTTCTTAAAAATTAGGATGACGACATTACCATGCGACGGTTGCTTTAATGGCGCCTTATCCGATGACATCATCCAAATATATTATGGCTGCCAACGCAATTTATTAAATTTTCATATAAACGCAGTGAAATATGCGACCACCTTGTACTAAATCGTTGTAATGTAACCAGTAGTGGTAATGTTATTAATCGCCATAATCATTAGTGCGTGAACTTCTTGCGTCGTGTAGTCATTATGAATTTTGACATACTTAAAATTCTGTACTAATATTAATACATATTATAAAAATGGAATTTAGATGTATGCCACATAATGTTGTGCGCGGGCAAAAAAATTACGATGGTGGAGCGATGGCGAGGCAATACAATACTTAGTTGTGCCCGACAAAATAAATTATATTAAAAAAACCTTACGCCGTCTGTGCTGTCTCTCTGTCTCTAACATCTAAACAAAAGGACTGATAACATCGTTTTTTGTATCCTTAGTGTCATCCTAAAGTCCCAAAATTTTCCTGTGAACAATAGTGAACTTTTATGGAGTATTAGAAATGTCCGCAAGCTAATGTGTTGTGAAAGTGAGTGATAAAAGTCGAAAATCGTAAATTACGTATCGACAGTATTTGTTTACTAAGTTGGTCAGTTCTAAAAAAATGGACTTTAGATTGTTGTCGTCGCTTAAGTGCCGCCGTTGCTTTGCTTCCGCCTGCGGCATCGGTTGCATTGCACCGCACGTTTCGTGCACTTCATAATATACTGTAGGCAGTGGCGTAACGTAACGGTAACCCGTGGCAAATTCATCGGATGCTAGGAAAGACACAATTTTTTTTTACTAAATGTGTAATAATAAATGTTTGGAGTTGGAATTCTCCTCCGACCGGGGGCCCCTTTCAGCTGGGCTTTCAGGGGGCCCGTGGCACCCTGTAGTTACGCCACTGTCTGTAGGGCTATTATGTAAAAAACATTTCGATATCGAGCATTACCTGAGTGATAGAGCTCACATTACGCTCACGTCGAAAGTGAAATTTATTGATATATATAGAAAGTTGAGTTTTAAACAATACAAATTCGCCATATCACCGCGAATCCGCTTTCGCTATTCGAAAACGACCTTACAGAATAGCCCTACTGACCATGTTGTGTGCTTCGCTGCCGTTCGCTGTCGCCAAGCCAGCGCTCGAGTGTTCCCAGTTTCGTAGCCGCACTTATTGGAAACACTGAACAAATTACTTTAGTGTAATATAGTTCATTGATTCCTATTAATAAAAGTAATGTTATTTAAATCATAATGTAGCTATATACGGCCTAAAATTAATCAATAACTTAAAAGCTTTTTTAATAAAATTGCCATTTAAAAACATTACGTACAGTGTGCATGACGGTATGAATAATTTTTATACCACATACCACCAAATGGGTTTTCTTTTTTTTTCTATTTTTTTTTTTGGATGAGTAGTAGCTCCCACCAAGCGATTGTGTTAACTGATTCAAGGGCTAAATAAGTTCGAACCTGTCAAATTAGTCGATTTCTTTATTTGTCGCAAAAATTGCGTTTTCAAACTACTGAAGAACTTTTTGGGATCTTTTAATAAAATACTTATAGTAACATTTGTTAGTCCCGTAAACAATAAATAATGCTATATTTTATATCAAATATTTTAATACTAAGTATGAAATTTGTTTGAAAACTAAACTTTTATGTTTTATAAATATTTCATTATTCTTTTTAATAATAATATAGTAACATTATTCGTTACATGTGGTATAAAAATAATTTATACAGTTAGTCAGATACACACCCTGTATATAAATTTAGTCTCAATAAGTATAATTAAAAAAACAGCTTTCTATTAACTAAACTTTATCCTTATAATCTTGTATATATATATCTCATATAAACTGCAATGTAAATGATCTTCCGGTTATCCCATATTTAAGAGTATCCAAATACATATTATATACTTATTAAAGTGTTATAATTATATTATGATATATCAAGTAATTCTAAGTATATAAATAAATACTTAAATAATTGTCATGATTAATATAAGTAATGAACATGCAGACCCAAGGCATGTATTTTTGATGTTTTAAAAGTGAGCTGTTACAAAGGATATTTTGATATACTGATATTTTTTTAATATGCTGTGGCACGCTGGTGACTTTTCTGACTTTAACAACTTATTCAAAAAATGATTTTTATTTAAGTAAACTGTATGAGGTCTGATTTTTGTCTGTTTGGTTATGGTATGTAATAGCCATTTCTTTGATGATCTTGTATTTTTTATAAAGTTTTTAAAGTTTAAGTGAGAATATACTATATTTTCATACAAACAATTTCAATGTTTAGATTATCTTTTTATATTTTTTTTCTTAAATGCTTGCATTTGTATTTTATTCAAACAAGTATTGCTGAATATTGTTTAAAATAAAACAGATATATATTTTGTACTTTTAAATAGCATAAAAATTTTCTATTTATGAAATTGTTTACATTTTTAGTAAGTACAAGTCCTTAAATCAATATTATGTGAAACCAAGAGAATGTAGCATAGTGTTTTCATGTTTACTTTTTGTTAAAATATTGTATAATGATGTTCAACTTCCACAATACCTAAGTTCTTCCTCAATTTTTCCAGTAAAAAAATATATTGATTTTTAACGAGTTAGAGTAAATAAAGATCTTGTTATTATTTTAAGAAATTTTCAATGTAAAGTTTTTTATAAACTCAAAGCGGCTAAATTATAATATATAATCAACTAAAGTCTGACTAAACTTAAAAATACCCTTTGACATTTCACGATCTTACGTCGTAGCAACATGCGTCCATTAACTTTACGTAAAATCTCATAATTATAATCTTGTCTATATTATGTTTGTTATGTGCAAGTTTATTTTAATATACAGCTCCAAAAGAAATTTATCACAAAAATAAATTCGTGAAAATAACTTCAAATAAATGTCATTTTTAGTCGGCCGACTTCATGTTTATTTTTTTAAAAGCGACCTAAAAAAATATTCAGTGTAATGCTGTCAAAAATAAGTTATTTTTTGCTTTGATATGTTATAATTCCGTTTATCGAGTTTCATCAGAACAATTATTTTATGATATAAAAAATATATCTAACGAATTTTATTAAATTATTCTACAATAGCAAACAACAGTCACTTTAAAATATAACCAAAATAGAAAGCATATAAATATCGAATACTGTAGGATTATTATGGTTCTATACCTAATATATCCGTAAACCTAAAAACAAAAATATGATTGATTATTGTTATGAGTCGGTATAGATATTTAATGAGAATCGCATGTTTCAGATATAATTTTTTTTACCTAATTCCATGACTTGACTTGACTAAGGCCTTGTGTCAAAGGGTATTTGTGAAAGTGGCCAGATCTATTATATCTACATTATTTCTTTTCGATACTTTTGTGTAGATAGTAACATATTCTTTGATATTGTGATTTTACTTTACGATATTCAATTTTGGTGTATTTAATCTGATATTCAAGATATTCAATACCAACATACTGCGTTAGGTTTTAGACGATTATTTAGTAAGTGTAATTATTAATAAGAAGTGGTTTTTTGAAATTTCTCTTAGATATTTTCTTACCATATTAGAGGTTTTGTGTTTTTGTTTATATAAATATACTCTACCGCACTGATTTTTATTTTATTTTTACCAATATAAAGGATCTGACTGACTTTTGTTGAGTGTGCACAAAATATTGGTATAACATAGGGATTTTGAATTTTTGACGTGTTCAAATATAAGAAATAATATAAAATATACGATTGTAATTGCGAAATCCAAATACAAAAATCCTACATGTTTGGAAAGGGCTTCTCAATAGGAATCGAAGGGTACCAATATCAAATATATCATACGATTGAGTTTTACTCAATCATAAAGTATACTGAAGTGTAGGTAAAATTATGAGTAGGACCAAGCAGATCATCGTTGCCAATACGAATTATGTATGTGGTCAGTTGAAATAATGCAAGCCATATAACATAATATGTACATACATACAATAACATCAGCGTTTGTCGACAACCATTAGGATACCTATGCGAGGTGTTCGATGGAATATGGTTTTGTAATAAAACTAGCGGACCTGACAGACGTTGCCCTTAAGACAAATCGATCCAACCGTTAGTTGCAGTATAGATAAATAACCTAGATAGCGACTGCAGCGCCATCAGCCAAGCTGATTTGTGAATCTAAACTATCTAAGAGAAAATTTCATTAAAATCGGTCCAGCCGTTTAGGAGGAGATCAGTGACAAACACGCGTATAGAAGGAATAAATCTATAAAGATTTTAAATACAACTAAAAATACATTACAAGAAATATTTCACGTCACGTAAACGTATTCACGTGCAACACAACACATCTTTTTTGTAGGAAGAGTAAGAACCTAGAATAATTTAAAACAATACTTCAGCAAAAAAGGATTTATAATGAAAGTCGAATAATGCAATGCACATATTTATTTTACAATGAAAATAAATTAAATTCACTTTTCTTAAAACATAAACCCGAGCTGAAACAAATAAAGTAGGATTAATATACTGAAGTTGTAGCGAGATAAATGATCTAGAAATTGAGACTATTGAAGTTTGAGAAGTATTTTGTGAGGTTACCATTGTCTGCCTTGTATTCCCTTTTTTATTTTAGTCGGATAGGCAAATTGGCAGACGTGCCAATATGACAAGTGGTGGACGGATGACGTCACAACTCGTTTAAATGTGTTAGTCTGTTAGTCAATGCCTGTCATGCCGTCCCCTCCGAGGAGGGCCGAGGGAAGCAATGCTGTTTCTCGTGAGAAACAAGATTTTGGTACCCGCATAGGTATGGCTGCATACCAGGAAGGGCGGCACAGCGCATCCCTCCCACTTGCAAATTTGGGGTCGTCATGTTGGTAGTCAGTGCTCGCCAAGCAGATCTAATTTGGCAAAGCGATTAGATAAATATCCAAAGAGGTTAAATACGGTATTCCGTTTAATATTTTAATTTTATATTTTATCAATTCAATTATTCTAGTTCAAGAGTAGGAGCCACGTTTAGGTAGGCGAAATGTTGGTCGGCCATTAACCAGATAATAGGACGACCTCCGTCCAGTGGTCGGTAAGTATTGGTTGCGAATGGCAGGGACATCTGTAGTTCATCGAGGGACCGCAAAGTTTACTGCTGAGCATAAAGGAGGCCTCCTTATTTTCAGCAGTGGATAAAGGCTGATGATGATATTTTACCCGCAATAAACTGCATTAGTTTCTAGATTATCACTTTTATACCTTTATAGATTTCTCCGTCAAACACTTCGCTAAGACCGCTGCTCTATCGCAACCCGCCTCGCCGTCGCTGAAGGTTTCGTCATTCACTAAAATATACATATTACATACATCAGGTGTTAACTAAAAGTAAATCGTCGCTGAAATATTCAACTTTTAAAACTCTGAAAAATTATAATAATTTTTTGTAGGTAAGTGGTAATGGTAATAGGCTAATGTAATTTAAATTATACCTATAAAGAAATAAGACGGTGCTACTTATGGGCCAACAGATGCAGCCATCGAAATGTCAATAATATGGTCGTAAATTTAATTTAATTTTTGAATGAATTATTAAATACCTTTTTTGCATTCGTCGTATAATTTCCTCGCATTCTGTAGTTTCGTGGGATCCGTATATTCCCTTTGCGACAGTTTGTACGCCTCCTCGTCGTCGAACATACCCTTATCGTTCATCTGAAATTGTTTTTATAACGTGTTATATATTTATTAAAGTTTTTTCAGGATATTTTGCATTTTGAACTAGATACAGAATTAAAAAAGAATTTTATCGAGTGTCCACCCGCAGTTACTGTGATTTTAATCTCAATTGGCGATTAATAGTGTGTTAAATACAGACTTTTATCGACATTTGTAGATTTGCAATTGATGTATCTATGTTTTTATGTGTATGTGAAACACATTTTATTTTGTTATACACTTATCAGCAACTAAAATAAATCGATAAAATGCACTTTGGCACAACTTAAATTATTTAATGATAATAAGTGAGTAGATGAAATATATTAGGTGCATTATTATGAAAGATGCCTTACCCATTTGATTCTTTTAAAGACACAGGCTTGAAGACATTTAGCATTTTTGGTGTCGGGCACCTTGTGGTTCTTCATCATTTCAAACTCCTCCATGGAGACAGGGAACTCTTTATTACATTCCACTGCATTCTGAATGAACCACATCTTAAGCTCTTTATCTGAGCGGGCCTAAAAAAAAGTTTTTTTTTGTAATTATCAAACAAAAATATAATTTATCCTTGCGCTATAGCTTTTTGTCGAATGCACCTATGCTGTTGGCATGTTGGTCGCGAAGTCGAGAGCGACCGCACGGCCTTCTGTCATCGGATCGTAATGCTTAACACTATTATAATTTTTACGGCCAGTTAATTTAATTTTTAAGATATTTTTCACCAGTTATTTTACATCAGTATTTGTAGTATCTAAATAGCATATCAAAAATCGCTTGTCTGTAAAGTCGGTTTACTGACGATAGTGGAACGTGACAACGTCATAAGAAAATACTGATGGGCCGATTGTGCCTCTTTGTCGCTTGTTCCGCGCTCTTGCTTGCACTTCAAGCCTTAAACGGAATGCCTCAGAGCGAGGTAACGCCGCATGAGTCATGTTTTTTCGTGCGTGCAGCCGGCGGAAAGGTAAGCTTTTCACGGAAAGGCTTTCTGAGTACCAGATGGTGGTACTCAGAAAGCTGCTTATTCTTTTCTTGAAGCAATTGCGATACAGGTTAGAAAGGAGGGCAATATAGGCAGAAAACTGACATGGATAATGCCTGGGTCAGATCTAAGATTTAACTCGGCTGAAGTCATTGTCAGCCATCACATACATTGGCGGCTAACTATCGATTTGATAAATAAAAAAATATTTAAGAAATATAAAAACGTAAAATTACTTACCAATGTATTTCCAATAAAAATACAGCCAACCAATATAATTAGGTTCGACATATTCGAAGCCACTCCTAGAAAAGACCGCCAAATCCATATTTTATAGTAAGCACAAATATAGATAATGTCCTTTTAATCTACATTAAATTGCTAATAAAATATCATTTTCGATCGAATGATCCCATGTATTGAGCATTTATTAATTATCCAAATTTTATATCCTGCATTTAAAATACGATTTTACACAGATTACAAGTATTTAGATGTATATAATTATGGAAGGAATATAATATCCATTTGTGCAATAGTCGAGGTAAGTTCTATTTGGGTAGTAGAACAAACAAGAGCATAAAATAATTCTCTTATTAATATTGTGGTAGTATGTAGATTTCCGAACATCAGCTTGGATGAGGTTAGTCTGGCTTTTAAGCAGCTGAAAGGGGGAAGGGCTCCGGGGAAGGACGGAATTATTACGACCGAACTTCTTAAAGCAGATGGCGAACCTTTTTTTTTTTTTTTTATGACGCAGCGGAAATCATTTACGACCATACCAGGGTAGGCGCGCTGGCGTGTGTGGGGACTCGCATTTGGGTGCCCTACCCCACTAAAACCGCTGCGTGAGCCTTCAGCCGCTATATTTGAGGGACCCGGATCTGTGCAGGCGACGGGATACTCTCAGCGACAGACTGGTCCCGGCAAAGACCAGATTCTCCACAATAGGGGGATCGATCCCGAGCCCGACACGAGCACAGGGGCTTTATTGAAGGCGCATTAAATAGCGCCTCCGACGCACCCCCGTTCGTCGTCTACGGGGGAGGCTACGTCAGCGACCTTCTCTCTCACCCGTTCGTCGGCCTCCTTCTGGGACATCACTGTCTCGCAGAAAGAGGCCTTTGCCGTCCAGGACTCGTCAGAGCCAAGCATCGCGGTGATGACGCTCGACAAAGACAAGTCCCCTCATGACAGACGTCAAATCATGACGCAGCGCCGCCCATCTCGGGCACACCTTGAGGGTGTGCTGGGCAGAGTCCACCGCCGCGCCACAATCGTGACATCCAGTCGTCGGCTCCCTTTGGGCCGTCCGACACAAGTAATCACCAAAGCATCCGTGCCCGGTGAGAACCTGCGTCAGACGGAAGGGTTTGCGCTTATGGCGCATCCACCGCTCACGAACCGGGTGCAGAACAGCCGTTAGGCGTTTGCCATACGGCTGACGCGCCAGGTCCTCTCCCCACCTCCGCATTAATACCTCCATCCCTAGTCTGCGGACCCGTAGGACCCCGTCAGGCGAAAGGCTCAAGCCTAGAGACCTCCTATCCGAGACATAGGAGTGTGTCTCGGCCAGAACCTCCGCCACAAGTTCCCACGGGGGGTCGCCGGCTAGAGCGGATGCTGCAGCCCACGAAACCATACGGTACCCCCGAATCACCCTCACGGCGATGACCCGCTGCGCCGAGCGCAACGCGGCCTTAACGCTCGCAGTGAGGTGATCCGCCCAAATCGGGGCACCATACGTCGCCATACTCCGGCAGACTCCAGAGTACAGCTGCCTGCAGGCGGCACTGGATCCTCCGAGGTTCGGGAGGAGTCTGCCCAGCGCACTCGCCGCCTTCACGACCCTCGGTCCCAACGTTTTGAAAACAGGTGGCGAACCTGTTTTAAGAGAGTTGCCAAAGATTTTTAATTTCGTGCTTCATCATTTCGGTGCATTTCCCCCAAGGAGTGGCATGGAAGCGAGGTCGTTCTGTTTTTTAAGAAGGGTGACAACTCCCTTCTTGAAAACTACAGACCGATATCACTTCTAAGCCATATATACCAGCTGTTCTCGGGGGTCATGACGAACCGCCTCACTAAAAAGCTCGATGGATTCCAGCCACCGGAGCAGGGTGGGTTTCGAAGAGGATTTAGCACCATAGGCCATATCCACACCATAAGGTAAGTTGTACAGAAGACCCACGAGTACAACCAGCCACTGTGCCTTGCCTTTGTGGACTATGAGAAAGCTTTTGACTCTGTTGAAACCTGGGCTGTTCTGGAAGCTCTGCAGCGATGTCAGGTCGATTGGCGATACGTCGAAGTAATGAGAGGATTATACGAAGCCGCCTTTAAGTCCGTTCTGGGACAGGGGAATGTTATTTCCCCGAAACTGTTCACAAATGCTTTGGAGGACGTCTTCAAGACCTTAAACTGGGCAGAATGTGGCATAAACATTAACGTCTGGTATCTCTCACACCTTAGTTTCGCCGACGATATCTTTATATTGGCCGAGACGCTGGAGGGTTTGCAGGAGATGCTGCACAGTCTAAATGAATCCTCCCGACGCGACGGGTGGTCCTTAGGATGAACTTGGACAATACGAAAGTCATGTTCAATGAGCACGTTCTCCCTAGGCCTGTTAACGTCGATTGGAAAACTTTCGAAGTCGTGCAAGAGTATGTCTACCTTGGGCATACTTTGCAGCTAGGTCGACATAACTTCGAGAGGGAAGCCGATAGGGGGATTCAACCGTAGCTCAACGTGCTATGGAGAGTGCTATGCTGGGTGTTTCTTTGGCAGATAGGATTCGAAACAAAGACCTTCGCCAGAGAACTAAAGTTACCGATATCACGCGAAGAATAAGCACGTTGAAGTGGCAATGGGCTGGTCACGCACTCAGAAGAACGGATGGCCGATGGGCTATTAAGGTTCAATAGCGGAGGCCGCGTTTCGGTAGACGAAGTGTTGGTCGGCCATTAACCAGATGGGAAGCCGATCTCCGTGCAGTGGTATGGTATGGATGCGAGTAGCGAGGGATCGGTCGTCTTGGCGTTCATTGAGGGAGGCCTATTTTCAGCAGTGGACGGATAAAGGCTGATGATGATGATGATGATGATGATGATGATGATGATGATGATGATGAGTATGTAGACTTATTCATTATAACCGGATATAGAATGCGAACCATAAAATCCGAAACTAGTCAATGGCTTGTCACTGACGTGATATCAATTAAACCGTCAATCACCGGCATCAATCAGCCAATCAGAGCGCAGAACCGGGTAGCGTTGCAGCACAAATTTGCCGAGTTAATTTTCATACAAGCTACAACGTTACCGCTCTATTCCGTATGCTCGAAGACATTATTTTTGAGATAATCGTATAAAATAAAACATTATGTAATCATTATTTATTATAATTATAATTATTCATAATACGGTTTATAAAGCTTTTGTAAAATATTACAATATGCCTGCTTATTTATTTTACAAAAGTTTTGCTGTATTCTGAATGTAGGGAACCGGTTATAATATGTATATTACAAACCAAAACCTTTTGTGTCAAGGTAATGGTAATATTGATGAATTATTATTTGTAATTTATCTCTGTTGATTCTCAGGCTTTGGATAATAGGTAAGGCACATTATTAAAAATATATGCTTGTGTCGTAATAAATAATAAGCATTGCCTAACATGTTTTATTTGTATTTATTAAATGTATTCGGATAAGGCCTTTCATGTTCTTAGTTTATGTACCCCAACTGAAAAAAAAAAGAATATTAAAATTAGACAAACAATTTATATATGTTCATTGCCATCATAAACAAGATTTTTTTTATGTTAGGTACCAACAAATATGATTTAAAATGGGATATTTACTATGAACAAGACTTTCATAGATTAAAGTCGTAATGGAGCTGCGCGAAAAAAAAATATAAAACATGGTGAGTATTCTTATACTTTTTTTGTTCGTTTACAAAAACATAATATCATATTATGACTGGTATTTCGGACCCGACGAGTAAATTTTCTTGAATATAAAATTTGTTTTACACTATTTTAGTACACTTATATGGTACTGGTATGTTAATGTCTGTTATGTCACTATACTAAGTTCTGAGGGATGAGTTATTTTTTTGCCCACTTACAGCATGATCTATATCGCACTATGTTTGTTAGTTTTCTTCATCCTACCAACTTTGCCTTAATTGATATTAATATTTTAATTGACTTTTATTCATTATTTTATAGGAACTATATAGCCTTTTCTTCTTTAACGCCGGGAAATGCACTGAAGCATACCGCGGGGGAGTGGGTCTCCCCAGGCGGGTATGTGGGACTCGCTGCACCCGAAAGATGGCAAGTGGACGCAGCTCTACCCACCAAAACCCGGCGAATGCCACCACTGCCGCCTTTGGTAAGGTGCCCCAGATCTACAAGCAACAGGGCACCTCGACGGCTAGTCAGTCCCTCAGGGGACCGACACCACCTCCACACAGAGCGGTTGCTTCGCACCACAGAACAACCTCTCCCAACATCTGGACCGTACAATGAGGTGAGGTTCCCATCCTCACCGCTTGCCCCCTGCTCTGTTGTCCCCTCTTCTTATAAGAGGGGTACAAAGAGCCCCCTCGCGTCGGCTCAATTTGCTTCGCCCAAGGTGTTGGGTCACCCTGGGCTCCTGAACCCCACCTCCATGACAAGGTAACTTGAACCATGGTGGGGTTCCTTCATCCTACCTGCCTTAATTTTCATTAATATTTTACTTTTAGAATGTGCATGCTGAGTAAGTACATCTCTAAGTAATTGCAACTTAAACATTTTTTTTTCATTTTTCATTTTCATCCACGTAATTTTTATAAAAATGTAATACGCGTAATCAATTGTTGATGTATCTAAATAAATAAATATAACTTACCTTTAAAGAATATTCAACCAAACATTTAGCTAAGAGAGATGCTCGTTCACAGCCAACGTCGCCCTCGGTCACTGGTTGTTCGTTTACTAAAATATTGAAAATTGAAGTTTTAATGACTAAAAATTAAAAATGTAATATTTTTATTACAATATAATATATTGTTTTGCTTTAACTCTGTTCATCTGTTTCAAATTCCAGACATATAAGAAAATTACACAGGAGAATCACATTTACATACAGGTAACAGAAACCAAGCACGAATTATTGGTTTACAGAATGTATATTTTCATGTTTTTGTAACAATGTGCCATTCGTTATTATTATTTTACTTTGCTATTTGTAATAAGCAAGCACGGGCTGCTAGAGTATTACAGGTAACAAGTAAAATATGTAAAGTAATATGTAAACTACTGAACACTTTACTCAGCGGTAGCAGGTTCGAATCTCGCCTAAACCTAAGCCCCTCCCAATATAGATGTATAATATATTAGAATATATTTTTTATTAATTTATTTCTGTTCCTAGTACCAGTAATTTTTTATGAGCTTACCACGAGGCCCGGCTAAAGTGGTGTAAAAAAAGAGTGACGATAGGATCGGCCTCTTCAGCGAGAGGGTCCGGGCTCGATCCTGACCCCCTCCTCCCTGTGATACCTTAAAATGGGTTATCTACACGTCGTGTAGAATAGCCGGCTATTCTGTTGTACATGTTTCGGCAAAAAGTCTAGTCGTAGATATAACGACGTCAGTGATTTCACAAGTACCTTTTTTACATTCGCTGAACATTTTCTTCAAGTTGACCCGTTTTTCATTGTCTGTGTAGTCTTTCTCAGCCCCTTTGTATGCAACGACATCATCAAACATGCCTTTACCGTCCATCTGAATTGACACAAGACATAGATTTAAGGATATATTATGAAAATTTTGGCTTTCATTTTTATATTCCCGTGTGTGCCTTTATAATATTTTTAAATATAGCTGTAATATTATAGGTATTTAAAGGTTATATGCATTTTATAAATTGTTAATATTGATACTGATAATGCTTCATTCTTCTTTCAGTGAACCCTTAGAGCAGTAATTTCCAAAGTGGTCCAGGTGGACCCTCAGGGGTCCACGGAAGACTCGAAGGGGGTCCACGATGAGCGTGATACCGGAAGGAGGACCGTGTTACTCTAAGAGTGAACCAATCAAATGAGCGTTTTATCGATATTTCATAGTCATATCGTATAGTTGACCTATTAATTATAAAAAATCATACCGTGATTTGAATACCAAAACTGCCTTTTAAGATATTGTAGTCAAAAATAAAGACAATATCGATACATCGATGCTAGACTTCTGTTCCATGTATCGATAATATTAGTCATGAATTTGATTGCAATTATTATTATATTTGATAGAGCTCACTAGTATATATGTATTAAATATTTGCAGTTTAATGTAATACTACAACTTTAATTTATAAAAAAATATTAACATTATCATTTATCAGTATTAGGCTATGCGCGCACGGGTTACTTTTGTCACCGTGACTGTTTCGTCACTCTTATCAAGTCCATGGATATGTGTGGAGATGCGCGCATGTTATGACGTGACAAGTGGGTGACATTTATGTACGCCGGCCGACTGGCGAACACGCCCGTTACGAAACTGTCACCGCGCCATTAGGTTCTTATGCTTAGGTTTTTAGGCTTGGATTTCAAAAAAGTGTTGTCACTGTAACCCTTCGTGAGCGCACCACTTTGGAAACGTGACGTGACAATGACAACAACTTTAATGTCACGGTGACAAAAGTAACCCGTGCGCGCATAGCCTTAAATCTTACCCAGTTAATTTTTTTGAAAACACACGCTTGGAGACATTTGACGTTTTTGCTATCTGGAAACTTGTGTTGCTTTAGCATCTCGAATTCTTGTTTTGTTACTGGGTGTTCTTTATTACATTCTATCGCATATTGTATAAATAACGACTTTATATTTTCAGTAGCTCTTGCCTGCAACGGGAAATATAAAGCTATAAAAACTTCTAGTGACGTTTTGTTCCAGGGAGAAGATTGTCTTGTTGGGCATTAGGTACATATATTTTAACCTATTCTTTCTTGGAAGAGTTTTCTGGCTACATGCTTAGTGAATGAAGAGCAGAGCAACCGATCTAACGGATTGTAGGTACTTCGACTATATTAAGATTAATAAAAAAAAAGTTGTAATTCTTACAATTTCACTAATTTTAAGGAAACAACTTTTTGCTGATTTTATCGTAGCTTTTTTGTAGCGTAGATTTATTGGTCACAATTTCTTGTGCTTCTTTGTTACCTACGTGCGCATGCTAATGAAATTTGCAGAAATATTAGAAAACATTTTTTTTTGGATGAAATTTCACACCACTCAATCACAAAAATTAGGCACACAATGGTTTTGGCATGGTGGGTTTTGGCAAAATCAACCAACTGTAGCGGTCCAATTGGTAATCGACCAAACGGGGTTGGCTAATACAGTCAAAAGTGTTTGTGTTCTAATAAAAAAAAATACTCACAAGCGGCATAGCGATAAAGAGAAAAATCAATAATAATGGTGATGTCGACATTTTGAAACTTTCAATTCAACAAATGCAATTGAAGTGTTTTTCATATGTGCGAAACTCGTTAAATATAATTTTCTGAAACGAATTATATCCAATCATTTATATATCTGATTGGTATACACTTAAATGTATAATGGTTTTTGTGATAAAAATCAAAAGGTAAAATTCCATAATATATTTAATTGTGGTGTCATTAAACAACGATTACATATATTATATTCTAATTGTATATACTTTTTTGTTTCTGTGTATATATTGAAGTCGTAGTATATACGACGATTTACACCGTTTTAGCGGCGCAGCGTCGCAGCACTTATTTACGGAATTTGTTTTCATACAAAACACGTTTCATTCCAGTTATTTGCTCGATGTTTAATTAGATGAAACGACAGCGGAACTCGCTCTCATGTATGTATCGCAATCCGATTGTATGAATCCCCGTTTTACATTACGACTAGCCGATTTTAAAAAACAGGGCCTTTTTGGGTTTATGTGTTTGTTCGTCAAGTCAACAATTAGCCTGATTGTCACCGCGAGACACCGTGAGGCGTCAAGTTGAGTTGTCTGCGCTAGTCCCAGGCTAGCTTGTTTTTGTTTATAGGTAATGCTGGCAACTTACCATAACGTGGTAACTAATATAAAGGGTCCGGGTTCAATCCTGACCCTCCTGTGATGCCTTGAAAAAGTTTTTCTAAATTTCTAAGCATGTGACATAATATATGGGTTGCTACTTTACTTTTACTTTCTAACATAAAGGTGTCAAGTGTTGGTACTAGTACCATTTGCAAGACTTTTCAAAAATAAAGACTAGTAATTACACTGTTTGTCTGGCCATTCTCCCCAAAACACAACAAAGCTGATTTACGATTGAAACAACAAACAATCAAGACCACCACCATGGGTACCACTAGGTACCCATGGAAATATGCCAATATGAATGTGAAGTACAATCCGCCTAAATTCGAACACCATCAATTGCATACTGCTTTGTAGATGTCGATATTTTTTCAAAGACGGGTTATAGTTTCGCTCCCGTTTCATAGAATCGTTTTATTTCTTGAAGTTGCGCCAGACTGCTGAGCCTTATTTCTTAATTACTCATATACTTATGCAAATGTCTAAAATTAACTAGTCATGCTCGTATTACATAATCTCAATACTTATCAAGCATTTTTCCTCAATTGCGTTTAATCGCTGGTGACGCTAGGAAGACGGCCTAATAACCGGGCATTATGGCGGGGCGGAAAAAATACGTTGGTGATATGATTGTATGTTACATACTTAACCCTTTACGGAGCCTTGTTGCACTTTTGCAACATACCATTCAAATAGAAAGAAAAATGAGGCAAATGCACATAGATCGAATTAACTCGGTGTTGTAGATAGGCAACAAAGCATACTAACGATTTGGTACCAAATCAGTTGACTAGATGGCGGTAATTCATGGATGTTTCGTTCACAGTGCCATTATATGTACAAACCGGTTCGCGCCCTTTGACTTCGCTTACGAAAATTGATTTTTAAGTGAAATACTGATTTTACGCTGTTGAAATTGTTGGGAGTAAAAGGTAAGAGGAAGCTTTTTTAATTATCAATAAAAAAAATTGTGACTTCTATTTTCTTTTCTATAATTTAGAATGATTTTGTTTTGTTGCATAAATGCAACATTGCGCGTTAGCGACATATTTTTTTAACGTTTTCTTTGGTTTGAATGTATCTTTTTAAGGATCATAATGAGTCGTAAGTTGCGTCATTTGACTACTCAGGAACTGGACAAGATACTCGCAGAATGGGAAGACAGTGTAGATGGCCTTGACTTTTCTGATAATGATGATGTGGCTGATCTGACTTATAACTTCGAGCTGATCAAGCACGAAAGTTCTGATGAGGATTTAGAGGACCACCGCACCAGCAACTACATTCACTAATACTCAGATCATTAGTACTGCAATAGATCCAAGTCTAGTCCCCGCATCTCATAGGACTTGTTCTGCAGCAGCTCCAAGGACAACTAATCGTGTACCTAAAACTAATATCACATGGAAAACGAAAAGTCTGAACCTAAATGATGAGCAACTCCGTTTTCATGGATCTGACCAATTACCTCAAGAGATACTTTGCTTAGATACACCATTTGAGATATTATTGTATTTGTTTACTGAGGACATTATCAATCTCATTAGAGACTACACTAAGTTTTTAAAAAAGAACCACGTGGTACGTCAGTAGAACAGGTCGGTAACTGCAACAGAGTTTACGTAGCTCTGGTGGCTTGTAGAGATAACAAAATCGTTACACTAGCATCCAATTTTGCTGGAAAGCACCCAACCTCTATCGTAAGAAGGTGGGAAAACAATATGTTTCTATTAAACATCCTTTCGTTGTAGCAGAATATAATCGACATATGGGTGGCGTTGACCTTTTTGATTGTGTTATGGGCCACTACAAAATTAAACGATTGTATCTACGAATGCTTTACCATTTATTGGACATGCTTATGTGTAATTCGTGGCTTTTATATCGAAGAATACATACTGAAAAGGGGAGTACTACTAAAATCTTATACTCTGCTGAATTTAGAGTAAATATAGCGGAGACTCTATGCAAATATAAGACAATTAATCGCACAAAACACTAAAGTGATGTTGAATGTCTCATTCAAGAAAAAAAAAAAGATCCGATCAACACGTTCCACCGAAAGATGTGAGGTGACACCCATACGGGCATTGGCCAGTTTGGGTGAATAAGAGAATGAGATGCAAATTACCAGACTGCAATGGGTATACGCAGACAAGCTGCGAAAAATTTGAGATTAGTTTGTGCTATATATAAGCAAAATAATTGTTTTAAAAATTTTCATATTTCCTAAGTTTACCTTTGATTATTTGGCACCATTGAAGCAATGTTGCATTTCTACAACGGATATTTTTTTGGGAATAATAAATAATTAATTTTTAAATATATTTTTTAAATTATTTTTCCTGTTAATAATATCCTATTTACTATCTAATTTCTATAAAATTAACAAATTTAACGACCTCGCGCCGTAAAGGGTTAATTTCAGATTTTTATAGTGAGTTACGTGTCATCGTAATCTTCATGCGACCACTGTGGTGCAAGAATCTGAGAACCCTTATTGTTGTTACAGTGTTGAACAGTCAAGGGATCGGTCGTTTCGACGTTCATTGATGGAGCCCTATGTTCAGCGGTGGACGGATAAAGGTTGATGATGATGTGAAACCGATTCAATAAAAATACTTCATGTTATAAGGCCTATAATCTTTCTGTCTGTACCAATTTGGAACTTCCAGAATATTACGCAATAAAATTAAACTGTAAAGTTTTATCTTATTACTAGCAGCGCCTATGTGTTAATCTGATGTATGAGTTATATTATTGTAAAGTTACATTGAAATCCATCCTGTAGTTTTTACGTTAAAGGGTTAAAAATTGGGAACAATATAGTTTATCTTGAAAATAAAACAACATTTTATTCCATACTAGCTGTTACCCGCAGCTTCGCCCGCGTGAACTTAGGTTTACGGATGTATCATGTTTGATGACGATCATTTTCCATTTCAATAATGACTAAGTTTTTGTATTAAAATGGATATAATATGGTATCTTGAATATAAAGATATTATATTCCTTCGCAGACTTTCTGCATGCATATTTACTATTTAGGATACTATTACATATTAGGAGTACACTGCCCTCTCAAATCACGGCAACGCGATTTATTTTCTTGCGTATTATTTTGATATTGCCATATCTTCGAAAGTATTCATTTAATTTGCATGATGTAAAGGGGAAAAATAATCTTCATTAAGTGCTCCAGCTAATTAACTGATTTAAAATGATAAGGATTCATACCGTATTTGTGTAAATAACTTTCAAATTATCGCGTTATAATTGTCCAGTTTTTAAAGTATTAAATGGATATCGTATGATATCCCTAAGAGATAGTCATATGCTATGGCGGACTTTTTTATAGACCTATTTAAGATACACAATTCCACCATACATTATTTTGTTACATCTCAAAGGGTTTAGGCAGCGTTTTCGTTGGAAACTCCCAGACGGCCAATTTTTTTCCGACACCTCCAACAACTATTGTTATATCTTAGCCAATGTTTATAAAAACTTAATAAATTATATACATAAACCTTCCTCTTGAATTGTCCTATCTATTAAAGAAAACCGCATCAAAATCCGTTGCGTAGTTTTAAATATTTAAGCGTACAAAGGGATATAGGGACAGAAAAAGCGACTTTGTTTTATAATATGTAGTGATGATACATTTATTGGGAGAAGTAAAATATTTCAGGATTAAAATTATAAATACATTTAGTTATGTGAAAAAAAAATTACCCTCCTCGCCTGATTTCGAGGAAGGAGACCCGTGCCCAGCAGTGGGGCATATAAGGGTTGATACTTTACTTTATTTTATGAGAAAACCAACTTCGCAGATATCCGTATATGAGTCCCCTGAAAAATAAAATTGTAATTAGAAGACTTAAGTAGATTATAGGTCTGCTCAAATAATTGCCTCCGTCTCTTAGGACTATAAGCAAGCTCCCATAAGGACCCCAAGCACATTAGCTTAGAACGTAGTGGAACAAAACTGGACAAAACTTTGGACTCGATTATCACCTGAGTTAAGACAGGTCTCTATCTCATAGCTTACTTCATTACAAAGAAATGTCCTTAAAATATACATAGGATGTACTTTACTTTTTGGATCGATACCAGAAGAAATAGTTTTTTTTACCTGCATTTTTACATCCCGTAAACGCTGCTTTCGCAGGTTCCTTTATTTCATCTGGCAATACCAGGTCGGCCTGCTTCATTGCAGCATCATAGTTTAATTTAGGCCCTTTCAACTTAAAATAAGTTTATAATTTATAATGTTATAAAATGCTAGAAAAAACTTCAAGTCAGAGTTTAATGATTACGTCGACTGATGCTTTTCTTATTTTTTCTTTGAGTATGATAAAATACCATAGTTTAATAAAGATCTGGGGTCAACCTGATGCCGGAACTAAAAGCAGTCGAGGGAACACCTCAACAATTTACAGCAGTTACCTTTGGGCTTGATAATTTTATATTGATGAGAACTATACACAGATGGGTTGTCATTAGGAATCTTATGACGAAAACAAATGGTACTAAACTTCTTGGCTGTTTAAAGCTAACTCGTGTTAGGACTTCATTTATATTAGTTAGATGCAAGTCCCATTACATATCTGATGATGGAGACCAAAAACATTTTACGATTTCTCAACGATTAGCAGCAGTTACCTTCATTTGTTTGCCTTATATTTACTGTTATTACTGTTCAATATTCAGTTCATTGAAAATTCAGAAAAAAAAACTTTTCGAAAACATTTCTTACGTCAATTTGCAGTTTTTTTTTTTGCGGTTTTTTTCATTAATTTACATGCACGGCACGATGATTAGTAAAGCCTCATCCTTTTCATATATATAGCCGAGGTAACAGACATACAGTGTTCATTTACGTTGATAATATTGGTGTGTAGTATGGACTGTGGATTCTACGAACCGTGCCGATCATTTTCATGATGCAAGCCATGTAACACATCACTTTCTTATCTTCAATAAACACTCCTCGAGCGATTGAATCTACTTGTTCTGAAATCGTAGTTTTATCGTAAACAATATTATCGTTACAAATTGACCCCATGCGCGATACTACAGAACTGTCAAAGCAAAAAACCAGTTGAAGATTTTTGGATTCATCCATATAAATAAAAACGGAGTTCTGAAATGTATTTATTATATTATTCTATGTTTTCCGAACGTACATAATTTCAGAACTACTGCATCAAATTAGATGATTCTTTTTTGTGGTTTTGGTTATCGTCAGGACAAGGTCTGCTCATCTTCTCGTTTCTTCTTATGAGAAAAATGATGGTGACGTTCAACATTTTTGAATGAGGTCAGGACAACGTTTGCCCAGTTCAACTTGTTTTTAAAGATTGAATAAAATAATGAAATCTAATACTCGTGCGCATAACAGCCACATCCGACTCGATTCTACTGTTGAAGCTTGATGTTTAGTAATTATCATACTTTACCATCCGTAACATTATTCTTTGGTTGACAACTTGTTCTCATTGTTTTACCCGTTGACTTTATTTGTTTCATCATCATCTGGGGAAGTAAAATTAATTAAAAGATAAAGATTAAAAGCTTTTGATATTATGGTATATATTTTTTCAAATATAAATTAATATATAGGTTCATTGAGGGAGGCCTATCTTCAGAAGTGGACGACTACAGTCTGATGATGATGATTTAGGCCTGAGATCTTTAAAAAATAAATCGTGTTTATTAAAAAATTTGTGGCAATATATATTTAATTATTTTAAGAACCAGATCCTACCTATTCTCTCAAAAACAATAAATTCAGATCTCATCAAAAGTTACCATTTGTTTGCGATAATAGAGGGAGGGTGTGCAATAAACTGATCATAGCTCTTTAGAAAATTTAGTAAATGCTCTACCTATCTATTTACTATTTAAATATAAGATTGTAAATACTTACCGCATCGCAGATAACTACTAGACTCAACAATTTGATAACATCTACATAAATTGACATGGTTTCTGGAAAAAATAGACTCAACACGCTTATATAAACCAATATGGCTGACGTTTTAAATGTTCATTTTAATTTGCACCTGCTAAGGATAGCGCTAGTGATTTTTGTATTTAACGTTATTTATAAATTATAGAGAAAACTCATTTGTTAATTTAAACAACAATTGAAATTCTCAGCTTTTAGTATAACATAAGTTTTTTTTGTAAATGTAAATGATAATAAAACCAGCACCATTTTAATTTTGTACTAACAACACATACAATATTACAGACTACAATTTTGTACCTATATACTAATTTTTTTCTTCTTAAAATTTTGTTTATTATTAGATTATTATTTTTTTCTTTTTAAAGTATTTCTAGGGCGGGCGGCGGGATCTGCTATCAGCGCTGCTCTATGAAAAACAGTGCGCCGCGAGGGCGCCAGCAGTGCATTCGCTTAACGCAACGCACGTCCTTATACTTTCGTGTATGCGGTTTTTTTTATAGTAAACGATACGATGTACACGATAACGATATATCGTAGAGATTTGACTGCGACGACCATTTGTATTTATCGATCGTGTGTACACAGAAAAATCCGAGACAATTTTCGTACAAACGATGTAGAATGGAAATGAAAATATTGATGACCATTTTTGGGACATTTATTATGGGAAGAAAAATATTTGCGGATTGAAATTGTAAATGCATTTTGTTGTATGGAATGCAGCCTCGCATATGTCCTTGTATGATTCCGCTGCAAAAAAAAAATCATTAATTTCATTATTATTCTATTAATAAATTTATGATCAATGAAAGCAATCTCGGCCTATTAATAATTAAATCTCTACGTTAAATTATTATAAAAAGCAATCAAGTAATTCAACAAATATATAATTAAAATAATTGACATAATATGTAAAATAACTTTTGTACTAAGTATACTTGATAATATTTTTTAGACGTATGATATGATTTTTAGATGCGTGCTAATTACATTTTAAAGCCAATTGCACCGATGCAGGCCATATTGCTTGTTTCTCCCGTCAAACAAGGACAGAACAAGCAGTGTAATAGGAATGTTGACTATTTTTTTTTATTGATGTTATTTGATAGATATACTATAGATAAACACGTAAAAAAGATTTTTGTAAAGAAATATGTCCAATTTTAACAAAAAAATAAATAAAGTAAAATAGTTTTTAAGATTGCCGTTAAAACGCTCCAAGCGTCATTACGTCACACACCGCGTACAGAGCTCGCGCTATGTTAGGTGAGTTATGACAGTTTGTGCTTAGCTCAATGTTCAGTGACGTCATCGCCATATTGGCGTTTACAGTCACGTGACAATGCATGATAAATAACGCATTTTAAATTAATTTTCTAAATTTTAAGACAAATAAGTAGACTTTTAAAATGTTATTTTAGGTTTTCAAATACTGTAATTATTATGTAAAACATAACTTTACATGAATTTGTAACATGGGTCAACACAGACTTAACAGCTTGTATCTCAGGATGAGCAACACATGAATGAGTTGTCTGGGCTAGTCTGAGGTTAACTTGAGTTCATGGGCGATGCTGACCACTCAACATCATGTGGCTCATCTGCCCGTTTCCTTATCCAACTATTATTAAAAAAAAACACTTTTTGTAGCTCTTAATGCTAACATATACATACATTTGAAGCTGTATTAACGATAGATAATAATAGTATCTATGGACGCTTTTACACAACGTCAATCTGGCCCCGTGATAAGTCCTCGAAGAGACTTGTGTTATGGGTACCACACAACGGAAATACATATAATATATACATTTTATATTAATACATAGTATATGAAGTACATACACACTTTCCGACACGCCGTTAAAGCCGCTTTGGCTGGTTCCTTAATTTCATCTGGCAGCAATAAGTCTGCCTGTTTTATAGCGGCATCATAACTTATTTTCCCATTTTTCATCTGAAAATAATAGATTCTGTAAATAAATTTATATATTACGGGACGCTCGGCAGATAAGATATAATACTTGATATAAGCATTAATTACATTCTACAATGAAAGATAATAAGTAAGATAATCGCGCGCGCATCCAAAGTGTCGACAGCACGACACGGCTGCGTCACAACATTTACAGAAAAGGCGCGGTAATATAAGATGTTTCACATACAAACTATTATTCACTCTGACGCTTCTAGAATGTCGTGGCAAATTCTATTTTATTAATATATTTTAGAATGTTCTGTGAGTGGTAAAAATAAATTTATTAGTACTTACCGTGTTAGCCATTTTCATGATACAAGCCATATAGCACATCACTTCTTTCTCCTCTATAAATACACCCTCACCGATGGGATCAATTTTCTCTGTATATAAAATATTGTTAAAGTTAATTTAATTAAATATTATTTTTTTAATTTAATTTAATTAAGAATTAATCAAATAATAATTATTATAAATTAATTAATATAATATGTTGGAGATATCTTTGATCAGAGGCCAAGATCCATTCGGGTCGTTGAGCCAGTGGAGTAAGTAATTAAGACAAGGCACCCGGAAATATTATCTACGCTTGCTTAGCCCATTTCATATAGTTTAGACGAGAAAGATTAATTTGCTTCCGTGTGCAAAGACAAAGACGAAAGACAGTGGTGCTAATAAATACGGGGGCCAAGGAAGGCGTATGTGGCATAAGCCCCGAAAATATAAAATAAATCATATAAAGTAAACTACACAAGTAAAGAATACCTACCCACTTAAAGTTACGGAATAAATAGCAAAAAAAAAAAGGAAAAGAATGGAAACTTCTTTGCAATAAAAATCTATCGGAGAAATCTCTACTGATCGCGTCTTCTTTCATTTCTTTAAAAAATATTGATTAAATTGCATTGCTTACTGCTTAAATTCTAAACTACATATTATAGAGGAAAAATGTTTATAAGATGCCGTTGCTATTTGTAGTCAATAGGTAAAATATTTAATGGAACACTATTTCAAATTCTCTCCTAAATATAATATTAGAAGCTGTAATTATAAAGAAGATCACATTTTTCACGCTAAACGTCATAATTTTTTACATATTTATTAAATAGACTCTCACATACTTCTTACTTAAGCCCTGTCCCCCTAGACAAGTGGTAATCGCTCCAAATCTATTCAGTTGAGATAAACGTTAACGCCTTAGTGTTGTTGAAAAAAAAAAATTGAAGAACGTTCATTCGGGCACATAAAGTATTTTTTATCTTGACTTTATTTGGAAAACGTTTAAAAACCTTTGTACTTAGTTTAAAATGAATACCTATTATTATTATTAAAATATTCCTTGAGTCAAATTGGATGTCGTAAGCTAGTGTCATTCCCATACAATAAGTATTCTTTTTTTTTTTCTTTAACGCCGGGAAATGCACTGACTCATCCCGCGGTGGAGTGGGTCTCCCCAGGCGGGTATGTGGGATTTGCTGCGCCCTAAAGCTGGTAAGTGGACGCAGCTCTACCCACTAAAACCCGGCGAGTGCAAACCAATGCCGCCTTTGGTGAGGTGCCCCGGATCTACAAGCAACAGGGCATCTCGACGGCCAGTCAGTCCCCTCGAAGGACCAACACCGTTTAGCGTTTGTGTCACTTATTTAGCGGAGTTTATCATTATAGAAAGCAATGTAGCGCAACTTAGTGATGTCATTCGTGAAACATTGTGAAATCCATAAAATTTTGCTTACAAATGACATAGAATTTTAAATCCGAATAATGCTGCTAAAGGATGTCAATACAATGATTTATTTAAACATGATAACCTCCTCCTTTTTGAAGTCGGTTAAAAACAAAAACGTTTTTTACAATGTAGTGTGTTCCTACAAAATCTTTTGGCTTAAGCTAAGCGTAGTGCTTCATGGTGCTTTGTGCACCTTGACTTTCTCTAAGTCTATCTTGGGATTCTTTTCTTATTTTAAATCATATTTATAATTATATAGTACATTACCATCAGCTACGTTATTTTTGGGTTGACAACTTTTTCTCATCATCTTCGCTGTTGATTTTATTTGTTTCATTGTCATCTGTAATACAATTTTTTTATAAAGGAAGTTATAACTTGCATAGAGGATGAAATATGTGGTAGGCTAAGACGTTGATAGTGATTATAGTAGCTTAGCTGATGACACAGGTTCGCATAATCCAGGTTTACCGTGTATAATGCTTCTGGTCCTATATGGGAAATGCACTACCCAAATAAAATTTAATATTAAATTTTCGGGATAAATTACTTTTAAAAACTTAGCTTTTTTTTCTATTATATTAGTAGCGACATTGCCAAGTTTCATTAAATTGCATTCAGCAGTTTTATCATGATTAAGGAAGAAACTTGTAAAATTTCGTATACGTATGTAAAGTAACTAATATTCGATGTAAAGACAAACACAACTAAAATATTTCGATATATGTTAAGAAATTTCACTTGCTTTAAACAAAAAACATATGAGGGAAATTTTATAATAAATAGGTACGTAAATAATGAAAATCTAATTAATTTTATTAAGATTTTAATTATGCCTGTTACTTACCGCATTGCAAATCGTTATAAATGTTAACAGTCTGACCGCGTCAATCAAAATGGACATTGTTCTAGAGGTGCAATAATGTCACTCGCTTTTATTAAGTTGGATAATTGATTGATGATGAATTGACAATTAACACATATTGAGGGTGTGACTAGTGACTCCATTATTGATAAACTTCGAGGAATTATTCGTGTAATAAATAATGATTTTTACCCTATAACTCTCCTGAGTTGGTATGTGACCAGCCTACTGCCCCTTCAACACGCTTATTCTTCGCGATGCGAGCGGCAAAGGATCGGATCGGATTTATTCTGTAGACCTTTAGATCATATCCTGGTATAGACTTTATATAAAACAATATTGTAGTTTCGTTTTACATACACCATTAAAATCAAAGATAAGATGCTGAAGTATTTGGACTAAACAACTTTATACTTACGTCTGCGACGATGTAACGTCGTTGTAAACGTGAAAAAGTATACATTCAAATAAAAATGTTTTAATTAATTTCTTTTAATGTGGTCACCCCACGTCCAGTATGAAATTTCAGAGGAGGTAAATCGTTAAAGCACGCCTCCATGCCACTTATAATTAATTTATTATGCGGTTCACTTCCCTATAAAAACGATTATATTTCATTATTAGCGACAATCAAAAATGCTATTTTCGCGTAGTTCCTTTAACGTAAGAGTGTAAAATAAAAAATGTTACTAACTCAAAATACATGCATTCTTTGGGTGAAAGAATTTTAAAATTCAACTGAGATCTTAGGAGGAAACGCATCCGAACAAACAAACTCACATTTTATTTGCAATATAGGGTAGTAATACATACGAGATCTTTTGATTTCCCATAAAAAATCCTATGTTATATGTCCGTTGCATTAAAATGTATACAGTATTTTTTACCCAGCTTTAAACAGTCCCGCAAAGATGCATTGATTTCATAAAGTAACAAAGTCCTCCTTCCGGTGTTACGATTGCATGGGTGATTACTTCGATCAATACGAATAAAAATACATGAAAAAGGAACTTCGTTCCAAAAATCGTTTAATTTTTTTCATACAAAACGGAAATTTCATAGGTAAAGACTTCCTACTCGATGCCTGAAGACCGTGAATACACGGCTGGCGGGGGAAACCCCCTTTTGAAATAATTAGATGAGCCATCTGCTCATCTAACAAACCGATGAAGCATAAAGGCCTTAAGGCCGACAGCATAGGTCATTTCGCAAAAAATAATAAGTAAAGACCTAATATGTATGTATTTAGAAATACAAAAATATGTATCAGTTGAGCGACGATGGTGCAATGGGCATGAGCTCGATTCAGCCAAGAACCCTCGACGGTCGACCTCCCTCGACTCTGACCACCTTTGGTGTCTTGAAATGGGCTTTGCTAAATTTCTTAGTGCATCCTGAACACGAGACCATCGATCGGTGAAGGAAAACATCGCAAGGAAACCTGCATGCCTGATGAGATTAAAAAGTGTTCGAAGGTGTGTGAAGTTCACCAACCGATTGACTCGACCGATTTATGACCCATCTCGCCTGTTTTCAAGGAGGAGACCCGTGACCAGCAATGGAACATATTATATGGGTTGCTACGTCACTTTTTTATATATCAGTTGTCTGGTAGCTAAAATATGGGCTTCATCTAGTTTGGCCGTGTGTGTCCAGGCATAGTAATATTTTTATTATTATTATAAGAAAGATTTATCAGAAGGGCGGTTATAAGGTTGCTATTGCGCTACTTTTTTTAATCGTCACTTTTCATATTTTTTTAACTATATTACTAGAGGTTTCCGTGCTAGGCAATCCCCACTTTAAGAGGAGTAGTGATCCTGTCTTGAAAACTGTAAAGAAACGCAAACTACAGTACCTTGGACACATAATGCGTAATGACAAATACGATTTACTCCAACTCATGATGCAGGGGAAAATCCAAGGGAAAAGACCGCCCGGAAGATGGCGTACTTCTTGGCTTGAGAATCTCTGGACATGGTTAAACCTCAGTACAGGATTTCTGTTCCGTGCAGCTGCCACCTGCAGAAAATAACCTTAATGATAGCTGACCTCCGGTAGCAGATGGCATTCTAAGAAGAAGAAGAAGTGATCCTGTCTCCTGCAGATCCGTGACCCTAAAAAAGCGGCTAAAGGCGCTCGCAGTGGTTTTAGTTTGGGCACTTCCAGGTGCCAGTCCCACATATGGTCAGGATAAATCCGAAGATCTTGACTACATCCAGAAAGGATTTTCCTGCGATATATAAAAGAGGGGTTGTGTTCTTTTATACTTCTCATTAAATCAGTATTCAGTCTCTTAAAGATCATATTGTGGACTGATTCAACAGATCATTGAAAGATGATGATGATGATGAAGTCATCACATATGTTTAAGGTGCTAAGTAGCCATTACATTGTTTGTTATCTAACGCCAACTTGTGTTTAGACGCGACACTAATGTTATGTTTGTTTGTCTCCCTGCTATCAATCAATCACAGGAACTGTATTTAGTATTGAAATCTTAATATAAATTAAGATACATCCACTTTTGTATCGTTTTGTTTCATGATCCGCTGAAATGGAAGCACTGAAAATAGTATGCGTGTTTGTTTTTATACATTCCTATCTGAGTGCGATAACTTATGCGGTAAGATATTTTTTGAAATACTTTTATATTTTTTTAATTTTTTTTAAAATAGATCTTAAATTAGTGTTTTGATTAGTATAGACATATCTTTTTTACCTCTGAAATTTTGGGGACGATTATATTGAAAAAAAAAAAACGTTGGCTTGTAAGCCCTCATTATATAAGGATGTGGGTATTTATAAGTTTGAACACTAGCTCTTAGTAGGTCTTCATGTGGATAATCAATTGGGAGATTATGGTTCATTTGAAGTAAAACTTCTTCAGTCGTGCCTTTTGTAACAAAGATTTTTATGAAGTTTTACTTCGATTGCGCGTAAAGAATATTAGAACACTTTCTTTATTTTTGGTTTTTCTAGCGGTACTTATTATAATTACTTTATCAAAATGTGTTCAGTCGTTAATCCTAAACTGTGTTGGTGGTTTTTTTTAAGTACTAAAGCTATTATTCTGTTCTTATGTAATTGTTTGCAATAATTCCGCGATCTACATACTAATATAGTAATATTATCAAATATCGATAATTTATATTCCTGTAACAGATGACGAGAGCGCAATTAAAAAATTCAGGAAAGCTCATGAAGAAGAGTTGCATGCCAAAAAATGATGTCACTGAAGGTAAATAAAAAATGTCTGGCTTTTAAGTTTTTGTAATAATTGTTTAAACTGTAACTTTTCTAGTACTAGTCTTTTTTTAAGTTTCTTATAGTATTTTTTTTTGTAAGCTTTTTCTACTATAACGTTTGTTTACATAAATATTTGTTACTCTTACACACAAAAAGTACTAAATGGGTTTTAATAAAACTATACAACAAAATCCAAATATCCAAAAAATCTACGCAAACAAAGTCACGTGCACCAGGTAGTTATTTAATTTACTTAGCACTGCCATATAATATCTGTAAGCATTGTCATCTTCCCATACAAGTCCATAGAATTGATGTGGGCTACATTTACACTGTTGCTTTCATCTAGCGATAGTCTTCAGTAGAGTTGTATTTATAATTATTTATTTATCTTTTCAGAACAAATCGGTGAAATAGACAAAGGAAAATTTATAGAGGATAGAAACGTAATGTGCTATATAGCGTGCATATACACCATGACCCAAGTAGTATGTAATTTAACTATTTATATATAAAAAATACAAGCGCGACGAAACTACTAATTAAGTTATTCGTCGAATTTGTTTGTCAAAATATAATATTTTGGGTTGACCGTCCCATCTATATAAATATACGATCTTTGGTTTGAATCAAAAAATTTCAATTATTGTTGAAGTGAAACTTCTTTAGAATCGTTGTGATTTCAAACCGGATGCAACGAAAAAAACGACAGGTAAGAGACACAAATACAAAAATGTGTAGGAAAAGAATGAAACAGAAATATTCATACTATTTTATATTATCGGTCTCTCCTCTTTGTCCCATATAGCCGCCTGTAATTAGTGAGCCAGAGCGAGAGAGCAAATGTCAGTGTGTATGTATATTGCAAACTGTTTAATGTACTTGCTTGTATTTGAGCATTTAATGTGTGTTTCACTTCTATCGTGTGTGAATCGCACACACACCTTTTCTTCATATATAATATCACTGGTATTAATTTCATCAAGATTTCTTAGCAAATAATGCAGATAGAATTGCTAGAATGTAACTTTTGATTTTGACTTTATTATTTTTTGCTATTGGGAAAAAGTTTCGAAAATGTGTTTTGAAGATAAAAACTTAATTTTTTTTTTCACTATACATACTAATAAGTCGTTAGCCGATAACATGCTACTACATCATCTCTGACTACCATTTGTCCTATAATTTGTACCTAGAAACCTTCACTAGTCTATTGATTTCAGGTAAAGAATAACAAGTTGAATTACGATGCTGTAGTGAAGCAGGTGGATATGATGTTCCCCCCTGACATGAAGGACGCGGTAAAGGCTGCAGCAGAGCATTGCAAAGATATTGGTATTATACTTTTAAGAATTATTTCATGGAAATTTGTGATCTGTAGTTATAGTAATTAATATTTATAGTAATTAATAAATTCGACATTAGCGCATTTAAAGTAAGCGCATAAAAATCTAACTCGTATCAAAATATATTTTATAATAAATTATTTTAAATTTATATTAGGACTATTACTTTATAACGAATTAACATATACTAATGTTATAAAGAGAAAACCTTGGTACTTTTGTATGTTTGTAAGGAATAAACTTAAAAACTACTGGACCAATTTGAATAATTTTTTAATATAATATTTTTAAATATTCTAATCTTAGGTCCTGTCTAAATATATGGAATATGTAACAAAAACAATGACTTTTTAAAATCAAGCACACAGTATGTCTAATCAATAGTTTTTTCCAGGTAAAAAATATAAAGATCTATGTGAAGCTTCGTACTGGTCAGCAAAGTGTATGTACGAGTTTGACCCACAAAATTTTGTATTTCCTTAAATTATTTTGAATATATTATTAGAGTATTAAATAAATTTTACTAGCCCAAAATTATTAGAAAGTATTTTTATAGTTAACTATAATTTCAAGCCTTTCAATTATTTTACTTTTGAACGTATCGGAAACCTTTTCCTCAAATTCACATATTTTAAGCGCTCTAGTCTCTAATATAAATGTGTATTTTTTTAATCACCTCACCTTAGGGTCCGTTCACACGAGCGTTTAATAGGCGTCGCGTAAAATCTACCTTTGTTTACATGGCATACACGACGTTCCTTGTAAAATAAATTATTGCATATTCTATTTTACAAGGAACCCCAAAAGTGCTGCAAGTGATTGTGAGTCAATTAAGTGTAAGAGAACTAGATTTCTAGATTTCTCGGTAGTTATAGAATAAATGCTGCGATGGCTTCCATGTAATACAACATGAACAATTATCTTAATATCGATGGAAATGTAACGACACTGACGTCATTGTAGTGTAAAAATAGACACAAGGAAGAAATATGAATTTAATAATTGATTTTAGACCTCACAAAGACTAACATATAATAATATGTTATGAGCGGAAAATACGAATAGATCTTAGAATAATTATGATATAGAACGATGGTTTCTCTCTCAATAAAAAAAACGCAAGGAAATCGGTCCATTCGTTTGTGAGTTACGATGCCACAGACAGACACACACACAGACACACATCGACGTCAAACTCATAACACCCCTCTTTTTGCGTCGGGGGCTAAAAGTGAAGTATAAATCGATTCACACAAGTTGATAGTAGACACAGTTTTCTCGAAAGCGGAAAATGATTCGATCGCTGATAATGATTAATTAGTATTTAGCATTAATACATAAATTGACATATATGGAGTAAATTATGGATATGTTAATTTAAAGTTGATATATTACTGAATGTTTTATTTATATATGTAAATATCAGTAGCCGATAAAAAAAAACCACAATGGTAAAAACGTTCTCTTATTACATTAGAAAATGAACAAAATGGCTCGATTTAAACCCAATCAATTACAAAATAATATCAAATATTGAATGCGTCCTGTGAAAAAACACCTTTTTCCAGGTGTACAGTGTACTGCGAAACATTTTAACTGCACAAATCGTCATATTATGTTTTATTATATTTATAACGCCTACGATTTGCAGACGACATTGTTGTTATGGCGAAATCGCTGCAGGAGCTCCAGGTATTATTGAGCAGCCTAAATGAGTCCTCCCGACGCATCGGCCTGTGTATGAACTTCGACAAGACTAAAGTCATGTTCAACATGCATGTCGTTCCCGGGCCGTTGATGGAGTAATTCTCGAAATTGACGATAATTACGTCTACCTACAAAGCCTTCAATTAGGTAGGAACAATTTCGAGAAGGAAGCCGATAGGAGGATTCAATTGGGCTGGGCGGCATTCCGGAGGCTACGTCATGTTTTCTCGTCGCCCATACCTCAAAGTCTAAAAACGAAAGTTTTTAACCAGTGCGTCTTACCCTTGATGACATACGGAGCCGAAACGTGGACACTGACGGTGGGACTGGTCCGCAAGCTAAAAGTTGCTCAGCGAGCTATGGAGAGAGCTATGCTTGGAGTAATTCGACAGAGAACCAAAGTAACCGACATACCTACTCGGATAAGCAAGCTGAAGTGGCAGTGGACTGGTCACATCTGTCGCAGAACTGATGAACGATGGAGCAATCGTGTTCTGCAGTGGAGACCGCGCACGGGCAAACGTAGTGTTGGACGCCCCCCTACTAGATGGAGCGACGATCTGCGCAGGGTGGCTGGAAGCAACTGGATACTCAAAGCTCAAGACAGAGAAAAGTGGCGTGCCTTGGGAGAGGCAAAAAAAAAAAAACTATGTCCAGCAGTGGACTGCCGCAGGCTGATGATGATGATGATGATGAGATTTATAACACTAGGCAACGTTCCAGTGTTTACGTGCTTCAAAATGAGCGTGCTGATTATCTTTTTATAGTTTATTATTCTATGAAATAACTCTCCGCAAAAATATTATAATCTATAAAAAATAAATATCAAGCTGGGCACGGGTCTCCATCTCGAAATCAAGCGAGGAGGGTAAATTCACCGATGCGCTGGCCCAGTGCGGGTTGGTGAACTTCACATGCCTTCAAAGACTTTCAATCTCATCAGGTATGCAGGTTTCCTCATGATGTTTTCCTTCACCGGTGATCATAATTTATGCATACCGAATATCGGGAGTCGATTTTGATATTGTAATATTGTTGATTAAATTCACGACGCTAACGGTTTATATTTTAAATGATGATGCTACAATTAGCCTGCGATTAGCAGCGATTACATTTCATACTGCCAAAGCTACCTGCTAATTTTACGTCATCGTCCCCTAATTATTTTGTGACTTAACAACCATTCATGTAAACTCATAATCAAGGGTTTTGAATGTTTGCGGTTTTTTGACATCCTCTAAACGTCGATAAACTAAACCTATAATTATCAGAACAACAAAATGAAATGCTTCGTCGAAAATTTGTATTCGTGTGGCTCTCTTGAATTCGGATTGTAGTTGAATTAGGAACGTTTTTTCTTCAAAAAGTTTTTACAATTAAGAAAATATATTTTTTTTGGATATGATGCGATGGATATTCCTATTGGTTATAATTAGTGGAAACATAAGTACATTATTTTGTGTAAGTTGAATTTTATTTATTTATTCTAATATATTATAAATAAATACGAGAAAAATAAGAATGTTCGCCATATTGCGAACAAATTTCGTATTACCGACTGGCGGATTGGGATTATTGACGCAGCAGACGGACATGGCGGAATGACCTCGACACTTTTAGAAGAGAATAGTGTTGTGCAGCTAACAATAAAAAAGACATGTGGAAAAAAGAAATGGAGGTCTTTGTCCAGCAGTGGGACATTATGAGGTAGTGTATAATTATAAATTAAATGTTTGCTAGTATTTATTGGCAATGACAATATTAATAACAAATAAATAATAATTTTACTTTAAAATATTAATGAAAGTATTATAAACATAATATTATAGATGACACGACAACAACTAAAAAATACTGGGAAATTAATGAAAAAGAGTTGCATGCCAAAGAACGACGTAACTGAAGGTATGTTAATAACTTTAATTTAATATGTTTTAGTTATTTTTTTGTAATGGAACATTAATTATAGCCTGACATGGCGACGCAATTAGTGGCGACTCAACGCCAAATATTGTAACATTTAGTGGCAACATGAAATGTGATAATTAGTACAGGCATCATATACTAAAAAAAAACAGTAAAAAGTAATTTCGATGTTTCAAATTTAGCTCTTTTTTCATTACAACAGTAAAAATTGAGAGTAATTAAAAATATATTTTTTTATAACTTTTAAAATCTAAAAGTGCTAGGTTGTATAATAAAGCTGGTAGTGAGATATCAATTAATTATTTTACTATTGTAGAGCAAGTCGGTGACATAGATAAGGGGAAGTTTATAGAAGAAAGAAATGTAAAATGTTACATAGCTTGCGTATATACGATGACTCAAGTTGTAAGTAACATTATATTATTAATGTAGGTACTAAATTGAAAAATATTAAATTAAATATTATATTGTTATAAACATTTTAATGAGTGATTTAACGTCATAAATATATTTGTCTGTAATTTTGTTTAATTTTTGTTCATTCGTCATTCAAAATCCGCTTTGAAAACAGCAGTAGAACACAGTACAAATAATAAAATTAGTAAATAAATTTAATAAATCAAATTTGCGGATTTTATCGCGGTTTATTAAGTGTTTTACAAGCCCGACGTTTAGAATACATTACAGCAACCATGGTCACGAGATGAGGAGAAAAAAGAAACGTCGGGCTTGTAAAAACCGCGATAAAATCCGTAAATTTGTTTCATTATAATATGTGAAATTCGCGTAAACATAAGAAAACAATAAATTTAATAAATATTTAATAAGATACCCTCGATTTTTGGCAGGTGAAGAATAATCGATTGAATTACGAGGCAGTGCTTAAACAGATAGACGTGATGTTCCCTCCCGACATGAAGGAGGCTGTTAGAGCTGCAGCCGATCACTGCAAGGATATCAGTGAGTAGATTCGGAAATCAGATTAACATCAAATCAAAGAGGTTGAAGGTCCCCATTAAGGGGCCTAGGGTTAACCCAGCACCTTGGGCGAAGCGAATTGAGCCGAGTGGCTCTTTGTTCCCCTCTTTTAAGAAGAGGGGGCAAAAGAACAGGGGGCTAGGGACGAGGACTCTGTGGAGGTGGCGTCGGTCCCCTGAGGGACTGACTAGCCGTCGATGTGTCCTGTTGCTTGCATATCCGGGGCACCTCACTAAAGGCGGCAGTGGTGGCACTCGCCAGGTTTAAGTGGGTAGAGTTGCGTCCACTTACCAGTTTTCGGGCGCAGCGAGCCCCACATATCCGCCTGGGGAGACCCACTCCCCTGCGGTTGCCTAAGCGCATTTCCCGGCGTTTAAGGAAAAAAAGGTACATGGTAAATTTCACATTAAGCAGTTCCAATGACATTTGTTTTATTATTTCAGGTAAAAAGTTTAAGGATGATCTATGCGAAGCGTCCTACAGAACCGCAAGGTGTATGTACGACTTCGATCCCAAAAACTTCGTGTTCGCTTGAGGTTCAACAATAAAAACGATTGAGATATTAAATAAGTTGTTTTATTTTATGTATTTTATGCTTATGTAGTTATACTCATTTGCGTTATCGTGTATTATTTCAATTTTATGATTGCACCTGTTATCGTTCTTTTTTTAATAACATCACCACTTTACAACTTTATAACAACGTATTTCGAAGGTTTTTTTATGAATATATTATATATTTTTCTTAAAATAATAATGGCCTTATTATTGTAAGATATTTTGTAATACTGAGCGTACTTCAAAAATAGAAAAGATTTGCCGTGATGGTCTTTACATCATTAATTATGAAAATTATTAACATAACATCTATATTCTATATAATATCAGGTAACGAGAAATTTATTGAAATACCCATAAAGCACGTTGGGTGACTTGTTGCGTTTTGTACTTGAGACAGGTGCCGATGGATGGGACCCTGAACTGCCCCAAAAGCTTATCAATAAATTTTAACCCCAATATTATAAGACCCTAGTTCTTCAGAAGTCTGTTTTATTTACGTCTGTTATGTACTATGACTGTGTTATATCAACTGGTAAGATAGAATTAGTAAGAAAATGCTATGTATCAATGATCTTACAGTGTGTTTTGCAGATTCACGCAGTAATTACGCAGTCTTTATATTGTTCGTGAAGCTGAAAAACCAATAGTATCGTTCTGTTTGTCCAAACAATGTATTGGAAAGTTTTTACTCTTTTGATAATTTCTATTTCTGTTTACACGACAAATGCTGTAAGCCTTTTTTTTCTTTAATACATGTGTATTTTTTTAGTTATTAGTACATGAGTGGACGTGATAACTCCATATTCAAAATAGCCTTCGTCTAAAGCTAATGTTAAATAATATGAATACAGAATACATAACAAATAGGTTGTAACCTATACTGTGATACGTCCATGGAATTGTCAAGGCCTCTTGTAGTAAAAATGAGATATAAAAGTCCCTCTAACATATATAAAGTTCGGGATAACATAGCCCATTGACCTATAAGTTAAGACGACGGTCCTTTGATAATCTAAGCAGTCAATCGAGCATATAAGTAATTGGAGTAGGAATTTGAGCTATTAAATTCAGTGGCTCAGCTTGTCAATGAAGTTATACCAATTCGACTAACCAGTGATCTGTGTGCAGGTCGCATTGGCCAATCAACTATCAATGGCCATGAGTCGACCAATCAGAGTGCAGAATAGACGCAGCGTCGCAGCACAAATTTGGCGGAATTTTTTTCATATGTAAAAACATTACAGCTTTTCCGGTTATATGCTCGATAGGATAGGATGGCTAGACGAAGGCGGCGGGAGATCGGCTTTTAATGGAAAAGAGCCACACTGAAAGACAATGGATTATCTGTCAGAGATAATATGTAGTTGTAGAAGAGTAAGATTACAATCGCATTTCAATATTATTATTTGCCTCGAAGATAAAAACAAAAAATAATTAAAAAAGATTATCGCAAAAGTATAATATGATTTTCAGCTATCTAAACAGCAGATGAAAAACTCACTGAAAATGTTGAAAAAGACCTGCATGGGTAAGAACGACGTGACAGAAGGTAATTTTTCTAGTTACGAATTTATCGTTTTCTAAGTTTTTTAAGTGTTATTATTAAAAACAATAAATATTAATGTCATAAACAGCTGTCCCAACAAACTTTGTAGTGTAGTGCTAGAAGTACTAATATATGTTAAAAAAACAAATGTAAATCCTAAAGCGGTGAAAATTTGAAGTTGTATGTGTTTTTGAATTATGTACCTATCACCAACAAAAAAATTAACCTCAGAAATAAAAAAAATATTAATGGACGGACCAATCTTTTAATTTAGGGATGTGCAAAATAGCTATTGATTGTGATTCTCAGACTTACATGATAATATTATTATGCACACAAAATTTAATATTAAATTATTTTTCGCCTTTAAAATAAAAATAAAAAAACTAATAAAGCCTTTCTGAAAAAAAGTCTAAAAAAATGTATCGCTACATAGCAAATGTATGATAATTTTTGTCTTCTAATACAAACAATATCTGAAAGAATATTTTTTTTTTCTCTTCTGTAGTAGAGTAGTTTTTGCATTAGTTAATTATTAATAATCGTGATCAATGCAGATATGATCGGAGACATTGAGAAGGGAAAGTTTATCGAGGATAAAGCCGTCATGTGCTACATCGCCTGCATCTATCAGATGTCGCAAATCGTAAGTAACATTATATTTTAGACAATACACTTTTGTGAGAAACTCGTGGCGCAGTGGTAACAGCCACGCGGATCGATCCACCAGGTTAAGCAACGCTTGCCGCGGTTGATCCGTGGATGGGTGACCATCTTTAGTCCTTACATACCGACATACCGAGACTCCTCCGTGTCTCGAAAACCACGTTAAGCCGTTGGCCGTGGATCTTTGACAGTCGTTACGGGTCGTCAGAAGCCGGAGAAACTGACAACCAGTTTTACCGCGGGGTACCGTATCACCCAGTTACTGGGTTGTGGAGGTTCTACAGCTGAATACGGTTAGACTGGAAGCCGACCCCAATATAATATAGTTGGAAAAAGGCTTGGCAGATGATAGTGACACTTTTGTGATGTAATTTACAATACGATTAGAAGCCACTTAAAGTGGTAGTAGGTCAGAGTGGCAGGGAGTTTTAGACTGACGGAAAGGTTTGAGGAAGGTCGTTCAACCTCCAACAAAACGGGAACACGATCTCTGCTGTGATTGGCCGTCTCGGTGTTCATTGTAGGAAGCGTATGTTCAGCAGTCACCAAAAAAAACTTGATAGTTAGCGATAGCGAAAATCTTATAATTATATTTTAATTTGAGATGGGTAAAACCAGTAGCGACCAGGTTGTAAATAACAATGAATAGAAATTACTCAGTGACAAACTAGACACCTGTACTATTAGCGATAATATCGGAAAAATACCTTCACACTTAGATGCCATGTTTCTAGCTAAGTGTGTAAATCTGTATTGTCGTCGCTTTGTGATAACAATCCATCGAATTTCCGAGTAGAATATTATTCGAGGCAACAGTTTTACTGTCATTTACTGAATGAATACACTTCAATGAGGTGGGGACTGGGCGATCCTCAACTTAATTACCTTTATATAGCACATAAGTTTTTTCCACTCTCCAGTAACTAGGATGTCAAATAGTATCTGCTATAAACCTCCTAATAATATGGACAAAGTAGATAAGAAAAAAATTACTCATAGCCATACATTTACAAGTGTATCATATAGGTATGAGAAGGGAAACCTCCATTAGATTTTAACGTTTCTTTTTCTTTCAATCAGATATCTAATCAGTTTTAGATAAAAAATGTACAACATTGATACAATTCATCGTCCTTTCACTAGCAATTATTATTCCCATTCATTTGTGGTCGGCTTTGTGTGTCTTGTGCCTCCATTCTGGCCTCATGGCACTCCACACTACAGCCATCGTTTCTTCGGTTTTTGTACTATTTTTGTTCTTATAACATTGAGACAATTATTATGGTAAGAAAAATTAAAATGACAGTTATATTAATTAATATGTTTTTAGGTTAAAAACAATAAACTAAACTATGAAGCCACGGTAAAGCAAATCGATTTAATGTATCCTCCCGAACTGAAGAAACCCGTAAGAGCTGCGGTGGAGAAATGTAAAGATGTGTGTAAGTATTGGGTTTTTATGTGGCTCCTCCTAATCGAGTGTTTTTCCCATTAGGCTGCGTTCAGACGACACGCGCACGCTAAGCGCACGCCACGCTCGTCAGCACCCGCGTCTAACACGCTTTGTATTATTTTGGATATAATTTGAGCCCTATTGTTACATACATAGATTTCAAATTTCATTAATCAAAATCCATCCGCATCCGCCATTGAATCGGCGCGATGTCCAAAATAAATCAAAGCGTGGTAGACGCGGGTGCGGTTGAGCGTGGCGTGCGCGTATCGTCTGAATGCAGCCTTACGGTACTTTATACATATAGCTACGATGGTATAGAATCTAGTGTATATGGACCCCTGGGTCTCTTGAGGTTTTTATGAATGTCTAAGTGCGTAAACACGAGATCGTTCGTTGGTGAAAGAAAATATCGTGAGGAAATCTGTTAAACTTAAGTCTTTGGGGGTGAAGTTTACCGCATCCGCATTTTATCCGCATTTTGTGAACTATGGACCAATAGGTGTCCACCTCACCTGAGTTTGAGGTGACCCGTTAACCCTTTTTATTTTTAATTAATACATTATAAAAGCGGGATCTAAAAATAAAATAAATTAGTAATTTTATGGCATCAAATAAAAATTTACACAAGGAGCGAAAGTGATTTTTTATTTACTTTAAAAAAAAAATTAAAGTACGCACAAACGTGTAATATTAAATTGTCTCTTGTAAATATAATTCTATTTTTTTTTCAATTAAATGATTTCATGCCTTTTTTTGTTAACAGCTACAAGCTACAAGGACCTTTGCGAAGCATCATTCTGGACCGCCAAGTGTGTGTATGAAGCAGATCCCAAGAGTTTTATTTTCGCATAATTTTTCTAATTATGTAAATAAATAACGCTGAAATAACGGACTTTTATTTAGTACTTATTAAGGTAAATTAGAATCTTTAAGGTAATACGAGTATACGTGGTTTGGGTATGTCTGATTGCCAATGTATAATTAAGTTATCACAAAAAATCTATTAAAACGTTAAAATTAAAACTTCTAACGTCGTTTGTCCATCCGTCTATTGTATGTTTGCAAGGAAATTAGATTTTTTTCTATTTCTGTGAAGGTTGAGCAAACTACTATAAAAAGGTTTATTTGCAAAAAAATCGAAATGCATTAGTGTATGTATGCAAGTCACGCTTCCTCAGTGCTCAGTACCGTCACACACATGTAAAACTAGCTAGATACGTAATTATATCAAGGCCATACTGGTCTCGCATCGCGTATTAGTGCCTGTTATTAGACATCTGATCCATTAAGTGGATAAAGGTATAGGATTGTTTTTTTTATATCATAGGAGGGCAAACGAACAGTCGAAGCCTTGCGACTATCGAGGCCCATTAACATCCACACAACCAGAAGTTATGCAGATGCGTTGCCCTCCTTTTCCCTTACCCCTCCAATGGGCCACTGGAAACTCACAAACCGCACGAAACGCGACAGCTGTCACTTTACGCCAATTTCATATGAGTGAGAGGTTCCTCCCCGATGGTGCCGGCCCAGTTTGGCTGCACTACTTGTTTTGCCCGTTTCTGCCATCGACTTTGCTGTGTTTTAGAGAGAAAGGCAGCAAAGGCATTATTGGTACAGAGATTTAATATCTTAACTCTCCTGAAGGCACGACATAAGTGAGATGCATAAGTTGGTTCAGGTAAAAGTGTGTGTGTCTATGGGCAGCATCAAACACTTATTGAAGTAAAGTATCAACCCTTATATGATCCACTGCTGGACACGGATCTTCTCGAAATCAGGCGAGGAGCGTAATGGGCCATAGTTTACCGATGTGCTGGCCCAATGCGGGTTGGTGAACTTCACATACCTTCAAAGACTGTCAATCTCATCTGGCATGCTGGTTTCCATGTTTTCCTTCACCGGTACCTTCAAACACTTATCATTAGAAATTTAGTAAAATTTTTTTTGAAGTCTTTTAAATAAATATCTGAGATGAAGGATGGATCGAGCCCTCAGTTTTGATTAATGTTCATAAACTCTCGTCTCGTCTCTCGTCTTCTCAGCCTGGCTAAATTTGGATTTGCACAGATAATCATTGCTTGTAGAACATACAAGAGGAAGAGTGTAAACTTTAAAAACATTATCAAGCCCTAGGACCCAGGTAACAAGGACGAGTGGCTTAGCATCCTGCAGCGTACAAGAATATTTTTTTGCAGTAAAGCTGTAATATGGGCTTAATAAAAACCTCAATTGAATATTATATTATATTATATATAGAATATTATATTATTGTTGCTAAATTCTTCTCATATACCATACTAGCATAGTAGTATTTCATGTAAATTTCATATAGAATATTTAAAATGATTAGTTCCACTAAGTTTGTTTCGCCAGTTCTTCTCAGTAAGCCCACTGAGAGCTTTGGAACCGATGGTAGACTCAATAAACGTTCAAAATATACTTTGATGGTACTATTTTAAATAAAAAAAATTGACTCTGACTTATTTATAGCAAGCACACGTAATATGTACACAAATCCCTCGTCCTTGCTTGCGGCTGGACGAAGACAAGGCCCACGTCAATTGCAAGTGAAGCGTCAATATTAAACGTGGAGTAATTACTGTCGGTGCAGATCAACTAGCCTATACAGGACGTCTGAAACTTATTTTTACTGTGACGCCATTGGGTATTCGCTATTTAGCCATTTAGGCTTCATCATAATCATCAACATCATCAACCCTTTATCAGTCCACTGCTGTACATAGGCCTCCCTCAAGGAACGCCAAGACGACCGATCCCTTGCTACTCGCATTCAACGCGGACCTGCCACTGCACGGAGATCGTTATTTTGGCTTAGTAACAAAATATCAGAAAATCTCCAAATAACTTTCTTTGTCACAAAAGTAAAAGCGAAACAAAAGAATATAAGATAAAAGAGATATTCATTTTACTTTGTTGAAAGCATACTTTTGCATACATTTTAAGGTGCACAGCTACTCAAAACGAGGCTCCTTCCACATTCATCTTTTTCTCTAATTGTATTCCCTTTGGAAAATGCCACGGCGAATAATGTAAACTACAAGCTGGTGCCCGCAGCTTCACCTTCATCAACGAAGGTTTATCACGACAACTTAGTGGGATGGTACTATTAGCCTTCTTTAATAAATGGGCTATCTAAAACTGAAACAATCTTTTGAATCCGACCTGTAGTTCCTGAGATTTGCGCCTTCAAACAAACTCTTCAGTTTTATATATTAGAATAAGATTATTGGTAGGTACATTTAAAATAGCGAAATAATGGTCTTAATTGACATACGAGAGAAAAGGTTTAATGTGTGACCGACCAGTCTCCATTTTGCCGAGCTAAACGATATTGAAAAAAACCACTAGATATTTGGAAAAACCAGTGGATATATGAAATAAACGTTTCAAAACAAACAAGCAATGTGTTTTTATTCAGTGTGTATAATGTTCATATTTTTTACTGAGTTGACCATTGTTGCGAGGACTACCTCGTAAACAGTAATTAGCTTACTGCCTAATCTTTTACGGTCACGTTAATGCATTTTAACATGGACGGATAAAGGCTGATGATGATGAAGATTAATTAATCTAATTAGGTATATGAAAACCGCAAATATTATAAACGCGAAAGTTTGCAAGAAGGATGTATGAATGTATGTTTGTTACACTTTCATGCAAACTACTAAATGGGTTTTAATAATATCTTACAATAATATAGCTCTCACATAATTTATCCCCGTATTCCCACGGGAATAGCTTTTCTTATCACAGTTTGTTAGAATATATATATATTTTTTTATGTCATAAGGAGGTAACCGACCAGTTGAAGCCTTATGGTGCCTACCGACACCCATAGACATCCGCACGACCAAAGGTTATTCGGATGTGATGCCCTCCTTTTCCATATCCTCCCAATGGGCTACCGGAAACTCACAAACCGCACGAAACGCGACAGATTAGCTGTCACTTTACGCCGATTTCAAGTGAGCGAGAGGTACCTCCCCGGTCGTGCCAGCCTAATTTGACCGCAAAAGCAACATGGCACTACTTGTTACAAAAAAATATTATGAAAAATAATACATATAATTTGAAATTTCGTCCACGTGATTAATTATCTCAAATTACTATTATTACTAGATTTTCTTACACTATCGAAATATCGGGCCTCGGGTAGGCACATTGGCGGACTCATATTGGGGTGCACTACCCCAATAAAACAGCTGCGAGCGCCTTCAGCCTCTTTGTGATCCCAGATCCGCAGGCAACAGGATCACCTCATCGACAGACTGGCCCCGGCAAGGCCAAATTTTTCAAATATAAGGAAGGACTGTTCGGTGCTACTAAGCAGTCCCCACGACATCGTGCCTAGTGGGCCCCGGGTACCCATCCCGAGCCCGACACGAGGAGAGGGGCGTTGTTGGAAGTGCATTAAGTAGCGCCTCCGACGCGCCCTCGTTCGTCGATATGTGCGAATATCATAATATTATGTTTTAGCGATTTATGTTATTTATAAAGATATGTACAGTCAACGTTCAAAAGTCCAGTAGCATCGTAACGACCGTATTCGCTTGCCGGTATAGTGCGTATTCTGAATGTGTGCGCCATGTTACCATGCACACACTTAAATGTCGTACAATATCAATACCAGAAAGTATAAGCGTGTAGTGGATGCAAGACAAAGATAACGTTATATTGTTTGTCCTCTTCATTCATTATTGCACTGTGTCAATAATAATGCAAAAATTTCACAAGCTACGTAAGATATCTCGTAGCTTCGTCGGTAAATAGTTGGCCTCGCATCGACGCTAGTTGAAATGGTCACAGATCGAATCTCAGTTTTGCGAAGTCTTTATCTTAACATTCTTATAAACTCATTTATTTTTTAATGAAATGGTTTTTTATGTTTTATTTATTTAAGAATAATATTAATTATATATACTTATATTAAGTAGTATATAGTAATATATATATATATATATATATATATTACTATATACTACTATATATTATATAATATATATTAAGTAGGTAATATAATAAAACAACACTTTTAAAATATAAAATATATGTTATATTTATTTAAATGACCTAACATTAAACAATTGAATTGATTGACGTTAAAATCTTTGATCCATAGATATATCAAAATAAAAATATTATAGATATCTGTTACCAATATTTCATATTATTATTGAGGTTATAGTTTAATTATTCATTTTCTCGAGGAAAAGAGGATTAAAACTTAACCTCAACCTTTAAATATTAAACCTACTAATTATTGGCCAGCACGTCCCTAGGTAGAAACTAGAATGCCCGATTGAAACTAAGGAAATATAAATATTATAACAATTAATACTTAGTGTGACACAGAAACATATATTTAATGTAATAATATTGATTAATATTTTGTGTGTATAAACTCAAGATCACCCGGCCCTTGCGCACTAATCCATCCCCACATGTTCACACTTATTCTGCCAGATTCGGTGTTTGACACTACATTATTTTCACTTTATATACTATTATCTTTACGCCATAAATGTAGTCTTCCTTTTCGAGAGGATTTAAGTGTATTCATCGGAAAAAAATATTGTGCGAAGCGTATCCGTTCGTCTTTATGCCTTTGAGTCAAAAACGGTTTTTTCGCCGGCTTTCGGTGATGTAGTCCCTCGTCATGAAGTGCACGACGAACGGTTACCAATGAGGTGTTAAATTCATCGGCAAAACGTCTTGTCGGTATGAAACCACACGTTTCATACTCCACTGCCATGTAACGCCGCTGAGTCTGGTTAATAAGAAGTGGCCTTCCACTTCGTTTACGACTCTGCAAGCCACCTTCTTCCTCGAATCTCTTCACCCGTCGACTTACAGTATTTTTCTAAAAAAAAATTAACAAATTATAAAAGACAATTTTAACCATTGAAAAAATATGCATCACAATAATATAATTTATTTCTACTTACAGAGAAGCCAGTTTCGTTATAAATTTGAGAAATATTCAGGCCATTCGAATATAGGGCCACAATATTAGCTCTTGATTCGATATTAATATTTGCTTGCATATTGGACACCTATTATTATTTTAAATTGGAACAGTTAGCACACAATCACTCGTAACTGAGTTCACCAACCAACAACATTTTAATATTTTGTTTTTTCCAAGCCAGTAATCATTTTATTTTAAATCTACCCTCACATTCTTTGCTTTGTTTAGAATGTTATGTTTCTAACTAAGTTTTAGTTAGAAACATTCGTAATAATTTATAAATGTTTCAAAATTTAAAACATTACAATTTAAAAATGTGGAATCGACGCAGAACCAATGTGGGATGGATTTGATCCTGCAATCGTAGAATAAAATATATTCACTTGCTTAACCACTGGGCCACGGCATTGCTTACACGTTGAGACGAAATTAACGATATGAATTTATACAGACAAACAAAGTGTATGTGTGTGTGAATCGTCTTAATAGAAAAAGGTCACAAGTAACGTTAAGTGTTGACGCTATAGCTGCGTTCGGTTGCTACTGGACTTTTGAACGTTACTGTATATTAGATTTTAATTTTAATGTGTAACAAATTCGTTAATACAATAGTCAGTGTTAATGTAATATGTAATACAAAAAGCTTATTTAACACATCTCAATGACATAATATGTATTTTTTGCAAACGACGTCGGTTATGCAATTAACGTTTATTCAAAACAATTTTTTTATCAATTCTTAAAGTAATGAATGTATTAAAAATTTGTTAAGCTATTCCCACGTTTAATTAGCCGAGTTAGGACTATTTTGTAATTTATGATATTATTTACCTGCTTGCCAAATAAATAAAATACGTAGATTTCGTTTGATTAAAGAATAAATAAATAAACATTCTATTTACTACTTTTGTAACGATAAACAGATAAAGATTTTGAACAAGAAATTCTATTGCCAATTCTAAATTCAATTTTGAATTCCACACAATATTGTTTTTGGGAATATTTTACGCATTGATACACGGCACAGCAACTGAGACGAGATAAAGATCCAAGGCAAAATGTGATGATTATGTTAGTATATAAAGGCGGAGTCGAAGACGTCCACATCATAAGAAGTACCGGATTTACCGACTAAACATGCAGGGATTATATTTTGTGCTGTCTGTTGCGGTCTTACTGACCATAGGGTTCCAACATGCGGCCGTAAGTTACTTGATAATTATAAAATGCAACTTATATACTTACTTAATTTTTATTAAATAAAAAAAAAGATTAAAAAAAATCGAAATTACTGTTTAATCAATTTTTTACTTTAATAAATTTATAACTGTGGAGTAAAATTTGCAAATATGAATTCACAAATTCTGACACGACAGATTTCATTTAAAAATATTCGTTATTTGAAAATACCTTTTTGACCTCATTTTTCATTACAGTACTTACTTTAAAAGAATGTAAAAATAATAAAAAATAGGTTTTAATGTCTCAGCAGTGAGTAAAACTACTAAAACAGTGAAACTCTTGCTACCTCACGTTTGGCAACTTTTATGTAAGGTAATGAAAACCATAATATAAAAAAGTTGTATTAAAATTTCAGGCTCTGACGGATGAGGAAAGGGCAAAAATCTTTACTGATTTTCTGCCTCACCTCACTGAATGCAGCAAGGAATTCAGCATCTCTGAAGAGCAAATAAAGGCGGACGGAAAAGCTGGCAAACTTAATAACTGCCTAATAAAATGCATTCTCAAGAAAATCGGAGTTGTGAGTATGATGTATATGTTGTGAGTTAAGCATATTAGCCCCCCTAGACAAGTGGTACAAGCGCTAAACGAATAGAATAGAATACTTATTGTATGGTATGTATTACGACATATAATTAGACAGCTGGAAGTTTCGATGTCAACAATATAGGTATGCTCTGCCCTTGTTTCTGTAATACACTTAAACTGTTCCTAAGATAGGACATTCTGTAGACTGGGCCCCAAAGACACCTAATTAGTACAGGGTATACTAGACTTGGTTTGTTAATAAACATAACACGATATTCAATGTGTCGTCTTGACATTATTAATACTCCTATTATCTCAACTCAACTAATCATGAAAAAAAAAAATAAAAATAATAATCGACCACAGTAAAATTGCGACAAAAATGTATTACTATAATAATAAATATTTCTTAATTTATTATATGGGAATTTAGCAAAAACATAAGAAAAAAAAATCTTATATTTTTCAGATCGACGATAAAGGATTATTTAACGCAGATAAGGCTATCGAACTCTCAAAGCAGCACATTGTGAATGCTGACGAACAGAAAACCATAGAGGATATTATAGTGAAATGCTCCGCAGGTAAGAACATTGTATAATCATATCTTATTGAAGTGAAACTTCTTTAGAATCGCTGTGATTTCAAACCGGATGCAACGGAAAAAACGACAGGTAAGAGACACAAATAAAAAAGAGCGAGAAAGCAAATGTCGGTGTGTATGTATATTGCACACTGTTTAATTCTTGCTTGTATTTGAGCATTTAACGTGTTTCACTTCTATCGCGTGTGAGTCGCACACACACCTTTTTTTCTCAATTAGTAGATAGATGTAAAAGGAAAAAGGAGAGCTTTAGTAATACATCCATAAATAGATGGGACTTAATGAAATACAAGAAAAAAAATGAGATACATAAACTAATAGAGACAGAGGTGGACTTAAAAAAAGGATCTAATTGAAGATTTTTAATTCCAAAATGGCTTTAGCAAGTCTTATTAGGAATGATGGCAAAAAAGTTGACGCAGTGCTTTACATAGGGTAGATATATTGTTGATTGATTGATTGATGATGAGATTATATAGTGCTTTAGATAGGCTCTAAACGTCTATTCGATTGTATTCCCCTTTGAATTTGTATTCGCTTTGGTGGCTTCATTTATAAAGCTGTGTTTAAAAGCATAAAAAAGACATTCATATTAAAAGCGTACATCATATTTCAAGTATAGCTTGTATTTTCCAGTAAACGAGCAGCCAGCCAGTGATGGTGACGAGGGCTGCGATCGTGCCAGGATGTTGATGGAATGCGCTTTGCCATACAAGAGCCAGGTATGATTCATACAATGTACATAAAATAATAATTATACAATTAATGCAGATGTATAAATAAAGACAGATGGAGCATGCCGAACACCCGATTGACGCTTCAAAGCTAATACAAATTTAAAAGCGCTCTCAAGTGCTTGATTTAGCGTCGTACTCTAGACTTCTATAAGATTGCTTTTGAATTTGTATTTGCTTTGGTGGCGTCTCTCGCGTGTTCGGTGTGCTACATCTGCCTTTATTTATAAATCTGTGATAATGAATATAAATATTGAGCACTTAATAAAATTCAATAACCTACCTAAGTATATTTAGCAAGCTAAACAGTGGACGTATAAAGGCTGATGATGATGATGATGGTAGGTAGGATAAAGTCAAGTACCTTAAAGTGACGGTTACAATATACTTAAATGAACTAATTTTAGTTGTCCATGCAAATGTGTAAATGTACAATATGATATATTTTAATTCACTAGGACCACACGAACCAAGGGTCTCGACAATGGAACAAAATCATATTCGGAGCCTAGAACCCTGTATTTGTATTCCTAGTATTTGTTTCCCTGTTTTTCAAACGCTTCACTATTGCCTCTTTAAATGCATAAATTTATCTGAAAACAATTTGTAACAAAATCGTATATAATGTTTCCTAGTTTGAAACTTAACATTTACACAATTTAAGCATTTTATTCTAATGATAATGTAAATGATCCTCTTTATCCTTTAGTGACAGTTATTTGAAAAATGTGAAACAGCCTTATTATCACCTAGTCTTTATTGGCTTTATTATTTTATTACAAATTTCATTTAAAGCAAACAAATTTTCAGCTTTATTGTTTTGTAAAGAAAAAAAAGTAAAGCCAATCCCACAGCTGGGCACGGGTTTCCTCCTCTTAATCAGGCGAGGGGGGGGGGGGGGGGTATAGGACATAGACCATAGTTCACCAATACGCTGGCCCAATGCATGGTTGAGAGAACTTCACACGCCTTTAACGTCCTTAATCTGACCAGACGTGCAGGTGTCCTCACGATATTTTCCTTTACTGGTGAATTGGCGATGGTCTTGTATTTAGGTACTCTTAAAAATAAAAATAAAAACCATTTAAGGCAACGCAGGGGGTCATGAGAGACCCTCCCACTGTAGAGGCCAAACCCATACCCACTGGACCTTCCTGGACTGGCCTGGACTTCCTGAGCTGGACTGGCTTCATATATTTATATGAATGAACATTTAATATTATAATTTTTGTTTCAGTTCATACCCGAGGCGTAAAGGATAAAAGTGAAAAGTTTAATTATAAAGGCTACTTCATGACTACATTGTTTTTTAATTTTTATAATTGTTTACAAATAAAATTTTATGGTACATTTTATTTTATTTTTTTAATTAATTAAAATTTGTAAAAATCGAAATAGAATTTTGCTTGTCGTATCTATTAATTTAATAAATAATTTAAAACGCAATTGTTTCAAAACACGAGACTAAGGTTGACTAAAATAGCGTCTCCTGCGAAGAAGCGTCAACATTATCCAAGATGGTAAATGACTAGTTATTTTTGTTAGTCCTAGCGAATAAATACAAAGGTATATGATCTTACTTCTTACTATCTTATAAACGTGAAAGTTTGTAAGTATGGATGTTTATTACTCTTTCACGTAAAAACTACTGAATGGATTTTAATGAAACTTTACAATAATATAGCTTATATATCAGAATAACGCATAGGCTATACGCGGGTGAAACCGCGGGGCGCTGCTAGTATGGTAAAATTCGGTAGCCAGTAAGTCCTAGTAGAACTGTATCTATCTATCTACAACTATATTTGCGTACTTAAGTTACTTAAGGTACTTATTTGTAAAAATAATTGCCTCCCAAAAACTCCCAACCGAAAAATTCTGTTGAGTGGTTTCGAAGATTATATCTAACATCCAAAATATCTCTGTTATTATGGAAAATTCAAAAATGGAAATGCCTACACGTTGAGGACGCACCAGTTGCCAACATCCGGCTCAATCAATATCATAATAATTACATTCTCGTTATGAATATACAAATAATGGCCTGAAATGATTAGCCTTATTACTAGCTAGGAAAAACTCGTTCTAGTTAATTATCCTTAAAAATAGTACTTATCAAAAATGTGCATAACCAGGGTTCCTTTTTCAAATATAAACCACTGTTCTTAAAACATCTTTCAATATCATCATAATCGTACTCATTAGCCTCTATAGGCCTCCTTTAATAAATGCCAAGACGAAATTCATGAAGTTAGCTATACTTGGAATAAACTTAAGTCGCTTTTTTTGTTCGTCTGTTTGTGCTTTGATATTTACTTTATTTGACTATAAGATATCAATATTTTAATTATAAAAAGTAACGAAAAGTTTGTTTGTTTGTTGGTTACGAATTAACTTGAAAATTACTCAACCAATTTTTAAAAACCTTTGCTGAAATAACACTGAGTGACAAAGGATAATAATTACATAAATAAATATGTAATTATTATTACTAATTACCCGGATACGGTTGTAGATCAAAGTTAACGTGCAAGAAGCTATATATAATGCACCAGCTAGTTATAATTAGATAGCTAGGATCTTTGTGGGTCGGATATAAATGTGCGGTACATACAGAATATATCTAACAGGCATTATACACCTTACTTGCTATGTTAATACTTAATCCTTATTACCCACATATTTTTAATCTCTATTTCAAGTCTCTATTTTCTGAAGTAGGTTGTACCTGTAATTTTTATAATTATAGATACAATATTATTACGATAGAGTATATATAAATATAAATAGAATTGCTATAATCACATATACAATACATAACACGGAGATAAAGTTAACAAGCACAAAGCAATATATAAATTTATATTACATCACGTCAAATGCAGATACATTTATTTTATATACCTATTATTCTTTGAAGAATAATGTGAAGGATTTCGTACTTACCTACACGACAAATAATTAAGTACACAAAAATCAATGGCTGTGATAGCAGTTTCGGTAACTTCATCTTTTTTTTTTCATTTACGCCGGGAAATACACTGACGCTTACCGCTGGAGAGTGGGTCCCCAGGCGGGTATGTGGGACTTGCTGCGCCCGAAAGATGGCAAGTGGACGCAGCTCTACCCACTAAAACCCGGCGAGTACCACCACTGCCTCCTTTGGTGAGGTGCCCCGGATCTGCAAACAACAGGGCACCCCGACAGCTAGTCAGTCCCTTAGGGGACCGACGCCACCTCCACAGAGCGGTTGTTCCGCACCACAGAACAACCACTCCCAACGTCGGGACAGTACAATGAGCTGGGGTTAACATCCTCACCCCTTGCCCCCTGCTCTTTTGTCAATTCGCTTTGCCCAAGGTGTTGGGGTCACCCTTGGCTACTGTACCCCACCGCCACGACAAGGCTTGAAACATGGTGGGGTCGGTAACTTCATCTAGGCCAAGTTATTTGGTGCCTTTTTCGTTATTGTGGTGTCTGTTTTAAAGCCTATTCGCGAAATTATAATGGTTCTCCGGAATCGAAATGGTTTCGTCTTGGTAATGCAATCGTTTGATTTAAAAATAAAATGTTAGAAACAAATAATGTCAGATTTAGAATTGTGAAAAACAAAACTCGAAACCTAACAGGAACAAATAGTAATACCTCCCGCTATGCAAATATGGCATAGTACGCGGAAGAGCTTATTTCGGCGGCTCATGCGAATCGAGCCTAAGTTACGTCTAGTGTTACTATTGTTTCTCACTTTTTCGTGTTAATATATAAATTATTAAATATTATAGAACAAAAACATCTTTATTATTTTTACTTCTTGTCTATGCTTAGAAAATACTCCATAAGGAGTAAGTTGCCTGAGTTAAGCCGCTCTGCCGCGGGAAAACGACTAGGAAAATTTCATAGAGTATCGTAGTTTTTATTGTTATATAAAATACATACGGGACCATCAAAATACAAATAGGAAATAAAATATATTATCATACAATCGATTCGAACTGATAACGATACGCATATTTAAATTCAATAACTACATAAATAGAGGTTTTTTATTTAATCTATCACTTGTCTGTTAAATTACTACGAAAATGTTTAAAAGTATTAATATCATTGTAGTTTTCTTATTCAGCTATAGTCATGTAAGTATTCCACATTGTATTTTGAGCATAAGTGCTGAGTGCGTTATGTAATATGGGATTGAGTAAGTAAGTAAGTTTCACTAGTGGGAGTAGGGTTGCCAGGTCGCCAAACCTAATAGCCGAACAGACCAGATAGTTTGGCCGGACATTTGAACAAAAAGACCGGACACCCTTCATTATTGAGGATTTTGTCTTGTATTAATATGTACGACAAAAAATGTATGTAAAATCAAGCTTCTTTTATTACTGTGAATCATGTTAAATTCTATAATTAAATAAAATCGAATGCCAAATTATTAATAACATTGATTGGACATCGCTCAATTGCGGAATGTGAAAAGCCTTACAAAAGTCGGATACTGCTTACTTTGGCCGGACACGCAATCAAAAAGCCTACCTATGTCCGGCATACCCTAAGTGGGAGGGATGCGTTTATGCCGCACGTTAGACTGCATGGCTAATTTGCATAAATGAATGCAGGATAGGCAATGATTATACTGCCACCGACATATCATCTTACGTCTCAGAATATTTTTTTTAATGGCACAGGTGAATACAGCCACTTCTTGTGCGTCCCGGATCTCCAGACAACATAGTCACCTCAGCCACAGACTGTGGCCCCGGCAAAAGTCTTTTAGCAAGACATATTATTAAATATGTTAATCATTAACAGTGTTTGCCCGATAAAGAGAAACAGAACATACTAGCGGCGATGGTGCCTCACGTCCAAGAGTGTAGTAAGGAGCACGGAGTCAGCGAGGAGGACATCCAAACCGCCAAGGGGGAGGGTAACCTAGTGCACCTACACTCGTGCCTCATGGGATGCATCTACAAGAAGATACATGTGGTATGCTGGCATAAAATAATATTACATTTTAATAAATATGATATATTATGGTATTTGTCTTTGACATGAATAATTCTAGAAACTCCAAAAATAAACTAAAATTGTTGGCATGAAATACACGATATGTATGTAAAAAACCTTCATGACAAATATAAGAACTTAGTTCTGTTACAATTTTCAAAAATATTAATGGTCAAATTTTTGAGATTTTTAAAAAATACATAATATGTTAATTTTAATACATTTTTGCAGATTGATGACAAAGGTTTCTTCGATTTGGAAAAATCTGCTGAGCTATATAAGAAGTATTTCTCTAGTGAGGACGACCAGAAAATGATATCTGAACAAATCAATTCATGCGCTAAAGGTATTTGAAATGACAAGTACTAATAAATTTTACTGTAATAATAAATTATTTCTTAAACATTATTTAATTTCAAATTACAATTCCTTCTTACAAAGAAAATGTTTTCAATACATATAACGAGTACTTATGTATTTTCGTATGTCTGTTTCAGTAAATAAAGAGACAGTTAGTGACGGCGAAACGGGGTGTGAGAGAGGGAGACTACTTAACGAATGTCTGATGCCGTTTCAGAAACAGGTAATTATTTTATAACATAAAAAGCTCAAAAAGAAGTGGCTATCACATCTAGAGATACACATTAAAATTAAGTACGAACCTTGTCAAGTATTTTTTTTAAATCTCTGGAAAGAAGCCCACTGAATAGTCTAAAGTTTAAATTAAGCCTTAAAGACTTGACTTTCGAGATAAATAAAAAACCAAAATCGTTATAATATTCGAACGTATTGCATATGTATTTATATTTTTATTACAGTTCTTCGCGATGCCTTTGTCAATGAAATGAAATGGTTTGAAAACTTGGTGAAGGTCTACAAAGGGTGAAATATAATAACACATTGCGCTACAGTAAAATCGCATAATAAAAATTAAATAAAAAGCAGCAATACTTGCTTTTCTTTAATAACCTATTTGTAATCTATAAGAAATTTTTATTAGTCTATCAACTTCTAGTTTTTTCCTTTTCTTTAAAATAAGGCATTCCACAGAATTCCAGAGTTCGTCAACATAGTATTTTAAAGTTGGGTAGCTTAGGATCGGAGGTCTTCGCGTTCATTGTAGGAGGACAATTTTTAGCAGTGGATAAGGATTTAGGCTTACGTTATAATATGTTACTTTATTATGAAAAGTACAAACATTTTGTGATTTACCCAATCATTTAAGATAATAGTGAGGTAAAATTTTATACTTAACCCTTTAAAATACTAAGGTAAACTTATAACAAGTTACATGATGATTGATGGAGTAGACCCACAGGTGAGGCAGTCTATAAATTATAGTTTATATTTTTTATTATGAGTGTGCGTTTACTGGTACTTTAAGATTAAAATATAGCTTTTCAAATACTTTTGATTTTGCATTTTTAACTACGTTTTTACATAAACGAAATCACACGGCACTTTTATTTTATATAATGTTTTATGCTTTGATGTCTTTTGAAACATATTATTTAAGTTAGTACCTACAGATTTCTTTTGAAGATTTAATTATACTTTATTTAACCGTTACACCGTTTTCAAGCAAGAAAATTAGAGCTTATAATCATCATAATTATCTATCCACTGCTATAATATACTCTTCGATGAACGCCAAGACGACTGATCTATTGCAACTCACATCCAACCTGTATTTACAATTTTTAACCCCTTGGTGACCACCCCGTTGAAATGTCAAAATGATGAATGGGTACAAAAGACAAGTCATCGTATTCTAGGGTTACCTCAATAAGGATGATAGCAATTGTTAAAATTGTGATGTTTTTATAAAAACAAAAGGCACATTAATGTTTTTTCTTCTCTAGTGCCTTAAGAAAAAGTGAGTTTGATTCATATATTTAAGCTTTTGTCGCAAGAATGATGGGTACATTAAATAAAATAGTCAGATAGTAGGTACATACTTCATATTACATATATAATACATTATGGCGTCTTGGAATTTTATTCTTCTTTGCTGCGGATTATTTGTGATTGAAATAAAGAGCGTACGAGTAAGTAGTACCTGTATATTATTTTAGCACCCGCGCAAAAAGAGGTTTGATATTTTAAGGTCAATCGCTATATTATATTATCTGTGGCATCGTAGCCATAAAATGGGTGAATTGAAAGCTGGTTTTTTAGACGTGGTTCTTAAACATTTTTTACCTAAATTGCTTCTGTCATTATAAGATCATGAGCACTTTTGCTACTTATTTTGTTTTTTTTTTTCAGTTATAATGACAAATGTTTGTTCATATTTAAATGTGATTTTTAGGGTGTAAGTGACAAGGAGAGAAGTGCGTTGTTTTCTTCTCTAATGCCCCATGTACTTGAATGTAGTGGACAGTTTGAAATTGGAACTGATATCGCGAAACTTTTAGAAAATCCAACAAACTTAGACGATGTCAATCCATGTCTGGTGGGATGTGTAATGAAGAAAATGAAATTGGTAAAATAATTATTTCTGAATATTTTTAGCACCCTACTTAACAACCCTAAAATTCAAGTTCTAATTTGACAGTACCTATATGAATGAAATAATATTAAAAAAAATATATCTTGCTTCCCTTTTCGTAAACAAATTGCAACATATTTATTTCACGTTTTTCGCAAATTCCTCTCATATGCTATATAACTATAACATGATTTAATTTATTAATAATTTATTTTAATTATCTTATATACTCTATTTAAAACGTTTATTTATTTTAGATGAACAGCAAAGGATTGTATGATGCTGAAAAGGGAAAGAAAATAAGCAAAAAATATTTCAAAGGCGACGACGATTTGAAAAACTTGGACAAACTTGGAGACACGTGTTTATTGGGTAATATATAATTAATAAATACAGAAAAGCTTATTCTATCCTATAATACATATAATACAATTCTGAAAAGATTTAACAATTTTTGTAAGTTCTTTCATCCATCATCATCATCCTTTATTCGTCCAATGCTGAACATAGGCTCAATGAACGACAAGACGACCGATCCCTTGCCACCATCATTAAGTACATGATTGTTTTTTCCTGTGGGAGGGATGTACTTGCCGTGCCATCGTCTGAATAGGCTATCACTATTCTGTTTATTTTCACCGTCACACAGCTTTCGGTAAAAAGGTGGTCAGTATAATTACTGGTACCGAGAATTACTGTTTTTTGTCTTAGATGGTAAAAATTGAATGCGTTGCATTGGCTAGTTTCTAGATGTACTTGTTATTTCTTCATCGTCTCTTGGGCTACGCTTACCGCTCATAGTAAGGTACCTGTTTGCCTATCCAAGAAAAAAAATTATGATGCATTGGAATAAAAAAAGGTGTGTGTGCGATTCACACACGATAGAAGTGAAACACATGTTAAATGCTCAAATACAAGCAAGCATTAAACAGTCTGCCATGTACATACACACCGACATTTGCTCTCTCCCTCTTTTGTATTTGTGTCTCTTATCTGTCGTTTTTGCCGTTGCATCCCGTTTTAAATCACAACGATTCTAAAGAAGTGCCACTTCAAAAGTATGAAAGTTCTCCAAGCTCTCAATCGAGGGAGGTCTATATTCAGCAGTCATGAAGTCCCTCGCATGATTTAGAGGAGATCCGTGCCCAGCAGTGGGACGTATGTGTGTTGATACATTACCTTTTAATATAGTAAATTACGTCCATACAAGGGCTTTATGTTTATATTTATCGTCGGTTTTACGTTTTAGGGATTGTAAAATTGTTATTATTTCAGTTAACGAGAAAGAGGTATCTGATGGTGAGAAGGGTTGCGAGCGAGCGAAGCTCTTGCTCGACTGCTTCATGCCACACAAAGATCTGGTGCGTTTTCTTCTAAACATTTACCTAATTTAAGAAGTTTTTTCATATTATAGATTCCCGCTGAAGAAAATTATTTACATGTTACACATAGGACTGGTCCGAGTTCTTATATATTTATTTAAATTAGTATCTTTTATTAATCTCATAATTCTTATACTAATATTATATAATATCTAAAGGTGAAGAGTTTGTTTATTTGAATGCGCTAATCTCAGAAAGTACTGGTTTGATTTGAAGGATTCTTTCAGTGTTAGATAGGCCATTTCTATTATCCCGCTAAGATGCATTTGCAACTCTTAATTAACGCAGGCGAAGCTGCGGGCAACAGCTAATAATTAAATATTTTTATTGTTTTAAAAAACCGAAATACTTTCTCAATTTTAATTTAATAATTTCTTAAATTATTTGTTTGTTTCAGTTTCTGCCATCAACCTTAAATATATGAAGATTGAACACGGATATGATTTTTTTGTGATGTTTCTCGCTAAGCGTAACTGATTTTGTTTGTTGGGTATAATTATTAATAAATGCATTTTAAAAACGTATTGTTTTAATCTAAGCCTTTTATTTACAAAACCTACGATAGCTAAAAAGCACTTGATTAAATGGTAAAATATGTTTTTAGTTTTACGTTGTAGTAACTAGTTCATGCTCATCAGGTGTGCAGGTTTCCTCAAAATATTTTTTCATTTTATGCACCACAGGGGGCCAGGATCAAATCCAGCCCCTTTAGCTTACGAGGCTGAGCCCATACCCACTGGAACACCGTTGCTCAAGAGGATCCCTAACGGTTCGGAAATTCATTGGTTGGCTGGTTCCATATAAAAGTCGTGTGACACAAGAAATGCTGTAAACATAGAGTTGAGGTAGAAGCCTCACTCGAAACCAGTCGTATTTTAAAACACATTTTAGCAGTGGATAGTACGTAGTCGTAGTAACAACTAGGAAATTATGGCTCATATTATACGAACAACTTGTGATTACTACTGCATCTGTACAAAATAATGATCTCATGATTGCACACGCAATTATACAGTGTAACCGGCGTGCACAGATACAACAGATAAAGTTGATACACTATGACATTAATAACACCACGTTAAGTGTTGCCGGAATTACAGATTTATATAAATCCTCATTTTTGAAAATTTTAACTATTTTACCTATTTTTATACTTTTCTCAATATTTGATCATTCAGCCATCAAAATCATTACCAAACAGCCGATTTAGTCATCATTAATTTAAAAGTATAAGTAAAGTATTAACTCATATATTATGTCACACTGCTAGGCACGAGATTTCTCCTCGAAATCTGGCGAGTAGGGTATTTGGCGTGAGTGCGTAGCTGTGCTGGCCCAATGCGAGTTGGTGAACGTTTCTCACCTTCAAAGACATTCAATCTCCATGCTCCAAAAGCCAATGCTGGTTTCCTCGCCTTTACAGGGGAGCGAGCGATGGTCTCGTGTCATTAGGGCGCATTAAGAAATTAAGAAAGGCATTTCAAGGCACTATTGTGGGGCGGGCTCGAACCCGGACCCTCTCTAAAGAGGCCAGACGGCCAGACTGGACCATCGTCGCTCATTAATTATTTGATCATCAGGAATGTAAAATTAGTTATTAAGTGCAGAAAGAAGAGCAGAGAGTGAATATCCTTGATATTCACTCTCATTTTCTTACTAATACTTCAATATGTGTACGACTTCTACTCAATAATACTTAACTCATTTTGATAAGTTTTATCAAAATGAGCAATCTAGCAAGCCATTGAAAACATAAATAAAATTAATTGAAAAGCATTAAACTTACTAAACCGTTTATTATGATGAAGTTCACCAACTCGAATTGGGGGCAGCGCATCGGTAAACTATGGCCTAATATTCTCCTCGCTATATTACTAGGGGGAGACCTGTGCCCAGCGGTCGATATATTATATGGGTTGATACTATTTTAGGCACACATTTGCACACATGTTACAAATTACAATTTAACTTTTACTCGAAATCTCTGCAGGGTTAGGTGTGTAAGACAGACCTTTGCTTTGCGCCTGTGCTTCTTACTTCACCACGTTTCTTTGCGCTCCACGAACAGAAAACAATGAACTAAGCGGCCAGCCTAGCTGGCTATGCGTTACCTGTGCGCATATTATTATGCTACTAAGTAGAATATACGTTCCACGAAGCACCGACTGCGGGCCGGAGTGGACCCGTGGGCCGTACTTCGCATATCACTGGTCTAGTTATAAGAGCTTACAATACTAACGTTCCGTTTCCGAAAGGCTGATTAACGCAAAAATTAACAAATCAACTGTCAAATCCCTTTATGAGGGTCAAATGAGTTGCTAGAAGCATGGTTACATTACTTAATTTGTTCAGCCTGTTAGCTGTTATAGCCACTACAATGAAAAGCTGTCAAATTTGACTGTAGAGTCGTATGTTAACCGCCATTAACAGCTATGTTATACCTATTGCGGTGTAGCATGGTGCGGCTGACAGTTCCAGTAACGTTACTTTTTACTCTTGCAAGCCGTCGCAATTAAAAAAATATAATTAAGTATTTTATTAATACCTCATTCGTAAAATAGTAGATCGCCAATCACTGTGGTAAATTAAATCAAACCCAACCAGAATGTGATAGTCTCCAAATAAAATCAAATGGAAAGAAAAATTAAGCAAAGTACTATGCGTATAACGTAAAACCATAGACGTGCTTAGTGATGGGATGTACTACACTAGGATGGAAAGTCGATGTTCTTTATAATAAAAATGTATATTGGGCGTAGTTCAATTATTATTATAAAAAGTCTATCATTATATTAATGAAACAACAGAATCTATCAATATCGTTAAAAAAGTTGTCACGAAAAAAATATAAACCTGATTTTGATTATTTAATATAAGTTCAAAGCTACTATTATGTAGCCCCTAAATATATACATTGAAAAGTTTATACACCTAGATACACTGCACAACAGAATAAAGACACTAATTTTCATAATACTATTAATAAGAACTATACTTACGCTGCGAGTATCGATAGCGATAAAAATAAATTGCATAACGTCACATCCCTAATCATGTATGTCAACGTCATATTGGCATGTGTCAGCCGCACCATGCTACACCGCACGGAGTATAGTTGACATACAGTTTGACCAACGTTTCAGAAACTGGGCGCTTAGTGTCCCTTGTGTCCGGGTACGATCTGGAACGGTGGTGAAATGGGCATTTCTAAGTTCCGTACCTAATCGTTAGACCTTTGCCAAAAATGGGACCTACGAGGCTAAATATTATAATATCACATCACAAACTTTGCGCATAAATTGTATGGGCCGAATGGCATGTTTCATAGTCATGACGAGCCCTAGATCAGTCGTAAAATCCTAATTGAACTGTTTTTGCTCTTTGAACACAGCAAAGCTGTTTTACGTATAAGTGATTCAAGTGTAGATAAGCATTAGGTACAATTCTACCCAGAAGTAACAATGTAAGTAAGACAAAAAAGACGATAAGGCGATTAGGCATTTAAGCTGTTGTTTCCAGAACAAATGTCTAATGGCGTTCAGGTTTTTACCGCTGGATAATGGATATTTTGCAACGAATGATGCAACATCGTTAAACTATTTTTAACGACTAAAGCGTAGACATAATGGATAATTATGATCACCGTATCGTCTTAACCTCTATGACCCATGGGTTTAATTTTCCAGGTTTCTGTATCAACGTCACTTTAAACTATTCTTTTAAGATCACACCAATAGAAAATGATTATTATGTTCTTATTCTTTATTTGTATACAAGATCATCATCATCATCAGCCTTTATCCGTCCACTGCTGAACATATGCCTCTCCCTCAATGAACGCCAAGACAAGATAGACAATTATAATGAAGCAACTTTAACGGATTCGATCGTGGCTTAAATTTTGACATGCCCGATGTTTCAGTGGGACTCATTGGTGCTAGGCACTACTTTTTTACCGCACTAAAACCACAGCAAGTTGCTTTCAGCCGCTTAAATGTGGGGAGTGTCACGAACACAGAACACATAAACGAGTTACCTGGGCTGGTCTCCTGATAACTGTGGGGTGACGTGGAACACTAAAAGTATCAACCCTTGTATGTTCCACTGCTGGGCACGGGTCTCTTCCTCGAAATCAGGCGAGGAGGTGTAATGGGGCATAGTTCACCGATGCGCTGGCCCAGTGCGGGTTAGTGAACTTCAAATACCTTCAAAGACTTAATCTCGTCAGGTTGCAGGTTGATGAGCGAACGATGGTCTCGTGTTTGGAGTGCACTTAGAAATTTATAAAAACCCATTTCAAGGCACACACGTACTTGCCACTCGCATCCGATTCGGAGATCGTCTTCCTCCTTGGTGGATGGACGACTAATATTGTCTATTAATTATAATAACATATTGTGTTACAAATTTATTGTTGCAATAATACGGATAAACCCCTTCATCAAAATCATGGTTAATGAATTCAGGAAGGTAGTAATTTTGAAAATTGCCGTCTTCATTACATGGGCATTAAGACAAGGTGTTAAGATAATCTAAAAAAAGTGTTCGCATCAAATTGTATATAAGGAGTTGCGCCGTTTCAAATGATACATCTTATTACAAGCCCACTGAAGACAAACAGACTTAGTGTTAAAATATAAAAATGGTGTCTCTAAAGTTATTAGTGCTTTGTATTGGATTTTTTGCAATCAATATGAAAAGCGCACGTGTAAGTAAAGTTATTTTATTATTATACTATCGTCGATTAAACACTTTTAAACTAAGAATCAATTATCTAGAATAAGAGTCATGTTTGGCTTCCACCGTCAAGAGATGAATAGTTTCTTCTTCAGAACCGGCATTCTAATTAGGACTAATGATAGGCAGTGGGTATATTATGATAATTTTTCACGGCCTTACGAATTAAGGACCTCGATATAATATGATAGTTCATATAGGCAAAATTCCCGCACTCCCACGAGTGTGGGAAGTACGCGGGTAAAACCACGGGCGCTGCTACTGTTTACTATTTTAATTTTATCTTTCTTCAATAAACTTTCTTATAACTTTAATGTCCATCTTAGTGTTGAATAAAAGAGTCCTTTTGTAGAGGCCGGAAAATGTCCGATAAATATGATTTTGAAAGTTCCTTTTCCGCTCAGGCTGTGACCGATCAAGAGAAGAAGGAAGTCCTGGCTCTGATGACACCACACATTGTCGAGTGCAGTTCGGAGTTTGACATCAACGAGGACTTGATAAAGGCATTGAAGAAGTCAGGCGACTTTAGCGAAATCGAGCCTTGCTTCCTAGCGTGCGTTTTGAAGAAAGTTAATCTGGTAAGTTCTCTCTGAACATAGTATAGATAATTTCTCCACCTCGAAATCCATCAAGGAAGGTTATTTTTTTATTTATTTGTTCAATACACAAAAAAGTAGTACATGTTTCACAAAAAAACCCAAACATAACAGTAAAACAGTTTTGTTGGGTCCATAGTTCGCCGAAGCGCCGGATTTCTAAATTTTACACATCTATAAGGACTTTTATTCACATCGTGGTTTATTTTACGTTGTTTTCCTTTACCGATGATAGCGCGATGGTCTCATCATACTCTCTCAGACACATGATAGAAAATTAGGAAAACCCATTTCAAGGTACCAGAGGGGGTCATGATCGAACCATGAGCTCACACTTAAAAAAAAAAAAAGTATCAACCCTTTATGTACCACTGCTGGGCACGGGTCTCCTCCTCGAAATTAGGCGAGGAGGGTAATGGGCCAATAGTTCACCGCGTTGGCCCAGTGTGGGTTGGTGAACTTCACATACCCTCAAAGACTTCAATCTCATCAGGCATGCAGGTTTCCTCACGATGTTTTCCTTCACCGGTGAGCGAGCGATGGTCTCGTGTTTGGGGTGCACTTAGAAATTAGAAAAACCCATTTCAAGGCACACACGGGGGGGTCAGGATCGAACCCGGACCTCTCGCATAAGAGGCCGAGTCCATCCACCACTGGACCATCGTCGCTCACTTTACAAGCTAAGAGAAATATAATAATATTTTTTTTACCTATTTTATCACAGTTTATTAAGACTAAATTTATAAATCTGTGATGACTAATAAATGTTTGTATTTTAGTTCGACAGTGAAGGCAAATATGACGGGGATAAAGCGAAGGAAATTGCCGCGAAATATGTGTCCAGCGAGGAGGAACAGAAGAAAATTGGTGACGTCATCGATACATGCACCGAAGGTATGATATTCGTTTAGTAGTCTTTGGTTTCGGGTTCGTATTTTTTTGAAATGATTTAGTTGCGGTGAGCGAACTCTTTGGTAGGGGAAAATCTTATAAGTTCGCGTCACCGACGTGCTAATGTGGCATTACGACGAAATTATTAAAAAAAAATATATCCGAATTCGAATTTTATAATGCAATTCGAAGTTATTAGTTTTTACTTATATCGGCACAAATTGTAGCCTATGTGCTATTCTGATGTATTTATAAGCTATATTATTGTAAAGTTTCATTAAAATCCATTCTGCACTCTTTAAGTGAAAGAGTTTCAAACATCCATACTTACAAACTTTCGCATTTATAATATTAGTAGGATTATTTTTGTGCAATAACTAACCATCATATTATTATTATTTTTATGTATTAAGCTTAAAGTACATGTGGTTTATGATGGTGATAATTTGTGTATTTTGAAATAAAATGGGGTAATTGGTCTTTGGTATCTCGGACTTAGACATGTCATCTTATATTTCTAAACAAATCTGTGTCGAGCTTTAGTAACCTGCGTGCAGGAATTGCTAGTCTTAACAGACTTTTTTTCTCCAATGTATTTTTAATTAGTGTACATTAATTGTCTAGGAAAAAATTGTGTAGTCTGTATTTATGCAATAGATTTGTATAAATTTATATATTTTTTTAATTTTTGGTGTTTTATTTTTTGATTTCAGTAAACGACAAGGAAGTGAGTGACGGTGCTAAGGGATGTGAAAGAGCAAAGCTGGTCTTCGAATGTATGGCGCCTCACAGAGATCTGGTAAGTTTGAGTTTCATTACTGTCAACAAAAATCTATTTTGTAAAATGATAAATCTACATTTAACCATAGAGCAAGTCTTGGTTTAATAGTCACGTGAAACTTTGAGTAACCTTTTTAGTTATTATCTATTTAATAAAAGGCAAAATATTTGATTCATTTACGGTGGTTTTCAATATCCTATTTATCTTAAAATGTTCTTATCTATCTAAAAATTTTGACAGATTTTGTAAGAAAATGTGTCAAAATTTCAAGATAGATAAGAAAATATTAAGATAGATAGAATATTGAAATCCACCGTAAATTTAAAAAAAATAAAAAGAAAATAATAGACAGTTTTAGTTTTAGTTTATAATAGTTTACTTGTAATATTTCGCAACGTGAACTTTAAAGTTTATTATGAAAAAACAATATAAGGTTTTTGTTAATTTTACTCTTACGTAGTAATTTAGAAGTAATTCATTCATGCAGAATTTTATTACTCACTTTCTTATTTATTCGTTCTAGGCATTTTAAGTTTGAGAAATTCTTTATAACGGCTAATACAGTTTTACATTGATTGACTGAATCTTATGGATATTCACTAATAATATTTCGCTCTTTGAAAGAAGATATATAATTTATATTTTGTTCCAGTTCTGGTCACGCTAGTGTAAAATGCATCAGAAAATCGCCGTAAGAAAATCCTTCCTTCACAAATATTTAACGCATTGTATTTCTGATATAATAATTGGGCTTAAATAAATAATGTAGCAAATTCATAGATACTTTTATTTCAATGACTTTGCCCGCAGCTTCGCCTGCGTTAACTAAGATTAACAACGGCATCTTAACGGGATTAATATAGCCTATATAACCTTCTTCGATAAATGGGATATCTAACTCTGAAAGAATCATTCAAATCCGACGAATAGTTCTTGAGCGCGTTCAAACAAACTCTTCAGCTTTTATATATTATTTAGTATAATATCATTTATATTATAGTCATCAATTAGAACGAACTCGAAAATGTTTTCGAGAGACTTGATTTTTTTAGTGCGTGTCCAAAACATATTTTATATTATAATTTTGGTTTTAGAGGTTTGGTTCATTTCTTTATTTTAATTACTTACGAGTACAACGATAGTTCAGTGGGTATAGGTTCTGCCTCATGTGCGAGAGTTTCCGGGTTCGATCCTGACTCCCTGTGTGCCTTGAAATGGATGCCGCGGAGAAACCCGCATGCCTGTTTAGATTGAAAATCTTTGTAGGCATGTGAAGTTCACCAGCCCGCATTAGGCCAGCGCATCGGTGAACTATGGCCCATTGCCTTTCATCGCCTGATTTCGAGGAGGAGACTCGTGTCTAGCGGTAGGACATAAATGGCGTGATACTTTCCTTTTTTTATAACATATTTTAATGTGCCTCTACATCCGTTGGAGTTATGAATGAGTTGGAGAAGAAATGTTCAATAAATGGCGAATTTAAGAGCATATTATGTAAAGATCGAACTGAGCTCTTTTATAAGAAGAATATATTAAATTCATAATATGACAAATACTAATAATTATTATTTATTAATTATTCACAAAATAATTATACTTATAAAACAATAATACAATTCTTTTTGTATTTTTGAATATGATATAAAAATGGTAACACTATCGATACATAAATGAGCAAATACCGTTTTTATTCTTTTTCTCAATTGTCATTTCCATCTCCATTAAAACTCGAATTCAAACTGTAACAGAAAATGTAACGTTATTGACAATTATAGCAATAAAGCGTTCTCTACGTTTGAAGTCAATGACCTTTATTAGGATTAATAATTGTGTGCAATGGAAATACACATTATTGTGTGAAATGGGAATCATAAGGTACAGATAAGTGTTTTGAAAGAGGTTATATTTTGAAGGTTATTATTATTAACCTGGTGGCAGTGTAATTATACTGCTTACCTTACCTTTGTCCCTGAAACACAGCAAGGCTGTTTCAGGGGCGAAACAAGCAGCATGGTGGTATTGAAGCAGACGTAACGAAACTTACCTTCGCAGCGTTTTGAGTCAAGCATTCGAAAGCCATCGTAGCTCTCTCACAACCTTCGGCTCCATCGCTTACAGCGTTGTCATTGACTGTAAAATATTTGTAAGTTAATATTCCCATTACGTTTGGTAAAAACAATCTTGTAAATCCGAAAAATGTTGTTTCATTAGTAAAGTAAAGTATCAACCCTTTATGTCCCAGTGCTGGGCACGGGCTCCTCCTCGAAATCAGGCGAGGAGGGTAATGGGCCATTAGTTCACCGCGTTGGCCCAGTGCGAGTAGGTGAACTTCACATACCTTCAAAGATTTTTAATCTCATCAGGCATGCAGGTTTCTCACGATGTTTTCCTTCACCGGTGAGCGAGCGATGGTCTCGTGTTTGGGGTGCACTTAGAAATTTAGAAAAACCCATTTCAAGGCACACACGGGGGATCAGGATCGAACCCGGAACCTCTTGCATAAGAGGCCGAGTCCATCCACCATTGGACCATCGCCGCTCAATGAATCGATTCAAAATGAATCAATCTTTTTCATTATGATGATTGAAATTCGCGTAAGCATAAGAAACAGTATTTATATATAATATAGATCTTTAAAAATGATATTCAAAATGAATGTGATACTTTCTGATTTGAAGGAATAGGACTTAGGGCCTGTTTCACTATCTCCCTTTAAGTTCCCTATAGGCTATTGGCAACATATTTGACAGATGTTTGACAGATAGAGTATGGAGTATCTGTCAAACATCTGTCAAATATGTTGCCAATAGCCTATAGGGAACTTAAAGGGAGATTGTGAAACAGGCCCTTAGAATATCCACTTAGTTGTCACTTGATAATTATATTACACTCTCACATAACTTTACATTACAGCAAAGACAGTCTCATAATTTTATACTGAGGAAAATCAATATAGTGCAAAAAATAATTTAACTATTCGTTGCATTCGTGATAACAATTAAAGTTCCTAATACTTATATTGTTAGTAATTAAGCAACTCATACGAATTTTATCACGGCTTATGTAGAATATTGTCGGCTGAGGTTAACATCTCAGTACGTCATGATGATGAAAAGTAGATAATAAGGGAAATTCCAAATAAACCCCGATCAAATATGTAAAAGCTGTTTCTGGGCGGTTTGTTGATGTGCATTCATCTGGTCATCCCTGCCGATATGTGGAACTTAACGGCGCTGCGAGTGGCTTTCACCCGCTTGAAGGGGAGTGTCCCGGATCTGACTGAAGCGTTACTTGTACCTGTTCCAGAGTCATGTAAGGAACCGAAGTAGCCTTATATTTTTCTGTCTTCTAAATTAGTAAATTGTAAAGTATTGTATACTTACTGTGGTAACAAGAGTGCAGATAGTCACTTAACAGCTGGAGTTCTTCCTCCGTGTCGAATACTTTTTTTGCTAATATCAGCACGGTTTCCTTTTCAAGCATACCATCTTTATTAATCTGAAACAAATAAAATTTACTAAATATTTTGTTTTTTCCCGTACAAATTTTGGTTGTTAATTATGCAAAATATGAGTGTTATCACGTGGGATTTTACCATGTATTTTGGATAATGTATGGCAAAATAAGTCATGGCGTTTAGTAAAAAAGACCTTGGTTCATCAGTGGATAAATAAACGCTGATGATGATGATGACAAAATAATTAAAATGTAAGATAAAAAAAAAAATAAAATAAGAAGGGCGAAGCTTCTTACTTGTTGTCCGTAATCACTTGAACGTCTGGCAATGACGCGAAGAAAATCGAAGAAGAAGGAGGATAAAAATCAAAACCGTTTCTTCTATACCAAATAGTACAACCTTTTAACAAAAGATACTTTAACTTTTTGAAGTCAAATTACATCGGTTCATTGGAAGCCCTCTGAGAAAAACCAGCAAGAAAAACTCAGTGGAACTAATCTTTTCAAATTTTCTGTTAATCATGTTACCCTGAAATGGCTGATAGGAACGCTCTATTCCTGCAAAGTCCATCCATGACATCTTTTAAATTACCTCACAAACGCTTCAAATAATTATTCCATTATTGCCACCAAGCCTTAGAGACTTACCCTCCTCGCCTGATTTCGAGGAGGAGACCCGTGCCCAACTGTGGGACATATGAGGGTTCATACTTTACTACTTTAGAGACTTGGATATTTATGAAGATTTTTTAAGTACTACGTATGACTGGTGATTTTGCCAATCGTAACTTACAATGCCAATTTCTTTGAAGATACAAGACAAGAAGCACGGTACATTTGGTCCGGATGCCATTTCCTTAGCCTTCAACTTCTCACCGTCCTCCGCGGTGATAGGATACTGTTTCATACAAGTCATTTCTAGCATTTGAAAATGCTGTTGTATTATAGATTTTTGGTCTGCACTTATAGCCTGCGAAATAAAATGGTACGTATATTAACTAGATTTTCTTTTATTAATTGTATTAACGTAAAGGCACATATCTTATTAGTATTTTCGCCATAACTTGAAAGGACATAAAAAGTAAGGCTTTTTATACATATCTGTGTAATTTGTTATTTTTATCAGAAACATTTTATGTTATTTTTTCAAATTTACTTACAGTCAGACTAAGATATTTCAAGAAAATCTTTTAAAATATGTAAATATATGAAAATTGATTTGTTATTCCATATTCATCGATAATAATTACCCACGAAAGTATTTTGCACGTAAATGTTGCTGTATTTAAAAAATATATTATTTTACTTCTCAATTTATTAAAAATATACTGAAATGTTAGAAAAAGGAGTTTTCGTTAAAAAATATAACCCTCACAATATTATAACGGAAACAATAACTAACACAGAACATTAATTTTAAAAACTATTACCTAAATCACGATTTTTAAACCCATGTGCTCAAATACAAATATACAAACAATACAAAATAAGATTTCAGATGTATAAGTGAGCGTTCGAGTCGACTCCTAGTTACAAAATATCGTCCATTTAAATGTACATACAGTAAAGTAGTTCTTTGCTTAGATAAAAACTTTTATCAAGTGCGGTATACTCGAAGCTAACTTATAAGCTACATTCAACTGCTTTTCCAGAATAATTCATTATTATTAGTTAGATGTATCTTATTAAAACATTACAGACTATGAACCTATTGTAACTACTTTTAACATTGTATATTACTGTTCTAATAACTTACGTCAGTTTGTCGCTCAAACAACATAAAATAGAAAACACAAAAATATATAACAGATTTGAGATACATTTTTATTCTATTACTTTACGAGTTATATCTACAGATACTTTGATATTATTGATGATTTTTGTCAAAAACCCTCCTTATAAAGCTATTTGCTAATATTCAGTTGGAGCCGTATTATTAAATGAAATTAGGAAAATTAGGAAATCAACAAGCATGTCGATACGCCTTAATGAAGTGATTATATTGTTAATATTATGATAACTCATCATGAGACTGCATAATGCTAAAATGTACTTTTTTTGGACGACCCAGTGTTGGTCGGCCATTAACCATGTTGATTGATCTGGGTGCAGTTGCCAGCAAGGGATTGCAATATATTGGCGTTCATTGAAGGGAATAACGGTGGGGGTTAGTAGCCAAGAGTGAACCCAGCAGCTTGGGCGAAGCGAATTAAGCAGACAGGGCTCTTTGTACCCCTCTTATAAGAAGAGGGGGCAAAGGAGCAGGAGGCAAGGGGGGCGAGGACGGAAACCTCGCCTCATTGGACTGCCTCGACGTTGGAAGGGACAACCCTTTCCAACGTCGTGGTGGAGGGACTGACTAGCCGTCGAGGTACCCTGTTGCTTGCTGTGCTTGTGATCCGGAGCATCTCACCAAAGGCGGCATTGGTGGCAATCGCCGGGTTTTAGTGGGCAGAGCTGCGTCTACTTACTAGCTTTCGAGCGCATCGAGAACATACCCGCCTGGGGAGACCCACTCCCTCGCGGGATGCCTAAGCGCATTTCCCGGTGTTAAAGAAAAAAAACAGGATAGTCCAGCAGTGGACGGATAAAGGTTGATGATGATCATACATTTTTGAAGTCACCTAGAATATTCAGTTTAGACTAGATCTCGCTTATCTGTAGTAATATAGGTAACTGTGACATTTAAAAGGCCCAGTGCACACGAGCATTTTATAAGCGTCGCGATAAATAGTTGCGCACTCCGCATGCTCAATTCGATTTAGTGTCCAACACTCAACCTCAAAAATCCAATAGAGCTCGATAAAAAACCGCCGCACTTTAAAAACACTTTTGTGTGAACAAATATATAGGTATCCATTTTTCTCCATCAAACGCTTTTTTATCCCTCAGTTTAAAGCGCTCGTGTGAACGAGGCCTAAGGGTTACAGAACAAAATGATTTGAGTATTATATATAAAATAATATAAACTTATTGAGTCATCGTCACCATTGAAATCCATCGTCACACATCGAATTGCGTCAATTGTCACAAATCGGCGACAATTGGTATAATAGTAGAGAAGTCCCCACGACCTCTATGACTCTGTGTTAGCGACCATTTTGTTTGACAATATAACACAATACGATGTTATTTCCTGTCCGTGATTATCCCTTGCATTTTAAAATGTAACTTATATAAATGTTATTTGGATTTTCACACATTTCCACCTCACGTTCAGGTGCTGCACGATGTATTATCTCAAAGTGGTTCTTTTGTCGATCCTTTTGGCACGCGTGTCGGTGGGTTTTTGTTGGTATTTTTCGTAATTACTAGATATTTTGAGTTCGGTTAAAGAAAATAAACCGAAATTGTATTGTGACATGTAGATCAATAATATAATTTTATTGTATTTGGATTAATGTATGTTTTTTTATCTATGATACATTAATTATTAACATTTGTTATGCAACATGAGCATGCGCTTTACACAATTTCTTGTGACTAAAGAATATTCTTTTTTTGACCACAGGGAATCGACATGGACGATCTGAAACAAAAATACGCGGATATAATAATGAAGTGCGCCACCGAATACCCCATCACCGCCAGTGATATAGAGCTGCTGAAGAACAAGCAGATGCCTGATAACGAAGCCGCCAAATGCCTCTTCGCATGTGCGTACAAGAAAACAGGAATGGTAAGAGATCCTTACTTACCTCTCCTATAAAATATTGATCCGCAGATTTAAATACCAGCTAAGAAAAATAAATATTTTAGCCTATTTCATATTTATTCAAATAATATTAAGTTTAATATAGTACACATAGGTAGGAGTAAGTTTAATATAGTACACATACATAGGAGTTAAATGTTGCATTAATATCTAGCTTTCAAAATAAAACAAAATTACAGTTTCATTAATTAATTAAAGTTTAAAGTACCATTCAAAAGTCCTGTGAAATTAGAGCTTACAAACGAACTTTTGTGGTTATTAAATAGTCGTTAATTAAATGATCTTGAAGGAGGCCTATGGTCACTAGGGAAGTAATAAAAGTTGATGATGATGATGCTGAATCAACTCGGGAGCACAAAAAAGTGTTTCCGGCAAACACAATAATTGAACGCTACAACTCATTATTTTACCAGCACCGTGTAACAGCTATTTTATTTGTCCTTCAAATACATCGTCACATTTTTTAATTTGTATTTTTACAGGCACCTTTTTACTGACAGTTATATTTTTAGGTTATACACCTTCTAAATATGACTGTAGGCTGGCATTATAATTAATGTCAACCTTTCCTATCGAGTAATGGTCAACTATATTTATTCGTAAAACTTGTTATTTCCCGCCACAATTTTATATTGTTCACAATTCAGTAGGACTAATTTGTAAACAACCATTTCGTTATCGAACTTCACCTGAGTGATAGAGCTTATATACGAAAGCGAACTTTTTTGGTATAGGCAGATAGTCGAGTTTTAAAGAATACAAATTCGTCATATCAACGCGGATTCCGCTTTCGAGATTCGAAAACGACCTTACAGAATAGCCCTACTGGACTAAGAGTCATAAGTGGTCGCTATATTATATCATTATTTTTTTAGATGAACGACGAAGGAGAATTGTCTGTGGATGGAGTTAACGATCTAGCTCGTCTGTACTTGGCTGATGACGTCCAGCGTTTGAAACAAGCCGAACAGTTTACGGATGCATGCAAACATGGTACGTTTGCTTGTTTTACTGCACTTTATACAAATAATATTGATTATATTTACTCATATGTTATTATTTTAACTACCATATGTTTCAGTAAATGACGAACCTGTAGAAGACGGCAACAAAGGCTGTGACAGAGCGGCGTTAATATTCAAATGTAGCGTTGAGAAAGCCTCCCAAGTAAGTATTATTAATATTCTTTCTATAGTCCACTTCCTTTATTCCTATCATTACGAAAAAATAATACTATCGTATCAACAGAATATCCTATGAACAGATGCTTAGCTCCGAACTAAAAACGTCTCTTTACATATTTTATAATTTTTTTGGAACTTAAGAGTAAAAAGAAAAGAAGAAAAAGCTTCGAAAAAGAAACTGTAGTTCATTAGGTCCCGGTTTGATCCTGATAAACTGTGGTGCCTTGAAATGGATTTTCCTAATTTTTTTAATACACGTGACTATCACTCGCTCAACGGTGAAGCAAAACCTCGTGAGGAAACCTGCATACCTCATGAGATTGAAAGTCTTTGAAGGTGTGTGAAGTTCACCAACTCAAAAAGCTGAAACATTATTGGTTGATACTTTACTTACTTTAGGAAATGAAAAAATGTTTGAAAAATGTTTTATTTTATAACAAGGTTTGCTTATGTACTAGGTTAGTGACCTCTATTACTATATATATTTAACATAACAGTATAATTTAACTTTTGTATATATGGGTTTAGTGTTTAATAGTTTTATTTCATAAATGCACCTTATTATTTTGCCTACTAATTTAATTTTCCATTTCAGTTTGATCTGATACCATAGAGCCAAAAAAGGAAACAAAAAACTCAATAGAATTTTGTACAAAAAATTAGCCCACCGCAAAGCAATATTCAACCTACACTTGACCAAAACAGTTTGTGATTTCACCTACAGTTGATTACAAAACGGATATCCGGTCATCAGCGTCATTGTGATGAATATATGAATGAAAAACATTAAAAATTTAGAGTTTTTATTTATTTACCAAAATACGATCTTTAATAATCTTTAATAATAAACTTGGAAAAAACATGATAACTGTAAAACTAACACTAAGCATATATTTTAAAAGTTTTTTGTTTTATACCTATTGCTTATTTACTTACCTTTATAGTGCCTTATACTAATATATAAAGCTGAAGAGTTTGATTGTTTGAATGTGCTAATCTCAGGAACTACTGGTCGGATTTGACAAATTCTTTCAGTGTTAGATAGCCCATTTATTGAGGAAGGCTGTAGGCTATTTATTGTCCCTCTAGGATCCCGTTGTAAGTGACAATAGATGAAGAAATATATAACATTTTCACTACAGATTTCCGTGTCTATAACCTTTATTGTTCTTATTTTACCGAGCCCTACACTAACAGTTGCTAGCAACTTCACCTGCTTTAGCAAAAAAAAATTTTTTAAAGTATCTTAAGTTGTTACTAGTACCTCCAAGAATATGTGTACATAGATTTATGACGATCGATTGAGTAGTTTTCTCGTGAAAGCGTAACAAACATCCCTACTTTTACAAGGTGTTAAGTCTCAGTGCCAGTAATTACACGGTATCTCGCCCTTTTCTCCTAAACACAGCAAGATAATACAGCAAGCGGGAGCGCGGCAAGCGCATCCCTCATATCCCGATTCACAGAATTATAAATAAAGACAGATGGAGCATGCTGAACACGCGAGTGACGCCACCCAAGCCAATACAAATTCAAAAGCGAGCACAATCTAATAGACGCTTAGAGTACGACGCCATGTGAAGCACTTAGGCGCGCTTTTGAATTTGTATTCGCTTTGGTGGCGCCACTCGCATGATCGGCATGCTCCACCTGACTTTGTTTATAAATATGTGCCCTGATTGTAAAAACTGCGGTAGTGATCAACTAATATTGTATTTTAATAATAATTATTTTAAATAATGGTCTATTTCAATGCATTATGCTATTATGCATTCAGACATAAATGTATCAAAGCTTAAACTCATCACGATGGCAGTTCAGATAAGGATTGCCCCAAATTATGTAATAACGTTAAATTCATTTTAGTTCAAATCTACGTCTAGGCACAATATGCAGGATATGAGCTTATTATAATAAAACGAAACTTAATAATATTTCAGATAAATAAATAGATGTTTCACTCTGATAAGAAAAGGAGCAACCATATAATACCAAATCATAGTTTTAATTCATTATTCATATTAAAATGTCGTTTAAAGTGGCGTTCCAAGTTTGGAGCCCCATACTAGTTTTTGCTATATGTGGATATGTTATTGTAAGTATATTTTAATTTGTTTTTGTGTAGTTAAATTGTCGTAGAATTGATACCTATTTTGAAACCATATGAAATATATTGTCTAATGAAGATTTTCTGGTCAGAACTTGGTGACGTCATTTATGGTCAAAGCCATGTCATGTTCCTGTTATTCTCAAATGACTATGTTGTAAGTTGGTAAGATAAGCACTGAACTTACCTTACTGGCACTTATATTTTTAATTAAATTTAAAATTTCCTTTGGTCTTGAAATAGATAGAAAAGTGTTGAAAAACTTTATTCAATAATCCATACAGTACACTGCACATCTGCACTGCAGTGCAGATACGTAAGTTTGAAGCACAATATGTAATAAAGTAATAAAGAAAAGAAAAAAAAACTGATTGACAATGCGTGTTTTAAGTTGGCCGTCTTGGCGTTCATAAATGGAGGCCTATGCTCAGCAGTGGATGTATAGAGACAGACCATGATGACGATTATTATTATTATTTTAGATGTGAGGCATTTTTTATTACAGGCTTTGACCGATGAGGAAGCGAAACAAGAGTTTCTGAAAACCTTATTACAATGCACGAAGAAAAATCCCGTAGAAATGGCTGACTTGCTGGCGTTACAAAAGCACGTTGTACCGACAAAGACGGATGTGAAATGTCTTCTCGCCTGCACGTATAGGCAAATTGGCTCCGTAAGATTTCAATAAATTGATCTATATACTGAATTTACAGAACAGTAAAATATTGTACATTCGATTTTCTGTTTTTAACTCGAAACTTGGGTTGTTTGCAAGTTTGGATGTAGTACATAGTCCTCGTCAAAACTACTCATCTAACCACTTCATCTTCTTCTTATTTTTCTTGTCGAGTCGAAATGGCTATGTGTTTGACCAGTACTTAGCCAAATCTACTGCCGGCCGTGGCGGTAGCCCCAAACAAATCCTCCATGGTACATGATATGGGACAGTCAGGGCACTGTAAGAGATGAGCCATCGACTGAACAGCTCCGCAGCTACACTTGTCATTGCTGTAAAAATCCCACATTACCCACTTCTCTTGGCATCTTCCAATACAAGCTCGGAGCCTGTTCAAGGACTTCCAGACTGCCCAGGGAAGATCACCCAGGTAGTTTCTCAGCGGGTGTAATGCAATTTAAAGGAGGAGGAAACCTCTTCTTTCACTGCTCAGTTCTTATTTTGGGAGCAAGCCTTTCACTTAAACTGGTCTGCATAAGAAAACTGTCACGACTTTTTCAGCGTGGTGGCAGTGGAGTATGTTTATACAGTGGGTGTCTGCTTTAAAAACGTTTTCGTGTGAACAGATAGTTACAGGGGTGTCCATTTGTTTCATTCAAAGGCTTTTCTATTCAGTCCTATACGGCCTTATGTTTCGTAAAGATGATACGATATTAAAAAAAATGTTTCAGCTCGACAAACATGGCAAATACAATCTTACCCAGGCGTACATTATCGCCGAAAATATGAGAGAAGGTGACGACAAGAGAGTTGAAAATGGCAAAAAGATGGCTGAAGAATGTGCTAAAGGTAATTTTCTAAATATCACTTGTAAATTTTGTTTCATCATCATCATAATCATCATCAGCTATTATCTACAAACTGCTGAACATAGACCTCTTCCAATGAACACGAAGATGACCAATCCGTGGCCACTCGTATCCAACAAAAATCGGCTTCCATAAAGATTCGAATCGAATTCCATAAAGATTTTCTTCCTTGGAAAGAAAAAAAAAATAGGAAAAAATAATTATAAATTATGTAGTCCACTACGAGTAATTAGTAGAATCTAAATCTAAATTACTTTTACTATTTACTTTTGCAGTGAACGAACAAACTGTTAGCGACGGAGAGCGTGGATGTGAAAGAGCTACTTTGCTCTTTAAATGCACCGTAGAATCTGCACCTAAGGTAACTTGTATTACTAAAGATTTTTTATAGTGAAACCTTTTACCACTTAACGAGTAGGTTCGTGTCCTCGACGTTATGACGTCATTATGATTTTTTTAAAATTAAACTTGAAATATCATCTTATATTTTTCTTCTCACAATGTTCGTTCCCATACTCCTCTGAAACGGCCGATTCCTACAAAATTTTGTATGCATATCGGGTAGATCAGTAGGTTTGAGAATTAACAATATCTATTTTTCATCCCCTTAAATGATAAGGGTGACCCACCAATTGACTGATAGTTTTGCCTTTTATTAAACAACTTAAAAAGAGGAGATTCTTAATTCGATTGTATGTTTTTTTATATTGATGTGATTATAATATCAAAATAATATTATTTTTCAGTTTGGATTTAAAATCAACTAACGTGCCGTTTTCAAACACTCCCGAAGACACGATGAAACACAAATATAATATTTTATCCTGCGATTTTATTGTATGTTAATAAAACTGTAAGCAATCGTCTTTTGTTTCATTAATTCATACTTTTCACTTATGTTATATACTACTTTATATAATTTGATAATATATTTTACTGTTCTTTTCTTCTTAACCTGAATCGTTTAGTTACGTAGTGCGATGTTCATTGTTTTCTAGCTGTAAGCTCTGGTGGTAGACTCAATTGACGTATAAAAAAATACTTTGATTGTAATATTTTAAATAAAATTTTTGACTTTGACTTTGACCTTTTTAGTTAGATTTCCAGGTTAGATTAGAGTAACATATACCAAGATAAAGTTATTTAATATAAGTTAATTTAATATAGAAAAAAAAGACGTGAGAAATTGGAATTCTACGATCTTATTTTGAATTTGAATTCAAAATATTGCATTTCCTATCGTTGTCTGGTGTCGTTAGAGTCAACAAGTCACAGAGGATAAATGCCTGTAGATTACTAACCTATAGATTTAACTAGCGGCATGTTTAAGTGCGAGAATTGCCAATATTGTCGACTGTCGTTGTTTTAGCCTATACATTAGCACAAAGGAGAATTATTATAAAATGAAAAGATTTGATTTTTCGTTTATTTGTTACGAATTAACTTAAAAACTACTCATCGATTTTTAAAGCTTTTTTTCATCATTTAAATTCAACATTAACACTGAGCATGATGATGATGATAGACTATAGAAATAATAATCATTAGGTTGTAAATCAAAGTTAACAGAGGTGAAGCTGCGGGAAAAAGTTAGTTTTAAGTACACACAATATAGGCCTCCCCCAATGAACGCCAAGACGACCGATCCCTTGCTACTCGCATCCAACACGGACCTGCTACTGCACGGAGATCGTCTTCCCATGTGATTAATGACCGACCAACACTTTTCATTGCGGGAGGCCTATGTTCAGCAGTGGACGGGTGAAGGCTGATGATGATGATGATGGTGATGACACACAATATAATTTATTGCCTGCGAAAATATTATGAGCAAACATAATAAAGCATTACTGCCAACCCAAAGTTTAATTAAGGCGTTTAATTTAAAAATTGACCATGGTCTAATAGTAAGAGGTGTACTAGTATCTCACTGTTATGGCAGAATATCGACTTGCTCCTGATTTACAAGACGTTTGGATCACATAATTACGGTAAGACACATTCGAAAGGTAATTTGAATTTAGAGACAATTTGATTTTATACTTTTGTTTAGAGACTTATATATCATCTATATAGCACACCGGCTTGATGTCCATGTCCATGTCCATGATGTGTGCTGTTAGTAAGCTAATCTCATATTATAATATTTCCTTGCTTGGTTTAGTTTGGGAAAACACAGATTGTCCCCTTGTATCTCACTATCACTAAGAATAGCACAGTACGACACCGAACGACGATTCTAAAGCAATACAGAGCCCTAAATATCTTATACTTATCAATGGCCTTTTGTAGTTATAACCTATGTATATTATATGTGTTAATGTTAGCTGTTAGTTTCTCAAAAATTGTAAAATAAAATAATAAATACATCATAAGACAACTATATATACAAACATGCAGATATTATACCTAGGACTGTTGGGTATTTTAGGCTCATTATTAAATTTCAGGATCTAGCTTCTACTGTCGTGTATTATGACAGTAAATAAGTTTAAGGAATTGATATAATTCGTATGTAAACTTCCACGCCTCAGTGCCACATTTGAAGATGACCTGTGCTCGATGCGAACACCTTTATCATAATACAAATTAATTATCTGGATTGGGGTGGGATTCAAACCCGCAACACTCAATTATCTATTTGTATAAAATGAGCAAAATTCCATAAGGCCCGCAGTGTTTCCCGCGTTACTTATAGTACTTCTAAGCGGGCAATCATTTCACTGAAATGAATGGCTGTAGCACGATAACTATTAACCAGCAACATTGCTAGCAATGGCAATGTTTAAATCCATAATATATTCGTGGCCAAACAGATTAAACTAGGCCCGTATAAAAACCAAAGTTGACCATTTCGAATAAAATATTTTTTCTATTTTTGCTGAGACTTTAATAAATATTGTGTAGGTATAAATTTAAAAAATTGAATTGGGAATAATATAATATTATACACTTATATGACGATTTTGTTTATGGTGCTATCTTCAGCAGTGGACGGATGAAGACGGATGTTGATGATGATGATGATGATAGATTATGATGATAGAATTAAAGCATTTAATGAATACGACTATATTTTTATTATACAAAAAAGGCTTTGTAATTTAATTGTAGACCTACCATGTACTTTATTGTCATGATAGCGTACACAATATTGCGTTTCAGTTATTATACATATTTGGAAGTATTTTTGAACATTTTAACGAGGAAATAATTATTAAATAAATTGCTATAAAATACTCCAAATAGTAGCCAGAGAGCTGGTTAACATTTTGTATTATTGTGTGTCTTTAAAAAGATTCAATTCACAGATTATGAAAACATTACGTGGAAAGAAGAATGACATTATAAGAAACAATTAAATTTATGTGGAAGGGAACGAAAACATAGAGAAAACTTAAATGTGCGAAAGAGGGTTCATATAAGAACCAGAAGAGAGTAACGTGAGAAATCTCAGTCAGAAATTTAGTAACAGACGAAAAGCTACCATTCCACGCCCAAAATCGTTATCTTTACATAGTATAAAACAAAGTCGATTCCTTTATATGTATGCTTAAATCTTTAAAAGTACGCAACGGATTTTGATGCGGTTTTTTTAATAGATAGGACAATTCAAGAGGAAGATTTATATGCATAATATATGCACAATATATTATCCCGCTCAGATCCCGATCTAAATAGAGAAGTATATAATATGTGAATGCACAAGAGCTGCATTTGTAATCAAGAGTATTGTAGTTGTACCTAGATGAATACAACAGTTTGATTTCATTTATACTTATATTAAACACATTTCATTTGTACTTATACTAAAAAACAGGCAAAATTTGTGTCTTTGATTGTACCTATGCATATTTGAATAAATCTGCAAATAAAAATCCGCTAGCATTTTCATGCAAAACACATAAAACCCTATAAAGCTTGTTATTTACGTTATAGACGTTATGAGTCTTTTTTAGTTCACTGACGGACAAAGACCGACGATAATCTAAATACTCGTAGGATTGTCTACCAGCTCTTAAACTATAACATTATTAAATTCGAATTTATTTTGTATTAATAGGAATAAATGCAAGTATAAATTCGGCAATGAAATTGTTTATATTATAACTCCATAATATTCTATAAGTAATACAAAATCGTGCACAATGTTGAAATATTTTATTGTATTAATATTAGTCAATTATGTTAGAGTAAGTACTTTTTTAATTTGTTTTTTATAACAATTAATAAGAGTTAGTTTAATTTACATTCAAATTTTTTTAAATTCTGTCTCGCGCCCCATTACTTTCAAGAAATTGTTGAACATATCTTTTACATAAACTTTGCTTATACTCTTATTATAATCAATGAAAAACAATCAAATTAATAAATTACTAAGCTACTAAGCGACTTTAGAATGCCGCTATTTAAATGCTGTGATTGTAAAAACTGTAATCGTATTTAACTTACATAATATATGTTTACAGGCCCTTACCGACGCACAAGGGAAGGAATTGTTCCTGAACCATATTTTAGAATGTACTAAAGATAATCCAGTTGAGTTATCAGATTTGGAAGGCCTGCAGCAATTGAAAACTCCGACGAAAACTGAAGTCAAATGTCTTCTGGCCTGTGGTTATAGAGCACTTGGCACTGTAAAATATATTTTAATTATTAATTACCTTCCGTGTTTGTATACGCTTTAAAAGACCAGTAGGGCTATTATGTAATCTCGAAAGCGGAATCCACGGTGATATGACGAATTTTAAGAATTTGTATAGTTTATAACTCGACTTTCTATCTATATCAATAAAGTTCGCTTTCGAAGTGAGCGTAAATTGAGCTCTATCATTCAGGTGAAGCTCGATATTGAAATGGTTTTACAGATTAGCCCTACAGATTTCGTTCAAACTTTGTAGCTATATCGACGATCGATGACAATACACTATACTTCGATAAGTATATTCTATTTTTCAATTTGTAAAAGGCAAAAACATGTAATAAGTTTTTTTGAACTAATATTATCGTATAAGATACACATAACTTTTTGACAAAATATTTACGAATTAGGATGGTTTTAGTTGCCTTAAATGGGAAAAAAATCTTTTTTTTAATTTAAAATAGTTTTCTATCATTATTGTTCGGGATCGGTCGTCTTGGCGTTCATTGAGGGGGGCCTATGTTCAACAATGGATGAATAAAGGCTGATGGTAATGATGATGATTGTTCCAGAATCAAATCATACTTTTAGGTCAATAACTTATTTTCGTTTAAGTAACTTTAAGCTTCTAAAGTACTATCTGTTTACTACATGTACATACGTTATATTAGAAACAGTGAAATGCTGGATGTTAGATTGTTTTCATATACTTGTTTAGATATAAACATTTTTATATTTTTAATATATTCTCTGATATATTGTTCTATTTAAGCTAACAGCCAAAGGTACCTTTGACTTAGAAAAAGGATACGAGAAGGCAGAACTGATGAAAGAGGGAGACGAGAAGAGATTAGAGAATGGAAAGAAGTTGGTTCAAATGTGTACAATTCCAGGTATTCCACTTACTTTACTGATTAATTCTTGAGAATAAATAATAGGTACCATGAATCTATACTAATATTATAAAGAGAAAGGATTTGATTGTTTGTTTGAATTGAATAGGCTTCTAAACTACTTGACTAATTTGAAAACTTTTTCGCTGATGGAAAGCTACACTGATCTTAGGTTATATTAAATTTTCAAAAAGTTTGCGAACCGTTTTAAATCTTAGTTGACGCAGGCGAAGCTGCAACAGTACAAAACTAGTAAACTATATACCTATGCCTTCCATTTGCAGTACTCAATTGTTCATTAAAAGTCTCGTTTGTTGGAATCTCAATTAATAGGAAATTAATACGTTTCAGTGAACGAAGTGGCTGTTAGTGACGGAGAAAAGGGCTGCGAACGAGCAGCTCTCATGTTTGACTGCATCGTCAAGAATGCGCCCAAGGTAGGTCGATAAGATGTGACAAAAGAGCAGGGGGCAAGAGAGGTTTAAAGGTACTGTCCCGACGTTGGTAGTGATAGTCCTATGGTGCGGGACAACCCCTCTGTGGAGATGGCATCGGTCCCCTAAGGGACTGACTAGCCCTCGAGGTGCCCTGTTGTTAGCAGATCCGGAGCATATCACCAACGTCTGCATTGGTGGCACCCGCCGGGTTTAAGTGGCTAGAGCTGCGTCCACTTACCTTCGGGCGTAGCATCTAGCCTGTTTCCCCCGTGAAACATGACACTTAACATCAGGTGACACGTCTACCTGTTTGCCTATTTAACTAATAATCTATAGAGACTCTCACTGTATGTACACTGATAGATATATTATGTCACATTATTATAATCAGCCAGTATTCATTAGTTATTTTTAATGAACGGCGAGACAGCCGATCCTTTGCTTCCTTTTTTTTCTTTAATGCCGGGAAATGCACTGAGGTATCCCGCTGGAGAGTGGATCTCCCCAGGCCTCTTGCCTATGCTCTTTTGAGCCCCACTGCCACGACAAGGCCTAAATCATGGCGGGGAAATTCTTTGCTTCCTAGAAGAATTTGAAACGGCCATGAAGATAGTCTTTTATTTTGATAGTCTTTCACTTCAGTAATTAGTTACCTTTTTTCTATTTTCAGCTTGGATTTAAGATTGACTAAAATTGAATCCTACGATTACCTTTGATGAACCTGGACTGGCCTGCACTGAAAAGCGGACGATTGATGCACCTTTAAAACATACGATTTGTAATTATTACTTACAGTGATTGTCAAATAAATATTTGAGAGTGATTTGCATTTAATTTCATTTTCTGTGTTCTTATTGTCTACTAGCTGTTGCACGCAGCTGCGTCAATTAAGATTCAAAACGTGTCCCTAGCTTTTTGAAAATTTAGTATAGCCTATGTTCACCGGGGATAGTGTAGCTTTCCAACAGTGAAAGAATTTTTCAAATAGGTCAAGTAGTTTAGGAGCCCATTCCATACAAACAAACAATCAAATCTTTCCTTTCTTTAAAATAATAGTATAGATTGGTTTATAAGTATTATACCTGACCGTAAATCGAACTTAAATATCTTACGGAGTAGATATTAAGTTGGAAGAGAGGGTCGACAAACATTGTTATTACTAGTGGTCCGAGAGCCAGGTGAAAATTTGGTCAATCATTTCCTCCCGCGAGATACTTCGTGAGACGTATCAGACAACAGTGTCATAAAGCCTTGTGAACGTCAGCTGGTTCTCGGTTGGGGAGATGAGCGGTGGGAGTCCCCCACGCATGAAGAAAAATAAAATAACAATTCAGTCACTTCCTCTCAGCTCAAATATTTGTTAAATTGTAGTTAACCCAATATCCCAACGAAAAAAATAATCAGCTGGTTATGACATGGTGCTTTCACCAGCACCAGCTGACGTACAAGGTACCATGTCATAACCAGCTGATTATTATTTTTTTCGTTAAGGTATTGGGCTAACTACAATTTAACAAATATTTCAGCTGAGAGGAAATGACTGATTTGTTTTTTCTACATGATTGGGAGGCTCCCGAACCTCATCCCCCCAACCGCGCGCCAGCTGACGTCCACTAGGCTTTATAATACTATTCTCTGATGCGTCTCACGAATTATCTCGCGGGAGGAAGTTGGTCATGAAGACCTGTTACTGGCTCCCGGGCTATAGACAGCGACGTTGAGGTATGTATTTATTACAGACAGCGTAATATGATCGAATTGCTATTTTGCTTACTTGAGGACACTTCGATTTATTCAGGTATATCTTAAGTATCAAAATTACATGGTACATTTCTACATTATCGTCAAACAGCATTAGGCACAGGTTTATATAAAACACGTCATTTTCATCATTTTGAGGACCTCTGTGGATCAATGGTTAGTGTGTTGGCGCTCAATCCGGTAGGTAGCGGGTTCGAATACCGCCAGAGAACAAAAAGTTTCTGTGTTCCTGGGTCAAGGCTGTGTGTTAAATATGTGTATTATATAACGAAAATCTTCAATATAAGTATTAATATATGTATTTCCGTTTTCTGGTACCCGTAACCCAAGTTCTTCGGAAACTTACCACGGGACCAGATTGACGTGGTGTAAAAGCGACCATAGATATTATATGATCATCATTAGGTGCCGTTTTCATATTGTATTTTGGATGTCAGTTGGCAAAACTTTAAAAGATCTCAAGCTTCATCCTTCAGTCACGTATAGCTTTGTTTGGACAGGCAAGGCATAGGCGATATGTATATTATATAAAATAACATTTTGAAAAATACAGTACCTAGGTAATAGATTACTATTTAGTACCTAGCCCCATCACTCGTAGCCATTGCTACACTTAAGTAGCCAGCCCTTCTAGACGAGTGGCATACGCTCCAATTCAGTTGCGTTTTTTGCTAGATATAACTATTTAAGAGAAAGGTTTATCATGCATCATACATGCACAATTATTATCCCGCTCAGATCCCGTTCTAAATCTTAGTTAACGTAGGAGATGCTGCGGGTAACAACTAGTGTTAAATAAATAGGCAATCTGTATGTGTCACAGATAAGTAGTTAATAACGGGGGCCTAGCCAAAAGAAAGCGTTATCGAAGTTCGAAAATAATTGATAATATATGGCCGCGCTTAATCATGTGGTCGCTAACGCTTTCTTAATGGCATTTTGGCTAGGCCCCCTGGTCTCCTGAAAGCCATGCAAAGAAGATGTATTATATGCTGAATATCGTTGTTCATAATAGGAGGCTGTGTGGTGTGGTAGTAGCGTAATGTTAGGGTTACAATTATAATGAATACAATATTAACTTATCTTATATTAACATCTAAGATAATTATAGCGTTTTGTCAAATAAAAATTGCGCACTTTATTATGTAAACTCAATTTCATCGCTATTTTGGAAATATAATGATTCAACACCATACATTACTGAACTTAATAACTTATGGAGAATAAAAGCAGGAAATATGTCTGGTAGATTAACATCATTAGGTTCATAAAAACTCTGAACACAAAGATAAAATTTTCGTTTACCTCTATATAAATATAGATTCAATTTAATAATTCAGTACAATACCTTTTTTGTAACACAATGTTCAAAACGTGGAGGATTTTTATCATATTTATAATGTGTACTTATGCTAGAGTAAGTATCGCTTTTTTTGGCCGGTTCTTTTATTTTTATCTTCTTCAGATCATTTTAGCGATGGTGAATATGTACCACTGCCGTACACGCCTGCCTGCACGACTTGTTTCCTTCTTGAAATAACCCTGCTGTGTAAAAGGGCAGGCAACGCAGCGACACAAATACGGCATAATTAGAAAAAAAAGGACTCTTCTTTGGAATTAAAATTTATCGGGCAAATTCGTGTTTTTCTAAACTATTTTTTTAAAATATAATATGATAAAAATAACATACCAAAACTTTATTCACGTAATCAACTTACTTCGCTCACAATAACGCTGGTAAAAATACGAATAACTCATCTTAAACTCCTGTAGGTCCCATAAGCAATACTTTTTTTCTTGAAGGCTTTTACTTTAGGGAAAACTTTTAGGCCTAATGGCCTTTAAGCTCAATCGGTAGGTAGGAGAGTAGATTCTAGAAATTATTCGAACGGGGAAGTTTATCATTCAAGTTTTCCAGTTCACGTATTCAACAAGCATAAAAACATAATAACAAATTACGATAATATAATGTTATAATATATAGGCTCTGAACGATGCAGAGGGAAGAAAGTTGTTCGAAGATCACGTCAAGAAATGCGCAGACGAGAATCACATCGACATATCTGATTTGACTGGATTGCAGAAATTAGAAGTTCCCGACAAAACAGAAATAAAATGTCTACTAGCTTGTACTTATAAGGCATTGGGGACGGTAAGTTTTTGAATTTATTCATTTCTTAGAGCAAAATTATTAGAGAATACAGAAGCCACGGTACAAGATAACGCTATATTTATCAACATCAGATTTAGTATTTACAGGTGGGAGAGATGCGTTCTGCCATCCATCCTGCTTGTCTCTCCCGTAAAACAGCTTTGCTGTGTTTCGGAGAGGAGGATAAGATAATGTAATTATTGGCACCGAAACTAACGTCCGGTTTCTGAAAGGCTGATCAACGTAAATATTAACAAATCAACTGTCAAGTCTCTTGCTAAGTTTCAAATGAATTACTAGAAGTATGGTTAAATTACCTGATTTGATCAGCCTGTCAGTTGACATAGCCACTACAGTGAAAAAGTGTCAAATTTGACTCTAGAATCGTATGTTAACTGCCATTAACAGTAATGTTAGTTGATACACACTTTGACCAACGTTTCAGAAACCGGGCGTTAATATTTTATGTAGTACTTAGAGTAAATTAAACATTTACTAAGATAAGTTAATGCACAAAATTGAATGATTTGTTTTCTTTTGTTTTTTTTTTCTAAGGATACAACAACTGGGCTAGTTCCAGGTAAACTAGTCTTGGTTGACCATTTACTGTCAGGTAGCACGGTTTGCCTCTATAACTAAAATAAAAAACAAGGGTTAAAGATTATATTTAGCTAGTAAGAATTATTTAGCTTTTTGTGAGACTTCCAATGATTGTTTGTTATTTTTTTAAAGTTGTTGGTCGTTGAGTAGTTTTGCTATAACTAAAGCAATGATTTAATTTGATGTGCTTTTATATATTAAGTATTTTTAAACCAAAATTATTATAACAGTTAAACAAGGAAGGAATGTATGACGTTCATAAGGCCTACGAATTTGCTGAACTGATGAAAGATGGAGATGACAAGAGATTAGAGAATGGCAAAAAAGTTGCAGACTTGTGCTTAGCAGGTATACAAGTTCGCTATATTTTAAACTTCAAAAAAGGAGGACGTTACCAAAGAATTCAAATGTACATAGAAGCACAATTCTTAAGGATTTTTTGTGCTGACTTTATTGGGGACAGGTCCCCAGTTCACACTCGCTCGCTCTCGTAGGCTCATAGCTGGGGTCATCGCGGTGGCCCTCTCGTTACGCCGCCAAGCGGACGTTTACATCGCAGAGTTTGTCCTCAAAGTGCTCATATGAACCTTCTATGTACGTCTGAATTCTTTAACGTTACTTAATTCGGCCTAACTCAAAACTCAAAATAAATTTGCCTATGTTTTCTTAGACAGACAACAACTACCATATTTTGACATTTAGTTTTAAAATACTTGCTATAATGTACTTACACATTATTATAACAAGGCAAATTGCACAATCTTCCTGAAGAGTGATTTGTAAATTCTTTTTTAGTAATTTTTTTAGATTTAAAAACCAAACATGAAGGAAATCTTTTACTAGGTATATATTTGCTTGTATAAATTAGCTTAACTTGTTGCTAAATCAGTTCCTAAACTAGTCAAACACTTAATCGAGTAACTAATCGACCAACAAGTCACTCAAACAGTCACCCAACGGGTGCTATTCTCTGATAATTTTCTTTAGAAAATGTTTATATTTCTAGTTAATGATGAGCCAGTCAGTGATGGTACTCAAGGTTGTGACAGAGCCACATTGATGTTCAAATGTATGATCGAAACAGCTCCTAAGGTACGTTAAAAATATTGATCGCTTTGGTATCCTCATAGTAACCTTTTTACTTAGATTTCTATGAGTATACTTAATTTCTACCGTCGCTGGACGAAGGTCCCCATGATGCTTTATGATTTCTACAAATACATAAATTATAAATATTTGACGTCAAAGTCAGCTGGGACGTATTTACTATAGGCGTTCAATTATCTGATTAATTTCACCAATATATTTTGGCTACTTACCCAAAAGTCCCAAAGCTATGAAAGCCTTGTCATTGTATACATGAATGCACATTGTTCATGGTTTTACTTTGGTACTCAATGAGGCAAACTGACAGACGAGCCCGATGGTAAGTGGTCCAGACCAGAGCCGTAAATAGCCTTTTTTGCGCCCTGTGCGAGCTTCTATGACTGCGCCCTTAGCAAACCGAAAAAAATAATAGTACTGCCTGAACTGGTCATTGTTACGCCCCCCAGAGTCTACGCCCTGTACCTAGGCACCGGTGGCACCGCCTTATTTACGGCTCTGGTCCAGACAACGCATTCATGCGCAGCATTTCCTGGGACTAAAGACGTATCAGTGCAAAAATGACATTGATGGTCCTGTCCTTCTTTTCGTTTTGCATCAGAAATTCTTTACCGGAGTAAATAAGAAATCAGGCTGGTAGCAATATGCAAATGGGGGCGCGGCGTGTCGTTTCTCTCCGAGTAAATAATATACAAGCAGCGCCCCGCGGCTTCAACCGCGTACCTACTTCCCATTCCCGTGGCAGTACGGAGATAAATATAGCCTATTATTCTGATGAGTAAGCTATATTATTGTAAGGTTTCATTAAAATCTATTCGGTAGTTTTTGTGTAAAAGAGTAACGAACATCTATACATTCTTACGAACTTTCGGGTTTATAATATTAGTAGAATAAACATACATTACTTTAAAGCACAGACCACGTAACCTAGGTTGGCATGTCTGTGATTTAAAGAAATGTAAAGTACCAGAAATGTATCCATTTTTCCTCTAGTGTATCAAACGCAGCTTGTAAAGTAGGTAACCTAGAAATTCCAACATCATATTTCATATTTAGAATCACAACTGTTCGAATTCGCATTTGCAGAATTTAATAAATTAAATTTACATTTCCATGACCTAATTAATTAATATATTTTTATTTTCATTGCAGTATGGATTCAAACTTGAATAGAGAACTTGAACATTTCAAGCGATGGTGCTGAGTGTCATTAATTAAAGAAACAGAGAATGTTATAATATTATGTATTTCGCCCACGCGGAGTAGTTATTTTTCATTTCACATTACATCTGTAATCTGTATAAGTACGCTATAAAATAAACATTTGTTTTACTGATTATTCCGCCGATTGTTTTTATTTATGTCATAAGGAGGTAACCGAACATTCGAAGCCTTATGGTCACTTCACCCAAAGACACCCGCACGACCAAAGGTTATGCTGATGCGTTGCCCTCCTTTACTCTATCCCCCTAATAGCCATCTGAAACGCGACAGATTAGCTGTCACATTACACCGATTTCATGTGAGCGAGAGGTTCCTCCCTAATCGTGAAAGCTCAATTTAGCTGCAAAAGCAGCATAGGCGAAATGTTGGTCAGCTATTGCCCATTCACCAGGTGGAAAGACAATCTCCGAGCATTGACCGGTCCGTGTAGGATGCAAGTGGCAAGGGATCGTTCGTCTTGGCGTTTATCGAGGGAGGCCTATGTCCTACAGTGAACGGATAAAGGCTGATGGTGCTGATTTATTGTAAAAAATAATTTGTTACGAATATAAAGTATTAAATAGCGTCATCTATAACAAACAGCAGACTTGTGCTCTCTAACTTTAGTTGATAGTTCCATATGTATTCTACAGATGGCGCAATACTTTATATATTTTTATTTTCAAATGAATTTTTTATTTGATAATATAAAACCCCATAATATCATTGTATTTTATTAATATGGAAATAAGTAATAACCATAAGACACAGATATTTACTCCTTTTTTAAAGCATCCAAAGTAGGTAACAACTTTCTCGAAAAATAATGTGTCAACAGCTGAGAGATGCAAGAGGATAAAGGAAATTTCACTCACATTTATATATTACTTGATGTTTTGCCCGCGGCTCCGCCTGTGTTAACCTAGATTTATGGATGTAATTCTTCTTTATAAAAAGTATCAGATGTTACTCTTAATAACTCCAAGAATATGTGGCTTTTGGTCCGAAAAGGGTTACAAATAAACTTACATCCACATTTATATAAAAAAGTAGGCATTCGCAATACAAAAATGTCTAGCATTCGAAGAGTTTAATTATAAGGTTCAGGGGAATGGAAATTAACATACCTATTTCTGTCATGTATGTATTTTGTAAAAATAAACCGCTCTAAGTATGTGAACATACTATAGCAGAGGCCAGGGAGTTTGCCTCCAGCTACTAGGTAGACGGGACGACGATTACCGTACCGTGAGTGGTCGGTCCTGGATGGATGTGCATGGCAAAGAACGGCCGTCATGGCGTTCATTAAAAGAGTTCTCTGTCTAGCATTGATGGCAATGGTTGATCATGATGATGATGCAAAGATAGGCGCCACTTGAAGGGATGCACGGCTATGGTGGCCTCGCTCCTTTTTCCACAGGACACAGATAAATTGGCAAATGGCCGTGAAGATAAAAAATGTTGGCGTAAAAACAGTAATATTACCCCAAATATTAATTATTACTTAGACTGAGCTAATAATATAGCCTATTTACACAAATGTGCTTGGAAGAAATCGCTTTTTAGCGATAAAGTCGCCTTTGTGCCTGCACTAACTTTGTAAATTTTAAATTCACTATCTTGTATTTGTAAATTTGTGAGTGTACAATAAAGAATATTCATTCATTCATTTATTCATTCATTCATTCATTCACAATATTATACGTCTAGTCCCTAGCCTTTGCGAATAAAGCGAGCACTACAAACTTCATCATCATCATCATCATCAGCTTTTATCCGAAACAAACTTAGTAAAACCTACTTGCTAGGGCATATTTCTTCAGAGATAAATCGCCATCTGTCTATCACGGACTATCACCTTTACGCTACGTTGCTGGCTATTTTATTCTTTGGATTGCTTGGTGACGGCCGGGAGTGACTTCCTCCTTAAGAGGAGTAACCTGGAGGTCGCTGAGGCCAGTGTCTCTGAGGTGCTCCTGCTGCATGTAGATCCAGGACCTTAAAAAATGCGACTGAAGACGCTATCAGTAATCAGTGGTTTAAGTTTGAATAGTACACTGCCTAAATGTGAGTCCGCTATTGAGGAGTCTTGCCAGAGGTAAACTTTATGTATTACTTTACTTAATTGTATGAATCAAGTAGCGGTGACTGAGAAGTAAGAACTCGTTTGATATCGGGTTATAAAATACTGGCCACGTCTGCCTTACGAAAAACACACTAGGCTTGTCAAATGACTTTGAGTTTGAGTCAGTTGAGGAAATTATCGTAGCTTTTAAAAGCTTCTGATTTTCGAAATATTTAATTTTGTTTGGACTTGTGTGTCTTTTTTTTAATTTTTATTGGAAAATACGTATGACCAGGAAAATACTCACTTATGGATTATTATCGTATACATATAAATAAAATTGGAGTGTCTGTAATATTAAAATAGGAGACCACTTTTTACTACATGCATATGAGTATAATATATGCAATACATATATTATGTACTACGAAAATAACTTTTTTTTTTGTAATTTTTTTGTCTGTTTGTTTGTTCCAGCTACTCTCTGAAATGGCTGAACCGATTTTGATCGGACTTTTTCTGGCAGTTAGCTGTTATAATAAGGGAAACTTAGGTTATAAAAATAATCATCATCATAGGTAATTATAATAATGTATTTCTTTGACGTTTGAACTCGACTTCAATAGTGTCTACACTAAATATAGACAAATTGACATTTACCCCCGACCCTACATTACTCACAAAGTGACGAAGCAAAGGTAGTTTAAAAATATACATAATAGTTCACGTGAGTTCACCAAATCAAGTTTTTACAACACCCTCAACTGCGCGAGAGCAACGCACACAGAGAAAGGTGCAACTTCAGTCGAGATAGTCGCGTCGAGACGTGCTCACGAACTTCACTCCGGCACGGACGACTCCGTTTCATTGATGAGCGATGACGTTTGAACAAACAATTGATCGTTTACAGTTGTTTTGTCAATAATTTTCGACAGAATCGGTTTGCTAGTGTTTTTGTTGCATGAATGTGTAAATTGTGCGTGAAACCCGTTATTGTGAATTTGTTATGTGTTTGTGTTGTTCAATTTGGGTTTTAATTTTTATTTGTAAGTACAATCAAATGTTTTAGTATTTAAGATAGTTAAGTATTAAATACCTGTTGATATAACAATAACAAACTATGACTGATGACAAATAATGTACATTTTTAACCGACTTCAAAAAAGAAGGAGGTTCTCAATTCGTCTGTATATTTTTTTTGGAAAAAACACGACGTAAGCAAATGAAATAATTAAATTACTTATAATATATTTTTAAATATACTAAGTTAATTAATATTATAGACGTTTCTTCAATTTTACGAAGTAATAAAATGTAGGTAAAATTTACATTTTGCATATATGTGTTATCATGCGTTTCCATGTGCAGTTTTTCCATCAATCATCAATAATTCAACTATAATTGTGGAGTAAAGTTCGAAAAAATTAAATCCAACTTTAAAAAATAAAAAGTAATATATTTTTTTTTCGGGTGGGCTATAGAATAGGTGTGACATATTTTATTAACAATTTTGATTCTAATTGATAGGGGATAATTATTGGGATGAATTAAATTGAAAAATACATTACGACCACATAGGGGCACGACAATTCGAGATTAAATTCCAGCGTCATAAAAATTAAAGGACATTTTATTTACCTGTATAGAATACTAGGAGCGCCCCACGGTTTCACACGCGTACTTCCCATTCCCGTGGGAGTACAGGGATAAATTATAGCCTATGTGTTGTTTTGATATATAAGATATATTATTGCAAAGTTTCATAAAAATCCATTTAGTAGTTTTTACGTGAAAGAGAAACATCCATACTCACAAACTTTCGCGTTTATAATATTAGTAGGATAAACTAAACCAGTGATTCCCAAAGTGGTCCAGGTGGACCCCCAGGGGTCCACGAAAGATTCGAAGGGGGTCCACGATGAGCGTGACAAAAAATGGGGGTCCACAATCTTTATGGGGCGGTCCATGAAAATTAATTTGGTTTTGATAGTGAAAAACCAAATTAATGTTGGCTTCACTTCTATCAATATTGTTAAGTAAATGAGAAATTCTCTCAAAATAAAAATGAAATAAGCAAGGGTTCCGATGAACTGCGAACATGATGCAGGAAAATTTTGAAAGTGGTTTATGAAACAAAAGAGTTTGGGAACCTCTGAACTAGACTCACTTCATGAATTAATCATGTAAGTCAAGCATAAATGTTAACAATTATATAATATAACAACAATAAAAAAACTATCAACGCTATCATAGCATACACTTTATTCAACAAAGAACAATATAAAAAACATTTCACGCGTCATATTTCACGTAGAATCTTTTATTTTTATCGGTACCGGTATAAATATGTCGCTATCAGAAATAGGTGAGGTAGCTTTCGTATGTTCAAATGGCGTTATAGCCTTTGGACCCACTGAAGATATTTTTTTCCTGGTAATTCTTCTTTGCGTTAAATTCTTCCGTTTCTGCAATAAGTGTGCTCGTTGCCTAAGTTTAGTTTCTAGCAATTCTTCTTTTGTGTCTTCTTGGTTCAGTCTCTCATTGCTATTCGACTCTTTAGATGAATATTGGTCTAAATCCAGGTATGGTTCTAAACTCTCCTCTGTGTCTCGTCTCCGTCGTTTACCAGATGCGACGCCTATTTGTAGTAATATTGGATTGGTAACCAGCGCCGCCGCGGCGCCGAGCAGTGCCAATCCTGCTATTGGCCAAAGGACCGCTTTAGCTGCTAGGCCCTGGGGGAAAAAAAAATAATGCGTGACTGCGATCGGAAAGGGTTAAAGGATATTTTATGGTAGTAGGTAGTTGGCACTATAATAGTGATCTGGGTGCCTACAGAACCGGTGATGGTTCAGTTGGTATGGGCTCAACCGCTTGATTGAAAGTCTTTGCAGGTGTGTAGTACACCAACCCGCAATGGGAGAGCGCCTCGGTGAACTATGACCCGAAACCCTCCTCGCCTAATTTCGAGGAGGAGACCCGTGCTCATCAGTTTGACAAATATATGCATATGTGTTGATACTTTACTACTTTAAGCATGTAAACATCAAATTGAACCGCGATAAAACCCGTAAAAGTTGTTTCATTTAAAGTTCAGTGTTATTACTTCAGTTACTATGAAAATAATGTAGTTAATATGAAAATGAAAAATAGGTCAAACGTTACAATCAGACATACGTAATGTAATAAATTAATGAATGATTATTTATTAATTCATGTATCTTTTCAGTCATCGATCCATGTATTTTGAATTCGCATTTATAAAAAGATAGAGCATACAAACAGGAAACAGAAACTTGTTCTATAAAAACTAAATTTCCGTTACGCTCCGCGTGTAATACTGTTAGTATCTAAATAGTTAATATTGCGAAAAGGAAACATAAGTAACATAAGTAAATACTATTTCATTCATTTAAGTAGAGTAAGCAAAAACTCCTCTAAATCTGGTTAGACCTGTCGTGCAATATATTTTATGTACATATAAAAAAGATGTTTCTAGTGTTTTCTTTTAACATGTTAAATCTATATTTATTGTCATTGAGATATAGAAGAATGAAGAAGAGTTGACAATCAAGAGTGTGGGGAAAAGGAGAGTTACAACGACTTTATTCATCCACCAGGTTATTAGAAAAAAGTTCCTATCAAAAATCCTGACAACAAAGGATTTTCTGCGCTAAGAAAGGGTGATGAGTGAATTATTTCAAAATAATTTATTCTTAATACCAAAGTAGTTCTTATACAGCTAATTAGTGACACGTTCTGCAGCGCGTCCCCATAAGAATATAAGAGTTCCACCAAGAGAACTGCTTTGTTTCGGGAAGAAGAGCAGGATCTATTCTACCCTGCCTTTAAAGATAATGGAAAACCAACCTCTCAACCGAAAGTTCTTTTATTTTATGGAACCCCATCTAGATATGAGTTGATTTCAAAGCAGCACTGATATATGAGTTACGGTGATCTAATGGCTATAAGATCGGCGTATTCAGGTAGATATCCAGGTTCGATCCCCTATGGTGTCCAACACTCCTGTCTGATTTCTTCCACCCACGCCCAGCAGTGAGAATTAATATAAGAATTCGATACTACGAATATTTTTACAAAAATAATTGTACAATATTAATGGAAACAACTATTATTTTTACTTAAATGTAACGAGTTCTTCTAGTCTCATATTTTTCGCTTTTGCAAATTGATATTTGTATCCGGGGTATTATTTAACAGCTAGCAGAATCTTGATAGTATCAACCCAATCGAAAGTCATAAATACATTATGTCCCTCTGCTGGGCACGGATCTTCTAGAAACCAGGCGAGGAATTGAGCCATAGTTCACGCATATGCTGGCCCATTGCGGATTGGTGAACTTCATACACCTCCTAAGACCTTCAGTCTCATCAGGTGTACAGGTTTTCTCACGATGTTTTCCTTCACCGGTATGAATGAAATGAATGAATGAAACATAAAAGAGTTCAGTTAGCTCAGTTTTTAAATATGTAGTTAAATAACAAAGTATTTATCTACCGCATAATATATTTTATGGTTTCAAAGGAAGTGCTGATAAAAATAATGAGTACATAAAATTTACATCATCATCATCATTCACTTATCGGCCACGGCTAAGCGCTGTACTCGTATGCTATATTCTATGAACACCTAAATATGGTATATGAATTTGTTCACCATTGCCAAGAGCTCCAAAACTCTTTTAGTTCAGGTCAATTTTGCTAGAAGAGGAATCCTCTTCAAACCGAATGTTTTTGGACTTAATTTTTTATTAAACAGTTGAATAACCAAACGAGCAGACGGGCCACATAGTGTTGAGTGGTCAGCGTCGCCCATCTATATAAACAACCTCAAACTAGGAATAATTTAGGCTCGTAAGAAGAAGAAATTTAAATATTAGACCTATGAATCAAAATAAACGAACTTCTACTAGTATCTACGATGTTTTATTGTATACTAGCAGCGCACGGTTTCACTCGCGCATTTTCAATACCCGTGGGAGTACGGGGATAGATTATAGCCTATGTGTTAATCTGATGTATAAGCTATATTATTGTAAAGTTTCATTAAAATCCATTTAGTAGTTTTTGCGTGAAAGGGTAACAAATACAATACTTACAAACTTTCGCATTTATAATATTAGTAGGATTATGTTTGACGATGGAAATGACTTACATGATGATGATACTTATGATGATCTGGATAGTGATGTTCGACGTGATGTCCGTAGCCGTGGCCATCATCTATCCCGTGATGGTCAATACCATAGGGATAACCATGATGGTACTCCGGGAAGTGGTATTCTGCGCCATGTTCGTAATGTGGACCCTCGTGGTCATGAATCGGATGACCTGTTAAAGAAGAATTATTGACAATTCCATTAGTAAATGAAGGACGATGACCTGGCCTTAAAAATGATTTGTTTCGTGATGGTGGAAATGACATTATCGGACACTTTAATAATTATTGGTTAGAAAGTAAAGATTTCTGGCTACGAGTACTAGTCGGCGTCAAAGTTTAAGCTCACATAATTAGTTCCCAAACTGATCTAGTCATTATGCGTTTAATTGGAATGCAAGTAGATATTTCTAAGGTAAAGCGGAAAACTAAAAAAAAACGAACTCAGCTCTTATAGTTCCACCCTTACAGCTAAAATGGGTTGTCAGCTCTCGGTTGAGGGAATTAATTTTGTCCCATAACAAATAATCGGGTCAATAATATATTGTCATTTAAAGGCGTTGTCACCAACTTACACCCGTATTCACAAACAATTGTTTGTTCTGTCACAGTTCTCCCGATCGCATAGGTTATTCAAACTAATTCATAGACAAATACAATGAAATTCGCAACTGTGCATCTATCAAACCCATATAAAACCCGACTTTTGATACCAGATGATTTTTTCTAAATTTCTTAGTGCACACGAGACCATCGTTCGCTCACCGGTGAAGGAAAACATCGTGAGGAAACCTGCATGCCTGATGAGATTGAAAGTCTTTGAAGGTATGTGAAGTTCACCAAGCCGCACTGGGCCAGCGCGGTGGACTATTGGCCCATTACCCTCCTCGCCTGATTTCGAGGAAGGAGACCCGTGCCCAGCAGTGGGACATATAAGGGTTGATACTTACTTACTTACTATTGATACCAGGAGAGCATAGATATCTAGAAGCGTTCTTTGCATAGTATTGTTTCATTATTTACTGTGACACCTCAAAGTATTATTTGTGAATACGGGTGCTACTCACTTATATGCTCATGATGTACAAGACCACGGCTGTAGCTAGAACCAGACGGCGAGCTGTCCTGGGAGTCCTGGAAATTAGAAAAAATAGTATACTTTCAGAAGGTTCTAGAGTGGAGGAAATATTCGAAGGGTCGTTCTAGCTCTTAATAGATTGGTTTTATCCTTCCTAAGGCTGGTGAAATGTAAATCAAGTGAAATGTAATGGAATTTAATATTTTTACGTTCATTTATCGTTTCTAAATAGTTTCCTAAAAATCTTTTTTAAATACAATGTCACATACAAGTCGTTCAAATATTTTAGGATATACTTTTCTAAATAGTTTCCTAAAAATCTTTTCAAATACAATGTTACATACAAGTTATTCAAACATTTCTCATTACTTATCAATCATTACAGATCTTGATAAAATCGTTCTCATCATTAAGTCTGCTTTTCAAGTGGTACTCAAAGGGCCCGGGTATATTTTAACGACTTACTGATTACTAAAGATATTGACTTATTAAAGGTCTTATTCAAACGTAATTAATTATGTACGATTTAGTATTTTCTTTGTTTGGTTCTTCTGTAATTTATGATGGGCGACTTTAAAAGCTTTCAATTGAGTTCGCTTCTCAAATGTTTTTATAAATATAACCAAAATAATTTGAAATAAGAACAATCATTATAAACTTTTTTACAAGCATGACGTTTCGGATACTTTACAGCAACCATGGTCACGGTAGGACTGGTATCATGGTTGCTGAACTTGTTCGCGTAAATATAAGAAAAGAATATGAGAACAATCCTTAGAAGATAGGCACAACAATTTTTAATAAAATTGGTTCCGGGGCTCAGGAGTTCAGTGACATATAAAAGCTAAAAAGAGTAATATATAATATATTATACTATACATAATTTTTTATTAAACATTATTTTATTATTCATAAAATATAATTAAGTCGCAAGTTATAGAAATGAGAAACAATTATTTGCGCTGAAAAATATATAAATTTTCACATAATACTTTTCATAATACCTTTCTCTACATATCAATCGTTTCTATAGTTTCCTAATTCAAATCGAAATCTTAATTGACAAGATTGTTTTCATCAAATATTGTATCGAGTCTGTATTTTTCAGTCGAATAATTAATTCCAATTAGAGCAAGTCCAGCTCCTCGGTTGGTTGCGTCCGCTGGTCGCTAGCCCCTTTCACACGCCTCTTAATGTCTTCCGTTCACAATCGTAGGATACGTAAATACTCAATAGCCTGCTGTCACTTTAGTACTAGAAAATAAAATTTTGGAAATCGGTACTAATAACCCGCTTTGTCATGAAGAATAACAAAGTACTCATCTGCGTTATTAAGGATTTCGGACATTTGGTGAAGAAGCAAGAGTACAATTGAAAGTTAATTTAATCTAATCAGCACATAATCCTCTGCTCATTTTCAGCAAATTATATTCGATTCTAAACATAAAATTAATCAAATTAAACGCAATGGAAACTTGCAAAGATAAAAAGCGGAATAAATTGCAGGACGCGGCTAATTACATGAATCAAGAACCTGTATTCGGGCGCAACTTATTTCAAGCGAGTACCAGCCTTATAGAGGTTAGGTTATGATGTCACTTAAGCCTACTGCAATTCCTACGTTCTGCGATATTGTACTACTAAGATGAAGATACACCTAAGAATGTTATCCATTTTATCATCATTATAGAGCTTCTTCCATACACTACTGGACATAGGCCTGTTTTACTAAACCCCAAATGGTTGATCCCATGTCAGACGCGCCCATCGGACCTACGGCAGTATGGCTACTAATAGAAATCGTCTTACCTCGTTGAATGTTACCCTTACCTCCGTTCTGAATGTTGTTTATTTAGACCACATCATATCTAGGTTGATATGGATAATATCATCATCATTTTCATCTTTATCATCATCAACGTCAGCCTTTATCCGTCCACTGTTGAATAAGTTCCCTCAATGAACGCTAAGACGATCGATCCCTTGCCACTCGCATCCAACACAGACCGGCCACTACACGGATATCGTCTTCCCACCTGGTTAATAGGCGACCTACACTTCGTCTACCTAAACGCAGCCTTTATTCTTGAACGTTATTAGCCCATCGGCCATCCGTTCTCCTGACTGTGTGACCAGCCCATTGCCACATCAACGAGCTTATTCTTCGCGTCATATCGGTATTTTTATTAGCCCTCTGGTGGAGGTCTTCTTGTCGAACAGATATTATATTTATATAAAAAATATAATAATACTATATAATATATATATCGGCGCAACAAACAAATCATCAGGTGACCGTACACGTGCAACGCAGGTGGCCCGGTCGCATGACTCATCGTGCAGCTGGTGACAGTGAACGTACACGTGCAGGGCAGCTGGCTGATCACAAAAGGCGCTATCCTTATAAAAGGACAGTCTGGCCGAGCGAAGCGGCAGATCCGATTGAGTCGTCGCACTGTGCGGATCTCTTTTATATAACATCTTATTATGTAATGTAATAAATGAATTGTTATTACTTGAAATGGTGTGTGATTGATTGCCTCCGAGTACCTCTTCTGCTACATCAGAAGAGGGGACGTCCCAACGCCCAACTATGTCGGGATCTTGGCAAAGTCAAACTCAAAAGACAAAGTCAGAGTCAAAAATTTTATTCAAAATAGTACTATCCAAGTATCTTTTTGAAGGTCAATTGAGTCTACCATCGGTTCCAAAGTAAGTCCACTGAGAAGAACCGGCGAAACAAACTCAGTGGAACAAAAATCCAACAACTTCTGTTACGCTGATGGAAAATACATAAAAACTCTGTGACTGAAGCTATTTATCAAATTTCACACGAAAACCGAAGCACTATCATGGAACTTGTAAAGAACCTGAACCCTGCAGACACATCACCAGTGAGTATTTTTGATATCTACTTTCCAGATGATGATTGGGTTGATCTCATTTCACGAAGTAAAATGGAGTATGAATTCAAAGATAACGAGGTACGTCTTAACGCTGCAAGTGTTCTCAAAGTTCGCGCAAAGTGATGGGCCAATGAATGTATCTTGCGCACTTCTACATGGGAGGAAATGAAGACTAACATGCTTCAAATATCTTAAATGGAATCAAGGTACTTTACAGATGTACTAAAATACGCAATTACTCCATGGACAATACGGTAGTTGACAAGTTTTGAAAAATAATTTTAAAATATTCCTTAAATCCTAATTAAGCCAAAACATTAATATTTCTTTAAAAAAAATTCCGCGTTTGTAGTCGGAAGATGGACAACAAACGTTTGAAAGTTGAGACTCATTTTCTAAATGTGAATTTTTGCGAAAAGTTATCAAGTATACTGGTTCTAAAATTTGTCACGAGCTGTAACTAGTGTTTATTGTCACGTGATCAATTTCTATTACTATTTTTAACGACTATTTTCGTAAATACTTAATATTTTCCAATCCTTTGTCTTTAATTACCATAGTAAATAAAAATCATTTATTATATTTGCTACTGTCAACTGCTGTATTCAGCAAGTGTCCCTGAATACATTTCAAATGTCTGGAAAATGTTCAAACGTAATTTTAAACCAGATCTAACTGAGCAAGATGCTCTGGAATTCATAATCAGCAGCAGTACAAGATGCGGACAGAATTATTGAACAGTAAATCACAAACGGTTCCAGAACTTATAACGACACTATCCACAATACTCCCGAGATGTACCAAAAAAATGAACTTCGACTGGATGCCGTTCGAGAGGTGAGAAAAGAAAATAGCTTGTATTGCCTTATTACAAAGAGTGGTTTAAATAAAAACCTTGGTTTAAACTTCTATAAACCACGGTCTGAGTAAAAATGGTATTACAAAATCTGGTTTAAAGCGATAAACCATGGACCTCTTCATGATTCTCTAAACCTCGGTGACTCCTAGTTTAACGATAGTCTAAATTGCTAAATCTGATGTGACAAAGCTTCTCTTATACTTTATATCATCATTTCAGTTTTGTATTGTTGTTTTATTCGAAAAAGGATATTAATGTGGTAAATTTAATTGATATTGCTAGTTACTTGTTTTTATTTGTTAATTGTTATGGTTTAATATTTTGACGCGCGAGAATGTTACGATACACGTACTTACTTTAGAAATTAATTCAACAGAATAAGTAAAATGCTTGAACCTAAACAAAGCTGCAATCGATATTATAACTAAATGTTTAAATCTAATCATTAGCGTATTATTAAAACTTTCATTTCTGGGCAAAAGTTATGTGGCTTATATTTAAACCATGGTTTAAATTATAGTACTAAGAAGACCACGCCTTATATAACTTTTGTAATACAAACAAATTTAGACCATGGTTTTGCAGATAAACCTGGACTTGATGGTTCTGGTTTAAATCGAGGTTTGTTTGGTATTTGTGGTAAGACTGCACAAGTTTTATTTGCAATTCTGTAGGTCACAGAGCTAACTTATTGGGTACCAGGGTACGCGAAAACATTACTCAACACACGTATGTGCCCCAACAAAAAAAAATTTGAAGGTCTGGAAAAACTGAACCAAGTGATTGGAGCCCCATCAAATACTGGATTCGCATTCTTCAATAGAGTACCTTGGTTTCCTTATAGCAAAGTAAGCCCAAGTCCTGCAAAAGTTGATGCCCTGTTCAAATCAACTCCACCAAAGACTATCAAAACAGTTAAGTGAATTTAAAGGGATTGCCGGATACTTTCGTCGATTTATACCAAATTTATCAACAGAAATAGCACCTTTGTACGAATTAACGAAAATCGGAGAGGAAATGGGAATGGACGGAAAGACACTAGACTGTGAGACATACAATTGTAAGCATGTAATTGGATACTTCAGCGTGCGGGACAACATAAATCATATTACCATTCCTATGAACTGGAAATGTTGGTTTAGTTCGAGCTGTCAAAGCTGTGTTGTTGCTCCAAAGGGGATCATCGTGGATAGTGATGGCGCAGTGACGGTGCAGTGATATACTTATAACTACAAAGATTACTGTAATTAATACGGGATCAAACTTCATTAATACGCAGGCTATTCCAGTAGAAGCAATAGGCAGGTAGAAAATGGCCTTACCATAATGAAAATACTGCGAACGGACACTGGAAGCTGGGTACCCTTCTAGCTATGAATTGCACAGTGCCTAAAGCCAGGCAAGTCTCCGATTGAATTACTCGCCATGGGACAAAGTAGTTGCCTCCCTATAGAACTTATCTCAATGATTGGTGAAGAAATTAAACGTTTTGATCCTGATTCTATGAGAGAATCAGTTCAACAACGGATGGCCGAACAAGCAATTCAAAACAAAGAAATTTTTGATGTGGAAAGGCAACAAGAACGGTCTGCTACGAGCATTTAAGGAGTACGCAGAAATTCGAAGAGCAAACCAAAGGGGCCGTATCGGCAATACATAATTGTAATAATGATACAACGAGAAATGATGCACGTAAACAATACGGACTGGGTATGAACTTTATTATTATGAGTGTGAATGTGTGTGTAATTGTCGATTGGAGATTAAGAATGTGAGCACAATTAATGTGTTAATGAGAAATCGATCTAATGTTATTTTCTTTGTTTTTCTTAATTTTTATTTTTTTATTTTTGTGAATGTGTGTGTAATTGTCGAATGGAGATTAAGAATGTGAGCACAATTAATGTGTTAATGAGAAATTGATCTAATGTTATTTTCCGTTTTTCTTAATTTTTATTTTTTATTTTTGTGAATGTGTGTGTAATTGTCGATTGGAGATTAAGAATGTGAGCACAATTAATGTGATAATGAGAAATTGATCTAATGTTATTTTCTTTGTTTTTCTTAATTTTTATTTTTTATTTTTGTGTCATCATTTAGTTCCCCTGTGTGCACGGCGTACAGGACCGCCCAGAGCACAGCATCGTCCTTATAACCAAATTCCTTTAGAGCCCCTGTGTACACGGCGTACAGGACCGCCCAGAGCACAGCAACATTCCTATAAATGTGACTGGCCTATAATGAACGCTGAGGTTCTGAGCCACTAATGCGATGAACGCTGAGGTTCAATCGTTTATGTAATGAACGCTGAGGTTCAATAATTTATGTAATTAAATCATGAACGCTGAGGTTCAATGATTTATCAAGATCTGCCAATAATGAACGCTGAGGTTCTGAGGCACCAATGCGATGAACGCTGAGGTTCAATCGTTTATGTAATGAACGCTGAGGTTCAATGATTTATCAACATCTGCCAATAATGAACGCTGAGGTTCTGAGGCACCAATGCGCTGAACGCTGAGGTTCAATCGTTTATGTAATGAACGCTGAGGTTCAATGATTTATCAACATCTGCCAATAATGAACGCTGAGGTTCTGAGGCACCAATGCGATGAACGCTGAGGTTCAATCGTTTATGTAATGAACGCTGAGGTTCAATAGTTTATGTAATGAACCCTGAGGTTCAATATTTTATGTAATTAAATCATGAACGCTGAGGTTCAATAGTTTATGTAATGAACGCTGAGGTTCAATTGTTTATGTAATGAACGCTGAGGTTCAATAGTTTATGTAATGAACACTGAGGTTCAATATTTTATGTAATTAAATCATGAACATTGAGGTTCAATAGTTTTATGTAATGAACGCTGAGGTTCGATAGTTTATGTAATGAACGCTGAGGTTCAATGGTTTATCAATTAGCAAGATCTGCCAATAATGAACGCTGAGGTTCAATCGTTTATGTAATGAACGCTGAGGTTCAATAGTTTATGTAATGAACCCTGAGGTTCAATATTTTATGTAATTAAATCATGAACATTGAGGTTCAATAGTTTTATGTAATGAATGCTGAGGTTCGATAGTTTATGTAATGAACGCTGAGGTTCAATGGTTTATCAATTAGCAAGATCTGCCAATAATGAACGCTGAGGTTCAATCGTTTATGTAATGAACGTTGAGATTCAATAATTTATGTAATGAACGCTGAGGTTCAATCGTTTATGTAATGAACGCTGAGGTTTAATGGTTTTATGGTATTTTATATTTATTAAGTGACTTTGTGAAATAATGATCACAATTAAAAGAATGATAGGAACCCAGCAGAGTTTCTTGTGGGTATCTTCTCTGACATGGGCGCGTTGCGAACCCTCATTATAAACTTAGCCGTTAAGACGATCAAAGTGATCATTATTAAGATCCTACATGTGACATTAAAAATAAATAAGTAGCAAGATCTGGAAAAAATGAACGATGAGGTTCTGAGGCTATTGACGAGGTTCCCACTTGGTCTACACGTAGAAGATGGCGTTCTTTCCAGGTTTAAGAATAAGGCGCCGGGACGCGCCTATTACAGAATGGCCGTATCGGCGCAACAAACAAATCATCAGGTGACCGTACACGTGCAACGCAGGTGGCCCGGTCGCATGACTCATCGTGCAGCTGGTGACAGTGAACGTACACGTGCAGGGCAGCTGGCTGATCACAAAAGGCGCTATCCTTATAAAAGGACAGTCTGGCCGAGCGAAGCGGCAGATCCGATTGAGTCGTCGCACTGTGCGGATCTCTTTTATATAACATCTTATTATGTAATGTAATAAATGAATTGTTATTACTTGAAATGGTGTGTGATTGATTGCCTCCGAGTACCTCTTCTGCTACATATATACAGTATTTTAAAGGCCTAGTGTTAATTTAAAAAGTACTAAAACTATCTTTTGATATACGCACGTCCTTGGCTTTAGTTTTTTATTAACGGTTTAACGGAATGCAATCGGATGTGTTATTTATGAATCATTACCGAGAACCGGTCAAACATATGACTAAGAAGACACGATAGGCTACTCGAATAACGAGATAAACCTTTAAGCTACGATCAAAGGGTATCTAATTTTTATTGTAATAAACAATTCTTGTGGTTTATTGACATAGAAGTGTAATAGCGGACTCTACAGACTTTGTGCTGTAGAAAACATTTTGTAGTAGACACAATTTTTATCAAGATCGTTTCGGCTCTTTAGGAGAATTTCCTTCATATACACACGTACAAACGAACTATATAAATATTAAAATATAATATTTAAGATAAACATTATTTACACAATCTCGATAAAATTAAAACCTTACTTTATCCTTATATATCTATTATTACACTCAGAGATACTTGTACGTGTTAAGATATGCTAAGTTTCTCAGTAGAAAGTCGTATGTAATTTGTTAAGGCCGTATTCGTCACGGGAAATTGTTTCAAGGAATTCCAGATTTTAAAACAAACGCATAAATTACATATCTGGGAACGTATTTTAAAATAAAAAAATATCGTTCATATCAATACTGAGTCACGCTTCCGTTGAAGCAAGTTATCGAATGTGGACTGCTTATAATATTTATGATATTAGCATGTTATGTTACAGGTTACACATTTAAAAAGCCTTGAAATAATAAAAATAATTTGTAGAAGTGCTTAAAAGGTTATACTAAAAATTCCATCAAATTAACAAATATAGCTGATAATCTTGAATCGGCTAAACCGATTTCGATAAGATCTTTCCAAGAATCACGGATAGTATACTTGATTCAAAATCCTTATTCTTAAAGCGTGGATGTTTGTTACGTTTTCACGCAAAAACTACTCGACGAATTTATGAATCTTTGTACACATATTCTGGGAGGTACTAGAAGTAACATAGGATACTTTTATTAAAAAAAGGGGTTTTTTTGCTAATGCGGGCGATTCCGCGGGCAACAGCTAGTATGATGAAAGTTGTCTGTCGCTGAGTAAAAGGACAGTATGTTCGGTGCAACTACTCCGGCTCGTATGCCAGCTTATCACAATTAATAAAAATAATAAATTATTATAAAACTATGAAGTTAGCTCAGTGATTCCCAAAGTGGTCCAGGACCCCCAGGGGTCCACGGAAGACTGGAAGGAGGCCCACGATGAGCGTGACAAAAAATGGGGGTCCACAATCGTAAGCGGGGGTCCATGGTTAGTTGGTAAAACCAAAAAGAAAAATGTTGGCATTCTCCTATTAATATTGTTAAAATATCTTTAAATGAGGAGTTCTTAAAAAAAAAATCTCAGCAAGGGGTCCACATGATGCGGGAAAACATTGGAAGTGGTCCATTTAACAATAGAGTTTGGCAAACACTGAGTTAGCTGGATCATTTTGTCCAAGTTCAATTTTCCTATAATGACTGAGTCATCGAGTACATAATTGGAATAGATCCGTAATGTGTTTAATATGAAAAATGTATTCAGCTAAATTGTTACTGCGATGCAGGGCCGGTCCTGTGCTCTGATTGGCCGATTGATGGCAATTGATGCATGATTGGCCGATGGGACGTACACACGAATAATTATTGGTTGGTAAAATAGCTATTACGTCAGAGATCACTGACCGACGGATTATTATGGCTCACATTATTACTCTATCCGAATATAATTTGGTATAGGATCATCATCATCAGCCTTTATCCATTCACGGTTGAACATAGGCCTCCCTCAATGAACACCAAGACGACCGATCCCTTGCCACTCGCATCCAACGCGCACCGGTCACTGCACGGAGATAAAGAATCAGACGTACATAGAAGGACAGTTCTAAGGATTTCTTGTGCCGACTTTATTGAGGACATGCCCCCAGTTCCCACTCGCTCGCTCTCGTAGGCTCATATGCTAGGGACATCGCGGTGTTCTGCGCCAAGCGGAAGTTTACATCGTAGAGTTTGACTTCAAAGCGCTCATAAGAACTGTCCTTCTGTCCCGACCGATGACCGACCCACACTTCGCCTACTTAAACGCAGCCTTCTCTCTTGAACCTTACTGGCTGATGGTCGACCATGCGTTTTACTGAGTATGTGAGTGCTATAGGATAATCAAATTAAAATAAGAAAGGGTCTAAAGTTAGTACCTACGTTTGGCGTTAATCGAAAGAGGCCTACACATTATTATGTCTTTTTTTTCTTTCACGCCGGGAAATGCACTGACGCATCCCGCTGGGGAGTGGGTCTTCCCAGGCGGGTATGTGGGATTCGCTGCGCCCGAAAGATGGTAAGTGGACGCCGCTCTACCCACTAAATCCCGGCTGGGGGACCGACACCACCTCCACAGAGCGGTTGCCCCGCACCTCAGAACTACTCCCACCGTCTGGAAGGTACGATGAGGTGAGGTTTCCATCCTCACCCCTTGCCTCCTGCTCTCTTGTCCCCTCTTCTTATAAGAGGGGTACAAAGATCCCCCTCGCGTTGGCTCAATTCGCTTCGCCCAAGGTTTTAGGGTAACCCTGGGCTACTGAGCCCCACCGTAACGACAAGGCCTGAACCGTGGTGGGGACACATTATTATGTCTAGTGCAACCTTTTACATAGGTTGATAATGATGATGATAGATAGATCCTTCGCCCCTTCGTAAAAATGTCTAGGCCGTATTTTTAGAATACAGATGCTATAAAGTTTTAAAACCAATTACGTATGCTGGCCCGGACGCCGTGTCTCGACGTTCTCTGAGTCTGGCTCAATCGAATTGTAGCTTCTTTATATTCGCAATTATGTAAAATACTTTAGAATGATTCCATTTAGTTTATCTTCTCGAAAAAATTAGAAATATTTTACAATAGTATAATATTATCTAAACGATAGTCTATCTGATCGTTTTGTTTTAAATTTGTTTAGGAATTTGCTTGCATAGATATTAAACTGTTAAAAGTACAGGATCTATTAAAAATGTAAGCACCGCGTTATGTGATGCGTGTGAATGATTTTAATGTTAATGCTTTGAGTAACTATTTATTATACATATTATAATATTACCAAATCAAAACAAATCAAATATTAATGTTTATGAAGATTTTGCGAAAAAAATTGTGGACTCGTTTTAAAACCCGTCGTGCATTCATTTTGATTTTCAATAATGTTCTCTCTGAGTAATATCATTATTGATATCGTCAACGTTTTCCTCTTTAAATAGTTTTTTTTTTAATATCCTTTTGGTTTTACTTTGAGGACGTTTTGAGACGAATTCACCAGTAATTGTGACGCTGTGTAATCTGGTTTTAAACTAGTAACGCGCTAGCTATGCGATAGCTAGATATATCATGCCATTATAATTTGTAGGTAATTACTATCTCTATTAGAATCTCTAAGAAAAATACAAGTTGGCAAATCAGGTAGCTTATCAAGAGCTGAGCTGGTTCGAATTCCGAATTTGAATTCTCGCCAAGCGCCACAATTTGAATTTATCTATAACTTCTAATCACGGGGCCAGGTTAACTTGCTAGTAATTATTTATCTACAAATATTCAGCTGTAAATGGATGGACGCTTAATATGATGATGATGAAGGGAAACTTATGTTTTTATCCGTCTAAAAGATCCTTGTAAAATGTAAGACCTTAAATTTACATGTTATAGGATCTTAAGTTTATCGAGTTAGCTTACCTTAAATTTCACGTAACTCGGGATGGGCGTAAAATTAGCATAGCGACCGGGCTCTTCCTTCAGGAGCGTCTTCGCGCTACTGGAGTTCTGCAATACGATATATTTACTTAAGCTTTATTCCCTTTAAAATGTAATAATAATTTAGATAAAGTGTTGCAATTAAAATTTAAAAAATGATATAGTAGACCCTTAGTCCATAAGAATTATTAAAGCAATGCGTAGTATCATCATCATCAGCCTTTATCTGTCCACTGCTGACAATAGGCCTCCCTCAATGAACGCCAAGACGACCGGTTTCTTGCCACTCGCATCCAACACGGACCTGCCACTGCACGGAGATCGTCTTCCCACCTGGTTAATGGCCGACCAACACTTCGTCTATCTAAACGGGGCCTCCTTTCTTGATCTTTATTGGCCCATCGACCATTCGTTCTTCTGTTACCGTTACAAATTGCTAGGCAGCCAAGAGTCTACATTTACAATAATTCATGCTTGCAGTGTAAGATCTTAACATATTCGATTTATGATCATGATCAAATATATTATTAAATAAGTACTTGACTTTGTAGAGAAGTAAAGACATTGATGACGATATAATATATGAATTCATTTTCATCATCATCTGCCTAGCTTTTTCCCAACTATATTTTGGGGTCGGCTTCCAGTCTAACCGGAGTCAATTGAATACCAGTATTTTATATGGAGCGACTGCTATCGGACCTTCACGACCCAGTAACTGGGTGATACGGTACCCCGCAGTAAGACTGTAAAAGATCCACGAATGATGCTTAACGTGCTTTCCGAGGCACGGAGGAGACTCGGTATGTAAAGATGGTCACCCATCCACGGACCATCCTCGGCAAGCGATCTGCGCGGCTATTACCACTTGAGCCACGAGCTCCTCGAACATGAATTCATTTTATTCGAGAAAATATTTCATAATTAGGTAAATCACTGTTAACTTTAGAACTTGTAAACAATGACGATAGAGTAAATTATTTTACAAACGGACAATACCTTATTCCAAAGAAAATCACTAAAGCTCTAGTCATAATCAAACACGTATCTAATATTAAAAAGTAATAAGATAAATGTGAGAGCACTTACAAAGTCATCGTCTTTCAAGGCGAATTCCCTGATGTGGTCGTTGAAATTGGAATTAGTAATGGGATTGCATCCCGCGGGTTTCTTTGAGAGAGATATGATTCCGAGACAAACGTAAAATATATCGATATATCCTAATGTCATATTGATCACAACACTAGCACATGAGTAACGGTGAACGAGTCATGATATATTGAAAAAACCTCTCTTGTAGGCGCATTCTTTATAAAAAAAATAATCTGGCAAGTACGAGTCGGATTATGCATCGTAGGTTCTGTAGACACTTGGTAGCCAAGTCGACGGTAAAGTATATTATAGGTACTATTTTTTAAACGACATCAAGGGAGGAGACGTTTCCCAATCCGACCGTATCCATTCGAACTTATTCCTTAAATTCTATAGTATTAGATATCTAGGCTATTAGATCTTGTTTATTGTCTTATTTGGCGTTCATTGAGGGAGGTCTATGTTCAGCAGTGGACGTAATTTTACATTTTCAACAGCTTCTGTGCTTTTTCTATTACATATTAATCTTTTTCAACATTAGAATTACTAACCTTATACATGCGAGTGTTAAACTAGACAAACGGACACATAATGAAATAAATAAGTAAATAATAATCAGCAACCACTCCAAGTTATCCTAAGAGCTAGGCTAGTAACGGAAATATTTTGAAATTTAAAGTTCACATGGATTTTACTAAATTATTAGTAAAACGTTATATTTACCACGTCGTTTTACTATTATTCCGCGGAGATCGATATTTTTACATTATCTACGAGACATTGATCGCCACGACGCGCGACGGAAAAGTGCAAACCATTGTAAATATACAGCATGAGAAATTTATACAAATGCACATATATACACATGTGTATGTATATATACACGTATGTGTATATATACATTGTGTGTGTATATATACACGTGTATGTGTATAATATACACATGTGTATTTGTCAAGTTGTGCTTGAGTTCCGTATTTTCCTGTAGAGAATCCTAAACCACCAGAGAGTTTGTATGACAATTTGTCAGTGAAACAATAGTCCAAGACGCAGTCACGGCCTGTTGGTTGTTGGCTGTTGCGAAGTGATTTCATTGTTCCTAATCATGATGGTCTCGTCTTGTTTCACGGTGGCTGCATCGGGACGATCCTCATGATACGATATATTAGAAGACGCCGAAACTAGTATTTAATTGACGCTGATAACCTTCCTTTGTTGCACAGTTACAAAATTATAACAATAGTGAAACAATGGATGATTGTAATAAATACGAAAAATGATGTTTGTATAATATAATTTTGGAATAAAATAAAAGCTGTACGACGTTGTACTCTTATTCTATTTATCTAATGTATATCAAGAAATAAAAAAACTTCAGAACCACTGCACCGAATTAGATAATTCTGTTTTGTTGTGTCATGTATATTGGTATACAAAAATTATGACGTCGCTAAACATTTTTGGTTATGGACAGTTTTTTCCGGGTTCAGCTTAAAAAGCTTAAAATCTTTCTATTGATTAATTGTGATCAGTCAAAACATGATTTCATTTAATCACTTAAAACGACAAACATTTAATCGCCAAAAAAATGGGTGTTAGGTGAGTCATCTGCTCAACTACCCATTGCTTTAAGCTTGCAGCTTTAAGGCCAATAGGCTGAAAAGCCCAAACTTTTCGGAGAAAAGTAAACGAAAGCGAAATTTACTTCTTTCCGAAAGGTTAATGTCAGTTGTCAGTGTAAATGGCAGTTTCTCAGGTAGAGCCTGTTAGATATAATGAATAATTGTAAATATATCATTCTTACCATCTGTTTGTTTGTTTGTTAAACAAATTTTGTAACAATACTGTCGTAACGGCATTATTTGTTGTCTTTTGGTAGCCTTCAACAGACAATGGGTGTTATGCAAGATTGGTGCGCTACTTATGAGTCGGTCTAACAACTTTGGCTCTTTCACTCGCTGATATAAAATATATCCAGAATCGTAAGATTACTACATCCGATCTGAGTCCGTCAAAAAAGCTTCCGGATTAGCCGTAGAACGATTTGAATGGTAGCCTACGCGATAGATTCGTTTTCGTCATCCGGCTTTTCTTCGTCATTTATCTCCATTTCAGAGATCATTATTTACAGACTGAAGGGATGTGTCATCATAAAGTATATGATACATAATATTTTTTTGGGATAAAACTAAAAAAACAAACTTTCGAATTGATTGCTGTGATTCTGCTATCTTGCTTGGGGAAGCTACCTGCCAACCCACAGCCGATTTCGCTTAAATACCTCAAGGCCACAGCGTAGGACATTTCGAAAAAAAAACTGCTATCATTGCCTAATTATTTGGCGTTAATTGGCTGAGGCCCATGTTCAGCAGTGGACAGATAAAAGCTGATGATTTGAACGCAAAAAACTTTAAACTAGTTCGTTTGTAGGTTCTTTCATTTAGATAAAACACCAAGAAACGACCCAATTCTTGTAATATTCAGCATTACATCTGAACCCAAAGGCTCTATACCCAAAGGTTTATTTGTTTTAAATTATTTATTTTGCGGAGAGCAGATTTACGATTAGCACCACAATATATCAGCGGCCCTACCAATAAAAATTCTTCCAACACAGATATAGAGATACTCGCAACGATACTGAATATTCTGTTACCTAAGTCTACTATTACATGACTTTCTAGATTTGTTCACCCGAATCCACTAGATTATTAATAGTTACTAGAATAAGCTGGTTTTATATCGCGAACTCTGATACATGGGTTTATAATTAAGGTGTATTTTTTTACGGTTTTAAGACAATTTTATGAACTTTAAGTAAGAAGAGTAATTTAGGTTTCTCTATCAATCTTTTGATTTTTATAATTTGATCCCTAAATAAAACAATACCTTATTAATGAAAAATGATTTATTATTTTTATTTTTGATATATTTGATATATTGATTGATTGGTGACTAATGTAAATTATGCTTTTTAACCGATCCATCGGTACCATTTTGAGCGTGACAAAACATTCAAACGAAGTCGCCCTTTGACCGTTTTACACCATGAGAAAGTTATTTTATTATTCCTCCAACACTCACTTCTATTATTTGTTCCATTGAGTTATCTTTAGTGGCTATTAAGGGAATACATCACCTGCATCAGCTAAAGCTTGTGTAAGAGTTACTTAAATTTTAAGTGACTGTTGTGTGAGACATCTTAGAATTGTTCAATTATTCTGTAGGAAAATCTGTAGTAAATGGAGTTGGGCATTTTATTATAAAGTTATAAAAATATCTTAATTATTCATAAAATTCTGACAAGCTTATATCGCACATAACAAGCTACAAACTTTGTCACTCGTAACGATTGATCATAACAAGAATCATATTGATCTACGTTCTTGCATCTGTCTCTAAACTTAGGAGATAGTGCTAGTTTACATTATATGTAATTTAAATTTATTTTAAAAACTTAAAATATCCTACTAACATTATATGCGCAAAAGTTTGTAGAAACACAAACGCAGAATGGATTGTGATACAACTTTACAATAATATATCTTATAATATATTAGAATCGGCTATAATTTATCCCCATACTTCCACGGAAATAGGCATTATGCAGGTGAAACCGCGGCGTGCTGATAATACGAAAATAATGATACAATAAATAATATATCATAAACAAACAAACATTCTGCCAATATTCATGTAGACTTCTTTTTACCCGGAGCCTCACAGTACATTGGCTTTTTGTCGCGTTACTCTAAACTAGCCTTGCGAACCAATAATGAATATCTTCATATACACAATGTTAACGTAGCATTATACGAGTACTAGAGAGGAAGATTACTTTTTACATAGAAAACAACAAACGTGTGCTCTTTATGATATTAGTAAATATTTAATGTGTCGCTTCCAGCTCAGTTATGTCATGCCATATTACATTTTCTAGGGCGAGATACCTTCTTTATTTCATGTGTTAAATTCTTTACGAGCTCCATAGGTGAAAAAAAGTATCCTGTACGTTTTCATTGGTTCCTCGTAAGCCGTTTCCTCGTAAAGAACGTAGGAATTGGTAAGAGGGGAGCGTATGGCCTCTCCAAGATAAATGGATTAAGTAATTACAGTGGACGGAACAATTATTTTAGTTTTTTTCAGCTTTAAAATGTATTTGAAATTGTAGAAGTTAGAAGGAAATAAAAAATAATTTTATTTCCTTCTTCTTTGTTCATTGCAATCGATATGAGTAAGGGATTAATGCTAGTGAATAACACCGCTAAGGAAATAATATAAAAGTGATAACAGTTACCATAGATTTACTTTATTTATCGATTTAAAATGAGTTACTGAAAAAATCACTGAATTTTTCATGTTTTAACAATATAAGGCGAATAATTAAGACAAGGTAGAAAATCACATCAGCAAAATCAGCTATCTTAAGATGTGAAGTGTAAGCTAGGAAATTAAAGTTCGGGTCAATGGCTGTAAATGAGTTGTGGTCGATAAACTCCAAGTAGGGTCCGATTTAAATGGATTAGGTTGTGACAATCAGGCGTTTTAGCGGAACAAGGAAGGCTTTTATCTGTAAGGGTAGAATGTTTTGATTAATGTCAATATTTATGTATAGACTGCTTTTAAGTACTGATTACTATAAAAAACCTATATTAAAACCACCAACAAACCTATATTTTGGTTACCTTCTTTTGCACACGGTAAGAAAAAAAATGTGATAAATAAGAATATTCTAACATAGAATTTTTTTTTAGATATAATATGACAATTAATTAAAATTATTATGCTTTGCGTCGTGAAAAAAAAAACAGAATAGTTTGTTTCTGCACTAATGATCGTTTGATAAAATCCCTAGTTTTGTAATCGATCGATCAACGTCGATGAAGGTAAGCAGTTGACACGGCAGATAGATGGAGACGTAATCTAGTATCAATTGCGACGCAATTCCTGATTGCGTTGGCCCGACACCGACAGGCGACAGCAGCCGTGAATGATGGGTCCGCCCTGATCCTTCGTTCAAATATATTTTTGATTACGGAATGTTACGAATTTTGGAAAATTATTTCGGACTCATTAGGGTTCTTGTAATGAAAAAACAGAATGTTCACTTCGTTCTCTGTTTGTCTGTCTGTGTGTGACTGAAGGTCGCTCTGTCAAATCAAAACCTGTAGGATAATTCGCATTGATATTCTCGCATGCGAATTCATCGCCTGCAATACCCATTCGCCTGTTCCGCGTGCCAATAATGAGCATATCCACTCAGTGGATCACAGGCTAAAGAAATAGCATTATAAATACCAAATCTGAAATAACTAACACCCGTAATCACACAGTACTTTGATGTGTCACAGTACTCCCGAACGCATAGGGTCTAATAAACAAATTTAGACAATACTTAATATAAATAAAATCCGCCACTGTGCGTATGTCAAACCCATATTAAACACGACTATTGAATATTGGTGCTTCTCTTCTATCTAGAAGCGTTCTTTGCATCATCATCATCATCATCATCAGCTTTTATCCGTCCACTGCTAAACATAGGCCTCCTTCAATGAACGCCAATGCCGATCCCTTGCTACTCGCATCCAACGCATAGTATTCTTATTATTATTATTCTTATTCATATTCTCTTATTCATATTGTAAGTATTGCTTAATTACTTAGCCAAGTACGCTTTTTGAGTACGAGTGTAATACAGATCGATTCCATTTTTCGCAACAGCCACGTATCGCACAGAAATCTTTGTCTAACAATTTGAGTAAAGCACTTAAAGTAGAAGCTGTATTCCCAAAGCAATCCATTATGCATACAGGAGCATGTTCTCATTAATATTTGCATTCTGAGGCCTAGTAATTATTGTCGCTACCTATATTTAGGTTCCCTATTGTTCGGTTCTGTCCTACATTTCGTGGTTTCGCCGGGAATTGCAATGCTTTATGTTCTACTAATGAGCACCGAAGAATAAACCAGGTCGTGATGAATGTAAAACTAGGGGACTGATTAAAATGCATTGGAAATCTCAACGATTGAGATGTTAAGTACTGCTGCAAGAAACTGCTTGTATCTGTTTCTATTTGTATATTTTCCCTTTCGCTTAAATAATGTACTGTACCTACTACTACCTACTTCTGAGATAGGCCGTATAGGCATTTTTTTTTACTTTTAGGCCAGTGATTAGAGCACAACGTATTTTCCTTTCGGTAGCAGTGACGTGTTTTGTTTAGCTCATCCTGTGCGAATATTATCGTCGTGTATTTATTTCTTCAAGCAGCTTACCTGAAAGAAATCAAGGTGGCACAAACATCGATCAGGGTATATTTGATCGATGGGCACAAACAGTGCTATTGATGGCATTATGACTTTTCATTGATGTACTATACTAGTATAGTACTATGTATGTTTCTTATGTACTACTAGCTGTTACCCGCAGCTTCGCCCGCGTGAACTTAGGTTTACGGATTTATCATGTCTGATGATGATCATTTTCTATTTTAATAATTACTAAGTTTTTGTATTAAAATGAATATATGTCATCTTCAACATAAAGACATATATCCCTTCGCAGATTTTCTGTAGGCATATTTAGGATATATATTACTATTATTATATATTCCACCATACGTTGATCATATTATTACGTTTACCAGAGTTGATACACTACGGCCTTAGACACCAGACAACCGCCCGCGCCCGTTCGTATCACAGCAACACGATTTATTTTCTTCTGCATTATTTTGATTTTGCCATATCTCCTAAAGTATTCATTTAATTTGCATGATGTAAAGGGCAAAAATAATCTTCATAAAATGCACATGCCAATTAACTGATTTAAAATGATAAGGATTCATACCGTATTTGTGTAAATAACTTTCAAATTATCACGTTATAATTGCCCATTTTTTAAAGTATTAAATGGATATAGTATGATATCCCTAAGAGATAGACATATGCCATCGCGGACTTTTTTGTAGACCTATTTAAGATACACAATTCCACCATACATTATTTTGTTATATCTCAAAGGGTTTAGGCAGCGTTTTCGTTGAAAACTCCCAAGCGGCCTATTTTTTCCCGACACCTTTAACAATTATTGTTATATCTTAGCCAATGTATATAAAAACTTAATAAATTATATACATAAACCTTCCTCTTGAATTGTCCTATCTATTAAAAAAAACCGCATCAAAATCCGTTGCGTAGTTTTAAAGATTTAAGCGTACAAAGGGTTATAGGGACAGAAAAAGCGACTTTGTTTTATAATATGTAGTGATACTAGTATAGTACTATGTATTGTTTGTATTACTATTTTTTGTAATATTGTATTTGAAAAGACTAGTTCCACTGAGTTTGTTTCGCCGGTTCTTCTCAGTGGACTTACTTTGGAACCGGTGGTAGACTCAATTGACCTTCAAAAAGATACTTGGATAGTACTATTTTGAATAAAATTTTTGACTTTGACTTTGACTTTGTAATGAATCCATTTTACAGGTAGCTGAGCGAGACGTAGATATCATTTGTCTCTCCGTTAGGTTTTAGACATAGGCTTAAAAAAATAGGTGCATTTTCTTTTCACGACGTCGTGGGGACTGCCAAGTCGTAGCCGGGCAGTCCCCCTATTGTGGGGAATCTCGTCTTGCCGGGACCAGTCTGTCGCTGAGGGTTTCCTGTGCTAGCCTGCAGATCCGGGTCCCTCCGATAGCGCATGGAGGCTCACGCAGCGGTTTTAGTGGTTTAGGGCATCCAAATGCGAGTCCCCACACACGCCAGCGCGCCTATCCAGGCCCTGGTATGATCGTAAATGATTTCCGCTGCGTCATCAAAAAAAAGGTGCATTTTCTTTTACTTTACAGATAAACTTATAATGTGCCTGTTCTGTTAAGTAGTTAGTTCTGAGTAGTTCTTTCAAAATACGAATGATAAAATATTGTGACAGATAAAATATTGTAATCATAATTAATTAACATCATGTGTTCCTAAGAACCGTACCTACAGCTCTAGGCCTTTTCCCGGTATTTTTGCCCTCACGAATCTCTCAGCGATGATTCATATGTGTCGCTCGCATTCGTCACCCCATGTCTGCGGGGAATGTCCCATCCTCACCCCATCTGCACATTCAGCTGCATTAGCGTTGGCTTGAGGGCATTACTCTTACCGGTGAAGACGAGCGTCAAATGTTTCAGAAATTTTGAAGTCATATTTTTGGAACGAAGTTCCTTACGGCAGGCTTGGAGGGGATAGGGATTTTGTTGCGCGACCGAACTGAAAAAAATGTGATAGTAAACCCGTAAGAAAAAGTGCGTGTAATAAAAAGCGTTAAAAAATGAGACGTGCGCAGACGCGACAGTCGCATACACAAGCGAGTAGTGCATAATACCTTTCTTTTTAGCCGAAGGAACTTCGTTCCTACCTGGTGTCCCACGACACCGCGTTTCTTTTTTTTTTAAGATTTTACTCGATGACAGCAAAGCTAATAAGGTTTATAGTTTAAGCAGTCTATATGTAAATGTTTGTATGTAATATCGTGGCGCATGAATCAATTATCATCCGAATTTGATAAATTTTAATCGATTTTTTATTACGCTTCAGGTGACATGTGATACATTTCACCCGATTTAAAAAGAGCTTTATTTTTTCATCGTTGGGTCATAGCATAGAAATATTAAGAACTAATTTCTAATATCTGCGGGTCATAGCTTTCAATTTTCATCATCATCATCATTAGCCTTTATCCTTTCACTGTTGAATATAGTGTAGATCGGCCATTAATCAGGTGATCATCGAAAAGTACAAACTGTGAGTGCACTGGGATTGTGATATAGCTTTATTAAACCTATTTAACCAGGTACTACTTGCAATAAAAACTTACAGATTTGATTATATTTTGTTCGAGAATAAATTGACATTTAACATCACTATTTTAATGTGTTAAAACGGACCATCATATCATAGAGTAATTTCATACTTGCATCATATTGTGCCGCGAGTATAGTAAACTCTTATATGTAATATAGAAACAATGTATGTAATATAAGTATGCATAATGAATATTATATAAAGTCATTCACAGCGTGGGAATGTTTAGACTGTAATGTAGTAGTGACAGACTACTGAGTACGGATTACTAAGTACCTATCGTGAAAGTGGCCATCATCATGCTTAGGATGAGTGAACAGCTGATTTGCCGTTCAGCCAGTACATTCCTTGGATACTGTCAATTGTAAGACGGTCTAAAAGTTAGGATGACTAAGTCCATGCTGGTCTAAGTTGGATGTACGTGGGTCGCTTGGCGTAAAATGGAAAATAAAATCGTTCTCAAATAGTTGAGATCATAAATTGATTCTCAAAATGTATTAATTTTCTTAACGATTTGCAACGACACATCTGACTATGGCATTTGGAATATAGAACATTTTATGGCGATCATCAAAGCAGGAATTTTACCTGTCTTTTAATGAATCACTGATGGGGCTTATGACGTTCCTTTTTATAGATATTCAAGATAGTTTTGAATCACCACCTTAAAATGGACATAACATTTAGTAGAGCCGAGAGCGCTTATATTAATTCTTGGTTATAATTATTTACTAGGTGCATGTACTAGGTACATTTGTTTACACTCGGTTCGTTTTGTCAAAGTATATATAATAGGTATTATGACAATAAAAGAGCAACCCCTTATTTTCTTGATTTTTTTATGAGATCGGCGATCCAAACTTTTTTTTGTTAGTAGCTACCTAAATTTTTATTGACATTTTTGTTTTGACGTGTTTCAAGTGTACAACTTCAAGCCCGTCTTTTCTGTTGGGCACGCTGTCCAGGGCCCCACGATCCATTATTTATATCAGAATATGATCTAGTGATTAGGAAGGATAATTTTAGGAAGTTTAACTATGATTCCTGATTCGAACACTTAGTAGTGTCTTAATTACTATGAAATTCTAGCCCAAAATTAAAGCCCACATTATGTATAATATGTTATTTATATCGGGGGTCCATTACTCTAGTGCCCTGGCCCTCGAAAGGTTAAAGTCTCCTAAAGCCTCGTGTGCAAGTTGTTATTGAAATAAAGATATTTTGACTTGACTTGTTTTATATGTCTAAGTAGTTATCAATGTACTTATCACGTTATGTATAACAGTAACTTTTGCTCAATTCAAAGGCACTACGCATACGCATAAAAAGCTTAGCTTTAATCGGAAAACGCCTGTGTAAACTATATGGCAACGTCGAAGAGAGGCAACAGCGGAAATTAGAATGTAGGAGCAATAATTACATGGTATCGTTGCGTCGTTAGAACTATGACAAAGAAAACAATATTATTTTAGGGTATAATGATACCCTAAAATAAATCCTCATTGTTCTAGTATATAATGATATACTCGAACAATAAAGACAGAATGATCAATAAAGAAAATATAATTATTAACCCTTAGGAGTATAAAGGAATCTTAATTAGCGTTTTTTTCTCATTAATTATTCGATTAGGCCCTTCTCATAGCTACAAAAACAGACTTTTAGTAGATTTATAGAAAAGCTATCAAATATTACAAGGAAAAATATAATAAGTAGTTTGATAATTTAAACAATTTAATAATCTCAAGCGCATACGCCAAAGAAAAAGAAATACTTACCCGAATCGGAAAAAAACTGGGATGTAAAAAATGGGGATCGTTTGCGTGCGAGGATCTGGGCGTTAATAAAAAGTGCGTAATTCGGACGAGAGCGGTGATAAACGAGGCGACTAGCGCCGACTAATGAGTCGCTCGTATCACCTGCCCCGGAACCAGCGATACCCTTGGACAATTGTTTTTCTTGTTAGACACGGGGACTTTTTTGGAGATTATGAAGTAATCTCAACAGATATTTGTTATTTCTAATTTACGCGTTACTAGCTCATTATAATGAGACATGTTTTACGGGTTTTATCGCGGCTTATTTAGTTTTTATGAGCCTTTTTGTATGCTGTAATTATGACAACTTTTGTTTTTTTTTGTGATGACGCAGCGAGAATCCTTTTCGAACCATAGTACTAGGGCCTTGGGTAGGCGCGCTGGCGTGTGTGGGGACACGCATTGAGTGCAATACCCCACTAAAACCGCTGCGTGAGCCTTCAGCCGCTATTCGAGGGACCCGGATCTGCAGGCGACGGGAAACCCTCAGTGACAACTGGTCCAACTGGACCAGTCCTGGACCTGCCTGACGTTTCGGATACTTTACAGAAACCATGGTCACGGGAGAGCTGAAACAATATAATATAGAATAAACATAAGAAAACAATATATAATTCCATTGCTTTAATAACAAAGCTCATTTTAAAATAGCGGCATACACGTTGTAAAGAGCAAAAGCAAATATGAATTTCAAACCTGAATCATCCAAACGCTCCCTTAATCCTCGTCTGGATTAGACTCGACGACCCACGGTGCCGCTAAAATCACTCACAGTTGAAATAAAATATTTCCTGGCACACATACTATCATCATTATCGTGTTTTCTAGTTTTTTTGAACTTTTAATTTTAATTTTAAACTAGCAGCGCCTCCCGTTCCCGCGGGAGTAGAGGCATAAAATATAGCCTATTGTTATTCTGATATATAAGCTATATTATTGTAAAGTTTCATTAAAATCCTAACTAAGTAGTTTTTACGTGAAAGAGTAACAAACGTCCATACCCACAAACATAATATTATTAGCAAGAAGTAAGATAAACAACTTTGTTAACATAATGTTCTCCCGTGATCGTTACTGTAACGAACCCGAAACGTTGGGCATGTAAAAATTCTAATATACACAGATAAAATTCGTAAAAGTTGTTTTATTATCAGTGAAATTCGCTTGAACATTTCCAACAAAATTATTATTTCCTAAAATCCTAACCTAAAACCTAAGATAATTCTGTATAGTAAATCTCAAACGTTACGTGAGGAGAACTCTTTATAGTTCTTTAGAGGTTATTGCGCGCAGTGTGAGATTTGGCATCGTCGAAATTTATGTGAAGCGCAGATAGTTGTTAATGTATAATATGTGCTAGAAATATTCATTCATTCATCATCAGCCTTTCCACTGCCGAATAAGGGCTTTAATCAATGAACACCAAGATGTCCGATCCCTGACCACTTGGATTCATTATATTGGACTAATGATAGTGGACCAACATTTTGAAAATGATGAATAGCTACTTTTTCTTGTGGAGTCGAAATAGTTGAAACTTTTTACTGTTTTTATTTATTTATATTATATGCTTTGACCAGTATTTTTGACTTATTAAGGCAAATGTATCGCTAATACAAGTAGCTGCTACAGTAACATATATATTTTACAATAAAAATAATTACTTATAGAGTTGATAATTAGTATTTTAATACTGAACTGAACACGAGACCATCGCTCGGTCATCGGTGAAATAAAACTTCGTAAAGAAACCTGCCTGATGAGAATGAAAGTCTTGGAAGGTGTGTGAAGTTCACCAACCCACATTGGGCTAGCTGTTAGCCCAATTTGACTAAAATTTAAGTCAACAATCATCTGGTCTGATTTTGAGGACGAGAGCCGTGCGTCAGTAGAAGGGACATAATTTAAAGGTTGATACTTTTTATATAAGAACCTACTTTTCACAATCACCATGACACTAATATATTGTAAATCAAATGTTACGTAATCAGTGATATACTGTGCCATCGTCATCATCATCAGCCTTTGACCGTCTACTATCCGAACCTCTAACCATCTGCATTACATTGCATTCAACTTGTTCGATGTGATTTTAACGTCCTCAAAGACTGGATTCTTAAATCTTTTGATGTCCGTAATCCTTTGAAATTCATAAAATTCCAATGAGGTTTCATTTTAGTGGCGCGCGGATAAACAGGTTGTTAAATTCTCATAGCATTGTGGGGATGATTCGGTCTATTATATCGGAATGGTCACGTACCAGCCACCCATGTGATCCGTGGACAAATACTGTGGTGATTTTGGAAATGTTTTTCGGTAGCCAATCGCTGCTTTGTAGTGAGATTATTTTATGCTTTTGGTGTTTGTGTTTTTTGTAGGTCTATAATTTGATTTCTCTTTATACCTGGCTCTTAGTTAAGTTGCTCGGTAAATGTTGGGGGATAGACAAATAACAAACGTGCCATTTATTGTAAGTGGTTAACATCGTCCATGACCACTGACGAATCCACCGGGGTCCAGCCCAGGTGACCTTTTTATTAATTGCCTATTGCTGATGTTAAGTCTCAATGTCTGTAAGTTAATTAAGCTGCTTATTCTATCCTTCCTGGAACAAAGGAAAGTTGTTGTACGAAAGAAATTGGCAGTATTTGGTACCTGTCCATGCAGTCGGGAATGCGACATATTCTTTAATCCGGCTGGTCCAAAGTTTCAAGACCTTCCATTATGTTCAGGCAGACCACACTTTAAGTGGGCATAAATCTCTACATACCATAGACTTTTCAATCCATACATGCTCTACCATTCAAACATACTCTACCATTCATACCATATTATATTCTTTAGAGTCTGTGTGATCTTTAAGATTTTCCCTTCCCAAAAAAAAAGACTTGTTATATGTTATATGTATAGGGATGGTCTAGGCTCGGTCTCTTGGGTGATGTTCAGGTTATCCTGATTCCTGTGGTTGAAATAGGGTTTTTCTTAATTTCTAAATGCACACTGAACACGAGATCGTCGCTCGCTCATCGGTGAAGGAAAACATCGTGAAGAAACCTGCGTACCCGGTAATATTTAAAATTAACCCGACCGACCAATCCACATTGGCCAATACCCTCCTCGCCTGATTTCGAGCAGTAGTCTCATGCCCAGCAGTGGAACATATAAGGGTTGACACTTATGGTCTCGAACGAACATGTCTCAGAGACCCTCAGAAAAGAACATACTCATATATTTTGGTGTAGCGGGTGTTTTTGGATGCCGCTATCCTGGTCTGTCCGTCATTAAATTCCGTTAAAAGAAAACAATTCAAAAATCAACCATATATTTATTTTAAAACTTCTTTCCCTACGCAAAGGTTTGGCGGGCGATTTTTGATTCGTCCATGCCTGTTCGTTATTTATCGTCTCACCCATTGTGGGTATACGCCCGTGAAAACTCGCATCCACTCCACTGAGCAAAGTAAGCGGTTTTAAAATGGCCTCCTATTTTATGTCGATAAAGTTAAACAACTTGCGTCTGACAGAACATCGATATCCCACCCAAGCGGATTAATAAGACTGTGTTACTACACTATTTATTTTTCTAAAGATATCAAATATATCCTTACTTTATATCGTAAACGTTGACTTTTCATAGAAAAAGTTATATTTAAATAATAAACCTGTAAACTATCAGCTTGCTAACCGATTAACATCAGATTGATAGAAATTTTTTCCAATTTTAAACGCAAATTGCGGCTTACGAAAAGTCAATTCATCGTCATCATCAGTCTCTATCCGTCCTCTGCTGGTTAATTACCTTGATTTAACAATTAACCCTAGTCAATATTCCATGTTTTATTCTAAACTGTTTGTGCGACCGCGGCTTGTGAATCGTTCTATTGGATGTAATTGATTTCAGAAATAATTTCCTATTAATACCTCCTTATAATCTATGCCCCTAACACTATTCGTGTTGAACACTGTAATATTTGACACTATTCCCGGTTTGTCCCGGCCGTAAACACTCATCTCCTGAAAGCCTCCCCATATGTAAATTGGCAACGTTTATGACAGGGCCACATAACTCATGAATACCCTTTGCTAAATTATACTTATTTTTGGTTAGCCGAAAATTTCCTACTCTTAACTAGGACGCTAAAATGTTGACGCTCCAAGGGTAATTTGTTAAAACGATTTGAGGGGTGGGTAACGTTTCAAGTTTTTAGGGTAATATTTTATAAAGCGTAGAGATAAGTAAGGGCCTTTTTAACTTAAAACTTTTTTAGGCTGTTAAAATTAGAGCATGTGTTTTGTATCTTCTAAAATGTTATTTGTTATTCCAAATTAAGATGGTTATAATTATTAATAAAACTATTTCAAACTGTATATTTACCATATTTTTCAAATTTATTTCGCGGAGCTCGACATTTCAAATTTGTCTACGAATGTCTTGTTTAGTCTCGGAAACCCCCGCCTAAATAGTGTTAGTTTAGAGTTAGTTTATTTGTTGAAATAGAAGTATGTTACTAACGACACAGTTCTTAATTCTTTTAGCCTTCTTTCATGAAAAAAAGTATCTTTGTTTAAATCCAACCTAACAAAATCACTACATCCAACCTTTATTATTTTAATTAGTTAAGTTAAAGCCTTCCAAATTTTAATAGGTTACATTAGATACTAGCAGCCCTCCTGGTTTCATCTGCGTAGATCCCATTATCGTGGGTGTGGATATCGTGGACGTGGGTATGAATGTCCATGTGTTATCCTGATATTTATAAGCTATAGGTATAATATTGTAAAGTTTAATCAAAATACATTCAGTAGTTTTTACGTGAAACAATTACAATCATTAATAAAAAACTTTCGCGTTTATATTAATTATTAATAGAAGATATGTCTTGAATAAGCAACAGTTTTTTCTTTTTCTTTATTTAAGACGGAAAGGAGTTTTCGAGTTGTTATTATCCAATTTTAATGCGGATAGTGTATTTATTTATTTTCAATCTTTATTTAAAGGACTTGGTACACGAAAGGAGCGACCATGTCGTCCTGTAATGTAGATAGTGTATTTTTTTTCTCACAAACAGTTATAAATTTTCACAATCTGAAAAAAAAAGAGATATTTTTATTGCAAATTATTTTCCAGTATTGTAAAAACGCTAATAAAATAATAATTATAATCAGGTTATATAATATACGAAATTAGGATACAATTCTTCATACATACATTTTCTTTTTACAGGGTGAAAAAATGTCTAACGTTTGCCATCGATATATCAAAAGACACTGCGAGGAAAGAAATGGAGGATCCTATATGAAGGTAAGATTTTTGTATTATTAATGGTTGGATACCGAGCGACGATACTCTAGTGGGTATGGATTCGGAACACTAAAAACGACCAAGTGCGAGTCAGACTCGCGCACGAAGGGTTGCCCTTAAGGGTACCAGAAAAATATATACTTTTGTTCTATGGAAGCCCCTCTTAAATATATATATTTCTTGTTTTTAGTATTTGTTGTTATAGCGGCAACAGAAATACACAATCTGTGAAAGTTTCAACAGTCTAGCTATTATGGTTTTTGGGATATAGCCCGGTGACAGACGGATGGACGGATAGCTAAGTTTTAGTAATAGGGTCCCGTATTTACCCTTTGGGTACAGAACCCTAAAATGGACTTATAAATTTTGTAACCTTCGTTGGTAATCGGTATACTTGAATTGGGAATTCTAAGGATGTTTAATTCTGATTGGATGGATCTAAATAACACATATTAGGATAAAACATACTCATACAAATTTTAGTAAAGCTAAAATATAAGATTAAGGTCATGTATGCATTTTAAATGTTCCGTGCGTTTGACGTGTTAATTTCCGGACATGAACGCGCGACCCTTCCGCGGTCACCATTCTATTAGTGAGGCTTTGTGTTGCTATTTCTGATTACATGTAGCCGTATTTGCTTTACATTTTCCCACTCTATGATATCATTAATTAATTATATACCATGTACTGTCTCTTTTTGTTTCTTGATGTCGCTTTATATTATCAATTCACCGAATTTAGAAATCACAACGATACTAAAAAAAAATTGACTCTGAAAATGCTATCGTATGTAACAATTATATTTTGGGTATTTTTATTTCTATTTCTTAAACATAATATACTTAGTGAGAGAGAGCCAAAGCAAATGCCCAAATGTATCGTAACCCTCGACTCTAAAACAACGGGGTGTTATGAGTTTGACGTTTCTGTGTGTAAGTCTGCATCTTCGTAGCTCTCTGACAGATAAACCGATTTTGATTTGTTTTTTTTTAATTTTAAAGGTGAATTAGTCACCAGTGTTTTTAGCAATGTTTGATGAAAATCGGTCCAAGATGGCCACCACAAAATGGCGGATTATGTATTTTTTTTTCATAACTCTTCGATTTGCATATCACATAAAAGGTTCACATATTGTTTTCTTATGTTTACGCGAACTTCACTCATTATAATGAAACAAATTTACGGATTTTATCGCGGTTTCTTAAGTTTTTTACAAGCCCGACGTTTCGGATACTTTACAGCAACCATGGTCACGGGAGGACTGAATCCGTAAATTTGTTTCATTGTAACACTTATAAGGTTTTGATTAGTAATACAATATAAATTATGACAATTTAAATTCAAGATGGCCACCACCACAAAATGGCGCATTGTAATATGTTATGTCGGTGGTTTCCTTAATTTTTTATTTAACTTTTTACCGTGTATTGAACATTAAAGGAAGCAATTTCAAGTTGAAGAGATGAAGATTATCATGCTTCAAATAAGCTCCGCGGTACTACAATCCAATAACATCAAAGTTTTAAAACATCGCCAAGTTACAAAATGATCATTAAAACTTCAACTTTGAAAATTGTCAATTAGGGGAATTTCTCAACAAACAGACTAAAGAGCCGTAGAAATAAGTTTGGCCGCGGAGTTAATTAGAAGACGATTCGTTAATTTCATATTTTAGACATTATTTTATATTCGTTATCATTATCAGCAGCACTCCATTAAATATTCTGTTGGAATTTTTATTTAAGATTATCGTCTATCGACTTATTCGTGTATAGAATTTGACTTCCATTATTTTGTCCTAATATTAGGCAATGTAAACTTAGAACATAAAGTATATTTTTGAAATACTTTCAATATAAATAATTATTTTAAACATATCTTTTATGTTCCTTTTGGTCGATGGGCTTAATGTCAATAAGATCTCACCAGATGCAGGAAACAAAAATTTTTTTTCTCATGAAGCTCGAAACCCAATTTCTCACGGACCTTAATTAATTTGGCGCCATTTTCCTGCAAATGTTATTAGAAGATTGTCTAATTAATAAGTCGAAAAAAAGCGTAATGTAATCTATACTAATATTATAAAGAGGAAAGATTGGTACCTATTTTTGTATGTTTGTATTGAATAGGCTCAAAAAGTACTGGACCGATTTCAAAAATTCTTTCACCATTCGGAAGCTACATTATCCACGAGTAACATAGGCTAAATTTTATTCTGATAAAAATAGGGTTCCGTAAGATATTTTGGTTTTACGGACACAAGGTGTAAAAAATGTTATTTCGCGTACTAAGATCCCGTTGTAAATCTTAGTTAACGCAGGCGAAGCTGCGGGCAACAGCTAGTATTATATAATACTAAATAAAAATTATCAATATAAATTATAAACATATTTAATGTTTATATAATACATTCTATATACATACATATACAGGTCATTTTTCATCATCATCGTCAGCAGTATGCCCATCCAGTATTCTTTACGTCATTATCATCATCATCAGTCTTCATCAACTGCTGAAAATTAGCCACCTTCAATGAACAACCGACCGATCTCTTGCCACTCGCATCAAACACGGATCGACCAACACTTCGTCTGCGACCTCTACTCTTTAACCTTATTGGCCCTTCAGCCATCCGTTCTCCTGAGAGTGTGACCAGCTACTGCCAATTCAACGAGCTTCTTTTTGGCATTATATCTGTAAGTTCAGTTTTATACAAATAAAAATCAGTATAAAAATTGAAATAAGAAATAGTTGTTTTAGCTAGTTATCCGCTTAGCCGAGTTATCTGTTTGTTTGTGAAGGCAACTGTTATAGTGCTAACGAGTATAAACGTTTTCAAACTGAGATACAAGTGATTCGAGATAAGTTCCTCCAGAGTTGTCTGAAGCTGAGCGGCGCCGCACGTTCACTTCGTAATACTTTTTATTCGATGCACTTCTATTTTAGTAATGGAAATACTACTGCTAATAATGGCGGTAAAATATCCTTTAGAGATTCTAAACATCAATTATAAAAAAAAATCCTCAAACTTATCCTCTCTCAAAATAAGTCGTACTACATCCTAAAGTGAAAGTGAAAATTTAAAAATATTTCGTTAATCAGACAGTAATATACAATTCTGCCATATTGCTGTGAAAGAACAACGATTAACATACATCGAAACTAATAAACTTTCGCGTTAATTGTATTAGACTAGCTGTTACCCGCGGCTTCGCTCGCGTTAAATTCAGAGTAGCGTACCGTACGTACGTATAGTAAACACAGACAGATTTTTTTTAATTACCCTGCGAACTTTCATCACCTATGTCATGCCCACATAGGTAAAAATCTTAAAAACGGTGGAACAATTATTAATGGTTATTTAATTCTTATCAAGTGCCTAAATGCAGAATTTCATGGCGTCATCTTCTATGTATAATGACGAACTTCCATACAAACTTTCATCCCCTATTTAAACCTTTTATGTCCTTTCCCAAGCTCTAATATATCTCTGTTCCAAGTTTCATCAAAATCGGTTCAGTGGTTTAGGCGTGAAAGCGCATTTATAATATTAGTAAGGATAGGTAAAAATATTCTTACATTTTTAGTTCATGAAAACCTTCGCAAAGCGGTATATAAGTCTACTCAACACCAATAAATAAAAGAAGCTTATAAAAAGATACTTTAACGATTCTTCCCATTGTTTCTTGGCAGCGTCATTTTATTAAGTCCGTCTGTTTTCTTCGTGAAAATTTTAATTAAAGTCGAATAAAAAATAGAGTGTTCATTAGCGTCGTAGCCACTGACAAAGGGCGGTATAAAAGGCTCTGAACAATCGAAGCCATAGGGAAATTACTGATACGGGGGAAATCAGAAACAGCTATTTGTTTTTTAAAGGTAAAAGGAAAAAGTAAAGGAAACATACCGAGTGAAAATTCTCCAATCAATTAGCAACTTTAGTCATTTCGTTTCATGCGTTTGCAATAAAGGGATTGTTGGCTGTGCATTGTGCAGTTTTGTAACTTTACAGACAATAGAAATGTTGCTAATAACAAAAACTACTACCATATAAATATGTGTATGTTTTTTAAAATAATATTATGTATATTCCTAGAATCAACGTGGAACACCTTTCTCCTTACGGTTCCGTAAGGAAGACCGTGTCGCCTTACGATTCCTAGCGACGATGGTAGTAGATGTTTGCCTGGTCTTTTGAGTTCATGTTCGGGTTGTCTCACACAAACATGAGACTCGAGAGAGAGAGAGAGAGAGAGAGACTAACTTTGGCATTTTTTTTTAACTTTGGCAGAACGAAGTCTGTCGGGGCAGCTAGTTCCATATAAAAGTATGTATGGTACTTACATTAAGAAAAGAAATTAAATGTCTGTCTGTCTCTTTATTTTTTAATTCCGGTCAATCTTAGATACGGCTGGATTGATTTTGACGGGATTTCCGTTGGTTCCGGTGGTTGGTGAAACTTATATACGTAATAACTTAGGCTATTTAAATTAAATCCCGATACGGTTGTAAATCAATTTTAGCACGGGCAAAGCTGCGGGCTACAGCTAATCCCTATCATTACTAATATTATGCGGAAGTAACTTTGTCTGTCTGTCTGTCTGTCTGTCTGTCTGTTACGCTTTCACGCCTAAACCACTGTACTGATTTTTATATTTAGTACACATATAAACCAGTGCTTGGGAAAGGGCATGGGCTACCTTTCATCGCGAAAAAAGGCTTGGAGGGGTTTGTTTGAACGCGCTAATCTCAGGAACTAGTGGTCGGATTTGAATGGTTCTTTCAGTGTTAGCATATTTATCGGGAAAGGCTATAGGTAAGGCGTTATACCATCCCGCTGAGTCGACGTTATAAATCATAGTTAACGCAGGCGAAGCGGCGGGCTTCAGCTAATATGAAATAAATGTTGTATCGGCTTACCTTGATCGAAAATGTCGAAATTAGGTCCCGTTTGGAATGTATCGTAAAACGTAATATTGTTGTGCGTAATATATTTGGTGGAATATCTCTCTGGTGTTCCAATAACATTAAGTAAAGGGTATCATTTATTACAGCGCATAAACGGCGTGACGATTTGTCTCCATTTTATTAGCCTTTTTATGCTGCGATGTTGAACATTTTTTGCGTTTTGTGGCAGAATCATGAGTCTTTATTGATCACTGTTCTATTCATGCTTCGGAAAAACACTAGTCATCAAACTGAAATGTACTACGTATTTACTTTTGTCGATGGTTTTCTTATAAATTGTCTAAATAGTTCTCGGTTGACCTTACTAGCGGATAATTTGACAAGAGTAAGTGAGTAAGTAAACTAAAAAAGTAAAATATGAACCCTTATCTGTTCCACTGCTGAGCACGGGTCTCTTCCTCAAAATCAGGCGAGGATATCAAAATAGGCATTTTTTACCGATGCCCTGGCCCAATGCGTGTTGGTGAACTTTACATACCTTCAAAGATTTTCAATCTCATCAGGCATGCAGGTTTCCTCACGATGTTTTCCTTCACCGGTGAGCGAGCGATGGTCTAGTGTTTAGGGTGCTCTTAAGAAGTTTAGAAATAAAACCCATTTTAAGGTACAGGGGGGTCAGGATCGAACTCGGAACCTCTCGCATAAGAGGCCGAGTCCGCCCACCACTGGTCCATATTAAAGAGTCGGCGAGTAGTACCACTGAATGATGCCTGATGATGCTAATTAACCGGTGTCCATACAAACTTTTAAGTCTCGCAAAGCTTAAATGACATAAACCGGTAATAAGTTTTTATTATAATTACGGCGAAGATCTTAATTTTTATATTTACGATGCTCCTGTGAGCTAAATATTATGGGGCACATTATTCATGAGGTACGACGAGTCCAGGCGAGTCCTGAGGGACGCGCAGTTAATTTTGAATGTTCAATTGTTATACATAAAATTTATATAATGTTATAAATAAATATTACATATATTTAGTATAATCGGATTTATTTAATTTTTCAATGGAAAATGAAGTAAGTATGTTTTATTGGACGTTTAAATATGCGTAGAGCGCCGAACATTTGGGCGTTTATTGAAATAATAAATATATTATGTATACGCTTATAATATTACAAACATGAATATAATGTGTGAATACATATTTATGTATATTGTATAGCCTGTTTGAAAGTGTTATATAAACGTTGGTTATACAGCTATGCTATCTTTTAACACATAAAAGTCCATACAGAAATCAGTTTCGAAAATTTTCGCAATACGGCGAGCGCTTTTATTTTTCTGGTCGGTTTTTCTACGTAAAAAACTACAACACAAAAAGTACTTTATCAAATTGTAATAAAATTATGATATTACTCTAATAAGCTGCAAATAAATACTCTCTACTTACGGCGGCTTTCAATATCCTATCTATCTTAAGATTTTCTTATCGATCTTAAAATTTTGACAGATTTTGTAAGAAAATATGTCAAAATCTCAAGATCGATAAGAACATTTTAAGATAGATAGGATATTGAAAGCCGTCGTTAATGAAGAGTACCAAAATTCAGTTACGTACCTAACTTTTAAAAAAGTGACATCGTTAATAAAGTTTTATCTCCCATTTTTGAGTATACAGATGAAATATCAACTTATAATATGAAACATGGAAAGAAATAAGCGGGAGTGTACATTACGGGACACTTCCAAACAATTAGACGGGCCTCGTTAGGCTGATGTCTCGAACCCTCCCCCTCCCGTATGCACTTTATGAGTCCGTAAAGAGTGGATAATAATATAATTACTGACAAACGTTTTTGATCTTGTCTTTGTTTTCTTGAAATATATGGTATGGAAATGAGTTTTTTTTATAGTCCTTTGTCAGCAAGCTTTGATGATATTAATGTACATTCTTTAAATGGTTTATGTTTTGGGGTGTGTCATGTGTGCCTTATTGTTTTTTAGCAGCAAGCTTTGATGGTAATATCAAAATGAATTTATCGAGCCTGTACTTAAGCTCTTTAATACGTGAAAGCTTTGACTGTATTATGCAAAAAAATATCAACAAAAATGTTTCATTAATAACATAATTTTTAATAGACCGTACGTATTTTATATGCAAAAATATCACAGGCGTAAATATGCTGACTATAGCAATAATAAACAATAATATACGTTTATATAGATATACGTTTTTAGTACCACAGCTAACAACTAGATGGCGATAAGTACCGTTTACTTCTATTTTGATGCGAGTGTCGAGTGTATATCCGGCTATACAATAGTAGCCTTTGCGTATTATCTATCAATATAAAATAAAATTAATAATAACAAAATATATTTAAAAAAAACCTTTTCATAAAATTACGTTACCCATAGTATTAACTTTATTTAAAAAAAACAATAATTATAAGCGATTTATTCTTCACAATCGTAACCATTTTATAACGTTTATATGTAACTTTTTATATCAATATTTCTTTGTGAAAAATACCAATAAGGCTTCGTTCTAAGTGTAGGAAAGCTTTGCAATATGAAAACGAATAACTTACGAGACGATTCTAACCTGTTGGCTTTGCTGAAAGGGAAATATTTTACGTTGGAATATTTTCATGACGTGATATTCTATTCAAGTAGTAGTATTAGGTTCTATCTTTATCACACGGGTTCACTTGAGTTCATTTCGATGTGTCCTTTGTCAATAAATATGAAAAATATGATATATTAAGATACATTTTTATAGTGACACTAGTCTAGCATAGGCCGACTAGGATCTTAGACACTAGTTTTATCTGTAGTAGAAACACTGATGCGAACTAGTTCATTGACTAGAATAAAACAGAATTGACTTACTTATTACTTATATTACCCATATTTACAATATAGAAAAGGTGTTTCAAAATTTCAGTACAAAAACGACCCACTGGGCATATATATGGGTTAAAATCAATATTTAAACTACATTTTTATTTGTGTCTAACTATTGTCGCTAATGTCTCAGCTTATGTATGATAAAAAAGAGAGGCCTACATTCCGGGTCTACATTATTCGAGTTGAATATTTATGGTATATAAGGAATAAATCTTGCCCCCAAAACTGTTGCTAATTGTGTAAAGTGTTCTTGAGTATCAAAAAATATATTAAAACTTTAACTATAAACGTGTAATCATTTTAATTAAAATACCTAACATTTATTTTCATAACCATGTTCTATTTTTAAAATACGTTATTGTCATGACGATCGAATCGTTGTCACTCACATTTTCGTTGTGTAAGAAAGAGACGGATAATGTTGGTAATAATATGTTCTGAAACATTTTTGTCTCGTGTGTGTAGGGTTTCCAGGCGTCCGGATAAAGCCGGACATAGTTAGACTTTTTGATTTCGTGTCCGGCCAAAATAAACGGTGTCCGGCTTTTGTTAAACTTTTAACATTTTGCAAACGAACGATGCTAAATTAGTCTTACGCTAAGACTGTCTTGATGTTCGATTCTATCTATTAGTTCACTAGAATTTAACAAAATGTATGATATTCATTGAAAAAATCTTGATTTTACATACAATTTTTTTGTCGTACCTATAAATACTAAGGCAGAATCCTCAATAAGGTTGGGTGTCCGGTCTTTCTACCCAAAAGTCCGGCCAAGTTAGTCAGCTTGGCCGTACCAGACCAGCCGGTCTGTCCGGCGTTTAGGCAACCCTACGTGTGTGTAATGTTGTCATTTTGGTTTCCAAGCAACTGTTTGTTTACGGAAATAGGGTCGGCCATCGACCTAAATTGGAGTGAAGTTTTTCGATTGTGGAATGCCTAATGATAATAACGATAACAATTGTGGCTTTTAACTAGACACAAATTATTAACGGATTGAATATAAGTAATAATATTATATTTGTTTGGGTTCTTACCGCGTTTTTCAGCTATATTGATGTGCCGATATATCGCCAATGTTTTAATCACCATGATCACGGAGAGAAATCAATATAAGACAGACAAGCTGTTGCCCGCAGCTTCGCCCGAGCTAGAAAAATATTCCTTTTTTTAATGTATCTTATGTTACTTCTAGCACCTCTGAGGATTTGTGTACAAAGTTTCATGATGATCGGTTGAGTAGTTTTCGTGTGAAAGCGTAACTAACTCCTAATAAAAGTAAAAATGCATAACTTGGAACATAATGTTCTAAAAAGTGAAATTTCAAAGTACTAAAAAATTCTAAAATGACGTTGAAATTCTGAAATAATGTCGAATTAGCATGTCGGTGACGCGTACCTATAAGAATTCCCTCTACCGAAAAATGCGGCTAAAGAAATTTTCAATTCAAAAATATGGCATTGGCAAATATATACGTAGCCAATCTTATCCGACTATTAAACAAACGTCGCCCTCAAAACACGCATCAATTCGAAATCCTTATTAATACAGGTGTGATCATTGTGAACAGGAATTTACATGAGCCGAGATATTATGGTAATTTGTCCTGTGGGGTGCGCTAATAAAAGTACAGTCAGCATAACACGCGGGGCGTTGATGGGCCTCGTTTCGGGCGGAGGTTTTTATTTGAGAAACTTTTTACCGCCCTCCGCCGCTACAACCCTGTCTGCGAACTAAGCAAATAACTAACTTGGAGACACACTGTTCACTGATACTAGGAGTTATACTAGCTTTCGTAGGTTTTATGTTGGTTGGACTAAAGATGGACAGACATTCAAATGGAATTACGGTAAATCAATTGTTTTCTTATATTAAAAAAACTTTATAAAAACGTGTAATCTATTATTGAATTTTTACGCGGTGTTACTATTTTTTTAAATAATGGACTTCTATTGGTCAGTCAGGGTGTTTTAATTAGTCAATACGATGCGCGTTTTTATCCTTTATCCAAGGCAATTACAACTCTCAAAAAAGTTAAAAAAAAAATGACTTACGCACTGTTAGAACTTTACCGACGTTATACAACTAACATATAATAACAAACATAATTAAACTGCATTGATTGTAGGCATTCTGTTGGCCATTTATCATTCTAATAGCTTTCCAATCTTCAGGGCCGTGTGTTGAGATCAAACAACACGAGCTGCGACTGCGGTGAACGAGATTTATCTCATTTCCAGTACAATGTTTCCAATATGTGTCTGAAGGGTGATTGAAAATGGAACGTTTGAATCTATCAATCGATTAATAATTATTAACATCTACCATACATACATACAAATTTGTTACCGGCCGGTCGAGTCGTTAGGGGCGCGGGTTCGAATCCCGCCGAGTGCAGATAATTTGTATGATGAATGTGGATGATGCACCCAATTTTATTAAAGATATGAATAAGAGAGTTATGAAAGGAATGGCAGAGAAGTGAAAGAACACACTGTGCTGACTTCTAATAAGGAGGGAGACAAAGAGCAAGAAGGCTTCACCAATTTCTACCCGACTGTGGTAAAGTAGTAATGAAGGGTTGTGATTTCAGCTACACAGTAGCGACTTCCAATATTTTTTCATAGTGTTTAATTTTTTTCATTGTTAATTTATTTCTTAATATGACTTTTATTATTTGCAGTTACTAAGTACGCTGTCATCGGACTTGGAGGAGATGCTCGACGAAATATATGCGGAAAGAAATATTACCAGGTGAGTCAATATAATATGGCATGTGACTTTTTTATTATTTATTTATATTTAAATAATTATTTAACTCTAAAAATATTTTTCATTTCGTATCTTATTTTTGAATAAGTAACCCGCATAATGATTTTATTAATAATTCTTAAGATATAGGTAGTATAATCAAATTTAAAGGGAAATAATTTTCAGAACGTAATAAAAAGCAACTTGCACGATTTTGTCGTTACGGTGCTGTGTTATTTTGAGTAATTACTCTTTATGATAAGTAAGTAAGCTAGCTAAGCTAAGTTGTAAGCTTCTGGTAATATTTTCCCTTCCACTTGGCGAGGGAGGGGGTGGGATAATAGTAAGTAAATCAGATTATTGGTGTGCACTTGGCGAGCTCGGCGCCGCTAATCAAATTATACGCCGTCCCGACTTAACTCTTGACTTTAAACGTCTTTATGTTGAGATGTTTATTTAGCATACTTTAAGTGCATATTTTATCAAGTTATATTGTTAGGGATGTTAAAGATTATGAGTAATCGCAAAATAAAGGTTGTCTTTCCTTTCTTTTAGTGCGGGAGGTAAAGTAAAGGTAAAGTTTTTTAACTAAGTCTGTATAATTATAACAAAGTCGGTTAATAATTTCAAGTTTTGAACGATACCCGTAACTATACTAGCCTTGTAAGGGCATTTTTACTGATAGTTCCTATGTTGTAGTCGAAATTCTTTTAAATATATATAGCGAATATTTTCTAGACATCATCTGCTTAGTTAAGTTCAAGTTAAAGAGTAAAACGAGAACTCTACTACTAAGGCTCCGCTGTCCATCCGTTTGTCTGGTTCATGTATCTCATAAATCGTAATACTTAAACAGAAGTTGAAATTTACACACACAAATATACTTTACATACTAGAACAAAACAGAAGTGATTTTTTTTGTGAAGTGTCTAATGTCGTGCACATAAAATGGTACGGAACCCTTTGTAAGTCGAATCTGACTCGCTCTTGGCCGGTTTTCGCTCTTTTATTTTCAAGTGGATTTGAATACGATACTTTATATTCAAATTTTCATCGTGTTTGTCAAACAGGGCGTTAAAAAAGGGCGCCGTTCACGGCCAGACGGGGATTATAAAGGAACCACATGTTACTGAAATTCAATTATTACCTATGCTTTCAATTCGGACTTCAAAGGGCGCTAGTATTTGTTCCGGGGAAATTGTATTTCTTTTATAGACTATAGTTAGGTTTGTATTGATTTTCATGGCTGTATGAATTTGTTGATTTATTTCAGCTCTTTGTGATTTGATTATATTAAATTGATTTTAGTGTTTTTGTTTGCGTTTAAGTTTTTTTGTTAGAGATAGGTCAACTGTCAGAAAGTAAGAAATCAAAGAGGTTATTTTTTATAGCATAGGGGGAGGGAGCAAACGAACAGTCGAAGCCTTTTGGTGGCTATCGATGCCCATAAACATCCACATAACCAGAGGTTATGCAGATGCGTTACCTTCCTTTTTCCTGTCCTCCCAATGGGCCACCGGAAACTCACAAGTCACAAACCACAGGAACGCGACTGTAGAACTATCACTACGCCGGCATTATGTGAGCGAGAGAGGAGATGCCGGCAATTCGCACTACCTCTTTTTAAAGGAGATGAATATGTTCTGTTGAATATTATCAGTTGATTAAAACTGATAATATTCCACAAGACTTATTTCACTGTTGGACTAAAATATCATCAGCGTGGCTGTTGATGATAAGACTTCCGATGCCTCAAAATCAAAATTACTTTTTATTCAAAATATTAAACCAGAGTATCTTTTTGAACATCCATTGAAACTACTACCAGTTTCAAGGCAAGCCATGATGACCCTCGCCACACATATCCCTTACATTCAACTTCCTCTGCTGTCAGTTTTTTACTTGGATAGGTAAGTGATCAGGTGATTGTGGTCACGGCACGAGGTTGTGGTCAACCTCGAACATAGTTAATATAAGCACAAGCAACTCATTAATGCTTTGTCCAGGTTGTCCTATCCTCATACGTGAGATGGTAAGAAGGTAAGGTAGGTAATAAAATTGAATCCATGGCCTCCTTACAAGAAATTATCTCTCAGTTCCCAGTCAGCGTCGATGTCAGTGCTCCTCCTATGGTGATTGATTCTAAGGCTGCAAAATCTTCTCGATCAAATCGTCGACGACAGTGATAGTGATCATGGATTGTGAATCAGTCTTTTTAACTTGCACGTATTACTTACGTACTACGTCACTGTTGTTATGAATACTTTCGAATTTATGTAGGTATTTCAATTACGAATGATGCAGGTATTAATTATTTATTTACTTTATTACTTTAGCCGGTGTTTCAAAATTGTATTGTAGATTTATTAAATGTCATTTAAAACTTATTACTTATCAACAAAAATGTCAAATGTCTGAGAAAGTGACAGTTTAACTTTTTTTTCTTGTATGTGTCATTTGACAGTCTTTGCCACTTAAAATTATTGTTGCCATTATATAAATTTATCCGTGTCAGTTTTAATCAATTATTATTATTTAAGTTTTATTATAATCCTGGCCAAAATGAATTATGTTTTATGTTTAGTTTCTTTTCTGATGTTTTGTTTAATTTCTAAGTATTCTTTAATGTTGAGATAATGGCCAGAAAACAGTTAGGTAAAGTAGCTATTTTGTATTATTACGTCTCACTTTTTTGAGTAGTGAGTGGGTTTCACTTAATTATAAGTGTATTTTTATAGTATTGTTCCTTGTTAATTGTTTGGATATATTTATATTTATTATTTTATTTTATTGGGAGGTCACCAAATGGCCAACACAAAAATGAAATTGACTTCATTCTCTCTAACAGGCCAAATTTATTCCTAAACGTAGAGGTACTAAATGTTAACTTTTCCTCCGACCATAGGCCAGTAAGGGCAACAATATCAATAAATACAACAAAAAAAAATCGATCCAATTTTAAAAGCTACAAAAACTGCACTTTTAGAAACGAACAAGAAATAACAAAATACAATGAAATTATAAAATCTTACTTACCAGACCTACTGGAATGGAAAGAAACTACATCAGTACAATGCTACTACGACAAACTAGTAAAGACTATTACACGAAGTCTCCAGAGTGCTGCAACACACAAAAATACAAACAAAACCCATAAAATATTATCAGAGCGCACACTAGAACTTCTACAGAGAAGACGGCATCTACAAAAAACTAAAAATAAAACTCGGTCTATGAAACAAGAATTATCAGCTCTCTACAAGCTGGTAAGCAAGTATATAAAATATGATTACGCCAGATACAGGTACAACATAATTGAAAAACATCTAAACCAAGCAGGAAGCTCAAAGAAGGCCTATAAGGCACTCCAAACAAACATAACATGGATAGATGGACTACATAGATCTGGAAAAACGCTTAACAATCGCCAGGATATCATAAACATAGCAACAGAATTCTACAAAACCCTGTATAGCGCCAAAACACAGTCTAGCCCAAGGCGTCCTACAAGAAAATACGAAGAGGACAACATAACTCCCATCACCGCGGAAGAAGTTGCATTCGCATTGAAAAGGTTAAAACCAGATAAAAGTCCCGGTGCAGATAACATACCAAACGAAGCCTTAAAATCAGCAAGTGTACTGCTATCTCAGCCCCTAGCCCTACTATTTAACAAAATATTGGATACTGCCGTGACGCCGACACAATGGTCAGAATCCAACATTATTCTAATTTATAAAAAAGGAGACCCCAACGATATTGCTAATTATCGACCAATAAGCTTATTGGCATGTATATATAAACTCTTTTCTTCCATTTTAAATGACAGAATAAGTACCACTCTTGACGCGAAACAACCAATTGAACAAGCTGGGTTTAGAAAAGGATTCTCGACGGTTGACCATATTCACACCTTGGAACAAATTATCGAAAAATACCAAGAAAAGAATCGAGCCCTTTTTATAGCTTTCATCGACTACAAAAAAGCTTTTGACACTGTATCACACTCAAGCATATGGGAAACACTGGAAGACCAAAACGTAGAAAATAAATACATACAGATAATTAAAAATATATACGATGGGAACACCGGTAGAGTTAAGCTGGAAAAAATAGGACCGAGTTTCCCAATTGAAAGGGGTGTTAAACAGGGCGACCCACTGTCCCCAAAAATATTTGTCGCTATACTTGAAGCTATAATAGGAAAACTAAATTGGAACAACTATGGTATAAACATCGACGGAGATTACCTGAGCCACTTACGCTTTGCAGATGACCTGGTACTTTTAACAGAATCCGCACCCCAACTACAAAAAATGATAGAGACTTTAAACGAGAGGAGTAAATCTGTAGGTCTAGAAATGAACCTATCCAAAACGATGCTTATGACAAACAGCAAGCAAGCGAAAATATCGGTGGACAACAAAACACTCAAATACACCGAACAATACACATACCTAGGCAAGCAAATCAGTTTCAACAAGAACAACAATGAACTAGAAGTAGATCGCAGAACACAGCTTGCATGGAATAAATATTGGAGCCTAAAGGATATATTTAAAAGTAATATGCCCCTATATTTAAAAACCAAAGCCCTAAAGTCATCACTCCTACCATGTTTAACTTATGCTTGCCAAACATGGAAATTCACAACAAAAATAAAAAACAAAATAACTACTTGCCAACGAGGTATGGAGCGCAGTATGCTCAATATAAAGAAAATTGAAAAAATCAGACATTCAGATATAAGAAATTGGACAAAAGCCACAGACGCTCTACATTACGCAAAAAAACTAAAATGGAAATGGGCGGGGCATATAGCTCGACTACATGATAAAAGATGGACGACAAGGGTGACGTCATGGTACGGACCCAATGGAAAACGTTTAAGAGGAAGACCCCTTACGAGATGGGACGACGAAATAGCTAGAGTTGCCGGCCCACATTGGATGAGAGTAGCCCAAGACAGGGAAAAATGGTTTTCTTTGGAGGAGGCCTTCACCTGCGGAGAGGTTCTTGCCAATAATCAAAAATATTAAAGATTAAAGATACAAACACAATAAAAAAAATATAGTAAAAAAAAAAAAAAATATAACTTACAAAGCAACTAACATCACTTCTGGAAATTATTTTACTAACGCACTAACTTAGAATAAAATATCTGTTTTTTAAGATTTTTGCAAGAAATAAATAAGGCTTTATTATTATTATTATTATTTTATTATATCATAATTTAAATTATTTATTATAGATCATAATATTTAGTTCTACAACTTTTATATATTTTTGTATGGATAGTAACATCCTAAACGATTTTGATGACAGTTTTTTCTCCTGCTCGTCATCCAGCAGTTTCAGAAGTGCAAATAGTTCTTCTTCATCCTCCCCACTTACTTTGAGTGAACAACTCTCGTCGGTTTTCTTACCTCATCGCTCTAATTTAAATGTTGTGCATATTAACGCCCAAAGTGTTCCCAGTCACTTCTCCGACATCTTGACATCTTTCAGTAGCGTTAATATTGATGCAATCTTAATTTCAGAATCGTTCTTAAAACCGTCTCTTTTATCTACGCAGTATGCAATTCCAGGATTTGTATTAATACGCAATGATAGGACTGGCAAGGGGGGCGGTGGGGTAGCGATATACCTTCGCTCCGATATTCAGTTTAAGGTCATCGACAAATCTCCATCTCATTATTCCAAATCAGCTGAATATCTTGCTTTAGAATTATGTTTTAATCATAATAAATTGCTAATGATCGTTTTCTACAGTCCGAATTTAAACATTGACTACTTTGACAGCTTAGACAATTTTCTTAACAAACACTGTACCACCTATCAACATGTCATCCTAATGGGTGACTTTAACACCTGTTTGGTTAAAAATAATCTTCGCTCCCATAAGCTTCAATCTATATTATCTTCTTTTAATCTTCAAATTCTATCAACGTCTACTACTCATCATTTTCCAAATTGTACGCCTTCTCTTTTAGACCTAATGATTGTATCTTCTCCTAATAATGTTGCTACGTTTGGCCAACTTGTCACATCCTTTTCCTATCACGATCTAATTTTTCTTTCTTATCGCATTCGGCCCCCCAAACGTAAATATCAAACTATGTCAGTACGTAGTTATAACAAAATTAATCTTGAATCATTGGAGAATGATGCTAAAAATATAGATTGGTCTGACGTATTGGATGGTATCGACATAGATGAAAAAGTCGAAAACTTTAATAGGAAGATTTTAGATCTATATGATTACCACGCCCCTTTAAAGGAAATCAAAATAAAACATAATCCTGCTCCGTGGATATCAGATAACATTAAAGAGTGTATGGCAATAAGGAATCGGGCAAAAAGAAAACACAAACGGTTTCCTACAGAAAGGAATCTAAATAATTTCAAACTATTACGTAATCGCTGTAATCACTTATGTCGAGATGCCAAACGTCAATACTTTTATTCCTCTCTTCACGGTCGCAAAACGGCAGATGTTTGGAAATTTCTGAAATCTATAGGTATTGGTAAGTCTCCGATTTTGTCACCTAACGATTTTGATCTTGACGCCCTCAATAATTACTTTTCTCAGCCTCCTGCGAGTTTGTGTCCTACTACCAAAACTAAAACTTTAACATACCTATCGGATTTGCCAACAGCTAATTCCGCATTTTCCTTTACTCCTATCACTGACACAGACGTTAAGGAAGCAATTCTCTCTATTTCATCACAAGCTGTTGGTTTTGACAAATTATGTTTGAGAATGATTAAATTGATTCTTCCGTTCTTACTTCCAATTCTTAACCATATTTTCAACTACTCATTATCATCAAGCAGCTTTCCTAAAGCCTGGAAAATGGCAAACGTTATTCCTTTACCTAAAGTCACTAATCCCTCATCCTTAGCTAGTTTTCGTCCGATATCTATACTGCCTATACTATCTAAAGTCTTTGAACATATTATTCATAAACAATTCTCCTCTTTCTTATTCACCAATGACATTCTCAGTTCTTTTCAATCTGGTTTTCGCCCTTGCCATAGTACTACTTCTGCTCTTGTTAACGTAACTGATGACATTCGCTTGGCCATGGAGAATAAATCTCTTACAATTCTTATCCTTCTCGACTTTAGTAATGCATTTAATTCGATTGACTTTGATATTCTTCTCGGAGTACTTAAATCTTTTAATGTCTCCACTCCTGCCTTAGCCTGGTTTAATGCCTACCTTCGAGACCGCTCACAGTGTGTTCAGGTCAATACGTCCAATTCCAACTGGTGCAACCTTAGTTCAGGAGTCCCTCAAGGTGGTGTACTTTCCCCTCTTCTTTTTTCAGTCTTCATTAATTCTATAACTAACGTAGTTTCATCTAAATATCATCTTTATGCTGACGATCTACAAATTTACCGACAATTTATGCTAAAAGATGCAGTATCAGCTGTCTCCTACATTAATGAAGATTTATGCCGTATTGTTGAATGGGCAAAATCTTTTGGCATAACAGTCAATCCATCAAAGTCAAAAGCGTTAATTATAGGCAGCACACGTATTCGTAGTCGACTTGATATCTCTATTCTACCACCTATAACCTTAGACGGTGCCCAAATTTTTATTAGTGATACAGCCAAAAACTTAGGTGTTATAATGGATTCGAATCTTTCCTGGATTAATTACGTTGCTGACATTAGCAGAAAGGTTCACTTCTCTTTCCACTCTCTCAAAACACTCCAAAATGTCCTTCCTTTTTCAACTAAAGTTTCTCTTGCCTTGTCTCTAATACAACCTATTATTGACTACGCTGATATTTGCTGTTTGGATGCCACTGAGGAAATACTCAACAAACTTGAGCGACTTCAAAATTTGTGTTTGCGATACATCTTTGGCCTAAAGAAATATGATCATGTCACTCATTTTCGTAAGCAATTACAGTGGCTACCTATCCGCCACCGTAGAAATTTCCGTATCTTATGTTTTCTCTTTAATATCCTCTTTAATCCTTCTTCCCCTTCTTATCTTCGAGACCGCTTCTCCTTTACTCATTTTAACGATTCCTCCTGTAGACCTCAAAAGCGTACGCTTCTTCAGATACCAGCCCATCAAACCGACTTCTATTCGTACTCCTTTTCTGTTCATTCTGCTAGACTGTGGAATTCCCTACCTTATGAAATTCGGGATTGCAGGACGTTGTCGCTTTTTAAGAAAAAATTAAAAGAATATTATTTAAGTCAAATTTAATGTAGAGCTGAACTGAATTATATCAATATCTATAATAATTATTTTACTAATTGAGTGTATCTCATTATTATTCTTTTATTCTTGTAGGTATGTATTTGAATTTATATAAATAGGTATATATATAAATATATGTGTATATATGTATGTGTATGTATGTATGTACATGTGTGTATGTGATAAGTATGTTTATTTAATACCTGTGTATTTATTTTTATTTCTATTGTATTTAGAGTATTTATTAGGTTGCTATGTGCACACTGATTTTGTATTGTTTATTAAATTCTCCTGTAGTAGGACTACTGGAAGAAATTCCATTTATGGAATAAGTAGTACCTTTGTACCAGTGGTTGTCATCACTATTTCACTGTATATGTTTCTTAGTGTACATAAATTATTAAATAAATAAATAAATAAATAAAAGGCAACGACGTAAAGTGACGGTTTGTGAGTTTCCGGTGGCCCATTGGGGAGATAGGGAAAAGATATACATATATATAGATAGATAGAACAAAGATGGCGGTACCGATGCAGATTAGGTTGCACAGCGCCCCAACATAGCCCAGTGAGCCCAACACCTTGGGCGAAGCGAATTGAGCTTATTTGTACCCCTCTTATATGAAAAGGGGGCAAAAGGGCCATCATTTTACTGTCCCGACATTAGGTTAGTTTATCTGTGGTACGGGAGAACCCCTCTGTGTAGGTGGCATCGGTACCCTAAGGAACTGAATAGCCGTTGAGGTTGAGGAGTTGAGGAGCCCTGTTGCTAGCTGATCCGGGGCACCTTACCAAAGGCGGCATTAGTGGCACTCGCCAGGTTTTAGTGTGTAGAGCTGCGTCCACTTACCAGCTTTTGGACGCAGCGAGTCCCACATACCCGCCTGGGGAGACCCACTCCCCCGCGGTTTGCTTGATGCCTCAGCGCATTTCCCGGCGTAAAAGGAAAAAGAAATCCACCGATAAAGCTGTAAAATACTACTAAATAAATCTACACTCATAATAGAAGAGAGTATAATTTTGTTCCCTAATGACATTAAATTGAACTCCGAACACGACAAACGAGCGACGAGCCTTTCTCCATTGTTTTTGTTTAGTCATATGAACAAAACGCTGATTCCGTCAATGATCATAAATCAATTGATGATGGCGTCACAAATCATCCGAGCTCCATTTGTTGATGATGGAAATTGTATATTTTCATCAATGTAAATTCATATTTATCATCCGATCCTGTCGTCGTGTTGGCAGTCCCATTAAAAGCTAGCGAAATTGTTTTTTAATAATGAAACAACTTTTACAGATTTAATCGTGGTTTAGTTTTTTACACGCGCGACGTTTCGGATACTTTTAAGCAACCACGGGAGTTCTCCCGCGATCAAATCTTCACTATAATGAGTCCAATTCGAGTAAAAAAAAAAGAAATGTGGTGTCGTGGGACACCAGGTAGGAAAGAAGTTCCTTCGGCTATAAAGAAAGGTATTATACACTACTCGCTTGTGTATGCGACTGTCGCGCCTGCGCACGTCTCATTTAACGCTTTTTAGCCGACTTCAAAAAAGGAAGGAGATTATCAATTCGTCTGTATGTTTTTTTTTATGTTTGTTACTCGATTACTCCGCTGTTTGGGAATGGATTTTGGCGATTCTTGTTTTGTTAGTAAGCTTATGTTTCCGAATTGGTCCCATATTAATTTGATCGACATCTGATCAGCGGTTTTTAAGTTATATTCAATAATGCTTATTGGTTGGTTTTGTATACCCAGACGATTTTCTCATTTTATTACTTGTCTATATAATATGAATAATATGAACAAAAACCACTGAATAGGATACTTTGGAAAGTATCGAAGTATTGTGAGGTCATCATCATCAACTTTCATCCGTCCACGGCTGAACATAGGTTCCCTCAATAAACGCTAAGACGACAGGTCCCTTATCACTAGCATCCAACACAGTTCGGGAACACCAAAAATTTTGCAAGAAAAAATAAAAACTATATTACTTATGTATAAACTTAAAACTAAAGAGTACAAAATAAAATTAATTTTAAATAAAAAAATAATTTTTATTACACGCACTTTTTCTTACGGTTTTACTATCACATTTTTTTCGGTTCGGTCGCGCAGCAAAATCCCTTTCCCCTCCAAGCCTGCCGTAAGGAACTTCGTTCCAATTAATTATCTCATTTTGTTAAACGAGCAATTCGTGTATAAGTAAATACTATTATATACTTATACATATGTATAGCTACCTACGAAATAAAGATATTTTTGATTTTTATTAAATCGACTTCGGCCTGGCCGAGCATACCTCGCTCGATCGGAGATCTCCCTTCGGGGCTCGCACCTACGTCCCACAGGTACTTACGACGTGTGTAGGTACAATCATAGCTAACACAACACACCAGATGAATAACGAAATATACAGAACATTGCTAGAATACGATTCCGAGAAAAAATCATATTGAAATTAAGGATCTACTCGACTTTTCTTTAAATCCTAATACAATAATGTGTTATAAATATAATTTATTATACCATATATATTAATAACACTATATTCGTCCGCATAAAAAACACACACTACGCAGATTCACCGCATAAAAATGTACGTAAATCGTACCAGCGCCATCGCATTATGCGGCCAATCTCTGATTATCATAAACGCGTAATATTCCGACGCACCGAATACCGGATTCCCTTAGCACTTTATATTTTCCAGGATTTTATTATTGTATATTTAATATTATTATGTAATAGTAGCATGCACGTGTAAACGTGTTTTCGTCGTTTTGCTTTATCTTGTAATACCGTTTCTTTAATTTTGCAAGGTAATTTTGAGTTGGTTTTTTTTATTCAATTAGGTTTATAGCAAACACGTACAGTTTATACATTTTTGGAGTTTTTTTTATGAAGTTACTTGCTATGTGTAGTAGGTATCGCTACTAGTAGCGTAAAGTACAAATATTATCCACATACATATAGAATTTGGTAGATTAAAGTCCGAATACTCAAACGCATCTCAAATTTAGGAGCTGCTTAAATTTTAATGATTTAAGGCGTGCTTTGTAGTTTGAGGAGCCACCAAATATTTAGGTGTTAAGTGTAAGCCAAGCTGTTAAAGTGAGTTAAGAGAAGAAATCAGGATGCAGGGTTTTGAATGGTGATACCTACAGACCCCTACAGAAGATTTCATCGCACAAAGCTTTTCACTGTCACTCTCCAATTATTTATACACGTGTTAATCACACATAGCGGGGTTGCCTCTTCAAATTTTTCAAATACCCCGTACTATTTGTAATTAGAACCAACTAATAAGACGCATAACGCACGAGTACAGCAAACCCTTTCAAAATCACAAACAGAACGTGCCCAGAACAGACTCGAACTTAGAACAAAGCTTTATGAATAATGAAACACCCCTTATAAAGTATCGCTCCCCATTCAAGTATATGTACAGCGTGTTCCCAAAATTTGCGGTAAATTCTACAGGGGGACTTCTGTGGGGTGGGTAAAAAACGCGAGAGCAAAGTGTTTTTTACGGCTTTAATTCGAGTTTATTAAAATATTTAAAGCGGAACTTTAGCGTGAATTTCCCAAAAGACATTCTAAAAGGTCTCAGGGCCCCTTGATATGGAAGTTTTAGCGAACCGGAGTGGAAATGATAAATTAAAAGGCGGCAGACGAGCAATGTCAGCGCTAGTTCGCTTTAACGAGATTTTTAAGTACTCCGTAAATATTACATATCTCTTTACGATTACCATTTACAAAGGCTGTAGGTACGATTTTTCGAATATCAAAACATTTTATTTTTATTTGTAAAAATCTATCAAAATCCAGAAATTAAAACAGTAATGAATTAGATTATTAAATTATAATCTATATTTAGCTGGGATGATAAATATCAAACAAAATGATTGTGCAATGCATCATGCAGTCTGGCATAAGTCAGATGGTAAAGCGAATCTCCCAAGTTTCATATTATATTAACACTAAATGATAGGCTGTTCGTTTTATGCTCGCACAATAATTACGGACACGATTTTGATTAACCTTCACGGCAAATGCACTAAAATTTATATCAACATATAAGAAGTCAACCCATATATTATTTCCCACTGCTGGACACGGATTTCCTCCCCAAATCAGGCGAGGAGGGTAATGGGCCACAGTTCACCGATGCATTGGCCCAATGCGGGTTACTGAACTTCACATATGTTTAAAGACTTTCAATCTTAACAGGCATGCTGGTTTCCTTCACCGGTGAGCTAGTGATGGTCTCATGTTGAAGGTGAATAATAGTATGTACTTGAAATTAAAAAACGTCCATTTCAAGGAACACTTGGAGTCAGGATCGAAACCCAAAACCTCGCAAGGCGCAAATTTCATACCTACTGGACCAGCTTCGCTCCTCAAGATATAAACAATATAAAAAAGAAATGTGGTGTCGTGGGACACCAGGTAGGAACGAAGTTCCTTTGGCTAAAAATATATAATTATATATTTTTCAGAATATAATTTAGCCTATGTTACTCGTGGATAATGTGGCTTTCGAATGTCGAGAGAAATTTTGAAATCGGTACCGTACTTTTTGAGCCTATTCATTACAACCAAACAAACAAACAAAGTTTTCCTCTTTATAATATTAGTGTAGATTTAGGATTCTATTATTACGCTACCCATTCAAATCACGGCAACACGATTTATTTTCTTGCGTATTATTTTGATTTTGCTATATCTCCTAAAGTGTTCATTTAATTTGCATGATGCAAAGGGGAAAAATAATCTTCATGAAGTGCTGAAGCTAATTAACTGTTTTAAAATGATAAGGATTCATACCGTATTTGTGTAAATAACTTTCAAATTATCGCGTTATAATTGCTAATTTTTAAAGTATTAAATCGATATAGTATGATATCCCTAAGAGAGAGACATATGCCATCGCGGACTTTTTTGTAGACCTATTTAAGATATACAATTCCACCATACATTATTTTGTTATATCTCAAAGGGCAGCGTTTTCGTTGAAAACTCCCAGGCGGCCTATTTTTTTCCGACACCTCCAACAATTATTGTTATATCTTAGCTAATGTTTATAAAAACTTAATAAATTATATACATAAACTTTCCTCTTGAATTGTGCTATCTATTAAAAAAAAGATATTATACACTACTAGCTTGTGTATGCGACTGTCGCGCCTGCGCACGTCTCATTTAACGTTTTTTAATTCCACGCACAAAATCTTACGGTTTTACTATCACATTTTTTTCGGTTCGGTCGCGCAGCAAAATCCCTATCCCTTCTAAGCCTGCCGTAAGGAACTTCGTTCCAAAAAAAAAAAAACTGGTAATAATTAAGATTTCCAATAGAAGTCAAACTCTATTACTTAGTATGATGACATTAAATTACAAATATTTTATAGTAAAATAACGACATATTGTGTCGGTGACGCGAATCTATAAGATTATCCCCTACCAAAAAGTGCTCAACGCGGCTAAAGTAGCTATCGCTTCAAAAACTATATATTATGTACCTTAGGGCCTGTTTCACAATCTCCAGATAAGTTCCCAATAGGCTATCGGCAACATATTTGACAGATATTTGACAGATAGAGTATGGAGTATCTGTCAACTATCTGTCAAATATGTTGCCGAGACAGTATAGAGTATCTGTCAAATATGTTGCTGATAGCCTGTTGGGAACTTATCTGGAGATTGTGAAACAGGCCCTTAGAGTAACGCTTTTAAATTACTAATAAAAACAAACTATAATATTCCGTTCCAGCTTAAGCTGAATTCTATATAAGCTGTAACAAGAGCCTGTTGGAAAATTCAATATATTATAATGCATGTAAGTCTTCGGCTAGACTGAACCCTCATCAAAACGCAATAGATCAACATTATATATGCGACGAGCGGGATATCATATTTTGATCGTGCTCCGTCTATCTGGATAATACTTGAGTGACCGGATTGGAGCCAGAGATATTTTCCATTTTTGAAGTCATTAAGTCATGGCGGACCTTTTTGTGCCCATTATTTAATACCAGCTGCCCGGGCAGATTTCGTCCTGTCGAACGCTAATATTGCGTTTTTTTTATAGCATAGGAAGGCAAACGAACAGTCGAAGCCGTATGGCGACTATCGACGCCCGTAAACATCCACATAATCAGAGGTTATGCAGATGCGCTGCCTTCCTTTTCCCTATCCCCCCAATGGGCCACCGGAAACTCACAAACCGCACGAAACGCGACAGCATAACTGTCATTTTACGCCGATATTATGTGCGTGCGTGTAAATATTGCGTCCAAGGTAATTATTGTTTCTGCTTTTAGTTCCCATGAATACCGGCTTAAACATACTTCTAAAAACATCCTGTGGGCCTTAATGATGATGATGATGATGAAAACTAGTATACAGCTTTTCATATAAAAATACTTGGTATATTATATTCCGATGTCCTACATTCAACAGCCATTCATTAAAGAAAAACTCTACTCTATTCATAGCGAAAATAAAGAAAAGCAATTTAAAATAGTGTATAGAGACGGGAATGTTAAAATGCGAATTCGATATAATGAGTTGTGGAATTTTTCTTTTACGATATTTCTTCATTATGAAAAGCCTACAATGCTCGTGTTTCATTGTGGCGGTACATTGTGCCGGCCTTTTGTGGTTTGTGCGTTGTCTATCTAGTCGTAGATATACTGCGCTTTTAGTTCTTAAAACCACCCCATCCGACCCGCTCCATTCTCAGTAGTTGGATAGTGATGGGCTTGTTGTCGAGAATTTTGCTGTCGTGTAAAATTTATTTTACTTTTATCATCAACCTTACTTAACTAATTGTTAAAAGTATGTAAGGAGGTATAGCTCCTTTTTGGTAAGAGGAATAAGCACTTATACCTTGTTCTTGTAAAAGTGATTTTGATGTGATTTTGAAGGGAGGTGAGATTTTTTCAATTATTTCCAGTGTCACGAAGTTTGTCCGGGATGAACTCCGAAACTAATGAACCGATTTTAATGTCTTTTTTTCCTTTTAAAATGTGTGCTTTTCTCCAGCTTAAAAGATTGGATAGTTTATGTCTCTACTAAATAGGAACAAAAAACTGCTACATTACCAGATCTTTTTCACAGAACGAAGTCTGTCGGGTACGCTGGTAGTTTATATATTTGACCATTTTCTTGACAGAATTTTATTCTTACTAGCTGAGTTACTAGCTAATAACACACCATAATTATTTATATAGATATAAGTCTCCCCTCCCTCCCCTAAACCCTCAAGTGTGCCGGAGACGGGTGGTGCTGACATCGGTCATTGGATGGAACTTGTCTGCAAGTTAGTAATGTCTCGGAAGGTGGCTGACGAGCGGGTGAGAGAGAAGGCTGTAAGCGAGGCCTTTACTATTACTGCGCCTAATTAACGCCTCTTTGCTCGTGGCTACACGATGGAAACCTGACTAAGGGACTGCTTAGTGGCGGCCGGGCAGTCTTAGGCTACCCTGTCAGTCCTTCGCTGGGGTCAATCCGTCAGTCCTTCGCCGGGGCCAGGCTGTTGTTAAGGTGCTTTTGCTGCCTGCAAATCTAGGAGTATATGTCGTAGCATGGCGCAGTGCATCCAGAAACCTACCCAGGGTAGCTTAGATTCTTAGAAATGCATTTTCCTGCGTTGCCAAAAAAAAATATCGATATGCACTAAGCGCGTGCCTATTTGACAGTACTTTTGAGTGATTGCGAGTGAACTCTACAAACAATGGCCGCCGAGTCAATCTCAGTGCGAGTGCATCGAATATTGTATGACTTATGTTTGGCTGAACAATGGATTATGTGGAATGTATCGGTACATATTGTCTGGTGAACTGCAGTGGTCACTTGATCGTTGTTAGAATCGATTACGTCATAGTCAGTTGATAATAATCGGTAAAACATACGGACTTAATAAAATGACGTTGTCAAGAAATAATGGTAGGAGTCGTTAAAGTATCTAAAATTTAAAAGCTCCGTTTAGATATTGGTGTTGAGTAGACTTATACACCGCTTTGCGAAGGTTTTCATGAAATATTGTGAGCGAAAAATATACTATATGTACTATGTTGTTTGCTCACGCAAAATCTACTGATTGGATTTTAATTAAATTTTTCAAGTAACATAGCTTATCATCATCATCAAAATAAAACATGCTTATCATTAGTTTCCGTATTTCCACGGCAGTGGGAAGTATTCAGACAAAACCGCGAGGCGCTGCTAGTTACATATATTTGCCTATTATGTTCAAAACCATTTATATTCAAGGTGCAGACGCGTACTCAGCTTATACCTATCCCACTATATGTCAGGATTGGCAAACGAGTCGCCGCGAAATGTGATATCTGAACGTTTTCGAAATTTTTGGTACGAATTTTTAGAATGCAGTATCGTACAGAAGGCCTGTAAACAGGCCCATGATAAAGTTTTGCGAGCTAGGCATTCGTAGACAATGCCGAAATATGGAGCTCGTCTCAAAATGTTAATATAATAACAAGCAACCCCATTTAATTATTGTTTTCTTATGTTTCATTATAATAACCCTATTTAAAATAGTTTTAATAGTCAAAAACACCTAAATATAAGTCTTTTAAGTTCTATAGACAAACCACCAGACCAGACAGACCTTATTATAAATCTTTTGTTTTAATAGATAAAAATACCTCAATATTAGCCTTTTTATCTAAAATCGGCGGTAACCAACAGCTGTACGCCATAAAAACTTATATTATCCATTCTAACGGTGTAAGCTTTCCATCAAGGGAGCATTAGCCAAGTATCGTTATCTCAATTTTTTGCCGTGTTGTTAGGGTGTACATTAATTATTCCCAAATTAGCCCGGGTAACCGCTGCTCCAAATTAAATCGAACAACATGGACAACGTTGGCGTAATGACGCCATCACTGCAAAAATGTGTTGCAAACGACACTGCTACGTTATTAAAATAAATGATGCAATTTATGGTACGGCGATAATTTTTAAAAGCACATTTGGCGTTTATTGAAAATGGAATTAAGGCTGTCTATTGCTAGATAGATAAGTTAGTTCTTTTCAATTTAATTCATTTATTTCATATTAACGCCCGCTTTCTGAAACATTGGTCAAAGTGTATGCCAACTAACATGGCTGTTAATGGTGGTTAACATTTGATTCTAGAGTCAAAGACAGCTTTTCATTGTAGTAGTTATGTCAATTATTGACAGGCAGCAGTGCTATTCTCTAAGAGTCATTTTCTAGGCTGTGCGCTGCGACGAGCTCATCGCGCCCACAGCGTTGACGGCGCTAGGGAGTTTGATGGTTTTACAAGCTTAGTGAATACCAATTTGAATTCACAGCGCTGCGTTCCTTACATAATGACACTGCTGATCAAATTAATTTAACCATGCTTCTAGCAACACATTTGACACTTAACAAGAAATTTTACATTGATTTGTTATTTTTTGCGTTGATCAGCCTTTCGGAAACCGGGCGTAAATGATATTATGTCCATATCCTGTTACGTATCAAGATTTTAAAATTGATGTGTTAATTTCACTACATACTAGTCATGGGAGGAATATGAACAAATCATCTGGTCCTGGCACTACAGTGGCTGGTTCTTCTCTACGTCTGTATCTCGACGACTCTACTATACATGCTGTTGTTATTTTAATATTTTTATTTACATTTTTATTTCGTTAGTAGACAACCGAGCAGTCAGAGCTTTGTGGTAACTACCGACGCTTATTAAAATCAGCCAAAGGTTATGCAGTTGCGTTGCCTACTTATTTCCTATCTCCCTAATGGGCTACCAGACCCTCTCAAACCGCCCGGATCTTGCAGTAATTTTACATTTTTTTTCCAACAGAAATAGCCGTAAAGAATTCCTATTCAAACCCGCAATATAAACTCATAACTAGGTGGTGATATGAAAAAAGGAACTTCGGATAGCACCGCCATTTAAAAAGGACAAAAACAAAACAATAACTATAACCATAACATTTATCTACGCGTTTATTTTAACGGCTCTACCAATTCTGATTCTGGCATACAATGCGAACAAACGTACTAGCAATCTTATGCCATTATGATAAAGATTGTTTTGTATTAAAATACTTATAATGGGAAATATAAAGGCTTCGTAATTCAGAAGGCATATTTTTATAGACACTTGAAGTTGGTACCAAATGACGTTTCATTAAACAGACATGAAGTTATCAATGGGTTACGACGCCAGCAAATGATCTGTAGAAGCCAAGCACTTACTTATTATACCTAATGAGCGTGAATTTGGTGATCATTATCCAATGTTGTAAACTTAGAAATATAAAAGACCAATTATGATACAATCTTTTATCCTTAACAGGTGATAATAATTAATAATATACGAGTATCTAAACAGGAAGAGAAAATTGTAAATCTAAGTATATCATTGTCGTATTAACTTAAACTCAAATCAAAATTTGAACACAAAACGACATCAAAATCGGTATAGCCGCTTAAGAGGTGGTGAAATATACACAGAAGAAATATAAATATACTAGTTATTGCTCTCCAGAGTTTAGTACCTAAATGCTGCTTAATGATTGCTGTAAATATTATTATTAGTTCAAGAAAGAAGAAACTTGAATAAACGTATTTGACAGTAAGCAGTTGATGATGATAAATAGGTTTAATGTCCCAGTGTTATTTTCATAAAAGCGATGGTTGTTTCTTATATTTATTTCTATTTTTCAAAGCTCTAAAGAGCTATAAACTTCAGTGGAAAATATTAAAGAAGCAATCCTCTTAAGTTCTTACTTACGACGAATATATACTTTAATATTTTTGAAGGCTCCATAAAACATGTTTTCAGTATGGTACGTACTACCTACAAATATTTTATATACATTGCAAGTATATAAGTTTTTCATTATTTATAATGGTATTGAAAATTATTAACTAATAAATAGTTGCAATAAGCGAGGAATACTGGATGGGCAAGCCTTACTTATAAGAAGCTTTCGGTTGAAAATTTTTCTTATTTGAAAAAAGGAATACGGACGTGATAAGTTGACCCTTTGTAATTAGATATGTCGGTCGGTATTAGCCGTAGCCTATTTCTTCGTTTTAACAGTACACGTAGGGAACACGCCAGAACATCTTAGCCTCCTCACAATCACAAACTAATCTTTGTCTATTTTTCACATGAAAATAATGCTTTTTAAGTGCCCACATATTTCAAACTTAGATCATAAATATATCTAGATGGAGTGTCGCCCTACAATCAAAACAAAAAAAAAAACTGGCCAACATTTACAAAGATGAGTTCGTGAATAGTGATACCAGCTACTACAGTTCTCCCATAATAATCCTTTTAAACCTCGTTACACTTCAACAGAAACCTTCATTATAAATAAAAACAATAAAGCGTAAAAATTAATGCGTATTCTATGACAGCGGGGCGGATACTAAACACGGAGAAAGCATTTAGAGGCGAACAGTTAGCCGCTATTTATTTGGACGTGTTTTCCGCGTGACACTCTATCTAGACATATTATTGATCTAAGATTTCAAAGTTATAAGCAGGCAGCAGTGATTAATTATCTTATGTAATAAAAGCTATATATAAATAGTGACCACAGAGAGTAGAGGATAGATAAAAGTTGATGATGATGATATAAATAGGAAAAATCATAGTAAAAATGGTAAGTGGTTTATACTTTGCTTGTTAGCAATAATATGAAAAGTAAACTATCCCGAATAAACACCGCCATTTGCAAAAGCATAAGACGCACGAGAAGGCTATCTAACTACCTCCTGAAACTTGGCAAAGATTCAATATAGTGCCTTGTTTGAATTGGATTTCGTTCAAAAATTTTCACTAAGAAATCAAACTGACAGCTTTTACTTTTAGCTTTAACCTTTGGTTAGAAAAGGGTCCACTAATCCTTTTACGTAAATCCTTACGCCATTGATCGAAACTATGTACTTGGGGCAACAGATTGACATTTCGTATTCGAAGTTCAAAAATTCTATTTAAAACAAAAAAGAACATTTAAAAGTATCTATAAAATACTATTCTCTGCAATTTTCAAAATTGAAAGTAGCTTAACCGTATAGTAACAGGCTTACTTTGGTCCCTCGATCCCACATATCTGAGAAACAAAGTCCATAAATTATATTAAAGTTTTAAAGCCAGTTTTATAGTATACGTAAATCTACTGATAAACTTCATGCAATATAGGGTTCCGTTTCTAAATAGGATAAAACCGAACCTTTAGTGCATTACTTGTCCGTCGATTGTTAAATTGTATAAAATACGTTTTTTTAACTCTCAGCGCGGGAATTACTTGTTTGCCTCGGGTTTTCTTATCAGACTTCATCATCACTAGTACGCAACGATCTTGTGGGTAAGGCCTCTTATATGGTGGCTTTAAAATATGTTTTTCTAAATTTCCACTTGCACCTGTGAAAATGCTACCATCGCTCGTTCACCGGTGAAGGAAAACATCGTAAGGAAACCAGATGAATTTCCTTTCGTTTCCTTCTTATGCCTGAGGTTAAGTATTTGAAGATGTGTAAAGTTCACTCCCATTGGACCAACGCATCGGTGAGCTATGGCCTAATACTGATATTATTATATCAATCGCTTTTTCTAATAAATCTATTAAATTCAAAAATATATTAATTGTGTAAACCTACTATTAAATAGCAATATTATATTAACATGGCGAGATCCCTTAGCACGCATCTAAATTTCAAAGTCAATACAAACTGTAGTTCAGGCATTAGTTGTATCCCTCGCAGGCTAAGTGCATATCCCTGTTCGACACAAGACTCCCAACTTATCCTTAACATGTTAAGTTGTATCTCTGAGTTCTTGAACCCTTACAGACAGTGTTAATTAATATTGAAACAGCATTGAATACTTTGATTGCCAATCAATTTAGACATTTCAATTGAGTATCGTAAAATAGAATAGGATCCGTACTTAATGATTAATCCATCAGTTTTATTAAGGCTGTTGTGCTGTTTATTTTTGAAGTAAAACTTCTTTAGGCGCGACTAGGGAGTAACTCACATTATTTTTTCTGACGGATGTAACGCTTACTCTATAGTCTGTGTAGTTTCCGCTATTCAAAAGATTTTTTTTTCTTAAATTTTGTTGGAACAGGCTAAGACCAGAGGTCATAAATAAGAAAAATTCGGCTGACATTCAAGTACCTATTTCAAATGAAAAAAAAAATAGTATGATATTTTTTATTATTTTAGTTAAAATTTAATCATTTTAGTGATATAATATGCCGTCAACGCCAAAAAAGTTTTACTTCAATCGCGCGTAAAGGTTACACGCACACACTTTTTAATTATCATACTATTTGCCAATATTTATGAGAATTTCACTCCTTATAATTAAGAAAACTTTAAACTGCACTTTTATCTTTTACCTATTCTTTAGTGTCTAGCCCTCAGCTGCTTTGGTATGACCATTCTACTTGTTTCCCCATCCTGTCTTAATTGATTAGTTCCAAGAAAAATCATGTACGTTGATGGCCGACGCTGATAGTTTACCATAAGATGCACATCTACCAGCTCGCCTATCCAACTTCCTAGTTGGACCTAGTTTTAATCCTTAAAAAAAAACCTGTCGAAATGATAGCCTCCTCCTTTTTGAAGTCGGTTAAAAGTTACTAGAACTATCTTCGTGACCATGGTTGCTGTAAAGTATTAAAAACGACGTGATTATTATGTCATAATAAACCGCGGCTACATCTGTTAAAGGTTGATTCAGTGTAACTTTGAAACACAAATTCATGGTATCAGTAGAAATAAAACAAATATTAAAAGGAAAATTCATTGAGATAATTTTGAACTTTTTTGCAAATCTTTTGTTTAAGTTGTGAAATATTAATGTTTTAATGAAAAGTAAAAAGTAACACGCCATTTATGAAAGCCTCCGTGCGTGCTTTGCTTTTGATAGTTAGGCTCGGTGTACATGACGTTCATTTATAAAATTTCTTCATCTGTTGCTGTGCGCCGGTGTCTTTTAATTATTCAAAAGTATAGACAAAAAAGAGAGATATAGGGTAAAAATTCTAGTATTTATTGTAATCCTATCGCTAGAAACATAATTAAAATTCTGATTGTTTTTAATTTTAGAGGAGAACACAGCAATAATACAATAAGATTTTATCATGAATGTTTAGTGTGTACTGAATAATATATGTTTGCTATATTTAAAATTAAAACTACGCATAAGATTTTTTGCAGTACTAATACCTACAAAAAAAATCTTTTATTTTTATTACAACTAAATCAAATATTGGAATAAAATCAGTTTGCTACCCACGTTTAGACGGCCGTTGAATAAATGTACACTCAATTTCCCAAAATTAAAAATTTTGAATGAAATATTCCTGTTTAAGGCTTCATTTAAAAACATGGAATGTAAACCAGGCCTTGCCGCCGGAGGCTGGGCGGTAATTATTCAGCGGGCGTTCAGACGCATCTGTGCGCTCCCACTGCGATCATATTTTTATTGTCTTAGCTTATAGTTAGGCTGTAGACATAAACGAAATTTTAGAGGTTTTTATTAGGTCTTAGAAAAAAATACAATAAATATAGAATAATTCGATTGTCTGTTCGTCTGTGAGCCTGTGCTTATGTCTGCCGTTATATTGATATGACGATACGTCTTTATAGATACCAGTATGTCTAAAGCCTAGTTAAATCCATTATAATTTTTGTTTAACGTATCTGTCTATAATATTACCATTTTACGTGGTTAGCATGGCGTGTTTCATAGAAAAAAGAAGTCCTTAAAACAATACTTTTGTAAGCAATGTTAAAATATCGTAAATAGCCAAATTGTGAAAAAAGTTATAAAAAAATGCAATTTTATTGTGTATCAAACCTTATAATTTTTTTGAATAACAGTCGTCGACAAGGCGCCGCTAGGCCTTCAGGGGATTTAATTAGACAGCTCTGCCATAGTTTAATGGAGTGTAAAGATAAAGGCGGAGAGAGGAAAGATTCGTGGATGTGGAGCGCAAAAAATGTCATTAGGAAAAGATGCTGAATGAGACTTTTGTGATGGTTGGTTACTTTTGTAAACGCTACGGGCAGTACGAATAATATAATTCATATAATCGATTTCATACTTGATTTTTTTTTGCTTTTATAAAAGAAAGTTCATAGCTGTAATAAATTATGTGAAGACAAACTTTTCATAGGATAAACATTTGCTTGTTTTATTTTAACAAAACAAACCGTTTGCAGAAGTTTTCATGTAGGCATTGTTTATTTAAATAAATACAAGTCAAACAACTAGATACGTAAATATCCATTCAAAGTTATGAGCACTTCAAAACTTTACTTTTACGCTATTACTTTGCACAAAGGGTCCTCGGTACCGCATATACAGAGCACATAACTTTGAAAGGGAAATGCTTTCCATTCATCACCCGCTGTTTAAGGTGTCAAGAGGCAAAGCGAAAAAACTCTTTTGTACGAAACCTCTTTGCGCAAAATATTTTCTTAAAAGAGCAAAAATATTAACGTCCACCCCTTCGGAATCTGATTGAAATTTAGTCGCCGTAATGAAAAGGTAAAGGACCAATAAGTAGCTCAATCAAATTGCATTATCGCTTAGGAGCACTCCCTAGTAGGGTAGCTATAAATTGAATTACGGACCCACGGCTACAGACGATCCATAAAAAATCTCTGTGACCACGGACCAAAGGTTCGATTAAATTCTTTCTCCATTATTTCTAGAATGTTCAAAAGAATTTATATTGTAGTTACAATATATTAAATATATTGAAACTAATATTATAATACCTTGTCTTTGTAATTTTTGGGTTTTTTTGTTCGAAAGGTCTTTTAGGCCCTTTAAGCTCAATCGGTAGGTAAAATTTTTGGGTATGTATGAATATCTTCGTGGTAAGGTGTTGGTTGGTTATGCGTCTACTTATGATGGTAAGTAATCCGTTGTTCTTATTTCGATGGTGAGTGGTGATCATTGTAGTCTTTGTTGTGATAAGTAATGGTAGGGAAGGTGTATACTGTGTATATATGTATGTTTTATAAATATGTATAAGAATCTTGAATGAATTAAATGAGTATTGTGTTTTATTTGGAAAACCGTAATTATTTTTGCTAAAACAAAAACTTGTTAGCGACGATGGTCCAGTGGTGATGGACTCGGCTTCTTATACGAGAGGTTCCGAGTTCGATCCCGACCTTGTGTGTGCCTTAAAATTGTTTTTTTTTCTAAATTTCTAAGAGCACCCTAAACACTAGACCATCGTTCGCTCACCGGTGAAGGAAAACAACATGAGGAAACCTGCATGCCTGATGAGATTGAAAGTCTTTGAAGGTATGTAAAGTTCACCGGCCCGCACTGGGCCAGCGCATCGGAACTATGGCCCATTCCCTCAGCCCTCCTCGCCTGATTTCGAGGAGGAGACCCGCGCCCAGCAGTAGGACATAAAGGGTTGATACTTTACTTTTCTTTACACAAAAATATTTTTTCCAAGAAAATTTCCATTTTTCACATTTATTACTGAATAGAATAATTATATTATCTCAGGAATTTATTTCCTCTCAAACCTACTCTGTGCTCATCACTAATTCACAATAGCCGCGACAAGCCAATACACTTAATCAGCGTATTTGAATATGTTTAATGCGTTAATAATTAATCGCATGGGCGACGGTGTCCGCCTGTGGTCGGGGTCCGACCGCAGCCGGCTACGCAATCACTCGCCATTGTTACTATCTATTAGTATAACTAGTATAGGTACCTATTGTGTGGAGGTTTCTGCAAATCAAAATAGTTTCTGTTTTGTTTTCTAGATGGTTCTAGATTATTTTGATGTTTGGATGAGTGGATGATACGCGGTTATTCAAATCACACTATCTACTATTCTGACGATCATTCTGATGGTGCTTAATGATTAGCGCATTGGCGCTGAAGCCAGAAGGTAGTGGGTTCGAATCCCCCAATGGGAACAAAAACTTTTGAGTTTCAGGTTTCACTATTGATAGATGCGTATTAAATATGTGTATTATTTATAATATAAAAAGTATTACACATACACATATATACACAAGTTTTAGCAAACTTACCACGGGACCGGATTGACGTGGTGTATGAGATTTCATAGATATTATTGTGGCGGACTAATCACAGCGCCACAATCCTGAATCGCGCTATCAGAATTCCAGCGCCCGGTCGCTATATATACGACATCTGAAACGATAGCTAGTGGGCTTCGGCCTGGCCGAGCATTGCACCTCGCTCGGTCGGAGATCTCCCTTTGGGGCCAACCACCATATTCCCACATTATTTACTATTAGTTTTTTTTATAATATATAATTATTTCGGTACATTATGAAATGATTATAATAACTACAACCCGAATTTCGTTTAGAAAAACATCGCTATAAAACCTGGATCTATAAGATTTTGAAGTCTTTGTGGCGTGTAAAGTTCACTAGCCCGCATTGGTCCTGCGAATCGGTTAACAATGGCCCGATACGGTATTGGCTTGATTTCGAGGAAATGACCCGTGCCCAACAGTGGGACATATAATGGGTTGGTAGTTTTTTAGATGAGTATTGTATTCATAGTGGCAGAATATAGAGGCTGGTCAATCAGGTGATAGGACGACCGATGAAGTTTCAAGAGTGGAGGCCGCGTTTATGTAGACGAAGTGTTGGTCGGCTATTAACCATGTGCGAAGACGAGTGGCATGCTTTCGGTCGTGACGTTCATTCAGAGAGGCCTATGTTCAGCAGTGGACGGATAAAGACTTGATGATGGTGATGATTCATGTTACTAGTAAGAAATTTATGATAATATTATTATAGTTAAAGAAACAAACTAAAAAGAAAGACAATAACAGTTATATTTAAGATGTAAAGTTTTTTTAAACCACTATAATATTAAAGTACGAGACACCGCGCAGCGAACTTCACACGTTGCTTGCTAATTCACAAGAACTTCACTTGTTTGGAGTTTGTTGGCTATTAAGTTGAATGCTTTAACAAACCTGTCATTCCAACCTCACTTAGGGAGAAGTTTCAACTTTGAAGGTATAAACATTCATTAAGCGTTCCGAAGGAAATTGCTTTAATGACTACAATTTTCCATATGAAATTATGAATACAGAAAAATATCTCTTAGGATCTTAATCTATGGAAAGATCAATGGCAGACATTTATCAAGCATTTGGTGGTGGTATTAAAAATGTAAACTGCAATAAAATCCGTAAAAATTGAAGAGTTAAAGAATAATAAATTATTATTAATAACGTTCAGAAAAAGACAAGGAGAGTAACAAAAAAAAATCATATAATTGCATTAAATAAGAGGCTTGGGCAAAATAACATCGTTTCGTAGCGGAAAGATACCGAAACTCGTCATCGTCTCTGAGATATCAATGACAATTTCCTAGCCAATAAGCTATTGTGAAAACGATCGGTAGCCAACAGACAGTTTCTGATTTTGTTACGATGGCAATCGACCGCTTGATTTAGCGCAACTTATGTCAATCCCATATTTTATCTTTTTCGAACTTCGCTATCGTTTTTTTAAATGTTACTTTGTCAAAGCACTCTGAAGGTATAATTTTAAATGATAAATCGAGCATTTTTATTCGATAATAAACTCGTCCGTTTTCGCAAAGATCAAGCGAAATATTAAAAGTTTCAGGCGTTCGCGGTGCGATGCTAATGCGTCCTGAGGACCCGACGCGGCGGGGGATCATATAATTAAGAACATAAATCAAGATCGAAATAAGACATTTCGTAATCTTGGAGAATATGCCTGTAAAAGGTGGATTTATGACGAGTGAACTGAAAGAAATAAAATAATGTGGCGCCTGTCTGAACGCCATCTGTACCTTTATATGCATCCTTTTTAATCCGGCCCCTCTTGACAAGAAGCAAACGCTCCGATTCTATGCAGTTGCGTTTTTCGCTAACTCCATAGGGTTTCTACAAAATTTTTGAAGAACGTTTATTCAGACACGTAAAGTATATGGTTTCGTTTGTAAAAACGTTTAACGTCTGTACTTCGTTTAAAACGAATATTATAATAATTTTTTTAAATGTCGTAAGCTAGTGTCATTTCCATACAATAAGTATTCTTTTCTATTTTTTTAGCGTTTATGCCACATATCTAGAGGACATTTTAAGACGTTTTCACAAACAAAACCATAAAATATTATGTAGTATGTGTCTGAATAAACGTTCGTCAAAGATTTTCCGACAATTTTACATATTTTCCGACGTTTTTAGCGTTTATCACAACTGAGTTTCGGAGCGTTTGCCACTTGTCTAGAGGGACTGATCTCATTCTAAAACAGCTTTGCTGAGTTTCAGTAAGAAGGGCAGGACAGGCAGTGTGATTAATGGCAACGTTCATAATTCTAGTATTGATAATCTTGATTTATGATATTATATAGCATAGGTTTGTTTTGGATCCACAAATAATAATAATAGCCAATTTTCTTACTAACTGGTAAAAAGCTAACTTACTTCATTATTTGAGATAATAGTAATAAAGCCGAAGGAGGAGCTCGTGGCGCAGTCGTAACAGCTGCGCGGATCGATCCACCAGGTTAAGCAACGCTTGCCGAGGTTGTGACGTGGATGGGTGACCATCTTTACATACCGAGACTCCTCCGTGCCTCGGAAAGCACGTTAAGCCGTTGGTCCCGGCTGTCATTCGTGGATCTTTGACAGTCGTTACGGGTCGTCAGAAGCCCAAGAATCTGACAACCAGTCTAACCGCGGGGTACCGTATCACCCAGTTACTGGGTTGTGGAGGTCCGACAGCAGTCGCTCCATGTAAAATACTGGTATTCAGCTGAATCCGGTTAGACTGGAAGCCGACCCTAATATATAGTTGGGAAAAGGCTAGGATGATGATGAGTAATAAAGCCGATTATAACGATCCTGTAATGTTGTCATCATTAAATTTGCAAAAAAATGTATTCTATATGCGTGTCAACATCATTTATCAGCTTGTATTTGTATGTCTGTATTTGTCCACGGCTGAACAGAATCAACACGGGCCTTCATCGCGTACTATTTTTATAATGAAAGTGCTTCAATCAGTTTATTTATATCCACTACCATTTAAAAATGCATCGTCATTAATCATCATGATCGATCGGCCTTTAAACGTCCACTGCTAAACATAAACCCCTGAACGCTTAACGATCCACTTGCATCCAACACGTAGCGGCCACTGCGAGATCGTCTTCGAATCTCGTTAATGACCAACAAACACTTCGTCTTCCTAAATGAGGCCACACAGAAACCTTATTGGCCGATGGGCCATCCGTTATGAGTGTGTGACCGTTATAAAAAAATAATATTATTCAAGCCACACCTCCTTAACCGATCGCTGTGGCCGATTGTATATCGGAATGACACTGCACGGAGTACGTCTGTTTGAAGGCCGAATTCGTTTTTCAAAATTCATACCATCGAAATTCGATGTACAAAATATTGCTTAGTCCAAGCACTTTCCCTATCAACATTTCGCGAGTGCTCATAACACGCAATAAAGGGATATAGTTTATGTACATCATAAATATCGGTGTGGCATTAATTTGGAAAACCTTAGCCGATACATGAGATAGGCTGCGTGTGCTGTCTCCATTAACAATGAATCAAGGGTCTGGTGCCGGCGCCGGGGGTCAGCCGATATTGAGACATAATTCATAACACATGCGACCTCCGTGGAAAATTAAAAAAAAAGACGTACGAGGGGCTTCAACGATTTCGCCTTTTTGAGGAGAGGTTAAAAATGGAACGCGAAGCATAGAGGTTAAAGCAAATAATGGTTAAGGAGAAAGTAGTCCTTGTTAGCATCGTCAGAAGATCTTTTTTTATGTACCATTTTTTCAAGGAACCCACTCTATTGTAGGTATAGATAGATATTTTATACTAGTAGAATTTTGCATATTATATTATGTACTTTATCGGGTAGGCTATCTGATATTATATATACAATTCTCGTATTGGGTACATTTTCAGTGTTTATACTCCTTCTATATGTATATTCAGTAGGTCCGAGATTGTTGATTGTCCGTAAGTGTTCAGGCTCATCACAATATTTTTTCACATTTTCCCGACAAAGCTTTTTTAATATTTTTTAATATGTAGCATTATGAAATACATATGATCCAAAATTTTACTTTTCTACAATCAGCCCCTGCTTTTTAACAGCGATATTTGGCAGACCGAAGTCTGTCGGGGCCGCCTATAATAATATAATAATTGTGTCAAGATGTTCCAGAACTTACTATAAACTTCATGGTATATGACTTTATAGTACACAGTCATTCAGGTACACAATTTTTTTCTTATCTCTTTTGTTTGCTCATGAAAGTAAATAATGCTATATCGGAACTATGTAGAAATTGACAATGAATACAGACGTATATAGAAGGCCAGTTCTTATGAGCGCTTTGAGGACCAACTCTGGGATGTAAACGTCTGCTTGGCGGTGTAACGAGAGGGACACCACGATGTCCCCAGCATATGAGCCTACGAGAGCGAGCAAGTGCGAACTGGGGACCCCAAGTCCCCAAAAAAGTCGGCACAAAAAATCATTAAGAACTGTCCTTCTAATGCCTTCTATATACGTTTGTATTCTTTTAAATTGACTTGCGAGCGTAAAATTAACTTTCGAGTGCCTCGTCTATATATGTTTATGTTAACGTAGTTTACGTTGAAAACATAAGATGCCATGTCACAAATATAAATAAAACATATCCACGCATAGATAAGTAATATACTTATACCCCTTTTAAAATATCAAATACCCTTCCTCATACCTGAAGGTAGAGAGGTATCAACGTAAGCGACATGGGTGAGTTTTGCATTAACATTCAGCTCGCCGCCTCCGGTTTACTGTTTCTGTTTATTTGGTCTGACGGTCCGCGTGTTTGTACACTCCACGTGAACGGCTTCTCTTAGTTCTTTTATTGAATTTTATTGAAATTTTATTTATAAAAATAAATTGGCATAAAATCAAGAATATTAAATACTGTCTTTTTAAGTCTGGGCGCTTTGTGTTGAAATATTTTAGTAGTCTTAAATTTTTGGAACGAAGTTCCTTACGGCAGGCTTGGAAGGGATAGGGATTTTGCTGCGCGACCGAACTGAAAAACATGTGATAGTAAAACCGTAAGAAAAAGTGCGTGGAATAAAAGCGTTAAATGAGACGTGTGCAGGCGCGACAGTCGCATACACAAGCGAGTAGTGTATAATACCTTTCTTTATAGCCGAAGGAACTTCGTTCCTACCTGGTGTCCCACGACACCACATTTCTTTTTTATTTAGAAATTTTTTAGTTATCGTAATGTTAAAACATACTTTTCCTTCTGGTGTGCTCGAACTCAACACTTAAGATCATTGATCAAATATATCCTAGATACACTATTACCTACACATCCAAATCTAAAACGTGTCCTATGCTACGCCATTGCTAAGTTGAAAGTCAAAAAGCTAAAAGCCAAAAAAAAAAAAGACGACTTTTACCACAAATGTATATTGATTAGAACGGTGAAGACATTTCATCCTCTCATTAACAGTCGAAGTCGTAAAAATCGAAACACTTTCTACAATCTCAATGCACATAATGAGTTAATTAAGAATACAGTGAAGCCGTGATACTGCGAACTGTCTGACTGTATTCTTGTATAATTAATTAAGACAACAAAGTTTCAAGCGACTACACCCAGCGTAAATTGAATTTAGTGGCTACCGTTTATACTAATATCGCTACATTTGAATAATTCCATCAGTCTACTGTGTTCCTGGTAATGTTTCTATTTATATATCATATGTTTAAGAATAGAAGTCGTTTAAAAATAGAATAAAAGTATTTTTATTGTAATCTTATATATAAAAATGAATCGCAAAATGTAAGCGGATAACTCAACAACGCCTGAACCAATTTGGCCAATTCTTTTTTTAAAATAATCGTTGAAGTCCAAGGATGGATGTTCCGGCGAAAAAAATTCGAATAATTGCCGGGAAAGCCCTAAAAACAGCCCTTTTATTTTTTCCATACAAACGTTTTCTAACTAAAATGTATAGTCAATCTGAACTTTATCGCTATTATATGAAGCTCATATTAGATTACAAACACTCATTGTTGTCTAAGCTATATCATATTAATAATTACGTCGTAGACTCAATCTAAAAGTTACCTAAATACTAAAACATAAAAAACTAAAGGTTTCGAGTCGACAACATATATCCCTAAAATTTGGATTGTCGAGTATTTTGATAAATTCTAATGGTGTTGACGGACAAAATATTGCAGTCCATTAAAATACAATGACATAATTGCATATTATCACTGTCATTGATAACGGGTGACATCTACTTTTTTTAATACGCTTTTCTTCCTTCATTTATGGCAAGGAGTATTTACTATTTGCCAGTGTCAAATTTTGTTTTGTATTGTATTACGAAAGGGATTATTTAGACAAAGAAATAATGTGATCAGGAGAATTTATAGGTATACATTCTGTTCCACCTTGATGGCCCAAGAGGAACTGGATTTTTTTTTGTATTTACAACTATTATACATTCTAAGATCTGAAAATAAAATATGCTTGCCTATAGCATTTACTGGGATTGCATCAAATTTTTAGATGGCGGTAGAACAGATCACTCGAGATTTAAAATTCCAATTGATTCTGATGAAGTCTCTACATCTTACATGTCATAAGGATTCAGGCAATGGATCATCAAATGAGGACGGTGCCGACCATATTAAACTTCCACAGGGATGCATTGTAGATACATAATTCAATTGTAGACCATATGTTTGATGTGTCGCTTGAAACAAATGATAATAAAAATTATTAAATGAAAATGTTACTTACTCCTCAAAACGGAGATTATTTTCAATTGCATGACTAAGTTGTTGAAAAAACCTCCGGTGTGTTTAAAATTTAAGAGAGTTATGATGCTGCAGTTGAGAACGATCATAATGATGTTTTAAACTATCCCGTAGAATTCCTAAACTCGATATAACAATTACAGGACTACCATTACACATTTCTTAAATTAAAAGTTGGTTGTATATAAATGCTTTTAAGAAATTTAAACCCTACTGGGTTGTGCAATGGGACCCTACCAGTCTTATTATTAGATCGTTAGTTATGTGCATTGTAAATCAAATTTCACCCGCGCAAAGTCGGAATTTCATTTATTCTATCAAAACAGTGTGCGTTTGCTGTTGGAGGGTCTAATGTCGTGTCCAGTAACTCAAAAAAGGTTACATAAAATGCGCGACATAAAATGCACCAGTTTCCACGTCATTACATCAGTCAAACACAAACCGCGTTACCAAGAGTGTTTTATTATTTTTAATTATTAATTTAATATCCCGGTCTGTGCAAAATTATTTAAATTTACATACTAATATTATTATGTAATTGGGATGAACACCGAATTAAATAATAAATATAGGAAAATGAAAACTTTACACACATGTGATTATTTACTTTTAAATGTATTTTGTACATATTATATAGTATCGAAAACTTATCTGTTCGGGTGGATTGTTGCTATAAGCTATTGAAAATTAATATTTTCACTACAGTTTGTACACACACATGAAGCCATCTGTCGAAGATTAGGACAGCTTTTGGCGCGACCGTTTCTTCTAGGCCGGAGATCTTATGATCGAAGACTTCTATAGCAGATTGTACACGTCCCATGCTCCTCAACCCGATACCCGGAACAACGATCTGCGTGCCAGCCTAACACAACACCTCTCTGGCGAGCTTCCGAACATCAGATTAGACGTGGTTAGTCTGGCTCTTACGCAGCTAAAACGGAAGGATTTAGCACCATAGACCACATCCACACTATACGGCAAGTTGTACAGAAGACCCATGAGTACAACCAGCCAAGCTTTTGACTCCATTGAAACCTGGGCTGTTTTGGAAGCTCTGCAGCGATGTCAGGTCGATTGGTGATACGTCAAAGCAATGAGAGGATTGTACGAAGCCGCTTTTATGTACGTTCTGATTCCGGGAGGTCAAACAAGACCAATCCAATTGCATCGAGGAGTGCGACAGAGGGATGTTCATTCCCCGAAACTGTTCACGAATGCTTTGGAGGACGTCTTCAAGACTTTAAATTGGGCAGGATGTGGCATAAACATTAATGGCGAGTATCTCTCACACCTTCGTTTCGCCAACGATAAACTTATATTGGCTAAGTCACTGGAGGGTTTGCAGGAGATACTGCACAGTCTAAACGAATCCTCCCGACGTGTGGGCCTTAGGATAAACTTGGACAACACGAAAGTCATGTTCAACAAACATGTTCTCCTTTATAGGTCAGTTAACGTCGATGGCATACTGTGCAAGGGCCGTGCTAGAGTATGTCTACCTTGGTTATACCTTGCAGCTAGGTCGACATAACTTCGAGAGGCAAGCTGATAGGAGGATTCAATTAGGGTGGGCAGCATATAGGAAGCTTCACCATATTCTCACGTCGTCTATACCGTAGAGTTTAAAGACGAAAGCCTTCAACCAATGCGTTCTCTCCGTGATTACCTAAGGGGCCGAAACGTGGCCTCTTAATTTAAGACTGGTCCGTAAGTTTTCCATAGCTCAACGTGCTATGTAGCGTGCAATGCTGGGCGTTTCTTTGGCAGATAGGATTTGAAACGAAGTCCTCCTCCAGATTACTAAAGTTACCGATATCATGCGAAGAATATCCAGTGGCAAATATGGGCTGGTCACACATTCAGAAGAACAGATGGCCGATGGGTCAATAAGGTTCAAGAGTGGAGGCCGCGTTTAGATAGACTAAGTGTTGGTCGGCCATTAACCAGGTGGGAAGACGATCTCCGTTCAGTGGCAGATCCGCGTTGCACGCGAGTGGTACGGGATCGATCATCTTGGTGTTCATTGAGGGAGGCCTATGTTCAGCAGTGGACGGATAAATGCTGATGATGATGATGATTATAAACAATGCCATCACAAGAGCGTAACCAAAATAGATGAGTTTGTGTGTTGTAATAAGTTGTTGATTTTATTGTAGGTATGCTTATTAAATCCCCATGACTTCCTTTCCAGATCATAATCTCCACTATATGAGCGAGGCACCCACCTTTTAAATATTTTTTCACCACGAACACAAAGTTCGCCTCTTAGTCTGAAGCCCTATGGCAAACATCTCAGTCGGGGTTTTTAGTGGATCCCAGAAGGGAAGAGGTCAAAGTTCGTGGAAGCCAAGTTCCTTTGGCCACCCGAGCTTAACCCCACACTGCCCTATCACCAGGGTGACAGTTTCGTTCAGAAGAACTTTTCGCGCCGACTATAGAAGATCCGATGGTGGTGAGGCATGCCTCGCCACAGGAACGAACCCGACGCTATGAAGCCGAGGAAGTCACACTGCACGGCTGGCGGAGGTCCCCCCCCCCCCATTTTTTCGCATCACAGGGTGAAGCCAACTGGCTCACCTCACACCCGATGAAGCATTACGGCCACTAGGGTCATTAGCATAGATATATCAAACCGAAAATAAAAGATTAGTATTTTATTTTAGTCTTCAATAGGTAGGAACAAAAAACTGCCACATTACCAGATCTTTGTGGCAGAACGAAGTCTGCCGGGTCCGCTAGTTAATTTTATAAAATGATGGGTAAACTAAATAATATGAATTTGTAAAATGGAATAATTAATTAATCCCTTTTTCTGTTATTCCGGTTTTTTGGGTTAATAGTTAAACCTTTTTTCACTTCGTCTGGTGTAATTTTTTATCTCGTATCATCTAATTAGTACCTGGTTGACCGAGCATTTGCTCGGTACCCTTAGTGATAAAATACGATAAAAATTTTCTTCCAAAAAAAATGATCTTAAAAAAAGGAAAAAAAAGTCGGACTGGAGATTCGAACCAGGCTCGTTCGGATTTAACTGCCTAATTTCACCACTAAGCTGCGATGACATATTATTTGACAGCGAAATTTACGTTCATAGTCTAATCATATTTTATCGATGCCTCAAAACACGCATAAAAAAAGTTTTCTAAAAATTTATCCTAGCTAGATCTATTTATCGCCGTTTTTAACACATGTATACAAAATTTCATGAAAATCGTTGGAGCCGTTTTCGAGATCCCGATTCTATATATATATATATATATATATATATATATATATATATATATATATATATATATACTAGCGGACCCCACAGACGTTGTCCTTTAGATACGAATCGATAGTGGCAGTACAGATCAATAACCTAGATACCGACTGCAGCGCCATCTGCCGGTCTGATTTGTGAATCTAAACCATCCTCGAATCTACTTGAACACACACAAAGAAAATCACTCAAATCGGTCCAGTCGTTTAGGAGGAGTTCAGTCACATACACACGCACACAAGAAATATATATATTAAGAGATATATATATATATATATATATATATATATATATATATATATATATATATATATATATATATATATATATATATATATATATATCTATCTTTATATATATATATATATATATATATATATATATATATATATATATATATATATATATATATATATATATAGCTAGCAGCAGTGAAAGGAAAAAGGTTGATAAAAAAGAAATGTTGTAATAAGATAACATCAAAAAGAAATAAGAAAAACAAACGCTTAAATAAAATGTACTCTTAGTAAATGGTTAATATATAAATGTGGCTGAGTATCTAACAATTATTATTAAATAATATAAGAACTAATCTAAAACTAAAATGCTTAAAAAAATTCATGTTATATATGTATAATAACTAAAATATATTATTAAAAGGTGTCCCTATTTAGGCAAAGTTCCGAAGATACTGGCATCGTTCCCTCTTTGTATAGCTAGACTAATTCTTTGTCCGAGGTAGCTGCCAGCTCTTTGGTCTCCTGTGATGTCGACTAACCTTTTCGCTATTTCTTTAAAGAGCGTTACATCAAAATACATAATAGTAGACAGTATGAAATGTTGTTAGCTGTCTATGTTGTGTACTCGCTTTATTAATTAAATCGGGAAAGTTTGAAGACTCCGCCACAGAGAGTAATGAAACCTAATAGCTTCTCGTATCAATAAATTACTCCTTGGAGCAAGTTATATTAGCGTAAATAATCCGAGGACGTTAATAGATGCGAAGTAACGAACGGTACTCCTTTGTAAAAAAGATGCAATATTTTTTTAACAATTTTCTACAGTGTAACGTGGTTGAATAAGGTAGTGATGGATTTTAAATATGTTAGCTGAATATCATATTGAAATATATATTAGTTCGGGTATTTACCGCATTTTTTATTAAATTCAGATCCCGATATTTCGGCATGCTTCAAAGTGAATAGTGATCGCTTTACTTTTAAACAATATATAGTTTAATATCTCTTCTATTTTCTGAATGGTATTTAAAGGTATTCACCCGGATGACCGGGACCGAATAAGTTTCGAAAAGCTTGTGCTTGGACACCGATGGTTCAGCACTCTAATTGGCCAAGATGGCCATCAATTGATGATTGGCCAATGAGACATACACAGAACACTGGTTGATTAGATTACTAATACGTCAGTGAAACTTCACTGACCGTGGACCATTCGGATTCTAATCGCTCGGATTACTGCTCTATCAATTTATATGCTCGATGATATTCGTAAACATTGCTTACAATGACAATTTATCGGGGAAAATTCAATAATTGTGTTCTCCTATCACAATTCGTTAGAAAATATTATGATGAAAATAACAAACTTTATTCATGTAATTATTTATTATTTCATTAAACTTTATTTTATTTTATTTAGGACAAAAAACAATGTACAGTAGATAAAAATAAACATTAATAGAACTTTTAAACAAGTGTAGAGTTGTACAATCAACATCATTAGCCTCAAATTACTTTAAATTCTAAGTATAACAATAACAAAGTAGTTGCAGCACAAAAGTTTTATGCAAAGTAGTAGTAAATAAAAAAATACAAAAAAAGGAATAGGTAACTAAATATGGTTAGACATATTACGTTGATTTAATAATTGAAGAGTGCCAATAATTTCTTACAGGAAGGCATAAAGGAAAGGAAACTTTGCTTTAATTATCGAAAAGTATACTGCAAAAAATTCGAATGCCTTGTCTTACTTTTTGTACATTTACCGTAACGTCACCATTCTCGATGGGAGTTGTGTAAAAATGTGGTGGGCGATAGAAGTTGTTTAGGAGTCGTTTAAATTTATGTCCCAAGACTGCACGAGTCATTGGTTCTTCGCGACAGCGATTAAGATTTACAACGGGCAGACCCTAAATAACTTAAATAGTTGGACATCCTCTCACAATAGGGTTTTAGGTTACAATACACCGCCCCCAGCATTTTGGAAACTATCGCTTTCTGGTATTTGGGTCTCCTGCGAGATGGAAGTTTGTCACTTTATTTACTGTATCTTATAGACTGGTACATAAGCATATATATTGCATTTATTGATAGATGTTGTGAATCTTATTAGTTTCTGATTCATCTTATTAGTGTTTATTATGTTGCTCTTGATTGATCGTAGTAGATAGTTTATAAGTATGGATGTTTGTTACTCTTTCACGTAAAAACTACTGAATGGATTTTAATGAAATTTTACAATAATAAATTTTGTACATTAGAATAACACACAAGCTATAATTTATCCCCTACTCTCATGGGAACGGGAAGTACGCGGGTGAAATCGCGGGGCGTTGCTTGTAATACATATTTTCTACATGTATGGGTTATACTAGTAGCGCCCTGCGGTTTTACCCGCGTACTTCCCGTTCCTGTAGGAGTACGAAGATAAATTATAGCCTATAGTCTAAGTGATAAGTTGAAAATGGCGAAAAATAGAGATAAGGCTCTTAAAAATACGTGCGATAGCTCATTTGATTCGGAATGACGTCTAGAAAAATGTATCGGAAATGTGTATTAGCACACAAAAAATTGCAAAAGTTATAAACAAATTAAGTTGCAAAAAAAAAGGTATTTCGTTTTTTGTTAATAACTCCGAAATTATTAACATTTCAGAAATTTTGAAAAAAGATTCTTAAAGAGGAGGAAATTTCCAAAGAAAAACTCCCGACTCCCGGAATTCTATCTCCATTATTTATAATTTTAATTTAACGCTGAAAATAGGCCTCCGCGCGGCATTTTTAGGTAGCGCGCGCGGCTTCAAAACCGAGCACGTCACACTAATTATTTTTTTTAAGGTATTAAATATTAATTTAAAAATTTAAAAAAATTATGGTGTGTTCCGAACACTTCAAAGAATTTGCTCCCGTTGGAAATTTTACTCAAAGTTAATTTTTCAACAAATTAGACAAATGTTAACTAACGAAATTTTTTCGAACTTCCGTCCTCATTGCACATTAAAAAAAATGTTTAAATAATTGTCGTATAAATTTTCCACTTCGTGGAGCCCTTCATATAAATATACTTAACAAGATCGCGCCATAAAAGTTTAAAAAATTTTAATACTTTGTTTATAATAATTTTTTAACTTGAACAAAAAACTATGGATTTCTAGTTTCGGAGTTATTAACAAAAAACGAAATACCTTTTTTTTTGCAACTTAATTTGTTTATAACTTTTGCAATTTTTTGTGTGCTAATACACATTTCCGATACATTTTTCTAGACGTCATTCCGAATCAAATGAGCTATCGCACGTATTTTTAAGAGCCTTATCTCTATTTTTCGCCATTTTCAACTTATCACTTAGACTACTATGTGTTATTCTGATGTACAATCTATATTATGGTAAAGTTTCGTTAAAATCCATTCAGTAGTTTTTACGTGAAAGAGTAACAAACATCCATACTCACAAACTTTCGCGTTTAAAATATTTCTTCTTCAACGTACTTATTCTTTTGATATAAGGATATCAAAAGAATAAGTACGTTGAAGTAGCAATAGGCTGGTCACGCACTCTGGAAAACGGAATGAAAACGTTCAAGAGTAGAGGCCGCGCTTATGTAGACAAAGTGTTGGTCGGCCATTTACCAGATGGGAAGGCGATCTCCATGCAGTGCTCGGTCCGTGTTAGATGCGAGTGGCAAGGGATCGGTCGTCTTGGCGCTGATTTAGGGAGGTTTATATTCAGCAGTGGGCGAATAAAGGCTGTTAATGATGGGTTATGTGATGTTTGTCTACAAACGACCAACCAGAAACGTGTTCCTATTTCGACGTTTAATAAGTGCCTATCTGGACCTATGTAAAATAAGAATATTCAAATTTTGATTTTTGCGTTATTCCTATTTTAAGAAAGCTTTTTTGCATTATTTTCCATCACTATCATTTCTGATAAACATTAAATATCAATAACAAATTTTATTTTTAATGAATAAAAAAAAGTAAAAAGTATCAACCCATATAATATTATGTCTCACTGCTGGGCACGGGTATCCTCCTAGTTATCAGGGGAAGAGGGATAATGGCCCATAGTCCGCCGTTGCGCTGGCTCAGGGCGGGTTGGTGAACTTCACATGGCCTTTAAAGACTTTCAACTTTTAATTTTTACATTCATACCTTCAAAGTGTTTCAACTTTTAATGAATATGGATATTATTATTATATGTCGTTTTCGTGTGGGTCTCTGTTACAGAAGGGTGCGTTGGTAGGTCTGTGTTTTGTTTGTTTAGGATTACTTCATTAAAGCGGTGCAAACTTTATTCATTAATTATTTATTTAAATATTAAATTGAATACCTACCTGTGTTTGTGTTGGAATTTATAATTATAAAACTTTTATGATGACAAACCTTCTTTTATGTTTTCGTTAAGTTGGAATTGAACTCACGTGCTCTATATATAGAGTATGGTTTTAAAAGTAACACTGGAGGAAAGGAAGGTGTAGGTTTATAAACCTGACTCTTGGAGTTCGTTAATAGAGGCCTACCACCAGCAGAAGACTAGTAGCGAAAAGTAAATGATTATTACTCTTCTATATTCAATACTCTGGACAAAGGACCAATTAGTAATTCAAGCTACAAATTGAAATGCTGAGTGTAGTAATTAGGACCACTCCTAATTTTAGTAGCTCTAATGTCCTCTGAGCACTAAAGGTTCTATTCGCTTTCAATTAACATCGCACTCGAACGCGGAAAGGGCGTGGTTAATTACTTATGTGACTTGGCAACTCAGAACAATCTCGAAGGTTTCTTTGGGTAATTTATACGTCCTTTTTATATGAGGTAAGTCTGGGAAGTCGCTTCGCAAGAGGTCAAAGACAGGCAGCCGGGACAGGTATTAATTATACTAAGGCTCAGATGCCTCGTGTGTGTGCTGCATTTATTAAAACGCATGTAAATTAAACGTATTATGTCGCAGGTAATGATATAATTATTATAAGGCTGTGGGTTGACTATCTTCCTATTTTTTTCCCCCACTGTCTTCCACACTAAGCTTTACCTATAGTTATGGAGAAATATTTACCGGTATTTATTTCTCTACGGGATAGAGTCAGGAATGAGGAGATCCGTAGAAGAACGAAAGTCGCCGCAATGCGCGGACCACATGGAGCGGAGATCGGACGGCCGACGGGGCAAAAAGATCCTAGAGTGGAGACCACGTACCACCAAACGCAGCGTAGGACGGCCACCTACCAGATGGACCGACGATATAGTGAAAACCGCTGGGTCTCGTTGGATGCAGGTGGATGGACCGGTCGCGCAGAACCATTGGAGAGGCCTATGTTCAGCAGTGGGCGGCTTTAGACTGAGATGATGATTTACCGATGAGAGTCTGCATGAGTGCTACAATGCTGCTTGTTTCTCCCATCAACAGCTTTGCTGTGTTTCGAAGTGTAGGAAAGGATAGGCAGTGTAATTACATGTATCAGGATAAGAAACACAGAAATGAGTTGCCCAGGCTAGTTCCATTTAAACTGTTATGTTCATGGGTGACGCTGACCACTTAACATCGCGATGTTCGTCTGTCCGTCTATCGAACTAACATAAAATAAAATACGAATTTACTTAAGTACTAAAAGAGTTGTATAATAAATACGAAATGCCTACATAAATATCTGTACCTAATCCTAAAACAACGTAAGCTCCGCGCGGAGCCTACATTTATAAGTTGCGTAATATTAACTAATGCCTTATTCATCCGAATAGGTGGTAACATACCTAGGGTTGTCACTCTGTCTAAATATTAATTATTTGTTCTCATTATTCTAGAATGCAGTGATATTGAAGTTCACAGTAACCTTTCAGCATTTATTTAATTTTAAATGTAAATTTGAAATGCTTCATCATCATCATCCTCTATCCACTGAAATTAAATATTTTTGTTTTCATTTATATTTTGTAAAAGAGAAGAAACGAAATAAATTAAATATAATATGTTCATATTTTTAAAGCAGCAGCCAAAAGTATCTAGCCCAGGAGATCTTCCCTATCCGTTTTTAAGTTTAGTATTAATTAAGTTAAAAATATATATTTTTTTTTTAATTCAATCTTTTCTTATAATCCATCTATACAAACATTTTTGAAGCGTGTGGCATTGGTTAAAGTGGTCTTGGCGTTCATTTATGGAGGCTTTAGCAGTGAGATTTTTTTTCTTCGTTCTTTCTTTTCTTCTTCTTCTTTTTTAGATTTAAATCCTGGTTTATGCTAATTTTAATTATTTATGCATTTGTTTGACAACCCTATCACTAAGCAGACCGTCCATCAAGTGTCCGACGGGAGAGCAATGGGAATTAATCACATCATGGAGGTAACGCCGCGCCTCGATACCAGCGAGCGATTCGATACCCGCAGACTTGTGCTGGACTTAGGAATGTTTGCCAATGATTTGTGCATTAACAGTTCCACCATCTTACACTGACTGGAGATAGGACGTGATTCTGTAACAACTAAACAACCATACTCAGCGGTCTTAATAAGATTTTATATAATTATATAGTTGCATTATCAGAGCTATGGTTCTAGGAATTACGTTTTTTTTACACAGCTACATTTATGAGAACAAACCCCGACTTCGTTCTTTTTATAAATTGAAGATTATTTAGCACGCCTGTAATTTATATTATTTGGTCCGACCATGTCCATATAGTTGCCATTCTTGTTTAGATACTAGTGACGTGGGATCGACTGTCTTGACGTTCATTGGAGGAGGCTTATGTCCAGGGTCTGACGGAAATAGCCTGCTATTGATGGTGATGACGAAACTGTCTATATATATTCATAAATTGCTTAAAAATCGAGCTTCAAACTAACCTAAACTTTAAATCTGCGTTTATAAGATATAAAATATAGCCACATTACATAGCAGGATACATTCTGCGTATCCTCCTATCTTATTAATAAATAATTTATTAAAGAGAAAATGTACAAGACGGTTGGCAGCGCGGCTCGTGTATCACGTCGGGGTAAGACTGAGGCGTTATTTACTGGGAACTAGAGTTATTTGTTACCAGAACAGCTATATTAATTTCGGCTCTGTCATAACTTATCTTACTATTTGTATAAGAAATAGCGTTATTTATAGGATTAGTGTAAGGGTTTCATACTAAAAAAAATTGGTTGTCTGTAAAGTCGATTTACGGATGGTAGTTTGACGTGACAACGTTACAGCACGAAGCGCACTGAGCCGATCGCTCGAGCCGATGATGCCTCGTTCGCGACGCGCTCTCGCCATTGGAACGCTACATGACGTCATCTTTTTCGTGCATGCTGCCCGTAATGTCTAGTTATTAGACGTCACGTCAAAAGTATCTTACGTTTTCTATAACGGCAATAATTGTGTTATTTGAATGTGTACAATCACAAGAAATGTTCACCGAACTACAAGATCAATTATTATATTTTAGCATTAATGCACGTATTTTAAGTCTCAAGGCCAGTAATTACACTGCCTATCTTTATCTTCGAAACACAGCAAAAACTGTAACATAGAAGTGTAAGCATGATGCAGCCTTTGCAGACGAAATAATGCGACCAAAGAGAATGCGCTTGGATCGCTCTTGATTCTTGCTTTCTCTTCGTAACTACGAAAACAACAAACAAGCGTAAGACAACACGAGATCGCTAAGCGACCCTCGCAGTGCTGTCAGTAAGTGACGTGGCGGGTGCGTACCTACTACCTACTACGCACGTTCGTGCCGTTTGAACTGTTTGCTTATAGTTTCTTACTGTTTCATAGATACTGTGACCTGTAAAGCGGTTTGGCTATATAACACAAAAATAACTCGATTGTACAAAGACAGTAAAAAGCTTTAGCCGTTACTACTAGTACTAGATATACAACCTTAATTCCAGAAGTCAAGTTCCTTTTAGTCCTAAGTGCTTATCTCGTTCCGTGTCATCGTTGACTGTTTTCTATCAGATGGCGACTATCAATTTGCTTTTCTCAGATTACTTATCATATATTATAATACAAATACGTTTCATAAAAAAATTAAGAAGTCTTAGGAATCGGTTATATTATTAATTAATATATAGGAAAAGCGTAAAAAGGGTTTTCCAGAATCGCCTGTATTTGACAGACATGTGGATGACAAAATAAAAGCTCACACATATTATGCAGGGAATTCTAAAACGTAACGAATATGGTTCTCTGTTGGAGTTCAAATATAATAAATCGTAAATGAGTTATAACTTACAAGATTATATAAATCAATAGGCTCATGCCATATAAGGTCAAAGCTCAATATAATAATAAATTTCCCGGTTAAATATTATAATATTGTTTAGGGAAATTTATGTGTCGAGATGACCGTCAGATAAAATATTTATTACCACACAAAACATGTATGTACATCACACAATTTTTGATAGGAAAAGTGTAGGAGTTACTACTGCCTTATTACAAGGCCTTGATAACCTACTTATCAAGGCAGTATGCAAAATTCGAAAATAATCCTAATAATAGTTTTGAAGTGCTAAGAAATCAGCTTAAAATATTACCTTATATAACTTAAAACGGTAGAAATTATAAAAAGGACTAATTCCAGGCCTTAATAGTCCGGGTTTGAATAGTATCAACCCTTATACGTTCCACTGCCGGGAACGGGTCTCCTCCTCAAAATCAGGCGAGGAGGGTTAATGGGCCATTGTTCACCGATGCGCTGGTCCAATGCGGGTTGGTAGTTCACCAACATATACCTTCAAAGACTTTCAATCTCATCAGGTATGCAGGTTTCCTCACGATGTTTTCCTTCACCGGTGAGCGAACGGTGGTCTCGTGTGTGCACTTGAAAAACCCATTTCAAAGCGTCCGTGTGTGCCTTGAAATGGCTTTTTCAAGTGCACAAGGTCAGGATCGAACCCGGAACGTCTCGCGTAAGAGGCCGAGTCCACCCACCACTAGACCATCGTCGTCAGGTCTGAATATTACAGTGTAATAGAACCTACTATATTATGTAACATAAGATGATATATCGAGAATGGGGCTTAAAAGCCTTTCCACCCATACGCCATGATGATGCGTATTCCGCGGGGATAATATATGAAATTGTATAGAAATAAACAATTAATTACACAATCATTGAGGCGTGTCTCCTCTGCGACTGTCGTTGTGTATGTTACAATATCCACAGAACCACATAGATGTTAAATAATAGATAACTCGTACATTTTACGTCTCTCTCTCTCTTTATTTAAGAGCTTTGCTGTTGTCGGTGGAGTATTCGCCACTCGCTTCTCTTCTCTGCCAACACCTTAACCTCCTGATAAGACATAATCTGTACTTTCTTCTTTATTTGTTCCACATAAGTCCGTCTCGGTCTACCTCTTCCTCTTTTTCCCTCAATCTTTCCTTCTATGACATTTTTTTAAAACGGGTCATGTCGTATCAGATGACCAATCATACTTCCTCTTCTGTTCTCTATAGTTTTAATGATGTTTCTTTCCTCTTTAACCCTTTCCAAAACTTTAGTATTTGAGACCATTTCTGTCCATTTTATCCCTTCCATCCTACTCCAGCACTATATTTCAAAAGCTTCCAATCTTTCCCTATCTTTCTGAGTCATGTCCACGATTCGCTTCCATAGAGTGCAATGTTGCAAATATAAGACCAAAGAAATCTTTTTCTAATGTTTAATGAGATGTTTTTGCTTTTTAGTATGTGTTTACATTACATTTTACGTATTTTACTATAAATCTAAAACAACACAAACAAAATAAAACATGTTGCTACAAATAAAAGTATTTAGTTCATTTATTGATTTGTTTTGATGTGGAAATTCTTTACAAACAAAAGTTTCTTTACAAAAAAAAAACAAAAATATTACAAACAGACACTTTAATTTTATTTATATATGTAGATGGAATAAGATTATAATGTGAATCTATTATTAGTGTTCAATGCGGAGGGGTTAGGGCGTCATGTTATGTGCAAACGGGTGAACACCGGCCTGTCGATATAATGGCGCTTCATGAAAATTAAGTGAATTATCGTATTAGGATGAAAATGTATACAGGGATAGTAATTTAAATGTATCATGGGGATTACCAAAATGTTTATCATTGGGACTTATCCCGGATTAGATCAATAATTTCGTCTATGAACATATAATATACTTTTACAAATAGATAGGACATACCAAAGGATGAGGACACATATTTAATAATTATAAAATTAATACATACATACATTTTATGCCTTTTCATGATTTTCAATGATGAAATAAGCTTTACAATATTGCGAACGATCCATTTTACAAATATCAAAATGGTAAAAATGAAAACAACTTTTACGGATTTGATCGCGGTTTATTAGTTTTTCCTCCTGTTTCCTCTCCCAACTCTGGTAAAGCTGTATATAAAACTATTCATACGATTGTGTGTTGTTCTCATGTTTATGAATATTACACACATATACAACCAACGTAAATACTGCAAACTACGTGGAGAAAACCACTTAATATTTTTTGCAAGCAAAATCGTTAGCTTTTAATCAATTATATTTTTAGTCATAGTCAGCCTTTATCCGTCCGTTACTGAACAAGGGTCTCTCTAGTAAGTAGCCGACCAAGACTTCTACCTAAGCGCGGCCAGTCGGGCTCGGTATATTGAGAATCAATCAGACACTGAGTCAGCCATAATTATCTTAATTCGACCATCTTGTGATTTATACACATTAATATATTATTAGCCGTCATCAGCATTTGGTGTATATCTATTAAATTTTTAAGATTGGTACCCTTAATAATATAGTATTATGTTAGTGGCGTGTCTTTAGTCATTTTTATGTACGTGTAATGGTTCAGCTATTCATCGATTCAAAAATTGATTTAACAAGTGACGTCAACGGCGACGAAGAGCTCGTTGCCAATGAGTAACAGCCAGGAGGATCGATCCATCACGTTAAGCTACGTCTGCCGAGGTCCGACCATCATACCGAGACTCCTCCGTGCCTCAGAAAGCTCGCTAAGAAGTTGGTATCGGTTATTCGTGGATCTTCACCAGTCGTTTCTGGTCGTCAGAAAACCGGAAGTCTGATAACCAGTCCTTACCACGGAGTACCGGGTTCAGGTTTTAGATATCCGATAGGCAGTCGCTGCATTTAAAATACTAGTATTTTGTTATAATATTTTTATATATATTTCTGAGAACAATAACAATTTAACGAAATTACCTATAGGTATGATTATTATATTGACGATAATAAGTACTCTTGGAGCTTTAAGTAACATAATATATTGTAAATATATCCTCATGTAGATCCCACTACTAGGCTCGGATATCTTCCTCGAAATCAGATGACAAAGATCCGCTGGCCCAATGTAGGTTGGTAAACTTCACACAACTTCAAAGGCACACAATCTCATCAGGCATGCAGGTTTCCTCATGGTGTTTTTCTTCATCGGTTTCTATCACTGTTAAATTAATACTACTGAAATTATAATGATAATTTTTTATTAATTAAAAAATTAAAATGATAATAACTTTGTCTACATATATTAACCTTCCGTATTTATCTGCTTATCATTTTAAGTCAAATTGGAATTCCTATAATTACATTCTTATACAGTTCAATTTATGAATTTGAATTTACCTATACAACTCAAATGGACCGAATCGGCGAAGCATTCATTAAGTGAATTTAGGTTTAATTTAGAAGTTAGCCGGAGAAATCTCGTCGACTTATTTATACTGGGCTTAATTAACCGCCCGGTACACCCACGTTACTCACTGCCGAACAGATTCTCATTCACGCTCAGTGAAATATAGAATGCACTTTTAATATATTCATTTAGTTTACTAAACGAGCGACGATGGTCCAGTGGTGGGCGGACTCGACCTCTTATGCGAGGGGTTCCGGTTCGATCCTGACCCGTCCGTGTGTGCCTTGAAATGGGTTTTTCTAAATTTCTAAGTGCACACGAGACCATCGTTCGCTCACCGGTAAAGGAAAACATCGTGAGGAAACCTGCATGCCTGATGAGATTGAAAGTCTTTAAAGGTATGTGAAGTTCACCAACCCGCAATGGGCCAGCGCATCGGTGAACTATGGCCCAATAATCCTCCTCGCCTAATTTCGAGGAGAAGACCCGTGCCCAGCAGTGGAACATATAAGGGTTGATACGTAGTTTACTAAAGGTAAAATAATATATATATATATATATATATATATATATATATATATATATATATATATATATATATATATAGTCAGAGTTTTCGATTTTTTTTGTAAGTTACAAATTTTACAATGTCCTAATTCTAGGTAAGTATAAGTTTTCTATAAGTAGTCCCTTTGACTTCAGTTTTTTTCATGTTATTTTATAAAATGCAGAATTCGAAGACTAAAAGTTTTTCCCCAATGCGTTTTCCGAGTGTTGACTTAGGAGTACAAAACGTGGCCACTAAATTTACGACTGGTCCGAAAGGTTGCTATAGCTCAATGTGCTATATAGCGTGCTATGCCGGGTATCTTCGGACGACATCCGCCAGAGTTACCGATATCACGCAAAGAATAATCCCGTTCATAAACTTTGGGATGTTCATATTAGATGGGTCAATGGGGTTCCAGAGTGGAGGCCGCGTTTAGGCAAGACGATCTTTGTGCAGTGGCCCATCCCTGTTGAATGGGCAAGTCGGTCGTCTTTTATGTCGTTTTCAAGTGTTGGTTATGATGATGACGCTAAATATTTGTGGGTAAGGACTGGACAAAGTTTACCGTTGATAGATAAATAATGTTATTCAAAAATCTGCGGAAGAAACAGGAGGAGGAAATATGTATTATGTACAGGTACCAGAGTACCTGTACATAATACATATTTCTTCTACGACTTATCAATCTTTCATCTTAATTATCATCGTTAAAAAATTCGTCATAATTATCAATCTCTTCCCGGCAGCTACTGGGTTTAGGCCTTTTTTGATAAACGCTAAAACCGCTAATCCCGGGGGGATTGGCGGTTCTGTTTTGGTCTTTGTACCAATTTAGGCCCGACCACTGCGCAGCAATCGTCGTCTCATAGTTAAAGGTCCTCCTACTCTCTGTCAATATGTATGCTTGAAACAAAATTGTGCATACAAATGCCATTCGCGAGTTCACGTTTACTTTATTGAATATAGATTATTAAATAACGGAAACCCTCTATATATGGGTACGATAATTATAATAATTGCTCAATCTCCGATTATGGAAATATTTGTATTAGCATAACTGGTTGCAAAATTAATCCATAATATATAATAATATATCCATAATAAATAATTTGTCTTTTTATGGTTTTTTTTGTAGTGATAACTTCTTTAACAGCGTTGAGCACTTTTTGGTAGAAGACAAGCTCAGCTCAAGCTTTTGTACTAGCAGTGCCCCGCGGTTTCAGCTGAGTACTTCGCGTTCTAATGCGCTTCTATTTGATTGATGAATGTAGTTTTTAATTGGTGAAATAATTTTTAAATCTGTTTCAGTGGTTTAGGCGTGAAAACGTTACAAACCAACATTTATTCGCATTTATAGCATTAGTTACGATTATACTTTATGCATTTCGAAAAAAAACCCTCTAATGATAGACAGATAAAGATAATATCATAAGAGTAACATAAGGGTACCCCCTTGAGCAAATTTAATATATCTTGATCACAAAGGAGTTCTTATCGAACTACCCTTAACCCTTATAGGGGTGTGTCGTAGAAATGCCCCCGGGCGATAACAAGTGTCATACGATAACGGAATGTCTAGTCCGTGATGGGATGTCTGTAATCTGTATCGTGTGACATGATCTTCTTCCTTCTTTATAATCCACTTTATGCTGTAAATATCTTTATATTTATGATTCTTTTATCCGTGTGTATTTGTCTGATCATAGCGCGGAGAACCGATGGCCGTTGGGGCGGAAAGGTTCTAGAATTGCGACCGCGTACCGGATGACGCTCCGTGGGCAGGCCCTCTACAAGGTGGACCGACGATCTGGTAAAGGTCGCGGGAAGCCGCTGGATGCGGACAGCGCAGGACCGATCGCTGTAGAGATCCTCGGGAGAGGCCTATACGCAGCAGTGGGCGTCGATTGGCTGACATGATGATGATGATGTGTCTGATCTCCTCTTAAACGGCTTGACCGATATGGAATATATTTTGGGGCTTCGATTCACGATTCCTCTCAACAAATACGCTAATACTGTGATAATACAAGATGAAGTGTGTTCTTATAATATGATTTGATCACTTATTGATTTCCAATATTTACTCTACTTTCACTTCATCATCACCATCATCAACCTCCCTCCGTCCACAGCTTATTGTAATGAAAACATTTTTACGTACTTTTTTTATTTACTTATTTTATTAAGATGTGTACCTACCTACTCGCCCCATGGCCGCAGCTGAAGTCAACGTCAACTTTAAACAATCCGAAAAAACCTTAAAGGGAAAGGGTACCTGATAGACATTTAAAAAATAATAATAAATTATTGTTGTTGGCCAAAATAGCATTTCATAGTCGACTATTTCTCCCCCAAAACATGCTCTTTTGTTACTTTCATAATATAATATACAATTAATGAAAACTTTTTTGTAAATATGCGTAGTAGGTATTTTTATGACTTTCTGAAAATGTAAAATTTACAATATAAGACTCTCACTTTCTATGATAATAAGAATATGGAAAAATAATTAATTCGGCCGTTAAAGGTTTTATCGTACAGAAATATTTGATCTAGTGTCATTAACTAGGAAATAATCTATCAAAAATCCAGAAAAATCGTTTTGAATACTGAATACTAAACGAAGACGGCCGCCAGAGAACTAAAGCTACCGACATCATCGATAGGCCGATGGGCCCAATAAAAATCGAGGGCGCGTTTATGTAGATTAAGTGTTGGTCGCTTGGTTAGCCAGGTGGGAAGACAATCTCCAGTGTCGGTCCGTGTTGGATGCGAGTCCCTAGAGATACCTATATAGTAACTTACGTAGATCTCATAAAAGATAATTTGTTGAAATATTGAGCTAGATAATTCATATGAAAAATATATATTTTCATACGTCGTATGCGTTCAAGTGAAATCAGTTTGTACGCCGACGTTTTGCTCACCTTTATTAGATAAAAAAGTGTTATTCATTACAATAATTTATTACCGCCCATGAATAAACCTCATTACTCCCTTTTATATTATCGGTTATAACGATAAGCGCAGAGATGAAAGTATTTAACTAATTAAAAGCTTTTAACGCTCGCTAGTAAATTAATTAAAACTGCCGGGGTTTAACGTTCAGATGAACGCACCACAGATACACATTACGGTTAAATTACAGCCACAGTGCAAATATTACGTGTATTGCTTACTCATAATATTTGTACTGTTGTACTGTTTGTGTATAATTGTTGGCGACCTCTGTGGCTCAGTGGTTAGCGCGTTGGCGCCCAAGCCGGGAGGTAGCAGGTTCGAATCCCGACAGAGAACAAAAAGTTCTCTGAGTTCCTGAGTCATGGATGTATATTATATAATAATCCTGTAAAAATCTGAAATATTAATTTAATAAATATATTTAATTATAATTTATAATGTAATAATAGTCTATTATTATATAGTATAAAAAGTATTGAATATATTATGTGTTTTCGTTGTATGGTACCCGTAACACAAGTTCTTCGAAAATTTACCACAGGACCAGATTGAGGTTGTGTAAAAGCGTCTATAGGTATTATTGTGTTATAGTCAATCTCCGTTCATAATATGCGAGACTAGTTGTTACCGCGGTTTCACCTCTTTATATAAACAGACAATCTTGTACTAATAATATATTAAGCTGAAGTGTTTGTTCGATCACGCTAATTTCAGGTACTCTTGGTCAGATTGAAAATATTATTTCAGTTTTAAATAGCTCATTTATCGAGGAAGGCTACAGGCTATATAATTATAATCCCGATAAGATGCCTTGGTGAATCTTAGTTAACGCACGCGCAGGTCCACCATGGTTTAAGCCTTGTCGTTATCATTAATTATCACTTTGTTTACTTTCAAAATCATATCATAAATTTTGAACTAAAAGTATTTGTAGCTATTAAAATTAAAGAAAGATACATAATATAGTATATTGTTTTCAAATAATGCTTTATAACACATTTTTATATTTTTAAACTCACTTTATATTCTATTAGGTAAGTACACAGACATCCCAAGTATTAATATTATTTAGCCTGAGTAAAAAACTGTGTACCCATCAGCTGTGTCCTATCAGTGTTCATCCTAATGCGCCAATATGTATTCATAGCCGCGACTCATTAATCAGTCAGGCGCCAGGTGAGGAGGTGCGGAGTAAAATTCATTAAATAGCTTACAAGAGAGTGAGGCAATTGTGTAGCTTAATAAAAGTGATTTGTTCAAATTTATGACTCGTTTAGGGCATTGGTTTGGAAACTAATCAGTAAGTTAGTAGAATCAGGCGTTACTTTACGGAAATCATTTTAAAAAGATATTAAATTATATTATGTATATTAATAATTAGTTATGACATAGCGACGATGGTTCAGTGGTAGGTGGACTCGGCATCTTATGCGAGAGGTTCCGGGTTCGATCCTAAAAGGAGGAGTTTTTCTAAATTTCTAAGTACACCCCAAACATGAGACCATCGTTCGCTCACCGGTAAAGAAAATCGTAAGGAAACCTGCATGCCTGATAAGATTGAAAGTCTTTGAAGGTATGTGAAGTTCACCAACCCGCACTGGGCCAGCGAATCGGTGAACTATGGCCCATTACCCTCCTCGCCTGATTTCGAGGAGGAGGCCCAGCAGTGGGACATCAAGGGTTGATACTTTTCTATTTTACAACTAATAAACACACACTATTAGTATGAATGCGAAAGTAACTTGTTTATTTGTTTGTGTGTCACTAAAATTATGTGCATCGCCGATTTAGTGCTAACGATATTAATTAATAGACTGTTCATTTACAGATCCCGCGAACCGCGTAGTCTTTACAGAAATGTGTGAGTGAATGCATATGCATTATGCACCACTCTCTTGTTCGACACTGCATATGCGTGGTGGTGGTATTTTGAAGTGAAAGTTTTTTAGAATCGTTGTGATTTCAAACAGGATGCAACGGAAAAAACGACAGGTAAGAGACACAAACACAAAAGAGCGAGAAAGCAAATGTCGGTGTGTATGTATATTGCACATACACTGTTTAATACTTGCTTGTATTTGAGCATTTAACATGTGCGATTCACACACGATAGAACTGAAACTTCTATCGTGTGTGAATCGCACACACTGCACACACCTTTTTTTTGTAGTGTGTGGTTAGTGGTGCATGTGTAGGTGCATACACGTGTACGCACATGCAGTATGGGAAAGGAGGGCGGTGCTAAATGCATGCATAAGCATGCACTCACGGTCTTTCTGTAAAGACTACGTGGTTCTCGGGATTATTGCTAGTTAATGAAAAAAAAATATTTTTTTTGATAATATTAATGTAATATTATTAAAAAAATGCATTTTCATTTGTAACGGAACTTAGGGCTGGGCCTAGGTATAATTCGTGAAATCACAACGTAGGACTCCAAATTATATTTTTTACCTTACTGCTGGAGAAAAGGGTTATTTATTATTTTAATTTACCATTTCTATATATTTTTATATAGATAGTTTTTATTAAGGCCTGTTGCAAAGTGAATTTAACAGAACAGTTGATTCATTAGTGTTTACAAAAATCGTGATTCAAAGAATACAGTTATTTTCGTGTTTAAAATGTTTATCAACATCGTACTTTCTCGCCGGCCGGCTCTCAAAACAACGTATATGGTAAAGAAAAAGTACCATTTGTTCATCTGATCGCCCTGTCACTTTTAGGGTCGATTCTGATTAGAAGTTGGTGCGTTGCCTTTCAAATATGAGTATGTTCTTTTCTTGAAGGTTCCAGGGTTTGATGGCCAGCTGCTCGAGTGGTCAGGCTACTGAACTCTGGCTGCAGTCTAGGGTTTGAACGCTGCCAGGTATAGATAATATTTATGCGTTCCTAGTAAGGACTTGTAATACATGTTCTTACGAATTTACCACATGGCTAGGTTAACATGGCGTGATTGTTAAAATAGTATTTATTTATAATAAACTGTATTAGTAATCGACCAACAACAATATATTTCGGTTTTTGTCAGTACGATGGAAAGATTCCAGTACTTATTCAGTATTGAGTATTTTGTCATCGCTTATCAGAAACATTGGCATTTACAATATGTAGCAAACTTTGGTAAGCTCTTTTATAGCATTTTTTGCCCTCCGCAAACGAACAGCGGAAGCCTAACGACTATCGACGCCCATTAACATCCACACAACCAAAGGTTATGCAGAAGCGTTGCCCTCCTTTTCCTTATCCCCCCAATGAGCCAACGGAAACTTACTACAAACCGCACGAAATGCGACAGCATAACTGTCACTTTACGCCGGTAGAGAGACCCCGGTCGTGCCGGCCCAATTCGTCTCTAAAGCAGCATGGCACTACCTCTTGATTTAATCATTTTTATTTAACTAAACGAAAATACGTATTACTTTGTGCGAAGAAAATTTATTTTTTGCTTTTTAATTATTTTAATTAAAAAGTAGAGTATCAACGTTATTATGCTTTTGTATCTTTGATACCTAAGTTGTGAAAATTGGGTCAGCGCAACTATGGCCCATTGCCCTTCTCGCATGATTTCGAGGAGGAGACCCGTGCCCAGCCCCCCTATTTCCACAGGAAGGAGAATTGCGCGCGTATAACTGCTTGTTTAAATTGTATAAAATAGTAGGAATTAAAGATCATAATTAAGATATAATGAAAATTGAACTTAACTTAGGGATCGGTCGTCTTGCCGTTCATTGCGGAGGCCTATGTTCAGCAGTGGTCGGATAAGGGCTGTGATGATGATGAAATTGCATTCTATCTGGATTTGGACATCTTTTTTACAAACACCGTTAAACCAGATTACTGACATATTATTCTGTTAATTTCTGCGGTTACATATTAATTGAACCGCGTAAACGATCACCGTTCGGCCGAACGCGTTATGGCTATGTGTGGTCGAAGCTTTATTATTCAATGTGAAAGGCTAATAAAAATCGCTTCCGACCGCCGTATGTGACATTAATATATAGTTTTTGATATTTGCTTAATTAAGATGTGTATTTACCAATATTACTTTATAAAAAATATACATGATGATAATATAATATAATATATAACAATATGATGTATATATAACATTATTGTTTTCTATGCATGACAAAATGTGTTCATTTATATTATTTTCTTTCACAATACACTATTATATACACACTTATACACTTTCACAGTACACTATTATAATACATTAAAAAAAGATTTTTAATGAAAAAGATTTTAAATTTTCGGATAACAACGGTTTTCTTCGAGACAGTAAAATTGATGATTTTTTTGCTTGTATAAATCAGCCACGAATTAGGTACATAATTACTGTGAAGACAAAAGTTGATCAGGTAAAAACCCTATCGACTTTTCGATTGCCATAGTGGTTTACGAGCCCAAAGAGTATGAGAAGCGTATAATATATTAAGGGCCTGTTTCACAATCTCCCTTTAAGTTCCCTATAGGCTATTGGCAACATATTTGACAGATGTTTGACAGATACTCCATACTCTATCTGTCAAATATGTTGCCAATAGCCTATAGGGAACTTAAAGGGAGATTGTGAAACAGGCCCTAAGACGTTCATCGAATATTAGGTACTTTATCTTGTCTGTCTTCCTTTTCCTCCAATTAAGCTATACTTGGTGAAATAATAAAATTCACATATATTTCCGCCAATTTACAAATTGCGAGCTAAAGAATAAATCCTGCCTTGGCCAAGCCAGGCCTATTACCTTTCTAAAAATAAACCTACATTAACCAGTAGACAAATAAAATATACTGTAAGTAAGTAAATAAATAAGTAAGTTAGTAAGTAAGTAATTCTGGATCTTGAAAAAAGGAACGTGCTAAGCGCGGGCAGGGTCGATAAACAAGGAAAATAAAATTACCTCACAATGTATTGTTACAAATTCTAATGAAAAAGCTATATTGTAACATATCTCAAGCAACATATACACATATCACTTTTATAAGACGTTAGCGGCCCATCGACATAATGACCAGCTCGTTTTGTTCAACCTTTTTACGCAACTGCCTATAAAAGGTTATGTACAAATAACTTTATTCCCCATTATGACCCTATCCCTTTGTAAAGGAAAGTTGGATGACATTTTTTCCCCTTTCAAAGATGGGGGTTTTATTGCAAAACTCAGAGCCATCGAAGAGTTTTAAAATGTTGATCTCGAAACTAATCCAAACGGCTTTCAAATATGAGTAAGTAATCTACATCTACACTAATATTATAAAGGGGAATACTTTGTTTGTTTGTTTGTTTGGTTGTAGTGAATAGGCTCAAAAAGTACTGGACCGATTTCAAAAATTCTTTCACCATTTGAGAGCTACATTATCCACATACTAGTAACTTAAGCTACATTTTATTCTGAAATAAAAAATAGAGTTCCGTAAGAGTTTTGGGTTTTTCGGACACAAGGTGTAAAAAATCAACCAAAAAAGTTACTTATTTTGCGTACTAGTAAATCTTAGTTAACGCAGGCGAAGCTGCGGGCAACAGCGAGTTTTAAATACAATAAATTCAATCCTTTTACCGCTAGCATGACAATTGTGTACATTTCAATGAATGTATGTTAGTTTTAACTGTTGTTGTAATGATTGAGTTGATCAATGATGTAGCAGACATCACGCGAATCGTAATTGCTTACAATCACAACACGCTAACCTAGTTCTGGAGTTAGCTCTTAAATTGGTGTCACAGTTTTTAATATTTATTTTTAAAGGTTTTGTTTTGATACACGTAACACGTTAGCCTCATAATCTCAAATTAACATCACAATTAAATACACAAAAAAATACGATTTATGCCAAAAGTACAATTAATGTATATACAGTCCGTTTGGTGTCATCAGAATTGGTGTCACAGTTGTTTGGTATAGATTGAGGAAATTAAATGTATACTGTAATTTTCATTAATTGACCTTATTTATTTGTTTAAGGCTTTAAGCTATACTATTTATCAATAAAAAAATCTAAGCGTAGTCGTAAAGTTTATTCAAATTTTATTGTATTTACAGGAACCGCGATATATAGGCTTTCCTAAATATGCATAGGGCCTCTATGTTTACGGGACTTGGTCTTGTCATGAAGAACATATCAAATTCTAAATATTATAATTTAGCCCTTGTTAAATTATGTACAGTTTGTCATATTAATTCTATCTACATAATTTTAGTGAATAATTCGACTTGTGTTCACAAAAATTACTATGAGATATCAAAGGACATACGCACGTGAAAATTTTATAAGGGTATGCTATTTTATGACTACTTATCTGACCCACAAGTCGAATGACTTTTAGCCTGTAGAGATAATATTTTAAACATAGTAATATACACATTTGTAAGAATTTTAGCTAGATGAAATATATAAAATTTTGATAGAATATTAATTATCTTTTTTATCGTGTGTTTCTTAGCTAAATTGTTAAGAATACGCTTACCTACGTAAGTACTTAGAACTCATGAATTAAATGGTTTGTACATATTTTACACGTGTTATATTAATAATTATTATCTTTATCTCGCTCTATGAAATGTAATAAGGAATAAGAGTATTTCGCAAGGATCAAGAAATCCCCAAATGATATCCTACTTGCTATTAATGTTATAAACGCGAAAGTTCGTAAGAATTTCTGAATGTATGGATGTATGTTTGTTACTCTTTCACGCAAAAACGACTACATGAATTTTGATGAAACCATACAATAGTTTAGCATACACAACACATAACACATAGGCCATAATTTATCCCCGTATCCCGACAGGAATATGAAGTATGCGGGTGAAATCCCCGGGCGTTGCTAGTAAACCTATAAAAGTGCCCCAACCATACACATAGGTACTATTTATTACAGCATGCATGTATATACAGTATTGTTTTGTTTGCATGATGAAATTAAACTCGTCCTGCAGCGAACCATGCCCGTACCACTTGCACTGTGCGCGTGCGCACTCAGTCCGAGCGTACCAACCCGTTCGATCGGTCGGTTTGATTGCGAAACGTGATGCAAACGTGATGCTAATGTGAGACGAATGATGTTCTGTGATGTGATACTAGTGATGCTCCTGAAAATTAGTTATCGTTAGTGATGTTACTGTAAAATTAAAGTGGTTAATTGTCGTTCAATGACTTTTACGTTGGTGTTTGTTTTTTTAGTTATTCACTTTTAGGAAGTTATTATTTATAACGTGTATAAATAGTACCCTGTCCTTGGGATTTATAATAAGAATTCACTCTCAATTCAGGTTCATAGCTTAACTGGCTAAGGATATTCATAACACAAAATCTTTACATTCTTTATAAATTATTTTTCGTCTCATGTAAAAATACCTCTCCTACTAATATTATATTAATTATAAACGCGAACGTTTGTTTAGTTGTACGTTTGTTACACTTTCAGGCAAAATTCTACAGAACATATTATTTTGATGAAATTTTACACATAGATTACACATCTGTATTACACAAAGTGCAACATCACTTATGCTCGTATTTCCACGGGAGTGGAAAGTACGCGGGAGAAAAAGTCTTCTATATATTTCAAATAAAGAACAGGTTATTTCAAATAATGAGCAGATGATTCCCCACAATAACAATGATGATCTATATAATTGCAGCAATGGCCTCTGAACTGTGAATGCATTATGTCACAGCGTCGAGTTTAATGCGGGAGGAATTTGCTTTCATTATAAGTATTAGGTCAAACATGTGCATTCTAACTAGACAATGTGCGTCTGACTTGTGCGTTTGGGGTTCCGTAGAAAAGTTTTTTTTTTAATTTTAACTATTGTTAAGGAATATAAAAACAAATCTTATTTTTCCCTTCACTTTGTAACTTAGCTTATTCTTTGCAGGTAAATGGGTCGTCAGTCTATCTGATAAATTATAGACTTATAGATGATATAGGTATAGACTAGTAGACTGATGACAAACGGACGATAAGGTTTTATACATGCTTACCTACATAGTTCCGTTCTGTAATATATTGTAATGTAACGGTAATGAAATAGTACTTACTCTAAGGCCCCGTTGTCATCCGCGCTTTTTTTACTGAGCGTTAAAAATCGCGTTTAGGTATATTTAGGAATATATAATGAGACAAATGTATCTGTTCATACGGAAGCGTTTTTAAAGCGCGGCGCTTTTTAGTCAAGCGCTGTTTGACTTTCGACGTTGAGCGTTGGACGGATTTACCGTCCAATTTTGCATGCGGAGCTCGCAACTGGCGCCAACTTTGGGTTTTAACGTGACGCTTATCAAGCGCTCATGCGGGGCTTAATACTAGAAAATTTTTAACGTACACACGACACAACCAAATATGATATTATAATGAATCATTATTATTATCCCAGCATGTCACAAGCGATGATCTAATCAACACCCACTCATATCGGTGATATAAATTTAATGATTTCGAAACCGTGCCTACAAGTTCATATTACGCCTTGACAGGATATTGACTTGCTTAGAGATTGTACCGAGATAACATTTCGAACAACCTCCAGCCTTGAATAAGCTGTTAATGTTGATTAAAATATGATAATTCGTATAATAACTTAAACATAATGTAATATGTTTGTATGTTTTGTTATTGTGTCACCGGTGGGACGAGCTCCCGGTTGCATCTATACCGCCATCTTGCTCGTTTCACTCCATGAAACAGCTGTTTCAGAGAGAAGGGCAAGATAGGTAGTGTAATTGCTAGTATAGAGACTTAACATTTTATATTTTAGGGTAGGCAACACAAATAGTAAAACGAGCGACTATGGTCCAGTGGTGGATGGACTCGGCCTCTTATGTGAGAGGTTCCGGGTTCGATCCTGACCCCCCGTGTGTGCCTTGAAATGGGTTTTTTCTAAAATTTCTAAGTGCACCCGAAACACGAGACCATCGCTCATTCACCGGTGAAGGAAAACATCTTGAGGAAACCTGCATGCCTGATGAGATTAAAGGTCTTTGAAGGCATGTGAGGTTCACCAACCCGCACTGGGCCAGCGCATCGGTGAAATATGGCCCATCACCCTCCTCGCCTGATTTCGAGGAGGAAACCCGTGCCCAGCAGTGGGACATTTATGGGTTGATACTTTACACAAATAGTTACTTGGCCTAGTTCCAGGTAAACTAGTTAATTATTATTGTAAGTTATTTAATTATTAGGTGGTACGTCTGCCAGTTTAGCTATCCAACTAACATAAAAAAATATTTTAGCAATCATAAGAAAGAGATAAAAGCAATAAAACAAAATTCTTCGGCTGGAATTTTGCGGTTCCGGTCCAATTTGCGATGTTCCAAAGAATGTCTTTTTCCAAAGAACGCCAAATTGATTGTCCTCGAAATCGAATGAGCAATAAAACAAAAAAGGTTAATGTATTGTTATGACAATGTGTTAGCGAGTGTGAAGGTCTGGCTCTACGCCAGGATATTTAGTCTGTACACCGTATTATAAGGAACGAATGTCAGGCACATTCCAATACCGAATATAATTTTATGCTTGAGGCAAATATAAATCGTCGTTGAGATAAAACTTGATTGCGTGTAAGTGTAATTGCAAAACTATTTTCTGTGATGTAAACTCTATGGAGCGACGATGGTCCAGTGGTGGATGGACTCGGCCTCTTACGCGAGAGGTTCTGGGTTCGATCCTGACTCCCCGTGTGTGCCTTGAAATGGGTTTTTCTAAATTTCTAAGTGCACCCCAAACATGAGACCATCGCTCGCTCACCGGTGAAGAAAAACATCGTGAGGAAACCTGTATGCCTGATGAGATTGAAAGTCTTTGAAGGTATGTAAAGTTGGCGAGCTTGTTGGTGAACTCGCACTGGGCCAGCGCATCGGTGAACTATGGCCCATCAGCCTCCTCGCTTGATTTCGAGGAGGAGACCCGTGCCCGAGTGCCGTGAGTGGGACATAAAGGGTTGACACTTTACTTTTTTTTTTTTAAACTCTATGGATATGTTTATAGTTTAGCGTTGGTTTTGTATAATCATCTGTTGCCGGTGAATTCGTGCGATTTGGTATCTATGATGTCCATGCTATGGGTCTGTCGTCTTGGCGCTCATAAGCCACCAGCTGTAAAGTAAAAGGCTAATGATTATATGAGCAGAGCTACAGGTGAGATAATTATGACCATAGTATCATAAAACCGTAAAAATAATCTTAGCCTTTACCAAACCGATCCACCATCATCATCATCAGCCTGTTCTGTGTCCCTTGCCGGTCTCATCCATGTTTCGCCCACCAGCCTTAATTATTTGTCAATTTTGCCATAGAGTCCCTATGAACCTACTACTAGGATATAAACTATCCTATATAACTGGGTTATGGTTTATTTGTGCTGCGAATTGCACAAACGTGATCGAGCATACAAATCAACCAACTTTGTTGTCTTGTCAGTGTAGATTCGATAGCTTTAACGAGTGAAGGTGAATCGTGATTCAACTAACTGGTATCAGCTAGCATTAAGTCGTTGGATTGGGAATATCTTTGACGCTGATTGGACCATCTTTTTTGATTTAAAGTTTTTTTCTGATTAAAATCATAATCATCATCATCATAATCATCAGCCTTTATCCGTCCACTGCTGAACATAGGCCTCCCTCAGTGAACGCCAAGACGACCGATCCCTTGCTACTAGCATCCAAAGCGGACCTGCCACTACACGGAGATCGTCTTCCCATCTGGTTAAATGCTGACCAACACTTCGTCTACCTAAATGTGGCCTTCTGTTAGTATTTTACTAACAAAAAAAACTGACTCCCAGTTTTACATAAACATATTTACCTCTTGCCAATATTAAATGATACTACTCTTACTGATTCCCTTTCGTTTCTTTGTAACGTGATAAGTGTTAGTTTATTGATATAATGTTCAAAAGATTCAGCATTCTTAGCTATTGTGTTACCGACATACCGGGAATAACACGCATAATACGATAACCTTCTAGAAACCGATGCGACTTGGAAAATAATATATGTCAGGATTTTTCGCCATTGGTTAACGATGTAAAAAATAACCAGCTCGCATTGACTGAATAAGGCTAGAGTTGCTTTTATTGATCAACTATCTGTAGCCCGCAGCTTCGCCTGCGTAAACTAATATTTACAACGGGACCTTAGTACGCAAAATAAGTAACTTTTCTGGTTGATTATTTACACATTGCTTTCGAAAAACCCAAATATCTTACGGAACCCTATTTTTTTTTTCAGAATATAATTTAGCCTATGTTACTCGTGGATAATGTAGCTTTCGAATGGTGAAAGAATTTTTGAAATCGGTCCAGTACTTTTTGAGCCTATTCGTTACAACCAAACAAACAAACAAATAAACAAAGTTTTCCTCTTTATAATATTAGTGTAGATATAGATATAAGCATATACAGAACAATTAGAACTTAATTAAGCTTTTCATTACTTACTTTCTGTCGTCCGTGTAACCGTATGATGTCGAAAGCACGTTAAAATTCCCTTACGACCCGTAACGAATTAAATGTTAATGGACTAATAAATGATCCGAGTGTCAAGGGATCGGTCGTCTTGGCTTCTATTGAGACAGGTCTATGTTCAGCAGTGGATGGTTAGAAGCTGATGATGATAATGATGATGAATCATTATCACTAATGGCAACCGGTTCTACTAAATAATAACCGAGAATTAGCCTGAGCTAAACGAAAATTATACGTGATTATTTCCACGGCTTATATTTCAATAATTTATCATCATTGTTTTTAATTTAGATAATTTATTCGCGTTTTTATTGTGAAAACTGCATACTAATGATGACTCATTGCTACATTCTTATTCAAATTATCGCTACCTTTATATTTAGTATTAAAACAATGTGAGATTCGTATTTTTGTGTTTGTTACGAACACATTTTTTTTAATTTTAACAAAATGGCCTTTATCAGTCTAAGGGCGCGGCGCAGCGCATCGAGAGCTTTCGTATGTGTTTTAATCTTTGTAAGTTTAGTAGAGACAATCCTAAATGCTCCGCGGTGGTGCCGCACCTTTTAAATACTGATTATCTAGATTCTAGACGGCTATAATATTGACGTAAAAAACAATATTACCCTTGCATTAGCAGTCTTAATTACTTAAAAGTTTTTCTAAATAAAAACTAAAACTATTTTCTCCAAAATAAAAGGCATTCATATTGCATTTCGTCTAGTTTCCAATATTAGTGCATTCGAACAAACTCTTTTAGAATTCGAAAAAAGGAAAGGCGCGAGGAACAGCTCTGATATAGGTTACTTATATCGCTTAGGGCCTGTTTCACAATCTCCCTTTAAGTTCCCTATAGGCTATTGGCAACATATTTGACAGATGTTTGACAGATAGAGTATGGAGTATCTGTCAAACATCTGTCAAATATGTTGCCAATAGCCTATAGGGAACTTAAAGGGAGATTGTGAAACAGGCCCTTAGTGTTATAAGCAAAATATAGTTTTTCTGCTAAATAAATTCTCTATCCCAAAACTGACTCGCTCTTACTCTTACTTATTCCGGCTGAAATTTCCGAAAAGCTTCATATCAACAAACGCGTCATATCGGTACACAAATGTGGTATGGACAAGATATGTAAAGAATGTTGAATTGGATGATTCGATGCGTAATAAATGTCGCCGACGTTAATCGATCTGACCGTGTATGGTGTCTGTGTGGGAATCATGAACATGAGCCGGACCGCGGCCGCTGGCTGATAGCCTCGAACTTGAAGCCTACGGACATACAAATGTCACGTGGATATTGTATGGGAGAACATGAATCATTACAATCGGATTTACATACACGTGAATATATTTGAACGCACTAATTTCGGAAATTTCAAGTGCAGTAGACAGCTAAATTATCGAGAAATGCTATAATAGTGCTATAATAATAGGCTATTTTGAATAGTGAGATAGAGTTAATTCCAGCTTTGAATATTTGTAGTGTAAAGTAAACATACTGTCTACGGGAGTGCTACCAAGTGAATAAGAACCAACTCGAAAATAAATATCTTTGACCAGAGACTAAAGTCCTTCAGTTGCCTGCAGTCTGAAACTCGCAAGAAGCGGCTGAAGGGGCTCGCATCGGTTTTAATGTTGGTTTAAGGCAGAAACACACTTACGTGTACTTAGGGACATATTAAATGTATGAAACCGATATGCTTCTGGCGCGTCACGACACGCCACGACACGTAAGTATGTTTCTGCCTTTACACTACCTAAGTGAGTGACATGTTTGAAGCATTGCTATGCGTCAACAAAAAAGGCCCAAGATTCTTTTATGATTTTTAATCGACTTCAAAAAAAGGAGGAGGTTATCAATTCGACTGTATTTTTTTTTTTTTTTTTATAATTGTTACCTCATAATTTTTGACTGGGTGAATCGATTTTGATGATTCTTTTTTTATTAGAAAGCTGATGAAGCCCATGTGGTCCCATTTTAATCTAGTCCAGTCCTGATGATGGTATCCATGAGAAAACCATATAAGTCTTAAATTTGCATTAGGTACGTGCGCGACAAATAGATGAATAACTGAATATCACGCCAACCGATTTCGATGATTATTAGTTTATTTGAAAGAATATAGTTCAAGGGTAGTATGGTGAAAACTTGGTTAGGTTCTGATCATGGGATCCATAATAAAGTGATGGAACTCTTCAATTCTTAGGAGTAAATTAACGATCCTCGGCTGAAACTTTTATAGGCCATCCGGATATTTGTCTAATGTAACGTCTTTATGGCCAAGTGGTCAAGTAACTATTGTAGGCCAATATGATGATCAATTCCTCAACAGCTCACAGTAACGATGCGATCTGTGGCAGAAATTCTAACTGTCTGTAATTTTTGTATGCACTCTGTAAAATTGTGTATGCAATACATAAAATTATCATCATCATCAGCCTTTCTCCATTCACTGCTTAGCATAGGCCTCCCTCAATTAACGCCAAGACGGCCGATCTCTTGCCACTCTCATCTATCGTACATTTACACAATTCCAATTTGCATTTGGCTGTGTGTTAATTTAAATCCTTTCTTCGTTTGTTTTTCATTAAGCCTTGATAAATTTGTGTAAGCCCTCTGAGAAAGTTTACTAGCCTTACTGGCCCTATACTTAAAACTAAAAATTATAAAATAAAGTTAATTTTAAATAAAAAACCAAAACCGACTTCAAAACTATACCTTAAAATTATGTACAACAAAAATTTTTTAAATAATATTTAAATACTTCGAGGTGAAGTTAATTAACAAAAATAATAATTAATCAATGAATATAATGAATTTTATATGGCTTACTTATACTTTTTAAAATTAGTTATTTTTGGAGTCGGTACCAGCCAAGCAAAGATAACCTTAACAGACATCTATTCAATACTTTGTGTACTTATATGAGTACAAAATCAATAATAATTGCAAAGAAATTTGTAATAGATACATCTCACATGTAAGAGTATAATGTTATGTATTCAAATGCTGCGAATTGTGATTAGACTGTATTTATTGGCTGGCACCGACTCCCAAAATAACTAATTGTAAAAAGTATAAGTAAGCCATATAAGTTTCATTATATTCATTGATTAATTATTATTTTTGTTAATTAACTCACCTCGAAGTATTTAAATATTATTTAAAAAATTTTAGTTGTACATAATTTTAAGGTATAGTTTTGAAGTCGGTTTTGGTTTTTTATTTAAAATTAACTTTATCTGTCTTGATCTCCTGAGACGCTAATATAGTTGTTATAGTTAGTAAACACTTCCTATGAAGTTCTTGATTCAATACGAAAACTTAAGATAGATGGTACCTATCTAGTGCATGAATATTTTTTGCACCTTTCCAACGTGTTCCAACTGCCATATAAAGGTTAAACTCATTGCAGTGCCAGCTATATTGTGCGAATTCGAGGAAATACTTATTTGAGCTCAAAAACACTCAAGTGAATCGAGGTGGTAAGTCGTAAAAACGATTGATTTGGTTAAAAGGTCACGCTGGGTTTTAAAACCCACTTTGACTTTATGGTCGTCTCGGATAAGTCACGTAACATATGATGATGCGTTTTATGAAGAAACTATGCTTATTAATGGCATTGATTCTCATTTTGATATTGTCCACTGCAGGCCCCTATTGCAGGTCGTTGTCCGCGGCTTGTCACTTTGGTAAAAAGCTGTTTTGTGTGATTAGAATAAAATTTTGGTGAAGGAGCACAATTTCCTTACCTAAGGATTTAGTTATTATTTAGGCAGACCATATTTTTAATAAGCCTAAAATGTGGAAATGCAAGGAGTTTCAGTAATCTTGATTCCCATGTATTTTCTTTTCCATAAATTTTTATAAATTTAAATAAACTATAATGCATATAAAGATTTACAAAACCAACTATTTTCAATAAGAACAGGATAACGCTCAGAGGTCCTTACTGCCTTTTTGTCACATAAATTAATGCTTGACTGAGTGTTACTGTGGGCCTTTCGAAAGAAAGTACATACATACCCTACATTTCTGTGAAATAAATGTAATGCTAATCAAATCGTAGGTCAAAGTTTATATTTTAAGTGTTTGTTGATTTTAAGTGTGTTCATTGAGGGAGGCCTATGCTCAGTAATGGACGGATAACATCAAATGACGGTGATGATAGATAAATTGAACTAGCAGACGAGTCACTTGACGCGCACTCACAAACATAAGTGAGTTCACATAACGCTGACTAAGACAATTGATACGTTGCTTATCATGAGACGTAAGGAAATCTCGGTGCCAGTAATTACAGTATAAAAAAAGGCAGTAAAGCTGTTTTCCGAAAGGAACAAGCAAGATGATAGAGGTTAGTGACCATACAGAGAGTTCATCAAATACGTAGGTTTTTTAATGTCAGAGGGAGGCAAACGAGCAGTGGCAGCCTTATGAGGACTAAGGACGCCCATGGACACCCACAAAACCAGAGGTTATGCAAATGGATTGCCCTCCTTTTCTGGGGGATAACCACCAATGGGTCACGGGGAACACACGCCACACAAATGCGACAGCATGGTTTTTACGCCGGCATTTTGTCAGCGAGAGGTACCACGCGTCGGCATTTATCTGCAATGCAGCAATAGCACTAGCTCTTAAAAAAAAGTTTTTTTACTGGTAAAAAGTACTGTATTATGTATTATTAAATACTGTATTTATGTGCAGTAACGCCGAGTATAATACAATACACCAGACAATGATACGCGGTCATTATGGTTTATTGCCTATTGTTGTTGGCAATGTTTTTATGGATTATTGAATATGCACCAAAGATTTTGCAAATGTACCGCTTGTGTATTATGATTTATGACTTATGAAAATTTCAACAAAATTCTAGCTTAACTTATAGTATAAAACAATCACGATTTAAATTCTTTAATTTTATCTAAGCCTTTGTTTTTTTTCAAAAAACCCCAAAATCTTAGGAGTTTATGGTGGTTATATCCGTTGGAAGAGTACGTACATAGATGACCTCTTTCTTGTGTCGGCAGTCACCATAAGGCGCCAAATGCACGGTTGCCTCCTTATTATATTTAAAAAATACTACGCCTGCCTGCATTCGAATCTGTGACCGCTACCTAGTGTCCAGTAAGCCTCACTCAATCAGACGGCGCGGCGGAACGGAAACATTTCAAACAATAATATTCGGAGCGGTTTATCGAAATAAATATCACTGGCCTTTGTCGTAGTAATTGTTTCTCTAAGCGTTCATTAGTGTGGATAGTAACGCATCGATTGTTAACTAGTTTACTATCGATCGCTAACTGGCTTGCGAGTGTGTGAGCGAGAAAGTCCGTATTATGAGGTGAGGAAAACTAACGTAAGGAAGATTAGGCAATAAAAAATTGCCAAAAATAATTACTGTAGGTACAGTTTTAAATCATTACGTATGGTGAGAGAAAAGATGCATGTGAAAATATAATTAAAGTACATTGGGATTTCGGAGACATTGATAAGATTCCTTTTTTTTACTTTTGTTCACTTTTGTTTGCCAGTAAGTTTCAGTTCTTCACTTTTACTTTAGATCCTAGAATAATTTTAGATTTGATTAAACAAAAAACAACACTTAAATTGCATAATATTAGATAATTAAATAATATTGTCACAAATTTTTCATTCTTTGTAAGCTGTAATTTTTTAAGACTATGTTCTAAAGCAGTGGTTCCTACCCTGGGGGTAATTACCCCCGCAGAGGTAAAATGAAGATTCTAGAGGGGTAACATGGGATGGCACGAAATAGTATATAGTTCAAATTTGTATGGTTTTAATTATTTTAAATTAGCTAGGGGTAAACTCAATTCCCATACTTGTTCACAGGGGTAGTGACGTTGAAAAGGTTAGGAACCACTGTTCTAAAGTAATATAAAATTTACTTCTTGCTCTTACGCCGCAGAAATAGTCTTTACTGCTTATCAAGTGCAGCATAGTCTCAAATTGAATAATTGAATGTGGTCTGCCCACGGAACTGCGGAAATCAATTGCCTTGTGTATTTTTAGACAGTGCCAATGACACTGGAGTGTTTGTCTGCTAATTGCCACTCAGTGTCGTTTCTACGAGTCGTCGAAACGCTTCGATTGTTGGCTAATACCGCGACGAAACGGAAAGCTACGTTTCCTGACATTTCGGATATACGCTTTGTACGCATCCTTTATCTTACAAGGATTATTGAATTTAGGTATATTCGTTTGTAATTATGGGTTTCGCTGACATTTGTACATCTAGCTAAGAAAGTAATAGTGACTTTATTTTAATAGAGTTAAGTATGAAGGTTGAGGTAGGACAGAGTGATCCGCTAACTTCCACAGCTCCCTCGCCGGGCCGGTAAGACGACGAGACACCGCTGGTGTTTAGTGGGTAGAGTCTCCTCCCACCTTTCCATCTTCTCGGGTGCAGGAAGTGCATAACCCCCGGCGCCGTTAGTATGCCGAAAAGCATTCCCCACAGAAAACAATGTACTAAAGTATTACTTACTACAAAACTAGTATGATTTTGGTGATTTGGCTATTGGCTCAACCTTTAGTACCTATTCATTTTTTAACATCATATTATCCAAATGTCATGATTCGACTTATGCACGAAATATTTTACCACAGGACTGTACATGTACTGTAACCAGGATAACATCGCGTGAACAAGGCGTTGTTCATGTTTTTTTTTCTATATCATTATAGTTAATTTAGATATTCCTGTCCCAACAACTGCAACCCAGAGCATGCATTTTGTACTTAACAAAGTGCCATGCTCTGCTGCCCACCCTCCCGGATAGTTCGGGAAGCTACAGCGTACATGTTTGTGTTGTGTGTTTTATGCAGGAATTTCTTTTTATAATAATTACTAAAAGAAACTAGGGAACATTGCGATTACTAAAATACATGACTTCTAAATACTAAACCTAAAATTTAATTTGTCGTAAATCTAAGTATAATAGATAGTTTCATTATAGTATATTAGTTAAGCTTGTCAGTCCATCCACTTTGGGATTAAGGCGTTTCTCCCAGACATTTTAGGTTAGCATGTTAATTTGTTTTAGAATATTTGAAAATATTAGTTTCGCCGGTTCTTCTTAGTGGGCTTACCTTAGAAGTTAGAACCGGTGGTAGATTCATATGATGTTTAAAAAGATACTTTGATGTACTATTTTGAATTAAAAAACAATTTTTTGATTTTGGTAAATTTTCTTTATTTTTGAAAATTACCTTTTGCGAAAATGTATAACAATATTTTATATGCATTCACAATTAAAAAGGTACACAAATAGAGACTATATATGAAAGTAGTAGCAATAAAAATACCTTTAATATTGTTAAGGAATAAATCCAAGTTGAACAAAGATTTACGCTTGGCAACACGAGCATTTCACATGGCTTGGAGTGCAACATAATTCACAGTATCCTGCTTCGAGTGGGAGAAATTACGTTGATGGTGTGGTCAGCGGCGTGACGCCCGACGTCAGTATCCACAATACCTCCCCGCGATCAACTCGGAATATCTGAATATCCTCACTACTAAATATCAGTCGAATAGGATATCCACAATATTAAATTTAATATTCACGGACACCAGAAAAGTCTGCTTATTTTAAGTGAAATTAGCATCTTGGACTATAATCTGAATCTGGGTATATTCAAAATATTAATTATAAATTAATCATGGATCTAAGATCATTCTTTATTTGAAATTAAAAGTTACCATTGTTAATCGGAATTAAATCGAAATTCAAAATAAAATCGAATTTTAAATTTCTTATTCGGTCATAGTGAATATGAATACATCTTATGTATCGTTGGGAAATAAAATAACTTAAATGTTGACGAAACAGTTACCACACCGGATCATAAACGTAAAAGTCATTGGGTTGCAGTGATAAAGTGTATGAAACCAAGCAATTGATCGATTCTGTGAAGTGATATCGAACCATCTGTTTGTTTGTGCAATGCGATGCTGATCACCAAGTACACGACGATCCTCCTGGAGAGCGCGAGGAGTGTGGAGGCGAGGAGTATAGAGGGGAGGAGTGCAGAGGCGAGGAGTGTAGAGGCGAGGAATGGGTCGAGGTCAGGCGACTGGTCTTCGTCACTGGACAGCGCCCCCAGTCGCCGACGTCCTGTGAGACGACGCCATTTTGCACACAGGTTTGTCTAATATATGCTTAAGTCACTATCTATCAATATTTTTCCGTATGTTATGTTATTATAAATTTATAACAGTTATATAGACACACAAATATTACGTAACATTAAAAGGATTTTATCATTATACTTTAAGCATTCGCTAGAATATCTAAATTTGACTTTGCAAGTTTATCACGAGTTCATAAAACACGTAAATTCGCCAAAAATCAAATAGAAACCGAATCGACTAGATTGGGCTACGGTTATAGGTTCTTCTACGAGTAACTGATTCCAATAGAATAAAGACTTGAGATTGCACAAAAGATCCCATAATCTTCAGATGCCGATGCTAGCTTACGATTATTATCAGCACTTTCGTTTATTATAGATAAAAAGATACCTTAACTCATATTTCACTTAAAGTAGAATAATATGACCTTTACACTTAAGTTTAAGCGTGCTATGCAGGTTGATTCTTTGGCAGATAGAATTCGAAACGAAGACTAAAGTAAAGAAGTAAAGAGAGAACTAAAGCTACCGATATCACGCAAAGAATAAACACGTTGAAGTGGCAGTGAGCTGAACACATACCCAGAAGAACGGATGGTTGATGGGCCAATAAGGTTCAAGAGTGAAGTCCGCGTGAGAAGTGTTGGTCAGACAGTGGCCAGTAGGGCTATTCTGTAAAAACCATTTCGATATCTAGCTTCACCTGAGTGATAGAGTTCACTTCGAAAGCGAACTTTATTGGTAGTCGAGTTATAAAGAATACAAATTCGGCGAATTCCTCATATCACCGCGGATTCGAGATTGGAAAACGATCTTACAGAATAGCCCTACAGTTCGTGTTGGATACGTGAGTCTGGGCGTTCATCGGAGGAGGCCTTTATTCAGCAGTGGATAAAGACTAAAGCGGACTGATTGATGATGATGATGACTGGGATTCCCTTTCCGTGTACAGATTTAAACATTTAAATAAACAAATAGATTCGTAAACAACGTTTGGTATTCATCTGATGCAGCGCAGGGTACGGTCGAGTGGCATTACGAGAATAGCATTTTTATTAGATACTGTTAGTTGCTAGCAATTAGAGATGCAAGTATTTACCATCATTATATTGTGGATCACACAATACAATATACAAGTGGACAATAGAATATTTCATTGGCACTATGCGAAATCTTTTATTAATAGAAGTAAGGAGTATCATCTCACGAAGTGTCAAAAAAGCGTCAGAATCTCACAGTATTAAGAGTACTTATATGATGCGTTATTTGCGAGAAGAAATAGACTTCAAAAAATTTTAATAAAATCTAATTTAATTTAATTTTAGAAATTTACTCCACGGTACTCCACGTACACACAATTGGTCAAATTGTGTCAAAATATTAATGCTTTCTTGACTTCGTTCCTAATTGAAAAATCGAATTTAAACTAATTAATGTAATGGCGGCCAGTCGGTGTAGTAGTCATGTATATTATTTTTCGTTCCTAATACGCTTATCTACTAATACGAGTTTAAGCAACGAGTTTCGGTTATGGTAACGGTTTATATTATTGAAGTGAAAACTTCTTTAGCCGCGTGGAACACTTTTTGGTAGGGGGAAATCTTAGGGAAAAATTATGACGTCATCACGAATTTAATTTTTTTTTGTTAGATTTTGAAATTTCATAATTATTCTAAGTTACAAGTATTCACTTCTGTCGACAGACCTCTATTTTTATAACGTCAATATGAAAAATGTGTTTTTAATGTTTTTTTTTTGTTAGTTGGCTGGCAAAACTGGTAGACATGTCACTTGATGGTGACTGGTCCACGTCGCCCGTGAACATAAAATTAGTTTGCCTGGAACTAGCCCAGACAATTATGTGATGCCTGTCCTGAGACATGAGGTGATAAGTCACGGTACCAGTAGGGCTGTAAGGTCGTTTTCGAATTTCGAAAGCGGAATTCGGTGAAATGACGAATTTGACGAAATTGTATTCTTTAAAACTTGACTATATATCTATATCAATAAAGTTCACTTCCGAAGTGAGTGTAAAGTGAGCTCTATCACTCAGGTGAAGCTCGATATCAAAATGGTTTTTACAGAATAACCCTACAGGAATTACACTGTCTGTCTCGCTCTTCTCTCAGTTAAATCAAAGCTGTTTCACGCGAGAAGAGATGAAGCGTGCACACGCTTGCACACTCCCACTTTGTAATATTACACAAAGCATTTTAAAGCCTATTTTATAAACTAATCCCTTCATTTTACATACTACAAATCACCCATTTTTAAATCATCAGATCGATCAAATTTTTTTAAATTAGCCCACGGCAGGATAGAATAATTGTTATAGCCGGGCAGTCCCCCTATTGTGGAGAATCTGGTCTTGCCGGGACCAGTCTGTCGCTGAGGGTTTCGCGTTGCCTGCGATCCGGGTCCCTCAAATAGCGGCTGAAGGCTCACGCAGCGGTTTTAGTGGGGTAGTGCACCCAATGCTAGTCCCCACACACGCCAGCGCGCCTACCCAAGGTTCTGGTATGGTCCGTAAGGATTTCCACTGCGTCATCAATAAAAAAAAGGATAGAATAATTATGAAAGAAAAAAAATTCGAATATTAATGTCGATATTATTGTAGTTTTTTTTATTCATAATATCTTCGCTAAGATAGTACCCCACTATTATGTATTTGTTATCGATGTCTGTAATAGACTATTATTGCGAAGATAAGACCTCGCGTGTAAGATGTTAGTTATTGCACTACTTGCATAACATCCTTTTTATTCGTGTTTATTTGTTCGTTTTTATATTTAGAACGCAGAAGATTTGTTGTTGCCGCTTTATTTCTGCTCTAATGGATTTAGTTGTTTTGATTTTCACAGGCTACGAACATCGGCCTCCCTCAATGAATGCCAAGACGACCGATCCTTTGCCACTCGGATCTGCATAATGGCCGACCAACACATAGGCTAAATAATATATGATTTGTTTACGTATTATGTTTATCATTCTAATGCAGCTAAAATTAAAGTACCTATAGATTTTTATCGCGTTACAGATGACAACTATATATTAGACTTATGGTGGTACCTACCTAGACCTACTAGTACATCAAAAATAAAGGTTGCATTTTTTTATGTAATCAGGCCAATGATTGACGTTCTCACTCTCAAGCATAATATTAATTTTCAATATTTTATTCCAGCAAAATTAAAATGAGTATTTTAGAAATTGTGTTACTGGAATATATTTAAGATATACATATAAAAATATTACTTTACCTATATATTTTACGACCATGACCCGGTGCAGACAATCTATATTCACAATTCAAATTATTTGAACTTGACGGAATTCGAACCCGTGAACGCTGCGTAAAGTGGCCAGTATCTTTACGTAATATAAAATCTTTTTCGTATAATAATATAAAATTACAATATTTATAAATGATAAATGAACGATGTCGTTCTCAAACTGCAACAATTTAGATCCTTAATCATTGAGGACCATTATTCTAAATAAGTTTTGAAATCGTGTGACAGCTCGTTGTAACAATTATTTACGATTCATCTCGCTGATGATAATTTATGGTCCCAAAGATATTGATCTATTACTCTGTTTCCAACTTGATGTCCATAAATATTGTTTATGTACTGTAAATAAGCACCTATCTACAAATTATATGTAAATGTCTTAGGGCCTGTTTCACAATCTTCAGATAAGTTCCCAATAGGCTATTGGCAACATATTTGACAGATACTCTATACTCTATCTGTCAAATATATGTCAAATATGTTGCCGATAGCCTATTGGGAACTTATCTGGAGATTGTGAAACATGCCCTTACTATTTGGAAGGGTATCTAAGAAACTTAATAAACCACTATAAATCCGTAAAATTTGTTACATTATCAATCAGTTGTAAGAAAGTTTCATTTAATTTTAAAACCAACATTAGACACAATATAATGCTCCATTAAATTCCTTGAGAATTAAATAAGGGCCTGTTTCACAATCTCTAGTTAAGTTCCCAATAGGCTATCGGCAACATATTTGACAGATAGAGTATGGAGTATCTGTCAAATATCTGTCAAATATGTTAACGATAGCCTATTGGGAATTTAACTGGAGATTGTGAAACAGGCCGTTAAACTAATTAAAATGAGAGTTATGTCTTTGTAGAATTGTTAAATCGATAGTATTTGAGTAACAAACATCCACACGCACACAAACCTTCGCAATTTGATTTCCGCCTCTAATACATATTCAAAAGGAAACGCAACTCATTTCAGCCAGTAACGTGGTATTTACGTGCTGACGCTACCGTACCCTCCTGTCATTACGGTGGGCTGCACTTGCGTTATGACGTATTCTCCCAACCGTGACTATAATTTATAAAATCAAAACTACTAGAACCTTCTTTGCACAAAAAAAAAAAAAAACAAACACTAACTAACAAAACAAAAAAAAAGAGGTAGTGCCATGCTGCAGCCGAATTGGGCCGGCACGACCGGGATGGTACCTCTCGCTTACATAATACCGGCATAAAGTGACAGTTATGCTGTCGCGTTTCGTGCGGTTTGTAAGTTTCCGGTGACCCATTGGGGGATAGAGAAAAGGAAGGCAACGTATCTACATAACCTCTGATTATGTAGATGCTTATGGGCGTCGATAGTCGCCAAAAGGCTTCGATTGTTCCCTTGCCCTCTTATGCTATAAAAAAAATAACTAAAACACGTCTATCATACGCTTTCACAGTACGCGTCTAACTTTGACTGGGTATTATACCACGGCTCTGAATATACGAATTAGCCTACTATTTGTTCTTTACTTTGCAAAGCTTTTGTTAAGTCATTTCCATGTTTTGATAGAGTGTAAAATGTGAGCGACCATGATCCGGTGGGTATTTGGCTCTTTCGAGCGAGAGGATTCGCGTTCGATCCTGACGCCCAGTGAAGGAAAACATCGTGAGGCAACCTGCATGCCTGATTGAGATTAAGTCTTTGAGGGTGTGTGAAGTTCACCAAATTAAAGAGAATCAGCACATAATATGTTAAGGTATATAAGAGGTAAACTATGGCCCTCCTCGCCTGGTTTCGAGGAGGAGACCCGTGTCCATCAGTAGGACATATTATACGGTGGATACTTTACTTTTTTATATTACATCTAATATTTTACTTTCCGCTATAATTATCATGAAGCTGTGATATAAATATATAAACATAAATATACAATAAAAATATTTTAAATATCGAATCGCAAAAGTTTTTCAAGCCACAAAAATAAGTAAAGTTTTTTTCTTTATTATCAAATAAGTAAAGTTATTTTAAGATGTAACCGTTTTGGAATAACGACGATACTTAATCAGTGTAACAATTGTATCGAGCGCCGACCTTTTAGGGAGTCCAGTTAACAAGGAAGTCGAGATAACCATAATACCAATAATACGATCTTATGCAGGGGCTATGCGCTTGAGTTTATTTAATAAAATGCCTTTGGCTGTTTGACTGGTTTTATATTAAATTAGCAGTCTTTATAAGCAGCTTTGAATATATTGCGGCTTATTTTACTAACGTTTCTTGGTATTACTAAATATAACTGATATTATATATTCTTTCCATGATTTAATGACTAATAAAATACATTTATTGCCGCCAAATTTAATTATTCCTGTGCATCGCTTTTACCTTCATATTTTGTGCTTTCACTCATGTCCTCAGATATTTATAACACGTTTTTGTTCGAATTATGAATGTAAAAGATGAATCCACATGAACAGACATTTTTTTATCAAAATCTGTTTAGGGACATACACACTAGTGATGTAAGAAGGTATGTCGTTTTATGAACATGCGCGAATTCAAAGGTGAATATTCGATATCGACATTCATGAACGCGAATGTCCACATTCGATTTTTAAGTTTGCTCCTTATGAATCAATTTTTGTATGTAAGAAAAATAAAGGAAGAAAGTTAAGCACAATGTAACCACAACCAAAGAATTCAGACGTACATAGAAGGACAGTTCTTAAATATTTTTTGTGTCGACTTTATTGGGGACTAGTCCTCAGTTCGCACTCGCTCGCTCTCGTAGGCTCATATGCTGGGGACATCGCGATGTCCCTCTCGTCACGCCGCCAAGCGGACGTTTACATCGCAGAGTTTGTCCTCAAAGCGCCCATAAGAACAGCTGTCCTTCTATGTACGTCTGAATTCTTTACCACAACACAAGGATAGGGCGTTTCAGCCTCGAATATTTTTTACTAGCGATATCTAGTTTCAGTTTTAGAAGTAAATTTGAAACTCAATTTAAGCTAATACGCATGCCACAATGACTTTCATAACCGATTTAAACGTAGAATATCATTTAAATATAGAATAAGTTTTACACCACGTTTAATTGAAGACCGTTCAATGGAGTTCGCCCAGTGCACTCCATTAAAACTTTTACCAACTCCGTGTCGTTCGTCAAACCATTTTTGCTGATTGCCCTCACCCTCCCCTACCATTAACACGGCTGTATTTTATACAGACATAACAAAACTAATAAACTTTATATTTATCTTTACTTTGGCAATATAACTTATACAGTAAAGGGCCCTTATGATTTAGTGGTAGACTTTATAAAATAATATTACTTTTGAAGTGAAACTTCTTTAGAATCGTTGTGATTTCAAACCCGATGCAACGGAAAAAACGACAGGTAAGAGACACAAATACAAAAGAGCGAGAGAGCAAATGTCGGTGTGTATGTATATTGCAGACTGTTTAATACTTGTATTTGAGCATTTAACGTGTTTCACTTCTATTGTGTGTGAATCGTACACACACCTGTTATTTGATGAAAATTTATTTATAATGATTTGAGTGTTTGAGTCTTTTCAAATTTTGATTTTGACGAACAATAAGAAGAATAGAGCAAACAAACGAGCGACGATGGTCCAGTAGTGGATGGACTAAGTGCACCCCAAACACGAGACCATCGCTCGCTCAACCGGTGAAGGAAAACATCGTGAGGAAACCTGCATGCCTGATGTGATTGAAAGTCTTTGAAGGTATGTGAAGTTCACTAACTCGCACTGGGCCAGCGCGGTGAACTATTGGCCCATTACCCTCCTCACCTGATTTCGAGGAGGAGACCCGTGCCCAGCAGTGGGACATAAAAAGTTGATACTTTAGAGCACACATTGGCCATAAAAAAATAAACTAACACTTGAATGAATATATGTCTTGATACCACGTTTAAAGTCGAGAGGTATTGACTTATAACTCAAGGATATAAGCGTCTACGAAACTTCGAAAAAGCTAAGTTGGTAAAGTTTACTTCAAGCGAAGTTTGAGCTGATTAAGTGAATCGCGAACGCAAAACGGTAACGTGAAATTTTAATGCACTCAAGTAAATGAATCCTGGTTACAACGTGAACCAAATTTCCAAGTATGTTAAGTTAAGATGTTTAATTTAGGAGCTCGCAGCTTTGCACCCTTAAACCTGGATGTACAGCCGTATGCGATGGTGATAATTTATATATATTAATTATTAACCAGATGGGAAGACGATCTCTGTGTAGTGGCCGGTCCGCGTTGGATGCCAGTAGCAAGGGATCGGTCATCTTGGCGTTCATTGAGGGAGGCCTATGTTCAGCAGTGGATGGATAAGGGATGCTGCACTGCACTGCACGGAGATCGTCTTCCCACCTGATTAATGACCGACCAACACTTCGTTTACCTAAACACGGCCTCCACTCTTAAACCATACTGGCCCATCGGCCATCCGTTCTTCTGAGTGTGTGATCAGCCCACTGTTAATTCAACGTGCATATTCTTCGCGTGATATCGGTAATTTTAGTTTTCTGGCGGAGGACTTTCTTTCGAATCGAGAAATGGTTTATTAATTAACAATTCGGTCATATTATTACAATAATAGTCGGTAGTTTTGTATCTATACATATTGATTCTAGTTTGGTATCAGCATTAAATATGAAATATCATTTTAAATACAGAAATCCCGTAGGAATTTTAATATCATCAAAACAGGATACAGTGTTTACGATATCCTAGCTGACGCACGCGATATGCAATAATCGCATGGAATTCATATTACTGGAGAAGAATGTGATGCGTCGCAGAATGTGCCCGCTGTATCAGACATCAGCATTCATAATATATCAGAGGTTACTAGGAACGACATTGTAGACCACAGGTTGCATATCCATCGTGGTCTCTTGCGACTATTACTGGAACTGAATTTATGAATGAACGAATTATACTTTATTGTGCACACAAACAAAAGTACATACAGTTATGTCAAACACATTTGAGTAAAGGCTTTTTAATTGCTTGCACAGCAAGTTCTCCAGTTTTTGTGTTACATAAGAGAGGGTTAAAAATATATTACGTAAGAACATGGTAACATAAAACTATATTACGAATATTGTATCTAAAACCTGTAACATATTAGCACTGATTAAATGCATTTTTATGTAATATACATATTTATAAATACATCATAATTTTAATATAACACAGTCTTGTGAGGGTTACTTTTTTATATTTACCACATGAACATGTATTGTTTTTGTTCATCATCATCATCAGTCTCTCTCTCTATTTAAGAGCTTTGCTCTTGTCGGTGGAGTATTCGCCACTCATTTCTCCTCTCCGCCAATACCTTCACCTCCCGATACGACATAACCTGTACCTTCTCCTTTATTTGTTGCATATATAACTCCTTCTCGGTCTACCTCTTCCTCTTTTTCCATCAATCTTTCCCTCTATGATATTTTTTATAAACAAGTCATGTCATATCAGGTGATCATCAGTAGGCCTTGTTAAATTAACACCAACACGACCGATAACTTGGCACATGGATTTGTTTTTGTTACATAATGACGTATTTTGTTTAGAATACTTCATTAAGATCTTTTTGAGATTGATATAATATGAAAGCTTATTAACCCAACATTGAGCCATTGTTTATTCCATTATATGTATATAGATGCCCTAGTTTTATACAAGGAACAGTAGGCGCGATATGGCGCAAGTCGCCCACAGCAAGTACTACAACTGAGCTTTAATAGAAATGGTGTCGCATAAAATTAATACCAGAGAAATATTACGGTTCAATCAATATTAGTTCGATACTATAAATGTTAGTCGAGTTTTCAATTATATACGACTAATACTTGGTGCATTTGTTTTAATTAATGTTTGAAATATTAGTTGTTTTTAAACTCTTTGTTACGCATAAGAAGTTTTACTAAAAGAGTTCTGTTATTTTTAACATTTCTAGTGTCTAGTGGTTGGTTATCCTGACTACTAAACGACAACCCAGGACAAATGTGTGATGTCTATAGGATTTAGAGCATATTATCTTATGCATATTACTTACTTTAAAACGCACTGAATTAAGTATTCAAAGGTTTTGAGATTGGGCTGTCTTTTTTTCTGTATTAAATTTACTCGAAACGAAGGCATTTTCTCTCTTGCATTCTTTGAGCAAGGCATTCGTAGATAATGCCTTAACATAAAGCTCTACAAAATAAACGTAAAACTAGATAAAATCCTGTTTTGAATAGTCTGAACAACCAATCAAAAATCGAATGCTACATCAACATAACGGTGAAGTTTAATTAAGTTGCAGCTATATTTACAATACATGGAGATCTTAAGCATACTCGGCTAGAAATAGTTTAATGGCAAGTCTGAGAGCGCTTAGGGAGTCACCGGACGTTTAGCTAGCACCTGTCTAAAGTCCTCCCGGAGTTAATTGTCTGAATAATTGGATTGTTTTGAATAGTTGTGAACGAGTGAAGTCTAAGTTGGATATATGTTGTACGATACATAATACACGTGCTGTTTTAGTCGTCTTATATATTTTCCTAGACCAAACCACTGAGTTAAATTTCATAAAGCTCAGATACTGACGACAGAACCCTACTAGTCAATCATACTTAATGATGTTGCTAAGTTTTGGACCTAAAAATTACGAGACAAAAGTAATAACTTTTTATTAATATGTAATAAATTATTGCTGTTTTCTTATGTTAATGTTTGAATTTCGTACTTATATCACTAATTTTAATAAACAAGAGTCCTTATAATATTATTACTGTAATAATTATCCCAATGTAAAAATATTTTTAAACCGAGACAAAATCCTTAAAAAATAGGTATCTTATGTTGAAGATAATATTGTTGTTTTATTCATATTATTTTTAAAAAACACAATGAACATTTTATTTTATTTTCATAGTTTTTTCAGCCACGATGAGGTTACGCAATCTGAGTAATTCGTTTCAGAAATACTCGGCCTCGTTAACGACCGCTTGTCGGCCTCAAGTGAACTCCGGTAATGAACTTTTCTGCATTAATTTGGTAGTTTCTAGTTGAAAAACTAGAAGCGCATTTTTAGAAAATGGAAGGAAAAATGGGAGATATTTCTTTTTTATACGGTTTTTTAAATAGAAAAGCAATTTATAGTGAATAGCCGGAAACCAGAATAAACAGAATTCAGCAATTGAAAAAAAAATGAAATAATGTTTTTTTTGTGTCGAGTCAAAAACTCAGCAAAATTCACAGCATTTTGAGACAGTAACGCTTGGATACTTACTTTTAGTGTTCGTACGTAGAACTGATTTTACGTACGTTCAATTTGGGTATTCTTACTTGTTCTGATGTCTTAATATTTCAGATTATATACTAACGAAAATATAAAAAAGAGATGCACAAAACCACTAAAGTTATCACTAATGATCATACGACGACCAAAATGTCTGAAATTTTCACTAAATTATTTTAACAAGTAAACTTTTCTTTCCCTTCAGTTTATATACGCCTTCATCTTACACCGACAGTGAAGAGAGCTTAATAAGTTAAGAACTCGTTAAGTCTTTAGCTGGAAGTTGGTCTAATTAGCCGCGGAAATCTATAAAGAATTAACATATTCAAGTATTCCTTAGCATAGACTGATCGTCTGGATTTGTTTTATTTTATTAGCTGTGGCCCGTGGTTTTGCTCGTTGAATTATAATAACAATATATCTATGGACGCTTTTACACCACGTCAATCTGGTCCCGTGCTAAGTTTCCGAAGAACTTGTGTTACGGGTACCTACCACTTACCAGACAACGGTAATACGTATATTTATAACGGTAATATTGGATATTGTGTGATATTGGTAATTAAATGTAATTTAATAAAAAAATTAGTTTATTGAAATTGAAAAAAAAAGTTTCAAAAGAATCAACTTTCATGTAGGAACTCAAGTGACAAAAATTCCACCGGGGCTGAGAAATGGTATTTATATTTTATAAAAACACACTATTATTGGTTGCGTTACATTACACTTACACTATCTAAATGAGTATGTCTTTAATAACATTAATATATTCGATGGAAATCAGTGCTGAATGCTGATATCACATTTCATACAAGTGTGGTATTTGTGGTGTACTCAATATATCTTTCGCTACCTTTAAATAAAAAAGTAACACTTCATCGCCAACGCGATGTAAAAATTTAAGTAAAACATAAAAGGTTCTTCATTGTCAATCAATATCACGAGCCGGCGATGAGCGGTGATGACGTCACACATTTTGAGACGAGGATTGATTTTGATGGAATCAAACGACCATTTTATAAAATTCGATTTGACTCCTTTCCCAGAATCGATCAAGCCCTAAGACTATGCCCGTTTTTGTTGTCTATCTACATCTACATCTACACTAATATTATAAAGAGGAAAACTTTGTTTGTTTGTAATGAATAGGCTCAAAAAGTACTAGACCTCAAAAATTCTTTCATCATTTGAAAGCTACATTATCCACGAGAAACATAGGCTAACTTTTATTCTGAAAAAGATAAGATATTTGGGTTTTTCGGACACAAGGTGTATACATCAACCAGAAAAGTTACTTATTTTGCGTACTAAGATCCCGTTGTTAATCTTAGTTAACGCAGGCGAAGCTGCGGGCAACAGCTAGTTGAATATAAGTGGATAACCCATTTGTTGTGAAACCTCGAAAGAGTTACAATGGCCTAGTCAGTATGGGCTTTCTGTGCGTCTGACAAGACCCGTTCGCAGCAGTGGAATATAAAAGAATAATTGGTAATATTATTAGGACATCTTCATTTTTATCCTCGTTCTGTCCACTGCTTACTTAAGCTTCTTTTGATGAACGCTCTAAACGAGCTATAGAAAGTTTTGCTACTTTGAAATTAGGGGCGGGTCAAGCAGTTTTACTGCAATGTTACTCAGATCTTTCGTCTCAGAATAAAAAATCAAGTGAATGAGTTGTCTAGGTAAATCCCAGGAGGATTAATTCAAAATGTTGGGTGACGCTAGCCCAACTCGCCGATTAGACAAGAAACTATAAAATAAACTAACTAAAGAAACGCTGATGACAATGATGAAACTAAAGTGTATAACATTTTTGTACGATCCGATACGGGCCAAATGCACCCAAGACGCGGCTCCATCTTCGCAAATATTTGTTTCAATTAGGTACCTCAAAGAGATCTCCTCATATCAAACGAATGGAGATTGCTATATCCCGTTTGATAGCATCTTCTATTCTCGGGATTATATATTTGTATTAAATTTTATCAAATGCATATATTTTTATAAAAGTGGAATAAAATAAATAGCAGCGACGTTTACGTCGCGGCTTTAGAGTTAATTTTACTTATTGTTTTCTTACGTTTACTTTTTTTGAGTATGTGTATGTATGTGTTTTCCTCGTTGTAAATAGCCTTTTACCTTGATTTCATCTTGGCATATAGCCTGCTGGCTACACACTATCATTGTTTCAATAATATCAGCATTTGTATGTAAATGCCTTTGTTGTCCTCCGTACCTAAATATAGTTGTTACATTCCTCTAAATAGCAAATGAATTACCCACTAAGTGATCTTAAGTAGGCAAGTTTAATATGGATAAATGTAAATTGTTAATCCTGGGTTCAGCAATGGACGGATAAAGTGACAGATGATGATGATGATGATGATGATGAAAGATGTAAAATAATCAAAAAATCAAGCTCAAGCAATTTATTTATGAGTTATCTATCTAACACCCCACAGGGGCGCAGAGGGAGAACGTAGCGGGAGTAGTGTAATAAGATGCTGGAGTTAGTATTGGGTTAATGTTTTCAGCGGCGATGGTTCACTGGGAACTCAGACTCAGACTCTTGAGCGAGAGAACCTAGACCAGGTTCGAACCTGACTCTCTTGTGGTGACTTGTAATAGTAACTATTTTTCGAAATGCTTCCCTAAAACACGATACCATCGTTCGCTCATCGGTAAAAGATAACCTCGTGAGGAAACCTGCCTGCCTGATGAAATTGAAAGTACCAATTTGAAGGTATGTGAAGTTCACCAACTGGTATTACTGGTACTGGGCCAGCGCATCAATGTTCTAAGGGGCAAAACCCTCCTCGCTTGATTTTCAGGAGGAGACCGGTACCCAGCAGTGGGAGTATAAGGAGGTTCATACTTTACTTTTAACTTTTTTTATATTTATGGGCGACGTTAACCACTTACCGTTATGTGGCTGAAGTGTACAGTAGGGTTATTCTGTAAAAACCATTTTGATATCGAGCTTCACCTGAGTCATAGAGTTCAATTTACGCTCACTTCGAAAGTGAACTTTATTGATATAGATAGAGAGTCGAGTTATAAAGGGAACAAATTCGTCAAATTCGTCATATCACCGCAGATTCCGCTTTCGAGATTCGAAAACGACCTTACAGAATAGCCCTTTATTTTTTATTTTTGATCGCGCAGTGGAAATCCTTTTCGGACCATACCAGGGCCTTGAGTAGGCGCGCTGGCGTGTGTATAGCCCTACAGTAAACACTTACTGAAACACAAATAGCGTAACTTCAATTCCTAAAACTCGTTCTAACCAATCAACCGTAACAAGCAATTAGTATTCAAAGGAAATAATTACCGTTAATAATTATCGAAATTAATCAAAATATTGTAATATGAATTAATGACAATTATCGAAAGCGAAGTAAATCCGAGCAACTCATTCAAGATCTGATTTCCCCCACCGTGATACCTTATTACTTTTGAATCTTGAGTCATTGATATAAAATAGAAATAGACTCACGTATTTTTAATTGTATTGGATGCCTTTAATTTAGGTGGATCAAGGTGCTTTAGTCACAAACTTATAAAGCAGTTGCGACAGCAAAAACTTATAAAGAAAGGAACACATAATATATTAATAATCATCATAATCTGTTTATTGAGCCTAATGTAACATATTTAAGTAAAATTTCCTCACAAATCTAAAATGGGTTATAGGCTATAAAATAGGCTTTTAACCACACGGCTCGATCCTGTTCATTTTGAATAACACACGGTGACGCTTATATTAGCTTGATTTTAACCTGACACGCTTAACCGTGTCTAAATTTTATCTAAAAATTGAAGGTTAAGAAAGTGCAGTATGTTTTTATCGCATCCTGCACGTACGCAATTTAATGTCACACAATGTCAAAACTACAACGAGTTTTTTTAAAGAAATGTAACGTAATTTATACACATTTTACAGATCGAGTCATTTTTAACATAACATTCTTATTTCTGGCTTATATCTATTTTTTATAGAATCATCGATGGTATAATTCCCCTTGACAACCCCGTGACCGGGCGACGGCTTTAATTAAACGCGATTTAAGCACTTAATGACTTTGAGATAATTCTTAAAAGCCTACATTTTAATGGGTACCTAGATCTCCTCCTCCCTAGCCATGCACACTTTACAGAGATGTAGAGGGTTCATGATAATAATGTGGACATTGCAGTTTTCGTGAAGCTTCTCCACTTGCTGCGGTCTTCAGCGTTACGAGAACATTGCGCCATGGCGGTTTGTGTCGCAGCCTTTATCAGGTCCGCCACTGCGCAGACGACTTCGCGACCGCTTGCCTTTCTACGATTCTAGAGAGTTCCATAGAATTTATCGTCCGTAATTTATGGTAACGATAAAGATATTAAAAAAATATATGTTTACAGGGAAGAGAAAATGTTGAATTCTTTTTGAATGTTATTGCACAAAAAACTGTTGTGTCATACCTGCCTGTTTTACAGTGCATGCGTACAACGAAATATCTCTTGACGAGACAGAGAAAGAATATCTCTCTCTCTCTCTCTCTCTCTCTCTCTCTGTTTCTAGACCAAGTATTTTCTCGACTAGCCTAACTAGCGCTCTACGAGAGACAACTAAAATCGAATAATAATATCCTGGTATCTCATCTTTTTGGCGTAACGAGAAGAGTTTCGCGAGCACGCATGTTATCTACTGTAAAGATAGAAACAGCACAAGATAATTAGTAGACAATTTCTTCCAATTAAGTCTATGGACATGAATTTCAAATACTCATTAGACACTTCTTTCATTTTGTTGTGGGTACTTAGTCTAGGCTATTCAGCAAATAATGTTATTTTTATCAAAAACAGACGCTAAAAGTTTAGTGAATTAAGAACCAATTTCGACTCTTACAGGATCTCTAGTGTTCCTCATTCTGCAATGTTTATAACGGTTGGCCGTAAAACGTGTAACATGAATATTTAAAACGATTGGAGGTTAGTTATATTATGGCTGTAGGTATACACATATTTCCTGGTTCTTCTTCTCCTTTTAAATTTAAGCTTCTAAAAATTATTACCATGTACCAAAAAGTACCATTATTATCATTATCAATGGCATGTACAACAGGAAATAATCTTTTCATCACCATTCATCAAACATCAAACATCACAAAAAACTATTCAAAGAAAATTGATTTTCTATTGTAAAATAAACTTTCAAAAATAACAATAAATAAAGTAACAATGATGTTTTGTTATTCTATTACCTCAGTCAAGGTGAGGAAAAATTTTCCTTTTAAAATGCAAACAACGTTCGCAAATCAGTTGAATATTCGATAAAAATTGCGTGCGATCTAAAAGTTCATTCTATACCAAAGTCCCTTGTGTAGCGTCTGCATAAAAATTGATATAAGTTATTGTAGCTATTATAACTAATAACTGATCGGTCGTTTGTTCGTTCTATCAGTGTAATACCAATATTTTTTACAGCCACCGTCACTTGTCGTCCTTCACTATTTTCTTCGACTACCTTAATTTATAAAAAAAATATTCGAAAGCACTTGTCTTGTGTTAGATAAAATGCGTCCGTATTTTAAATTATTTTATTTTTTAATAATATCTTATTATAAAAAACTAGCTGCTGCCCGCAGCTTCGCCTGCATTAACTAAGATTTACAACGGGATCTTAGTACGCAAGATAAGTAACTTTTCTGGTTGATTTTTTACACCTTGTGTCCGAAAAGCCCAAATATCTCACGGAACCCTATTTTTTCCAGAATAAAATTTAGCCTATGTTACTCGTGGATAATGTAGCTTTCGAATGGTGAAAGAATTTTTGAAATCGGTCCAGTACTTTTTGAGCCTATTCATTACAACCAAACAAACAAACAAACAAAGTTTTCCTCTTTATAATATTAGTGTAGAAGTGTAGATAAATAATTCGATCAAGGCAGAACCTTTTGGTTTTGTTGCTAACTCTACGTCTAGGCAGGTTTCGCATTTCTGTTCATGTAGGCTATCTTATTCTAGCCATTCAAGCGATTTTGACTGTTATGTACTCACAATATGGTTTGGAATTTACTGCATAGTAATGTTATGGTTTTAGATAACGTCAGACGGCGTGCAAGCAACACTTTATTCCCAGCGGACGCCTAGTAGTTCCTTAACATATTATGCACGGCGACCGGTTGCTGTGAAGAATGTGGTAGGCGTTTGAATATTTATGAATTCTATGCAAAAATTTTATACACATGTACTTCGGTCATTTCATTTTCTACGGGAATATATTTCCTTTTATTAATCGATCTCTTCTTCTTTGTATTGATTATCATTCAGTTATTGGTCATCTGTGTAGTATAAGTTCGGCCTCTCGAGTGAGAGCTCTGGTTTCGATCCTGACCCTTGGTGGTGCCCAATAATGCATGCATGCATTAGATGCACTCCTATGGCCTAAAGCCTAATACGAGGGTATTCTCGAGTGATTTCCAGGAGGAGACCCGTGCCCTATTGAGTGGGAGATATTCAGGGTTCATATTATAATTAACAATAACAAAGCTTACTCATCAGAAAGTACATATTTTATCTACGTATTTCTAGCGCTGCTACTGTGTCCGATAAAATTATAAAAGTAATATTATATAAATGTAATAATAATAATACCCTCGTACCTACTATAAATATGGTGAATTATTTTTTGTTTCTTTTAGGTTATATTTATTTATTTATTTATTTTGGCATCAAACAGTCATAGATATAACATAGTAAGTATATAATACAGTATTACTACATAAAAGACAAACAGTGCCGAAAATTACAATATTAAGTAGGTGTAACGCTTATAATATTATGTGCTAAGTTTAAGATACAAATATGCTTGAATATAGGTATTTAAAAATGTCTGAGAAAATCCAAAAATTAAAAGGAGCAACATAAATTAAATCTACAGTACATTATATTATTATATTGTTATTCAGCTACTATATAAACCACAAGAAATATAATTTAAATGTTTTTTTTATTATTACAGGTAATCTATTCATCGATATCAACGTAGTACGTACCTTCACTATGTAAGTTATCAAAATATATTATGACTTTATTTATTTATTTATTTTTATGTTCTAACTTTACTAGTTTACCATATTATCTCTTCTACACTTAAGCATTTGTGATTAACCGATCATTATCTTACAGGAATACTACATGATACAAAGAAGATAATTTAAATTAATATTTTCAGTAACAATTCATAAGGACCTGTTAAATTTATCCGTGTACATTTGCCTTATATTCGCTGTTTATTTGCTGTAGCAAGCCAACCGACTGTAGTCTTTATATGTAGGCATTACAGCTCTTGTGCTCACTGCATGTCTTGTAAATGAATTTGCTCCTCTCAGGTAACAAAAGACCCATTTCAGGGGTTCCACTTTGTTAAATTAATATTCTAGGGGTGTGATAAGTTTTGTGAATATTAACAATTATTTATACGCGCAATATTGTTGTAGTCTAAGTTTATTAGGGTTAAGTTTGTTAACTCATGTGCATAATGCATATGACTCTGTTAAGTTATTGTATTCGTTTCTTAATAGTTTTATCTATTAAAAATATACATAATATCTCCTACAGATCGCCATATTCAGCATCATTATCATCCCTGTCACGTCTAGTATTTCTTTCGGTGAATATCGAGATTGCTAATCCATCGTACAGAGACCGCTATTTGTGAAATAGAGCCTGAGTTTGGAACGATAGACCACGTCGTCGCTTGATCGATGACTAGATGTTAAACAGGTCATGTTTTAAACATGTCTATTTTCTTTGCATGCAGCTTGTATACCTAGGATGATACGATGAAAAATTATTAAATATAGTATCTACATTAAAATACCCGTGTAACTTGGTATGGACAGTTACGCACTAAATTTTAGATCGAATTTTTGTTTCATGGTCACAGAACGTGGAGGTTTAAGCGCTTAAAAATGTTTCGCCCAATATTTTAAAAAACTATGCACTTTAGAGATTAGGATCATTAAGATCATTATTGTATATGATGATATACTTTTATATCATGTAATCTTTTTTTTATAAAACTTACTATTTATGATTTATGGCGCATTAAATGAACTAGTTTTCTATATCGGCCGATAATACCGATACATCCTAAAATATTAGATTGCTGTAATAAATCGTAACATATTTTTCATTTTCGATTATTTATAGTTTTGAAGTATGTTGAATGTTTATTGTTTTAAACCGCGAAAAGCACCCAAACTAATTTAATAATATGTTAAATGTGAATTTTGAAAAATAATTTATTTTATTGTACTTAATACTTATTATAATAGACTTTAGATGACAAATGGCTTATACTTCCGTCTTTGTCCTATACCTTACCCTCAATACAAAAAGTATTTAAAGTTCGATCGCCGAATGTACCCATACATTATTATCTCAAAATAATGTGAGTGTATGGATGAACCAATATGGATATCGTATTTGGTTTGGTTTGGATATTTTATGTCATTCATTCATTCATTCAACGAAAAGGAGACGTATTAGACTACGATTTTTCATTTATAATTAGAACGTATTACATTAAATACCCTTTTTTCATATAATATTATCAGCTTTCTACAATCTCACGCTATGTTGTATCATTTTCCCGTATGCAAAACTCATCAGGGTGCCAATTAATATCAATAAGAAAAATCAAATGGGAACTTCTATTGTACAAGTTACAATGACAGTGGTGTTATTTTATAAGTCTGATCACAATCCAGTTGGATTGTCGACGTCGCATCACTAATTACGGACCCGGCACTTGTGAGAAAATTAACTTATAGTGAGGGAGAAAAAACGTTTATGCTTATCGAGTTAGTCTGATGCTTTAGTATACATTATTACATTATACATTGCTTTTTTATTCTGTGGTAGGTTGGTTATAGTAGCGGTGAAAGATATTATAGGTAGACACATGAGCAGATTAACAAGTATTTTATTGTGTAAAGTTAGCCACTTTATATCGTGCTACGTATCAACTATCAGCCCAGGGGGCCTAGCCAAAATGCCATTACGAAAACGACATCGAAGTTCGTTCGTTCGTTCGAAGTGTGATTGGTTAAATTACGTCGTCGATCGCTCTAACGTTCAATCGACGACGTGATTTAGCCAATCACAACTTCGAACGAACGAACGAACTTCGCTATCGTTTTCGTAATGGCGTTTTGACTAAGCCCCCAGTACTGTCCTCGCTAAATGTCATATCGGTAAACCCTCGCCTACTAGTGAGACGTTAACAGTCGCGTTTACGCTACACAGTGGTCGTGAGTTTGATCTAGTGCGTGTCTAACTGTGCCGGATTCATAGAATAAGACTGCCTATATTTATTTCCGTTGTTAAGTACCCGTTAAGTTCGCGAGCTTACCACGGTCGGCGTGGTATTCTTGTTTCTGAACATATCTTTCACATACCTAACTATATTTAGATTTTTTATAATTGCTTATAGTATATAATATGTAGCAAACATTGCAATACAATATTCGTAAATCCAATCTTTTTAAAACTAATACGAAAGAAGAATCTTCCTTTAAAGGCGCGCTTTACATTAATTGACATTTTCTTGCAAGGGTGGTGCCGCGCCTTAATGCTTTGCTTTGCAAAAAGTAATTATTAATGACGTGACCAGTTCAGGTTTTCGAAAATTTAATACAATATTGAAGCTGTAGTAGAGCAGTTACATGCACGGAATAATAGATAGCTAGTGGGCTATTAGAGTTCTGACGAGGAAGCTGGTGCTATGGAACGACAAACTCCGTGCCGTGGCCGGTCCTAATTGGATGCTAGTACCGGAGATCGTGTCTAGGCGTTCGAAAGAGACCTAGAAGTACCTTCATTATTGGACGATAAATACTGATGATGATGATAGTACATGCATCTCCGTTCACCGTAATTATAATAAATGGTCTACGACTACAAAGTAATACTCCCAGAACACGTAATGTTTACGTTGTATCGTTTATGTGAACTGCCATTAACATGGTACATGTGAAAGTTCATACTATAACTCAATTACAGATGAAAAACAACGATAGTAAGTATGGCAATTGTAAATGTTTAAAACACGACTTTGTTTTGTAATTAGTAAAACTGTTATAAAGAGGAAAGATATGATTGTTTCTTTGTTGATTTGAAAAATCTTTAACCATTAGAATCTTATTTTATTCTTGAGTAAAACATATACTTAAATCTTTTTTAAAAAAATATCATCATGTATAGGGGATCGGCAGAGTACGGAGGACTAAAATAGCATAATATTATATTCTTAAACTGTGTAGTCGGGACGGGCCGTATATAAATTATAATAATATATTAAATTTATTTACATACTGCAGCAGTCGTGTGAATTAAACAATTGATCGTAAATTTTAGAGTCCAAAAAACCTATTATATTTCAGTGGCTGAAACAGTATATTATTTTAAATATAATAAATATCTACTAAAATAACTTTTTTATCAACTTTTGAAACCTCAATAAAATCAATTCCCCCCACAAGCGGAACGGAAAAATATTCTTAGGGAAACTATTCGCTAGAAACAAGAATAGCTTTTTTCAACTATGAAAGTGGGTAACGATGGGTACAGCGAGTGGCCCAATTCCGCGTAATTTATAGGATGGCCTTCGTTTATGGATTTACAACATATTTATGGTTTTATGCTCTATGGTAATTTCAAAATGGCGGATCTTTTATATCTTTGTAGAAATTGCCACTTTATTCGTCATATAAAATGTTATCTTAGGGTCTGTTTCACAATATACTAGTAAAGTACCCTATAGCTATATGACACATAAATTAACTGACACATAAATCTTCTAGTTAGTCTTGATTGGGTTTCACCATCATCTTCCCTATAAATTTATTTGGCAGATCCCTATTTGGCACTTGCTGGTTAGTAGGCTTGGCAACCTCGCATTTCATAGTTCCATTTTACGATAAATATGTTTTAGAAAAACATTCCATGTTGTAAATATACATGAAAATATGTTTTTATAATTTAAATGTATGTATCATACCATCTTTATACCTTTTATTTACATAGACCTTGTATATAATGTTATCCCTGAATTATTAAACGATCAAAACACAATTTAAATTATTTTGTATATTACTGTTACCGGAACGTCAAATTGTCAAATGTCGTGAAGCTGTCAACCGCGTATATATCTGTCAACTAATTTATCTGACAGATGAATTTGCTAATGGCTAGTTGATCCGACCTATAGTTTACAGGGAACTTTATTAGCCAAATATTGTCAATTGTGAAACAAAAACGTTGTAATTATGTGGTAAATATGTTGCAAATAGCTTAAATGGAACTTTATTAGGATATTGTGAAACAAACCCTTAGACGAATAATATACTATTGCTGGGTACAAGTACTCGTAGGATTTTGGTGAAATATTGGTTTTTTTTAAATTATTTTATTGGTTCTTTGGAGATTTTTTTCTGTAATGGTGACACTATTACAGCAGAATTTATTTAGCTATTCGTTATAACCATAAAGTATTCATATTTATATTACTAATTGTTAGGAAAAGGTATAAATTATTAGGGACGAACCTGGTTCCCGTTGCCCCGCGCAAGATGTTAAAGGCGCCTCGCCTTCTATACTGTTTTCCACACCCGTGATGATGTCGCACCGCGAATAAAACTATACGCGGCCACGGGATGACAAGTCCAGACGGTTTTCGGTATTTATTTGAGGAGAGACACGAGAGCTCGACTCGACCACGATACGGCGAAACGTCAACTCGCTTTTCCCAGTACCCTCAGATTCGTAGGAATAGAATAGATTTAGGATAAGGGTAGTAGGAAATGTTGCGTTCAGGAAGGCTAAATTCATTACGTTTGGAAAGTATGAATGCGTTCGCCATTTAAGTTATATTATTACGAAACATTAATAGTTTTGTTTAAGTGACAAATTGGATCTTAAAAACCCTAATTAATTAACCCTATAAAATAACTTCTAAAACAATCTTAATCTGTCGTTTTTGTATTATCTTAAAACATTTATTTACGTGTTATTTAGAAATAACTTAACATCTATCTACTAATTACGCTGTGGATGTGTTTTTTTTTCTTTTTTTAAAACAATTTGTACATTTTAATTTGCCAAGTAAAGAAAATTCTCTGGAGAAATCTTTTATATATTAATTACCAAGATTTCAAGAAATAATTGTTATTTCATTCCAATGTTTACGCTTCGTTTAACCTAATATTGAAATCATATTATTACCGGACTCAAACTCAAGTGCCTACTTTCCGCCCTCATTCTTCCTAATATCAAAAACAAATTATCCCTAATATATACATTGCGTTTATTTAATAAAATATTTTTTAATATCACAAACAGACCAAGCAATGTATAACGCCCAATATGAAGATACAGTTCGTGTTAAACAAGGGATGGATGTATTGGTGGAAGGATTAGCTTGTAATAAAGTTTTCGCTGTTTAGTCCCTGTTTATCGAGTCAATGCAAACACGAGATTTTACTATGGGGTTTATTTTATGGTACAATATTAGATCCCCCATTAGACACATGATTAGGCCTTTAAACCTCTATAGGATAATGGACGGCAGTCGTTATGTGACGCCAGCCAGTCCCTGGATAAATACATAATATCCTATAATCCTTGCCACTATGGAAAGGATAAGTGTAAGTAAGTTTAGAGTTATATCAATTTCTTTTCGTATCAATCCTTTCTTTCCATGTAAATAAAATTAATCCTTGAACGATTATAAATTGATAAATTCCCATTATAATATGGACGCTAGATTAGATTAAAATTTTATTCGTGGTGATGTGAAGGTCTACAACTTGAATTCCGCCAACGCATTTTTGCTTTTCGTCTAGCTCGAGCGATGGGGCGTATGAAAGACGCTTTGCTTTGCTAGAATTGGATCATAATTCTCATTTTAGCGCAAGCAAGATATACTTAATTATATTTCGTCCGGCAGAATATTACACACAAGCTTCAAGTGTTTGTCCACAAGTGCCTCAGAAAAATACTGTCTATATTTTGACCTTGTAAATTAACCAGCGTCATGTTCATATAGAGATACTCGATAGAAAACGGCGTTGGATTGGCCACATGTTGCGGTAGGAGAACTCTCATTTCACCTAACATGCACTATGCTACTCTCCCGTAGAAAAAGAAAGAAAGGTCGACCAGGGTCAACTTGGCGGGGGACCGTGGCTGAAGAAGCCAATTCTCTTGGTAAAGTCTAGTAGGAGATGGCTGTTATTACCGCCAATCGGAAAAATGAAAAGCTATAGTTCTCAACTATGCCCTACGCTCCTCGACGAGTTAAAATGATCCAAAAAGAAGAAGAGATACTAATGCAGAGATCAAGTGTTGACATAATATTTCTGGTGAATTATTGCGCTACTAGGACAGTGACAGACAAACTTAAATTATTTGTGAAAGCTACTGTATAATAGATTTCATAAATAATAATTGAAGACTTTAGTCCAAAGGCGGTAATATCCTGTTTATCAAAATTGATCGCGTTTTCTTCTAACAGAACAATCTCCTTTTCTTCCCCTTTATTTAAATACTGTTGGACATTTCCATGTTAGTTATTAATAATTACATATTTGTTCAAACATTTCAAAAGACTTTGCGGCTGTAATATTGTTTATATAAAACAATCGTGCGCCCCCGGGCGTTACCCGAGCGGTTGATGTGTTTGGTTGTAGTTTGTTTGTTCGTCGGTTGGACAAACATCAGTAGATGAGTTTGTCTTGTATCACGGAAATGCTTTGCGCTTAATTCGAGATATTTGATGTGGAATTGTATCGATCGGAAGTATGGAGGATGGAATATGGATATTATGTCATCTGTTTTTGCTTTGGCTCTACAATTATTATTTTTTTGGTTTGGCTGTACAAGGTTTAACCATCTTGTAATATCTGCGTTTATAATTTAGTCTAGAGATGTAGAGATATATATAAAAACTTACGCAACATGTCAGACAAACGTCGCCAGTGAGTATAACTAGGCATAATCACTTTCCGGAACTTAGTATCCCTCCTTTGCATATAAGACGGCAATTCCTCTGTATAAAATTTTACTTAAAATTACGATCTAAAACCAATGATCTACATACGAAATTCTTTACAAACCTTAGCTACATGGCTCAGAATAGATACTGGAGCAGAAAGAGGAAGCCTCTACTTGTCACAACACATAATATGTTGAGCCGGGAGGAGGTTTCGTCTTCCTATCCACTTGGAATGTTTTCTATGGATACGTGGGTTTCAAATATAGATATAAGAGATGTTATTAGATCTACTATATCAAATATTAAGGGACCAAAATCTGATTATGATCTACATAGTTTAAAATTTAATGCTCTTTGTGATCTAATTGAAAAATATAGAGGCTGGCATTTTGTATACACAGATGGATCTAAAACACTCAATGGAGTTGGTGCCGCGTATTATGATCCTATTAACAAAAGTCACGGCATGTATAAACTGAATAGCCATGTTTCCATTATGACAGCTGAACTGTTTGCTATTAATGAAGCGCTAAAATATGTATTAACTTTAAATGTTAACAAAATTGTAATTTGCACGGATAGTAAGAGCGCATTACTACACTTGTCCAAATGTGTATATGGTGGTGCAAATGGCTTAGCTGTATCATATTTGATTTTAAGTAAAGTTCAGGCTCTTAAGCAGTGCCATAAATATGTAACTATGCAGTGGATACCAGCTCATGCAGGACTCTTAGGTAATGAGGAGGCTGACAAGTTAGCCAAAGAAGCTACACATTCAAATGTTCAAAATCAAAGCTTATTGCCTAGTACTTCAGAAATTTTACCTAAATATAGAAAAAGTTGTTATTCATTCTGGAAAGAATATTTTAATGAGCGGTCAAAAAGTAAAGGAATCTGGTATAGAAGCATTCAATGTGAGCCTCCTCATATACCTTGGTTTTTAAGTGATAAGTTGTGCCGTGGCCAAATTATTGCGGCGCACCGTTTGAGGTCTGGACATATTCCATTGAACCAGTTTGCCTTCCTCATGGGCAAGTCAAATTCCCCTAATTGTGAATTGTGTGGTGTTAAGGAGGATGTTCAACATGTGTTGGTAGAATGCGTTCGATTTGCCAGAAAAAGAGCTGACCTCTTGTCATCTCTTAAACTATCTGCCTTGGATGTCGGGGTGTTTAATAGTATATTGGCCAGCCCGACATCTAAAGCAGCAAAGATGTTGTATTCTTTTATAAGTATAAATTAATTAATTATATTTAGATTTATGATTATTGTATTATAATATAGATAAGCACTATGAGATTGGCATAGTCACTCTTGTGTACTAAAATCTCTAAATTAAATAAAGAATTAAAAAAAAAAAAAAAAAAAAAAAAAAACACTTTCCTTCTTCTTTTTTCTAAAAGGCAGCAAAACTGTTTCAAGCTCATTACGCTTACTATTCGACACACCACTAACCTTGATTATATTGCCCTTTATCACACAAGAATAACGAATCCATCTGAGACACGGTCAATCAAGCTTTGACTTAACCAAAAAACTTATATTATGTATGTGTTATTGCTATACTGGGAACAGTAACAGATCAAACGTCATAGCTTACTATGCTCAAAAATTCAAAATTGCTCGTAAAAAGAGTATTCAAGATAGTTCAAACCCGATAAAATTATATGCAGGCGTTTTAAAACCGCATCTCAACGATAAAAAAAGTAAAAGATAACATTAATTCATTTTACCGTACTTCATTCATTTTCAGTGCACTAATCTTATCACCATACTGTTTAGTTTCCCGAGTGCTTCACGCGCTACTAAGTAAATGTTACATAGAAGGTGTACCTAGGCGTCTTCGTCACGATATACAACCTAAATAGTAGACAATTACCATCCGGCTTAGACATGTGTAACGCTGAGTAAGTATTTTTTCTATGAGACTTTACGATATAAATTCTTATAATGAAACAAATTTACGGATTTTATCGCGGTTTATTAAGTTTTCTACAAGCCGGACGTTTTTCTACAGTCCTCCCGTGACCATGGTTGCTGTAAAGTATCCGAAACGTCGGGCTTGTAAAAAACTTATAAATCGCGATAAAATCCGTAAATTTGTTTCCTTATAATGAGTGAAATTCGCGTAAACATAAGAAAACAATATTATATTAGATCGAAATAATCTAACTCTAGTAAATAGTAATAAATAGAATATCTAGGTCCATGACCCTTCGTGTAGGATTTAGGTCGGTATAATCTTCCGTTCAAAGATTAGGACTTGACGAACAATAGCGAGATTAAGACGAGGAAAATAAAAACGCTATTTATTATTTCTATATCTTTTCCTATCCTAGAATGTGAGGATGATATTAATTATATTATCATCATCATCAGCTTTTACATTTTATATTATATATATTGCACCTAGAGTGAATTATATTTGTGTGATGTACGAGTATCAATCACATAGTTTTGTCTTCATTTGCAGCTAGATCATAAGCCGCTGATAATTAAGAGCTCAGATTAAAAATATTATTTCTTCTCATAAATAATATAACGAGAAGAATCTATCTTATAATACTATCTTATATCTAGATGCAAACATAAATTTGTAAAGTGTAAGACGAACTCTAAAAATAAATCTGCCGTGGTATGACTTAAATGCCGTTATCTACCAAATCATAGTTTTGAGTAAACGCGCAAAAACTATGATTTGCAATAGTACACAAAATACCGTTAACGGCAATATTCGTTAGTAAACATATTAATGAACTCAAAATTTTGTGTTGATGTTCCTTAACGGCTATGTAGTCTCACAAATCACAATGTCACTTAAAGGCATTTTTGCTTATTTGATACGCGAAATAAATGTTGATAACGGCAATATTATAATTATTATTTTTAAAACTAATAAAGATATCAAAAAACTGAAAATACAGATCGATAGAGAATTTTTTTCTCTATTCCTTAGTGTCAAAAAACGAAATTCGCCCAGATGTTGGATAACGGCATTTTAGTCATACCACGGCAGAAATGCATAGAACAAGTCAACTAAATAAAAGTTTAAAAGTCAAACATTTCGCGATTAAAATGTAAATTTCTGTTATGGAATTACTGCAGTAGAAAATAAGTATTTCTGTTAAAAACACTGTTGTTTCCGGGAACAGTCATTTGAAATATTACCGAGATATGAACACTAGTTTGTGGTAACCAGACGGCGTCTTTTTAAATATTAATTGTTTTGTATCTGGGGATGTGAATTTGAGACCGTGCATTTGTTTCCGTCCCTGGTAAGGTGAGACAGTGGCAGTCTTTTATAGGTTTTAGTGCTTACCCAAAATGATTATACGACACCTTCATAAATTCTATCGGTAGCTCCGTTTGTCTTGGGACTACTGAACGTGTAGGTGGAAAGCGCACGTCTCAATGGGAATTCGCTACCGGCTATATTTCGCTAAATATATGTTGTTTTTCGAATGGAATGGCGGACCAGGCAGAATATATTATATACACCATATATGTATAATCTGTCGCTACTCGCTAGTAATCTAAGGACGGTGATGGGCACACATTAACAACTTACCAGGCAACTCCTAGTCCACCTCCTAGTACCTCCTAGTACCTCCTAGTACCAGGCACCAACTAGTCTATTAATCATAATATGTATTATAAGAAAGGTTTAATTTATGCGAGGGAAATCATTTATGACAATAATCGCACCTTCTCTGGCAATCTTATTAGTTTTTCTTATTTTAGGAATCAAGTTGTAGCGAATGACATAAACAATAACTTCAGGATAGGAACCATGGCACAATATGTCGGGACTGCTTAGTGCCGCCCAGGCAGTTCCCCCTTAGGAAGAGTAACCTGGTCTTTCGCTGGAGTCCACCTGTCACTAAGGTGCTCCTGTTGTCTGCAGATCCGGGGCTCTCAAAAGTGGTTGAAGGCGCTCGCAGTCATTTTAGTTTGGGTATGTTTGGTCAGAAACCACCCAAATGGATACATCCATAAAGATTTCCCTGCGTCAAAAAATAAAAACAATATTCAAATTGACGATGGAAATATAATCTATTTCTTTTTGACCAACTTTTTAATCAAGAAATTATGAATGTAGTGCGTATAATATATTAGTCAAAGTTTATATTAACTTGACAACCAATCACTTTGGTGTTACAATGTCTAGCGGATAGTAACGCGCCGATGATTATAGAAAAGTAATGAAGGTTTCTGCCATAATAACGTGTGAGTCAGGCCCATTGTGATCGTATAGAAATGTTGACAATATTCACTTTCATTATGAAACCCATATTGTATGGTGAAAGTTAATCCACAAAACTTTCTGCCTTGTAATACCGATGTAATTTAATTAAATTGTGCGATGACATTGTTTCGCAGGGTAAAAGAGAAAGAGCAAAGAACATCATTGACATTTTATTTGCAATGAAATAATAATTCTAAAGATATGATTATAATTCAACCAGATATCGGTGAAAAAAATCATAAACAACGTATAGTTTTCTAAGCGAGATTGCGCAATGTATGTTAATATTATTATTAGAACCTGGTTGACCGAGCATTTGCTCGGTACCCTTAGTGATAAAATACGATAAAATTTTTCTTCCAAAAAAAAAAAGATCTTAAAAAAAGAAAAAAAAATCGGACCGGAGATTCGAACCAGGCTCGTTCGGATTAAACTGCCTAATTTCCCCACTAAGCTACTATGACATATTGTTTTACAGCGAAATTTACGTTCATATTCTAATCATATTTTATAGATGCCTCAAAACATGGATAAAAAAAAGTTTTCTAAAAATTTATCCTAGCTAGATCGATTTATCGCCGTTTTTAACCCATGTATACAAAGTTTCATGAAAATCGTTGGAGCCGTTTCCGAGATCCCGATTCATATATATATATTCATTCATATATATATATATATATATATATATATATATATATATATATATATATATATATATATATATATATATATATATATATATATATATATGTATATATATATATATATATATATATATATATATATATATACAAGATTTGCTCGTTTAAAGGTATAAGATTATAGGTATACTTGTAACATGGGAATCAAGTGTTTATAGATTTAATTATAGAAAAATAATATAATATAATATTATTTATAATATTATCCGCATTTACACTAATACATTAAAGAAGATTTTGTTTGAACGCGCGCATATCTAAATATAATTTAGAGTTGAAATTATTATTACATTTGATCGTATAATCATGGATATATTTTTATTTTAGAGGCAATTTATAGGAATGAACGATGATAAAATGAATAAATAGCAATAAATAAATAAGCTATAGTAATTATGTTGATGAGTACAGTTAAATAAAACTCAATCGCCTAGTTTTATTCTAAAATAGCTTCCCTTCATCTTTTGAAAATATTGTAATTTGTTGTGGCACACTCGTGTGAGTAAACATATTATACTTAAAATATTATTAATTAATTAATGTGGAATGGAAATGATGAATAAACAAAATAGTAAATTATAAAAAATTATCTTAAGTATGTCGAATGAATATATTTTTAGCGTGAACATGTTTCGCCACGATGACAAGTAAACTAATATGAATATAGAAAACTCTGATGACTATTTTTGAGACCACGTTACAAAACAGGTGTAACCTAAATTTTTAAAGAATTCTTTGTATTTTTAAAGAAGTTGTATGATTAGTGTCTATATAACGAGAGTGGTAATGGTGATGATTATGATGATGTGAGTGATGATGATGATGATGATGATAATGTAAATGATAAAGATGTTGAAAAAATATTTATAATTGGTTTTGGCCTTGCTCTTGTAAGTCGTAGACTAATTCTCCAACTGCTTAAAACACGCTTTATATATTATTCTTCTGTATTTTACTACACCAGCTGCGTTGTCTGTAACCTTTCATTCTTTGTCTTTTGTTTATTTTATTATTTAAGTAACTCAAATATATTTCTAAGTAAAATACTTAAACTTCTTATTTTCAAGCGAAGATTATTTCTGAGGAGAGCAATTTCCTGCTATACCCTTATCTTCAGTCAACACTCGCACTAAGTACAATGTAAATATATATTTCACACTAAGAAGTGCTCTCTATTACTAATAGTTATGTTTTTTTTCGTGCAATAATGTTAATTACGGCAAATTTATTTTAATATCTTCATTAATAATTACTAAATTTTATTTTTGTAGTATCTAATTAGCAATATTTTAAAAACAAATCATTAGTAATTGTGTCCTAAATAAAAGTTTTTAAGTATGATAAGGCTCTTGTACGTTTTATTTACGTAAAAAGGAGCTTATGTAATTAAATTACGATAAATTTACAAAGGGAAATCATTAACTATGTTAAGCTAGTTACACAGAGCAAATTTTTACATTTTCAAATTTTACATTAATTCATTACTTATTTACCTTTGCAAGTTTATCGTAATTTTCTCACGTGACTACAGCTTATTCATAGAAATATAATTTTTAATTATCTGTGAGCTTATAAGTGTAAGTCCAGCCTTAGGCTATGTAAGCCTAAGGATTTGATATTCTCAAGATGAGGTTGATGCCGTTATAAAATGTATACAAATTACAGAATTCTTCTTCTTCACTTGTACCTTTGCATTTAATGGCATTTGCTATTTTTAATATATTTGAGGCTTTTAAGAATTCTTTAGCATCATTAAAACACCTACTCTGAAGATAGAATATATTCGATGATTTAATGCCGTCGTAAACGCGGGATACCATATTACTTCTGTGCATGTGTTGTCATGTTAATGCATTTTTAACCGACTTAAAGAAAGGAGGTTCTCAATTCGTCTGTATGTTTTTTTTGTATGTTTGTGACGCGATTACTCCGCTGTTTGTTTGATCGACATGCAACCAGCGGATTTTAAGTTATCTTGTGTTAAAGTGTGAAGAACCTATGTAAAGTATAATTCGATGGCCGTAATCAAGGGTCCGTATATTAAAGCATGATAAAATATAAATAAACAAGGAATCTCTATAAATCTAGTTCCGGACATGCGTATCGGAGAGGGATGGAGCTAGTCTAGCGAGCCGACTACTGGTTCTGTATACCCGTCAGTTGATGCCCGGTCGCGGTGAGACGTTGACGTGTTTTTTGTGTCCGTGTTTCTCGATAGTACACATATCAAATTTCATCGCCAAAATTCGATATTCTTGTCAGTTTGTGAAGTGTTTCAAAGTTTACGGATTGAATGGTAAATAGCTTACCCGGTTTTTTTGTGCCACGTTATTTTTTTTTGCATTGTGTTTTTTAGTTTGCCAAGTGTTATTGGATCATGTTATAGTAGAAGGTATTTTGTTTTTGCTTTTTATAAGTTTTTATGTTTTATTTTACAAGTCCTTAATGATATCATCAACACAGTTGCCTTATCAGTAGTGATAAGGGTTATCTTTAATTTGAGCGTTGGCAATACGGTTGCAATCATGCACATTTGTTTTTAAATTTAGGTTAATGTACGAAGGATTTAATGAGGTAAAACTTAAAAATCTACGTCTTGAAAACATTTTTTTTTTGTGAAGCAAATATTATAATTTCGAGTTTAGAATACAGTTTATCGCCTATATTATAAAGCATATTATTGTTGTGGGCTGGCATTTGTGTCCTTTCGTTTCATACTATTAAAATAAATACATAAAATTATACAGTTTAATCGTGACGCATAGAGGTCAATATCTTTTGAAATATCAAGTTTTCTCTTATTAAAATATGGTCAAATATCCCGCGTTTGAGGCACGAGTAGTATCCTTGGACCTAGATTACATACACTTGTCTACGCAGATGGCATGACAGGTATGTCTTCAGACATAAGATAACATGATGTGAAGCTCGTATCAATAATGCCGTTTAAATCCTACATGTCATTCCAGGCTTTGACGGAACTGTACCGAAATATGCAGGACGTTGCTAATAATTCGGACTGTCTAATATTGAAGTCACTTTTTTACACACTTTTTTTTCACATACTTATTTATTTCGACCATTTCTTTTGTAGTAATGATAAACGTACTTAAACATAGTATGTTATTACAAATCAGCGATACAAAAATATCGATATTTTAACGCGATAATAAAATCACGTGTATTCGGCCATAAATTGAACTCTTCATTGTTTATTTACTTTGCACATATAAACATCGTATTTAGTGTATGAATGTAGGTCAATTCAAGTACAGTCTTGTTTCGTTTATTGGCTGTATACCGCAGATTTGTAGTAAAACAGGATTACACCTATAAAACTCTATTTCAGTTATGTCTATTGACTTGTTAAGGCGAGAATGAAAATTTTATAGAGACTTATTCTTAGTGAGTTAAAAAATAGCGCCTTTTCCAATGGGAGCAGACACGGACATAAATTCTAGCCTATATTCATGCTATTTCAGCATGTAAGCTACCTATATTATAATAAAGTTGCATCAAAATCCATTCAGTAGATTTTGCGTAAACTATCGCGTTTATATTGTAATAATAACAAAAAAGTATCAAAATAGCATCCTTATTTAAGCTTTAATAAATTTATACAGGGTGTCCCAGAAAGAATGGATAATTCTAGAGGGCCTAATAGTACGGATATCAGGCGTTCAAATAAAAATACAGGAAAAAAACCTAGTGGTGCCAAAATTATGATGTTTTTAAAAAAGAAGTCGTTTTTATTGACTTTACTGTACTTTCATGTACACGACTGCTGTGATGTCGAAATTCGTTGCATTTTTGGTGTTATATTATTCCTCACAGATCAGACTATTAGAAATGCAGTACCTAAAAAGTATGAACATATATTGTAATTTTTTGGAAAAACAAATATGAACTTAAATTTTTAGCATGAAATTTTATAAGTAAATAATTAGTACCAATTGTATTATTAAAAATGTAGAAAGTACAGTAAAGTCAATAATGCTGCAGGATTACCCATTCATTGTGAGACACCCTGTATAATAAATTAATGACTTTAAACGAGTGATGAATGATTGAATTGGTTTATCGCTATCTATTCATATATTCCGACTATAACAGTGAGATCATATTATAAGTCTGAAGTCTGAAGCAAAAGGCCTAAATCTTTTTGCTTCAACCGATCGGTATTTGCCTCTTAGTTCAACAATAGATAAAAAACGCCCATAATTGAAAGTATGTTCAATAACAGGCAGATAAAGGTTGAAATAAAAGAAATCTTGTACCCAGTAGATTAAATACCATAGACAAAGATGAATTCATTATAACAAAGATGAAATTTGAATATAATATGAGGGGACCTTTGAAATTGATCGCTATGTCCCCAGCTTTGGCGTACCCTTGTATAGCCAGGATTAATTCCTTACAAATTCGATTGTATCCCCAAATATCCATTTTATATAAAATTATGCCATATTTCATTTTATTTAGAACTAGCTGTGGAAATTTACAATTGTATTCCGTGTTAATATTTAGCTCATTATTTAAAACATTATAAAGCCTCTCAGTTTTGCTTGTAAATTAGAAAGGTTTACAGGAAAAACTGTCAAATATACACTAGAGTGTATGGCCGGCTTAAGAGAAAATATATTATTAAAATTCCTTAAGTGTGAAACTTGGCGACAACATTTTTACACATTTGAATAAATAAATAAATTACTTACATTTTTCTAAAAGAACTCTCTTTTATAAAAGTTTATTGCTATTAGACTCCATTCTACCGCAAGAACTGGTTACGTTTTTATATTACATCGGAGATGCCTCTGTGTCTTCTAGACTTATTCTAGTCTACTTCCACCTTCTCCATAAGTCTTTCTGTAACCTTTCTGTCAAACAGAAGACTTCGAGGACCTCAAGACGTCGATATACTGTGATCGAATCCGTATATTCAAAGTTGTTTCAGTTAGTAGTTAGTAGTAGTTATTTCATTCCATCCATTTTTTTCCTAGTAAAACTGCCTTGTGCAAAGAAGAACACTTGCTTTCATTTTGTATTTGAAATCATACAATAACTTATCATTAAATATTATCATTATGTCTACACAATCCTAATATATTCCACTATTATCCATTAATATGTGATTAATGAGTTGCCTATTTTCTATATATCGTTAATGATTTAGATAAGAGAAAACGTTACGTTTAAAATATTAACGAGCGGGCCACAGAACGGGTTTGGCAGAGCGAATGGCACGCGTATATATTCAGATGACCGTTGAGGCGGTAATTTGGTGTTATAATGGCACAAGACCCTTTTTTTTCATCCATTGTTGCATCCCCAAGGGTCGTTGACACATTCCCCTTTAATACTTTATCGTTCAATATGCAACAATACGCCTATAATCTGAATTATTAGATACTTCGTTAATCTTTATATTTTGTGTTAAGCCGCGTTTTGAATCATAAATTTGTGCTGATCCTTGATTTGTGTTCATCTGTCGTTGAGTAGGTTGTGCAATGGTCATTTGGGCGTTAGGGTCCTTGGTGAAAGTGAGAGAACTCAAAACATGACTCATATTCGTGGGTGTCCTCTTTGTTAATGTTGGCAGTACCTATTAGAATACTTAGTGAATATGAGAAAGAAAATACGTGTCTTCATGCTTTAGCGTGTCCTTTTATTAAATTGTCTATGTAATCTGGATGGTATCAGAAAATCCGTGTCTGAAGGAAGATAATAATAAGAAATGTAGTTACCTCTCGTCTCAACAAACGTTCAATTGCTTCCATATACATAATTGACCAAGTAAGCTAAGTATCTATTCACCATTTGTCAACATGGACCCAATATCTTAGGATGTTGTTTTTACTCATATAGTTTGATTCCGGACTCTGCAATTGTCTAAATCACTAATAATACATAAAATGAAATGAGCAAAAAGTAATAAAGTAAATAAAAAAACTGAAGAAATATTTATACATTTTTGTAATTATTATTTTATCAACGAAGTAGGCCTTGTAGTGAAAATATGGTTGATAAATTAATATCGGTGACCGAAAAAAAAGATAATTCTAAATCAAAGATAACAAATAATATAGAAATCGATAAATGCGTTTTGTATATTGTTGATATTCTGTAGGTAGAACTTCATCATCATCATCAGCATTTATCCATCCACCGTTGAACTTAGGCCTCCTTCAATATAATAGAATTGAAAAAAGATAGATAAATTAAAGTGGGTACTTTATCTATGGTAGCTATCGAGACTACAGACTGTATAACCGCGGATTGTTCGACCTTCTAGCTCCTCAACAAATGGGTGTGTATTTGATGTTTAATTTGATTTTTCCTTTTTCCATCCACTACTGGACATAGGTCTCTTCAATAAACGATAAGACGACTGACTACTTTGACCTCTGAAGAGATCATACTTCTAATAAAATAAGATAATGCTATAAATTCTTTATAATAGCAATTAAAAAAAATTGTTTCTCTAGCTGTTCCCTTCAGAGGTTTTATCTGTCTCAAATCAAATACGATATTAAACAAACACCCTGTTTAATATTCTATTAATGCATCTGATAGTTTGAAAATCAACGCGTTCAAACAAACTCTTTATCTTTTTTATATTTATACCTAGAAAATAATTCTTGAGTAATCTTTAAGAAAATGTGAAGTGTTACGTAAGTGGGACCGTATTTTTTTAATTACAGTTTTTCTCAAGTATGGCGAAACAATAGCGTAGAATGTGATACCGTTGGCCGCTCGCTACTCACGGGGGCAACAATCTCTGATATTTGTGTTGATATATTATAAATGTTCTTAATTTTATTGCCTACGTAACCTGTCTTTATTGGAACAGGTTGTATAAGGCTCTCATAGTTTTTGCGATCAACTCTGTATAAGGAACTAAATTACTATCTAGACTTAACACTAGTAATTTGAAATTACCTTAACCTGCTATGTTAACTATTTCGTAAGAATTTGTGTAATGTCTTCACTAGTGTGACATTGCTTAGTGAACTTCAAGGATGGAAATGTCAGTCATAAATGATGGACCGTTTGGCGTTTATTAAAAGGCTTTTAGCAGTCAACGGAAAGTGTTGATTACGATTACGATGATGATGATGATGATGATGACTATGATTATAGAAGATATTATGTGCCCTAATTTTTTTAACGATGTAAATTTGTGTTTTTGTAATGTAAAAAAAAAAGTATCAACCCTTATATGCCCCACTGCTGGGCACGGGTCTCCTTCCTCGAAATCAGGCGAGGAGGGTAATGGGCCAATAGTCCACCGCGCTGGCCCAGTGCGGATTGGTGAACTTCACATACCTTCAAAGACTTTCAATCTCATCAGGTATGCAGGTTTCCTCACGATGTTTTCCTTCACCGGTGAGCGAACGATGGTCTCGTGTGCACTTAGAAATTTAGAAAAACCCATTTCAAGGCACACACGGACGGGTCAGGATCGAACCCGGAACCCCTCGCATATAAGAGGCCGATTCCGTCCACCACTGGACCATCATCGCGTTTTGTAACGTACAACACTGAATTTAAATTTTGAAAAGCTTAATTACCATACCTCAAGTAATTATTTATCATGAGTCTACTTACTCTCTAATACCTTTAAAGCAAACAAAATATGTCCTAGGTAAGATCAGTAAGAACGGCATATTATAAACTTTTAATTAATAGCTTTAAGAAAACTGGAAGCTGCAAAGTTATCGACGTCTTGATTACATGCTTTTTAAATGCTAATGAGTTAGTAATCTAGCGCTATCATTTAACGATATGATACCAATATCTACCTGAGGTTAGCTAAAGAGAGGTATCGGTGAAGGATCGCAGTATTGACGGCGTGTTTAACTCAGGTTACAACTAACTACTCTCTTATCACGCAACAAGCGTATTAGCAATCGCATATCTAAGTACCACAGACTACGCTTCTGTTCGTCTACCTCTTATCTAGTTTGCTATTTAAATGGATCTAATTCGAATTGATGACATTTAATTACCAGATAAGTTATTGCTACTGTAAACAGGCTTATAAGAAGTACGACGAACATTTCTCCAAAGCAACGAAAAAAAAAAGAATATTCAAAATAGTAAGTACCATCAAAGTATGTTTTCAACGTCAATTGAGTTTATCATCGGTTCCAAAGCAAGTCCACTGAGAAGAACAGGCGAAACAAACTCAGTGGAACTAGTCTTTTAAAATATACTTTTACAAAAAAATTTAATACCAACAATACATACTACTAATGTAGTATAGTATATAAAAGAATTCAGCAAGAAACTCTGTTGGGTTGCTCCTTTCAAAATAAATCTAACCTAAACCATCAAATCTATTGCTTCACGTCAAGATATGTAATCTATATTGTAGTGTTTATAAACAAAAAACCATTTGGCCTTGGTTAAACTATTCCACGAGTTATATTGTTACGTTTTTTGTTGGTGTATCTTGTTTTGCAGGTTTTAGAAACGGCTCCTAACCATAATCAGTGCGGTGTTCCAGAGGCCGTTGCACTACGTCGCGATGGAATGTTTGATTGTGGTCGAGGTATGCCGTGCCTATGAAATCGCCATTCGTGTCTCCAATCAACAAACTATATTTGGTATTTGAGCAGAAAATGATGTTTTAAATCGTCTGAATAAACTTTGCTATTAGTTTTAAGTAGATATACTTGAACTCTTGTTGTGCGTAAATTAATTTCGTAATTTAGAAAATATATGCACTTTTAATTATGATTTTTTGACATTATGAAGTCTTCTAAAGTCGTTCTTCTTCTTCTTCTTGTATAATGGATCCCGCTAGGATTTGCCAACTAAAGTCGTTAAGGTTGAACGGAAGAGCCTATAGTTGTAGGTGTAAATGAATGACATGAAAATTAACAAATTAAATGAATAAATTAATTAATGACTACTAATAACTCTTTGTTATTAGATATCGCTGGAAATTATTCAGTGACTTTTGTACAATCACAAAATGAAAAATAGATAACGGAGGTTATAATATCATTCCCACTTGAAAATTATGTTAAAAGTACTTACATTTAATTGTAAAAAAACTTCACCATACCGTCGTAGAGTGCAGACATTGTAAGAATCGATACAATTCCACGGAGTCCGTCCCCCAATAATGAGTCTCGCCGTTCATGGGTTTTTAATTGCTTCTTCGTATGTAGCGGAACATTCACTAATGTGCATGAGGCCAGTCCAAAACAGAGCCCATTGTTTGCAGCTCCTTATATTGCGACTAGCGGTACACTTCATACGGCCCGCCCGACTTTTGCCAATACCGGGAACATAATGAATTTAATTATCCATGTTTGGTTCTGTTTTATTTCTTATTTGATTTTCAGAACACGTTGTTAGGATATTGGAAGCCTTATTTTTGTGGGTTTTCCTCTCTTGTACTCTTTCATTTGTTATTAAATTTGTGCTTTTCGGAACTGTATAGCCTGAATTGGGTTAAGTCGTTGGATGGCACCTGTTTGTGGGTTTTCCTTCTCTAGTAGCGCCTCTTATTATTCGGTAATGATAGGGTCACAAAATAGGTTTTAAAGACGAGATATTGGAATCAAGGCTGCTCTTAAAACGTGCCATATACTTGAATATATGGGTTAATGACCGTCGACTAATTGGATGCGATTGCAGATCTATTTTCAGCGAATAATGTATACGAGTTGATGATAATGATTATACAGTTCCCTGTAACGTATTAATATTATGGTGGTAGTAATTTATTTAGTATTTAATACCCATACAAACAGATCAATAAAAGTAGATCTAACTGCATATGTTATTTATAAAGGCAAATAATGGTCTCGCGAATTTGCATCCGCAACCTTCGTTTATTAATTTCATACTAATATTGTTTTTTTATCAAATAATATTTATTTCGTAGGCAAATTACATAGCACTTGAAACATGACAATTTTTTTTAAGCTAATGCTAGATTCGCGAAGTAGCAGTTTTCCTCAGAGAAGAATCTAGCAAGAAACTCTGTAGGATTGCTCTTTTTAAAATATAGTTTACAATTTTTGTAAATACATCTAAATAACAACATACTAAGTATACATATAAATAATAACAACATGCTAGTTACATAAATTTATTCACATTTGCCTAAAATAAATAAGTAAACGTGAAATAAAAATGTTAACGTGAAAGTTTATAAGAATGTATGATTGTACGTTTGTTACCCCTTAACGCATAAACTACATCATGGATTTTGATAAAACTTTACAATAATGTAGCTTGCACATCAGAATAACACAGACCATAATTCATAACCGTACTTCCACTATGATTGGGAAGGGAACGAAAACCGCGCTGTGCTGTTAGTATATGATACTTATTTATCAATACGCCTAAGAATCAACTTTTCCTTTTTTGATGCGAGCCTCTTTAGCCTTATCTGCGGTAAAGAATGATGACGGCCATCCGTCATGAGCCACTTGTCTGTCGCTTGTAATCCCAGTGGCCAAGATTTTTCCCTTCAGAACTAATGGCCGGATAATTTGTCGGACGGATGGATGGGTGATCCATCCAGTATTAAGGGATAATTATGTTTTAAAGCTCACAAAATGTTTTTTTTTTTTAATATACTATCGACGCCCATTAACATCCACATAACCAGAGGTTATGCAGAGATGCGTTGCCCTCCTTTTCCCTACCCCCCCAATGGGCCACCGAAAACTCAAGAACCGCACGAATGCGACAGCTTAGCTGTCACTTTACACCGATTTTATGTGGGCGAGAGATTCTTTTTAAATTAATTTCATTAAGAATTTTTTTTGCTTCTGTAAAAATAGACTATCACCCGTAGGCCGTATTCAAGAAGCTTTCTTAGCTAACTAATGAAACAACACTATGCAAAGAACGCACTATCTATGCGCTCCTCGTGTCAATAATTTGGATTTGTAAGACGCACAGTAGCGGATTTCACTTAAGTATTGTGTATGAATTGGTTTGAATGACCCTATGCGTCCGGGAGTACTGTGACACATAGTATTGTTTGTGTATACGGGTGTTAGAATGACTGTCTTATAATTTGATTAAATATAAAGTTAATTTTATTACACGCATCAATCAAGTTTATGCAATCAATAAAAAAATATTTAATTAACTTGCGCAACCACTTTCGTTTTCACTTATACTTCCTCTACTTTTATTTATTAATGACTGGTATAAAGTTGACATAACGATGTTTAAGCAAGTTGGAATTATGGCCGATATTAATGACAAACAGATGGCTAGAGGACTTTTCTAGACTAGCCCTTTGAATGGGGCATTTCTTTTTGTTTACCAAATGTAACCAAAGTTTATGGGTAAAGAATTTTAGGCAAACAAAACCTAAGAACATAAATTCATCTTAGCCATTCGATGGTTACTATTAACGAAATTTGCACATCTTTGGAACACTGCAGTATGGATACATGAAGATACATGAATGAATATACAAAATCCTATAACACAAATCGTTTTTTTTTTTCAAATTGGTAAATCAATATTATGATACTTACATATAAAAAAACATGGTATTACCTAGTAAATCTAGATGATGAATAAAAACAAGTATTCTATATGACTAAACACTAACTTTCTATTGTAATTAATACCCATAAAAGGATTTCAAACCTAAGAAATTGAATTTTAATTTTTAACTCGGACATAGAAAATGGCCGATCACAATTTATTATTCATGGCTATCTAGTACATTGAATAGAAACAAATGTTGAATTCATTGCGGTCTGGGGTTGTCCGGGCCCCGTAAAACAATCGCCTGCATGCATATTGTATGGGCACTCGCGGGGCACTCGCTGGGCACTTACTGGGCACTCGCTGGGACTACCGGGGCATACGAAACCGGACAATATATGCAAACAGCGGCTCCGAGTACGGTCGCTTGATCACGGCCTACTACTGAATAAAAATGTAATTGATAGCTTAAAGCTATTGCTTATTTACATTATCAGCTTGAGCTATCGCTACTGTAAATGAACAGTCTATTAATTAATATCGTTAGCACTAAATCGGCGATGCACATAATTATAGTGACACACAAACAAATAAACAAGTTACTTTCGCATTCATACTAATAGTGTGCGTTTATTAGTTGTAAAATAGAAAAGTATCAACCCTTTATGTCCCACTGCTGGGCACGGGTCTCCTCCTCGAAATCAGGCGAGGAGGGTAATGGGCCATAGTTCATCGCGCCGGCCCAGTGCGGTCTGTGAACTTCACATACCTTCGAATACATTCAATCTCATCAGGCATGCAGGTTTCCTCACGATGTTTTCCTTTACCGGTGAGCGAGCGATGGTCTCGTGTTTGGGGTGCGCTTAGAAATTTTGAAAAACCCATTTCAAGGCCCACACGGACGGGTCAGGATCGAACCCGGAACCTCTCGCATGGCCGAGTCCATCCACCACTGGACCATCGACGCTCATTATCGCTCCCATATTATCAGTTGTATACGAGCTTATTAGTATTAAGATCTTAAGATCTTATTAGGAGGCGTTCATAAACCCCCCTTAACATCTCAAGTATTTACGTGAGATGTTTAAGGGGGGGAGGGGGTCGAGTCAAATCTCATCTAATCTCACGTTGGAGAGGGGGTCTCGGCAAATAACACGCAATTTTTTTTCTGATTGGAACAAAAAAAAATATACTATTTTGGTCCATTTAATCCAGATTGTACATGCTTAAGATTTAATCTTAAACGTTATCGTAAATTTAAAAAAAAACACCTCACGTAATTTATGGACGTAATTTATAATAATTTATTTATCTTTATTTTTTAAGATAAACTACTCGTATTTTCATACCGAAATCTGAATAGCTGTTTCGGTGTTAAACGTAAGAGACGTTTTGAATTACATCATGTATGGATGGATAATACAAGAGCTGTAGGTAGTAGGTACCCTTAAAAGTCACCGCGCTCACGTAAGTAGCTTTTAAAATTATCAACGTTAATCCACGGCGAAAGTCGAGCGGACTTATGTTACATACGTTTTAATAACGCCGACTGTAATCTTCCTGCCGGTTCATATCCGTGTTGTATAATATCAAACATATTGTAAAGACCACGGTAAGTACTTGTATAGCGTGTTCTTTATGAGACGCCCCCACTTTGTTCTGTTTGATGCCAGTTTTCACCCATATAGTATATAATTTGGATAAGCCCTGTATTGTTTTTTTTGAAGTGAAACTTCTTTAGAATCGTTGTGATTTCAAACCGGGTTGCAATGGAAAAAACGACAGGTAAGAGACACAAATACAAAAGAGCAAGAGAGCAAATGTCGGTGTGTATGTATATTGCAGTCTGTTTAATACTTGCTTGTATTTGAGCATTTAACATGTGTTTCACTTTTATCGTGTGTGAATCGCACACACACCTTTTTTTATACTAACGCGGTTTACTAGCGTACTTCCCAATCTCGTAGGAGTACGGGGATAAATTGTAACTAACTATCTGTTATCTGTGCCTTGGCCAGCAAAAAATCCTTTTTTTTTTCAAAAAATACCCTATGTTACCCTCCGAGAGAATGTATACAAAGTTTCATGATGATCGGTTGAGTAGGTTTTGCATGAAAACGTAACAAACATTCCTACTTTTATATAATATTAAGTAGGGGTGTGTTATTCTCATGTGTAAGCTTTAGGGCGGGTTGCATCGACTGATTTTAACGAATATATTATTGTAATTGTTAAAGGCCAGGTAACGAACGTTAGTGACCAAACAGCGTTGTTTTTAACATACGTTAAAATTTAACGAATTTTCTTACGTTAACAGTTACGATACGAGTTACGATTTGAAACTACCGACCCTTATTATTGTAAAATTTCATCAAAATCCGTTTTATTGTAGTTTTTCCGAAATACTTGTAAAGCATTTTCCTTATACTTACTAATTACACAAGGTAATAAAATGATTCTTCCTTAAATTTAAAAATCTTTAATTAATTTATCTATTTCTTTTTTTAATTTATATACGATTGTAATGAATGAAATCTTTTAAAAGTTTTTTTTTACGCATTCAAATGTATTTCACGCTTTTTGTGAATTAGATACTATCGTTCGAAATACATTTGCGCCTTATAACATTATGACGTACTTATGTTTTCGCTGCACTACGACATCATTTGTCTCAGCGCCCGCATCCCGTTGCCAATTGCATAACAAGAATGAGGATCCTGTCCACTGATACCAAATTAGTTTCTGCTATTAATTTATGTTTGTGTCTGAGATTGTTTGTTACATGTATCTCTTTGAGTCAGTTTCTTTGTGTTATTTTAAGTTTAATGTAAGTAAGTAAAGTGCCACTTTTGTTTTAATATTATCATCTTACAGCAGCGTCCCGCGGTTTCAACCGCGTACTTTTCATTCCATCATTGTAAAGTTTCATTAAAATCCTTTTAGTAGTTTTTACGTAAAAGAGTAACAAACATCCATCCAACTTTCGCATTTATAATACTAGTAGGATGGATACTCTTCGGAATTATTCGATTGTAAATATGTTTCGCCAGAGTATTTATCAGGTTTATTTTAAGCACTTACCTACATTTATTCAACCTACATATTATTTTATGTGTATAACAACGCATTCTACGTACTTCACAAACTTGTCGGATTATAATTCTTTATATTCAAACAATCGATTTAATCGATCGATGAATCGATTCAAATGCATGGGTCGATTGGATGTCTAGGTTGAGGTAATGTCCCGTCTATTTGTAGCGCTGTATCAATATCAATAATAGAAATAATGGACAAGAGTAGGATGTTGCGACACTTTGCGGGGTTTGCCTTCCTGCGTGTCCCCGTGCCTTGAATACAAATTGCATAAGCCCTGTATTTGATATTCCACACTTAGGCAAAGTGGTTTTTTCTAGTTCCACATACTTGACGGGATAATACGCGCGTCTCGGGACCCGCTTGAATATTAAATAGTTTTTGGCATGTTTGTAAACATATTTTATGGATTATTGCTGCTCAGTTACATATGTATGATAGCGGATATTCATGGTGAATGACTATGTTTTGGAGTCACAATTTTACAAAGTAAAAGGATCATTGAGGGAGGCCTATGTTCAGTAGTGGACGGATAAGGGCTGATGATGATGATAATGATGATGAATAGGTTCACTTTACAGACACTATAAAATAACGAATTGAAATATGATGGCTTGCTGTTGGGCCATAGTTCACCGATGCGTTGGCGCAATACAGATTGGTGAAATTCACATATTATTATGTACATTCAAAGAATTTTAATCATGGCATGCACGATGTTTTCCTTCACCGAGGAGCGAGCGATGATCTTGTATTCAGAGTGCATTATAAATTAAGAAAAACCCATTTCAAGGCACCACGGAGGGTCAAGATTGAACCCGGACCCTCACCCGAAAGAGGAATCCCATACTCACTGGACCATCGTCGGTCTAGAGACATTGTATGGTACTTCATACTTTTTCGTTAATTATTTGACCCCTTTCAACACAGTCCTAATTGAATTGAATAGTTTATTTACATGAATACTTAGAGCGTATTGCCTATACAAATAGAGAAAACGAAAAGGGTCATTGCCATTTCTCCTCAGAACCCTTACTCTGCTCTTATTAGTTATGACAACACAAATACATCTATATAATTGGTATGTTTAGGGCTTTCTTTTAAACTAGTATATAATTTGGCGGTAAAAAACTAGGAATTATACATTTTATTGGTTAAAAAGATACAGTAGTCACACATCTTATTTATTTTATTTATTTATTTATTATCTTTTTTTATTTTTAGCGGCTAAGTTTATAATGAGGGTATGCAACGCGCCCATGTCAGAGAAGATACCCACAAGAAACTCTGCTGGGTTCCTATCATTCTTTTAATTGTGATCATTATTTCACAAATTCACTTAAATCTAGAGCAATTCATTTTCAAGCATTTTTGTCATTTACGTATTCCTTTACATTATAATAGGATTTTGTTGTCATTGACAGATTAACGACTTTTTCTGATGAAACACGAACTTGTGTTCACATCACTGCATATTATAAAACAAAGTCGCTTTTTCTGTCCCTACATCCCTTTGTACGCTTAAATCTTTAAAACTACGCAACGGATTTTGATGCAGTTTTTTTTAAATGGATAGTTCAATTCAAGAGGAAGTATAATTTATTAGGTTTTTATATACATTAGCTAAGTTATAACAATAATTGTTGGAGGGGTCGGAAAAAAATAGGCCGTCTGCTGAAGCTGCGGGTAACGGCTAGTTTGTACTAAAATGTAATATTGTACAATGTAATGTCTAAAGAAATTGCAATATTTAGAAATAGTTAATAAGTAGTTAATTTATATGAAGTCACATACGTTGATATAAAAGTAGGGTACTGTCACGTAGTGGTGGTAGTTTCGTTACCATTGCCTACATATGTGGCGTAATACTTAGATGGGTTCACAATGCACATGTTGGTGGTTTGAGTCTAGTCTAGAAACTTCTTGAATTATGATCAACGTATGTGTCAGGAATATGCTTATAGGTCATATTAATGTACCTTCGTGTCTTTTATGTCTATATATTATAGACATTGATCAAGTACCTACATAGGTATCATATTATTATACTAATAATTGAACCACTAAATTCACACAACACACATTCGTGTTGCAACTATTATGCCAAAGCTAATCTAGATTTTATGTGTTATTTTTACGCGCTATTGGTGCTAAATAATTAATTAATAATGACCGCTTAATTATAATTGAGGGAAGCGTATGTTCAGCAGTGGACGGATAAAGGCTGATGATGATGGTGATGGTGACCATTGCCAATATTTGGCGTATAAGTCAAGAAGCGCGGAGCGTATGCCGTACCCTTTAAAAATCCTTGTGTAAAATAAATTTTGAAATTTATACTAGCGTAAACACATTTTTGCTTATACCATAAGCATAGTCAAGTAATGACTAGTTAATGATGAAGAATGTTATGGAAGATAACATTAAACAGAGTCGACGTCAGCCGATAACTATATGCAATCGTTCCAATGATTATAATCACATTTCAAACCCCTATGAATCACATGTGGTGTCAGAAATCGATACAGATATTGGGGATTCGATACGCGACCGTCTGCATGACTACCGCCTTATGTTTGTCTTCCGTGGACCAAGATAAGAACTGGCTGGTTTACTTCATATATTACGACTGCGTCTTGTACCTTACGGCTCAGAATGCTTTATTATAAGTAAAAAAAAAAGTAAAGTATCAACCCTTACATGTCCCACTGCTGGGCACGGGTCTCCTCCTCGAAATCAAGCGAGGAGGGTATTGGGCCAATAGTCCACCGCGCTGGCCCAGTGCGGATTGGTGAACTTCACATACCTTCAAAGACTTTCAATCTCATCAGGCATGCAGGTTTCCTCACGATGTTTTCCTTCACCGGTGAGCGAACGATGGTCTCGTGTACACTTAGAAATTTAGGAAAACCCATTTCAAGGCACACACGGACGGGTCAGGATCGAACCCGGAACCCCTCGCGTAAGAGGCCGAGTCCGTCCACCACTGGACCACCGTTGCTCGCTTTATTATAAGTGTCCTACGAATATGATTGAAGTCGTTGATATGGATGAAAAATTTGACTGCAAGAGTCTTTCTCGTAAAACTTCGCTGTGTTTCGGGGTAGAGCAGGACAGACTTAACATCTTATCTCTCAGGATGAATTTCCTGGTCTAATTTCGAGTAGACTATATTTATGAGCGACGCTGAGGATTGACCATCGCGTGTCATATCAGCTTATAGATAAAAATACAAAACACAAAACATTTTGTATTCTTCACCTCAGCAGCTCAAATATGCCGCTTTTGCTGCGAGTCAACAGTGAACAAAATGCGATTTTGATTCGAGCGTGAGACAAAGTAGCTTTTTAATTTTTTAATCTTCAGTGCCACGAATTGACATTGTTCAGCCATAAATTTGAAAAATTCGAGTTTTACTGTGCTCTGTCTCACTCACATCCATGCGTGTGAAAGAGATAGATCACAAATAAAAAACGAGTAAAATAACAAACCCCTTCGAAATTTAATTTTGGAATTTTGAAGTCGAACCTCTAAGAAAACACGTTCGGAAAGGCGTAATACTAGGGTATTATGAGTTTCCTTTTAGATTGAATGAAAAATAACTTTAAATATATTTCTAATAAAGAAATTACGTTATTTTTAAATATTATTTTTATGTTTAATTTATAATTGGATTTTAATAAAAATGAGTCTGATTTATAGTATAATATTGATATAAAACCAATACATTTTTATTCAACAATGTTATAGAAGAAGAAGAAGAAATCTTAAAAATAAAGCTATATGTTATATATATTAAAAAATAAACATCAGGGACGCGGTATTAAAATGCAGTTTAAAAAATAGCGGGAATAAAAATAAAAATAGCGTATAGCATAACGTGTTAAACGTTATTTCAATCTATTGCTGTTCATTTCCATGTCTCCTAAGTAATATGTGTTCTCACTGCTGCGGTGAAAAATTATGTGTGCAACATGAGAGCAAATTTTTTTGCATCTCGTGCTGTTGAGTCCCTCACTACGCTCAGGATTCTAACTTTGAATCACTCGCTACGCTCGTGAATCAATCATAGAATCCTTCGCTTGCTCGGGACTCAAATTCAGTACTCAAAACAAAAAACAACTTTGCTCTCTTGTTGTACAAATAACTATTGTATTGTTTGGGAACAGGTGAGTGAACATTGAATCTTAATATCAGCTTCCGAAGAAAGATTAAAGAGCCACGAGACTTAGGTTAAGTCCCATTTAACCCTTCAATAATAGATATATGCAGTCCTAATGCTGGTAGCCCTTATTGTTCTAGCCTCAATAATCCTCTTGTGGTCTGTATTCCTCTTATTCATAATCTGTACTAATATTAAGAAATGTTTGTACTGATATTTTTTTATTGATAAAGGAGGTTTGTTTTGATAAGGAATCTCTGAAAGTACTAATTATTATCAAATTAAAAAAATATGTACATAACACTGTTATAATGATATGTTATTGATAAATCGTAAAGGCTATAAATGTTATACTGCGGATTAAAGTAGCCTAGCCTTATTCATTGTTAGCTGGTCCCCTAGCTTGTCCTAGACGTATCCGGAGTGCTGATGATTATCATAATAGCCTATTTCACCCAGTGTTAACGTAATATTCTAGCAATGATAGAATTTTTAAAATCCATCGACTAGTTTTTGAGTTAAGTCGTAACGAAAAATCCTCTTGAATTTATCATACATTTTTGTCGTCCCCCTTTTGTACTATAAAAGGATTTCTTATACAATAATTACGCAAGTGACTAGTCAGACCAGTGCCCACCCTTTGGTGTTGGTGGTTTTTTGCGTGCTCGATACAAAAACAAACAAAATTATCAGCGCACCTGCTCGAGATCGACAGATGTTGCGTATTTTTTACGGTCGACTTATACACCTTGATTCTTGTTATAAGGTTTTCCTTAGGTACTACATAAATGTTTTGTATCTGTGGCCAACACCCGCATACTTATTAGTCGCGTAATGATTATCCGGGCTCATAATTATTATTACACAATCCTTTAAAATATAAGAGAATTTTAAAAAACGTTGATCGTGTGGTTTATAAGATTTCATTGAAATGATTATTTTTACTATTAAAACTATTTCAAACAGAATAATTAACATACGAATGCTGTAAAATAAAAATATCATAAATGTCTCGTTTTAAATAGTTTTAAATTTTAACAGCGATATAATGGTAAAAAGTTAAAGAAAGCCTGAGTTATTTTAGCGAATAATATTGGTTTGATAAGTCGATCGATCTTTACCTATATTGATATTATAAATGCCTAAGAACGGATGTTAGTTCCACAATTAAGCCATAACTACTAAACGGTTTTTGAATGGCAGTGCTGCAGGCTTAGAAAAATTACACTATAGCTGCAGGCTGGCTTGGGTGTGTTGTAGGCTGTAGCTTATACGAGTATTTTATACGAAAATAACACAGGCTACATTTCAACTTAGAAAATTTAAAGTTCTTTCGGGAATTAAAATTTGCCTTAGATATTATTAAAAGGTATAATTCATAATTAGGTCAATCCAAATGTTGAAATCGACGTAATCTTTGAACGCTCAAAATGATGTACTGAATGATGAATTATGTATTGGCGGAATTCGACATGTTTTCAATATGGTATAAATAGATGTGTTACAAGCGTTCCAATTTTTTTAAAACTCATTCTAGCAAGGAAAAGCACAGGACAAACGGTTGAAACTGCGGGCACTATTTCGTCATATAGTTTTCTTGTTTTCTTGTCAGGTATTCAAAACATATTACATTGAAAATTAACTTTCGTACATAAAATGGCTGAATGTCTCAGAATAACAAAAGTTAATAAGAAAGCTATAGAGCCTTTCATCGAATACAACACACAATAACACTGTCAAAGGCCTTGCCTATAGTTCGTTGAAGGTTAACAAACTTCAAATGCTTTAAGTTCTTAATCTCATTGAGAATTCTGACTCTTGGCTTTCTCATGGTGGTTTTCTCTTAACAAGCGGCCTTGATATAGTCAAACATAACATTTTAGGCGAAGCTCAGAGTCAACCTTTAGGTGGACTTCTGTACCATTGATGCAGAGATGAAATCATAACTTATTTAGTGACGTATATTCTATCTTATTTCTAAATTCGTATGAATGTGGTTGGTCGCCGTGAAATTCCTTAAAACTGCGATCACGTGTGTCAGAGGTCAGAAACTTTAGCTTTCAAGCAAAAACTACGACGAACGACAACGACGAATCATCATAAATTTTGTACTCATATTCTGGGAGGTAGTAACATAGGATACTTATTACTTATTATTAAAAAAAAAGAGGGATTTTTTTTTGCTAACGCGGGCGAAGCTGCGGGCAACAGCTAGTTTAATAATACATATTAGCATGTGAAGTTATTCTTTGTAATTTCTCTAATCAAATAAGCATTAAAAAAAAAGAAATAAAAAATACTGCCGTAGAAATAAAAGAAATATGACACCAGAAGTTTTATTAGGATATTATGCATATGCTAGATGAGATGCATCTCATGTTGAGTAAAACTTATATAATGGTTACGTAAATGCTGTTGAAGCGTGAACGGTAGAGTTGACGTCCGACTGGGTCAGAGTGACCAAACAATAGAGCGTTAGGAAAGGGATTTCCTATGTAAGTGTGTCAATCAAGATTTTTGTAGTTGTTACTTAAAAGCACCGAACAAAAGCACACTTTTTGCACAATGTCAGCAAGTGGCAGTAATGAACGACTTTTTATAAAGCAAAGCAATAAAATCCGTAAAAAAATTTACGGATTTTATTGCGCTTAATAGAATATTTAATAAATAAACAGCTAGTATTTTTTTTCTGAAGTTAAAAAATTAAAAAATATATATTTGTATTTTTTTATTTATTCATTGACTGGTGAACAAAGGCCACTTTTAATGAACGCCAAGACGACCTATCTGCCACACACATCCAAAACAGACTATTACACGTACATAATATTTCCTCCGTGAAACTGGAGTGAGTGGTTTCAAATTGATACTACATTCAGAGGTAATCTCGATAATATTATGTAACTTGTGAATCATGTCGGTGTGTCTTCGAAACTTGCGACTACGTAATATGAGCTGTTAAGTTTGATATGCGCTTAACTTTCGTTTTAAAAGCTTTTAATTGATAGTGATATAAAAAATATGATTTTAGACTAGATCTTTGTTATATTAAGCAGGTGAGATAAACAGGCAACACCATTATGCGTATTTTGGTAGCCACAATATGATGGTAGTACTTTGTTTAATAAGGACGTTTAACGTTGACACCAGAGAAATTCGTTATCGTCTCTTGGTTATTAATGACAATTTCCTAGCCAATAAGACATTGACAATAGCGATCGATAACCAATAGACATATTGTAATTTTGTTACGATAATGATTGACCGACGTGATTTAGCGCAACTTGACATTTCATTCTTTTAGAACTTCGTTATCGTTTTTTTATGTTACTTTGTCTAAGCCTGCCTAAGCATATTGTGGATAGAATATTAGTAAAAATAAAAACTTCTTTGTTTTTTATTCAATCATATTGTGTTACCTTTACAAACTATGTGGGCGAAGCTTCAGATTCTACATAGTGGGTACATAGTGATCATAATAATTACAACATACTACGAATAGATATTATATAAAGCCCTGTATTGACATTCATTAAAATCCCATATTGCTTAACGACAGGAATTCATCGTTCAATTTGATGCATCTCGCCTGGAGTAACTCAATTGATCTCTACATACGATTACTTACAATAGCATTCTTGTGCGTCTCATTCATACATTCTATATACATTGCAAATTACAGCTAGACCGAAACCATATGCTATCTCTCTCTAATATCGCCCTCATATATGTTTGAAATATGAGGTGTTAAATATCAACATATTAGAAAACACAATTGTAATACCTACTAAAGTTCGACTAATTATAAGAAGATTTTAACTCCGAATGCTTTACAGCATCAATGGTTTATTATCATAGTCAACAGTCCCGTGACACTTTTGTGTGCATCTTCCATTGTTATGTAATTTATATAGGTACATAAGTCTTATTACATGCGCCATTTATTTATACTTTTCTTCGAGATAATTATATCACTAAAATGTTAAAAGCTCTCGTGTAATGTATTAATAACAGCAATATTAATACCTGGAAAAAATGAAGGCGCCACTATCTCACTTAGGACGTCTTATCATAATAGTAAAAAAGTAAGATAATCTTGTTTTACTTGTCCAACACCTTACACTCATTTCTGCCAAGCAGTAAATGTATTATTTATTTATTTGATAACTTCAAAAGTGCTGTTCTGCATTACTAATAGCCGCCTCACACAGCCGATTCAGCTTCAAATTACGCCAATGCAAAAAATGTATATCTCACAATATGATATAATATTATGTATTATGTTATAATATTATGTTATTTATGTTAACTTATTATGCCTGTGACGTTTATGAATTCATATTGGTGCAACTTAATTTCTTAACTGTACTTAACGTGTGAAACTTTTATTATTCGCCTCGAACTTTTTCGCCTGTGTGTTGCATGTCGCGTGACGGTCGGAGGTCAATATGGCGGCGCCTATAGTTCACCTCAGCGGACCGTGTAGTGTATAGTCTATTACTAATTTGCGCCAGTGCTCCATGCTTTAAATGTCTATACAATCCTTTTTTTTATCTTTTATTTCGTATAGTTTTAGAGAAATTGTCTACGAATGCCTTACGCCTTAAATAGTTTCATTAATAGTAAATAGTATGAAAATAGTGAACAGATTCAAGTGTCCCAGAAATATATTGTCTATAGTTATGTATTATTGAATAGCCTGATGTAAGAGGAAGTGAAAACGTGTATTTAGTAAGCGCGACGTCTGTAGTTGGAACGACGTCCGGTGATTTTATTACTTTATAACATCCTTCGAGATAATTTTAATATGTAATTGCGACGTTTAATAATAGCTTTATTTTTTAATATAAGGAGGAATAAAAATAAACTTCTTGAAGATATTACCCGAGTGAAAAAATAGCAGATAAAACATGCTTAATGTTATGCATATTTCTTAAAACAAACTGAAAACAATGTTTTACAAAATACATTATTAAGGCTTAAATATTTAAGGACAAGCCGTATCTGAATGAGACTTTCTGTTTTTTTTTAGGTTTGTGTTTATGGAACATCGATTCTTAGGCCGGCCACATACGGATCGAAATCGAATACGGATTTTGTTAAAAATGTGTAAATTATGAATTTACACTTATAATTTCATATTTTGTTTAATTCCTAGTTTAATTTACGATTTCTACTTCAAGAGTATGTCTTGACATTCTTATACTTATAAAAAGGTACTTGTATCTAGGGCACTCATATAAAAATCGGAAGGCGATAATTGCCTTAAATTGATTCTGACATGTCGTAATTTGTTTTGGCGTTACGAAAGGACAGCTGTGTTGATGGTATCCGTATGTCAATATTTGAAATATAATTGTTTATACTTAACACTAACCTTTCTTTCCAGAAACAATGTAGATAGTCAAATAGACTATTTGTACGATGTCTATTGATCAGGCGTCGCCATTGGTGCCAATCAAGCCTCAGATAGCGTTACAGAATAGTGCGTTCATAAAAAACAGTCACAATCGCAGCAGCTTCTGCGGGGCCACGCCGTCGCCGACCAACGGCAATAGAACATTCAAAACTTTTGCCGTGAACCGAAAGAGTTGGAGCGGTAATATCACCCTCCCACTCCAGCAGTTCCCCGCTGAGGAGCCGACTCCCCAATTGGGAACGTTCCGCTCCGGGACGGGAACTTTCCCGAGGAACCGGGAGCGGAACAATAACAGCGCCAACGGAATATTAACACCTAACGGGAACACGGTGCAGACGTTCAAAGGAAATGAAGTAAGGAAGAGCGGATGCTCTAACGGCCGACGCTACGCTGAGATCGGGAACTGGAGTAAAAGGTTAGTTTAATACTTTGGTACCGTTATGTTTTATACAAAATGTAAATCGACGTATCGAGTGTAAGTTTTGTATGTATTGTTAGAACGTAAATTATAGCTTATTCTGATGTGTACGCTATATGTGTTTAAAGTTTCATCAAAATCCATTCAGAAGTGTTTGCATGAGAGTACTAAAAGTATACCAATAAGTTGTTACATTTAAACATAAGCTGTTACATTTAAACATTTGAGTTCTTAATATTAGTAAAATAGTGGGATATAATATGGGCTACTGCCAATACGGACGAAAACATGATAAGATAGCAAGAGCTGCAAAAATATTGACATTGCAACATTAGACTTGCAAATGATAACAGACATTTATATTGAAAACATAAAAATATTGTAAAAATGTCTTATGCTTCCAAGGAGACTAAATAAAACTCGAAATACCTCGAATTATGAAACCATTTACATGGTAACACGGACGGCTTAAAATTCATGTGCAAGGATAATACTTCAATCAGTACAAGACGTAAATTACAGGTTACATGATTGTGTTCGATAAATCTTACATTTCGTTCGACCATCGTATGTTTATAATAAAAAATTTAATTTCATACACAAGAAACCAAACAATACTATATTAAAACTATTAACAAACAGCTCTATATTTTGACATCACCTATAGAAAACCTTGTCCACGAGAGCATACGAGGCAGGCCTAAAGAATAAAATTAATTTTAAATAAAAAACCGAAAACCGACTTCAAAACCATACCTTAATGTACCTTAATGTACAACTAAAAAATTTAAAATAATATTGAAAAACTTCGAAGTGAAATAGAAGACGTATACTATTTAAAATCGGGTATTTTTGGAGTCGGTGCCAGCCAAAGAGGATATTTTAATGATCAATCACCTACACCAAGTATTGAGAATATGCCTGTGAAGGGCAGCCATGTTTTGGCTGGTGAATAGACCTTCCATTACCCTCCTCGCCTGATTTCGAGGAAAAGACCCGTGCCCAGCAGTGGGATATAAAGGGTCGATACTTTACTTTAATATAAAAAATAACAATATTAACTTAAAATCGAATACCAGAAAGTACCTAAGTACTTAATATGCGAGCCATGGTAGCTTAGATGAATCATACAAAATGTAACCACAGCACCATCGCGTTGTCAAAACAAGCCAGGACGCACGTACCCGTAGGCCTTATTTTTCTTTTTCGTCTTGAGTAATTCCGTAACAAGTTTTCCAATTTCATTCTCTCGCTTTCATTTCCTCCCGCCCCGACTGGCTCCCTTAATATTACTTTTATTAGCCCAAACGTTTAACAAACATTGGTTTCAGAATCTAATAAAGATTAAATTTCATTTCAATGGAGATATGATTCGAGACGGTGAAACGTTTGTTTTATGCCTTTAGTTTAACTATATTCTGATAAATATGATTGAATCCTTTCATCTAAGGTTGAATAGGCTTTTCTCTTTAAGTTCACGGGTATAATAGCATTACGCTACAATATAATGCTCTTATCTTTTATTGAAAAGGTATAGTATGTACCTATGTTATGAAAAGCTGTTACGGCGTTTTATGTAAAATCACATCAATTTATTCCATTTTCTCGATGGCACTTTATAAAACGTCAAAAAGGTGCAAGATTCGGGTTGATCGTTTCCTAAATCGTTTCTCTTTTTAAATCATTTTGTTACTCTCTTACTCTTTCCAATCGTTAGTATTTCAATATTGTTATGTTATTATGATACAGGTATTGTATTAGTATTAGGGGGGATAAAAACCGGCTAAAGGTCTTTGCTTACTTCACAAAAACAGGCTCATATGTTGTTTTCAGAAAATCCAATAAATTTCAATAAATAAATGTTTTATAACTTTATAATCTTTAGACAAACATTGTATTTGATACTAGCAGCGCCCGGCGGTTACCCGCGTATTTCCCATTCCCAAGGGAGTACGGTGATATATAATAGCCTATATGTTATTCTTATATATGAGCTAGGTCATTGTAATTTTTCATAAAAATCCATTTAGCAGTATTTACGTCAAAGAGTAACAAACATTCATACTTACAAACTTTCGCCTTTATAATATTAGTAGGATAGAAGAATGATAAAATTCCAATTAATTATTATTTTATCTCACAAATTGCTCTTATAACGAGATCAATATTATGGCATTGTCTACGAAGGCTTTGTCCATAACACTATGGCGAAATATTGAGCTCAACGAAATCAATGTTAAATAAATGGTCAAACGTCAGTTTAAATTGTTTCAAAGCCAATTATTCTTTACAGCGTACACGCACACTCTAATACCAACCAAAATTATGTACCACATATCTAAGTGGAAACGCCCAGGGGGCCTAGCCAAAATGCTATTAAGAAAGCGTTAGCGAAGTTCGAAAATGATAAAATGTATGGGATTGACATAAGGCCGCGCGTTAATCACGTGATCTATCCTATACATTTTATCATTTCGAACTTCGCTAACGCTTTCTTAATGGCATTTTGGCTAGGCCCCCTGATTCGCTGGATATATTCGCGTTTATCTCATCAGAGTTCTCATTATCTTTTATTCGTGGTTAGAAAGTTTGCCCATAATTCTCATCCACTCAATTCGGGGCATGATAAGGCCATGTCTAATAACGTTGTTAGTATATCGTCGGCGTTGATCCGTCGCCAATATGGCCGATGTTATCGCTTATTTGGGTTTTCCTCGGCTGTTTGTTTTATCCTTGCCAGTTTATATAATCTAGTGGTTAATCGAGTCTCCCTCGGGACACTCGGAAAATCTTATGAAATACATTCATCGTTTACAAAAAGTGGCTTTATAAAGACGTTTAAACTTACGTTCATTAAGTTTTTTTTTCGAAAGGACCTATGCTGTTCGCCTTAAGACCTTATCATTAAGTTTTTTTGTGATACTATTTATTATACTTTATCAGCCGCTGTCGTTATATCGCTCCATACAAACGTTGTCCACTGTCTCCCTCGATAATGGCACTTAACAACAGGGCTTGGAAACCGAAAAAAAATTCGAACCGGTTAACGCCTAAGTACATAGGGAACGTATGCTTTCGGTTTTGTTCTAACCTTAACCCCAATTAAACGGTTTTAAGCTAAAAAAGTTCTTAAATAGGTTTATCGGAAAAAACCGGTTTAAAACCGGTTTTTGTCGCCTATATCCAGAAGTAGGTATAATATAGGAACAATTTAGTTGTAATTATTTACAACTAAATTGTTTCTATATTATACTGGACCGTTTCCAATCTGTGTTTATACACAGATTGGAAACGGTCGTAAGAATCTATGAAAATAATTATATTTGTGCAATCAACGTACACAAAAATACATAAAACGTAAAATTTAAACAAAAAGTAAAATTTGATGAGATGGGTAAGTAACTTCATTATTACAATACAGAGATTGTCAATATATTGTTATAAGATGGCAAAAGGCCCATGTGATGTTAAACTATTATTTGTACAAAATTACATCTACGAACCTCCTAGCCGGTTGACTATAGACCAGTGTCGATAATTTTTGAAACAAAAAAATCACAGTAGGATGAAACCCATTAGAAAAGAAGGGGAATATGATAAAAATGAAAGGAAAAATAAATTACGGGCGATCCGAGTTCGGGAAGAGGAAGGGGGTGGGTTTTAAGGAGGAAAAATGGTATTATCTCGATTTCCGGCAAAACTACAAGTCCTATGTAAAAGAGTTACATGGCAAAATTGTAGGTAATAAAAAGACCTACTACTTTTGTTTAAACAATTTTTTTCATAACCTCAAAATTGATGTGAAAAATTCAAATAACAAAGTTTATGGTTTTTTATTTTTATCTTTTTGAAAATAAAATATTTTTTATGGAAAATTTGGTAAAAACTCACCTTATTACGTTCTAAATACACTGTAATTTATTTGATTTAAATTATTTATTTTTTCACCTTATTTCGACCTAATATCAGAAAAGGAAAACTGGTTTTCAATCGTAAATTCTCGTGTCAAAATATCAGCTTTTTTAAAAAAATCGGTGGCCTTTTGGTTCGTTAAAATCTCTACTCTCTGATGGTGTAAAAAAAATATAAATATTATCAAAGTAAATCTCGACCACCAACTTGACCTGGCTACGTATAACGGACGAACGCTAAGATTCAATGAACATCTTGTTGAAGTGGAGGTAGAACTGGGCAACATCCGTTGGCACGTCTTGGGTTTATGTGAAGTCCGACGACAGGGAGAGCACACCATAACTCTGCCTTCGGGTCACTTTTTCTACCCTGGAGAAGGCGACACTCCATCACAAGGCGGTGTGGGATTCCTCGTCCACAAGTCCCTTGTCAACAACATTGTCGTAGTCTCAAGTGTGTCGAGTAGGGTTGCGTATCTCATAGTTAAACTCACCAAGAGGTACAGCCTCAAGGTGATACAAGTATACGCACCAACCTCGGCACACTCTGATGACGAAGTAGAGGCAACTTACGAGGATGTCTCCAGGGCCTTACACAACACCTACAACGCCCACTTCAATGTTGTTATGGGGGACTTCAACGCCAAAGTAGGAATACGATCAGGTATCGAATCGTGTTTAGGGCCACATGATGTCGGCAGTCGTAACCACAGGGGGCAAATACTAGTCAACTTTCTCGAGATAAAGGGACTCTTTTTAATGAATTCGTATTTTAAAAAGAAACCCCACATAAAGTGGACCTGGCAAAGCCCTGACGCTGTGACGAGAAACGAGATAGACTTTATCATGACGAACCGAAGACATACATTCAGGGATGTCTCTGTGATCAACAGGTTTAAAACCGGAAGTGATCACCGATTAGTAAGAGGCTCCATGAATGTGTGCTTTCAGCGAGAGCGAGTCCGTCTGATAAAGTCCACACTCCGACCTAATTACCGACAAACCATGGCAAGCTCCGATAAATTCCAACTGGAATTAAAAAACCGATTCGTGGGCCTCAATATATCGGAGATTACTATGGCCGTTGACGAGGCACCGAGTGCCGTGGTGGACTGCATGCGGGTCGTGGGTGAAAGGTTTTGTAGGAGAAAGCGTACTGGCAGGAAATCTAAGCTCTCGGATAAGACGCTCGGGCTTATGAGGGAACGCAGAGCACACACAGACGCCACTTCTACAGATTCTTCTCTCGAAGCAGATCCGCGAACTAATACGCCGAGACCTTCGCTGCTCAAATACGCAACGGATTATCGAAGCAATTGAGCAGAATAGAGGGTCGAAGATTTTTGTGGAGAAGCTCGGGAGAAGCCATCTGTCGAAGATTAGGACCGTTTCTGGCGCGACCGTTTCTTCACAGCCTGAGATCTTATCAGAGATTAAAGATTTCTATGGCAAATTGTATGCATCTAACGCTCCTCAACCCAATCCCCGGAACAACGATCCGCGTGCCAGCCTAACACGACACCTCTGCGGCGAGCTTCCGAACATCAGCTTGGATGAGGTTAGTATGGCTCTTAAGCAGCTGAAAGGGGGAAGGGCTCCGGGGAAGGACGGAATTACGACTGAACTTCTTAAAGCAGGTGGCGAACTTGTTTTAAGAGAGTTGCTAAAGATTTTTAATTTCGTGCTTCATCGGGGCATTTCCCCCAAGGAGTGACATGGAAGCGAGGTCGTTCCGGTTTTTTAAGAAGGGTGACAACTCCCTTCTTAAAAACTACAGACCGATATCACTTCTAAGCCATATATACAAGCTGTTCTCGAGCGTCATGACGAACCGCCTCACTAAAAGCTCGATGGATTCCAGCCACCGTAGCAGGCTGAGTTTCGAAGAGGATTTAGCACCATAGACCACACCATAAGGCAAGTTGTACAGAAGACCAATGAGTACAACCAGCCACTGTGCCTTGCCTTTGTGGACTATGAGAAAGCTTTTGACTCCGTTGAAACCTGGGCTGTTCTGGAAGCTCTTCAGCGATGTCAGGTCGATTGGCGATACGTTGAAGTGATGAGAGGATTATACGTAGCCGCCTTTATGTCCGTTCTGATTACGGGAGGTCATACAAGACCAATCCAACTGCATCGAGGAGTGCGACAGGGGGATGTTCTTTCCCCGAAACTGTTCACAAATGCTTTGGAGGACGTCTTCAAGACCTTAAACTGGGCAGAATGCAGAATAAACATTAACGGCGAGTATATCTCACACCTTCGTTTTGCCGACGATATCGTTATATTGGCCGAGTCGCTGGAGGGTTTGCAGGAGATGCTGCACAGCCCAAACGAATCTTCCCGACGGGTGGGCCTTAGGATGAACTTGGACAAGACGAAAGTCATGTTCAATGATCACGTTCTCCCTAGGCCTGTTAACGTCGATGGCAAATCTCTCGAAGTCGTGCAAGAGTATGTCTACCTTGGGCATACTTTGCAGCTAGGTCGACATAACTTCGAGAGAGAAGCCGATAGGAGGATTCAATTAGGATGGGCAGCATTTAGGAAGCTTCGCCATATTCTCACGTTGTCTATACCGCAGAGTTTGAAGACGAAAGTCTTCAACCAATGCGTTCTCCCCGTTCTCCTCTTAATTTACGACTGGTCCGCAAGTTTGCCGTAGTTCAACGTGCTATGGAGCGTGCTATGCTGGGTGTTTCTTTGGCAGATCGGATTCGAAACGAAGACCTTCGCCAGAGAACTAAAGTTACCGATATCACGCGAAGAATAAGCACGTTGAAGTGGCAATGGACTGGTCACGCACTCAGAAGAACGGATGGCTGATGGGCCATTAAGGTTCAAGAGTGGAGGCCGCGTTTAGGTAGACGAAGTGTTGTTCGGCCATTAACCAAATGGGAAAACGATCTCCGTGCAGTGGCAGGTCCGCGTTGGATGCGAGTAGCAAGGGATCTGTGGTCTTAGCGTTCATTGAGGGAGGCCTATGTTCAGCAGTGAACGGATAAAGGCTGATGATGATGATGATGATGAATAATAATAATAGCAAATAAACATGTCAAGTAAGAATTTAATTGTTTATAAAATACGTAAACTAAGCAAACCCCGCATACTAGCAGACCAAAGATATTAAATACGGTAGTATCCCTTAGTAGTTTGTGGGTATTAACAAAATAATTGTTCAAACTTATTCTTTGCATCACCCTACTAATAATTTAAATGAACTTAACAATCACCAGCGTTCGTTCAATAAACGGCCCTAAGTAATAGTAAATAGTGTAGCGAATGACGCGTAACAAGTATGAAGTAGCGATGACTCTTGCCCCTCAATTAGTTATTTTGCCGCCCGAATGTTTATTATGCGAGCTCATAATATTGTAAGCTGCTTATTTGTGATTTAATTTTTGACCATTATCAAAATTATTTGCGGAACAAAAATTGCTGCCAGATTTATTTTATAGCGTAAAAAATCTTTGTATGCCAACCAAATTATTTAAATGCCGATTTTTTTTGGCGCACCAAATTTTATAATTGCCATTCATTTAATTACTTCCCTTTATTTAATGTAAGCCTCTGGCACGTAAGCAAGTCGGTGCGTGTCTATGTGGATTGTGACTTAGTAGCAGGGCTTGGAAACCGAAAAAAAATTCGAACCGGTTAACGCCTAAGTACATAGGGAACTTATGATTTCGGTTTTGTTCTAACCTTAACCCTAATTAAACGGTTTTAAGCTAAAAAAGTTCTTAAATAGGTTTATCGGAAAAAACCGGTTTAAAACCGGTTTTTGTCGCCTATATCCAGAAGTAGGTATAATATAGGAACAATTTAGTTGTAATTATTTACAACTAAATTGTTTCTATATTATACTGGACTGTGACTGTGTATAAACACAGATTGGAAACGGTCGTAAGAATCTATGAAAATAATTATATTTGTGCAATCAACGTACACAAAAATACATAAAACGTAAAATTTAAACAAAAAGTAAAATTTGATGAGATGGGTAAGTAACTTCATTATTACAATACAGAGATTGTCAATATATTGTTATAAGATGGCAAAAGGCCCATGTGATGTTAAACTATTATTTGTACAAAATTACATCTACGAACCTCCTAGCCGGTTGACTATAGATCAGTGTCGCCAATTTTTGAAACAAAAAAATCACAGTAGGATGAAACCCATTAGAAAAGAAGGGGAATATGATAAAAATGAAAGGAAAAATAAATTACGGGCGATCCAAGTTCGGGAAGAGGAAGGGGGTGGGTTTTAAGGAGGAAAAATGTATTATCTCGATTTCCGGCAAAACTACAAGTCCTATGTAAAAGAGTTACATGGCAAAGTTGTAGGTAATAAAAAGATCTACAACTTTTGTTTAAACAATTTTTTTACATAACCTCAAAATTGATGTGAAAAATTCAAATAACCAAGTTTATGGTTTTTTAATTTTTTTTTTTTGAAAAAAAAAATATTTTTTATGCAAAATTTGGCAAAAACTCACCTTATTACGTTCTAAATACACTGTAATTTATTTGATTTAAATTATTTATTTTTTCACCTTATTTCGACCTAATATCAGAAAAGGAAAACTGGTTTTCAATCGTAAATTTTGAGTCAAAATAGCAGCTTTTTTAAAAAAAATCGGTGGCCTTTTGGTTCGTTAAAATCTCTACTTTCTGATGGTGTAAAAAAAATATAAATATTATCAAAGTAAATCTCCACCACCAACTTGACCTGGCTACGTATAACGGACGAACGCTAAGATTCAATGACCATCTTGTTGAAGTGGAGGTAGAAATGGGCAACATCCGTTGGCACGTCTTGGGTTTATGTGAAGTCCGACGACAGGGAGAACACACCATAACTCTGCCTTCGGGTCACCTTTTCTACTCCAGGGAAGGCGACACTCCATCACAAGCCGCCGTGGGATTCCTCGTCCACAAGTCCCTTGTCAACAACATTGTCGAAGTCTCAAGTGTGTCGAGTAGGGTTGCGTATCTCATAGTTAAACTCACCAAGAGGTACAGCCTCAAGGTGATACAAGTATACGCACCAACCTCGACACACTCTGATGACGAAGTAGAGGCAACTTACGAGGATGTCTCCAGGGCCTTACACAACACCTCCAAGGCCCACTTCAATGTTGTTATGGGGGACTTCAACGCCAAAGTAGGAATACGATCAGATATCGAATCGTGTTTAGGGCCACATGGTGTCGACAGTCGTAACCACAGAGGGCAAATACTAGTCAACTTTCTCGAGATAGAGGGGCTCTTTTTAATATTTTAAAAAGAAACCCCACAGAAAGTGGACCTGGCAAAGCCCTGACGCTGTGACGAGAAATGAGATAGACTTTATCATGACGAACCGAAGACATACATTCAGGGATGTCTCTGTGATCAACAGGTTTAAAACCGGAAATGATCACCGATTAGTAAGAGGCTCCATGAATGTGTGCTTTCAGCGAGAACGAGTCCGTCTGATAAAGTCTACACTCCGACCTAATTACCGACAAACCATGCCATGGTTTGTCGGTCCTATAAATTCCAACTGGAATTAAAAAACCGATTCGTGGGCCTCAATATATCGGAGATTACTATGGCCGTTGACGAGGCACTGAGTGCCGCGGTGGACTGCACGCGGGTCGTGGGTGAAAGGTTTTGTAGGAGAAAGCGTACTGGCAGGAAATCTAAGCTCTCGGATGAGACGCTCGGGCTTATGAGGGAACGCAGAGCACACACAGACGCCACTTCTACAGATGTAAAGCTTCTCTCGAAGCAGATCCGCGAACTAATACGCCGAGACCTTCGCTGCTCAAATACGCAACGGATTACCGAAGCAATTGAGCAGAATAAAGGGTCGAAGATTTTTGTGGAGAAGCTCGGGAGAAGCCATCTGTCGAAGATTAGGACCGTTTCTGGCGCGACCGTTTCTTCAAAGCCTGAGATCTTATCGGAGATTAAAGATTTCTATGGCAAATTGTATGTGTCTAACGCTCCTCAAACCAATCCCCGGAACAACGATCCGCGTGCCAGCCTAACACGACACCTCTGCGGCGAGCTTCCGAACATCAGCTTGGATGAGGTTAGTATGGCTCTTAAGCAGCTGAAAGGGAGAAGGGCTCCGGGGAAGGATGGAATTACGACTGAACTTCTTAAAGCAGGCGGCGAACCTGTTTTAAGAGAGTTGCTAAAGATTTTTAATTTCGTGCTTCATCGGGGCATTTCCCCCAAGGAATGACATGGAAGCGAGGTCGTTCTGGTTTTTTAAGAAGGGTGACAACTCCCTTCTTGAAAACTACAGACCGATATCACTCCTAAGCCATATATACAAGCTGTTCTCGAGGGTCATGACGAACCGCCTCACTAAAAGCTCGATGGATTCCAGCCACCGTAGCAGGCTGAGTTTCGAAGAGGATTTAGCACCATAGACCACATCCACACCATAAGGCAAGTTGTACAGAAGACCAATGAGTACAACGACGATATCGTTATATTGGCCGAGTCGCTGGAGGGTTTGCAGGAGATGCTGCACAGCCCAAATGAATGCTCCCGACGGGTGGGCCTTAGGATGAACTTGGACAAGACGAAAGTCATGTTCAATGATCACGTTCTCCCTAGGCATGTTAACGTCGATGGCAAATCTCTCGAAGTCGTGCAAGAGTATGTCTACCATGGGCATACTTTGCAGCTAGGTCGACATAACTTCGAGAGGGAAGCCGATAGAAGGATTCAATTAGGATGGGCAGCATTTAGGAAGCTTTGCTATATTATCACGTCGTCTATACCGCAGAGTTTAAAGACGAAAGTCTTCAACCAATGCGTTCTCCCCGTTCTCCTCTTAATTTACGACTGGTCCGCAAGAGCGTGCTATGCTGGGTGTTTCTTGGCAGATCGGATTCGAAACGAAGACCTCCGCCAGAGAACTAAAGTTACCGATATCACTCGAAGAATAAGCACCTTGAAGTGGCAATGGACTGGTCACGCACTCAGAAGAACGGATGGCCGATGGGCCATTAAGGTGCAAGAGTGGAGGCCGCGTTTAGGTAGACGAAGTGTTGGTCGGCCATTAACCAGATGGGAAAACGATCTTCGTGCGGTGGCAGGTCCGCGTTGGATGCGAGTAGCAAGGGATCAGTGGTCTTGGCGTTCATTGAGAGAGGCCTATGTTCAGCAGTGGACGGATAAAGGCTGATGATGATGATGATGAATAATAATAATAATAGCAAATAAACATGTCAAGTAAGTATTTAATTGTTTATAAAATACGTAAACTAAGCAATGACAATGCCTACGGCACATGCCGTAAACAAAATATGATTAAAAATAGCACGCATTCATTCAACATTCGACCCTGCATACTAGCAGACCAAAGATATTAAATACGAAACTTATTCTTTGCATCACCCTGCTAATAATTTAAATGAACTTAACAATCACCAGCGTTCGTTCAATAAACGACCCTAAGTAATAGTAAATAGTGTAGCGAATGACGCGTAACAAGTATGAAGTAGCGATGAATCTTGCCGCTCAATATATTATTATTATATTAATTATATATTTTGCCGGCCGAATGCTTATTATGCGAGCTCATAATATTGTAAGCTGCTTATTTGTGATTTAATTTTTGACCATTATCAAAACTATTTGCGGAACAAAAATTGCTGCCAGATTTATTTTATTGCGTACAAAATCTTTGTATGCCAACCAAATTATTTAAATGCCGATTTTTTTGGCTCACCAAATTTTATAATTGCCTCCCTTTCATTTAATTACTTCCCTTTATTTAATGTAAGCCTCTGGCACGTAAGCAAGTCGGTGCGTGTCTATGTGGATTGTGACGTAGTAGGTACTGACAGCGACGCGTGCCCTTGGCCCTTGCGGAATAAACCGGTTAATTTGGGTTCATAATAACGTTCTTTTAACGTTTCTACTCCGAACGAAGTAAAAGATAAAACCGGTTTTCACCGGTACAAAACCGGTTATTTTCAAACCGGTTCCAAGCCTTGCTTAGTAGGTACCGACAGCGACGCGTGCCCTTGGCCCTTGCGGAATAAACCGGTTAATTTGGGTTCATAATAACGTTCTTTTAACGTTTCTACTCCGAACGAAATAAAAGATAAAACCGGTTTTTACCGGTATAAAACCGGTTATTTTCAAACCGGTTCCAAGCCTTGCTTAACAAATATTTTGTACGGTGTACCATAAAACCTGTAAATGTCGTGGCCATATCTCCTATCCTATCTTTTGTCTCGATTTATTTCATATTCTTATTATTATAGAAAATAGAGTTCTCCAAAAACTGAACTAGAAATATTTTCATACATTTTCACTAACTCAATCGGTATTGGATCGAAAAGATCGTCCGTCTTAGATAAAGGCTGATGATGATGATGAATAATTGGAATACAATACTCTCCCATTAGATTTGATAAGTGTTTTTTGCTCCAATCAAGCGTGAATGAAACTCATTACTTAAAAATAATTTAAAACATTAAATATTCTTCCATATTCATTCATGTTAATAAGTAAAGAGAATAATTTGTCGAATACATTTAAATTCGTTTCTGCGTTTAATACATATGCTTATTGAAATAATGCTTGTTGCATTTATATCACACATTCGTTTCGTAAGAACATTAACATATTCAGCGGAGAACAATGAATAAACTTACGATTCTATTGAAGACCAAGTCAAGGTTAGGTGCATAATATATTATAACGGCTTTGAGCCGCTTAAGCAGAACCCGTTCGTAGATTTTGCCAATCGAGCTTAGTAGACTGATGGGCCGATAGCTAGACGGTTCCGTGCCCGGTTTGCCGGGCTTGGGTATGCCGATAACCGTAGCTTCTTTCCATTGGTCTGGGAACCTACAGCCCTTTAGGAGGGCGTTGAAAATGCTAACCAGGAGGTAAACAAGAGCGGGTGGGAGTATTTTAATGACTTTGTTGGAAATCCCGTCCGGCCCGGGGGCCTTCTTGGAGTGAAGTCGTTTGACACACTTAGATGCACATAAAACTATAATACAATGTTTATAATTGCAAATTCTAAAGTTCAATACACAAAATTCTTTAACACATTAATTGTGCTTTTCAGATACAGTATTAACAACTTTATAATGTATATGGGGATTTCACTAATCGTAATAAAACCATTATGAAATTCTACGTTCTGTATATTTTACAGCAACGGGCGGAATGTTGTTCCGTAAATTACTTAATACCTTAATTTTAGGTTCGAACTTCTTTGTTTCTAGATTTCTGCTATTATCCTGGCTAGGTCTGGCAACCCTGAGGACAGTGGAACTGTCCGTGCGTACGCCTGTTTGTTATGCTAATTGCGCGTTACTGGGTACGAGGGCCGCGTCATTAGTGTTGTACAAATGCACAAATAAGGGAATGTATTTTTAAAGTCACCCTACAATGGTGACATTTATGGTCTGATTTCAAACTTTATGTAACAAAACGAGCAATGTACTTTGATCTATATATATATATAATATTTGTAGCTTTGTAAAATTCGTCTTACACGAAAATACTTTAATTGGAGCGTTGTGTTTTTTTCTTTTACTTTTCTTTATTTAATTTAATTGAATCTTTATTACAGTTGCAGTGGCGAACATTGCTCATTATGTTTTTTATTTTATTTTAATATAGTTGTTAGTTATATGAATTAACTATAAGAAGTTTTTAAAATATGCAAATAATTCAGGCTAAGGAGGACCGACAGACAATAAAGCAGATAATATTATAGGTGGATTGGTTGAGCAAAATAATAGTGATGTTAATGACGTTATCACAAATATTCAAATAGGACATTTTTCGTAAACGCTAACGTAAAGTTGTACTATATATGTTAATTCCAAAAGTGTAATTGTAGGAACTAACTAAAAACATTGCGTTAATTTACTATAATTTTCTCGTGTAGACTCGTGTACTTTCGACATTAGTTCCCGTTTAGCAATCTCTTGTAATTGTGAAGCAACGGCATTTTTCATGGAATTTAAATTGATATTAATTACATGCGTGCGCATTGCTCGTGTACTATAACAATATACTGGTTCTTTGCCTTTCGATATTGTTTAAATGTGATTATGTTTTTTCTACGAATTCACTTTTCAAATCTTTAGTGTTTTATACTTGTATGTTTTGTTGACAAATAAGATTTGTTTTTTAGAAGGTAGTATGGAATTGTTGTAATACAAGTTTTGCGTTTCTTGCAATGTTTGTACTTACAAACAACGTACTTTAAATGTGTAAAATGCCATATTAGTTCAGTTTAAGTTTAGGCAAAATTTTCAAGCTCGGGCAATATTCTCACTAATATTATCACAAGTGTGAATGTGAGTTTGTTGTTCTGTCATAGCAAAACGGCTGAACCGATTTGATTGAAATATGATGATGATGAAAATTGTTACATTAACACACGTTAGCATTTTATTATAACACTACTTACGTTTGTTTTTTATCTCATTACTCTACGCCGAGAAAAGCTAGTATTTAATGATGAATAGTTTAATACCTAGATAAACACTTATGTTCAGTAGTGGACGGATAAAGGCTGATGACGATGTTGATGCAATACTAACTTTAATGGACTCAAAACTTCCTCTTAGCAATTTCTACAGAGCCCCACAATTACGATATTTCCAGAAATGATTAATTCGACTACCCTCGACGAATTTGTCAAATAAGGTATGTTAATTGTTTTAACGATAGCGTATGACAAATGTCTGTGGTATTGTGCCAGTAAATGGGATAGTGGCACGCACACTCGTAAGTGGGCCAGTCGCGGGTACCACTTCCAGACACTTTGAGACAATTAGCAACGGCTTGTATTGTAGGGATTCTATGAGTGACAAGTATACTTATCCATACTTATAAAATAAAGCCGAAGAATTTGTTTGTTCTAACTAAGCTCTTGATTTTCTAATTTGATTTGAAAGATTCTTTTTTGCATTTTATAGCTTTATTAATTTTCGTTATGTGTGTAACGGCCATAGCTCCTAGTTTATGATAAGTAAGAATACATTGATAAATAAATAGAATATACAGCTCGTTGCAATCATTCTGATGATGGAAAAATTCCAAATATCTTTATTCCATCGCTAGCAAAATTGTAAAATTTAAAACGTTTCCATCAGTCACAAACATAGTGTAAATACGAGTATGGATGTTAATTCAGTAGCATCAGAAATTTTTAATGGTTCCATGAAAATATATCGAAGAATATCTTGAATTAAGACAGACGCTAGTATATCTATGTCGCTAGTTTTGTGGTGATAACTTTCAGGAAGCATTAAATTTCTGCGATGGAGTGCGTCTTTCAAAATGGGAGGAGATATGCGTAATATGATCGAATACCTCGCTTTGTTTCGAGGGAACGTGCTTATAGTTTGACCGAGCAAATTATTAAGCTCGAGACTGCTGAATTCAGAGTACACATGTCGGATCTGAGCCGGCCTTAGATTGCTATCAGCATCAAAGGCGTCCGACTTCGCGTCTCTTTGAGTGTCCAGAATACATTATATAGACTAGTAACCTAAGTCTACTATGTGATGATATAATCACACATAATTTGTGATGAGTCCTTCTGCTCTTCTATTCTATTTACTAGTGTAGTCTTAATTGTAGATACCTAAACAAATCCAACTACTGAATGTATTGCCTCCTAACAGCTAATTCTACTTAGGATTTGCCGTATATTTGCTTTGGGCTATTAGGAGGATTATGGTTGCACTACATAAATCGTCCATCCTAGTGCTAGTTGAATTATGAAATAATAAACCGGAAAACTATCATCAATACGGCAAAGCGGTTTTCAATTAGAAATGAGTAGAAGGGCACTTGTGCGCTAGGTAAATCTTTTAAAATCATTTTATTTTTAAATTTGATTGAAATAATTGCATTCAGTTCTGTTCTTGTTTTATTTTATTTCTATGCGGCGAAGTTGCTGGAAGTTTTAAATGTACAGTTGGATGAATAAATTTGCATTTAGTTTTCCTTCCTCGCCTGGAGCTAGACGATATTCTTTTTTTAAACTAAGTATATCAATTAGGAGACTTGTACAATTTTTGAATATCCTAAATGAAGCTGAAATATGATAAAAATTAAATGCTGTTGAAACTTTTTACTAGTTAGTGATTCATTGAGTTTAAAATTCATGCGATTTATATTGCACATGCTATAAAATGCTTGATGGTGCTTAATAAATTGGCAATTTTAATTACCTACTTGATTTAATTCAGTGATAATTTATTACTTGTGTTATAATTAAATATAATTTTTTGTAGTAATAGCGGTTTATGTTTATAATAAACTTCTTAAGACTATTCCTAACTCAACTTGAAAGGAAATAATTAACCCAAGTATATTATAATAATGATCTGAAATGTTATATTTATAACTGACAAATTACATACAGCTCTTTAACCATCCAGACTTATAATATTGAAATTTTAAACCTATAATGAACCGATATATTTTTATATAGATTTTCGATATAAAAATAAATTTCTTGGACTGAATTATCATTATTTTCCTTTTTTCTGTGTCTATCCCTTTTCGTATAGGATATTGGCAACAAAAGACATTTACGTTAGTAAAACTCCGGGAGGTATCGCATCTAGCCGGTAGACGTTTCATATGAGAAAGGCGCGAGATCATTAAATCGGGTTTTGTAGCTGGTATAATGTTTTTATCAACTTTTATGTTTGTTATGTTATATTATATTTTCTACGTATTTTTGTGGGATTTCCACACACTTTCTACGGTTTAACTCCAAAGTGATATAGGTAGGTATTTTGCATTTAGCTGAAACCGTTCAACTGTTCAGTGGTTTTCATTTCAAGTCCGGTAACTCGAATTTCAGCATTGTCTTTGAACACATAATATTATCACTACATATTATAAAACAAAGTCGCTTTTTCTGTCCCTATATCCCTTTGTACGCTTAAATCTTTAAAACTACGCAACGGATTTTGATGCGGTTTTTTTTAATGGATAGGACAATTCAAGAGGAAGGTTTATGTACATAATTTATTAAGTTTTTATATACATTGGCTAAGATATAACAATAATTGTTGGAGGTGTCGGAAAAAAATTGGCCGTCTGGGAGTTTCCAACGAAAACGCTGCCTAAACCCTTTGAGATATATCAAAATAATGTATGGTGGAATTGTGTGTCTTAAATAGGTCTACAAAAAAGTCCACGATGGCATATGTCTATCTCTTAGGGATATCATACTATATCCATTTAATACTTCAAATAAATGGGCAATTATAACGCGATAATTTGAAAGTTATTTACACAAATACGCTATGAATCCTTATCATTTTAAATTAGTGAATTAGCTGGAGCACTTAATGATTATTTTTACCCTTTACATCATGCAAATTAAATGAATACTTTAGAAGATATGGCAATATCAAAATAATACGCAAGAAAATAAACCGTGTTGCCGTGATTTGAGAGGGCAGTGTAATATGTAATAGTATCCTAAATAGTAAATATGCATGCAGAAAGTCTGCGAAGGAATATAATATGTCTTTATATTCAAGATACCATATTATATCCATTTTAATACAAAAACTTAGTCATTATTGAAATGGAAAATGATCGTCATCAAACATGATAAATCCGTAAACCTAAGTTCACGCGGGCGAAGCTGCGGGTAACAGCTAGTATCTTATATGATGATAACCTGAACAGTTTATTTGCGCTAGTCTCAGTAGTAGATCGGATTTCAATGATTCTCTCAGTTTTGGATAGTCCATTTATCGAGGAAGGCTATCCTTACTAATATCAGAAATGTCAAAGTAGAGATGTTTGTTACGCTTTCACGCTAAAACTTACTCAACCAATCATCATGGAACTTCGTACTTTGAACTTTTGTTCGGAGGTATTAGTAGTGACGTATGATGCATTAAAAATAATATTTTTATAAGTCTCATTTTAATGGTAAGAATTAACACGTTAATTTAATTAGTGATGTTCAGCTAAACTCTCAACAATAGTATTGTGAGTATTGGTGTAGTTATGGCCTAGGTAGAATAAGGAACTATGTGGTCGATCAAAGCTGAACGTGTAGAGAACTGTCGTTTTGCTTCTCATCAATATTTGTATATTTTTAATAAAAAAAATTGTATTAGATACAAGGCCATGTTGTACACATTAGTACCAATTATGGTCTATTGGATTTAATTGTTGTTAGCATCATTGCATTGCATTGTATGTAGGTCGTGCCAAATTTATATCTAAAAAATATGTTGAAGTGATGTTTCACAAATAATTATTAAATTAGTGAAATTATTTAACCTGTGATGTCTATAAATAATAAAAAACTTTTTTCTGTCTTTATAAATTCCCTTTTTTGGTTTTCCATTTAGAAATGAATTTTGAGATTTACCTAAACTAATTTATACGTAATATGACGTCAGGATAAGCATTAGGTATCATACAAAGTCAGATATGCAATGCAGTTTACTCTGCAAATGGTATCTTATACCTATATCAGAATTTTAATAAAAAACCATTACTAATTTAACACTGCTTTCCTTTATATTTAACCTAAAAGCTTTTGCCAGATTACCAAAATATAAACTCAGGAAAACTTTACAAAGTTTTCTTCGATTATTCTAACATTGTTTACGTTACATAAACATAATTCTCAATATCGTGCTAATCCGCCTTTCAACAGGTTCACCACTTGAAAATTTAAACAAACATTACCTAAATCTTACAATCTGATTTCCATAAAGCAACAATACTTTAGAATTGTTTTATATCATTATTGCCCTTTAGATCAGCCTTCTTTAGAATTCGGAATTTAAAATTAATTAAAGACATAATGAACTAGAAACAAGTTAGTTACCTAATAAGAAACATGGGACGTCGCAAGTCCTTCAATGAATATCAACAAATATATTATTACAGTGACAAATTAGCAGTTTTTAAATCTGCGTCACCTATGAAGAGAAATAAATTCATCTGAGACAGCTCACTTAATATGTGGACTAACCTCAGACGTGAGATAAGTAAGTAGTAAGTTTTGTTGCCAATAACAAATCAGTCTAATTACACTGCATGTTCCCCATTAGCATAGCTCCATCCGAAAAAAAACTGCATGTTCTATTTTCAAAATTATTTTGAAAGAACAAATAATTCGAATGGATTAACGTTGAATGAAAGCCATCTCCAAATATGGATGATTATAAATCGATTGGACTTTAAAAGTAATCCTGATTCTAGATAATTCTACCCACTACCACATTAAAAGATACAGGAAAATCGAATACACTTGATGATTCATTCCTGTCTGCATTTGTAAGGAGTCGATGTTTCTCGATAAAAGTATGACTAGTACTTTCGTCTTACCCGTGTTGTTTTAATTACTTCTATTTTTTTTTCTCCTTCTTCAATGTTAGCTTCTCGAGGATCTGCCAAATAATTAATTTCCGATTTTTTTTAGAATATCTTGTTCAACCTATTAATTAATCGTATCGAAAAGATCGCAGATCATGTGTACATCTGTAAGAGAAATATGTTTAATAAGTCGAGTGGGAGGGGATCGGTAGTCGTGGCGTTCATTAATGGAGGCCTAATGGTCAGCAGTGGACGGAAAAATGCGGATGATGATAATGATGATAATCATTCGAGGCTTCTGACCTTTCGGAGGCTTTATTACTTAATCACTTCGCCAGAGATTTTTAAAAACATCATAATATAATCATATCGGTATTAGGTAAGTAATGTTTTTAATTTCCAATGCTTTTTACTCACGACATGATTTTCACCTTTATTTCGGAAAGCTCTACTTTTTTATCACCGTGATTTTTTTTAACAATGCCAAAATATCGAGCTCCTAGAAGTAAAAGTGATAGCAAAGTAAGTTAATATTTGAAACAATTTTGAAATACATGGTAAATATCACATCATGATAATTCTTAAAACATTCAGCGATTGTCATAAATCAATCACTGACATATTATGCTTGCTAATCTCAAATCAATTCCAATCAGGCGGTTTTTACAATAACATTGATTTACGATTCAGTCAATTATCTCAAGTATGTTTAACTTTTATTGTTTTACATCGTTTGTATTTTTTCATCACTGACCATTAAACATATTATGCAATCAATTTACGCGAAACTGGATCTTATATTCCTCATTGCTTTGCTTATTTAGATGTAGCATATGTACCACAACCGATTATTCGTGGTTTACTGTATGACAGGTCAATCAAAAGATAAAGGCTCCGGGCTTCAATCGCTCCGAGCGTTAATTAAGCGCCATAAGCGGATCGGCGCCATATTAGATTTGAGTACTATGTCGCTCAAATATTTATAGTCTGTTGGTATTTTGGTAAGTGTATTCACCGAATATACTGAATTCAATTTAGTTTTGATGTAAACGTAAATAAGTGGAGTGTACGCTAAATTTAATTAAAACTCATACTTGATGTAAAATTTCCTTAATAATTTTTGGTTAGGTTCCCTTTATCGTATGCAAGAACCGCGAGGTTAGGTTAGTTCACAAAGGAATGCTTATAATATACTCTTTTTGTAAATAACATGATTTAACTATTCTAGTTAATATATAACAGGAGAAATAAAGGTACGTGCTTTTAATGATATCTACTGATAATAATCATAATATAGTAAAAATGTATTATATAATATTATACTTTTTTATATTATAATACAAAGCCATATAAATATTTAATCACAATAACATAAATATTTTTTTTAATTTTTATTTATTATTATTTACTATCAATTAAACAATCTTACCACTGTTGTTAATAATTATACGCGAAAAGAAAACAAACTAAACAAATTAACAACTGATACTCTGGCCTTTGTAAATGCCAAAACATCGCAACATAAACATTAGTCAGCTAAATACAATGATAACGAGAGGGGAAATAAGTTGGCTTTGAAACAACAACTAAATATCCTACGAAGCTAAATTAGTTAGCAAACTTTTTTGCCTTTGTCCTTCTAGTATCAATTATTATTATCAAAAGCATAGCAGATATTTATTACTATCTAAGCATCTTTGAGCGTACATACTAAATCTATGAGGTTTTGAAGCAATAATATGCTTTCATCATACCTATATATGTATGCCATAATGTAGTTCGTGCAAGAAAGATCAGGTTTAGAGTTTCAATATAAATACATCATCTTTAAAAATCCTCATGGGATCATTATAGAAAAAATTATAAACACCTTTTTTACCACGAAAAAGACAAATCAAACATACTAACTATTCTAATGAAACAACTTTTACGGATTTTATGGCGGTTTATTTAGTTTTTTATGAGCTCGACGTTTCGGATACTTTACAGCAAGCATCTTCGAAACGTCGGCAATGTAAAAAATTGTGAACCACGATAAAAAACGTAAAAGTGTTTTATTATGTTTTACAAAATTAGTTAATTAAATATCTATTATCCGTTTTAAGTAAGATCAAGTTGTAGTTTCAGTAGGTGATGATCCGGTAGCAACTAATAAACTCACGTAACAAACTTGTTGCTTATTAAGTAATAAATCGCGATAAAATCCGTAAAAGTTGTTTCATTATAATGAGTGAAATTCGCATAAACATAAGAAAACAATATACTAACGATTACTTTAAATAAACGATTATAGTTATATTATTAATTAAACCCTGCAATGAACATAAAAAATATGTACTTAGACGGAAATACTAACTTCCTTATGTATAAACTAACAAAACTATTATACATTAAATAAATTATGTAAGACAATGTAATGTAATGAAAACAAACATCGAAAGAGGAAGCTTCCTGAGATGTTTTGTTTTTTGCTTCCAATAAAACAGGTTTTGCTTTTATGCAATCCCTTGTTGCTCGAACGCCTGAAGGGCTAATTGGAAGAGGCCATCAAATTACTGCCTTGAAGCCTTTCATAGACTTAGGGTGATTTATTAAAAAGAATCGAACTCGGATTTGTTTATACAAAATAAAAAAGCGTCCTTTTTTAAATTCTTTGATGTCCTTTTCTTAACAATTTTTGTGACGCAAAACTTTGTATTTGATTTTAGAATACAAAGGAACAAGTGAGACGAAATGTGATTTTATAATATTAAATTATTTTTTTATCCGCGTGGGTGTTTCATTTTTTTTTATATTAAATATATATTATAGTTTATATAATATAAATGAAATATAATATATGTACTTATATTGAATTTTAATATTTCGTATATCGGTAAAGAATAGTTATATAGTAACCTTTACCGTTCTCAGGATATAATTTGGGGGGGATTCGCGTGGGGACTGCCAAGTCGTAGCCGGGCAGTATTGTGGACAATCTGGTCTTGCCGGGACCAGTCTGTCGCTGAGGGTTTCCCGTCGCCTATAGATCCGGGTCCCTCAAATAGCGGCTGAAAGCTCACGCAGCGGTTTTAGTAGGTTAGTGCATCCAATGCGAGTCCCCACACACGCCAGAGCGCCTACCCAAGGTATGGTCCGAAAAGGATTTCCGCTGCGTCATCAAAAAAAAAAAGGACATAATCTACGCCTTTGCCAATTTTTATCAAGTTCTGTCACCGGTTTAAGCTTGTATGCCGCAAGTATAAAAGATATTTTTTTTTATTTATATAAGTATAGCAATCATACTTGCTAAGTTGCACTATCTATTCTTTTCTTGTCTTTTAATTAAATGGAACTATTGTGTAGTGCTATCTGTGCATTATTGAGTCTAATAAGACTTTCCAATAAATACGTGTGTGGACATAAATAACGAGCAAAGCCAGTGGAAGCAATAAAAGGAATGCACTTTACTCCACTAGCGAAGTCGATCTAGCAATACACCCCCAATGCCTATAACTTAAAGCTTACTTTATTATAACTATAGAACATTGTCCAATTCCAGCGCTGCAGACATTTTATTGTATTAAACCTTTTCACGAGACAGCGCAGTTGCAGCGCTTTAAAGATCATCGTGTTCCGGTATTAGGTTTTCTAGTGCCTACGGCTGCAGCTAGACAACTTAAACCGTTTTTTTTTGTCCCTTATTTAATTGTCGATACTCTTGTGGAATTACTTTGTAAATAAAAGAAGAAGATAATACATATCTTATTTCTTATATAGTGATTGGAAATTTCTATTTATAACTATCGTGCTTTTATAAAATTAAAGTTTTACAAAATCCTGTGTAGTAAAATCATGTTTGTAGCATAAAATATATGATACAAAAAGCTTGTCTCCTGATTATTTCAACATCTCATTTTAAGATCATACGCTCTGTCAGCAATTGCAATCAATCGCCTGTTATGTACTGCAATATATTGGAATTAAAGAGTCACAAGTATCATATCAAAGGGAGACCGTCCCCATGTCCGGTATCACGTGACCGCACGAGGTCTACTGATTGACAGCTTATTTCCCTGGCGAACCCTAATTGTCTGCTGGCTCTTGTATTACGGGGAATTTAATAAACGTGTACTTTAACAGCGCTGTTTGGATTATGATTCATGATTGAAAATTGAAATTGCGCAAAGGGTTCGAAATGGAATAACTTGTATGTATATTATGTATAGTCTATTGCAGGCTTTGTTATTGTTTCAATGCTCCGATTATATAATATTAATGATATGGAAATTAATATTCATGTTCACATTCAATCCTGGCTGTCCTCTAATGAATTGTTTTATTAAAATCTAATGGGGTAAAATACAGACAGAATATTTGATTGTGACCCCTTTTTTTCGAATTGTCCTAATCTTGTGGTCTTCAAGCCTTTAAGCTAAATCGGAGCTGTAGGTGCGCAAGTTGCTTACCCAAGCATGAGGAAGTGGAGGGTCACCCAAGCCTAGAGTATATCTGTCTCTTACCTGGCCTCCTGGCGTCGGGACGTTAAACGTCCCTTGTGATGGGACGGTTCATCGGTGGGCCATTCGTAGCCAATAGTAGTGGCAGTGTGAATCTCACAAGTTATTACTAAATATTACTTACTTGGTAGTCTGCTTTATTTAATTAAAGTTATTTTTACAAGCTTTTTATAAGTGCTTGTTGTATGAATAGCATCTGTAAGTAAAAGTTACAAAAAACTTCCTCCTGATGAAAATTCAAACACTACCATTTTTACACCATCCAGTTGCATAAAGTAAAATTCTTCCAAAAATACTCTACGAGGCAATCACTTAGTGCGAATTAGAATAAAACTAAAACACAATACGAGCGCAAAGTTGATTCGGTTTACCGTATTATATCCCTGGTGTATTCCAAAATACGTTCCACGGAGGAATCCGATCCCTCCCGTAACGTAATTGCAGTTTGAATGCAGCAGTGATTTTGATTATTAAATCATGGTTCATATTCACAAAATGATATTTATGTTTGTCCTCCAGCTTTTATTAAGCCCGGTTTAATAATGTTGGAAATTTTGGAATATTACATATTTGTGACGAAATGCTTTTGTATTTAAGCTATATTTTGTTAATTTATATGTTTTTAGGCGATACTATCATAAACATTAACTATTTACACTTAATTTTAAGTAATAATTCATCACGTAAGTTCAGCTACTAATTAAAATTGTAATGATATCACTATGTCGCGTAAAATTTACAGATTATGTTTTTATTGATAAGTTAGAGTGAGTATATTATATTGTATATATTTAATATATTTAGAAATATTTTTTTGTGACAAAGCTCTTATAGAATTTCGAAAGTTAAATATTATCTGTATTATCCAACAAAGAAATATAATACCCAAGTGGCAATCGAGCTCACATCTAATTGGGTCGCTTTTTTTAGTGTTCAGTATGAAATCTTTAATTTCTAGTTTGATCAGTAATAATATCTCTAATACATCATACTTTCTCTGTTCTGTTTGATATGTAACATCCATTGTTAGTGCTCTATTGTATTACCACGAGGCATATTAATCAGGTACACTATACCTAATTAATATGCCTAGGTAGACTGCTAGCACCGTGGATTGCACATCACGTAACTCACGTTATATTATTACCACGATATTACCAGATAATAATTATACTAATGCATATGAATGCTATTCAATAGTAGATGAATTTGCTGAGACCTTCCGTTAGTGACTAATTGTATACTTTCCTATTTCTTTTGTTTATATAACTTTTATAGAAACACAGATTTATTGACATTGATATCCTTGGAGAAATAAAAATGATTATATTAATGAATTATATACATAGAAACTTATGGTAATGTTTTTTTCAACTACTTGGTCGCCCAGCGGTTGAAGTTCGATCTTCTTCTTTTTAAATCATTCAATTTCAATTGATAGGAACTAAAAGAAATTTTCAAGCAAAAACTTGAAAACTTCTTTGTAAATAATACTAAACGTCCTATGGTCTTCTGTTCTTTATGTCACCATTGAACTTTGAATATGTGCGTATCGTGTCGTATTTGTAAATTTTCATGTAGTTAATTTAATGTATTTTTAATACATATTACATAGCTATAGCTTTTTGCACTCCCTGTACAATTAATCTTTAAATGTACCAAATTTCAAATTCCTACGCTTGCGCAATCCTCTTAAAAAGGGGTGCAAAGTTTTTGCTTTTATTTACTATATAAGATATCATATCTAAGTGACATTTTACATTATCAAATTTCGTTACACAAACCTTTCCTTTGCATACTAAAAGTTTGATTTTAGTCACAAAAATGTACCTTTTGCTACTAGTGATTTGAGAGTGAAACAATGAATCTTCCTTATAGATATAAGTTTAACTATCCTTAATAACGTAGATTAACGTGCAAATTCATAACAGATCGCTGAATTCCAGTAATCGTATTGCTGGTAATATACTAAATTCATATTCAAATCCCTTCGGAAGTCACCATTCTAAATCAAACATGGCGCCAATCCCCACAATTTCCATATGGGAAAGAGCATATTTTAATATCTATAATGGCATGCAGAATTAAACGGCTTTACAAGATTTGTGTGATAAGTCATCCACCACTTAGTAACGAAGTTTGAAGCTTTACGATAGTATCTTCAGTGAGTTTATATTTGTTTTCCCGATACAAGTCGCTCTAAAATGTATCTAATGTAAATGGTAAGCTTTTCTGCTGTATTTAGCTCTTTTGTAATTCGCTTCTCTCCTCTACAATTATTATTGCTTTCTTTTAATTTAATAATTATTGTCATGTCATTGAAATTTCTGAATATTACGATGAAAGCTTGGCCGGTGAGATATTCAAAGTCTGCAATGACGCAGGTTGTTATATTAAAAAGAGCTTTATTTGTAGCAGTAATATGAATAAATGAATAAAAGGAATGTCGGCCATCTAAAAGAACTCGCGATAAAATCCGTAAAAATTGTTTTATTATAATACGAATAAACTTTTACAGCACAAAAGTATTCAAATGCAAACTCTCTATTAACTACCGCGTGCTCCGCTCCCATTTAACTAAAAGTTTTATTACATAAAAACAATGGAATCATTGCTCTGTCCATGAATATGCATGGCGATTGAGGGCTTGATGAAAAATTACACATGCTAATGACTGTAGGTAATACGAGACCAATTTCAATTGGACGCAGCTTGACTGTTTTGCAATTCGACGTCCTGTCAGTCAGACATGTTGTAACAGGTTTATGGTGTATGAATATCAATATGTTAGTTGTCATTTACGAAATAATGCAACCAATTGCAGCCGTATCCGAAATTATATTGTACTAGCTGTCCCGACAGATTTCGTTCTGCCAAAAGTACTAATATTTCTATTACAAAGTTTTGCATTTAGGGCATGAATAAGAGATGTTGGCCGATTCTCAGACATACCCAAAAATTTAGTAAAAATGAGTCGAGCGGTTTCAGAGGAGTATAGGAATAAACATTGTGGCACGGGAATTTTATACATTAGATTACTTCTTTTTATAGTTTTGTCACTCATTGATATAGTAGCAAAAGAAACGCTCTAATCCCGGGGACTGGCTTCGAAGATAATATCCTACATTCCACGATATTAACATTCATTGTTATTAGACTCAGAGGAGAACATGCTTCATTATCAATTACCTAATAAACAAGGAGAACTATCCTGAAGGGGTGGTGAATATAGGTGTATTATTGAATTATACGCAACAAGCTGAACCCGGCAACGGTCCTCTCCTAACCCTTAAATGTTTAGCGTCATCATCATCCTGACGATAACCAAGACAACAAAAAAAAATCTTATTTGGTGCAGTAATTCTGAAGTCACGTGCGTAGGTACATATATTTCGGGGCTTATTTAAATAATTTTTTATGAATTATTACTACGAGTATTATGATAAAAAAAATGTTATTCTAAGAACTATTATAGAAAATATTATTCTAAAAGAAACTAAAGTTTGTCCAAGGATATTTTACTTAATATTCTTCTATGATTATAAATCTAGTTTTTAGGTTAATCAAAAATGACTTAATCAAAGTCGTCAGAAACAGGAAAGATTTCTATCCACTACCTACTATCCCTTAAATAGTCGTCCATATGGCACAAGAGCCTTTCTTACTATTGAATGACCTTAATACCATTAATCAATTTCTCTCCTTTTGCAGCACTTTACTTTAGTGAGAAATATCTATTTACTTGATAAGTAAAATGTTATTTATAAAGATGTTAAATAAACTACTGTTTAATTGTAACTTACTCAAATTAAATGACGATTTCTTAAATAAAAAAGGAAATTAGTATAATATAATAGTATATTCTTTGTTACAAAATAATTGTTAATTTTTTCATGCAAATTGTGAACACGATGTTTTAGGAAGTAAAGTACGCTTAGTATTAACCTCCTAAAACATGATGTACATATTATACCTCTTCTTTCCAACCATTTTTAACATCTGCTGGCCCGTCTAATATTTCAAAGGTATTACCGCTCGATGGGCGATACGGCACGAGTAAATTTAGCTCAGGTGTATCTAAATTGCGAGTGGAGGCGTTAATATTTAAATCGGTAGTGTAATACGGGGCGCTATCGGTCGACGCACGCAGTCCATTTCCATAAAAGCCTCTTCAATCTCGCTACGTTATGGGAATTTCAATTGGCGCCATTTTGTTTCTTTTTTTTTACTATTGAGCAATGGTAATAGAATGTTGTATGCTTTGGAAAATCTTGAATGTAAATATACATTTTTCTACTTTTAAATAGTTTTAATAGTTAAATCAAAGTATCAAACTGACCGTAGGTAAAAGGATAAGAACCGATATTGACAAAAAAATTAAATTGAAATCCAACAAATATCGCATTCAATAAAAATTGTATTCGAAGCAATCTTAAAAGAGAATTGAGCAAAAACTTTAACGGATTTTATTTCTCAATAACGATGAATATTTAAAATGTACATTCTAAGGGACAAAACTCACGTTTAGTTTCGTCAAGTGTCATCCGATGGTTTGGAATTCATTTCTATAAAAAGCCCGTCTGGAAATGCGAATAACGACCTTCTTATGTCACAGCTATAAGTTTTTCTATTTCGTAAATAGTCGTGGAAAGTTAGGCACCGTGCTCACTGGTGTGGAACACTCTTCTTGTTTTACAAAGCATCTATTTTTAAATAGAGTTAAGTAATTAGTTCAAAAACTGATTTGTGAAAAACGACGCCTAGACTTGTTAAATAAAGCATTATCATAAGTCTGCTTAAAATTAGCATGCTGTGCAACTGTTTACATTCGTCAGAATGTCAGAAAAAATCTGCTGATCCCAAACCCTAGCTCTGACATGTACCAATGGATCCCAATGTGTCAAAGCGGATAAAAGTTCGAAACTCGACTGAGCACGCGATCCAAATCAATGTTCCACGGAGCGTATCAAATTGACGTCAATTTTTAAGACCGTGTGTACACGGTATGTAAAGGTCGCTGACCCCGATGCGGGCTCCAAATTCGGTAGCCGGCGGGGACATTAATCGGATGTCACTTGTCTTTGATACTTTGTAAGACGCTGGGACAAAAAGGGTTAAGGGCCCTTTGCCCGATATTTACGGAATTGGCGAATAAGATTGTATTGTAAGGTATATTATGTACATTATCCGACTATAAATCTATGACAGGAAATAAAGGTATAGCTAGCAAATAATTACGGCTTAGTATTCATCATCTTCATAATCCACTGCTGAACATAGGCCTCTCTCAATGAATGCCATGAATAAAATTATTATGAGCACCTAATGAATTGTAAAAAAAAAATATATATTTATTTACAAAAAAGTAACATATTAGTAACTTCAGACTAGTTATACTACTAGATATTACTTTCCTACACGTGTAGGTCCCTACTTCAAAGCTTATAATGCAAAATCAAAGTGTTCCTTTAGATTTGAATAGCTTTAGCATAGAAAAGAACATTTTATTCAAATACGAGATATGCAATGTATATCACAAGTCTCTAAAGGAGGAATGCCGGATAGTGTGGAAGGGGAGATCACCATCAGGTAAACCTTATGTAACTAAGACACTATAGTCCTGAGAAACAACCTAATTTGTTAAAATAAGACGAGAAAATATTTAATTATAATAAAAGGTAAATTATAAAACCTTATTATGCACAGCAGCGACTTGATATAGCGGTCAACAGGTTATATCGATAAAAACAAACTATCTTCATTTTGAAAGCAAAGGCGTACGACAAAATAGTGAAACGAGATAAATCCGCGGAACCGTTTCACGCATGATCTCCGCTCCGTCACGGTCGCTGGGTTCCATGCCGTCACTCCCGGCCGGGGCGTTCGCGGAATAACGTTCCAAAACTGCAAACGTAAGGAACAGGTTGATTTCGTCTCATTTATTTTGTATGTCACATCACTAGGAATGTTTTTACGCTGTGAGCAATACGATAAACATCATCACTATCAGCGATTATAGTACACTGCTGTTTTGAATTTGGAATCGATGCGCCGTGATTCTCCAGCCTTGAATTTTCCTCTATAGTATTCTTATTTTACAGATTTACTTTGCATTGCACCATTTCACAGATAATTATGAAAGTGGGCATATCTTTGTGCTTTTTATATTGATGGTATTACTTTTTAAACTATTGTTGTAATATTATATACACCAGACAAGCGATGGCTATAAAAACGATACACATTATTAAGGTAAAGAATTTTCTTGCCAAGCCTAACTAGATTTATATTAGACGTCTACTGTCTAGTCTAGTGTCTAGTTGTAACGTTAATACTATGTTAGGTATCAGTTGACTGATTACACGCGTTTCTTTAATGATACATGACAGGCAACAAGTTTGTTACGTGAGTGTTAGTTGCTACCGGATAATCGCCTACCAAAACTACAACTTGATCTTACTTAAAATTGATAATATATATTTAACTAACTAATTTTGTCAAACATAATAAATCTCTTTTACGAATTTTATCGTGGTTCACTATTTTTTACATACCCGATGTTTCGGATACTTTACATTAACCATGGTCACTGGAGGATTGGGGTTTTTGGGTAAATATTAGAAAACATTTTTGTTATGTCAAACCATAATCAGTACCTACTACCTATTACTAAGATTTGTAAAACGACTACTAGAGTATGATTATTCGTTTCAAAATTCAAAAAAAAATATTGAAAAATTTCCTATACATTCCAAGTCATTTTGCCAATACTATTAAAGTGTATGGAAATCATTTTATATAATACTATCTATCGCCCGCGGCTTCTTTAGCAAAAATAATCCTTTTTTTAATATATTTTATGTTACGTCTATAATTCATGATGATCGGTTGAGTAGTTTTCGCGTGAAAGCGTAACGAACATCCCTACTTTGACATTTGTGATATTAGTAATAATAGTCATATTACATAAAAAATATTCTACAAAAGATACAGACATATTCACACTCTTCCTCGAGATGTTTATCTACCTAGTTTGTCATAGTTATTAGTGTACCTATGAACTCTCCTAGAGAGTAGAGACATCAAACGGATTAAGGCCACTTGCGATAACACGCCGTATCATCAAAGGCTGATTGTTTATGGGAGTATATAGGTTATACTAATGTTTATACTTCCATACGTAAGGTAGTCAATAGGTTGCCAGCGATCGAACTTAGCCAGTAAAAACCATCGCTTAAATTCAAATACACATTGACAGTACTTTAAAACTAATAGTTTAAGATACGGTATATAGAACGGCCTTCACCGAGATATTATGTGGTGAAACTTGTTTTATATTCAATTTAACATGTCAATAAACATGTTGCATACAAAAAATCAGTCCAGGGTATGATTTTCAAAATTCGTCAACTGGAATTCGGAACTGATTTTTCGCAGACCCTTTACAACCGTATTCATAATGAAATAATCTTTGATATTCAATATATCATTTAATTTCAATTCAATAATCAGACCGGTGCAAAATGCTCTAGTATCTATTTACCTGTTTACATGTGGCAACCCGAGAGTTGTGACCAGAAAATAAAAGGCAATCTAATGTCACCATGTTCTATGGGCTTCATACTTTCGATTGGTATAGAATTTGTCAAATAATCAAACCGGAGAAATGTTTTAAAAAAATATTTAAGTATTTAAAATTATTAATTAATCATATCCTAGATTGAATTTTTTTAGGCAACCCATATGCAACATGTTTATCGATATATTAAATTGAATAGAAAATAAGTTTCATCAAATAAGCATCTCGTCGTAGGTCTTTGTATATTACGTATCCTATGCTTTAAAATTTTTATGTAAAAAAGTTGTGTTTTATCATAAAGCCTATACTAAAATATTTAATTTTCATTTCAGGTAATTACCCAGCAGATTTTAGCAGATATTTAATCAGCGGTTTGCCTGCTCGAGAAGGCTGTGAGTCCAATTAGAATAATATATAACAATAGAGTGCTTATCTAATCGCTATACCGGCTTGCGGCCTCGCATAGCTGTGAGATAAGCAAGAGCTTTTGTTGCGTATTTCTTTTCTTAAATAATTGGAGATATGTATATTCATCATTATAATACATATATTGCATAATGTTTTCTTTAGTTATAATTTTAAGGTATAATTTTAAGGAATATAAGTAAGAATAAAAAGTAGTTTATAAAATAGCTGATACAATGATTATTAATCACAGACAAAGAATACAATAAAAATAACAATTAACAATCACGGATACCGAAAAATTTTAGAAATATTGAAATTTACATATACTTTAGTATTTTATTATATTTTTATTTTCCTGTATACAATATAAGACTATGAATACATCCTGTATACAATATAAGGCCCTAAGATTGTGAAACAGGCCCTTAGCTAATAATAATAATAACAACCTTTATGTGTCGCACTGCTGGGCACGACTCCTCAAAATCAGACGAAAAGGATGTTGCCTGCCCAATGCGGGTTGGTGGACTTCACACACCTTTAAATACTTTAAATTTCATGAAGCATGAAGGTTTCCTCATACTGTTTTCCTTCGCCGGTAGGTGATTGGTGTTCTGGTGTTGAAAATCCATTTCATGACACCACCGGGAGTTAGGATCGAACCCAGGCCACTCACTTAAGACCACCTAGACTGTCGAATATGTATAACTTTTTTTTGTCCGATTGTCGCTTGTTCCGCTCTAGCTTACCCTTCAAATGGAATGGAATGCAGAGGGCGCTCTAACCCTTCAAATGGAACGCCTCAGAGCGAGGTAACGCCGCATGCGTCATGTTTTTTCGTGCGTGCAGCCGTCTCCATCGAATTATAAGACGTTGTCACGTCAAAAATACTTTGTGTTTTCGAACCTGTGAGCTATGTTAGACATTCTACCCGACCGTCAAACTGAGTCAATATATACTTATTTTAGAAATTTTATGAGATCGAAACTTGTCGGTGACACTTGATAGGGCGAGTTGCGACACTTTCCTCTACTGCTACTAAAATCAACCATAACACTCTATTAATACAGATTAAAATTCTATAACAGGTAACAATAATGCTAAAAAAACACTTTCTACTTACAAATGACATCGCCTTGAATATAAGTCAAGGATTTAAGAGAAAATATGAGCAAAAGTGGATTTATTCACCTTTTGCTTGGCAGGTGAAATATAATAGTTATTGCGAAATTACAATATACAATGTCAATATTTTTATAACTGACTAGCTGTTGCCCGCAGTTTCGCCTGTGTTAACTACGACTTACAACGGGATCTTAGTGAGATGATATATCTTTATTGATAAATGGGCTATCTAACACTGAAAGAAACATTTAATATAATATCTTACGGAACCCTATTTTTTCCAGACTAAAATTTAGCCTATGTTGGTCGTGACTCGTGGATAATGTAGCTTTCGAATGGTGAAAGAATTTTTGAAATCGGTTCAGTTCTTTTTGAGCCTATTCATTACAACCAAACAAACAAACAAAGTTTTCCTCTTTATAATACTAGTGTAGATATTTATTTATCATTCGCATTAGCAACTCTATCGTCTAACTAACTAAAAAATTGCAAACTTATTAATTTATTGGCATTAACAGATGGCAATCTCTATTTCCGAAATTCAAACTATAAAAACACCTTTTTCTCAGTCACAAGATATAAAGTCAGGGTATTGTATAATTACTGATAAAAAGTAGCGCTTTTAATACATTTTTTGTATGTTCCACTTAAATCTTCGAATGCTTTTTCCTTAATCAACCAATTAACTACAGATTTTTAGAACAGAAAGAGTGTCGACTGTCCAATTATATCTACGAAACCTGTTTCACCGGTCTGTGTTCTAGCTTTACATTGTTTTTTCTTTAAAAGGAATCTTGGTAGCTAATTTTTAATACTTTACTTTCTATTATTTTGCTAAAAATGTTAATGAATATTATTGTGTTCTGGGATTTCTTACGCGTTCGAACATATTAAAGTGATGTTCTAAAATTGTTTTTTTTTTTTTTATATTTAATCTGTGTTATGTATCTAAACCAATTTCCCTAAATTTGTGCTGCGTCGCTGCCCCAATCTGCACTCTGATTGACCGACTGATGTCGATGGGACGTCAACACGAATCACCGGTTGTTAGAATTGCTATTACGTCAGTGAGAAATCACTTATTGGTTCTAAGATTTTAAGGCTTACATTACTATATATTTTTTTATCGAAACGTCTACCTATTTGTGTATTAATATTCCAAGATTACATCAACGTGTTTTCAAAAAATTGTTTCCTCTGTATTTGCGTTGACTGAAAGAGGCCTTCCGTTTCAATCTTTTTCCCTCCGATAGTGGAAGGTAGAGCATGTAATCGATATTATTTGATGATGATGTTAATGAATAAAAAACGTTAGCTAAAATTATCATTTACATTTTTTTTCTTGTACCTATAGGTACATGTGTATTAACTGAGTATGTATTATGTATCTCAAGACAGGTTCATTATAATTCATTGAACTGCGCACTAGCTGCGGTTCTCAGTGTAAAGAAATTCAATCGAGATTATCTGATAACACACCGTCTGTCAGTCACACATTAGCTAGTGGAAAACATTTGTTTTTCCTTATGGTAGGCATATACATATTTTGCATGCGAGCGGTAAGGGATATTGGCGCTCATTATAAGAGACCAATATCCAACAGAGCAAGGAAAAGAATCAACCGCTCATCAGAAAGTATCCATAAATATATTTCCAAAGATGCGATCCTTAAAATTAATGAACCAGATTTAAATAACCTAGGTCCAACGTGAGACATTATATCACAACTTTAGAATTTGTTACCAAAAACATATCTATTTTAATCACTAAAAAAGTTTTAACTCTACTAATAAACACAAATAATAATTCTAAATCAGTATAAATACCCAAGCATCATAATAAATATAATGAACCACTGAAAGCTAAACCATAACACCGTTCAAAAATAGCACCAAAAATAACAGTGTCAACACAAAATGATGAGTTTATCGCGTGATACACCCAAAGTAACAAGAGTGGGGCCCTCATTATTATGATAATGCCCATTGTGATGCCCCGAGGGCCCCGGGTTCCCCGGGACTCCGGGTTTACTGGCTCTCCCCCTGTGTGCTGGACAGTTAACATATTGGACAGCAAACTCTTTACGAAGCTTCATCTAATATTTACATTGTTCGTTTCAGTTTGAAAGAAACAAGTTTTATTAACCACGGTCATAGATAGTATTTGCTTGCGAATCGACGAATTTTGTACGATGTAAAGTTGCCTTTTAGTAAATAAAATGTATCTCGAATAAGAAGTTGGGTGTACAAAACACTCCTTTAAAAAAAAGAAAGAAAAAAAGAAGTTGGCGGTGGGTGTGATGCGTTATTCGTTGTATAAGTATATCTTGCATCTGTATAATCCTTTTTCTTATTTCGTCTTTGTGGAAATAATAGGCAGTGTAAATCCCTACACCGATACTTCCTTGCGTCATAACGATTACTTCTAGGGGACTTTTTTAGCTGGTTCCAGATGAACTGATTTATGAGGTCCATTGTCGAGTCCCCACCATGGTTCAGGCCTTGTCGTGACGATGCGGCTCAGTAGCCCAGGGTGACCCCAACATCTTGGGCGAAGCGAATTGAGCCCTCCGTGGAGGCGTCGGTCCCCTGAGGAGATGACTAGCCGTCGAGGTGCGCTGTTTCTAGCAGATCCGGGGCACCTCACCAAAGGCGGCATTGGTGACACTCGCCGGGTTTTAGTGGATAGAGCTGCGTCCACTTACCATGTTACGGTTATAAAAAATGAAATAAATGGAATAAAATTAAAATAAAAAAAATGTGAAACTGTTAAAGATATATTATGAAATAAAAATGTTGTACATTAAAAGTTAAGTTAAATTTGGAAAACAGGTTTGGGTCCGACTATTAAAAATATGAGAAAATTTATTTAAATTAGCTAATTAAGGTTGTAAGAGAGCGTGGATTCGATTATTCCTGATATCAAGTTGGGAGCTAATTTAAAAGAGAACTTAACATAGACTGCGTCCGGTCACGTGCCACGTGGTCCGTGCTTCGTCCAGCGCGCCGTCCCGTCGCTCAGCGTGGCGGTGAGCAGGACCGAAGCCAGCACTGTGGTGTGCGGTCCCCGAAGAGAGAGGTCAGGAGAAGTATGGGATCAGTGATTCCGTGGGGTCCGTGGGTAAATTAATAAGTGGGTAGTGGAATCCCAGCTGCTCTGGTTCCCGTCGTCTGCTTCCTACTGGACCCCGTCCACAGCTACTCGGCCACGCCCAGGATTAGCACCGCACCGACCACGACGGCAACGCCTGGGACCCTGAAAGGTCACGCCAACACGGGTGAGCCTTTCCATAACCAACCCCCATGAATGTCCAGGGTTGACACGGAAATGGCCATTAAAAGCATAAAAGCACAGAACACAATAGAAATAAGCACTAAGCCCTATGATAAAATATTACTAAAAAAAACACTATTAAATTGTAAGGCAGTGCATTTTGGTTGTAAATTAATTTTAGCGTTTTACATTAATAATTATAAGCAGAAGGCTTACACACTAATTATAACAAAGAGATTACTTAAGATAACACGTGTGTTCCTACAAGGACTCACCCACTAAAATATAACGCGGCGCGTGTGCGCTTCTCAGCACTCTCCGGCAGAAAAAGAACGATCGACCGGTCCGTAAGCGGCACGACTCGATTCCAAGACGCTTCACATATCGTGACGTCGTAATATGTCTTGGCCAATAGTGATCGAGTAGGCGAATGAAGAAATTCGCGCGCGGAATATGAATTTAGTATTAAAAAACGAATAAATAGTACAAAACTCGTAAGTAAATCTATGTAACATAATATATATGTTACAATACCCCCCCCGTCAGAGAAGAATTTTGCTTCTCTGGCAAAATTCTGAAGAAGGTAACGCGAGAAGAAACTCTGGCACAGCGCTCGAGAGAAAGAGAAAAAAAAAAATCAACGCTACTGATTCTACTTCTCAATAACAAGATAAGAATTGTTAACTCATCCGTAGCCGATCACAAAAGTGCTACGCTACATTAAAAAAAAAAAAAAAATTTAGCTTCACTGCTACGCTGCGCTACGAGATGTAGACAGCGTATCCGATCATACGTCACTCACATTCATCATCATCCAAATTCTCACAAGCAGCGTGCGTTATCTGTACTACACAAACAACGCCCTGACACAAAGAGATATGGTCTACTATGGACACATACTCACCAGCTACTATAAACCGAAAAATTTAATTTAATTTAATATGCCAAAAAGTATTCCCGATGAAGGCTTTTAGCATGTGTGCATATACTATAACAATATAAATATGTGGAATCGCCACCCGTCCCGGAATTAGATAAGCTATATTAAAGTTATTAACTTATGGCGTAGGCTTAAAATAATATAAAAGTACAATTAAGAGATGTACTCGAGTTATTGCTCAGTGGAATAACTCAAATATATTACCAAAATACATAACTGGCACAAAAGTCCTTGCTCAGTGGAACGACTTGTACCCTAAATACATAATCAGTACATAAGATATGTACCATAACACACAACAATCCATGTCATGTACCTATTGTATATGCACGCTTTAGAGATCATCACCCGTCTCAAAAATTGGAATAAATAGTGTAAATTTTGAAAAAAAAACTAACATTTATTTTATATTATAACTGCCTACTAAAATTACCTGCTAACTTCATATCTTTAATATGCCAAACACCTAAATCCCTACCATTAAAATCCTGCAATACATACACTAGAGGAGACTTTTTACCTACAATTTTACATTTAATGAATTTTGGAGCTAACTTCTTAGTAAAATATTTATCTTTGTCACTCAAAAAATAAGTTTTCTTATAAACAATATCCCCAATATTAAATTCCGTCGGCTTACGGCGCAAATTATATCGAGAAGTATTTTTTAAATGTGCCGAATATAAGCGAAATTGAACTTTATCAAATATATCCGCTAATCGCCCTAAGTTTTCTGCGTAACTATCACGCGGAATAAAAACTATGTTATCAACATTATCGGAGTCCGTATAATGTGAACCACACGATACCAATTCCCTGCCATAAACTAAAAATGACGGCGTGAAACCAGTGGTTTCATTCACCGCGCTGTTAATTGCAAACTGAATTTGAGGTAAAAAAATATCCCATGATCTATGATCTTCATCTACAAATGATGCAATACAAGTTAAAATAGTGCGATTATACCTCTCAACCGGATTAACCTGAGGAGTATAACGCGGAGTAAAATGAACATTAGGGATATTATATTTTTTGAAAAAATTTAAACACTCATTACTAATAAATTGTGGACCATTATCCAAAATTACTGTCTGCGGAATACCATGAACCAAGAAAACATTGTCCTCAATTAATTTAATTATTACATTGGAAACCGCGCGTCTCATAGGAAATATTAAACAAAATTTAGAAAAACAACACGTTACAACTAATATAAAATTATTTTGTTTCCTACTAGTGGGCAAGGGACCCATGATGTCGATTGAAATCACTTGCCATGGTCTGACACAGTTCTTAGGGCGACCCATGTCACCTAATGTTAAATGATTTTGAGCTTTATATTCTAAGCATTTGGGACAATTTTTAACATAATTTAATACATCCTTATACATATTAGGCCAAAAATATTTCAAATTTAATCTTTTAAGAGTTTTAAATATACCTAAATGACCGGCAGTAGGTAGATCATGATTATTTGAAATAATTTCAAGACGGTGTTCCTTAGGAATCACCTCCTTCCAATCAAACTCAGATGTTAAATTATATTTGTTTTTAGACAACCTAAATAATTTATCATTTTTAACACAATAATTTTGAAAAGATGATGGCTTATTAGCGCATCCATTAAAAATATTAAGAAACCATTTATCATTACCCTTATAATTTGAAATAGAAATTATGCTACTCACAGGAACTGAACGACTCAGAGCGTCAGGTATTACATTATCGGCTCCCTTACGATGTTTAATTTCGAAGTTAAACTCCGACAACCTAGTACTCCATCGAGCCAAACGACCCGACGGGTTGGATAATGATAAGAACCACTTAAGAGCACTATGGTCTGTGTAGACCGTGAACTTCTTGCCATTGTCAAGGTAACATCGCCAATGTTCTACCGCTACCAAAACCGCTAATGTCTCACGCTCAGTAATACCATAGTTCCGTTCCTGCTTGGTAAGAGACCTACTCATGTAAGCGACTGGGTGTTCTTTGCCGTCAAAGTTTTGAGTAAGCATAGCTCCGATTCCGTAACTGCTCGCGTCAGTGTGAACCTCAAATGGCTCATCATAATTAGGACACCTGAGCACAGGAGCCGAAACTAAACACTCCTTAAGTTTCCTAAACGAACTATCCGCCTCTTCAGTCCACTTAAACGGAGGTGCACCCTTACGTGAAGAAGTTAATTTATTTAACGGTGCCGCCAAGGTACTAAAATTTTTAACAAAACGACGGTACCATGATGCTGTCCCTAAAAATCGTTTTAAACTTTTAACATTAGATGGAGTAGGAAAATTAACAATAGCCGAAACCTTATCCGGATCTGTACGCAACCCATGTTTATCGATGACGTAACCTAAATACTTTAATTGGTCTCTAAAAAAACGACATTTATCAAAATTAATGGTAAGGTTAGATTCTTTTAATATTTCTAATATTTGTAACAATATCGAGACATGCTCATTAAAATCCGCTGTTGCGATTACTAAATCGTCGACAAAACAACACACCTTTACGCCGAAACGGTTGCCAAATAACATATCGACCAACCTCTGCTGTGTGGCAGGTGCGTTAGTTAGTCCAAAAGCCATACGTTTAAACCGAAACGTACCGCGTGAAGGAATAAAAAAAGCTGTCTTATCCCGATCAGACTCCTGTATCTGGGTTTGAAAAAGGGCACTACAAAAATCGATAGTCGATAAATAATGTGCATCCCTAAGATTATCTAAAATTTCGGATATATATGGTAAACTATACGCATCCTTTTTAGTTACCGCATTTAGTTTACGACTGTCCAAGCATAGGCGATAACTACCCGAGTCCTTGCCCTTGGGTACCAGAAGGACTGGAGAACTCCATTCGCTTTGGCATGGTTCGATAACGTCCATCTCAAGCATCTTATCTACTTCTTCGGAGAGAATTCGCTGCTTCTCCGGAGACATCCGATAATACCGCTGTCGAATGGGACGTGCATCACCAGTATCGATTTTATGAGTGACCAAGGTAGTCAATCCTAACCCCTTACGCTCGAACGAAACAGAGTGAAACTGATTGATGATACTATCAGCTATCGATCGCTGGTCAATATTTAAATGTTCATAACCCGTTATGACAGAGTCCGACCCACAATAAGAGATAGGCTCCGACCCAAAACTTACAGAATTAATATATTTCGGACAGATTTTAAATATTTTCCAAAAGTCAATACCTAGTATAATATTCGAATTAATCTCCGGAAATACATAAAATTTTATAAAATGAAATTGATCCTCGAAGTTAACAGGAAGATTTAAATAACCCAAAGAAGATATTTTATTACCATTCGCCACTACCGCTGAAATAATGTTATCTTTAAAAAGTGTATAACCACGCTGAATGAAATCCTTATAAAAATTACCCCCCAATATAGATATAGACGCACCAGTGTCTAAGAGACCCGACAACTTAATGTCGTCTATATGTATGACCGCATAAGGCCTATTCTCACTACAACTATCGTTACACAGAACCGAATCTAACTTATAAGTTTTAAAATATATAGAAATTGTTTTAAGCCAAAAATCCCAATCAGTTTTAGAAAAATTATTATTATTAATTATTGTATTGCCGACTCGATTCTGCCTTATTCGTTTTTTGAATTATTATTGTTACTATACTTATTTTTACATTTAATGCAATCCGGTCGTTTAACGTTAGGCTCACCGCAACCAAAACAAAACACAATATTCCTATCCTTATGACAATCGAAATAAGCGTGAGAAAATGTTTTACAACGTTGGCAGTAAACGCTTCGATCCGAAACCGGTTTACCGACTGAATGAATGTTGGGTTGATTTTTATTATTAAAATTACTATTTAATTTACTCGGCGCAGAGGGTTTGCGCTGAGATGGGAATGATGATGATGATGGATTAGACGAGTGCTGTGAATTACGTGGAGACGAGCATTGAGGCTCCTGATGGTAAGAGTGGTGACGCGAGAATTTATGAGATGAGGGAACAAAACGACTGGAATTAAAACGATTAAAATTATTTTTATTAAAACTGCCTTGATTATTAAAATTTTGTTTAACTACATTATTAACGCCAGGATCGTAAGCAAGGTCAGGGGCAACTAGATCGTCAGTGACCTTCTGAGGCTCATGAAAAGATAATAGCCTGCTTTGGACATTCTCATAGTTACGGCACACATTCCTGAGCTGATCAATAGATTTTATATCCGTTGACGCTAACATCCCCGCATAACACGGTCTAATATTATGTAATAAAATTTCTAATTTAAATATTTCCTCAGGAGGAGTAGTTAACCTGTTAAACATCTCATCCATAACAGCCAAATAAATAACAATAGACTCATTAGCCCCCTGCGTCCTATTTTGAATTTCCGTTAATAATTTATAATCAAAATTTGGTTTATCGAAATCCCTACGCAAATATTCCAATACCACACTCCATTCAGTAACACCGGCGCATACGCTCCGATACCACTTCAATGCGTCGCCTACAAACAGCTGTAACGCTAACGATAAAACTTTGTCGTCCGAAATACGATGAATAGAACAATGTTCCGTAATCCGCCGTATAAAAGTGCGCACACATGACTTACCATCATACTTAATTTTACTTAAATCACCCAAACTATTGTGATCACAATGAACCGTAATATTCATTGGGCTAGGGGATGATGATGATGATGATGTATGGAGTGGTGATTTGCACGACAACTTAAGTTTATTAACAACACCCAAATAATTATTAAACTGTTCTAAACACGTATCATAAATATCCTTACTTTCTCTCACCTCAACCTCATCTAATCTGCCTATTCGATGGTACAAATGAGCTAACAAATTCTCGGCCCTCATTAAACTATTAAGGTTCGGATTCGAATTTACAATACACTTAACTTTATTTAACGTCTCACTAATACCGCCCAAATCATGTAAAATATCCAGCGAACTGACCAGAATCTCCTCTGACGGTAATGTTTCTGATAACGGTACAATCTGCTTACGAAGAGCTAATACTGTCGAGGCTGGTTCCTCATTCCTAATAAATACCTCGTATTCTAACTCGGCCTTGGGCAACGATACAAATTTAATATTGTGAGTCATTGTAGTAACAGAACGAGAGAAAACATAAAAAAAATAACAATAATAAATACTAATGCCTAAAATACACAATAGATTTATCGAGAAACACAAAAATATCCGATACAGAGGGTATTCGGAAAAAAACTCAACAAACAGCCCAAGTACAAAGATTACGTAAGAATCGTAAGATTACTATTACGTAAGAGTTAAAGTTATTATGTAACTAACATTTAAGTTTTAAAATTTAATATTTTATATACTTACTATAAATTAACTATGAATTATTGTGACTTGGTTTGTTATGTATATATAGAGAGAACATAAAACATTTTAAACAGTACACAATTCACAACACATACATTTAAAAGACACGGGACCATTTCCACACCACCAGACAAACTTAATACCAGGAATATTTTAACCCGTTGGGCGTCAATGTTACGCTTATAAGAAATGAAATAAATGGAATAAAATTAAAATAAAAAAAATGTGAAACTGTTAAAGATATATTATGAAATAAAAATGTTGTACATTAAAAGTTAAGTTAAATTTGGAAAACAGGTTTGGGTCCGACTATTAAAAATATGAGAAAATTTATTTAAATTAGCTAATTAAGGTTGTAAGAGAGCGTGGATTCGATTATTCCTGATATCAAGTTGGGAGCTAATTTAAAAGAGAACTTAACATAGACTGCGTCCGGTCACGTGCCACGTGGTCCGTGCTTCGTCCAGCGCGCCGTCCCGTCGCTCAGCGTGGCGGTGAGCAGGACCGAAGCCAGCACTGTGGTGTGCGGTCCCCGAAGAGAGAGGTCAGGAGAAGTATGGGATCAGTGATTCCGTGGGGTCCGTGGGTAAATTAATAAGTGGGTAGTGGAATCCCAGCTGCTCTGGTTCCCGTCGTCTGCTTCCTACTGGACCCCGTCCACAGCTACTCGGCCACGCCCAGGATTAGCACCGCACCGACCACGACGGCAACGCCTGGGACCCTGAAAGGTCACGCCAACACGGGTGAGCCTTTCCATAACCAACCCCCATGAATGTCCAGGGTTGACACGGAAATGGCCATTAAAAGCATAAAAGCACAGAACACAATAGAAATAAGCACTAAGCCCTATGATAAAATATTACTAAAAAAAACACTATTAAATTGTAAGGCAGTGCATTTTGGTTGTAAATTAATTTTAGCGTTTTACATTAATAATTATAAGCAGAAGGCTTACACACTAATTATAACAAAGAGATTACTTAAGATAACACGTGTGTTCCTACAAGGACTCACCCACTAAAATATAACGCGGCGCGTGTGCGCTTCTCAGCACTCTCCGGCAGAAAAAGAACGATCGACCGGTCCGTAAGCGGCACGACTCGATTCCAAGACGCTTCACATATCGTGACGTCGTAATATGTCTTGGCCAATAGTGATCGAGTAGGCGAATGAAGAAATTCGCGCGCGGAATATGAATTTAGTATTAAAAAACGAATAAATAGTACAAAACTCGTAAGTAAATCTATGTAACATAATATATATGTTACAACCAGCTTCTCGGGCGCAGCAAGTCTCCTGGGGAGACCCACTCCCCAGGGGGATGCCTCAGCGCATTTCTCGCCGTAAAAAGGTGCATTGCTGACCTTTCAAATTCTTAGTATGCCCTTTTCTTGAAGATTCCAGTCGTACCGGTTGGGAAATAAATAATCTATCATCATCAATTGAATATAAAATAAATCATCAGATCAAAATCAATCATCAGTTGATTATAAAATAAATAATCACATTTCCCTTCGTTATCAAAAAAGATCTTAGTAGAAATTATATAAGGATTACCTCTGATTTGCATCATGTCAAATAGAATAAGGGCGGGTTGTATCGACCGATTTTAACAAATCGTTAAAGATGGCGGTAACGAACGATAGTGACTAATGCTTTTAACATGCGTCAAAATTTAACGAAGACTCTTTACTTTAACGGTTGATTTGAAACAACCGACCCTTAGTCGTCAAAGTTTTATGCTTGTGTAATGATGACTTATTAAGGTTGTATAATTAGTATGTGAAAGTTCTTGTAAGGTATTTTACTGATGCCACAGAGCATAGGTCAGCTAAACATCTGACGACCATATGGTGTACAAGGTGTATAATTTGCATTAGAATTTAATTAATTATCGCAAATGGCATTTATGCAAAGGTCAGTTTCTAAATAAATTGTTACATATTCACGTGTAAAACATATTTGGGTAAATATTGCACCTGTTATTGTTTTGTTTCTCTAGAAGGTACTAAAAGTTGTAGTTGAGTTAGGTGGTAGTAGCTAAATGTCACGGTGATCTTATATCGATTCGATTTTTGGATAAGAATAAATAATAATTATGGAAATCAGTTATAAAAATAGATAAAATCCTTTATAGTTTACACAATATTTAAGTTCATACATGTTAGATATTATGTGTATTATAATGAAACAAATTTACGGATTTTATCGCGGTTTATTTAGTTTTTTAGGATAACGACGTTTCGGATACTTTACAGCAACCATGGTCACGGGAGGACTCGTCGGGCTTGTAAAATCCTTAATAAACCGCGATAAAATCCATAAATTTGGTTCATTATAATGAGTGAAATTCGCGTAAACATAAGAAAACAATAATATTATGTGTATTTTATGTGTATTTCATATTAGTATTTTTGTAGTATTATTATGTTTATTCATTATAAAATCAATTTTTATAGTATGTATATCTCTTTATTTTTACATTCTTAACTTTTCAAACGTGTAAAATTGGATTTATTTCCTAACTTATCATAATTCATAAGTGTTAACAAATATATTTGCTTTGTGAGCTATACGATAAGTATATATATATATAACCTGATAAAAATCTCATCATTATTAATATACCTGAACAACCCACTTTGTAAATTTAAATTTGATTGACAAGCCTGCACGTACCCCCACCGTTTTACATTCTATTAGTATTTGATGAGAGTACAAGGCAGGCTCCCCAGTAGCGATTTTTTGCCCGCGGCCAAACGTCTCCCTTCAGTGTTTTATTAAGGAGAAAGATATTTCTGATGTGATGGGTGTAGCTTAAACATAGAGATAACCCTTGTGTAACACTTTTATAAAATATCTTGTAATAAATATATGATACTAGGAATCAAATTACAAATGCAACGCTCTATGTACGTTGCATATTTTCAGTATGCATCACCGATTCATTCAAATGGATCTAAAAATAGGGACTTCAATTATAGAGATAAATAGCAGGTTTTCACTGTTATTAATACAGAGCTCAATATTTCAGCATTACGGTCTAGCCATGGTAAATATCCCTTTTAAATAATAGTGGTAAACAATATTGTTTATTATATTGGCATTCATTGAGGGAAGCATTTGTTCAGCAGACGGATAAACGCTGATGATTATGATATAAATGATGATGATGATGATAAAGGAATAAAATAAAAAATGACAGAGGCAATTGAGTCGATTTTATTACAAAGGCGGGAAAATAAATGTTGCGTCTGAAAAGCATAATTTTTGAGCACAAATCACTGATTTTTCAACGCTCCTAGAAGTGTCTATAACTCATCAAATTTCATTGATGTTAATATTACTCAAACGAGCGTATTTATAGTTTCATAATACACGTTTTATGTTATTTGTTCGCGTTTTATTTACGTCCATAAATCGTTGGATGATTCTCGGACGAGACAAGTGTTGAGATGTTGCTTATGCTTTCGGTCATTCACCATTGTAACGGATATGTAGGTCATTTTAAGTGATTTCGGGGCACGTAAAGATAATAAGTGGTTACTTATTAGCTAGTATCTATAGCTTTGGGGAGTTTGGATATAAATACAGTATTAAGTTTATATTTAGTTGGGGTTATACATCCTAATTGGTGACAATTATAGATATGATAGTTTATGTATTAGGTACACGCAGTGTTACAGTAAGTAAAAGTGTATTTCTTTATTTAAATATAGTTTTCTCCATTTGCTCTGTTGTAATCGTAGTGTAAAAATTAAAATATTCGCAAATCTAACTCCTAACTTTTAAGTAACAAATTAATGTATATATTATATATTATCATATTCTAATAGTTAAAATCAGTTGTTTTTTTAGTTAATTTGTAGCAAACAAAAAAAACTTTTGTACTTTATATGAAAAATTATTGATATAATATATCCTAGTTGTAAGCCCTAGTTCATAACGTCCCGACAGTGAAAACCGTATCAATATTCGTTACGTAGAAAAAAAGAGAAGAGAGAAAAAAAGAAAATGTCAATGCACAAACAGACCAATAAAAAAGCAACTTTAATTAATGTTATATATAAAGAAAATATTTTGTTTATGTTCTACATTCACAACCACTTTACCTTAACTAAAAAGATTTGATCTTTAAATAAGATATAATACATCAAAAAATATCTTATTTAAACAAATCGGTCGGATACAGATAAGCTTTTAAAAACAAAAAAGCGCATTATATATTTGACGACCTCTGTGGCTCAACGGTTAGCGTGTTGACGCTCAAGCCGGAGGTCGCGGGTTCGAATCCCGCCAGGGAACAAAAAAGTTTCTGTGTTCCTGGGTCATGGATGTGTATTAAATATGTGTATTATATAATAAAAATCTTAAATATAAGTATTAATATAAAAAGTATTAAATATATGTATTTCCGTTGTCTGGTATCCGTAACACAAGTCTCTTCGAGTACTTAACACGGGACCAGATTGACGTGGTGTAAAAAGCGTCCATAGATATTATTATTATTATTATTATTATTATATATAGCTTTCAAAAGCGTTCATAGCTCCGTAATGGCGGCGACAGATGCAAACGTTCAAATGGACATCGTTTATTAAACTGGCGGGAATTAAACAAACAACATTTATATTTATTGTTCTTTAACATTTTTATAGCACAGCCCAAATAGTTTCAACCGTAATTGTAATAGATGCTATGTTACAGAAATAACGCAGAAGAACATGGCGCTGTGTAGTCGCTAGCAATTATAAACAGTAGTATATTGTCAAGTATCAAATTGTGTCACATTATCAAACTACTTAAAACTGTATAAGTGATTTATAATAAAACAACTTGTATGGATTATATTACGGTTTTTATGTGTTTATGACTGATGTTTCGTGTAAAAATTAAAAAAAAAATTGCACTAAAAATTGTAAAAAAACTCTAATATATGAAATAACTGCGTTACTGGTGAATTAAAGAGTATTTATACTTTGGCAAGTGACAGTACTTATTTCCCCAAATTAGTGATAGATAAAGATAATAAAATATGTCTTGTTAATATTTTGAACAAATTGATGTCTACCAAATAAATGGAATAAAGAAAAACTGACACAAAAACACTGGCATAAATTAATCCAAATTAGGCAAGCAAAACATCGATATCGATCATTTTACATTAATTGTGCATATCGATGATAATGATAAGTAATCATGATCATAAATCACCGATATAATCAGGTTATAAAGACAATCTTAATTGGAAACTTATCGTTATTTCCCGCGTACTGAATGTAGCCTATAGTGTTATCTGTGAGATCGTAACTCCTAATATGAATTTATTAATCTCGTCCCCGCCTTCAGATAGTATTGACCTAAATTATAACTCATAATATTGTTTTCTTATGTTTACGCGAATTTCACTGATTTATAATGATACTTTACAGCAACCATGGTCACGGCAGGTCCTCCCGTAAAGTATCCGAAACGTCGGGCTCATAAAAAAACTAAATAAACCGCGATAAAATCCGTAAAAGTTGTTTCATTATACTCATAATAATCATTAGCTTTATAAATACATTTTATTTAATATTCAATACAAGTTTTATGTTTCATTGAACATTTTTAGGATGCGAGTTACGATCGGCCGTATTAGCTTAGCTTTAGTTACAGGGCCCATGTCCAGTGGATATGATGACGATGATTATAAACTTGCATTGAGATGCAAAACCCCGATAAAACCACTGCGTGCGTCCTCAGCCGCTTTCTGAGGCAGGCAACAGACAAAAGGAATTAATTACATTTATCCTGACTCCTGACCTGTCTGAAACCAAAGTTCTCTTCAATTCTAGAAATAACAGTTTGATGATCCTTAAAGTCTAAAATATAACCAAACCCCGACGTATCTACGAAATAAATAAACAGAATTATAATAATTGTTTTCCATGAATATATTTTAATAGGTATGTCGTATTTTTAACAGTGGACGGATATATGATAATGAAGATGATAAGATATGTCTAAGATACAATATTATTATCTTCATTTTCGATTGTCTTCAAATTAAGTTGAAAAACCGGTGAAAACTGCAAATGTGCCAAACACTTAACTTTTGAAAATGATTTTTCCGAACGTTAATGTATCAATTCTTGGACGGCGACATTTTAACGAGTTATAAATAGCACTCGGTATGCGAATGTCTCACGAGTTGTTCTCGAAATAGTACAATATTGTTATGTATACAATTAATAAATCGTTCTGAAGCTTATTAAAAGCTTATCAAACTTATACCCCGAATTTAAGGTTTCTGTTTCTTAAAATAACTAATTAAATCCTATGCAATACCATCGTCCCTTTGCCTTCCGATCTAAGCAGGTGCCTGTTTTTTTGTACATATATGTCATATGATTTTTTTTAATAAAATAAGCGAAAACTTTTATTTAATTTGGCCGAGTTTTGACCCCCGTCGAACTTGCACTGGTCACGTGTCTCCGTGCAGCATCATAACATTACGTGGGGCGGTGTATATTCATGAGAATACGTTCGGCATTCACCTTGAAGATTAGTAGAGCGACGCGACCGCAGTTTGGCAACCCACCGAGGTTGACTCGCCGTACGATCACACTTGATGATTGATACAGTCATTTTGTCTAATGATTTGTGCATGTACCATGTAATCTCTCATTGAAGCAATAATAATAATGTAGTTATGTTTTTTATACAAGTTTTTAAACACATTTAAGGGTATCGGTAAAGCATTGTCTTTTTTCCCCTCTTAAACGTTTCTGGACATACATTCTTGAATCTATATGATAGTAGTCTACCAATATTTTTCAAATTGACTAATCTTTTACAGTTAGTCCTATATAAGAAAAAAAACTGCAAACAAACGCGTACGCGTAAACCTATGCATTTTTGGAGTGATAAAAAATCGTTGAATTGTAAAAGGAATAGTAAAAACATAATGCTGCCAATTTGCTGTAATTAAAATCCGTATGACTATTAAAAGGCTAAAAAATAGAAAGACTAACGATGACGTTCTAGAGCTTAAAATGTAACCTCGTAAGTCTCAGCGCATCAGTTCCATCCTATATTTTGCCTCATATATCTCACCAACAAACGTAACTCAAATCTGTAAGGATTTTTGAAGGCTAAAAAATAGGTAGGCTAATAATGAGTTGTAAAGTATAAAAGTTACTTCCTAACGATTCGGTTTCATTCTATATTTTCCCTATAATTTTGTAAACAAACAAGTCAAATTTGTATGCATTTTTTGAAGGTTAAAAAATTCAACGGCTAAACGTAATGCTTCCGTTGCATCCTATATTTTCTCTACATGAATCAGTGTGCTAATGAGCGGGGTCGTTCACCTCTGTGACGCCATTCATTGTTATAGCGATTCAGTAAAAAGTATATTTTATAAGTTGTTGACTTTTATCGAATACTTTTTTACTTAATTTTAAATCAGCATAATATTTGCGGAACCAGAACACGATATCTTTAAGATTCAGTAAGAACATGATTTTGAGAGATAGATTGCTATTTTAAATATGTATTTAAATTCCTGAATTAATATAAGTATACTTTTAATCGGGCTTGGCCCACCACTTATTTCCAACGCTGCAACTCCTGTATAGCCAGGATCGACAGCGGCAACCAAATGACCCTTTGATCCGGGAGCCCGGGGGTACGTTAAAACTGGCTTGGGACCTGGGAATTCAGAAGGAGTAAAAAATATTTCAGTTTCCATCCATTCAATCTATACGGATTTGAAGTATCTAATATACTTATAATCAATATGATATCTTTGATGTCAGCGATTTGCAATAGAGACTAACTAAAATAGCCATACAAATTGATATTTAATTTAAAAATTCAGTTGAAGTACAAACTTAGCTGATACAGGGTAAATAACACGTACAAATAAACTGCACTTAAAAGCCCTAATTACTAGTATGCGCACTAAAATTTCACCAGGTACATTTGTGGGAGATAGGAGGTTTGCCACTTTTTATAGAACCTTTTAGGAGATAGGTTAGCAGACGCGTAAAAGGCACTAAGGCGGACTGACTTTTCGATTTTTCATTGTGCAAATGAATAACACAATCTAATATTCGCATGACCCTTTTTTGCCAAAATAAGGAAACAAAATGGCTGACAGGAGCAGCTTTTAATATTCATAAAAGTTAGTTGGCTAAATTAATTTCCCATAACCATGTGTCTAAGCATAATGTATTCTCGCTGGGTCCCGCGTGACGGAGTTTTAATTGGTCCATTATCAATCTGCATATGAACAGGGACAAAGTGGGAGAAACTGTTAACAAATGCTATAACTTTGTGTCACTGATGTCACAACATGTCACCATACAATCCTCATTTTTTGTCAAGAAACCGATAAATAGTTTGTGTCAGCGATGTGACAATATGTCACATTTCCATCTTAAATTTTGTCAACAAATCTTTGAGTAGATTGACTAAGGGTAATTAATAGGCCCTAAAATAGTTAACTTTCACGGGACGCAGATCTGAAAAAAATGTTAACCCATAATATATGTCCCACTTTTGGGCACGGGTCTCCTCCTCGAAATCAGGCGAGGAGGGTTATTAGGCTGTAATTCACGGATGCGCTGGCCCAATGTGGATTGGTGAACTTCACACGCCTTGAAAGGCTTCTAATCTCATAAGACATGCAGGTCTCCTCACTATTTCCTTCACCGTTGAGCGAGCGATGGTGTTTAGGGTGCACTTAGAAATTAATAAAAAACCTACGGCACTAGGTACAGGGGGTCACAATCGAACCCGGATCATTTCACACAAGAGGCCGAGCCTAATACCCACTGGACCATCGTCGCTACAGATCTGAAAGATCTATGTTAATAAAAAAATGGAACGACCTGATAGGCATGCCGTTGTGTGAGTACACACTGCATTCGAGAAAAATCTACTGTCATGGCGTCACTAAATATTTCATGATACCAGAATATTTTATATATCTAGTTCATTCTAGAACGAAATAGCCTTTAAAGCGAGCCCAGTCTTGGTGACAAACTATTGTAATGATAGTTATTATACGAAGCATCAATCGCCATGATTATGACAGTATATTGCCCTTACAGATACGGTGCATTAGCCCCTAATAAACCGCAAATGATAAGCAGACAGCAGTCGCTATAATTTACTCGCTCTTGTCCGCAGGTTCGTATGCGTGAACATAAATTCCATTCATATATTTCAGTAAAAATAACAATAGTAAGTGAAGAAGGAAAATGAGAAAGAAAAGAAAAATAATGGTAAAATTTAATAAATAGCCAGAATAAAAAAAGAAAGCATACAAATGTGCAAACAAGAAAATATATATTATGTTGTTCGCATTGCCATTTTCACCACCGGTATCTATTATAAACACCTAAATATAGTCTTAAGAAGTTAGGACCTAATGGAATCCAATTAAAACTCTATAAAAAGCCGTCATACTAAATACCTGCAGGATAGTGAAAAAGTTCCCGCAAATAGAGGAAAACGAAAAATACAACGCAACTGTAGCTTGCTATCCACCACAGCCCACACGCTTGATTTGACTTAATTTATATAAATTTATTTTATTAATGTGGACTTCCCTATCCACTTTAAGCGCCATGACAGATTAGAGACAGGGAGTTTCTTTTTCAGGGCGTCTGTTACTAAAAGCAGCGCCCTAAGCCTTGCCTACTTCTTACTTCATCATTATCATCAACACTTTTCGTCTACATACGCTTACGTCATAGGACTTTCCCGTAACTTCCACTAGGAACCCCTAAGTGGAATGTATATAATGGAGACACGAGAAATCATATTTTATGATTGAAACAACGAGTAGTAAGGTGATGATGTAGATGATGATGATGCTAGCTAGGTGATAACTGTAACATAGTCTGAATTTAGACTGCAGCCAGCGTGGTAAAGTTTTATTACGCGCAAACGGGGACAGAGCACAAAGCACAGCTTACACTGTAAGTCCATTTGTTAGTCCACTTTCCAGTCTACTGTGAAACTCTATTATTAATTCTGTTTGAGCTGTCTGACGGACTTTGGGAGCTCAAATTTAAGTTCTGTTTTAGTTGGTATCTATGACCCGAGATAATCATTCAGAGGCGATAGGCGATATTTGACTGTCTCCGTATGTAGACGAAGGTATCAAAATAATAGATATGCCATCTTGCTTGTGTCAAGCAGCTTTACTGTTTCTCAAAAATGGGCATATCACTATATAGTCACTAGGGTCTTTTATCATTTGTTTTAAGGCGTTAGATGCTGCAGTTGCTTTCACCAGGCTTTTTAGCCTAATTGGGACTTTTAAGTCGAAGTAAACACGTCAGCGACTGGCTGGCAGGGGTCAAAGGCCCTACAACTTATCGTAAGGGGAAATAGCCGCCATTAAACAGTCTGTACTAGGACCAGGTACCCATCCTGAGCCGACACGACAAGCTTGTACTTGGGCGCTGCTAGAGGCCAGCTATTGATGCTTAATGACAACAATACAAATACTTTTATTGAAACAGAAATATATTCATCATTGTCAGGATTCCGAAAAAATACATACAGTCGAATTGATAACCTCCTCCTTTTTTTGAAGTCGGTTAAAAAGGAATTTCAAAGCCAAAAAAGGAACACTTGTACGCAAGTAAGTCATGTACTATTTTAGAAGTACGAAACCACAAATAAAAAATAAAGTAAAAGTGTTATGTTGTTGTGAATAATAAAAATTTTTTTTTTCTTTCTTTCTTTCATTAGATATTTTTGCTGTTTCCAATTCATCAATTTATTAAACCAGTCATCTGGTCATTATTCTCGTATAGTATATAATGAATCATTTTAATATAATTCAGTTTGAAACAGACACATCCGTACTTCCTATTCAAGCCATACATGTACGTGGTCACGCTCTGGTTGCACGGCGAGGGGGCGCCACCTGGCATTACCGCTCCATGCACACGGGTGTATGTGCACATGCGTGCATTATCGGCTTAACACTCGCGCTTACTGGCGTCCCAGCTGACACTAATGCAACCATCCCTGCACTATGTCTAGCTATTCCTAACCATTTCACTCGGTCTAATATTTCAAATATTGTTTCCTTTGCCATTTTGTCTATCAATTGCAAAAGGATATTTTCAAACACGTCTAGGTGCTCCAAAGAGTATACTGTAACTAATACCCTGGATGGATGAGGTTATAAAGATGGAATTCGTGTAGAGGAGAGAGAATAGGTTGTTAAGTATTAGGGTTGTCGTGGCTATTGTTCATTGTTAGACAACCAAGAAATCCTAAAAATATGATCGATAAGGCGTGAGCCGTTTTGTCGTCTTCTCGACATAGTTCTTTCAATAAGCTAAGATGGCTGCCTGACCTGCCAACCATCTGAATTAGACTTGCTAACCATCTGACTAGGGCCTGCCAACCATCTGACTAGGACCACCTGACAAACATGACACGCCTTTATATGGTTTTGAAACAAGTGAGTATTTATGATGATGATTTTTTGATCAATCATATTTTACAAAATCTTTGACTGACATTCGCAGACAACTGAGGTCACTTATTGTCAAATGCAGTCACATGTAATACAAAAATAAATACATTAGCTTAGGACTAACACGGGTATACGTAACACCTTAAATAAACCACCTTGTCATCTGGACGCCTAACTCCTAAGGGCTACCCTTGTTGAAGCCTGGAGGTCCACCTTCCCTTCGTCTCCTTGAATGTGGACTTCACTCTAGTACTCTGAATTTGTTCACCGACCTTCTAGCGTATGTAACCCCCCTGTTACTTCAGCGTTATAAAATATTCCAGATACACACGTGTCCGTAGAAGCTTACTGCGAAAGATTATTAAGTTAATTGTAATTATTTAATTGAAATTATAAAACTTAAACTAGATTTTCTGCATTAGTTGTATGTTGCAAAATATGTAATTTATTAACCGAAATAATTAGGTGTTGATTAAGTACCATGTCATATTTTGACAATTAATTAAAAATAATTGGATGATTATAATTTAACACTACGTAACAAAGAAGCCGCTCATTATTATGGCCGAGATATTTTATTCATTAATCATTGTTTATAAACCTTTTTGCTTCCACTGCTGCACGAGGGCCATGAGATCCTTGTCCCATCTAATAAGAGTGTACAAAAACACTTAGGGCCTGTTTCACAATCTCCAGATAAGTGCCGAATAGGCTATCGGCAACATATTTGACAAATACTCCATACTCTATCTGTCAAATATGTTGCATATTCGGCACTTATCTGGAGATTGTGAAACAGTCCCTTAATATACCATAGTTGTCATAGTACAAAGCCTGTATTATAGCAACCAGATAACTGATACATACTTATACATTTCTAAATACATAAAAGTAGCAACCCGTATATGTCCCCCTGCTGGGCACGGGTCTCCTCCTCGAAATCAGGCTGCAGGCACTGGCCCAATGCGGGTAGGTGAACTTCACAAACCTTTGCAGACTTTAAATCTCATCGGGCATGCAGGTTTACTCACCATGTTTTCCTTTACCGATGAGCGAGCGATTGTCTCATATTCAGGGTGCACTTAGAAATTTAGAAAAACCCATATAAAGACACCCAAAGGTGGGGATGGGGTCAGGATCGATCCCTATCACTCAAGAGACCGAAACCATATCCAATGAACCATCGTCATCATACAAACATATTATGTTCGGGGTGAAAATCGAACCCACGACCTTCTAGTTTAGCAGTCAGATTTAGTGAACCACAAGACCAACAGGCCAGTTTAATTATTTTTATTTTTTAATTATAAAGCTATGAATTACGTTAATAATTATGTACATATAAACAGCACGTAGTCGAACTATTAAAAACCAAACATGTCATTGCTGGGGCATTGGCATTTACAAACTATGCCATTCGACTAGTAGACTGCGTGAGAGCGTTCGTAGAACACGTCTCATTTCTCATATAGATGAAATAGAGGAAACACCACCTTATACTGTTGTAATACGGCCATTGGAGATCTCATAATTACTCGGGTGTGACGGCTGCGTGCTATGAAATCTTTTATTCGATAGTGTAGTGTTGTTCTTGGTACGATAACTTTGTCTCTATTTCGCATACCTTTAGATGAACTAGAGCTTCCTTATAGTTTTGTGCTACGGGGTTCGGAGATCTCATAATTACTGAGATGCGACGGCCGCGTGCCGCGAAAACTCCTATTCGATAGTGTTGTGCTTGGTACGGAAAATTGTGCTTTCTTCTGTCATACAAAGGCAATGAGGAACGAGGTAAGTGGGCTACACGTAATTGGTAATTGAGGTCTATAACATATTGATGTTAATCGACTTTGAATTTTGCGCATTTTTTTATTTTTTAACGAATAATGACGATGATGAGCAGCAGACACAAATTCATTAGAGTAAATGGTTTGTCTTGACGTTTATTGAATGAGGCCAATTTCTAGCAGTAGACGGAAATACTGGTTCACACATTGTTGTCTTATGTTTACGCGAATTTTACTCATTATAATGAAACAACTTTTACGGATTTTGGTGACCATGGTTGCTGTAAAGTATCCGAAACGTCGGGCTCATAAAAAACGAAATAAACCGCGACAAAATACGTAAACGCTATATCATTATAGTAGACGGAAATGATGATTCTAAAATAGTACTAAAATACAGCGAAGTTAAAATTGTGAAAATAACGAAAGTAATACGTAAAAAATATGAAGTTGATTAATTATCTTGCATTATTTTTTCCCCTATATACAATATTTGGAACATCAACTTCTCGAACATTAATTGGTATTTAAAGTAAATAATTCAAATATCAGGAACCCGTATAGAACGAAGGCCACGTCAAAGGCCTTTGATTAAGATTCACGAATTTCGTGCCTCTGTACACTGTTGAAGTGTTTCCATTAACTGGCCTATAATAACTTCTAATGTATCTTTGATCATCTTTGAAATTGAGGAGTTCGATAGGAAAAAACTAGGAAACGTATTTGTATAGGGAGGAAATTGTCAGCGATGAACATAATATTAAAACCACTATAATGAAAATTTTTTAACACTTTTTCCACTATATATTATATATTATTACAGTTAAAATGTAAGCTTTAAAAACAAAAGATGTGTGAAGTTCACCAACCTTCATTGGGCTATCGAATCGGTCAACTATGAGCGTCCTAAGTCCTCACGTTTATAAAGACGTTATTAGATCGTATTCTATATATACTTAGTTTTATCCTTTTCTCCATCTCTCTCTCTCTCTCTCTCTCTCCCTGGCTATGTGTCTTTACCCACATAAGTAAATAAACTTCGTAAGTATTTACTAAAGAAAACTATTGATGTACCTACACTATTGACTCGGTAACTTATCATAACATTCCTCAATTTTCATTATAATAGTGAAATAAGTGAGTTAACTAAAATTAATTATTCACTTGTCATTTCGGGGCCCATAGCCCTACGGTCACATAAGGCACGGCTTGTCTTAACGAGCTAGCGCCATTATGAATGGCTGCTACGTGATGAAGCTGAGTTATGGAGGTACGGTTTAACATCCACCATGCTAAATTATATTATGCATAATACACAGGGTAACAAGTATAACTTACGTTACATACAACACTATAATTGAAATATAGTCTTGTACATAATAAATTCGTTCTCCCCGCGATCATCGACAACTGAGTTCCAGAAAAAGTTGTTTTGACTACTAATACGAAATTAATACCGACAGAGAACTAAAGTTACCGATATCACGCGAAGAATGAGCTCGTTGAAGAGGGAGTGGAGGTCACTTTCGGTATCGTTTCAAATCTTATCTGTCAAAGAGACACCCAGCATTGCACGCTCTACGTTGAGGTACGGAAAACTTTCGGACCAGTCGTAAATTTAGACGCCATGTTTGGTCGCAAACAATCGCATTGGTTTTAAAGATATTTGAGGAATAAAATCATGGGGGTAAAATTAGCAAAAAAAAAAATCTATCGAATCACTATTATGATTTAGGGCCTGTTTCACAATCTCCCGTTAAGTTCCCTATAGGCTATAGGGAACATATTTGACAGATGTTTGACAGATAGAGTATGGAGTATCTGTCAAACATCTATCAAATATGTTGCCTATAGCCTATAGGGAACTTAACGGGAGATTGTGAAACAGGCCCTTAAAGTATAATTTTGACAATAAAGTATTGTCTTCATATGAGTTTGGTATATTAATTTGTATTTTATTGTTACAGGTAAAAATTAATTTGGAAGTTATTTACGGTAAGGAAGAGAAATGTATTACTTACTTGATTAAAAACAATCAAACCTTATTCATACTCCATAATTTGTTAGCAAGTTACACGGTCTAGCAAATATCATTGAAGAATCTAATGCCTTGTCTTAAAAGACTACGATAACTTAGAAAGAGTCAACTTACCTTATCATTCAATATAAAATACATAATATTTAAGATCCAATCCTTTTTTCCACCGACAATATCTAGAGCAATATTTCATAACAATTTCCAAAGAGCGTTTCAGTCAAGAGGCTTTTAACATAAATATTTGCAATTAAAATGAAGCAAGAGCCCTATCCGCTATTATTCAAATTGGGCGCCACAGGAGACCTCAGAAAGTTTCAAATTAATTAAGAGAGCCATAAGACGGGCCGTTAAGGAAACAATGATAGTCCCCACTTGCATCCTTATTTATGACAGGAGGACTATTAGCTTGCCCCGTCATCACTTGCGGTTACCCTTTATAATTGCTCACATTGTATCTTACTAATATGAGTATGAGATTATCTGATACGAATAATTAATTAATGAAAAGTTTTTACTAAATTTTTCTTACTTTTTAAATTAATTTAGTGTTATAGTAAATGTTTAGACGATATGGCCGACGTTTTGGATAGTAATGAGCGACGCGACGATGGTTGCAAAAGAAGAATGCCAATATTCGTAAAAGTGGATTAAAACCCCAAAAAAAAAATACACGAATTGAGAACTTCTTTCTTTTTTGATTTCGGTTAAAGGAAATGCATCTGTTACTAAGATATTTTGGATGTATTTGAATATGTCAACTTACATGGCATGTTTTCCTCTTAAACCAAGCTGTATATTGGGCTTCTAGTAAGGTTTAAACTTTCGACCTAAGTCTCCAATAAGACCTACAACGTCTTATTGGTCCTAGAAACGCTTAGACGACTAAATATTTCCTTAGGTTTATTTTCTTAGACTTTGTAATTATAAGTTCCGCAAATGTTTGAAGTTTCAACGACAATTTTGTATTCACTTTGAGTCGCAGGCGTGCATAATTTAAAGCGAGGAAGGCTTGCGTTCCATTCGCAGTTTTTCTTTGTGAACACAACGCCTCTGGCTGTCGCCTAGACAGATCGCATTCTTCTTGAAGACACCTCGAGGTATATTTTTGATGCTCGTTTACGTTATCTTGTTATATTAATGATGAACAAACGTGGAATAAATCGTGATGAATAACTGTAGAATGTAGACTATATATGTGACTATATATAGAGTATACTCTATGAATACTCTTCTTGAGTCGTACAGTTTAGTATCTAGGTTCGATCATGACCCTTGTTATTGAAAATGTTTTCGATAATCATTAGCACGTGTACTGTCTCATACGTGGGAATTTCTTTTATTCTAATTGAGACAGTGTATTAAGCAAAAATGAATATAACGTGAGACAATAGTTATTTAGGTTCGATCCTAAATATGTTAATACATTTTGTATAACTGTACGCTTACCTAAGCAATTTACCTCATTAGAAGTCAACTTCAATCAACAAGTAAATATAAAATCAGTAGTAGGTAGATGTATATGTGGTAGATGTTAGGATCTGGACGTTCTAATTTCTAAATTAAGTTTTTGTTAACTGTAACATTAAAAACTGAAAATTAAATTGCGATATTATATTTCTTACTAAGATCATTAAGAGTGCATAATATGAGCATATGCATAAATGCATGCATGTAAATCATGCGGCAATCATTATTCCAACGTAATTATAAATCCCAAAGAGCGGTCGGGACGTCGCGTCGCATCGCGTCGTGTCGGCTCTTAAATAAATGTACGTTGAATACCATGTTAAGTTCGTTCTACGGCGTCGACTAACAAATCAGGCTTTTGAGCATTTCATTTAAAATACAATGGCATTCGCAAATTAAATTTAAATTCAACTTATATTTCTATCTTTAACATTTTTTAAAATACTTAAGTTATTTTTTATCATAATCATTTCAAACCGTATCCATCAATAATATACCTAAGCAGCTTTCTTATTAGATCTTAGCATTTGTTACACGTGTTTCCACAAGCCACATAATGAAAGTTTATTAAAAATCTTGAAAGAAAGAAAGAAGAAAGAACCATACTAGTCCTCCCGTGATCATAATTTCTGTAGAGTATATAAAACAACGAAATAAGTTAAAAGTTATGTAAAATAACGTAAAACCGTTTAAACGTATTGATACAAAGGTCACCCACATAAGAAAGTGAGTGATGTAATCTTATCGAGAACGGTGTCAATGACCTTTGGTTAAGGTAAATGCTATTATCGCTTCTCAGTGTTTTGAAGTGATTCTAAGGTATCGCAAAAAAATCTTATTTGTCCTGACATTTTCCACATATAAGGTTATTTATTCCAACATTTTTCATCTCCGTTTTTTACTCGATCTTACCATTACAGCAGTTGCACATTTGCACCAATGCAATTTTACGTTTCTATGTCTCGACGTATATTTAAAACACATAGAAAACTCGAATAGAAAAATTAAATAGATATTAACGCATTGTATCGTCATATAATTATTTTTACATGTCTCAAGTGATTCAACGCTAAGTCTAAAATATTCTCAAGAGTCAAGGTGCATGCAAACCATGCAAACGTGCTAAATGCGACGGTGCCTCCTCTGTGTTGTAGACCCGTCGCCTCTTTTACTCCCCGTCTTAAGCCAGTGCATTATTTCGACCACGCTACATGCAATCCCAGACAGTTGAATTATGTATGTTTATATATATAATAATATATGTGCTGTTCTGGGTGTTTCTTGGGCAGATATGATTCTAAACGAAGACCGCGGCAACAGAACTAAAGTTACCGATATCACGCGAAGAATAACCTCGTTGAAGTGGCAATGGGCTGGTCACACACTCAGAAGAATGGATGGCTGATGGGTAAATAAGGTTCAAGAGTGAAGGCTGCGTTTACGTAAACGAAGTGTTAGTCGGCCATTAACCAGGTGGGAAGACGATCTCTGTGCATTGGCAGGTCCGTGTTGGATGCGCGTGGCAGGGGATCGGTCGTCTTGGCGTTCATTGAGGGACGCCTGGCCATATGTTACGAGTATATATTTACAGTATTTCGTACAGTACGATCGGCCTAAGCGTTCTGTGACGCACTATATCGTTATCACGTAAATATCGCGAACAGAGTATCCGACCACACCTGAGAACTAAGTTATCCTGATATCATTCCTTATGGAAACAGAAAATCTGAATTGGATTTCTAGTATCTACTACGAGAATTTAAAACATTAAAGTTTTAATATTTATGTTTATTGAACAGTAGCAACTTACCTGAGAGATAATCAATACGCTGTATAGGAATTCTTGGTATAATAATACATGTTATAAATAGTTATTTATTACACAACATGCAGTGTAAATGAGAGCGAATATAAAATCTTGTTTATTTCAAGGCCCTACTTAAAGTCTTGACAAGTCAGCGTATACGATCTTATCTCCATGAAAAAACAACTTAAGTTTCTTTTCTAGGTAAATGTTAAGATAAAATAACCATCTTTATAGAGCCATTGTTTCTAAAAGAGTGCGTTTAATTGATTTTTCTCGTATACAAAGATAAAGCGAAGTAATAAAGATGTAATCAAAACAAGACTATGAAAAAATTGGAGTTAGGTATTTGTTTGAAAGATATTTTTTACAGACGCACTTAAAAATATCCGCATGATATATTATTATATTATGAACTTATGTTTCTCATTAGTTCTGATAGTGCAACCGAAAAACAGATAAACATAATTTTTTGTTCAGCCTTTATCCGTCCACTGCTGAACATAAGCCTCCCTCAATGAACGCCAAGACGACCAATCCCTTGCCACTCATCTAACACGACCTGCCACTGCACGGAGATCGTCTTCCTATCTGGTTAATAGCCGACCAATACTTCGTCTACTAAACGCGGCCTCCACTCTTGAACTTACATGGGTTTATTAAATTAAAATCCTTTGGTTCATAGTTATGACATAATTACTGTTGTGGTTTATTATAGCTATAGATTACGCCATATATACCATTCACATAATACTAATATCATTGCAAGGCCGCTTTGCGGCTTTTTATTGAATGCGCAACATGCGGTCAGATTATCGCTATTAATTTGATTCAGTTTCAATACGAATATTTGTTTGATGTCGAACATAGAATGCATAAAATATATGCGAAGAGTTTTGTTCAGGGATTAAGCTCTTATGTGCTGATTTTACCTTATCATTTAGCCGGGATCATATATTATGAATAATGGACAAGAATTTTAAAGATAAAAAAGTACAGCAACCCATATAATATGTCCCACCGCTGGATACGGGTCTCCTCCTCGAAATCAGGCGAGGAGGGTATCGGGCCATAGGTCACCTAAGCGCTGGCCCAATGCGGGTTGGTGAACTTCACATACCTTCAAAGACTTTTAATCTCGTCAGGCATGCAGGTTTCCTCACGATGTTTTTCTTCAGCGATGAGCGAACGATGGTCAGGCACCACAAGGTCAGAATCGAACCCGGACCGCTTTTGCTCAAGAAACCGAGCCCCTTACCCACTGGACCAACGTCGCTTTAAAAAAAAAAAAGATATAGCTTGGTTAAAATCACAGTCGACAAGCTAATTACCTAATTGCCTGGGAGCACTTAGACTCCATGCATGCTACAGAACCCTAACACATAGTATAAACAAGTAACTAAGGTTTTGATTGAATCGTCAATTCTAAGCCTCTTTGTCATAAATACGTGATGCGAATAGATCGCGCGTGCGACAGGATAAAAGGATTTTATGAAGTGCGGCACCGCTAGCGTGTTACATATGCTCTGTAGAAACAAGTATTGCAGTATAGGTATATAACTCATAGAATTAGATATATCAGAACCTCGCATGTAAAAGTAAAGTATCAACCATTATATGTCCCACTGCTGGGCACCGACGCGCTGACCCAGTGCGGGTTGGTGAACTTCATATGCCTTCAAAGACTTTTAATCTCATCAGGCATGCAGGTTTCCTCACGATGTTTTCCTTCACCGGTGCGCGAACGATGGTCTATTGTTTGGGGTGCACTTAGAAATTTAGAAAAACCTATTTCACGGAGTTCAAGACACACTCGGACGGGTCAGGATCGAACCCGGAACCTCTCGTATAAGAGGCCGAGTCCACCAACCATTGGACCATTGTCGCTCATTAATGTTACTGAAATAAAAAACAATGAAAATAGTCTACGAATCTATAATAGAGTGGAAGTAAATTGCATACCTAGTTTTCGGCGAACCAATTCTAGTCTGCTTATCCTATGTATTGTTCGTGCAGTGGCCGGTCCGCCTTGCATGCGAGTAGCAAGGGATCGGTCGGCTTGGCGTTCATTGAGGGAGGCCTATGTTCAGCAGTGGACGGATAAGGGCTGATAATGGTGATGATCCTATCTATTAAAATAATATTTACCTATAAATAAAAATTTAATTCCATGCAATAAAAAAACAACTAGACTTAATTTTATTCCGAGTTTAAAATAGAATGAAAGTTAACTCCGTGTAAAGCTGATAAATTTTACCGAGGAATCGATTCGCATTTCGCAGTGTTTGTCCTACCGATTATATAGATCTGCGCATGTAATTAAAAAAATCCATGCATAGTCCATTACCGGGGAAGTTCCCAGTTTTCGTTCCGCAGATTATCTCGCACGCGACTGTGAGTGAACGAACTTGTGCATTTATTGTTTATTCAAGGCGAGGTAAGATTGCGGCGAGCTGGTAAATTGCCCCAGCACTAGTTTGTTCCACTATCAACGCGTATAATTGCACAACTCTATGATATCATGCGCTGATATCACGCTTTAGATAAAAATACTTCATACATTACACGAAAATGTGAATATAGTATTTTTGCGCGATAACTGCATACGTCCACATTACATCTTCAGCTCATATTTTGCTATAGTACGAAGTTTACGTTTTACGCATATTGGGTTGGCAAATAAATAGCTATGCTGTGCTGAGAATATATTAAGTACATATAGCGCGGACTCTATTACAAAGTGTTTGTTAAATTCTCCAGATTATTAGTTTTTTATATAAAATTGGAATAACTTAAGTTTTTACTGTAGCTTTCAGATTCATTTATAAGATGTAAATCATTGTTTATCTGGACACATATTTTGACACATTGTATTAAAATAAATGTGTAGAATGCGGATACAGAACCGCAGTATTACTAATAAACTCGTGACTAGGAATTTACGTTTAAGCCATTAGCCTATGCCATAGTGGCCTAACGAAAGTGATCCCTGGCACGGCGCCAGGATTCTATCAGGAGTCAGGACAGACAAATATTTTCAGGGAAATACATTTGGACTCATGCTGCGTACGATATATTCTGGTTATGCATATAAATTATAATGTTGCTATATTAATAAAAATCCTTTTTTTAATGTATCCTATATTACTTCTTGTGCCTCGGAGAATATGTATACAAAGATTCATGATGATCTTATGAGTAGTTTTCGTTTATACTACCTGTCTTGCCGTCCGCCGCTAAGCTGTTCTAAGCTTAGATATCTTATGTCTAGGCAATACATAAAAGTTTTACCCAAGCTGGACGTTCGACCACTTAACATGAGGTGGCAGTTTGCTTTTAGAACTAAATAAAAAAAAATCCATTGAAGTAAGACAGCGGAGTATTAAATCAGCAACGGAATATTCTAGTCTGGTTTCGAATATCAACTCTGTGTTAATTAACTGACAGATTCATATTTTACGTTTCTTTTGAAGTTATTGTATTTGATGTGAAATGGTTTGTATATTTTTGGATTTGTTTTGTGTTTTATTTGGTTAATAGCATCGACTCGTTAAGGATTCAGCTTTGGTAAAAATTAAGATGATGGAAATATTTATTTCATTGCAAATAATACTTTTCGTTTATTCATGGCATTCGTAACCTTATAGTCAATGGTTAGCGTCCGATACATACACGTCCGTCCTTCACATAACGAGTTTACCTGGTACTATCCCAGACTCATTGCCTATTATGAGATATTAGATGTGAAGTCTATGTGCCAGTAGTAAAAATGCCTGTTCTGCTCTTCTGTTCTGTTCTTCATTCCGAAAGTGTTTCCTGAAAGAAATAAAGATAACGGTGGTAATACTCATGTAGAAGAAATCGCAGCATAGCTGATAGCAACTGATAAATAGATTTTAAGCGTAATTCAAATGGAAATTAATTTCTGGTGTTGGAATGTATTTTTTTTTAGTAACATGTATTCTAGTTTGAAATTGTGTTTATTGGGTTTACTGGCGTATTTTATAAGTGTTATAATTTTTGCTAAATAATTTTGATCGTAATTATTAATAAGTTTTTAACGGATTGTTGGATATAACTCTAATATAAAGTTAAATCCATACAGTATCCCAGTTAACATTTTATAACAATAAAAGTTCAGTGGTGTATGTGAGAAAGTTTGAATCGCTAGGATTGGGAAAGTGTAGGGTTGGCGATTTTATAAATCGGATTTCATATTTTTCACTACCTGCAAAATTTTAAAATAAAATGCTCATATTATCTAAATATAGGTACTTACATTTTATTGGATATATCAAATGTTAAAACATTTTGCAGCTATAAACACCAAAAATTCAAACAATAATAATAATATAAACTTTTCATAGAGCGGGCGACGCATATTATGCATGTTCATAAATGTTACTAAAAAAACAATGACATTATTCCACGAATCTAAAATAGAGTGGGAGTAAATTGCATACCTAGTTAATGAAAGTTTTCGGCTAATCAATTCTAAGTGCTTATCCTATCTATTCTCCGTGCAGTGGCAGGTCCGCCTTGCATGCGAGTAGCAAGGGATCGGTCGTCTTAGCGTTCATTGAGGGAGGCCTATATTCAGCAGTGGACGGATAAGGGCTGATGATGATTATGATAAATAATATTTTTGATCCAAAGACCAAAATAAATGTTATTATATAAGCGAACACATAAAATATATTTAGTATTTACCTACATTGAAATTTCTATCATCCCGTCTATTTCATTCTTCATAGAGCTTGCTCCCAGGGTTATATTATAATCAGATAGCACTTCTGCTAGTTAGCTTCTTTCAGTATGAAATTACATAATGTTACATCAGCATGTCGGTGAAGCGAACCTATAAGATTTTTCACTACTAAAAAGTGTTCAGCGCAGTTAAAGAAGAACGCCAAACGCAAAAAACGCCAAAAGAAGTTTTTTGAATATTTGCTTGCTAGCCCTAGATAGGAGTTATGTAGTCTGCATTTTTACGGCACAGTATGGCGTTGTCTGCCGTCCGTCACTAAAACATTGTGAAAGCGTTCGCCTGAATACTTTCATTGAAAATTTTTCATGATTTTCAAATACATTACGTGGATAGAAATTCTGATCAAAAAAATATGATCAGAAGATCATAATCATTGTTTTCATATGCATCATCATCATCATCATCGGCCTTTATCCGTCCGCTTATGCTGGATAAAGGCAATGAGCGCCAAGTAATATGCATGAACCTCCTTTTTATTGTCCATAGAAGCGATGAAATTTACTTTGAAATAACGAAGTATGAACAATCCCTGTTTTAAGCTTTTTAAGGTTTTTATATAATATTATATTATATTGTATTTGTATAATATAGGTATTGATGAATCGTACTCTATTATATTTTTAATTCTATCTCATAAATTATGGCAAAATTAATTTTTGTAAGGTGCAATGTAATGAGAATTAATTGATTCTCTGACATCTGTTTTGAATTATTTTTTTTAGGATTTTTTTATTTATTTAGAGTTTTTCTGTACTTACTCTATAATATACACATTATTTAGCATGAAACCTCGTTGTCTTGCAGTAGTCTATCTACAGAAAGACAACAATAAGTATCGTACTAAAGGAGACGGTCCAAAATTGTATGGGACGTTGGTGTACTTTTGTACACATAATGATATGAAAGAAAAAAATATTCAAACAGTTTTAATTTGTTTAAATCCATATATTTTTTTTTAATTTCAGCGGAAGCATAATTTAATATTTCCAAGATATGCAACACTACGTAATATAACAATGGCGTATGTATATTTTCTTTGGCGTTTGGCAAAATAAAACGGCCAAATCGTCAAATATATTGAAATAAATTCAACAAATTACAAAATTAACATGAGTGACGCCATTTGTCGAAAATTAAGTTTTAGTAATAGCCGCCATCTTTGTGTGGAATAGCTAATATTTGAAAAACTTTATAATTTTTTTAATTTTTTGCACGTAACTTATTACGATAAACTAATTTATTTTATTTTTAATGAAATCTGTGTATTTTTATTTATTTATAGTATACTGTACAAGACCACACCAGAAATGGACCGTCTCCTTTATTACTCCGAAAAAATCCAAATTATTATAGGTCATAATATGCGTTTTATTTCATTTATTAACATGAAGAGAAAGAAATGCTGTGGACGCTACACATAATATAGAGTACGGAATCCTAAAAAAACAAGAGTACTGGAGTTATTCAAATGTCTCATATTTTTTTTGTGTCAAGCGTAAAGCTGTACTGAGCCAGCAATAAATTAGCCAACTTAGCAGAATAAAACGCGAATCCTACAAAATTCACACCTGGAAACTGTTACCGTCGCAAAAAGTTTGCACCGTTATACATACGTGTACGATTTATTGTATGCTTTGTATTGTTATATGTGTGTTAAAAAAACATATGTGCTAAGTTTTTGACTCGTAACGGGTCATTGACTCGTGAACTTCATGTACGTTGCGTTTAGTATTTCACATTCTGATATGTAAGCTATATTATTGTAAAGTTTCATCAAAGTCCATTCAGTATTTTTACGTGAAACAATAACAATCATATTCAACATTGTTGACTATTCATTTTAGACGTGAATTTTTATACTTTTTTCACCACGACGCCACCATGTAAGCTTCCGTTTGAGCGCTTTTTCATCGAGCGCTAAGTAGCGCTTGAATTGTTAACACGAAGGCGTTTTTAAATCGCGGCTTTCTTTATCGAGCGCTGATGGATTATCGACGTTAAGCGTTGGATGTTAAATCGAATTTAGCATGTGGAACTCCTAATGCGACGCTTAAAAAGCGCTCGTCACAATGGGGCCTAACAGTTAGTATATTTTAATTTACGGAAATTTTATTCAATAGAATAAAATATTATTTACGAATTTTATGCCTAACGGTCTGGACACTTTCAGCGACTATAGACGGATAAATTTAAAATATTTCACACTAAAGTACATTGTATATCGTTTACATGGGGCACACAATATATTACATTTGACGAGTTTGCTGAACAAGTTAAGACTAACTAACCCAGTTCTACGCCGGCATCTGGAAACTACAAAGTCTATCGCCTAACCGATGGCTTATAAGAAATAACATTCGACTAAAGGAAATACTAATAATAACTGGTCTAGATTCTGAGATATTGAATGTCTGAACATGTGATTCTTGCGAAACGTCTTTTACAATCATCGAGAATGGTTAGCAATGATGGAATGGGCTTTTTTATAAAGGTAAGGACAAACGGACAGTCGGTTCACCTGATAGTAAGTGATAGCGACATCCACAAACACCCGCTACTTTAAAGTAGTAGCAGGCGCGTTGCCTTTCAGATATAAGTATGTTCTTTTCTTGTAGGTCCCTAAGTTGTATCGGTTCGGAAGTACCTAAGAGTGGCAGCTGATTCCATATATTTTAGTTCATGATCGATATTTTTTTACTGGTCTTGTTTTTTAAAAAAGAAGGTAGGTAGGTAGGTAGGTTTCATTTAAAGTAATAGGTATAAAACATATCATGGTGCGTCTACCGGTTTGCTTATCAAACTCACAATAAAAAACATCAGATCGATTATTACACGGAGTTAGCAAGTTGACTCCGTCTTCCGTTTATAAAATTTAGCCCTCAGTTACACATTTTAAGATGAATCGTTATCCTAAATGACCAAAAACGATGTAATTTTTTCCTTCTTTTTAATTCTTAAGTACATCAAAGCTAAACTACAATCAAGTTGTAAACGAGCATCAAGCGCATTTCATTAAGTCAACGGAGCCGAAAACAGATTTGTACCGCAATCCTGGCTGCCTATTGAGTTCAAAGCCTATTTGCTGTACACCTTCCTACCCTCACATGCCAACCGTAATCGCCATAGAGTTACAAAGATTTTTAGTAAAAATATTCCCAAAAAATGAAAAGTTTTTCATTCCATCATCATAAGCCTTTATCCGTAAATTTCTAGGCATAGGCCTCCCTCGGTGAACCTCATGAGGACCGGCCACTACGCGGAGATCGTCTTCTCTCCTGTTTAATGGCCGACTAACAGGTTTTTTTCGTTATTTTTGTACGTTGAAAATTTATAACTTTTTATAGGTTTAATAAATTAGTAGTATTATCAAGTACATGGTTGGCGTATTACCCTGAGTGTTCAACGACTCCCGTATACACAAAAGAGTGCTTTTGGACTAGCCAATGCAAGTAATATTTGTTATGTTTTATCTCTGAAATATATAACTTAATGTACTAACTAAACTGAAATATTTCTCATCCCATCTTTGCTTTGTTTCAGACAGCTTTGCATATTACCATTATGAAGTTTTTAATTTTTTTTAAATGTACTGTTGATAAAAATATTATTTTTCTCCGTTCTGAGTTTGAACTGTATAACTCTTGTGATTAAAATAATATACTTAATATTTCAAATGTACATAATTTATTGCGTAATAATGTAAATTTTATTGGATGTAATATATTTTATCAAATTTTTATTTTAAGTGAAATCAATTGAATATAATAAAAGAAGCCAACTCTATTTTCGTAACTCTATGGATTGTTCCCTCAAGAAAACCATGGATTTGTTGAGGGTGGATAATGAATCCCCTCGCCGTACATCTTGCTCAGGAAATGAGCGCAAAGTGTTATTCTATTCCCCAAGAATAAGGGAGGGTCTCCAATAAAAATAAGGGCGTACATAATTATTACGGGATAAGGAATAAAGGAAATGTCTAAATATTACATTTCTTAAACCGGAGCTCATTATTATGAAGACGTATGGGACAATTTGAAATTTATTTTTTATGTTCATGATATTCAAGCATTTATACTGACAACACTGGAGCAGTTATTTAAGATTTGAACCCAGCTGAGTGCAATGCTGAACAATATTGCCATTAAAAAACTTTTTTATCTTGGATGTTAATGTCGCTCTCTACAACATATATTTCGATGGTGAAAAAATTTATGAAACTACTGTGCATAGAGTTTTTCAACCCGTGTAAGCTAATGCTTATGACATACAGCTAAAAACCCTGCTTCACCCAATTTCGAGCTATATATTATATAGAATAAAGTCTGAGAAAATAATATTTCGCGTACGTAGCTTATTGTCATTTCCGATAATCGTTAACTTTATCACCCTCCCTACATTTTCTGATTATGTCAAAAAAATCGAGATACTTTATGTAGGGGACGCAGACGGGCTTGAATCATTTTAAGTGCAGTTTCTATGATGAATGTCTTAGTCTATATTATCCATGACTACTAACTTTAGTTCTTCCGGAATAGTTTCCAGTCGTTTGATTGTCCATTCATCAATATCATCATCATCATCAGCCTTTATCCGTCCACTGCTCAACATAGGCTTCCCTCAATTAATGCCAAGACGAACGATTCCTTGTCGCTCGTATTCAACACTGACCAGCCACTGCGTCGTCCCACCCGGTTAATGACCGATCAACACTTCGTCTACCTAAAGCGGCCTCCACTCTTAAGCCTTAATGGGCCATCGGCCATCCGTTCTTCTGAGTGCGTTACCAGCCCATTGCTAGTTCAACGTTCTTATTTTTCGCGTGATTTCATTGCTATTATTTTATTGCACATTTTCATTTTGAATTTGAGTCGACTGTAACTTCAATATCCTTTTGCACAATGTACCTTTCAGTGTTCTTCTTTGAACAAGTCAATGACGTATCTCGTATCTAGGGATTGTCTAATGAAAAGATTTCCCCGGGATAGGTTGGGCCGCTTGTGAAATGGGGTGCAACAATTTATGAACTGTGAACACTTGATGCATTTTCGCTTGAGGGCAGAAACCCCTTTAGTGTCCTTATCGGGTAAACGATTCGTTTCAATCAGTGCTGTTCTGTCTGATACGTTTGGTAGCTGTATTGCTTTTGATATTTAAAATTTATAATAAAATCGGTTGTCTGTAAAGTCGCTTTACTGACGATAGTTAAACGTGACGTCATAAAAAATAGTGATGGACCGATTGTGCCTCTCTGTCACTCGTTCCGCGCTCTCGCATGCACTTCAAGCCTTAAATGGAACGCCTCCTAGCGAGGTAACACCGCATGAATAATGTTTTTTGGTGCGTGCAGCCGGCTCCATCGAATTATAAGACGTTGTTACGTTAAAAAAATAAAAAACGGATTATTTGTTATGTCTTATTTTCATTTTATTCCTAACGAGTTCAACCCAGCAAACGTTGTTCTGCCCACTTCTGTGCCTCGTCATCAGCATTTTCTCATACAAACCTTGACTTGACGATAGCCAATGCAACAAAAAAAGAATTTTCTTATTTGGTGCTGTGGTTCTGAAGTTATGTGCGTACATACATATTCATTTTTATTTATATGTATTATGTATATGTCATAATATTACATGTATGACATATACATATAAACAAGTGTACATGTGTAAAATATTATGTATGGATATTTCTAAAATGTTTTGTCCTTGTTTGTTTTCGACGCGGTAGCACTGTATGTAACATGGCGTCTTCTTCTTTTAGAATTCTATAATGTCACTGCTATGTAAAAAGACCTCTGACGTAGTTTGTTTTAATTCTTTTTAAATAGTTCCAAACACAATTTTTGTATGTGGCTAGTGTTAAATACAGGAATCCTTGTTATAACCCCGACCCAGATACTACAATAGCCAATTGTCCGCTCACCTCATATGACATGTTACTTGGTTCATTCAAATGGTCCTTATCTTACATATCAGTCACCTACAATAATAGAAGTCTTCTTGATAATCCATTATGCCTTAAATTTAGAACATAAAATTATCTTGTGGTCTAAATATTTGCAATCGTTATATTATAATATCAATTGTTTTAAAAGGGCAGCGCATTGCACTTACTAAACAACATACATTATGTAAATTTCCTAACAATCAAGCCACGTTAATCGACCAAAGTGCTTAGTGTGATTTACTGGGATAACTACGAATGAAAATAAAACATAAATACATAATATAAACATCTTGATTTGATGATTGATTGCGACAAAAGGTCTAGATTTTTGGCTTGGCCTTTCGAAAAAAAGACAGATTTTGAACCCGGACCCGCGGTAAATCTAATTAACCTGACCATTGTCAATCGTCATTAGCCGAAATGTCCATGAGTATATTATATTATAACTTTGTAAGATAAGAAGACATTAAGCCTACAATTTACTACGGGATTTTGCGCGTGTGAAAATATTAAAATTAAGTCGTGATAAAATTAAAAGGCCTGTTATGTAAATACCCGTCCTCCTGGTACGAATAAAAACATGCATTCCAAAATTAAATTTATATATTTTAAGGTTTCATATTAGTAATATTTTCCTTTTATTAATTATTACATACCATAATCAATTCGGATTACTACACTAACATATTTTCTAATACAAAACGCTAATGGATCTTTTTATAAACCTTTATATCGTTTTTGTGATCATTATAAGGACGAGGTTAACAACTTTTGAAATACTAAATGTCAACGAAATTATCACAATATTACCGCCATCTTTGTTGTAAGGATTTCCGCTGTAATAGGGATGTTGACACATGTTACAAATTCATGTAAAGTTATATTTTACATATTAAATACAGCATTTAAAAACCTAAAATAACATTTAAAAAGTCTACTTATTTGTCTTAAAATTTAGAAAATTAATTTAAAATGCGTTATTTATCATGCATTATCACGTGACTGCAAACGCGTATAAGGCGATGACGTCACTGAACATTGAGTTAAGTACAAACTGTCATAACTCACCTAACATAGCGAGAGCGTTGAATGCGGTGTGTGACGTAATGACGCTTGGAGCGTTTCAAGGGCAATTTTAAAAACTATTTTTCTTTATTTAATTTTTTGTTAAAATTGGACATATTTCTTAACAAAAATCTTTTTTTCGTGTTTGTCTATAGTATACCTATCAAATAAAATCAATTAAAAAAATTAGTCAACATCCCTATTAGGTATAACATGAATATTATTATTATATTATTTATAATTATAAGTTCATTGGTATAAGGTTTGTACTTATTGATGTATCAATGCAGATTTAATAGGTTCAAGATCTCCACGCTACCCTAGATCACTAGAAAGTTAAGAGTTCTTGTTTAAAAAGTATTAGATAACACAGTTAAATAAATAAATATTATATGCTTTTGGATTAGCCCACGGTAAACTTGCGATTAGTGTACAGTATACAGATCTATGGATGGATTTATGGACGCTTCTTTGATTTACGGAACACCACGTTAATCTGGTCTCGTGTTAAGTTCTCGAAGAACTTGTTTCACGTGTACCATACAGCGGAAATATATTTAATACTTTTAGCTTAGTAAGAACAATGAATCAGGTAATATTATAATGGTAATAGGTAATGGACATGTGGGTGAAAGGGTAAGACCGAAGAAGAGATGGCTGGACGTGATAAGGAGAGATATGGAGTGTGGCGTGACGCGGGAACTAACGAGTATGAGGCCAGAGTGAAGGCGCAAGACATATAAAGCCGACCCCAAATGAATGGGAATAATAATGGCTAGGAAGATGATAATGTCACGGTACCAGTAATTACACTGCCTGTATCCCTACAGCAAAGCTGATAATTTTGATCTTCTCCATTTAAACTTACAAATATAAGCTCTTAATAGTAATACATCCCATCCCATCGCACTAGCCTAGATCAATCCTTATTACGTGAATTTCTTTTAAATGTACTTTTATATTTCAAGAGAGTTGTCGCAAAGATGGATTCGTAACAATGATTAATGCCAGCGTTGAAGCGAAACGAAAGAAATAAAATCGTGTGAAGATTCGTTAGAGTATTTTAGATGAAGAAATGAGGTTTACTGTAAGAAGGCTAAATATGCAGTAATAAGGGCTTTTTTATAATTTATATATTAGTACTAGCAGCGACCCGCGGTTTCACCCGCGGAAGTACGGGGCTAAATTATTATAACCTATATGCTATTCTGATGTATTAGCTACATTATTGTAAAGTTTCAATAAAATCCATTTAGCAGTTTTTACGTGCAAGGATTTGATTTGAATTTTTAAGGGGGCTCAAGCAACGAGCAACAAACGTGTTTTTTTTTGTTAATGTGTATAATGTTGTATAAACGGAACCCTTTAGCGAGTCCGACTCGCACTTGACTGTTTTTTTTTATCTGTGGATGGCACAGCTATTGAAGGTAACATAGAACCGCCAAAGTTCCATCTAACTTCTATCCTTTGTATCCTTTTTAATATCTAGAAATCCTCTTTAATATATGCTGTATGTAAGTTATCTATTCCAGACATTGTCTTGCATGACATAACCGTCGGATAAATTGTTTATTATATTAGAGATATTACGGTATATTTCGTTCCAGATCTAATCCTAGCTCAAAACCAGTCCCTAGATATAATCTAGACCGCACCCAACGTTAGCCACAAAGATATATTTGAATTTTGTACAAACATTTACAAAAACTACTGCTATTAAATTTTAACTCATTATTGGGACCCTACAATTATCTAAAGTATTTAAAAGTTTAAAATATTGCCAGTACACTAAAACATCTTTTCAAGGCTTGTTACTGGTAGACAGTAGAATACTATTCTTTTGAGGCAGTTTCAACCCGTTGCCAAGAGGAAAAGTTGCTCGTTTCCTCTAACAAAAGACGCTTATAAGTTTTTAAAATACTTTTTAATAACAAGCAGCGTCCCGCGCTTTTATCCGCGTTCTTTCCATTGCTACGGCAGTACGGGAATAAATTGGTAGCCTTTGAATCATTCTGATATAATAAACTATATTATTGTATAGTTTCATTAAAATCCATTCATTCGTTTTTGTGAAAGAGTAACAAACATTCATACAAAATTTCGTCTTTCGTCATACAAAATATCTATCAGTAGAATAGAAGCACTACTGTCACTAATTACTGATAACACATATAGAGATAAACTAATATACTTTAGTGCTTTTACAAGATATTAATTAAACTTTTATTAGGTAGATAAAACGTTGTTACAATATTAATATTATTTAAAAAAAGAATAGAAAACAATACAATAACTCAAGCAAAAACAAACGAAAGTCTATTATTACTATTTAGGTTAATCGTTGGATAGAGTCTATATCATAGATATCTTTTGATCTGATCACGAATGTGAAGATGTTAAGCTTCAGGCGTTCAGCTTTGATTTATACCCGGAAGACTTGAGCCGTTCTCGTTTATTATGTACTGTTTCATTCAAACATGTTTTAATGTCTATCCCTGTTTCTAATGAAATTATAATCTTTATGCCATTAAATTGCAAAATAAATAAATTTAATGAAATGATCATTATTTTGTATAATCTGCAATTTGATTAGCGCTCGTTAATCAATTACTCTTCTATTAGTGTAGTTATTAATTTTAGTGTACTTAAATGAAATTATGTAATAGAAAATAAAAACATATTTTTTTTTCAAATTGAAAAAGGTATATTTAATGATAAAATATGCATATTTTAATGCTTATCACTGAAGAATGGTATGTTGTAATGAGTAGACAAAATCATTAATTAATTACTTACACTTCAATTTTTTTTCTGTCTTCCAATTTGTCTTATTCTCTTTCAATGCATTATTGCTAGATGTTAATTCGTATATTTTGAGTTGAACTTTTATTATTAAATACAACATTATAATGAATATCACCAAGTGCGCTATTTAATTAATACTAAATGCATATTGAAATTAAGCCCGGCTCGTATATCCATCCATCAATTGTGATACACAATCAGCGCCTGACTCACCCATTTATGTGCAAACTTAAGAGCCTGTTAACGCAATAACTTAGGCTTAGACAAGCGCTAGTATTTGTATTTAATTCTTGATTTAACTACCGTTTCATTTTTATAATTGATTATTAATGAAAAACATTTATTGGCTGGTAGTAATGGTAGTAATTAATACTTAATTAGCTGTTGCCCGCAGATTCGCCCGTGTTACCTAAGATTTAAATTTTAAAAACGTAGGTACCGACAGACCCAATGATGATCATTCTTCTACTTTTTTATATATAAGGCAGCGTTTTCGCAATAATCTCCCAAGCGGTTCAATTTTTCTCAACTAACTATAATTTATATTTATATTATTAACGAATTTAAGCAAAATCTTCTTGTCTTTTTATAATGTTATATGCATAAGGAACTGTTATGTCGAAAACACCATTAAAATCAATTTATTGACTTTATCGCGTACAGACTGTCAGGTAAACATAATATTATTATGATCCGATCAAAAAGAACGTTGACTCAATCACAAAATTCATTTAAGGTCTCGTGAGTGCTAAATACATGTAGCAAGGGATCGGTCGTCTTGGCGTTCATTGAGGGAGGCCTATGTTCAGCAATGGACAAATAAAGGATGATGATGATGATGATGGGTGCTAAATAGAGCGTTCTCAAAGAATGTGTTTTTATTAAAACGAATTCATATGGCAATTGTTTAAATTGGCCGTATTGTGGGACTAACAGACAACAGCTGGTACGAATCGTTCTCATGCTGACCTAATCCACTTACTAGCATAGCTAATGCGCTAGTAGATTACTAAATACTAACTTCCACTAACATATTTAATCTAAGAAAGCACTTTATTGATTCGTCTGGGAATGGGAATTGCAGATATATTTATATTCATCAGCTGTTTCCCGCGATTATTGTCTCGCAGACTACAACTGTTGTGAACATTTTAACTACCTACGTTTTATAGTCCATTTTGTTTGCAGATGTTATGATGTATTTTGTGTTGAATAAAAAAATGTCGCCTTTTATTCACTAGATAGAGATGAAAATATATTTTAAACTGTTACTACTTATATCTTATTAAACAGTCTTGTAATACCTACAGAATTCTACTCTCTCTGCAGACAGACTCTGTAGTCCTCTGTCTGGACATCACAATATGAAGTGAGTTACTTCTCGCCAGATATTGTTATATTATTATACTTTAATATTGTCATAGTAAAGTATAAGAGGAGATAAGATTAGTAAGATAACCTATGTCGGAAAAAATAGTTTATAAAGATATTTTATTAATACTCGTATCATAAGCGCGACGTTAAAAATGTGTCAGCGAATTTTAATGAACCACTTCATGCTTTAAATTATAATAAAAAATCGCTGGCTCATTTTAATAAAGTATTATGTTGGACGCCACACTCAATGCAAAACACCAGCTCGAGTGTTCTGCGGTAGACTTGACTGCGGGAAACGCTAGTGCAAAAATTTAACAAGCCAAACAAGTTTTTTCTGATCAATATGTGTTAGAAAAGTTTTTACATGGCTTATTCTAGGGCCTTCTTATTATGTTTGTATGATAGTCAATCCAGGGGGCCTACCCAAAATGCCATTAAAAAGCGTTAGCGAAGTTAGAAAATGATAAAATGTATAGGATGGACCACGTGATTAAGCGCGGCCTTATGTCTATCCTATACATTTTATCATTTTCGAACTTCGCTAACGCTTTCTTAATGGCATTTTGGCTAGACCCCCAGAAAAGCTCGAACAGCTTGGCTATTTTTGTTTTGTATCAAAAATCAGAACAACTCCTTCATCATCATCATCATCATTATCATCACTAGCCTTTATCCGTCCACCGTTGAACATAGGCCTCCCTCAATGAACGACAATGGACAACTCCTTAGTAAAAATAAATTTTTGGAAGTCTAAAATTTAGAAAGTTCTCCCTCTTGTGGTTTGGACTTTTCTACTTGTAAATATTAATTACGCTGAGCCAATGAGCCGTTTTATTGTTTCTTATCTGATCGCGTGAAATTCAATATCCATCTCGAAATACTGAAGTACTTATTGCATCAATAAAACCCTTAATCTTCAGAGCGTTCTTCATTCGTAATAAACAAGTCACGCAAACAAATTTTAGCAAATCCAAAAAGTACTTTATCCCAATCGTGTACGGCTTGTTTTGCGGTGAGATGGATTTAAGTTTCTCGGATATGGTATTTGGTGAACTATTCCGGAGCCGGCATAGATTTTAATGCCTTGAAAGTTGAATGCGGATGAAATTTTCAGTGAAAATTTTTGCTTTGTGAAATAGATGAAGATTTTTGTCTACAATAAAATAATATATTATATTGGTAAGGTACATAGCACTGTCTATATTATAAAACTATACTGTAAGGCTTACGTTTTAAAAATATAATTTAAAAAAATAGTATATTTATAGCATATTTTTTAGCATCTGAAATAAACATTTTCTACTGTATTCTATTTTCAAGCGAAATGTTTATAGAATTTTATAATTATAACATTAAAACAAATAGATGAGATAGTTTAAGATTCTCTATAGAATTTTACAGTACAATTCCTATGAAAATACATATATTTGCTATCTCGTATAATTCGAAAATTTAAACACTTCTATTATTAAATTATTCTTTAAAATACAGTTTACAATTAATATAATTTCCCTTCAAAATGTTGACTAATATTGGTTAATTTTTTCCTCAAAATATTGTCTATTGTAAGTGCGATCCCCGTACAAAATGTTGACTCCGATTATGTCTCTCCAGAATGTTACAAAGTAACAAAATACCCAACATGAAGTTAACAAGGGTATTATTTTTCACATGTGCGGTGTGTTTGAAATTATTACATCAGCGGAGTGAGCTTCAGTGAGCTTAGTAGCGTGGGCGGGTCTGACAAATTACTGCAATCAAGCCAACTCCTCAACTTGTTCTGCAATAGTTTTTGTATCGGAAATTTTTTCTTTGTCTTGGACAGTAATGGATTTTAATATTATCTATTTTTATATATCAATCATACGTAAATCTAGATTATGTAACATTTGCATGTATACATAGTGAATGTATATATAGTATAGTTATGCAGCGACAAAATATACATATTTTTTATATGTTACGTTATGTAATTATGTTTTGCTTAACACGTCTAAATATTTGATTTACATCCCTGAAGCCCCAAGCTAACTAGAAATATAGACTTCACTATTCTTGTTTAAATTTCTTACAATAACGGTGAAATTTCTTTTTTTTTAAAGGAGGGTTTTGTCTTGAAAGTTGAGACACGTCACTTTATTTTATAAGCTTAACAAAACATCAATTGAATTGGTGCTAGTAGAGTAAATAAAAAGACAAGTTTAAAGACGTTGTGGCAATTTGAGGTTATGTCGTTTTTATGATCGTCGAGATTGCTTAAATGCTTGATTGTTCCGATCGTTTTCCGGTTAATATTCAACGTTGATGATTAAAGAATTCATACAGGGTAAAATATAATAGTTCTAGTACCACATAACTATGAAATGCACTGTCCTATTCGAATATAGAACAGCTTATTGGAAAAAGAATAAGAAGATTCTCATACAGATTGCTTCTCTGAACAAAGCCTTTTTCTATTCCATTTGCCTGCTTCCTTATTTTTCTTCTTTGTTGTTTAAACATTATTCTTCGTTGGATTTATATTAAAATTGTGTTGCTTATAATAAAAGTAAAACTTTTAGTTTATAATGAAAAAATATTCATATTATACCATTTCACCCGCGTACTTCCCATTCCCGTGGGAATATGGATATTAAATAATAGCCTACGTGTTATTCTTATGTGCCATATTATTGTACAGTTTCATCAAAATATATTTTCAGTAGTTTTTGAATGAAAGAATAACCAGGTTATCCCTTTCGAACATCTACTACAAACCTTTACACCGAAACCAAAACAATGAATATTCGTCAACTTTATATTTATAGTACATGCATTTTAATCCGAAAAATTATAAGCAAAACCATTCACACCACTGTAGGTTTTTCTAAAATCAAAGAACAATGTAAACGTAGCACCCGACGAGCTAGCTTTCTTGTTTTGCCAAAGCCTAAGACATCATATGGTAAAAAAACAATAACACAGCACGCCTTTACAATAAAATACCTGCACACATAAAAAATGTAAACTCATTTAACACATTTAAAACCAATCTGGCTAAGTATATAATTAATAACTCACTTAGAAAAAGCAAAAAAAAAAAAAGTTAATGCGTTAAATGGGTACATAATTTAAGACGATGTATGTTTAATGTCTTTGTTGAGAATAAATTCTATAAACCTACAAACATACATTGTTGCAGAAAATTGTGTCTTTAATATTAGTAGGATTTAAATTATTCCTTTCAAGCTCCTATCATTATTTTATTGTTAATGTTTACCTCAAGTTTCTTTTCAAACTTGAGGTAAATATTCCCAAATAACCTAATACCTACCCTATACCCTAATAAGTCTCACGTTATAAAATATTAACCAAATTAATGTAAACACGCCCCAAGTCGGCTTATATTATCCTAACGTTTTTGATGGACCCTCTATCCTTAGTTAGGGATTATGAAGCTTTTAAGTCTGAATTTTGCGTAATTACCTTAAAATATATACCTCTGTTTATTACCTCTCCGTGAAATGTTGGGTTTGTAATAAATTAGGTTATTTTTTATGTTGATAATATTATCCAGAATGTTGCGTTAATCATTATTGTCAGCCGTTAGCCGTCCTCTGTTAAATATAGGCCTTACAATAATGTCACGTCAATGAGCTAATTACTTGACTAGTTCTGCTAGTTTCAATATTCTATAATAGCCAATTTTCTAATAGAATATATATAATTTTATTTTTACTAGTCGAATGACCAATAATCTTCTAAAAGAACAGAAAATTTATACATATCATATTATGTAATTATAGTTAGTTACCTTACCTTAATGTTTATATACCTTACCTTATGTCTAGATCAATAAATAGCTCAATAAAACTCGTCAACGGTTTTCGAGTTTTATCTAAACATTTAGCTGACTTACTAGCCTATATCCCAACGCTGGGCAAAGACCTCCCAACTCCATGAACAATAACAATTTCATACATAACAGTATTAATTGCGATTATTTGATTTACTGTATTGGTAATGCAATAAGCGAAAATCTATTTTAAAATTCATATTTAAATTTTCAAAAAAAAAACACCATAAATTGAAATTTAATTTTATGTACATATTTTTTTGTGTCAAGCTTGAATTTGTAACGTGCATGTCAAGTACAAGTTTACAATCAATATTGTAATTACATTACAAAAATGGTCAGAGAAATTAAGGGCAGGTGTGTTATGGCCGTTTTCAGTCAGCGGCGCATATTATGTTAAGGACGGTTAATTAATATTATCCAATGTTAATAGTGTGTAAAATTATCTTTTTAACACAATGTAATTTATTTAAAATAAAATGTAAAAAAAAGTTTATACATTCTTTGCCTAGTTGATTGTAAAACAATAAATATACATATTATAGTAGTCTTGCTGACTTCATTGTTTGATAATTATCAGAAGTTACAAAAATAGAGCTATAGAAATTTGGTTAGAATGGAATTTTAAGTGAAGTCCGCTTAAATAAGTTTTTACAGTCATCGTATCTAAATAAAATAAAATTTGTTATATTTCTTTCAACAGCTTTTATTTAATAATATAAGTTCATTATTTATTTATTTAAATATATGTAGTTTTTTCCATTTGCTCTATTGTAATCGTGGTATAAAAAAAAAGATATTCCTAAATCTAATTTCTAATCTTCAAGTAACTATATAATATAGTTTATGTAGTTTTTTTTTTTTTTTTTTTTTTCGGTTGGATCTATGCTAATGGTCCTAGTGACCGTTATGCGTCATCGGAAATGGGGTGATCCGGTTGGATCATCCTATGACGTTAAAAATTTGGGGGGTTGCCCCCCGCCATGTTCATGGCGTCGGGTTTGTACCTAACTTGGTCAGCTACGGTCGACTGGTTTGGAACGGGTGACGTTAGAAACCTATCGTGAGGGCCGGCCCTCCCCTCCCCCGGTAGCGGGGGAGGCGGGTCAAGCGCGGGACCCGAGCAAGCTGCCGATAGCAGAGTACTATCGGTGATTACACGGTCTATATTGGTGTCGACTCGTAGCTGATCTGAGCCTATGCTGTCGCGGTTGATCCGGATCAACTGGTCAACGGAGTGTAGGGTTCGACGTCGCATACGACCCCGGGGCCCATGCGGTGTGAATGTGTGCCTAACACCGGCTGTGTTATGTCTGAGTGTGTGTTGTAGCTTACGTCGCGCTTCAGCGTCGCGCTTTAACAGTTCTGTGATTTTATCAACAGGATCGGTTATGACATTCTTAGGTAACCTAGACTTATTAGGTGCTAAGCTATCGGGGGTGTAGTTTATGTAGTATTAACATTTTGTATTTATAATACTTCATTTTGTTATGTAAATATGATAACTAAACTATTTGCCGTCTTCACTGAGGGAGGTCTATGTCTAGGTAAGAGTTAAAGGTAAAAGAATGATGCTTTTTTAGATTATCTAATGCTCATAGCATAATGTTATTTAGTTACTAAAAACTTAGATTATTAATATATCTAGATGGAGTGTCGCCCTACAATCAAAACAAAAAGAACAGGCCAACATTTTCAAAGATGTATTCGTGAATAGTGATATCAGCGACTACAGTTCTCCCATAATCATCCTTTTTAATCTCGTTACACTTCAACACAAACCTTCATTATAAATAAAAACAATAATGCGTAACAATTCATGCGTATTATATGACAGTGGGACGGATACTAACATGGATAAAGCATTTTGAGGCCAACAGTTGGACGCTATTTTTTTGCACGTGTTTTCCGCGCGACACTCTATCTAGACATATTATTGATCTAAGACTAAAAATATATTATTTTGTTATGTGAAGTTCCCTTTATCATGCATGTCCTCGCTTTGGTCTCATAAACAATTCAGATAGACTTTGATACGTAGCTTACTAAGAAACTGCCAAGGCGTTAGCTTAATTTAGCCGTGAGAGCTGGATTTATTGAGAATACGGATATTAACTAAAGAGAAAGGAGATATTCGAATATTCGTAAGTATATAATTCGAAGGATAAACCTACTGTTTTTGTTTGAAGATTATTAAATACCTTTTGTCGTATCTTGTGGAATTACTTTACATAATCCTCGGAAGTTGGTAAGAAAAAATATAAAATAAAACTTTTGTGCTTCGCCGTTCTTTGTTATGACAGTTCTTCATTTTAATCATAATTTGGGGATTCTATTTAGATATATAACGGTATAGGTTTTTGTATTTTTTAGGAACTCAAAAAAGTTTCTTTGAGTTGTGAGCGTTTAAAAATATTATACAGCTGCCACATGCAATAGTCGCAGTTCGAATTCCGCTTAGGATGAATAGACAAATTACAATATGATAAGTACACATTCATAATTAGTCAAGTTACAAATAAAAAAAACACACAAGTTTAACAGTGATTTCACGTAATGAAATCTTAATTATAAATCTTATTCGATCCTTCCTACTTCCTACCATCCTACTAACATTATAAACGCAAAACAAACGTGACTGAAACCGCGTCGCGCAGCTAGTATTTTAATGTTTGTCTCGTGTAGACTTTTTTTAATGGATTGCAAACAATACAGAAATACAAGGTTAAGATCTCCAAGCAGCGGCCGGTCCGTGTTGGACGCGAGTTGCAAGGGGTCGGTCGTCTTGGCGTTCATTGATCGGCCTATGTTCAGCAGTAGACGGATAGAGGCTGATGATAATGATGACGATGATGCAACAATACATACAGAGCTAAAGAAGTTTTTAATAAAAACGTATATAACGACTCAACTTATTCTGCCACTAAGTACTTGTTATTTTTTCAATTTTCAATGTCGCTAAACGAAAGCTTCTAATGTCACTAAACGCGTCTCAGACATTTTCCCAAATGGACGAACTCGACGCCCGGGATTTAATTTTACAAGGTATTTTGTTGAAAAGTTAAAATGTCCGTAGTTTAAGTGACGTGAGGGCTCTAGGGACGGGACACGTCAACGCGTGACAAATCGCTGGTGATTTAAAATCACGTGTCGCGTTTGTGATTTTTAGGACTGTGATAATTGACTATGTTTGACGAGTTCAGCGATTTGAATAATTACTAATCTCCACTTATAAAAAAGTGCATAAACTCCTCAAAATCGGGCGAGGGACACATAGTTTACCAATGTGCTGGTCCAGTGCGTAAACTTCACACATGCAGGTTTCCTTCACCAGTAGGGCTATTCTGTAAGGTCGTTTTCGAATCTCGAAAGCGGCATCTGCGGTGATATGACGAATTTGACGAATTTGTATTCTTTAGAACTAGACTATCTGTCTATATCAATAAAGTTCACTTTCGAAAGTAAAGTGAGCTCTAACAATCAGGTGAAGCTCGATATCGAAATGTTTTTTTACAGAATAGCCCTACAGTGAGCGTGCGATAATATGTGTTTAGAGTGATCCCGGTTTCTCGCAGAGGAGAGTTTAAGAGACTGAGTCCGTAACCACAAGACCATCGTTGCTCAAAAAAGAAGACAGTTTATTGAATGATACCAAATACCAATATCTATGGATAATATCATAGTATAAAAACAAAATCACCGGTAATTTGATAGTGATAAAATAAATAATATAACGATCGTGATTTTTATAATAGCTGCCATTTCCCTCACTCTTAGGTAGTGGGTACGTTTATAATCGTATTAGCAACGTCGCCCCATACATTACACACGGTCTTCCGGTGAAATCTGGTTAGCGACTGATGCGCGGTGACGGACACTAGAGATAAATAAGGAAATTGTAGAGCAGCTGTTGGTATTATGGTATTAAGTAATTATGTTGAAACAATTACATGTATTTTTCTAAATAAAATGTTGCTTAAAATATAAAGGTACTGAGGATAGGAGAAAAAATATTAAACGTTTAATTTTTTAAACTATACATTGTGCAGTGGCAGATCCGCGTTAGATGCGAGTTGCGAGGGATCGGTCGTCTTGGCGTTAATTGAGGGAGGCTTATTCAGCAGTGGACGATTAAAAGGCTGATGATGATGATGATGATACATTGTGAGATTACTTTATATAATTAAAATGAAAAGACGTAATATAAAAAATAAAATACACTCTTTTTGGTAGAGGTACGTCGAACACTTTTTGGTAGAGGAAAATCTTATAGGTTCGCGTCACCGACATGTTAATGTGACATTGTGAATGTAAAATTTTAAATTTCGAACGTAATTTTTTTGTAACATCAGTTTTCACTTCGGTAAGGGGTCTACCACACGCGCAAGCTTCACCACACTTTGCGTGTGGTTGGTAAAATTGTATCTATGTTCCGTGTACAAGCCGGCCTGCGCAGGCAAAAGTGTGGTAAAGCTTGCGCGTGTAGTAGGCCCCTTAGTCTCTACCATTTTCTTTTTTTTTACTTGTCCGTAGAAGATGACTTCGATAAGATGTATATAATGTAACTCGAGTTTAACGACTTGCAATGGCTTCGACTCTTTTACCGTACATTGAAAGCGGCTTGATGATTGTGACGTCTTAAGCCACCATAAAAATGATTGTTATTTTACCCGGTCTAGTTACATCGCTCGTACTGATAGATAGAAATATATACGTTTCTTCTTACATTGTTTATTTATGAAATTGACTAGATGTAACTGTATAAATAAGATACTCAGATCAAAGTGCCGACGATGTAATAAAGCTCGCGCTTGGTCTGTGTACCTGTCACCTGTGTCTGTCTGTCAGATGTACTCTGTCGGATTAAGTCTAGATGTTTCCTTATTGTTATGCTTGAAAATTCTTATATATCGATATCAGAGGTTCTTCTTCTTCTTTTATATTCCTTTTTATTTTAGAAGAAGAAGAAGGAATGTAAAATTTGCCATCATATTCGTTCAAATATGTCTTTACCGCCAATTTCATTAGACTATAAGAGGACGTTTGACATATTATTATAAAAGTTTGGCTTTTGAGTGAGAATTTGGTGAGAGTGGCCTTCTCTCTTCTTCTGTTCGACGTTTATTGCGAGATTATCATTAATTACCTACTATAACAACTAAATGGATTGGAATCAGATTAACAACAAAGTTTGTAAGATTGTGATTTTGTGAGTTTATAAGAGACAATCCCTGGATCTACTGAAATTATATTAAATATTGTTTTCTTTTGTTTACGCGAATTTCACTCATTATAATGAAACAACCTTTACGGATTTTATCGCGGCTTATTAAGTTTTTTACAAGCCCAACGTTTCGGATACTTTACAGCAACCATGGTCACGGGAGGACGTCGGTGTTGTAAAAAACTTAATAAACCTCGATAAAATCCGTAAAAGTTGTTTCATTATATTAATTTTATTTGAGGCTACGTTATTTGTGAACGAAAAAGACTATATTTTTTCCGACTATATTAAATATGTGAAGTACTCGGGTGAAGCCACAGGGCGCCGCTAGTATAATATATTTGAAAGCGACCAGCATCGGTCGGCGAGGTGTCGTTTGGCTCACAAGTGTTAGCAAGTGATCCGTTATCAGTCACTGAAGTGCCGACGTTACCGACTTTGTTCTGACTTATGCTATATATTTTAATTGGTACGTCTAGTGTTAGCACATTCTTTAATAGAGTGAAACTTAAAGAGGGTCATGAGGGTCACTTATAAAAGTGTTGGGAGATTCTTTGATACTTACATGATACTCTTACACGCTATTAAAATGATTTTCAGCGTTACAATTTTTTTATACTTTCGGATTCGGCAGACAACCCGCACATAACGTTTTGTGCAGGTAGTAGGCTAATAGTACACCCAATTTTAAATTGAAGCCATTCCAGAATACACACAAATTGAATCGAGCTCAACCCGTTTTTAATGAAACAAGAGCTAAAAATATTATATTTAAATTAATTATTAAAGTTTACTATATTAAATTTAAAACCTACTATTAAATTAATAATCTTCTTAGTCTAAGTCCTATAGTTAATCTATCAATTATGCAATATTTTTTTAAACTAGATCCAACTTCTGAAAATTAGAGTAAAGATTTATATTTGTAAAACAAAAATAATTGTGTTGAATTTCTTTTCACTTTCGCATTCATGACAGATATCTATTAATATATATACTTATTAAAATTGTTCAACAGAAAATGCATTTGAAATATTTGAGTTATTGCGTTATTTCAGATCGTTGTGGATTGTGATGGATGGAGCGGTGGCACGCTCCCGCGGTACAAAGCCATCACAATAGATGCCACTTGCAGTGTTACAAGTGAAACCTATTTGTAGCCGATATGCGACGTCTGAAATGATCTTTTTTATAACAAAGCTATATTGTTCGTTGAAGAGAGGTCTATTTCTAGTGGAATTTATATTTGGTGGAAGGGTTGAATTGTGTCGCGCTCTCGGCTGCATAGATTGCTTCTCCCATGAAACAGCTTTGCTGTGTTTAAGAGAGAATGGTAAGACAGGCAGAGTACTTGCCTGTGCTAGTCCCTGGTAAACTATAGGTTCATGGGTGACGTCGACCACTTGCCATCGGGTTGTTTGACGTATCCGCTAATTGAAATACATTTTGACCGGATTCAATATGAAGAACTTTGGATGACTATTCACCTTGGTTAGTAAACATAATCTTCATAATTATCAGCCTATATATTTATTTACGTCTATTCGTCGTCAATTATTTACTTTACGCGGCAACGGCACAGGATTAAGCGATCTCGAGAAGAATGGAGGAAACAAGGCGGAAATCCGGAAAGATAAAGCATTGCAGAGAGCAGAGCGCACTATCAACGACACCGTAGGCGTGTATACAACCTCCACCAAAGAAAAGGGGGGAAGACTAAGGGACAAGTAGAAAATAGTCAGAAAACTTGAAGGCCATAAAATAAACTTAAGATGTATATGAACAAGTGTGTCACATCTGACAGTTTACCAATTCTACCAACTTAAAAAAAAACAATATTCGCAAACAGAATTGTAACATTAATTAGGACTTTCGTTTGTTTTCCAAATTGAGTAAGCCTTATAAAGGAATTCCTTTGTGTAACATGTAGCTGATCTAAACGGAAAACAAGGGGAGCCGCCATTACGTATGTGGCCCGCCTACGACAAACAAACGAACTCGGCTTGACTCAATAAATATAATACTCGAAACACTTTCATAAAGAAACATGGCGCTATAAGGGTTTAGATGTCGTATGTAGTTTCATTCGTGATCTAAATAACATTGTTATATGCTGCTGATGAAAATCGTCGTCATCAGAGCATCGACGTCATCCAGAGCTGTAGTGCTATTGTGTAAAAACCATTTTAATATCGAGTTTCACCTGAGTGATAGAGCTCACTTTAAGCTCACTAGTCACTTCGAAAGCGAACTTTATTGATATAGATAGATTATCGAGTTTTAAAGAATACAAAATCGTCATATCACCGCGGATTCCGCTTTCGAGATTCCAAAACCTTAGAGAAGTCCTACTGAACATGGACTTTACAGCGCTAAAGTGCTTGCAATCGAAGTACGTAATTTTGTATAACATTGCTATTTTTAGGGTTCCGTCTCCATAAGGTCCCCATAAATGGCAACCCTATTACTAGCATTGTGAAGCCCGTCTACGGTCTATCAACCGTGATACATTGATGAAATTTTCACAGATGATGTATTTATGTTGCCCCTACAAGTACTAAAAATGTCATCATCATCATCAGCAGCAGCTTTTATCCGTCCACTATTGAACATAGATCTTTCTCAATGAGCGCCAAGATGACCGATCCATTGCCACAAAATCAATGGATCCCTAAAAATATAATAAAAATAAAATACAATCAATATTAAGGGTCGGTTGTTTCAAATCATCTGTTGACGTAAGTCTCTTCGTTAAATTTTGACGTATGTTAAAAACTACGCTCTTTGGTCGTTACCGCGTATCATATTCGTATTTTTTTTTTTTTGTTGGACTTATTTTATATATTATAACGGTAAAAAACTCTTCGTACTTGACTCCTACTAGCGCTTTACCGGTTTGTCTTAGCTGTAACCAGGCAATTTAAAAAATCAAACTATCGAACTTACACTCAACCTAGATAGGAGGTCGGCCATCTTGGTTTGTTAAAAGAACAGCATGTCCAACAGCAGATAAGCTCTAATGGTGGCTTTGTAGGTGCTATTCCATGTAGGAGGTCACAAACCAATCAAACCATCGCCAACAATACCGTCTAATCACTAACATTACCATAACAACCTTTGGCCACTAATTGATCACCCGAACAGCTGCGCCCGTTTGCTACATTATATCTTAATTGAAACGAATTTATAATCATTTCAACGGCAAATAATATTATACCGAAACACACCGTTTCGCAATATTTATTGAATCATTTTTACGTGAGGTAAGTGTGCAAAGGTAATATTGGTAAGTCCTGACAGCAAGTCTTATCACGAATTACCATATTACCCAGTTACTAGGAGGTCGTGGTGTAGGTTGTGGAGGTCAGATCGAGGTAGACGCACCACTTAATTTAAAATACTAGTATTCCGCAGCATCTGTTTAGGCTTTTAGGTACTCTATGGGTGTGTGTGTAATTTATAGCATCGCCTGAGATAAGCGTTTTTCACATAGCGTTTAATTTATGAGAGTTAACTCAATTCTACGTTGCACACAGTTAAATAGGCTGCAAATTGTACTTGTGTGCGCAGCTCGTCTGACTACATGCACCGCTACAACATTTTTTAATAGCATAGAAGGGCAAACGAATAGTCGAAACCTTGCGACTATCGACGCCTATTAACATCCACATAACCAGAGGCTATGCAGATGCGTTGCCCTCCTTTTCCCTATTTTTCCAAAGAGCGACCGAAAACTCACAAACTGCATGAAACGCGATAGCATAGCTGTCACTTTACGCCGGTATTATGTAAATGAGAGTTGCCACTCTGGTCGTGTCCAATTTTGCTGGCACTACCTCTAGGCAATTACTGTTGCGTTGTGCGTGTTAAATATAAAGGAGACGGTCCATTTCTGGTGTAGTCTTGTACAGTATACTATAAATAAATAAAAATACATAGATTTCATTAAAAATAAAATAAATTAGTTTATCGTAATAAGTTACGTGCAAAAAGTTGAAAAAATTATCAAGATTTTCAAATATTAGCTATTCCACACAAAGATGGCGGCTATTACTTAAACGTCATTATTGAAAAATGGCGTCACTCATTGTTTTGCATTTTTGTGGATATTTTGACGACATGGACTTTTTATTTGGACATGATTTATAGTCATAAACGTCAAAGAAAATATTCATACGCCATTGTTATACCATGTAGTGTTGCATATCTTGGAAATATCAAATTATACTAACGCTGAAATTGAGAAGAATTTATGGATATGAACTATATCAAAATTGTTTGAATATTTATTTTCCTTCATATCATTAGGCGTACAAAAGTAGACCAACGTCCCATACAATTTTGGACCGTCTCCTTTAAGTCAATAATACAAATATTTTTTACGTAATGCTTTTAAGAAATGCAATTATAATATATACTTTTCACTATGACACCCACCAGTCGACCCACACGTTAGACATCAAATTAAAACGTTTCATTAATTAATGACGAGGCCCAGATATGATACGGTTGAATAATTGATGGGCCGTGGGACGGACCAGCGCCCGGCCTCTATACCGCCTTGTATGGTAATGCTGGGCCTAGCTCGATGCTGAGCTTAAGTAACAAACATGTTCATAATCCATCCAGCCATCTAGTATGGTGATTCTTAAACTATTATTTACTCGGTTGTCAACTTATTATCAACAACAAATTATCAACCCAGGTGCCCCACTGATGGGCACGGATCTCCTCCTCGAAAGCAGGCGACGAAACCAACAATATAGCGGCAACATCATCATCTGAGAAAATTTCAACTGATTATCACGGTTCATGGAATACATCCTGATAGATCGGATACACAGAAGGACATACGGACGAACAGTAAGGTCTTAATAATATCCCCGTTTTACTCTTTGAGTACGTAACCCTATAAATGAGCGTATGTAAAATTTTATAAAAGAAAGCCACTTTAAGAATCTATTGAGATAACATTTCTTTTGAATTTCATAGAGTTTCATTAAAGCAGGAGTATTAGTCGATCTTGTATTTTTAAAAGGAAGACATCAAAGATTATTTCCAACACAAAGAAACTGTAGATTATTATAATCTCTTATTCCAGATATGCCAACAATGATGCAGTTCTATTACAACGTAAAATTCGCAAAAAAAAACATAAGCCTTTTAGCAACCAGTAACAAACGTTGTCGAAACCGATTTTTCAGTTTCACACCCTTAAAATATCCGTTTGATGAAAACAAAGGGTCGTGCAATTAATAATGGATACAGGATCACAATGAGCTCGTTACGGCGTCACTTCACTAATAAATTGGGTGTCATCGCGTCGCAGAGTTATAACGGCGCTTCGTCACGTGTTCTGTTTTATACGTCGAGTTGGACACTTCATAGGTTTTAAAGGAGCCTGATGTGAACCAAATGAATCCAATCCTGTTACATTAATCACAGGCATAGAGCTCCGACGCTGCACGAAGGTCCGTGTTGCTGTACGATTACAGAAGTCTGCATTTCAAAACGATAATCGATTTTATCAATGACGCGTAAATATTTTGTTACGTACTTAAAATGGTAGCTTATGAAATAAAGATATTTTGATTTGACCTAACATCAAAGCCCTGAGGCATTAGAATAGTGTTATTTTTACTTAGGTGTCTAAATACAGTAACATCGCTTCGTACTGAAAAGATACCCACCTCGCCACCTCCAAAGAGAGGTTGCCCCAACGTCGGGACAATACATTGAGGCGAGGTTCCCGTCTTCGCCCCTTTCCCCCTGCTCTTTTGCCCCCTCTTCTTATAAGAGGGTACCCCTCTTATAAAGAGCCCCCTCGGCTCAATTCGCTAAGCCCAAGGTATTGGGGTTATCCTGGGCTACTGAGCACCACCGCCACGACAAGGCTTGAACTGTGGTTGGGCTGTAAGTGAATACAAATCAACGTATCCTTATTATATTATATTATATTATTATTATTATTAAATTATATTATATTAGAAAAAGGGACGCTATCATTCGAAAATAGCTGACCCCTTATTAGCTTAATAAGAAAATATTAGTATGTAAATTAATAACGAAAACTGAACCAAAACACACCAAGCAACACAAGTAGGATACATTGATACAAATATACCATCATTAAGTATTTATATCGCTATATACAATTGGCAACCCGTTTTTAGCTCTTGAAATTATTTGTGTGCAAGATTGTTGGAAATATTTATCAACAAAAATAAACTAACAATATACACGAGTCCTTTATTACGATTTAGTGAGAATTTCTCAAGTATTAACGTCAATACCACGCGGCGCTGTTGCGCCAACTCTCCCTTTAGAGGTTTTTAATTAATACTGCAGCGGTTGGAGGGAATAAATCTTAGTTAATGTTCCCGTGGTCTGGTCACTTGTGCCCCATGTGCAGTTCGGTAAATCGATTGTTTATTAGTCCTATATATCCGCTACCAAATACACTATTCGGATTCAACAAGTTATGTTTTGATAATTTTGGTAGACTAACGCCCGAATACTCAAACGCAACTCAGAGAGCTGATAATTTTGATGACATAAGGATTTAAGGCGTGCTTAGTAGTTTGAGAAGCCCCCAAATATTTAAGTACTTGAGAATTCGGGCGTAAACACCTTATTGGAGGAAGATTTATCTTAGTTGAAGAAGGTATTACGAAATATTAATAGTAAGAAATATTATAGAAGATAAAAAAGATGAAGAGAACTTTTTGTACTAACAAGTTTAACATCGAACATTTTTTTAATATCAACATTATCATCAGCATTTATCCGTCTTTTAATTAATATTTTATTTGATATAATAGAATAATATGTTTTAGCTAGCCAGTGCGCTAGTCTTTTTTTTTCGAAATATAAAATACTGTGATTACATTTTTTAATTTATGTTTCGTACTATCGTAGTGGTTATTATTCAATGAAATATTTTGCTTATCAAGGCCACTTCTATACATAATCATATCTATACAAAATTATTAACCTTATTGCTTTGTTACAGAAATGCCACATTCCTGGAGCCACACCTTCAGGGTGTGAGACGGCGGGACAGCCGCAGCTCAGACTCGGAGCACGATGAGCGATCTACAGAGGACGACGAGCGGTCACTCCTCCGCTGTTCACCCAGGACCAGGCTACCACCGCCACCGCCCCCACCGCCAGACGACCCGCCTCTGAAGCCCAGGGAGTTCTTCGAAAGGCTACAGAACCAAGCTATGAGAGACACGCAGGATAGGAAGAAGAGGGACAAGGAACCGTTGTTTCGATCGTTGGACGCGGATGGCAGCTTGGGAGACAGCCTTAGTCAGGTACCTATTTTTTTAGATTTTTTTAGTTGGATAGTAAAACTAGTAGACTAGTACGGGACTAGACTGGTTAGCTCAATGTCTATGATGCCACTTGTATATATGTAAATGAACTGTCGAACTAATGCTAAGTACTACTGACGATTAAGTCAGCGTTGTTGAGGAGCTCGTGGCTCAGTGGTAATGGCCGCGCGGATCGATTCACCAGTTAAGCAACGCTTGCCGAGGTTGATCCAAGGATGGGTGATCGTCTTTACATACCGAGACTCCTCCGTGCTTCAGAAAGATCTTTGATAATTTTTTTACGGGTCAGAAGCTCGAGTCTGACAACCAGTCTTACCACTGTACACCCAGTTACTGGGTTATGGAGGTCAGATAAGCAGTCGCTCCTTTTAAAATCAGTGTCTACAACTGAATCCGGTTAGACTAGAAGCCGGCCCCTAAATATAGCTAGGAAAAAGGCTAGGCAGATGAAATAGTCAGCGTCACCCATGACTATAAATTGAGACTAGCATGGGTAAACTCGCCTGATTTCGAAGAGGAGACCCGTGCCCAGCAGTGGGACATATATGGGTTGATACTTTACTTTTTTTACGGCTAACTCATGCGTTTCCTATCCTGTGACATAAACTGCGTCGGTTTGTAGTGTAGTGAGTAACTGTCTTTAGATTATTTTATGTGTAATTACCTTTACACCTTGCTAAGTAAGCATTTTGATATATAATTGCGCAACTGTTTCAATACATTGTGAATATGAAATATTATGTACTTTATGGAATTATTAATAAATGGGACCTCAGATCGAGAAGACGTTTCCTTTAACAACCCTGATCTACATGTCTACATCTTGACACATCACATGGCGACCCTGCCAGTGCTGCCTCGCGGCAGCGCTGTACCTTTCGAGATTATTTAATATATATGAATAAAAAATAAATAATATATATAAAATTAAATAATGAAGATATTATAGAAAAAAGAAGATAAAATAAATAAGAAGACAAAATAATAATGGCAAATGACGAAAAATGAAGAATTTTAAATTAAATCCAAGAAGAATAAATAATAAGAACAAATACAGAAGCAAAATAAAAATAATTTTTTTACTAAAATTCAAGAAAGAAGAATAAAAAAAAATGAATGTTAAAGTATAAGAAGAAAAATAAAATTATAAAGTGAAGTAAGAAGAAAAAGTAATAATAAAGAGATGCATCGGAAAAGAAATGGTCTCCAAGAAATTCAAAGAAAAGGCACCGGGAGACGTTGCTGCCCAAGGGATCAAGAGGAAAGGTGCCGGGAGATGCTGGTGTCGAAGGTCCAGAGGAAAGGTGCTGGGAGATTTAAGAGAAAAATTGGCCCAACTCTTTCTTAACTTGATCGAGCACTAGGTATATTTTTTTTTTTATCGTTATATTTAGCCTATATTATTAAAATGTGTATCAGAAATTAAGAAATATTTTAACAGAATCAAAAATAGTTAAGTACAGTAGATTAAAGTATAAAAAAAATAGCCTAATTATAATATTATGATCTTTTATAATAATTTAAGTATAGTTACAAAAAAAAATGTCATTAAAATCAATATTTTATTAGTTTATATTCATATTATGGTGTTTTAAACCTCGTGTATGTTTTGTTAGTAATACTACACTTATTAATGCAACGTAGTACATTCTTGTGTTACTTGACTACATGCTAGCCATTGATATAAAATAATATAGATGTATTTTTTTTCTCATGCTTTAATTTAATATAAAATAAAATTTAAAAAAAATATATGGAATTCGATGAGTAATTTGGAAGAAATTAGTTATGAGTTACATAATTTAAGATTCAACTTATTTATAAAATTGTGTAGATTGATTATGCATTTAACCGGAAAGTCGTGAATATGGAAAGTAGTTATGATTAAAAAGGAGTTGGTTAAATTTACGAATAATGTGGCTGCAAACGCATTATTTCGATAAATAAAGAAAGTAGGAAATAATAAATTGACAAAAATATATAATATAAAGTGCTTTGTTAAATAACACTTCCTTCGATGAACGGACTGATCACCCGCCCGTCGATTGGAAATGCTTAAAATATCAAAGAATTATTGTATGGAACTAATAGAGACGAGATTTTAGAAGTTGTTTTTATGACATATTATAGTCCAAATACTTGATCATGTTAAACGCGAGACGTTTTCGTGAGAGTTATGGTATTATTTTGAGACTATGGAGTAAGGTATATAAAGAAATAAAAGGGGAGACATTGATAGAAATGTTGATATAGTGGAGTAGGAGACATTTAAATTGTCTAAAAATTGTGTGTTGAATCCTTCCATTCGATCATGGTGTGAACGAGCTTTCCTCCGTGAGATATGTTGGAGTCTAAAGAGACTTAAATGATGACCACAAGTTATGTAGAAAGAGAGTATAGTATGTTAAAAGATGTTATAAGAATGTTTAAGAATAATGGAATATACGAAGAATAAATAAATAAAATGTATTTGAGTATGCAAAGAGTTAGAAAATAAGATGAATAAATAAAGTTAGTACCTACATTATATGAAGCCTGTATAGGTCGAAAAATAAACTAAAGGAATAAAAGTAAAAATATAAAGTAAGGGTTATAAATATTATGTGAAACCCAATGAAAATGTATGATGAGAAAGTAGGAATTTATGGAGAATAAATAAAGTTATAATGAGGAATATGATGATGATAATGATGATGAATAGTTATAACTCAATAATTAAAAGTGTTCGTAATATGTGCACATGACCTCGCCGAAGAGTTGTAACGCCGCGTCAGCGAAATATGACTTTTCAATTCTAAGGAAACGCGTGATTAGGGTTCCGCAATGATTTTATATTATAATATAATTAGTATTAATTTATCAAAGGAGAGTAGAAAGTATACTGCATTCACCACCGACAAAGGCCAATATCAAATGTGTAGATTGCCCATGGGGCTGAAAATTAGTCCATCTGCTTTTAGTAGGCTAATGACTGTTGCCATGCCAGGTCTTCTTTTTGGAGTTCATGGTTACAGTACTGGTGCTTTTCTTATAATACTACAGTACATTCGGAAACTAAGTATACACCCTTCGAGCTAGTGTTTGGTCATGTATGTAGATTGCCTACTAATTTAAGTAATGATATTGAACCATTGTACAATTTTGGGGATTATGTTTTTGAATTAAAATACCGGTTACAAAAAGCTCACAATGATGCTAGGAATAATTTAATTTTAAGTAAGCAACGTAGAAAGTGTAATTATGATTTGTCAATTAATCCTATTTTTTATAAACCAGGAGATACATTATTATTAAAAAATGAAACTGGAAATAAATTGGATACTTTATATAAGGGTCCATATGTAGTAGTAGAAGACCTGGCACCTAATGTTAAAATAAATTTAGATGGTAAGCATGTTATAGTACATAAGGATAGAACTAAGTTATATAAGATACCGCAGTTAGCATAAGATTATATACATATTATATTAAAAAAAAAAAAAAAAAAAAAGTTTAGTACTTAAATAATAATAATCTAGGTTTGTTTTTTTTTCTTTTCACTAAGGGGGATGGTGTAGTGTAGTGAGTAACTGTCTTTAGATTATTTTATGTGTAATTACCTTTACACCTTGCTAAGTAAGCATTTTGATATATAATTGCGCAACTGTTTCAATACATTGTGAATATGAAATATTATGTACTTTATGGAATTATTAATAAATGGGACCTCAGATCGAGAAGACGTTTCCTTTAACAACCCTGATCTACATGTCTACATCTTGACACATCACAGGTTCCAATAATCACACGGTCTGCCCACCCTTATTCCCGGAACAGCGAGGTACGGTATGCGCTCAAACTTAGTCTGCATATGCGAAAACTCTGCCCCGATACTAATGAACCTTACTGCTACTTCGCCAACTTTTCCATGCATTCGTTGAATGTTAGATTCCACCGGATGTTTGCACGTGTATTCAAATCTATGTCTAGTATTGTTACTGTTACCCAAAACTTTTATTTCCAGTTGTAAATTCTTAATGTTCTAAATGATAAGAGTCTATGTTTGTTTGTATTCATACCGAAATTTAACTAGATTTTGATGAATTTTTGCAAAATCATTATACCATATTAAAAGAATCAACATCGAATACGAATTAAAAAATAAATTAACATGTCCTGGTGCCCAGTCGACATGACATAATTAAGTAGTTGTACTCATGATGTGACGTCGATGAGGACGGAGGAAGACGTTGCCAACACCGGCGCCCGAATACGAGTAAGTTGTATGCGAGTGGCATTTGATCCGCCGTCTTTGCGTTTATTGATTGAGACCTATGTTCAGAACTGGTGTGATGAAGGCTGATTAGGATGATGAAGTCTGAGCAGGCAAGATTGATGATGATGAAGAAAAAAATCCGTTATCAATACATGCAAAATATTACCGACGTCATAACGAACTACTTACACGGTAGGTATATTACTTTTTTATTTTTATTTTTATGACAATTTCCCTGGCATTCGAGTTTTATCTGCCATAACTTTGTTTTTATTTTATGTCGCAGAATTTTTTTTTAGTATTTACGCAATGCATAATAAGAACATTCAATGTCATCATCATCAATCATCACCACTCATGATATTGATGACAATATTTGCCGCTTTAAAGCGTATACGTTGAAAAAAAGTCTAACGCATCTGCATAATCTTTGATTCTATATAATATGCCATAAGATTCCGAATGCTCGTTTGCATTCTTATACCATAAAAAAGTTTTTACTTATCTCGAAATTTCGGTACCTATAGTCTTCAGACCTGCCTTTTTGACGTTTCAACGTCTTATAATTCGATGGAGCCGGCTGCACGCACGAAAAAACATGACTCATGCGACGTTACCTCGCTCTGAGATGTTCCATTTAAGGCTTGAAGTGCAAGCGAGAGCGCGGAACGAGCAACAAAGAGGCACAATCGGCCCATCAGTATTATCTTATAAAGTTGTCACGTTCAACTATCATCAGTAAACCGACTTTACAGACATCCGATTTTATACGAAAGATTTTTATCACCTCACTAGACACTACTACTATGTATGATGCGGACATTCCCCCAAAAATATGACTATAGTAATTTATCTAATATGAACATTATGCGAGGTTGCCTTCGAATGTAATGTAGTTCACTAAAATGAGAATGTGTGGCGGTAATTAAATTATTACCCAGAGCGGCAAAAGTATGATAGCGTGTAATTGTAATTAGCGTATATTAATCCTTAATGCACGTAAATTACATACTTTATTAATACATAATGAATATTATTTAAATTACATTATTATTAAAGACTGTGCCCTGTGACTAGGCCCTGTTTTCTCAACCCGGGCCCGTTTAAGACACGACGTCGTGGGGACTGCCAAGTGGTAGCCGGGCAGACCCCCCGGAGATATTGTGGAGAATCTGGTCTTGCCGGGACCAGTCTGTCGCTGAGGGTTTCCCGTCGCCTACAGTCCGGGTCCCACAGATAGCGGCTGAAGGCTCACGTAGCGGTTTTGGTGGGGTAGTGCACTTTCGAGTGCTACTCAAGAAATGACTATATTATTCTCATTTCTTGAGGAACGCTCGAGATGACTTTATTTGAAATGATGCCCCGTCCTTCACACCGTTAAAAATAATATTTTCATTCCTTACAAACTACACGACACCGTCAAAAAGATTGACTATGCACATTTCTTTTCCTACGTCGATTTCACTATATTTCTAGAATGTTCGATCTACATATTTTTTGCATATAGGTACAATCGCTTATATATGCAAAAAAAAAATAACAATTGAAAGGAAAACCTTCCCCCTAAACGATTTCAGCATGTCTTCGGAAAGCTTCGGAGGAAAGGGATTAAACTGTTAATTTCTTTATATTTCGAGCTTACCGTGACAATATTTACGCACGCCGCGCCTGCACTCTGCACTTAGACCGTGACAAAAGCACTCCAGGGGCTGCACTCCAGTCAATTGCGGGTTTGTGAGTGCTCGACAGCCTACCGAACCCGACGACTTAGCCTGAGAAATGTTTTCTTCGCGATGATGATGGGTGGATTGTTTAAAAACCTTATATCGGAAGTATTGTGGGAATTGGTTTGGTTATGTTACATGCCATTGGTAACAGCGTATTGTAGTGTAAGAGACAAGTATTAAAAACTTACCAAAGTTAAAGTAATACTTTCTTTTGTTAATTAATTAATAAATGTATTCGTAGTTCGGTCGCCCATTGTCTGCAGTCAATCGGCTACCATATAACGCTAATTATGCATAAAAAATATTAGCCGAACGCGCCAATTTCAAATTACACGCTAGTAATATTTATTTTTATTTATTACAGATAGATAGAAGATTCAAGCTTACATTTTTTAAATATAAATACGTTATACTGTTGCACGTGTACGGTAAACAATATCACCAGAATCGCCCGCATTTAAACATTATTAAACGGCCAAATTGGATTATTACCACTCATTTTGGCCACATTACCATTACCACTTTGGGCAAGTGTAAAAAGGGACGAAGGGATATTCATTACCACAGTAGACCATCGGGATGACAATTAACCCTCAAATTAGTGTCCTGATCTCCGAGTTAACTGCCTCTAAGGGACGTAAATGACATGTGTGGACTGTTCAGAAATTTCGGGTTGGCCGTTTACACGTTTCGTTCTTACGATTACAAGCGTCTTGGTGAATATTAAAGTGATTCCAGAATTTATTGCCTGCGGTTATGTAAATTACTTTTAGGGGATATTACATTTCCCTTGTAATTTATTATATAATATTATATATGTATCATACAAATACAGTGTAAGAGATAGTGCATGCTTTGCAGCCGAATTAGGCCGAAACGACCAGGGTGCTATCTCTTGCTATAACCGAACCTAATACCGGCGTAAAGTGACAGCTATCCTGTCGCGTTTCTTGCGGTAAATTTCCGGTGGATAGGGAAAGTAAGGGCAACGCAATTGTATAACCTCATACTTAGCTGCATTTTTATGACATAAAGAAACTGTCTCATTTTCTTATGAGCAATCAACCCAATGCAAAGCCTCCAGTATCGTTTGAAACGTTATACCAAATAAAATAATTAATAATTAATTTTAACCTTTAATTAATCGTTTATATTAACCTTTTCGTTAATTTTAACTTTTGCTGAAAACTCATTCGAACTTAATATTATGTGTGTCGAAAATGTTACTGTTACGTATTATGGTGTTGAACAAATTATCGAAATACAGCCGTTACATAATATTTGAAAAATGAATTCGTTAATTAATGCATTAATTGCTAGTACTTTTCTATACTTTTTGCAAAACACTTTCAGCAAGCGTTGAATTTAATTGCTTCCATTGTCAACACGGAGCGATTATCGGTCTGGTCCCTGTCACTTCCGTCTTCGTCGGCCCTCAGCCCTCAGCCCTCCGGCCCGAACGTAATCGGCGAACAAAAAAAAACCCTCCCGTAATTTGCATCCTGCTGCAGTTTCAGTTTCCGCTATATGCTACAATGCTTTTAAAATAATTGCATCTAAACGTGTGTTGAGCGCACAAAAATGCTTTTCCGTGTCACTGTCGTTAAAAAGATATTCTACCACTTTCTTTGGATGCATTTCTTTCTTGGAAAATAACGAATATTATATTTTTATTTTTTAGACGTGATAACGTCTAGTAGCTCGATATTACGGGCAGCGTGCACGATAAAGATGACGTCATGTAGCGTTCCGAAAGCGAGAGCGCGGACGAACGAGAGAGAGGCATGATCGGCTCGAGCGATCGGCTCAGTTCGGTTTGTGCTGCATGTAATGTTTGACGTTGTCACGTCAAACTACCGTCTGTAAACCGTGAAGTTTAAGTTAATTAAGTCATCAATGATTATCAATTTGACCCCAATAGTCGAATAATAACACAAATAAAACCTATCAAACCTTCGTCAACCGAGTCCTACCTTTATGGGATAAGCGTAGCCTGACCGATTAATATATTACTTAAAATTGTAGTTAATATTGCTGTAAAAGTATTTTCCGTTTACAAACAACCTTATTGTAATCGTTTCATCATCAGCCTTTATCATTCCAATGGTGAACATAGGATCAATCCCTTGCCTCTTGCATCCAACACGGAGCGGCCACTGCGCGGAGGTTCAGTCTATATATTTCTTTACTCGAATCAATTCCTCTGTGTATATTACTAGAAGCGCCCCGTGGTTTCACCCGCGTACTTCCCATTCCCTTGGAAGTGCGGTGATAAATTGTTATAACCTATATGTTACTCTGATGTATAAGCTATATTATTGTAAAGTTTCATTAAAATCCATGCAGTAGCTTTTACGTGAAAGAGTAACAAACATCCATACTTACAAACTTTCACGTTTATAGTATTGGTAAGATTTTTGACTTTTGAGATATTCGCAAGTAAACAGGAAACATGCACCTACACAGGAAAATGCTTTATCCTAAAAATGCGAGTCATTCAGCTAAGTATTAAAGCTTAGGTGGAAATATACACTTAATTCGCAAGCCCTTTATCTAAATTCACAATTCACGGATGCGGTAAATTAAATAATTATGAGGTGGGCTCATAAAACTGACATTTGGAGCGCGTGGAAGCGACCCGACTTATTGATTTTAACCACCCTGTGTGAGTCATCTCGCTGCACTACCCCTCCCAGCCTCCCGCCTGGACCACAAACGCTGTTTGCTCTCTTTGATTGAACTTGAGAAACTAAAGGGTCTAAGTTTGTATTCGGGTCCATTTTTTTCCGTTCGTGTTTTGGTTAATTTTTTTTGCGATCGCTCGTTAAAAGTTTGTCGCTTCGAATATTTTTCTCACGTGCCGAATATTGGCGGTTTTTCAACTCGAACGGTTTGATAACTTTTTTAAATCGCAAACCCCGAACCGCAGGGATTTTTCGAGTTCTAGTGTTTGCCGAATAAATAAATAAAAAATTGAAAATCGTGAACGGGAATATGTTTTGAATTTATATTTATTTTTATTTTGATAGTTGAAAACCGCTAATGTATCAGAAAATCCATTTAGTTTGTAGGGTACGTAGCGAAATAGTGCCTATAGACAAATGACATGTAGAAAAAACAATATAGAATGCAAATAAAGCATTGCATTGATTGATCTTGAAATGCAAAAAAGTTAAAGTGCCGGTACAAGTTAGGTTAGACATCTCGCCTAAAGATTAATGGTTTATATTTTCTTTAAAACTATATACATATTTACCTAATGTTCCTCGTTTTGTCACTAGTCTGACATACCCTAATGACCATTAACCTAATTAAAACGCCCCCAGCAAAAGTTCGGTCGCAGGTGCCGAGTACCCTGCTCCTAAGCGAAGGAGCCATTTGCAGCTCCCCAGCACGTGAGACCACTTCGCACTTACCAAAGTCGACAAGTAAACTGTTATGAGACACTAAAAGCCAAGAGTTGTATATTTTTATGAGTTCAGGACACAGCTGCCGCATCACAGATTGGAGTGAGTTCATGGAAATGTGTCCTTAATACATATCGGCTTATACATTTTTAAGGCGAATGTGCTAAGCATACAGATGTATGTAATATACCGATGCTTTATGCGTCTTTGTTCCTCGCAGCTTCGCCCTTGTAAAATAAAATAAAATATAAGAAAATTATTTTGGACGACGAGACGAGCGACGATGATCGAGTGCTTAAGGGCTTGGCATCTTAAGCGAGAAGATCTAGCTTCGATCCTGAATCCCTTTGGTTCCTTGAAATGGGTTTTTCTAAAATTTCGAATTCCACCCTAAACACGAGACCATCGCGCGCTCAGCGGTAAAGGAAAACATCGTGAGAAAACCCTGCACGTCTGATAAGAACTAAACCGCTTGCATTCATCTTTGGTGTAGCTGTATAGCATATTCAGTTTTCCTAAGAATAGGTCGTATTAATCTTAACCATACTATGAATTACCGCAATTAATAGCGGCCTACACCCCATAATGCTAAGCGAACATTCCGCAACATTTACCAAAAACTAATTGCAATCCAACTTTCCTCATAAATCCGTTCACATTGCGACGATGTGATATAATTCAGGAGCCATTGTGTTCACACCTTAGCGGAGGCTTTTGTTGCATGATTCATAGCGGTACAGTTATTGTTAGCGATTTCCAAATTAATTTTCCAGATTGTCGCATTTATATACACGTTTAAATACCGCAAATTGCTTCGCCATTACATTTGAACACGGTTTCAAATCAAGAACAAATCGTACCGCAAAATGTATTGCTTTTTACCGTTTGCAATTTTACAAACAAATTGAAACCTTTAATTTTTTTCGCAAATATCTTAGAGTTATTATTCTATGTTATTTAAATGACTATTTTATGATGTCAAGTATTAATTACTTTATTAGGCTTCTTCCTTCTTTTTTTTTTTGGTTGACTCGTGAAAAGATAAAAAAGTAAAAGATAAAATATTATTCAAGAAAACAAAGTAAAAGATGAAATATTATTTTTATTGCATGTATTACATTAAGTATGAATTGATATTACTGTCTCTTATTTATAATTTTAAAGGGAAGAAGACTTATAATCAACATATTATCTATAATGATTATGTGAAAGTAAACGTGAAGAAAACTATATGTATGTTTATAATTTTCTCTTGTATAACCGCTGTGCTATTAGGCGTTAAAGTACTTTTAAATTATGAGAAAGTTAATGCATACTTAGAAAATTCTTATAACTATTACGTTAGGTAGTATAATATGTGTGCACATCTATTGCTTTCCTTCCCGTTTCTTCTTGGCTTTTCTTGTTTCAACCTTTTCAAGTTTTCCAATTGTATTATAATACATTCGATCCCTTATACCACCAGGTGTTAAGAGGCTTCACGCTTGAGGTCGTCGATTCGAATTTCGTAAAGGTCTATACAGGGCAATCGATGTCAACATACACATTTCTTTCTATGATTTCTTACCATAAGAGTGTAATATTTATATGTTCATAGTAAACTTAATAAGTATCTCAACGTGTCAAGCACTATTCAGATATTATACTCTTTCCATTTCTTTATTTTCTCGATGACAGATCCTGACTGAAACTTGAACGAGCGTCTTTTTTACATTATGTATGCATTATTTTATAAAAATATGACGTTTTCACACGTAGAAGGTTATACCAGAGTCGGAGAAACTTATAGGGATAGAGCTATATCGATAAACGTAACATGATAACAGACCCGATATTTTTTTACAAGATGTAAGAAACTAAACTATTGCCGGATACTTTTATACAAATTTATTAACTAATATTATATTTCATTATAAGATGTTACACGTATTAATTTTTGCTTGATAATGCCAATTTCTTTAAAACTTTCGAAGCTCTTGTAAAACTGTGACTCTCGACACTCGACAATGAAACGAAATGAACGAAACGAAACAATATATTTGAATGTTTTTGTTGTATTTGTCTTTGTTCAAAATATAATAAATTTACGCTATCGATATCAATCGGGATTGGTCGTCTTGGCGTTCATTGAGAGAGGCCTATGTTCAGCAGTGGACGGATAAAGGCTGATGATGATGATGATGGTGATATCACTACTTATTTGGTCACAACACTAAAACTATCAAATTAGAACTGTCATCGAGAAAATAAAGAAATGGAAATAGTATAGTTTTAGTGTTCAAAAGAGAGAAATGATGTATAGAATGTAAATAAGCTAGAATAATGACTGAATGAATGAATGAAATAAAAAACATACAAAATTGCGAAAAAACAATTTAACATTTAAGAATTATGTACACAAAGGCGGTCTTATTGCTTGGTAGCAATTTCTTCCAGACAACCTTGATTTTTAGAAAGAGGAGAAATAGAAATTAAATCTAGGTAGTGCAAAATTTTACAACAAAAAATATATTTACTCAAACAAATCTAATCTACTGAAAATATAATATTTTCCCTTCACATAATCGAACTAAAATGGCCGCCATAACTAAATGAAGGCTTTTCAGAATGGAACAATAAAATCCACTAAAAGAGGATTTAGTGTATTTCAATTAAGGTTATATGGATAGCATGAACACGTGCATACACCGTGCAAATGTTGCCGATGCGGTGGGTCGTTTGTTTGCCGCAGACCATTAATTTATGGACCAATAACGGGGGCTGTTGATACCATTTTTTTATTTATTCCTCGTAACGTCCACTGCTTTGTTTGGTCTGGGCTAGCTCACAAATTTAGATACATATCCTGTTTGTCATATAGACTTTGTAGTTTAATGAGAAAGTACTGTATCGTTGTATCTTTTCGAAACTCTTACAGGCTCAAACTACTGATGGTAAATAAACGAATGAAATAAGGGTATGTATTTCAAAAAGAATAAAAAAAACATAATTTGTATAAATCTCTAACACTAAATTAATGATAGCGACAACGTGATACGTTTCCATTATATATAACTAGCTGTTTCACGCAGCTTCGCCTGCGTCAACTAAGATTTAAAACGGGCCCCTAACTATAAAAAAATATATAGTCTATGTTCACCGGGGATAGTGTATAAGTGAAAGAATTTTTCAAATCGGTCAAGCAGTTTCGGGGCCTATTCAATACGAACAAACAATCAAATCTTTCCTCTTTATTATATTAGTATAGATATAATTATTATCATGTATATTTATATTACTTACATTATACTACTTACTCTAGTATATACCAAGAACCATTTAATATACTTTTTACAATATCATTTTGTCATACAATACAATGAAACGTAAGCTAGAATTTTTTAATAAAGCTCTGAAATGTTTGAGCTTTTCTCAACAAATCCTCGTATTGTAAGTCTTGCTCCCAGTGAATAGGTCGCGGATAAAAGCTGAAATACTTAACCGGAGGATTACACGAAACGAGAGAAAGAAGTAGGTATTCTTTACTGTACGTTGACCCGATTAAAGTTCAAATCATGAACTGAGACACAGACAATGTTAATAATGAATCAAACTTAATATAAAAGCTTGTATGTTTATATGTTTGAGTGTGTTTTTAAATGTTTCTTGAATAGCCAAAGTAGCTGATGGTCACTCTGATGGTAAAATGTCACCGTCGTCTTATGTTTTTTTTAGGTTAGGTACGATTGGGAAGCATAGGAAAGGTTATTTTAGATTGTTTTTCTCTAGCTATTCTGTAAATAGTAAGTGGTAGATGATAGAACCAGTAATTTTATTCTGGCTCAAATAGTGTCGTCATATGCTCATTAGATATATTATATAACTATGTTATACATTATCGATATAATGACCAGTCCTAAAATAGAGAGGTAATTTCATATGAACTGTGGAAATATTTTCGGGTAATTTGCATACGAGTGTGTATCTCAATTAGTCGAACGAGACTCATTCAAAATAACACACGTTTTAAACGCCGCCATATTTATCACAGGTATTATTGTAAAGCCCCTCCTCTACCAGAGCTACCTTCATATTAAAAAAGTTTTGCGTTTTTATCTGTAATCCGACTCGAAGGACCAACTTTTGTAATCATATACTCATTTTGTTTTTAACTACACTTTTACAATATGGCTAGAATTATGATATGTGATTTTAAGTTTTAGTTATTATCATTTTTTTTTTCTTAAATAATAATAAAACTAGATAAGATGAGAATTATTTCCAATGTTGTTTTGTTTCGATTGCTTTGTACAAGAGAACAGTTAAAATGTTCACTGTTATATTGTTGTTAAAGAACACGTAAAACCAACAGTCTATTCTATATAATCACTACAATGATAAGTTAATACACAATAACTAACAACCTCCTCGGCTATGTTCTCTTTGATTTTATATTATCTACCCATTATTGTTGAACAAGTGGGCTCTCAACAACAGTTAGGTGTATGGAACAAATCGTAAAATAAAATCATAGTTGCAAGCCTAGTCAATATCGGAATTCCATGTTCCACTTTTAACTTTAAATTGCATCACAAATGATACTAAGCCAAACTGAAATAAAAAAGTAAAGTAGCAACACATACAATAATATTATGTCTCTCTGTTGGGCATGGGTCTTGAAATCAGGCAAAAAGGGGAGTATCAGGCCATAGTTCACCGAAGCGCTGGCCCAATGCGCGTTGGTGAACATTCCTTCAAAGATTTTTAATCTCATCAGGCATACAGGTATCCTCAACATGCTTTCCTTCAGCAAAGAGCGATGGTCTTGTGCTTAGGGTGCACTTAGAAGTAAAAAAAAAACATTTCAAAGCATCACAGGGCGTCTGTGTCGAACCTGGGATCTCTCGCTTAAGAGGCCGAGCCCGTATCCACTCGAGTCGAAGAGCGACATCGTCGCTCGAAGTTAATGAAATAAATGGAAAAAACCTAAAATAATCATTTGCAAATTTTTTATATCTGTGCCAAATAGTTTTATCTATTTTAAAATATAAAAGACGTGTGGCACTCGGGGACTGCCGCGGTAATGCTATTGCATAGCATTTTGTATCAACTTATGCAATTATAATTATTTATTTATTTTAATTATTAATGCAGTATTTCTTTTTCTTTGATATTAATTCAAGTTACACTTTTTGAGCGTGGTGACCGATAAGACAACATTTTTTTTTCCTTTATTAAATAAATAAAAAAATATAAATATTTTAAACAATATTAACTAATATTGTTTAAAATATTTTTATTATTTTACAATACATGTGTTATATTTTATTGTTATTCGTGCGAGCTTCGTAGTGTCGTACAATACGTCTAGTTGCAAGCACACAAACACCGTGTCGAAGACTGCCGAAAAGAAACGACGTTAGACGATGCATGCATCGTCTAACGTCGTTTCTTTTCGGCCACACCTCCGTGCCCGTCGGAGTGGGGAGCGTTAGGTTTTTATTTTCGTTACGGAATTTCTGTACTCGGTCCCCGCGCTCAAGGCCCGCGATAGAAGCTATGCAATAGCTTAATAAACGTCGGAAAAATAAATAGGAAGTTATAGATCATTAATAAATGAATCATTTATTGCTTTCATACAACAACGAAATAATTCCAAAATCAATTTTAACTTCATTTCCGAAATTACGGCGCCAGCTGCTACCTATAGTGCTCACGAAACGATACGACTTTACTATACTCTGCTGCGGCGGGTGTCTATAGATGTCGCATGCATTTAGTATTTACTATCAGGTTAAACGATTCACCCGTCTCCTAAAAAAAAATCGAATGTTAAAACAAGCTCATACACTAATGTATTAAGACTTCTTTTCCATGTATCAGAGGACCTGAGCTACCTGAAGTTGTTTGTTCCTAAAAGATCGTCATAATAAATATAATATACGCATATATAAATATATATTATGAATTCAAAGTATTATTTCCAGCTTTTCCTATTGAGAGGCCTTTAAATAAGTCAACAACGAAACGTTGGAAAGTATAACGAGAATCGTATATGAAATTACATTCCCTTTTGTGGGAAGCGGGAACCCGTCGAACCTTTTGCGGGAATCGGGTAATAATATTTCCAAGTCTCTGAACAAAGAGCCTTTGGAAGTGAACGCTTTGAAAATTTGTCTTGAAATATCTTTTTATGAATTAAAGCTACACTTAGGTATTGGATTTTATTTGAAACATGTTACAAACTTTTACTCGCATTTCGTTTGCGTTAATGTATATTTTTAATTTCAGTTGTTAAGTTTAATTTTGCGTAATTCCGAGTTGTTGCAAGACTTGACTTGATTTCATTTCATTCCAATTTTAACAATTTTAATACACAATTAAAATGGTTATAATATGTATAATTTGTAAAAATAAGAATCATTAGACAATATTTTTCTTCGTTTGTCGTTATATCATCCTAAAATAAACTGACAATTTGTTTTTCTTAATATCTCATCTACTCACAAAGGGTAATTTATTATAGATGGGTACTATTAAATAACAAAAGGAATAAAGTAAATATGTAATGTATCTTACCTTCAGACTATTTAAGATGGTAGGTTTAATTAAAACTAATCCTAGAAATCCTACAATTTCCTAACTTATGATGGTATACAGTTGGCCCTCCGCCAACATCTATTTAGCTGGCTCTATCTTCTTTATATTTATTACAAACTTGTTTTGACAGATACATTTTTAGATTTATTGTTATAAACCTTTAATTTTTATAGCGTCTACTTAAATTTAAGATCAGTTTCAAAGTTGGGTAAACTATTCTCCGTCTAATTTAATGTCTACTTAAAATTGTTGCGTACTAATTATCCTACATCTTAAGTTGAAATTATAATCAACGTACATTAAATTTTTTTATTTCTAAATCGACTGACAGCTACAGATTTTTGTAAATTATTACTTTAATATGAAAAATGTAATTTGAAAGCACTCATAGAAATAATTATACTTTTTTTCTTTCTAGAGCCGAGAGAGCCTGTCGTCAGATGGCGAAGGAGCCAAGGGTGATTGTTCCTCGGTGGGATCTTCGGAGTCAGATTCTGAAGAGCAGCTACCATGCGACATAGGATTACTAGAAAGACTGATCAGAACACATCCCGTGTGGTACCTACCAGGAATCCAACGCGCTGGTGCCTTCCATTTATTACAGGGAAAGGAGGAGGGGGTAAGATACTAAAAGATTACCTTGCAAATTGAGTATCCTCATTCAATTATCAACTGTTTTTATCGCCATAATATACTAGGGACCACTGCACAGAGCTCATCGTTCTATCAGTTTCGAGATTTAATGGTCACCATTATCTTGGAGTTTACTTTTTATAATTTTGTAGTAATATTTTTAATTTGATCCTCAAGGGACAGGACGTGAGAAAGCCTCCCCTTTAGTGGTTGATCCCTTATTCGATCCGATTATTGACTTCTATATTACAAAAAAAGGCATAGTTAGTGTACTCGTATTCAAAAATCGATCATGTTGATATTCTCTTCCAGAACTTCGTGGTGCGTCAATCCAGTCAGCCGGATACGATGGCGATCAGCGTTAGACTGCCGGCCGATAAGGGTCCCTATATTGAGCACTATCTCATCCAGTCGTCCGGCGGCCGCATCGGGCTGGAGACGTCTCACAACCGCTTCGACAATATACCTGAACTAATAGCCCATTATTCGCAATGTTGGTGAGTGTAGTAAATTTCAAATTGCGAGTCGACTGTACAATAAAAAATATCTTAACCTATTTAGCGATAGGATAGCGTTATGGGCGTAAGATATTGCTTTACTTAGCTATTATTTTTAGACGTCATTATTTCGTGATATCATTGGACTCCTTCAATGAGACGTTCTGATTTTCACTTGCCAATCATTACTGTAATAGATTGAATAAGTTGCTTATAGTTTTTATGCGATTCCAATTCAAAAAGTTCCTGAAAATATCATTATTGATATTAATATCGATAAGAGTCTCGAAGTTGAGAGAATCATCTTCTACAAAGAAACAGTTGGAAAATTGTCCAGTTGTGTGTTATAAATAAGGCTTCAAAAACTATTTATAGTATGATGCTTATATACATAAGGCGTGTTTGCGTAATTTCTTGCCACACACTTCACTTAAGTAAACGAAAGTAAACTAGTTAAGAACTTAATGTACGCTTGTATACGTATCAGCCTAAAATTATCATTACATTATCCCCTAATCCTTTTAAGCGTTAATGAATAACTTTAATCACAATTTAAAAATATTTTTTCCAGCGACGAGCTACCAGTACAACTTCAGTTACCAAGACCACTGAGGGATGCAAAAAGTCACCAACAACTTAGTTCCCTCGCATTATTGGGTCAGGAGTTTTGGGGGTACCCTATGGCGAATCCAAGAAATAATCACAATAACCTGCTATCGCCTTGTCAGTTAGCTAATGGAGTAGTCCCTATGGCTGTCACTCCATCTGACACGGCATCTAGTCTTAGCAGCTTCAACGTCAGTGGTAGGTGTAATATATAATATACTTTTGTTACCCAGATATATTTATAATCCTCATAATTCTGCTAAAAATATTCGGTAGTACTTAAAAAATGTGAATTAAATTGATGTAATTAGCCATAATTTATTTAAACAGAAAGTATTTTTTCAAATTCAGGTACATCAACGAATTCCCGAGAACACATCTTAAGTCCTGAAAAGGATCAAAATGTAGTTCTAAAAATGTCGCCAGTAGATACATCAGGCTCCCCACCGAATACCAATCAGAGCCTGAGTACATTCAAAGGAAGAACACCGCCATCGCCGCCAGCGAAACCAAATGGAACATTTGTCAGAGCTCCACGACCAACCCCACCCAATACTTTAAATCTCATGTCAAGCACGGTACGTTTATTACATATAAAATTTATTTCGATAGCTTATAAATTAAGTACTTTTTACTAAATTGACACCTGTTTTCAGGCGCATATAACGCATCCTCATACATTCCCCACCACTAAAACTCCGCATTCCCCAACTCATTCCAATGTAAAAACCACCCCACCTCCGCCGCCCCCACGATGGGCAAAACCTCCTTACCCCAAAATGTCGTTATCCCCGAACGCTGAAGTCCTAAATTTTAGTCCCATTAACAAATCAAACGGAAATATAACAGTCACTACAACAGTAACATTCTGCGTAAATAATACCCAAATACATAACCATCAAATAAACGAGAGTATCCAAAGCGATCGACTGCAATTAACGCTTGCATCTAACACCATTAATAACAATAACGAAGCTGGGTTCAGTATAATGGATGTAGCGAAAAAGTTAACTGACTCTGACGGAGAACTACAGGTAAGAATAGTAAAATTTCAGCATTGCATGGCATTATGTGAGCATGAATTATGATGCAAATGAATATATTTATATAGCCAAGTGCTTGAATATATTTGTTTCTAACTACTGTAAATATACACTAATTTTGTTCCTATTCCTGTGTAGCATATGATGCATCGTATGTCGCCAGAAGGAGAATGTGTCAGTGCAATGACAGCTAGCTTACACGGCAGTTTTAAAAGGCAGATTACGGAACAAAGCAACACAGACCCCGGATCACCGAATGATTTACCATCTCAAACAAATACCGAATCAATAGATCCTGCGGTAAACAGTTTGTCCAAATCTAACAACAGTTTTACTCCTAATCAATTAGTGTCGCCTAATGGGACTAACTCTGTAACCAGTGGCATATTCTCGCCTACTAGTCAAATAAACTCTCCAGTGTCTAACGATACTATTTCCTCTAAGAGCGGTGTATTTTCGCCTCTAAGTCAAACAAACAAAAGTGAAATATTTTCGCCAATATCGAGAACATCTCCCGAATCAAATAAAAAATTATTCTCTCCTACTTCAAATCATTCGATTCTATCTCCCGTTTCCGTTAAAGATAAGGTACTTTCTCCAAATACCAACACAAATAGCACAACTCCATCAGGTAGATCGCGAAGAAGTAAGCACTCCCTGCGAAAGGAATCCAGGCACTATCAGGTAGGTTTTGCTTTACTTGAGTAGCCTTTGCTGTATCAAACGCATAATCATCACATGTCAATTTCGGAAATGCATGTATTGTTATTTCACTAACAGCACCTTTTTAACGTAATTGCTTTTTTATATTATCAATTGTAAAATCTATTAAATCAATTTATATTCGAATTATATTTTAGGAGTCAGATATATTAGAATCTCCCGGAGTGTATTACCGAAGTTCATTAATGGATAAGGTTAGCGATTATGAAGATATTTGGGGACCAGAGGGTAATCATTGCTCAACTTTTAAACCTCATAAATTAGAAAATGAAAATAACATAAGTAACGGCCTAATGAAGAGCAAAAGACCTGATCTACTACCAGATACATTGCGTAAGTGTTAATTAAAGTTTTGTCTGTGTATTTCTTGTTGACTGTCTTCTATTATATAATTTTTAAGTGTTTAGTACAATCAAGATAATATTTAATATGATAATAAGTATCATAATACTTAAAGTTTTGTTTTGTTCTGTTTTATTAGTATCACATTCAAATTCTCAAATGTAGAAAAATGTTTGACCTTTGTAGTTTATATTACCTATTTACATGAATAGCAGAATTTATTAAAATAAATATTTCTTATAGCAAAACTAAGTGCTGCAAAAAGTAATCAATCCATATTGGAAAAAGAAAATATAGTACTTAATTCATCTGAACGTTTAAATGAGAAAAAATCTAGCTCTGATAATTCTATAAAGAAAAGCTTAAATGGTTCTAACGAAATTATTGCAACGACTAATAGTAAAGGTGATATTGTACCAGTGAGACCAGACAAGCTTAATATAGCTTTAAATATAAACAAAAAGCTAACAGAAGAAATAGAAACGGCATTGAAAAATAGAGAGAAACATAATACTGAAAGTATGGAAACTGTAAAAATGGAGGATTGTGTAAAGGATAATTGTGATGAATCTGAAAAAGATAACGCTGGTAGTCCATTTTATGCTGATCCTGTAGATGCTCTGAAAGAAGTTAGTATTACAAAAATTTCGCTTTTTATGCCAATAATAAGTGAAATTTTTGTATTGGTAGTACATATAACATATTTAATTTTTAGGCTGCGATGCAACCAGTGCAGCGTAGAAAACTACTACGAGTTGGAATGAATCTGTCACAGAGATATTCTGAACCACCCAACCAAAATCATCCGTACTATCCTTTGAGAGACATGCACAGCATTGAAGAATTATCGCGTACGTATTAAATATTACCTATCCAAAAAAATCGATGGCAAAATTATTTATCGTCGTAGGAACAAAGATGGTTGTCGTGAATTTCAATTTAATGGCAAAATAGCAAACGCTATTCCTATATTTTGGATATAGGAATTAGGTAAATTCTGGACACGCAAAATGTCACAAGACCCATGACATTCTACCAAAGAAACGACGGTTTTTCGACCGTTCGACCTGCAGAAAATGCCCTTATTTTCTGCTACTCATGTTCGTATCTCTACTCACATTTGACTATCGTATAGCCATTAGATCAACCTGACGTGTGAATAACAGTTATATTCCGTGCACCGTCACGGCATATTAGTTAATTTTATTGCAAAGACGCGCCAAGTCACGTACCAATCAAAAATGTAATTAATATGCTTGTATTTATATCTACGATGTTAATTACAGCCTCGTCTCCGAATACATCTACATCAGTAGACAATCTGGTGTCGCTTCGAAACAAACCGAAGGTAAAGCCGGTTGAACCTCCTAGAGTCGCAGCAAAACCTCCTTCCGGGAAGAACGATCAGCCCTGGGCAGTTGACTCCAGCTGGCAATTCATAAGTAAGTTTTGTGTTTCCACTATCTCCAAAAGTATACGTTTTCTTCTGCATTCAAATTATGTATTCATCTATGATTTTATTTGAGAAGTCTGAGATTGGACTGTTCAAGAGACAAACTTGTTCCTATTTAAAAACTGGACATTAAATGTAAGTGTGTGTAAGTAACAAATGTAAAATCTTCGATAATATTATCAACAATATTGTTTTAGACAAAAATGATGACTGTGTGAGCAGCGAAAATGGTACCTTCCCATCTTTGGTCGAACAAGAAAGTCGTCTGAGCAGTGTGGAAGACAGTGCACAATATTTGACTGTACATCAGATAGTTGCGCAACGGTATGTACATATTTCATTCACATGTATTTTTTATTAATTCACTATGGACTCTGTCAGTCCGGATGACATTTTGTTTTTACTTTTAACATTTAAAACGTGTAAATTATTACTTTATTTGCTTGCTGTTAAGGTTTGAATTAAAAACATGCACAAAGATATCACAGAAAAGAAAGAATATAATACATTTAAATTTTCGTGATGGCTTTCTGTGGATAATTTACTACATTCTTTTGTTTAGTTGTGTCCTATTGTTATGCTTATCATAATATACAAATTGAAATTTGAGTAGGTAAAATTTCTATTTTAAGTTGGTATGTGACCAATTCTTATTACTTTTCTAATCGTTATCCATTTTTTACCCAAAAATGAAATTTTATCGGCGCCAGTAATTATCCCAATTACCTTACCACTCTTCCCTGCAATCTACATACAATCTGCAGCAAAATTATGGTGGCTACGTAATATATAGGTGAATTAATGGGTGGAGATTTGGATTTTGGTAAGAGGTTGGCAGGAGGATGCCGTTGCTGCATTGCAGGTGTACTTAACCCACAACCCGAGATGGTATCTCTGGCTCCCATAATACCGGCGTAAAGTGACAACCGCGCTGTTGCGTCCCGTGCGGTTTTGGAATGTCATTGGGAATGGGGGGGCTTATAGGAAAGGGGGGGGGGGGGGGATGCATCTACATTACTTAGTGTTTCGGACTTAAATCAAAGAATTGTTAAGGTTCTCAGCCCGCTTGTTACCTAATAATGACTTAAGATATGTACTTTACGATTACACATACTCTTGTCAATAGATTGTTATACATTGAATTTTAAAACATTTCAGATTCCCCGAACTCCGGCTGAACCCAGAGCCGACGATGTTGCCCGAAGAAGTGAGGTCGCCGCCCCGGGCTTCGTGTTATGACAATGTGCATGATTTAAGGCCTCTGTCAGAGCAGGTAATAATTATTTAATTTATTGTAGTTACTTTTGTCCTATACTTGTATCAACTATGTCGACTTTACTTGATTTATTAAACTATGTCCCGATAAATATTGTCCAGTAGAAAATTTTTAGTAAATGTAAAACATCGTAAGGAAACCTGCATGCCTATTGAGATTGAAAATATTTGATGATGCATGAAGTTGACGCATGGGTCCAGCAAACCTGTGAAAGTAGGCCAACGCTGTTTTCGAGAAGGAGACCGCACGGGTCTCCTTCTCGAAAACTTGCTCGATATTGTTATAATAAATATTGTATATTATAACTGTTACCTAGACTAAGGCTTATGTTAAATAATTATTATAAATATTCAATATTATAATAACACAGTGTAGTATAAAATACATGCATTATTCAAATGAAACACAAGGCAACCTTGTCAGCGTATATAACATAATCCCTTCACCGTTCATTTGGCAGAGGCACACCCAATCACGATTATTATGTATAGTAACGAAGCCTAGTAATGGGCTCTTACAAGCTGATGATGATGATGATGATGATTATACCACCGCTTGTGGCTTAATAAAACGTGATCAAACTCACTTTATAACATTTCATATTAAATTGCTTTAAGCAAATGTGATATTTTTTGATATCTTACGGCCAAGCTCAGTGTATTTAATAAAGACGGCCGAAGCTCAGTGTATTTAATAAAGAAATGGAGTCTATGCTTCTACACCATTAACATAGTTATTTTCATTGTTTAGGAGCTTATAACTAAATAGTAACAGCCGCGCGGATCGATCCATCACGTCAAGCTCTGCTTGCCGGATGGTCCGAGGATGGGTGTCCATCTTTATACCGAGATTCCTCCATGCCATGTAAATTACATTAAGCCGTACATCCCGGTTATCATGCATGGATTTTGAAAGTCGTTACGGGTTGTCAAAAACCCGAAAGTCAGAAAAGTCTTACCGCCGGAAGGAAAAAGTAATTTTCATTCTCATAACAGACCGACGATATTTTTCACTTGAACAAGACACTCATACAGACGTCAAGTTTTGCGAAATAAAAAAGGTGTGTGTGCGATTAACACACGATAGAAGTGAAACACATGTTAAATGCTCAAATACAAGCAAGTACATTAAACAGTGTGCAATACACATACACACCGACATTTGCTCTCTCGCTCTTTTGTATTTGTGTCTCTTACCTGTCGTTTTTTCCATTGCCGGTTCCGTTCCGGTTTGAAATCACAACGATTCTAAAGAAGTTTCCCTTCAATAAAAATCTAGGCAATTAATTATAGTTACTAACTTAACTAATTTGTTTTTAATAATGTTGTTTGTTAGGCAAGTGACGACGGTACGGTGTTCTCGGAGCCCTGGGACAGCTCGCAGTGGGATGGGCTGATTCCGCCCTCTGGACCACCATGTTATGAAGTAGTGAGTATTCCCTTGGTACTGCAGACATAAAAACATTTTTTTACTTGGATAGCAATCTGGTGGTCTTAATTGACGACGAGTTACTCAATGTAAAAAAAAAAACTCAAAAACGACATGTACATAAACATATTTATTATTTGAAGATTTTTTTTTATAAGATACGAATAGGGCTAAATAGTTTTTTTTTTTTTTTTAATCTAATATTACAAATACAGCTACGAGTATTTAAAGAATCTGTTACCATTTACGTATTTTCAAATTAAATTGATAACCTTGTTTTCTTACGTTTACGCGAATTTCATCCATTATAATAAAACAAATTTAAGGATTTTATCGCGGTTTATTAAGTTTTTTACAAGCACCATGGTCACGGTAGGACTGAGAGAGTCCTGCAGTGACCATGGTTGCTGTAAGTATAGCCGATAAAATCCGTAAATTTGTTTCATTATATTTATTACCTTGGCTTATAATAATTACATATAATATTATTAACAGGAGGAACCGAACGAGTGGGATTCTCCTATGCCTAGAAGACCGGCAACTGCGGCTAGAAGCAAGAGCTTCAGAGATCGTCTAGATCCTTTACTAGGTGAGTAACTTTAATACCATTTAAAAGGGTATAATGACCATGACACGGTTCTTTCCTTAGGTTACTAAAGCGGAGGTTGTAAGCAGGTCTTTAACCCGCCAAGGTCTTTCAAGTATTATCAAATGCAAGAAAATATCACTTAGTATGCACATGTAGCGTGCCCGTGGGTGGACACAATCACATACATTTTTTTTTTTGCAAATCGAAACTTGACAAATGTGCGTAGCTTCTCGTAGTATTTACATGGCACTGGAGTCTACTAGATTCATCGAATTTAAAGATTAAATCAATACAAGCTTTGATTTTTATAATACTAATTGCGCCGCGAGATTTCACCCGAGTACTTCCCGTCGAAGTACGGGGATTAATGACAGCCTATAAGTTATTCTGATGTGTAAGCTATATTGTCGTAAAATGTCATTAAAATCCTTTCAGTAGTTTTTTCACATTTACACAAACTTTCGCGTTTATAATATTAGTAGGATTATTAATCAAACATACATAATATTATGGGCTCAAGTTTCATGCAATCAATCGGAATAGTCGAAACTCATTCTTGTGGGTATCTCATCTGCCCTACTGAGTACTGTCAACTGCTATTTATAAACTGTCTTTAATAATTAAAATTGTTTGCACAGACTGCAAATAATTGTGACCCATATTGTGATGTTACTTTTAGATGTAGAGTATCATAAACGCGACGTTTTTGTCGGTAAATATACGATAAAACATTCAGTCACTAAATACTATTATTATTATGTTAGGGTATGGATACATCGTTATTTTATATTGCAAAAGTATCCATATATGTTCATTTTTATTATTTCATTCATTCAAATATCACCTACAATCTTTAATCAGAGTCCGTCGTCTTTAACGTTTAAGATTACATAAAAATAAAACTTATTATATTTTAAGGTAAGGCACATTTGGACTGAGTAGACAATACAAATTCTTTATTTAAATATAAACTATTTCCACGAGCTATCGAAATCCGTAAAAGCATAAAAAAAACAAATCGTAAAGCTTTCAACTTCTCCTTTTATTATTACAATAACAAGTCCTATCTCGTTACTATTGCCAAGATACTACTACATAACAGATAAACAGTATAGTACTCTACACGCTTAATCCATTAATCATTGATACATCTCAACTTTCACCCAGCGTGTGCGCAGCTCGTGTTTGTCACCCGGCGTAATCCAGATTCAAAATAACGTTTACTACATTGTATATAACCTACGGGTAAATGATGTCGAGTAATGACTCATTAAGTATCATTATTAAATTTAATTATAAACGAGTCAAACAATAGGGCCGCAACGCATATGTCTTATCATTAACTTATTAGTTTTGTAAATAATTAATTATGGCTAAGGGTTAAAGGTTTGCGCGTGCCGTGTATTCTCTATTCGTCAGTCGTTCGACAGCGCCCGGGGAGTGCGTACGTTAGATGAGAAATTGTCGTCTCGAATCGTTCGTTCGCGGGACGGTACCGCTCGGTAATCGGTCATGAAGTGGTTCAAAAGATTGTTTCGCACGAGATCCAGGGAGAGCGAGCCGGGCCCGTCAAATACACAGAATTTCACCAAATCGGAAAAGTTAAATGATTTCACTAAAATAATCGACGTTGAAACAAATCAAGTGTTCGCTTTGGCAACCATCAGGAATTTCCATTGTGATTCGCTGAGTGAGCATGTGGTGCAGAGTGAGTGGGTGGTAGTGACGAGAGAACAGCTGATGGAACCGAAGTTCCAACAGAGGCTATCAAAGACTAGTGAATTGACGAAAATGTGTAATAAAATGGCCAACTCCAGTAGAAGGAAGGAAGCTCACATCGTAGCCAGGCCACCTACATGTCACTGTGATGAACTAAATAACTTAAATAACAGAAAACCAAAAAAATCTTTCGCGCTGTGTAGATTTTTTAAATGTGTGAAAAATATGTTTGTACGTGTGTGTAAGAAATTGAGTAGTATTTTCTTAAGATCTTCAATAAATGAAGAGTATGAACGAAAGAGGATTGCATCGTATATAGGTAATTAATATCGTAACGAAAAAGTTGTATTTAGTATTATTATTTACATTTCCAACACCAGTAGGAGCTTACTATAATAAGGCTATAGGAATACGATAACGGGGTTCGATCCCGGCGAAGGTAAATATATTTAAAAGGCAAATATTTCAAAACGCATATTATCTACTAACGATAGCGAGTTCTCTTTGCTGGTCTAAAAGATTCTTTCTTCTTTTTCAAGTTAAAATGAAAGGATTGCGAAACATCAAAATATAAATTAGCTAAATTGTAACGTTAATGTTACAAAAATATTTAACGGGCTTTAGAAACCCACTGTTATGCTTTTGTAGACTGTTGTCATTAACGACTATTATGTTTCAAATTTAAAATTTCCTACCTAGCCGTATTGATTATTATTTTTTGTTTCAAAAGCAGGTAAAAATCCTTAAAGCACACACCTTCTCCTCTTTACAAAAAAGTATTTTTTGTAGCAACATATGCAAATACAGAAAAAATCAGGTACACTAATTTCAGCTCAACTCCCACAATTCGAATTAAGAATTAGGAAGAGTAACATCCTTATGCTGATCACGCGTACAAAATGAGATCCTTGAAATTGAGCAAGATAATGTGTAAATGCATATTCCCTAAAATTTGAATTCAGCAAAGACTGGATTGCTGAAATTTATTGCTTAACGCAACCCAAGTTAAATGCACACACAAATGTTACAGAACATAAACTTCATAAAAATAAAATTTTTCCTTAGTACCTAGTACAGAACCATGACATCTAGCCTTATAATCAAATCCTTGACCATTAAGGTCCAGACTATCTATTTGCTTAGACTAGAATATATATGATTAAAATATTCAGAAGCGTTCGAAGCTTATCAGGAAACTAGCTTACCCCGGCCTAGATAGGTATAGCAATGAACACACCAGTTATTATTTTTTTCCTTCGCGAGAATAAATTTTCTTACTCACTCAGATAAATAAATAAAACATTATCTAAGATAGCAAAACTTTGTATAAGTAAGTCTTATAGTATTATAAGACACATTCTTAAAATTTTATGTACATATTTTAATATATTTGGTTATCGCAAATGCTACTGAACAGTCACCTTTAGAAGCAGTAATGGAATCCCATTAAAGTTTGAAAAATATGATAACTAATTACCAAGAAAGTTGGTTGGGTCAAACGAAGTCCATCAACCCTTCTCCTTATATTACATTGAATTGTACCTGCTTTTTATTTTGTTGTACAGCTCAGTAATAAGTTATTTTCACTAAACCAAGAAGTAATTAACCATCTACGAGACAGTTTATATCGTCAGCAAACAATACTTCATGTTTATTCTTAATAATCATTTTTGAAAACCAGAAAAAGAAAGGGACTAAGAATAGGACCTTGAGGCACTCCCAATTTTTAAATAAATGTCTGTGTTTTTTACTAGATTTTAAGGATGTGCTTTGAAATAAAACTCCTTCAGGAAAATCAGTAATAGTAAGTGGGTAACTCAGTTTTTTTTCTGACGAATGTAAAGCGTAGTTTTCTAATATATTCAAAAATAGTAAATTGCCTTGGTCGTGGCTATATGTCTTTTTTCTCGACTAGTTTCTCGACTTATACGCCAAGTAGTGGCAAAGATAAAACTAGATTATTGTTTATGAAGTTGGACACACTTATTTTCTCGAATGGATGATTTTCGCCTGACGCCCTTTAATTCTTCATCGGTACAATACATGATACTCTTTAGAGAACCTGTAAAAATGTTAACAATAACTTCTTATTTACAGCCGCTGGTAGAGTCCGCGCCCTCCGCGGAGGTCGATCGACCCGCGGCACAGGAGCGGCCCTACGAGCGTACGCCCTGCACCTGGCCCAGGACAAGAGTACTACCTTTGCACAAAACGTGGACAACTTCATAGCCTGCACGCTAGACTCCAAGGAGACCTGTCCACAAGTGAGTAGATTAGCATCTATTACAGTCTGCAGAGCGACGATGGCCCAGTGAGCGACGAAAGTCCAGTGGTGGGTGGACTGTGCCTCTTACGCGAGCGGTGTCGGGTTCGATCCTGACCCCCCATGCATGCTTTGAAATGGGAAAATTTTTCTAAATTTCTAAGTGCACCCCAAACATCGCTCGCTCATCAGTGAAGGAAAATTTTGTGAGGAAAACTTCATGCCTGATGAGATTGAAAGTCTTTGAAGGTATGTGAAGTTCACTAACCCGCACTGGGCCAGCGCATCGGAGAACTAAAGCCCATTACCTCCTCGCCTGATTTCGAGGAGGAGATCCGTGAATTTATTAAAGTCTGCACGCTACTACAACCGATTTATCGTTTGATTATTATTATTAGGTCCACCCTACTGTTTATATGATGGTCAGCGCTCTAGCCATTTCACACAGCTGTCACGGGTTCTAATCCCGCCAGGTGCAGATAATTTGTTTGATCAATATAATCGGCAGCGGTTCATGGACACGTATTTATACAAATTTATTTTTATTCAATTGAATTTGTTTCCATTCCTAGTCGCGTTACGGTGTTAACGTATTGATCATGATTATTTTATAATCTAAGTTACTCCCTGTTACATTAGCTGTCTACAAGTGAAATTTCTATAAAAAATGATTTTGCTATTCCAGAGATTAGTCAAAACAAACAGACAGACAAAAATAGCAAAAATATTCTTATATAATATACCGTCCATCCGTACGCATTTAATAAAAAGCGATTGCATATTTAAATATTATAAATACGAAAACTCCAATTTAATTTGTGTACAGATTACTAATTATGATGAAACAACTTTTGGAAGTTTATGGCGGATTATAAATCCAATTTAACCGCGCTAAAATTCGTAAAAGGACCATACAATAAGGTCTACTTCCGATCACAATTCATATTGTTACGTTCCTAAAACACAAACACATTTCAAAAAATTATATGTCCTTCTAAGAAGATCAGAATACAAATGCGAGCAATTTAATTGAATAAGAACAGCCTGCAAGCAAAAAATCATTTGTTATCTCAAAAACAAATAAACACCATCTTCAAGCTTATTAACTTAATTAGGAAGATGGTCTGAATTCATTTTCAAACTAGCTCGACTAGTTGTCTGTATAACTTGTGTTGACCGTATTGTGAATCTAAACCATTCTCAAAACTATTTGAATACATACAATAAATTTCATTGAAATCGGTTCAGCCGTTTAGGAGGAGTTCAGTGACATACACAGCAAAATTATACATTATTTATATAAAGATTATTTTATATTTTTAATTGAATTAACAGTATTCAGACGTACTAATCTATGGTAAAGCTTAAAATTTGATTTGTGCAACTCGTGTGTAACTCGAACCGATAATACATTTGACTTCATGACATTGACATACTATAATATATTTGCTATCAAACCAGAGTTACCACCTGCTTAAACATGTGTTTGACTGTCAATAAATATGCAATGATAGATTATCTGTTCCAATCAAAATAGGCGACCAATAAAATCGGCCATCATGCGTCATGGCGTTCAACGTCACGGAATTAGAGTCAATTTTAGTGCCAAGGCGCGCCGATAAATATTTGACATTAATATACAGCCATATGTATATAATATAGGTAGAAGTTTTTTGAATTGTGATAAATGTTGTTATTTGTTTCAGGTAACAATGCGAAATATGAGGCAGTTTATGTCTGGAATGAAAAACTATCTCGTTAAGCATGGAGAAAGGGAATTCGAAAAGGAAGTAGAAAAAGAGAGGCTCAAGGTAATTTAGTAATTGTTATTTTTTTTAATTTGATTTACCTTTTTTTACGTAAAACTAATTTATTCCAATACTTATATAAATGAAAGTTACAATAAGTAGTTTTTTTTTTCATATACACTGAAAATATGTTACTAATACTGATATTTTAAAATTTATAGAATATTATAAACAATCCTAACAAATAAATAATTGATGCAATAAATTGAATTGTTGTGTCAAGTAATTTTACGAATAATAATAATACCGCTGTACGCACCTGACAATCTAAAAAATTATATTTTCCTTCTACAATAACTAATCTTGTCCGTTAATTTAGCTATCGAATGCAAAAATATACTCGTACGATAGTCTCTTATGCTGTAGTTCACCACGCATTGGACTCCTTGCGTGATTTCTATGAAGGTACAGTCCAGTAGTTGGACATATATGATATATGCGTCGCTTATAAATAATTAAAATATATGTAATTCCGTTCCAGCTGAAGTCGACGGAGTTCCTAAGTAAAATTTGGTTTCAGCTGATGTGAACGGAATTCCTAAGTATAGTTCCGTTTCAGCTGAAGTCGACGGAGTTCCTGAACCTGGATGCGATCCTGGAGGGCGTGATGCATCGTCTAGTGGTGCGGCCGCTGCGCGCGCGCTTGTACTCGCAGCTGGCGGCCTGGCATGCGCGTGACTTGCGCCGCCTGCACGCCGCCATCGAGCGAGCGCACCACGCCACGCCCCTTCAGTTCGGCATCAAAGTAAGAACTTTTATGTCATACCTTTTTGGGATTGATTGTACATATTAGGCCGCCCCTTTACACATAGACCATCGCATTCGCCAACGCGCTTGTGAGTAATCCAATAAATAATTGGAAGGTCGCTCAGTATGGTTTGGTTTGGGCTAATGTGCGGACATATTCAAAATGGATGTTTTCTTGATCGCTGCTCCGGGCAAACTGATCGCACGGCCTATGTGTGGATAGTGCGTCAAACTTGCGACAAGTTTCCTTTGATGTTACCGACACCGCGCGGCAAGCTCGCAAACGCGCCGGCCAACGTTCAAATACCTACCGCCAATGCGCCAACGCCCGTTCTACACATTGGGCCAGTGGCTCGGCCAGCGCCCTTGCCAACGCGTTGGCCTATGTGTAGTGCCGGCTTTATATAGAGGCTCTTTAAATGACTCAATGTTGAGTTTATTTTATGGTACTTCTAAATATATGTTGGGGAAGTATTTAAAGTGAGGTACGTAATCGCGTGGGCGCATCACGCCTACTGCCTGTCTGTCGGGATAAAAATGAGTTTCGTATATCGCATAATATTTTTTATATGAGCTTGATATGGTTCCTATGAGCATGATAATTTCTAAAGATTTCTTAGTTGACTAAGTAGTTGAGCAATAAGTTTTGAAATACTTAGTACAAAAACCTCAACTGCTGAAAATGAACTTATGGCAAATTTTAAACTATGAAGAATTTTAATAGCAAAAATGGTGTGTCTTAGTTTTTTAATAATTCTTATAAGATAATTTAACATGTATTTATTTCTATTAATCAATATTATAGTCTAGATACTATTTATTACAGGAGTCTACAAAAGTACCTTCGCCGGCCGTATTGTCGATGATCTCAAAACACTTTTTGAAAATGCAAGTGGCCGACTCCCCGTTGGACAAACTTGAGAACCTCCTCGCTGCCATATCTATTATGTTTAACGCGGTATGTTTTTTTTTTTTGTAATGAATATACAAAGCTACAGAATCCTAATAATATTATAAAGGCGAAAGTTTGTAAGTGTGGATGTTTGTTACTCTTTCACGTTAAAAAAACTGAATGGATTTTAATGAATCTTTACAATAATATAGCTTATACATTAGAATAACACATAGGCTACAATTTATTTCCGTAATCCCACGGGAACGGGAAGTACGCGGGTGAAACCGCGGGGCGCTGCTAGTCATGAATAAAATGTATCATGTACAAACGTTAAAATATGCATTAAAATATCAGTCAAGCTCACATTACATATTTTATCCTTTACCATTCAATCGAAATATAATATAAAATGTGACCTTGGCGGATGTCGTCATTTAGTCGCCGAAAAATCGAAAGACTAATAAAATTAAAAAATGATTTATAAATCTAACTACCCTTACCGGTATTCAATAAAAAAGAAATGAATACACTTACGGCGGTTTTCAATATTATCCTATCTATCTTAATATTTTCTTATCTATCTTGAAATTTTGACACATTTTCTTACAAAATCTGTCAAAATTTTAAGATAGGATATTGAAAACCGCTGAATGACATTAAAACGAAATCAAACGACTTTTTTAGATCCACGGGATGATGTTTTTTTTTTAAGTTATTTTTAAAGTTACATATTTGCATGCAGATCCGAGGCGAGCGTGCCCTGGGAGCAGACGACCTCCTGCCCGTACTGGCATGGACGGTGGCTCGCTGCCGGCTGGTCTGCGCCGAGCTGGAGGCAGAGCTGATGGCCGGGCTCCTGCCTGCCGCGCTGCTGTCCGGCGAGGGCGGCTACTACCTCACCGCGCTGTTCTCGGCCGTGGCAGTGCTGAAGAGATTGGCGCCGGACGCGGGACCTGATAGTACTCCGGTACATGACCATAACTTAAAAACGTTAGCTAGTATATTCTTTCCGAAACACGCAAGATGGTGGTAACCATACAGTCGGGAGTACGATACACCGCATCCCACCGCTAAAATTCGGTGGCATTTGCATACCATATTTTTCCCTTCCTATACTGTCCCAGTTTAGGAAGCTTCGCCATGTTCTCACGTCGTCTATACCGCAGAGTTTGAAGACGAAAGTCTTCAACCAATGCGTTCTCCCCATGATGACCTATGGGGCCGAAACGTGGCCTCTTAATTTACGACTGGTCCGCAAGTTTGCCGTAGCTCAACGCGCTATGGAGCGTGCTATGCTGGGTGTTTCTTTGGCAGATAGGATTCGAAACGAAGACCTTCGCCAGAGAACTATAGTTACCGATATTACGCGAAGAATAAGCACGTTGAAGTGGCAATGGGCTGGTCACGCACTCAGAACAACAGATGGCCAATGGGCCATTAAGGTTCAAGAGTGGAGGCCGCGTTTAGGTAGGCGAAGTGTTGGTCGGCCATAACCAGATGGGAAGACAATCTCCGTGCAGTGGCAGGTCCGCGTTGGATGCGAGTTGCGAGGGATCGGTCGTCTTGGCGTTCATTGAGGGAGGCCTATGTTCAGCAGTGGACGGATAAAGGATGATGATGATGATGATGATAATGATGATGATACTGTCCCACACTCTGCCTGTTTATGGTCTTCCGGCTATCTCTGTCGTAGTTGCCGTTTCTCCGCACTCAGCCAACAAGTGATTATGAGTAATTGTTATATTATATTTGTTGCGTGTGCAGTGTCGGCGCGGGTCGTCGGAGTGCGGGCGCGAGGCGGGCGTGGCTGTGGTGCGCGTGGCGCTGCCCGACGAGTGCCGGGGCTCCATCCGCCGCGTGGCGCTGCCGTGCCGGCCGGGCGCGCGCGCTCGCGACCTGTGCCGCGCGCTCGCGCACGCCGCCGCCATCACCAACCCGCAAGACTACGCGCTCTTCGCGCTGCACGACGGACAAGGTGTGTTGAGTCTCTTAACATTCAAAAGATTTGTACCGCTGATTTTAGTCTCGTAGGTTCTTTTCCAGTGACTCAGCTTTGGAACCGCTAATAGACTTTAAATCCAATGATATAATTTTGATGTGAATTGTGAAAACATATTAGCGCCTCTAAAATAAATTGAAATGCCGTGACGACAAACGGTATGATGTTCATATTTTTTCCATCATTATAATACGAATGAATATGGATTTTTTTCTACATTTTACTCTTTTCTTTGTTATTGAGACTAAAGAATTCTTGTATAAAATTGTTCTGGTGTGCAAATCATGTCAATCGTGACTTGTATAAATTGCAATCTGGATGCCTAAAATAATTAAGTGTTACAAGCATCATCTCAAAATGAAAACCTAAAATATAGAAATTTTCTTTAAAACTTATTACATAGTGTTTTTACAATCCCGATGCCAGAAATTAGGCAACCTCCCAAAACTGCTTTACAAATATAATAAACAATCAGTTGCACAGATCTCGAAATGAAGCATTTTCCATCCACTTTTCCCTTTTTTACAGTTTTATAACATAAAATGATTGTTTCAGAAACGATGTTGAATGAAAACGACTGTCCGCAAGAGGTAATGTCGGAAAAAATCGGACAAAACTTTATTCTCGCGTACAAGAGGATAGACGCCAAGATCGCATGGCCTCAGCAGGCCCTACTATCATACCCTTAGGACCTCAAATCTCAAAACGAGGAAGTGTTTCTCATTGAAAGCAGAAATTCAATTTTTTAAACATAGGTATTGTAAAGTACCACGTAGTACCCGAATATAAGGTATATTTTTGTCATCAGAAAAAAAGTGATATTTTCTACAATATTCTACTATCGATGCTGTTTAGCTATTAATAAGTAAGACAGTATTAAGCCTTGCTAATTAACTTGCTAATGATAATTCGTGTAGCTTTTTTACTATATTCAATATTTTCTATGATACTCGGACTGAGTGTTGGATATCCAGAAGAATATCCATTGTAGAATATGCGAGAAACTTCTGTAACGTTCTGTTCTTACAGCAAAATGGTTCATAGTGATTCACATTAAGATCTTTCTAGAAGTTTGTCATTTATTCTATCCATTTTTGTACATTTGTAAAACGTATTAATTTGTAATAAATTAGTTTATTTAATTACGAGTGTACCTTCTAAAGGTTTTTCGAGTGTATTGTGTTCCTAAATTACGAAATACCATGAAACCTTCAACCAAATTGTTTTATTTAACACAAGTGCTTCGCGCTCCTTTTGTTTGCGTCTTTAATATTAACCTGTTTATTGAACTGTGATGTAATTTGTATTAGTATTCTAAGATTTGTATTAATTTTGTATATTCGTAGAGATTTTTCTTAATATAATTTATTTATATCTAGCTTAGGGATGTAACTCAGTCTCTGGTGAATAAATTTTGGCGATACTTAAAAATGAAGTTACGTCTTAGTAATTTTTTTTTGTTGTTTTTTTTTATATTTTATTTAAGTATATAATCTTTTCTACTCAATCGATGGGAAAAGACCGAGTATTATTAATGGTACGGCCTAAAATATTTACTTAACCGCTAATATTTATTCACATTTAAACATATTTTAGAATAGCGACATTTTAGATTGTTTTAACGATATTAATATATTCTAATATTTCATATTTTAAACTTTTTTTAATAATGATCAATCAGTAGAAAATAATTTTAATAATTATAATTAAAACTTTCTAAATTGTAACGTAAAGTTTTGGTTTAAACGATTAGAATCATATAGTTTTATATATCAACGAATTTGTGCTTTATTTTATTCCTTATATTTTAAATGAACATATATTTCTATTTCCATAGTCAATTGCTCAAAAATTTGCATAATGTGCCAAGTAACACAAAAATAAGGTCGCAATTCTAAATATGTCACAACCATTAATGTTACCACAACTGAAATTGTCTTCATAAACTCATTTACAGAAATATTTTTTATTTTCGTAGTGTAAAATATTGTTTATAAGCTATTTCTATAAATGTAAGCTTCTCTCTCATTCATGAAGTTTGCACATTTATTGTCCAACTACGATATATGTATAATGCAGCTATAGTAAATAATCTTAGGTTTTTCTTACCGATTGGAAATATGTTTTTTTTAATGTAATATTTTTTTCATTGCTGGCAACAATGCCAATTCCTCTCGTCCAATGCGCTCGTAATTTTAAAATTTCCATGAAATAGTTTACACAAATACATATTAGACAGACTGAGAAGCTGCGATCATTCCATAAGAAGCATGGGCACAACTTAGAGATAACGGAAAACCAAACAAATACCTCATTTTTTTAACTTCACATTAAATGATTACAATTTTTTTTAATGAAATATGTTATATACACAATATTCTTACTTACAAATAACGACTTCTTATACTACTTCCGACTAATATTATAAATGTGAAAGTTTGTAAGTATGGATGTTGGTTACTCTTTCACGTTAAAACTACTGAATGGATTTAACGCTGCTTGTAATTACATATTTTCAAAATAATATTTGTAAATGTGTTAATATTTAACGTATAACCCCTATGTTCCGTGTGCACTATTTTTTTGGAAATCCGCGAACTATAGATTCATTTTGACATACTTTCCCTCTCCCCACCCCCGTCTATCGCCTCATATCGCCTCGTGTTAAGAGTGAAGTTGACAATTCAGTTCTGGTAACACAGTAAGGTATAACAGTGTAATTATTGCAGTCTTGTATTTAACGTTAGCTAACACGTGTATTGTGTTTTGTGACAACTTCAGTCATTTGTGAAAATAATAAATTTTTACCAAACTTTTAATATGTTTTATTGAATTTATTTTCTTTTTTACGCAACATTGTTTTTAAATTATATTTACGCGATACGCAATCTGATCAGTATTGCTTAAATTAAAATAAATATTAGAAATTAAAAAAATCGACGGCTTGTCAGTCCCTCAGGGGTCCGACACCACCTCCACAGAGGTGTTGTCCCGCACCACAAAACAACCACTCCCAAAGTCGGGACAGTACAATGAGGTGACGTTTTAATATTCGCACATATAAAAGGGGTACGAAGATACCCCTCGGCTCAATTCAATTCGACCAAGGTGCTGGATTCACCCTGGGCTACTGAGACCCACCGCCACGGCTAGGCCTGAACCATGGAGCGGATTATAAATACAGAGAACTACGTTAACTATAACAGATATAATTTGTGATTGATGGCACTTAAGGTGTAAAGAAAATTAGGATTTTTTATGGTACTTACTTACTAAAAATGTGTATGCTATATTCATTTTTTGAAGCTCCTACAATCGTAGTATGCCTCAAAAGCTACAGACAAAAGATAATAGTGTCCTCTAAATATCTACTAACTACTAAGTAATATTATATACAATATGAACACTTCGTCGCACTCCGTCTTAGAACAAGTAAATATTTGATCGATTTGTTTAACCATGGTAACTGTTTGATCTATGACCTCTAAAGCCTTGTTTTAAATAGTATATTAGCTAGTCACAATGCAAGCTAATTATCGAAAATCATTGAATCAAGTGCATTGGGATCCAGTTCATCTGAGATACCCGGTACAGAAGTTTCCAGAAACATGTGTTTCTAGTGAGACCATTGCTCGACAAATAAGAAGTGTACCAGAAACTCTAAAAGCACGGGTGAGTGTCTAGAAATATGACTAACCGACCAATATCCGTATGGTCATAATGTGTTTGATATTTTATCTTCCTGTGAGAAAGCTTTTTTAAGAAAGAAAAAAGATATAATCTCGTTAAATAGGCGCCAAAAATGGTCTACAACAAGGGCGGAAAAAGGATTAGCTATTCTATTTATTTTAATGTCTTTAAGGCCTTGGGAGCTCACGTGTATCAGTTTTTTTTATAGCATAGGAGGGCAAACGAACAGGCGAAGCCTTTTGGCGACTATCGATGCCCATAAATATCCACATAACCGGACGTTATGCAGATGCGTCGCCCTCCTTTTCCCTATCCTCCCAATGAGCCACCGGAAACTCACAAACCGCACGAAACGCGACAGCATAACTGCCCAATTACGCGGGTATTATTTGAGCGAGAGGTACCACCCCGGTCGTGCCGGCCCAATTAGGCTGCAAAGCAGCATGGCACTACCTCTTTTAAAAGTTCTTGCACTTGCATTAGAATAAAACATGAATTTGTTAAAATACGATAATGCGTCATAAACTTCGGAACATCTTTTCTTATCTTTATAAGTTGGTATGATTACATATTATATTTTTCAACAGAGAATCCAAACATGTGCAACAAAACATTATGACACAGACCATACTCTCAGGACGGACATCGTTCGATCACAGACCGCTACGGACTTCCCCTCCAAGACCTCTCAAACAAAAATCTTCAATACGTCTTGTATGAGTAATGAATATATTTACCCTCCTTCCAAAAATGTAAGTAGTAATTTGAGAGTTCGAATTCTGCCACGAACATCGGTGGAAAAGTTAGCGCTGCACTCCTTTTTTCATTACATAATGTGGTGAACATGTGACATGATGGTAAGTAATTACCGCCAATAGCGGCTCATAGTTTTAAAGAGTGTTGACTGTTGCTGAAGGCCACGTTCACACGGGCGCTTTAAAAGCATCGCGTTAGAATTCGACGTTAGCGTGAGTAGAGTGCTCCGCATGCTCAACGTCGGAAATCCTTTAGTGCTCAATAAAAAAGCGCGGCGATTTAAAAACGCTTTCGTTTGAACAATAAATTATTAATATAATATTATGTGTCATTTTAACGGTTTTTTAACGCTCGTTAATAAAATGAAAAAATAACACATAACAATGAAAAAAAAACTTTAAACCCGTTAGAGTGATTTGTATTTACCTATTAGAAAAATATGAATATCTAATGAACTTAATAAACTATTTCAGCTGACCGATCGAGTGCCTGCTCTAAGAGCGCATGGCATTACTGAGATGAGAAATGCTTACACAACTCCTATTTTATACAGCAGATTAGTAACTGACAAAGATCAGTTCAAAAACCAACCTTCGGAAAGGACACATGAAGTAAGTATTTACACAAAAAAAAATCTAGCCTATGCGCCAATGGAGGCGTACCTCTGCCCGCATGACCTTACAAATATGAACTACAGAGAAGCAACTCCCAACTATGAACTACCTAACAGCTTTGACAACTTAGGTCGTAATTATAATTGGGATGTTGACTAATTTTTTTAATTGATTTTATTTGATAGAGAACACGAAAAAAAGATTTTTGTAAAGAAATATGTCCAATTTTCACAAAAAATTAAATAAAGAAAAATAGTTTTTAAAATTGCCGTTAAAACGCTCCAAGCGTCATTACGTCACACACCGCATTCAGAGCTCGCGCTATGTTAGGTGAGTTTGTACTTAACTCAATGCTCAGTGACGTCATCGCCTTATACGCGTTTGCAGTGTTTGATGAAGTTTAAAAAAACACTTAGGTAATTTCAATTATTATAAGAGTGAAAACCAAAAAACTTTTTATTTAGTTGAGTACGACTTATTTTTTTAAAACTATAGTGTAAATTGTACTGTATTTGTAGTAATAAATATATACCTATAGCTGTATTTCTTTAACACTATGTTTAAATATAGCCTATACTGGTCAAAGAAATAGAACCCCTATATACAACATACGAAGGATTCGAGAAATACCTGGATCCGTACCTGACGACCAGCCGGCTGCATCACCAGCCATTCACAGCCGCACAAACAGACAGACCGACGAACAAAAGAGACGTCGTCACCTATCACACGCTATCGAAAACACCGTGGGTAAGAGAGAGTTATTGTTTATTATTTACTAAGTTATGTTAGTAGACATTTGTACCTTTTTATGATAGTTGGATAAGTAAACGAGCATAATATTATGATGGTAAGTGGGTAGCGCCACACACGAACATAAACGAGTAAACCTGAGACTAGACCAGGCAAAGCTAATGTAATTTTTTTAAATTTCACGCCGCGAAATTGCAGCTGGTTTAAAATCATTAATATATGAATAACTAACGAGTCATAACATAACAACACACAACACTTATATAGCTAAACACCAGATTTTCTTAAGCTAAAATGACACCAAACGCCCAGGCACAGAAAAAATGATCATGCTCATGAAACAAACATTTATTTCTAGGTAGAAATCGAACGCACGACCATCTATGGTTTAACGGTCAGGGTTACTAACCACTGCACCAACGGGCACATAATAATTATAAAATTGAAAACTTAGTAGGTATATAGTTCTATTAATATATTATATTGAGGGAGGTCTATGTTCAGCAGCGGATAAAGGCTGATGATGATGATGATGATATAGTTCTATATTATATTTTTCTCACCGACCGACCTAGGTACGTTCCCAAAAACCACGTGACGACGAATGGAGTGTTCGACTGAGCTGTGCACGGTCGATGTACGACAGAGAAAAGTTTAAAGAAGAATTCAGAGAAATAAGAACACATAACACACTGCAGTGGGTGCCTGGGTAAGTGTATGTCTATATGGCGCTTCGATCAGAGGAGCATTTAGTTGTAAATTGTAAAATGGGTGGCATCCTCTATAAAATAAACAGATATATTATATTATACGTTAATAATTGTCCATGAAAATAGGTATTTAATTCGAAATTTCTTGTTAAAGCTTGAATATTTGATATAAGTTACTTTGAAGAATTTAAAAACGAACTGTAAAAGGTTTTTTTAATTGCACCCCTGGTAAAGTGTAACAAAATATAAAAGAAGTGGGCTTTTCTTAATTTTGGGGAATCGGTAAGTGTTAGAAGAAAAACCTTCAAACAAAAGTCGTAGAGCGTAAAATTTTATATAATAATGGTCGTATAACTTTTTTTCTAAAATTGAAACTAGCTAAGATAGGGAAGCTAGAACCTAGAAGACCCCAGAAATACGATTAAGAGGGTAAACCAGATTTTTTTATTTGAACTTGTTAAGGCGCGAACAGAGAGTAACTTATTTTTTTCTGACTGAAATTGATCTGAAATTATAGCTTGCATTGGAGCATAATATCATGTCATAAAAACAAGAAGTATAGGAGCTCTTATCTTATTCGCCAGCACACACAGATTATAAATAATTAATATTTTTTTTTCTAATTTTTACGAAATTTTACTTTAATAGAGCGTAAAGATTAAACACACACTTTTTTCATTTACAGAGCCTTTCGCACAGAAGTGAGAGATAATTACGCGCCAAGATTCTACCAATTACAGTCAAATATCTACAACGATGAAGATAAAGTCCAAAACCTTTATTTCAAAACCATTGCAGGTTTAGAAACAAATAACGAATGTGAACAATCGTCTATCAAACACACGTACAGTACTGAAAATGCACAAGTCGGTTCTGGAAAACCTCTATGTGTAGTTTTTGATCCGTATGTAGATAAAACCAAAAGACGGAACCGCAAATGTACAAAATAACATCAATAGACAATATTAAAATATTATTATTACCAGGCGAGCCTTTTTTTAAAGAGTGGAGTTTCCCCCGTTTGTTCCTTTTATTATTTTGGCATACCTACCATAAAGAACCAGCAACTAGGGCTGCTAAATGGACAACCATATAATATAATGCTTATCTATTGTCGTAGCCATAAGTGGCGGGAAGAGAAGAACGGCGCTACATTATTGCAATAAAATTATGAAAAAAAATTAGATCATGATCTATTTTAACATATGGTTCGCTTATTTTTATTTTTTAAGACAGTGAAATATTGCCGAAAAACGTGCTGAAAAACGAAGCGTTTGCCATTTGTCTAAGAGGCAGACCATCAACGCTCAAGCTTGTACAGTATCTCTAAATGTCTGGTTCCATGCCACCGCCAATAATCTTTTGAGATGCCTTCGCCTCCTTTGAGATGACATAATGACTAATACAGAAATTAAAAAAAAAAACAAAAATCGTTATTAAAAAACAAATCTCACATTATACCTAATTGTTGGACAAATGCAATAAAATATTTGTGTACGTACGCGCCCCCAACACGTAATGATAACATTCATTCGGAATTTGTAGCTCAAAACTAAATAAATAAGCAACGAGTTTGCGGGGTATGAGCCATGGTCGGGCGGCAGGGTTAAGAAGTTGTAGGGATCTCCTACATAATATATATTATTCATTTTATATTTACATTATACACATATCTAAATTATCATTTATTGGGGTATATAGCGTATGTATATAGGGTATATATGTACTGAACAAATCAAACAATGAATGTCTGTAACGATTATATTCACGATTCACAAGTAATACACATAACACATAAATCCATATATAAAAGAAGGAGTGTTCGTATAACTAATACACAAGAGTCACAGTAACACAGAACATAAAACACCAACTAGTTCGTAACGTAATTTAAGTGCGGACGGTTAGTCGAGTGACACTACTTTCGCGTATGTAAGCCTCAACTCAACTGGGCGGCCGACGTACCGGCCGGCGACATCGTAGGGCGCTGCGCCGGCGCACCTAGCTTTAAACAAAAGGAACTGGTTCGTAGTCTTGTGTCGTTCGCGAACGATGAATGAATAGGAGCCGTATCTTCGCACTGTACTAGAAGAAACGTTTCCGAGCGCGGAGTTGTAATCGGTCTATTCGGTCTAATAGCTCTTTTCAGACTCGTACTGTATGTTTTGAACCGCACGATTGTATGTGCGAGCGAGAACGAGAAATAAAATACAGTCACTGTTCGTTTCTGTGTCTGAGAATAAGAGCGAGAGCGAATAGCCGATATTAAGACGCTCAGTGCTATTGCTAAAATTATGAACCTTATTCCTATGTAATAAGGTATAATTACGTTCTGAATACACTTGACAATAACAATTCCTACTGAAATGTTAAGAATTGGTAAATGAAATTGAATCCTATTCTTTGAGTGACAAGGCTACATGTTACGTGTAGCATTTCCTTAATAGTACATTTGTACTGTTAAGAATTGATAAATGAAATTGAATCGTATTCTTTAAGTTACAAGGCTACATGTTACGTGTTGCATTTCCATAATAGTTCATTTGTACTGCTAAGAATTGTTAACTTAAATTGATCCGTATTTTATATGCAACAAGGCATAATCACGCGAGCATATTCTTAAAAGTACATTTGAACTAAAACAATGGTTAAATTAAATTGATTCTTATTTCATATGTGACAAGGCGCTTTTCTGTACTCTATGATACTAATAATACTGACCGACGGCGAAGACCGAATAGAGCTAATAGAACTAATAGAATGAACTAGTTCACTGTCCGAAATGAACTAGTACGGAGCGATCTTAAAAATGACCGAGTAGGCACAAGACTACTGGTTCGACGCTGCGCGTTTCCAATGCACTAGTATAATATTAAATATGACGATATTATTTAAGACGTAAATAGATAATGTTAATGTTTCATTTGTGTGTAAATATTTTGTGATTTGATTTTTATTGTATATTGATTTGGGTTAGTTTTTAAATAATAAATGATAATTTAGATATGTGTATAATGTAAATATAAAATGAATAATATATATTATGTAGGAGATCCCTACAAAGTTTATGATTAGTAAATTGTGGGTAGTCTATATACTAATCGCCGAGCGCCAACGGTATGAAAAGGAGCGCAATAGCTTACTTCTCGCTTGGTTTTCATTAATTAAATGACACATTGTATTTTTTGCTGTAGAATTCTTGTGTCCATGATTTTGCATTAAGAGACCCTTCACCTTTTTAACTCATTTTGAACAATTTTGATTATCTTTTGTACGCAAGGTGAGGAAGATTTGAACATTCTATTTCATTATTTTATGAGTAGAGTTCTTATTCTTGTCGACTAGATAATTTTTAAAAAGAAATAATAAATATATTAATGGCAATCACCCATATTCAAAACCCCTTTTCCGCAAAAGTAACGAGCGAGTGATGTTTGTGGTTCCTGAACAAAGAACTACGAAATATTCTGAAAATTAAAAAAAATATATATAATATCATTATATAGTCTACTCGTAACGAAAATGAAAAAAATATTGATTTTGATATGAAATATAACATAAAAAAAGTTTTGAAATAACCCTATATGTGGAAAATGTCAGGATAAATAATATTTTTTGCGATACCTTAGAAACACTTTAAAATTAAAAAAAAATACTCATTAATCTCTGGGTTACCCTTTAATATAATCTGATTTTTTATTTATAAAAAAACAATAACTGCATTTCGTAAATTAAAGGCAAAGTGAACTATATATCGCCTATATTTGCCTGTTAGGATAGTGTTTGCGCGCTCGATAATATAGTCAATATATAGGCGATATATAGTTCACTTTGCCTTTAATTTACGAAATGAAGTTATTGTTTTTTATAAATTAAAATTCAGATTATATTGAAGGGTAACCCAGAGATTAATGAGTTTTTATTTTTTATTTTAAAGTGTTTCTAAGGTATCGCAAAAAATCTTATTTATCCTGACATTTTCCACATATAAGGTTATTTCAACATTTTTTTATGTTATATTTCATATCGAAATCAATATTTTTTTCATTTTAGTTACGAGTAGACTATATAATGATATTATATATTTTTTTTAATTTTCAGAATATTTCGTAGTTCTTTGTTCATGAACCACAAACATCACTCGCTCGTTACTTTTGCGGAAAAGAGGTTTTGAATATGGGTGATTGCCATTAATATATTCATTATTTCTTTTTAAAAATTATCTAGTCGACAAGAATAAGAACTCTACTCATAAAATAATGAAATAGAATGTTCAAATCTTTCTCACCTTGCGTAGAAAAGATAATCAAAATTGTTCAAAATGAGCTAAAAAGGTGTAGAGGCTCTTAAATATAGAAAAACTTTAACATTTTATAACTTCGTAATTGTTGAGTAAAAATAAATTATGACTAGATTATATACGATTATGTGTGTCTTATATAGTATATAAGACATACGTAATCGTATATAATGTAGTCATAATTTTTTTTTCGTAGTATTACTACCTACCCAATTTTTTTTTTGTAGTTATAAAATTATAGTGGTGTATAATATCAGTTTGCCTTTTAAACGCTATTGCCAAGTAAATATGTCAAGTGATGGAAAAAATATATTTCCTTATAATTTTCTTAACTGTAGTATATGTTTTGTATAATATCATACGACCATATTGGATATTCGTAGTGTGTTTTGTGATTGCGTATGTTATATTTGCTCAAGTGTCTCTGGTTTTCTAAAATAATATATAAGGTAAATATCGTTTAAGCACCTATTGTTATATAAGATCGATTATGTTATTATATTTAGGCATTGTTTCTTCTTTAAATAAAATTAATGGCACGTAATTTATTTAGCATTACGCGTTGAGATTTTCTCCCTTTTCCTATTAACATCGTGTGCACGTTCCTCAACTTTATAAATAAGCTTATATAAAATTATATTAATCTGAAAAAGATCTATTTTTGTTCGAAAGAGACCTACTAGTCATTTTTTTTCTTTAGCGCCGGGAAATGCACTTAGGTATCCCGCGGGGGAGTGGGTCTTCCCAGGCCGGTATGTGGGACTTGCTGCGCCCGAAAGATGGTAAGTGAACGCAGCTCTACCTACTAAAACCTGGCGAGTTTTTGGTGAGGTGCCCCAGATCTACAAGCAACAGGGCACCTCGATGGCTGAGGTGGCGTCGCTCCCGTCAGTTAGTTCCTCAGGGGAGCGACGCCACCTCCACAGAGGGGTTGCCCCGCATCACGGAACAACCACTCTCAACTTCGGAAAGTAAATAAACCGAGGTTCCCGTCCTCGCCTCTTGCCCCCTGCTCTTTTTATATTCTTATAAGAAGAGGGGGCAAAAGAGCCTTCTCGGCTACATTCGATTCGCTCAAGGTGTTGGGGTCACCCTGGGCTACTGAGCCCCACCGCCACGACAAGGCCTGAATCGTGGTGGGGCCTACTAGTCATCCTTGTCTCGTGTTAGATACTGATAACTGAATACGGTTGTCCAAGCAAATATATAATACTTGTACATATTATAGATATCAATGTATAATAAATAATAAACTAACAGTCATGCTATGTTAACCTAGTCCTCCAAAAACGTGTCTTGGTGCAGGCCTCACCATATGAAATTACACTAAGCGGGCTTCGAACCCCCTACACACGGCAGACAGTTCACAAAAATTTAGGCATTGGTAAAACGAGTTATTAATAAACGATACAAGGCGATACTTCATACCATTACATTTACTACAGCAGCTTGACTGACTGCACGTGTTGGTTGCGATAGGGACTAGCGATAATTTTACTTTAAAAAACTAAAACTGTTTAAACCGGGACATTTGCCAGCACTTTTATTTCGAATTCCGAATTGCAACATTGCTTACGAATATCTCGTTTTCAAAAGTTTTAATAGTGAAAATTACTATGTTAATTTAAAACGTTATTTTGATTTTTTTTAATCCATATTGTGCGAAAAAATGAAGTATTTAAATTTGCTAATACCGATTTTGTTTGCCAACCACATTACCGAGGGAGCTTCGAATAAGGTATTCGACATTTTTCATCTTAGTAATTTTTTATAGTATTTTAAGTTGAATGTTATCGAATTTAAAACCACCTACTATTAAATTCACTAAATACAATCTTACAAAATCTTAAAAACGGGAAATGCCTGAATTGGTTCGGCTAGCCCGGGGTGAAATAGTTGTCGACGTTAACTTACCCTTAGGCATCTTTTTGCTACATACATAACTAAAAACTGCTTGTGCGACATACATAACTAAAAAAAGTGTGTGCGTGTAATAAATAATATTATGTCCTTATTATGTTTGCCATTAGTTGGCGTATATGACAACAAACATTGAGTATATTTGCTCACGACTCACGAATAATGTAAGTTACAATCTATGAATATAGAATACTGATCGTTACTACCATCAGAAAAAAATGAGTTAGGTACCGTTTTTTTTCTTTTACGCCGGGAAATGCACTGCCGCATCCCGCAGGGGTGTGGATCTCCCCAGGCAGGTAGGTATGTGGGACTCGCTGCGCCCGAAAGATGGTAAAGGGGCGACTCTACCCACTAAAACCCAGCGAGTGCCACCACTGCGCCTTTGGTGAGGTGCCCCGGATCTACAAGCAACAGGGCACCTCGACGGCTAGTCAGTCCCTCAGGGGACCGACGCCACCTCCACAGAGCGGTTGTTCCGCACCACAGAACAACCACTCGTAACGTCGGGACAGTACGATGAGGTGAGGTTCCCATCCTCACCCCTTGCCCTCTGCTCTTTTGTCCTCTCTTCTTATAAGAGGGATACAAAGAGCCCCCTCGGCTCAATTCGCTTCGCCCAAGGTGTTGGGGTCACCCTGGGCTACTGAGCCCCACCGCCACGACAAGGCCTGAGCCATGGTGGGGAGTTAGGTACCCTATGAGAAACGATGGTCCAGTAGTATGGGCTCGGACTCTTGAGCGAGAGAGTCCGGGTTTCATCCTAGCCCCTGTGATGCACTGAAATGGTTCTTCTAAATTAAAAAGTGCACCCTAAACACAAGACCATCGCTCATCGGTGAAGGAAGACCTCATGATGAAACCTAGGCTCTCGCCGAGTTTTAGTGGCTAGAACTGTGTCTACTTACCATCGTTCGGACGCAGCGAGTCCCACATACCCACCTGGGGAGACACACTACCCAGCGGGATGCTTCCGTGTATTTCGCGGCATAAAAGAAAGAAAAACAAAGAAAAAAAAGGAAATGTTGGTCGGATTTGAATGATTTTTTCAGTTTTAGATAGCCCATTAATCGACAAAGGCTTTAAGGTGTCATTCCGATAAGATGCCGTTACAACTGCATCAGCTTATCGAAAGCCCATCGAACTTGCGGGAACCAGCTAGTTATTAATACACTCACCAATGTTAATTAACTTATTAAATACCTCATAAATGCCATGATGATAGCCATTCATTGTTATCATTTAGCGTGAAAATGGCATGTCCGATTTCACGGCAAATTATGTGTGAAGGTCCCATTTATAACACAAAGCATTTGACCATTTACATTTTTCTCGGATGTAGATTTAGCAATATTTGAGCATATATTTGAAGTCATAAGTTGTATGTTATAAATATTTTAGTTGAACGGGCAGACAAATTAACTGAACGCATGACAAGCAGAATTTATTTGTGTTTATGTGTAAGTCTAAGTCTGTTCTGACGTTATTTTGAAACACCAGTTACCCATGCGGGCAAACACGCTGGCTAACCGCATCAACGAAACCGTGTGAAATATTTAAAGCATTTTAAATTATTCCATTTCCCTTAGCTAATTATGAAAATACTATATTAATACTTTGCAGCCCTTTTTAAGAGGAATGCCCGAACGGAGAAATTCAAAATTTGGTCCAGTTAAAGTTTAAGTGGAAATGGAGTGCAGAAAGCTATTAATTTGTGTAAAGTGCATTAAATTAGTTAAAATATGACAACTATTCTACACACTACACACTGCGGTATCATCATCATCATCATCATCAGCCTTTATCCGTCCACTGCTGAACATAGGCCTCCCTCAATGAACGCCAAGACGACCGATCCCTTGCTATTCGCATCCAACGCGGACCTGTCACTGCACGGAGATCGTCTTCCCATCTGGTTAATGGCCGACCAACACTTCGTCTACCTAAACGCGGCCTCCACTCTTGAACCTTAATGGCCCATCGGCCATCCGTTCTTCTGAGTGCGTGACCAGCCCATTGCCACTTCAACGTGCTTATTCTTCGCGTGATATCGGTAACTTTAGTTCTCTGGCGAAGGTCTTCGTTTCGAATCCTATCTGCCAAAGAAACACCCAGCATAGCACGGCAAACTTGCGGACCAGTCGTAAATTAAGAGGCCACGTTTCGGCCCCGTAGGTCATCACGGGGAGAACGCATTGGTTGAAAACTTTCGTCTTCAAACTCTGCGGTATAGACGACGTGAGAATATGGCGAAGCTTTCTAAATGCTGCCCATCCTAATTGAATCCTCCTATCGGCTTCACTCTCGAAGTTATGTCGACCTAGCTGCAAAGTATGCCCAAGGTAGACATACTCTTGCACGACTTCGAGAGTTTTGCCATCGACGTTAACAGGCCTAGGGAGAACGTGCTCATTGAACATGACTTTCGTCTTGTCCAAGTTCATCCTAAGGCCCACCCGTCGGGAGGATTTATTTAGGCTGTGCAGCATCTCCTGCAAACCCTCCAGCGACATTACGGTATACACACATTCAAACTTGATTATTACAATGTTAAACTGATGACGTTAGTTTTTATTAACATGCTTTTATTAGCTTCACCTGTATGTTTGTATGTATGCTTGTAATTTCAGCTCGATTTTTTCCTACTTTGAACGATCAGATTTAATTCAAACTTTGCACACCTGTCAAAGACCGATGACAATGCAATAATTCGATTGCAAACTCCGATTATCCTAATTAGATTCCCCAGAATTCAATTCCTTTCCGCATCCTTTGCGTTTTCTTTTTTTTTAGTTTTTTAAACTATTATTTTTATTTTAGAAAGAAGTTTTGAATCATTAGTTTATCACTACACATTATAAAACAAAGTCACTTTTTCTGTCCCTATATCCCTTTGTACGCTTAAATCTTTAAAACTGTGCAACGGATTTTGATGCGTTTTTTTTAATAGATAGGACAATTCAAGAGGAAGGTTTATGTATATAATTTATTAAGCTTTTATTTACATTGGCTAAGATATAACAATAATTGTTGAAGATGTCGGGAAAAAATAGGCCGCTTGGGAGTTTTCAACGAAAACGCTACCTAAACCCTTTGAGATATAACAAAATAATGTATGGTGGATTTGTGTATCTTAAATAGGTTTACAAAAAAGTCCGCGATGGCATATGTCTATCTCTTAGGGATATCATAATATATCCATTTAATACTTAAAAAAATGGGCAATTATAACGTGATAATTTGAAAGTTATTTACACAAATACGGTATGAATCCTTATCATTTTAAATCAGTTAATTGGCATGTGCATTTTATGAAGATTATTTTTGCCCTGTACATCATGCAAATTAAATGAATACTTTAGGAGATATGGCAAAATCAAAATAATGCAGAAGAAAATAAATCGTGTTGCTGTGATTCGAATGGGCGCGGGCGGTTGTCTGGTGTCTAAGGCCGTAGTGTATCAACTCTGGTAGACGTAATAATATGATCAACGTATGGTGGAATATATAATAATAGTATTATATATCCTAAATATGCCTACAGAAAATCTGCGAAGGGATATATGTCTTTATGTTCAAGATGACATATATTCATTTTAATACAAAAACTTAGTAATTATTAAAATAGAAAATGATCATCATCAGACATGATAAATCCGTAAACCTAAGTTCACGCAGGCGAAGCTGCGGGTAACAGCTAGTAACTTATAAGGTACTGTTAAACTGTATTCGGAGAGATTTGAAGTGAGATTTTTTTCAATTGAGATCGAATTACTTCTAGTATTCTCATACTAAATATAATAATAAAAATACTTAAAGAACTTATGTCATTAATATTACTTTGTGAGACGTTACCATTTTGACTAATTTGAAAAAACAATGTGTTATCATTATGTCATTGTACGCGAACTCTGAACATACGAAATTATCAATGAAAATCAAGATGGCGGATTCCCAACTATTTCTATTGGCATTAAGGCCTACCTTCCATCACCCATAATAATTATATATACCACCGTTTGGTATATTAATAAGCTTTAAGTATTTTAGAATTTCGATTTCACGTTTTTTCCAATTAATAGAAACTTTTTATCAGTACAATTAATAGTGGAAACAGCTTTAGAAAATAGTATTTTTAATATATATTTTTTTATATCCCATGAGCGTCCGATCATTTTGGTAACAAAAATACTTAAATTTTATGAAAAATACGCCAAATCTGTAAAGCTTCTTGCTCATACAACTAAGAATTAAATAAAAACCGGCGAATAAATTGAATAATCGGTAAATACTAAATTACGGAATCTTATTTTATTTACCAAACTATCTCCTGAATACCATTGTATTTGAGTTATTGTTTGGCAATTGAGAACTACAATATACCTATTCAAATTATGTATAGGGTATACATATAGATAGAATTTAGCGATAGAGTCTGATTGCCAAATTCCGGCCGTTTGTTGATTTGCATGGTACTCATATGAAACTCCAAGGTGAACCTTTAACACTCGAAGTAGATCAGTGAAAGTTGTCCTGCTGTATCATTGAGTATGTAACCTACATATTATTATGCTTTGCTTATGTTCGAAACACTATATATAGGTAAAAGTTCACAAGGAGCATTATCTTTATATATTATTACTAGCGGACTCGACAGACTTCGTTCTGTCAAAACAATTAATTTGAAATAAATAAAATTGCAATCTCAAATTTGAGAAATAAACTATCCTATCTTTTAAGTTGGAGAAAAGCACACATTTTAAAATAAAAAGCATTAAAATCGGTTAAGTGGTTTAGGAGTCCATTGAGGACAAACATTGTGACACGAGATTTATATATATTAAGAAATTATATTATATTATAGGAGCATTATCTTTATACTTTATATATTATTTATTCTGTGCATGTGTTTGTCACTAAACTCCTTCAAGGGTGGGTCAATTTTAAAGATTTTTTTGTGGATCCTTAGGTAGATTTGAAAATTGTTTAGATTCACAATTCGATTGAAATATTTGATTTTTATTTGTTTATTACAATTTAACTCAAAAACTACTCAACTCTTCGAATTCAGGCGAGGAGGGTAATAGGCCATAGTTCACCGATGCGCTGGCCTAGTGCGGGTTGGTGAACTTAACATACCTTCAAAAATTTTCAATCTTATCAGGTATGCAGGTTTCCTCAGGATGGTTTCCTTTACCGGTGAGCGAGGGATGGTCTCCAGTTTGGGGCGCACTTAGAAATTTAGAAAAAACCATTACAAGGCACACGCGGGGGGTCAGGATCGAATCCGGAACCTCTTGCATAAGAGGCCGAGTATAGTATTAGAATACCTACTTATTTATAAAAAATATTTTCATTTAATATTTTTTGCCGATTGACAGGCCTTCTAAATGCCTCCCCACCATGGTTCAGGCCTTGTCGTGGCGGTGGGGCACAGTACCCCAGGGTGACCCAAACACCTTGGGTGAAGCGAATTGAGCCGAGGGGGCTCTTTGTACCCCTCTTATAAGAAGAGGTGACAAAAGAGCAGGGGGCAAGGGGTGAGGATGGGAACCTCACCTCATTGTACTGTCCAGACGTTGAGAGTGGTAGTTCTGTGGTGCGGGGCAACCGCTCTGTGGAGGTGGCGTCAGTCCCCTGAGGGACTGACTAGCCGGCGAGGTGCCCTGTTGCTTGTAGAACCGTAGCACCTCACCAAAGGCGGCATTGGTGGCACTCGCCGGGTTTTAGTCGGTAGAACTGCGTCCACTTACCATTTTTCGGGCGCAGCGAGTCCCACATACCCGCCTGGGGAGATCCATTCCCCAGCGGTATGCGTCAGTGCATTTCCCGGCGTAAAAGAAAAAAAAAAAGGCCTTCTAAATGCCTCCCTGTTTATTGCAATGCAAAATTGCTTACTGCATTTCTATCGTTATCGCGATCATTATTAACAACGATAAAGAGGAGGAGATATATATTTGTCATTTTTGTTTTTATTATACATTTTTTGTATGTTTTAGATTTGCACAAATACTTTTTAATATATTACTGGAATTTCACTTAACTAATGTGTTATAAATTACAATGTTTTTTAACGACCACAATAATAGGCGATGACATAACTCTCCTAATAGGGTAAGCGCGAAAGCGAAATTCGGGGCGTTACTATACTGTTTATGCTTTATTTGTATTAGGCATTGTTAGGAAAAGGTATAAATTATTAGGGACGAACCTGGTTCCCGTTGCCCCGCGCAAGATGTTAAAGGCGCCTCGTCTTCTATACTGTTTTTCACACCCGTGATGATGTCGCACCGCGAATAAAACTATACGCGTCGACGGGATGGTGAGTCCAGACGGTTTTCGGTATTTATTTGAGGAGACACGCGAGAGCTCGACTCGACCACGATTCGACGAAACGTCAACTCACTTTTCCCAGTACCTACACCCAGATTCGTAGGAATGGAATAGATTTAGGATGAGGGTAGTAGGAAATGTTGCGTTCAGGAAGGCTAAATTAATTACGTTTGGAAAGTATAAATGCGTTCGCCTATTTTAGTCAGAAACAGACATAAATAATTAATTTGACTGGCCTATTGGTGTAGTGGTTATTAACCTTGACTGCTAAACCAGAAAGTCATAGATTTCCACCCAGGACAAATGTTTGTGAGATGAGCATGATTATTTGTTCTGTGTCTGGGCGAATTTTATCTATAATATGTATTTATTTAGAAACTAGCTGTTGCCCGCAGCTTCGCCTGCGTTAACTAAGATTTACAACGGGATCTTAGCGGGATGATATATCTTTACCGAAAAATGGGCTATCGAACACTGAAATGTTTTATTAAAATCCGACCGATAGTTCCTGAGATTAGTGCGTTCAAATAAACAAACTCTTTAGCTTCATATCTTAAGGATTAAAAGCATGAGTAAAAATGAAATCCATAAAAATCAAAATTTCTGAATAAAATATGATTGTTGTGCCTCACTCGACATAGATAGGTATAGTGTGTCGTGGACTTTTTTGTAGATATTTATAAGATCTACAATTAATTAGAACATTTTATGGTTCTATCTTTTATAGTTTAGGCAGCGTACGCAAAATAAATAACTTTTCTGGTTGATTTTTTACACCTCGTGTCCGAAAACCCCAAATTTCTTACGGAACCCTATTTTTTATCAGAACAAAATTTAGCCTATGTTACTCGTGGATAATGTAGGTTTCGAATGGTGAAAGAACTTTTGAAATCGGTCCAGTACTTTATGAGCCTATTCATTACAACCAAACAAACAAAATTTTGCTCTTTATAATATTAGTGTAGATATATAGTATAGATAGATTTAACCATAACTTCAAAACCGATCGTCCAATTTTAATCATTCAAAGTCGAAATATTATCTACATAAACTGTACTTAGTGATGAAGTAATTTATTTCGATAAGGATCCAAAGCATGAGTAAAATAAACGCGTTTAAATGTAGCCCAAAAAAAATTCAAAATATCTAAATAAAAAAATGGTTACTGTGCCTCACTCGACATAGATAGGTATAACGTGTCGCGGACTTTTTTGTAGATAATTATAAGATCTACAATAAATTAGAACATTTTATGGTTCTATCTTTTATAGTTTAGGCAGCGTACGCAAAATAAGTAACTTTTCTGGTTGATTTTTTATACCTTGTGTCCGAAAAACCCAAATATCTTACGGAATTTTTTTCAGAATAAAATGTAGCCTATGTTACTCGTGGATAATGTAGCTTTCGAATGGTGAAAGAATTTTTGAAATCGGTCCAGTACTTTTTGAGCCTATTCGTTACAACCAAACAAACAAACAAACAAAGTTTTCCTCTTTATAATATTAGTGTAGATGTAGATGTAGATGTAGATATATAAGTAGTGTATCAGTTGTCTGGTTACCATTAGAACAGGCTTTGCCTAGTTTGGGTTCAGATGGCCGTGTGTGAGTTTTCCCAACATATTATTATTAACAGTATCTACTATTATAAATAAATTATTATTACTATTATTTCGTCATAAATGCTATGATAATATATTTTTTGGAAATAAAGACATTTGTATTTGTATATATTTGTATCAACTGTTTGGGTCGAATAGTATGTAATATGTAAATTTATAGACAGTATTTAGCTGAATTAATTTTTTATCAGCGTATATATATAAATCATACACACGCATATAGTGCTAGGCCCACCGCTCGGTACCACCACTGCTATACCATAGATTGTATCAACAACCACAACAGAGACTTCCAAATAACCTTTTGATACGATCTCAGAGGATCCATTCAACCTTATTGGTCCAACGACCATCCGTTCTGCTAAGTGTGTGATCAGCCCACTACCACTTCAACGGGCTTATTCTTTGCGTGTGATCGACCACTTTGGTAACATTTTGGTAACATCGCCCACGGGGTTAAAACGTGGCCTCTAATTTACTCAACTCGCTAAATATCTAACTCGTATTCAAATAGATTATTATAAAGATAAAAAGTAATGGTGCCAAGTATCTTTGGTCGTTTCAGTTATTATTGACCGTGTACTATGAAAGCAAGTGTCCAGACAGCAGGGCGTTTATACTGCAGCAGCTCCAGCCCGCGATACAGCTACTCCACAATTATGTCAAACTGAAATTAGTGCCGTTTGGGAAGTCAAAGGTAAAATATCTATTTATTGTGTAAATGTTATGATATAATATAACATATATATATATATAGATACATTGTTTGTCACTGTAGTGTAATGTTTTATAAGCAATAAATTAAAAAAAAAAAAAAATATCTTACTGGATGCTTTATGCAGAGTTCCCGGGTTCGATTCCCGCGAAGTGGTGATGATATGTTTATGGAAATAGATGTAAATCGGATCATAGATGCTTACATTATTTGATATATATTTATTAATATACGTTTCCTAAATTACATCCGTTAATTATACCCATAACTTATTATTATAAAATTACCACGGAGCTAGGTTAACGTGGTGCTTTTGTAAAAATAATAATTATATGAATAATATCCCAAACATAAGCCGAATTATTTATGCTAGTTAGATAGGCAAACAAGCTTTTTTTTTTTTTTTTTTTTTTTTTTTCGGTTGGATCTATGCTAATGGTCCTAGTGACCGTTATGCGTCATCGGAAATGGGGTGATCCGGTTGGATCATCCTATGACGTTAAAAATTTGGGGGGTTGCCCCCCGCCATGTTCATGGCGTCGGGTTTGTACCTAACTTGGTCAGCTACGGTCGACTGGTTTGGAACGGGTGACGTTAGAAACCTATCGTGAGGGCCGGCCCTCCCCTCCCCCGGTAGCGGGGGAGGCGGGTCAAGCGCGGGACCCGAGCAAGCTGCCGATAGCAGAGTGCTATCGGTGATTACGCGGTCTATATTGGTGTCGACTCGTAGCTGATCTGAGCCTATGCTGTCGCGGTTGATCCGGATCAACTGGTCAACGGAGTGTAGGGTTCGACGTCGCATACGACCCCGGGGCCCATGCGGTGTGAATGTGTGCCTAACACCGGCTGTGTTATGTCTGAGTGTGTGTTGTAGCTTACGTCGCGCTTCAGCGTCGCGCTTTAACAGTTCTGTGATTTTATCAACAGGATCGGTTATGACATTCTTAGGTAACCTAGACTTATTAGGTGCTAAGCTATCGGGGGTGTAGGCAAACAAGCGGCCAGATGTTAGTTGGTTAGCGTCGCCCAGGAGCATAAATTAAAGAGGGGACAAAAGAGCAGGGGGCACCGTCGGTTCCCTGAGGGACTGACTAGCCGCCGAGGTGCCCTGTTGCTTGTAGATCCGGAGCACCTCACCAAAGGCGGCAGTGGTGGCACTCGCCGGGTTTCAATGGGTAGAGCTACGTCCACTTACCATCTTTCGGGCGCCACGAGTCCCACATACCTGCCTGGGGAGACCCATTCCCCGCGGGTTGCGTCAGTGCATTTCCCGGCGTAAAAGAAAATAAAAAAGGAGCATAAATTAACTAGGCCTACCATGGTTCAGGCCTTGTCGTGGCGGTTGGGCTTGGGCTCAGTAACCTAGGGTGAGCCAGCACCTTAGGCGAAGCGAATTGAGCCGACGGGCCTCTTTGTACCCCTCTTATAAGCAGGATGCCTAAGTGCATTTCCCGGCGTTAGAAAAAAAAGGTAAACTAGTTCCTCTGCAACTAAACCTTGCCTGGTTTAGTTACTTAGGCATCCTGCTGGGGAGTGGGTCACCCTGGGCAGGTATATGGGACACGCTGCGGTCGAAAGATGGTAATGGACGCAGCTCTACCCACTAAAATCATTCATGCGTTACCTGTCCTTTGATTTAAGGTTTCACGTCTCTTCAGACTAGAGGCATTAGCTATACATGTCTTTCTCTGAAGAAACCTTCCCTTCACAACACATTAAGGTTGTTTAATGGGCAACATACAAGATTGTAGTACCTACCTGTGGAGACCAGAGCGTCGCACGACACATTTCTTCCCCGGTAGCATAGTATTTTAAAAGCTCTTTCTTCGCCTCATCAAATGATCATAATTATTTATCGTTACAGAGTATAAACTACGGCGACGACGGTTTCGTTTGTCAGCACGGGCCGGCTGAATGCCTGGGTAACATCATCCAAGACTGCTCTCTACATCTGATGAAGGACGCGAGCGATCTCAACAAGGTGTCATATGTGGCTTGCGAAATGGAGACGGAAGCTGCGTCACAGGGAAGACTGAATGTAGGCAGTTCTACTAAAATATAGCAGTGTTTAGAGATGATTTTTAAAAGACTTATATGTTCCACTGCTGGGCACGGGTCTCCTCCTCAAAATCAGGTGAGGAGGGTAATGGGCCGTAGTTCACCGATATGCTGGCCCAAAGCGAGTTGGTGAACTTCACATATAATCAAAGATTTTCAATCTCAGGCATGCAGGTTTCCTCACGATGCTTTCCTTCACCGGTGAGCAAACGATGGTCTCGTGTTTGGGGTGCACTTAGAAATTTAGAAAAACTCATTACAAGACATACGACATAAGGGATTAATTGTTAGTTTGTTAAATTCAAAGATAAAATGCGAAAATCATTAAAAATTTGCACACCATAAATATGGTAAATTGTGAAGTGTGATCATTTTATATGTAACATCTCTGTAACCACAATTTGAGCAAATAAATGAATTATTATTATTATGACATGTTCTAAGTATTCGCGATATACCTCTTAAAACTGACCACCGCATCGGTTGCATGAAGTTGGTAGGTTGTGTAGGATATCGTATATGTTTTTAAAATACTATAAGATGAAAAAGAAGCCACAGAAACCTGACAACAAGGATTCGCAGACAGATTTCTAAAAATACGAGTGGGTAATATTTGCACGTCTTGAAGAGGTCACGTGCTTAAATCCTTTCTAGTTCTAAAAGTTCACATAATTTTCATTTCTAGTAGTCTGTTCGTGTTTACTACTACTAAAGTAGTAATCTAATCTTTCCAGTGTGTCGAGCGAGCTGGACTGCCCGTAGACGTGGTTGAGGACTGCGCGATGACAGGCCCAGGTGTGGTGCTGCAGCTCGAGTCTGAGTACCTCACCAGCTTGATCAGCCCTAAATTCATCCCCACGGTCACCATCAATGGAGTGAGTTTCCAGAACTTTCTTCATACTGCTTTATGTTTACGGGAATTAATTAAAAGAATGTCATATCACTCACTATATTATTAAAAGTACTTTTACACACATTAAATTACTGTTAAAACATTCGTAAAAGTATAAAGTACTTTTACGAATGTTTCAACAATAATTTGAAATCACATTGTTATTTGACAGGGTGAGAGACAGAGACACATTTAAGAGTAGTGTGTGGGATTAGGGTGCCCCATGTATTTTTTTTCTTTCGATACTGGTGGCCTTAAGGCCTTTACGGTTCATCGGGAGAGCAGATGAGCAGATGGCTCACAGGGTGTCCCATCGTGTCAGGTGTTGTTTTACTAACTGTAAAATTCCGATAGCGCGATTTAGGATTATAGTTAGTTAGCTGATCGGTCCGCTACAAGCGAATTTCAGAAATGCAAATGATTTGGGTAGAAGAGTATTTTTTTTTTCTTTTTATTATTCCGCGTATGAGTGGATAATGGACTACCAGTCTGTATTCCTTTAAATGAGCTAGCGTACGTTACGAAAAGAAAGGCAAATGTGGAAGCCATTGACAACCCCTGAGTGAGTGACCAGCCCACTGCCACTTTAACGTGCTTATTTCTTTGCATGTTATTGGTAACATTAGTTCTCTGGCGGATTTCTTTATTTTGAGGTCCGAATTTCGAACATCCAGCATAGCACGCTCCATTGTTCAAAGTACTTTACTAAACAGCAAACTTATTGGTCGATGGGCTCATAAGGATCATCAGTGGAGGCCGTGTTAATGTAGACGAAGTGTTGGTCGGCCATTAACCAGTTGGGGAGACGATTTTCGAGTAGCGTTGCCGTTGGATGCACAAGGGATCGGTCGTCTTGGCGTTCATTGAATGAATCGATCAAGGGGAGAACGCCTATGTTTAGCACTGGGCGGATAAAGGCTGACGAAGATAATGACTAACAACTCCGGTCAGGCACTAGTTGTTGCTTTTCTAGGCTTGGCTACATAGGTCTTGTCTCGGCTGAAATCGTTTGACGTCATAGATTGCACATGCCATCTTTGCACTTTATATAAAATAAAATAAATAATTAATGGCATATGCCATTAATTATTTACTATGACGTCAATCATCAAACAGATTCCAATCAATAAAGCCATATCGATCGACATTAAGTAATTATAATCATTGAATAATGTCCGACATGAACATCATTAGGTGAGATGATAAAATAATGATGTAAATACTTAGTTTTGAATTGTTCTTATGTAGTAAAATGAACAATTTTGAAACATATTATGTTCTCGGTAATATATTCAAAATTAAAGTTTTTATATTTGTATTACTTATTATACAAATATATTCCATTATTTGGGTCCATTCTCACGTTTTTGTTGTGAATCTGGTTATTGACATGTAACAAACATATTTTAATAACACATAGTCTTTCAGACTGCTGGTTTTTACTAGTGCTGCATATGGCAACAAACATTTACTATATTCGTAAGCAAATAGGCAGACAAATCACGGGATAGTTATGTTTGCCCACGTGGATGAACACAAACTATTTAACCTGAAATTTCTGGTCTGGAGATCCTGGGACGAGGGATGGTTATAATGACGATGATGATATAAAGTTTCCCATACTCTAAGGTTACTTGGTAGAAATTTTATGAGATAGAGTTGCCTTTTTGCCGCACTTAACGTTTTCATTTCATTGTTTTATATTTGTAATTTTGAGCCATTTATGTTTCTCTTCAAATGAGTCGGTTAAAGTTAAGTCCAGAAAGTAAAAAAAAATCACTGTTCCCAGTTTTTTACGATTGCATATTAACTAATGACTGATTTTTTTTAAATTAATTTCAGGAGTTTGACCAGAAAGTCCAGGACAATGCACAGACAGATCTCGCCGGTACGCTGTGTTCTATTATACCACAGGCTTCACCGTGCGCTCGACACTACAACAAGATGGCGATGGACCATCTCATGTACCCTGGACCGTATTATACCTATGCGTAATGACATTAATAATTTATTTTACACATAAAGTATACATTTAGGGCCTGTTTCACAATCTCCAGATAAGTACCGAATAGGCTATCGGCAACATATTTGACAGATACGCTTTCTCACTCCCTGTACTCCATACTCTATCTGTCAAATATGTTGCCGATAGCCTATTCGGCACTTATCTGGAGATTGTGAAAAAGGCCCTTAATATAATATATTTTTCATTCAATATATTTTATCATTCATCATTCAGTAAGGTATATGGCAAAGGATTTTATCAGGGTATACAAGTGCATATTGTTTATTCTGTCATTGATACTTTCACAAAAACTAATAAAAAATAATAAGAAGCTACGCAGTAATAAATACATTAATAAGATGACCTTGACAATAAAAAAAATGTTTTGAAATTAAATTCTTTTGCCTTAAATTAATTTTTATTTTTTGTTACCATTTTATCAGCCTACATAATATGTATACGTATGATGGTAAACGTATAATGGTAAGTACTAAGTATGTCGTTTATCTTGGCATTCTGAATTTTTGCATTGCACTGAGCTTATTTAATGAAACATCAACCTCTTATTTCTTCTTTTTAGCCAATTAAATATAAGTAAAAAATTTAATATGGTCTAAAATTAAGCTAAAATCAAAATATGTGGTCTTATATTCTTTTACTGTACTTAAAACATTTTATTACTTTTTGGTAAATGACAGCACACACTAAGTTTAATTCATCTTTTCGTATGCTATATTGACAGTCCCACTCTGTGGACGACTAGTCCACTACGTGGGCGAGTTGTCCACTATCCAGCGGTGGTAGTGGGCAATGTTGGTGTACACGCTAGGAACTCCCTCGGTGCCGCAGTTCTCCGATCCAAACGACACTATACCAATCTGTAACAGTGAAAACTGTAAATGTCATGTAAAAAGACCACAAGTCTACACACACACATACCACTTCGGGACACTTCAAAATCGAACCCAAACTTCTCATTTGGAAGCCGAGTATCCTATCCTATAGCTACTAGCCCATCCACTAGACCAGGTATCATTTCATACCAGATTTGAATGAAGCTCCTGAATTATGTCTTGACCGATCTAATAAATATTTAAACCCAATAAATAATTAAAACTTCTAAGTGTACAGTTTGATTTTTTGAAGAACGGACATATTCATGTAGCGTTTAGAGCTATCGATCCTCGTTCCAAAAATATATCACAAGTGGGGTCTTATTTTTTTCATAATTATCCTTTACACTTGAATTAAAGTAAACATCGTATTCATTTATACCAACCACTAACGTCTGTATAAATTTAGCGGTCCAACATTTGTTTATATTTTGTTATTTATGTTTTTTTTTGTTTTTGGTGGATATGAATTTTCATCGTTTGGTGAAATCAAGTTCTATCACGTCCCTGATTATGTCCGTCCTTCAAAAAATCAGCCTGTATAAAATCATTCTCACCTGAACATAATGTCCGCCCCTATTCAGTAACAAAGGGGCGCCACCAAACCCGGAGCACGCGTCTTTACCTTCCTCACCACCAGCGCAGATCTGGCCCTCGTGGATGGGCACAGACTCCCCAAACACTTGCTCACACGTTTCTAAAGGCTTCAGGGGAACATCCAATTGTTGTTGACGCCCAATCTGAAATAGGTGTTTTTCTAGTTCACAGTCACAAGCACCACAACATTACTCAGTAAAGTTATTGACAGCTGCTGTAAATCTTTTGGCTCCCAACTCTCGACAATCTTTCGGCTCCATCACCACATGACTTGACCAAACCTTTATTAAACTGTAACGATTTAAAATACTTATTAAAAAATTTGGAAGCACACTAGCCACCCCTACGACTTTCAAAAGATTCCCTGAATTTCTTAGTGATGCCCATCATCAGATCAGGGTTTCCTTATAATGAGACAACTATTAAAATGTCTCCTTTCCAATAAAAAAAGAATAACGAATCACACAATATAAAGCAGAGGAAATGCCGTGTCTTTAACAAATGTTCAAAGAGCTTTTCGTTAATAAAAAAGACCAAATACTTAAAACTACAAAAACATTGAAATACAGTTCAGCAATGGATAAATACTTTGTTTTATCACATTTGAATTACAACCTTGTTTAATACAGATTAACATTGATGATTGAAATGCATGTATTATTACATAAACAATACAGACCAAGTTATTTTGGCCGGACAGTTTCCCCCATCCGACCAGCGAGGCGTGCTCGTTTATAATGACTTCCGGCTTATCGTTCAGGCAGATCGGCGCCGCTGTCACTGAAATGAAATCATGGCAATTAATGTAATCAGTCATCAGATTGCTGGCAATGATGCCCTTGAGCATTGTCCTTATGTGAACTTGGACACAGGATTTTCAAAGGACATTAAAATGCAAGCTAAAATAGATCTAAATAAAAACTTAAAATCTTTTATCGTGTTGTATAACTAATTTATTTTTAGTGTTTAATTCCACAGATATATAAATAAAGATAGATGGAGCATGCCGAACACCCGAGTGACGCCTCCAAAGCGAATACAAATTCAAAAGCGCTCTTAAGTGCTTGACATAGCGTTGTACTCTAAACGTCTATTAGATTGTATCGCTTGGCGATTTGTATTCACTTTGGTGGCGTCAATCGAAATGTTCTGCATGGTCCATCTTCTTTCTTTGGTCCATTGTCTTTATTTATAATTCTGTGGTTAAGTTCAAATAAGTTTATAGCGATTCTCTGACATTAGTCAATCTTCAGTGAGCCCTGAATTTGATTAAATGTAAGGTCTATATTAAAAACCTATAGACTCTATATTAGTAGGTAAATACCTAGAATCATTGATTTCATACAAAGCATACGCTAGGCAGCAAAGCTGATCAATCTGTTTACCAGAAATCATTCGACTACCCATAAAAATGAGGCAAGCGCAAAAATGTGTGGAAATAGTAAAGTAGTGGAAGTAATAAAATAAAATAAAACCCTTGATAATGGCAGCAGGACATGGAAGAATAAGAAGAAGAAAATATCATACAATACCTGAATACTTGATCTCCTCTTGTAAAATGATCATAGCTATATCGTGCCGGAATATTTTCTGCTCGTAGCCGGGGTGGACCGAAACACTCTCAACTTTGATGGCCTGGGTGGGCGGTGCGCAGAAAAATTCGTTGCAGTCCGGACTGCGTCCTATATCCCACTCGCCAACTACCACTGTGGATCTGGTATAGAAGATTACTTTTAACAGATTTTATTGCGATTTGGGAAGCTTTTATATTCCCGACGATTCAGATATTTTATGGCAACCAAGGTCGCGTAATCACTCTTTTCGAAAGGCCTATACTTTTCAGTCTGATTGTTTTTAAGCTCAATCGGCTGCTGCTTCAACAGATAGAATGTTTGGAATAGAAAGATTTGGAATCTTAATCTCTGTCATTTTCAATGGAATTTTAAGCCTAAAATAAAAAATAGAACCATTTGTTAGAAATAGTGCTGAAAAGTTTAAATTATAAAGGAAATTTCAGTAGATTTATTCCTTACAAGTACGAGCAAAACATAACAAAACCCATGCGATCACCTAAAGAGTGAGCCATCACAGAGCTTAACCTAACAGTCGACTTTGCCAAAGTTAGCGGTGACTTTTTTTAATTTATTTGTCCTAAGAAGAGTAATATGGGCGTAAAGTGACAGCTATGCTGTTACGTTTCGTGTAGTTTGTGAGTTTCAGAGAAAATAAGGGTCAACGCATATGCACTCATAACCTTTGTTGGTGTCTATGGGCGTCGGTAGGCACCAGGCTTCGACTGCCCCATTTCTCGGTTGACATAAAAAATTGTTTGTCTGTAAAGTCGGTTTACAGACGGTATTTTGACGTGACTACGTCAAACATTACATGCAGCACGAACCGAGCTGAGCCGATCACTCGAGCCATCATGCCTCTCTCTCGTTCGCGTCGCTTTCGCTTTCGGAACGCTACATGACGTCATCTTTTTCTTACATGCTGTCCGTAATATTGAGTTATTAGACGTTGTATACCTACACATACTTTATGTATAAAACATCAATTACGTCGTAATATAATCGACTCACAATTTATATCCTTCAGGCTTGGCTAGCGCGCAGTGAGCAGCGGTCAACACCACCTTCTTGGATATGATGGACCCGCTGCACGCGAACCTAACGTTGCCACTCTCTTTGTCTGCGAAATATACGAATCATGCTTACACAGATACTATGGGCATATTTAATAAAATATAATACAGACTACAATCAGGCTGATTGTAGACGCTGAACGTCGCTCAACACGCTAGTTAGGTCGGTGGCAATATATATCAGACATACAGAAAGCTGAGCGACGATGGTCCAGCGATGGACTCGGCCTCTTATGCGAGAGGTTCCGGGTTCGATCCTGGGTTTTTCTAAATTTCTAATTACACTCCAAACACGATAACATCGCTCGCTCACCGGTGAAGGAAAACATCGTGAGAAAACCTGCATGTCTGATGAGATTGAAAGTCTTTGAAGGTATGAGAAGTTCACCAACCCACATTGGAGCAGAGCATCAACATGACAAGTGAGCAAGACCTTAGTTACTTAGGCTAGTACCAGGTAAAATGGTTTATGTTCACAGACGTCCACCTCTTACCATCAGGTGGTTTGTCTAACAGTTTGTTACTAACTAACATAAAAATGACTCAGGACTGTTAAAAGTTGTTGTCAAGGATTTTTTCTTATCACGAGTACAATTAATTTTATAATTAACTTGGCGTTGTAAGTTTCAAATGTTTTCGATTGTATTGCCAGTTACCACCCTCACTTACTGGTGAAGCCTATCCTGGCGACCCAGGGATGTGCTCCTATCCCGCTGTAGTCCGTCCCCTGGACCATGCTCTTGCCGCACTCCGGCGCGCCTGCTGCATACACCCGGCCGCACTCGCACAGCGGGCAGCACACGTAATCCTCGTTGTTGACGCTACCACACGTTAGCTCGTTCAGGCGGTGGAAGTATCTAGAAGCATATTCATTAGTTCTAATATATTCTTCTTTACTCGACCACGACAAAGCAGTAAGATAGGTTTGACAAGATATGCATGTTTGTATGACGACTGATGACTGATTGACGACCTCTCTGGCTCAACGGTTAGTGCGTTGGCCCTCAATCCGGGAAGTGGCGGGTTCGAATCCGGCCAGGGAACCAAAACTTCTGTGTTCCTGGGTCATCGATGTGTATTATACATAAAAAAGGCCTTACCTACTTAAATAAATGTATTAATATAAAAAGTATTAAATAAATCCGTTGTCTGTTATCCGTAACACAAGTTCTTTGGAAACTTACCACGGGACCAGATTGACGTGGTGTAAAAGCGTCTATATAGTCCATTTTTTTAGAAGTGACCAAACTAGTAAACAAACCCTGTTGATGCGTAATTTACGATTTTTCGGCTTTTATCACTCACTTTTACAACAAATTAGCTTACGGACATTTGTAACACTCCATTAACTACTTATTTCACTAAAAACAACTATCAATCTAGCATTAAAACACTTAAAATCTTATAAAATACGAATATCGCGTGCACAGATATTTAATAAATTTGAATGTGACATTTCATCTTACTTTTTTTAGAAGAGAAATAGGGATGGGGTCATTTCATTTTAAGAGGTTATCGTGTATAAGTGAATGAACAAAATGAACAATAAAACAGGCCGTGTTCTGTAGTACAGATATTTTAAAATTCCATTAATTACAATTTATTGATAGTTTTTAAGACAATGTTACTATAATGCAATTTGTTACTAAGTCGTTCAATTTTTTTTAAATGTTGCGAGCAAAAAATGCTTACAAAATATAACAAAATAAGGTCAATCTTTTACATAAAATTGTTTAGTTTTTATATTTTTATAATATGAATATTTTTGAATATCTCAGCTTAAACATTTAACAATGTCCCAGATAATATAAAAATATAGCACTGGCATGAAAGCTCACGATAGTTCACAGGAATTTTTTTTATAACTTTAGGATGAGAATAAGGATGCGAAAAACAATGTTAGCAGACATTAATTGGTTTCGATGTTGGAGACAGAGCGCCGCTGGCGCAAGGTTTTTTAACCATAGTAAATACGAATAATATAATAAATAGGGTTGACTTTTTTTTCTAGGCCAGGCCGCCTTATTGTATTCAAATATCAATAGTGAACACATAATGACATTTTACATATAAGCATCCTAGCGTCTCTTTTGTTTCCTTATCTTACAGAAATTGTGAAAGGCTTAAATTGCACGTGTTCCTAAAAAACATTATTCTTTCTTTTGTCTATTGTTAATCATTATATTTTTATAGGTGATTGGGTATTTGAGAATGAGCAAAATGAACAATTAAATAGACCGTGTTCTTTACACATATTTTAAAATTTCATAAATGCAATTTATTAATAGATAGAAGGTAAAAGATGAATAATTACGCACATCGGCAGCGCAGATGGATTTTTAGAATGAGCAGAGTGGATTTTTGAGGCCAAAAAACAGGATGGGGATTACCACAGTGAAATGGATGCTCATTATTTTGAGAAGTGGTTTAATACTGTTTTAAATAAAGTGGAGCCTGGGTCAGTAATATTTTTAGACAATGCACCGTACCACTCAAGACATTCTGTCAAAGTGCCTAACATGAGTTGGCGGAAAGCAAACATACAAGCGTGGTTGCTAGAAAATAATATAAGTTACCATGAAACTGAAATAAAAGCTGACAAAAAAATATTGACGAAATGGCAGCCCAAAATAATAAAATTGTCTTACGTCTTCCGCCCTACTATTGCGAATTAAACCCCATAAAATTAATATAAAGTTTAACTCAAATAAGTGCGGTGTCATGGAGGAACAGTATTGAACATGTAATAAAAGAAGAGGATAAAATGATGCAGCTTGACGGAATTATAGATGCTGCATCAGACGCCCCAGGCTTCAATATCCACGTCTCTGGAGACTCTTCCGATTCATCAGAAAGTATGAACAGCATTTAATAAAAATTAAAATAAATAAGTTTCTTATTGGCGTTTTACGTATTCTAGTATTTTCCTTTAATATTTTCATAAATAAATCAGTTATAATAGTTTATTTATCTATTCCAGTCGAAGAGCAACTTATTTCTATTATTATTATATAATTTTGTACTTCTACTAATTCTTAAAAAATATTATGAGTTAATAATAATATATTATAAGTTTTTGAAATAATTTTAGCAATATAGTGTCGTTGAAATATTAGAATATAAAATTAATTATACTTTTGTCTATGGCTTATTATTTTTATTCATTAATTTGCTCTTTGTGTCACTTCACTAAGCTACACTATTACTCTATTTGTCTATGGCCGGAAGTACGCCATATTTGTTTACACTTTTGGTCACTTCTATAAAAATGGACTATAGATATTATTATCATTATTGTATTTGCTTATGTTTCTTATCAACATATTACCCAATTTCTTAGATTTTGCGAATGAGATGTCAATTCTAAAATTAACAACGTAATATTTAATATGTATTTTTTTATGAATGTCTCGTGAACAAGACAAGAGCTACGCGAAATAAAAATAAAAAAACGTGGTAAATAAACCGTTGTTACATAACATAAGTATTTATTTATTTTATTCTTGTGTATTTATGATTCTAAAATGTGTATACATAATATTTGACTCAGCAAACGGATCACTAATAAATAATGGACACTATTATTGTACCCAAAATAAGAAGTAGAGCTCCAAATGATGGGTTCCTTTGACAGACCATGTGATAAGATTCTTAATACAATTAATCATAAATTAATTATAGTGCATTAGTATAACCTTATGAGAATAATGGTACTATTCTTTGATGACTTACTTGTCTGAAGAGAAACATGCGAAGTCCATCAAGTCGTCAAGTAGGGGGCAGGAAGAAATTGGAACACACGTTGTGTTGACTGGACAATTATTGTTCTAGAAAAAGACAAAACACACTATAGAGAGAAAGAGAGAGGTAACAATATTATCGTCTTCATGTTTTCGTGCCTCTCTTATGTTAGTTTGGCAGACTTGCTACCTGATAGAAGTAGTCGACGTCGTCCATGAATATAAAATAGTGTACCTGGCAACTCATTCACGTGTTGCCTATCTTGAGACAAGATATTAAGTGTCTGTGCCAGTAATTATACTTTTTTTTTCTTTAACGGCGGGAAATGCACCAAGGCATCCCGCTGGGGAGTGGGGTCTCCCCAGGCGGGTATGTGGGACTCGCTGCGCCCAAAAGATGGTAAGTGGACGCAGCTCTACCCACTAAAACCCGGCTAGTTCCACCAATGCCGCCTTTAGTGAGGTCCCGGATCTGCTAGCAATAGGGAACCTGCCACCTAAACGGCTAGTTAGCCCCTCGGGGAACCGACGCCACCTCCACAGAGCTCTCTCCGAGCTCTCTCTCCTCTCCCCGACAACACCTCCCGCTGTTCATTGTTCTGTAATAACAATCCCTCCCAACGTCGGAACAGTACAATGAGGTGAGGTTCCCGTCCTCACCCCTTGCTCTTTTACCCCCACTTATAATCTTATAAGAGGGGTACAAAGAGCCCCCTCGGCTCAATTCGCTTTGCCCAAGGTGTTAGGCTCACCCTGGGCTACTAAGTCCCACTGCCACGACAAGCCCTAAACCATGGTGGGGTGCCAGCCGTTTTTTTTTTTCATTTTAACAATAATCGGGATAGACACAAAAATACCATGTGCACAGAAACGTATTTGCCTCGACTGGGGGATACAGTAGAAATTAGTAAAAAGTAGTACTTAAAAATATGCTTGATAGACAATAATGAACTTACTTGCAACCCATTTCCCGCTCGTGAATTTATATTAGTACTGATGGTAATACCTGAAAAGGAATTAACGTGAATTAGATAACAACTACTCTCAGACGATTAACATCTTAGACATTTTTATAACTATCGGACCTAAATATTATAACAATTATAATATAATAAATTTTGTTTGTAATATTATGTGTTTTAAATAGCTGTAATTGTTGAAAGAAACTATGTTGTTGTTGTTGTTGTTGTATAATGTGCATTAGAAAATTAAAGTTAATTATAGTTAACGAAGCGTTACTTTGCGAATATCCATTTAACAAAATAAATCCTTTTTTGTATGTTTCCTATATTGCCTCCAAAAAATGTGTACAACGTTTCATGATGATCAGTTATGTAGTTTTAGCGTGAAAGCGTAACAAACATCCCTACTTTCATATTTATAATATTGGTATAAACAAGCAGCGGCCCGCGGTTTCATCCGCGTACTTCATAATCCCGTAAGATTACGGGAATGAATTATAGCCTATGTACTATTCTGATGTGTAAGCTATATTATATTGTCGGAGAGCTATAAGGGAGATCTGTGACCGAGCTCAATGGCCGAGCTAGACTACGCCGAAGCCCACTTGCTATTTTATCAGATGTTGTATATAATATAACAGAGAATTAACTAGATTATAAATTAATTATCAATAATCCTCGCAAGTCCGCGCTTCGTTAACTTAACGATTACTAATCGTAGAGTCTTTAGTCTACATCCTCAGATTCCTCGGTGTCGGGGCGAATCGTGCGTAAATTGTATGAAAGTAGTATTTTACTGTGGTGTGTGGAGGCGCATGGAACTGCACACTCATACAACGTACACTCATTCATTTGTTGTAAAGTATGGAATAAATGTATAGACTCCGTGGTTCGAAGGATGAATGATTTAATATCTCATAAAAAATTATAACATGCAAGATTGAGTTTGTATGTTTGTTACGCTTATCAAAGAGTATGTAAAACTAACGTTAAGAGACGGGACTGCCATACAAAAAAAACGATGTATGAACGTGCACTCTAAACCAATACCAACCTAACAGACAGAACCATGGCGCCTGGCGGTACATACTGCCAACATAATGTCATAACTAGTTAGTACTGGGCTAGGACTAGTGAAAATTTATCGATATCGACTTTTTAAAGACTCGTTATAGTGCGAATTTTATTTTAAAAACATAAACAAATGAAGGGTAAATGATACACAGATTGTTTTAATAAATCTATAATTAACGAATTAACGGAAAAGAAACTTCAAATTCTCACAAAATCATTTATTTTCAAACACTATAATTTTTATTTAAAAAAAATTCTTAGAAATATTACTTCGCTTTTCTTTAGCAATATGTTTGTTTCTTAAATTTACGTATAAGTTTATAACAATTTTTACAAGTAAATATGCATTTTTGTCAATCAGGGTCCAGGTATTCTTTAAATTAACATCTTTTGGGAATCTGAAATAAGATATCGCTTTGACCCATTGTTTACACCTTAAAAGTGAATGATAAGTTGAATCTTAAAATTTAACTAAATGACTCAAACAGCATGTAATGCTTACGTTATAATATATTATAATAGAATAATTAGTCTGAGTTTATACATCGATGTCGATAAATTCTGATTGATGGGTAAGCACTACAAGAAGTTTTTATAACAAGTTTATTTTATATATTTAAGTTGTTAAAATATATTAAACCTCTATATTTTCTACTAGAATTGACTTCCTTTATGGATTAAATAAGTAATTTAGCTTGCCGATCTTTATCTAATGGATATTTTACCATAAAAATACGTTTGTTACCAACCCGGCATGTTTTTATACCACAAATCTCGCAAGCTACTTTTCTCATATTGTTTTACAGAAACACTATTTGAATCTCTGAGAATCACTCACAAAATGACTATAACTAATTAATATTACACTTTTATGTAATAAACACGTGAAAATGTAACTTTAAAAAACACAATATCTTTTATCTGCAATAACCGTCCATCTCATATCACTTTTTGACTTTTTCAATTTTTCTGTCAAAAATCAAAATGGCGGTCGATATAATCCATCTATATGTAGAAGAGCCATCGGTAAATGTAGGTCCAAAGTTAATAATGTTCTTCTTAATTTTATCGTATTATAGCAGCCATTAAAAAGGACGTCCGTTTCATACATCGTTTATTTTGTATAGGAGTTTCGCCAGCCTGACGCTTATGATATGAGAATTTATTACCCATTTGACATAGGTCTACGTTCAAAATCCGTATTTGATTTCCGAATTCGTTTTCCGCGTTCGGAGATCCGAATGCATCAAATCGATGTGAAAACACATTGACTGACCTTTTCTGAATATGGAATGCATTTTTTTAACATTTTTTTTTTCATTAATTTTACAAAAGCGAAAGCAGAAAATGAATTCGAAAACCAAATACGGATTAGGAACGTATTTAGCCAGCCTTATTATATTGATATTTTTTTTACTTTCCGTATGTAATGGGCACCAGTAGGGCTATTCTGTAAGGTCGTTTTTGAATCTCGAAAGCGGAATTCGCAGTGATATGACGAATTTGACGAATTTGTATTCTTTAAAACTCGACTATCTATCTATATGAATAAAATTCGCTTTCGAAGTGACCGTAAAGTGATCTCTATCACTCAGGTGAAGCTCGATATCGAAATGGTTTTTACAGAATAGTCCCACAGCGCTTTGCATGTGTAATACAATTTTGTCATCTAAACGACCTTGGTAATAGGAATAATAGAAATTATCGTTTTATCTGGGTCAAATGTGTAGTCAATTACTAAAGTGCAACATAATAGAAGAACCATTATATAATTTTATATATGTATTATGTTGATAAATAAATTGAAAAGAAAATATTATTACAATTTTCATACGCATATTACCATAATTATTAGCAAAAGTTGAAAATATTTAAGAATATTAAGTGTTACAGAATTTTAAAAAACATACTGAAAAGTTTAACAAGGAAAAGCACAAGATGTACCTACGCGGTTATGCCAAACCAAAAGTATAAGTAGCAGACTTATGAATAAATGGTATTATTAGATTTAATTGAGACTAACTTAGCTCCAAATATGAGGGCCTTCAAACAAACTCTTTAACTTCATTAAACTTTCAGCTTTATTCAAGCCAAAATATTTAAGATGAGCTTTAAAGACAATTTGTCCATGAAAATAATACCGGAAATACATATATTTAATACATTTTATATTAATGCTTATATTTAAGATTTTTATTATATAATACACAAATTTAATACACATCCATGACCCAGGAACACAGAAATTCTTTTGTGTTCCCTGGCGAGATTCGAACCCGCTACCTCCGGCTTGTGCGCCAACGCGCTAACCACTGAGCCACAGAGGTCGTCATATAATTTTAATCAGAAACTTTCAACAAAAAGCATATTGAGAATGGTTCCAAGAATCTAAGAACGAAGATATTTTTTTACTTACTGCCAAACTGCGCGTCAACAAAAACAAACAAAGACACGTAAATCAGAATAAAAGTCATTGTCCTTTTCTTGTACTAACAAATATTATATATTTCTTGATTATCACTTTATTTACTTATGTTGAAAGATCTAGTAAAATACAATATTTCTGTATATTTTTCCATCATAGGTACAGTCAGAGCTGGGACCACTGTATTAATGTTACGCTACATAAGCTTCGTTTAGACCGACGTGATGCAGAAGTACACAACTATATCGAATAAAATCAAATTTAACTCTAATGCAAATTTCAACCTTTACACATCACATTTATATGCGAACCTACGCTGAAATACATGTTATATTACATTTGTATATAAATAATTTGATGCCCGATTACTCTTATACTTAAACTACATGGAACTTAACATTAAATCGAACATGGTTCATTGTTAAAGCCCAGGTTATTGTTGTTGACGTTCAAGGTGAATATTTTTTTATTGAATTTAATTTTTATTTATCAATGTTACAGTGTACTTTAAAATAGTGAAGTATCATCCCGTACATGTTCCACTGCTGGGTACGGATCTCCTCCTCGAAATCAGGCGAAGAAGAGACATTAACAGAACTTCCACTTTATTACACTATTTAACCGACAATACTCAGATTCTACTATGTCAACTTTATTATAAATCTATAAAAATTATAACTACTCATTATCTACATCTACACTAATATTATAAAGAGGAAAACTTTGTTTGTTTGTTTGTTTGGTTGTAATGAATAGGCTCAAAAACTACTGGGTCGATTTCAAAAATTCTTTCACCGTTTTAAAGCTACATTATCCACTAGTAACATAGGCTAAATTTTATTCTGGAAAAAAATAGGGTTTCGTAAGATATTTGGGCTTTTCGGACACAAGATGTAAAAAATCAACCAGAAAAGTTACTTATTTTGCGTACTAAGATCCCGTTATCAATCTTGGTTAACGCAGGCGAAGCTGCGGGTAACAGCTAGTTTTTAATAAGCGTCATACTAAAAATTAGTCGTATTTAGAATATAATGCAGGCATAGGTATATTTTATTGTCTTTACATTATTAATTTTGGAATCAAGTTTGTCTTCGAACGTGGATTTTGAAATGTTTTAAGAGCTTGCCTTTTGGCTCTTGCGATACACAATTCACTAGCCATCAAATGTGCTAAGGAAATACCAGCGAAATCGTTCTATTTCGTAGCACATAACTAGATTAGCAGATACATAATTACATTGGTGACAATTACTAGATATATTAGCAGTTGAAACCATGTCTAGCAGTTATGTCGAGCTATGAGTGAAATATCATGACAAAAATAAATAGTTGCGAACCCCTGCATCCACCTATTACAGCTACTTCAAATTAAAAGCATGTATAAGCTATCGACTGACATCACACAACAACAAAAAATAATTACTTATTGTTACTCATGATACTCAAATGTTTCAAAACTAATTTGAATTAAAGTTTAAAATTTAAATGGTTGTATATAATTAGCAATCTTTTATAAATTAGGTGTATTTTTAAAATGGTTCTGGGCTTAAACTGATGACGAAGTAGAAGTTACTTATTATTTTTTTGCATGTTGTGGGAGTTGGCCTCTTAATTTACGACTGGTCCGCAAGTTTGCCGTAGCTCAACGTGCTATGGAGCGTGTTATGCTGGGTGTTTCTTTCTCAGATAGGATTCGAAACGAAGACCTTCGCCAGAGAACTAAAGTTACCGATATCACGCGAAGAATAAGCACGTTGAAGTGGCAATGGGCACTCAGAAGAACGGATGGCCGATGGGCCATTAAGGTTCAAGAGTGGAGGCCGCGTTTAGGTAGACGAAGTGTTGGTCGGCCATTAACCAGATGGGAAGACGATCTCCGTACAGTGGCAGGTCCGCGTTGAATGCGAGTAGCGAGGGATCGGTCGTCTTGGCGTTCATTGAGGGAGGCCTATGTTCAGCAGTGGACGGATAAAGGCTGATGATGATGATGATGATGATGGTGTGGGAGTTGTTCGTATTTAAAATTAATTATTTTATAAAATAGCCGGGAAATGCACTGAGACATCCCGCTGTGGCCCCCCAGGCGGGTATGTGGGACTCGCTGCGCCAAGGATGGTAAGTGGACGCAGCTCTACCCACTAAAACCTGACGAGTGCCATCAATGCCGCCTTTAGTGAGGTGCTCCAAGTCTGTTAGCAACAGGGCACCTCAACGGCTAGTCAGTCCCTCAGGGAACCGACGCCACCTCCACAGAGGAGTAGTCCCACACCACAGAACAACCCTCCCAACGTCACAGCACAATGAGATGTTGTTAAGGTGGAGGTTCATATCCCCTCCCCTTGCCCCCTGCTCTTTTCAAGTACAAACCCGACGCTATGAAGCCGTGGAAGTCACACTCTAAGGCTGGCGGGGGGCAACCCCCCACTTACTATATCAAAGGCCAACTGGCTCACCTCGCTACCGATTAGGGCCATTAGGGCCATTAGCATAGCTCCAACCAGAAAAAACTATGTCTATAATCATCATCATCAGAGGAAGTATTAAACGATGTTAACTACCTACATAATGAGTTAATCACGAGCGTATCAATGACGACACAAAAGTGGGCACATCCCGTGAAAGGTTCGCATGGATTGAGATCCATACCGTGACGCTGATTAGTGGCTGTGACACGAAAATTACTTCCTAATCCGATAAGTCGGTGATATTGTTCATACTCTTTGTTAATGCTGTGCTGGAAATACTAGCCGTTACACGCGGGTTCCATATTCAAAAAAAAAAAGAAAATCACTTATCATTTGAATTTTTCAATTTTTTTATTTTATTTTTTTATAGCATAGGAGAGCAATCGAACAGCCACAGCCTTTTGTTGACTATCGATGCCCATTAACATCCACACTACCAGAGGTTATGCAGATGCGTTGCCTTCATTTTCTCTATCCCCCCAATTGGCCACCGCATCGGAAACAAACCGCTTGAAACGCGACATCATAACTGCCACTTATGCCGGTATTATGTGAGCGGGAGGTACCACGCCGATCGTGTCGGCCCAATTCGGCTGCACTACCTCTATACAATGATTGAAACTTTCTATGTATGAATGTTTGTTATTAATTCACTTGAAAACTATGACTGAATAAAACTAACTATGACTAACTGAATATATTTTGATTAAACTCTATAATAATGTAGCTAACTAAAATAAAACATGGGCTATAATTTATAAAGACATTGTGTGAATTATCTAACAACCAATCTTGCGCAGATAATCTCGCCGCACCAGCTATTTTGCCATCATATACAAAAGAATGCTTTTTTAAATCCATCAAAATCGATAAAACCGAAATATAGTAAATGAAACAGACATCACACATTGGTTCTAACATTATGTTTCCTTACGAATTAGGAAAAACGGCACCTAATAATAAACCAATCCTGCTGTTTTGTTTCAACAGAATGCAACCTCTTTTTCTCTCCTACCAGACAAAAAGAACGACTTGACGTTCTGTCACAAAAAAAGAGTCAGAAAAAATGTCTTAACTCCTAACACATTTCCATAATCTCCCATACAAACCCCCAAAACCATTAAACATACAAAAAACCAAAACCACCATGACACTACCAAGCAGCATTTCAGATCAAAATGTATTTTTTACTTACGGATGCTTTGTTGACGAAGTGAGACCGAGTGATCGGTGCGCAATGAAGCGTAGCAGTAAAGCGCCTCGCCAGACCAACTCTGATACAGATGAGGTAAATATATCATTATTCACAGATTCATTATTGTTTACGGCTTCTTGATTGATTGCATTCGAGATATGGTAAATCTTAGTTTGATTTTAATGAAATTTCCAATATAATTTTAAAATCATCATAAATATTCATCACTAAGGAAATGTTGAAGATTACACTCAAAGCGTTGGAAGTACAAATATATTTTGCAAAGCAAAAAGAGAAGTTTTATGTATTTTCCATCCTATGGTACTTAGTCGGGTTACATTAATTACTCGCCGAAGTTTTACCCAAGATTGAATATGGAATGTGTTCTTAAAAAAGGATTTCTTCCGTAAAGAAGAAGTTATAAGCAAATACTTCTTCTGTTAATTAAATCAGTCTAGATACAAAACGTGACAAGTGAGAATCAGAAATAAATCATATGAAAATACATAGTCTTCCCCTTGTCGTGGAGATGGCTGACTAAACTTAGTCCATACATGAGGTAATGTTACTAAACTAAAAAGTATGAGCGTAAAACTAAATTAATTCTATGGGTATTTTAGATGGACACGGAAGAAGCAATCCAAGTTGAAAGATCCAAAGCACTGCATGAACTCGTCGGATCAAACAGGAATAAGAAAATATATATACCACATTCAACAGCAAAAGTAAGTACAAATAATCGTGGCTTTTTTTAATTAATTTTAAATAATATAATATTAATTATCAGCCTTGAAATTGCTTTAATAACTAGCAGCACCTTGTGGTTCCACCCGCGTACATCTATTCCCGTGGGAGTACCGGGATAAATTTGCTGCTGGTGTGTTAGCCATATTATTGTATCTTTCGCTTTTATATTATTTCGAAAAGAAACTACAACATCTATATTTTTTCACGTTTCTTGAATTACCCAGTTCCTCTATGCTTTCTAATTTTGATTTTCAATTATCTTTATATAATGGTTTCTATAGGTACCAGAATCTACAGAACATTCGAAACCGTCGTACGAAGATAATGCTGATTCTGTGAAAAATTCAAGCATTCTAAAGCTAACGATAGAGAAATGGCTGACTGAAAACCAGAACGACGCTTCTGAATCGAGGTTTAAAAATATTTGTAAATAATACTGACTATTTAGTATTGTTCCACCCACGTATATGTTTATTACTTTCATCCATTCCACCATCCATTCCATATGTTTATTACCGACTTTTTTAAATGGCCCCTTGCCGGACCAAATTTAAATCAAATCGTGGGTAAAACGAGTAAACGTTACACATGACGAGTTGATGACGTCGTGACGGTTAGCGTCGCTGGTGTACGTTAATGAACTCGTCTGAACTTGATTTCCTCTGCATGAACTGACTGAATACCTAAGACATCCCAATACACACGGTGTTGAACCGGCCGCGGCACCAATACCGTTTCAGTATTTGAAAAAATCTTTTTTTTTTCGAAGAAAAATCCTTTGTGGACAAAATCAGGGTTGCCAACTTTAAAGAGCACTACTGGCTTATAAAAAAGAGTATCGTTTATGGAACATATTTTAAAAGGTGTTTTCGTTTTATCTTTTTTCAAGTGTGCAATCTACGAAATTAAGATAATATTTTCATTCGATTTGAATAGAAGTGCATCATAAAATGTATAAACTATGTAGAAAAGCTTCCTCTATTAGTTTTTTTTTTCGAATATCCTAGGCCTTTGACCTAAGTGCCCTTTAGGTTAATCGGAAGAGTAGATGAGCAGATGGCTCATCTAGAGGTTTTTATAGTGACGGTTTTCGCTAGCCATCGTCCTCTATTAGTGTTAAAGACTATAAGCACATCAAGATATTTATTATAATACATTATTTTAGATTACACTTGTTATCAACCTTACAATCAATTCCAATTGAGTTCATTATTTATTAAAATATAATTATTTTGTCATATTATTCCCTGATACTAAGACGCAGTATTTATAGAAAGACTATTTGCGCTAAATTGTATGCTTTGTTCGTTATTCTTCTTGCAGTTCACCTTCTATTTCACCTTCATCCTCATCGTCTCGGTGCAGTGAAGATTCAGAATGTCTAAACCAACCCATCAGCTCTGGTGACAAATGCCTCTCCACGATACTTCGACTGGATAGAGAGCACAATATGTTTGGGCTGTCGAATATAGCCATCGTTGGACAGAAAATTCCAAAGAAAAATCGCAAGGAAAATGAGAAACCAGTTTTTCCTCAAACGGCTATAGTACAAGTTTGCTGCAGAAAGAAATGCTGCAAACACAAGGTAACAAGAACTGTAGAGATTAAGATAGATATATTATAATAATAAGGATGCTGTTAATCATTCCATGTCCATCAGGAATCCACTCAGGAATGCTTATTCTAAGATATAAGTTTGTAATTAATTTTCGGTGCTAATCTTTGAAATGTATTGTCTTTCTGCACGCTTTTTGCTTGACCTGTACGTTTGTATACTTTTATAAATTAATAAATAAATGTTATGTGGAACTCCCTAGAAGATGGTAAGACGCAGAGTGTACCCACTAAATCCCAGCGGTGCTCTTCTCTTGGGAGTACCCGGTGCAGGAGCTGCGGTAGTCGTCGTGCCATCGGGCACTCCCCTTTGGATGTATAGGGGGCCGTCTCCTTGTGCCTTTAAGCTGATCCTAAGGAGTATCAGCTGTTTTCGGCAAAAGTATTTCATATTTTCGATCAAACCTATAAAATATTTTATAATAAGTAATATTAATAATAGTGTTTAAATACTTTTCCAGAGTAACACCGATCTTCCGACTTCCTTGAAGGTGAGTTTCTGAAATCAGTTATGAATATAAGTAACATAAAATATTAAAACAAACAAATGTTTATTTATTCAAAGTTAGAAAAAGCAGTGATTGTGAAGTGATTTCAAAATGCCGTTATTGTTAGGGGTATTTCTTTTCATAGATTAAGGTGTCGAAATGGCTTGCTCTACAATCAGATCACAGGTTCGAATCCTGCTATGGTCAAATTTGACTTTAATACGAAAACATACTAATGTTATGCTACTTTCATTTTACTTACCTATTAAAAAGATTATAATTATATATATAAAAAATATAATATAGGTGTACCAAAATTTGGTTTTTTATCTGGTTCCTAAATGAATTATGTATCTGCGATTGTAGGCAAGTTAATTATTATTTTACTGGTGGTAACTTATAACTATGTTTTTTTACAGTGCGGTGGATGCCACAGTTGCTGTTTTGACCCATTCTGCTCGGCTTGTGCAATCCCTCGAGTGTTACCCTGTGTACGTAGTTAATAACATAAATAGCCTTACGTAATGTTTGTCTGGGGTCGTAATACTACAGTCCACTAGTGCAGCTTATACAATAACATTTTAAAAGATTAGGAAGGACAGGTATATACGTCGTACGTATATATACGTCCTTTATTTTACTAACTTACAATCGCAAAAATTATAATGAAACAACTTTTACAGATTTTATCTCGGTTTATAAAATATTATATGCCTAACGTTCTGGATGTTTAACAGCCATGAGCATTCGAAACGTAAGGCGTATATAAAACTTATAAACCGCAAAAAAATCCGTAAAAGTTGTTTCATTATATTTAGTGAAATACTCGTAAACATTAGCTTCTTTTCAAGATGAATAGGTATGTGTCACGTGAACAAATAAAAATGTCGTATTTAGGACGTTACCAATTATCCACATGATATGCTTAAAAAGTCCCTGTTTGGCTGGGGTGGATTTTGGGCTGACAGCGTCATTGATCCACACATCTCTGAGAACGTCGTTGGCCAGGCTATCAATGTCAACCACGAGCGCTTTAGGTCGATGATTACCTTCTTGTGTCCTGAATTGGAGGATCTGCCCCCCCTAGACAAGTGCCAGTGGCTGTCAAATTACATGTCGTAAGGTAGTGTCATTCCCACACAATAAGTATTCTATTATTTTTTTTGTGCCACTTGTTTAGAGGGGCAGAACATCACCGACATTTTGTAGCGATAACTCGGCTAGATATTTTGTTGTGGGCTTCTAAGTCACAGGTGTATGAAAATAAGCAACAGCGGTTGTCAAAGCCACATAAAATATGCCATTGGTCAAACTCAGCCTGACTTATTTGCCAGAGTCTGGGAAAATGGGCATTCGTGAAATTAAATATTCCGTACAGAATGTTATTAATAGATATTTCCTTTCCAAAAAAAGAAATCGAAGAGATCTCACGCAAAGGTACTTTTTGTGCAAAGGAAGCGCCTTTATTAGTGACGACGATGATGATAGAACAAATTCAAAGAATTCAGACGTATATAGAAGCACAATTCTTAAGGATTTTTTGTGCCGACTTTATTGGAAACAAGTCCCCAGTTCACACTTGCTCGCTCTCGTAGGCTCATATGCTGGGGACATCGCGATGTCCCTCTCGTCACGCCGCCAAGCGGACGTTTACATCGCAGAGTTTGTCCTCAAAGTGCTCTTAAGAACTGTCCTTCTATGTACATCTGAATTCTTTGACAAATTGATGTTTGTATGAATTTTAATGTTACAATTAGTGTAACGTTTTTATTTTCGACCTACACCTTACATTATTTTTACATATTTTGTTACAGAATTCTCGGCCATGCATCCCGCATGTACCTGTAAGTATAATAAATAATTTAAAAAATGATCCAAAATACCGAGAAATAACTACAGAAATCTTCTTAAACATAAATAATGCCATTTAATTGAATTACTTTGCATTCCTTTTAGTGTTCTTCTCGCTGCAAAATAAAATACAGCAGTAAGGTAACTGAAGTTACAATTTTTTTTTGTGGGTAAAAGCAAAGAATTCAGAAGTACATAGAAGGATAACTCTTATGAGCTCTTTGAGGACAAACTCTGCGATGTAAACGTCCGCTTGGCGGCGTGACGAGAGGGATACCCCGATGTCCCCAGCATATGAGCCTACGAGAGCGAGCGAGTGTGAACTGGGGACAAGTCCCCAATAAAGTCGACAGAAAAAATCCTTAAGAATTGTGCTTCTATGTACGTCCGAATTCTTTGGCAAAAGTTTAATCATGAAACTCATAGTATAATATTTCAGGTGCCATATATACCATCAAAGTGTATGTTTGACTGTACCACGCGCTATGGTATAAAGGTAAATACTAACTTCCCCATTTTTTTTAAATTAATCTTTTAATTAAACGTAAACCTATTTGTGAAGAAATCTATTATAAATTTAGTGTGGAAAAAACCGTTCTAAAAATTGTTTTAAATTCCATTTTAATTTTTTACAAAATTATTTTGCAGATTTTGCTCAAAAGAAAACCAAAATATGAACCATCGCCGGTAAGTTTATTTCGATAAAGAAAATAAATTAATTTAAAGCATGTCTAGAGCGTATTAAGATTTTATTTTACTTTTAATTTTAGATTGAATTGACGCCGCGATCAAGCTGTGTTTTAACCAAAGTAAGTTGCCAAAATGTTAAGCAAATAAGTATTTTTTATAGCATAGAGGGGCAAACGAACACTCGAAGCCTTGCGACTATCGACGTCCATTAACATTCAGCCAGACCAGAGGTTATGCAGATGCGTTACCTTCCTTTTTCCTAGGTCCTCCTGTAGGTCAGCCTGTCGCTGGGGTGCTCCTGTTGCTTGCAGATCCGGAACTCACAAAAATGTAATTGTCACTAAGCCGCGATCAAATTTGTATAAGTTGTTTCACTATACAGAAGAATTTTCAATTTTTCAGCCTTTAGCCGCACGGTCCTGTCACCACAGCCCCCCTTGCGTCCCCCCCTCCTCGTGCTTTCCCTACCAGATGCCGTGCTACTGGCCTGCGAGGGTCGGCGCACCATGCAGCCATCCGTCCCGATGTTTCCATAATCCACCATGCTTACCACCGCGAAGAAGAAAGCCGTGTTTGCCCATAGAGGAAATGTGTCCTAAGGTATAATAGTTTACGTATACCACGGTACCATAATCATCATATTCATGTCGCATCCGTCATATGTTGAACATAGGCCTCCCTCGATGAACGCCAAGACGGCTGATCCTCCGCCACTTGCTTTCAGACTGGACCAGTCACTTCATCATTATCATCATTGTCATAATCTTGTCTTTATCCGTCCACTGCTGAGCATTGGCCTCACTCAATTAACGCCAAGACGGCCGATCCCTTCAACGCGTCACCGCACGAAGATCGTCTTCCCATCAGCCCCCTAGAAAACTAGCAAACGTTCCGAAAATTGAAAAATTTATTATTATAATACCAGCGTGCTATGCTGAGTGTTTTACCTCCGCCAGAGAACTAAAGTTGCCGATATCACGCGAAGAATAACCTCGAAGTGGTTGATCGCACACTCAGAAGAATGGATGGCTAATGGATGGGGGGCTAATAAATTTCAAGAGTGAAGGGCCGTGTTCAGGTAGACGAGGTGTTGTTCGGCCATTTATCAGGTGGGAAGACGATCTCTGCCGGTCGCAATGAATGCAAGAGATCGGTCGTCTTAGCGTTCATTGAAACCTATGTTCAGCAGTGGACGGATAAAAGCTGATTATGATGATGATTTTAAATATTCCTTGAATCAAATTACAAGTCGAAAGCTCATTCACATACAATAAGTAGTCTATACAATTCATTTATCATTTGTGCCACTTGTCTAGGGGACAGGTTAATTATTCGTCTACCTCACAGAGTATAATATGGTTTGAGGTCTATCTAAAAGCGGGTCCACTTAAAGATTATTTCGTGTACACTCGTATTAATTAAAGGTGTTATTATGTATTGGTATTTTGTACGTGCCTGCCTGCATTTGGACCAGTATCAAACTATTTTCTTTTATATTGTGTGCCCTTTAGGCGGTTTGTTTTTTGACGTGACAACCTTAGATCAATAATATGTCTAGATAGATTGTCGCGCGGAAAACACATCCAAAAAAATAGCGTCCAACTGTTAGCCTCTAAATGATTTCTCCGTGTTTAGTATCAGTCCCGCTGTCATCGAATACGCATGAATTGCTACGCATTATTGTTTTTATTTATAACTAAGGTAGTGTTGTAAAAACGTGACAAGATTAAAAAGAATTTATGGGAGAACTGTGTTAGCTGGTATCACTAATTAGGAACACATGTTTGAAAATGTTGGCCTGTTTTTTTTGTTTTGATTGTAGGGCGACACTCCATCTAGACATATTAATGATCTAAGGTGACAACGTTTAATAACTAGTTATTACGAATAAATGGCAGCATGCACGAAAAAGATGACGTCATGTAGCGTTCCGAAAGCAAGAGCGCGGCACGAACGAGAGGCATGATCGACTCAGTTCGGTTCGTGCTGCATGTAATGTTTGACGTCACGTCAAACTACCATCCATAAATCGTCTTTACAGACAACCAATTTCTTTTTTCAAATATTCTTAATTTTTGAACCCGACCTGCTTCTATTTGCAGGAAGGGTGTATAAATGAAAAGAAGAAAAGTACATGTCCAAGTATGGCTTGTCCAGGGGTAAGTTTGTTAAAGTATTTTTGTATTTTATACCTAGCAGCGGGGTGTGCCAATCAATGGATAAGGAGGCTGATGATGATGATGATGATGATGATGATGATGATGATTAATTGTATATATTATTTCATTCAAAACATATCCAATCATCATGAAACTTTGTATATATATTTATGGAGGTATTAGAATAATCAAATATTAAAAAAAGCGCGGCCTAACGGCTAGTATGAAATAGTTGTAGTAACAGGCCTGTTGGTCTAGTGGTTAGTGAACCTGACTGGTAAACCTGAATGTCGTGGGTTTGATTCCCATCTAGGAAAATTGTTAGGAGCATGATAATTTATTTTGTGTCTGGTTATAATTTATCTATAACAACCAACGGTGGATTTACAATAGGGCAGTCGGGGCTAGTGCCAGGAGCGGGGCAACATTTGGAAAGTAAAAAAACAAACCAATCTTGGTCTGGGCTTAGAGTCTGCGTACACCTTACCATCCTTTCGCAGAAGGTCCCACATAACTAAAACCCCTCCCAATGAGGCGGCATTTTTTTTTTGCGGTTCCTAGGGGTGGCAATTAGTTTTAATTATATCTGTTGCCCCGTTGCCAAAATACATAAGCGCTCTGCATATTTTGGGATTCGTAACCGTGTGTGAGTTGTCCCAACATGTTATATTATTATAATTTCTTAATTTATTTATAGAAAAATGCGTCCATGAAAGAGGCACTCGAAAGCAGATTTGGTAATAAAAGCAAATAGTATAGGGAAACGGTAAGAAACCAATTAGTATAATAGCGCGAGTATATTACACTAAGCAATAAGGCCCCGTTCACACGAGCACTTTTATACCGACCGTTATAAAAGCGTTTGAATAAGACAAATGGATACCCATGTTTAGACGAAAGCGTTTTAAAGCGCAACGCTTTTTTATCGACTGTTTGATTTTGTGACGTAACATCCAATTGAGCATGCCGAACTCGCAAATCAAGCGAACGTCGGGTTTTCCCAAGACGGTTTTTAAGCGCTCGTGCAAACGGGGGCTAATAATTAACCCAATTAAAAAAGAGGTAATAAATTAACTTCATTTGATAATTCGAAGGCTATTTGTATACTACTTACGGCCGTTTTCAATCTGGGACGACCGACTGGGCGCTGTCCACCCTGTTGTCCAAGATATGCTCTCAATACTCCCCGATCCTCCCCCATTCTGACCAAGTGGCCGAGCCATCGGAGGCGGTGGGCTTTTATTTCTCCAAGGATATTTGGTTCGGCCACTAGTTCTTCAATCTCTGCGTTCTTTCGGACTCTCCAGCTACCATCCTCCTTTTGTACTGGACCCAGGATCTTGCGGAGGATTTTCCTTTCCGCTACTAGAAGTTTACCTTCCTCTTTAAGTGTTAGTGTCCAAGCCTCACAGCCGTATATAAGAGTTGGTCTGACGACCGTCTCATAGACACAGACTTTCGTCTGCCTACTCAGAAGCTTGGATACCAACACTTTATGCAAGGCAGCACTACAACGAAGAGCGTTTTGAATTCGGATATCAATTTCCTCCGCTCGGGTGTTGGTGTCCGTAATAATGCAGCCCAGGTATTTGAACTTCGCCACTCCGGTATACTTAGTATCCCCAACATGCAGGTCTTCTCTTTTAGCGCGGATATTCTTGCGGCGTTTCATGTGGAGATATTCTGTTTTTTCGTGGCTGATCCTGAGGCCTACCACCTTCGCCTCTTCCTCCAGAACTCTCGCTGCCTCTACCACCTGTTCGCGGTCTTCCCCTAACAATTTTTATACATACCTAAATTTTTCTTTTGCTACGCAAATTGCTACGTTATATTTATATTTTTTTATTTGCTTTATAAAGGTACTAACTGTTCTAGCGATTATTTCACAAACAACAATGTGCGAAACAAACCCAGAAAATTCTAGATCTGATCATATCCAGAAATGTATTGTACCCAAGGAAATAAGTGCGAGCCAGCGCAAAAATAAGAATAAACACACATACGAATGCGATGCACCATTGTGTACGAATTGCTTCATTAAAATGCCTCAACATGTAAAAACCAATGACAAAAAGGTGTTTATATTAAACTATTTTCATCCTTTAATTTAGATTTTTTGTTGTTTTTTCGGTACCTTTTCTAGCTATAGAAGCTAGGAGTTTCTTATTTTCAATAAATACATAAAAAATCCTTCTGACGAGCATCTTTTGCAATTCCTAAAGCCGGAATCGCACGCTTGCCAAGCCTCGGCAAACCCTCACAAATTCAAAAGTGTGGATACAGAGTTTGTCTTGGCTTGCGTAGATTTGCAAGGGTTTGTGGCCGATCCGACGAGTGTCGGTATTGGGCACAAATCAAAGGGAACAAAAGAGAATTTTCCGCAAGCGCTTGCGAGACGTCCACATGCTTGTGACTTGTAGAGGTTTAGAGCTTGCGGCAAGCCACAAACGTGTGAATCCGGTATTATATTTACATGGCACTAATGAATGCATATGATGAATACAAAACTAAGATTTTAAAATATAGTGATTTTTTTTAAACCGGAAGGAAGTTAGCATACCTATATATTTTTTTAATTAAACGATATACCAATTAATTGTTCTTTAAATGCTCCATTAGAATCCGCAATTGTTCCACATTTATGTGTGTCGTAAAAGAAGAAGAAGTGTGGTGTCGTGGGACACCAGGTAGGAACGAAGTTCCTTCGGCTAAAAATAAAGGTATTATACACTACTCGCTTGTGTATGCGACTGTCGCGCCTGCGCACGTCTCATTTAACGCTTTTTATTCCAGGCACTTTTTCTTACGGTTTTACTATCACATTTTTTTCAGTTCGGTCGCGCAGCAAAATCCCTCTCCCCTTCAAGCCTGCCGTAAGGAACTTCGTTCCAATATACAGTCCAATTTGATGCGCAATGCACCACAATGAGAATAACAATCATAATTATTAGGTATAAAATGACAGAAAAATAAATTATAACATGTAACTAACAATGTCGTTCTAGGTACTGAATACGGCATCCAAACAGATTTGCACGAACAATATAAACGAGGTTAATTATTTTCTTATTTTTGATAGTTGCTAACAATGATCTTATCAACAAAATCCAATCTGCCCCTCTAGACAAGGGGCAAACGCTCCGATTCTATGCAGTTGCGTTTTCTCGCTAACTCCATAGGGTTGCGGCAAACTTTTTGAAGAATGTTTATTAAGACACAAAGTATTTATGGTTTTGTTTATAAAACCGTTTAACAACGTCTGTACTTCGTTGAAAACGAACATTATTTTTACAATGATTCCTAAAGTATCGACCCTTATATGTCCCACTGTTGGGCACGGGTCTCCTTCCTCGAAATCAGACGAGGAGGGTAATGGGCCAAGAGTCCACCGCGCTGGCCCAGTGCGGGTTAGTGAACTTCACATGCCTTCAAAGACTTTCAATCTCATCAGGCATGCAGGTTTCCTCACGATGTTTTCCTTCACCGGTGAGCGAACGATGGTCTCGTGTGTACTTAGAAATTTAGAAAACCCATTTCAAGGCACACACGGACGGGTCAGGATCGAACCCGGAACCCTCGCATTAGAGGCCGAGTCCGTCCACCACTGGACCAACGTCGCTCATGTGTGATTCCTATACAATAAGTATTATTTTCTATTATATTCGTTTAGCGTTTATGCCACTTATTTAGGGCGAACGAATTACATACGTTTTTATACGTTTTTACAAACTTCAAGTTTCTTCAAAAATTTTGCAGCAACCCTATGGCGTTATATTTTAAGCGTTTATCGCAACTGAATTTCGGAGTGTTTGCCAGTTGTCTAGAGGGGCCGTACTGATATTATAAGGCCAAGAGTTTGTTTGGTAGAACGCGCTAATTATTTAATACTGAAGAACGTTTTCAGATTAGACCAGTAGTTCCTGAGTTCCTTAACAAACGAACTCTTAAGCCTTATATAACAGTGTAATTAAAAAGTAATAGTATGAGATAGCATCTAATAAAAATCGTAAATTATTACACTAATGTACACTGCATACTTTGATCTGGGTACCACTATAGCGAATATAGCAATATTATTAATTAATTAATTAATTATAATAAGGCTAAATCAACGTTTAATAGTAGATTTTAATTTCAGATTAATACTGCTCACAACATGAAGATATTAACTGACAGTTCCTTTACTTAACAATAAAAATATACAATAATTTATTGAAAAATCCTTTTATTCAAAATAAATAACTGGTGGAGCAAGATCATAGAGACCTGCCAGATTTCCTGACGGGCGAAATGTGGACGATTCAGTATTATTATACGATATATATACACCCGGTATTTGGAACGCTTGGAAAGGTTTAAGCCTAGTAATACACTATTTAAATACTATATAATGCATATAACCATATTTTTGCACTTATGTATTTTGCATGCCCGCGATGTATGCATACACGCTATTAACTCGAGACGATCGAGGTGCGAGAGTTCGTTAGCCTCATGTGGCGAACTATGTTAGTCAGCTGTTGCAGTCCAGCCATCATGAACCGTAGTATTCAATAAACAAATTACATTGCTGTTTTTTTTATAAAACAATTAATTTAAAACATTATCATCAAATGTCTGTATTATGTTTACCAAACCGGATTATACAAAAAAAAAGATAAAAAAAGACAAACCTAAAAAAAATATCGCGTTTTATTCCACTTGTATGAAAGTAAAAAAATGTTACACATGAAATCAACATTTTATTCCATACTATAATATTCGATAAAATAGTGTCACAAGTACACAAAACATATTGGAAAATTGTGGCATAAAATTATTATTTATTCCATACATAAAACTTTCTATAAGCTTCTCAATATTTTGTTTTTTGTTCACTTTTTTGTATTCGATAATAAAATTAAAATGACTTGAACATTTTAGATTTTCATGAATATTTTATCCTTATGAGTTCTTACACTATTTTGTTCGAGGTGCGACATGTTGGTTCATCTGTATGGACTACTTTGTGCTTTCTTAATGAGGATATGCGTGAAAAGGTGTCCTGGCAAATATCACAGCTGAAAGGTTTCTTCGCATCCGAGTGTAGTATTCTATGATCGTATAAATAACATTTCCTTGTGAAACCTTTCTCGCAAACTTCACAGACATACGGTTTCTCTCCAGTGTGAGATCTTTGGTGCACAATCAAAGTACTCTTTTGTGAATATTTCCGGTCACAACGGTCACAACTAAAGAGTTTAACGCCATAATGACTCCTCATGTGCCCTTTTAGGTTACGGCTGCATGTAAATTTGCGTTCACATATATCGCAACTAAATGGTTTTTCACCTGTATGCGTTCGTCTGTGCTCGTACATAGCATGTTTTTGTGAAAAACTGCGTTTACATACATCACAAATAAAAGGTTTTTCGCCAGTATGTATTCTCTGATGTCTCACCATGTGAGATTTTTGCTTTGTGACATAGGGACAATACTTACAAACTTTCACTTTTTCAGGTACACTCGCGTTCACTTTGGGAGTATTTGAAGTATTTGATTCATCTTCGTTTACATTTTCAGTATTAGGTGCAATCATAATGTTTAAAAACTCAGTCCTATAGTCTTCTTTTGAAGAGGTTTCTTCGTCTACACTTGTCACTTGTTCATCGTTCTCACTGTTGTTTTCTCCTAGGCATAAAATAAAAAAAAAAATTACAGATTATGTAAGTAAATAAACATATTACTATACCGCTTTTTTTTCGAAAGGTCTAGATTTTTAGGCCTGATGGCCTTTAAGTAGGTGTATCGGTAATCGGTAGATGGCTCAGCTAGATATTATTCGAAAGAGGGACGCCCCTCTATTTATTGAGAATGGAATTAAAGGAGACGGTCCATTTCTGGTGTGGTCTTGTACAGTATACTAAAAATAAATAAAAATACATAGACTTCATTAAAAATAAAATAAATTAGTTTATCGTAATAAGTTACGTGCAAAAAATTAAAAAAATTATCAAATTTTTCAAACACAAAGGTGGCGGCTACTTAAACGTCATTATGAAAAATGGCGTCACTCAAGTTGCTTTTGTAACTTTTTGTATCTATTTCCAGCATTGTTATGGAGTTGTTAACTCGTGAATGTATTCCTTGCATTTTTGTGGATATTATGACGACTTGGACTTTTTATTTGGACATAGATTTATAGCCATAAACGCCAAAGAAAATATTCATACGCCATTGTTATAGTATCTTGTAGTGTTGCATATTTTGGAAATATTAAATTATGCTTACGCCGAAATCGAAAAGAATTTATTTATGGATATGAACAAATTAAAACTGTTCGAATGTTTATTTTCCTTCATATCATTATGTGTACAAAAGTAGACCAACGTCCCATACAATTTTGGACCGTCTCCTTTAGAATTATTTCACTATAAATCGATTTTTAATACTTATTCAATTCTATGCATCTTCTAATGCGAGTTTCAATTCATGATTAATTTTTATTTGTGTTTTAACAGATAATTTATTTTATAGAATTTTCATAACATAACGTCTATGACGTAGAGAAATTATTCACAGTGTTTGTTTAGTCACTGATAATGGTGAGAAATGACCATTTTCATCTTAAATAATTAATTTCATCTTAAATAACATGTGATTTACCTTCATAAACTATCGGGATTTCTTCGATCTCTGTTTTAATCCAGATTGGTGCATGCCTTTGATCGTCGTGTTCACTTCTAATATCTGTTATTGCGTCATCAGTTTTACCTTGAGTACACTCTAAGCTTTCGTCAAAGTTTTCTTGTGGTTCCATATCTGGAAAGAGAGTACTAATTGTGTACGCACTAAGTATTTAAGTAGTAATTTGAAGGGAATCAATATCATAATTATTATTAAATGTGTTATCATAATTATATTAAATTAGTATTAAATGTGCACCTTAAATTGATAAAAATACTGCATGCGAGTTGTGGGCGGAAGGTTTTGTTGGAAAAAGCATATAAAATAAGGAAGGCAAGGCAGGTCCTTATATTATGTCCAATGTGGGTTGGTGAACTTCACGTCAACGGCATGCAGGTTTCCTCACGATGTTTTCCTTCACCGGTCGCTCACCGGTGGTTCAAAATGTTTGTTTAGCCACTGCTTATGGTGACTAGCGTCCTCATTCATTTAACATAACTTAGTTCTCCTGTTTCCCTTTAAAGTGGTAACATGTGGTTTACCTTCAAAATCGATCGCTTCTTTGATTTCTTTTTTTATCCAAGTTGTGGCATTTTGTTGAGCATCATGTCCACTGCTATCCTTTGATTGGTCATCAGATACGTGAGTACTCCCCGAACTTTCATCATAGTTTTCTTGTTGCTCCATCTCTAAAACAACATCTAGTACTAATTATATGTTTACATAATGCAGTTTGAATTGAACTGAGAGAGATTTAGTTAAAATTTCATTTAGAACATGGTATGCAGTTCATGGTTATTGTGGGTGGTGGGGAATTGGTTTTCATTTAAAGCCAATGTCTGACAATGAACCAATACAGGTGTTAATGATAGTAATTCAGCACACCTTAGCCAATGAAACAGACTTGCTTCATGTTTTGTGTATATTTTATTAGATTACCAGAGAATGTAAAAAAAAAGTTTGCTTACCATCTTCATTCAAATACTCTTTTTTTACCACTACACCATCAGTTTCAACATAGGATTCTAATTGTGAAAATGAGATGTTCACCATCTTTGATGTTGTCAACTCCACTAGAGGCTGGTGTTTTTTCAGATCGACATCTACCTATGATAATATAAAAATAAGATTTAGTTTATATAATTCAATAGGTCGCGGAAATTTTGTGAAATCAATGCGATTTGTAAATAAGTTGATTCCAATGTTTTAAAGTTGTGTACCTGCATACTATTTATATACTATATCTACATTTTTTTTTACACTAGTAAATCATCACAACTATAAATAAAAAATTTAAAAAATGTATGTTTAATGGTCCTAAGCCATTAAAAGTATGATGGGAAAATCGAAATAATCTTCAAAATAACAATTTGGAGATAATAAAACTGTAACTGAAGCAATGCATGCATGTGAAGTAGTTACGCTATTTCCTCACACTTTTCATTCAGGCGCGATACACAAGGCCAGTACACAAATACACCATAGTATTATCTAGATGCTATAAAATTCAGCCAGTATCATAATCATGCTAAAAATATTTATTAATACCTTCTCATTTAGTATAGTATTCAGGTAGCATTGAGATGTTTTGGCCAGTTGCATCAATTGGTAGCACTGTTGCATTCTTTTGTGACATATAAAGCATAAGCAGAGTGACTCAGCTTCAATCTGATAAAAATAAATTTACAATGTAATAATGTAATTCTATCATACCATATAATATTATGTCCCACCGCTTAGCACAGGTCTTTTTTTTTAAATCAGACAAGAAAGGTATTGGGCCATAGTTCACCCATACCATTGATCAACAATATTGAGTAATGACAATTATAACTCACGGTCTGTTCCGAAGAAGGAACTTGCTTTGCTTTTTCGACAAACAAAAACAAAGAAGGAAACATCCACATTAACATTTTTCTCATAGAATAATAATAGGAAGTATAATGTCCTTTTTTTAAATAATAAAAAGCAATGAATTATTAAATGACATAGGTACCATTTATTAATAGATCTCATCTTTCTGCAAAGACGTTTTTTTTGTAGTTAATGACTCTTATTTTTCATTATTATATTAAAAATCACACTTCCTAATTCTAAATAACAGTGAAAAAATATCTTACCTTAGAATCCACCATTTTCTCAAGAACTTGTTGCAAGTGTGTATTTAAAATATTAAAGGTTTGTTTATTTAATGTAAAACATAGTAAACATTTTCCTTGTAACATTTTTTATTAATTTGAATGTTGACTAACACAAGCTGATAGTAATTAGAGGACCTATTTTTAAACACAAAATAAATAAGTTAACCATAAATATATAAAATATTTGTTAGTTTAATTGCATTTAATATTAAAAAAATAGGAATATAATAACAATCTAATACAGTATGTACTATTTACTTATTTTATGATAGACAGTTCTTTTTCTTCTTTTTCAATATTACTTATTAGCTTCTTCAAGGATTTGCCAATGTCAGTGTGGTATATGGTTCGGTGAATTACGCATGAATGCAAGGTTAATAGAAAACTTGAGTGATAAAACTTGAGTTAAGAAAATTATATCCAACAAAAAAAAAAACAAATAAATAACGAAATATATACAAATGTAAATAATGCATTGTTGGTTAGTTTGGGGCAAGCCGCAAACGTGTGGATACGGTATTAAGTGCCACTTTTTCTTAAAATTTGTTTCTGTTCGAACAGGCTAAGACCAGAGGTTATACAATAATGTTTATATAATAAAATATAATAAGTGCGAAGTGAACAAGTGGAATGAAAGCACAATTATTGAATGTAACATTTATAATAATAAATGTATACTAACTTAAAAAAACAATGAATATTTTTCAATAAATCAGCCGGACTAAATCTATGTTCTGCATTATGTAAATTCCATTATTATGTGTTTTGGGGCAAAGGACTTGTATCCAGCTCTTAATAAATTAAATGTGTATTGCTATTTGCTGGTGACGTGCTTACTATAATAAATATTTTATTTGTTATTGTTTTTTTACTACAATTAAATTAATAAATATTTTATATATTTATAGTTAAATTTATTATAAAGAAATATTAAAAAAAAAAATAAGTATTAAATTACAATCGCTTGTGTTAGTCAAAATCTAATTTATTAAAAAATGTTACAAGGGAAATGTTTTCTATGTTTTACATTAAATAGACAAACCTTTAATATTTTAAATACACACTTGCAACAAGCTCTTGAAAAAATCGTGGATTCTGAGGTAAGCTGTACGAGATATTTTTTCACTGTTATTTAGTTTTAGGAAGTGTGATTTTTAATATATTCTTCGTATCGATTTGCCGCCGTTTACTTCTTTTGACCCTTCCCACATTTAATGATGAAAAATAAGAGTCAACAACCACAAAAAAATACTGTTTTTGCAGATAGACGAGATCTATTGATAAACGGTATTTTAATAAAATATACTTATATAATATATTTATATCATCATCGTCAGCCTTTATCCGTCCACTGCTGAACAGAGGCCCTCAATGAACACCAAGATGACCGATTCCTTTCCACTCGCATCCAACGCGGACCTGCCAGTGCCACTGCATGGAGATTGTTTTCTCACTTGGTTAATGGTCGACCAACAATTCGTCTACCTAAATGCGGCCTCCACCCTTGAACCTTATTAGCTCATCGGCCATCCATTCTACTAAGTGTGTGACCAGCTTATTGCCACTTCAAAGTTCATATTCTTCACATGTTATTGGTTCTCTGGCGGAGGACTTCGTTTTGAATTCTATCTGTCAAAGAAACACCCAGCATAGCATGCTCCATACCATGTTGTCCTGTTGGCAAACTTATATATAATATAAAAAAATAAAATAATGCATTGGTTCATTTCTCTTTCATTTCTACATAGAGCAACAGTGACTTCTGTGAGTAAAACATCCACACTTTGTTTGCTTCACCCCCTTAAATCTATCATCATGAGGAAATCTGTGTGCCTGATGGGATTGCCAGTCTTTGAATGTGTGGGAAATTCATCAACCCTCATTGGGCCAGTATATTGGTGAACTATGGCCCAATACCCTCTTCTTCCGATTTGAAAGAAGAGACCCATACCAAGCAGTGGGACATATTATTTGGGTTGATACAATTATATTATTACATTGTATGTTTCTTTTTTCAGATTGAAGCTGATTCACTCTGCTTATGCTTTATTTGTCACAAAAGAATGCAACAGTGTTACCAACTAATGCAACTGGCCAAAAAATCTCTATGCTATCTGAATACTATGCTGACTGAGAAGGTATTAATTAATATTTTTAAACGACTTCAAAGAAGGAAGTGTTTCTCAATTCAACCATATTCTATATGCTTTTATTGCATTATTATAAATGTAATATTATATAACATTATATTATATAAGGTCTTTGTAAATTAATTACGAACCATTTGGGTATGTGATCTACTGCTTGTGTAAAGACGTTTAGGCACAAAAAAAATTACATTATTAAAATAACATAAATTAATACTAATTTGTAATACTAATCAGACGTTGATAAAGTAGTAGAAGTAGGTACTATTTAATAAATATGCTAATGTAAAAGATCCTTTATCACGGTATCACACACAGCATTGCCGCTTCCTTTGTCGGTTTCCCTCAAACCCTAAATGAGATGTAAATTTCAAAAGGTACTTAGTTGTGTATGTTGCTATCAATCTGGCGGTCTTAAAACGTGAATGAAATCGTTGAAACCTCGTTACGTCGCGCGGCGGTCGATCAGCTGTCGAGACATGAACCCAATGACCCGAGAAATGACCTTGTATTACGCACGGACGATTTATTATTGCAATAGGTTTAATTTCTTGTAATATGATTTAATTGAGTATACTTTTCTTGTGTACATGTATTGCGGGCAGACGGTTTAATGCAATAAATTTCATTTCTTGCAATTTTTATTACTTTTTATTTTCTTTCAAATTTTAACTTATTTTTTTTTTGTGCCTAAACGTCTTTACACAAGCAGTAGATCACGTACCCAAATGGTTCGTAATTAATTTACAAAGACCTTATATATGCATTAGAAAATTTAATGAATTGATATTGAGGCTTTTATTAGATACAATTTGAAATTTTAAAAGTATCTAAAATTGACAATATTCCATATTATAAACTCTGTTGATTTTTTCCCTAATATTGTGTTAACATACTTTAATACCCACCACCTTATAACATGTGAAGTCTATGGTTCTGATATGGTTAAATCCTGTATTTTGAAAATGATATTTGTAGTGAACTAGCACAATATCCTGTAAGTATTCTTTTTAATTTTAATGGTATAATGTTCCAATTTGTAAGTGTTCTTTTGTTGTACACATTTGTTAAGAGTGGGTATAGGCTTAGGTCAATAAATTGTCTAGATAGAGTGTCGCACGGAAAACACGTCCAACTGTTAGCCTCTAAATGCTTTCTCCGTGTTTAGTATCCGTCCCGCTGACGCAGAATACGCATGAATTGTTACGCATTATTGTTTTTATTTATAATGAAGGTTTGTGTTGAAGTGTAACGAGATTAAAAAGGATGATTATGGGAGAACTAGTAGCTGGTATCACTATTCACGAACACATCTTTGAAAATGTTGGCCAGTTTTTTTGTTTTGATTGTAGAGCGACACTTCATCTAGACATATTAATGATTTAAGGGTATTGGCATATTTTTAATTATATTTCACCTAAAACCAATTTGTTTGGCAAAACAACGTTTGATAGATCAGCTTGTATTTTGTAGGTTGATGTCAGTCTGAAAAAACACCAGCCTCTAGTGGAGTTGACAACATCAAAGATAGTGAATGTATCATTGTCACAATTTGAACCCTATATCAAAACTGATGTAGTGGTAAAGAAAGAGTATTTGAATGAAGATGGTAAGCAAACTTTCTTTTATATTCTCTGGTAATCTACTGAAATATGAATATATACAAAACATGAAGCAAGTTCATTAGCTTAGGTGCGCTGAATATAGTACCAAGTATACCAAGTAAATACGAATTTGAGCCTAAAGCTTGAATTTTTGTTTTAAGTTACTTGGTAGAATTTAAAACTTAATACAAAAATTTAAGCTTTAAGCTCAAATTCCTATTGAAAGTCAAATTCGTATTTTCTTTGAGTTCTAGGTTCTAGCTACCCTATCTCGGCTAGTTTGAATTTTAGGAAAAAAAAGTTTTAAGAACATTTTTATGTAAAGTTTTACGCTCTACAACGTTTGTTTGAAGGTTTTTCTTATCACACTTACCACTTACTCCAACTCTACGAGCTTCGCGTCGAGTCTCAGTGTGCGCGTGTTATATGTTGCCAGGTCGAGTCGACATTGTTGGCAGCCGGATTCTTAACGCCTCCTGTACTGCCGTTACCACATTCGCTGCCGTAGCTAGAAATACCAGGGCCGCTGCGGACTGGGGGCCATTTTTTCGGTTGCTAAGTCATTTTGGTAGGGATTTGCCATAATCGCCACGCTTGGCAGGTGGGCTGGCGATCGCAGTATGGCCTGCTGTTATATGGAGATGCTGCTACCCATCTCCGGATGGCAGTTTTCCCTCGGTCAGCACTTACGACACCCACGGGAAGAGAGGGGGTAGTGCTATTCTTTTTATGTGCCGGCACTACGCGGCGCATATTATGTAAACGTAATATTAGTACTAGGTGTTTTTTAGGGATGAAACAACAAGAAAACTGTGATAAAAGCTCCAAGTGTCCTCAAGGTGTAACTGATGACCCATTAAAAGATAACAGCAATGAATACGTTAATAAACAAAATTCCACAATTTGGATTAAAACAAAAGCCGCAAGACATTATAAAGGTAAATTACATGTTACTATTGCAAGAGGCAAACGATTTATTTAAGGTGAATACAGCCACTTTTCACCATAAGCAATGCCTAAACAAATGTTGTATAATAGATGTTATACCATTCTATTGTAGATTTTTTTTTCAATCATAGTATTATAAAATTATATTGATTATAAATTTTAAACAATAATATCATACAATTTAAAGAAATTTTAAGGAAAAAAAAATACATTCCGTATTTTTGACACAAAACAATGAATGTTTGGAGTCATCTAATCAGTATGACGTTATCTCTAGCACTGCGGCAAGATTGTATTCGCTTTTGAATTTGTATTCGCATTGGTGGCCTCAGTTGAATATTAAGCGCACTCCTATAAAAAAAAAATAGTTTTTTTGTTGTGAAATATTTTGTTTCTATGCAAATGCACGTATATTTTTAGACAAAATAATACAGGCGGAATACCACCTGTATTAGATAGCTAACGAGGACTAGTCGTTAACCGCACTAGGCATCACCAGGCTAAGCGACGGTGCTTAAAAACCTGGCTTCGTTAATGGACGGCCTCATAGCAGATAGGAGAACGTGAGTTAGACCAAATCGTATTTTTTCTAATAAATTACTATGTTCAAGTAACAAAAAAGCTGAAACTCGGCTCAGTTCATTCCTTACAGGTTGCTCAGTTATATGTTGTGTTTATCTACTTACATATAATCCGTATGTGCCACGTCTTAAATATTAATAGTTAATAGAATCAGACTTACTTTGGCTAAAATCCATTTTAAAAATATATCAAATTATATACTAACTATCAATATATCTCACGAACCACACAGTTTTTACAGAAAGTGTGTGAGTGCAAGCATATGCACGCATATAGCACCGCCCTCACACTGCATAAGGCGGCCGAAGCCACGGGCAACAGCTAGTTCTGAATAATTTATTTAAATCATAGATGTATTGCATTCGAAATCTTGATAAAAATATATACTTTTAAGTATTCAACCCAAGTACAAACGTCCATTATCTGAATTCTGAACCGTTGTATCCGGGACAATCTGTCACTTATGATCGATGTACGTTCTTAACACTTTCGCGCTGGTCACGTTGGCTAACAACGTATCCCTGAGTACGTAAATTTTAGCACAAAGCTCTAAGACCTAGGGAGATGTTCTAGGATTGAATCAAGAGCGGGGGAATAGGAAGACAAAATGAAACTAGTATTTTGCTCTGCTGTTTTCGGCTCTTCTTTCCGACGACGAATCTATTCGACGGCTGAGTCGCGACTGACTGACCTTTTTTATTCAGTGTATTAGTTTGTGGATCTGCTTCGAGAGAAGCTTTACGCCTGTAGAAGTGGAGTCTGTGTGTGATCTGCGTTCCCTCAGGACACCGAGCGTCTCATCCGAGATTTATATTTCCTTTCAGCACGCTTTTTCCGTCGAGTGACGATGCGAGAGGTTCCGGTTTCGATCCTGACTCCCCTTGTGCCTTGAAACGGGTTTTTCAAAATTTCTAAGTTTACCCTAAACAAGAGACCACCGGTGAGCGACCGGTGAAGGAAAACATCGTGAGGAAACCTGCATGCCTGATGAGATTGAAAGTCTTTGAAGGTGTGTGAAGTTCACCAACCCGCATTTGACATATAAGGATACTTTACTTTTTTTTTACTCTGTGTCCTACAAAACCTTTCATTAATTTAAGGTGCATATTTAATACCAATAATTTTATTTATGACCCTCAATCCTCACATTAACTTAGTGCGTATAAAATTAGTACTGTCTTTCCAGATATGGAACAACAAGAAAACTTTGAAGACAGCTCGGAATGTACTGAAGGTGTAACTGATGGCCCAATAACAGATATTAAAAGTGAACACGACGATCAAAGGCATGCACCAACCTGGATAAAAACAGAGATTGAAGAAGTCCCGATAGATTATGAAGGTAAATCACATGTTATAATTTGTAGAAATAACACCCGCATTGGATTAACTAAACGGTTTATTGAAAAGTAAAAAACGTCTCCTTCCTTGAAGTCGTTTAAAAATACAAGTGCAAAACGATATCCAAGTTTCAAATAAGTGACAATATGGACTATTTTAGAGACAAAGGCTTGGTTTACATTCAACCAACCAACCAAAAAAAAAAAACCAACACTATTGCAGGAGGCGAGCGAGTTACTTAAGATGAATGCAGCCACTTCTCACCATACGCAGTGGCTAAACAAACATTGCGAATAGATTCTATCATAGACATCTAGATATATATCATAGAAGACGTTATGTAAAAATATCATGCAGTTTATAGAAGGTTTAACCCTTTAACCGCTTGCGTCGGATTTGACTCTTCTGACAAATATTTTCGGGTCCATTTCGCTAGGCTTTATTTAATTATGTAAGTACGTGTAAGTGTAGAATGCGTATGAATAGCGTAAAGTTACATTGCTCGTGCGATCGTCGGCACAAAGTTCAGACGTCCCTCTCTCTCCTCCTCCCTACCGCGCTCGGCTTGAGTAGTCGGTCGGTCAGGTACGCGCGCAGGAGAACTGTCCCTGCGCCGCCCTTAATCTCTGTGTCTAAAGAGTACTAAATCTTAGATATAGTGTTATATCCCCCCTGCATACTTTAGATCGTTCAGTAACAATAAATATCCTTTAAGTGATATTAATTTAATAACACACGCAAGCCATCATCACCATTAAAACTGTTAATTAATTAATCATTTACGATTAAATGCGTCTTACGCCCAAATTCTCAAACGCCACTTAAATATTTGGGGACTCCTCAAACTACTAACCACGACTTACACCCATATCACGATGTAAGCAGCTCCCAAATTTGAGTTGCGTTTGAGTATTCGGGTATTAGTCTCTAACGGCGGTTTTCAATATCCTATCTGTCTTAAAATTTTCTTATCGATCTTAAAATTTTGACAGATTTTGTAAGAAAATGTGTCAAAATTGCAAGATAGATAAGAAACTTTTAGGATTAATTTAACGAAATACTGATATTGTTTTTAGAAAATTGTTTTGATGTACAACGCCCATGCCGGAAAAATCCGACAGGTAGGGACGGGACATATGTCAAGATTTATCGATACAAAAATTAATATAATATATATATATATATATATATATATATATATATATATATATATATATATATATATATATATATATATATATATGGTCGCTTCACACAACGTCAATCTGGTACCGTGGTAAGTTCTCCAAGAACTTGTGTTACGAGTAAAAATAAGCATAAATCATTTTTCTCTTTATACTGACTAATTAACTGTAAAACAAATACAGCAACTGATGTTAGTACAACATTTTTTCACAAATTATTTGTGATATTTCATTTAATTTCTTTAAAATGAATTAAATTTACTTGTGATATGTCAGCGACTCCCTTGATGGTTCCCATCTCTAGCCTCTAAATTCCGATTCTTACTTTTCGGTTTACGTTAGTACGACTCGCGCTTCGGCCGAATAAAGACGACCGCTTCTGACGTCATAAGCGAGTGCCGGCTTCTGGGATGTTCAATTAGTGTTGTGCTTATGCATTTTGTTTTGCATATCGATAAAAAAAATAACTCCTACTGAAGAACTATTACCAATTTTAGAAGGTGACGAAAATTAAGAATTTTCTTCAGACGAAGAGTTCGACATTAATGCAGAGGCAGTAGAGGTAATTTTGTTTTTATTACATAGCTATATTTTTTATTGTGGGATATAGTTGTGATGTCTGAATGGTAATTTTAAACTTAGAGTAGAAACGGGTTTTAGGGTAAAATAACTTAACCAAGAGCATTTCGAGACCTGTCTAAGGAGGGTTCCGTAACTGTCAACGCTGAATTCCTTCAAAAGTTATTATACGATTTCATTCCAAATAATTTTCATAAAGAGCATTTAGCACGATCTAACAGTATGGAAACTTAAAAGTTTCTATCTCTTATACACATTGGAGATTACTCGAAAATAGATGACTTGGTAATAATGTCACGAATGGCCTGGCCTTTATTTAAAAAATACCAAGTCGACAATACGATAAAGTGAAATCATAAATTTTTTTCATCCCCACAAATGTACAGAATAACTTACAATATAAAGTTATTATTATTTTATAATTACAAATTCGAGATCTATACACAGTCTTTACTTGTACCAAATTTTATTTTATTTTGTTCATAATTGCAGGCGCTAGAAGCGCGAACTGACGGACAGACAAACGGACAGAGAAAAACTTTGAGGATTCCTTGCGTATTACGGAAGCACAAAAATGACTATTTGTATAGAAATAACAGTCTATTCTCTGTAGAATAAAGGTAAAATTAGTCGACCTACGCGCTCTTGAGTGGTAATTCTAGTTCATTGCAGCGCATGTCGCGTCTGTGTGAGCGCGTATAAATTCTACACACACTCACACACACGAAATTAGATAGTACCTCCACGGAACTCCAATTTTTCGAACATTTTTGTGGCAATGACTTGTTACGGAAAATTGCCGATTGTACGAATAAATATCATCAACACTTCGTAAGACATACTGATTTCAGGAGGCTTAGTCAAAACGCCTAGTGAAAAGCATCGTTGCTGCTAAGAAAATGTAAAATTCGTCAATAGTTACGTCGCGCCATTGTTGCAATCTTGAACATGATCAGGCTGCTTAGTCAAAACGCCATTACGAAAACGACAGCGAAGTTCGTTCGTTCGTTCGAAGTTGTGATTAGTCAATGTGATTTAGCCAATCAGTTAGTAGGTATTTAACTTTAAGATAAGTTTTTCATGGAAGTAATCCATACTTGTAATACAAATTGTGATTAATATCTTTACCATATAAGTCAATAGGTAAACTGTTATTGCCCCACCATGGTTCGAGCCTTGTCGTGGCGGTGGGGCTCAGTAGCCCAGGGTGACCCCAATACCTTGGGCGAAGCGAATTGAGCCGAATGCGAGGGGGCTCTTTGAACCACTCTTATAAGAAGAGGGGACAACAGAGCAGGGGGAAGGAGGTGAGGATGGGAACCTCACCTCATCGTGCTGTCCAGACGTTGGGAGTGGTTGTTCTGCGGTGCGGGCAATCGCTCTGTGGAGGTGGTGTCAGTCCCCTGAGGGACTGACTTGCCGTCGAGGTGCCCTGTTGCTGGTAGATCCGGGGCACCTCATCAAAGGTGGCATTCCTGCATCCACTTACCATCTTTCGGGCGCAGCGAGTCCCACATACCCGCCAGGGGAGACCCACTCCCCAGCGGTATGCGTCATTGCATTTCCCGACGTAAAAGAAAAAAAAAACTGTTATTGAAATTGTCCAAATATTTTTTTTTTTATTTCTGTTGCTATATCTGGTATTTTAATAGACATTGTGATTGTGATAATTATCGTATCCAACCATTAGGATAATAAGTCAATACGTAAATTACTATGTACTATTGAGAAAATAAAACTAATTTGTGATTTCAAACTGTGGTACCTATTATTTATTATAATAATGTTCCCAGTGGCGTAACTACAGGGTGGCAAGTCGGTAAAATGCCACGGGTCCCCAGCTGAAAGGGGCCCCCGGTCGGAGGAGAATTCCAATTCCCAACATTTATTATTACACATTTAGTGAAAAATAATGGTGTCTTTCCTAGCATCCGATGAATTTGCCACGGGCCCCGAACGGTATAGTTACGCCACTGAATGTTCCTGTTATAAATAACTACTGTCTGACAATAGGGATGTTGACACGTGTTAAAAATTCACGTAAAGTTATGTTTTATATATTAAATACAGTACATATTTGCAAATAATAATATTTTAAAAGTCTATAAAATAGAAAATTATTTTTAAATGTCCCACTGGACAATGGTCGTATACTTTTTAATGGTTACCTGGACCTATAAAAGAATAGTTTTTTTGTTGTGGAATATTTTGTTTCAGTGCAAGTCCACGTATATTTTTGGACAAAACAATACAGGTGGTATTAGATAGGAAACGAGGACTAGTCGTTAACCGCACTAGGCATCACCAGGCTAAGCGACGGTGCTTAAAAACCTGGCGTGCTTTATGGACGGCCTCATAGCAGATAGCAGAAAGTGGGTTAAACCAAATCGGAATCTGTGAATCTAGCAGATGTCTGGTTCAACATCCTCTGAAGAGGATTCATGTTTTTCTTTATCAAATTCGGTGAAGGAAAACATCATGAGGAAACCTGCATGCCTGATGAGATTGAAAGTCTTTGAAGGTATGTGAAGTTCACCAACCCGCATTGGGCCAACGCATCAGTGAACTATTGCACATTACCCTCCTCGCCTGATTTCGAGGATGAGACTCGTGCCCAGCAGTAGGACAAAAGGTTGAGACTTTATTTTATTTTTTTACACTTTTTCCTACAAACCCTTTCATCCACAACCCGCATGGAGTATTTTTATCAATTTAAGGTGCATATTTAATACTAATAATGTTATTTATGCCATTTAAATTAACTTAGAGCGTATAAAATTAGTATATTGTATGTCTTTCCAGAGATGGAACAACAAGAAAACTTTGATGAAAGCTTGGAGTGTACTCAAGGTGTAACTGATGTCCCAATAACAGATATTAGAAGTGAACACGACGATCAAAGGCATGCACCAACCTGGATAAAAACAGAGATCGAAGAAATCCCGATAGATTACGAAGGTAAATCACATATTACTTAAAATGAAAACGACCGCTTTTTACCAATAAGGAGTAACTAAACAAACACTGAATAATTTCTCTATGTCATAGACATCATGGTAATGAAAAATCTATAAAATAAATTATCTGTTAAAACACAAATAAAAATTAATCATGAATTGAAACTCGCATTAGAAGGTGCATAGAATTGAATAAGTATTAAAAATCGGTTTATAGCTTCGATTATTAAAAACATGTTTTTAATTATCGAAGGTTTATAGTGAAATAATTCTAAATTTAATTCCATTCGCAATAAAAATATCGAAAAATAAAACGTGTTAAGTATTAATATGATCGCAGTTATAGCACAAAAATATATAGGTCATATTATACGTATACTCAACTATTATGGGTACAATTTTTAATATATCCGTATTAACTTTTTTTTTTTGCTAAACATGTATCATACGCTTGCACAAAATTATCCCCAATAGGTACTAGGGATCGTTCATTAACCATATGAGGTTCGGAAGGGGCAAAGGGAAAGGGGTTCAGAAGAAATAGTAGCGAACCAATCAGGAATTTGACAGTTCATCCGCCATATATAAGGCTCAAATAGCGATGGGTAGGTCATATGGTAAGGGGAAAAGACAAATGGAGTAAATTTATGTCACGATGGCCTCATGAAGGTAAAAGAAAAAGAGGTAGACCACAAAAAAGATGGGATGACGATACAAGTCAAGTGGCAGAGGTCACATGGAACAGAGTGACTCAAGATAGACACGAGTGGAAGCGGTTGGAGGAGGCCTTTGCCGACTGACAAACAGATCTGCAGAAATCAAGAAAAATACAGATAAATTAATAGATTAAGGTTTATTTTTTTTTATTTGTACTCTATGTCTTAGAGTACGACATACATAATACTTAGCAATCATTTAGATTTTAGATGATATACACATTACACATATTAAAAAACTGAAAAAAATATTTTATAATCGTTGAGTCATCCATGCTACTAGCACAAATGAGTAATGTAAATTAAAGATAAACTTTTATTTCATCATCTCAAACTTTTCCGTGTGTGTTGCATGTCGTGTGACGGTCGGTCGCGGAGAAGGGATCGGATGGCGAAGTCAGCCCGCCTAGCATGAGCTCTCTTCACGAGAGAGAGACATAATGTCTACATCGAAGACATAATGTACTAATGTCTACGGACGCAACATGACAACGTAATTCTTTCGAATTTTGTCGTTTAAGTAAGAGAAATTTCTCGATGTCAATACACGAGAAGGGACGAAAAAAATTATAAACCCAAATATCTTACGTAACCCCTTTTTTTTTCAGAATATAATTTAGCCTATGTTATTCGTGGATAATGTAGCTTTCGAATGTCGAAAGAAATTTTGAAATCGGTCCAGTACTTTTTGAGCCTATTCATTATAACCAAACAAAAAAACAAAGTTTTCCTCTTTATAATATTAGTGTAGATTTAGGTTTCTCTTATTACGCTACCCATTCAAATCACGGCAGCACGATTTATTTTCTTGCGTATTATTTTGATTTTGCTATATCTCCTAAAGTATTCATTTAATTTGCATGATGTAAAGTGGAAGAATAATCTTCATGAAGTGCTGAAGCTAATTAACTGATTTAAAATGATAAGGATTCATACAGTATTTGTGTAAATAACTTTCAAATTATCGCGTTATAATTGCTAATTTTTTAAAGTATTAAATGGATATAGTATGATATCCCTAATAGATAGACATATGCCATCGCGGACTTTTTTGTAGACCTATTTAAGATATACAATTCCACCATACATTATTTTGTTATATCTCAAAGGGTTTAAGGCAGCGTTTTCGTTGAAAACTCCCAGGCGGGATTTTTTTTCCGACACCTCCAACAATTATTGTTATATCTTAGCTAATGTATATAAAAACTTAATAAATTATATACATAAACCTTACTCTTGAATTGTCCTATCTATTAAAAAAAACCAAATCAAAATCCGTTGCGTAGTTTTAAAGATTTAAGTAAAAATTTCGACGAGTTTCTCTTCGGAAGAGATATGTCTTTTTGTCGTGGCGCGCATCTTAGGCCGGCAGGACAGCCGAGGCCAAAATGGCGGCGCTATAGTTCACATAAGCTGACCGTGTATTGTATAGACTAATAATTACTCATGTGTGCCAGTGCTCCACCCTATTTTGTTGTTTTTGTAAGTGATTAATGTAAATGTTGTAATTTATTTGCTTTTTGTAAACGACACAGCTAGCGAGTCCAAAAAACTGATAGACGAGGAAAAAGGAATGGATAGTGCAAAAATCAATGACGATGAATTAATTTTACGCCGTAAGAAACAGAGCGCCGAGAGAGCACGTGCTTATAGAAAAAGGAAAAAAGATCTCGGTGAGTAAACATCGTGCTTATATAGAATTTTTAGAACTTTTAGCTGGTGCATGTTGTTGTTTATGGATTTATTTCAATTTTGAAGTGCTTGAATTTATTATTTAACTTATTTCGTATGGATATTAAATAAAGTATTTTAATTTATATTCGGTCCATTCAATATATTTAATTTTATTAAACAGAGGCCATGCCGAGTACTAGTACCGTTCAAAGTGGTGAGCCTGTATCTGAAAATATTGTTCCAGCTAAGGTTTTACATCAAAAACAACTAAATGCGGAACGATGCCGAAGGTATCGTCAAAAATGCAAGCTGCTAAAATTTGCTGCCAATCTTAACCGAGGCACAAGTGACAGCAATTCAAGTACAAGTCGAGATACAAGTACAAGTCAAGAAATAATTGTTAATCCAGAGGAAGTTTCCCAATATATTTCCCATTTTCCAAGTATAAAATTAAAATTAATATACCCTTAGTGTAATATTATTTCGAAATTATTTAGTTAAATATCTATAATGTGAAAAAGTTTCACTTTCACTGTGGTTTTATATTATTCGAGTAACTAATATATATAATATATACTATAATATGATGGTTTCGTATTTATACCCAAGATGCAACAGGGTAGTAGTTTAAGTTTGAGGTGAGAGGTTGTTTGTTTTTAGTTTGTGTGGGCCTTTATCTTCACAACGGTTTATCCATTTACATGACTAATTATTGGAATGGTATAAATACGGTGCAATAGAGTAATACTTCCGTTCATAACTACGCCTCAAAGAGTTAACACATTTTGACATTTTGTAATTCCTAGTACAATTAGAATAAAAAGTATAAGAAAAGTGAAGTTTTTAAATAAATAACCTAACAGGTTATGGGCCCAGAGGCTTTAAAGGAGTAAGATTTTGTCGGAAGTTTTTTTTCATATATTTTGTAAGCACCTTCTATCTATTTTATTATCAAAAATGGAAAATTTGAAATCCAAAAGAAATATAGCACCATTTAATGGTGAAAAGTATAGCGTTTGGAAATTTAGAATTCGTGCATTACTTAACGAAATGAACGTCTTAAATGTGATAGATGAAGATCCACCTAATATCCCCTGCCAGGACTGGGCGAAAAATGATCGAATCGCAAAATGTATTATAGTTGAATACCTTTCAGACTCATTCCCTTCCCACCCAAGAGAGTTCAGCCCGACAATTTTTTATAAGTTTGAACGCTATCTATGAACGTAAAAGCCTTGCGACGCAGTTAGCCTTACGCAAGAAATTATTAGGCTTGAAATTACAAGGAGACACAATAAATTGAAGACGTGAGTGGATGAAGGTGATATGTCGTATTTTCGGTTTTCTGTGTTTTTTTGTGTGGATGGATTTGATATGTATAATTGATTACTAAAAACCTTAAAAACCTTCGATATAAAGCTTATTTTTGAAAATAAAATTTTAAAAAGGTGTTATGTTTAGTTAATTTTAAAAATTACAGATGATGAAAGAGGTATGTACACATATCACCTTCTTCCAAATAAACAAAGTAAAAACTTTATTTTTTGTGCGTGGAAGAAGGTGATATGTACAAACATAACACCTTCTTCACTGCGCTTACTATGTTCGAATAAGGCGACCCCTATTCTCCGTGAATAAAGGTGTTAAGTCGCAAATGCATAGCTTCAACAGCAGCATAATAATTTGACTTAATTGTTGTTCATTTGAGTCTCCAGCATCTCAAGTAGCGCATGTGTCACTCTTTGGGTATCGAAAAGACAGGTTGAATTGTGTGACAAAAATTTGGTTATGAAGTTTTCTTGGCGCGGTAATATAAGTAAAGTCCATGCTTTTTTACGTAGTAATTGTAGGAAGCAGATTTATTTTTTCTAGCATTGCAGCCTCTATACGCTACAGGCTTACTCTAATGAGTCTAGATGCTGCTGAATATGGCATTATTTCTATTGATGTCCAGGGAATAATAACTGTTTTTAAAATAGACTGCCGAACTTCAATGTAAAAATTAACTGAGCATTTAAGCCTGCACCTCTCGTATCACAAAATCCCTTCGTTAATCTTTTTTTCGAAACTATCTCTCCTTTGTAAGATATATATACCTCTCCTTTTGCTATAGCTGTAGCTGCAGAATTTCCCTTCTAAGATTGTTAATTTCTCGGCCTTTTTCTGGATTTATTTTCTTTTGGTGGAAATAGACCTTGTGCTTTTTGGCATATAATAATATACATTATGGCTACTGTTGAAGCAATGCAAGTTGACCGAAAAGAAAAACAACCTGAGATGGAGATATTGTGTACATTACAATAGATTTACAACAAACCATGCCAATTATCAAAATAACAACTTCAAAAGCGTTCTACTTGCGTCAACTGTGGTTTAACAACCTAGGTATTCATGTTTGTGATGGAAGCAAAGAAGAAGCCGTATGCTGCACCTGAACCGAAGATATTGCGGATCGCGGGAGTGCCGAAGTCGCGAGCGCACTTCTAAGATTTGTGGAAAAAGATCCATGTTGCCAAAACAAAGATCACTTATTGATTTGGTTAGATTCATGTGCCGCAAAACAAAAATTTCACCTTGATTACACTTTGTCAATATCTTATCCTTAAAGGATATTTCTAAGTAATCGATCACAAGTTGCCTGAAGTTGGACATTCCTTTTTTTCCATTTCCATTCGGTTTGTGATTTTGGTAGAATAGAAAAACTCCTAATAAAGCATGACACAGTTTATATTCCTGATCAATACCGTGACATTCATTATTCGAAAAACTTCTCGTAATAATACAGTCATGAATATGACCAAATATTTCAGACAAATTGGTGAGCTGCAAGAGAATCTCAATTTGATAAATGGGAAAAATGATTCCAGTTAAGGAGTATGGATCTTATACAAAGTTCTCATACTATGAAATGACACGATTTCAAAAGGTGGACGCAATAAAAAAAAAGATTGAACATGTCCGCGAATTTCGAAATTCCACGTAAGACCGGTAAGTATGGAACGTCAGTAGATAAAACACAGAATCTCCAAGACCAACTAAAGTATGTGAAGTCAGAATATCGCTATTTTTGTCAATCGTAAGTCAATTTTAAGCCAAGAATAGTATTTTTATATGTAAGATGTTGGACACTTATAATTACTCCTAATAGCTTAAGTTTTTGAAAAAACTGGTTCTATTTATTAAAAAAAAAGATAACATGTCTAACAATATTCGTACTTAGCACCTAATCGTATTACCGCAAGAACAAATAAGTTTAACTTCGTTCATGGAAGAAGGAGTTATGTTAAGTTTTTTTTTAATAATAATATCTAATAATATTGCAAGAGTTTTATTACTAACATACACTCAATATTTAATATCATTCACACAACTTTGCATTTAAATTTAAGGCATAACTTACAATTTAAGCGACTTACAAGAGAAAATTTTAGTAAAACTTTAACTTCAATTTACTCAAAATCTAAAAAAATGTACTTATCACCTTCATCCACTCACGTCTTTAATTAATAAAACATTTTTCAATCTTTGATGATTAAGTCAAAGAATTGTTAGCAGCAGGAGCCAATTTAGACGAAACACACTTCCGAACACATATGATGGCGTTATTACTGCCATTGAAACCACTCCACTGAAAGTGAAAAAAAATTTTACTGTTATTGGGCTAACTACAATTTAACAAATATTTGAGCTGAGAGGAAATTACTGAATTGTTTTTTTCTACATGATTAGGAGGCTCCCACCCCTCATCCCCCCAACCGCGCGCCAGCTGACGTCCACTAGGCTTTATAATACTATTCTCTGATACGTCTCACGAATTATCTCGCGGGAGGAAGTTGGTCATGAAGACCTGTTACTGGCTCCCGGGCCGACTGTACTATAAAAATTGGCAAGTATCGGATCTTTACAAATGCTGTTTAATCTGGGTTCTTTAAAAATGAACGCCTAATCTATAAAGATCCACTGGTATCTGGTAAGGTGAAATGTGTAGCGGTGACAACTAGCCGACTTAAATTGACGGTGGAAAAATAAAAACATTTTTTTACGATTTTTTTTTTGTTAGAGCGCAAAATCTTTTGAGACTACATATCGTTGTTCGCATCGCTTATGGGGTTTCATGTCGTGTTTCAGTTGGTCGACGACGGTATAGGGCGGGGTGCCCTGGCTGATGTGGCAGTAGTCGCTACAGTACATGAATGGGGCCATATTAGTCTGGTATGGATTTGGCGGGTAAGGTGCCAAGTCAAAAGTTTCATCCGGTCCCCATGACGCTAGAGAGGACATAGCGAATGGCACCTTGTATTTTCTTTGTGTTTCCGATTCAAAGACACTGAAAATAGAAAAATTATCCTCGAAAGCAAATTGAATAATCTATATTTCATTAATATTTACTAATGTACTTTTTAAAACACATAAAATGCACATCTTCACTGCTGCCACAGCGGTGACACCCTGGCGAGTCTTCAGTCTAGGTCCCCGACAAGTGGCACAAACGCTAAATGAATAGAATAGAATATTTATTGTATGGGAATGACACTAGCTGTCAAATTACATGTCGCAAGCTAGTATCATTCCCATACAATAAGTATTCTTTTCGTATAGCGTTTCTGCCACTTGTCTAGGGAGGCAGGATAGCTGTCACTTTACAGATCCAAGACCTTCAAAAATTTCGCAGACGTTTTAGTTCGAATGGGGCCACTCTTAACCATCCTAGGACACTTCCAAGAGAAACCTGGAAGTGTCCTACTGGAACGATACATGCGAAACGCATTGACCTGCGTTAAAAAAAGGCAAATGCCTTAGTTGCTTATTACTTGCACTAACACTTACCGCTTTACGTGGTTAAGCAGTGCATAGCAAGTTGTTTGTGCTAGACGGTAGACCCAATGATTTAAATGATGCTGACGTAAAATTTTTAAGCGACCACTTTACAATAACAATTAATTACCCTTTAATATTATTGACTGGATTATGACAAGCCGCTACTTCTTTGTATTCTTTTTTCACGTGTATTCTGTCGTATACACCTCTGTGAACTTTGGCGGTGAGTGGCATCCAAATCTCCTTCTGGCGTGGCCCAAATCCACGCACCTAGATCAATACGAAAAATCTTGTTAACAAGGCATCGCTAATCACTGACAATTACAAGTGACCTTCAAATTACCTATCACATAGACCATGGACATTAATTTTTCACGCAAAGTACCTAATACAAGAAGTAGTTGGCATCTAGGCCCTCTTTAACCTATCGGGGGCCCTGGGCACTAGGGTAATAGTGCCCTAACATAAGTAACAATTTATACATCTGTGGGCTTCAATTTTGGACTAGAAAGAGTAATCATAGTAATTAGGACACTATACATAGTATTCTATGCAGCAATCATTGTCTAACTACCTACCTAAAATTATCATTAGATTATATTATGATATAAATAACGGTGCCCCATGGATCGCGGGGCCCTGGGTAGTTGCCCAGCGTGCCCAATGGAAAATATGGGCCTGGTTGGGATAGTATAATGGGATGCGTTGCGTCCTACCGTGCCGCATATTTCTTCCTTCTATAATCTAGTTCTATAGGGTACTAAGAGGTCTCCTATCTCCCAATTTTTAATGTCCAAGAATATAAAAAGATATTCAAAGTTACCATATTCTATTAAATATGATATGAAAATCTAACCTTAGGCAAGTTGGATTCAGAGTAAAACGTTATGTGATCCTTGGTCGTGTACTGTTCGTCTACAGAGAAGGGCTTGTGGTGGGTACGGTACGTAGTTAGGTAAGGGTCTAACAGTTTCCGGTAGCCCACAGCACTCTCGGGTATGACCGGCGCTGAATTCCTCCCAGCAGCGACAGCCTGTAATGTTCATTATCACAGTTTTACTGTTTAAACTAAGTATAAAAAAAATGTTTTATGGAGTTCTATAATAGTTTGTAATTATGCCACGAACTCCTTGTTTACGAGACCAAGCCGTTTTTTCATTCGGCAATAAATAATATTGATTATAATGATATCGAGCTAAAATTAGGGAGGATATACCACGAAGAAGCTCGTTGAGTGTCAACTGTTAGTTGAGAATGGATGTCGGTGGGCTAAGCAGGCCACGTCAAAGAATTCGGACGTATATAGAAGAACAGCTCTTAAGGATTTTTTGTGCCGACTATATTGGGGCTTGTCACCAGTTCACACTCGCTCGCTCTCGCCGCCAAGAGGACGTTTACATCGCAGAGTTTGTCCTCAAAGTGCTCATAAGAACTGTCCTTCTATGTATGTCTGAATTCTTTGGTTAGGTGTAAAACTCGTTAAAAATGTACTGAGTTGTTGGGTCGGTATTCGGTCCGTAGACTGTATTCCCGAATCCTGCCATGGGATTCATTGAGTGAGCTGTATGTTCAGCAATAGGCGCATAAAGGCAGTAAGATGATGACGAGCTACGCCAAATAAAAGTGGAAACATTGCAAACACTACGTAACACAATTCGTAACATCTTAGTAAAAAAAACATGTATGTATCCGTCCACTACATGACACGTCTTTTTAGGAACGGTAGGACCATCGTTCTCATCACTCATGGCACTGCTTTTGTTGGACACGTGGCATACCATAACAAATATTTATTGCAATTCGAATAAATATAATATTTGACATTAATGTCACTTACGTCAAATATATATTCCGGATCAGGAGGCGCCACAGTGACGTCTGGAGGCGCAGTCGGCTGTCTTTTAAGACCTCGAAAATTGTCCTTCATCTCTGATATCATGGTCGGTTGAATGATGTTCTTGTCTTGCAACTTAAAATATAGTCGCTCAAACTTAAAATCTTCATTGTATGTAGGTAGAGTTGCATTTTGAATGTTTTGAATGTATGTCTTTTAGAAAACCTACTTTAAAATGTGTTTAACATCTATGACTACCTAATATTATAATGTAGCTTGAAAGATATATGTTTTATAAATTAGGAGAAAGCTATTTTACGTAAAAGTTTTTCCTAAGGTGGGTAAAAAAAATATTAGGGCACAAATTTCAATTCATAAATATCACATTGTGAAGTCACTCTTACTTTTTTATAGTGACGCAGCGAAATTTTGGATAGCCAGGACCGGGGTACGTTCTTGACCACACGTGGAGCTCTTGACAGTGTTATAACCAAACTAAAACCATTGCAAGCGCCTTCAGTCGCTTTTTAAGGGCCCTGGATCTGCAGGCAACTATACAGCGACAAGCTGGCCTCGACGAAGGGCCAGACTATTCGTACGCGCGGGATTGGACGGACGCTACTGAGCAGTCCGGGCGAAATCACGAGCGCAGGACATACGCTGTTGGGGGTGCATTTAATAGCTCCCCTAGGCACCCCTTTTAGTCGCACGCGAGGGGAGGCCTCACCGTTGGCCTCCTGAAATATTACTGTCTAGCAAAAGACCATTGCCGGAATTTTCCAGCTATTAGTGAAAATGATCTAACATACCCTTTTCTCAACTCCGGTCATATAAATAACTCGTCCACAGTTGATGGCGCAGTCAGCTCGCTCCATGGCCTTGTTCGGGTTGGGTTTGACGCAGTATTCGCCTGTGGTGGTCTTGTACGACTCTTTCTCGACTACCATGTCACGACCGGACACACGAGAGGGGAGGGGCGCTCTGATTTTCTGAAATGTCATAAGTTTAACTTTTAAGCTCAGAATTAGTTTTCTGAATACAGAGTTAGCTTGGAATAGTTTTTAACACGCTTTTATTAGCTTCACCTGTATGTTTGTATGTATGTTTGTAACCGACTCTTTTAAGCTCGATTTGGTCCTACTTTGAACGATCAGATTTAACTCAAATTTTGCACACCTGTCAAAGACCGATAACAATGCAATAATTCGATAAAAAATCCGATTATCCCAATTAGATTCGCCAGGATTAATTTATTCCTTTCCGCATCATTTGCATGCGAGTAAGAGAAATAGAGCTAGTGCGCGAACTACGCATGCGTGCAGCTCCACTGTTACTATTTGGTCGTACACTCAGTTTAGCACAACCTCGGAGTAAAGCATGTTTTTTTAGTTTTTTAAACTATTATTTTTATTTTTAATATATAAATAAAGCACGCACAGCTTATGAGCGGTGTTAGGATGAATAAAATATAGATAAGATAAAATAACATACGCAGTCCAGGCTCTGAGGTATAGCCGGTATGTGCCGAAGGGCTATGTTTGTTGAAGTTCTGGTTTCATTGCTGCTGATCCTCAGCGGTATGTTATAGTGCACGTTACCCCACGTATTAACATTCTGTATAAGTAGATCGTTTAACACAAGAGGTTTTTTTTCAGACACCATAATATTATCAAATAAATAAATGAATAAAAAATTATTTATTATATTAGTTGTCAATATCACTATGTTGACATTTTGATTGAGTCCATAGAGTATGTAAAGCAGTAAAGTAATACAACGATTGAGTCTATTTGATTCTCATTGCAACTTGAGTCTATTTGATTCGCATTGCAACTTATATGCATCCTTTTAGACAATAGTGACGTTTGCTATTCGACGGCCAGCTGGTCGGGTAGTCAGCCATTACTAATATCCACGGGCCATGGTCATAGCAAAGAAATCAGACGTACATAGAAGGACAGTTCTTATGAGCACTTTGATGACAAACTCTGCGATGTAAACGTCCGCTTGGCGGCGTGACGAGAGGGACACCGCGATGTCCCCAGTATATGAGCCTACGAGAGCGAGCGAGCGCGAACTGGTGACTTGTCCCCAATAAAGTCGGCACAAAAAATCTTATATATAGCTTGCTATGTAATCAACTTTTTAACTTTCTCTGTGCGTGTGTTTGTCACTGAACTCCTAAACGGATTGTGTGTAGGCAAAAAAGGCTTTAGATTAACATTTTTTTTGTTTGTTTTTTACATTGTGCCTCAAAAGCTACATAACCGATTTCAAAATTCATCCTAATTATAAAGCTATGTTAACACTGAGTGACATAGGTTATAGAAATAATCATCAATCAGCAAACGGTCGTAGAATACTACGCCCTACGGTAGTACCGTAGGGCGTAGACCAGTCGTAGAAAATGCTTTTTACTTGACGGTAGGAAGATACTGTAGAAGATATAGAGTGATGCGTCATCTCTACGCAATGCCAAAGAATCAAATTGAGACAACCTTGTTATCCAAATACATATCTGTGTTGTTATCAAAGTAGCGCGCAAATCAAATCATTGGATTTGAGATGCGCGGTGTTTATCGCGGTCGCACTGAACGAATTGGTACTGGGCAGTCCAGAGGTGAGAGCAGTATTCCATGTAAGGCCGCCCTTGTAAAATTGAAAGCGGTGAGAAGGCATGAAATACTGCTTCGCTCTACTGAGCACAAAGAGTTTCTAAGAGCCTAGTTTAGCTTTTCTTTCCAAAATATGCGGTTAGGGAAGTGACTTCAAATTGTAGAGGAACGACGAAGGTGATTTTCAGCGTTAAAAGCGCAAACTTGTCCTGTTGGCATTAAATTGAATTAGGTTAAGTCTCCTCCATTTCGAAACTTTGGCTGAAAGAAATTCGACTTTAAAGATAAGTAAACCTACTAATCTTTTAAAGTAGAGCTTATTTACGTGGTTTTAGAAAAAAATATTTCAGATGCTCATGCTCACACAGTTGTCCACCATTGTTAAATATTTGTATGCATACATAATATTGTAGGTACAATATTGGGAACTGTACTGTGTAATATACTACTAAAAGATTTTCATTGAATCTATTAAGCTAAGGGTACTCTCTAATGAAATGATATCCCATCTGAAAGGCTTAAGTCTGTTCTAATTCCCCTGATCCCTTATGATTACTCCAGAGACTCCGGTCAGATTTTGCCGAAATATCATAAAGTGCAACTCGTTTATGGTTCAAGCTGGTAGGTAAGCAAGGCCCTTCTTTGTAAACTCGTTTATATTTTTAAGTGAAGTCAGTTACTACCGTCAGGTGCGTATCTGGCGATGTTCCTTGGTAATTATTGACATCTAGATCCTGCGTCTCCTGACAGCCTATAATCCTAATACTAGGTCGTGTCTCTTGAACCATAAGCTAGTTTTGACGACTTGGACTTTTTATTTGGAGATAGATTTATAGCCATAAACGCCAAAGAAAATATTCATATAACAATGTATATCATGTAGTGTTGCATATCTTGGAAATATTAAATTATGCTTACGCTGAAATTAAAAAGAATTTATGGATATGAACATATTAAAACTGTATGAATATTTATTTTCCTTTATATCATTATGTGTATAAAAGTACACCAACGTCCCATACAATTTTGGACCGTCACCTTTTTATAATAACTTTGGAGTTTATAGGTATGGGATTTACTATCTATGCTAAAAATATAAAAGATATATATTAACAAAATCACGTGACGATTTTATTTTGGAAACATTCAAATAATTTTGGATATAATTTTTATTATTGAGCGTTTTTTCTTCTTGAACGTGTTGGTCATGTTCGGGTCATGGACCAGCTTCGACTGCAGGTGCGGGTTCAAATACATCGGCATCACACTCTCGTTTTCGGACAACCACTCGATCATGTATTCGGTGATGGCCTCGAAGTGCTGCGACTTCTCGAATCTTGAACGCAGCTGTTGTAGGTTGGTCATTGACTGAAAATGTGGACAGTCATCTTGTAAATAGTCTAGTGTTATGAAAATATAATAATATTTCATCTAATAAATGCCTTTTTAACTATGATTGTTCCGCTAAATAATGATTTATTCTATTAAATTACTGTGCTTCATAATTAATTTAAAATAGCCTGAAACTATTATAAGCATGTTATCCCATAACCCATTTATCCGAATGCAACATTGTATCTTTAAGTTTGTATGTATTGCAAAGGGAAACCTATTATTGGCCTTATTTCCTTGTAATTGTATATTAATTATTAATTATTGTATGTATTAACTGAAACTAAAAGTTTTCTAATTAAATAAAATTAAAACAAAAATGTGGAGCTTGCCAAACCAAAACCAGCATATAAACGTAAAACGTTCTAAAGCCTAATATCCCTTTATTTTATAAAGATCAATGTATGGACATATCATTGGCTATAACAATAAGAAAAAAACTTGAATACCGGACAATCCATTTCTTTGGACAGTCTGTGTAAAGCTTCTTCTAAAGTTTCACCTCGTCGCTGGCCCTGCAAACGATTATTATGATTATTGTATTATAATTTTAATTAATATAAATATCAATAGGTACTAAGTAGCATGGAAAATCCAAAAAAATATGAATTTAATCTGACGGTGTTACGGCACGAGGTCCCTTCAAATTATAATATCAAATAGAACTAACCTTCGGCAACAGTTCATTGACAGTAGCAAATATTTCGTCTCTCATATCGTAATACAAGAAGCTCGCCCACGGCGATTCGAAGAACTCGTAGAAGTTATCCAATCTATTCGACTGAAATTTATTACAAAAAACACAGATTTATAAATAAACACAGATGGAGCATCCCGAACACCTGAGTGACGCTTCAAAACGAACAAAAATTCAAACGCGCTCTCAAGTGCTTGACAGCGTCGTACTCTAAACGTCTATTAGATTATGTTCGCATAGAATTTGTATTCGCTTTAGTGGCGTCACTTGCGGGTTCGGCATGCTCCATCTGTCTTTATTTATATTTGTGGTAAGAAATAAAATTAATTAAAGCTTATTGTGTAAATACGCTAACGAGGGGACAAAAGAACAGGGGGCAAGGGGGCAAGAGGAGAGAGAGGTTGTTTTATGGTACGGGGTAACCGCTCTGTGGAGTTGGCGTCGGTCCCCTGAGGGACTGACTGGCCGTCGAGATACCCTGTTGCTTGTAGATCCGGAGCACCTCACCAAAGGCGGCATTGTTGGCTCTCGCCGGGTTTTAGTGGGTTGAGCTGCGTCCACTTACCAGCTTTCGGGCGCAGCGTGTTCCACATACCCGCCTAGGGAGACCTACTCCTCTGCGGGATGCGTCAGTGCATTTCCCGGCGTAAAAGAAAAAAAAGGTCTTAAAACATTTTTTTTTATTTCTGATATCACACGAAGAATAAGCTCGTTAAAGTGTCAGTGCGTAACCAATAATAAAAAAATTATTAATAAATAATCCCTACCATGTATCGCAAAAACACATTGTTGAGGACGGTCGAGGACAGACCGTATATATTTTTGAAGTTCTCCAGCATGTGATGCTCAGTTGTGAGGCAGGTGATACCGTCGACCTTGAGTTCTTTGCTCATGTGTAGTTTGAAGTAGCCACCTCTGAATGTTTCCAAAACGTATCCCTGTAACAACAGGCAACAAGCAGGGGAGCAAGATCGCGCAGCATTTTGAATTAAAATCAAGATGCCAAACGTTCAATGTGGATAGGGTTGCCAGGCGTCCGGATAAAGCCGGACATAGTTTTTTGATCACGTATCCGGCCAAAATAAACGGTGTCCGGCTTTTGTTAGACTTTTTACATTTTGAAAAAGATCGATGCCAAATTAGTCTTAAGATTAAGACTGTATTGGCATTCTATTTTATCTATTAGTTCACTAGAATTTAACAAAATATGTGATACTAATAAAAAAGCTTGAAATTACATACAATTGCTTTGTCATACCTATTAATACTGAGACAAAATCCTCAATAATGTGGGGTGTCCGGTCTTTCTACCCAAATGTCTAACCAAGCTGACTGGTCTGTCCGGTTATTAGGTTTGGCGACCTGGCAACCCTAAATGTGGTTAAGTTACTTACATTATACTGAAGCGACTGCACATAGTGATGTGGTGTCTTCTTCCCAGGCGGTCGCACGTCCAGGTACTTCAATGATCCAGGTAGACTACAGTGGATCACGATTGGTGATTTAAAATTTGGAGTTTTTAAGTCACTTTCACAGTTGTCATGCCTAAAAATCAAAGTTATTACATACTTCTTACTATAGATTATTAATAAAATACATATTTTAAATCGATGCAATTACTTATTAGTGATAAATCAATAGAAGTGAAGAGAGTCGAATAATCATGTTAAAGTGTTAAGAGGTAGTGCCATACTGCTTTGCAGCCAAATTAGGCTACCACAATCGGGGTGGTATCTCTCGCTCACGTGACACAGCGTAAAGTGGCAGGTATGCTGTCGTGTTTCGTGCGGTTTGAAAGTTTCCGAAGGCCCGATTGGGGGATAGGGTAAAGGGGGGCAACGCATCTGCATAACCTCTGGTTGTGTGAATGATTGTGGGCGTAGGTAAATAATCGACAAAAGACTTCGACTGATTGCTCTCCCATGCCTTAAAAAATAGTTTTTTTTATCCTAGGTTACAATATATGACTATTTTTTTTTATCTCAAACCCAAATATGCGTATTTCGTAAATAATAGTATAAATATTCACAATATGAACCGACTGTTCTACAGTGGCGGTCGAAACGAAGTAACTGTCATAAACTACTGTACAGCAATACTGTGTTAATTAGATTCTGCAAAAAATGCCTAAAAATGAAGTGGCTTATTTACAAAAAAAAAAATAAACAAATTTAAAATTCCTTTTTCAAATAAGTTACTTGGTGAAGTTTTCATGTCCAATTCCATCGTGGTCCTTGGTCTTGGACGAAGAATCGAAGCTGACACATTTCTCAGTTGATCGTTTGTTCCGAACATTTTGCTTCTCGGGAAACAACGGATCTAACTGATTTCTAATCTGTGTGCCTAACTAAAAACATAAAAAATCGCAATATTTTAGAAGCTGGAAAAATGTATTGGGGTATTCATTTTTTTATATTAACATACAATAACACCACGTTAACCTAGCCTCGTAGTTAGCTCGTTAGAACTTGCGTTAGAGACAAGTACTAGGAGCTAGAGTAGTGGATAAGACACAGTAAATACTAGGCTCAGTAGCTCTAGCCCAAGCTAATTCCGTGAGAATTGTTATTAACACAGGGCTCTCTATCATCATCATCGTCAACCTTTTGCCATCCATTGCTAGAGATTGACCTGATGTAGCGGACCAATCACAGCGCTACAAACCTGCATCGCGCTATCAGAATTCCAGCGTCCCTCTGCTATATATACAACAACTGACACGACAGCAAGTGGGCTACGGCCTGGCCGAGCATTGCACCTCGCTGGGTCGGAGATCTCCCTTTGGGGCCTACCACCATGTTCCCACAGCAGCATACCTTTAATCCAATTTCATATGCATCATAGTGCCTCTGCCGTTTGCTGTCAGCGTAGTACCGTCGGTGGTAGCGCGTGACCGGGCCGGCCGCGAAGATGGACGGGTCGCGGGTTCTAAACCGGTGGTCTATGAGAATGCCACCGTCGTACACTATCCCGGATTTATTGAGCGCTACAAAGAACGATTTACTTGTATAATGCCAACAAAATATTACTCGTTTTCGACGTTGATAATAATATGTAAGTGCACCCTAAAAATCTGCAAAAATTATTGTATGCATGTACTTGATGTACCTACTACTAAACCCCGTAGATGATTGATTGATGAACGTAGATCACAACTCTAGAAGAGTTTGTATGATTAATCATCAGACTTTAAGTGTCCACTGCTGAAATTTTGACTGGCTTGTATTCTATTCTACTAATCATAAATGTATGTAAAATGTGTGTTTGACTCGCAACGTAATGAGCGTAGTGATTTGCAGTGGGATTTAAGATCAATATGTTTTTCTATACTATATAATATATTATACAATATTATAAAGAGGAAAACTTTGTTTGTTTGGTTGTAATGAATAGGCTCAAAAATACTGGATCAATTTCAAAAATTCTTTCACCATTCGAAAGTTACATTATTCACGAGTAACATAGGCTAAATTTAATTCTGAAAAAAAAAATAGGGTTCCGTAAGATATTTGGGTTTATCGGACACAAGGTGTAAAAAATCATCCAGAAAAGTTACTTATTTTGCTTACTAAGATCCCGTTGTAAATCTTAGTTAACGCAGGCGAAGCTGTGGGCAACAGTTACCTATAAAGGCTTGTTCATTAATTTCTCGTTTTCCGTAATAGAAGAACGCAGAGCATTGCAGCTTCATCATTTTATAATGAGACGAGAAGTCCACGTGGGTGATGAAGTCATCAGCGTCCAGGGTCCAGGAGTGGAAGTAGAATGATCTATACACGTTTATTTTGAGTTTTCTCAGGTATTCCTGCACAGTTCTGTCTACCTGTACAGCAAAACCTTAATTGAGTCTGATTATTATTTTTGTGTGTATTGGGCACCTACTAGGATATAATATTTTCAAAAGACTAAAATTACTAGGTAAATATTTTTCAAACGAAATAATATAAGTAGATATGTTAATATATTCATTTTTGATAGTGCAATCTATAGCGGCTTAATTTGTGTAATTTAATCTTAGAGTAACACGGCCCTCCTAATAATAAGTATATTTAAATCTATAATGTATTCTTGTCAAACACTACTAACATAATTACAAGCTTATACTGTAACTAACTAACTAATTATTTGGGAAGTTTTTGTCTGAATTAAACATTTTGTATTTTATTGCATTAGTAATCTAGTTTCTAGGGCTCAAGAGTGGAGATCAAATTGGCCGTTTTGACGTTCATTGAGAGAGGTATTGTTCAGCTGTGGTCAGTAGAGGCTGATGATGATGATTGAATCGTAGAAGATTAAAATAAATAATCAAAAACAAAAACTCATTGCATTACAAATCCATTAAAATGTTAGCTGCTAATTATTATATTTTTCTTCATTACGTGGATTTACTGGGTAACCGTTGTACCAACTCAACCTGATAGGCGCGAAAGCTATGCTCCTGCGTCAAAAGGTTAAAAAAAAAAAGGTTCGAACGCACTACACAGAGCTTCTCAATACCTAGCTTGTACTAATCAACGCACAACAGCTTATGCATCTTAGACATTAGTTACACTAGTACATGATATGACTAATTTTATTTAATTCATTTTTAAGGTAGCGTTTTTGTGTACTTACATAAACGTTACAAAATAAAGGCACTCTTGTCTTTTTCGGGTTTTCGTCCGGGAAGGGCTCTACAAATATGATATTCCTGGCGGGAACCTTCATCTCAATGAGCGTAGCCAGGCAGCAATACGCGTTGTGTGTACATCCATACACTATTATTTTATCTGGAGATGAATTTACATACACTTACAATCAATAAAGTCGCAACAATTAATACGAGAAGACACACATTAAAGGAATTAATGGTTGTTTGTTTGTTACTCTTTACCGCAAAAACTAGTGAATAGATTTTGATGAAACTTTTTAATAATGTTGTGTACAAACCAGAGTAACATTTACAGCCTATAATTCATCCCCCTACTCCCACGGCAATGGAAGTACGCGGGTAAAACCGCGGGGCGCTGTTAGTAATAATTTGCTTAGTAGGTATGTAATTTTTTTAAATTCCTATAAATGCAAGTTATGGATGTAAAAAACTCGACTCTTAAAAGGAGTACCTAGTGAAAGCTCAAAATGCACCATTTTTATTATTTTGTTAATGCTGCTTAGAGATTCATTCATGTTTGACAAAATTAAATGATAATTAACTAATACAAATTTTCATCCACATTATTATAATAAAGCTGAAGAGTTTGGAAATATGATCACGCTAATATTAAATTAAATTACTTTTTATAACTAACTAGCTGTTGCCCGCAGCTTCGCAGCTAAGATTTACAACGGGATCTTAGTACGCAAAATAAGTAACTTTTCTGTATGATTTTTTACACCTAGTGTCCGAAAAACCCAAATATCTTACGGAACACTATTTTTTTAGAATAAAATTTAGACTGTGTTACTCGTAGATAATGTAGCTTTCAAATGGTAAAAGAATTTGTGAAATCGGTCGAGTACTTTTTGAGCGTATTCATTACAACCAAACAAACTCTTTATAATATTAGTATAGACTAGCAGCGCCCCGCGGTTTCACCCTAGTACTTCCCGTTCCCGTGTGAGTACGGAGATAAATTATAGCCTATGTGTTATTCTGATGCATAAGCTATATTATTATAAAGTTTCATTAAAATCTATTCAGTAGTTTTTAAGTGAAAGAGTATCAAACATTCATACTAACAAACTTTCGCGTTTATAATATTAGTAGGATAATATTTGGAAAAATCTTTACCTTTGATACCTCAATTAATGAGGAAGGCAAAGTTAATAGGGAAAAAAAGTTTTGTTTTTAATTTGCGGGTGAAGCTGGGGTCAACAGTAAATATATAATTAAATGTGGATAAGGCCATACCATGCGACTCATGCCAATTAATACTGTTAATAAATGATAATGCCCTATTGGCGTCCTGCAGGGCTTTGATAATAAACACGTTCCTCGGAGCCTTTCTACAGTCCACGATAGGAGAATCAATTCGAGGCACATCGAGGCGTTCATAAGGCACCTTATTTGTACTGAAAGAAAACGAATTAATGTGATGAAAAATGCTGTTGAAGAGTCTTGTGAATTCTTCTTTTTTGGAGTCGAACTTAAGTTACTCGAAAAGGAAAGAATAAAGGAACTAAACAATGGATCAAGATCATAGAAAACTAAATAATAAGGTAACCTCATTATTTACAATTTACATTAAGATTATACAGAATGATTTTCTACCGACTACATTGTACATACCTACACAGTACAGTACCCGGCAATAAATATTGCACATCGACCTTTAGAAAAAGACAATCGCCTAATTTCGGCTTCGTAGAGCGTTATCTCTGTCGCACGAAATACAAATAATCCGGTATCTTTTAGGAGCTGTTAAAACAATTATGATTTGCTTCTTTTAATAATTATCTTTATTTTTTTTATAAAATACACCAATTTTTCTATAAGTGATGGCTTTAGATTGGGGTGAAATAAAATAAAAAAGCTATTGTAATAAAAAAAACCGAATTCTCAATTACTTCCATTTCACTATCTGTGCTCTCAAAGAGGTCAATTTAGGTAAATTATCAGTGTAATTGTCTAAGCCGTGTTGAATGCTTCAATAATCATTCTCACATTTGATTGCATGATCGCAAACCTCAGTCATTAATGTTTTTACTGTAGTTAAATTCATACCCACATTTCTAGAGGCTACATAGCCTTACAGTTGAGACCAAATATTTTCAATTGGATTAAAATCCGGATGATATGGTAGCAATCGCAACACAGTGTGCCCATGTTCGGCTAGTAATTTGTCCACGGAAAACTCTGTATACCTCTCCTTGTGCTAATATTAAGGCCAGTATATCCCAAAGCGCCTGTTTTTGTTTAAGTCGTAAACATAGTAATGTTGGTTTTTTTGATCCGTTAAAAATATATGTTGTAGTTTAGTATACATTCTTTTTTATTAACCTATTCAAAACACGATCATTGTAACTTGCCTCGATAAAAAAAAATCACAAACACAAGATGTTTTTGATTATTTTTCTGGGGTGTAAATTGTAATAGTGATGATGATGAAGTTGATGATTATAATGATGGTGGTGATGTCTCTGACGAGAATAATGATGGTGGCGGTGGTAGTGGTGGGGGAGGGGGGTGTAAATTGTAATAGTGATGATGATGAAGTTGATGATTACAATGATGGTGGTGATGTCTCTGACGAGAATAATGATGGTGGTGGTGGTGGTGGTGAGGGAGGGGGGTGTAAATTGTAATAGTGATGATGATGAAGTTGATGATTATAATGATGGTGGTGATGTCTCTGACGAGAATAATGATGGTGGCGGTGGTAGTGGTGGGGGAGGGGGGTGTAAATTGTAATAGTGATGATGATGAAGTTGATGATTATAATGATGGTGGTGATGACGCTGACGAGAATAATGATGGTGGTGGTGGTGGTGATGAATGGTGATGGAGGTGATAATTAACACTTATTTCGTTTACAATGATTTGTGTGTCTGTTTGTAATATGACCTCTGTGGCTCAATGGTTAGCGCGTTGGCGTTCAAGCCGGAGGTCGCGGGTTCGAATCCCGCCAGGGAACAAAAAAGTTTCTGTGTTCCTGGGTCATGGTTGTGTATTAAATATGTGTATTATATAATAAAAATCTTAAATAGGTATAAGTATTAATATAAAACGTATTAAATATATTGTATTTCCGTTGTCTGGTACCCGTAACACAAGTCTCTTCGAGTACTTACCACGGGACTAGATTGACGTGGTGTAAAAAGCGTCCATAGATATTATTATTATTATTAATAATGCACAGAAGAATATCCCGGGTACGCATGTTAGCTACTACTACTACTATAAAACAAAGTCGTTTTCTCCGTCCCTGTAACCGTTTGTACGCTTAAATCTTTAAAACTACGCAACGGATTTAGATGCGGTTTTTTTAAATAGATAGGACAATTTAGGAGGAAGGTTTTTGTGTATAATTTATTAAGTTTTTATATATATATTGGCTAATATATAACAATAATTGTTGGACGTATCGGAAAAAAATAGGCCGCCTGGGAGTTTTCAACGAAAACGCTGCCTAAACCCTTTGAGATACAACAAAAAAATGTATCGTAGAATTGTGCAGCTTAAATAGGTCTACAAAAAAGTCGACGATGGCATATGTCTATCTCTTAGCAATATCATGCTATATCCATTTAAACATATTACGAAACAAAGTCGCTTTCTCCGTCCCTGTATCCGTTTGTACGCTTAAATCTTCAAAACTACGCAACGGATTTTGATGCGGTTTTTTTAATAGATAGAACAATTCAAGAGTAAGGTTTTTGTATATAATTTATTAAAATGTCATAAGCCTTGGCTAAAATATAACAATAATTGTTGGACGTGTCGGAAAAAAATAGGCCGCCTGGGAGTTTTCAACGAAAACGCTGCCTAAACCATTTGAGATACAACAAAAAAATGTATGGTGGAATTGTGTAGCTTAAATAGGTCTACAAAAAAGTCCACGATGGCATATGTCTATCTCTTAGCGATATCATGCTATATCCATTTAAACATTACGGAACAAAGTCGCTTTCTCCGTCCCTGTATCCGTTTGTACGCTTAAATCTTCAAAACTACGCAACGGATTTTGATGCGGTTTTTTTTAATAGATAGAACAATTCAAGAGTAAGGTTTTTGTATATAATTTATTAAAATGTCATAAGCCTTGGCTAAAATATAACAATAATTGTTGGACGTGTCGGAAAAAAATAGGCCGCCTGGGAGTTTTCAACGAAAACGCTGCCTAAACCATTTGAGATACAACAAAAAAATGTATGGTGGAATTGTGTAGCTTAAATAGGTCTACAAAAAAGTCCACGATGGCATATGTCTATCTCTTAGCGATATCATGCTATATCCATTTAAACATATTACGAAACAAAGTCGCTTTCTCCGTCCCTGTATCCGTTTGTACGCTTAAATCTTCAAAACTACGCAACGGATTTTGATGCGTTTTTTTTAATAGATAGAACAATTCAAGAGTAAGGTTTTTGTATATAATTTATTAAAATGTCATAAGCCTTGGCTAAAATATAACAATAATTGTTGGACGTGTCGGAAAAAAATAGGCCGCCTGGGAGTTTTCAACGAAAACGCTGCCTAAACCATTTGAGATACAACAAAAAAATGTATGGTGGAATTGTGTAGCTTAAATAGGTCTACAAAAAAGTCCACGATGGCATATGTCTATCTCTTAGCGATATCATGCTATATCCATTTAAACATTACGGAACAAAGTCGCTTTCTCCGTCCCTGTATCCGTTTGTACGCTTAAATCTTCAAAACTACGCAACGGATTTTGATGCGGTTTTTTTAATAGATAGAACAATTCAAGAGTAAGGTTTTTGTATATAATTTATTAAAATGTCATAAGCCTTGGCTAAAATATAACAATAATTGTTGGACGTGTCGGAAAAAAATAGGCCGCCTGGGAGTTTTCAACGAAAACGCTGCCTAAACCATTTGAGATACAACAAAAAAATGTATGGTGGAATTGTGTAGCTTAAATAGGTCTACAAAAAAGTCCACGATGGCATATGTCTATCTCTTAGCGATATCATGCTATATCCATTTAAACATATTACGAAACAAAGTCGCTTTCTCCGTCCCTGTATCCGTTTGTACGCTTAAATCTTCAAAACTACGCAACGGATTTTGATGCGGTTTTTTTAATAGATAGAACAATTCAAGAGTAAGGTTTTTGTATATAATTTATTAAAATGTCATAAGCCTTGGCTAAAATATAACAATAATTGTTGGACGTGTCGGAAAAAAATAGGCCGCCTGGGAGTTTTCAACGAAAACGCTGCCTAAACCCTTTAAGATATAACAAAATAATGTATGGGGGAAATGTGTATCTTAAAAAGGTCTCCAAAAAAGTCCGCGATGGCATATATATATACTATATCAATTTAATACTTTAAAAATTGGCAATTATAATGCAATAATTTGTAAGTTATTGACACAAATACGGTATGAATATGAAAATGAAAATATGAAAGCAATAATAGTATCCTAAATATGCCTTCAGAAAGTCTGCGAAGGGAAATATGTATTTATGTTCAAGATTAAATACTCACGTAACGTATCCATTTTAATACAAAAACTTAGTAAGTAATTATTAAAATAGAAAATGATCATGTGTGTTCAGGATCGATAACAAAACCATAAAACGCTCTTTATATAATGTAATTCTTATGAAATAAACTAAAGTAAAAAAAAACCTAGTAAGTTGCCATACGTTTAAAATTATACTAGGACGGACAATAAGTTCACGCCGGGTTCAAGAAAGTTCATTTGTTTGGAGACTACGCGTACCTCGTCGTGCGGGAAGGGCGACAGCGCTAAATGCATAAAACGCCCGAATATACTGGCCTTAATAGCGTAATCTGGGGTTTTGTTAATTTTGGATCAACTGGAATTTCGTGTCTGTTTAACCAGTTGATCATTTCCTGTTTAATGGTGTTTGAGTTGGGGAGTCTTTCAACATATTTGTTGTGATAGGGTGCGTTGTCGATAACTAGAACAGAATCACTGGGGATATTTGGGATTAATTGATTAACCAGCCATTTTTCGTAGTTCAAGTTATTCATTTCATTGTGATAGTCACCTGTAGTGTCCGTGGATTTATACATTAGAAAGGCACCGGACATTTCCCGCATGAACTATCAAACGTTGACCGTTTGAAATTAGTTTTTTTACTCTTTTTTCTTATCATCACTCCAAGATTTCCCTTTAGTTGGGATGTATGTATGTAAGTCTTATCCATGTAGACGGTATTTTTTTCCAGATTCGCGAAATTTGTGTATTTCTTCAAGGTATTCCATTCGTTTGTAACTTACATCGTACATTTCCATTAGAACTTTTCGATTATCTTCCATTTTAGTAAACCGAAATCCCATCTCGTGAAGTATTTTCCTCAACGTCTTTTCAGATCCATTGTTATTAATTGCTTCAGATAATTTAGCTTTTAATGATTTTATTGTTGGCAGTTCATTAAATCGTAAGTGAAACTCATACACCATTCTCCGAACAACATCATAATCAAAACCATCCATACCCAAACGAAACTGCTTTTTTGGTCTCCCTTTTTTGGAGTGCTAAACTTAATTTCAGTAGAATGTGTTTCAATACTGACTTCGTTTAATATATTGTTCAAAGTTCTTCTTGAAATTCCAATGGCATTTGCAACTCGCTCTTGAACCTTCTTAAAATAACAACTTACATTTTCATTTTTTTTAAATTTGTTAGCTTTGGTTACAAAATATTTATAAATATTGTAGATAATTTCGCGTGACTGACCTTGTAAAGGTTTTCCTCTTTTCCCTAAAGTTGTCATAGTACAACTTTAAATTATTTAAATTTGGGGGTATTTATATATATATATATATATATATATATATATATATATATATATATATATATATATATATATATTTTAGTACCCCCAAATTTAAATCTGTCTGTATATATATATATATATATATATATATATATATATATATATATATATATATATATATATATTGATCTGAACGCGACCGCATTCTATCGCATTTGTATCGTATAGGTAGTGTGCGACAGAGATAACGCTCTACGACGCCGAAATTAGCCGACTGTCTCTTTCCAAAGGTCGATGTGCAATATTTATTGCCGGGTACTATACACAGGTTACGATAATTCCAAATAAATTAGATCTAGTCTTCCAAATAGATTATCTAGATATTCGACTAACATAAAAAAAATCTAGAAGCCATTATTCTTAAAGGAGACGGTCCAAAATTGTATGGGACGTTGGTGTACTTTTGTACACATAAAGATATAAAGGAAAAAAAATATTCAAACAGTTTTAATATGTTCATATCCATTAAATTCTTTTTTTAAATTTCAGCGTAAGCATAATTTAATATTTCCAAGATATGCAACACTACATGATATAACAATGGCGTATGAATATATTCTTTGGCGTTTATGCCTATAAATCTCTGTCCAAATAAAAAGTCCAAGTCGTCAAAATATCCACAAAAATGCAAAAAACACATTCACGAGTTAACAACTCCATAACAAAGCTTGAAATAGATACAAACAGTTACGAAAGTACCATGAGTGACGCCATTTTTCAATAATGACGTTTAAGTAATAGTCGCCATCTTTGTGTGGAATAGCTAATATTTGAAAAGCTTGATAATTTTTTAAATTTTTTGCACGTAACTTATTACAATAAACTAATTTATTTTAATTTTAATGAAATCTATGTATTTTTATTTATTTATAGTATACTGTACAAGAACTACACCAGAAATGGACCGTCTCCTTTACATCATATAACTAGATACTTATTATTTAATTCAAGTATTTAAAGTATGAACCATCGTGAACGCAGCAACAATTGACTACGCAGAAACTGATTTTAGGCTGGCGTTAGATACTGTATCTTACCACGTTTTTGGTATTCCTTTAACGTCCTTTAAATAATACGGATGTTGGTACTGCTTCCCGAACAAAAGGAGCAGTAGATCATAGTAGCATTTGCTTCCATTTGATAATTGTACGTATTTTTCTCGTCTGAAAGCCATCATCCGTTAATACTATAAATTTGTATAGTATTATAATAAAAAATATCAAAACAGTCCCCCTAGACAAGTGGCACAAACGCTAAACGAATAGAATAGTATACTTATTGTATGTGAATAACACTAGCTTACGACATAATATTCTGATGTGTAGGTAAGCTATTCGTATTATACGAGTATACCTATTATTAAAGTAAACGTTAATCAATTTCTATATTTTTCAAAATCAATATTCTACGACAAAAGTGACTGAGTAACAAAAATCCTACTAATATTATAAAGGCGAAAGTTTGTAAGTATGGATGTTTGTTACTCTTTCAAGTAAAAACTACTCAATGGATTTTGATAAAACTTTTCAGTAATATAGCTTATACATCAGAATATCACATAGACTATAAAACTCTAACACTAGATTTGTACTTTCACAGTCTTCCATGGGGATGTGAAGAACGCGGGCGAAACCGTGGGGCGCTGCTAGTTCATCCATACATTCTCACCACAGACCATGTCTGTGATTCTAACAAACTTTCGCAATTATAATATTAGTAGGATTAAAAAAGCATATTATATCTGTCAAATATTACTCTAAGATTCTCTAAGATACTCCATACTCTATCTGTCAAATATGCTGCCGATAGCCTATTGCCTATTGGGCACTTAACTGAAGATTGTGAAACAGGCCCTTAGACTTACTTATAAATATCAACCATTTGAGCCTGTATAACGTTTACGTAGTAAGTGTACGGGACGCTTTTCAGATATTTGTCAGAATTAGTCCTAAAATAATTAAACATCATATTGGCGCGGGGATTCGTGTCTCGACTGTAAGGCAGCCCGTGGGTTGAGACCAGTGTTACGTTTGTGAACAGTAGATACGTTGAAGAATCGCTGAAAAGTATATAAACGATAATTAATGAAGCGAGCGACGATGGTCTAGTGGGTATCGACTCGGTCTCTTCGGCGGTTCCAGGTTCGATCCTGACACCGCGTGTGCATTGAAATGGGTTTTTCTAAATTTCTATATGAACCCTGAACACGAGACCATCGTTTGCTCACCGGTGAAGGAAAACATTGTGGTGAAACCTGCATGCCTAATGACATTGAAAGACTTTGAAGGTATGTGAAGTTCATCAACCCGCATTGGGTCAGCGCATCGGCGAACTATAGCCTATTTCATTTCTCGTCTGATTCGAGGAGAAGACCCGTGCCCAGCAGTGGGACACAATAAAGGGGACAAACTATAAAAAAGTAAAGTATCAAAATTTACTTTTTTACTTTACCTTAATAAATGGGGTGGATATAATGACACTTACTATAATGGATTAATTGGGTGTAACTAATATTTAGATTTTATCTTTTAGTTTTGGTTTTTAATTTTTTCCACAATCAAATTGTTGAGATTTTTTTCCAATGTGTGAATGCGAATGCAAATAATATTATGGTCTTTGGCTTTAAACAGATTGTGTAAGACTGATGATGATAAGATACTTCTCCTGTCTAGCTATTCCCAACTATATTGGGGTCGGCTTCTACAGTCTACTCGGATGCAGCTAAATACCAGTATGTTAAAAAAAGCCACTGCTTATCTGGCCTCCACAACCCAGTAAATGATATCCGGTGCCCCGTGGTAACACTGGTTGTCTGGCTTTCAGGCTACTGACGGCCCGACAGAGCCAGAGCCCAATATATTATAATAATATCTATGGACGCTTTTACACCACGTCAATCTGGTCGCGTAGAGACTTGTGTTACGGGTACCAGACAACGGAAATACATATAGTTAACACTCTTTATATTAATACTTATATTTAAGATTTTTATAATTAAAACATTATTTTAATTTACCTACCTAAAGAGTAATGTATTAAGAAACGCCATTGCAGTTCTCGAAGCTCCAATAATAACTATTCTGGTGTCGATGTTCACCTTTTGTATACTTGTAATTTTTTTGCTTAGGAACCAGGCACTGAAGGCCATTCTGCAAGAAATAACATTGAGGTTTGTTATTATCTGCCCCCCTATACAAGTGGTACAAATGCTAAACGAATAGAATAGAATACGTCTTATTGTATGTGAATGACACTAGCTGTCAAATTACATGCCCGGCGGCAAATTTTCTAGGGCGGCAAAATATGGAAAGTAAAAAACCAGTCTTGGTCTTCGCTTAGAGTCTGTGGTCCACCTTACCATCCTTTTGCAGAGAGTCCCACATAACTAACCCCGCCAACCCCCAAATGGCACGGCATTTTTTTCAGGTGCCCAGGGGCGGCAATTAGTTTAAATTCGGCCCTGGTCAGGACTCAACCCGGACCTCTCACTTGGGAGGCCAAGCTCATACCCACGACAGCAATAAATATCTATAATACGACAAAATAATACGTAACTCTCTGGATTGCCAAACATAATTAAAATATTCGATATTTTTTGTTTTGATTGTGTATTTCATTTTGTTATTGTAAAACTTTAAACTAACATGCTATCCGACAGTCTTCTGGTTGCACTCGGTTCGGTGGAAGTGTATAAGAGTTCAGATTTCCTTGGCAGCAGAGGAACCATCGCGCCCACCATAGAGTTTGCTTTGTGTGTTGACTAAAATTGAAATATTATATTTATGGTGTATATAGTAAAATGCGATACTAAATTTTTTAAAATGTTTCTACTATATTCTTTCTATTGCCTAAAAGAAGATGACGTAATACCCATCTATTCCTGTAAGCTGTCAGCCACATGAGCGTAGTACAACCAGACAGGCGCATCATGTCCCTCGCGAAGAACCTCAAGTGTGGCTCAAAAACAGGATAGACCAGGACTGTCTTCACCATGGACAAGGAACTGCTAGGGTTCTCTTTCGCATGATGATTGTGAATCTTATATGTTTCTACGTTGAAATGGGTCTGTAAGAAATTTATTTCTTCGGGCGATCTGTGAAAAATGTACACGTATTAAATGAATCGAAAAACAGTTTTTAGAAAATATTGGTTAGTTTGGCAAACTGGCAAACGTGCCACGTGATGGTAAGTATTATTTTAGTTAGAGACTAAGATTATTTCGATACTCCCACGGGCACGTATAGTACGCAGATGGAGCCGCTGGGCGTTGCTAGTAATACTGCTGCTAGTAAGGCTTTGTGGGTACACGTTTTGAAATTCCGACGTGGATAAATAATTTGAAAAAAATGTGATAGTTATTACAAAAACTAAAGAACTGATGACCTCTAGAGCTCAAGAGCGGCCGAGAAGATGGACGCTCGACCGCCGACCTCCAATTAAATTGGATAATAATCTCCTTGCATTTATCCAAGTTGAATACTAATCATCATGGAGATAATTTAAATTTCTTTTTTGAAAGATCTATCCATTATGCCCATTAGATTTATCAGATACATGTATGTATTCAAATAAAACGCAAGAATGGATGAATGATGATAAATAAAAAAGGGTACATTACCAGCCATTGAACATGGTTGGCCTGAAGCTAGCTAATAAAACGTCCCAAGTTGTTTTTTATACCTATATTAGATACCTAACTTCTATAATATGTGAAAGTCAAATTGCTCATATTGTAACGTTTTGACGTGACAACGTCTAATAACTCGATATTACGGGAAGCATGCACGAAAAAGATGACGTCATGTAGCGTTCCAAAAGCAAGAGCGCGGCACGAACGAGAGATAGGCATGATCGGCTCGAGCGATCGGCTCAGTTCGGTTCGTGCTGCATATAATGTTTGACGTTGTCACGCCAAACTACCGTCCGTAAACCGACTTTATAGACAACCAATTTTTTTAAAAGTCATCTGTATGCTTACTCTAGTATCCCAATGCCAATTAAACTCAAATAGCTCATAAACACGTAACACTCCAGTTCGGTCTTTTCCAGTATTGTGTTCTCCACCGTCCATAAGGTTTCGTTGCTTTGTATGTTTTGCAGAAAATTAGCAATCTGTGGTATGTCAATGACCTCTGCCCTCCGTACCCGCAATTTGCTAAAATTATCATAAGCAATGAGCTTTTTCTTAAGGTCTAGTTTTAGTTTTAATAACATTAATAAATAGTAAGATTGATAAATATATACCCGAGGATGGAACACCGATGTGCAATATACAATGCGTATTTGGAACACTTGCTATCTTTTGTTGGAACAACCTGCAAAAAAATATTGTTTTTCATTACTTAACGTGGAGCAATAGTACAAGGATTCTAGGATACTACTACTCTACTCTTCAATACTACAAGGACTCTATACAAGAAAATGTTATGTGTCGCGGACAATAATTAACCTTATTGCACGTCTTGCACATCTTTTTTGAAACACAGTAAAGCTGTTTGAAGGGAAAAAGAAGCAATATGGTGGTACCATGCTAGTGCATCCTTACCACTGGTCTGCCAGGTCTACTGTGGTTACCATTACTTATCACAATAGAAGTATTGGTATTTAGGGCTAATTTTATTTGAGCTATTTTATGTTTTGACCCTCTGCTTGAAAACACAGTCCGAATTCAAAGTACACTCTAGATTTGTACTTTCATTTCAGTTCCTTCCTGTGGAAAAACTAATGCCAAGGGTTTGCATCGAGTGGTATTGTAGCAAGTAGGGCGCGTTAGTTGAGCGCTGAGCTAAATTTAAAATGGATAGCTTCGCATGGGCCCAGCCACGCATGCAGTTATTACTAAATCTTTTAAAGATACTAATATTATAAATGTGAAAGCGTCGATGTTTGTTACGCTTTCACGCAAAACCTACTCGATGAATCTTCATGAAACCTCGTACACATATTCTAGGAGGTACTAGAAGAAAGGATACTTTTTATTAAAAAAGGGATTTTGTTTGTTAACGCGGGCGAAGCCGCGGGCAATAGCTAGTAGTTAATATAACCTTCCGTAGTTTATAACCAGGTAAGGCTTCGTTAATCCTTCTTACCACTCTAAGACCACACATTTTAGACTTCTGCGAAATACGGCCAGCGCTGAATATACTTTCCGCAAAGTATAGTAATTCACTATTTTATTTATATGATGAATATATTTGTCATAAATTTTCGACTTACACAAAAATGTTGAAGTAGATGAAAATTCTTTTCGGTACATGGTAATCTAATGAGGCAGTAATCATAATCACTCATTGTCTCAAATGCGCCCACTAGTAGTTCATAAGCATGACTGGAATACAGAAGATTGTTAAATTCACAACCTCCAGATAAGTTCTGGATAGCCTATCCGGCACTTATCTGAACGTTGTGAAATAGGCCCTAAAACAACTTTCTGTCAGAAATTCCATTATCTTATTGGTATTGTTGATCATACGACATTAAATAAGAATCAAACAACGAGACAGCGATAAGGTATTTGTAATAACAAAATCTATTTATTTAGGTTGAAAGATCTTCTCAATAAAATCGGGTTACTTGCGAGTCAGATAAGCAAAATTCAGGGCTTAATGTTGCTTTACAAATTCTATCACACCTTTTTTTAGCGTGATAACGTCTTATAAATCGATGAGCGCCGGTTGCATGCACGAAAAAGTATGACTCATGCTCACGTGCAAATTTTCGTCCATAAACCGACAGCTATTTTTTTTACTTACTATTTGTTGTTCAAACGCCTTTTCATTTCTAAAATTCTATGCATTCATATTTTGCTCGTTTGCAGTTCGTAAGACGGTTTGTTTAAGTTATTGTATCACTAGCCACAATCAAATATTAATCTATGTAAAGTATGTTTTTTTAACTTACATCTCGTCGATATCTTCCCTAAGACCAAATAGTTCTATAATGAAAGCATTAGGATCACCGAAGAACATAGTTTTGTCTTCCTCTGTGGGTTGTGGTTTTAACGATAGACCTAGCGAAGAAAATAAAGAGAAACATTAAATAAAGTTTCATTTTTTACACAAAAAGGGGCACAAGGTAAGGCGCACGCACTTACTAAACACGAAATGAATAGTTTTCGAGTTAGTGCTAATTAGTAGTTCGAGTTAGTAATAATAGAGTATGGAGTATCTGTCAAATATCTGTCAAATATGTTGCCGATAGCCTATTGGGAACTTAACTGGAGATTGTGAAACAGGCCCTAAGTAAAATATTATAAGAAGTAAGAACAGGTTTATATAAACTTACGTCTTTTCCGAGTAAATTCTTTTTTTTCGCATGCTATAGAAATCCGCCTCTTTGTCTCTGCTGGCCTGATTAATAATATTAAAAGGGTTTACTGCTTTTATTGATACTTTAGTAAAAACTAAATGATGAGTAAGAATCGAACCCGGAACCTGTCGCATAAGAGGCCGAGTCTACCCACCATTAGACCTTCGTTTATCAGATAAGCTTAGCTTCCACGCTTCAAAAATATACTATAATACCACCACACAACCTATAGACTCCTACTGTTTGATTTTTCGTATTAAATGCATTCTGGCAACTAGCTGAGGTGAGACGAGAGGGGTTGCAATGCTGTGATTAGCTAATTCAATGTCATACATTACCAATCATGGAACGTTAAAAAGAAATGGATATATTTCGCAACGGGAGAGAATGAGACGACACGATAGTTTGAGTACATTGTTTACGGCTTACATCGGAACTATAAGTCAGATGTGTCACCAGAACCCGTTCCCCTGTTATTAGGAGTCTATGGGTTATGTGGTCGATGTTATAATATTAATATTTAATATGGTCGATACCCATGATCTGACGAATATTGAAAAAAAAACATTATTTCCGTGACATAATATCTAATGTGATTACCCCAAGACTAGATAATCCTATAATTCTCTCTCAGATGTTTATTTATTGACTTCTCCAACAGAGCCGTAAATAGGGCGGTGCCACCGGAGCCCAGGCACAGGGCGTAGTCTCGGGGGGCGCAAGAATGGCCAGACCAGGCAGGAGTATTATTTTTTTTGGTTTGCTAAGGGCGCAGTTATAGAAGCTCGCACAGGGCGCAGAAAAGGCTATTTACGGCTCTGTTCTCCGAACTGATAATTAAATACTTACAATAAAAAGTCAAAAGATAGCACATGGGGTACTGTCAATAAATCTTTTTCAATGTTCACAATTTCATAATCAAAAGAATCCTCCCCCAGCGTTATTTCGAAGAAGTCTATCAATTGGGTGTCGATGAAAGAGTCCGTCATCTCCCGGGACTGCTCCAGGTCTATGGAGTCCGTTTGTATTAAGACCTCATCGGGTTGAAAAAGAACTCTGCTCATTTTACTCGCCTTCAAAGTTTTACTGGGTCTTCGTTGTTTCTGAAATTTTAAATACAAGTTAGTTTTTAGATCAAGTACTAGTCTACATAGGCCCAGGGGGCCTAGCCAAAGTGCCATTGAGAAAGCGTTAGCGAAGTTCGAAAATGATAAAATGTATGGGATTTAGATAAGGCCGCACTTAATCACGTGGTCCATCCTATATCCTAGATCTAATAAAAAGCCGCAAAAGGTGCACGGATCCTCGGAGAATGACCAAATACAGTAAGTATTACTGATCTTGGTACAAAAGTATTTCATCATCATCATGTTAGCCTATAGCCGTCCACTGCTAAACATAGGTATCTCCAATGGTTCTCCAGCGCGACCGGTCCATAGCCACTTGCATCCAACGAGACCCAGCGGTTTTCACTAGGTCGGTCCATCTGGTAGGTGGCCGCCTTACGCTGCGTTTGGTGATCCGTGGTCTCCCCTCCAGGATCTTTCTGCCCCGTCGGCCGTCCGATCTTCGCGCTATGTGGCCCGCCAATTCCCATTTCAGCTTGCTAATCCTACTTCCTATATCGGCGAAATTGCCATTTCAGCTTGCTAATCCTACTTCCTATATCGGCGACTTTCGTTCTTGTACGGATCTCCTCATTTCTGTACGAAAGAATATAATATAAAGTTACAGGTAAAATATGAACATTCAACTTATTCTTACACTTTCTTTCACATCACCATTTGAAGGTGTTTCTTTTTTCGAAGCAGTAAATGGACACCATTTACCCCGCATAATAGGATCTCTGTGAAGTATAAAATACGAATAAAAAGAGTTGTATAGTAAAAAAAATGAGATTGACATTGTAAAATCTTCTTCAAAAGACCAAGCCAACAGTAGCAACTGCCTTGCGTGAATGATTTTTGAATGAATTGCGTTCATCAAATCGTCACAGTTGGGGATTATTAATGTTTTTCTTCTTTTCATTAATTCTTCTTCAAAATAGGAGAAGTCACGATATACATTGGTAAACTATTGTGTTTCTATATTATAATTGCACAATAAACTAAAATGTAGATGTTTCATATTTTGTAACTTAATTATATTATACAAACTTCAACTAGAAGTTATGTTTCATTGCAATCGGAAAACGGTAATAAAAATCATTCTAACAGAAGTCTTAAGGCAGGCGGCAATCAAATCAATCAAACCAAATATATCCTACTGCTGGGCTCTCCTCCTCGGAATCATAAGAGGAGGGCATAGGCGTTACCATATATCATAATAAAACAAACCCAAATAATTGTAGAACTTTATTATTTCGTTTCCCCAACTCCTTTTCGTATGGCGTGGCCTTTTGGAGTCCAAAGTAGGGCTCCAGCTCATAATTATCTTGAAGCATACGGTAGTTTATATCAGAGTTCAAACACATGACCCCCACAACATGATCGTGGCTCTAAAACACAATTTATAGCGTTTAAAAACTTTTAAAACAAACCCTTATTATTGACAATACAAATATTGTTGTTTTTGTTTCCTAGGAATACAATAAACATCAGGTAAAGTCATTAGTATGGTAAGCTGGTGTAGAGGAGACCTACCTTCCAGCCTACCTACTAGCAGCCCTCTAGATAAGCGGCAAGAATATACCTAATACTTATTGTATGGGAATGACACTAGCTTATGAGATGTAATTTGTCATTCCCATACAGTATTCTATTATATTCTATTCATTTAGCGTTTGTGCCATTTATCTGGGGGGGGGGGGGGAGACCTCTTTATTGCCCCTTCTCTTATCCTTTATTTACTCAGGTACATACAAACGTAGGCATAAAATAAATGACATACTTCTGCCACTATAATTCTCCTGTTCATATCAGGGTGGCGACTGATAAGTTCACTGATGTAGAAGTCACCGTATAGCTCCTGCAACCGTGGACAATTCTTACCCAAAATCTGTACTATGTCGTCGTTATCTTCTTCCCTTAAAACAATAATCCAAAATGCTATTATTTTTTTCTTGTTGCAAAATGAAAAAAAAAACCAATAATAAACCATGCAATTTTCGGTAATTACTGCCTGTTCGTAAAGTAAGTTGCCAGAATGACGAATACTTCTCGTGTAATAGGAAAATCAAGTGAAAGTGTTGGTTTATCATCCGTTTGGGTGCGTATTAGTAAAACCCTATACATATTATAATAAGCTGCGTGATAACTATGTACCGTTATTGTCATTATCCGTGTTTTTCGTGCAACAATGGACATATTTTAACAAACCCTAAGACGGCAAATCCCATGCCACTCGCATTCTATCAGGACCGGTCATTACACTTTATAATATAGCTAAGTAATAAAATGATACCCACACTGCATGACGTATTCCCAATTTAGGAAAATAATCCTTTCGCAAGGCTGTATGTAAGTAGATTCCAGTGCTGCTTAAATCGAATCGTTTGGGAACATATTTATATGTGTATTTTTTATTATTTAGAATATATCTCGATTCACATTCTGAAAAAAGTGTTAATACCATTAAATAAACAGAATGTATTTTAGAATGGACTGTTTATTGGTTTGGATTACCTACAAATAAATATGATATTTCTCATGAATTAAATATATATTTAAGCTAACTTATATAGATCAAATGGTCAAGAAAATCTGCTTCATAAATCGCTCTCTGAAGCAACTACATTTAGTATAAATCAGCTTCCAATATGTTTCTTCCTTCCATGTATATGTCTATTCTATTTCTTATATTGATCAAGGTGTCGTCCTATTTAATAGTAGGCATATGTTTATTACCTTTAGGGCACTTGGGTGGTATTATTAGGATAATATGCAAAAGATAAACATCATTTTTAAAAATTGATTTTATAGCTTCTTCCCAAAAGACCTCAGTTACTGTATCAATGCAATACATGAAATGAATGAACAAGGTATTCCTTGCCAAATAAAATTTTCTGAAAAAATTAACGATTAGTGTTTTTTTTTTGTTTTAATTAAGGCATTAGTTTGTAAACTATCAGCTGCGAGGCAGTTATGAACGATTATTGTTAATATAAGCATGGACGTAGTATACTACGTCTTCTTAAGCAGAAACTAGTCCATACCCAGTGTAATATTGTCAACATATTTTGTCCCCTCGAGTTGGGCTCTTTACGATCAATTACATACCTAGTCTTCAGTATATATTATACATGATACAGTACGGAAATTACGAAAAAAACGTTCAAAAGGCTCACATAAAACGCATACCGACGAGTCCCCTAAGCGACCCTCGCAGTGCTGCCAGTAGTAAGAGCCGCGTGGCGGGCGCCTCGATGCACACGTAGGTACATTGAGGGTGCCATTTCCATTTCAAGCCGTGGGTCTCCATACTGTGCCTTAACTTTTAACACACCGTAAACCGTATTCCCTTTTCGTTGAAGGTCATCCTGCTTTTCATCTTCAGAACGGATTTATACTTACTGAAACATATTGCGCATCCAAATTTCCCAATCGGACGCAGCAACTCCAGGAACATTGGGATGATCACACACAGCCATGAATCCGATCACGTCATGGTTATTATCAATCATGCATATTGATAACGTCGATAGCTCGCTACAAATATTAAGAAATCAATTTACCTAGTATCTACCAACATTTCATAGCTCACAATTTATACGTGCCGACTATATATTTTTCTTTTGAGATTATTTTTAGTGACGTAACTTTAGAAAACTTAAAATATATTATGTATATTAATAAAAATAAAATGTTTTATCGATTTTAGTTAATATTACGTGTGCCTATTTTGGCTTCTAATAGTCACATTTAGTTAAAAATCGACTCACATAATACTAGGTATATTAACGTCACCAAACAGGGGTTCTGTATATCTGCGATCAACAATCGCTTCGATATCTGCCTTATCTGCGTCCACGGCTCTTCTGAACCTCCTACCATTCGTTCCTACATTAAATTCGAAGAATATCGACATAATTGATTTAATATAACCAAATCATGTATTTATAAAATCTAGTGGGTCATGAAAAAAAAAACCACTATGCTATGAATTAATATATTACAGCCATAATTTACACACTTAATACTAAAAATTATATTAGTGAGCAATTAGTGCATATAAGACTTAAAACTACCCACACGCAGTGCAATCGTTGAGTTGCGTGATTTTTTAAATATTGTACATTCTACATAAATCTTCCGAGAATTTATACTTTGGGTGGGCAATCTTAGTAGAAAATGGGTGCAAACACACAATGCAAGTTTCATTCCAATACTGATAAATTTTAAGTACATGCAACAACCAACACAGCTGCCATCTACGAAATTAATATAAAAGAAAATAATTGTTTGCTGGTGAATGATTGAATCGATTATTTTATTTTTTAATATTTGTTCAATCGACAGCCAAAATATTTTTTGAAGATTCTTCTCCACACTACTTTACTAACATAAATATATAAAACAGCGACTCATTTAATTAAATTCAAAACATAATATGTCATTTAAAAATAAATCTGCAGGAGAATTACAAAAGAATAAAATTCAAAAATTAATATAATATTAATTATCCTCTAAAACCTAAATAACTATTTTTAAAACTACGAATACTATTAATAAAATAATCATAACTATGTAACCAATAAAGCACTTAAATTGTCAAAAATTAAAATTGTGTAATGAATTGAACAATATTTATTATAATTATAATATTAGATTCAAAATGTATTATCAGCTAATGTCAATCGAATAATTACATTCAGTAATTGAACAGCATAAAAATTCTCATACAAATTCTTAATGAATCTTCTTTATTATTTTAATCACTTTAAATGGACGAAATTTAAATTATATTAACATAAAGCATTTCCAAAAATTGTGTGATTAGATATAATTGTCACTATTGATAAATAAAAAAAACATTGAACATCTAAGGAGCGTTTTTTAAGCGTTTATATCAGTAAGATAAAGCCGTAGAGGCATATACTTTATTATATCACAAATGCACAGCACATCCAAGTATCATTGGTGTGATTGATGTTTTAAACTAAAGGAAATCGGTATTTTGTTTATTTGAGCCAATGAAAACCAATATTTTAGGACCAATTAAGAGTCAAGCTACTATACTGCTCTGAAGATGCAGCAAGCCCGCGCATGCAGGTTTTAAATAAGGATTTTGTTGAGCCAAGAATGCCTTACATTCAGATCGATCTAGAAGTTTAACAATTCCTCATAATTAATTCGATAGAAAAGGTTTTTATAATTTATCTATTAGAAAAAAATACCAATCTTATATACGTCTTATAATATAACGAATATTATATTTACAGAAATATAGAATAAACCATGAAAATTTGAAAAATATATTAAACACACAATTGTTGGAAATTTCATATAAGGGGCGGTAAGTTTTTAGCGCGTACCAGATGCGAATGCGATTTGGATCTGCTCACGTTGTTGGGGGTCGTTTTGAGGGTCGTGGCTGTGTTCTGCCGCTGCAGGTTCACTTTATTGGCACTGAGGGGTGCGCGGGGGGTCGCGAATGTATCGTGGTTCAGTTTGAGGGCGGACCGCGTCAGCCGCGTGGGCGTGTACAGGAGGTTACTTTTGGGGGTCATGGGTGCGTTCACTTGTTGGATGTTCTCCTTTCCCACTTTAGGGGTCAGCGCCGTTGGGTGGGTCCTCAAAGTTTTTTTTGGGGTGTCCTTAATGATCTCCATCGGTTGATGTATAACGGGAACGTTACCATCATACCCTTTCGCCATCGAACTGCGACTGATTTGTTTTTCATTTATACCATCCTGAAAAAGAGAACAAACTTAAAATAACTAGCCAACGTTTTTACTAAGTCTCTTCCACTAAAATTAATTTTAAAAGAATATATGTAATCTATGTTACTATTGAATGAGGGAAATATGTTTAACCATAGATTTATAAAGCTTGTGGAAAATTGAATACCTATTTAGACACAGCACTTTTTGTGTAGTTTCCAACATCGTCAACATTTATACTGCTTGCTTCATAACATTTCAGACCATATTTATTTTCGTTCGATTCAACTTAAAAAAGTTATGTAATAAACGCAAAGATAATAATTCAAAGGGAATCAAATTAATATTTCAAATGTACAAAATCACTTCCATCATTGATTTATCAAATCAAGTCAACTAAACATAAAACTATAATAAATTCAAAACAAACTAAACACTTTTCACTACCAAAATTTTTCTAACTAATACATATTGTTTTCTAGTACTATTACATCTTCTGGTAACTAATTATTCTATACTATTATAATAATTATTTACATCTTGTTATTACATATGTGGGATACCTTGAAGTCGGTGTAAGTGGTGAGTAGCGTGGTCTCCATCAGGGGGTCTCTGTTGGAGCTCTTGGTATCCTCGTGCGCCGACCGGTTGGCCGTGATAGAGCGGCGGCCGTTGCTGCGGCGTCTCCCGTGGGACTATATTATATGAATATAGGGTCAAACACACAATATATGAGACTGTTGGAAAGCTACACTATCCCCGGTGAACATAGGCTATACTAAATTTTAAAAAAGTCAAGGACCCGTTTCAAATCTTAGTAGACGCAGGCGAAGCTGCGTGCAACAGCTAGTTTAAGTATATAAAGATAGACTTATAGTTTCATGTATTTCCAAAAAAAATAACCTCTTCCTCCAACGATAAGATTAATTATTGAAGTATTTCTTTATTGTTTTATTCCCAAAACCAACATTTACCAGTTGTATGTGGTAAAACGTAGCATGTACTAAATTCAAATGATTAAATCCCGTAAAAATTTCCATTTTCATACTTATGGCTTACTCATAACGATACATCCTAAGACATATTCTTAAATATATGGATTAGCCGTAGTCCAAGCTTTTACGGTGACATAAGCATCCACTACGGTTTACTATATTTTAAGAAACCATCATTGTTAGAGACACTTACAAATGATATATTCATACATTTAATGTTAATGCATTGATTGATTCATGAAATGTATATGTCGCAGTCATCTGGTTGAATCAGTCATTTGATTGTATCACTAGCGCGTTAATGAAATGACGACATTTAATTGAATGACTAGGCCGAACGTTTATTGAACAAGCGTCGCTCATCGTCCAACTAGATAGCGGATTGTAACATAGCCTTTTGAACAGAGCGGACGTAAAATCAGTCAGGTGATTGTAATTTAGTTCATTTTTTTCCCACCGCGGCGTTAGTAGTCACTAAAACAAACTTGGCGTAAAACAGCTAGAAACTGATCCTATGATTATAAATTTTTTGTTTTTTTTTTTACCTAAACTTTCATTTCACAAGGTGACAAAGACTTAAATTAAAAACTTTCTGGAGTCATAGAGACTTCCATATTTTAATACATTACTTTTAAAAAAATATCATATATTTTTAGCCTATGATAAGACTTCAAATACAATATAAAATCATAATGTTCATTGCTCGTTTTTGTTATGTAAAGGAAGCTACCTTTTGAGTTGCGAACTTATGGTCACTCTTAAAACATTACAAAGTCGGCTATATCCCATTCAACGACAATGCTAAATGACGTTCAGTCAAGGCGTTAAACGTCACATTCAACAACTTGACGAGTTGTCCTTTAGTCATTCAATTAAATGTCGTCATTTGATTAACGCGTTAGTGATACAATCAAATGACTGATTCAACCAGATGACTGCGACATATACACTATTGGCATAGCATTGTATTTTTAATGTGATTAACATTAATGAATATGCGCGCTGTGCGTTGCATGTGGAGTTGTGATCGTACTATTACAATAACAGGTACGATTGCGTATAACAAGCATGAAAATTGCATCGGATCATTACTTCTAAACTTTATTGTCAGACGTGATCATGATTTTCCTTTTTTAAAAAATTATTTGTAGTTTTTTTATGCCACGTCTGAGTTTATGCAAATGCGTTTCTCTCCTTTTATCTATCCCTCCAACGGACCACAAGAAACTCATAAACTGCACGAAACGTGACTGCATGACACTTTTGAAATGAAAATACAATTTATATAGAAAAATAATTATGCGTCACTGGTTTGGTCAGCAAGGACTCCGTCGCTGAAGTGAGAGATCTACGCGGATCGAGGATCGATCCTGGCTAAAGTTTTAACGCCAAAAAATCTAACGTCTAATAATATGTAATCAATAAAATACTTTCTATAAATACTTAAACTACACTTTTACACAAGTTACTTAAATGTATCTACTGCTATCAATTAAAGGCTTACTTTAAAATTAGATTGATCTTTAAATAGGTACTATTTCAACAATGAAAATTTAAGCATTAGAGGCAGAATCTTGGTCATCAATATGTATGACACCACAGTATTTCTAAATTACTTCATAAACGTGTGGGTGACAGTATTAAACTGCCCTTTGTACAATCTCAGGGAGCCCGAAAGACACGTTAAAAATCTTTGAGATCCGCGAATTTAATAAAAAAAATTAGAATAGCAGAAAATTATTAATTTTCTTCTCTAATTTAAGCAAGAAACAGTCACATAAAATTAAAATACAGTAGCCACGAGAAGCCCAGTCGGAATTCACAAAGGACAAAACAAAGAATCATGCTTTCAAAATATATCAATAATGTTTTAAAACGTATAAATCTAATATTAAAGTAAGCCACGTCTACTCCAACAACTCACCGTACGCTTATGTTTCAAGATACTGCCGTTGACGGCTACCTTGGGCGTCTTCTTGCCTTCCCCCGCGTAGTCGATCTTCCTCTTGACATTGTCACCCCGGTTGTCAACAGTCGCTCGAGCTGCCAGACGTCCACTTATACGCCTGTAATTATACAATCCGACGTGTTTTATAATATTTACGCGAATTTTAATCAAATGGTTCACACGAGGGCTGAACCCTTTGAAAAAAATAATTTGTTATTGATAAGTATTTGAACTTTGTGTGCTTTATGTGCTAACATACATTGAATTTGTTATTATTATTATTTTTTTGTAAAATTATTAGGATAACATTGTTAAATTATTTGCACGCTTTAAGCAGAATGTGTGAACTTTAATGTATCCAAACACCAATTGTACCATATTCTTGCAAATAAAGATTCATTCATTCATTAAAAAGGGTTCAGCTCTCGTGTGGCCGTGGGTTCCTGTAAAGTATCTTATTAATCTAACATATTATGAACTCATTAGCAATGATAAAATATGCGCGAGGTGTTGTTTGTCTTTAAAACTAGAGATGTATGGGAGTGCAATTTTTAAGTAAAATTTATTACGCGCGACTAGAGGACAACTCAGATTTTTTCTGTCGAGTAATACTCAGTATTATAATTTACAAAAAGTAGCTTGTGTTCGTCGCAAGTCAATGATAATTAATTAGGATTGTTTTAAATGTTTATTAAGTTTCAATTAAATCGACGTAAATATACCACTCACATCAATATCCTTTTTTTAAATATTATTCCGCACAAAATGTTAAGGAGATAATATAACAAGAACCTAATAACCCTTAAAATAAAAATTCCATTTAAATACTTAACTAGTAGCGCCCCGCGGCTTCCCTCGCGTACTTTCCATTCCCGTGGTAGTAAATTATATATAGGCTATGTGTTCTGGTGTATAAGCTATATTATTGTAATGTTTCATCAAAATCCATTCAGTAGTTTTTACGTGAAAGAGTAACAAACATCCATCCATACTCACAAACTTTCGCGTTTATAATATTAGTAGGATAATTGTAAATTGTAGCTGCATGTTTTTCACACGAACATTATCTTTTTTACTACTCTTATTATAATATTGGGCACATACTACTCCACCAAAACTACACACTGAAAATGTTTTTCGAATCTATACAAAAAAAAATATATTAATGGATACCTAATAATTCAAAAAAATGTAAAGCAAGCGACTTGCCTTTAGCATTCTATTTTCACACTTCAAAGATTTCAAATGTGTGCACTGAAATTAATTATTTTAAAAATATATCATGTTATTTCCTGTATGTAACTCATAGAAAACCTAGTAAGTTATATTATTACATTTATATTCTTCTTCGTTTTCGAGAAGAAACATACCATCGACCACATAACCCATAGACTCCTAATGTTTGATTTTCCGTATTAAATGCATTCTGGCAACTAGCTGAGGTGAGACGAAAGGGGTTGCAATGCTGTGATTAGCTTATTCAAGGTCAAACATAACCAATCACGGAACGTTAAAAAGAAATGGATATATTTCACAACGGGAAAGAATGAGACGACACATAGTTTGAGTACATTGTTTATGGCTTACATCGGAACTATAAGTCAGATGTGTAGCCAGAACCCGTTCCCGTGTTATTAGGAGTCTTTGGGCTATGTGGTCGATGAAACTATCGTGTTACTCTATATACTCAATATAGTTACCTCTTAACAGTGGACACGGCGGAGCGCTTGAACGCGGACAAGTTAGAGGCAATGGTGGTGACGGCCTTGGTAGCGCTGCTGGTGATGAGCTGGCGCTTGCTGGGCGGCCTACGATTGCACGGGACTACTTATACTCAGCAAACTTCACTGTCCATCCTTACTCGTTGATGTGAAACATCTATTGGCGCGCCTTGGCAGCGTAATCGACTCTAATGCCGTGACGTTATCAAGGCTGTCACGTCACGCGTTATATTTTTATTAATTTTGAATTGTAATGTCAACATAGATGTTTCACATCTGTCGGATACGTCACCTGCTGTGACTTCCGTGTTCTCTTATCATGTAGTATTTTTCATTAGCTTTTGCCCGCGTCTTTAAACCATTATTAATTAATTTGGAAGGTGTCCTGCTACTAGACTTGTGTGCAGTGGACGTGAAGGAAAACATTTCGAAGGTAACTAACTCTATGGGATTTTGACGCAAAGGTATTTTGAACTTGTCGTAGGGGAAACACAGGGACAAAATCTAGTAATGTCACGTTCTCCACTGTGCATTGGACCAGTATGTAGTTTACATACTGTGTGTGGTAAATAGTCTATACTTTCTTCATCATTATCATCATCAGCTTTTATGCGTCTAATGCTAAACATTGGCTTCCCTCAATGAACGCCAAGACGACCGATCCCTTGCGATCCAACATTGACCAGCCACCGAATAGATATAGTCGTCCCACCAAGTAACACTTACTCTACCTAACTCCTCCTCCTCTTCCTTGAACCTTATTGGCCCATCAATCACCCGTTCTAGGATTGATATAAAACAAACCGAACAAAGAGACATGCATCAGTCGCTTATGATATAAATACTTTACATATTCTCATAGCAATGAGATTTTGTTTGTTATTATTTGTTACGATCGCGGTTTGTGGTGTGTTTACGCGGTGTAGGTGCTCACCTGTTCCTGTCGACGGTGGCGGCGAGCCCGGCGGCGGTGCGGTTGCGCTTGCCCGGCGACGTGGCCAGCCGGAAGGACGGCGTCGTGGGCGTCAGCGCCAGCTTGCGGGCCGACACCTTGTTCACGCGCTCCTGAGTGACAGATACTTATTTCAGTGATTTGTATGAAAACTGTTAATATGCAATTAATGCTACTTTTATTATAGAACCCTCAGCTCACGCTTGTCTGGTTGTCATAAACATATACATAATTATTAAAAGCTTCAAGCTACTAATGTATAAGGAATATTCTTGTAGTGAACCAAGAATGGACAGCTATTCAAGAAGTATTTAGAATTGGTCACCAATCTTTCCTATATGTACAAGGTATATTCTATACAGTTAAGTCATGACCTGCATTAAAACACTGTCCGTGCCCATCTTAAAAATGTATTTGAAGTAAAATATGAAATACTTACGGCTTTTCTATTCTCCCAGTCATCTTCCATCATCTGGAGGAGGGGTTTGCCATCAACGGTGAACACGGTGCCAGTTTTCGCTTCATATTCATTTACCAAGTCACGAATCTGAGCTTCAATTTTTGGTAACTATAAACATATCAATTATAATTATTTAACTATGTATTTAAAATTGATTTAGTATAAAAAAAAGAATATTTATTGTCGAAAATAGTCAAGTATAATTTTTAAATGGACGTTTGTACAGTTTAAGGACTTTTGATTACACACTTTGGGCCCCTAAAACCCGGGAGCCCTGGCTTTGTACATACATACTACTTCTACTCAACTCCTGATAAAAAAAAGGCATGTTACAACTTTGAGCAATAAACGATTTTTTTTATTACAAGTTTTTATTTATTTTTTATTAGATATGCCTATACATTATTAGTAGACGAAGTTTTGGGCGGCCATTAACTAGATGGGAAGACAATCTCCGTGCAGTGTGGCACGTCCGCGTTGCATGCGAATGGCAGACGATCGGTCATCTTGGCATTTGAGGAAGGCCTATGTTCAACAGTGGTCATATCTGCTGTGTTTGCGTTGGGGATTTTCAAAACCTTTTTTATATTATCTTCTAGATAGTTTTGGCGCTATACAGTGTATCTACTGTATACTATGGCCATAAAAACTACTAATCAGCACATGTACACAAACATGACACACTCACATTGCTGGCTATGGCCTTCCTCTCCTTCTCTTCGCGCAGCAGCTGCCCGCCGCGGTTGTGGTAGCGGCCCGGCTCGGTGGCGCGCGCCTCCAACTCCGACATCTTCAGCCACAGCTCGCGCCGCGTCACCACCAAGTCGAAGATGTGCCTGCGGTCGTTACGAATATTTTTAAGCTATTGCATAGCTTCTATCGCGGGCCTTGAGCGCGGGGACCGAGTACAGAAATTCCGTAACGAAAATAAAACCTAACGCTCCCCACTCCGACGGGCACGGAGGTGTGGCTTGAAGGCCATGCATCGTCTAACGTCGTTTCTTTTCGGCAGTCTTCGACACGGTGTTTGTGTGCTTGCAACTAGACGTATTGTACGACACTACGAAGCTCGCACGAATAACAATAAAATATAACACATGTATTGTAAAATAATAAAAATATTTTAAACAATATTAGTTAATATTGTTTAAAATATTTATATTTTTTTATTTATTTAATAAAGGAAAAAAAAATGTTTTCTTATCGGTCACCACGCTCAAAAAGTGTAACTTGAATTAATATCAAAGAAAAAGAAATACTGCATTAATAATTAAAATAAATAAATAATTATAATTTATCTTAATGTTCGGACGCGTGTTTGACTAGTTATAATGAATTGTGGGTTTATGAATCACGTGGTTTATCAACCAGTCCACCCGTTACCATTGTTGTAAGTAGAGTAACCGAAATATTAGATTAAAGATAGATATCCGATAAAATTCGTAATATATTTCATCATTGTAATGAAAAAAAATATACATGGAATAGATTGTGGGGAAGTAACATCAGAAGTCAAAGAGAGGCAAGGGGTAGTCTTGGCGGTTTTTGCAGGAAACCTATGAGTAGCTGTGGACGGAATATAAAGGCTGATGATAATGAACATGTTCAGGAAGGGCATGGCGAGAGTGTGCTTATTCAGCTCAAGGAATTTACAGAAGCAAGATGTTGCAATGGTGTAATTATTTTATTATTAGAGCAAAGGTTGTGATGAAACAGAACATTTCAAGAGCTCAATTGCCTGGGCTAGAGCGATAATGATCTCTACTCATTAAGATGACGGATACATATACTTAATAAAAAACTTTTGTTGATTATTGATTTTGAAAATGATAATAAAAAAATTAATCAATCATATTGGAAAATAAAAATCATAAGCTAAAAATGATAATACTCACTTGTTGTCATTGTAAAATTTAGTTATCTTATCAAGATACAACTCGTGCAGCGTGAGAGTATCCTCTGTGAATATATCTTGATAGTAATGAACAAACTCTTCTCGCTGCTGAGTGGAATACTTCACGTTATCCCACATCAACTTAATCTTGGTGCGAACATTAGCTACAAACACCTAGAATTAAACAAAAAGATATTAGTAACAACTATCAATAATATTTTATTACATTTTTAACCGACTTCATTTTTAGTTATATTAATGATTTTTTTTCATATCTTTACCGATATTTTTTGACGTTTTATCTGATCACATCTTTTAATTTCTTCTTTGATTGCCATTTCAGTTTGTGGATGACAGCCAGGATGGGCTTGAAGGAAGTTGTCCCGATAGATATGGTCTTCCTCCAAGCAATCCCAAAGTTTAGTAAGACGCTCACGCAACTCCAGTACCTGTGCGATATACAAGGAAATATATTATAATATCAACCTTATAATAGTAATGAGTAATGGCAATTCAGAAAATGAAATACACAATTGACTTTTCTGCAATTTCATATCAATAAGATTTTTCAGACTTATTGTGTGATCTCACTGAGTTTTCAGTCAAATATCCTCTACTTGGACATGACTATTACTATGTAAACACTGCTCTATATAAAATGTATGGATAAGATATTTACCCTATTATTGGTGTGCTCATACTTTTCTTGCAAGTCCTGCTTCAGCTTTGCCAGTCGGTCCATGTTAAGATCAGTCACTTTGAATTCCACTGATAGTGAGGTCACTACCATTTGCTCAAATTTATTTTGTGGTTTGATTTGAAGTTTCTCTGTAATCAAAAATATTAGAAGGTTTATAAAATAAAAAAATGCAATGTAATATTTTTTTAACAGGCAGATATAGTTAGTACATTATATAAAACATAGAAGATTAAAATATTATGCACAAAATATGATATTATATGATAAGTAACTTAAAAATATTTATAACTAAAACTATACATTGTTGAATTTAAAAAAAAAAGTAATAAACTATTAAAACGAATTTAGTAGTTAAATTAATAATGACAACTTATAAACTCGTGTTTGTATTTTTTTATCCATAATTACATACAAAAACACTTACCCATAATATCTTTAATCTCAACCTGTGTGGTCAAGAAGATCTCAGCCCTCTTGTCTCTCTCTGCCTGCAGCACTTCCAAATGATCCTTCAACTTGTCCAACTCATCCTCGGATGGCAGAGGGATCTCCTGTAGCTCATGTATGGTCACCCCTAGCTTGTCAGTAAGATCCCTTTGCCATTCCAGTAGTCTGTCCATCTTCATGCGACGCTGTTCCATTTGTTCTCTATACCTGTTTATTGATGGTAAAATATATTATACTGGTAGGGCCCCATAGTCTCCTATCCATACTTCGCATTTTTGTGTGAGTATGGGGGTTGTACTGTAAGGTTTCTTTAAGGTTGAAAATACATTCAATAGTTTTTGCATGTAAGATTAATAAACATACATCCATACATTATTGCAAACTTTCGCATTTATAATATTGGTATATTAGGATAATCAGGTAACAGCATTGGTAAGTAACTAATTAATTGGTTATTATTAAACAATTTATTAAATAAAAAGCCTGTTTTGATGAAGTCATGGTAATTTTAGATACTAAATAAGTATTTTGGTAGAGTTCAAGTCTGTGATGGGTTTAAAGGACAGTGTAGTGTTGATTATTTGAACTAATGGATTTAAAAAAAATAAAAATAACAATTGTTCCAATGTATTTAACTTAAGCCAACTTATTTAACTTAATTAACAAGATCACAAATTCATATTTTACACATTAATGATAATTAGTATAGTTCCCAGAGAAACATATACATACCCAGCAATCTGCTCTTCCAATTCCCTTTTATATTCAACCAACATCATATCTTCTTTAAAATCTAAAATTGTTATGTCTACGGACAGACATCTGCTCAGTTCCTCAGTTTCTTCTTTTAATTCTAAATCAAACAAAAGTACCTTTTTAAAGCACAAACCTTCAATTATTGTTACTTATGTATACTAATGAGGATATTTTATAAAACGAAAATATTATAAGAAACATTGACTATAAAATGATACTGCTGTATAAATATTTTGCATAACATAGTACAAATAATAATTTCTAAAAACAGTATTTATGGAGCCATATCTTAAGTCTAACAACTGTGCCTCCATATCAAAAATTGCTGTTACTTATTCTCTAATTCTAATATCTTTATTAAAGAAAAGATTATACAAATGAATTATTTCAGTAATCAAGTATATAGTTTTAATAACTAATGATATTATAGTTAACAGGTACCTTCTTAGTATTTAATTGTAAAAGTCGTTATTTTTTAACTTACTATCAACTTGGCCTTGCATGGTTTTCAATTTCTGTCTGGTCTCAGATATAACATCTCTGTGTAACTCTTTCTCAATTTGAACAAGTTTGGTGATGTTATTAATCTTAGTTTTATCATCTACGCCGAGATGTGACCAATTTAACCAGAGTTCCTCCATCATATCACGTATATTCTGTGATATCTCATTAAGAACATCATTGCTAAAATTAAACAAAACATAGATATATTCAAATATTCTTATTAATAGGCGAAGTTTCTAAGGAAAATAACTAAAGCTTACAATATCTTCCCAACGTCATCCGTTACGGCAATCATTTTTACAACTTTTATGCACAAATAGTATATTAACACACGAATTTCTTAAAATGCTCTTCTAAATCCACTTCACTGTGTTGTTTCGCATCAAATTTAATTAAAACGAGTCACTTATTTCATAAAATATTCATTACAAACGCAGTATTAATCATGCATAAACGTTCACGACTTTCAAGTTTTAAATTTTTTTAAACGTTACAAACAAATTACAAAATGTCGACTGTTGAGTTTTCTGTATTCTGATTGGCTGATACGGATGATGACAGTTTGTCTTTTTTTTACTAGCAATAGCTGCAAGTTTTTGAGCATATTCATCTTTTATTCGATGTTTATTGTTTATTTATAATACTTTCTCATTATATTGTATTGTAGCTAGCGTAGTCAGATAATATTTGAGATTAATAAATACATAGTAGCTGTAGCAGTAAAATTTAAAGTCAACAGCAGTGAAAGCTTCAAGCTAATCTTCAAGGGACTAGGCAGTGTCTATTCATCCGACCGTGGGATGATTAATACGGTATAATAATGTCTATTTTCAATTACAGTTTACAACGGTTTTAATGTTTATAATATTTCGATTTTAATTTATTTTTATTTTATTTCATATTTCTAATAAGCCGATGAATAGACCGTTACATTGGCTGTTGCTATTCATACAAATAATACCTGCGTACACCTAGGGTCTCATAATATTAATAATAATAATAAAGCCTTATTTATTTCTTGCAAAAAATCTTAAAAAACAGATATCTTTTCTAAGTTAGTGCGTTAGTAAAATAATTTCCAGAAACGATGTTAGTTGCTTTGTAAGTTACATTTTTTTAAAATTATTTTTTTAATACTATAATTTTTCTTGTCTTTTTATCTTTATTATTTTGATTATTGGCAAGAACCTTTCCGCAGGTGAAGGCCTCCTCCAAAGAAAACCATTTTTCCCTATCTTGGGCTACTCTCATCCAATATGGGCCGGCAACTTTAGCTATTTCGTCGTCCTATCTCGTAAGGGGTCTTCCTCTTAAACGTTTTCCATTGGGTCCGTTCCATGACGTCGCCCTAGTCGTCCATCTTCTATCTTGTAGCCGAGCTATATGCCCCGCCTATTTCCATTTTAGTTTTTTTGCGTAATGTAGAGCGTCTGTGCCTTTGTCCAATTCCTTATATCTGAATGTCTAATTTTTTTAATTTTCTTTATATTGAGCATACTGCGCTCCATACCTCGTTGGCAAGTAGTTATTTCGTTTTTTATTTTTGTTGTGGAAATTCACAACAAAAATAGGGTCTCATATATACATAATATATTTTCTAACAAAGCGGAGCTTGCCAACATGCGTAGACTCTCCGTGCACCCTGGACGAGCCGCGATACACGTTTATTAAATAGCACCTGATCCAAAATATACAAGGCCAGTAACACTGGGGTAGATGTAGTAATGGAGTTTTATTAAAAATAGGCTTTTACTATTAATCCACTGGTAAACATTGTCCTCCGTCAATGAACGCCAAGATGGCCGATCTTTTGCCACTACATCGCAGAACCGGCTTGCATAATTATGACGTCATTAACTTTTTTTTCGGTTAGCGCTATGCTAATGATATGACGTGTGCCGGTAGGCTTCACCCACAGACATACCAACCTAGGTTAGGTGGTCTGTGGCTTCACCCTATGATGTGATAAATGGGGGGTGCTTCCGGCTAGCCGTGGAGAGTGACTTCCACGGCTTCATGTCGTCGGGTTTGTTCCTGTGGTGGGTCCATGCCACGTCAGTAACGTGCGCGTGGAACTTGGTTAAAAGTATGATATTAAATCCTAAGATATTCGTTAAAATCAAACAATATCAAGGACACATATAAAAAGGTAATTATTAATACCATGCTTATAAAAACTCCTTCGCAAATCATATTTTAGTTCAATTCATGAAAAGGGCAGCAAAGAAATGTTTTTTTCACATTTTTGGCACACTTTTCTTAGTGAAAAAATCTCAATAATTTCAATTCATATTATAATATTATATATAATATAGATATAGTTATATAGCCTAACCTTAATTTATGTAGGTACTCATAGGGCCATATTACATTGGGCCATATTGACGAATGCGGAATGACCCGTCCTCGCCTCCTCGGCCCCAGGAGGATATTATACTCTCTTATTAACTGCTACCCAAGTCGGATATGTAGATTATTATGAAGAGCCTATTACGTGACTATAGACTTTAATAATAAGATTATATTTGAATTTATGAAACAATAATAATTATTGTTAACAACTACAGATATGTATTTGAAATAAGTTGTTAATCTGTTCTTAATATTGCTATGGTATTTTCTGTGGTTCTGGGACATATAGATAAACTCCCCAAGAATATTTTTTTTCTATTTTTGTTACGTATGTTAATACCTTCTCTATTTGTATACCTACTATAATTTTCTGACTATCGAAACTCGGTTAATTAATGACAAGACATGCTATTTGTCATTTCTGATAAACAACTTTCGGCCCACGACTTTCTTATGAAATTTCCGTCAGACATAAAATTTGCGTAGATTACAACTTTTCAACTTATAGTGTAGTCTGTGAAATAGGTTAGGAGTTACATAAGTAATTTCTTATCGTAGACATCAACTGCGACTTTCATTCAAATACACGACTCGACAAAGTATCTAATATTTCTTCCTCTCTATTTTAACGTCAAGATAGATCACGGGTTTAGATATATTAGTCTTTAGATGTTTTTCCTGTACTGAATTAATCAAGTCGTGTCTCGTTTTAATGATACAAGTTACAACAAAGCAATAAATTATCCTTTTGGTCATTCTTCTTACAGAAACTCTGCTTTTAGTGACATTATAACGTTTGAAATTGGTAATCCTAATAATTGGTTGAAGACAGGACCATAGATTTATTAGCTTATCTTGGACAAAGTACCTATACCGTAACGAAATATTTTAAATAAATGGGTACGACCATCGTTTGATGGATGGGTACGACTAGCAATAATTCTTAACCATTTTTACGAGTGATTACTGATTATAGGCTTTTTTTTATGTCTAATCATCTTATTCCAAATATAAATATAATGTGCGAAACCTTTTCTTGTGCCAACTTCTTTCTAACATAATATTGAAAATATGATCAATATTTATTTATTTATTTGGTTCATCAACGACTTACTACACGTAATAAAATTCCACAAAATACACCCACTAAAGAATTGGTTAAGCGCATAGCAATCACTTACAGATGAACTCCGCATACTAATAATAATAATAAGTAAGTAAGTAATTACATAACACAAGAAATGGCTCATTATAGCATTCAGTGACAGGCCGAATAACAAACATTAAAATGAACTATGAAGAAAATAACAGAATAATCTGACATAAAACAGTTAAAATACACCTATGCAACAATATTATGTACATTTAGATCAAAACCACAGTGAATAGTAAAAATATAAATTAGCTTGAGATACATACAAATTAATTTTATATTAGATTCATTTGAAATGTGAACATATATTTTAAATTTTATTCAAAGACGTTAAAACGGACGGACGGTAAAGAATGAATAAATATTCATTATTGTACACACACACAAACTGAAATTATTTTTTTGAGTCTGAGTTGGAGGAAATTGAGCAGTCGGAGCGTCCTATTCGGTATAAGTCACAGGAAAGTCACAAACCGCACGAAACACAATAAATAGCTGTCACTTGATGCTCACCGATTGTGCAGGCCCAATTCGACTCCCACTCAGCAATGGCACAAGTATCAATCCATATAGTATGTCCCACAGCCCACTGGTGGGCACAGGTCTCCTGGGAATCAGGCGAGGAGGGTATTGGGTCAAACATAGTTTATCGATGCTCCCAATGAGGGTTGGTGAACTTCACACGTACACCTTTAAAGACTTTCAATTTCATCAGGCATGCAGGTTATTTCACGATGTTTTCCTTAATTGGTGAGCGAATGATAGTCCCGTGCTTAGGGTGCACTTTAAAAATAAAAAAAACCCATTTCAAGCCATACTGGGGGTCAAGGTCAAGCCCGGACCCTGTCGCTCAGGGGGTCGATTCCATAGCCACTGAACCATGGTCGCTTATACTTCTTACTACAATAATTGTATATTAACAATCCCATAATTAAATTCTGCCTGGAGAAAGTTTGTCTCCAATGAGCCCCTAAAATGGCCCTAAAAGGCTAATAATGGAGATTAACTCAATAAAACAAACAATGTTAACAAATAATGTTTATCTGTATTGGACACATATATATCTTACAATGAGCATTACATTCAGCAGATAAACCAAGCAGAGCCGTAAATAGCCTTTTTTGCGCCCTGTGCAAGCTTCTATAACTGCGCCCTTGGCAAACCGAAAAAAATAATAGTTCTGCCTAGTCTGGCCATTCTTGCGCCCCCCAGAACCCTGTGCCTCGGCACCGGTGGCACCGCCCTATTTGCGGGTCTGATACCAAGTCCAAGCGGACAAAGATGCGTGCGACATCTAGCTTTATAAATTTGTGCTTCTATCAAAATATAATTGGTGTTTGCAATAAAAAACTGCGTTCGCTTCGTAAATAGCTAAGCTAAAGTAAATGTCAGTGGCTAGTTATCGTAAAAGTGAATGGCTTACTTACATGGATTTTTATACGTTGGATAAATACTGATTTGTTAATAAATGCTGTTTACGTATATAATTTGCATGTTGGATGAATAAAAACTCAATTTCTAATTTTTTGTTTCAAAAATATACATTCATTTTCGCTTTGTTTCCATAATCAGCGAAATGCTATATTTTTGAAAGAAAGTACTTTTATTAGTAGAAATAAAAATATATTATCATGGTTAATATTGAATTCATAATTTAAAAATATAATTGCATAAAATAAAATATATAAAATGGAATATTAAAAAAAAAAAAAAAAAAACAATACGCACGACAGCACTATGCCGTTTAAAAAATCTATTTAACAGCTTTCAACAGCAACTAAAACAAAATTACTATTTACAATCACTTAATTAGTACTGGCGACGGATATTTTGTACCAATCGCTATTTCGATACCATTTCCTAACATGCCAGCACAGAAACCTATGCTTTTAATAATTAATAAATGACTGAGGTCTAGTGCTTGACAAATATAAGTGGTTTTGATCAGTAACGATGCCAACAGGGGGTAATGAACGTCGTTAGATGTTAGTTTATTGCATCGCAAAATTATTAGCTTGCTTTAAATAGTTTAATCTAACTAATATCTAACTTAACAAAATATTATACATACATTTCTTACTGAAATAAACACGAGCAACTTATTCGATTTTTATTTACATAAGGGAAGGTCGAGGCGAAATATAATAATTAATAGAGCGTCTAGAGATGACGTATAGTCCATTTTTATAGAAGTGACCAAAAGAGTAAACAAATATGGCGTACTTCCGGCCATAGACAAATAGAGTAATAGTGTAGCTTAGTGAAGTGACACAAAGAGCAAATTAATGAATAAAAATAATAAGCCATAGACAAAAGTATAATTAATTTTATATTCTAATATTTCAACAACACTATATTGCTAAAATTATTTCAAAAACTTATAATATATTATTATTAACTTATAATATTTTTTTAAGAATTAGTAGAAGTACAAAATTATATAATAATAATAGAAATAAGTTGCTCTTCGACTGGAATAGATAAATAAACTATTATAACTGATTTATTTATGAAAATATTAAAGGAAAATACTAGAATACGAAAAAACGCCAATAAGGAACTTATTTATTTTATTTTTTTATTAAATGCTGTTCATACTTTCTGATGAATCGGAAGAGTCTTCAGAGACGTGGATATTGAAGCCTGGGGCGTCTGATGCAGCATCCATAATTCCGTCAAGCTGCATCATTTTATCTTCTTCTTTTATTACATGTTCAATACTGTTCCTCCATGACACCGCACTTATTTGAGTTAAACTTTCTTAAAAGCTCCTTGACTTCTGACATTTTGAAACTTTTGTTATTTTTGCCTATGTAAGCTTTTACTTGTGCCTATGTAAATTCTATGGGGTTTAATTCGCAATAGTAGGGCGGAAGACGTAAGATAATTTAATTTTTTTGGGCTGCCATTTCGTCAATATTTTTTTTGTCATAATCGTGTTTATTAAATTTTGTTAAGAGTTCAGCTTTTTTTTCTGTTTCATGTTAACTTATATTATTTTCTAGCAACCACGCTTGTATGTTTGCTTTCCGCCAACTCATGTTAGGCACTTTGACAGAATGTCTTGAGTGGTACGATGCATTGTCTAAAAATATTAAACTGACCCAGGCTCCACTTTATTTAAAACAGTATTAAACCACTTCTCAAAATAATGAGCATCCATTACACTGTAATAATCCCCATCATGTTTATTGGCCTCAAAAATCCACTCCGCTCATTTTAAAAATCCATCTGTGCTGCCGATGTGCGTAATTATTAATCTTTTACCTTTCTGTGGATTTTTAAGGTCAATCGATAAACCATTAAAAACGCTTAGCGGCTATGACTAACGATGGACAAAAGAAAGAATAATGTAAAATAAACAATAAATAAATAAATAACTTAATGACCAATTACAGTACGGTAACATTGCTTAAAAGTCTATTAATAAATTGCATTTTTGAAATTTTGAAATATGTGTAAAGAACACTGCCTATTTTATTGTTCATTTTGCTCATTCTCAAATACACAATCACCTATAAAAGTATAATGATTAACAATAGACAAAAGAAAGAATAATGTTTTTTTAGGAACACGTGCAATTTAAGCCTTTCACAATTTCTATAAGATAAAGGAAACAAAAGAGACGCTAGTTATTTTGGATGCTTATATGTAAAATGTTATTATGTGTTCGTTCACTATTGATATTTGAATACAATAACGCGGCCTGGCCTAGAAACAAAAGTCAACCCTAATATATTATTTTAATTTACTATGGCTCAAAAACCTTGCGCCAGCGGCGCACCGTCTCCAGCATCTAAACCAATTAATGACTGCTAACATTGTTTTTCACATAGTAGTCTTATCCTTACCTTAGTCTCATCCTAAAGTTACAAAAAAATTCCTGTGAACTATCGTGAACTTTCATGCCAGTGCTATATTTTTATATTACCTGGGACATTGTTAAATGTTTAAGCTGAAATTGATATTCAAAAATATTCATATTATAAAATAAAAACTAAACAATTTCATGTAAAAGATTGACCTTATTTTGTTATATTTTGTAAGCATTTTTTGCTCTCAACATTTAAAAAAATTGAACGACTTAGTAACAAATTGCATTATAGTAACATTGTCTTAAAAACTATTAATAAATTGTAATTAATGGAATTTTAAAATATCTGTACTACAGAACACGGCCTGTTTTATTGTTCATTTTGTTCATTCACTTATACACGATTACCTCTAAAAATGAAATGACCCCATCCCTATTTCTCTTCTAAAAAAAGTAAGATGAAATGTCACATTCAAATTTATTAAATATCTGTGCACGCGATATTCGTATTTTATAAGATTTTAAGTGTTTTAATGCTAGATTGATAGTTGTTTTTAGTGAAATAAGTAGTAAATGGAGTGTTACAAATGTCCGTAAGCTAATGTGTTGTGAAAGTGAGTGATAAAAGCCGAAAAATCGTAAATTACGCATCGACAGGGTTTGTTTACTAGTTTGGTCACTTCTAAAAAAATGGACTATAGAGCTTGGGTTAAAATTTTGTAAATAATGCTATTATTATCATATCGAAATAGCGATAGTGAATCTGTCTGTATTTATATATAGTAAAGTTTTGTTTATCACTTTGTTGTCTGTTCGTTATTAAAGGAAAGAATCTGAAAACTGTTAATTTGTTGTAATTAATGAAGCGTGGTTTTCGTAACCCTCGTGCGAGTCAGATTCGCGCTTGTCTATTTTATTTCTATTACCCTTCTATCTATTTTATTACAACAATTTATTAACTTGATAGTCTACTAGCTGTGGCACGCAGCGTCGCCTGCGTCAACTAAGAGTTAAAACGGGTCCTTAACTTTTTGAAAATTTAATATAGCCTATGTTCACCGGGGATAGTGTAGCTTCCCAACAGTGAAAAAATTTTTCAAGTCGGTCAAGTAGTTTTGGAGCCTATTCAATACAAACAAATCTTTCCTCTTTATAATGTTAGTATAGATAAAATGCCTTTACGCGAATGTAATTTTGTCTATAAAATTTTAATGATTAGAGATCGATACAATGCGATTACATGTGTATTACCTAACGCGAATCAAAATCTTGTCACGTTACAGTTATTGGCTGTTACTGCGATCGCATATATTACCAACATTTCTGTAATACCAGCCTCGTTTGAAATGATTATGTCCAAGTTGCCAATTTAGTAATAATCTACAGATATTATAGACTTCGCCTACGTAAACTAAGATTATGTTTAACTTGGTATAAAATTGAATACTTTTTTATCGAGCGAGGCAATTTTAATGGAACAAAACCTATAGGTCAGTTGATTTATTATATTATAATTGATTTTGTATCGCGTCATGAAATTTTACTAATATTATAAACGCTTTTTTTTCGGTTTGAGCTATGCTAATGGCCCTAATGGCTCTAATGCTTCATCGGTAGTGGGGTGAGCCAGTTGGCTTCATCCTATGAGCGATGGAATTGCCCCTCGCCAACCTTGAAGTGTGACTTCCACGGCTTCATGGCGTCTGGTTTGTTCCTGTGGCGGGTCTCTGCCTCACCACCGTCAGATGAAATATTATAAACGCGAAACTTTGTTAGAACGTATGAATATTACACATTTGTTAGTCTTTCACGTCAAAACTACTAAATGGATTTTGATGAAACATTACAATGATATAGCTTACACATCATAATAGTTAATATAATTTATCTTCGTGCTTCAGTTATGTGAAGTACGCGAATTAAACCACAGGCCCTAGTAATAATGTTGCACGGTAATCAATAATCATACAACTAAGACAAATAGGCGTTTGCAAAGACTGCCAAAGACTCGCCTTCTTTTTGGACTCACCTATAGTGTCATAAACTATAAAACGGTGTAGGAAGACATTTATCTGTTTCGTGTCATAGTCTATACAACTACTAAATTATCATTTCAATCTTGCCTATCTCAGTGTCGTTAGGGATAATTTTAAGAAATTGCGTGCATTGTAAACACGCACGAAAGTGCGTGTAATCGATTTGTACGTCTACTAAATTATGCTTATATCTATTGCTTAATATTACTGAGATTGGTCCTACAAATATTAACAACGCGAAAGTTTGTGAGAATGTAATATCGCATGTTTGTTACTTTTTCAAGCAAAAACTACTTAATGGATTTTAATGAATTCTTTTTCTTAAAAATTTAGCTTACACATCAGTATAACAGATAACTATTATATATGGTATAAATATTAGGGTATATAATATATACAATGGGAAGAACGCGCGTAAAACCGCGCGGCACTGCTAGATTATATAATATAATTACTGTCCCGACAGACACATACAAAATAGTCATAAAAATAAAAGATAAAAATTTGGGGTGGGTCACCTCTATCGTTTAGGCCTTAGGGGGATCGAAAAATAGATTTAGTTTACCCGATATGCACACAAAATTTCATAAAAATCGGTCGAGCCGTTTCGGAGGAGTATGGTAACTAACACTGTGACATGAGAATTTAATTTATTAGATTAAATGACTCGTTTCTTGCCTAGAAAAATACACGAGACCTTAATTAACATCGGAGCATCTTATTGAAATGGTTTTACTCTATGCTTACAAACTTTATTACAGGCATTTATGGTCACGGCAATACTTACATGACATTATTATACCTCATACATATTAATACACGATCGAGTTCTATGTTCAGCAGTGGACGGAAAGGCTGATGATGATGATGATGATAATATAATATGAAGATAATACGGAACAGCCTAAAATTTACACTTACACAAGATTACCTAATAATAAATCTCTAAGTTTATAGTACGGATGATATAATAGGACCTACGTAGAATCTGCATTATTATTCCGCGAAGAGTAAACTTTCTGTGCTTCTCTATGTATATAGATTAGAGAATTTCTAGATAAGGGATTGTTGCGGTTTATCTTGATAGAAAACGAGTGTAAAATGCAAAGGGAATGCAAAAACTATATTTAGATAAGCGTGCATGATGCACTGAACTCGTCCTCAGCAGCTGGATCGATCTAGATGATGTTTTGTGTGAGTTTAAGATTCAAAAGTCCATTATAAAAATTACAAGACTGTCTATCGGGGATACTTGTATATTATATTTTAACTTACGTTTAACACATCATTTTTAACTTAAGAGTCGTCTACTGTGTCCACTAATATGAAATGACTATTGCAATTGCCACAGACACACACAATATTTTTTTAATAATATAAAATATTGTTCAATAGACACACTAACTTAACTCACTCCCATGGTAATTTTTAAGAACTTGTGTTTAAAGTACTGGGAAGGAAAGTAACATTTATATAAATACAGTTGTATACATCTATATTATATTCATCATACAGGCTATCTGCCCCTCATGACAAGTAGCAAACGCTCCGATTCTATGCAGTTGCGTTTTACGCTAACGCCATAGGGTTGCTGCAAAATTTATGAAGAAAGTTTATTCAGACACATAAAGTATATGGTTTTGTTTGTAAAAACGTTTAACAACGTTGTAATTCGTTTCAAACGAATATTTTTAAAGTAATTCAATAATAAATTAAAATATGTTTATAAGAAATTCTCATATTTAAGTATTCTTTTAGCGTTTATGCCACTTGTTAGGGGGAACGAAGTGCATACGTTTTAAGAAGTTTTTACAAATAAAACCATATACTTTAACTTTTAAGAATGTGTCTGAATAAACCTATGGCGTTATATTTTTAGAGTTTATCGCAACTGAGCTTTGGAGCATTTACTACTTGTCTTGAAACGTTACAAAGTCATTTTCATCATCATCATCATTTTTAAGCCTTTATCCGTCTACTGCTGATAGACCTTTTTTTCCCCTTTAAGGCCGGGAAATGGCATCCCGCGGGTAGTAGGTCTCCCCAGGCGGGTATGTGGGACTCGCTGCGCCCGAAAGCTGGCAAGTGGACTCAGCTCTACCCACTAAAACCCGGCGAGTGCCTTGGTGAGGTACCCCGGATCTACAAGCAGCAGGGCACCTCGATGGCTAGTTAGTTCCTCAGGGGATCGACGTCACTTCCAAAGAGGGGTTGCCCCGCACCACAGAACAACCCCTCCCAACTTCAGGACAGTACAATAAGGGGGTCACCCTGGGCTACTGAGCGTCACCGCCACGACAAAGCCTGATCCGTGGTGGGGGCTGAACATAGACCTCCTTTAATGAACGCCAAGACGACCAATTCCTTGTCACTCGCATCCAACGCGGACCTGTCACTGGACGGAGATCTTCTTTCCACCTTTTTTTTTTGATGACGCAGCGAAAATCTTTTTCGGACCATACCAGGGCCTTGGTTAGGCACGCTGGCGTATATGGGGACTCGCATTGGGTGCACTACCCCACTAAAACCGCTGCGTGAGCCTTCAGCCGCTATCTGAGGGACCCGGATCTACAGGCGACGGGAAACCCTGAGCGACAGACTGGTCCCGGTAAGACCAGATTCTCCACAATAAGGGGGACTGCCCGGCTACCACTTGGCAGTCCCCACGACGTCGTGTCTTGTTAGTTGTTTCATACTTTTCGTGGTGTAGTTTTAGGCCAGTTTAACCAGATTAGGTTTCAGTTTTTGAGGCTCTTTTTAAATAAATCCCTTTTGTGTTTCCCTTCATAATATTCATAAGCGGTATAAAATTTAGTTCATTCTTAGGACCTACTATGCTATTGAAAAAATACCAAAGGTTGACCACAACCATGTGCTTATAATTAAGTAACGCGAGGCGGAACCGAGCGTGAAGTTCGGTCCGCGTAACATTATTAACCAATAACCAACACGTCCATTTTGATTTTATTGTTCAATGACCACGTGTGGTTTTAAAGCCAACAACTTAGTAACCCATATTCTAACTTGCACAACCTTAGGACTTCTAAGATTACATCCATTGAAAGAAAAACGACTTAGTAGTCTACAACTAGTGAAAAGGTTTTTGTACGTGTTACAAGTATAAGTCACCTCACATTACTCAGGCTCTTAGTTCCTTGGAAACTTTAGGATGAAAATAATAAAAAATATTCTAGTGAAACAACTTTTACGGTTTTATCGCGGCTTATCAGTCCTTTTTTTTTTTACGCTGGGAAATGCGCTGAGTCATCCCGCTGTGGAGTGGGTCTTCCCAGGCGGGTATGTGGGACTCACTGCGCCCGAAAGATGGTAAGTGGACGCAGCTCTACAAACTAAAACCCAGTGGGTGCCACCTTTGGTGAGATGCCTACTACTTTCGAATGAACATTTCTATCATACAAGAACTTAATTTTATATTATAAAGTTTATTTGATTTATTAGGCTAGGCTAGATAAGATTTATATACTTGTGATCCGTCAATATAAACTGACGAATTACGACAGGGACGAGATAGGGCTCAGAGCCAACACAGAGCAGATAAATAGTGTAGGGTAGTGTATTGTACAGGTTATGTCGTATCAGGAGCTGATTAAGATGTGGGCAGAGAAGAGAAACGAGTGGCGAACACTCCACCGACAAGAGCTCTTAAAGAGAGAGCAAAGCTCTTAAATAGAGAGAGAGAGAGTATTGATGGAGCGTAATATTATGTATAGCTGTATTTCTGTTAATATTTATAGCATCTTATTTATTGATATGCACAGTTCGCCATTTGATTCGTTTGTAACAAAAATAAAACCTATAGATTTTTGTATTCATCACGTCTAGTATTTTACAGCAACCAAGACCATGCGAGTTGGCGAGTCGTCTCATGACCATGAAAGCTTTTAATGAGCTAAAACGTGTCCTTAGTTCTTACAATTAATATTTAGTTGAGGTCTAGTGGTTGGAGGTCGCGGATGATTTGTGTAAAGATATTGAAGTATAAGAATGTCTTTAACGGGGTCAATATACATTATACATATTATAATTAAGTCCAAATTTATACAAACGCAGTTCAATCCTAGTAGTATGAAATGAATTATTAATTAATTAATTAATTAATTAATTAATTAATCAATCAACGTGTTAAAGGTATAGTATCCTAACATGAGCTTGAGCAACGATGGTCCAGTGGTGGGTGGATCCGGCCTCTTATGCGAGAGGTTCCGGGTTCGATCCTGACTTCCCGTGTGTGCCTTGAAATGGGTTTTTCATATTTCTAAGTGCACCTTAAGCACAAAGACCTTCGCTCGCTCGCACCGGTGAAGGAAAACATCGTGAGGAAACCTGCTCGCCTGATGAGATTGAAAGTCTTTGAAGGTATGTGAAGTTCACCATCCCGCTTTGGGCCAGCGCATCGGTTAACTATGGCCCATTACCCTCCTCACCTTATTTCGAGGAGGAGATCCGTGCCCAGTGTTAGTAGTACAAAATTTTACTATACATGTAGTACATAATTATGATACTGCACGGTAAATGATTTTTTTAAGATGATTATGTAGCGTTTACGGGCACTTTTCCACATTTATAAAAGACCCGCTACCCGCGGGTTCTAGCAAACTAAAATTCCTTTTTTTTTAAATGTATCCTATATTACTTCTAGTACTTCTGAGAATATATGTACAAAGTTTTATGATGATCAGTTGAGTAGTTTTCACCTGAAAGCGTAACAAATATCCCTCCTTCACATTTATAATATTAGTAAGTATCTCCTTGTTAATAGTAATTACCCCATATTAAAACCGATTTGATTGGAAATGAGATAGGCAGGCGCCCAACGCAGTGGTAATAAAGGCTTCCACTATCCCAAATCGAAGCGTTTTAAATATCTTTTAATTACAACACTATATATTTGTAATCTAGATTTCAATTTAACTTTACAATAATACGCATTCGTTTCTAAAGTATCAAATTGAAATTATATAAGAGATTATGCAAATGCTTTGGTTACCAGTTAGCACCTCGTTCCGAGATATCGTATGTCGGGTCGTTTGTTTCTATAATGCACATTCACTCATTAAATTTCATTGTTGCAACATTCTCTACGTTTTTTTTGTTCTACAATTTGTTTTATATCATACATTAAAGTACGTCGTTATACTTTTATTACGCTTTAATATTTAGACTTGTATTAAATTGTGTTGTAATTCTGTCAGCAAACATCATCATCAGCTTTATTCGTTGATGAAAACCAAGACAACCAATCCCATGCATCCAATCCATAAAAAATGGATAAAGTGTAAAAAAGCTTTCATTTGACATTGAATCTACGTATACTAATATTATAAAGAGTTTTGATTGAGAGAGATTTGATTGTTTGTTTGTATTGAATAGGCTCCGAAACTTCTGGACTGATTTGAAAAATTATTTCACTGTTGGGAAGCTACACTATCCCCGGAGAACATAGGCTATATTAAATTTTCAAAAAAGTTAGGGACCCGTTTCAAATCTTAGTTGACGCAGGCGAAGCTGCATGCAACAGCTTGTCAGTTATAAACGAGTTTATTAAACATTTTTATGTACCAGTAACTTATGTATTTATGTGTTGCGAGTAATGAGGTAAGATGTTAAGTCTCGGTGTCAGTAATTACACTGCCTGTCCTGTCCTTCTCTCTGATACAGCAAAGCTGTTTCACGGGAAACACAATCAAGTAGTACCAATTATAGCCGGGAGCGTGGCGGAGCGCATCCCTACCACAGGTGAATATAAAGATTCAGGGCCTGTTTTACAATCTCCAGATAAGTTCCGAATAGGCTATTCACAACATATTTGACAGATAGGGTATGGAGTATCTGTCAAATATGTTGTGAATAGCCTATTCGGAACTTATCTGGATATTGTGAAACAGGCCCTCAATATCGTATTGTTATTTATGAGAGAAAATTTTACACGAAATTGCACGTAATACGCGACACTTTCTATTCCAAACCCCTATACTTACCAACTTATCTCGACGGATTGCCAATAATGATATCACGCTACCACAATGCATATGAAATTCTGTATGTCATTAAAAGAAAGATCTAACCAAGATTATTATCATCATCAGTCTTAATCCACTGCTGAACGTAGGCCTTCCTTAATGAATGCCAAGACGACCGATCCCTTGCCATTCGCTTGCACGGACCGACCTGCTCGGAGATCGTCTACCCACCTGGTTAATGGCAAACATTTCGTTGTTGACCGACTTCAAAAAGGAGGAGGTTATCAATTCAATAGGTTTTTTTTAATGTATGTACACCGATTACGCTGCCATTTGTGATCCGATTTACGTGATTCTTCTTTTGTTTGATGCGGAATAGTTGCCATTTGGTCCCATAAAAATTTGACATAGTTTGGCCTAGTAGTTTTCATTTTATGAGCATTTTGGTTGATTTTATATACCTCGATGATTTAATAATGTTGATGTAAAATGAACAAAAATAAAACCAACTGTACAGAATGCCATGGAAGTGCAATATCATAATCAACATCATCATCATCATCATCATCATAATCATCATCATCATCAGCCTTTATCCATCCACTGTTGCACACACAATGCAAATTTGCTGTGATTGCTTTCAATTAATCATTAAAATATCCTCTTCGGCTGGCACCGACTCCAAAAATACCTAATTTTAAATAGTATAAATCTTTATTAAGTTATTTTGTACTTTTTAGTTTTTGAAGTCGTTTTTTTTTAAACGTAGTTTTTTTAATTTTTATCTAAGATCAGCTTGATGTCATTTACATAAAATCCTTTACAAAGGACAATCTATAAATACTATTAGTAAGCGTAATAATTTACGATAACATTACGCTACATATTATGTAATTCAATTCACTTAGGTTCCTTTGAGTTTACGTTAGTAGTAGTATAAAGTATTGACGATACGAAAACTCTATTTAGTCTAAAAGTGAAGAATACCATCCCTGAGAATGTAAAGAGCCAGACGGAAAGTGGTAAATAAGAATAACATTACAATGCGTTGGTATAATTCATATACATACCATATCAACTTTTGCATGAAGTGCCATGCTGCTTTGCATCCAAATTGGGACGCCATGAAATCGGCGTAAAGTGATACTGTCGCGATTCGTGCAGTTTCTGAGTTTCTGGTGGCTCGTTTAAAAAGGGCAATGTATCTGCATTACCTCTGGTTTTGTGGATGTTGATGGGCGTTGATAGTCGCAAGATTTTCACTGCTCGTTTGCCCTTTTAAGCTATAAAAAATCAACCCATATAATATGTCCCAACTACTGGGCACGGGTATCCTTTCAATCAGGCGAGGAGGGTATTAGACCATACCCATCAATAATTGATTGATGGTTCATTGATGCGCCGCACTGTCCCAATGCGGATCGATAAACTTCACTCACTCTCTCTCACACACACCTTCAAATACTTTTCTAATCTCATCGGGCATGCAGGTTTTCCTCACGATGTTTTACTCCACCGGTAAGAGAGTGCTAGACTCGTGTTTAGGATGCACTTAGAAATCTAGTAAACGAAAATTCAAGGCCCTCTCGCTTATGAGGGCCATTACTCACTGGACCATCGTCGCTTTTTATGTATTATGAATATTAATTCATCCTAAACTGCCACATTGAGAGCCTGTTTCACAATCTCCAGATAACTTCCCAATAGGCTATCGGCAACATATTTGACAGATATTTGACAGATACTCCATACTCTATTTGTCAAATATGTTGCCGATAGCCTATTGGGCACTTAACTGGAGATTGTGAAACAGGCCCTAATACTATTTTATACGATAATATCCTTTATCCACTGCAGTGAAATTGTGGACGTTTTTGAAAAATGATGTCTTACAAAATATGGTCACTTTTTTCATTTTTCCCACATGAGATAAAACTCATTATACACTATTGTAGAATTGTTAATGTAAGCTCTCATTATACTAAGTACACTGTGCACCATCCTACTAGATACAAGGGACAACGTATTATTAAGTGGAATGTCAGCTAATCTTGGAAAGGTTGAAAGGTTATCAGGCTTTACTGCAATATGCGTCTTTGAGTAACTCAATTATTGGCCAAGTACAGGCAATTAGCCATAAAAGTTTTTGCTTTTTGCCATTATATTAAAGAAAGAAAAAGGGATTCTTCTATAGGTGATAATAGTATTTGACGTACAATCTCTATGTTCACGAAAAAATAATATACAGGAAGAAAAATTATTCTCGAGAAGTAATGAAATGGATCAATAAATAAAGTAATAACACAGTAATTCTAAAGTAATACATAAAATTAAATTTATATATTTCTATAGCATTATTATCCAATTTCATGCAATTATTTCACTACCCAGTAAAATAATAAAGAAAGATATTGAAGTAATCAATCAATCAATCAATGTATTTTTGCTTAAGATCACTCGGAATAGGTTACCATGAAAGTCGGTTATAGGAAAGATTTTATAATACAGTTGCCACTGTTTGCCACAGAGATAATTTCTACCCAAATTTTGTTAAAGTAGGTACTCCAATGTGCCTGTTTATCGGCTAGTACTTATGTAGTTTTTAATTTATTATAAATAATATTTATAAATAAATAATATGATGAAAATAATATTATAAATAATATTATGAGCAAAAAAGCTTCCTTCTTCTATACACTAGTCGCTAGACCAGAAAATCTTACGACTTATTAAATTTAAGCCGAAGAATACTATTTGGATCAAGACTTTATCAAGCATATTTTGAATGATTTATGCTTGGTTATCTTGCCCATATGAAAAGGAATAAAGCAACCCTACTATGATAGCTATCTTCTCGATTTTGACTTTGAATGAAGGAAAATACTACCATTACAAAATTGATGTACGCACAGTATTCATACACCATCACAATTTTGATACCAATAAATTTATTAAAGGCCAAAACGCCTTAAAAAAATAAACGGCTTTAAAGCAAACGATCCGATCACGTTTACTTTATTTACTCTTACTTTACATACGGGAAATGCAACTAGAGCGTAAAATATTCAAACAAATAATCGATTCAACATGTACATTTATACCATTGTTTGAATTTCTAGAAAAATTCAGACTGAAATAAAACACGTACATAAAAATCTTCCTTACATACTAATTAGACATTTTTTTTAGATCTCTAATTTCTATCTATTGTTCTTAATATGCGGATGGAGTGCCAATGTACTACACGTAACGAGCACACACACTAGCACAATCTGTCTCAGTGAAACTCGGTATATAAAACGACGCTGGTACCACTAGCTTGTATTACCCACCACCATCCCGAACAGATCAGTGCCTCAATATGAAGTATTACGTGCGTTACTTATTCATTTTGTGCAGTGCCAGTGAATCGTGGATAAATAGCTTTAGGATGTTAATTTATGTTCTTGCTCAATGAACTGCCGATAGAATAGTCTTCCTGATACACGAGGAAGCGCTTACGTAAACATCGGCTTTCTTGATGACAGTCAAAAGTGTGAAGTCATCGCTCCATTAGATTTGCCAATTTTTTTTCTTCTGCAATAAAATCTGGTAACCAGTGCTGATGGATTTAATTACGAGGGCATCGAATTGTGATTAGGAAACCTGTTGTTGCCCTCGCTGCAAATCAACAATCGCAGGATCCCGTTTAAAAGCTGTAAAGCTTTAAATAGACTCGGCAATCTTAGGACCAGTTTACTAGTTATTCGTTCAACAATTCGCTGGAACATTATTATCACATTATTGTCTAATTGTATTATTATAGAAGTCAAAACTAATATAATTCTTATTACAGGTATTATTGGGTCTCGTTACGATCGCGGCCGCGTATCCAGGCATCATTCATCATGAAGCGGAGCCGATTGAACACCAAGCTCTCATAGGAGAATCAGGACATCACCATCAAGTCGAGCACGAGCACGCTAAGTCACACCAGTCCATTAAGTTCGAACACTTCCATCCAGTGCCAGTCTACGTCAAGAAGGAACACAGCCATCTCCTCCATCATCCATTGGAAAAGGGAAAGTCTGAGCTCGAACTGAAGCAAATCCACCCCGAAACCCACCACAGTCACGGTGGTGGTTTGGTTCTGGAAGACCACAGACTTGATACCGAGCATCTTTCCGGTTTCGGTCATGGCGGTTTCGAGCACAGTGGCCTCGAGCATGGCGGTCTTGAACACGGTGGTATTGAGCACGGAGGTTATGAACAGGGATCCGTCGGACACGCTGGTCTTGAACATGGGGGTTTCGAAGGGGGTATCGAACACGGGGGAAACATAGAGCATGGTATTGAACAAGGAGGTTACGAGCATGGAGGCTACGAGCATTTCGCGGGCTACGGCGGCGGTGAGGGTCTCAAAGCTTATGCTGGAAGCGAACACCCAGAATTCCAGGGGCACTACTACGCCGAACAAGGAAACAGTGGGGAGGGATATAAATTCGAACATTATTAGAATTATTTAGTATAGCAATGGGCATGAAATTTGGAGAGATCTCCATATACCTAAGTCTGTTTCTTGCCTGTTGAACTACTACATTAAGGCAAAGCCCAGTGGTCAGTCTGGTTACTCTAAGCTTACTTGATTAATATGTACCTGATATGTTGTTAGAATTGGATAAGGAGCCCGTGAATTCTCTCGTATGTGTGAATAGTGTGTATCTATGTTTGGCATATAAATTATGTATATGTATGTGTAAGGCATGTATTCTGAGTTCTTCCTAGCGTAAGGGCGCTGATGCCCTAGAAATTGTGATATTAATAAATGTTTGATTTTAAAAACTGACTTTCATTAATGTCCCATTTGTTAGCTAACTGTAATTTTATTTGCATAATAAACGAGTTGAATGCATGCAACAATTCGTTACGTCCACCTCATTAAGCCTATCATAAATCAAGCTTACATAACAAAAACTTCAATCTAATTTCAATTACATATAATTGTGGTTTTTCTTTAATTATATCGTCGATCTAACTAGATTATAGGCTATGCAACTAGTCTAAGATGACCTATTTCGATACTAGTTTCAAAATGCAGTGAATAGTGATTCAGACCGTTGCGTAAGTTGGTAGTCACCATTTCACCCATGGGAATTATCGACATTATTGTCTCTAATAAGCTGGTAGTCACGCCGTATAATTTTAAAATGGATTGCGCAATATAGGCCCCAGTAATGTTTTAACAAGTACCTATACATAATGTATTGGATAATACATCTGTTTTGTTTACCTATTAAGTGGTACAAGATTGCTCAATTTTTAATACATTCTGTAACAGTTAGATGGAATGAAGGAGATATTTTAAAGACAAATGTGTTGAGGTTTTAACTAGCTCAACACATATTGGTACATGGAAATAAAAAGGTAAATGTTATTGCGATCACTTGATATAGTTGTTGATGATCTTATATTTTAATTATAAAACATCACCAGAATTTCTTAGAGTTCCACCAAAGGTCTTTAACCTGAAAATGCCTTTTTTATTTATGACAAATAAACATGTAAAACGTAACAAATAACTTGTAATTGCAATAGGGTCATACTAAAATCTTAACTTCAGGTATTGTTTTTTAATGTTTATGCAAATGCACTCATTATAATGGATTTTTTTTACAGATTTTATCGCGGTTTATTATTTCTTTTTACATACCCGACCAAGAACTGAGTTATGCTCGAGTATTTATTTCTTCTTATTAGATGATATGTGCTCAACATTTCCAAATGAGTATCGTCTAGCCAAGTTGACAAATTTTAGCAATTGACTTCGCATTGCTTGAATTCTACATAAATCCTACTTAAATCCCGATTCACCATAATCAATAAATGTGAATGTAGGAAAGCTTGTTACGCTTTCACGCGAAAACGTCTCAACCGATATAATATAATCATGAAACTTTGTACACATAATATTCTCGGAGGTACGAAGCAACCTAATAAAATAATAAAATTTTTTTTGCTCGCGGGTTAAACCGCAGTAGTTCTTTATTTAAAATAAACTGATTGGTGGTAACTGTGCAGACCCTTTCGGTACAAGTGGTGACTTCAAAATGATTACACAGCACAGATGTAGATTTATTTATTGACGGAAAGCGGACCCCAAGCTCCGATACATTAGTTGAGGATGTGATAATAGCGATGGGAACTGCTTAGTGGCAGTTGGAGAGACTGCCCTTACGCTGAATAGTCTAGCCTTTATCGGGGCCTGCCTGAGGTGATCCTTTTACCTGCAGACCCTCATAATTAAAGCGGCAGAAGGCTCCTGCTCGCAAGTTATTTAGTGGGGTAATGCTCCGAATAAGTTTAACATCAAGTGTCAACAACGTCGCGCGCAGTATACAGTTGATATTGTCGTCTTGTCGTTCCTTGAATAAGGCCTGTGTTCGGCTATGGACAAAGGCTGATATGAAATAACACACAGTCACTTCCAAACATTATGGCTCTTATAATCTAAATCTTTATTACCGCCCAGGGCTCAATAATTGGACCTACCGAATATTTGATATACGTGAATGACATGTGCAATGTAGTAAAAATGTCTTCTATGTATCAATTTGCTGACGACACTTGTCTGTTGTCAGCCCACATAGATTTACACGAGGCGCAAAAAATAATACAAGCTGACTTTGACTTGGTGTGTAAATGGGCACACGATGTAGGATTGGTTGTAAATAATAAAAAAACTAAGCTTATGCATATACGCTCATCGCAGAACAATGTGTACATCAATCCAATCGTCGTCGCTCATGGACACAATTGTCTGCATAATAGACATAATATATTATGCACTTGTAAAAACTTAGAGCAAGTCAAAACTCATAAATATATAGGGCTTATAATTGATGACAGACTCAACTGGGGAAGTCACAAAAATTATGTTTGTTCTAAACTAAGATCGATTATGAGCAGATTGAGAGTCCTCAAATTCAAACTGCCGTATAAAATACTTAGATTAATTTACATGTCCCTAGCTGACTCTGTCATTGGTTACGGGCTAAGCAGCTACGGACGAACATACAATACATACATCGGGGACGTTCATAGACTGCAACTTGGAATACTTAAAACAATAGTGCCGAAATATGTAAAAGAAAAATTTAAGGAAAATTCAGATGAACTATTTAAATTTTGTGCGTGTATGAATGTCTTCGATAAATTTAAGTATTCCATATTAACAGAAATTAACAAACCAGAATTCTTAGTGGAGAAAACACGACCAACAAATTTAAGAACTATTACTTATAAAGATAAATATTACGTCCCTAGAGTAAATAATGTATATGGAACGCGTAAAATAGAATATTTGATTCCAAAGCTTGTAAATGAATTACCTGAGGAGCTAATGCAGATGTATGATAAAAAGGAAAAATATAAGACAAAACTAAAACATTACTTTGTCAATCATGAAACTATCAAGTGAACCTATAAAAATAGTTATAATAATAATATAATATAAAGATAAGTTGTTAGTGTGTATGCGAGGTTTGTGTTTTTTTAATAATTAATTTGTACGACTCACCTTGCCCAGATAAACCCTGTGAGGTTTTCGTGGCTGGGTTTTTTTGTGAAACATGTACTACTTTTTTGGGTATTGAACAAATAAATAAAAAAAAAAAAAAAAAAAAAAAAAATTCCTTCTTCATGTTATGAGGATTATATCTATACTAATATTATAAAGAGGAAAGATTTGATTGTTTGTTTGTATTGAATAGGCTCCTAAACCACTTAACCGATTTAAAAAACTCTTTCACTGTTGGAAAGCTACACTATCCCCGGTGAACGTAGGCTAATATTAAATTTTCAAAAAGTTAGGGACCCGTTTTAAATCTTAGTTGACGCAGGCGAAGCTGCGTACAACAGCTAGTCCAATATTAAATTGTAGTTGGCAATCATTTAGATATTTGGTGATATTATACCAAATGAAAGCGTATACACATTGCTACACGCTAGAATCAGGCGTTATGTATTTGAATTTGAGTTTTTCTAAAATTCTATGTGGACCTGAAAACAAGTTCATCGCTCGCTCATCGGTGAAGGAAAACATAGCGAGGAAACCTGAATGCCTGATGAGATTGAAAGTGAAGGCGTGTTCACTAACCCGTATTAGGCCAGCGCCTATTACGGGTGATCAGCCGAGATTACCAGATCTCGCCTGATTTCGAGGAGGAGACACGTTGCAGCTTCTGGGCAGCGGGACACAATATAAAGGTTGCTACTTTACTTTTTAAAATAAATAAATAGTATAGTTGCTAGTATACATACCGATGATCGCTGGGGTCGAACAGTTCTGCCCCTCTAGACAAGTGGCAAACGCTCCTTTGCGTTTACTCGCTAACTCCATAGGGTTGCTGCAAAATTTTTGAAGAACGCTTATTAAGACACATAATGAATATGGTTTAGTTTGTAAAAACGTTTAACAACCTTTGTACTTCGTTTAAAACGAACATTATTATTATTATATTTCTTGATTTTTTTTTAATGTTGTAAACTAGTGTAATTCCCATATAATAAGTATTCTTTTCTATTATATTCGTTTAGCGTTTATGCCACTCTTCTAGGGGGGACGAATTACATACGTTTTTAGACGTTTTTACAAACAAAACCATATACTTTGTGTCCTAATGAACGTTCTTCAAAAATTTTGCAGCAACCCTATGGAGTTAGCGAGTAAACGCAAAGGAATAGAATCGAGCGTTTGCCACTTGTCTAGGGGTGCTGGAGTGGCGAGTAGGCGTCTCACTACTCTACTCTACCTCTACTACTACTCGACCTAGTAAAGGTCGCAGGAATCCGCTAAATGCGACGGCGCGGGACCGGTCGTTGTGGAGATCCTATCCTACCTATCCTAGATTGGAGGAGGCCTACGTCCAGCAGTGGACCTCTTTAGTCTTAATGATGACAGTCTGGATGTATTGTGTATGTGTATATGTATACTACCCATTCTAGTTTTATTATGCCTAACGGAATATGTTGAGCAATAACACATCAACTGGTAATGCTTGTTGTTTAAAAATAGTCTGTAGGATTATTTGCATTCGAATGTTAATCGAGCGACCCAATTTTAATCTCATACGTTCTAAAACATCTTTTACATCCAAGAATCACCAGCTCAAATTTTATATTGCCCACGATGAACCCTAAATTATTTATAGATATGGCTAGGATTTTGGGTGGCAGCATACACAAAACTAAAATTACTGTCCGCACCTTCAGCCGATTTTTAACCAGACCTCTACCAAAAAAAATACCATTGATCAATATAAAATATTAATCATAAGAAATTAAAAAAATATATATTATGAACTTAAAAATTTAAATAAAATCACTTCAATAGAAAAAATATCTTTACTGTATTTTAATTATTAACTATAATATTAAATTGATATATTTACATCTTTCTTTAGTTATTTACTAAATATTAGTATTTAACTAATCGTATGAATAGAAGTGTCGCTAATTCTTAATCATCTTCATCAGCTTTAACACTTTAACGTATTGCACATTTATGTTTTCTAAGTACTACTATTAGATTACATTAAAATATGGGGCTAACTCCCCATGAACAAATAATTTAATAGGCGTATTACAATCTTAAAAATATAAGGAATTGCTAGAATCTAATGTGTATCCGAAGCTTTCTTCTTGTTAGCAAATGCTGGCTGTGACTGGAATGACCTGTTGGTATTGTTAATTGGTTCTGGTTTGTACAGGTCACGGTGCTTGGCAATCTCATCGACATTTTCTGAACTTTCTTCCTTCGATAATGGTCTTATTATACGTAGTCGACTGTTAGGGTAACCATCAATTGAATGATGATTCAGATGCGAAAATGAAGGTAGCTTTGGTATGTCAGTATTTGAAATGCTTGCTCTCTCACTGAAGGGATACGATTTGTGCACAAATGCAAGTTGTTGTTCTAAATCGTGTTTCAATTTATGCAAATCTTCAATTCGTAGTGTATTCGCAATGCGGTAATTATTTGTATCATGTTGAAGTCGCAATAAATTATCCAGTGTCTCTTCATCTTTAGGCAATAATGTAGGTGTATTTGGTTTGGCCAAAACAGGAGCCCAAGAATTTAGATGTTCAAATTTATGTGAGCGGTCTTCTAGATTTTTCTTTTGTTCATTGTTTATCCATTCCATGTTTTGAGTTTTTTCTTTTTCAATATTCTTTAAGGGTATCAATTGGAAAGGATAGAAGAGGGGAACGTTAATTAAAGTATGTTTGTTTGGCAGCGGTGTATCCTCCTGTAATTCTTCCACAGGCTTAATACTATGTTGTTGTCTAAAAGATGTTGGAACTGTTCCTTGTTCGTGAGATGGTATTGGACTATTTACTAGATACCTGGAGTTATCATCGTGGTTATGCTTCAAGATATTTTGTGATTCCAGAGCTCTTATTTCGCTGGGCGTTAAATATAAAATTACTTCTTTATATGCATACTTCATGGGTATTAATGTAGACTGAAAAGCATCTTTGTGTGTTTGTGAAAAGTGATCAATCTGGCCGGTAAATACTTCAGTAGCACACACCAAAAATATTATTATCTGTAAAAAGACAAAACTTGTGAAAATCACATAAGATATGTTATAATTAATATTAAAGTTAAAGTTAGCTCAGTGGGCTAGCTTACTCTATCATCATCTATATAAGGCACATTTTAACAATATTTTAAATATTGTCTAATGGCTAAAATCATCCTCCGTGGATATTTTTAGCTTTTATCTTATTTTCCTTATCTAATGGCACAGAGAGGGCCAACCGACATATACCGGTAGAATATCCATTATCCATTGTATTTAATTTTATATACCTAATTTAATAAATGAATGATTTCTTTATTGCTATTGCCTGCCGATAGCTGCATATTACAGATGTATATATTATTTTGCTTTTTTCAGAGTACATATTTTCAGTTTTGTTTAAATTAAATTTTGCCCTATTCCGTTAATACCTATTATGAATGCGTGTTATACTTCTTACAATTTTCTTATATTTTAATCGACTATTATTAATACATTTCTAAAATACTTACTAACGACTTCATAGTGTTAAATTTATGGTGTTCGAATATCACGACCAATGTCGACTGGCGCTGCTTAATCAGGAAGTGCTATATATGTAGTTTTCTTCTTCACCGTATCAGTTTTATAATCACAAGTTTCAACATTTATTTATGGACAGCTTTATAAGATTTTCATTTTAATAGAAAATTTTCCGTAACCCCAAATTCTTTAATCGATTTTAAACATGAATAGCAAATTCATAATTATGTTGTTACATAAATGTTTTTTTTTTTTTTAATTTTGTCGCATATGTTTTTGATGTGGAAGTTCATAGGAGAAACTGAAAACATAAATATGTACTGATCAAATCAAATACGACATCATCGTCATGTCTTTGTACACCAACTAGCGGACCCAGCAGACGTTGCCTGAAACCATTATGTATTCCACACTTGAAACACACTATTTTTTCTTTTCGGTCTGGCCGCTTATAGATTTATTAGTCTTTTTTACCATAGAGGCAAAGAAATCACTAAAAGTCTAAAAAATCAGTGACCATTTTGCCAGTGAACCTACTCGTTTAAGCTGCAATTTGCATAGTCAATAGAATCAGGCGTTACTTTGCGGAAATCCAATTTAAAAAAGATAATAAATTATAGATTAATTAGTAATATCCCGCCAACCATGCAGTCTTTACAGAAAATGTGTGAGTGACCGAGTAAGTAATAATAATAATAATAAATTCTTTATTTCTCAATCAGCAGTTACATCACATTCGTGAGGCATTCCCATTAAGTAAAAGATTACTTGAGTAAACAAAGATTACTTGAGACTCATTCAGAGTAACCGTTAAGTCGTCACTTAACGATTACTAATCGTAGAGTCTACATCCTGAGGATGCCTCGGTGTTGGGGCGAAACGTGCGTAGATTTCTAGTGGTGGTCTTTTAAAGTAGTGTGTGTGGTGGTGCATGCGAGTGTACGCATATGCAATGTGGGAAAGGAGGGCTGTACTATATGCATGCATATGCGTGCACTCACAAATTTTCTGTAAAGACTGAATGGTTCGCGGGATATTGCTAAAACTTAATATTTTTTTATGCAATATGCAGCTTACAAATATATGTGTAGTGCGTTTAAATAATAGCGGATTATATCAATGCATATCGCACCATTATAAAATTCGCACTTTGTAGAAATAGCTCAACCAATTTTTATAATTATTTGAACATATTACGTATATGTAATAGATATAAGAATAAGTCGTTAAATATAGTTCACGTGGAGGGATTGCGTTCCGCGTTCCCGTCTGTAGGGGGGGGGGGGGGGGAGGGGTTACTACCATCTAATTAATTTCTCCAGTAAAAAAGCTTGACTGGAATACTTCTTATTCTATGCCTCGGGATAAATGGATAAACAGGATGTGGATGAGTTCCTTTTTTTATGTCGCAGCGGAAATTCTTTCGCACAGAACCAGCCCCCCTAGACAAGTAGCAAACGCTCCGAAGCTCAGTTGTGATAGTCGAAATAAAACGCCACAGGTTTGTCACTGAATCTTTGACGAATGTTTATTCAGACATATACTTATTATGAGTATTATATATTGGTTTTGTTTGTAAAAACGTTTAAAAATATCCTCTAGATATGTGGCATAAACGCTAAACGAATAGAATATAATACTTATTGTAGGGGAACGACACTAGCTTACGACATTTAAAAAAAAATTCAAGAAATAGTATAATAATAATATTCATTTTTAAACTAAATATAGACGTTGTTAAACGTTATTAGTCTTTTTAAGTGTCTGAAATGTGGGGCATTTAAAAAAAATCAATCGCAAAAATCCGTAGAAGTTTTTTTTATTATAATACTGGTAGCGAACCGCAGTTTTACTCGCGTAATTCTCATTCCCGTGCTACGGTGCTAAATTATAGCTATATCATTGTACGGTTTCATAAAAATCCATTCAGTAGTTTTTACGTGAAAGTGTAACAAGCATTCATACTTACAAACTTTCGCGCTAATAATATCAGTCAGCTACAAATACAATGACGTCCTAATGAACGTCATTATTAATTATTATTATTATTTTGTAATTTAATTTGAAATTTCATTTACATAAACGAGTATTATTAATAATGTTAAATTCTTAGTTATAGGTTTTCACTTCTTTTTTTCCGGTTAGAGCTATGCTAAGTCCATCGTTCGCTCACCGGTGAAGGAAAACATCGTGAGGAAACCTGCATGCCTGATGAGATGCCTGCATGTCTTTGAAGGTATGTGAAGTTCAACCCGCACTGGACCAGCGCGGTGAACTATTGGCCCATTACCCTCCTCGCCTGATTTCGAGGAGGAGACCCGTGCCCAGCAGTGGGACATAAAGGGTTGATACTTTTTACTTTTTAGAGCTATGCTAATGACGCTTCATCGGACGCGCCGGTTAGCTTCACCCAGTAATGAGTAAACATTTTTTTTAATTTATTTATTTCAATTACAACTTACAACTATCATTACAGGTACTACCCCATTCGATAGTGAAGCACATAAATGATTTGACTAGTAAAATAAATAACGAATAATGAGATTCTTGTGAATTCACTCAGTGTAAATGGGGGGTGCCCCCGCCAGCCGTGTAGTATGACTTCCACGGCTTCTTAGCGTCAGGTTTGTTTTCACTACCCACTCTTTCCCTTTAGGGTATGATAAAATATGTGCTGTGCTTCTACCGGCAGCCCATAGGGAGTGCCGCACAAGCACAGCACATGACTGCCTTTTTTAAAAATAATGTTATTAAACGATATTTTTTAATTTTAACTGAGGAAGACATTTGTTCGACAGCAGACGGCTGGCGATAAGGAAGATGATAAAAAGATTTTTTATTTTTTGTCGTATTGATTATTGCTTCTCATTTTTTCCTATCAAATATTATTTTTCCGACCACTAAAGCTATTTTGTATACATTTGTCTATTTTATAATTATTTCTTTCTTAAAACTTCATCAAAGCACCCACTTGTCAGTATCTAAATACATCCTACTAATATTATTAACATGAAAGTTTGTATATATGGATGTTTGTTACTCTTTCAGATTTGAATAAAACTTTACAATAACGTAGCTTATATGTCAGAATAACACATAGGCTATAATAATTTATCTTCGTACTCCCACGGTACGTGGGTACCCGGGTGAAGCCGCGGGGCGCTGCTAGTATAATCATATTATAACTTTAAGTAATCTGATGGAGTGGTTATGAAATTATTTTCCAATTTTAAAATATCGTTCGAATATCGATCGCTATCGTTTTTTTTTTTTCTTATAATTTAAGGTCACACGAATTCCCATAAAAGGAAATAAAATGCTGAGGCTATGTGAAAACAGGCTGTTTATTTTTTCTTATAACAGAAACAGATACACCTAATGACTATCAATATTTACAATCTTAAAGACTACAATGTACAATCATGACTATTTGGTGTTCACCAGCCGCAGCATCCCTTCTTCTGGTAGTGGGTGACGTGCTTGATGATGTGGATGGGGTAAGGCTTCCATACCGGCACTGGCACTTCGACGTGCTTCTCAACTGGCACGTGCACCTTCCTGATGACCTCATAGTGCCTCTCCACCGGCACGTGGACCTTCCTGATGACTTCAACGGGCACATGCTTAAGGACCTCCACTGGCACTGGCCTTTCGACCTCAACGTGTTGGGTCTTGTACACGGGGTATGGCACATGCTTGACGACGTCCACGTTAACTGGGTAAGGCTGGGGTACGGGCACTCTCACTTCTTGCGGCACTGGCACGGGCACGGGCTGGGCTACTGGCACTTGAATATGACGGAGTACTTCGTAGGGCACACGACGGACTACATTCTGGATGACAGATTGAAGTTCGTATCTTAGGGTTGGTGCTGGGAGTCCATTGTTGATTCCTCCAGGGCCGGATAAGATGGAGTTGCCGTCTGGTCCAATGGCGATTCCGTTGGGTCCAGCAAATCCAGGGCCGGATACGAGTGGTCCAGCGCCGACAGGTGCTCCTAAAGGTCCACCAATAAGTCCGGGTCCGCCGAGGGGACCGGAGATAGGTCCTGGTCCAGAGAAGCCTGGTCCACTCAATAATGCTCCATTACCGTCTACGGAGGAGATGGATTGTCCGTTGATGATTTGTCCTGGGCCGCTGACGAGTGCGCCACCCGGGCCGCTGCCGAGAATAGGTCCACCAGAGATTGAAGCTCCACCGCTAACGATTGATCCACTCAACTGTCCTGGGCCACCGCTGAGTATCGGTCCACCAGAAATTGAAGCACTACTGCTGCTGATTGATCCAGCGAGTCCTGGTCCCCTGATGATTGGGCCGCTGCCGTATCTGTGTTGTTCGACGAGGGAGCTGGGGTAGATTGGGTGGTTGTCGTGGTGGATGGGTGCACCGGGGATTGGTGGTCCGATGTAAGTGTGTCCGTCTGCGGAGGGACCGCTGATCAGTCCACCGTCAGAGTGTCCGTGGGAGATGGGCACACCGTATGAGGAATGGGGCACTCCGTATCTAGCGGATGGAGCCTGCAGGGCTGATGAGACGTACGAGTCATGATCCTGCTGGATGTGGTGTTCCACGTGTTCGTGGTGCTCGTGATGTTCTCCTGGGTATAGACTAGCACTAGCACTGTAGGCTAGCGCAGACAGGAGGACTACCTTCATCTGTAACAATATTATGAATTATGTAAAAATGTGTTAAGTCCTTTATTTTTAGCTTAGAATTTTACCGCTGATCTATAAAAGTTCTGAGAATTGTGATCTTGGCAGAAAGAAAATAAATTTTGTAAGCAAAGTGTCGAAACATTTTTTTATTGGTCGTTTTGGCGTCCATTGAAGAATAATTTTTGCCGTCGCTGTTAGCTGATCAAAATTCAAAACCGTTAAAAAAGGTGTTTTTAATATTTATACTCGAATGGAACAGTAAAGTTGACAGTTGCAATGCTCTAAATGAGCTTATAAGCTTAAGGTCCTTATTAAATTCGTTTTGTCCCTAATAAAATTTATAATTTTGGACTTACAACAAATGCCATGGCTGTTAGCTAATCGCCAAAAGCCAGCCACAAAAACTTGTTGTTGACTCTAGTGAAGTAAGGTGGCTTCTGTGGTGATGACACGAGAGCGCTTCGTATTTATACTAGCGCTGGTGGTCATTTCGATACGCCGATGAATAAATTATTACCGAAAATCTTTAAGTAAGTCAAACTTTGCCTAAGCCTTGGTGTGTATATGACCTACCGTAATTAGAATGATTTGGTGTCGTTAATGACACTGCTCCCGTGACCGTAGCTGTAATATGCGAAACGTCGGGAATACAAAAGCTTAACCGGATAAAACACTTAAAAACAGCAGTCAACATTTATTGACACTTTTATACATAAAAGAAACGTATTATTAGGAAGCTTTTTGATGACATATTACCGCGTTAACTAAGAATGAGACAAGCTTGATAGCGTCAATAACATGGTAATTTATTATTCTATACATTTATTCGGGGTTTTTGGCGTATATTATGAGAACAACGATCTAAAAATAGATTCAAACTCCTTTAGCTTTTCTGCAGAAATATGCTAAATACCGTTGTATTACAGAACTACACTATGTGGTGTAAGTTAAGACTAAATAATTAAATTTAATTACGTCAAATTATTCGAAGACACTGAAAAGCATAGTCACAAGGAAAACAGCGAAATCTGCTGAAAAAACTAGAATAAAATATGCCAAAGACAAACGTATTATTTTATTACTGTTTTGTTTATCCGAGCTATAGGTAATTCGAGCGACGATGGTGTATGCACTCGGCCTCTTGTGCAAGAGGTTCTGGGTTCGATCCTGAACCGCGACCCTGTGTGCCTTGCAATGGGTTTTTCTGAATTCCTAAGTCCACCCTAAACACGAGACAATGGCTCGCTCAGGGCGGAAAACATCGCGAGGACTAAAAATTATCAGGCATGCAGGTTTGCCTGATGATTTTTAGTCTTTGAAGATATGTAAAGTTCACCAAACCGCATTGGGCCAGCGCATCGGTGTACTAGGGCCCATTACCCCTCCTCGCCTGAGTTCGAGGAGAAGACCAGTGCCCAGCAGTAAGACATAATATATGGATTAATAATTTACTTTACTTTTTCGTATATCCAGCTTTAACAAAAAAAGCCGCAGAAAAAAGTAGGTATAATAGATAAGCGCTGAAATCGTGGCCATCTTTGATGATTGGTGCTCCATTTTAATTCTAGTGCATTATTCACTGTAGCCCCTATATGCTGCAAAAGCTAAGAAGATATTTGATGGTATAGGGGGCATGGGCCTCAAGAGGTCGCTTGAGTTCGTTCTTGGGTTCGATCCTGACTGTGGTGCCTTGAAATGGGTTTTCTAAATTTAACTTGCACATGAAAATTATACCATCTCTTTCTCAACGGTGAAGGAAAACATCGTAGGAAAACCTGCATGCTTAATGAAATTAAAAGTCTCGGAATGTGTATGAAGTTTACCAACCCTGATTGCGAGGAGGAGACTCATGCCCAGCAGTGGGACACCAAAGGTGATATTTTTTGAGAGTTCATCATAGGTTCATTATTTGATAATGGAAATCTTAATATTGATATGATACTTCCTTCGCGTTTCTTCGACCGTTTTCTTCATCATATTTCACAATCCCATGGTGAGTTATTTCGAGATATAAAGTTAAGCAAAATGTTTACTTTAACGGCCTATCTCTAATATTTGAAATAAACATAATTATCATCTTTATATGTTTATCGTTTAGATAATTATGAAAAGTTCTTGTTTTAATCACTTAAATGTATAAAATCGACATGAAAATTTATGGATATCCTGTACGATTAATGCACTGTAATATTATATTTTCGTAATACAGGGCTATTCTGTCATATATTTTTTTGCATTTATTTATGTACTAGCAGCGCCCTGCGGTTTCACCCGCTTACTTCCCGTTCCCGTGGGAGTATGGAGAAAATGTTAGCCTATGTGTTATTCTGGTGTATAAGCCATATTATTGTAAAGTTTCATTAAAATATAATAAGTAGTTTTTACGTAAAAGAGCAACAAACATCCATATGTACTCACAAACTTTCGCGTTTATAATATTAGTAGGATTATACATATCCATAGGTACTATAAAGGAATATTAAATATTATTTAAATATGGAATGTTTTAATGATTTTATTTCATACTAGTAACGACCCTCGGTTTCTCCCGCGTACTTCCCATTCCTGTGAGAGTACAAGGATAAATTGTACACTATGTCACTAACAAACATTCTAACCTTGTATTAGTAAGATAATTTTTAAATTGGTACAGTAAACCCAGAGATTCCCAAAAACCCAAACTCACAATCTGTACCTCTAACCAATATATTTTGTGTAGATATCTGTCATTAAAGAACATGCTCCCAACCACAACGGCATGTTCTTTTTTATTTTATCCGATAAACAGCTTTACTGTGCTATCGATAGAAGTGTTCATGATAATGATCTTGGTAGGAAATAAACTTAACGTTAGGAAGCCTATAAATCTACTTAATTGGTATGTATTTCTCTAACTTCTTATTGTAGGTATACAGTATTAAGGTCAAAAGTTAATTTTTTTATTCAAAGTCCACCACCAAAGTATTTTTTTTAACGTAAATTGAGTCTAGCACCGGTTCCAAAGCAAGCCCACTGAGAAGAACCGGCGAAACAAACTCAGTGCAACTAGTAGAAGTATGCATTTTAAGAGCGAGGAGAGGTAACACCTAATTCTCTGAATTTAGAAAAGCACCTAGATTTGAACAAATAACCATTAAGACCTTTATTGTCAGGTTAATCGCTCATTTGTTAGAGAATATCTCATGCTTAGTAAAATACGTTAGCTTTACAGCCTTTTGTCAGATTTTGTATATTTTTGTATTTGTTACTGTTGAAAATTAACAGACTTTTTTACAAACTTTTTTAATTGTTGCACATTAACACACAAGCTTACAAATGATTACACAGTTTGAACCTGTACGCCAAAGCTTAAAATATTGAGAGTTTTAATTTTAATAATTTTATAATTCTTAAAAGTATGTCTTTCCACATTAAAAATAGAATTTAACCTCGCACTAACTTTTCGATATATTTTTCTTTTATGAAATTAAGCAACATTTACCGCACATAAAATCACAAAATGCTGTCGGTTCCACCTGGAGGTGGAAGCTCGACGCGCTATTTCGAAAAAAAATATTGACGATATCTCGAAAACTATACCCATTAGAACAAAAGTGAAACGTAAGTTTTCAATTCCAATAATGGTCCTACCATTATTGAAGTTGAAAACTTACGTTTACTATTAATATCCACATAAGTATAATAAGCTGATTGTTAAGCCTCAACCAAATATCAAACGCGCCTCTGATTTTAATTAGTAGAGTAGAGATAGAGAGATAGAGTAGAGATTAGTAGCAGAGTGTTCAATGCTATGCACTAATATGATAATATGGTCTTAATTACCACACGATATAAGCTAAGTGGACCACATCAATATTAATAAAATATATAACGCGGTTGCATTAAGCGTAGACGATTTAATTAAATGTACTAATTATACTTTGATGTTCATACGTAGAACATATTGATGAGTGTTTGTTGGGTAATTTATCTTCAAAAACCTTTGCTTATTTTTCTGTGACTGTACATTGAGCTCACGTTCCCTTTAAAGCCGCGACTCCACTTCGTAGGCAGACGCTACGTACATGTTATTAATATCAATTGCAAAAAAATATCAATTAACCAATGAAAATATCAAATGTAGTGTAGATAATAACATATATTTTCTTGTAAACCGAAACTTGGCAAACTCTTCGTGCGCTTTTAATTTTATCAATAGGAGCAGACAAGAGGCACTCTTAACACCTATGCAATGCCTCCTTCTCATTCTTCAACGATAAAATAGTAGAAAGAGTGCACTGGGGTCACCAGCACTGCTGCTCCTGCTCAACCTAAAACCAACACCTTGCGCATTTCTACTCCTGTGCCTAATGTGTTGGCGGCTGACGTCTCGTTTCTTTTTTACTGTTGCATCCGTGATGACAGAGCCCTGCTCCTTTTTTTGTGGTGTAAAATCCCCGTGGACTATCCCTTCGTTTTGGCTGAGCGAAGGAAGCGTAAAGGACTTTAGCTTGCTAAAAGCTCCCCGGTGTTCCTCACAATTTTAGGTACCGGTTATTTAAAGTAATCGGTAAAAGAAGTGTGATTTTGTTCCTGAGTTGTTAAATATATTATGAATAATTTAAAATGTTCACTCACTACATTTTCGCTAAATATTGGAAATAAGATTGACCATCACATTACAGTCCTGATAATGATAAACACGTGAAATATATCAGTTTGATATCATAAGAGGTCTAGAGATAAGATAGACTCACTTTTAACTAAAACCGTAGATTATATAAAATCTGGTTTTAGTGTCAAAAATGTGAGCGAACAAGTTGAACCACTTTCGGATATAACCGTATTTAGCTTAGAAGTTACCGCAGCTTGACCATCTTATTTAAATCACCTTTTTATTCGACCATTACAAAGCTTTAAGCTTCACTTTCATCACCAACGTTATTGACCTAATCCGTCCACTGCTGAACATGTGTTTTTAATCAAGTGACATTATTTAAAGATGTTGCATACTTTGTGTGCATACACCTGTTTTTTTTCTTTAATGCCGGGAAATGCGCTCAGGTATCCCGGGGGAGGTGTGTCTCCCCAGGTATGTGGGACTCGCTGCGCCCGAAAGCTGATTAGTGGACGCACCTGTGTCCACCAAAATCCGGATCTGCAAGCAACAGGACACCTCGACGGCTAGTCAGTCCCCCAGGGGATCAACGCCACCCCACAAAGGGGTTGCCCCGCACCACAGAACAACCCCTCCCAACGTCGGGACAGTAAAATGAGGCGAGGTTCCCGTCCTTGCCCCTTGCCCCCCGCTCTTTTGCCCCCTCTTCTTATAAGAGGGGTGCAAAGAGCCCCCTCGGCTCAATTCGCTTCGCCCAAGGTTCACCCTAGACTACTGAGCCCCACCGCCACGACAAAGCTTGAACCATGTTTTTTTTGAAAACTATGGTTCAAGCCTTGTCGTGGCGGTGGTTCCAAAAAACCATGGTTTTTTGGAACCATTTCGAGGAAGAAGACCCGTGCCCAGCAGTGGGACATATAAGGGTTGATGGTAGGATGTGTGCATACACCTAAACTAAACCACTGCGAGCGCCTTCAGATTCGGACACCTTTTTCTATTTTTATTTATTTATTGAGACAATCAGAACAACAATATTATAATTGTAATATCACAGGGACCACGAAGGTCTGTTCGTGATATTGTTTACACCTTAGGTCCTCCCATGTTTTTGGTTGCTGTAATGTATCCGAATCGTCGGGCTTGTAAAAAACTTATTATACCGCGATAAAATCCTAAAAGGTTGTTTCATTGTAATAAATTAAATTCACGTGAACATTATAAAACAATATGTTTTTGGTTTAAAATTATGACTACATATATATATTAGTTTGGCAGTAAGATGAGATACGAAGTTCTGTAGGGCTATTCTGTAAGGTCATTCTGTAATCTCGAAAGCGGAATCCGCGGTGATATGACGAATTTGACGGATTTGTATTCTTTAAAACTCGATTCTCTATCTATATTAATAAAGTTTGCTTTCGAAGTGATGTAAAGTGAGCTTCTATTACTCAGATGAAGCTCGATATCGAAATAGTTTTCTACAGAATAGCCCTACTGTACAAAACTGAAATACAAGTGCTGAAAATATATACAGTTTTCCAGTGAAGTTCGCCTGTGTTCATATAATTTTACAGTCGTTGGACTCTATGTAAGCTTTTAATAGACAAGGCTATAATTATTAGCGTAACTGGAAATAGATAGAGATATTCATGAAATACATACGATTATTTACGATTTTTGAAAAAAAAAGCTCTGGTTTATATAGATTTTCTTGTTATCTATAGATATTTTTATATCAGACATGTTATATTATTATACACATTATATTCTACTAACCGAATAGTTGTGAGAAAAAAAGAGTTTAAGGCGTCGGAATGTCTGCAGCACACATTTTAAATGATGAATCATTCTTAGCAAAGATCTCATATCTAAATGTGTATTTTAACTTGCATTAGTTTTCAGCGGACTCATAATGATGAAACGAAATTTGCTTGAAATTATAAATTTATCTGTCTGTTAATCGTAGTTAATAAAGGAATGCGAATAATATTTTCCTCCTAGGTTATGTCAGTGGTACCTAATATGATGTAAAATATTTTAAGGTTCTAAAGTTTTTTAAAGTCAATTAAAAAAAAAACATCCCACATAAAGCGTCAATTTAAAAAAAAAAAAATTCAGGATCAAATCAAGGACATGAGAATAGAAATTCGCTACTGAATAAGCTTTTGATCTTCGCAGTAATCTTCCACTTGTCAAACGGCCTAACCGGCTTATAACCATTGCATAATAATAACTCGATTTTTAAACTTTCTGTCTGTAACTGCCTATAAAATTACCATTTAACCTATATTTCTATGATGTATATCATATTTTATAATGTAACCATAAGGCCTCGTATTAGGTAAGATCAGCTGTTACAATTTATTATAGACTGGTTTTTTCTTTCAATTTCACTGTGGGAAATGATGTGGAGGTTTTTGTTGGACCTACTTCCGGACGAATTTCTTGTTCGTTGCATCACAACAATAAACCTACATTTTTAGATTATTACGAAATATATCGGTATTATGGTATACTTATTTAAATTAGTGTTAATGTAATAAAGTATTTTGATCGACCGGAGACATATTCAGGCATTAATATGTTAAAAGGATGAAAGTTTTTTGGGTGTGTCTCGAACAGACTATCGATGGTTTACAAATTGTTAAAACGTGCCACTTCTAGATGTTTCGTAATCCTTGAATTGCTACTAGCCTGAATTTTGTAGTCTTATTTAAGATGCTAATACAAAGTTTTTTTCCTAGCGACACAATTACTTGTCTGCTTCTATATTATCTGATAGCGAGAGGTAATAGATGAATAGTTAGATATAAAATATATAAATTGTATTAAAAAAAAACAAAATTCCGGGCATCTTCTAAAATACTTATGGCGATAGAAGATAAGTTTAGTATCCTGGAGATATATTCAATGCTATGTACATCACCCATGTAGATTATTAAAATTAAATCAAAGTATAAACAATGATATTGAATATTAGAAAACTATGTATATTGACTACATTTTATTTAAACTTTAACTTTTAACCTCTTCTCTTTTTGCTTTAAAATCTGTAAGAAATAAAAGGCTTTTTTTATTTATTTATTTATAAACAATGATTTTATAAGCTTTATCGTAAAAAAGTGTTCAAATATTATATTCTCTTGTTAAAACCTTTGATAATTTTAGGTAGACACTTCGCCTCTGTTCTGTCTTATATTTATTCTAGTACAGTATTTTTAAAGGCAAGCGTATGGAGTATTTTATGTATTTTCTTGTTTGTTGTATTGGGAAAGCAGTGCGCTACTTGACAGTAAGTAATCTGTGTCGCCCATAAATTCCTATGGATTTGGAATATTTCCCCTGGGATGGTCCTGAGCTACTCGTTCATGTATTGCCTGTATTGAAGCTGTATAAGCAGTGAAGTTTAATGAATTCGATCTATCGTGATTTTAATTTTATTATATCATTATTATTAGTATTATTATATAATTATTATAATGAATAGTAAACTAAATAATATTTTACGTTCTATTTTAATAAATATTTATGAAAATATTTTTTTAACTATGCCCTGAGGCGTATGAGGGTCGATGATGATGATGATGATGATTGATAGTTAAAACACTGTTCGCATCCTATCCAGATACTTAAATAGTTACAATAATATATTTTTTTCAAAGACATTATATTAGAAGAAGAAGACAAATGTTAATTTAGTTAATAATTTTTCGTTCCTTTTTCAAATTTAAGTTAACTGTAATTCATCCACTTGAATCCCTTTTTATATGACTGGGAGTTTAAGAATTACTAGGTGTTGCAATAAGAGTAGTTTCCATATTTGTATAAGTTCTAAACTTTTCAAATCTCTGTATTTGTGTATATTTTTTATACTAATAAAGAAAATTTTAAATAAGGTTTACAATCAAAAGGCGGAAATCTTTGGGAGTTTTTTTTTATTATTTTGTACAAAACTTACAATACTATTTACAAACAGAACAGAATAAACAATTCATACACCTATACTAGTGACTTAGTTAATCACCCTATACTGCAGCCACGGGATGAGCAATGGTGAATATTCAGATGATCAGGTACTGGGGTTACCACTTTGACCACCCGTGCGAGCCGTGACCATGGGCTTTGTGGTGGACGGTCTTTACCACTGGCACTGGGTAATTCTTCACGACGTGCACTGGTACTTGTACCACTTTGACAACTGGCACCTCGACTACCTTCTCAATCGGGATCGGGTGGTCAACAGGAACCTGGACAACTTTTTCGACTGGGTAGTTGACGATTTTCTCCACTGGGTAAGGCACTGGTTTGTCGACGTTCACTCGCTGTATTTGGACTACTGGGTATGGCACGTTCCTGACGACTGGCACTTGCACGGGGTAGGGTTGAGGTACGGACACCTGGTAGGGCTGTGGTACGGGGTAAGGTACTGGCTGAGGGACGCGGTGGGTTACCTCGCGTACTACTGGGTAGGGCTCGTCGCGTACGCGGTACTGAGTAGGGGCGCCATTGTTGTTGGCGAGGCCGTGGATCTCATCGATAACTGGTGCTTTGGGGCCGGGAATGGGAGCGTCACCCGATACTAGACCGGCCGCACCGGGTAAGGCTGCTGAGTTGAGTACTCCGCTGGGTCCAGCTTGGAAAGCGGGGAAACCGGGGCCGCTGAAGCCTGGGACAACTAATCCAGGTCCGGCAATTGCAGGGCCGGCGAGGCCCGGACCAGAGATGCCGGGGCCGGCAAGGGCTGGGCCAGATAGAGCGGGTCCTGCATATCCGGGGCCAGATAAACCAGGTCCAGATAGTCCGCCATCACCTAGAGAAAGGCCAGCGACTCCTGGGCCGCTAATGAGTCCACCGGGGCCGGATCCTGAGATGACTTGACCGTGTCCAATGTGACCTGCACCAGAGTAAGTTGCTGATGGGAGTGATCCAGGTGGGAAGGATCTGGGGTCGAAGCTCGATGAGCTCAGGGCACCGTGGGGTGAGGAGACCCTGGTGATTTTGGGTGATGGTAGGCTGTAGTCACCGTGTGGGATGTCGTGGATATGGTGCTCGTGCTCGTGACCATGGTGGTCGTGGCCGTGGATGAGACCTGCGTGGCAGCCGGCTGATATGATGGCTAAAGTAGCCAATATAGTCTGTAAAAGAAAAAAAATCCTTATTATTATTTTGAAGAAAAATAAAATAATATGATATTATTTATATATATATATTGTACTTGTTTTTTTATTGTTTTCTAATTTTTATGCAAGTTTATTTTTTTTACTTACAATGGTAGTCATACTATTTAGCTAATCGCTGGCTACTAGTATGAAGTTGTTTTGCCTACAAGGTTGTAAGTTTGTTTGTGCTGATCTCTATATTTTTCGACATTTATATATTGGTTGGTTTGGGTCACTCCGTGACAAGGAGGGCGATAGAACGAGTTTACTCTGTCTCTTTCTATCGGATATATGAATAAATTCGACTGATATTACTTAATAAGATGCGTAACGTTTTTAGATTTCCTAATGTTTTGAATATGGACATAGGTTTATGCGGGTTAGTTTTAATGGGAAAATTTTCATTTACGCAAGTCGTTTAAAGATACATTTCAAGATGTCCAAATGCCTTACCATGAATTATAATTTTTAAAAATTTTTCATGGAATGACCATTTAATTTTTCACAAAATCTTTTTTTTTTACTTGCCCCAATTTGATCAAGTTGAGCAAAGGATAGTCACAGCGAAGATATACCTAATTTAAGCTAGTTAATATTATAAAATAATATATTTTAGTAATTTTTGTTTGTAACCTTTATCTTTGGTACCTAAGAATATCGCTATCGCTATATCGTTAACTATGAATATTATGACGTATAATCTAAAATAGTATTTAATTTGTGATAATTTAAAAAATTATATTTTCATGAGCGAATATTAAAGTTGTTAATACTACATAATATTTACAACTATAATTATGGAATTTCACGGTTACAACGAATGTTTTCCGCGAATATTGACTAGCAACAAAAAATTGCAATATGCGCGATAAAAATAAGCTTTCCGAAAGTGAGGCGTCTAATATAGATCTTTAGTATAGTAATATAGGCTAACGAACTAAAAAGTAAAACTACTAAATACTAACAAGCTGCTTACATATTTTTTGTAACAGAAGCTTTCGAGTTTTTTCAATTTCGGAGTGTTCGAAGCCGCGAGATACAGCTAGTGCTTTTAAATAACTTAGTTGGATCGGCAAACGGGTAGATTTGTAGTGAAAATTGAAATGAGAAGAGTCGCCCATCGACTGAAACAAGTTAACCTGAAATTAGCCAAAGCAACTTATTGACGTATTGCATAGGCAAAGAATAAGAATAAGCACGTTAAAGTGGCAATGGGCTGGCCACGCACTCAGAAGAACGGATGGCTGATGGGCCATTAAGGTTCAAGAGTGAAGGCCACGTTTAGGTAAACGAAGTCTTGTTCGGCCATTAACCAGGTGGGAAGACGATCTCCGTTCAATGGCAGGTTCGTGTTGGATGCGAGTAGCAAGGGATCGGTCGTCTTGGCGTTCATTGAGGGAGGCCTATGTTCAGCAATGGACGGATAAAGGCTGATGACGATGATGATGATGATGATGATGATGATAATAGGCAAAGGCTGAGATGGTAAGTCTCCGTGCTAGTAATTACACTGCCTGCACAGATCTGCTCTCCAGAACACTTTGACGTGGAAGAAACCACGTGGAGGAGTACCACGTGATACGTGCAGACGGGATCGCAGCACAAGCGCGTTCCTCCGACAGATCAAATATTAAAAAAATGGAAAAAAGGAAATATACAATGATACATTTATTGTCAAGATGCAATACATTGTAAAAATAGTTAAATACTATAAAACCAAAGTGAAATGATCTAAAAGAAATGATCTTATTGTTTCGTTTGATTCTTCATTTAATCATAAAATATACATATTATTATGTCATTTGTTTCAACAGCTCATAGGTGGCGTAAGATTATAATAATGCCATCAAAACGAAGTTGAACTTCTTATAGTAGTGTCTGCTCTACAAACTGAGTCCTACATCTCAGATTTTGGGATCGATGCCATCAAAGTTGCAACAGTGCAATTATAATTTTAATTAAAAAAATATATGTATTCTGGTATCGATACAACCTTTTTTTTTTAATTCAAGATATTTTATCTTTATTTTGTACCTCATTCAAAATCACAGCTGACCCATAAATTAACTAGTCCTATCTTAGCAGAGTTTAAAGACGAAAGTCTTCAACCAATGCGTTCGTCCGCGTAATGACCTAATGATAAATAGCCTCTAAAACGACTGGTCAGAAAGTTTGCCGTAGCTCAACGTGCTATGGAGCGTGCTATGCTGGGTGTCTTTTTGGTAGATAGGATTTGAAACGAAGACCTCCGCCAGAGAACTAAAGTTATCGATATCACGCGAAGAATAGGCACGTTGAAGAGGCAGTGGGCTGATCACACATTTAGAAGAAAGGATGGCCGATGGGCCAATAAAGTTCAAGAGTGGAGGTCGCGTTCAGGTAGTTCCGGGAAGTCGCGTTCCGGGAAGACGATCTACGTGCAGTGGCCGGTCAGTGTTGGATGCGAGGAAAAGTGGATCGATCGTCTTGGTGTTCATTGAGGCAGACCTATGTTAACATGATGATGATGCATCTTGATTCTATGACATTCCCAAACATGCGTTGATTTCGAGGGAAAATATTTAAAAGTCACAATAAAATCTGTAAAAATTGTTTCATTATAATCTGCTAAATTCTTTTTTTATACATTATGTAATAGGTATTAGTAGTATGATACGGGACATTGAAAAATATCATGGAACATAACTGACCATTCATAAGAGCGCTGGAGACGCGCTCAGAAAGCGAAACGCGCTTGCACGAACATTGCGGGTTATTTTCGACAAAGTAAATAAACTAATTAATATAACAGATAAACAATTGTATAATTGCTGAACATCTGTATAGCATATTATAATTGGACTGTACATTGTCCAAAAATAAATGTATTTTAAGCACAATACACCGTTAAATAAATGTGTTTTTTTTTTTACTTTTTAGTATAATAATGGTCATGATATCATTTTTAATCTAACTGGGTTAACAAGATTATATAAACTTATGTTCCACTGCTGGGCACTGGTCCTCCTCGAAATCAGATGAGCAAGGTATGGGGCCATAGTTTATGGATGCGCTACCGTAATGCAGATTGATTTGTTCACACACTTTCAAAGACTTTTATTCTAACCGGGCATACAGGTTTCCGTAAGATGTTTTTCTTCACCGGTGAGCGAGCGATAGTCCCATCGGGGTGCACTTAGAAATTTTGAGAAACTAATTTCATGACACCACAGAGGTCAGGATCAAACCCGGACCACTCAGGATGAGCCATACCGTCGTCGCTAATTATAATATAGCTTTATTAAAGTTGTATTTTAGTAGTATAGTAGTAGTAGTAGTTTATATTAAAAAGTTAAAACTTTTCAAGTTGTCAATCATTTAATTTTATCCAATTAATCATTTATTAGCTTTTTGGTGTTTTCTATTTATTTTATTTTGGCCAGACGAACGTTCCAAATTTCAAATGAGTCACCTTATGATAAGTGTTAAGTCCACCGATTTTATCGAACGTTTTTTTCCAATCTGTTTAAGAGATGCATTTCTGCACCATGGTATTTTTTGGCAATAACACCAAAATGTATGATGACAGAAAATAATAAACATAGTGAACTGGCTGGCCAAAATACAAAGGCATTTATTTCCAACTGATAAATTACCTCAGTCTCACCAGAGTGTCGTTGGACTTTGCTGTTTCGGCAAAGTACAAGACAGACAGCGTAATTATTGGCACTGAGACTTATCTATATCTCAGGATTGGCAAGATATGGACCAGTTGCTTGACCTGGTTCTAGTTAAACTAGTGTATGTTCATGGGTGATGTCGACCACTTACCATCTGGTGGTACGCCTGCCAGGTCGAATATCAAATTGATAAAAAAATATTTATCGAATAAATATTTTTTTAATAAACTCATTGTAAGATGCAGCGTAAGGATAGTCGTATTCTTAAAATATTCTATTACAGTAAATAGAATAATTGTTGGGAAGGCAAATACAGTCTTCCTTTGGCCTACCTAAGAACAAGCAGTTTTATTTTATTTTCCTATATTAGTATATAGCCCACACAAATTCAATCAATATTTTTATTGAATAATTATGTTATGTAAGTGTGAGGACGCAAATGTTGCAAAATGTAAAATATCTCAAACAATAGACAAGCGTACTGTTACTGATGCACATACAAATAGTTTCCTCGCTTGACTGTGTAGTAGAAGAAAACGCCTTTGTAACATATATATTATGTTACATAGATTTACTTACGAGTTTTGTACTATTTATTCGTTTTTTAATACTAAATTCATATTCCGCGCGCGAATTTCTTCATTCGCCTACTCGATCACTATTGGCCAAGACATATTACGACGTCACGATATGTGAAGCGTCTTGGAATCGAGTCGTGCCGCTTACGGACCGGTCGATCGTTCTTTTTCTGCCGGAGAGTGCTGAGAAGCGCACACGCGCCGCGTTATATTTTAGTGGGTGAGTCCTTGTAGGAACACACGTGTTATCTTAAGTAATCTCTTTGTTATAATTAGTGTGTAAGCCTTCTGCTTATAATTATTAATGTAAAACGCTAAAATTAATTTACAACCAAAATGCACTGCCTTACAATTTAATAGTGTTTTTTTTAGTAATATTTTATCATAGGGCTTAGTGCTTATTTCTATTGTGTTCTGTGCTTTTATGCTTTTAATGGCCATTTCCGTGTCAACCCTGGACATTCATGGGGGTTGGTTATGGAAAGGCTCACCCGTGTTGGCGTGACCTTTCAGGGTCCCAGGCGTTGCCGTCGTGGTCGGTGCGGTGCTAATCCTGGGCGTGGCCGAGTAGCTGTGGACGGGGTCCAGTAGGAAGCAGACGACGGGAACCAGAGCAGCTGGGATCCCACTACCCACTTATTAATTTACCCACGGACCCCACGGAATCACTGATCCCATACTTCTCCTGACCTCTCTCTTCGGGGACCGCACACCACAGTGCTGGCTTCGGTCCTGCTCACCGCCACGCTGAGCGACGGGACGGCGCGCTGGACGAAGCACGGACCACGTGGCACGTGACCGGACGCAGTCTATGTTAAGTTCTCTTTTAAATTAGCTCCCAACTTGATATCAGGAATAATCGAACCCACGCTCTCTTACAACCTTAATTAGCTAATTTAAATAAATTTTCTCAGATTTTTAATAGTCGGCCTCAACCTATTTTTTCCAAATTTAACTCATAACATTATTGTAATACCATTTTTAATCCTATAATATAAATCGAACCCACGCTCTCTTACAACCTCTAATTAGCTAATTTAAATAAATTTTCTCCTATTTTTAATAGTCGGACCCAAACCTATTTTTCTAAATTTAATTCATAACTTTTTTGTAACACTTTTTATTTCATAATATATCTTTAACAGTTTCACATTTTTTTTAATTTTTTTTTAACCGCAACAATGACGCCCAACCGGTTAAAATATTCCTGGTATTAAGTTTGTCTGGTGGTGTGGAAATGGTCCCGTGTCTTTTAAATGTATGTGTTGTGAATTGTGTGATGTTGTTAATTTATGTTCTCTCTAAACATATTATATGCATAACAAACCAAGTTACAATTCATAGTAAAATGTAGTTAAAATTTTAAATATTAAATCATTAAAAATAAAATTAAAAATGCTAAATCATATAGTGTTAAAATCTAGTTTAAATTTCATTTAATGCATCATATGTGTGAAAAGTGATAAAAATAAATCATGTAAGTACTGAATATAATTATTACAATATAAATCAATTATGAAATCATAAAATATTCAATCATAAGAATGAATGATAAGTGATAAGTGTTATATAACTCGTAATCTTTGTACTTGGGTTGTTTGTTCACTTTTTTTCCGAATACCCTCTGTATCGGATACTTTTGTGTTTACTTGTTGATATCTATTGTGTATTATTTAGTATTATCTCTGGGGTTTGTTTCAATAAGGACTCACGATGACACGTAATATTTAATTTTTATCTTTGCTTAAAGCCGAGTTAGGTTTAACGTATTTAACATTCTTTTACATTAAACGGTTAACGTTAGATTATGACGTATTATTGGATTTGATTGGTTAAAATGTTAGGTGTTATATTATGTTAGGCATATGCCAGATTTTATTGTTTTAACACATTTTATTTTATTTAATTAATATTAAAGACCTGAAAATAATAGGTAGCTTTAGTAGACAATTATAATATTAATAACGTTATTTTTTTTTTCAAAATTTACATTATGTATTCCATTTTGAGACGGGTGATGATCTCTAGAGCGTGCATATACAATAGGTACATGACATAGATTGTTGTGTGTTATGGTACATATCTTATGTACTGGTTATGTATTTAGGGTACAAGTCGTTCCACTGAGCAATGACTTTTGTGCCAAATATGTATTTTGGTAATATTTTGAGTTATTCCACTGAGCAATAACTCGAGTACATCTCTTTATTGTACTTTTATATTATTTAAAGCCTACGCCATAAGTTATTAACTCTAATATAGCTTATCTAATTCCGGGACGGGTGGCGATTCCACATATTTATATTATTATAGTATATGCACACATGCTAAAAGCCTTCATCGGGAATACTTTTTGGCATATTAAATTTAGTATAATTTTTCGGTTTATAGTAGCTGTTTGAGTGTGTGTCCATAGTAGACCATATCTCTTTGTGTCAGGGCGTTGTTTGTGTAGTACTGATAACGCACGCTGCTTGTGAGAATTTGGATGATGATGAATGTTAGTGACGTATGATCGGATACGCTGTCTACATCTCGTAGCGCAGCGTAGCAGTGAAGCTAAAATTTTTTTTTTTTTTTTTTTTTTAATGTAGCGTAGCACTTTTGTGATCGGCTACGGATGAGTTAACAACTCTTATCTTGTTATTGAGAAGTAGAATCAGTAGCGTTGAATTTTTTTTTCTCTTTCTCTCGAGCGCTGTGCCAGAGTTTCTTCTCGCGTTACCTTCTTCAGAATTTTGCCAGAGAAGCAAAATTCTTCTCTGACGGGGGGGGTATTGTAACATATATATTATGTTACATAGATTTACTTACGAGTTTTGTACTATTTATTCGTTTTTTAATACTAAATTCATATTCCGCGCGCGAATTTCTTCATTCGCCTACTCGATCACTATTGGCCAAGACATATTACGACGTCACGATATGTGAAGCGTCTTGGAATCGAGTCGTGCCGCTTACGGACCGGTCGATCGTTCTTTTTCTGCCGGAGAGTGCTGAGAAGCGCACACGCGCCGCGTTATATTTTAGTGGGTGAGTCCTTGTAGGAACACACGTGTTATCTTAAGTAATCTCTTTGTTATAATTAGTGTGTAAGCCTTCTGCTTATAATTATTAATGTAAAACGCTAAAATTAATTTACAACCAAAATGCACTGCCTTACAATTTAATAGTGTTTTTTTTAGTAATATTTTATCATAGGGCTTAGTGCTTATTTCTATTGTGTTCTGTGCTTTTATGCTTTTAATGGCCATTTCCGTGTCAACCCTGGACATTCATGGGGGTTGGTTATGGAAAGGCTCACCCGTGTTGGCGTGACCTTTCAGGGTCCCAGGCGTTGCCGTCGTGGTCGGTGCGGTGCTAATCCTGGGCGTGGCCGAGTAGCTGTGGACGGGGTCCAGTAGGAAGCAGACGACGGGAACCAGAGCAGCTGGGATCCCACTACCCACTTATTAATTTACCCACGGACCCCACGGAATCACTGATCCCATACTTCTCCTGACCTCTCTCTTCGGGGACCGCACACCACAGTGCTGGCTTCGGTCCTGCTCACCGCCACGCTGAGCGACGGGACGGCGCGCTGGACGAAGCACGGACCACGTGGCACGTGACCGGACGCAGTCTATGTTAAGTTCTCTTTTAAATTAGCTCCCAACTTGATATCAGGAATAATCGAACCCACGCTCTCTTACAACCTTAATTAGCTAATTTAAATAAATTTTCTCAGATTTTTAATAGTCGGCCTCAACCTATTTTTTCCAAATTTAACTCATAACATTATTGTAATACCATTTTTAATCCTATAATATAAATCGAACCCACGCTCTCTTACAACCTCTAATTAGCTAATTTAAATAAATTTTCTCCTATTTTTAATAGTCGGACCCAAACCTGTTTTCCAAATTTAATTCATAACTTTTTTGTAACACTTTTTATTTCATAATATATCTTTAACAGTTTCACATTTTTTTTATTTTAATTTTATTCCATTTATTTCATTTTTTTTATAACCGTAACAAGTATTTGTGGAACATCGCTTACATGCCGCTGAAGGAAAACATCGTGAGAAATCCCTAATGAAATCAAATAAATTTGTGTGAAGCTCTGATAAGCTTATATTTATAGGAAAAAAAATCCTATTTTTTTATCATGGTACGTGCTGTAGAACAGTCCATCCACGATGAAATTAAAGGAATATATTTTTAAATAATGAACAAATGTCAATGCTGACGATGTTAATAATCTGCTTTATGATTTAACCTAAAGCTTATGTCATTTGGCAGTTGAGTAACAATGATCCTAAGGACGTTCATCTCGTACGTTCGTTACCACCGAGTGAAACCCAAGAATGTTCGGAGAAAATGATCGACGTTGTGATGTCACGTTTTCAGTGCGCACACGCATGCGCCTCGCAGATAATTATCTATGTATGCGATGGAGTAATTAATTTTGTTTTCACTTATAAAACGTAACAAAAAAATTATACAATTAAAAGGTGCGAGATAAATCGAAATGTATTATTTTCAGGAATTATTATGTCGTATGAAACTAACAGATTTTATTGACAAGATTATATAAGATGTTCTGTATTTTTAAGTATAATTTACGAATACCAACCTGTTGGCATAAGATACCAACACAACATATTATGTGTAAATAAAATAAGTGAGTGAATGAATGAGTCGACGGAGGTATAATTTGGGTTAAATTAATAAATTACCTATTTTATAAATTTTACTATAGATTTAGTATACTTTTATGATATACAATACTTTACTTTACTTATGATAGACGAATCTCGTGTGACTTTTTCTTTTTTGGAAAAATAAAAAGTAAATACATAAAATATTTTATTTTAACAACATAACAAAGAATAAACAAATATAGCACAACAATGCTACGTAACTTATCACATTACTCGTATAATTCTAATTAATTTAAGACATAAGTACAACTTACAATTATATATTTACAACTTAATATTAATTTTGTGAATATATTATCAATAACTTTATATAAAATGTAAACTATTTACAACTCAAATCTATTTAACGGATAAATGCCAAATTTTACAACTAACTGTAACATATCAGAGGGAAATAAGTTTTTTTTTTTGTAAACAATACGTACAGCAAAGTTTTAAAATATAAAAAATGTAGCGGTACATTAATAAAAAGCAATAAAAACTAATTCTAATTGTGATCACTGTCTGAATTTTGGTCATCGAATCCCGAGCTATGAACGCGTGATCTGGAGTTAAACTCTTCTACATCCATAGCGTTCGCTTCGAAAAGAGGTTCTGTCTTAAAAACTCTGAGGATTTTATGCTTATGCAGGCGACGTCTATTTTTATCACCATAACGACTTTGCCGTAAGGGTGGTGGAGGTTTTAAAAGAGGATACGGCTCGTTCACTTCACTTTTAGGGTACTTTCTTGTATGCGAATGTCTACTTGAATATGGGATACTGAAATGTTTTTTTCCAGTATTTTGTTCTCTAGAACTAGTGTCTAATACGGCTCTTGATTTATCCGAATCTATATTAGATGGAATATTATCTTCTTGGTGCTCAGTTATAGAGGACTCTTCTGGGATATTAATGGTGTCTTCCTCATCTATAACAGCACCTATTGACAGATTATTTGAAGCATCCGCAATCGGAATATTTTCTGCTTCTTCCTCACTGCGCGAATATTTTACCCCTTGGTAAGGAAACCTTGCTCCATTGTAAATATCGTAAAATGGATTACCTAGAGCACTAATAGGATTACCCAAACCGAAAGGATTATTATCGTTTTTAAGATGGAGCATCTGTTGTAGTTGTGAAACATCAAGTTTTAGTGGCAGCGATGGCTTATCATACTGATCTCGCAAGTGTAACATTTGGTTGTCGTCAATAGCGGATTTTCCTTTTAACATATCAGCAACTAATTTAAGATCGATGTTATAAGGATTTGATATTTTAAATCCATTTATAGTCGAAAGAGAATTTGCACCTTGTGAGTCCATTTCTGGTCTATTGAGGTTAGCTTTGTTTGCAATTATTTTATTTAGTATCTCTGACGCTACGTCGAGGTGATGGTTGTCTACATTTTGATTAAGTCGTAAAGGTAAAGGACTTGGTAAGCTACTTTGATCAAAGTTATTGTTATAGCGCAGCGATTCTACTGGATAGGCCTCTGTTAATCTATTTGGTATGTCATTGAATTTTAAAAATCCTGACATATCAGGTTGCGGTGTGGGGCGATGTAAGCTTGGTTGAATATTTGCTGAGGAAAGTGCACTGTCCTGGTTAACTGGAAGTTGATTTATACTAGTACGTTGTGTGGCATCTTCTATGAAACGTTTATTGCCAAAATAACCACCGCTATTATAAGCCGAATCAAAATTTTGCTCTTTCCCATAATAAGATGATATAGAATCAGATTGCTTATATCTATCCAATCCTAGCACATCCTCGGGCTTGGGTTTGAAATTTATTGTGTAGAATGAATTTTTATCCTTATAATATACAGGATCATTTGCTGGGGTCGATTGTTGAATTAAGTCACTGTGATCTTTCCCATAGTTAGCTATATTGATTTTATTCCTAGAATCTTCTCCTGAATTTACTCTTACTAACCCATTCGTATGTGGAACAACGTTTGAAACGTCAATGGGAACAATATTTTTCAAAGCTTTATCGTGATCAAATGGTGATTTTGGTTTGTTGTCAATTAAATTTTCACGAGAACTTGTGTAATAGTAAGGAGAAGCAGTGACAAATTCAGGCTGAGAGTTACCGTGGCCATTTTGATTAACAACATCATCAAAATTCTGTTTTTGTTTATTAGAATGTATAAAATATGAATTCAAATATGGGTTATTAGCAAAATAGTTACTGTTATATTGAGAATTCGTTGCATAATTATTTGCTTTTAATTGTTGTTTATAATTTTCATGAGCTTTTGCTGCCGCCCTTGCAAACTCTTCAGCATCCATTTTTTCAGATGATGGCTTTGTAGTTTGTTCATATGAATACTCTTTTCCAGCATCCATTTGAAAATTGACTTGACTATATACTCCAGTTTCTGGCTGTAAACTATGTATTTGATATCGAAAGTGATTTGCAGTTGTAGTCACTTCCGGGGCGTAATTTGGTTTCTTATCAGGTAATTTCCAACCAAAATCTCCATGAGAATACACTGGCGTTGAACCAGTTTCTTGCTCTGAATTAGTTGGACGATTTTTGTAATTATTTAATGCCTGATAATCTGGCTTTGCAAAATTTAAATAAAGATTATTAGCAGCAGGCATACTTCCTATTCTATGAGTGTCACTATTTAGAGCTTCTGTGTTCGCTTCTGTATTAGCTGGTTGTATAGAGTTGTACCTTATATTATTGTATTGGGCTTGGTTGTCTTGTATGGACTTAGATAAAGTATTTAAATTAGCATTGGCATTATTGGGCCAGGAATCGTGTTTATTATCAAAATATGAAGGTGTCGGTGATATAGTTGATGATGGGAACTCATTTTGATATTGATTATGTAAGTTGCTCGGAAATCGTACACCGTTGCCAGAATTATCATAATGATCGATTTGCATTCTCTTATTTACTTCATTGTTATTGAATCCTAAGGAATCGCTTCCTATGGTAGAAACTCTATTACCGTTGTAATCAAACGAGACAGGAGAAGATACGTACTGTGGTATTATACTTTGAGGACTGGAAAGGTATACTGATGCTGGACTTGAAAGGTAACCATTTGCAGATGTACCTAGATATTGGTTGTTGGGTAAGGACGTTGATACAAAAGTTGGTAGTGGTGTGCTTGCTACGGTGTCTTGGCTATAGGAATTTGCATTGTTGTTATATTGATAATTATTATTGTATGTTGGAGTGTAAGTCCTAGTTTCAGCTCTGGTATTATAGTTGGACTGAGGACTGCTATCGTAACCTGAGGCAGTCATAGTAGAATATTGGTACTGTGGTTGCGGTGTCGCCGTGTACGATAAGCTTGATGGTGTTGAATACTGTTGCTGATATTGGCTTTCAGATTTCATTTGGGCCAAAAACTGTTCTGGTGGTAGAGAATATTGTACCGCTGCATATTGATTACTGGCGCTTGTGTCTACGTCATGTGATTGGTCTTGTGACTTCTCAGTATCCTCTTTGTGTTGAAACGGATTTTTGATTCTGTATACTTTCCTACTTCGAGCACGATCGTGTCGACTATAATCATCGTTCTTGTTTGAATCATCAGGTGCTTGGTATTGCAGGTTTCCTGAGTTATAAAGCTGATTAGATTCCCTCTGTCCTATGTTTGCACTGTACCCAGTAATCGTTTCGACTTGGCCGTCATTCTCAACCATTTGCTGGTACCGAAGTATGTCTGGTTCGCTGTATCCATCTTGACAGTATGTTTTTCGGAAGAGAAGTATGATAAATATTACCCGTATCTGAAACAAATATTTTTATATTATTATAATGTTTTCTAATTTTCTATTGTCTAATCTATCTACTTATTATCTATAATCTAATCTACTTATTGTAATAAAATCTTGCATAGAAATGTGATTACGAAAAGCAATACTTCGATTTTGCTTGCTGGAAGCTAAAAATGATAACTTGAGAATAGTAATAATAAATAGTGTACTGGTATTAATTTAGGGACAACGGATGTTAAGTTTACTTTCAGTAAGAGTAAGTAGTCAATATAGCTTGGATATAAGTCCTGTATCTAGAAGATACTCAAAAATAAATATGGTAATATTATTATGTTATAATATTATATAATGTTTCGTAAGATTTACATGTTCATTAAGTATTCAGATTCTAAAGGAAGTGAAACAATAGAAAGCCAAAGGGCAAGGTACATAAAGCTTTCGATTCCCGCGCGTTAGTCACAGGTGAGCATTAACCGGCAAAAGGTCGTGCGATAAATGGGAGGTTAACTCATGATGCTACCTTCCTTACTATTCATTTATTAGGGCCTTAGGGCCTTATCACACTGGCAATTTACCAACGCGTCTATAGTGAGACGAGTGATATTTACAGAAATAATAAATGCCTATTCTCAAATTTCACACGGACAGAGTATCGACGTATTTTTATGCTTATTGGATTTGGATAGAAAAACTGGTAGACGTGCCACCTGATGGTAAGTGGTCTACGTCGCCCATGAACATAAACTATTCCACCTGCATCCAGCCCGGGTAACTCATAAAATCCAAGGTAATACCGGCAATTTTTTTAGGATTCGCTAGTGAAACATAGAACATGAAAATGCATCGCGCTCTACATTTTTAAAGTTGCCTAAGAGAGCCTTGCCTTTTGACTTAATAGGCATTTAATATACTTTGACAATTGATTTAATACTTTGTTTTAGAACTATTCATTTAAACGGAAATGTTGTTAATTTATTTATACAATACGGTTTGTTTAATAAATAAATATTTAATAATAATAAATAAACTACATTTTCTATAATTACATACACATAACTCTGCAGTTCAATATACTAGAAATTATACAAGATAAAAATAATTAACGTGTTAAAAAGATCGATTTAAAAGCTTATTTGGTAAATTTGATGTGACGTAAGTAATAAATATTTAATTATATTCATTTTGAGTCAGCTTGGCGACATAATATGAGTGTTACACTAGACTTGTCTTACATCACCTTCTAATGAAGTTGCTAACTTTGATTAATAATTCATCATCTTCACCCCGTAAATGCTGTTTAATAAAGACTTAATAAATGTCAGAATTCAAGATATTATTGTGGTAAATATTAAAAGTATATTTAAACCATGGTTTAAATAGACACGATGACTTTAGATCGGTCACTGGCGGAAAATAGACGTTGATTAGCAAAAATAAATTTAAAAATAACTGGATGGTGTATCTATTTATATAATCATCATCATCACCAGCCTTTATCCGTCCACTGCTGAACATAGGCCTCAGACGACCGATCCCTTGCCACTCGCATCCAACGCGGACCTGCCACTGCTGGGGGTCGTCTTCCCATCTGGTTATTAGCCGACCAACACTTCGTCTACCTACTAACTATTTACTCGTTTCGAAATGGGCTTATAATTCATAATATATTATGTATAGATATACGATATTTATTTTAGAATTCATTACTATACTAATACAGTAATATGTATTTCCTTTTTTGTAACAGAATATTTGAAAAGATTAGTTCCACTAAGTTTGTTTCGCCGGTTTTCTCAGTGGGCTTGCTTTGAAACCGGTGGTAGACTCAATTGACGTTCAAAAAGATACTTTGATTGTACTATTTTGAATAAAAAAAATTGACTTTGACTTTGAAGGTGATCTCTAAATATGATTATTACTTGACATCATACATTTTAAGAATTAGCACAAATATGAAACACTAGCTATTGCCCCTAGCGTCACCTGCGATAACTACAACGACATTATATAGCCTAAAGCTTTCCTGGATAGGAACAGTAAAATATTTTTTTTCAAATCAGACCAATACTTTCTGAGATAAGCGCGTTCAAACAAATAAACTCTTCAGCTTTAGATATTAGTATAATATCAATATAGTCTGGTTGAGAAAGCATTTTAATAGTAAAAAAAATCTATCAAAACATTTTACTGCAGCATAAATCCTTTTCGGGCCTCTAAGTTTCTATTAGAAAGTAATGAAGATGCATTCCTAGTATCGAAGGGTAAGTTATCCGGTTCCAAAGGTCAGGTGACATGTAGACTTGTTGGTTTTCTCCGACCTCACGTTAGTCGGGAGCGCTGAAAGCTCGCTTTCAATATTAACTCATGGAATGTTATGTAACGTTACGCGGACAGAATTATTACTTATAAATCAAGCATAACTAACATTGGTGTAGAATAAACTATACTGATGTTAGTAATTTGATTTGTGTGTGGGAAAATTTACACATACTTTATAATAAAACATCTCGGTTAAGAATTTTATCATTTTTTTATGGTTTTCATATTCTAAGCATTTTGAAAACTTTACCTACTTCATTACTATGAATTCGTATATCATTTTTGCGAAAGCATTTTTGGACGCTGTGCTGTTAGTATATTATCATCATATAATAAAAACCTACCAACGCGTGTTTATTTTATTATAAGTAATATAATTTTATTTATTAATTTAATTTTTGCATTAAAAATTGTTAGGTCGGTTTGCAATGAAATCGTGTTTTAAACAATAAAAAAATACCATCGAATTTTTTAATCTATTTACACTACTCAACTTATGCAAATCATTTATAATGAGTGAGAGACTTAAAATTACACAAGTATCTCTTAATTATAGATAATGTTTTTGCGTGCTTTACTGCTTCCTTGGTGGCTTGATTTTAGCAAGACAACACCTCAGCCTCACCAATTAAAAATATTCAATTTTTTTTTAATTATTGATAAGCATGCCAAATTTCAATTTAATCCGACGTTTTAAAAGAAATAAAAACATCATTAAAGTATCCATTACATATGCACATTCAAATGGAACCAATAAAAATGTGTATTAAAAATTCAATACCAAGAAAGCTAAAGGTGGGTTACCATTATTGATTATTTATTTTAAAATATGGCTTTATGTAATTAATTTACATAATGTTATTTAAAAAACTAAGATTTGTCATCTCGTTTCAGATCAAAATATTAAGTTTTATATAGTATTACTAAATACACTAGCTGTTGTCCGCATCTTCGCCTGCGTCAATTATAATTTGCAACCGCATTTTAGCGGGATTATATATAGCCTTCCTCGATAAATAGGTTATCTAAGATTGAAAAAATCATTTCAAATCCGACCAATAGTTCCTGGGATCAGAGCGTTTAAACTCTTTGGCTTTATTTATTAATATAAAATAAATATTGATATATTCGGCTCAAAATAAATATTCACCAAATTAATGAAAAAATAAACAGAATCGGAATAATTAATGTATTTATTACTATCTTATGTCCTATGTTTGTCTGTTACATAACTACGTCTATAAATCGAATCGTAAACTCTGGTTTCAGAACGGTACCTAAATGTTTGTGGATCTGTTGCATAAATATCCAATATATTAAACGACGGTAACCATAATAAAGCAGAGACCATGACATCTCGCCATTTCATAAGCTGGGCCCAATGACTTACTCAATCGAAACTGTTTCCATTTTACCGACTTGATAAACTATTTATTTTCGGAATCTTTATCTTAATTTATTATTTATTCTTTCTTTCTTTAATATAAAACATTTATTGTCTCGTTGTACAATCAAACCGAATGCCGTCATGCATGACTGTTAGTTCTTAATTTGATTTAATCTGTCGTTATTAGGTAATTTGAGGAAAATTCTAATTTCAATATTAATATTCACGTTTGTCTATTTAAATCGATTTTTTTTTCAAAACGTCTCAAACCCCTTTATAAAACAAATAAGAAACATGTTTCAGGCGATGGGCGTTCTATTCTCGATATTATTCGATGCAATTATAATAATTAAAAAGGATTCTAATTATGAAAAAAAATATATAATTTAAAAATTACGTACCTACTCTAACATGCGTGCATGTTAGACACAATATGTTGTCCTAAAGAGAGTACCTTGACTTTTCCATTGATTTCAGTGTATATTACAGAAAATAAATTTAAATAGAAATCGAAAAAAATATGAATACATAAAAAGCTATTTATAAATATGAATATATTATGATATAACGATTAAATCTTAATAATTAATATGTTACGTGATGACAGTTGTTTGTTTGTTTAGATATTATAGATTTGTAATACATGGAGCTTTTTCGATTTAATAGTTGATCTACGGCGGTTTTCAATAACCTATCTATCTTAATATTTTCTTTTCTATCTTGAAGTTTGACACATTTTCTTACAAAATCTGTCAAAATTTGAGGATAGATAAGAAAATTTTAAGATAGATAGGACATTGAAAACCGCCGCTAGTGGATATGGTGTTCTTTTTCGCCCGAAGAATATTTTAGTGCATCGTGTCCGCGTTGCTATCTTCGCTCTTTGACCTTTGGAAGACACCAGCAATCCGTGTTCATTAGAAAAGGATGATGATGTTCCAAAGAACGAAAATTGAGCTCAAGAGAAATGACTAGTAAAGTAAATATTATGACCAATGCCAGATTTCGACAATCATTATTATGCAGTAGACGACACGACAAATGAACTCGTAAAAAATACATAAAGAATCGTAGTTAAAATATGCAAAATTAACAAAACCACTGTACAAAAGTAGTTTTGAAATGCTTCAAACATTTACTTTAACAACCACCAATTAAAACAAGGTAGCTGTTTGTTTTGAATATCAAAGTTTTAACAACCTGACATTTAGAAGCGAAATAGGTCAAAAATGTTTTGGAATAAAGGTCATATAAAAGAAGCCAAATATGCCAAAAAGGTTTTGGAATAAAGGTCATATATTAAAAGCCATACAGGTCAAGAAGGTTTTAGAATGAAGGCCATATTATATGCTGTCAAACCGACTAGATAAAATGGATCTTGGTCTAGCATCTGATAGATTTTGGCGTTTATTACATGTATTCTATCAGTAGAAAAGATACATTATTTAAGCTCGTCTTTCTTCGCTTATAAAATCGCTTAAAAATTCTGTGATATTTTCCTATTTTTGAACAGGTAAAAGAACAAATAGCGAGAATTATTAGCAATAAGGCTTGTAGCGTGGTACTCGTATTCTGTATTCAATACAGACAATATGTTGTCTCAGCCTAAGCAACTAAGGCGAGTCCAATGAACCAAAAAAATACTGGTGATGATAAGAGCTTTTTTCTATTATCTTCATAATTATTGATGAATGCTGATGATGATTTGAGTTGATTATTAAAACTATTTCATCAATAGCTTTCTCCTGTTATGCCATAAACCAGCTGATATGATAATGTTAGCGGAAGGGCAATGCCCTGCCTTGTTTTCCGTAAGGCTATAAATGACTGAGATAAATCTACTTATAGGAGGCGATTCTGCCGCGCCTGTTTACTTTATTACTGTTCCTGCTTTTCATCCGACTGCGTCCAAAAAGAGGAGTTCCAATTTTGACAGATGTATGTTTTTATTGTTATGAATTTTAACCAGTTCTCATTCGGTTAGTTATTAAGTTTTAATATTAGTTTTCTATTTTACAACCTAAAATATTAAAAAATAATATGAATATTATTCATAATTTATATAGATCATTAAAATATTTGGAAATCATAAAGGCCTATAAATCACAATATTACACGATATTAAATACTTTCTTTATTTTATTATGCCATTTTCAGGGTTCCGTATTCGCTAAGAAAAGCAGAGTGCAATATAAATACTAATAAGAATCAAAACTAGTTTATTCCATCCTTAAGTCCCCCTTGAGAAAATCTCTTGATCAAGACGCATTTTAAAACATACAAGCTGTTGCTTGCAGCTTCGCCTGGGTTAACAGATTAACAACGGCATCTTAGCGGGATGAGCAAGCCTATAGTCTTCTTCGATAAATCTAACACTGAAAGAATCATTCGAATCCGACGAATATCTGTCATTATTGGCATAAGTTTAAGGATAACTCATAGCCCAACCGGGTTACCTGTGGATGGACTCGGTCTCTTATGCGAGAGGTTCTGGGTTCAATCCTGACCCCCCCCCCCCTGTATGTGCCTTGAAATGGGTTTCTATAAATTTCTAAGTGCACCCCAAACACGAGACCATCAGTGACACGAGACACTCGCTCACCGGTGAAGAAAAACATCGTGAGGAAACCTGCATGCCTGATGAGATTGAAAGTCTTTAAAGGTATGTGAAGTTCACCAACCCGCACTGGGCCAGCGCGGTAAACTCAATAGTTCAATGGGCCAATGCCCATTACCCTCCTCGCCTGATTTCGAGGAGGAGACTCGTGCCCAGCAGTGGAATATAAAGGGTTGATACTTTTTTTTTAACACACGGAACCCCATTCTTCACCGTGGTTTCCAAATACACGTAACCTGACACCAGACTATCCAACGTGCTAATCGCCGTTTTTAATCACCCAATACTACTCGTATAAAGTAGGCTTAGTGATTAAGTCAAGACCATAAAAATAAACACAAATAACCATCTGGATTCGTTATGCTATGCTAATTTTGACGGATCGCGATTTCTTTCATATTAGCTCTATATTATTACGCAAAGCATTTCAGAACATTTACACAAGAAGCATAACAGCTGTTATAGTTACGGTACAAGTATGCACTCTGTAAATGTGGGAATTTTCTTTAAACTTTTGATTTCCTTGCCTTCCGATTTAACAGAATTTCGTATAATTTTTTTGAGAAACATTTGTTGATGCGCCCTTGCAGTAAAATATATTTGAACGGCATGACGGCAAATGGTATGACGCTTTCATTTCCTCATTTTATTCCACCTTTTGAATGGGAATAAATGGAAGATGGAATTTTTTTTAATCCATCTTGCGTATTGAGGAGCTCGTGGTAACAGCCGAGCGGATCAATTCACCAGGTTAAGTAATACTTGCAGAGGTTGGTCCATGGCAAAGATTTAAATCGTTAGATATGCCCTCGCCGTCAAAAAGTGTGGACATTGTTATTGGTTATGAGACGGTATTGAGACAATGGTGTCGACTCTATTTATTACACAAATTGTGAATATTACTTTCTCTGTCGCACTATTGCAAATAAGTGAGCTCACTCATTTGAGGTTGGACACATTTTGGAGCGGTCCTATTATGGCTAGGGCAAATCTACCGATTTAAATCTTTGGTCCGTGGATGGTTATTTACATACCAAGACTCCTTCGTGCCTCGGGAAGTACGCTAAGCTGTTGGTTCCGGCTGTCATTTGTGAATCTTTGACCGTCTTTACGGGTCGTCAAAAGTTCGAGAATCTGACAATCAGTTTTACCGCGGAGTACCGTATCACCTAGCTACTGGGTTGTAGAGGTCAGATAACCAGTCGCTTCATTTAAAATACTGTTATTCTGCTGAATTCTGTTAGACTGGAAGTCGACCCCAAAATATAGTTCGGAAAAGTCTAGGCAGATGATGATTCTAAATTTCGTATTAGATTTTTAAAAATTAATTCTAATTCAAATACATATAAATTATATAATCTAAAATAGACGATTTATCCGACGGGCACACCGACACGACTACAACTTGAACAATTTAGAAAAAAAATCAGTTTAATTCCAATTCAGTAACAGTTACTGTAACGTCATATTTTCGAGGAACTGTAACCCTAAAATATGAAAAATACAAAAAAAAAGAAAAAAAATATGTCATTGGGTAATCATATATTTACTTATTACTCCAAAGTGACTGTAACACAGTGACATATAGAAATTCCCTACGGTTATAAATTGAAAATTAATGTAAATTGCAAATCATTATGTCGTCTACTAAACTCTTGAATATATTATATTATGCAACTATTTTAATTTATATTACACTTGATTTATTCTATATTTTACTCTTCTTCCCATCATCATCATAATTCACACCTTCATGATAATCATTCATGGTTATAATCATCATATTATGAAAAAAAGATTTTCTTAACATTTAAAAGCCGGAGCTTGAAATACTACGGCTAGTCTTGGGTGACCTCTTAATATAAGCTCATACTTATTATGAGCTTACTGTATTAGTAAAAGATTTAGGACAATTGGTAATTTTAATAATAGAAAATAATAGTTTCGCTGTTTATGGGCTAAGCTATGACCCACTTTGCTTGTTTATTCTAAAGTATGTACCTAATGTTATTGTTAGTTTATTATTATGACTATTATAATATTATATCTAAATATTTCCTTTTTGCAAATTGTCACAAGAGATAGCTACAAGTTTTCTTTTTTTTCCATTTTAACAAGCTTTTTTTTAAGCTTCAGACGTCAGATTAAATTGAAAATTTGCAGGCTTTTTAGGCACCGATGACAATACGATATCCGTGTGCTTTAAAGGTATAACATACTTGAAATAAGAGCCAACAAACTAATAATTTAGAGATCTGGCTAATGCTGATGTATTTTTCGTTAAAACCATTCTTAGATTTAAATATTTGCGAATGAATATTTTAACAATATACATAATATGTTACAATAACATCGATGTAAAACGCAAATTGAAATCCCTATCGTTATAATTTCATTCATAATCATCATCATCATCATCATCCTCAGCCTGAAACTTTATCCCTTCCACCCACTTATACTTTCTGTAAGTCAAAAAAATCTAATAAAGTTATATCACCATTTTATTTACTATACTATAATATTGTGTATGATTTATCAATATATTGTGTCGAAAATTATAGATATTATACAATACCCATCACAAAAAGACAATCAGTGGAGAATCTTTGAAAAGAACATTCTAGAAAAAACAAAATTATCTAATATGGTCTATGTTCAGAGGTCATTGAACTTCTCTTCTCTTTATGATAACTTGAAGAATGTACAAATTGATAATTCAAACTAGTACATGATCTCAAAACAATAAACTCCTTACCATTGTAAGTACGGCTTTCATTTTCGTTTATTACAACACAAGCACTTCTGTAGAGAGTTTTTCACATTTTACACTGCACAAGTGACACAATTAGTTTCATCGACTGCTGGATGGCTGTGGTGAAATGAAGTTCAAGGATAGTGTGAGATAGGTTTATATACGGGGGTGGCGGAGCGTGGAGCGACTGATGTGTGCAAGTGCATTGGAGATGCAAGTAGCCTATGCACACTTGCACAGCTATCAGCGGCTCTCAAACTATGCCAGTATTGTGGACGTATAATTGAAATATGTTGATTGTTCAACACCCTTTATATAACCATATTCATTCACTAATACGAAGGCATAGGATAGTTATTCCTTCGATATTAGCGTCAAATTTGACCGGATCCTGTTCAAAAGCCGATATCTCAAATACAATATTCAAATAATATATAGTGGAGATAGATGCATATCCGAATTCTTGAATTCAACTAAACCTACATTTTGTTAATTGTAAACAAAAAAATTATAATAATTCAGTACAAATAAACAAAGACGATGATATAGTTCAAAACTATGAAATTTATCAATGAATTTTATATAAGTAAAAATATACAAAAATATAGATTTATTAGTCTTTCCATAGGCTCACACAAACTATAAATCCATTTTGTATTACATCATCAAAATTATTAATTTCAAAGTTGGCAATCAACGTTTATGCGTAATAAATTGTATCCGTCTATGAAACTTTCTTTTTATTAATAAATTTTAACCAACTTCTAGCAAATGTCATTATTTCAACAACGGTGTCATTCTTTACGACGCTGTTTTCTTTTTTTTTTTCATTTCATTTATCATATAGGTCAATTCGAACGAGCTTCGAATTTACCGGGGATTTACCCTAACAGTATATGCCTTGCCTGTACTGAAAGATTGTAAATCGAGATGCTTCTCAAAATACGGCCTGGATTAGCTAAAATTACGATTGTCGTGAAACATAATTAGATAATAATTAATAAATTAGCCTTTTAATATACTCAATAAAAATAATTTTACATTTATATTATGATATTATGATTTCAATAGCAGGCAATATTATTGATAAATTGCACAACAAAATATACATAAAATTTCTTACTTAATTTCCAACTTTCTTTGACTAAATTAAATTTTATTAAATAATAATTAAGGAAAATATTTATGTGTTTATTAAGAATCATCATCATCATCATCATCATCATCACCATCATATCGATCCATTCAAAATAAACCACAATTTGAGTAAATAAATGAATTATTATTATGAAAAAAAAGAACGTACGCTATAAAGTTTGAGAAGCACTGCGTATTATTTATAGGACCAGTCCAACGAATATCCCGATCACTTCCCCGTTCGCCAATTCAAGACTCCGTTGCTTCATGTACTTAGCTTATTTGCCGCTTATTTTGGGTTTTGTGCGTTAAAATTAACAATAATTGTATATTATTTTATGGAAAAATTACTGTTGTTGTAATACACATTACTTTATTCGATAAATTGTTACACTTTTACATTTATTTTAATTCGAAATTAAAATCTAATATTCTGGCTTATTATTTTTATTACATTATACATTATCATACAACTTTATAATTATTTATCTAGAGTACATTCAAAGGCACTTAAAATAAAATTCAATATGAAAATTTTGACGTATATTTTATCTCAACTTCTTTCGTTTCTTTTAAACATTACCGTAAAATTTGGTTTCAAAATCAAAATATTATTGTTTAAAAAATCTAGTTTTAAAATATAACTCTCAACCAAACCATCATTAATTATTATCATGAAGTTTTTAATTGCCATTGAATCAAATTGGATATGTGTGTATTCGTTTCTCTCTTCATATTTATTATTTGAATATGTATTTCTGGATGATATGATTTTATGGATCCCTATCTCCCTAAGTTTCGATCGCCATGATTACTAAGAGACTCCCAGGAAGAGAATACGAATAGACTCATACAATAGATACTCTTTATCATAATTCACTGCCAAATTTTTAGTCATTATTTTCAACGCTTGAAGATTTCCACTTTCCCAACAGTGTGATAGATACGGTTTTGTTGTGTGTTTGTACAAGAGCTGATGCATAAAATGCAATATTTTAAATTATTTCGAGCGGATTACAACTAATTATTATCATTAGAGCGTACAAATTGCTTCCAGCATTAAAGCGCTGTACAACATTCAACAACGCTTTTATAAAACTTCACTAAAAACATACAGCGCTTACAGACCGCTGCATACTATACAGACACTAAGAGCTGCAAATAATTTATGACGTAGATAATTTTTGATAGTCTTCAGGCGTCGTGGAAACTTATAGCCTAGGAATAACAGGCTTTCTACATAATGAATATAATTTATTGTTACATGCACTGAGTTGTGTAAGGTGCTCTCAGGAATGTAGGGATAATGACCTCACGTGGAGAGTCTGCTTCGCAGTTTCGAGTTCTTTTAATAACCAATAATATTTTTTATCGTGGGCTACGATTTATTCGCATCGATGTAATTGTGCTAGGATCCAAACAATTAATCCCTGAGGTCGTCTCAAAATACGACGAATACGTTGGTATATGTTAAAAACTACTATTTCATAATAGGTTAGGTTAGGGATTTTGACGTCAATTAACATTAAATATCTGACTAGTCATGGTAAGTTTCGTGTATAGCAGAAAAGAAGAAATAGCTCTTTTTATATTGAATACAACGTCCCCAGAATCAGAGTTGTTATTAAATACAAGAAGAAATATAAAATGCATTTTTATCAATAAACATAAATGAATTACCTGTATATATATGTAAGAAAAAATAATTTTCTTTACTACCTACAACTCTACCTCTGTACCAGATGGGAAGACGATCTCCGTGCAGTGGCAGGTCCGCGTTGGATGCGAGTAGCGAGGGATCGGTCGTCTTGGCGTTCTGTGAGGGAGGCCTATGTGCAGCAGTGGACGGATGAAGGCTAATGATGATGATGATGATGATATACCTCTGTACAATAACGAATACCTTGGAAATTACCTACAATAATAGCTTATTTGAAGTAAATATCTCATCAAGTCTAACATTAAGCAGACAAACCGTGTCAAGCCACCAGGCACCTAGTGGACGAAAGCATTATCAGTTCACTGTCCTAACACAAATGACATCTGTATAATACTTTTGTAAAAAAAACTAAAATATGCAAGAAACAGGGCGTTGTTACTCATACAAACAAACCAAGCAGATGAATCTCTAAAGATATTAAACACAATTTTTTTTTATGATAATATAATTCGACTTAAAATATAAAAAGATAAAAAATGGCGATAAACATAATTCTTTCTAATTTTAGCAACATTTTAACTACTTACTAATTAATTTTATAAATTATGTTAGTGACCATAGCGAATTAAATTATTTTTATGTAGTGGATACCTGTATACCTAAGTGGAAACTTATTGCAAGTTTATATATATCTAATCTGAATCTAATTGTACTGCATAGCTGTAAGTTTTCCCAAAATTGTAAAAAATAAATAAATAAATAAAACAGTCAAGTTATATAACAGCATATAGAATTCACAAAGCGTATCCCACCTTTGACGTTTTCATTTTAGGCGTGTTATCCTACCGACCTCACAAGTAAATCTTAATTACGCTTCCTATCAATCGATTAGGAATCTAGTTACGTAGGCCAGTATTTTCACTCTCGCTTCCCTGTTTACTTCCGCGTATTCCGGTCCGATACCAGACTAGAAGCAGGAACCAGGAAAAGGCGCGACACAGGTTTGCCGGGCCTAAGATAAAATGGAAAAAGCGTATTACATGTATCTTATCGACATACTGACAGGGGTATTTCAAATATTTAAACTACTTACAAGTTTTTTTGAATCCCACGCTTTATTACAATCATGAATGTTTTTGAGGTGAAAACTTCTTTAGATGGGCAAAAAAAGTTAAACTCGCATCAGGGGGCAAAATGGTAAAATGTATGGGAATGACATAAGGCCGCGCTTAATCACGTGGTCCATCCTATATATTTTATCATTTCGAACTTCGCTAACGCTTTCTTCATGGCATTTGGCTAGGCCCCCAGGACACGTAACGTGAACTTCGTAAGACTGGTCGAAAATTCGTAAGACTCTGATAATGTAACTATTGATTTTGCTGAGAGATAAACTTTTTATTGTAATATAAATTGTCATGTTTGCGTACGATAGCGCAATAAATAAATATTCTATTTTATCATTCAAGTGTTCACTTCTGCCGGCACTACCGGAGTGCAACCCGTCATATTTTTTAAATTAATAGTATCGACCCATCTATGTCCTATTGCTGGGCACGGGTCTTCTCAAAGTATGGCGAGGAATATATTTAGCCGTAGTTGTTGCTGGCTCAATGGCGGCTGGCACTTCACACACCAAAAATTAAATCAAAATCATGGGTTCAGCCCCGGCAGCTCTTTTATGTCTCAAGACATTAGTACCGTTGCCAGTAAATAATTTGCCTGTCTTGGCTTTCTTCAAAACCAAATAGAGTTTAGGAGAAACAAGCAAGATTGTGCATGTGTATACATACGAGATGTATTGTGTACTACACCGCCAACAGGAGAGCAGCACAGCACATCTCTCCAACTGGTTGAAGGCTATTTAATTTTATTGTCTTTTTTTTAATGTTGGTGCAGGTACCGCAGAGAAAAGAAACTTAATTTTTTAATGTTTATTATTGATATATAAATATTTTTTGTTCTACAAACCAGTCAACTGAACATTTATAATATAGTTTCGTTCCATTTTCTGTCTGTCTGACTGTCAGTCAAACCAAAACCTATGTGGATTGACAAACAAACATTTCTTGGCTATGACAACTAAATTAACTAAACCTCCTAAAGCAAGCTAGATCCTACAAGTTAAGTAAAGGAAAATATGTGAAAATCGTTTCTTTTTTTTAAAAAAACCTTGGCGGAAAATAAAAGTTACTGTCAGTACAAAAACACTAATTTCGATTGCTTGAAACAGTTTACAACATTGATAATATAAAATTTGAATGAAGGATCATCTTTATTGATGTATTAGTATTATTGAAATATTTACGAAAATGTCACTCCAATTAAACAACTTTTACGGATACTTTACAACAACCATGGTCAAAGTTACAAAGTTATTCGAAACGACAATGGTTGCTGTAAACTGTAAAGTATCCGAAACGTCGGGCATATAAAAAACTTAATAAACCGCGATAAAATCCATAAAAGTTGTTAGTTGTTTCATTATAATAATAAAGAATATTTAAAAAATAATATAATTGTATAATTTCGGGCAAATCTTTATCACTGCTTATATAGATTATAGATAGGTAAAGGAAATAACCAATTAAATGTTACGCTGGTGGCATTTTAATGGAATACTAAAAGCCCAGATCTGTGTGGGTGCAATGTTTATCTGGCAGGCGCCTTCCGCATAAATTCGTATCGGAATAGCGGAAACAGTAACAACTAGCGTCTAATCTACACAGGATGTATCTTAGGGCTATAGGGCTATTAATTATAATTGCTCCGTACTCTACAAGAATCAAGAAAATGTAACTAGCATAAATGACTTACTAAATATTACAATTAAATACATATTTATCAACGTACTAATACTAAGGAAACTTTTTTTAAGTTTTTACAGGAAATAAAATGATTATTATTATCGTTTTCCTCTGAAATACTTCATGAATTGTATTATTATTATGTAGGTATAAATGGCTGAAAAATATAAATTAGCAAAAATATTTTAAGGTGAAACCTGCAATTTCCCTGTAGCTGAGACTTAGCAACTATTCTTATGGTATTATGGTTATGACTAAAAGCTTGTAAAGATATTGCTCGTCTTGACGTTTATTGAGGGAGGCCAATGTTCAGTAGTGGACGGATAAAGGCTGATGATGATGATTACGATGATATCGAAGCAAAATATAATCTATCATTATGTGTTTTTAAATAATATCATATATACTTACAGACTTTACATAATATAAGTTTGATATTTGAAATAATATCTTTGAGGAACATTTATTTTTCAAACAGCTGTTTCACTAGCTTTACTTAACTATTTTAGTCTACAAGGAGATAATATTTTCGTTCAATTCGTTTATCTAATGTGAATGTTATAAACGCAGAAGTGTAAGTGTATGTTTGTTTGTTATTCTTCCACGTAAAAACTAATGAATGGATTTTAATAAAACTGCTAGGAAGGCATAACGTAGGATTTTCTCTGTACTCTCACAGGAAAGGGAGGTATGCGGGCGCTGCTAGTATGACTTAATTATAGCTAGCTGGATAAGCAAACAGGCAGATGATCTTATGGAGAGTAGTCAGCACTCAGCATCGCTCGTAAGCATAAAAAATGGTTATCTGCAAAGTCAGCTTACGGACGGTAGTTTGACGTGACAACGTCATACATTACATGCAGCATGAAGTACGAACCTGAGCCGATCAAGCCTTTCTCTCGTTCGTTCCGCGCTCTTGCTGGCGGAACGCTACATGAAGTCATCTTTTTCATGCATGCTGCCCGTAATATAGAGTTATTAGACGTTGTTACGTCAAAAATTACGTAGCACAAGAAATTTATGCATTTACTCCTTGGGCTAGTCCACACGTATCCTTACATATTCTGAGACGTTGCGTCTTTATGCCATTACTTGTCCTGTATTCGTAACACAGCGAAGCTGTTTCACGGAGGAAACAAGCGGGATCGTGGTATTCAAGAAGGCTGGAGTGTGGCAGAGGGCATCCCACCCGCCGTATATTTCATCACTTTTTTCCTAGCCTATATTGCAACACTACTGAGCAAGGGTCTCTCTATCTCTTTTCCATACATCTCTGTCGTTAGCTGCACTACGCCAATTTCTCCAAAAAAAATTTAAGTCATCTCGCTATCTTCGTCAAAGTCTACTGCGCATAGGAACTCTGTTTAATGGGATCCGGCCCTCTAGTTTTCTTGACCCACAACTCGTCAGGCAATGGAAAAAGGCAAATGCGCAACAGCTGCCGGGGCTACATCGGCTACTTTAGTTTTGGAGAGCATGATGGAGTTCCGAATATGATCGGTTAATCTGACGCCTGAAATATACTGCGCCCTATCACGCGTCGGAAAACTCTGCGCGAAAGTTTCTGAGCCTTAGTCAAAGACCAGGACGACAGATAGAACCAGATGATGTTAGATGTTGTTGATGATGATGATGATGATGATGATGATGATGAAGGTGGCTTTATTTAGTATTTCGCTAAGAGGTTCATTTTTTGTGTAGTATGAACTTATCTATAGTCATCAGCTTTCCTGTCAAATAGTCTATCTGTTCTAGTTATGGACTGAGGTTTGTATGAAATAGATTTTTAGAGTTGTATACCTCTTTAAGAGACAACCTTTTTTAAATATACAGTATTTACTAATCGTTTAAGTAATCATTAAACGTCTCTGGGTGCGGCAGTGAGATGTGACGATCATTAAGGGATTTAATGTCAATTTTACTTAAGTATCAATTAGGTCTAATTTAGTAATTGAGCACGGCAGTAAATCTTTTTTTTTATTTAGTACTTAGTTTTTAATGTTCAAAGTAACATATTTTTTTAAATTTCATTTGTAATTACATATTTAATTTTTAAACTTTATGACTAAATTTTAATGTCTTTTTAACACATGACAACTAATCTGCTGCAATTTGTATAGCGAATATCACAGAAAATAAAAGAAAAAGGTTATAAAATATTTATTAACAACATTAACAGCTTACGACTAATAATCTTACGGATATATTGCACAAAAACAGCTGATGTGAGACAACTGTTTGTAGTAATTATAAATTATATTCTTAACAGTAAAGTAAGTAATAGTATTGCTATGTTTATATAGCATATAACAAAAATTGATATGACAGTATGTCTGTCTAATAAGTTACTTATTTATTCATTCCTAATTGGTAACAAAAAACCTCTTCTAGCTGTTTTACCTTCCTAAACAAACTTCGAGATGTGGAACTTGAATTTCAAGTAGGATTTTACATTCGCTGTGAATATTGATTATCATGAATCGTATTCTTCGTCTTATCCATACAGTCTTGATGTCTATATCACCAAAAGTCGTATCCTTAGGAACTAAGTAAGTAGTTTCTTTAAGTTTGCACTTTATGGCTTCAAAAGTGATTGAAATATGATTATGCTAACTCAAAATCAATATGAGGATTTATGATGAGTTTAATTAACATAAATAATTCTATGAAGATGTCTTAATATGAATTGGTTTTCTTTGTGGTTTGCGAGATGGTTTCCTTTCAGGCTTTACCATTCTTTTTGAGTACGTATAATACGTTTGAGGATGCTTTTGACTTGATGGCGAATGGGTGTGCGTTCCTCTGTAGCTTAGCTCGGAAGCAGCTCCTTGACTATACTGGCTTTGTTGCAAATAATGCAAGTTTGCGGATTTAGGACTGTTTGGGTTACTAAGGACGGTCTGTGGAACCATAACTCTGTATTGAGCTTGATATTTCGAGGACGGGGTTGGAGTAACGTAGCTTACACTCTGCACACTAGTTTGTGGCTGTTTTTGATACGGGTAAACAGTAGCAATAGTGTGATCTTTGCTGGGATAATTTTCGGAAGGACCGCCAACAGAAGCATCTCTTGCTTGGGTATCATATGAATACTGGACTGCTCCTGATGAAGGATTTACTTGATAGTTTTCACTATGTATCAGGTTCGATGGTAAAACAGATACTGTCTCTTTCTGCGCTTGCTGCGATGGATGATATTGTGATGATGAACTGAAGGCGGGAATATCGACTTTGGTGGGCCCATATTCAGATGAAGGCGCTTCTTTTGATGCAGTCTCTTCGTGTATTTCATAATGCGCTGGAGGACTAGGAGACGCATATTGTGTAGCTTGCCCGCCTGTTTGATGTGCTTGGCTGTGTACTTCATAAGCACTATTAGTGTTTGGGTCATTAGATTGAGATGCATAACCTAAACTAGCATGTTGTGGGCTAGCTTGATGTTCAACTGTTTCATGTTGGTATGCGTGCGCTTCAGGGTTTTCTTGTTGAACATATTGTGATTGATCATAATAACTCTGGGCTTGGCCATCAGTTTGGGGTTCATATACATACTGGTATTGATATTGTTGCTGCGAAGGATGCTCATATACTGCTTGAGGTTGAGAAACGTACTGCTGGTTAGAATAGCTAGCAGGATATTTTGCCATTGCTGGTTTTACGCCTGAGTAATGTATACCCGAGTAATCCATTTGGGTGTATGTGGGACTAGCGTAAGGGCTAGAATAATGACCTGCATCACTGTGTGCTGATAATGGTGAGTTTTGATAAGACATAATTTTTGGTGCAAATGGATATCCATTTTTCTTGAAATATTGGTTCACCAGCTCTTGTAAGTTTACACTGTTGATATGTTGAGACAATGGATAGTTGTTGGGTAAATCGGCGTACAATTCAGCGGTAGGGTTTTTGAGGTAAGAACTAGGCACTCTTAGAACCAATACTGGTACTATTCTTTGATTTTGATTGATATAAGTATTCTGAGTACGTAAATGATCTTGTGTTAATCCAACATCTTGATATTGTGGGTTCTTAAGCAACTGTGAAGGATCCACAAAGTAATTAGGCATAAGTGATGGAAATTGTCCACTTAGCCCAGAGAATTCTTGACCATCATATGTAGTGTATAGAGTTTGAGATGGTTTCTCAGTCTCAACATCTTCATATTTTGTTTTTAGTGGGTTCGAAGGAACCTGATAGTCATAGCCATTTTGCTGAGACTTAACTTGAACTAGTTCAAAAGCTTGGGATGGTTGTATTTCAACTGCAGTTGCGTGGGATGAATATCCACTATCGGGTGATGAGTATTTACTACTATGAGCGCTAGAGGATGGGATATCATGCTGAGAGTATGGGTAGATCATAAATTTTCCTTTATCATGACTAGGTTTACCGAAATACGAGTATTTATATCCATTGTTGGTTCTATACCCATAGCCAAGGTTAGCATCTATAGTTCTTTTGCCCTTTGATTTCGTATCGGTATCATTGAAAATTTCTATGGCAATTACTGCTGGAAATAGTTTATTCGGTTTTGTATCAGTATTATTCTTACTGTCTTCAATCTTGTCCTTTTCAATCTTGTCACTTTCTACTTCTATTGGAGCAGTAGATTTTACCCCAAACTTTTCTTCGACTTCTCTGAGGAATTTTCGTTCATCCTTTGTTAAGGCTTGTTTATCATTGTCTTCTTTTTCTGGTTTGTATTTCTTTGGATCCGGCTCAGTGCTTACACACTTTAACAGCAGGCATAATACAATCTGAAATAATAAAAAACACATTTAAATTGGTTTGTTTAATTGTGAATGTTTCTTTGTCATAAGAAGTATTTACTACAGCTGATGGCTTTGCGCGATTTAGATTTTAGAATGGAATAGTCGCGTTAGGAAAGAGCGATGGCTGACCTAGACGACAATCACCGCTTGTTCGATTTACCGTCCAATAAGAAAGGTATATTTCAACAGTGCAACATTGATAATGATTTTAATAGTGTAGCTTTTAATATGGTGTGTAGTTATTTAATATATTTTGGCCTTTTATTTATAAATAAATGAATTAACATAAGCAAATATTGTTTATATTTATCTCCATGTAAAACAGTTTCACTATAAAGCGTCGCGCCAAGTAAAAGTTCAACCTTTTGATTCTTCATAAATAAAATCCCAAAAAAATTAACAAATACCTGAAGTATATCGATATTGAAAAATAAGCACCAAAAAAATTTGATGTACAACTGAGAATATTATAGACACGTTTTATCCACACATTATTTTTGAACGTTTACTTGGCAGAATTTTCATTAATCAGAAAAATGGGCGAGTGCTATGTCGATAATTACAAAAAACTTCTATATCCGATTTAAATAAAACAAGGGTACATAATAATGTTACATTCACAATTAAAAGGCAATGCCATGTTAGCTTGCCGATAATTGGGTTGGTACAACCTGGGTACATCTCGCTCTTATAATACCGGCGTTAAGTGCTATGCTGTCGCGTTTCGCGCTTCTTATGAGTTGAGGGACCTTGGGGCCTAGCCAAAATGCCATTAAGAAAGCGTTAGCGAAGTCCAAAAATGATGAAATGTATGGGATTGACATAAGGCCGCACTTAATCACGTGGTCCATCCTATACATTTTATCATTTCGAACTTTCTTTCTTAATGGCATTTTGGCTAGGCCCCCTTAACCTCTAGTTGTGTGAATGTCTATGGGTATTTACTATAAGGCACCGATTGCTCGGTAGTTTTCTTATGACATTAGAAAATATTTTTGTGAAAACCATTTAACACTTAAAACTATACTTTTTATGAGACTTTAAATATAGCATACACCAGTATAATCGATAAAATGACGACTAAGGTCATTAATGAGATGGCTCGACTCTTGTAAGCGTTATCTCGATTTGCTTTACATAACTGCCATTTTCTCGGACCTACATAACCAGTCCCCGCCCCTACTTTCCAAGATGTGCAGATTATCCAACTAATTTAAAAATTGATTTCCATGACCACTGACGCAACTATGGAATGTATCTACTTCGTACGACCTCTTTTTAGCGGATGAACTGCTAAGATTGTACTAGTAGTAGTAATATTGCAGTGTATTGTTCATGGGTATGCACTATCCTAGAAACAAGGACAGGAAAGGCACAGCGTAAATACTAGACATTAAGAAAGAAGAAAGAAAGAATACTTAAGCTTTATTTGACACATAAAAAGCATATACCTATGATAGAGAAATACAAAGGGCAAAAAGGTCAAAAAGGCAAGTCAGCTCAGCATTACTAGCAACGACTAATATTTGCTTCACAGGAATCGGTCAGAGCTAATACAATTTTTGTTACTTAGCCCTAGTTCGGACACGGCTAGCTGCAGGAGCCATGCAGTTTTAGAACCGGACGACTAGTAATCTTGCGGTTGCCGCGTGTCTGAATGAGCCCTAAATAATTATCTACATTATATTATTAGAAATAAGATCCGCGCGGTTCCCACGCCATTTTGTAACCGCGCCATTCCTACCTTGTCTGAACTAGAACTTATATTGTTGATTCGCATTTATGACATCCGTCGGAGTAACGTTGGCATCATGCTACGGACAAGCACGTCGAAGTAGCATGAGATTATATACTCAAGAAATACGGGACATAACCCGTATATTATGGTTTAAGAGCAATGCAATACGGTTTTTTTTTTTAATTTATAACATAGGAGGACAAACGAACAGACGAACCCTTTTGGTGACTATCGACGCCCATAAACATCTACACATCCAGAAGTTCTACAGATATCCTTTTCCTTATCTACCGAGTCAGATACCCATTAAATCCAACCATCCACGAGTCCCGTTAAACAGGCCTATTGGAGGTGCCGAGGAGTAGCGCCTCCTCCGCACTCCGCACTCCGACGGAGCGGGATGGACGTGGCTTCAAACTCTCTGTCCTGCTCTGCGACCTCCTTCTGCGAAATAACGTTTCACAGAAGACGACCGCCGCTTACCAGGCCACGTCGCTCTTGAGCATGTAGCACAATCGAGGGCGAGAGATCCTATCCCAGATGTAGTGTAATAGTGATAATATTCTTATAAGTTTATATTCTTATATTATTAATTTATTTTAAACATTAGTAACATAAAACAGGCTTGGTGTTAGGCTCAACATCAGTGGGCGGATATTATGGTGATGGCATAACGTGAAATATATTTTAGCGGAAACATATCCGGTATTGGAATTGAAAATACATATCGTATTAATTAAAATATATATTTATATCCATAATATAAATTCTTTAGGGCTTGTTATGTAATATCCTCGCCTATTTGGTATACGTATTATTACCAAATATATCAAGTTTATAAATGTTACCATTGCCTAATTCCGAATTAACTTCGATCGTTTTGGCGATCAATAATTAAGGCCCATATCCGAAAGTGGACATTAGACTACCTAATGAGAAAACCTATAAAGCAAAGAACTTAATAATTTTGAATTAGAACGTAACCTGCAAGCCAAATATAATACACATCTAGACATTCAGAGTAAAACTGCATAAAAATTACATGACATGATTATTTTTATTAACATTTAATTGATACAAGTATATGATTTTATATTGATATTAAAATCTCAAAAAAATTATGATACATAAGTGAAAAAAAAGATGGCTAGCACATAATCTTCCAATCCGCTGCTTACACAGGACGCCAATATGCATAATGCCAAAACGCCTATATGCTAGTACATATTAGAGTTAATAGTTAGTAGAGAATGTATAAATTCAAGGCAGTCAAGGTCATTTAACTACCGAATCCAACTGATGCTGGAATGGATTTCCTGAGGTCACATTCATAATCGAAACTATAAACGCGCTTGGCGAGACTAAAACCCATAGTCTCTACGTCAAATAGCCCTCCAGGGCTAATACTAGTCACTCATCCTTCAAACAAGGCGATCATCAATATTACATGACAGAAGTGGAGATAAACAAGCTGAAATAAATTCAATGTAGGTAAATTGATTTCATGACATGTTGTCTGGCAAATTAATGAACACAATAAGCGTACATCACGATAATATATGAATTACTGTACGTCTGTACATGCAAAGATGCACATTACGAAGCAATGCAAGATGAAAGTGAGATGCTGCGGATTATATCGACAAAGTGAAAGTCCAGCAGGATTGCAACACTAATGCTTCCTTGTCTCGGCAAAGGAAAAACAACACTTATTTACTTGTCTCGATTTAAACTGTTTATAAAGTTCATAGGTTTGCATGTTTAGCTCTATCTTGTAGTTTGTGTTTAGAAAGACCGTTAGATATTACTTAGTTCTATCTACTATGTAGGTTATGTTATGGTGTGGTATGTTCAATACTTATGTTTTCTGGTGTCGGAACAGGAAAATCAATGCTCAATTTCTTTAATATCATTACAAAGCAAACGAGCAAATAAAGGCTTCTGGTGACCGACGCCTATTCTCATCCCCGCACCCAGCGGCTATGTAAATGCATTGCCCTTCTTTTCCCTATACACCTCAATGGGCCACAGTAAGCTCACATATCACTTAATTTGTAAACAAATGTAGATTTTGCGTGAAAGAGAAACATACGTCTATACATTCTCACAAACCTACGCGTTTATAATATCAATACTAATTGAAAAAACCCGCCAAAATAAATATATATTCTTAGTAAGTAATTATGTTATCAAATGCAAAAAGTTGCATTTTTTAAATTGGTATGACGAGTTCAAAAATTTGCAAGTGACTACAAAGGAGACGGTCCATTTCTGGTGTAGTCTTGTACAGTATACTATAAATAAATAAAAATACACAGATTTCATTAAAAATAAAATAAATTAGTTTATCGTAATAAGTTATGTGTCAAAAAATTAAAAAATTATCAAGTTTTTCAAATATTAGCTATTCCACACAAAGATGGCGGCTATTACTTAAACGTCATTATTGAAAAATGGCGTCACTCATGGTACTTTCGTAACTATTTGTATTTATTTCAAGCTTTGTTATGGAGTTGTTAACTCGTGAATGTGTTTTTTGCATTTTTGTGGATATTTTGATGACTTAGACTTTTTATTTGGACATAGATTTATAGGCATAAACGCCAAAGAAAATATTCATACGCCATTGTTATATCATGTAGTGTTGCATATCTTGGAAATATTAAATTATGAAATTGAAAACAATTTAATGGATATGAACATATTAAAACTGTTTGCATATTTATTTTCCTTTATATCATTGTGTGTACACAAGTACACCAACGTCCCATACAATTTTGGACAGTCTCCTTTGTTTGTAACATACAAAAAAAAATGTAGTCACTAGTGTACGGTCCACCTAGAAACTTAAAATCAAACGGGGGTTAATAAAACATATTCCCCGATAAATTAAATATACTGCGGACGAAGTCTCTGGCAAAAGCTATTTGTTAAGATAGATTTTTCCGGATCTTTCACCAACTAAAGCTGCTATTTCTTTTATTAATGTAAAAATTTGTTTCACACCCCAAAACGTGGCAATTTAATGTTACGGGTATTAGACAGTATGAGCTTAATAACAGCCTCCTTTTCAAAATTGCAAAATGCTACTCACGAGCAATCATTGTTCTTAAGAGATTGTTATCTAAATCATATTGTAATGGATAAAATAGTGCAAGTCACACTGCACCAGTTACAATTTCACTATAATTAAAACCTTAATTGAAACATGAAATAATAAAAATGCTCAATGACCTGTAATAATGCCGTAACCACAGTGACTTGTATATTTGAAATCAGGCCATCTTTACTATTTGAAGTATTTCAACACACGCCATTTTGAAGACAATTAGTGTCATCGTAACTTAACGAGTTGGTGCCATTTTTTATGTGTATGTTACTAATATGTTATGATTTCATTAGATAATAAGTGGATTAGTTGTAGATATGTTACTTGACGTCAATTTCATGGTTAAGATCCTACTTAATTCCTTGGAATGTTGCTGTGTTAGAAAAATCATTGCTAATACAAAAGAGCCAAATGGGTTGGGTTTTTGATGTTCAGAAGCTTGTAAGCAAATGTCTTGAACGTCCCGGATCCCGTTTGAATATCTTGTCGGCTATGTCGATGTTTGTTGTTTTGAGTTGTTTGTTGTAGAAAGACACAACAAACCACTGCTATCAACACGAGACAATCTGACTGTCTACCATTCTCATGAATTAGACATCTGCCATTCAACATAGACATCGAAATATCGAGATTTGCGGAATAAAGATAAAAAACATATATAGCACGTTTTAAATATTTTTGGTACTGACAATAACCATTTAAAATTTTAAATAAGTAAACAATTTTTAATCTGTGAAAGTTATTTCACCCAAAAAACGCTTACGAACACAACAAATAACATTATAATATAAAATGGCCGACATTTAAACAAAAAAGCTTTTTGCAATAAAAAGTAATGATCGTATATTTAAAAAAAATGTTATCAGCCTCATACCCAAACAGAATCAGAATTGATTTTAATATAACTTACACATTCGTGAATTTAAATATAGAGATTATGGAATTAATAGGACTGTTATGTTATACTAGAAACAGATGTGTTTCTAATATTTTGCACTTCTCGGGTCTCTGTGTCTTAATGTTGCTCTATGTATCAAACGAAAGCTGTAATAAATATATATGTTATGAAACTATTATATAAGCATTCGATTATAATTAAGGAACATTTTATGAAACGTCAGCTCAGTCGAAAACACTAGAAACAATAAAAACATTCTAAATTTCATATAATAATTGGAAAATTTTTGCGATATTATTTTCTTTAACAAACAATCCCGCAATCAATTTCATCTAAAGCTTGTAAAAACTAGCGTACTGGATAAAAAAATTAAAGATGAATTTATATAACTAGATATTTCTCGATACAACCATTTATATTCATCATAACTATCGTGAGCAGGATTAGAAGTCGCGACCCCATGTCAAGTGGCATGCATTAACCACGCGTCCGTCAAATACTAACTAATGATTGATGTTTGTGTGCGAGTCGTTAAAATTATATGAGTGGAACATCAGTTATGTCTGCAATTATCTTAATGCTATTATCGTCTTCAATAGTCTGTAGTCATCCACTCAAAGTCCACGCTTCTCTTTAATCGTAATAACTAACGAAAAAAAGTAATCCTATTTCGACTCTTTATCGTTGTTTAGTTTGTATTTATATTACAAATACTTTTGAAACTATTGCCATAGAACAGAGATGGCGAACCTTCATGCGTTAACGTGCCAGTCTAAAATAAATGTTAAATGAAGACGTAGCCACGTGCCATCAAATAATGTCAACTCTTTGATTATTGGAACACTAATAATACTTAGCACTATTAACTAAAAACTCTTAATTCTCTAATATAAGTGTGACAAGAACGGATCTAATAAAAGTCTATTCTGTACCTAACTTAAGAGTCAATTACCCAAAATATTGTGTCGCGTGCCATTGGTTCGGTATCCCTGCTATAAAAAAAAATATTAGTATTAACATAAGCCCCTATAGTATTAAGACGGCATATAAATTTGTTGCAATGTTCCTTTCGTTATTGTAAGCAAAGTAAGATAAATATGAGAATGAAATTCTGGCATGCTTTTTATCATCAGATATTCTAACGAACTGGGATAGGAAAACACTATTAGTAAAAATTTCCCCACAAAATTTTCATTCTACTAATTTTTTCATTTTTTTTTTCAAATTATTTCGAAACTATAATATGTATATATTGATAATTCGAAAATTTAGAAAACGATAGTAATGCTACTAATCTAGTGAATTAAGATAAATCGTTCTCTTTAATTGCACGCTTTATTTTATCTCATTAATTAGAGTTTGATAGAAGTGAAGCCATCTCAACTGTGAGCAAAGTAAGTAATGAATTCCTGTGTAAGAAGCACATATATATTTACCACGGCGAATTGAAAATGGTTCTTCAATTATAATTAAATTAGGTAGTGGAACTAATATAGTAAAAATGCAAATGGTGACCTCTAACCCGGAAATAGCGATAAAAGAAACCAATAACGTAATAATAAATCAGCCTTATTACAACACCTTGCGAATAAACAAATATTTTCTCTCGGCCATATCTCATACAACTTGCATCTTTTTAAACCACATTTTGCATATATTAACATATTTTAACATACCTAGTTAGATCACCGTTACTAAACCTCTAAACGTGATAAAGAAACTATTTCTGCAGTAAAATCACAAACTATGATATGAATCATTATAAAACATTCTTCATGTAATGTGATACCTCATAAATAAAAAGTCTTTAAAAATCCATAAATAGTTTAACAGTTGAGAAAATAAAACAAATTATCACTAGTCATATTTTGTAATTTTTAGGTGGAAATATTTGGCGCACCGCACTCAGATTTTTTGTAGGATGAGTGTGAGTAATGCTGATCCGTCACGCTCTAAAGCGAAAGGCTCGTTCGGGTAAACTCGGGATAACGAGCGAGAAAGATACAATCAGCTGCTCTTCAACCGTTGTTTATACTATATTTTATTCATATGTAGGAATAGATATTATTAATTATTATCAATTATTCAATAGTTTTCACTTGTAACGTGCAGTCATAAGCAAATACTTTTTATATTGGCCAACCGGCTCACCTAATGGCGTGTGGTCAGGATCACCCACCAGCTAATCCGGTATCAGCTCTTATTGTGCTCTTCCCAACATGTATAGCAGACGGTTCGTCTCGTAGTATGGACTCTCCATGCAAAGATTACTAGATGGATTTTGATGAAACTTCATGAAACTATACAATTATATAGCTCTAGCTCCCACGGACATCGCGAATGCAACTAAGGCGCTGCTAGTTCTTGACACCTAAAATAGATATTGTTTAATTTCTCCTACGATTATGAAATTATTAAATATCTTGAAAATTGTTTCCAGCGCGTTATGCTTGCTATGTATGTAATTCTTGATTTATGTTGGTATTCTTTTATATTGGTGCGAATCACGAAAACTGTTTGCGTTCATAATTTTATCGGCCACGCGATCTTTCTGATATAAACAATCAAAGATAAGTCTAATTAAATAATTGTAGATATAAATCATTGGGTGTTGACCATGATGAGATAGAACCGGGATGAAACATGAAATATTTATAACAGGATAAAGGTAAAAGTTTGGATATCTGTTTCTCTTTCAAGGCAAAACAGCTTTTAATTGGCTTTAAGTTAAAGTGGCTTACGTCTTACATTAAGTGCATTTTATTAAAAAAAGTCCATCGGTTATCAAATGTAAAAGTCTTAAGTTTATACAAACTGCGAATTATAAAATAATAATTAATTTCGATAATAAAACATATTGACAGGTGGCAAATGTGAAATTAAATAGCGTAACGCCATTTACATATTAGTTTTAGTTGCGATAAATAAAATTCGATTCGATTCGTTTTTAATTTATATTATATTTTTTTTACTATGTTAGTTTATAATTAGTTAAATACGGGCTACTAAATTAATCTCACACATAAAAGTAAGAAGACATGGAATAATGTTTGGGAATATTCTGCTCAAGACAAAGGAAATAATTATTATAACATTCAGCCACTGGTATTTAAGGCTCCTTGGTTCAATAAAGTTAAAAAATGTAAATTAATTACAAAACTCATTGCCATAAATGAAAAAAAAGTGCACAATAAAAATTTGATGTCCGCTAAGGAACACCCGTCAGAAAAATGTGTGTTAATGTTAATGAGATATGATAATAATATTATTAAACAAAAATCGATAACGCAAGATGACAGCATCGCCATGCCATTTGCTGTCACGGCATTCGAGTTGCGCCAAGACGCATCAATGAGTGTTTCACATCAAAATAAAACAATAGAATTGGATCTTCTTTAGTTTAATTTTTGTATGACATCCATTAAATGATAAGATGATTCTCACAAATTCCCACGTAGCCATTGTTCAAAAAGTGACAGTTATATAATTTTCGACCTAAAAGCCACTTCCTATTGTTTCAATATAAGTATAATCTTTTGTTACAACATGTAATTCAGTTAATTGTTTTTTCGCCGTGTAATCATATTTAAATTATAGAAAATTGTTTTAGGGTTGGTAAAAAAACCGCTCAAGTGTAGGGACATTAGGAACAAAAAAACATTGGCCTCAAAACATGAACTTGTGACGAAACTTTTTACGCAAACATCATCTGTTGTTGTTCGTCGTTGCATAGTTGTATGATGTATCGAAATCGATAAGATTTTCTTTGAAAATACCAAGAAGGTTATATATGTTTTTTATATATAAGATAAAGCATAATGTTTTAATTTAAAGTGCATACGTAAAATGACTTAATTTTTAATTTACTACATATAAGTGACGCCTAAAAGTGCCAGTTTTAAAGTTGTTTAATATATTTAAAATCAAAATACTCGTATAATGTAAATAAAATCCATTTTGGATGAAGAAAATTTACTGTTACATGAAAATAAGTAATAACTAATCATAATTCTCCTCCAAGAAGACTGGAACTGGAAGACGATCCCTCGAGGGATTGTCTTCCAGTAGTCTAGTAGTGATTGTATCGCGGTTTTTTTCTTCTTTATTATGCCAACGTTTAAGATAATTTACAAAAAAACATTACCTCGGGAGGACTAAGGCACAGAGTACTACCTTATTGGACTCAGGTGTCAGACGTCCTACTGTTACAAAGTTATTGGAATACCCTATGACACATCAGTATTTAGGAATTCACGAAGAAAATATATTAGGAATTTAAATTAAAAGATATAATGAAATAAATATTTGAATAAAGTATATAATTTAATCTTATGAAAATGAAAGTCTATAAAATTATTTCTCAATGTGTAGGTAAAAGTCTTAAGGTGTTTTTCCACCTGTTAATTAATGTCTGAGGCTACATTTCTCATTAGTCATTAGATGTTAGCGAACATTTGCATCTTTTCAATTTTACAAAATGATAGACGACATTAAGTACTATGATTTTACAATTTTGCTTGATGTCATAATATCTATATTTCTGTTCAATGCTTTACACAATCTCAGACTTTCATCTTTCTATATCACGATTTCTATAAGTTTTTGATTACGATTAGTCGTACGATACATCGGTATCATTAAAATACAAATAGATTTATAGTTATTTTAATGCTTCTGCGATTCACACATTGCAATAAGTTTTATTAATTATAATTATACGAAATACATCACGGTTCATCAAGATTTTCATCTGAAGTCACGTGTCGGCTGCTGAATAGTAACCGCAGTTAAAATTTTATGATACTGTATGTGTAAGATAGTTTAACTACACTTAAAGTGTCCACAGTTGGTAGCGAAAATTTATCGTTAACACAAAAGTACCTACTGCTAATAATAATCTATTATAACCTTACTGACATTTTATAGTATAAAACTTTCACGCGAAAACTACTAATAATTACAAAAATTTGTACACAATATATTCTTGGAGGTACTAGAAGTAACATAGGATACATTTTCATCAGGCGAGGGATTTTTTTTGCTAACTCTGGGAAAGCCGCGGGTAACAAGTAGTATGATATAAACTTTTTTTCCAAATACTAGGCAAATAAAATATAGTCTTTACTGACTTTTTTATGTTCATATTATACCGTATAGCCGTTTTATTTTCCATTGCTGATGTGCAGTCTATGTTTTTGAATCTTTTCATCAAAATTCATTCAGTTAGTTTTTCCGTCAAAGAATAATAAACACACATAAATACATTCTTACAAACTTTTTCGTTTATAATATTAGTTCACTATGATCTTAATATCTTACTAATATAATAAACGTGAAAGTTTGTAAGTATATGTTTGTTACTCTTTCACGTAAAACCTGCTAAATGGATTTTAATGAAACTTTACAATAATATAGCTCATACATCAGAATAGCACATAGGCTATAATTTATCCCCGTAGTCCCACGGGAATGGAAAAAACGCGGGCGGTGTATAGTTAAAAGAGTTGGAAACGAATGTCTAGGAATCGCCCGTTTCGGCGTTCTTTCAGGGAGGTCTATATTCAGCAGTAGCCGGATAATGGCTGATGATGATGATAAAAAATTACTACTAGTTCGAATCATTTTAAGATAGATGTGGTAATTCGTACCACCTGACGTCATAGGGATGAGTATTATACCTATTTTCTACAGATTTGGTCTGGAAACTGAATGTCACACTCGTAGCCTTTTTCTGAATTTCTCGGTTTAATATTGCTTAGGTACTTATCGGTAAAGGAAAATGTTGTCGGATCTGCATATTTGATGAGATTTAAAGTCTAAGAGGATGTATGAATTTCCGCATTTCTCTTCTCATCCTATTTATAGCACCCGCGCAGAAACAAGCATTAAGTATCGCTTAAGCTCGCTACGTTAAATCTTAAAAAAGGAGTAGCCTCGTATACTTAAGATAGTAGAATAGGGAGAGAATATTCTAGAATATTTGCATTAGTTGTTCACTATATAAAAATGATTTGCATATAGAAAGTGAACAAAAAACATGGAAACACAGTAACAGACAGTACTCAGACTAATTAACAGTATTGTATAATAATTGTTCACTAATTGTAATTATGTAACATATTATGTATTAAAAATATTTTTTAAGAATGTTAATAAGCATACAATTACGAATATTTAAATTATATATCTTATCTTTTATCACGTTGATGATTTGTTAAGATTTCGCAATACTTATTGCAAAGTTATTATAAGGTTCTATAGTACACATAGAGCACATAGTTTTTAGGCCCTCCAATGGGATGGGATGATGATAATCACATACAGAAGAATCTGGTATTGATGAGAGTAGGCCAATTTTAACCGTGACTCTAGTAATTGAAGGAAGACTGAGGACTGAAGATGATCATGGCATTTTTTGCTTCATGTACCCGTGGGCATGGACATCTGGCGCCTAAAGTTGCCAGTCATGATAGACTGCGTAGATTTGGCAGTGTTTGGCTAGTCAAATCCATTACGATCGACGAGCAAATGACTCGTCGACCGTATTAGATTTGACTAGCCAAACACTTACTCTCCAGAGTAGCGCGCGTGATATATCGCGCCCCCTTCGGGGCATGGAAGGGGGCGCCCCCCTTTCGAATTTTACTAGGTGAGCCATCTGCTCACCTACCTACCGATTGAGTTTAAAGGCCATCAGGCCTAAAAGCCTTTCAAAAAAAAAGAAAAAAAAAGAATTTGGGCAATAATTTTAGAAGTTATATAAATAAATAGTGGATAGTGGCTAAACTTCGTATCCTCGCTAATAATGGCTTTACAATTAAATCACTAAACCAGTAAAGTCAGTTCGCAAAAATAATGTTCGCCTCCATTTTTAGAAAAGTGAAACTATCTGTGTAAATTCCTCAACGTTTTATAGATAATGTAATAAATGGGTAAATTAAAAATAAGCTAATTGAAAAATAATGAGTTGAGTTTGAATTGTATCTTCATACTCAAGTAAGTTAAGGCTGCTTACAATGGTAAGGAGATGGAATGGAGAGACTTTCTTTAAAAAAATGTTTTGATTCAAAACATAAAAATCTCACGCCTACCACGCTTAACACCGCCTATATGTTTAAACTATAGTTTTGACACCGACGAATGGAAATATTTATATATTTACTTATTTCTTCAACTTATATTATAAACGCGAAAGCTTATGATAATGCATGAAAGTTAGGTGTATGAATGTGTGTTTGTTACTCTTTCACACACGCAAAAACTACTGAATGGATTTTGATGAAACTTTACAATAACTTAGCTTAGAACTACTATTAGTATTAGTAAAGCTTATATTTTATATCAGCCAATTGCGATTATATTACATTTCATGTCAAAATATTAGTTACACCGTAAAAGTGACATGAAGCTCTACAATAGCTTAAAGGTTTATTACGTGATAAAAGCTTCTAGGCTTCACCCTCCTCCTAGGCTCCTAGGCTCCTTAGGCTAGGCTAGGGCTAAGCATACGACTGGCGGATGCATTGAGGATAATATTAATGAAAAATAATATGATAAGAATGAATGAATGAATAATTGAATATTTGATTACTGGCGTCATTAAAGCCATTATAATTATTTTAAGCAAACAAATATTATAATGACATTAATAATATTCAAATAACTTATCACAAAACATGAATTTTTGAGCTGAATTGATTAATAACGAATTAATTTCGCTTTTTTTTTTATATAGTTTATACATATTCAAATTTTGTTATTTAATTTTAAATTTATTCACGAGTAAATTTGATCCAACAAAAAACCGGCTAAGTGTATAATAAGTTGTACAAAATGCATAACAAAACAATAATAATGATGATAATAATAATAGTTATCATTATATATTTATAGCTTAGTTTTATCCTATAATAATGATCAAACCTTATATTAAAAAATATATATTTACCAGATAATAACACCGCATAATTCCGTTCTCGTGCTAGAATAGAAAGAGTGGATTAGTCACAACACTAGCACTTCACTTCACTAGTACAAGTATAACCCTACCTGTTCCGATGCGAGTACGTAGCAATGGGTCTGTGGTTCACTATGTTACGTTCTTTTATACGTCGGAAGAGCGAGATGCGCCTGACCACCTGGTCATCACTCACACGACCAACACGGGTGGGCACTTTCACTGGATATCCTCATTCCTCATCCTGTTCATATTGGTAATAAATATTATTTATATGTCATTTTTTATTATATTCTGCCTAACTGTTACTTCAAAAAATTTCATTTTTTTAATATATCCTATGTTACTTCTAGTACCTTCGAGTATGTGTACAAAATGTATATATAATCGGTTGAGTAGTTTTGTGTGAAAGTGAAACAAACATCCCTACATTTTTATTATTAGTAAGGATTATTTGACGGTGTTTAGTGAACATTATATCATTAAAAGAACGGTTAACATAATTTGTGTTAATCAATAAAATTCCTAATTTCGAAAATTATTAATTTGTTTATAAATTTGGTCGAAGTGTGGAAAATAATAATAAAAGTGTAGCTGAGTAACGTAACGTCCTGACTCACCCCCACCTTTTCACCCTAACCTTGTCCTGACGATAACGATGCGCATACATTTTGACGATCCATTTTTATTTAGTAGTGATAAAGTATAGATAATAATATAATAATTATATATTTATGTAGATACAGTTGATAATCCATAGTATCTTTGTCTTAATTTGATTATTACACATATTGTTTTTCTGAAGTGTCAGCTTTATGGTGGTATTTTTTAATTTGCTGTAATGTAAGTAGGTAGTTAGAAAATACGGTTTAAATTTGGAATAGCGTTGGGCGCGCGATGCTATTTAATCATGATCGCGCGGCGAACGGTCAAGGCCTTCTGGGCTCGCGCGCTCGGACGTTTGAGTGGTTAATGTGCAGGAAAATATATTTTTCATATTACAATAAATGATATGAACGTTTTGTTTAAAACATATGTGGTGTTTGTATGAAATATTTATTTGGAATTTAAGTTGAGGTAATGAAAATCGAGTTCTAAAATAAGTTACGCCGCTTTGGCGATAATATAAAATTTGAAAAGAGAAGTTCGAAATACAATAACTGTTTTTTTACATTATTATACATTAACCATCATTTGAGTTATTAACGACAACAAATAATTTTAAATTTTTTAAAATAAGTAATACTTACTTAGTTAAAAAACATACAACATTATGTCATCATCATCATCATCATCAACCTTTGTTTGGTCTTCCACAATGAACGCCAAGTCGACCGATCCCTTGCCTAAACAACATAATAACTGTGTCTAAATGATGGTAAAATTATAACGCCCTCTTATTTGCAGAGCGGGCTGTAAACTCAGGTGCTTTCGGTTCATTTGCATACGAAGAGGTCTGTACAGTGTGTGCCAACATTGTATCAGTGCAATATATCTGCCAAGTAATTAGTGTGGCAATAGTGACGGTGGATCTCACACCTCATTGATGTACTTGTCGTAACATTTGGAGTACAATTGAAATTGGAACAGACCCAGGCGCGTAGACCATGTAGGTATTGGAGTGAAACTACCAGATGAGAATATTATATTCGATTATTTTTGGGTCTTAAAATTCAATAAGCTATTTAGACGTATTTTTAAATGCATCTTTTTACTCTTAGACAAGCCAATTTATTTCAAGAGAGGAAGAGATATAAGCCAAAGTTTTAAGCGCTGTCCCGTTACTTACAAGCACTAACATTTTTTTTACATACAAACAAAATATAGATTTTCTCGAGAACGAGATCGTTACAATAGTAGTTTTCGTTTTATTATTATTAATTAATAATAAGAACTAAAATATATAAATAATTACTTATCATCATCTTTGCAAAGTAAAGTATCAACCCATATATGTTCAGCTGCTAGCCACGGCTCTTCTACTCGAAATCAGTGAACTATGGCGAATTATCGGTGAACTATGGTCCTTTCGTATTAGGCTATTATAGTTCAACGATGCGCTGGCGCAAGCGCACCATCGTCGCTCATTCGGATTAATAATGCTTACATTTATTTTTGAAGTATGTTTCAAATCATCTTAATAGTTTTTGAGTTTATTCGTTGGATACTATTATTTGCTATTCTGTATAATAATGTTATGTGTAGATGTTGATACAAGCACGTTTCCAGTAGCGGACGGTTATGGACTAATGTTAATTACACAGATGATACACAACCATTAACCCAATAATTATGTTTACTATCAAAGGTAAGTTAGCAAATTTTTCCGTTGGTTTGGTCGACTTTTTATGTAAATGTGAACATTCGTATGTAAATTGATTAAGTTAGGTCAGTAATAGGTCAACTTTAACTTAAGTTACGTATTACTAAGTTACTTGTTTATCGCTTTCTATTGACAGATTTGTCGACTTGCTTGTGACTTGAAATGTTTAATAGCAATGCCCTTCTAGCGCCGAAGACAAGCTAATGATGATATTGATAAATCTATTGACGAAACAGCCGAAAATAATTCCCACGTTCCGCCCATGTGATATAGTTATGATGAGATTTCAGCACGCTTTATTTAGGTAGCTTTATTTTGCACGCTTTTTCAGCACGCTTAATGTAGGTAGCTTTATTTGGTGCCGAAAGCTATGCTTTTATTTATGCTACAAAATAAAGCTACCGAAAAAGCAAAAATAAAAGACTAAATACAATAATTCCGTAGCAGTAGCATTCGTTCCGGAATAAGTAGCAAAAAAATAAAAATATAAATCCACACTAATTTTTAATAAAAATCTATCGGGGATTTTTTTACTAATCGTCTTTCCTTATCCGAGTTCATTAGAATATATAATGAAAAGTGACACTAACTATTACTTTGCTAACAATATCGTAAGGTACAGTGCCAATAATGGAAAGCCTCGTCTCAAAAACAGCATATTCTTCTCGAGACTTAAATAAGGATATTTTACCCACCGGTTGTCCCGCGTATGCACTTTTCTTATTCTATTTTACTTTTCTCTTCTTTATTTTAGAAGGAAGAGCATCTTGCCCTTCTTTAAATTATGTTGTTAATCCTAAGACGTAGCTTGGTAACGTGGATATAGATACTAAAAAAGATACCTTCAAGATTTTAGGTGACTAACTATGTCAAGTGGGGAAAGGTTGATAACACTGATAATGCTAATATTGATAATAATGATAGCGTATGCCGCCTGTATATGTTACTCTAATAAGCGATCTATTAACTCCAATCTTATCTATCCTAATTTTTATAAATCTAATATATTATCTAATATATATTATTTGCAAACAATTTAAAATAAGTGCCAAAGAGATGCAAATTTTGTCTACATAAAATATATGTTTGAACGCATAGAATGCATGACAAATGCGTTTATGCAACAACGCCAGTCGTCTGAAGAGTTGTATAATGATCGATTTGATGTGATCATCATCAACGCAATACATTACTTCAACGCAACGCATCATTAGAATAAGCGTGCTGTGGCCGGTCCGTGTTCGAGTTAATTAATTATTAAGTTAATTAAAGAATGATTCATTAAAGCATGATCAGCAGTGGATGGATATCAAATCAAATCAAATAATATTTATTTCGTAGGCAAATTACATAGCACTTGAAACATGTCAATTTTTGTATAAGCTAATGCTAGATTCGCAAAGTAGCTGTTTTCCTCAGAGAAGAATCTAGCAAGAAACTCTGTAGGATTGCTCTTTTTAAAATATAGTTTTACAATTTTTGTAAATACATCTAAATAACAACATACTAATATACATATAAATAATAACAACATGCTAGTTACATAAATTAATTCACATTTGCCTAAAATAAATAAGTAAATAAATCTGGACCTCGCAATATCAAAACAAACAAGAGGATGTTAATAAAAAGAAAACAAAAAAGACGTGTGGCACTCGGGGACTGCCGCGGTAATGCTATTGCATAGCATTTTGTATCAACTTATGCAATTATAATTATTTATTTATTTTAATTATTAATGCAGTATTTCTTTTTCTTTGATATTAATTCAAGTTACACTTTTTGAGCGTGGTGACCGATAAGAAAACATTTTTTTTTCCTTTATTAAATAAATAAAAAAATATAAATATTTTAAACAATATTAACTAATATTGTTTAAAATATTTTTATTATTTTACAATACATGTGTTATATTTTATTGTTATTCGTGCGAGCTTCGTAGTGTCGTACAATACGTCTAGTTGCAAGCACACAAACACCGTGTCGAAGACTGCCGAAAAGAAACGACGTTAGACGATGCATGGCCTTCAAGCCACACCTCCGTGCCCGTCGGAGTGGGGAGCGTTAGGTTTTATTTTCGTTACGGAATTTCTGTACTCGGTCCCCGCGCTCAAGGCCCGCGATAGAAGCTATGCAATAGCTTAAAACCAAGCGAGGTAGAAACCGCATAACACGGCCAGCCACCACAGCGGCACCTTCACATAGGCCAGGACGCGTGTGCAAGCGTCAACCTCTTCCACATATTAGAGGGAAGTGGAGGACCCATCACACAACGCCACCACTGCAATGGCATAAGCGAGCATGACATATCATACGTTTCACCTTTATACAAGTTTAATTTATCATACTGCAGGCTCAAAATTTATATACATGACTGATGGTGATAATAATACTGTTGCTGTTGTTGATGATGATGATGATGATGATGATGATGATGATGATGATGATGATGAAGATAATGATGATGATGTTTTATTTGACAACGTTAAGAAATATTAAGAAATCCGCTACATAATTCAGTAAAGGCAAGAGTGAGAGATTCCTTATGAATTCACCTCCTCAGGAGTCTAAGTGAATGTCATGAAGGATACGAATTATAAACACTTTTTGGTAACTAGGATATTGATGATGACTCAAATTCACAGCTCAAATTGGCATACCAGTAGCTATAATTCTAATATTATGAAATTATAACTTATAAAGTTTGTAAGTTTGAGAAGTAGAGGGTGGTCTCTGGATCTAATGAAATGATTTTGAAAATTATTTTAGTAATAGAAAGCAGTCACGGGGCGCTGCTAGTATGGTATAGGGAATGTTGATTTATCAAGTACTAGCTGTTACCCGCGGCTTCGCCCGCGTGATTTTAGATTTACGGATTTATCATGTCTGATGATAATCATTTTCTATTTTAATAATGACTAAGTTTTTGTATTAAAATGGATATATATGTTATCTTGAACATAAAGACATTATACCCATTCGCTTTCTGTATTTCTGTATGCATATAATGTACTATTTAGGATACTATTATTACACTGCCCGTTCAAATCACGGCCACACGATTTATTTTCTTGCGTATAATTTTGGGTTAAGGTTCAAGAGTGGAGGCCGCGTTCAGGTAGACGAAGTGTTGGTCGGCCATTAACCAGATGGGAAAACGATCTCCGTGCAGTGGCAGGTCCGCGTTGGATGCGAGTAGCAAGGGATCGGTCGTCTTGGCGTTCATTGAAGGAGGCCTATGTTCAGCAGTGGACGGATAGAGGCTGATGATGATGATGATGATGTATAATTTTGATTTTGCCATATCTCCTAAGGTATTTATTTAATTTACATGATGTAAAGAACAAAAATAATCTTCATAAAGTGCTCAAGCCAATTAATTAATTTAAAATGATAAGGATTTATACCTTATCTGTGTAAATAGCCCTATAATTGCCCATTTTTTTAAAGTATTAAATGAATATAGTATGATATCCCTAAGAGATAGACATATGCCATCGCGGACTTTTTTGTAGACCTATTTAAGATACACAATTCCACCATATATTATTTTGTTATATTATCTTAAAGGGTTTAGGCAGCGTTTTCGTTGAAAACTCCCAGGCGGCCTATTTTTTTCCGACACGTCCAACAATTGTTGTTATATCTTAGCCGATGTAGATGAAAACTTAATTAATTATATACGTAAACCTTCCTCTTGAATTGTCCTATCTATTAAAAAAACCGCATCAAAATCCGTTGCGTAGTTTTAAAGATTTAAGCGTACAAAGGTATATAGGGACAGAAAAAGCGACTTTGTTTTATAATATGTAGGGATCTTAAAAATCTTAAATATTTTAGGTTATGTTTCATTGGTATTAATGTTATTGAATTATTTCACCATTGTATGTTTTGTATCTATTATGGGAAATTCCCCGGAGCTACATTCCCATAGGACTGAGTAACAAAGTGTCAGAAATCAATAGATTATGTATTTTACGAAGGACATAGTCGTATGGCTTCTGGTCTTAGCTGGTTCCAACAGGAAAAAATTTAAAAAAACGGAGGGAAAAATATGTCATCCAATAATGAAATCCGTAAAAAGTAGTCAATTGAGTTACATATAATAATTGGTTTTGTTTGGTGGCTTTTATCAAACCTTAGAATATATTGGTAAAATGTAAAGAAATAAAATTATTGTTTTTCTTCAAATAATTATTAGATAATACATCTTAAAAATCTCAAATATTTTAGGTTATGTTTCATTGGTATTAATGTTATTGAATTATTTCACCATTGTATGTTTTGTATCTATTATGGGAAATTCCCCGGAGCTACATTCCCATAGGACTGAGTAACAAAGTGTCAGAAATCAATAGATTCTGTATTTTACGACAGACATAGTCGTATGGCTTCTGGTCTTAGCTGGTTCTTACAGGAACAAATTAAAAAAAACGGAGGGGAAAATATGTCATCCAATAATGAAATCCGTAAAAAGTAGTCAATTGAGTTACATATAATAATCGGTTTTGTTTGGTGGCTTTTATCAAACCCTAGAATATATTGGTAAAATGTAAAGAAATAAAATAATTGTTTTTCTTCACATGACATTTCTAGACGCTTCAAAAATATTAAATAATATTTCGCCATTGTCCTTTCCATACAAACTTTCATCCCCTATTTAAACCCCCCTAAGCTTTTTTTTCGCAACAAAAAGTAGTCTATGTCCTTTCCCAAGCTCTAATCTATCTCTGTTCCAAGTTTCATCAAAATCGGTTCAGTGGTTTAGTCGTGAAAGCGTAACAGACAGACAGACAGACAGACAGACAGAGTTACTTTCGCATTTATAATATTAGTAAGGATTAAAATATATTATAATAACCAATTTTTAACAGTACATAATAATATTGTTTTTAATATTAATAATAAATAAAGTGCAAGCGTTAATATCTTGGAAACATTTTGCAAACACAATTTTTTCATCTCATGGCAAAATATTATTCCACGAAAAGTATTTATAATACATTTTTAAAGCAAAAAAAAATGTTTTGTAAATAAAAGTCAAAGTTGTACACAAAAGTATATTTAACGCCAAATTAACTTCACTTCACAACTTCGTTATCAGTGATAACGAAGTCCTATTAGAACAACCGGCGAATCGAACAAAATGAACCCAACATTTTATATATCTTATAATATATATAAATCTCGTGTCACAATGTTTGTCCTCAATGGACTCCTAAACCACTTAACCGATTTTAATGTTTTTTCTTTTAAAATGTGTGCTTTTCTCCAACTTAAAAGATAGGATAGTTTATTTCTCAAATTTGAGATTGCAATTTTATTTATTGCAAATTAATTGTTTTGACAGAACGAAGTCTGTAGAGTCCGCTAGTTTTTACAATATATTTCGATCACGTCACGTAAACGGTAGCGCAATTCGAGAATAGTTTTCGAAACAAAGATGGGAATTGCTCAGATCGAGGATTACTTGAATAATAGACGAAAGCGCATAAGATTTACTCGCATGACGTAATTTCATCTCGGTAATTTATTTCACGAACACGTCTCATACGCGGTTAGATAATGTTCTCATTAGCTTGTTGTTTTATTCTTAATCTTTTACTTATAGAGTAAACTATTGCGATGAATGCGACTTGTATGTTTTGCGGAAATGTAATTTTATTGTTTTATTATTTTTACTATATGTAAACCAAGAAATGCAATTCAACAGGAATTTAAGAGCTAAGTTGTTAATACATTTGATGTTGTAACTGTCATCATCATCATCATCAGCCTTTATCCGTCCACTGCTGAACATAGGCCCCCTTCAATGAACGCCAACTTGTTGTTGTAACTGTACTTGTTTCTTTATTGTTAATAATTTTACCTTTTACCGGTAAAAGTTAGCTGAAAGAGGCCTATGTCCAGACAAAGGACTCTTTCGACGAACGAAAAGACGGCCGATGCCCGGTCAGAATCACTACACGGAGGTCGTCGTCTCGTCTAGTTAAAGGTTAACTTATCCTCATTAATTAAATATTAAAAGAACAATTATGCATCGCATTACGGAGGACATCCTCAGAGATCTCAACAAAATAAACTCACAAGACACGTGCGTTTTTCGACGTAGACAGGGCCTTCGATAGGATATGGCACAAAGGCCTCATAATATATAAATTATATGAGATAGAGATACCGGACAGACTCGTCATTAACATCTAAGAATGTAAACTACGGTAACGGTAAGAGGTAGTGCCAAGCAGCTTTGCAGCCAAATTGGGCCGGCACAATCGGGGAGGAACCTCTCGCTCACATAAAATCGGCGTAAAGTGACAGCTAAGCTGTCGCGTTTCTTGCGGTTTGTGAGTTTCCGGTGGCCCATTGGGGGGGATAAGGAAAAGAAGGGCAAATGTATCTGCATAACCTCTGGTTATGTGGATGTTAATGGGCGTCGATAATCGCAAGGCTTCGACTGTTCATTTGCCCTCCTGTGCTATAAAAAAATAAATTAAAAAAAAACTATCTTTGAAAACATTTTAACGCGATAAAGGTATGGAAATATTAATACAAATAAGTATAAAACTTCCCACATAATATTTTGACCGACGAACAAACAACAAACTAACAATAATAATATGTTGGGACTCACGCAAGGTCATCTGATCTCAAAACTAGGCAGAGCCTGTATTATGGCAACCAGACAACTGATACACATATATTTCTAAATACATACATGTTATAGATAAACAACCAGACATTACCATGCTCATCACACAAACATTTGCTCTGATCGGAAATCGAACCCACAACCTTCTGGTTTACCCATCAGGGTCACTAACCACTAGACCGACAGGCCAGTTAAACTTTCACGTTTGTGATATTAATATAATTATGATAATCTTTTATTAGCAAAGTAGCCTACGATAGTTAAATCTCCTATAACCGACAGGTAATTAAGATATAAATTAACTTATTAATTTAAAATTATTTATTCTTACTATTACATACTATTTCGGGTGTGTTTTATTATTAATAGTTAGTAGTGAGTGTCGACTGGTCGACTTCTTTTTTAGGGTTCCGTTCCTCAAAATATATGTCTGTCCAAACTTCATACAAAGCCTTTAAGGTATTCTCCATTGACGTTTCATCAAGCCATTTTGTGTAACTCCAAGAACCTAATAAGCAATGTAAGTAGTAGAAGTGTCAAAATCTGAACCAACCGCGATAAAATCCGTAAAGTTGTTTCATTATGAGTGAAGTTCGCGTCAACATAAGAAAACAATAATGTAATGTAGAACAAAATATATTATATATAAAAATAGGTTGTTTTACATTAAATAATATACACGTTTTTCGTAACCCTCAGACTTCAGCGCAGCGGTCAGACTAGCTTAATGACCCTCCAGTAATTGTGCTCGCGCCGGAACAGGCTAAGAATTAGGCCCAGTTAGGCACAACGTCACGGGGACTACTTAGGGGTAGCCGGGCAGCCCTTACGATGAGAAGTCTTACCTTCTCCGGGGCCAGCCTGTTATCTCCAGATCCAAGACGATCAAAAAGCGACTAACGGCACTCGCAAATAGTTTATTTAGTAACTAGTAACATGGACACTTGCCAAATGCATTACCAAATGCACTGGGCATCCCGCTGGGTAGTGGTTCTCCCCAGGCGGGTATGTGGGACTCGCTGCGCCCGGAAGATCGTAAGTGGACGCACCTCTACCCACTAAAACCCGGCGAGTTTTAAAGTGGCGGCGAGCGACGGCTAGTCAGTCCCTCAGGGGACCGACGCTAGCTCCACAGAGAGGTTGTCCCGCACAACAGTTCCCGTCCTCACCCCTTGCGCCCTGTCCTTTTGTCCTATCTTCTTATAAGACACCCCAAAGAGCCCCCTCGGCTCAATTCGTTTCGCCCGCCGAAGTGCTGGCTCACCCTAGGCCACTGAGCCCCACCGCCACGACAAGGCCTGAACCGTGGTGGGGGCGAAATGCATTACATGCGTCATCTAATATCACGTGAGTCTCGATTGTGGCTTGTTCCTATTTTTAAAACATGAAAAGGAAGTTGCTCATATGCCAACATTTGGTCTCTTCAAACAAATCCGCTCAACATGGTTTACTTGATTGCGCACTTAGTGCAATCTTTTTACGCAAATTTGGAAGGTTATTCACGTAACGTAACGTAATTGAAGATCAGCTTTATCACATTCATCATTAGACGGCGAAAAATTATGTATATTACGTTTACGGACGTACGAATTCACACACCATTAGAAATATCGTCAAGGAAGAGATATGATTATCTAAACTCATAAATAAAATTGTTGTATCTTTGACATCGAAATTAATATATTATTAAGAAAGTTACTATTAATACGATAAAATAAAATACCGTTCCAAGAATGATCGTCTGTCCGAATGTATGTTTGGCATGGTCGAATGAATTTACGGAAAATTAATTTTTTTTATTTAAACGAATAATTTAAATAATATAATGATTATCATAATTATTATCATCATTATTAGCCTTTATCCGTCCAATGTTGAGCGTAGGTCCCCCTCAATAAGGGGCGACCAATCCCTTGCCACTCGCATTCGACACGTACCGGCTACAGCATGGAGATTGTCTTCTCTCCTGATTTATGTAGCAAGGTATAGAAGATATACGTAAATAGGAACGCGAGCAAAGCTGCTGCTAGCACTAGTGACTAACAAACAAACGAAACAACTAACTACCAACGCTAAGACTCAGCCATAAACTGAAAAAGTTGATGTTATGGTTACATAATAGCATTAAAAAACATTTCCTCCTACAAGTTATCTTGCTCAATGTTATTAACATAAGTTCATTAAACACCGCTTAGTTATTGAGTAATTTGATTAAGTTATTGCAAAGTTAAGTATTTAAAGCCTAAAGTAACATGAAACTTCACACATTACGCTTAGATGTTGTAAGATTTTTAGGTTGGCAAGTAATAGTCAAATTTATTTGCTTGTATACATATTATAAAGATTGTTACTGATCAAAGTGGCATATTATGCTAAAATAATGCTATGAACAAAAAAAAATACTAGTACTTGTATTAGATAATAGATATCAAGTATTTATAACGGAAATAGACCCCTTAATTTTAAGGGCCTGTTTCACAATCTCCAGATAATATCCCAAAAGGCTATCGGCAACATATTTGACAGATAGAGTATGGAGTATCTGTCAAGTATCTGTCAAATATGTTGCCGATAGCCTATTGGGCACTTAACTGGAGTTTGTGAAACAGGCCCTAAGAGATAATACCATTATTATAAGAAGAGGGGGCAAGGGGCGAGGACGGGAACCTCGACTCATTGTATTGTGACGACCTTGGGAGGGGTTGTTCTGTGGTGCGGGGCAACCCCTCTGCGGAGGTGGCGTCGATCCCCTGAGAGACTGACTAGCCGTCGAAGTGCCCTGTTGCTTGTAGATCAGGGGCACCTCACCAAAGACGGTATTTGTGGCACTCGCCGGGTTTTAGTGAGTAGAGCTGCGTCTACTTACCAAGTTTTGGGCGCAACGAGTCCCACATACCCGCCTGGGAAGACCCACTCCCCCATAGGATGCGTAAGCGTATTTCCCGGCGTTAAAGAAAAAAAAAGGCAACAGAAAAAAAACTTATTTGCTATAAAACAAACTATTGTATATAAAATATTTGTTGATAAGTCAAGAGTGAAGGCCGCGTTTAGGTAGACGAAGGTCATTTAGGTGGTCGGCCATTATAGAGGTGAGATTGGAAGAACATCTACGTGCAGTGGCCGGCGAGTGGCAAGGCATCGGTCGTCTTGGTGTTCATTGAGGGAGGCCTATGTTCAGCAGTGGATGGATAAAGGCTGATGATGATGATGCTTTTATTTATACGTAAATACCTTAATCTCATCATCATCAGCGCGTGTCCAATTGTTATTCAGTGAGCCATCGATCGACTAATTGATATCCGGTTTCGAGGGTCCAACCATGCGTGGAGTGTTTTCGTTATGTGCTGCAGCATGCATTATATATCAACCGGACTATTATCAAAGACGTGTTTGCGCATGCGCACCGCAAATTATGCTTTTTTGTATACACATAGCTATAACATTAATTTGGAATAAAAATTCAAGACATAAATGGCAACGATGCTCCAGTGGGTATGGGCTCCGTCTCTTGAGCGATAGGGTTCCGGGTTCGATCCTGTCCCCCGTTGATGCCTTAAAATATTCTTTCTAAATTTCTAAGTGCACTCTTAGCCCTAAGCGTGAACCTAAAGACTCGCTCACTCATCGTTGAAGGAAAACATCGTGAGGAAACCTGCCTGATAAGATTGAAAGTCTTTGAAGGTTTGTTCACAAACCCGTATGGATCGGTCGTCTCGGCGTTCATTGAGGGAGGCCTTTGTTCAGCAGTGGACGGATAAAGGCTGATGATGATGATGATGAAATTGCCATTTAAATTAATTGTAAGACAGCGCTAGTGATAATAATTAATTTACTTAGCGTGTAATTAGCTTTTGGCCGAGCATAGCTTAGTTAATACAAAGATACGATCAACATCTCTAACATTCACTTTACTTTGATGATCTGCTGAATTCCTAGTCATCATCATTATTATAGTCGCTGATCAAGTTCATTATTTTATTGTGATCATAATCATCATCATCATCATCATATGATTTACGGGCGAAGCTGCGGGTAAAAGTAGCTACTACTAATACAACAATTCGGCAAAGCAGCATGGCATTACCTCTTTATTAGCTTATGAGAATGTATGTTTACGTATATGTGTACGTTTATTACTCTTAAACTCAAAAACTACTTAGCGAATTTTTATTAAGCCATACAATATTACAGCTTAAGCTACAAACGCGGCAAACCGAGGGCGATGCAAGTTTTATATGCATATTAAGATGAAGTTCTCTCAATGATTAATTTTCAAATGTCGAACGTAATCTAGAATGTTGTTATTGCAACAATAAACATACGCAACTGAAGATGTATACCATTAATAGTTAATAGTTAGGCTCTTCAAACGTGTTGTAATATAGCCTGATTAAAGATGTATTGTTTATAACGATCAAGAGTCTTGAAACTGCGAAAGATAGAAAGGCCATATTAACCAGTTTAAAACAAAGATTCGTAAAGCGATACGGTCTTTCCTTACGGCCGTAAGGGGGAAGAAGGTTTTTTCTTCGAAAGGTCTAGACTTTTAGGCCAGATGGCCTTTAAGCTCAATCGGTAAAGAGGGAAAGAAGGTCTGCGTTGCTTTATGCAAAGATTAATAATAGTGTTTTCTTAAATAAATCACTATTGTTGCTAACTATAGGTAATCACTATCAGTAGTAGTTTGATAGTGCTAGCTATATGAAGATCTGAAGACCTAACGTAACAGGGCCGAAACGGTTCCTCTTAATTTACTCCTCCGATAGTTCGCCGTAGCTCAACGTGTTACGGAGCGTGCTTTACTTGACGTTATTTTGGCAGATAGTATACGAAACGAAGAACGCCAGAGAAACAAAGTTACCGTTATCACGTGAAGAATTAGCACGTTGAAATGGCAATGAGCTGGTCACACATACAGGAAAGCGGATGGCCATTAAAGTTCAAGAGTGGAGGCCGCGCTTAGGTTTTAAATTATTGGTCGGCCATTAAGAAGGTGGGAAGAATGATCTCTGTGCAGTGGCAGCGTATGCGATGCGAGTGGCAAGGGATCGGTCGTCTTGGCGTTCATCGAGAGAGGCGTATGTTCAGCAATAGATGGATAATAAATAACTACTAGTAGTAGTAGTAGTTTACAGCAATCATGATCACGTAACGGCTGTCCCACAAAAACTTAATAAACGGTGATAAAATACATATTTCATTTTAATTATGAGTGAGTTTAGCGTACACATTAGAAAACAAACTAAAAACACGCTTGAAAAATCTTTCAAGCCATCTTAAAAATAAGTTCATAATTATATTATGTAAGTTCCACTAAAAAATGGTTTAATTGGTTAAACTTTTGTTTGAAACTACACTGTCTAGTACATGTAAATTAATTCATGGCGTATGTGATTATGACTTAACACTTACTTAATTAACTGTACATAACCAACCCGTCAAAGCAAACTTAGACATACTGTAAGATTTTAGACGCATTATAATTTTCATTTATTCGGTACTATTGATGCCACAAGTGCTCAAATTTATTTATTTTAACTTAAAATGCGAGGAAATTATTTCAAATTTAATATTTTATATACTAACAGTCTCAATTTTATCGTAATGATTCAACTATTTTATAAAATAAGTTTAAAAGCTTGTTTATTTATAAAACGAATACATCTCCCTATAAGAGCAACTATAAAATACTGGCGTATTATATGTATATAAAGAACTGTTAATAAATATTATATAAACACCCCATAATTCCAGTGCATACTTATTCCATAAACTTAGAGAGGATATAATCCAGGTCTAACCGAGAAATACCATCAAACACACTCGTAATTTTTCAGAGTTGCGTTAAAATAATAATATTAGATGTAAAATAGTAAGCCTAATGACAATACTAAGAATTTCTTGTCGCGGTGGATATACTTTGTGCATTAAAGAATAGATATTATGTTTGAGAAACCTCTTGCAAATCAATAATATTATTTTGCTAATAAATCATCAGATTAATGAAAAGCTATTAGGCAACTGTAGAGTAGCTAATTTTATATGTATAAAATAATCGGAGATAAATATTATTTACTTATTAATATAAAAGTAAATATTACCTTGAAATTAATTTTCCTATATTTACTTTACAATATATTTACAATTTATTTACTTATTTTTTATATATAGATAAATATAGGCTGAATTCTTACAAAATTATGATTTTAGCATAATATTGTGATACGTTTTAATCATGGACATTCAAAAGCAAATAAATAAATTTATGTGTCTATGCAAAACGTAAAAAACAAAATACACGTCGAAAACAAACATAAAAACGTCTGGGTTATTATCGCATGTAAAATTAATGTGTAAATAATATAAATAATAAATTACAATTGAATTATCGTGTTAGATCATCACGTTTTCTTTTGACTCTCCATTTTAGTTTTACGTTTTGCAAATAAATAGAGACAATGATTTCATGTTCATCTGATCATGATCATCAAAACTCATCTGAATAAATTGCTTCGGTTGATAGAACTACATTTTAACTCATATTAAATATATTCTTTTGTTTCACTGTATTTTATTTACGTACTAGTAATACTTAATAATAATAATATACTTAATACTTACTACTTATTTTACTTATATTCTCTATATGTATGTGTTGCGATATTGATCTCCCTAACAATTCTATTAATTCCCACATGTATATTATACGAGTTGTTGCCCGCAGCTTTGCCTGCGTTAACTAACATTTACAAAGTCATCTTAGCGGGATGATATATAACCTACGGCCTTATTTGATAAATGGGCTATCTAAAACTAAAAGAATCAATTAAATCCGACCAATAGTTTCTAAGATTAGCGGGATTAAACAAACAAACTCTTCAGCTTTATATATACGTATAAGATAAGTACATTGTACTAAATTCAACTAAAACTAGGTAGTCCTGAGATCACGGTAAGAACACATAAGTACTACCAGCACAATGAAGCTGTTACCAATCGACTGTCACTATAATTATTAGGAAATAAGCATAGGCCTTTAACCATGTGGGAAGACGATCTCTGTGCAGTGGCCGGTCCGAGTTGGATGCGAGTGGCAAGGGATCGGTCGTCTTGGCGTTCATTGCGGGAGGCCTATGTTCAGCAGTGGACGGGCAGAGCCTGATGATGATGATGATGAAGCATAGGTACTACGAAATAGGATCACACCGTTTTATTGCCAAATCCCCTAGAATGTATACAAGAGCCTATAACATGTACTTATCATAACTTTTATTTAGAAAAAGTCTTTTACCATATCCACAAGCATAATGCAAATAACTAATAATAAAATGACCTGCCAGGCTTAAGTAACCGGGTTGTAATATTTGTAATATTTAATTATAGTTTTATAACTTTCTCATGTTACCCAACCGATGAGCGATGAGCTGAATGAAACCTAAATCTCACAGAAACCACAAATATTTAACTGTCAATATTATATTATAACGTGGTATTAATTTATTAATCATTTATTTATTCAGAAAGCAAAATAAGTTTAATAATTATTTTGACCGTATGCACATTAATTTAGATTAGCTCATATATTATTATTTGGATAGAATTTGTAATGTCGCGGAAATACTCGTATATAATTAGAAATTGACAGAAATATTACGCTGTCTCACTCTATCGCTGTCTTGTGTTTTCGTGTTGGTTATGCCCATTTTTTTTCTAATATGAGTAAAATATTAATATCATCACACGTGGAATTGTGAGGATGTTGGCGTGTTAATAGCTTAGGTGCCTTTATGGTCCTATGGTCCTCTTTATTCAACAATGAAGAGCCAGACTGTACCATGCTTTTTCCTTGTCGGTCTCTGACAGACAGATAATCATACAACGTTAAGAAGCCGCCTTTATACAGTATCACCTCAGCGAGAGGCTGGCCCCGGCAAAGGCTAGGGGGGATTAATATAAGAAATTAAAATAATTAGGGGGGACTGCCCAACCACTACAATGCAGTCCCCACGACGTCGTCTCTAGCAGATCCCGGGTACTGTTATATCGCAAGTCGCATGGTTGCATATGTATAGTAAAACTGCTGAGTTTCTCATTGCATTATTCCTAATGCAATAGGAAACCTCTATTTTTCTCTTTGGTAATTCAAATTGTTTTTCAATCAGATTGAATTGGACTTCCGTCGGGTGCAGGTCTATTTTAAGTTATCTTTTTCATAATATATTTTAGTGTTGAAATAAAGAATAGTTTTTTTTTTAAAAAGCAAATCCTGAACCGCTCCGTAATAGTACCCAACATAAGCCCGACACGAGCACAGGGGTGTTTAGAAGCACATCAAGGCTAACAATCTGTCCTAGCTGGAGTAGTCTTGACATAGTGGTCGCCATGGCCGAAATCGGTCGGACAGATCATCATCATCATCATCATCATCATCATCAGTCTTGACATTTAATAATATGCATAAGTGCCTGGATGACAAAGACAATAATGAAATGGTGATGACATTAACCTAACCATATGATGGGTTCATTAGAAATTTTGTTACTCGTCTAAATAAGCCAGTGCAGACTTTATACTAATGTACACTTGGCGGGATTCGATCGGGCGATCGCTGTGTTAAGTATCTGTAACTTCTACTAATCCATTCGGTTTGTCGGTTTGTCCCTACGAAACACAGCAAAGCTTTTTCACGGGAGAAACAGGCAAAATGGCGTTACCCATCTACCGGTAAATTATTCTTATGTATTATTTTATCTTAATTATTAAACCTTAAAGTAACAACTTAATTCTAAAACCATATTAAAAAGAATCTAATCCACATTTACATAACAGCTTAATTTAATATAACGAGTGTTTTCACTTTTGGAGTTAGCAAATGTGATAAGTATTGTGGTCGTTGCATTATTTATAAGTCCATGCGGAAATCCGATGCACGTGCACTTGTTATGCAATATGATCTGCATATGCAGATAATATTATGCATGCCAATTTTAATGAGACTAGCTGAGTATTTACTATTTTTATGGTGTTTTTGTGATTGGTGGGGATTTTTGTTGATATTCATTATTATTATATCTGTCAACCTTAGTTGTACGAAAATGTTCGTGAACGCTGGACATACGTTTTTTTAATGAATTCAAACAATAAATCATTCTTGAGTTCCTTAAGCTGTTGGTTTTTTTGTCAATAAGAAGATTCTTTGTCCTATCCATCATCATTACCAAAATCGGACAGAAATATTAATTTTCGACGGATAATGATGTTTTTTTATGAAACATGATGACACTGCATCATGCAGCATTGCAGCCGAATCGGGATCATCACTTCTCGCTCAATAATATCATAGTAAAGTGACAGCTATGCTGCCGTCTTTGATACGTCGCGTTTGTGAGGTACCGGTGGCGGATAGGGGCTGGCTTATGGAGGGTAGAGGTATCTTTACCCTTCATTACAAAGAGGCGTTAATTTTATAATTGGAGGTAGTAACTCGTAACTGAAACTGACAGAGACAGATCTACTTACGGCCGCGTGAATATAAGCCCCATGCTGTAGAAAACAATATAAAATATTATTTTAATAAAAAAATCTAAAACTATAATCAATTTTGTCAACACGAAGTTTAACGTCACATAACTTGTAATGTGTTGTTTGCCTATAAGAGATTGATGCACAAATATAATATATATAAAACAAATTGTATGTGAGTTATCAGTTGATGGTAAACCAATAAATAAAAAAATTAAAACGATACGAAATCGATCCATAAGTACCCATTTGTGGGTTAATGTTTTATTTCGTCACTTGTGAATTGAAAATACGGTTTAGTTAATAAAGTGTGTTTCAAGTAGCCCAGGGCCCTTCAAACTCACCATCCGCCCCTGGATACTGACATCTTCTCTCTCTTGGTAAAATTGACTGCTGAGGTCTCGCCCTGTGTCTACATGAAGTCGACAAGTGAAGCTAACTACTTACGTGTTACGCTTATAAAAAAATGAAATAAATGGGATTAAATGGAAATAAAAGATGTAAAACTGTTATAGATATATTATCAAATAAAAAATGGTATTACAGTGTTAAGAATTAAATTTAGAAAAAATAGGTTGAGGCCGACTATTAAAAATATTAGAATAATTAATTATTAAATAAGCTAATTAAGTTAATTAGAGGTTGTAAGAGAGCGTGGGTTCGTTTATTCCTGATATCAAGTTGGGAGCTAATTTAAAAGAGAACTTAACATAGACTGCGTCCGGTCACGTGCCACGTGGTCCGTGCTTCGTCCAGCGCGCCGTCCCGTCGCTCAGCGTGGCGGTGAGCAGGACCGAAGCCAGCACTGTGGTGTGCGGTCCCCGAAGAGAGAGGTCAGGAGAAGTATGGGATCAGTGATTCCGTGGGGTCCGTGGGTAAATTAATAAGTGGGTAGTGGGATCCCAGCTGCTCTGGTTCCCGTCGTCTGCTTCCTACTGGACCCCGTCCACAGCTACTCGGCCACGCCCAGGATTAGCACCGCACCGACCACGACGGCAACGCCTGGGACCCTGAAAGGTCACGCCAACACGGGTGAGCCTTTCCGTAACCAACCCCCATGAATGTCCAGGGTTGACACGGAAATGGCCATTAAAAGCATAAAAGCACAGAACACAATAGAAATAAGCACTAAGCCCTATGATAAAATATTACTAAAAAAAACACTATTAAACTTTAAGGCAGTGCATTTTGGTTGCAAAGTAATTTAAGCATTTTACATTAATAATTATAAGCAGAAGGCTTACACACTAATTATAACAAAGAGATTACTTAAGGATACACGTGTGTTCCTACAAGGACTCACCCACTAAAATATAACGCGGCGCGTGTGCGCTTCTCAGCACTCTCCGGCAGAAAAAGAACGATCGACCGGTCCGTAAGCGGCACGACTCGATTCCAAGACGCTTCACATATCGTGACGTCGTAATATGTCTTGGCCAATAGTGATCGAGTAGGCGAATGAAGAAATTCGCGCGCGGAATATGAATTTAGTATTAAAAAACGAATAAATAGTACAAAACTCGTAAGTGAATCTATGTAACATAATATATATGTTACAATACCCCCCCCGTCAGAGAAGAATTTTGCTTCTCTGGCAAAATTCTGAAGAAGGTAACGCGAGAAGAAACTCTGGCACAGCGCTCGAGAGAAAGAGAAAAAAAAAATTCAACGCTACTGATTCTACTTCTCAATAACAAGATAAGAGTTGTTAACTCATCCGTAGCCGATCACAGAAGTGCTACGCTACGTAAAAAAAATTTGGCTTCACTGCTACGCTGCGCTACGAGATGTAGACAGCGTATCCGATCATACGTCACTCACATTCATCATCATCCAAATTCTCACAAGCAGCGTGCGTTATCTGTACTACACAAACAACGCCCTGACACACAGAGATATGGTCTACTATGGACACACACTCAAACAGCTACTATAAACCGAAATATTTAATTTAATTTAATATGCCAAATAGTATTCCCGATGAAGGCTTTTAGCATGTGTGCATATACTATAATAATATAAATATGTGGAATCGCCACCCGTCCCGGAATTAGATAAGCTATATTAAAGTTATTAACTTATGGCGTAGGCTTAAAATAATATAAAAGTACAATTAAGAGATGTACTCGAGTTATTGCTCAGTGGAATAACTCAAATATATTACCAAAATACATAACTGGCACAAAAGTCCTTGCTCAGTGGAACGACTTGTACCCTAAATACATAATCAGTACATAAGATATGTACCATAACACACAACAATCCATGTCATGTACCTATTGTATATGCACGCTTTAGAGATCATCACCCGTCTCAAAAATTGGAATACATAGTGTAAATTTTGAAAAAAGATAACGTTATTACTTAGATCATTAATATTATTGATCTAAGGATTATTATATCATTTGATTACTAAAGTTACCTATTATTTTCAGATCGTTCATATTAATTAAATAAAAAAAATGTATTAAGACAAGTTAAAATCTGGCATATGCCTAACATAATATAACACCTAACATTTTGCCATTTAAATTCAATAATACGTCATACGCTAACGATAACAGTTTAATGTAAAAATAATGTGAAATACCTTATACACTAACACGACTTTAAGCAAGGATAAAAATTTAATATAACGTGTCATAGTGAGTCCTTATTGAAACAAACCCCAGAGATAATACAAAATAATACACAATAGATAACAACAAGTAAACACAAAAGTATCCGATACAGAGGGTATTCGGAAAAAAAGTGGACAAACAAGCCAAGTACAAAGATTACGAGTTATATAACACTTATCATTCATTCTTATGATTGAATATTTTATGATTTCATAATTTAAACTTTTATTATACTATTTTATTATATTCAATACTCACATTATTCATTTATCACTATTCACTTTATGATATATTAATTAAAATGTATACTAGATTTTAACACTTTATGATTTAGCATTTTTAATTTTATTTTTAATGATTTAATATTTAAAATTTTAACTACATTTTACTATGAATTGTACTTGGTTTGTCATGTATAATATGTTTAGAGAGAACATTAATTATTAACGACATCGCACAATACACAATGCACAACACATACATTTAAAAGACACGGGACCATTTCCACACCACCAGACAAACTTAATACCAGGAATATTTTAACCGGTTGGGCGTCATTGTTACGCTTATAAAAAAATGAAATAAATGGGATTAAATGGAAATAAAAGATGTAAAACTGTTATAGATATATTATCAAATAAAAAATGGTATTACAGTGTTAAGAATTAAATTTAGAAAAAATAGGTTGAGGCCGACTATTAAAAATATTAGAATAATTAATTATTAAATAAGCTAATTAAGTTAATTAGAGGTTGTAAGAGAGCGTGGGTTCGTTTATTCCTGATATCAAGTTGGGAGCTAATTTAAAAGAGAACTTAACATAGACTGCGTCCGGTCACGTGCCACGTGGTCCGTGCTTCGTCCAGCGCGCCGTCCCGTCGCTCAGCGTGGCGGTGAGCAGGACCGAAGCCAGCACTGTGGTGTGCGGTCCCCGAAGAGAGAGGTCAGGAGAAGTATGGGATCAGTGATTCCGTGGGGTCCGTGGGTAAATTAATAAGTGGGTAGTGGGATCCCAGCTGCTCTGGTTCCCGTCGTCTGCTTCCTACTGGACCCCGTCCACAGCTACTCGGCCACGCCCAGGATTAGCACCGCACCGACCACGACGGCAACGCCTGGGACCCTGAAAGGTCACGCCAACACGGGTGAGCCTTTCCGTAACCAACCCCCATGAATGTCCAGGGTTGACACGGAAATGGCCATTAAAAGCATAAAAGCACAGAACACAATAGAAATAAGCACTAAGCCCTATGATAAAATATTACTAAAAAAAACACTATTAAACTTTAAGGCAGTGCATTTTGGTTGCAAAGTAATTTAAGCATTTTACATTAATAATTATAAGCAGAAGGCTTACACACTAATTATAACAAAGAGATTACTTAAGGATACACGTGTGTTCCTACAAGGACTCACCCACTAAAATATAACGCGGCGCGTGTGCGCTTCTCAGCACTCTCCGGCAGAAAAAGAACGATCGACCGGTCCGTAAGCGGCACGACTCGATTCCAAGACGCTTCACATATCGTGACGTCGTAATATGTCTTGGCCAATAGTGATCGAGTAGGCGAATGAAGAAATTCGCGCGCGGAATATGAATTTAGTATTAAAAAACGAATAAATAGTACAAAACTCGTAAGTGAATCTATGTAACATAATATATATGTTACACTATAGGTTGATTAGCCAGTTTTCCTGTAACAACTTTCATATAAAGGTTTATTTTTTGATATTATATTTCCCATATCCAAAAAGAAATACGTACTACGCAATAAGCAATACGCAATACGCAAATAAAATATCTCTACATATTTTTAAAATAGTTAATTTTTTAACATTATTACTAAGATTTACAGTTGTATTCGTACTGACGATGATTATTCTAATAATCCTTATAGGCTACCTCTTATCTCACGCGTTGGATTTTATTTTATTGATTAGAAACTAAATAGGTACTTATATTAGTGCCATCTATGCATATACCTAGGAACTGTGTCGTATACTCTGTGTTCAAATACAATAAAATGATGGATGTAATTTATCATAATACAATACTAGCATCACTAGATGGCGTTGTTAAATATTTGATTGTTAAAATTTTGTTTGCATTTCTGTACAACCTCCCAACCACTACTCGACGATCGTGCTCTCATCTTCTTCATTTTCTTTACTTTCATTTCGAATCAATACAACTAAAAGATATTCAAAATAGAGCAGATTACTCATTTTAAAAGGCAACACCCATGCTATAAGTCTAGAGTAGGGGGTGTCTATAGATTACTGACCGCTATCACTTATCACCAGGTGAACTGATTCATTAGGCCTCCCTTTTATACGAAAAAGTGGGCGGACCTCTCCTTTTCTTCAAGCTTAGCATCTATATCAGAACTCTAATTGGATTTTTTTTATCGTTTTTATTCACCTAAAATATACACTTGGAATCCTTAATAACTAATTGTCAATATTTTCAGGTACCGTAGGAACTTAAATGGTGGTGTATTTATTTTTATATTTATAAAATCTTGTATAATAATATATTATGGAAGCTCTAGAAAAAATTATTCATGCAGTCATTTTGTATACATAAATACTTCATGTATTTTGATAATAATTTATAATGAGAGTATAATATAATTAATTTTTCACATCATCTGTATTATTAGTTCACATTTTCCAGCTTTTGTCAATCTTCCGTCAATCTTATGTCATCCGTCCGTCAATCTACTTTACACCACGATTACAAATTGTAAGTGGCCAAAGCTGCGAGTGACAGTTATACTTATGATTTATACTATGATTTTCCCAGGGCTTATAATACGTAATACGAGAAAACAATTGTAATAAAGATTGCCCATTTTGAATTTAAAATAGGCGAGCTTCACAATTTTGTAGCGCGTTGATGTCTTTTATAAGGAAATTATGGCTCGTAAGTCAGTCTTTATTGTGGTATTGTTGTGTAAGGGATTTTAACATCTTTACACTATTATTGAATCATACTTAGCCAACTCTAAGTTCACATATTAGTTTATACTAATGTAAGAGTTTGGTAAGGAAGAGTTTCCTTTTCTGGCACAGGTGCTCCTTGCACTTAATAAAAAAAGACAACCACTGGCGTAACTACAGGGTGGCAAATCGGCAAAATGCCACGGGCCCCCAGTTGAAAGGGGCCCCCGGTCGGAGGAGAATTCCAACTCCCAACATTTATTATTACACATTTAGTAAAACAATTGTGTCTTTCCTAGCATCCGATGAATTTGCCACGGGCCCCGAACGGTATAGTTACGCCACTGAGTACAACCCTTGTTTAATTTAATGTATGTGTGAAAATGTTTGATGAAATAAATTATTATTTCTATAACATTTGTCTTGAAAAATATTTTAAGCCTAACATGCATATTATCTTCAGCAGCGTTTCGTTTATCACTATTCTAATAATATACTTAAAATATATTATTATGAATAGAATCGTACTATTTCTTCTCGCTCATTACGAATTTATACTGTTTATATTTATTTATTGATATTTTATACTATTGCAAGGTGTTTTCAAGATATAGAGGAGGCTAGGTAGGCAATACTGCTAATCATTTTCATCATCATCAGTAGCCAGTTTCTATCCTCCTCTGCTGAACATAATATAGAACTAATAAAATAAATTAAAAAAGTAAAGTATCAACCCTTTATGCCCCTCTGCTGGGCACGGGTCTCCTTCTCGAAATCAGGCGAGGAGGGTAATGGGCCATAATTCACCGATGCGCTGGCCCGTTGCGGGTTGGTGAACTTCACACACCTTCAAACACTTTCAATATCATCAGGCATGCAGGTTTCCTCACGATGTTTTCCTACACCGGTGAGCGAGCGATGGTCTTGTGTTTAGGTACACTTAGAAATTTAGGAAAACCATTTCAAGGCACTCACGGGGAGGTCAGAATCGAACCCGGAACCTCTCGCATAAGAGGCTGAGTCCATCCACCACTGGACTATCGTCGCTCTACTAATAAAATACCAAATTGAATTATTAAGGGTTAGGTTACAGTAACAGTAATGAAAGACCGATAGAAATCTTGATGACATTTGGAAAGACAAGGAGTGGATTTACCACTGACTTATATAATCCGCTTGATAAAGTTACACCCAACTAGAATTAGGCCTTCATTGGTAAACAAGAAGCGCCCCGCGGTTTTACCCGTCCATATCATTCCTAGTCCCGTGAAAATATGAGTATAATAAGTGAATTAACAGTGTAATAAGTAACTTAACATATAGGCGATAATACAAATTATCGCCTATATGTTAAGTCAAAGTCATTTTTTTATATTCACATCAAAGTATCTTTTTGAACGTCAATTGAGTCTACCACCGGTTCCAAAGCAAGCCCACTGAGAAGAATCGGCGAAACAAACTCAGTGGAACTTATCTTTTCAGATATTCTGTTATCTGATCGGTAAACTATATTATTGTAAAGTTTTATTCAAATTCATGCAATCTTTTTTTTTTTAAATTTAGTGACAAGCAAATACCCATGCTTTCAAAATTTGCGTTTATAATATTAGTGGAATTATAATGTCCGATATATGAAAATTGTCGTATTTTTTAATTACTATCAGGAGTAATGCTATTAAACCTTTCAATGTGCAAATAATAATCGTGTTTGTATGAGAGTGAGTTTAGCAACTCGTGGCGTTAATGAAAACGTAAGTTACTCCGTGGATATAAAATAGAAACGTACATCTACAGAGGAAATGATAAAATAATAAAATAAAGCTTTAATGGAATACAGCGGATGCGTCTAACGAACGTCGACTAATGAAGCTGTTATAATAAATAAATATATAAATATTATTTAACACTACGTCAACCTAGTCCCATGGTAAGTTCGTATTAAAACTTGTGTTTGATATTGTATTTCCGTGGATTCATTTTATGGCCATAAAATATTTTTTTCGCGATTTATTAGGATTTTGTCATTCATAAAATCTGTATACTCAAGTTAATTTACTGGATCAATAAATGGGATAGCTGTATTTTTATAATAAAACCTTTTTATTGTTTGCTCAAAATCTTGTGTATTATATTATCACATTGAAAGTGTTGTCTTCAGAAAAAAATCCAATTGAATCAAAATAAAAATCTATTTTAAAATTAATCCGCTATAAATCAATTATTGGATAGTCAAAGAATTTTTTACCGAGTGTTAAGTGATTCAAACAAATCAATTCTTAAGCTTTAGTATTTTAATAGTAGAGATACATTGTAATAAATTTTTAATTACTTTTGTGGTTGGTGTATGGTTTTTAATTTCAAAAAATTTAAAATTCAAAAAGTTTAAAATTATTTTAGTAAATTCATTGCTAGAATAATTTAAAACGGGATATTTACCATATTTTTATTTTTATTTCGAGGATATTTATATTTTTTTATATAATGTGGATTTGAAACACGATATTACTAACCAATATCTTTATTACGTAACAAAACATGTAAGTATTTTCTAACAATTACAAAAAATATACTTAAACTATAAAATACTGATATTGTGGTGTTTTATAATCCACAAATTACTAAAATGATACTCTTAGGCAAAATTTTAATATCCATATAACTATTTACATTTAACATCATAAACTTTTTATATTTAACATAAAAAAAATATTTTTCAAATTTTAAGTCACATAAAAAAATTTGCACATCTTTGTACTTTACCTAAATCTTATGATATATATTTTTTGTGAATTAATTCATTTACATTTTTTCCTACAAAGGCGCTAAAGTAGGCGGCAGAAACACTTCTTAATTAAAACACAAATAAAAAACAATAGAAAATATAATTTTTAATGTATTAGATTTAATAAGATCAAAGTTTTTTTTTACAAATCCAAGATTAAATGCAGGCAGAAACTGGCTGTCGATAATATACAATAATATGCCTTATTAAACAACTATTAATAAAAATATTTTACTTCCATTGGAAATATAATCTATAATAAATAATATAATATCATGGACATATTATTCTTGTTGAAATGTTCAAGCTTTGTCCGACTTGGCAGTCCTTTTGTGGTGACCATAAGTGAACCCACCAGCCGCTGTATGATATATTTGGTTAGGCAAAAATCCTCTCTCGAAATGCCTAGGATATACCGGGTTCTGTAGTTGCCTGGCACTAGACAGGGCCTCGTAGGCAGATATCGGATCCTTCGCGAACCCTCGCTTCAAGTACTCCAACTGTACACTAGAGGGTATGTACGAATCTAGTAAATTTGTGGGACGTCGTTTGAAAGGGACGCCATAGTCACTCGGTCTTGGGGTGAAAGCACCTGGATGGAAACCACCACCTGATGCGTAAACTGACTTGGTCACTGGACGGTAGACTGGCAGGGCTTTTGGCAGATGCGCTAGATGGGCAGGTGGACCTTTGAGCAGCAATGGATTAGGAGGAGGTAATTCATTTGCAGGTGAAGTATACTCTTCATGAACTGGTGTTCTGGAGTTGTAATATCTGGGGTAATCGGGCTTTGTGTAAGACACTTCAGTTCGAGATGGATACTGCTTACCCTCGTCTTGAGAATCATCGACGGTATTGGAGTCATATTGATTCTGGTAGTAGTTCTTCAGTGGTGGAGCAGCGATAGCGGTAGGATACTGGACGACAGGCATTTGATAGGCCAGCACAGGGGTGACAGCAGTCTGGGCTGGTGCGACCGTGGGTTGGACAAAACTAACATACGTCACTGGAGAAGGATAGGGCTGCACGTAATTCTTACCAGGAGTGACATAATTCGGTACCTCGATGAAATTGGATTGAGGTTGGACTGGTTCCTGGGTTTGGTAGGTTGCGACCCTGTTGATTGGTTGCGAGTACTGGATCCCCGGTTGCGGCTGCTCCACTTGGTCGTTGTAATACTGAGGTACTAGATATATTTGCATGGGGAGGTTGGACAGATAGCCGAGCATTGCTTGCTGTGTTGGTGGTCCGTACTGCGGTTTTGGTGAGATTTTCTCTGGTTGTTCAGAAACGGCGTACTGTTGGACATACCGGGGCTGGTGGATTTGGTTCTGACTGTTGAAGTATCTTAGAATGTCATTCTTGAATACATCAAGCTGTAGCGACCCCGGGCCAGTGATGGCGTTACCCTGGGATCGGCCTTCAGATTTGTCATTGTCTTTCTCTCTCTCGCTCTTCAGATTGTCATCTTCTATATCTTGCAACTCGATTTTCTTCTCAGCCGCAACCATCGAGAGCAGCACGAAAAGTAGGATCTGCAAATTAGAAAATTTCAATTTTGATACATTTTGATTTGTAAGAATGTATGGGTGTATGTTTTTTACTCTCCCACAAAAAAACTACGCAACGGATTTTGATGAAACTTTACAATAATATATCTTAAACAATGGAATAACACATAGTATATAATTTATCCCTGTACTACAGGAATGGGAACTCGAATGATACCGCGGGGGTTTATCAATAAATGACAATCCTTAGGTTTATTAGCTCTTCCATGGTGGTCACGCTAATCCAGTTATCAGCAAAACACGTAAATTTTCTCTCGTGTGGAACTCGAGAAAAAAGTTTGTCTCCGTAATGTCCGGCCGTGGTCAGTGCACTTGGCAAGATGGCGGCCGGCGGGATGGTGAGCGGCAAAACCGAACCGGTCGCTTGTAAAAGGGAGCGTGCCAGCTTTTACTCTCAATTTATGTGGTTATCTAATTACATTCCATCACATTCCGGTACATGCCATGGCATCGCTTTGGAACGTACGTTTCCTACACAATTAAAATTTATCGCTATATTATAGACGAAATCACGACGTGTCTACTTTTTCTCACAGCTTTTTTTATAGTACATTAACTGGGCTATTTGATACTCCGGATATAAGGTGAAGGAAGTATTGCAAATAATTTATAGTATCCGTAGCAACATAATATTATATAATACTGGAGGACCCGACAGACGTTTTCCTTTAGATACGAATCGATCCAGCAGTTTAGTGGCAGTATAGATAAATAACCAAGAAACCGACTGCAGCGCCATCTGCCGGGCTGATTATATATATATATATATATATATATTATAACAAAACTGTCTATCCTTGGTGAAATTCGAATTCGCAGATGGATGATGATGAACCGCAAGATGATAAGCAAGGCTGTGACCTAACATGTTAGCATCTAAATTCATTCTGAAAAGGAGAACTTTTTTTTCGAATGATCTAGACATTTTTTTCGAAAGGTCTAGTGTAACTTTTAGGCCTGATGACCTTTAAGCTCAGTCGGTAGGTAGGTAGTAATTTTCTGTTGTGCATCTCACATTACAAATGCTTCGAAAATTAAAACAAAACAACACACCAACGTAAGAGGTAAAGATAAGAATTGCTCTCCGTACCTACTAAAGTAATCGACTGGGAACCTGATCCTGATTCCTGGATACTAGATCAAATATTTTTGTACCAAAAGCCCTTTAACGGCTATGACCTTACCCCTATGTCTTGATTTCTTTTTTCGTATTCCTATTAAAATCAAGCGAAGTCCCACTTCGAAAACTAAGGAATTTTGCCTATAATTTTAACACATTTTAAGCCAATCTTAAAAAATATTATGCCCTATATTATAGGACATAGCTGCAGGTTTAATTATACAAAAAAAAACGATTGAAATTCCATCTGAAAGGGGTCAAAATCTTTTTTCCGAACGCAACCGGAGGAATTCAAATTTGGAAGTCGTCACATAATTGACTTTTTTTTAAACATGACGAGACGTCTCCAAAACCATTTCAACATTGTCAAGTGGTTTCTCTGACATTGGTAAATCCAATAGGAAGCGAACATTGAAGAAGAAGTAATCAAGTTGTTTGAACCATCAATAGGACTGATCATATCATTGACTCAGTCTAGGCTACCATACGGTTACCACCGCGGACCATCTGATCATTATCACCATAAACACTAAGACTCTATCTTAGACTTTTGACGTGACAACGTCTAATAACTCGATATTACGGGCAGCATGCACGAAAAAGGCGACGTCATGTAGCGTTCCAAAAGCAAGAGTGTGGCACGAACGAGAGAGAGGCATGATCGGCTCAGTTCGGTTGTGCTCCATGCCATAAACCGTCTTTACAGACAACCAATTTTTTTGAATTTAATCACATTATCCATATAATTATAAATACACATACAATTTGAAGTCCAAAAAATCTATGCGTGTGGGACGTAGGTGCGTGGACGCTTTTCATCCGCACACGTGATTATATGTCCCACGTTTAATTGGCAATCACCTGTAATGGATCGCAGTTCCGGCATCTGGTTACCTAAGTACATTTACGGCTACGCCGTGTACTTAGGTTCGAAATTGAGAATATCCCTGTAGTATGAGAATCGATCACACGTTTCCGTCAGATTGTCAGGCATGGGTCATTTAATATTAGCTGTAGAGTCAAACGATAATGGGTTAGGATGAAAAAAATGAACAGAAATCTTCCGTTTAACAAAAAAAATTCTTAACTTCTAGTTAAGGTTTATTAGAAAAAAAATCCTAATAAAAAGTTTTAATTTTGGTCAATATTGTTTTTAACAGCATCTTTTGTGTGATTTATAGATTTGGCGAAACAATTAAACTATTATTTAAATTAATGTATTGAAATTAGATTATTTAAAATATTATTAGATGCGAGTGGCAGGAGATCGGCCTTCTTGGCGTTTATTGAAGATGACCTTAAATTAGCTCTGAATGGATAGACGCTGATGATTATGATGATTTTAGAATATTAACTAATGCTAACATACCCTGACTTCTAATCTGCCCCCCCTAGACAAGTGGCACAAACGCTAAACGAATAAAAATAGAATAGAATACTTATTATATGAGAATGACACTAATTTACGACATTTAATTATTACAATATGTAAAATTATTACAATACGTATTCTATTCTATTTCTATTCGTTTAGCGTTTGATACTTGCCTAGAGGGGCTGGCCAGCAATGTAAGTTACTTAGTAAGTTGAATAGAATCTAGAATCTAGATAGAAGATCACGTTTAAGATAATATTATAGCCTTCGACCACCTGCATCGTCACGATGAGTTGTTATCGATGGAAATAAATTCAGATCTCTTTCAATAATGCAAATCAAAGTAGTGATTAAAACGCTTTAATAAACGTTCAAAAGATATTTTGAATTGCACGTGTAAATTTATATCGCATATAGATTTATATCTTAGATCGAACTTTGATGAATTGATTAATGCAAATCGTCATCTATTTATATTATTGCGATTAGTTTATAGAACAAAAATTGACCTTTACGTTACGATAAATTAAATTAAATTATTTTATCTTAATCTAACGTTTATGTAACACTTTTTAAATGTCAGATATTTGCCCGAAAAGGAATCAATTATGAAAGTTTGAAAGTTAAAATAAATAAGTTTATTATACGATTGATCGATGGACTAGGATCAGATGCAGCCGAGTTAAATATGCTAACATATTTATATACTTATACAAGTCACTTATCACGTCTTTAGTTGTTTATGAACTGATTTGAATTAAATTATACGCACTATATTTTTCAAATCACACATTATTTTATAATGTTTACATCAATTTGCACTCATTTTAATGAAATAATTTTTTAAGGCTTTTATCGCGGTTGATTTAAGGTTTTACATGCGCGACATTTTGAATACTTACAGCAACTATGGTATCAGAAAGCTGGAGGAATTACTTTTCAGTTGAACTTAATATATGGATATTTTTTGTTATTTGACCTCGGTTTTTTGTACTTATTATAGGCAGAACAAAATCTACTTATAAAATCAAACGAACTGTTTCGGTAATAAAAAATATATATAATAAATAGTGGAAAAAGTGTAAAAAGAAGTTTTCATTGTAGTAACGAAAATCTACTTCATCAATATAAAAATAACAACTTACATTTTTATCTTTAGACAAAAATGTTAAGATGAAATAGTTAAAAAAAAATTGGTTGCCTGTAAAGTCGGTATACGGGCGAAAGTTTTACGTGACAACGACTTTGAGTGACGCGTGCCTCTCACTCGCTCTCATTGTGAGCGCATAACGTGAGCGGAGCGTAACGCAGTTTCTTGAAGTGTCACCCGGCAAACCAATTTATAAGACGTTGTCACGTCAAAATATATAATCACACATATGCAATTAGTTATACATATGCAATAGCCATATGTATAAAGAAACACGTGTTACATAATAATAAAATACCATTTAAAATGTAACATACATTCCATTGTTAATATTCAAATTTAGTCATTCTGAATGTGTCTGACTATTTAAGGATTTTATGACTGATACTCGTACGAAATGATCTTGGAGTCAGGGGGTCAGGATTATACAATAAGTAGGTCCGGTCTAAGATTATGTATCTAGAGAACTGGTGTCAAAATGTATTCAAATTTCTAAATATACTCTAACAATCATCATGATCATCATCATCACTATCCCCACTAAGGTGTATGAACTATACAACTTTTACGGATTACAGATACAAGCCGGCGTGTAAAAATCTCGGAATTTGAAGAGACTTATCATCATCCGTCCGTCCGTCCTTTATCCGTCCACTGCTAAACATAGGCCTCCCTCAATTAATGCCAAGATTATTATGTATTAAAAGAGACTTATACCGCGATAAAAGGAGACGTTTCCTTTTGTATGGACCCTGGGCCAACTTGATGTACAGTTGATAAATGTTTAATAAAATATCAATAACACCAATTAACATTTAAATTTGAAAAAAAATAGCCTTGTTTTCGTGTACAAAAATATTTTCTGTCACACTGTCCGGGTAGGCTATTAAGCTATTATCCATGATACAACATATTTTATTTTTCATAATAGGTGTAAACATCCGATTATTAAAATATGATAGTTAGTAAGAAAAAAATCATTCTTTACTCGCAATCCATGCACACATTAATAATTCATTCAATAAGGCTAGCGTTAGCGACAAAACTAGCGTTTGGTATGGATATTGTATACACACAATCAAATTTATTTTTGTACAAAAAAAACAAATGAAAATCCGGATGTGTTTGTATTTTTAATGTGATAGTTGTATTTTTGCCGTTATTTTGGATATGCGTACATCATGTTGGCCTGAAATGAAACATCGCCTTTGTAAAGTTATTTTATTGTAATATTTTTTTTAGTTCCTCGATTGGTCAACACGCTTACGAAATTCTTATAAACTATTCTCTTACATTATAGATTTTATCGCTTATTCTGTTACTATTCACGACGTTTAAGCGATGTGTAACAAGATAACATGAAAATCTTATCTCATAACTTGTAAATCTTAAGAGAATTTAATAATCTATTAAACGTTTATACATTTTTAATATTTATGTTTGTAAACACCGATAACTAACAGTTAAGGAACACGTCGTGAGGAAACCTGCATGTATGATGAGGTTTGAAGTTTGTTATGATTTTTGCGAAGTTTTGACCTCGCATTGGTACAGTGACAAAACTAATGAATTAAAAAAAGCTATCTCCGGTCCTCTATATAATAATATTGAGCTACTGCGAGCGACATTATATGCTACAGCTTATTTGCTTGCAGCATTTAGCTCATACTTAGTTTTCGTAAAAAGGTAATTAATATGATTGTAATAGGTGTTAAACCGTAACTTCATTAAAAATCATAAACATCGAGAATTTAAAAATCGTACGCCACAGTACAATCCGAACAAAATATATGAAGGACATGAAGAATGCGAAACCGTAAAAAGAAGTTAAATAATTGTTAAACACTTTTAAGTGCAATCATCGCGAGAGTTACCAATTTTAGTCGAAAGATTAAGTCACTAGTTTCCTTTCTATTAATAAACGTTGATAGTGAGTTAATCGTTCGTCCGCTCCACCCGAAGTGACCCGCTGTGATTCTTACATTCACTTAACTGTCATTAAAAGGGCAATGTATCAAAATATGTGCTCGCCAAAAGTGAATTTGACTGTCACGAGCAGGGTTCTGTACAATATTTATATACAACTAGGAGCGCCCCGCGGTTTCACCCGCGTACTTCCCATTCCCGTGGGAGTACGGAGATAAATTGTAGCCTATGTTATTCTGATGTATAAGCTATATTATTGTAAAGTTTTAACAAAATCCATTCAGTAGTTTTTACGTAAAAGAGTAACAAACATCCATACTTACAAACTTTCGCGTTTATAATATTAGAAGGACTAGTAGGATTATAATAATAATTTGGGACAACTCACTCACGACCATCTGATCCCAAATTAGAGCTTGTGTTATAGCAACCGGGCAACTGATGTATACTCATGTACTTCTAAATACATGCATATAATAGATAAATACACCCGGAAACTAATAATTATCGTCTCACCCCATAACACAAACATTTATCCCGGGTGGCAACCAAACGCACGACCATATTACTGAAACCAAGGGAAATATCTACGAAAAATAGTTTTAACTTAAATTTATTTGATACATGATGGACCCTTCAAATGTTGTCCGGCTCTCACCCTAAAATGTTTAGCTTTATCGTCATTTTATATTAAACTTGTCCTAACCATAAACAACACAATCCTACTAATATCCTTCTAATATTTTAAACGCGAAAGTTTTTAAGTATGAATGTTTGTTACTCTTTCACGTAAAAACTACTGAATGGATTTTAACGAATCCTTACAGTAATATAGCTCATACATCAGGGCAGACATAGGCTATAATTTATCCCCGTGTTCCCACGGGAAGGGGAAGTACGTAGTAAGTAAGTAGTAAGTGTAAGGACGTTTGGGGATGTTGGCGTGCGTTCGGGTGCCTGTAGAATACTCCTTTATTGAATGAATACATTGTCTTACTAATGCATATAAGTCAGCCGTCAGGGCACTACATACCAGGGTGAAACCGCGGGGCGCTACTGGTAAAAAAATAATTATCCATTTTGGTCAAGCAATTCTGAAGTTATATATATGTAGTACATATTTCTGTGATCCATTTTCATTTATAAATATGTTCTTTGTTTAAAAAGTGACAGATAAACCGACAGCAGCGCCTTAATAATAGGCTTTGACGGCACCTATTGGGTAACTAAAAGAGTACACTTAAACAATTCAACCATGCTTTAGAGTGTTAATGAACATAACAGAACCTTCTTTAATGTTACGTAACATTACATAACGTTAGTAATTACACGTTTAAAGAATTATACTACCATTGGAGAATACCTGGCCGATAAACTATGTCATACGCTCGATATACATTCTAATAATAAATCAATTAACTACATTTAATATACATGTATCTAGGAATGTATCTTATGAAATCAATTTGAAATCGTTTATTATAATAATCAACATAAATGTTGATAGATGTTTAACAATTAGTCCATTTTGTAGAAGATATATAATGAATGAAATTCGCGTGAGCATTAGAAAGATAAGGTGCAAGGGTGAAGGTAGCCTTTTGGCAAACAAGTTGTTAGTCGGCCATTTTTATAGCATAGGAGGGCAAACAAACAGTCGAAGCCTTTTGGCGACTATCGACGACCACAAACATCCACATAAACAGATGCAGATGGGTAGCCTTCCTTCTCCATATCCCCCTAATGGGCCGCCGGAAACTTACAAACCACACGAAACGCGACAGCGTAACTGCCACTTTACGCGGGTATTATATGAGCGAGAGGTACCATCCCGGTCGTGCCGGCCCAAATCGGCTGCAAAGCAGCATGGCACTAGCTTTTAACAAACCAGATGGGAAGACGATCAGGCCAGGTCCGAAGACGATCCACTGCTGTGCAGTAGCCGGTCAGTATTGGATACGAAAGAATCGAATGTACAAAATGTACGAGTTCAAATCTGAATTGTACACTATTGAATATGCGCTTATCTTCTTCAGATTTCAAGATCGACAATCACTGTTTATGGAAAATATCGTGTATGTGATTCACGAAATAAAAAGTCTTTAATTACTCAGCGTAATCTGACTAATCCGCTACTATTAAAAACGTTGCCTATTTAATGTTCGAATTACGGGATCGTATAGAAAATATCAATAAATCTTATTATATGAGTCATTTTTTTAAGAAAACACGTCTATATCCTATCTTATAACGGTTCCTATAGCATCATAGTAATTAGCCTTTATCCATCTTCTGCTGAGCATAGACCTCTCTCGAAGCACGCCAAAACGACCGATTCCTTGCCACTCGCATCCAACAGCGACTTACCACTCACACATGCGATTTCTAATCCTCAGCGTGGCAATTGTGTGCATATACCTTAATAATTCATTGGCCAATTCGTTTATTAGACACAAGATAATATGTAATTAGTATTTTTCAATAATTAATTTAAGGGCCTGTTTCACAATCTCCAGTTAAGTGCCCAATACGCTATCGGCAACATATTTGACAGATAGAGTATGGAGTATCTGTCAAATATGTTGCTGATAGCCTATTCGGAACTTATCTGGAGATTGTGAAACAGGCCCTAAGAGTTCTATCGTATCTACTTACAGCGACAAATGTACAATGTAATAGTCCGAATATACATTGAAATATCACAGTATTTAGGGATTGCGAGTAAAGTTAGAACATAAAAGTGATGCTATAAATCTTTTTACCTGCCACGACTGCACCTACATGTCGCCTACATAACCCTTATAGATGGCAGAAACAGATTACATAGGATAAATAATAAATAATAATATATAACAATATAGACGTAATAACGAATGATGATTATTTTATAGCGTAGGTAATCGCGTTGGATGCGAATGGCAAGGGATCGGTCGTCTTGGCGTTCGTTGAGGGAGGCCTATGTTCAGCAGTGGACGGATAAAGGCTGATGATGATGATGGGGTAAAAAAGTATCAACTCGTCTGTATCCCACTGCTGGTCACAGTCCTCCTCGAAATCAGGAGAAGAGGGTATCGGGCCGATACGTTGGCCCAATGCGAGTAACGGCGGTTTTCAATATCCTATCTATCATAAAATTTTCTTATCGATCTTAAAATTTTGACAGATTTTGTAAGAAAATATGTTAAAATTCCAAGATAGATAAGAAAATTTTAAGATAGATAGGATATTGAAATCCGCCGTTAGTGAAAACCTTTAAAGACAATCTCATTAGGAGTGCAGTTCCTTACGATTCCTCTACCGATGTAACAAAATGTAGCCTTGTAACAGTGAAATTGTTTTTTCAAATCGTTCCTGTAGCTTTTAAGTTTAATCTTTATAAGCATCCAAAAATACCATTTCCTCTTTATAATTATAGTCAGTATAGAAGTGTTTCGAGATAATTTATACGAATAATATTTTATGTAAGATTGACCACAAAGTATTTTTGTCGTATAGATACAAAAAAAAAGTTTGCTAATACGGCATTTTTTTAATCTGTAGATTACTCATACACTAAGAACTCAATTTATCACACAAACAGATAAAATGCCTCGACCATCTGTTCCGAGTATTCCACCTCATAGCCAATCAAACCTTATTTCGACAATTAGAATATTTTAAATTTAGTACTAACTAGCAATCCGCACTTAATATGGATCGGGTATGTAAGAAATCTTTTAGTTTTTTGCGATGTACACACGCGTTTGGGTAACTAGATACAACATCTAGTTACCCAAACGCGTGTGTATATCGCAAAAACTATACATTTGTTTACCATTCCTGACAACTTTATCACAATCTTTAAATACATGCACATAAAGTTGTTTTTAATTACTATACTTAAAATTCGTATAAAAATGGTAAAGTGGCAACGCAAATACGTCCTACAGCTCGGCACGGGTCTTCTTCTAAATCAGGCGAGGAGGGATGGGGCTTATAGTTCAATGCGGGTTGGTGAACTTCACATACCTTCAAAGACTTTTGTTTAATCTCATCAGGCATGCAGGTTTCCTCACGATGTTTTCCTTTTCCGATGAGCGAGAGATGGTCTCGTGTTTAGGGTGCACTTAGAAATTTAGAAAAATCATTTCGAGGTACCTCAGGGGGTCAGGATCGAACCCGGACCCTCTCGATTAAATTATCATATCCACCGGAGCATCGTCGTTCCAAAGTTCGTGTAAATATTGTAAAATAATAACTACTTTTATAATCATCAGAGACGAAATGCTAATGTACAAATAGACGACATAATGTTTGGGTTCAATTTCACATACGAATAAGTAGTGTCCAGTGTTTTACCCGTGTTTTCCCATTCCTGTGGGAATAAGTGGATGATTTCTAGCCTATGTGTTATTCTCAAGTATAAGCTATATTGTTTAGTTTCATAAAAATCCATTCAGTGGTTTTTACGTGAAAAAGTAACAAGGATACATCCATACATTCTTACAAAATAATATTACTAATAATAATAGACTAGTAGGCTTTCTACTGGGAGCTCTTATTTTGGTAAATAACAATAGCATATTTTAACGTACAGTAACGTTCAAAAGTCCAGTAGCAATCGAACGCAGCTATAGCGTCAACACTTAACGTTACTTGTGACCTTTTTCTATAAAGACAATTCACACACACATACACTTTGTTTGTCTGTATAAATTCATATTGTTAATTTCGTCTCAACGTGTAAGCAATGCCGTGGCCCAGTGGTTAAGCAAGTGCATATATTTTATTCTACGATCACCTGTTAAATTGCAGGATCAAATCCATCCCACATTGGGTCTGCGTCGATTCTTCATTTTTAAATTGTAATGTTTTAAATTTTGAAATATTTATAAATTATTACGAATGTTTCTAACTAAAACTTAGTTAGAAACATAACATTCTAAACAGAGCAAAGAATGTGAGGGTAGATTTGAAATAAAATGATTACTGGCTTGGAAAAAACAAAATATTAAAATGTTGTTGGTTGGTGAACTCAGCTACGAGTGATTGTGTGCTAACTGTTCCAATTTAAAATAATAGTAGGTGTCCAATATGCAAGCAAATATTAACATCGAATTAAGAGCTAATATTGTGGCCCTATAATCGAATGGCCTGAATATTTCTCAAATTTATAACGAAACTGGCTTCTCTGTAAGTAGAAATTAATTATATTATTGTGATGCATATTTTTTCAATGGTTAAAATTGTCTTTTACAATTTGTTAATTTTTTTTAGAGAAATACTGTAAGTCGACGGGTGAAGGGATTCGAGGAAGAAGGTGGCTTGCAGAGTCGTAAACAAAGTGGAAGGCCACTTCTTATTAACCAGACTCAGCGGCGTTACATGGTAGCGGAGTATGAAACGTGTGGTTTCATACCGACAAGACGTTTTGCCGATGAATTTAACACCTCATTGGTAACCGTTCGTCGTGCACTTCATGACGAGGGACTACATCTCCGAAAGCCAGCGAAAAAACCGTTTTTGACTCAAAGGCATAAAGACGAACGGATACGCTTCGCACAATATTTTTTTCCGATGAATAGACTTAAATCGTCTCAAAAAGGAAGACTACATTTATGGCGTAAAGATGATAGTATATAAAGTGAAAATAACGTAGTGTCAAACACCGAACCTGGTAGAATAAGTGTGTCCATCCCCACATGTTCACACATGTGGGAATGGATTAGTGCGCAAGGGCCGGGTGATCTTGAATTTATACACACAAAATATTAATCAATATTATTACATTAAATATATGTTTCTGTGTCACACTAAGTATTAATTGTTATAATATTTATATTTCCTTAGTTTCAATCGAGCATTCTAGTTTCTACCTAGGGACGTGCTGGCCAATAATTAGTAGGTTTAATATTTAAAGGTTGAGGTTAAGTTTTAATCCTCTTTTCCTCGAGAAAATGAATAATTAAACTATAACCTCAATAATAATATGAGATATTGGTAACACAATAGATATCTATAATATTTTTATTTTGATATAAGTATCTATGGATCAAAGACTTTAACGTCAATCAATTCAATTGTTTAATGTTAGGTCATTTAAATAAATATAACATATATTTTATATTTTAAAAGTGTTGTTTAATTATATTACCTACTTAATATATATTATATTATATAATATAATATATAGTAGTATACATATAGTAATATATATATTACTATATACTACTTAATATAAGTATATATAATTAATATTATTCTTAAATAAATAAAACTTAAAAAAAGCCATTTCATTAAAAAGTAAATGAGTTTATAAGAATGTTAGATAAAGACTTCGCAAAAGTGAGATTTGAACCGTGACCATTTCACCTAGCGTCGATGCGAGGCCAATTATTTACCGATGGAGCTACGAGCTATCTTACGTAGCTTGTGATATTTTTGCATTATTATTGACACAGTATACAGACATGCAATAATGAATGAAGAGGACAAACAATATAACGTTATCTTTGTCTTGCATCCACTACACGCTTATACTTTTTGGTATTGATACTGTCGACATTTAAGTGTGTGCATGGTAACATGGCGCACACATTCAGAATACGCACTATACCGGCAAGCGAATACGGTCGTTACGATGCTACTGGACTTTTGAACGTTGACTGTACATTATAGCAAGCGGTTGCAAATTATGGAAACTTTTGATTTCTGTTGAAGGAATCAAAACAGTGCTTCTTTTATTGAAAAAAAAGAAGGCAGTGTGCTCATATTAAGTATCGACCTTGTTATTTCTGAGTGGAAAATGTATAACATTAGTCACTATTTAGTGATATTTAACTTCCTAAAGTCGATTAAACGTCGTCATCAAAAATTATACCTCTGTCTATTAATTATATTATTAATTATATTATTAATTATATACTATTAATTATATTCTTAAAAGGGCATGTCATTTAAGTGTAACGACGCATTCAAATAATGCTTATATATTTTTAACGTAGAAGTAAACGACAGTCGTAGGAACTGCCGATAGAAGTGAACAGAAAATTGTGAAATTTCAAAATATGCTAATAAAAAATAAAAAATATATATATTGACGCCATTATGTCCCATGCTACCTGAACTCTTAAGATTTACTCCAACCAAAAAGTGCTCAGGGCGGCTAAAGAAGCGACTAAACACCTATAAGAAATCCTAAAGGTCTTTAGCAGTCACCAGTCAAATATTTTCCCTGGCAATTAGACTCTTCGTTCCAGATCCTTCCTGTCATGTTTCATCATCATCATCTTACGCATAAAGTCATTAAGAAATAGGGCGATATCATAATCACTACTTTATTTCAGGAGAGTCATCAAAAAAGTTCAGCAGACGGTTGATCATGATGATTATAATTCACAACTTTAGCTTTTGATGATGATGATGATCTTTCAAAATTTTAGAGATACGTTAGCAAAAAAAAATCTTATTTTTAATACATACTATGTCACTTCTAGCACCTCCGGGAAAATGTATACAAAGTTTCACTATGATCAGTTGAGTAGTTTTCGTTTAGTAAAACGTAACAAACATCCCTACTTCCACATTTATAATATTAGTAAGGATATCTTTAATGAATACACAAAGATTCTTATGTAAATATAAGAATCCCTTCACCACAACTGCCTAAAATGTCTCACCTTAAAAGCCACCATTGTCACAAACTTTCAGTTCACTCAACGTTATTTCACTGTAGCACTTGCCAGGACGAAATCACCTCATCTTCGCCAGTCGACCGCAACCGAGCGATGTCACCGCGATGTCACCCTATAATACAACGGATCGTTTAACTTCACTAATAGTTGGCAATTAAGAAATTATGTCAACGAAATCACTAGAAATTCAACATTTTTTTTGTAAGTGGTACCTACGCATGAAACCACTAGAAATGCAACGATTGTTTTTTTTTTTGTAAGTTGTACCTTTATACGCGTAGTGTAGCGTACAGTCCACTTCTCGTTTGGCACCTAAGTGGTCCGCGGGTTGTCTGTCAGGTGGTTAAATACGGTACTCTATATAGCGTAAGAAAGGCGTAACGCGAGTGTAAGATATATTGTGTTACAGGTGTACATCCGTTCATCATTTATATATTATAATATAATAATATTATAGTGCTCTGATATATTAATTTTAGTGACAAGGGTTTGGTTTTGCTATTTCAAATCAGTATAATATAATAATATATCAGTATAATATACTAATTATATTTGTAATGTTTACCAATTATTATTGTAAGCTGTTGGTCGTTCATTTTTGAAGTGAAAACTTTTTAAGCAGAGTTGAGCATTTTATGGCACAGGGCAAATTGGGAAATAATCCTTATATTATATCAAATAAGTTTTACTATAAAGAAACAATTTTTAAGTGTTTATTAAGAGTTTAACAAACCCGATGTTATGATGATTCTTTACAGCAACGATGGTCACGGGAGGACTGAGGTGCCAGACTTCCTGGCTACAAAGTTGTTCGAACCTGCCATGGGGCGGTAGGGCATCATAACATACGTGATTATTTTGGTTAGTATTTTATCTGTGTTATTTATGAAATAATTAAACAAAAAAACAATTTTTTTTTTAATACGATTTCAAAAGTTACCGCGTTGACGCACAAGCCGGGAGGTAGCGGGTTCGAATTCCGACAGGGAACAAATAGTTTTATGTGTCCCTGGGTCATGGATGTGTATTAAATGTGTATATTATATAATAAAAATCTTAAATATATATATGGTATAAAAGTATTAAATATATTTCCGTTGTCAGGTACCCGTAACACAGTTCTTCAAAAGCTTACTACGGAGACCAGATTGACATGTTGTAAAAGCGTCCATAGATATTATTATTATTATTATTATAAGTATGGAATCCTTGATAGTAATGATCCGACACCACTTTATAGGAAATAATCAGCATCGTCAATTAATATTAACTCTATAATAGTATAGGAATAGCCCAAACAAATCATTGATTTGTTCCATATACAGAGACAAAAGATGGTAAATCTATCCTATTTTATTTTTGAAATAATTGAAACTGTTTTAAGGAAAGAAATAAGAAGATGGCGGCCTCATGTCGACGGGCGTACAGCATATCGTATCGACCCCGGGGTTATGAGTATCCATTAAATTTTATATCACCGGCTATTCTAACAGATATCAAAATCAAAGGGAGAGACTCAATGACAAGATAGATATATGTATTATATAACATTATTGTTCTCAGAATATACATAAGTGGATAAGTTACTTCGTTTATAAAAGAACCATTCTTTCACACTCTTAAGTGATACATTTCGAAATAAAGAGGTTCTTTTGAACTTTTTTGTATCACAATGCAAAAGGGACGTTTACATAAACCATTTCACGTAATAAACACCTCTTATACTATAATTTGATCGGTTATAGAAGTATTGGGAACAATAGAATCATCGCCTACATCTCGACATCGAACAGAAATACCGAGTCGAGAGCATGACTGTGAGATATCATTTGTACACTGCAAATACTGGTTTAGTATTTTTGTAAGTAATTTTTACTCATCTATGACTGAACTAGTAAATTTATGATTATCTACACTAATATTATAAAGAGGAAAACTTTGTTTGTTTGTTTGTTTGGTTGTAATGAATAGGCTCAAAAAGTACTGGACCGATTTCAAAAATTATTTCACCATTTGAAACCTACATTATCCACGAGTAGCATAGGCTAAATTTTATTCTGGAAAAAAACAGGGTTCCGTAAGATATTTGGGTTTTTCGGACACGAGGCGTAAAAAATCAACAAGAAAAGTTACTTATTTTGCGTACGCTGCCTAAACTATAAAAGATAGAATCATAAAATGTTCTAATTAATTGTAGATCTTATAATTATCTACAAAAAAGTCCACGACACACTATACCCATCTACGTAGAGTGAGGCACAACAACCATATTTTATTCAGAAATTTAGATTTTGTTGGACTACATTTAAACGAGTTTATTTTACTCATGCTTTTAATCCTTAAGATATGAAGCTAAAGAGTTAGTTTATTTGAACGCGCTAATCTCAGGAACTATCGGTCGGATTTTAATGAAACATTTCAGTGTTCATTTATCGGTGAAGATATATCATCCCGCTAAGATGCCGTTGTAAATCTTAGTTAACGCAGGCGAAGCTGCGGGCAACAGCTAGTAATATATAATAAGAAATGTATGACACCATAATATGTGTGGTTGTAATTATTTCCATCCTGATCAATAAACTAGGTATGGTGCGTAAAATATATTGATTTAGGCTTTAAACATAATTCAAAAAGAATTTGATACTGGACTATTATGATCAATAGATTAACCTAGCCTAAATTTAATTTTTATTTTAGCAATCTTTATTTTATTATTTTGACGTCAGCTTGCCCATAGATTAATTACTGAACCAATTTTGTCGAAAAGAGAATTAAAATTTTATATCATGACGTGCTAGCTACAAGTGGCAGGGAATATGTCCTCTTAGCGTGTATTGTAGTTTTAGTGAAGTGGTCGGATAAAGGCTGCTGATGATGATGATAATCATGATGATGATGATGATAGGCTACATTATAACTGACTTCAAAAACGCCTATTTATTTGTATGATAGTCTTGCACCTCTATATACGACATACGAATTTATGCTCTTGAATTTCTTAGAAAAAAATTGTCTCAGGAGTAGTAAAATTCGAAAGTTATTGATAAGATGTCGGTGAATTTTGGTCTAATTATTTCTATTATAATGATGAGCTAGCAGCGCCCTGCGGTTTCGCCCACGTACTTTGGGAGTACGTGGTTAAATTATAGCCTCTATGTTAGTCTAATGTTTTGTTTTTCGGCTTCCGGTCGTCGAAGTGTCAACAGGTCTTTAAAGTTTGTCGTAAACAAAACACCTATTAAAATAGTTAAAGTTACACTATATCACCGTCGTGCTAAAAACATCAAAAAACAACACCAGGGGATACAGAAGAAATAATCCTCGGACATTTTCAAGATAAACTCACCAAAAGAATATCTTTTTTAGCAGTGGACTAAAGGCTGATGATAAAAGAATATCAAAATACACATCCACAATTGAACTAAGGTTTGAATCTAATATTATTTAACTACCCGCTACTCGACGTCAATCTGACAGTCGCTAAAATAAACAACAATAACAGATTGTCGTTTTTTATAGTTACTAGTAGGAAGGCAAAGGAATATTGTCCATACAGCCCAGTCTGTATTTTATGACAATACTTGAACTCGGTCGGCTAGGCTGTCAGCTAATTTGAGTGTTACCATCTCAAATAAAATATTCTATCAAAAATCGGATTTACGTTCCGTTCTACAAAACTCCATTCGACAACATGGATGAGCAATTCCAATTATTATTTGATAAAATGAAGATAGAAATGGAGAAACAGACAAATGAACTTAAAGAGTCTCTTACGAATAATATAATGGATCGCATTGATAAAAAACTTAGCCCTATGATTGAAGAAAACGAAAAATTAAAACAAAAAATTTGTAACTTGGAGAAGGAGATCGAATATTTAAAAAAAGAGAAGAAAAACAACAATATAGTTATTTATGGCTTAGAAGAGCGGGAAAAATCGAAATCAGAGTTGTTTCAAACCATAAAGGATATCTTCAAAAGAGACTTAAAGTTATCAGTAGAAGAAAATGAAGTGAATAGAATATACCGTCTGGGAAAAAATAAAGTCGAAAACAAGCATAGACCTGTGCTATTGTCATTTCTAAATGGATGGAAAAAAGATCAAATTATATTAAATAAAAGAAGTTTAAAGGGAATCTACATATCGGAAGACTATTCTAAGGAAGTTATAGAAAAGAGAAAGGCTTTGCTACCGCAACTACTAGAGGAAAAGAAAAAAGGAAATACTGCATATCTGAAATATGATAAGTTAGTAGTTAAAGGACTCAACTCCGACAAAAAGAAAAGAGAACTATCCGTTTCACCACAGTCGACGTCAACCATTAAGCCCAAAAAGCAACAAACGATGAGTTCCGTTAAAACAAACAGGACAAACGCCTATGACTTGATGAGAATCCGATCAAACTCTCTTACTGATACCCTTACGAATAAAAACCAATAGCAACAAACAACCGGAAAACGAAATATCCAACTAAATTACGAAAACCAAACAAACGAAATAACAAAATCTCCCCCAAGCCGACTGGTCCTCGTGGGGGACGAAGACCCCAACCCTCCAACAACACTAGAAAAAATTTGCGAAAAACATGAAAACAGTTACACAAGATCAAAAATTTATGTCGCAGCCCTCAATGTACTTACATTAAAAAACGAAGAAAACCTTACAGAACTAACATATGCATTAAAACAGATTAAATGGGACATAGTCGGTCTTAGCGAGGTAAGGCGAATGGAAGAAAGATTTATTTCCTATCCAGATTTCCTCCTATACCATATAGGAATGACCCCAGGCCAATATGGAGTTGGTTTCATTATCAAAAAATATCTTACAAATTATGTTGAGAGTTTTATAGGAGTATCAGAGCGCATAGCAATAATGAATCTAAAGCTACCAGGATACAAAGATCCATGGTCCATCATACAAGTATACTCACCCACGGAACAATCCGATACAGGAACGATGGACTCATTCTACTCAGAACTAAATAAAGCAATTCAAGACCATGCTTACAAAAACCTTGTTGTGATAGGAGACTTCAATGGCCAAATCGGAGAACGACAATCAGAAGAGGACAACGTCCTAGGACCATTCATATATACAAAAAAAGCAAGAAGCAGGAACGGAGAAAGACTTGTAAACTTTGCACAGGAGAATGGATTGAAAATCTTAAACACATTGTTTAAAAAGAAAGAAAGTAAGATGTGGACCTGGATATCGCCCGATGGCAAAACAAAAAACGAAATAGATTTTATAATGACAAGTAAAAGCAGATATTTTTCAAATATGAAAGTCATAAGCAATTTCAACTTCAATACCAACCATCGAATGATTCGAGCAGAACTGATGCTAACTCCACCAAAAAATCCAAGACCGAGAAACAATATGACGACCACAAGACCTACCAAATACCAAACTACGCAAATTGCCAATTTAATATCGACAAAACTTGTAGATTACAATAAAGAGACATCAAACATGAAGTTACAAGAAAAATATAACTGGTTGGAAGAAACAATCACAACAGCTATTAAACAAGGGACTTATAGTAAAGACACGTCTAACAAGTGGATAAGTACCAAAACCATCAACCTTCTAAATCGAAGAGCATGCCTAGTTCATGAAATAAATAACAAAGACAACCGAAAGCAAATAGCAAAAATCAGTAAAGAAATAAAAGAGAGTATTAGAAAAGATAAAACTCAGAAAAGAATGGAAGTAATAGAGAGACACATATTACAGTCAGGGGGTATAAAAAAGGCATATAAGGAGTTAACCAACAAAAAAGATTGGATCATACAAATGAATGATAGTAATGGCTTGAAAGAGAACCGACGGCGAGGAATATTAGGTATTGCGACATCCTACTATAAGAAGTTATACGAAAGTACCATAGCGGAAAATGAAATAGAACTTTTAGAAGTCTCACACGTACCCAGCATTTTAAAGGAAGAAATAGAACTAGCTCTAGAAACCCAAAAAGACAATAAAGCTCCAGGACCTGACGGAATAAGCAACGAAATACTCAAACAAACGAAACAGACAATAATACCTATTCTTGTAGAAATATTCAATGATATCATCATGACAGAAATTATCCCCCAACAATGGACTAAATCGAATATAATACTTCTGTACAAAAAAGGTGATCTATGCGATATCGGAAACTATCGACCCATAAGTTTGATGTCCAACCTGTACAAAATTTTTGCAAAAATTATACTCAAGCGAATAGAAGGAAAACTCGACTGCCAACAACCAATAGAACAGGCAGGATTTAGAAGGGACTATTCAGTACTTGATCATATACATGTAGTTAGGCAAATCATAGAAAAATATGCTGAATACCAACTCATATATTATCTGGCATTCGTTGATTACAGCAAGGCATTTGATTCATTAATACATACAAACATTTGGGAGGCGTTAAGAGAACAAGGTATAGAACAAAAATATATAAGATTAATTAGAAATATATACAAAAATAACTCGGCGGGTATTCAGCTAGAAAAGAAAGGAGATTCGTTTAAAATACAAAAAGGAGTTCGACAAGGAGATCCTCTCTCTCCAAAACTTTTCTCCGCTGTTTTGGAAATGATCTTTAGAGACCTTGAATGGGAAAATATGGGATTAAAGATAAACGGCCGCACACTAACAAATTTAAGATTTGCCGATGATATTGTCCTATTTGCAAAAACGCCAGAAGACTTAAACATAATGTTAAACGAACTAGCATCGGTGAGCGAAAAAGTAGGACTAAAATTAAATCCCGAAAAAACAAAAGTAATGACCAACGGAAATAAAAGTAGCATAATTGTAGGCCAATCACAAATTAGCTATGTTGAAGAATATGTATACCTTGGACAGCTGATATCACCTAAAGATAACATAATGAAAGAAATCGAAAGAAGAATAGCAAACAGTTGGAAAAGATATTAGGGCCTAAAGGAAGTAATGAAAGACAAAAACCTTCATATAGCAACAAAAAGCAAATTATTTAATGTTTGCATTCTACCTATCTTAATATATGGATGCCAAACATGGGCCATAACAAAGAATACAATCAATAGAATTGCCATTTGCCAACGAGCAATGGAGAGAAGTATGACAGGAGTGAAAAGAGGGGAAAAAATTAGAAATATCAATGTTAGGAAAAAAACCAAGATTCAGGACGTAACACAAAAAGTAAAAAGGCTAAAATGGAAGTGGTCGGGACACATGGTTAGGGGAGAGGAAAAATGGAGCAAAATAATTACACATTGGTATCCAAGGGAAGGTAAAAGGAAAAGAGGCAGACAACAAAAAAGATGGGACGATGATATCAGACAGGTTGCAGGCATAACATGGAGTAGAGTAGCTAAAGTCAGATCTGAATGGAATAGGTTGGAGGAGGCCTTTGCTAATTGGCAAACGGACTTGCAGAAAGTAAAGAAACACCAAATACGCGAACAACTATAAATCTTAACTGTGTAAAATACTTAATATTATGTAACATAACAGACATGTTAGAGTATAAGCACAATAGTAATTGTACACTTCTGTTTTCCGAATAAAAGGCTTTATTATTATTATTATTATTCTAATGTGCTATTGTAATATTACATATTATGAAAATCTATTTAGTAGTTTTTGTGTGAAAGAGTTACAAATAGCAACACATACTAACTTGCATGTAATATTATATGAGTAAGGAAATTAGAAATATTTTTTTACGAAGCTAATATAATTATTTTATTTCCATAGAAATCTTATAAAATTAAAAAGTTTCGAAACAAATTCAGTTCCCATTTGTTTAAAATTAGGGAGAGACAATAATTTCACGTATTACATTACAAATGTGATTGTGGATCTTATCGTGAGTTAAAATTGTATATAATTTTAGTTTCCGCTTTGTTCTACAATTTCGTTGTTATATCGCTATGTCCCCTACATGTCGTAATATTACGTAATACTTGTAAGCTATATATTATGTACCTATAACCCTTGGCAAGATGGCCGAATTACTCGATAAAAGAGTGTACTCATAAGTACACCAATAAAATGACTGGAGAAACCGATAATGATGATTATGATGATGGTGCACTTTTATAAAATGATGTTTAAATTGTAAATGGAATATATATTTAACTAGCTGTACTCCGCAGCTTCGCCCGCGTTAACTTGGATTTACTTCAAGTCAAGATGATTATTTTATTGATGATCATTTTAGAACCCACAGTATGTTTTAGATTGCACTATACGTAATATTTTGTAAATTTGGCAGAAGTTAAATAAGAACGGACAAAACACACGAAAATGATGCTTCCGTATCTTTGATTATATTTTGCACAATCTATGTAATCTTTAATTTAGGTGCTGCGCAGTGCAAACTTTTTAGCATTTATATATTTCTTTCCACTTTTTACGAATCCATGTAAATCATAAAAGTAAAGAAATGAGAAAATACTAGGGGTTGATTTTCTAAAAATCTTTTCTTATTTTAGTAAATAAAGTGAAGATTATTCTTTCTCCTTTTTCTCATTTCTGGACTTAAAGTATAAAAAAAGGTTTATATTGGTATGACATTTATGTAATTTCCCGAGTACAATAAAAAAAGATCCATATGGGTGAGATTCATCTCACATTCATTTAGGGGATAAATGGGGGAGGAAGCGGAGGGTTAAAGTACGGGACCTTTGGTTGCCGTGTGCCGGTGCGGCGTATAACATCATATGTGTAACGTAACGTTCTCGCGGGCGAAGCTGCGGGCAACAGCTAATATAAAATTAGCCAACATTATAAAGTGATGATCCGTTCCGCTTAAACTGGCAGTTAGCTGGTAATAAACACCAAATATTAGATAGCTTATCACCGAGACCACTTCATTAGTGAGTTATCAGCTCTGGTGAACGGACCGGACGTCAGATGTTTTGACGTTTATGTCTTTAGGATGCGGATTAACAGCATATTGATGTAACTACTTGGTTCAAGTGACGCCATGTAACACCCGTATTTATAAACAATACTATGAGGTGTCAGAGTACTCCCGAACGCATATAGTCTTTTAAACTAATTCATAGACAAAACCTTTAATTGAAATCCGCCACTGTGCGTCTATCCAATTTAAACTATTGACACGACGAGCACATAGATAGTAGCGTTATTTGCATGTGTTATTTCACTACTTGGCCAAGCACGCTTCCTAAATATAAGTATTGTTTGGCTAAGTAATGCAACAATACTATGCAAAGAAAGCTTCTATCTATGCGCTCCTGATGTTAATAGTCGGATTTATATGGCAACAGACTCACATTTGCTGATGAATTGGTTTGTTTGACCCTATGCGTTCGGCAGTACTGTGACACCTCAAAGTATTGTTTGTGAATACGGGTGTGAGTGTTAAGGATTCAAATCCCTTTAAAAAAAATATGGTCTTAAACCCCTAACGAATTCTCATGAGCTATATACAATTAGATTACCGCGTACCTATGCTTATAAATTTGTACTTGTTTCAGTAAACGGCGTTGGTCTAGCTGGCTCAGCATCTAAGGTAGAGTCATGGTTCTCAGACAAATGTAGGTATTCCCGAAATGGGCTTTATTTTCTGAAATCTCCTGTTTTAACCATATCAGCATCAATTGCTCACCGGTGAAGGAAAATATGAGGAAACTTGCATCAACCATCAGTGTATGTGGAAGAAATGTGTGTACAGCTTGCCACCCTTAGGGAAATTGTTGCCTGATGTGCTAATACGATGATGATGATGGTGATGGTGGTGATGATGATGATGATGATGATGATGACGCTGATATGATGATATCAGTAAAATAAACATTTCAACCAATCGATTACAACGTCTGTCTAATTACACGTCATGTTCCGGTTGTCGGCGCGGTCAGCGGTGTCACTGATGCCGACCTTAGATAACATAAAACCTTTGCTGGAACATAACATATGCCTAAATGGACAATGTATAGACCTACACAGCTATTATCATAAACGAATTGTAAACGTATCGCCGATTCCCTCCGTCCTTACACCTTGGACAATTTACGAAGCATTTAGCACCATGTAGGTATTTTCACAAGGTCTGATTAACCTCATCTTTTTTCCTCTTCTCTGCTCTCTCTTTTCTATTTTTTCACAACGTTTTTCACACAATTGCCCGAATCTGTAACCGACATTTTAATGTTTATATTTGTTGGATAGGCAATCAGGAATACGAGCCGCCTGATGGCAAGTGGTCAGCGTCGCCCAATTCGCGTGCCTACTTTCAAAAGTGAGATAGTACGTCTACTTACTCTTAAGGTTGTTAACTCACCAACCTGAAGTAAATCTTAGCTTTCGATACGCGTCGCGCCACCGTATCCTCTCTTGCAATCTCCTCTTGTTTTAAGGCACTCACTTTTTTACCACTCGGATCGGATCACGCTGCATCTTCTACTGTACTTACCATGGGGAGTGCTCTGAGGAATCGTTCGGACTAACTAAACCTTGCAGCAGAATTCGACTGCAAATTCTAATTTTATTCATACCTTCAAGCTCTATGCTTTTCCGTATTTTCAATGTACTACCTTTACGGTAGGTTAAAAGATTTAATGCACTATCCGTGAAACTCATAAAATGGCGCTTGTAGTAATATTGCCATTAACGTAGTCACAACAGAAACAAATTGTATATTGAAAGCAATTGACGTGATATTGCCAACGATTGTTTTCCAATATTATGCTTTCATGTTTTTTTTTTTATATTCGACTAGCTGTTGCCCGCAGCTTCGCCTGCGTTAACTAAGATTTACAACGGGATCTTAGTACGCGAAATAACATTTTTTACACCCTGTGTCCGAACCAAAATATCTTACGGAACACTATTTTTATCAGAATAAAATTTAGCCTATGTTACTCGTGGATAATGTAGCTTCCGAATGGTGAAAGAATTTTTGAAATCGGTCCAGTACTTTTTGAGCCTATTCATTACAAACATAGAAACATACAAAAATAGATACAAATCTTTCCTCTTTATAATATTAGTATAGATATAGATGTTATCTGGTAAAAATACACAAAAGATAGTGGTCAGGTGCATAAGGTGAAGGTCATGAAAAGAATTTCATCAAGGACCAGTAACACACGCTTCTAAATAACTTACGCGCTTGCCACGGACTAGGTTAACGAGTTGTGTTTGCCCCCAAACAATAATATTCTTTAATATGTAACTCACTTTTGGTTTATAAAATGACAAACTTGTTGCCAGCTTAGATGCCGGAAAATACAGATTTAGATCCTATAAGAGTAATGAGATGTATGCAGTTTTTGGCCCCTTTGGCTAATAGCTTCGGGTCATGTTTAAAGACATTATTATCGTTAGTAAAAAAAATTGCCCCTAAGAAAAATATTTGTTTATCGTAGGCTGATGATTCTGGAGTGGCAGCAATGTTTAGAATAATATTGTTTTACAACCACACATAAGACATGATTGATTGATGTATTGACATTTAGATATTAATAATAACAATAATTTGTATATCGTTAATATTTTATTAAATATTATTTACGTAATTTAAATGTAAATTTTTTTTTCAGAGATGAGTTGATGGCAAGGAGATTGACTCCTAAATTCTAAAGCCGTGGCTCCAAAAACGGGCATAAGCTTACTGTGGAAGAACTTTATAACCACTATATTTACATATTGTAGTTGTTGTTAAATATCGAGTTAGTGACTGAAGGCCAATTATAATAAAAATATATAAGAAAACAATATGACTGAAGGCCAAGTTAGGGAAGACGGGGAGGTCCGAATAATGGCGGTGACCTACGTGTAGTGGTAGTTGCTGGTTGGATCCGAGTGGTCCGAGATCGGCCGTCTCATCGTTCATTAAAACATGTCCAGTGGAAGACTTGACTAATAGTAATGATGAATATGAACCCATTTTACATTTAAAATAAAGACAGCATTGAGTCCTCCGAGTGACAAAAGGCCCAACGCACAAACAATAGGGCCTCGGTCTCTTGTCTGTCCCGAAGCCCTAACCTCTTTGTGCGGCTGCTTACGAAGTCAAACCCAAAGTCCTTACGCCGCGTCACCTCCTAGCCTTGTCCCTGGGTGTTCATAAGTGTGTCATCCACGTAGCTGGTGACACCCATCCCGAGGACAATGCGGCCTTACCTAAATCTTTCTTATATAGTTGAGGCACGTGTAGAAATATTATTAATCGTGACAATACTATGCAAAGAACGCTTCTATCTATGCGCTCCTTGTGTCATTAGTCGGGTTTTATATGGGTTTGACAGACGCACAGTTGCAGATTTAATTTAAGTATTGTCTATGAATTGGTTTGAATGACTCTATGCGTTCGAGAGTACTGTGACACCTCAAAGTATTGTTTGTGAATACGGGTGTTAGACATTCAAACAAACATTCACTATTAGTTTTGTTATATTACAAAAATCAATATGTAATGTAATATTATAACAAAATAATGTAATTACACACACAAAAGTGTAAAGCTGTAATGGTTGTTTCCATTTCACCTCGCACTTTCTAACCCAACTGAGCGGATCAGTCGATATCCTATGCTCTCTCTTTGTACAGCCTTGACATCTGATACACGCCTATATCAAATTAAAACCTGTGGTTAGGGAACTGTTGCGAAAATACAATATTAAATGTTCACGGTGAGCTGTTTATACGGCCAAATAAGAGGTTGCGTTAGTCCAATGCTATGGATCTAGCGTGAGCAAAAACATTTTGTTAATTTTAAGAAATAAGTATTTAATAAGTAAACAGTATCTACATGGATGAACGAAACATTATAGAATAATTAAAAATGATTTTGAAATTAGAAATATAATATTATCAGACCTATGTAACAATTTAAACGCTGTAAGCAAAGTACGCGATCATTTTCTTTATATGTACCAACCTTTTATGTACCGTTTTTTAGCAAATAAACAATTTGAATTTAAGGATATTCTATTTTAGTCATTGGGCAGTTGGACAGTATTTTAGAGCATAATATGTATTATATATTTTACGAGCTTATAGTTTATTGGACTTTTAGAATGTGTTCAAGCTATCTCTTTTGTTTCTATTTTGTAAATATCAGCATATAGAGAAATCAAATATTAAGGAATATATTAACAAATAACAACAAATCGATAAACAAAATAAATATAACATCCCAAAAAACAACACACAAAAACAGTTGTTTTAATCAATTGAAAATATTTGCACTTACGTTTTGTTTCACCATAAATAATTGGTTAACAAATTTTAAGGTTTTGTTAATCCATGAAATGACTTGTGCTAATTGCGAAAGAATACCTCTAAACATACATTTTCATGTAGGTTTTAAGGTCGAGTTAGCTCGCGTTTTTTGTGGAATCATATAAAAAGCTTTTGACTTATGATAACATTGTATTCATAAATCGCATATCATAAAATTAAAAAATGAGTTAATATATTGCTTCTCCGTTTATAAATAATATCTACAGCCTCTCTCTTCAACGTCCAGCAGTACATAGCTGGACACCATTTGCCCTGGTATCGCTGTTTCATGACTGAAATATTCTGGTGAAAACGTTCATCATGTTCGTTGCTAACATCTCCCATATTTTCAGGACAAAAATCCAAATGTGAGTCGAGAAAGTATTTTGAGGGACATTTTGTAACCGAGAGCGTACAATGCTTTGATCATATTCTTAACCAGGTTTTCATAATCTTCAGATTTTTTTCACCCAAGAAATTTTAAAAAACTTTTATCATAGATGTCCAGGCCTGTTTTTCCTTGCTATTCAATTTGCTTTCAAAAGTCTTGTCATTCATTAATTCTTTTATTTGAGGTCCTATGAAAATTCCTTCTTTTAACTTGGCATTTGTCATTTTTTTTAACTTTTTTTTTTAATATTGAAAAGCTTGACCTTCGCGATTCAGTGCTTTTACGAAGTTTTTCATCAATCCTAATTTTATATGCAGAGGTGGTAAAATAATATTTTCTTTTGGCATTAAAGGTGGATAAAAAACATTTTTAGTTCCTGGTGTAAAGGCTTTTCGTAACGGCCACACTTTTTTATATAATGGTTTTTCCCTGTCGCTACTGTCCCAAAGACACAAGAAACAGCAATACTTTGTGTAACCCTGTTGCATGCCTTAAATAATTGCAATCACTTTAAAGTCTGCACATATTTTCCAAGAATATCTTTCATATTTTATCATTTGTAGGTAGTAGATGTTTAATATTTTCATAGGTTTACACAACGAACAAGTCGAAACTTGCGAGAGTGCGGCGAACGCAATACAAGATTAAACTTCCATAGCTCGATAACTCGAGCTAAGACACTTGTAATGTTATGATTAATGATTAATATTTACCAAGTACTGCCTATTTTTGTATTTCATCATTCATGGGCAAAACCATTGTTAACCAGTGTAATGAAAGCTTTACTTTAAAACAATACAGAGAAGCTAGCATAGTAATAAGAATAAATATTATAATTTTAACTAAATGAAAATAAGTTTTTTTTTTTCTAATATAATATACGTTGTACGTATGAACATATCGTCCGTATACTAATAAAAGCGTAATCACAAATGACTAAGTTTTCAGGGGGAGGTTTTTTGTTTTATTGAAATTTTTGATAGTTTTGAAATATAAACATTTAATACGTTATGTAAAGCCTATACTATATATTATGCGATTGTATCTGAAAATACTATAAAGAAAAAATATTATTGTAGGAATAAAACACGTGTCTATTAGTTATTTATAGTCTATTAGTTTTAAAGAGGCGAACCAATATTATCTTTTCTCAACAATTTAGTGTCTACTAAAAGTAAAACAAGTCAAGTGTAAGCAGTACTTCAAAAGTTTGGATCCGCCCACCACAGAATATTATTTATTATATATTCTTGTGCTCGGGTTCTAGACACTATACACATGCCGACTGCACTAAGAAGTGCGAATAAGTAGCGCGCGTACCTTGATGGCACTTGACCCAATATTTTGGACACGCCACCCTAAAGTAAGACGTGGTAAGGCAGAGATTACGCTGCGCTGCTATCACACATTTGGCGCTAGAAAATGTGTCATTGGTGGCAAGAAGCATTTAAAAAAATAGTTATCTTTTTTTGTGATGAAGATTTTTAAGTTAACAGTTTTTAGCATTATTCTCTCTCTCTCTATTTAAGAGCTTTGCTCTTGTCGGTGGAGTATTCGCCACTCATTCCTCCTCTCCGCCAATACCTTCACCTCCTAATACGACATAACTTGTACCTTCTCTTTTATTTGTTGTATATAACTCCTTCTCGGTCTACCTCTTCCTCTTTTGCCATCAATCTTAGCATTATTAGTGTCCTGATAATCATGAAGTTAAAATGATTGAATTCCACGCGGCTCTATAGCTTCGTGAAACCATTTTTGGTGACATGGCACGTTGATGCACAATGTATCGTCACCACTACACTAGACTATCGTTAGAAAGTTTTTATGCATCTCTTATTGTTTATTGTAATTAAAGGTGATTTAAAAAAATAAATATGCAGGCAAACAAACTAATGTTTGCCTGCATATTTTTTTATTATATACTGCTACTAATGTCTCTCTCTTCCGGGCTCTGCTACTAAGCAGCACTAAAAAGCATAATACATGGAATTGAATTAAGTATATTAAAGAGTAATCGCTACTTAATACATTAACCTAAGCTGTCCATCACATATTACCACAGACAAACAAACCACCCACGTGTATATCTTACTTATTATTAAGTAGTTCTCATCACTGTCTACAAACGTCAGTTACATCACTAGTGTTATACTTAATCGGCCGAGTTACTTGGGCGGTGCATCGATAGTTACCTAAAGCATTAACCTAAAAAGTAAATAATAATTATAGATAGCTATCTTTAGCCTCTATTACTTTATGCTTATAAAAATCAAAGTTCTTTTCCTTCTTTTTTAACTTGACATTTTATTAAGAATTTAAAAAAAACATTTTTATATCAACCGTAGCGAGATTGGATATGGTTTTATTTTATGCGTAAAAACGATACTCTTTTTTAGACTTTTTCTTTAACGTTGTGTAATGAATTTTAAGCCTTTTTATTTTTATTTATCATTAATCATTTATTTGTTTTGTGTAAATTTTGAAATTCGTGGATCGTTTTAAGGTCATTTTTTTTTACTTCAATACGTGAATCTTATTTTAATCATTACCGCAAATTAAAAAAAATAGTCGCATATTTTAAAAACAAAATTAGGTAAATTAATGTTCTACATTAAAAGGTATTAAAACTTAATTAATTTCGAATGTGTCCGACCTTTACTTATATTTGATAACTTTTCTTACAATCTATCTATACTAAATATAAACATTATTAGTACTATCGATTTAAATAATTCCAAAATAACCACAGAGAGTGGGCTTTTCTGGATTTTCTCATTAAGTTATGGAAATAAATATGTTCTGCCTCAGTTTTGCCCGCAATAAAACTTTTAAAAAAAACTTTCTTCTGCAATAAATTACTTTTATGATTAGTCTCTCAAATACAAAAATAACTATAAATCAGATTGTTCGTTTCGGAGATTAGCACGTTCAAACAAACACATTGCTCGTGTTTATTATTAACAACGAGGCGGTATAACTCATCACAATTAATATTAGATTACTTAACTTGTGTAATCTCAGCGCGGATGAGCAAACCGGACACACCTGTTAAAACTAAAATAAAAGGATTTTTGTATATACAGCGTGTGCTTTTAGCTCTTATAATTTTTTTTTTTTAAGTCCGGGCGCTTAATTGGCCCGGCCCGCGAATGTCCGTTGCTTTTTATTATGCAACATCTTTTATTTCTAATTTCTAAATCTATGGAAATAATAAGAGAACTACATTTTTTTTAAGCTCTTATATATTAATATTTGTAGGGTTTAGTTTTTCTAAATCATTGGTTCCCAACCAGTGGTCCACAAGAGCTAAAGTTACCGGTCTCACTATGAAGAACATAGATGTAAGTTCGAAAGTCTTATTAAGATAATGCTGTTGCGACTTTCAAGGTGGTATGATAAATAACGTCAAACGATTAGATTAAAGTTTGTATTATTTTGATGCCCCGCTGCTTTACTTATAGTATATGGTATAACTTCTGGTCCCTAAAACAGTGTGTGTATGTGTGTGTGTGTGTGACAGTGTATGTGATTCCCGATCAGTAAAAGCTTACGATGCTCTGCTTTTAATGATAAGGGTCCTGCCTTGTACGATACTACGTTATTCATCTGTTACACTAAAATCTATATGTAATGTATATGAAAGAAATAGTGCTATGCTCTGCAGCCGAATCGGGCCGGCACGATCGGCAAATAAACCAATACCAGCAACCCATTCTGATGTTACAAAAATTAAATTATTTTCCATGAAATAGAAAGAAAAATTACTTTACCTTCACCTTTTTCGACATTGGTACTAATATGTATTATAAACGCGAAAGATTGTAAGAATGGATGGATTTTTGTTATTCTTTCCCGCAAAAGCTATTCAATGGATTTTGATAAAACTTTACAATAATATAGATTACACATCAGAATAACACAGGCTATAATTTATGCTCGTACTCTCACAGGTATGGGCAGTACATAGACGAAACCGTGGGGCGCTGCTGGTAATTAAAGTCCAAGTACTAAATGGAGATTAATACATTATTAATGAAATCACCCTGTACCTGATCCATGTGTGATTGCGTGTACGAAATGATCCCAATACTCGCAGCAATTATTATAGTGGTCACCTTTCACTGACAGTTTTAAAACAAGGTTTTAGACATCATCAACATCAGATTTTATCTTATATCTTGAGTTATCAGATTTTCTTTTAAGAAGTATTGAATGGGACTTTTATTTTCTACTAGCTGTTGCCCGCTTAGATTTTTTATAAATGGGAAAAATAACGAGTCGAGTTTGTATAAGTGATCACGAACTTCCTAACTATACATTTATCTTTACATATAAATAAAATTAATGTGTCTATTACGTTTTATTACATGCATATGAATAAACATATATACGGTTCATATACCACAATGAAATTTTTTTACAATTTTTGTCTGTCTGTTTGTTCCGGCTAATCTCTGAAACGGCTGGACCGATTTTGACGGAACTTTTACTGGCCTACCTGCCAGTAAGTAGTACCTGTAAGTAAGAAGTAACTTAGGCTATAAGAATTATCATCATCAAATCGAATACGTCCGTAAATCTAAATTCGCGGGCGAAGCTGCTGAACATTTAATTAATAATAAAAACGCGAGAGTTTGTAAAAATATATAGATGGATGCTTGTTATTCTTTCACAGATTAACTAAAAAATAAATATTGATTAAATATAACAATAATATTATAGCTTTCACATCAGAATAGCACGTTGGCTATAATATATCGCACGCACGCACTATGGAAAATGGTAGAACTAGAGCATATCATAAATGGTTTTTAAAAATATCACAATTTAAATGAAATATTTATTGCATTCGATACTCTATTAACCAAGTAATCCTAATCAGACATTTTTTTGTTCTAAAACTGCATAATTATTTTTTTTTCATAGGTTGAAGTAAGTTGAAGTAGCGGATGGCTCATTCAAATGTTTGCATACACATAATTCAAATGAATATTGTGAAAAAAGTATTTAGCACATGCATGCGGTTTTATATATTTTTAAAAAGGATATTTTATGTCCTTAATAATGAGCTATTGACTTTTTTAATATGCTTTTTATTTTTGAGTAACTACTTAAAAATTGACATAGCCTATTTTTCACTTTTTTTTTTATTTCGTCGAAGGTTTTCACATTTACCCACGTCTCCCCACGCGCAACTTTAAGTGTTATTTAATAGCCTAACTATTCATAAATGAAGAATTTAAAAAATCAGCTGCGGAAGTTTGCGACCCTGGAAGTTATGGGAAAAAATGTGATAGAGGTCGGAGTAAATAATTCGGTATCTTTGGCGGTTACCGCTGACATAGTTTACAAAAACAATATTAACCAAAATATTTCTATAGCAATAGCTTATTATCTATCATATTTTGCACTCGTCCAGCGTGAGTAAATATGCATAACATTGATATTAGTACGTATTTCATATCTAAAAAACCAGTATATAAGGGGAAGCAAATATCTTCAAATTGCACACTTCAGCGTGTATTTCATACTAAGTGACACTTATTTAAATTGGTTATTTCCATTAAAATGTCAACTTTCAACTGTACTAAGGGCGATTTCATCATTCTCTATATCGAGCGTGGCAGAACCTTGGAATCGTTGTCCATAGTTCTACAGCAAACATTAAATGTTTCTGAAAACAACTTGTGTTTTGTAATTGGTGACATTCAAAGACATATTGTGCCTTCTTTCAATAAGCGCTGGGCTCAAGCATCACGGAAAAAGGACAAATTTATTCGGAATAATACAAGCTGGCTGGGGTCAGGATATTCAGTACAGTTTCGGAGTCTGAAGCACATTCACTACCATCAACTTCTGGTGAACGAGGAAGACCGTGCATTGCTTATGGAGACTCCTCAGAATCAACAAAGAAAAGGAAAAACACTCTTTTACTAGAAGAATATGGGTTTGAGCACACTTGTAACGCATTTTTGCAAGGACTGCGGGCCTTAGGTGAGTTTGCAGAGGCTCATCTTATTGAAGAGCTAAGAAACTCTGAGAGCGAAAAGAAAAAAGTTTTCTCGACTATGTGGAAAGAGTCAGACCAAATGAAGATTTTATCTGATACAGAAGCATTGAGTGATTTTATTGATTTGGATCTAACTAAAGCACAATATATGGATCTAAGAAATTTAACCAACGAAAGAAAGTGTACAATGTTTCCCCCATATTACAAACAACAGAAGAAAAAAAGAAATTGAAGAAAGAAAAGAAGGAATTTGTTTAAAAACGTTTCAGGGAAGAGCTAGGATTAAATATCGACAAACCTCGTCAAGTAAGTGGAAACTCAAGTGATGGAAATACAGCACGAAGGTTCTTTTACAATTACACTTGCTCGGCGAACATAACAGGTGTTGATGAAACATTGATTCAACGCTTGTATATTATTTTACAAGCTCTATCTTCTGGAATGATGATTGATCCCGAAAAATTTGGAGTTTATGCCTTAGAAACTGCGCGAATTTATGTTAGTAACTATGATTGGTATTACATGCCATCCTCCGTGCACAAATTAACTACTTATAAACGGAGAAAACGTGATCAAACATTTTTCTGTTCTTCCTATTGGGCAACTGTCGGAAGATGCACTAGAGTCGCGCAATAAAGACTACATAAATATGCGCCTGCAACATGCCAGAAAATGTTCCCGTACAGCTACAAATGAAGACGTGTTTAAAACGCTCCTATATACTTCAGATCCATACATTTCAAGTTTAAGAAAACCTTATGTGAGAAAAGTGAAGGATCTTAATGAAGAGGCACTAAGACTTTTGAAGGAGGTACCCGAAGGTGATCCTGCATTTACACCGGAAGTAATTTTAGTTAGGAATAGCGAGGATAATAACAATTAGATATAACATTATAAGTAACTGAAATCTATAATATACCTATAATAAAAAATAAAAAAAAATAAACGATTAATATTATAAGATTTGTCTAATCTGAGATCAACTAGTTTGGTGTGTGGTATGGATGGGTACTAAATGATTTTATAATTTTATGTATTTTATTATGCTTGTATGATAAGTAATTGTTTAAGTTTTCTTAATTTTATTCATATTAGTACTTATTTATAAAAAATAAACATATAACTACTCGTATTACTTTTTTTTTCTCTTTCCTATTTTTTTAACCTATAATAAATATGTAAACATTGAAAAAAAATACTAAAATTGATTATTTTTTAAATCTTTGTATAGCACTGTATACATGTGCCAAATTTCAATACAATACGATGAAAAACCTTGAAGTTACAGATTTTTGATCCGATACGGACCTAAATTTTCCACTGTGGCACGTGGGAGTTGGCAGAACGCTCATGAAACCGCGGGTTAAGAAAGGAACTGCTAGTAGGTTATAAGACAGATGGCCACGAAGACAAGACATGAAGACAAGTACTCGAATCAGAGACAGACTAAATAACATAGGCTAATTTATTGTAAAGTTTCATTAAAATTCACTCACTACTTTTTACGGGGAATAATAACAAACATTCATACAAACTTTCGCCTTTATAATATAAGTAGGAAGTATCTTGGAGTAACATAGGAAGGTATATTATTTAATCAATTAACTAACGATTTTTTTTTTTTCGGTTGGATTGGTTCGGTCCTAGTGACCGTTATGCGTCATCGGAAATGGGGTGATCCGGTTGGATCATCCTATGACATTAAAAATTTGGGGGGTTGCCCCCCGCCATGTTCATGGCGTCGGGTTTGAAATTAACTAACTATCTTCATTATACTATGATATCGGGCGAGGACCGAAGTTTTGTTGGTGGCGTCAATAAAACCCAAGAGTTAAAATTATACTGCATTTATTTAATAAGACGCCTTAGTTATATATTATACCATCACCATACGTTAGATACTTTGAAGATTAATTTACTAAAAGTAATAAAAAATTATGTAACTACTTATATAATGCATTCCTAATCCTAAATTCCAAAAAAAAAAAAATGTCTACTTAGAACCATTCTGTAAAATTACGCTTATGGAAGAGCGGAGTCCCCTACTACAGGTATTTCTTTACTTAACAGGGGTCTCCTGCCACTGATATAGTATATTGTAAACTTGATTACTGAATTAAGATTATTATTATTATTATTATTATTCCTTTTTTGTTTACCAGTATAGTTACGTCATGTCAATCTTCATACAACCATATAAGATCCATCTTTAATTATTTTTTGTTTATTTATACCAGTAGGGCTATTCTGTAAGGTCGTTTTCGAATCTCGATAGCGGAAACCGCGGTGATATGACGAATTTGACGAGTTTGTATTATTTAAAACCCGACTCTCTATCTATTAAAGTTCACTTTCGAAGTGACGTAAAGTGAGCTCTATCACTCAAGTGCAACTCGATATCGAAATTGTTTCTTACAGAATAGCCCTACAGTACTTATTAAATGTTATTGAACAATTAATCTTCGATTAATCGATGATTACATAAATGATAGCTAAGATGATAATCACAAAAACTAGAACGCGAATGAAAATAAAAAAGTGTCTTTGGTTAACGTTCGGAGAAGTCTCTGGTACTCTATGGGTATTATAGAAGAGAAAGCATAGACATGTTTTACTGTAAAAAACTAAAGAAACATCGAAACGAAAATAAAGATAAATAAGATGGACAGTAATACCTCTCATAAGTGACTGAGCATTTAAAGTGTGCGTAAAGAAACAAAAATATTTTGCTTGAGACGCGATTTTATTTTATATCACATTTAGATTTATTTCAGTAATTATTATACACATTTTATATGAAGGCATTATACCATCCAGGCCATCAAGTTGGGAGCTAATCAAAGAGAGAACTTAACAAGTCTGCGTCCGTGTCTCGTGCCACGTGGTCCGTGCTTCGTCCAGCGCGCCGTCCCGTCGCTCAGCGTGGCGGTGAGCAGGACCGAAGCCAGCACTGTGGTGTGCGGTCCCCGAAGAGAGAGGTCAGGAGAAGTATGGGATCAGTGATTCCGTGGGGTCCGTGGGTAAATTAATAAGTGGGTAGTGGGTTCCCAGCTGCTCTGGTTCCCGTCGTCTGCTTCCTACTGGACCCCGTCCACAGCTACTCGGCCACGCCCAGGATTAGCACCGCACCGACCACGACGGCAACGCCTGGGACCCTGAAAGGTCACGCCAACACGGGTGAGCCTTTCCGTAACCAACCCCCATGAATGTCCAGGGTTGACACGGAAATGGCCATTAAAAGCATAAAAGCACAGAACACAATAGAAATAAGCACTAAGCCCTATGATGAAATATTACTAAAAAAAACACTATTAAATTGTAAGCTAGACGCTAGTGCATTTTGGTTGCAAAGTAATTTAAGCATTTTACATTAGTAATTATAAGCAGAAGGCTTACACACTAATTATAACAAAGAGATTACTTAAGGTAACACGTTGTTCCTACAAGGACTCACCCACTTAAAATATAACGCGGCGCGTGTGCGCTTCTCAGCACTCTCCGGCAGAAAAAGAACGATCGACCGGTCCGTAAGCGGCACGACTCGATTCCAAGACGCTTCACATATCGTGACGTCGTAATATGTCTTGGCCAATAGTGATCGAGTAGGCGAATGAAGAAATTCGCGCGCGGAATATGAATTTAGTATTAAAAAACGAATAAAATCTATGTAACATAATATATATGTTACAGCATTGTAAAATTAATATTCATGATGAAAAATGCAGTCATTTTTTTCTTAGTGTTATTTGAGAGCATCATAAGAAGGTTTTCTTATATTTTATAACAAAATCACAAATATTATATGTACATATTTTGTACTATGATATTATACATAAAAATCGCAGAATATTAAATTTTACAATAAACTTTATTTGAAAAACATAATATGTTTGTTTATACAACATAATATTTACAATATAATATTACTGACTGTGAAAGACTGTGAAATATAAAGTATTATCACAGTGTAAATACATATTACACTGTGGTATTATTATAATAGCTAAAATGGCTTAATCAGCAAACCGATATGAAGACTTCAGCAACATTTACTTACAAATACATAACAAATATTATTTAGTACATAATAAAATGATTACAGATTAACACTAGAACATTAACACAATTCAGGTAACATCAAACAAATAAATAACAGTAAATAACAGGTTGGCTGGAAAACGCCTGAGGCTTTATTATTCACTTATACTTCGAGAACGCGCTGCGACGACTATAATTACTTTTGTACCCTGAATTCGATTCTGATGGCGATACATATTCGCTATTCTGGACATTAGCCTCCGAGTCTTCCTTCGGAATACCCTGGGATATCCCCTTATCATACTCCCCTGGGGGTGTCAGACCACCGGATGGATAGCTATACTTCGCTTGGGATGTTGAAGGATAATAATTGTAAAAGCTTTGACTTGGGTTAGGATAAAGTAGATTATTGTAAAGAGATGGATTCGGTGGAGGCAAAAGAATCATCGCTGAAGGCTGACCTATTAGAGATTGGCTTATTGGAAAGTTTGGAATGTTAGGGTTGAAGGTGTAATGACCGGGCGTTTGAATTTGGAATAATTGGTTACCAGGTTGAGCATGCGCATTTGATGAGAAAAGATTTTGAGGATATTGAACTAATGGTTGAGAATATGCCGGCGGTTGCTGCACTATAGCCAACTGAATATTACCGTTTTTGGTTGGTATTATTTGGTATTTGGACTGGTACCCTGGGTTTGGGATGAAATTGATGGGCACAAACTGTGACTGTGCATTTTGGGATGGAACATTAATTTGAGATTGGGAAGGATTAGAGGATTCTGTGTTAGAATTGTAATACGAGTTTTCTTGGCTGGGATAAAATGAATTTTGGGCGGGATTCTGGTACGATTGAACGGAACTTTGGACATTGGGATTCTGGGAATATATATTATAAGTGTAATCAGGTTTTTGTGCTCCGGTTGGAATCGCGTTCAGAGCATTCGGTTTCCCCGCTCCTCGTTTCTTCTGTTCAGCATCTTCCAGTTCGTTGGAAAACGCGAACGCAACGAGCGCAAAAAATATCTGGAACAAAACAATGAATTAGAAGCTTCTAGAAGTATAGCAATTCCAATGACTGTACTCTCTGGTGCCTACAGCTTCGCGCCGTAACATTAGGTACATATACCACGCGCGATTGAAAATTGTATGCGAATTGATGATTATTATTTTATAGTCTATAATATCACTCAGCCAGGCCCCCTTTAAACTATTGGGGGCCCTGGGCACAAGAGTAATGGAGCCCTGACATATGTATCTAATAATTAAAAAATGCTTGAACTTTAGACTAGAAAGGGTAACCATAGTAATTAGGACACAAATAATTATTGTAATCAGCAATCATTAACTTCCCATTATAGGAAATAGATAATATTCTGGTATAAATACCGGGGCCCATGGATCGCGGGGCCCTGTACAGTTGCCCAGACTGCCCAATGGAAAAGATCTGCCTGTCACTCAGTGTTAACGTGGCATTTTATTAGTGAAATAATTTTCATGAGAAAATTATAAGAAACAAACAAAAGATCAAATCTTTCCTCTTTAAAATATTAGTAATTAGTACAGATATACGCAATCAGATAGTTCTAGAAGCACGTTCGATCGATTCTTATGATCGAATTAACATTATACAGTCTAACGAAGTAACATAATACTTACAAGGATTTCCCTTTTCGCCATTATTAAGAATCTCCGACCCGTGAAAGATACGTTACATTTCAAGTCGAAAGGAAAAGTGCTCTTGTCGGTCGAGCTGGGAAAAGTGTGTGCTAATATCAAGTTCAGGTTATATTTATATGACTTTCCTCGGTTCCTGGTGCTGGAAGTGACCGATAGGTCTTTGTCCTGTGGCCGATCCAGTTAGAGAGTTAGTTCCTGCTCGTATATTACGCAAGTACTCGCAACTATTAGGTTGTCGTGTGTACATAGAAATAGATATACGTTTAAATAACTTCTTAAAACCCATAACATATAACTACTATTAGAATAATTTATATTTTACTAGCTGTCGCCCGCGGTTTCGCGCGCGTTTTTATTTTTTTGTTTCAAAAAGGCATTCTATGTTACTCCTAATACCTCCAAGAATATATTATGTACAAAGTTTCATGATGATCGGTTATGCAGTTTTTTCGTGAAAGCGTAGCAAACTTACATTCGCATTTATAATATTACTAGCTGTTGCCCGCAGCTTCGCCTGCCTTAACTAAGATTTGCAACGACACCTTAACGGGATATATAGCCTGCAGCCTTCCTCGATAAATAAGCTACCTAACACTGAAAGAATTATTCAAATCCGACTAGTAGTTCCTGAGATTACTGCGTTTAAGCGAATTAACTATTCAGCTTTATATATTAGTATAAGATTAATAATTTAAGACTAAAAAATGTTCGATGTTCTAATTGTGTTTATTTATTTGTAATTATGTATATTTCTTTCGTTTTTAATCTTAATCAATATTCATTTAATCTTAATGCTCCAGAGCAGTGTAAAATATAAAATATTAAAAATATATATAATTCAGCGCACAGTTGAAAGTAAACAACTGTTGAGCATTTTTAGCTGATTTATTCGTTGGTATAGCCCCAAGGCTTGTTGAAGAACACGCCTTGATATTTTGAAATACAGTATAATATTTAATAAATCTATTAGTACAGCGGGACACTTATATCTAGCATGATCTATAGAATATACATATTTAAATCATAAATGATACCTCTAGGCAATTCGTATGAAGGAATGGAATTAGTTTGTTTCATGATGATTTTATTTTTCTTGCGTAAACTGTTATAACTCATAAATTGATAGGTCAAACCAACTTTGAGCGTGGCAATAATTTGTGTATGTTAAAGTAACGCAGACATTGTCGTCCACTGCCACACATAATTAAAGATGTGTAATGGACAAGCGCACGCACACAGCACCGCGCGTAAAGTTGACTAGAACTATAACATATTCTGCCCATAAATAAATACTGATGCAAATAAAAACAAAAAAAAATCATTTGAATTTGGAATCTGTCATTTTTATATTGATTGTTCATTGTGTTCAAAGAGTATGTAAAACTAACGTTAAGAGACGGGACTGCCATACAAAAAAAACGATGTATGAACGTGCACTCTAAACCAATACCAACCTAACAGACAGAACCATGGCGCCTGGCGGTACATACTGCCAACATAATGTCATAACTAGTTAGTACTGGGCTAGGACTAGTGAAAATTTATCGATATCGACTTTTTAAAGACTCGTTATAGTGCGAATTTTATTTTAAAAACATAAACAAATGAAGGGTAAATGATACACAGATTGTTTTAATAAATCTATAATTAACGAATTAACGGAAAAGAAACTTCAAATTCTCACAAAATCATTTATTTTCAAACACTATAATTTTTATTTAAAAATATTCTTAGAAATATTACTTCGCTTTTCTTTAGCAATATGTTTGTTTCTTAAATTTACGTATAAGTTTATAACAATTTTCACAAGTAAATATGCATTTTTGTCAATCAGGGTCCAGGTATTCTTTAAATTAACATCTTTTGGGAATCTGAAATAAGATATCACTTTGACCCATTGTTTACACCTTTAAAGTGAATGATAAGTTGAATCTTAAAATTTAACTAAATGACTCAAACAGCATGTAATGCTTACGTTATAATATATTATAATAGAATAATTAGTCTGAGTTTATACATCGATGTCGATAAATTGTGATTGCTGGGTAAGCACTACAAGAAGTTTTTATAACAAGTTTATTTTATATATTTAAGTTGTTAAAATATATTAAACCTCTATATTTTCTACTAGAATTGACTTCCTTTATGGATTAAATAAGTAATTTAGCTTGCCGATCTTTATCTAATGGATATTTTACCATAAAAATACGTTTGTTACCAACCCGGCATGTTTTTATACCACAAATCTCACAAGCTACTTTTCTCATATTGTTTTACAGAAACACTATTTGAATCTCTGAGAATCACTCACAAAATGACTATAACTAATTAATATTACACTTTTATGTAATAAACACGTGAAAATGTAACTTTAAAAAACAATATCTTTTATCTGCAATAACCGTCCATCTTATATCACTTTTTGACTTTTTCAATTTTACTGTCAAAAATCAAAATGGCGGTCGATATAATCCATCTATATGTAGAAGAGCCATCGGTAAATGTAGGTCCAAAGTTAATAATGTTCTTCTTAATTTTATCGGATTATAGCAGCCATTAAAAGGACGTCCGTTTCATACATCGTTTATTTTGTATAGGAGTTTCGCCAGCCTGATTGTGTTTTCTCATTTTCGTGCCTATACATTGTATTTTTTGTGATATTAAAATAGTAATAGAGAGAATCGAACACAAAGAAGGCATGAAATCAAATAAAATTTTTAAAACTACACACACGGATTACTTTCGGATTAATCTTTATATGTATATTTGAATGGGTGTATTAAATGTATTAAACTAACACACTGTAATAATAATAATAAATAATAAATGTCCCGACCAATAAAAAAGAAATATTTGCTTGTTTTACTAAATTTTTATAGAAGTAACAATTACTAATAAACATAATATGAATAGATTTTTATTTAGGACATATTACAGAGTACTTAGTGTTTTTCTGTTGGATGGATGAATCAGGATGAGGTAAGATTGAAATTGCAAAACATAAGTCGAGGTAACTTTTTATTTCATCCAAGTAATCTCTGACAAGTCGGTCGCAACATGTATACCTACTTAACACCATTAAAAAAACTTGTCTGTCAGTAAATACACAGCATTGTCAAGTAGTGGAAAATAATGCTCTAATTCATTTATTTGGCAACATTCTCTGAAAAATTTGGGCGCTCAATAAATGTGTAATTATTTTTTATGACATGATGTTTATAACTTTGTAATCTAAGTTTGATAAGTTGAATGCTAAACGAGCTCCTTCATAGTAGTCAATAGTTTGTAAAGATCAACCGAGAGCATTTCATACACCTAGGCCACATTGTGTTATCGGTTTTTCACAATAATGAAGGAAACTATCGACCCCAGTAAGTATGTACTTTAAATTAAGCTATTTAAGTAATTGACTCCAATAATTATTACTCTTCCTTTCTTTCTAACGCATACAACTGAAAAGAAATGAGATGACACCTTGCACCTATAAATAAGAAAATTAATAGAATTCACTGCAACTTTGGTGACCGTCACAGTATTATAATTTACTAGTTGTTCCCGCAGCTAACCATGCGTCAACTAATATTTAAAATGGCACCTTAGCGTGGAGACAATATTATACTTAAGGCCAGTATATCCCAAAGCGGCTGTTTTTGTTTAAGTCGTAAACATAGTAATGTTGGTTTTTTTGATCCGTTAAAAATATATGTTGTAGTTTAGTATACATTCTTTTTTATTAACCTATTCAAAACACGATCATTGTAACTTGCCTCGATAAAAAAAAATCACAAACACAAGATGTTTTTGATTATTTTTCTAGTTGTAATTGAAGAATGTGAGATTTTAAGTTACAAAATTTATATGAAAAAATAGGTAATAACATTTAAAATTTTATTCTGATCTTACTTTTTAAAATAAATGTTTTTATTTTTCTTAAAATCAAATAATGTGAAAAACTTGTCTAGCCCCCAGCGCGGCCTCAATTTAGATTTTAGTTGCCTGCGAGGCGTTAACAAAGTAGGACCTATGTTTCGCTGCTGCCTGGCGGCTCCCCCCCGATATAGATCGTTAAAACAACGTGTGGAATATATAAGCCGGTGCCTGATATGATAATGTACATAGGAAATAAAAATAAAAATTTGAACAATATTTAGTTTTAATATTTTTTTCTCATTTTTGTCGTAATCATGATCATCAGCGTATTTTTTTCCTCATTTTTATTTTAATATCGATTTAATGTTACTAATTCATCATCATCATCATCAGCCTTTATCCATCAACTGCTGAACATAGGCCTCCCTCAATGAACGCCAAGACGGCCGATCCCTTGCTACTCGCATCTTTATTATAAAAATATTAATTTTAAGTTCTAATGGTGGTAATGATGATGATCGCGGTGATTGTGGTGGTGGTGATGATGGTGGTGGTGGGGGAGGGGGGTGTAAATTGTAATAGTGATGATGATGAAGTTGATGATTACAATGATGGTGGTGATGACGCTGACGAGAATAATGATGGTGGTGGTGGTGATGAGGGAGGGGGGTGTAAATTGTAATAGTGATGATGACGTTGATCATTATAATGATGGTGGTGATGACGCTGACGAGAATAATGATGGTGGTGGTGGTGGTGGTGGGGGAGGGGGGTGTAAATTGTAATAGTGATGATGACGTTGATCATTATAATGATGGTGGTGATGACGCTGACGAGAATAATGATGGTGGTGGTGGTGGTGGTGGTGGGGGAGGGGGGTGTAAATTGTAATAGTGATGATGACGTTGATCATTATAATGATGGTGGTGATGACGGTGACGAGAATAATGATGGTGGTGGTGGTGGTGGTGGGGGAGGGGGGTGTAAATTGTAATAGTGATGATGACGTTGATCATTATAATGATGGTGGTGATGACGCTGACGAGAATAATGATGGTGGTGGTGGTGGTGATGGGGGAGGGGGGTGTAAATTGTAATAGTGATGATGACGTTGATCATTATAATGATGGTGGTGATGACGCTGACGAGAATAATGATGGTGGTGGTGGTGGTGGTGGGGGAGGGGGGGTGTAAATTGTAATAGTGATGATGATGAAGTTGATGATTACAATGATGGTGGTGATGACGCTGACGAGAATAATGATGGTGGTGGTGGTGGTGATGAATGGTGATTGAGGTGATAATTAACACTTATTTCGTTTACAATGATTTGTGTGTGTGATTTGTAATATGACCTCTGTGGCTCAATGGTTAGCGCGTTGGCGTTCAAGCCGGAGGTCGCGGGTTCGAATCCCGCCAGGGAACAAAAAAGTTTCTGTGTTCCTGGGTCATGGTTGTGTATTAAATATGTGTATTATATAATAAAAATCTTAAATATAAGTATTAATATAAAACGTATTAAATATATTGTATTTCGGTTGTCTGGTACCCATAACACAAGTCTCTTCGAGTACTTACCACGGGACTAGATTGACGTGGTGTAAAAAGCGTCCATAGATATTATTATTATTATTAATAATGCACAGAAGAATATCCCGGGTACGCATGTTAGCTACTACTACTACTATAAAACAAAGTCGCTTTCTCCGTCCCTGTAACCGTTTGTACGCTTAAATCTTTAAAACTACGCAACGGATTTAGATGCGGTTTTTTTAAATAGATAGGACAATTTAGGAGGAAGGTTTTTGTGTATAATTTATTAAGTTTTTATATATATTGGCTAAGATATAACAATAATTGTTGGACGTGTCGGAAAAAAATAGGCCGCCTGGGAGTTTTCAACGAAAACGCTGCCTAAACCATTTGAGATACAACAAAAAATGTATGGTGGAATTGTGTAGCTTAAATAGGTCTACAAAAAGTCTACGATGGCATATGTCTATCTCTTAGCAATATCATGCTATATCCATTTAAACATTTTACGAAACAAAGTCGCTTTCTCCGTCACTGTATCCGTTTGTACGCTTAAATCTTCAAAACTACGCAACGGATTTTGATGCGGTTTTTTTAATAGATAGAACAATTCAAGAGTAAGGTTTTTGTATATAATTTATTAAAATATCATAAGCATTGGCTAAGATATAACAATAATTGTTGGACGTGTCGGAAAAAAATAGGCCGCCTGGGAGTTTTCAACGAAAACGCTGCCTAAACCCTTTGAGATACAACAAAATAATGTATGGTGGAATTGTGTAGCTTAAATAGGTCTACAAAAAAGTCCGCGATGGCATATGTCTATCTCTTAGCGATATCATGCTATATCCATTTAAACATATTATGAAACAAAGTCGCTTTCTCCGTGCCTGTATCCGTTTGTACGCTTAAATCTTCAAAACTACGCAACGGATTTTTATGCGGTTTTTTAATAGATAGGACAATTCAAGATGAAGGTTTTTGTATATAATTTATTAAAATTTTATAAGCCTTGGCTAAAATATAACAATAATTGTTGGACGTGTCGGAAAAATATAGGCCGCCTGGGAGTTTTCAACGAAAACGCTGCCTGAACCATTTGAGATACAACAAAATAATGTATGGTGGAATTGTGTAGCTTAAATAGGTCTACAAAAAGTCCGCGATGGCATATGTCTATCTCTTAGCGATATCATGCTATATCCATTTAAACATATTATGAAACAAAGTCGCTTTCTCCGTGCCTGTATCCGTTTGTACGCTTAAATCTTCAAAACTACGCAACGGATTTTGATGCGGTTTTTTAATAGATAGGACAATTCAAGATGAAGGTTTTTGTATATAATTTATTAAAATTTTATAAGCCTTGGCTAAAATATAACAATAATTGTTGGACGTGTCGGAAAAATATAGGCCGCCTGGGAGTTTTCAACGAAAACGCTGCCTGAACCATTTGAGATACAACAAAATAATGTATGGTGGAATTGTGTAGCTTAAATAGGTCTACAAAAAGTCTGCGATGGCATATGTCTATCTCTTAGCGATATCATGCTATATCCATTTAAACATATTATGAAACAAAGTCGCTTTCTCCGTGCCTGTATCCGTTTGTACGCTTAAATCTTCAAAACTACGCAACGGATTTTGATGCGGTTTTTTAATAGATAGGACAATTCAAGATGAAGGTTTTTGTATATAATTTATTAAAATTTTATAAGCCTTGGCTAAAATATAACAATAATTGTTGGACGTGTCGGAAAAATATAGGCCGCCTGGGAGTTTTCAACGAAAACGCTGCCTGAACCATTTGAGATACAACAAAATAATGTATGGTGGAATTGTGTAGCTTAAATAGGTCTACAAAAAGTCCGCGATGGCATATGTCTATCTCTTAGCGATATCATGCTATATCCATTTAAACATATTATGAAACAAAGTCGCTTTCTCCGTGCCTGTATCCGTTTGTACGCTTAAATCTTCAAAACTACGCAACGGATTTTGATGCGGTTTTTTAATAGATAGGACAATTCAAGATGAAGGTTTTTGTATATAATTTATTAAAATTTTATAAGCCTTGGCTAAAATATAACAATAATTGTTGGACGTGTCGGAAAAAAATAGGCCGCCTGGGAGTTTTCAACGAAAACGCTGCCTGAACCATTTGAGATACAACAAAAAAATGTATGGTGGAATGGTGTAGCTTAAATAGGTCTACAAAAAAGTCCACGATGGCATATGTCTATCTCTTAGCAATATCATGCTATATCCATTTAAACATATTATGAAACAAAGTCGCTTTCTCCGTCCCTGTATCCGTTTGTACGCTTAAATCTTCAAAACTACGCAACCGATTTTAATGCGGTTTTTTAATAGATAGGACAATTCAAGAGGAAGGTTTTAGTATATAATTTATTAAAATTTTATAAGCTTTGGCTAAAATATAACAATAATTGTTGGACGTGTCGGAAAAAAATAGGCCGTCTGGGAGTTTTCAACGAAAACGCTGCCTAACCCATTAAGATATAACAAAATAATGTATGGTGGAATTGTGTATCTTAAAAAGGTCTATAAAAAAGTCCGCGATGGCATATGTCTATCTCTTAGGGATATTATACTATATCAATTTAATACTTTAAAAATTGGCAATTATAATGCAATAATTTGAAAGTTATTGACACAAATACGGTATGAATATGAAAATGAAAATATGAAAGCAATAATAGTATCCTAAATATGCCTTCAGAAAGTCTGCGACGGGAAATATGTATTTATGTTCAAGATTAAATACTCACGTAACGTATCCATTTTAATACTAAAACTTAGTAATTATTAAAATAGAAAATGATCATGTGTGTTCAGGATCGATAACAAAACCATAAAACGCTCTTTATATAATGTAATTCTTATGAAATAAACTAAAGTAAAAAAAAAACCTAGTAAGTTGCCATACGTTTAAAATTATACTAGGACGGACAATAAGTTCACGCCGGGTTCAAGAAAGTTCATTTGTTGGCAGACTATTCGTAAGTCGCCGTGCGGGGAGGCCGACAGCGCTCAATGCATAAAACGCCCGAATATACTGGCCTTAAAAAAGATATATACCCTAATATATCCTTCCTCGATTAATGGGCTATCTTTCTATCGAAACGACGGACAAAAAACTTAATAAACATTTTATTTTTAGTTTTAGTGTAGTCAAGTTTAAGTTATTTATTTTAATTTTAGTCTATATTGCTTGATTATGTAATTTATTTTAGTTTTTAGTGTTAAAAACCACCTGCTCATTTTCAACAAAATCGATGTAATTTATATACCTACTAGTTGGAACGAAGTTCCTTACGGCAGGCTTGGAGGGGATAGGGATTTTGCTGCGCGACCGAACTGAAAAAAATGTGATAGTAAAACCGTAAGAAAAAATGCGTGGAATAAAAAGCGTTAAATGAGACGTGCGCAGGAGCGACAGTCGCATACACAAGCGAGTAGTGTATAATACCTTTCTTTTTAGCCGAAGGAATTTCGTTCCTACCTGGTGTCCCACGACACCACATTTTTATATTTATTTTGCTTTAAATCATAATTCATTTGCGAATAAGTAACGCGACTCAACAAGGCACTCGCCCTATCTGTTTCAAAGCTTCTTATCTCAAAAGTCTAAAGTCTAAACCCACTATCAACCATTTGCTTTCCTTACCTAAGCTACGGTCTACCTAATCTATAGAAATGCAAAATGTATGATACCGTATAGTCTCGTTTACTTTAAACTCCAGTATAATAAACAATGAACAATACATACAATAACAGTAAATCAAGATTAGCATCGAGTATCGACAGATCTAGGGAGATATCAACATTATTGAATGGTGCTAACTCTTGTATAAGCCGCCATCTATGAGTACAATTGGATACTATTTTGCTATTTTACCGTCGTGATGCCATCAGTTAGGAAAATAAATTAAATTCGTACTGTTGTCAACAGATGGCAGTGTTTATGAATATTTTGTCATAATCAGATATTATGTCCCTTACCAACTTTTATAAAGAGAAAAGCTCGCCGTCAAGTAACCCTTTTTAAAATGTGTTTTTAAATTTTATTAATTTCTTTTTTCTTCTTTTCGTTCTCACTAAACTAATTTGTAATATAAAGTTAAAAAAAAATACTTTACTTACTAAACTTACCACTACTAAAAAAACTTACTTACTTACTCAACTTGTATCATCATCAGCAGCTGTTGTCAATCCGTCCACTGTTGAATATATAACTAACTTCTATATTAAGCTAAGTTTATATTCTTATTTACGGTTATTTCTGACATTATAATGAGTTTGATCTTGCGTGACCATAGTTACAGTAAAATTTACAAAACGACCGAAATATAAAAATCATAATAAACTGCGATTTATCTTAAAAATAAATGATAAATAAAAAAATATATTATGATAATAAGTAAGTAATAACTCTTAAAAAAAAGTAGCAATCCATGTATGTCGAGCTCACACGGGTGTCCTCCTCGAAATCAGACGAAGAGGATATAGGGCCATAGTTCACTGAAACGCTGGCCCATTGTGGGTTGGTGAACTTCATACGCCTCCAAGACTTTCAATCTCATCACTCATCAGGCATGCAGGTTTCCTCACAATGTTTTCCTTCACCGTGAGCAAGCGATGGTCTCGTGTTTAGGGTGCACTCTCTAGAATAAATTCGGCTTCGGTGAAATCAAACCCTTGAAAAGTTTAATTCGTGAATCAATTAGCGGTCAGGCGGCGCTGGCGGCCGGCTTTCATGTAGCCGCGCGTTGTAATTGTGTCTCGCAGGGACATTTTTATGATTATCTTACCCGATATTATCTTACCCGACTTACGCATACAATAAGGCTTGACACACATAATAATATCTTTATATTATATACAATTAAAAAAAATATTATCGAGTAGCAAGGGATCGGTCGTCTTGGCGTTCATTGAGGGAGGCCTATGTGCAGCAGTGGATGGATAAAGGCTGATGATGATGATGACGATGATGATGATGATAATATACAATTCTTCTGTACGTGTGTTGACAGTGAACTTCTCCGAAGCGGCTGGACTGATTTGATTGTTTTTTTTTTTGTTTGCGTTTGGGTCTTTCCCTGGATGACTTAGATTCACAAATCAGAGCAGTAGATGGCGCTGCAGTCGGTATTTTAGTTATTTACCGATAACACAACTAAAGGGCTGGATCGATTTGTATAAAGGACAACGCCTGTCGAGTCTGCTAGTATATATACAAATATTTATGGCCGTAATATTATGGTATTGATACTGGTATCAAGTATCCTACCATATTAACAACGCGGTTTTGGTTAACTTCATACACCTTCAAAGACTTTCAATTTCATCAGGACTGCTCACCTCAGGTTTCCTCACGATGGTTTCCTCGACTGGAGAACGAGCGAGCGAAATCGTATAACCGCGCTCGTTTCACAAAAAAATCCAGGCTTTTAGTTACCTTTACTTCTGACGTCCTATTGACCTTTACGCGCTCTATGACAATCACTCCAAAGAGAAGCTTCCAGCTTCTGACATACTTTAGACATTCTTTCCAAAACAGTTGTTAAAGATTTTTACTAGGACTCACTGTGGCAGCAACACATTTGCCTTTTGATGTCAAAAAACTTCTGGCAAACAAATTTTTATTTTAACGCTTGTTTAACTTGGGAAATATTTGCTGCATGTCACAAATACATTAATGGATAATAAATAATAAAAATACATTAAAAGGAATTTAATAATAATATGATCAGAATGTTTTTCTACTTTGTTTTTTCTTTTTACTAACTTTACAGAAATGGGAATTCTACAAGAACAAATATCTACGTGTAATAAATGTAAAAATATGAGTCTCAAAAATTAATTACTAGAATAAAAAATATATTAGAATTTGAGCAGTCTTTTTAATTTGTTTGCACACTCTCATCTTGTCATTGATAATAACTAACCACTCACATCTCCGTACACAATCACACAAATCATTACATAATAGGATCCGAGAATTCGGAAGTGAACGCACTGGTAATCCATTTACTCTCTCGACCGTATCTATTTTGTTTTCCTTTTTTACTCTAAGGAAAAAGTCTACTTTTTCATACCTATTGTGCTGTCACAATTTGCCATTATCATAGAATCCGTTTCTTCCGTTCCATTATTATGAACATTGCGAATACTAAAACGATTAGTGTTCGCCAAAACAGCCATTTGACATGATTAAAAAATTTGCATATTGCTTGCTAGATATCTCTTCGCTTACGATTCGAGTTTTTACTCATATTCCCACATAGGCACTAGGCATACTAGGAAAATGTGGAGAAAAATGTACATAAAAACAAACGTTTTAATCTGACCCACAAAAGTTAATAAGATGCAAAACTAAAAAGTTTATCCAGCGTGGAATAGTGATTAGAAAATGATTATATTCCAATTGGTACAAATTGATAATTTGGATAACTCCAGCAAAAGTCTCTATAAAAGTGCAAGTATTCTTAACAATCTTGGCACTCAGCAGACTATCGGAGATAGCGATATAAATTTCCCTAACTCTCTACGTGTGAAATTGGCGATGCGTATCAGGTTCTGATGATGCAACGTTTCCTATCTCACATATTATGTACATTAAAGTTAGATTATTCTGAACACCTGGTTTCGTAACATCAGATCAAAAAATCGATTTTAGTCTCAAATACATCAAGTATTTCGACAGATAAAAGAATTTTTAATTAATCAAAATCAAATGAACGGTAAAAGTATCGAAATAAAAGCATTTAATTTGTACGTTTGTTTAAATTGCATATCAATGCAAATTGTTTTCGCGTTCGAAAGTCGAACGGTAATTTTTTTTAAATGTAATTTAACTTTTTTGTAAATACTGATAAGGCCTGCATCAATAGGTTTATAATTATATAGATATGACTGGACTCATGTTGTGAATTGTTACGTAAATATACTTATTTTTTCTCTACTACACTAGCATATCGTGCTAATACTGAATAGACAATCGCACTTACACTTTCTAGCTGTGCTCTTATTTCTTCCTTTACATATACAATTTACATACCTCTCTCCAAAAAGATCTATGCTGATTTAACATACTATGTCTTTAGAGTCGTTGTTTTTAAAATATTTATATTATAACTACTAAGAAATCTTTTCAATCTCATTTTTAATGAAATAAATTATCATCAGCTATCAAGGATTTTCCAATAATAATTTGTTTTCTAAAAACATTAATTATATAAAAAGAAACAACAGAAATATTTTGGTAACGTTTATTCATAACAACTTACTCGATTACAATGAATAAATTAACAAACTTATTCTAACAATATTTACAAAAATCCAGCTCATTTATCACGTTCTAATCGAACTATTAACAATACAAAGAAAATACATTTCCATATAGAAAGCACAATTTCTATAAACAACACACGTAATTGACGGCAAGAATCAAAGCCACATTTACATTCACAAAATGGATCATGCATAGACAAGAGAAATACTGATAGATATAACGTCAACGCGTACACTAATGAATCCTTATTTATAGTTTCCTCTCTTTGAATGTTTCAAATTAAAATCGACAATTTATTTCTCCTCGCGTCTTAAATTTAACATAATAGACATTTATAGCACATTTTTAAGCAACTAATATATGAAATAATTTAAAGGTGTTATAGATTTAATACTTAATGTACGCGCGGTTTCAGCTCCTCGCTATATTTGATTGTGTTGTACGAGGTCTCGCTGTAAGAGCCCTGAGCATCTTTCGGCGAGTAATGTGAGCTTTGACCTCCGAAACTGTATTTAGATGGTGCTGAATAAGAATTTAAAGAGCTGTGGCTCGCTGCTGGTGCTTTGTATGAGCTGCTGGAACCAAAACTAGCGGATGATGGGTATTTTGAGGAAATGTAATATTGAGGTGCCTGGGCTGATGCTGCATGAGCTGAGGCTGTTTGGGCGGAAGAAGCATGGCCGTTACCAGAAGAGTACGCGTTTGAGGGAATGCCATATGTTGTCCGTGGAGGGGAACCGATTTGGCCGCTGTGTGAGAAAGCAGAAGCAATGGATTCTAATGATCCTAAACCTTCGCTGGCTGCCAGAACATGTTTCGCCGGGCCTCCATGTCCACCGTATCCATGGCCAAAGCTGCTTCCCCCGTGTCCACCGGAGCTAAACGATAAGCCTCCGAAACCTCCAGCTGGGGAGTGGAAACTTGGAAAAGATTGTCCGCCATAAGATACGTGACCAGATAGACCGTGGCTGGAATCACTTGGAACCGAATTACCTATGAAAGTTGAGGGCTTGAAAGATGCTTTGCCTGGAGTTGCGTAGTTACCAGAGAGAGCCTTGTAAGAAGCCCCGAGAGAATGTCCTCCGTTTAGGGAAAGGCCGGGGAAAGCATGAGCTTTATCGCCCAAATTGAATGCGGCCGACTCATACGCTTGTCCAGAAGGAGCTCCATGGGATGATCCAGATTGACTAGAATAAGACTGAGGAGTGAACAGAACTGGTCCGGTAGAACCAAAGTTACCTAAACCCTTGGCACCAGCGTAGAGTGGAAAAGAAGCCTGTCCACCTAAACTGTATTGGGCCAGTTTTGGGGATCCAAACGAGAATTGTGGTAAAGCATATTGACCGCCTTGAGAAAATTGAGCCAGTTGACCTCCGTGACCTCCTTGAGCTCCCTGTAGACCCTCTAGCTGGTATGTTACTCCATGCCCTGCTCCTGGCAATGAAATGGCTCCCGAGTTGATCCCATGAGTGAGCTGATTCATCAGTTCCGAGAGATCACTGGATTGTAACTCTTGCTGTGGTTGTAAAGTGATTGGTGCTAGTTGGTATCCATGGCCACCAGAGTGTCCTTCAGATTGTTGTTGGTAAGGGCTCTCCCCACCTTGTGATGAATAAACGTAGCTTGGCTTGGCACCTCCTACACTGTATCCGGCACCGATGCTGATGGCATTGCTTTCGTCCTGTCCCAGCGCTGGTGCCTGGTAGCTGTGGGTGGAGTGGGCTGAAGGTGCATAGTCTCCCGAGGCATCCCTCTTGTCTTTTGGATCTTCTATTTTCGCTTTAATGGCCCATGCACTTGATATGCTGAGAACAGCGACTAATAAAATCTGTAAGAAAAGAAATGTATGATTATATAACAGATTATAAAACGGCGAAACGTGTAAATGCTTGTGCAACAAGGAATATTAATCCTTTGTGAATTCGTAAAATAGAAAGTGGAGCTGATTCACAGCTCAGATTTTAAAGAGAAACAATTCGCTTATTTTAAATTTTTATCTAAAACTTATATCAATTTCGCCGGTTCAAAATTAACTATAGATAGTAAAATTTTAAATGGTGGATTGTGTTTGATTATTAATATTATTTTAAATATGAAAACCCGTTTTTAGTTTGTGCCAGTTTCAATTATATTTGATACAGGCCAATAGAGTATAAAAAAAATATTTAATTTGTTTTATTCCTGTTAAAGTAATACAAAATTAGAACTGTGCCACTATGCTAGTAATAATTTATTATTGTGTGGTGATGCGAGATCGAAACTAGTTACTGATATGATATAAAATAGCCCGCATGCCAATCGAGATTATAGGCTATATAATGTATAAATTTCACTTTTACAACTTTTACTTTCAACGATTATAAATTATTGTATATTAAAGCAATAAAATTATGAATTATAATAATCGTACATAATATTCTCACTCATTATAACACAACGAATGCTATTTTTTTTTTTAAATTATTATCTCATAAATCAATATATAGATATTTATGGAACATTATTAATGCATGTTTTATAGTTGATTAAGGGTTGAGTTTAATAATAAAATTGATTTTGTTATGATTTTTATGTATATTTTACACTTCAAGGTAAAGGAATTAATTTTTTCATTGTCAAAAAAATTAGGAATATTTATATTAGGAATATAATATTTTTGTAATTATGTTATAAAAAATCTAAAAACAATATTATTGAATTTGGAACAGTTAACGTGATTTTGTTACATAAATTTAAAACACCATCTTCATTAGATCACTTTTTCTTTCACTCCGACTCACCGTGAATTTCATTTTGTTTGTTTGTTTATAAACTCCGTACACGAACTACTACACCACTACACAACACACACGGCCAGCTGCTACAGCTGCCGAATTCGTAATGTCGTCTCGCACAGTTTTCACCCAATTTATATGACGTTGGAAGCACCCGCCTTTGGCAAAGAGGGTAAAAGTATAGAGGACCCTTTCACTGAAGAATTAGATCAACCATCTGGTATTTGATCCTACAATGAGGTAACCCACCGGAAGTTATGTCACGCCGAATCAGTTATTGATGTCAAATTGAACCGTCTAATTTGAACTTATTATCGCGATATTAACTGACATTATATTGAAAAGCGAAGGCGTTTTTCAATTGATCTGCATTTTTGTGATACGCATTGTTTATTGGATTTGTATATGAAACTTCAAATTAAAATCAAAGAAGTTAATAATCACACGTAGAAGATTGGGCCGAGAAGGACCCCAGTTATGTACAGTAATTTTATAACTTTCTTAGCTCTGGATATTCTCATTTAGACGCGTACTTTACTAAAACAAATCCGTTATCATTAATCAAAGTAAATTCTACTTTTAGTAGAGATTTAAAGTAATTATAGACTTAATATTATTTGGAATAATAACTTCAATAAATGTTAAAAATGAAATATTTACTAGTTAAATAAACTGCTCAAGACCAGCAATAAATATAATTAATAAATTAAGAATTAGCATTTAACAAAAAGAATACACAAGAATAACATTAGTTTTTCAGTGTAACGTTTACAATAAATTAAATTTCATAATGTTCTGTTTTAAATTCGACAAATTATTTTGCTTCAAACTCATTTCGTTTTTATTATTTAGATTGTGGTTTTAAGCTAAAATATTTCTTCTTTTCGTTCACAGCAAAGAATTTTAGCAAGCAATATATAGGCATAACAAAGTTGTGATTATTCAAAAATGTACGTTTCCACATTTAAATTTTTAATTTCTTGTGCAATATTTAGCATATATTTACATGTGTCACTAATTATAATATATTAATATTGAAAGTATAAGGAATTTATAGCAAATATAACGTTAGAAAACTAAAATTTATAATTTATGTCGCAGGTCCGTCAATTCGTAAATATTCGTAATACATAGAGATGATTTCTTGACAAAGTTAGACGAATTTTATTAGTTGTGTTGTAGTGTACATAGGATCTTATATAAGTAGGTCAAGCTTGTCTAACAAACTTAACTAATGAGTGCGCTTAATCATATTTAGTAATGTAAATATGCAAAAAACAACTCGTAAATAATCAAGCTAATCATCTCGCTACTGTTTGCTACTGTGATTAAAAACGTTAATTATAAGTTAAATACGGTCAGTTAAGACTTAAAGCCTTTGATCTAGTTCAACTTTTTTTGGTTGACGAAGGGATGCATGGGATATAAGGGATGGGACTCGCTGAGCCCAAAAGTTGGTAAGTGATACCAGCTCTACCCACTGAAACCCGACGAGTGCCACCAATGCATGCATGCAATGCATTTGGTAAGATGTCCCGGATCTACAAGCAATAGGGCACCTCGACGGCTAGTCAGTCCCTCAGGGGACCGACGCTACCTCCACAGAAGGGTTGGCCCGCACCACAGTGCAACCATTCCCAACATCTACAATGAGATGAGGTTCCCGTCCTCGCCCTTTGCCGCAGGGGGCCCTTTGCCCCAGAATCTTTTGCCCCCTCTTTTTATAAGAGGGGTTCAAAGTGCCCCCTTAAGAGACCTAGCCCATACCCATTGCATCTAATTTTACACATTTTATGTTATTTATTAAGTTTTTTACATGTTACGTTCCAAACCACGGTCACGGGAGGTCTAAGTATGTGAGATTTTATTTCATGTGTAGAACTAAATTATGACAAAAAGTATGCGAATTGGCAAGAAGTGCAACTTTCTCATTCATTCATAAACATCGCATAAAGCAAATAACTTAGCGTTTACGTCCAGCTCAAGTCAATCCGATCTTTAATGCTCGTGTGCACTGAATTTTCAAGACGCTTTCATTCTGGTTATCGTGGCATCGTTGTGATAAGTTATTTTGTTTACTTTTGACACTCGCAGTGTTGCCAAATGGCATATGGCGTATGAATGGGATAGCTGGCGAATTTTTTTTTTTTTATTTATTGGTAAATTATATTATTCGTTTTCAAGATATAAAAATAAAGGCCAATTATTTCTAATCCGCGTTCGTTCGTTATTACATTTTATTTCCAATGGCCAATGGGGAATATTAATGGTATAACTATTACTATTATACAGTACTGTTTATTTTTTAAGATATTGTAAGTATATTAATCTGTATTATCACTATCTTTATTACCGTTCATCGGAAACCCTTCTTGAGTTATAATAGGCCTCTTCTAGCTTGAGCGAGGCATCTCTGGCCATTGCTTTCTTCCTCCATTCGCGTCCTCCTATTGCATTGGTATCTTCTATGCATCCTTTTCCTATTGTATTTAATTCTTTATAACACCTTTATAGAATTTTTCCAATTATTATATCTGATCTCAGACTGGAGAGAAAAAAATATTTATTTTGATAACGGACGGCCGATGGGTCACTAGAGTTCAAGAGTTGATGCTGTATTTACAGACGAAGTGTTGGTGGTCGGCCCGTGTTGGATGCGAGTGGCAAAAGATCGGTGGTGTTGGCGTTTATAGAATGATATATGTCGATGAACGGATAAAAACTGATGATGATGATGTATTTTTTGTGATCAGACAGGTGAGTCGAGCGAGACGAGAGTATATTCTAGTATTTCTTATAGAGGTATGAAAACGAAATGTATAATTTCGTTTTCATACCTCTATAAGAAATAATGACATCAAAATTCATACACTCGCTTTGATAATAATAATGAGTGAATCGCGTCACGCTTAGTACCCAGATTGTATGACCGAGTTACCATGTTTTTTAAGAAGGTAAACAGCTAGCAGTCGTAGCTTATGGTGACTAGCGCCACCCATACACATACCCTTTTTTTTTATGTCGCAGTGGAAATGCTTTCGCACTATACCGGTAGTGCTATTCTGTAAAAAACCATTTCGATACTGTAAAGTGCTTATAATAAGCGATTTTTACATTAAAGTTAGAAAACAATATTGTCTGTATGAGTGCGATAGTTTTTCTATAATTTTAAGGAACAAGTAAATAGCATAATATTAATACTACTAATGCCATTATCATTATCAGCCTTTATCCTTCCACTGCTGAATGCCTTCCTCGATAAACCCCAGTATACGACCGGTCACTCCAAGAAGACTACACACTCATTCCTCTAAAAATCATACATATACAGTTCACGAATGCGGATATGTACGAGATGAGATAATATGTAACCGCAGAATCACAAAAAGTACACGATGAATCACTATTGTTCTTTTAGCGGTTCACTCGAACATTGATTACAGAATATCTCGGAAACACATTTTTATCCGACTGTCCCCAGACGAGTTGGATCGATTTAAATTAGTTATAGCTAAACGTGAGGGAGGCCTATGTTCAGCGGTGGACGGATAAAGGCTGATGATGATGATGATGATAGCTAAACGAGTAGAAAATAGAGCGAGCGAGTTTGATGCGAGAGTGATATTTGTGTATCGACTAGCAGCCCGGACAGACTTTATCCTGTCAAACATTATTAATAAAAATTAAATAAATGTAGTCCTCTAATTCCCTATTGAACATTTATCATCTTCATGTTTTTTTATAAAAATTAACATACTTCACATATTCATTATGTCAGTCAAAAATAACGTAGCCTTCTATTGGTAAAATAATTTAAAAATCCATTCAGTAGATTCAGATTCTAGGGCTTTTCTCCCACAACCTTATAAACTCGCAAACGTACAAACTTTACCTACTTATATTATTAGGATAGCTTCATAAAAGAGTTTTTCACGCTATCTACGTTAAGTTGATGGTTGAATTACAATGATCTCAGCACATAGAGAAATGGCTAATTTGTAAACTAAGATAAAATAAAACTAGTATTTCTATTCTTTTGAATTCAGGGAACTAACTTCAAATTGTGCAAACACTTCTGAATTTAACTTTAGAATCTTTACATATGTGTTTGTCTGTATTATAATGTATATGTGTAGATTCTATTAAATATTAAATAAAGACTGGTCGTGTAAAATTAAAATATACGAAAAATAGTATTATGTAAGAAACGTAAGGAACTCGCTATTCGGATATAATATATTATTTAAGTAGGTAAAAAATGTAAAGAAAAACCTAATTTCTAAATTCCATAATCAACATGTATGTACATAAAAACACAGCAAGAAATCAAATGCAACATATGTCAAAATTATCATATAACTAGTAGCGCCCCGCGGTTTCACCCTCGTACTTCCTATTATAGTGATTGAGTGAAGCGATTGCAATAAAACAAAAACGAAAGTACTCAAAGTTATTCACAATTTTTATGTTTAAAAGCTATTTACAATAATTCTGTACTTTTTACTTGATGCGTAAACTTAAAACAAATAAACTGACAAAAAATGAAATACTGAATATGGATTCTGTAAGTTATTCTCTAACACCATAGCTAAAATAGCTATGGTGTTAACACTTTCAATGTACATAGGAACTTAAATATTATGCCCGATCTATGCAACAAGCTTAGCAGCAAGTATAAAATATTTTCTTGTCTTCTATAAAATTTACATCAACTCAATATTGTCAACACAAAAGTTTGAATATCACAGAATGTGTTCAATAAATTTGAAATGGCTCTGCTTCTTAATTCAATTTGAATGGAATTCGAATGTAGCTTATTAGAATTTCTTTTTGTTTTTAAGAATTCATCTCGGAAGCCGTAAGTGGCCTAGCTCCTATACTGCCGGATCTTGAGTAAGAGGTGTTATATAAATATAATTTAGAACCGGTTGTAATATTTGTCATGTGAACCTTATAAATCATTTAAATTGTGAGATATCTTTTACATAGGCGTGTAAACACGTGTGAGCGTAGATTAAAACCGTTTGTAGATACAACGCCTAAAATATAGGTATATAGATATAGCCGATGGGCCATTAAGGTTCAAGAGTGAAGGCCTCGTTTAGGTAGACGAAGTGTTGGTCGGTCATTAACCAGGCGGAAGGAAGATTTTTGTGCATTAGCCGGTGCCCGGTCCGTGTTGAATGAGAGTGGCAAGGAATCGGTCGTATTGGCTTTCATTGAGGGAGGCCTATGTTCAGCCTCCACCATGGTTCAGGCCTTGTCGTGGCGGTGGGGCTCAACAAAAGAGCAGGGGGCAAGGGGTGAGGATAGGAACCTCACCTCATCGTACTGTCCCGACGTTGGGAGTGGTTGTTCTGTTGTGCGGAACAACTACTCTGTGAAGGTGGCGTCGGTCTCGTGAGGGACTGACTAGCCGTCGTGGTGCCCTGTTGCTTGCAGATCCGGGGCACCTCACCAAAGGCGGCATTGGTGACACCCGCCGGGTTTTAGTGGTTCAGGTGGTTCAGGCCTTGTAGTGGCGGTGGGGCTCAGTAGCCCAGGGTGACCCCAACATCTTGGGCGAAGCGAATTGAGCCGACGCGAGGGGGCTCTTTGTACCCCTCTTATTAGAAGAGGGGACAAAAGAGCAGGGGGCAAGGGCTGAGGATGGGAACCTTACCTCATCGTACTGTCCCGACGTTGGGAGTGGTTGTTCTGTGGTGCGGAACAACCGTTCTGTGGAGGTGGCGTCGGTCCCCTGAGGGACTGACTAGCCGTCGAGGTGCCATGTTGCTTGCAGATCCGGGGCACCTCACCAAAGGCGGCATTGCAGGCACTCGTCGTTTTAGTGGGTAGAGCTGCGTCCACTTACCATCTTTCGGGCGCAACGAGTCCCACATACCCGCCTGGGGAGACCCACTCCCCAGCGGGATGCGTCAGTGCATTTCCCGGCGTAAAAGAAAAAAAAGGCCCTATGTTCAGCGCTCCCAACTGTGGAGAATCTGGTCTTAACGGGACCAGTCTATCGCTAAGGGTTTCCCGTCGCCTGTAGATCCAGGTTCTCAGTTAGCGGCTGAAGGCTCACGCAGCAGTTTTAGTGGGGTGGTGCACCCAATGCGAGTCCCCACACATGACAGCGCGCCTACCCAAGGCCCTGGTATGGTCCGAAAAGGATTTCCGCTGCGTCATCAAAAAAAGGCCTATGTTTTTAAATGTTCAGCAGTAGACGGATAAAGGCTGATGATGATGATAGATAATTGAACTATAACTACCGCTACATTACGAATATAGTTCAATTATATACATATAATTAATGGTACCTAATTAATCTTACAACCTCTAATGCTCTCATGTAATCAACCTATAATTATTACTTATTTCAAGTAACAATAACAGAAAATTTATTAAATCTTTAGTGAATATAATATCATAAAAGATAGAGTTTAATATCTATCAAATTTTAAATATTCAGAAAATGTATTATATATAATAATATAATATAATATAATATAATATAATATAATATACCGAATGCCAAATAAAAAAGAGTCTTGGGTCTTAAAATTGTATAATTTTATCTTACTTTATTGATTTGAGCATTATAAGCATTTATTACAATACTACCTGTTACCCGCAGCTTCGCCTGCGTTAACTTAGATTTAGAACGGGATCTGAGCGGGATAATATGTTGGGCATGTATTGTACATATAAACCTTCCTCTTGAATTGTTCTATGTATTAAAAAACAGCTTCAAAATCCGTTGCGTACTTTTAAAGATTTAAGCATACTTACATGCAAAGGAAGCGGCCTTTTATACTATGTAGAGATAAAACAGTTTTTTAAAATAAAACTATCATTTTATTGAAAAATACCTATGATTTTTTATATAGAAAGGAGTGCAAACGGACAGTCAGGGAAGTAGACCGTACCGTAAGTGCTGGGCTTCATGAAAAGACACCAGCTATACTAGAGGATAAGTAGGTCCTTTGCCGACTTTTAAAATATAAATGTGTTCAGCATTTAAGTATTTTAGTTTAGACGACCTCTGTGGCTCAATGGTTAGCGCGTTGGTGCTCAAGCCCAGAGGTAGCAGGTTCGAATTCCGCCAGGAAACAAAAAGGTTTCTGTATTCCTGGATCATGGATGTGTATTAAATATGTGTTTTATATAATAAAAATCTTAAATAATGTATGAAACGTATTAAATATATGTATTTCCGTTGTCTACTACCCAAAACACAAATTCATCGGAAACTTAGCACGGGACCAGATTGACGTGGTGTAAATTCGTCCATAGATATTATTATTATTATTATTAGTTTTGTCTTTTTTAAAGATCAGATAATTACCATAGATTCCTTGAAAATGAAAATCTTGAAAATTATTGTATCGCGATCTTAAAGTGACTTTAGGATTTCTGGTTTGACAGGTCATTACGAGAACGACCCTATTTGTGGTAATATAATGCGTAACCAATCACCGTAACAATAAATAGTCAAAAATAGTTCACAATCGGTTTACCTAATAATGAATAATAGAATAACGGTCGAACGAGCGCGCGATATAAAAAATATTGAACCGCTAAAGTGTGAAATTTATTGCAATTTATAACCAAACAGACAAATTTGCTTTTTCTTTTTTAGTTTTACCTAATAATTGTCCGTGGTTTTACCTGCGCTAACTTGTTTTAAGGGTTTTATCCGGATTAATATTTTAAACGAAATCGCATCCTATTAATATTATAAACGTGAAAGTTTGTAATTATGAATGTTTGTTACTCTTTCACGTAAAAACTACGGAATGGATTTAAATGAAACTTAACAATAATATAGCTTATACATTAGAATAGCACATGGGCTATAATTTATTACCGTACTCCCACGGGAATGGAAAGTACGCGGGTGAAACCGCTAGTTTATAATATTAGTTTAATGATAATAATACGAACCCTTATATTTTTTCTCTCTAAATCAGACGGGGAGGGTGTTAGTCATAGTTCACCGATGCACTAGCCCAATGCAGGTTCACACACCTTCAAAGGGAGTAAATGGAATTTCCCAGAAAAAAAGTGAGGAATTACGACCAATTATTAATGTACGGCTTTTGTCTAAGTTGATAGGTGATTAAAAATAAATGTCGAAAAACCTAGTGCCGTACTGAAGCGGTGGTTCCGGAAGTCAGTGCAAACTTTTAATTCGTCGATATTTGTATAGACTACATTCCGGTCGATTATTTCTGTACGGCATTTGTGTAGTTCCTTTGGCAGACATATTCAGATACTTTACCCATGAGCGCCGTTTATATTTCCAGAACAGGGGTCGCAACCTTATCTCTGACTATCGTGTAGGTGATGATGATATGACACAACATAAAAGTAAATGATCTTGAGAGTATTTTACGAATAGATAACATTTTCCAGCATGCCGAAATGCCGATTGCGACCCCTGGCTTTCGACCCCTGCCCTGGAAATGTGTACGGCGTTCATGGGTGAAGTAACTGTATATATCAACGACTAGAGCCATTTCGCTATGTCTTTTTTATTGCGTTTGTTATTATTAGAAGAAGGTTCTTGGGAGAAAAAAAAGAAAATTGCACGGAAAATAAGAAAATACTAGATATTTTCTAATTTTCCGTAAGTAATCCTCTTCATTACTTACGCACTAGTTTATTATCTACTTTTTTTGCCTGAGAAACATCCTTGCTTACTAGAGTATACTTGGTGGCAGCCCAGTTACTCTATAGTCTAGACTCTATAGTAAAGCGGTGTAAATTATAATTGGAGAAGTAAGTACCTGCCTGGCTTGCGCAATTCCATTGTTTTCTTTTAGATCCGTGTCATTCGTTATTTTACCGCCGTTTTCAACCTTTGTTATAACAAACAAACCGTTTATGCGTTACATGACTAATTTTGGATATTACGAAATTAAATTTTATTTTTACCATCAAAAATAATGCATAATTCGTGCACATAAAAAAGGGAAAAGGGGTCGCTTTGTGTGTAAGATGTCAAATATAATAAATATGTGATGTAAGTTCGTATTTTTTCCCTCGCGATATTATGAACAATATTTTTGGAAAATATATGTGTTTCTAATGCGCTACTGAACGAAAAAATGATGTTATTTTGTTTAATGCAAATGTTTTTTACATTGGGATGACTTTTATAACTTTTTTTTTTAATTCGAACAGTTCCAAATATATCATTTTAATAATCAATGAAATAACATACAGAATAATAATAATTTGCCCACTCAACTGCTTCATATACCATTAGGTCCTCTAACTATTTAAAAAAGAAGTCTCCGCCAATACAAGGCAGGATTCATCTTTGTTACACGAAGACAATCTTGACACGGTGGTCGTGGCCGACACTTCAGGACCATCGTTGGTGACGACCCGCCTCACGACGCCATTCCTCTCTTGAAGCTGCTTCTTAGCATACATGTAGAGTATCTCTAACGATGGCTTTTACAAGTTCGGTCCATCTTCTTGGTATCCTGCTGCGTGTTTGAGTTCCTTCGACTCCACTCTTGATAACCAAGCGCTCTATGAACACTTTCTTTCAGCGAGACACGTGTCCGAAGAAATTGAGCGATGAATGAAGTAGAGCTTGCCTAAAGACATACCGAGACACTCGTAATGCCGAGTTTCTGAAGTGTAGAGACAATGCTTTGGTATTATGTCCACGATACATCAAGAAACATGGGAGGATATCTAAAAAATTATCAATAGATAAAAAAATATTTAAAAAAATATATTAGTTTATAATAATTTAAGAACAGATTTGCTCTACATGCGAGCTAAATTCGTAAAAAAGATAATTTAGAAAATTTACCAGCCGTGTTGTCACTCTACTTCGACAAATAGAACTATGCTACTTAGGTCCACCAATTATCATCTCCGAAATGTAGATTCAGGTAGCAAGGCATCTCTAGCACAACCAACTCTCTGTCTCTACAACTTTAGAACGTATCTTCTTAGACTCGGACCACATGCAGTGCGAAACGGCTCGGATTTCTCACGTAAGTCCTTAAAGTATATAAAAACATGCGAAATATGCTGCTCACGTAACACTAGCACCCACGTGCCGAAAAAATGGTACCGCTGCAGCTGTACCACTCACAAGACCTAAACACGCGAACTCATGCAGCGGGTACCAAATATGGGTACGGGTGCCAAAGATGTCTAAAGGTTTTGTTACGCTGAGATAGGATAAGTATATTGTTGATTGAATTATTATCGATATAATTTTATTAATTAAAACATAACTTAAGTGAATATTCATTTTTATGGCATAGGAGGGCAAACGAAGCTGTCAAAGCCTCTTAACAACTATTGAGGTCCATAAAAATCTACATAACCAAAGTAATACTTTGACATTTCCCAATTCCCCTAATGAACCACCGGAAACTCTCAAACCGCATGAGACGCGACAGCCAAGCTATAGATATAACATTACGGCAGTTTCATGTCAGCGAGAGACTCCGGGCGTGCCGGTCCAGCTTGGCTACATAGCAGCATGGCACTACCACTTAGAGTTAGTGTTACTTATCAGTTTCACTAAGTTGAAATTTCAAAATATCTATTAATAAACTTTAATACCTACGATGAAGCTTATAATGGATTTAACAGCGACTTCTTAAGATTTTTCAGATGATATGAATATTTTAATGGTAAGTGGTAGTGTCATGCTTCTTAGCAGCCAAATAGAGCCGGCACGACCGGGGAGGAACCTCTCGCTCACATCAAATCAGCGTAAAGTAACAGCTAAGCTGTCGCGATTCGTCGGTTTGTGAGTTTCCGGTAGCCCATTGCGGGGGATAGGGAAAAGGAGGGCAACCCATCTGCACGACCTCTGGCTATGTGGATGCTAATGAGCGTCGATAGTCGCAAGGCTTTGACTGTTCGTTTGCGCTCCTATGATATAAAAAAAATTACACTAATACTCACGGCGGGGCAGTAAATTTTACTATAATTAGGGAAATTCTCTTTTAATTGCAAATCATAATAAACATTAAGACGCATAATACAATCTCAGTGGTACAACAAAGTACATACATTTTTCGAGTCAGACTCCCACATCATCTATTGTGTGTGTTTTGAAACAAATTTGTATGGCCAGTAATTACAAAAGCTCTGCTTCTTCTAAAAACAATCACAGGCTTCATTAAAGTTTACGAACCAAGCAAGTTAGATAGTCCATGTAGACTGGTTACGTCCGACAGTGGTGAGACATGGACCCGCCAAAGGAACAAACGCGACTCTATAAAGCCATTGAAGTCACACTCCACGGCTTGCGGGCGGCAACTCCCTATTTACTACATCATAGGATAAAGCCAACCGGGTCACTTCATTCCTGATAAATCACAGCTCCAACCGAAAAAAAAAATGTAGACGGGCGCGCATTTCAAAGTACATCGCTCTAAATTTATGAACGGCTATATAAAGAATAGCCCATACATACATATGAGGGTAATGTAATAGTTTATGAACTATTTAAATATCATCATCATCATCAGCCTTTATCCGTTCACTGCTATTAATATACAGTTAGTACCGATACAAATAGCTTTCCGTTATCACAAAAAGTTCAGTCCCGTTATCCTAATTGGATAACACACATCCATCTAAGCATCCTACGGTTCGCATTTGATGGTAGGATTATAGGATAATCGGCTGGCACTATTAATATGCCATTAGAAAGAAATTACGGTGGAGGTTCTCATGGCTTCCGGCATGTTTATCGTGACCCAGATCAGACGTAACCCTCATCAGGAATATGATTATATCATCTACATCCTTGATTTGTCGTTACATCTCTAGTATTAATACGACTTTCCTATAATAATGTAAAAGTTATGCTTCGATCTATATTTGTCGCTCGAAAAAAAATCAAAAAATGTGTACCAATCTAGTTTTAAGCCCAGTTAAATTAAACACTGCAATAGGTCTGCAAATGGAATTTATTCCATAAAAGTGCATAATATTTATTTAAGAAATAGTCACTGCCTATAATCACCAGCTGCTTTTGTACTACCATCTATTATATCCCGGAATAGAGCGATGTATTGCTTTATTTTGTATTAAAACAAATTCCACCTTTGAAAACGCTGCGCTGGTTTTGCGCTCTGATTGACCGACTGCCGACTGAGTCTGGAACATACAGATCACTGGTTGATTGTATTGCTTTTACGTCAGTGTCAAATCACTGATCTATGCTCGATGGGGAATTAAAGGAAAGGAAAAAAGAATTGTACATTTGTAGATACTAACATATTAATTTCTATGCTGACAAGTGCTCTTCGTTGCACTAAACTTTAGACCCCAAAGCCATAAAAAAGAGAACATATTTTTTATATTGTATGTAACAGGAATTGTGATTTGCACTGAACATATACATAATTACCGTCTATTATATCGGACAGCAAAGCTTGACGATGCTTATGGTCAGTATAAATGGTTGATTGCGCAATACAAAAACAGCTTTCATATTAATAAAATTAGATAAAAATCGGTTAACTGTAACAGTTACCGAAACACCGCGATAACCTCTGTAACACGACGGAAGTTGTGGTAACTGGTAAGGCAGTCCAGCGTTAAGCAGCCATTAGTATGTTCTACGAATGTTAATGTAAACATTCGTAGGTGAGAAGCTGTTTATGCACGCGTTTGAATCCTTTTTTTACGGCAATCGAGCTAGTCAATACAATCCTATATATGCTTAGAGAAGAGAAGACATATAAAACATTCATGACAATCCAGGACAAGCCTCATCATGCAACACATCTGAATACAAAAGTTTGAATTCTTAGGGCCTGTTTCACAATCTCCCGTTAAGTTCCCTATAGGCTATAGGCAACATATTTGACAGATGTTTGACAGATACTCCATACTCTATCTGTCAAACATCTGTCAAATATGTTCCCTATAGCCTATAGGGAACTTAACGGGAGATTGTGAAACAGGCCCTTAATGGCTTAAACTTTAATAGATGTGTCTTCCAAATTCAAAACCACATCGCGTTCCAAATTCAAAACCACATGCATGACGCATAATATAATATGTAACAAAGGCGGCTGAGACGTAGGAGATATTACATAATATTTCCTTCACACTCAGACTGGTCGGTGATAGCTTATGTAGGTCATAGCGGCGATTCTGTACCGTCACCAATCACGTTTACATTTTAACCTACAGGTGGCTAAGCCTTTGTCCATTACCTTTTTAAGCATAGTCAACTCAGGACATTGTGTAGTGACGACGCTATTTGTAATAACATAAAAATAACTTACGGGCGGGATGGTCCATAAAACAATATTAACGCGGCCGAAGGCGCGGGTAATAACTTGTATAAATTGCCATGGTTAGCAAGCGGGTTATCTATTATAGAACTACTAGCTAATAAACAGGGATTGATCGTGATAGGTTAAAAATTTAGGATTGAATGTATTTCTTAAATGCTGTATCGTAAATTGAACGATTTTTTTATTTATAAATAAAGAATAATTGTTAAAGGGTTGTCCACCCTTAACATATAGAAGCAAGAAAAAAGATAACTGATTCCTGAGAATCTTAGGTCTCTTAGGTCTGAACCTACAAGATATGTACTCAAAATTCAGGTCTGTCTCATCATTTTTTCGGTATAAATTATGCAAAGCATCGTGGCAGCCTTGAGTCTATCTACTCGTTATTAAAAATACCAGTAACAGACATTACCCTTCATAATATGACATCTCTATCTTCTATAAATTTGCTTAGCGATATTTTGAATAATCGAACTCGGGTCTTGGATACAGTCTATCTGTCTCACAGTCACTATAACACAGATCAATAGCGTTATGCTACTATAATGTGACCATTGGTATAAACGCACTATAAATTATTACAAAAATGGCATATTATGCACTAGGCCAATAATTTACATTCGTAACTGGTTACGTTTGCGAGTAGTATAAATGGAAAAATACGTATTATACAAAACTTTCTAACTATGCCGTTATACATAATGTCCGTTGGATTAAAGTTAATGCCATCATCAGCAATCAGCGTGTCCTGCTATAAAAACCTACTTATAAATGAACGACAAGACGGCGAAAATTCATCGTCTTGTTTTTTCATACGACTTGAGCTAAACAAATGGAAATAATTAATCAACTTTTCGTCTACGTATTGAATTTGATACGCTGCGCTCCTGGATGTACTGGATGCATGAGTACCATAGCCTTGCTTGTTTCCAAGAAAGAGCTTACCTGTTTTGTAGAGAAGGGCATGACAAGCAGTGTAATTAGTAATTACTGCCACCGATTCTTAACATGTGGGTGTATCTAAGGATAGCAATATCATATAAATAAGTTGTCTGGGCTTGTTCCAGGTAAACTATGTTATGATTATGGGTGACATCGACTACTTACCATCAGGAGGCACGTCAGCCAGTTTTCCTATCCAAGTTCCAACTAACAGAAAGTATTTATTCGAAATACAAAATTTCGAAATAATATTTTTTTTATATGTAAGTTGCATAAACTTGGCAACTTGGTTATATGGATCGATGGTGAGAGCCGCTTGAGAGCCGCCTATAAATATAAACGATACATTTAGTAATTTCCTTTTCTCAAAACTACCATTCTCAACAGTTTGAAGAAGAAAAATCAGGATGACCCTAGCAGAGTAGAGCGTGGCACACCAAATTCCTTCCTACTCTACTACTTCAACTTTTCTCTACTATCTAAACGTAGTGTTAATCTCAAAACTCCACATCCCAAGAGAATATAATCACTACGTTTACTCCGAATCCATCTATATTCTGGCAGTCATAGTCAACAATGGTTGCCATTTCAAATATCGAATCCTATCCGCCATTAAAATTTCAAGCATGACGCGTTCCGATGCAATTAAAAATTAAATAACAACCAGTCTAGCACAGTCTAGATTAAAAAATCTTCTACATTTTAATTTAAATTTTATTAATCTTAATAGTTTAATTTGAATTTTAAAACGGCTATTAATAACAATTAAGAATACTTTTGTAATTTATGAAAAGTTATGAGTATTATATTTTTAATTTAATTTCATCGTCTTCAAAGTATTATATCATACTTTATTTAGCCTTACTTCAACATCGTCACCTGTTCCCGTCCACATTACGGCCTTTTATAGTGTTACTTACTTGAGATAAGTGCTATTACGAGCATATTCTTATCATATGAAAATTATCCTTTTCAACCAAAAAGATAATTTTCATATTGAAAATATGATCCAACCTTTTTTTCTTCAAATAAGATTTCTAGGATTAAGTTATAATTAAAAGAAGCGATAAGAACTTAACGTCTGATAATATGCTTTATCACCACGTTGGTAGTTTTTGAGACTACAAAAACCATCTCCCAACGTAGGTCGTTGGTGGCAATGGTCGTAGATATTTTTGCGGTTCCATTTATCGATTTGGTCCATCTGAGATAAACACGAGGAGAATTACGCCGTTAATCCAACACGATGGTTAAATAATAGCCCAATTACCTTTCCAAAACCCATTCCTTTGGCATCGGTTGCGCAACTGGATGAGTAAAAGTCTACTTCCTCATGTCTATCGCCCAGCCTTACGATTACCGTATTAAAGAAAGTTGTGTATCACAATTGTGAAACATACGGGCGGTTTTCACTGAAATCGATTTTTTATTTATACATTTATATTATAAAGCTGTGTCTATGCCTGCTGAAACTACCAGTATAGTTTGAATAAATCTTACAATACTTTGTATCCCAATTTTTACTATTGTGGTTGTAGTATATTTATTTTGAACTAGTAGCGCCCCGAGGTTTCACCCGCGCGATTTCCATTACCGTGGGAGTACGGTGATAAATTATAGCCTATGTGTTATTCTGATGTATAAGCTATATTATTGTAAAGTTTCATTAAAATCCATTCAGTAGTTTTTACGTGAAAGAGTAACAAACATCCATACTTACGAACCTTCACGTTTATAATATTAGTAGATTCTTCTTGAGTAGGAAACAAGTGGAAATAACTAATGCTAGATGTAGTCATAACTTACTGTTGAATGAATTGTTTTATTTTCATTTATCAATAGGGTATCATGTGAGTATGAGAGGAGGTACAAGACATATAAAGCTGACCGAAAATAAATGGGAATAATAACGGCTTGGAAGATGATGATGATGAATAGGGTATATGAGCGACGATGGTCTATTGAGTATGGAATCGGCCTTTTAAATTACAGATCCGAGTTCTATCCTGACCTCTGCGGTGCTTAGAAGTGGATTTTCCTAAATCTACGTGTTTCTAGGTTCTAGCTTTCCTAAAAAAAAGTTAAAAGACCATTTTTATGTAAAGTTTTACACTCTACAACTTTTGTTTGAAGGTTTTTCTTCTAACACTTACTGTTTCCCCAAAATTAAGAAAAACTCACTTCTTTTATATTTTTTCACCCCTTCCCGGGAGTGCAATTAAAAAAAACATTCGCAGTTCGTTTTTAAATTCTTCAAAGAAAATATCGAAAATTCAAGTTTTAACTCGAAATTTCGATTTAAAGGCCTATTTTCTTGGACTTGTAGAAATACAACACATTAAAAAGGTCCTCAAAGAAATATAATAAACCAAAATTTCGTCGGCCGCTTGCGAAAACTCCTAAATTTTCAAATTACCTAATCGACATCAAAACTTATAGTAGAACAATACGAGTAGGGCCAATCGACGCAGAACAAAGTAGATTCCATTGATATTATATAAGTGTATAATATATAGATCAATATACGCCGAAGTCTGGTGTTTTTTTTCCTTTCCACCGTCTACGTAATATAGCAGTGACGGCTCAGTGGTTATAGAATATAGACGTTTCAAGTAACGAAGACGGATCAACTAGAATTTAAAATTTTCTCTTGCATAAATTTTACTTGATTTAAGATGTCTCCTCATAGTCTCTATGGTATCTCAGCAATAGTAGTAAGAGTTTTATTGTTTTAAATCGCTTTTTTAATTTAGACTTACGGTGGTGCTCATAGAGCAGATACCTATTATTTTGTATTAGATCTTTCTACTATGTATAACTACATAGCAATCTATAAAGTGGCAAATTTGGCTTCACTTCAATTTATTCGAAGTTATAGGGGGTCGAAAATGCCGCGCCGCTTTTTTTGCTCAACTTGGCTAGACTTGGCATTTGTGCTTAAATATTATAATATTGTATATTACTAGTTGTAGCAAAAAAAATCCTTCTAATAAAAAGTGTCCTTTGTTACTTCTAGTACTTCCCAGAATATGTGCACAAAGTTTCATAATGATTCATCGAGTAGATTTTGCTTGAAAACGTAACAAACATCCACGCTTTCAAATTTATAATATTAGTAAGGATATTAATTATGAAATTCAATTCAATTAAGTCATTCTTAGTTTATTATAAGTTATATATTTAGGTATTAACACTGTTTGAGACTTTACATTTGAAAAACTCTTCGTTTGATTAAAATGATTACTGATAGAAAGTGACTGTCTAATGTCTATGAACATTGTCTACCCGGATAATGTTACGAAGATTTCAATTAAACAGCGAATGTATTACCAATAACAATTAAATTTCAAGATTTAAATTAAACAGAGAATGTGCTTCTCATAACAATTTAATTTTAAAATTTAATTTAAACAGAGAATGTTGTGCTAACAACAATTTCAATTATTCCAACACTAATAGAGCGGTACGCGACGTAATATACAAAAGCAACACAACTCGTCTTTGTTTTGTTTGTTTACTCGACCACTTTTACCGTCTACGTCGTTACAGTGTAACGCTTTATGTTATGTGACACTAGAGCTTGTCTTTACTGCATCCATAGAATAATTATTGCACTATGTAAACCAAGTACTCGTTTTGATGCTTAATTGGAGTCATAAAAGCGTGACAAATAGATGTGACACGTTTGTGTGATTTAACGATATCATACACAAACAGTGCAACAGCGACATAAATCCATACATCCAGTAAGTAATGCGTAAGTCCGTCTCAGTCTACCTCTTCCTCTTTTTCCCTCAATCTTTCCTTCTATATTGCTGTGTCGTATCAGGTGACCAATCATACTTCCTCTTCGGTTCTCTACAGTTTGCATGATGTTCCTTTCATTAATGAAATGGTTATGATCGACCAAATAATTTCCCAGTTTCGGGAAAACTGCATCTCTATTGGCAACTTGTGTGAATTGGCTCAGTGCTTAATTTTGACAAAGGGCTTGTATGAAAACTGTCGTTCTATATTGTAACTATCCTAAGGCTGTATCTTCATTAACACCTTCATTATAAAGAGTTAAAGCAAGCATCCCATCAGGTGGATTATAGTTTCTTAGTATAGAAAGTGTTTCTGTATAAAGTCTGTCACTTTCTGTATAAAGAATACTCATGATAATAATAATATAATGATCACATTGTCGCTAATGACGGGACAAGGTGAGTATAAACAACATAATGATGATTATTTTGGGTATGACCACTTTTGTCGGGTCTGGTCTCGGGTCTTTTTAACGTTTTATACAAAATGTTAAAAAGATGGATTATATATAACTTTACTAAATTACATCGGATCCCCATAACGTAGTCCCGAAGAAACCAGTCCAAACTATTTGAGGACTCGCAAACGTTACCGCGATGCACACGATAAAGAATATCTGGAACAGAAAGGCTTTTATTAATTTGCATAAAATTTATTACAAATTAAATAAAAGATGGATTTTTTTAGTAATTAAGACATATTGTTTATAAATTGTTAACTTCCTAGCAATTAAACGCATTTCATAAGTATCTTGTATAATAAAGAGATAGTTGATGAGTAACGTCTGAATCGCGAACTTGAGTCATCACCCGCTAATAATATCAATTAATCATCTAAATTACAAAATGTTCGTTTAATTTCTCAAATTATCTATACCAAGACATAGTGAGCCCATTTTCAACGTTTTTTGTGCCAGTTGTACATTTATAATCTATATATGAGCGACGATGGTCCAGTCAGTGGTGGATGGACTCGGCCTCTTACGCGGGAGGTTCCGGGTTCGATCCTGAAAGGCCATAAAGGGTTGATACTTTTTTTTGTACATTCATAAAAAAATTATATCTACGTCTGCTTTTAGTAGGGTAGGTTAACTAATAACTTATAATGAGAAGGGACGATGAACTCCGCGCAGTGGCCGGTTCTGGCTTGATGCGAGTAGCGAGGATCGGCGCGAGTGTGAAAACGGCTTGTATACAAAAGTGGGCAGAAAATAATGATGACAAATATGAAAATGTTTATTATTTTAAGGAATACAGCTGCACCTGTATATCTTATGGTTAAGGGTCTTCGAGACGAGGGATATCAGCCAACCCTCATTGGGCCTGTGCATAGACTAAATATCCCATGGTAAATTCAGGCATTTAACGCCTGATTTTGTAGAAGGGGAACTTGTGAGAGTCGCTTGTTTATGCTAAAAGAAATTCTGCATTTTAAACACGTATTATTCACATAACTTATATAATCTTGATCCAAACTAGTCGAACTGCTACCATATTTACTGCTAAAACATTAGTTACTACGAATATTATTATTTGGATATTATGTTTAAATAAACCCTAACTTTACCCCAAAAAGATTGAGAAATAATCTTATATATTATCATCTATAATGTATTTTCCATAACATCCCGCACCGAGCAAGAGGAACAATCAATGGTCCAACACGCTTCTCGCCAAATTTCGAGGTATGCCAAGCAGTTGAATGTAAGCATGCAATACAAGCAACATCCCGCTGTTGCAGCCGCGTAATTCTCATCCCGTGGGAGTACGGAGAAAAATTATAGTGTTATTCTGATCTGTAAGCTATAAAATTGTAAAGTTTCATAATAATCCATTTAGAAGTTTTTACGTAATAGAGTAACAAACATCCATACGTAAAAACTTTCGCGTTTATAATATTATTAGGATATTAGTATCAGATACAAACAAAGAACTATTCTCTCAAAGAATTTTTTATGACAATATCACTATGTATACCTACATGCCAGGATATTTGAGTTGTCGACCTTCTACCATCCTATATAATATGCTAGCCTTCCGCTAGTACAAATAGTTTGCACTTGGATACCTACGCATTTTAATACAAGCTATAGTCATGAAATACATTGTACGTATAACATTGTACTAATTAGGTTCGCCATAAAGAAACAACTTTTTTACGGTCTTTTCCCGTTTTACAAAGTGATTCTAAGTACCCTAAGATTCATTTTAAATTTGAATAAAATAATTTACGAAGAATTAACCGCGATCTTAGAAGACCAGTCTCAGATGTTAGAAGTCTTACTCGTTGCTAAGTTCTTTTTCGTTTATCTTTTTCATATATTATGCAACTTGCTTCAAACTTATTATACAAATTGCTTATTTTAAAGGCAAGTTTCTTCCTTAATTTCTTTTGTTCCAGATATTCCTTATCGTGTGCATCGCGCTGACGTTTGCGAGTCCTCAAATAGTTTGGCCTGGTTTCTTCGGGACTACGTCATGGGGATACGATGTAATTTAGTAAAGATATATAATCTATATTTTTAATATTTTTGTACAAAATGCCAAACCAGACAAATGTTGTCAAAGTTAATTTTAAATAAAAAACCAAAACCGACTTCAAACCTATACCTTTAAATTATGTACAACTAAAAAATTAAAAATAATATTTAAATATTTCGAGGTGAAGATAATTAACAAAATTAATTATTCAATAAATATAATAAAACTTATGTGTCTTACTTATACTTTTTAATACGCAGGAAGCTGCGGGCAAAAGCTAGTGCTAGCTATAATTTGGTTCTGAAGTTTTGAGCGTACCTACACACATTTCGGAGATTCATTTTTATTTATAGATTTTATTATTACAACTAACAAAAAAAAATAGTGTTATTTATAATACACTAGCTGTTGCCCGCAGCTTCGCCTGCGTTTACTGAGTTTTACAACGGGATCTTAGTACTCAAAATAAGTAACTTTTCTGGTTGATTTTTGACACCTTGTGTCCGAAAAACTCAAATATCTTACGGAAATCTATTTTTTTTTTCAGAATAAAATGTAGCCTATGTTACTCGTGTATAATGAAGCTTTCGAATGGTGAAAGAATTTTTTAAATCGGTCCAGTAGTTTATGATATTATTCATTACAAACAATTAACAAACAAAGTTTCCCTCTTTATAATATTAGTGTATTATGTTGATATTGTATTTTGGGATTATTTTTTTTACCTAATTTTTTTAGCCACGTTGAGTACTTTTTGGTGATGAAAAATCTTATAGGCCTCCCTCGGCTACGTGCGAATGTAATGTCATGACGTCCAGTGAATTTTTATGGAAAATTTATAGGATTGCCTATTTTAATTCATAAAAACTCCATCCTTCTTCTTCCAGACTGTCCTCGCTGCACCAGCAGTTGTGAACAATTTAGACGAGCTTGGTCTTGGGCGTGTATTGGATCCTGGTGTTTTTTGATTTGACGTCAAGGGCCTAGGCGCTTTTACCTAGCAACCAACGAATGCCGACAATAACCTAATACATAAATAAAATAAAATATAAATAAAATAATTTTATATTTAATTTTCACATTATTTATTACCTTGTCTCTCCTTTTCTTTTTAATAGAGATAGATGCGATTTAGAGTTATGAAATAAGTCTTGTAAGTTGTTCAAAAAAGCCTAACGATTATGAATTACGTATTTGGAGATTAAAATAGGGAGTGCACACTGCCTATTTTGTCCTAAAGTGAAGTCTAAGACCACAAATAACGTCTATTTCTATAGCCTGACCGCAAAGATAGTCTATCCTGTATAAGAGAATATACCTTCGCCATATTGCGGGAAATCTCGGAACTAATTTCTGTATGGACTGTAGTACATATCTGCTATCGCGGGATGTAGTGGCGATACGAATGCGATGCAATCAATATTTCGACTTTTTTTTCCAAAGGTCTAGATTTTTAGACCTGATGGTATTTAAGCTCAATCGGTAGGTAGGTGGGAGATGACTCACCACCAAATCCAAAACGGTCGACGAGTCATTAGCAGATGAAGTTAAACTATTAGTCGGAGGGCATGAATATTTCGAATCAAGCTATACAATAAAGGAACAACAAACAACGCTTCCTATCCTTTCGAGTAGAGCACACAATGCTTTCACTTAATTGTCTTGCATTCATTGGATCATGGTATTGAATTGAACTTTATATTATCTTGAATTGATTCATATTAGGGGATATTTTTTCACATAATGGACTCAGTGGTCAGCGTCGCAGGCAGGCACCTCATGATTGCCTGCCTCTGCACCAGTCATTACACAGCCTATCTTGCCCTTCTCTCCGAAACACAACAAAGCTGTTCCACGAGGGAAGCAAGATGGTGGTACTTAAGCAGGCAAGAACGCAGCACAGTGAAACCCTCCCCAGTTACTCTGTCCTTACTTATTAATTGATTCTATCTTAGGATAGTGTGTATAAGACTATATAGTAATAAATGTATGTAATTAAAAATTAAAATTAAAAATTATAAACTATATTTTAAAGGAGCAACTCAACAGAGTTTATTGCTAAATTCTTCTTATATACTATACTACTATAGTAGTATGTATTGTTCGTATTTAATTATTTTTTGTAATAGAATATTTGAAAAGACTAGTTCCACTGAGTTTGTTTCGCCGGTTCTTCTCAGTGGACTTGCTTTGAAACCGGTGGTAGACTCAATTGACGTTCAAAAGGATACTTTGATGGTACTATTTAAAACAAAATTTTTGACTTTGACTTTGATTTAATACTATACTCAAAACATTTTGTGTGTCATCAGTTTATTTAAAAATACATTGTAGCAATATTAGTTCAGAAGCGTAGAATGTTTGACCGAGACGGATTGTTGGAGTATTAAACGAATCCCACCACTCCTGGAGCGTAGTAGCGACCGAAGCCGAGAGTTCCATAGCCGTTCACCACGGTGGGGCCAGCGACCACGGTCTGAAATAATACTTACATTACCAAAAGTAAGGGATAATGCCATGCCACATAGCGAGTTGGGCCAGCATGATGGGTCGCTTGCATATTACCGGCATAAAGTGACAACTATGCTGTCACGTTTCGAGTGGCTTGTGAGTTACCAGTGGCCTATTGAGTGGGACACAGCCCTTCTGGTTGTATGGACGCTGTCGTCGGTAATCACCATAAACTCCGACAATAGTCCGACTAGACGTTTGAATCCATATAATATTATGAAGGAGAGAAAGAGAAGAGAGAGAGAAGACACCGATTGTTGGGGTGCGCTGTGCCGCACTTCAGTCTGCATAGAGACCACTATCTTAGTTATTTCTTACTTGAAACAGCTTTGCTGGGTTTAGGAGAGAAGAGTTTGACAGGCAGTGTAATTACTAGCAAAGAGTAGTCTCTTTGCTAATCTAATGTCTCAGGTTAGGAAAGACATAAACCAATTGCCTGGTCTTGTTCCAGATGAACGTTTTTTATTGTCATATATGGTACGCTGACCACCTAGCATTGCCGAGCCGAGCACTTATCATTAGGTAGAAGTATCTCTGCTCTTTTTCTATCAAAGCTACATTTCAAAAATAACATGCCAAGAGAATTCTAGGCTATATATTATGCAAGTTGAGCTTAATAAAACATCTGGTTTTGAATGTCATTAAGCATGCAGGTTTTCTCTACAAATTTTCTTTCACTGGTATTCAAGAGAGTTATGATGAAAGTCAAGTGTCAAAATTCACTGCCCAAGGCAGTATACGACTCCCATCAGGAGACCCAAGATGACAGATCTCCGTGCTTACTTTAATATACTTTTAACGCTACACAAATTAGGCATACCCTATCGTTTTCTTTAACTCTTCACTGTAGCTGTTTAGTGACAGATTTTTCTATAGAAGAAGGGGCATTAGCCCATTAGGACAGTCCGTTAACGTGGTGGTACCTGCGACACCATCAGGTACTTTGCCAGCCTTTCAAGTAGATTGTGGATGGACACATGTATAAAGCCTATTCCAAAAAATATTTTATGCATTCGTTGACACACTTACCCTAGGCGCTAGAGGAGCCACAACTCCTGGAACCAACAGCTGGGGGTCGGCTGCAGCCAACGCAACGAAGCACAGCACGAAGAAAATCTAAAACATAGATAAGTTATTATTAAAGAAATATAAGTGTAGTATGGAGGCCGCGTTTAGGTAGACGAAGTTTTAGTGGGAATCAGGTAAGAAGGCGATCTCTTTCTAGTGGCCGGTTCCTGATATCTTACACGAGTGGCAAGGGATCTGTTGTCTTGGCATTCATTGAGAGAGGCCTATGTTCAGAATTGGACGGATAGAGGCTGATAATATTGATGATGATGATGAAATGCAGCTACTTACTAGTTCTGTTGGAAATTGGTTTCCTAGTTAATAGAAGAGGAGGGTATCAGTTGTTAGGGGGAGGTCATAATGTGAGACTTGGAAAACATTCCAATTTTTATTTAAATCCTAACAAGCCAGCCCGCTTGCTGTATTCACCGCCCTCAAGCGATGTTAACAAGTGCAGAATAGGAAATTTAGAAAACGTTATATATTATTTTAATATAAAATATATTGTTCGTTTAATTTCACTAAAAAATATTGTTAATATACGTACGAGGAATTTCATTTTGTATGTTGGTTGGGTAGATCTCACTAGAACTGCTCTTAGGCCTTCTGAGTGCAACTATGTGGATCTGCGGAAGATGGAGGCATTATATACGACGATAGAAGGCCGCCGGCTTCCAGTTCTAAGCTCAACACCTCCTTAGTGAGAAAGCTCATTTTTAATTACAATTCAATCATCAAACAATGTTGATCATACATATTAATGATTGCAATGTGATTTATAACTTGCACGATGAATACTTTATTAGCTTTTAGAGTTCTGTACTCAAAGGGCTTACGTCTAAGGAGTCAGATTTTTTGACTTGACAACGTCTTATAATTCGATGGAGCCGACTGCACTCACGAAAAAACATGACTCATGCGGCGTTACTTCGCCCTGAGTTCCATTTAAGGCTTGGAGTATAATCGAGCGACAAAGCAGCACAATCGGCCCATCAGTATTTTCTTATAACGTTTACACGTTCAACTATCATCAGTAAACCGACTTTACAGACAACCGATTTTTTTCTAAGCAATCTAAGCTGTTAGACTGAAGGTTTGTACAAGTTTAGAGTGGATTTAAGTAACAAAATACGATTTTTAAGGAACATATTATAACATTTTCAAAAGTTCAAGGATTTTTAGGAATTACATATAACAGATATGGGACAGTTTCAGTCGATGCAAACATTACATCTAATACTACATAGTTCCAATACCATTCGCAACAGAAATGTCGTTCGTCACCAAATCTCAGTTAGAATGTTACATCATGTCTTACAATTTACTTTACATTACTACTCTACAAAATGGAATTCTGAAAATTAAAATCAAAATTAATGTACAGCAATTATATTCCTGTGTTAGTGTTGAAACTTATTTCATTGATAACAACATAAAAGTTATTATATTATTATACCTTTAAACAAGCAATTCTTGTATATATATATATAGAATCGGGATCTCGGAAACGGCTCCAACGATTTTCATGAAATTTTGTATACATGTATTAAAAACGGCGATAAATCGATCTAGCTAGGATACATTTTTAGAAAACTTTTTTTTATCCGTGTTTTGAGGCATCGATAAAATATGATTAGAATACGAATGTAAATTTGCTGTCAAATAATATGTCATGGTAGCTTAGTGGTGAAATTAGGCAGTAAAGTTCGAACGAGCCTGGTTCGAATCTCCAGTCCGAATTTTTTTTTCCTTTTTTTTAAGATCATTTTTTTTTTAAGAAAAAATTTATTGTATTGTATCACTTAGGGTACCGAGCGAATGCTCGGTCAACCAGGTACTCATTATAATATAAAAATATCAGAGCACGAGACTAAAACTAGGAGCAATACCTAGTTAATCGTATTGAATATCTTTAAACGAGGAATTCTTGTATAAGTAAGTAATTAGTACCTGGTTGACCGAGCATTTGCTCGGTTTTTTTTTGTTTTGTTTTATATGATAATATGATAAAATGTTTCTTTCAAAAAAAAGAACTTGAAAAAAAAGACAAAAATGTGATCGGACTGGAGATACGAATCAGGCTCCTTTCGATTCAAACTGCCTAATTTCACCACTAAGCTCCCATGACATATTATTTGACAGCGAAATTTACGTTCGTATTTTAATCATATTTTATCATTGCCTCAAAAAACGGAAAAAAAAATTTCTAAAAATTAATCCTAGCTAGATCGATTTATCGCCGTTTTTAACCCATCGTCAAGAGTGTTTTTTTTTTAAAAAGAATGAAAAAAAACCCATGTACCTATACAAAATTTCATGAAAATCGTTGGTGCCGTTTCCGAGATTCAGATTATATCTTATACCTTTAAATGAGCAATTTTTGTATATATATGAATCTCGTAAATAGCTCCACCCATTTTCATGAAATTTATTAACATACATGGAATTATAAATCGGAGACGATAAATCGATATAGTTAGGATTTATTTTTAGAAAATGTCGTTTTATTACACACAGAAAAACAAACAGACATACAGACAGAGCTTAGCCAAGTCGTACAACTCACGTCATTTAAAGAACAATAGTGGATGTAGAGTGTGAAATAATTTATTTTGAAATTATTTATGATACTATTAATAAATAAACTAACAAGGATACATAAATTCCTTAGCGCATCACCGTATCGTTGACTAGCAATACTTACATTCACTTGAAAATTTAAAAAAAAACACCTTTTGCTATAGTGCAATATTTAGAAAAAAATAAAAAATATGTAGGCATGTTGGTTTTTACCCGTGACCTAATTTACTCTTGGTTCAATTAAAAATCAGCGTCACGTTTTAACCCATACGTGAGACACATATGATACATAAATATATATAATAAAGGGACGTATTAAAGCATACGGCCAATACTAGGTGGGGTCTGGGGGGTCTGGATGCCTTCGCCTGCTTATGGTGAGGTATAAAAACCGATGATACTAACCAAAATTCGTGCAAAATACTTGACAAGTTTTATTGTGTGTGGTTAAATATCTGAAAACTTAAGTTCGTGTCATATAAAATTATCTTAAAACCATCAGTAGGTATACTTTATCGAGAGTGCTATCGGCATTTCTTCCCTTCACTCCCCTTTAATATGTACGGCGGCTTGTCCAACCAGGCTGCTCACGCAGCAGTAGAGTTCAAATCGCAGAATGCGGATAATTTTTATGATGGTAAATGGACGGGCTGTCTTGTGTATTTTGCACTCGTAACGAAAAGAAAAATTGTGATCGTTTGACATACGCGGATAAAAAGCGCTTGAGCGAACCAACGCTTTTAACCGAGCGTTAAAAAAACATTTCATTACATTTGTCACAAAATGTATACCCATGTTTACATAAAAGCTTTTTTATAGCTTTTTTATCTAGCACTAGTTGGATTTTCGACGTTGAGCGTTGAACGTTAAATCGAATTTAGCTTGCGGAGCTCGCAGCTCGTATCGCTCGTAACATCCTTACTTCCTTATTAATATTATAAATGCGAAAGTAACTCTGTCTGTCTGTCTGTCTGTTACGCTTTCACACCTAAACCACTGAACCGATTTTGATGAAATTTGGAACAGAAATAGATTAGACCTTGAGAAAGGACATAGGCTACTTTTTGTTGCGAAAGAAAGCTTAGGGGGGTTTAAATAGGGGATGAAAGTTTGTATGAAAGTTCGTCATTATACATAGAAGATGACGACATGAAACTTTGCATTTAGGCACTTGATAAGAATTAAATCACCATTAATAATTGTTCCACCGTTTTTAAGATTTTCACCTATATGGACATGAAATAGGAGATGAAAGTTCGCAGGGTAATAAAAAAAAATCTGTCTGTGTTTACTATACGTACGTACGGAACTGCTCTACTCCGAATTTTACGCGAGCGAAGCCGCGGGTAACAGCTAGTAATGTATAACATTAGAAGAAAAATCGATGCTAGTGCCGAGACGGCTCGTAACGCTCTCTCTCTCTCACCAAGCGCATGATATATTTTATTCCATCTTTTGTTAAAAATTTAATTAATTATGAATCCTAATTATTACGTACATATTTCACGTCTACCGGGCGTCTTTTTGTTTGAACATGTATATCTCGTGAACTCTCAGATGGAAAAAATATTTATACATAAGATAGTCAAATGATTTAGGAAACGTTTTCAATACTTGGCCAGGTCAAGCGCCTCACCCTTTGCCTTTGCCGAAAACAATTATTTTCTACTAACTATTGCCTAATATTTTTAAAAATTATAAAATTCTACACTTATTTTAGAAAAATATAAAAAAAACCTTATCGTAATGATTTATAAAAAAAAATACATTCTTCGCTAGTGGTTGTCGAAGTAGAATAAAAATACAAAATACAAAATCAAAATTTTATTGGTGGTTCATGGGGATTTAGAAACTCTTCAGATTGGTTGTATCTTGGGTGCAAAAGGTTGAGAAGGGTTTAGAGAACTCCAAAGAAGCCCGGAGCGATGACGCGGCCGAAGCCGTATCCAGCGTAGCCGTTCACCACAGACGGACCGGCGACCACAGTCTGAAACAAATCAATCATATTAATATACATTCAACAGACAAACAGAGCCTAATGAAGATCAATTTTGTAGTCGATAAAAATGCCGTAGAATCGAACAAATTAATTTGAGCATCACGTATTTTATAATTCCAGTTTCTTTCGCAACAAAAATGAAGGAGCAAACCTCAGTTGCAATTAACAAATTTGACTTGGAATAAACATGTCAACTGCTAGAAAATGTTTCTTCAAACTAATTCCAGGAAATCAGTTCTTACTCTACTTATAGAACTTGGAAAATCAAACTTCTCCCAGAAGCTTAATCTTAATTTTATGCACAAAATTCATCGTGGTGGAACGATAATTCAACATGTAATGTCAAAACAATAATTACCCCTCCGAGTCCATCGGTGGCGACCACTCCTGGGAAGGTCAGCTGAGGAGCAGCGCTGGTCAAGGCGATAAAGCAGAGAACGAAGAATACCTGACAAACCAAACACCATACAAGTTAACATAATGATTTTAATATTGTAAATGTGCAAATTGTTACTTTTGCACTTAAACCGCTAAATGGATTTCAATTTCAATTTTAATAGCTAGGATTAATTAATCACGATTTTTACTAAAGATTATAAAATTTATACGCAAAAAAAGTTTCACTTGTATATCAAAATTTAAATATCGTAATAACATATTAATTCAACATCAGCAACAAATTTCCTGATTTCAAATGTGTGTATGGGAAAGCGATTTTGCAAAAACTAATATTTATTCAAAGGTATATAATTTAATACGCCTAATAAGCTTTCTATTTTTTACGTTACGAATAGCATACAAGATCCAAAAATACCATAGCCCATAACACTTCTGGCTAAATATAAGCTGTAAAAAATATATTTCATTTGCCATGTCTATGAGATTCCTCAGTCTCAGGTATATTATAAATTGGGAAGTAATTAAATGAACGGCATTATAAATTTTGGAGGGGCAAAAAAAATTGGCATTTAAATAATTTGGTTGGCATACAAAGATTTTGTACGCAATAAAATAAAGCTGGTAGCAATTCTTGTTCCGCAAATAATTTTGATAATGGTCGAAAATTAAATCATAAATAAGCAGCTTACAATATTATGACCTCGCATAATAAACATTCATCGGGCAAAATAATTACTCGAGCGGCACATTTCTTTGCATTACATTTTATGTCCTGTGTTCACACCGGTGTAGGTTTGCGCTATTTACCGCTAGATGGTGTTGTAAGCATGTTATTGAACAAAATTATAAAAATTGAAGAAGAAATTAATAAACTATATTATCATTCTTAATAAAAGACTAGTGAATTAATTCAGGTCATGACGTCGTTGGTGAATATACATATAATTAGTTCTCGATTAAAATCATAGATGGCGCTGTCACGTAATTAGATCGCGCTATCGGTTACTTGTGTCAATTTACTTAAATAGAAATGATATTTGATCTATGTGATTTTGTAAGTGTCCGGTCCAATAAAAACTATTTCCTCACGTTTAACACTGGTTGTTTTATTTGGACGCCAGAGGGAGCTGCAAGTTCTCAGGGTGAATTGGGTACAGTGTAAAATTGTACAGTCGTCAAATCCTGTGTTCAGCAGTGGTCCGACCACTAAAGGCTGATAATATGATGATGAAATTTTTTTCTTCAAGATTTTATTTTGTTTAAGTTTCGTAGATTTATGTAGATAGTAGATAGATTATGCAGGTATTAAAAATTGTAGGTGGTGTGTAAAATAAACAAGCAGTTCAAAAACTTGCAATATCCAATTCAAACATTACCTACAAAAATCAAATCAAATTAAAACATTCAATACGCAGGAATGGATCCACAATTTTAAACTTATTTGTAACAAGACGTACAGCTCTACGGTTAACACCGTCCGCGCGCGCTCAGGCTGTACGCTGTCGTTCGTGAGTTCAAATCCTCTTCATACCCATTATCTATGAATTTCTTCTTTTGTTTGTTTATACATTTTTAAATAATATTTTTTGATATTACAATAATTATAAATACGATTTACAAACTAAAATTTTGTATAAAAATTGAATAAGAAATTAATAAATTATATTATCATTCTTAATAAAGGACCAGAGAATTAATTCAAATCATGACGTCATCAAATCCTGTGGACTGGGCTATAACGCAGAATTTAATGAAAAAGAAAGTTGCTTGAAGTTATATTCATGCTACTTATATAAGCAGCACAAAATTATTTATTTTGCTTACCCTCCGAGTGCTTACCAAAATTTTATTAAACAGGAGCAGCACATTGCCCCTCTTTTAATTAATTTGCCTTTCAAAAATAATTACAGCCATAAAAAATGACAAAAATTGCTGCTTGATTTTAAAATGCTTGCTGAACATAAGTTGCCGCTCAATTAGCTATTTCTGCTACCAGATTATATTTTTCTGCTCACAAAAATACGAATATTATGCTAGTCGTTTAAATAACACCCTTATAAATTATAACCCGTATCTGAATGAGAAATAAAAAAAGGCATAATCCGAAGCAGAAAGTAAGAACAGGGTGTGGTTATGAAACTCTTTTTCGAGTTTAGCGAGATTTCAGGGTTTTTACTTTACATTTCTAGTGCCTATAGGTATTAGGTACATATATTACACAATTCGCAGCGATCATAGTTACGGGAGAACTATGATAAAAATTTATTAATGTTAGTGCAATTCGCATAATTATTAATATAAAATACGTACGAGGAATTTCATTTTGTAAGTTGGTCGGGTAGATCTCACTAGAACTGCTCTTAGGCCTTCTGAGTGCAACTATGTGGATCTGCGGAAGACGAAGGCAATATATACGACGATAGAAGGCCGCCAAGTATACCCTAGGTCCTCATAAGTTATCTGAATATTCAATGAAAATACTTGTCATAGAAAAAAATTGTTGCCTAGAATAATGCATAGTTCACAGCAGATATGGTTAGACGATATGAATTTATTAAAAACAAGTATATAAATCGTATGGCCGGTTATAACGCCTTTGTTTAACTTTACTATATCTAACCGTATTGATACAACTTTCATTCGTTCTATCATCAAATTTATTATTATATACATTTCTAGATACCTTGTTGGGCAAATAAAGGGCTATAGGCAAACTAGCAGAGAAGGCACAACAGCAAAATGGTGGTATCCCAAGAAAGGGGTAACGCGGCACAGCGCAACCCTTCCGAAGTATCTACCCATATATTGTGTTCACTGCAGGGAACGGATCTCGTCTTCGAAATCAGTATTAGGCCATAGTTTACTGAGGTGCTGGCCCAATGCGAGGATTTAACCTCGCACGCCTTCAAAGACTTTCATCTCATCGGACATGCTGATTTCCTCACGGTGTTTTCCTTCAACGGAAAGCGAGCGATGGTCTCGTGCTTAGGGTGCACATAGAAACTTAGTAAAGCTCAATTCAAGGCATTACAGGGGTCAGAAATGAACGAAGATCCTGTCGCTTATGAGGCCGAGTCTCGCTCATAACACATACAGGCCACGCTTGAATAAGATAAGATTATGAGTAGTTAAAGGTACGTTATTAATCCCTGTTTTAGCTTTAATTTACCATTAGCTCATCTACGTGCCGATTATTTAAAAAACTCAACAGGCGGAAATTAAAAAGAAAACATTTCGAAAAAAAAATATAACCAAAATAAACCACGAGCAATTTAGAGATATATCAGATACCGATTGCATTGACATGATTTTAAACGTCCACTAACAGATACATTAATATCAGATCCTAACACAATGGAATAGGATTTTCATTATTAAAATCCCCACATACCCATCATATATACCCGCCTGGGCTGACCCACTCCCCAGCGGGTAGCCTCAGCGCATTTCCAGGCGTAAAAAAAAAGTATTAACTACTGCTGGCGCTAGTATGTACTATGTAGTGCAATCGACTATCGTAAATTGACGGCTTACATTTTTAAAGTGACAAAAGATGGAATGGTCTCGCCGGTATGAGCCCGCCCTCTCCAGTCTAGGTTCAATCCCCTGTTGTGACATGGAATAAGTTGTTTTTTTTAATTTTCTACATACACCTGATCATATAATTTTCTACATACATCATGAGGTTCAGCAATACCTCATTCCTAATGAGATGAAATCTTTGAAGATGTGTGAAGTTCACTAGCTCACATTGTCCAGCGCTTCGGTGAACTCTTGCCCAACACACTTTTCGACAGATTGTTTTTATAAAGATATTTGATTGATGATGAGAGTGTTGATTTTGTAGAGGTAGTGCCTTGCTGCTTTGCAGCCGAATTGGGCCGGCACGATCGGGGTGGTACCTATCGCTCACATAACACCGGCGTAAAGTGACAGTTATGCTGTCGCGTTTCGTGCGGCTTGGGAGTTTCCGGTGGCCCATTGGGGGGATAGGGAAAGGAAGGGGAAAAGGAGGGCAACGCATCTGCATATCCTTTGGTTGCGTGGATTTTAATGGGCGTCGATAGTCGCAAGGCTTCGGCTGTTCGTTTGTCCACCTATGATATAAAAAAAGAAAAAAAAATCGATGAGGTCAATGCCCAAAAGTAGGACAATAGGGTTGACATAATTATTATTCAATACTGATAATAATTATGTACATGATAATAACATTTAAAAAGTGTTGTTAACATTGACATCATTTTCATTGTTTACATAGACATAAGTATACCAGGCTGGATTCAATCTAGATTTAAATGCTAGTCATTTATTATCATATCCAACCGTAAGGCATAGACTCCATTAAAATAGAAGCATTCGAGTCGTATACAATTTAGATGTCTTGCGCGACATGCGACACCGGGCGACAAACAAACCTCAATCATCTTATAATTGGTAGTTTAGAAGAGTTTAATAAGATTATTATCGAAACTAGTAATTTACATGACATTTATTCTCTCACACTCACTACTATGTGTATGAAGGCGCAGCTTTTGTAATTTGCTATCCATAAATTTGTAAGAAGGTTAAATTTTTATTTCACACTCACACCCGACACGTTTATGAAATACTATTTATTTCAGTTTTTCAAATTATCAATTGGTTAACCATAATTACCTCAAATAAAATGATAATTAACCAATTGCTAGCCAACTGGAATACCAGGTGCACGCTTGTAACAGTCAGGATTAACATTTTATTAGTTAACTATTTTAAATCAATCGCTATTGTACAATAGGGATGTTGACTATTTTTTTTTTATTGATTTTATTTGATAGATATACTATAGATAAACACGAAAAAAAGATTTTTGTTAAGAAATATGTCCAATTTTAACAAAAAATTAAATAATGAAAAAAAGTTTTTAAAATTGCCGTTAAAACGCTCCAAGCGTCATTACGTCACACACCGCATACAGAGCTCGCGCTATGTTAGGCTATGCGCGCACGGGTTACTTTTGTCACCGTGACTGTTTCTTCACTCTTATCAAGTCCATGGATATGTATGGAGATGCGCGCATGTTATGACGTGACAAGTGGGTGACATTTATGTACGCCAGCCTACTGGCGAACACGCCCGTGACGAAAATGTCACACCGCCATTAGGTTTTTATGACAGAGACATATCGGCAAATGACGCTTCGATATCAAAAATGTTATTTTAGGTTTTCAAATACTGTATTTAATATGTTAAACATAACTTTACATGAATTTGTAACATGTGTCAACACACCTATTAACCTTGTCGCGTAAAAGGCGATTTGCGAGTCGCGCTGCTTTACTGTGATCAAACCTCAATGTTAAGACGCTTTAGTTATAATTGTTACATATTGTTTCCTTGTTCTATAATATTTATTACTAGGCTATAATGAATACAATGTCATAATTTATAGTTTGATGAGTCTCTTCAAGTGCATTTTCATGAAGTATTATCTAAATCTTTCATTAGCAAATAAACGATGCCTACATTTATAATGTAAAAAAAATGTATAAATTGTCATTACAACTTGTCACAAACTGTATGTACTTAACTTTCGATTCTCCGGAATAATCACGTATAATGATGTAATTTGTGAAAATTTCAACTGTCGTTTTCGTATTTTTTCACAAAAGTCCACCCTTTACTTTTTTCGCCCCACTGCACCCACCGCAGGACACCTGTAGTTGTGTCTACTCCACACTCAAAACAAGAGGTGTTGTGAGTGTGGAGTAGACACAACGTTATAGAGGCTTAGACTTACATAAATTACTTACCCTTTTAACAAATAAGCGGTCTCTCCGTATCCAGTCGCATATGCTCGTCCGGGCCGGACTCCTCAGGTTCGTAAGCATCAGCCCGGTACACGGCGTTCTCGATCCAGACCGCTATCCTGTCCGATATGGCGACCATGAACCGAGCCAGGCGACCCGGGTGGTTACGGGACGGTTTTGGTTCACCTGCATCAAGTTATTTGAATGTGGAATGTCGTGTGACAACGTTTTAAATAGTTATCTGGATAAATGACACACTAACGTAGGGTCCCACAGGACACACCATGTGCACTTGGTTAATTAATATAACACTATTTCATTTTAAAAAAAGGCTGTCGATAAAAAACCAACCTAGAATTTCAGCAACACGCTCCAAAACCACATCAGCTATGCTCCTCAGCCTATTTGAGACCAGCATTTCTTTTTGACCCTTCGCAATGTAATCACATAATCTATACGCCACCTGAAAGATAATAGACGTGACATCGATTTATAAAATGCCACCACCACCACAATGCCACAAATCATACCACGATGACAACCAATTATAGTAGTTATCATAAATTTACAAGCTTATACAATTAAGTATAAGTTAGTAATGTATACAAGTAAGTAGTGTAAGTGGCACTAACTACTTACATTAGAGTTCTGCTTAATATCCGGCTCGAGGGACCAGCAGATAAGTAGTAAAATAAAAGGAAGTGGAGGTAAGAGTTCTATCATCCACTTATATATTTATGAAAAAACCGTTGAAATTCACACTTTTTTAAATTTACATGGTCCGTCAATAGTCGACTGGAATTAAATAGCAGCTACGAACCTGAAAAATCCCGTTTCAACCCTCCTTCTAGGAGGTGACCCGTGCCCAGCAGTGGGACCTATATAGGTTGTTACTTTACATTACTTTTACAAACCTGAGCGCTAAAGTTCACGAGCCACTTTTGTCTCTGCCGAAGCTCTCGGTTTCTCTCCGATTGCTCCTTGCGACTGCTCATTCCACTTGGCCCCGACCAACGTTTTGCAGACTCGTTCAACGCCAGAAAATACTGTTCCGTTTGTCTACAAAAATATCCCATTTGGTCTCATTAAAATCAAACAACTATTTACAATTTTTATCGTTGTTTATTAAGATTTATACATGCACAAAACGTGATAAGGTTAGGACACAAAAATTAGTAGGTATCGGATTTATAATTAGACGTCCCTCTGTACTTATGTATATGTGTATCTACGTAACCTACTATAAAACTAAATATATGTGAAAACAAAATAAAGGTTGAATGTAAGCTTTTAATTGCTTAGGTCCAATTTAATATCCGCTTTAATAAGTTCCTACTACGCATAATTTTACGTTTTTCGATTGATATGGGTACTTTTATACAACAATTATGTGAAAGCTTTCTTACTCCGGGCTAAGGAAGTAATCCTCTTCTAAAGCGCTTTTAATTTTGTCCCTGCGCTCCCGGGGCAGGATGGCACACTTCTCATCCCACAGGCACTGCAGACGCCGCGCGGTGGGACGGGCCAGCATCTCCACTCGTTCCTTATTACGACGCACACGAGACATTCTTTTTGGCAAAGATTCTCCACCTATATTTGTAGCAACAATGAGGCATCTCCAAACATTCCCCCAAGGTTGGAAGCGCATGCTGCGCACCAATTTGCATTGATACTACTTCAATATTTTCTTCCGTCAAACCATAAAAATCTAAATAATAGTTACCTTATTATTTAGATTTCTGTGCGTGAAACAGCTCTGCTGTTTTTCGGAAAGAAGAGCCATATTAGCGGTGTATTTAGTAGCACCGAGACATACCCCTCAGGATCAGAGCCGTAAATAGGGCGGTGCCACCGGTGCCCAGGCACAGGGCGTAGTCTCTGGGGGACGCAAGAATGACCAGACCAGGCAGAACTATTATTTCTTTCGGTTTGCTAAGGGCACAGTTATAGAAACTCGCACAGGGCGCAAAAAAGGCTGTTTACGGCCTGCTCAGGAGAGGCAACGCATGAATAAATTGTGTATGCACGAATGAACTTCTTTCGTGGGTGCGACTGACCACTAACCATCAAGCGGCTTGTCTAATTTGCCTCTCATCTAACATCAGATATAATATACATTGTCCTATATTTTTCTATATCTTACGCAATTGTAGATCTTTAAACCCAAAAATGAATTTACCAATACTTCCTTCTCTTACAACTCTAACATTTTGTTCCGATTTACTGAATATATTTGAACCCGACGGATTCTTCTCGATGACGGAGCTTTCCGCAGAGGACTTTCTCTTCTTTTTAAACATTTTCATATGTATATAGCACTAAAATTTAAAATCTTCGTAGAAAACATACGCAAAAAATATAAATGTGTCAGAAATTAGACAGTTTCACTTAAAAAAAAAATATTTGACAAAAGAGGTAGATTAGGTAGGACACAAGCGACGATATTACAGTCTTTTTCTTTGAAAGTTTTTGTATAAATCCTACAAATCTGGTTCATCTCATCTATATCTAGGTATATGTTTTCTGTTCCATTATATCTATCATTAAAATTTTCCAGAAATTCACCTTTCAATATTTCGTAACAGTTTTAAACGGCGATTACACTTTTATAGTTAAGGGGAAACGGAATAAAACGTAAATAAAATCAACAACATAATAATATAATTTAAGTTTTTGGTAACAAACACAACCACCTCATAGAGTGAGGTAATCCATTATTAAATTTTCCAATAGTTGCATTTTTTACTTCGTACGGTAGATGCCATCCTTTATTTGTTTGTTGTGCGATGGGCGTGAAGCATAGAGGAGTCTGAAAAGTAATTATAATATTTTATCATCGTCATTCATACACATTATTTATATTCATTAACGCCTTAATTTGAAAACTATTGGCCATAGAACTATTTCAACTAGCGCTAAAATTGCTAATCCTCTCTCTCTTTATGGAGCACTTAAACTGGCCACGGCACGGAAATCGTCATCCTATACACATCCTATACATAAGAGCTTTTGTTTGTATAATCCGGTTTGGTGAACATAAAGATACAGACATTTGATAATAGTGCTTTAAAACAATCGTTTTTTGAACAAAACAGAAATGTAACAGCTGACTCACAGCCGCGTCGCGCGAGGTGAACGAACTCCCGCACCGCGCGCGACTTGCAGTCAGCGTGAGTTCATAGCGTACTACATACATCACGGGCATGCAAAATACATAAGTGCTAGAATTTTCTTAAAAAAAACTGAGATAAATGGTTATAATATACATTATATAGTATTTAAATAATATATTATTAGGCCTAAATCTTTCAAAGCGTTCCAAGTACACTCGGAAAATCATGCATTTTTCTCAATGTGACCTCCACTTAAAGATCCATTGGCCGTCAATTTTTCGGTATATGGACCACAGGCACAACCACTTATCCAGAACGAATTCTGTTGTTAATAGGTCAAGGAGTCGAAGTCATCTTACTTGAAGATTAGGTGTCCCTTTTTGTACGAACATCATCCACTGGTGCTGCCATTGCCACCGTTGAAATAATTTTCTGAGATGATCATCTTTTAATATAAATTGATGATTTCTGAACAAATCTTTTGATATTATATCCGTTTGAGGGCCGCTCAAAATTGCTGCAGCTATAAAGTATGGATCATCTTGGGACCTGTAACAGAGGTTATAATGTTGTTTAAATATAACTAGTACCTACATAAGCTCTTAATAAAATATATATTTCAATGCTAGAAATACAAAATCTGTACAATATATTCATTTATTTTGATAATTAGGATAATCGGCAAGATGCACATTTTGAAAAGGACTAATCTGCTCGCCTGATTTCGAGTGTAGTGAGACATATAAGGGTTGATACTTTATTATTTCTTTTTAATTAATAAAATTCTTTAGCACACATGAAACATTTTTTTTTTTTTCAACAGAATAATGAACTTTGTAAGCTGTATGAATAGCTGTTGGATAAAAATTTTATTAATATAAAAATTACATACATATCATCTGTGAAGAAAGTAACTGCCTTGTTTGATAATTTTTGTGAAAAGTTTTTCCCCCATTTAAGCATATGTTTTCTTCCCAAAACCAAAACCTTCTTATTTTGCCGAGCAAAGTAATTGACAACGTAGAAGATCACATTTATTCTATCTTTAATACTAACCAATCCTCTTGAATAGGCTATGTTTAAAGCGTCCAAAACAATGTCATAAGGTGCAGTATCATTTATAAAATCCAAAAACTTGTTCAACTCCTCTGGTGATGTTTTGAGGAATAAATCTGTTCCTACAATTAATTTATCTTTAACATTCTTTTGTAGCTCTGCAAATTCATTTTCGGATAATTTGAAACTATGCAATGTCTCATTACAATAACAACATTTACCACTGAAAAGTAAAATGATATTGAAAAAAATTAAACAAAATTTTCCACTTATTATTGACATTACTAGAAAATAAAGTGCATATAATACAAACTTATATTTATTTAATATTTTAGGCAACCACATGTTAGGAGACTAGATATGTAAAACATAAAAGATATGTATTAATAGAATTAATTAATTAATTAATAGACAGTAAAATTATCAATTGGTGTGCTAATACTACTTCCTACAAATATTATAAACATGAAAATTTGTAAGAATGTATAAAGGTTTGTTTATTACTCTTTCACACAAAAACTAGTGAATGTATTTTGATGGAACTTTACAATAATATTATTGTAAAGTTGTAAACTTGTAAAGTTCCATCAAAATACATATATAATAGCTTACACATAAGAATAACATATTGGCTATAATTTATCCCTACTATGTATAACTATGTATCGTTTAACAAATTCAGACTGCTTATGTGATATTTACTTCTTATAATGTATCTACCTTTTTCTATCAATATTTGTAAAGGCTGCACTCCAATCTAATGAAGTATAACTTGTTTTAAATAGTTCTGCAGTTTCCTCAGGAATTACAACACAATTATTATGAAGATGTTTACAAATATCATTCAAGTGTTTGACTTTTGTTTTGTTATCCTTATACTTTCTTAAAATATAATTAATCCATTCATTATAAGCTGTATTTAAGAGTGGTCGTCGATTACTCAAGCTTTTGTCAATAAGTTTTAAAGCCTCAGTCTTCTTGTTATTCCTAAAGAGTGTAGCTATGAGTGAACTAAAAGCAGCATGACTGGGAGAGTTGCTTAAAAATATATCATCTAAAACTTTTATACACTTTTGCCACTCATCAATAGAACAGAGAGCTTGTAAAAGCCTCTCACATGTCGTAGACTCTAAGACCTTGTACTTATTGTAAAGATGTGTATAAAGTTTCAATATATATTCTTTCTCTTCTTTAGATAATGTATTAACTTTTGCATACTCAGTGTAATAATGCAACAAGCCATTGATAATACCCAAAGGCAACTCTGCTTCTGTTCCTTTTAAGTAGGTGACAAATGACTTTGCTGCTGAAAACTTTTTCTCGTTCACCATTACTTTTAATATCACAGCATCAATGTTTGTTTGATTTAAATTTCCATGTTTGGACAAAGCATTATGTTTTATTTCATTCCAATTAAATATATTGCTGTCTGCGGCCGATTTAATATAATTTAGCTGTTGAGATGAATCATCAATCCGTTTAGAAGATACTCGTGTGCTATACCAAAAACCTAAAAAATATTTTAAGAAATTATTTAAACTTAATTAATATTGGAAAATAATACTAATAACCATAATTTGTACGAATATAATGTTTATGAAACGATTCTTTTGGTGAACCAAATTTATTTTTATGAACTACATAAAATTGAAATAGATGACAACTACAGATATTACATTGTGGGAAGATAGTGCGATTCTTGTAAAATTTTATATTTTATATGCACAAGAAATTTATATATTTAAAAATAAAACTTACAAGTAGTCTGAGAAATTATTCTTCTACTAAACATGACATTTTTTGGGATAATATTCATGCTGGAATTTCTTTTTTGTAATGTCCTTAATTCTAAATAACATATAAGATAACATATAATAGACTTAAAAATAATAAAACAGGGTTTGGTATAGAATTGCGGGAATTTAGTAACAATTTCGGTTTTAATTGGTAATTTAATAAAGATTTGATTATAATTTAAATCTTCAATTCCAGCATTTCCAGCTTTAAAATTTAAATTTAAAACTGATTATAAAAATTCAAACCAAGTGTAAACTATATAGGTTATATTTTTGACTTTTTGGGTTCTATTGGAATCGACTAAGACCAGAATCTATGCTACCAACTCTGTCGTAAGCTATATTTTAGTCTATAATTAGTAATATGGAGAAAATATATTGAGAAAACTCATAATACTATCAAATCGTGATCAAATCTGAATACTTAACATTCTTGTCGTTGAGGTTATTGCAACTAAAAAGTTGTAACTGTGGTCCAATAATAACACAAAAAGAAGTACATAATAGTATTTAAACTGAAATGCCTTGTCCTATATTCAAAAACAAATCCTTGGAAGCTATTAGCCAATATTGATTATTGAAAAAGAAGAAGAAGATTAAGAAGAAAAAAACATTTGTTGCTACTTGCTGTATAAATACATTCTTTTTATAGTTTAATACATTAAAACAAATATTTAAGTGTTATTTTATTAAATTTATATTTAATTAAAATATAAAATATGGACGGAAAAACTGCAAAAATGCCAAAAGTGGCAAAGGTATGAAGAAACAAAAATAAAAGAAAACAGGTCAAAAAATAATGAGATATAAATTTATACAATTACTTTGCAGGTGAAAAATAAAGCTCCAGCAGAAATTCAAATAACAGCAGAACAACTTTTACGGGAAGCTAAAGAAAGAGATTTGGAAATATTACCACCACCACCTAAACAGAAGATATCTGATCCGGAGGAGTTAAGGGATTATCAACACCGTAAAAGAAAAGCATTTGAAGATAATATTAGAAAAAACCGACTGGTAACTATTTTAACCTACAAAATGTGACAAAAATGTACTCTAAGTTCCAAAAAACTTACTACCGGGTTAGGTAAATATTGTATTATTGTTCATAATAATTTACATTTTACTAAAATTGTAGGTTATAGGAAATTGGCTTAAATATGCTCAGTGGGAAGAATCACAAAAGCAAGTGCAGAGAGCTCGTTCGATTTATGAAAGAGCATTGGATGTGGATCACAGAAATGTTACCTTATGGTAAGTATTATAAAATATACTTTTTTTATTTTATTGTGATAGACGCTTTTTATCATGATGTTTTAATTATTACTCAATATTTATATACATTAGAGTGGTTGTAAATTCTATTTGTATCAGAATAACAATATATATAATACTAGCAGCCCCCCGCGGATTCACCTGCATACTTCCCATTCCTGTGGGAGTACGGAGATAAAATATAACCTATGTGTTATTCTGAGCTATATTATTGTAAAGTTTCATTAGTTTTTACATGTAAGAGTAACAAACACCCATACTTAAAAACATTTGCATTTATAATATAAGTAGGATAGTAGGATTTATACTGAGCTTACACTGAAGTCAATAATATACTACTGTGTTAGAGCAGGAATTAGGAGGAAAGAATTTATCACTACTGATTACATGTTATGAACATGATAATATTCACAAAAAGAAAACCTGTCTTAATAAGTTGGTCTGCAATTCTGAAACATAATTTATATTTCAGGCTAAAATATACAGAAATGGAAATGCGTAACAGACAAGTTAATCATGCAAGAAACCTGTGGGATAGAGCAGTCACTATACTGCCTAGGGTGTCCCAATTCTGGTACAAATATACCTACATGGAAGAAATGTTGGAAAATGTGGCTGGTGCTAGACAGGTAGGATTTCAAAATAGTCAACTTATTGTCTAGTGGTAAAAATTAAATTTATCAAGCATTTTATTATAAATTAGATACTTAAGTATAAAACTATTTTTTTGAGGTTTTTGAACGCTGGATGGAATGGCAACCAGATGAACAGGCTTGGCAAACATACATAAATTTTGAATTAAGATATAAAGAACTTGATAGGGCAAGGCAAATTTATGAAAGATTTGTCATGGTCCATCCTGATGTAAAACACTGGATAAAATATGCAAAATTTGAAGAAAATCATGGATTTATTAACAGTGCAAGAAAGGTGTATGAAAGAGCTGTAGAGTTTTTTGGAGATGAGGAATTAGATGATAGACTATTTATTGCATTTGCAAAATTTGAAGAAAATCAGAAGGAACATGATAGAGCTAGAGTTATTTATAAATATGCCTTAGATCACATTGCTAAAGACAAAAATAAAGAAATATATAAAGCTTACACAATTCATGAAAAAAAATATGGAGATAGGTCTGGTATTGAAGATGTCATTGTCAATAAGAGGAAACACATGTATGAACAGGAAGTAGTTGAAAATCCCACCAACTATGATGCATGGTTTGATTATATAAGACTTGTTGAAAACGAAGGTAATACTGATGATATCCGAGACACATATGAAAGAGCAATTGCTAATGTTCCTCCATCTAAAGACAAACAGTTTTGGAGAAGATATATCTATTTATGGATTAATTATGCCCTGTATGAGGAATTAGAAGCCGAAGATATAGACAGGGCAAGACAAGTTTATAAAACTTGTCTTGAATTGCTACCACATAAAATTTTTACTTTTTCCAAAATATGGTTAATGTATGCTCAGTTAGAAGTTAGATGTAAGAATTTAACACAGGCTAGGAAAACTCTTGGTCTGGCTTTAGGCATATGTCCTAGAGACAAATTGTACAGAGGTTATATTGATCTAGAAATTCAACTAAGGGAGTTTGATAGATGTAGAATACTTTATCAGAAGTTTCTGGAATATGGGCCAGAAAACTGTGTGACGTGGATCAAGTTTGCTGAACTAGAAACCTTGTTAGGTGACATTGATAGAGCCAGGGCAATATATGAAATAGCTGTAGGCCAACCTCGACTGGACATGCCCGAATTATTATGGAAAAGTTACATCGATTTTGAGGTATCCCAAGGTGAAACAGACAAAGCAAGGATACTTTATGAAAGATTATTAGAGAGAACAGTACATGTAAAAGTATGGCTTTCATATGCAAAGTTTGAATTAAATGCCGAAAATCCAGATAACCTCAATATAGACTTAGCTAGACGTGTTTATGAACGAGCTAATGATAGCCTTAGAAGTGCTGGCGAGAAAGAATCTAGAGTGCTTTTATTAGAAGCATGGAAGGACTTTGAGACTGAAATAGGCGATGAAATAAAATTAGAAAAAGTTTTGGGCAAAATGCCTCGTAGGGTTAAGAAGCGTCAGAAAATCGTCAGTGAAGATGGTGTTGAGGAGGGCTGGGAAGAAGTGTTTGATTACATCTTTCCAGAAGATGAAATGGTTAGACCTAATCTTAAACTGTTGGCTGCTGCTAAAAATTGGCGCAAACAACAAGAAAAACCTGAAGACAAATCAACTAACGAAGAGGAAAATGATACTGAATCAACTACACCACCTCAGAGAGAAGAAAGTTAATTTTTTTAATAAAATATAGCATTAATGGCGATTTTCTTTTTCATATTGATTATATAATAATACCCCTGACATCAACATAGAAGCTTCTTATACATGAGAAAACTAATTATATTAGACAACAACTGACATCATAATCTTGGTAAATAAGACGTTTTTATTTTCGGAAAACGGGCGGAAATTATGGTGAGTGGTCAGCGTCTCCCTTGAACGCAAACAAGTTAACCGGAGACTTAACTTTTTATGGATTGCTTTGCAAAATTATTATATAAAAATAATTTTGTATCCCACTGGAGGCAAATACCACTGATTTCGTGCCTATCATTTTCTTATTTTCATCATCTGTTGTTCACTCTGAAGTTTGGAGGTCAGCCCCTCTAGATAAGTGACAAACGCTCCGAAGGTCGGTTACGATAAACGCTAAAAATAGAATGCCATAGGGTTGTTGCAAAATCTTTGACGAATGTTTATTCAGATTTGGTTTGGTTTCTAAAAACGTATGTACTTCGTCCCCCCTAGACAAGTGGCATTAGGCATAAACGCTAAACGAATAGAATAGGATACTTATTATATGGGGTAATGGAAATGACACTAGTTTACGAAATTAAAAAAAATCAAGAAATATTATAATACATAATAATATTCGTTTTAAACGAAGTACAGATACGTTTTTTACAAACAAAACCATAATATACTATGTGTCTGAATAAACGTTCTTCAAAAATTTTGCAGCAACCCCATGGAGTTAGCGTAAAACGCAACTGCATAGATAGAATCGGAGCGTTTGCCGTTTCAGTACGGCATTTTTATTTTAGTTTATAGCAGCAAAGGAAATTGTGATGGTAAAATAGGGATTCAAAGATTGATATTTCAGGATGCAAGTAAGCTCTTCACAACTTTAAGGACCCGTCGCACAAGCCATTTTATACCAAGCGCTAAAAAAACGTTTATATGATAAAATATGACCCATGTATTTATTCACACGAAAGCGTTTTGAAAGCGCGGCGCTTTTTTTGTCAACATCTGTTGGATTTTCGACGTTCTAATCTTGGTTGTTTCATCGAATTGAGTATGAGGAAATCGCAACTTGAGCGAACGTCGTGTTTTAATGCGATGCTTATTAGGCGCTCGTGTGAACGGGGCGTTACTCTGTAATATTTCATGTTCCTCAATAATAAACTATAATTAAATATTAATATTTTTATTTGTTATTATTATTAGTTATAACAAAATCTTTACTCTTGCATCCAAAGGCATAAAGCAGTATATAATTAGAACCATAATAAAAAGTGCAGTGCAATAAAACAGTCAGTCAACATCTTCAGGTTTCACAGGATGTGTTAAAGGTATAACTGAATTTTTCTCTACATCCCTTGAACAAGCTTTTCTCATATCTGAAAAAGACAATACAAATGCAACATGAAAAAATGTAAAATAATAGATTTTTTTTTTAATTCAATAGATCCATTTTTTTAAATTTGTGGCTACAGACTTATTGTTATAGGAAAAAATTAATGTTTTATTTTTGACCTGGTTAAGTGCAGCTATAAAAAACACAGCTACTTTTTTAGTTGATACAGGATTAAAATAAAGCAATACTAATTTTAAATGGAGCATCAATGGTCTACTCTAGTGAGTATGAACACCACAACTCTACTAGATAGCATATTACCCAGTTACTTCAATATAGAGGACATATAAGCATTTCCTCCACTGGTATTCATTTGCACATTGTTAGACTGGAACACTAAATACAGTTTGGAAAAGTAAAGTAGAAGAATTGTATTCAAAGTTTTACCATAAGCATCTTCATCTGGATCACCGGAATAATATTCTAATACAGTCCGATAAACAATGTATCCTAGGTTTTTATACATATTTATTGCCACCTTGTTGCTAACTCGAACAAACAGATCCACAAAATATGCTTTTTTTCTGTAAAAAGAAAACAATCAATATTAAATTACTGCTATGATTGGACAAAGATGAATATTAGGCACCACTCAATTATCAATGATAGTGTTTTTATTATACTCCACTACTTTAAAAGCATCATATTTTCTGAACTTAACCCTTTTGTGGATGTCACCCAAGAACACGAACTAGTTTACCTGGAACTGGCCCAGACAACTCATTTGTGTTGCCTATCCTGAGAAAAAAAATGTTAAGTCTCTGCAACAGTAATTACACTGCCTGTCATGCCTATTTCTCCGAAACACAGCAAAGCTATTTCACAGCAGAAAGAAACAAGACACAAGGAATCACAAGTACAGCAATAGCACAGGATAATTTAAGTCAAATATGTATGTGTTGTATATGTAAGCTTGCCAATAAGTTTTATTTATCAAACCTTGGAATAATACAGCTGGGAGCATGCCCCAGCGCATCCATCCCCATGGTATATTTTGATTTAACCCTCTAATTTTTTACTAGGTATAAGGTTAGACTATCTAATAAGGTATTTATTAAAATATTTTCTTACTTTTCTGATACTTCTTCCAGAATATTCATCAAAGTGGCAGCTAAACCCAAGCGTCTGTAATCTGGACTAACAGTCAGGGCAGTGACATGGCCATGCCAATTTTCTCCATGACCTTCTGCTTTCCCCATTACTGTAAGAAGTACATTAATTTTATTAGGAACTGAAATATTTATTTGTTGTCTTATTTTTTATGTTACTTAAATAGGCAAATAGGGACACACGCCTTTAAGTGGTCAGTATTATTGATTAACAAATTAATGTAATGCTTATCCAGAAATGTAAGACAGTTAAGACGCTGGTGTCCTGTCCTATTTTACGAGACAGCAAAATTTATTCGCAGAAAAAATAAATATACAGATAAATAACATACTGTATCCCATAATTTCCCCACTAGGAGATTCAGCAACTTGAAAATACTCAGGCCAATGAGCTAGGTACTGCGTATAAAAAGAGAGACCATAGGTTTCCGTGAGGGGATCAAGATTTCTAAAAACAAAATTATTATAGATAATAAATTTAATAGATACCTATATTAAATCACAGTGGATAAAACAACATAATTAAAGGGCTTTCGCACTCGCATTTTTGTTTTTTATTTAACATTAACTTTATGAAAGAAAAATCTTTATATTGATAAAATTACAATTAATATTTTATAATATACCAACACATTATTGAATTTTAGCATATCTTCACAAGTGAAAGGTCGTATCGTAGTCATCTTCGGAATAATTAAATTTTATCTGAATTTATTTACAAATCAAATTATTATTGTGTGTAACTTTTAACTGTAAAACCTTGAAAAAAACTAATTCCTGATTAATACATGCTGCTGCTTTAGATATATTTGAATCCAGCTAATGTCGAATTTTAGCCTTAAAGCCGTAGGTTTAGCCCTTTCAAAAATTTAAATATATGAAACCTATGATTACTGAGTACACGACTGGATAAAAAATAAAAACACTTTATAAATAAAAATGAGTTTTAAGAGAATGCGAATGAAATATGAATGAATTATGAATGTAATTCTATCACTGTCAATTGTCAAATCACAGTCCACAGATCTCATTTGACTTTTTAAATTGAAATACTTCTCCTTTTTTAATTGGTAAACAATTGCTATTTGCTATATAAATGGACGTAATAATATATAACAGGACCGCGAACTCGTAACAGAAAAACGAGCCGACAGAGATAGCCAGTGTTAAGGAGTGTGTCCCATTCTTATAAGGTGACAATAAGATTTTGACATGTGGGACAAATTCAAATTTGTCTTACAAAAATTGAAAATTTTAATTGCAGTAAGGTTGATATTCTACCAGTACATACTTGATGTATGCAATTTTAAGCGCTGCATGAGTTTACCACGACTGCCATAATATTATAAATCTCGAGTTTTTAAGTTCTTCAAAAGGCGCGTTTAGCCCCGGCAGATATCGCAAGCTAGCTTAGATGCATTTAGGGTGCTTGAAAATTCTGACACAAGTATTATACTTACAAACGAAAATAACAACATTAGCAATGGTTAAAATCTGAAGAATAGTAGATGAATTACGAAATATATAATACTAATACTTCCAGGTATAATATACTTGACGGGAATCCGTCATCAGGTGGTCGAGATATCATTATCATCCCAAAATATTAACTGCAAATCTTAGGTTTACTCTCATAATAACGCATTGTTGAATTAAGATTACAAAACAACTAAAGATGCCATGGATTCAAACTGATTAAAATAAGTAGGAACGTGGGAAGTTTAGTACGGAGTCACTCTGTCTCACGTTCTGACCATTGCTTTTCGGATTGCTATTATTCCCCTCCAAGCCTGCCGTAAGGAACTTCGTTCCAAAAAATCATGGTCACCATAGTAGTTTGATTTACTAAGGGCCTGTTTCACAATCTCCCGTTAAGTTCCCTATAGGCTATAGGCAACATATTTGACAGATGTTTGACAGATACTCCATACTCTATCTGTCAAACATCTGTCAAATATGTTCCCTATAGCCTATAGGGAACTTAACGGGAGATTGTGAAACAGGCCCTTATTATGTTATTTAAGTAACCATAGCAACCATTACAATACAAAATGTCAAGATGACACTTAACTGGGCTACCATAAGAAATAAAAGAAATAAACAAAATAATAATTTATGTTTTCTTTTTGAATTGGAAATATATTTAAATAAATAAATTCAATTACAATTTCCTGACATACAATTGTCAAAATAATATTAAAAAGATAATTTTTTTCGATGAAATTTTTGATCAGCCAAAATTTTAAATAAAATACATTTTTAAGCTGGCAAGATAAAAGAACGAGACACACTCCCTACATATTGCTATCCCGCTCGGCTCGGATCAGCATCTGTGTAATGCCCATTAGAATATAATACTTAATGCGTTGAGTTAGTGTTCACTTTCGTAAATACATTTTTTCCGAGTAAGCCATCCTGTTATTATACTACATCCATGGCTATATAACAAAGTGTGTTTTCCAATTACAGAGCATAATGCGACAAACGTAGTGTTTATATCCTCTTTGGTTAAAGGTGTTTGAAAAGTGTCCCTCAAAATGCATTACTCATAAGGGTGGCACCAAATTATCATCAGGGTATATTTTTAAACGTGTTTGCACCAAGAAATTATGCACGTACGTCGTACACATATTTATGTATACAAGCAGCACACTATTATTCTGCAATAGTGCCATTGTAGTCGGTTTTTGAACTTGTTTTTGGGCTGGGAAGATGGTAAAGTGAACACAGAATCTCCCCACTAAGATCCAGTAGTTATTCGTCGTGCCATCCGTCATACTCCTTTGTAGGCAGCGAAGTGATATCTCCTTTTCTTCTGAACACTGGGTGCCTTATATCCAGTGTAGTCAAGTATCAAGTCAAGTCAAGTGCAGCGGGCCAGGTGGCACGACTACCTGTTAGGGCCGTGCTCTCAATAGCGGCTATAAATCTGATAACTACGGGAGCGGCAGGTCCGCGCTAAAGCTAAGCAAATTGAAGCAGTTAAGAAACATAAGGTCAAAAGCGTTAAGATTAATAAACATTATGACAATTGATAGTTAAGTTAAATGAAACAAAAAAAAAAGACAAATGTCTACCTATTAGATTCTTTTTTACAGTTTAAAAATATGTAGTTCATATTAAACTAATTAATTTCAATAAAACTAGACCATAAATTAAGAAAAAAAAATTAATAATAAGAGAGATGGACTGGGTTGATTAAGTGTGATACGGGGGTTGAAGGAGTCCTAGATTTTTTGACGTCACGTTAATTCTCCATTGAAATGTCTAAGATAATAAAACACGAATTACAAACAAATAAAGGAAAATTAATAAAAAATTAAACCAATTTTAATATCAAAAAATTACAATAATGTGTGATCTGACACTAGAGAGGGAGGAGTCCAGAGGGTCTCACAAATGTGACCAACTGTGTCAGTGTGACGTAATTTATGGGTGGCCCCTAACAAGAAAATATTGCAAAGTATTGTCAAGTGCACATTTCCTAATTAAATACTTTTATAGTAAACAATTATATTATATTACATTAATATAATCCAAGAACACATTAATATAATATTTTGGAACGCTTGCAAGATATTACTCTCATACAACCTATTACTCTTAGCATACAACTTAATTACTAATGCTATTTACATACTATATAATACATAATATAACAATTTATCTTAGAAACTGTGTTTTGATAAAATTTTGGGATAGGCATACACCCTATGAACTCACACTGACTCGATTCTATGTGTGTCAGCTGTTGCAGTCCGTACGGTCCGTACAGTTCAATAATCAAATTACATTGCTTTAAAAAAACGATTATTTTAAAAGCATTATTATGTTTACCTAGTAATAGGTGTTTACCAAACCCGATAATACAAAAAAAGATAAAAAATACAACCAAAAAAAAAAATTAATTCGCGATTTTTTCACTTGTATCATGATGTCAGGCTATGCCAACACTATCATACCTTTTCGTTTTTGCAAGCGTTCCAAATACACCGTGTATAAAGGGCTCGGCTCAAAGAGTATAAGATCGGCTAGTGTTTGTCTAAAAATATTTTAATTATGACTGATTGACTGAATCATTATTGTACAAGAGGAATCATTTATAATTTCGATGGTCAAAAAATAAAAATTTTTAGCTTGATAAAGATTATTAATCTATCGTTGAATTATTTCGATTTTTAAATACCTACATGAAATATTAAAAAATCGTTTATGCCTAAAATAGTCGTAACTTATTGAAATAATTGTACGTGGGAAAAAAAAATAAAAAAATAACGAAACCATAAAGCTACTTTAAATTACGACAGCATCAAAAATCTATTTTCAAATTACATGTATTAATGCCATAATGTTGCCAATCCTAACAATTTTTATATTTGCCTGCATTCAAAGACATATTATCCTACTCGTTTTACCACATGTCGAAAGGCATATTTATTACTCTTTTACAAGCTACGAGCTCAAGTGGAGCGATCTATGGGCATCTTGCAGTTTACCAACACGACAATGGCCGAATTGTCCGTAAATGATATTTTTTATTGGCTCGTACATCTCAACCTGCCATGTCTTTGGTTTTAAAAATGGCGTATACAAGCTTTTTGTTTGCCGGTTTACGCTGCTGAATGAATACTTTTCAAGATCCTGTGTGTATTCGACGGACACGTAAACGACGTGAATATGAAAATAAAGTACAATGTGTAGGTACAATTATCTACACCATGAATCAGTGAACATATTTTTGTAGAATTATGGTGAATTAGAATGGTGCTTGTGGTTTGTCAAGCTCGCACGTCGACAGGTTACCAGTTTGAAACGTAAATATCATTTTGCGGGCGTTTTATATTTCAGATATGACAGCGTCGCAAAATAGTAGATAATGGAGACTTCAGAAGACGATGCGGGCGCCTCAACAAACGCTTCCCGCCGCGTATCGGCGCGGGAAAAGGACGTTGTTCAGATTGAGGACGTCAAAGCAACTAATATTGTGCACCAGAATTCATCTGAACCGCGAGCATCTTGTGAAACTCTCGCCATGTCGGAGGATAATTTCGACGGCGATAGCGTTCCGTCGCCCTCGACACAAGATGTCAACACCAGTACGGAGGCGATTTTGGATATGATTGATGAGATTGTCGATGGACCAGGAGCACCCAAACGATTAATCCTCTCGCCAGAAGAAAGTAGTGACAGTAAATTTCCTGAAAATGAAAATCTACCTGTCGTTGAAAATAGTGCAAAAAGTGATTTACTGTCAACTTGTTCCACCAGTGTCTCTGTTCCATCAAGTGATTCAGACACAAGTGTACATCAAAATAAAATATTGGAAAATGTTGAAGTGGATCGTGATAAACCAGAATCCTGTTCTTCTGAAATTGTAAATGTTCCAATAGAGAGAAAAAATGATACAGAACCTGTAGCATCTTGTTCGAAAGAGATTCTAGACAGTTCTACTACAGACACACCGTCTAGTAGTGAGCCAAAAATAAATGAAAATAATAAAGAGTGTGGACATAGTGAAAGGACAATACAAAGTGTGACACTAAGTGATAGAAATGACAAAATTAATATAGAAAGTGCAGTATCAACTTCAAGTGACAATAATTGTGAAACAAAAGACTCTAGTGTTAGTGTTTCAACGCGGTCGCCTTTGAGGCGCAGACTTGTCCGTCCTGTGCCCAGCCGACCAGATTCAACTGTATCCTCATCAGTAGATTCAAGTGTAAATAGTGACATAGCACAGAGTGAGTATGTCGTTAAAGATGTATCAAGTTCTTCTGATATTGTGTCCTCTGTACATGAAAGTAAACCTGAAGAGATTAGAAATATTAGTGAAGTAAGTACCTGCCGGGCAGAAACATCTATCAGTTCCCCCAAAAAAATTAGACTTGTTAGACAGAAACTACCCCAAGTAAGTAATGTTGATAATGTAGATGATAAAAGACAAAGTAATTGTGAACAACATCCTTCACCATCCTCGATTTCTCAATATTCAGACTCTCAATTGTCTCCTAATCTTGCATTTGATAGTGGTACATCAAAAGAGACTGAACCGACTAATGTTATATCAGAAGAAACTTCTGTGACATTAAATATAAATAAAGAATCTTGCATAGATGAAATACAAGAAAATACTCATACAACTACAGAAGAAAGTAATAGAAATTTATCTGAGATTCCTCAAAAACATAATGTAAATGAAGATTTTAAAAGTGAAGACAGTGATTTGCATAAAATTGAAGACAATTCAATAAAGGTGGAAGATGACCTGAAAAAAGTTCCCCCTATTATAGTAAATTTAGCAACAAAATCAACAGAATTAGTTTCAAATGCAAGTAATGTGAACAATGAAAGTGATAACAGCTCGAGCCATCATGATACAGATGGAACTAAAGTACCCAAACTGACAATTAAAATAGGATCAAAACCATCCGATGAAATGAAATCGCCTATACCAAAATTAACTATTAAGCCCATAAGACCCCCACAATTAGAGCATAAAAGCGAAAGGGTCACTGAACAAATACCTCCAATAACAAAATTAAACATTAAACCTATACCTAAGCATGCAGAAAAAATTAATGAAATTCACAGGAAATCAAGTAGTAGTGAAATATCTGAATCAGAATATTCTGAAAATGATGAAAGTACAAGTACATCAGATCAAGCATCAGCATCCGATCAAGGTCCATCCGATGTAGTTCCAAAAGTTACGATAAAACTTGGTAAACCAGGCACAGATACTGAAGGGCAATTCTATACAGAAAAAAATATTCCTAAACTCACAATCAAAACTATACAAAATTCTGAAATTGATGCACCCCTTTCACCATCAAAATTAAAAGTGATTATAAGTCAATCAGAGGAGAATCAACCAGAAAAAATTCCCAAATTAACTATTAAGACTGTAGCTTGTAATATATCTGAAAAGCAACCACTTAGTCCTAAGTTGACAATAAAACCAATACGGCCACCAGACAACATTCAAGGTACTGATCATGACTCTTCTCAGGATACTTCTAAAATAAGAAATACAGCTGATTTAAATGCCTTATGTGGAGATTTTAAAGATAATCTTCATGTGCCTAAAATTACCATAAAATCTATTGCTAAGCCTGATACAGATTTAAATAGTAAACCTAAAAAATCACAAGAAAATATAGATATACCTGTGATCACAAAATTAAATATTAAACCAGTAGTTAAGCCTGCTGACAGCATAGATATAGAAGAAAATGTTGACGAAAAAGTTCCTGTAGTTTCAAAATTAAATATTAAAACAATTGTAAAGCATAAAGATAGTGTAATAGACTGTAGTAAAGATGATATACCTAAAATTACTAAATTGAATATAAAACCACTTAAGAATCCTGCTATTAATTCTTGTGAAGAAACAATCTGTGATGATTTTAAAGTTGATAAAGATGAAACAAGTATACCTGTTATAACAAAAATTAATATTAAGCCTATTGTTAAACCAGTAGATACAGATACAATACAGGCTTTAGATACTGGTGAATCAAGTGATGATAATACTGGGCCTATACCAGTTGTGACTAAAATCAATATAAAACCCATTTGTAAACCTGACAATATTATAGAAAGCACAAGTACAATAAATGAGGATGACAATATCCCTGTTGTCACTAAAATAAATATTAAACCACTTGTGAAACCAGAAGATACTGCACCTGGATCACCTAAAAAGGAATGTCTTAGGAGTACCAGTATACCCAATATAACAAAATTAAATATTAAGCCTGTACTAAAACCAGAGGAAATCAAGGACAAAAGCAACGATGACTTGTGTGACCAACAACATAAAAACCCACCACTGGTTATGAAAATTAATAGAAAAACAGCAGAGACATATGTTAGTGAGAATTCATCTGAATTAAGTAAAAATGACCATGGTCATTGTAACAATGTTGATAAAGATGTTTTAATTCATTCACCAAAATTAAGCATCAAACCTATGAATAAACAATTTATAGAGACAGGCTTAGATGTCAAAGAAGATCAAGCAGAACAGGAAAAATCTAATTTAAATTGTCATAGTCCTGGTAAGTCTACTCAACCAAGTAATGAGTCTAAAAAAATTAATTTTGATGAAAGATTTAAAACAACCCAATCAGAATTAGTTGAGGTAAAACAAAATTGTATACCTAAAGCAGATATAATGAAGCAAATAGACCACACTGATGTTAAAGAATCTACTCAAGTAACAGAAGAAATAATAGGTACAGAAAATAAACAAACAGTGAGCTACTCACCAATTAGTGTAGAGAGTTCCATGAGAGATAAATTAGAAAAAGATGAATTAACTGCAAAAATTTCAAAAATAATTCATGAAGTTAATGATTCTCAGGTAGATTCATTAGCAAATATTATGCCAAAAGCAATAAATCAAAAATCAAAAGTAAAAAATTCAAGTAAACAAAATTGTACTCTCCTCAAAAAATTACTTGAATCAAAATCCGATAACACAAGGGAGGTAGAGGATCATAATATTAGCACTCACCTGGCTTCTTTACACTCTGATGAAAAGTCATTATCTAAAAGTAACTGTAACGAATATAGATTTAATTTAAAGAGTCAACTTAACACAGAACTTAATCATGACATATTAGCTAATTCTGAGCATAAAGATTTATCATGTAACAGTATATTGTCAAAGGTATCTTTACTGCAAGAACGAGGTCATGAAACACATGAAAACTTAACAAAACCACTAGAAGTTACTATATCTGATAAAATCCAACACAGTCCTGATCAAGATTCTCCCAGAATTATATTAAAAATAAATAAACTTGATCTTACATCTACAAAAAAAGTCGCTGAAGAAGTAAATCGTTCTGAAGGGCTAGATTGTTCATCAGAAAGCCCTGATGAAAAAATTGGTGATGGGTACCAAAATAAGAATCTCGTGAATAGCAGAAAGAAAACTCGTACTGATACACCTATGATAGTTGGAAAAAGGTTGAGAAGCTCACGAGTTGCCAACAGTGCAGACAAGGGACTATTGCCAAAACAAATAATGAGTAAAAGACCTTCTACTGAGAAGAGCTCTCCTCAAATTAAAGACAAAGAAATTATATTATTAGAAAGTGAAAGATTAAAACTAGGACAACTTTTATCAAAAGCATCTACTTTATCACCGCCGCACAAAACCTTAGAAGATAAACAAGACGCAAAAATAGTGAATCATTCTCTACTTAATAATGAAAATTGTGCAAAAAATGGTAGCTCAAAACTGCACAATATTTTATCAAATTTACAGGCAAAACAGTTACATACATTGCCATTCAATGATCTTACACATCGTGAAAATAATGAAAGTCCAGATTTAAAATCTAGCACTTCAATGGGTAGCACCGAGATAGAGACCGAAAGGAACACTCCCATTGAAAAGTCAAGGCCAGAAATGCATGAGATGATTTTTCAAGAAAACTCTGAATCTCGTGATTTTAATATTGTCTCAGAGGAACTTTCACAGGACCCTCTAGAGGTAGACACAAGCCTCAAAAATACCTCTACATTTTTACAAGATAAAATAGACATTCCCAAGGCTGTAGAAATGACACCACAACCAAAGAAAAGGGGACGGCCACGCAAAATTCCTCTTTCAGAAGGTGCTAAAACAATTACTTTACCAACACCAGCACTAGAAGAAAGACCGCAGAGATCACTACGTTTATCAAGGTAATTATTTTTACATTAATATAGTATTATAACTATTCATAACTGTAATAAATCTGATGTTTTTTTTTTATTCTTCATCAGGGAGCGTCCTGTTGTGGTAGTAAAACCTAGAGGTAGGGGAAGAGGGAGAGGCCGACGCGTCAATACGGACTGTAATCCAAGCTCTGATCCAGACTTTATTGATAGGACCAAGAGTTACTTTGAACAAAAACCTGAAGAAGATATAGATCCTACAAGTTCCCGTATCAAATTGCCAAGAATGACCGAGGCTCTCGACAAAATGCCCTGTTCGACGCCCCTCACTAGTAGAAGACTTTCATCATCTTCAGATTTGTTTGATGATTCACAAGATTTCAAAGCCGTTTTAGATACAAGTCTTCCTAAGATGGAGAATCCGTTCCTCAAGTCACCGGAAATTTTGGGTAGCGGGCGAGGACTTCGTGGTCGAGGTAGTCGCGGAGGACGAGGCAGGGCTGGCCGCACTCCGAGAGGTCGAGGGCGCGGGCGAGGAGGTGGTCGCGGTGCTATGTATATGAAGGTATACTTTCAATATAAACTTATAGAAAAATTCGAAACAAAGAAGCTTGAGACAGCTAAATAGATTTAGATAGAGCTATTCTAGGAATTAGATTCATGCATCTACTCGATTTTTCGCATAGAAAGACAGAAATTAAATTTATGTGTATTTAATTTTTTTAAATGACACTGATGAACATGCAAACTACTAAATAATGATGGCAGTTTTTATTTAATTCATGTGCATGTTATTTCAAGTATTATTTTAAACAATACTTTGAAATTACAAATGTGTCATTAGTACATAAATTAAATAACCATATAATTTTATTTAAAAGTTAAACGCTCATATCATAAAATAAATCAAAAAGCTATAAGTGTTAAGAACTGTGAACATGTTATCCTTGTAAAAATTATTAAAATGATTAATACACATTTTGTGTAATTACAGGAGACAATGGGCATATATGGTCGAGTGTGTGGTCCAGCAACAACCACTGTTCAATTGTTTGAAGAGGAAACCTGCATGATGGACGATAATGCTACACCATCAAAGTAAGTATTTTACTACTTTCAAAACATTCCTTGTATTTTAAATTATATTGAATGACTTATAAATAAAATCCCTCATATATATGTATAGGAGAAGTCAAGTGTACTATTTGTATAGACTTAATTGTTTTTTAAGTACCTAATAATGTAAATTAGGTTATGTTGTTGATGTCTATTTTTTTTTTTCAGACCATCACATTTGCTCGATGAAGATTCACAAAGTTCTGTCAAGAGTTCCACAAATGAAAGCAGCAAAATGAAAAAATCCAAATTTGCAGATTTATTTGACAGGTAATGATAGATTTCGAAAGAAGATTTTGACCTGAAAGCGGAGGTCAGCTTGACCTGATTTAATAAAGTTTTTGTTTTCTCATATCGCTCAGGGCTATGTTATTAGAATACATTATCATTTTTACAGGAAAAATAGCACTGAAATCCGAATTGTTATAAAGCTTACTATGTGTTCAGTTATTTTTTTTTCTCTAGACAAGCATACAATCTTTTTGATAGTAAATAAAATATTCCTTTACTTAAAAAAAAAACATTTAATTCATTGATCAGATAGTGTTAAATTGTTATTACATTTTTGAATAAAATTTTTATATTTAGTCAAATATTATTATGCTATAATTTGTTTCAGTAATAAAGTTTGGACGGCAGCTGATGTCAAGGAATACACGTGGCCCCCAACTAGCTCAGGGAATGATGAGCATCAGGTACAATATTAATTTAATAAATAATAATAAAAAAAGATGTTACGAAATTTTTGTGTGGTAAGGGATATGATAAAAAAAAAAACATTTTATTAAATATACCTATCACACCTTAGAAATTCTCTAAGACGCATTTTTTTATATATATTGTTTATTGGAAAATATTCAAAAGATTATTATTAAATTTCACTTAAATTGTTTCGCTGGTGTTTGTTCCTCTCAGTGGAGTAACATTTGAATCTGTAGTAATTTGATGTTCAATAAAATAATCTTATGCACATTAATAAATAAATACTTTTCACTTGTTTTACAGCTGGTGTCATAGTTTAGTTTAACTATTCAATTATAATTATATATTTAGTTTAATAAGATATTTCATTGATTTTTAAAATCGTATTTTTCCTGTATTTGTATTATTATGTATGCACCATTTTTGTAAATGTTATTTGATAATAGGTTGATAAAACCATTGCGAGATGTATTTATGTTGCCAATCATAAAACATAAGATGTTAAATTTATGTGCGAGTTATTACACTGTCTTGCCCTTCGATTCGAAAATCAAAAAATCCTGTTTCAAACCAAGAGTTTAGACAAATAAGCGAGATGGTGGTAACCTCTCCAACCGGTCATAGAAAGTCCAAAAGTATATAAATTGCGTATATTCGAACAAAATGGTTTTTGTTCGAATATACACAATTTATATTTAGAATGTAGTTTAAACAAATTAACAAATAAGTAAAAAGTTTAAACATTAAGTCTTATTTAGTACTTTTTATGGAAATTTTAAATAGTTGCTAATATTATAAACGTGGAAGTTTATAAGAATTTATGGAATTTTACAACAATATAGCATTCATATCAGATTAAGACATAGACTAAACTTTATTCCCATACTTCTACGGGATTGGGAAGTACGCGGGTAAAACCGCAGGGTACTGCTAGTACTAATATATTTATGATTCTTAAGGTAATGATGATTCAAGAACAAGTAGCAATGTTTCTTGGGGTAAAGAGTTTCAAAAGGCGTTACCCGGAGCTAAAGAGGCGAACTATCACTGGCGACGAGAGGAACTATGTCCTACAAATGGGATTAGTAACAGAAGCGTTATGTGATCTTGGTAAGGACTTTATTTATTTTAATTAGAAATTTATGATAATACATCTTAAGCTTAATAAGCATATTATATGAGAGAAATTAATACTACCAAACAATGGCACATGTTAACCTAGTCCGTGGTAAGCTCGTAAGTACTTGTGCTATGGGGGCTAGGAACGGACAGAAATTTAAGAAATTATATATATTTATGTATACAGAATCGAAACCACAACCGCTGCGTTAAGTGTCTAGTAGACTGACCACTTTACTGACCAGCCATAAACAACAACAATAGATGCTACTATATCTATTTCTGTAACATAACTACAAATTATAAAAGTATAATAATAAAGACATTCTGTTTTTAGGTATTACAGCAGTTGATGCAAGTGAAGTATTAGATATAATGTTATCAGACTATCCCCATAAGTATGAAGAATATCGCTCTCACCAGAGAATTAGACAACTAACTGAGCCAGAAGTGGAGGAAGTCAAGGTCGAGGTGAAAGTAGAAAAGGTAGAAATGAAACCCGAACAAAAAAGTAGCGAAAGTAAACCCGAGCTACCAAAGGTGGACCCGGAGAAATTGAGACTGGTAAGAAATATTTCTATCATCCTAAAATGTATCCTGCACACAAAATAGTGATAAGATTTTTCTGCTTATTTAACTTAACTCCACTGGCTCAACGACCCAAAGTAGATCTTGGCCTCCGATACGAGATGGCGCCACCGCACCCTATCTTTAGCTATCTCCTCCCAATTTACTACGCCCAGGATATGTATATCTTTTAGTACTTGGTCCTTCCAACGATATTTTGGTCGGCCCACCGGTCGACGACCGAAAGGCTGTCCCTCATAGGCTTTCTTTACCGTCCTATCAGTGGGCATTCTCTCGAGATGGCCAAGCCAGCGGAGCCTAGCGGACCTCACTTTTCTGCTTATTTATTCAATTTTTTTTTTCTTGCTCTATGTCATGTTATGGTTCATATGTTGGTAACCAATGTTTTCGTAAATCAGGCTAAATTAAGGGCCTTTATTAGTTGCCGTATCATAGTACACAGTTAGTTCCACAGTTGTTGTTCAATGAATCTCATAATACAACACGAGAGCCGAGAGGTTCGCCCGGGGCATAAAAGGGCAAAGCGTCATCTGAAAGTTAATTATTCTTAGCAACATTTTTCATTAAGAAGTATCTGGGCCCCGATTCTATCCGTTATTGGACTATGCAACCGTCGCTATAATATAACCGTAATTACGTAAATACTAAATTTAAGATCAATCAGTGCAAATAACTAGCATAGGCTTAATTTCAAGAGTAATAACGCACCACTGTCAGAAACCTTTCTTAAAACTTTACACCTTATGGTGTTTGCTAGATGTTGGTATTAGATCAGTGAGTTTATAAAATATTCTCATAATATATAACACGTATATCATAGAGGCCAAAAAATGTGATCGCAGGAGATGGCGGCGGCGGCCGTGGCGTCCGCGAGCGAGTGGAACGCGCGTATGAACGCGGCGCGGCGCGGCGCGTGCGCGGACCTGCAGTCGCTCACGGTGCTGCGGCGCCGCGCGCCGGCCCCCGCGCCCCCCGCGCCGCGCGTGTGCCCGCCCGCCGGCTTCTACCCGCACGCGCTGCTGCCGGGCCAGTACCAGCACACCTACCGACGGTACACGCCCGACGAGCTCAGGTCAGTGCCCGCTAGTAATATGCTAAGGGCCTGTTTCACAATCTCCAGATAAGTTCCGAATAGGCTATCGGCAACATATTTGACAGATACTCCATACTCTATCTGTCAAATATGTTGTGAATAGCCTATTCGGAACTTATCTAGAGATTGTGAAACAAGCCCTAATAATGATTTTAATATGCTTAGAAATAACTTGCCATGGTTGTATGTGTGTAAGAGAAAGTCGTGTTGTCCTTTCTTGGAATAGTGGTCGGTTCTATTGTCCACCAGAGATAATACAGGGGCCATGTTTGTTTCAATTTTATCGCAAATTTTAATTAACTAAAGTGATAAGCGATTGCTCTGCAGCCGAATCGGGCAAGCAGGACCCGGTTGGTACCTCTCAAAATTCCGAAGTTAAGTGATAGTTATTAGCTATGTCATTGCGTTTGATACAGCTTGTGAGTTTCCGGTGGCCCACAGGGGAAGGGGTGAAGGCGTTGCACATTTGCGTAACTTCTGGTTGGAAGTTTTTGGGTCGCGATAGTCATTAAAAAGCTCCCGACAGCTCGTAGGCGCGTTCATGCTTAAGAAAAAGGAAATAGGAAATAATTCCAGCACAACATCCTCCTCGCCTGATTTCGAGGAGAAAACGCCCGCCGCCATGGGACATAATAGGGTCGATAATGATGATCATGTAAAAAACTAATAAGTTATATACAACTGACAGGGCTTACTAAAAAGGAATGTGTATGGTCCTGTAGTGGGCCCATACAATTTTGCTGAAGTAAACTTTATTTTTAAATGAATAGATCTCATATCTAAGATCCCATCCGAATCGTTTAATTATAAATTACAGGTATTTCCCATTGAACACGGTGCTGTCTGCGCCGCCCGCGCCGCCGTCGCCGGTCGAGTCCAGCTCCGACTCGGAGCCCGACTGGGGCTCGCGCTACACCACCAGCGATGACTCCGACACCGACACGCACAGAAATGCCAAGGTATTTATAGGCTTTCCAGCTTCTCTTCCCGAAATACAGCAAAGTTGTTTTATGAGCAAGACGAGATTGATGCTGGTACACGTACAGTAGCGAGTTACTAAGTCATTGTTTCCATGGGTAAATCATTAATATTATGTTAGGGTTCATATACAAACATGTATGTTCTATTATAAACCTAAAGGTCTTTAGTTGTGATAGGTTGACTGTTGTGTATTTAATGGAAGCTTCGTAATTTATAAAAATAAAAGTTCTTTACCAGACTATCTCGTGAACAAATCATGGTATTTACCGTTTAAATAGGCTAAATAAGCATTGTATGTTTAAAATTCTATAGGATTTAAATAAAATAAACTGACTAATAATTGCTTTTTTTGCAGAGGAAAAAGTTATCAAAAACGAAACGAAACAGCCAATCGGAGGCGGTGGGCGCGGCCGTCGTCAAGGAGGAGGAGGTGGTGGACACGTGCCGCACGTGCAAGCTGCGGCTCGAGGCTAACCGCAAATACACGCACGAGCGGTTCCTCGTGTGCGCCAGCTGCAACTGTAAATGTAAGTGGGATTTTATAATACGCAGGCAAGCAACAGACGAGCTTATAACTCATTTCAAATAAAATGAAAATAGAGTATAAAGTAAAAAAAGGTATGTTTGCGATTCACACACGATAGAAGTGAAACACATGTTAAATGCTCAAATATTTGCTCTCTCGCTCTTTTGTGTTTGTGTCACTTACCTGTCGTTTCTTCCGTTGCATCCGGTTTGAAATCACAACGATTCTAAGGAAGTTTCACTTCAATAAATGGAGCATAGTAGCTCGAGGTCCAAGTTATTCACACTGATAATCCACGTGTCGTATTCGCAGTGCACCCGTCGTGCGTGGACCTGCAGCCGGACACCATCCGCAAGGCGCGCGAGTATCCGTGGCAGTGCGCCGAGTGCAAGACGTGCGGCGTGTGCTCGCAGCCCCGCCCCACCGACGAGCGGATGCTGTTCTGTGACCTGTGCGACCGCGGCTTCCACACGCAATGCGTCGGTCTACAGGCTGTGCCCAACGGTCAGGGTTATGTTTGTTATGGGCGCACGCTTTTTTATGTGCAACTAATAGACAAACTGGCACGCGTGCCACCTGATGATAAATCGTCAACGTTACCCATAAACAAGAAAGTATTTACCTGAAACTAGCTCAGACTACTCATTCGTGTTTCGCCTATCCTAAGACATAAGATATGAAGTCTATGTGCCAGCAATAACACTGCCTGTTCTGCTCTTCTCATTGCATATAGTTCCCAAGCAGACAGGAGCGCGGCACAACGCTACCCTCCGATATAGCAAAACACGAGTTCTTATGAAGATCATACCTATCATTAGATCAACCTAGTAATTAAGTGAGATGTGATTTGATTTATTTAATAAAATCAATGATACAGGGCGGTGGCATTGCGTGGAGTGTGCAGTGTGCAAATCGTGCGGCGCGCGCTCGCCGGGCGGGCTTGCCGGAGGCGGGACCGGCCCGGGGGAGGCGGAGCCGCACTGGCACCACCAGACACGGCGCGGGCCCGGCGGACACAAGGTGTACTCGCACTCGCTGTGCACGCCCTGCGCCAGGTACGTACACCGCCCATCCCGTATAACGTATATATAGCAGGTTCCTCAGATGAACAGGGCCGGATGTATAAGAATATATCGCGTTAGGCCCCAGTTATATAAAACTTACTTAGATGAAAATATAGGACGGAAGCCTTAGATGGCTACGATACTTAATAATCTGGCCCTGTCGATGTTGTGTCACTAGATACCTATATTTGTATATAATAAAGTAATTATTTCTTGTTAAGTTTTATAAACTTTTTATCTCCTGAAATTCCAAAGATATATGTAGATGTAATAAATTAGAATTCATACAGTCCGTCATATATAGACTAAATCTTCTTAGTTTTTTCTATGTACTTCGTTGACCTATCTTGAATAAAGTTTTGTAAATAATTTTCAAATCTATGTAATCTCTAATGTGCTCTTTTGATTAATATGTGTTTGTTATAAAATCATAAACAGACAACATGTTTCTTATTGTTTACTAAGTGTAATAAAAAAGGTTATATATGGTTTTGGTTGTAATTATGTTATTGTTATTTGTAGGGTTATTTGTAATACGATAGATTGAATATCGACATCTGAACATGTTGTATATGATAATATCAATGGATATTATTTTTTCAAGTAAAACCAAGAGGGGCTACAACAAAAAGCGAATCCGTAGTCCGTTAACCGACGAAGGATTGTAGCGAGGGACACTGACAAAAAGTACAAAGTTTTCTTAAACAGTTCCAAAGTTTTTTATATGTGTAATTTGTTAACTGGTCTTGGTAGAACATTGTTACTCACGTCATCTCATGCGTGTTCAATGTTGACTAACACGAGCATTCTGTCTCCACTCTGTTGACATCCGCTTATCTCTGGTATACTTAGCATTTTGGACCCCGCATATTTTTGGACCCGATGCGTTCTTACTCAGCACAAATCCCCTCGCTAATGTATTGTACTAACGAATCACTGCAAGTCTTATTAAGTTATATAATGGGAAGTAATTAAATGAACGGCACTATAAATTTTGGAGGGGCAAAAAAAATCGGCATTTAAATAATTTGGTTGGCATACAAAGATTTTGTACGCAATAAAATAAAGCCGGTAGCAATTCTTGTTCCGCAAATAATTTTGATAATGGTCGAAAATTAAATCATAAATAAGCAGCTTACAATATTATGACCTGGCATAATAAACATTCATCGGGCAAAATAATTACTTGAGCGGCACATTTCTTTGCATTACATTTTATGTCCTGTGTTCACACCGGTGTAGGTTTGCGCTATTTACCGCTAGATGGTGTTGTAAGTATGTTATTAAACAAAATTATAAAAATTGAAGAAGAAATTAATAAACTATATTAGCATTCTTAGTAAAAGACTAGTGAATTAATTCAGGTCATGACGTCGTCAAATCCTGTGTTCAGCAGTGGTCCGTCCACTAAAGGCTGATAATATGATGATGAAATTTTTTTCTTCAAGATTTTATTTTGTTTCAGTTTCGTAGATTTATGTAGATAGTAGATAGATTATGCAGATATTAAAAATTGTAGGTGGTGTGTAAAATAAACAAGCAGTTCAAAAACTTGCAATATTCAATTCAATCATTACCTACAAAAATCAAATCAAATTAAAACATTCAAGACGCAAGAATGGATCCACAATTTTAAACCTTTTTGTAACAAGACGTACAGCTCTACGGTTAATACTGTCCGCGCGCGCTCAGGCTGTACGCTGTCGTTCGTAAGTTCAAATCCTCTTCATAACATTATCTATGAATTTCTTCATATGTTTATTTATACATTTTTAAATAATATTTTTTGATATTACAATAATTATAAATACGATTTACAAACTAAAATTTTGTATAAAAATTAAATAAGAAATTAATACATTATATTATTATTCTTAATAAAGCACCAGGGAATTAATTCAAATCATGACGTCATCAAATCCTGTGGACTGGGCTATAACGCAGAATTTAATGAAAAAGAAAGTTGCTTGAAGTTATATTCATGCTACTTATATAAGCAGCACAAAATTATTTTTTTTGCTTACCCTCCGAGTGCTTACCAAAATTTTTTTAAACAGGAGCAGCACATTGCCCCTCTTTTAATTAATATGCCTTTCAAAAATAATTACAACCATAAAAAATGACAAAAATTGCTGCTTGATTTTAAAATGTTTGCTGAACATAAGTTGCCGCTCAATTAGCTATTTCTGCTACCAGATTATATTTTTCTGCTCACAAAAATACGAATATTATGCTAGTCGTTTAAATAACACCCTTATATAATTGTAAATATGTATACGTGATTCCTTAGTAGAATTAATCAATATTTTGTTGCATGCTACACAATTTTTTTAATATAAGTTTATTTTGTAATTATGTATAAAAAAGATTGCTACCGCAATGAACAATTAAAGTTATATATTGTGAGAGCAATCTTTCTAATTGGTTGATGGAATTTTTTTTCAATATAATTTTGGTTATCTGTATCGTTCATACTTTACAATAATTATTTTAGCTTTTAATCGTTGTTCGATGCAACGTTTATCGCCTCAAAAATCACCGTCGATAAAATTGTTTCACCACACCATTAATTCATCTGTTCAATTTCTAACATATCATATATCGTTTTAACTAACGCGGGTGTCATATCATCTCCGATTCATTCACTAACCGAATACTTTGTTACTTTTCTTTTTTTTCTGGCTCACCGTTTAATTTTATCTTCGTAGTTCCTTCTTATGTAACATTTACTTCAATGACGTGTGTTCTAGAACACCGTAGAACTAATTTTTCTTGTTTAATACACTAATATGGCGCGGCCAAAACTGACGTATGAGTGAGCCCCGAGAAGTAACAAAGCATCGAGGAGTGGTCCGCTCGTGTTCGTGTCGTGGATACTAATGGCGTGTTTCTGTTCCGGTGGTTGTGCGCGTACGGTCGGTGTGTGTGTGTGCGTGCGTAGGGCGTATCGCATCGGTCGCTACTGCCCGCTGTGCGAGCGCTCCTTCATCGGGCCCAAGGGGACCATGCAGCTCGTCATTTGTAAACTCTGCGATAGGCAACTGCATCAAGGTACGTCACTAGGCGTGTGCGGTGCAATTTAGCGATCACATCCATGTAAACACAAGTTTGAATGACGGTGTCGATAATAGGAGACCAAACGGGCGCAACACTAACTTTCCTACTAATAGTCGCAACAAGCTTTGATTAATTCTGTACTGTCAGATACAATCGTGTCTTATATTAAATTTCTAAAAACTTTATAACACTTTTCTATTTTATATTAATGTTAGAAATATTTGTCTTGTTCTCTCATTGATATGCGGTACATGCTGAATATAAAAACTTACAAATATTTTCCAAAGACAGTTTGGCCTCTTATTTCTACATTAATCTCACTTGTATGGGACAAAGTGTTACATTTTTGTGACTCGCTTAAATATATGTACTGTACACCTCATCCCTCACTGCTCCATTCCCGACACCCGCTCACCACTACTGGACTTTATGTGATGAAGAATTTTAGTGGGAACTATTAAGTTTAAAAAAAAAAGACTTAATAATCACATAAATATAATCATTTATCTTGGGCGTCATAAATACCATTAAAACATCACATCATGTCCAGCATTATCCGTAATGTATAAAACAAGATGGTACAATTTAAAAATATTTTAATATAAATTGTATCTTATTGTACTGCTTCGCTTTTTGTATTATATATTATTCCGCCATTTGTCCGCATGATAACCGTTTCATTTTCATATATAGGCTTTGGTTGGTTAAACATAAGATATAGTAGTGATATTGATGCTATTCACAAAATATGTCTTTTAAAATAGAAACAAATTACATAAAAACTTCTCCTTTTTTAAAATACTTAAATAGGAACAATTACTACTTCTTTATTATTGAATAATATTAGTGTACATATTATTGTATATGTCTATATATTGTTAAATTTAAATATTGTAAAAAGAGCCTATCTAATAAATAAGATTAGATATCACATTAATAATTTATTAAAAATAAAACATTGTTTAGTTAAATCTAATTTTAATGTATCAAGTAGTAATATTTGTTTTTTTTTTTTATTATTAAAAAATATAAGCTACCTTTTGCAGAGGTTTATAAGAATATGTCTTATATTTCACCAACCAACATGTACATTGCTACCATGCTTTTCATTCCTCTAACACAACATTCATTTGTAACTACTGCATAATATATCAAATTTAGCAAAACAAATAAACAAAGAAAATATGGATATATGTTAGATGTGTTTAGAAATACTTATAGGTGGAGCATGTTATAGATAAATTGTTGTTTACCAGACTTAATAGGTATGCTGCAGGAATACTAGGCATATTATACCAATATATTATATAGATGCTGTTATTTGTGTGTCTTGCATTGTGATTATTTTTTAAGTGAACTTTGAATCTGTCTAGAAAGGTCTCGTACACTTTATCAATTACAATGATTTATGTGAATTTACTAGCCATGCAAGTGTATGAAATCTGAATCAGAAAAATATGACTATTATATTTGAATCCTTGACTTCTTATATGTTAAGATTTAAAAAACTAGGTAGGATTTCAATGCTAGAAAGCTTATAACATAATACGATAAGGTTTTTTTTAGTAATGTACTTACTTATCTTCCCCTCCTCTGTTGAAAAATAAATAAATCAAATAGAATTTATAAATTTTAACATGTGGCAACTATAGGCACGTAATTATAATTGAAATTAAAATTTAATATAATTCAATTTATGAACTTGTTTACATACTTATACATATTTCAATTTTTATGATTCTGATTTCACCACCAGAGATCTTTTAGACAGATTCAAATTATGATTTGGATATTATACTGGATAGAGTTTTGAATTAATACTAATATTTTCCTTACTTCTTCACATAACCTGCAATTTAACAACAATCTGCAAAGCCAATGTGTCATGAAAGGTGTCCGTTAGAAACCATATAGTCATATACAAAGGGACGATCACTGGATAATATGGCAAGCTGAAAATAGTAATTATGGTAAAGTGAGGATGATGTCATTGTGAATGGTATCCGATTCAAGTTAAATCAACCTATAATTGTGTAATACAACTTTGTACAATATTATGTATCATCAGTGAGTCGTTAATAATATACATTTTATACGTTCATTGTTCAATTAACACTAAGACGACAGACCAGAGAGCAAAACTTACAATACAAATTTTTTACTTGTGCTATTGTGCTATTCAAAAACATTACAATATGCATTGTTGCTTAGTGTCAAATATATACATATTATCGAAATTTGCTTACTAGAGAAGAATGAAAAAATCATAACATCCTTGGATTATTTTCATATAAGTTTAATTACGGACATGGTCTTTGATTCAGACAGACATAACACTGTGCTTTTTACAAACGAGAAACTTCGTTTTTCTACTATCTCTTTTTCCTATTTATGATATTTCCAGTGATGTTTTTCCACGTGTGGTCTCGGGTCATGGCACGGATTTCATTATGTGAATGTACAGAAATATTTTGAACACATACGAGTTGATGATTTCTATTCTCCTAGTACATGATTGAATTAAATTCTTCTTCCTCTATCCAATGTAGTATTCGATCAGGATGTGTGTTAGACGAGTATTAACGGTAATGGTCGGTCGCAGAGTGCGTTAGGCAGACGGTGTCGCAGTTGAAGGTGTTGGACTACACGTGCGGGGACTGTCGCCGCGGCGGCATCACGTCGCGCGCCGCCGCGGTGCGCCTCGCGCCGCGGACCATCGCCACGCTGTTCATGGCCAAGCGCCGCTTCAACAAGTACGCGCATCGCCAGTACATGCAGAGTCGGCTGGCCCAGGCCGCGCCAGACCCCGACCCCGACCCCGACGATGACGCCTCCGACGCCGACCCGCACTGACCGGCCCGGTCCGACGACCTCCGCCGACCACCGCCGACGAACGACTGAACGGTGCCGCGCTAATCCAAGTGTTGTGAACATTCAGAAGACGATCATAGTGTTGTGTCGATATTCTCTGAATACTTTATCGGCCGGGTTCCCTTCGGGCGATGGCCCGCCCAGTGTACAGCCCGGTCGACGTGTAGAAATGGACCGTGTAATATATCTAGATTAAGAGTATGTATGACTTTATTCGCTTCGATACTACGACGTAAGGTAAACTGTTACATAAATCTGATTAATATAACGAATAGCTGTAAGGGTATGAGTATGAAAGAGGATATACTTGAAATATATCCACCGAGGTGCAGTCTATTGGTCCGGTGTGGAGAACTGTATGTCTCCCCGTGGAGTATGTGTTTGATTATGAATTTAAGGAACGTAAGTGGTTATATAGCCGTAGTGATCGATTCACTAACAAAACTGTACAGTAATTTAATACTAACTTCACTATATGGGTAGCTGGGCAATCATACTATTTTTAATATTAATCTTTTTTTAAATTAGCTGCGAGACAGATCATGTATGCGACTCTATGATTATTTATGTTAAACGATTATAGAATAAAAGAGATTGAATATTATGCTGTTGTTTTGTTGAGAGGACTTTTTCAATTTTTAAACTGACACCCGTATTGTTATTTTGTGTGTGATTCGTTTAGAGGGAAGTGTCTCGTTTAGTGTGTATGTTTCATTACAAATTATTTCTTAACTCTTATAAATAAAATGTATATTATAAAAACCTGCCTTTTACTGCATTTTATGTTTCGAAGAATCTGGCATCACTATATAAAAAAAAGGAATCTATGAAAAGAAGACATAGCGCATTTTGTTCGTTTTGATAGATTATAATTTTAGAGTATTGTTATTTTTGCTTAATAAGGTATTTATTTTAGTTATATAATTATATGGATACATCTGTATACAAACATATACCCAAATATTACAATGAAACGATTATGTATGTACTTTAATTTAAAATGCAGTTAAATGAAAAAATGCGTCAATGATTTTACAGAAAATAACAATTATTATTTAATCCCATAACACTGAAGTTAATCATATTTTTCCCTTTCATCGATTACTTTAAGGTTGTTAGATTTTAGTTTAATTATGTTATCGAGTAAAATCAATCAAGTTCTTTCCCCAAGTGACAATTTGTTTTAACTCACTAAAGCAAAGTGCTAGTTTTTAATTATTTTTTAACTCTGGAACGCAAGTCCTAAGACATTTTGTTGGGTACATTATGAGCTAGCACTATGTTTTATTTTCATAGTACAAAACATAGACTACATAATCTTCTAATTTATTCACTATCGCCCCGGAAATAATGTGGGTCTAATGAAAAAAATATATATAAAATCAGACAAATTATTTAAATCAGAGTATAGTATGTTTATTTTGAAATAAATTATTTATTATAAATACATATATAGTATTGTACGGACGAATTAGATATTATTTCTGGGGTGATTCGACACTAACCGTAGCATTAGCGACCCTTATGCTCACTAGCAATACGTAACAGTTTTAAGCTGTTGTTACCCGACTACAAGTTTTCACAGATAACCCTACCGTTTTAAAATTCGAATGGTTCAATTTTAATTGAGCGCCCTCTGCGGACACTTGAGGAACTAAGTTTAGACGAAACTTAAAGCGTTAAACTATGATAACTTGTAGTGAGGGTGCGTATGTCGAATTACAAATAAGTGTAGTAGCCTCGACAGTCAACCGCGCAGTTCTGTACTTAGCCCCGCGCGCCATGTCTTCTCACCGCCGCGTGCAATCCCCAATGTATTGTGTATTATAACTTGTATTAGAAATATATCAGTAACATCAATGAATAAGTGTAATGTAGTTTAGTTTATAATTATGCTTTCTTTATTATTATTAATCATAATTTACGTAGTGACATTACATTGTAAGTTTAAAAAAAATTATGTCCGAATAATTTCAATAAAATCATGTATCTTTTGTATGATGTACACGACGGTTCGGTGTAATCGACGCCACAGATTGGTATTGCTTTATTGACACAGGTGAAATATTAAGACTTACTTATAAGAGAAATAATTATAACTTTATGTCTACTTAATGCAAGTGTAAACGTTCTAGAAATCTCGCACTGTTCGGTCAATTTTGTAAAAAAATAAAGTAAAATTAATTTGATTTGTATTGTGTTTGAATTTTTTTTTCTATAAATAAAACGAGCGTTGCAATAAAAATAATTTATAATATTTGACTTTATATGTAAACTCAGCATAATTAACAAAATTTATATAAACATTTTAAATATTCAGCAAATATTGAAACTGCAACAAGCACATGTCCCTTTTTACGCGATGGTGCCTGAAATAAAAGAAAATGTTTGTCAAATATTGTCCTCAGAAATGAAATTATATTCATGAATTTTATTTCAAAAAAATATAAATATACCACCGAACAATAAAATAAACAATAAAATACACCGAGCAAATAAATTGCGTGCCATGTAATTCGCTGCTATGCATTCGTCGCGGGTGAAACCGTTCCAATTGTGTTTTTATTACTGTTTGGATTAGTTTCTTTTTAATATAACTCGATGCTATTTAATGTTTAATTTGGCTTATTTTATTTACAATTGAGTTATTGTAATGCATAATTTTTATGAGTTACATTTAATGTCCCTTTTTTGAAAAAAAAAACGAGCACTGAAGGATACATTAACACTAGAAGCGCTGAAAATTAGACCTCCACTGAAACCACTATCGTAACAGATTTGTCGAATGTATTTATTGCAATGCTAGAAGCATAGTAGATAGCACGATTATTAAGATAAAGTAATTATTGCTATTTGAAGAACAAACATAGATAAAGATTCTTTATTCGTACTTTTATTGTGTATACAGAAGAATTTATATTAGTGCATTTTGACTTCAACTGACATTGGACCTTACTATTATAAAATAATTGTGACGATCCAAATTACACAGGTAAAAAATTGGGACAGCGGCGCTTCTAGTGTTAATCCGACAAAAATTAAGTCTTATCTACTTATCGACCATACCTTACCTATAGGTATCACTGACACATCTTTATATAGGTACGTTTGTAAAGAACATCATACAACGCGTGACTTGAGCGCCATGCCGTTTGTAGACAATTTTACTGCCAAGGCGCGTAGAAAAAACAGCTGAACCGATTTAGATAAAATTTTGTGTGCTTATCAGGTAGGATTGAGAATGGGACAACATCTATTTTTCATCCCCCTAAATAAGGTTGGTTCACCCCAAATTTTTATGACTATTTTTTTGTTTTAATTTTTTTATGATAAAACATACAAAAATATATACAACTTTAAATTTTCACCCCTCTACGATCAACCCCTATTTTTAATTGCAATTTTTATTTTGGCAGAACAAAGTCTGTCGGGTCAGCTGGTAAAGATATACATATCTAAATATAAAGTCACAGGTACCTTAGATGTGTAGTGTTATTCGTCGAGTCGCAGCCCTCCGATGGAAAGGAAAGTGTAGGCGTTGTGCAGCGCGAGCACGGGCACGGCCGTGACGCACACGCGTGCGCCCGCAAACGCCCCGCCCAGCTCCAAGCCGTCCCAGCCCGCGCGCACGCACCCCGCCTATATTAGTTTGATATTATAACCAGCAAGAAAAATCGAACAATTACGTAGTACATTTTTTTCCTTAGGGGCCAGCTGGCGACCTGACTGTATAGATATATATTTTTTTACCTTGCAGAAAATCTTCCCTACTATGTTCGGTCACGTTTCTCCTATCCTCTATACCAGCCAATAGATTTGATCATATTTTTTAAAATGTTTTTAGTTGATTCACAATAAACAATTTGTACAATAAATTTATTATTAATTCATATATAAAATGTACTTAGCTAAATATAATATATAATTTTAATATCATAATAATCAATGAAAGGGCATTAATTATTCGTTTTGTTCAATGCTTATGATATTAGTAGGTTTTTTCGGATTGGTCAGTCAATGAGGACAGGACGCCTTCATTCAGGGGTTTACTCCGGCGTAGGCTTACCCCAAATAACGCCCAGTGCGATACCTGGCTGACGGGTGACGAGTCATCGTCTGCCCCATAGCCTATATGATTAAAATTAAAAAAAAAATGACTCGAGACCTGGTAGAATATCCTGAGCGACACAGCGGGGCTGGTCTGCCGCTCGTCCAGCAGCTTGGTGAGCGCGTACCGCAGCACGGAGCGCAGCTGCTCGCGCGACATGACCGCCACCAGCGCCGCATGCCGCCGCCGCGCCGCGTCGTCCGCGAACGACGCGCTCCACGACGACGGCGACGAACCTGCGGCCGTGGTGTTACTAGTGATTACTGATCTAACATATAAAAGCTTTACAATGCAACGTAACCGTTCACAAATGTGACAGGTGGGCGGTGACGGGTCATTGACCGGGCCCCAGCAAAAGAAGTCTCCAGTCCAAGTAGATATTAAATGAACATTTTGCCACGGGACTCGAGAAGATTCAGTTTCGCCATATTTGTGAACAAAAGCAAACAGCATAATATTCTGATGTAGTAATAATTAATAATGTGCTTATTTTTTATTAGCTATTGTCACTGGCATTGGACTTACTTTATTGAACACTAATTTAACCATCTAAGATGTAAAGAATATTTTAAATGGTTAGTGACACCAGTTTTCTAACTAACAAAAGTAATAAAATTATTTATTCCTATTTCACTGTCTAGCAGATATTAGTATAATTTAATTCATTACTGTTAAACATAGGCCTATTTTAATTAACGCAAAGACAACGGATCTCTTGCCAGTCTAATCCAACATACCGGCACGGAGGCAGTCTTCCCACCTGGTTAACGGTCATTGATTTTTCAATTTCAGCTGGCGATATTTATTTCTATAATCAATTGTTTATGATTAAAGAATTAATAATCGCCAGCTGAACTTGACTTGACACACTCCCGCGTGTCTAAAATTATATATATTCAATAAACTCACCTGTCGATACGTTGCAGACGATTGCCGCCACGGTGTTCTCGTAGTTCCATCGCCTCGTTATAGCCACTTTATATTCACCCACGCTACACCCAGTCTCTTCGTCTGCAATTGTCAATAGAATGAGTACTGCTGACTACGATATTAAAAAAACGCTTTTGTATAAGTATACACAGAATTCTATAGTTTGCTAAAAGGTTCGCCGGGAAAGGGATAACATGTATTTTTTTATTTGTTAAAACATAAAAAGTACATATTTTTAACATAAGCCCAGCCAGAAAAACCACACAAGGTTGACCTGGGCAAGACGAGTTCTACAAATAATATTAAGAAGATACACAAACAGACAAGAGTAATTTTGTTTTTACATATTAATTAACAATTTTAGAATTGATTAAATAACGTTTCAGTTTTTTCATATAAGATTTTTAAGCTATTGCATAGCTTCTATCGCGGGCCTTGAGCGCGGGGACCGAGTCCAGAAATTCCGTAACGAAAAAAAACCTAACGCTCCCCACTCCGACGGGCACGGAGGTGTGGCTTGAAGGCCATGCATCGTCTAACGTCGTTTCTTTTCGGCAGTCTTCGACACGGTGTTTGTGTGCTTGCAACTAGACGTATTGTACGACACTACGAAGCTCGCACGAATAACAATAAAATATAACACATGTATTGTAAAATAATAAAAATATTTTAAACAATATTAGTTAATATTGTTTAAAATATTTATATTTTTTTATTTATTTAATAAAGGAAAAAAAAATGTTTTCTTATCGGTCACCACGCTCAAAAAGTGTAACTTGAATTAATATCAAAGAAAAAGAAATACTGCATTAATAATTAAAATAAATAAATAATTATAATGGCATAAGTTGATACAAAATGCTATGCAATAGCATTACCGCGGCAGTCCCCGAGTGCCACACGTCTTTTTTTTTCCTTTTATTAGGTATACATCAGCATTAGCCCCTCAGGTAATTCATTTACAAAGTTTAGTACTTATTTCTGTAAAAAAACACAATTAGGTACTGCAATATCTTGAATCAAACTATCGCTTAAATGTTCCGAAACGACAGAATAAGCAATAGATATTATAATTACTGGCACCGAGATTTACCATCTGGGAGGAATCTAGGAAACGTATGAGTTGCCTGGACTAGTCCGGGGAGAACATATACGCTAATAAATACGGAGGAATAAATTAGTATGGTTGTACCGAGTACCTTCTCGCACGTGTGCGTGTAACGTATGTATGTGTGTGTGTGTGTGTGTGTGCGTCTACGTACAGTCGAAGCGGTCGTTGTCGGTGTGCGCCCAGGCGTGCCACTCGAGCGCGGCGCCGCGCGGCAGGGCGGGCACCAGCACCACCTGCACCATCGCGCCCGCCGTGCGCCGCTCAAGCGCGCGCCGCGCCTCGCGCGCCCCGCCGCGCCGCGTCACGTAGCACACGCTCTACAATAGTACCGCTGCGTTAAACCAATCGCAAGGCGTCGCTGACATCGATGGCCCGTCTGTTAGACCTAACCCGGCTCCTTAAAGATCTTCAGACACACTAAAACTTAGAAAAGTTTGAGCGTCGTGACCTCACCTGTAGACAGGCCTACTGGTGGCGGTCATTAAAAAAGACGAGGAAAGAAAGCAATCGCTAGTGTGAACGTGGTTACATTTGAATGCACGGGTGAAAGCGTCATGCGTATTTAATATCACACAGGTTTGAAACAGATAATAGTCTAGTTGGTAACATATAATATTATGCACTATCGTGTCCGTGGCGGTGGCCAAACTCCATAGACGAATAACCGCAAGCGATCACTCCTGACGAACTATTTATGTTAATAGGGAAAATTATATGATACATATAAAAAAATTACTATTTAAATACTTTAACTCATTTTGACAATAGTTTCCACAACTATTTGATGGGCATTATAATATGTATTTATATATTTATAAGGACATTAACCATCTCTTACTAAAGAGGTATACGGTCCTGTAATTTTCACGTAAATGTTACTAGCTGCGATCAACATGGACATTTTTATAACAGAAGACTAGTCTCATACTGTTTTACAATCACATTAAAATGACACAATTAACATTAAACGTGTACCTGCATGACGCTCCGTATGTGCGCGCGCGAGTGTGCGGCGCGCAGTACGCGCGTCAGGTGGCGCAGCGCGAGCGCGCACTGGCGCCGCGTGCCGCCCTCCGCTAGCCGCATGGAGCCCGGCACCAGCGCGATCTGCCCGCACGTGCCCACCACCTCGCCTATCTAGTGGACAAACAGAACGCTTATATATCGATCGTTAATTAACCACATAAGGAAAGGAAAAAATAACTTATGGGTGGCTAAAAATACATAAGGCTAATGCTTCATTCATCATCAACATCATTATCAGCCTTTATCCGTCCACAGCTGAACATAGGCCTATCTCAATGAAAGCCAAAACGACCGATCCCTTGCTACTCGCATCCAACGCGGATGCCACTGCACGGAGATCGTCCTCCCATCTGATGAATCTGGTGGATGGCCGATGGACCATTATGGTTCAAGAGTGGAGGCCGCGTTTATGTAGACGAAGTGTTAGTCGGCCATTAACCAGGTGGGAATGCTTTATTACGTCCATTAAATTATATAGATCCATTTCGAATGTACGAATTCATGGTGAATAAAACAACCTTTACGGATTCTATCGCGGTTTATCAAGTTTTTTACATTACCGACGTTTCTTGGGACTTGGGACAGTCCTCCCGCGACCTGTAAAGTATCCGAAACGTCGGGCATATAAAAAACTTAATAAGCCGTGCTAAAATCCGTAAATTTGTTTCATTATAATTATAATGACTGGTTTATAGATATGCATAGCAAATTTGCTTACCTTAATAGCTTGACTGTATGGTCCAATGTTAGCGGGTGCCCAGTGCGAAATACCTTGGACATGCATTGTGTAACGCTCCTTCGTATTGCAGTTATCACAGTCCTGAACTTCATTGACATCAAACTTGTATGCGACCTGATAATTAACAATAATAATAGTATTAACCACAGATAAAATATTTGTTAGTTCTCTAAAATTGTTTCGTTAAACATTTAATAAGTGTAATTAATTTTTAAGAATTTAAGCAATTTTGGGATATTTTGTTCGTTGAGAAATATGATTAATCAATAGGATGTGGTCCTCCGGCATTTTAGGGGCGGTGCGGCGGGCTAACGAGCCTCCCACGTGAAAAACTATTATTGTGAATACGATACGAAGAAATAACCGATCTGCATTTACTGAGAGCAATTGCGGTCCAAAATAAACATCCGACTAGCAACATGGAATGTTCGGAGCAAGTGCTGAAAGACCTACGCAGGTACACTGCGCAGTAAACCCAAGAGAATACTGTAAACTGGAAGGACTTCGCTAAAGACAGTGCGCGGTGGCGTCATTTCGTGTCGGAGGCCAAGTTCCACTCCGGGTCGAAGAGCCAGGAAAGTAGTTTGTAAGAGGTAGTGTCATGCTGCTTTGCAGTGAAATTGGGCCGGCACGACCGGGGAGGAACCTCTCGCTTACACAACAACGACGAGAAGTGACAGCTAAGCTGTCGCGTTTCGTGCGGTTTGTGAGTTTCCGGTGGCTTATTGGGGGGATAGGGAAACGGAGTGCAACGCATCTGCATAATCTCTGGTTATGTGGATGTTAATGGGCGTCGATATTCACAAGGCTTCGACTGTTCGTTTGCTATTTTTAAAAAAAGTTATAAAATATTTATTAAACAACCCACTACAACACTAAATTAGGCGCCAAAACGAAGAATCTAGCGATTTATCTCAAGTTAAATTCCATGAAACTTGAGCTGAATGTAGACTATAAAGGGTGCCGTTTAAAAAATTACATGTCGATACATAATACACTCGAAAAATATAACCGTCCATCTGACAGTCACATAAATACAGCTTGCTTAAAATAAATACAACTGTAAATCTTGTTAGATAAATCGTTTTAAATGTTAAATATCAAATCGTAAAATTTTATTTCAATAGAAATTTATGCATAAATAAAACTACAGATCAGATTACAAAATTAAAATAGAGGGAAACAAACTGTAAAATAATTTAATGTTTGTATTTTTTTAATGTTCTTTTAAATTACCTAATAAAAATAAAAACACAACATTTTATTGAGTAAAATTGAAATATTTTTTAGCATGCTTCATCACTTGTTTCAAACAATAATACTAATAATATATTGTGACTTACCGCATCTATTATGAGTCCAACATCGTGTGGCAAAGGGCATTGTACACAAACCCGGGTCGGAGGATTCGGAAATGAAAACGTTTTCACATAAACATTATTGAGCTTCGTATATTCCTCCATGTCTCTCATATAAATGTTCACTGAGCATATGTCCTGCAGTACAAGTCCTTCCGATTCTAACAAATCTGGAACAGATAATCAAAGATGAGCTACATATAAAAATGTACTTATAAAAGCATATTTCATGCAAATATTTTTATTTGTACATTCATTATCCCATAGTTTCTTAGTTATTTTTAATGCTACTTACGGAGGCCTTACATCGGATGAGTTTATATTATTTTCTTATGAAATTATTACTGAATATAAAATTAGGTAAAATTTAAAAATGATATGTCTAGATAGTGTCGCGCGAAAAACACGTCCAAAAAAATAGCGTCCAACTGTTAGCCTCTAAATGCTTTCTCCGTGTTTAGTATCCGTCCCGCTGTCATAGAATACGCATGAATTGTTACGCATTATTGTTTTTATTTATAATGAAGTTATAAAGTAGTTTGTGTTGAAGTGTAACGAGATTAAAAAGGATGATTATGGGAGAACTGTAGTAGCTGGTATCACCATTCACGAATACATCTTTGAAAATGTTGGCCTGTTCTTTTTGTTTTGATTGTAGGGCGACACTCCATCTAGACATATTAATGATCTAAGATTGAAGTATATCTAAAATTGAAAAAGTTATGGGACCTCAAGGTTCCGATTGTAAGAATCGTTTCGAGATGCGTCTATTATATAGTGTTTCAGTAAAGTAGATACACATGCGTCGTATTTTTCATGTTTTGTATATTACAATATGACGATGGCTGTCTTTATAAAATACTTAAACACATATTCTAATTTTAATAAAATAGTAACCCAAACAAAATATATTCGAAAACTTGCGACACCAGAAATTCGAACCGACTAAAACCAGTAAAAATCACCCTGTACACTGTTGCATCGATCGTTAGGGTCGATCATAAAGATGAAATCTCTCTAAAAACTTGATTAATTAAATTAAAAGAAAACTATACTACCAACCAACGAATTAACCATACATTACTAAAATGTTCTTGCTAAGCCGCTTTTAGCGTGAGATAAAAATGAAATGATTTGTAAATCTGAGATCATATTGTAAAAACGTATAAAAGTCATAAAAGAATGATTGACTGGAGATTACAATCCCTTCATGTCTATCCCTATACTGACATCCCTACTATGCCCGCATTTACTGAGATTTCCTGACGCATCCAAACTGATGTTAATGATTTTTCTACTGCTTTAGTGCTATAACTCTACTTTACCTTACCATTTTACACAATACCCTAATTAATTTTTTAACTACAAATAATAAAGTGCCTCAAGAATTACTGTATCTAATGTTGAAGAGCATTAAAATCTCATAAGACAGATTCAGTAGCGGCAAAGACTTATAGAGATAGGACTAGATTTATATTGTCATTATTGAAATTGATATAAATATTAACAAGCTTTTAATAGCTTCTGACAATGTGTTTATTTGTGTAACCTATATAATTTTTTTTACCTATTTTGTGACTTCAGATAAAATTAAAACTTTGCATACTTCCTAGTTCCTATGGACCAATGACAATGTGTTGCAAATTTTTTAGGTTCTTTAAACTGTTTTTTTATACAGGCATTGTCATCTAAATCAGCTTCTAGCCACTATAATAAAACTTTATATACACTTTTTCCACTATTTATTTTATATATTATAAATAAATAGTGGAAAAAGTGTATATAAAGTTTTATTATAGTGGCTATAACATTAATTTCCATCAATTCCAATCAGCTTCATTGAAAAATACATTCTATTTTAAGGGAATTAGATCAAGTGTTTTGTTATCAGTTTCATGTTTAATTATGGATGGGTCATCTTTTTCCGTGTCCAATAAAAGGGTTATCTCATCATGTACTCTCAGTTAAATTATTTCCCCATTGTTACTTATTCTGAAGGTTCTTAAAACAAAAACAACTCCACAAGTGTGAACAAATAAATGAAGCCCGCTTATCACTGTACTGCTAATTATTACAACATTGTCACGCACATACTTCATCTTATCTATGCTTTCCCTTCTCGTATCTGATAACATGCAACAAAACAAACATGCATACTATATAAAAAAAGCCCTGAACAAGTTTACCTACTAATAAGTTTATGTAATGCATCCTCCGTTGCCACCACTGTGTCAACCCCTTCGCCTATAATCCCTCCAATGAAATACCATCCATGTCCATTGCCATATATAGACCTGTGATCCACAACCGGTGCCATTGAGCTCAAATCACTAATTTCATCATAATAGAAACCGTCTTCCTTTTCTTCATCTTCTTGATCAATCAAGTTTAACTCCGCTGCAATGTCTATTTCTGTTTTTCCAGCAGACAAAAGAGGATTCAATTCATTTTGTTTTAATTTCTCTTCTTTTTCTATTTTCTCAATTGAGTCAATCTCTGATTCACTATGTTCTAAATCACTTATGTCACTAAAAACTGTATCATTTAAATCTTTTATAAAATCTAAAGAACTTTTCACTGTTGGAGGTAGTTTGATTGTTCCATCAAAGTTTTCCTTGGGCTCTACATGCAACTTCAAATTTAGGTAACCAACTGGTGCAACAGGATCCTCTGTGTGCATAACCATTTGCTTCTCATCTCTAATAACAAACATGTTTATAAAAATAAATGAATATGCACATAATCTTAATTTACGAAACAATTAAAAATAATATTATTAAATATTCTCACAAAATATATAGTGTTTTGTATTAGTTTAATATTGTTCTTTAATAACCATTATAGATATTATTTATACTCACATAACTAATTTTTTCCGGAACAGCGGACAATCAAGCGTAAAGGTTTCATATTCTCCTCCTTCCCCACATACATTTAGACCATACTTTTTGTTCATGACTAGAAGATGTGGCTGTATGTCTTTTAATGTCAAGCCCAAATGAATTCTTGGATCTAAACCAAGTGCTGCAACCTATTAAAAAAGTCAGATAAAGAAATATGCAACATATATTATGGTAATTAAAGTAGACAATGTACTTCTTCAAAACATTGTAATAAATAAATATTTACACAATATAAAAAAAGCGAAGTTTTCTATTCCAAGATAACACAAAATGATTATAAATAACAAACCTTTATAATAATAGCTTCTACACCGCTGGCAATCATTTCTTGAAGTAAATCTTTTTGATTCCTTCTCCACAAATAAGTAAGAGATACAAGACCCAGCCTTTGACACCTTAAATATATTTTATTTTCATTAATAAAAAGTACAGAACATATACATCATAAACATATTTTTGGTATATTTATAGCACTTACACATTTTCCACTCTTATTCTTTGGTAATCCGACAATATGGCCCCACAAGAAACTGCTTCTATATCTATATCATTCTAAAATAAAGGTAGAATTATATTGAGTAAATATTATTCACATAAAAAAAAAACATTTTGCAAATCATTAGTAATAGCAGAATAAAAAGCAAGAAGATAAGGTAGTCTAGATACTACAAAATCACAATCTGTGATCATTGTGCAAGAATAGACTATACCACATATACTCATGTCATACAATAAAATGTATATAATATGACACTATAATAATAAATAAGATAGCATAAGTCTTTCCATGAATATTACATAAAAGCAATGTAAAACAAAGAGACCTACAATTTATAATGAAACTTGTTTGATTTCACTTTTAACTTATACTTTTGTAGATTATTGGATACTTTAAGCTAAGTATAACTTATTTTATGGTCAGTAAATTTTCACTTTGTTCTAGAATATTTTAAAATAAATCAGGCTTACTTTAACTTTTGACAAAAGTCTGTATAAATCTTCCACTTCATCGTTATTAGTTGGTTTATAGTCTCGACCCTGGTCAACAGCCTCCCCTGATATCAACTCCCTGTATAGCGGTAAGCCCATTGCCTCTGCATACAATTCAATACCTTGATGGCCAACTGTTTGATACATGTAACTGTCGAGTTCATCTGAAATGTAAATGGTAATGAAAATTTTATATTAAGAATAGCTAGAGATAACCAGAACAACAACATTGTTATGGTATTTACATTAAAATTTAATAGCTATGTACTTAAACTGAGAACAATAAAGCACTCTAGTTAAGCACGATATATACTAGTCTAAATTTATATTTGTGACTAAGTAACCTTTGTTTAATGGTTGGAGATTGGCCAGAGCGACTATAGTGTGGCCGGCGCCGACGCACTGCATCATGTTGTAGCAGCTGTCCTTACCGCCACTTATCAACGCTACCGTTCTCATCTTGTTATTATTATATTATCACTTTGAATACAAATACGTATATTACATAACTTTCGTAAAAATAAAATTGTGCAAAAATAATGTTATGCCAATTTCACAATTGAATATTTTTATAACAGCACCATTTCCTAAATTAAAACTGATATAACTTGTTATTTATGGGTAAAAAAACTGATTCTTAAATAAGAAAAAGCGTAAAACACAACATCTTCGTTATCTATTTAATTATCATTTTTTAAAGAAAATGTGTAACCACACGTTCACACTGTTATAAAATGACAGAATGACAGTAATCAGTAGACAGAAGTTCGAAAGATGTCAAAATGTCAATTAATTTGTGTTGATTAAATTATTATACCGGATCCACACGTTCGTGGCTTGCCGCAAGCTCCAAACCTCCACAAGTCACAAGGATGTGGACCACATGTGGACGCATCGCAAGCGCTTGCGACAAATTCTCTTTTGTTCCCTTTGGCTTGTGAACAATACCGACACTCGTTGGATCGGCTACAAACCTTTGCAAACTTACGCAAGCCCAGACAAATTCTGTATCCACACCCTTGAATTTGTGAGGGCTTGCCGAGGCTTGGTAAGCGTGCGGTTCTGGCTTTAGGACCCTTATATAAATTCACTCAAGTTGGGCCAACGTTGGCCAACACGATAGTAGATCGGTACAGAAGGAATAATATTATAAAATATAAACCACGTGTAAAACTTTTAAACTTTTCACACTTAGTAGCAATAAATATCTTGACTTTGAATTATGTTTATGGAAAAAAAATGTTAGGAGTTTGTTTAGACTAAATAAAATTGGGCATAATCAAAAATTGATTTAATACAGTATTATTATAATTTTGGAAGCTTCGCCATATTCTCACGTCTTCTATACCGCAGAGCTTGAAGATGAAAGTTTTCTACCAATGCGTGCTATGCGTGTTTCTTTGGAAAATAGGATTCGAAACGAAGTCTTCCGCCAGAGAACTGAAGTTATCGATATCACGTGAAGAATATGCACGTTGAAGTGGCAACGGGCTGGTCATACACTCAGAAGAATGGATGGCCGATGGGCCTATAATGTTCAACAGTGAAGACTGCCTTTAGGTAGATGAATTAGTGTTAGTCGGACCTTTATAATCAGGTGGGAAGACGGTCTCCTTGCAGTGGCAGGTCCACGTTGGATGTATGTGGCAAGGGATCGATCGCCTTGGCGTTCATTGAGGGAGGCCTATGTTCATCAAGGCCGCTGACATGACCAACCCCCCCTAGACGATGAAGGGGGGGGTCTGCGCACTTCCAGTAACACCCCTGTGCTCTTTTGGGACTGCTTAATAGCGGCCGGTCAGTCGCCCATACGTGAAGGGTCTGGCTTTGGCAGGGCCAGCTATCGCTGAGGTGATTTTGTTGCCTGCGGATCCGGGACCCTGACAAAGCGGCTGAAGGTGCTCGCGGTGGCTTTAGTGGGGTAGTGCACCCCAATGCGAGTCCCCACACACGTCAGTGTACCTACTCGAGGCCCTGATAATATGGTGTGAAAGGATCCACTGCGATGTCAAAAAAAAGGCCTATATTCAGCAGTGGATGAATAAAGGCTGATGATGATGATGATTATTATTATACTTTTAATAGATCTCATTATTCTAGTTATACCACGGAATAAAAATCTTTGTTGAGTCAACATAATATTGTGTATGTGAACAATGTGTAGACAGATGCACGTGAACATAGGGGAGAAGTTTTCAAGATCATAATAATATTGTTGTTCCTATTTTTACGAATATGTAGAGGAGCCATTAGATAACACTTCAATTAACGCACCAAAAATATACATATAATAAATTCCAATATTTAATACGTGTATAATTTATTTACTTTGTTATTTTTTGCCATCTTAAATTATAATAAATATTTGTATTATTAAGGAAGTGCATTGTTTATTTATATATTTGATGAAAAAAATAAAAATAAGGATAGAAATAAAACAAAATATTTAAAATCTACATAAGATTTTAGATAGTTTGTTTTATATATCTTAATATTTTGTTTGATTGTATCATAAACATAAAGAAAATCTTAAGGCTCTGTTATACGTAGAACATTCTGAGATAGACCTATTATTAGTATAAATTGTATTATTCTATTGATTGGGCGATGCAACTTCTACAACATATTTATTTATAATATCAATTATTGTTATAGAAACCTTTTCATAATATTTTGAGATCATATTGGATAAATAATAAATATTCTGGTTGCGTACGTGACTTACTTTAAAGTTATTAGGTAGAATAACGCCATCTCTTAGTTAAAGAAAGAAAGTTGTTAAGACTAAATAAATAATTATTTTTTAACAAATATTATTACTATAAGTAACTTATTGACACTATAAACTTGATTTATTTACAAATATCATCTAAATCAAATGTAAAAATATGTTAAATATTATAACAGTGATCGTAAAATAAGACTTTAAGCTAGGATATAATAACTTGGTTCATTTTCAACCGTCCGTACTTTCTGGGTAGCCAGAAAAAAAAAATTAAACCGATTAATTTTCTTGCTCAATATATATTTAAAATTCATTGTGGATGTTCTAGTTCTTTCATTAATTTGAATTATATTATATTAATGTATTTTATAGCGATACTGAATCAGTTGACTCATTAACCATCTATTAACACTGTCTTTTAAAAGTGAATGTTCAATCTACAGACGCATAGAAATGAACCATTACGACATTATGTCCGTTTCGTTTGTCAAATTATTGATGCGGTGGTTTGAATCACGTTTGAATTAAAGTGCGAAGCTTCGCATTTAATTTTAATAGACGTAATTAAACATAGTAACAGATTGTACAAATGAATCTTTGAATTATATGTATATAGTGCTTTAGAATTTGAGTGAATTAATAAATAATCATGGTTTTGGCTGAACGGAGTAGTGATGTTCGAAACGGAAAGCGATCCAGAGGACCAAGCCCTAATGACCATGGAAGTCCTGATTCAAGTTCAGAAGAAGAAAACGGTAAGCAATACATCCATCTGTTAAAACAGTGTAATTAAATATTGGGTATCATACTAATTTTATATGGGATAATCATTGGGCTTTTTGCATTTAATCAGAACAATCGTTTTGCTTTAATTCACTTCAATTATATGTATTTTAAAGTAGCATATCATACCAGTTGTATAATTTAACTCAAATTCACACACATCATGCTTTAATTTTGTGCTTTTCCATCTGCTTTCATGCTGGGTTCATCTCATCAAAATTTTCACACCAAAACCAAGCAGTAGTGCCATTTGCAGCTGAGAAAATAAGAGTGGGCCGTGACTTTCAAGCAGTATGCCCTGACTTAGAAGCAGTTGAACAAAGGAAACCAGATCAGATATCAGACAGAGCTTTACTGGTGTGGTCGCCGACTTCAGATATATCAGATAGTAAATGTAAGTACTTTCAATACATTTATGTAGTCACTGACTAATTCATTGGCAGGCGATATTGACAGAGAAGGTACTCAAGTACCTTCTACCAAGTTTATATATCAGAGTAATCTCACTATATACTCATGAACTTTACAGATTCTGCATAAAAAATGTTTTTATTAATAAATATACGTAAAATTAAAATGTAAACTTGTTTTAGTGGATGAATATATAACTACAGCAAAGGAGAAGTATGGATATAATGGGGAGCAAGCATTGGGAATGTTGTTTTGGCATAAACATGATCTTAATAGGGCATCTATGGATCTTGCCAATTTCACACCATTCCCCGATGAGTGGACAGTTGAAGATAAAGTTTTGTTTGAACAAGCATTTCAGTTCCACGGAAAAAGTTTTCACAGAATTCGACAAATGGTGATTGTGTATTTTTATTATGTTCATAATTTTGTGCAATTGAATTAAATTATCAGTCATTCACACTTTTAGATAATATCAAATTGAAATGATTTATACCTACTTCATTGTACATTTTTTACATTAAACATTAAATATATAAAAAACATTTGATATTTTCTATGACTTTCTATTTCTGACAGTAATGTAAAATAAAAAACAGAATTTTAATTCATTCTATTAAGATTTTTGAGTAATTGGATTGGATTTTGGAATTAAAAAACAAGGTTAATTTGAAGTCATTGTAATACAGGCACTTATGCACCAAAACTAATAGCTAACGGATTTTTGGTGGATGCATCAGCCAACGTTGAATATTTATCATAGACTAGCTGAACTCCCTAAGTCTTGTCCATTGATTATTTCAACCTTCAATGGATTTATCTGCCAAAGTGTAGACCATGGCAACAAAGAGGCGTCATATGTTTATCAAGCTTAGTCTGCCTTAGTTGAGCCATGTCTTAGGCCAATACCTAATACACATTCCCATGTGCTTGTCATGTTTTTTCGAGCATTAAATATGTATAAGTCAAATATGCAAATAAATAGTCTATCTTAAGAATCATACGCACTGCCCTCATGCATTTTGTGTTTGTTGTGTATATATGTAATACAGATATTACATGGCACACACAACAGGCATGTCCATAGTGTTGATGAACTAATTATATTTACAACACGTTACCAAATATTTGAAGGTTTGTTATTTCTTATCAACCAATAGTGAACACATTTAGCCTATATATAAAGTGCCTGTATTACTAGCTATTAATACAAGACTTGTATTTGTAACAGAATAATTTTATTTTAAATTTAATGCTAGCAGTTGATGTTACCCATTAATAATTAACAAGTTCACTAAAATTCAGCTCCTATAAATTCATGTGATTCATCTATTATTTGCTTATCCTGTGAGGAGCTGGAAAGCTGTGGAAAACCAATTCACCAAATCACCATTACTTTATTGAAAATTTTTTTTGCAGCTTCCAGATAAATCAATAGCATCTCTTGTGAAGTATTATTACTCATGGAAAAAAACAAGGGCCAGGACGTCTTTGATGGATGTGGTGAGCGAGGGCCGCAATGCTACTGGTTCTGGATCTGGCAAGAGGGAGTCAGGGGCAGGCTCAGAACCTGGAGGATCTGATAAGGATTCTGATAACGATGATAAGGTATGTTACTCTCTTCTATTGACTTCTAGTCATGTTGATCCTTTTTTGTTTGTATGCTGTATTACCATTTTTTTCATATAGAAAGTTACATTTCATAAATAGTTATTCTAAAAAGTATATCTGGATTGTCCAATCATATTTAGATTTAGTGGATTAGTTAATAGAAATGCAGAGTAGAATATTTTATTTTATCTACATAAGTCAACGGTTGACACAGAGACACTTCACAATTATCTTGAACTATACACACACATGTATATGAATTGTGCATACAATTTTACACAGGATACAATTTTACACAGAAACAGCCTTGGGGTTAATTTGGCAACATTGAAACAATTAAAATAAAATCCATATCATAAACCTTCCCATCCACCTAAAACCTATGCTAGTTTCCAAATTGCATTTCAACACTGCCTGATCCCATCATTATTAGAAAGAGTCCATGTAACTAAGAAATACTGTGTAATTAAAAAGAAAAATAAAATAAAATATACCTAAGCTGTAATTAAATTATGTAAATTTAGTAACAGTTTTCATACGGGGATGAAAGGCATCAAATATTTTATAAGGTAAAAGTTTGCTAAGCTATTGTACCAAATTTATAATAGCAATATATTATAGATTATTAGTGAGTGTTAAAACAAAGTGTATCTATATCTACGAGCACTTTTAGACAGGGTAGACATGGTCAAACCCCAGGCATTGATGCCACTTGTAATACCACAAAAAATCCACAAAAAATTTATCTCTCAAGTTTAAAAAGTGATCTGTATTTTAGGATTTTATTGTGGACAAACATCAAAAACATCAGAGTAAAAAAGGTTGATGTTTATACCAGGTTGTATTTTTATAGGTGATTTTTTTTTAATTCATTTCATTCTCGCTCACCCTACCATTGTATTCCATGATAATATTTTATCCATACAATATTTTCCTATAACTTCCTCCAGTAATCCATGATTCGTACAATGTGCCAAAGCATTTGATTTTAAGCCATGCTGTAAAACTGTCTACTGTTTTATTATTTTACCAGCAAATGGATGTATGGGTGGGGTGGATTTGTTTTGGATATTGACAGAATATCTATTGGTAATAACAGAAGTGGACTTTCCATCGAGGTATAGTCCGAGGAGGCAAGGCCGTGCCAGGTGGGCCTTCACTGCGCGCCGCCCCGAATGAGGTGGGTGCATCTCGTGATGATGACTTATGATGACCATGCCGCTACCAGTTACTGGATGTTTCAATGTCTTCTTCCATTTCCTCACTTGTCTTTGGTGTGTTGTCATACATAGTTGGTGTTATCTATCGTCTAAACGAGCAACTCTCGTATTTGTCATCAATATCATAGCTGCACTTTTGTGTGACATGTTACATTTTATAAATCATTCAGAACTCGCCTCATATTGTTATTTTAATTTATAGTCAATTTTTAACTGAAGTTATTTGAACATTTCATAGCATCACAAGATCCTCGATTATTATAATATGCATCTATCAATAATTCAGTAAATAAATATATTAAATTCTAATAAAATATATAATGAAGTTTAGTTTGATATTTTGACTTGTTTTCCTGGTTGAATATTATTTTAGCCACGCCGCACGCGTGTCCGTCAACCGCAAATCTCCTTAAATACACGCCTACGCACTGAAGCTGCGGTCTACTTGACTGTACTCAAATACCTTAAAACTATAGAGATAATAAAAAAAAACAGGATGTTCAAATAACTATGTTTTAATCTCATCTGTGATACGAATTATTTGCTGCTTATAAATATGCTTTTTTTTTTATTTAACTGCTCTGCATTTTTATTCTACCCACTGTAACCTATCACATTTATGTATTTGATACACAGTCAATAACAACCATTTAAATACTCTTCATACTACATATTTTATTGTGATAATATTATGTTTTCTTTTTATATTATAAAAAAAAAACATCGAAATTACATTTATTTTTATTTTATACATGTTTATATAGTACATTCATAGTGCATATTTAGCCTTCAACCATTCCTTGTTTTCACCTGTGTTCCCGCATGCTTCCTTTAAGTGCCCCCTAGATTATTGTTCTAAATGTGTGCAGAATATATTCTAAAGGGTTTTTAAACGAAGTGTGTCATGGGCCACAGAGTTTATGATTAGTGAGTTCACTAGGGTTGTACATATAATATCATCAAAATATCGATATTAAATTATTCGACATCAGAATTAATTTATAGAAAGACATGAGGATAGAAATATCGATATTTTGTGGCCAATTAATATGAAGGGATAGTAAATCATTGATTGGGGTGTAGGACGATGGCGGCGGAGAGAGTGCGGGCAAAAGGTGCACCGTTTGCGGCATTCTGTGCTCCCAGACCACACAGCACAACACGCAGAAATTGTGCCAGGCATGCCTAGTGCACGCCAGGTCGGTACTGTTTATTTCGATCCCTACATTCATCCGTTTGCCTCGGTTTTATTAAGATTTTCTAGTACAAGTTTTTAACTTTTCTAATGTGGCATAGACAATTTTTAATAATTATTTTCTTTTTTAAAAGCTCGAGAGCCTTCCTTTAATATTTCAAATCAATAAAATGTTAATATTGTAACCAGGTCATTATTAGATGCAGAATTTAATTCCATGAAAATGTAATTTTGAAGTGTAAATTACATTATAACATTTGTTAAACAAGAAGAAAGTTAAAAACTTGTCTTAGACTTAGTTTTTTTGCTTTTTTAAAAAGAGCATGGACGGCGAAAAAGAAAAAACCGCGAAGCATAATTTAAATAAAAGTAGATTTTATTTATAGATAAAATAATAAAACTTTTAATACGTTTTAGATGAAATGAGACAGCATAATATATCGATATTTAATGAATATTAAATAAAATTAGGACAAAAATGAAATAACCTATAAAATATCAATTACCGATTTTTATTTATAGTGTTTTTTTATTCTATTGTGTGTAATATATTTATTTAATCGGTTTTTAAATATCGATATATCGTTAATATCGATTAATATTTTTTGTAGTTATTTGTACCTTGCAACTAATGAGTCACCCGGCCCCTTCTGATCAAATAATAATTTTTTCAATAAAATATATTATGTATTAGAAATATTTTTTCCGATTCAATCACATTAATCGAATCATACTCTCCGACGTTAAATATTTATAGCGAGGAACTTATCGTGCCAAGGTTATATACTCGTCATACAACTGAAAGCTAATGAAAAGATAGAGCGTCAAATGATGGATATTATGACACCTTTCAAACCCTGGGATGGTTTTATCTGACTCGCCAGCCACTATACAAAAATAGGACCTGCAACTTTGGCAGTTTCTTAGGTTTCCTAGTCCGCAACGGCGAGATAATTTTAGTGTGGCCTGGTGCAAATTACTATCACAAATTGTTACGGATGGTTTGTTTCATCAACCACCGAATGCTACGTGGAAGGCAAACGATGGTAAGTAGACACCGTCACCTATGAACAGAAACAAGTTTAAGGTCATTCATGTTTTGCTAATCCTGAACAGGGCTGCCAGTAGAGCCAACTTATTTTATACCGCTCGGTCACTGAAATTATACCCAATCAAATTTCATTATACAAAGAGACAAAGTCGTTAAAAATAGTCTGTGAAATACTAGTATTAAATATGTTTAGTTATTTTGACTTACCTAAAATATGAAAAAAAAACTAAATAATTTACATTCGTAGATTGTTATGTCGCCTTCAAACCCATTACAGTTTGTTTTTAAGTAGTTTCTATCTTGAAACTTTATTTTTTTCAAATTTTTATTATTGTACGAGGCAATCTGCTATACAAACTGGATACATAAAATAACTATATTATACAATTTTTGTATCCGATTATTCAATCTGGCAGCCCTGATCCTGCAATAAGTCTCTGTGCTAGTAATTACACTGCCTGTCCCGACCTTCAACAAAAGGGAAGATATCTGTACGGGAGCAGGTGGTACAAGCAGAGGGGCGTCAGCGTGACTCGTTGGGTTGTCAAGACGGAGGTTTGAATGTCGGCCCTGTACAGACGGACCGGCACGATGAGGCCGCTGTGCGGGCCCTCCGGCCGGCGCGGGCCCGGCAAACAGCAGAGGTACAAGCACCGCCTGCCGCGTGGCATTTACATCAACCACGACGACCTCGTCGCCATGGCCACCGGCCCGCAGCCGGGCGAAGCGCCCCTGCCGGGACACGTTAATCAGGGGGAGGCGATACTCAGGGCGATGGACAGAGAGATCGTATCGTACAAGAGACAAGTAAGACGAAACGCCACTACAAGTGGACACATTCACTCCCTTACGTACCTACTGCCTTGTATTTGGACTCACAATTCGATCGCAATGGAACAGATCGAATTTCGAGTTACAAACGTGACCTTAACATTGTCGAATGTGTATGATCTTTACTAATTGAGTATTTTGGTTTTGAGTAACGCGGGGAATGTTATTCGTTACATTTTAATAACATCCAAGTATATTCTGCACACATGCCCTTTTTTTGTTAATTTTGTTACGCTTAACCCTATGTTATTGCAGTTTGTTTTGGATAATCCAGATATGCACTAGAGCTAAATGTAAACGGTGGTCGGTCGATGAGAGTATTAAATGTGCCGTGCTAACATAGGTGCAACAGAACAAGCAGCAGCTGAGCGCCATGAAGCGGAAGGTTGGCGACTCCGGCGTGGAGGAGCTGCGGCCGGGGGAGCCCCCCGCCAAGGTCAACTCGCGGTGGACCAACGAGGAGCTGCTGATGGCCGTCACGGCTGTGCGGAAATATGGTATGTATTGATGAACTAAAGAAAACAATTTAATAGTACAGTAGGGCTATTCTGTAAAAACCATTTCGATATCAAGCCTCATCTGAGTGACAGAGCTCACTTTACGCTCACTTGATATAGATATGTAGATAGTCGAGTTTTAAAGAATACAAATTTGTCATATCACCGCAGATTCCGCTTTCGAGATTCGAAAACGACCTTACAGAATAGCCCTACATACGATCCGAATCCGTGAGAATATATATTTAGACGATCCTTTACTATGTTGCCACTTCACTTAGACTAAATAAATTGGTTAAAAATAATCTATGAAATGGAGATATGAATCTCCATGAAATGAAGATTTTGGATGGATGGATTGGAAATGAAGATTCATGGATGGCGGAACAAAACGGATCTTGCGCATAATATATCATAAAAATAGCTCTACAGTTTTTTTGGAACATAATTTCGCATGATTTGAGGGTTGGAACCAGACGAACAGTAAGAATATGTTTTCTTCTTAATCCCTTAATTGTAAGCATAATAATTATAACACACCTAACGAATATGGGAAAAACAACAAGTTTTGACGCCGTATCGTTTTTCTCTCGCATGGGCAGCAAAAGTGAAAGTGGCACATGATGTTAGGTATGCTATTATTGTACTTAACATGTTGCGATTAAGTCGATATTGCATCGACTAGTATTGTCGTAGGCTTAAGGACTGTCTATGCAAGAATCAATTGCAACATTTAGGATTCAAGTTTTCTTATCGTTTTTAATACAGAAATTATTGCGTAAAAAAATTACAACCTTATGTTAAAAGCATTTTTTGGTGTCGTCGTAATTTTGCGAAAGACATTAGATTAAGTGTTTGTTCTCTTATGCCCTGTAATATGTGTGTTGAAAAAGGCCGACGAATAGTAATTATGCTTTAGTCTGCTGATTTGAGGTTTGGAACAAGTCTTTTTAGTACTAATGCTTTTCAGCTGAATGTGTCGAGAAATGATCATTCATAATTATTATTTATTTAAGGAAGTTGATGTTATGACTTATGAGTTTATAAAAACTATCTATTAGCATACATCGCTTAATATAAATATATTATTCAAATACAACAGACCAGACGTCCCTGAGTGTTTTAACTGTTGAATAAATTAGATTGTTTACGATCGACTTGCCGTACCAATATCGACGTTGATCAAATCAGAATCAACAAATTATGATTTCATTATTATACTGTCTGCCATTTGTCTCAAGAGTATTTTTTTCTCGATTGTGAGATTTTTGTAATTAAAACCAGCATCTACATTTTCATCGTTTGACATTAGCCTATATTTATGAACGCCATGAATATACGGTGCATGTACCGATCAAGTTGGTGGACAAATAACCGGCTCTATTTAATCATCGGCGACCCCCTTTTCCGACGTGGCTAGGTGATTGTCACTACAACCTAATGTCGGCTACTTTATTTGTGACGGATGATGTCGATGTAAATTTTATCTGTCTGAGATCTCATGCGTTTTATGGTATTCTGTGTAGTGTCGAAAACTTTTCATATATCACTTTGTTCATCATGATTTCTTTGAAAAGTGCTATAAGGCTTTATTTAAAAGCACCAACGCAATGTTTAGGTCCAGGTCACTAGCTGCAAGCGGCGGAACCCATTTTGAGAAAATATTTATTTAGAAAATATTTGTGTAGATAATTTTATCTATGCCATAGATAGATACATAGTTGTCAAATGTAGTTCTTTTGTCTCGGAGGTCACACATTCATCATAACTGGCCCATTGGACGGACATATTTGTTCTTCTCTATATTATGTATATATATATATATATATATATATATATATATATATATATATATATAATAAATAATTGTAATAATAATAATATATATAATATTCCCAGGTAAAGACTTCCAAGCGATCGCCGAGACGCTGGGTACGAAGTCGGAGGCGCACATCCGCACGTTCTTCGTGTCGTATCGCCGTCGGTTCAACCTGGACGCCGTGCTGCGGGAGCACGAGGCGGACCGCGGCAACAACCACATACAAGCCGGTGAGTGATCAGGCGATCGGGTGATCAAGTAGTCAGGCGGCCAAATTGTCAAGTGGTCAGGTGGTCGATTGGTGGATGTACTATAAAAATCGTTCTTACAAACATTAAATAATGTGTGTGTGTCAGCTCCGACGCACGACTGGAGTTTACTCCTCAAGTACGAGTATCTAACCATACGCAAAAAAATGCCCATGCATATAATACATAAATTATAACGTACCTTGCACCCACGTTTTCGTCGGATGTTCCGGCAATATTATCTACACCCCTTTCTGCCATAATTATATCAAAATATTTTTAGTTCACTTTAGCCAGTATAATGATAAAAAAAATTATAACTTCACAATTACAATGTTAATTATTGATATTTATAACAAAAAAAAAATAGCAATATAAATACATCGACACTAATAGAAACAAACAAGCCCAATAACATATAGTATATAGGTATAGTCGCCTATACAGCATACCCTATGTACGTCTCAATACACTCACAGCTAAATTAGAAAGTTGCGCACTAAAGGTGCACACCAAAAACGTGACACTTTTTCGTTAGTTCAGTTGGTTTTACCCCTCGGATTTTTCTCATACCGGGCGCCTTATATATGAAAATCGATTCTTAAGGAGTAAACTCCAAAAAATTATAACTTCACAATTACAATGTTAATTATTGATATTTATAACAAAAAAAAAATAGCAATATAAATACATCGACACTAATAGAAACAAACAAGCCCAATAACATATAGTATATAGGTATAGTCGCATATACAGCATACCCTATGTACGTCTCAATACACTCACAGCTAAATTAGAAAGTTGCGCACTAAAGGTGCACACCAAAAACGTGACACTTTTTCGTTAGTTCAGTTGGTTTTACCCCTCGGATTTTTCTCATACCGGGCGCCTTATATATGAAAATCGATTCTTAAGGAGTAAACTCCAAAAATAAATTCTGCATGCCTCGTCTTCTTCTTTATGTTTGATAGGTTATAATATGAAATGCCTTCATGTAAAATACAAAATTATATTAAAAAACTAAAAATTTAAGATTTATTACATCAACTTATTTTCTTTATGTAATGAACTGCAACTGTTTAGATAGACATTTTTACTCGGGATACACATAGTAAAAAAAAGTTAAATGTTCAGTGCCAACTATTAAACATCAGAATTATTTTTGTGTATTGCAGGTATAATGAACACAGAGTCTACAGACAATGAAGTGGACACTAGTACAAACAATGGCACCAAATCACCGCAGACCACCAAGGATGAAAAGGTAAGTCCTCCAAAATTACCACTGATTAGTATATTGCTGTGCAAATGTAGAATATTATAAAACAGCGAGAGAACTTTTATATTCAACTGACATCAGTGACTCAAGTAATGGCAGAAAATCTACTTTAGTAGGTTGGAAAATCCATCTCGGGTAGTAGCCTTGCTAGATACATGTAACCCAGCATCACAATTAAGAGTATTATTATTACCAGTCTCGTCCCAACGAAATAATTACTTTTTGGCGTTCATTAATTGAGGCCAGTGATCAGCAAATGACCATAACGAGCTGATCCTGATGACGATATTGCATTAACTGTATATTTTATTTGCTAAGCAGCAAAGCAGAAGGATAAGGTAACCAGTTTATGCTTTTGACAAATAAGTAAATTCGATGGCATTTTTAGTTATCACTTATCACTGCTTGGATGTTATCATGGTGATATGTAGAAACCGAATGACTGTTGCCATTTAATGTAACAAGCCCACTAGATGTTGGGCTCCGAGGGACACATTTAGTTCCATTTCTATATCTTTCTATATCAAAACTGGACTGGATGTATTTGAAAGCTGGTTGAAGATCTTGCTCTCCGCGCTTAGGGAACATCCCACCTTAATTGAATAAATGTTGTATTGATCAATGTTGTAAATTTATTATGGACTGATATGTTTATTTGGAACATTCTCTTTGTTTTATATATTTCTGCTATGGATATTTTCGTAACTGCTGTTATTTGAAATTCTTTCATTGAAAGTCTCTAATAAGATTACTTTACAATTTGACCGTTATATCAATACTTACTCACTACTTACTAAGCTTTTTCTTTTCTAAGTAAAAAAAAATCTTTTTTTATTTATTTTAACTGAAATTTTTATTTAACTTGCATTTTGTTTTTCTCACAATATGTGTTGAATGATTCAGTATTATACTTATAGATGTGCAATAATTGTAAATCTAGTATATTTCGTGTCTGTCATGTTAATAACAAAAATTAAAGTTACCGATAATAGAAGGATACATTTTAATTTACTTATAGGCGTTTTCAATTAGTTGATCGCAGTTTCATCGCAATCAGCTATAAATATATTGCACAAATATCCTTGTATTCAAAAAGTCGTAAGTCTGACGTCAAATACATGAATACACGCATATTGTTTTTCAGACGGAGGTGGACAGCGAAGGCGTGGCCATCGGAGCGTCCGCCGAGCAAGGGGGCCCGCCCACTACGCCGCCCAAACACAAATCCAAGTGATAGCCCACGCACGGAAACACAGGAGCGCCGGTGAACATCTCTGTTGAGGAGTCAGTTTCAATAGTACTATCGATTAATATCGTTTACAACCGAGCGACGGACAAAACGGAAATATTGTAACAAAACACATCAAGTAGCGTTTTAAATTTGCTAAGATAAGACATAAAATGAAATAAGTTTTTATAGGTGAATCATTTGACGCGCTAGGAATATAGAATAGGCTTATAGCCTATTCAATAGTTTTTATTTGGCATTAGCCTGTAATTGTGCAGACAGCCGTTACGTTACGTCACGTCACGCGGTCACACATTCTTCATTGTTATGTATGTGTAGGTGTACACGCACGTCGTTAGTCCAGTGCGAACGCATGAATGTGTCAACCATGTACAACCATAAAGTACGTCGGGTAGAGACGTCATCAGTGCTACACGATTGAAGTGTTCGTAGCAGTGCTACGGAGTCGTAGCGAGTTTCCACTTTGTTTGTACTGGGTACACGCGCCATATTAGAAAACAACAGGTTTTTTTTTTCATTAAATTGACGGACATAGAGTATATAAAATAAAATGTCTTAATATATATTTGAAACAAAATATTTAAAACACAGTAATACATATTATAATATAATCCATGACAATTTTTTTCTACATTTAAATTTTAAGAAACAACAGAGAAAATAGAAAGTTAATTTAAAATTTAAGCACTTATCGATATTTCTATTGAAAAATTCAGACGAATAACATCAGCATAGTAAAAATATCTTAATCAGGTGTAAACTAAACATTTGTAAATATTGAGAAATAAGATAAATTAAGTTTCATTTATGATGAGAAACATACCTTCTATTATTTGTATTTCGTCCAATAGTTTGTACATATTTAAATATGACTACAATAACGCTTTGCTAATCGTAATAGTATAATCTTATTCCATTTAATTAGGTGTTATAGCTTGTAATGGAACTTGTCTATTTTTTACTCTAGAATACTTAATACGAAACTATTCAATCGGGAACTAAATTGAGCTTCTACTGCCATTTTAGAATGCCATCAATGTTCATCTGAACTTAGTGTTTTCTTATTTAGAAGTTATTTGATTAGTTTAATGAACTCTCTTGTTTTATAGAAATTCCGGAAAATAAAAGCTTACTCACAGTTCTATTAGCCTTTGATAATTTAAAGCTAATGTTGTTTGTCAAAAAAAAAAAAAGTTTGTATGGACTGCATTTATCAATATTGTTTAATGTTGTGTTATTATGCATTACAAATCCGTGTTTAGAGTCATATTGCTATTATTTAATAAAGTAATGCAACAGAAGTGCGGCAATCACAATTATTTTATTTCACCGTGTGTAGAGTAATAATTTATATAGGAATATTATTTATTGGCCTTCATAAAAGTGATAAATGTGGTGACGTTTCCACTGTGTTGTTGTGCTAAATAGGATAATGATGTCTGTATTGTATTTGATATTTTTATATAACAAGTAAATGTTTGTCGTACATATTATTTACGTTTGGAGGAATAGGGAAGATTATTTTTACGATAAAATAGCATAAACAAATATATTTGCTCCATTTCGAATCGCTTTTTGTCAAGAGTATGAATGAATAACTATTCGAATTCGAATAATTGCAGAGTTAGCGTAATCTACACTCAGTAGTGTTGTAAATTTTGTGCTTCGAAAGACTACCGATCTATTCTCCCTTAACAGAAGATAAAGTATCTTACATTTATTATAACAACAGATCTTATCAATACTAAATGCTTTATGATCCTTTATATATGCAAATATTGAAACATGTTAAATCACTTAGTATTGGCCACTCGATTGAATTTTTCCAAATATAATGAAGCTCAGGAAATAGATATAATATGCCATTGCTTTTTTACGAAATAACAAACCGTGAGTTGGATCTGAAGTTGTTATTACATGCAAGCAAATCCAAACACTATATATAAGGATATATAACAAGTTGATTAAATTTTCCTACAATGTGAGTATACGCTTGTGTTGGTGTACGAAACTAGTATGTATGAAGTGATCTGTAGGTGTAAGTCCTAATAGTGGGTAGTTTAGAATTATTGAACTAGGTAAGACTGAAGGGAAACCATTTGAATATTATGACACAATAGCAATAAAATATGCTTCGGACTTCACATAAGTTATGATTAGTGTATTACATATAAGTATAGTAACTAAGTTTATATAATGCTTATTATATTTCTGACTATATTTAAACACACACACAATCGATCCTTTAATTATTTCAAATGAAGAATTACAATTCCAGAATCAAAATCAAAATTATAATCTCTTAGTCTTTTCTTAAAAATAATATATTGTGTATTGAATGAATATATTTGTAATTAAAGAATATAATAATGTATTTTTTATTAGATTAATTTAAGTTGTTGATAGAAATATCAGCAATTATAATAATGTTTAGCAAATATAAACAGTCAAAGTTTTTTCTTGTACTTATATTTAAATCAAATCAAAAATAACCATTAAAATTTAATAAAAGCATAATAATATTATAAAGAATACAGGATATCATAAAGAAACCTGTAATCAAAATTTAATGCAACTTGTGCTTGTAACACAAAGTGTAACAAGTTGAAAAATAAAATTTAAATTTTGGATTTAATAATGTTGGTATCACCTCCCGCAGGATGGAGGAATATACCTCATCAACTATCTGGATATCGCGCGTACGAAGGCGTGATCCCTGGTTGATATGATACCTCTCGAATGGCAACATCAATGTCAAATATAGAATCTGCCTATAGGGGGCTGTTCTATGGCGGCGTTGGTTATGCTGATTTGTAAAATGGGGTAGGAGGCGGGATTTATGCGCAAGCAGGTCCAGCCCTTTTGGTTTTGAGGCGGAGGCTTTCTTTCCGACTTTGCCGGGTCAAACCGTTCCGGTTTTCTCGATATCCAGGTGCTATCTTTTTCATCACTTCTGGAGTGTATAGCTTTTTGTTTGCGTTGTTCATTTTCAATGAAATCCTCTTTAGCTTTTGGCTTAGAATTAATTTGGGAATTAAAAATTATATTGAAAATAATATTAATAGCTTATATTTTTTCTCATTAATATTCTAGATTTAGTTGTGGTTTTATTGTGAGACTATTTAGCCAATTTACAAATCTAGCATTTACCACCGGGGCTAGTCACCAATGAAATACTATATGTATTAAAATATATTGCCATTGTAAATAGGACTGGCCCTGGTATTCAGTGCTTAATTACTTTCTACCTAACATACTATGATTAGTATACATTTTATAGTGTAAGTAGAAAATAGAGAAATATGACGATATTTTTGTACACATAAAAAACATCGTTTGTGAAGAACTATCACTAATTTAGTCTAGTTTTTTAAAAAATAATTAGATGTGTTGAGAGCATAATTGATATTAGTTTAATGTGTACATCACCTAGATGTTTAGAGACATGACGGTTACCTACACGAGTCAAGATTGCTTATCGCAGATAATAAATTACAACAACTGGTTTGTACAGGTGTTTTTATTGATTATTCCGCCTAAACCTGTGTTGAGCAATTTCAATACATTAGCTAATGTATATTTTTTTTACCGTTTTCTAAATAAATTTTAAGTGTGGTAACGGGATTCTACGTATGTAAATAATAAATTTTAACGCATTATATTAAATTGTGGCTTTTAGACCGTAGTGAGATTAAGTTACAACCGACGACTCACACACCCGCTCCAAAGATACGTACAGAGGGACGCAAAACTGGTATTTATTGACGAATATTAATTATAATGTTACGAAATTAAATTATTTTCATTAGTCGTAATTATGTGTTCTGTATATTAAGCATACCGATCAGTTTAGTTAATGAAGTGTTTTTTTATCTCATAAGTATAATTTCTAATGATTAATCTATGACTTTATTTTCTTATGTATTCCTGAATTTTAAAATTTAAGAATATTCAATAAATTTAAGCCTCTATACTTTGTTTTATTTACTTGTACGTGTAAGACATAGAAATCTAAATAATAATGTAATAGAAATGGTAAATTGCGCGGTGATCTATCGAAATGCGTGTCGTCAGTGGGCGGGGCTGTAGCCCCACCCACCAATATTACCAAGGAATAAATTATTATTCGCTTAAAACATTATAACGCGTATAACTTATATTGGTGTACTAAAAAAATTAATTATTATTCGTCGCGTAAAATATTTTTTTTGTAAATACGATGCTCTTCTATTAGCATCGAACATAAGAAGCGATGTATTAAGAATGATGCAAAAATTGGTGCCATATCCGTCACCAGTGGTGTCGACCAGGTCACGTACCACTAGTATTACCTTGTTATTTAGATTTCTATTGATGATTATAAAAATAATTAATAACTAGCTGTTACCCGCAGCTTCGCCCGCATTATATTCACAGCGGTGTTCGGAGGGATACATCAGTCGGTGATAACGTAGCATTATATTGAGGAAATATTGTTTTACAAAGGGATGAATAGCTACGAAGATTATCTCGTACATCATAACTTACTAATATTACCATTGTATAATTTGTATAGTATTGGGCCAGCGCGTCGCATCGGTGAATTATGGCCCGGTACCCCCCTCGCATGATTTCGAGGAGAAGACCCGTGCCCGGCAGTGGAACATATATGGGTTGCTACTTCTTTACTTTTTAGGGTAATTAATAATTTCATTGTATCAAATATTTCGTTGAACATTCAAAAATGACACTACTTGGATACCTTGTAACGGAACTATTTAGGTTAGTTACTTATACCTATATTCTCTTTGCTTTCTTTATACCCAACCACTACCCAAATGACGGATTCGTTCTCTTTGACACGTGGCATAAGCGTCATAATATAACTGGGTCAAAGAAACTACAACGTCTATAAATAGATATTACATCCTGCACCATACTAAAGTATGACTTCTAAGTTATTTCGCGGGATCCCTTTAGGTCGCGTGCGGTTAGCAAATGTGGAGGACGTACCAAAGATAATGCGCCTCGTAACAGAGCCCATGTCATTGAATTTCCGTGTCAAGGAACCTGGAGATATAGTCACTCTGATGTATGTTTACATTGTTTTATTTGCGTGTGGAAGACTGGCTCCAAATAATCAAAGGTCGGCGTTACCCATAAACAGCAAGAAGTTGACTTCTTCTTTCTCTTGCCTGTTTTGAGACTGCAGATTCTTGGTCTTGTGCCAGTAATTACACTACAAATGCATGGTGCACTTTTTGGTCGAAATTACTGGGATGGTTTGGAAAAAATATACAGCGTATATACAGCGAAAGATTCGCCGTGTGTTCTATTGACGCGCCACACATGTTAATATTGCTAGTACGGTAGCTACTGCTTCCAGTAGAATATATTTTTGAATACTTACCTACTATTGTGTAAGAGCCATGTTAATGATTGCGGGATTTGTTTTCCTTTATCAATTTCGGTGTACCGATGCAAAAAACCTTTAGCCGGTGCCTTAATAGAGTACTGGAGCGAAAGCCAAGGAAAAACAAAAAGTATGTTGAAAACTATATGACGTCAATATCCGTATGGTGGCCGGTCCCAGTTGGAACTTGGATGCGAGTAGCGGGGATTCGGAATTCGGTCGTCTTGGCGTTTATTGAAGGTGGCCTATAATGTCCAGTAGTCGACGAAATACTTCCTACTAATATTATAAACGCAAAAAATCGTAAGAATGTATGGATGTTTGTTATTCTTTCACGCAAAGACTACCGAATAGATTTTGATGAAACTACAATAATCTATCTTACACATCTTACAATAGGCTATAATCTATCCCCATGATCGATGTGGAAGTACGCGGGTGAAACCGCTGGACGCTGCTAGTTTTTTTTTATATTATGTACCTACGTACCTAACGATGATAATGATTTTTTACTATATATGCAATGATTTACTTGTTTCAGCGAAACATCTGTACTGTCAATATGTCAGTTGGATATTCAACAGAATATTGTTGGATTTTTAGCAGCAAAAGACTATCCTCTTTTGCCTTCGGTACTGCCAGGGGCTTGGGAAGATTTTGTATGGAATAAATACAAGTGAGCACTTAGCCTATTTTTTTCTATTTACTTTTTTGCCAATAACACTTTTTGAAAGTGTCTAAAACTGCTTGGACCTTTTTGCTAAGATTCCTATGGAAAATAGGATCTAAAACCAGAATTCTATTTTTCGCGTTATATAAACGTATTAATTATTTTCCTAAGTGGTAGTTGGGAAGATCGGCGATGAAAAGTTAGCAAATCAATCAAATAAAAAAAGAAAAAAAGCCTATGTACCTTTTTGTCTTCCACATCACAGACAAATATTTCAATAAAGGCTAACCTTTTTCTGACTTTCTTTTCTAATAAATTTTCTTATAGACAATCTTTATATATCGAATACTTACGTACTTATGTAAGTGTAAACATGTATCTTTCTTCTTTGTCATGAAATACTTAAGAGTTAAACCCGATTTTAATTCAATTTCATTTCTTTTATTAACGTCCTTATTACTTAACAATAACGTTCGATTTTCAATACTGGGGTTTCGCGCTTATAGAATTACAGAATGCGCGCATCGCGGAAGTCGTAAAAATTTATTACCAAAGACCATACCTTGTGCTGTGATGTGCTTAGAACAGTTTCAAGCACAATTAGATCGAGTCACTTTTTAGCATTCGCGCGATATCTCGTGTATATTCGATCGATGCAGCTAGTATATTAGGCTTAGGTCGGTCTATATTTTTGTAGGGTCATTGACATGAATGCGAGGAACACCCTGTTCCTTCACATGTTGTGCTTCGACCCCGCGTACGGACGCGACGTGGTCGACAGGATGCTGCGGTCCATGTTCATGCACGACCCGTATGTACATTACGTGGGGATGGTCAGATTGCTGGTTCATCATCCAAGTAAGCCATTTTATGTTACTTGAAAGTTGAATCAATGAACCTTATATTTATTTCTTAGGTTTGTATGTCATCATCACCATCAGCCCTTATCCGTCCACTGCTGAACATAGGCCTCCCTCAATGAACGCCAAGACGATCGATTCCCTGCCACTCGCATCCAACACGAACCTACCACTGCACGGAGATCGTCTTCCCATCTGGTTAATGGCCGACCAACACTTCGTCTACCCAAACGCGGCCTCCACTCCTGAACCTTATTGGCCCATCGGCCATCCGTTCTTCTGAGTGTGTGACCAGCCTATTGCCACTTCAACGTGCATATTCTTCGCGTGATATCGGTAACTTTAGTTCTCTAGCGGAGGACTTCGTTTCGAAGTTCTTCTCTATTATAGTAATGTACTCATGGGTCTTCTGTACATCTATAATATGTACTGTACTATATGTATTATGTATGTATGCCAAATTTTTTTTGTATTTTTTTAGCGTTATGCGTCGGTCAGGCCCGTTGTGAAGCCTCGTTCAAAAAGATACAGACATTAGAACGAGGGGTATCCAGTGATCGGGTGCCTTGGCTCAGTGTGGCAGAACGAAAGGAAGTGTGTCCAAGACTACGCATACGTAGGGCTGTGTTAGTTACATATTTTCTATGTGTAAAAAAAAAGTATCACCCCTTATTTGTATGTACTTAACTTACTTTGGTTAACTTTTCACATACCCTCAGAGACAATTAATCTCATGAGGCATGCAGGTTTCCTCACGATGATTTCCTTTACCGGTAAGCGTCTTGTGCTTAGGGTGCGCTTAGAATTTTAGAGAAACTTATTCCAATGCATACACGGGGGGGGGGGGTGTAAGGTTGTCAGGATTGAATCCGGAACCTCAAACCTCATTTCATCATTTTCTATATAATGTGTATTTAATCAAATTCACATGTATATGTATAACTATTTATTGTTGTAATTATATGACGTTATATACAAAGGATACTACGATCCGTTTGATACGATGCCTGCGATGCGGAATGGTGAATGTATACTTCTACCTTCTGCCTTCTGCCTTCTGCCTCCACATGACATCACAGCACCCTTTCCACCGCTAATATTGTATCAATATTTGATAACCCGATTACTGTGAAAGGTTTTCAGCATTTATTTAAAATAAAACCTAAAGCAGATTTACTAGTGAACTTGCTGACTCTTCTGTACGTGTGTTGACAGTGAAAACCTCCTAAACGACTGGACCGATTTGAGTAATTTTTTTTTGAGAGTGTTCAAGTGGTTTTGAGGATGGATTGATGGATTTAGATTCACAAATCTGCACATCATCACAAATAGGTTTTTTATCTATACTGCAGCTAAACGACTAGATCGATCGACTGTTGGGTCCTCTAGTATGAAATTCCAAAATAATTTCAAATGAAATAAACAGGGAAGAAGACAACGATGACATAGTACCGATAATAGAACAGCATTCGACCAGACTTCGGGAGCTGTACGGAGACTTCTACATCAGCGAGTTGATATCCCGGCACCCCGAGTCCGAGAGGGTGTTGCTGGTCTGCGAGGTGATTATCATCGATTGCAGCCACTGTCGTTATCATCAACAGCCCATTCCGCTCGCTTGATACCGGTCTTTTAATGAACGTCAAGATTTCCTTACGGGAGTTTCAAGATTTTCATAAAGCATTATAATTCATATTTTATTTGAGATTAAATATGTATAAATTCGCGTAAAAATAGTTATAAGTATGTTTTAAAGACACTAATGTGCTTGTGTGACTAACATAGGTACTACTAGATAAAAAACAGTTCGCAGTCAATTCGCTTGAAAAGTGCACGCATCGCTGTATCGTCCCGAGTACCGACCGTTCAGGGGTGTTAAACTGTATTTAACTGCGGGTCGCATTTAGTTACATATTTTATATTATTTGTAAATAATGAATACTTGTGCTGTGTGCAACTCAAAATTCACCGATGGTGCTATGTGTACCTCATGCAATCGGAAACTTGACTTCTCCTGTGCCGGAGTCACTGAGTCTGGATACCGAAAACTCGGTGATAGAAGAAGCACCTGGCGCTGTCCGCAATGTAAATCAGCTGCTAAAGGAACATCACCTAGTCCTAGTCAAGTAATACAATCACCATCGCAGTTAGATATAATGCAAGCCGATATTAACAACATCTTGCAGCAGTTGACACCTCTTCAATCTCTTATTAACGAAGTAAAAACCCTGAAAAGTGATATACAAAGTCTTCAAACGTCAATTAACTTCGCACACGAAACTATCTCCGAATTTTCACATAAAACCAAGAGCTTGGAATCCCGACTGGTAACTCTAGAAGAACGTCTGAGCATCATACCTACCCTGGAAGCAGAAATTGCGAGAATCAGCCAAGAATCACGAGACAAGGAGCAATTCTCAAGGGCCAACAATGCTGAAATAAAAGGTGTTCCATACAAGAAAAGCGAGAACCTATATGATATACTCAACAATATTAGCAGTCTCGTTGGTCACTCATTCTCCAAACAAGATATCAATTTTATAGCTCGGGTACCAAGTCTGCAGTCGGATTCTAACAAATCTATAATTGTGTCTTTCAACAACAGGTATGTCAAAGAAGATTTCGTGACAATCTGTCGTAAAAAAAGGGATCTCACTCTAAACTCAATAGGATTTTCTGGCGAAGGCAAGATCTTCGTTAATGATCATTTAACTTTATACAATAAAAAACTTCTAAAGAAAGCTAAAGATCTTGCCAAAGATAAAAAATTTCAATATGTTTGGGTAAAGCATTGCAAAATTATGGTCAGGAAATCCCCAACATCACAATCCTTTATAATAAAAACAGAATCAGATCTCAAAAAAATAATGTAAAAGTTCTTCTTTTTATAACTACTTTCTATTTTATATTAAAAAATATTTTATATTTAAAATATATTTTTTTCAAAGCGAATGGAGCCCTTAGGTTGAGAATGTCTGCCTTAAGTGTACTTGCGTTCTATGCGACAACAATAACCCGGCCGGCATACGGTTGGTTTTTCAATCAAAATGATGCGTTATTATTTATTACGCACGTCATACAGTCTAATATTGCGTACCACTTCTGGCCAACTCGAATTTATTGCATCAAAAAGTACCTCGGTTTTGTTGACTGTTTACCGGTTACTACATATATCTACCCCCCTTTGTTAGTGATATTGCTCAATGTTTATTTACAGGAATTCCATATTTATTTTATAATGAGTAATTATTTTATCTTCTTATAACACTATAATTAAATTTATATGACATTATTTATGGCTAATTTATTAAATATTTATTACCAGAATACACAGGGACTGCGGACTAAGACTAATATTTTTAAACGAAACCTGACGCTAAATCAGTTTGATATAATCGCCTTGACGGAGACATGGTTGTTAGATGGAATTTTTGATCAGGAGTTATTTGACGATAGGTACCTTGTCTGGAGAAGAGACCGCAATTATATAAATACTCGCCAAAAATATGGCGGTGGTGTTTTGTTAGCGGTACGGCGGGACATTCCTGCTATGGAACAACTAGACTGGCGTTCCTCTGCTGAAGACTTATGGGTATCTCTTACCATAAAAAAAGGTAAATCTAGTGACTGTTTTAAGATCCACATCTGTACTTTATATCTTACTGATGAGAATGAGGGCAATAGGGCTAGGGTACAATTGGAGAATTTTTCTCGCAAATTATCAGATATAGTAATTTCGCATCCTGGCGATAAATTTATAATAATGGGGGATTTTAACCTCAGTAATTTGGTTTGGCATAGGGAGTGTGAACATGTTTTGCCTTCGGGCATCTCAGGCGCTGCTCAGTCTGAATTTTTTGATATAATTACTATGTGTGACCTCCATCAGTATAATAATTGTCATAATATAAGCAACAATCGACTATTGGATCTTGTATTTGCTAATGAAATTCTTAATATTAGATGGTGCGATGACCCTTTAGTGCCGGAAAATGTTCATCACAAATCTTTAATTATAACTCTAAATAATATGAAGGTGAAACATCTAGGTGTAAATAGTAGAAGAAAATATTTTTATAGCTCCGGAGATTATAACAACTTTTCTTTGGCGCTTGATAGTGTAAATTGGGACAAAGCTTTAAACACTGATACCCTTGATAATGCTTTAAAATTCTTACACAATAACATATATGATTTACGAGATAAATTTATTCCCCATAAACTAGTGACTGGTACTCACTACCCCCCCTGGTATTCATCGGCCCTTAAAAAGGTCCTCAAAGAAAAATTTTCTTACTGGAAAAAGTACAAAAAATATGGTAATTTATGTGATTATAACACCTTTTCTTTACTCAGAGATCGTGCCAAGGAACTTGAGGTAAATTGCTATGAATTATATTTAAATACAGTACAGCAATCAGTTGCTAAAAACCCCAAAGCATTATTCTCATATATAAAATCATCCAGTAAATCTTCTAGTACATTCCCCTCCACGATGGTATATGACGACCAAACTGCCGACAATGGCAGAGACGTATGTGAACTTTTTAACCAATATTTTAAATCAACTTTTCGACAAAGCTCGCAGACAGATCCCAGCCATTTTGAACTTACCTACGATAGCAATTCCAACGCTCTTAATGTTATTTCTAATATTGAAATTTTCCCTGACCAAGTACACGAATTACTTCAATCTGTTAATTGCAACAATGGTCCAGGACCTGACTCCATATCTCCTATTATTATTTCGAAATGTGCCAAAAGTCTTACAGCCCCCCTAAGCATCCTTTTTAGGCGATCGATTAATGAAGGCATTGTACCGGTTATTTGGAAGTCAGCTTTTATTACCCCAATTCATAAAGCTGGCAGTAAAAATAATGTTGAAAATTATAGGCCGATATCAAAACTATGTATTTTCGCCAAAGTTTTTGAGCGAATTGTATATAACCAAGTATACGCTACGCTGTCTCCATTATTTATACCTCAGCAACATGGTTTTTTAAAACAAAGATCCACAGTATCCAATCTTCTTCTTACCACTGAGTTTATCTCGTCTACCATGGCTGCTAGAGCCCAGGTAGATATAATATATACAGATTTCCGTAAAGCTTTCGATAGAATTGATCACATGCTTTTATTACGAAAACTGTACTCCTCTGGCATACATGGCAACCTATTCAGATGGTTCACATCCTATGTTTTAAACAGGACCCAAGTTGTAGCATTAAATGGTTTCACATCTTCATGGACACCCGTACCTTCAGGAGTTCCACAAGGATCCCTACTGGGTCCTCTTCTGTTTATTATTTTTATGAATGATGTTAACACTTGCTTCGTTCATTCAAAATTTATATTATATGCTGATGACACAAAAATTTTGAAAAGGATCGAAGATGATAGGGACTGTATTTCGTTACAAGAGGATCTTACTAGATTTGAGCAATACTGTTTAGCTAACAAACTAGATCTTAATGTGTCAAAGTGTCAAGTTTTATCTGTCACACGTAAAGACAATCTTATTCAACATCAATATACTCTAATAAACAAAGTATTAAAAAGAACTACTGAGATAAGAGATCTAGGGGTTATAATAGACAGTAAACTTTCATTTGATACGCAAATTGATGCCATAGCTAAAAAGGCATCTAAAGCGCTAGGCTTTATAATGAGATCTACAGCGAAGTTTAGTTCCATAAAAACTATCAAAGTTTTGTACTGCTCCTTTGTTCGCAGCATCCTCGAGTATGCATCAGAAGTATGGAATCCTTGTTACACAGTTTATATAGATAGAATCGAATCAATTCAAAAACGTTTTCTTAAATATTTACAGTTCAAATCCGGGGTATATCTGAGTGGGTATCTTAATAGATGCAGGAAGTTTCATCTTCTTCCTTTATCCGAGCGAAGAAGAATTGCAGATGTAGTGTTCTTAGTAAAAATACTAAATAGTAGCGTAGACTGTCCTGAGCTATTGAGCAACATAAAATTTAATATTCCAACTAAACAACTGAGACAATTTAAACCATTGGTAGAACAGTGCGTGTCGGTGAACTATCGTAAAAATACTTTTTTAATAAGGTCTTGCACGAATCTAAATAACATTACTGTAAACCAAGCTTCCGTTGATATATTCAATACAAGACCTAATTCGATAAAACGCATGTGCACTTTTGATTCTTTTAGAGAGTCTCCCACATAGCTCCATTCGCTTTACTTTACTTTCTTATTGTGTTTTGTTATAAGTATTAAATCACTTTTCTAGCATATATTTAGTTAAATATTAGTGAAGACTGTTAAATGGCTCTTAGTTGACTATTTTTAAGACTGATTTTTGTAAGATAGCTGTAAGTCTTCCGAATAAAATAAAAATAAAAAATAAAATAAAAAGTATATCCCATGATAGTACGGAGTACCAAATGCTGACCTCCAAACTACAGTATGATGATGGCACCCCAAGATGATGATGACCAGTGGCGTAAACAATACCGTTCGGGGCCCGTGGGGCAAATTCATCGGATGATAGGAAAGACACATTTTTTTTTACTAAATGTGTAATAATAAATGTTGGGAGTTGGAATTCTCCTCCGACCGGGGGCCACTTTCAGATGGGGGCCCGTGGCATTTTGCCGACTTGCCACCCTGTAGTTACGCCACTGATGATGACTTTTGAGTGAATTAGAATCGTGATCAACGTGTATTTGACATAATATGTCTGTACTAGCTCGTCCTGGTATTCATAAAGATATATCTTTGTGTATTTGCTTTAAGCACAAAGAAGTGGCGGTCGGAGTGATGTGCCTGAACACGCAGATCAATTACGAAGCTCTGGAAGAGAGTTACGAGCTCTCTCCCTTCGCCGGCCTCAGGCACATCGAAACTACTCCAGGCCAAGTTACTGATAGAAAATTCGATTCTACTACATGGTGAAGACTCATTTATTTAAACATTTTTCAACCGCGTACTTCCCATTAAATTCGGAGAACGGTGATAAATTATAGCCTATGTGTTATTCTGATGTATAAGCTATATTATTGTAATGTTTGAAGACCGGTGAAGGAAAACATCGCGAGGAAATGGCAAATCGTGGCATGCCTGATGAGGGTGAAAGTCTTTGAAAATATGTGAAGTTCACCAACCCGCATTGGGCCAGCACAACGGTGAACTATGGCCCATTACCTCTCCTCGCCTAATTTCGAGGAGGAGACCCGTGCTCAGCAGTGGGACATAATATAAGGGTTGATACTTTACCTTTTTTTACTTTACAGTAATTTTTACGTGAAGGAGTAAGCAATATCCATCCATACTTACAAACTTGCGCATTTGTAATATTAGTAGGATAACGAATTTAAACGCATTTTTTTTTAATTAGTCGGATATACAAACTGGCAGATGAGCCACTTGGTTATTAGTCACAGGCGTCTGCGGTAGTTAAAATTAAGATTCAGGGCTTCACAATTCAGACCGAGAACTTTCGATTCGTTTCCGAGTCTATTATCTGTAACAAATGACGATCACCAATAGTATGGATGCGGGCAACTTAATAAAACAACATTTTTGTTCCTAGTGTCGCCGAATTTAATCTAATATCAACTTCCGACAACGGAGCGCCGGCTAAGGATCAAAAGTCACGGGTAAGATATTTGAACGTCTATCCGCCCGATAGTGTATAAGCCACCATGACAGCAATGTTAGCTCGAGGATGGACTAGGAAGGAGCGTCATAGCACAGGAACCTGTGGGACAGGCAGAGAAATTTTTAGCTTTTGTTATTGGTGGTAAGTCTGGGGTGCCTGCGCTCTTAGACCATATTTGTGTACTCGTGTATGTACGTATAAAAGTTTCATCAAACTGTTACCTTTTTTTTAGTAATAATCCGATTTGAGGTTAGGGCAGCCGGACGCTCCTCACCATGGTGCAGGCCTTGTCGTGATGGTGGGGCTCAGTAGCCCCGGGTGAGCCCAACACCTAAGGCGAAGCGAATTGAGTCGAGGGGAGTCTCCTCTTTTTTTTCTTTGGAGCCCTTTTATAAGAAGAGGGATCAAAAGAGCAGGGGGCAACCGGCAAGGGTTGAGGACGCGAACCTCACCTCATTGTACTGTCAAGACGTTGGGAGTGGTTGTTCTGTGGTATGGGACGACCCCTCTGTGGAGGTGGCGTCGGTCCCCTGAGGGAATGACTAGCCTGGTTCTAACAGATCCGGGGCACCTCACTAAAAGCGGCTTTGATGGCACTCGCCGGGTTTTAGTGGGTAGACCTGCGTCCACTTACCAGCTTTTAATGCAATATTATAATAATTATTATTGTTATGTCATATTTTTTATCTGTTTCTTTTCAATGTTAGAATTAATTTAGGAGTTTCAGCTCTAACATAAACTAAAATTAATGTAGTTTAATTACGCAGAATACTGCCGACTACCTTATCGATTTTTGATGTGACAACGTCTAATAGCTCGATATTACGGGCAGCGTGCACGAAAAAGATGACTTTCTGTAGCGTTCCGCAAGCGAGAGCGCGGCACGATCGGCTTGAGCGATCGGCTCAGTTCGGTTCGCATGTAATGTTTGACGTTATCACGTCAAACTACCGTCCGTAAACCGACTTTACAGACAACCAATTTTTTTTCATTGATTTTCTCTTGAAGGTGATGTGGGCCGGTCAGGAGGCTGCCAAGCCCAGCGCGGAGCACTTACCATTGGACAGCGCGGGCATGTCGCAGCTGGACATCCTCAGCCTGCTGGAGGACGAGGACGACGAGTTCGAGTACGACATCATCAACATCGACACGTCACTGCTGATGCTGCCGCAGCTGTGTACCAGCGACGATCTCAACAATTATGAGTGAGATTTCCTTTTTCAAAAGATTTTTCACAATTTACAAACTCTTTTCCTTCGCAGTGCATAGTGAACATAGGCCTAATTGTACTTTTTTATTGGGGAAATGTACACGTTAGGGCATCAAAATATTAATTAATCTTGATCGATATGATCAAGATTTATTGCACTTTTTCTTATATAAAATATATTTTATATATTATATTATACTAGCTGTTGTACGCAGCTTCGCCTGCGTCAACTAAGATTTAAAACGGGTCCCCAACTTTTTGAAATTTTGATATAGGTAGCCTATGTTCTCCGGGGATAGTGTAACTTCCCAACAGTAAAAGATTTTTTTAAATCGGTCAAGTAGTTTCGGTGCCTATTCAATACAATAAAATTTTTCCTCTTTATAATATTAGTATAGATTAAAAAAAAACATTTTTATTTTTATTTTTAGTCGGGACGAATCGTTGGCTTCTAAAGGCTCGGCGATGGATTTGAAAAATCTTTTCAAGGATAAAAAGAAAAGAATGTGTGAGCATGTTATATTTCATTATGTATATTTTATGCTTCTTCTTTATCATCATCAGCCTTTATCCGTCCACTGCCGAATGTAGGCCTCCCTCGATTAATGCAAAGACGGCTGATCCTTTGCCACTCGGGTCCAAGTTCCAACGTGGACCGGCCACTGCACGAAGATCGTCTTCCCACCTTGTAGTTTTTTGCTACAAGGCATACTACATACTACTATTTAAGGCTAAAGGTCGATAATATGATAGTTTTGTCTATCTCAAGCATGTTTCTTTATACATCATTTATTTTACATTTCCTGGCAGCCACATCGACAACGCAAATCTGTCCATCGAAAATTCCAGAACCGAAGCGCTACAGTGGCGCCCCAAACGCGTTTCTGATCGAATTGTTTGCGATGCACCCTCAATATGATGAAAGGTTTTGTATTTTTATGTTCACACTAAAACTACTTATTTTGCCTACTAACTATTTACTAATATCTGATGGGCCAGTAACATTCTGGAATATAAAAGACAGATACTAAGCTTACTCAATCACTCTCTCATCGAACATGTAATTCTTATCACCTTTTCCTCTTATAATAGCTACAGAAAACCAATGTTGCTAGAAATTAAATTAAAACTTTAGAAAACCCCTGACATAACATATAATGCGCCATTTTGTGGGGACGGCCATCTTGGATTTGAAATTGCTGTATTATATGTTACTAGCTGTTGCCCGCAGCTTCGCCTGCGTTATCTTAGTTTTCTGGTTGGTTTTTTACACTTTGTGTCCGAAAAACCCGAATATTTTACGGAACACTATTTTTTTTAGAATAAAATTTAACCTATGTTGCTCGTGGATAATGTAGCTTTCGAATGGTGAAAGAATTTTTGACATCGGTCCATTACTTTTTGAGCCTATTCATTACAAACAAACAAACAAAGTTTTCTCTCTCTTTCAAACAAAGTTAGATGAGTGCATGGACTTACTAATATGCGTGTCATTAGCATTCATTGATAGAGGACGACAGTCGTGAAGTCCAGCCCTGGATGTCAAGAGGTTGACATTGATGATGCTGATGATGGAATATGCATGCAGGTACGGTTTTGACATGCTAGAGGCCGCGTACGAGCTGTTCCCTGGCCGAGACTACTGCATCATGTCTCTACCGTCCAGCCATCCCAGCTTCCCTTTGCTTGAACATTTTACGGTAGTGGCCTTTTGCAGTTTATTGAGAGTTTTTTATTAGACGCAGACGCTATTCTGCTACCAATCGTCTTTTATGGTAACAAAATATATACCTGCTTCGAATATATTCTAAGAGCGAAACATTTTTGTACAATTTAAACTCCGTAGACTAGAGGGAGGAACTGCCTTGCTTATAGCCTTGATCGGAGATGGCAAGTCTCGGACGGTCATGGTGCAAGGCAGTACTATCTCAGGAAGAGGCCGACGAGCGTGTGGTAGGAGGCTGTGATTTTTGTGGTCAGGATAATGGATCCAACCTCCCCAAGAGCGCATGATTTGTATGAAGATACATACTATATGGATGTATTGGGACTATAGATTCAAAATTTATTTTCGTTTCTAGTTCTCATAACACAAGCTTTTATGAATTTACTACGGGCCTAGGTTGGGTTATGTAGCTCGTATAGGTAGATGGTGCGATTGCTGATTTATTAATAATCCTTCTTCTTTATTACATCCGAAGCTATCAAATTTTGTTATTATTTTTAAAATCCGTCACAGAGTGCCCGAGATTAGCGCCTTCAACCCATAAAATATTTTTTTCAGCATTGTCTTATTAGTATAAATACGTGATTAACTCGGTACTAGATTGAATAAGATCAGTGGCTACTCTGAGCCGGAGCACCTTTTTTTTGGATGGAGCTATGCTAATGGCCCTAATGCTTCGTCGGAAGTGGGGTGAGCCGGTTGGTATCACCCAATGATATAGTAAGTGGGGGGTTGCCCCCCGCCAGCCGTGGAGTGTGACTTCCACGGCTTCATGGCGTCGGGTTTGTACCTGTGGCGGGTCTCTGCAACACCACCGTCGGATAAAACCGGAGCACCATAGTTTATCAAGTAATGTAATGTTTCAGCTGGTAACTCCGTTCGGTTTTCGACTGCGTTTTATCCACGAGTCTCTTTTCGTCGCCCACGTGAACAGCGTCAAGGGGTGAGTTATGTAAATCTTGTAAGATTTTTATGAGTTTTTCAAGTGATAACTTCTTGAGCTGCGATAAACACTTTTTAGTAGGGTATAATCTTATAGATTCGCGACACCGACATGCTAGGTTCGCGTCATTCACATCGTGAAAAAACACATAATGACGTCATTATGGAATTTCAGATTTTAATATTGGATATTTGCAATTTCATGATTAATTTTGAGTAGTAAATTTTCACTTCTATTGGCAATTTCTATGATTGCCAGTTTTTTATGTTATTCGGATTGGCAAACTGGCAGATGTGTCACCTGATAGTAAGTGGTTGAGGTGATGAACAGTTTACCCGGAACATATCCAGGAAACTCATTAGCATTTTATATATCATAAGGCGATATGTGTCTGTGCAATGTCTGCGAAATCACATATGTATTCTATAATGAAACAACTTTTACGGATTTTATCGCGGTTTATTTAGTTTTTTACAAGCCCGACGTTTCGGATACTTTTTACGGCTTGTAAAAAACTTAATAAACCGCGATAAAATCCGTAAAAGTTGTTTCATTATAATGAGTGAAATTCGCGTAAACAAGAAAACAATATATGTATTCTATATTAAGATTTTTATCTTGAAGTAGCTAGTACCTAATACCTATACTATATTATTACTTGTATTATAGTGTAGTTCATTTGTTGTATACCAACCCTCCTCGCCTGACTTCGAGGAGGAGACCCGTGCCCAGCAGTGGGACATATGGGTTGATACTTTTTTAAATTTATTGTTTGTTGTTTTGGGAGTATTTTCTACTGTTTATTCAGTGTATTGTATTCAACATATTCTCAATACTAACGCCCGGTTTCTGGAACGTTGGTCAAAGCGTATGTCAACTAACATGGCGGTTAATATACGATTCTAGAGTCAAATTTCCATTGTAGTTGTTTCTGTCTACTGACAGACTGATCTAATGTAATTTTACCATGCTTCTAGCAACTCATTCGAAACTCAAAAACAGGTTTTACAGTTGATTTTTTTTTTGCGTCGATCAGCCTTTCAGAAAACGAGCTTTAGTGTATGGCTATGTTATAAAATGCTCTATACGAATTTATATTTTAGCGACTTGAGAGTTCGCCCGGCCGAGGAATGGGATATTGGCAGTGTATCTCGGATCTTACAGCACTCGCCCAAGAAGTCTGACCTTATGGCGCTCTTCTACGATAGCATCTCGTCGAAGACACTTTTGTCTTACGCTCTACTAAGCCAAAATCAACCCATTGGTTTGGTTGTGCTAGGGTACGTACATTTTGAAAAAAAAAAGTATTATAAAAGCTTGATCCTTCATCAGAAATATTTATTCCGAAAATAGCGGTCCGTTCTGACTTCATACGGGTAGACAATCATTTATAGCCCATGATATTCGCCGATAATGTAGCTTCCTATAACTGAAATAGTTTTTATATCTATGCAGTAGTTTCGGAGCTTATTCAATGCAAACAAACAAATGATCAAATCTTTCCTCTTTATGTTTTAATAGCTTTATATTAATACTTTTTTTTTTCAAATTTTAGACCATTAGAGGGACCAGTTTCAATAAGAAGCCAATTTGACTTAGAGACAGAGACGAAAAGGCCTGATACTGACGGTGCGGTGTGTAAAACATTTTCTTTTTGGTTATTGTGTGTAGAACATTCGATTCGTCAAGATAAACTAGAAACTATCGTTTTTCTTATTATTTTTTCTATTCTTCCACCAGAAATTGATTCATTTATAATTATTTATAATTAAGTATTCATTTCTCTTTCGATTTTTGAGATTCGATCGTCTCCTCAGGTTATATCTAGGGGAAAACTGAATCTTAGACTTAGCACGACGATGGCCGTAAACACTCATTTCTTATTTTAACACTCTCATTGTTTTCCAAAAATCCCTTCTACGCAAACGCGAAACGTTAAAGTGCACGTCTTGGCTAGGTATGACAGCGACGATGGTTTCATCTTTAGGGCTTTTGTATGTAATGGACTGTATTTTGTGTTTGTATGTAATAGATTTTAGTAGAATCTTAACTAGTTACCGTAACTTGTTTTGTTTGTTCCAAAATCTAGAGTGTTACAATAATTGTTTGTTTCCCAAATGTAAATAAATAAGACTAGGAACATTTTCAGATTTTGGCCGGTGTGATGTCTCCAATAATGGAGCCTCATGCTCGTTGGTATCTACGGGATGTACTGCGGCAGTCCAAATACACCACGTTGTTTTGGATTTGTCGACTGTTTGCGAAAGGCGATTCGGTAAAATATATTATTACTAGCTGTTGCCCGCGGCTTCGCTCGCGTTAAATTCGGAGTAGTGCAGTTCCGTACGTACGTATAGTAAACATAGACAGATTTTTTTTTGAAATGCCCTGTGAACTTTCATATCCTATTTCATGCCCACATAGATAAACGTCTTAAAAACGGTGGAACAATTATTAATAGTTATTTAATTCTTATCAAGTGCCTAAATGCAAAGTTTCATGGCTTCATCTACTATGTATAATGACGAAGCTCTATACAAACTTTCATCCCCTATTTAAGCCCCCCTAAGCTTTTTTTCGCGACAAAAATTAGCCTATGTCCTTTCCAAATGTCTAATCTATGTTTGTTCCAAATTTCATCAAAATAGGTTCAGTGGTTTAGGCGTGAAAGCGTAACAGACAGACGAACAGACAGAGTTACTTTCGCATTTATAATATTAGTAAGGATGTATTTTAGTAAGAAGAGCAGGAAGACTAGCCATGAGATGTTATGAGTGCCTATTACCTGTGCTCGGTATACTCGTATTGTGCGTTTCTTGTAAACAAATAGTTAGTAGATAACTGTTGCCCGCGGCTTCGCCCGCGTTAACTTAGATTTACGGACGTATCCAGACCACATACTACTTAGTATATACAATCCAGACTGATGATAACAATTTATTAGCCTTTTTTTATAGCATAAGAGGGCAAACAAACAGTCGAAGTCTTAAAAGTAGCATAGCATAAGTTATATTGGCTATCTGCCAGTGGAAGTCCCGTCAAAATCGGTATAGTCGTTTTAGAGATTAGTTAGATTAGATAAGAAACAGATAAACAGACCAAAATTGTAAAATATATTATTTTATTATTTTTTACCTATTAGGTACAATTAAACGGCTCCAATGATTTTCATGAAATTCTGTATACATGCGTTAAAAACGGCGATAAATCGATCTAGCTAGGATAAGTTATTAGATTTTTTTTTTATCCGTGTTTTGAGGTATCGATAAAATATGATTAGAATACGAACCTAAATTTCGCTGTCAAATAATATGTCATGGTAGCTTCGTGGTGAAATTAGGCAGTTAAATCGGAACGAGCTTGGTTTAAATCTCCAGTCTGAATTTAATTTTTTCCTTTTTTTTTAAATCATTTTTTTTGGAAGAAAAATTTTATTGTATTTTATCACTAAGGGTACCGAGCAAATGCTCGGTTAACCTGGTACTAATAATGATATTATAAAAAGTGGTTATTTTAATATTCCAAATGGCCCTCAAATTTTTATATTATGTATATATAATTGCAAAAAAATACAATAGTTATCGTAAGACAACTAGAAACTCTTTTGACATGTTATAAAGTTGTCATAGCAGCAGTAATTGACATTTTTTTTGTATTTTTTTTTTTGATTTAGAGCCCGGGAAAAAACCTCATGTCGCTCGCCGGTCACATGCTGCCAGTGCGACCGCGGAGGCGTCTGCTCAACGTCATACAGAACAAGGAAGATGACAAAATACTAAAAGACAAGTAAGTGTTCATAACTATTTGAGAAAAAAGGTCTTTTTAATGCGAAAGTGACCAGTTAACTTAAAATCATAATGCCTATGATTTTAAGTATTCTTAGTTTTATTTAACTGTGCGGTGTGCCCTGGTGCTAGAAGAGCTAAAGTACGTTTTTGTATGAACCGAGTTTATTAAGCAAGTTTCGATTTAAAAACCTTCTAGGCCTTAAAGATTCTTGGACTATTTTGAAATATTGTTATCACGAAAGTAAACTTTTGAAATAGTGTTTGAAGTATTGTTAGCACGAAAAAAATATAGCTTTTCAATAAACCGGCTTAATTAACTAGCTTAATAAACTCGGTTCATACAAAATCGTACTTTGGCCCTTTTAGCGCCAAGCCACAAATATAGTTTAAAAAAATAATAATAATTAGATAAATTTCATGGATATATAAATAACTATAATAATTTGATGTTTCCAATTTTATAGTAAGTCTGCGATTATTCTCATATTATTATAATAATTCATAATTCATTAAGTACTTATAACGAGCGCTAAAACAAATACGAATGAATAATTGAATAAATTTAATTGAATTTTTTCAATTAATGTAGGTAAATAGCAAGTAACAGTATATTAAAATACTGCATTGAAAACGTGTGACACATTCAAAGGACTTCAAATTCTGAAATACTTAATTTCATTCATTACTTGCTTAGTTCTTTGAAGTCACCAGTCTTGGAATAACAACTTTTGTTGTTTTTGTATATATAAAAACGTAATGATTTTGAGGATCACCCCATGCCGAAAGAAACGGGGTTGGTTTGATTTTCAAGGGCTATTCTGAAACTTTAGGTTTACTTTTTCAAGGTTCTACTCATTGTAATAAAATAACTTTTACGGAATTAATTGCGGCTTATTACAGACTTACAGCTTATTACATAATTTATAGCAAACATTGTCACGGGACGACAGAGTCCTTAAAATACCCGTAACGGCCGGCATGTAAGAAAAATTAATAAATCGCTATAAAACTTAAATAAATTAAATAAAATATAAAAAATAATAATATATTAGAAATAAAATCTTATATAAATTAAATCCACGAAAGTTATTTCATTATAAAGTTCTACTTGTTTAATCCTATTGAATCTTGTCATCAGATCTGACTTTAAAATGTGTACCATATAGAAACATAAATAATAAGGTAACCTAATTATTTAGATTTCTATGGTGCACGCTCATTTAAAGATATATAATAACATTTCTAAATATTAACTATAGCTTAATAAGTAACCTGCAGGAAGGCATTTGTGCCGCCCATATACATAATATGGTTGTGTTGGCAAAAGACGGTGTTTTTCAGTACATACGCAGTGTGGTCGATAGAGAGGCCGCTGACAAGTTTGCCGAAGGTGGCGATAAACACGAGCATCCTGGTAGTGGGCGCCAGTCGGTCGGGACTTGCTTTCCTTGAGACGCTGCTTTTCGGGTAAATAGAAATTTTGTATAAAATGTTATCGCTTATTATATATATTTCGAAGTTACATTGACAGGCATAACCGTCAGATGAGCTATGACGTGCTAGGAAATTTATGGGAAAGACAAGCGTTGTAATTACTGGCGTCGAGACTTCGTGCTTAATGTGTCAGGGCGTATAAATGAGTTGTCAGGGCTAGTTCCGCGTAAGCTAGCTTATTTTCATGGGCGACGTCGACCACTACCATCAAGTTAGTAAAGTAGTAAGTAGGCAAAGTAAGGGGGCAAGCCTTTTTTTTGAAAGGTCTAGCTAGGCTAGGCTAGACTTTTAGGCCTGATGGCCTTTAAGCTCAATAGGTAGGTAGGGACATAAGGAATGTGATCAGCGTTGCCTATAAAAAAGTTCTCTTCTGCCCGAAACTCAGCGAAGCTGTTTCAAAGAAGGCTGTGGGGTCTAAGCTGACGGGAGTAGTAAATTTTTGAATATACATAATATAATGTACTAGCAGCGCCCAGTGGTTTCACCCGCATACTTCCCATTCCCGTGGGAGTACAGGGAAAAATTATAGCCTATGTGTTATTCTTATATATAAGCTATATTATTGTAAATTTCCATTAAAATCCATTTAGTACTTTTAACGTGAAATAGTAACAAACATCCATACTCACAAACTTTCACGTTTATAATATTAGTAAGATTTTTGGTGGAACTCCAGTCTGATTTAAAAAAATATATTTTTGAAGTTATTATAATCAGTATAAATATATACAGAGGTATATATCCAGCAATAATATTGATGAAAAGTCTGGCTTACCTTTTTTAAAGGGCAAAAACTCGCAACACCTCTTTCACTCTTCACCAGGCCAAGTTCCGCCTACCTCACGTTCACAAACGTGACCCTGGTGTCGGAGGGCGGGCTGCCCGTGTCGGAGGGTCTGCGCGCGGCCGACACCTGCATCCCCCGCACGTCACGATACAGTGACCGCTACCTGAAGAGCCTGCCCTTCTACTACTACATCGACGTGATCACGGCGGTGGTAGTGAAGATCGATAGGTAAAACTGGAGGACATAATATATTTTGCTTGTCGCTGAATTTTGTAATTGAATTTACATATATATAAATTCTATAATAAGAACAGTAATTGTTGATTTTTGTGCCCCTTTTAAAAACACCGCATATTTTTATTGAGTTACATTATTTATTAGATTTTTCTATTTATGTGATGGCCAATAAATTTTACTATCACCGTTGTCAGCCTCTCTGCCAGCCACTCGATTCTCTTTTGTTTATTGACTGTTGTAATTTTGTGACACGCGTCCAAAAGTAGCCCAGCAGCTAAAGGTCAATTCGACAAGCACAGTCAGAATTTAAAATATCTAATTGTCTATTCACTAACCACAAGAAGTTATAATTTTAGTTTGCATTCCTGTCGAGAGAATATCAACAAAAGGTGAAACACAGGTCACCAATAAGTAGGTAGATTTGGACAGGAAAAACAGGCACAGCGTGCATGACATTTTGACTGTGAGAAAAAAAAGAAAGCCTTATTATATTATTTAGAACTAATTCAGACAAACCTTCATAAGAGTATATTGTTCTTCTTCTTTGGCTTTAGCTCCGAGAGTATATTTTGTTATCAGGAAAAAGAAATGCGTCCATCTGCAAGGTGGTGCTGTGAAGTTCTACGACGACCTGGTGTTGACGTGCGGAAGACAATTCCAACAGCCGAACTATTTGAAGGAATCTTTGATGCTGGCTAAGGAGATACAGTAGGTGACACAAGAGAATACAAATGCAGAGTAACAACACGCTACGGTGACTACCGACGCCCATAGACAACCGCACGACCAAAGGTTATGCGTTGTCCTCCCTTTTCCTATCCTCCCAATGGGCTACCAGAATTTCACAAACCGCACGAAACACCAGAGCATCACCGTGAGCGAGAGGTTCCTCCACGGTCGTGCCGGCCCAATTCGACGGCAAAAGCAGCATGGCACTACCTCTTACTAATGTAATACTCCCTTGATTTTATGCCATAGAATACTTACGTGCTAACTAGATTCGCGGTGGTTAGCCTCAAATTCAAAGTCTTTCCTTACTTCGATGTTTTTCATCGTATTGCATTTAAAGTCAAAGTAAAAATTTTATTCGAAATAGTGCCATGAAAGTATCTTTTTGAACGTCAATTTAATCTACCACCGGTTCCAAATCAAGCCCACTGAGAAGAACCGGCGAAACAAACACAGTGGAACTAATCTTTTCAAATATTCTATTACAAAAAAATGAAATACATATTACTATACTTTATAGTACATGAGAAGAATCTGGCAAGAAACTCTGTTGAGTTGTTCTTTTCAAAATAAAGTTTACAATTTTTATAAACATACTTAGTTACATACATTTATTACTAGCCTTATACACGCTAGCCTAAGATAAATAAGTAAATAAATTTAGACCCATTTTGATTTGATTGATAGTCTGTATTTTTGTCATATATCATTCTAAATATTCTGGTCGATTTCATTATTACATATTATTGATAGGAGAGGCAAGCCCTGCGACCGTATCCTGATGGACAATCCGTCCTACCGCCCCGACCGGGTGCCGCTCGCGCCGGAGCCCTACGACAACGTGCTGGTGGTCAACTCGCAGAGCGACGCCAACGTCAGCCTCGTAAAGCTACTGTGGATGATATCAGTTGCCAGTCAGTTTACATATTAAGCCGTATTATTAATTCACTAAATTATATAATTTTCTTTTACATGGACGAATATATTTTTTTGGGTTAAAGAATGCTATTAAAAGGATATTTATAATATGTGTTACAAAATGAGTTTATTTCATAAACACACCAATATTTATTGTTTTAAAATTATTAGCTAACTAATTTCTTGATTGGTCATGTCTATTCATAACATAATTATCTCAAAGCGTTCTGTAATTCTTTTTTTTAGTGTGCCATCAATAATTTTTATTTAAAAAAATCTGTGGTATTTTTTAAAGAGTCATTATATCTATATACTATATTATTATATATACTTATACCTAAACGCTTATAATAAACTCATATACGTTATACATTTTAGGTCAAATTGGGTGCTAATAAATAAAGAAAGAAATAAAACTGAATAATATTTCAGAGAACACACCGATAGCTCTGTCGGAGAACAACCCTGTAGTTGTATATGGCGACTGTGTGGAAGCCTACTGCTGCATCGCTGGTCTTCTTGAGATCGGTGTGACAGCAGACTGCATACTGTTCTTAGAACCATTCCCCGCCGAGGAAGAGTCCACTATGAGGATCAATTGCTTTAACAATGAAACTGTGAGATATTTGTTTATTTAAGGATATTTCGCAAATATTATTTTTATAGCTAAACAATATAAAACTAAAAGTATCGATAATAATAGAATACCTTCGCCTGACAGTAGGTATGATCTATACAATGCAACACTAGTAGTGTTCAATCAAAAGTTAACTTAAAAAATAATAATATAAATTTATTGTATTGATAATATTTACGATAATTCCACTCACAATGAAAAAACTTTTACGATTTTTTCCGCCATTAAGATTTTTATATATCAGCTAATGAGTCGCCATGTTTTGGGGATGTAAAAATGTTAATACACAGGTCATTTTCATTATAATGAATGTAGGGCTTATTTCCACTACACAATCATCTCAGTTTGATAAGATTATAACTCTGCATACATAATAATTCATCATTATTGCCTTGAAGGTCTATAGTAACTGTGATAAAGCAGCCTTCTGTGATCACACCTGTCCTGACTAAACCCGTCTATGTGCGTGAGAGAACACTCACATTGACTGAGTCATCAGTTTGCCAACCCAACTATGGATTGTAGGTAGACAAACGAGTCCAAGAGAAACTGGCTTCGCTCGGTGTGAAAGTATACCGAAAGTGCTATCTACACAACTTGTCAGCCTTCGACACTAGAGTGGACTCCCTGTGGCTGATGACGCCAACACACATGCAGAACATATCTTGCTTCGCTCTCTTCTATTACGGATGTAAAGCGATAGATTTAAATACATTCAAAGGTATGTTTTGAAAGATGTTGTATCAGAGGGGGAGGGGAGGGCCGGCCCTCCGACTAATAGTTTTACTTCTTCCGCTAATGACTCGTCGACCGTATTGGATTTGACTAGCCAAACACCTACTTTCCAGAGTAGCGCGCGCCCCCGTTTCGAATTTTACTAGGTGAGCCATCTGCTCACCTACCTACCGATTGAGCTTAAAGGCCATCAGGCCTAAAAGTCTAGACCTTTCGAAAAAAAAAAAAATGTTGTAACAATTTTTAACTTGAAATCGGTAGTGTCTCTGCGAGTAAGCAATAAAATTACATTGTAAGTTATCTAGCTGTAGCCCGCAGGTTTGTCTGCAGTAACCTACATTACGCATACAGTTGGGCTATCCTGTAAAAACCATTTCGATATCGAGCTTCACCTGAGAGAACACAATACTATTGGTATAGTACTAGTAAGTAAGTGGTATAGTATAGTAGTAATAGTACAACAATATTATTGGTTATATTATTGTTACCTTTGAGGCACTCAATCATCATCATAATTTTGAAAACTATATTGATGTTTCTTAATAAACTTGTTGTAGTTGATTACACATCATTATACTAGTGATAACAATCATGATATCTAGTGATCACATGTTTGGTGTGATGATTCTGGATGATGATATTTCAGCGACGAACGAATGCGGCCTCGTATACGAGGTCGGTGTGGTGGTGGGGGCGGGGTTTGAGACCAACGACCCTCACGTGTACGCGGCGGGCTCCTGCACGCAGTACTCCAGGCGGCTACTCACCAGCGTTCATCAGAGACACTACTGCTCCGAGGATGTGGGGGAGGCGGTGGGTACTGATGATGATGATGACTGACTATCCATATCAATAATATTAAGCGCCTGTTTCACAATCTCCGGATAAGTTCCGAATAGGCTATCGGCAACATGTTTGACAGATATTCCATACTCTATTCACTGTTGACTCGCAGCAAAAGCGGCATGTTTGAGCTGCTGAGGTGAAAATAACTATTGTTTATTACAGTTGGGGCAGATATTTCTGAATCGTTTGGATCCGTTTTTACCTGATAATTCAAATACGGATGTGTCTTCTTCGCCTGCATATAGATCCACGTCGTTGGGGTAAAGTAATTTTTATAATAATTTATGGTTGTATGTTATGGATGTATGGAAGGGTAGTTGGTGAAGCGGTGACCGGATACTACATGGTGTGTGTAAGAATCCCGATTCCCACCAGGGGTAGATAATAATTTATGTCACGAATAAGTTATTTTTGTACATTATATTGAATAACGATAATACTTGTGAGGCTTTAAAGTCCGTACATACATTTTTGACAATTTTGACAATAAAATTGATTATTTAATAGTATTCATAAAAAATATTACCAAACTATGCCACGGTTTACTTCTTTCGTAGACCGTTGTTTGTATATTACTCAAAGACTTTGGAATCAAGACAGGTGCGATCTTATTTCTCAGGATGGACAACGCACGAATAGTAACTCATAAATGCTTTTCATTTATAAACGACTAGCAGCAGCCCGCGGTTTCACCCGCGCACTTTCCATTCCCGTGGGAGTACAGGGATAAATTATACCCTATGTGCTATTCTGATGTATGACCTATATTATTGTAGAGTTTCATCAAAATCCATTCAGTAGTTTTTGCGTCAAAGAGTAACAAACATCTTCACAAACTTTTGCATTTTTTCCAAAACTAACATTAAGACACCGACTATTTTGATATTTATAACAATAGTTCTTATAATTTATTATGTTATAGACGGCCAAGGGAATCGAGCGTAAGTGTTAAATCCGCTTCTCCTCTCGGGAGTCATGTTTCAAGGTGAGTAATATCTTCCTTACATATTTTCTCTTCTTCGGCGGTAAGCGAAAATGTAAAATTTGTCTTGGTGCTTATATCTTCTTCTGCCTAACATTTACCCCACTATATTTGGGTCGGCTACCAACCTAACTGGATGCTGATGTATTTTAAATGCAGTGACTGCCTATATGATCTTCACAACCCAGAAACTGGGTAATACGATGTGGTAAGGCTGTAAAATCTGACTCCCGGGCTTCTGACGACCCGCAAAGACTGTAAAACATCTTAGAGGGACAGCCGGGAACAGTGGTACGGTAACAGAGAACTCTCAAAGTCCAAATGGTCCATGAACTAACCTGTCGTCCGTCGAGTTGAACTATTTATAATAAGACTATGAGTATTCCTCATTCGCATACAGAAGACTGCTAACATAGAAGATTAAGCCATTAGCATTTCACAGTAAAGACAGATAGAGCATGCCCAACACCCGAGTGACGCTTCAAAGCGAATACAAAAAAGCGCTCTCAAGTGCTTGACATAGCGTCGTACTCTAAACGTCTATTAGATTGTGTTCGCTTTTGAATTTGTATTTGCTTTGGTGGCGTCACTCGCGTGTTCGGCATGCTCTATCTGTCTTTATTTATAAATCTGTGTAGCATTATAGTATATTATTTTAAGACAATGGCAACCTGTTCTGAAGTTCGATTCTCCCATCGTCCTAACGGCGACGTTACCCGGACCTCTATATTTCATGACATTGCGGAAGCCAGGGATAGATGTGCCCAAGGCAGTGCAACTGCTTCTACCGGAGCAGGTACCGCATCCAAATTGGTTCAATCGTTTTTAAAATCTTGTGATCAAACTTAAAACAGGCTTTTAGCATCAAGTGTTAAATTAAGTAACTCGCTTTCGTAGAATCCAGAATTTGTAAAAAATGTCTTGTGTTGCTATATATACCAAAATACCTATACCTATGTATGTACTCATTATGTTTTTATGAAATAAATGATTTTTTGATAAAAAGTAATCTCTTTCGTTTTACAGCACTCAACAGTCTTTTTTTCTGATGTCGCAGTGGAAATGCTTTCGCACCATATCGGGGCCTCGGGTAGGCACACTGATGTGTGGACTCGCATAGGGTGCACTATCCTATTAAACCTTCACCCGCTTTGTGAGCCCAACAGTCATCTTAGTCTTAGTCAATATTTTAGTAACTCATACAAACTTCTTTCTTTCAGGGTCACTCGTTGATAACAGACAAGGACGGGAACTACTTCCATCTCCAGCTGAATGCCCTTCACCGGGTGGAGTCCCTGTGCTGTCTATCAAATAAGCCGTTTCCCTACGAGGCCTTCGTTCAGCTGTATCGTCAATACGACGCCAGCTTGAACAATATTTTGTACCGGTTCCATGTAAGACGTCCACGGTGATTTTTTAGACGTGTGCTTAAAACGGTAAACTGCTTTGTGATTGCCTTCTAATGGTGTCAAAAGACTGATTAAAAGAAAACAACGCGCTAGGCTGAACACCCGACTGCACACGTCATAAAACTTATTTCTTTGGAAATAGCTTGGTAGTACTTCGGAAGAAATGGCATCGTAATTACTTGGCATTTTAAGTATCAAAAGAGGAAATACATAAATCGTTTGCTTACGCTTCCCATTCCCTTGAAAGTATAGGTTTTTTTTAAAAGGGTCTAGACTTTTAGGCCTGATTGCCTTTAAGCTCAATCGGTAGGTAAAAGTATAGGTATGTATTATAGCCTATATGTTATTCTGATGTGTAAGCTATATTATTGTAAAGTTTCATTTAATTCCATTCAGTAGCTTTTGCTGAAAAGAGACCTTATCCATACTAACTTTCTCGTTTATAATGTAAGTAGGATTGTTAAATGAGAATATTTGTTTCAGACGAATCTAATAGAAGATTTGTATGAGTATTTTACACAACCGTGGATTACCGGCTTGTACCAAGAACAAATTAATAAGCTGTTTGACGATATCGACGAGCACGGAGGACAGAAGGTAAGCCATCACAGCCAATACTTCCCTCAACTAGCGTAAGGGACACTTACATGTTCCACTAGACAGCCATGAATTGAACTAAAATCTTAGTTTTAACGCTGGTAAACCTCGGTTAATTTTTTAGCATTTCCTGATTTTTTATTTATTTTTATTATTCATACAATAATGTGTTTCTATATGCTACAGAGGGCGTTCTTTGGAATGTCATTATAAAATAAACAGATGGCGTTTATTTACTATTGACTGTTGGACATTGTTTAAGGTATACGACTTTGTGAAGTCGAAGTACGCAGAACTGTACAGAGATGGCGCAACAGGCGATGGAAAGTTGTATCTCGACTCCGGCAAGGTATTGTTGTGTGTTTTTAATACAAATATGTATTTATGAATATTTTTTTTAGTCTTTTACGAGCACTATCATCACATTCGTCTTTGTATACATCTTTATTTCGCGGAGCGCGATATTCCGACATTATCTACGAATATCTTGCGATATTGTTTTTATACCGTTTTAAATAATATTAGAAATTAAATTAGCTATGTTAATTAAAAACCTTATAGTCTAATATCAGATGTGTATGAACGCCGGTTGTAAACGCGAAAAAGCATAATTCATGCTCACGTTCCGGCTGAGTTGAGCGTGTAAGCAAGGCGTGGAACAAGCGATAGAGAGGCACAATCGGCCTAAGTGTTCGGCTTGTGACGCATTATGACGATGTCACGTCAAGTTGTAACTCTACTTTGCAGACAATAGTTTTCTTTCCACATTTATGTCAAAAGTTTTTTGTTAGTTGCTACTGGAGAAATTTATTAATTTCATTAAAACGCAAAGGCTTGATTGTATTCGCCGTCTTGTCGGCTACCGAATAAAGCTCTTAGCTGTAAATCTTAGCGTTAATAAACTCTGATTCTTCAGTTCTAATTTCCTTATAAGTACAGAATGAGACTAAGATGTTTATTAATTATTACATGCTATAGGTTTACCCGAAGAATTAGTTTATAGTCTATTAGATGCTGGATTAACTAGTAAACTGCATAATATATTTAGGGTTTCTTAGGATTAGAACATATTATAGGTAAGCTGTGATTAATATTTTCTTTTTCATAGTTTAAAAAGTAACATACGACTTTATTCTAGCAATGTGGACAAAACAAAAGCTTGTGTTGTGAAGCTGCGGAGTTTTGGAAGACGATAGACGGGAACGGCATAGTCAAAAGGAGTTTGACAAAATATCTCCTCAACAATGGCATATGTAATCCTCAGTATGCGATTCCAGATTTTAAATAAAGGCTTATTTAAAATTGACGGTTTTATTATGTATCATGTGGATAATAATGTTAAAATGTTTATTAAATGCCTTATTAATTATTTATTTATGATTTTTATTTTGCACTTATTTACATATCGTCGTGGTATTAATTTTCTAAATGAGCAAGTTAATGTTAGAATTATTTATGTATAAATTAAATGAGTTATAAAAAAAAAAAAAATTATGACTGATCAAATTTGTAATGCTTTGTGAGAATTGAGCACCAGATGTACTATATTAATATTTAAATTATAATAAAAAGTAATGTCTCAACCTATATGTGCCTCAAACCACTGGGCAGTGGGCACCTCCTCCTCGAAATTAGGTGAGAAAGCAATTAAACTATAGTTCACTGGCTCAATGCGGGTGGGTGAATTTCACACATCTTTAAAGATTTATTTCATCAGGCATGCAAGTTTCCTCACAGTTACGACGTTTTTCCTTCAACGAATTATTTTATTGCTATAAGAAAAATAAAAAGGAGTAAGGGTGAAAACTAAATAAACACTACAAAAAATACAAGCACACATTTTAGACAATTTATTAATTTTACACATGTTTATTAGACAAGTTCACTTATATTATATTTACATAGAATGCACAATGGCCGCCGACTGTAACATAACAATCTCAGCTTCTGAATATTCTATTTTAAATCTGTACAAAAGTCAAACAATATACCCGTGCATAGTGCACTATATTTATATAAATCTACAATATAAAAATCCAAATATGACTAGTATGGATATTTTGGCAAGGATGAATAAAAAGTGGTAACGAAGTGAAAAAAACCTTGCGTGCCTATATTTGAGCGTTATTATTGCTTGTAGAGGATTTAGGCTTTAGGACTTGGACTTGGACTAGACCAAATGCAAGAATGAATGGTATGCAAAATTACCTGAAAGTATGTATGTCAGGTCTCAGTTTTTGTAGTTGTACATAGTTTACGTTTTAGTACTCTTGTATTCAATATCGCTTGTATAATTTTTTGTCTATCTACGTTTAGATTTTTGGAGGGGTTTTAATGGCTATATCTCTAAATCGAAAGTAGTAGGTAAGTACATAATAATATGTCGCCTGTGCCAACAATAACGCGTCCGTTGTAGACCTGATATTTTCTTTTGATACATATAGATATTACAAAGAGAGACAAACGTCTTCTCAATCTTAGATATAAGAGTTTTTTGTACACGCAAGGTCTTTTTATACCGTCTCTAAAGTAACCAATTTGCAAAACTCTAAGCGGTTAAGCGTGTTCTAATGAAGCCTTTGTTAGCAGTTATTTTATAGTATTTTTTTTGTACAGCATTATAATGGTAGCTTATTTAGAGTTTTGGAAACTAGATACCAAAGAGGTGTCCATTGTAATATTTTAATTGTAAGGCTTTATCTATAATAGGGGCTAAACGTAACATTTTATTTAGACTTTTGCAAAACCTAAAGTTGTAATATTTTCAAATGGCCTCTTAATATTAAAATTTGTTCTAAATGTTAATGGTACATTATCGTTGAGCTGTAACACCTTAATAACTATCATGCAAACTGTTTATATGTACACTGTATAGCAAATACATAAGTTTATATCTCCGACAGTTATAAAATAAATAAAACCAACTATAACTCTATGTATAATAATATTAATAATATTTTTTTCAAAATTGATAAATAAACATCCCTACTTTATAAAGTTACAAAATATGTATTTATAAACATTTTAAAAATGAGAGTATCCTCTCATTTCCATCGCTATCCGACTCGAAGGACCAAGATAAATTAATAATAAATCCTTTTTTAATTAATACTGGACTGTAAAAGATATAAACTTAAGCATTCACATATTACAACAATAAAATAAAATACATTAAATACTTATAATTCTAGGGACTCAAAATAGCTGTACAAATATTATGACTAGCGTACACATAATACGAATATTTAAAAACGTACGTTTCATTTTTAAATTATAACCCTATTTTGTACCTATACAACAAACAAATGCGGTTGGCGCGTTTTATCCATTTTTTTTTATAATAAATATGATACTTGGTTGAAAAAAAGGGTTATACTTCATTACCTAGACGACCAAACATTTTTTTGGTCAAGTCATTTATTATAAATTAAATTTCTTATTTTCAACATGTAAAATTAGCATTTGGGTTCGATTACTCGTGTATTATTCTAAAATATACAATCATATTTCCAATTATAATTTAAGACTTGTATATTATGTAATATGTAACTTAGTTATTTTCATGCTAACAATAACATATTGTATTGAATGTTTGTCATAATAATGATATGTCAGAAAATTATTTGTAACGTTGCATACAACAGAGCATAGATAATAATCTGTACACAGATATTAATGGCGGCTTGTGACGTAACAGGAGCCTAAAACATACCTATTATTTTTGATCGGAAGCTAAAATGTATTTTCGGTGAACATAGTGTAAGAACTATCGATAATTTGACTATCGATAGTAATTATTCTATCGATATTTACCTCGCAAGCTACGGGATCGTAATGGAGTTTATGGTTTACGGAGGCGCATAGTCGTGCGCGGGCGCCGGGGAGTATTCGGCGCCGGTGAGCAGCGATTAGGTCTGGTACTGCAGCATCGGAGCCGCGGCGAGGTTCGCATGGTGTCCGCTGTTCATCCTCAGGGCTGACAGCGACTTGTTGTACCACTCGTCTTCAGCGCTCATGCCTGTACAAAAAGTTTCAATATGTATTTTTTATAGCATAGGAGGGCAAACAAACAGTCGAAGCCATCAGCTATCAACGCCTATTAACCAGAGGTACCACCATTTAACGAGAGGTACCACCCCGGTCCTGCCGGCCCAATTTGATTGCAAAGCAGCATGGCACTACCTCTTACAAAAATGGCAATAGTAAAAGAAGCTTCAAGTCTCCTCTAAAAGTTTATTTGATCGGACTTGAATACAATTGAATAATTTACATATATGTTATAAATGTATGTACGCACATAATTTAATAACCACAACACCAAATTAGATAATTCCTTTTTTGTTGTATTGAGTATCGTCAGGATAAGGTTTGTCAATAAAAATGATGATGACGGGATACTTTTATAGGGAGGACAACATTTGCTGGGGTCTGATTGTAAATAATAATAATTATGAATGCTTTAATATGCTTGGGATAATTCAAATCACGCATTACGTATACCACAGGCCACAGGAACGCTACAATATCTTGTTTGATTATAATTATTTAAACACGAAATATGTATAAGTCTTCTGTCACGTCTTCTTTCTGTAAGGTTACGTTACTAATAACGTTACAGATTTAAACTATAAAACCATAGAGGTTGAGTTCTCAACCATTCGTAAAGGTCACAAAAGATGATAATAAATTATTAATTACCAATTAGTAAACAAAGGTTTCCTCGTTATAGAATTAGTAGGGCTCACAAAACTAAAATAAAGTAATATAATTTATTTAATAAAAAGCAATGTTAAGCGAGTTCGTACTCTTATATAAGGAGGTTCGGTTATCACATAACGGTGTATATTAAAGCACTCCGAAGGAGGGGCGAATAGTGGGACGAGAATCGACCCTCGCGTTTTCTCAAGATGCAATCTCGCCGCAGGAAATAAGATATTTGCGAAGACGCCGCGACGTTGCCCGCCAAAGTAAATGTAGTGGAAATTTTCTTATTAGAATATCCACGGTACGATGCCTTCGCCTCGATTACTTGATGTTTTTCCTACGCAGGAATCCCGCCCCTTATATACAGTTACACGTTTTGACGCTTTTGGACATTTCGATATGAAATTATGACGTTTGTAGGAAACAAATTTACGGATTTTATCGCGGTTTATTAAGTTTTTTACAAGCCGGACGTTTTTCTACAGTCCTCCCGTGACCATGGTTGCTGTAAAGTATCCGAAACGTCGGGCTTGTAAAAAACTTATAAAACGCGATAAAATCCGTAAATTTGTTTCATTATAATGAGTGAAATTCGCGTAAACAAACGTTTTCTTAAAACAAGACGTCTGTAGGGTTGTGATGAATGATTATATTAATTTTTAAACATTATTAGGTCTGTATGAATTGAAAAAAAATCATACAGGTATCAGTTAATTGAGAAATTAAGTAGGAAGAATATATTATCTTGAATGGTAAATGTATATACTTTAATTTTAATCTGAAATAATATTTATAGTATTGATAAGTGAAATTTATGGATTTAGTATAAAGTTATATTATATGTGTTTGTGTACATATCATTTGTAAGTACGCGCGTGTATGAATTATTTTATTAAAAAAAAAAAAAAAAAACACCGCCATTTGAAACAGTTTTAAAAATCTCGTATCATATTCGAATGCATTGTTAATAGGTTCAAAGCGAACGAAGCGATGGACAACCTAGCATACAGAATATATTGAAAAGTATAAGCCTAAAAGCTTTGAATAATTAAATGACTAATGTCTTAGTAGGTACGCAGTTATGTACGGACGTCTTCGGCACAAATTCATAATCTCCGGCCGCAAACTCACTTCTAATAGGATTAGTGAAAGGAATCTGTCTGATACTAATATTATATGTGCCCTAGGCTTTTTATCTTCGACCTACTTAAGAATAATAAATATTAAATTGATTTAAAATCACACCTATTCTTATTATTATTATTTATTATTTTTTTAATTAATAACATTTATATATTCGATAAAATATGTGTTAGTGGCAACTGGCAGCGATTCCCGGTTTTACCCACATGCTTCCCATTCTTCTGGGAGTATTGGTACAAAATATAGCCTACTTGTTATTCTAATGTATAAGCTATATAATTATTGTAAGGTTTTATTCAAATCCATTCTGTAGTTTTTGTGTCAGAGAATAATAAACATACATAAAGTTTCAAAGCATAAATACACAATAAAGTCAAGGAATAATAACCAAAGAAAAAAATGGAGACTTTGGAATGAAAATCTATCGGTTAAATTTCTACCTATATTAATTTAGTTTAACATAATGATAACATATGAAAATTTCCTCAGTCCTCCCAGCCTGGCGTAACTTCAAGGCAATAAAACGATTCTATGAAACGGGAGCGAATGTATAACCCGTCAAATTTGAAAAAATATTGACATCTACAAAGCAGTATACAATTGATGGTATTCGAATTTAGGCGGATTGTACTTCGCCTTCATATTGGCAAGATTGTTTTCGCTCTACTGCTTACGCTATTTGTATGGCACTCCCGTCTCCTATAACGTATATAGTGTTTATATACTCTTTGAGTCCTCCCGTGATCATAGTTCCTGTAAAGTATCAGAAACGTCGAGCATATAAAAAACTCATTAAACAGCGATTAAATCCGTAAAAGTTGTTTTATTATAATGAGTGAAATTCGCGTAAACATAAGAAAACAATATATGAAATTTTTATTCACGTATTTATATTGCTTGTAATATCGAAAGGTAAACTGTCAAAAATCCTAATGCCTCATCTTAAATGACAAGTAATTGCCAGCGAGGGAAGGTTGACGTCCCGCGGCAAACAAATTCCAATTAAGTCTTTTTCTTTTCAAGATCATCTTGTGAAACTTAGTCGCGGCTAGCAAAGAGCAAGTTTTCTCATTATTATAAAGGATATTTGTATAAAAACGAGGCTACGATCATCCTTCGCTCAACTTTATAATTGCCTTGACGCCTCTAATAGAAAGTTGATGAAAGCTGCCGCCCGTCTACCGCTCCTTGTTTTATTTTAAGCTTACATCTTAGTCGGCCATTTTAGGTTGTAAATATCATTCTAATATGTTCTAGAATGTACTTGTAGCAGATTTCAGATCATACATTATTTTAGAACATATTATGGAGTAAGATAGATCTTGAATTTTAAAACAAATAAATCAACAAGACAACAAATTAAAAAATTATAGATTTGTAAAAATCTTGTCTTACTATTGTTTCATTTTCGTTCTGTATACGAAAATTATAGTGAAATACGTAAAAGTGATCGATCCGACGCGACGGCGCGGCCGTCCGACGGCTTTCAAACCTCCGCGTACCCTGACCTGATTTGGAATTATCATTAGGTACTTTCATACATACACATAAATATTTGTGTGTGTATGTGTATGTATGATAATGGTTAGAAGTATTTCAAAGTATGTGTAATTCACGAACACCCTCCTCGTCTGATTTCGAGAAGGATATACCATACCATACCATGGGACTACAGGGTTGATATTATTATGATAATGGTAACATCTTATCAGTTACCTGATCTCAGCTGGAGGCACTCTCGATGAACGTAAAGACTGACGATTCCTTATCACCGCTTGTGATTTTTTCGGAGCTAGTTATACCATTCAATTGAAATGAAGATCACTCATTTGTTAGCTGTTGCCAGTTATTTTTATGATTGATTGTTTTTGCTTGCTTGCTCATAGACCATTTAGTATATTTTACCGTTAAAATAGGAAATATCTAAAATTATATATCTATTTTATGATAGGGAAATGAAACATAGGAACTTACCCATAGCATCCTGGCGCATGCCGACGGCACTCATATTTGCACTGTGTCCCATGGAGAAACTCTGGGGCATCGGGTACGACCCGCCGCCCATCTGGGATAGAGAGAATATATCCTTCTGGAGCTCTTCGTAGCTGCCGTGGTGCTGTAAAGGAATTGCTCAGGTTAATTGGGGATCATGACTATAGTATCAGTTATTATAGTATAGTTTTACTGCTGGGATATTTGCATGTCAGGTACGTCTGCCAGTTTACCTATCTAACTAGCATTAAGAAATAGGCAGTGACACTATAATATAGACTATACACGTGCGTTAACTAAAATGTATAACGGCATCTTAGCGGGATGATATATTATGACCTTATAGCCTTCCTTGATGAATGGGCTATCTAAAGCTGAAATAATCTTTTAAATCCGACCAATAGTTACTAAGATTGACGCCTTTAAACAAACAAACTCACCAGATTTATGGTATTAGTATAAGATAATGAATTGAATATGGTTATTAGAAGATATTTTTTCTAATGATTGGCACCAACACATCGTCTCACGTCTCGAAACGAAACGAAATAATATTGACGTTTAATTTTTTATAAATGACTAGCTCTTGCCCTCGGCTCCGGCTGCGTTAGTAACATAAATAAACCTTTTTTTTAATTTGTCCTATGTTACTAGTAGTACCTCCGAGAATATTCTGTACAAAGTTTCATGTTGAGAAGTTTTCGCATGAAAGCGTAACAAACATCCCTACTTTCATATTTATGATCAGTTTAAGATTAAGTATTAAGGATTAAGAATGTGACTCTTTTCATATGCTATTTTATTTAGGACAACTCAAATGAACACAAAACACTGAAAATCAGCGTTGTTGTAATGGTCTTTAATCGTTTGTTATCACAGTTTCTTAGAATATATTATTATGATGAAAAAAACCAGACTAAAATTTCATTCACGAGTTTACTATAATATGCTGATTGATGAATTAGAAAATTCGAATGGCTTCTGTTCTTGCAATTTAAATACTGTAAAAAATAATACTGTAAACCGAAGCGAACCGAAGCCTCCAAATAAACGTAAGTAATATATTATAACTTTACTGACTCATGCTGAAATAAGTTTCGAAATCTCTCATTCCCATGATCCGATCGAACCTCGATTATTAAAAACGTTATCTTTCAAGCCAATTACTGTTTAATGAAACACGTTAGAAAAATAATGATATTAAATCCAGCCGTGTAATTTGTATCGGGGTAATTTCACTATCATTACGGGGCGGTTGTGTATTTTATTATGATCAACACCTCGCAACGGGTAATGGAGTGTGCGGTTAATTTTATGGCAACACTACGAACGCGTGTGCGTACATTTTGATGAAGCTATTTAATTCTTTGCAAAAATACGTTTCCTGTATTTTTTAAATTTTTCTGTTTATGGCAAAAATGCCTTGCTAAATATTAATTATTTATAAGCTTTTTGGTTTTTTATACTAAAATACAAGTAGTATGATTATCTACGTATGTTTTTTTAATTATGGCAATACCGATAAAATTTGAGCAAACACAGTTTATAGTTTAGAACAAAACGAACATTTTCTTGCGTTAATCATAGGTTTTTTTATATTAGTGGATTCCTAATCTGGCGGAGAGGAAACCTGATGCCACTTGACCTAGGTACCCTACCTACTTACCTCACAGTACCGGTGTACCAGTGTTGCCTATTCTGAGATAATAATATGTCCCAGTGCCAGTAATTCATACCGCCTGTCTTGTCCTTCTCTCCGAAACACAGTAAAGCTGTTTCATGGAGAAACAAGCAAGAAGCAACCCATGCAATGCAGCAGAGGGATGTGGCACAGCACATCCCTCCCACCGGTTGGAATAAAATCGATTTGAAATAAGAATTATTTATAAAAAATAGAAGAGGTTAAATTATGACCGAAACAAATTATTTTGTCTATCTCAATATGTATGTTTTATATGAAATAATCGTATAAATAATTTAAGTTTAATGAATTCGGCAATCCCAGAAGTATGCTCATCAAAATATATTGTTTGGGCTGGCCACACATCACAAGTGGGTTGATAGGGAATTATAACGACATTGTATTCGGGTGTTGCCATTTGCATTATTTTCAGTGGCCGGCCGCAACCTCGTTACGGAATACGGTGCAATCAGAGTGATTAGCACCGCCGCGCCGTGGACGAAGATTGTGACATACATTTGGACGTATTATAGGGAAATGAGGATTTACATTTGCGAATAGTACAGTATGTATATTGTTAACAGTATAACGAAGCCGATTGAGTTGATATATAATATGCTAGCTGTTGCCCGCAGCTTCGCCCGCGTTAACTAAGATTTACAACGGCATCTTAGCGGGATGATATATCTTTATCGATATGGGCTATCTAACACTGAAATGTTTCATTCAAATCCGACCGATAGTTCCTAAGCGCGAAAGATTAGCGCGTTAAAATAAACAAACTCTTTAGCTTTATGTCTTAAGGAATAAGGATTAAAAGCATAAGTAAAATAAACGCGTTTAAATGTAATATAGGGTGTCGCGGACTTTTTTGTAGATATAAGATCTTTTACACCTTGATTTTTTCTTGTGTCTGAAAAACCCAAGTATCTTACGGAACCCTATTTTTTTCCAGAATAAAATTTAGCCTATGTTACTCGTGGATAATGTAGCTTTCGAATGGTGAAAGAATTTTTGAAATCGGTCCAGTACTTTTTGAGTTTGTTTGGTTAGGTTAGCTAGGATAAATTTTTAGAAAACTTTTTTTTATCCGTGTTTTGAGGCATCGAAAAAATATGATTAGAATACGAACGTAAATTTCGCTGTCAAATAATATGTCATGGTAGCTTAGTGGTGAAATTAGGCAGTTAAATCCGAACGAGCGTGGTTCGAATCTCCAGTCTGAATTTTTTTTTCCTGTTTTAAAGATAATTTTTTTTTTTTAAAATTTCATCGTATTTTATCACTAAGGGTACCGAGCAAATGCTTGGTCAACCAGGTACTTTTTTTTTAATTATCAAAATGTTGTGTTTTAATTTTTTTATGATACATCATACAAAAATACACACAACCTTAAATTTTCACCCCTCTACGATCAACCCGTATTTTTAATTGCAATTTCAATTTTGGCAGAACTAAGTTTATCGAGGCAGCTAGTAATTACCTAAAAAGATAATCATTTATTTATCTCTAAGACTAAGTGTTGGTTGGTAATTAACCAGGTAGGAAGATTATCTCCGTTTAGTAGCCGGTCCGCGTTGGTTGCGAGTAATAAAGAATCGGTCGTCGTGGCGTTCATTGATGGATGTTAGCAGTAGATGGATAAAGGCTGATGGTGATGATGATGAATAATAACAAGCCTCGAAACTTGGCCTCGCAAAATAATTCGACAATTACCATTGCATTTCTTGATAGATATTTCTACATGAACACAAATTACTGAGAAGTTTATGTGAAACATTTTTGTATTCATGAAGTTAAGATAACACGACGGTACTGTAAACATATTATAAAAGTTATTACCTGAGGATATCTGTTGATAGTGTTAGGATGGGGGTACGGCTGGTACCCCCGATATCCCTGGATGTTCCTCATCATGCCGTTACACCCTGGCAGGACAGCCGGTGCCAGAGCCTTCTGTAACTGCTTCTCCTGTTTCCTGTATTTCGCGCGTCGATTTTGAAACCAGACCTGCAATTGTAAATGTGTTAGAATTTGGATATTTTGCCGATGGCAGACATGCGCTCGTGTAGTGCGTCTGTCTGGGTAACACTATTCTTCCATGAAACCGCTTGGCTGTGGGGTAAAAAAGTAGGTGCCATCCTTATTACAGGATTTCGAATAACCATCTTACGTATTTATTAGGATTATATATGATGCATGGATAACTTGTCTGGACAAGTAAAGTATCAACCCATACATGTCCCACTGCTGTGCATGGGTCTCCTCTTCGAAATCAGGCGAGGCGAAATACCCCTCGTATTTGGCCATAGTTCACCTATGCGCTGTCCCAATGCGGGTTGGTAAACTTTACACACCTTCAAAGACTTTCAATCTCATCCGGCATGCAGGTTTCCTCACCATGTTTTCCTGGGCTGGTAAAACTGGTATATTTAGCGTTTTTGACACATAGTTACTATTTTTTTTTTGCGGTAAAACGTACACGACATTTACTCAAGGCTAACACTCGTAAACCCCTAACAAATTCGTAACATTCTTTAAGATGTATATATCATCATCGTCATCATCATCATCAGCCTTTAATCATCCACTTCTGAACATAGGCCTTCCTCAAAGAACGCCAAGAAGATGTATATAATATATAAGTATATAACACAACATAAATTTACACTAGAAAATCGCACGCCGATAAATAAAACATTGTGCAAAACAAAGAGTAAAAGTACCCTACCTAAAATGTTTAATGACTAAGTACAAAACAGGACATAATCCGTGTTGTCATCGGGAATGAGGCGTGCGTTTGATATGGTGATTACAGCTGATTAGAGGGAGGGAGGGAGTCGCCCTCCACGCACCCCCATAAATAACCCGATACATACAGACCCACCCTCTTCAACTATCCCCGAAAATTTCAACCATAAACCGATAGACGTATGGATTAAAATTGTATATGATAACTATGTAAGGGTGAAGAAACATAAATGGGATATTAGTTTTTTCGCAGAGCAATTGAACATCCGGCCCTCACCGAGCGCGTTGTGATGAAAAACGAACCAATTTCCTGTCAACGTTTTAAATGTATCTCACATAATGTTTATTTATTTTAGTATTGTCATAATATTGTCTTCTTCTTCTTTAATTTTTGGCAAACGATGCCCTTTAGCGTCTGCCAGGGTCAAATATTTTTTTCAGAGAATATTTAGATGTATGAACAGTTTTATTTGACTGTCTTTTGTCTTACTGCAGAGACTTTACTGTGAAAATGAAAATATTATTTATCACATACTTATATTTAAATATTATATACTTATTATGTGTGAGATACATTACGTAACTAGTAATATTGTAATTTACATAATATTATGAGTAGGTAAAGTTTTTTCTTACAGGTCTGGCAACTGGGTATTTGGCGGTAAAAGTTTCCCTATAAAGAATATTTAAAAAAAATATCATTTAAATATAATTTAATTATAATATTGTTTTTGTATATAATATAAATTAATTGTGTCATGTTTATGATTGCTTTATCATTTTTTGGAACGAAGTTCCTTACGGCAGGCTTGGAGGGGATAGGGATTTTGCTGCGCGACCGAACTGAAAAAAATGTGATAGTAGAACTGTAAGAAAAAATGCGTGGAATATAAAACCGTTAAATGAGACGTGCGCAGGCGCGACAGTCACATACACAAGCGAGTAGTGTATAATACCCTTCTATTTTTCCCTCTTTCTTTTCGTTCTCTCATCTCTTCTCTTTCTTAACTTCGTTCCTACCTGGTGTCCCACGACACCACATCATTTTTACTTTTTTTATATTCCTTTACACATAATGTATTTTTTTATTTTTTTTATAACTATATACCTTTTAAGCCTGCATTAAAAATATGTATTTTGAATCTATTGTATTTTTATTTTTCAAATTCTACTTTTTTAGCAACTTTCAACAACAAACATGTAAGAAACTTATTTAACTACAACACAACCAACAGCACACCTATTTAATATGAAACCAAATTTCCGAGGTTCAAAGAACGCTGAAAACCTTTCCGACGGAAACGTTAGGATGGGAACGATATGCGAGTATCCCTCAATATAGCGCCAATCTCTTGTTACATTCAAAATATAAATATAGAGTAATAATATAGAGTACTAAAAGATTCTAAAATTAAAATAGCATTATTTACAAGTCTTTATGTATGAATAAGAAAAAAACATTATTTTACTAGGTAGATTTCTACAAAATCTTGCAATAAGCTAACTCATCAGAATAACACATAGGCTGTAAGTATTCGCATGCTCCAATGGAATTGGGAAATGCCCGGGTAAAACCGCGGGAAACCTGCTAGTAAATATTTCTATAATTCAGCGTTCTTAAATGAGTTTTTGTTTAAGATTACTTTTATGATTTAATTAAAAAGCCTTTCTATCTTCATTAACGATTTATTAATATTGACTTTTGCGCCATCATTAACAGGCTTAATACGTCTAGATTCTAAAACATTGCGCAGTCCTTTAATTCTAAGACAAACTATGCAGCAACCAGATCACTTCATTCCAGAATCTTATTTATTAACACTATACATACCTACAAATATACACATTAATTGTTATTCGCATTTGTAGTGAAATTTTGGAGAATTTTAATTTAAAAAACAAACATTAACGATGTTTAAATAAAAGTTAAGTTAAAGTGTTAAGATAAAGGTTAAAATAGATAGTTAATTAATAAAGATACAACGATAGTTAAATTCGGGCGATCGAAAAATACGTTTTTAAAAAACAATTTATTAATTATTACAATATAAAAATAGGTGTTATCTGTTTTACGACTGTTACAAGACTCATATTAAAATTAAAATAAAATCTATTGTTCGACGCCGTGGAATGCCAGGTCAGCGCGTTGTACGTAGCGTGGTCGTCATATTCCACCGGTTATGCCGTGGTAACTCCTCCCTCCTTAAGATGGAAGCGCACCTTGCAGCTTCCAGTAGCGTCCTCGCTACTTATTTTGTTTTCTTTATCTTCCTTGCTATTTAGTGTCTTCTTAAATTTTCTGTTCGAATTCCACTTATATATTCTCAATATCACTAGTATTATTATGATTGCATAAAAGATTAGGGATGTCCAACTTGGAGTAGCCATTATTGTGGACCAGTTAATGTTGTCTATGTTTCCCAAACTTCTTGTTTCAGTGATGATTTGATGTAGATTGTCCAAAGATGAAAATTCCAGATTCACTTCATATTTAATACTTTTTTGTGTTACTTCTTGTTCTTTTGGTATGGGTATAACTTCTTGTATGTATACTGTATTGACATGAGTTTTGAGAGTTATGTTCTTGAGATGAACTTGGCATTCTTTTGTCATTTTCAATATATTGACTCCTTGTATTTTCCTGTATTCTGTTCTTGGTCCACACTGGATTCTGAGAACGACTTCTTCATTGTTGATCACAATCCAACTATTTTCTCCAATCTTCTGTATTTTTGTTTTCTTCAAATTGACTTTTCCGTGAGTGCAATTAGCTTTTTTATGTTGAATGAGAGATAAGATACAATCTTCATTTGATTCCACAGACATCATGGACAGTGACTTGCAAAGGTGAGTATCTTCATTAATGAGACGACAGTCTTCTTGCAGGTAAGTGTACTCTTCGCTTCCAAGTATAAGGTATTTGTATTTAGGAATGATAACTAGGTTGTTTTTATTCGGGATGGAGAATAGGTGAATAAAATCATACACATTATTATCAATAGAGGGGATTTCCAGTATAAAGGTAAGAGAATATTGTGTACTATATACTTTTACATCAATTGACCTTTCTATTACATGAATATTACTAATGCTTATTTCTGTTACAGGTCTGAAGGACAACAGCTTCTGCATCTTTATAATCTCTTGGACTAAATTATGTGGACTTATTATGCTAGGATGAACTACACCTAATTGCGAAAACGATATAGCGTCTTCTAATACCATCAGTTTATCTAATATTAATTGCAAACTAAAGTCAATCTGAACGTACATATCTAAGAAATTAACAAGATTTAAGAGTGTATTTGTAATACTAGTTGAATTTTTAAGAATTTTAAGTAAATTGCTCTGATTATCATTAATTCTCTTAATTTTATTATTAAATTCAATAAATGTTCTTTCCGCTAATAACAATGATTTTCTTTTTAAATTATAGGTCTTGTACACTTGATTTTTCAAATTACTGATTTAATTTCATAACTAACAGGATCATCATCTAATTTTCCTGTTATATTATGCTGCGCTTAGCTCTCACGTGAAGCGTGATAAAAGCTATCTTTTTATCTATACAGCTTAAAGTTTAATACATTATGTATTTGATTGTGATAATTTTTAAAACTTTTCCCTCTCTAAAAATTAACAAGAGGACACCGTTAGTATTCGGAACGATGTGAACAGGATATGACCAAGGTGACACGCTGTCTCTAATAATGCGTTGCTTTAATAATTTTTTAGATTGGTTAGCTATTTTAACTCTCTTTTGAGGTGTTTTTCTGTAATTTTTAACATAAATAGGGTTGTTGTTAGTCAGTCTTAGTTTATGTTTAACTGCATGAGTAAATGTAAGGGGGATTTTCTGTATATAAAATAGATCTTTATTTTGATAACACAACTTAGTAATTTCACGCTTTTCTTCTTCATTCATAAGTGCTGTTTTAATTTTTTCTAAATTTTTTACAAGTATTTTATCTGTATTAGGTTTAACTTTCATATTATTAAGTTTACATGTGTTAGTTTTATTATTTCTAGTATAAGGTTTACTTTCAGAATAAGACTGTAATTTTATAGGGATATTATTTTTAATTACAGCTTTTTTATCATTGTAATTAATTACTGAGGTTTTAAATAAACCATTTTTAACTGTAACCATTGCTGCTGGTGACATAAGATTATTTGACAAATTTAAATCATCGTGTGTGTATTGGCCATCACTATAATTAGTTTTAACTGTAATTATTTTACTACATCTTGGTTCGACTTCAATTATTTTTGTTGGAAAGTCAAAATGAATTGGGATATCAGCTGATGATGTGTGAAGCACTTTATTCTTAAGGTCTATATTACAAGATAACGCTTTTAGAAGATCTAAACCTATTAAACCTTTATATTTAGGATCAAATTCAAAGAGTAAAAATTTATGATGTATGTCTGAATTAAACGCTGGTGGTAGGGGTAGATAAACGACATAATCATGCTCTGTAGTAGCATGAGCTGTTTTAACTTTAAATGGTTCATACTCAATGCAATATTCGAAAATAGTTCCAAAAATAACATCTGGGGAAATCATTGACCTAGAAGCACCTGTATCAATTAAAAACTTGCCATTAAATTCCGGTAGTTCTATATAAGGTAAATGGTCTTTGTCATGATTATTAAGTTTTACTACGTGAGGTTGGTGATATACTCGTCCTGGGTAAAATTTTGGTTACATACCTCCTGTTCAATGCCAGAAGTAGAAGGCATGTCATATGGTACTTGCTCCTCGTAAGGCACGTACTCCTCGTAACTTGGCTGGTTGTATTCTTCAGCAAACTGCTCCTCGGGACTATAGAAGAGTTCTTCAGAGACAAAATTTGGTTTTGACTTACCTACTGATCTCATGGTGACATCTGAGACACTTCGCGACTGCTTGGCAGGTCTCTGGGGCATATTAGGCCTCTTATTAAAATTACCTTGTCTATTCTTCCATGGTAGAAGAGAATCGACCAACTGCTGCCGTTGTTCAGGTGACAAGTTATTTGGTTTAGGTACAAAGTTAGGAGTTATGAGACGTTGTAAAGGACTACGATTATTACTAAATGAAGGTTGGTTATTACGATCGTTAAATGACATCTGAGGGTTATTATTTAATGGAAATCTTTGCGGTGTACTATTTATCGATCTAAACATATTATTTTGATTAATAAATTGCGAGTGGTTAGGTCCCTTGAATTTTGCTTGTGACGTAAATGGTATATTATTATAATTAGAATTACTATTAAACGATAAGCGAGCCTCCTCTTGTCTAGCTGCGACTATGGCAGACTCCAACGAGTTCGGTTTTGCTATTCTAACACCTATGGAAACATTAAACTCTAATTGATTCACATATTGTTCTATAACCATATTTTCATAATAACTTTTATCTGAATGTTTTCCTATTGAATATAATATATCTAGTACTTCCCTAAGACGTTTCCCAAATGATTCTGCATCTTCCGATTTTAGGCGACGCATTCGGGTTAGCTCTTGCATGACCTGAATTTCATTTCGGGGTTCACCTAGACGTCGTACTAAGGCTACTTTAATTGCATCCCATGAGGAGAGGTTATCCTCATAAGCGATTGCGTCTATAGCACGTCCACTAAGCCTATGCTTAATTAAACACAATAATGCGGGGTGCCGCTTACTCTGTTCATCAACTAGGGCTAACAAACTGTCTACTTCGCGTAAATAGTAGTTAAGTGTTTTTGGATTACCATCATACTTAGGCATTAAATCGGATAGAATTTTAAAATCACCATCACAATCTTTAAGAGACATTTTAACGCTTTATATGTATAGGTATATGTATATATCTTTAAAATAATAAAATAGTTTTAAATTGTACGAAAATACACACAAGAATAAACTGCTAATAATATTCACATATACGAGGTCAATTGCGATTTGAGAATATAACACACGTACATATAAAATACACACAAAATATATAAAAAAAAAATACGACAGGAAATAGAGCAAGGAACTTGGAAGTTACTAAGTACTCACCAAATCTTCCACTGCATCTCCTGAAGGGATCTTGTACAGCAACGCGCCTCCCAAGGTTTCAGGATACGCGTAGTCTTCGCCCTGAGGTTCTTGATATCTTGAACCGCGATATTACGACGATTGAAACCGTCCCTTTAGGTAGAAGAGTTTGATTCTATCCCAAAGTACCGCGATCCTACCGACTGCGCCAGTTAAATTCGGGCGATCGAAAAATACGTTTTTAAAAAACAATTTATTAATTATTACAATATAAAAATAGGTGTTATCTGTTTTACGACTGTTACAAGACTCATATTAAAATTAAAATAAAATCTATTGTTCGACGCCGTGGAATGCCAGGTCAGCGCGTTGTACGTAGCGTGGTCGTCATATTCCACCGGTTATGCCGTGGTAACTCGATAGATGGCAATAATATAATGGTGATGAAGACATAAATTTTCACTACTAAAGCCGAATAATTCGGGATTTTTTGATGCTTGTCTATTTTATCTATTCTCTATCTATTTTATTTCGCGGAGCTCAATATTACAGCAACGAATGCTTTCACAAATCCTAAAAACCAACATAATTATTCAGAATGACATAAATCGCCGTCTTTAATATAAATTATCTTAAAATAATACTCAACTTTATGTATATGCAATAAATTTTAAATATTATTTTATATCAACTATTAACTGTACAAGCGAACATTATAACATAATTATAGAAGACTTTGTTGGTATTCTTATGTTAAAAGCATATACGCAGTACATGGCGCACGTGCTCCGCTATTAGCGAGTACATAAGAATGTAAACGTTAAAGACGACGCGACCGTCGCACGGCACACCCTCCTCGAGGAAATTTCGATATAAAAATACAACGGGGAGTGGCAGTGGGGTGGGGAGGCCCCTGAGGCATTGCAATCCCATCAAATGGATCCGTAACGAAGTTAGCCGCTCATCCTCCCTGCGCGCTACATTGTCTCTGCCCTCAAATGAATTCTACAATTGGAAGTAAGAAAATGTTTTGTTGTGTTGCTTTTTCAGTTTGAGACGTTTAGTTTTTTGTTTTAAACGCGAGACGGATCTTTATCGGATTAAAAACCTTTTTTTTAAAGACGTACGATTATTTTTTTTGGTTTGAGTTTTTTTTGTAACATGAGAATCGACGTTATGCGGATATAAATTTATATTAAAATAATTATAATACATTAATTAATATTTAATATGCCTAGAATTTATTCTAAGTACCTAAGGCTTGCTATTCATTAAATTAATAGATTATTGTCTCCTTTTTAAAATGGTAATTATTTGGTATATTTTTGTGTAATTTTAAATGTAATTCATAATAAAAGAAAAATATTCTGCTAACTGATAATTTGATAGAGTCAGAACGTTTGAGTTTGGTTTGTTTATGATCATCGAAATTTGATATCAAAATGAGATTTGTAAATATGATTTATTATCAAATAATAATTATTTAGACTTTTTTGTTTCCGTAAGGAAATCGTTTACCGACGGCAAAATAAATTTTATCTTTATGTATTAAACATAAATTTTACTGGCCTACTAAGTCTATGAGGTATATCCCGTATACTTGTTTTAACAGTAGGTACTTGCGGACTCGACATACGTAGTCTTTTAGATATTTCAAGCGATTATAATATAAATCAAATATGAAACAAAAGACAAACGCTTAATATGATAATTTTGCCGACTGTGGCACCATCTGCGAGATTGATTTGTAAATGTGTGAAACCCAAACGCATACAAAATAAAGTTAATTTTAAATAAAAACCCAAAACCGACTTCAAAACTATACCTTAAAATTATGTACAACTAAAAATGTTTAAATAATATTTAAATACTTCGAGGTGAAGTTAATTAACAAAAATAATTAATCAAAGAATATCATGAAACTTATATGGCTTACTTATTCTTTTTAAAATTAGTTATTTTGGGAGTCGGTGCCAGCCAAGAAGGACAGTCTAATCAAAATTCACAGCATTTGAATACATAATATTATACTCTCACATCTATTATAAACTTTGCAATTATTGATTTTGTACACCCGGTACCATACGAGTGCACCCGGTATTGAGTAGATTTATGTTAAGGTTATCTTTGCTTTGTCGCGTACGTACCTAATGCAAATTTAAGACTTATATGGTTTTCTCGTGGATACCATCATCAGAACTGGACTAGATTAAAATGGGACCACATGGGGAGCATCAGCTTTCTAATAAAAAAAGAATCATCATAATCGATTCCCCAGTCAAAAGGTAACATTTATATAAAAAAAAAAACAATGTCGAATTGATAACCTCCTCCTTTTGAAGTCGGTTAAAAATTCATTCAAATCGCTCCAGCCGTTTAGGAGGAATTCAGTGACAAACACACGTACAGCAGAATTATATAAGTATCGAAACGGTATTATCATCAAAACAATAAGATGAAACAATCCTAAATATTTTATAATTAAATTTAAACTTAAAATAAAAAAAACAATACCTTAATATTTCGTCCCGAGGAAAACAGACATACATCTTTTGTATTTATATGGTTTTATTTAAGCCAATCCGGTTTCAATTGAAATAATCGAATAAATAATAATTGAAGAGATTTTCAACTTTAACTTTTTTATATATTTTACATACATACATACATACATATATCTAATATATCCATAAGAGCGTGTCTGCGCATGTGCCTCAGCATAGACTCAGAGGCCTCCAAACGATCCAAAATAAATTCTTACGTGTGGCAACCGGTTGCCCGTGGTACGTAAGAAACATCGACCTACACCGTGACCTCAGACTAGATTCGATTAGGGGCCATTTCAAAGCGATGTCAGAACGTCACTTCGAAAAGGCACTTCTCCACCCGAACCCACTCGTCGTGAGTGCGGCAAACTACACCCCCGATAGCTTAGCACCTAATAAGTCTAGGTTACCTAAGAATGTCATAACCGATCCTGTTGATAAAATCACAGAACTGTTAAAGCGCGACGCTGAAGCGCGACGTAAGCTACAACACACACTCAGACATAACACAGCCGGTGTTAGGCACACATTCACACCGCATGGGCCCCGGGGTCGTATGCGACGTCGAACCCTACACTCCGTTGACCAGTTGATCCGGATCAACCGCGACAGCATAGGCTCAGATCAGCTACGAGTCGACACCAATATAGACCGTGTAATCACCGATAGCACTCTGCTATCGGCAGCTTGCTCGGGTCCCGCGCTTGACCCGCCTCCCCCGCTACCGGGGGAGGGGAGGGCCGGCCCTCACGATAGGTTTCTAACGTCACCCGTTCCAAACCAGTCGACCGTAGCTGACCAAGTTAGGTACAAACCCGACGCCATGAACATGGCGGGGGGCAACCCCCCAAATTTTTAACGTCATAGGATGATCCAACCGGATCACCCCATTTCCGATGACGCATAACGGTCACTAGGACCATTAGCATAGATCCAACCGAAAAAAAAAAAAAAAAAAAAAAAAAAGAGCGTGTCTTATTTTAATAGTACTAGCAGCGGCCAGCGGCGGTTTTACCCGCGTACTTCCCGTTCCCGTGGGAGTACGGGAATAAATTACTAACCATGTGTTATTCTGATGTATAAGCTATATTATTGTAAAGTTTCATTAAAATCTATTCAGTAGTTTTTACGTGAAAGAGTATCAAGAACCCGTCCACCCATACTTACACACTTTCGCGATTATAATATTAGTAGGATATTTAACTGCAGATGATGTATTTCATTCATGAGAATCATAAAAATCTTCCTTTGTAACTCTCATAGTAGAAATTTTTCGAAATAAATTAAAAATTAAAAGTATTAAAGTCCAAGTGAAGTTTCAAATATAATATCTAAGCGACAAATGACTGGGGACAAATCGATAAGCGCCCCTTGGGATTGAGCAATTTTAAAACTGAGATAAAGATCGCAAGTCGAGTAAGCATTTCGTATTCATACGGACAAGGCCGACAGATGGCGCTTAATCCAATCCGCCTCGGGCCTATCTACAAATTGTGTTATGGAAGTCGCATCCGCCGCGTCAACCGACGACGGCCCGTTAGGAACCGAGTCCGGCACGACCGAGGCCAGATCGGAAAGCACGCGGACTTCCCGCTCGTCAACTCCGTCAGAGGGGGAGATGTCGGTAGCCGGCAGCTCTTCCGAGGAGGAGACCACCAACAGCGGATTTACGGAGGTCCGCAATAAAAAGAAGAGGCGGCGCCCGGACACCGGGTCCGCGCCGTCCTCCGCGCCATCCCCCCCGCCTAAGGCTCCGAAGGTAGGGACCCCGCCCCCTCAGGGCAACAAGGTTAAAGCGGCATCATCATCATCGCCGCAGGTCACCAGGCGCGACCAAGTCGCGTCCCCCGCGCCCGGTACATCGGCGTCCACCCTAAATGAGGGCATGGACACTGAAACGCGCACGAAAGCGCCCCCCCCGATAGTCGTCCAGGACACAAAAAGCTGGACTATAGTCTCGAAGGCTATTTACGCGAAGCAGATTTTATACAAATCTGCACGTTCGTGCGCAGACGGCATAAGAGTCCAAGTGGCGGACTCTAATGACCACCGTAGGTTGACCGCTTTCTTAAGCGCCAACAAAATAGGATACCACACGTACGCGCTCGAAGATGAGCGCGTACTGCGTGTTGTCATCGGCGGTGTCCCCCGGGATATGGACCCGTCCGAAATCAAGGAGGACTTGATCCTCCAGGGATACCCTGTGGAGGAGGTACATAGGATGTACCACCCCCGCAACAAATTCAAGTACAAGATGGTACTTGTCATCCTGCCGCTAACGCCGGCGGCGAAAGCAATATTTAATGTCCGGGCCGTGTGTAACATGACCGGGCTAAAGGTAGAGTCCCCCCGTAAAAGGGGCATCATAGGGCAATGTCATCGTTGCCAATTATATGGTCATTCGGCAAGAAATTGCCAGGCGCACCCCAGGTGCGTTAAGTGTCTCGGCGACCACGGGACCCCCGACTGTCCCCGCGATAGGGCCACAGCTACGGAACCACCTAGCTGTGTCATCTGCAGAGGCCAAGGGCACCCGGCTAACTACCGCGGCTGCCCGAAAGCCCCCGCGGTGGTAAGGAAAGGGAGGAGAGCCGGGAAAAAACCTGGTCCTGCTCCCAGATCCACCACCCGACCCAGGGAGGAGAAGTTTGTCCCCGCTCCGCCCCCTAAGACGAACGCGTGGCATGACAGAGCGGCTTCCCAGCCGTCTGCACCCGCAAAACCCGCTCCGGGCCTTCCAAGCCCCCCAGCGGCAGTAAGCAGGCAGCAAGCCCCCCCTGCAAGTACGAAGGTACGAGCAGCCCCCAGCTGTCCCGCTTCCCCCACCGACGAATTCGGGATAAACCTAGCGTTTGTCTTTCAGGCTCTCTGCGATATAGATCCAGAAGAGCTAGCCGTCCTGGCCCGCAAACTACGCGTCTCCACCACCCTACAGCAGACATGCCAGGCATATAGTGAACATGCCACCCTGGTCGCCAAGATTAGGTCCCCCCCCTCTCAAAGCCCTTAAATGGCTACCACGGCTAGGACAAAACCGCGTTCTCTCCGACTAGTGTCGTTCAACGCGAACGGCATTAGCGCGAATTTAGAGGAAATTCGCATTTTCGTAAAAAAATACGATGTTGACGTCCTCCTTGTGCAGGAAACGTTTTTAAAACCGTGTAACAGCAACCCGCGTATCCCTAATTATAACATCGTTAGGAATGATAGGTTGCGATCCCGACTCGGAGGTACACTAATTTATTACAAAAGAACACTCCATTGCATCCCATTAGACACACCGCCTCTAGCTTCACTGGAGGCGTCCGTCTGCCAGGTGAGCATGACCGGCCATCAGTCGATCATCATCGCCTCGGTATATCAATCGTGCAATAAAACATTACTCTTCAGCGATCTCAAATCGCTATTAGAACTAGGCAACGCCGTCTTTATAGCCGGTGACCTAAACAGTAAAAATCAGGCATGGGGCTGCAGAGAAAACAATAAAAATGGTATAATTCTCTGCCGCGCCGTCGATGATCTAGCCTGTACAGTAGTCGCCCCAGATGAGCCAACACGCTACGACTTCGCAAACAGCGATAGGAGTAATGTGCGGCCATCCATATTAGACATATGTATAATACGCAATGTATCCCTTCTGGTGCATTCTATTCAAACAGTACACGAGCTTAACTCAGACCACAGACCAGTATTAATTCAATTAGGTAACCCCGAGAATAATACTAAAAATCTAAAGAAAAAGATCATCGACTTTAAATTATTAAACGAAAATTTAAATTCACTTCGCTCGAGTCAACTCGACAACATCCCGGACACTATAGATAGTCCCGAGGCGGCCATTGCGGCCAGTTCCGACCTTACCGACCATCTGGTAGCGACGATGGAAAAGTCATCTAGGGAGATCTCAACGTCCAGCGATGGACACTGGGAGCTCCCGGATGACATTAAAGCACTCATACGCGCCAAAAACACCGCAAGGCGCAGATACGCTCGCTACCCGGCGGACGAGTATCGTCGTGACCTCCGTAACCTCGAAAGAGACGTTAAAACACGCATCTTAGAGCACAAAGCCGAAAAGTGGGATCGCCTCCTTAGTGAAATCTCACCCTCCCATGTGGCCTACTGGCCACTCGCTCGTTCTTTTAAAAAGAAAACGGAGGCATCTATGCCGCCATTAAAAAGACCAAATCGCGCGCCTGCACTAGAGGACGCCGACAAGGCGGAACTATTAGCCGACACACTAGAGAGCCAGTGTACCCCCAACATCACTACCCCCTCACCCTCCATAGGCTCCCACGTAGAGGAGGTAATTAGGGTAGTAGAGTCGAAGACTTCTGCGCCGCCGGAGGGGGATCCTATCCCTCCGACGGATGTAGAAGAAGTCCAAGACATTATCAAACGACTTCACTCCAAGAAGGCCCCCGGGCCGGACGGGATTTCCAACAAAGTCATTAAAATACTCCCACCCGCTCTTGTTTACCTCCTGGTTAGCATTTTCAACGCCCTCCTAAAGGGCTGTAGGTTCCCAGACCAATGGAAAGAAGCTACGGTTATCGGCATACCTAAGCCCGGCAAACCGGGCACGGAACCGTCTAGCTATCGGCCCATCAGTCTACTAAGCTCGATTGGCAAAATCTACGAACGGGTTCTGCTTAAGCGGCTCAAAGCCGTTATAGGCGAAAAGAACCTGTTCATAGACGAGCAATTCGCCTTCCGCGAAAACCACTGCTGTCCAAGGCAAGTCCACCGTATGACCGAAGACATACTCAGAGGTTTCAATAAAAAGAACTCCCGCGATACGTGCGCCGTATTTTTCGATGTAGCTAAGGCCTTCGATAGGATATGGCACGAAGGCCTCGTGTACAAACTGTACAAGCTAGGAATACCAGATAGGCTAGTCATCATCATCCGCGACTATCTGTCAAACCGGTCATTTAGGTATAGGGTCGAAGGCACCCTCTCTTCCCTGAGACCTCTGAGGGCCGGAGTCCCCCAGGGCTCCGTGCTGTCCCCAACTCTATACAATCTGTACACATCAGATATCCCCAGACCTCCGGACGTCAAACTGGCTCTCTTCGCTGACGATACAGCTCTATACGTTACCCACCCTAATGCTAATAGAGCATCGCTATTTCTCCAACGTGCCGTCACCGAACTAGGCAACTGGTTCGCAAAATGGAGAATAGCTATTAACCCCGATAAAAGCGCGTCGATTCATTTCTCTCGTAAGAGAAAGACACGCTTACCTAAACGCAGACAAACATGGTTCACGATGAAACCAATCTTACTAAATAACGTCGTTATTCCCAGAGTTAGACAGGTCAAGTACCTGGGGGTCACCCTTGACAGGTCGATGTCGTTTAGACCACACATCGCCGCGATTTCTAAAAAAGCCCGTTTCGTCAGTAGTAGACTGTACTTCCTCATAAACAAAAAGAGCAAAATGCCCCTCAGGCACAAGCTCACCCTCTATAAATCATGTATCCGCCCCATCATGTCATACTCCTGTGTGGCATTCGCCCATGTGCCTCAGCATAGACTCAGAGGCCTCCAAACGATCCAAAATAAATTCTTACGTGTGGCAACCGGTTGCCCGTGGTACGTAAGGAACATCGACCTACACCGCGACCTCAGACTAGATTCGATTAGGGGCCATTTCAAAGCGATGTCAGAACGTCACTTTGAAAAGGCACTTCTCCACCCGAACCCACTCGTCGTGAGTGCGGCAAACTACACCCCCGATAGCTTAGCACCTAATAAGTCTAGGTTACCTAAGAATGTCATAACCGATCCTGTTGATAAAATCACAGAACTGTTAAAGCGCGACGCTGAAGCGCGACGTAAGCTACAACACACACTCAGACATAACACAGCCGGTGTTAGGCACACATTCACACCGCATGGGCCCCGGGGTCGTATGCGACGTCAAACCCTACACTCCGTTGACCAGTTGATCCGGATCAACCGCGACAGCATAGGCTCAGATCAGCTACGAGTCGACACCAATATAGACCGTGTAATCACCGATAGCACTCTGCTATCGGCAGCTTGCTCGGGTCCCGCGCTTGACCCGCCTCCCCCGCTACCGGGGGAGGGGAGGGCCGGCCCTCACGATAGGTTTCTAACGTCACCCGTTCCAAACCAGTCGACCGTAGCTGACCAAGTTAGGTACAAACCCGACGCCATGAACATGGCGGGGGGCAACCCCCCAAATTTTTAACGTCATAGGATGATCCAACCGGATCACCCCATTTCCGATGACGCATAACGGTCACTAGGACCATTAGCATAGATCCAACCGAAAAAAAAAAAAAAAAAAAGGAAGTCGCATCGGTGATATTTCGACTCCTTATAAGTTATAGCTTATACGTATTGTTATATGATTGAAATTCCAAAATTAATTATAGGTTTCGTTTGAGTTCTTGTATTTTGTCGCGTAAATGTTCTTGCCGATATATTGAGTACTAAGGGCGTGGTTTCACCGCGGTGCATGGGGTGCTATGCATGTTTGTCAAGTTTAGCCTTGCAAGAAAATTTTTGTGATTGCTACTACAACCCACAGTCACACAATGATTAATTGAAATTTTATTGCAATTGATATTTTAACCCGTGCAAGCCTCTGCATGCGCCGCGGTGGGTTCCCGCATTTATTGTACAAAGGTTTTTTTTTAAAAAAGCGTTTCAGCTGTGTGATTTTCTGATAGATTAAAATTAATCTATCCATTTATTTTGTACTTTGGTTACTAGTACTTACTAACAACTGTACCTATAATTCTGAGAAAGTAGAAGGTAGGTAAAATAATTTACGTAAAGCAGTAGAAAAATATTCTCTTGAATTTTCCCATAGAATCGGTTCCCATAAGTCGGACTTGATGATGAATCGTAATTAGAAAATAAATACAGTTCATAAATAAATACAGTTTTAGATAGCAATAGTCCAAAAGTAAATGGTCACATATTTATACATACACATAAATAGGAATTTAAGCCCGTAGTTCGCAGGAAAGAATTCCATACCGTATTTGCGGTTGCAATAATGCAATAAAAACAACGTTTTTATTGCATTATACTGTTTTGAATACTGTACAGCAATCATAGTCGTAGTCAGATTGAACTTTGAAGTTCTGACCTTCTAAGTATTCCCGTGATCCAAGCCTGTGTCTTTGGCCTCTATGTCTATGAGTGTTGAAAAAAACTTACATACGCTCTAGCTGAAGCCTCATTGTCTATGAGTATACTGCATTTGTAAGATGTGTATAAGCGATGGTGACACTAACCTGTATCCTCGCCTCGTTGAGTTTAGTGGTCCTGGCCAGCTCTTCCCGGCAGTAGATGTCCGGGTAGTGCGACTTGGCGAAGGCCGCTTCTAATTCAGCTAATTGTTCCTGTTTAAACAATTAAACTCTCTCGTAGTTACTTTTACACTTCTTATTGTACGAGTTTATCTTACGATGCTAAAGCGGACAAGTTTCAAGTTCCCTAACGACCATCATCATCATCATCACTATCAGTTCCTCAAGTGAATGCTAAGTCGAAGCTAGTTTAATTTACAATAACATACCTACCTAGGCGTGGTTATAGAAATAACTAGAATGATGATGATGATGAATATTTGTACAGACTATTACTGTCTCTTAGAATAGAATCTACGAGGGTAAGGTTTGCCCTTCAAATAAAATAAAAAAAATCAAATTGTCACATTGGAATGTATATTATACTAGCTGTCCCGACAGACTTCGTTCTGCTAAAATCGCTATTAAAAAATAGGGGTTGATCGTAGAGGGGTGAAAATTTAGGGTTGTATGTATTTTTGTATGTTGTATCATAAAAAAATTGAAATTAAAATTTTTGTCCAAAAATAAAAAAAAAAATTTAGGGGTGGACTACCCCTAACATTTAGGGGGATGAAAAATAGATGTTGGCCGATTCTCAGACCTACTGAATACGCATATAAAATTTCATAAAGATCGGTCAAGCCGTTTCGGAGGAGTACGGTAACTAACATTGTGACAGGGAAATTTTATATATTAGATTGCCTACAATGAAGCACAGATTTTCAAGTTTTCAAAAGACGTTTTTGAAACATATATTATGTCGAGCATAACTTCTGTTATGATTCGAGCTTCTGCTCGTCTCAATGTAATAAGAGCCGGAACGAGGATCCATCGGGTTAAGCTACGCTTTCTGGTATTGCTCCGTAGATGGTTGACCATCTTTACATATCATGACTTCTCCGTGCCACGGAATGCACGTCAAGTAAGGTGCCAGCTGTCATTCGTCGATTTTCGTTTCGGGGCAGCAAAAGCCCGAAAGTCTGACATACAGTCTTAGCACGGGGTATATTTACAGGGTTTTGTAGGTAAGATAGCTAGTCAATCAGTTTCAAAGACTGGTATTCAGCTGCATTCGGAAGACTGGAAGCCGACACTAAATATAGTAGAAAATAGGATAGTCAGAATAGATTTAATATCTCTTCTGAATAACCTAGCAAAGCCTGCATAGCTAGTGACATTAGACAAAAGAAAGATAGTGGTACATTTCTAAAATAATTATCTCACGAAACTATAAGCGTTATTTGAAGATTATCTTTTACTAATGCTAGATAATATGAATCTCAAAGAGAGTAGTGGGAGGGATGCGCTGTGCCACGTACTTTCTAGGTGAATCATAGGTGAGCCATCTGCTAACCTACCGATTGAGCTTAAAGACCATCAGACCTAAAACTAGACCTTCCGAAAAAAAATAAGAGTGATTTTATACTGCTCGTCGTTTCTGTCAGACAGCTTTGCTGTGCTTGGAAAGTAGGACATATCATTGGATCTTTATGAAATGATAACCACTTATGCGTGTTGCGTGACATACTAATGTGACATTATGACGTCATCTTGAGTTTTTTAATTTTAAAAATTTAAAGATTTTAGAATTAAAAAGTAAATCTTAGGACACCCATAGACCCTTTAACTGCGATAATTACATTTCAAAGCAACACGAAAATGAGTTGCTGGATATTCCGAGGTGAACTTGTTTAAGGTCCTAGATAAAGCTGACCACTCACTGACTCTTGCGTATGTAACAAACAAAAAAAAATATAGTAATGATTCTATGAATGTGTGTGAGACGTACCTGTGTGAAGGTCGTCCGGTGTCGTCTCCTGGCTGGCGTGGGACAGGAGGCGGTGGTGGGCGTGTGCCCCGCGTGCTGGGGGCCCAGTGCTGGGGACAGGGCTGAGTTGCCCCCCGACGCGCTCGACCCGTTCCCGCCGGGCTCCGGTTTTAATTTCTTAAACGCGCCTTCCGCTGTTTACAAGATTATGTCATTCATTCAAGCGGTCAAATGGGTAATTCATAATAAATAACATAATACAAATAATTCTTGGCTCGATTTTGATAAAAAATGACTGCTTAAAAATCTACTTTTGATAACAAAAATTGCATGAAAATCGGTCCACACTTTTAAAAACTGCAGTGTTGCAAACTGATACACAATGCGGTCAAATTTATATCTGATCCTACCCTTTTTAATCACAGGTGAAAAATTGGCCTATAGACAAACGGAGTGATTTTTTTATGTCATAGAGATGCTTCCCACGAGCAGACGAAGAGTCTTATGTTCACTACTGACGCCTCATTTTCCCCATGAAACACATGAAACTTACAAGCCGCTCAAAACCTAAATATAAACATGTTTTTCCTCAAATTAGTATGATAGACGAAACCTGTCTTGGCCTAATGGATTTAATCTTACAAACCTTTGTACTAGTGTTTATTTTCACCGTTTCGCTGTATATGTTTCTAAGTGTACATAAATTATTAAATAAATAAGCTTTGAGCGCGGGTTTCAAATGTTTTTTGACACAAAAATTTCGAAAATTGACATTATCAACATTAATTTAGCTTTTATTTTCTTAAAAAATCATCCTATTTATATTATAAATGCAATTTTTTTTAAATATGTACGTTTATTACTCTTTCGCCCAGAAACTACTGAATGGATTTATATATTTAATGAAACTTTCCTGTAATATAGCTTAAAAATCAGAATAGCTCAAACATTTTTAGTTTTTAAGGTTACTTGTTACTTGTTATTCTATCGTCAGTAACATAACTAATGATCAATTTCGAAATGAAAAGCCAAGGACAAAACAAATATCAATAAAAGCAAAAAAAGACCTTTCGGGTGAACAGGTTTTTGGGCAAAATTGACTGGTATTTTTGGGCGAAATGGACTAATATAGTCATTTAAGATTGTAAATTAGTATCATATTGATGTATGATTGATAAATTAAGTAAATAATGTAACTTATTTATTTAATAATATCGAGCTACTCGAAACAAAAGTGACAGACATTCTAAAAATTCTGTCATAAATAATTTTAGAAATAGAGCTTACCCTCTACAAAAAAAAATATTTAGTTGTGTGCAAATGGTAATGAACCAAATTATTCCTTTAACGTTTGAGTTTTTCCTGACAAAGAAACTATTTACGGGACATTAATGAAGCGTTACATTATCACATCATCATCAGCGTTTATCCGTCTACTGCTGAACACAGGCACACCCAATAAACACCAAGACGACCGTTCCCTTGTCACTCGCATCCAACACGTGCTACTGCAAAATATTACATTATGGCAAAAGCTAAAAATCTTTTTATTATTTAAATCTTAAGAAACACGGATTATCAAAATAATAATTATCATCCTGTCATAAGCTGTTAACTCGTTAACTTTACATTAAATTTACATTTGCTTTTAACTTGTCTGTGATTTGATTAGACAAAAACTCAATCGATCAAATATAATCCGAAAACATCAATTTATTCTTAACTACTCGATAAAACACGTTCATATATCAACTTATAAATCCGGTCTTGACGATTGGCATAACCAACGTATCTATACTCGTTTATATTAACTTTCTATATGATAAATATCCTATGTAAAATGTACACAACTCAATCAGATCAGGTCAATGATGACTACATTTAAATCGGCAGGGTCTAATCGTTGGAGGATCCAAAGAAAGTAATTTGCATAGCGGGCCACATCGACTCGGAGGTCAAGTTCGGAGCTCGGACGTAATTGCGTTGCTCGAACACTGTTACAGCTCTTGATTCCATCTATTACACGGTTCCTCGTTGCATCTTTGGGTACATTTGTTACGGAAAATTTAGAACTAATGAGATGTCAACGTTTTTTTATACGGCGACATATTTGTACGATTTTAAAAGAAAAATGATAGAGAACATTTTTTTTTGGAAGAGCTTCGATTAATTAATTATTTATTTTGATATATAAGCGGGAATACGGGATAGTAGTGAAATAAAAATACAAAGATTGATAGTATTGATAGTAATTAAGAAAAAATATTTGAAATGTTTTGATTAAAGGCGTGAGAGTTTGATCGTCAAATTTTTTTTTTAATTTAACTGTTTTGATTATATGTATCAAATTAGGATAAGAGAGTTTTTTTGCTAATATTCATACCATAGTAAATTGCGTAGATTCGCGGCATTAAATTTTAAAATACATAATGAATTTCAGGTTGAACCGAAAGAGCTTTTAGTGCTCCCTTTTGTGGCTCCATTTTTCACTCACATAGTTCCACGTTCGGTCTTTAAGCTCGTCTACAAAAAAGTCGTATATTGGCGACATAATCAGTTTACCTTTGGTTTCTCTGAGCTTTGGAATTAAGAGGGGGAGATTTTAAAAGCTCCGTCGGAGGTCGGTTTGGCAGTATTCATGCATTCCCTTTGACGTCGTTCCAGCTACTTATTAATTAACATGGCTAAGTGTTTGCGTCCGCGGTAAACGGAGCCTTTTAACGTTTAAAAGGCTGTTTTTTACTCGCTCCGATGTTTTAGAGGCTTTGACGCGGTATATCGGTTTCGTTTTTCCCGCTTGTCATTTTTTTCCAGCGAGCTGAAGAGATTAATTCTATTCATATTATGTTTGTTGGTTTGTTTCTTGCCAAAGTAAACAGCTTAGTAGAATTTATGAAATTTTACATGCATTTTTCAGATAGAGCATAACGCGGATTAGGATTTTTCTTCTTGAAAGTCTCTTTCATAGGTCGTATACTAGAATATATAAGATGACAGTTCAAATGATACAGAGATAGAGAATCTACATCTTATCGTTTATTGTAACAATCTAGATTAAGCAGTGGAAGACATATCTAAAATATAGATTAATATATAGTCCTGATAATATAGATTGATATATAGTTTACGTTTAATTTTTTTCTAAATTTCTAAATGCACCCTAAACACGAGACCATCGCTCGCCTCATCGGAGAAGCAGAACATTGTGAGGAAACCTGTATGCCTGATGAGATTTAAAGTCGTTGAAGGTGTGTGAAGTTCACTTGCATTGGTCCAGCGCCTCGGTAAGCTATGGCCCGATACCCTCCTCACCTGATTTCGAGGAGGAGACCCGTGGGTTACTAATTTCCTTTTTTTACGTTTTTTTTATATTTTAGTAATATTACGTAAGATGTTAATAAGTACTGACTTCACATTCGATTGTAAAGAATCTACGTCGAAGTCGTAACTGCTCTGTAAATAGAGCGCGGTGTGATATTACCAGTGACTTGTGAGTCAACGCATAATATTTGGAGTACAATATGGGACATTTGTTCGGGGGTGTAACAAAGATTCAATGTAACATGTCATCAGGGGGCCCTAATCCCCTAATTATGACGATTGACATAAAAGCGCCATCTGTGGCGAGAGAGGTGTCAGATGACGATCAACGGGGGTAGATCTGGAAAGTTGCGTATGTGATCGTGTTATGGAATTGTGTTGTTTTATTAAAAATGCACAGGTTGATATTATTATTCATTTATTGGAACGAAGTTCCTTACGGCAGGCTTGGAGGTGATAGGGATTTTGCTGCGCGACCGAACCGAAAAAATGTGATAGTAAAACCGTAAGAAAAAGTGCGTGGAATTAAAAAGCGTTAAATGAGACGTGCGCAGGCGTGACAGTCGCATACACAAGCGAGTAGTGTACAATACCTTTCTTTTTAGCCGAAGGAACTTCGTTCCTACCTGGTGTCCCACGACACCACATTTCTTTTTTTTTTAATTTTAACGCCCAGTTTTCAAAAAGCTAATCAAAAATTAACAATAAAAGCAAAAATTAACAAATCAACTGTTAAGTCTCTTGTTAAGTGTCAAATGAGTTGCTAGAAGCATGCTTAAATTAGTTTATTTGTTCAGCCTTTCAGTTGAAATAACAACTATAATGAAATGCTGTCAAATTTAACTCTAAAGTCGTATGTTAACCGCCATTAACAGCCATGCTAGTTGACATGCACTTTGACCAACGTTTCAGAAACCGGGCGATAGTGTTTGATTTTGTACCTGACTATAGTTTTTATGTGCCGTGTATGTATTAGATTAAGTAATTGTAGCAGTATATAAAAAATCCTTAGTAAATATTTATTTTATTCTATTGTTAACACAATAGTATTTTTTGTAAAGTTCTATGTAATATTATCTTTAGCTGCAACGAGTTGACATATTACTGTCACTCTACGCCGGTATCATGTGAGTGAGAGGTACAACCCCGGTCGTGTCGGGTAAATAAGGCTGCAAAGCATCATGATACTACCTCTTACTGAATGATGTGTAATAGTAATAGGTAGTGTGGAGTATTTTCGTTGCTTTCAGCTTTGCCAGAATCGCTTTTTGGCAGGGTAAGAATACTGACCGGTGATATTATGGTCCATGTTACTTACAAACGTCAATCAGATGCTGAACCGTATCGGGACAGGTCTCGCTGAATCATATTAATAATAATAATAATAATAATAATCATCATTTATTTCAGGCACTTTGGCCTATAGATATATACCTTACAGACTAACATATATATTATTATATTACATTATTGTTAGTATATCTAAACCTTAAAACTATGTTAGTAATCTTCCTAGCACTACGTTTTCGTGCGTTCCGGTGGTACTTGTCCGCGGAAGCGACGGAACACCACATCCTGAGGCCAGAAGTCTTCGCATAGTACCTCCGGCAGGTAACAGTTCGATACAATATTAAATCATGTATCCATTATTGCATCTCTTAAATTTACAAAATTTTGAAATAATCAATCATTAATTCCAAATAAGAACAAAAAAACAGTTTTGTCAGTGTAATCCTATAATTTATGGGATATGATTATTCTTGACGATCTCTGTGTCTCAGTGGTTAGAGTGTTGGCGCTCAAGCCGGAGGTAGGGGGTTGGAACGAAAAGCTTTCCGAGTTCCTGGGTCATGGATTTATATATAATTTGTGTACTAAGTTATATTTTTTTATATCATCATCACCAACATCATTGTGATGTCTAAAGTAAAAAAAAATATTTCCGTTGTCTGATAGCAGTAACACTAGTTTTTCTACTACTACCGCTAGAACTACACATTAACGTGGTCTAAAAACGTCCATGTTTATGTCCATTATTATGAATGATTTAAAAGCATTATTTTGACCTAAAATAGCTAGTACCTACTTTGAACTAATAATCATGTATTTCAAAGTAAAACAACTCAAATCTACAATATTTTTTATAAAACGGTTAAATAAATGTCACCGTTTTAGGTGAAGAATAATGCTCTTAAAAAAGAATTTCTATAAAAAATAAAAGTGTATAGCAGATTTGGCACCCTCTAGTGCACTGCAGGGCTGCCGACGGGGTGCTTCGCCCCTCGAGCAGGGTCCATATGTTGTCGCTGGCCCTTAATAGATTTATAATCGGCGCAAATGCCGCAAATCTCTGTGATTGAAATCTTCGAGCTTTTCGCTTATCGTACAATTTTTGACCTCTATATTGTTCGGGCTTATGAGAGGGTAATAAATTAGTAATTACGGATTTGATTGATTTTATCTTTGATTGATTTTTATCTCACTTGTCATGTTTGTAAAATGTTTTTGTCTTAATATGTACTCTATCTTCTTACAAGAAAGCAGTCGACCATAGTGATCCTAGTATATTTTTTTTGATTCTGAAAGTTTAATAATTGTAAAATTAATGTAAATATTGAATTATTACTATATTGAATAATTACTATATTGAAATTAATAATAAATAGCATAATACAAAAGATTTTTTCTTTGCCCTGTTTACAGTAAATTTTATGTTTTCCCTCGTTGACAATTTTTTTTAAATGTCCTGTAACAGAACAAACAGTTTTTTTTAAATACTTGTGGCCTTGATGCCTTTAAGCCTAATCGGAGCAATAGTGGGCAGGTGGCTCACCCAAGCATACATTAACTGCTTGATGCAATGCGTTGTTACAGCGTACCTAAATTTTTTTTACAGTAAACAAAGTCAAAGTCAAAGTCAAAAATTTTATTCAAAATAGTATTATCGAAGTATCTTTTTGAAGGTCAATTGAGTCTACCACCGGTTCCAAAGCAAGTCCACTATGAAGAACCGGCGAAACAAACTCAGTGGAACTAGTCTTTTCAATTTCAAACAACTAAATGTAAAAGGAAATAATAGTTTCACTTCTGTATTAATATACTTTTTATAATGTATTGTAAATAATGTAGGCTATCTATTTGCATTTTCTTGTGGATTTAATTTTTTTATAAGTTATATAGTAAGTAGTTAATTTTTCTATAGTCATCAATGTTTGTAATCGCAAAAAAATTACCTAATGAAACAAATTTTTTACATCGCGTCTTCTATTTCTTTATGGAAAACCAGACAAACGAAAACCAGTTTATCAAAATGATGATTGTAGAAACGATCAAATATTTTTAGCGCTTGATAAAAAAGCGCTCATGGGTACGGAACCTTATTACCTCTTGATTTTTTTTTTAGGAATGAAGAAATCTACATTAGTCGATTGACCATCGCTGTTAATGGTTGGACAAACGAGTAATGCTTTGTACACGGTCCAGTCGAATCTTGGTGATGTGTGTATTCCCACCAGAATAAAATATGTTGAGGGAAATTGTAATAAATGTCAATTGCTTTATTCAATGGATATATTTGTATAACCCGTTGGACATTTGTAGCTTTTTTCGAGTGGCAGCTGATCGGGCTCCGGGGGCCTGTAATTACAATGGGCTTAGCGGATTTGAAGGGTTTGACGCGGTGGCGCGCGTCACAAGCGCACTCTATTATGTCGAGTACTCTTTAGTTGAGATTTATTTATGTGCATATTGCTTAGCTATTAAGAGTAATGATTATCAACATCGAGTGGTGTTGAAAGTCTAAGTCTGGTATCTGGTTTATTATTTGATATCAAATAATAATTAACATCTGGCAAGTTTATTTGAATAGAATTAATATATTATCGTTATGTCTTATGGAAAAAAAAGTTTTAAAAGTGAAATAATTTAATTTATGATTTATATTTATCATAAAAAAATGGTATTATTCTAATTAGAAAAATAGACAATATTATACTTGCTAAGTAACTAAAGTAACACAAACTAACCACATACAAAAAGTTCCATTCATCAGTCTATTCTAAAAAAAAAGGCGGTAAACCAAATGACATACAAAAGAACATGGCGGCCTTAACCATAGACACGCGCCGGGCACGCGACTCGCATTATACCTTATTACTCACGCACCTCGTTTGTCCGCTGTCTACACCTGGACAGCAGTGTTAACTGTTAATTTATATTTATAACGACAAGGGTTCAGAAATACCTGCAGAAAGAATTCGTTTAGGAATGCCTTTAATATAGTATCTACACGCTGTTGTTTTATATATATATATTTTACTTTGATAATGTTATAATAAGGGTAATTAAATATTTATTGATACAACTAAAAATAAGATGTTAAATATAAAAATATGATTTTGATGTGAAATGTATATGATAGAGTTAAAAACATGTTTTTTATTTAATTGATTTGTTTAATACAATGTAACGATATTTTAAATAAATCACATGACAATAACCGTCTATGACGTCACTTGTTCGTAAACAAACCTAGTGGAGTATAGTGATGCTTCAATATTCCATGACATATATATCAAGCGCTTACAGCGCTGTCGTCAGTGTCAAATGTAAAAATGGCTAGGCTTAATTAAGTATTAGGAAAAACAGTGGACATTACAAAGATTTTTTTTTTTTAATTTTTTTTTATAAGTGTTACCTCGTAACTTTTGACTGGGTGAATCGATTTTGATGATTATTTTTGTATTAGAAAGCTGATGCTCCCCGTGTGGTCCCATTTTAATCTAGTCCAGTTCTGATGATGGTATCCATGAGAAAACCATAAAAGTCTTAAATTTGCATTAGGTACGTGCGCGACAAATAGATGTATAACTGAATATCACGCCAACCGATTTCGATGATTATTAGGTTATATGTAAGAATGTAGTTCAAGGGTAGTTTGGTGAAAACTTGGTTAGGTTCTGATCATGGGATCCATAATAAAGTAACGGAACTCTTCAATTCTTAGGAGCAAATTAACGATACTCGGCTGAATTTTTTATAGGCCGTCAGGATATTTGCCTAACGTAACGACTTTATGGTCAAGTGGTCAAGCAACTGTCGTAGCTAAATATGATGATCAATTCCTCAACGGCTTACTGTAAGGATGTGGTCTGTGGCAGAAATTCTAACTGTCTGTAATTTGTGTATGTACTCTGTAAAGTGTGTATGCAAAACATAAAATTATCATCATCATCAGCCTGTCTCCATTCACTGCTTAATATAGGCCTTCCTCAATGAACGCCAAGACAGCCGACCTCTTGCGACTCTCATTCAACACGGACCGGTCACTGCTCGGAGATCGTCTTCCCACCGGATTTATGGACGACCAACACTTCGTCTATTAGATACGCGGCCTTCACCCTTGAACCTCATTAGCCTAACAGACATCCGTTCTCAGATCAGTCGTCTTGGCGTTCATTGAGGGAGGCCTATGTTCAGCAGTGGGTGGAGAAAGGCTGATGTCGATGATAATATATGTATTGCATACAACTTTCCAAATTGCTTTTGGCTGTGTGTTAATTTAAATCCTTTCTTCGTTTGTTTTTCACTAAGCCTTGATAAATTTGTGTAAGCCCTCTAAGAAAGTTTACTAGCCTTACTGGCCCTATACTTGAAACTAAAAGGTACAAAATAAAGTTAATTTTAAATGAAAAACCAAAACCGACTTCAAAACTATTAAATTATGTACAACTAAAAATGTTTAAATAATATTTAAATACTTCGAGTACTACTTTTTAAAATAAGTAATTTTTGGAGTCGGTACCAGCCAAAGCAAAGATAGCCTTAACAGACATCTATTCGATACTGGGTGTACTCGTATGAGTACAAAATCAATAATTGGAAAAAAAATTATAACAGATGTGAGAGTATACCTAATATTATGTATTCAAATGCCGTGAATTGTGATTAAACTGTCCTTATTGGCTGGCACCGACTCCCAAAATGACTAATTTTTAAAAGTAGTACTCGAAGTATTTATATATTATTTAAACATTTTTAGTTGGACATTGACGTGGTGTAATTCAGGTTATTATTATTATTACAAATAAATCTAACCTTGTAATAATTAGGACAAGCTTACCACATAATTTGCTTTTCTATGCTTTTAATTTTAATTGTCAACGAACTTTACAATAGGGTTACCAACCGTGTTATAATAATAATAATTTAATACGATAGTAGTATTCTACTACATTTCCAAAGAAACGTTATCAACCCTATTTGCCACCCACATTTCTATTTAGAGGTGTATTGACATATCAAACATTTTGTCCCATGGTTGTCAACATTTAACAAATTCTAAATGACATCAGCTGCTTCATTGGATGAATGACGTTTTTATTTGACTGGCCTGTTGATCTAGTCCTGTTGTAGATCAGGTGACCCTGACTGCTAAGCCAGAAGTCGTGGGTTCGACCCACTCAGAACAAATGTTTGTGGCATAAGCAAGATCATTTTTCAGTGCCTAGACCTATTTTGTCTATAATAGGTTTTTGACCTATTTTGTCTATAGACCTATTTTGTCTATAATAGGTTTTTGGAAATGCACTATAAGTAGTTTTCTAGTTGCGATAATACAGTGCCTAGTTTTGGATCAGATGGCCGTGTGTGAGTTGTCCCATACTACATACTAATAATATTATTATATTATTGTTAAACCAAACGAAATAATCTACTATTCATTTTCTTCAAATGTGGATTTCAGACCACATGGACACTAACACAATGTAAAATAGTTGCAATAAACTTACAATCCATAAAATAAAAAAAAATCTTTGGTTACATTTACTAACATGCATTTGGGTTATGATTTTTTAAGGTTTCAGATTTTATTCTTTATTCACGATTCTGTGTCTATGGAATGTAGGTCTTGGTTTAGTTAATTTTAAGTTACGGAAACCCTAAAACATGGATCAAGTCATTTTAAAGTTATAATACAAAATAGACGGAAAGACCAAATTAAAAAAAATATATATATTGTAAAATTGACGAAACGAATCAAAATTCAATGATAATAATTATTTAGATAAATATGATAGATTAATAATTATAAGAACGTTCAATAGCAATTAGAATTAAATAAGCATTCAAAAAATTATAAAAGATAAAATATAAAAAATAATTGAGTTAAATTGCCGTGAGTTTTAATGTAGTAGGAGACACGAACCTGGAACGTTATTCACCGGGCTGATAATAGAATGAGATAATAATATGTGTTTCTCTGGCAGATAGGATTCGAAATCAAGACTACCACCAGAGAACTAAAGTTACCGATATCACGCGAAGAATAACCTCGTTGAAGTGGCAGTAGGCTGTTCACACACTCAGAGGAACGGATGGCCGATGGGCCAATAAGGTTCAAGAGTAGAGGAGCGTTTAGGTAGACGAAGTGTTGGTCTGCCGTTTACCAGGTGGGAAGACGATATCCGTGCAGTCCGTCCGTTTATTGAGGGAGGTCCTATGTTCGGAAGTGAACGGATAAAGGTTGATGATGATGATGATGACATCTAGAAAATCATTCTAAAATAAAAAAAAAATAATAGTAAAATAATCTGGTTGAATCAGAAACTAAATTACTACATAGAAATAAATTATATCTATTAAGAAATAAAATCTTCGTATGTTTTGTATTATCTTATTTTCGACATCTGTTAAATTTAAAAAATCATTCATAAATAGGAGTAGTGTTAGTCAAACTTCGCACTTATAATTTTCCGTAGTATCATTTTACTCTATGCTTTTAATCTTGAAATCCTGCACACAATGAGTATTCTGTTGCTTGTCAATTAATGACATGTATAAAGGTATACTCCACACGTAGGTGGGAGGGTGTGCACGTACAGCGGCCATTGTTAGCTGTACGTGACAAGCTCGGTATACCAGCCTTCACCCGGTGTAATTATTCTATAGTACATACCCTCAATGTAAACATTGGTTTTTTATGTAGGCAACACTCGTTGCGTTTTAATACTTGAGCAAAAAGGCTGATTTGATATCGTTCGCCTCACATATTTTCAACTTCTGTCGGTAACGCATTCTGATACTAACATAAATTCATATATTTTTATCTACCCACAATGAAGTTATATCCTTACTAATATTATAAATATAGGAATGTTTGTTACGCTTTTACGCGATACTTACATACAAATATTCTCGGAGGTACTAGATGTACATTAAAAAGAAGACAGGGTACATTAAAAAGAAGGAATTTTTTTTGCTAACGCGGGTGAATTTGAATTTGAATTTAAAAAAGACGTTACGCACCGGAAAATGTGAATCATAATATCTCTAAATAAAATTATATATCTCTTAATTACTTATATCGTAAAAGCAGTTTGATAGGATTAAAACAACGTTAAGTACATAGCAATATATGCTAATATAAATTACTTATCATATTGGAGAAAAAAAATCATAACATTTCAACTAGCAAAAAATTAAAAATGAAATTCAAAACTAGATTAAATTTAATTATACTTTGAAAAAATAGGCTTATGTAGGTACATGAGCGAATTGAAAATTCAGGCCCGCGCGGGCAGGGTCGTTAGTGACATTTTGTATTCATGACGCCAGCCCTCCGGCCGATTGTTTGCAATATTACTCTAATTGGAATTGTAATACGTATATACGTGGACTAGTCGGCTCTTGTCGCATGTGAATCACGGACTTTATTTAATGCGGTTTGAATAATCGTACATCGATTTTGTTAAAACGGTTATGTATTTGTATGAGAGAAATTGAGGAAAGTATTTATGTGATAACTGTAAATTTCTAGTTTAGGTGCTTTATGGATGTAGCTCTGATTTATTTTAAATATATTTATTTCTTGAGCACGAAGGGGCCTGTGAGCATGAAGGTTAGCCTCGTGCAGTCTACTCCTCACTTACAAACTCTTATTCTGAATGGAAGCTTTCAACCAATTACAAGGCTGTAGCATTTGGTTGTCTCCTCGCAGGAATGTTATGTTACATGTATCTTTGCGGATCTTATACGGATCGATGATTATTATTTTTGTGTAACTTTTTGACGAAAGGAAGAAATCGGATTGAGTTCACGCATACGGACGCGCGGCTCAGCGAATATTTCCCATCGATAAATAATCGAGTGAAAGAGTAAAAATAGTCACAAGTTGAAATGTTCTGATACAATAAGGATAGATTTTATCTGACTAAAATACAACCCCTATTTGTACCACTTCTGAGTGAGATACTCCTCCTCGAAATCAGGCAAGGAGGGGAGTTCATAGTTAACCGATGCGCTGGTTCAATGCGGGTTGGTGAACTTCACACGTCTTTAAAGACTTTTAACCGCGGCGTGCAGATTTCCTCACGATGTTTTCCTTCACCGAGAAGCGAGCAATGGTCTCGTATTCAGGATGCACATAAAAATTTAGGAAAAACCATTTTAAGGCACCATTAATCGTGGTTGAAGTGGACACCCAGTGTTCTCCAGATCGAATAACCCCCCCCCCCCCCTCAATAGTATATACATGATACAAATCCCTTGTATCATGTATATATATGTCAGTAAATGAGACAAATGTAATTCTGTTCCTAGTACACATACCACAGATCTGTATCACAAGTTCTGACAAACTCAACAAGGTGCTGGCTTAGGTAGTTTTATTGCTCCCCACCACGGTTCAGGCCTTGTAGTGGTGGTGGGGCTCAGTAGCCTAGGGTGAGGGAGACCCACTCCCCAGCGGCATGCGTCAGTGCATTTCCCGGCGTAAAAGAAAAAAGATGTAGTTTTATTGCTGGTTAATAAAAATGAAGATTTTGAAAAATATAGTTCTATATTAACTAAAAATATAGTTTCAATGGGTAATTCATAACATAGATGCGTGTTTCGAAACGTCCCAAAATTGTCACAATTTAGGGTTTAGCAGAAAATCCACCAGAGATTAATAAAGTGAACTAAATCCAGACGACGCAGATTCTATTTGCCACTCAAATTTCCAACCCGCTTCCCCACTGACTCAATTTCGAGCAAATACCTAAAACGCTAGCAAAAACATCTTTGATTTTGATAGGTTGGTCTATGCAAGTAAGTAATGGTATTATCAGACATTTACTCATATATTAAATAATAAAATACATATATTAAAATTGAAAGGAACACAAATAAATAATACTTACCTTACACTTTTTTTGCAAAAAATCATATTTCCTTCGGGAATAAAATGACTGATGGACTGATCATTTTGCTCTGAATCTGATTAACAATAATAGCAATTTATTTTTATTTTATTTTCAAAATCATAGTAGAAATAATTATTTGGTTTATGTTTAAAGGCGCGAGACCATCGCGGCGAGCCAAGAGGCTTCGCATGTGTATTTGACGATTGACTACACGTTAATGAATATCAATATTTACTGATTTTTTAATAGCATAAGGGGGCAAAGGAACAGTCAAAGCTTTTTGGTGACTATTGAAGCTTATTAACATCCATTCAAACAGAGGTTATATGCAGATGCATTGCCCTTATTTCCCTCTCCAGATTGGCTACCAGAAACTCACAAGCCGCACGAAACGCGACAGCGTAGTGGTCGCTTTGACGGCACAATTTGGTTGCAAAACAGTATGAAATAAGAGGTATTGTTAGCAATATAAAATTAATTTTAAATAAAAAAACCAAAAACCGACTTCAAAACCATTAAATTATGTACAACTAAAAAATTTAAAATGATATTTAAATACTTCGAGGTGAAGTTAATTAACAAACATAATGAACGAAAATATGAAACTTATATTATGCCTTACTTATACTATTTAAAATTAGGTATTTTTGGAGTCGGTGCCAGCCAAAGATGATATTTTAATGATCAATCACATACACCAAGTATTGAGTAGATGTCTGTGAAGGTCATCTATGTTTTGTTCAATCACGAATTGATAACCTCCTCCTTTTTTTGAAGTCGGTTAAAAATAGTGTATAATGTACCAGTATTATCCGCCACTACACTACCCGCACTGCAATCCGACATGTTATATTGCCGGATCACAATATGGATGTTACATGTAGCATCCGCGTAAGAGCGTAGCTTGACAAACGTGCGTAGGCTCCGTACGCTACGCTGGAGTCTGACCCAAGTGATTATATTCTCTTGGGTCTGACCTTTATTCTTTTTCAGTGGACAGGTCTAGAAATTTATGTTGGAAATATAAATTTTCAAAATACATTATTTTGTTTTTTACATCATACAAAAAATTCTCTGAATGCCTCTTTCAGATTTAAATCGTCATTAACATCATTGATCTTCGATAGTTATTTGCGGTTACACTTTATCAAGTTAACTAAAACTTGATGCAACTGTTGAGATTCAGACCAGGGACCGTCAAAAAGCGTCTGTAAGCGCTCGAAGGTGTTTATTTCGGGTAGGTCACTTCCATGAGTAAGTGCCTCATATGGTACAGCAACCTACCCAGGCATAAATAGATACATGCTAAATGCATTTCTGCTAAACAAGACGTACTCAAAATATAATTGATAGAATGTACTGTCGGTCCTTGATCGGGAATTCATGTTAAACCGGTCGTGTTTAAATATAAAATAAATAGTGGAAAAAGTATATATTAAGCAGTTTCATTATACTGGCCGTACTCAAAATGATCTACTCTCTGTCCCACTATTGGTCATTTCTACATTAAACTTTTACAAAAATAGCATCGCTTTTTACAATTTCTACATTGACCTTTTACCAAAATAGCATCGCACTGTCTACATTATTAATATGATTGAACGCTTTTGGATGTGAGTTGGATCGACCCTAGCGGACGTGCTATGTTAGCGTTGGCTATACACATAATCCAGTTCTCGTCGAGGTAGAGTAGGAAAATACAAACGTCGATAATACAGAGACTTGAAGTGACATCAGCTATAAGAACTGCAATAGTTATCATTTATGTCCTTTTGGTGAACGAAGCCATTTTTTTTACATTTAGAATTATGCATAAAAATTTTTGAATTGTTAAATGTGGGGCCTGACAAAAACCTTGGAACACTTCATTAGAGTATATCTGATTTCAAAAAAGGTAAATATTACGGATTTATGAAAAAGAATATGATATATTAAACGATATTTTGTTAAATAATTATTTTATTATTTTGTAATTTTTATATTTGGGTTATACGATTCTAAATAACCGAATTCGAAGCTTATATAGATCAGTATAGAGCTCATTTTTAATAAAGCACTGTTCCTCTCTTACCGTCACTTATTGCTATGATAATATTATATACGTATGATATTATGTGGATCATTGGCCCTAGTAAATATAGTAAACATTGTCTAAAAAGTATTTTAGCATCCTTTAGTGTTGCAGGTTATAGAGCACGCCTGCATAATATAGAGTACAATACCTACTAAGAGTAATAGAATAGAGCACGCCTACATGATGCAGAGTACAATATTCTACTAAGAGTAATAGAATAGAGCACGCCTACATGATGCAGAGTACAATATTCTACTAAGAGTAATAGAATAGAGCACGCCTACATGATGCAGAGTACAATATTCTACTAAGAGTAATAGAATAGAGCACGCCTACATGAAACAAAAGTAAAATACTCTACTAAGAGTAATAGAATAGAGCACCCTACATGAAACAAGAGTACTATACTCGACTAAGAGTAATAGAATAGAGCACGCCTACCTGAAACAAGAGTACAATACTCTACTAAGAGTAATAGAATAGAGCACGCCTACATGATACAGAGTACAATACTCTATTTTAGAGTATGGTTGGGCACGATATACGAAAGGTAAGGTGTCAAGCCTCGGCGCTAGTACCAACACAGCATATCCTGTCCTTCATAATGTAACTCAGATAAGCTGTTTCAGGGAGCAAGCAGGAATATGCTACCCTTGATGACAGACGCGATGCACAGCGCACCTTCATATCTGTTATTATGTCAGGATTTCATACAACTCCACCACGGTTCAGGCCTTGTCGTGGCGGTGGGTCTCAGTAGCCCAGGGTGACCCCAACACCTTGGGTTAAGCGAATTGAGCCGAAGGGACTCTTTGTACCCCTCTTATAAGAAGAGCGAAATAAAAAGCAGGGGGCAAGGGGCAAGGACGGGAACTTCGCCTCGTTGTACTGTCCCAACGTTGGGAGGGGTTGTTCTATGGTGCAGGCCACCTCTCTGTGGAGGTGGCGTCGGTCCCCTTAGGGACTGACTAGCAGTCGTGGTACCCTGTTGCTTGTAGATCCGGGGCACCTCACCAAAGGCGGCATTAATGGCACTCGCTGGGTTTTAGTGGGTAGAGCTGCGTCCACTTACTAGCTTTCGAGCGCAGCGAGTCCCATACCTGCCTGGGGAGACCCACTCCCCAGCTTGATGCCTAAGCGCATTTCCCGGCGTTAAAGAAAAAAAAAAGAATTTCATACAGATAGCTTTAAGGTAATAGGTAACTTAAGCCAAGGAGTCACTATTGCAAACAATTAAAGCATTACGCTCTGGAAACCACATTCCATGAAGTCAAATATAGTGGATAGTCATATCGAACTAGTTACGGATCATCATCATTAGCATCAGCGTTTATCCGTTCCTACTGAACATAGGCCTCCCTCAATGAATACCAAGACGACCAATCCCTTGCCAGTCACATCGTTATTATAATATCATGCCACCTACACACTAACTAAATAGGGAACACTTTCATTAATATGTAGCAGTGGTTGTAATATTCAACATATATACCGATAGTATAACATGATGTATTGTATCTATATACAATACACACAATTGTATGTGGCTCTAGAAGCGTCCCGCGGTGTCACCCACGTATTTCCTATCCCTATGGAAGTACGAGGATAAATTATAGCCTATCAGTTATTATGATGTGTAAACTTTATAATGGTAAAGTTTCATAACAGTAGTTTCATTCAGTAGTTTTTACGTGAAAGAATAACAGTGGGAAGTACCTACGCGAATGAAACCGCGGGGAGTTGCTTGTACTAATATAATGAAATAGTATCTACCCAGTTCTATGACTGTAGGAGGTAATCTTTGAAAGCAAATCTAAAAAAAAAATGGTTGGCAAACACCAGGCATGCCGTATGTAGTCGACTTCGTGACATTTGAACTGGTTCAGACCACTCATTTATGTGTTGTCGATCTTGAGACATAACATGATAGGTCTCAGTGCCAGTAACTATACTGCCAGTTTTGTCCTTCTCTATGAAATACAGCAAATCTGTTCCACGTGAGAAACTAAAAGCGCGACACAGCGTAGGTATCGCCCACACCGGCTATGAACTAAAATAAGGTTACATTGTCATAGAGATTGTAATTTAAAATCATCAGGTGATGCTTATAAACATTCCAATACAATTTTTTATTAATCTATACTAATATTATAAAGAGGAAAACTTTGTTTGTTTTGTTGTAATGAATAGCCTCAGAAAGTACTAGACCGATTTCAAAAATTCTTTCACCGTTTGAAAGCTACATTATTCACGAGTAACATAGGCAACATTTTATTCTAAAAAAAAATAGGGTTTCGTAAGTTAATTGGGTTTTTCGGACACAAGGTGTAAAAATCATCCCGAAAAGTTACTTTTTTTTGCGTAATAAGATCCTGTTGTAAATCTTAGTTAACGCATGCGAAGCTGCGGGCAACAGCTAGTAAATAATATAAAGCTTTAAACTATATTTATTAAAGACTAGCTGTATCTGAACCTAACCTAAATATTTTAGGGTCATCACTAATCATTGTTTATTCATACTATCATTGCCCTGATGATAACCAACACAACAATTAAGAATCATCTAATTTGGTTCAGTGGTTTCAAAGTTATGAATGCACATACATTCGAAAATCCATTTTTAACTTAGACTTAGATTAGACTTTATAGCTAATTACTTAATACCTCGTCTGTAGGTACTAGGCTTTAAGATAATATGTGCATTGCATACATATGCAAGTATACTTACTTTATAGACAGGGTTTGCGAAATATTGATAACACATGTTCATATCAATATAGCGAGTGCCAATTTAATTAGTGATGTACAACTATGTAGGTACTTACGTAAATCTCTTTAAGTTACGTAACACAAAGTGCAAATGAAAGTAAACAAAACGCGACTAGTTTCTCTTTGATTAGTTGATAATGTCATACATTTACATCGATTAATTCAAGGGATTCCAAGCGTTAGTTCTAGAGTGACAAAGCAAAGGATACTTTTTAGATTTCTGACAGTGTTTTTACATCAATTGGAGAACATCAGGGATATGGTTTAAAAGACAAGCTCGTATTCTTTATATATCTAGACAATAAATTGAAGTTTCTCCTAAACGACTATAATATTGAAAGCGTCAAATACACATACCTGAATGATCCTGCAAGGAACGACTAAGCGTGGGTGCGGGCGGAGTGGACGCGTGCTCCCCTCCGTACAATCCTCCGAACTCCTCTGCTGAGGACGATGACGCATTGCTGCACTTGCGGTTCTTGTCGGGCGTGTACTTGCTCTCCGCACCAGTGGGCAGGAACTTAGCATCCGACTGATGCTCATCCAGAAGCCCCGGCACACCGAGCAGCCCACCCACTAAGTTGGGTCGCAGCTCCTCCATGATCTTGGAGCCCTGGCCGCCGCCACCGCTGCTGCTGAAGTTCAGCTGGCGGCTGAAGAAGGCCGGGAATATGTTGAACTGCTGCGGATCCGGCAGCGTGGCGAGAGGCGGCGGGGGCGGCTCGACTGCCCCCGCGCAGGCCGCGCTCTTGAACTCCACCGTGCCGTAGCCGCGCTGACCCAGCGAGCAGCGCGGATCTCCCGCGCCTCGAACCTCGTACTCCGTGCCGTCGCCGTCGGCTCGGCCCCGACGCTCACTGACTAACCACATTATAGTGACGTGCTGTGCTGCCGACACGCCGCCCCGCGCGTTAATTGTTCGCGACTGCGCGCCGCTACGACACGTCGCCGCCCTCGGGCGAGAGCGAAACGGCTCGTTCTCGTACCCCCGTAATCGATGTAAAATCTTTATAGGGATGCTGCGTCTCGTTCGTACTCGGGGCGAACGGCGCTGGGGGATAGAGGGCGGTGCGGGGCGGGGCCGGCGAGCGGCGCGCGGCCGTGATTGGCGGGCGCGGCAACGCACGGGGGTGCGTCGGACCGCTTCGGGCGAGGTGCGCTTCTCTTTGTTTTATTGTCCCCATGGCTTCTCGACGATCTTGCGTTAAAAGTTTATGCATTGTACCATGTTTTGTTCTGCAAAACATAAAATCACGTATGAACTTCTTAAGGTAAAATGTGCTGAAATTGAGATGTGACATTTTAAATTTATGTTTGACTGTAGTTTACTATTTCGATGGTGTGCTCGATATTTTTAATGAATTTAACCTTTCCCGATTCCCTCTTTTTATAAAATAAAGATATTTATATTTAAGCGTTTACATAAATTGATAATTAAAATAATAAAACTAATTATTAGATTATATCTTTAAATAAAAATGATTTTTAATGTAAATTGATTAATAATAGTTATATTGATTAGTAATTTGGCAATATCAACTATTTTAAATTTTTATTAAGTAGTTATGTTAAAGTAAAGTATCAACCATTACATGTCCCACTGCTGGGCACGGGTCTCCTCCTCGAAATCAAGCGAGGAGGGTAATGGGCCAATAGTCCACCGCGCTGGCCCAGTGCGGATTGGTGAACTTCACATACCTTCAAAGACTTTCAATCTCATCAGGCATGCAGGTTTCCTCACGATGTTTTCCTTCACCGGTAGTAGTAGATATCTATTTAGGTACCTACTTTAAATAATATCATTAATTAATAGAGTATTTTTATTTAAGAATTTAGTATTTTTTATTTCACAATAAATTCTCTTCCGCTCAAAACGTAACACAAAATCGTACATATCAAACATATTTATTGAAATGATTGAATAATCTAATGTTGTACTGAAACGGAATACCCTCTATGGATCGAGGTCTTGCTGAAGGAGCGAGATGACAACATGCCTATTATACTACGTAGGTTGTTACATCTAATGATAAACTTAAGTTGCGTTCTTAGTCCTGTCCTTAGTTGTTGATATTTAGTCTTTACAAGGATTTATAATTTTAATATCTAATTGACAATAGTATTATGGCGTTGCTCAAGTCAAAATTGTATGATATTCACTTTGTATGTTTTGCTTCACTTTTAACCGACTTCAAAAAAAGGAGGAGGTTAGCAATTCGACTGTATGTTTTTTTTTTCGTCGGTACCAGCTAAAGCAAAGATAATCTTAACAGTGATCTAATCAATACTGGATGTACTCGTATGCGTACAAAATCAATCATGAGAAAGAGATTTATAATAGATGTGAGAGTATAATGTTATGTATTCAAATGCTGTGAATTGTGATTAAACTGTCCTTCTTGGCAGGCACCGACTCCCAAAATAACTAATTTAAAAAAGTATAAGTAGGACATATAAGTTTCATTATATTCATTGATTAATTATTTTTGTTAACTATCTTCACCTCGAAGTATTTAAAAATTTTTAGTTGCACATAATTTAAAGGTATAGTTTTGAAGTCGGTTTTGGTTTTTCATTTAAAATTAACTTTTTACCATTCTATTTTTAAAAATGTTTGAAACACAACTTTTTAAAAGCCATCGTAACAAAGTCTCAATTTCAAAAGCTTCAAACCGAATAAACAGATAATTCAACAATAATTATTCACATATCAAATTATCTATACCATAATTAATAATATCATATAATTGATAAAACGCAAATGTTCATTTTAAACAACCCTCGTCGTATCATATTCATCGCATGTGCATTTGAATATTCCAACGGAGATATGATCAGTGATATCGTTCAATTTTAAACTCGTTGGCTTGAAAACTTCATTGGCTTGATGTGCTGTGATTTTAAGAAGTACTATTTTACTTGTATGATTGGAAATTTACTCATAACTAGCTGTTGCCCGCAGCTTCGCCTGCTTTAACTAAGATTTACAACGGGATCTTAGTATGCGAAATAAGTAACTTTTCTGGTTGATTTTTTTACACCATGTGCCCGAAAAACCTAAATATATATTTTTTTCCAGAATAAAATTTAGCCTTTGTTACTCGTGGATAATGTAGCTTTGGAATGGTGAAAGAATTTTTGAAATCGGTCCAGTACTTTTTGAGCCTATTCATTACAATCAAACAAACAAACAAAGTTTTCCTCTTTATAATATTAGTGTAGAAGTGTAGATGTAGATGTAGATAATAAACATAGCGACGATGGTCCAGTGGTGGTTGGACTTGGCCTCCTATGCGAGAGGTTCCGGGTTTGATCCTCCGGGTGTGTGCCTTGAAATGGGTTTTTCTAAATTTTTAAGTGCATCCCAAACGCGAGACCATCGCTCGCTCACCGGTGAAGGAACATCGTGAGGAATCCTGCATGCCTGATGAGATTAAAGGTCTTTAAAGGTATGTGAAGTTCACCAACCCGCACTGGGCCAGCGCGGTGAGCTATTGGCCCATTACCCTCCTCGCCTGATTTCGAAGAGAAGACCCGTGCCCAGCAGTGGGACATAAAGGGTTGATACTTTACGTTTTTTTTTTAAACATAACAGAAATAATGTTTTTTGCCGCTCTTGTCTGCATGGGTGCTGCCGAATGAGAAGGGGAGGTATTATAATAACTGGCTTGGAGTCTTACGTCTCAAGATAGGCAACGCAATATTGCCATGCATTGCCTACGCTTACACCAAGGTGGTTTTGTGGATGACCGACACTGACCACTTGCCATCAAGTGGCACATCTGCCAGCTTATACTGGCACAATCATAACCAAAATCAGGTTTTTGTTATTAATAAAAAGCGGATTGTTTAGTAGATTTTTGGGTCACATGTTTGTTTCATTCGACCAACCAGGGTGGGTTTCGCTTTGGAACTGGTAGATTAAATAAATGCTGAATCTGTTCTGTATATCCCATAGAATTTACAAAATTTACAGAATAAAAATAGAAAAAAATAATTATATGTATGTTTATAAATTTCTTGGATTATTGACGATTACTGCTATCTAAGTTTGTGGCATTAGTCTCTTCAGGCATACTTTAAGATTATCAGATTCAATAATGTTGTTGGATGACGAAGATTTGTACCAAGAAACACCTTTTAATTGAATTATCCGAGCGTTTATAATTCAATTGTAATTGATTATCAACTAGCGGGCATTTAAGTACAACGTAATTTTTTTAAGTTTCCCAATTTCTTTTTATGCTTATAATTTTTTTGCTAAATTATAACATATTTCGCGAGTGGGTTTTGCACATAAACTGACGTTGAAGTTAAGCAGTATTTCATGTTGTAAGCGAAGTTTCCGCGAATGGGAGAAATGTCTTAGAACTTTATTTGTAGTTTTAATTGGCTCGCTCTTTGAGTCAGACTGGCGCTTATTACAACTATGTGCTTGTGTGTCTATGTATGTGTTTGTGTGTGTTGTGTGTTTGTGTGTGTGTGAAACGCTAAGTTTCGCTTAGTAAATATAACATCGTTTTACTTGCACCGTTCTATTTTATAACGTTGAAAGTACTTTTAAACTATTGTTTTATACCGATTATTCGATGAGGGTAATATATTAAAGAAACAGTAATATTTTTACGTCATAGTAGAATTACCTATAATTTATAGCACTACTAGCAGTGCCCCGCGGTTCCACCCGCGTATTTTTCATTCCCGTGGGAGTACGGTGATAAATTATAGCCTGTGTTATTCTGATGTATTTAAAGCTATATTCTTGTAAAGTTTCATTAAAATTAATTATTAAAAGTTTCATTAAAATTAATTCAGTCGTTTTTACTTGAAAGAGTAACAAACATTCATACTTACAAACTTTAGCGCCTATAATATTAGTAAGATTATGCTCCTCTATGAAGAATATCTATGTCATGATTATTCAATTGTCCCCAGCATTTTCTCAGAGGTTTTGCAGTGGATGGGGTCACGAAGTCCTTGGGACACCTCATCTGCGCCTGTGACTATATACTTCGTCGTGCTTGCCTATGTCATAGGTCCAATAATTACTTAGTACCTGGTTGACCGAGCATTTGCTCGGAACCCTTAGTGATAAATACGATAAAATTTTTCTTCAAAAAAAAAATGATCTTGAAAAAAGGAAAAAACAATTCGGACTGGAGATTCGAACCAGGCTCGTTCGGATTTGACTGCCTAATTTCACCACTAAGCTACCATGACATATTAATTGACAGCGAAATTTACGTTTGTATTCTAATCATATTTTATCGATTCCTCAAAACACGGATAAAAAAAGTTTTCTAAAAATTTATCCTAGCTAAATCGATTTATCGCCGTTTTTAACGCATGTATACAAAATTTCATGAAAATCGTTGGAGCCGTTTATGAGATCCCAATTATATATATATATATATAAACAAGAATTGCTCGTTTAAAGGTATAAGATAAGATAACCGAAAAACTAAATTTTGTCACAAGAAAACCTTATATATAAATATAAATTCAGATCTGATATTGTAATAAGAGCAGCGCCCAGCGGTTTCACCCACATGCTACCCATTCCCGTGAGAGTACGGGGTGCAAGCTATATATTACGAGACGTTCTGGTAAGCTTATAATATCTATATCTTGGACTAGCAGTGCCACGCGGTTTCACCCGCGTACTTCTCATTCCCGTGAGGGTACAGGAATAAATTATGGCCTATGCGTTATTCTGATGTATAAGCTATATTATTGTAGTTTCATTAAAATCCATTAAAATCGTTTACGTGAAAGAGTAACAAACATCCATACTTACAAAGTTTCACCTTTATAATGTTATAGTAAGATTTATTTATTATACTTGAATGTCTGATAAAAAAATAAACAAAATGCCACCCAATACGTTGGCATTGCAAAGAACAGATTGTTTGATAGTTTTCAGGAAGCAATACAAGTTCTGTCTCCGCTTCGTTTGCACACGGACCGAGTTGCGGTGTATGCTAGTACCTACTGGTATATCCTAATCTTATACCTTTAAACGAGCAATTCTTATATATATATATATAAAATCGGGATCTCGGAAACGGCTCTAACGATTTTCATGAAATTTTGTATACATGTGTTAAAAACGGCGATAAATAGATCTAGCTAGGATAAATTTTAGAAAACTTTTTTTTATCCGTGTTTTGAGGCATCGAAATTTGTTGATTAGAATATGAACGTAAATTTCGCTTTCAAATAATATGTTATGGTAGCTTAGTGGTGAAATTAGGCAGTTAAATCCGAACGAGCCTGGTTCGAATATCCAGTCCAAATTTTATTTTTTCCTTTTTTTAAAATCATTTTTTTTTTGACGAAAAATTTTATCGTATTTTATCACTAAGGGTACCGAGCAAATGCTCGGTCAACCAGGTACTAATATTATAAATGTGAAAGCGTGGATGTTTGTTACGCTTTCACGCAAAAACTACTCGACAAATCATTATGGAAAAAAATATGGGTTTTTTTCCTAACGCGGGAGAAGCTGCAGGCAATAACTAGTAAACTATACATACCGTTCTGTTACATTCCTAGTTTACATATGTAATTGTTGGCAGGGTATTGACTCATCATTGTCATTAATTTCTAGGTGGGCCATCTGTTGACCTACCAACCTATTGAGCTTAAAGGCCATCAGGCCTAAAAGTCTAGACCTTTAGGAAAATAAATCTTTTTCAAGTGCACTTAGATGTTTAGGAAACTCATTTCAAGGCAGCACAGGGTTCAGGATGGAACCCAAACATCTCACTCAAAAGGCGGAGCTCATAACCCCTAGATTATCAAAGTTCTCGATAGAAAACAGGTTGATGTTTTTTTTTTTATTTTTAAATATATTAATTTGGTGTCATAGCTCGTAATAAAAATTTCATACAAATGAAAATGCTATAGTCAAAGTCAAAGTCAAAAATTTTATTCAAAATAGTACTATCGAAGTATCTTTTTGAAGGTCAATTGAGTCTACCACCGGTTCCAAAGCAAGTCCACTGAGAAGAACCGGCGAAACAAACTCAGTGGAACTAGTCTTTTCAAATACAATATTACAAAAAATAATAATAAAAACAATACATACTACTATAGTAGTATAGTATATAAGAAGAATTCAGCAAGAAACACTGTTGGGTTGCTCCTTTCAAAATATAATTTACAATTGTTTATAAACGTAAATAATTACATACATTTATTACTATAACACATTTATTACAGTCTTATACACACTATCCTAAGATAAGTAGAATAAGTAGATAATAAATTTAGACCCCGCAAAAATATAATAATATATAAAAAAAAGAAAAAAATATTTTTACCATCTTAAAGGTGCTTCAAACGACCAATCTTTTCATTGAAATATTATAAAGCTGCAACAGAATGGCCAACAACATAGCTGGCAATGACAGTCAGGCTACGCAATAGACGATAAAAAAAACATACAGTCGAATTGATAAACTCCTCCTTTTTTGAAGTCGGTTAAAAATTGTATGGCTTTTCTGTGCCATATATGGCACATATTTTAAATGGTCTCTATATGTTTCGGACGGTTATGCTGCATTTAAATGTCTTCGTGATAGTCGACTATTGGAGTCGCAAATTGAGGTAAATAAAAGTACTTACTGTACGTTTTCAAGCACATTAAAATAATTGTGTACCTTATTTTGCAACTTGACATTTTTGAAAAATCTGGTCACGTTGGGTTCACTAAGGTGGAAGATAGGCGAAATCTGCTAGAGGGATATATCAGAGCGAGAGAGGTGGTATGTGCTTGGCCTCCCGAAGACCGGAGGTCGGATACTCTAGTCTTGTCTAAATCGCCAGTGCCAGTGGGTTGGAACTGTGCTGCTGCTACACGAAGCTCCAGTGAGTCGGAGTGCTGCTGCCGTACGGAGTCGATGCTGTGATGATGCATGAGGTATGTTCGGCGAGGCCGAAGCCCTCTTGTTATCTTATCAGATTTTGTATATGTAGCGGCGTGTAGAAACTTTGATAGCGCGATTCAGGATTTTAGCGCTGATTGGTCCGCGACAAAACTATTTGGACGAGAAAAGGAATACAGACAAACAGAGTTATTTTATAACATGACTATTGAATTAATTGGTACATCAAGCTTTTATTCTTATTAATTCGTAACCCGTAAGGGAAAACACCGATAAATTGTAACATTTGTTTGGACATGTGCAGGGCCCGCCTGGAACGCCCCCTCATTCTATCGCCCCCATATAGGGACAAATTATACGTCTTTCATCTGTTATTGAGGACACGCGTCTATGTACATCCTTCATATATTCGGCAATTATTGGATATACAATATGGTGATCATCTTTGTACCTATATAAAAGTTGTGATGTCGACATGCCAAAAATAAAAACAAGCTCTTTTTTGTACATAAACAACTTGTTTCAATTTAAATGGCAACACAAACCTCCGTTGTGGCTGTTGTCTATGGAAGTTGGCTATCGATAGCCTCAAAAAAAAGTAATGTTACGTTGTTGGTCCGCATTGTGCCCATTAGCTGATTATTATGAAATTTTCCAAAGTGTACAGTTTGGCTCAGCCTGATACTTATGGGTACGATAGCTGACGATATTGTGTATGCCAGGGTGTTTGGTTGGCTTTATTTGATTTGACGTTAGTGTATCATTAAGTAAGGCATAATTATCATATAGTTATGAAAAACAACGACGCGAAGTTCTGGCAAGCTTATATCTATATCTCGGACTAGCCGTGCCACGTGGTTTTACATGTCGTGTACTTTTTAATTCCGTAAATAATATCCAGTGTGCTATTCTAAAGTGTACACTATATTATAGCAAAGTTTCTTCAAAATCCATTCAGTTATTGCGTGAAAGAGTACACACACATCAAACTACTAATTAATAAAACTAACACACTAGTAAACTCTAAAGTATGGCTTTGAACTTTTAAGTCAAATGCATGTCTAACAATAAGAGGGAAATCATTTAAAATGAGATATCTAGTTACTTTGATTTTCAGTTTTTTTTAGCTTAATAATAATCTTTTCGAGTGTGGAGATTATATTTACATAATTTTACGATTTCTAGTGAATATGACAAATGAACAAGAATGTCGATATATCGAGCTCCGCGAAATAAAGTTAAAAAACCTTAAATATCCCGTCCCGTTTATTAGTTTCACCTGTATGTTTGTAACCGACTCTTTAGGCGCGATATTGTCCCACTTTCAACGGCCAGACTTCGTCCAAGCTTTGTAAGTCTATCGATGATCGATAACAATACACTAATTTGATAAGATTATTCCATTTTTCAATTTGAAAAATGAATATAATTTCACATAGATTACCTTATGCTGAACAGTCTTGAAACAATAGTTAACTAAGTTTAAATTAAGAAATAATTGTAATTTAATGATTCATAAATTAATAAAAGGTTTTGTTTAGTTTTTTTGAACTGTTAATTTTTAACTATACACAGAACCTAAATACAAGAGTATTTAAGTATGCAAAGAGAACTTTATCAAATAAGGTTTTAGCGAATGTAAAATGTAAACTTTCTGTATATTCAGTAGTGTCGGATCTGATCGGAGCCGTTTCCTGTGGACGGCCGCATCCGTCGCCGCAGACGTCCGAGCCTCTGCGAAAAATATATATTTTGCTTACATTTACTAGAGACGTACAAGTTGCAAGCTCTTGCCCACAATTTTTAATAGCTTATATTTCTAATTAATGATAATTAATTTGTCGCCTCAATATGTCGCTTATTATTTTATACATCCAAACTTACAATATTACCTTACAATAAGAAGTATCAAAAATCAAACTAATCTTACTGATATTATAAAGGCGAAAGTTTTTATGTTTGTGCTCTTTCATGGCAAAATGGCTGAACTTATGGATTAGAACATACGGAGTTGTATTTGCTTTATTATAATTATAGACTAGTATTTCATTATTACTTCGGTTGAAATGTCAAAAGTGACTTGCTATTGATTGCACCGCGAGGTTTGCTTAGGGGTCTGGTTAATCCGCTTGTGTGAGTGTGGCGATCGAACGATTATTTGTCGTTTTCGTAGTATGCCATATTTATACCAAGATGTTTATAATTTATTTAATGTCATAATTATCATCCTGAGAAATCAGTCACAGCTGGAAATAAACATCTTAAATGAGAGATATTTTTTTTTAAACCTCATAAGGGCAAACGACAGTTGGAGCCTTGTGGTGTCTACCAATGTCTGTGTCCACTCAACTAGAGGCTATGCAGATGCATTCCCCTTCTTTTCACTATCCCCCTAATGGACCACAGGAGACACACTTGAATTCAGGAATGTTCAGAGTTTGTTATACCATCGACAAGGAGCTTTTAGCTTCGTCGTTAGTTCTTTGGCATGATCGGTCCGCTGCTAGATATCCAAGTACAAGCTGATCAACCAAGTCCAATCATCACTCAGTTTGTCGTCATATTTTTTTAAACTATTTTACGACAAACACAGTAGCATATCTTACTTTAATTTCACGCTACAGTTTTGTAAGGTCCTTACTGCCGGTCCAATGATATTCCAACTTCCCGGCATGCGGGGAGGGGGTAGTGGGAAGGGGGTAATTGCTCGAGATGATGTTTAATAAGTTTTTAATAGCTGCTACGGGGCGGACGACGTTTATATCAACCCGAATATAGAAGCACCTTTTGACAATTTACTTTCGAAATTACTTTCGAATTTGAAATTATTAAGATTTAGTCATTTTTAAAAGCTTTATATGCATGTGATATTCAGTAATGAAACAAAAAGTAAAGAACATCATTCGGTAAAGACTATAATTAATCTTTAAAAAAACATAATCTTATTCATAGACTGAAAAGTAAATAAAAAAGGTAGGTTGTTACAGGTATATTCTATAAAAAAATAATCAATACAATTCTTTAAAAAAATAATCCAAACTCATTTTCAAAGGCAGTCTTCTTTACTTTTTTCGTCTCTGAAATTTTGGCGCCCCTCAAATCATGCCGCCCTAGGCCCGGGCCTCACGGGCCTATACGTAAATCCAGCACTGCACACTACTCTAACATATAAAATAAAGATATAATACAAACCGTACTAATGTATTGAAATGCTTAAACTTTAATTTTTGTCGAACGTGTATTATAATGTAAAACGTAAGAAAGAAATAAAGCTTTATTATTATTATTATTATCCTGAGACATAAGATTGTTTCGGTGTCAGTAATTACAATAACTCTCTCAATTTTCTTCCCGAAATACAGTAAAACTGTTTTACGGAAGAAGTAAGTGGTATCGTGGTACCCAGGCAGCTTCCCAGCGGTACAGCGCATTGCTCCTACTGGTATTATGATAACTCATATGTGATGTGAGCAACGAAGGTCTAGAGGGTTTGGGCACGTCCTTAATGCGAGGAATGGGTTTGGTATTATATTTCTCAATTTCCTCCAGTTTGATCATGATTACATTAGTTTACCGATGTAGTAAAACACAGCGATACACCTAGTCCGCTTAAAGGATCAAGTGTTTGAAGCATGTGAAGTTCACTACCTTATTAAGCCAGCAGCTAGTGGCCTATGGGTCGTCATCCTGATTCGAAGTCGAAGAGATCCATGTACAGTGGCACCTGAAATTGATGATAATGGTAAATCTCAAGTTCTTTGTATTTGGTGGTAATATGGTTGAAAAGTCGCGAAGTGTGTCCTCCCTCAAACTTCCCTGTCATCAAACAATCTCAAAGCTCACTTAATGGATACTTTCAGCGAAAATTGCTTTCAACGAGATACGCTAATTACTTTTCTAGTCACATATATTTTGTTCTTCATTCGAAAATAGGCAATAAGTCACTCGTTGACAGATAACTTGGCCTTATCTGTGTCAAGACGATGCTCTATTGCAGGTATGGCAAATCTATGGTATGACCATAATGGCGCTTGAAACAATATTTTGGACACGCCACTATGAACACGCTACTAATACAGTTGGGAGACAGACTTATTAGATATACACCATGCATTGGGCCCTAGTAAGTGTGTCAATGGTTGGAAGAGTTTAAAAAATAATCTATTTTATGTGAAGTCTATAGAGTTTAATGTTGATTGTACTTAGAATTAGTGCTGTCCCAACAATCACGTAGTTGAAATTATTTGATGGCACGCGGCTGTAGCTTCGTTAAACATTTTCTGGAGATATGGCACTTTTCATAAAGGTTTGCCACCCCTGCTCTAATAAATATGGGTCCGACCTCTTGAATGAGTCCGGGTTCGATTCTGATCCCCGTGGTGCACCTATACACGATACCATTGCCAGATTGAGCGTGTGTGAAGTTCGCCTCTAGAACCCTGCCCAACAGTGATACATGGATTGAATTTTTTTTACTTGTATACTATTATTACAAATAGGTATCTTGAGTCTTTGGGGCTGTATATTACCCCCTGATATCTGGATCTTCTGAAATGTTTTCAATTATTTCTATACCAATAGAAACCTACATTATTTTTGAGTGTTATGGGTTTTATCATCACGATCAGCCCGGAAAGTCCGTAATTTTATCTCAGGTAGAGCTGCAGAAAACATAGTCGGAATATTATAAGTATAATAAAACTATGCAATAATAATTTAAGTCTCACTAAGGATATTTTATTTCCTAGCGTAAAATAATTTGAAAATGTTCGTTTAGGCAAATTTAAAAACATGATACTTATCTTGGCGTTCATTTGGGAAGGCATATAATCCATATATGTTTAGAAGTGGACAGATAGAGGCTGATGATGGTGATGATGATGACGATGATGATCGATTAGCCTAGCTGTAGTACATGCATTATTCTTTCCGCTGATTAAAATCGACTAATACTAATGAATCAACAAACGACTTTGTATGAAAAAAAAAACAACTGAACCCAACAAATAAAACTAATCATAGCCGCAAGGATTGAGTAAAAACTAACCTAAGGTTTTATCCAATACCTTTGTACAACTATCACATAATTTCTGCTACAAATGTAATCATTAAAAATGTATCAGATGTTAAAATTGTGAAATTCTACTAAAAGCGTACCCTTTCCTGGTCCCACAAAACGTTTGAGAGGTAATTTTATAATTCTTCCCTTTTCCGCCATTTTCCGCTATTAAATATTAACATAACGTCCCCGATTTGAGCAGGTTAATTGAGAAACGTAATTAGTTATTTACGTGGAAGAAAATAAAGATCATTTACAGAGTCTATGGGAAACTAAATTGAACTCAGAACCCCTAATGTCCTTTAAATTAATTACTATTAATATAGAAACGACTCAAATTTGTTTTTCATTCCAGTATGCGTCTTTAATAATTACTTACTTTTATAAGGTTATTTTAAAAACGAACTGTGAAAGTTCTTGTAATCAACCTCCGATAAGGAGGGGAAAAATCAAAACAAGTGGTTTTATTTTTATGTTTGAGAAACCGTAAATTTATGTGAGATATTGTAAAGCGTACAATTTTGATATCAAAAATTCAAGCAACTTCAATTCAACTCGAAATTTCGATTTAAATACCTATTTTATTGGATCATAAAAATACTTAAATAATTGCTTTTAGAAGTAAAAATATTCATGATTCATTTACGTGTGCGTTTTTTTTTTTTTAATTTTAATCAGTCCTAACGGTTTGATCGCACTATGGCAAATTAGCAAGATGCCTAATCTCATACAATGCTATCGCTACAGGCGTTCTATATAAAAATAAATTTTACATTCACAATAGCGGACTAGACCTAACTATTATGCTAATTGTGGTTTTGTTTTGTTATTTAAAAGTGGGTGTTGCTATTTTACGCAATGAATAAGAACGTCGATTGTTTGCAAAAATATTTTGACAAGATAATTTACACTTATCCCGCTGTCAGCATTGCCGCCTAATTTTTGGCGCGCGCCAGCTAACGCCTACTTGATTTGTAATTGGAACGGTTACTTTTTTATTGTTGCCACGTGCTAAAGAGAATTGGAGTTTATTGAATGACATTCTTCTTTTATTTTTTACTTTTGTAATATTTTTGTACAAAACTAATTGTTATTATCGTCTCAGTAAGTTCTTTCACAAATATTAGTAGGTATATAACATTGGTTTAAGTTTGATGAGTTTTGTGTTATAAATCGGAATCTAAACTATTATTTTAATATAAAAAAAATAGATTCAAATATCAAGTCAATTTAAAGTCCTGTTTACCGCTCTGTCGACTTTTTTTTTTTTGCTATTTTAATCGATAGATTTAAACACAAGGAACGGACTAACATAGTCATAGTATTTTTCGGCAATTTATGGTAATTTCTAAGAATAATTACAATAAAGAACGATAGTCTTCATGTAAGCGCTCTTTAAAAAATTAAGACAAATCGAATTAAAAAGTTGCTAGTACAGAAGTTGCAGTTTTATCGAAAGCAGGAAAACGTTCGGCCGCTGATAAAAATTTAGTTTAGCAATAACTAATAAATAAATAGCTATATGTGTTAAATTATATGTAAATGAATATACCCAATGTTTACTTAAAGATATTATAAAACGGAAATGTTTAAATAAGTAAATATCAGTAGCAACTGTGTAAAAATTTAAAGGTAGGTGAAAATATTATAATAAAACTACTTTTATGGATTTTATCGTAATAAACCCCCATAAATCCGTAAAAGTTTTTTCATTATAGTGAGTGAAATTTGCGTAAACATAAAAAAACCGAAAAAAAAAATCAAAATAGGACAACACCACTTAAACCAAATTTTCTCTTATTAAATTGAAAAAAAGACAAACTTTGTCAATTTAAGCCGAATTATAGTAGTGTACAGTACTGATAAAAGTCTATGTGTTATTCTGATGTATAAGCTATAATATTGTAAAGTTTCATAAAAAATCCATTCAAAAGTTTTTACGTAAAAGAGTAACAAACATTCATACTTACAAACTTTCGCGTTTATATTATTAGTAGGAAGTAGGATTCTAATGTTGGGAAAAAACATATAATAAAATAATAAGAACAGAACACAAGCAAAAATAAATAATGGATATCTATTGCGTTTTTATTTCACTTCAGAGGCAAAATCTGTTTTATACTACTTTATTCTGCTTCTTAATCTAAAGGTTTGCTTTAAGATTTTACAACCACATTTTCTTGTACAATCACGTGAAAAATACATTATTGAAGTGAAACTTCTTTAGAATCGTTGTGATTTCAAACCAGATGCAACGGAAAAAACGACAGGTAAGAGACACAAATACAAAAGAGCGAGAGAGCAAATTTCGGTGTGTATGTATATTGCACACTGTTTAATACTTGTATTTGAGCATTTAACATGACGTGTTTCACTTCTATCGTGCGTGAATCGCACACACACACCTTTTTTTTTTGTAATTATATCATATGTACACATTCTTTGATAAGTGCTAAAGCTTCGTAGTGAATATTGTATATTACTGTAAACTAATTCTTTCACATACATATTGAACATAATATGATTGCAATTAGTAAAAACATGGATATAATTTATGTGAAACATTGACACTCCTTGGCAGTAAAATTTTGTTGAATGCCGTGACGCCAAACGTGCCTACCGTGATACTCCCACTCCCGGCTTCCTTGTGTTAGTTCTCATTTAATATTTATAACACGATTTTATTCATCTGTTAAGATAAACGTAATGGTAATTAATCACTATAAATTATGCAAAATTTTGTAAAATACTTTAAATTAGTCTGAAACATAAATACTTATTATTTTCAAATAATTTTATTAACACAGCCGTGGTACTCGTTTGCTGTCCTCAGGATAATTTCAAGTACCCAGAGTTAAGTACTAATTTGGTAATAGAACTTTAAAGAAACGGTTACCGTACTTACGGAGCTAATCAAAAAAAGATGTAAAAAGAAAAACTTAAAATATAATATTTTTTAACAACTATTTAATCTTTTATATTGTGTAATTCTATTTTCCGTAGTATATTATGTGCTATAAGAGACTCTGATCCCACGGACAAACCGTGTAAACAGTTTTCGGGGACAATAATTCATAATCCCACAATTTGTGTTATAAGTTTATTAATAAATAAATAAAATAAAATATACCTAATTACATGTATGTATCTAAGTATTATGTAACGGACTTATACGTTACTTTTACTTACACAAAAAAATATATAGAAATTATTAAATATATCTTTTTTGACTTTAGTGTTAACTATTAATATACCAAGTAGACGGACAACTTAGATTTATATCTGGGTTTCCGCCTGACCCTGGCGCTGCACGGATATTGTATTAATTCAGCTCTCGAGTGTCTCTGGTCGAGACTCTCCACATAGGCATTCTGATTTATCAATTACTGAGGTGAATAACTTATCAAGCTTTCAACATTTATAAAAGATTTTGGGCTAACATGAGTGATGAGTATTTTAATTACTAAAATTATTTAACACGGAATATTTTCCACGTTATTATTATTATGTTGCGGAGCTAATTATTTCGACATTATAATCTTGTTCTCTTGAACTAGACATTCATAGATAAATCCATTTCTTAGAAGTCACTTTTTAATATATGATATAAAGCATTTGTGTGTACTGTGTACAGTTTATGAATAAATAAATTTTATTTCAAATTAATCAATAAAAATAGACGCAATCTGAGTCTTAACTTAGGTTCCAGTTTTCGCTATAGTCTGCCTAACCTCAATGTTATTCAGTCATTGGTCGTAGCATGAACTGTCTATACCAATATACAAAACATGGTGAAAGTTCGAACAGTTGTTTATGGTTAGCAATAAAAAAAAACTCTATAAAATACTAGTGTTTCACATTTACAGTCAAGTTGTTTATCATGTATAGAACTTCGAATGAAATGAATGAAGTAAGTCCGATCTCTTAGGCAGATATTTTGTATGACGATTATTGCTATTCGTCAAGAGGTTTTAAATGTTTATAAATTTAAATAGATTTTTACCATCGGTTCTATTATTGCAGCTTTCCACAGTCTATATTATATGCTTACAATATTTTATATATCCTTATTATAATTTTTTCTTGTGTCCCCTTCAATTAATTAAGTAATTAATTAGTTATATTTCAAACAACGCCAAGACGGCTACTAACCGCCACATTAATTTTGCAATAAACATTATTTTTATTATAAAAAACATTATGCCACTTTTTCGCTTGTCTGTACTAAATGCGACGTCAAACGAACGCGCGGTAGTCTTAAAAGCTTACCAATTAGGGACTAAAAGCACCTTCGGGCTTGGGCCCTGCTTGGCGAGGCGCGGTTTCGTTCCCTCATCAATTTTGTACGATACACTCTCTTAACTCGGAAACTTTTGCGTCTTCGTACAAAAATCCCGGGAATGACAAATGTAATTTGAAAAATCTTATGCAAACGCCGCTTTTAAATGTGAACGCTGATAGCTGTAACGCAAGCCTTGAACTAATGCTCGAGTTAATTTGGTGTAGAAAAAATGTTTTGGTCTATAGTTTTTGACGTGACAACGTCTAATAATTCGATATTACGGGCCGCATGCACGAAAAGTTTGACGTCATGTCGCGTTCTGCAAGTGAGAGCGCGGCACGAACGAGAGGCATGATCGGCTCGAGCGATCGGCTCAGTTCGGTTCGTGCTGCATGTAATGTTTGACGTTGTCACGTCAAACTACCGTCCGTTAACCGACTTTACAGACAACAATTTTTTTTTAATGTAATATTTAACAATTAATGTGTAACAGGACAGTACGTGCCAAACAAATCACCTGTGGATCACGTCGGGGTTACCATTTGTTAAGACTACTTTGATGTTTCCATCATTGAAACAAGCTTTATTAACATGATAGTTTGTATTGCAAATAACCAGTTTTTAATATAACGTAAAATATAACTAAAATTATAGTTCACAATCAACCCATCTTAATAAGTAATTTTTTATTAGAGGTTGTCAAATATATCTTTTTCTTCAACCCCCGAGAGACAACTCATTTCGCACCTCCTTTCTGAAAAAGTCTGAGGTACGCTTAGAAATTTGTCCGCCACACACCGACGCCTATAAATTCACGAATAGATGAGGACATTTTCATATTAAATTAAAAATAAGTTCTCTCTAGTCCCTTCACTATGATGCTGTTTATTTTATAATGAACGATGTAATTATACTTATGTATAATCACAAAGTTAATTAATTTAAAATAATAATAAAAAAAAAAACTTAAAAAAACTAAATTATTTTTATCGTAATAATTGAAAATTTTCTTTTATAGATACCTAACATAGGAGGGCAAACGAACAGCCGAAGATATGGCGTTATGCAGATTTATTGCCCTCCTTTTCCTTTCCAATATCCATATCCTCCAATGGGCCACCAGAAACGTGACAGCATAGCTGTCACCTTACGCCGATATCATAGTGAATGATAGCGAAATATCAAAGTAAATTTTACTCTTTCATAACAAATAAGTCGTTGAGAATGCCCTGACATTTTCCGTGATTGAATGAGCCCAAAAAGTGTTTACCCTTGTTCCCATACGCGGACCACCCACAGCACTTAGGGGCCCAGGGCTCCACCGGGTTACCGCACATTACAGAAATTAGATGTTTATAATGCTATACGTATGTAATAGGTATCGTTATCCACTTTATCCGTTTAGCATTGAACATAGGCCTTCCTTAATTAATGCTAAGACGCCCGCTCTCTTGCCACTCGCATCCAACATGGACCGGCCACCGTCTTCCCACCTGGCTAAAACAGGGGAAGGACAGGACAGTGTGATTACTGGCACAGACTTAATATTCTGTTTCTGGATAGGCAAAACATGAATAAGTGGCTTGGGTTAGTTCCAGCCTCCAGGTAAACTAAATGTTAATGTGCGAAGTCAACCACTTACCATCGGGTGCCATGTCTGCCAACTAACTGATTGCTGTGCCCATAGTTCTTGATGATAATTCATGTTTCATAATAACCATGCAACACTCCCTAACAATAAAAAAATATTCAATCATACCGATTACAAATTCGATTTTTAAATTAGTTTATACGAGTATTGATATTACAATAAATATCATAATCAATAATAGTAATAATCAGATAAATCAAATAATAAGGAACGTCATTATTTAGAATAGATTTATTAGATAAAATCTAAAAAATAATATTTATTAGATTTCTACGGTAATTATTTTCTGACATTTCGTGCTTTGCGTACGAATGTTAGAGTTGTCATTATTAAATACTAGCAGCACAGCGTACACCCTATTCCCTAACAAATTGATTCCCTGTAATTCTGATGTGTGAGCTATATTATTATTGTGAAGTTCATCAAAATCCATTCATAAGTTTGTGTGTAGAGTAACAAATATATACATCGATACATTCTTACAAAATGCGTTTATAATATTAAGTAGGTTAATATTATTACTTTTATTAGTAGGTTAATATTAGAATAGTAAAGTGTATGTACATTTATTTATACTATATATGTTATTTTGCATGTTTCCTATGTATGTTAATTCAGTACTATGCGAACCACGTAGCCTATAATGTAATTGTATGAAATCCACACAATATGTCCACAATAAATCAAATATATGAGTAATCTATCACATAACAATAATAAGAAAAACATCATGGAATGTTAATTGTACGAGCTTACTTCATCATAATCAGCCTTTATCCGTCCACTGCTGAACATAGGCCTCCCTCAATGAACGCCAATACGACCGATCCCTTGCCGCTTTTCTTCATCTTCTTTTTTTTTATAAAATATAATACATCATAATTACTTACTAGAGGTCCGGAAAGACGCGAGACATTATCGTATTAAAGCCAATATTGTAGAACACATCTATCTATATATAAAAAAAATAATCGTCTGAATATGTGTACGCTTATAATTTCAGAACTACTGGGGACCTAGCCAAAATGCCATTAAGAAAGCGTTAGTGAAGTTCGAAAATGATAAAATGTATGGGATTGACATAAGGCCGCGCTTAATTACGTAGTCCATCCTTTAACATTTCGAACATTTACATTTTAACATTTCGAACCTCGCTAACGCTTTCTTAATGTAATTTTGTAGAACACATCTATCTATATATAAAAAAAATAATCGTCTGAATATGTGTACGCTTATAATTTCAGAACTACTGGGGACCTAGCCAAAATGCCATTAAGAAAGCGTTAGTGAAGTTCGAAAATGATAAAATGTATGGGATTGACATAAGGCCGCGCTTAATTACGTAGTCCATCCTTTAACATTTCGAACATTTACATTTTAACATTTCGAACCTCGCTAACGCTTTCTTAATGTAATTTTGGCTAGGTCCCCAGCACTAAATTATATATTTTTTTTTGTTTTTGTATTGGTTATTATCAGGAAAAGGTTTCTTGTGTTGGTATAGTGGCTTGTGATCTGCCACTAATTGACTGCTAATCGAGAAGCCCGCAAAGACAAACTTTTGTGTGATTAGCAAGAATTATCATCAAGAGTCTGGGTGTAATTTATCTATAGCATGTTTGTATTTAGAACCGTTTATTGTCTGGTGGCCAAAATACAAGTTCTGGCTCTGCACGCCTGAAAATAATAAGATATCACTCAATACATTATTTCGATAAGGATTTTTCTAAAATTCATCCAACTCTCTAATTATTTTCCCCTGAAATTTTTTGCTTTGTTTTTGTCTAATCAGATCAATCTACATATTAATTTTCAATCATTGATTTACTCGAATTGAATTATTTCATTAAAATAAATAACATTATATTTTAATATTAGAAGTCAAAAACAAAAATGTTTCCAAGAGCCACGGGCGAATCTTAAAAAGTTTCAACATGAAAGTTTAAAAGTGATGGTGGGTTGTGGGGGGTGGGGGAGGGGGGAGCCCGTTGCCTAGCAACGCCCGCCCTACGCCACAAATCTCGGTCGGATGCCAGAAAACCTACCAAACATTATTACACGTACGAAACACCGCGAAGGCTTTACATAAACAATGAATGTATATATGTAATTATGTATGGGTATTTATTTGATGCTTTTTTTTAATAATAATAAAAATAGTACCTATACTTTATTGCACACAAAAATAATTTATACAACAACATTTAGTAAATAGGTACAATTGGCGGCCTTATCCCTTTAGAGCGATTTCTTCCAGGCAACCAGCACAGGAAGGAAATGCACTTTTTAGGTTTTTCTCGCGTGTGCACGAACTAAATTTAAACCAACACAAACAATAAATTTAACAACCTCTGTACTTCGTTTAAAACGAACATTATTATTATAATATTTCTTGAATTTTTTTAATGTCGTAAGCTAGTGTAATTCACATACAATAAGTATTCTTTTCTATTATATTCGTTTAGCGTTTATGCTACTCTAGGGGGGACGAATTACATATTACGTTTTTAGACGTTTTTACAAACAAAACCATATACTTTATGTGTCTTAATAAACGTTCTTCAAAAATTTTGCAGCAACCCTATGAGTTAGCGAGAAAACGCAAAGGAATAGAATCGGCGCGTATGCCACTTGTCTAGGGATGCAGAATAGAAACTTGATTAAAATCCGTTTACTGTTTAGTATAGAGCGAAGATAAGAGGCATCCATTCTCATTATTAATTAATTAAAATATTTCTTGTTATACGAACTATCCTATAATTTTTTATGTAAGCTGTGTAGGAAAACTGCCAGATGACCCACCAGATGGTAAATGGTCGACGTCACCCATAAAACTATATAAATGAATAATATAATATACTATATAAAATATAATAAACTATATAAAAAAATAAATAAATTCATTTATGTGTTGCCTATACTGGAAGAACATGTTAAGTGTCGGACTGTCTGAATTGTCTGTGTCTTAGAAACACAGCGAAGCTGTCTCTCGGATGTTGTCAGCCGAGAATTCGGAACAGCGTTCTCATATATCTTAAAAACCTATAAAAAAATTAATACTGAGCCATTACAATATTAAAATTCCTCGCTAAATCAATCGTATTATAAGAACAATAAAATGCACACGAACGTTCCAGAGAGTTCCATAACAAAATCGCAGTACATTAATTGGTTGCAATTTGTCACAAGACAAAAGGAAGGTTCCGAGTGATGTCACCAATTAGTATGCAAATGTAAGAAAACGACCATTAGCCTTCCACGCAGTCCCCCGATGTATTGATCATGTCCCACACGCTTACATACATCCGTCTCTTTTTAACACCACAACAGATATAAACATAAACATTTTTATACTTTAACAGTACAAGTCCAATCTCTACTATTGAACATCAAACCTTAACATGATGACGTAAAAATTGTTTTCAAATGTCCGCTTTTGTGGCTCTTATGATGTTTTACAGTTTTGTTTTGGTAGAAAATTTTGTACGTATCCTTAAAGGGATAAAGATCTATTTCAGTGACGGTGTAAGAGAAAATGGTCCAAGAAAATTTCAGATGCCTAGTGGTTAGTTTATGTGCAAATATCGATAAGTATAAAGTATGAATGATACCCAAGAATGCTATTATAGCATTTGTATTTTTGAAAAGTTATATATTTTCGAAAAAGGGATCACGTTGCGTGGGACAATTTGGATAGCTACACTGTTTATTTTTTTCTTATGCTGTTTCAGAAAGAAGGACTGTGAAGGAAAGTAATAACTGGCGCCAAAAAAGCCCTCAGGCTTGAAATTCTTGTCTATGTATCCGTTTGCTAATCTAACATAGAAAATACTATTATTATATAAAATGCCCCGACAGACTTTTTTCTCTCAAAAATTATGAAGAATTAAGATATCTTTCGATATTAGTTACCGCTATTAACAAATAAGGTAAAAATTTTTGGTTGTACAAAAAACTGAAAAAATCGAGTGGAGCAAACTTATCACTATGGGGTATGAAAAAACATAACGACTGATTTTTCGAACTCGATCAGTATCGGTCATAAAATAGTTTCGTAACTATAATGATATTAGCAGCATTTACCTGTGGGAGGGATGCACGGTGCTGTGCTTTCGGCTGCATTAGTACCACCTTCACCAAAAAAAAAAAAAGAAGAAACAAAGGCCAATCTAAGGAGCTGGGTGCTATAGCAGAAATTATTTTCCATTTGTATTCCAATTTTGTATAAGAAATAGATTTCTCATCTCTCTCTTTAAAAAATATCAATGTTACTAACCTTTTTTAACTAAATAAGAAATGTTAAACTAGCCATTATCATCATCATCATCATCAGCCTCTATTCACTGATTAACTTTTTATTTAATAAAATTAAATAACAAAATATAAATGACTAGTCTTCAAAAAAAATAACACATGAGGATTTTTAATTTTCTATCTAGTTAATACTTAGTCTGAGATACCGATGAATTTTTTAAGATTAAAAATAAATATTATCAGGAAATGGAATGACAGCGGTTGTCGTGATTCTCACACAAAATTATACAATTAAATTATATAATAACCTAACCCAATGTTTAGATGTTTCCTCTATATTCTATTTGTTAACTCTCCTTTTCTCTTATTCTAGTTATCAACATATTCTTTTTAACTAAAAAAATAGTATTTTCTATAGAATCTATAGATTAGCTTCATTTTTTATTTTTTTATATTATTTGAACGCCTATTGAATGTTTTTTCTCATAAATGTCACTCTAAGCAGGCGAAACGCAAATAAATAAAATAACTATTTTAGTTTTATTTACATTCATGATATTTGTTCCTTCAGGTTCGTAAAATTATTAAAAGCTCGAGACTGTCTGAAAATGACAGGTAACGCCATCTATTAACGCGTTTCCGTAACGCACAAGAAAAGCCATGCGCAAAGTTTTCATTGCTCGCTACAGAATAGTAATCCTTATTACGTTGGCAAAACGTTTAAAATGCTTGAAGGGAAGTACGCGTGCGCTATGATATTGATTTTGTGTCATCCGTCAAAACATCCCAGATGATAAACAAAACGGTATTTTTAGAAATAAACAAAAAATAAGTGTAATGTACGAGACATGCGATTAGAAGGTAAGTCAGTTCTGATGTTTCATGATAGAGACCTCTAGAAATAAGATAAAACGTAGAAAAAACCTAAACCTATTTTGATTGTGATATAGATCTGATGTATAAATTATGAAACTGGTTACATTTATTCAGTTAAAAAATAAAGAACTGCTTATTACTCCTTCGTAGTTGGATTTAAATATTTCCGGTCTGAAACATTTTCTTGATTAGAACTTTATTGCCGAACCCTCGAATAGCATTTTCCTAACCTAAAATATTTTAAGTATTTTGCCATTGTCCAATCTGTCCTTTTAAACAATTTTCGTATAAGACGTTATAACTGATATTTTTCCGAATAAGGCTCAATAATAGTAATTGACTTACATTTATGTGGAGACCATGACTATTTTATTTATTAATACAATATTTGGAATAGATTAAAAATTAATATAGAAAAAAAGATTAATTAAAGAATAGTTGAATTACGTTAGTATCTACAGGCTAAGTTAGATTTTTCTAAGCTCTACCTTTTTCATCGAATGCCAAGACGGCCGATCGGCTCTCGCATCCAACATTGATATAATATTTTTTTGCGTGTATAGTTCGTGTGATTAAACGACTATCTGTAAAGCAGATTAGGGCTGAAATGTAACCAAAGCTGGTGAATAAAGGAATTCGTAGTGTAGGGCGCATTGTGTTATAATGTTATTGGGTGATAATACTTTGGGCGGCACAGGGGGTAGGGCACACTGCCTGATACAACAGCGAGCAAATGTTCGAAAGGCAATACGTAAAGTTAATTTAAAAAAAAGGAAAGTGATTTTTTGACTTTGGATGTAAGAGTAATTTTCTAAAGATTTCATTTTTTAGTATAACGCTATTTTTTTATAGAGTCACATAGGTGAAAATCTCGAAAATTATTATCACAATTTCTGATAAGGCCGTCTAGATAGGATTTGAAGTTTAAACGATGCTGATTATGTTCATATTTGTTCCTTGTATTGTGTTATCATTTATTATCATTAAAAACTCGTTTAATATTTCTTAAAAAACACATCACTCTTGGAAGAACGTAGGAACTAAGACGCTAGACCAAAACTAATTTTCTCTTATAATTATGCCTACGGTAACTTAGATTATTAATATGACATTAAGGGCCTGTTTCACAATCTCCAGCCTATTGGGAATTTGACAGATAGAGTATGGAGTATCTGTCAAATATGTTGCCGATAGCCTATTGGACACTTAACTGGAGATTGTGAAACAGGCCCTGATCTAAGCCTAATAGCCTTAATAATAGCCTCAACAGTACATGGCTGGAGTACCTAGTTCTTTAGCAGCGTTTGAACAACCTTTTAGACATAAGCAATTTATCAATTTATTATTTTAAATTAAATTTTAAAATTCTCCATTATTCGCGGCCGTGTGTATCAAGTACTTGTGTCGGACACCACGACATACGGCCGGCGCACTTGTCGCACTGAGCATATAATTTGTCCTCCATTAGGGCACAGTATAATGAAGTGGGGCCCGGTTAAAGACTGGTCTCGTCTTTCGACAACTGTTCGGTTTTATACGGGGAGGGACAAAAATAAATTATTCATTCGATACATTGAAATGTTCATTGTAATTTCGAGGGTACTGCACCTGATTTTTATGCAAGTGAATTTCGAGCGTTCATCTTTTTCAATTATGTTACAGTTTTTATTATTAAAGAGTCTGGCAAATGCTGTCTAAAGATATAAAAGGCGATAGTTGAGCAGGGATTTATAAGGATTTTGTTGCGTTTATATGAACACTAGCTGTTGCCCGCGCATTCACCGGCGTTATCAAAAAAAAATTTTCAATGAAACATAAGTTACTTTTAGTAACTCCGCGCATATGGGTATAAAGTTTCATGATGATCGGTTAAGTAGTTTCCGCGTGAAAGCGTAACAAACATCCCTACTTTCACATTTATAATATTAGAAAGGATAAAGGTTAATCATTATGGATTAAGGATGATTTTTACTTTGATTTTCATTTAATATTATATATTACATACATATTAAAGCTGTGATCAAAAAATGTCCATTAAATAAGTGTTTCACAGTCAGTTGTTATTAACAATTAAGAAACATGGAATGGAATTGTTCAAAAAATCCTATTGAATTATTAAAAAAACGACTTGAGTCATATTATTATAATAAAAATGAGGCGTTTAGACCAAAGATGAGCATTTAACCTAAACGCATGGGCGACGAACGATCATGCCATGTCATGTCAATTCCCAATTGATGGCAAATGAAATAGGCATGCCCGTGAAATGAGGTGTGAATATTGTCTCCGCGGGGCATGCACCCGAGCACCCCGGGCCGGGACCGAAGCCCCAGGGGGCGGTTCCCCATCTGTCCAGCTACCCTTTATATTGCTACAATGCCCTTCAATTACACCCAGGTATTGACTGATTCGCGATATTGTTTTGTTTGTAAAAATACATTAACTCTTGAATGAAGTTTAGACTCTAAACTAAGCATTGGAAAAACGCTTATAATAATGAAAACGACAGTTTATGTCCATTAGATTAGTTTAAATTGTGACCATAACCGTACGAGTTTTCGCTGGTTTTTATACAAGTGTTATCAACCCTTATATGTCCTACTGCTGCACGGGTCTCCTCCTCGAAATTAGTCGAGGAGGGTATTAGGCCATAATTTACTGATGCGCTGGCCCAATGGATTGGATGGATTGGTGAACTTCAAGCCGGAACCGCACGTTTGTGACTTGCCGCAAGCCCCAAGCCTTCACAAGTCACAAGCATGCGGACGCCTCGCAAGCGCTTGCGTTCTCTTTGGTTCCCTTTGGCTTGTGCACAATACCGACACTCTTCGGGTCGGCCACAACCTTTGCAAGCCTACGCAAGCCAAGACAAACTCTGTATCCGCACGTTTGAATTTGTGATGGCTTGCCAAGCCTCGACAAATGTGCGGTTCCGGCTTCACACACTCGCAAAATCTTATGAATGCCTATGAAGACAGTCACGGTGTCAATATCATCTTCGTCGTCTTGGCGTTCATTGAGGATGGCCTATGTTCAGCATTGGACGAATGAAGGCTGATTATCATGTTGATGATGTATTAGATAATATACATATGATTTTCAACTGGCCCATAAGAAAGTAATTTTAAGGTGGTTTTTTTTGTCTTTCATCTTCTATTTAACAACAGACAAATATACAATGCTTTCTCTTTACGTTATCAAACTTTATTTCCGATCTTGCCGTAATTAAAAAGTGGTTTCATTGCATTTTCATTGTAATTAGTGCTAATTTGCATAAATAAAAAACAATAAGGGTTTTTTTTCGTTCACAATACGGTATTACGCCACATTACCATGAGTTAAATCCTGTCTTGTTTGCAGCATGTCTTGTTCTGCTGTTGAACGTCCTGTCATCGTGCATGCGCCGCGGGCCCCACCACCCCCACGGGCAGATGCCGATCGACCACCACCACCACCACTACAAGCCGAGGGGACAGGAATCGCTCACCGGTGACTCGCAGCTGTTACATGATATGAAGTATGCTTACATCTTTCATCCCTTACTTCTTATTACAGAATCACTATAATAAAATATCTTCATCACTATCTATAGAATTTGATCAGAATCAGGCGAGAATAGCTTAGGACAAGGATGAAGCTAAGGACGCCCAATCACCTAAGAATTTCTCATATCGATTCGTAAATAAGCGACCTCTGTGGCTCAATGGTTACCGCGTTGGCGCCCAAGTCGGGACGTAGGGACTTCGAAATCTGCCAGAGAACTAAAAATTTTATGTTCCTGGGTCATGGATATGTATTAAATATGTGTATCCATTGATTGGTACCCGTAACGCAAGCTTTATGAAAACTTACCACGGGACCAGATTGACGTGGTGTAAAAAAGCTTCCATAGATATTAATGAACGTAATTACGGCGGCTTGGCATCTTATTTTCTACGTGTCGAGAGGTGATGTAAGGTGGGGTGAGGTGGAGTGAGGTGACGAGGATAAACGTATCGTTACAGACATATCGAGGAGGATTCCAAAGTGCTGACGCCAGAGAGCCTGGCGAAGATGACGCCCGAAGAGCTGGAGTTCCACTATTTCTCCGCTCATGACTTCGACAGGAATTCTAAGTTGGATGGACTGGAATTGTTGAAGGTATAATTAAGTACAAGATTTCATCGTGGTTTCACTTGTCCAAAAAAAAATCCATTAAAATAAATAGCCGATAATCTTCCTCATTTGATTTTATGAAATTAAGTTATATTAAAAAAATCTGGAGAAATTAATGTCTGCATTGGTGAGTCGCGTAATTTTTATAATGAAACATCTTTTACGGATTTTATCGCGGTTCATTGGGTTTTCTACATGTCCGATGCTTAGGATACTTTACAGCAACCATGGTGACGGGAGGACTGGTTCATCATATTTGTCTCGACAACAGGACGAATGCGGGTAGCAAGGGTAGCGCGGGGAAGCGGGAGAATTGCCACGTTCCATCGTGGTCCATTCATTCAGTGAACGGGTTGTAAAAGGAAGAGGGAGAAATTGATGAGAGATATTTTTTTTCTATGTTAATAGATTTGCCACTAGCCAACAATTCATTCAGAGTCACTCCTAATCTTTATTGAAAGCTATTTTTTAATATGAAGTACCCGATAGCCACACAGGTAAAATTACCGAAAGTAAGGTACTGGTCTTGCAATTACCGAAAATAATATTGTACCTTTTGGAACTTAAAGCAAATAAGAGTTATATAATATAGCAAAACACCTTTATGTAAAAGTGTGTTTTTGTCATATGTTTGTTACAGGCTGTGTATCATACATTGGAGCACGAGGCTCCTGACCCCGACGCCGACTCGTCCATTGAACCCGAGGCAAACGACTTTGACTCGTACATTGGTAAATTATATTCCATGGGTCTATTACTCTTTAATCACACTGGTGATAGCTGGTGATAGTTGGTGATAGCTGGTGATAGGACCTAGGTCATTTGCATGTCATTTGAAACGTTCTTTGATAAATTTTTATCTTATCCTTGACTTTACAATTCATATTATGAATAGTCTGATCTATTTTCATCTTTTATTAATTTTATTAAAATCATTATCATACGGTGTATGCTACGGAAAAGTGTCAATTTTTTTACAAGGGTTAGGTTTTTGTCAGAATGTCATCAAATAAACGCAATTACTTGCTTGTGTGGAACTATTCCAGTTGTGCGTTACTAATTAGTACTATTTCAGCTCTAGTGGACCGCACGCTGGAGTCTGATGACTCTGACAGCGATGGGTTCGTATCGTACGCGGAGTACCGCGCCGCCAGGCTTGCCAACAGCGCCAACAGGACGCCCAGGGTGATCGCTGCTAACGCTCTCTCATAGAAGTAAGTTCTTATTTTCCAAGCCGCCTTTACCTTATAGGGGGAGGAGGAAATCTTGGGTACTAGGGTACGTGAGCCCTGACATAAATTACAATTTATACATCTGTGTGCTTTAATTTTGGACTAGAAAGAGTAACCATAGTAATTAGGACACTACTAAGTATTTTAATCAGCAATCATTGTTTAACTCCCCGATATTATCACTAGATCATATTCTCATATAAATAACGGTGCCCCACGGATAGCGGGGCCCTGCGTGCCCAATGGAAAATAAGGGCCTGCTTATTTCTTTTAAGAAACGGCTTTACCTTGTTTTAGACAGAAGGGCACTACAGAAACAGTGTGATAAGTGGCTACGACTTAACATCTGGAATCTCAGGATAAGCGATACATAATCTTGTCCCTGCTAAACTTATTTATATTAATAAGATACATTAATCACTAACCAGTTAACTACAACCTACGTTGCTGGCTACGAACATAGGCCTCCCACAATGAACGCCAAGATAATCTATCCTTTGTCACTCACATTGAACACGGATCGGCCACTGTTCGGAGATCGTCAATCCGCCTGCTCAGCGTGGCAATTATGAGCACATCCCGTTAATTACAGGCTTAATATACATCTTACAAATGCAGCCTCTGACCAGGTGGGAAGACGATCTCGTGTTGGTTGTAAGTGGCAAGTGGCCATCCATAGGCCTTCATAGCGTTCAATAAAGGAAGTTCAGCAGTGGACGGATAAAGGATGATGATGATGATAAGTGGAAGACACGCTAAAGAAAATAAAAAACATTTTCATATGACTAACACGATTTAATAGCTAGCTAATATTTAATACTTACTATTAAATTCTAAGATATATAAAGCATTAAAAAGTCTTCATACTGCCAAATTTAATATGCTCTGTCGAGGCAATATATTATTTTACTTTTGAATACTTTTAAAATATCTAAGTGTTATTTTTATGGTCGTTGCCTTAAAATATCAGCAATGAAATGAAGAAAGTTCTAATTTATTCGTGTTTAATACTTAACTTATTTTGAACACATAATATATTTAAAATTAAAATATGTTTCAGGTCAAACGCAGCGGTATCTCTTCTCGCAGGGAGCGTTCTTCTCTCCGAGAGCGGCCGCTTGTCTGATGCCAGTAGACACGTCTTCATATTGTTGAAGCTCTATGCTATTCCTGCAGTAAAATAAGGTTTTATTATGCGTGGTTTTATTATTAAAGGTATCTTTTTCCATGGCCTTCTGGTCTAGTGTTTAGGTGCAAATAAGGTTGCACCTAATGTACTACCTGGGTGTAATAAGCGTGGTTTTTTCAATATTTTTTTTCATCCCAGTCTGGTCTAGTGCTCAAGTACAATTAGAAATTAAGAAAACCCATTTCAAGACACCGCAGGGGGGCCAGTAGGGCTATTCTGTAAAAAACCATTTCGATATCGAGTGCACCTGAGTGATAGAGCTCACTTTACGCTCACGTCGAAAGCGAACTTTATTGATATAGATAGTCGAGTTTTAAAGAATACAAATTCGTCATATCACCGCGGATTCTGTTTTCGAGATTCTAAAACGACCTCACAGACCCTTCACACAAGTGACCGAAATCATACTCCTAGTGACTAGACGATCGTCGCTTATAAACTATTTAATAAATATATTTCCGTTGTCTGGTACCCCTTACACAAGTTCTTCGAGAATTTACCACGGGACTAGATTAACGCACTTTAAAAGCATGCATCAATATTATAATTATTATTAAGTTACGCGGGCGAAGCTGCAAACAAGATCTAGGTATATGAATATAGACATACCCTTGGAATAACTTCGTTCCCTGCAGCAGTAATTCAGCACCTGCCGCGTAGACTGTCGCCTGGTGTGGTTTCTGGCAGGACAGGCGGTACAGGCAGCCGTAGTCCTGTGTCTGTTGGCCCACCAGGTAGCTCAGGTACAGCAGGATCTCGTCCTCGCTCAGATATGTTGCGTTTTTGTTATCTGTGAGCATCGCATGATCGATGGTCATTGAAGGAGTAGACGGTGGAAGGTTGATGATGATTGTAAGATTTGTCGATAGTGTGATTCACAGGCTTGATCACGCACATGACACGTCCATTCTCGTCTACGACTCTCGAGTTACTACGTGCTGTGCTCAAGACAGTGTTATGGCAAAGAATTCAGACGTACATAGAAGTACAATTCTTAAGGATTTTTTGTGCCGACTTTATTGGGGACATGTCCCCAGTTCGCACTCGCTCGCTCTCGTAGGCTCATATGCTGGGGACATCGTGGTGTCTCGTCACGCCGCCAAGCGGACGTTTACATCGCTTTGTCTTCAAAGTGCTCATAAGAAATGTCCTTATATGTACGTCTGAATTTTTTGGTTATGGCTGTTTGTGTACACATTGTAAAGTGGTAGTAGTCGTTGTATTATGTATAATATATAAATATGTATGTTATTCATTTAGGATGAATCACATACACTAGAATGATCATGAACGACGGTCGGCTTGGATGAGGTGACTATACGCAGCGGACTAGACTAACTAGAGATGTAAAGAACTCGAGCCTTTTGAGTCTTAAATTTTAGACTCGGCTGACAAATTGCACAGCTCGACTCGTTATACCAAGAACCCCAGACTCGAGCACTTAAGTCTAAATAAAGACACGAGCGCAACATGGCGCTCGAGTCTTGATTCGCGCTCGAGTCGTTTTACGCGACGAGTCGCGCTCAAGTTCTTTTCCATTTGGAGTTCCTTTATAAATAAACAGGAAATAAAATATGTAACTTTGTGAGATATAATAGTAATTTAATTATTTTTGTAACGTCTAATATTCTTAGCTTTTGAAAATCCTGCTAATATTATAAATGCGAAAGTTTGTGAGTATGGATGGGTAGAATATGTTTGTTACTCTTTCACGATAAAACTATTGGACGGAAGTAAAAAGGTAAGTTAAGTAAAGATTCGTAAAATAAAAAGCAATAAATATTGTTCCGTACCCACATAACAAATAAGTGTCGCGTTTTTATCCCTCTTGAGGTACACAGAACATAATAATGCCATGCCTAAAGGCCACATTTAGCATGTTGCCACATAAACTATGTATTTTAAATAAATCAACCTTATTACGCTCAAGACTCGATACGCTCGAGCTCTTTTTAAGACTTGAGTTCTTTTTGAGACGTGAGTTTCTTTTTTAAGACTCGAGCTTTTTTGAAATACGAGTTCTATTTTGGCGCTCGAGTCTTCGAAAAAGGACTGGAGCTCGGGTCGACTCATAGCTCTGAGTTTTGTTAGCACACCGAGTCTTGTAAAATTGAGCCGAGTCTATCGAATTAAGACTCAAAGACTCGAGTTCTTTACATCTCTAAGACTAACCCATTAGTTCGAATTTAGAATAGAGTATTTAATTTTTCTTATATGTTTTGTAAAGCATACACACAGTCGAAGCTTTCTGGCTAGTACCTATCGACGCCCGTAAATATTCACAAAATCAAAGTATGCGTTATCCTACTTTTCTCCAACACCCCCCGTACAATAATGACCCACCGGAACTGACAGCATGAAACATCCGGTATTATGTGAAGGTACCACTCCGGTCTTGCTGGGACAATCCGGCCGCAAAGCAGCATGTAACTACGTCTTGTCAAATTATATTTTGTCTGCCTTCGATAGGGTTTTAACGCGCGAGTCCATACGTATAATGACGACGTACCTATGATAGACATATATAATTTTTTTTCTAACATTTATCGTGAAAAATAGTCGTCATACTAATTTACAGCTACAATATTTTAGTTTCGAAATTAGAAACTAGAATCTTGAAGTAGTTTTCAAATTACTCACTTACAGAGGAGGTATTCTAATAATTAATATCTATTAAATGACTATTTGGCGCAGCCCTTCACCTGGGTTAGAAAAAAATATTATTGTAGACTGGTCACTTGATGGTCGATGGTCAGATAATCCCTTGCCAATGGGATTAGGACGGGACAGGACAAATGCATCGGGCATATAGGATTACGGAACCCTAATGGATCAAGGTGTTTACCTTGATGCGTAACTCTGAATTCTATCCCACGTGTATAAAGTTGATTTTAATGGTGGTGATGGTGTGGTCATCACGGAAGGCAGATGGTATATACTTCCTATGTCTTTATAAGCTAATTATTTAAAATTCTGACACACTTTTGTGATGCTTGAAATTATTATTTCCAAATATACGGGTTAAATTTTTTGATATTACTATCGGTGAGACAAGGTGTTTCGAAAGGAAGAACAAAGTAAGCAGGGAATTTAGGGTATGGCGACAGGAGAAGGTTCAAACAAAATTAGCATTAGTCAGACTCACAGACGTAAAAAGGTCTCAGAATAGGAAATATATATTCATACATTCTTCGAGTTTCCAGGCCAGTAGGGGCTTTCTGTAAAAACCATTTCGATATCGCGCTTCACCTGAGTGATAAAGCTCACTTTACGCTCACTTCGAAAGCGGACTTTATTCGAGTAGTCGAGTTTTAAAGAATACAAATTCGTCATTCGAGATTCGAAAACTACCTTAAAGAATAGCCCTCTACTGGATTCGTGTGAATACTCATCTCAACGGTCAAATTACTTAAGACAATATAATATAATATTATATTTTAACAATCATGATCATCAGCTCTTTGATATTCGTGTAAAAGGTATGTCTATATCCAAAAAGAAATACTAAGACTTTCTAAACGCCAATACTTTAATTTTACGACAAATATATAAAAACAAACTGGCAGAATCGAAATAAGATCTCTCTTTGTGGAAAAAAGAACTAAACAATTGTTAACTAAACTAAACGATTTATTAGTGAGGAACGAATGGGTTACCTTCCAAACTTCTGCCGTAATGGTGTCCTCCCTTCCAGGCACCAGCGCCGAAGAACCCTGCGGCTAGCACCAGGGCCTTGAGCACGATCAGTATCACCAGGTTTGTCAGATTCAAGCTAAGCACCTTTGAATAAGAAAATATTTTAATGTATATTATTGACACACGTGTCTTTTGATCGATTAACACTTTACACGCATATCTACAACATAACTTAAAAATACTGCCAACAACCACAGAGAAAGCATACGAGACATACAATAATAGCGCATCCGACAGACTTGAGAAACATTTTGTACATAGATGACCGAATTGTTAGCCTAAATCACCGATTTCCAAAGTGGTCCAGGTGGACCGCCATAGGACCACGGAAGACTCGAAGGGGGTCCACGATAAGCGTGACAAAAAATGAAACAAAATGAAACAAAATGTGACAAAAAACGGGGGTCTATGAAAATGAATTTGGTTTCGATAGTGAAGAACCAAAATGATGACTTCTCCTATCAATATTGTTAAGAGAATGTTACTATTATAATGTTATATCTTTAAACGAAGAAAATAAAAAAGCTCAGCAAGGGGTCCACGTGATGCAGAATTATATATTGTGAACAAACTAATTGAAATTTGAATAACAAAAATATTATTATCCAAAATCTTGCCTTAAAAAATATATAAAAAAACACGCAACCGAATCGCATAACTCGGAAATAAGCCCTGTTACTTCCTAGAAAGGGGTTCTTTTTATGCCACGTAACAACACAAAAATGTAATCACTAAAAATCCCTCGAACAGAAAAAAAAATACAAACCAATGATTCACTTTTATCTAAAAAGGTTAGTCATGCATAGTGCGTATGTAGTATATACAGTGTACGAACCTGTGCTATGCAGTTAAAACCAACCTGGCTGCTGCCTGTCGATCTGGCTATGAAGTCCTTAGCCAGGCTAGAAACGACCTGCCCACCTGTGCTAGACAGGAAGCTCCCAGCGTTATCAATAAAAGTAGACCTTCCGTCATTTGTGTCATTAAAATCGTTTTCTTCGCTGAATGTCGCCTGTTTCTCTTTCGGTAATAGGACACTTGTATCGAAACTCTTTGGGTAGATCTTCTTGGCGTATTGCGGTGATGAATACGCGCCTGTGTGTTCCGCGCTGATGATGGTGATAGACATGATGATGATGATGAGAACCATGTTGGTGCACTGCCCGTAGTGAACTGAGGAAGCAGGTAGCACTCACTAGGATATAAGTGTTTGGGTTGCGTTTTATCTTTTCGCTTTTGTTTGTTACACGCTCGATGTCGTTGCATAAAAAGCTATTGTTGTCTAATGCTTTTACAATCCGTATCAACTGAAGATTATTTGAGCAAATGCTTGCTACTATTGTAGTGGAATGAATATTTTTTATTGTGATTATTGATTTCAATGAACGAATAACTAAGTAGACACTAAGGCCTTTGTTACTAAAGTTCGTTGAGAGTATATAATATTAATATTTATGTATTTTGTATACTTAATAGTTAAATTTGCCAAATTTTTAGGTAATCATCATTATAAGCCTTTATCCGTCCACTGCTGAGCATAGATCTCCCTCAATGAACGCCAAGACGATTTATCCTTTCCATGCGCATCCAACACGGACTGGTCAGTGCAGTGGCACGGAGATCGTCTTTCCACCTGCTTAATTGCCGACCATTATTGAAGGAATGGAATCTTTTGATTTAAGGGCAGGTAAAGATGGTTGGGGAAATGTAGGAAAAGGTTAATCATTTTATAAAACATAATTAAAAAAAGATTTCACAATTAAGTAGCATATCAACAAAATAAACTTATTAGTATACCAACTATGATTCGAATACTTTTGTATTTATTAATGAACAGACGCACCACTTATAATGAAACTTGTACAAAAGCTTAAATACGTCGCTTCAGCCGAATTCAATGTATGTTCAACATTTGTAATTATGTTGTTCACTCTTAAAAAAATGGGATATTTTTCAAATATCTATTCTAAGCCATCCGGAATTAGAATACCGAGAAGATACCGAGAGAAAAAACCAAGGTACTCTAACAACATATAGAGTTCTCTACTTTTTAAAGGATTTACTTAATTTTATAAGTACCCTAGAATATATATCTCCAAGCGATCTAGTAATGAGCACGTGCGACGGTCACAATGACGAGGAAGGTAAGCCTGGCGGAACAAACTCGGTGATGCCAGTTCCGCAACGGTCCGTATTCGGGTGTACGCAACGACATTGTATAATATCATTATGTTATGTGGGTTACACACATGACCATCATCTTCTGAATTCACTGTGTTTGTGGGACACGTGTTAAGGTAACACCATCTTTAACTAGCTGGTTGTACGCCGCAGTTTCAAATAAATAACATTGCTTAAATGCCTGTAATATTCCTCAACAATTCGGTTATTAAATCATGAATGCAAAAATATTTTATAATACGATTGGTCCGACCGGATTTAGGGCATAAAATTATTTATTTTTAATAATCAGATCAAAAATCTTTCGTTTTAAATTATAGTTGTGTTTTTTGATAAACAAGAGAAGTTACACACCTAAGTTAATTAGTCTGTCCAAAGTCATTGTAAGGTGTTTTTAAGAAAAGTGGTTATATTATATGTATACTTGTATACTATAGCACTAACCAGGTAGGGTGCTATTTTTATTGAAAGCTTTTTTAGCTGTGGATAAAGATTTTTTAAATATATTAACGGCCAATGTACTTGAGAGTGTTACCTTATTATAATTTCATTATATTAATTATAGTTTCTTATCATTTAATTTTAAATATAAGTAAAGCGTCATCAGCAAACAATACTATCTCTTGATTATGTCTAAGTATAATAAATGATTAATGTAAATAAGAAAAAGAAATGGACCTAGAAGAGTCCCCTGTGGGACCTTTTATTTAAGTCCTAGAGGATATTTTACGATTTATGATCCTTTAAGTCAGTTATAGTTAGAGTAAGAATTTATAAGATCCAAATTTGTACCGTACAATGCCTATTATAAAGTGGCTTAACTTCCTGACCAGTGTTTGCTGTAAAAAAATTGTTTAAAAGTTGCAGTACACAATCAAACGCTTTATACAAGTCACAGGACTCTTTCCCGGTCTTTTATATTTGGCCGGTTAAATTTACACTAGCGTCTGTTATGGAGCGCCCCTTTCTAAATTCAAATTATTTAATGTGTAGACTAACAATAAAACAATAATTTTCAAAGTGATGAAGTAACCGATTAAATATATTTCTTTCAAAAACTTTACTTAACGTGGCGAGTAGTAAGATAGTACTGCTAGTAGTGATAGTAGTTATAAAACAACAGATTGGAAAATGAAACTGCTTCAATATTATGATATTGAATGAAAGTTACATTGTTACGAAGAATCTTTTTTCAATTTTCCATATCAATGATTTAGAAAAGAACGTTCTATGTACGTTGTACTCGAGGTAAAATACTTGGACACAGTACAAGCTTACGTTAACGATATTAAGTTTCATATTTCGAATTTTAGTTGAATGGGTATACTGATGCAAGTATCACCTGATGCTAAGTGGCCATCATCAGCCATCAACATAAACAGGATTATTTTAAATTTGCATAAGTAACTTATTGATTTGTCTATCTCAAAACTTAAGAGGTCTCTGTGCCAGGAAAAAACACGGCGGGCCACTTTAGTAACACAGCAGAGCAGTTTCACACATGTAATAAGCAGTACGGTGGTATCCAAAGCAGTTTCACACAAGTACCAAGAAGGATTGTGATATCCAAAGCAGTTGTACATAATTGATAAGTAAGATGGTGGATATCAGAAGCAATTTTACATCAACAAGCAATTAGCAGAATTGTGATATCTAAAGCAGTTTCATACAAGTAATAAGCAGGATGGTATGCCATGCCATGCAGGTCGCATGTCACGGTACATCTTTTAGGTATACTATTTTTGTTGTGTATAAGTGTTGAACTCAATTCTTCCTTTAGTCTGGTCCAGGAAAATTAAAATGTAAGATTAATATAATTTTTGACTATTGGAAAGACATGAAAATCTTATTATCCCTTGCAGCACTTATATTATACAGACTTGTACCTTAAGCGTAGATAACATCTTCCTTGAGAGTTGATCACCTTTTGTGAACAAAATGTTTTAACGGTCTGTGAGTTATCTAGCGCGATATAACTTTATGTCCCAATCTCATTGTTCTACTTCCTTGTCACGAATCGAACCTGCACTTACTTCTTTCAATTAGAGTTAATAGTTTATTATGGGGTAGACTACTGTATCCGTACCCGTACGTCTGTTTGGGCGTTGAAGTTGATCATCAAAGATTGTATAATTATAGCAACTTTTATTACTTTTACCTAACTTGACCTTTTACTCTAAATCAGAAGGTATTAAATTTTCATAAACGCATAACGTCATTTTCCAGAAAAAACTAGTATTCATAAACAGGGCGATACTGAAATAGCGAATGAGTGACGGTGGTCTAGGGTATGGGCTCAGCCTCTTAAGTGCGAGGGTCCGGGATCAATCCTGACCCCGCCCTCCATCTTCGTGGGGCCTTGAAATGGTTTTAATAAGTTTCTAAGTGCACCCTGCACTAGAGACTATCGCTCGCTCATCGGTGAAAGAAAACATCGTGAGGAAACCTGTATGCCTGATGGAATTAAAAAGTCTTTGAAGGTGTGTGAAGTTCACTAACCCGCATTAGGTCAAACCGCCTCGGTGAACTATGTCCCGATACCGTCCTCGCCTAATTTCGAGGAGGAGACTCGTGTCCAGCAGTGAGACAATGTATGTGGTGCTACTTTGCTTTTTTACTGTTACTAATAGAAATATCGACATCTGGTAATATTTTAAGCACTACGTGTTTCACAAGATGCAATTTTTGTTTGCAAACTGTAACCAGATGGCGCTTTCAACATTAGCTGATGCTGTAAATGAACATAGCAAGAAGACATCCAAGTACTGCGATAAAAAAATAGAGGTCGCTATTTTCAATATTGACGGAGTTATCGCTGTATTCTACAGAGATTGGACTTCATCAAAGAGGATATAAACACTACGTGACTTCATGAACCTGTGTACAATGTACGTTACTTGGAAATGTTGAACATACTTATCACCATTGTACCTAGCACCTGGTAGCATAAAACTGATAAAATGATTTCTGGCTACCTGTAAGGCTGTAATGATGAGGCTAATTATTATCAAACTCTAGTTTAGTAACTAGTGATAAGTAGCAATAAGATTGAGGCTTAAAAGTTCATTGATGAAAGTAGATGGATGATAAAAAAGTGTCAAATTTATAATAAAATAATTATCTTATCTTAATTAAACGGGATAGCCGGTACCTCGTGTTTTCTCAGCTTTTAATCCTAGCTGGAATATTATGTTGAAGTCTTTTCTCAGAACCTATAGCTACGGCCTACGTCCACTGTTTTCCGGATAAAAGCAGAACAGATCAACTAGGTCCGCTCTGCACCCCTAGACAAGTGGCAAACGCTCGATTCTATTCCTTTGCGTTTACTCGCTAACTCCATAGGGTTGCTGCAAAATTTTTGAAGAACGTTTATTAACAACATCATGTACACTATCAAACCCGGATGGCCTTTCTGGTTGCTTGTCGGCTGTCGCTGATTAGTACGTTATTAGAAAAACATCGACCATCGAATTTTTTTTAAGTATCTACCATACTTATATCTATAATATTATGTTAGCATAATTTTATAGGATATGTATAAACTTTTTTTTTGTTATTATGACTCTCTAGTGTAAACAGTTCATCCACGCAGTACAAATCTACCCAAATTTAAAAGAAGAACCCTAGAACTATTGTTCTATCTTATATTATTAAAACTTCGTTAATCACGGTGGCAATAAATAAGAACATCATAACAAAGTATCGACCTCGGATCGGAGATAAGCGCCAACAAACCAAATCTTAATCATTATAGAATCTAGATTATGACATCGGGATATAGTCTGTCGTAAACATCACATCATAATAGCTGTGTTTGTATTTGGAATTGCAAAACATGATCTTTCACCGTGGTGAGGTTGTGAGCGGTATGCGCCCGCGCCGCGTGAGAGCAGTGAAAATGTTTTGGTATCAAAAGTGAAACCTTGCCTTGACCGTCACGACCGCAGATCCATGGAGTCGCCTGTATATTTTTGTTAAGAAAAACCTTTATAATGATTTATTAAAAAATGTTTTTGTTTAAATAATTTAGTAATACAAAAAAATATGTATAATATTATTATAAGTGATAAGTACGTAATTTATAGACTAGAAATAATTCCAGAAAAATACATTTCTAGGAGATGACAGTAAAACTTTATCAGAAAAAAGTTTTTCGTATAATAATAAGTAATAACTAAATAACTTTTACAGCTTTTATATATAAAATAAAATAAATATTTTGAATATTCGTCATTGTTACAGTCATATACAGCTAAACTATCGCGTTTCGTGTGGTTTGTGAGTTTCCGGTGGCCTAGTGGGGGATAGGGAAAAGAAGGGCAACGCATCTGCGTAACCTTTGTTGTGTCAAACTTACAATACCAGCTTTTGCAGCTGATATATATATATATATATATATATATATATATATATATATATATATATATATATATATATATATATATATTGATATACTTGATATTAACTTAATCTTTTTACATACTGCTAACACAAATGGCTCATGTCACTTTGATCATTGTCTATCGTCAAGTTAATCGAATTTTCACAAATCTACATCCCAGTTAGGTAGATTAAGTTGCAGTGTTCCCAGTTCTCAGAATTTTTTCTCCCCAAGGCTCTAATCAAAAACCCTTAAAATATCTTGACGCAGATATACATTCATCACCTTTTTTACACTTTATATATATTTATATCTTCTATCACCTTGTTACACTTTTTACTCTAGAATTTCAACGGTTGGTGGCAGTTACGGATTTATACATTTTCAAGGTACATGCTGTGAAATATTTTGTTGAACTTGACCCTTTGGATTACTTCAAATACTTATGTACGCTTGATTTAAAGAGTAAGTGAGTAAGAATGCCTTCCGAAAAGTGAGATTACGTACGAGTCATGCGGAAATAATTTTTAATAAGAGCTAAGTACTAGTATTTTTTGATAATTTTTATTAAAACAAATCAAAAATAAATTATGTAAAACTTTAAGATATTTTAACTTATAAAATCCCTAAAAATATAAGACTAGTAAAAGAATCCTATCCAACTTTTTCTCCTCTATATTTGAGGAGTTAGCCCCTAAGTTGGGAACCCTGTTAGGTTGACAAGGGACCTCGTCTGTCAATAGCAAAGATCCCGGCTTTACTTACATTTGATTGCTGTGCCAATCCAGAATCACATAGCAAATAGTTTCTATTTTCATTTTTAGAACTTTCGCTGTATCTTACCTGCTCAGTTTTTAATTATATTACTTAGTCTTGATGAGCTATTAATTTTGATTTGAAGTTTATTCTTACTGAGTTTATTTGTTTATTATTATTTACTAGAAAAAAACGGAAAATACAAAAGGATCAACCTTTATATGTTTCACTGCTGGCCACGTCTCCCTCCTTGAAATCAGTAGAGGAGGGAGTTGGGCCATAGATCACGATTGCGCCGGAATGCGCTGAACTTCACGCACCTTCAAAAACTTTTAATCTCATCAGGTATGCAGGTTTCCTTACCATATTTTCCTTCATCGGTGGCGAGCGATTGTCGCATGTTCAGGCGCGCTTAGAAATTAAGAAAACTCTTTTTTAGGTACTACAGGATCAAACCCAGATCTCTCACTCAAGGAGCCCAGCCTATACCCACTCGACCATCGTCGCTCTAACAATATACAAATAAAACACTTAATATATTAAAAATTTAAAAAGAACATAATATTGTATAAAAATGTGAGAGAAAAAAACAAAACAAAAAAAGAACTATTTTTTATTTAAAAACTTTTAGTTTTATTTTTTTTTGTTTGGCAATAACGGCGTGTGTGTTTACCGCGTTTAAGTGTTTGACATGTTTTTCTGCCCATGAAAGAAAAACTGCCTTTTTTCCTAGTCAATTATATTCATACTAAACTATTCTTAGATGAGCCATCATTCATCTACTTTTCCGATGAAACTTAAAGGTCGTAAGGCTAACAGCATAGGTCCTTTAAAAAAAAAGCCATAATCAGGTAAATCTTATTCAAAATATGAAAAATGTAGCAGCAATGAAGTCTCCATGACCTCTGTGCCGTCGTGTAAGGTGTTTGGTGGATAGAGGAAAGTGCTTTGTTGCTATTACTGAGGCAATTACGCTTTCGAACTTTGCTATGATGCAACTGTGTTCGGTAAGTGTGACGAAACTATAGTGAACTGGAAAGAGCTTCGGAGACGACAGGTTAAACTCAATTGTAGATGGTATATTTATTATATCTTCATAATTGTCGACTTTTGAAGATACTGTTTTGCTGCTGCTGTTGTTTAGTAGTGACTTAAGTTTGTTTTAGTTTTGTTCAAATAAATGAAAATAGTACGGGCTGGTCGGTAGTGGATCTTCATATTATGTCAGCTTTTTATTATTTACGTCAGATATTAGATACGCTTTACCATATCGTATATTTTTGGGCATTAATGAGAATTTTTTAACTGACATTTGATTTTTATTTTTTATTTTCCGGATTTACATTTTACAAAAAAAATATCATAGATGAATCAAAGAAAATAATTTACATTATTGATAAAAAAGCTGTTATTGCACCTTTCAACAGACCAAGCTCTATCGAGTTATGTAAGCTATAATGCTATAATTGTTATTATTAAATCAGCTTTCATGGAGGCAAACAGCTTTAGACACAATGCATTTCATTTTACGCCCCCTCAAAGTGGATTATACAAGAGAAATCATAATAGAAACTGTCAATGAATCCAATCTGAGAGTTTTAGAAAGCATAAAGGAATCGCCGGGCGTTAAATAACTTTTATAGAACTGTGTCTTACCGTGTCCGAACAGAAACTAAAATATTCTAATTGCTATTTTGTATTGCACTTCTGTGGCATCAATATTGATGCACACCATTATATTGTCTTTAGCAGTAAAATCCACGCGAAAGCTGATGATGATGGATTTTTTTATAGCATAGGAGGGCCAACGAACAGTCGAAGCCTTTTGGCGACTATCGAAGCCCATAAACATCCCCAAGACAAGAGGTTATGCAGATGCGTTGCCTTCCTTTACCCTATCCCTCCAATGGGCCACCGGAAACTCACAAACGCGACAGCATAACTGCCACTTTACCCCGGTATTATGTGAGTGAAAGGTCCCCGGTCGTGCCGGACCAATTCAGCTACAAAGCAGCATGGCACTACCTCTTTCAATTTTTTACCATTCCCAGATTTGTTCGTTTGCTTTCAAAAAATGAAACTGTTTTACGATCATTGAAAAGTTTGCAAGTTTATTTCTAACCTTAAATAATAATAATTCCAAAAAACTAAAAAATAAGCTTTACTTTTGCAATTTGAAAAATGGAATAATTTTGTCGAATTATTGCATTGTCACCGGTCCTCGATGGATCTACTAAGTTTGAACGAAATCTGGCCGTTTAAAGTGGGTCAATATCGCGCCTAAAGGAGTCGGTTACAAACATACATACAGGTGAGGCTAATTACTAATATAAGGCGTGTATACTAACAAACTGGCAACTGCTGATAACTGCGTCCAACCAAATCGCGTTATAATGATGAGCTTTTTAAATTTATGGTTATTTTAGACGTAATGGTAGTGTTCTCTTTATTCTTAGATTTTCATTATCTGTAATGTTTTACCCACATTCCGTGTGCATGACGAATCCCCAACTCATGCAAAGAAACCGTAGCTAAAGCGCTAATACTCTTTAGTCTACATTCCTTAAGATTTAGATTGAAAAGTCTACTTTCATGTGGAGATTTCTAGAATTTTGATACACCTTAATTTACATGATAAAACGAAAGTTATAGCCAGACTTACTCTTGGGAGAGATGGAGAAGTGCGCATGTGCGGGGTGGTGGTAACCCTACGGGCTGTAAGGGTACCACAATGCTTGTTCCTTCTATATCACAATATAGTTGTGATGTGTTTCGGTGAAAAGGCGCGGAGACTTCTTCTCTGGATATGCTATGCATGAACGGATTGCATCGGCAACGGATAACGGATAGCTACGACGTCGTGGGGACTGCTAGATAGAGGCCGGGCAGTCCCCCATATATCTGAAGAATCTGGCCGGGGCCAGCCTTTCGCCGAGGCGACCCTGTTGCTTGCGGCGCGGCTAGAGGCGCTCGCAGTGATTTTAGTGGGGTAGTGCATCCTATGCGAGTCTACACGTCAGTTTGCCTTGACATGATGCGAAAGCATTTCCACTGCGACATCAAAAAAAAAGCTACAGTTGGTGACATTCATCCATCATTCCATTCATGTCTATTAGAAAATCATTTAATTTAATTCCAATTTAATAGTTTTTCATTAAAATATTGTTACATATTATAAGTTATTTTTTAATATCTTTTACGCTGTTCGTTATTATATATTTAAATATTGTTTATTCTAATCACTTTTAAATAACTTTTGCTTTCTATAAAGGTTATATTGAAATGCTTACAATACAATATAGTGATGAGGAAGCTAGACCACGACTCACCACTTATATATTGAATGAGCAACAATACGCATTGTTTTGGGCATATTACAATTGTCTGAGCGAACAAACGCGATCTTACGTTGTGCTTGATTTCTAAAAGATAAAAAAGGCAATCATCACGAAAGAAATGTCAGGATATTTTAGGAATGAGCTTTCAGAACTAGCAGAAGAGGGCCTAGCCAAAATGCTATTAAGAAACCGTTAGCGAAGTTCGAAATGATAAAATATATAGGATGGATCATGTGATTAAGCACGGCCTTATCCCATTCATTTTATCATTTTCGAACTTCGCTAACGCTTTCTTAATGGCATTTTGGCTAGGCCCCCGGGAGTCGGGAACTACAATAATAAGGGAAATGTTTTTCATTGAGTATGACTATTAAGATTTAAGACCTTTTTGTAATGAAGACCTGGAACTAAAGTTCTCGGTTGAATAAATGTTATTTGGACTAACAGTAGAGATAAATGATACAATAAAACAGTCCAGTAGATAAATGTCTAGTTATAAGTTTGATAAAAATAGGTAAAAAATAGACACAACGAAATCTATTGTTCACAAGTATTTACACGCTACCAAAGTTTTTGTAAAATTAAAATATGAAATACTTTAAGTTTTTTGTCCCCTTTTCAAAACTCCTATAATACTGTAGTTCAAACGAATTCCGGTTAAAGGCTATTTTGATGCGCCATAATATTTGAGAAGTCAAACTTGGATCATATTTCATGATTTGGGATCATGGAAGCAGAAGCATTCTATTTTCCTCCTTTTTCAGACCTTTTCAATAATATTATAACTTTAATGTGAGTCACTTACTGGGATAAATTCGATAGAAAAGGGGTATACTAGTCTGCCAAAAAAAAAATCCGTAAAGAAAATGAGTGGAGTAATCTTTTTATGTCATAGTGCATGCGTGTTCACCTACGTTACTATTATTATGAATATTTCTGTATTTTTTTAAGAATTTTTTATTTTTGTTAAAGAAAATTGTAATGATTTTGTACCCGAATATTTATTTTATCTTTACCTCTACTGTGAACTGAAATTAATGTTTATTTAATAGGGGACTTCGTTCCTTTCTGGTGTCCCATGACAATACAAGTTTTTTCTGTCACAATGTGCTGAGTGTAAGATATTTTGTAAACCAACTGAACTAAACTATATCCACATCAGCATGACAACACCGTTTATAACTTCAAGACGTGACATGGTAAAATATTTCCTTATATTTTTTAAATGTACTACTTATTTATTCTATGTATCTTTGCTCTATTATTTATTATTTATTCTATGTATGCTTTGATAAAAAATGCTTTTTTAATGAGTCATGGGGCAATTTAATGGCATAAAATACCATCTATCTATCTACTACGTGTTACTTATTATTCTTACGTCTTAGATACGTTTTTTAAGCAGAAATTTTAGCATTTCGTATCTAGATTATACGATACCTACGTGGTCTCTCACTTGAGAGTGCAATATTCTAATAAACCACCAGCGTTTTTTGGGGGCCTAGAGTTGGAGTTTGTGACAGGAATAGGCTGCACAGCGACAGGCTGGCCATGGTGAAGACCAATCGTAAGGGAGACTGTCCAGCCGCTTCTTACTACTTAGCAGTCCTCGTGCCTAGATGTATCATGTCCCCACTCCCCAGGGAGGGGAAGCCTCGTCGGTCTCCTTCTGGGATATTACTTCCTCGTATAAGGAGACCATCGTATAAGGAGACTCGTCGTGCCTGAGAATCACGGTAGGTATCCCAAGTTCTTCTTCTTCTTTAATATTAGCTTCCTAAAGGATTTGCCAATGTGTCTCAAGTTCCTGGACAAGATGAATTTATTTGTGCTAAAGCTTTTAACAAATCAAAAAAGGCTACATCATTCTCTATCTGAAATATCATTCAAATAAATGGCAAAAAAGAAAAATACAAAAATTTATGTCACAGTAATTTTACCCAACGTACCACTCGGTTAATTTTTTATTTACAAACAAAATAACTTTTTAATGCCCATGCATGCGCATTAAAAACAAAATGTACAAGTCATAGAAACCACAGAGTAATTTCTAGAAAGTTTTTGTAATCTAGTCCAAGTCGTGTGTTAGGTAATAATATTGATGAGCGTACAGCAAAAATGTTATATTGAAATGAAACTATAAGGTTTCACAACAATGCAATTACGGCTTAAATCATTTTAAATGTCAACTAAAATTAAAACTAAAATTAAAACGATAAACGAAATATTTTTACTATTTTACGAATTTTACTTTGCTCAGCGGAGATTGTGTTCAGGTAAACGAGATATCCAATACTGTCGAACCATATTCCTCCCCCCCTCCCCCGGGAACCATAAATAAACAGTATGTTAAACACACATTTTCATAAAATTTTAACTGCATAGAGGTTCAATAAACTTACCATGTGTTAAAGTCAGGCACGCGAGTGGGTAAAAGTGTGCACAATTAGAGCCGATCGACGGATAGGGCTAATAGTAGACGCATTATGAGAGAGAGTTGCATGTGCATGCGACATGTACATGCTATGCTTTATTGATTCGCTTGTTTATGTTAGTTGGATGGACAAACTGGCACGGGCACTGGCACCGGCACTGGCACTGACAATACGGGTGTTATCTGAGGATACAAGATGTTAACTCCCGTATTCAAGAAGCGTACATAGCTAAGTAACAATACTATGCAAAGAACGCTTCTATCTATGCGCTCCTGGTGTCAATAGTCGGGTTTTATATGGGTTTGACAGACGCACAGTTACGAATTTCTATGAGGTATTTGAATGTAAAGATATCTTCAGCTGTGATTACTGAAAATGGTTGCTGACTCACTTTGTGATGTACATATTTAAGAGACAGGCCTCTTTATGCGAACATAATATAAAGAGGCCTCAAAAGGCCTAATAGCCTAAAGGCTAAAGGAGTATTGAGCAAGAAGTATTATATACTTTTACTACGCCAAAATTTAATCACGTCAATAATTCAGGTTCTTTCAAGATTTTTCCATCAGCGGGCAGCAGGCGGAAAGGCATGGGGAAATAAAAAAAAATTATTTCATAGATGCTCTGGTCAGGTTTGAACCTAGACTTACTTAAAGATCGAAGGTGTATCGCTAGATCATCGCAGTGGAGAAATTGCAAATCCAATATATAACATGCTAAAAACAAGGAAATTATGTCGATAATTGAGAACGATACTATACGTAATCATTAAATGTATCTACTTGGTATACCTAAGCATATAAAATATTGATTGTAATCTGTAGTCTTTCAACAATACTCGTTTACACAAAGGGAATAGAATATTAAAATTATACAATTTCGTATTGTAAACAACTATTATTTAACAACCATTAAATGTACGAAGAGAAAACAATTTCATCAGAAAGCATAAGATCGTTATAAGCCTTGTGAAAACTTTTACAATTTCTCTGTGAGAAAATGTTTGCGGCGTCGAAAAACATTTTCACCTCAGGTCACGGCTCAGAGATATGGTTTTAAATTGAGATTAAACAGGCAGCGCAATTATATCGCTCAACGTGACTCCAGTGCATTAGAGAGCAGGGATTGTGCATCCACTATCAAAAGTATAACAGCGGTCTGTTTTGGCCGACACCGCTCAGTCTATCCGCGCCTCGACGCGTGCGCACGCGATCTCGAAAGTGAAAATAACTAAACAAAAATGACAGTGTTCCTACTACTTTTTTATTTAATACATCAATGTGTGGCCAGTAATGATAATAAAAATTATTTCGATAATTACAATCAAAAGATCAAGACGTACCAACTTGAAGTTCCTGGAAAGGAACCTATAACTATTATTGAAGACAAATCAGATGATTTAGATAAGTTAGATCTTACCGAAATAACACTAGCAAAGGATGATACTGAGTTAAAGAATCTTATGGAACATATTGTTTATGATGGAAATAATAAACGGAGGTGTTATGGACCATCGTGTCAAGAAGGTTTTGTAGCGAATGAAGGACCACAAGGAGACTTGGAGGAAGAGTATGTTGAAGATGAAGATAAATTAAAAGACTTTCATGATTTTCCCAACGAACGATTACAAGCTATCGCAGCTTTGGCTGCGAAATTAAAAAAACAAAAATTGAAACCCGACAGACTGCCAGTACCAGATCCAGAAGAAGATGAAGAAGATAGTAGTAAAGTGTATACGTCTTGGAATCGTGTTAAAGTTAAACAGCACAAACACCCATTTGATGACAAAGATGGTTGGGTTACACTGGAACCAGTCGCTTGGTCAACCAGCAAAATATCGAAATGGAAACCTAACATCAAAAAACACAAACCAAGTTATTGGAATGACGATGGAAATAAATATGCCGATGACGAGCGCCCCATGTCCCAGGAAACTGGGAACACGTATGCTTATCCGCAGAAAAGACCTACTCTATCGCGACCAGGATATATTAATAACAAGTTACATATTCCTGAAGATTACGAGGCAGAACTTCCATCAAGGCCGTCATGGACTTTAAACAAGCCACAGTCAAATATGCAACAATCAGTGCATAATATGCAACAATCAATGAATAACATGCAACCAATATATAATATGCAAGCCGTGCATGATCTACAATCATCATGGTCACCTGACGACAGTCGTCGTCCCAATCGCCCTAACTGTGATAAGGATGAAAATTATTCTAATGATGATACTGTTTACTATGGCATATCAGATTCTGTTGTAACTGACCCTAGACCCACTAACTATCCGTATGAGTACGAGGCATTACATCAATCGTTTCCTCAGAGGAGACCAATGAGACGGCCAACACAAGTTATTTATACTGGTACTTCTGATATAGAGGATGATAGGTCATCTAGGCCACCACATGGAGATGGTCAATGGGTTTTACTCTCAACCACCAAAGGATACAAGAATAAAAAGAGACAACGATCTTTGAACACACCCGAAGAAAAAATAGACTCTCCAACCATTGTTTCTCATCAGGCTGTGGCTTTGACAGTCTTACCGATTGAAAATTCACATAAAAATATGACGACATCTCACGGAGGTTTGTTAGAAGTAGAGAAGAGTTTTCAAACCGTGGAAGAATCGAAGCGCGATATGGATTTAAAGAATGATCTAGAAATGGCAGCGTCACAAAATAGACCTGTCAAACATAAATTCTATAAAAAGAAAATCGTCTCTAATAATTCTAGGCCCGATGGTTCCACGGTTTTGGCTGCGGTTGGTGCTGGTATGGTTCCTGCTGCCATGGCCATGGTGGTACCTATGATGTTGGGGAAAAGGAGACGAAGAGATGTAGACACATCTCATGAAGTATACTTGAATGAGCTCGTAGAGAAAATTCAATAGACCACTGAGATAATTTTAGTCGATAATTTTTATTTATTTTAGCTGTTAGAGCGTGAATGACTGTGATTAATATAAACGTTTATTAAGAAAATTTACTTTTTTAAATAATTTAAGTAACGTTTAAGTGATTATTAGATAAGATAAAGAGAAGAAAGTCGGTGACAACACGATCCAATTAACTTAGCGACGACTTATCTGGTTACGCGGCTTGAAAATTACATGCAGCTTTTACCTAAAGACAATAATGATATTATGGTCAATTTAATGCAATTTTATCGCATAAGTATTCGTATTTGTGCTGCTAATTTCTTTGATCAAATCGGTTCTAGATATTTTATGATCATGGACAGTTTTAATAATATTTGGATTAAAATACAACATCAAAATTGTTCTTTTTTGATTCATTGTGATTGTTTTAATAATACATTTCATAGTTACAGTTGATTTCAGATTAATATCTATACGTATTTGTCACCGAGATATTATAGTAAAAATAAATTCGAGGGTTATAATTAAAACATTTTATTTCTCAATTTATTTAAAAAAAATGATCCATTTTTCATACCCTAATTATTGTGGATGTAAAAATATAAACAATAATACATCTTTAATGGAGTTTAATAATACTATAGTATTTACATCTCCTGCTCTTAATAAAAAATGCACTATAACTTAATAATAAATAAATTATAATCAACAATGGTCAAGAAAATAGTTACAGTGCGACAAGGATAATACTGTGTTTGAGTGTGGACGTTCGTTGAGTTTTGCAAATAGTATAGCGGGCCCGTTGAGTCGTTTTTGTTATTATGATCTTAAATTATTCTTAAATGCTTAGAGTAATTTGTCTTACTTTTGTACACTTCAGCCATGTTTTTTCTGTAAAAACGCATTATTTTTTGGCCACTCACAGTATGATCCATGTCGCAGTATAATATTATTTTGTACACGTGTCATTTTACGTTGGATATCATTTGGCATTATATAAATTATTATCTTTTATATAAATTGTTGATTTAATAATTTTTATATAATTTTAATAAATATTTAATGTCTATAATACCAAATTTTTATTAAATAAATACTTAACAGCATATATAAACAACGATTGATTTACACCTTTGATTTGTTAGTGGCACCTATCTAACGCAAGCCTGTTATTCTTATATTAAATTAAAATATAATATTTTACAATATGGATTTTTATTTTACATATTTTAAAGGTAATACTTAATTTTAATAGATATCATAAATGTATTGTTGTATCTATCATATATTATATACCTTGACTTGCAACCGTTCTTCTTATGAGATCTTTTTATAAGAAAACGACATACTTTTTTCTTCTCATTAGAATTATATTTAACTTATAAGCTACAAAAAAAACTGTCGGATACGCTTATGTTTTTCAGTTTCAAGTTCATAATAAAAAAATATGTCATTACGTGACTTTTTCAGCTAAATTGGTATCTACTCTTTTTTGAAATGATACTAATTCAAATTGTTAACTTTTATTAACCTTTTATCACATATCGCTATGATAAATGAGTAAATATCCTGTAAACATTTTTATCTATTTTCTGTAAACTATTGTTTTGGAAATTATGTTTTTTGTTGTAAGTGTTAGGCATGAAATGCGACAAGTTAAAAATAAATAAAATTCGCAATACACTTTATCGCTAAACTATTTACACATATCTTCTAGAATTAATAACAGCTTAAAGTAAAATCTTAAGTACATTGTTGATTCATCAAATATGAGACTTAGGTTATTGTTTTTGTATTAAATCGTGATCCGTAACACATATCTTTATATATTTAACTGAAATACTCATGTCTGAAAAATAATTAATTAGTCAAAATTGACCAGTAGAATGGTGGTACCCATTTAGATGTAAGTTCCCTCAGTGTCCCTCCTCCTCGCCTGGTTTCGAGGAGGAGACCTGTGCGCAGCAGTGGGACATAAAGGGTTGATACTTTACTTTTACTTCAGTTTCTCTCAGTGTGAGAATTCTTAGTTTAAAACATAATCTTGTCATGTATCTTATGACTGTTTGATCCCTTGATGACAGTAGACTGGAAATGTGTTGGTAGTTTGTACAGACGTATCTCGTTAGCACTTGTATAGCACGTCTCCCGGCCGAGTGTAAACGTTCCCAGTTCTGATCGCTTCCATCATATATTTGACACTGAACAGACAAACAATGAGGAGCACTGCAACAATAAAAATAACATAATAAATAAATTGTGACGACCTCTGTGGCTCAGTGGTTAGCGTGTTGGCGCTCAAGCCGGAGGTAGCGGGTTCGAATCTCGCCAGGGAACAAAAAGTTTTCTTTATTCCTGGGTCATGGATGTGTATTAAATTTGTGTATTATATAGTAAAAGTATTAAATATATGTATTTCCGTTGTCTGGTACCCGTAACACAAGTTCTTCGTAAACTTAGCACGTGACCAGATTGACGTGGTGTAAAAGCGTAAAAAAAATTGAAAAGTATTTTGATAAAGCAGAGCTGGGAATTGGATCAGCCCCCCTAGACAAGTAGACGCTCCGAATCTATACAGCCCCTGAGAGAGCCCATGAGAACGACACTAGCTTACGACTTGTCATTTGACAGCGTAATGTCATTCCCATGCAATAAGTATTCTATTCTATTCGTTTAGCGTTTGTGCCACTCGTCTGGGGGGGGGGGGCTGACGTAAGAATTTGGTTGCTTAGGAAGGTGACTTTATACCACAAAAGTAGGTTTTGTAAATGTTCTTATAGCACCGCTAATAAACACAATAGCGTATGCGGCATAACTTCCGAAAGTCTTATAAAAATAAATCAGATAAAATAAACTATTCAAGTTAATAGCATGATTTTTCCCAATTCCCTAGACTAGAGAATAATATAGACATTTAAGAAGCGTTACTATAATTCCTCAAAATTCGAATTTTAAATTTCGTTATTCGAATTTTAAAGCATGTTCCGGAATAATTAGAAAAAAAGAGTTAATAATCCTTTGGTATCAAAATTTATCGGGAAAATTTCACTAAGAGTATATCTTTATCCCAGTTCGTTAGAATATAATATTATGATGAAAAATATACTAAAATTTCAATCACGTAGTTTCTTTGCTTAAAATACCAGTACGCTGGCAAAAATTAGAATGATTCGTGGAATGAATGGCAAGTCTTACCATCGGTGACTACAATCAGTCCCAGCTGGATCCAGCCAGCCGTGAGCGCCTCCCACACCACGAGACCGATCGTGAAGAACAAATGGAAGAAGCTGTACACGAAGAATGTGGTGATTGCACAGTCGTTCAGCTGAAAATGTAAATATCACAGATATAATTCTGTGGTTGGACGCACCTCTGGTCGCGGATTCGTACCCGGGGTTTTTTTAAACCCCGGGTTTATTATAAATAGTTTTAATTTTAAAATAAATATTTAAGTGCTTCAATTCTTACACTTCCCTATTTAATAATATTCAAATAACTAAATATGCTTCTATTGTAGGAAAAACAATCTACAAGTAACATTATATAACATTATATACTATATCTTAAATTATAATAAATAAAAACTAAAATTAATTATGTGCAAAAGTATTTCAAATAAAATATATTTATTTGTATAAGTAACTAATACAATATGCTTATAAGTTTACAGGACTACCGTAGCAAGAGATATCAAAGGTTATTTATTTATAAATTGTGATATTATAATATAACGATAATTTAACCGCAATATTATATTCTGTTAACTACCTGTTTCCCGCAGCCTTGCCTGCGTTAACAAAGATTTACAATGTGATCTTAGCGGGATGATATAAGGCCTTACTCTATATTATATGGGTCTAACACTGAAATAATTTTTCAAATCCGACCAGTAGTTCTTGAGATTAGTGGATTCGGGCAAACAAACGTACAAGCTCTTTAGTTTTATATATTAGTTTAAAATTTGTATAAAGAATATTAGAAAACTTTGAATTTCTAAGATCTGTGAATTAAAAACGTCTAACGACAAAAATCTCTATTGACTTATTTTGAATTCTTACAAACATCATCATCATCAGCCTTTATCCGTAAAGACTAACTAATTGCCACTCGCATCCAACACGGACCGGCCACTGATAATATAATTTGAAGAGCTCACCTTATAAACACCACAGGTAAATACAGCACCAAATATAAATAACAGGAGTCCGATTATAATATATGTTAGACAGTATATCATTGTTATTATGTGCACAAGCTCCTGTTTCTCTTCGCCGAATATGCTCTCGAGGTTCTGGAAGTTACCGAATTTGTCCGCATTACGGTCGTCGCGAGTTATGATGCTCACACCCAGCTCATACAGATAGAAGGCCGCTACCACTAAACTTATTATCTGCAGAATATCATTATATTATCATTATCTCCTAGTTATTAACATAATTCTGTGTTAGGCTAAGGGCCTGTTTCACAATCTCCAGATAAGTTCCCAATAGGCTATCGGCGATTTGACAGATACTCCATGCTCTATCTGTCAAATATGTTGCCGATAGCCTATTGAGAACTTATCTGGAGATTGTGAAACAGGCCCTAGGATTAATTAATATTAAAGATATTATCACGTGTCATGGACCCGTTCAGTTCGCGAAAACTTGTATTATGGTCACACAAACAAATGTTCCGAATTATATCACTTGCAGGGATTCAAACCCGCAATTCTGTAAGGGTCCACTCGGCCAGCCGGCCGTCGTAAAGATAATGATATGTATTATGTACGTACCTAATTATTTGCTTCAAATAAAGTTTACATAATCCACATATAACACGTGAAAATGAAAATTATATCATAAGCCTACTTTCATACTTTAAAATGCCTATGCTATAAAAAAATGCTAATGTTACGTAAATTGGAAAAAACTATTTATGCACAGAATTAAGATGAAGCGTTTTTTGTACTTATTAGATTTAGATTTTTCATTATGTGAGTACCCCACTAGTACCGTTGTATTTTAAGTGATAAAAATGCACAATAAATTATAAAATATTATTATATTGTGTTTATGAATAGTTAAAATGTAAGTATTTAAAATATTAAAAATTATTGTTACTCCTATGACTTCAATTCTTACATATTATGCAAAAGAGGATTATGATTCACTCTATTACAATATTAATAATGAATGCAAATAATATTCACATAGCATTTCAAACGCCTGTGCTTTTTATAATAGCAAGATTGCGTTAAGATAGAAATTGTTATATTTAATTTTCAGGCGCTTTAGCTCCGCAAAGTGAAAACAAAAGTACTTACGATAACAATGTATCCGAACACAATGTTCCCGAGTCTTAGCGGGAAACAAAAGAGAAATTTTCGTGTCATTTTCACTCATTCGTAATCCTGAAAATAATAAGTTAATTAGTTCTATGATATTATTATAATATTGCTATCAAATAGGGCTTACGATAGCCTTTTGTATATAAATTAAACTAATCTTTAATAAAATATAAAATAATAAATCACAAAGCTTAAGGAGAGTAAAACTATAATAAGCTACGTCTTTCTTTTTGATACCTCAAAAGACTTAATAAACTTAGAAGGTATGTAAGATGTCGTTATTGTGAAGGCTACATTGACATATAAATAAATGAAAGACGAATTGGGAGAAACCGAATAGAGAAATAGATTATCATTGGATCTATTTATTATGCATTAATCAGTATATAAACATATTATTTCTACACTTCACTAATACATTTTATTTACATTTTACACTAGAACTTATAAAGAATATTTAAATAAGCAGAAGTTAGTTAATTAATGGCTGAAGTAAATAACAAAAAATACTTTCTCTGAGATTGAAAAAATATATAAGTCAGCTCAACTTAAAATTACTTTTATTTAAGTATATCTTATAATATGAAAAAAAAAAACGACAACTATTATTATTATAGTTATATGTAGTTGTCTTTATTCCATTTTCGTGTAAGTATAGGTATATAATTTTGATTTTCTAAGGTGTCAATCCATCAATAGGTATTAGATGATAAAGGTAAGTTGACCTCGAGTCAACATTTGACAACAGCAAACAGGGGGAATCTAGCAAGCAGGACGTAATTAATATAAGCATACTAGGTCATCGACGATGACGAGCGGGAATCTCGAGTTTAAAAGGATTCTTATGACCCGATTCATTATTCGTGGATTTCAAATAAAAAAAAAGGAATTAAATATTAGGAATATTATATAAACCAGGATTTCAATATGATTTTTTTTTCAATATCTTTCAAATTGTTCAAATCTATTAATTCGTATCGAATTAATAGATTTGAACAATTTGAAAAGTCAATTAGGTACCTATTTGTAATTTAAATTTAACAGATCTTCACATAATAAGTATGAAACATAGAAATATAAATAAGAAAAATAATTATTATTTAGATTTCTATGGTATGAAGGTTTTTGCGATATTTACTTGCATACCATATAATATGAGCATGTACATTAAAAATATCATATTTAAAAATTTCGTGTTTCCCTGTTTGTTTGTTCCGACTTATCTCTGAAAGGGCTGGACGATTTTGAAGACACTTTTCCTGGCAGATAGCTGATATAATAAGGAGTAACTAGGGCTACAAAAATAATCATCATCTCTCTGGATGCGTCTGTAAATCTACGTTAATACGGGCGGAGTTGCGGGCAACAGCTGGTTATTAATATAATCTGTTCTCACCATATTATCGAATACAACACTAACATGAGTCTTCTAATTAATCAAAATAAGTGTCACTAGCATCGGATATTAAATTATTGTCACTAACAATAGTTAACTCGCTTACTAACATTGGTTATAAAACGTCACTCGACACAACCGATATGACCCATAGCTGTCCACACAATGCTAATTATAGCCTGATTGACCCGATATAGGTCTTTTAGAAACCTATTTCTAGATCAGATATTATATATCTAAGGATGTAATGTAATAAATGTGTTGTATACTAGTTCTTCTCCGCGTCTTTGTCCATGGAGTTATACTAGTGTAAGGACAGCTGAAGTTGATAATTTTGATAACGTATATTATTTCATATTACTATCATTAGATAAATAAACCTTTCTTCGTTCACTGGATATAAGCCAACCTGAATTTAGTTTTATCTTAGCGGACTTTCTATAAAATCCAAGATTTTTTAAAATATAACTGCCTAATATTTGTCTTAGATAAATTTCAATTTCCAAAAAAAAAAAAAGAAATATGTTAAGGACAAAAAAATAACATTTTATATTTTTAGAATTGTTGTCACTATTTTAATCAAACACTTCACCCATGTTTTAGAATTTGGTATCACCGAAACCAGGATCCAATGTCTAAGTTAACCAATGATAGTGGACTCATGAGGATGTGTATTCCACCTACCATTAGGTTCATCTTACGCAACACAACAATTATATTATATTAATAATCGTTTCATGTATAACAGAAATAATAGGGTCAAAAACGATTGCGTAAATTGAGGAAATAATCTTAAACAGTTAAAGACAATAGCAATATGATTGGTGGATAATGATTGACAATTATAATATTAACTAGCTGTTGCCCGCGGCTTTACGCGGCAATAGATCCTGAGATTAGCGCGTTTAATCAAACTCGTCAGTTTTATATATTAGTATAAGATTGTTAATTTATTAATGCGTAATATTATCTTATCATCATCGTTATAATCATCAATTATTATTATATTTTATAAGCTGCTGCAGGATTATCATCTACCCCACCATGGTACAGGCCTTGTCGTGGCTGTGGGGCTCAATAGACCAGGCTGAACCCAGCACTTTGGGCGAAGCAAATTGAGCCGAGAGGGCTTACCCTCCTTACCCTTCTTACAAGAATAGGGGGCAAAAGTGCTTTTTTGGGGGCAAGGGGTGGGGGTTCCAACGTGGGGAGGAGTTTTTCTGTAGTGCGGGGCAACCCCTCTGTGGAGGTGGCGTCGGCCCCCGAGGGACTGACTAGCCATCGAGGTGCCCTGTTGCATCGGGACGCCTCAGTGCATTTCCCGGCGTTAAAGAAAAAAAAATATCATCTAGGATTATAAAAGCAAGCACTATATTAACAAGATTCCTACATAAAATGACTATCAGACCAGCTGCAGGTACTCTCAAAATGATGATAGCGGATGTATATTTAACATGACCCCAACCTCCCAACCTTGACCTGTGAAGTCCCCGTAACGACCCGGGCCCTCCGACCTGTGCAAGCTCACTGAACCGCACAGCCCCTCAACATATATTTATATACAGGGGGTACTGAAGAAATATAATTGTAAGCTTCGCTCGGCGTGAAAAGATACCTTCCATAAAAATACAGGGCCCCTTTATGTTACGCGGGTATAAAAGTCCTGGTGAAATAAATCGTGGCTTGGCTGGTGCCTCACTGCTATTTATTAGATTACACCTTTATATATTATTATTACTATTATTAATATCTATATCTATATCCGTGGTCGTTCCATAACTATTAAAATTACATAACAGCTTTATTTCATTATTACTATTATTAATATCTATAGATATTTTCACACCACGTCAATCTGGTCCCGTGATAAGTTCTTGTAGATCTAGTGTTACGGGTACTTTAATATACGTATTATATTTAAGATTTTCATCACTACATATTATAAAACAAAGTCGCTTTTTCTGTCCCTATATCCCTTTGTACGCTTAAATATTTAAAACTACGCAACGGATTTTGATGCGGTTTTTTTTAATGGATAGGACAATTCAAGAGGAAGGTTTATGTACATAATTTATTAAGTTTTTATATACATTGGCTAAGATATAACAATAATTGTTGGAGGTGTCGGAAAAAAATTGGCCGTCTGGGAGTTTCCAACGAAAACGCTGCCTAAACCCTTTGAGATATATCAAAATAATGTATGGTGGAATTGTGTGTCTTAAATAGGTCTACAAAAAAGTCCGCGATGGCATATATCTATCATGCAAATTAAATGAATACTTTAGAAGATATGGCAATATCAAAATAATACGCAAGAAAATAAACCGTGTTGCCGTGATTTGAGAGGGCAGTGTAATATGTAATAGTATCCTAAATAGTAAATATGCATGCAGAAAGCCTGCGAAGGAATATAATATGTCTTTTATATTCAAGATACCATATTATATCCATTTTAATACAAAAATTCATTATTGAAATGGAAAATGATCGTCATCAAACATGATAAATCCGTAAACCTAAGTTCACGCGGGCGAAGCTGCGGGTAACAGCTAGTTATAGTATAAAACACATATTTAATACACCATGATGAAATTTACCTACTCATTAATCTTAGGCTAGTGTGCAATATTTTTAAATATTTTATATTTTAAAAAGAGCAACCCAGCAGAGTTTCTCACTATACTAATAAAGTATTATGTATTTCATTTTTTTAAGAAAATATGAAAAGATTAGTTCCACTGAGTTTGTTTCGCCGGTTCTTCTCAGTGGGCTTGCTTTGGAACCGGCGGTAGACTCAATTGACTTTCAAAAAGATACTTTGATTGTACTATTTTGAATAAAAAAAATGACTTTGACTTTGACTTTGAATTACGTTATATTATGTTTACAAAGATTCCAAAAAGTGGCAATTTCGATGTCACTACCGCTTAGTAAAGTTGCGTGCACGAGGCTAATGGTACACACATAGTTATCTTCATTCGTCTTAAATTAAAGTACATTTCGCGTTACGACATACGTGCTCGACAATCACAAGACGAAAATTCAGAACTCGTTAAATACAATTAATTGGCTACTGCCCGAGCGCCATACTGTTATAAAGAATATTTTTTATATTGCTAGAGGAAAATGTAAAAAGTATGCCTGGTTTTATTTCACGATTTAAATCTTTGCCTAGTTCAGATTAAATTGCAATAAGATGTCGCCAGTGGGAAGTTGGAACCGGCAAACGTTGTCCGAAACTCACCCCAAAATCCTCCTTTAACGTCATTTTTATACAAACCCGGACAAAACAAAGAGAGAATTATCTAATTTTGCGATCGTATGTATACATATTTTAAATATGTGTATAGATTTTACACGATAAGCTTCATTTAAAGCAGATATATTTCATCAAATCACAATACACAGGCTTGACATGTCGACTGGTATTTGAGTCGACAAGCCTTCTTTAGTTACCTACTAATCGTTCAAGCGTGTTGCTTTTGTAATTATTATGTACAAACTGTGCCCGCGACTTGAACCGAGTTAGAAAGAATTTCCCTATTTAAAACGTATCCTATGTTACTTTTAGTACCTCCGAGAATATGTGTACAAAGTTTCATGATGATCGGTTGAGTAGTTTTCGTGTGAATCCCTACTTTCACATTTATAATATTAAGGGCCGTTTTCACCACTTCCTGATATGTGCCGGTCGCCGGATATGCTATCCACAACATATTTGACAGATACTCTATACTCTATCTGTTGGATACCTGGTGGATAGCCTATACGATACTTATCAGGAAGTGGTGAAACAGGTCCATACAAAAGTACTCTGTGACAGGTCCTAAGTAAGGATATAGTTGTGTTCTATATAAATAATCACCACCTCTCTGGCTCAGTGATAAGAGCGTTGGCGATTAAGCCGGTGGTAGTATGCTTAAATCCCGGGAAACAAACAGTTTTCTGTGTTCCCGAGTCATGGATGTGTAATAAATATGTGTAAAATGTATGTATAAAAAGTATGTAAACCTAAAATATATATTATGTATTAAAAAGTTTTAAATGTATTATCGTTGTCTAATACCCGCAATGCAAGTTACAATACAATTGTTAATACTTATTGACACGATGAATAATATAATTATGCAAAAGTCATAATATGTGGCAAAAGTGAGAAAAAGAATTAAAATGTTAAATGTGATTATTCTCAACATAGATCGCGACATCTTCGATCTCTTAACTCTTAACTGGGCCAAGGTCGAATGAAGCAGGAAAAACGATAATATAATTCACAGAACAGGCTTTGTCCATGCATTGTAAAAAGGTAATTATCATTTTTAGCCAAACTGTGATCAAGTAATTAGCTCGGTCAAATTCTTTTGAATTTTTTTCGTCATTAAAAACTAGCAGCGCACTTTTCATCTTTTCATGAATACGGATATAAGTATGGGTTATTCTATCCTAGGTATGTGTTATTCTGATGAGTAACCTATATTATTGGAAAGCTTCATTAAAATCTAATTTTGTGTGAAAGACTAAAAAACATACGTCCATGTACATTCTTATGATCTTTTGCGCTTATAAGGAGGAAGTAAGATAGTACCAAACTACCAACAGAGTTACTTTTTGAACTTTAACTAGATCTACCACCGGTTCCAAGGCTAACAACTAAGAAGATCCGGCGAAAAACATACTATTTTTTTTAGCTAAGCTAATTTACAAGAATGCGAGGAAATATTGGGTATTCATTGCCAAGATGAAGGACAAACATCGAGTGGGACTCTTGAGTGAGAGTTCCGGGTTCTCTGACCGATTTCTTAAATCGGTTTTTCTAGAATTTCTCGGTGCACCTTAACATGTGGACGACGCTTGCTTACCGGTGAAGGAAAACACGAGGAAACTTGCAAGCATGTCTGATGAGATTAAAGATCTTTGAAGGGGTGTGATGTTAACAAACGTGGGTCCGCGTATCAGTGAGCTATGACCCTTCTCGCCTGATGTTGTGGAGATCTGTGCCCAGAAACGGGACGTCTAAGGGTTGCTGATGATAATGATGATTGCCAAAGAGTTTGCCCAGAAATAACCAGATATGGGCTGTCGATGACGGTATAGTAATAAAATCTGGCCAATACTACTCGTTAGAGCTTCAATGGGTACTATGTGCATTACTACTTAACTATTATAGTTATAAATAGCTCTACAGACAGATGGATTGACGGACAGCGGCATCTGTGATGACGTGTGTGCCTTTCGCTATTCAAGTTACGTTATAAATAAGTATAAGCCACAATCACATCACATTAACCTAGTCCCGTGTTAAGTTCGAATTAACTTTTGTGAAGAGTACTAGAAACGGAAATAAATTTAAGAAATTTATATTTATCATAAAAGTATCTGGACATGGCTTTATTCCTTCGAATCCGTAAAGACGCCTGACTCTCGGCCAGTCGGCCCTTATATCTTTACATAGTATTAAACAAAGTCGCTACCGGCTGTCTGTATGTATGCTTAAATCTTTAAAAGTACACAATGAATTTTGATGCGGTTTTTTTCAATAGATAGAAGAATTCAAGAGGAAAGTTTATATGTATAACTACCGACCCCGGCTTTGCACGGGAGCCATGCTGATATAAAATAAAGTCGCTTTCCGCTGTCTGTAATGTTTGTATGCTTAAATCTTATCGTAACAGCATGGCACCCAAATCTGGGGCCGGGTCGATAGTAAACAATATTATACATCATTGTTAGTAACTAATTAATATAGGTTAAGTTCACTGACTGTGAGTTGTCCTACTGGTGCTTGGTTATCATGTATGTACGTTGGTAATTATACTGACCTTGCAGGTGGATGCAAAGGGCATTCATTCACCTTTACCTTTTATAAATAAAATAATGTCTCACCTGTATTTGAATTATGTATGAATAAAGTAATATCACTTACAAATCATATACTTACAAATTTATAAACATGCCGTATTCGAAAAGTGGTACCGCGAAGTTTCCGTTCTCATGGGAAATGCGGAGATAATTTATAGCCATTGTTACTCGCTATAGCTTTCCATTGGTCATTGGTAACCTCAGACGACCCACAGAGACTATCTGATGGTATGTCATGATTGTAGCGGTCATGATGGAATGTCATGTGTTTGCCCAGCACATCCTCGAGGTGTACCCGATCTGTATCAGTATTAGTGAGCTCTCTGCCGACATCATCACCGCGATGCTCGATAATGACGAGTCCTGGACGACAATGGCCTCTTTTTGTGAGACAGTGATGTCCCAGACCTCAGAAGGGGGCCGACGAACGGGTGAGAGAGGAGGCCGCCGACGTGGCCTCCCCCCGTAGACGACGAACGGAGGTGCGTCCCCAGGTACTTCAGGTACTACAGGTTACCCAGGCCCCGCTAGACACGACGTCATGGGGACTACTTTATAGTGGCCGTGTGTGCCTACCGGAGACCCTGGTATGGTGCGAAAGCATTTCCACTGTGACACCAAAAAAAAGGTGATAGTCTCAACTCCCACATAAGGTCAGATATCTGACTAAATCACTTTTTTTCAAAACACAGCGCATCCCTACCAGTTTAATGGTCTTAAGTAGTAAGTAGACGAAGTATTCTAGTATTCATAGATGGAATGGAACATCGAACAGTGGACTGTTTGCATTGTTATAGTTGTTTGTTTATTAGTTTGTTGTTATTTATTTGTTTGAGTTGTTTGCTATTCGTTACGTTACGAGGAATGCACTATGCACCATTCCCACGCAGAGTAATCGAGCGACGCAAATCACATTATCGACGCTACTCCACGAATGCGTCTTTTTTTTTAGATAATTGAGATAAGTTGTTTGTTGTCTCTTTCTTGCCTTTCGTATGTCTAATAAACCATAAGTGAAATTGATTTTTTCTTCAGTACTCGTATAAACAATGACTAACATCAATTTAAATATTAATTCATATTTAGTATGCTGACCACTGTACTATAAGGACGCACAGTACTCTACTAGACTATATGAAATGAATTAATGAAATCCGCCACTGTGCGTCTGTCAAAACCATATGAAACTCGACTATTAATACCAGGAGCGCATAGATAGAAACGTTCCTTGCATAGTATCGTTTCATTACTTAGCCAAGTACGCTTATTGAATACGGGTGATAATCGGTATGAATGCAAGTGGCAAGGGATCGGTCTTCTTGGCGTTCTTTGAAGGGGGCCTATGTTCCGCAGGGGACGGATAAAGGCTGATGATGATGATAAATAGACGTCTGATAGTTTGATGATAAAAATACTTCCGACAGTTTGTATACGGGATTAATCTTCCTCGAAATTAGTAAAAGACTCTTTCTCTCAGACTTTTTCTTATACACCAAGGATTCTTTACACAACTATTTCCTATCTAGACGATTAGACGATATTGACTTGTTGTTGAACTTGGGATGGCCTAGTCTGGCTCTTCAGTTTCACAATTCATATTTTTTATTCACAATAAATGCAACATGAATGTCAATGATATATTTCAATATTGAAATGTTATGTATGTGGGTATATACCTTGGTTAAATTAAATATTCTAAATAAAGTTAATGATCCAACTTTTGAACAATAAAAAAAAATTGCCAAAACAACAATAATTTGTCGCTCTCAGGGAGTAAAAAAACACGTGACGTCATCGTCATATTTTTCTAAATTTATATAAGCCCATACATCCGCTAACATTTATTGATGACAAATCGTGTATGTGATCGACGAACGCTCTCGACCCCTGTACAAAGACAAGGATATTGTCTATCGCTTCATATTCTTATGCACAATATACCGCCATTGCTTGTAATATAGACATTTGGTATCCAATTACGCTATGGAGGTTTACACTGGTCGATTTTATCTGTGCTCCAAGTCGCAACGCTTGTGATGCCACTTCATTAATCATTATCATCATCAGCCTTTCCACTGCTAGACATACGCTTTCCTCAATGAACGCCAAGACGGCCGATCCCTTGCAACTCGTATTCAACACGGCCCGGCCACTGCCTGGAGATCTTCACTACATTATAATAACATATTATAGTCATAATAGCATATAGTCATAGCATAATGCAGAACTAAGTGTATGGTGCATGAGCATGTGAAGAGGAGAAAACCAGGCATCTAACTTAAGACCCCAGTCTGTCTTAAACATTATTTAAAGCAAATTATTTTTGTATTGTCTATAATACAAAAAAAATATTATTATAATCAAACATTCGGAGTAATCCCATGACCATGGTTACTATTATACAAGTACAAGTGTAAAAAAACTTTCGAAACGTCTTGCATGACAAAAGTGCAGGCGGGCAGCGGTGAGGACGGAAACCTCACCTCATCGTACTGTCCCGACGTTGGGAGTGGTTGTTATATGGTGTACCGTAGAACCTAACTAAATTTACGATTTTTTTGTAATTACTTTATTATAGACCCGAGTTAAAAGGTTCAAAATCTATCTGTGTATTTTATTCTGTATGACATGAAATTTTTATTCTTTAATATTATGAAAAATATTTTTTTTTCGCTTTAAGAATTTAGTAAGGTTTTTCTTGAAAAAAATCAAATTCAAATAACTTTATCGTGATACACATGTTACAAACATGTTGCATTATCTCAAAAGACTCGCTAGTACCTATCTGTTAGCTGTTTTATCTTTTAGGCATTTTTTAAATTACCTGTACAAAATGGCTTTTCCGTATTTAAACATACGATAGAGATGCAAATGATCCCCTTTTGATGCTAAAACACGATCAAACAGGTATATTAGCATATGATAACTGATAAGGAAGTAAAAAAACCTAATGCGGGCTTTACATTGACGACGGCTGCACGATTTTCGTAGCATGCTAAAAATCAACTGCCAATGGCAATTTATCGATTCACTTTTGGCTGCCAGAAAAAAAAACATACTGCTGATTACAAAAAACCGAACCGTGTATATAATAATTAAGTACCTTTATTGTTTCTGGTGTTTACACGTATTTCACTCATTATAATAAAACAATTTTAGCGAATATTATCGCGGTTTAATAATTTTTTTACATGCAAGACGTTTTGGGATATTTTTTTCATTATAATGAAACAACTTTTACGGATTTTTTCGCGATTTATTTTTTATTTTTTTTGTCATGCAAGACGTTTCGAAAGTTTTTTTACACTTGTACTTGTATAATAGTAACCATGGTCATGGGATTACTCCGAATGTTTGATTATAATAATATTTTTTTTGTATTATAGACAATACAAAAATAATTTGCTTTAAATAATGTTTAAGACAGACTGGGGTCTTAAGTTAGATGCCTGGTTTTCTCCTCTTCACATGCTCATGCACCATACACTTAGTTCTGCATTATGCTATGACTATATGCTATTATGACTATAATATGTTATTATAATGTAGTGAAGATCTCCAGGCAGTGGCCGGGCCGTGTTGAATACGAGTTGCAAGGGATCGGCCGTCTTGGCGTTCATTGAGGAAAGCGTATGTCTAGCAGTGGAAAGGCTGATGATGATAATGATTAATGAAGTGGCATCACAAGCGTTGCGACTTGGAGCACAGATAAAATCGACCAGTGTAAACCTCCATAGCGTAATTGGATACCAAATGTCTATATTACAAGCAATGGCGGTATATTGTGCATAAGAATATGAAGCGATAGACAATATCCTTGTCTTTGTACAGGACAGGGGTCGAGAGCGTTCGTCGATCACATACACGATTTGTCATCAATAAATGTTAGCGGATGTATGGGCTTATATAAATTTAGAAAAATATGACGATGACGTCACGTGTTTTTTTACTCCCTGAGAGCGACAAATTATTGTTGTTTTGGCAATTTTTTTTTATTGTTCAAAAGTTGGATCATTAACTTTATTTAGAATATTTAATTTAACCAAGGTATATACCCACATACATAACATTTCAATATTGAAATATATCATTGACATTCATGTTGCATTTATTGTGAATAAAAAATATGAATTGTGAAACTGAAGAGCCAGACTAGGCCATCCCAAGTTCAACAACAAGTCAATATCGTCTAATCGTCTAGATAGGAAATAGTTGTGTAAAGAATCCTTGGTGTATAAGAAAAAGTCTGAGAGAAAGAGTCTTTTACTAATTTCGAGGAAGATTAATCCCGTATACAAACTGTCGGAAGTATTTTTATCATCAAACTATCAGACGTCTATTTATCATCATCATCAGCCTTTATCCGTCCCCTGCGGAACATAGGCCCCCTTCAAAGAACGCCAAGAAGACCGATCCCTTGCCACTTGCATTCATACCGATTATCACCCGTATTCAATAAGCGTACTTGGCTAAGTAATGAAACGATACTATGCAAGGAACGTTTCTATCTATGCGCTCCTGGTATCAATAGTCGAGTTTCATATGGTTTTGACAGACGCACAGTGGCGGATTTCATTCATTCATTTCATATAGTCTAGTAGAGTACTGTGCGTCCTTATAGTACAGTGGTCAGCATACTAAATATGAATTAATATTTAAATTGATGTTAGTCATTGTTTATACGAGTACTGAAGAAAAAATCAATTTCACTTATGGTTTATTAGACATACGAAAGGCAAGAAAGAGACAACAAACAACTTATCTCAATTATCTAAAAAAAAAGACGCATTCGTGGAGTAGCGTCGATAATGTGATTTGCGTCGCTCGATTACTCTGCGTGGGAATGGTGCATAGTGCATTCCTCGTAACGTAACGAATAGCAAACAACTCAAACAAATAAATAACAACAAACTAATAAACAAACAACTATAACAATGCAAACAGTCCACTGTTCGATGTTCCATTCCATCTATGAATACTAGAATACTTCGTCTACTTACTACTTAAGACCATTAAACTGGTAGGGATGCGCTGTGTTTTGAAAAAAAGTGATTTAGTCAGATATCTGACCTTATGTGGGAGTTGAGACTATCACCTTTTTTTTGGTGTCACAGTGGAAATGCTTTCGCACCATACCAGGGTCTCCGGTAGGCACACACGGCCACTATAAAGTAGTCCCCATGACGTCGTGTCTAGCGGGGCCTGGGTAACCTGTAGTACCTGAAGTACCTGGGGACGCACCTCCGTTCGTCGTCTACGGGGGGAGGCCACGTCGGCGGCCTCCTCTCTCACCCGTTCGTCGGCCCCCTTCTGAGGTCTGGGACATCACTGTCTCACAAAAAGAGGCCATTGTCGTCCAGGACTCGTCATTATCGAGCATCGCGGTTATGATGTTCGGCAGAGAGCTCACTGATATTGATACAGATCGGTACACCTCGAGGATGTGCTGGGCAAACACATGACATTCCATCATGACCGCTACAATCATGACATACCATCAGATACTTTCTGTGGGTCGTCTGAGGTTACCAATGACCAATGGAAAGCTATAGCGAGTAACAATGGCTATAAATTATCTCCGCATTTCCCATGAGAACGGAAACTTCGCGGTACCACTTTTCGAATACGGCATGTTTATAAATTTGTAAGTATATGATTTGTAAGTGATATTACTTTAGTTTATTCATACATAATTCAAATACAGGTGAGACATTATTTTATTTATAAAAGGTAAAGGTGAATGAATGCCCTTTGCATCCACCTGCAAGGTCAGTATAATTACCAACGTACACACATGATAACCAAGCACCAGTAGGACAACTCACAGTCAGTGAACTTAACCTATATTAATTAGTTACTCACAATGATGTATAATATTGTTTACTATCGACCCGGCCCCAGATTTGGGTGCCATGCTGTTACGATAAGATTTAAGCATACAAACATTACAGACAGCGGGAAGCGCTGTGCGCTGCGAATTATCTGGGGGCACGGCAGTGCCCCCGCCAAGTCGAGCGCGAAGCAAACACTGCCGTACCATCCTGGAACCATAACAATTTTCTTGAATAATATTAAACTTGATCACTGTCTCATCAAGATTTCAAATCTAATCATAATAGTAATTTCTCCTCTAGTAAAAGCTGTCTTCATTTACAGTAACTGACACCGACCGCAGCGTGTTATGGTCATAGACCAAGGCGAGTTGGTCTTGCTTATACGGCTATACGGCTTATACGGTTATAATGTAATACTGCGAATATGCGATAACCAAGTAGCGACGGCTAGTGGTCATAGGCTTGGCCTCCTGAGAGGGAGAGGTCAGGGTTCTATCCCGATCGCTTTGCTTTCAAATGGTTTTTTCTAAATTTCTAAGCGCACCTGAACATAGGACCGTCTCTCGCTCTTCAGAGAGGGAAAACATTGTGAGGAAACTGCCTGACTAAAAGTTCACTATCCCGCAATACGCCAGCGCATTGGTGAGACTAGACTAATTTCGAGGAGAGGATCCGTACAATGCAATAAGACACAATTTGCTACTAAATATATATTAAGTATTGTAGTTAAAGTGAAATTAACCAAACTTAAAACGCTTGATCACCTACTTCCAGGAAACTAGCAACATTATTTAAAGTTATATAAATGGTCATTATTGTCACACTGAGTAAGCGGTTATGCAAAGCTACGTAATAGATGACATTGGCCTTTTCGTGGGCGTCGTCAGTCATTGCCACTATTAAATTCATTTAAAAACTTTATTCGTCTCATTTTAATGTTTATTAAACCCATATTTTCTTATATTATATAAAATTCTCGTGTGTACGTTATTGAACTCTTCCGAAACGGCTGAACCGATTTTGATAATTTTTGTGTGCTTATCAGGTAGGTCTGAGAATCGGACATCTATTTTTAATCCCCCTAAATGTTAAGGGTTTTTTTTATTTTTTTTAAACAATTTTTTTTGTTTTTATTTTTTTATGATACACCATTAACATACCATACATACATACAACAACAGCCATACATACAACCCTAAATTTTCACCCCTCTACGATTAACTCCTATTAATTGCAATTTTAATTTTGGCAGAAAGTCTGTCGGGGCTGCTAGTTCTAGTACTTTTAGTACATAAAACTTATCACGTCTCATTTTACGTATTAAAACTCGATCTGTCTCATTCAATATATTAAGTTAGATACATTTTTTACATTTCAAATCTCATCACTGAAATAGACTTGTGTTTTGTTAATTTACATTTATTTAGTTTTCCTGAATTAAAAAATACTATGCTACAGCATCTAGTAAGATATAACAGAATAGTAGTTACTATTACTAAACATCTTCGTTTATTGTGGATCAAATTTTGTTACAGGGTTTCTTAAATTTTATTTAATCCGTTCCATTTATATAAATTACGATTATTTGTGTGTTTAAAAAAATATTTTCTATTATATTGTACATATTCTGTATAGGTATACGCCCACAAAAACATAAACTGAGTTAACACAAATTATTTTAGCGTGAACTATAATTATTATTTTCATATCAAATGTCAAGGATGTTATGCTAATTTTAAGTTGAGCGGTGATTTAAAATTTACCTCCAGTACTGTGTTAATCCAATAAGGTCACAAAACACTAGCACTACACATGCGCGTGCGCACCACCACCAGCTGGTTGCCACTGCGAGGATCGAGGAACTCGCGTGACGTCAAAAGGCCAACCCAGCCTTTTGCTTGAATAAAGCCCAAGGCTAGTCCTTGACCGATACGGCTGTATGGATGGATGACAAGCTTTGATGCGGTTACATGGTTTGTTTATGAATCGAGTTATTTATTTGTGTGTTGTTTTATTAGATTAGCTTGTATGCCTATAAGTTTTAGTTTGTATTTACAATATTTTTAGAATGATGAGATTCAAGTGTTGTATAATTATTTATTTGAATTTTTAAATAATCTATATTAAGTAATCATTCCTTTTACCAATAACAAATAAAGTTATACTTACTCTGTAAAATTCTTTAGTCGGCTTATTGTATCGCCATCAAGAATATAATTAAATAAGTTATTTACATGCCCGACGTTTCGGTTTCTTTACAGCAACCATGGTCTCGAGAGGTTAAAGGTTTTATGTATAGTAACACTTATATTAGCCACTGCAGTGACACACCAATGACAACAATTATTAAAAAAAATAATTTATGAAAATAAATATTTAATAGCTGAAGATATTATCTGACCTATACTGTGCACCTATCAATTAATGGGTGTTTATAATAGATAATATGCATAATAATATTACTATGGATATTGCAATAAAACCAATTTTTTGCATTCTAGCGGTCTAACGCGTGTTCAACATTCTAATAGGATGTTTAAATATATTTCGAATTTTATTCGAATATCAAAAGCTTAGAATATTTTAAAATTCCATATTTGAAAATGTTATAATTAGAAGAAATTGATTTTTCCTAATCTTTTAAAATATAATAGCAATTGTGTACATGCTAGTGTTGTAGCGCTATGCAGGCGCGGGAATATTTATAGGCCCGATACAAATTACTATCGACCTATCTATTAGTAAGGTTAAAATCAGCGCCACAATAATTCCCGCATAAAGATTTTAAAACGAGTAGGTACTTATTATAAAGAAGGCGCGCTCTACCGGCAAAACTTCTGCCATTTAAATTGCGACCATTCGTTCAACATTACGTTCGGACTCCTTAATCCTTATATCTGCACGTATCAGTAGCATGTAAAGTAATAAATGTATCCGTCAATACATCACCATACACTTCAATGAAAATCGTAATCCAATACACATTGACGAATTAAACGTGGATCATTCGACTTAAGGCGTATTTTTTAAATACCTATGAAAATAAAGGCATAGCTGGGCACCGTTAATGAAATAGTTATATATATAGTTATATAATAGAAAATAGTAGGCATTGGATTGACGATTAACGGACTGCATAATTAACGGAAGTTAACGAATCCGTTAACATTTTTGAAAGTTAACTTAAAAGTTAAACCGTTAATAAAAATGTTAACTTCGTTAATTAACGATTAACGGATTAACGAGTTAATGCCCAGCTATGCATAAAAGTAATAATGATTTATACGAACCTATTTATGTTTCGTGAAAAAAAAGAACCAAATATCTAATTGTAAAAGAAAACGAACACTCTGAAATATGAATACGTAAAACACTAGCATAACTTAATTGGTGGTTTTTGGTGCATAGCGTCTGCTCGACCTTGCATTAAATTTGGCAAATAACACGGAATCGATGTAAAATATTCCTATGGCCCTCAATGTATATATTTCTACTAAACATGTTTTTTTTTACAATAGCGTATACTTATTGATTTTTATAAGATTGTGTTCTATATTTGAATATTTAAAATCTTCGCACCACGGACGTCAAGTAATTTTAAAGTTTGAAAGAATATGTGAAATACAGGTTTTTTTCTAAAGAAAATTGGCAACCGGACAGTCTATTCACCTTGTGGAAAGTGATAGCGATATAGACACTCGCTACACATGAGGATTATATTAAGATAGTAATAAATTTAAATAAATACAAGTTATTTATAAAAATATTATTTACTAACAATAAAACTACGTTTACTATATTAAACTGGCGTCAGTTAGGTTCTCAGCTTATTTTAGTTATGGGTAAATTTAACTCATCAAAACAATCTAAGCAAAAAATCTAATCTGTATTTAAATTGCCCTTTTAAGCATTTCTTGCCTTTTTTATTTAATGACAATAATTAACAAAAACGTACCATCATCAGCAGTCTTTATCCGTCCAATAAACATCTTTCTTTTAATGAACGCCAAGACGACCGATCCCTTGCCTCTCGCACTCAACACGGACCGGCCACTGCACGGAGATCGTGGTCTCTTCCCACCTGGTTATTGGTCCAGTAACACTTCGTCTATCTAAGCGCGGACAAAGAATACAGACGTACATAGAAGGTCAGTTCTTATGAGCGCTTTGAGGACAAACTCTGCGATGTAAACGTCCGCTTGGCGGCGTAACGAGACACCACGATGTCCCCAGCATATGAGCCTACGAGAGCGAGCGAGTGCAACTGGGGACTAGACCCCGAAAAAGTCGGCACAAAAAATCATTAAGAACTGTCCTTCTATGTACGTCTGTATTCTTTGGCGCGGCTTCTACTCTTGAACCTTATTTATCCAGGCCATCCATTCTCTTGAGTGTGTGACCAGTCCATTACTCATAAATCAAAATCAAAAATTTTATTCAAAGTAGTACCATCAAAGTATCTTTTTGAACGTTAATTGCGTCTACCGCCGGTTCCAAAGCAAGTCCACTCAGAAGAACCGGCGAAACAAACTCAGTGGAACTAGTCTTTTCATATTCTGTTACAAAAAATTAAATACATACTACTATATTAGTATAGTAAAAACTCTGTTGGGTTGCTCTTTTCAAAATATAGTTAAGAATTTTTATAAACATACTACTACTTACTACACACTAGCCTAAGATTAATAAGTAGGTAAATTTAGACCCCGCAACAGAGAAAACAAACTAGACGATGTTGATAATAGTAGTAGTATAGTGTTTAAGAAGATTTCAGCAAGAAACTTTGTTGGGTTGCTCCTTTCAAATTATAGTTTACAATTTTTTTAAACATAATAAATACCACCACCTCAACGAGCTTCACATTAACTATTATATCCGATCCTGAGGAAAGTGGGAAGGTTTCTTTCCCTAGTTCCCGCTCCTGGCCAGGATTCTCTTTTTTAATCCTGCCTTGGAAGGGTTTTTCTAAACTTCTAAGTGCGTTCTGAATACGAAACCGTCGCGTCGCTTGCTTACTGGTGAAGGAAATCATCGTATAGAAACCTACATTTTTGATGAGATTGTAAGGTGTGAAGTTTCTAGAGGAAGTCCAATACCTCGTCTGATTTTGAGGACCCTTGCCCATGAACAGGATTTAAAATTAAAATGTCCGTCCATTCTAACCGTATACATCTGTAGATAAATAAATTGCGAACAGCTAGTGTTCAAAAACAATGTTTTATTTCAAATAGCCCTTACCACAAACGTTCCGCTTTTTATTAATCAAAAGATTCTAAACGTTTTGCAGTTAAATTGAAATTGAGATTATAATAATTTGAAAAATAAAACATGTGAATCACTTCAAGATTATGAACATATTTTCAATATTATTTTACAAATGTACAATATTAAATATAAAATCATAAAAAGCTTTAAATATAAAAGCTTTGTCCTTGAAAGCTGTAAGCTGCGATATAGTTTGTGAGGAAAATCGCTAACAATATTTTGTTAGACGCCATTGAGACGCGTCTTTGCGGCGCCGACGTCTCTCCCATAACACCATATACTTACCATTTCACTACACACCATTATATTATATTGGCGCTTATTAAAAATGAAATGAGTTTAATGACATGTAAACAATATAATTTTGTTTTCTTATGTTTACGCGAATTTCACTCATTAAATATGGCCTCCCGTGATCATGATTGCTGTAAAGTATCCGAAACTTCGGGCATATAAAAAACTTAACAAACCGCGATAAATTCCGTCAAAGTTGTTTCATTATAACAATATAATTTCTAATGCATTTATTGTAATGATTGCTAATAATTTTCCGATGTTTCATTAGGGTCACTAATGGATTATTGGGAGACATCTTTATTTTTATGCGACCAAATGGAGTATTACCGACTTTTTTTTTAAATATTAGAATTGCTGTATTGTAGAATAATTATTAAGCTATTGCATAGCTTCTATCGCGGGCCTTGAGCGCGGGGACCGAGTCGAGAAATTCCGTAACGAAAAAAAAACCTAACGCTCCCCACTCCGACGGGCACGGAGGTGTGGCTTGAAGGCCATGCATCGTCTAACGTCGTTTCTTTTCGGCAGTCTTCGACACGGTGTTTGTGTGCTTGCAACTAGACGTATTGTACGACACTACGAAGCTCGCACGAATAACAATAAAATATAACACATGTATTGTAAAATAATAAAAATATTTTAAACAATATTAGTTAATATTGTTTAAAATATTTATATTTTTTTATTTATTTAATAAAGGAAAAAAAAATGTTTTCTTATCGGTCACCACGCTCAAAAAGTGTAACTTGAATTAATATCAAAGAAAAAGAAATACTGCATTAATAATTAAAATAAATAAATAATTATAATTGCATAAGTTGATACAAAATGCTATGCAATAGCATTACCGCGGCAGTCCCCGAGTGCCACACGTCTTTTTTTTGTGTATTTACGTCTCCGTATTGGTTATTCATTTTGACCGCGCTTAGGCAGACTAAGTCGGCCATTAACCATGTGGGAGTACAATCTCCACGCAGTGGCCGGTCCATGTTGGATGAGAGAAGCAAGCGATCGGTCGTCTTGGCGTTCATTGATATAAGCCTTTGTTCCGCGGTGGGCGTAAAAGGCTGATGATGATGATTATTAGATTGCGTAGATTTTTGTTTGTCATTAAAAGGCGAAAATTGCCTAAAGAAAGGGAATTTAAATAAAAATTAGATTGTTCATTGAAACTTGTCTTCTCACTTGCCATAAAAAGGCAGTTTAAGTAACTTAATTCACACCCTACGTAGGATTTTATCTCTGACTCTGTTCTTGCAACTAGGATTGATTGACTGATTTAAGAATTAGAGTTAGATATCTTTGAGTAATTATTACAAGCGATTTATTACTTTTGCATGAACGTAACGATAGAAGTGAAACACACGTTAGATGCTCCAATACAAGCAAGTATTAAACAGTGTGCAATATACATACACACCGACATTTGCTCTCTCGCTCTTTTGTGTTTGTGTCTCTTACCTGTCGTTTTTTCCGTTGCATCCGGTTTGAAATCACAACGATTCTAAAGAAGTTTCACTTCAATAATAATAATTTCTTTCAAAATTTAATCGACACAAAAGTATCAAGGAAATAAGAATATACGTGTGTATGAGTAAACTAATAAAGTAAGTGCGCCACAAGAATGGAACCTTGCACGAATGCGAATTCTAACTTAAATGAGAAATGTTCCGAGGACGCCGTCTATTTAAATTGCTTTGGTAAATTAAAAATTTAAACGAAAACACCGATACTGATAACTGAAGTCTTGGGAATTCCATTTACTTTTTAATAATTAAAGGTATTTCATTAAGAATACGCAACAAAATATGGTCGCATGTTCTGCCAACCATTCTAAATAAATAAATTCTTAAATAAACTAATCGTATAAACGCTATGGCCTCCGGTCCTCCTTCAAGGGGAGTACCTCTCCGGCGCCTGAAGGAGGTCCGTGTTACTCTATGGTTTAAAATAATACAATATTGAACCTATAAAACTCAGGCAACACAGGGATCAGAATCGAATCCTGACCTCTCAGTGAAGAGGCCAAGTTGATGACCACTAGACCATCGCCACTCGGTTTTCGCTATTCGCATGTAAATGTATGCACAACAAACAGCTAAATATACCAAATTAAGTGGCTTCAAAATTGTCGTGAATACGACCGTGAAATGAAAAAGCGTCACATTAAGAGTAACGAACCACTCAGCGACGTCCTTATTATGGTGAGGGGACGAGCCATTTGCTACTTAAGCGTAATATGTCTCATAAAATTTACAAAAGAGTTTGAATTCAAAAATGGAGTCTTTTTTTTTTTTATTTATTTATTTATTTATTTCACTTTATACATACATTTGTTATTCTTATCAATCAATCAATTCGAATCGTGGTCGGTCGCATTTTAGAATCAACCTTCATAGAGATCATCGTTTTTTTTTTAAACTCCGAGAAATGCGCTTAGGCATCCCGCGAGGCAACCCTTCACAACATTGGGACAGTACAATGAGGTGCAGTTCCCGTCTTCACCCGTTGCCCTCTGCTCTTTTGCCCTCTCTTTTTATAAACGGGGTATAAAGAGCCCCCTTGTCTAAATTCGCTCTGCCCAAGGTGCTTGGTTCACTCTAGGCTACTGAGCCCGACCGCCGCGGTAAGGCTTGAACCGTGTTAGCTTGGGTGAGTCATCTGCCCACCCACTGCTATATAATATATCATATAATACTGGCGTAAGCTTTGCTGTCGCGTTTCGTGTGGTTTGTGAGTTTCTGGTAATTCATTGGGGGGGGGGGGGGGATAGAAAATGGAGGGTAACGCATCTATGGCTATGGGCATCGGTAGTTACCATATGACTCTATTCCAGTCACCATATACTCGGTCACAGGCTGAGTCCTCCAAGGGCTCGGGATGGGTACCCGGGCCCCGCTAGGCACGACGTAGTGGGGATTACTTAGTAGCGTCGGTCAGTCGCTCCTAGATGTGAGGTATCTGGCCTTTCCTACAGACGTCATTGTACCTACCCGAGGCCCTGGTATGGTGTGAAAGCATTTTCACTGCGACATAAAAAAAGGTGAGTTCTCCCGTGACGTATAGTATTATAACCTTGTATTTCCAAAGATTCATGAATTGAGCTCAAGTTTGCATTTCGCGTGTAGAATGTCACGGACGATTGTTCAGTTGTTATAAATTATATTGCTTACGTCACCATCGGACTTGGCTACGAGTGCCAAACTTAAGGAACCACTAGTTCTAGTCCGCAGCTTTGCTCGCGTCGGTTTAATTTTTTATGAAATATCTTTATTTTGTAGGTAATAACTTAAAATATATTGCCCAAAGTAAAAAAATCAAAAATATGAGAATAAGAATAAGAAGAAATAGATAAAAAGTTTGAGATGCTGGATCCCCTCTCATCCCCTAAGAAGAACGTGAAAAAACTTAGGGGTTGCTCTTTTATATTTCTATTATTATACTAGAAAACATATAAAATTTGTTGAAATTTACTAAAAATGAAGACGGGTTTTTTTCCCGGTATTACTATTTTTAAGACGAACATTAAGACGGACAGTTCTTTGCAAAATGTTGATAACCACTTATTTCAAAACCCTAAATACGGACTTTAATTATATTTATTGGTATAATTTAAGCCGATTTGAACGTTAACTAATTACTAAAAATATGTGACTAACGCCCGAATTCTCAAACGCCACTTAAATATTTAAAAATAAACCTTAAACTACTAAGCACGCCTTAAATCCATATGTGATTAAAATGTAAGCAGCTCCGAGTTGCGTTTGAGTATTCGAGTGTAAAATACATCGATAGGTGCCGCTTTAACGCAGCTGACCACTGTTGCTGTAAAATATTCGAAAAGTTAAAAACACGTCAAACAAAATGTCGAAAGCTTCGACTTATATATTTTGAAATTAATTTCGAAAACACGTACTAACTTATTATGTGGTTATAGTTCATACACTGGTTGTCATATGACAGTCCTGCGGAGTACAACCACGCGTTACCATGGTTACCAGACGCTGCAGTTCTTTCGGCGCCCGCCCTCCGCAGTAAGCTCGCATCGTCCGCCCAGAGAGGACGCGCTTTCGCTCGTCAAATATTCGATGTTTATTACATTATATTATCACGATTATTTTATTAATTTAATCATGTGATTTTCCTGCTTTATTAATAATGTTTGACACGAGTTGTGTGAGCTTGGATGCAGTTTGTGTGAAGTGAGCCATGTTATCCTGTCGCTTATCATCAGTGGAAAGTGAAACATGACAACTCAAGAGCGCGTGAACATTTTTTCCGACGATGATGAGGACCTGGTGAGTCCACCTGCTTATTGTTATATAAGGTTTTTGGGAGCGTTCCAAGAGGATGCGAGCTGTTACATAAACTTATCTGCAGTACTATAATTGTGTTCGCAATGTTTTTGCAGCAATAGTGTTTTGTGACGTATAAAACGTCGTGTAACAGAGAGCATTGGTGATTGTTTTTATTTTTATATAACAAGTTTTAACCTGCGATTTTACTCGCGTGAAAATTTAAAAGTGAAACTTTACTAGAAGACAACCTTTTGTGGCTTATGCTGCCTGAGCTTGAAAACGCAATGAGAATTAATCGAATATAACTTGTCGTTCCAATACAATAAGGGTATTAAAATTAATAAATTCTTGAGCCTCATTATATCAAATTATATGAACTAATGGTCTGAAAATATCATCATCATCAGCATCAGCAATTAATAAATACTGACACTAGTACACGATTTTAATTCTTTCAAAGCAATTTTTGTGCTATAAAGATGTAACAGCATTTTTTAATAGGTAACATAATATTAGTAAATAAATATAAAATATAACAACCCATACAATATGTCCCACTACTGGGTACGGGTTTTGTACTCGAAATCAGGCGGGGAGGGTACCGGGCCATAGTTTACCGATGTGCTGGCCTAAAGCGGGTTTGTGAACTTACAGTCACACCACGTTAACCTAGACTCATAAGCTCGTAAGAACATGTATTACAGGTACTAGGAACGGAAATAAACTTAAGAAACTTATAGGAATATGTACACCACACGCGTCCATCTGTACTAATAAGTATTATAAAGAGGAAAGATTTGATTGTTTGTTTGTGTTGGATAGGCTCCGAAACTAATAGACTGATTCGAAAAATTCTTTCACTGTTGGAAAGCTACACTTTCCCCGGTGAACAAAGACTATGTTAAATTTTCAAAAAAGTTAGGGACCTGTTTTAAATCTTAGTTGACGCAGGCGAAGCTGCGTGCAACAGCTATTATACACGTCCATGGTCCAAGGTCATCTACATCCATCATATAAATAATCTCCATTTGGCTATAACCCGCGACACCTGAGTTGTGTTGAGTAGCCTGACCGCTCGACCAACCGGTCGTCAAACATAATATAGGCAAAGTTGTGGTTAACTGTAGCTAGTAGCTACATCACATAATATGACGTCATTAAAAAACTTAATAACGAAAATTTTCACGTATAATTCGATTAATATGCCTATGATGGAGTGCGCTTCATGATACCATTCAGGGGGCCTAGCCAAAATGCCATTAAGAAAGCGTTAGCGAAGTTTGAAAATGATAAAATGTATGGAATTGACATAAGGCCGCGCTTAATCACGTGGTCCATCCTATACATTTTATCATTTCGAACTTTTTCTTCGCTAACGTTTTCTTAATGGCATTTTGGCTAGGCCCCCAGCTGTATGTATTATATTATAAGGTTTTTCCGAAACAATTCTTATTATCTGGCCCCTCTCGTAGGTAAGCTAATATTTCACACGCCAACACTTTCCAAGAAAAGCTTGTTCCATTTTCTCCTTTTTCCTTAATCGAGACTTTCTTAGGTGCTTTATTTTGACTGTACTGGACCGTGCTAAATAAATATACTACTCTTATCGTTATCAACGACTTCTGTTTTAATAAATTGTATGTAAGCTCCTTTTCACCAGTCTTTATGTCGTTGACTACCTAACATAGGCATCCTTCTGTGAACGCCAAGATGACCGATCTCTTGCCAATTATTACGATACTCTCCTCGCTCCTTTTAATTTTTACCTAATATTAATGTGCTACATAATGGACCGGTCGCGCTGGGCAACCATTGGAGAGGCCTACCTCCAGCAGTGGACAGCTATAGGCTGAGATGATGATGATGATGATGATGAATGATGGTAGGTGTTGGTCATCCAGTAACCAGGTGGTAAAACGATCTTCGTGCAGTTGCCGGTCCATGTTGGATTAGAGTGGCAAGGGATCGGCCGTCTTGGCGTTCATTGAGGAAGTTCAGTTCAGCAGTAGACGGATAAAGGCTGATGATGATGGTGAGATTCAGCATAGTTTTGCATGTCAGGATACGTATAATCCTACTAATATTATAAACATGAAAGTTTGTGAGGATGTTTGTTACCCTTTCACGCAAAAACTACTGAATAGATTTTGACGAAACTTCATAATAATATAGCTTACACATCAGAATAGCACGTAGGCTATAGTTTATCCTCGTTCTCTCACGGGAATAAAAAGTACGCGGGTAAAACCGCGGGGCGCTGCTTGTATGTAATACTCGTATATTATGATATATTATGATACGTCATCAGTTTCTATTTATTTGTCTTAAGATTAGACGTTTATTTAATTTCATTATCTCGTTCCTCCCATTACAATATTGTTATAATCAATTTAATGAAATTTTGATTAAGCAGTTTTAATGGAAGTACCCCTGGCTACACATCCCCTAAGCTATACATGTGTGGGGTAACGCAATTTAAACTTATAACTACTAACCGCCTGGGTTACGACTAACTTTGTATAACAAATTAAAAACATTTCAGGATAAGTTCGAAATGACTTTGCATATGGGCTTAATGAATATTAATATTTAGAAAACAATTGAGATACTTCTACACTATATGTTACCCGCAGCTTCGTCTGCGTTAACTAAGATTTAGAACGGGATCTGAGCGGGATAATATATTGTGCATGTATTATGCATATAAACCTTCCTTTTCTATTGTTCTATCTATAGAAAAAAACGGCATCAAAATCCGTTGCGTGCTTTTAAAGATTTAAGCTTACATACAAAGGAAGCGACTTTGATTTATACTATGTAGTGAAGTTGATAAGAACCTGTGTCATGTTGGCATCGGTATCACAAAATCATACAAAAACCAATGCCTGCGGTAAGGAGTAACCTACATAGGCCTCAATATTTCATCATCGTGTTAGCTTTTTATTACAACCCATTATTATTGATGAAGTATTGACTGTTTATTTTAAGTTGTAATAATTGTTCTATTGATTATTCCTTGCAACATCCGCTGTCACGTACTGATATCTGATTGGTCGATTAATAAACTTCCGGTTAGGAATTGGAGGGTAAGAAAAGTATAAAAGGAGATATCATTGCGTGGCACGCGGCCATTCTGTTGAAGATAGTTTGAGAGTTAAGAACCTTAAAGAAATATAAGAAGAATTGTTAAAGCAACAAGGTGGTTTGATTACATTAATTTTGGTGCATTTAATAATCGTCAGCCATTATCCATCCACGGCTGAATATGGAGGAATGACGATGATACGACTTCCAAAACTTTGAACCGCACTTTACGGAGGTAATCTCCTAATATTGTTCATGTAAAATCAATATTTACGTATGTAGACGTAGGACGCCATATCTCTGACGTAAGAGAAATTAGATATTATCAAACTCCAATAAAAACTATTTTCACGTAATCTTTACAAAGTACCATGCTTCTTTACTAGCGATTGGTCCGGTATGAATGGGATGGTACCTCTCGCTCACATAATAACGACGTTAAGGGACAGCTATGCTGTCCGTTTCGTGCGGCTTGTGATATTTCAGGGTCCTTGGAGTTTCTCGTGGTGGGATAGGGACGCATCTGCGCATCTGCATTACCTTTGATTGTGCCGAAATGATATTTGTAATGATGATGATGATGAATCAAAAAATTTTTTTAAGAAATAAAGTTGTTTAAACCTAAACCTATGAATCACCAATGCTCCAACTTCTCAATTGCCTTATAACATGAAAAAGTAACATATATTATATCAAAATTATTTATATTCCTTTTGCAGCTATAGTAAGGACTCTTTGCTAGTGATAACATAACTATCATTACATGAACGTTATCATAACCCCCTATTGAACTCACTCAACTCACTTAACTTACTCAATTCATATAACTCACTCAACTCATTCAAATCACTCAACTCATATCGTACTCCCATAAAAAACACAGGGTACGAAACATCGATCTTTTCGATTCATGATAATAAAAAAATCCATCGAAATTATATCGGCACTATAGAAAGAATAAAAAAGCATATATACGGTCGAATTGAGAAACGTCTCCTTCTTTGAAGTCGTTTAAAAATAGCAGCAGCTCAAATTTGTCATACAAATAAAAGTGTTATTTAATGTGTATGATTTTTATACTTTTAACACAAAGCTGTAATACATAAAATATAATAGTCAAACGATGTATAAACATTTTAATGTCCTTAAAGTTTTAGTACATAATAAATTCGTATATTTATGGGCGACCGATCCCAATCATCAAATAATAATTTTACTAGTTTATTTGTTCTATCACCTAAACAAAAGTCATGATATTACACCCACAATAAAATATGGCCGATAGATTCTTCATCAGCAACGCCTTAAGGTAACAATAACGCAAGATTCGATCTATCGAAATGTTTTCGTGGTAAGATTGTAACGGGGGGGTCGATATAATCACACGAAGGGTCCTGGCCCCTTTGGCCCGGGAAGGACATAAATATCGATCCGGGATATTCCCCTGCACTGCACATGATTAACCCTCCTTAGAATTCGCGTTTATTTTCTTATACGTGTACATTGTATTTGGTGGATTGGATATAGTCAGAAAGCTAAAATAGAAAAAAAATGAATTAAATGTTTAAAAAATCATAAAATGAGCATACATTTTGATGAAAATTATAAAAGCACATTAAAGATTACGACTTCACCATCATCATCATCAGCTTTTATCCATCCACTCCTGAACTTAGATATCCTTTAATTAACTCCAACACAACCAATTATAAATCTATTATATCGATAAATTACAGACTTACTACATTATGTAGTGAATTTGTCGTTCACAATGACGTCATTATTATCACATTATTATCAAGCTTTTGAAAAATACTGACTTAAAAATTCGACTGGAAATAGAAATGACGCATACCGCATAGTAAAACAAAGCCGCATTCAAAAAAGGAGGAGTTTTCTATGCACCAAAGTCATTTCACTTTACGAAATTCTGTATTTATACAACACTAGACCGCAGCTTTGCCCAAAATCATTTTATCTAAAAGCCCATGTAGTTCAGGAACAAGACATCATCGCAGTGAAAAAAATTTAAATCGAATGAGAAGTTTCCAAGATTTCTGATTACATCCAACCTCACAAACATTCTTCATTAACATCATCATCAGCCTTTATCCGTCCACTACTTACATAGGCCTGTCTCAATGAACGCCATTAGGAAACCTTACTAATATTACCATTTCATAATGATACTATAACTTTTTATAGCGGAGTCGACAGACTTCGTTCTGTTAGAATCTTACCGAACTATTGGTTTTTTTTTATTTTATCGAGGCTCTTTGTTACATAAAAATCAATTAATTCGCAATTAATAAAATTGCAACCTCGAGAAATAAACTATCGTATATCGGAAAGTCGGAAAAAACACATTTTAAAAGAAAAAACCTTAAAATCGGTTCAGTAGTTTCGGAGTTCATCCCGAAAAAACATCGTGACACTGAAACTATATATAGTTACAGACTTTTATATAGTAGATAAAGGAACTTTTTACAAGTCTTTATTTAGATTCACCTGTCTCGTCTGTAATCAAATCTTGTTACAATATCATTATCTTGTGAATATATTATTTTAGTATATTAAACCAGTATAGTGTTGAATATGCTGTCAAAACACGCCATCGTTGAACTTTGGCTTAGCCGGCTGCTAGCGGCTTTGTACACGTCATAACTCTCTCTAGCTTAAGGGTTTATACTAAAGCCAAAACACTCATTATAGCAACATTCTTGTCCTAATATACAAAAATGTGATTACAAAAATTTTTACCATAAAAATGTTCAACATTTTAGGCTAATTGGCAGACGTGCCACCTGTTGGTAATTGGTCGATGTCTGCCATAATACATAAGCTAGTTTACCTGGAACTAGCCCGGAGGTACTAGATGTAACATAAAATACATAAAAAAAATCTTTATTTGCTAACGCAAATGAAGCTGCGGGCAATAGTTAGTATATTATTTTTATAAGTGTTTTTACATGAAAATGGCTGAATAGTTACGGGATGCAACGTATATGGCTTCTCTCTGGTTCCTCGAGCGTGGTTCCTGGATAATATTATCATGAGCTCCGAAAATACAGCTGTATTTTAAATAGGTTAGGTTCTTTTATGTGAAGTGCATTATTTCGAAGGGAAAAGTGTACTTATATATATAATTCTTCTGTGCAAGTCACTTATGGAGTCATAGTCGCTTTAGCATATAGTGCATATTATTATATTGAACTGCCCTGGTGCTGCTGAATAGGAGCAACCATGCCTGAAAGGTTTCTATGACCTTTAACGGCAGTACGAGTTAATGTCAATAAAAAACATTCAACTTTCATAAATTTCATTATAATATTATAACCTGCCTTTATTAATGATTTCAAAAGATTTCTCAAAGAGTATTAATTTAATGTGACCAGATAATTATTATTTTTTGATTATGTATGTTAGTACTTCTTTAAATATGCAGATCTCATCAGAAATACTTCGTAATACATAGGTACCTTAGCTAGCTTCTTTCAGATAGAGACCTACTTGCATTTAACTTGAAAGTGAATTTAAACAGAATAAATCAAAATCTTCCTCAGTTCTCCCGTGACCATGGTTGCTGTAAAGTTTCCGAAACGTCGGGCTTGTAAAAAATCTTCTATATTTATTAGAATAATGGGTGCCGCATTTAGCGCATAAATTTTAACCTTCCACGCATATTTCTACGCATATTATTCTCCACTTTAGAACCTATTGCTATTAGCGGATATTTCTACAAATCTAACGCATATCCCCCACACATATATAGCATATTCTACACGCTTAGCGCATATTTCTACTTTCTAGCGCATCTTGCGAACCATACACGTTGTCAGGTTCATCAGAGGAATAAATGGGATACATCTTCAATCTTCATTATATTGAAATGCGGCGCGGATAGCGGATAGCATTGCGTGACTATCAGTACAATTTGATAAAAAGAATTGTGAAATACGAGTCGACTGACGTATCCACTGCGTTCAGATGTACGGCATATACAATATAAAAGTACTTTTATTAAAACTGATGGCAAAGCGGTGAGTATTTTACTGGTTTTATTTTGTCAGATAAAACAGATTTCTAGCAGACTGTATGATATGAAACTCTTTCGAATTATTAACTACATTCCTAATCCTCATCATCATCATCATCACCCCTTATCCGTCCATTGCTGACCATAGGCCTTGTCGTCTTGGCGTTCATTGAGGGAGGCCTATGTTCCTAATCCTTAATCCTTACTTATATTATAAATTTGAAAGTAGAGATGTTTTTACGCTCTCACTCGAAAACTACTCAACCGATCATCATGAAACTTTGTACACAATATATTCTCGGAGGTACTAGAAGTAACGTAAGTATATCAAAAAAAGGATTTTTTGCATACTCGGGTGAAGCCGCGGGCAACATTTAGTATATTATAAGTGAAGAACATAGCATGACATAATCTTGCTTAATACGTCTACTGCTGTGTGAGTATCTCCTCGAAATCTGTAAGTTAGGCTTGTCATCACAGCACTGGAACAAAGTTTTTTCTGCATCTTATCTAGCACCGACCCTCGGTTTCGTTCGCGATATTCATATTCCCGTGGGAGTACGGGAATTAATTATAGCCTATGTGTTATTTTGACGTATAAGTTATATAATTGTAAAATTTCATCAAAATCCATTTTGTAGTTTTTACGTGAAATAGTAACAAACATACATATGGATGTATGGACTATGGACATAGATACATCTAGGTATATGTACAATAAATAATTAATTCTTACAAATTTACGCGTTTATAATATTAGTAGGAAATGAAACATTGTTGATTTTTGTTCTCTTATAAATAGGCGACATTCACAATGTCTGGTGGAAGTTAAAAATAACATATATCTCATTATAAAGAAGGTGAAAAACTTGTACTCGAGTTTCAAATCAGTAGAGCAACGGAACAAAAGTTAACCAGTTTATCTATTGAATAAAATAGTTGAAATTTTTAACATATTTTGCCATTATTAATATGTATTCATATCATACTTTATTACCACGATGAACACAATTAAAAAAAACGAAATGTTAAAACTCGATACAAAGACGCAAAAGTTCCGAAAAGCTCTAATTAGTCCCAGAACTTTTTCTATTGATTGCAAACTTGGCTGTGTTTTGGTGACAGGTGAATTCTATGCACTCATCTAGGCTGAATATCGTTTCACCCTTGACCTGGTTGTTGTGGCGACGTGGCTTATTTATTTATATCCCAAAATCCGCACTCCAGTGGATCACATTCACGGCAACTTTTATATTAGACTTGCGCAAACAGGTCACAGCTTTGTAAAGGTGGTATTTTTGAACGTCGAACGTCTTTGTATTTATTTACTTTTATACATTCTTTACATCAAGTCTGTAAAAAATTGATTCATCATTATCATCAGCATCGTGTCCATCACCATCATCATCACGACCACTACCACCACCATCATCATCATAATCATCGTCATCATTATCATCATCATCAGTCTTTTATCAGTTCGCTACTGAAAGTAGGCCTGCTTTAATGAACGCAAAAATGGCTGATCACTTCCACTCGCATCCAACACGTATAACGGCGGCCATAACGGCCATAACACAGAGATCGTCTTCTCACCTGGTAGACAAGTAAACACTTCGTCTACTTAAACACGGCCTCTACTCCTGAACTTAATTGGTTCTTCTGTCATCCGTTGTCCTATGTGTGACCAGCCCACTCTCACATCAACGAGCTTATTCTTCGCGTGATATAGTTTCATTATAATGAGTAAAATTTGCGTCATCATTAAAAACAATATAAATTCTACTAATGAAATAATATACTTAAGTCAATCATCATTAGTTTGCCATTTAAATAAAGTTCTTTTTATTCTTACCAAATGTCAATGTGCTATTTATTGACGGTCGGTGTTGGTCGGTCATTAACCAGGTGGGAAGACGATCTCTGTGCAGTGGCAGGTCCTTGTTGGATGCGAGTGGCAAGGGATCGGTCGTTTTGGCATTCATTGGGGTAAGCCTTAGTTCAGCAGCGGACGGATAAAGGCCGATGATGATTATCTTGCAACCATCAATTGGTGGAGCAGCTGTTGTTGCTTTGGTATTGTATGTGTAATATGAATATTTATTGTAGTCAATATTCCTTAAACGACATACAAGTCTTCTATCCTAATATCACTAAGAGGAAAGATTACTAAGAAGCTCCTAAACTACTTGAACGATTTGAAAAATTATTTTACTGTTGGGAAGCTACACTATCCCCGGTGAACATAGGCTATATTAAATTTTCAAAAAAAGTTAGGGAACCGTATTAAAACTTTGACGCAGGCGAAGCTGCGTGCAACAGCTAGAATTACAATAAGACAATGCATAGTGTTGTCTCTAACCCTTAAGGGTGTTTAATACAAGACACTATGAGGTATTCCTTTTTCAGAACACTGATATAGTTTAGCTATGAAATAAGCAAAGCACATCGAACCTACAATTACAGTCTCTAAGGAACACGGGATTGTCATAAGAATTGATCGAGAAAAAGGTATTCCACGCACGTTTGTAACGCGCACGCCATCTGATAACTTTATTATACATTCCACAGTGGGGCTTAAATTGAGAAACATGTCAACAGAGTTCCAGAGACAAAGGTTTCGCCAACTGCTAAAGTAAGTTAGAACTTCGACTAAATTCCAAATTGTAAGTGACGTGAATATTAGACTACAAGCCCATGGAGAAAAAAAAAACCTGTGAAATGAACCAACTTGAATGACGGTTTAATCTGGTACTATGTCAGAAAATAACTCTGAGCTCCATGCCGTCATATCTGGGCGGTACAGGAGAGTAGGTACGGGAGTAAAGGGAATTTCTCAGAAAAAAGTAAGGAACTACTACGTACGTACGTACCTAAGTACTAATTATTAATGTACGGCTTTTGTCTAAGTTTATAGATGATTAAAAATGAATTTCAAAAAACCTAGTGCCGTACTGAAGCGGTGGTTCCGGAAGTCAGTGCAAATTTTTAATTCGGCGATATTTGTATTGACCACATTCCAGTCATACATTTATGTACGGCATTTGTGTAGTTCCTTTGGCATACATATACAGATACTTTACCCGTGAACGCCGTAAATATTTCCATGACAGGGGTCGAAAGCCAGGGATCCAGGGGTATGTATTCGTGTTTTGTCTGTCCTGAGATATCTAAAGTGAATCAAGATAAATCTCGGTGACAGTACACTGCCTGTTGGTCCACGAAGAAAGCAAGATGGTGGTAACCATAAAGCCGCAGCACAGGCCACAGCGCAGCTCTCCCGGCGCAAAGCATTCCTCCTAACACGATATTAAGATTTGTGTATATTCCCGTGTCTATAAAATACCATTGCTCTCTTGCGGTGATGATTTCCGTCGGGTTACCCTTCGGGGTACGTAATGGTACATATTTATTTAAGACCCGCTTAAAACAGATATATTTTGATAGCGTAATGTAATTTTATTTCAATTATAAGCGTGTTTGAACAGTAAATGTTTTCACAAAATTAACTAGAAATGACAGTATTATTATATACCTAATATGTGAATGTAAAAATATGAACTAAGTAAGGATAAGTTTATAATCCAAAATAAAATATAACACCAAATATTGATATTTTATGGTTTTGTAATGCAACGGTTAAAAAAGCTATTTATTATCGCATGTAGCCAGGTTACCGGAGTACGTTTCTGACCTTCTTTTATCTTCTCTTCTAATCTGCAACTATATTCCTTAGAAGTGCACTACTAAAACTAAAACACCTATAAAATCTTTAAAAATAATTAGCAAGCAATAGATAACCACGACATAGGCATTCACCGTACAAATATACAGCATGAAATATGAATCTACCCTTACTTTGGCAATATTCGAACCTGCGAAACATATATAAAATTCCTTGCCATTACACCCATCGGCCATCTTGAATATGTATAAATATCAAACATTTTCTGGAACAACATTTGCTGTGATCAATAACATACTCAATGCTTGCTCATCGTTTTTCATATTTATTTTCCGATCATGTTTCCTTTCTACGTTTCGCCTGAGCTCTCAAATTAATCTTATATTTCCTCACGTCACTGTTACCTTGCATAACCAAGTATATATCATATCTTCCTTCGTATTTGTGGGATAAAAATAGACTTATGGGAACTGCGAATGAATATTGTTATCTAATGTTTGCGCGAAATGAAACAACTTTTACGGAATTTAATGCGGCTTGCTAAGGCACGGGAAATTTACTACATCAAAATGTATTAAAGGGGGTAACGCAAATAAATTACGGCTCACTTTCGGAAGTCACTGTCACTCCACGTTGAAACGAAAGAAAAAGGAGAAGGCGTCGAGATGGTACGACGTTTCGTTCGAGTAAAAAAGTAAAGTATCAACCCTTATATGTTCCACTGCTGGGCACGGGTCTCCTCCTCGAAATCAGGCGAGAAGGGTAATGGGCGAATAGTTCACCGCGCTGGCCCAGTGCGGGTTGGTGAACTTCACATACCTTCAAAGACTTTCAATCTCATCAGGCATGCAGGTTTCCTCACGATGTCCTCAGAAAAACCCATTTCAAGGCACACACGGATCCCTTTATTATCATTAAATACATCACTGTTATAAATTTTATCAAGATTTGTATACAAATTATCCAAATACAATTGCTGGAATGTAAATTTTAATGGGGTTTTTTATGATTTTTTCTGTAGATTTTTTTAGAATGTGTTTTGGACACCAAAAAATATGATTAAGACTTTGAAATGCTTCGAAATGTATAGATTTCTATAACTGTTAATCTAAACATATTTTGAATATGCGCAGAAACTTAATTTTTCTACCCGACGCGACGTGTCGGACGTATTCACTGGTTCGTGTATTCCATAAATCTTAATAAGATTATTGTAACTCGCGGCTAATGTAATTTCAACATATAAAAATAGACTCACTTATTCAAAAATTAACTTTAAAACTTTTATTGTTTGTTCTGAGAGACTCAGTCTCTTACAAAAAACAATAAACTCGGTGTAAAAGCCGGTTCAAAAGCGAGCAGTCAAACTGCAAGGACCAAAGGCCTTATCCCGTTCATACATCCCTGGGGGCAACATTTCGGTGGACTAGTATAAGGAAAAAGTATTTCGCTTTCAGAAGATATTTTTTTCCTGTATACAAAAAAAGATAAGCTTTATAATTTTCTGAGAAACGTCGTTCACATATTGAGCAACATTAATTGTGTCCTGTAAATGTTCAAGTTTATCCCATCCTACTAATATTATGAACGTGAAAATTTGTAAGTATGGACGTTTGTTACTCTTTCACGTAAAAACTACTAAATGGATTTTGATGAAATTTCACAATAATATAGCTTCAGAATAACACATAGGCTATATTAATCCTCGTATTCCCACGGGAATGGGAAGTACGCGGGTGAAATCGCAATGCGCTGCTAGTTTTTAGGGTCAAATGACAAAAAACGAAACTCTTAGTGGTTTCATTTATTAAGACTGTTTTATCATAAGAAGCTTTGAGAACAAAGAACTTAAAAGTGAAAAATTGACGGAATAAGCTATTTATAACAATTACTAACCCTAGGATGGTAGGTAAGGGGAAATCTCGAGGATACCTTCTAATTAATCATAAACCTTTGATACTGCGCAGGCAATTTAGCCGTTCTATTTATAGATAGAAATATTGTGATGGAAGTTCGAGCCAGCCAGTGATAAATGAGCTGTAAGGGTTTTGTATTATAGCGGGTAAGTATGTGAAACAAATTAAGCGTAGTTTTTACTATAGTGATTGTTTGAATGGAAGGAATGAAAATAAATACACAATAACAAACTTTAAATACCGCTTTAAAAACACTACAGTTACCTGCTACCACGTATATACTCCTACAGAAATCAATACTGCTCGATACATGCTCGATAGTCCGTTGTTTCCTAGACCCAACCATGCTTTCATTTAATGAGAACAGAGACATCACAAATATCTCAACTCAACAACACACAGAACACTGACTACACATCACAAGCCATTACACACAAAAATAAACAAGGATACTTGGCACAAGTCCGTACCGAGTCGAGCTTAAAGAAAAGATAATAATAATAATAATATCTATGGACGTTTTTTAACCACGTCAACCTGGTTCCGTGGTAAGTTATTGAAGGGACTTTGTTGCGGGTACCAGACAACGGAAATACATACATTTAATACTCTTTATATTTGTTTTTTATATTAATAATTATATTTAAGATTTTTATTATATAATACACATACATAATTCACATCCATGTCCCAGGAACACGGAACCTTTTTTTTTGTTTGCTGGCGAGATTCGAACCCGCTACCTCCGGTTTGAGCGCAAACGCGTTGCCGCGAGTAGTTGCCACGGTCTCAAACTTGCAGACAATGCCGAAATATCTAGATCCCGAAATAAAATTTAAAACATGAGTTAAAAGTGATTTGACAATCTCTATAATACCACATTATCTCTTCATCATCATCATCATCATCTGCCATTATCCATCCACTACTGAACATAGGCCTCTCTCAATGAACGCCAAGACGGCCGATCCAACTCGCATTCAACACCACTTGTAACTGTTTGTATATTATATTCAGAGTTAACAAATGGGCATTACATGGAAAATGCTTGGCAATAGCCACCTACTAATATTTTTTTACTAGCCTGTTCCGTCCCACTGCTGGGCAAGGACTTCCCCCATGCTTTACACATATCGCGGTTTTTCCCCACCGCAACCTACTCAGATTAGCCTACTACTTGGGTAACTCTAAAGTTAGGAAACTTTGCTCTCGTCCTAAGCTTAGTTACAAGTTTTGCGTTCTCGACTCAAAGATTTAACAAAGTTAAAAATAAATTAACTGAACTACGCGCAGATACAAGCTGAAATCATCAACATCAACATCAACATCGCCATCGACCTCTGTAAGTGTCGTCTCCTCGAAATCAGGCGAGGAACCAAAAATTTTCTGCGTTCCTGGGTCATGTATTACATAATAAAATCTTAAATATATGTATTATTATGTAAAGTATTAAATATAAGTATTTTCGTTGTCTGGTACTCGTAACACAAGTTCTTCAAAAACTTACCACGGGACCAGATTGACGTGATGTGAAAGCGTCCATAGATATTATTATTATGATATATAAATTACACATAGACAGATACCAAATGATCATGCTCATCACACAAACATTTGTCTTGGGTGGGCATCGAATCCACGACCTCATTACAGAGTCTCTAAACGCTAGACCAACAGGTCAGACTACTAGCCTGTTCTATCTTTCATTCCAAAACATTGCACCCATTTTCATGCACCCATACTGAGGAACTACGTGAGTATAATGAATGAACATGAGAACAGTTCCTCGTCTAGATTTCGTCCCGCGTAGTTCTATCTGTGGGTGCATGACAATAGTATATAATATATTTATTATAACAAATAATATCATATTACTAACCCCTAAGTTTTTAGATTTATTAAACATGTACTACTAACCCATGGACCAGTGTAGTCTTGAATAAAGAAATTTTGAATTTGAAAAAAAAACACAGAACAATCAGGGTATCTCGATAATGAATCGACAGCAAGCCATAAAAAAATTAAAAGCAATGATGTGTAGGAACTCGGCCTCTTGTGCGGGAGGTTCCGTGTTCGATCCTGACCCCCCTGTGTGCCTTAAATGGGTGTCACTAAGTGCACCTCGAACACTAGACCATCGTTTACTCACCGGCGAAGGAAAAACGTCGTGAGGAAACCTACAAATCTGATGATTGATGATATTATTTAATGAAAGTCTTTGAAGGTATGTGAAGCTCACCAACCCACATTGGGCAAGCGCATCGGTACCCAGCAGTGGGACATAATATGTGGGTTGATATTTTACTTTAAGAGCAAACCATGCCGAAGAGCACTTATTTCTCTCTCTGGCATAATAACTTGACCCTATAACACTAACACCTAATACTAAACCTTGCCAAAATAGTTTTACTCCCTATTTTTTAAGTCACTTTATATCAGCTTCACAATCTTCATCAAAGATTTTAATTTATATGTTTATTTAGGTCATTTCAGAAGACTAAAATTATTATCGGTAAAGCTGGCTCTAGCCGATCCCTCCGTTCAGCTGAGCTAATCCCACATGAGCTAATTACCCTTAGCAAATGGCACGATGTATGTTCGACAGATTTACATCTCCCATTCTAAATAGATTAGTCGTTAAAATCGGTCGATGCAACCCAAAGTTATCGTTTATAACTAAGATTTCGTACACTTATTATTTGATAACTAACAATATTTCTAAAAATAAATAAAAAGTAATATTCTTTTTTCCAAATACCAATAAAAAAGTGTATATTTTTATTTGATTATAATTAATTATTTTAATGGAACCACATTAAGTTAAAATGCTAAGCTCTTAATGAATATTACACTAGTGTCTACAACTATTAGGGCCTGTTTCACAATCTCCCTTTAAGTTCCCTATAGGCTATTGGCAACATATTTGACAGATGTTTGACAGATACTCCATACTCTATCTGTATTGTATTGTATTATAAGTTGAACCGCTGCCTTCTTCAATTAATATTGCGATTAAATTTATCCAATGGACAGGGTTAGAAAGCCTTTAATATGAATCCGATAAGGTCCTTCGGCCGGACTCTACACTAACTTCGATGTCTACGACATTAACCGCTTCGCCCTAATCCTAATATTATGATTAATATGTAGGTATGTTGGTAATGTTATATTTTATATTTTCTTTTAAAACATTATCCTACTAATATTATAAATGCGAAAATTTGTGAGGATGTTTGTTACTCTTTCACGCAAAAACTACCGAATGGATTTTGATGAAACTTCATAATAATATAGCTTATACATCAGATTGACACACAGGCATAATTCATTTCCGTATTCCCACGGGAACGCGGGGCGCTGCTATACTATATATAAATGCGAAAGTTTGTAAGTATAGGTGGATGGATGTTTGTTACCTAAAAAAAAAATGATTTCTCAAGCAAGGCTGAAAAAATACCTATCCAATACTATATATACCTATGTATAGTGTAAATCTTAGTTAACGCAGGCGAAGCTTTGGAAAACAGCTAGTTATTAATATTGTGATCAATTTTCATATCAATATTGTGATTTTTGCGAATTAGGAAATTTCAAATCGTGTAAAATATATATACAATATATAGGTAGGTAGGTAAGTTTTAGTTTAGTTTAGTTTCCTAATATAATAAAAATCAGCAAATAAATATGATTCTACAATCTTTCGCGTTTATAATATTAGTAAAACTTAAACAGCCCTAACTTTACACGAAAATCTTCCCCCTTAATTTGAAACTCGCGGATTTTGAACACAGGTCACGCTCCTCGCCTAAATCAAAATCAATGCAGCCTTCATCAGAACATAAACCAGGCTAAATAACAAGCTACCTTTATTAAAAAATCACACAGAATACTAATTTAATTATAAAACTTTTTTACTCTATATACCTAATGATAACTTTTTAACTAATTATTCGCGTCGTTTACCTCATAATAATAACTCCAAATGAAAATAATAAATCGCTTACACTAGATTGTTTAATATTGCTGTTTTTAATTTTAGCTCAGACCAATTTATGTCTTTATTATTTAACGTGCCCGTAAAAATTAAAAAACCGTATATTGTTGTAAATAAATATTCTATGAACATTTTAAATCACGTCTGTTCTTGTGATATGTCTTGTCATATCTGTTGGCATTATTAATATCCAGTAGTAGCAAAAAAAATCACGATTTTATTTAGTTTTCAGCATTTGTTGTTACAGCGGTAACAGAAATAAAGGCTTCTCCTAATGCGGGGAAGAGCGGGACGAAGGCGGGGTTCGGGCGGTCGCTGTCATGCGCCTAAATGTTTTGGATGATTAGTACACATCTATAATATTCAACTTTATTTCAAAACAAGCTGTTGTCCCCACCTTCGCCAGCGTTAACTAAGATTTAGAAGATACATAATAGCCTTCCTCGATAAATGGGCTATCTAATACTGAAAGAATCTTTCAAATCCGAGTAGTAGTTTCTGAGATTAGCGCGTTTAAACAAATTAACTCTTCAGTTTTATATACTATATATGAGTATAACATGAGAATTCAACATCCTACTTTTTAAATTGCCATTAAAAACTCTTAATAGAGTGGAGAGCTTATGAATATAACAATGGGCTGGTCACTTTTATCTGTAAAATTGTCTCATTCTCGTTTAGTTCATTGTAATAGAAAACCATTGTGTGCATTCGTTAGCTCCCGACACGAGTCCTGTAGGACAAAAAAGTTTATGTCTAGACAGGAAGCTTTGACGTATGGGGTATAGTACCATTGTTTTTGCCATGTGATCAAAACTATACATTTTTTTATTAAGGAAATCCTCTCAGTACACATATTTTTTATCAAATCATAAATCTAGCATTTATATTATTATTTTTTTAAACTCTTGTGTGACTTTTACGAAGACTACGATACTGATGCTATTTCTAAGTTAAATTTCAGCAAGCTTCGACATCGAAAAACATAATATTCGTCCTTATAATGCACTCGGGTAATAATAAAAACAATTCGTAAAGAAAGTTACGTTACGTAAAATAACTGTAACATAATTCTGTGACCTGGTGTTAAAAAGGCCAAAGTACGTTTTGTATGAACTGAGTTTATTGAAAGAGTATATATTTTTTTCGTGCTACCAATACTTCAAATAATATTTCAAAAGTTTAGTTTTTTAAAATAGTCCAAGAAAATATGTCCTTAAATCGAAACTTGCTTAATAAACTCGGTTCATACAGAAACGTACTTTGGCCCTTTTAGCACCAAGCCACAGAATTATAGTTCAAAATATCAGGAACTTTATATTAGAAAAAAAAACATAAAGTAGGCAGATAAAAAATCAGAGCTCAGATACTACCGCGGATACTGTATAATATTATGGTAGGTATACCTTCGAAGGTGTGTCCTTTTAATATTGTTAATGCAAATGCCATAAATTGTGATGGATGGCTGTTATAAAACCACACAAACACTCACCAAATGAGCATAGCATATGCAGCAAAAACAAAAACACCCAATTTATGAAACGACTTGGGTCGTGGCGACAGATATTTTTTATTATATTTTGTTTTCGCTCGTGTTTTGTTAAAAAAAAAAAACGAATAAATTCAACATTGAAGTATTCAACATTTCAGAATTTGCTGTTAATTTGACTTTGAGTAACTTTTGTGGTTTTTAAACGGTATTATTATGAAACAACTTTTTATCAGATTCTATTGCTTTTGTAAACAATATTGTGTTTATGTACAATAAAGTTTTTGTATGACAATGATGAAAATTTGCGACATTTAATTTTACGACGTTTAACAATTTTTATCATTCATCGTCATCAACATGTTTCCGTCTAGTATTGGAAGTAGGCCTCCTCCAAGGAACGCCTTGACGGCCGATATCCAACCACTCATGTCGTCCTATCTAATGGATAGTTTGGAGCTAATATAATAATTAAATTTTTAATTATGAAAGATATTTTCAATGCAAAGTAATCCTGGCATACAATCTGTCCCATTCAATTAGAGAACAATCCAACCATCGCAGCATAATATGTTGAAAATTTCATCTGCATATTAAATTACGGCCTTGTGAAATAGGACATGAATGCATTCAACATTTTAAAATTCATAATTCATCGTTTTAAAACTTAATATTTTAAATTGGTTTTTACATTTGACAAAAATATGAATTTAAAATTAAATATTTTATAACTCATTATATTTAAATTATTTCAACATTTATAAGTTTAATATTTAAAAATAGATTTTTAATTTAATATAATGAAGGCAATAAAGAAAGTGGAAACGTCCCTGACTGAAACAAACAAGCGAAGGTACCAATTTGAACAATATTGATCCTACACGGTACACATGGTGAAGAACTGTTTGTGTTGCACAAAAACATAATTCACCTAATACAAGCGATATATTATTATACTTTAGAAATTGCAGGCTTATTTTGAGTATCCAAAATACGTTGTACATTTTTATATAGCATTAGTTGTTGTCTGAAGCTTCGTCTGCTTTAACTACAGATTTACAACGGCATCTTAGCGGGATGATATATAATAGCCTTCCTCGATATTTATCGACGATTTTTAAGTGTTAAATAGCCCATTTGGGCTATTTAATACTTAAAGAAATTTCAAAAGCCGAGTTGTAGTTCCTGAGATTAGCACGTCCAAACTAACAAACTTCAGCTTTGTATATCGTCGATCGTTTATTTGCCCTCCAAGTGTTCTTACACTTGGAGGGCAAATAAACGATCGAAGCCTTTTGACGCCCATACTCTTCCACACAACCATAGGTTATGACATACCCTATAACCCCGCCTAATGGGTCACCGGAAACTCATATGATAACAGCGTAAAGTGGCAGCACTTCATATGAGCGAGAAGTATCACTCTAGTTATAGCCTAATACGGCTGCAAAGTAGCAAATACATAACAATATATATTTATAGGAGGAGGGCAAAAACAGGCCGAAGCCTTACGACTATCCACCCTCATTAACATCCACACAACCAAATGCTATGCAGATGCGTTGCCCTCCTTTTCCCTATCCCCCAACGGGCCACCGAAAACTCACCAACTGCACAAAACACGACAGCATAACTGCCACTTTACGCCGGTATTATGTGAGCGAGAGGTACCACCCCGGTATATAATGAAACAACTCTTTACAGACTTTATCGCGGTCAATGAAGATTTTACGCCCGACGCTTCAATTGCTTTAGCAAATACTAGCTGTTGCCCGCAGCTTCGCCTGCGTTAACTAAGATTTACAACGGGATCTTAGTATGCGAAATAACATTTTTTACACCTTGTGTCCGAAAAACCAAAATATCTTACGGAACCCTATTTTTTATCAGAATAAAATTTAGCCTATGTTACTCGTGGATAATGTAGCTTTCGAATGGTGAAAGAAATTTTGAAATCGGTTCAGTACTTTTTGAGCCTATTCGTTACAACCAAACAAACAAACAAACAAAGTTTTCATCTTTATAATATTAGTGTAGATTACAGAAGGACTCTCTTGAGAAATATCAGCATTAAAATTTGTAATTTGTAAAGTATTAATAAAAGATTATTGAAGTTTTGCGTGTTTAAGATTATTAATAAGTTTTCGCTGTCGGGATTTATATATGCTTATCAAAGTTGTTTTAATAATAATGCTAATACTAATAAATAAATTATCTTTCGAAATCTTTCCATAACGATTAACGGGTTAGTAACTTCCTCAGTATACGAAATATTTGGTTTCTTTATACATATTATCACAAATAGCACCAACTCTTTACTCTATACATAGCCTACCGGATTCTGGTTAATGTATACACGTATAGTCTTGAGAGTATCTACAAGTCTTAGCGTTCATTGAAGGTGGCATCTGTTTAGCGGTGGATAGATAGTTGCTAACGACAGACGTGCTGTCTTAACATAAGCTTTTTAAAAATTAATGATTATAAATTTCACCGTTTCTAAGAAAAAAAATTACCTATATATAATGAAAAAATAAACTAAAAATAAATAACATTCGTATATACGAGAACGTTTCTATCAACCAAAAAGAGAGGCTATATAAATTCAAACCAATTCAAACCATACGGTAAGCTACGGTGATAGGGTTGCAATATGAGATTTTCAATATTTTTCGGATAACTGGCCTGGTCAATACCGCTTGCTCATGCGGAAAAAAGTGCCAATCATACTACGGGCTTTTTATCAACGCCTGTCACTCAAAATACTGCACCGTGTACATATTGTGTAGTTCAAGCTTTACTTTTAAAAATTACTTACATTTAAACATACGTCGAATAGGTCCTTATATTTTTACTGTTACCTCTGTAAAGTAAGAATATCGATCCATATAATATGTCGAACTGCTACGGGTCTCCCTCCTTGAGAACAGAAGAGGAGGGTATTGGACCATAGCACACCATTTTTTAACCATGTGTTAGGGTTATATAGATAAAGATAATAAATAAATACTAACACACCCGTCGTTTATTCGTAAGTACCTATTACGGCTAGAAATAAAAATTTCAATGAATTGATATACACACATATGCAACATACACATATCCATGATATGGAGCGGGTATGTATTCTTCATACAAATATCTGCATTTGGGAGGATTCGAACCTGTAAGGGCTGCTTAACTTACAGTAGCCTGACCACTCGACTGGACGGTTATTATAAAAACTATATAATTGTCGAGGTAAATTTATCAGTACTTACTAAAACATAATCATCTACAATAAAAGTGTATTTATTAATAAATCGGTTATGCTGTGAAATCTATTCGTAGCTTAATGAATAATAATAGAGTTATTACGCTAGCAACCAACGTTACCGACATACGAATAAGCTCGTTAAAGAGGCAGTGGGATTGTCACGTAGAACGGATGGTCGACCAATAAGGTTCAAGAATGCAGGCAGCAGTCAGGTAGACGAAGTGTATGTGGTTGTCCGTGTTGAATGCAAGTTGCAATAAATAGACCGCCTTCATCATCACCATCAGCCTTTATCCGTACACTGCTGCACGCCAAGACGACCGACCCTGTCACTTGCATCCAACACAACCGAATCGTGCGCCTTAGCATTCATTAAAGGAGGCATATTTTCATAAGTACGTATATGAATCTATGATATTCGTATTAGCATTATATGTTCGTCTTTGTGGTACTGACCTTTGGGTATTCCAAACCATCTGACCTTTATACATGGTAATGACCATTTAGTAATCCGGATGGTCAATAATTATAACATTTACCCTACAGATAATACATTTCATCACAGTAACAATGTGAATATCTTGGCTATAAATATTGATTTAGTAATGAAAGCTCGTTGGTAATGTCCTAGTGAAACTGTGTCATGGTCGTTAGATGGTCAAGGAATTAGCTTACTTTTAATGTTATTTTGCTCTTAATACTTCTTACTATCTATCTATGATGCAGAGAGTCTTATTGCTGTGTTTTTTATATATTACACTCGTTTAAAATTTTAGCGGATAAAAGTTTGTGTTTCTTTAAAATGATCGAATAAAAATTACTATTACTATATAATTATTAAATAATTATTTTAAATCGAATATATTACTAATATAACGCAAACAGCATTAGATAATTAGACATAATATATGTAAACAGGCATAGGCAGGTAAAGGCAAGCATGTAGTATTAGGAGATTTGTTTCATGACAAATAAGTTTTGTAATGATTTTTAAATTTATTTGTTGGGCGCCAGTTAAAAGTTTACATAAAAATATAATTTGACTAAAAATACCCAAGAATTTACTTTCTGAAAAAAAAATGGTCTAAATAGAATAAAATGACAGTGTGCGCGTCGTGACAACTGTCTACACGGCGTTTGAGTCGATTTTGCTGCCACAGTACATGCCGCCAATAGCTGTGTGAGATCTTAAAAGAAACTGAGAAAGTCGCGAAAGAGTTTCCTTACAAAAATGTTCACTTTGTAGGCGCGTGATCACAATTTTACTGAAAAATGTGTAGCACGCCTACATCACCGTAGCACTACTACGAACTATCTACGAACTTTGCATTTTTTAACTACTTAGGAGATACCTGAGAGACTTTTGAAAAATAGGAATTTGAATAAAATATTCCTGCTCGCTTTCTCCTGCCGCCGCGCTATAAAACAGAAAAGGCCGCTAAAAAAATACAGCTCTAGACTGTATTAGATAAATAATTATTGACCACTGAAAAAATAATGCAATATTTCTATTTTTGAAGACTTCTACTTTCCACTTATGACAATAAGAATATAAAAAAACCAGACATAGGAGCATGGTCATGGTAGTTAAAGATTTTATGGAACAAAAGTACTTGATTTGGTGCTATTATCCAGAGAGGAAATAGTCGACCACGTTTGAACGGAGAGCGGGCACGTAGATTACTTACAAAAAGATATAGGTACTTTTACATACAAAAAAAATTATTATCTAACTCTACTTTAAACAAAGATATAGATACCTTACTATTTCTTACCTAGAAATTTCAATGAATGTAGTTCGAAGACAGAGATTCTTAGGATAACTTCGCCTTCAAAAGTGTAAAGTTGGGTACTTCACTGAAGTTTTGTTAATTATTTTATCATGAATACGTAAGGCCTGCTATGGACATCTAATTAAGATTTCACAAGCTCATCTCGACTCGGAGAGTATGATCATTAGCAATTATAAGACTAACACGTCCTTAGTACTGACTGAAAAGAGATTTTAATTATTACGAGTCTATATTTGAGCTCCTTCTCCTTTCAAGACTTTTAATGTTTTCAAGTATAGTAAGCAACGGTGGTCTAGTTGGTAAGTGCTCGTTCTCTTAAGGGAGAGATCCGGGTTCGATTCTGATTTCTAATTCTTTATGGCCGCTTTGGTGCCTTGAAATGGGTTTCTCTAAATTTTTAAGTGCAGTCTAAAAAACCACCCAAGAGACCATCGCTCGCTCGAAAAAAACATAGTGAGAAAAGCTACGTGCCTTATAAGATTATAATATTATACTCGTATATTTAAAGTCTTTGAAGGTGTGTGAACCAACCTGCATGGGGCCACCGTTTCGGCGAACTATGGCCCAATACCCACCTCGGCTGATTTTGGAAAGAGACCGTCCCAGCAGTGGCTTGAGACTTTACTTTTTAAACTTTTAACTGTGCAGCTCTGGTTATGAAGATTTACTTCGTCGATGAGTAGGTCAAGTTGTCCAATCCGATGCCTGAAAGCCTGGTCGAGGACTACACGGCTGGCGGGTAAAAGCCTCTAACTAAAAACCTTTTGGTGTGTCATCTGCTCATCTACTCTTCAGATGAAGCGTAAAGGCCCTAAGGTTTAAACAGAATAGGGCATTCCAGAAAAAGTAAAGTTGATGAGTGTGCGTTGTCAAATGGGCAGGGCAGGACCCTTTTCCCAAAATTAATTTTAAAAAACTATTTTTCATGACGTCAGCCATCATTGCCCTGTATCTAATATATACCCCCTTCGGCAAAACTAAACCGTATTCTTTCAGTTTTTTTAATTAAAGTCTACAAAGGGTTATTTCTTAGTAATAGTGTTCTTATTATTAATTTGAAATGTAATCATAATATTATGTCATAAGATGTCCTTTTGTCACTCTACGATGCTAAAATTATTTGTATTTTATGGCGACCGAGTCGTACAGCCGTTTGATCAAGTTCAAGTTAACCTCAACCTACGGCGACCCTTCAAAAGGGCCCAGGACTAAGGCTTAACATAAATACCACTGCCCTGTGATTCATGTTTATTCGAAGTGGTATATTTTTTTAAGTTTATCACATTTATTCTACATTACATAATAATAATAATACGGCCAGACATAGAACTACACTGATTATGCTCATTACACAAATATTTGTCCTAGGTCCTAGGGTGGGAATCGAACCCACAAATCGAAATTTGTAAGAGGTAGTACCAGTGCTTTGCCGTCGAATTAGGCCTGCACGACTGTGGTGGTACCTCACATAATACCGGCGTAAAGTGACAGTTATGCTGTCGCGTTTCGTGCGGTTTGTGTTTTTCCGGTGGCCCATTGTTAAATTATCAATTTAGAAGTCTGCCTTCTATATTCATCATACAATTCTTCTGTCAGGGACCTGTATACATGTATTTGTTTAAATCTATGAAATTTAGTTTTTAGTACACGTAACTAGTTCTTACAAACTTACCACAGCATAGCTTAATGTGGAAGGATTGTTGAATAATATTTATTTATTTATTTTACGGGTTTTATAGCTATTTAATATTTAGCATGGTCGTTTCAGATACATTACACCAACTGTGGTCACGAGAGAATCCACAATATTATGTAGGTGGTCAATAAAGCTTTCTATTCATGATCTGGGGACGATAATGTCTTCGGGGCGGCGATTACGGCGCGGAAGGCTCCCTGATAGTTGATAAAATCACAGCCGTCGGAGTTAGGGCTCGTTAACATCGCCGTAAACCTTACTTTCTTGGAAATGTTGTTCTTGTTATATTCTTCTCTACTGCATAGTACTAACTGTGACTGTATAGTGTTAAAATAATTTAAAAATATACAGGAAAACGTATGATTTATTTATTTATTCAACACCAACAACAAAGAACATAAACAATCGCAGCAACAGCGTAAGTAGTCTTAGATCCGTGAACTTGCCAGTTACAGGCGTCGACAACATTTTTTTACATAATACAAATTTGCGTTAATTTGATGTATTAAAATGATATAAGCGTTTAAGAAGTAAAAAAGAACAGTTTCACATAATGGCGACTGCAAGTCGAAAGATCGAAAAAATCTCGCGTTTCGGCATTTCAACAAAACTTTAAACGCGGTAGGCACCCAAACATAAAAATATATTTGTGTCTACGAAAAGAAATTGACACAAAAATAAAAGGGATAAGCTAATGGTCTTCTCTTCGAAACACAGCAAAACTGTTCCACGGGAGAAACAAGCAAGATGCCTCATGCAGCCGGGATATCCCATTTCTCCTACTGATAAAGTTTTAGTTCTGGTACTAATATCTGTTTGTTTTGACAATAAAAGTTTGGCAATCTATACTCGCGGCACGATATGATGGCCGTTTTGACACATTACAATAGTGATGTAAAAGTCAATTTATTCTCGAAAAAAATATAATCAAATCTGTAAGTTTTTATTGCAAGTAGTGCCTGTAGTTAAATATTTTTAATAAAACTATATCACAATCGCAGTGCGCTCACAGTTTGTACTTTTAGGTGCAACGTAAGGTCGAAACTGCTTTGTTTTGCATTGAACATTGACGCAAGTTTGCCGAAGGTAGTAGTTGTGTTGGCCTGCGATCCTATTAATAATTCTTCTATGTGACGATCGTATTAGATTTCATTAATAACAATGATTTTAGAAAAAGAAATGCCGAGTTGTGTGGTAAACAAGTAGGTATCCCAATAATTGTAATCATATAAAAATAAAAAATAAATGTTCACGGGAACCTAATACATTATATATGTAGTTTATAAAATAAAAAAATAAAAAATTTTGTTGCCTAAAATTATACATTGGATAAATTTTGTGATTAACTGCACAATAAAGAACGGCAATTTTCTCCTTCAAATTTGGTTATTATAATTACGAAACTTCATGAGCGGACAAACGTCAAAATGGCCTTCTTATCGTGCCGCGACTATAGGGACTGTGGGTAAAAGTCAAAACCCGGACATTAAGAAATTTTTAACTGTGATTAAAAAAAATTACATTTCATTATGACGTCACAGTGTCACAGTATGTTGGTGACGCGAACCTAAAGATTATCCCCTGAAAAAAGTGCTTAACGCGGCTTAAGAACATTCCACTACAATAATTGTTCATGATGATGATGATGCTTAGAGAAATAAATTACGTACTGCCTTAAAATGCGCTTCGCTGGAAATTATATTTAGCTTTGCGAGTTTTCCTTTCCAAGTAACACAAAATATGAGAACTATTTCTGTTAGCCCCTTCAAAGGGACTTCTAAGGAGCAAGGCACAGAAGTGGCATTTCATCTCTTTATATTAATCAAATAATAATAATAACAGGAAACCTAAACGACGGCATCAAACGAAGAAACCTGCTTATATTATGAATAATAATATACAGTTTATAGACTTTACAGTGATATTTTTGTACTGACAATGTTTCAGTCTTCAATAAATTACTTGATATATGACATTGAGTCCTCATCATCATCACCTTTATACGCCCACTGCTGAACATAGGCCTCCATCAATGAACGTCAAGATGTGCGATACCTCGTCATTCGTATCAACAGGACCAGCCATACACGATGAAATATTGGCAACTGTGATGATAACATAATATAACAGATTTATGTATCGTCGATCCTTGATGGAAATTCATGTTGTAACCACTACAATGAAACTTTCTTACACTTTCTCCACTATTATTTTATATATTATTACAATTACAATTCAAACTACCGGTTTAGACAATGTCATCATCAGATTTCATCAGAAAAAAGTTTTATTGTAGTGGCGATAATATAATAATAGTAATATTATATTATAAATAACATGAAATAGATGCTTGCTTTGACAAGGTGAGATAAGGAACAATTAATTTTGTACTTTGTCCTTCTAGCGTGTATGTGTTTAGCCGTTACCAACATAACGGCTAAACCACTTTCGATAAAATTTAACAAGGAGATAAAATATTTAAAAAAAATGTGGTGTCGTGGGACACCAGGTAGGACGAAGTTCTTTCGTCTAAAAAGAAAGGTATTATACACTACTCGCTTGTGTATGCGACTGTCGCGCCTGCGCACGTTTCATTTAACGCTTTTATTCCACGCACTTTTTCTTACGGTTTTACTATCACATTTTTTTCAGTTCGGTCGCGCAGCAAAATCCTTATCCCCTCCAAGCCTGCCGTAAGGAACTTCGTTCCAAAAAACCATCTTGATAATCGCTATAAAAGTGCGTATAGTAACGAAGTTAATTAAAAACACATTCACACGAGTGAAGCGAAAGGACTTATCAATAACAGATACGTTACGTGAATTCATATTGATAAAGTAAAGTGCCATGCCCTGCCACTAGCAGACATCTGCGTTGCACAGCCGATGACAACTGCACTGTCCAATGCATCCTCCTCGCAGGCACTATAATAGCTTATCAAATATACCTCAATAATTCCCAATTAACATGATTTCCTCTAGTGTCTTGTAAAAAACTTATGAAACGCAAAATCCGTAAAAAGAAATTTACTGTGAGTAAAAGTCCTGCTACCATGGTTATAAGGCATCTGAAAAGTTGTGCCAAAAAAAAAAGTAAATAAAACCCATAAAAAGCTTACAAATTGGGTGAAAATCTCATAGACTAACAATAAGAATTGATTATTTAAAATTAAAAAAAATATATAATAATATCGAAAATTTAAAATGTTTTTTTAGAGCTTTAGAGCAATATTGCGATACGAGTCATCAATTGACAACTACCATTGATTATTATCATCATCATCACTATCCTTTTGGCTTAAAAAATGAATTTAAATCAACCATAATCATTAACCTTTTGCCGTTCACTACTATACAAATATTTTAAGAACGTCAAGATGGTCATTTCCCCAGCACTCGCTGAACGCTCTTGGCTGGTCAGTATGGTCCTTCCATCTTATTGGAAGACCTACTTAGTAATCATCATTTGGCCTTCGCTCCACTCTCTATTAGTCCTTCGCCAGTTTACCTCCTATTTTTATCTTTATTAGGGCAACAAACATAATATCTATCTAAAAAAAACACAAAGAAAATAAATACAATAAAGAAGGCAATTTATTAAAAAAACATTTCTATATCTATGAAATATTTTAAAGCGGCAAAAATAGCTTTGTAAAAGTGCTCGATATCCAGTCCGTTTCGATGAAACAAAGGTCGATAGGACCCGCCCAAAAAGGTCAGCTATTATTTTTGTATTCCGATGTGCGGTGGACAAAATACCTTTCAACACGCACCGTTCGCTTTATTATTAATCCAAAACTTTTGATATTGTGATCATTTATGTGACGTGATTAACGCCCGGTTTCTGAAACGTTGGTCAAAGTGTATGTCAACTAACATGAGTCAAATAGCTTCTTATTGTAGTTGTTATGTCTACTGACAGGCTGATTAAATTATTTAACCATGCTTCTAGCAACTGTTCTAAGAGTTAGTAATATGTAGACAGTTGATTTGTTAATTTTTGCGTTGTTTCGCCTTTCGATTTTTTTTTTGTCGAAAGGTCTAGACTTTTAGGCCTGATGGCCTTTAAGCTTAATCGGAGCCTTCCGGAAACCGGGTGTAAGGGTTTGAAATATTTTTAAATGGACTTTGAATTATAAAACGACGTTTTCTGATGCATTTTTTACCCCCTACAAAAAATTGTTATGTTATAAGTTTAAAGTGGAGAATATATTATGAGCCATTAAGGTTCAAGACAGGAGGTCGCGTTTTGGTAGACGAAGTGTTGGTCGGCGATTAACCAGGTAGAAAGACGATCTTCGAGTAATGGCCGATCCACGTTGGCATGCGAGTGGCAAGAGGTCGGTCAACTTGGGGTTCATTGAGGGAGCCCTATGTTTAGCAGTTAACGGAAAAAGACTGATGATGATGATGATGGTACTGAAGTTTAAAGAGAATAAGCGGACTAAAGTCAAATGAAAGTATCTTCTTCTAGGTCATTTTTATAGGAGTATGTTTTATCAAAATAAGCTTAATCGTTAAATTTAGAGACTTTTTGTTATATTTAGTGTTTTTTTAGTAAACTTTTGCTCGCTGTTAGATGGGTACGTAGTAAACTAGTAGACGTGCCTGGTGTTAAGTAGTCAAAGTCACTCATAAACAACCCAACCAGTTTACACATAATAGAGCCCTTGTATTTAATGGGTTCATCTTACTAATACTATATACTTCACAATATAACATTCGAACCATACTCGTGGTAACGCAAGGAACGCTACAGTGGTTAGCTAAATATTCCCTCAACAAGGAATGGCGCGGTTTGCGGCCTCGCCCTCCACATCAAACGAGAACTTATGTAGGGTATCGTAGGAATTCGTGTTTTATTTTGGTAAAGTAAAATGTTGGCCTATTTTCAGCAGTGGACGGATAAAGATTGATGATGTTGTCATCATGATGATGATAATGATGATGATGATGACAATAATGGTGATGATGATGACGATGATAACAATAACGATTATGATGATGATGATGATAATGATGATGATGACAGTGAGATAAAAGTAAATATGTATATGAAAAGTGTGTAATGTCACCTAAGACTTAGGTTTACTTAGGTTACTTAGGTCCTAAGTAATGTCAAATCTTGAAAGATATGATCTTGATAAAATATTTATTATTAACAATGTTTTTCTGTCCACTGCTGAAGAAATGCCTCTTAATATAAAGAAGCAGCCACTGTAATGTTTAAATTAGTAAAATAGGAAATAAAGCTATACTACTATTAATAAACATAGTTGGTATTAAAAATATTTTTAGTAACAAAAAAAAAACCGCGAGACTAGAAAAATGCTTATTATTATAATTAGTTTTAAATAAAAAATATACTCAGGTTTCTATTCTATATTATTTACAAAATGTAAAAAGCTTATTATTATATTAAAGAGGAGCGTCAAAATGCTCTTTGATCTGATAATACCACTAATGGTTTTACAAAAACAAAGCCTTTTCAGTCGTTTGGAAATAAAATATTTCTAGTGAATTTCATTTACAAGTTATTATCCAAAGATCTTTGAAACATTAAATCCTATAAAGCTGACTGTGGGTCTCCCACGATGTGAAATATGTATATAATAAGTAGGTATGTTTGTAAGTATGTATATCAAAATTCATAATTGAGCGCAAGGACGATTATTCTAGTAGAGATTTACAGATTTCTCAAAAGCACATTGTCTTAGATCAATAATATGTCTATTAGATTAATTATAGAGACTAATAGAGTGTCACGCGGAAAACACGTCCAAAAAAATAGCGGCTAACTGTTAGCCTCTAAATGCTTTCTCTGTGTTTAGTATCCGTCCCACTGTCATAGAATACGCATGAATTTTTACGCATTATTGTTTTTATTTATAATGAAGGTTTGTGTTGAAGTGTAACGAGATTAAAAAGGATGATTATGGGAGAACTGTAGTAGCTGGTATCACTATTCACGAATACATCTTTGAAAATGTTGGCCTGTTCTTTTTGTTTCGATTGTAGGGCGACACTCCGTCTAGAGATATTAATGATCTAAGCAGATTGTATATCCGGTAAACAACGGATTAGCTCATGTATCCTGAGTACCTTACCTATACAACACAGGACTCAATGGACGCTTCTGATAACGCGATTGTCGCAGCAGGGGACAAAAGCTGAAGCCTTGACACTAAGAAAACGGTTTCTTAATTTAAAAATATGTATAAACAAAAGAAATACGTCGTCAAACCGTTTGACGTCACAGTATTGGAGTAGATTTTACTGCCAAGGCACGCCGATATCTAATACATATATAAAATTTCTGGTCTGCGAATCTATTTTTCATCTCCTAAATTTTTTGACATTTTTTTGTGTTCACTTTTATATGATACAGATACAAAATTTTCACCCCTCTACGATGAACCCCTGTTTTATAGCAGCAATATTAGTACTCTCTTACTAGTCTTAAATAAAATACGATAGTTAGTTGATACAAAGACCATTTTATTATTATTGTAATAAAAATTACTTACTTAATAAATCCAACAAATCTATACTTATATAGTTATAAAGTGGAATGATTTAATTGTTTGTTTGTATTGAACAAACTCTGAAACTACTTGATAGATTTGAAAAATTCTTTCACTGTTGGGAAGCTACTTTATCTCGCATATCGTGAACATAGGCATATATATTTGATTTTCTAAAAAGTTAGTGACCCGTATTAAAACTTAGTTGACGCAGGCAAAGCTGCGTGTAACACCTAGTATCATATAAATATTTGCTCGAAGAGGTTTTAGTAAGTAGAGCGTTGATGTAAATGGAGCTATTCTTCACAACTGAGGATTCTGCGGCCTTTGTAAATATATTCAGCTTGTACAAATATCTTCTAGTGGCCCGGGACAAGAATTGTTTAGCCTTTTATTAGCTGCCAAATAAAATATTTATTGACCTCTCTTATGAAAAGTCTGACCTTTTCGCGTATTATATTTTATATTCAGACCGTATGACGTCAAATTTGTAATCTTCACTAGGAATGTTTTGAATTATTTATTTATTTAATTATTTATGTACACAGGAAACTTACAACATAAAACAGTTAAATTAAAAGAGAACAGTACAAAGGTACAGCTTATTCCACACTGAAATTTCTTCCAGCTGACCTAATACAGGAGAAGAAGAATAATAATTTAATAATAGGATATAATATCTTTAGTATTAGAGACAATATTGATGATGTTCTTACTTTATTATATTACTAGCTGTTGCCCGCAGCTTCGCCTGCGTTAACTAAGATTTACAACGGGATCTTAGTACGCGAAATAACATTTTTTACACCTTCCGAAAAACCAAAATATCTTACGGAACCCTATTTTTATCAGAATAAAATTTAGCCTATGTTACTCGTGGATAATGCAGCTTCCGAATGGTGAAAGAATTTTTGAAATCGGTCCAGTACTTTTTGAGCCTATTCATTACAAACATACAAAAACAGGTACAGATCTTTCCTCTTTAGTCTTTACAATATTAGTATAGATAATACTCGTATGTAAGAACATCAGAAGGGGCCTCGTAGAACTCTTGGCTGTATTCATTTGTGGGCGTTATAACGACACGAGCATCATAATAACAGCAGATTTGTATTATCCAACATTGTATTATTTGACTTTCTTACAATACCTTATAAAATCAAACGCAATTTAATAAGGTTAAACAAGATTAAGAGCCAATAGTTTAGCAAGTGTACATCTCATCTTGTCGATCACCATTCAACCCTAAATATAAACTTAGCCGTTAAGACGATCATAAGCGATCATTATCAAGATCCTACGTGACATTAAAAATAAATAAATATACATTCTATTATCGGTCGCCATGGTGACACCTACTACTTTAGACTCGGGCGTTACTTTGCGGAAATCGATTTAAAAAAAGATTTTAAATTATATATTAAGTAGAAATATTTTCCGCGAATCATGCAGTCATTACAGGAAGTGTGCACACATACTTATGCATGCATATAGCACTGCCCTCCTTTTGCACACTGCATATGCGTACACTCGCATGCACCACCACTCTATTCAGGGTTACCCGCTAGTAAGACCATTTTAGTTTATATTAACAAATTAAAATAAATCTGAATTTAATAACGGCGTCGCTTATAAAACTGATCTACAGTCGACGTGCCGTCATTTTTTATATTATTTTTTTTCTTATATTAATATTTTTTTTGTTAAGGTAAGTTATTGAGAGTATTATAGGTACTAATATTATGACTATCAGTCTAGGAGTTAAACTTAAAGGTAGGTACTTATTAATTCAGTAAATATATTATATTTATAATTTATTTATGCCAATTGGATTCGAATAGTATAAAGTTCTGTATCCAGCCATGAATTTATAAAAGTGGGTTTCGTCAACTCAACACATCTCTTATTTGTTATCCGGTCACGTTTTTAATGATCTTTGGCACAAAGTAAAGAGACAGTCCTTGAATATTTAATTATTGCTGAAGAATTTTTCTTTTTTCAAATATTTTATTTAACATAATATTCTATGAATGATGAATGAAATGATGATGTGAAAACTATAATATTTTCATGTCTTGAACTGTTTTATCGACAAACTTATACAGTGGAATAAACATGCTACTAATATGCTTATATTATAAGCGCGAAGGATTGTAATTATGTATAGATGTTTGTTACTCTTTCACGCAAAAACTACTGAATGAATTTTGATAAAAAAATATAATAATATAGCGTACACATCAGAATAAAAGCAGATTTCATTTTCAAAAAACAGTATAACACATAAGATATAATATTTTATACCCGTACTACCTCTAGTACTGATATACAGACTGGATACGACGATACGACATTAAATTAAACTGCATATGTAAAACAACCATAAGAGTCTGTATACAAAAAAATATCCAAAAATACCTCGTAGTTTAGGCACAGGACAATATTTTCATTTCTATATCATAAACTTTTCACTGAGCTATCACGTACGAATGACCCCGGCCGGTCGGCGCGGCATCGTCAAAGAGACAGCTGTGCAAAAAGGACAAAATATCTAGGTCCGATTGTTTCTATTTCGTTTTGATAATTGGTTGGAAATAGGAATTGGGAAGTAATGTTGACCTTGACGATTATGCACTCGTGTCGTGTAAGTTGTGTGTCAGTACTGACACTGAAGTCTTAGTAGGTCACCGCGATCCTGTGAGTTGTGCCGTCGCACGTTCTTTGTTTGATCATCCGTTAATCGACATTCACCATCATCATCATCATGATCACCATGACATTATTGCCGCCAAAATATCACGGCGTAAGTAACACTACACTACGCTACGCACGCACATTAAGTCACGGCCATTGTTATCGGTCAGTGAACCTATTTTAACATAACTGTTTTACAAATATTTTATATTTATGCTATTTAGTTTCTTTAAAAAAATTTTTTTTATATATATACGTTAGGACATTTTTGATAGATTCAAAATACTAGTATGGACTAGTATAGCCGTTAAGTTGAATTAATGTCGTATTATCGTATCCAGTCTGTATAGTATACTAGCTATTGCCCGCGGCTTCGCCCACGTTAGCAAAAAAAAAAAGTGTCGTGACAACTTTTCGTAAGAATTTTTTCCGTCTAGCCCCAACACAACGCGCGATAAGGAACTTCGTTCCAAAAAAAAGAATTCAAAATAATACAACATTGATATTTTGTTTGCAGCGGCCGCGCCAACAGAGTCTGGGCGGTGTGCTGCGGCGAGAGGGCAATTGGAAGTGCTTTTTGCTCACCCTCATGATTGTCGGCTGCCTGGGCTCCGTGGTGTGGTGCAACACTGCCGAAATTGACCGGGAGTTGATCGACCTCAACACGTAAGTTTTTAAAAATATTTTAAGCGGTGATATAAAAGTGGAAAATATTATTGAAAATGTTTTTCATTTCTAGTTCTCGGTAAGGCCCCGTACGCACGAGCACTTTTTGCCGAGCGTTAAAAAAGCGTTTGAATGAGACAAAATATGAATACACATATATTTGTTTACACGAACATATATTTGTTTACGCGTTTTTAAAGCGCGGCGGTTTTTTTTTTATCGTGCACCGTTAAATTCTCATTTATCTTAATGCAACGCTTATAAAACGCTCGTGCAAACAGGGCCTAATAATGCTGGAGAATATAGCTCCGCGAAAATAATGTTAAAAGATATTCTATTTTTCAATGATATAACTTAACTATTTAATCGACACTATCCTGCATCATACAATTTTTTCTTTGGATTTTAAAGAAAGGCCAAAACAGACACTGCAATTATTAGTATAGAGTGTCTTATGAATTTACATTGAGTTAAGGGCCTATTCCGTCTGCATATTGCTATTAATACAAGAGTATAACACGAAGCCCATTTCCAGATCAAGAGCCGACACGCAAGCTGTTATAATTGCCACGCTAACGTATGCTCACCTCTCACGATATACACGCACGCAGTCTATTGGTGACGTAATGCATTATATACGTGACGTATATATAAGGTGTGGTAAAATCAACTAAGGACACTTTGGGCACGTGATCTACTGCTAATGTAAAGACGTTTAGGCAAAAAAAAATTAAATTAGAAAAAAAAAATTCTAAAATGAAAAAATGCTGAAATCTATTGCATTAAACCTTCCCACAAACCCCACCATGTATTATAACACTATACTCTTAATACAGAAGTAAAATTAACTCGGAACTGCCTCGAATTTAACGTAACGATGTTATAGATAGCATGTCGTGATGCCGCTACGCTGGCGCTCCTATGTGTGTGCGCGTCCGGGTACCAAGCATAATAATAAATATATCTAATTTTAAAAAAATATGCTCATAATGCCATATATTATATTTCACCACGACCAACATGGTCTATGTATCTTGATCACTTAACCTGGAAATTGGCCGTTTGATCAGTTTAGTTTACGAAGTTAGTACATACTAATACTAATCAATTGTCCACATTTCGTCCGTCAGAAAATGCGTGATGTCTGGCAGCTCTAGGATCTCTACCCCACCTTGTCGTGGCGGTGAGGCTCAGTAGCCCAGGGTGAAAACATCCGTAAAAGTTGTCTCATTATAATAATTGACAACTTCAGAAAACCACATCACTATACCTACTTATAATAAAACTATGGAGTATAAATTCTGTACATTCAAAATAATAAAAAAATACCAGGGTTTTAACTAGATCGATATTGTACCCCAAAATGTTTTTATTTTTTTGACCGTCTGTAAACAAAAACGTAAAATATATTTTGGAATTCTGTGAATTATTCAGAAATCTCAAGGTCAACGACATACCAATTAATAATAATTTATTAGCTTAATGAAATTTCATAAAATATTCTCAATTTCAATGAGTTCATTAAGCTGCTAAGTAATAAGTAACTAACAAGATATAATTCAGTCAAAACTAAGATCCTAATTTCTAGAAGGAATTTAATGGCATGTTCTCAATTCGTGTGAAAGTCTTAGGGCGCTCATTCATAGTCGAGTCGCTTGGCAAATTACATAGCAGCTCACTTCAAACTTACTTATAGTACTAGTGTTACTAAGTTACCAATTATAACAGCTCTAATATATCATCATCATAAACCTCTGTCCTTCCACTGAATATATGCCTCTCCTAAACACCAAGACGGCTGATCCCTTGCCACTCACATCTAAGGGGCCGACTACTGCACTGAGATCGTCTTTCCATCTGGATAATAAAGGTATATACCTTTGTTGGTCGGCCATTATCGATCTAGTTACAATCCCTGGTATTTTTTTTATTATTTTCAAGGTTCAGAATTTACAATAAATAAAAACTCTGGCCAAATTGCAGAAAATTTCAGAATTAATTTCTTTACGAGCTACCATAATATTATAAACTAGCTGTTGCCCGCAGCTTCGCCTGCGGTAACAAAGATTTACAACGGGAGCTTAGTACGCAAAATAAGTAACTTTTCTGGTTGATTTTTTACACCTTGTGTCCGAAAAACCCAAATATAAGATATTTTTTTCCAGAATTTAGTTGTGTTACTCGTGGATTATGTAGCTTCCGAATGGTGAAAGAATTTTTGAAATCGGTTCAGTACTTTTTGAGCCTATTCATTACAACCAAACAAACAAACAAAGTTTTCCTCTTTATAATATTAGTGTAGATGTAGAAGACACGGTGAGGATGCGAATACAAGATTAATATAATCATTATTTTAAGGAACGTTAAAAAAGCGTTTGACTGAGACAAATAGATACCCATGTATTTGTTCACACAAAAGAGTTTTTAAAACGCGACCCTTCGTCTAAACGTCAGGATTTAACGCGAAGCTTATTAGGCGCTCGAGTGAACGATGCCTTATTTTCTGTTTGTCAATAGCTTTCTCCGTGAATGACTTTAATACGAGACAGGCAATGTGAACATCAACGTTAATATTGGAATTCTTCAATATGTTCTCATTGAAATGATAAATAGATGTAGTTTATAACGTTCTGTGTACGTTTGTAAACTAAAAATTCTTTACTAACAGAATTAATGTATTAAACAGTTCTTGTATATATTGCCCATGACCATCCATTGGCCTTTCCCTGGCCTTAGAGTTTATTGTGATAATGCAAAAAAATATGAATATAACAAATTGCGATGTGATACTATACTGAGAATAGCAGCCAATTATGAAAAAAACATGTCCTACAAAATAAACAAACTTTTCGCAATAGTTGGACTATCAAACGCAGGAATGATTTTTCATATTCGACTAGTAGTTCAAACAAACAAACAATATTCGATCAGTAAATAAAGTTATATGAATATACAAAATTAGTTGCACGCGGCTGCACGCACCCGCGTTAGCAAAAAATAAAATCATTTTTAAACGTGACAACGTCTTATAATTCGATGGAGCCGGCTGCACGCACGAAAAAACATGACTCATGCGGCGTTATCTCGCTTTGAGGCGTTCCATTTTGAGGCCATTTAAGGCTTGAAGTGCAAGAGAGAGCGCGGAACGAGCGACAAAGAGGCACAATCGGCCCATCAGTATTTTCTTATGACGTCACATTCAACTATCGTAAATAAACCAACTTTACAGACAACCGATTGTTTATGTAGGTAGTCTATGTTACTTCTAGTACCTCCCGAGAATATGTGTACAAAGTTTCATGATAATCGGTTGAGTAGTTTTCACGTAAAAGTTGCAGATGCAGACGCAGATGATGATGACAAGTGGGACATATAAGGGTTGATGATAAGCTACGTTTTTCTTCGATTTTCTAAATTTGACTTGTAAAAAAGTAAAGTAAAGTATCAACCCTTATATGTCCCACTGCTGGGCTCGGGTCTCCTTCCTCGAAATCAGGCGAGGAGGGTAATGGGCCAATAGTCCACCACGCTGGCCCAGTGCGGATTGGTGAACTTCACATACCTTCAAAGACTTTCAATCTCATCAGGCATGCAGGTTTCCTCACGATGTTTTCCTTCACAGATTTGACTTGTTGTTTTGGAAATTTACTTAAGACTATATCTTTATTACATTAGTATTAATACGTATAATGGAAATTTTCATGATACGATTAACTATTAGAATATAATTATTACATAACAAAAGTAGCCGTAGTAAATGCGGAGAACTGGGTCAAAAAAACGAAGTCAAAGCTCAAAACACATTTAAACAACAGTCGCGGTGATTTCCTGCAACTTACAATGTAATAGGATATATTGCTGTTAAAAATTAGAGCAACTTTACTCATTTCTTGAATGACGTCTTTTACTTTAGTTTTAAAAAAAAAAAAAACTTTACATACAACCTATTTTCGTATACATAATAGTACGAAACCTTCCGTGTGGTCCGTCTCACCGTTGGGCGATTTTTAGATTTATATTACGCAGGAAATTGCTTTGAACAGAAAGCGTCCTGTAATTTTAAATACTTAAATAAATGTTCCTAGTTGAAAATACTTAAGACCGCTCTAAAACCGTAAAATGATACGTAAAACTGGCAATCTTCTGTGAACTGAACTGTATCTGGATTTTCTGTCTGAGCTCACTTTGACCTGGCGCAGTGGAAACATTAAATGGATGAATGGTTCTTTGTAGTAAGGTTAACGCTGATAAAATATGCAAACTCTATGGCGCTAATATAAGTATAGATATATTTTTTACTTTATAAAGGTTCTTTCTTCCGGTAGAAAAAATAACATGATGTATAAATGTTATTTTTTCTACCGGAAGAAAGAACCTTTGATGTTAATCTAATTATAGGTATATTTTTTTTGCTTATACATCGTGTTTTTATATTTTATGCCAGAAGAAAAACTCTATGATGTTAATCTAAGTATAGATATATTTTTTGCTTATTTATCATGTCTTTTTATTTTCTACCGGAAGAAAAATACGCTTTGCAGCCTCGTCGTTGGGTTTCACGATTGTGATTATTTCTTCCGTTAAATAGATTTAAGGTTTGATAGGTAAAGTAACTAGAGGCAAAGAGTATCGAACTGGATACGACATAGACCTGTCACATCAATAACTTATTCCGTTTGATAATGGGCTACGGTAATCACTTACTAACAGGGAGCATATAAGCATAATTGAAAGTGAGCCAAAAGCGTTTAATATTTAGACCATGGATTTATTTATTTATTTAGTCTTAGGGTCTGTTTCACAATGTCCTAATAAAGTTCCAATTAAGCTATTTGCAACATATTTACCACATAACTACAACGTTTTTGTTTCACAATTGACCAATAGCAATATTTGGCTAATAAAATTCCCTGTAAACTATAGGTCGGATCAACTGGCCATTAGCAAATTCATCTGTCAGATAAATTAGTTGACAGATATATACGCGGTTGACAGCTTCACGACATTTGACAATTTGACGTTCCGGTAACAGTAATATACAAAATAATTTAAATTGTGTTTTGATCGTTTTTTATTAATAATTAAGAGATAACATTATATACAAGGTCTATGTAAATAAAAGGTATAAAGATGGTATGATACATACAATTAAATTATAAAAACATATTTTCATGTATATTTACAACATGGAATGTTTTTCTAGAACATATTTATCGTAGAATGGAACTATGAAATGCGAGGTTGCCAAGCCTACTAACCAGTAAGTGCCAAATAGGGATCTGCCAAATAAATTTATAGGGAAGATGATGGTGAAACCCAATCAAGACTAACTAGAAGATTCATCTGTCAATTAATTTATGTGTCATATAGCTATAGGGTACTTTACTGGTACATTGTGAAACAGACCCTTAAAGTAGCACCGGTGCCTGAGAAGATCAGAAGTCACCGACTGGCATGGTTTGGACATGTTTGTAGACAAGAAATCGATCACGTGACACGTAGGGTAATGGACAAGCGGGTGGAAGGGTATAGAGGAAGAGGAAGACCGAAGAAGAGATGGCTGGACGAGATAAGGAGAAATATGGAGGAGTGTGGAGTGATGCAGGAACTAGCGAGTATGAGGCTAGAGTGGAAGCGCAAGACATATAGAGCCGACCCCAAATGAATGGGAATAATAATGGCTAGGATGATGATGATGATGATCTAGACTATGGATATTTATTTTGGAATCATGTTGCAGACTATGTTTCCTTATAGTAGGGCTATAGAGCTCACCTTACGCTCACTTCGAAAGTAAACTTTATTGATATAGACAGATAGTCGAGTTTTAAAGAATACAAATTCGTCAAAGTCATCATATCACCGCGGATTCCGCTATCGAGATTTGAAAACGGTTACAGAATAGCCCTACAGCTCTCCGGGAAAATTGACGTAGCGTTTATATAATAGCCGATATCATATTACCCGTGTCACGAAAAAAATTGGAGATGTTTGATTGATTTTTTTATATTATATACATTTAAATCTTTGGCAATGGATCAAAAGATTCAAGAGTGGAAGCCGTATAGTCGAGTTGTTGATCGGCCATAAACCAGGTGGAATGACGATCTCCGTACAGTGGCCGGTCGGATCGGTCATCTTGGCGTTCATTGAGAGGTTCAGGAGAGGGAAACACCCCTAGCAACTGTACATCAAGTTGACCCAGGGTCCATACAAAAATAATATCATAATGTCCACAAATGATTAATTCGTATTTAATAATGGTTAGCTTTTTAATTTGTGTTATAACATGGCATTCATTAAAATTAAGTGGTCCGTGTCCAACAGAGGCTGATAACGGTTCCCATTGATCACGTGACATGTGAAACGTTCACAGTTATGATTATTACAGTTTACACTTGGCTAGTTCAATGATATCAATTAAGCATATCGATTAATTGAATGTATGTTTTAAATTATGGCAATTTAAGCTTATTATGACTTAATATGAGGTTACTATATTTCATTACTTATGTATACTTTCATCATCATCAGACTTTAATATAAAAACTTTAAATACTTTACTAATAATAGATAAACAGTAATTTTATTCATATTAGTTACAGAAAATGTATTTTAAAACATTTTTTTCAATAATCGAAACTAATTCTTGAATCCAAAGCTATTTTGTACCTAATATAGTTCTAACATTGTATTATTATTACATTGAATATTTTATACATTATTGTAGGATGTGAATACAACAACAGATAAAATAATTTATACTAGTACATAAAATACACTGATATAGTAGCAGTTGTAAAAAAGTTCCATTTAATATAAATGGAGAAAAGAAGCCTTCTTATTCGAAGCGGGGATGTTTACTTTTTCGATAAAAAAGCTTGAGATCTTAATCGGCGTTTAATACTCGTAGAGTAACTTTATTGTGCTTAAAGGATTATAGAATGGTTTTCAATCGGTTAAAAGAAAAAAGTAGTTTCATCATAACTTTCCTTTATTCTACCACTGCTGAACATAAGCCTCCCTTAATGAACGCCAAGACGGCCGATCCCTTGCCACTCGCATCCAACACGGATCGGCCTCTGCACGAAAATCGTCTACCTTCTACCTACTATACACTGATGCATATTCCCCTTTCAATGAACGCCAAGGCTCTTTAATACCCATGCTCTCTGGGAGTTTGCCGTTTCCAACATTTGTAGAGTAGTTTTCATTTTTATTTTATGGCATAGGAGGGCAAATGAACAGTCGAAGCCTTGTGACTAATGACGCCCATTATTCCACATAACCAGAGGTCATGTAGGTGCGTAGCCTTCCTTTTCCCTATCCCCCCAATGGGCCACCGGAAACTTACAAAGGGCACGAAATGCAACAGCGTCCATATTTAATTATATTTATACTTATGTATAGACCTCTTTCAATGAACGTCAAGACCAGCCGTCTTGACGTTCATTGAAAGAGTACATCGCGTCATATAGTTTCGTCTTATTCTTAACCTGATAGTAAATGATCAATATTGCTCTATATTAACAAGTTGAGTCAATTAATTTGAAACTCAAATGGCTGAGACAAGCATTGCCTATTTCGAGATAATAGATCAAAGGTTTCAATACTAGTAATAGCTCTGTCTTATTGGAAACACATTTGTCTGTCTGCACGTAGAGGTAACAAAGCAACACAAGTAGAGAGAAGTGACTCTTGAATTATCAGCTGCATTTTATTTTTCTGCAAGCCACGCGTGTAAACAATTGACTTAAGTGCTATGGTCTGGTTCGCACGAGATGTGAAAAAGCGTCGCGTTGAAACCCAGCGTTGGCGTGAGGTGCGATTTAAAGTCTAACGTTTCGAAAACTATTTGCTTGTTTTATTTATATTTGCTCAATAAATGCTGCACGCAAATCGTCTTCCCACTTGGCTAATTGCCCACCAAGATTTCGTCTACCTATACGTGGGCTTTACTCTTAAACTTTACTGGCCAATCGGCCATTCGTTCTCTTGAGTGTGTGGCCAGCCCACTTCCACTTTTCGTGCTTTTTTTTTGTCCGTGTTGGTTGCTAAGAAAGACGGCCTTTTCTTTTAATATAAATTGTAATAATTTTTATCATAAATGTTAATTTGTCTTGATTAAAAAATATTTATATATTATTATTATATTATTATAATGCTCAAGATTATTGCTATGATAGTAATTTTAGTATCCTCCGCAGGTACCCCATAAAGCGGACGGTCCGCGAGTCACCATGCGACGTGGGCTACGCGTACATTCCCATCGCCTTCGTCCTGCTCCTCTACCTGGTGTACCTGGTTGAGTGCTACCACAGCACCGCAAGAATCCAGCTGGCGAGACGTGTGGACGTCGCAGCGGTCAGTGCAAGAGTGCACGCTATGAGGACGGCCACACCACGAGTTTGGTATGTTTTTATATTTATTTCACATTCTCAAAGGTAATGTTAAATTAGTAAAAGATTTTTTAAGCATTAGTAAATTGGGAAAAATTTCTGTATTGTGAATAATCTGGTCTTGCCGGTACCAGTCTGTCGCTGAGGGTTTCCAGTCGCCTGCAGATCCGAGTCCCTCAGATAGCGGCTGAAGGCTCACGCAGCGGATTTAGTGGGGTAGTGCATCTAATGTGAATCCCCATATACGCCAGCGCACCTACCCAAGGCACTGGTATGGTCCGAGAAGAATTTCCGCTGCTTTATAAAATAAAGGAAAAATTTTTGCAGAGGCAGTCATCGTTTCGATACTTTACAGTTTACATACTTTTTTAATAACCAATACGATAGTAGCCGCTCCGAAGGGCGCGAAGCTCAAATCCCTCTTTCTACTGGTATAAAATTTGACCTTCAGATTTCATAGTAGTTTCCTATTTTAGTAGAATAGGCAAAATGATAAACATGCTGCCCGATGGTAAACGTTCGGCGTTACTCACGAAACAGCTTTGCTGTGTTCCGTAAGAAAAGCAGTACATGCAGTGTCATGACTGGCACAGAGACTTAAAATCTTATAGGACACGTGAACGAGTTCCCTAGGCTATTTCACTTCCTTGGCATACGATCAGTATGTGGCTTGTGTGCCAAGTAAATTAAAAAACTGTACCTTTAAAACTTAAAATTCTAAGTCTAAAATATTAAGAAATTTCAATTTACTAATGGTATTCAAATGTACCTTACTTTACTTTTACTTTTAAATAATGTAGACTAACGAAATGCAAAAATATAAACATTTAATTTTCTTTCAAAGGAAAGGTTTGTTTATTTTACTCAGAAAGGGTCTTTGGTGTGTTTTTATAGGCCGATTGTGCTATAACAGATTATCTGAGATCCGTTGTCTTACATTATATTGTGAAAACAATTATATTCTTATAATTTAGTTATGATAGTTTTGAAAAAAAAGATCTTTTAATATTATCAAAGTCCTAGCCTGATGGTCTAGTGGTTAATGACCATTGCTGTTAAGCGAGAAGGTCGTAGATTCGATTTCCACCCAGGAAATATATTTGTGTAATGATCATCATTGGTTCTGTCTGGACGTAACATATCTTTATTGTGTAGGTATGTACTTAGAAATGTATGTCTGTATTGTCTGGTTGTCATAATTATACAGGCTCTGCCGACCTTGGGGTCATGGGGTTAATGGGTCATCGGAACCTCTTAAACCGCACAAAACGCTACAGCCCAGCTGTCATTTTACGCCAATATTAGGTGAGCGAAAGATACCACTTCAGTCATGTCAGCCTAATTTGGCTACAAAGCTGCATACATCCTTTTGCAGGCTCATGATTTTTAAACAAATAAAATAATGTCCAGGTAATAGCTTGCAATTAAATTTAATAGCTTTATATAAAGAAGCAGTCGTTTTGTTCTGTAATTGGTCTCTCAAAGGTGCTGTAACTTGTAACGGCCTCAATTTTCCCCTCCACCGCTCTTATTTGTTTCCAGTGCGGATATTCAGTGCCCAATTTTCTTTTGTTCTTTCACAATTTAACGGTGAAATATCAAAACGAATTGATCTTTTCCTTTTGTCTTTTGAATATACTCGATAAAAGTTATCTATTTATGCAACGAAAATATGAAATTCTGTGAAGGTGTTTTATTTTTATGTTATGTACCTTGAGTGGACTTCGTTACCATAGACTCCATTTGAGTTCCCCCTTACGAAGAATCTGGCCTTTTGCCGCGGCCAGCCTGTCGATTCAATGCTCTTATTGCCTCCCAAATCTGAAAAAGCGGCTGAAGGTGCTCGCAGTGGTTTTAGTTTGACTGTACAAGCGAGAGTCCCACATAGGTCCAGGAGCTCACCCGAGATATCCTGGATACAAGCGTAAATGCATTTGCATCATAAAAAGTTAGTGTAAAATATAGATTGATAGTCCAGTAGGTAGGGGCTCGGTCTCTTTAGTAAGAGATCCTTGTTTCGATTATGCCTTCTCCCTGTGGTGCCTTAAAATGGTTTTTTGTATTAATTGCACTAAATATGAGATCACTCGCTCACCGATAAAGGAACATATCGTGAGGAAATCTGAATCTGATTGAAAGGCTTTGAAGGTGTGTGATAGTTAACTCAACCCGCATTGGTTAACAATGACCTATAACCTTCTCACCTGATTTCGAGGAGAGAACCGTCAATATGTCCCCCTGCTACCCAGCATAATTTTTGGGTTAATATTTTACTTTTTTAGTATTGGAGATATGTATTGAAGCTTTTGCCTAGAAGTGGAGGCGTCTGAGCTATACAAGCTACCGTGACGAATAGCAAATAATTGAAAAATGCCGTCATCAACATGACGTTTTTTTGAGGCAAACAAATTAAAAATATAATATAATATAATAACCTAAATATTAGAATTTTTTAATAACTCAATTGAGGAAAAAATCAAATATATAGCTTTTTATTTGATATCATTTTTATAACGAAAGAATTATGATTTTTTTATTCCTTTATTGGCATCGTTGCGTAATAAAACCGGAGGTGCAATAATAAACGGCCAGGTGGTAAAATTTGATCACAATTTTTGTTATAAAAACATTGAAAGGAAGCCATAACCCGGCCATATTGCCTCATACCTAACAATTTACGAACGCGAAAAGCGAGCAAAACATTGTTAAATGTACGCTTTATGCTATAACTGTACTATGTTAACAACTAGCTCTTATAAGCTTTTGTTAGTTGAAGAGTCATAATCGTTCAATTGCGATAAAAAAATTACACTCAGTTCATAGAAGCTGAATAATATAATAAGTTTTCTTAAATTAATATTAATAATATATCACTTAAAATTCGACCGAAACTGTATCATATAATGAGTTTAGTACTAAATCCGTTTATCAAACTCTCAGACAGCGCTCCGGTTTTTAATTACCTTTGCCTTTTGCCGAGAGCTCTCGAAGTAGCGGGTAATGAAGTTAATGAACGCTTCAGATCGGAGATGGTTAAATACGTATGATTGAAGTCAAGATTGGTGAAGGACAGATGTACTTTTACGGCCCTTTTTTCAGAAAACCTCCTTTAAACGGACAGTATTCCTTTTTTAACTAAATAAAGGTTCGGCGTGGCTATATTTGGTAGAGATTTAGCCGTCTTCGTACTCCTACAGTAGCCGTAATGGTTGTCAAAGATCGGCGTATGACAGCCGGGATCAACGGCTTAACGTGCCTTCCGAGACACGGAGAAATCTCGGTATGTAAAGATGGTCACCCATCCACGGATCAACCTCGGCAAGCGTTGCTTAACCTGGTGGATCGATCCTCGCACTTATTACCACTGAGCCACGAGTTCCTCTTTTCTGGCAATGATTTATATGTTTTAAAATTGACATAAAAAATACATAGGATGAGCTGATAATATTATGAAGATGATAAAAAATTATAATATTTTTCTTTTTTAACGTCAAATATGCCTCGTTAAGGCAATCGAGTAGGGAGTTCTGGTTCTAGAGGGGGTGATTACCAAGGCCATATACATACGTACAATCAAAGGTTATGCATCTGCTTAATGGAATAAATAAAAAATATCCCTCCGAATAGGCCACCGGAAACTCAAAACCCCTCGAAACGCGATAGCATAACTGTTACTTTTACTGACAGGTCTCAATAAAAGCACAGGGTCCAATTGCGAAATGTTTTTTTTTTAAATTGAATATCTAATAAGGCACAGCCAATCTCAACTCATTATGAAAATATGTTTACGTGCGATATTTTTTTCCAGCCAAATGTACGGTCTACTAATTCAAGTTTATTTTTTATTTTTATCATAAATAATAATTTTATGATTTTATCACTTATATCACTTGTGATAATCTTACCCTTCATCGAATTTGGCTTTCCATTCGTTCCTTTGCGTTTACAGAAATAATTTTATACAGAAAAAATATTTTCCTTTTACGTCCCTGAGAGGCAAAGGGTGACATTATAAAGGATTCGTTTTCATCAGAATAAAGTGCAACATAAATACAATATTGGATTGGAGAAAATAGTTGTTACATTCTCGAAAAGGGTTTAGGTGGAATTGACTCTGGTACTATAATGACCCCATTTTGGGGCTATATAGGAATTTACACCTTATATTCGAATCGACTGTTTTGAGGTAGTGTCTTAATGGATTACCAGTGCTTGTGCTGGGTAGTGGGCCTTCTTGTTTCTCCCGTGAAACTGTTTTATCTTATTTCGGAGAGAAGGACAATAAAATACAGGAAAACATAAATGAATTGCCCAGGCTAGTTCCAGGTAAACTAGTTTATGTTAATGTGTGCGTGTTCTGTAAATGTTTCTTCAAAATTAACTACATAGTAGGATGAAGTTTAATTGGAAGAAAATAAATATAAGTTTATTAACAAAAATAAAACACAGCAACAAATAATGATGTTTAATGATTTTGTTATTAAATGTTTTAGAGATCTTCTTCCCTAGTGAGTCATGGCTGAGAGACGATGGTAAAATATTGATCTGAAATAAAAGAGAACACGATAAATTAGTTCAAAACAATATAACATATGTTTCGTTCCAATAGTCAACCCAACACGCAACTACGAATGTAGCGAGGTGCGATATTGAACATGCGAAATCACAATAAAACCTTTTTGAACAGGTGGAAGGCCATTTGCTACCACTACGTGCGCCGCAAGAGACAGGTCACCCGGTACAGGAACGGCGACGCCTACACCACCACACAGGTTTGTGTTTAAGCTAGATAAGCTTTTGTAGTATTCTAAATTAAGGAAAAAAATAAAAATTTTTGTCTGTAAAGTCGGTTTACGGACGGCAGTTTGACGTGACAATGTCGAACATTACATGCGAACCGAACTGAGGCAATGGTTCTTTCTCGTTCGTGCCGCGCTCTCGCTTTCGTAACGCTACATGACGTCATCTTTTTCGTGCATGCTACCCGTAATATCGAGTTATTAAACGTTGTCATGTCAAAAATTAATATGGAAGGCTTTTTTGTTAGAAGAACATTACAATGTTTAGATTCCGTTAGGTGTGTAATTTCACACTCTAAAATATATTTTTTATATTATCAAGACATAATTTTCCATTTTTTTATGATGTGCCATTAAAAATGCGCATAACCTTAAATTTTCACCCTTCTCGATCAACCCGTTTTTAATAGCGATGTATAGACGGGTCAACTATTTATAATATAGACAGGATGTTCATAATAACAAGGTAAAAATAATGACATCATTATAAACGTACCTAAATCATGCAGCGTGCCTCATCCTTTCTGTTGAAGTACTCTCAGCGGCTTTCTGACATCGACTAGCGCAAATTATGAAATTATTAATGAAACCAGTTTGATCGAAGTACTACAAACTCAATCTCTCTTACTAGAAAAGTTAATCACTTGGTCAAGTTCTACTGAGTTAAGATGATTGAGCTAATATATAGTTATACATATACACGTGATATATTTATTTAATTAAAAAATACTAATGGCTTGTTTATTTACATAGTAGGGAGTAGTCTAGCGAGTAGACAGCTTAGATAATAATATACTGTCAATAATAAAATAAAATCTTTTTAAATAGAGAGAGAGAGAGACTCTCTCTCTCTCTCGCTCTCTCTCTCTATTTAAGAGCTTTGTCCTGTTTTATATTTTCGGTGAAGTATTCGCTATTCATATCTCTTCTCCTGTATTTGTTCCATATAATTTCACCTCGATCTACCACTTCCTCTGTTTCCGTCAAAAAAAAAATTCAATATAAGTAAATTATGTTTCTACCTTCATTTATTTTTCCAAATATGATGGTTTTTTTTAATACGAATAGCTAACACTTAAAAGTTGGCGCGAGACAGTATTACCTAATATATTATGTCTGATGGCATAAAATATTAGCACTTGCGTAAAATTGCGCCTTAAAAAAAATTACTTAATTTAATCTAGATATTTATTTTATATCTACAATCGCGTGTATTTAAAGTTTTAGTATTTTTTAAAGCTTAAGTCACCCAATGTTTACTTTCACTTGTATATTGTGTAAATTTTTCAATTGGTAAAGCAATTTCGAAGATTTCCTCCTACTGGATGAAACGGGGAAGAAAACTTTATTCACCACCTTAGATCTTTATTACGAGCATAGACAAAGTCGCGGTCAAAACTTTCAGTACTAGTTTCAGATGTTTCCATCGTAATTTCCGCCACGAAATCTTTCTGACGTATCTTACTCGGCTTTGGGAATAGCAAAACTAATAATAAGTTTTGGGTTCGTACTGCCTATGACAAACCCTTTATGCTATAACTCTTCGTATTGGAGTAATCACTTAGCTGGTCAATATCAACTTCAGGCTATATTCTGTTCATCGTCATCGTCATCATCATCAGCCTTTATCCGTTCACTGCTGGACATGGGCCTCCCTCAATGAACGCCAAGACGACCGATCCCCTGCCACTCGCATCCAACGAGGACTTGCCACTGCACGGAGATCGTCTTCCCATCTGGTTAATGGCCGACCAACACTTCGTCTACCTAAACGCGGCCTTCACTTTTGAACCTTAAACTTTAACTTATTTAACTTTAACTTGAACTATATTCTGTTGAAATAATAAATTAAATATTAGATGTTTTTAGACGCCTAAGACTATAAAAGCGTAACAATGACTAAATTTGCCTCAATGATTGTTCGAGTGATTGAAAAAAAATTAAACATAGCGCCTTTCTCTCCACAAATCATCCACTACTGATCAATGCACCGAGTATACTTATATTATGTTATTATGTGTATAAGACTAGTAATAAATGTATGTAATTAAGTATTTTTATAAAAATTGTATACTATATTATTTTGAAAGGAGCAACCCAACAGAGTTTCTTGCTGAATTCTTCTTATATACTATACTACTATAGTATGTATTGTTTGTATAATTTTTTTTGTAAAATAATATTTGAAAAGACTAGTTCCACTGAGTTTGTTTCGCCGGTTCTTCTCAGTGGACTTGCTTTGGAACCGGTGGTAGACTCAATTAAAGTTCAAAAAGATACTTTGATGGTACTATTTTGAATAAATTTTTTGACTTTGACATAAAATGTTCCTATATCCAGGTGTACTATGAGAGAGTGAACACGCACAGCGCTAGTACCGCGTTCGCGCACGCCTGCTGTGGACAACGCGACGCGTCCAGGAACCTCGTCCTGGATTCCAAGACGCCCATCACCAAAGTCCGCTTCAGTAAAGGATTCGCATTCGCCAACATCGAAGCAGCCAGTGGTAATTATATCCTTACCTTATTATATGTTATAGGATTATTTTGAAAAAAAAGCTAGGCCTAAGAATTTTTCTCGTTTTATTTTTACGCCTGCATACCAAATGATTTTTTATTTACTAAATGTTTAATGCCAATATTGTGTGACATGGTTTAAGTTTAACAAAGCAACCTATAAAATAAAGATACTTTGTATTTGAAATATTGAACAAGTTTCACTTTGAAGATTTTCTATCCGATGCCAGAAGGCCGTGCGGTCGTTCTCGACTTCGCTGCTAGCGGGGGAGACCACACCCCTCATAAAAGTTTTTAGATGAACCATCTGCTCATCTACTCTTCCGATGAAGCTTAAAGGCCAACAGCCCAACAGCATATGCCCATTCGAAGGAAAACAAACTTTAAAACTTACGGTTTTGGATAGATAGACAAAAACAATGCACAAATATGTAAAGAAGAGAGTAGCTCCGTAAGTGTGTTGTCCAGTCCACAAAAGTAATGAATAAATTGATTAGGCTTATGCCAGAATTTTTCCATAATATTCCATCCATCGTCAAATTAAACAAAAAGTTATTAAAAGGCAGTGGTGTGGTAAAGGAAATAGTAAAGTAAAAGATCTTAAGGGAAATGTCCTCACACACCACACCTCGGAAATACGGCATTTCTCCCAGGATATGTCAGGGGAACAAAATCTAAAAATTATTTCATAATATTATAAATTGTCATCTGAAGCATCAGTTTACATCCTAAATACAGATCAAACATACATTGCGACACGTAAGAGACTACAATGCAAATAATTTACTATTATTCCAACAGAAACACCTAATTTATACAAAGACAAATAAGACAAATAAGGTCTAAGAAGCGCTTGACAACAGAACGAGCGTATTAATTCTCAAACTTCTAATTACACAATGTTTGTATTCATATACCACCTCTAAATTTTCATTATTAAACATTTGTTTTTGGAAAATAAGTTTAAAAGATAGAAAAATTTAAGTGGACAAAAAGAGGGCTAGTCACGTACTCTAACAAACAGATGGCTAACCAATAATATTGAGACATGGTTTTGGGGATACTTTTGGAGACGTGAGGAATAATATAGGGATGAAGATGATTCTAGGGACGCTTTCAAGGAACAATACTAAAACAAGCGGTTATTTGCATGCAATTGTGAATCGGATTGGATATCCTTAAAATCAATTGAAATTTATTTTTAACTAGCAGTGCCCCGCAGTTTTACCCGCGTACTTCCATTTCCCGTGGGAGTACGGAGATAAATTTTAGCCTATGTGTTAATCTGATGTATTAGCTATATTATTGTAAAATTACATTAAAATCCATTCAGTAGTTTTTATGTGAAATAGTAACAAACATCCATACTTACAAACGTTCGCCTTAATAATATTAGTTGGATGTGAGATAAATAATATATTTCTAGTATGATTAATTGACATTGAGATTGACAAATAGTATTGTTAATGACTATCTCTAAAGAAAAACTAAATAAGTTTATTATTAAAGGGACATCGCCTTGAGATAAACGCCTTATCCGAGGTAGCATTAATAATCTATTTATTTACGAATAGTTCTTACCGAAATAAAGTTACAATCCTCCTTATTTTTACGGAGCTCAGTTTTATAATATCATAAAACAGAGCACTAAATGTTATTTATAAAAGTTGATTATTTTGATTTAGAAGAAATAATATTTTGTTTGTTCTAGAATTTGAGGACCAAAGATCGAGATTTTTTGCTGAGCATGAAAGGTTCGATGATTTTATGGAAATGAGGGAAGGGCTGGACCTAATTGGAGTTAGTTCGTTTAAAGAATACATGGTAGCTTACAGGTATGTTCTTATATACATTTTATATGGAATAATAATATAAGCTCGTAAAATTTATACAAATTTTAGCTCAGTTGCAGTAAATGAAAACTAATTCTTTATGAACTTAATATGATCATGAACTAACAACATTGAACTAGTGTAGTAGTAAAATATATTATAGGTATTGGTGAATAGCCTATTAAGCTTGGATTGATAAAAGTTGGAAGTTATTCTATCTAATACCGAACAGTCTGTAACCCCAGGCGGGCATGTGGGTAAAGTAAGGTAAAGTAAAATGTGAAAGATAGTAAGTGGAAGCGGCTCTGGCAATTAAAATCCAGCGAGTGTCACTAATTCCGCCTTTGGTAAGGTGCCCCGGATCTGCTAGCTACAGGGCACCTCGACGGCTAGTCATTCCCTTAAGGGTTGGGCGCCACCTCCACAGAGAGCTTGCCAAGTACCACAGAACAACCTCTTTTAACGTCGGAAGAGTACAATGAGGTGAGCTTGCCGTCCTCTCTCCTTGCCCCCTGCTCTGTTGTCCCCTCTTCTTATAAGAGGGTACAAAGCCTCCTCGGCTCAATTCGCTTTGAGTTCAAGATTTTGGGCTCACCCTGGGCTACTGAGCCCCACCGTCACGACAAGGCCTGAACCATGATGGGGAACAGTCTGCAACCTAAATTGATGACGAAGAACTAAATATTAACACTCTTTTCAGAGACGCCGATCGATGTCCATGGTATTCCTCTCAACTACTATTTTGGACTCTTTCTTGCCTTCTTCTTTCGTGGCCTCTTAGGATTGTTATTGAATGTAATACTGCATACGTCCATTATACGGTATGTTTTTCAAATTACTACTAGATCTTTCTACAGGAACTAAGCAAAAGAAAAAATAATATACGAATGAACTGTTTAACTAATTAGCTTTATTAAAATGGTTGTGCCATTATAATATAATTGTCTATAATATATTGGAACACGTAATTAATGCAGGATTGAATAAAATGCACATATTTTGATTTAATCATAAATGGTTATTATAACATATTTACGTAAAATAACATTTGCAATATGATTTTCAATGGCCATGTCCTGAATTCCAATATTGAAATATCAGGAAAGAAATAACCTAAATAATTAACAAGAATCCTAACTAGTGATAATTAACTTAACCTAGCAGCAGACTCAGGCGCTAAAGCAGCTTTATAAAATGTTACAATTTTTAATATACTTTTTTTGAACGTATATAATATTATCAATAAAAATTGCAACATTTCGAAAACTGATTTTGGCAAATAGCATTATAAGCGATCACTTTACTTAGGCAACCTACAGATAACAAAGATTTGTTCATAACACGAAGAAAAAGGAACAGAAAAGCATTTCATATTTTTGCATAAATACTAATTTGCGACGTAGGCTCGGTCGACCTAATTACATCAAAGCGTTTGCATAATTTTTATGCAATTTACTCCGCACGGCTGACATGAGAGGGAGATTATTCGATGTATCTCCCTGAGGTTTAACATATCGTTACACGTAGGAATTGTATTGTAATGCCTTATTTTTTATTGAGGTATGCTTGTAATATTAGTAGAACTAAAAAAAAATATGCCGATTTTTATGTATCTGAAATTATACATAATTTAGCCAAGGATTGGAGTTTTATTACTTATATCTAAACTCTAAATTAACCAGAAACGACTAAGCACTGAAGCTGTAGTAATACCCACCATTACACTAACGATGCGATATATGGGACAATTAAATATAATTAAAATGATTCTAAATATAAAGTTTAGATAAAACTAATTCCATAGTAAGCATTAATGCAAGATGTTGTCCATTTTAATTTATAGTAAAGGCAAAAGGGACACACGGTCACACATTTATGTGATGCTTTATTGCAATACCGTGCAAATTAAATTCAATGGCCGTTTTATTACAACCACGTATGGAATATTTAAGTCCTGGAACAATTTAATATTTTTACAAACCATTCAGAATTGAATAAATATAGGCCGAGCGTTGTGTCATCTATTTTTGTTATGATCATCACGCTGCTCGATATTCTATTTGTCGCCCGTTTCTAAAAACAACATACACTTCAATGATTTTGTTTCAGATAACTAAAATATTTGGTACGAACTATGAGCTGGATCCTAGTCGGCAGTTAGATTTAGAAACACATTTGTCCGACACTCTACCTCCAGTTCCCGCAACAAACTACGCTTGGGCTCTTCCAGACGAACAAAGTGCTATATTATGTTCTACCGCTCGACCCCCACGAACTCTTCCACTATCACACGCGTCCACTGTGGATAGTCTTGAACTATTTGCAGCAATTAGGGGCAATTGCGCCATAGTGCCTTCTTATTCAGAAGCAATGCGAATCGACGCTGCACTCAGGGAAGATCCTGGAGAGAACGCGTCAAATACTGAAGTATCAAATACAGACGACTTGGAACAGAGATCGAGTAGACAAACGATCAAAGCTTCCTCGTTTGATGAACCCCCTCGTAGACCTAAAGTTACAATAGCAAGTACACATTCAAGTTACAATATTGGTAGTACATCTAATGAAGCAAAACAACAAAATAGAAGGTCGTGGGCAGGTGTGCTCACAACTGCGCGAAGTGCTAGACAAATTTTAGAAGACTTTCGTAGTAACACAGTTAATTATGAACCAATGCCTGAAAATCAAAGGAGAAACGGTGAAGCTTTGTATTTCTCAAGAGAACTTTCGCCAACTTGTTCTAGGGATCCGTTTGGTGGTAGGGCGACGACGACTCCAACTGATGAGCCACCTTCTTATGAGGAAGCATTAAAGTTGCCGGCTCTAAAGAAATTGACCAGATCAATAACGGGTACAGATTTCGCTGGTCCGAGACGGGCATTCCTAAAAGATGTGCTATCTAATAGAAGGTCCTGCTTGGAAGGTGTGGGAGTTTTAGCAGGATCAAAGATCATAAGATTACCATATACGGAATCAGGGGACGAAACGTCTCTATAGCGCTTCTTGTTCGTGTTACAGACTTTTATGGTGCAATAAAATGTTTATATACATCGTCGTCTAGGTTAATGCTGTCGTTGTAGGACCACATAAAGTGATATACAATAAAAATAGCATAAATTACTTTATTACGCTTTGGAATTTTTTTATGATTCCTAAAAAGCTTGCACAACTATTAAAATAGACATAGATTATAACGGAATTGAAGGTTCCGATATAGTTTTTAATGAAGTTGACGTCCATCCTTACAGTTAAAGCGCTTTTACAAAATATATATGTATCTGCAATCGACCATAACAATTATAGGATTACGAAAGTACGAAACGAACTATTAACACATATTATGAGATTTCGGTATCTGTCTGTCACTTCTGATTTTCTCCTTATTTTCTTATACCGCTAAGGATCTGTCTCCGTACATCTATTGCAGGAAAAATATGCCTATCATTATTTAATATGGCTATTCTTCATTTTTTTTTTATATTGTGCCAAAACTGCCTCTTACTTCATCATACCTATATTTAAGGCGAAAATTACAGATACATTTTGGAGTACAAAGCTCTCGAAATTTGGATTTTTATGTTTGAGAGCATTAACTGAAATTGTTTACAAAATTGTAAACTCAAACCGAAATATTCTTAACGAGTCAATTATAAAGCAATTGAATTGCTTGAGCAATAGATTTTCATAAAATTTATTTTGATTTCGAAACAACTATCAACTTATTATTTTTATTTATTGTCTGTTTCATTTATAAAATGGCTAGCTTATTATAATGAAACAACTTTTACGGATTTTATCGCGGTTTATTTAGTTTTTTACAATCCGTAAAAGTTGTTTCATTATAATGAGTGAAATTCGCGTAAACATAAGAAAACAATATGGCTAGCTTACTTACGTGTATAATATATTGTTTTTATAAAGTGCCTATGTATAACCATAGTACTTTTTTTATAAAACTCTTCATAATATGTAATGTAACTTCATAGAATTGTATTAGTCTAATTGATATAATTGTTAATATTATATTAAGTATAGCCTAACCAGAAAAATAAAAACTTTCGCCATATCGCGGGAAATTTCGAAACGAATTTTTGTACGGATTATATTATGTCTTATCGTATAGAAGGAACAGTGGCGATGCCAATGCAGGGTTTTTATATATTTCTGGTCAGGCTATATACATATATTATTTTATGTTTAAGAGTTATATATTATGTATCCTTAAAACTTTTTGCATTCCAGATAATAGTATTTCTAAATTACTTGAATGCTTATATATGTATATCCTAGCTATCTGGCATTCATACCTAGACTAAGCAAATTCTAAAATTACATACTTTTCTGAAGATTTAAATTTTCATAATGGTATTTCTCTTATTTACCCGATTCAAAATGTTGACGCGGCTTAAATGTATAAGTGAGGAAATGTTTATATTTAAGTAAGGCGGTGCCTTGTATGTAGAATACATAAAACATTGTACTCATGTATAAATACGCATTCTTGCTTCGCTGGTTCCACTCACTTGACATCGTCTTTACATTACATATTCAGAAGGAATAAGTAGAAACATATGTCAACATTAATCCTTTTCCTGAAACCAGCAGTGCTATTCTGTAAGAGTCATTTTCTAGGCTGTGCCCCCAGCGTTGACGTTGCTAGGGTGTTTGATATGGTTTGACAAGCTTAGTGAATACCAAGTTGAATTCACAGCGCTGTCACAGCCTTGCGACAGCGCTGCGTTTCTTACAGAATAGCACTGCTGAATAGCTCTTACAATAGATCACATTTTTATTAAGCGATTTTTTGGCTGATGAATCGGTTCGTAAGGAATTACTAAAATGAAATTAAAAAAGAAAATATTTTTTAAATTTCTAACTTGTAGCATGGAATCAAATAGATGGAGCAATTATCGCAGTTGGGATGTAGTTACCGCTTTTAATCGTGGTAGTTGCTCTAGAGTCTAGAGGATGAAGGAAAAACTATTTGTATGTTTGATAGAAATTACACTGAAATATTAGACTGCACTAAATAGGTAATATACGAAACATTGTTTTCATTAGTATACGTTGAAATTAAAAAAATAAGAACACTAAAGTGATATAGTTTTTTAATGTGAAAATAAATGTAATAAGACCTTTTTAGAATAAGAAGTACCTATTCCAGTTCTCTGCACTTATCACTTTTTCCTGGCTTATCGTTTTTATTATGCTCTATCGTTCGTTATCGTTTGCTAACATTACTTGTAGTATTTATTTAATCAAAACAAAACAAAATAACTTCTTCCAAAACAAATTTAAAGGACTTTGAAGACAAAAGTTTGTCCTGATAAATTTCTGATTAACATTCTGCTAATGAAAACTTATAGGCAACAAATCATCGCGCATATTTATAGACAGCTAGTAAAGTATAGAAATCGCTTGCTAGTGTTATAGACATAATATTTAAGTATCGTGTTAAGAGGAATATGCCGATGTTATGGAAAAATATGTATCACAAGAATAAAAATAAATTCGTGGAAAAATTATAGCAATGAAGGAGGTTGTGTTAAATTCATAGAAATCAATTTCAATTGTATGCGCATCGTGTTACATTATGTTTATTTATTTGTAATTATTTATTTAATTATAAATTATTTAACTGTAATTAGGGTTTGTTTCACAATATCCTAATAAAGTTCCCTTTAAGCTATTTGCAACATATTTACCACATAACTACAACGTTTTTGTTTCACAATTGACATATAGCAATATTTGGCTAATAAAGTTCCCTGTAAACTATAGGTCGGATCAACTGGCCATTAGCAAATCTATCTGCCACATAAATTAGTTGACAGATATATACGCGGTTGACAGCTTCACGACATTTGACAATTTGACGTTCCGGTAACAGTAATATACAAAATAATTTAAATTGTGTTTTGATCGTTTAATAATTAAGGGATAACATTATATACAAGGTCTATGTAAATAAAAGGTATAAAGATGGTATGATACATACAATTAAATTATAAAAACATATTTTCATGTATATTTACAACATGGAATTTTTTTCTAAAACATATTAATCGTAAAATGGAACGATGAAATGCGAGGTTGCCAAGCCTACTTACCAGTAAATGCCAAATAGGGATCTGCCAAATAAATTTACAGGGAAGATGATGGTGAAACCCAATCAAGACTAAGGGCCTGTTTCACAATCTCCAGTTAAGTTCCCAATAGGCTATCGGCAACATATTTGACAGATAGAGTATGGAGTATCTGTCAAATATGTTGCCGATAGCCTATTGGGCACTTAACTGGAGATTGTGAAACAGGCCCTAACTAGAAGATTTATGTGTCAGTTAATTTATGTGTCATATAGCTATAGGGTACTTTACAGGTACTTTGTGAAACAGACCCTTAATAAGTTAATTTATTTGTATGTGACACTCAGACTTAGGTATCATTAATAATACATACTTAGACTAATTCCCTGGATTAGTTCCACCGTCCACGTGAACTTATTCGTGTTTATACCTAAATAAGTACAACGGTACTTATTTAAAAGGAACAAACTACTAATAACCTTAGCACAATGTAAGGTTTGAACTAAAAAGCGAAAAAAGAAAGAAACTAAAGATAAATCAATGTGATACACATTTTTCGACATCGTATCCTTGTCATACATTTGTCATAATATGATAACTTTATATTTAGATTCAAGTGCCAAGCGGTATGAACTATTATAGATGTAATAAGAATTACAACTTTAAATGCATAATCTACAACTGTTATATCTCATAAATCATATTTCTTTGTATAATTTTGTAAACCTCCTTAATTAGCTATATTTATAATTTTCTATCGATCAAAATAATATAAATAACTCTGTAGTTCAATAATACTTACTTTGTAAGCTGTGACTTACTTCGAAAAATTTCCAATGCAAACAAAATTTTCATACCAAAATATATTCGATAGGTGCATTATTAGCATTTTATAAATAAATTGAAAGGCGAACATGAAAAGATGAATTGTGATTAAAAAAATACATTTAACACGTATACAGATTATACGCCAAAAGCATATGATAAAGAATATGCAGAAGAGTGGACGAAATGTGTTGATTCTAAATATACAGCGCGTATTAGCTTTTAACTATTGACTTGACGTACAATTATATTAAATACAGTTACAGTCGCCTTCGAACTTATTGTAATGATTTTATAATTTATGTATTTTCTTAGACATTATGGCCTTGGTAAAATTCATCGCAATCTAATCAGTGGCCTACAAGAGTGATTTTGGAGGAACGGTAACAGACAGATGGACTGAAATATAGAAGTTCCTTTCAATAATTATAATGAAATAACTTTTACGAATTTTATCGCGGTTTATCAAGTTTTTCAACTATGGTCTTCCCATGACCATGGCTGCTGTGAAGTATCCGAAACGTCGGCCATGTAAAAAGCTTAATAAGGCGCGATAAAACCCGTAAAAGTTGTTTGACTATAACGAGTTACTTTCAAATTCATAATATGCATTATAGATTCAGTTACCTACATACGATTCACAGATTTTTGATGTACTACAATATTCGTTTGTGTATGTATACACAACATTTTTAGAAACGTATGTTTATAACTAAGTTAATTTGTTACAGTAAATATATATATTTTTGCAATATTGTATCAAGTATTTTAAGACGCACACAGCTGCAGTCGTTAAAGTATTTGTTAATTCCTATTTGCTTACCTTGAAAAAATAATTCAATTGGTATAAATGAAGTGCTGATTAATTATAAACATGTTAATTTATGTGTATAATTGTAAATTGTATAGTTTGTATAGCTTTATATGGGTAAGAAGTAAGCATTGTACATTTAGATGTTAAGTAGATATATGCTGCAAATTAAATATTTTCGATTGTAAATTATAAGCGAAAAAATGTTTATTATTTTAAATAAAAAGTTACAAATTACATTTGTTTCATTCACTTAATGATGACCGCAACTTTGCCTGCGTTAAATTATATCAATTACAGCCTTATGAGAACTCATAATGAATAAAACAACCTGTAGGGCTATTCTGTAAGGTCGTTTTCGAATCTCGAAAGCGGAATCAGCGGTGAAATGATGAATTTGATGAATTTGTATTCTTTAAAACTCGACTATATATCTATATCAATAAAGTCCCCTTTCGAAGTGAGCATAAAATGAGCTCTATCACTCAGGTGCAACTCGATATCGAAATGGTTTTTACAGAATAGCCCTACAGGCACAATTATTTAACTATTTCACCCATTATTGGGGCTGGTAAAGCATGTTGATTTAGGACAAAGTTTTATTTTTATATTTGGGTTAAATGTAAAAAGAAACAGCTAGTACAATTTATAGGAAATACACAATTAAAGAATTCATAAATTATATACCGGGTGTAGCTAAAAGTAACACATTTCATAGCGATACGTGCCCATGAATATAAATGCTCATAATTTGAGCTGTAGGGCTATTCTGTAAAAACCATTTCGATATTTCACTTCACCTGAGTGACAGAGCTCACTTTATCCTCACTTCGAAAGCGCACTTTATTGATATAGATAGAGAGATTTTAAAGAATACAAATCCGTCAAATTCGTCATATCACCACGGATTCCGCTTTCGAGATTCGAAAACGACCTTACAGAATCGCTCTACAGTAGGGCTGTAAGGTCGTTTTCCAATCTCTTTAAAACTCGACTCTCTACCTATATCAATAAAGATCATTTTCAAAGTGACATAATGTGAGCTCTATCACTCAGGTGAAGCTCGATATTGAAATGGTTTCTTACAGAATAGCCCTACTGGTGTCGGTATTCAGTATTGAACTGCACCCTTTACGAATTTTGTTCATTTTACGAGCTCTTTTGTAGTTTTGAAGCGTTATGCTTGTTTAACATGGTGCGTGACATGTTCGAAATTCCTTTACATCGTCACAGAACATGATGTGACGAATCACGGATTTTAAAATCGATTTATTCCATTCTTATTGGATGAATGAATAAATGCACTCACTGTCCTTCGACTAAAGCTAGTTAGATGCAGAAAGCAATAATGTGATTAAGTAAGATTGATGGTTATTATATTCGTCTATAGAAGTTATTCCCAAAGTGGTCTATATCGTATACGTCAGCGAATAAAAATAGAAAATAAATTTCGTTTCCATATTGAAGAACCAATGAGCCATTCAACCAAGAAGAATTTTACTATTATAATGAAATATCTTTAAACGATCAAAAAAAAGGCCAGGAACCACGTGATGCAGGAAAAGTTTGAAAGGGGTCCATGAAGCAAAAGAGTTTGGGAAACACTGGTCTAGACGGTGTGGTGCGACGGTCGCGGTGGTCGTGGTGGATGGTCGTGGTGGTATGGTGGGTATAAACTATCTAAAGTTCTGTCTTATTGAATAAATATAAAAAGCTAAAAAAATTAATCTATCAAGTTGTCTAAATCCGTGTTAGAACTAGTAGAAAGGGACCAATTGTCTTGCCGTTCATTGAAGCAGGCTTTTTAGGAGTGGACGGACAAAAGCTGATGATAATGAATTAACATTGTACCTGCATCACAAACATAGAGCCAGAGGTACTTAATGTTATCGCTAATTACCTTAGTTCTTGTTCCAAGTTCGTACATGTTTTATGAGCGTATTCATATGTTATAAGGATGCAAATATTGAACAAGTTAAATTAAAGTTATTAGGAGGTTATACACATTAGGATTGATCACATTTTACTGGTTTAAAGATATTTATTTATATAGTTCATCAACAATTGAATACACGTAGATTCTTATACTTGCACTAGAGAATAAGTCAAACGCATAACAATAACTTATAGAGTAAGTAATCAAATAGTTTAAAAAATCGGTTGTCTGTAAAGTCGGTTTACTGGCGGTAGTTGAACGTGACAACGTCATAAGAAAATACTGATGGGCTGATTGTGCCTCTTTGTCGCTCGTTACTTGTTACTTGAGGTCAGGCTGGTGTCCGCAACTCAACGCTTATGCGCCTATTTTTTTGTCGCTCGTTCCGCGCTCTCGCTTGCACTTCAAGCCTTAAATGGAACGCCTCAAAGCGAGGTAACGCCGCATGAGTCATGTTTTTTCGTGCGTACAGCCAGCTCCATCAAATTATAAGACGTTGTCACATCAAAAACGAGAAGTTCGATGGGCCAATAATATGGTTCGTGAGAAGAGGCCGCGTTTAGGTAGACGAAGAGTTGGCCAATAACCAGCTCCCAAAATAGATAGACAAGTGGCACAAACGCTAAGCGAATAGAATAGAATAGAATACTTATTGTATCGAAATGACACTAGCTTACGACATGAATTTGACAGCTAGTGTCATTCCCATACAATAAGTATTCTATTCTATTCTATTAATTTAGCGTTTGTGCCACTCGCCTAGGGGAGCAGATGGGAAGACGATACGAGGGGTAAGAGATCGATGGTCTTGGCGTTAATTGAGGTAGGCTTATGTTCAGCAGTGGATAGAGGCTTATGATGATGATAATAGTGACTGATGTAGGGATTCAGACGAGGTCAGCTCATTAATGGATAATGGTATTACCGCTAGACGATTCTGGGTGGGATAACATGTATTACATACGTGCCTTGTTAATAATGCACCAGAATTGCTCGTGGCCTTCCATTACTCTGATAGGAATTATGTTGTTCAGAATATTTGTATCCTTGCCAAATTTTATGCTAATGTGAATTTTTGGTGCAAAAGATTATTTTAAATATTTATTTTATAAAGATTATTTTAAATAAAGTCGACAGAAGCCTCTGCCGACAGAAGACTCTACGATTAGTAATTGTAGAGTCTACATCTGCATATGCATGCATATGTTGATATGCGTGCACTCACACATTTACTGTAAAGACTGCATGGTTCGCGGGATATTGCTAATTAATATATAATTTAATATCTTTTTTAAAATGGATTTCCGCAAAGTAACGCCTGATTCTATTAACTATAAAAAATCCTTGATCTATCACCGCAGTATTGATATTAATGCCATGTTAGCAAAACGCCGACATTGCTTTGAGTTGAGAGTTCGGCATGCTCAATTCGTTTTAAAAAACTCTTTCACGTGAACGAATACTTGGGTACTTTTTTTGACGCTCGGTTAAAAAGTGCTCTGACGAACTGGGCCTAAGCCCGGTTTCAGAGCTCGACCGGCTGTTGCTGCGTACATCTCATCAGTCGCGCTTTTCGCGCTGTTATTTACTGTATGAAAATTCACATACAGCATACAGGTAGGTAGAGCTGCTGCAAAACTCAGAAACCGGCCTTATATCCATAACACAACCGTCACCTGGCAAACACAATAGTAAAAATTAATAAAAATAACAAAATATAGCAAGAAGCCTTTTTCTGCAATAAAGATTTTTTATTATTATTATAGCAGAATAAAGATTTACTAAGGACATCCCATCATTACACCTTAATTCAGAAATGACGCAATAAGCTTAATTTCGTTTGAAAAAAAGCATTAATAGTGAAAGCGTAACTTTGTCTCGGGAGACTTTTGTGCCGGTGGATTTCAGCTTAAATAGTCAGACTGATAAATGTCTGAGTTGTTCTTTTTTAATGCAAATTCTAGACTCGGAGTTGAAAGTTACAATTAGTTGAAAGCAAACCCTTTCTGTACTTTAAGTAATAGACAATAGTTCGCTTTGTCTCTGTAGATTAAAAGTGGCATGACAAAATCCATGACATAAAAAATAATTCAAGCATATCTTATGTTTGAATTATTTTTATGTCATGGATTTTTATGACATGGTCAGACGCCATCTGATGATATCCCAAGATACTCATCTATGTGTGGCTTACACTTGGATGGTTTGCCCTTTTGGTTTATGGTGGTAAATGCATACCGCCAGCCCTGAGTGGAATCTGGCGGTTGCGGGACTCGTCATGCTCAAAACTACTTTGAATGATTTCAGCTGCCTATGATGAGTGAACTTCTTTACTCAAGGAGATTGCTCCGGCATCCTGGAGCTACCTCCAGGTAGTGGAGAACCTGGTTTCCATCGTGACCTTTGTTCCCGAATTATGGAGGTGACGGAGAGGCGTAAATATCGTCTCAACCGAACCGTGGTCTCCGGAGCGGGACGGGATCTTCTCTCTTCTTTCTCTTCATTCTATCTATCCCGCTCTGCAGTTTCTGTAACATTTCTGTGATTTCCACCACTTACTATCAGCTGGGACGTCTGCCATTTTGCCTATCTAAGTCACATTAAGAATAATAAAAAAACTACAAATCACAGCCCCGAATCATTCTTTTTTTTTGGGCCGGGAAATGCGCTTAGGCATCCCGCGGGGAAGTGGCTCTCACCAGGCGGGTATGTGGGACTCGCTGCGCCCGAAAGATGGTAATGGACGCAGCTCTACCCACTAACACCCGGCGAGTGCCACCAATGCCACCTTTGGTGAGGTGCTCCGGATCTATAAGCAACAGGGCACTTCGACGGCTATTCAGCCCGTCAGGGGACCGACGCCACCTCCACAGAGCGGTTGCCCCACACCACAGAACAACCACTTCCAACGTCTGGACAGTACGATGAGGTGAGGTTCCCATCCTCACCCCTTGCCCCCTGCTCTGTTGTCCCCTCTTCTTATAAGAGGGGTACAAAGAGCCCCTTCGGCTCAATTCGCTTTACCCAAGGTGTTGGGGTCACCCTGGGCTACTGAGCCCCACCGCCACGATTAGACCTGAACCATGGTGGGAAACAGCCCCGAGTTATTCTTAAGACAGTATTAGTTATCTGAGAAACATCTATATCAAAAGCCTTTGATGTATATAAATGATGTAACAGCCCTCGTGTTTATTAATGATGATGCTATCATAATCTCATCTGTAATTCATATCGGATACAGCGGCGGCGTGTATGTTGCAGATGAAAAATCATTTCAGCCTGATGCGATGCGATCTCAAATATTCATATTTTTCATCGGATGAAAACTGGAAAAATAGAGAAGATCGAGGGGAATTCTGGTATATCATAAGCGATGTACTGCCAGTTTAAGAATGGTTAAAACGGATTTAAATGAAATTAATGTTACGGGTTTCATCGCAGATATAGGGCCGGTTATTTCAAGTCATCTGTTAACGTAAGAGACTTCGTTAAATTTTAACATCTGTTAAAAACAACGCTCTTTGGTCACTAATGTTCGTTACAGCCATCTTTAACGATTACATATTCGTTAAAATCGGTCGATGCAACCCGCCCCATACATTACCTATCGTTTTGTAGACTTTACTGCATCCATGACCTAGGAAAGTATATGTTCTTAATCTAGGTTCTAGTCTCGGGAAGCTTACAACGTTGGCTTTTGTGATGGTAATGTAAAAGTTGTTTTATTAAATTAGATAAAATTGTAATAAACGTTATAAAATAATAGTGAAAATTGACCTTGCTTGACTCTTTGTTTTGGTCCAGTGGGTAATGGGCTTGGCCTGACCCCCTGTGGTGAAATGGGTTTTTCTAAATTTCTATGTGCACTCTAAACACGGATCACCGTTCGCTCGCCGGTGAAGGAAAGCATCGTGAGGAAACCTGCACGCCTGATGAGATTCACAGTCTTTGAAGGTGTGTGAAGTTCACCAACCTGCATTGGGCCAGCGCATCGGTGAACTATGGCCCAATAGCCCCTCCTCGTCTAATTTCAAGGAGTGGAGACCTGTGCCCAGCAGTGGGACATAGTGGGTTGATACTTTACTTTTTTAGATTTTAGGCTTTTTATTTAAAGAATATGTATACGATCTTTGGCTCTAGTACAATTTAATAAATCTTTCCCATTTACCCAATTATAATCAATCAGAATATTGTTTTCGTTAGGGCAATAATATTTTGCGCCTCGTCCAACAAAAACGCAATTATAGGGTTACAATAATTGGCGGAATAACCCTTTTTCGGCACAATACAGCTGAAATCCTCCATTACGTACCAACAAACTTTATCTGCCAAATAAATTGATATTGCAAATAGTTTCGTAACAACATGAGTATAGAACATAGTTTTTATTTTAAGAAGGTTAGGAGTATAGTGGGAATTACCTGAACAAAATTCGGACATAACCGCAATCTGTGGAAAACTCTAAGCTCGGTGTCTAATAAATAATAATAGACATACATAACACTGTAATAGGTTAAGTTAAATTGTATGTAAAGATCTTTAATAAGGGTTATTATTATAAGGTAACTAGCTGTTACCCGCAGCTTCGCCCGCGTGAACTTAGGTTTACGGATTTATCATGTCTGATGATGATCATTTTCTATTTTAATAATTACTAAGTTTTTGTATTAAAATGAATTATATGTCATCTTGAACATAAAGACATATATCCCTTCGCAAATTTTCTGTAGGCATATTTAGGATATATAATATTATGTATAATACTATTATTATGTATTCCACCAGACGTTGATCATATTATTACGTCTACCAGAGTTGATACACTACGGCCTTGGACACCAGACAACCGCCCGCGCCCGTTCGTATCACAGCAACACGATTTATTTTCTTCTGCATTATTTTAATTTTGCCATATCTCCTAAAGTATTCATTTAATTTGCATGATGTAAAGGGCAAAAATAATCTTCATAAAATGCACATGCTAATTAACTGATTTAAAATGATAAGGATTCATACCGTATTTGTGTAAATAACTTTGAAATTATCACGTTATAATTGCCCATTTTTTTAAGTATTAAATGGATATAGTATGATATCCCTAAGAGATAGACATATGCCATCGCGGACTTTTTTGTAGACCTATTTAAGATACACAATTCCACCATACATTATTTTGTTATATCTCAAAGGGTTTAGGCAGCGTTTTCGTTGAAAACTCCCAAGCGGCCTATTTTTTCCCGACACCTTCAACAATTATTATTATATCTTAGCCAATGTATATAAAAACTTAATAAATTATATACATAAACCTTCCTCTTGAATTGTCCTATCTATTAAAAAAAACCGCATCAAAATCCGTTGCATAGTTTTAAAGATTTAAGCGTACAAAGGGATATAGGGACAGAAAAAGCGACTTTGTTTTATAATATGTAGTGATATGGACAGTATCTTGATCACAGTTTGATGGTTATAATAATTTATAACCTAATTCCTTCAAACATTTTTAGTACCAAGCGGTTTCGCTGTTGTTACTTCCCATATCCACTCAAACGTCCGAGCGCGCGAGTCCAGAAGGCCTTGACCGTTCGCCGCGCGATCATGATTAAATAGCATCGCGCGCCCGACGCTATTCCAAACTTAAACCGTATTTTCTAACTACCTACTTACATTACAGCAAATTAAAAAATACCACCATAAAGCTGACACTTCTGAGTGGATATGGAAGTACGGAAATAAATTACAGCATATCTGCTACTCTTATATATAAGCTGTATTATTGTAAAGTTTCATCAAAATCCGTTTAATAATTTTTGCATGAAAGAGTTACAAACATTCGCATTTATAATATTAGTTCGGTCTATCTTCTTGCTGAATTATATCAGAATAGGATCAGCCAAGGAAAAGTAACAAACACACAGAATAACTTATAATGTTTAATAAAGTAAGCAGAATTAAAAGGAAAGAAGTTAAGACTATTCATTAAGAACTTTAACAAAATTATTTCATTATCATAGTAGGAGCAATCACATTAATTCGTTTTAATGTATTTTGCAGTAGGACCAGTATAATTGTACATTCCCCGGAGCTTTGAACAAAGCTTCCCTCGAAATTGAATTCGGGTTACGTAAGCTATCCAGCATCGGGACTACCTCCGCTGTCATTTTTGGCTCGGGCTGGTTTAAAATCCTGTATTCGCAAAATAGATAGGAGAATCAACCGTTTTGAATTTGCTGTCTCTTGTCGGACTTTCGGAAGTTAGAATAAAATTCATCACCATTATCTTTGTGCACGGTATGTGCGTAGATTGCCTACGGCTATAGATTATGTCACCAGCGGGGTGATTATGGTGATGAAACTGACTTTAAACTGATTCTAAACTTTTAAGTTGACTGGCTTCGGGTTGATGATTATTAAAATGAACTAAGGGGCTTGAAATAAAATACTGAACACTGATTAACTATTGAGAGTACTATTGGAATAAGGCAGGGACTAACTTTAACACTTTATAACTTTTACTATTTACTTTCTTGCTTCGGAGACTTGTATCGAATGAATTTCTACGATTTTGTCCACCCTTTTATACCATTTCTATGAAACCATCTAGAATGTTCCATGCCTCACCCCCTTAAGTGGTTTTTACTCAATATCTTTATTCAATCCATAAACAATTTACATACAATATACATTAATATAACAATATTCAGTTTTTACATATTTTAACCTATAAGACATCACCATCCGAGCATGCATGTGGGACTGACGATCAAAAATCTACATTTTACATATTTATACTACCTCGTCCCCCGCGGAATACTTCCGGGTACACCCACATCACTTCCTTTCTCTTTTACACAAGCATGTCTCGGTCTAATGTCTTCCAGCTTGACATTTTCTATTGCTGTCTCCCTTATCCAATTGGATTTATAGTAACGGACATTTTACTAACCCAATTGGAATCTCAAAATAAGATTGTAATGGGAATTTTCTCATAAACATTATACGTTTCTTTACATATTAAATATTTTAAACTTAACATTATCTTAATATTTCTTCAATTTAGCAACGATTATAAACTATATTCTAAGTATTATCCAACATGTTTAATATAAATTGCGATTAAGTTAATAAACTATAAGGTAAACAATGTACTGTTAGAAAATTACAATAAGTCTCACAAGTATGCATTCTTATGTGTTTGCTTTTTAAATTAGTCTTATCTTATTAAATGTGTTATGTGTTTATGTTAAATCAATATTATTTACATCATTCTATTGTCGTCGTGAACATTTCTCCCGCCTGTCACGAAGGTGACACTCCTGGCAGCACGACGATCTTCTTACAGGGACGCCGAAGCACATGTCCGTTGCTGGTTTCCACATCGACGACTCGCACCACGTTGTCATGTCCGGGATACAGCGCCTTAACTCTTCCTTTGGGCCAGACGTTTCTAGGTAGGTTCGAGTCGCATATTATAACGACATCGCCTATCTTCGGGGTAGAGCCTGTGGTATGCGGCTCCCGCCTGTGTTGAAGTAGTGGGAGATATTCTTTCACCCACCTCCTCCAGAACTCGTCGGCTAGGTGCTGGGCGCGCTTCCATAATTGGCGCGTCGAAGCATTTTCTTCAAATTTTCCTGGCGCAGGCACGTGGCTGTTTGACCCCAGAAGTATGTGGTTCGGGGTCAAAGCTTCGGGTTCATCCGGATTGACTGTCACGTGGGTTAGCGGTCTCGAGTTTATTATGTTCTCGGCTTCTACCAATAGAGTGTAGAATGTTTCGTCGCTCGGGTGTTTTTCATGCAGTGTGACGCGGAGTGTTTCTTTTACACTGCGCACTAATCTTTCCCAGGCTCCGCCCATGAATGGAGCGCCTGGAGGGATATATCGCCAAACGATATGTCGAGCGTTTACTTCGTTTTTGTACTCTTCCCAAGCTTCTTTTAATTCTTTCTCCGCGGCTTTGAAACACGTCGCGTTGTCGCTCCAAAGCTCGGTCGGTTGTCCCCTTCTCGCGACGAATCTCCGGAGCGCGGCTATGGCCGAGGCCGCGCTGAGCGAAGTGACGACTTCGAGATGTATGGCTCGCGTCGTTAGACAGGTGAATAATGCCACCCATCGCTTTTCTCTGTGTCGTCCCACTGTCACTTCAATCGGGCCGAAGTAGTCGAGTCCCGTGAATGAGAAGGGACGTGCGTGATGCGTTAGCCGGGCCGCGGGCAGATCTCCGGTGGCCGGACTCATTGGCTTGGCTTTCCGGATACGGCAGGCTTGGCAGTTTCTTATGACCCCTTTTACTGTAGGTCGAATGTGGGTTATCCAAAACCGCTGCCGAAGCTCATTGACAGTGAGCTCTACGCCCCCGTGATGCATTTCGACGTGTACATGTTGTATGTACATTCTCGTATACTTGTGCCCGCCGTCCAGTATCACGGGGTTAGTCGTTTCTTGTTTTATATCCGCGGCCGCTCCGATACGGCCTTTAAGCTTTATTAAGCCATTTTCCATAAATATACTCAGCGACGCGAGGCGATCTCCCGCCGTTGAGGACTTGGTTTTTCCTTCCATTAACCTTTTTCTTTCTTCGGCATAGCATTCCATTTGAACTTTTCTCAGCCATATTTCTTCGGCCTTTATTAAATACTGTGCCTCGAGAGTTATGAATTTCGTTCGTCGCGGATTAACGCGGGGCTTTTCTTTGTTTACTTTTGGCGTTTTCCGCGGACCCCAGGTTGCGTCGCTTTCCTCGTTTTTCTTCGTTCTTTTTCTTGTCGCCGCGACGGTGTGTTTAATGCGACATAGATCGATAAACTGTAATACTCGACCCGTCGCGCGTATTAATGTCCGCCATTTTTCTATTCTCTCTATGTCTGGGAGATAACTTTCGTTTGTCACGCCGCACGTCGCATTACATTTTTCTTCCCCCGTGTGGATTTCGCGATTACTTTTTTCTTCAGTGGGCCAGCAGTCTTCGGTTTTTCTTAAGAACTCCGGGCCATGAAACCACCTGTGTGTGGCTCCGAAATCCGCCGGGGTTTGTCTCGTCGCGTCGTCAGCCACGTTTTCCTTCGTCGGGACCCATCGCCATTCTTTAACTTTTGTTGTCTCTTCGATTTCGGCGAGGCGATGCGCGACGAAGGTTTTATATGCCCGCGGCTCCGCTCGTATCCACGCGAGCACAGTTCGCGAGTCGCTCCAATATATCTTTTGTGCGAACTCGTATTCGTGCTCTCGCTCGACGCTTTTCGTAAGTCTGGCGCCGAGGAGAGCGGCTTGCAGTTCTAACCGCGGGATAGACGTCGGCTTGAGCGGAGCGACGCGACTCTTGGCTGCTATTAGCGTCGTTCTTATCGCGCCGTCTCGATGCGTCATTCTTATGTATACGGCGGTCGCGTATGCTTCTTCGCTGGCGTCGACAAACGTGTGTATCTCTCTTCTTATAACCGCCGGGTGTAGATTATAACACCGGGGTATTTTTATATCCTTCACCCCTCGCAGGTTTTCCATCCATAATGTCCACCTCGGGGCGAGTTGTTCGGGAATAGGTTCATCCCATCCTGTCCCATAACGCCATGTTTCTTGCATGAATCTCTTCGCCGGCATAGTGATGGGCGATAACAGGCCGAGAGGGTCGAACAGCGACATTATGATGCTCAGAGCCTCTCTCTTGGTGGGGATGCGTCTGTTTTCCAGTATTTCCCGAGGCATTTTCCCCTCATTGAGGTTGAAGCCGAGTTTATCCTCGCGGGCTTCCCATAACATACCGAGTGTTTTCTCTATGTTTCTTTCGCCAATTGATACAACGGATGTCTCGTTGTTACCGTTGAAGTGTCGTCGTAATGCTTCGTTATTCGACACCCATCCGCGAAGCTCGAAACCGGCGTGACGGTGTATAAAATCGACTTCTCGCGATATCTCGAGCGCCCGTTTCTTGTCCGCGAAGCTCGTGATGTAATCGTCCATATAATGATTTTTCTTTATCTCGATTACTGCCTCGGGGTACTCATTCGCGAAATCTGCGGCATTTCTATCTTTGATGTACAGCGCGGTACATGGCGATGACGTGGCTCCGAATATTACCGAGGTCATCTGATATTCCCGGGGCTTTTTTTCTCTTTCCTCGCCCCTCCACAGGAATCGCAATGCATCTCTATCTTCTTTTCTTATTTTGATGCGCATGAACATCTCTTTTATATCTGCGGTCACCGCTACCGGGTGTTTTCTAAACCGCATAATTACTCCCGGCAACGACTGTAGGAGGTCAGGGCCGGAGAGTAACATGTCATTCAGGCAGCGGCCGTATGATCTCGCCGCTGCGTCATGTACCAGACGAATCTTCGGTTTCGACGGGTTGCAGACAGCGAAGTGTGGTAAGTACCACGTTCGGCCGGGCACCGGCGGCTCAGACGCCGGTATAGCATAGCCCGACTTCAATAAATCTTCAATTCGTTCATTATATTTTTCTTTCAGTCCCGAGTCACGATCTAGTTTTTTCTCTAGTGACTTCAGGCGTTTCATCGCATCGTTATAATTATTCGGAATTTCCTCATTTTCATTTTTCCATAATAGCGAGGTTTCGAAGCGACCGTCGGGCGTTCTCCGGCTATTTTTCTCGAGTATTTGGAGGGCTCGCTCTTCCGGGTCGTTCTTCGGTTTCCGTGCTTCTATACCGAGGGCTTCTAGGTCGAAGAACCTCTTCATCATTTTCTCCATAGAGTTTTCCTTATTTTCTTCGTTCGTCGCGACCGTATGGCCGCAAAAGGCTACCGGGTTGTCATATGAAGACCGGTATCCGTGTAATACCCAGCCTAGTCGCGTGTGAGATGCGACAGGTTGGTTTTTCTTTCCCGTTCTCGTTTCCATCGCCACTAAGAGTTCCCAATTGTCTTGTCCGATGAGAACCTTAGGGCGAGCGTTCTGGTAGACTAGGCGGTCTTCTATATCCCTTAGATGCGGACAGTCTCGGAGATCTTTCTTTTCTATACGTTGGCTTGTAAACGCGAGCTTTTGTACCGTGCGAGCGTTTTGAGTGGTGTAATCTTTTTTATCGTAACGCCCTCGGATTTTGAAGTCGACCCTTTTGCTATTTTCATGCTTTGTTGTTTCATTGAGGCCCTGGACCCACATGTTATCTTGTGGGCCGTCAAGCTCCAATATGTCGGCGAGCCCCTCGTCGATCAAGGTGACGGTGCTGCCGTCATCCATGAGCGCGTAGGTGTCGACTCGGGTATTATTTTTCCCGGTAATCGTGACTGGGGCGATCTTCAAAAACGCTTGTCGACTCTTCATGCAGTTTGCGTTATTCACCACTTCGACGGTAGCAGTCGCTTCATCAGCCTGGCGTGGCAGCTCAGCAGTCGAAGACATCATAGGCGGCTTCTTGTGGTGTAACAGGCGATGGTGAGCCATGCTACAGCCCTCTTGTCCGCATCGCTTGGCGTTACAGTTGCCGCGGCGATGTGTGCCTTTTAAACATTGATAGCAGAGGCGGTGTTTTTTCGCGATTTCCCAGCGATCACTTACTTGAGTGTTGGTGAATCGCTTGCAGTCAGGAAGATAGTGATCCTGTCTGCATATCGGACATTCTTTCTTTCTTCCGACCTCTGTTGCGTATGTTCTTTCAAATCTTTTTCTCGGCACTCTTTCTAGCTGCGACTCGCCAATTATGTCCTCCGGTTGTGCATAAGCGCCGCATTTATCCGCTTCGAGATTCAAAAATGTCGTCATTTTCTTCAAGTCTGAAGTATCTTCTTTCATTGTTGCCGCATAGTCATACCATTTATTTTTCAAGATAGGAGTTAATTTTTCAACTATGTTCTTCACTAACTCAGGATTAAAGAGATAGTGAATTTTCTTCAATGCCTCTATAGTGGCAACAATATTCGCTATCTTATTAGCAAATATGCACAGGTCGCGTGGGTTATCGTTTAGTTTACCCAGCGCCTTAATCTTTTGTATTTCGTTCATCGCCAGTGTGTCCGGACGACCAAATCTCCTCTCGAGCGCTTGCATAACAGCTCGCGGGTCCGGCTGGCTAATAAGTAGGCTGTTGACCGCTTCAAGGGCCGCACCTCTCAGGCTTCTTCTAAGCCTAGTTAAATTTTCCGTATGCGAGAACATTTCTTCTGTCTCGTAATAGGTAGCTCTATATGCTAGCCACCCTGAACAATGCCCGCTGAACACCGGCAGATCTTGCAGGAATCTCGGGGCATCTCTAGACATTCTCACCGCTTGCGTGAGGGCCGCGGCCAGGGATGTGACCTCTGTGTTCTGTGGCCGCGGTATTTCTTCCCTCTTTTTCTCGTCGGCTTGAGCCTGCCGTTCTAACCATTCTTCCACTGGGCTGGTCTGCTCTCCATCATTTTCTTTCGCCGGGGGTTGCTGGTCTTCATTGTCGACCCCCCCAACCGCAGCGAGTTGTGTGGCTAACTTCGCTTGGGCGAGCGCGAGAGACGCACGTACCTCTAATAACTTCAATTCTGCGACTTTTTCCGCGGCTTGTAGCCTTAATACCTGTGTATTTTTTCCATTATTATTTTCCGTTGATTGACGCGACGCACGCTTGTTCTGGCGCGTGTCCTCCGCGTCCCTCAAAGTTTCTTCCGTCGCTGAAGTATAGGTAGTGCGCTCCGTGTCTGTACTCGTCGCCGTTGTGCCTTCGGACGTCACTGCGGTGCCCTCTGAGGTCGCCGAATTTTCCTCCGGCGCCTCTTGGATTACTGACCTAGCCGAGCTTGTACCGCTTCTCGTTCTGACCCCCGCCAAACGTGGGTCAGGATTCGCCTGGGTCTCCGTAGCATCGGCTATGCTTCCCTGCTTCGATCTTGCCTGTGACATGATTTAGCCGGCACTGGATTTTTCTTAATTTCTTCTTTCTTCGGATCCTTTTCCGTGGATCCCGGGTCGAAGGACCATAAAATGTGCACGGTATGTGCGTAGATTGCCTACGGCTATAGATTATGTCACCAGCGGGGTGATTATGGTGATGAAACTGACTTTAAACTGATTCTAAACTTTTAAGTTGACTGGCTTCGGGTTGATGATTATTAAAATGAACTAAGGGGCTTGAAATAAAATACTGAACACTGATTAACTATTGAGAGTACTATTGGAATAAGGCAGGGACTAACTTTAACACTTTATAACTTTTACTATTTACTTTCTTGCTTCGGAGACTTGTATCGAATGAATTTCTACGATTTTGTCCACCCTTTTATACCATTTCTATGAAACCTTCTAGAATGTTCCATGCCTCACCCCCTTAAGTGGTTTTTACTCAATATCTTTATTCAATCCATAAACAATTTACATACAATATACATTAATATAACAATATTCAGTTTTTACATATTTTAACCTATAAGACATCACCATCCGAGCATGCATGTGGGACTGACGATCAAAAATCTACATTTTACATATTTATACTACCTCGTCCCCCGCGGAATACTTCCGGGTACACCCACATCACTTCCTTTCTCTTTTACACAAGCATGTCTCGGTCTAATGTCTTCCAGCTTGACATTTTCTATTGCTGTCTCCCTTATCCAATTGGATTTATAGTAACGGACATTTTACTAACCCAATTGGAATCTCAAAATAAGATTGTAATGGGAATTTTCTCATAAACATTATACGTTTCTTTACATATTAAATATTTTAAACTTAACATTATCTTAATATTTCTTCAATTTAGCAACGATTATAAACTATATTCTAAGTATTATCCAACATGTTTAATATAAATTGCGATTAAGTTAATAAACTATAAGGTAAACAATGTACTGTTAGAAAATTACAATAAGTCTCACAAGTATGCATTCTTATGTGTTTGCTTTTTAAATTAGTCTTATCTTATTAAATGTGTTATGTGTTTATGTTAAATCAATATTATTTACATCATTCTATTGTCGTCGTGAACAATCTTCATCAGTCCTATGAATGAAAAAAATTTTAAAAATAAAAAACTTTGTGGGAAAAACTAAAATAAAATTTTGGTGTGTACCACCTTAAATTTAAATTAAATAAAAAAAAAATTCTTTTTAAATTCTCAATGAATTCCAACACGATCGATCCCTTGCCTTGCATTTAAATGTTTTTTTTTTTTCATCATCTATTATCATAATCAATTATTAACATAATATCCCCTCAAATTAAGGAGGTCCGCGATGCTTTTGCCTCAAATGGATTACAGGCTTAAGAATAATAAATAGGTCAGCCAAAAAACAATCGAAAGCCCTTTAAAGTTCAAACTTATTTTTTGTACAAAATAGAGTACTTACGTCACAGATTTATAAATAAAGACAGATGGAGCATGCCGAACACGCGAGTGTCGACACCAAAGCGAATACAAATTCAAAAGCGATAAAAGACGTTTAGAGTACCACGCTATGTCAAGCACTTGAGAGCGCTGTTGAATTTGTATTCGCTTTGAAGCGTCACTCTGGTGTTCGGTATGCTCCATCTGTTATTTATAAATCTGTGACTTATGTATGTAAATTATTTTTTAGATCTTTCTAGAACAAGTTTCCAGATTAAACTAACATTTTATCTTATGTGTTTGTAAGCATAATGTCCTGTCACACATTACACAGCATCCACCTATAAACACAGGCTATCTTAACAAGGGTCTTTTATTAGCTTAACAAGAGAGACCCCAAATAGAATCGTATATATTATACACACACGATAAATATACAACGATGTTTAAAAATACTTTTCCATATCAGATACGAAATTTAATAAAAATAGAGTAAGAAATACGAAATTTTAGAAAAAAAAATCTAGAAAAAATACAATTTTCATATGTGCCTTGCTGAAGATGATTCGAGAAGAAGCAACAAGGAAAATATTCCAATATCTAAAAACTGAATAGTGTACGTAAAATATATTTGAATGTAGCAATGGCGGATGGCGCAAAAAATAAATAGCTTTACCTATCCTGCCATCGTGCTTACTGCCTACGAAATAGCTTCATTATTTTTCTGAGACTTAAACATCTTAATATATTTCAGGATCGACATGAGATGACTAGACATCTAAATTTATTCAAGACATGGCATACGATCATTTTCGTTTACCCATTCAACCAACATAAAAAAGGTTTATTTAAATAATTTATGGATTTATACGACCTAATAATTTGTCATAAAAATTTGCTAGTCCGTAAAGGTAATGATTTATAGTCCCTAGCTCAGGCTTAACATAATTTTAAATGGAACCTTAATTACCGCCATGTTTACTTGCGACCCTTGTTTCAAAAACCTTTAAGTCCCAACTTATTTTGTATCCAAGTACGAGCGCAACTAATTACTTACCTGAACTGGATCGCAGCCAACTTCATTCCATAGAGTACGAACAAATTTTTATCTATATTTTTATTTTATATTTTAATATGTTATATTTTATATAATTTACCTTACGCATGATGTTACAAATAATATTAATATTTCGAGCACACTTAAAAAAGGGACGAAATCTAAAATAATATGGACACGCGTATTTTTCAAAGCTCCTCTGTTGCCATATTATGTATTTTTCTTTATCTTCTCCAGATGCCTAGCCTTTTCCCAACTAGATTTGGGCCTGACTTCCAGTCTAACCGGATGCAACTTAGTACCAGTGTTTTAGATGGAGCCATAACCTATCTGACCTTTACAACCCAGTAGCTGGGTAATGCAGTATCCCAAAGTCTAGTTGTTAGAATTTCGTGCTTTTGACGATCTGTAACGACTGTCACAGATCCAAAAATAACAGCCGAAACTCTACGTGCTTTTCAATAATTTATAAAATTTTCGTGTCACAGTTTCAGTGTTTATACTCCTCCGAAACGTCTTAAGTGGCGGAAATTTAATAAGTACGAGTATATTCAATAAGTCAGGTTAAGGGTGGTTAACTAAAAAAAAGAACCCACAAAGTTTTTAATTTTTTTATTGTGGCATACAGAAGAAATAAATATTATATTTCGTCCTTTGCGATCTAACCCTGTTTAACAGCGATATTATACTTTGAATTATTATTTAAGTATCATTGATTCGCTAGAGAATTCCAAAATACCTTATACTACAGAAGTGTTCTATTCGTCTTACGTGCAAATTCTGCACTGTGTGCATACAGATTGGTTGCGAATAGCCAGATATTATCGTATTTCCTATCCATTGAACATTTTCCTTAATATTCTGAATTAAAGCTTCTCTCAACGGTTGGATTGGTTGAATTATTAAAAAGATCTTGTCTTTGAAAAAACTGAAATTATATTTTTGTAAGTTCATTAATTTCTGAAGAAGATTTGAATAGAAAAATTTATTACAATTTCCAAATGCGTTTTTTATGTTAGTTGAATAAGTAAACTGGCAGACAGGTGGCGCGACAGACTGCCACCTGACGGTAAGTGGTACACGACGCCCATGAAAGTTCAAGAGTGGAGGCCACATTTGGGTAAGCGAAGTGCTCGGCCTTTAACCAGGTGGGAAGACGATCTCCGAGCAGTGGAACAGCAACCCCTCCCAGCTTTGGGGCAGTACGGCTTAATTCGCTTCGCCTAAGGTCGCCTTCGCACGACAAAGCCTCATCACCTGATTAAGAGCAAATGACCCATAGCCAAAGTCCCATACAGGGGTCGTTTTGATCGGCCTATCATTAATTAACAGGAGCCAATCACTGATGTCTTATTATTTATCATTAACTGCCCAGGGGTAACTACTCGTATCTATAGGAAATCCATATTACATGTATATATCTACACACGTCACATTAATATTTCCTTAGTATATTTGTCGTACAGGAGAGCTATTGAATGCTATAATAATTTACCGCCCTATGATTTAGTACCCCGTAGCCGACGACGGACATCTCGGCGCCGCTTGTCAGGCTGTATTCTCTTGGACATTAATTCAGCTCCGGACTTGATATCAGATACACTGATCTACGGACAGAACTTAAATGTAGTGTGGATGATTTGTAACATTTATTTGTATTTCATGACGCAAAAGTGAAAAAACATTTATAAGTTTCTCAAAGACTGTTTTAAGCGACTACGGTCCAGGGTCCAGTAAGCGACGATGGTCCAACGGGTATGGACTCCGTGGAGTTCCGGGTTCGATCCTGACCCTCCGTGTGCCTTGACATAAGTGTTACTAAATTTTGTAAGTGCACCCTTAACGAGAATATCGCTCGCGCACCGGTGAAAGAAAACATCGTGAGGAAACCTGCATGCCTCATGAGATTGAAAGTCTTTGAAAGTATGAAGTTCACCAACCCGCACTAGGCCAATGAGCGCATCGATGAACTATGGCCCATTACCCTCGTCTGATTTCGAGGAGGAGACTCGTGCCCAGCAGTGGGACATAATGTGTCATATGGGTTGATACCACAGATATTTAAAATAAGTTCTTAATATTTCTATATTTTATACTCTACTTTACTTTACAAACACTGGCTCGCAAAACAACTCGCAGCAGGAATGTCCGATTAAAACAATTGAATTTTCTCGAACAGAATATATTTTGACAGGGTAGCGCCCTTTACAAAGTACACTTAGAATGCTTAACAAGATCGCCACAGACGTCACTGGCGTCCTTTTAAACCAAATTAATAGAAGTCGATAGAATATTGTAAACAGTTTTTGTAAATTCTATATTAATTATTAGAATTATTAATCACTATTTATTAATTTTATATTTAACATATCTGTTTCTTGTCTTACTCAGCTGGTGCTGCCTGTGGTTTGCATCAGTAGTGCTGTTAACCAATATACCTATTATGGTATCTTTAAAAAATAATAATAAAACGAACAGTAAAGTATTTAAAATAATATAGGTATTCCAATTACCGAACGTAATTTGTAAAAAAACTAAAATACTTATATTTCTAAATTATATTTTTAATTCCATAATACAATATTCCAATAATGAAACACTGAAATCATTATTTTTCTCTATTATCTTTTTCGACAAAAGAGGCATCCATTAAAAGCCGGTGTCTGCCGCGAGCTATCAGGTTTTTAAATTTAGAATTCCCATATTCACTGTAAGAATTCTATATCTGTACATATTATATTTAGGCAGACGAAGTGTTAGTCGGCCACTAAACAGATGAGGAAATGATCTCCATGCAAAGTCCGACGTAAGAGGAATCTTCTTATACACATTGTTGTCGCTTCTGGGCCAAAGACAGCAGCGTTTTCTGGAACCCCAGAACCAACTTCTAGTGAGAGGAGATTTAGAGCCTACATCATCAGTTCCATAAAGGCTTAATTTTTAGTTTTTAACCCCCTTCTCTTTTGCCCCGGCTCATTTCGCTTCACCCAAGGTGCTGGGTTAACCCTAGGTTACTGAGGGCCACCGCCACGACAAGGCTTGAACCATGGTGGGGGCTAAATATAGGCCTCCTAAGGACTTTAATAATATAAAATAATAAATTACTTGTGTAAAGTAAATTAGTAGTAAAAATATTTTAGATAGGTACCTTACAAATCATACATAATAATATATTATTGTATTAACCTATTTTAATTAATACTGTTATGCCAAGGCTTGGGAGCATCAAAGCTTTGTCAGCTTTGAATTTAAGATGTTGTATTAGACCCGACTTAATATGTTGCTTGTCATGAGTCAAGACCATTTTCCAATCTTGGCAACAAGGATTAATCCTGTGTCTGGATCAGAATCTATTTCGTCAACTCGAATACCGCGACGTCAAGCGGCAAACGACAAGCGACAAGCGGCAAACGACAAGCGGCAAGCGGCGAGTCGCAGTCATTTCATTAATATTCGTTTTATTTATTACCACCGGTCTGTCCCGCTTCGCACGGGTAAACAATTTATAGTCTGTTTCTCACTAGCTAATATGACTTTCTATTGTCATCATCCTTTATCCGTCCACTGCTGAACATAGGCACTTCGTCTACCCAAACGCGGCCTCCACTCTTTAACCTTAATGGCCCATCGGCCATCCGTTCTTCTGAGTGCGTGACCAGCCCATTGCTACTTCAACGTGCTTATTCTTTGCGACAATTTGTGGAATTCGTGAGTGAGTGGGATAAAAAAGGACTGTTATTATGAGCTTCCCTCAAGGTACTATTTGATGATGTTATGGTTTTATGGACAATGGTGTTTCAATGTTAGCAATAAGATATCTGCTACATAATCTTTTATAGATTTAAAGCATGGGAATATATAAAAACCTTAATAAGTATTTAAAGCATAAAAACTGGTGGATTTTCCGCTTATAATTAATTTCCAATAAACTATATTTTCCATTGTGTTATAAATTCCATTCTGGATTGTTCATGTTATGACCGGAGTCTCCGCTGGGCATTGTAGCGTGAGAGGATCAAAAGGAGGCTTTCATGTATGAGCGTACCACTACTAATCATGGAGCTGTTAATTTCATTTCATCATTTTAAGCGCCATTTTAGCTAAACCATATCGATTTTTTATACTGACATAAAGATAAGGCTTTAGTGGATTTAACGTCGGGAAAAAAGCAAAGGAAAAAAGTTATTTTTAATTAAAATAGTTATTTTCATTATAAAAACTGTTTTAAACTTTCCACGAGTTTCGTGAGGAATTCGTAGGCATTACCGAAATTTTTAGTTCCTCGGAATAAGAAAAAGTAGAATTTAGCACCAAGTTTTATCTGACCGTGTGCTCTATCGGTAGTTAAATAAATTGTAACTCCTAAGATAATATATTTATAAACTTATATACTACATCTCTTTTTAATGTCTCGATACAATCTCTTGAATACAATATTAAAAATTGACATTATCTAATATATAAAATTTCCCTGTCACAATGTTAGTTACCGTACTCCTCCGAAACGCCTTGACCGATCTTTATGAAATTTCATATGCATATTCAGTAGGTCTGAGAATCGGCCAACATCTATTTTTCATCCCCCTAAATGTTAGGGGTAGTCCACCCCTAAATTTTTTTTTTATTTTTTAGAAAAAAATTTTAATTTCTATACAGAAATACATACAACTCTAAATTTTCACCCCTCTACGATCAACCCCTATTTTTTAATAGCGATTTTAGCAGAACGAAGTCTGTCGGGACAGCTAGTAAAATATAGAATTCTTAACAAAATTTAAATAACATACATTTTTCAAAATATTTACAATTTAGTTTTTTACAATATTTACAATCTCTTTCCTCGTGTCCCTACATGGAATAAACTCTGTCTTAAATAGTTTATGTCCGTGGATGCGAGAGGTAAGTGATCGATCGTCTTGGCGTTCATTAAGGAAGGCCTATGATGAATTACAGATGATGATAACGATGTAGTAGTTTTAATAAACAGAAGTTTTTTTTCTATCAACTTATGAAAGCTATCTCGTGCCTTCATAAATTAAAAACAATTGTTACGTTTTATTCTATATCGACATTATTATTCTTTGAGCTCAGGATCACAATTGTCTATGAATTAAACTATGAAAATTATGAAAATGTGTACGAATAAAAAAAATCTAAAATAAACAGATATCTTTCATATTTCCAGTTAAACACTATATCAGTGATATATTTTTGATCATGGTTTGACAAGATAAATTACTTGCTAAGTGGTATATAAAGGAAATATTCTGAGGTCTACTTTCTTCGGAAGTGTGTCGAGTCAGGGCGGGTCAGCACATATATTACACGCGCGTGATTAGGGAAAAAACCTTTTCTAGGTATTTTTATGGTGGTATAGAGAGGTGAGAATTTGTTGAACCATGAACCATCATCATCATCAGACTATATATTGGTCCACTACAGAGTAAAGGCCTTCCTCAGTGAATGACAAGATGGCCGCTTGCTACCTTGCGACCAGGACTACAGCACGAAGAACGTCTTCCCACCAGGTTAATAGCCGAAAAACACCGTAAGTGTTAAACGAATTTTTTTGAGAATATTTGTAGGTTATTTTATTTTTTAATTGTACCTACAAAAAATTATAACAATCTAATAATAAATTATTGTATAAGACTGTTGGCCGCGGCTTTGCCTTTTTTAAGTGTATATGTATACTTTTATACTATTCGACTGGCCTGTTGGTCTAGTGGTTAGCGACCCTGACTGCTATACCAGATGGTCGTGGGTTCGATTCCCACCCACGACAAATGTTTGTGTGATGAGCATAATCATTTGTTCTGTGTCTGGGCGTAATTTATCTATAATATGTATATATTAAGAAATATATAAGTAGTGTATCAGCTGTCTGGTTACCATAAGAACGGGCTTTACCTAGTTTGGGATCAGATGGCCGTGTGTGAGTTGTCCCAACATATTATTATTACATATTATTAATATTACTTTTAGTGCTTCCGAGAATATGAGAGTGTACAATATTTCATGATGTTGTATTGAATAGTTTTGCCGTGAAAGCGTAAGAAACATCCCTACTGTCACATTTATAATATTAGTAAGGATGTAAAATCACTCTACTGGGACATGCCAATTGATCAGTCATTTAATCTGCTAAGCTCGTAAGAAAATTGAAATGTCCAAATTGAATGCGAGTTCTGGAAGATTGGACATCTTGACATCAGACATTGGACATCGATAATAATCATGAAGCTGAAAATGAAAAGACCGAATGTTGCCAGTATCACAAGATTAGAAAAGTCTCTTGATTCTTTATTAAATATATATAATAAATAGTATTTATCTAATATATAAAATTCTCGTGTCAGGGTGTTTGTCATCCAGCTCCTCCGAGACAGCTAGACCGATTTTTGTAAAATTTTGTGTAAATCGGATAGGTTTCAGCTAACATATATTTGCGTACCCTTAAATTATATAGGTGAATATTATTTTAAATATTAAACAAATATTTTATTGATAAATAAATAAATATTTTATTTTATTGACAAATTTCTCTTTTTTTTTTATATTGTGGCATTAAAAATACATACAACCCTAAATTTTTATATCACCAACCCCTAATTTTTAAGAGCAATATTAATACTTTAGGCAGAACGAAGTCTGTTCGAATAGATAGTATTTTTATAATAAGGTAGAGTAATCTACTTTCGGCCGGAATCGAACTAGTAATTCCCTGACTACTGGACTAGGGGTAAAGTAATCAAGACCCTCATTTAGTGGTGCCCATTACAACGTAATTGAGGACCTCTCCTCATTATCACCTCCTTATCGTCCATTTTTGGTGGACATCGGCATTTCGCGTTATGATATTACTAGCTGTTGCACGCAGCTTCGCCGGCGTCAACTAAGATTTAAAACGGATCCCTAACTTTTTTGAAAATTTAATATAGCCTTTGCTCACCGGGGATAGTGTAGCTTCCCAACAGTCAAAGTATTTTTCAAATCGGTCAAGTAGTTTTGGAGCCTATTCAATACAAACAAACAATCACATATTTCCTCTTCACAATATTAAGTATATTATTATGAAATTATATCCCCCTATTAAAATCCCTGAAACAATTTCAGAGATAAGAGACTAACATAATATACTAACGCAAATTAAATCTTCTCATTTTATATTTTAGGTTATAAAAGGCATAAGGAGAAGCAAGAAGCAAGGATAAGTTACAGTCAGGGCTACCTTGTATGTAGCCACATACCATCAACCACGTCATTTCTAACAAGAAAATAATCGATCGAATAAATCAAATCAAATATATAGTTTTCTTACTTATACTTGAGTCCTCCCGTGGCCATGGTTGATGTAAAGTATCCGAAACGTCGAGAATATAAAAAACTTAATGAACTTAATAAAAGTTGTTTCATAACAAATCGAATAAATCAAAATCGTACGTACATTATTCCTAATATTTCAATATGGCGTAGGTACACTAAACGTCAAAATAATGTATTTAACTCGGGTCTTTAGAATTTATGGATGGAATACGTATAAATGCAATATAACTTTGAAAATGAAATAAAGCTTTGAACTAGATCAAGTTTACAGCCTAGGCCTTGTTATGATTTTAATCTAGACATTATTGGGTTACACTCTCGCCTTGGCTCGGTTTTCATCTAGGATTACTGGCAACTATTTACAAAGACCGCCTTTGTTTGCATTGCAATCTGGGAGGGGTTTCACTTTATAATGGTCGATGAAAGTGTGACTTGGCAAGATTCGATAGATGACGTAACCTGGCGAACGGTCCCTTGTGTTTGTGGTGTAAGGGATCCTAGGAGCTGTGTTTTCGGGATAGGAGCTATAATGGCTTGAATGGCGTACTCGTATCCAATAAATATATAGACTTACAGGCGCCTCGGTGGCGTCTATACGACGCTGTGGGAGATGAAGTCATTTCGCTATCAAAAGCCATACCCTGCTTCGCCTTGTAATTTCAACTAACACAGTAAATTTATTTGAGGATAAATTCATCATCAACTCTACCATATTTCGAAAATAAATTAAAATTTGAAACATTGTGATTACATGTGTAAATTACCAGGGAAGACGATCTCCGGGCAGGGGCGGTTCGTAATGGATACGGCAAGGGACTGGCCGTCTTATCGTTGTTGATGATGATGATAGAAAATGTATATGATTAAATTAACTTTCTCAATCAAAATGTTCATAAAAAGCTTTATACGGCAATCCCTACTGCCAAATGGATTTGCGCTAGTTAGTGGCTGTTGACAAAGGAAATTCAATATTTTTTAAATCTACATTACTTACTCACTAAAAACCCATAAATTTTTTGTTTTTTTTTTAGTAAATACTTAATATAGTACCTAATTAAAAAATCCTCCTTGAGGGATGCAGCAGTGGGTCATTTATGACTTAATATTATTTACTAAATCTATTCAAAACTTCGACACAAAGTGTGAAAAAAAACCTTATTTGAGTGTATTAACTAACACTGCGAACGTAGCTAAGCCCTAGAGGAAATGCTAACTGCCTTTGGTATAGCTGATTTTGAATAGCTAAAAGCCAACCAGTAGGCCTGCAGGCTAGACCGGCCTTCAAGCATTCAGTGTTTCTACGGTGGCCGGCAATATAGAGAATACTATTCGCATGCACAAATAACTATTACCTTAATACAACATAGTTCATTATGATCAGACACCTTCTGTCCATCTTCCTTCCTTTTTTTTTAATAAACACTCACTCATTCAACAAATGCAGTTGAAGCCCTCTTGTGTAGCGTGTGTCTATCGAAGCGGGAGATCAACTGGTGAACCAATTGTCCCTTTATCTCGCATTAAATAAAAACACTTAAGACTATTTTTTATTAATAAAACCTGGATTAGGTTAGTAAGTACGTGTCGTGGTGGTGGGGCTCAGTAGCCCAGGGTGACAGCAAAACTTTCGGCGAAGCAAATTGAGCCGAGGGGGCTCTTTGTACCCCTCTTAAAAGAAGAGGGGGCAAAAGAGCAGGGGGCAAGGGACGAGGACGGGAACCTCGCCTCGTTGTATTATCCCGACGTTGGAAGGGTTGTTCTGTGGTGCGGGGCAACCCTTCTGTGGAGATGGCGTCGATCCCCTGAGGGACTGACTAGCCGTCGAGGTGCCCTGTTGCTTGTAGATCCGGGGCACCTCACCAAAGGCGGCATTGGTGGCACTCGCCGGGTTTTATTGGGTAGAGCTGCGTCCACTTGCCAGCTTTCGGGCGCACCGAGTCCCACATACCCGCCTGGGGAGTGACCCGCCGCTCCCCCGCGGGATGCCTAAGCGCATTTCCCGGCGTTTAAGAAAAAAAGGTTAGTAATTATCAGTAATACATATTATAAATAAATAAAAAAAATCTTAATTATGACGACAAAGATCATTGAATTACCAAAATAATGAGCATTGGTATCTTCGCTTCAGTGAATTCCGTTTGGTTTGAGCAAATGTGAGCATTTCTGATCTTCATGATATGCTCGGGTGGCTCCTAATTTCGTAGGAATTCTTCGACTTTTGTACATTGTCATTGGACCTCACAACGCTTTTTATCTCGGAGAAAGGATTCCATTTACAAAGCATTATGTCTTATGAATATATTAGAGGTATATTCTTAGAGCATTAAAGGTCACAACTTTATTAGAGATCAAATTATTATCGTCAATCTATCGTTTGCTGCATATCGGCTTCCTTTAATGAACGCCAAGACAACCAATCCCTTGCCTATGTATAGAGATAAACCTATATAAAAATATTGATATCCTATATAAAATATTGATATCCTATTAAAATGTATATACTTAGGTCCTGTTTCACAATCTCCAGATAAGAGACCTAATCCAGACAGATAGAGTATGGACTATGGAGTGTCTGTCAAATATGTTGTGAATAGCCTATTCGGAACTTATCTGGAGATTGTGAAACAGGCCCTAAATGAATGAATTAATGTAGCAAATAAATAGATTAAAAATCATAAAGGGTGGGTCGTAGATCATTTACCAGTGAGGAGATGCTCTGTTCAGTGTTCGAGGCTGCATAGGTACAACCATCTCTTTCATGGCAAGACAGGCAGTGCAATTACTGGCACCAAGACTTAACATCTTCTGTTTCAGGACGGCCAGCATATAAGTTTCACGACCTCTGTGGCTGGATAGCGCGTTAGCGCTCAAGCCGGAGGTAGCGGGTTCGAATCCCGCCAGGAAACAAAAAAGTTTCTGCCGTGAGAAAGACATGGATGTGTATTATATAATAAAAGTCTTAAATATAAGTATAAAAATATAATGTAATAAATATCTTATGTATTTCCGTTGCCTGATACCCGTAACACAAGTCTCTTCGAGAACTTACCACGGGACCAGATTGACGTGGTGTAAATGCATCCATAGATATATTATTATTATATTAAAAGTAAGTGCTCTTGGGCAACGTTGAGCACTACCTAAGTCACGTTTGCTAGTTTACCATACAACTAACATAAAAAGCTTTTTCTGTTTCATGTTTAGAAAACTTTTAGGAGTCATTGCTGCATCAAACTTTCTCCAATCATCTGTATTATAAAGTGTATCAAACTTTGTATTTAAAGAGGTAGTGCCATGCTACTTTGCAGCTGAATTGGGCCGGCACGACCGGGGTGGTACCTCTCGCTCACATAATACCGGTGTAAAGCGACAGTTATGCTGTCGCGTTTCGTGCGGCTTGTGAATTTCCGATGGCCCATTGGGGGGATAGGGAAAAGGAGAGCCACGCATCTGTATAACCTCTGGTTGTGTGGATGTTATGGTGGTCAATAGTCGCCAAAAGGCTTCGATTGTTCGTTTGGCCTCCTATTCTTAAAAAATATGAAAAGGATGGACGGATAGAAAAAAAATATTTATCTGTTTAACATAAAAAGTTAAGTAACTTCTAAAGCAAGAGTCTTATAATGTAATTCTTGTCTAACGCCAGACGCCCTCACTGGAAAATTAAAACGGAGTTGACAAGCTAAAACGTCTGTCAATCACTTTAGCCTTTTTATTTCATCAAGAAAAGTAAAAAGATTTGGTTTATTTTGTGTTTCATGGGACGGAGATTATAAACGTAGAGTTTTTGTACATATTTTCGTCTATTTTTTAGGATTGTTTTTTTTTTTGTTTTTTTTTTGGACTATATTTTATGATATTATTCTTTTTAACAAATTCGTACATGAAATAAAAATAAAAAAAACGAAGAAAGGAAGGAGAATAAAGAAAGAACAAAAGCAGAGAAGATAAGAGAAGTCCTCATTGCCGAAAAACATGAATTTACCACAGCTCAAATTAACGTGGTATTAAATGTATAGAAAATCTTTATCCCTCTAATATTTATTCTTTCATACGTTACATGAGGGCTTTTGATCCAGTGTTCCCGCCGAGTGGCTCTGAACGTAACAATACTTCATAGAGTGTCATTCAATGGTTATTCATTTACTCCGTACATTCGACAAACAAAGCTCTACAGTGTGAGAGTAATTTATTTAACGCGAGACTTTAGAGTAATTTATTTAAGAGTATAAACTCTCAAATATTTATATTGTTTTTGTTCCTACCTATTTGATCTCAAATTCAAGAAATAAACTATCCTATCTTTTAAGTTGGAGAAAAGCACACATTTTAAAAGAAAAAACATTAAAATCGGTTCAGTAGTTTCGGAGTTCATCCCGGACGAAATTTTTACAAATTTTCGCGTTTCAATATTAATTCTACTCGTATATAATGTTACTATATTTTGTTAAGAATATTAGTTTATAATAATAACCATTATCAACTCTAGCATAGAAGAGATTATTGGATTGATTTTAGAGATTATTGATTGCAAATTATGTCTGACTGCTATATAGTACAGTCCAATTCGATTTAGATCTATTAATGTATCTTGTCTAAGACGACGCCATCAGACGCCACTTATTAAGGTCAAAAATTTTTTCATTCGGTGACTGTACAATTTTTTTTACAGACTCTATTATTTGTATGGAATGATGGAACATGAAATGGAATATAATATAAATTTATATTAAGGCCTCCTAATGTCATGTTAAGGTTTGTTATATTCTACATTAGCTAATATTTATTAGATTGGTGAAGTTTAATGGAATTCGAATAATTCAGAGTCCGCGGAGAGCACTAACGTCACCTGCAAGTGCAGGTCTAGAATGTTCTACTCCCGAGGGAACTCACGACTGCAGCCTGTGTCGCATACAATTAATATTAAAACGGCTAATGTTTTTGACAGGGGCGTATGTATTAGCCTTTCAATGCGTAAAATTGAAAAGCCCCAAACTATAGGGCCGCGAAATGGGTCAGCAAAATTCCTAAAATTATCTAGAATCCTATTACAAAATTTTATACAATTTTTATACATTACTCTTAGATCATTAATATGTCTAGATGGAGTGTCGCCTTACAGTCAAAACAAAAAGAACAGGCCAACATTTTCAAACATGTGTTCGTTAGTGATACCAGCTACTACAGTTCTTCCATAAATCCTTTTTAATCTTGTCACACTTTTACAACACAAACCTTCATTATAAATAAAAACAATATTGCGTAGCAATTTATGCGTATTCGATGACAGCGGGACTGATAATAAACACGGATAAATCATTTAGAGGCCAACAGTTAGCCGCTATTTTTTTGGACGTGTTTTCCGCGTGACACTCTATCTAGACATATTATTGATCTAAGACATTACTATATAAGTCAAAATAACAAAGGTTGTAATAGTGACGCTCTATTATGTATTATTTATCTTTTAAATTTACATGAGTAACTAACCTTTTTTTATCTAGGTTACCCAATTAGGTTTTTGACCTTATGTGACATTAACACTAGGGAATACACTACCCATAAACTACTACTACTAAAACACCTGCAAGCCGCTTATTGCGGGTCTCTGATCTGCAGGCAACAGAATCACCTCAACGACAGGCTGGCTGTGTCGCAGGTCAGACTACACAATCAAGCCAGGTTCCTATCCTGAACCCGACACGAGCACAGTGGAATTGTTGGAGGCGCATTAAGTAGCTCCTATGCACCCCAGTTCATCGACTGCGGGAGGAGGCCTCTCTCACCTCCTCATCGGCCTTATTCTGGGATATTACTGTGTCGCAGGAGAAGACCATCATCGTCCAAGACTCGTCGTTCCCAAGCAGAATAACTAACTAGCCTACTGGACCACAAGGCAGTCAGTTGTGGTCCTTGGTGTCATTAAACTCACACTAGAGGTTTAAGTGACTAACCCTGCTTCGCCCTGCGATTTCACCCGTGTCCATATTACGAATATACATAGTAGGTACATTCTATAATATTGTAAAGTTTCAATAAAATTCATAGAGTTTTTATTTTTATTTTTTACGAGTAACAAACATACATCCATAGACCATGTACTTCGATATTTTCATACAAACTTTAGTGTGTATAATATCAGTAGGACTAGTTGTTTATTACCATAAAAATGAAAGCGGATTCATGTTGAAGCAAATTTTCGCGTCGATACTCGTCGTTAAAGACAAATTTCACTTTTACGGTCGCCATAACTCTCGCGAGCGAGCCATTTCCAACTGTCGTGACGTCAGGCCCTCGTTACTAAAGTACCCTGAGAGATTATTTTGCAAATACTCCGCGACTAATTTCCTGAATTTCTTTTCCGATGTTTGCAGAAGGTTTAATGTCTTTTCGTGTTATATATTAATATTTTTCCAATATTCCTCAGACTTTTATACAACATTGTCCTGTATAAGCAAGTACTTTTTTGGTAGACGCGCCAACGCGCTAAACATTGAGCCACTGAGGTGGTATAGCGAGTATACCTATTGCAAGATTTATTATGTGATCCATCTAAACTGTGATGCGGAATGCCAGAAGATATAATAAACTAAACTATGGAGAAGTCTAGCTCTTACTAAATGGAAGCTCCCATTGACAGCTATTTACCAATTGTCTTCCCTTGATTTTTTGCGAATCTTATATCGAAAATAAAATCACTGGCTTTTATTTTGTATTACTGTAACTAAATAGCTAATAATATTTGTGTAATTATACATTATTACTCATAATTAAGACATGAATAATTTAAATGTATCTCAGCCTATGAATTTCGAAATTCAAAATCATTTCCTTTTAATTAATATAATACTTACAAATCTTATTGAATTCCGATTTGAAGTTCTCTATAGATTAACCGTTCGTACTACTAATAAATAGTAATAAGCTGTATTATTATCTTGTAATTAATTCTTTTTATAATAATGATTCGTTCTTCAAAGTGTGACCGGCCCATAGCCGCTTTAAAGACGCTATTCTTCGCGTGGATGGCCGATGGACCAATAAGGTTCAAGAGTGAAGGCCGCGTTTGGGTAGACGAAGTGTTGGTCGGCCATTGACCAGGTGGGAAGACGATCTCCGTGCAGTGGCTGGTCCGAGTTGAATGCGAGTGACAAGGGATCAGTCGTCTTGGCGTTCATTGAGGGAGGCCTATGTTCAGCAGTGGACGGATAATGGCTGGTGATGATGATGATAATAATAATCAGTTAAGCATCGTAATCGTGGTCGGTGAAATCCGAAAGGTTCCGGGTTCCTGACCCCCCGTGTGTGCCTTGAAATGGATTTTTCTAAATTTCTAAGTTCGCCCTAAACCGAGACCATCGCTCGCTCACCGGTGAAGGAAAACATCGTGTGGAAACCTGCATGCCTGATGAGATTGAAAGTTTTTGAAGGCATGTGAAGTTCACCAACCCGCATTGGGCCAGCGCATCGGTGAACTATGATCCATCACCCTCCCCGCCTTATTTCGATGAGGAGACCCGTGCCCGGCAGTGGGACATAAAGGGTCGATACTTTACTTTTTGAGCATCGTAAAGTTAATGAAAGCTTAGCCAAATCCGCGTCGATGACCTAGTATACACGGTACGCTTTTAAAACAGATATTTTCTGTAAATCCATAGCCGTGATCATGTCACATGTCAGATCTGAATTTGATTTATGAAATAGACACAGGTATAATTTACTGCCTGTCAGCTCCTGACGAGCCCTGAAATATCGCCGAGAAAATGTATTGCAACGCGTAAAAATCTTATCTTAACGGAACACTCTTATCAATTATTTTCCTCTTCTTTATATTTTCTATACGATATATTTCCAAGAAAATTTTCGTATTGGTCTACCATAGAAAATTCATAAAGGATTTTAAAACAAACACAATAAATTATTATCAAATATTCATAAGTAGGTATTTTATTATTTCTAGGAATCTAATTTATAATTAAACAACAACTTTTTACAGTTAATAATATGCATAAAGATAAATATATTATAGATAAAGTAAAATAATTTAAGCAAAAGATCGGTCGTCTTGCCGTTCATTGAAGCCTTTGTTCAACAACAGACGCATAAGGGCTGATGATGATGATGATGATGATGATGATGATGATGAAAATAACATAACACATAGTAAGTGATCAGCGAATGTATGTCATAGCGTAATGTTCTTATTATATTTCATTCCTCGTTTAAAAGCTATAAGTATTAAGTAATTCGATGGAATTTCGATGCGATCCTTTTATGGAATAATAACTTAAAATTTGTCTTAAGACAAAACCCTCCTTAAAAATAAAGACAACATTCTACAAACAGCCAGCTTAATGTATCATCATAATCATCATCATCATCAGCCCTTATCTGTCCACTGCTGAACATAGGCCTCCCTCAATGAACGCCAAGACGACCGATCCCATGCTACTAACATCCAACGCGGTCCTCCACTGCACGGAGATCGTCTTCTCACCTGGTTAATGGCCGACCAACACTTCGTTTACCTAAACGCAGCCTCCACTCTTGAACCTTATTGTATGTTAAAACTATTTTTTATAGCTTTACAGCTTTTGAAGAACTCATATAGTTATTATCAACGTCATTATTTTCTGTGGTTGTGGACGGCATTATGTAAAGTAAAAGTAATGCTACTTTTATACTAAAGTAAAAGTAGCATTAATGTTGTCGCAATACGCAAAAACAAAAATGACGCCAACAAGTCTATCAGTTTCACAAACAAATAAGATCAAGGGCAACATGCAGACGCAAATAATATAGAACTTGGCCTGTGGCTATATTTCATTATGTTTTAGGTAAAAATTAGTGTATAGTACTGAAAAACACAAAATAGTTTTCAATGTAAGTATTTATAAAGTACACAGGCATTACCGACCAAATGTAGCGCCAACGGATGTGATTTTGATGAAGATAATGTTCATTAATAATAAATAAGTAAAGTATTACACCAATTAATCTAAATATTATATATAACGACGTATACGTTATATACGTTATTGTCGCTTTTCATATAATAAGAGAGTCGTGTCCGGCAGTGGGACATAATATAATTGTTCATACTTGATACTATTAAGTTATTTTTTTATCTAAACTTAAGCCCGATTTAAAAAGGCACACTGATATAAAATTTTTACCACCGTGTGTTTTTGTCGATTTTAATATATTTTTATTAAAACGTACGGTAAGCTGTATTAAGTAAAATATAAAATAAATAAATACTAGAGCAGCCAAATCGTTACTGTTAAAACTAAATAGTATTAAATGTAAGTTTATATTTGGCTGTTATCGTCAGGGCCCTGTGGCGCAATGGATAACGCGTCTGACTACGGATCAGAAGATTCCAGGTTCGAATCCTGGCAGGGTCGCACCCACCTTTTGTTAATCTAACCACCTTTTGTTAATCTAACAATAATATTATAATTTGTAACTCTATTGTAATCAGCTTACGAATACTAGCAATTGTCTGCATCAGGGGGCTTAGTCAAAACGCCATCGTCGATTGAACGATCGAGCGATCGACGACGTGATTTAGCCAATCACAACTTCGAACGAACGAACGAACTTCGCTGTCGTTTTCGTAATGGCGTTTTGACTAAGCCCCCTGGGCACGCGTTTGCTATGTAGCCTAACCCCGTCTGAAAATAATATCTTTATAGCCAATTTTACTGCCCATATTAATTAAGCTTTTTTGTTACTAAGCTCTTAATTATACTCAGCCAATTAGCCATGGCGTAAATTACGGCATTGCTATTTTTTTAGGTATGTGTAGTCTTATTTTCAGATGCACAGGGAAATTTAGAAAAATCAATTTCCCACTCAACTAACTTAGCTCAAAGAAATTTAAGTTGATCAGTATAATTTAATGTTATGTGTTGAATGTATTCTCTCACTTAATTCTTTTAAGGTAATTCTCAAATATAATACTCACGTCACGGATCAAGACGACGTGGCCCATCTATCTACGTCTGTTGGGAAATGGCACGTCTAAAGAAGATATACCGAGGGTTGTGTCATACCCCTATCAATAAACTATATATGTTCATATTAATGATGAATTACTAACCTACATGACGCATATCCCGGGACTCATTAGGTCATAGGTCTTAAAGCAAAAATGAAATACATAATCCTAAAAAATAAAAAGGAAAATGGTGTTGACACGATTTAAGATTTTTTTGATTAATCGTTAAAGTTCAAAGGTGTTAATTAAATATAGTTAGGTAACTACCTATTATTAAGAAAATCACCCCATAATAATTTAGGAAATGGAAACAGCTAATAATTTAGAATTCTTATGAAAGTCGTGAAAAAATTACAAATAATACAAAAAAATTGTAGTTTCATAATGACGTCATAATACGATTTAACAACTTTTGGGGATTTTATCGCGGTTTTTTATATGCTCGAAGTCTCGGGTACTTTACAGCAACTATGGTCACGGGAGGACCCTAAACCGCGATAAAATCCGTAAAAGTTGTTTTATTATAATGAGTGAAATTCGCGTAAACATAAGAAAACAATATTATGTTATAATGACATATAAAAACTTTAGCACGTTGCGAACTTGTTCTAAGATTATAAGTGGTCAATGTGCCTAAAGATTTTTTCTTATGTAATAGTGCACGCATGTATTTTGTTGGAATCGGCTCCTTGTACATAATAATATATGCCTTTGCCAGGCGTGTCGGCGTGATACCAGCTCTGCAGTGCTATCCTGTAAGAAACGCAGCGCTGTCGCAACGCCGTGACAGCGCTGTGAATTCAACTTGTTACTTGGTTTTCACTAAGCTTGTCAAATCATATCAAACACCCTAGCGCCGTCAACGCTGTGGGGGCGACGAGCTAGTCGCGGCGCACAGCTTAGAAAATGACTCTTATAGAATAGCACTGCTGGTAGGAACTAGTTGGAACATCGGCTGTCTTGGTTTGATGATGATGACATCAACCAAAACTGAAGGTCAAATATTGTTGAATTTAAAAAATTACATTAAATTATCAAAACTATATTTTAACATCGCCATTACAAGCCAGTTAAGAGAATAATCAAATGTTAATTAAAATTGGAGGACTATGTTAAAAGTCAATCAACGCAATAATGGTATGTTGATCAATGCATTGTTGTGAAGCAATCAACGCAACTTTTTTAAGCTCAATTTATCGAATCGGCGTAAATTGGAAGTTTTTAACATAGGGAAAGTTCGGCATATAAATTTTGGTAATCAATCAAATACTCTTTTGTAGGCTCCGGAGGACTTTTCAGTCTATAAAGTTTTCGGTGTATAGCTGACAAGCCCAAAGTTGTTATAGCATACTAAAAGAGGGTAATCCTAAGCTATAATCTTGTTTCTTTTTTACCATATATTTATATGTAGTATAATAATGCTAGTAGCTAGTTAATATTTGAATAAAATAAATAAATTTAGCATATAAATAAATTTAACCGAAATATTTAGTTTGGTAAAATTACAAAAAAAATGTTTTAGATCATAAATACTTACAATCAGTAAATTATGACTGACAGATCAATCAGATCAGATTCAGATTCAGATCATTCGACAGATCTTTATAAAATCGGAAATAGTGTTCATAGTGATTTCATAGTTTCGTGAATAATAATTGAGTTTGATAATAACACCACAGATTACCAATAACCATTGATAAAACGTTGATAATCCGTTTAGAACTCCTCAATTCAGAATACCCGCTATTTCAATTGGAATTAATTCTGAAATTTCATTTACAGTCGGCTGGATTATATGTTTTAAAGCACAGATAATGTGTCTGTATAATTTTGAATAAGCATACTTTGTTATTGTTCATAGTATATCGAAACAATATGCCGCCGACATAATAGAATAGACTTAGTTCGTAGAGTGAGACAAAATATACCTTCGGCATAATTTCTATCGGCACTTTATGTCATGCTATTATTTAATACGAAATCTTACTGACATTACAAAGAATCGATTGCGTTTCGATAATTTACTTATTTAATATAAAAATTGACTCTATTATATGAAAAGTATATTTGGTTTTTTATTAGGATATTATAGCGCCATTTCATGGAGCAAACTTATCGTACCATCTATTAATTTCTATAATTAATCTATTGTGCGAATTTTTCTCATTATAATGAAACAACTTTTGTGGATTTTATCGCGGCTTGTTAAATTGTTTATGTACTAAACTTAATAATCCGCGATAAAATATGTAAAAGTTGTTTCATTATATAATTAACCTCCATTTAAGACGTAAGATGCCAAAAAAAATTGTTGCACATTAAATTCGACCTTAGAAAAACAATGTGAAAAGCTTAGATTTATACTGAAAACCATCATAAATTACAGGGTTAATAAATAAATATTATTAATAAAATACCACGTTGGCCCCGTGATAAATTCGCAGAAACTTGTGTTACAGATACTAGGAACGGAAATAAATTTCAGAAAATTATATAAATACATAAATACACGTCCATGACCGGGTACAGACATCTATATTCAACACACAAAATACTATCGGGATTTGAACCAGCTGCGTAGTGTCCAGTAGCCAACCACTCGATAAGCCGGCCGCCTGTAGTAAAACACAGCCTTAGTGTATAAATATAAGTTATAACCCAACGGGGATAAGTTAAAAACTTGTTAAAAAATGCTTTAAATTATAGAAACACTTTAATATTTGCACCAACATTGACTATATTCCTATTTTGATAAATAAATAGTCTAATCTTAGTACTATGATTTTGACGTACCAACCGAACATTTGTGCTATCTCTTTCTCGTTACGTCCAGAGCTACAGGCCGGGGGCGTTAACAAATCAATTCACTTCAATTTCGAGATTGGAGTCACCGGGGATTGTTACTGGCTCCAATTCGTTACCGAGGTACTTTAGCTCGTGGCTGACATTGTGTTCAAGTTTATAAGCTTTACACAAATTCAATGTCGAGAAGTGTCATTTAGTGAGCAATGGTCACTTATCATTCATGTACCACTGAGCATTTGGTAGTCTGGCGTCTCCTGCAAAATCACAATAAAAACTAATATGTGAAATATATTATATTGAATATCAATACATTATACAATACGAAACAAGTTCCTAGTGATTATTTGTATTTATAACACTTTCTGACTTTTCTCTGATTTTCAAATAGAATTACTACTATATTTTTTATGGTGAGCATATCCCATAATATGATTATAGCATTAATGTTCTGTGTTTCTATGAAAACAAATTCCACCAAATCTGTGTTGCGACGCTGCACCGGTTCTGTACTCTGATTGGCCAACTGATGGCTATTGATAGATGATTGGCTGAAAGGACGTACACTGAAATCACTGTTCGGATAAATTGCTATTATATCAGTGACATATTACTAACGGATTTTTAAGGCTCTAAGGCTTGATGGGACATATGTATACGTTGTTCAAGTCATCAGTCGATCTTTCTTCGGATTGATCTTTTAGTACTGAGTTACTTACCTTGCACACACATACTCAGTATTTTAATGTGATCTTATTAACATTGTAAAGATTTATTAAATTTTTTTTGTGTCTTAGATTTAGTTTTTGTTTTACTTTTTGTTTCATTTGTATGTGTAATGTGGAATGGTGAATAAAAAGTTTATCTATCTAGGTATTGCTCCTAATCTGGCTTAGGAGTAGCTGGTCTTATCGCACCTTAAAACGGCTGAAATATGAAACTGTTATCTCTATCCAAAAAGTTTTATCTATTCAGAAGTCGACAAATAGTTTCCGTAAGGTCTATTTACCTCACCCGTATAATGAGGGCGTATGAATAGGTTTCTGTAGTACGTCATAATGTTTATGAGGGTTATAAGCAGGAATGAGAATAATAAAGTTGAAGAAGAGTTGTTAGAACTCTTAGATTACAGTCAAAAATACTCGTAGAATTATTTTTAATCGAATATTATAAATTTCAGATTAATTTCAAAAATTTTAGGATTGTTATATTGCGTTTTATTAACAATATTAAAACTTACATCATCATTATATTACATCATCTATCGGTAAACTGCTATCCTCCCTCAATGAACGCTAAGACGATCCCTTACCTCTCGTATCCACCACAAACTGGCCACTGCACGGAGATCTTCCCACCTGGTTGTGTGGTTTACAAACTACGTTCACCCAGGCCTTTTTTTATGCATACGCAATATTTTTGCTCACTCCGCCGTTAGATCCAGCACCTGAACGATAGATTTCTACTATCGTCATTTTCATTAATTGCATCACTTGATGTATGTTTATTTAACAAAACACAAAACGCAAACAAAAAAGAAAGTATTCCACGTTACTTCTAATACCTCCAAGAATATGTGTATAAAGTTTCATATTGATCGGTTTAGTAGTTTACGTTTAAAACGTTACAAACAAAGTAACATTACACATTTATAACATAAAGTATTGAATATGACAATTTATTTAAGCTGTCATCGGAAAATTTAACACAGTGAAGAGAGTGCAATATAGTCGTCGCCACTTTTAAAGTCCTGCGACTAATGGCCGAACTAAATTTGACAACATTGACATCTTGACGTCTGTCTGGAGTAAGAAGTTGTGATATTTTAAATTGTTTTACGTGAAATATGGAGCATATAATATAAAGTGAGATGTAAAAAGTGAAGGCCGTAAAATGATCATTAAAGTGAAATAGTTTTGTGAATTAGAAAGTAAAAATAAACAACAATTAACCCCGTTGAATAAAATGTTTATAAATGTCACTGCCATGACAGGTAAATTTTAGAGATGCTAGAGTCACTTATTTTTGCCTAATTTATGGTTAAAATATTATCATTAACTCTATACCTACATTTATCTTATGATATTTTATATGAATATAAATACAAGGTAAAAGAATTAAATCCTTGCTCAGATTAATTATATTTTCAGGTGTTTCTGTAAAAAAGGTCGAATAACAAAAGAAGTAACAATGGCAGCAATTACTTCTGAGAAAATCGTCACTCCTGGCAAAAGCCGAACACATCCGAAGAAGCTTGTTTTAGATGAATTCTACTAATCGGTTATACGTAAAAAATACGAATGAAATATTTACAAAAAAAAAATGTTTTATTTTACTAAAACCTGGCAGGGAGATTTTTATTTTGCTGCTATAATTATTTTTGTCATTATTATCATACTGAGTCTTTATCAATCCACTACTGACCATAGGCCCTATAATTATTTAAATTTTTTATTGTACTAGACTTGGTGGAAAACCATTACACTATAAATTGGCAACATTGAGTTATGAGACCGCAGCGCCGCGTCTATCGGACTTCTAAAGTGGCGATGACTCTACATGTGAGTGATGTGCGTCTGCATGGATACCGCCATCTTGGTTACATCTTCTTTCTGTGTTTTTAACCGACTTCCAAAAAAAGGAGGTTCTCAATTCGTCTGTATGTTTTTTTTTGTATGTTTGTTACACGATTACTCCGCTGTTTGTGAATGGATTTTGATGATTCTCTCTTCGTTTGAAAGCTAATGTTTCCGAATTGGTCCCATATTAATTTGATCGACATCTAATCAGCGGTTTTTAAGTTATTTTCAATAATGCTTATTTGGTTGGTTTTGTATACCCAGATAATTTGCTCATTTTATTACTTGTCGATGTAATATGAATAATTTGAACAAAAACCACTGAATAGGATACTTTGGAAGAGTATCAGAGTATTGTGAGGTCATCCTCATCATCATCAACTTTCATCCGTCCACGGCTTAACATAAGCTTATCAATGAACGCTAAAACGACCCCTTACCACTAGCATCCAACACAGATCGGGCACTCCGAAAATTTTGCGAGATAAAATAAAAACTATAGCTATGAATAAACTTAAAACTAAAAAGTACAAAATAAAATTAATTTTAAATAATAAAACCAAAAACCGACTTCAAAACTTTACCTTTAAATTATGTGCAACTAAAAATTTTAAAATAATATTTTAATACTTCGAGATGAAGATAATTAACAAAAATTTGTAACGAAAATATTGAAGCTTGTATTATGTCTTACTTATAATATTTAAAATCGGGTACTTTTGGAGTCGGTGCCAGCCAAAGAGGATATTTTAATGATCAATCACATACACCAAGTATTGAGTAAATGTCTGTGTAAGCCATCTTTGTTTTGTATGTTTGAGTATGAACATAATATTTTTATTAATCAGTGATCATGACTAATCACCACCGGTTTGCCTCTCCACGTAATAAAATCATAGCCGAGCGATTTTGTCATTAAAAAAATTGAAAATGGAATCAGGATTCTTTTTATAAACACTATACGTTCCGAGTTTTCCATTTTTATTCATAAAACTTTGCGCGTATCCTTTTGTCCACGTTATGTTTTCCCCTTTAGAAATTCCACTCTATTGAAACGTTGAAACAGAGAATAACACTGAAATTCAAAAACTTTTAAAACTCATTGAACTGAACAATTTCAATCCGCAGACATGTTGATTTTAAACTGAAATAAATCAATCTAGATTTATATATTTTTGCTTAAGCGAATTTCAGCAATGCGGTAGGTTACAGACACAAAATCCTCCATTATTTTTGTTACTGTAAGTTACAGTAACAAAAATAATGGAAGATTTTGTATATTATAGTAAAAAAAACACAAGATTGCAAAATATCAAGTAATCTGACCAAAATACATAAGGATAATTAATATTTTTGAGAAATAAATTGACCTAAATAACACGAATCGATTTCTGTTGTTTAAATTAATTTAGCTCATTATAAAAATAAAAGTGTAGTAAAAACTAAAAATGTTAAATGTAGCATGAAAGCATGTTATTGATTATCAATTCACATTAATAATAATTCTATTATAATGGAAAAAAAGGAGGAGGCGTCCTGTAAGCGTGGTTGCTGTAAAATATCTGAATCGGCCGGAAAATAGCCGAAAACAAACGCTTGAAAAAAACTGAATTAAAAAAAATATTTATAATATAAATTTATATTAGAAACATCGCAAGAAGAAGAAGTAATAAAAATCCACCCCTAATTAGGTACAAATACACTCCTAATCGAAAACCCCTAATATTATGAGGTGGTCTAATGACATCGTTTTAGCCCTTATGCTGAACCTCGCAAAATTTAAAATAACCCCTAGACAAGGGATCCTTTGGGGGTGAAGTCGTGAATTATTCATGTACTGTCCGCCTGGACAATTTATTGTTTGTGGATGTACATTGTACACCCTCTAAAATTCTCTTTTTGGTCAGTTCAACATTTAACTCTGTCTAACAAGAATTTAATTTATAATTGGATTGATTTTTAAAATACATATAACAGGTATGATTACATTACACCTAACAAAGGTGTCGCTTGTAATTGATAATTTTTTCAATACTTTTCAATAAGTATTTATGGGACGTTTTAGGAGTTTCACTTCTACGGTGAGTGACTTGCATACATACACTTTTAATAACTAACTGTGCCCACGACTCGTGGATGAAATAACTCAACAATAAGTTGACGAAATATTACTTATATACATGATAGCGCCTTATTGAATAAAGTTAAATATATCAGTTATTTAGCTCGATTAATTTATAATTGTAATATAAGTCGATCAAATGATCAATCGATCCGTATCCGAAGGCGATCAAAAAAAGTTACCGGAAGGGTGGGGCCCTTCCGGTAACTTTTTTTGATCGCCTTATAAAAGCACTGCCTGTCTGTAGGCTGGCCATTATTGTCGAAACTCTGCTCGAATAAACAACTGTTGAAAACTATACTGTTGTACTTATTTATGGAAGGTCACCCCGCTCTGACATACATTATTATATAGCATATTATATTATATGCAACTTACAGGATGTTAAAAATTTACTCCATGAATTTTTTGCTTCGTTTTCCATAAATTAATCTTTTTCATGTGAAACCTGTAGCTATTTCCCTGTAATTATTGTTCCATGCCATGCCATCCATAATTTGAATACAATCATTATTATATCAAAAATTCTTCAATTTTCCAACAAAAGGTCGAGAACTAGACCCGTAGACGTTTCATTTAAAACGAATGCTTGGACTCGAAGATTTATGCGGATTAGTGTCTTTTGTGCCTTTTGTGCCTCATTCTGAATATGAATGTCGATTGTCAAAAACTGCCTCGCCAAGACAAACGTCTTTATGATCTTATTTGAATGGTCTGTTTATGAAATTTATATTCATGGCGTCCATATCAAAAAATAAAACGACGGATACGTCACTGCCACACATAATTAATGCTGTGTATATAATAACAAGTGCAGTGGCCGGTACGTGGCTAGGGATCAGTCGTCCTGGCGTTCATAGCGGGAGTTCAGCAGTGGATGGATAAAGGCTGATGATGATCATGAATGACAAGAGCACGGATACAGCGTGACTCGGTAAGTTGAATCGAACTATAATATGTACTTATCTACATCTACATCTACATCTACACTAATATTATAAAGAGGAAAACTTTGTTTGTTTGTTTGTTTGTTTGTTTGGTTGTAATGAATAGGCTCAAAAAGTACTGGACCGATTTCAAAAATTCTTGCACCATTCGAAAGCTACATTATCCACGAGTAACATAGGCTACATTTTATTCTGAAAAAAATTGGGTTCCGTAAGATATTTGGGTTTTTCGGACACAAGGTGTAAAAAATCAACCAGAAAAGTTACTTATTTTGCGTACGCTGCCTAAACTATAAAAGATAGAACCTTAGAATGTTCTAATTAATTGTAGATCTTATAATTATCTACAAAAAAGTCCGCGACACGTTATACCTATCTATGTCGAGTGAGGCACAATAACCATTTTTTTATTTAGATATTTTGAATTTTTTTGGACTACATTTAAACGCGTTTATTTTACTCATGCTTTGGATCCTTATTAAAATAAATTATTTCATCACTAAGTACAGCTTATGTAGATAATATTTCGACTTTGAATGATTAAAATTGGACGATCGGTTTTGAAGTTATGGCGAAATCTATCTATACTATATATCTACACTAATATTATAAAGAGGAAAACTTTGGTTGTAATGAATAGGCTCATAAAGTACTGGACCGATTTCAAAAATTCTTTCACCATTTGAAACCTACACTATCCACGAGTAACATAGGCTAAATTTTATTCTGGAAAAAAACAGGGTTCCGTAAGATATTTGGGTTTTTCGGACACGAGGTGTAAAAAATCAACCATAAAAGTTAATTATTTTGGGTTCGCTGCCTAAACTATAAAAGATAGAACCATAAAATGTTCTAATTAATTGTAGATCTTATAATTATCTACAAAAAAGTCCACGATACAATGATATTATTTTTTAATATAATATCATTGCCACGATACACTATACCTATCTATGTCGAGTGAGGCACAACAACCATATTTTATTCAGAAATTTTGATTTTTTTGGACTACATTTAAACGAGTTTATTTTACTCATGCTTTTAATCCTTAAGATATGAAGCTAAAGAGTTTGTTTATTTGAACGCGCTAATCTCAGGAACTATCGGTCGGATTTTAATGAAACATTTCAGTGTCCGATAGCTCATTTATCGGTAAAGATATATCATCCCGCTAAGATGCCGTTATAAATCTTAGTTAACGCAGGCGAAGCTGCGGGCAACAGCTAGTATACAATAAATGGATAAATTATTATAAAATTAGAGCAGAATATAATATTTATTACTGCAAAAGGTAACTACTTATAATAAATTCTAAGATATCTGTTGTTTCTAGATATTGAAGTAAAGTGCAATATTTTTTTTTTGTTTGAATAAATGAATGAATGAATCTTTTATTTGCAAGAATATGCTACAAATGGAGTTTGTGTAATACATAATATAATATACTTTTAACCGAAAATTCCTAAAAATGTTATGCCTAATTAGAAAGAAAAAAAGTTTCTTTGTGACACACATTAGGCACACAGACATGTATAACAAAAATTCCGTATAAATTTTTTATTTTTATCTTACGTATATTAATAATAACTAGTACGGTATACCTCTTAGATCAATCATATGTCTAGATAGAGTGTCGCGCGGAAAACACGTCCAAAAAAATAGCGGCTAACTGTTGGCCTCTAAATGATTTCTCCGTGTTTAGTATCAGTCCCGCTGTCATCGAATGCGCATTATTGTTTTTATTTTTAATGAAGGTTTGTGTTGTAAAAGTGTAACAAATCAAAAAGGATTTATGGGAAAACTGTAGTAGCTGGTATCACTAATTACGAACACATGTTTGAGAATGTTGGCCTGTTCTTTTTGTTTTGATTGTACGGCGACACTCCATCTAGACATATTAATGATCTAAGGTATACCTATCCGATAAGCTTCGCCAATATGTTTTGGTTGGGCATGATCATAATTACTAAGTGGTGAACGAATTGTGTTAACGGCTATCATTAAAGTTTTCATTGTTTCACAACCGCCATTTTATCACAGTTTTTTTGTGTTTTCAGGAACAATTTTACAAGCTAATCTCCCTTCATCGTTAACCCAGTTTCATACGGATACGGAAGTGGCCGTTTCGTGTAAAAATTACTACAATTATTATCCTACAGAAAATAAGGATTATTTGTTTGAAAATATGTGTTTAAATTTTTTTCACGGAGTATAGAAAGCAATGAGAACCACCTCATACCCATTAAAAAGTGTCTACTGAAAGGCAGCAACTATATGACTATACGATACTAGGTTAAAGAAGGAATGAAAAACTTTCTCTTTATCACCGCGCATTTTACGTAAATGTATTATTACAACAATGACATTATTAAAAAATAACAAGAATATACCTACAAAAGTTTATAACAATCACATCACTATCTGTGTTATTTCAGCAGTATTACAGGTTATATTCACTAAATTACATCTAGTGGACATACATAGAGTTGTTTATTGTTGTTAATATTAGAAGAACGCAGACAATGTTGTTCATTTGAAAATAACTCAGGGTAGAACATTTTATTTAGCAGATTCTGCACTAATTCGATATTCAACGAAACGAAGATTTTATTGTCTATGAAATGTTATCGTATGGTTCTTATTCTTAGTCGTAACATAATTGTTCCGCCATCTTGGATTTACACAACCGAATCGTTCAATAATTTAATGCTATTTCTCTATTGGCCTTATAATATCGGTTCTCGTCTATATTTAAAGCGACCTCTACATTATTCTGTTTTGTAAAAAAGCAAACTGACAGACTAGTTACATTAATAAAACCCAAGAGATGGCATGCAGTGGCGTAACTTCAGGGTGACAAGTCGGCAAAATGCCACGGGCCCCCAGTTGAAGTACTGGGCCGATTTCAAAAATTCTTTCACCATTTGAAAGCTACATTATCCACCAGTAACATAGGCTAAATTTTAATCCAAAAAAAAAGTATAGGGTTCCGTAAGATATTTGAGTTTTTCGGACACAAGGTGAAAAAAAAATCAACCAGAATAGTTACTTATTTTGCGTACTAAGATCCCGTTGTAAATCATAGTTAACGCAGGCGAAGCTGCGAGCAACAGCTAGTCAATAATATAAATACCCTTTCATTATCCTCACTTCAATCAGAACAAAAGTCAAGTTTGTATGTTCCGCTATCCTTCCGTTAGCCGAGCTTCCGAGTTTGTTAAGTATAAATTAAGCCTACAGAAGATTGGCTGATCGATTGTTATATATTCACCATAGATATAAAATATGTCATAGATTAAGTCTATCTACACTAATCTACACTATACCTAATATATAATATTAATATTATAAAGAGGAAAGATTTGTACCTATTTTTGTATGTTTGTATGTTTGTAATGAATAGGCTCAAAAAGTACTGGGCTGATTTAAAAAATTCTATCACCATTCGAAAGCTACATTATCCACGAGTAACATAAGCTAAATTTTATTCTGATAAAAAATAGGGTTCCGTAAGATATTTTGGTTTTTCGGACACAAGGTGTAAAAAATGTTATTTTGCGTACTAAGATCCCGTTGTAAATGTTAGTTAACGCAGGCGAAGCTGCGGGCAACAGCTAGTATTATATAAAATACAATATATGAAAATGTTCACCTTTTAAACTTTCCGAAATAACCCATTTTTAAATAATTGTCCAACGGCAGTTATTAGGACAAGTAAACAATAATATAATATTGAAACGACTACGAATTTGTTTAATTGAAAACATTGAAGTGACTAGCACTCGCATTCACAAACAATACTATGAGGTGTTACAGTATTCCCGAACGCATAGGGTCATTCAAACCAATTCATAGACAATACTTTAGTGAAATTCGCCACTGTGCATCTGTCAAACCCATACTATTGACACGAGGAGCGGATAGATATAGCAATCTTTGCATAGTGTTGTTTAGCTAGTTAGTCAAGTACCTACGCTTTTTGAATACGTGTGTTATTTTATGTATTCCGAACAATACTCAATCAAAATAAATAATCAAAGTTGAATATAATATATTTTGGGGTTATATATCAAACGTAAATAAAATACACAGGTTGGTAAAATAGTTAAAGAATTTTATCTTCCTTCATCATCATCATCATAATCAGCCTACGGCAGTCTATTGATGGACATAGGCCTCTCCCAACTTTTCTCTATCTTGAGCTTTGAGTAGGTATTCAGTTGCTGCCAGCCACCTTACGCAGATCGTCGCTCCATCTATATTATTGTGAAGTTTCATCGAAATACACTAAAATAAGTACCTAGTATTTAACCATACACCATTATATAAAATTTAACGCTATACATACACTAAGTACTGTACATTCTTACAAAATTTAGGGTTTATAATATTACACTATAGAATATTACATAATGCTGAATCTAGGTTTAATATTTCTATATTAAATATATAATCTGAGGATTAAACTTGTTTTGAGGTCGTAATCTATTTCTAAACATACACTTTCTATTCAAACAAACGCTTGACGTGTTATCTTATTTTGGGGAAACACTCTAATAGAAAAACACTCCTGAAGCTAAGATAAGAAAATCCTTGGGATATTTTTTTTATTTTAACCTTTCACAAAAGTAAGTAAACGTTAACCACTTACGATTATTTATCATTGAATTAATCAAAATCTTTCGGTGTTGCTCAATTATCAACATTTTTTGCAGTCATTGCATTTTATAATCCAAGTCAAGTATGAAGATGTGTTAAAAATATTATATCAACTTATTTAATTGAAGTTTAAATAACAGATAAAGAGAAACTATTACAAGTAAATTGATCGTAGCATTAGGCCGTTTTTATCAGTTCGTTACCGCCAATAGAAACACCCAGGTACACAGGCATAATTTGATGTTTCAAACTTTCAATAGGAAATTCTGTTGCTACGCCGAGATTAATGTATAAATAACTTGGAGGAGAATAAAAATTAAATTCTTTAGAATCATTTTGCTGTTTTTAAACAAAAAATAAATTAAGCAAAAATTCTTTTTTCCAAAAACTAGAAAACTACAATTAGACTAGATGAGCAGTCGATCCCTACTCTAGTTTTATTTAGACACTATTATCATTTGTCAGGGCGACCGACTACAACGCTCTACGCAAATGGTTTTTTCAACAAAATGATATTTATTTCCAACAAACATATTATATAACAGGTAGGGGTCCGCCTGTTCCACGCTCATTATTACCAACCAGTAACCTCAATGAACGCCAAAAAATAAAATCACCTCACGTAAATGGATAACTATAACCCCTAGATATAAAGGTATCTACTGGTTGTTAAAATGTGTGCTCTTGCACGACCATTTGAAAAGGTTAGTTCTACTGAGTTTGTTTCGCCGATTCTTCTCAGTGCGCTTTCTTTGGAACCGGTGGTAGACTCAAATGACGTTCAAAATGATACTGGGTGGTATATTTTGAATAAAAAAAAAATACTTTGACTTCGACATTGACCAGCGCGATCACCACTAATATAAAGCACGGTCGTACGAAAGAGTCAATTGAGCCCTTCAGCAAGACTTAAACAAGCAATTTGACATCAATCAACCTACATTAAGAAAGTATCAACCCGTGTCCCACTGCCGGGCACGGGCTTCCTCCTCGAAATCAGGCGAGGAGGGTATTGGGCCATAGTTCACCGATGCGCTGGCCCAATGCGGGTTGGTGAACTTCACACACCTTCAAAGACTTTCAATCTTATCGAGCATGCAGGTTTCCTCACGATGTTTTCCTTTACCTGTGAGCAGTGGCGTAACTATACTATCTGGGGCCCGTGGCAAATTTTTGGAATGGGGCCCTTTGGCGTCCTAGTAAAAAGAGTCAGTGGTTTATTAAAATTAAATTCTAACGTGACTATTTTTAAGTCACGTTAAAGTTAAACGGGTTAAAGTTTTGTAAAAATGTTAGGTTATTTCTGAGCCCGCAGCCTCTTGGGCCCGGGCCCTATTGGGTTGTGGGCACGTGGCATTTTGCCACTCCTGCCAACCTGTAGTTACGCCACTGCCTGTGAGCAAGCGATGGTCTCGTATTTAGGGTAATTTAGAAAAATACTTCAAGGCAACACAAGGGATCCGAATCGAACCTCTAACCTCTTGCTCAAGAGGCTGAACCGAAAAGTCATAACTATCACTTGCCTTCTTTATTTGCAGCAATATTTCCATCCGCTTATTCAATATAGAAAATTTATAGCCATTTCTGATTGATGGGAGACAGAAAAATTCGATTCCACGTTCGTTCAAGGTACAAATTAAATCATCGTGCCTTCCTGCTGTCGCAAATCATATCAACTGAGTTATGCATTACATTTATGATTTTAGGCCTTATTTATTATTTAAGATGAACAGAAGTTTTTGTTTTTGTTGTAATGCGTCCATCTGTATTGCTACCGTTTTAATATTTTAGACTATTCTAAAACGGAAATTATAAAAATATAAAAACCATTAGTAGGAACATTTTTAACAGATACCGAATATTTTTTTTTTATTATTACTTAATTGTAATAAACTACAAAAATTATATCTTTACGTAATATAATATTTTTGTTTATGTGTTTCAACAATGAACCAATATTGTTTCATTATGTTTACGCGAATTTGACTCATTATAATGAACAACAATTTCGGTTTTTAAAGCGGTTTCAGGCTTATAAAAAACTAAAGAAACCCCGATAAAATCCGTAAAAGTTGTTTCTTTATAATAAACTAATAATTACAAACGATGATACCTTTAAATACAATAATTTCGGACGAAAACGCTAGTTAATTTTCTGCTATCACATCGCGCAAAAGCACTACTTTCGAGAGTCCTGAATTAGAACGTTGCTGTAATTAGAACATCAATGTTGCGCACTATGCCGCATAATGCGCTTTTGTGCTGTAATAATAATTATTGTAAAACACACAATATCATCAGCTATCTGTTAGATAAAGAGAAGGCTCCGTCAAAATCGGTATAGGTAAACATATAGACTGGCAGTCTGGGCAGACAAAAATATTTAATTTGGGTCTACGTTTAATTAAGTAAAATGCAATTATTACAATATTTATTTATATCTGTATCATAAAGTTATTAATTTACACTAGGTAAATCTAGATCTCTAAAGTGTCTAAAGATAAGAATTTAAAAGAGCCATCTATTGTACACGTATGAACAGTTGTGTTTTCAGTTAATTATCTTTTTATTCAATAGATAGCGTACTTGTCAATAACTTAAAAAGTATAATTGTTAATGTAAAACATATTTGTAATGATTGTTTTAATTAATATTCTCATAAGTATCTTGAAAATAATTAATTTTAAATATGATTCTTTAAATTTTCCTATAACGAGTCCTCCGCCCATATTTTGTCTATTTTTTGCTTCAGTTTTATTTGTCTATGGTCTGTCACATGACCAATATTTGTCCCCGTGATCAAGATACGGAAAATTCAAAATAAATCGCAATGGCCAAAATAAAAGTTGATATCGACATACAAGAAAATTCTCTTGATAATAGGTAAATATTATAAATATTATATCGTACAATCTTAATAGCGTGAGATTACATAATTATAATATTTGTAGTTTGTACATAAGTGCCTTCGAAGGTCAGATGTAGTTCTGCGTTTTGGCAAACCATTGCCAACAAAATTATTATAATTGTGAATTTTGAAATCGGTAATTTATTTGCAGTGCAGATAGTGAATACCTTGGCATGGTGGACGAAGGCTCTTTTGGTAAGGCATTTCTTTCTCATTAATAGTATGTATTTATGTTTAAAGAAATTACGCTTCAGAGACTAAATATTCCGATTAAAATGTTATAGTATTCAGATGTATAAAAGTATGACTTTGCGTAATTATTTGCCTATTTGTCGGTATTATTAGTTTTATTAAATTACGTTTTAATCAGCTAACCTAAATTAAATTATCCTTATTACAGAAAGCAGTGAATGTGAGGGAACACAATTAGTCTCTAATGCTTATTTGGATGCTAATGAGGATACGGCATCTTCATACAGTTTTAAAGATATATGTGAGTAAATGAACCTTTATAGTTAATTTTAATGAAGACATTTTTTTTTTAACTTCTCAATCATCATATTTAAGGAACTTAGACAGAATAAAATTTATTTAGTTTTAAATAAATATGTTTATTGTAGCTGGAGCAGTGACATACAAACTAGTGCAAATGAAAGGTGATGAAGCAGACAACATGTCATCACATTCACCATCGCATGGTAAGTATTTTGTACAAATGGGTGCTAGTCATTTTAATGGCTACTGTCAGCTTTCATTATTTTTTTTTAGAAAAGCTTACATGTAATTTTATAATAACATACATGTACTCCTGAGTGAGTATGCAATCATGTATATATTTTTTTAGACTAGCTACATAATATAAACATATCAAAATTTTAAAACTGAGCAATTGTTATAATTGTCGAAATAGGTTTTTGAATTCAATTGTCTTTGAACTGATATTATATATTTTGTATATATTCAATATAATTACTAGTAGTCATTATACTCTACCAATAAAATAATAATGACTAGGAAAAATAATTATTTGATTGTTATATTTATGTGTTGATAATATTTATTACTTTTTATTCCAGTTATAGCTGGCTTACCTAGTGGACAGTTTATAGAACTTATAACCAATCCTGATGACATATTCAATACAAGAGCGACACAGAAAAAGGGTATCAGACGACAGCCGCTACAAGCAAAAGCTGTTACAGCTAAAAAGGTACATTTATCTTCCATCTATTCTTGCATGAATGCATCTTTCTACTAACACCAACAATAAATATGCCACTGGCATTCAACTAGGATTGAACACTTAACTGAAAAGAGCACTTTCCCTTCATGTAGTATTGCCAAATTCAATATTATATACTATATAATTTGTATGACACTCTACACTCCTTGTGTGGATGAAATTATTAAAGTCTAATTTAAATAACAAGGAAGTGTTAGTTGTTATACTATTTCCATTTCTTTATTTTCTTGATGACGGATTCTGTGAAAACTTGAATGGGCGTCTTTTTTACATTATGTATGCATTATTTTATGAAAATATGACGTTTTCACACATATAAGGTTATTCCAGAGTCGGAGAAACTTAAAGGGATAGAGTTATATCGATAAACGTAACACAATAACAGACCTGATAATTTTTTTACAAGATGTAAGAAACTAAACTACTGCCGGATACTTTTGTACAAATTTATTAACTAATATTATATTACATTACAAGATGTTACACGTATTAATTCTTGATTGATAATGCCAATTTCCTTGAAATTTTCGAGCTTTTTTAAAACTGTGACTCTCGACACTCGACAATGAAACGAAATAAACGAAACGAAAAAATATATTTAAATGATTTTGTTGTATTTGTCTTTGTTTAAAATATAATAAATTTATGCTTTTGATATCATTATGGATCGGTCGTCTTGGCGTTCATTGAGGGACGCCTATGTTCAGCAGTGGACGGATAAAAGCTGATGATGATGATGATGGTGATATCGTTACTTATTTGGTCACAACACTACAACTACCAAATTAGAACTGTCATCAAGAAAATAAAGAAATGGAAATAGTGTAGTAAATTATAATTTTTATTAATACAATTGTAACAACAAATATCAATGTTGATGTAATCAGATCAAATATCCATTATTCTATTTTAACAGCGCGATGATAAAAGAAGGGCTACACATAATGAAGTGGAGAGACGGAGAAGAGACAAGATAAACACCTGGATCACAAAATTAGCTGCATTAGTTCCTAACTCTGGTCTTCCAGACACTGCCAGCAAAGGCGGAATTCTAGCTAAAGCTTGTGATTATATTACTGAACTCACAGAAAGACAGAAAAAGTATGTACATGAAAATGTCTTTAACTTATTGAATTGTTTTTGTAGTGACAACTATGATTAGTATTTAAATTTTAAATAGAGCTAATAAAACTGAAACAAAATCCAATTACAACTGATTTAAATGACAATGTAATAAATAGTAAATATTAAACTTGCCTTAGATGCTACTTGTTAACTATGAAGTAAATATATATTGATATTGATATGAATCACTAAAATTGTTTCAGATTGGAAAAACTTGAAGTAGACAATGATAAACTTGTGTTAGAAATCCTACGGCTAAATCAAGAACTTACGGAACTTCGTAAAGAGAACTCAACAATGCACATGCAGCTAGCGGACAAGTGTATTTCCACACCCAGCCATCGACCTAAAGGGCAAAAGTCTTAGTTTACAATGAATACTATTTATTTGAACTATTGGTTGAAAATCGTGAGGTGCTGTTTGTGTAGTGAATAGAAAGTTTACATCAAAGAAGATATGTTTAGTATGTAGTCCCAATTTGAAAACTATTGTTGGAGACTATGCAACATAGAACCAGGTACAAAATGTTTATAGAACATATACTGCTGGGATTGGAAAGTGTGCAAGTGTGTACAAGTAGTTGATCCATCCAAAAGTTATACAAGGCCTAGCCTAGTATATAAATTTAAGGTTTTATATTTACATTTAAACAAATCCTATGTTGTCTTTATTTATTTTAAGGGATTAGTTATTAGTATGGACTCTGTCTCCTAATAAGTTATTTCTAATATCAGTTGCTCCAAGACATAAAACAAAAAATTCAAATATCTGCCTGTCACCTATGTTAATATCTATAATCATTGACATCATATCTAATTTTACATTTTAAAGATACATACATACTATGGCACAGACTTTACTCATTTCATGCCAGATACAATTTCATCCATGGCAATAAGTTGCAAAGATTAGATATCAAGCTAATAGGGGCTTAGTTTTGAATAACTAGTTCTTATATAATAATAGAGCATAAACTCATACAATAGATCTTCATCAATCTTTAGATGGAATTTTGACTTAATACCGTCCTATAAATCGATGCTCGCCGGCTGCACGCACGAAAAATCCATACTCATAGTCACGTTCCGTATGAGCCGAGCATACAAGCAATAGGGAGGCACAATCTGCTTATAACGCATTGTGAAGTTGTCACTTAAATTTATCATCTGTAAATTGTCTTTATAGGCATTTTTTTTTTATTTGGCGATTTAAAGTAAATATAAATGTAACCAATTTATCTATCACTAAATCAAGCTCATATTGTAAAAAGTTCTAAATAAAATGAAATTTAAGCAAAACCTTTAAAAGACTGAAATATAATTCAAAAATATGAACATTCAACTAACTCCATACAGTATATTCAGTATATTCACTGATTAACTTTATTTATTTGTGTACGGTAGTACCAATAAAAGACTGCAGTCCTAATCCAGATATATAATCTATCTGTGACATTATTTTCTCATTCTTATTTCCCACTTTGTGAGTTCTAAAGACAGCTTATTAGGATTTGATCAATTTAAAGCAATTCTTTCTCCACTTTTGACTAATCATCAATAAAAGTATACCTTCATTCTATAATGAGAAAAATCTTTTTTACCAGATAGGGTACATTTTGCATATTATGCGATGATATCCCCCTATATCTTTCTAAGTATGAAAATTATGAAGTTCTAAAATGATATATATTTATGTTTTCTATTATATATTATCACAAAATTAAAAAATACATTATTGGCAGTTGACTGTTGTATTAAATAACAATAAAATTTGAAAATTCAGATATATTTTAATTTTTTTGTAATCTGTTTATAATTTAAAAGATGATATTGATTGTAACTTCTGAACAAAATTCTTAGATTTGAACATTAATTTTTAATGAATGAATTTGATGAATTTGTATTAATTTATTGTATAAGATTGGTAAAAGAGGGCTTGAGCTATACAATTAGGCTTAGGCATAATTCATATTATTATTATGTTCAAAGTGTTAATTGTTATAATTTTTATGTGGGTTGAAAACAGTATTAGTTGAGATTAAATTGAATTATAAAATTATAATCACAGTATGTATTTTCACTAGTTTTTACTAGAAATTTTTACTAGTTATGCAAGTAAATTTCATTCTTAGATGCTTCAGTCAGCTTTAGGCGGAAATAACTATAGGCAACTTGTGTACACTTGAAAGAAGTGCCCAGTACATTGTGTAGACTAGTTTTTGTTTATCATTATTACAAACATGAAAGATAATGTATTGAATAGTTCCATACATATTTCTCTGTGAGAAATATATTTCACTAACAATATTTTATTTTACCAAATAAGATGGTTATAAGTTAAATATTTTACTTGGCTCCGGCCAAGTTGAAGTTATCCAAATTATTTGAATAAAAATGTATTGAAGTAAGTTTGGTTCCGGTGGAACAATAAATACTTACAATAGGTAATTGTTGGAAATTATCATAGGTATAGTGTGCGGGACTACTATAAGCCTTTTATGGTGTCTGTGATTTTTACAAAATGAGGCACTAATGTTTTTGTTAAGTCTTATATTAATTATAGTGTAAAATGATTTTGTACAGAATAATTTAATAAAACCGTAAACACCAAGCTGAGTTTTATTTATGTTTCTTAGATAGGCATTTAGATGACAAGTTGTGGCGGTAGAGCGCGCCTTCTTTATAAGTACTTGTATCTTCACGCGGGAAGTATTGTGGCGCTGATTGGTCCGCTACAATAGCATCGGTACGCAGTCGATTCTAGCGCAATCAGTGGCAGAAAAAAGAACTAAGACCTGGGTTTATTATAGTGTATGTGAATACTATAGTCCTCGCCACTTTAGAAGTCCGATAGACGCGGCGCTGCGGTCTCATAACTCAATGTTGCCAATTTATAGTGTAATGATTTTCCACCAAGTCTAGTACAATAAAAAATTTAAATAATTATAGGGCCTATGGTCAGTAGTGGATTGTTAAAGATTGATGATGATAATAATGATAAAAATAATTATAGCAGCAAATTAAAAATCTCCCTGCCAGGTTTTAGTAAAATAAAACATTTTTTTGTAAATATTTCGTTCGCATTTTTTACGTACATATAACCGATTAGTAGAAATCATCTAAAACAAGCTTCTTGGGATGTGTTCGGCTTTTGCCAGGAGTGACGATTTTCTCAGAAGTAATTGCTGCCATTGTTACTTCTTTTGTTATTCGACCTTTTTTACAGAAACACCTGAAAATATAATTCCTCTGAGCAAGGATTTAATTCTTTTACCTTGTATTTATATTCATATAAAATATCATAAGATAAATGTAGGTATAGAGTTAATGATAATATTTTAACCATAAATTAGGCAAAAATAAGTGACTGGCATCTCTAAAATTTACCTGTCATGGCAGTGACATTTATAAACATATTATTCAACGGGGTTAATTGTTGTTTATTTTTACTTTCTAATTCACAAAATTATTTCACTTTAATGATCATTTTACGGCCTTTACTTTTTACACCTCACTTTATATTATATGCTCCATATTTCACGTAAAACAATTTAAAATATCACAACTTCTTACTCTAGACAGACGTCAAGATGTCAATGTTGTCAAATTTAGTTCGGCCATTAGTCGCAGGACTTTAAAAGTGGCGATGACTATATAGAAAAGCCTATACCGTTCGGACTCCTTATATCTATACTTCGTGAGTGAGACAAGATGTCAGTCACTGTCCTACTGTCTTTCCATCTCTTTGTAACACAACAAAGCTATTTTGGGGGGAAAATAAGATGATAGCACATTTCCAGCCAGGCACAGTGCATCCTTCTGTAGTCTAATTCTACTTATGTATATAAAAAAAAAACAATTATAATTTTTGGTGTGAAGCATTCTGATGTTTTTTTCGTTGGGAGGGATGTGATGTGCTGTGCTCCTGAGTCCTGGCTGCATGTGTACCACCATTATTGTCCATTAAACAAACAAAGAAATCAATATTATAATTTAATCAGATCTTGGATTTCATAAGATAATATTACATTTTTATATTTTCAAATTCATTCTTTACATAAAATTGTGGTTTAAAATTTAAATAACCGAAATTTCATACGTGTAAGAATCTTAATAAATCGAAATAGACGTTAATCACATGTCACTCTTCTTGAATCGGAAGTTCCAACGCTTCCACCGGCTGATCCCTGTCTTTGGCGTTATTCTTCTGCAGTTGTAAACATTTCTTATTATTCTTTAAATGCTCCTTCAACATATACGCCTGTTTGAATTTTTTGTCACAATAATTACATGGAAAAGGTCGTTCACCTGAAAAAATAAAGAATGTATTTACATAACGCATAAAAAATCAATAGATTATTTAGTATTAGTACGCGATTTAAAATAATATATGCGTGATATGGGAAATTTATTAAAAAAAGAAATCTAGCAATGGATAAGTAAAACTTTGGCCTTCACAGAAATATTACTTTTTTCATGACAAAAATTGAAATCAAGTCATGCAATAAAAATCTTATGGTACGTACCAGTGTGAGTTTTCATGTGTCTATTGAGGATATCGGACCGTGAGAAGCGGAGAGTGCAGAGCGTACAACGGAACGGACGCTCGCCTGTGTGACATCTGTCGAGTGGCATACACAAAATTTAACATAGTATTATACATATTCTAATTGAAATTTATTTTAATTATTTGTCTCTAAAGGTCACTCACTAACAGTCCGCCTGCAGTCTCTGGTCCTAACCAGCAGCCTGCCGTCCTAGGTTGAAAACGCTCACACACTAAAGCGGCTACTGGGGCTACACACGTCTAGCAGTCGGGAGTCGACAGTTTTCAACCATAGGATCGCCAGCCTGCCGTTGTCTGACATCGGTTTAAAATTTTAACAAGTCGAAAATCTTAAAACTGACCGTGTAGAACTGACATCAGATAAAACATAATGAAACACCTCATATGCACGTTAAGATCCGAGGTCCTGAAGAAGACCATGTCGCAGTGCGTGCACGCGTGCGTGTACGTGCCGTCGTGGCGGCGCACGTGCGTTCTGTAGTTGGAACACGACGCGAACGACTTGCCGCAGACTAAACACACGTATTTCTGGAACAGTGTAATTAAGATAAGTTGACGACCTCTGTGGCTCAATGGTTAGCATGTTGGCGCTCAAGCCCGGAGGTAGCGGGTTCGAATCTCGCCAGGGAACAAAAAGTTTCTTTGTCCCTGGGTCATGGATGTGTATTAAATATGTGTATTGTATAATAAAAATCTTAAATATATATGTATTAATATAAAACATCTTAAATATATGTATTTCCGTTGTCTGGTACTGGTCTGGTTGTGGTTGTCTGGTTACACAAGTTCTTTCGAAAACTTACCACGGAACCAGATTTACGTGGTGTAAAAAGCGTCCATAGATATAATTATATTATATTAAGATAAGTTAACTGAAATTAACACATTAACGGAAATAAATTAAAGAAATTTACATAAATTCATAATATATTATAATAATACACTTCCATGAACCAGTGCAGACATATATATTTATTAATTAAAATTATCTGTACTTGATGGGATTCAAACCCATTCCGTTGAGTTAAATATTCAGTAGCCTTACAGCATAAAGTATGTAAAAAAACTACAAACCGCATTCGAATTGTTCTTATTCTTTACGCCCGTATGTGTCGACACATGCAGTTTCACCTTAGCCTGACTCGTGAACTTCAGCGGGCAGTATCTGCACTTATATTGTGTAGGATTCTGTAAATTTAAATAAAATATAAATGTTTCTGCAAACTTGAAAACAATGCTGATTAGTTACGTTGTTGCTTCATATTTTTTTTTATTAAAAGTTTCAAAGTTGATATCAAGTATAAAAAGGTATTCTTTGTAAAATGACTTAAAATAAAGTATCTTTTTTATTTTTACAAAACTACTTTTCTAAAATCATAGATAGTTTATGAACTAACACTATTTAAAAATATTATACACATAAGATTCAAAATACATACTTACATTATGAATTTCTAAATGATTAATTATACATCTTGGTGTTTGGAAAACTTTACCACAATAATCACAAATCATTTTTCGACGGGTTGGAGCATGTTTTGGCTGTGTCATAGCTTCTATTTTTATTTTATGATATTTATTGAAATGAATCTTCAAACCTTTTAAATTATCAAACTTTCTTTTACACATCTTGCAATAAAAATTTGTTATACAAAATTTGTTTTCCTGTGATTCTACGCTATTTATTTCTTCTTTTGTTATGTTTTCTATTTCATCGATCCTCTCTATTGCTTTGGTGATTTCTTCTTTGGTATTATTAGTGAGAAATTCGTCTATGAATTTCATATCCTCATCAATCTCCGTGTTGGGATCTTTGTTCTCAAATTCTTCATTATCAATTTTATCACCAAATAGAATATTTGTGATGAGTGGTGTTGGTGGTCCTGATATATCGTCTCGAACTGTAAAATATATGTATTTTTAAAAATAAGCATATTTTATACAGTCAAATTGAGAAAAACCTCTTTCCTTGACGTTGTTTAAAACTGGTGCAATGGTTTCTGTAAAATTAAGCGCACCTACATGAACATCCTGATTCCTGCTCTATGCAGGAATTTCATAAGACAGATGTGCATGCCCCAGATTGGACAGAACAGGCAGTGTAAATACTGGCATCACGGTATAGATAACTAGCTGTTGCACGCAGATTTGCCTGTGTTAACTAAGTTTTAATATAGGCCCCTTACTTTTTGAAAACTTAATATAGCCTATGCTCACCAGGGATAGCGTGGCTTCCCAATGGTGAAATAATTTTTTAAATTGGTCAAGTAGTTTCGGAGCCTATTCAATACAAACAAACAATCAAAACAATCAATCTTTCAGAATGCTGTTGCGGCTTCCGTGGCGCTGTAGCGCGTCAAGAATGTTCGCTGTTGCTCACACCGACGGCTTCAAAGCGGTTATACGCAAGAAAACAGCTTCTATGCTGCAGCGTCTGCGGAAGGCCAGCAACGGCATTCTGAAAGCAATTGCGGCTAGGTTTGACTGCCCTATCCAAGAACACTGGGTAAGGGTAGTCACTGGACATGTGTAATGTTAATGATAATCTGTATTCCTGTCAAATATTAACACTACTAACATAATTATAAGCTAATATTGTAACTAACAAACTAACAATAATATGGGCATACTTGTGTCTGAAATAAAGATTATTATTATTATTATTATTAAATCTTTCCTTTTTATAATATTAGTTTACATAAGTGTAATTTTATAGAAAAATATTTTACCTGGAGGGGTAGCAAGCAATGTCTCCAAGGGCACATTTTCCTCTGATTTCTTTAATGCATTATCCAGATTCAAATCTATTGAGCATATATTATCACCACTGAGACCGACTATGGGACTTTCAAAACTGGTATCTAGCAACTTTTGTAAGGAAATATCTTTAGCTTCGTAATTGTTTTCTAAAATGTTTTGCTCTGTATTATAATTTCTGATGGTATCTTGAGAATCATTCTGTTTTTTGGGTGTATAACAATAATCATTATTTGTAGATCGAGGCGTAGAGAACTGGCTAAAACTTTAATATTATTTAAGTATTTTAACTACTAAGAATTTAGAACTCTATGTGCAATTTTGTTGAGTATGAATGTTATTTTAGATACTTTCTCATTTCTAGTTAACAATCATAAGATTGTCATACTCAATAGGTTTGTTTGGTTTGGTTGTCAGTAGAACCTCGATAAGTTAAAGTCCAAGGGAAACGCAAAATATTTTAAGTTATAGAGGTTTTAAGTTATCAAGGGTCATATTAGTGATAGGTTAAGGGAAGGGAACATATTATTTTTTTGAAGTTATAGAGGTTTTTAAGTTATTGAGGTTTGAGTTATTGAGGTTCTACTGTATTATTATTTACTTTTTTACATATAGTATGTTCAAGTCATGCTACTATCTACAAAAATACAGTTAAAATGGCAAGCACTATATGTTAAGATATTTGGATGTGCCATGTGCAGTCTTCGTTGTCATTGTCACCATTATGCTCCGACTGCACAGTTGCCTCCTTATGACATAAAAATATATATATATATATATATATATATATATATATATTAAGTTACCTAAAGTCCAAATCTGTATCCATAGACGTATCATCTTGTAGCCAATGGGAGTCTAGTGAATCTTCTAGAATATCTGCCTCTTCTTCAATAACCTCTCTAATTATCTTTGCCTCATTGTCTGGTATTTCTCCAGGTGGTAATATATCAGTCATGAAATTCTGTATGCTAGTACAATTCGATTCTGCAATGACACAAATAAATTACTATTGACTAATTGACTGAACTTCCCATTGATGTAGAATCATAAGGTGTCAAATTCTTTTGAGGTCTCCAAGCGAAGATCCTTCAAATCCTAAAACTATTAATACCCTCCTTTATTGCATAAAACATTTTTAACAGAATCATCAGCAAGCAAGTGAAAATGTAGTCTTGACTTATATTAAATTTTAACACAAATTAATCATACCATTGTCATCATCCCTTCTTTGGTTTGCAGGAGTACTGTTGCCTAATGTTAATGGTAGCCTGAAAATAATAATTACGTAAGGTATATAATTGTAACACTAAATATTTTAAAATTATTATATTATACATAAATTACAGACCTAAATTTTAATGAATCATCCTTGTTTTTCAAATAAGAACACAAGTCAATAGAATCTCCATCTTCTTTTAAAGCAAAAAATCTCCTTAACTTCTTATCTGAATTTCTACAGATCTTTTTAAAATTACATGCATTTTTCATACATGCGTAACAGTCTTTACAAATTTGAAACAATATGTTATCATTCCGTTTTACCTGGAAACATAAATAATCTTGGCAAATAAAAGATGTTCATGGTAGTTGTTATATTTATTTAATCACTTTTAATTCAGAAATGTATATTCAAAATGCTATTGCATATTTCCATAATATTAGTTGTTAGAGTATTTATTCAGGTGTTGTGGTAAAACAGAATTCACAAACCTGTAAGCCAGTAGAATAAACAAACAACCTCCTATTCTTTTCACTGTATTGGTACAAGTTTGAAGAATCATTAAATTTAACTAGGCAAGCCCTACAAAAGCCTTCCATTTCTTTTGACAGCATTTCTATTTCTTATTACATAGGAACAGAACATGTTAATAGTATCAATAATAACAACAACAAAGAAACATGTAATAACTTTTCTCATCTACCTTTATCTTAGTATTTTCAGGCTAGTTCTGTGAATAGATCTATTTCACATTGGTACAAAGTATGTACAATGTTTTATGTTATAAGTAAATATATTTGAATTAGATTTATAAAATTTTTGGCGCATTAAAAAATATTGGTTATTGTTTACTTTGTAGTTAGTATCAGTTTTGTTTTGGTTTCATAGTGTATTATTCTGTAGGGCTGTTAGGGTATAAGTTATAAGTGCTAGTATTCCAATCAGAATAGTATATATTATTATTAGCCTATAATATCTAGTTACGGATCAATCAAGATAATCAAGATCATGTGTACAATGTATTTTGAATTTGATCAACTATTTAACATTAAATTCAACAATATTGAATGAACATTCAATTTTTGATTCAATTTTCAACTCTGTTTTGTAATTTGATGATTTTCACATGATTTTGATGTTTTTTTTTCATATATTTGTTCCTGTTGGAACCGGCTAAGACCAGAGGCCATGCTGCCATGTCTGACGTAAACTACACATATTTTGTGTGAAGAAGAAGGAATGGCGGGAAACGCCAAGGGAGGGCCCCGTCCCTTACATCACCTTCAATCAATTACAACTCCAAATCCATCCATTCCGAAACAGTCCGCCACAATATTTGCGAACCAATCACATCACAATATATGGATCGAGTTTTGAAGACAAACACTACAAAAAACCACCAGAACAGTCACTATATATAATACCGCCGAAACAGTCCCATACAGAAAACAGCCCCAGAACAATTTTCCGCAGCATTCGCGAACCAATCACAATATAAACATATTGTGTTTTTAAACCAAACACTATAGAATACCACACCGAAATAACAAAACTGGAAATAACAATTGATCAACGGAAAACAGAAAAAACACGACCGTTAGCCTTGACGTTTCCCACCATAGATATTATATAAAAAGCTTAGATAGAGGATAATAAGTTGAACAAATTTCATAACTAATACGCTCTTTACTCTTACGTCAAACTACCTGTGTTGAAACGAGATAGCAATATGTCTTCAGCTCTATCTTCAGGCCATGCGCCCCACATTGCCTCGGCGGCCATATTAGTTGGTAGCCAGCTGGATACCAAACAAGCTTTTGTGTTTTGCTAATGATTTGTGGTTTTTTGTATTAAAAGTGAACTTTTAGTTATATTTACGTAATTAACAAGAAATGTGGCGTGTGTGGTACCAGGGTATTCTCACCAAATGGGTGCACTAAGTGAAAATGATTCAAATGTATCATTCCACCGGTAAGCTTAAAGACAAATATTGTTAATTTAATGTTTATTAAGGTATGAAATACCTGTAGATCTTATTGAATTTTGATCATTGTAAAAGTATGTATTATTTTATGCATTTATTTTTGCGTATATGCATCATCATTACATAATAATTCTAATTATAAATAACACAATCTGATATTTTGACACTTTACATACCAGATAGTGTTGTACGACTAATAACATGAAATATCGATAACGTTCGATATTTAATTTAGAAAGGCTATGGTAGGATAAGCTTATAAGTGAATCTGCCTGCAGCGAGTTTGTCCTTGTAATTTTTATGGATCGTGTAGCTCTATGCTGGCTAGTTAATTACTTGCTGGTGCCAAATTCACTGGCTTTTACTGATATTTTTTATTATAAATAGGTTTTCGACTGACTCCTATTTCTATAAGAGAAGAATGGATCAAAAATATTAACAGAGGCGAGGAATGGAGTCCCACACAATACTCTGTCATCAATCAAGGATATGCTCTGCACATTTTAAAGAATCTTGCTTTCGTCAGGGATACACCCGAAAAACTCTCCATTTGCATGCAGTGCCAACAATATTTGTTAATCATCCCCTATCATATCAACTCGTAAGTGTACATGTTCAGATTATACAAGTCTAATGCACAAAAGTGCTAGTACTTCTAATACTTATTTGACTAAGCTAGTGTGATTTAATCAAACAGATAATATGCAACATTGACGTATTATATTGTTTATTGAGTTCATGTCAGCTTTGATGAATCTATATTCTGAAGATAAATATACTGCTTTTCTGAAAAACAAAACAAGGAACTCTTGGAGATCCCTTTTTTATTGTTTTAAACAAGTTTTAACATGATAGCTGACAAAAGAAAAGGTATCAAACCCATAAATTTAAAAGAATGCCTTCATTTTCATTTCTGTGTTTAGTAGGTATATTCAGAACGGTTTTCTTGTTTTGCAGAAATTGAGAAAAAAAAGGAAACTTATTGCTAAGTATGATAATGATTCAACGGCAACAACTTCAAGTGCTACTAATTATGAACAACAGGTGAACCATTTATTGAATTCATTTTATTTTTGTCAAATTATTACAGTTGTTACCAACAACAATTTTTTTATGTTTTTATTTTATTTTTTATCTCTTCTTCTCAACTATTATAAAATCCTGACTGCGGCAGAATTCGGTCCAGCGTTCTCCGATACCAAAATTTTGTATAGAGACAGTGAAACCCCAAAGAGGTTATAGGATAGTTTTTAAATTACTTATTCTATGAAGACAAAGTTGCTACTAGTTATTTTATAAAATAAAAAAATGAAATTGATTCTTAGGTTCAATGGATTATTTTATATATATTATTTAAATAAATGAAATTATAAAATTGAATTAAACTAAAAATAATTTCAACGAATTATTTATTTTATTGGAAATTTTTATTTATTTTAATAAATATATTGTTTTTAGCTAGAACAGTATAATGCAGAGAAAAAAAATCCATGTGTTACCAGTGGTAACTACTGGGATTTTCTTACTTTCTATTACTATTACTATTTTTGTCGGCGACAAGTAAGAAATATATGCCAATGTCCGAGCCATGTAAATACATGAATGTAAATATGTCTTATTAGGTCCTATTAGAACGTTAAGTCATATTAGAATGTCCAGTAAATTAGAATGCTAAGTCATGTTAGAATATTAAGATATTATGATCCGATTAGAATATTAAGTCAATAATCAAATGTAAATATTATGTCGATTTAGAGTATAAGGAAACGTATAAGGAACATGAATAATTGAACGCCAGAACTAATGCGATCCCTATTCGGTTGTGAGACAACCGAGGTGATGACATAGCTTGCTGTCTCTTTCGTTTAGGATAGTTAAAAAAGAAATAGCGAGCGTCCTATAAGAAGGCTAATTAGAAAGATGTAAATTAGTTTATTTTTTGATAGATTTTATGATAATTTACGTGATAATTAGTGTTTTTAAGCAAGATATTAATGTAAAGTATGATATGAAAGCATTAGATAAGTGAATACGTTATAAAATTACGAGTAATTACACTGAAAACCTTTGATATAGAAAGTGTTAATTTTAGTATGTTTTCATGTGTTAAATGAATGTTAAGTTATGTAATTCATTAGTTTTGAACGAATATAGTGAGAATAACATAAGAAATGTATAATTTTATAGGTAGAATTAGCCATAAATGACCTTGTTAGTAGTTAAAACTATAACGTGTAATTTCTATCATTTTTTATAGTTCGATTGATTTGTGTCATACATCATTAGAAAGGTCTTTTTGAAAGGAATATGACACAAAAAGAACTATCTTGATATCGTTTATAGTTTAGGAAAAATCGACAAGAATTTACTTTGTGTTTTAGCATATAACTTTACGCGTTAATTTGATAATGTTGTTGTTAACCGATTGTTGTGTGTTATATATTATTTGAAAGGTCTTTTTATATAGAATCTAATGCAAAAAGATTCATTTTGATAGCTTTAATAGTTCAAAAGATATTAACAAAAATGTTTTGTAAAAGCATAAGATTGTATGAAAATTGTACTGTTTTTACGTTATAACTTTTATTTGAATAATGTTAAATGTTTATAATTCATGTTAAAATATGAAGAATATTGTTAATTTTTATAGAAATATAAAAATATTGTAATTTGTTGAATGGAAAATAAATAAAGGGGGCTTTAAGGTTTCGGCTCTTCGCAAAATCTAATAGGAAAAGTCAAGCGTAAAGCGCACGACGCGTATATGGCATAGACCCGCGCATATAAATATCGGGCCGAAAACGGGCTCGTTAGTCAGTCGCAAGCAAGCCGTTGAAGAGGCAACATCGGGCAGAAGAGCCGAAATCCGCGAAGCCTTAGTGAAGAAAAGTAATAAGTGGTTTCATTTTCGTCTCCCTACACCCCGGTCTTGTTTCATTCGTAATTACGAACTCGTGTCTGTTTCAATTCGAGAACGTCCTCCGAGGTCGGTGTGCCTAAATATCTACGCATTCAGGGGTGCGTGGTGGCGTACGTAACCAGCGCGAAGAAACGTACGTCAAACTTTTACGATTGGGAGATTGTCCCAGGCACGACAGCGCGGAACCTGTTAGGCATCGTCCCCCCGCCTGCCGCGTCCGAAACAGTTGGTCCTTCGAGCCGGATCCCTGCAAGAGTGAAGTTCGAGTGTGGAAGAAATCAAGATGCCAGTCACCAGGTCGCAGAAGGATGCTCCCTCGTCCCGTCCCTCGGAAAGGGTCGCGACAGAAGACAGGTCTGCTTCAGAAGGGGTCACGTCTGCGTCAGGGTCGTCGGGTACCACATACACTTCATCGGGCACAACGACTACAAGGGGCACCACCGTCACGGGATATACCACGGGTACGGAGCGTACTACGACGACGGCTACCACGGCGACTGCTCACACCACGGCGGCACCTGAGAAGAAAAGTGAAGGCGCAAGAAAGGACACGACAGAAAAGACCCAAGAAGATGTCACGAGCAAGGGTGGTCACGGGTCTACCACTACCCTGAAGCAAAAGGCGGTCAGTCGTGTCGCCAGGTCAACGAAGACCACGAGTTCCTCAGCGAGAAGACGCGAGCTAGCAGCCAAAGAAGAACTGGCCCGCCTGGAGTTGGAGCAAGCCCAGGCAGCAGCGAAGCTGGCCCGCATCCGGCTGGAGATGTCGCAGTATGAAGAAGAGGACTCCGTGGATGAAGACGAAGAAGACCGAACAGCACAGGTCCAGGACTGGCTCGAGACATCAGTGGTAGAGAAGAGCAACACGAAGCAACCCGAGCAACGAGGTCAGCGCCAGCCAGAAGATCCTCGGGAGGTGAAGCATGAAGAGATCTCCGCAACGAAGAAACCTACGAGTGAAATTCAAGAACTGGCGTCGGTGTTGAAGGAAGCCCTTACGTCAGGAAGAGGGGCAGAAGCGCAGCCGAAGTATATCCACGAGCTACCATACTTCGACGGCAACAGCAGCGAGTGGTTGGCCTTCAAGGTTGTATATGAAGATACTGCACCGATGTTCAGCGATGTGCAGAATATGGCTCGACTACGAAGAGCAATCAAGGGCAACGCAAGAGAAGCTATCAAGAGTCTGCTGTACTCCGAAGCATCTCCGATGGAAGTGATACAAGCCCTCAGAAGAAGATATGGAAGACCAGATGCGCTGGTGCTGGCAGAATTGGACAAGATCAAGGCGCTGTCGAAGATAACGGAAAACCCAAGAGACATATGCATCTTCGCCAGCCAGATCAACAACAGCGTAGCTGCCATCAAAGGACTGAAGAAACCACAGTACCTGCATTCACCGGAGATAGTGAAGCAAATAATTGAGAAGATGCCTTCGATACTCAAGTTCCGGTGGTACGACTTCACTGCTGCAACAGAAGACGGCGAGTTCTCCGACCTGACGATGGTCTCCAAGTTCCTGAACATGGAAGCGGACAAGTGTGGAGCCTTCGCGACTTCAGAAGAAAGAATGGGCTTCAAGAGGACTCATTGACAAGCAACGCACTCAACTATGGAGAGGAACTACAAGGAAAGGGACTTCAGGGAAAAGGAGTCAAGGCGGCCGATTGAGAAGACCGAGAAGACCTGTCCCATGTGTGAAGGTGGGCATTTCCTCGTCGACTGTCAGAAGTTCCAGAGGGCGTCAGTGCAAGATCGGTGGGCAACAGTGAAGAAGAGTCGCGTCTGCTTCAAGTGCCTTCAAGGGAGACATCGGAAGGAAACATGCAGGAAGCCATCGTGTAAGGAATGCCATAGGTGGCACCACCATATGCTGCACGTAGAAAAAAGGACCTCGGAGGACAATAGGGAGACGAATGAAACCACTAGCGTCATGGCATCAGTGAATGCAGTCAACAACACAAGAGCATACCTGAAGATCGTTCCGGTTGAAGTCTTCGGGAAGAAAGGATCAAAGAAGATACTGGCACTGATGGATGAAGGATCAACAGTGTCACTTATCGACCAAAAGGTGGCAGAAGAAGTCGGCGCTCAAGGCATCGAAGAAGAACTGGCGATTGAAACAGTGGGAGGCAGAACAATAAGGAAGAAGGACTCTCAGGTGCTGGACCTCGTCGTGAAGGGGGTTCATCAAGGAAGAAAGAAGACCTTGAAGAGGGTCCGGACCATCGACGAGTTGAAGCTTGCCCCGCAGTTCCTGGAGAAGAAAAGGATAGAAGAATGCCGCCACCTGAGGAAGATCGCCGACTCTCTGCACTACGAAGGCGAGTCACCGCAAATGCTCATCGGACAGGACAACTGGGAGCTGATAGTGACTCAAGAAATACGAAGAGGGAAACCAGGAGAGCCAGTCGCTTCGAGGACAGGATTGGGATGGGTACTACATGGGTCAGACACCGGGACTACAAGAGTGGTGCAGTTCCTGAACGCGTGCTCACACATCGCCACACCAGAAGAGGAGATGCATCAAGTCATCAAGGATCACTTCGCGATAGAAGCGCTTGGTGTGCAGCCACGAAGACCCAGCACGGACTCGGAAGGAAGAGCACACGCCATCCTCGAGAAGACCTGCAGAAGACTGGAAGATGGACGCTTCGAAGCTGGACTTCTGTGGAAGAACGAAGATGAACGGATGCCTGAAAGCTACGCGTCCGCAAGGAACCGGTTGTTCAACATCGAAAGGAAAATGGACAAGGACCCGCAGCTGAAGGCAGAATATATCAAGCAGATCCAGCATCTCATCGACAGTCATTATGCGGAAGAAGCACCTGCGCCTCCTGAAAACAATAAGAAGATATGGTACCTCCCTCATTTCTCCGTGGTGCATCCATTGAAGAAGAAAATAAGAATAGTCTTCGACGCTGCAGCCAAGTCAAAAGGAAGAAGCCTCAACGACGCACTGCTGCCAGGACCAGATCTACTGCAGTCGCTCTTCGGCATACTACTGCGCTTCAGGCAAGGACCATTGGCAGTAGCAGCCGACATCAAGGAGATGTTCCTACAAGTTCGCATCCGACCAGAAGACCGGGACAGCCTGAGGTTCCTGTGGCGCGGGGAGAGAAGAGATGTGCCGCCGAAGGAGTACAGGATGACATCAGTGATCTTCGGCGCGACTTCATCTCCGAGCACAGCGATCTACGTCAAGAACCGGAACGCGGCGGACTACAAGGAACAGTATCCGGAAGCAGCAAGAGCGGTCGAGCTGAACCACTACATGGATGATTACCTGCACAGCTTCCACGCAGAAGAGGACCTGAGAAGAGTGACAGCTCAAGTCGACTGGATACACAAGAAGGCAGGCTTCGAACTCAGGGGATGGGCATCGAATCAACCTGAGTTGCTGCAGCACATCAAGACGGACACCACGGAGAAGACAGAAGTTGACCTTGGAGAGAAGGAAGAGAAGACACTAGGACTCCGCTGGTTCACGAAGAAGGACTCCATCGGCTTCAGGGCAAATCTCCGGAACACTCCAGAGGAGATAGCACAAGGATTACAGGTGCCTACGAAGCGAGAAGTGACCAGCGCAGTGATGTCAACCTTCGATCCACTAGGACTAGCGTCACCGGTTCTCATCCAGGGGAAGAAGCTGCTTCAAGCAATATGGAGAAGCGGCGTCGGCTGGGATGACCAAATCGAAGCTAAGGAGTACGACACATGGAAGAGCTACCTGGAGAATATGAAACTACTTCAAGACCTGCAAGTCCCGAGATGTCTGGCGCCACACTGCACCGAGGGGGAGCTACACACGTTCACAGATGCGAGCGAGTCAGCATATGCAGCGGCGGTGTACTGGAGGACTCAAGATGGCGAAGGAAGATACCACGTCAGCTTGGTCGCGGCGAAAGCAAGAGTCACTCCGTTGAAGCCCGTATCCATCCCAAGGCTCGAACTGCAGGCGGCTCTCCTGGGAAGCAGACTGGCACACTCGGTTGAGGAAGAAATGGACCTCAAGGTAGCTAAGAAGACCTATTGGACGGACTCCAGCATCGTGCTCTCCTGGATAAAGACGGACCCGAGAACATTCAAGACCTTCGTGGCCCATCGCCTGGCGGAAATAGAGGACCTGACCAAGCCGCAAGAGTGGAGATGGGTGCCTACAGCACAGAATCCTGCCGATGATGCAACACGCGAAGTTCCCGAAGACTTCGACTGCGATCACCGATGGTATACCGGACCAAGCTTCCTGAAGAAAGAAGAAATGCACTGGCCAGAACCAAGGAGCTTCAAGAAGGAAACCACCGGCGAAGAAAAGACTACGGACATCACGGCAGCAGCAAGCACCACTCTCCCAGCACCAGATCCGGCAAGATTCTCATCATGGAAAAGGCTTTGGCGATCCACAGCAAGGGTACTGCAGTTCGTACAGCTGTGCAGAAGAAAAGAAAGGGTCAACGTCTGCAAAGAAGATCCCACCTGGAAAGTGACGCAACATGGAAAAAAGAAGACTCAAGGGACAATACGGAAGTCTCCCAAAGAAAAGGAAAAGAAATACCTGCCGCTGGACGCCGCACTCCTCGAGCAAGCTGAGGCCCTATTGCTAAGAAGAAGCCAAGAAGAGAGCTTCAAAGAAGAAATTAAGAACATACGACAAGGGAAGCAACTAGAGGGCAGCAGCAAGCTGAAGAAGCTCGACGCGATCCTGGAAGACGGTCTCCTGCGGCTCAAGGGAAGGATCGACGCGATACGGGGTGTGTCAAGAGAATACAAGCGACCCATCGTGCTCGACAGCAAGGACAAGACTACACGGCTCATCATAGAAGACTACCACTGCCGCTTCAATCACGGGAATCACGCTACGGTGATGAATGAAATACGACAGCGCTTCTGGATCTTAGGGCTGAGGTCAGCAATCAAGGCGGTCCAACATCAGTGTCAATGGTGCAAGGTCAGAAGATCAAGACCGCAAGAGCTGCCGACTGGAGACCTACCTGCTGAAAGGCTTATGCATGGAAGTCCGCCTTTCACGTGCACCGGCGTAGATTACTTCGGCCCCATGACGATCACCGTGGGGAGGCGACACGAGAAGAGATGGGGCGCCCTGTTCACCTGCCTCACCACCAGGGCAGTGCATATGGAGCTGACGCCTTCGCTCTCCGCGGACAGCATGATCATGGCGTTAAGAAGATTCGCCGCCAGAAGAGGAATGCCGAAGATAATCTACAGCGACAACGGGACCAACTTCGTCGGCGCCAACAAGGAACTTAAAGAAGCCATCGACACCATGCAAGAAGACCTCGTCCCAGAAGCAGAGAAGATCGGCGTGCAGTGGAAGTTCATCCCCCCTGGTGCGCCAAACATGGGCGGCGCATGGGAGCGTCTGGTGCGTTCGATCAAAACCGCACTAGACGCCACACTCAACGAGCGGCATCCACGTGAGGAGGTGCTCCACACGCTCCTCCTAGAGGCCGAGCACATCGTGAACTCTCGGCCACTCACCCACATCTCCGAGCATCCTGAAGAAGAAGCCCTCACGCCCAACCACTTCCTTATTGGGCGATCCTGTGGCGCTGCGAGAGTCGGCAGTTTCGAAGACCGAGAGCTCGTGGGCAGGCACACCTGGAAGGCCACGCAGCGGCTTGCCGACCACTTCTGGCAACGCTGGCTGCGGGAATACCTGCCCACCCTGCTGCCGCGGAAAACACCGGGAAGAACCAGCGCTACGGATCTACGAGTCGGGGACATCGTGCTGATCGTCGACCACAGCCTGCCAAGATGCACCTGGCCACGCGGAAGAATCCTGCGGGTGTATCCGGGACCAGACGGGCGGACCAGGATCGTCGACGTCGAGACGCGCGGAGGAGAGCTGCGGAGACCAAGTTCGAGAGTGGTGCTGTTGGTGCCGGGAGTGTCGCCGAGCCAGGAGGATGGTGCTGCGCACGAGGGGGAGAATGTCGGCGACAAGTAAGAAATATATGCCAATGTCCGAGCCATGTAAATACATGAATGTAAATATGTCTTATTAGGTCCTATTAGAACGTTAAGTCATATTAGAATGTCCAGTAAATTAGAATGCTAAGTCATGTTAGAATATTAAGATATTATGATCCGATTAGAATATTAAGTCAATAATCAAATGTAAATATTATGTCGATTTAGAGTATAAGGAAACGTATAAGGAACATGAATAATTGAACGCCAGAACTAATGCGATCCCTATTCGGTTGTGAGACAACCGAGGTGATGACATAGCTTGCTGTCTCTTTCGTTTAGGATAGTTAAAAAAGAAATAGCGAGCGTCCTATAAGAAGGCTAATTAGAAAGATGTAAATTAGTTTATTTTTTGATAGATTTTATGATAATTTACGTGATAATTAGTGTTTTTAAGCAAGATATTAATGTAAAGTATGATATGAAAGCATTAGATAAGTGAATACGTTATAAAATTACGAGTAATTACACTGAAAACCTTTGATATAGAAAGTGTTAATTTTAGTATGTTTTCATGTGTTAAATGAATGTTAAGTTATGTAATTCATTAGTTTTGAACGAATATAGTGAGAATAACATAAGAAATGTATAATTTTATAGGTAGAATTAGCCATAAATGACCTTGTTAGTAGTTAAAACTATAACGTGTAATTTCTATCATTTTTTATAGTTCGATTGATTTGTGTCATACATCATTAGAAAGGTCTTTTTGAAAGGAATATGACACAAAAAGAACTATCTTGATATCGTTTATAGTTTAGGAAAAATCGACAAGAATTTACTTTGTGTTTTAGCATATAACTTTACGCGTTAATTTGATAATGTTGTTGTTAACCGATTGTTGTGTGTTATATATTATTTGAAAGGTCTTTTTATATAGAATCTAATGCAAAAAGATTCATTTTGATAGCTTTAATAGTTCAAAAGATATTAACAAAAATGTTTTGTAAAAGCATAAGATTGTATGAAAATTGTACTGTTTTTACGTTATAACTTTTATTTGAATAATGTTAAATGTTTATAATTCATGTTAAAATATGAAGAATATTGTTAATTTTTATAGAAATATAAAAATATTGTAATTTGTTGAATGGAAAATAAATAAAGGGGGCTTTAAGGTTTCGGCTCTTCGCAAAATCTAATAGGAAAAGTCAAGCGTAAAGCGCACGACGCGTATATGGCATAGACCCGCGCATATAAATATCGGGCCGAAAACGGGCTCGTTAGTCAGTCGCAAGCAAGCCGTTGAAGAGGCAACATCGGGCAGAAGAGCCGAAATCCGCGAAGCCTTAGTGAAGAAAAGTAATAAGTGGTTTCATTTTCGTCTCCCTACACCCCGGTCTTGTTTCATTCGTAATTACGAACTCGTGTCTGTTTCAATTCGAGAACGTCCTCCGAGGTCGGTGTGCCTAAATATCTACGCATTCAGGGGTGCGTGGTGGCGTACGTAACCAGCGCGAAGAAACGTACGTCAAACTTTTACGATTGGGAGATTGTCCCAGGCACGACAGCGCGGAACCTGTTAGGCATCGTCCCCCCGCCTGCCGCGTCCGAAACAATTTTTATTACTAGGATTAAATTTATTCCTCCTCTTCAGCAGATCTTAGGCCATGATTATGTAGGTATTTTAAAAGTACAAGACTAATTTTGTTTTTATTTTTTATTTTCATTTGCAGATTCTATGTGCGGAAGAAATCGGAGAGAGCTTCCAATTTATACAAAGTTATACCAATATAACAAACTCGTATTGTTTAAAGTATTATAATATGTGCAAGTGTTCATTTAATAAATAAAAAAATATAGGTATTCTTATACGTGTTTTAATTTACTCGCTTTAACCCTATTATAGATGTAGCTAAGCTGTCATAAATATCAAATTAACTATATATCAATCAATCAAATCAAATCAAAAATATCTTTATTACGTAGGTACAACTTGTACACTTGAAATAAGTCAAAACATAAGTAGTCAATAAGTAGTAATAGTATATAAAAAACTATAATTGAAAAATAGTATATAATAAACTATAATTGACAAATTATAGCCTATGTGTTTTTCTGATGTATAAGCTATAGTATTGTAAAGTTTCATTAAAATTCTATATAGGATTTTAAATTAACATGATTATTTTCATTATTTAAACTATTTAAAACGGGATATTTACCATGTTTTTTATCATTGTTTCGCGGAGCTCGATATTTCGACATTGTCTACGAATGTCATGTTCACGAGACATGGTAAATATCCCGTTTTAAATAGTTTAAATAGTCATTAAAATTCATTCAGTAGTTTTTCCATGAAAGAGTAACAAACATTTCGCGTTTATAATATTAGTAGGATATTTTATCCACAAAAGCTTACGATGAAGGTTGCACAACACTAATCCTGGTGACATTTGTCAAAAATATAGTTCAAAGAAATGGCTCCATTGAACCATTTGAGACCAAGTAGAGTAGCCATATCTGTCTCTCTTTAACTTATGATGTACTTCTTAAGAAAATAAAGGACAGCATTAGCTACTCAGATCCTCCAAGATACACGCTATCTATGCTTTTTATATATCTATGTTTCCCACCATTCCGTTTTTTTTTTCGTATATTTATTGTTCCTGTTGGAACCGGTTAAGACCAGAGGCCATACTGTCATGTCTGACGTAAACTGCACATAGTTTCTGTGAAGAAGAAGGAATGGCGGAAAACGCCAAGGGGGGGGGGGGGGTTACCAATGGACGTAATAAAATATATAACAGGACCGAGCACTCGTAACAGAAAAATGAGCCGACAGAGATAGCCAGTGTTTAGGAGCGTGTCCCTTTCTTATAAGGTTACAATAAGATTTTGACATATGGGACAAAGGTCTCAAAAATTCAAACTGTCAGGAAATGGGTATTGAAAATTTTAATTGCAGTAAGGTTTATATCCTACTAGTACATACTTGATGTATGCAGTTTTAAGCGCTGCATGAGTTTACCACGACTGCCACAATATTATAAATCTCGAGTTTTTGAGTTCTTCAAAAGGCGCGTTTAGCCCTGGCAGATATCGCAAGCTAGCTTAGATGCATTTAGGGTGCTTGAAAAATCTGACACAAGTATTTGCAAACGAAAATACCAACATTAGCAATGGTTGAAATCTGAAGAATAGTAGATGGATTACGAAATACATAATACAAATACTTCCAGGTATATACTTGACGGGAATCCGTCATCAGGTGATCGAGATATCATTATCATCCCAAAATATTAACTGCAAATCTTAGGTTTACTCTCATAATAACCCATTCTTGAATTAAGATTACAAAACAACTAAAGATGCCATGGATTCAAACTGATTAAAATAATTAGGAACGTGGGAAGTTTAGTACGGAGTCACTCTGTCTCACGTTCTGACCATTGCTTTTCGCATTGCTATTATTCCCCTCCAAACCTGCCGTAAGGAACTTCGTTCCAAAAAATCATGGTCACCATAGTAGTTTGATTTACTATTATGTTATTTAAGTAACCATAGCAACCATTACAATACAAAATGTCAAGATGACACTTAACTGGGCTACCATAAGAAATAAAAGAAATAAGCAAAATAATAATTTATGTTTTCTTTTTGAATTGGAAATATATTTAAATAAATAAATTCAAATACAATTTCTTGACATACAATTGTCAAAATAATATTAAAAAGACAATTTTTTTCGATGAAATTTTTGATCAGCCAAAATTTTTAATAAAATATATTTTTAAGCTGGCAAGATAAAAGAACGAGACACACTCCTAACATATTGCTATCCCGCTCGGCTCGGATCAGCAGCTGTGTAATGCCCATTAGAAAATAATACTTAATGCGTTGAGTTAGTGTTCACTTTCGTAAATACATTTTTTCCGAGTACGCCATCCTGTTGTATACTACATCCATGGGATTACCTTACGTCACGATCAATCAAGTCATGAAGTCATGAAGTCATGAACAAGTCATAATTTTTAATCCTTGCTTGTGACTGTTTTTCAATTAAAATTTTAAATAAAAGGCTCCTATTATTAAATAAATATTCTCGTAAAGATATTATTTAACTTTACTTCGAAAATTATTATTATGAGAAATAATAAATAAAAACACCGAATCTTGATAATTTTGTATACTTAACCGAATAAAAACACAATAAAACTTAAATGACAATAAACTAGAGATATAATTATTAACAATGTTACGATCTTACTTATTCTAATATTTCAAATTAAGCGCTAGCGCGGCCAAGGCATAGATTTCATATTTTAGTCCTCCTCATTATTTTACACATCTAACATATAATCTTTATAACGAGAAGGAGGAGTTACATGTCGGCGATTGGAAACGCGAGGACGAGGATGGACTGTACTTAGTGCAAATTACCTATGTCGAGTATGTATGAAGTCTATCGTAATCTATCTTTAAATAAGAAGAAGAAACTATCTCTAGTCTGTCATTTGGAGTAACGGCGGAAAGCGCCGAGGGGCACGATTTCGCCCTTTACTTCACCATCAATAATTAACTATCACTTTCAAATCCATCCATCCAGAACAGTCCACCACAATATTCGCCAACCGATCACATTAAAGTAATATATGGATTACGTTTTTAAAACACATACTATGGATGTGTGATACTGTCTCTCGGCTCCATCATCACATCAGACCTGCATTATAACCTATATGATTGCAAAGTTCTAATCAATATAAATGAATTAAGTCCAAACACATGATAGCTACTCCAAACTATTAAGAAGTTCCCTGAATTGTCCTTCTTATTCATCATCAGATCGCTAATGACAGTCACAGCCCCTCTAGGTACAAAGTACTTATCAATGCTAAATAATCAAGCTCAAACGTGAGGTAGCTGCCGTAGTTCATTGAGGAGTTCCCTCGGCTGTCTCTGGGCTCCATCATCAGATCATGTCCAAACATTTATGGAATTGTAGTGCTTTGAAATTTTCTCGATGACAGTTCTAATTTGGTAGTTGTAGTGTTGTGACCAAATAAGTATCGATAAAACCATCATCGTCATCATCAGCCTTTATCCGTCCACTGCTGAACATAGGCCTCCCTCAATGAACACCAAGAAGACCAATCCTTAATGATATCGAAAGCATACATTTTTAAACAAAGCATAAATATTTTAAACAAAGGCATTCAAATATATTTTTCCGTTTCGTTTATTTCGTTTCGTTGTCGAGTGTCAATTGTCAAGAGTCACAGTTTTACAAGAGCTTCAAAATTTTAAATTTTTTTTTTAAAGATATTGGCATTATCAATCAAGAATTAATACGTGTAACTTCTTGTAATATAATATAAGTTAATAAGTTTGTACAAAAGTATCCGGCAGTAGTTAAGTTTCTACATCTTGTAAAAAAAAAATATCGGGTTTGTCATCGTGTTACTTTTATCGATATATATCTCTATCCCTATAAGTTTCTTCGACTCTGGAATAACCTTGTACGTGTGAAAACGTCATATTTTTATAAACTAATGCATACATAATGTGAAAAAGACGCTCGTTCAAGTTTTTACAGAATCTGTCACCAAGAAAATAAAGAAATGGAAATAGAATCAGGCTTACAGATGAATTAAAAGAATTTATGGTTAGGAGAGACAGGGCGAAAATAAAATTAAAACGCAACCCTACAGAAACTAATCTTGTCAACTATAAAATATTGCGTAACCGCTGTAACAGTAAATGCCGTGATGCTAAAAGACGCTATTTTTATGCATCCCTTCAAAATCGCAGTACTGCAGACGTCTGGAAGTTCCTAAGATCGATTGGTATTGGTAAATCTTCTACGACTCTACCCACTGATTTGGACCTGGATGCTTTGAATGGACACTTTTCTCGACCTCCAATCACTTTAAACACTAATAGTAAACTCAGCACCTTGAACTACTTAGCGAATTTACCAATAAGTACCTCTTCCTTTTTCTTCGAACCTGTCAGTGAGGCAGACGTAGAAGCTGCTATCCAGTCTATATCTTCTTCTGCTGTTGGTTGTGACAAAATTTGCTCTAAAATGATTAAATTGATTCTTCCACTTATACTGCCTATTCTAACCTACATTTTTAATTATTCCCTATCCTCTAGCAGTTTTCCTCTTGCCTGGAAAAGAGCAAGCATCATTCCTTTGCCCAAAGTTCCTAACCCTACCTCTTTAGCTAATTTTCGCCCTATATCGATTCTCCCTTTTCTCTCCAAGGTTCTTGAACGCATGGTGCATAAGCAACTTTCTTCTTTCCTCTTTAATAACGATCTCATTAACCCTATGCAATCTGGTTTCCGTCCCGGTTACAGTACATCTTCGGCGCTTGTCAATGTAACGGATGATATCCGTTGGGCTATTGAGAATAAATCACTAACAATTCTTATTCTCTTAGACTTTAGCAACGCTTTTAATTCTATTGATTTCGATATACTTCTCTCTATTTTACAATCTATTAATATCTCTCCTTCTTCTTTATCCTGGTTCAACTCTTACCTTCGTGACCGATCACAACGTATTCAGGTTAACGACACTTTTTCAAACTGGATCGATCTTCACGCGGGTGTTCCCCAAGGTGGTATTCTTTCTCCGCTTCTCTTTTCTATCTTTATTAACGCTATAACTACAGTCATCTCCTCTAAATTTCATTTATATGCCGATGATTTGCAAATTTACCGCCACTTTACCATCCCTGAGGCTAATATAACTATTAGTAAAATTAATGATGATTTGAACCGCATTAATGAATGGGCTAAGACTTTTGGCCTACATGTTAATCCAGCTAAATCTAAAGCGCTAATTATAGGAAGCAAACGCCTTCGGCCTCTCCTGGACTTGTCTAAACTTCCTTCTATCACATTAGATGGTGAACTGATTGAGTACACTGACTTGGCGAAGAATTTAGGTGTCATTTTTTACTCTAATCTTTCATGTAACGCTTATGTCAGCGCCATCAGTCGCAAAGTGCACTACTCAATGAATTCTTTAAGATGTCTGCAATATTTTTTACCTTTTTCTTGTAAAATTACACTAGCTCAAACTCTTATACAGCCGATACTCGATTATGCAGACGTGTGTTGTTTAGATGCTAATGAGGAAAATTTAAACAAATTGGAGCGCTTACAGAATCTCTGCCTTCGCTTCATTTTTGGATTGAGAAAATATGATCATGTGTCTCATGTACGTAAGAAGTTGCAGTGGCTTCCTGTACGCCTTCGCAGAAACTATAGAATTCTTTGTTTCCTTTTTAATATTCTCTTTAATCCTTCATCTCCTTCCTATCTACGAGATCGCTTCTCATTTTCCCACCTTGACGATTCATCATGCAGATCTTATAGACGTACCTTGCTCCACATACCATCCCATAAAACTGATTTATATTCTTACTCCTTCACTGTACTTTCAGCCAAACTCTGGAATGCCTTGCCCCACGAGATCCGTGATTGCAGAACACTTGGACTATTTAAAAAGAGAGTGAGAGAGCATTTTTTAAATCAAGTTTAGTTATTATTATTTTTTCGCATTAATTAAATCACTAAATATGCAAGCACCTTTATTTATATATGTATATATTATATTATTATTAATTTATTCTATTTTATATATTATGTATATTGTGTATGTATGTTTATGTATGTATATATTTGTATTATATATGAAATTTTTTGGAAATCTGTTTTCGTATTGTTTGTTAGTGTTTTTGTAATTTTATCTTTTAATTAATGTACACCCTTATATTAAATTATTGTTCTTCTTCTCCTCTATTAGGTCAGCTGGAAGAAATTTCATTATGGAATAAGCTGTACCCTTGTACTGTTTTCTTTTAATTTAATAGTTTTGTGTTAAAATCTCTTGTGTACATAAATAATTAAATAAATAAATAAATAAATAAAATAGTCAGTTAAAGATGGTGATATAAAGGGCGAAGCCGCGGCCCTTGTCGTTTCCCGCTGTTTCCCCACAGACTAATTGTATTTTATGACAGACGTGGCGGCATGGCCTCTGGTCTTAGCCGGTTTTAACAGGGATGAATAAAAAAATATTGTCCTTTGTTGTGTTATTTGTTTGTGTTTCCTTCTTTTTTTACATTACATTTTGAAATATTGTTTCTTGTTTTAATAAGATATTTATATAAGATAATATATAAAATGGAAGAGGGTAAAAACAATGATACAGAAGTTACAATAAATCGACGTATAAATATTCTTCATTTTAGCGATGGTGCTGAAGAAATAATCGAACAGAAAAATATTAGTGAATTGAATTCAACGCCTCCTAAAGATGACGTAGACCCAGTGAGTAATAATCTAAAATAAAGATGTCCTTTTAGCCGACTTAATCATAAGATTGTATGGCTTATAAAAATAAGGAATAAATAAAGACAAAAAAAAAATGTCCTTTCATGGAACCTAACACAATAAGCCTCGATTTGTCATAGGCAAAGAATTCCGACGTACGGCTGAATTCTTTGTCATATGGCTGGCTAGACTAGGTTGGTAATAAACACTAGACACTACTTAAAAAAAACGTTATACTCCCTATTACAGCCTCTTAGATATATATTTTTAGAAACTGTAACTGGCAAATGATACATACATGATAGTTCTATGTTTTCGTGCTTTATTTGTGTTACATGAATATTACTCTAAGAATGGGTTAAGTTTAGGATTAGTGAAGCTTAGGATGGTTTACCAGTGGGTAGGAGGGTTGTGTGCTGTGCTACATTCTCGTCTGCTTGGGTAACATCCTGATGGCGAGATATGAGTTGCCTGATAGGTAATAACAGGTTGACTGTATTTGTTACTATATAACTATCTTAAATAAATATAAATATAAATTTTCATTTTGTAGAAATCTTTAGCATGGATGCCATGGTTCTCATATTATGCATGGAAATCAAGTACGAAAATGTTGGACGCTGTCGACTATGCTGGTGAGGGGTTAGCTAACTTCTTTGGTATTACAACACCAAAGTATCAAATTGAAATAGATGAATATGAAAGACTTCAAGAAGAAAAGAAGAAGATGGAGGATGAATCGTCCGGGTGGGTACCAAAAAATACTGGTGGTGATATCCCATTAGTTTTATCTGAACCATCAAGTGATGTTAAAAATATTGATATTAATCAAGTTGTATAAAATCAAAGGATATATTAATATTCACATAAATTAGATTTATTTATATGTTTATACACTTCTTAAATAATTTATTTGTAAAAAGCAATGCACATTGTTAGTAATAACTTACCTACTTAAAGTGGACCTGAGGTGTGGAGTGAATCTGATATATCTATTATTATTATTGCTTTTTTTTGACAATTACATTGGTCACAACTTGTACAGGCTTCCATTACTATCAAGACCTATGGTTATTATTTTGGATTGTGATTTGAATTGCTTTTATTTTTAATAGACTTGGAATAATATATGTAATTGTGGAATGGCCTAGCACATGGTCGTAGCCAGCCTTGGGCTCAGGCTCTTTCCCCGACATTGTGGAGCACCAGCTACGCCCATGGCCTAGCATATTTAAATTGTTAAATACTTAGTATTGTAGTCATAAGGCCCAAAGCAATATTTTAATTTTAATTTTATAGTTTTAATTATTATGTTGAAATTGACAGTTTTTAGTATGGTTATAAATAAAGATAAAATACCAAAAAAAAAAAAACATAGTATTTTTATGTTGACTGATATTATTTCTATTTGCACTTATTTTTAATTTCAACTTAAATACGTATGTGATAATTTAATAAATAAATATTTTTGACATTATTGGAGTTTTTTTTCTTTGTCAATGGTAAGTATGATTCCGATCAGAATCAAACCAGAATATGTAACGATTCTGATAAAAACGAATAGGCTATGTCCGATGATGATGGATTTTATGTTTCTCCTAATTAAAAATCATTAAATACAATCAGGACATCAAATTAAGTAGGACACGAACTAATTTTGTTCCATAATCTATTCATAGATTATTGCTTAGTAGTAAATATTTTGCAGTGTCATCTAGGGTTGAATAGTCGAACTATTTTATCGGTTTCTCAACTCTGTCTACTACGACGCTGGTCCAGAGGAGCTTCTTTTACTTACATTTATTAACACTAGATGTCGTTAGGCATGAATGATTTAATTTCAATTTTATAAAATCAAACTAGTGATTTATGTGAATACTATTTTTCATTATAAAAAATAATAAGTATTAAAGACTAAAACCTTTTTTACAAATACATAGGTACTTAGTTGAATCAGTAAAATTATAAATAAGCTCTTAATTATGTAGTTATAATGTACTTAATTAAAAATCAAATGAGTATTTAATGTAAATTATCTTCTTTTTACACTTGTTTAAAATAATAATTGCCTAATTAATTAAAATATTTAACGCCTTAATGGACATTATGCCCTCTTCATCCAATATAACCCTTACACCATTACCATACGAATGAGTTTTCAATGTTCAAATGACGTAATAAATTATTATAACTGCGCGCGGACGTATGTAATGTAAGCGCCGTTATCTAGTCAAGTAAGTTTAAACTTTATAACTGAGGAACAAAGTTTTGAATTGATCGGATGGGACGTATTATTGTTTGTCAGTGTTTAGTGTGTGATATGTCGAAACGTACGAGTCAGGCTGTGTCCGCAGATCAATATGCGTGTTGCGCGAGGGTGTCTACAGGAGTCATGTGATTGGCCAGCGTATGTGGGGCGGGTCCACGTGTGAGGCGCGGTCTGGAAGCTGAATTTTGGCGCCAAATTGCGAGAATTCGTCCAGTCGTCCGCCATAATCAAATTTATGCCTTATTTGTTTCACGAATATAGTTTTACAACAACTAAAACTCAAATTCAGCTATTAACAATTAATCATGAAGCTAACAAACAAATGTTAAATTATTAAACTAACAAAGTACAATTTTAACGACCGACTCAGATGTGGGAAAATACTTAGTTATATAAATTTTTGACACAGTTAAAACAGACATACAAAAAATATTATTTAGTCTTCATTTGCTAGATGGTGCCCGCAGCGTCGTCCACGTTATCTTAGACTTAACAGTCATATTATCTGTAGTGGTGATAATTTTTAATTCAATAAGACTGACACTTGGTGTTAATGAACCATTTTATTGCTTATTAGTTTTTTAATTTCGTTATCAACAAACATAGGTACTTCTCTTTATAGCTGGTTATGGTAAAAACTAAAAATATTGATCTAGGTATCATAATTAGGAACCTGCCCTAGTTCATAACGAAGCCAAGTGTGAGAACACCATCAAAATCTGCTTAGTAGTTTAAAAAATATCGATGCATAGCTTAGGTGACATGATGGAACCAATACTACCTATATAGGTAAGTAAATACTAGGTTAGCAAGTAGGTAGACTAGGTAGGTAGGTACAAGGTTTCATAAACTGGAGTGGGAGATAGCAACGGATTGAAAAAAATAACCAAAAACCGTACATATTTAATACACTTTACATTAGGTACTAGCAAAAAACAATAGGTACATAATTCCATGAAAATGTATCAGATCCTCTTCTTTGCCGATTACCTATATAACCTGTTAAACGGTAGGTAAACCCTGTTTTACCTGCAACAAACAATAATATTAGAAACCTATTTTAAAGAACAAACCACAGAAGCAATAAATTATTTAATATTAAATAAAATACATTTATCTATTTTGCAAATTTGTATCACATTGTTCATAAATGTTAAATAGATTTAAGTAACACCGGTCATAAATTAAACCTAATTCATAATATATTCGCACAATAAACAACATATAACACAATTATTAGCTGATTCAAAATTGCGTTAATAACAAACCAGTGTTACAACAAAATTTTCCCCTTGATTTAAATCATTAAAAATTGCGAATCACAATATGGCGCGTGTTCCAAGTTTGAATTTGAATAAACTCGAAATTCAGGTTTTTCTGGTGCGTTCTTTATTAATTGAAGCGTGATATTCGTAGCGCGGATTTGAAAAAAACCATTGTCATTCTTGTTCGGCACGTTCACGCTGTTTTGCAAATAAATGGTAAATTGTACTTATTCATTGTCTATGACTTTTGTACATTTTCAGATAGGTAAGTTTAGAACGATTCTTGAGAATCTGGCTTGATCTAAATTAGCAATTGATATAATATTTGAGCAAATGACATTATATTCTTGGAAGACAATTACTACAACACATTGACAATAATGCCAACCCATATACTAATGTTGGGCACGGGTCTCCTCCTCGAAATCAGGCGGGAGGGGAGGGGGGGGGGGGGGGTATTGAGCCATAGCTCGCCAGATGTGCCGGCCTTTCAATCTCACTGGTCATGCAGTTTACCTGATGTTTCCCTTTATCGGTGAGCGAGCGATGTTCTCTTGTTTTGAGGGTGCACTTAAAAATTTATAAAAACCTATTTCAAGGTACAACAGGGTCAGGATCGAACCCGAAACCTCTCTCTCAAGAGGCCGAGTTTATACCCGCTGGACCATCGTCGCTAAATGTAGGCAGGTATTGATTAAAAGTTAATAGCGACACTCGTAAGAATGTTAAGATCTAAGTTTAGTATTTAGGTAATATGTACTAATAGTACCTACTACCAGTGACGGATTTAGGCTTGATGCCGCCCTAGGCCCTGTTTATTTTGCCGCCCTTAATGCTAGAAAAAAGTAAAGTATCAACCCTTATAATATTATGTCCCACTGCTGGGCCAGGGCGAAATAATTAAGATTTAGTCATTTTTAAAAGCTTTATATGCATGTGATATTCAGTAATGAAACAAAAAGTAAAGAACATCATTCCGTAAAGACTATAATTAATCTTTAAAAAAACATAATCTTATTCATAGACTGAAAAGTAAATAAAAAAGTGAATTGTTATAGGTATATTCTATAGAGAATTCTTTACAAAAATTAATCCAAACTCATTTTGAAAGGCAGTTTTCTTTACTTTTTTCGTCTCTGAAATTTTGGCGCCCCTCAAATCATGCCGCCCTAGGCCCGGGCCTCACGGGCCTATACGTAAATCCAGCACTGCCTACTACTAAATATATTTTCTTGTATTTGCTGGTAAACTATTTGATAAATAGAAATATTGTTAAACGGTTTTATTTAGCTCACCCCGTTTGTTTTTTTTCATCAATCACAAGCTATTATGACTGATATAAAAGATTATTTTTAATTCAAATCATTCTAATAATTAATTAAATACAGTTAGTTAAATTTGTACCTTTTAATATAGATGATAAAAATAATATCATATTGATTTCTATTGTGAATATTAATCCTCATTATTATTCCAGTATGGATACTTGAATATTGATAAACCTACTATTATTATCAAACTATTGAAGTAAAACGCAACTGTTATCGTATGCAATATTCAAATTTTTGCAACTAGGGTCTACTGGCAGATGTTCTATTTCCTTGCCGTGCAATGTTGTTTATTAAAAAAAAAATCTTTTGTGGCCATTTAAAAGTAAAACGTCCCTTGACAATGCGCCATGCAAATTAGAAAGGTTTTCGCGCCAAAAGGGTGTACATGTAAATCAATTGTAGTACGAAAATAACAACTATTGCGATGCAAATTAAATCAAATTCGTTTGGTGAAATGTTTTGTGCAAATATTATTTTTATTGGACACACGTTTTCGCCATTGTGGATTATAAATCGTTGATATAAAGGTGGTATTCGCTCGGTACGGAAATAAAATTTGCATAAGCAGTCGCACCTTTCGCTGATCCTTTCTATGGCAGTTTGACTGACAGGGTTTAGTTTGAATGAAATTTGAATCACGGATAATGCTTTATATACCACGGTTATGTATTACGAAACCAGATCAAGCACAATGACCGACTCCTAATATTTTGCTGTAAATTTGACAATCATTTACAACATTAGGTTATTGAAGATCACATCGCTTATGGAAATTAATGGTATTACATACCTAGTAAAAAATGGAATGGTCTCGAATAAAATATTTTTTATACGGCCTATAATCTTTGAACCTACCGAAGTATAATAATTATATCTTTGAACTAGCTGCTGTCTGATATTAGAACTTAGATTTAGGTACGGACGTACCTATCTGGACTGATGATATTTACTTTCTAGCCAGCTGCTAGAGTTACTCCTTGATGCGTCAGCTTTCTACCAGTGAAAGTCCCGTCAAAATCGGTCCAGCCGTTTCAGAGATTAGCCAAAAGCAAACAAACAGACAGACCAAAATTGTAACAAAATATAATATTGTTACTGTACACAGTAACAATATTATATTTTGTTACAATTTTGGTTACATACATGTAAGCTATGTAGGTACCTATACTTATATCCGTGAGTTTACTAAAAATTGATAAATTGAATATTACAATTTACAAACAAACACACCAATTATATTTATTTGTATAGATTAAAAGATAACTGATACATATAATTATTTATTACATACATATACAATAATCGATATTAGATAGAAATTCAAAAGTTCTTATTTTTTCTAATTGTATAAACATTAACGGTGTTATTAGAAAAAAGTTAGACGTTTAACGCGTGTTTAAAAAAAGTCGCAATTACAAAACATGTTTTACGCAATGTTAAACCTTTAACCTAAGTACAGTGTCCTAGGTATATAATTTCAATGTAGGTATTTAGTGAAGTATCTTTACCTACTATACTTCATTATAAAACTGTTAATACTCAAAACTAACATATTTAATAAAATGTAAATGAAGCTTTTCATAACATCAGTACCATCATAAAAATATGTAACATTTTTCTGCAATCGTTCCAACAAATTATAAATTATTCAAGAATGTACAACAGGAAATAGAACATAAATCAAGCATATAAGACCTGTGTGTTACCAGTACAAAAAAATGGCAAACCGGTTCGGACCCTATGGCAACACTTAAAAAGTTTTAATGCGGGCACAATAGATGCCGCTCGTATCGGGCGGGCAGTGGCCAGCACAAAGGGATACCAGCCGATTAATTCGCTACACAATGACCGAGGGTTAGGTCCGAGAGGTCATATTTAGGTAGAGGGGTTAAGGGTCAGTAAGGGTTATTGGTAAATAGCGGCGTATGTCCTTCCAATGCGGAGGGAGTGACAGTGGCTAACAGTTTAGAAACAATCTGACGTTGACGGCTGTAAAATTTATGTCCTCAGCCCTTAATGGACAGACAATAAAATACGAATTATTGTCTATTGTTAGTGGTCAGCATAATTTTGAATTATGATTAAAAAAATACATTTATTGATAACCTGTATGTTATAAATGATGAGTTTGTACCTACATCGTATTTTATAATGTAGGTAAACTTTTTAAGGTAAAATAATTATTAATTATGATTGGTTATTCCCTGACCCTATAAGAGGTAGTGCGATGCTGATTTCCAACCAAATTGGGCACGACGAGGTCGGTAGCTCTCGCTCATATGATACTGGCGTAAAGTGACAGCTATGCTGTCGCATTTCGTACATTGTCATAATATCGTAACCCGGTCATCAATTCATTATCAATCTTAATCTGACTATTAGAAAAAATATTATTACCTATTAATAAAGCAAGTTAGGCACTACCGTAAATGTTGCGACCATTACAAAGCAAGCCAACGATAATTATTTTAAAGATTATCAAAATATCTATATAAATCACAGAAGTCAATAGAATAGAGTGCTCTTGAACGTCACAAATGAAATCGGGAGCGATCGTTATCTCTCTAAATATGACTACTGAGCGGGATGCTGTAAGGACCGAGGCGCGAACTGTGAAATTGTTGATATTATCTCCCAACCCAGCACCTATTCAAACTGGAGTATAATACATTTTTTGTCTGACTGTACCTACTTATGTCATAATACTACGAAAATGTTTATCAGTGAGAGTTATAACGACATGAAATATAAAATCCGCATAAGCCAAGATTTATATTGATCTGTTTTTATCCTAATTTTGGAGGTTATAATTAGGTTAAACCGGATAGTGGTTTGGCATTATTTTCGGCAAGCTACGAGGTCAGAGCGCTGTATATTCGGCTACCGGATATTCGGACCTCTATATCTTATAACAATGCTAGCTGTTGACCGTAGCTTCGCCTGCGTTAACTAAGATTTATAACGGCATCTTAGCGGGATGATATAGTCTATATTATCCCGCATTCCCGTGGGAATACGGGGATGAATTATAACCTATGTGTTAATCTGATGTATAAACTACATAATTATGAAGTTTCATCAAAATTCATTCAGTAGTTTTTGCGTGAAAGAGTAACAAACATCCTCACAAACTTTCACTTACACAATATTAGTAGGATATAAACCCGTAAATATGTTTGTTTGTTTGATCGTGCTAATCTCAGGAACTATTAGTCGAATTTGAAAGAATCTTTCAGTGTTAGATAGCCTATTTATCGAGGAAGGCTATAGGCTATATCCCTCTAAGATGCCCTTGTTAATCTTAGTTAACGCAGGCTAAGCTGCGGGAAACAAATAGTGAAATAGGTATGAAGCGATCAGTTTGGTATTATGAAATTTGGAATATAGGCGCGTTGAACGATATCAGAAATATTCTGGCGCTTTCGGGTGCTATCGTATTGCACATGGCAGTTTGTGTTTTTTTATACCTACCACTGTCTTTTCACTTACCGTAGTTTTGTGTTTGATTGAATAGAATTGTTATCGTTAAAAAAACGATCGCTAATTTGGTAATATTTTGATTTAAATAGTGCCGATACGCGGTATGTTTATTGTGTCAGGTTTAATCGATTATAATAATAAAAGTTGTCCAAAACCTTTTGTGGTATGATTTGCCTATTTAGATTTTTATCACTGGTCACTAATTTATTTCATTAATTAATTATTATTACAAGCTGCTAAAAGAAACATGTTTGAATTGTGGAAATTCAAAACTGAGCCGCGTGTTAAAATAAATTACAGACTAAAAATAATAACATTGACAGGGTAAAGAAGCGGCAAGAACCGCGGTAGCGAAGGGTTATCTGTGCATTAAGTTATTAAATAAAAAAAAAGTATTGAATGCACCGACGTGTCTAACCCTTTCGCCGCACACAAAAAGACCAATTTTACATTCGACCCCGGTGTCTCGTTTCATATAATAAAAAAAAGATAAAACCTTTTTACCCACGATCCTTTGGGGTCATATTTTTTTGGGGTTGAATCCTTAATTTGCAACAAGGTGCATGCAAAGGGACCGTGATTTAAATGAGTTCTATAGTAAAAAAAATGCATGGGGTTGCATGCATTACAATCCGTGCATGTTCCCATCGACCCGTCACGAGATGTTAGCCGTTGTTTGACATTGATGTGATGGAATATTGTATTGATAGTTTATTGATAACTAAATACACTATTAAAAATTATCGTAGAAATATTTGACTGTGTCTTTTCACGCCATAAGGAGGTAACACTTGGGCCCTTATGGTGACTATAGAGGCCCATAGTCCATAGAGATTATGCAGATGTCTTCCTCTCCCTTCTCTTCCCTCCCCTCCCTTTCCATATTCCCCCCAATTGGCCCCAGGAAACCTACAATCAGAATGTTTTTTATTCTATTTTTTATGTTACTGGAATGGGTAAAAGTGTCATTGCTTTGCTTTATGGCATAAACAGGCAAATTACCAGACTTTATTTATAAACAGATATAAATACTTAGTTCTCAACTAGACTATAATATCATTTAGTATTCGGCCATCGTCTGTCTCGCTCGCTCACATTATTAATTCCCGGCTAAAACATTAATCCACCCTGTATATTCCGTTAGCTAAACCGTCTCTGCGTCACCCGGAGAATTCCGAACACGCTCGTACGCGGTCTCACATCCACGCTTCTAAATATTTGCGAAATTATTTGTAATGTAAAGAACTAAAAGTAATGTATAAATTATATTTACGAAACGTTGTAGAGTTCAGATACAGAGAGAGCCCAGGATCGAATCGCGACAAAAATATTTTAGAATAGAATAAACTTCTATTAAAGAATATTTATTCACTGCTACACGTACTAACTGCTACGTTTGATTTTGCACCTAACTACAAACTGTAGCTAGGTACAAAATTAAACACTTGAAATTAAAAATGAATGAAGTTAGAAAAAAATAATTTTAAATAAAAAACCAAAAACCGACTTCAAAACCATACTTACCTTAATTAATGTACAACTAAAAATTTTAAAATAATATTGAAATACTTCGAAGTGAAGTGGAAGACGTATACTATTTAAAATCGGGTATTTTTGGAGTCGGTGCCAGCCAAAGAGGATATTTTAATGATCAATCACATACACCAAGTATTGACAAGATGCCTGTGAAGGGTAGCCATGTTTTGGCTAGTACCGACTCCAAAAATACCCGATTTTAAATAGTATACGTCTTCTACTTCACTTCGAAGTATTTCAATATTATTTTAAAATTTTTAGTTGTACATTAATTAAGGTATGGTTTTGAAGTCGGTTCTTGGTTTTTTATTTAAAATTAATTTTATTTTGTACTTTTTAGTTTTAAGTTTATACATAAGTAATATAGTTTTTATTAATTTTTCTTGCAAAATTTTTGGCGTTCCCGATCTGTGTTGGATGCTAGTGGTAAGGGACCTGTCGTCTTAGCGTTTATAGAGGGAACCTATGTTCAGCCGTGGACGGATGAAAGTTGATGATGATGACCTCACAATACTTTGATACTTTCCAAAGTATCCTATTCAGTGGTTTTTGTTCATATTATTCATATTACATCGACAAGTAATAAAATGAGAAAGTCGTCTGGGTATACAAAACCAACCAATAAGCATTATTGAATATAACTTAAAAACCGCTGATCAGATGTCGATCAAATTAATATGGGACCAATTCGGAAACATAAGCTTACTAACAAAACAAGAATCACCAAAATCCATTCCCAAACAGCGGAGTAATCGAGTAACAAACATACAAAAAAAAAAACATACAGACGAATTGATAACCTCCTTCTTTTTTTGAAGTCGGTTAAAAATAAAGCGATGATGGTCCAGTGGTTATGAACCTGGCTTTCATTGTGCGAGCGGGACCGGGTTCGATCCTGATTCCTGACTCCCTGTGATGATTTGAAAGGGTTTTTTTTTAATTTCTAAGTGCATTCTAAGCACAAGACCATCGTTAACTCAACGGTGAAGGAAAACAATATAAGGAAACACGCCTGATGAGATTAAATGTCATTGAGGTGTGTGAATTTCACCAACCCGCATTGGGCAGCGCCTCGGTGAACAATGGCCGCCTCCTCGCCTGTTTTCGAGGAGGAAACCCAGTACCCAGCAGTAGGATAAAATATGTGTGTTTAGGGTTGCCAGGCGTCCGGATAAAGCCGGACATAGATAGGCTTTATAATTACGTGTCCGGCTGAATTATACGGTGTCCGGCTTTTGTTAGACTTTTTACATTTTGCAAACGAGCAATGCCAAATAAATATTTTCTGGCCTCTACTAGTCAAATGTCCGGACTTTCTACCCAAATATCCAGACAAGATGTCTGATTTATCCGGCTATTAGGTTTGGCGACCTGGCAACCCTATATGGGTTGATACTCTACTTTTTTTTTACAAAAATAAAGTTGAACAAATAAAGTTAGACATAAATAGATGCCGGAAAATGTCCGACTGTCTAATTCCTCAGTTAAAAGTAAATCCAAGTTGCTGTATGAATGAAATTTGGACGAGTTTAGGAGCACACTACGGTGGACTTTTTTCTGGCAGATATGATTCCAAAGTTATCAATATCAAGCGAATGATAAGCGCGTTAAAGTGACAGTGGGCCGATGGACCAATAGGCTGCAAGAGTGGTTTGTGAGATGAGTTTTTATATTTGTGTATGTTTTTTCTGATGTATATAAATAACGGTAAAACACTCACAAATTATTCTATAACTTTTTAGTAGACAAGTCTTCGATTAAATTTAGAGAGATATTTTTTGTAAATGTCAAATTTAGTTTGGTAAATGGATATTTAATTTGAATCGATACTATCCTTTTAATACAAACTTTATATAGTTTAAATAATGTATAGTAGGTACCTAATACCATGTTAATTAAAAATCTAGGATACATTATAATCGTCTTTAGCATCCCATTATCTGTGGTGTTTTGATTTCCTATAAGATAGGTGATACTAGGGCCGTATATAAAGATAAACAGAGTGCTGTTCGCAATCAGTCGGTAATCATGAATATAGGGGACGGCCGCATCTACCACGTCTTCGTGTAGCGTCAGCAAAAACAAATAATGAAATGTCAGAATATTTTTTTTCCTTTTTATTCCGACTACGTCAAGGAACTCACTGTCATTATTTTTCTTGAAGTTTGGGAAGGCTGAAAGAAAGGATGCTGATATTATTTGTGGTTCCTACTATTTTACAACTTATTAAACGTTTCATGTTCGTATGTTTCACTTTTTACTTTTACTGTCATTTCATAAAACCACACAATGCTTTTTCATAATTGGCTCAGGTTTTTGAACTTTTTATCTTTAAATCCGAGTAGAAGGGTTATAATTTTATTATTTAACTTTTAATCGATTTAATATTACGATGATGTAACATTTATATAATATATAAATTTATCACGGAGACATTTTAATGATTACAAGAGTGTCAAACATGTGTTGGGTGTTTAAAGATATTGGTTTGGTTTGGTATCCGTGTTGAATGCGAGTGACAAACGATAATTGATTCATATGATCATCATCATCAGACTTTTTCCGTTAACATTTGATTAATAAATAACTATAAGTGAGATTATTTACCCGACTTCAAGTAATAATGCTCTTAATTTGATTGTTATATTTTTGAATATGAGTAGCTGAACTCATTTAATGACGTTCATAACTAGCCATAATATCACACTTTCATATAAAATACATTATGTACGTTTGTATTTTTTTTGCTGTCCGTCCATTAGATACCTGAGTACAAGCACAAGCGGGCAATTTTAGAGCTCTGTCCTGTACAGGATTTCCCTTTGCGACGTGTGCCTTCAAACAGGAAAATGTACCCCCTACCTACCCCCCCGCCTTAGTTGACGAACAAAGAGCGTGGAGCAAGGCATGACAGGTAGCGGGTTGGTATTAAATGTACTTACAGAGATTTAATGTTGAAAATAATTGATTTTTAGATTAAATGTATAATGTGAACTCAGGTATACATATAATGAGATTGAAGAGTTTGTTTGATTAAATACGTTAATATCCGAATACGATATGAGAAATTATTATACAATTCAAAATCATCCGATTTAATCGTATGGAACAAGAGACATCAAACTGATATAAGTACTTTGTTTATGAACAAAATAATTATCAGTTTAATTATGATATCATAATCATCAACAGCAGCATTTATCTGTATAGTGCTGAATATGAGCCTCTTTCAGTGGACGTCAGAAGGCCCTTTGTCACTTGCAACATGGACCGGCCATTGCATGGAGATCATCTTCCCATATACTCGTATATTATAATGATCAACCGATACTTGATCTACCTAAAGTCGATAAAATTCGTAAAAGTTGTTTCATTATACCTAATAAGTAAAATTCGCGTAAAAATAAGAAAACAACATCAAACATAATTATTTCAAAAAATCATATTGTATTCACTAGGTGATTCATAAAATAAATTAGTCATATTGTCATGTAAATTACTCCACGGACATTGGTGTGGGTTATTCGTTAGCGTAGATTTAATTACTGTTTCTGTTTTCTTTTTTTGATTTCAAATTCATAATGTACGTATTTATGTCCCAATAAATAAATAGGTGTGGCATTACGTAATCTGTCGTAGACGCTTGTTACTTGGACCGTTTGTCTAAACACACGCGAACCACCCTGTTTAGACCACCAAACAGGGTGGTTATGTACCATGATATATAGTGCCCCTTAAACTTAAACGGATTACCTTTGATATATTACGAACATCGCAATTTAATCTCGGATACTCGATCTGCACTTGTATTGAGAATATACAACTATTTCTTGGTACTTTGTATTCTATATAAAGTATATAATATGTTCACTACACTACACTAAATGATCCGTCGTGATTTTAGTGGCAATGTTTTAGATTGCCAGATGACGTTTAAGGACGCCATGGAATTGATTTTAGTGGTAAATGGCATTGTTTTAGACTGCCAAGTAACGTTTAAGGACGCCATGGAATTGATTTTAGTGGTAAATGGCAATGTTTTAGACTGCCAAGTAACGTTTAAGGACGTCATGGAATTGATTTTAGTGGTAAAGGGCAATGTTTTAGACTGCCAAGTAACGTTTAAGGATGCCATGGAATTTGTATAAATATTCTGGATTGAATATTTAATTGTATGGAGATGGCGTCTGTTGGTTCAGATTATGTACATCTTGGGAATGGATCGGAAGTGAGGTTGAATTTCGAACAGGGTATTTTCTTGTTGGATAATAAATCTTAAGTGAAAAATGGAATCATACAATAAATTGGTTAGGTGTGGCAAATTCGAAAGTGCTAAACTTAATTTAATTCCACATGCGGAATAATTATTGGCTATAAAGAAAAAAAAAGAAATATTATATAAATGTTGAGACATGTTTTTTGTTCATTGCTATTAATATTACTTTTTTATTTTTGTTGGTATTTATTTGTTTATCTATTAATATGTTAGAAAACAACTTGCGTTACGATATTGTTTTCTTATGTTCACGCGAATTCACTTACTTATTATAATGAAACAACTTTTAGGAATTTTACGATAAAATTAGTAAAAGTTGTTTCATTATAATTAGCGTTGAGATTTATGTAATCTCTATGTAATATTACGTAGAAGTCTATATATAGGTTTGTATTTACTATAATATTTTGCTAACAATGGCTGAACCAGATGATGTATGGCTCCATTCTTCAGGTCACGCCGGAACCCTGAAAATGGAAAAAGCGTGTTTTCACCAAATTATATTTAGAAAAGGCTTGCAAAAATTATAGTTTAGTATTTATGTATTATACTTATATATTATTAAAGGACGTAAAGTTAAATTATACATACAATGAAAAACATGAGGTCATATTTTTAACAATGAGTTAAATATAAATACATTTTTCTCTTCTTTTGTTAAAGCAGGCAGCGGGCAATCATTTATCGGAAATGTGTGCAAGAGGATGGCCAGCTACCGGCTAGGCATTATACGACAAGATTGGATATGGTAGGGCTCGTTTATAGCTACTTATGTTTGCATGGTCATGTGTTTCGGACGGTTTATACGGCATTTAAATGTTTTCCTGATATGATGGCGGGCTATTATAGCCACATACTGCTGTAGTATTGCCCATTTACAAGAACCTTAAGAATCCACAATTATGTGATGCTACATAAAAACATACGGACAGCAAATAAAGAAATCTCTTAGTGTAATTGTGCATTCATTAAATCTTTCATAAACGACTTTGACAGCAAGGAATCCATTGTTTCAACTTTTACACCAACACAGGTGGTAATGGTGGCGGCCCTCAAGTTGTGAGAGGGCCCACAATGGAGGGGCGCCCGTCACACGTCCTTTCATCACTAGCTGAGGGCATGCGTGAGGGAATCACTATCTTGGATATGGTGGTTTTATATTCAGTTTACTTATTCGAAATATGTTTTGTCGTCTAGGTACTAACGTGACCTCTCTGGTCCAAAAGTCATGTTATGGAGCGTGATATTTTTTTTATTTTTTTATTTATTTCACTTTATACATACATTTGTTATTCTTATCATCATATATCAATCGCCAAACTGTTCAAGCAGTTTGTAGGCGTTCCGCTCAAACTAATACATTTTGTATGTAATACTCTAATACAATTATTTTGTAACTTTATATAATATACATATTAATGTTACCCTTCTTAACCATAATATTACATGAACCAACAATGATATGCTGGGTGTTTACCCGATAATACGCGAATAATAAGCTCGATGAAGTGACAGTGAACTGATCACATACTCAGGATAACGGCTGGCCGATAGGCTAACAAGGCTCAATAGTGGAAGTAGCAGTTGAGTGGACAAAATGTTGGTCGGCCATTAACCAGATATGAAAATGATCTCCGTACAGATGCCGTTCCGTGTTCGATGCGAGTGGCAAGGGATTGGTCGTTGGCATCTATTGAAGGATATCTGGCTTGAGCAGAGGACGGATAAACGCTGATGATGATGAACGGTAATGATATGGCTTTGAAAACATTTTAAAATCACCCTTATAATATTTATATTAACTCTGTAATAGACAAAATAAATCACACTGTACATGAGATTTAATACCGCATCCACAGTACATGGATGTTCGTAACTATACAGGGTGTGGGGAGGCAACGCGTGGACAGGCATTCGAAATGAAGAGTGCTCCAGTCTACTCTGTCCTCCGTCACGCAAATATATAGCGAGGGAATTTTTATAAGAGCACATTATGTGAAAGGCGAATCGGAATATTCTAGCTTCTCTAAGGGCATTGTTTGTAATTGATCAAATCTAAAGATTCTGCTGTACAATATATATAAAATTTAGCTTTTTCAACGAAAAGGAATAAATCAGTCCAGTAAAATCCATATCTAAGAGAAAAATCACCATCAACTTCACAGATTTTTCCTCGAGTCATCCTTTAAAATATAGTATAAAGGCTGATAGTAATTACAAATACATCATAAGGCTGTAGAATCTGACAAATTATCAAAACATCTTGCCATTCCGTCAAAGACTATTTTATATAACACAATACCTATTCAGATAAAGATGGGTAAAAATGAAAGAGAAGAAAATAAAGATAGAGAAGATATAAGATAAAGAAATACATACAAAGATCATCTGAACTGAAGACAATTTCTATACAGATAGGTATATAAAATTGGAGTGTCTGTAATATTAAAATGCATCGTTGTGCAATTAAATGTAATGTAAAAGTGATGTAACCATACATAGTTACACCAAAATATATTTTTTTACGATTTTTGTCTGTTATGGTCAATCTCTGAAACAGCTGGATTGCTGTATCAGTGTGTAACCCAGGTTATTAAAATGAGCATCTATAAAAAAAACAGGTGTGTGTGCAATTCACACACGATAGAATGAAACCCATGTTAAATGCTCAAATACAAGCAAGTATTAAACAGTGTGCAATATACATACACACCGACATTTGCTCTCTCGCTCTTTTGTATTTGTGTCTCTTACCTGTCGTTTTTTCCGTTGCATCCGGTTTGAAATCACAACGATTCTAAAGAAGTTTCACTTCAAAAAAAATCTTCAGTGCAAATATGTCGTAAATCTAAGTAAGCGAGGGCAAAGATGCAGGCAACAGCTGCTATCATTATTATTTTTTAAATCAGTTGTTTTAAGGTGTAATTTGTTATAACTATTGTTCATTATACTGTTCATCGCTTGCAAAAGGAACACTTTACGTCCACGGGACTATTTATCCCAAATTTCCCCGACGCACAATAATAAAATGGGAATCCAGATGCTTCGCCCACACGTTGTCTTTTCAAAATCCTACTGTATCATTAAATCATATCAAACGTGATATATACGATTATAAAACTCTAAATAACGTAATGAAAAACATGGAAAAGGACCATGACAAAATCTTGCTAATAACAAGTCTCCCATACTATCAGTTAGTGCATATTGAATTCTGTCAAAGAATTCAGACGTACATAGAAGCACAATTCTTAAGGACAATTTTTTATGCCGACTTTATTGGGGACATGTCCCCAGTTCGCACTAGCTCGCTCTCGTAGGCTCATATGCTGGGGACATCGTGTCCCTCTCGTCACGCCGCCAAGCGGACGTTTACATCGCAGTTTGTCCTCAAAGCGCTCATAAGAACTGTCCTATGTACGTCTGAATTCTTTGGTTCTGTTAACAGTCCCCGTAATGGCGGACCAGTCATATTGGAATACCAAACGTACGTGACACAACATGAACACCATTCTGAACATGACGCTTGTGCATTCCTCACTCTTATTAAATTGTCGTGTCTGCGTAATGGAAATAACTCTTTGTTCCATAACTTCGACTTTCACTTGATTCGAATCTCTTCATCATCACTACATATTATAAAACAAAGTCGCTTTTTCTGTCCCTATATCCCTTTGTACGCTTAAATCTTTAAAACTACGTAAAAGATTTTGATGCGGTTTTTTTCAATAGATAGGACAATTCAAGAGGAAGGTTTATGTGAATAATTTATTAGGTTTTTATATACATTGGCTAAGATATAACAATAATTGTTGGTGGTGTTGGAAAAAAATAGGCCGTCTGGGAGTTTTCAACGAAAACGCTGCCTAAACCCTTTGAGATATAACAAAATAATGTATGGTTGGATTGTGTATCTTAAATAAGTCTACAAAAAAGTCCGCGACGACATATGTCTACCTCTTAGGGATATCATACTACATCCATTTAATACTTTAAAAAATGGGCAATTATAACGCGATAGTTTGAAAGTTATTTACACAAATACGGTATGAATCCTTATCATTTTAAATCAATTAATTGGCTTGAGCAGTTCATGAAGATTATTTTTGCTCTTTACATCATGCAAATTAAATGAATACTTTAGGAGTTATGACAAAATCAAAATAATGCACAAGAAAATAAATCGTGTTGCCGTGATTCAATCGGGTTGTTTGGTTTCTAAGGCCGTAGTGCATCAACTCTGATAGATGTAATATTATGATCAACATATGGTGGAACATATTATGTATCCTAATTATGCCTACAGAAAGTCTACGAAGGGATATAATGTCTTTATGTTCAAGATAACATATATCCATTTTAATACAAAAACTTAGTCATTATTAAAATAGAAAATTACCATCATCAGACATTATAAATCCGTAAATCTAAGTTCACGCGGGCGAAGCTGCGGATAACAGCTAGTATATTATAAATAGAACATTTTGATTTCATAAAATCGTGCTCTTAAAGGTAAACATCCACATTTCTGAATGAGACGCATTAAATGGATTCTAATATTGTTGAAGTGAAACTTCTTTAGAATCGTTGTGATTGCAATCCGGATGCAACGGAAAAACCGACAGGTAAGAGACACAAATACGCGAGCGAGAGAGTAAATGTCGGTGTTTATGTATATTGCACACTGTTTAATACTTGCTTGTATTTGAGCATTTAAAGTGTGTTTTACTTCTATCGTGTGTGAATCGCACACACACCTTTTTTTGTATAGAAAGTCTACTTGATCGTACGGATCGCGCACAAGTGTCTCTTTCTATACAAAGAACTCAAAAACCGTTTTGATGCGATGCGTACGATACGGACACATGGACACTTACCTTACCTTAAAATAGCTTAAAATTTTTAAAGTGTTCTAACAAAAAAATCTTTAGTGTCATTATATTTGTAAAGATTGGTATGCATCCAAAATTAAGGCAAATATTTTTATTAATATTCTTTTTTTATTTTAATTATTTTTAATAACTTTGGCTACGTTGCATCGTAGCAATGTATTAGAAGAAATGGTATCTTCAGATATATTTATAATATTTTTCGTGTGGGCTTTATCTTCGTTTTTATTAAGACTCATTCATACTTATACCTAGCCGGTGCTTGACCATGGACCAAGTCCTCCCGTGTCCATATTACTGAAACCAAATCGTCGGTCATGTATAAATAGTAATAAGCCGCGATAAAATCTATAAAAGTTGTTTCATTATAATTCAAGTCATTATAGTCAAATTCGCGTAAACAAGTGTCATAAGATTAGTTTTAGCTCATCTACTCTTTTGATGAAGCTTAATGACCAACAGCATAGATTCGTTCGAAAAAAAAATAACAAGTTTATTTAAAGATGATCCATTAATAATAATTTAATTAGTCTCATTTACGCAGAAAGTGACTTTTTCTTCCAGAATCTTCTTAATATTCTCTTCCGTTATATGTGTTGAATTGCTATAAAATACAACGAAATCATTTTTGCCACATTTTTCTATATCATGGGGTTATATTGTAAAAAATTCGTTCCTGGCAACTTAAAAAAGGGGCAAAAAAAATAAAATTTAATATTACTACTTAAAATTTACACACCGGCATAAGCGGTCCAAATATTTCCCATTCACGCCGTTAAAAGTGAAAGTTGGGCTTTATTTTTACGCAACTTCGTAAGTTACACACTTAACAGAACTTATTTACATTTCAGGTAGTGAACAGACAATTCGCGGCTCGTTGCCATGGCGACGGCAAGATGGCGGCCGTCTACTGTGGTTTCCAAGTTCGCCTCTAGTTCCAAATTGTTCGGTGGGTATTTTAGAGTGTGTGTAAGAGCGTGCATAATTACGTTATGTACGAGATATATACGGTCGCACTAATTACTAATAGGGCTAGCAGGCAAATGGTTGACGCGATCGAAGTTGATTATTGAATATTTCAAGTGGAACACTCCAGAAAAAGTTCCAGAACATTCTTGAAAGTATGGCAATATTAATGACGCGTACAGCGTCAGTCCTTAAAAATAATTATAACTTACAGTCTTGTCCAAGTTTTATTATTTTTTTTATTTAAGTGATTCGATGGTCAATAAAGTCACTAGAACATTCAATGACCGTTCTATGGCGGTAAAAGGACACTACCTACCTATTTACTAAGGGCTTGTTTCACAATCTCCAGTTAAGTTCCAAATAGGCTATCGGCAACATATTTGACAGATACTCCATACTCTATCTGTCGAATATATTGCCGATAGCCTATTGGGAACTTAACTGGAGATTGTGAAATAGACCCTAATACTTATGTTTATCTTAATTATCACAATCATCATCATCATCATCATCAACATCACTATTATTGTGTGTTGAAATATATTTGTATAGACAAATAAAATTGAAGTCCCTTTTTTTCAACAGCTTTTCAATAATGCGAGCGAATCACTTTTTGTAATTTTTGTCTGACAGTTTGTTCCCGGTTATCTTTGAAATACTTAAGGTGGTTCGTCTCGGTTACCGACCTCTCTTTTCTCGCTAGATGACGCTACTTATGCAAAACAAGGGTTTTATTTATTTTACAAATAGACCTTTGCATTTAGATGCTTAAAATTTATATTCGCGAACTATTTATCAATTAGGCTTAATATATTTTATATAATATTTTAGTTTATCAAAGGAAAATCATTCAAGAATGTCGATTGAAAGTTGGTGTATAATATTTTGAACTAAACACTCACACTAACATATTGTATTCTTATGATTATTCTAACCGCTAATTTCATCAAAACAATAACATAAGTAATGGCCTAACATGTAAATGCCACGAACGTGCAATCACTAGGTACGTGGTTCAAATCTCCTCCAGATAAGTTTATCTTTTTGTTTTTTTATTTATAATAATTTTTTTTATTATTTTATATTATTTATATAGCTATTACTATCTTATATCTCATATATAGCTATTTACTATCTTATATCTCATTTTACTATCTTTATAAAAAAAGTAAAGCAAAGTATCAACCCTTATATGTCCCACTGCTGGGCACGGGTCTCCTTCCTCGAAATCAGGCGAGCAGGGTAATGTGCCAATACTTCACCGCGCTGGCCCAGTGCAGGTTGGTGAACTTCAAATACCTTCAAAGACTTTCAATCTCATCAGGCATGCAGGTTTCCTCACGATGTTTTCCTTCACCGGTGAGCGAACGATGGTCTCGTGTGCACTTAGAAATTTAGAAAAACCCATTTCAAGGCACACACGGACAGGTCAGGATCGAACCCGGAACCCCTCGCGTAAGAGGCCGAGTCCGTCCACCACTGGACTACCGTCGCTCTATCTTTATAAAATATGTGGTATTTTTGAATAAAACAATATTTTTACACATGTCTTTTATTTTTATTTTTTTTCACTAAATACATAGGTATTCAATTTTATCACCCTTCTTGAGCTTCAAGCAAGACCACCGACAGTCGCAGATCCTTAAAAAAAAGGAAATCTTAAACATATGTACGAGGGGCGATCAAAAAGTAATGATAATGAGTATAATAAAACAACGATTCTAATTTAATTTATTTTTCTACGTAGTCTCCTAACAAGTCGATACATTTAGTCCAACGTTTCTCTAAACCTAAAATACCCTTTAAAAAAAATATTTATCAGAGCTCTCCCAAAATGCCTCTACAGCAGCCATCACCTCGCTATCATCAAAAGTAGCTTCTTTATGGTAAATTGGTACTTGTCTCTCATAAGTTTTGACACTGTATTTTAAAAATAATAAGAAGATTAAAATATTTACGTAAAAGGAATAACGATTATTTTAGGTAGGTATCTAAGGAAAATCCCCCGTGGGAACTCGTGGAGGAGGTTCTGGCCGAGACATACTCCTACATCTCGGGTAGAGGTGTTTGGGCTTGACCCCTTCGCTAGACGGATTCCTACGGGTCCGCCGGCTAGGGCAGGAAGCCTTAATGCGGAGGTGGGGGGAGGACCTGGTGAGTCAGCCGTATGGCCAACGCCTAACGGCTGCTCTACGCCCGGTCCTTGAGCGGTGGATGCGCCGTAAGCGCAAGCCCCTTACCTTCCATCTGACGCAGGTTCTCACCAGGCACGGATGCTTCGTTGATTTCTTGTGTCGGACGGCCCACAGGGAGCCGACGACTGAATGTCATGATTGTGGCGCGGCGGTGGACTCTGCCCAGCACACCCTCGAGGTGTTCCCGAGATGGGCGGTGCTACGTCATGATGTGACGTCTGTCATCGGAGGGGACTTGTCTTGGCGAGCGTCATCACCGTGATGCTTGGCTCTGACGAGTCCTGGACGGCAATGGCCTCTTTCTGCGAGATAGTGATGTCCCAGAAGGAGGCCGACGAACGGGTGAGAGAGGACGAACCCGTAGACGACGAACAGGGGTGCGTTGGAGGCGCTATTTAATGCGCCTTCAATAAAGCCCCTGTGCTCGTGTCGGGCTCGGGATGGAAACCCAGGCCCAGCTTAAGACACGGCGTCGTGGGGACTGCCAAGTCGTAGCCGGGCAGTTCCCTACTGTGGAGAATCTGGTCTTTGCCGGGATCAGTCTGTCGCTGAGGGTATCCCGTCGCCTGCACAGATCCGGGTCCCTCAAATATAGCGGCTGAAGGCTCACGTAGCGGTTTTAGTGGGGTAGGGCACCCAAATGCGAGTCCCCACACACGCCAGCGCGCCTACCCAGGCCCTGGTATGGTCGTAAATGATTTCCGCTGGGCCATCAAAAAAAAAAAATTTATATATATATCTAAGGAAATTATAATATAACCTTGGAGTTTTTGCATTATCACTTTAAAATGTTTCATTCTTCTTTGATTTTTTACGCCATACATCTTCACGACTGAAAATTATGCAACTTTTGTAATACAAACATAATTCGGTCAGAGCCTCAGAGGGAGGCAATAATTATTGAAACACTATGATGGCGCTTTAGTTGAGCCGTAGGTATCTTTTTTTCTGCTTTTTCTTGGACCTGAATCTTTATGTTTTATGTAATTCGCAATTGATGTCGGATTCATGGTGCTGGTACACGCTATTTTCACAAGCTTTTGTATAAGTTTTCTCCGCGAACTCTAGCTACTCGAAACTAAAATAGGTCAAAACCCAAATAATACAAGTTTTTGTTTATATTAAATTTCAAAACCACAATTAATTACGTATGTAAGTAAATAAACAAAACTGGGAATGACATTCGACAAATTAGATTGACATTTGTTTGATAGCCACCAGCAATAATCATAGGTGTCAGTGATACCACTTTACTGGGTACATTTTTCACTAATTTCGCCACTGCTCTACAATACAATATTCAGCAAACAATAATTATGCTTTTGGTAAAGACAGATTTAATGCCGCTCTCATCTGTTTTAAATATAACTAGAATAAATAAGACAGCCAAGCATAGGCCGTCAACAAGGTATAGAATAAAGAAAACAAATTATCGAATTATCTTTTAGCACGTTCATAATTACCCATGAATATTAGAGTTGTTTTACTGTTGTTTTATATTATTTTACAAAGTTAAAAATAAAATTTAATATAAATATAAATATATATAAATCAAATTATTTATAAAGCGTATTAAACTCTTACTCGATACACAATTATTTTACAGATTACCAAAGTATCATGTATGATAATTGAAAAAATAATGTGATTTCGATATTACTAAAGTTTATTCAGTAGTTTTGGAAAAATCTCAATTTTTAAGGGAGACACCCTCATCTGGCAATACTTTTGACAAAACTGCAAAGTATAAAAATAAGGTCTCTGATCGCGAGAATACGCAAGCATAAGATCGGCAACGTTGCATGCAGTTCTTGATCAAGTCGGCAACGTCGCAAATTCGTGTATAGTTACACATTAGAGACTACACACACATGCGTAATTTATAAGATTTTTCATCGTCTGATATAATATCTCTGAGATTATAAATATGGAATTTTATTGATTTTGCGAAAATAAGTATCCCAAAGTAATTCCCTACGCAAATATCGAGGCATATCTCCTAATATTTAGCGTGTGAATGCCGATTTATTTTTGTATGAAAAACGAACCACCTTAAGGGGCTCACCCGTCTCAATGACCTTGCGCGTTTTGTTTTCTTCAGCTCCCGACCACCCGCGAACCCCTCATATATATTACGTACAGTTCAATAACCTAAACATCGCCGTCTAGCGGCTAATAGCTTGTACTACTAGAACATGTACACGGACAAAAAGTAATGTTACCATTCCGTAAAATAAAGATAAAAATATTAACTTTAATATTTATAATAAGTTTATTTACTTTATAAACACAAAATACACATGAATATTTTACAACATAAAAAACAATTAAAAAAAGACCGAATAATAAACTTTTCGATAATTGCTACACTGAATAATCCTCAAGTATGAACCAATATTTAATATTATAATTTCACTATCCCAGGCCTGAATCACGCTATCGAAATTTTTTCTTGCTGCTAGTATATATACAAACTGTTCTTACGAAATATTTAATAAATTAGATGCCCTCAGACTGCTAGCTAATATTATAAAATCATAGATGAACAGTTCTTTATAAATACAAAATGCATATGAATGTTTTAAAACATAAAAAAACAATTTACAAAAAGACTGTGTTTTATAAACTTTTAGATAATTATTGATACACTGAACAATCTTCAAGTAGCATGAACAAATTTTATAGTTAGTAATAATATAGTTTCATCATCCCAGTTCTGAATCGCGCTATCGAAATTTTTCTTGCTGCTAGTATATATATATCAACTGTTCCCATAAAATATTAATAGGTCAGGTATCTTCCAAATTCCAGATATTGATTGAGAAATGTTATCGAAAAGTAGTTGTTTGTTATTATATTGAGAAAATGAGTGAGAGACGAGTATATCAACAAAAGTACCTCTAACATAAATAATATAATTTATGTACAGTATTGCGGGATGAGAAGAAATATAAATGATTTTATCTATTTTTTTTTTTTTGGTTATTACAAACGTTTTTTAGATATAAAAAAACTTATTGCGGAAATGTATAATTTTCGAAAAAATGCAAAATAAGTTTACAATTTGGTTAGACTATCGTTGGAAGTTGGAACATGTATTGTAAACTTATATATTGACCTACTATCTATCTCTGTTCCAAGTTTTATCAAAATCGGTTCAGTGGTTTAGGCGTGGAAGCGTAACAGACAGACAGACAGACAGAGTTACTTTCGCAATTATAATATTAGTAAGGATTATTGTTATTGAAGAAATAAGTACAGTATTCAGTTTAATCCAACTTGAAAGATAAAATAGTTTATATTATCTCAATATGTTTTTATTGCAAATTATTTGTCACTAGTGGTGTCCCGCGGTTTCAGCCGCGTACTTGACATACTCTTGGGAGTACGAGGATAAATTATTATAAGCTATGTGTGGTTCTATTATATTATGTATAAGGTATCTAGTTAAACGTTATAATGTTATTATAAAGTTTCGTCAAAATCTATTCAGTAGTTTAAGAAACAAACAAACATCCATGCGTATAATATTAACATCATAATTTAATTTATTACATCCATATTATTATGTTACGGATATTTATTACTTATTTCATTGTATTGATTTACGGTGTGCTATACTAATTATTTCTATCAATTTTTAAATGTAAATAGTTTCTATTCTGACATAACGTTTTTGTAGTTATTGATACATGTTATCACAGATTTATAAATAAAGACAGACGGAGGAGACGCTTCAAAGCGAATACAAAAGCGCTCTCAAGCGCTTGACATAGCGTCGTACTCTAAACGTCTATTAGATTGTGTTCGCTTTTGAATTTGTGTACGCTTTGAAAGAATTTTTTGATAGCAGACACAGTAGTTTTCGAGTTTTTTTTCATTGGAAACATTTATAAACAACACACACACACAAATACAAAATACAAATCTGTTCTCTTTATATTTTATAATAATATTAGTGTAAATAAATATAATGATAAAAAGCTTCTATCTATTATCTGATAGATGGCAGTATATGACGTGTCAGAAAACTATTGCTAGATGGCGCTGTTTTTGTTAAAACCTTTCTGTTCTCATATTTATAATATTTAATAATATTTTCAATATAAAAACCCTACAGTTATCATACTCCAAAAATTCCACATTCGTCTTTCATATTTAACTTTACATTTATTAAGGTTTTATTTGTATCACGAGTGAACTGCACTGTCTTTCATTAAACACCATATTGGTTTTTAAACAAAAACAACATAATTTAAAATACTGCCATTTGATATATTATAATGAATAATAATCACTAAAAATGTAATAATGAATAAAAGCAGTAAATAAATTAGCGATTTGGAGCAACAACGGACACGACTTCCACCTTCGGAGGCCTCTGGCCGTCTGCCGACCGTCACCCGTGCGCGAATTCGAAGAAAAATTAGATTTTTACGATTTTCTGATTAAAAACTGCACATTTAAAAAAACGACTTTTCAAATATTATTAAGTACATAATTCCTCACTAACAAAAAAATATTTCACTACTGTGAGTTGTATAATTAGAAATCCTATTCGATTTTTGTATGCGAAAAGAGGTTCAGGTAAATAATTATTACTCTTTATTTTGAAAGTTTTATGAAATTATCTAATAGTAACATTAATAAACTAAAACCAAGTTACAACATATATTTATTTGGTATTTTTAACGTAACATTAATGTATACTTTTAAGAATATGAAAACGATCGAATTTGTCCGGGAGCCCCTTAACTTATATTGTAAGAAGTAACTAAGGCTAAATTAAACATCATTGCTACGGGAAAAATGTCGAAAGTATATTGAAAGAGAACATTCAAAACTTTTATCATCATTAAAAAGTAACCTACTTATAAAAACATTAATAATCACATATAACAACAAATTCAATTACGTTGCACTTTTCTGCTATCTGTACAACTTAGCTGAAGGATTAGTTAAGGGGGATTTAATAAGAGTTTCTTAGATAAGTGCGGAGGGAGCGAATCTAATACACTTAAATTTAAACTCCTCGAGGGGCTGTTATCTCTGACCAAACGTGGCATGTCAGGTATACCCTGACTCATGTAACTATATACGGAAGACAAATCTTTGTACCCCTATTTAGGCTAAGCACGTAGGATTATAAGATTTGATATAATATCGAAAAGTGCTGCTTAATATAACATTTTTTCTTTGTCATAAAGGGCCTTTGCTAATTTTGCTTTTTGGGTAATTCATATTGTACTACATAGAAGACAGATGTTGTCAAGTACATAATAGTATATTAGAATTGAAAGAACGAAAAAAAATATTTTTATTCTTCACAACAAAAATTAAGAGCGAATTTAAATATGTACCCAAATTCATAATCCACATTAAAGCATATAATATTAAAGCCCACAAAAATAATCGTCAAAATATATAATACCAGCTACCCGCTTTGCTGGGTCATTTTTAATAGTACAATTATTATTTGTTAATATTAGATTTTTTTGGGATGTTTAAAAAGTTACTAAAACACTCAGCATATTTTCGACCGAGGTAGGTATATAGCTACTACTTATTCCTTCTAAGGTGAATTCAAACTGTAACAACATAGCATATGACCACATCAAACCATGATAATTTATCAATACGAACAGTCGCGGGGTGAGCTACCAGGATCAAAGGACATCCGTCCCCGGGAGCTCACGCTGTACCGGATGATATGCGCGGTAATATCCGCCTTCACCTCGCACGCCTCGATATTATAAAAATAAATCGTTCATAAGTTATACATTCGGCCAGTCATTGGGTGAATAGAAGTGACAAATTTGAACTTGGAATTATGACGTATAATGACGTCATGATGTTACATTAGCATGTTTATGACGCAGGTCCGTGACGCGGACCTGTATGATTTTACTCCTACTGAGTCCTACACGACTGACTATAAAAAAAGTAAAGTATCAACCCTTTATGTCCCACTGCTGGGCACGAGTCTCCTCCTCGAAACCAGGCGAGGAGGGTAATATGTCCCATAGTTCAACGATGCGCTGGCTCAGGGTTGGTGAACTTCACTTTTTTCCTTCACCGGTGAGCAAGCGATGGTCTCGTGTTTGGGGTGCACTTAGAAATTAAGAAAAACCATTTCAAGGCACACACGGGGGGGTCAGGATCGAACCCGGAACCTCTCGCATAAGAGGCCGAGTCCATCCACCACTGGACCATCGTCGCTCCTACCAGAAAGTGCTTATTTTTTTTTATATCGTAAGAGTGCAAACGAACAGTCGAAGCCTTGTGACTATCGACGCCCATTAACATCCACATAACCAGAGGCTATGCAGATGTGCCCTTCTTTTCCCTATGCCTCCAATGGGCCACCGGAATGTCACAAACCGCACGAAACGCGACAGCTTAGCTGTCACTTTATGCCGATTTCATGTGAGCGAGAGGTTTCTCCCCGGTCGTGTCGGCCAAATTTGACTGCAAAGCAACATAGCACTACCTCTAACAAAGTGCCCTATAGTTAAAGAAACTTTGTACACATATTCTCGGAGGTACATAACGTAGGATACATAGAACAATGGGATTTTTTTCATTACGCAGGCGAAGCCGCGGGCAATGTTGAGTATTTATATAATTTTGATTTCCATACGCAGTGTACCTTACAATTATGACAAATGGATTGACACCTTTCAAGCTTAAACCCAAATTACCAAATTTGAAGAACGCGAGTGATGCAGTCGAAAGAGGCCCGTGTTCAGAAATGGCAGGAAAAACCTTGATAATGATGATGAAAATACTCCATACCTCACTAGGTAGAGACGTTCTTACAATCTTATGGAAGTAGGTTACCGATGCTATCATTATCATCAGCCTTTATCCGTCCACTGCTGAACATATGCTCAATGAACGCCAAGACGACCGATCCTATGCCACTTGCATCCAATGCGCACCGCTGTTATATTATTTGTAAATATTTATTTAATGAAAACAAAGTACTACATACTTTGTTTTTCACGTAGTAATTTGATTTGAGTTGGCGTTTGAGAAGAGAAGGGAGGACTTTGTCTAGCTGTTTTAAATCGTCAATCAATAGACGAAGTGATGATCGATATTGTTTGATTATTGATTTCGATTAATGTTCGAAAGGTTACTGAAAAACAGCGAGCCTCCAATATTCGCTCGTATTTGCGCATGTGACGTAACATGGGAGGTAAATAATTATTTCATGACGCAACGGAATTGCCTACAGTTACTAAGCTCAACCGGTCTCACCACAATGGTTCGCCTAAACGCCGAATTTACCCACCCCACTCCCTCCCGGGGGGGAGGGGGTCCCCCTCACGTCTATCCATTTGCCAGCTAGTTCCGAGCTAAATTAATTTCAAAGCTCCTTATGTTACGTGCCTTGCGGCTTTGCTGTGCATGTGTGTGTGAGATCTGGAAGGCTTATGTATATGTTGTAAATAGGTTTTAATGTACGGACAGGCTGGTTAGGGTTGGATTGCACGAGATAAATTAGTTTAAGAGTTGTAAACGAGTTTTGTGTATAGGTGAACGGTAAACTTGAATTGAACAAAGAGCTTTCTGCTAGTTAATTGGGATTACATCTTTATGTATATTATATACGATCGTCTGAAGGGACGAAGGTCTAGTGGAAATAAGGACAGCCTCTTGAAAGGTTCAGGTTCGATTCTGTGGTGCCTAGAAATGGGTTTTTCTAAATTTCAAAGTGCAACCTGAACACGAGACCATCGTTCGCTCAGCAGTGAAGAAAACATCGTGAGGAAACCTGCCTGAAGATTATAAGTCTTTGTAGGTGTGCAAAGTTCACCTACCCTCCTCGCCTGATTTCAAGGAGAAGACCCGTGCCCAGCAGTTCCAATTAACAAAGAAGTAGATTGTAAATATTAAATTTTATGAGATAATTTTTTGTCGTAGAGAGCGAAGCTCTACTTCTGTCATCGCCTGATCGCCATGACCAGCCAAAGCGTTAGCTTTACATACTCTTTGGCCATGAAAAAACGGTATGAGGATTTGGCGTATGAGTATTTTACTTTTTTTTTCGAAAGGTCTAGACTTTCAGGCCTGATGGCCTTTAAGCACAATCGGTAGGTAGACTATTTTATTGTATATGACGTTGTAAATAGAAAACTTATCACTGTTATGAATTTTATCGATATTTGTTTACAAATAATACAGATACCATTGTTAAAATGTAATTTTTTATATTTTATATTAATTTATGAATTTTTGATATAATCAGACTTTTTTTCAAAATTGTATTTTGAGTACAACAGTCCAGCCATAAATATGATCAAGATTAACACAAAGATTAACATATATTTTTTTGATGCTTTCACATGCATACATTTCCCTAAAAAACTGTTTACTAAACCTATTTTTGCTTTACACAGCGCCTTAAGACATTTTTGTACTGAAATATCTGTTACGTATAGCTAGTTGAAAAAACTTAGAAACAAATCTTGAAATGTTGGACAAAGTGTATATTAATTAACATGGCTGTTAATGGCAGTTAGCATATTATGATTCTAGAGTCAAATTTGACAGATTTTCATTGTAGTGGCTATATTAACTGACAAGCTGATCAAATTAAGTAATTTAACCACGAAGTATAGATATATAAGGAGTCTGAACTTAATGTTGAACGAATGGTCCCAATTTTAAATTCTTAATTTGAAAAATGTTTGAAAATATTGTGCGAAACGTGTGAAAACCAGTGGGTAATAACTAATAACATAAAAACCATATAAAAAATTATCGTCTAAGAAATTTCTAGAATGAAAAATTGAGTTTTAGTACTTGAAAGAGTTAGTTATTTTTTATGACGAGGTGTTGTTTTTCCTGAGAAAGGAACAGAGTTTATGTTATTTATTTATTTATTTCGTTATACAAAGAAAAAGCTCAATCATGCATTAAAATAAGTTCTATTAAGCTAATTAGAATATAAAATTGCTGTATTGAATAAAATTAATGAATTGTTGTGAATTGTACTTTTATTCATAAATTATGCTAATACAAAAGGATAGTCTCATAAAATTTGTTAAAGATTTTTTAATAAAGTATTGTCCCACTGCTGGGCACGGGTCTCCTCGCCGAAATCGGGTCAGGAGATTATTGGTCATAAATTCGTTCACATATTCAAGGATTTTTAAATAACTATCAGGATATAAATATTTTACATTTGAAATATTTTACATTTTTTGTTAACACGTCTAAATTGAAATAGACAAAAGAATAAACGAGCGTAAACCCGTGTGTCTCATTAAACGGCTGCAACTTTTTAAGTAACCTTACATCAGCTAAATCTCCATACGGTTGAATATATTAGTGAATAAAGGCCGGATATTACCCGGATAATACGTACTACCCGGCCATAATACTTGAGTATTGACATGGCTTTAATCAAAGTTCCAGCTAAGAAATTCACTGCTTAATATTGTAATAAAATGTTTATTGTGGGTAAAACCTGTTACGCGGAGTGAAAGATCGTTGATATTATGATGGAGTATTTTAATGATATGATCATCATTATCAATCGTTTTTCACATCCTCTTAAGAACATCTTAATGAACCGTAGGGACACAAGTCATGAATAGTCTTAGATCATTAATATGTCTAGATAAAGTGTCGCCCTACAATCAAAACCAAAGGAACAGGCCAACATTTTCAAATATGTGTTCGTGAATAGTGATACCAGCTACTACAGTTCTCCCATAATCATCCTTTTTAATCTCGTTACACTTCAACACAAACCTTCATTATAAATAAAAACAATAATGCGTAACAATTCATGCGTATTCTATGACAGCGGGACGGATACTAAACACGGAGAAAGCATTTAGAGGCTAACAGTTGGACGCTAATTTTTTGGACGTGTTTTCAGCGCGACACTGTTTTTAGACATATTATTGATCTAAGTGTATAGTATATCTAATTGACAGAGTAAGCATATTATTTAGTTCGCCAGTCAGTCAGACAGTCAGTGTAATTTAACTATGCTTCTAGCAACTCATTCGACACTTAACAAGAGATTTGACAGTTGATTTGTTAGTTTTTGCGTTGATCAGCCTCTCGGAAACGGGGCGTTAGCCAATATACTTACTAATGTTAGTCTCCACTCACTAATAATATGTATACTATTTAAAATATAAAATATTATTTTAGGTCAAAGAACAAACTAAAACAAAGCCCAAAAAGCAATGATTTTATAGACAGAGACAAAAAATATGAATTAGAGTCATCGCCACTTAAGAAGTCCGATAGACGCGGCGCTGCGGTCTCATAACTCAATGTTTGCCAATTTCTAAGTGTAATGATTTTCACCAAGTCTAGTACAAAAAAAAATTCATTAATTATAGGGCCTATGGTCAGTAGTGGACTGATAAAGACTGATGATGATATTAATGACAAAAATAATTATAGCAGCAAAATAAAAATCTCCCTACCAGGTTTTAGGAAAATAAAACATTTTTTTGTAAACGTTTCGTTTGTATTTTTTACGTATAATCGATTAGTAGAATTCATCCAAAACAAGCTTCTTCGGGTGTGTTCGGCTTTTGCCAGGGGTGACGATTTTCTCAGAAGTAATTGCTGTCATTGTTACTTCTTTTGTTGTTCAACCTTTTTTACAGAAACACCTGAAAATATAATTCATCTGAGCAAGGTTTTAATTATTTTACCTTGTATTTATATATAATATGTTATTATCCTTAGATAATAATATTATGGTGAAAAATTAAAACTATAATTGCGTTGCTCTGAAAAGAGATATTTTATTTTATAATACTTATAATTTAATAATTTTACAAAACATTCTTTACAAATAAATTACAAAAATCTTACCTGAAAAGAGAAACAACATTTAAAGCTATTGTTTCACCAGTATTAATTTAACAATATATATAATTCCAAACAGCTAAACTAAAACATTAATAACTAATCTTATAACTAAACAGCTCCATGGCAACAGACGAGTTCTATCTTTAAATATATATACATTATAAAGATATTAAAAATATTAAACCTATTTAAATGAAGTGTAACACTTTATTTACATCTCCCCCCCCCCCCCTTCTTTTCCTACATTACTTCCACTACTGGAATAATTTTTGTAATGTGGAAAAGATTTGATTCTGTCTTTTTGTGACCTGTATTTACTTTGTAAATTGTATTAGATATTTTATCTATTATTTTAAAAGGTCCTATCTTTAATTCGTCTAATTTTTTTCGGTTTAATCGGTTTCCGTTTTCGACATATACCGAATCTCCGATTTCGAACTCATACTGTTTTCTGTTTTTATCAAATCTTTGTTTATTGTAATTATGTGATTTCATACTATTTTCTAAGGCAATTTTACGATCTTGCAGTAGATGATTATTTGTTTTATTTTGTTTCAGTTCCTCCGGTAAAAGGTCAACATTTTTTCCCTCCAGTAAATATTTTGGAGAAAAGCCTGTAACACTATGTTCTGTTTCATTATATTTTTCTGTGCACTCGTGAGCAATAGTTGTCCAAGCAATTTTAGCTTTCCTTTCATTAATTTTACAACGAATTTTATTAACTAACGTTTGGTTTAACCTTTCGTTTAATCCGTTTGAAAATGGCGCATTAACTGCAGTGAAAACTATAGATATATCTTCTTTTTCTAAAAATTGTTTAAATTCCTTCGAATTTATGCCTGGATATTGATCAGATAGAATCAAGTCTATTTTATAATCTTTTGTTACTTTTTGAACAAGTTTTATAAAATCATTCGCATTCTGAGTTTTGGATGTCAAAATATAAGCGTAACGAGAAAAGTGATCTACTAGGAGATGTAAGTATGTTTTGGTTGAACGAGCACCACCAAATCCCCTATGGTGTCTATAGACACTATTTCGAATGGATAGGTAGCGGGACCTAAATATGACATTAATCCAAACTTGTTTTTGCTTCTAGATTTATTTTTTATGCATACACCACAGTTTTCGCAAATCTTTTTTATGTTATCTAATAAATTTTCAGCTTGATAAAAAGGTTTAATCTTGTTTTCCAATTGTTGTCTTCCTATGTGACAGTAGTAATTATGTACATCCTTTATAAACTTTTTACTAAACTCCTCAGTAAGTATTATCTTTTCATTTTTTCCTATTTTTTTATAATATATATTATTTTTGCATATTAGTTTATTTATATTTTGCTTAATTTTTTCATTTTTATCTTAGTCGTTTAGTATGTCTTCTAACTTAACAAAATTTACTACTTTTAGACTACTTTCTTCATTTTCATATGACTCTAATACCGGGTTTCTACTTAAAGTATCTGCCTCTATGTTATATTTACCTGGAGAATATATTATTTCAAAATTGAACTGTGACAAATAATACGTTAAATCTCCAAGTTCTTCGTCAGTTCTAGCTTTTATATTCATTCTTTCTAAAGGTTTGTGATCTGAAAAAACCGTGAATGTCTTTCCCATAAGCCAGTGCTGCCAGTATTTTACCGCTTCTTTTATTGCCAAGCACTCAAGATATATGGCTTTTTTCTTTTTTTGGGAATCATTTAATTTTTTTGAAAAATATGCACAAGGTTTTTCATCACCGTCTGATTGAATCTGTTTTAAAATCGCGCCTACACCTTGTATGCTAGCGTCTGTATAAATATGTATTGGTAAATCTGGATCAAAAATAGCTAGAATTGGTTTTGAGCAAAGAAGTTTTTTTCTAGTATCAAATGATTCTTGGCATTTATTGGACCAAACAAATTTTTCTCCTTTCCTTAGTAAATTATGTAAAGGATCCAATATAATTGAAATATTTGGCACATATTTTCCATAGAAATTAATTTTTCCTAGAAATTGTCGGATATTCTTTTGTGTTTTTGGAATCGGAAATTCTTTTATGGCAATCAAATTATCTTTTAGTGGTGTTACAGTATTGTTTTTTATTATATGCCCCAGATATTTTACAGAGTCCTGTGCAAAATTACATTTCGTAAATTTTAATTTAAAACCTTCTTTTAAAATTGCTTCCAATAACAAAGATATATGCTGAATGTGTTTTTCAAACGTTTCAGAAAATACTAATATATCGTCGATGTAGTTAACAGTAAAATCTGAGAGTTTATACTTTCTTATGATACTACTCAATATTCTTTGAAAAATAGCAGGAGCAGTTTTTAAACCGAAAGGTAAACATGTCCATTGAAAGTGCGCCTCTTGAGTAACAAATGCAGTTTTGTGTCTATCTTCAATTTTAAGAGGTATAGACCAGAATGCTGAGTTTACATCAAATGTTGAAAAATACTTACAATTCCTTGTTTTAATCATTAGATCCTCGATTAGCGGAAATGGTTGTGATTGAGGAACTACTATTTTATTTAATTCACGAAAATCTATACAAAGCCTTGATCTCCTCCCATCTTCTTTTTTAAATGCTAGTGTTACCGGAGCAGCAAAAGGGCTATATGACTCCTCGATTAAATTATTTTTTAGTAATTTTGATATTTGCGTTTCGATTTCTTTCATATCTTCAATAGAGCACCTATACGGTCTTTTACTACAATATTTATCTATCATTAAATCAATATGGGCTTCATAACCTTTCACAGTACCTATATCGTACTTGTCTTTAGCAAATACTGAATTATATTTGTGTATCAATTTATCAATATCAGATTTTTTCTGATGATCTAAATTATTAACAGAAATGTTAAAATTATCTATTATTATATTTTCATTAAAGTTTATTTCATACTCATTATTTATATTTTGTTTTTTATATATTTTTTTATTATAATATATTATATCTTTTTTATTTCCTATAACACTACCTGAACTGCCAGGAATATCTTCAGTGCTTATAGGATCCTTATCTTTGCTTTTTATATAGTCTTTATTGATAAGGCCATTTTGAGCTATTTTTAAATTGTCATTTTGAGTTAACCGATATTTTTGTATACAGTCTAATCCTACTAGGAAATCATAGTCAAAGTTTTCTTCGTCTATAACAAAAATATCGACATGTTTTTCAATGTCAAAAATTTTTATTTTTATAGTTACCATACCTATTGTTCTTTTTACGCCATTAATAGTTTTTAAACCTGCATTTTTATTATGAGTAGGTTTTTTTTTAAAGATAATAACCTTGAATTAATTAAGGACACATTAGATCCAGAATCATAGATTCCTGTTGTTTCCAACGTGTCATTAATTAGTAATTTAATTTTTATTAATGGCGGCACTATTAGTTTTTTGGATCGATTTCATTTAATTCAGCCTCTAGTTCAAAATTGTTAACACTTCTTATTTTATCTTTATTTTGTATATCATAATTTTTAATTTTAAACCAACATTGTGATTCAGGATGGTAACGTTTGCCTTTATTCTCTTTTTCACAAATTTTACACGGGTTAACCATTGGATACACCTTTTTCTCTTTAATATTACTTTCGGAAGGTCCTGTCCTTATACCAAATGTTTTTTTGTTGACTATATTATACTCTAACTTTCTTAAATTATTGAATAAGTCTTCAGTTTTCTTTATACTAACCCTATCAATCTTATCTGTAATAAAATTTGGTAATCCTATGGCAATTAAATCAATTAAAGTTGTTATATTAATAGAACTATTTATTTCTAATAAAAGTCTCTCTTTCTTTATTGCATATTCTAGTAACGAGCCCTGTCTATACTTAAATAACATTGCATACCTGATCGGCGACCAACCTTTATTCGCATATGTTTCACAAAAAATATTTTTCCATATCGCCCATTCTGAATTTATTGTATACTTTATAAGCATAGAACTATACCAATCTAAACAAGAATCTTCTAAAAATAACCTAAAAATTTCAATTTTTTTTATATCTTCTTCTATTCCCATACGAACACATTCCGCCTCAAAAGTAGTCATCCACTGAGACACATTAGTAATCTTGCTATTGAATTTTTCTAAAACAAATTTTTCTACTATTTTTCCAATATTAAAAGATTTTAAATTTTGTGAGTCTTTCTTCATTTCAGCGAAGCGTTCCATAATTTTTATTAGAGAATCTTCGGAAATTCCTGTGGATATTTGTGCTTTTGTTTGTTCCTCTAATAGATACCCCATAAATTGTTTGTTACCATCTTCATCACAGTATACAGCTTTCATCTCTGGATTCATGGATATCCACACCAGTCGTTTCTCGTGCCGTTTTTGTAATGTGGACCTTACTTTTTGAAAGATTTGTGTATGTGTAATTACATCATGTAATTTTACAGGTTGTAACTTATCTGGAATCGTAAAGGTCCGTCCGTCTAAATCTGTGATTGTCGTCACACAAATAATATTTGTTTTCATATCTTCGCTGGCTTTGACCATAAACTCAAATCTTAATTTATCCATTATTCCTGGTAAGCAGCAGCAGAAATGTTGTTTTATAATATGTTATTATCCTTAGATAATAATATTATGGTGAAAAATTAAAACTATAATTGCGTTGCTCTGAAAAGAGATATTTTATTTTATAATACTTATAATTTAATAATTTTACAAAACATTCTTTACAAATAAATTACAAAAATCTTACCTGAAAAGAGAAACAACATTTAAAGCTATTGTTTCACCAGTATTAATTTAACAATATATATAATTCCAAACAGCTAAACTAAAACATTAATAACTAATCTTATAACTAAACAGCTCCATGGCAACAGACGAGTTCTATCTTTAAATATATATACATTATAAAGATATTAAAAATATTAAACCTATTTAAATGAAGTGTAACACTTTATTTACATATATTCATATAAAATATCATAAGATAAATGTAGGTATAGAGTTAATGATAATATTTTAACCATAAATTAGGCAAAAATGTGTGACTCTGGCATTTCTAAAATTTACCTGTCATGGCAGTGACATTTATAAACATATTATTCAATGGGATTAATTGTTGTTTATTTTTACTTTCTGATTCACAAAATTATTTCACTTTAATGATCATTATACGGCCTTCACTTTTTACACCTCACTTTATATTATATGCTCCATATTTCACGTAAAACAATTTAAAATATCACAACTTCTTCTTCTTCTTTTTTAATATTAGCTTCCTAAAGGATTTGCCAAATCACAACTTCTTACTCCAGACAGATGTCAAGATGTCAATCTTGTCAAATTTAGTTCAGGCATTAGTCGCAGGACTTCAAAAATGGCGCGGACTATAGAACAATAATTTATATGTCACATTTTAAAACGGCTTTGACCACACAGCCATTCTATTTTTAAACAAAACGCCATAGACTAAACATAATGGCGCGTATTTGTGTCACAGATATTAATTTACATATTCGAGCTGTCAGTTTGTGCCCTTTATTTCGGATATAACGATCAAAGAAATAAACTGAGATTAATTTGTGCCCTCCGAAAACAATACGTGCATTATAAGGGGGCTTTTACAAAAGGGTTTACAGAGTTTAGTCTAAAACTCTGCATGTGACTCTTGACGCCATTGTTTTAACATTAATTGTGACCTAAGAACAATGCTAGAATTAATTCAATGCGTTATTATTATCGGATTTCGAAGTCCTTTATGTTTTTGTTTATTGAACATTAAAATCAGATGATTTGTTTTGGATTTGTTTGCCTTGGGGTAAAGTTACATTCAATAAAACTCATTTAGTATTGAAAAAAAATAGACTTAATTGCTTCAAATCTGAATGTTCGGAGAAATCTTTCGGCGGAGTACCTGGAGCAGGGGGAGCCTAGCCAAAGTGACATCGCTTCGTAGTGAAATTCGCTATCGCCTGTAAGTTATCGATAACAATTTCCTAGCCAATGTACAATGACTGTAGCGATCATTGTTTCAAATTGGTTATTCGATCACCAAAAAATATTGGCTATGGCATCGAACATATAATTGTCAGTGTATCGATAAGTGTCAAATCAAAACAACACCGACCACGTGATTTACGCGGCCTTATGTCAATCCCATTTTACCATTTTCGAACTTTGCTAACGCTTTCTAATGGCACTTTGGCTAGACCCCCTGTTCCACATAGTAAGAATACACTACGTGAGGCCAGAGGATACGAATTAGGGACCTTCATAACAAGAGGTAGTGACATACTGCTTTGCAGCCAAATTGGGGTGGCACGACCGGGTTGGTACCTCTTATTTACATGATACTGGCTTAAAATGACAGTTATGCACCTTTCATGCGGCTTGTCATTTTCCGGTAGCCCATTGGGATATAGGAAAAAGAGGGTGACGAACCTGCATAAGCTGGTTGTATTGATGTATATGGACGTCGAAAATCTTCAAAAGGTTTTGATTGTTCGTGTGCGTTCGTGTTCGTTAATTATAGAAAAAATGAAAAGGGTATTACAATTTGCAAGATCGCAACGCACTGAACATTTTCGAATTGTGCCTATTTTATGCTTTGTACTACAGAGTACAGACCACCGATCAAACTGGGCATTCAAAAACTCAACTGTAAGATATACATGTATTGTGTAGAGCCATATTTTATTGGCATTTTTTATTCAACAAGTAATCTAAAAATGTGTTTTTTTTTTATTTAAAAGCAGCTGAATCGCTTCAAAATGTCCGCTAGAGCGGAATGTTCGGGAATGTTAATCAAAAGGGAGATATACGTTATGGTTCAAATATCAAAAGTGATGTGATTCTTATTCCAAATATCATTTTGATAAATATATAAGGTTATTTTTTTTCTCGTTATATATAGGATTATAATCTTTAGATAATATTTTGGTATTTGAAATAGACAAACAGATAGAAAACTAATAGTAGATTATTAGCATTGCCTTTGAACATAAATAACATCCTCTTAGTCCAGGTAATTCATTCTCGGTGGCAACATTAAATAATTTAACTGAATCTAGCCCAGTAGGGCTATTCTGTAAGGTCGGAATCGGAAAGCGGAATCCGCGGTGATATGACGAATTTGTATTCTTTGAAACTCGACTATCTATATCAATAAAGTTCACTTTCGAAGTGAGCATAAAGTGAGCTCTAGCACTTAGGTGAAGCTCGATATCGATATGGTTTTTACAGAATAGCCGTACAGGCAACGTATTTATGTGCTACCTATCCTGAGATATAACTGACGCCATCAGTCTCACGTATCCGTTATTATACAGCCTTTTTTTTTCTTTTACGCCGGGAAACGCACTGACGCATCCCGCAGGGAAGTGGGTCTCCCCAGGCAGGTATTTGGGACTCGCTGCGCCCGTAAGCTGGTAAGTGGATGCAGCTCTACCCACTAAAACCCGGCGAGTGCCACCAATGCCGCTTTTGGTGAGGTGCCCCGGATCTGCAAGCAACAGGGCACCTCGACGGCTAGTCAGTCCCTCAGGGGACCGACGCCACCTCCACAGAGCAGTTGTTCCGCACCACAGACCAACCACTCCAAACGTCGGGACAGTAAGATGAGATGAGGTACCCATCCTCACCCCTTGCCCCCTGCTCTTTTGTCCTCTCTTCTTATAAGAGGGATACAAAGAGCCCCCTCGACTCAATTTGCTTCGCCCAAGGTGTTGGGGTCACCCTGGGCTACTGAGCCCCACCGCCACGACAAGGCCTGAGCCATGGTGGGGTTATTACACAGTCTGTTTTGCTTCCTTCTTACCTACTTTCCGAAACAAAGCATGACTGTTTCACGGGAGAAACGCGTAAGATGGTGGTATTCATGCCGCGGGGAGCGGGGAGCGGGGAATCAGCGAAACTAAAGGTAAGTAATAAAATATCAGTCTACGGTCATAAAAAAATATATTCCTCTTTTCCCTTAAAGGTATAATCGAAATTTGGCGTTTAGTAGGTACGTTAAAATCCATAGATGTAATAAAAATCGTTCCATAACATATCATTCGTTCGTTCATTCATCATCATCATCATCAGTCTTTAACCTTTAGTCCCTAGTCCTACCCCAATGAACGCCAAGAAGACCGATCCACGTCCATTAGTTCGTTCACTCATTTTCAATCTTCAATCTCGCTTCTCTTCTTCCACCGGTTAAAAAACACTTTAGTTAAGAACTTTTATCTTTGTTTCTGCGATAATATTTGATTTTCACATTGTACTTGTGATTTTGACTTGTGTTTTAAACAATAAAAAAATTGTCAATATTCGTAAAATCATAAAAAGTTATATTGGGTATAAAGGCACGTGAATAGTTGAAGCGGTTGTAACAAGAAGACTTCAAAGGAGGTTTTTCAAAGGGAACGTGATTCTCGCTCTAACAAGACCTGGGTGCAGCGGGGCGGCACGATATCTTATCATAGAAAACCTTTTATTTTTATTACATTAAAAATAGATATATTTGAAATAAGTAATTTAAGGCTATGTACTAAATAGCTTTATCTAGACTTTATCTTTTGAATCGTGGTAGATGTAGTAACCTGGACTATAATGGCTGTAATTACCACAAATAATTAGGAGAAACCGTTAAAAAGCTGGTAATACAAGAAAATCGTATATCTTAGGCGTGTTTATTATCAATATAAATGTTAATTGCTAGCGTTCACGTAAAAAATCTGTATTATATTACAGCAACTCTATAGGTTTTTAATATTTCCAACGTTTTTGATACGTTACAGCTACAATAAAACATAACAAATTGTTACAAAATTCGTGAAAATTCATGATGATTCATGAAAATAAACAACAACGCTTATACTATAACTACTAATAAATAATAAAAAATATTTTAAAGTTTTTGACGTGACAACGTCTTATAAATTGGTTTGCCGGGTGACACTTCAAGAAACTGCGTTACGCTCCGCTAACGTTATGCGCTCACAATGAGAGGCACGCGTCCCTTCCACTCGGGCATGGTTAGCCCGCCTAAGAGCGAGAGAGACAGACATAAAAAGTGAAAGGCACGCGCGAGATTCTTTGTATAAATTAATGTTTTAAATATAATTCTTTGTATAAATAAATGTTTTAAATTGTTACTATTATTTCATCCTTCTTCCTACTATACGAATGAATATTCACATTAAAATTATTTTACCACTCAAAGTCGTTGTCACGTAAAACTTTCGCCCGTATACCGACTTTACAGGCAACCAATTTTTATCGTACTGTCTTGATACTTGTAGGTCTATGTTTCATTCCTATAAAAAAGACGACGCACGTTCGTGCGCGATTATCTGCGCATAGAGTTACTAAAATTTAGCAGTGAAGTAACACAGCAGACAATTTAATTCGTACATATTTATTTTTGTATGAAAATAAAAACTCACGAAATATCACAAGTCGTAAAACATTTGTTTATTTTTAATTAGAATTTATTAATAATATAAACCTCTACCTTATTGTATCTTAATGGCGTATACCATTACAGCATTCGATTTTACTGCCAAGGCGCGAAAGACGTTTCTCTAAAAGTCTAATGCACAATGTGGCCCCGGTCTCCCCGTTGACTCACACCTTCTGATCCTCCTGCGGGATTAAAACCGGGAATCAAGCTCATGTGTCGAACGCCAGCGGAAGTGTAATTTGTCCCGGGACAAAGGCTGATTGGAATCTATAGGTAACCGGGGCGCCGCAATCCGTATGTGGGTGACTTTAGCTGGGAATAAATGGACTTTACCCTATTAGATTTTTGACACTGAAGTACCGTTTGCATTGTCTTTATTATGTATCATTGTGTATTGGTTTTCTAGACGTGATTTTCTAGACCAGCTCATGAGTGTGTTTTAACAAAAAATTGAAGATAATCAAGTTTTATTTTTGAACTGCTGAACAAAAAACATTTTGCAGGTGCAGGTTAGTTAGGGTGCCTTCTTACCTAACCTAAATGTCTGTATTAAGTTAAATTTCAAATCCTTATTATAAGCCTTAAAACATCTCTTTTCTGGAATTAACTGCTTGACAAAAAATAGTGGTTTTCCATGGTAGTTGGTAGGTACCCTAAATATAGTCGGTAACCACAAGTAACCACAGTCTTGGTCTCAATCTAAGCCATACACCATAAACTAAGACCTAACATAAGTTTACAATTAGGTCCAGACCTTTTTTTTGGTGTCGCAGTGAAAATGTTTTCGCATCTACCAGGGCCTCAGGTAGACTAGCGTGTGTGGGGACTCGCGTTGTGGTGCACTACCCCACTAAAACCACTGCGAGCGCCTTCAGCCGCTTTGTGAGGGTCCGGAACAGGATCACCTCAGCGACAGACTGGCCCCGGAAAGGCCAGATTCTTCAGATATAGGAAGGATCGCCCGGCCGCTACTAAGCAGTCCTCACGACATCGTGTTTAGCAGGGCCCAGGTATCTATCCCGAACCCGACACGAGAACAGGTGTGTTACTGGAAGTGCATTAAGTAGCGCCTCCGATGCGTCCACGTCTACGGGGGGTCTAGGTCCAGACCTAGGGAGTCTACTAAAGTCTACGTTAGACCACATCAACAAGCTAAGCTAATCTATTCATCGTAATTAAATGCAAAGTAGCCGTCTAGGTGTAGATTTGTACGTGTATTATTATAAGGATTTATAGAACCTTCTGGACGGAGAAGATTTATACCATTCGAAGATTGAATGTTCGTTTCTAAGTTTTTCTAATGTTCTATATTTGAAAATCACGTGAATTTTACTAGAGGCTTTTGATAGTTTTAGTGTTGGTAGAAAACTACTTCAGAGCCTATGTTCAATGGGTTGAGGCTGTTGATGATGATAAAACCACAATGGAGCGCGATTTCAGTATCAGTTTTATCAAAATTAATAAAATTTAGAAAAACCCGTGTGTGCCTTGAAATGGGTTTTTCTAAAAATTTCTAAGTGTACACACGAGACCATCGTTCGCTCACCGGTGAAGGAAAACATCGTGAAACCTGCATACCTGATGAGATTAAGAGTCTTTGAAGGTATATTAAGTTCACCAACCCACATTGGGCCAGCGCATCGGTGAACTATGGCCCATTAAACCTCCTTGCCTGATTACGAGGAGGAGACCCGTGCCCAGCAGTGGGACATATAAGGGTTGATACTTTTAATAAAATTTTGCAGATAAATAAGTTCTAAAGCCGTGGTTTATTAAAAATAGTTTGCCTATAGATAAATCGTTTATAATTTTTTTTAATAGATTTCTATTAAGTTTTTTTACATTCCCGACGTTTCGGATACTTTACAACAACTACTGACTTAATAAGCCGAGAAAAAACAATATTTAAAATTCGCGTAAACTTAAGCGACTTCATAGATAATACGATGTTTTTCATTGTCAGGCCTTAAATTAACTACTTGTTAAAACCCAATCATTTCTTAGCATCGGTCTTGTTAATACCATATACCAGTTAACTTGAAAATGAACCAGGAAATGGTTGAGGGTTGAAGGCACCGTATAGCATAGGGGGGATGCGAATAAACAGCGTGTGTTTGTACGGTTGTGTTCGGAACTTTATCGTGTTTAAATACGCTTAATGTACGAGGCGGTCTGAGGGACCTAAGCTAGTGTAGTTTGGGGCATGTAATCTAAAGCCATTAGAAGGTTGATAGATATATATTGATAGATAGGTAGATAGGTAAATATATATTATATTATGAGGGGGTAAAAAGTAGTGCCAAATGGGTCGTGTAATATTACACTACGGTGCTGATCGCCAGCTGAACTTGGCTTGACACGCTACCGCGTGTCTAGATAAATACGATAATACGAGCGACGATGGCCCAGTGGATAAGGGGCTCGGCCTCTTCAGCAAAAGGGTCCGGGTTCGATCCTGACCCCCTGTGGTGCCTTGAAATGGGTTTTTCTAAATTTCTAAGTGCACCAAGGTGAAGGGAAAAACATCGTGAGGAAACCTACATGCGTGATGAGATTAAAAGTCTTTGAAGGTGTGTGGAGTTCACCAACCCGCATAGGGCCAGCGCCTCGGTAAATTATGGCCCATTACCCTACTCGCCTGATTTCGAGGAGGAGACCCGTGCCCAGTAGTGGGACATATATGGGCTGCTACTTTATTTTACTACGTTATATATAAATAATGAAATAGAAAGACAGGTATATAGATAGATGGAAGAGAAAAAAACGCTAAATCTATATGTATAGAATGCGTTAGGTACGATTTTGTCTACGTAAAAACTTGGTAATATTTTTTTTTAGTTTGTGATAATTTAAAATGAAAATGCAATAATATGTTTTTCAGATAAAAGATAGCAAGGGAAATAGATAAATATATAAACAACTAATTAACGAATACAATGACCGTTTAAAGTGAGGATAATATATAATAGGCGACCTTATCGTTAGAAGCAATAAGGTGCTATAAGTACCAATAATATTATTAATCTGGTCGAATGAACTTATTCGCGTATTAAAGCAACCAATTCGAAACCATTTGTAAAGCATAGCAAAGTTTTATCTCGATTGGAATAACAATGACATTAAGGTAAATAATATCATCATCATCAGCCTTCATCCATCCACAGGCCTCCGTCAATGAACGCCAAAGATGACCCATCAGCCAGATGGGCCAATAAGGTAGAAAAGTGGAGACGAAGACGAAGTGTTAGTCGGTCATTAACCTGGTGGAAAGACGATCTTTATGCAGTGGCCGGTCTGTGTTGGATACGAGAGGTAAGGGATCGGTCGTTTTGGTAAATAACTTAATCAAGAAAAATACATTTTAGTAATTTATATTTGTGTAAACTTAATTATACTATTACCTAATTAGAAGGCGTATTTGTAACATAGCTCGAGAACTTTTGAAAACCTTCATAAAGTAATTCAAAATTACACCACAGCTGGAGGAACAAAGAAGGCGGTATCATCTATACAAATAAATAGCATTGAAATGTTTATTTGTAATTTTAAATAACCAGCTCTTTATATTATGCATATGGAATTACCTATAATATACCTACGATACTACCGTAACATATTTTTTTAAAATTATGTCTGTCTGTCTGTTCCGGTTAATTTTTGAAACCCTCACTAATAGATACGTAATACTGTAAGAAGTAACTTAGGGTGTAAAAAAATACGGTTATAAATCTAAGTTAACTCGGGCGAAGCTGTGAGCAGTAATTAGTGTTTTGGGCTACAACAAAATCTAATAAAAATTCAAAATTCAAAATAAATCTACCCTAATATTATAAAGAGGAAAACTTTGTTTGTTTGTTTGGTTGTAATGTATAGGCTCAAAAAGTACTGGACCGATTTCTATAATTCTTTCACCATTCGAAAGCTACATTATCCACGAGTAACATAGGCTAAATTTAATCTGGAAAAAAATAGGGTTCCGTAAGATATTTGGGTTTTTCGGACACAAGGTGTAAAAAATCATCCAGAAAAATTATTTATTTTGCGTACTAAGATCCCGTTGTAAATCTTAGTTAACGCAGGCGAAGCTGGGGGCAATAGCTAGTCCTTTATAAAGCATGAAAATTCATTGCCACTGTAACAATAAAGTTTGTATGAATCAAGGTCAAAAATACAATCATAATTCATTCTAGAAATATATACTTCTATTAAAATTTCGTATTAAAATTTAATAACATAATTCGAAGCCTTCGATATGTATATAGGGCGGCAACCGCCCTGCCTCACGTATGGTATAACCTGCCCGGGACACGACCCCGGCCGAAGGGACAAAGCGAAACGGGTTTGTCCCTCGGGAAATTCAATATTCGGGACTAAACCGTACTCCCCTTAAGACACCCCCGTCTGCCTCCACAGAATGCTTATATGGCCACGACGTGTATCGATTTTCTTGCCAAATGGAAGATTGGTGTCGAACCGTTCTCAGCGGACGACTCAATGATGTATTGGAGTGGCGACTGAATATTTTATGTTGGGGTTTTGCCTAGTCAGGAATCGCTTCGGGCTTGTCCCCTTTGTGGAATTGGTTTCTGATATTGTATAATACATTCAGAATGTAGTAGCTCAGTTATTTAGGTAGTTGTTAGCCAAGTTAGATTTATACAGTACAGCTACAAATACGACACTTGAAATAAACAATGTCGTGTTAACGTAAAGATTGTACGCGAGAACTAAAAAAAAACGCAATTTATTTTTTGAAGTCGGACATTTTAATCTTTTTTAAAACATTTTTAATGGCCCTTGCTGACGGTACTGACGTTGTGATGTACCTAATTAATAGTTTTGTAGTTTAATGAAAATGCTACCATTTTCATTTTGATTTTTTCACAATTATTTTGCAAATTTAGTATAATATTTATGTAAATATCAAAATCCAACAAATACAGAAACCGTAGTCGCTTAAAGACGAACAAACAAAAGCATATAAATGCACGTTTCTTTGTATTACATAATTATTTAAGTAAATTTCTGAAATCATTCTGAATCAAAATAGTCCTCGAATCTACTGGAACACGCAAAATTTTTATCAAAAACTTTCCAGCTGTTAAAGAGGAATTCTGTGACATACACACATACACACACAGAATAATTAGATATATAAATATGCATGCAAATATAAATTAATACAAATTACCCTCCAAGACAGGTCATTGTTTTAGAAGGTTCTATTTACCCTAACGTTCTTAGTTCAATATCGAGAGTCAATTCAACGCCCTCTTGTGATAAATGGGATTTAAGTAGATTTGGGTCCAATAGACTAAAGTACTATAAATTTACTTACTCTAGGTAAAGCAATATATCTAAATCAGTACCCCACTTTATGTACTTTTTGATGTTTAGGGTTTGGTTGAGAAGAGTTTGCTTAGCCTAAATTGATCAAACTATGATTGATCACATCATCATTAGCATTAATCCGTCCACTAGTGAATATAGGCCTCTCTTAATAAACGCCAAGACGGCAGACACCTTGCTGCGGCCACTGCGTGGAAATTGTCTTTCGTCCTGATTACTATTACTGTTACAGACTAACTTTTCGTCTCCCTAAGCGCTATTTTTTTCATATAATTGGTTTTATACCATCTTTTATTTAAATAATACTCGAATGTGGTTGATGTCTGTAAAGACCTGGAACGGGATTTGTAGGTATGATGAAGAGGTTTTTAGGAATTATCGAGCATAACGAACGGAGCGGAAATTTGTGAAGAGATATTATTGCCATGCTGCGTTGTAACCGAATACGGCCGGCACGACCGGGGTGGTACCTCTCGCTCACATAACACGAAAAGTGGCAGTTATGCTGTCGCGTTTCATGCTGCTTGTGAGTTTCCGGTGGCCCATTGGAGGATAGGGAAAAGGAAGGCAAATCTGCATAACCTCTGGTTATGTGGATGTTAATGGGCATCGATAGTCGCAAGGCTTCGACTGTTCGTTTGCCCTTCTATGCTATAAAAAATGTCATGTTTTATATGACAATAAATTCTTATTAATAATATAATAAACATTGGTAGTTTCATAACTGAATTGCAGCCGAACCGGGAACGAACGAACTCTGGCTCTTATGATAAAGCAACAGCTGCGCTGTAGTCCCTTTGGGAGGGATAGGGCAAAGAAAATGCCTCTGTATAACTTCTGGTAGAATGAATGCCTATGGGCTACGGTAGATACCGTAAAGCTGTTCATTTGCCTTCTTTCATTAGAAAGAACCAGCAAAGTGCCGCGACGCTGCATTGCTTCTGAGGTCTGATTAGTTGACTGATGGCCATTGAAAGATAATTGGACGATAGGACAAAACGCGCAGATCACTAGTTGGTTGAAATGCTATTACATCAGTGACATAACACTGACTTTATGGTTTATGCTCTCTATCCAAAAATATATATTTTATGTATCATGAAGCGCTCCCAGAGATAACTAATGGAAACTATAAATATTTAATATGAGACATGTACCTAGTAAACCTAAGTTATGAAATATTACCAATGCTTGTTACATAGAGCAGCAAATCTTTAACTGCGACTATGTTGTAAATCAATAGTTCTCAGGTTCATCGTCAATATCAACCTATTCCATACATAGCCAGATTGGGCCTCTTTCAATGAACACGAAGACGGCTCCCATCATTCAAGGACCGGCTACAGTTCTCCTATTGATGGGAGAAGAGAACTTGGTTTCTCTTGTGTTACGAACTCTCAGCATTTATGACAGAGCAATTGATTTTTTTTTTCACACAATATTTGGGCAGAGCTGTAATACCCTTCACTATAGCAGAATACATAGTAAGATTTTTTTGACGTCACAACGTCTTATAATTCGATGAAGCCAGCACGCACGAAAAAACATAACTCATGCGGCGTTACCTCGCTCTGAGGCGTTCCATTTAAGGCTTGAAGTGCAAGCGAGAGCGCGGAACGAGCGGGAAAAAGGCACAATCGGCCCATCAGTATTATCTTATGACGTCACTTTCAACTATCATCAGTAAACCGACTTTACAGACAACCGATATTTTTTCGAATTATTCTATAAATATGTATAATTATATATCCATATAGGACTGTTGGCCTGTTGGTCTTTAAGGCTTACATAACAAGACTGCCATTGGTGTGTTTTATACCAAATTAATACAGTCCGTGGACGACTATTGCATTAACAATAATTATAATTAAAGATTGTCATAATATAAGAAAAGAAATTGTAAATACATTATGTATTATTAGTATTAATAATTATTATATAATGTAGATGTATTTATTAAATACTTCAATTAGTTTCTTTGATGAGCCAACTGCTCATTTACTTTTTGACCTTGAGGCCAATAGCATAAGATCCAATATAAAAACTTCATTAGTAATCATTAATAGCACATTTGTTAGGCGCCTTACCCATTTATCGTACATCCCGTGGTAACACGGGATGTACGATACCCTGCTTGGTTTCTAGTACATTTTATAAAAGTATCTTTAAAAACTATGTAAGGATATTTGTGTGAATATCGCGTTGCGGTTGTAAAATAAATATAAATGATAATTGTGTTATAACGCTGTTTTACGTCGGTCTGCGCTCTTTACGACATGTTACGTGCATAAAGTGTAGATTTCCCGTTCGTTCTCCTGAATTATTAACTGTGTTCTGGTTTAATATAGCCTTTTGGGAGACTTTATGTTTTGACTTGACATATTGTGCTTAGATGGTTAATTACTAGACATATGCTTAGATGGTTTATTACTAGACCGTTTCGGAATAAACGAACGAATGAATGAATAAATTAACGAATGAATGAATGAACGAAAAAAAATGAATAAATGAAATATTATTTAATGTGCACTACAAGATAATACAAGTATTACCAAAAAATAATATATAAATTTCAAATAAAAAAGATGTAAACTTATGTCTACACGTGCATAATAAAAAATATTTAGGGCCTTGAGGGCCTGTTTCACAATCTCCAGTTAAGTGCCCAATAGGCTATCGGCAACATATTTGACAGATAGAGTATGGAGTATCTTCTATCTTTAAGTAATTTGTTCAGTTTAAATTTATATGTATAAATTTATATAGTATAAAATGTGTATTCTAAAACACACTAAGCCGTATAGGAAAAAACTTATTTAGAATTGATGTAGTATTTTTATGTTGGTTGAATAAATAAACTGGTCGACACATACCTAATCGAAAGTGCCAAATCAACCACACTCACGACAGCAAGCCCCTGAAATATCGAACGTAATATTTAAATGGAATTATTTATTTTATTAAATTAATTAACAAAAAAAGTTTCTAACGTACAAAAAAAAATTTTTTTAGGTTACCTACATAATAATATTATCATGCCTACACACTTCGTATTTTAAAATATAAAACAAGACTAAAAACAAATACAATAATATATATACAAGTTTTATTTATAAACAAAAGGATATACATAATATCTAATTTGTATGTCGGATTGAGCAGAAATTATCTTACTGCTATTAAAACATTTTAGATTCAAATCAAAAATATTATTATTCAACTTAGTAAAACCTACAACAGTTCTTATAATATGATCGTTATAAAAGAAAAAAATTTGGTCATAGCCCATAGACAATTAAAATATTTCTTTATTTCTTACGAATAGTAATTTAATAATTGCCATTACATTTTAGATTTCAATGATAATATTATGGTCTTATTATCTGCTATTTAATAAAAAAAAAATTATAAATATCTTTTTATTTCAAATTAAGATCATATAAATATCCATCATGAATAACAAACAAACAAAAACATTTAAAACATCAAACAATAAATATAGCAACAAACTCAGAATTGGGAGCAAACAGGTTAAACCCACACACATACGAACATTAGTATTAGTGGATTCGGTCTTTCAAACCCCGTGGATCGGGTGTTTGGGGTAAGATTGGGCGTGGGTGGGGTGGCGTTCAAAGATGGCGGCTGCCGGCCATAAGGGTAAAATAGGCTATATATGTACTTGGTCAGGCCGGGTCAGCTTATTGATCTGTTTGTTAAGCTATGTATCGCTATGATTGGTTATGTTGAGTTGTATACAGATTTATCATATTCTAACAGTTTGTTTAGATTTTTGTTCCTATAATCAAGTTAAAAGCAGAGATTATTTTATAGATTATGGTCTTCGGTGTTTTATTATTTTACATACTATATTATCATAACCAGCAAGAAACCTCTACTTAATATTAGTTTTAGATAATATATAAGTAGGTACATTTGTTTTTAAATAGAATTCATTTGGCAGTTCACAAAAAAGTAATTGTAAATCATTGTTTATGCCACTACCACTCCTTTACTAAACATTAGTGGTGAGTAGTTCCGGATCGTAATAGTTCCAGGAACTATGTCCAATATAGGAACGATGTCGGTTCAATCCAAGACGTCAAATGAAATAGTTCCACAATCCACAACATGTCCTGTCAACTACGTAATGAGTGACAAAGATACAATATTAAACATATCATGTGCGATGAGAACGAATAAGCGTAGGCCGTAGCCTGCATTTCCGGACATGTTCCAAACCGACCGCAGAGCCGATCGCGGACCGACATTGACCGAATCCTCCCGATGAATCACGAATCCGAAGTGCGAACCGAACAAAATACAATTAAATTAAAATAATTCTATTTCGTTTTATTAAATTTTGTTGTATTAATTGTATCAATACGATTGTAAATACTCATGACCTTGACTCCCGCCTAGTAACCCATTTCACTTAAAACAAATATAAAATATTTATTACTTATTGTAATTTTATTTCCTTCGTTGTGACACGGTATTTAGTGCGCGCATTTAAGTAATTAATTATCATAATTTTAAATAGGTACATTATCCTATTTTTTAATTGATGTGTAGGAACAGTGTAATTTTGTAAATAGTTTTAAATAGTTATTAGTTATTATTATTATCGGTTGTAGTTATTTAGGATAAGGAAATAAATAGCTTTTTAAAAATCTTTTAAATAATGGCATCGCGGCGTAAAACTAGCGTTCTTTGGAATCATTTTGTTGAAGAAAAAGACGTTAAAAAAGGGAAATGTAAATATTGTTCAGAAATGATTTCCTTTACATCAGGCAGTTTAGGAAATTTAAATCGTCATTTAAAAAGAAAACACCCCACCATTTCTGATGCACCAATGGAACGTCAAAATATACCGGTTGACACCAATACCGAATTTACGAATCTTCATGAATCTGAACAATTTGTCTCGGATGTATTGCCGTCATCATCATCACGCAATACAGAACATGCTGTTAAAAAAAACCTACAGCCTAGAATCGATGGGTTCACTCAGCGACCCTTGCCACAAAGCAAAAAAATAAAATTAGACGAACAATTGATTACTATGATTGCCAAAGAATACCATCCCCTCAATATTGTAAATGACCCCGAATTCAAAAAATTTGTAGCACTTTTAAATCCAGCATACAGTTTGCCAACAAGAAAAACTCTTTCAGAAAGTCTCTTGCCACAGCAATACATGCAGTTGAAAGAGCAAGTTAAGAATGAAATTTTAAAGGCATCCGCTGTTTGCATAACAACAGATAGTTGGACCTCCGATAACAATGAAAGCTTTATAGCCATCACTGCCCATTATATAGACCCACATGTCGGTAGGTTATGTGCAAATTTAATTGGCTGTATACAGTATAATGAAAGCCATACGGCCAGAAATCTTTGCCAATTTTTGAAGGACGAACTTAACGAGTGGCAGCTTCATAATAAAGTGGGAGTTGTAGTGAGCGACAATGCGGCAAATATACTTGCCGCGGTACAACTAGGCGAATGGCGGTCAGTGAGTTGCTTTGCACATTCCCTTAATCTCGTAGTACAAGCTGGCATCGAGAAAATTTCCAGTACGCTAAACAGAGTTAAGCGAATCGTTGAGTATTTCCATAGAAGCACTATTGCACTCAATAAACTAAAGTCAATACAAAAGCAAATGAATATAGAAGAATTGAAACTGAAACAAGATGTCAGCACGCGGTGGAACTCAACGTATGATATGTTAGTCCGTGTGGTCAAAATTAAAGAGGCTCTTATAGCTACTCTGGCACTAGTTAATTCAGATCTTGTTTTATGTAACGAAGATTGGGTTATAATTGAAAATTCGATACCACTTTTAAAAATTTTCTATGAAGTTACCGTAGAGATATCGACTGAAAAGTCAGTTAGTTTATCGAAAGTAATCGTTTATTGTCGGTTACTTAAATCACAAATTACGTCTCTCTTGATACAAGCTGAAACTATGCAAGAAAGTGATGTCATAGTTTCATTAATAAAAACAATCGATATAAAATTTCAAGAGCGCTTTCATTCAATAGAAAGCAATGTTCTTTATGCGGAAAGCACCATCCTTGACCCCAGATTTAAAGGCAAAGGGTTTCGGAATGAAACCAATTACCATACCGCTTTGGCATCCTTAAAAAGAAGAGTCGGAGGGATGCGAATACCAGCACCTGAGCCAACACCGTGTACAAATGTAACTCAGCCCTTGCCTACGCCATCAACATCCAAAGGCTCATCCATATGGAATGACTTTGATCTAGAAATTGCGCGTCTAGTTCCAGAAAATACCACAGCGGCCGGGATAGTGGAACTGGACAAATATATCCAAGAGCCTATTATTAACAGGTTCGAAGATCCCCTTCTTTGGTGGTTCACCAGAAAATCAGTATATCCTTTACTGTATCAGTACATTTTAAAAAGGCTTAACATTGTCGCCACATCAGTGCCATGTGAGCGAATTTTTTCCAAGGCAGGACTGACTTTGTCAAGCAGAAGAAGGCGGCTTAAGGCATCAAAATTGTCGATGCTGCTTTTTATCGGCAATAATCAAAAATAATTAAAAAGATAGATAAAGAGGAAAGAAAAAATATATACATATAAAAAAATATAAAAAAAATATAAAAAAATATAAAAAAATATAAAAAATATATAAAAAAAATATAAAAAAAAATATTTAAAAAATATATAAAAAAACACAACATACATGCGTATGTAAATAAGTATTTTAGAAAAATATTGTAAATAGAATCAGTTGATTTATAAATACGCCAGCCAAGAGTTATCAATTCCTTAATAATATAATATAAATAAGATTATATTTTCGGTCTCTTATACCTTGGTTGACAGTCCTAAGCCTGCAGAGTATGAAGGTAAATCAACTGACGATTTTAGTTTTAAGAATATATAAAATGTCTTCTTGGCAGTGTGTTGAATTAAACCAAGGAACAGTAGGAACCTATATGGACACTGATTGCAAGACATGAACCGAAACCATACATCAAAGCTTGTGGAACGAGATAGTTCCGCGAACATGTTTCCTGGACATGATTCCGATAGGTATGTGAATCGTTCCATGTTCAATCCGCTCCAGGACATGATTTGCGCATGACTACTAAACATTAAAACAACAAGTCACTTGTAAGGTGTATATTAAACTCTTTCACTTTTTGTTCTCCATTTTGGTTCTCATTGTACAGCTATATTGTTCTAGTACTTAAGCATTTCGAGTCGACCAAGCGTTAGCGCGATGTACAAATTAGCTCTATCGACATAGTGTCATCTAACGGAAAATTCAATAACAATCTTATTTTAATTATTAAATCATACCATGGTTCTGAATCGAGTTTGACAATATAGTGACATCTATATAATATTCATTTAAATCTCAAACATGCCGCCCACCAAGAACAACAGTTCTTCGACTAATTTTATAATACAAAACAGTGACAATACATCGTGCTTATTTAACCATAAACAATTATTAAATTATGTGAATATAGAAGAAAAACAAGTTAACAAATGAGGTTGAATAAAATGTTGTATAATTAAAACTAAACAAATTACTTGGCTATGGGCAAAATACAAATCTTTGATGTAGGTCTCTTTATGAGATTGTTTTTACATTTCAATGTGACGACGAGCGTTACATTGTCCAACCTGGGTGTGTTTGTATTATTTTACCAAACAGCCATCTAGCAGATAATAAATCGCCACCAAGTAACCACGTCTCTCTCTATGAATGGCGTAAAAGCGAATTGGTTCCAATTATTGGCGGCTCGACTAACGCAAGTTAAACATTTTTTTGATGCAAGCTGTAGCTAAGCTCTTCAATCCGGGTATGCAGAACTTAGCCCTTATGTAGTTTACCATTAATGGTGCTTCCCCATGAAGGGTTTTGTTATGAGCCTCTCTGATGATTAGCTGCGTCAACCATTCTGATTTTGGCAACAGCATAGGATGTTTTTGGTCGTGATCTAGGTTTGCCAAATGAAGCCGCCCACCAACACGGATTATTCCAACTTCATCGATTTGTGGCGAAAATGAAGTAAGTTTGCTCTTATGCTCTGACGTACCCTTTTTTATATCTTTTATTTCTTCTTCGTAAGCTAATTTTTGACACTTTACTATATTTGCTAAAGCTTCAAATAATTCTATTTTTAATAGATATCTATGACTTTTCTTTTTATTTTTCAGGAAGCGCCGGCAGTATGCAACAACTCTCAACAACTTCGTGAGTGAGGAGTACTTCGACAATATTGGATCTTCTTCAACTGTTCCCAGGTAGGTATGTATTTTTCTTTCTTTCAGGTTAGTGTTTAACGATTTTGGGCTAGGATGTTGAATATTATTTTCTTTTAACCATCTAGGACCGATGTTGGCAACGTTTTGGTGATTTTTCCAACGAGGAATCTTAACTCCGGTAAGTTGAAATAACTGTTTTCTGTAGGTTAGCCAATCTTTTAACAGATGTGATGGTAATTCTTCGTCCCACTGAATACTTGCTAGCCACAGCCTCTGAATGAATATTTTTGCCTTCCCTATACTGAGTGTTTTCCATCCAAGTATGTTATAGAGCCTTGCGATATCAGATGTGACTTTCCTTTTAGTTACAGGTGGAGAGGGTAGCCGAACTGCATAAGCGAATTCGTCGCGGCCTCGATCCCAGGTGAGTCCTAATATTTTATTAATAGTTTCTTCTTTTATTTCTATTTTCTTGCACGCGTCCTTTTCTTTTGCCATTTCTTTAATGCTATTTAACATCGCTTTAGAATTGCTTGACCATTTCTGTAGCTCGAATCCTCCCTTGCTTAGTAATGCTTTTATTTGATGATATATCTCCATAGCTTCAGAATCTGACTGACATCCCGACATTAAATTATCTTCATAAAAGTCCCGCCGCACTCGAGGTGATGCAAGAGGAAAGTCTTTCCCGTCCACAGCAACTTGTATGAGACTCTTTACTGCTAAGTATGGAGCTGATGATGTCCCAAAGGTAACTCGATTTAATTTATATTCATGTATATCTTCATCTGGGCTATCTCTCCACAGAACGCGCTGATACTTCGTGTCCCTATCGTCTACTCTCACTTGCAGATACATTTTGACGATGTCGGCTATGAAGCAGATTGGATGCATTCTCCATCGCATGATTATGTGGCGTAAATCCGACTGTAATGTAGGACCTACTAGCAAATCATCATTTAGGGATACGCCGTTTGTGCCTTTGCACGACGCATCAAATACTATTCGTACCTTTGTGGTATCTTTATCCTCACGCACTACGGCATGGTGAGGTAAGTACAATCCCTTTTCACCTGATTCCTCTGCTGAAAGCTGTTCCATGTGCTTTAATTCCATATATTCATGAAACATCTTTGTGTATTCTGTTTTCAGATGCTGATTTCTTTTGAGTCTATTTTCCAGAGAGTGAAATCTCTTTAATGCTATCTGCTTGGACTCCCCGTCTACACAAGTTGGATTTGTGTCTCTGAACGGAAGCCTAACTATATAGCGCCCATTCTCATCCCGTGTAGTGGTTGCTTCATATATTTGCTCGCATCTCTCCTCTTCAGGTGACAGTATCCTTGAGTTGTTACTAGGGTCTGATTCAAGTTCCCAGAAGGACCTTAGTAACTGGTCAACCTGTGTATGCATGTTAACTAACGTGCATGATATATTTGGATGCGAACCCACTTGACCACAAAGAATCCATCCCAGTGTCGTATTCTGCGCGACTAGAGAACCCTGTGATGGATATCTAATTAAACCCGTATCAATTGTCTGCGCGTAAACCTCTGCTCCCAATAGTAGATCGATTTTGTTGGGAGTGTGATAGTCTGGGTCTGCGAGATTGATCTCTTGAAGCTTCGGCCAGGAAGCAGGAGAAACCTTAGTTGCTGGTAGGTTTGTGGTCAGTTTGTCCAAGACATACGCTTTCACCGTGATGACGCATTCGGAGTTGAAGCGTGATGCGATTGTGACTTGGACAGTTGATTTTGATATGACATTCTGCTTGCCTCCCAGTCCTGAAATGAGACCCTTGACCACGGTTCGCTTTAGCCCTAGTAGCTGCGTAGCAGCCGAGGTAATAAAAGAGGCTTGTGATCCTTGGTCTATCAATGCTCGCAGCAGATGACGTTCTTCCCTATCCCGTGATTTAGCTTCCACGACCGCAGTAGCCAGCAACACCTGTTGAATGCCTTGATTGATGAAGTGACTTGTGATGCTATTACTGGGTGTGGCTTCTTCCATTGAATTTGTGACTTGTTGTGTGTGTATTGAATGTTCGCTCGTTTCCCTACCCGTTGATGATGATTCGCCCTTTTGATGTAATAGAGAGTGGTGTCTTCGGTTGCAGATTTGACAATTTCGTGTGATCTTGCAGTGTTTAACAATATGATTATGACCCAAGCAGTTAAAACATATCCCGTTGGTTTGGACAAAGTTACGCTTTGCATCAACATCTAAATTAATGAAATCTTTACAGCTAATAATCCTATGATCCCCTTTACAATATGCACAAGATATATTAGATACATGCAGATTGTTGACACGTTGCGTCTGATTGCCTCCGCCTTGGCTGACAGTTCCTTTGTAATTACTATTACCATTCGTATACTTAAATTTATTGCTATTGGCTAATTTAAGTTCTAAAAATTCCAAAGAATGATACCGAGTCAACAAAAATTCTTTAAACATATCCAAAGTAGGTAACTGATCAGCCAACGATACGCATTCGCTTACTTTACATTCCCATTGTTTGCGGCTATCAGAATCTAACTTTTGACTCACAATGTAAATGATAATCATATCCCAAGTGCTAGTATCAATACCTAATCTTGCTAAAGCATTGACTGTTTCATTAATACAATCTAATAAATTCTTTATCTCTGTGGCAGACTCAGTTAGAAGAGGCTTTTGAGAGAAAAATCTTTTTAAAATGCAATTGCTCAAATATTGTTTATTAGCGTAGCGACTTTCTAACTGGGACCAACACTGACTATAATTTTCGCTAGTAATAGGTATATGCCGAAGAAGTTGTTCCGCCTCGCCTGTCAAATGTGCCTTTAAATAATGAAGCTTCTGCACATCATCAATATCCTGGTTCTTGTGGACGAGTGATATAAATAAATCTCGGAAGCTTGTCCACTCCGTATATTTTCCCGAAAAAGTTGGAATTGTTATTTTAGGTAGCTTGATCTGACTGAATTTTGATGTTGGTGATGACATGGGACTATTTCCACTGGGACTGACTGTGAACTTGTTCAATGCACTTTTGAGTTCACATTTGTACTCCATATAAAGCTCATTGGTGACATCATACACATCGCTTTTCATGTAATCACAGTTATTTAATACCTCTTGTTCTGATGTCATCAATATTTGAGTATGAACACGTGTGAATTGTTGCCATAACTCATCGAGGCTATCTAATCTAGTTTCAACGTAAATCTTGGTTATCCGCTCTTTAGGTGACTTCTTGTAATTGCTAAATGCCTTTGCTATACGAGCTTTCAGATCTAGTTGAATAGCAATATTCGCTTCTAACTTAGCCATTTCTCGAATAAATTGTAATCTTAAATTGTATATCAAATATTACTATGTCCTTTAAATTTTGAAGTCTTAAATCAAATTTTGAAATTTTTACAAGTCCCAGATGTCCGCAAATTTTCTAAGTCCCAAGTTAAAACACGAAAAAATTACAAGTGTTTTAATGATTCTATCTTTATCAATTTGGACATAGGTTCCCCGTCGGATGACTTTTTCTTAAATTATTCTAAGTCCCGTCCGACACTTGTAAAATTTCAACGTGTGCACCAGTGAATTTTCTAAGTCCTATTTTGACAGGTGACAGTTTCAAATTTCACAAGTGAGTCTTCATAGATAAGATAGAATGTACTCACAGTTTCTGGTCTTCTTACACTTTACCACACTGCTTCGGTTTGAATCTTCCCACCAAGTTGTTCGCCTGTGACGTCACTCCACGGTCACGACGTTTGCTGCCTCCAATCCGCTGCTTCTGGAAGGCCGCACCCTCGACAACAGTCCGTTGCCACTTGATGACGGAAGCCTATGCTAATCTGCTCCCGAACGCCCAGTGGTTTATCCGGCTCGAAGGACCATATGTTTATGCCACTACCACTCCTTTACTAAACATTAAAACAACAAGTCACTTGTAAGGTGTATATTAAACTCTTTCACTTTTTGTTCTCCATTTTGGTTCTCATTGTACAGCTATATTGTTCTAGTACTTAAGCATTTCGAGTCGACCAAGCGTTAGCGCGATGTACAAATTAGCTCTATCGACATAGTGTCATCTAACGGAAAATTCAATAACAATCTTATTTTAATTATTAAATCATACCATGGTTCTGAATCGAGTTTGACAATATAGTGACATCTATATAATATTCATTTAAATCTCAAACAATCATAGAGACTTCTGATAGAAGTAAAAACGAATTATGTAAAATAAAAAAACTTATATTATAATGACGTCATAATAATATTACATTAGCATGTCGGTGACGCGAACCTATAAGATATCCCATACCAAAATGTAATCAACGCGTCTAAAGCAGTTTGCAATAAAAAAACCTCCTCACCTTTGTATGTAGGAAGGGCCCTTCTACCTATTAATTTGTAAAATATTTAATTTCTGATATTTATCAAGGCATTATCTAATTAAATAATAAGGTCCAAGAGTGGAGGTCGCCTTTAGGCAGACGAAGTGTTGGCGGGCCATTAACCAGGTGGGAAGACGACCACCTTGCAGTGAGTTCATTCTCAGGTCTTTGTTCAGCAGTGGATGGATAAAGGATCTCTATCTATTCTCTATCTCGATCTATTATTTAAACAATATAATTTTTTCGCCTTTCTTCTGTTAAACATAATATAAATAATAACAAAATTATAATATCAAAGATCACGGCTTGCCAAGTCGTATAATAAAAAAAGTTTTATATTTTGTTAACGGGAATACTTTCCCTTCTCCCATGAATCCCGCACATAAAGCTCGGTCCGGCGGGAAGGGTTCTAGGTGTCATAAATTATGCCCTTTACGGGGAGGGACTCCCTCCCGCGGTTACAGAGTTTATCGGCCCTGTGAGTTTCGTAGGGCGAATTGTAAGGGAAAATCTCCCTGGACATCGCGTTGCTAGGATACCAATGGCCGACTATGAGGGTAGATTTAATGTTAGATTGATTGATTGAATTGTCTGTTTACCCGAGTTTAATGGACTTATTCTATACATAATGTAAAGGCTGAAGTGTGTAAAAATTACGACCGGTAATACGGAATTTTTGGGTTTTGGTAGAAGAAATTTAAAGTAAGAATGTCTTTAAAAAATATATGAAATATATTAAAAGTCAAAAATATAGGTTTTTGAAATAAGGCTAGGTAATATACTAGACCGAAATGGGGCAATCATAGTGTTTGGTACGGAATAGTAGACAGCTAGAGATAATAATATTGGATTGTAGATGAGAGATATTTTTAGTTATTTCTTTAACTAATTTTTAGATAGAAAATTATTTAAAAGAATAAAATATGAAAACCATTTATATCTTATTATATTATGCCTTTGACCTAATTTTATGTTTCAAAGTAGACGATTCACTTATAATAAAACTCAATATCATTTTGGAGAATTCGTAAAAATAGTACCTATGTAATTGTGTAACAATAAAATATATGTTTAAACGAAATATGAAAAAGAAAGTTTAAAAATAATCTTAATACTTTTCCCTACATTCCCTTTACAAGTTAAAAAGTATCAAGTTTCCGCGCCCGAAGTTTCACTGCGCTTTCCATACGCGCGGTCAAGCGGATTCTTACCATAGAACACGGAAGTCACAGAAGTGTCGGCTTTAGTCGTAGATTGTTCTAGACTTTTAATTTAATACTTTCATAGTGTACATTATATTAGAAAGTCGTTATTTTGTACTACTATTAGATCGAGCATATAATATAACTGGACTAGTTAGTTGAATAATACTTGAACGTCTATATTAATTTTCGAAATTAGTCATCATAATATTATTTAAAAACTCTCTTTAGCTGAGAAATACTGATTAAATAATCATCATCAGCTCTCATATAAGACTATGCTATGGACGAAACGAACGAACGGCAAAGCTTGGTCGGGCCGGAATGTAATTTATGTATGTAACTGAAATGCCAGTTATGTCTCTATTATGAGTGAATTAGTAAGGTGATGGTACCTACTCATATAATTTAATAGGGAGTGTCCTATGTATAACTACAGTCCATAAGATTTTCTATTATTTAATGTTTTCTAATTTTGACGCGAATTTAATTCATTATAATGACTCAACTTTTATAATTTATACTGGGAGGACTCCTATGACCATGGATGCTGTAAAGTATTCGAAACGGCGAACATGTAAAAAACCTAATAAGACGCAAAAAGTAAGATCAGTTGTTTCATTACATTAACATCAACATTCTGTACCTATCCGTATTAATCTGATCTCTTTATCCACATATCGACATATCCCTTTTTTACATTTATAATGTATAGCGGACTCGACAGACTTCGTTCTGTCAAAACAATTAATTTGCAATAAATAAAATTGTAATCTTAAATTTGAGATATAAACTATCCTATCTTTTAAGTTGGAGAAAAGCACACATTTTAGAAGAAAAAACATTAAAATCGGTTAAGTGGTTTAAGAGTCCATTGAGGACAAACATTGTGACACGAGATTTATATATATTAAGATTATAGTAGAGAGACGTTTTTATTGTGAAACTTTTATGGCAATGTAATTATAAAGCAAGATATTTGTGAGACATTATTAAGTTTGAGCAAAGCAAGCAAAAAGGAGGCACTTACGGGCTATCACTTAGTCTGTGGCAGTTGACAATGTAGGTGGAGGCGTGCGGTCTGCGGGGCGCGGGGCGGGGCGGGGGCGGGAGGGGTAGTGACACAGGCTACCGGTCACCACCGCTCGTATTGATTTGTTGTATCGCTCGTCCTGCAAACACCGTCCCTCTCACACCGGGACGGACACACATACGCCCGTCCCGCTCGCACGGCCCTCCCGCACGTGCACATACGGCCCGTATGTGGGGTCTGTGTGTGGGGTTATGTGGGGTGTGTAGGTGTGCGTTGGGGTCCGAATATTATGTACCCACGCAGTTTTCGTCACGGCTTTCCAGCTAGAGACAGGTGATGTTTGATATGCGAGGTCGACGCCGCTCTTTGTAACCTTTCGTTTTATGAAACCTTTGTTTGAAGTTCTTGTGTGTTCTGGGGCAATGTCGAATGTGGATTGCTCTAAGCTCTTGGCTGCATGCTTTATGTTCTTTGCCTTTATAGGATTAAAAAATAGCAGATATTATGATTTTTCTTTTTTGTTTTTGGCGAACAAACGTCTCTTACAGCCGTCATCATTTACATTTGTTTTTTTAATAGGACATAGTTGATCAATAGTTTATTAGTGCAGAATAATAACTGTTATACGCTATAACATATTATATTGAGGTATCTGATGAGAGAGATGTCCGATCGTGTCTCACAAAAATATATGACGATTTGTACAGTTAAATTGTCACAACACATCTAAAAAGATATCTGAAACATCTGAAAAACAAAATAATATCACTCTTCACAGAAAAACTTACAATATTTCCTAGTATTTTGTAATTAATTAAGTACAAATAAAAAAAAAGCTTTAATGATCAGTGTTGGCCGATCGCAAAAACATCGGTTTAGTGCTTCATCTTTGATAAAGCGCCTTATCACGACTGTCATTTTATATTATAACAAGGAGCGCGCCGCGGTTTCACTCGCTTAATTCCCATTCCCGTGGGAGTTCGGGGATAAATTATAGCCTATGTGCTAATATAATGTATAAGCTATATTATTATGAAGTTTAGAAAATCAATTCAGTAATTTTTGCGTGAAAGAGTAACAAACATCTTCACAAACTTTCGCATTTATAATATTAGTAGGATTAGTTAAGTTGAGGCATAGTCAAATTAATTTATCTCATTTTTCAAAATTTCCATACAATTTAATAATACAACTGCTAGGGGTAAAATTTTATGGAAAAATACTTATACAAAGCATAGCCAATTTAGATTATCGTTAAGGTAATCTAAAACACCAAAAGAACCCCACATTTTTTACATAACTAGTGTCAAAGTAAACACAGAGAGGGAAAGTTTACTCATTTTTCATTCGGAGGGCACCATCTTTGGGGCTACGTTCGAATTTCGAATTACACTTCAAACGTAATGCCCATTTATTATTTATTTATTTAATCTCTATTGTAAAAGTCTAGTTTTTATTTTTATTTTAGAATAAAATAAGAATGTAACTAGGAGATTTGCGTAGCTTCCCCAGCTGGCTGTTTTTAAATTGATTACTTTTATAGCCTTTTTCATTTCAAAATAACGATGGAATGGTGGGTACAATAAATCGAAGACAAAAAAAAATGACGGACATGTACGAAGGTTACATTTAACTTCTAAGCTTACCAACATTACCTCTTTATTATATTAATATCTAAGACATGTATTTTTGATTTAATATGCTTATGAGAAAACTACAAAAAAGCTTTGTATATTGTTGAAATTTAAACAAGAGGGGAAAAAAATAAGACGAAATCTGTTCTTTATAATTTCATTATTTTCAATTTAATATATAATATCTGTAAAATGTGAAAGGAAAAATGCGTATTCTTATACATTTTATAAGGAATTTTTGTATCTAAACAAATGTTTTTAAAAATTCTTCTTAGACGAAGCCTTGGGCAATTTACCCTTACTTAACCTTTAAATAAGACACGCGTTCAAAATGTGAATTTAAAAACTTTCCGAACCCTTACACCAGTAAAACCGGTGCGTTCAAGCTGCGAAAATATTAAAAAGTATATAATGCAATGAACATGGGGTCATTCAGCCAATCGGCCCCATTGAATGACCAGAGCGACCCAAGCGCGCGCCGGTCAACGCATAATGAAATTCAAAAAAGGAACAAGCCCGCCAATAAACAAACCGTATATCATTCGGTATACAAATATTGTTTGAATGGTTGACCCGAGCCCACGCGACTATTTGCTGGTTAAATATTTTCAGTGGGCAACACTGACCGCGAGATATAATTTATGACCAGCGAATTGATGTTCTATACTTTTAATGTTATCTTATTATTGTATTTATAACTTCTTTTGTGTATCTATTTTATTCTCTTTTCAAAATGAACATATTATTTTGAGTTTAAAGATGATTTTTTTTTGTGTTTGTGGATTTGAATAAAAGGCCAACTTTACACAATATTTAAGAACATGTATACCTATTGTAACAGTCTGAACAGATTTTGGTATGTCAGTACTTTGTCACTCGTGTATTAAAATTATTAAAATTCTATTAACATCTGCCAAAAATCAATTTTGCAATGTTGGTATTACGATCATTTTTTTATTGGCAATAAAAATAACGAGGATGCTATTTAGTCTTCATTAAGTGTTACCACCCTAATTGTAACGATCTTTCATAATAATAAAATGACTTGTAATTAGGTGGGGTGAAAAAGGCGGGAAAATTGTATTACTTGGTCTCTTAACACGACTTCAACGCTATGTTTTCTTCCCGGCCCTCATAATTGTATTAATTGTTGTTTGATGCGTTTTTCGTTTAAGGGATATCAAGTGTTTGTAATAAATATTCAATACCATTTTATGTGTATTAATCTCCATGCCATGTACCTACCTACTAAAAGCCTGTCAGTTTTTTTATATATCCTCACTCTATTTAAAACAGCTGATTAGATTTCGATAAATTTTGTAAAGAGATACTACTAATAGTTAATACCTATTAATATAGTAAATGCGAAAATTCATATGGATATTTGTATGATATGTGGCATAGGCACTAAACGTATTTTAATTAAACTTTACAATAATAAAGCTTATACATCTAATCAGAATAACACATACGCTCTAATTTATCACCAGTCCAGTCATCCAGTACCCACAATGGAATAGAATGGGTAAAAATAACTCTGAATACGGGTCTAAATCTAAGGCTATCTTGATAAAGCTGCGGGCTTCAGCTTGTATTTTCTTAATGCAACTCTTACGGCCTGGTTATATCATTTTACCACCCTATTTTAATATTCAGCTAATATTGCTCTATACAGAGACAACATAACAACGAAAAAACAACAAAGCAAAATCGTCCCATAAAGTATATCTAATTCAAAAACTATTCGCAAATGACAAACTGGAAGGCGCAATCGAATTTATGACGCAAAGGGACAGCATTCAAATTCAAACATGGAACATAAATTTTGAATATTACCTATATTGAAACGGCTTGGATTCTAAAATTAAATTTTGCATGCAGAACGCCGTCGCCGGAGGGGACGTTTTATTTGGTAGGCGTATATAATTTTATTGCAGGGACCAATGGTTTGCGAAACATGTCAGGCATTCCTTGTGAATGAAATATGTCTCTTCTGTGTTTTATTAAATCCTCGAAAAGCATTCCGACGTTACTTGTTCTTCCACCCTTTACGTGTACCATATACTTTGATTCTGTATAATATCACTGTACTTCAACGTTCAACATACAATTTCAGTCATTTTCTGAACTTCATCTGTTTATGTCTATACGAAATAACCATCGAATGAGCCTTATTAATACTGGATAGACGCTAAAGTCTATAGATTTTTTTCAATAAAAAATGTCTGATTAAAACGTTTATCATAATATTCAATAGATGTAAAATCTTTGGCCTTCTGTTTGACATAATTTATAAGAATGGTGTATCTATATTATGTAATTTACTACGCTTTATAAGAATTATAACACGTTAATAATATGAGACATGGACGGTATATTTAAAATCAATACATTTCATCTCAAACGATGTTTGCATGATGTTTATATCTGTAGTCTTGTAGTTTTTAGGTTTCACAAAAAACTTCTAAAACGTCATTTACTTTACGCAATAGTCAAAGGTTTTACAAAAATTGTAATTTGTTACATAAAACCAGACCAGCATATTTTTAGATCAGGTAACGAAGTCACAAATGACCTTAAATATGAATACATTATATGTCCCTTCAAAGTGCTCGAGAGAAATCTTGAAACGCTTCACCTCCATTACCCTACCCCCCAAGCAACCCCTATACCCTCCGGTTACCGTACAATAACTCTCCCCTCACATGGTCATAACGGACGATAAGGGTCTCGGAGGCCCGGAGTAAATCACCCTGTATCTTAGGGCGCCACCCCCGCTTCCGGCTATATACAGTATATAATACTTGGACATTGGATGCCGCTGGCGAATATACAAACTTTTTTGTTTTTTGTTTGTATGTTGGCAACGCTTTCATTGTTTTACAGTTCTAAATTTGAAACGTCGGATGATTCGAGTTTTTAATACGCATTTATAAATTAGTATAGTATATTGGTGGCGCTGATTTGTAAAAAACGTACATTCTTTTGTATTTTGAGAAATATCTATATGTCTGTGATTTTAAATTTCTGCTCTGTATAATGGGAGATGATTTTTTTGTTGTCATTTCATATTTATTATCGTCATGAAAACATACTACCTATAGGTATACTAAAGCCATACGCCATTACTCTTAGAAACTTCGTTCAATTTCTATAAAAAATATATCTGAGAAAAAAAAAATATATTTTTGCAATAAAAAAACCAAAAAGCCCTTTAAAGTAATAAGGACCTATCTATATCTACTTATAGATATGAAACGAATCCATTAGCCTCCAAACAAGAATCGGATGCGACGTGCCCTACCTTGGGCGATGGCTTCCCTCGGGTGCTGATTCCAATGTTTTCTTTTTTTATTCCATCACTCTGCCCTAATCTTTGAGGGGGCGTCATCGATTTTCTATAAGCGCGCCTATAAAACTATACTTGACGGACGCGGTCCACCATTTTGTATCTTTTGTTTATGGTTTTAGATATTTTTTTAAAGCATACGGATTTAAGGCAAAGGTTTCAATGTTTTCTATTAATATTTACCATAGGTACGAAAATGAGGGAGTATCGAAAATTGTATGGAACGTGGATAATGAGATGAAGGAGAGAAGATATTCAAACAGTTGTTATTGGTTTACATCCACGAATTTAACTCAATTACAGATAACATAACTTAATGTTTCCATCGCCGACGGCGTTACCTATAACACTACGTATGTATTATAAATACATATTATACAAAAATATAATATTATTCTTTTACGTTATTTGTGAAATGTAAGGAAGGAAATATCATGTCATTGATTGATCGGCATTAGAATAAATATTTTTGTTTTATGTCTAGTAATTTATTTATTAGTTTCTTATATAGCTATTTTAGCTATATTATGATATCTATGCGTTTTTTCTGTTTATGGTTGGTTTATGGTATACTGTACAAGAACAGAAATGGATTTATTTGTCTTTCTCGTTTTTAAACATCTCTACTGATTTTTTTTTAAATTTGATTTTCTGAAATTTGAATTATGATGTCAAGAGCGAATTAAAGAATAATTTTATCCGATTCTCTCTATGTATGTTAAGGTAAAGCTACTTCAGACTATATTTACAGGTACATAAAAGGGCTATGACATCAATATAAATATGATAGGTTGATAAGGATTACTTTTAAAGAAAATAATAGTCAGACAAACATAAACCATAGTTACATTTGAAATGTATTTTTTTTTGGAAATGGCCTATGCTGTTGGTCTAAAGACCTTTACGCTTAATCGGTATAGTAGCTGAGCGGATGGCTCAAATAAAAATATTTTTTTGTATGAGTTGAATTAAATTCACGCTACATAAGAAATGGAAAAATCTTGTTAATTATAATTGTTGCTGTTAGATTATTGAATTATTCTATTTTACTCTATTAAGATTTCTCCCTTGTCCTTGCATATAATCTATCCCCACGACACATTACATCAAAATCTCAACAAGTGAAGTTCTTTTCGCTATAATATTACTATCTTAAAGAGGTTATGTATAAAAAAAACTTTAACACAAACACTCCTTTCTCTGAGGCTCCGTTTCCAAACGGGGTGGATTTATGTTAACAGGAAGTACTGGCGAAATGGCGTCCTAAGCCCGCAGATACGGTTTATGTACGATACATTATGTAAATATCGCACACCGCCTTGCTATTGATCGGGTATTAGTTTTTTTCACCAATTCGTTTTCATAGCACGACTACGCGTCGTTATGGTTTAGATAAGTGATTTTATATAGATTCTGAGGTTGGGCATAAAGTTTTATGCTCTTGGAGTATTCTATTACTATCATTGTCATCATCAGCCTTTTACAGTCAATTTTGAATATAGGTATTCCTCAATAACACCAAGAAGTAGTCCAAGAATATGACTTTATCGAAATTTCGAGTTAAAGCTTGAATTTTTGATATAAGTTGCTTCGAAGAATTTAAAAACGAACTGTGAAGGGTTTTTTTTAAAACCCGCTGGGAAGGGGTGAAAAATATGAAAGAAGTGGGTTTTTCTTAATTTTGGGGAAACGGTAAGTGTTAGAAGAAAAACAAAAGTTGTAAAGCGTAAAATTTTCTATCTACATTCTAAACTTTTTTTTAACTAACTAAAACATAAACCTAGAACCTAGAAGCCCAAAAAAATACGATTTTGACGCTAAAGCTTTAATTTTTGATTTAAGCTACTTTAAAAACTAACTGTAAAAGATTTTTAACTAACCCTCAATAAGGGATGGAAAAAATCAAAACAAATGGTTTTTTCAATTAAAAATTTTTATATGATATTTTACGCTCTACAACTTTTGTTTGAAAGTTTTTTTTCGATTGAAAGACCTATTTTCTTGGACTATAATTATAATTATTGAAATATAATTACTATAATACTTAATTAATAATTAATTAATAATGACTATAATTCATTATATTATGAATGCCTAAAAATAAATTCTATCCTCATAGTAAGAATTACATTACAAACGGCTTAGAAATTCTTCACGGATAGACAACCTGACACGAAACTTTTATAAAAATCATGATTGTTATTTATAATTATTATGAATGGGAAACAGTCTTTTCTTTTTCTTAATTGCAACAAATTAATGCGGAATTTGACATTTGTTGTTTGTTGTTGTTGATGTTTTAAGACATTAATAATATCAAAAATATAATTATGTATTATACTATAATATAACTGATATAATAATAGATATTCAAATTCAAATTCTTTATTGTTGGATGTAGTATGTTTACAAATAGGTTATACAAATATATAATAATATAGTCCATACATCCTACCATCACTAAGGTGTACAATAATTAATCATAGTTTTGCAACATAAGTTTTGTCAGTTTAAAATGTATTGTGATATTATTTTTTTTATTATTTAAAAGTCAAATTATTTTATTCAAATTTCAAATTTTTAAAAATCTAATTCAATATTCATATGTCTAATTTAATAAATGTAATTGTCATGAGAAGGAAAAAAAAAATCAAACAAAAAAAACCTATATTATTAGTGCATTGTCCTTTAAATATTCATCAACCCCATAATAACATTTCGACAATAGTAGATTAAATAAACTTCGTTAGTATATTATCATGTTTTCGGTTTTTAACTTATCTGGTAAGTAATTAAATATTTCTATTGCCATACAGAACGAATTTTTTTTAATACATTTTTTTTGCATAGGTATACGTAGTTTGTTGTCATGTATTGTAAATCTATCCGTGTGTTCCGATTTTTTTTCGAATATGTACATATTATTGCGTACAAAAACACACATTTCATAAATTGCGTACAAAGACACGGTTGAGGCAGGATATTGTGTTGTTTGAATAAGGGTTTGCAGCAGCAGATATGTTCAAATATGTATAAAACATTAACAACACAGCATATTATGTTCTGTACTTATCGTTCAAATTATGACCAATTTACCTATTTGATACTAGATACTGCGTCAACTAAGTTTTAGTATGAGTACCTAACTTTTTTGAAAATTTAACATAGCCTATGTTCACCGGGGATAGTGTAGCTTCTCAACAGTAAAAAAAAAAAATCAAATCAGTCAAGTAGTCTCGTAGCCTATTCAATACAAACGAACAATTAAATCTTTCCTCTTTATAATATTAGTTAGTAGGTATAGACTATAAACAAATATTACTTACCAAATGTCTCTCTCTTCTTCTAATATTTTATAAATGTTCGACGGATTTAAATTTCATGTTATTTATAATAACTTTTATATTCAAATCATTGTCGATAGCTTTCATTTTTTCTTTACCTTAGGTAAATTGTCCCGGTATTATGATCCAAAGATTTAGAGCATTTCTTTTAGTGAACTTAATTTTTATTTCATTGATTATTTAAAGACAAACATTTCCTTAGTATGTTATGATTTTCATTGGTTTCTATACATGTTGACATCTTATTTACATGTCTATTTTTAAGTTGAAGAAACTGCTTTCAAATTTCGTTCATTGATTTCCCACGATTATAGTCTCTAAATCTTCTTCCTTTTTATCCCTCCATATTTACAAAGTAATGAAAGCAAAGTTGTCACTTTCATTACTTTGTATGTCATTGTTCTTACTATACGTATAACAATTGCTGTTCATAATCTTCTTCTTTCTCAGTATTCCTATAACTTCTAGATCTACATGTTTCTCCCTCTCCCTCTGTATCTTTTTTCTCTTCGATGTCTTTCATCTTCTTCGTTACCTTTGAATATGATGTTACACATCTTATCATGTAAAAGCACCACTATAAAGAAAATAGTTTTGATTTTTTATTTTTCACAGTTATTCGTACTTTTAGTATGCACTTCCTGGTTATAAAACACCTATTCAAATCAAACATTGGTAACACACTAAGTTCTCGGAGTCAAAAAACGCAACTGCTTGTTTAAAAGTGAATAAAAAGTTAACCCTTCGCTACTTCGGCGTATGCGCATGGAAATTAGATCAGTAGGTAGCAACTATGGGGCTGTGGTGCTTAAACTTTTAGATCAAATCACAATTCATTATTATACTTCAACTTACCCGAATTAAATTAAAGGAAAAAAAAATGATTTTATTGTCAATAATGATTGTTTATTTTTCAAAATGTATCCATTGATATAATATATTTTTTATTTTTTTTTAAATATTCATGAAAAATTATTTTAGTATTAATGGAATTGTACAAATCTTATAAAATAGTTATTTATTATAAAAAATAACCGAAGGCAATATATATGAACAAAAAAAACTAGTTTTAAAGGAGATTTTTAAGGTCCAGATATAATTTTGTATTTTATGTTTGGTTTGTATATTATTATTGAATTATTATTTCATTTTGTACAAATTAAATTGTTATACAGCTTTATCACCTTTCTTCCGTAAACTGTCATCTTTTTATTTAAGGGAACAATTTAGTACAAAGTTTGAGGATCGGTCCAAAAGATCATGTATCGCGATTGTGTATATTTTTTGTGAGCGCTCATTAATTTGGAGCTGCATCAGACAATACGTCCCTTCGCGGTACATTGTACCTTATCAGTTTGTTTCCGGCTATTATCATGTAGATTAGACCTGGGTATTCGCATAATCCTTTGATACTGTCGTACGCATCTTATTGTATGGATGAGGTAGGGTAATGTGCCCCGTATTACTAAACACCTATGCGTTGTTATTGCGTGCAATCTTAGTAAACATTATAATAAAATAAATTTTACGGATTTTATCGCGGTTTATTAAGATTTTTGCATCATGCCCAACTCTTTGGATACAGTGATCATATTCACAGAGGTCTTCAAGGTCAAGAGGTTGTCAAGCTTAGTAAAGAAACGGGAAAAATACGCCAATACTAATAATCATCAGCCAAATATGATTTTCACTAAATATAGACAAAAAAGGGAAGCTTATTTTATGGTAAATGCCTAAAAATGATACCTACTTAATAATAATACAGAATCCTCAATATGCAAATTTGACTCAGCCATGTTTTAGTCTCATTAATAATACACATTAGTAAGAAAGCGGCAAATATTTCTTTAATCCCATCATTTTTTGTAGTGAAATAGATTTAGTTGAAAAAGTATTATGCTTGTAATTTGGAGAAAGGGACTTGCTCTCACCAGTAAAACATATAAGGGTTGATTATACTCGATATCAGAAAACGACTCAACCAGATTCAACTTCCAGTTCATTACGAGCCAAACAAAAATATTCAAACGACATATGCGGGTGTTATGAGTTTTTCAATTAAAATTTATATCACCCTCACAACGCTAACTGCCAATCGACATGACCGATCATGCGTGACGTTAGATCAATGCGAAAACAGCAGTCAAATAAATCTAACGAGGACTCTCACATCTGCATGTCACTGGAATAAATCAAATCGCCATTGAATGCATCCGTAAAATATTTTTGAACTATTTTGAATGCACGAAAAAAAAAACCATCCCCAGTAACTTAACCCGTTCGGTGACACGTATTAAAAAAAGTTACACCCATATTTTGCACTTCCCGATACAGAATAATGGGGCCTATTTATGCAGGGCCTATGATGAGTATTTTTTTACGTTATAAATCAAAATGTATTATTTATCTTTGGATATTCAGAATCTGCATCCCATTGTTGGGATTGTGGTGTGTCAAGGGTGTAATGTTTTGTTGGATGAAGTTCGTTGGTTATAAAATATTATTATTATTTTTATACACATTATGGAAAAAAGTAATAAGATCTAACTACTTAAAATATTTTTATAGGTTTTTTTAGGTACAAAAACTTGTATCATAAAAGAAATAAAATAAAATTGTAACGTGTTAGTTGTAGTGACTACGCTGGAAAAACCCGTTCATTCATACTGTCAGATATTTAAACGATGTAACCAAAGGGAAAACAAAAGTAAAAATATCTAGAATTCAAGTGTGCGATCCTCCATTTTGAATATTTCAGGGGTTTCGAATGGGGCAGTAATTATTTGATTGAAGTCAAGAGGTCACATACCGAGATAGGAGAGGAATGCATTGTTGTTCCCGCACCTTGGCCGGGGTCTCGCTTGTGCTCGAGTATTTTATTGTTTGAAATGTATGTGCTAGTTTTACACCCACGGCGTTTGAGGGTTATGCTTCGTTGCGTGTTTTTAATTTATGTACTGATTTAAGTATTTTAAGAGTAGTTTGTGAAGTTAGCTCATGGCAATGTATACGAGTTGTTTTTTTTTAATAGAAATATATTAAAAAAAAATTACAAATTGACTGATTGATTAAAAAAAATACAAATTTACACATTTAAATAATGTTTTTTATGTATGAATCGATGTTTGCTAGCAGATGTAAATCACTGAATTTATTTTGGTAATTTTTGATTAAATTATTTCTAATATGAAATGAAATAATAATTCTATTCCACAATTTAAATATCGAACACAAGCGAAATAACGGGTAAGAGCATAAAAAATTGTATTACAGCTTACTATTGCATATTATTAAATGCAACAATGTAATCAATAAACATCTTGCACAACCCATTGCAAAGGTGACAGGAACAGAAAAAACGTCACCCATAAAGCTTGTAGCCTTTAATCCGCTCTATTATGCATATAATTATTATTTCCGAATATCAACGAAATGCCTTTTTGCATATGCGTATGACGGAAGTGTGAATAAAAAATGTCACCCCCAGGTAGAAAGGGTGAAGTTTTTTGTGAGGGGTAATACGACATGTGTTAAGGAGTTTTAGAAGATGATTATTATGCATGCATTCTCAGGAAGATTTAATCGACGCCTTGCCCGGGGCGCTCGGGACCCGAGTGCTTCCGACGTGCAACATTTATGGGATATGAATTTGACGGTTAACGGACAACTTGTGGCGATTTCAATGACGGAATATTCAATTATTCTTATTGAATTTTCTATGATGTAATTCTAGCCGTTTTATTATTATTCAAATACATTCATTATCACCAGTTCGTAATATATATCAGTGGCTGGGTAGATGATGATGATGATAATGATTGTAGGACTAAGGTCCGGTGACGCATATGATAATCCTCTGATATAGTACGTATTGAGGAATTATTATTGAGTACGATTTCACTGTAACAAATCATTAATAGTTTAAACAAAAAAAAAAAAGAATAAATAAACAATACCTAATAATTTTTTATGATTATCTATGCAAAAACAATACCTACTCAAAAACTAAAAAGAGTTCTTTATGCAAAACGACATTCTAAAATCAAACATGATATATTTTAATTACCAGAATTACCCCACGCTAAAGAATTGCCAACGTTTTTTTTGCGAGTGATTTAGGGTTGGCCATTGTGCTCTGTTTGTTTGGTTATTTTTTATGGGTTTTAGTGCAGGTAATCCCGTGTACACTCACCGAAATGGGTTTTGACGTATAAAAGGATTATTCTTAATAGATAATTAATGATGCTTCGGTCTATTTTGGTTTTGAGCTACAATGACATTCAAATGTTTGTTTAATATTTTTTATATATAAAAATCTGCTTCCGTATGTTTGTTTCCGCACATTTAGGAGATAAGACTGTGATTTTACGTGATTTTTTACACTTTGTTCCTAATAAAATTATATGCGGGACAATGTGCTGAGCTAGAACAAAATGGCGGAGCATGAATTTAATATATAAGATACCAATTTGAGATGATGATATTTTGTCGCTATTGTATAGAGATATTTAATTTTGACGGATTGGAGCTGACGATGATAATTATGAAACATCCGCCAAAAGATTTGAGTTTTTTTCTAATATATAAAAATTATATATAATTAATAATACTCTACTTCTCATCATAATATACATATCTTTAAAAAAGATCAAAAAGACAGATACTTATTTTTTTTTTATAATTGACTAAATATGAAATTTATAGAATATTCCAATTTACTAACATGAAACCTTGACATTTCAACGGATCGATATACACAACACGATAAGATATACCAATATAGATTTCCTCTTCCAATTAAAAACGGAAAAGTTAATCCACAAGGAAACTTGAACGAAAACAAAAGAAAGTTCAATGACCTACGGCAACGTGGCCGTAACTTTCATTCTTAAAGTGAACCAAGTTAGTAACCTACTTTTCATTAATAAGGCGAGCTAAAAAAATGCACGAAGAAAGTATCAAAGATTGAGCGGCGCGAACTTCGCCAACAGCTACGGCAGGAAAGTAAGGACATGCCTCTTTTAACACTTTAGTTTTTTTTTTGAAACTCCTCTACGATAAAAAAATCAAATTCATTTAATATAAATGCCTTTTAGAGTAGGTATGTATCGTGTTATTACATTACACACTATAAATTATACAGGGAATTTTTGCAGCACAAAATATGTAAATATAATAGAAATCTAAATAATAAGATAAAGATTTCTATGGTTGGTATCCAATCAATACTTCCATAGGTACCTACTTTATATATGTTAAAAAACGAACAAAACCAATCTTTACCTGACATTAGATATACCTAATGAAAAAAAAAAACAAATATGCTTAACAATAATTTATAAGCAAGTTTTAGGCACTTTCCATTTTTAAGCAATACAAGCTTCTAAAAATTGTTTATTAAAAAAGATTACTAATTATTTACTAAAATAATTGCAATAACAATGATTAAATTAAATACATCATCATATCTTTTACATAATATATCAGAATATTCATTTCACTTGGCGTAAGATTTCAAATAGTACATAATATATAATTTTGGGGCTATTCCTGAATGTCCTGTCGTAGATTTTTCCGAGTTCCCGCCAGACGCCGAGACGCTAAAAAAATAATTAAAACGAGCGGCGGGCGAGAGTGAAAGCGCGCCGTCTGCCGCGTAATTAGTACAATGGAGTTTCCTGACTTTGAACTTCGAATACTATTCTTTACTTTTTTAAATTCTTACTCCTGTCTTAAGCGTTTTGCCACTTTCTATAAATAAACAGCCACGCTTTGTTGAGGAGTGCTTTTCGAAACGAGTATTATTTGTAATGATCATTTAATTCACTGTTCATAATTAAGAACTAGGTAAGGATATTACATTGTAAATATTATTGTAGTTGATATGATTAAAGACAAAAATTAGGAAGTAAATAATTATGTAGTAGTCGCATTTGTTTTTATAAGTAATTCTATTGGTCTTATAAACTTTTTTGTGGTTTTTATAATGAATTTCAAGAATGATTGAAATTTCAATTATTGTACCACCTATTTTATTTAGACCCTAGCATTACATAATACATACTATGTAATATTTGTAACTACCTACGTTTTTTTAACTAAAATTTGACTGAACTAAAACTTTAAATTAAAACTCCTAAAGAAGTGGTGTTTTTTTTCTTTTGCATGTCATCTAAATATAACGTATTTTATTTGTAATTCAGATATTACAGGTGGGCATCCGAAGGATAAGAAACTAGGGAGGTACATCCATCCAAACATTAGTAAATCAGGTTTATTTACCGGAAATATTGTGCTATTAAATAATCTCAATCCAAATAATAATAAGTAGGTAAGCAAATTTAAATAATTTTCAAACAATCTTATTTTTTTTCGTTTTAACTCAGCGGGAGAACTATTTTGTAGCTGTCTTAGGGCGTGTAAAAGAATCGTGAACACATTAGTTGGTTTAATTTCGGTTACATGATAAACCACCATTGACGATTAATGATTAAAAAAGATCCTACTTATACTACTAAAAACCTGATAAAGGCTGAATATTTTAAAGAATGTAAACTACTTATAACAAATGATTGAAAATAATCTTTTCACATTTAGTTGTTCAGTTATCGGTGTGGTTACAGCCTAATTATTATTATTCAACGTTTTTAAAGTAAAAGTTTTTCTTGCCGCGACTAGAGGGCACCACAGATCTTTTTTTTATAGAAGTTACGCTCAGCACCTATTCTAAATTCAAAAATAGTAAAGCGTTTTGTAATGAGTAGCCAGGACCTTGGTAGGTAGTAGCACAAAATAAAAACGAACTAGGCACTAGGTACCTATAAAATATAGGTACTCAACGCTTCTTGATTCATACGCGAATTAGTGGCAAGGATTATAATAAATTACGATTAGACATTCTAAAGGACAAACTTTAGAAATATCAATAAACTATTACTTTAAAAAATTTTAAGAGTTTAAGGGCCTGTTTCACAATCTCCAGTTAAGTGGCCAATAGGCTATCGGCAACATATTTGACAGATACTCCATACTCTATCTGTCAAATATGTTGCCGATAGCCTATTGGGAACTTAACTAAAGATTGTGAAACAGGCCCTCAATCAATTATATTAATTAAAAATAAATTAAATAATTACATCGCGCGTAGATATTATACCTACGCACAATATACTTTTTTATTTAAATCTGGGACGGTTTAAAAAAGGCACACCTGAATCATTTCATAAATATAAAAACATCAGTTTGTTGGTTTGTTTAAAACTCGACCACGTTTAAGCATTTAACAGATCGAGATGAAATTTAACTAGAAAAAAGAAAAATTTGGTTTTGAATTCTTTATAAAACCAATTCTAATCATAAATAGGTCTCTAAAACGGACAGAATAAAAATATATTTCAAACCAAATTGAATTAATTGAATAAATTCAGAAAACGAATTATTATTCATTCAGATTATTATAAAATTTAATACATTATTCTCAATCAATATATTCTTTTTTCAAAATTAGATAATATAGGCCATCCTAAGCGTGCACAACAAAACGAGAATCTAATAATAATTTAATATCAGCATAAAATTGAGAAAACTAATTTTCCTTAAGGCCCGTTGAAACCTTACGTGTGTTTAATTTTCGGAAGCCATCCGTGGCCCACATCCAATTTTTCCTCTTTATTGAAAACTTCAAAATTAATTCCTCCGCCTAATTTCCTCCACGTGAAATATGAGGGCACACACACACGCATCAAATTTTGTTACGTCGACATAGGGTTGCCAAAACTACCCCTCCCCGCTAGCATCAATCACCTCGCACCACCTACGTATAATACAATAATATATGTCTAACTCGGACCGGCCCTGTAGGTACATCTATCCTTGTCACTCTAGGGTAATTTGTGATGGAGGGAGTGGGATAGACGAGGTGGGGGCGTCCTAAAGGGTGTAGGGAGTGTGTGGGGTGCTATTGAAATTGAAGCGAGCTTAGGCGCGGATGACGCCCGGCTGGAGAATGGATGGGAATTTCCTCAATTTAGCGTTTTCGCCAACAAAGGACGTTGTTTAATTTTTGGTTTTTGTTGAGGCGTTCAGGTGGGTGTATAGATATATTTTATGAACATTGAATTGTCTCCATTGTTAATATGGGTATACACGTTTCTTTGCTCATAGGCTTTCACGTAGTGAGAAGTGTTTAAGTACAGTAATATCAACATATTAGATTATTTTTATGTTCGAATGAGTACCTAAACCATTAATTGATACTGCAATGAAAAAATACAGAATGTTTATAGGAAAATTTGTTAGTATTTTTATTTCATTACCCTTTTACAAAAAAAAAAGTAAGGGAACAACTTTGACAGATTTTTACGCGGCTTATTAAGATTTTTATAGGTATGCCAGACGTTTCGGATATTTTAGTCCTCCCGTTACCATGGTTAATACAAAGTGCAAAGTATCTGAAAAATCGGAAATATTCAAATTTTAATAAACCACGATTAAATCCGTTAAAGTTGTTTCATCGAAATGAGTAAAATTCGCATGAACATTATCTTAAATTAATATTTATTTCAACGTAGGCACACATAATATTGATATGTTTTATAAGTAGGCCTATATTAAATACTTTTATTGTTTAAGAGTATTGAAAGGCCGTGGCAGTTTGGGTACAATCTATAGACTTGAAACAAAAAAGTCAACGCGTCATAGCGTTGATATTCGAATTTCGAACGCAGCAAAAATGATTTTATTATCTGGATTGCGATGCGTACTACGCAATCGCGCCGTAATCCGAATGCAATTAATTTGGCGCGAAGTTTCACTGCAGTGATTTATATTCGGAACGGGACTTACCTTATCGTTAGCTTTTATCCTTGTTTAGAAACCGGCTGAGGTGTCACAGAAAATGAATTTGAGTTTTTTGTATAACAGATAAGGCCAAGACAAAGAACATGTTAAGATTATGTTGAATTTCGCAAACTATGCACAGTTACTGAAACAATTACCTACTGTAGAGAATACTTAAATTTAATTTATTTTTCGGTTTTTCCGGAATAATCGATTAATCGATAAAGTGTATCTGGAGCTATTTTACAGGGGTGACTTATGTACGTATTATCTTCATACTTATTTTACGCGGGGTATCGGGTTTGAATCTTGTGAACTATATTGATATAAATATCGCAAACTCGTTTCTTCTGTCTTCCGAACTACCAAAAGCTTTAGCTTATTAGCTTACCTACAACTGGATTAGGTTAACATGCTTCGACGGTTTATATAAAGATTTCTGATGGTGATGATGATGACGAAGAAATAAATCTCAAATTCTTGTAGGCATGACTTTAATATTGTTACATATATTATAGAAAAGTTTAATAAATTTATCTAGTCAAGTAAGTATTATTTCAAAATGTCTTAGCTTATTTTACATTAATTTATAAAAAAAATAACAACAATTTCTTTATACAGCTTAACTACACTCCCAACTACGTTATCTACGCAGTAACAGAACCGTGTGTTATCTCAACCGAGCCATTTTACACGCGGCCTGAAATAGGAATAGGCGCATTAGGCCCAAAATTACAGGCGACCGTCACCTAACGTGAAAGGGGGCTAACGTAAAGGGGGCTAACCCTCTCCCCCTCTCGTTTATTCGCAGGCACGATCCTCTCAGTGGAGCGAAACAAAATGTACCTTACGCAAGAGGGTTGAGGCGGGTTTTCCATTGGACCACCGAACTGGACTCTTGTCTAAATGTTAGCGTTTGACCCCACACCGTATTTGGGGTTCTTGGAAGGGGCTGTTAGTCATCAATAATGTTAGAAGGTAAGTCTTAGTGAAGACACGCATATGTACGTCAAATATTAAATAACTTTTGTCAGGCTGTGAAGTAAGAGAATCCGGAATAGGAGAGGAAGATTTTAGTTTACCTATTAACACTTATCTAGAAGCTTTGAAGTCCTCGCGTTTTAGCGAATTATATTTTACTAGCTTCTATTTGACTAGCTAAAATTCCTTTTTGACGTAACAACGTCTTATAATTCGATGGAGCCGGCTGCACGCACGAAAAAACATGACGCGTGCGACGTTACCTCGCTCTGAGGCGTTCCATTTAAGGCTTGATGTGCAAGAGAGCGCGCGGAACGAGCGACCAAGAATCACAATCGGCCCATCAGTATTTTCTTATGCTATTATTACGTTTATCTATCGTCAGTAAACCGACTTTACAGACAACCGATTTTTTTTAATTGTATGCTGTATTGTGTACAATGTTCATGATTGGTTAAGTAGTTTTCGCGTGAAAGCGTAACAAACATCCCTACTTTCACATTTATAATAATAGTTAGGTTTATCAAATTTGTTTGATGCTGAAGGACCAGGGACAATTGATCGTAAGTACATGCGAACTGCTGTCGTGCCTATTACTTAATTGTAACAGCATTGCTGCATACGAATGCAAACAGCGGCGCAAATGGCTAAGGAGTAAGGCGTACAAAAAGGTGGTAAGGTACTTAAATACTGCGTTAAGGTGACTCAGCGTGTCCATTCTATAAGAGACCACGTATGGTAAAGATTAGATTATGGTAGACTTAGTATTCTCTGATATATTTATTTCTACGTTTTTGTCCACTCACCTCTCTTCCCTTATTTCTTCTCTTTTACTCTTATCTTATTCTCTTCCCATATACTCGTAAATAAAATTTGAGTGTCTGTTTGTAATATTAAAATAATCGATTTTTACTACATGCATATTATGAATATACCTACATACGGCATATATTGCAAAATATTTTTTTTACAATTTCGACAATCTGTTTGTTCCGGCTAATCTTTGAAATAGCAGGACCGATTTTGACAAAACTTTTACTGGCAGGTGGCTGTTTTAATAGAGAGTAACTTAGGCTATAAAAATAATCAAAATCGAAGCGTAAATATAAGTTAACGCGGGTAAGCCGCGGTTAGTCTCTAATAAATCCGAAAACTAGGCCACCACGGGAAACAAAAAAAAAAACGGGAAAAATAAATTAAAATGTTATGTTAATAAAACAAATCACAGGCACAGAAGGGCCAAGAGAGACCATGTAGTGAGGGCATCACGACATGACATCGTCATAGTATCAGCCGTCATGGCATTTCACAGACAAGGAGCAGCAATAAAAATAAAACCAAAAAAACTTCTCGAAATCAGACGAGGAAGGTATTGGGCCATAGTTAACCGATGTACTGGCCTTGTATTTCAAAAACTTTCAATCTCATCAGGCATGCATGTTCCTTACGATGTTTTCCTTCACCGGTGAGCGAGCGATGGTCTCGTGTTTGGAGTGCACTTAGAAATTTAGAAAAACCATTTTAAGGCACCACAGGTCAGGATTGAACCCATACCCTCTCGCTTGAGAGGCCGAGCCCATTACCCACTGGACAAATCTTATCAAAAATTTCCAATATAATGGAAAAATCGGGCTTATCCGTACTTTCCCTCCAATCTCGGGGCCGGTGTGGCTTATCAATCACCGGCGATGGAAGCCGCTAGACCGTGGGGAGCTGATCTCGTACAATCAAATGTTTTCAGCACAAATAGAATCACATAAAACGGCTTTTAGTGTTAGTAACTCGATATGTTAGCGTTTTTACTGGCGCCTTAATGAATTGGTATATTTATTAATTTATTCTTTAGTTCACAAATTAATAAAACAATTGTATTGAATATATTTTGCTTTCTTATGTTTACGCGAATTTCACTCATTATAATGCAACAACTTTTGCGGATTCTATCGCGGTTTATTTAGTTTAGAAGATATTGTTATCAAGGTGTACTTAAATCTGTCAGATGTTTCTTCCAGCAAAACCTTGTAAAGTATATGTTTTCGTATTGAATACGTCGCGTCGTCTATTAACGTAAAATTGTTATCATAAGCCAGAAATAGGACTTGAAGTTGATTTTAGTATCTACCTAAAATGCTAGTAAAAATTATGTGTAGTTTCGTAGTTTGTTTAGGTCTGTGTACAAGGCCGGATTTAAACTAAATGCCGCCCCTAGGCACCGAAAATAAATGTCGCCTCAATACTAAAATTTTACACAAACTTATATTTTTTTTATTTTTACTTTCCAAATTTTGCCGCCCCAGGTAATTTGACACTAGCCCCGAGTATAAATCTAGCGCTGTCTGTGTAGTACATTATTTTTATGTTAGCAGTATAGGCAAACTGGCAATCGTGCCAATAAGCAAGTGGTCGTTGTCGCCCAACAACAGGAAATTTACCTGAAACTTATTAAGGTCATTCATTTAGTTATTTAGGATATTAAGGGCCTGCTTCACACGATAAGTGCCGAATAGGCTATGAGCTATCGGCACTTATCTGGAGATTGTGAAACAGGCCCTAATAAAAATATAGGATATAATACTAATACACAAGATCAATGCTTGTCTTGTCATTCTATCTGAGACAGCAAAGCTGTTTCACCGGAGAAACAACCGATATTATTATATAATATATAGCTACTCATGCAGCCAAGAGCGTGGCACCAGTTATACCTAGTAGGTACAGTCGAGTATATAAAATGACAGTCCTCTGTCGTTTAAACTATAAATTCCTTTTTTGTGTAAAAAGTGGAACCACATTTTGCGTCCAGTACATTTAAATACAGAGGTATATTAAATCGGCATTCATTCATTCATTCGTTCTATGCTCTATAGCGACATCTACAATAGCGTATTATATGTTACAAAAGTTGTTAACTATTCGACGCCAGATGTCGCTCTTAATATCGATCTGATTAGAACTTCGATCCGATATCATATCCAATTAGATGGAATAATTATTACACAATTGGATGCTATAAGATTTATTAATAATTATACTCAATATAAAAACAATATTATAAGAATTATTAATAATTATACTCTACGTTCGAGCAACGCATGGCTACCATCATATTGGCATGGCACCCGAAAACAGCACTTGCGTATTAAAAAGAGTAACAGTAATCGTGTTACGTACATATTATGATGTTATAAGATTGAGCGAACACACTGCTTGAACAGTTTGGCGATTAGTTAATGATGATCATAAGTGTTAAATGACTAAAGCAATAAAAAATATCTTAGTGTTGCATTTCTCAAATATGGTGTTGCTTAATCATTAGCCCATATTCTGTCTCTTAAACCTAAACGAGTACGCGTCCCTCCGGTCTATAAAATTCGTATTTCACATCCGAAACGAAATAAATCTTTTAAGCCCATTTGATAGTAACGTAAGAGTTTGCCAAGACTTCGTCTAGTAGGTGCCCGCTAAGCCGGCTTACTCTCGACTAAGTCCGATCGACCGTATGGCTAAGATCTCGTATTTAAGTGTATTTGCTGATAAATCTAGATTTTAATGTATTATAACTGTAGTTATAGAGTTCCACGACGTAACAAGAGAAGATGATGAGTCTTGAGTGAGGTGTGAGGGTTTAATCCTACTCCCGTGGGAACTTGTGGCGGAGGTTCTGGCCGAGACACACTCCTATGTCTCGGATAGGAGGTCTCTGGGCTTGAGCCTTTCGCCTGACGGGGTCCTACGGGTCCGCCGACTAGGGATGGAGGCACTAATGCGGAGGTGGGGAGAGGACCTGGCGCGGCAGCCGTATGGCAAACGCGTTACGGCTGCTCTGCGCCCGGTCCTTGAGCGGTGGATGCGCCGTAAGCGCAAACCCCTCACCTTCCGTCTGACGCAGGTTCTCACCGGGCACGGATGCTTTGGTGATTACTTGTGTCGGACGGCCCAAAGGGAGCCGACGACTGGATGTCACGATTGTGGAGCGGCGGTGGACTCTGCCCAGCACACCCTCGAGGTGTGCCCGAGATGGGCGGTGCTGCGTCGCGATCTGACGTCTGTCATCGGAGGGGACTTGTCTTTGCCGAGCGTCATTACCGCGATGCTCGGCTGTGACGAGTCCTGGACGGCAATGGCCTCTTTCTGCGAGACAGTGATCTCCCAGAAGGAGGCCGACAAACGGGTGAGAGAGGAGGCCGCTGACGTGGCCTCCCCCCGTAGACGACGAATGGGGGGCGTCGGAGGCGCTACTTAATGCGCTTCCAGTAACACCCCTATGCTCGTGTCGGGTTCGGGATGGGAACCCGGGCCCAGCTTAAGACACGACGTCGTGGGGACTGCCAAGTCGTAGCCGGGCAGTCCCCCTATTGTGGAGAATCTGGTTTTTGCCGGGACCAGTCTGTCGCTGAGGGTATCCCGTCGCCTGCACAGATCCGTAAGATCCACATCCACAGATAAGTAGGTATAGCGGCTGAAGGCTCACGCAGTGGTTTTAGTGGGGTAGGGCATCCAAATGCGAGTCCCCACACACGCCAGGTATGGTCGTAAAGGATTTCCGCTGCGTCATTAAAAAAATAAAAGGGCTTAATCTTAAGTCCTGACTTTTCCTGAAGAATAAAGATAGAAAGAAAACAATAAGTAGGTTAAATTTTCAACAGTACCTTTTATATTTTTCAAATTTAAGTACTCATACTATAACCGAAAAATTATACCCAAAACGATATCACAGTTTAAATAAAATAGTAAGTCACGTGAAATTTTATATACAAGAAGTATTCAACTAGTTAAGTATCTTTCTCCAATGAGATCCAAGACCCTTGATCCTGACAGCATCCCGAAAGATTGTACATTAAATTTCAATTTAACTACTGTGATATAAGACTAGTATGATAATTGAATTTGAGAACATTCATACTTACATAAGAAACTCCTGTTAAAATTTTCTCCTCCACTTGTAATTCTATAAATAAGTTATCTTGAATTCTTTTTTCTTTTCGTTCTTTATTCATTTACTAATCTAAAGCTTTTTTGTTTTGATTCTACTTTTTAAAAATTTAATACAATAATTATAGCTGAATAAATGTTTACTCCCATTTTATCAAGTTATATAAGAATTTATATAATAAAATAATTTACAACAATATATGACAAAGTAAAGAATATTGGCATTCTAATATTTTTGCGGCAGTGATAAACAGTAAGACAATTAATAATTGCAAATCTTTGGCAGTAATTGTTGAAGTTTTCTTGGTTCTGCACAATTGTAGTTCTGCGGTGTTGGCTGAAAAGTTTGGCTATTACCTGTGTCCCCGCTGGAAAACTTTGGCACTTCGCCAGCACGCATGTCGGTAAATTGAATGTGGGCTGGGAATATTTATACAACTTGGAAACATAAAACAAGGTTTTCGAGGTACTGCAGCGATTTCTTTATTGTTACTACCGTCTTGCTTGGAGTTCTACTGTTGGTTTCGCTTGTAAGAAAGATGAATAAACAGGCATTAATTATCTTTACAGGTCTAGTTGCAAGGAACACATTTATACTACGTGTTTTTTTTAATAAAGCCATATTAGCGACGATGGGTCCGGATTCGAACCCGGAACCAGAACTGTGCCTTGAAATAGAATTTTCAAAAATTTCTAATTGCATCTGAATACTAGACCATCATTCGCTCACCAGTAAGGAAAACTATGTACGAGTATCTTTTCAAATCATTTTTCAGCTTAATACTTAATTAAAAGTATTAAGTGTGTGAAGTTCACAAGCCACACAACGCATTGGGCCAGCTTCTCACCTGATTTCGAGGAGAAGATCCGTGTCCAGTTATATTAGATTTCCTTAAATATATTGAATAGTTTGTTTACTAAAAGTATCAACCCTTAAATGTCTCACTGCTGGGCACGGGTCTCCTCCTCGAAATCAAGCGAGGAGGGTAATGGGCCAATAGTCCACCGCGCTGGCCCAGTGCGGATTGGTGAACTTCACATACCTTCAAAGACTTTCAATCTCATCAGGCATGCAGGTTTCCTCACGATGTTTTCCTTCACCGGTGAGCGAACGATGGTCTCGTGTGCACTTAGAAATTTAGAAAAACCTATTTCAAGGCACACACGGACGGGTCAGGATCGAACCCGGAACCCCTCGCGTAAGAGGCCGAGTCCGTCCACCACTGGACCACCGTCGCTCGCGTCGTTTACTAATCTTTATCATATTAAATAAAAGAAATTAAATTAAGATTCAGACTCAATAAATTACACTTGATGCATAATATTTTTTTAAAGTAAAAAACTGCAGCGATAAGCTAAGTATAAGAAAGTGGCTGTTAATAATTCAAATAAACAATTTGTTATAAATATTTAGAATCTCCTATAATTAAACTCACATCTCTAAGTCGCTTTTCTAGATCATATTTTTTATACCACAGAGGGAAAACACACACCGTGTTTTTATATGCAAATTAAATTCTACGAAACCTCGTCTTTGCTCCCCCCCGCCTCCCCGTAATTAGACCGCGGGCGTACCCCGAAGTTCCTTCATCAAGATACGAGCGTTAGTTTGGTCTTAGTTTAATGTATGCACATTATCTAAGCAAGTTCGCTACGCTATCTAACCCCCCTCCCGCCCTCCTCACCTAGCGCCCGCGCCTTATGTATTATTTGGGATCATTAATTGCCTCGCTCATTAGTACAATCCTGTCGCTTGTAATTGATACCTTTGCGAGTGTACTTAACACTTTTTCACTGGAGTGTACATGGCATATGTAATCAGTATGTGCGAAAGATATGGCTTCAAGCTTAAACTTCTTAGATCCCGTTTTTATTCTATCTTCTCTGAGAAAAAGTTTGTGAAAAAAGAAAAAGGTGCTGCTGCTATCTTGCTTATTGGGATAGAAAATGGCCGCATGCACATACTAAGGTGCTACTTACTACCAGTAGAACTTGTGGATGAACGTGGATGACACTCTACTACAGTGAATTGTCTGCTGGTTTAGGCGTTACATCTAAAAAATAAATGGCCATTATGTCTTCCGACAGAAGTGAAAAACTTATAATTTAGAATTATGTCAATATGGAATTCAAAATTAAAAAAAAGTACACATTTCATAATGACGTCATAAGTTTACATTAGTGTCCAAAAAGAGCTCTACGCGACTAAAGAAGTTTTCACTTCAAAAAGAAACAAAACATAAATTTATTTTTAAATGTGCTAAATTGTATAAAATATGATATTATATAAGGTAGGTACATAAGTAAGTAAGTACTTATATCATTATATAAAGCGCCTACGCAATTCTATTTTATTAGAATTAAACAGCGCTACTATTAGTAACGTTAAGCTGTAAACAGAAGTTGATAACAATTCCAATCGCGCTAATTTCATTGCGAACGTGGAGTTACGGCTTCAATTTGCGAAATTGTTCATAACTTCTGGAATAATCCTTTCCTCTCACCGGTGTGAAGTTCGTGTGCTAACTTCAGCGTCTACATATTGGATTTCACTTTAACTGATCATTGCTAATTTTTAATTTAAATTAAATATTGTAATAATCAAATATGCACAGTGAATGGTATTTTATTTAAAGAATTCTAATGTGTATAATGAAACTGTTTTTCAAGAGTTCAGTCTACACGTGACACGGTATTAGAAAAGTATTTTAATACAGCAATGCAAAATAAAGAAACAAGTTTTTGTCAAAAACTGCACGAATTCGGTAAAATAAAAGTTTTTTTAAGCTATTGCATAGCTTCTATAGCGGGCCTTGAGCGCGGGGACCGAGTCGAGAAATTCCGTAACGAAAAAAAAAAACCTAACGCTCCCCACTCCGACGGGCACGCGGAGGTGTGGCTTGAAGGCCATGCATCGTCTAACGTCGTTTCTTTTCGGCACCCCCGATAGCTTAGCACCTAATAAGTCTAGGTTACCTAAGAATGTCATAACCGATCCTGTTGATAAAATCACAGAACTGTTAAAGCGCGACGCTGAAGCGCGACGTAAGCTACAACACACACTCAGACATAACACAGCCGGTGTTAGGCACACATTCACACCGCATGGGCCCCGGGGTCGTATGCGACGTCGAACCCTACACTCCGTTGACCAGTTGATCCGGATCAACCGCGACAGCATAGGCTCAGATCAGCTACGAGTCGACACCAATATAGACCGTGTAATCACCGATAGCACTCTGCTATCGGCAGCTTGCTCGGGTCCCGCGCTTGACCCGCCTCCCCCGCTACCGGGGGAGGGGAGGGCCGGCCCTCACGATAGGTTTCTAACGTCACCCGTTCCAAACCAGTCGACCGTAGCTTACCAAGTTAGGTACAAACCCGACGCCATGAACATGGCGGGGGGCAACCCCCCAAATTTTTAACGTCATAGGATGATCCAACCGGATCACCCCATTTCCGATGACGCATAACGGTCACTAGGACCATTAGCATAGATCCAACCGAAAAAAAAAAAAAAAAAAAAAATTCTTTTCGGCAGTCTTCGACACGGTGTTTGTGTGCTTGCAACTAGACGTATTGTACGACACTACGAAGCTCGCACGAATAACAATAAAATATAACACATGTATTGTAAAATAATAAAAATATTTTTAAACAATATTAGTTAATATTGTTTAAAATATTTATATTTTTTTATTTATTTAATAAAGGAAAAAAAAATGTTTTCTTATCGGTCACCACGCTCAAAAAGTGTAACTTGAATTAATATCAAAGAAAAAGAAATACTGCATTAATAATTAAAATAAATAAATAATTATAATTGCATAAGTTGATACAAAATGCTATGCAATAGCATTACCGCGGCAGTCCCCGAGTGCCACACGTCTTTTTTTTTTATATATACCTAGGTAGTAGGTAATGTGTACCTATTACCTGTCCAGGGACGAAATTAAACTACATAAAATCAAAACTGCATTTTGTCATGCCAAAAAAATAACCAATAAAAAACAAAAGGACAGAAATAAGTACTAACCTGCTTACAAATCAGTCTGTCACAGTAAAATAGCGTTAGCAAGGATTCCACGAAACCTCATTCAAAGCCTTATAGCTGAATCGATTGCGTTCGCTTGAATGAAATGACGACATACGGCGTACGGCGTATTAGACTGCATCTATTAAAAAGCACCAAAAACGGACCGCCGAAGACTGTTCATGTGCCTGCGACAAATATTTGAAGTAAAGTATACATAACATGTACTTAGTAGGTACTTCAAGGAATTTGGTTGCTGCGTCAAATTCCATCTGGAATATACGTCACAGGAATAATCTTTTGATTTACTTTTGAGCATCTATGTAAGTTAAGTTGTAAGTTTACTTCGCATTATTTTGATATTTACTTGGATAATATATTATACTTACCAAGATACGAAATATCATATCGCGGTAATTTGTCCCGTGGTAAGATTAACATGCTAACATGATAACGATAATTGGAAATAATAAGTTTACTGATGGTGATGATGATGATGATAATGACGATGATGATGATGATGAAGAAGAAGATTATGATGATGGTTGTGGTAATAATGATGATGATCTATACCATTATATTACGTATATTCATAATACAAACCATTTGCACTTGAAATAAGAACCCACGATCTCTGCATCATCACCATCTTACATATATATATATAAAACTATATAACAAACATCCAAAAATACTACACACAAAAATACAAGTGGAAAGAAATGCATATATGGCACTGACAGCAGTGCACGCGAACAAATCCAAGCGAACTTTAGCGAATGCACCTGAAAATGTACACTCAGCAAAATTTGTTATTTTTATTTTGCAGATACGTTAATAAAGTTTAAAGTTAAACATAAACGTCGTCGTCGTCTATAGGTTGTATAAAATATATCCAATTTGAATTGAATGTTTATTGATACACAGTGAATTCCGTCAAAGGCTATCAATAAAAAAATATGTTTGATAAATAGAGGAGAAAAAAGCATGAAATCATTTTTGTAATTAGTTTCTCCATGAAATCTTCATCGTCATTAACTTTTTCACTTAATGCTGGACCAGTTACCAGTTTCTTTCTTTCTGTGAACGTACAACATTAATTTCATCCTACTAATATTATAAATGCGAAAGTTTGTGAGTATGGATGTTTGTTACTCTTTCACGCAAAAACTACCGAATGGATTTTGATGAAACTTCAGAATAATGTAGCTTATACATCAGATTAACACATAGGCTATAATTCATCCCAATATTCCCACGGGAACGCGGGGTGGTGCTATACTATATTATATAAATGCGAAAGTATGTAAGTATGGATGTTTGTTACCTAAAAAAAATGATTTCTCAAGGAAGGCTGAAAAATTCATATATAGTACCTACGCGTTGGGGCTGCCTCAGTGCAGCAGAGGGGTTCTACTCAAACTACAAATTCTTTAATTACTACATGTATAATAAGATATAAAACAGAAGAGTTTGTTTGTTTGAACGCGCTAATCTTAAAATAGATCTTAGTCAGGTCTATATATCTATATATAATTAACCAGTAATCCATATAATATAATCTATAGCCTATTTTATATTATATATCGAGGAAGGCTATAGACTACATTATCCCGCTAAAATGCCGTTGTAAATCTTAGTTAACGCAGGCGAAGCTGCGGGCAACTGCTAGTTATACCTTAAAGCTGAAAAATTAGATTTTCGTATAAAAGATAATATGATAAAAATATGGAACCATCTAAGATATCGTGCTCTAAAAAAAGATTCTCAGGAAACTAATTTCTGCTTTAAGGTAAGTAGGTAAGGCTGCTGTATAAATTGAATCACAATTGATGATTAAACAACATGTAGATGTGTATTAGACGTTAGAATTCGTATTAGAAGGTATAAGTCAGCGAGAAACTCGGATAACCACACAGCTATGTACCGGTCCACGAGTGAATACATAATGTAAGAGAAACAGAGCTCCTATATAATGCCCACCAAATCTAACTCGCTGTGGTACAAGTCACAGGCGTATGGTAAATATGAGATAAAGTATTGTACTAAAAAGTAAAGAGTACAATTTTCTACAATTCATCAAGCTGATTTGGACATGGGTGTAAATATCCCTTAAAGCTAGCATTGTTTACATTACTTGATGTTAACCAAAAATCTTTTACTAAAAAATTACAAACAAAATCTAATATATATAAATCTCGTGTCACAATGTTTGTCCTCAATGGACTCCTAAACCACTTAACCGATTTTAATGTTTTTTCTTTTAAAATGTGTGCTTTTTTCCAACTTAAAAGATAGGATAGTTTATTTCTCAAATTTGAGATTGCAATTTTATTTATTGCAAATTAATTGTTTTGACAGAACGAAGTCTGTCGAGTCCGCTAGTAATATTATATATCTACACGTAGTATGATGGACGATATTTTATTGCATGCAAAGTGAAATACGCGATTTTACAATATCTGTGATACAATTTACTGGCTCTCAAATTATTTAGTGCTCACTTATTGTTTCTTGCTCTTCGTATAGTCTTGAAGCAAATTCGTAATTGCAAAGCAAATATTGTGAACATGGATATACCTATTTCTCTTTGTTAAATATTTTCACATTTAAGCTCATCTATGTCGTTGATTTAGTGTCAATAAAATTTGTTTCCTTACCAAAGCTAATTGCATTTTTATAACTAAGCTAACTTAAACTGTTGCTCGAGGCTTCGCCCACGTTAGCAAAATAAAATTCCGTTTTTATATTCAAGTTCAAGTAAAATAACTAGCGCGTGTACCATGTGTAATATTATCCTATGTTACTTCTAGTACCTTCGTGAATATGTGTAGTAAGTTTCATGATGATCGGTTGAATAGTTTTCGCATGAAAGCGTAACAACCATCCCCATTTTCACATTTATAATATTAGTAAAGATTAACGAACGACAACAAATCTATGCTTACGTGTTAAATAATTACGTCGCTTTGAATATGTTCTTATGACTTGTACCACACTGACGGGCGGAGTGTAGGAACAAAGGAGAAATTTCGCTAGATCCAACCTCCCACAAACATCTCGGGCCTCACACAGCTAAAGACACATGCCCGGGGCAGATGCGTATTGGATTCCTTCGAGTAAATAGGCCATGTAATACACATAATTAAACGTGTTTTGGTAAATTTATAGTATATAATAAATAATAGAAATGAAATACTAAGTCCGGCTAAGGTATTTCTTTCTAAATTCAAATAATGAAAATCTTTTTCCTAATTTAAACTAGCTGCTATAATAGCTTCGGTAATTAGTAGAGAATATATAAGATAAGATGTATAATTTCGAAGAATTCTATTCACACTTACAAATATTAAGCTTTTTATTATAGTACTAGCTGTTGCCCGCAGCTTCGCCTGCGTGAACTAAGATTTACAACGGCATCTTAGCGGGATAATCCTACTAGGTAATATTATAAATGCGAAGGTTTGTCACTAGTAGTTTTTGCGTGAAAGAGTAATAAACATGCTCACAAACATTCGCATTTACAATATTAGTAGGATTAGCTGTAGTTCATTTTGTTAACTATTTGGAATAAATTAATTTATATAGTCACCTCATATTTAACCTCCTAACTCTATAAGAATTTTCGGATGCCACTTACAATATGGAAAGTGCATCTCAAACACCAGTATTCAAGAAGCGTACTTAACTAACTAATGAAACGACACTATGCAAATAAAACAATCTATGCGCTCCTCGTGTCAATAGTATGGGTTTGACAGACGCACAGTGGCGGATTTAAATCAAGTATTATCTGTGAATTGGTTTGAATGACCCTATGCGAATTACTGTGACACCGCCTATCGTTTGTTAATACGGGTGTTAGACTCTGAAACTGTTATATTTTCGTTTGACCGATAAACTGTCAAACACGTCCTCTGATAAAAAGTCAGCGTCGCTCGTGAACATCTATTACATATAATTTCAGTGACATGATGTTTGTCCGGGATGAACTCCGAAACTACTGAACCGATTTTAATGTTTTTTCTTTTAAAATGTGTGCTTTTGTTCAACTTAAAAGATAGAATAGTTTATTTCTCGAATTTGGGATACAATAGGTAGAAACAATAAACTGCTACATACCAAATCTTTTTGACAGACCGAATTCTCTCGGGTAGTAATATTATAAAATCAACAGAGACACGCCCTTCTTGTTGTTAGTAACACTGTCCTGTTCTCCTTTTCGAAACACAGCAATTCTATTTTACTGTATATTGACAGACAAACTAATTGCATCGAAAATTTCCTGAAAATTTTTTTTTAGAATATTCGGCTACGTACACAATTTTGGCTTATTTCTAGATGAGCTATATGCCCACCTACTTACCGATTGAGCTTAAAGGCTATCTGGCTTAAAAGTCTATACCTTTCGGAAGTAAAAAAAATTTGCTCTTGTGTACCTACAAGTTGATAGTACATGCTTTCTAGCTGCAAGCAATAGCTAGTATAAAATAATCCGTACCGTACATATCGACAACCATATTGTTAGCACATCACTAATTCTCAAAGCCTTTGATGCCAGCAAGGCGAAACCGAATTTCCGAAACGTCTAATAACTTGATCTGAGCTCTGCAAGCGCGTTACTACCCTTACATGATCCGTCCCGACTCATACGTAAGTCCATATTCAGAGGAAGATTTTAAAATCCAACCGAATCGAAGGTTCTAAATAATTTGGACGCTGGCTTTATTTGCGTAGAAAGCGTATGATGAAATCGGTGTGGAGTTAGTTTTGAGTCTGATTTGATAACCAATATTAGCCTTTTCAGGCCAATACGATTAACTTAGATATTAAAATTGTAACATGTAACACAGTGGCGATAAGCAGCCGAAACATTAAAATTTATTTATGAACGCTATTGGCAGCGGCCTCACCCGCGTTTGCAAAAAATTTCCTTTTTTTTTAAAGGATCCTATGTTGATTATAGTACCTTCGAGAATATGTGTACAGAGTTTCATGAAGATCGGTTGAGCAGTTTTCGCGTGGGAGGCCTATTTTAAGCCGTGGACGGTAGTGGCTGATGATGATGGTGGTAAACGTCATGTCCAGCTGTAGACACCAGGTGGTTGATATTATGAATGGATCGTCGTTCCAACATGTTAATATGTTAATAAATGTTCAATACAAGCATTAAATAAAAAAGTCCCCCTGACCTAGATTATAAGACTAATTAGGGAGGGGGGATTTAGTAGAGGGCGAGACCGTGCGGTAGGTCATGGTGATTTTTATGTCAGTTTTCGTTCGTTCAGTGCCGCTATCTTGGATTGGCCGTTGAATAATTTTACTTTTGTTTTGCTTTATTTTATTATAATGCGTTAAATTTCATTTCTTATATAATTTTGTGTTTTTTATTATTAAAAATAACAAGAAATAAAGTATTATAAGTTATGTCTTTCTAATTAGATCACGTAACCGCTTCCCATTGTACAATTCTAATTGGATTGTCATTGGACAAACAAAGTCTTACTTTTAGCATGTTGAACTCTGATTAGAATCATCGACTGATTACTAATATTATAAACGTGAAAGTTTGTTTGAATGAATGTATGTTTGTTACTCTTTCACGCATATAGCTAAACATCAGAATAACAAATAGGATATAATTTATCCACCTACTCCCACGGGATTGGAAAGTACGTTGCATTTGCCCGTAAACAGCCAGCTTGTGCAGTTATTAGTATGAACTAAGGTCGAATTGCAATTATTTTGTTTAAAGTGTTATTGTATAAAGAATAAAAGCGATCACGATACGATTTAGCGACCTCAAGAGAAGAGCATTTGAAGGGCAAGGCATCTGATAATCCTGTAGCTGTTGTCTATGGATGCTGCTGGACCGACTGTCCTTATGAACTTTCTTTTCATTTTTAAAACCCGGATCTATAGATGTCTATACTTTTGATATTTGTGTAATATAAATTCCTTAATTTTATATCCTTTCTTAGTAATTTAATATTTTAAAACGTAACGGGACATGGATAACGCAGACTAATAATTGTTGTATCAATTTTTATTCGTATAATTAAATATCGTATTAAATAGTCACTGAAAACTCTAGAATATTCCCAACGACCAAAGCTCGACGGGATCACAACCGTGGGCCCGCGAACGTAGCCGCTCCCAGCAATCATAATGAATATTTTATTTTATCATATCCCCCCCCCCCCAGCGCAGCACCCCCGCTCGCCTCCTCCCCCGCGAACCCCCGCGCAGCCGTGAACTTGACACCGGACGAAAAATTAGTTCACAAGGCGAAAGTGAACTTTGTACAGAGTTCGCAGTTTTTGAACGCTAGTAAGATAAAAGCGGTGACGGCTGACGTAAGTTCCAAGGCATCTTCTAGACTAGTTTGACAGTTTGGCTTTCGTCTGGTTTACTTTTACATACATTGTCGATAGAGATAATACTTAGTATTTGAAAACCTGTGTATGTAATAAAGTTTGCTTGCTTTGCTTGAGTTTGCTTGTTAGAACGCGTTTATCCCAAACTATCATTCGAAAGCCATAACCATAGACGAATTATAGGAATAAAAATTAAAGTAAAATTGACCATTATTAGCTCAATCACAGCTCAAACATAGTTAAAGATCACTTATTTCGCATTCGATGCGTTAGTTCAACTTTTAGTTCTTGTACAATTCCGCTAGGGGCGCTTTAGTCTAACGTAATGGAGCGATACGAAAGCCTACCTACTGGTTGGTAATTTATAATAATACGTAATGACTTGTTTGAGAACCACATGAGCTTAGATGTTGAGCTTGTTGACTGATACCAAGCGTAGATTTGTATGAAGAACATATTAGATTAGTATTTTTATATAGTACTTGTATGTACATAATGTAATACTTAATGTAAATTAAAAAGGAAATAAAAGTAAATTGAAACAAAAGAAAATACTGTTTTCTTAAGTTTACGCGAATTTCACTCATTATAATGAAACAACTTTTACGGATTTTATCGCGGTTTATTTAGTTTTTTACAAGCACAATATCCAAAGCACACAAAATCCAAGCATAACATGTCACAGACTAAAGACTTAGTTAGCACCTTCTGCATAGATAGGACTAAATAAAATATTGTTGTAACATAGGCTAGTTTCGAATAACTTTGTAACAGTAGGACGTCTGACACCTCAGTCCTCCCGTGACCGTGGTTGCTGTAAAGTTTCCGAAACGTCGGGCTTGTAAAAAACTAAATAAATCGCGATAAAATCCGTAAAAGTTGTTTCATTATAAAAAGAAAATACTGTTTTATTGAGTTTTTTTATATGGCATAGAAGGGACTTTTCGGGACTATCGACGCCCATTAACATCCACACAACCAGAGGCTAAGCAGATGCGTTGCCCTCCTTTTCCCTATCCTCACAATGGAAAACCGGAAACTCTCAAACGGCACGAAATGTGACAGCATAGCTGCTAATTTACGCCGGTATTATGTGAGCGAGAGGTACCACCTCGGTCGTGCCGGCCCATGATCATGCAAAGCAGCATGCACCTCTTTAGTCAGTCAACACTGTAAAGATTACTTAATTTCCTAAGTTAATCACAGTTTACTTTTGAATAGTTTTCTAAATAAGTATTCTGTAAATGTGTGTCTGTTAGTTTTAAGATTCAACTTAAATCATAAACATATTATCATAATAAATTAGTAGAGAACGCATAATTTAAATAACTCGTAATGAATGTAAAACAGCTAAAAAATTTTATTGATATTATATATTTTTATTTCTTCTTGTGCTTATCGCGTTTATAGTTTTGTTGAGATAATGATATTTCGACAATGTTTCGATCGCCAAATCGCGGAGGATGAGGTACGGTGTTACGAACTTTAAAAATTTTATGGCACTCATGGCTAACTTCTGTCCGGTTGAGTTGAATTATTAAAGCACACTCCTCCGAAACCTCTCAACCAATCTTTATGATTTTTACGTATTTGGAAGGTATGAGAATAGGTTATAAAGTATATTTCATATTGATCGGTGATTAGAGTTTTATTAAAAACAAATTTGACATAAATATTTTATATGAGAGAAATCGTTTGTTGAGACAGCTAGTATTATCTAGAATACTTGCTGTTGCCCACAACTTCGCTAGTTTTATAGACGTATCCAGATTTTTTTGCAGCCAACGTAACTTTCAGCTTACGTTAGGAGACTAGCTGGAATAAACATACAGACAGATCCAATTCGAAAAAATGTATATATACTTTCATTTCATAAAAAGCTGTTAATTTAAAATAACAAATAGACAGACACTTTAATTTTATTTATATGTATAGAATTTTAATTTTTACATAATGTCTACATTATAATTTCTTGTTAGAGGAATTGAAAACTCCTTTGACTTTTAGTAATACATTAAATATGAAGAGTTTGTGTGTTTTGCCCCAAAATATTTGAGTGAAGTCCGGTACTTACCGGTAAAATACGGCTTGATATTTCAACTATTAAGAAAGATTATAAGATAGCTTTAAGGTTATTAGTTAATAGGTAGAAAAGTTTTTTCTTTCTTGGTATATATTTTGGTCATTAGACATTTTCAAACATTATCCATAACGTATATCAATTAACCTAATACATCCTTAGATAAAAAAATTACTTTTGATACAAGTTATAACTAATATTAATTTGCGTATGTAATTTTTTTCTTCTTGCGGTAGAAAATATCCTAGGTACATTGAATAACCTAACTTATATAATTTTTAACTGCTTCATTTATAGGTATATTATGTACAGTAATTATTGACGAAATCTTATATATTAGCGACATTTAAAATTATTTATAACGATGGGTTAAAATACTATGAAAACTTAGATAATTCTAAAACTTTTGAATAAATTCATTAAGTACGAAATCAATAGGATTGTTTGTGATTTCTTATAAGATTGAAGAATAACGTCATGTGGCTTACTTTTGTATTTTCTGTTTCTATTTAAATATAATAATAATAATATATTAATAGTACCTAAGTAGGGACTTGGTACTGTTTTATTTATCTCAATTTGTCTTTCCTTCATCGTCACCATTTTTTGTGAATAAGGATATTTTAATACACGTTTATATTACAATAAATGAAACTACGCCATTTCAATTATTATTTTTCGTCATCAAAACTACTACGGAAAAATTAACGCAACAATAAAATTTCAAGTGGATGATAAAAATTCATTTACCTATAAAATAATTTATAAAAAGTATACAGCATTATACATTATTTAATGTTGCTAATTAAGTCCTTTATGGCAGGTTAAAGCGGGTTTGAAAATCCCCCACTGAACTGTTCAAAAAAAAAACATAAGCAGCTACTCATGAATTAATATACTCCACTCAAAGCAGCCAAACTAACCGCATACGAGAGAAAAAAATCTAACGTATTTTACGCATTCACTCAGTGTATGGAGCTAATTAAAAAAGTACAGAGGCTGGTTTCGCGAGTGGCGTAGTTCCGCTACTCACCGCTAGGTAGCGCTATTCGCTTTGACAAGTTAGGTTTTGTAGGTTTGAGCCTGTTTCATTTTTTAATGAGGTCGTGTGTTCGGGTCTGTGCGATGGGGATTGCGGCTTGCTTTGTGAGGGTAATAAACGCTATGAGCCCAGTTAGTGCACCACGCAAAGGGCTGCGGCTGTGTGCGTGGATGAAAGAGTTTAGGCGTACTCCTCTTCTTTTATTAATGCGGGCTCTGATGTTTGTCGAGCTTCTTTCGTACAAGCCTAGATTTTCCGTTTAACAGTAATGATAGACCGCACAACAGCGCTTCGTACTTAAAATACCTCCTCAGATAGTGCCTTAATTAGATTATGCAGCATCACTATCATCAGAACGCTGGTGTTCTTGTAGTTCTGGGTTGGATCCCAACATTACTTAGAGTTTCAAATACTGGTACACCCCTAAAAAACGGTGCACTGCATAATAAAAGTATTGTGATAAAATTTGGTGATAATAAAAGCGTTTCAGCGTGATTTCAGTTTACATAAACGATGGCTACAGTTATATGGAGAAGAACCGTGCCCAGCAGCGGGAAATATTTGCTTCTTATAATGGTATTTTTGCCTACTTACATTTGTACAGATTTATAAAATTCTATTATTATAATACAAGAATCGTGATCATTCTGTGTTTAATAATAATAATAATAATAATAATAATAATTCTTTATTCAAGTAACTACAGACTCAATTTGGTTACTAAGCAAACATTTCTTAGCAGGTATGTTAGTAGAATTATTACATTTTTTTTCCATTTTCAATATTTAATAAAAACTTTACCCCATAGACATGGATCATTACCGTACCATTCCATTTGCAACGGCACAGCAACGATTCATGTATATGCAATCCAGTCTACTGGATATCATGTTAAGAATGCTGTTGGCACTCCCGCGCACCCTTCGCAACAGAGACCCGCACCTTTTTCTCATGAGGGCGTAAAAACAATCAACATTAGCTGCAGCAAACATCCCTGAGGCGCTGCAGTATCGAGGTAGCCCCAACAGCACTCTGAACGCGTTGTTGTATTGAACCCGGAGAGCATTATAAGATTTTTGAGTATATCCCGCCCATAGGCTACACGTGTAAAAAGATGTACAATATGCTCTAAATAACATTATTTTAACGTTGGGTGAACTACGCGCAAACCTACGAGCAAGCATATTCGCTCTCACCGACAATGCTCTCCGCTCCCGTTCAATATCAACATCATCTTTCAAACCGGAAGTCAGATAATGTCCGAGATATTTAAACTTATCCACCCTATTAAGAGGACAATTGTTTAACAACACCGGTGGCCATTCATTCGTACACTTGCCACGAACGTTAAACACTATTAATTCACTCTTTTTAACATTATAAATTAAGCCGTGTGACTTGGCATACGACTCACAAACCGATACCAATTTTCTTATACCACAGACGGATGCACTCAGCAGCACCATATCATCAGCGTAGCTAATGTTATTCAGACATACACCATCTATGTAACAGCCGACTCTGGTGCTGCTGAGCTCAGCTCTTAAATGATAAAAAATGCCAGCGTTTAAAATATTAAAACTGTAAAATGTTATAGAGATATATCTAGATGTTTCTGCATGCCGTGCACGTAAATATGAGACGGAATCTGTATTTTGATCATCGTAGAGTCTTTCGCTAGTTCTTCTAAATGCACCAAGATTTAGAACCGGTTATAAGCACAATTTAAAATTCAATTAGACATTAGATTTTTGTTAATTTATTCAGCTAAAAAGACAAGTCCACTGCTAAGCGCAGGCTTCTTTCAAGAGTCTTCACAACGATTGCTCCTGTGCCAACCGTCAGCGGAAATTGTGATTTTAGTATGTAACCTCCAAAATACTTTTCTTTACTTCGCAAACATCAAACAACGGTCATTTCTTTAATTTTGTGTCAAAAGTTAATTTAAACCCAATTTATTTTTTTATTTACAAATCTTAATCGCCGAATTTACCTATTTTGCACTAGCAGTCCCATTTTTATGTGCAATTTATAAGTATTGTGGGTAAAAGTTGTATTGAAAACGTCCTACAGGTTAGGAATGATAAAAAAGAGGCATGCAACATATATATTATCTTCTAAGGATTGTAGGAAATGTTTTAGTACCACAGGCCACAGGACTCTCGGAATGCCAGACACGAAAGGTGACACATTATTACACAGCTGTCACATTTTTACCCCGGTATTATGTAAGTTAGAGGTATCTGGTCGTGCCGGGTCAATTCCCTCTACAAAGCAGCATGGCCCTCTTATTATCAATATTATTTATATTAAGGAACTATCACATAAATACGCTAAATAACCTTAAAAAGACATTAGAAATAAAAACCATAACGCAAAAAAAAAGTGCGATAATGATAAAACAAGTGAAACGTTTGAACCGATTTTAATAAAACTTGTTTAATAACCTCTGGAAAATAAGCTATCACATAATAAAAACTATTTTTTTAAATCAACAGTGCCAGAGACATTCAGTTCATTTTGTATCTAGATTTGAAAAACAGTGGCTGACAGTTGTGATGGGTTTACCTAGATTTTAGGGTGTACCTAGACCTTTGGATTGGTGTTAACTAGATCATTGTTTATTAAGGTACTCTGAGTATTTCTGAGGCTTGTGGGTACTCTTTAGTTATTGAGATACTACTGAGTAACCTTAATGACGAATAGAGTTGATTAAGACAGTCCAGAGGACGATAAGTTGAAGATAAGAAACTTATTTAAAACTAACTAGCACTTTATAATTTAAAAGCACACCAAAATTATTAAATTATTCGACAGGTATGGTTTTTAAGCAACTAAACTGTAAAACAATTTTTAATTAAGCATTACTATAAAAATAAATATTTAATTTATACAAAGTATTATTAAGATATATATTTTTTTGAAAATGTACTTACTCTTCTCATCTACTATGTTTATTAGTAGAGTTAATTAATATCTTTCCATGAATAAAAATAAGAAAACTTTTAAGAAAGATTTATGTGGTAAAGAAATGATTTTATTGAAGTTAAGGTTCTACAGGTTTTACAAACTAAGGCTAAGGCTAAGGTTTTATAAGCAGTACGTATAAAGCAAGTGTTTCATTTTTGACAAAAAAGCAACCCCTAAGTATTTTCTTGTTTGTTAGGGAAACCTGCATTTCAAACGAGGTCTTTTATTTGCTCATAATTATAATAACTTTTATTTTTATTGGATTTATATTATATATTGATAAAATATGAAACGTGAAACTATTAAGAAAAAGATCGAAAAGTTGAAAAAAAGAAAACTTTAATTTTGTAATCATTTTTTAACATTCTATGTACGTATTCAAAGAAATATGATTTCAATAGCAAGACTCACACGCTTCTTAGCCAGAACTCAGGGATAATGATCTGCGAGATAGACTCGAGATTCGTAAGACGAGCTTCCTTAAGTCATTTAGACCGTTAGACTGAATCTTAAACAGCTCAAATAGGAAAAGCTGCTGAAAGAAAAGGACTATTAGGGGAGCATTTGTAAGTAAAAGGCGAATATGAGATGTATTTGGCTTAAAATCACTTCTTATAAGAACCAGATTTCTTATTTGGACATTTTGTCGGAAACTCCCATAAACTATTATTTATCCCAATAAATATGATAAAATAAACTTTGACTGGATGTAAATCTACTTGTGGTGATAAGAAGTGGTATATTATTATTATTATTATTAGATATTTTATGTTCACGCATAAGATATTAAAATATTACATTTACATTTAATTATAATATACAAAATAGTTTAATTAATGCAATGATTATGTTTTGAAAAATAAAACAAATCCTCCGTCAAACTATTTATGTACTGTTACTGATTGTTTTATTATAAATAAAACAATTTTAGTTAGCGACATCTGTCCACGAGTAGCTATTTAAAAATGTTGCACATAGATGTCGTTGTGTGTATTTAAACCCCGCTTGCGATTCTTACTCAGAAAATTATATTATTTTTTATTTAATTTTAAACCGACCACGATATTTATTATTTTATGAACATTGTAGGGATCTATAATTATTTATTAAAAAAAATAAACATATTGTTTAATTTGACAAAAGAGTTTGTTTAACAAAGAAGTATTCTAGAAAACAAAATTGATTCGAAACAAAAAACAGCTCAGTCAGATCATCAGTCAGTCAGATGTAAATCTTCTGCTATCAAAATAAAATGTTAAATTGAAAGTGTTTTAAGTAAATTGTTGGTAAAAATCAAAATGACAACGGTAAGGTGGAGGCTTGTGCTGTTGCTGGTAATGTTAACGTTATCATATACAAGGTGTTCTGAGGACGACGAAGATGAAAATACAGAGTGAGTATACCACTAGTAAAGTAACCAAGATTGAATCATCATCATCAGCCTTTATCCTCTCCTGACCATGGGCCTCCCTCAATGAACGCCAAGACGACCGATCCCTCGCCACTTGCATCCAACAAAATTGGTTTATTTCATAGTCATTTTGCAAAACATTTATTTTCTTCTCTTCTAGCCTATTTTCTAGCCTACTCTCTACTACTATAATCAGCCTACTTTGAAACAAAATATTTTTACACCTAATATGGCAGTCAGTACTCAGAAGTTCGTAAATTTTTACATGTTGTCGTCTCACATTGTTAGGTACACAGTTCTCTTCTTTTATATTTTTTGTCAAATAAGATAGGTAAACTGGCAAATAAGCTGTCCTGTGCTAAGTAGTCGTCATACATATAAACGCATTACGTTGAAAGTTATGTTAGGCCTAGGTTCTAGGGTTTTTCAAACGTACACTTCTCGCGTTTTTAAAACGTAATTCAGTCAAATCAAGTTAAATTTTTATTTCGAAGGCACACACTTGTACACTTGAAATTCATCAAGTTCATAAATAGTAGGTAAATAAAAACTAGTATCAGATGCAGGATCCCCCACGAAAAGCGAGGAAAATCTAGGGTATTAGGAGTAGATCTTTTGTCAACAAAAATAAAACACAAATGGCATCATGTAAAATCTTAAGAGTAAACGTATGATAAAAAGACGCATCGAAGCCAATAATTACTCTGTCTTTTCCTCCTTTCTTTATTCCTTCTTTTTATTTGGTTGTTCTCTCTAAGAAAGAGACAACAACCAGACAGAAGGAACAACCGTGCCGCGAGATATGCTGGATGGTAGCAAGCGTTTTCCATTACAGAACAGAAGACGCTGATGAAGACGAGGATACAGATCCGACGGAAAGAACCCAGAGCGTCGGTCGGAGGGCGCCACCGTACGTACCCACAACAACCAAACTAACCAGAACCACGAAGAGACGACCGCTCGAGTGCTTCGTTTGTATGTACAAGATGGACAGCGCCTATCGGAGTTGCTTGGACCCTACTAAGTATAAGTGAGTATTATTAGTAAAAAGTACAAGCTTTTATGTCCCACTCCTGGGCACGGGTCTCCTCGAAATCAGGCGAGGAGGGCAATGGGCCATAGTTCATTAATGCGCTGGCGGTTGTGAACTTCATATACCTTCAAAGACTTTTAATCTCATCAGGCATGCAGGTTTTCTCACCATGTTTTCCTTCACCGGTGAGTGAGCGATTGTCTCGTGTTTGGGGTGCACTTAGAAATTTAGAAAAACTCATTTTAAGGCACACACGGGGGGTCAGGATCGAACCCGGAACCTCTCGCGTAAGAGACTGAGTCCATCCACCACTGGACCATCGCCGCTATATCGAGTATTATTAGTACTTTAATAAGTAGTCCAAGTAGCTTTTAACATTTTTGACCGAGTATTATTAGTACTTTAAAAAGTCCAAGTAGGTTTTAAAATCTTTCACGGCAAACGGCAAACGTCAAGAAGAAAAGGCAGAAGGTAGACGGTAAGTGGTGAAAACGTAGGAAAGTTTTTTATTTTATTTTACGTGTAAAGGCAAACTGGCACGTGCTACCTGAAGTGGTCGATGTCGTCCAAGCAATACATAAGCCAATTTAACTAACTAGTCCAAGAAACTCTTGTTGCCAATCTTATGACAAGATGTTAAATCTCGGTGTTAGTAATTAGAATGCCAGCTTTGCCCTTCTCTCCGCAATACAGCAAAGCTGCTTAACGTGAGAAATGAGCAGGATGGTGAATGAAAGAAAGAAAGTTTATTTGTGATACACATTACACATACATTTATGACGGCAATTCAGTTTTTTTTTCTCATTTGGGTATCACAAAATGGCTCCAGCTCAGTGTTTTGCTGATCCCTGTGACACAGCTCATCCCTCCAGATCCATCCCTATGGATAGATGACCTTTTAATTACATCTGCCATAGATTTAGACACTAGAATTGTTGTGACCACAAATTTGTGGATTTAAAAGTATTCTTTTTTATTTAAGCGTGAACACAGAGACCTGTCCCAATTCGGAGGAGAAGTGTTTCACCTCGGTGGAGACCAAGGACACGGAGATAGAGACGGTGGTGCGCGGCTGCCGGTCCTCCTGCGTGGGATCACCAGATGTGACGTGCTGTGGGGTCAGTTCTCTTTCCCTCTACTTGCTCTAGTCTGAAACTTTGCCTATATCCTATTCGGAGTCATTATTTACAGCCTTTATAAGGTAGTGATGACGTAGCATTATGATGATGAGAGTCTTTCTCATTAATTGAAGTGTATGAAATTCCGTCAAAGGGGTTTGCGCAAAGTTGGCGTCGTTTCGAAGATGCGCGGCCAGCAATGAAACTTAAATATTTTGAAAGAGCAATATAAAATGAGCAAAAGTTATTATGGACACATTTCTGCAAACTATTTCGGAACGAAGATATTTGGTTTTTTGTTGCTCATTTATATATGTACATATGGACGATTTTATTAGGTATATACTATTGATCTCTTTTAGATTTCTGCTGTAGGTGTTTATATAACCTGCGATCGCCGATGGAAAATGGTAGAACTAGAGCATATCATAAATGGTTTTTAAAAATATCACAATTTGAATGAAATATTTATTGCATTTGATACTCTAATAACCAAGTAATCCTATTCAGACATTTTTTTGTTCTAAAACTGCATTTTTTTTTCCATAGGTTGAAGTAAGTTGAAGTAGCGGATCAGGCGCAGACGCCGGACGAGGAGAATGATCCGCCATCCGTCACGGAGGCTGAAATGGGGGCGGTTTTGGCTCGCCTCCAGAGTAAGAAGAGGGCGCCGGGTCCGGACGGGGTGCACGGGAAGGTACTTGCTATCTCCCTCGTGTACCTCGGCGATAGCCTTCGGGAGCTGTTTGACCGCTGCCTGCGGTCTGGTCAGTTCCCGAGGGCATGGAAGGAAGGCCGGCTCTGCCTAATACCGAAGGCGGGGCGGCCCACGGACTCGGCTTCGTCGGTGCGACCGGTGGTGCTGCTGAACGAGGCTGGGAAGGCTCTAGAAAGAGTTGTGGCTTCCCGGCTCGTTCAGCACCTCGAGGAGGGTCCGGGACCTGGACTCTCAGAGTCCCAATTCGGGTTCCGGGCACGCCGGTCTACGATCGACGCCCTCAAACGCCTGCGGGCGGTGACGGGTGAGGCGGAACACAGCGGAGAGGTGGTGGTCGCGGTGTCGCTGGACATCGCGAACGCCTTCAACAGTCTCCCGCACAGTGTGATACGGGAGGCACTGGCCTACTTTGGAGTGCCTCCCTATCTCAGGAGACTGTTGGACGCGTACCTCTCCGATAGGAGGGTAGCCTGCGAGAACCGGTGCGGGTCCGTAGAGTGGTGGCGAGTCGGGTGCGGTGTCCCACAGGGATCAGTGCTAGGTCCAATCCTGTGGGACATCGGGTACGACTGGGTCCTGCGAGGCCGTCTCCTCCCCGGGACGGGTGTCATATGTTACGCCGATGACACCCTCGTATACGCCCGGGGACGAACATACAGGGAGGCGTCGCGGCTGGCCGAGGTCACGCTAGACCTCGTGATCGGCCGCATAAAGAGTTTAGGGCTTCAGGTCAGACCATCCAAGACCGAAGCCTTTCTCTTCCGTGGGACTGGGCGGAAAGGACCCCCACCGGGGGCTGCCCTCCAGATTGGAGGGGTGAGAGTCAGGATGAGCCCCCATATCAAGTACCTGGGGCTCATCCTCGACGGAGGTTGGACCTTCGGCCCACACTTCAAAACCTTGGGACCGAGGGTCGTGAAGGCGGCGAGTGCGCTGGGCAGACTCCTCTCGAACCTCGGAGGACCCAGCGCCGCCTGCAGGCAGCTGTACTCTGGAGTCTGCCGGAGTATGGCGACGTATGGTGCCCCAATTTGGGCGGATCACCTCACTGCGAGCGTTAAGACCGCGTTGCGCTCGGCGCAGCGGGTCATCGCGGTGAGGGTGATTCGGGGGTACCGTACGGTTTCGTGGGCTGCAGCATCCGCTCTAACCGGCGATCCCCCGTGGGAACTTGTGGCGGAGGTTCTGGCCGAGACACACTCCTATGTCTCGGATAGGAGGTCTCTGGGCTTGAGCCTTTCGCCTGACGGGGTCCTACGGGTCCGCCGACTAGGGATGGAGACATTAATGCGGAGGTGGGGAGAGGACCTGGCGCGTCAGCCGTATGGCAAACGCCTAACGGCTGCTCTGCGCCCGGTTCTTGAGCGGTGGATGCGCCGTAAGCGCAAACCCCTCACCTTCCGTCTGACGCAGGTTCTCACCGGGCACGGATGCTTTGGTGATTACTTGTGTCGGACGGCCCAAAGGGAGCCGACGACAGGATGTCACGATTGTGGCGCGGCGGTGGACTCTGCCCAGCACACCCTCGAGGTGTGCCCGAGATGGGCGGCGCTGCGTCATGATTTGACGTCTGTCATCGGAGGGGACTTGTCTTTGTCGAGCGTCATCACCGCGATGCTTGGCTCTGACGAGTCCTGGACGGCAATGGCCTCTTTCTGCGAGACAGTGATGTCCCAGAAGGAGGCCGACGAACGGGTGAGAGAGGAGGCCGCTGACGTAGCCTCCCCCCGTAGACGACGAACGGGGGTGCGTCGGAGGCGCTATTTAATGCGCCTTCAATAAAGCCCCTGTCCTCGTGTCGGGCTCGGGATGGGAACCCGGGCCCAGCTTAAGACACGACGTCGTGGGGATTGCCAAGTCGTAGCCGGGCAGTCCCCCTATTGTGGAGAATCTGGTCTTGCCGGGACCAGTCTGTCGCTGAGGGTATCCCGTCGCCTGCACAGATCCGGGTCCCTCAATTATAGCGGCTGAAGGCTCACGCAGCGGTTTTAGTGGGGTAGGGCACCCAAATGCGAGTCCCCACACACGCCAGTGCGCCTACCCAGGCCCTGGTAAGGTCATAAATGATTTCCGCTGCGTCATCAAAAAAAAAAAAAAAAAAGTTGAAGTAGCGGATGGTTCATTCAAATGTTTGCATACACATAATTCAAATGAATATTGTGAAAAAAGTATTTAGCACATGCATGCGGTTTTATACATTTTTAAAAAGGATATTTTATATTCTTAATAATGAGCAAAAGCTATAGCTTAGGCTGCTGTTCGCATGTAATGTCTATCATTTGGTATATGGGATGGGGCAGATATCAAGATGATCTGACTCCGCCGGCAAAATTCTTAGATTATATTATTCGACATGATATTGAGAACGAAATAGACGAAGATGATTAGTACTCTTACTACTATGATACTTATGTTTTTGTATTAATAAACCTAATATGGTTATAATTACATTATTATAACATGTCTTTTACTCAAAACTTCCTTTTTCTACCTTTACAGTTTATACCCGTCAATACCCGCCAATAGGTACGCTAAACAATGCATATGTGTTGTATAGCCTTAGGCTCTGTCTACTTCGTATTGTATTATGACGTGATGATGATGATGATGATGTGTGTGTGTGTGTGTGTAGGTTTTACTTAACGATCTCTAATATTAAACTTCTACTACTACTATCGAAATAATAAGTAATGCTTTTTTTTTTCATAGATTTCAAGTAGTTAAGTAGACCATATTTTTAAAATATTAAAATGTGAATATCTCAGCTCCGATGTCACTTAGGACAAAAATAATGATACAGATATGTATATTTAAAATAGCATAACAAAATTATATTAAAATTTTGTGTGGCCGCTGGAAAAAAAAATGACGCCACTAGTCCATACAAAGTTGCGCAAACCCCTTTGTGCTGCGACGCTACGCCGGTTCTACGTTCTGATTGGCCGAGTAATATCCGTCGATGGATGATTGACTAATAGGAAGTACACAAAGATCACTGGTTGGTTGAATTGTTATTACGCCAGTGACAAATAAAGGACCAGTTTTTCATATGGATTTTTATGGATTACACGACTAAGTCATCCGGTTTCTAAGTTCGATGATCTCGGGTGAACTTTATTGTTTATTGGCAACGTTGATCACTTGCCATCAGGAGTGGTCAGCCGGCTTGCCTGGCATTGCGAGCTTGGAAGAGAATACGCATCTCTGCCCCTCTAGACAAGTGGCAAACGCTACGGTTCTATGCAATTGCATTTTTCACTAACTTCGTAGGGTTGCTCCAAAATTTTTGAAGAACGTTTACTCAGACATAAAGTATATGGTTTTGTTTGTAAAAACGTTTAACTGTTGTTTGTAACAACGACTGTACTTCATTTAAAACGAATATTATTATTATAATATTCCTTGATTTTTTTTAAATGTCGTAAACTAGTGTCATTTCCATATAATAAGTATTCTTTTCTATTATATTCGTATAGCGTTTATGCCATTCGTCTAGGGGGGACGAAGTACATACGTTTTTAGATATTCTTACAAACAAAACCATATATACTTTGTCTGAATAAACGTTTGTCAAAGATTTTGCGACAACCCTATGGGGTTATATCTTTATCGTTTATCACAACTGAGTTTCGGAGCGTTTGCCACTTGTCTAGAGGGGCTGAAAAGCCTGTAACTCACGTGTATGCCTTCTCTAGCGAATGTCTGTCTGTGAACATTTACAACTGGGTGATTCGGGAATCGACTGCCCCCTCTTTTTGAAAATATATTGATATATAAATATATAATATATGATTACCTTTTTCTTAGACGAATCGTTGCAACAACCAGCCGTTCGCCGCACCAGTCGCCGCCACTCAGGTCCAGCTGGACAACAACGCATACAAGGCCTTACCTCACACGATACTGTTTTTCGTGACCGTCCTACTGGTGTTACAGACAGTGGTAAAGGTTAATATATTATAAGTGTGGACAAGTGTACAAGTGTAAAGCATTTAAATTTAGAAGAAAAAATTATTCCACCACGCTTGAAGTATGGAATTCACCCTTGAAACTGATTTTTATAGATCTTTAATAAAGATTTTTATAGATCTCTTAAAAAAAAATCTTACTCTACTGAATTATACACTAAGTCATTTTTACAATGCAGATATACTAAGTGTCTTGTAATTGAAGTTGTGATGTTTGTGCATTAAAGGTATATTTAATTTATCTGTTTTTAATTTTTCCGTAGTATAATAAAGGTAGTAAAGTATCAACCCTTATACGTTCCATTGCTGGGAACGGGTCTCCTCCTCGAAATCAGACTTTTTTTACATTTTCATAACCAGAGCCTCTTAGTTATGTATGGCCTATATTTATTAGATTTTCCTGAACTTAATAAAATACTAAATATAACGTATTACGTACGAAATTTAATGTGAAATTAATCACTTAAACTTTCATCCTGAGTCATAATCCCAATGGATTTAATAATAATCGAATAGACAATATGACAAACAAACAAAACAGGTATTATTGAAAATAAATAAGTTAAACATCGTTTTATTATTGTTAGTCCTCCCGTGACCATGGTTGCCGTAAAGTATCCGAAACGTCGAGCTTGTTTGTTTTATTATAATGAGTGAAATTCGTGTAAACATAAGAAAATAATAAAGCGAAACGTTCTGCATACATGGATTTTACTGTAATTTCTATTCATAATAACAACAATATTATACTATATATCTTGCCTTTTTTAAAGTATAAATACAAGGACAAGAAGGATAAATTATTAAAAAAGATACATTGGCCGCAATAAGTAATACCCTTACACCCTTACTTATCAAGATTGAAAGGACGGCAAGGGTCACTCGACCTAAGGGTCAAGTCTCGCGCCCAATTGAACGCGCGTGTGAATTATGAATATTTCATGTTATATCACGACTTAACACTTTTTGAATTCACATTGATATAAGAAACCTAAAAGTGAATGTTTGGCTTAATGTGTTAATCTCCGGAACAAACACATTTTAAGTTCTTATTGATTCAACTGTAGTCACAACAATATTTGATTATAATGACTGAAATAGCTGTAAGCATTTGGAATGAATATTTTTAGAGATATTTTATTGTAATACTAGCTGTTACCCGCAGCTTCGCCCGCGTGAACTTAGATCTGCCGTTCGAATCACGGCAACACGATTTATTTTCTTGCGTATTATTTTGATTTTGCCATATCTCCTAAAGTATTCATTTAATTTGCATGATGTAAAGGGGAAAAATAATCATCATGAAGTGCTTAAGCTAATTAACTGATTAAAAATGATAAGGATTCATACCGTATTTGTGTAAATAACTTTCAAATTATCACGTTATAATTGCCCATTTTTTTAAAGTATTAAATGGATATAGTATGATATCCTTAACAGATAGACATATGCCATCGCGGACTTTTTTGTAGACCTATTTAAGATACACAATTCCACCATACAGTATTTTGTTATATCTCAAAGGGTTTAGGCAGCGTTTTCGTTGAAAACTCCCAGACGGCCAATTTTTTTCCGACTCCTCCAACAATTATTGTTATATCTTAGCCAATGTATATAAAAACTTAATAAATTATGTACATCAACCTTCCTCTTGAATTGTCCTATCCATTAAAAAAAACCGCATCAAAATCTGTAGCGTAATTTTAAAGATTTAAGCGTACAACGGGATATAGGGACAGAAAAATCGACTTTGTTTTATAATATGTAGTGCTGAAATGATGGAGTTACAGATGGTCAAGTCATTAAGGTTCAAGAGTGGAGATCGCGTTTATGTAGACGAAGTGTTGGTCTTCCATTAACCAGGTGGGAAGACAAAGAATGTAGTGGCCGGTCAGTGTCGGATGCGAGTGACAGGGAATCGGTCGTCTTGGCGTACATTGAGGGAGGCCTATGTTTGACAATGGAGGGATAAAGGCTCATAATCATCATACGTAAAAGTTCCCCGAGTGATATAGGCTTACAAAGATTTTTTAAGACAAAGTCAAAATATTATTATAGTAATTATATTATGTGGTTATAGTTGCCATAAGACACAAGGATATAAGAAAGAAAAAAATGCCGTCGCATATTAATATTTTTTGATTCCTTTAAAAATAAATTAGACATAAAAATGTAAATCATCAACCCGTATATATTATGTCTCACAGCTGGCCCAATGCGGGTTAGTGAACTTCACACAACTTCAAGTCACCAGGCCTGCAGCTTTTATTACAATATTTCCTTCATCAGCGAGAAGACGTCATATCGTGTTCACATGCACTTAGGAAAAAAAACCCATTTCAAGGCACACGGGGGGTCAGGATTGAACCCGGATCCTCTCGCTCAGGATGCCGAGCCTTACCCACTGGACCATCGTCACTAAAATAATAATAAATTAAACACGCAATCCTTTAATGTAGCCTTATACTCGTTTGCGCTCCAAGTATAGTAAATCACGACACTCGGGATATTGACCCATAAGAAATTTCAATAAACACCTTACACCCTCGCGCAGTCAATTTAGGGTGTCCACTTAAGAAGCTCACTTGTTCAACATATGGACAAAATCGGTTGAAGGGAGCTTTCCCAACCTGAAATACACCCGACTCGCTTCTATGCCAACGTGCTAAGGTTGAATTTAGAAAGAGCTGCGACATATCAAAGATGGCGTTTGGAAATTTTTGCGGACGAGAAAATTCCCGATATCCGGACCGGGCATGATTTTTATTGGCGAGTTGAAAAGTTGCCCAAACAAGGGTGTTAGTGTGACGTGTGACTTTTATTGGCTCATTTGCGGTTTGACGAGTGACGTACTGTGAGAAAGAACAGGCGATCTTTTTGAAACGGATTAGGGTTTTTAAAACAGACATTTTCGATGTTTCTGATACTTTTGCAATTACTTGTTACACTTTGAATAATAAGTCATTGCAATAAGTCTTATTTTGAAATAACTCATCATCTGTCTAGCCTTTTCCCAACTATATTTTGAGGTCGGCTTCCAGTCTAACCGGATTCAGCTGAATACCAGTATTTTACATGGAGCGACTGCTATCGGACCTCCACAACCCAGTAACTGGGTGATACCCCGCGGTTAGACTGGTTGTCAAATTCTCGGGCTTCTGACGACCCGTAACGACTGTCAAAGATCCACGAATGACAGCCGGGATCAACGGCTTAACGTGCTTTCCGAGACACGGAGGAGTCTCGGTATGTAAAGACCGGACCGGATCGGACCAACCTCGGCAAGCGCTGCTTATCCTGGTGGATCGATCCGCGCGGCTGTTACCACTGAGCCACGGGCTCCTCCTATTTTGAAATAATTATTAGGCCTTATTTACTCGGTATAATTGTTTGTAAGCTTTTTAATTATATTTATTAGAACGTTCCGAAGTGAAAAAATAATATCCTAGGTCAATTTACCGCACGTGCTCTTATTAACAGAATGGTATTTTTTATTCCTTAAGTCAGAAGCATGAAATCCCTGTCGCACACCTGGTAGTGAGGCGACATCGATATGATCGATTGTGTCATTTGGCACGCATGAGCACGGACAACACAGATTTGCACAAAGTATTAAGGGTAGTTCGTTTATCGATACTTTGTGTATCGATAAAAATATACTTAAATGAAAACTGACCGCGTATCGATAAAGAGACCATGTGTCTCGTGAACATGACATTCGTAGACAATGTCGAAATATCGAGCTCCGCAAAACAATATTAAAAAACATGGTAAATATCCCGTTTTAAATACTTTAAATCATGATGGCATTTAGATAAATTGAATAAAATTTGGTATAATCTGAATCGAAGTTGATTTAATTGATAATAAGAAAAATATGGTCTTCATTGAGGGAGGCCTATGTCCAACAGTGGACGGTGATGATGATAATGATGAAGAAGAAAAATATGAAGATTTAAAAAAATATATACTTATCCATCGTTTAAATTATTAATTGTGATTATACATTGTAAGTAAACCATTTTTAAAGATTGTATCTAAATTTAGAATTTTTTACGTGGATATACATACGAATATTAAACTTACATAATATTATTATGATGATATTGTAAAATATTTTTTTATTATTTAATTTTATTTCATATTTCTAAGATTTAATGCTTAATTGAAATTAAATAGCATAAAATTATAACAATACATTTATTCTCATTCATTCAAAAGCTTTCATAAATAAATATCTTCTCCAGTTGCATGTTTTTATCGATACAATACATTCACACCACTAGTAAATAGTGACAAGTTTAATACGTATTATTGACTCGATGATCAATGATCTACGGTATTTAGATCAATAAAATTATGCAAAATCATCCTCCATTGTACCCTCGCATTGACCGGCTCTCCATTGACACAGATACTGCCGCGTCATCTTATCTTTAATTCATAATATAACAACTAGCTTGGACTAGGAGTCTAGACTTTTATTTGGGACCTAATACATTTTTGAGATTGGATTTTCAAAATTTTTAAGTGTACCTGAATACGAGACCATCGCTCGATTACCGATGAAGAAAAACATTGTGAGGAAACCTGCATGCCTGTGATTAAGAGCGTCTGAAGTTTTGTGAAGTTCACCAATCCGGCGCATCTTTGAACTGTCCAATACCCTCCTCGACTGATTTCGAGGAGGAAACCCCTTTTTAGCAGTGAGACATAATATATGGGTTGATACTTTACCTTTTTTGGTCTTTTTTGTGGCACGACAAGGCGCGTTATACTGCCTAACAATGCTTATAGACATTAATACTACCAGATGCGCAGATGCGATGCCCTCCTTTTTAGAGACTCCCAAACACAAACGCGACAGCATAGCTGTCACTTTACGAGCGAGAAGTATTACTCCGATCTTGCTGCAAAGCATGGCATGACCTTTTATAAAATCACTTACTGTATTATTTAATTTCATCGTTTGTTTGTTTGTCACACTCCCACGCACAAAATTAGTCGTTATTTGTACATAATTCGATAAGGAACTAGATTCTGTCGTAAAAGGCAAAGCCGGGGCCAACATATTCCTCGTGCCATCTGTCTCCATAACTTACTGACATTCGAACCCAACGGTCACTTGGGCGGCGGCCAATAATAATATATAAATAACCGGTGTTTGTCCATCGGTCAGCGGCCCGCGTCACTCAGTGCATTGCACGGACACACAGCCACCATATACCACGCCGAATACATTTACATGATACTAGCAGCGCCCCGCGGTTTCACCCGCGTATTTCCCATGCTTGGACTAAGTCCTGTCAGTCAGCCCTCGCATGACCATGGTTGATGTAAAGTATCTAAAACGTCGGGCTCATAAAAAAACTAAGTAAACCGCGAGGAAATCCGTAAAAGTTGTTTCATTGTAACGCAGATTGTATTTCATAAATATACTAGCTGTTTCCCGCGGCTTCGCCTGTGTTGGAATTTCCTTTAATGTATCCTATATTACTTCTAGTATCTCCGAGAATATGTGTACTATGTTTCATGGTGATCGGTTGAGTAGTTTTCGCGTGAAAGCGTAAAAAACGTCCCTACTTTTACGTTTAAAATTTTAGGTAAGGATTGTGTAAATTATCCAAAATCTAACCATACGCAGGTGAAGTCGCGGAAACTAGCTAGTAATGTAACAAAACTACTTTTTGTGCTTTTTACATTAGTTTAAAATTTTGATTGAGGTCCAGAAACCTTAATCCTCCCGTGATCATTTTGGCTACATATAACATATTATAATAAACGTTAAAACGCACAAACTATGACTTCTATTAGATGATCAGATTATTATTGGACATCACAAAAAACAAGCGCGGCTTGAATCAATCGAGAGCTTACTAGCTTTTTTGCTATTTGCTATGTCTATTGAAATCCGTAAAAGTTTCATTGTGATAATAATATGTTAAATTTGTTTCCACTGAGTTTGTTTCGCCGGTTATTCTCAGTGGGCTTGCTTTGCACTCGGTGGTAGACTCAATTGTCGTTCAAAAAGATACTTTGATGGTATTATTTTGAATATTTTTTTTGACTTTGACTTTGAATTCGTTTTATATCGTAGAATAACACAATAGAACTCAAATACCCGATCTTGGTTCGTGATATTGGCGCGTACAAACAAACAAACTTTATAATAAGTCCGTGTCCACAATCCGATGACCGTACACAAAGTGCATTTAACCCGACATATTTTTAGCAGTACCCAAATAGCGCGAGTCTGACCGCTTTGTACATCTTGACTGAAGTCGGCCAACGTATTTTTACTTTTACGTGTGACTAATTGTCAACTTTGAATTTTGTTGGCCATACTCATTATACCTTCATTGTCAGTCAAATTGGATGAATCAATATTTAAAAATGCGTTCCAAATGAAATCAGCTTTCGAATATGACCTAGAGCGCGAAAATATATGGTCGAGTAGTCAGGCGACGCTTTTCGCTGTGGTTGCAGGTTCGAATCTTCTCAAATGCAGATAATTGAATATAAGTGTTTTATAACCCTAAAACTTAGAATCTTTCTTATATAATATCTCAAACTTATATACAATTCTACTAATATTATAAACGTGAAAGTTTGTAAGTATGGATGTTTGTTACTCTTTCACCTCAAAACTACTGAATGGATTTTAATGAAACTTTACAATAATATAGCTTATATATCAGAATAACACGTATGCTGTAGTTTATCATTGCACTCCCACTTCACGGGGAACTTCACGGGTGAAACCGCGGGGCGCTGCTAGTTTTGTATAATTTAAGATAGGTGACGACCTCTGTGGCTTCGAATCTCGCCAGGGAAAGTTTATTCTCTGTTCCTGGGTGTATTAAATATGTGTATCATATAATAAAAATCTTAAATAATATATGTATTTAATATAAAACCATAATAAATATTCCGTTTTAAATCATTTTAGTAGTTAAAATAACCATCATAACATAAAAATCTGCTTATTGGTTATTACTGTTATGATTACAAGAGGTTTTACCCTTCACCTAAAATGTAGATCTTTATATCCAAGACATCATCGTGTTAGCCACAATCTAACACTCCTTATCACTAGACAATACCAGAGTATGAATAATTCATGTCGCGAACAATTTGTGTTGTGTAATAATTTTGGCACGTATCTCGGAAGTCAAAGACATCGATGTTGGATACGATAGTAAATCCACTTATCTCTTTGGCCGCAGACGAGCGACTTTTTCGACTTGCGACCTTTGAAATAAGTTAGTGTGGAGATCGTTTTGAAGTGAAACTTCTTTAGAATCGTTGTGATTTCAAACCGGATGCAACGGAAAAAACGACAGGTAAGAGACAGATACAAAAGAGCGAGACATCAAATGTCGGTGTGTATATATATTGCACACTGTTTAATACTTGCTTGTTTTTATTTAACGTGTGTTTCACTTCTATCAAGTGTGAATCACACACATCTTTTTTTTGTATGCTGTTACCGAAAAGCAGTCCTCCCTTGACCATTTTTTTCTGCTAGATGAGAAGTAAAACTCCGAAATGATATTAAATTTAATGGAAGAGGAGATTAGTTAAGAGTTTGTTAATTTGCACGTCCTAACCACGGGAATTATTAATAATATTTGAAAGATTATTTCAGTTTTAGTATAGCCCATTTATCGAGGAAGGCTGTATATGCCGCTAAGATGCCGTTATAAATGTTACTTAACGCAGGCGAAGCTACGGTCTAAAGCTAGTTTAAAGCGCTTAAGTGTTTATAGTTATGTTGAGATACCAATATTTCCTATTGATTTACGAGTACATTAATTAGGAATTAATTGATTAAAATATTTGTTATAAAATAACGTTTTTTTCCTCAAGTCTTACAAGTTGTCTCACACAAAAATTTTAAAAATATCAAGCTTCGTAAAATAAAAATAAAAATAAGAAAAATATTGTTTTTAAGACAGTCAAAAGGCATACCGTTACACCACTAGTAAAATATAAAATAGTCCATCTCTCTGTATCGTAGCATAATATTTAGGGGACAGTAAGTGATAAAGGGAAGTAGTTGGTTAATTTTCGTACGCAGGGCATAGGGGCGCGATTGAAAAGTTTCCTTTTAAGGTTTTAGTTCGCTCCGAGTCTCGGGTCAACGCTTTGAGCACGAAAACTCTTGTAGAAAGGAACTGGCCTTTAAGTTTGTCTAAAATTTCTAATCTACGATCAAAACGTCTTAGCTTGACTATACGTTGTATAATATAGACTATAGTAGATCATAGAATCGGAAAATATAAAATGTGGATGTTTTTTATTAAATGTTTTTATAAAGCTTCATATATCGTCATATCCTACGAATAGTCCCATAATTACAATTGACCAAGTTTTCAGGGGGAGGTTATTTGTATTTTATATCAATACTAATTGATAGTTTCAAAATGTTAATATATACTACATACGTAAAGGCATCTAGGCTTAATATAAAATTGATTATGAGGCTTATAGTCCCATATTTATACTAAAATTGTCCCTTAAAGCTTTATTCGCGGGAAAATAATAGACTATATTAGCCATAATTGACATTATGCCCTTTTTCTTTGGAATACTCAGGGTCGTAAGAGCACTAAGGGCTTTTCTAATAATTATGAAACGTACATACAAATTCTAATAAGTACCAAAAAATCAATAAATATAATGTGCACAGTGAATAAGGACACAAAATTAATTAGGGCTCCACTTTTCTCTAGCCACTACAGTCATAGTGACCCTTTTCGACGGAGTTAAGTAAAACACACTGAGTGCTGCACTAAATTACAAATTAATCTATTTATTTATTAATTTCATAGTTTTACGAGTTATTTTGGCTTAAAACACTGCCATGTCTACTATTTTGTGTCCTCGTTTATTCCTTTTGTTTTGTTTTGTGGTAATATTTGAATGATGCGAGTGAAATCATAAGAAGTACACACATCACGCAAACACGGCGAAAAGTGGCGGTATGGCGCTTGCGACCCGCTCCGCCAACTCAAACACTCGTGGAAAATAGTTACTGTGGCCATTGTGGCCGTTTTCGGCGAACGATTCTAGCGGCAACAATTGTGGCTTATTTTAAAACATTTTTTTTCTTGCTGATATTATTAGTTTTTTCATGTTTTTTATGTAAGGGACTTATGTAAACTAGAGTGTAGATTTGGATTGTACGATAATAATCAAAAGCCACTTTGGCTTTTGTGGCACTTTTCGTAGGATACGACGATATGAATATTTTTATAATAAAACTAATATTTTTATGACAAAAAAATATAAATAAGTACCTATCGTAAATTTACATTTTTTTTACAATAATGAAATGACATTTCTAGTAGATTATTCATCCAATTATTGTATCATAGTCATCTCTATCGCGATAAATTTTTAATTTCCTTCTTTCAAAGCTGCATGGTAGCTGCATGGTACCACCATCTTGCTTGTTGAAAAATAAGACAGGCAGTGATTACTGGCATAGAGTCCTAACTTCTTCTCTCAGGTTAGGCAACTAATAAACGAGTTGCCTTTTTTTTCTTCTATGCCGGGAGATGCACAGACGCATCCCGCTGGGGAGTGGGTCTCCCCAGGCGGGTATGTGGAACTCGCTGCGCCCGAAAGATTGTAAGTGGACTCAGCTCTACCCACTAAAACCCGGCGAGTGCATCCACTGCCGCCTTTGGTGAGGTGCCCCGGATCTGCAAGCAACAGGGCACCTCGGCGGCTAGTCAGTCCCTCAAGGGACCGACGCCACCTCCAGAGAGCGGTTGTTCCGCACCACACTAACCACTTCCAACGTCGGGACAGTACGATGAGGTGAGGTTCCCATCCTCAACCCTTGCCGCTGCTCTTTTTCCCCCTCTTATAAGAGGGGTACAAAGAGTCCCCTCGGCTCAATTCGCTTTGCCCAAGGTAACCCTGGGCTACCAAGCCCCACCGCCACGACAAGGCTTGAACCATGATGGGGAATAAATAAACGATTTGTCTAGGCTAGTTCCAGGTAACCTTTTTATGTTTATGGGTGACGTCGACCGTTTATCATCAGGTGACACGTCTGCCAGTTTGTATATTCAACTAACATAAAAAATAAGCCTTAGCTTTAAGGAATAATGTTAAAATAACATCCTCAAGGATCGACCTATTCCTTCGACTTTTGTTACCGAGGATAAAATAATTTAAAAATAATTTTATTGCTTAATTTGCTGATGAATAGGAGTCATTCAAACATCTCTATGTATTCTAAGCCTAATAAGTCCAACCAAGCAATTCAAAATGACTAATTAGTTGATTTATTTGATATTGTAATTATTCACATTGCAAAACCAAAATATACTGTAACTTTATAGCTATAGAGTTGAATTTAGTGAGTCATTTTAGCATAAACTATTATGTACTTAGAATGAGTGATGCGTGGATTTGGACAATTTCATGACGAGAGGGACCTTGAGGATCTAGTGATCTATGGGCACCTCACATTGGTCAGAATTACATGGGATCAAGTTCCTTGGATGGTACTAGTGTTTGTACAATTTTGGACTTTAAAGTTATTGCGTATATGGTCTAAATTGGCATTGATCTTTTTATTGTTGAAGTTATGCAATTTCTGTTCCATCTTTTCGTATCGGCTTTTAGAATGTTATGGCTTAATTATTGCATTAAGATCGTGCAGCCTTTACTTATTACTTACTGTTTGTCTTAATCTGATGATAATAGCAGCGCCATTAATATCAACTCCGTCCACTGTTGAACATAGGCCTACTTCAAGGAACGCCAAGACGGTTGATCCCTTTCCACTCGCATTCGGCCACTGCACGGAGGACGTCGTCGCATGTGGTTAATGGTTGGCCAATACTTCGTAGCTACCGTCGTTATTATTGTTAAAAGCCTCAATCAATTCATTCAGAACAATTTAACCAAACAAGAGATATTTTTATTGTTACGTTGGTCAAACTCATTTTTATTGAATTTACTAGCTGTTCCCCCGTTTTCGCCTGCGTTAACTATGATTTATTACAGCGACTTAGCGGGATAGTATATAGCCTTATAGCCTTTCTCGATAAATAGGCTATCTAACACTGAATCATTCAAATCCGACCAATAGCTCCTGAGATTAGCGCGTTCACAAAAACAAGCCTTTTTTCGTGATAAAATATAGCCTATGCACTTTCCCAATCTCTGGTCTATATGTGTACTGAATTACATAGAAATTGGTGCAGTGGTTTAGGCGTGAAAGCGAAACAGACAGATATTATTATTGTATATTAATAATTCAAGTACACCTCGCGTATGAAACCAAAACTAGTAATAGACAACCCACGACCCATAAGGATCTACAATAGGCTTAGCAAGTATTAAAATACGTCCAAGGTGGTCATTACCATAGTAAACGTGAAGACAATGCAAGAGACCGTATTGACTGCATGGATGCGTCATACTAATTATTGTGTATAGGTGCAGTATAGAGTAGGTATAGACTTCGTCGGGCATTAAGATGTTGCAAATTGTGTAATTATTGATGTTTTTGAATTATTGTTAAGTTGTTTAAACTATTTAAAACGCGATATTTACCATGTTTTTTAATATTCTTTCGCGGAGCTCGATATTTCGACATTGTCTACGAATGTCATGTTCACGAGAAGCTCCGCGAAAGAATATTAAAAAAGCGTATTAAAAACAAAAAAAAAATATAAAATAAATATCCCGTTTTAAATATTATAAATAATGAAAATAACCATATTTATTTAAAATTTTCAAGTTCTTTAAATACATTTTTTTTTTCATACATTATCCTGACCGTCGATTGGCCTTTGTCAAAACTTCATGCCTAAAGGTCGAGGAAGGCTATAGCCTTCAGACAGTCATAGACTGTATCATTCCGCTAAGATGTCGTTGTAAATCTTAGTTAACGCAGGCGAAGCAGCAGGCAACAGCTAGTACCTTATAATCTTATAAGTCCGTTAAAAAATTCGAATGTTTCGTCTTAAAGAGCATGTCTTATACGGTTTGTGTATGTAGATGTGCGGTGTAAGCACTAAGCACTAAGCACTGTAAGTGGGTAGAGGTTAGTGGGAGTGTGGTGTGGTGCAACGGTCTGGGCCCTAGAAGGCCGATGTCGTTATCGGTCAGGCTCTGACCTTTGAGGATGGCCCCAGAGCGCATTAACGTATCCGATTGTTATAACTAACAGTATAACATTACGATTTTAATCAATTTATGTTCATCGGATAATCCTCATAGAAGAGAACTCTCTTATTTCTGACTCTTAATTCTTATAGAAATATGAGAGCAGAAGTGTGTAAAATAATTTATTTTTATTATTTGAGTTTTGTCTTTTAAGTTTTGTGTTTCTTTTTAGAGAAGTTTTACAGTTCATGCTTAAGCACTGTCTTTGTTTACTAAGAATTCTTTTATATACTTACCTTTTAGATTTTTGTTAGAGGTAAAGACAATATGAAATATGTTTGTCAAAAGTACTTGTATTAAGAAGGTTGTAATAAATATAATCATAAAAGCATCCTAAACATAACGAATGACTATTAAAAACGCTTAAAAAAACCAAACAAATAAATAAAAATCTCCATGTTGACACTAATGATAATTACGATTGATGATCATCGATTAGTTTTCGATCACTCAAAATAAATTACATTAAATTAACTACATTTTCGACATATTTACACCTAGGAGCGCCCCGCGGCTTAACCTGCGTACTTCCAGTTCCCGTGGGAGTATGGGAATATGATTTGTTATTCTGATGTGTAATCTATATTATTATAAGGTTGCATCAAAATCCGTTCAGTAGTTACTGCGAGAACAATTTTATTGCGTGGTATTTTATTATCACCATTCTCTCATAAATAACTGGCGAGAAATCGGTCATCTTGACGTTCGTTATAGGATATTTTGTAATTTTTATATAATAAATAAATTCGTTCTTGTTGTATAATTTTTTAAAGTTAAATTTTTGTCAATATTATAGATAATGAATAAAACCATAACGGCCGTCGCGTAATTAGTTTTATTTCGTTTAATATTTTTTTAATTGTTAACTGATTTCCGGTGATGGCTACATATGGTATGACGCCATCCCAGGTCCGGGACGGTGACATTTCGCGTCCCGTGCTGCTCCGCCGCCCGCCTGACCTATACCTTTGCACTTCATCCTCCGACTATCACAAACGAGAGATGATACAAGAAAAACACCACCAATGGGACGGATGCTCTGAGCCGCACTGACAACTGCTTGGACACCATCATCTAACTTGTTTACCCCTTAAAAAGGGCTTGGTGTTTCGGAGAGAAGGACAAGACAGCAGTGTGTTTACTGGCATCGTGACTTAATATCATATAACTGGACTCACTTAGCCTAACCAGGCAACTCATTTAAGTGACCCCACTCACTGCATATGTATTCTGCTTTATTTTTTTTAAATCCCATAGCTCGATAATACTATATTGTCCACGAATCCTCAAACTATTGTCGGTCTTGGCGTTCATTTAATGAGGCCTGTGTTCGGTAGTGGAGGTACGCTGATGATGATGATATCTCGTTGTGGTTTTAATTGAGATTAAAATCATAACATTCAAAATGCAAGATCTCGAAACACGTTTTTATATTGGTCATATTATATGGTATACTACACAACTATTTAAGATCATAAATCAGGAATCATTTGCTGTCAGTCTCATGTTTGCCCTACAGTTGAAAAGATTTGCACATTCTCGATAAGCATATGGACATTTTTTAAAGTGATAACATTTTTAGCTGCGAAACACTTATGGGGTAATTTTATAGGTTCGCGTCATCGACACGCTAATGACGTCATTATGAAATTTCAAATTTTAATAAGCATAAAATATTTGATAAGTAAGTAATAAGTTTTCACTTCTATTGATAATCCCAATGATTGAGAGACATGACTAGAGATATGTGACTTACAAATTATACGGATCGTGTGAGAGAGTGGAGTACTTTTAAGGTACTGATGATTTCTTTTATAGAAAATCAGAAGGTCCTACGAGGCTTTTAATTTTACGCCCTTCATTAAAAGGATCTAGCATGGAAACGATAACGTCCTTCAACGGAGTAAAGGTCGCACAAAATTTCCACATAAAACATTGTTACGAATTAATGTAATCTAAAATTGTGTTGGGACAATGGTACATAATGAATTAAAATTCAATATGGGTTAAACGCAATAAATCTTCATAGAAGGCTATCTGAGCGGGGGCTATCTGATCCAGGTTCTTCCCTACTATTGTGTGGTCTGCTCCATGTGATATTCAAATCGGTCGGCAATTTGTGTGGTGGACTATTTTGACACCTTCATAAATATACATGCCTCTATTTAGCCGCATACGTGGGCTGGTTCAAAACTAAATGGCCTGCAGGAAGCATTGAAATTCAATATCAAAATCAAAATCGTGCGCGGCTGAACTGAATGGACATTTTTGAATCCGGTAATAGGCTGTGGGATTTGATGCGAAATTTTATGTTAATGGCAATCAAGGAAACAAGCCAGCCATGTGGTTATCATCCGTTATGAATACCTTATGTAAAAAGTAAAGTAGCAAGTCATATATTCCATACTGCTGGGCACGGGTCTCCTCCTCGAAATGAGGAGAGAAGGATATCAGGCCATAGTTCACTGAGGCGATGGCACAATGCGCTTTGGTGAACTTCACACACCTTTAAAGAGGAGGAGGCGTGCAGATTTTCTCACGATGTTTTCCTTCACCGGTGAGTGAGCAATGGCCTCGTGTTCAGGGTGCACTTAGAAATTTTGAAAAGTTTGTAAAGAGGTAGTGCCATGCTGCTTTGCAGCCGAATGGGGGCGGCACGACCGGGGTGGTACCACTCGCTCACATAATACCGGCGTAAAGTGACAGTTATGCTGTCGCGTATCGTGTGGTTTGTGAGTTTCCGGTGACCCATTGGGGGATAGGGAAAAAGAAGGCAACGCATCTGCATAACCTCTGGTTGTGGTGATGTTTATGGGCGTCGATAATCACCAAAATGCTTCGACTGTTCGTTTGCCCTCCTATGATATAAAAAAAAAATATTTCAAGGCACCACGAGGGAGGGATAGGGTCTCAGAATCGAACCCGGAACCTCTCGCACAAGAGGCCGAGTCTATACTCTATACCCACTGGACCATCATCTCTCACTCATATACATACAATACTTTCCTATTGCTATTTTTGTCGCAGAAATTTCCTACTTGTAGAGGTTTTTATAGAAGAGAGGCAGTCGGTCCACCTGGTGGTAACGTCATTCACAGAAACTTGCCTCACCAGAAGATTAGCAGGCTCTCTTTTCTTGAACGTCCCTAAGACGTATCGGTTCGGAAATACCGTGGGTGGCAGCTGATTCCATATATTGGTGGAGGCAGGGTATGCTGTGAAAATGCCGAGTTGTTGTGGATTTGTGTCGCCGTAAGAGTTCCAGTGTTTCTACTAAACATAATTCTCTTCGTTGGCGTTTTAGTAAGACAGCGGTATTTTACTTTTTTTACGGGAAAAAAGTCATACCGCATCTCCTTGCTTAAATAGAGGTTCAGTCGGTGCTTCCGTAACACAGTGGTTTTTTACCTTTTTTACAGGAAAGAGCCACATACCATATCTCCCAGTAAGAACCTCAGTCGGTGCTTCGTAACATAGCGGTTTTTTACTTTTTTCGTGAAACCACTTACCGTCAAATCCAAAAAGTTGTTTGATCTTTATATGATGCAAGCTTCTTTTAATTTTACCTTTCACGATTCACCAAGCTTCGACCACGAAAAGATTGTATTGTATCTTAGCCCGTACTCTATCGAAGTGCATATTATGTTATGAACAGGTGGTACATATAGAAATAAGGAAACGCATGTAGGAATTGGCTGGTAGATTTATTGGCGCGGTTAGTTTTGCGGTTTTATTCAACCTCTGCTTGCTTTCCTTTTAACCGTAAACATATAATAGTTGACATTATTTGTAAACAAATTGTGAGCTCATAAAATTATGTTGGATATTGTTAGGTTGGTTTTAATAATTTAATATTTAACTTACTACTTACTACACTATCTAACCTTTATCTTTATAACTAACAATATTGACTACCAGCGCCCCGCAGTATTTCTAATTTCTGTATTACGGGTCTTTTAGGCTTTGTTTAATTCTGATGCTGAAGCTCTATTATTGTAAAGTTTTAACAATTTCGGTATTCGGTATCTCTTACTGGACGTTTTCGAGAAATGTTCGTATTTCATTTTCTAGCCTAGTAAATAATAAGCCTCATTTCATATAGCTTAACATCCTCACCATCTGTTATAATATATAAAATAAATAGTGGAAAAAGTGGATATAAAGTTTCATTATAGTGACTATCCTCATCATTAACAATAAAATATACAATAAATACGAATCGTAACAGACATGGTCTTTACTTATATTTCTCACGTGTTTAAATAATACTTAATACCTTAAAATCTGCAAAATATAATAAAATAGAAAACCCCCTTCATATATTGACGACCATTTACCAAAAATAAATAAAAATACTAGGAAATAAGTCACCTTTTTGATAAAATAATAATCAAATTCAGTTCATACGTTCGCGAGCTACGAAACCGATGACAGACAGACAAGCCAAACTTATAATACCCCACCGTTTTATCATTTTTTCTTTGTTTCAGGGATCAAAGCAAAAAAAAAAAAATAGCAGTGGCGTATTTCTAGAAACATCTAGCTCATCTGTTAATGTCAAGATATTTAGCAATTGAAGACGCACATTTAGCATCGACGCATGCATTTGCATATTAAAATGCACTCCGACCTTGCTATCTAGAATTTTGATGTCACCTATGCACTTTGCCGTGGCATGAAATAATTTAATTTGAGTACCGTTATCCCTTTATTAGGGTCCATGCACACGATTAATATTGGCCCGATATTGATTAAATACGGCGATATCCGCGCAGTGGCCAGTCCGTGGATAGCAAGGGATATCGGCCTTGGTGTTCACCGATTGATCCTCATGTTCAGCAGTGAAGGGATGCAAGTTGATGATGATGGATTATTATTGCAATGCTCAAATCTTGTGGTTCCATTTTGTTTGTTAGACACACTTATTTCAGGTTTTCAATCGATATTATTATTCGATAGACCGATCGGTGATTAGAGGTATTTTTTAGAACATGCCCTTTCTGTACTAAAATTATTAAATATTCATAGATAATGTCGAAATATCGAGTCCGCAAAAAAAAAAAAAAAAAAAAGAAACACATTGTAAATATTCTGTTTAATTCATTTTAGTGATAAAAATAACATAAAAAACTTTTCGGAGCAAAAAAAAAACAAAATAATGAAATAACTTATATTCTACACACATAATTTATTATTATTATCAAACAAAATTCCAATATAAATATAATCATTATTTTTACAAAATGAAATCAGTTATTTTTATCACATCAAAAATATCAGCATCAAGATAAACTTTGAAGATGTACATCCGACCTTAGTAGAAATGATTTTCCATACACCATAATGGGTAATGAACAACAAAATGGTGCGACGGTAACATATGGCATAATTGTTCCATAGACTGACGCAAACCCGGGGCCAGGGGCCAGGCTAGATACATAAGTCATGTGCGCAAATAACTCGCGTCACAGAGCAGAGATCTCCGGCTATACATCCTCGGGAACAACCAGTAAGTCAGGTCACAATGTACAATTTGTATTTGTTTGTTACACGTTCAAACACGTCCCAAACGGAGGTCGCTGAGGTCACTCAGGTCGGGGTCGGATATCAGGGCGGGTCATTGTGACGTTTTTTGTCGCTTTGTTCGTATTTGAGTTTGTGTGTTGATTGTTTAGATTGGTGTACATAATATATTATATTGAAGATATTTGCTACCAGTGTTGTTGAAAAAAAAAATCAAAACCATAATTGTAAGTAATAATATAGATATTAATTTAGTAAAAACATTTTTTTTTTAATTTAATTAACTTAAATTTTGTAATTAATAATGTTTTTACTGTATGGATCACTGGTTGTAGATGCCTAATGGAGGTTAAATAAAGGACCGAAACGTCGCAAATTTAACGAAGTGTTTGAATTGACATCTCACTGTCCACTTTCCTGCGAATTCAGATAATCTATAGATATTAATTTTCGGAATAATAGAGGTAGCCAATCGACAACTGTCTCACCATTACAGCTAAGGTGAGAAGCTGATTTGCAGCGACTCCTGGAGATCACTCGCTCGGAGCGAGATTATTGACACTAAATACTTGACTAAATATTACCAACATACTAGGTACATTATATGAGTTTTATTTTTTCATTTTAAATATTCTATTGCATTATACCGTAGCCAGGAATAGTCCGATAGTAGGTCCGCGTTGGATGCGAGTAGCAAGGGATCGGTCGTCTTAGCGTTCATTGAGGGAGGCCTATGTTCAGCAGTGGACGGATAAAGGCTGATGATGATGATGATGATGATGATGATGATGATGATGACTGCATGATAAATACAAAAGATTGCATCGTTATCATATAAGATGTATAATATGATTATTGATTACGTTTAGGTAGACTAATGAAGTTAACCAGGTGAGAAGACGATCTCCTTGCAGTGGCCGGTCCCTGTTGGATACGAGTGGCAAGTTATCGGTTGTCGTGGCGTTCGTTGAAGGAGGCCTATCCTCAGTAGTGGACGGATAAAGGCTGATAATGACGATGATGATGAAGTATCTATTATGATATTATACTTTATAGTTTATGTCAACCATGGTCTTAAAGTGACCATCATTGTAAAGAACATGTCTGGCATGTCTCATAAAAGCGTTTCAATGAACATAGTCGCGGTTAAAAGCCAGTTAAACCGTCAGCTCGATGTCAAGTCGGCTAGATGGTCTGACACCGAGAAAGTCTGTGTGACGCGGTAACAACTTAATGACGCGCCTTTGTACCTGGGAATTATATTTTTACTATCTCTTACAATACCGTATTTCAATTTGTCTTGAACGGTGTTTTGCTGGTTATTACATTGTTTAGGATATTATTAAAGTGATTGAGATGATAGAAATAGGTGTGTTAATAACTATTATCTGCTGTAGGTGGGAGGGATGCGCTGCGGCACGGCGGCTGCAGCATGGGTCCCACCATCCGGCTTGTTCCTTTGGTGAAACATTAGAGTATTGGGTCATAGTTCAAATATGCGCTGGCCAATGTGAATTGGTGAACATATACTTTCAAAGACTTTCAATCCCAGGCTTGCAGATTTAGTCGCAATATTTTCATTCACCGGTAAGCTAGCGATGGTTATGTTCGTGCTTCGCCTGATTTTAAGGAAGGGATCATACCCAGCTGTGAGACTATTTGTAATTATTATAAAATGTCACCCCCCTTAAAGAACGCCAAACATCTTGGTGTTCTTTGAGGGTGGTTATTCAGCAGTGGACGAAAGTAGGCTGATGATGATGTTAGGAGGCTTCCATAGTAGCACCAGCCAGAGATTCATATACTTAAAAATGCATTGGTTAAATAAACAACGTAAGAGTCTTGCGAGTGTTCAAGTATTAGTGAACCACTTTTAATCTTCCACCTTATTTTATTCCTGAAGTCTAGTCTAGATGCTAAAGTTTGACTGTTGTCTGTGGTAGTGGCAGGTCAAGAGGAACTGGCATGATGGTACGTGAAAGCGTTGGGCGCCAATTATATGAGGCAACTATATTTTTGTTTGTCCTGGCGTTGTTGGCGTTTGGAAGGAAAGCGGAATGTTGTGTTAACGCGACTTTGAATGATGATTATGAATTATTAGTTAAGTTAAGATAAATAAACTTCTGTAGTAAATTAATTTGATTTATCTTATAGGTGCAAGCCCACAAAACGCTGGATTTGCGATGTAAGCGCCCAAAAATATATTTATAATTATTACAATATATATTTATTATACATAAAACTTCCTTCTAGAATCATGCTATCTATTCCTTAACATTAATTAAAATCTTTCGCGTAGCCTAGACGATCTAAGTGAACAGACAGCGATAGCGACTTTATTTCTTACGACCTAAAGATAAAGATGTAAAGAAAATATGAAATTTGCACAAAATTGAACCGGTACATAATATAATTGAGGCAAAAGTAATCCACGAGGGAAAAGTTTGGGGAGCGCACGTCCCAGCCATGAGAACTGATGCTATCTCCCTCGCACGTCACAGATCTACACGATTGTACACATCGTGGACATAAACAGCGTTACACGCGACTGTACCCGGGACGTGTGTATTGACATGTCTTTATGAATGTTGTGGCTTTGACATCATCATCATCATTTTAATAATCATTGTAGAAATGTTGGTGAATTATGGACTAGGATGGTGCGTCGATATAGTGTAGAGCGAATTGTTGACAGATTATTGGTTTGGATGAGAGATGAAGAAATCTGAAGAATTTCCGAAAATTTTCTTCATTACTAGTAATGAAAAAAAAAGTTATGTGTATCTATCTCTAATAATCTAAGGACATAATATTTCAAATCCATATTTAAGGCTTCAACTGGAAAAAACGATACAACAAAAAGAAAATCCTGATAAGCCATCTTCTCATCTATTTCTATTCTTTCAGTGAAGCTTATAGGCCTGAAGGCTAACAGCGTAGGTCCATTAAAAATACCACATTTGCCTTGCAATGATGCTGATGATGGTACTGTCTTTGCCAAAATACACGTATTTATGTATAATTTTCGCTAGTACTAGAGATGTATGATAAAATTACATGCTTTTTAAATAACAGTAGAGATTGTGGCGAATCGTAGGTAAAGTGATGCATACAAAACATTTTTATCTGAAGCCAACTCGTCTTGTATCGCTTAAACGCTACAGACAAGGTAAAGTACAGTCGCGCTGATAAGGGTTACGTTTTGATAAAATTTTCGAGTGAGGATTTTGAGAAATATTTTTCGTTGAAAATTAATTTTAGACAGAATACGAATGAATAAAAAAAACATTTATAATAATGCTTTTAGCTCTGGTTATTATTAGTTTAGGTTAAGTTATTTATTAACATCCCCACCACGGTTCAGGCTTTGTCATGGCGGTGAAGTTTAGTAGCGCAGGGTGACCCCAACACCTTGGGCGAAGCGAATTGAGCCGAGGAGGCTCTTTGTATCCCTCATATAAGAAGATGGGGCAAAAGAGCAGGGGGCAAGGGGCGAGGACGGAAACCTCGCCTCATTGTACTGTCCCAACGTTGGGAGAGGTTGCTCTGTGGTGAGGGGCAACCCCTCTGTGGAGGTGGCGTCGGTCCCCTGAGGGACTGACTAGCCGTCGAGGTGCCCTGTCGCTTGTAGATCCGGGGCACCTTACCAAAGGCGGCATTGGTGGTACTCGCCGGGATTTAGTGAGTAGAGCTGCGTCTACTTACCAGCTTTCCGACGCAGCGATACATAGCGATACATCTGAGAGAATGCTCCAAATTCCAATTGAATTCTTCTATCTGCTTCCCTTTGGAAGTTATGTTTAGTTAAGTAAAAGATATCCATATAACAAAACAGGTAATGGGCTGATCACACACAGAAAAATGGATGCCAGGTGAGCCAATAAGGTCGAAGAGTGGATATCGCGTTGAGTTAGACGAAATGTTAGTCGGCCATTAACCGATGAGAAGAAGATCTCCATGCAGAGCAGGGATCGGTCGTCTAAGCGTTCATTAAAGGAGGCCTACGTTCAGCAGTGGTCGATAAAGGCTGATGACGGTAATAAATTTAAAATGGTTACTTTCACAATTTAAACTGTTTTAAATATTGACATGTCATAAATTTCATCCCTTTTATTTCTTGTGATATGCAAGAATTAAAAGTAAAAAGCATGTTCATCAAAATGGTATTTCATATACACAATGTTAAATGCAGGTTAAACCGTCTTGTTAGGTTCTAGTAAATTCTATCGTACAACGATCTAGGCATCTCGTTCAAAGGGCCCGTAAATTATCAGTGGCTTATTAAAATCTAACAACGTTGAAAGTGAGTGTACAGTGACCATCTGTGTGACCATCAGTGACCTCAAACGGTCATTTATAAACACGACCATGGGAACTCTGAGATAAACCATCGCACGTACTGATTACGAACGTTTTCGCTCACAATTAAGATACATCCTATGGATGTAAGTGTCGACGTCTGCTAGAACATTTCTTCTTCTTCTTTCACATTGGCTTCCTGATGGATTTGCCAATATCAGAGTGGGGCTCAGTATATGTTACATTGATTGAAGTTGAAACAGAAAACTTTCTTTGTCGAGGATCTGTGGTAATGCAAGTCATATGAGCAAAAATAAAGAACTATATGAGTTCGAAAAAATATCGAAGTTGTTCGCAGTTTCATAGAACATTTTTGATATAGTTCTTTTTCGACGTTGGCTAGAAAAATTATCAGACCTACCTCAATTCTTGATAATGTTTTAAAATATAGTCTATACAATGTAGCTGTATCACCAGACTTCGTTCTGCCAAAAGTACTTATATCGCTGTTAAAAAAGAGGTTGATCATAAAAAGGGCTAAAAATTTAGGGTTGCGTGTATTTTTAAATGCGGTATCATAAAATGTTTGGTGTATAAATTGTCCAGAATATTTTTTGGCGAGCCACTCAAATTTTTATACCACTAAGTGCCTAACTTAGTGGTATAAAAATCTGATATAAATCTATACTCAGACCTACTAAATATACATATTAAACTTCATTAAAATCTACTAATCATTTCGGAAGAGTATTAACATTAAAACTGTAACACCAGAATTTTATATATATGTTTAGCTATATAGTAAGCCACTAGAAAATGCAATATCTTCTAATATTCTTAAGGAAAAAAGACCAATGGTAGCTTTGGCATATTGTTTTTTGCCTTTAAAACTTAGGAATGTATTTTTATTCAACGACAAGGTAAAAAAGCATTAGAATAAAAAAAAATGTAAAAGATTCCTTAAAATTTTGAAATATTTTCAATTGTATGTTTTCCATGATGGTTTCTTGGCATTTTCATTCGTGGTAGATCACTAATAGCGCGATCTTTGAACCCAGACCTTTCGTTGATGTTCCACCACAAAATAATAGCACGATTTAGGTCTTGGTATTATTTAGTTTGTTATATCAACGAAGGACGTTGGTTCGATCCTATCGTGTGGATATAATTTCACTTTTGCATAATCAAATTTAATTAGAATAAAAAAGAGAAGTTTTCTTAAAAAGAGAATAGAATGTTATTTTATCTTTTACTTACGATGTGGCATGTGTTGTAGCGTCAGTATTTTAAAAGCTACATTGATTATTTTATATAAGGTAGAAAAGTAAAAGGATGAATAGGGATGTAGTAACATTATCTTCTTTATTTACCTATACTTAGCTTTTAGTTCCTTACTTTACCTTTTATTACTTAATTTGAAATATCATGATCACAAACATAGCATATGCTGATATCTCACGATATATTCGGATTTGAAGAAATCTTGTCTGTGAGTTAATAAGGATTATTTCCTTTCAAACCTTCTTTCAACTTTTCTACTTCCATCTGCTAGGCTAAGTATATTTCATCATCATCATCAGCATGCATTTATGCTCTGCTCAATATAGGCCATCTTCAATGAACGCCAAGACAACCGATCCCTTGCCACTTGTATCCGACACAGAGCGATCACTGCACAGATTTCGTCTATATTTACTATACATCCTTTACCTAGCATCACATGTCATTGAAAAAAACTTAAATAATATTTTAAATAATTACTTTAATATTAAATAACTTTGCATAATTTATATCGTAGTATAACTATAACAAATTCACGTAAACAATAGTATAAACATTATTAATGTTATTTTGACAGGCGTCTCCCATTATAGCTAATTCACGTAAAAGATGAATACCCAATTAAAGACACACAAACGTTCAATAACTCAAGTCCCACAGTCATGACTCACTGAAACAACATGGAGTATAGAAGGAAGATCTCTGTATTAATAGTGTCAAATAAACCAACGAAAATCGTAAAGTAAGGTGACACCACATTAGTAAGAGGTTCGAATTTTAAACGGCAACAGAAATAGGCATATACACATTTATATATTATAATATGCATATATATTTTAAAATTCGTCTAAAACTGCTGCTTCATACCAAACTCGTATTGATACGAGGGAACGTTATGTTGAAATTAATTTTTGTGCGCGACCTGACAGATTCAAAACAACGCTCTGACTAAAATATAGTTGCATTAATCCAATTTTTTTAAAATTGTTATGCCACTCTAAATTCAAAAAATATATTGAAAAGTGATTAATTCGAAATACAAAGTTAGCGGGAAATATTTAAACGACAGAACTTAAAAGGTATGATGCCTCGTATCAGCAACATTGTACGTGATTTTTTAATGTTACAGAATAAAAGGTGAAATGACATTTTTAAATTTTGCTACCATATTACAATTGATACGGAACTCCTTATTATTATACTCCAGAGAATAAACTTACTAATAGTTTACAGCTTAAAAATTTTGTATTCGATGAACAAAATAAACTCTATCATAATGCGCAAGGATTTACAATCGAATACCGCAAATAATAATGAGTAATAGATTCACAATAGATGCGTGGGCGCCATTTTAAATTTCTAAAAATATCAGGATGAATAGCGTAATTCTATATCTATGGAACATAATTTTCTTTACCACAGATAATAATTCTTGATTATATTGTTTATGATACTAAAAATACACATTTGTATGTTTCTTTTGCGTGATAGTGTCGGCCGAATCGAAATTTTTAATCTGGGGGATTCGCCATACCGCGCTCTCAGCTGCATTGGTAAATTTTGGCGATAGGACATTAAAGAAACGATTACCATAATATATACTTAATAGTTTGCCCAAGGACATGCGAATGGAGCTGGTCAAAGGGCTATAATAAATAACTAAAAATATATTTTTTATCCACCATTTGAACTTTTAAATTATGTAGTAACAAAGTAGTGCTTATTCATAATTAGTATGTATAATAAGAGACTGATCCTACAGACAAACTGTGCAAACAGTTTTGCGGGACAACTTTCTGTCCCCAAAAAATATACTGTAAGTGTTTTAGTAAATATATAAATAAATAAAATAAAAAAATAAAAACATCTTTGTTTCTCTCGTGAAACGATGGGAAAGTCAAGACTTTTTGTCACTCGCATCCATGGGCGTAGCCAGCCTTGGGCTCAGGGTGGGGCAGCAGTCAACCTATCCCCTCCCCCCACTACCGGTAATTTTTTTGTAACAAAAATGTTTTTTTTTTATTAATTAGACACCCTATAGGTCAGAGCCAGGGTGGGGCAAGCGCCCCAGCTTGCCCCAGTGTGGCTACCATGCTCGCATCCAACATGGACCGGCCATTGCACGAAAATCGTCTTCCCACCTGGTTAATGGCCGACTAACCTCCTTAGCCCATCGGTCATTCGTTCTATTGAGTGTATGACCCACTTATTCTTCGCGTGAAGACTAATTTTAATTCTCTGGTGGATGTCTTCATTTCGAATCCTATCTCACAAAAGTTAAAAAAACACCCAGCAATGGAAGGATAAAGGTCGATGAGGATAAAGCCTTTTACTAAATTTTCTGAAGGTGATACTAGCATTGACGTCATCATCATCATCAAGAAAAGCTAAAGAAAAACTCAACATTAAAGGGATAAAGGCTGAAGAGGATGATAGTGAAGCCTTTTACTTAGTAGTAGGCTAAATTTTCAGAAGGTGATGCTAGCATTGAGGCTATCTGTCTCTTATTGATGTAATGAGATGCGCTCATAGATTCTATTACAATGCGATTATAAGTTTCTATGTGTTGCAGACAGTACTGTGCTTTCAATATTTTTACATGACGACAAGGTTAGTAATATATTATATATCAAATTAAGTAAATAATTAAATTAAATAATAACGTTTAATATATTAAATTCATAAGAAAGCAAATATTTTTTTTATAAGGGGGCAAACAAGCACATACTTCCGACGGGACATAGAAATGCGCACAACCAAAGGTTATGTTGCCCTTTATTTCTCCATCCCCCAAATGGGCTGATGGAAATGTTGAATGGCATAGCTGTCATTTTACGCCGGTATTATGTGAGCGACAAAATCTTACAAAACTTAATCGTCATCATCATTATCATAATCATCAGCCTTTATCCATTGCTGAACATAGGCCTCCCTCAAAACTTAATCACACGTCATAATTAAAGTCCGTGAAGTACGTGCTTTGGGCTAGCGCAAATATTACCTAACGCCGTTTTCGCCTAATTTAAAAAAAGAAACCAGTGCCCTAGCAAAATAGCATAACGGTAGATTATGTTACGCCAAGTTTAAGAAGGTTTGGTATGAAACAATATAAATGCTTTTTTAAAACTCTCGTATCTATTCTGAACCTAATATAAAATTTTATTTCTACTCTCAAATTCTATTCAAAAGAGTAGTGGAGCAGTTTAAACGTATTCCTCCCGTGCATTTTGATGCAATTTTTCCAAACTGGTCAAAATGACGGCTGTCAAAAATCTCCCTGCCCCACAGCATCCATCGTATGGTAATGTTGCGGAGACGTGTAAACACGGGCTGGGCGCGGCAGACAATGGTCGAACATTCGCATGCGCCCACGCACCTGAATCCATTAGACGGTGATTAACTTGTAAGTGTGGGACGAACGAGAGCAATATAATTGCTGTGTACATTGTAACGTTCCGTTCACGTAGCAACAGTCTCACGGTAGGCTGGCTGGACTGAAAAAATATCAATATCTCACACGATAGGGGCGTGGTGGGCAAAATTTCCCTAAATAGAATCTCATACAAAGTCAGAGACAAAGGTTTCAAAAATGTAGAGCAATATAAGCGTTATGAATAAGATGACATATAAAAACAATATTCAAAATGAATAAATATCTTACATAACGGTTTCAGGTAGGCAAAGATTTAAGAGAAAGTTTTTAATCCTGAAACTGAGCTGAAATATCAACAAATAAATAAATTTCTTCAGTGAGGTCTTAGACTAGGCTTTAGCTGTGCAAAGATTGTATAGAAGCAAAGCCAAGAATGCAATAAGGAAAATAAGGGTAATATGAAAAAAATATATATGCAAAATCAAGGAGATATTAATATTGGAAGACCGGTGGAAGTCTCTTGTTTCGGAAGCCAAGTCCCACTTTGGGTTGCTGAGCCACAAAACTTAGTTAGATAGTTAGTTAGAGAAAGAGAGAGACAGAGTTAAATAGAGATAGAGAGAGACAGAGTTAAATAGAGATAGAGCATAAATATTCAAGGCAATGGTCCAAAGGAGAAGTAACAGTAATTGAAATACATTTAAGGAAAAAAAATGTTTTGGTCTATTAAGCAAATGTACGACTTAGAAAAAGTATCTAATTCATCATTCTTAACTGATTTAAAAAAGGATTGTATTTTTAATTATATCTCTTTGCATCGAAGTGTGTGTGTTTAGGAAGGTTATGAAAGAATCTGTGTATCATTTGCACGGCTATTCTCTTAATGAATGCGTTAATCTGTCCCGTGTGAACGCGGTACAGGGTGTTAGGGTTCCCTGGGCTCAGAAAACAAAGATAACGACCGCGTGTACGGGCCCCGCAATGAATTAATACTGGCAGAGCTATCTCCATCGACCGACTCAATACACACATTAGTCGGGTTTAGTCACGAAGAACCTAATATGTATATAGAGCTGCTAAGTCAAAGTTAGTATAGAAAAGGCAAAATAATTTTGATTGGGAATAGACTACATTTATACAATAAAGCTATTTTACTAGTAATTTAATGTCAGTCGTAGTAATATTATAAATAAAGTAGAGAAAAAATTGTTCAATTTTTCAATTTAAACTTGGATTGTAATACAAAAATTCATTAAGCATGAAAATCATTTGCATTTATAAAATATTTAAAATGTTTTATCTGTTTTCGTTTTAATAATTTCATTCGTTTAAAAATTCTTTTGAAGTGAAACTTCTTTAGAATCGTTGTGATTTCAAACCGGATGCAACGGAAAAAACGACAGGTAAGAGAGACAAATACAAAAGAGCGAGATAGCAAATGTCAGTGTGTATGTATATTGCACACTGTTTAATACTTGCTTGTATTTGAGCATTTAACGTGTGTTTCACTTCTATCGTGTGTGAATCGCACACACACCTTTTTTAAAACTATTACAATCACACCAATTAAAAAAGTAAATAACTCAAAGAATAATTAATTAAAACAATTCACGTGTAAACAGATATTTGGAATTTTCCTTTTTGTATATTTTAATTTGTGACAAAAACTGTTATAAAATAAAATATTTTCAATACAAGACTAAAAAAATCAAACGCATAATAATTTGCGTACATTTTTAAAACCGGTAATAACAGCTCTACATACATAGCCGCATGCGCCATTCATTACTCGCATACAATCCATGATCGTCGATGAAATGCGCTTACAATTTTCGAGTTATAAATAAAATGTCCGATGCTCCGGTTCGGGCGGTAATTTATTGCACGGACGTTCGCTCTACATGTGCTAATTAAATGATCCTATTCTATCGATATTACGTAGAAATTATACTTATCGACTGTCTAAGCGTTCATTGAAAAAATTGTATTCTCGTCGCTATAGATTTTTTTACTTTTTCAGAATACTAAGGTCACAAACAACAAAATAAATTATCATCAATAAACGTTTTTCTTTCCTTTGTTGGACATTGTTCTTTTAATGATCGTGAACGCTGTGAAGTATCAAGAGTTAAAGTTTTTAATAAAACATCATAAAATTTGTGAAAACAACTTCATACGATTCCCATACTAGCTACTCTCCGCGGGTTCGTTCGCCCCGAATAAAAAAGTGCAAAATCAAAGAAATAGAAAAAAATATTCAGCAATTCAATCAAATGGCTAATTATTTGTCAGCGGATAAAATTACATGACGTGCAGTGTTTGAAAAAAATGGATGAAACATTACTGGAGTAAATAAAAAAAAATATACATTGTCAGCACGAAGCAGAAGCAGAAGCCTTCACACGGTTAACATCTTTGGTCCAGTCAAGAGTTTAGGACCAGTTCGTGGTCCGCGTGCTGGTCGTGCCCGTGTCGGTCACGCTGGTACTCGCCGACATATCGCACGACAACTTCTCCCCATTCACTAATTAAAATATTTGTTTGTCTTGTTTCGTGTGGTTTGAAACTGGGAGACTATTGGCTTGCGCTGTGGAATCTAAAAGGTTTTCCTAGATATCCCGTTCAAATTATCGTGAAAAATTTGCAGAGAAAATCTGTGTGTCTTATGAAATATTATGCCTTTGAGAGTATGTAAAGTTTACCAGCTCGTTTTATGGCTAGCTAGCTATCTATAAGAAAAGTATATCTCAGGGTTATGTAAAAGGGCTTTTATATACCTTTTTTTTTTGGAACGAAGTTCCTTACGGCAGGCTTTGAGGGGATAGAGATTTTGCTGCGCGACCGAATTGAAAAAAATGTGATAGTAAAACCGTAAGAAAAAGAGCGTGGAATAAAAAAGCGTTAAATGAGACGTGCGCAGGCGCGATAGTTGCGTACACAAGCGAGTAGTGTATAATACCTTTCTTTTTACCCGAAGGAACTTCATTCCTACCTGGTGTCCCACGACACCACATTTCTTTTTTATATTATAATCGAATATCGAAGGTATGCTTTTATTATATGTCCCATATATTGCGTAAGATTGTGATACACGTGTCTCCTCCTCGAAATCAGGCGATAAATCTTGCCTCAATGCCTTCCTTGTTCACCAATACGCTAGCCCGATGTGATTTGTAATCGACACAGATTTTGAAAGACTTTTAATTTCATCAGGCATACAGATTTCCTCACCATCTTTTCCTTTACCGCTGAGCGAGAGATGGTCTCATGCTTAAGATGCACTTAAAAAAATTGGTAATAACCCATTTTAATTCATGTAAAAGCTAGCAAAATATAAAATGAAACCTAACCAAATATAACGAAGAAAAATTCAATTTCATAATAAAATCTCACGCGTTGAAGTCTTTTATGCCAAACTTCCTAATAAAGCTCTACTTTGTAAATACAAACCATTTCGCGTATATAAATTTACATTCAATGTAAAGCTCCATTCGCACCTGACGAAAAAGCTCATTAATTGGAAGCTTTGAAAGCACGACCAGCAAATTGACGCTAATAAACCCGTTCCGCTTGATTTGTTGCTAGCCTCCAGCGAACAGCAGCGGTTAGTGTTACCAATTTATAAATACCAATTACTAGATGTCGATTATAATTTAAGATGTTACCTTCCTTGAATGGTTCGGTCATTTGGAAAAGCTTTTGAAAGTTTTGCATAATCATGATCGTCATCGACCCGTGGTTGAATGTTTTAAGTAGCTTAAAGCTTTTAAAAGTTTCGGTATAAAAAATTTATTGCTATCAATATCGTCAGCTTACTTTATGATTAGATATTCAGATTTTGAACCAAAAAATAATATGGGACTTATGGTTAATGCTATTAATGTAAATTAATTTTAATCCTTTCAAATAAAAACCTTACTACAGTGTTGTAGATTAGTGTTTTGTGAATACTTGCCATTTATTTTGGAATAGGAAATTCTCATCTTATGTGTAGCCAATACTTAAATGATAAAAAGGTTTATAGTAATAATTAATAATTATTATATATTGGGATAACTCACACACGGCCATCTGATCCCACACAAGACAGAACCTGTATTATGGCAACCAGACAACTGATATCAAACTTATACTGTACTTATACATTTTTAAATACATACATATTATTATAGGTAAATTATAACCAGATACCAAACAAATGATCATCACACAAACATTTGTCCTGGATGGGAATCGAACCCACGACTTTCTAGTTTAGCAGCCAGGGTCACTGACCACTAGACCAACATGCCGGTTATATTATATTACAGATGTTTTCGCGACATTATTCTCCTTTTTTAATATGGCTATCGCCAGTGCTGCTTCTCTCGTATACAATCTCTGCTATCCAATTTTCTTCCCCTACTTTTTTCAACAAGAAGAGAAGTCATAAGGCAGGTCTAACATGTCTGCTATCACCATTTTTTTCCAAAGTACTTCAAATAGGAAGTTGCTGATAACCGAAGGGGCCAATGCTGATAAACAAAACGTTTCCGAAGTGGAAACGTACAATCGGGCTTATCGAGTACAATGTGATTAATTGTCGTGGAATGAGGAAGGTGGTACAATGGTGTGATCACCACACAATAACTGTCCAGCTCATGATAATGTGGCTTTCTCATCTTCTTATACGCCTATGTATTGTGTGCACTTTTCCTCGTGAAAAACTTATGAGGACGCTCGGTTGTACATACATTCAAACTAGGGTTAACTATAGGTTAGTTTTATGTAAGAATTATAATGCTTTCATATAATAAAGTTATAGTGTGTGCCTCTAAGGTTAATAACATAGTAAACATAATAAAAATACAATTTTATTGCAATCGCTAATCTTTTTGTACATTTGCTGGTACTAAATAACGTAAAACTAAGAACCTTACTTCAAGTGTTTCGTCATAAAATGATGAACTTCAAAATATTCAAAAAACATGGGCAAATCTATGTACTTAAATGCATAAATTAAAAATTTAGATATAGGGTCCGTATTTCATAGAGACCACAATAAAAGCAGTTATAAAATCTAAAATTATAAATTGAAAATACTTAATAATAAAAACATAATATTAAATTCTAGAGTCGATTTTTTTTTTGACAAACTAATATCAGCTTATATATTCTAAACAAACTAAAAAAAGTCTGAGTCTAATCAACTAAGTTTTTAAACATATATGAGACAAACTAAATCCTAGTTAAATTTTAACCGTTAGTTAACTTCGTCGGTGGAACCGAACCATTTCATATCGCATATGAGTTGCGCGAGTAATTGCCATCGACGTGCGCTCTTTCAACCGAAAAAACCCGACCATCTCTCCCATTGTTCCTACCCACTTTCCCACATTTCGTCTTTTACAGTTGCATTTAGCTTCCTGATCTAAGCAAAAAGTATTAATTACATTCCTAAAGCCGAGTCTTTTTGTTTGTATAGGAAAACACATCCTACAGTTATGCAATGGTTTGTTAATTGGAGCGAGTTTAGTTAGGCATTTACTACGTAACAATGGTTTGGGCGTATTACTATAAACTATGGAAATATTTTCTAAGTTGGTAAAATCAGGAGAACATTGCTTGCCTTTCTATGGTAAGTAATTTAATGTAAGTATGTGAAATAGCTCTATCTATCTATTCAAATAAAATTGAAGTGTCTGTTCTTAATTTCAAATTAACAAAGTTAAATTACGAAAATATGAATGTATTTACACCAAAAAATAAAATAAAATATTTAATTTTTAGTCTCTCTGATTGTCCATTTATTCCAGCTAATCACTAAGCTGGCTGATCTAATTCTGTCGGGAATTCTACAGACAGCTGTATATTATAAAGAGTAAATTAAACTAAAAATAAATCGAACTATAGATAACGTCTTGGCGTTCATTGAAGGAGGCCTATGTTCAGCAATGAATGGATAGAGGCTGCTGCTGCTGCTGATGATGATGATGAAAGATAACGTTACGTTACATTCATAAAATATGTAACTATCTTGACACTTGACCGTACGTGTACGAAACGCGTACATGTTAAAGAAGACGCTTAGCATTTACCGTCAGGTTGTAGTCTGCCAGATTTTCAATCGAAGTGACATTTATCAAGAAGTAGCCAGCTTTGCAGTTGATTTGACCTGGTACAACCGGTGGTACTTCACAGTAACATAATACTGGCGTGTTAAAGTAAGTGACAGCTATGCTATCTTATTTTTTTTAGTTTCCGTTGGTCCATTAGGGATTATGGGAGATAGGGAAAAAGTGGGCATTTTTTTTTATTGCGAGTATTTCTATGGGAGATCGTAACTACCTTAAGGCTTCAATTACTCACCTCCTTATGACAAAAAGCTTGTGAATTATATGAATTATTTCAATGTTTCAATAGTTGTGTACTGCTTTCGTTTAAATTTAGTTGTCAAGGGATCGGTTGTCTATGCGTTCATATTTTCAAATAGAAATATAAAAAAGCTAGATGTATGTTGATGGGGAGCCCGCGGGCGAGCTTATTATTCTATTATACCACATTGAAACATCATGTCGTAACGTTTAGCTGTCTGAAACCTAAATACAAGACTTTCCAACTAATTTCCACACGAATCGTGCAGCAGATTCACATGAGAGAGACCACTGCACACGTCTATCAGTCAAACTACTACTTAAACATCTGCATAACTCACGTCTCACGACTCCAGAAAAGTAACAGTTTCATAATGTCCGTGTGACCCCAACCGACCCGAGTGAAATACGGTTGTGCGGACTTAGGGCCATATTTTCCCCATGCATCGTACCAAAGTCGTGTCTTCCTCGGTGGAAATAAAACGCAGGGTCCATCTCTGAGGCCATCGGTGCCTTAGATGCGCCATTTTACTCTCCGTGACATAACGTTGGAAGTACCGAAGCTAGTTGCGCGAATCTCGACTCTACATTTCGCGGTTAGGGTTGGTTTTTCATTGGTGGGGTAAGAATTATATGGGAGGTGTAAATGGGTGGTGTCGATAATGTCATGGGAAGAGCTCAATGAACGAGCGGACAGCACGAGGACTGCTGGCCGGTGAGCTGGCGAATTTATTCTATTTGTAGTACAGAGGAATTTTAACTTTATTTTACTTGTATAAGGTTTATATTATGAGTGATATACGAATAGGGAGACATTTAGGAGGTTGAAATGTTATCGTGGATGCAGTGAAGCAAATCGCTAACACATCTACATGTAGCGTGGATTATTTTACGCATGTTATCTAGATTTACGTAAGATAATCAGGCTGTCTATAGAAGCTAAAATTCAATTAATACATTGGTAATTTAATAGCAATGTAGGAATCTGATTTGACTTAATTATTATAAGACATAATGTCACAATTAAATTAATTTGTTAAGCTTACATAATACTATAAAGGATAGCTCCGTTCAACTTTTGGCGCGGCGATATGTGTGCTTAAGCTTGTCATGACCGCTGCCATACAAATTTAATTTGTATAATGACAAGGGCACGCATAATCTCCACGCTCAAAGTTGAGTTGAACTACCTAAAAGAAAGGTTAGTCGTAAAACGAGTCGAAATTGAATCTGTTCTTTTTTTAAACTGCTACTGGTATATACGTTTTGTATAAAAATAGATTCTGTTTTCAACTAAACTAAGAATACATTACATTACTAAAAAATGTTTAGCTAACGTTATCCTTACGGCTAGTGTTAACCTTTCGCATCAGTAGTTCGAATGTAAGAAGCTTTTATAGACATACCATAAGCATTGGATCTTCCACTAACCTTTTACCGACTTTTGATACAAACGATGGGAGGGGTTTGCTGTACCGCGCTCCCGGCTGCATATACCTTTTTTAAATATCATGGGAGAAGCTAGCAAGAAGAACGCTGTTGCTTTGGTATGTTTCTGGTAGACAAGACAGGCATTGAGATTTCATGTTTATTACTCAGACAACACATAAATAAATGACTTAGAGGAATAGTTCCAGGTGAAAACACTATTTAAGTAGATTCTGTACATAGATGACATCAAACACTTACTATCAGATGACATGTTTGCCAGTTTGCCTATGCAACTTACATATAAATGATGGGATGGAAACCATCGTACTTATTGCTGGTTTTTTTTCCTTTGTTGTGATGTTATGTTATTAGCGACTATGGGCACTAACTATAAGGCCTCTACTTCGACTTTAGCGGGCAGCAGGGCGGCGGCGATGGCGGCGCGGGCACCGTAGACCCGCTCCGCTGAGAGAACCGTTCCATTTGATTTTCACGCAAAGATCCTGATGCTCCCGCGCCGCCACCGCCCCGCTGCCTCCTAAATTCGAGCCAGAGGCCTGAGAGGGTAGGTTTGACAGTTTGTATGACCAAGAAATGTAAGAAAACCTTAACCAGATGGTTAGCTTAGTAAAAACTTAACCGTGTGGGGTGGGACTTATCTCATTACATTCGACTGGCACAATTTTTCTTCTTGGTTTTCTCTTTCAAGTGTTTCATTCTTTGACATTTATTGTATTCCTCGAAATCAGGCGAGAAGGGTTATAAGGGCCATAGTTCACCGATGCGCTGGCCCAGTGCGGGTTGGTGAACTTAACATACCTTCAAAGACTTTTAATCTCATCAGGTAAGCTGTGTCGAACTATATGCCAATCAAGCTATTAAGTATTAGCTTATAAATACCTAATGAAAAAACTAATTAATTGATAAGTACCTACAAAATTATGACGTTTACTTGTAGATGGAAACTAGATATTATTGGGAGTTAGTAAACATATATATGTTGATCATGATGATTCTTTAGGCACAGTTCTGTATACGGAATATTCTATAGTCAAAGTCAAAGTAAATTTTGTTATTTAACGTCATTATTTAATTCTTTTTGAACGTCAATTGAGTCTACCACCGGATCCCAAGCAAGCTCACTGAGAAGAACCGGCGAAACAAACTTAGTGGAACTAGTCTTTTCAAATATTCCATTATAAAAATTGAAAAACATATTACTATACTCTAAATATTGGAAGGGAAAAATAGCACAGATTCATGTCAAAGTTGTGAAGTTATAGTAATAGGTGAATCGCGGTACACCGGCATGACCTTTCCCGTAGGAAGCGGAGTGTCTCAGTGACCCACTGCATGCGCATCCTGAGGTCGTTGACCGCCCTATTTATAGGACGCATGCCGTTTATTCCCTACACATTTTTTTTAACTATTATTTGTACAAACAACACATATTATAATTTCGCCTTTTTATTAATCAGCTTTTGGTAAGTTTAATTTTAATGAATTTTATGTAAGCTATATTCAATTAGGAGCTCTTTTGAATAACCTTAAGAAATTTGTTTAAGGGTTAAAATATGGGATTTTTCTAATCAAGTTTTTTTCAGTAAGAAAAAAGTACTTGGTCCGATGTGTTACTAAACGTCACTAAAGTCACGCCGAATAGATTAGCCCTTATAGGAAACACCACTCCCTAGGGCCAGGAAGAATTTAGATTATTAAGTTAAGTATACTTAAGTTTGAAAGGTGGGAAGACCTCCTTGCAGTGCCCGGTGTGTGTTGGATGCGAGTGCCAAGGGATATTAATAGTCCATAGATACTAACGATTTGGTCATCTGTCATGCAATTTTCATTCAATGACAGTGACGTCATCTGTCGAAAATTGGTCGTACCAACACACAAAAACTGTGCTAAATCATTATGTGATATAATGCACAGTTTACCGTTCTATAAAGCAAATACACGTTTATTTTTATTTATATAAAAAAAGCATTATCCTTTGTATCTTTGTTACTTAATTAAATAAGGTTTTTTAATTTTTAGACACAAGAAATTACCACAGATTTATAAATAAAGACAGATGGAGCACGCCGAACACGCGAGTGACGCCACCAAAGCGAATACAAATTCCAAAATAAACACAATCCAATAGACGTTTAGAGTACGACGCTATGTCAAGCACTTGAGAGCGCTTTTGAATTTGTATTCGCTTTGAAGCGTCAAAAAAATCAAAATCTCTCTCTCTTTGAAGTAAGTGTTAAATAAACACACAAACTTATTGAGTCGAGGATTTTCAATGTCAAATATCAATATATTTTGACATCGTTTATTGTAATGTTGACAATTGTTATTTCATAAACTATCACGATTTTTGTACAGTCGTGTATTTACTATTTACCCATCACAAGGAGAATTCTCGTAAATCACTCGGTCCAGGAATGCCGAAACCTTCTAACAATTACCTTTAACCTTATTTTGACATTTGCTTGTGTCGCAAATGGCCCTGACTGTACCTTATCTCGATTACAGCATCCCTAGCTACAGGGATGTGCATCTCAGATAACTCAAGGTCAGGCCAGGTTTATCTTGAAGGGTCCGATCTGCACGTTATATTTTGTGGTCCAAGCCCTTTGTGGATTTTGTAATAAATTCTAGTGCTTATCTCGATCTGCCCTAGAATATTCAGAGTTGTCCAGCTTCTATATCTTCTATTCTTATTATTATTATTTATTGAGAGAGGCCTATATTCAGCAGTGGACGGATAAAGCTAATGATAAAGTATAGTGACACTTGTCAGTTACATCCTTGAGATTTTTTCGAAACTTTTACTTTCCTATCTGTTTGTTAAAGTTATTTTTAATATACAATCTGTGTTACATATGATATTTTATTAAGTGTTTCTTTTTTAAGTGCAAGTATATATTTAGATTTTATTAGACTTTTTCAATTGATTTTATTTTATTCTATTTTATTTTTTTAAGTTAGGTTAAGTAAGGGTATATTAAACCACACTTGTTTTTAAAACATAATGTCACCTTAGCTAATTCCTTTAGTCGTTTATAAACGATATTGAATCTTCAAAAAACAAATACACACGACACCAAGAGAACCAAATGGAATGAAACGGTTCGCTCATTAAAATAAATGAAGACACCGTCGCACCTTTTGTCTGCGAAAATAAATCTTAAAAGAGTCTTATTTCGGTTTTGTACAATAACACAATAACAATCTTACAATGGCATCGAAATAAGTCAAGACCTTTTAAATGTGTATTGCGAGACCGATATGGCATTAATTCGACAACTCGTCTGTCAATCACCGATCGTGTTGGATACGGAACGCTGTCGACAAATTGTTATAGGTTAGGTATTGGTCCAGTCATGTCCGCATTTGGATTTAAACATGAAGATAAATTATTAAAAAAAAATTAAATATGTAGAAATAAATTTTTACTCAAATAAAGGGTAGAAATTTTTACTAAAACTTTATTTGAAGGTAAAAATAAATTTTAACTTCCCAACAAATGTTGCAAGTAGGTAATGGATAAGAAGAAATAATGTGTAATGCTTTTAGAAGCCTAAAAACGAATGATTATACAGTTTTGGGGATGAAAAATCACAAGAACAAACGAAATAAAATAATCGAGTTAAAGTATGATGATATTTGTTGATAATGCAAATCTTACTGGTAATAATGAAACTGATAATTTTATCGATACACATAATAATTATGTTAAGTTGTAATAACCTAAAATAAAAACCGAAAATAAAAAGTTTGTACTTGTAGAGCAAAAGAACGAAAGCGAATCAAAGCAGTCACGAGTTCGAATCCCGCAAGGTGCAGATAATTTGTATGATGATGAATATAGATGTCAGTATTTATATAGATTTGTGAAATTTATTTTAATTCCTCATACTCGTAACACAAGTTCTTACGTACTTACAATGGGACTAAGTTAACGCAGTGTGATTGTTGGGTAATGTTTATTCATTATTTACTAGCTGTTACCCGCAGCTTCGCCTGCGTTAACTAAGATTTACAACGGGATCTTAGTACGCAAAATAAGTAACATTTCTGGTTGGTTTTTTACACCTTGTGTCCAAAAAACCCAAATATCTTACGAAATCCTATTTTTTTCAGAATAAAATTTAGCCTATGTTACTTATACATAATGTAGCTTTCAAACGGTGAAAGAATTTTTGAAATCGGTCGGCTTTTTGAGCCTATTCATTATAACCAAACAAACAAAGTTTTCCTCTTTATAATATTAGTATAGACTAGTATAGATTGATTTATTAATGTTGGTGTTCTCTTACATAGCACCATCCTCCGCCGGTACAGTACTGTGTCGCGGTATTTGTCATCGGGTCAGGGAGGGACCGCTCGTGATCGATGGGATGAACTCTTGCGCAACCCTCCATAAACGCCCCACCGTATTCCAATTTCTAATAATAGATGTAGACATTGAATTTATATCATCGGGTTTTGAGGATGAGATTATACTGAAATCATCATCCTTATCTACTCGTTTCTGCTCAATAGAGGTCTCCATTTCTGAACGTAAAGACGGCAGATCTTCTGCCACTCCCATTCAACACGAACTCGACATTATAAAATTAAGCTGCCATAAAATGTGGAGGAATATGATAAAAGGTCTCATTCTAAAGGCTAGGCTTTTAGGCTTCTATGTATTCTCTATCAATTTGTTGCCCGCGGCTTCGTCCTTTTTATCAAAAATAAATCCTTTTATTTTTCAAAAGTATCTTATGTTACTTCTAGTACCTCCGAGAATATAATATGTACAAAGTTTCACGATGATCGGTTGAGTAATTTTAGCGTGAAAGCGTAACATCTCTACTTCCACATTTATGATATTAGTAAGGATTATCAAAATGTAATATTTTACGCGGGGTGGAGTGACGACCTTATAGTCTTTGTAGTGGACATCCCTGTACAGAATTCTCTTTATGAAAAAGGTATCTCCATCCAGTTGTAGTCGACGTAATATCATAGAAGGTGTAAGTAATAAAGTCAAGTAAGAAATAAAGTCGAAAGGTCAGAGTAAGCTCTGACCTTTCAGCTGAACGAATGAACACAATGTTCACAAGATAAAACTTTGTTCGGCTAGTTTTCGTAATAGTATTTTTGCAGCCGTAAATTAGCGATTAAAAATCAAATAGTTTTTAGCAATTTTTTAAGTGATTCTTTCTATTTAGCCATTGTAGCTATAGAGGTTATGGCGTAAGCTTTATAAAACACTAGTGCTTTTTTAAAATACTAGTAAACGTACTATATGTAGGTCTTGATAGATCTAGAATACTAGAGTACTAAATGAGACCTAGAGGACTAAATGTAGGTATTGATAGACCTAGATTTAGTACGAGCTAGTGCCATTAATGCATTGCAGCCAAATCCAGCCATCAGAACCGGAGTGGTATCCCGCGTTCACAAAATACCAGCTTAATATGACAGCTTATCTGTCGCTTTTCGAGTGGCTTGTGAGTTTGCAGTGGCCCATTGAGATTGTTTTGCGAATATTCTTCAGGTTCAGGGTGTCAGTGGTTGCTTAAGGCCCGACTGCTATTTATTTAAAATTCTGGATATTTATTTTTATGATTTAATATATGTTCCTGTAGCTTAAATCGTAAAAAAAAAATAGAGTGATATCACCCTTGATCGCCCTTGTGTAGATCACATGTCCATTATATTAAACTAGCTGTTTAATAAGTCCTGGTTGTTAAGGCTTGAGGCTGTTTAGCCGAATATTTTGCGTCCTTTTTGGCGGTATCTTGAAACCGAAAAGAAACAATACATTACCAATATCAAAAACGACGTGGGCAAACACAAAATTCAAATGATCACAAATGTGATCACGATCCGTAATGGCAAATAATTACGGAGATAATTCGCATTCCGAAGACGGATGCCCTAATGACGGTATGTGGGCTATTCTGTGTATGTGTGTGTATGCTGTGGTCGTGACATTTATTCTATGTCCCGTTTCTGTGAAATGCTGTTTCTGTTTACCTAAAATATCTTTGTTGTAATCTTTTGTGTAAAAAAAAATAGTGAACTCAAAACTCTGTGTCTCTAATTTCACTTTCCTATCTGTGTAACCTTGACCACTGTTCTTCGAATTCAGGCGCGGAGTCAAAGTGTCATTGCAAAATATGTTGTTAGTTGGGTTGGTAATTATTTTTCACTGTGTAATAACAATACATGGCTTAAGACATATTATACATAACAAATTTTGACGACCCCTTGGCTCAATGGTTAGCGCGTTAGCGCTCTAGCCCGGAGGTAGCGGGTTCGAATTTGGCCAGGGAACTAAAGGTTTTCTGTGTTCCCGTATCATGGATGTGTATTAAATATTATGTGTAATTATATAATAAAAACCTTAAATATATGTATTAATATAAAACGTATGAAATATATTTATTTCCGTTGTCTGGTACCCGTAACACAAGTTCTTCGGAAACTTAGCACGGGACTAGATTGACGTGGTGTAAAAGCGTCCATAGATATTATTATTATTATAACTTAAGGCGCGGCGAATAGACAACTTTTAAATGTACTTGAGGGGTTGAAGCAAATGAAGTACGGGAGTATTAGCTCTCGAAAGTCACTCTTTAATGAGAAGCAATATGACGCCGCGATGATACGTTATTTCGTTCGAATCGCTCGAGCTATTATTAAAGTATTATTTATTATTCCTTACAATTAATATTTTATTTCAATCGATAAATAACGACAACAGATCCTCTTATTTATTATTTATTATAATATAATATAGACAGTAATATTACTGCAATCAATTTTATTAAGATTTGTTCATAGAATGTATTGGTTGATATGCGAGTTTTTGATATGGAGATTTTTATAAATGTGTTTTGTTTTCAACAGTCCATCCATAAATATTATGATCAAAGTTAAAATATATTTTTTATGCCATCACATGTGACCTAAAAAGTGTTAAATAAAAGTGTAAAATCAGGGTAGTTTCACTATACAGAGATACACACTATAAACTATAATTTTAAGAATAAATTAAGAAATGCATTTATATGCTTAGACTGGAACTTTTAAAATAAATTTGGTCTTTTACAACATAATGTTATTCGTCGCCGCCCTAAAAAAAAGGTGTGTGTGCGATTCACACATGAAAGAAGTGAAACACACGTTAAATGCACACACACCGACATTTGCTCTCTCGCTCCTTTGTATTTGTGTCTCTTACCTGTCGTTTTTTCCGTTGCATCCGGTTTGAAATCACAACGATTCTAAAGAAGTTTCACTTCAATTATATTTAAGATTCCCTCCCTATTTTTACATTTCTTACGTTTATACTTTACAGCAATTAAGGCCACACTGGAAAAGTAGTTACTTAAATTGCTTTAAAGATTTGAATCAAAATTTTCCAGCAATTTGGAAGGTTATCATTTTTGTATAAAGCTTATTAGTTATAAGGTATTGCTATATTTCTTACGTACTTTACAGCAATTAAGGTCACACTGGAAAAGTAGTTACTTGAATTGCTTTAAAGATTTGAGTCGAAATTTTCCAGCAATTTGGAAGGTTATCGTTTTTGTATAAAGCTTATTAGTTATAAGGTTATAGGCGCTGAAAGGTAAAAATCCAAAGCATACGTCATATGTAGGCTACGTCGTGTGGGTCGTGACGTCCGTCAGCCGAGCGCTCCCACGGGTATCTAGCCAGCATTGGGTCACCGATATTACTAGACCTCTTGAACATATTTGCAAGCTGATCCCGCGGCTTTTCAAAATTGGAAAAAAAGATTACCCCAAAATATGGCCATGAAATAAAATCTGATTTGACCTCTAGTAGTATGGCTTGGGCTGACCCTGTACAAGGTGGACCAACGTTCTGTTAAAGGTCGCGGGAAGCCGCTGGATGCGGACAGCGAAGGACCGATCGTTGTGGAGATCCTTGGAGGAGGCCTATACCCAGCAGTGGTGGTGGTGATTCCCAGATAGGGTGAGGAACCATCCAAGTAACTGGTAACGTTATTTTTTTTTGCAACCTACACTAGGATTTCCCAGGACCAGGAATATCAATCAGGGTTAGGTAAGAATTCTCATAAAATGACTTCACTTTTATTGTCATTGCCTTTCAGCTCTTCCAAGATATTGGATTACTAAAATTCGTGACAGGTTAAAACTTTTATTGTTTTTTTAAAGTAAAGATTGAACACATATGTGTTTCACTGCAGGGCACAGGTCTTCTCCTCGAAATCAGGTGACTGGTGGTGGTAGGTGGACTATGTCCCAATACCCTCCGTATTGGATAGTCCATAGTCCATAGCATAGTCCACTCAGCCCCATGCAGGTTGACAAGTCCATACACCTTCAAAGACTTTTAATATCATCGGGCAAGCCAGATTCTCGCGATGTTTTCCTGTACCGGGAAACGAGCGATGGATTCGAACGACCATGCAAAAACTTAGAAATTTAGAAAAGACATCTCAAGCCACCGCGATTGAACCTAGATTCTCTCGCCCAACAGGCCGAGTCCATACCTACTCAACCATTGCTCATTGCTCTTAATAATGTCGAAATAAAGTGATTCAAAAAGATCCAACCATGTAACGCATTAATCGACCTCATAAACATCACAAAAATAGTAATTATTGAAGTTTATTAGCAAAACGTGCACCGAAGAACCGTTCACCGCCGTAACAGCCAATCAAAGTCCATACAATAGCATATCCACCGCGATAGTGTAAAGCGTAACTCCACAATCCCAGCCGCGATAAATTTCGCCAGGCTGCACTGCGACATAACAAAGCAATGAGATCGCATCGTGTGGTGGGATCGTGCTGACCGGTCCGACGCTCGCACGCCGAGTGTGTGTACTACAATTTATGGATGCGGTTAGGTGATGGAACGGCTATGGGAATTCTTAATGACTGCAATGTTGAACGGATAGATTGCAAAACGTTTTGTTTCAGAAAATTATGAATTAAGCAGATACTTGAATTTTAATAGGTGAGCCATCTGCTCACCTACCTACCGATTGAGCTTAAAGGCCATCAGGCCTAAAAGAACTTCGAAAAAAAAATTTAGCAGATACACACGAGGATAGATGCGAGATTCCTGAATGCTTAAAATATTTTCTTTTTAGAATCGTAATTATACCCTCAACAAAGAGGGCGAAGCGAATTGAGCTGAGGGGTTTGTATCCCTCTTATAAGAAGAGGGGAGAACAGAGCAAGGGGCAAGGGGTGAGGATGGGAAGCTCGCCTTATCGTACTCTCCAGACGTTGGGAGTGGTTGTTTTGTAGTGCGGGGCAGCCGCTTTGTAGAGGTGGCGTCGGTCCCCTGAGGACTGACTAGCCATCGAGGTGCCCTGTTGCTTGTAGATCCGGGGCACCTCACCAAAGGTGGCATTGGTGGCACTCGCCGGGTTTTAGTGGGTAGAGCTGCGTCCACTTACCATCTTTCGGGCGCAGCGAGTCCCACATACCCGCCTGGGGAGACCCACTCCCTGATATGTCAGTGCATTTCCCGGTGTAAAAGAAAAAAAAGGGATACGAATTGTGCGAGATCTAAGTAGGTTATTAACGTACTTATTAATAGAGTCAATTTAGTTGTAGTCTGTTTGGTAGGCTTGAAAATGAAAGGGTAACAATGCGATCGTATCGTTTATTGTGATCGTGTCGGATGCTCCGACTCTCTCACGCCGAGAGTGTTGCCACGGTTTATTGCGGTTAGGTTATGGAAGTTAAACTTCTTATGGGATAAGTACATCATCATGTTAAAGGTTGCAAAACGTTCGTAAGTATTGTTTACATCTTTTTCTTCGAACCTTGTGACTTAATAACACGCTTAGAGATAGTAAAGTAAAGAATGAAGAGGTAATAATAATAATACGGAAGACCGATTGGCCAATAAGGATCAAGAGTAGATGACGCGTTTAGGTCGTATTTTTTTTTTATCGGGCTTGGCCCACCACACTTTCCCACCGCTGCAACTCCTGTATAGCCAGGATCGACAGCGGCAACCACCAAATGACCCTTTGATACGATCTTCGGGAGCCCGGGGGATACGTTAAACACTGCCTTGGGACCCGCAACGAAATTAATCAGAAGAATTTAGGAGGAGTAGGAAAAATTCCAGTTTCCCTCCCTGTTCAAAGCGGGAGACAGTACAGGATTGCAGTGACTAACAAAGTCAAGAAAAAAGAAGATAGCAGCCAGGTGAAGCCCAGCTGCAATGCACCACGGAGAAATAAATTTAATGTCTACAAATATCTGCATAGTGAGAATAATATACCTATGTATATTAACTATGAGTTATTATAAATCTTAAAACAGGGTTTAGGTCGTATATCTAGATACGTCGATCTGCAATTAGCGAAATAAGAAGAGATCTCAGGACTCATTCTCATTACATCTCTCATTTCAAGAGAGTTCACCTGTAAACAAAAGCCGCAAGCGAAGCGGCGAAGATGGTTTGTAATATTGACGCATTTCATTATTTTGACGTTGTTTTGATGTACAGATGTTTTTAAGTATAAAGTATTATTTATATTGTAATACTATATTTAGATCGCCTGATTTCGAGGAAGGAGACCCGTGCCCAGCAGTGGGACATATAAGGGTTGATACTTTACTCTACTTTTTTTTACTTTATTTAGGTACGCTTATGTAGACGTAGTGTTGATCGATCATTAACTAGGTAGGAAGATGATGAAGTGACAACGGATCAGTCGTCTTGGCGTTTATTACGGAGGCTTATGTTCAGCAGTGGACGGATAAAGGCTGATGATAATGATGATGATGAATGCTATATTCGTGAGTATAATATTAAAGCCACAAATTATCTTGACAACATGAAACTAGGACCAAATAAATGGAACAATCGTTGATTCTCTTCTGGGACCGTTTTATAACACGTTCAAGTGACATAATTGCGGGGCCAATCAAACAACGCACAATAAACGCAGCGGTATAAACATTTTCGCTTTCCAGCCATTTGCAATAAATCAACGACGCCATCGAGTGGGCGACGGTCTTCGTGGACTCACACATGACACTGGTGCAGACGAACGCTTTAAAAGTGTTTTTGCGTTTACGTTGCATTTTGCGTTTGCGTTGCATTTTTCGTTTGCATTGCGTTTTGCGTTTTCGTTTGCGCTAGCGTTGCAGTTTGCGTTTGCAATTTACCTTTAATTAGGCGTTATGATTTTTAATTCTGCAAAAAAAAAATATTATAATGAAATAACTTTTACGGATTTTATCGCAGTTTATTGAGTTTTTTAATTGCCCGACTTTTCGGATACTTTACATAAACCATGGTCATGGGAGGACTGAGGAAATGACGTCCTACAGACACCTCCTGCTACTTTCAAATAACTTTATAACAGTAGAACCCTCGATAAAATTCGTAAAAGTTGATTCATTGTAATGAGTGAAATTCGCGTAGGTAAACATAATAAAACAAAGAAGAGAAGAAGTCGATTAACAGTTGTCTGACGTGGTAATTTAATTAGTATACTTGCATATAAAAAACATATTATTTATAATTATACTTAGGTTCACTAAGCCAGGCCTATGTTTAGCAGTGGACTGATAAAGGTTGATGATGATGATATAAAATATCATATTTTAGTCTCAGTCGCAAGTCTGCCGCACAATAACAGACCAGGTTTCACCAGCGCACATCGGGCTCCCAATTTGACTGTCAATACACACAAACGTCTCTATCTAACGCCAACCAATATTCACAACAATCGGTAGATTTTCACAGAGTTATCGCCACTTTAAGGAATAGGCTTTCCCCGTTATGTAATAAACGTTGTACTTTCCCTTGTAACCAATCAATGCGACGTTTCCGATATTATATTAATAATCACGTGTGTGCGTGTAAATGTTCTTACATGTTAGCATTTTACAAAAATAATACTTCGTCGTAAACGGAATAATTTTAATTCTTTTCTAAAACAGTTATGTAGGTTAAATTCATAGTGAAATTATTAACTTCTCATGTAGGGCTCAGAGGACTTGACATGGATCTCTTCCTCGAAATCAGGCAGACGCGGGTATAAGGGTTGACTCTTTATATTATTTTCTTATGTTTACGCGAATTTCAATCATTAATCATTATAATAAAACAACTTAAACGGATTTTATCGCGCTTTATTGAGTTTTTTATTCCGACGTTTCGGATACTTTACAGCAACCATGGTCACGAAAGGACATCCTCCCAAGTTGTTGACTCTTTACTCTATTTTGAGTAATAATAATGAGCAAAAGACTTATGTAGTGAGCTACATCTATAATAATAATAATAATAATATTCTGGTCCCGTGCTAAGTTCTCGAAGAGACTTGTGTTACGGGTACCAGACAACGGAAATACATATATTTAATACTTTTTATATTAATACTTTCACGTTTATAATATTAGTATGATTTTTATTATATAATACACATATTCAACACACATCCATGACATTTCTGTGTTCCTGGAACACAGAAACTTTTTTTTTGTGTTTCCTGGCGAGATTCGAACTCGCTACCTCCGGCTTGTGCGCCAACGCGCTAACCACTGAGCCACAGAGGTCGTCAAATGTATGTCACACTGCTCTATCAACACTTATGTAAGTAAGAGTGTAGAATCCGAAAACCACGTGACATCACTGCCTCATAACTTCAGTGGACAGTGGTATAAACAAGGCAGTCCAATTTGCAGGCTCTGGAAGGTTCCATATCAGGCTATCAAAGCGTCGTACGTTTTCATTAGTCCGTACGTACGCACGCGTCATATAAGGAACTCGGCAAACGTAAATGTCTTGTTTTAACATTCGTACGGGATTCATAGGAGGCCTAACATTTGTATAAAGGCTAAACTTATGAAATATAAAATGTACATTTTGTGTGATTTATTTTAATTAATTTTTTTTTGTTTATTTGAGTCGTAGATACCTAGAGCTTTGTGTTTGTAAGTTTTATGTCGACATTTCGCCTGATCATGATTATTAATAAAACCAACTAATTACAATGTCGTTTAATATTAACGTAGTATTAAAGAGAGGATGTTTTGAGATTGAGTAGTTAGATTACACGGAGAGAAAATTGTCCTTGCAAATTCACAAATATTATATTAGGAATTGCTGTAAGTAATACGCACGTATATCAGTTTTAATACCCAACCGATACACCATCATTACCCTCCCTCCTCAAACTCTCAAATCACCCTCAATGAACGCCAAGACGGCTCAACACTATAGACCTGTCACTGCACGGAGATCGTCTTCCCACCTGGTTAATGGCTGACCAACACATCGTCTATGTAAGCGCGGCCTCCACTCCTAAACCTTATTGGCCCATCGGCCATCCGTTCTCTTAAGTGTGTGATCAGCGCATTGCTTCTTCAACGAGCTTTTTTTTCGAATGATATCGGTAACTTTAGTTCCCTGGCAGGGGTCTTCGTTTACATCCTATCCGCCAAACTGATAGATGGATAAGCGTCAACTGATATTGTTTTAATAAGTGGATAACGTTAAGTATTGGACGACATATTAATTTAGATATATCATCGGACCATATCTGAGCTACGCGTCGCTAGCTTTTGTTAATAAAATATTGACCAATCCCAGATGGATTACTGTTATCTGTATATTGATATTAGCTGCCCCGACAGACTTCGTTCTGACAAAAGTACTAATGTTGCTATTAAAAAATAGGAGATGGTGAGGGGAGGGTGAAATTTAGGGTTGTATATACATATTTTTAATACCACATCATAGAAAAGTTAAAAAAAATTACCACGAAAAAACTGTTAGGGGTGCATAGCCCTTTATCACTTGGGGGTATGAGAAATAGATACTAGGCGATTTTTAGACCTACTGAATATGCATATAAAATTTTATAAAAATCATGCGAGCCGTTTCGGAGGAGTATGGTAACTAACACTGTGACACGAGAATTTTATATATTAGATGATATTATACTCATATACTAAATTGTCAACCTTTTGATAAGGGGTCAAGGTCACTAGTAAAAATAAAAATCACCTGCGACTAGAGCTATCCAGAATTGTGTGGCCTATCCCGGGAAATAATGTACAGGTTTCGGTGCCAGCCTGTTTGCCTCTTAGTTCAGAGACAGCAAAGCTGTTTCACTGAAATAAGCACGATGGTATACGGATGTGCGTAGTATACCTCCTACTGGTGAATGATCTATAGAATAACATTAAATTTTAGAGATTGACTCAAATACAGATTAAAATTCTAGTCTACTGCTAAATATAGGCATTCCTGAATGAACGCCAAGACGACCACTCTTGCTTCTCACATCCAATAACGTCTTCCCACTTGGTTAATGGCCGTATAAAAGTTTGTCTACTTAAATGCGGCCTCCACTCTTATACTTTTTTTACCCATCGACCACTTGCTCTCCACTCTGTAACTAGCCCACTAACTTTTCAACGTGTTTATTTTTTGCATGATATCAGTAACTTTAGTTTTCTGACAGATGTCGTCGTTTCGTATCCTTTCTGCCAAAGGAACACCCAGTATAGCACGTTCATGGCGCGTTGAGCTACGGTAAATTTTCGGACCATTCGTAAACTCAGAGGCGAGGGCGGATCTGCTACTCTACTTAAAAATATTTATTATTTATTGTACACTTGAAAAACTTAATTAGTGGTCCACCTTAGTCCTGGAACCATCTCAGGGGGCCAGCTTGGATCCGCCGTTGGTCAGACGGCACGTTTCGGCCCCGTAAGTCATTTTCAAAGTCTGCAGTATAGATGACGTTATCAAATAATATTGTCAAAATAATTTTAAATGCACCAAATAAATACAAACCTATGTATTATGATTGACGTCCAGATATTCCATAAAGAGTCCTTAATGAAATGGTTCGTACTTAATGCCACAGCCAAAAAATATTAGTACGATAATTTATACAAAGATGAATTAGTATAATAACCGTACGTGCACTAGGGGCGTCCGAATGGCTTACGGTACCCCCTTACCAATGCCCTCCAGCCAATACCCCCCTTATCGGAACATTCGTCTTAGCTTCTAATAAATAACTTCTTTTAGCAAATTATTGCATAAATAAAATTGGCTTATTATATTGTTTTTCTACTTGAACAAGAATAGCTGGTTATAAATATATCTTCTTAAATAATATATTAGTATAGTTGCTTTTGCTACCAACAGATACATAAAATATACTATAGTTGAACTGTAGTTATAATATATAATTGTAATCGAAAGCGAATAGCATATATTATTATAAAAAGAAGTAATGGTTTCGGTAATTGATCTATGTAATATCAGATAGTAAAATATCAATAACTAGCAGCGCCCCGTGGTTTCACCCGCGTACTTCCCATTCCCGTGGAAGTACAGGGATAAATTACAGCCTATGTGTTATTTTGATATATAAGCTATATTATTGTAAAGCTTCATTAAAATCCATTCAGTAGTTTTTACGCGAAAGAGTAACTAACGTATGGTTGTTCCATACTTACAAACATTCACCACAGTGCTATCACGTTTATAATATTAGTATGATTATTCATAATTTGAAGTCCTTTTAAATTTATACTTTATACGAATGAGAATAGAGAATGTATTAAACTGAATTCAACATATCTTTTTCTGATTGAAATCAACTTAAAAAAATAAATTAAGACGAAAGAATGAGAGTTTGCTTGTTTTTGTGCTAGTTTATGTGCCATATTATATACCTGTTTTTGTCTGTGACTGTACATCAATAAGTATAACAAGCGGTGAAATTGATAAGCAGGACGACGGGCAGTGTCGCACAACAATTGTTGGTAATGGGGTAATTGGCGGCCGCGCGCCTGTGGTCGCACCATTATAACGTATCCGTACACTGCCCGACACATAAATGTCGTACGCCTGCAATTAGTTTTAATTTTTGCGACCGTTTGCATGGCTCTACCACGATAATTTGTTTTAAAAAGATATAGTAAAAATGCTAGAGATGGTGCTTCACACGAAAACAACTTCAACAAATAAATAAAATTCCAATAAGAACGCTTGGAGGTGCTTAAAAGAATTGTGCCTAACTTTTTAAATAATGACGTACTGAAAACTCGAAACGTTTCGTTTTAGGGATAAAATTAAAAAAAAATAGCAGTAGTGATATTTAAAAAATAGTGATTGCTGCTATAAGTGTAGACATACAAATTAGAATTATGGCTCTACAAAAATAACAAATATTGATACGAAATTACAAAATATATAGATACATAAAATTAAAAATTAATAACGAGGTCATAATGTCACAATAGCATGTTGGTATCAGGAACCAATAAGGTTTTCCTTTAGCAAAAGGGACGCTATGCGCCTAGAGAAATTTTCAACAATATAAAGTAGTTCAAACAAAAACATCAATTTTATCACACAATATATTATTATGTGCGATCCAATTGCTATGTCCTGAAGTATAACTCGCTCGCGGACTCGCGGGATCAGGATGTCCCGTCGGTGGGCGCCGCTTGCCGCATGTGACGCACGTGATAACCTGTAATATGACACATTATAATATACAAGTTTATAGTCTATAGACTGTAGTCATAGACGATTTTAAAAAGATGTTCGAATAGGTTTAAATCCTTACTAATACTGAAAGTCGGGATGTTTGTTACGCTTTCATGCAAAAACTACTCAACCGATCAACTTAAAACTTTGTGCACATATTCTCGAAGGCACTAGAAGTAACATAGGACACAAAGAAAAGGAAGATTTTTGGTAACGCGGGCGAAGCCGTGGACAACAGCTAGTAATGAAATATTTCACCGATATCGATATTTTATTATTTATTTATTTATTTATAATTACAATTAAAATGATATGTACCTAGAAGGTCACATACGCAGAAGATGAGCCAAGGCTGGCCTATTTATGGTGTTGAAACTTACCATCTTATAGTATGGGCTACTCTATGGTGGACTAATATGGATTGGAGTGTATTGAATTTAGTAGTGGAAGGGCCAGTCATAAAGATGACTGTGATAAGTTGATAGCATCGTGGGATAAGGTATCCCAACCTACTTACTCCTATCATGGTGGGATGATAGCACACTTACCTGATACTTTGCCCACGCTGACGCAAGCTTCATATATGTATATAGGTCAAGGCATTAGTCCAGGCGATGTTATAATGAGTTAATTCTGCCCACGCCCATTATTGTTCTAAGTACGTTTGTCCATCCGTCTCGAACACATTTGCATTTTAATATGAATATTACAACCGCGAAGCGCTGCGGTTGAAAACGTTCTATCTTTCATTGTCATTCCTATCCCATTGTAATAAAGTTGTCGATTAAAAAGCCTACGTTTTACGTCAAATATGGTTTATTGTCATGTGTTTTGATGTATAAACGGGCTCATTGTCAGTTGTACAAATTTGCATCAGATATGAAAGTGAGGCTGTATGCGAATATAATATAATTTATTATTTATCTGTGTAATATGACGTGCAATGGCGGGAATCTATTTATATTCATTAGTATGAATTGAAGTTATGTTAGTAGGTGATGTTTTGAAATTATAAAAGCATTCTACATATCCTTCAAAGGGTATTCTTAGAATACTTAATAATATTCTAGAAACTTCCTTTCATTAGGTACATAGTATTAATGTATGTTTTAATACTTGTCTAATTTTAAACTTAGAGGTATCGTAGTATCATATTAGACTTTTCTAATAGGAATACGTATTAGATTTTTAAAGTATTGCTTTTTGATGCTTTTATGATTCGATCGTTAAAATGTTGTTTTAGCTTTGATTTTTTTTTTCGATTGCTCAGAATTGAATTCTAATTATAATTTCTTTATTGGTACTACCATCTTGATTGTGTCACCTGTGCTGTGTTTCATAGAGAAGGGTAAGATAAGTATTTACTGGCACAGAGATTTAACATCTTATGGTCTCAAATAGGCACATAAATAAGACTGCTAGTTCATGGACGACCTGAGAGCGTAACCAAAGTGCCATTAAGAAAGAATTAGCGAAGTTCGAAATGATAACATGTATGGGATTGACATTTTAGGCCGCGCTTAATCACGTGGTCGTTGTTGTTTTGATTTGACACTTTTCGATACACTGACCATTATATTTTCGATACCATAGCCAATATTTTTTGGTTATCAAATAACCAATTTAAAACAATGATCGCTGCAGTCATTGTACATTGCTAGGAAATTGTTATCGATAACTTATAGGTGATAGCTTTGGCTAGGCCCCCTGAACCACTTACCATTAGGTGACACGTCTGCCAGTTTGAATATCGAACGTAAGAAGAGTAATCTGCCGTGGTATGACTAAAATGCCGTTATCCAACATCTGGGCGATTTTTGTTTTTTAACACTAAGGAATAGAGAAAAAAATTCTCTATCGATCTGTATTTTCAGTTTTTTGATATCTTCATTAGTTTTAAAAATTAAAATTAAAATATTGCCGTTAACGGCATACGTTATGTACTATTATAACAAATCATAGTTTTTTCGCGTTTACTCAAGACTATGATTTGGTAGATAACGGCATTTAAGTCATACCACGGCAGTAATGTCGGATAATTTTTTGACGATACAGTCTATGCAAAGTATAGTCAATAACAGTTTGAATTAAATCTCTACTTCATCATTATCTTCAACCTTTATCCGTCCACTGCTGAACCCCTCAATGAACGCCAAGAAGTATTTACACTTACGATGTGTATATATAGATAGCAGCGTCCTGCGGTTTCACGTGCGTATTTCCCATTCCCTTGGGAGTACGGTAATAAATTGTATCATATATGTTTGGTCAGATATGTAAACTTTATTACAGTAAAGTTTCACCAACATCCCTTCAGTAGTTTTTGCGTTAATCAGTAACAAGTATAAATCCATACATCCACATTTTTCTGTTATCTATACTAATATTATAAAGAGAAAAGATTTGATTGTTTGTTCGTATCGAATAGGCTCCGAAACTACTTGACCGATTTGAAAAATTCTTTCACTGTTGGTAAGCTACACTATCCCCGGTGAACAAAGGTTCTCTTAAATTTTCTAAAATGTTAGGGATTCGTATGAAATTTAGTAAGCGAAGCTGCATGCAACAGCTAGTATTATATATTATTATAGTTTGTAGTAGCGCCGTATCAGTCTATGAATCCACGATATTTTCAGGCCTACGTTGCGTGACCAAGATGAATTTTATTATTTCAATGGAAACACTAGTTCAGTTCTATCATTTAGATGTTGAATTTCATTGCCATAATTATGGGCGCAGTATAGGTCATTGCGAAAACAATTATCGTTTCAAGTACTAATCAGTTACAGTATGCGCTACTCAATGTATTATTATAATTATCAATATAAGGAAACCAGGAACAGCAGGATTATTTGTCGTCCCACCATCAATTTATTTAATAGCAATTAACTAAAATAAAACAACTGATTTTAAACTTATACTACTTTATCTTATTAGACGACCTCAGTGGCTCAACGGTTAGCGCGTTGGCGCTCAAGCTGGAGGTATCGGGTTCGAATCCCGCCAGAGAATAAAAAAGTTTTCTATGTTTCTGGGTCATGGATGTGTATTATATAATACAGCGACGATGGTCCAGTGGTGGATGGACTCGGCCTCTTATGCGGGAGGTCCGGGTTCGATCCTGACCCCCCCGTGTGTGCCTTGAAATGGGTTTTTCTAATTTCTAAGTGCACCCCAAACAAGGGACAATCGTTCGCTCACCGGTGAAGGAAAACACCGTGAGGAAAACCTGCATGCCTGATGAGATTGAAAGTCTTTGAAGGTATGTGAAGTTCACCAACCCACATAAAGGGGAATGTCCCGGATCTGACTAACACAGGACACACCCGCGACCGGCTTCCTCTAAAAGGTCTGTCCTACTTCCGTCTGGCACGAGCAATGAAGACTTGACCCGTTGGTTCTCTGAAATGGTTCTCCTATTTCGTGTCTGTGAACTTAGGAAGGCTAATAAAAAAATACTCAAAAATATGTTTTAATCTTTATCTTTTCTAGAAAAGATCTTCCTTCAGTGAAATTGGTCTTCCTTGAAGGTGGCACACAAAAAAAGGATGATTAAAAAGAAATGTGGTGTCGTGGGACACCAGGTAGGAACGAAGTTCCTTCGGCTAAAAAGAAAGGTATTATACACTACACGCTTGTGTATGCGACTGTCGCGCCTGCGCACGTCTCATTTAACGCTTTTATTCCACGCACTTTTTCTTACGGTTTTACTATTACATTTTTTTCAGTTCGGTCGCGCAGCAAAATCCCTATCCCCTCCAAGCCTCCCGTAAAGAACTTCGTTCCAAAAAAGAATCAAGCATCAAAAAGCCTTATACATATTCACGGTGATCTATGGGTTTTCGATGTATGAAGCGATGAAAATAAGGACAGGCCCACGCAACGTTTTGCAAGGCATCGATTAGGTTTTGACAGAGCCGTGAGTCACCGCGCCCCCGCGAGAATGGGGGGTCAATTGTTCTGGTGGTTTTGACTGTTCGTCTACGGTTTGTAAGAGAATGTTCGCTTATAACCAATTACCTTGACCTTACAATGAAAAATTGTTAGAAGTTAAGGTTAGTTTTTAAGTCAAATTGTTTGACCCGGGCTTTATATAGTTTATGTAATGGGGCTGTTACTGTACATATGTTATGAATTATGGATATTTATATTTTTTTTAGGATTTCGTGATAAAGGTTAATATAGGAACTCTATTTACCTCATGAATTAAAATAGTTAAAAAATTAAAATTTTCCCAGATGATTTATTTCTGTTGCCGCTATCGCAACGAATGCTAAAATCAGAATAAATGGTGCTTCGAAAATAACAAACGTGATTTTTTATGGTTTTTTTTTAGTAATGACCCGTACTTGGCCGGTTTTATAAAACATCTCCTTTACCCATTTAAGTGGTATTCAATAAATCAATATACAGCACATCTGTCATCGGATTGATCAGTTATAAAAAGCCCTGTATAACGGTACATTTCTATAGCCCATAAAAAGTGGACAAGCATCTGCGTACGCTTAAAAATCTTTTATTTTTCCCACAATACGGTAACATGACTACCGGCGAGCCGCGCTATCGAATGTCTATTCAAGAGTATGTAAAAATATTCTCGTAAAAAGTGTTTGTTGGTCAGTATTATAGTATGCTAATGCGAGGATAGATGGCGCTGTTAGTGATGGTTTGATATTAATTTGCTGTGCTGCACTTAGCTGTTCTCTCTGCTGCATCTTCTTACTTGTTTCTTCCGTGAAACAAGTAAGTTGCTTCTCTCTCCAAAGAGAGAAGAACAAGACATTCTTTTAGGCCCGATGGCCTTTAAGCTCAATCGGTAGGTAAGTGAGCTGATGGTTTAACCAAGGCTTGACATTCAGTATTTTTACCGGCGCAGAGAATTAACATATTGTTGTCTCAGGCTAATATCATTTATGTCTTAGGATAGGCAACGCATGAAATTGCCAGGGCTAGTTCCAGGTATAATTGTATCTGAAATTAGCCTATATTCATAAGCGACGTCAACCACTTGCCATCATGTGATACGTCTGATAGTTAGCCTATTTAACTAACATAAAAGAATGGAATATCAACATGGAATGGAAAATCGAGTGGTTAATTGTATTACTGCATTACTTGTTTGTATTATTATAATTTAATGTATTACTTTTTTAAGATTATACTTGTTTGAAATGTTTATTATTAATACATATTAAGGAAATAACTACTATTAGTTTCAACTATTCGTTTACAAATAATTATAAGATATTTACGGCAGAAAGGTTAAAGAATAGTGTGATAATATTGTTTTCTTATGTTTACGCGAATTTCACTCATTATAATGAAACAACTTTTACGGATTTTATCGCGGTTTATTTAGTTTTTACAATCCCGACGTTTCGGACACTTTACAGCGACCATCACGACACAGTCCTCCCGTGACCATGGTCGCTGTAAAGTGTCCGAAACGTCGGGATTGTAAAAAACTAAATAAACCGCGATAAAATCCGTAAAAGTTGTTTCATTATAATAGTGTGATAAATTATTTATAAAGAAAACCAGAAAGGACTCAAACTTTTCACGAAATGCCCATTCACTCTACTGATAATCGCAATATTGCCCTTCACCATCTGCTATATGCCTTACTCCATCTACTGCTGGACAGAGAAATTTTTCAGTGAAACCAAGCTCTCCGGGGCCAGCATGTCGCTGGGGTGCTCCTGTTGCCTGCAGATCTGGGATCCTCAAAAAGCGGCTGCAGGTGCTCGCAGCGGTTTGATCTCCGGCGTCATTAAAAAAGACTTTTCATTAGAATAAAGGATAATATAATATGTGGATAAAAGTTGTACAAGCTATATCCTGTCATTAAATTTATTGAAATTTTCGGCAATCCAATCAATTGATTTTATGTGAATTTTTTAGCAATCATGAAAACAAACAGTGATCAAGATTTAAAAAATCAATTATAAATTAGCAGATGTTAGCATCGTGAGAACATTGACCAAATAAATTTGCAACAATATGCATATTCGTACTGGCCCCATCTTAAAAAAATCGTGGACCTCAGTTTCGTGGGGTGACTTTTTTGTTGATCACCCCTCAGCCAAAAAAACCATTCATATCGCAAGTAACTTTACCCCGCGCTTTTTAATAACAAACAATGGTTTCTTTTCTTTGGCACAGTAATTTATTTTTTTAACGGTCCAGGTTTCGAAATGGCCTGGGGTCATAGGTGAGGATTAGCGATTCTCATGTTTTGATGTGAATCTTCTTTATCATCTGTTCCGTTTTATTAATATATTCGCACGGGAAAAGTTTAAACAGATAATAATATTTCGATTGTTAATAATCCTGTTATCCTCAAAGTGACTTAAGTTTACTTTATTAAAAATTTAAATATATAGGTAATAGAAAAATGCACATTTTTTTGTTAGTTAAATAGACAAATGAGAGGACGAGCAATATGAGTATATTATGGGCATACTTGTGTCTGAAATAAAGATTTTCTATTCTATTCTATTCTATAAGAGGTCAGCGGCATTAAACACGAACATAATCGCATGAAAGTAGCCCAGGCTACGCATTCAAGAGTTACATATCATCATTATCATCATCAGCCCTAATCCATCCACTGCTGAACACAGGCCTCCCTCAATGAACGCTTAGGCAACTCGTCCCTCGGTAAGTTACCTATGTTGAGACTTAAAATAAAGGCTCACGGCCTATGATACATACCTTCCACCCTTCCTTCAGAAACACAGCCAGCTTTGCTGTATTTCTAAAAGAAGGGTAGAGGGTTTGGCGAAAGAAATAAGGAAGATTGTAAAAAGTCTCTGCCGCGAGTAATTTATTGAGAATTCCTCCAGAATTAGTTAACTACATTCAGATGAGTAAAGAGAAGAAAACATCGGTATGAAATACCCTTTGAAAATACGAGCGAACTCAGATTTGAGTACTTAGTCTTAGTACGTTGCTAGACGGTGAGTCGTGTGCCGTTTATAGAGACTTTAGTCATGTCCAGTGTAGTCTTTATACTGGACACGACTGATATCATTATTACGACGTCGAAATAAAAGATTATTAGGTTTAAATCTTGCAAAAAATATAATATAACGTTATGCTCTACGGGGCTACATTTGTGATGTAAAGAAATTATGCCTCTAATTACGACCTCTGTGGCTCAACAGTTAGCGCGTTGGCGCTCAAGCCGGAGTTAGTGGGTTCGTATCCCGCCAGGGAACAAAAAAGTTTCTGTGTTCCTGGGTCTGGATTTGAATTAAATATGTGTATTATATTTTAAGAAATTTATTGTATTAATATAAAAAGTATTAAATATTATATGTACCTATTTCCGTTGTCTGGTACCCACAAGTTCTTCGTAAACTTACCACTAGACCATATTGACGTGGTATATGTTATTATTAATTAGGAATTGAAATTAATTATAAAAATAACATAGACATACATAATTAACCCTATATCATCTCCGTAAAATGTAAAATTTACGATACTAAAAAAAATAATGTTACTTTGAATGCTTTTTTGGCATATTTTCTTCGAAGGGATAGACGTTTAGACCTGGTGACTTTTAAGCTTAATCGGTATGTGAGAAGATTGTTAACCTTTTTGGCATATGACAAATGCCTTTATGTGAATTACAGTGATTCCTTGCTACACGTTGTGCACAACCTCAACAATTTTATATACACCAAAGACAAGATGCGTTTATAATTAATTATCTATGATCGCGAACACGCCGATCGGCCATTACAAAAGGTCAGATGACGTCATGCACTACCCGCATGAGGACACAATCGATAACCACGTGTAGGAGTGCTATTGTTCTAAAAATATCAATAGCTATAATACTGGGTCTCATTAAACAAGGTTCAAGGGGGCGGCAGACCTCGACGGAGATGGGACGACCTCGACGCTTTTCGAAAAGACTGCTGTAGTGTAGCCATCGATAGAGGCACGTTGAAAAGAGAGAGGGGCATAACAGTGAAAATATAAGCTAGGAAATTCTTATTTCTAATATATAAAATTATCGTATCACAATGTAAGTTACCATACTCCTCCGAAACGGTTCGACCGATTTTATGAAATTTTGTGTGCATATCGGGTAGGTTTGAGAATCGGACAACATCTATTTTTCATCCCCTTTAGGGGGATGAAAAATAGATGTTCTGATAAGGGTAGGTAATCTACACCAAATTTTATTTTTTATTTTATTGACATTTGTTTTTATTTTTTTATGATACAACATACAAAAATACATACAACTCTAAATTTTCATCCTTATTTTTTAACTTAATTTTGGCAGAACGACGCAACTTTACGAACGACGAAAACTACTCAATCGATCATCATGAATTTTTGTACACATATCCTGTAAGGTACTAGAAGCAACATAAAAAAATATACAGCATACATAAAAAAAAAATTGCTAACGCGGGCGAAGTCGCGGACAACAGCTAATAAATATTAAAATTAAGGTTGAGATGGATTTTATATCCTTTACCGAAGGGAGAGATGCCTGTGTGGATACAACGAATTTGCTTATGGGAATCAATTTTACTGTGTTTTGGCAAGGAGCAGAAGCCATTTTCCGGGATATCTCTTTCTGTTCTTCGGCAAGGTGACATCTTAGTATCAGGGTTTTGCCAGTTTAATAATCCTAATATAAGAAAATTCTTATCTTGTTGTTTCTTTCATTTATTTTTTTCACAATTCGTAAGTTGAAACATTCAAAATGAAAAGCGATCTTAGCTCGTGACTGGAACCTTTACCCACGGGATACAGTTTTCGGTAAGGACTAGTTCTAGTGAACTCTTGACCTTGACCTATCTGTAGTTAATCATCATTATCAGCCTCTATCCGTCCACTGCTGAACATATGTTTGACTGCCCAAGGATCTGTATTCTGTACATTAAATAAAACTTGATCGTTTGAGACGGAGCAGCCGAAAATAATTTCCATAATCCCTCTACCCATTTCGCATAGTTTCTATAAAATAGCTTAATTTACTTACGCGCAAAATAATGGCTCCGCTAATGATCACAAAATAAGCGACATATGCCACGAACGTATAAAATAAACCAAAAAAAAATTAACTACGCAAGTATGGTTTTTCAATTTATTAGATAAGTCACATAGTCACAATCTTTTCTTAAAATTTCGAATTCAATTTTGGAATAATAAGCAAGAAACAGAAAAAAATGGGCGTTGTATGGATTGAAAATCTATCGTTGAAATTCAATAATCGATGTTATCCCAGTTCGTTAAAAGATATAATAAAAAGTTGCATAATAACATTTCATTCAATTATTGTATAGTGATTAAAGAAACTCGGAAATCCATATGAGATCATATTGTGTTCGAACGTTTAATATTCATGGGTACCGCGAACACGACTCTGATAACGAGCTCACGGCGATATTCCAATAAATAATATTTATAAGTAATTTCCTTAAGCACTGATCGATTTAGTTCGTGTTATAAGAAAAAAAATGTGGTGCACTACTCGAACACTTCTTTTTTTTAAATATAGGATATGAGGGCAAACGAACAGCCGAAGCCTTGCGACTATCGACGCCCATTATCTGGATGACAACCAAAGGTTATGCAGATGCGTTGCCCTCCTTTTCCTTATCAATGGGCCACCGGAAACTCGCAAGCCGCATGAAGCGCGACAGTATAACTGTCACTTTACGCCGGTGTTATGTGAGCGAGAGGTACCACCCCGGTCGTGCCGGCTCAATTCATTCAGTACATAAGCCAATTTGTGGCAAAAAATATTTTCGCTCAATCCAAAGGTAGCGGGCTCGAATCACGCCAGGGAACAAAAGAAAAAAGTTTCTGTGTTCCTGGGTCATGGATGTGTATTGAATATGTGTATTATATAATAAAAATCTTAAATATTATATATATTTCCTTTGTCTGGTACCCGTAACACAAATTCTTCGGAACCAGATATACGTGGTGTAAAAGCATCCCTATAGATATTATTATAGGAGATAATATATTTGGCATGTCCGTGCAATAAGTCAGCTAGCATCAGTAGGTCTTTGAGAGGTAAAAGATAGTGCCATGCTGCTTTGTAGCCAAAATGCGTCGGCACCACCAGTTAGCTATGCTGTCGCGTTTCGTGCGCTTTGAGAGTTTCTAATAGTCCTTCGGGGGATGGGGAAAAGGAGGGCAATGCATGTGCATAATCTCTGATTTTTTGGATGTGTGTGGGCGTTGATAAATCCCTTTTTTGCCACTTACTTTAATTTCAGATATTCGAAACAAGAGAAACTACATTAATTATTATGCAAATTAAAACTGGGACAAGAGGATAATAATTTGTGGAATCTGAGTATAGATAATATAATACAATAAATATAACATAATATAATAAATAACATATTAGTATCTTTGGTCATTTGGTATTTACCGCTCAGTCCTGGCTGTGCAGGAGTAGCAGCGACATTTACGAGTGGTGGGAATAGCCCGAAAAAAGTGTCGTGTTCCTGAGTTAGGCCCTCTGAGACCAGCTGACAGTCACTGACAGTATTTTTTATATAAAACCTCTTTCAATCGAAACTATAACAAGCGGTCGGTAAAAACTCGACAATAGGGCGAACCAAGCGGAACATTGCGAATAAGTGAAGATGCGTAAAGGATTACCAAACTCTATCCTTTAAGGTTCACCTACGTTATAGGGTTCCGCAAAAATTAACACGTCTAAGAACAAAAGTACGGTAAAGTAAAAAAGTAAAGTAGGTATTATATAAATCAAAATCAAATAATATATATTTCATAATCAAATTACATAGCACTTGAAATATGTATGTCAATATTATTTTATAAGCTAATGTAAGATTCGCAAAAGCAGCACTTTTCTTTCAAAGAATCTAGCAAGAAACTATGTAAGGTTGCTCTTTTCAAAATAGCCTCATATAACCCCCACTGCTGGGCACCGGTCTCCTCCTTGGAGTCAGGCGAGAAAGGTAGTTGGCGATAGTACAACGAGGGCTGGCCCAAAGCGGGTTGCCTAACTTTACGCACTTTTAAAGCGCTTTAATCTGGCATTCAGATTTCCTCACGATGTTTTCCTTTACCGGTAAGCGAGTGATGGTCTCGTGTTAAGTATTGAATATTTGTTAATTTTAATACTTGTTCTTCGTCGTGGTTTTACTCGTCCGGAAATTAATAAAATAGTTCCGCCAAACTCAATATCAATCAGAGAGCGAGGAATAAGCATGTTATTTCTATTTTTGTTTTAAGTTTTTTTCTATTTTTAAACCATTGATTTAAAATCAATATTCTAATTTCAAAATTTTATTCAGGCAATCGCAAAAAAATATCCTACTTTAAGTTCCTAAATACACGTTTAAATTTTTACTTTAAATAAATAAATACTGCGGAACCCATCTAAACTAAACGGAATCACTCTTGCCGGTTTTATTTTTTTACGACACCTGGTCGCAAATTTTTTAACATCATTCAATAAAGTCAGATAAAAAATATTTCAAGACGGACTCGCCTTGCGGACATTTTCTATAGAAGGGTAGATTCGATCCGTTCGGAAGCCAGAAGATAAATAAAATGTCTTTTATTATCCACATCTGTCGTAAAGCGAATTTTATTAACGTTACAATACATTTGTTTGTTAAGGTGTCTTGGGTGAGATCTGTGGATTTATGTTAAATAAAGATTTTAGTAATAGATAAATGTGGGTAGGTATATAGATCATCATTATCATCATCATCACCCTCTATTCGCTCACTCTTGAACGTAGGACTGTTTGTTACGATGGCTTGTGTGAAGTCTGTTGATTTATTTTAAATTAAGCTTTTGGTGATAAATGCAGGTTGATTTATCATAATCATCGTTATCAGCCTCTGTCCAGTCAACTGTTAATATGAGCCTCCCCCAAGGAACGACAAGACAGCCAATCCATGCCACTTCCATCCAACACGGACTGGCCACTGCAATGATGTCGTCTTCTCACCGATTAATGGCCGAATTCATCCACCTAAACGAATCTAAATAAATACTATTAATTACCCATGAAAATGATGAACCATTTGAGACAATGTAATATTATATGGTATAGATTAATAATTAATTTTAACCCTTTTTTGTTTTTTTCTTTAACGCCGGGAAATGCGCTTAGGCTTCCCATGGGGGAGTGGGTCTCCCCAGACAGGTATGTGGTATTCACTGCACCCAAAAGCTGGTAAATGGACGCAGCTCTACCCACTAAAACTCGGCGAGCGCCAGCAATGCCGCCTTTGGTGAGGCGCCCCGGATCTACAAGCAACAGGGCATAATTAATTTAAAAATAGCCGTAGGTAGCGGGTTCGAATTCCATCAGGGAACAAAAAGTTTCTGGGTCATGGATGTGTAATAAATGTATTAAATAATATGCATTTTCGTTGTCTTGTAGGTGTTGACAACAAGGTCACAAAACACAAGTTCGTCAGAAACTTGCCGCGGGACCAGATTGACGTGGTATAAAAGATAAGATATAATCCATAGATATTATTATTATTAGATATATTACTATTTTAGGAAAAACCCATTTCGAGATATTACAGCAGTCAGGATCGAAGACCTCCCGCTTAAGAGTCGAAATCAGACCTCCCAAGAAACCAAGTCTATATTTACCAGAACATTGTCGGCTGAAAAATCCAATACTTCGTTATAAATCTGCGTATGATGACTATGGACGGCTAATACTTGCCATTCACTCTGACACCTGGGCATAAAAATATGAGAGTCATTTGAGCTTTTAAAATTATGAAACCACTTAATATTCAATACCCAGTAACGAACACTGGCCAAACTGTGGGTCTGACCCCTGCGAAACGAAAAAAAATGTCACCCTCGTTTTTTTCAAACCCTTTTATGCATATCCTGTGTCAGTACAGTATTACAAGTCAAATTTAAATAATTTATGTCTATAGTTCAAGGCGAGCATCTGCCTTTGTGAATTTGGCTATAAATTATAATTATTATGAAATATTTGTGAAATCAAAAGCATGGTTACCTTACAGTGAAAACATTTCTTAAGGTCTTTCAGTTTTCACAATTAATGACGAAGAAGCTTTTTATTTATATCATTAAGGGCCTGTTTCACCACTTCCTGATAAGTGCCGAATAGGCTATCCACCAGGTATCCAACAGATAGAGTATCGAGTATCTGTCAAATATGTTGTGGATAGCCTATCCGGCACTTATCCTGATAAGTGGTGAAACAGGCCCTAAGTATTTAACGTTTCGGATAACTTCATTTTATATATAATAATAATAATAATAATAATAATAATAATAATATTTATTTTCTCATCGTATAATCATCTCATCATATAATACGTGCTAATGACATTTAATAATAATAAGTAGTATAATATACTCATCATCATCACCAACATCGTCATCAGCCTTTATCTGCCCGACGATCCCTTGCCACTCACATCCAATACGGACCGGCCCCTGCTTGGGGATCGTCTTCCCACCTGGTTAATGGCCGACCAACATGTCGACTACCTAAACGAGGTCTCCACTCTTGAACCTCGGCCCATTGGCCGTGCATTGCCACCCTAACGTGCTTTCGCGTGGTATCGATAGCTTTAGTTCTCTGGCGGAGGTCTTTTTTTCGAATCCTAATCTGTCAAAGAAACAGCCAGCATAGCACGCTCCACAGCAGACCAGTAAGAGGCCCCGTAGAGGACCATACAACTTAGAAAATATCTCATAAACAAAAGTCAAGATTGTAAAACTACCATCAATTTTTGCATTGATTATTCCATACACAACGTTATTGTATTGTTCCAAAAGAAACAATACAATAATTATAATATTGAATTGTGAACTATGGCCAATTGACACATCCAAAAGTGAAAGGGATGAACCATTGTACTGTTTGTCGTTTAAAGATCGAGTCAGTCTCATTGTGATGGCGAAATCTGATGCTGAAGTGTTTATAACATAATGCTTTAATAATGTTATTTAAATGTTTCGTTGTTCGTGATTTATGTGTAGGTGTTCGTTTTTAAAGTAATTTTATTATATTTTCAGTATGAAAAATAGTGAAAGAGAATATTTCCTAAATATAAAAAAAAAATCCTATATAAGAAATTATGGATCTATATTTTTTTATTGCCCTTCATTCTATATGAATAATTAAAGCATCTTAAAAAATATTCACTAATCAGCCAAAACATGTCCACTCCTGGACTGGACTCCCAAGGATCTCCACAATGACTGGTTACAGACCGCCAGCATCCAACAGATTCCCGTAACCTTCAAGTTGTCAGTCCCCTAGTGGGTTAAAAAAATTCAAGCTTGGTTATAGAGTTTATCATGTAAAAGAAAAGCTTTTCTTTATATCTTTATGCATGATCTTATGTTATCTATTATATCTGTCTCATATGTCTATTAACAATCAGTATAAGCTCACATAATTTAAAGACGCACAAAACCTTATCTCACGGTAGGCATATATGAAAACTTACACTTACTCTACTTACGCAAAAAAAGTTTACAATAACAACCGTAGCTATATAAATCTGCTTTATTAAAAATTAACCGCCTGTCTCCGAGCCCAGTTAGCTGATAATGGCTCCTCATTTTTTATTGTTTCACCCCTTTAATGGTTTTTTACATGTCAGTAGCCCTAGTTATATTTTTTTATTTTTTTTTGCAGCGGCTGGATTTTTGTCGTCTTGTTTTTATTGAATTACCGTTTTTGTATTGTAATGAATATGCGGGCTGATGCAACTGTAAATTAAATTAATGAATCACAGTCACCGCCTTTTTTTGAAGATAAAAGTATTTAATTACAATAAAAAAAGAAACGAACTACACGGTACGTAATGACACACTACATAAAAAGGTTACGTACTACGTACATGTTTCTTATGTTATTAGAATTTTTCATCGCTTTTGATTTCTGCGGTTCATTTTTTTTCTTTAGTGAACAGTAAAATATTGATAATGATGATGTATATGAATAAAATAGATAATATTGGTTATCTATCTAATTTATTCTCTACAGACCTGCGTACGTTAATTTTTTTCGAGCGTGGTAAAATCACCATACCATTAAAACAACGATTTCTAAGTTCAATAAACTAGTATGTTCGAATTTCGAAGCATGGTCAAATAGTAGTAGTAGTAGGGGTATATGGAATTAATTCAAGATCAACAATACCGATCAGATGTATCTACCCACAGATCTACTTTTCAATGGGACTGCGTGAGAAAACTAAAAAAAGTTGCTCGCATATAAAAAACGCACTTACAAAAATGATTAAAACCCTCGAAGATGTCCCTGGCACAAAGCACACCTTGTATCGGTAATTCTTAAAAAATGTGCATATGTTTTTATAAACAGGCTACGAGTCTCAGGATGTTTGTAAAAAACTAGGGGCTGTTTGAGATGGGGTCAGCGCCTGTCAAAGTTTACGCTTGGTTGCGGATATCTAAAAAAAGAGAATCACTCATTTAAAATAAAAAATAAAAATAGTTTTTATTTAGAAAAAAAAAATACATTTATTACAAAAAAAAAAGGTATTCACACGAACGAAGAATTCACTCTTGCAATATTTTTGTTTATAATGAAATTATTCTAATGTGCCGAAAAAATCATTTACCTACTAACTTATGGAAGGATTGCGGTTTGAAAATATAAATTGATTAAATGCATGCATCTTTCTGTCTGGCTACCCATATTTCTCCATAATACCTATTCTATTTTTTACTTTTTTAGGTCCAGTTTTGGTCTGTGAATATTAGTCGGTTCTAACCACGTTGTTCCTTTTTAGCTTTAATGGGCCCATCTTATATGTTAGTCGTCGTACTTCATGACCAGCAGTGCTATTCTGTAAGAAGAGCAGCGCTGTCGCCACGCTGTGACAGCGCTGTTAATTCAGCTTGGTATTCACTAAGCTTGTCAAACCATATAAAACACCCTAGCAACGTCAACGCTGTGCGCCGAGACGAGCTCGTCGCGACGCACAGCCTAGAAAATGACTCTTACAGAATCAGGGGGCTGCCCTCTACCGTTTCACGCATTTTGTATATTAAAGAATACCGCAGTCACGTTTATAATAAACAATATTTCAATTAATTCAATTAATATTTTTATTAGTTTGTATATAATTTAGTTGAGACGAAAGTTTGAGTGCCGCTGTCAAAATCAAATAGATTCGGTAGTTCCGGTAGTTACAACGGCGTTTGTTTGACGACCTCCTCGATACGGCCCCGCGAGGTACATTATTATATTACACCTGGCATACATTTTACTAATTGCTCATAAAAAAAAGTATTGCAATATTTTGGGAACGAATCTATAGTTGTAAAATTTTTACTTTGTCTATGTAAAAAATTATTAAGTACTTTGCTACATAAATAAATCTGAATGTAATTTATACTTTGCATTGACTTTAATATATCTGTTTATAATCTAGACTGAATGCTTAATTTCATTCTCGGATAATTTAAACATTTTGGGTTTTTTTTGAATGAATTATCCATCTATCGGCTTAAAAAAACGGTACCTAAATAATATGTGAAAGTAATTTTAAATCGTTTCTGTCTAAGTAGATTGAAGCAAAATTTTTGGAGGAAGAAACATAATGAAGCTAGTAGGTACCTCATGCCTTATAGCTCTCATCGCTAACATGTATCAAGACTTATAAAAAAACACATAATCTCAAACTGTGTCGTAAATTAATACATAATTAAACAAGAACAATACGTATAAATCCATCACATAAATACCACTCATAAAACGTCTTTGTCAACATATCCACTATACTGTTACGCTTCCTGTCTGTTTTTTGACGTTCCCACAGACATCCGTGTGTTTTTTACGTTTTTTTTTCATGGAGATTAGAATTAACGGTAAAAATCTCCCCTAAGGATAGTTTAATTTATTTCTTTGGATATAAAGAAGATGCGGTCTCCCTTTGTTTGTGAACGCTAAAAAAACTGCATGCAATACACTGGGACAACATTTTTATTACTGTTGTGTCAATCGATGATGATTCTAAAATGATTTATATCTAGAGATAGAGATGAGAATGACAAAAAAAAATATCGAATTTTATATAAAAAATAAGCAAATTTTTTTTCTTAGAATTGGCAGTAATTTACAAAAATAACAATAAAATATATTGTCTATTTTCTTTTTTATCATATTGCTCTTAGAAGTGAAATAAAAAACTGAGTATAATAAAAATATATTTAATAATATCTACAATAGATACATTTAATAAAAACATTAATATATGCAAAGATAACGTGCATAAATCACCACAGTAATTATTTTTTGCGACAGCCATGTTACGAGACTGTTTTCGCAAACAATATATTAACTGAAAAAAAACAAAAAAAAAAATCACCGAAATCAAACCCCAAAGAGTTCTTCAAATTAAACCCTCATTAGAAATTTTCATAAAAAACATCACTAACGTGAGAATATTAGAGTTGTGATAAAAACTGCAACCGTTGCATATTTGCATACTTTTTTTTATTCAAATGTACTTTTTATTACACGCCAGTACTGACACCGTATAATTATGAAAAAAGTTCCCGGCCTATTTGGTGCCTTTTATCTGTCGGTCAGGTAAAGTGCCTAAGTGTCGGATACAACAATGAACCCCGGATTTCCTCTCTCTAATACAAGGACCGACCTTTGCCTCACGTGCAGATTTTGAATAAACGATTTTCCGTAGGCGTGATTGATTTTGGAGATAGGCTTTACCTTCCGATCGATTATAACATCCTACGTAGATATCGATATCAAATTATTTAAATCGATTTAAGATGTACAAATCAGATAACTTTTGTGATATAACATGAACACAAAATACTGTCTAAAGAAAGAAAAAACCTATAATTCAACGAATAATAAATAAGTGATGCTAAAAATTGAACATTCGAAGTACAATTATATAGAAAAAGTGACTTAAATTTTACCTTTTTTAATGATCATATTTTTTTTATAAACTAATTGCTTATACATATTACTATAATATTAGTGCCATAAGAAATGTAGCATAAATATAATTGTAATGACTATGATACTCCGTGAAAAGTTACTTTATTAGTACTGCAATAAGTAATATGGTTCTATTTTATGAACTTCTTAAAAAACGAACTGTTAGATGGATTTAGGCGAAAGTCTTTTTAAAAAAAATCTTTTATTGACACTAAAAGAAATTGAACATAATAAGTAAACTTAGATTAATTTATGAATAAACTTAGATTAACTGGATATAGGATTTGAACGCGACCGTCAGGTCTGGTAGCTGAATGTAGACTGACTATCAGGCTAAGAGTTATCCCTAGGCTCCGAGGGTGTATCGCTGACATGTAGCTTAATCAGCATTAAAGCCTCAGGACCTGTGGTATAACACCTCCCCCTTTTAGAGAAGACTTGGGGTAGTCCAAGTCTTCAGCTAGAGATGGTCCCTGGTGGGAGCACCAGGGTTCACTTCGTAGTCGGCAGATGATGCTATTTCTAATTCAACGGAGTCAATAGTATTATTTATTGTTTTTACTGGTGGTGTTTCGCGATTAGATTTAAAACAGAAGCGACGGTTGCGTTCACGAAAATATCTTATGAGTCTATACAAAGAATACAAACTTAATGATAAACATATTACAATAAAACCTATTGAATAATGCGTTCCCGATCTACTGAAATCTACTTGATTAATTTCTATATTTTTTAGCCGGTTTAGTAATGAAGTCAATGCGGCCTTATCAGCCTCTATTTCATCCAGGTTGGTGACGTTCTCGAAACTAATCGGGAATGCACTATTATTTGCAACTTCATTAAAATTACTTAAACTATACATATATATCTTATCTGACAAGTTAAAACTGGATAAATGGCTAATTGGCGAACTTATGTTAATTACATTGTATTTCGGCATTAATACAGCTGTCTTACAGTAACCGATACAATGGTCAGGTATATTAACAATCCCTGTGCCTAAAACTGTGGTTTCATACAATTTTGAATTTTCACAATCAATTCTAATTTTAGATGGTTTTGATTGGACGTAGATCCACCTATTGTTCGTGATGGGGTGGATGATATCCATCTTTCCAGTAGTTATCCTGGTCTTACACTGGTAAGGCATAGTAGTTAAAGCCTTAGCTAGTAGCTCACTCTCACACGTAGAGTGCGCTGCGGTGAGGTACACATTTTCTATATTACACAGATATAGTTCAGAGTTCATGGACACACAGGTTTGGAGGCTGTTCATTGTACAATAGTGGGACTGGTCCTTAGTCATTGCTATATACTTATTACTAGGCACTATAAGACTAAATGTATCGGGTTGGTTGTTTTTGTAAGGGGTAGGAAGGGCAATATTATGGAATAACATATATTTCTTAATACTAATTAAAGGTACCTGTAAAATAAAGACTATCCTATAATTACTATAATAACATACTATACTAGACACATTTAAAATAGAGTGTATAGAGTTCAAATTTAGAACAACAGGTAACTCGAGGTCACTGGGCAAGTGCCTGTAGTTATCAGCGAGTTCGCGGTATAGCTGACGCGGCGTAATGATAGCCGGGTGCAGTACATTGAGCGAACTGAACAGTATGGCGTTAATTACATCTTGTATTTGAAATGATAAGGTGAGTAGGGTTGTCTCAAGCGAGTTAAGTATTTCATTTACGGTCACCAAAATTTGTAACCCATTCGTTGTTTGGGTGATATTGCTAATAACGCTTTTGAGCTTGCCAATGGCCACACCAAGGTTAAATTCGTTTTCCTGAATTTTATTTATGGTTTTGTTATAGGTTGAAGTAAGAGATGCAGTGATTAATATATTTTCCTTCATGAATTCGACTAACTGTTTTTCGTTGCGTTGTAACGATTCTATTGCTTTATCATATTTTAAGCCGTCATCTTCATCTAAATTGCCAAAAATGTGTTTTATTAGAGTACCTGCGCCACTGATCCAAGCACTTCGCTTATTTCTATTATCTATTAAATGTGATATGGATGAGTAATCTGTAACTAAGTCCTGATATCGCGCTCTTAGTGGTAGAAGTCTATTATGACACTCTTTAGTTATTGTCTCTACGCATGTTTGGTTACACAAATCTTCAATTACTTTTATATTATAACTAATAGCGTCGATATGAGGGCTAAGGTGCGATATGTCTAATGGTATTACGACCCTTAGATGTGTATTACTAATGCCGAGTGTTCCTATATAATCGAAATAGAGACCAGAGCTCGACGTGATAGGGTGAACGAAGTCTTGAGAAGATAGGCACCATTCTGGGAACCTAGAAGAGAAGAGTTGATAGAATATGCGAAGGAATAAATACAGAAAAGAAGAATAGACAATATTTAATGTTAATTCATATGTTAATATCTTAACTATAACATATATATATATTGTTTAATACTTATTATTCCTTATTATATTATGTATAATTTTGTATTTTATTTATATGTTTATTTAATAATGTTCTATATGTATATTTCATGCATGTATAAAATACGTATGCTATTTATACTTCATATAATTGTATTTATATTTGTTGTATCGGCTGGTTTGACCTGATCAAAATGATGAGTGACGTGGCGTCTGTTTATTAGTAAAGTTAATGTATTATTACCATTTATTTTTACAATTTTGTAAGGGCCCTTCCAGATAGGAGAGAGTGCCTTACGTAATCTCAAGTGATTTTTAATATAGACGTATTCGCCTTTTTTGTAGGTAACTGGTCGGGTACGATTATCATAGTAAGATTTCGAGGTTTCCTTTGATTTTCTTATAAAGTCTAATGCCTTCTCTCTCGAATATTTCAATCTACTTTGAAGCATGCGCACATAGTCCGGATATGTGGCACCTTGATTCTCGTTGTATATAGAGTTAGGTATAAATGGTTTACAACCAAACATTAATTCGTGTGGTGTGAAGTGTGTCGTGCAGTGTATAGATGTGTTGTAGGCCAACATGGCTGTGTATACATATCTCGGCCAGTTTGACTGTTCCTCGTTGATGTAGGATTTGAGATATTCCTTAAGAGTCGAATGGCTTCGCTCTAAGGCGCCTTGGGTCTGAGGGTGGTAGGGCGAGGACCACAAATTCTTTATTTTGAGAAACTCGCAAGTTTTCTTAAAAAGCTCTGATGTAAAATTTGTGCCTTGATCGGTGAGTATTGTTTTCGGGATACCAAAAATAGATATGTAATGAAGTAGACATTCGCTAGTCTCTTCAGCAGTAGTAGAGCGGATAGGATAAGCAGTCGAGAATTTAGTCAAGTCGTCTTGTAGGGTCAAAATGAATTTCAGTTTAGCGGGTCCAGCCTCGGGCAGTGGTCCAACGATATCCAGGGATATTCGTTGTCCAGGAACTGTTGAGGTACTAGTAATTTGCATTGGAGCACGGTTTGTCTGTCGGAGTGCCTTATTTTCCTGGCAGGACCTACACTGTCTAATATATGCTTCTATATCACTACGCATCCCTTTCCAATAATACAATTCTTTGATTCTATTGTACATACGGACAGAGCCTAAGTGACCCGCAACTGGGATATCGTGATTCTCGAATAGTATTTTCTTAATTTCTGTCGGAGTTGGATATATTATCTTATTATGAAAAATATTTACTTTAACTTTTGTATTATTAAATAGGTATGACAGTATGTTATAAATTCTTACAAAAGAGTGTTTCTCAAATGGATTTCTCAAGTCCGAAATGCTAATTTCATTAGTTTCTTTTGATTTGAGTAGATCATTACGGACAGTTTTTAAAGTTTGGAATATCTCGGGATACGATGGTTCGTCAAAATGATGTACCTTGGTAAATATCAAATAGTATAGCTTACTATTTAATTCTAAATTCTGAAATGAAAACAGTTCTTTTTCGGCTTCATTTGTTATTCTATACATTTCGGGATCGCTAAGAATCTCTTTAATATAAGGGTTGGACTCGTCTAAGTCTAAGGATGTTGGAACTAGGATAATTCTATTTCGACTTTTCATTAAACTCTCATTATGCTCCTCTATGATAGTATCGAAATATTTGTTTTTGTCTGATATAACTTTCAAAAAGGTAGAGTAGTCATCGGCAGGTTCATTATAAGTCGTACTTGTGGATGGCTGTGGATCAACGGTCAGGTCGGTCGGGTCAGGATCATGAGTGGATTGCTGGTCTACCTGAGGCTGGTTATTATGTTCGTTTTCAATTTCCTCCCTAAGCACGTCTGGAATGTTAGTCGGTAAGTCTACGTCAGGAAGTGGTAGGATGTCATCAAAGGGGTTATTTGTTTCAGAAGGGATAATTTCCTCGGGGTTAAAGGATGGTGGTGATATTAATAGGTCCAAAAGGTCTCTGTCCAGTCTTTGTGGAGATTCCCTTGGAGTTGGAAGTTCGGCTGTTTCTGGCTCTACCGGTTCGACTGGGTTCACGGGGAACCTAGATAAGGTGTCGGCGTTAACATTAATTTTTCCCTTTTTATATTGAATTTCATATTCGAATTCCTCTAATTTAAGTCGCCAGCGGACCAACCTTGATCCTGGATCCTTACAATTAAAAAGCCATTGTAAGGGTTTGTGATCGGTTATGATTTTGAATCGATGTCCATAAAGGTAAGGCCTGAATACTTTCGTACCAAATATTATTGCAAGGCATTCTTTTTCAGTTGTACTATAATTACACTCTGCTTTGTTGAGTGTACGGGAGGCATATGCTATGGGAAGATCTTGTCCTACGGGTCCTTGGGATAGGATAGCGGAGATTGCAAAGTTAGAAGCATCACAGGTAAGGAGGAAGGGCTGTGTGAAGTCTGGGTAAGCAAGGACTGGTGCGGAGATTAGTTTGTTTTTCAGGGATTCAAAAGCGATTTGTTGTTCATTCTTCCAGTGGAATGGGATATCTTTTTTGAGGAGTGAGGTTAACGGTTTAGCTAGTTTGGCGAATTCGGGTATGAACCTCCGATAATATGATACCAATCCTAGAAAAGACTTAATATCTTTTGGAGATTTGGGAGTGGGGAAGCTGGATACAGCTTTAGTTTTTTCGGGATTTGGTTTCACGCCGTCTTCTCCAATTACATGACCGAGGTAGGCCACCTCCTTCCTTAGGAATTCACACTTTTCTGGTTGTAGTTTTAGGTTAAAGCGTCTAAGTCTGTCAAACACTGCTCGTAGGCTGTCAACGTGAGAGTTTAGGTCAAATGAATAGATAACTATGTCATCCAGATAGACGAAGCATCGGTTGCCTTGTAGACCTGAGAGGCAATTATTCATTAATTTTTGAAAGGTCGCCGGTGCGTTTTTTAGGCCAAATGGCATTCTGTTGAACTGATAATGTCCCTGAGGGACAGAGAAAGCAGTTTTTTCTGCGTCTTCAGGCGAAATTAATAATTGATGGAAACCAGATGCTAAGTCTAGCGTGGAGAAGTATTTACTTTTACCTAGCTGGTCGAGGATTTCTGAAATCTGAGGAATTGGATAGGTTTCACCTATAGTGATGTCATTCAGTTTGCGATAATCAATGACTATGCGCCACTTCCTTTGACCTTGAGCATCTACCTTCTTAGGGACTATCCATATTGGTGAGCTCCAGGGTGATATAGACGGTTCGATAATGTTTTGTTGGAGCATATTATTAATTTGGGTCTCCACTTCCTTTTTGTGGCATTCCGGGAATCTGTAGGATTTTGTATGTATAGGGACGTCAGTATTGGTCTTGATTCTATGAGTAAGGGCAGAAGTATAGGAGAGGTGATCCTCAGGTAAGTGGAAAATATCGGTATAGTCAGTGCATACATCTATCAGGGCATTGGATTCCTCAGCATTCAGGTGGTCCATTCTTAGTGATTTAATAACTTTACTAGTTCTGTTAATTGCACTTTGTGTCTCAAAATTTATATTAAATGATGTTGGACATAAAGGTTCTAGTTTCAGTTTTAAGTTTGGATTCATGTTGATTGGAGATTCAGAAATATTGGCTACGGTTAAGTTAATCCTGTTGTTGTCTTTAACTTTTACTATACAATTTGATACTAATAGGTGGTCAGTAATATGCTGGTCCAGGACTATGCCTTCTTTAAGGCTGAAATTTTCTACTGAACACTCGATGACTGTCTCTGAACGTGGTGGAATGATGTAAGAAGGGTTGATGAAATGTAATTTAATATTGAAATTTCCTATAGTAAGTGTATCTTTGGTATAGTCAATTTTGCAGCGAAGGGCTGTGAGAAGATCGGAACCAACAATGCCATCGTATTGTAAATTAATTTCCTTTATGACATGGAATTTGAACGCGGTTCGTTTTCGTTCATGAAGTTCTAATTTAAGTTGAAAATGACCCTCCGTTAATGTGGGTTCATCGCCCGGGTCAATACCCTTAAGTTTGACTGGTTCTTTTACAAGCTTTTGAGTTTTATGGATACTGGATAATTTTATGAGGCTTACAGCAGATCCTGAGTCTACCAAAAGAGATAAGGGAATATCTGATACGTTAGTTTTTATTAGGATATGAGGTAATAGTCTCTTTGACGTATCTATATTTATCTCATAGATTTTAAGATTACGTGGTTGATTTAATTTTTGGATAGCATCGCCGTCGGTTTGGGGCTGATTACCCTGTTGGTAGGCGAAAGGATTTGATTGAGGAATATCGTTGCCGTCAGTTCGGGGCTGGCTACCCTGTCGGTTGGCAAGAAATTTAGATTGGCCTTCGGTTTGGGGCTGGTTACCCTGTTGGTAGGCAAAAGGATTGGATTTAGGAATATCGTTGCCGTCAGTTTGGGGCTGATTACCCTGTCGATTGGCAAGAAACTTAGATTGGCCTTCGGTTTGGGGCTGGTTACCCTGTTGGTAGGCAAAAGGATTGGATTTAGAAATTTTGGGTTGGGTGTCGACTTTAGTGGATTGTCTCGGGCGACACCGTAACGAGACGTTTAGTCGTTTAAATTGTCATTATCAGTATCCGGTGCAGTGTCAACTTCGTCTTGACCAATATTATCATGGTCAGTTTCAGGAGCATCTGTCAAATGATTTATACGCGCAGGTTGTCTGGCGTATGAATTCGGCTGCGAGGTTTGCGATATTTTAAATCTATTATTGTTATATTCGCGTTTCCTACAGGTTGAAATGTCGTGCCCCGGGCTTTTACAATATCTACAGAATTGTTGGCTACCTTGTGAGTTGAATGGTCTTGTATGAGTGGATGTATTAGCATTATAGCCGGGATTTGTATTTTGCCGTGATGGGTTAGGCCTATTATTATTATTAGTTCTATTCATGTTGTTAGGTTTAGATTCATTTGAAGCCCGTTTGTAAAGAGTTTGTTGAATGCGCTCTTCTGATATAGCAAGATTTATGGCCTCATTGAGGGTCCTAGGGGACCTACATCTCACGATATTTGAAAGTCTGGGATATAATCCCATGAGAAAATGATGAAGGGCCAAGTCCTCCATTGCTGCTGCGCGGCCAGGTAGTTCTTTGGCTTTAGATGTAGATGCCGACACTTCTATTAAGAGCTGCGATAATAATGTTTCGATTCGGAGAGCGAACTGGCTAACATTATCTAACGCCCCTTGTTTGCTCTCTTGTAGTTCTGTGAGCAAATGGGCATAGTGCTTACGGTTACTAAATTGGTTTTTAAGAAATTCCTTAAGCTGATCCCAATTTGGGAATTCTTTAATTGAACAGGCTACTTCCGCCTTACCGGTCAGTTGGCTTATTATATATTTAAATAAAATAGGTTTTTGTGTTTCACTGGCAAGTTCATAGGCGTTATTACAATTAACTATGAATGAATTTAAAGTGTCTCTACTGCCATCAAAGGGTTTAATAAATTTAAATAATGTGTTAAGATCCATTTCGACTACAAGGGGTGACGACCTTGTCACTCGAGAGGGAGTAGGTATTGGAATCGGGGTCGGTGGTTTAGGACTATCAGACAATTGAATATCTAGTTGAAGTTTTTCTGACTTTGCCATTAGAAATTATTTATTTATTAATAAAATTAAAACTATGTGTTGTACAACCCTAATTAATAACAATGACTAAGGACTCACAGTACGCAGACAAGCACGGTGGCCGCTATTCTCATGCCGGTGTCGGATTTCTTGGGATACGATGTGATGCTCGAGGCTTCTTGCCTCGATGTTGGATGTTGGAGTAGCTGGATCCGGTAGATTCTTGTGGGGATCTAATCTCTTCTGCGTAGTAGATTGGTTGGTGTTTGGATATGGTTGGCCCGATCAGGAGCCAGGCTAGTCAGCAGCTGGACAATGATGATGTTATGGACTTAGTAATATTTTAGGCCGTTCAGCGTTCAGCACAATATTTGTCACCTTTAACTTCCACCTTTTCTTTACACTTTCACTTTCACTTTCACCGAGTTTTCATGGATTTCACAGTTTAAATAAAATATGCGTGGTCGTTAGCGATTTCTTTACGCGGCACTGGGGATTTCCGATCCCACCGCTGCCACCAAATGTTAGATGGATTTAGGCGAAAGTCTTTTTAAAAAAAATCTTTTATTGACACTAAAAGAAATTGAACATAATAAGTAAACTTAGATTAATTTATGAATAAACTTAGATTAACTGGATATAGGATTTGAACGCGACCGTCAGGTCTGGTAGCTGAATGTAGACTGACTATCAGGCTAAGAGTTATCCCTAGGCTCCGAGGGTGTATCGCTGACATGTAGCTTAATCAGCATTAAAGCCTCAGGACCTGTGGTATAACAGAACGCAAAAAGTGTTAAAATGAGTATTTATAAAATATCAGAAGCACACAGACTATATGCGATTATGTGACTTCCTAGGCCTTCATCCTTAGGCCCATAAATCTCATTTGCAGCAAGGTGGTCCGACAAATTTGCGGTCTCTAACAATCTGTCATTTGTACTAGATTAGCCACCGACTATTCTTATTGGTTTTTAGAGTTCCGTATAAAAAAAACCTTTTGTCCACCGCTTTGTAGGCGAGGACTGAGATTTTTAAACGTTTAAACGCTGATAATTATTAAAATGTCCTTAAATAGATAATTACGAAATAAGCGACACATACATACTCTAGTAAAATTTTATCAAAAGCTTAGTGGTTTTGGCGTGAGTAACAATGTCACTGACAGTTTCCCCTCAATTGCCGCTGAAATTTCATTAAAATTTGACAAGAAGATAGTTCTTCATCATTATGATCGGCCTCTATCCGTCCACTATTGAACAAAGGCTTTACTCATGAACGCCAAGACGTCTGATCCCTTTACATCGATTATATTTTCAGGGTAACATTTGTGGCTCTTGACTTTAATTATAGTCACGATAATTCAATTTAATGCGGGTAATAGTTGCAATAAAAAGATAATAAAATATAATCTCTAGTTTCCACTAAGTATTATCTAAGAAAAAAAAATGTATACCACAGTCTGTATATTTATCAGATAAAAAAACTACGACATTAACGTGCTATTAATTTAGACTATGATAGGTTTGTGGCTCTCACAGACTCGCATAAAAACGCACTGGACAAACAAAAACTGTGTCATTCCTTGTTTTTTTTTACTACCTAAGGAGTTTTTATTGTTTCTGTGACAATAACTTTGTTTATGTTGTGACGGCTTCAACAATACGTACTTATGTTTTGGGCAGTAAAAGATTTATGATGTGACGACATTTTGTACGTCCTTCAAGGTTTTATGATCATTGGTAAATATTTTGCATCCTAAACTGTGTTACTATTATATCTTACGACTACCGTTCATACGGATGGTAGATATTGAAAATTTTTACTAAACTAAAAACAGTTTTTGTTTCCGTAGTGTTATTTTACAATATATAGCTTTGTCTTAGGGAAAACTCATTTGTGTTCAGTCAAATATATTTTTAAGCGAGACCAGTTATTAGTCAAAGTAATAACAACAGTTTAATCAAACACGATATCTACGCATAGCATCACGATGGCTGCTCACCGCCGGTCGACCGCAAGCAGTGGTCCTGACCAGCTATCGTGTCAACTCGCGAATTGGCTGCGATTGCGACGGTACCATCAGTACCGTCAAAATAACAAATTTTATCATAGTTAAAAATATTAGTCGAAGTTAAATTAAAAAATCGGTTGTCTGTAAAGTCGGTTTACTGACGATAGTTGAACGTGACAGCGTCATAAGAATACTGATGGGCTGATTGTGCCTCTTTGTCGCTCGTTCCGCGCTCTCGCTTGCACTTCAAGTCTTAAATGGAACGCCTCAGAGCGAGGTAACGCCGAGTGAGTCATGTTTTTTCGTGCGTGCAGTCGGCTCCATCGAATTATAAGACGTTGTCATATCAAAAAACATCGTATCGAATCTACCCAGTGGTATTATGTATTTGAAATCTACTTTATTATCTTGAATTTCTTTATCTCCTCTATGATATAAGTGACTAGCTGTTGAAATCGAAAATGGTATGTAATGGTTTAATAATTCGGTTACATTCACACATACAGACATTTCGTTCATTCATCCATTCATTTGGTTCAGGTTCAGCCAAGGTGACAGATAACCTTCTTGAAAGTCGTCATTTGTATTACTTACTACGAAATCGGTCGTTTAAATTGTAATTGTAATAATATATAAAATAAATAATGGAAAAAGTGTGTCAAAATTGTATTACATGCATACATCTCAGGAAAAAAAAATCTAACACAAAATTAAAAATGTTTTTTTTTGAAGTGAAACCTTCTTTAGCGGCGTTGAGTACTTTTGTGGGATGGGTAAAAACTGTGAAACTCGCGTCAGGACGCGTGAGCTGATCGAAAATTCGTAAGACGGTTGGAGAGTAGTGTTGTAACATCGAAATCGATTAATCGAACAATCGATTGCTTTCTTTCGATTGTTGATATTTTTTAATCGATTGTAAGGATTTCAATTAATTAAAAAATCGATTTTTTTAAAATCTATTTTCATAAAAAAATGGTTCAAAAAAAAAGTTTCTTACTTCAGCTATCATAAACCTATCGTATCAGTTTTCGAAATTATGGGTATAAGTTGATTTTTCTGAGAAATAAACTTTTTAATGTAATATAATGTTTTTTTTGTCAACGGTACACACTACGCCGCAAGTTACGAGTAATACCGTAGCCGCATTGTCGTGCCTGGAGTTAATACGAGATGACGCCTACCGATTTGTTTGTAATCACTACTTCATCCTCGTCATGATAATATGCAAATAAATTAGTCGTTTAACTGTTTTCCTGGCTTTTTATGTAACTGACGCCTTTGAAACACTTAAGTACTTGAATGTGCTGTTTTGCTTTCTTAATTTCCACATCTTTATCCGAAAAATCCAAAGACACACTTAGCTAAATGTTAGCTGGACTTAGAATTTTGAATACTTCTCATCCTAGTCTGACAGTTTGCGTATCTTAACCATTAATTATTACGCATATCACTAGGCGAGCTAGTAAATAAGTGTCCATCACGAAAATAATCCTTAGACTATATATGACAATTGCCATTTCATCACTAAAGCCTCCTGTCTTTTCTATGAACACAACTATGAAAACAAATTCCGCCGAATTTGTGCTAAGACCTGATTGGCCGACTGACAGCCATTGACGCATGATTGGCCAATGAGGATGTATACACAGGTCACAGATCACTCGTTCCCAAGATCAAGTCCCCACATAGGCCCAGAAGCCTTACCCGAACTAAACTTGTATGATGCAAAAGCATGAACCTGCGGCATAAACAAAATTCGGTTATACTCGGGTACGGAAAAAGACTTATGTGATTTAGCCTTTTTTTTCTTTAACGCCACGAAATACGGGGGAGTGGGTTTCCCCAGGCGGGTATGTGGGACTCGCTGCGCCCGATGCTGGTAAGTGGACGCAGCTCTACCCACTAAACCATGCGTGTGCCGCCAATGCCGCCTTTGGAGAGGTGCCTCGGATCTACAAGCAACAGGGCACCTTGACGGGTCAGTCCTTCAGGGGACCGACGCCACCTCCACAGAGTGGTTGCCCCGCACCACAGAACAACCCCTCCTAACGTCGGGACAGTACAATGAGGCAAGGTTCTTGTCCTCGCCCCTTGCCCCTTGCTCTTTTGCCCCTTCCTCTTTTAAGAGGGATACAAAGCTTCCTCGGCTCAATTCGCTTCACCCAAGGTGTTGGGCTCACCCTGGGCTACTAAGCCCCACCGCCACGACAAGGCCTGAACCGTGGTGGGATACGTTTTTTTTTTTTTTTTCGGTTGGATCTATGCTAATGGTCCTAGTGACCGTTATGCGTCATCGGAAATGGGGTGATCCGGTTGGATCATCCTATGACGTTAAAAATTTGGGGGGTTGCCCCCCGCCATGTTCATGGCGTCGGGTTTGTACCTAACTTGGTCAGCTACGGTCGACTGGTTTGGAACGGGTGACGTTAGAAACCTATCGTGAGGGCCGGCCCTCCCCTCCCCCGGTAGCGGGGGAGGCGGGTCAAGCAAAGGTGGGATACGTGATTTACCCTGTGTATTATTGAATATGGTTTACTATCATAAATTACAATACTATGACCATGGTCAAATATTGGTCAATACTAATATCGATTTATCCACGACTAGTATGTACGTGACATATTGTTATCATGCGGTTTCTCTTCGTCGTGAGAATTCTGTTTCACAATAATTGACGCAAGATGTTCGAATAGCAATCATTTTAATACGGTTTTCCCATTTTGATGAAAATATGTATTTTAAATAGGAAATCTCTTGGAACAGAAGTCATGTCAGAGGCCATCGATAAATTATGTCACACGTTAAGGGGGAAGGGGGGTCGATGATGTGTGACATTGTGACAAGGTATGGGAGCCAAGATATTGTGATGCCATATTTAAACATCGAAAATGTCAATGTTATTAAAATGACTTTTAGTCTCATATAAAAATGAAAATGAATTAAATTAAAAATTAATTAATTAACATTAATAAAAATTTAAAAATTCAAATAGAATATGAATTTAGAATTAAAAAGTAAATATTTAAGGGGTAAAAGGACATGAAATCCCTGTGAGGTTAATTATAGATGACCTCTGATTATTTCAACCGTTTCCCACCCAGTGCTGATTTAAAGAATGACAAGATGAGTAATCTTTTGGATTCTTTAGAAAAATCGAAATTTAGAAAAATCGTCTATTTCTAGCATAATAAGCCTACCCATTAAAAATATTAAATTGAGTGTATCTAATGTAAAGGTAAGGTTACAATTTCGACGTTGAGACTTTACTGTATACAGTTTGATAAAAATATGCGTTTTTTAGTTCAAAAGGACATCATTTTTATTGCTTAAAATATACCTACTCGTAACTAAAGGTGTTGTGGATTGGACACACTCTGAGATTTGCATGGCGCATTGGAGGATCCACCGCGCGCACCTCAACATGTTTTGGGGTAGTGAATACTGAATCCCACATACCCAAATAAGGTATTCCCCCCCCCCCCTCCCGCGGGATACCTAAGAGCATTTTCCAGTGATAGAAGAAAAACTTAGACTGAGATGGATTTGGAATCCACTGAGATTATACACGTAAGATGTATAGTAGAATCATAAAGAGAAAAAATATATTATTTTATTAAAGACTATTTCGTTTTATTAATTATTAGGAAGCGTTTTTTCTAGATGACTCATGGAAAGACACTCGTCTACAACCCAGTCGTTTTGCCATTGCGTGTAGTGAACTTCCTGGTGGTCTCAATGTAGTAAAAGGTCACCCAGATTCTGTTATTACAAGATTTTCAAGGTCTTGTAATAAACCCCTGGGGCCTTTTCATAGTCAAACAATGTTATATTCTAGAACAAACTCGTAAATACCAAAATTGCGTGTGGTCCGAAATTGATAGCGGCTAATATTTGTCGTGAGCACACGAGGGACCGTCAGGACCCAAGCTACAGTAAGTCCCCGTCACACCACAATAGTGTCTTTATTGTTCAAGAATTTTGTAGAAGATAAATAGCTTCGAATTTGTTATTTCTTATAATATTATAAACGTGAAAGTTTGTAAGTATGGACATTTGTTACTCTTTCACGTAAAAACTACTGAATGGATTTTGATAAAACCTTACAATAAAATAGATTACGCTTCAAAATAATTGTTATTTTGACAATCTCTCACTCACATTACTACTACATACGATTATATTATACTTGATGATCTCAATACTATGTGAAATATTCGAAAAAAAATGCACGTAACTGCCTAAGTGGCTATTGGAGGATTTAGGAGTACATCCACCATCTGTGTCTTAGTTTGTATTATATGAATTCTCCACAGTGTATTCACATCATACATCACAATACTACTATTATGCTATGGTGAATTCATTTAACAATGCCACGATGATATTCAGATCTAATACATTGGAATGCGCCAAACATATCTAAACAAAATGGCGTAATTGCGCATCAACGTCTTCACTTATCTTCAACAATCAAGATAAATTTACAGCTCGGCTTACTCTGGCTCCAAGATGGTCACCACATCCTTAATTAAATACCACTATCGAGCTGATTACACAGTCCGATGATAACGATGTTTACACACCAAATCTGTTTCAGTGATGAATGTGGACTAGTCTTGTGTTGAAACATTCGTATTTACTTTGTTTTGACGGAACATTGTGGAACTTTACTTATAAATGACCTTTAAGTTCATCTTTCAAAATCAACATAATTTTTTTATTCGAAATTTCAAACTATCAATTTTCTATCACCAGTTCCAAAGCAATTAAGAAGAACGTAAAAAATTCAATAGAATTAATGTTTTCAAATATTCTGTGACAATTTTTACATACATGTTATCCTGAAATGCCCGGGTGAAAGTCCCTATGTCCAAGGTGTGCAATCTTTATGAAATATTTCACGTTACGATAACCTTTACCACAAGAACGCTCTTTAGAAACTTTTTTTATCGTTGAAATGATTTTGATCGTTTACTGGTATCCTATTGTAAAAGCGTATACAGTTGCTTTTAATATAAATGCTTAATATTGTAAATATAATCACTCTATCCCTATCTAGTCTGTGTCTGTTACGAATATCCTGATTATGTATATCACTTTTCTTACAGAAATCCTTTATATTTTTTAGGACATAAGGTAACTTATGATGTACAGATAAGTATCATTCATAATTCCTATCTGTTATAATTTTTCTCTCACTGATATAATATAGGGGGCAGCTTGTAAATTATTGGGACTCTCGAGTGAAAATTTTCCTCATTTGTTGTAATGTTTTTTGATTGTACGATGTAGATATCGCATACTGACTCAATAGTACAGTACGTATAGGTTAATTCTATAATCAATTCATCTGTTGGATGAACAGATCTTCGATATACTCGTACCTAACAATCAGATTATCTTAAAACTACTGTAATTAAAAAATGGCCGTTTTATGTTATGTTTTCATCAATTCTTAACTACGCAGATTGAAGAGGCGTACAAATAGACAAAAGACATTTAATGATTATTCCGACTTCACATTTAAGATGTTTCAATCAAAATGATAAAGAATTTTGTATCGATATAAACATGCACAGAAATATCTGTGGACGAATTGCATTTTTAATCTACATTTAAAATAATTATCCTAAAGGATTTCTTTCTTGATATCTTTAAGCATTTCTTTTAACCATTTATTGCGTTTGTTATAAGTTCTTAAATGAATTGTTCATTTCAGTGTTCTTTGTTGAAACGATTGTGTTAGCGTGCATCTGAAATATGTTAAGATAAGCGGTGGACTAAGAAGTGGTTGCAAAAGCGCAATTTAGCTATAATCGCGTCGTGCCTCCTTCAGTTTTAGTTTTAATTTCAATTTACTCTGTGTCCAGACACGACCTGTAAGGCTGAGCTCACACTCGATATATAAATTTTGAGTATTTTTTTTATGTTTTCGTAAACCAACCTTTTTTGTGTGAAAAATCTTTTATTAGCTGAAAAATCAAGTCGAATGTGGTGATGGTAAACGACATGACATGACAGCGTAATTTCTTTACTTTATTCTATCTCATCTTATCCTCTTTATAGTTTTTTATTATGAATCATTATAATATAAACACAATATACACGCCATATACAAAGCCAAGGAATTAAAGTTACCGATGTCACACGAAAAATAAACTCGTTGAAGTGAACTGGTTACACACTCAGGAGAAAGGATACCTGTTGGATCAATAAGTTTCAAGAGTTGAGGCTACGTTTAGGTAGACAAAGTGTTGGTTAACCTTTAACTAGGTGGAAACACGATCTTCGGAATCGGCCCTCTTGCCGTTCATTGCATGAGACCTATGTTCAGCGTGAAAAATTTGTACTTGTAGTGAGAAAATTGCGTGCTTAAAATGATTAAAACGTAGTTATTGCTTTGGAAAATGTAAAGATGTATACGAAAAGAGAAGTTAGAAGGACATAATAAAGGCACATACCACGTGTAGAATTCACCTTAGAGCTAAAATCTCAGGTAAGGATGGACGTAATTAGGCTGCGGTTACACTTGCAACACAACTCAAATGAACCGCAGTGTGGCCTGCCCTTTACCACCTTACGTCACCATAATAATGTGACCAGATGATAGGCGGCCATTTTGACATGAGATCTAATGAGTGAACTAAGATGGCGGCTAAATTAGTTTTCCACATTGTATTTGTTGGAGATATTTGTAAATATTCTGAAACTACTATTTCTGTTTTAGTTGACAAATACAATATTTAGCTGGAAATATTATATTTTACCTCTATAAAAAATCGTTAAGAAATTTCGGAGAGCCTTTGTCACATTTATTTACTAAATAAGTTTTCTAAATTGATTGTAGGTGTTTTTATAGGTGAACTCGTCGACTATTAAATAGATTTTAATTAAATTTTACACGCTGTATAAAGTTTTTTTCAAGTTAAGAATTTACATAATTTACACAAAGTACACAGTAGCAATAAAACGTCTGCCCGTGCCATTAGTTGTTTTTTATATTATATAGGATGTTATATTTATTATTGGCGTTTCAACTTCAACCAATATTAAAAGTATATTGTCATATGCGACTATATCTCATTTCATAGCATTGTTTCTGAGCGAATGTATAATTCCATATAAATCCGTTTGTCAATAATGTATGCAACTGGCACACGGTAAGCGACTGCTGAGACTAGACCCACTGTGGACAATTTACGCCGACCCACTGGTGCGAGACCCGCCCCTCACGGGTCGAACACATGAGATGGACATTGCTATGAGCCACAAGTTGTTTATGCTGATGATCATGATATGAATGTTGATGACCGGTTTCTGGATGACTTTCATGGAGGCTATCATCATCATCATCATCAGCCTTTATCCGTCCACTGCTGAACATAGGCCTCCCTCAATGAACGCCATGACGACCGATCCCTTGCTTCCCTTGCGGACCTGCCACTGCACGGAGATCGTCTTCCCATCGAGGCTATGAATAATATTTAATGGCGCTCATAATGATAATAAATTTCATGTCAAAGATTTACAAGATTTTTTTGGAATAAAGACGCGGACTTCACATTTACAAGATTTTTTGGAATAAACACGCGGAGTCTCATATTTACAAGATTTTTTTGGAATAAATACGCGGACTACACATTTACAAGATTTTTTGGAATAAACACGCGGAGTCTCATATTTACAAGATTTTTTTGGAATAAAAACGCGGACTTTACATTTACAAGATTTTTTGGAATAAACACGCGGAGTCTCATATTTACAAGATTTTTTTGGAATAAACACGCGGACTTCACATTTACAAGATTTTTTGGAATTAAGACGCGGTTCTATTGCAGCACACGAAATACGCACGTGTGTTAAGCTTTGATTTGTAAAAAATGTTATCTCATGCGTAGCGTGTCCGTTGGTTGCGGTGGAGACAATTACCAACGATACCTTCTTGCAAAGCGAAACTTGACAAAATATGTGCGTAGTTTGTCACGATGGAGCGAGCCTTAGATTGGACTGTCTTTAACCCTGTTTCTTTTCGTTAAGTGTCACTTTTCGAGACCAATTTTTATGCTTATGCTTCCGAGGTCTATATATTTTCATTATTTGAAGGCTTGCTACAAGTAAGCGCATTTTTAAATTATGAAGTCGCTTTTAAAACAACAATTTTAAAAGCTTAGTATTGCAATTGAATAGTTTTATGAATTCCATAACTAATTAAAAATAGTTCATATTAAACCCCGATCTTTGTGTTGACACCCTGAGCTAACAATTTGTCTTCCAGTGTAGGTACAGTATTTAAGGTTTATAATAAGCGCAGGCGATTTATTAAAGAACAAGTTGTAACCTTTGTGGGCCAGTGTAATTTGTTGGTTGTGTCTCGCAGAATGTATAGAGACATCATTTATGAATTGTTAATGGATATTTAGATTAGTTTAATATATATAGGTATTATCTAGCTCAATGTAGTATTATCTAGCTGGTTTGTACATAATGGTAATACCAATAGGAGGAATGCACTTCCAACTATCTCTACCTCAAAAAAAGCAGCGTAACAACCCATACCAGGACTTACCGCTTACGTCTGAAGATATACCACTTATTGGCCGAGCATATTATGAGCTAGACTTCGATTAAATCTTTTATGATTTCTCAATTCTTGATTATCATCATCTTCATCATCATCGTCATCATCATCATTATCATCATCATCATCATTACCATCATCATCACCTTCGCCATCATTATCATGAATCTTAATCCGTCTACTGCTGAACATAGATAGCTCACATAGTTCACAATTACAGAACGTCAATTAACAGTTTTGTATATGTTAAATGCTGGCTATCTATGCCCAATTGAATTTGTACATGCTCATGAGATACTGACGGCTTATCATCAGGTGATACGTCTGGGAATACCCAGTAAGTATACCCAATAATACAGACATAAAAATTGTACGCCAATTCCGATTAACGATTCCCGTCTCAGTAATACACAAAATATAACGACAAAACAAGTAATATATCAATAGCTAATGATCGAGCGTCAGGTCCGCTCGCCCGTGAACCGTGATTATTAATCATCAGCTGCGATTAGCTCCCATCTGCTGAGGAGCCGGGGGTAATCAACTCGGGACAGTTACATGTATACGAAAACGATTTGCAATCAATGTAGAGATTAAAGAGATTGAAAGGACGCAAATTCGAAGCAGATGATGATGAATTTCGTCTTCAGGAGCATGCTGGGTCAATATGTATGTATGTAAGCAAGTAGAGATAATGTTTCAGCTCTGTTTTAAGCTTTAACTCTGTTTTGAGAGTGTAAGATTTGGATCAAAGTTTGTATGTAAAATAAGTGCAGATATTGTATGGATTTTTGTAAGTAATGTAATGTTATAATTAAAAGCATGTATCCATTTCAATTTATTTCACAAACAACAGGTAGCAAATATATAACGTGCCAATAATGAAAGAGTTTTTATGAAACATAGCAATTATTGAAATTTTTACAATAATTCGTAATGTGAGTATGGTACATTAGTAGAAGCCAAAAAAAAATAGTTTAAGTCATCAGTTTTTGCGCAAGGATTAGAAAAAAAATGTCACTTCTATAGAACATAATAATCGATTTTATGTAACTAAAAACACTTTAGATGTGCAAAAAATCTGTCATAGTTGCGATGTAATTTGCCCGTCAGTGTTTTCCTTTTAAGTGCATTTTAATTGTGGACAGGGAAATGAAAATGTAACGCCAGCACTTAAAATCAACTGCGAGTTCATTAATATTTACTGAATTGTTTAAGCCTTGAATTTATCATCAGTATAAACATAATCTTCTTCAAATCTTATCCACCCACGTAGTAACCCTCCTAATGAACGCCAAGACAGCATATATGTCGTTACAAACAAATTAAAATGGCGATAGTGATTAATAAGGCTTAACGACTCTGACCAATATTTCCTTATATTATTACTAAAGTATACGCATTACATATACTTACACAGAAAAGAAATTGAAACATCTCATTTTTTAGAATAATATTTGTGCAAAAAAAGTAAATCGTCGATTTGAACTAAAATGGCGTAACTTATGTAAATTCCAGATTTAATATTAAATAATATTGACCTGGCTTTCATTGTGATTTATAAACACAAAGTAAACAATGATTGCTAAGTATTTAGTAGTTGTTTACGTGAATTTCACTCATTATAACGAAACAACTTTTACGGATTTTATCGCGGTTTATTGAGTTTTTTACATGCCCGATGTGGCGAAATTTCGGATACTTTACAGCAACCATGGTCACGGGAATAGGATGGAAACTTAATAAGCCGCGATAGAGTTCCTAAAAGTTGTTACATTATAATTATGATTATAAATCACAATGATTTAAGCTATACTTATTAAATTTGTTGCATGCGTTTGTTATTACCCAGCCTTAATTTGTGTGTTGGTGGTCACAATACACCAAGTAGCGACGGCCGCGTCGTTACCACACTTAATTAAAACTGTGTAATGACATGCGCACGCGCACAACTTCGCACAAAGTTGAGCTGAGCTAACTATAAACGATTTTACATCGAGTACAATTCCCTATTATATTTTACATCCATCCCAAGTGTTTTTTGACACATTACTCTTATTGCACAATTGAAAGACATGTCAAAAACTTAAATCCCTGCATAGAAATGCCATTAGAATATAGAAAAACGCCAAAAAATCACGAACGCCTCATTACATGGCAAAAAGGCCAATGTCGTTGGTGGTCTCAATTTTATAGTGTAAAATAATAATGGGCATAATGGGCATTTGTGGGCAATAATGGCGAGGCCTTGGGTGGTCGGATTACAGCAAAGCCGTGGATTAGGGCACATCGACACGTGTGCCCCAGGTTGTACAAGTGATAACGGATTTTATAGGTGAGTTTAAATTTTAGTTGAGTACGAGAGCTGAAAGAAATCCAGAGGGAAATAATTATAATTTGATATTTTAAGTATTATACGTTTTGGTCTGATCAACCGACAGACAAGCGAGTGATCCGATAATAATTCCGTTTTGTAATTTTGAGTTATGTTTATAAATAGTGAAACTTTTCAAAACTTGTAACATCCTTTCAGATTTCAATTTCGTAAATATTTGATGGAGCTACATTAATCGTTGCTTGTTAAAATAACATTTATATTATTTTATCCTTATAATATTTATAGGAACATATGCGAGTGTTTTTTTATATATATCACAAATCATGATTTTACGTTACACTGATGGCTGATGGGCCAATGAGGTTTAAGAGTGGAGGCTGCGTTAAGTTCCACAAAACTTCTGGTCGGCCATTTCCAGGTGGGAAGACGATCTCCGTGCAGCGACCGGTCCGTGTTGGATGCGAGTGGCAAGGCATCGGTCGATTTAGCGTTCATTGAGGCCTGTGGTCAGCAGTGGACGGATGAAGACTTATGATAATGATGACGCAATTTTATACATATTGAACTCACATAATGTTACGGATTGGCTATCATCAATACTTCAAGCATATTCCCTTTACCAGTAGCGAAATAATCCTCAACCATTTAATATTAATAATTGAGGTAACAATAATTTCATATTGTATTAAATAAACACATTTTCTATGATATAGTACGTGTATACTCAGCTGCAAATAATAAATTTTTGTGTGTAACCAAACAATTATAAAAGTAAACACTACTTATGTATTTTTTTATAAAAAAATGCGTTTGCCAGTTCGTAGCTGTCAGCGGTTGTAGGTGATCCAAATATTTGTTAATTGCAATACTTTTCACTATTTTATTTATATATTAGAGTTGCAGGAAGTTAAAGTCATAGTCCTTGAGAATAGATTTTACCACGAGGTAGTTTAAGAAATTTATTAAAGACATGTTAAATAAATAAAAGTTTCTATTATATAATTTTATTGAATATAAATTTCACACGCATAAGATTTATTTTATTATATTTACTTAAATTATACAAAAGAATACATATTATCGACCGTCAAATATTAAAAAAATATATCTCATAAAATACATTTTAGTAAAAAGAAACTAAAAGCCAAAAGGATTTCACGCTTGAGAATAACAATGAGAACGCAAACCGCCTACAAATAATTTTCGCTACTGTTTGGCGTTAACATGATTATATTTTTTCAAACTTTACAAATATATTGAATTATCAAAATATGCCGTGAATCCTTATATGCACGGTATAAAGTTGATTTCTGAATCGATTTTTCATTTGTGAAGTAATAATAAGTTTGTATTCCTCACCGAGTCCTATTGAAGACGTCAAACGAAGCGTAAAGAATTTGGCGCGGACCAGCACCCGTGTTTACTTAGCGGACAGTACCTTTGTGTAGGGTGTCCACAGTGTTATCGTGATTCGGGATAATGTTAAATACAGATTGAATATTATTCTAGGATCCAATCTAAAATCTGAAACGCACCTACCATGTGGTGGTTTCTACGGATCTCGGTGATCAATGGATGAATGTTATCCGTTTGAAGTGTTTTTTTTTTAACTAACAACGTTCAATTAGGAATTTAATATTAATATTAATTAGGGTAATTGTTCTTTATCTGACAGGTATAATAACAGAAAATCAGGGACATAATTTTGGTTATTCGAAAAGGCAAAGTTTTGATCTATCGATTTTATATTATAGCTTTTGACAGTATCAGTTATAGAAGTAATGTGTAACGGATTGCGTCTTTACTAAACGACAAAAACATAATTTGTTTTAAAATGCGAATCAGTTTTTTCATCATTGTCATTTTTTTATTAACACTTGTTGTTGTCTTATAAAAATGTCCTACTAATAATGGTAATTTGGTCACCCTTTCGATATAAAATTTGCACCGTGTAATAATAGTATTAAATTTTGGCCAGATCAAGCAAGTATAATGGCGTTTCACAGATCCATCTCAGAATGATGAATCTATCGGCGGGTGCTTTGAGGTATTTTTTTTAAAATTTGGAATAAGCGGAGTAGCAAAATTAAATTCCTTCACACGTACAACATTTCTCAAGACGGAGGTAGTACTTAAAATATTTTAGTTGCTTAAACGAGTGATAACATGGAAGTTGACACTTTCTTAATACTTTAAAGGACTCTAAGAGGCCTAGCCAAAATGCCATTGAGAAAGCGTTAGCGAAGTTCGAAAATGATAAAATGTATGGGATTGACACAAGGCAGCGCTTAATCACGTGGTCCTTCCTATACATTTTATCATTTTCGAACTTCGCTAACGCTTTCTTAATGGCATTTTGGCTAGGCCCCCAGGTCCTTTATCTTAGTGTTGATCTGATACAGAAGTTTTGTCTTTTTGCTTCTATTATAGCTAATCGTTTTAAACGCTGACTGAGTTAGCTATTAATTAACTTTGCGTACGAATCAATGACATAATGTAGAAGGGTTTCAACTTGACCCTTTTTTAATAGGTAAGGTCATGTCGTGTCCACGTGACATGACACATTAGCGAGTGTTGACAGCGGGGCAATTTGCGATTAGCTATGGAAATAACACGCGCCTTGAGAGGGAGGTGCTACATCGATAACTAAATTCATTTCTTAGTTGAAATGTTTTTTTCTAAATGAGCTATGCTTATATTCTATTGGCACTATCCTTCATCAGTTAAGAGGTGAATCAGTTGGCAATCCTAATATTTTTTTATAGAGAGAGGTTGTACTCTGCCAGCCGTGGAATAAGAGTCTTCTTGCCTTCTTGGTGAACTTTTTTTTTCCTGAACTGAACCGCATCACCAACGCATGAAAGAAAGTCCAAATGTATCACGTTATTTTTCGTTGTTATGGGCTATTTCTTTACAAGTGGATGTACAACTTATTACAAATTTTGTATTGCTAGGATCGGTAGCGGTTACCACCAAATGACCATTCATTAACTGGAATGCATCATTGTTATATTTTTTGATCTTCCACAGTTGGCCATCGGCCTTTTTAAATTAACACCAAGACGTCTAAGCTAAATATAATATATAGAACATTCTAAGAATTTAATTTATTAGAGTCTTAAATATAAATCAGAAAGAAAGAAACATTTATTTAACACTAACAGGAGACACACATGAAAAAAAAATACAAACACAGAGAAAACTTTTTCGCTTGCACAGCCTACAAGTAACACGAATTTGTTACATGAATAATAGAACAATAAATTGAAAATCAAAAATTGTAATATGTCTCTCTTGTGTCTAATATACCTATTACCTAGAAACCATGTACAAACAATTTTTTTTATCGCATATTGCTTTTAAAATGTTGGTTCAGTGCTCGATATTTTGAGTAAGGCAGTATTTTTATTATTACCTATCAATTTTATAAAAAATGTAATATATAACTATATATTACTACACTTTAAGGTTATAAAATATCGATATCGTGCATGTCACAGCCCTTTGCCTTCCAAGTGAAGGTGATGTCTAATCATCGTAACCTCCCGTCGATGGCCTCAGACAGGTTCCCGAGACGGGAATAAGTCATCCAGCCTGATAATAGCCTGTGGATGATTTAATAAAGGAGTAAAGTTGCCTACATTAAGCTAAACGTACGGAGGTTTTGTTTTAAGTTTACCTTTACCATGTTAAATTACAATGTTCAGTATGAATTTATTACATTATATATGAATTGACTTTTTTTAAAGTAATTTAAAAAGAAAATCCATTGTATCATTTATTATATGAGTACATTTAATCAAATAGAAGCTAAAAATAATGTGCACAGCGACAATGGTCTAGTGGGCCCGGCTCTTGTGCGAGGGATCCAGGTTTGATAACGACCACCGATGAAATGGGTTTTTGACGTGACAACGTCTAATAGCACGATTACGGGCAGCATGCACGAAAAATATGATTTCATGTAGCGTTCCGAAAGCCAGAGCGCGGCACGGGCGAGAGAGAGTCATGATCGGCTGGAGCGATCGGCTCAGTTCGGTTCGTGCTGCATGTAAAGTTTGACATTATCACGTCAAACTACCGTCCGTAAGCCGACACTACAGATGACCAACTTTTGAATTTGTAAGTAGACCTACACACGAGACCACCGTTCGCTCATCGGTGAGGAAAATCGCGAGGAAACCGGCATGCTTGATGATATTTAAAGTCTTTGACGGAGTGTGAAGTTCACCTGCATTGGGCTTTGTTGAACGATGGCCCGATACCCTCATCACCTGATTTCGAAGAGACACGTGTTTAACAGTGGGACACATAGGGCTTGATACTTTACTATGTATGATGTCTTAGATAAAGCTATGATATCGTAATGGCATTTATTAGACATGATTATTTAAAAATAGCACGTATAACCTCTCCAAGAAACCTCAAATTTTGAGCAATTATAAGGTTTACTCACATAGACATCATCCTAAAAAGTTACATTTCTATATGAAAATGTTCTTTGGACTTATTCGGTTCTTGCAAGCGGGCATATATTATATTGCTATTGTTCCGTGGCCATTTTAAATCCAGACGGAGTATACCGACTGTGTAAATTTATCATTATCACTAATTTTTGCGGTGCGATACCAACTATGGAGGACAACAGGTACGGAGTGCCTGCCCCATATACAATTCCCCCTACTCCCTTGTATGTGTTATATTTGTGTAAATGTTTATAAATAGTCAATAATAATTGCCAGTGATAAACTATTTAGATTAGATTTGGGTAGAGTTTAAATATAGTTACTCTATCTAAATATAGCTAATCAAATCTAACCCTGGTTAAGTTTATATCTTTAGACTTATTACTTATACATAAGTAGGGCTAACGATTTATTCCTAAATAAATTTAACACAATTGAACGACTTAAAAATATATTTGTACATAATATTCCTAAATAAATATAACATAATATAATTTACCCACTTAGATATAAAATATTATATTAGGATATAACGTAAACAAAATATTTTAAAACATTTTTTTGACAATTCAGAGACTACAGCTATATAGTGAGAGCAAAGACTATACATATAATTATAGATATAAGCTACATACAGCACTAAGTAACACCGAAGACCGACTACCATTTTCCTTGTTTTTGATGGACACACAACGATGTAACTTATCATTATTTTCCAAACGAACTGTCGTCGCTATCGGTACCATTACCTGTGTATTGGTGTCGCTCTTTTATTTCTGGCCTTATCTTATCTAAAGAGGACGTGCGGGCATATAGACAGCCATGTGCGAACACCCTGTACAATAACACACCTTATACCTATATAATAACACTCATATTTGAACCACACTAGTAAATTTCCGGACATTTTTCACATGGATTTCCACAAGGGAATTTCAACTCTGTTGCAGTTATTTTGAGGTTTGGTTTAGCGTGGAATTTATCGGTTTTTCCGGTAGTTAAGCTGCCTTCGACAATGGGCAACTTGTTCCCTGATAGGCATGTAAATAAGTAGATGGATGGATGGTCACCGACCAATTGTTTGAGCGATAAGAACGTGTTTGACAACATCACCTTTTTGAAGATAATGAATTGGTTCAATGACTTTTAAATTAACTAGATATAGCGCTTGGCTTCTGTCGTTTGGACATGACCTCATAGGATAGCTATATTGGATGGTCATTATTTGCTATAATTCATTAATTATAATGAAAAAAAATACGATTTTTTTGCGGTTTATTAAGTTTTTTACATGCCCGATGTTTCGGATACTTTACAGCAACTTATTACCTACTCATTACTTATAAGTAATGAATTTCAAAGTCAAAGTCAAAGTCAAAGCCTATCTGTGAAGTGATCCAGGGCACTAAAAAGCGACTGGTGCTAGCGGTGGTTTTAGTTTGGGTAGGGCACTCCCAGGTCGTCTCGCACTCATAGTCCCACTTGGGGTCAGGTTAGGGTTTCTAGATCAGAATTTCAAAATATTGGGAAAAAAAATCAAATAGTCAGGATTTGCGGATTGTTGTCGGGAGAAAGAAAATATTGGTACGAAAATTTTTTTATTTTTTATTTTTGCTATCGAATTTTAGAAATATCCGTTTTTCTGGAGATTTTGAGATTTTTCAGGAGTCAGGAAATCAATAAAAAAGTCGGGAGAATCCAGATGATCCCCGACCATCTGGCAACCTTAGGTCAGGTACCAACCCAAGGATTTCGACTACATGAGTAAAAAAAACAGTTTAAGAATATCTTATGAAATAAATGTTTCTTTCCCTTTATCTGATCTTATAGCTGGCGTATACCACTAAACATTTCTTCCAAGGCGTAACAATATTATTGATTTAGTCAAACTTTTGATTGGGATGGAGTTAATTAAATTAGATTAAAGGTTTGATTGGATTCCGGAGTGATCAGACCGCGGATGGGACGGTGACGGACAAGAGAATAACAAGTTGTTTTTGATAACTATATCGATTTTTATATTTTGCATATTTTTGAAATTTTCCACTAGAAGTCGTATGGGTGTTTTTTTGGAACTATGACGTATGAGATGTACGACATGTTTATATTTTTATTTCATATTATGTATTAGAAGATTTAAACGTTTTGGAATATTTTAATTCAGAAAATTGTTTTGTAAAAATGATATCCTAGTCTACCTCTGTGGCTCAATGGTCAGCGCGTTGGCGCTCAAGCCGGGGGTAGCGGGTTCGAATCCCGCCCGGGAACAAAATAATCTTCTGTGTTCCTGGGTCATGGATGTGTATTAAATATGTGTATAATATAATAAAAATCTTAAATATATGTATAGAATAAAAGTATTAAATATATTTCCGTTGTCTGGTACCCGTAACACAAGTCTCTTAGAGAACTTAGCACGGGACCAGATTGACGTGGTGTAAAAGCGTCCATTGATATTATTATATTATTATTATTATATCCATGTTCATCTTCTGAATGTATCTCTTCCTCAGGTGGGATATGTTTAGCAGTGGATGGATAAAGGCTGATGATGATGATGAAAAATTAAATAAATAGGATAAAAACGATATATTTTCTATATACACGCTCTGGTACTGATTAGATTAGGACGTCTAATTAACCAATTTCTAAGTAATGAATTTTTAGAAAAATGAAAATTTTGATTTGATTATATCAGTATAGTATACCATAGATACTAAAATACACATCAATAGTACAATATAAGTAATATATAGTTTGTCGAAATACCCTCTGGGTTCCAGCTCGTACCACTCGCTGACCGAGGCGACGTTGGCCCCACACGAACTTTCACCCGGGGTAGGGAACAGGGACAATCGTAGAATAGATAGTGTTTGCATTTTTTTAGGTACGTAATGTAGATTTTTTTATAACACTCCCGAAAGCAATAGGTATAGTTCATCGCTTATATTGAATTCGTGTTAAACTAATAATTTCTTTTTTGCAATTAGAATATGCTATTTTAAAACTTCAGTAATGAAGTAATTGTGTAAGTAATAATTTATTACAGGAGTTAAAATTATTATATTGTCAATAATTTCACCTTTCTATCTCAGATTTAGATGTTGTAAGCACAATTTTAATTTTGTGTTTAGTGTTCTTAGATTTAGACGTCGCGTTGTAAGTACAATTTCAGTCAGTGTACTATGTTTTAGTGTTTTAGTAGGGTATGTAGATTTTCTAGAAAATCTGTAAGCTAAATTGTAGCAGATGTTTCAAAGATACACTCTACTGTTACATCTTTCTTAACATGTGGTGAGTTTATCAATGTTTGAAATGACATTAAAATTTAAATATGTCATAATAAATTGAAAGTCATCGCAAACAATGGCATATTGCATCACTTTTGCAAATTTGTTCAAAACTAGCATATTCTTATCGTTCCATATTTGTTGTTTTTTGTCAATGTCAACAGAACTACTCAAATAACCGTATCATAAACTTACCGTTTATTTTTGACATATGGTATTTGTTTAAAAAAAAATCACTTTTTCGAGTCCACAGTTGTCGCTGTTACAGTAATCGGTGCAATATGAATAAGTAAAGCAGATTATTCCATTGATAAATGATGCCATGGAAAAAAGTGCGTATGAATAATAATTGTTTAGTTTTATAGCGTCCACGCTTGACTGCTAATGGTAGCTGACCAAGGGGTCGTTTTATTGGATTTTTTCGATAAACGATTAACGTAACGGGCCTACGATTTCCGTAGGACAAACGCATAAATCTGTTTTTGTGTGATTCAGAATAATTATATCATTCAAATGCGAAAGTTTTTTCGTACGCTATATGAAAATCGTCTTAATTTATTCGTTCAGTTTTTTATATTCGTATCGTAATTCTTTTTGAAAAACCCCTGGCCTTAGTTGTTTTCAAAAGAAACAAAAAAAAAAAACAAAAAGTAAAATGGGGAGTAATTAAATGAACGGCAATAATAAATTTTGCAGGGCCCAAAAAAATCGGCATTTAAATAATTTTGTTGGCATACAAAGATTTTGTACGCAATAAAATAAATGTGGTAGCAATTCTTGTTCCGCAAATAATTTTGATACTGGTCAAAAATTAAATCATAAATAAGCAGCTTACAATATTATGAGCACGCATAATAAACATTCGCCTGGCAAAAGAACTATTTGACCTTTTGTTAGAAATATTTAAAAATCGCACAATTATTAGCAATAATAATAATAATAAATCCTTTATTTGTAATACATACACTGCACAAGCAGCTTAAGTTAATAATTAAACAATAAATATAAACAGAATTAAAACCAACATAAAAACGGAATTAAGACAATTATTGAACACATTACACAACATTGGCAGCAAAGGTACACTAAAAATAGTTATCTATAATATCATTGAGTAGGCAATGATATTAATATGTTATTTTTTATGTAAGTCGAGATGATATATTTTTCTTTACGTTTAAATTCTTGAATGAGACCATAACGAAATCTATCGTTTTCCTAAGGGTAGACTGTAGAGTATACTAAATATTAACACAGTGTACGTTTTTGTGGCATTTGAATTGAAGTTAATTTTCTTAGTTTTTAAATATTATATATTTTTTATAGCATAGGAGGGCAAACTAACAGCCGAAGCATTGCGACTATCGACACCCATTAACATCCACACAACCAAAAATTATGCAGATGCGTTGCCCTCCTTTTCCCCATCCCCTCAATGGACCACAGGAAACTCACAAACCGCACGAAACGCGACAGCATAACTGTCCCTTTACGTCGGTATTCGGTCGGTGCCGGACCAATTCGGCTGCAAAACAGCATGGCACTACATATGATACTACTACCATGACTAGTATAACTATTACCATTCTACTGAAATAACCAGTCTTCATAATACTTCTACTGTAGATGCCATAGTGGATGGACATCATAGACTGAGTAGGTGTGATAATGATATGATAACAAACATCTACACAATCACATGGGTTTTACAAGACGCAGATTAATGTTTACGACGGGGTTTTACATACTCCTCTTATCATTACATAATAAGTATTATTTATTCTATAAAGGTAAGCTGCAAATACATTAAACGATCTTCTGATTTCATCTTACGCAATTTATTATTTATACGCGTCTTGGTGGTAAAATACAGAGCCGAAACGTGGACATTGACGGTGGGACTGGTCCGCAAGCTAAAAGCTGCTCAGCGAGCTATGGAGAGAGCTATGCTTGGAGTATCTCTAAGGGATTGAATCCGAAATGAAGTAATTCGACAGAGAACCAAAGTAACCAACATAGCTACTCGGATAAGCAAGCTGAAGTGGCAGTGGGCTGGTCACATCTGTCGCAGAACTGATGAACGATGGAGCAATCGAGTACTGCAGTGGAGACCACGCACGGGCAAACGTAGTGTTGGACGCCCCCCTACAAGATGGAGCGACGATCTGCGCAAGGTGGCTGGCAGCAACTGGATACTCAAAGCTCAAGACAGAGAAAAGTGGCGTGCCTTGGGAGATGCCTATGTCCAGCAGTAGACTGCCGCAGGCTGTCGGCACGGGTATGCTCGAAATCAGGCGAGGAGGGTATCGGCCATCGGGTCAGGATTCACCAACGTCCTAAGCGTGTTGGTGAATTTTATAAGCATTTAACGATTTTTTTAATCTCATCAAGGATGCTGATTTCCTCACGATGTTTTTCTTCATCGGTATTATTCGTAGACTTAAAATTATTGTATATTTACACACATATATAAAATTATTGTATATGTGTGTAAATACAAAATATTATGTAGATTAAGGTACTTGAAGGTACAACTATACCGAAGTCGTCAATACAAGTCACCATTGTGTTAATTCTTGAAGCAGAGCAATTTTGCCTTTAAAAAAAAGGTTATCACAGAGTAAATACTTCGGGGTCTCACGTATGCATAATATGCAACACTTGGTTTCATGTCCACTCATGTACTGTGTCCATCTCCAAACCGCTTGACTTACTTCTTTTTCCTATGGTGGTCTGTAGGCCTTATAAATGTGGCCTTATAAAAATGTCTTAGTTCCATCACGTGATGCTCATAACCTACACGTGTCAATAGTGTGCGACGCCCCTTAATTCTGTCCCACAAAGGTGAGGACTGATTGAAAGGACATAAGATAACATTGTGCAATGACTACAGTAATGACAGTAAATAGTACGAGGCGAGTAAACAATCTTAAATAATCATAAACGACAGGCTTTGCTAGCCTTTGTAAATTACGTCCTTATCTTCGCTCAGTGGTTTTCAAACTTGAAGGTATGTAGAATATTCTGGATAAAATCGGAAGAGACCACTTCATCAGACTTTATCCGTCCACTGCTGAACATAGGCCTTCGTCAATGAACGCCAAGATGACTCTTTGCCACTCGCATATAGAAGAGACCACTTGAAAAAAAGAAATAAAAAGAGATATTTAGTTTTGTAGGTATTGATAAATTTATGGAAGTAAATTGTATACTAATGTTTTTGATGAAATAGTTGTGTAAAATATTTGTTTATTAAATTGTTTATTTAATGTATGTAATAGGTAGTATTTAAATATATTAAAATTTTATTAATTATATTCAGATATGTTTAATTCGAAATAATATTTTAATAACACCAGCAAAACAAAGGTATCTCAAATTTGGGAACACGTGTTTTTAATTAAATAAAGTGAAATTTATCTATAGCCAAACATGTGTCCGACATGCTCACCTTCTCATAATTCACAAACATGGACATTTTTTATATGGTTATTTGAATTCAAATTTATTCCTGTTTTTATAAAATTAAGATAAAATCTTTACAAAATGTGTCTTACTGATTTGGTCTAATCTATTATAGCCTATGTATTATTCTGTTATAATGTATAAGCTATATTATTATTAGTCCATTCCAGTCGTTTTTACGTGAAAGAGTAACAAACATCCTTCTATCCATCTATACTTACAAACTTTCGAGTTTATAATATTAGCAGAATTAACTTATACAGATCCCACCTGGACCTTAACTTTTAACCAGCAGTTATCACTAAACAAATAAAATTATAAATAGTAAAGTTATTTATCGTTTGGCGAGCAAGGACATATAAGGAGGCTACTAATTCCCAAACAAACACATATATTTACAAACCTGTAAAACTGATAAGTGTGTTGATACACAACAATCACTTGTTATTCACATCTCGCCGTGGTCAAAGGAAACGCCGGTGTTTGCCCACGGTGTTTGCTCACCCGTCCCCGATTAGGCACCCTTGTTGAACTTAATTATTAACTTTTATATTGATTTTATTACGATTTTCTCACGACGAATCTCGACTTTCAGTCTCATCAGGCATGAAGGTTTCCAAATGATATTTCCCGTCAAATGCCTAAAAAAACAGCGAGAAATGTAGCAACTATTCTGCATTTACTTGAATAGATACACTAAAGCGCATAATATTTTTGTAACATCCTTTTTTTTGATGTCACATTGGAAATACCTTTGCACCATACCAGGGCCTCGGGTAGGCACACTGGCGTGTGTCCCACACACCGGGTTTTAGTGGGTAGAGCTGCGTCCACTTACCAGCTTTCGGGCGCAGCGAGTCCCACATACCCCCCTGGGGATGCCTAAGCGTATTTCCCGGCGTTAAATTAAAAAAGGCCTATGTTCAGCAGTGGAGTGATGAAAGCTGACGATGATGATTATGATGATATTTTAGGATAATGTATCACGTCGGCCTAATCTCGAGAATAGTGCTATCTAAAAACAAGCAGTGATATAGGAAATAAAAAGACTACTTGCATACAAAACCACTGCGAGCGCCGATCCGCAGGCAACCTACCAGATGGACCGACGATCTTGTGAAAACCGCTGGGTCTTGTTGTATGCAGGTTGCAATGGACCGGTCTCGCTGGGCAACCATTGGAGAGACCTATGTTCAGCAGTGGACGGCTATGGGCTGAGATGATGATGATGATGATGGTGATGACAGGAATGTAAGCAAAGAGAGTAATAAAAATTACAATTACAATTTCCCGTACATAAATCATCACCAATGTAGTTTCAAGTGATGTGATAAGAAGATCGCTAACACCTCGATACTATTTCCTGGTAACATGCGGAACTGGACTGTCATGTGCCAAGGAGCACGGGGCAACGGTCGGGGGCAATTTGAGGGGCACCGAGCGTTAAGATCATTAACTCATGATGGCTGTCATTTGAAGAACTTAAGATACAATATGATTACAATGGTCGCAAAGCTAACAATGACGAAACATTTTCTTTTTATTTGTATTGCTGGATTTTAATGTACAGACATTTGCGGTACAATAATAGCCATGTCCGTGTTGTATATGAGTGGCAAGGGATCGTCTTGGTGTTCATTGAGGGAGGCCTATGTTCAGGAGAGGAGAGCAGAGATAAATGATGAAGATGAATGCTACCCGATTGTAATATACTATTTTAATGTTAGAAGGACAAATTGGCAAATGTGCTGACTGCTGATTTGGTAAATTGTCAGCGTCACCCAAAAACATATTCTAGCCGATGCAACTCGTTCATTTGTTGCCTATTTTGAGATCCTAAGTTAATACTATAAACGTGAAAGTTTGTAAGTATCGATGGATGGATGTTTGTTACTCTTTCACGTAAAAACTACTGAATGAACTTTACAATGACATAGCTTATACATCAGAATAACGCATAGGCTAGACTAATGCATAGAGGGAGAGAGAGAGAGAGAGAGAGAGAGAAGCCGTATTTTTAAATATCTTTTCTTAAATGTCCTTAGATGCAAGTAACGGGTTCTTCATCTCGGATTTCATTGTAGGAGACCTATGTCAAGTAGCAGATAGATCAAAGCTGATGATGATGCTATAGTCGAATAGAAATCATATTGTCCGTTATTCCATAAGTACAATAATGACCCATGATGATCTCAAATCAAAACGGTCTCGGGAGAGGCGAACTGTGACACCCACGTGTGTGACGGCCGCGTGACGGTCGTGTGACGCGGTGTGACGGCCGACGGGCGATGTGACCACGCGCATCACCACGACCGTGACGGTGGGCTTCTTGGTCAACGGGACGCTAAAATGGCGCTTCTGGTATATCATGGTATGAGGCGAAAAATCGAAGGTATATATGTATGTAAAATCAACGGCTTAGCATATTGTCTCAAATTCCTATTAGTACATTATTTTTCAGTTAAGTCAACATTTTTTTTTTAATTTAACAATTAATGAATTTATTAATAATTCTTTTAATGTAAAATTTATTGGACAGCTCTAAGAGGATGGTTAAATATTAAGGGAATTATTTAGGAGAAATAATAAATAAAATATGTTCGGTATATGTAATTATAAAATTTATTTAGCCACAAAAAACAAAATTTAAATAATTTGGTCAGCTTAGGTGCAAAGATTTTGTTAAAAATAAATCAGGCAGAAATTCTTGTTGAAATAAATCATAAAGCAGCTTACATCGAATAGAAAAAAACCTAATACATAATTACCGTGCTAAATTACAACGAATATCTGATTTTTTAATGTATGTGTATAGAGGTCTTCATTAAAAAGATTAAGTTTGACAAGTTTGTGAAATGTTTGTTTTTTGTGGAATAAAAAAGGAAGTCGACATTTTAGTTGCCCAAAGTCAAGGCACGGAACACGGAGTAGGGAATTGAAAGATTAGAAAATCGCAGTACGGTATAGAATATTAGTTCTCGTCAGCAAACGTTACATACGCACTTGATCATCATCATCATCAGCTTTTATCCGTCCACTGCTGAAAATATGCCTCCCTCAATAAACGCTAATACGACCCTTTGTCAGTCAGATCTGACTCGGTCTAGCCATTGCACGAAGAGCAATGCATTTGTTTGTTAAACAGTTTCTGTTATTACTTAACATTCCTCATCAACAGGAAGTCCTTCACTGCTGGTTTTTTGGAAGACGGCTTTTTATGATGTAGATGTAGCATTGATTTTGTTTTGACGGTTCTTCTCAGTGAGCTTACCTTGGGACCAGTGGTAGATTCAATTGGCGTTCAAAAATATATTATAGTGTTATTATTTAAAAAAAAATGATTCGAACAACATTCAATTCAACATTACGAATAGTTTTTATTTAAGACATAAAAAACGTTCCGGTGTTCTATAATACGAGCATTTTTAATAGTTACCGTTCATCAAATTTGAAAAAATGGAACAAACGAAAAAATTAAATGTTCCAAAAGATCATTTTTTTGTTTGTCCATCATAAGTATTTTTAAATTGAACGGGTTGTATTAGTGTCCATCTGTGTGTTGCATCCATATGCTGTTGTTTTGTAATGATGGGACTGAAGATGGACTAAGAGCGCCCCGCGGGTTCATCCGCGCACTTGACACTCCCCTGGTAGTTCGGGGATAAATTAGCCTACTAGTTGTTGACCGCGGCTTCCCCCTCGTTAGCAAAAAAAAATGTATCCTATGTAATTTCTACTCGTAGTATCGAGAATATATGTACAAAGTTTCATGATGATTGGTTAAGTAGTTTTTGCGTGGAAGCGTAACAAAAATCCCTACCTTCACATTAATAATCATAGTACCTGGATGTATGATTGATGATTATTCTGATGTATAAGCTATATTATTGTAAAGATTCATTTAAATCCATTCAGTAGTTTTTGCTTGAAAAAGTAACAAACGTACATCCTTACATTCTTACAAACATTCGCGTTATTTTTTGTTATTTATTGAACCGTCTATTTTAGAAGTATAGTAAAAATCTTCTTTAACATTGTCAGCCTATCTGTCATATCAAAACACCCTACCACATCCAATCCACTCATCATCATCAGCCTTTATTCGTCCACTGCTGAACATAGGCCTCCCTCAATGTACGCCAAGACGACCGATCCCCTGCCATTCGCATCCAACACGGACCTGCCACTGCACGGAGATCGTCTTCCCACCTACTACTCCGTAAAAATACGAAAAAATCCGTAAAAAGTTATTTCATTATAATGAGTAGTAGCTCATTATAATGAAATAACTTTGTACGGATTTTTTCGCTGTTTAGGAGGATGTATGAAAGACGACCCGCAGTCACAGATGCTCACAGCATCTGAGAAGTTGTGTATGTTAACAAACTTTATGAACCATGATAAAATACTTACAAGTTGTTCCGTTATAATTACTGATACAAAGTTTAACTGTTGATTAAACTAATACTTGAAGATTAACATGATCCATAACATTATTATAATAATATCTATTGATGCTTATACACCACGTCAATCTGGTCCCGTGCTAAGTTTTCGTAGAACTTGTATTAAGGGTACCAGACATCGGAAATATATTTGGTATGCTTATACTATACATATAATATTTACGATTTTTATCATATAATACACATATCTACACTAATATTATAAAGAGGAAAGATTTTTACCTATTTTTGTATGTTTGTATGTTTGTAATGAATAGGCTCAAAAAGTACTGGGCCGATTTAAAAAATTCTTTCACCATTCGAAAGCTACATTATCCACGAGTAACATAGGCTAAATTTTATTCTGATAAAAATACCGTAAGATAAGATTCCGTAAGATATTTTGGTTTTTCGGACATAAGGTGTAAAAAATGTTATTTCGCGTACTAAGATCCCGTTGTAAATCTTAGTTAACGCAGGCGAAGCTGCGGGCAACAGCTAGTTTAATATATATCCATTATCCTTGACCCAGAAATACAGAAAACTTTTTGTTCCGTGGCGGGATTCGAATCTGCTACCTCCAGCTTGAGCTCCGACCCATGGAGCCACATAGGAGGTAGTAATTTTCTTACATTATTACTTATAATATAATCCCCGTACAAAATCAGGGTCAAAACTTACTATGAACACTTTCCCTTTCTCATAAGTTGAAGGTTATGTGTGGATTAATAAACATTAGCTGAGTCACATTTCACCCCTTTATCTGCGCAAGTCCATGCTGGCCTGGGCGGCTTGGGCGGCTGGGGCGGCTTGGGCGGATAGCCAGAGGCCACGCACGTCAGACCCGTCTCCGCCTTGTACGAGCCACCCTCGGTGAAAAAATAGGATTAAGTATTCTGAGTACAGACTACAAAAAAGTGTTTGAAAAATAAAACGATCTTATACAAATATTTGTAAACTATTTATTTGAAAATTAAAAAATAAATTGATAATAAACATTTTACTCACTATAATTGCTAATTTAATTTCACATACTTATATAGCCTTATTGGACTGAGTTAGGAGAGCCTTTGATAAAGTTATTATTTAATCATAATTAAATGCAAAATATATTTAATTTATATTATAAGCCCCAGTTACATAAAATATGCGTTAGGAATTAAATACACTTATAAAGCTTTAGCAACAACTAAAGATAACGGACACTAACTTAATGAATGATTTGACCTTTATAAGGTTCGAACATACATAGTACATACAGTCAACGTTCAAAAGTCCAGTAGCATCGTAACGACCGTATTCGCTTGCCGGTATAGTGCGTATTCTGAATGTGTGCGCCATGTTACCATGCACACACTTAAATGTCGTACAATAGAGAATCAAACGAACTTACCTGTAAGTGAAGTTCGATGATTATTAAACGAGTGATTCGCCCAAGAGATTACAAGTATTCACAAGTAGTACCACGCGTACGTGCTGCCATCATACACACTTTTAAAGCAACTCTGGATAAAGAAAACTTGTTTTCTCCCCACTCACGCCTTCCTTAACAGCCCGTCGTCGTCTGCAGTCTCATACACGTTTCTGTCGTGTACGGCTTTCCTGTTAGCTATTTCGAAAGGGCATTACATCAATATAAATAATATGTATGTAATTAGGGTTTGGGAGGGTTTGTAATCTCTTGGGCGAATCACTCGTTTAATAATCATCGAACTTCACTTACAGGTAAGTTCGTTTGATTCTCTATTAAACTTCGTGATTCGCCCTTCGAGATTACAAGTATTCACAAGTAGTTGTTTAGAGAACTACGAAATAGCTCACTACACTAGTGAAAACACTAGTGTAGTTAGGTAATATTATAACAACAGTTTTTTAGATAATATTACAAGGCTTTTATTAAAATAATCGGAAAATATGTTTCATATAGTAAATAAAATCTATATATTGTGTATATTATAATACATACATTAGAATTGACGTTTACCAATAGAAGTTGAAAAAACCCCAACCTACAAGGAAAGTGAGAAAAGGAATCAAATGTTTTGATACCAGTAGTTACTTCTCAGTTTTAAAATTTGACTTAAGTTTGTGACATCTAATCCATCCAGCGGTTCGTTTGATAACATCCATGTTGACACCAGTCATGCGGCAACAGATCAAGTAGCTGCACGTCTCGTACTATGGGCACTAAGCACTGGTGTGCCCAATATCCTGGACGGTAGCTTTTATTCATCGGCTAAAAATCTGTGAACTTACAGGCTCAAAAGTTTTCTGAAAACTAACAAAGGGTAAATAACATTTGAAAAGCATTCTCTCAGAAGACATTTTCAAATAATAATCTAAGGTCCTAGTAAGGTAAATAGAAGGCGTCTCATAGCAATGTATATTTAAAATTGGTTGAGTTTTAATAAACCCAGATTTTATAATATAAAATTTTCTTAATTTTGAATATTATTTGATAATTGAAATTAAGAATATTTGAACACGATACCCATACTTAATATTTAAAAAAGAGCACAATTTTTCAGTTGTATTATAATATTTTGGACGCGGAGTGCTTAGTCATATATACTGCGTACTATTTTCATAAAATAATTCTTAAATCGTTTACAATAATTGATATTACATTTTCAAATCGTATTATTTGAATACAATTAGTGCTAAAGCTCATTTAACGAAGTTAATGGGGAATAATTTAAAAAATTAACTATTAGTTATCAATCTTAATCCTATAAAATGTATATTATTGACGATAAAAAATTGTACCATTGATAGAAACAAGGACAGATATTGTCTTATGGTATTATCCATAATAGACGCCAAAATAACATTACTTAACCCTTAATAAATGTTTATTATTATTATCTTTATGCATATAAGATACTCACAAAATTTTTAGTAAATTATTATTAATATTAATAATATCAGTTGTATTCGACGGCGTTTCGGGGCCTGCGAATGCTGCCCTGATAATCCTTATGTTCTGTAAAAAAGGCTGGCTAGACTATCAGGTACAATTACGACTCCCGAAGACTTATCTTTTATTTATTTTTTACTTTGACTACTTTTTAAGAGTACAAGTCGTCACCTATGAAAAAAATATCATGATTTGATTTGCTAACCAGCTGGCAAGAATATCTACTTCAGGTTTTTAGAAATTATTAAATTTTGAAAAAGCATAGTCGGCTAACTCCTATTCTATATCAGAATTAACGCAAACGGGATTCTGCGTCGGCCTCATAGTTGTCTTGTGAGCTAACGTAGGATGCGAACACATATTATCATATAGATATAGACCCTTTTGATACCACTTCAAGTGTGTCGGTTAATATCATCCTATTTACATAAATATTATTTGTTTATGTATATAGCAGTGGAGTTGTCAATTCTCAACGGAACGTTTAATTTTATGTCTTGCATAATCTACTGATCCCGAATTACTATGCGACAACAAAATGCACCTTTAGCTATAAGTAATCGATGTGATGGTAGAATCCTGCCTAAGAATAGCTATTTCATCCCCTGTACCTGTACGAGACTAGTCAGAAAATAATGCCGTTCGACAAACGCCTAACCGTATGGGCTAAAACATTCATCAATATTATTAATCTAATAGTGGAAATCGTAAATAAACATATTGGTAAATAGATATATTGGTCGTTATCATTTTCTTGTAAATAAAGATAAATTAACCCATAAGTTTTTTGTATATAACCAGCCATATTGTAATGTTAAACAAACCGATATTAGTGATTCTATCAAGTGCGTAAAGCGTCGCAATTTCTTTAGTCTCTTAAAAAATGTTTAAGCTAGATTATTAATAATTATCATTATTATTGTAGTAATATCTATGGGCGCTTTTACACCACGTCAATCTTGTTCCACGCTAAGTTGTCAAGGTACGTAATTTGGACAACGAAACATATCTTATACTTTTTAATATACATAAGATATGCAAGATTTTCACATCCATGACCCAGGAATACAAAAAATTCTTTATTCCCAGGCGGGAATCAAACCCTCTAACTCCACCTTCCGTGCAACCCGCTAACTCAATGGTAAGCGCGTTGCTCAAGCCATAGAGGTCGTTAAATAAATAAATCGTAGAGGCTCTTGCTTATTTTTGTTTGTCTAAAAAATAGATATAATAAGTCCTGGTTACGTAAAAATTACACAAGCTGGTTGCATGATTTCTGTAAAATGTAAGGCGACTCATTGATCCTTTTTAACCACTGAAAACGCAAGTATTTGTTACACTGATTATCCCAGATTTATAAATATATATTAATAAATCTGTGCTGATTATGAATAGCTATAGAAAAAAATTTTTGCATGTTTATGCACATTTGACATTTGACAATTATTAGAAATAAGTTTTAAAGCTGTTCTATAATCAAGTTTGAAAAGTGTGGCGCGGATATACATCAGTTGAAAAAAAACCATTATTTCGATTACTCTTCTTTATAAGAAATATGCCATATAAATTGACCAGAACATGATTTACATTCATGTATCGCCTCTAATGAAAGTAAATAATTTATTTCCCTAGTCATTTCCCTGTCATACGCAATATTTGTGGGTCTATTGACTGGTATGTTAGTCTGGGTAACAGCAGAAAGAAAAGGTATACGTAAACCTTGTACTCAAGGCAATATCAAGAATCAATATCTGCGCCTACGCCTTATTTAAAAAAATTAAGTCTACCTGCTTCCAGCGGGTGTTGGTCAGGAGCGCCATCTACCGATCCACATGAAACCGCCGCTTTTTTCAGCACCGGTGTCCGCTTGTTGTTCTGGCGCCGCTCCGCTGCTGGCTGTTGCTGGCACCGCCAGCCGGCGAAATTAGGTCGGATTCGGTTGCGTGTACCGAGCACCCGGAGTCGGTGGCGGCTCTTACCCAAGTTTAAAGCCTAACCTGTACTAGAGGTGGAAAAGTTAGTTACGACTCGTGGTCGTTAGCGACCTAGTCTTTGTTATAGCAGACCTACTCTGCGTCAGTCGTAAGAAATGGCTTTTATACATGTCAACTTTTCTTGTAAATCTCCTCCGAAAAAGCTGAGCTGGTCCCGTTTAAGATGCTTCGTTATCTTCTACGCTTTTGTCTAGAGAAGCCGTTAAAGTATTCCCATATAGTCAACATAGCATAAAAAACGACTTACCTCACTCGATATTTTTTATTGATTATCGCCATTGTTGCGAGACTTGAAGATCATTAATTATGAGGTTAGAATTTGAGTCACACCGTACATGGCAACAGCTAGTGGATTTTCTGATAACATGTTATGCCTTTTAAACATTTTCCAAAATGTCTTTAATATCTTCTCCAATGTAATTTACCTTAATATAGGCTTATCGGCTCTAGCTGTATTTATGTACCTATTAGTCCCCAATGTTTCCGATTTTTTGGCTCATAGCCTTGATGCCAAGGATAGCCAGGATAGGGTGCTGAACTTCAGACGCGAGATAAATTTGAAAGATTATTACCCACTACTACTCAACAGATTGAGGGTATCAACAAAAATATATAAATATTAAATACTGTTAATTCCATCTTTGTCGATGATCATTAGCTTCTAGTATAGTTTTTGTGATACAGTCTCACGGGCTGTACTCTAAAAAACATCCAATGTATTCACGACGCAGTCTCACGGATTTTGTGTTCAGGGCACAATCTCACGGATTTGTGTTCACGACACAATCTCACGGATTTGGGCTCACGAACAATCTCACGAGTGCGTTCTAGAATAAAGTGCATCAATAAAAAAACCACACAACGCCCAGTCCAGAAAAATAACTCCATTATTGTTGAGTGTGGTTATGTAAGCTCATCTTTGTCAACGATCGTTAATGCTTGGTATCATTTTTGTGATACAGCCTCATGGGCTGGCTGCACTTCGAAAAAACATCCAGTGTATTCACGACGCAGTCTCACGGATTTTGTGTTCAGGGCACAATCTCACGGATTTGTGTTCACGACACAATCTCACGGATTTGGGCTCAAGAACAATCTCACGAGTGCGTTCTAGAATAAAGTGCATCAATAAAAACCACAACGCCTAGTCCAGAAAAATAACTCCATGATTGTTAAGTGTGGTTATGCAAGCTCATCTTGTCAATGATCGTTACTGTTTTGCATAGTTTCTGTGATATAGTATCACGGGCTGTACTCTAAAAAACGTCTAATGTATTCACGACACAACCTTCTAGGCTGTTTTTTTTTTTTTTTTTTTTAGTGGGTAATAATTTTTCAGATCAATCACGATATCGCATTAAGAAGAAACAAAAATAACAAAAGATAATATTAACTGAATAAATAATTTTTGATTTACCTTCATTTATTGTATTCGCTCGTGTTATTATTTTGAGCATGACGAATAAAACTATGGAGACATATTTTGCGATCTCTAGCCATTTTTCGTTCCAATCCTTTATTTTTCCTTTTCATCGTAATTCTTGCGTTTTTCCATGTCTAATATTCTATAGTGACACAGCTACGAACTTTCAGTATGCTAACTTCACTTAGAAAGAAAAATGCGTGTGCGATGGCCGGCACACAAAACGTGTATGAGACTGCAGACGACGACGGGCTGTTAAGGAAGGCGTGAGTGGGGAGAAAACAAGTTTTCTTTATCCAGAGTTGCTTTAAAAGTGTGTATGATGGCAGCACGTACGCGTGGTACTACTTGTGAATACTTGTAATCTCGAAGGGCGAATCACGAAGTTTAATATCAATACCAGAAAGTATAAGCGTGTAGTGGATGCAAGACAAAGATAACGTTATATTGTTTGTCCTCTTCATTCATTATTGCACTGTGTCAATAATAATGCAAAAATTTCACAAGCTACGTAAGATATCTCGTAGCTTCATCGGTAAATAGTTGGCCTCGCATCGACGCTAGTTGAAATGGTCACGGATCGAATCTCAGTTTTGCAAAGTCTTTATCTTAACATTCTTATAAACTCATTTATTTTTTAATGAAATGACTTTTTTAAAGTTTTATTTACTTAAGAATAATATTAATTATATATATATTAAGTAGTATATAGTAATATATTATATATACTACTATATATTATATAATAAAATATATATTAAGTAGGTAATATAATAAAACAACACTTTCAAAATATAAAATATATGTTATATTTATTTTAATGACCTAACAATTAAACAATTGAATTGATTGACGTTAAAATCTTTGATCCATAGATCTATCAAAATAAAAATATTATAGATATCTATTGTGTTACCAATATTTCATATTATTATTGAGGTTAAAGTTTAATTATTCATTTTCTCGAGGAAAAGAGGATTAAAACTTAACCTCAACCTTTAAATATTAAACTAATACTAAACTAAAACTAATATAAAACTCCTAATCATTGGCCAGCACGTCCCTAGGTAGAAACTACAATGTCCGATTGAAACTAACGAAATATAAATATTATAACAATTAACACTTAGTGTGACACAGAAACATATATTTAATGTAATAATATTGATTAATATTTTGTGTGTATAAATTCAAGATCACCCGGCCCTTGCGCACTAATACATCCCCACATGTTCACACTTATTCTGCCAGATTCGGTGTTTGACACTACGTTATTTTCACTTTATATACTATTATCTTTACGCCATAAATGTAGTCTTCCTGCCATTCGTCTTTATGCCTTTGAGTCAAAAACGGTTTTTTCGCCGGCTTTCGGTGATGTAGTCCCTCGTCATGAAGTGCACGACGTACGGTTACCAATGAGGTGTTTAATTCATCGGCAAAACGTCTTGTCGGTATGAAACCACACGTTTTATACTCCGCTGCCATGTAACGCCGCTGAGTCTGGTTAATAAGAAGTGGCCTTCCACTTCGTTTACGACTCTGCAAGCCACCTTCTTCCTCGAATCTCTTCACCCGTCGACTTAACAGTATTTCCCTAAAAAAAATTAACAAATTGTAAAAGACAATTTTAACCATTGAAAAAATATGCATCACAATAATATAATTAATTTCTACTTACAGAGAAGCCAGTTTCGTTATAAATTTGAGAAATATTCAGGCCATTCGAATATAGGGCCACAATATTAGCTCTTGATTCGCTATTAATATTTGCTTGCATATTGGACACCTAATTATTATTTTAAATTGAAACAGTTAGCACACAATCACTCGTAGCTGAATTCACCAACTAACAACATTTTAATATTTTGTTTTTTCCAAGCCAGTAATCATTTTATTTTAAATCTACCCTCACATTCTTTGCTCTGTTTAGAATGTTATGTTTCTAACTAAGTTTTAGTTAGAAACATTCGTAATAATTTATAAATATTTCAAAATTTAAAACATTACAATTTAAAAATGAAGAATCGACGCAGACCCAATGTGGGATGGATTTGATCCTGCAATTTAACAGGTGATCGTAGAATAAAATATATGCGCTTGCTAAAACCACTGGGCCACGGCATTGCTTACACGTTGAGACGAAATTAACGATATGAATTTATACAGACAAACAAAGTGTATGTGTGTGTGTGTGTGAATTGTCTTTATAGAAAAAGGTCACAAGTAACGTTAAGTGTTGACGCTATAGCTGCGTTCGATTGCTACTGGACTTTTGAACGTTACTGTACCTACATTACTGAATAGGTATATCAGTTACCACTTTTCGCGGGGTAACAAGAATGGACAGTATGCATTACTAACAGTAAATATTAAAGCGAAGAGGTCGGAACACTAAAGCAAAGAAATAGGAAAAGTACTAAAGAAGTATTTGCTGACGTTACCGCAGCTAGCGGCGACCATCGGATGCGGGGTGCGGGGTGTGCGGCGCGGACGGGGGGCGGCGATGTCCGTGCCATGACGTGTGACCCGTGGCCTCTGCCCACCTAGATACACGTTCGCACAACTAGAGTGTTGTCTGATGGTATATTTGAATTTGGAATATACAAGATTAATTTTACTGTATTTTAAATCGGAATACTCTACGGCGAACAGCCGTGGCAGGCCCTGAAATTAATCTGGATTTCATTGCACCGATGATGCGTTAATATTTCTTGTTTGTTTTTGTTATCATTTATGATAAGCCATTCGTACAAAACTTCAGTGAACAATTTCTAAGTTATGCAATAAAAAAAATACAATTTTGAATAGCAATCCTCTATCAATACCGTTTATTACACATATTAGTACAATGCTTATGAATAATAATATTATCGCTATTACTATAAACCAGAGACAATATTTGTGCCCTGTTTCGTCGCACGTATTGCAGCGATGGCTGCGGCGTGTCGCACGGAATGTTCCGATAAATAGCAACAAAACTGCTGAGCAGTCACGAAGGCTAATGTCAATTGACATGCGAGCTTATTACCGCCGAAACACTGGATCTTTGGTACTTTTCAACGAGCTGGTCTAATCAATGATGTTCATTATTCTTTCCTTTTTATATACCAAAAATGGCAGTCATAGAGACTGTCGGTAGAAGTGAAAATTCATAATTTAGAATTATGTCAGTGTAAAATTTAAAATTTTTAATACGAAAGTTTTTAAATTTTTTTAAACGACTTCTAAGAAGCAGGCGTTTCTCAATTCCACCGTATATAATATGCTTTTTATGACATCATACAGTCACATTAGCATGTCGGTGACGTGAACCTAGTAAGTTTTCTCCTTATAAAAGGTGACGCGGCTTAAGAAGTTTTTTATATCAAAAGCGATCCAAAGGTTTCTTAAATAAATGCATTAATAGTAAATGCTTCGATGATAGCTCAAATATTGTATTAGCCTGCAGTTTCTATGGCGACACAGAAAACTCTTAAAATGGCCACTTGTAAACTATAATAAAAAATTTGTTCAAGTTTTAAAAATGGAACTCTTTGCCAATATTTTTGGGTTAAAATACATTTAAATCATTTATTTGTCATTTCTTTTACGATTTGGCGGCAAATGTTGTTAGTGCTTTTTAAGACTTTCGATGTCATATTTTAAGTCATATAGTAAGTATAGATTTGATTAACCTGGGGTACAATATTATCATACAACAATTTAGTGTATGAGTCAATCAAGTAACTCCCCCTCATGCAAAATTTGAATTGCATTCCATTCAACGCACAAAACGCATTGAGAAAATTTAATACAATATGCGGAGATCTGTGGACCGATATACATTCATAAAATCGCGCTTGTCAAATTTTTTTTCAAACCACTTCGATTGGCACTAGAGTCGGCGCTTTTGAACTACAGAATTGCGATTTACTTTGATTACGTATGCACTTATAAATACTTAGTACAATACTTTCGAAACGGATGGGCCTAGAGTGAGACGGAATACCTTAAGATCTTAAGCTGTCCTAAATCAAAATGTTTTTTTCCAAGTAAGAAATGGACTTCTTGAACTTAAGATGGGCTTGTAGTACATTGTAAGCTTATAATGAGCTTGTGTTTCGGGAATTTAAGTCTGTGCTACAGCTATCATCATTATACTGATAATATACTTTGTAGGCCCATTACCCTCCTCGCCTGATTTCGAGGAGTGGACCCGTGTCCAACCGTCGGACAATAAGGGTTGATACTTTACTTTTTTTACTATACTTTGTAGATATGTATCTAATAAGTACAGTACAGCTCAGTACACTTTGATTGTTACGTATGTCAATAGACAGTGATTAAAGTTAGTCTACTACTAACTTTAATCACTGTCGATTGACATACTTCTTTTTCAATGTAGGTTTTAGGTGACAGTTTTTGTATATCTATGATCTTTTACATAAGTTATCTAAGAATTAATCAAATCATTCGTACCGGATATTTGTTTCAAGAAGCAGGTGCTTGTACTATTGGATAGCCGTAATTGCTTATCGAAAAAATATGTACGAGTTTAATCTATAATAAGGTATAGAAACACAAAACATATGACCGTTAAGACACAATCCGTTAGCTGGTTCAATCAAAAATTTCATCAAACCTTTAGAAATTCACTAATACGCTAATTCAACATATTGTTAGGGTAGGGCCAAAAAAGAGGGCCAGTACAAAAGGTAAGAAAGGGTCAGGCGTTTTTTTGTGCGTAAAAAATGCTTACCAGATGGCCCAGCATTTAGTGACAAAAAACAGTGCGTGCCCAACTCGAGTGGGTATGGATAGCAAAAAAGGTGCGTCTCAGCGAACTTATGCTCAAATACGCAATTTTTAGCATTGTCATCAACATCAGCCTTTATCCGTCCACTGCTGGACATAGGGCTCCCTCAATGAACGGCAAGACGACCGATACCTAGTCACCCGCATCCAACACGGACATTTCTTGCTTGAGTAATAAAAAATTACCACTACCGCTTAAAATTAAAGCACCTAATGAAATATCAATTTTACTGTATAATATAATTATGATTATGACTAAAATGTCTTTGCTGATTATAATCTGCATAATGTAATAAATAAAGATCAACAAAATTGTTTTTTTATTTTTTATTTTAATTACAAGAAATAAAAATGAATGTAAAGTTTGCTGCCGACAGTACATTTTTTAGAAACAAACGATTTGTCCCTACGAGTATAAATTTCTATAAATTAATAGACGTAAAGATGAGGCAAGGATGATTTGGATACGTGTATAACACGATCTGATCAGGAACTGTAACAGGTGGTCATCCGCGCAAGTCATGGCCGTCTGGCACGAGGCATTTGTCAGGTTATGCCAGATTTTTTCTCTCACGTCAAAGATTTTTAAGGACGAGTCTTAACAGGTCGTCCAGTATTTCTCTGGTTTACTAGAGGTAACTTTACTATGCTAAGCTAAATCACGAGAAAGTCAGCGATTCTTTTTATTTTACTTTAGTTCTTACACTCTTTACAATAATCAGAATAACTAGACTGCCTCCCTAGACAAGTGGCAAACGCTTGAAATCTACGGAGCGTTTGCCACTTATCTAGGGTGGCTGGTAAAGTTTTCTTACGTTTACGCAAATCTAACTCATTATAATGAAATCACTTTTACGGATTTAATTGCGGCTTATTAACGGCGGTTTTCAATATGCTATCTATCTTAAAATGTTCTTATCTATAGTTACATTTTGACACATTTTCTTACAAAATCTGTCAAAACTGTAAGATGGATAACAAAATTTTAAGATAGATAGGATATTGAAAACCACCGTAAGTTTTTTACATGCCCGACGTTTCGGATACTTTACAGCGACTATATCCTCCTTTAATCATGGTTGCTGTAATTATAATATCCGAAACGTAGCGCACGTAAAAAGCTTGATAGAATCTTTAAAAGTTGTTTCATTATGTACCTGGTAAAATAATTAGGCGTTTGCCAAACCAAAAAAAAAAAAAAAAAAGAAAATTCACACATAAATTGAAAAAATAAAAATAATCTTGATACACAAGATCTTGGTGTCTATTCTTCGGTTATTATAGAAGCATACGTCTATGCAAACAAAACATAACTACTTGATGGGACAAATGAACTGAATGATAAGCAATACACTGCCCCTCCGAAATACTGCAAAGCCATATTTTGACGGGAGAAACGGCTAAGATGGTGGTGCCCAAGCTAGCGGGAACACAGTAGTGTAGAGGAATCAGCTGTGCCTACTCCTGATAGAGGTAACAAGCAAAATAGTGATATCCATGTAGCCGGTAAAAATTATTTGACGAGATTTTTTTGCGCCCGTATCTTGGAAAACAGTTAAGAATATTCCTATGATGATAAAAAATCTTTATGCAACGTGTGTCCTTTTTTGGTAGCAAATCATTACAACCCCTGTCAAAATATCTCACTCGTATCAGTGGTGGAATCTGAGCGGTCATTCTGGGAACCTCATAACTGTTTAGGTTGGGACGTTTTACGATTTTTAATCAGCCTTTGTTGTTTTTAGTTTATGCCACGGTTTTGGTCAAAATAGCAATAAAATATGGTCATAGACGAGGCGCTTGTAGCACATGAAGGAAGTGAGTTAGGAATAAAATAACATTAAATTATAAGCTGTAATGCAAATATTTTTAGAATGTCACTCATTATAAACAAACAGACTTCAATAATCCGGTTTTTTATCTGGTATGTAGCTCGTCTTTTTAGGTGTTTTACAGAGAGTCTTTCATAAAAGTAATTTCAATATAAAACTAAATAAATAATAACGGATATAACGAGTACATAATGTTATTACATAATTTCGGATAGAAAGCAGTTGTCTTATACAAATAGCCTATTAAAACTCAGAATCGTCATTAATGTATCATAACTAAACGTGACAGTTATATGTGACACGAATTTAGTATCGTAATACCCAGCCTTGTATATAGCCTTCATAGTCGAACCTTTTGTATAGGATTTCAAATGAGACATCAAAAAGAATTATTGCCATATATAGTTGTCAGTATGAATAGCGAATCGAGGATGGTAAAACAAAGTGTATATCCGATTTTTTCATATATTTTTAGATGCATAGACAACCAGATAATGTATCAGATCTTATAATGAAAGTCGTAAGTGAACGAGCTAACATGGGCTATTAAAATGCATTAATATAACTTCGAGTCAATTACACTTATCGCCTGCCTCCTATCTGAAACAACATAGCTGCTACAGAAGAATAGGTAGAATAAACTAAGCATTAACATCCGTATTACAAACAATACTATGAGGTGTCACAGTACTCCCGAATGCGTAGAGTCCTAGTCAATTCATAGTCAATACTTAAGTGAAATCCGCCACTGTGTCAAACCCGACTATTGACACGTAAAACGTACAGATAATAGCGTTCTTTACATAGTGTTGTTTCATTGGTTAGCCAAGTACGCTTCTTAAATACGGGTGAAAGACAGTGAAGAAGAAAGAAGTATTTTTTTTATCAGGCTTGGCCCACCACTCGTTCCCACCGCTGCAACTCTACAGAAGTTGCAGCGGTAGCCAAGATTGACAGCGACAGGCATAATGAGTACAAAAATTGTCCGTTTGCTGCCATTCTTAAGTCTATTTGACCCTTGCATTCTAGTTTCAAATAAATCTAATAACAACATGAATACCCGTAATAAGTTTTAACAAACTTTGGTACCTAGGACTAGGTTAAAATGGTGTAATTGTTGAATATTTATTAATTATTATTTATGAGTCGTGCAAACTAAATCTGACTCACTGACAAAAACGATGCAGAAAGTATGGGCGTAAAAAAATATGTTATGAAATGGAATCCAAACGGTGCCGAATTCTGAACCGATTATACTTAGTTTTTATTTGATTGTCACTTGTCTTAATTATACTTAGTTTTTATTGTGATTGTCTTGTACCGAATATATTATACTATGACGTTAAATAAGATTCAGGCTAAGTTATAGATATTATTATCAATGTGAAATTCTAAAAAAAAATATTACATTTATAACTATATTAATTTCGCCTTAGATCACTTTGCGTTCAGGCGTCTGAGATGAATTATTGTGAGAACGTTGCTGTAATCGCCGTATTAACAGTTTATATTTGTAAAGAGCTTTAAGTATCTCAGTTTCGCTTTAATAACAGATAATAATGAAATAACCCTTTATAAACAATCATATTATCATCTTAACTTAGTCCCCTGGTGAGCTCGGAAAAACCACGTGAATTAAATGAGTAATCATAAAAACAAAATTTAATATTATATATTATTTATGATCTTTTTGATTTTTTTTTGTTTTTTTATTTTATTTTAGTGGTAGTGTATGGGTCGGCCATTAATCCGCTGGGAAGACGATTTCCGTGCAGTGGCCGGTCCGTGTTGGATATGGCTGGAAAAGGATCGGTCGTCTTGAGAGACGATTATGCCCAGCATAATAATGCGGATATTAAGGCTGATGATGATGATTAATATTTATCGATTTTAAAGTGGTTTTTAATATTTCATTTCATAGGATCAGAAGCTAACAGAAGTTATAATCACATTTAAAGAAATTTAAAAAATATTTAATACATAATTATATTGAATTATAATAAACGGAAATACAATTAAGAAACAACACACATATTAATTATCACGTCGCACAACTTATCATTAGACAAAAGCCCTTAGCAGGATTTGAATGCGCGAACCGTGAGTAAAGCATCTGCCACTATACCAGCAAGATTTACATTTTGGCTGCTGAAAACAATAATTCCATACGAACATACACTTTCTTCTGTAGATAGCAGAACGTATGATAAAGCTGTGATGGACGATTGCGTTATACTTTGTATAGATGTAGACTAGTTAACATATAGAGTTGGCACTATTTTTCTTTATCTAATAAGATAAAAGTGACTATGGTTTTATTTATGTTTTCGCGATATTTGACTAATTTAAAAAATATTTATCAAAGTAATTTTATTTCCACATATGGGTCAAATTATAAATCAAATCAAATAATATTTATTTCGTAGGCAAATTACATAGCACTTGAAACATGTCAATTTTTTTTATAAGCTAATGCTAGATTCGCAAAGTAGCAGTTTTCCTCAGAGAAGAATCTAGCAAGAAACTCTGTAGGATTGCTCTTTTTAAAATATAGTTTTACAATTTTTGTAAATACATCTAAATAACAACATACTAATATATATATAAATAATAACAACGTGCTAGTTACATAAATTAATTCACATATGCCTAAAATAAATAAGTAAGTAAATAAATTTGGACCCCGCAATATCAAAACAAACAAGAGGATGTTAATAAAAATATTACACACACATATACTAAAGCTATTAAATCCTAAGGGTAAAATTAGCGTTGAAGATCTTTTGAAATTGATAAATTTAAATTAATTGAATTTTATAAATCATTATCAAAGAATATGAAAGAATTATCTCTCCTGGTTTCTCAATGAAATAATTGTGCAATGTGCCTTTTTGTAGCTTAAATTAACGCTTGTTTAAATTATAATATTGTATTTATTGAAGATTAGTGGCGTTGAATAGTTCTTCTTACGGTTGGTAAAATCAGTTGACTCTTTACGATCTGCTTTGATGATATCTTATTTACTTCTCAACAATACATTCGTTTCAAGCGCGACGATGGTCCAGTGGTGGATGGACTCGGCCTCTTATGCGAGAGGTCCGGGTTCGATCCTGACCCCCCGTGTGTGCCTTGAAATGGGTTTTTCTAATTTCTACGTACACTCCAAAAACGAGACCATCGCTCGCTCACCGGTGAAGGAAAACATCGTGAGGAAACCTGCATGAGATTAAAAGTCTTTGAAGGTATGTGAAGTTCACCAACTCGCACTGGGCCAGCGCGGTGAACTATTGGCCCATTACCCTCCTTGCCTGATTTCGAGGAGGAGACCCGTGCCCAGCAATGGGACATAAAGGAATTGATACTTTACTTTTTTCTTTTATTCGTTTCAAGCAATATATAACAATTTACGGATTGAGACTGAATTCGTACATAAATTATTTCAGTATAACAATTTCAAAGCATCATCTTATTTTGCCACTTCTATTTTTCAATATCGCTGCACATAGGTGGGTAGTTGATAAACCGCTCGCTGATGGAGATTGATCGCCGCCGTGTAAACACGCCTATGGGCTGTTACGTGACGGCCGTGTAAAGTATAACGTGAATCATACACGTCTATCACCAAAACATAAGAAATGACGCACTTTCATACAAGAATAGGATTGCTGATAGAAGTAAGAACTTATAATTTAGAACTATGACTTTTCGTAGCTTAGAGTGTTAGATAGGAGTCGAAACAAAGACATCTGCCAAAGAACTAAAGTGACCGATATCACATGAAGAATAAGCGCGTTGATGTGTCAATCATACAGAAAATAGTAGATACTGATGATAGAAATAGAAACGAATAATTTTGAATTTTTAAATTACGAAATTGTCAATGTTAATACATAAATTTGAAATACATATTGACGTCATAATATCACATTAGCATGTCGGTGACCCAAACCAATAAGATTTTCCCATATCTAAAAACACTCAGCGTGGCTAAAAAAGTTTTTAACTTAAAAATAACAAAACAACACGACAACGGGAACTTGGTTAACTTATACGCATATTATGTTCTACGGGTCCTAAAAAAGGATTATTTTTTAAAAATCAAAATCAGTTCAGTATCTACATAATCATCATCATCATCATCAGCCTTTATATGAATGTGTACAGGACTCTCTCAATGAACTTACCACTCACTTGCCACTCGCATCCAACATGGACCGACTAATGCACGGAAATTATCTTCCCATCTGGTTCATGGCCGACCAACATTTCGTCTACCTAAGCGGTCTACATCTATAATATCTTATATCGACGAGATTGTCGACAAAATTTATCATCGACAAACCGTTTGACAATGTGTTAAAAGACATATGGGAGGACGGTGTATAATTTATATGTATGAATAAAATATCAAATTATTAAGTATTTAAATAAAGAGCTAAGAAAGCTAACAAAACTATTATTTACACCCCTAGATACTAATATAAATGAAAGAGTATGTATTTTTGTGATAAAATTTGAACAGGCTTTGAAAAGATTTTGTTTGATCATCATAATTATCATCATAAGCATTGTGTTTTTTAACTTTTTTTTTTGCAACGATTAGGTATAAATCAAAGTTGACACCGACAACAATAGCTTAAAAATCTCGCTGACGGTATGTAATACGAGGTAATGCGTCTCCACAAAGCATATTCCAACACCTGTAGCTTCATGTAACTTTCTATAATAAATTTGTCAAGCACATGAAATTCGGCTTCGGATGCTGTAATAAATCCGCCGAGGTTTACGAGACGAGAGATACGTGACCGAGGAAACGTGCGTGAGATGTCTCAAGTTGGATGCGTGGAACACTGGCCGAAGTACTATTCAAAAATAGGTGGACTGGAACAAAAACCGGGATATAAACCTTTGCCGGTCTAACACCATGTACACGTTTGATGTAGCAAAATATTTACAGTTTACAGAAATCAGGCAGCAATTGAACGTTTTTATAAGTATGAGAGGGTTCTGAAGGACGAAGAATATTTTTTCGAAAAGCTATACGGCTTATTGATATTGGCCAATCAGTATAGTACTTGAGCAGGTCAAAATGATAAAGAAAATTGACTATAAAGAGAGATCAAATATAATTTGTATTTTATTAAGTACCTCAGTGATAGAGAAGGGTTTTAGAATTTGGAAAATTATACTTGGAGTATAATTTTTCAAATTCTAATAATACATACTAGAGAAACTAATCTTGAGACTTGTACTTAAATAAAAAAAAACTTGTAGCATATCAACGCATCTACATTTTTCAATTAATCTTTTTAAATCATGTGAATGATAGCGCTTTATCACAGGTATTCATTATCACAATTACAGACTGTGTCCACGATGAAGTCTTTATCACACTCACGAGACCACAACACAAAATACACGCTAATTAATTATACCACTAGTTAATTGCTAGCAATCAAATAACCGCCAAAAGCAAACAAAAAATCCCCAAAATCTTTCCCACATGTGGCTATCACCGCAAACGCTAGCCTGGTTTAGCCTTTATGTTAAGTGGGTAGATATCAAAATGGTTTGTGGGATGTGGTTTTTTGTTATCACCGGATAAATATGTCGCAGGTTATTTGCAGGCAAGGTGCAAGCCCCTAACGGATCTTTGGGTGCTAAAACAAACTGTGCTTATAACGGAGATAAAGGAAAGCTGTGTTTGGATATTAAAGATGCAGGAAGACTGGAGTCCTGTGAATTTGAGAAAAAATCGAAAAGTGTTTAAGACTTTCAAAATGGCCTCAGTTGTTTCATTATAAAAGTTATATCAAATTGTTTTTTTTATGTACACAGCCATGACAAAGATGGATATGGATTATCTTTAAACTTATTCAAAATTGATATTAATTATTTGATAGATAGATCAGCAACAATCGACATGGAAAACGAAAACGAAGACCCTCATATACTAACACCGTCAATACAACCACGACCGCTCTGACCAGAGTGTACGACTGGGAAGAATTTGGGTTATTTTTTTCGAAAGGGTTTAGGCCTGGTCAGGCCTTTAAACTCAATCGGTTGGTAGGTGAATGGTAGGTGAGCGAAAGTAGGGCGCCCCCTCCAATTCTTTGGGACATAATATAATCTCTGGAAATATTTGTCAGTTACTCAAGCACTCAACCAAGGATATTGTTTTCACAATTAGTAGGTTATATTGCAGCGTGGCGTCAATCGTTATTAATTAAAGCGTGGCACCTAACCCTAATACACCTTTAGCTTTTAAATAAATAAATAACATTCCAAGCAAAAACTTTTATCCCAGTGGAAGGGATGCGCTGTGCTGCGCTCTTGTATGGGTACCACGATTCTACCTACTTATTTCTTCCGTGAAACAGCTTTGCTGTGTTTTGGACAGAAGGGCAAAACAGACACTGTAATTACTGGCAGAGACCTAACAACTTGTGTCACGGGATGGGCAAAATATAAACGCCTAGGATAATTTCAGGTAAACTAGTTTATGTTCTTACCATCAGGCATATTTGTTAGTTTGCGTATAAAATTACATAAAAAATAATTTTCAAATTAATAAAAATAATAATAAGTAGGTAATTGATATAATAGTATTTTAATTAATAGTATTTTCTTTTATGTTTTTAGGTATCCATGTCTAGACTATAGTCATGAGATAGCGAATGATTTGCATATAAAATGGTGTCGTATAAAACTATCGTATTTTTTTTCATTTTAACTACACATCATCAACATTTTCGTGGTAATTTTATCGCTTATCTGTGAAATATGAGAATCTAAATAAACCACTTCCAATCCATAAGAGGCCTATGTTCAGCGGTGGACGGATAAAGGCTGATGATGATGATGATAAATCCACAAAAGTAGGCTTTATGCCTTGCGGGCAAACCGTTAATATGTGATGATGTATGGAAGATAAGGAAGATATATGAATTTTGACACACAAATACATTTATAGGAGCTCGTGGTTCAGTGATAACGGTCCCGCGGATATGTCAGGATAAGCTATCCTTGCCAGGGTCGGTACGTGGATGGGTGACCATCCTTACATATACTCCTCCGTGCCCCGGATATCACCCAGTTACTGAATTGTGGAGATCAGATAGGTAATCGTTCCGTGGAAAATACTGACATTCTACTGGATCCGATTAGACTTGAAGGCGTCTCTAAATATAGTTTGGAAAAAGCTAGGCAGAGAAGAATCTAGAATTAATTGTTATGTCAAGAATTAGGCCATAAACTTTATGTTAATTGATAGACTAGCTTCATTTATGCATGGACGTATAATGTAGAGTCTCCTCAATTCAGGTACACACAATACGCGTTGCTCTGGAATAATTATTCTATCACAAATCTTACAATCGATCAAGTAAAAAACAATTAAAACCACAAACAAAATAAAACCATAAACACTATTCAATTTATATAATGTAAATCTTTCCCTCTTTCATTCTTTTATCTATTATTTAGAACTTAAATATTAATAATCAAAACATCTCGACCGATATTTTACCAAGTTAACCACAGAGTCTCAACTCGGAGACCATCCGTTGGTTAAAAATAGTTCCAGAGATGGACAAAAAACAAACCGCGCCTCATATGGGCCAACTTTACGCAATATGGGGTTTGACCCCCATCACCGACGGATATTTGTTTTATCGTAGCTTATCCTGTGGGATTACTTATAGGATGTTCCGTTTTGTGTGAAATATTTATATTTTTCTGCCTTGTATGGCATGGCACTATGTACTTACATCATATGACACATACATATCATAAGGTGTTATTTATTTATCAATAATTATTTTGTATTCTTAAATTAAAAAATGATGCTATCATCTTAGAAAACAATTCGATTTTTCTAAAACTAACATTTAAACACTGGAAGAAACCTTTAATATTCGGTACACCTTGTTAACAATATTATATGTGTTACTATTGTAATATTGAATTAAATAATAATTAAGGCAACAAATAACTTTCCTTTTTTAAATATTTTTATGTATACTTTTATGCATACATACAATAATTATATTTTAGATTGAGATTTTCATTTCTTTATAAAGGAATAAAGAATAATAAACAAACATAAAATTTTGTAAATCAAACATAACTTTCAAGTAAAAAGAATTTCTTTGCCTCTCGCTTCGTTTATACGCCTTTTCACAAACAGATTAAAATCTCAAAGTACTAGGAAAACAGGAGTCGCAAGCTGTTACTTTGTGAGCTTTGCACGCGAGCGTAATTATATATCGCAATATAATTTCACCGCAACAAAGAGCACCTACGCTACACGTTTTTTTGCCCAGGTCAGATCAGTCAGCTAACGGTGAGAGCCATGGGACACATGCGGCTAGCGGTGTTTCACTATCGTTTTTTGTTCACTCAAAGACGTGACGCTACACGTTGGCATAATTAAAAATATGGGAAAGAGATTTTATGTAAATTCGAAACATAATATTTTAAATGACGTATTTTATGTGAACCTTAATTTTAAATGGTCTAGTTACAACACAAAATTCCCATAGGTTTAAAATGGCGTCTATACCGAGATCATCTTATTAGACGTAATTTGAGGGCTTTGATTGTGTTCAATGAATACTGTTTTGTAATGACGATGATTAATTATATGATTATTTATCTCTAGATATAAATCTCAATACACAGTCAAGAACATAACTCAAATTTAGTACAATTACAAATCCATTTTTAAATATCCTTAATAGCTCAGTTCACAGCTTTATAGTTAGTCCAAAATAGCAGTTTAAACGCCTTTACTATAGTTTACTCATAGATATGTTTTCAAGCAAAATAATTTAAGAAAAATTAAATCCAAATTTGAACATAAGTATACATCTACAAGTGTACACTTTAAGGAGTTAATTTAAAGAGGTCTATCGTTATTGTGGTGTAAGTAGTGATGTCCATATCCCAGGAAAGGGGGAGGGGAGCTATTACGTCTGGACGCATATCTGGCGACCATGTGTCCGTCTACATGTGTTACGACATAAACATCTTGTGAGATATTTACATTTGATCCGTAAGCTCAAAATCTTGACCGTTTAATAACTCACAATTTATTAATTGCAGGCCAACGAATATGCGCCACGGGCGCCTGATAAAACAAGCTAAGTCTTAACATTCATCAAGTCATTGTAGAAGGGAAAAGGGGAAGGGGAAGACCGAAGAAGAAGTGGCTGGACAGGATAAAGAGAGAGATGGAGGAGTGTGGAGTGACGCGAGAAGTAACAAGTATGAGGCCGAATTCGAGGCACAAAACAGACAAAGCAGTCCCAAAATAAATGAGAATAATAATGGCTGAGAAGGAGATGATGATGACTGTGCTATTATGAAATGAAATTCTCTCATTTTTTAATATATTTTAGTTTGGGTGCTTACCGCTTTTATAGTTTTATTGAGGTCCCGATATTTCGACGTTTCAACTGCCATGATCACGGGAAGACTGCTGTTAAATATGAAAACGAAATCCTATCATACCTAATAAGCTAAGTTAAAATGTGAGCAAAGCTATAATGAGGTACCATTACTGCATTGCAGCCGAATGGGGCCGACACGATGAGGTATGGTCTCTCGCTCACATAATACCGGCGTAAAATGACAGCAAAGCTGTCACATCGTGCAGTTTGTAGATTTCTGGTGGCTCATTTAGGGATAGGAGGGCAATGCATTGGAATAACCTCCGATTGTGTTGATGTCTATAGGCGTCGATCGTCGATACTAAAGACCTTTGTGGCATAAACATAGCCTCTGCCATATTGTATGTTTTGTCAGTTTTTAATAAGGTCAACTCGATGTTAATGTGAAATAAATTAATTCTAAATAAAAAAAAACTAAACATTATATTAATTATAGCGAACATTAAAAGTGAATTATATTGCATACATTTCGGTAGGACTATAAAATAAATCTCCATATAAGTTGACGGGTAGCTACGAACTGACCAAATTTCGACGAATATTACAAAAACAGGTCAAAAAAACATCAAATCTATGGGTTTCTATAATGTTCCTATCTTTTGCCCGCGACTTCGTCTTTTGTACTTTCTTCCTAAGATATCTTTATTATTTTATGATAGATCACAAAAGTATAACATAATAACTAAAATATAATATTAATTAAGAAGAGTCCAGGCATGGTTCCGAAGATACTGGCAGCGTTTCCCCTTTGAATAGCTAGACTAATTCTCTGTCCGCGGTAGCTGCCAGCTCTTCGGTTTTTTGAGATGTCGATTTTATACGTGTTTCATGATCAGCGTCATCAGCTTGTATCCGTCCACCACTGAACATTGAACCTTCTATGAACTCCAAGAAGGGCGATCCCTTGAAAGTCGCAGCCAACATTGACCGGCCATTGCACGGAGATCTCCTACTTGGTCAACGGTGATTAAATCTACACTCACATTATGAATAGTGAATGTAAGTAAGATTTTTGTTGAGGATGTAAGTAAGAATACGAAGTAGTATTATTCTACTAATATTATAAACGCAAAAGTTTGTAAGATTGTATGAATGTTTGTTACTCTTTCACGCAAAAACCACTAAATAGATTTTGATGAAACTTTACAATAAACCTTACATGTAGGCTATAATTTATCTTCATGCCTCACGTTAAGTGGAAGTTATGAAGAAGTGAATATTTTCGAGACTGTGGTGATTATTCAGCAATGAAATATTTTCAAAACTGTGATGATCACCCAGCAATGAAATATTTTCCAGACTGTGGTGATCAGCCACCAATGAAATATTTTCGGAACTTTTGATTTTCGTTCCCATTTCGCTCGACCCATATCTGCTATGCATGTGACGGACTTTTTTGTCGCCAAAAAAAAAGTTACCGTTATGGAGACCACGCGTAAATCATCTCGAGTGGAAGCTTGTGGTGCCTGATTTTATGCGATGTGGGATGAATTTAATTGATTTCACTGCCGTTTTGGTCTTTTATTCTTTATCATGTTTATTTTAATTTTGTTTATTGTTTTATAGATAAGAAACGGTAAATTGATTAAATGACCTCGGAAGGTGGAGAGGAAAACCGTTTGTAACATTCCCAGAAATCAATCAAGCAATATAATAGATAGTACAGCCTTGCTCTATCTCACCATATCCATCTACAGTATTTTATTAGACGCGTCTTCTAATTTAACTTGTTTCAGTATTGTGGCACAATTTTTGTAATGTTAAGTTTTTACTTTGTTTTGAATTCTCAGAATACAGTTTTCTGTATTCTGAGTTTGAATTTTAGTTTGATTGTGCCATGGAATTTTGTTCAATGTTAGTTTCGAGAGGATCTGAGGTCAGTATCCTCTAGGACCTAGGTCATAAGCGGAGAAAATCCAGACTAGGTGTGCCAACTAATGAATATGCGTAAGATTAGTTATAAACATACTCTTATTTCTCTAAAACACAGCAAATGGACGCGACAAGTAAATACCTCTTAACGGCAAAACCACGATGAGATTTACAAAAAAAAAAAAAACTACACGCACGCATTTTTTCCGCAGGTCCTCAAATTCATTAGCGAACGCAACATGTGTCCCCGATACCATCGCGACCTAGGCCCGTTAAGTATAAGTTAAGTAGTTTATTGATGTTCAAACATGGACTACATGTTTAATGGCTGACCTTGATTTTGATTTTGACTCTACCAAATATGACTTTTCATAATTGTCACGTGAGTAGAAATGAAAAATGTTTCCTATGCTATTTTATTGATGTTCTTCTAATCAGAAGAAGAAATCAGAACATGGGCCTCTTTTTGATGGCCAAAGAAAGAAGATTAGCATTTAAAATTAAATTCAAATCACTTAATGAATTATGATAGAAAAATATATGATGCAAACAGAGTAAAAGACTCGGTACATTACTAACAATTGATTGCTAATTAGTAGCGCCCCGCGGTTTCACCCGCGTACTTCCCATTGCCGTGGGAGTACGGGGATATATTTTAGCCTACGTGCTATTCTGATGTATAAGCTATATTAAAGTAAAATAAAGCATAATATAAAAAAATATGTAAAGTTTCATTAAAATCCATTCAATAATTTTACGTGAAAGAGTAACAAACATCAATCCATCCACCCATACTTACAAACTTTCACATTTATAATATTAGTAGGATAATTTAAAAAGTATTTTAAAATATATCAGTTGCACATTATCAAATGTTAAAACATATATAATCCTCATAAAATAGCCATAACAAAGAAAATAAAGCAATCCCTTTCATCAATATTACTCAAAACGTTTTATCAACTCTTTAAATTATAGCCCATAGAAAATACTAAAAACTAGTGGACAATATATATAAAAGATTGTAGATCGATCTCCAAAGGAGGTCTATCAAAACGAGATCCAAGACATCACAAAAGCTGAGGGCGTTTAGAAATATAATAAAAAACGTAAAAACGAAACACGAAACGCGGAATTATTCGCATGGTTTCTTTGAGATTTTATAGAAACACCTTTTTTTGTTGGTAAAAAAATTCTCAAATGAGGGTAAAAATGGACAAAGGATCTTTTAATACGAGTTTTTCTGATCGACTTTTTCTGTTCTTACTCCCATACCTGCAGGCAGCTTATGCCTTCGCAATGCATCACGATAAATAGAAAATCTGATCCGCATATCTCGATAAGGAAAATATAAAACTGAAAGATTTTTACACTTGAAAGACAATATCTAAAATGCTATCTTTCTGAATACATTGATCATAATATTATTAACTAATTGAAGTGAAAATCTCTTCTCTATCTCGTCCTTTTCATGATCGAGACGATGATCAGTTTAAGATAAAAGAATCTCTCTCTGAAAAGGTCTGATGATTTATACGAATGTTATAAAGAGGAACTAACGATTTGTTTGTTTGATTTATCTTAAAAACTTTTAGACCAATTAAAATAGATTAATATTTTAGTACTGACTGGAAAAGGCTATAAAAATCCTCATCATAAACAGCCTTTATCCGTCCACAGTTGAACATTGGCCTTCTCAATGAACGTCAAGACGACCGATCACTTCTTCTTCTTCGGCTTCCAACACGGACCGGCCACTGCACGGAGATCGTCTGCCCTACTGGTTAATGACCGACCCTTTGTCTACCTAAACGCAGTCTCCGCTCTTATAAAAATAATCATCATCAATCCCTACGCGGTCGTATCTGTAGGCATCATTTTGTAGCAAATATAAATTGACTACTGCACGTCAAGAAAAGATAGAATAATACCTAATTCATCACATTATCTTTTTGAAGTAAACTTCCCTTTATGCAATGAGCATTTCAAACGCACTTCGTATTATGCAATTATTAAAAATGTGCGTAAAACCGCAAAATTAAGTACACTCAGCTCAAGATTTTGTAAGATGAAAGCGCGTCGCGTCGGCTAAACACAATAATTTGTGTTGGGCAGGGTGGAGCGACAGATTGTGCTGTGGCCGCTAATGACAGGCCGACAGGCGACGGGCGACAGGCTGTGTCCAGCCCGCGCTCATTCAATGCAAATCCACTGTATATTATGAATCTGTTAGACATGACGCTACGACAAAATAGACTAGAAATCTCGTAGACACGGCATTTCATTTGTAATACTGGATACAATAATATCTATACTAAATGACTACGACATAATATTATAGTAGCGATGATATCTCATTGCTACTATATTATGTCGTAGTCATTGCAAAGGCCGTGTCTAAGAGATTTCTAGTCTATTTTGTCGTAGCGTCATGTCTAACACTACTACACGCAACTTTTTCAGGGTTAAATCACATTAAAAAAAATTGGTATTATAAATACATATTTTGATAATGAATTTCATAATTTTAATCAAAATATTGGACCCCTTTTGCGTAACAATATTGATGGACTACTTACACGCTACTTTTCCAGGATTACATTACATTATGATACAAATAATTGGTATTATAAGTGCATTTTAATGAATTTAATAAATTCATTTTCATTAAAATATTAGTCTCTTTTCCGTATTAATATTTGATTTTCACCTATTCCTTTTGTTCTTTCCTTCAATTTTTGAATGATCTATAACTATTAGTATATAATATATTATTAATAGATAAACAAATTAACTTAAACAGTAATATTAATTTAATAATCCTTGGTTTGTTAATTCCGCAGTCACTTCTATCAAGCGCTACACTCTTCAAGGCACACAATGACCCCGCGATGACAAGCCTGCCCACGCGCTTATACTAATCACGGTGTACCATTCAGAAAGAAAGTTATACAAAGAATTGATACGAGTACATTGCTAGATTTTTCTAAGACGCCTAAAGTATTTACCGAATGGAAAGAGTAATGTACTATGTTTTTAAGGGTAGGTATAGTAAGAGTATATTGTAAGTAATATATTATGTACCTATAACAATTATAGAGTAAAGACAAGCAATAAGAAAAAAGCTTAAAGAATATAGATAATTCAAAATTTTTAAAAGCCAAAAAAATGATAGGAAGATTTCACTTTATTAAAATCTTAGTTTATTAGTTCAGTAAAATAATGCTTAGAAGTTAGCATTTGTGTATAATCTTATCTAAAGCATAGGAATACAAAGGCTCTAAAAATATTATTAATAATAATTAAATATGACATAAACTTTCGTCACCATCTTCAACCGCTACTGGACGTAAACCCGACATATCTCCCGCCACTTGCAACTAACTAGGTAAAAAGATTATCTAAAATAAATGATAGTCTGCGCCTGTCCTAACGATTGATCCATTCATAAGAATTGGCCGAGTATTACAATACGTGGGCAGATACTTTGTTTTATTATTAGGTAAAAGTTTATATAGGTATAATTATAGTGTACCTAGTGGATTTAGTCAGTTGAGACATGGTTTAGACGCACTTTTATTTTAAATTATGCTTATAATATTTTTGTGTGATTGTACAAATAATCTTGTTAAGTACTAATACCTCCTATATTAATATTCATCGTCTTATATTCAAAGGCGATATAATTCGTTTCTGTAGCCTGTAGGGCTATTCTGTAAGGTCGTTTTCGAATCTCGAAAGCGGAATCCGCGGTAATATTATGACGAATTTGTATTCTTTAAAACTCGACTATCTATCTATATTAATAAAATTCACATTCGAAGTGACGTAAAGTGAGCTCTATCGCTCAGGAGAAGCTCGATATTGAAATAAATTTTTTACAGAATAGCCCTACTGATATAGAGTATGAAGTTAAATGGGTGAGATTTTTTAATAAGATGCAAAAATATTATTATTACAGCTTTGCTTTTTTTATCTCCATCCACCTAAATATAAAATCAAATTTTATCCCGCTAAAAATCAATTAACGATAATCATACAAACATTACCAAAAAGTTTCTAATACTGCATGTTTCTTACTCAATCAGACAATTAATAATAATATTGATAAAAAATAATTTTACTGCCGAGCGTACTAGCTAATGTATCGTGTTAATAACTTTGTATAGATCATAACAAATCTGCGCAATAATTTCCGCTCTGACTGTCCCCGCATATCTTACCACACATTATGAATACATTATACCGTGTCCAACACGGGGCGTGGTGCATTGTACAGTCGACGATATAAAACTTTAGAGACATATTAGCATACTGGCCATGTGCGGACTTGTGGTTCCAAATTTGAATTTTTAAACAGCCTAACATTCTACGACTTTCCCGTTGAGCGGTGTTTAGTCAACCATAGACCAAAACATTCTATCTTTTCACTTCATCTTTGAGCGTCTTGATTCTTGTCTATCATAGACTAAAGTTATACATAGTCGTATTTGTTCATTTGTACAAAGACATAATATTATGTTTGTAAAAGAAATAGATAAAGAAACATAAACAAGCTCTACAACATTGTTCTTATTTTTTTAAGTATGCGATTAAGATGAATTCTACGTCGAGTGAACATTATGCATAAACAAATATGCATTTATTCACTTTATAATTCACACTTATACATTGTTTATTATAATAATTTAATTATTACTTATTTATTACGGTCTATATACTTTATTAATTGGAATTAACACATTATTATTTATTATTATATCTATTAAAAATTACGAATAACAATTTTTAATGTTCATTTACATCAAGACTTTAGAGTTTATTTGTGATAAATTAGATACCCACCTATTGTGGAAAATTTGATAATGAAGTGTATATAAGTGTAATCCTAAAGGATTTCGTAAACTATGTATTTTTTAATATCCCTCTCCTATCAATTTAGCCCTCCTAAAAATATTTAAGCCCTCTTTCATATTCCTATCTAAAAGCTCCATAATTTGTGTCTAACCCTAAATTAATTTTAAATTCAAACAGTTACTTATACACCTTTAGCTTAGATACACTTTTGTGACCTACCTTTACCTTTAAGATATTCTTATCATTTCTAAATGCTGGTATATCAATAGCGTCTAGAACATTACATAAGAAATCTAATCTTTTCAAAAAAAAACTGTAGTAAAATTCATAAAGAATTATCAGTAAAAAACTGAGCATGAAGTTGGCCAGCCCGCATGGCATGCACGTGTGTCTCTCGCTTGATATCGAGGAAGATACCGACAAGGTACAATATAAGGTTACTAACAGACCACATCGACAACACGTGTAATATTTATTACTGTCTTTCCATTAATATCTCTTTTTAAAGAACTTAATTTTTTTATAGCATAGAAGGGCAAACGAATTCACAAACTGACGAAACGCGACAGCTTAGCTGTCACTCTTCGTCGATTTTGTGTAAGCGAGAGGTTCCTCCCCGGTCGTGCCGGCCTAATTTGGGTGCAGCATGGCATTACCTCTTACAAAAGGTTAGTTTAAATTTAACTATTTTCGTAATAGCCCGGGAGCCAGTAACAGGTCTTCATGACCAACTTCCTCCCGCGAGATAATTCGTGAAACGTATCAGAGAATAGTATTATAAAGCCTAGTGGACGTCAGCTGGCGCGCGGTTGGGGGGATGAGGGGTGGGAGCCTCCCAATCATGTAGAAAAAACAAATTAGTCATTTCCTCTCTGAGGATGAGAATAAAATAATTAGCTGGTTATGACATGGTACCTTGTATGTCAGTTGGTGACTCGAACATGAATTTTTTTTTCACTTTCAGTGGAGTGGTTTATATGGATAATAGCTTAATTCATAAAGATATCATCCATATAAGCCACTCCACTGAAAGTGAAAAAAAAAAATCATCTTCTAGTCACCAGCTGACGTACAAGGTACCATGTCATAACCAGCAGATTTTTTTTTTCGTTGAGATATCGGGTTAACTACAATTTAACAAATATTTAAGCTGAGAGGAAGTGACTGAATTGTTATTTTATTTTTCTTCATGCATGGGGGGCTCCCACCACTCATCCCCCCAACCGAGAGCCAGCTGACGTTCACGAGGCTTTATGATACTGTTCTCTGATACGTCTCACGAAGTATCTCGCGGGAGGAAATGATTGACCAAATTTTCACCTGGCTCCCGGACCATAATATATAATATATATTTATATGCATGCAGTAAAAAGAGGTTATTTTAATATTACAAACAGACACTCCCATTTTGTTTACCTATATGCATAGATGAATAGGCGCTATTCATAAAATTCATATACTTCTACGCCTACTTTCAAAGGATTACTTAAATCATTGTATCGTAAGACGCGATCACCTATACAAGAATCATCCATTATTACGCCTACTTTCTAGGATTATACTAGCCTTTATTCAATTCAGTTTAACCTAAACAAAAACTCAACAAGAACCAAACAAATTCGTTGATTAAAATGGAGGGTAGGTTTTTTAGCACGTGTGGATGGATTAATTAATAGCCAGCTAACTAAGCAGAGGTTTTTAATGAAGGCCGGGTCAGCTAGGGCCAATTAGCACTGGCCAGCGGGGATTGTAAAGGCTTGGGCTAAGTGTTTGGGAATTTCAAACATTTTATACTTACTCTTTTGTAGAATATAAGGCCAGTTTTAGTTTTATTTGTTAATTATAATGTTATTTATATGACGACCTCTGTGGCTCAATGGCTAGCGCGGTGACGCTCAAGCCCGGAGGTAGCGGGTTCGAATCCCGCCATGGAACAAAAAATAAATCCGTGTTCCTGGGTCATGGATGTGTATTAAATATGTGTATTATATAATAAAAATCTTAAATTAATATAATAATTATCAAATATAATTTTTTGAAATTAATTATGCGTTTCCATTGTCTGGTAACACAAGTTCTTTTCTTACTTACCACGGGATCAGATTGACGTGCGTGTATTATTTTATAATAAAAATAAAACCATTTATCTGTTAACATCCCAAATCTGTTTTTTTTTTTAACTTATTGAAAAATATGATAGTAATGTATTCTTAACATCGTAAATAAATGTGGTAGACGTGTGCTATCAGATATCTGACGCAAGAAGGTGTCTCGGTGCTACCAACCGCTTTTTCTTTTTTTTTCTGTTTGGAACATAAAAATGATCGGATTTCCCTCAAGCAGTTTTCATGTGTATGTGTAATATGTAATCAAAATAGTAAGAATTGTATTCAAGAAATTATTTATACGTCAACTTTAATCGTTTACAAAATGTTTACAAATAAATGTAAAGTTACTTTGTAAAATTGTGATCTTGATATTTTTTGTGAACAATAAAAATATTTTTTTCTTTCTTTAATTGTGTCCGAAAGAAAGAAAGAAAAATATTTTTATTATGTCACATTATTTGGTTTCAACTTTTTACAAAGATTTCTATTCGCACTATATTTTACGTACTTGAATTTTCATTTACGCAACGCAAGGCCATTATCAAACGAAACAATGAGACCGTACGAGCCGTGGGCAGTCTAGAGACTGCAGTCATCAGTCGTACTGCCATTAATTACAAATGATCATTATAAATGGACAGCCAAGAACATCTCCCCAAACACCCACCTATGATTTATATCACTTTTTGTTTTTCGTGATTTTATCTCGTACAAGTCTAAATTAGATGTATTGATAATTTAATTGCGATAATTTTTAGATTAACATTCGCCCACCAACTGTTTATGAAAAACGATGTTTATTACTTAGTTCATTGATATGTCTAGATGGAGTGTCGCCCTACAATCAAAACAAAAAAGAAATGGCCAATATTTTCAAACATGTGTTCGTGAATAGTGACACCAGCTACTACAGTTCTCCCATAATGATCCTTTTTAATCTCGTTGCACTTCAACACAAACCTTCATTATTAATAAAAAACAATAATGCGTAACAATTCATGCGTATTCTATGACAGCGGGACGGATACTAAACACGGAGAAAGCATTTAGAGGCTAACAGTTGGACGCTATTTTTCTGGGCGTGTTTTCCGCGCGACACTCTATCTAGACATATTATTGATCTTAGGTTTATTGTTATAAAGGCGCTGCTCCACCGCGGCGCACTAAGAGCGTTTATGTACGTGATTGTCGCCACTGCAATTTAAAGACACAATAATTGACATTTTCTTGCAAAATGAAGCTTAACACACTCGATTTCAAGGGAAATAAGTGTCGATATGTGATCGAATGGTGGACACCAATTTATGATATTGGATGACTTATCATCATCATCATCATCACCGCCACCACCACTACAAGTATAACCTTATGTTTGTAAGTCTATCTACCTAACGTCTGGTATAATTCTTAGAAGTAACACGTAAAGCCTTACGAATCTGTAGGACCCACGTGCAATTTACACTCATTTTCTCTATGTCGCTTGGTATCTTGCGGGAGAATGAATCTTGGAAGTCATACGTCTAGTATCTAGCTACTGAAAAGAGTAAAGGTCAATTTTATGAATAAATTATAATAGCTTATGGGTCTGAGGTAACTTGACTATCAGGCATTCCAAGATTACGGTCAGCAGCAAAAAACATCAAAAATATGCTATCCTTGGGGTATGTTAATGTCTTTGTTTAGTATTTATTTTCTAAAACTTAGTCTGCCAACTGTCACATTGCCAAATAAGCATAACAGGTGAAAGCGTCGACCACGCCCAAATCTGCATGGTCTTTCCGCACATGCCAAACCGCAAAGCTCACGGGTTCATGTTCCACTGAGCATATGCGCAATTTAAATGAAGACATGTTGGTCATGGGATTCTTGGTGAATTATAAGCTGTCGGTTCAAATACCACGAGCAATGATTTAGAACTCAGAGCGTTTTTGTGTATTAATAATAATAATAATATCAATGGACGCTTTTACACCACGTCAATCTGGTCCCGTGGTAAGTACTCTCTCTTACTCGTAGAGACTTGTGTTACGGGTACTAGAGGACGGAAATACATATACTTATTTGATACTTTTTATATTAATACATATATTTAAGATTTTTATTATATAATACACATATTTAATACACATCCATGACCCAGGAACACAGAAACTTTTTGTTCCTTGGCGAGATTCAAACCCGCTAACTCCGGCTTGAGCGCCAACGTGCTAACCACTGAGCCACAGAGGTCGTCACTGTATTGATATTATTCAATTATAACACCACGTTAACATAGTACTATGGTAAGTTCGTAACAACTCGTGATACGGGTACTAGTAACAGAAATAAATTTAAGAAAAAAATATAAGGAAATAGTATATACTCGTCCATTACACAGCGCATACTTATTGTTCATCACAAAAATTATCTGCATTTAATGGGATTCGAACCTACGATTCTGCGTAAAGTCCAGCAGCCTGTCGTCAATTCATTACTACCACCACATTATATTTTTGTGGAACAGATTTGAAATAGAACATAATGGGCAGAGTAATTACTAGAAGTGAAAATTATTGAATAGAATTTACGTAGCGTATTTACGTCCTCCCGTGACCATGGTTGCTGTAAAGTATCCGAAACGTCGGGCTTGTAAAAAACTTAATAAACCGCGATAAAATCCGTAAAATTTGTTTCATTACAATGAGTGAAATTCGCGTAAAAATAAGAAACAATAAATTTACGTAGCATTGGACGTGGACAACATTATTCATTAGGTAACAATAAAGCTCGCTTGCCTGATAAATGTGCGTATAAATACTCGTATGCCTATAAAAAAACCAATAACTTCTTAATTATTAGATGCGAACTACTAATACTTATGACTTAAAGAGCTCATTCACTAAGCTAAAAATTGTATATGGATACTTTCATATCCTCTTTATAAATATAATATTTTATTACTCGTAGTATTATTATGCAAGCTATATATTTGCTAATAATATTTTATAGATTTAAGTACTATACTTTGGGCCAAAAAGGTCCAAGAGTGGAGCGTTTGGGTAGACGAAGTACTGGTGTGCCATTAACCTGGTCGGAAGACAAACAACGTGCAATGGCCGGACATACCTAGTTGCTGTGGTGGATCGGCTGTCTTGTCTTTCATTAAGAGACCTATAAAGGACTTCAAAGTTAAACCGATGATGATGATTTCCATTTAATATTTCTTTATTATCTATATAATGTCATTACTCGGCGTCATATCGAGCCTATTTCACCGGCTGTCATGGCACCTGAGGTAATCACTCTATTGACAATGCAAAACATATACTGTGTCCGAGGATAATTCCTTGTGGCCAGCACAAAAAACCGTTGAGTAGTCAATAAAAAAAGCTAAAAAAATATTTCAAAAAGAGTTTTTTTTTGAAAATTGATTTTTTTTATGTCACAAGGAGTCGGCACAGCGGTCAGGGCCTTATAGTAACTACCAACGTCGAACATGCAGATGTGTTGTCCTCCTTTTCCCGACCTTCGAGATGTTTCCGAAAACCCCAATTTCCTTAGCCACTGATTACCTTTACAGCTATCTTTAAAGAGATAATTGATATAAGTTTTACTAAAACGTATGTCCGGATTCTTTTTCACAGACGCCTGCCAAGCTTTTACATTTTTAAAGTATTATAATACTATTTTAATTTGCATCATTTTTTAATAATATCTGTAAGTGTAAATAAATAAATAATTATTATTTAACAATGACAACACTGGCCTGTGGTAAACTCGTAAAAGTTTGTGTTATTAGAAACGGCAATTAATTTGTATTGCGCCGGATCATGGATATATATATATATATATGTGTATAATACTTATATGTACACGTTGGTGACCCGGTGCAGATATCTATACACATCATACAAATTATCTGAACTTGGCGGGATTCGAATTCGCGACCGCTGCGTAAATTGTACAATGGCCTGACCACTCCACCAGCCTGCTGCCAAATAAGAAATTGTAACAACGTATATCAAGGTGCTACAAGTGTAGCTTTAAAAAATAAATCTAAACATCGACTCTATAGTTTTCCTGTCCTCCGACGGCAAGGCAACATCTGGCCAACCCGCGAAAGTGGTATTGTTGCAGTCATTTTATGACACACGAACTCCGCGCAACTTGTCATTACCGAATAAGTTCATTTACAATACTTTTGAAATACTCGCCATTACAATACCAACAAAAACATTATTTTTTAACGTAATTGTATAAAGCACGCAAACCAAAATTACTTTTACACCAGCTTTGTTTACTTCTCTAGAGAATTCCTAACAAACCCAGGAAAGCTTTGGAGACGGCAAACCTAGAATACGAAGAGTGGATTTATTTATACTACGAATGAGATCATCGAAGTGCGCCACACGTGCACCCTGAAGACGAGACCATCGCTCGCTCATCGATGAAGGAAAACATGGCGAAGAAACCTGCATGCCCGATGAGACTAAACAATTTTAAAGGTATGTGAAGTTCACCAACCCCCATTGGTCCAGCGCATCGGTCGTCGGTGAACCTTACCCCAAAACACCCTCCTCGCCTGATTTCGAGGAGAAGACCTGTTTCCATCAGTGGGACTTATATGGGTTGACACTTTACCTTTTTGCATTTTGCATTGGCTATCATACTTTGCAAAACTTAACTTCTCTAAGAAGAAAACATCAGCAGTAATTTCACAAAATGTCTTGGTATGGATCTTGCTGGAGCAATCATGCGTTCTCCAGGAATTACGATGAAACAAAAGAATCTACATTTTGAAAAATTATGTTTTTTTAAATTTGAATTTGAATTATGAAAAAAATATGTAAAAAAATATTTTTACTGTAGTCTACACTCTACACAGCTAGGTGAACAAATGGCTGATGGTCCAATAAGGTTCAAGAGTAGAAGCTGCGTTTAGTTAGACGAAGTGTTGGTCGGCCATTAACCAGGTGGGAAAACGATCTCTGTGCAGTGGCAGGCACTGGGATGCGAGTGACCACGAATCGGTCGTCTTGGCGTTCATTGAGGGAGGCCTATGTTAAGCAGTGGCCGGATAAAGGCTGATGATGATGATGATTTTATCAATGACAAATTACAATTAATTTGATTTGCATACTATTAACAATATAATCATTATAATATAAATGTAAATCCAACAAACTTAATAATCCAAGCACAGCGAGAGCATGACCTACAAAGCCTATCCTATTTTCAAAAAATCAATTTTGAACGAAGCCTGACCTCCAGCCCACATGTCAGCCCACACCAGCCTTTGCGATTCAAGCCACGTACCCATTGTTTAACTTTTATTTGAATTGGAATCACCGTGTTTCAACACAACACGACCATTATTACCGTGCTATATGCCAACGGTAATTGCTAGCCCCCAGGGGTCATTGTATAATGGTTTTTTATGGTCAGCACAGCTTTCCTCGATTCCAGACTTTCGTAATATTAGTTTTGGCACAGGATCAATAAGTATTATTAGATCTGTGACAGTGTGACAGTACTTTCACTTTCAATAACCTTGTTAGTTCACACCGTCGTAATTGTCGTTTTCCATTTTTAAAAATAAAACTTTTCGTTTCAACTTGTTTCAAATGTTTAAATTTGGACACATTGTACGACATACAGATAATTCCGACTTCATTTTACCTTTGTAGATAATTTTCCAAACACGTTCCGAAATTCGAACCCATAAAACCTATGGACAACAGAACATTATTATATTTAAAAGCTGGCAATGCATTTGCATATGAATAGTTTTTTTCATGTTACTTGTATTATATTATGTATATATATTATATGTATATATTGCCTATATATGTGTGTCTCGTCGGTTCTTCTCATGATCATTTACCAGGTGGTGACCGCGTGGTGACCAGGCTTTCACTGTCCCCTCTTTTTAATAAAAATATTTCATAAAAAAAAATGTGACATGTTTTTAAATTCTTGAAGGCTTGTGCATTTTAGTAAGAATGTTTAGTGAATATAATTATCATCAATTATCACATCTTATAAATGTAATTCATAGATATAATCCATGACTCATAACCCTGTTACCATGAGAGCCTCCCACTCAGATCGCTAGTATTAGTATTTCTATTCATAGAATTAAATACATAAGTTAGGCTTTCATTATTATAGTCATCATTAATAGCCCACTGCATAATTATCGATTAAACCGCTGATTGATATCTTACTAAGCAAGACCACAAGTTTATCAAGTCCATTTAAAAAAAGTAAAGTATCAACCCTTATACGTTAGACACGGGTTTCCTCCTCGAAATCAGGCGAGGAGGGTAATAGGCCATAGTTCACCGCACTGGCCCAATGCAGGTTGGTACATCACACACCTTCAAAGACTTTCCATCTCATCAGGAATGAACAAATCCTCACGATGTTTTCCTTCACCGGTGAGCGAGCGATGGTCTTGCACTTAGAAATTTAGACAAATCCATTTCAAGGCACACACAAGGGGGGGTCAGGATCGAACCTGGAACCTCTCGCATAAGAGGCCGAGCCCATCCACCTCTGGACCATCGTCGCTATATATCAATATCAAGTCCGTACTAGAATATATTAAAGTAAAAACCTTCGTTTTAAAAACTTATTTAAGTACTTATTATTGTTCGTTTGATTCATGTATGTTCTTTATGTTCATAATATACTTATATGTACCAGTAAAATGGCCAATATTATGTATTAAAAGCATTTTTTTGAGAATTAGAGTATATTTTTAATGAGGCAAGTAAATAATAACAGTAACGAATAAATATAATATGATCCGTAATTAGCATTGTTAACCTTTCAATGAAATTAAAGATGCCCAATTTCACCTTATTCCTGCATCTGGAATCTAGATAAAAAACAATGGCGATAATTAAGTTACTTTTTAGTGCCCCAGTCGCCAAAAGACTTGATTTATAATGATACGTATTTTGAAGGTCCTATGGCGAGATGATGCGGTAAAGATGACATGCAAAACAGAAGGGGGCACGTCGAACATCATATGGTAAGTATACCACTTTGTCTATCCAACTAGCTTAGAAACTAGGAACAGAGGAAATTCGGTAATGGGGAATAAGAGCCTGATGATGATGATGATGATGATGGTGATGATTTTGATGATGATGGTGATGATGATGATGATGGTGAATATGATATATTATGTACTTTATGTGTATGATAAATCAGACATCTTATTAGCCATCTGTTTTCAGAAGTGACCGGCTCTGCCACTTCAGAGACATTTTTTTGTCGAAATAAAAACACTTCGACATTTGAACTGAGCGAATTGTCTCGACGAAAATAGAAGCTATTAAAGGCAAAGTAACTCAATACGAGAGACCATTGTCAAAATATTTACTTTGACTCAATCTCACAATACACTCTTATCATTCTTTTCGTCTCATACGCCATCTTGGTAATTGTCATTGTTATATTTCGACATGTGTTACCCGAGACAATCGATAGATCGCTAATAGATAACATCGATTCATACAATTTAATTCGATACCTTCAATAACATGATTACCTTTTGAAGTGTTAACTTTCAAATTCTTCGCAACGTTCTATTTGAGTTGCAAAAGTGTCAAACGCATTTCATAGAGTTCCTGCCTCTATTTCTTTCTTTCTGTCTTACAGGTTTTAAAATTGGGAATCTCTTTTTCAAAATGTAGCAATAAGACGGTGTTCTTTTATATTATTGTAGTATTTATAAATATATAATATATTATAGAAATAATATTAGTATATATTAATCCCTATGTACAAATTATATATAACTTACTTATAAAATATAATATGATAACTAAAATATAATATTATTAAAAGGAGTCCCTTTAGGCAAGGTTCTTAAGATACTGGCAGCGTTCCCCCTTTGTATAGCTAGACTAATTGTAGTATTATAACTTTAATGATATCAAGATTTATATGTGTTCATTTATATGTTTTGGCATCAGCAGAAAATCTAGTTTTAGTCCTGGTTAATTTGCCTTTTGATAGGAGATTTCTTTAACTATTTAAAATTATTATGCCAAATTATATCTCAACTAGTGTATTGATTTTTACTTTTGTATTACAGAGGTCTACTCTCTACCACCAATCTACGAATGTCTTGTTCTTGTAATTCTTTAGATTAGTGGTTCTTAACCGGTGGTCCGCGGACCACTGGTGGTCCATGGAAGCATTCCAAGTGCTCCTAATAAGATGATAGTGATGAGTCGACACAACGCTATCCGCGCTTAATAGATGAATTAGAACAAGCCTTTTATTTACATTTAGATACTTTATATTAACTACCAATAAAATAACCAACTTGGTGGTCCATGGCAAGACATAAATTTTGACAAAATATGGTCCCTCATGACTATTAGGTTAAGAACTACTCTAGACAAAGGTGGAAGAAATGGTAAATAATTCGAGTTAACAGTTTTAATTATCTAGATTGGAAGACGATCACCATGCAGTGGTCTGCTCGTGTTGGATCATGGATGTGAGGAACACAGAATCGGTGGTCTCGAGAGGCCAATGTTTACATAAGTGATAGAGGCTTAAGGTGATGATGATGATGAAATATATGAAAAAGGACTATTCAGTACAATTTATTAATATTGATTCTGAGTTAAGGGCTATTTTTAAAACGATTTTACTAATTATTTTCTACGCCTACATATTTATAAATATTTAAAGTAGGGAAACGAATTTATTATTCGTTTATATTTTCCTCATCATTATCAATCCTCTAGGTCACCATTGGCTCCACGTTCATCAAATTATTCGGATTTTATAGCCATTTTGTATTATAGTTGTTTACGAGACCTAAGCTTTACCTCGGAGGGGACTTGTCTTTATCGAGCGTCATCACCGCGATGCTTGGCTCTGTCGCGATGCTTGGGACCAGTCTGTCGCTAAGGGTATCCCAGCGGCTGAAGGCTCACGCAGCGGTTTTAGTGGGGTAGGGCACCCAAATGCGAGTCCCCACACACGCCAGCGTGCCTACCCAGGCCCTGGTATGGTCGTAAAGGATTTCCGCTGCGTCATCAAAAAAAAAACCTCAGCTTTAGCGCACAAAGCTTAAGTAGCGAATTGCAAATAAATACATAATATAAATACAAAATAAACATAGGTTAGTTATAATAATAAAAAACAATCTATTAGCTTTATTTAAATATTCACGCTTATTTATAATATAGTACAATATGTAATGACTAATGAGACGAGTACAGATAAAAAGTTGTTTCAGCCAATATTTGTCACATTGCGCAGGATTCGAATCTGCGTATTTAAAGATATGCTGTCACAGCCAGACGGTTCGAATACTAAACATGTCTGATTTTTTGTTCTCAAATAAAATATACTTAATTATACACAAACGCACGAGCAACGCCATTGTTTTTTAATAGGAAAAGGTGTAAAAACATTTTGTATTCTAAAATGATCTTTAGCCGGTTGGGTTGAGGTCAACAAAACAATCATTATAATGACAACGTGACAAAAAGTGACCCCTCCGGTCATTACGTGTTTGTATGCAAATGACGATGACCTTGAGAGAGTCATCAGGAACGAATCAAGCCGAACTTGACCACGGGGCAGGGTCGAAGGTAGCTAATGATTGGCATCGAGGCTTTGTTTTGTCCTTTTTAGGGTTCTGCAGCGTATTCCACATTATCTTTATATACCTTCTGTATGGAATCCTATAAATGGTTTCGGGATGGAATCTTAGTAAAAACCAATCATCATCATCAGCCTTTATCCGTCCACTGCTGAACATAGGCCTTCCTCAATGAAAGCCAAGACGACATGACCACACGGGCAACACGGACCTACCACAGCACGGAGTTTATTGGCCCATCGGCCATCCATTCTTCTGAGTGACCAGGCCATTGCCACTTCAACGTGCATATTCTTCGCGTAATATCGGTACCTTAAGTGATAACGAATTAGTAAAATCAATTAGGTGTAATTGTCTTGCGAGTAGTAACGAATCAGTCATCTTGGCGTTCATTGAGGGAATGCATTGGGATCAACAGCAGTGGACGGGAAGGCTGATGATGATGATGACGATGATGATGTGCCTACCAAGGTACGGTTCGCAAAAATAAGTACTCAATGAAAATAAATATACCATACAAAAATAGATGTTCTCTCTCGCTGGATGTATGTAAATATGGCAATAACTAAGCTTTCTTTCACACGATACCTTTCGTATGCCCGTCCGACTCGCACTTGGCGACTTAACTAATTTTTAAAACAGGTATTTTTCACATAATGTATTTTTCATAAGGGTCTGTGATACTAGCTGTCCCGTAGGCTTCACTTGTTTAATTATAAAAACTTAAAGTTAGTATTTAGTCAGTTTTTACTTATGGAATGAGATTTTCTTATATATTACACCTATAAAGCAATACTAATATCAATAATCTATGCACTTTTTTGACGACCTCGGCGGCTCAGTGGTTAGCGTGTTGGCGCACAAGCCGGAGGTAGCGGATTCGGATCACGCCAGGGAACAGAAAAAAATCTGTGTTCCTTGGTCATGGATGTGTATTAAGAACCCCTCCCAAGAAATCCCCAGTTGCTTGTATTTACTGGTTCTGTACTGTAGTGAAAGCGTATGTTGAAGGCTTTTCAGTCCCGTACCCAAACATATTAAAAAATATAGGTAGTGCTTAATATATGTTTTGATATCTAAGATTATCTTCGAAACTCTACTCATACTATACTCAGCCTAATATAAAGCTGATTTGCTATTTTTTCTAATGAACCAGGGTTTTTCGCTCTAAAATAAAAAAACACAATTCTTAATTTAAAATGATGTGAATTTCCAAATTCAAATCGATAAGCTAGAGTGAAGTGACCTGGAACGGAGTAAGGTACCGGACCGGTCAATAGCTGGTACCTATCGGTACCAGTGCACCAAGGCGAATTCGTACCATGTCAATATTTTAGTTTTTAATTATCGGATACGGCATTATGGCTTTTGACTCGCATGCTTAGCAGATCAAGATAAAAAATAACGATTTTAAATTTAGATTAGGTTTTTCAAAATTTAACAAAATTCGATTTTTTTATAACAAAATAATAATTATTTATGAAAGGACTACTCGTATTACTATTTTTAAAGGTTTACATTATAGGTTTTATTTGTATTATATAAAAAAACATACTATTGGGTCTAAACCGGTTTAACCCACTTATAAAAAGAAGAAAGTTACTAACTTCTTTCTTTTTATAAGTGGGTTAAACAAAAATTGATGAAGTTCTTTCAATCACAGTAGGCAATTTGTGTTTTATGTATCCTTTTAATCATGTTTAAAAAAATTAAAAATGGAAAAAATTGATTTTTTTTTTCACGGGGTAATAATTATACAGCCGGGCCCGGGGGATGCCGGTGGAGATGTGGGACTCAGACCCTCACTAAGACCCCAGCGGTATTCCTGTCGTGTGGCCATCACGGCTATATCATAGGGTGAAGCCAACCGGCTCACCTCTTTCCCGATGAAGCATTATGGCCATTAGCATAGCTTCAATCGAAAAAAAGGCTATCACGGGTACAGTAACATCCGCATTGAGCCACTATAATCAAAGCCCATTGGTAATTCTCATTACCAGTAGGTACGTAGCTTTATTATTAATTAATAATAAAATATAATAATATGATGATGTACATTTGACATCTGGCATTATATCTAAAAATATGTTTAAAAAAAATCATATAAATATAATCCGCCTAAATTCCAGAGCACATGCGAGGCTTGCAAGCGCATCTTAAATATTGTAGTCTATGGTTACTCTATTATATAATATGTGTATCTGTGATTGCATAATCCTAATGAGTGTTGTCTATGGTATTGTACGGTAACAATCGCACAATATGCAGCCAGATTAATTTATGGTTCTTGATGGGATATTAACAAACAAACGTTTCGTAAGTGATGAGTCAGCCTGGGAACAGCGTGGGTGGAACGGATGCAGGTATGGTAATATGCTATTTAGGTGCCATAGTGCAAAGGTCATTAATATGATTGATTTTGTTTAGGTATTTAGTACCTTATTTGATTGTTGCAATTATAATTGTTAATTTTCAATCCATCTTATGATAAGGTCATTCATCTTAGTCATGTGATTTGAAGGTTATTTTCGGTTCGTTCGTTCGTTCGCTCGGAACGGTTGTGGTGGTTAATCCAGAGGGTGGTATTTTTCACTAGCATCTGCTTTTTAGTTTGTAGGTGTTCTTTTGCGATAAGTTTTATAAAATGATAACTAACACAAACTCTAGTGGGCCATGAAGAGTCGCAGTAGGCTAATTTGGTTGAGAAGCGTTGATGGTTCGGTTAATACTGTAATGGTTATTTTCTTATATCTATTTATTTTTGGGTGTTCCATTCTTTAGACTGAATAAAGTTAGTACTTCGTTTATGGGACAATGTATACGTTTTTACAATAGGATCCCAGAAAACGTTCAAAATCTTTCCATTAATAAATTTAAGAAAACTGTTAAGGAACGTTTGTGTGGTAAAGCCTATTACGAAATAAAAGATTTTGTTGAAGATACCACACCTTGGGAATAAGACACTCACTCTTAAGATGTTATGATGTTACATGTTGTATTTATAAAATATTATGTATTCATTTTATTAACAAAAGAGCATCCCTAAGTTTTTTTCTCGTTTTTCTTAGGGGATCCTGCATCTCAAACGAGTTTTTTTTTATTACTATTACTACTTATTGACTACTTATGTTTTGACTTATTTCAAGTGTACAAGTTGTACCTACGTAATAAATATATTTTTGATTTGATTTGATTTGATTTGATTTGGTGTACCTTACTTTATCGTCAGGCATATATTATAGGCGATTCAACTTAAAATAAAAAAAGATAACAAAAATAAAATATGAATCAATAATTTACATATAAGTTCAATAACATCTTTTTTAAGTTATATCAACTGTGCTAAGCTTCGCTTTGCAAGAAAATGTCAATTAATGCGCGCGTCAGTGGGTTGCCGTGGAAACAATCACATATATAATTTTTTGTAAAGCGAATATTTGCAAACGTACGCAGTCTTTTATGCGCCGCGGTGGAGCAGCGCCCTAATTTTTTATTAAAATGTTTCATCCACTTTGACGTATCATTTTTTAATGATCGCTAAGATAACCAATAATCGCGCTGAGCTGATCACGAGGATCACTGAAAATCAGCGTATCACCATTGCTGTTATGGTGTGACAAATGCTGAGTGGCTGCCTGTATTGTTTTACAACAACAATATCAACACTGTGAGCCATATATGGCTGCAATGTCTATTTTAAGTTAGTTTTTAATTATTCTGTCTTAATATATTATTATGTTGTTGTGAACACTAAAAATATTTTCCTTTCTTTCTTTCAATTTTTAGTGACTAATATAAAACCTATTATTATTATATTGTATTGCCTGGCTATTGTATGAAATTTCAAATAGCACCCATTGGATTTTGTAACACTTTCTAGAACAATCTAATTGCCCACAAATCAGTATATTATAAGGATGTTCTTAAACAATGAGTGTACGACAGTAAACCACCAGGACGTTGGCGGTGCAGCTACACCTTACGCTTAGTGATGGCCGAGTATATCGATAACTTATTAAAAATATTTTTTATACTACTATTATTTTATTAATTGTAGTATAATATTTTGTTGTATATTTTTTTACAAAATATGATACTTGTTTATATATTAACAAAATGCAGTCATTTATTCTATTGTAACAGATTATTATTTTATATACAATTTTTTTCCTATTTTATTACATAAGTTTCAAAGTTTTAATAGAAATGGATGGCGTATCTGTTGTCACAATAAAGTATCCTACGAAATGTATTTATAATTAAAATATTCTAAATTGAAATTATAGTATAAACTATATTAATATTAAATTAAACCTAAACTATGCTTATAACTGAACTACACAATAACGTCCCACTATTGTAGTTACAATAAATATGTTAAAACTTAATTTCCGTAAAAATCAAATATATCGATAAAAATCCCATCACTAAGTGACTTATTTGGCACGGCAGCTGATTACCAGGCATCGTAGGCGCCGAGTTGATTCACTGCCTCCAACATCCATCCTCATTAGTGTACTAGAGTCATAGGCTCAGAGTTATAAGACATGGGTAATTAGTGTAAAGCCTCCGAAAATCAAAGTGAAAAGTGTATAAAGTTTAAAGTGTGTGAAGTGTAAAGTGCAAGTGTAAAGCCTCTGCAGAAGTATTCCATGAACTAGCCAACGTATGAAACTCTTATCTGATGGTATCTGAAAGAAGTTGCGCCAAGCCAAAGAAGATTATGTTAGTCTTGAAATTAATACATGATGATGTGATGACATCATACTCTAGATGATAAGGACACCTCGTTAATGGTAATGGGTGATGACCATCTGGTAGTAATGCCTCTATTAACGGGTCTGTTTATAAGTCATATTAAGGACGCGTTTACGAATCAGACGAAATTATGCTGTTTTTCTGTACCGTTTGTAACAAAAGTACACAAAATCATATATAAAAATTATTTATTTCATATAGAATGGTTCTTTATCTACAAGGGTAACGCATATTTTTTTGATAAATGTTGCTTTTTTATATAGTAATCAACGTTCTTCCATTACCATTTTCCATGAAACGAACGAAATCGATTAGAATTACGGTACCCTTTTGGTCTAATATCCACATTTATTAAGGTTTTTAAAAAATAGTAGGAGCAGGGAAATATGTTCAATTTTAAATAAAGGACAAGGAAATAACCCAAAAATGCTAAAAATAGTCTTAAAAAAAATAAAGAAGATAACTAATTTTTTTACCAATTTTGCTACTAAAGATGAATGTTATTCCATTGCATTAAGGTTTATTTTATTGTTGTCTCTGTCTTGATTTCTTTTACATTTTTGAAATGAGAATTCAGTCCGCGCTCGGCCGCGGTTCTGGGTGGACACTGCGTCGCTTGTCAGCAGCAATTCGACTCAAAAAACATCGCGATTTATTTTTGATATTGGATTCTTTGGATTGGATTTGATACTTTACAATATTTTTTTTACCACAATATATTTTTATGGAATGACGAAAATGAAATGTTGGTTGGTCATTATAACCAGGTGGGAAGACGTTCTCGACGTTTGCTCACTTATCATCATCATCATCATCATCATAATCATCATCATCATCATCGTCAGCCTAAATCAGTCCACTGCCGAACATAGGCCTCCCTCAATGAACGCCAAGATGACTGATCCCGTGCGACTTCATCATCATCAGCCTAAATCCGTCCACTGCCGAACATAGGCCTCCCTCAATGATCGCCAAGACGACCGATCCCGTGCTATGCTGAGGCAGTAGTGCTGCCGATGCGACTTCATCATCATCAGCCTAAATCGATCCATTGCCGAACATAGGCCTCCCTCAATGAAAGCCAAGACGACCGATCCCGTGCTATGCTGAGGCAGCAGTGCTGCCGATGTCACTTCATCATCATCAGCCTAAATCCGTCCACTGCCGAACATAGGCCTCCCTCAATGAACGCCAAGACGACCGATTCCGTGCTACTCTAATGAGGCAGCAGTGCTGCCGATGCGACTTCATCAGCCTAAATGTCCACTGCCGAACATAGGCCTCCCTCAATGAACGTCAAGACGACCGATCCCGTGCTACTCTAATGAGGCAGCAGTGCTGCCGATGCGACTTCATCAGCCTAAATCCGTCCACTGCCGAACATAGGCCTCCTTCAATGAACGTCAAGACGACCGATCCCGTGCTACTCTAATAAGGCAGCAGTGCTGCCGATGCGACTTCATCATCAGCCTAAATCCGTCCACTGCCGAAAATAGGCCTCCCTCAATGAACATCAAGACGACCGATCCCTTGCCACTCGCAAACAAATATATATCACCATCATCATCATCATTAAACTTCATTCATCCACTGCTGAATATAGGCCTCCCTCAATGAACACCAAGACGACCGATCCCTTGTCACTCGCAAACAAATAGATATCATCATCATCATTAAACTTCATACATCCACTGCTGAATATAGGACTCCCTCAATGAACACCAAGACGACCGATCATTTGCCACTCGCAAATAAATAGATATCATCATCATCATCATCAAACTTCATCCATCCACTGCTGAATATAGGCCTCCATCAATGAGAACACCAAGACGACCGATCCCTTTCCACTCGCAAACAAATAGATATCATCATCGTCATCATCATCAAATTTCATCCATCCACTGCCGAACATAGGCCCCCCTCAATAAACTTCAAGACGATCGATACCGTGCCACTCGGATCAGGCAGCAGTGCTGCCGATGCGACTTCATCATCATCTGCGATCGCCAATGCGCCTGCTCAGCGTGGCAATTATGAGCCCCCCCCCCTCCTCTCAAGATGAATTACAGATATCAGTTTACTTACATAATATGTAATAAATAATATTATAAATTATAATATATAATTATTTATTATATATATATATATATATATATATATATATATATATATATATATATATATATATATATATATATATATATATATATATATATATATATATATATATATATATATATATACACATATTTAATATACTAATTCTAAGTAAAAAGATAAATAGTAAAAACAAACAGAAATAAAATATAATTTTGTGTTATAAATAATAAAAATAACAAATATTTGTAAAGTATCAAATCCGTTTACTTGACTACTATTCCCGCACGCAAGCGTGCGTATTGCGCGGGTGCGCTTGTGTGCGTGACTTTTTCGATGTAGTTGTTCGATTCTGTACCTATCAATTTTGTAAACGCGTCCTTAAATAATATATATAATAAGTAAAATCTATAAAGTGCAACGCAGACCGTTCCCCGTGGATGTCCGCCACGGACGATCAAATAGTCCAGGAGGAATCGGCGCATGAGTACCGAAAACTATTCCACCTCAATTTTTTTATGCGATCCTCTTCAAATTGCCCTCCTAATGATATAAATGCATGTTGCCATGGCGCAACCCGGTGCCATATTGTTTAAACCGAAATTGTTTAAACAATTGCAAGGAATTATTATTTTTCAACCGGACAAATTTTTTTTATATTCTTTATTGAAATACCAATAAAAAAGGTCCTATGACTTTTAACGAAAAAGTTAATATTTTTAAAGATATGAATTTTTAAAGGTTCGAAAAATCTCAAATTTGGGTACTTTCGACCCATGAAAAATATATTAAAAAAAAACATAATGTCTAAGTAATATTTTTTTTTAAATTCTCTATACAATTGTTAATAATATTGTTAAAAGAGATTTTAAAAAATTTCATTGTTTATATCTTTTTTTTAATTGTTAATTCCGCGCGCTCACAAGTATGCTCACTTACCTTTAAGTATCGCTGTCTCTCTCTGACTCATGCGTTGCGTCGGCCTCTCTGTGTCTTGAATCATTATTGATCAATTATCTTAAAAACTATCAACTTTATCAAGATTGTTAAAGAGAGCAATATTATTCACCGGTGACCGAGCAATGGTCTCGTGTTTGGAGTGCACTTAGAAATTTAGAAAATCCCATTTCAAGGCACACACAGGGAGTCAGGATCGAACCCGGAACCTCTCGCATAAGAATCTGAGTCCACCCATTGGACTATCGTCGCTTGCTTTTTGTATCCCGGTTTAAGAAATATAATATGGTTTCTATTACATATCCTAGCGGATTTAGAGTTGAGAAATCATTAGCGCTGGTTGTAAGCTCTTTATAGATCGCGATAAAATAATATATTTCATATAAGCATAATTCGCAGCATAGCTGTTGCATAAAGTTTAAAATATTTATCTTATAAAAGCTAAGTGCTAACAGTCCACCCATAATATATAACCAATGATATACATATCATATAATCTCTACACAAAGACATCTTCCTCATTTCTTAGAGAGCACAATCACTGTTAGATAAAGTTTATATCTTCTATTATATTGGTACAGTTTTTAAAGCAGGTGCCACCATATAATTTATCAAATGGATTAATCTATAATTATCCATTTCCATTTGATAGATTATCAAATGGATATATAGATATCACCATATAATTTATCAAATGGATTAATCTATAATTATCCATTTCCATTTGATAGATTAATCCATTTGATAAATTATATGGTGGCACCTGCTTTAAAAACTGTACCAATATAATAGAAGATATAAACTTTATCTAACAGTGATTGTGCTCTCTAAGAAATGAGGAAGATGTCTTTGTGTAGAGATTATATGATATGTATATCATTGGTTATATATTATGGGTGGACTGTTAGCACTTAGCTTTTATAAGATAAATATTTTAAACTTTATGCAACAGCTATGCTGCGAATTATGCTTATATGAAATATATTATTTTATCGCGATCTATAAAGAGCTTACAACCAGCGCTAATGATTTCTCAACGCTAAATCCGCTAGGATATGTAATAGAAACCATATTATATTTCTTAAACCGGGATACAAAAAGCAAGCGACGATAGTCCAATGGGTGGACTCAGATTCTTATGCGAGAGGTTCCGGGTTCGATCCTGACTCCCTGTGTGTGCCTTGAAATGGGTTTTTCTAAATTTCTAAGTGCACTCCAAACACGAGACCATTGCTCGCTCACCGGTGAAGAATATTGCTCTCTTTAACAATCTTGATAAAGTTGATAGTTTTTAAGATAATTGATCAATAATGATTCAAGACACAGAGAGGCCGACGCAACGCATGAGTCAGAGAGAGACAGCGATACTTAAAAGTAAGTGAGCATACTTGTGAGCGCGCGGAATTAACAATTAAAAAAAAGATATAAACAATGAAATTTTTTAAAATCTCTTTTAACAATATTATTAACAATTGTATAGAGAATTTAAAAAAAAATATTACTTAGACATTATGTTTTTTTTTAATATATTTTTCATGGGTCGAAAGTACCCAAATTTGAGATTTTTCGAACCTTTAAAAATTCATATCTTTAAAAATATTAACTTTTTCGTTAAAAGTCATAGGACCTTTTTTATTGGTATTTCAATAAAGAATATAAAAAAAATTTGTCCGGTTGAAAAATAATAATTCCTTGCAATTGTTTAAACAATTTCGGTTTAAACAATATGGCACCGGGTTGCGCCATGGCAACATGCATTTATATAATTAGGAGGGCAATTTGAAGAGGATCGCATAAAAAAATTGAGGTGGAATAGTTTTCGGTACTCATGCGCCGATTCCTCCTGGACTAAAATGTATTAAAGCATATGAAGCGCGTATAAATAATTTCTAGGTGAGCCATCTACCCAGGCCAGGCAAAAAAGTCTAGACCTTTATAAAAAAAGCGCGTTCAGTGCGACGCGAAAGCGTTAACTAATTTAAACTATTATTAACTTATCGTTCCATGAACCTGTCACTGTTTGAGAAATCACTTGAAATCATACAAAAAATAACACTACTTTTAACCATTATTACCCTTAATAAATTATTATACTAAGGGCCTGTTTCACAATCTCCAGATAAGTGCCGAATAGGCTATTCACAACATATTTGACAGATACTCCATACTCTATCTGTCAAATATGTTGTGAATAGCCTATCCGGCACTTATCTGGAGATTGTGAAACAGGCCCTAATAATAAATATAATAATAATAATACTATTATAAAAATTATATTAGTATAATAACATAACAACTAATATTATTAGACTAATTAAAATAAGTAAGCGTCTATGGTTTAGTGTGTTTGATCCTGACATGACGGGGTGTCCTGAAATGTGCTTGTGCATGGGAACATCGCTTGCTGACTGATTAAGGAAAAAAACATCATGAAGAAATCTGCAATTGGTGAGATAAGAGATTGTATGTGTGTGAAGTTCACCGACCTTTATAAACTATGGCTCAATACCCTTTTTGCTTAATTCGGGAAGATGTTCAACAGTGAAGCATGTAAGGGATGGTGAAAAAGATGATGATGATGAATATAAATTGGAAGAAAATCTTAAGAATTTTGATTACGTATTACATAATAGATAGGTACATATTGAATATCTATTTTATTAATAATGTTACATCCAAATAAGTTAACTCCATAATTTATGTCTCATGCGGTAAGAAGGGCTACTGGGCCCAAAATAGATACGAGTCCCTTTTCAAGGCCGAACATGTGTGTCCAACACATTTGATTTTCAACTGAAATAGTATTTTTTTGCCTATGACATTTTACGCATATGGTTGATACGCCTGAAATAAGTAAGGTCGAGCGGGCCGGCCGTCTTGGCGTTCATTAAGGCCTATGACCACATCCAAGGAAACGAAGAAGGTTTAAAGCGATAATTATTAAGCAGTATAAACTTTAGAAGACTAACAAATACTGCCGCAGTAAAAGGGAATAAAGCAATAGAGATAATCATCATTTTTATTTTTATAGACTTTATTGTGTTTTATTAAGATTTTACAATCCCAACGTTTTGGATACTTTAAACAAACAGTTGTCATGAGAGGACATTCAGATTTCCTAACGTCACAAAATTGGAAGTAGCCCATTTATCAATTTTAAAAATAGTCTGATTTACCCCGAATATACTTATAATGTCCCTAACCTGTGGAATAATAAACGCGGGTTTTTTTACGCACACAATTACAATTACATTTTTCGCTAGCATCATTTTTGAAATTAGAATATTTCAAAATCATCGGGGACGGTCTTCGATTTTTCCGCTTAGACTTTAAAAATCAATGTTATATAGCTGTCACTCACTGTCATCTTCACCTAGGTCATTCGTTATATGATCATCATTTCGTCGATTACAAAGTGCTTCTTCATGAGATAAGCTATCAAAACATTTTATCCTTATCTTAATATGATAACATCATATAGATTTCAAAATTGACCAAGACATTGTGGGATTCAGATAAAACTATAATGTAACATGTGGGCTTAGTGAGAGAAGTCACGGCGAACTACTAGCATGTGATTTTACCCACCCTAAAACAAAATGTCAAAATAAAATGGCCGATAATCGTCGTTAATAATTAGGCTGCTAAATGCTTAAAGAAGTCTTTGAGTAAAAAATAAACCTCAAAACAAGTTTTAGAGATTGGCGCGTTCAACAAATAAACTCCTTATAGCAATTATTCAGAGTTCAATAGTTCAGTAGTCCAAAAATTGTTTTTTAAGTACCTTAGTAATATATATTTTTAGTTTATTATTCTGAGGAAGGTTCGCGTTGGATGAGAGTGGCAAGGTCTTGGCGTTCATTGATGGAGGCCTATCTTCACCAATGGATGGATAGAGGCTGACGATGATGATGATATCTATTAGGTGTAATTATTATGTCACGTTTCAGTGAATTGGTTTCATCATTTAGCGTAGGCATACAATTTCTGTAATTTGATTGAAATTTGTAAGGTTTTTATGAAGATGAAAAATGTATTCAGTCAATTAATATAATAAATTGCCCGTTTAGTTGGTTTATGTCTAAGAATACTTTTGAATATATATTTACTTAAAGTTATGTGTCTGTTACGTATATTATGTTATAACTGTTACAAAAATAAAGCATAAATCTTAGGGTGGGTCGCCACTAGTCGCTAAAAATAGTCGACACTTTTATGTCGCCCCAATCAAACTAACAAATAAACATAAAGAGTCGTGAGTTACGTCACTTTAATTTTATATATGGCTTTAATATTATTCGGTCTATTAAAAGAAAAAAAAATAAACAAATTCAGTACCTCTTTCTTTTTTGAAGTCGTTAAAATCTGTTAAATAGGTACAATTTTAAATACAACGCCCCATTTATTTCATAGTTCTTTGACCATTATTTTTGTAAGATAAAATCTGTTTAATTTGTCTTATTTATTTATAATTTTAATATAAAACCTTTTCAAAGTTCTTTCATTTGTTTGGTTCAACTTTTTAAAGAATAAAAAATATAGACGAAGACAAGTTTCTGTAATGTTCTCTATATCGTTAGTACCTTTATTATATTTATTATTTCAAGAATTTGGGTATTCGATTATTTGAAACGGTTCAAAGATAATGTTTTTGTATAAATATTTGTTACATTATTCATCTCAAAAGAGTTTATTCAAGATACATCGGATATTGTTGAAAAACATCCCCGCCAGTAATTCCGTTTCCATTCCAACAGTGAATGTATGAATTTGATACTTTGAACGTTTTGAGTAATTTTCGGTATCCTGTCCCACATCTGTCAGACGTTTAATTATATCTCTCGTTACCTCATCACAAAAAGTGGTGACACATTTATTGTAAACTTGAATAAGTTACGAAGAAATATTAAAAAATGGGGTAAATTTGGAAATGGGTGGAAAAAACATTAGTCTTTTTTTAAAGACACCTATCGTCTATCCCTAGCAGCAGGATACACGTGCTTCGCAATGCCAATAATTACTTTCCCTATCCTGTGCTTCTTAACATATTAAAAAGCAACCGAAGTAACAAGAGAATATGAATGGAATTAGATATTGACTATTATTGGTCATAGTCGTTTGCATGATAAGATTTGGATAAAAACTTTGCCAAGACTATACTAGTGGAAATGCGATCTTGGTGCAGCGGCCAATTCGTTGATTGAGAGTGGCAAGGGATCGACCGTCTTGTCATTTATTATAGGAGGCTTTTGCATAGCGGTGGACGGATAAAGATTGATAAGCTATGGTATGATAAAAATAAAGGTTTACTCTATAAGTAAAAAGGTTACTAATAAGTAACAATTAATAATTAATAACACACGCGTTGGTAAAGAAAAGTAAAGTATCAACCCTTTATGTCCCACTGCTGGGCACGGGTCTCCTCCTCGAAATCAGGCGAGGAGGGTAATGGGCCAATAGTCCACCGCGCTGGCCCAATGCGGGTTGGTAAACTTCACATACCTTCAAAGATTTAAATCTCATCAGGCATGCAGGTTTCCTCACGATGTTTTCCTTCACCGGTGAGCAAGCGATGGTCTCGTGTGCACTTAGAAATTTAGAAAAAAACCCATTTCAAGGCACACACGGACGGGTCCGGATCGAACCCGAAACCTCTCGCATAAGTCGAGTCCATCGACCACTGGACCATCGTCGCACGCGTTAATATTTTACATCATCTAGATAACAAATAATGTTTAGACGTATAATTTTTTAATTATTTTTTATTTAGGCGAACGACGACAATTGGCTTTTTTTAGATGATAACACTTTTAAAAAACTAATAATATGGGTATTTCTATCAACTCATTTAGCTTACTGGAAACTTAAATAAACATGTATGAAGATCAATTTATATGTCCGGGTTGTAATTCGACAAGAACCTCCGGGAGGGTTCGTTTAGAGTGCCCGCTCCACACGCCGCCTAGCGTCGAGTAGCATCCCGAAAATCCCTACATATGCGAACAGGGACATATAGGTTCACCATCCCTCTTCAATATCCCACACACTCCTACATATGAACGAGATGAACATACATTGGTCATTATCTGAAATTTTCCACTAGAGGAAACCGCCACCCCTAGTCATCTCTATTTTCACTGAAACTATTGAAGGATTGGAAAGAGACGGACGTATTTAAAAGGTTTTCATGGAAATTTCGAAAATCAAAAAAATTGTAATGCTTAAATATTTTACCAGAAATATGAATTAAGTTCGTGAATATTGTTAATTATAACTAACTTATATGTGTCTAGTATTGATACTGATTGTCCAAAATAATTCTTATTTTTTACAAACCGATCATAAGTATTCTATTAACATAAAAAAGTGTTAAAGTATCCTACTATAATTATTCTTAAAATAATAGAATTACAAAAAAAACCCCAAAGAATAATAACAAAACATATTTCAATAATCGAAGTCGTCTATAAGTTCGCGAAGTCAGTTCAGAAACAATTATGAAAAAGTTCTTTTTCGCCCGTTCGCGCCAGTTAAGTCCCGACTGACACTCATAAAACTTATTAAAGTCAAGGACCGACCGAGATAAGTTCCTCGTAGCGTCTTAAGTAAAATAACGCCGGGGTAAAAAATGCGCTCTGAAAGTTGTGAGAGTGAGAGTGAAATATCTCGTAACCTCGGCTACGTGTTGCTTTTAGCAATTGAAAACTATTTATTTAATTTTAATATTTTATCGCTGTAGGATTTTTTTTTTAGTGTTTTCATTTCCATATTGATACAATATTATGTTACATTTGTAACATTAATACGATTAATGAAAACAATTTTCAGAAAAACTAGAAGTGTAGAGACAATCTCGTAGCAATCGTAGCACAAAGCTACAACAATTGTAGAGCCAGGTTATTTTTATTTTTTAAAAATATATTCTTGAAACATACATAAAATGTATAAATTTTCATGATATAGGCAAAGAAAATATTTATATTGTTTAATAGCAAAAAACGTATAGTATATTAATTTGAATTTTGTACGCCTGAAATTTTTTTAGGCAAATCCTATGTTGTAAAATTTTACGTCTATTGAGCGTGCGGAGAGTGACCGTGCGACACCGGTCCATTCAATTAAAAATTCCATCTCCTAATCGAGTCATGAAATATGCAAGCAAATATTATCCCTTTTCTTTTGTACGCGCTGCATCTTCGCCCCACCCGCGCACGCACACCAACGCACGGCACTTATGATTTATGCCTATCCCTTTTACACCCACGCAACAGTGGCTGGGAGCGCGCGACTTTGTCTCTCTCTGAACAGCCGAGGCGGTGGCGACCGCGAGTAACCCCTGGCTACTTCATACGGACTCGCACGCGCCGTCGTCGGCCGGTTGAGCGAGACGGCACGAGTCGTGGACACGAGGCCGCAGAGCCCTCGCGCAAAGGGACACAGGACAGACGTTCTCGGACATCGGGCGAGAGCGGGCGGCCGGCCGTGCACCTGCCTCGTACCGCTCCGCACGCGCGACGTATTAGATCGCGATACTCTACCAAATTAATAAACAAATTTCGCTATCGATATTACAGTTTTGTTCGTATGTAAATTTGATTACAATTTCTAATCTAAGTTTGGACTTAATTTAAATTGAGAACTTTACGCAAAAAATTTGAAGAAGTGTTGACAACATTTAAAAGTGAATTTATGAACTCTACATATTTATAATAAAAGTGTTAACGTACGCCGTTGGTGGCCAAGATCTCTTCTAGGTGCGAACTGATAAGATAGGATTGTAGCAAAGTAATTCAAGTGTTGATAAGACTATAATATATGATCTCTAGTAAATATAATATAGTTGTAAAAATATTTTTCGCACTATGAAAAGGAAAAAGAACCTTTGATTCTGAATTTTAAATCGGTTACAATGAAAAAAATGAAAAGATGACTATGAATGTTATTGGAGGTTTATTCCGTCGGACTTTTGACGAGGATCATTTCATGCGACTATTTTTATCTCTGGTACTGTAAAAACAGGACGATAAGCCGCTGGACCGTCGGCGGCATATGTGAAGTGCTATAAGACACTGATAACAACATATTAAGATAAAGATTTCGGAGGATAAAAGTTACAAAGATCTAAAAATAGGTGACCAAATCAAGATGAGAATCAAGATGCCAGCTGTACGCATCGCGCAAGGTAAGGATTGTTTATTAAAAAAAATTGCACCTAAATTATAATTATAAGTTTTCATTACTAGAGCTGCATTTAAAGTAAAAGAATTTTGATTTAAATATAATGAATATTTAATTACTTTGTTTGCAAATATACAACTGTTAAAATATTGTGTTGCAAAAAAATGTAGAGTCGAAATTAATATCGTCGAATAAATGGTAGAGATACATAAAATTTGTGCGAGATAAAATTAGGTGTATACATGTTGTGTCCTCTCATTTGAGCTACAAAGGTTTCTATTCAAGCGGCAACGAGCTACTTAATAGCACAGCTTTTGAGTCAATATTTACCCACGTATGCTGGTCATCTCTACTGTCCGAGGGACAGTGAAAAGAAACAATAGAACGTTTTAATGACTAACTACATACGAAAAACTTCATAATAATTGGAAAATAATTTTTCAACAAAAATCCTTTAGATTTGAAATTTTGCAGGAATACAGATTTTTTTATTCCTCATGCATTTTTGAAAAATATCCAGTTTAATTTCTACATTATTGCAGTTTTATATTTATAAAAAAATATAAAATATCAAAGTAAAAATTATAATGTTATGACTTTTTTATTCATTGACGTCAAGGATATAAATCTAATTACGTTGTGGTCACGATGAACGTATAAAATATTTCAGTGAAATACTTAAAATGCTACCTCGTTGCCACGTTACCTACTTACCCGAATATATTTTGCAAGAAATATAAACATAATTAATTCCATCTAAAACTTTAGAGGGCAATTAACATTATTAGGTAATCTATGTACTTAAACAACGTAATCCGCAACGATCCTCAGTATTAAAAATAAATAGAAATGTAAGTACCATTTTTATATTTAAAAAAAACATTTCAATTTAAAGAAATTTTACTTTATTAATGAATAAATTTAATCAAGAAATAAAAGCAGTAACTTACATTTTCTCATGTATCTTTTTTATAATTACTACAAGCACTTTGTCTGACCGCTCTTTGAACTTTACTACAGCCTGAGAAAAAATTTCGTTTAAGTATGAATAAACAAGTAATTAATTAAATACAATGCTTGGCCACTGGTAATTAAGTTAGACAACACAATAGAAATGCTATTTTAATTTCTAATATAGTATCCATTTCACTACTTCAAAGCACTTTCTACTAAGAAAACACTTTTAAAAAATGCAATCAGTATTTAAATATACTTATAAAAATACTCCTAGTAACTATAAAAAAATTTAATGTATTCTGAATTAAATGATAGGATTTGAAATAATTTCTACATAACCTTTTTCATTAAATCTATACAACGTTTTAATGGACAAAATATTATTATCTTAATCATATTTTCCTATATTCCTATCTATTAAGTGCAGCAATGTCATTGTTAGACAAAAAAAACCGAACAAACAATTTGTAGCTACGACATAAAAAATCGAACAATCTATCGAATAAAAATGAAAAACACCGAATATGCGACCGCAAAATTCTATAGTTTAGTGTGTGAGTAGTTTGCGTGCGTGTGCGTCAACTCACGCGCACGGCTTCTTCTGGAGTCTACCGTTATGCACACATGGGCAATTAGTCCAAGTTGACCGGAGGCGACAGGCCACTGCGATTGGTCGGTGGCACCGTGACGTCACCGACGTTTGCGGCCTTCGCGCCCGATTGGTCGACACGCATCATTTCGTCGATGACACGTTTGTTCTTATTTTAACATAAGAGGCCTGGTACTCGTTTTTGTTGTGCCCAACAATAGTGTCCCCATCTGCAATATTCGCAACTCCATTTTTAAAACATTACAAACAAAATAATTTTTAATTATCCCCGTAAAGTACGTAACGCTGTTTTCCATTAAGGATAAATGTCTATCAACCTTTTGGTTTTTAAACCCTCCTCAACTGTAGATCAGCGGATCCTCAAATTACTTTATCAGGTGTGAGTCTAGACGAGGGAACATCGGTTGAACTTTGAGAAAGTTTTAAAAATCCAAGTCGACTTTCGACCGCTTGGCACTCCGATCCTAAATAAAATATTAACTCGAGTACAGATTTGTTTTTATTTCACGTTCTAATTGACAAGGGTTTTCGGGACCTTTTTCTAACTTAATTATTATTACAAGCTTTTATTTTGTATGTCGTTCCAGTACATTTGCTTTACCCATACGTTTTGAGTTTATTTATTCAATTGGCCTTAATTCTGTTATTTGTTTCAGGATTAGGATTACGTTTTATTAATCGATAATAGTTATACTATTGTTATTGCATTCATATAATAATAATGGAAAGAAGAGAGCTATGATATTAAATGTACTTATTTTTATATTATATAAGTCTAAACAAGTATGTATTTCAAATGATATGGTCAAAACTACGGTTGATATGAATAATAGCTAATATTTTAAAGTTAGACTTTAAAAAATTAAAATGTGAGTAGATCATGATTTATTTTTTTAAGCGTCATATAAAGCATAAGAAAATAAAGATTCGAATCATAGAAAAAAATCGAAAATTTGTTTGCGGCGAAAAAAGTCAGTCAATATACCACAAAACTACAACGGATAAATTAATCTGAAACATGTTCACATTTAAACTAAAATGAAAAATCTAACAACGCCATCCAAAATTGTTTAAAAAGGGCGAAAATATTTTCCTTTGTTTATTTATTTAATACGAAATAAACTCTGAAATTTAACTAATTAGTATATCTACATTATTCACGATTGCTTTATATAATTTGAGTATTGTTTATTCTAAAAAACAATCGGTTCAAAAGCACCGCGAGTCCATTTAAAACAGGGCCTATATTTTAGCGATTCAATATGTCTTCATTAAGAGAATATCGAAACATCGCTACCGGAACACTCAATCTTGATCCTTTAGAATAAGTCTACCACTTCGAACTAATTTTGAACTGATATTAGTTCTATCATCTATTATAATTTACATATATTATTATATTATTATGTTTTATTATAATACGTTTATAGTATAGTTTATATTATACCTTTGTTGTACAGCTAGTCCGAATTTTGATATGGAACTTTACTCTAAAAGATCCTAACTTTGTAAAAAAACTTAAAATAGTTTTGATACTTTTATAGTTAGATCTAGTTATAACACTTTTTGATACTTGCTAATTTTGAAAGCTCATTGTTAACTTATTATAATTGCACGTAAATACGCAAATAAATTACATTATAATGCCTTTATTCCCATAGCTTTTTCATACGTTTTTGTATGCTTAATTAAAACACAGTTGATTATAATAATTAACTAGATTGGATGTATGTAATTATTTCTTTTCCTAATTTAAGGTTTCTTTTAGAGATTTTTTTTTACTTATTAGGTACCTACATAAGAATGGCAGTAGCCTATCGTTAGTTTTTTTGTCTTTAGATGATAATATACATTTTGTCATTTGTTGTAATTCCTCTGTAAATGTTCTTTATATCTATTCTTATTCTTTCTTTATATCAATTCTTAGCTTTCTAGCATTTCCTTTATTCTACATAAGCTATTTGCTACAATTTATTTTATTCCCGTATGTGACATCCCTAATTAAACTAAAATTGGGTTATTGTTATTGTCTTAGTCCCATAAAAAGATATTCAAGGCTGGTGATGACACGGTTATCGAGCGTGATTTATTATTTAGAATTACAAAACATCTTATAATTGCATGATTGACCATTATCAAAGACACGCCCTGCATAATTAATACACAATCGTGAGAAAGACACAGCCTCCAAACGAATGCAAGCCAAGTACAAGAACTGAATTCGTCAACGCTCCGTAAATTCGTCTATGAACACCGTTTTTCCATTACGTTAAAAATAGAAAACTTTTTGTTCAATATGTACCTATAGTCTAATAAAAAGTTGGAAATGTAGCAACCCTAATTGTTTAGAATACTTTAAATTTTAACTTCTTAATTTAAATTCGAACTCGATTTTTATAATTTTATTTTGATTTTGGCCAATTGAATTCGGAAGTATGTATAACACTTAATGAATCCATCTAGAAAAGGAAAAAAATGCAAGACCTTATACCATCATAATTATCGGTGCTCATTTAACGGAATATACAAATTAAACATGTAACCTATTAATAAAACAATTATTGCCAAAAAAAACATACCTGTCACCGTGCGGCCAGGTATATTTAAATAATGGCAAGGGGTTTTGATGTCCCAAATGGACTCGTTTTTATGTCCGATCGGCTTTTTTGTGGCTCTTAAGATAAAGACGTATTTACATATGTTATAGGAGGTCCAGGGAGCATTTAAATTGGATTTATTAGTTGGCCCTTACGATGTTGGAGGTAGAACAAACGATATTATAATTAGCTTGACGAGCAGACGTCGCAAACCTGTTTTGATAAAAACGTTTATAAATTAAATTATGCCTAATACATGCAATTAAAGTTTTCTTTTTATTTACCAAATTAAAATACAATTCAGGAAAGATTACACAGTAAAAAACTACATAGGGCTTAAACGAGTGCTAGACTTAAAACTACGCCATTGGTTTGTAATTTTATTATTACTTATTAGGGAATAAATATTAGGATTAAAAAATAAGATTTAAGTGACCGTTCCGTTTTCACAAGCCTGTATGTAATTGCTGGCACACCACTTTTCCATACATGTTTTTATTTTTGCGCTTTAAACTTTTTGAAGTTTATATAGCATTTATTATTTTTTATAACTTTCTAGGCTCGGACGAATAATAAACAGCATTTGTTAATATTGTTCATAGAAATACAAGATCATATTATGATATAATTAGCTGTTGACAAGCAGACGTTGTAAACCTTTTTTTGCGAATGTAATCCTTTCCAAAAGAAAGAAACGGTGTTTCTGAATGCTTGTTACAAACAATACAAACGGTAGCCAAGTCGTTTTTGTTGAAGGTGCTAGCGTTATAATCCAGTTTAAGATGTATCAAAGATAATGACTTAAATAGCTTTATCGATAGTTAGTAATCTTTATTGTGAACATTAAAGTGTTGAAGAAATATTGTTTACTTGAAAATATTGTAGTACTATATGATATTATTACTTTATATGTTTCATTATTGTAAGCATTTTCTTATCTTATTCTTAAATAATATATCAGATTGTCAGGGTAAAGGCTTAGAATTAAATACCAGTAATTTATAAAGAAAGCTCTTTGACCAATGTCCGCATTGTACTAAAATAAATACGAGTCAAATACAATAGAATAAAAAATGATTATAACAATTAATATATTGTGAGAACACGATCAATGGACGTGGGTGGACGGTTACTCAAGAGTCCATCTTTGTCAGGCTTTGATACCGATTTGTTAATGTCGTTTCAACGCTGGATTTAGAGTTGTTGGGAATTGGAGCTGAGCGTTTTGAGTTTAAAGAATTAGGATAACGTTAGTTTATTTTATAAGGAACAACTATCGTCCTTCTCACTTATACATTTTGCTAAATATAAGGAATTAGAACGAATGTAAATTTTATAGGGTGTCTTATGTACGAATAATTATAGGCTGATGATGATGATAATAGTTTTTGAACTAGAAATTGAATGGGTATTTTTTATCTGGATACGCTGTCCAAATGAGGGAGTGGTTGTGAACGCTGATGCGTTGCGCATAACTTTATTTTGGTGTGGATATCTATGGCTTGGCTATATGGCACAAAAACTACTGTTTGGATTCGGATTTAATTTTAGGATTTACCCTATTGACAAGAATTCATCATTATCGTCGGATTACCTTCCTATTTCCTTTCCTACTTCCCTTCCTACTAAAGACCATCGAATCTAAGAACCAATTCCTATCTCTTTAAAAACATTTATTTTTGATTTAGATTTAGATATTATTATAATTGACATTTTTTACATAATAAATAATTCTTGTAATAATACTTCATCTTCTGTCTCTCAATATTTTCCCGTAAGTTTTAATGGCGACGGTAGGATGATGGCTACCATCTCTAAACCTTTACCATTTATTGAATCATTCTACTTATCAAATTGTTCGATCAAAAAATTCCTATTCAAAAATAGTTCCACAAAGGTGCAGATTTTATCGAAGCACAACAGGTTACAATGGGCACCTGAACTCCTAATATTTTCCCATGGTCAATGATAAACATACAAAAAATGCCAGCCTGCGACAAACAATTGGTCAAAAGGTTTTTTTTGGTCAAAACACGCTTAGAATCGCACCCACATGGTATATCGATAATAGACCAACCATACAACTGTGCTGGGCAAAATAACCATTATGTGCATTATGGGTTCCTTTCATCAATTTAGATTGAAAAGGGTTTAAGAGTGTCACTTTCTTTCTTCTTTTTTTCTTCTTTGTTATACTAGACTACTGTTGTAGTACCGGGCCCGTAGCTTTTTATACATTGTCAAATAATTACAGTATCTTTGTGAGCTCTTATTAAGTTTTATTTTTTGCAGAAAAAATACATTTTTTACTTTTAATATTTATTATTTTAATCTAGTATCATTTATGTATATTAACACCGATTCCTAAACATTTGGTCTTAATTTTTTTTAAGAAAGCCAACATTTTACGGCATTTTTTTAGAAAAAAGAGTCAATTTAAAATAAATAATTTAAATAACACCACGTCACTATCTATCTTTCTTTCCAGACTTTTTCCATAAATATTATGGGTCCCAGTGTAATTGGACGCTACGCAGCTGAATACCAGTATTTTGAGAGCTACTAGTTACCTGACCTATATAATGTAGTAACTGGGTAATACGGTACCCCGTGGTAAGATTGCTTGTCGGACTTCTGACAAATCATAATGACCGAGGTAAAGATGGTCACCCATCCACGGATCAACTCTAGCAAGCGTTGGTTAAACGGCCCCAGCAACTATTGCTATTATACGTAGCTTTAAGCTAAAATATTATCTACCAATAATCTGAACGAGCGATCACGGGGAGTCACTAAAAATCAGCGCATCACCATTGCTGTAATGGTGTGACAAATGCTGAGTGGCTACCTCTCTATTGTCCGCAATTAAATACTGTAAGCTACATAGAACTATAATGCCTACCTTTAGCTAGTTTTTAATTATAAGGTATTGATAATATTTGTTGTGAACAGTAAAAATATTTTTCATTCTTTTAATATTACTTTTCCAGAAATATATGTGGCTAGTGGCTAGCATATGGCTCTAAAATCCATATAGAAAGGAATATTTCGGATGTATAAAATTGATTGACAGAATGATTATGGTGTATCAAATTCTACCTGATCCTTTATGCCATGACCATTGTCCAACGGTTTTGATTCGGCCCAACTTTTTTTGGCAAACGTCAAAATGGACCAGGCCTCAGATGGAATTGAATTACAACCGGTTTCGGGTTTTTTGTCTCTGTTGACCCGGCATCTAACGCGCTATTATTCCTAATTTAAATTATAGAAAATGGAACCCTTAAATAAGGCTTTAAAAGAAGCGACGATGGTAAAGTGCGTACCCACTGGACCATCGTCGGCACGGACTCTTGAGCGAAAGGTTCCGGGTTCGATCCTGACGCCTCTGTGTGTGCCTTAGAATGTTTTTTTTCTAAAATTCTAAATGCAACTTGAACACGATATCATCGTTCGCTCATCGGTGAAGGAAAACGTGAGGAAACCTGCATGCCTGAAGGTTTGTAAAATTTAACAACCCGCACTGGGCCAGTGCCTTGGTGAACTACGGCCCCATAGCCTCCTCGACTGATTTCGAGGAGGAGACCCGTGCCCTGCAGTGACATACATGGATTACTACTTTTTTAAGACTTTAAAACGAAGCTACATATGTCAAGGACGATCGGCCGTCTCCGCGTGATGGTGTTACCATTTGACTAATTATTTTCCTATATTATATTACGCTAGTTATTTTATAGGAATATAAATACCATATATATTTTAAATGATTTTATTCAGTATATTCATCTATAAAGATAAATATAAACCAAAACCCTAAGTATAATAGGAAGTAAGTAATGCTCATAGACATATGAAATTACTATAACTACTATTATAACTAAGTATGAACTAAAGTTACTATACAGTCTAAAGTTCATTGTTTCATGTGATAAAGTGGGTGTTAAAAATCATAAAGCGTCAGTGATGATTTATATTGTGTTACAACGGAGGTGTGTAGGCGCTAGATTTATAATAGCCGTAGCTAAATCGTATTTAGCTATTAGAATAGTACCTAATATATCATAGATATGTTACGATTTGGAATATAAGATGCTATGGTTGTAACATCCCTTAAATGTCCCACTGCTGGGCACGATTCAACTCCTCGAAATAAAGCGAGGTGTTGGACCATAGTTCACCGATGCGCTGGCCTGGGTGGACTTTACACACCTTATTTTTTTTCCTTTTTTTAAAGTTCTTTTTTATGTATCTTATGTTACTTCTAGTACCTCCGAAAATATGTGTATAACGTTTCATGATGATCGGTTGAGTAGTTTCCGCGTGAAAGCGTCACAAATAACACTACATTTTTAATATTAGTAAGGATTACGGATGATACATTAAATAATGTTGTATGCTAAGACCTTAGCGACCACGAATAGTCTTAGGTTCAAAACTAACCAAAGTACATAATTTACATGATGAATAATAATAAATAATAATTATAAAAATGAAAATAATTAAATATTATAATATAAAATAATATAATTAGTAAATATATAGAGAACATAATAAACCTAAATTATGAGTAATGGTGATGATAAAAAATATTTTTAGTTTTGGTTGCATTTAGCACATCCAGGTTTATTCTGCCGACTGTACCCGTAGGACATAGTTCTCGTACGCCGCCTGCAAGCCCATCTATGACTAACTTAATATAGAGACTTTAAAATAATTGCGGGGAACTAATTAAAGCCAGTTAAATTTTAGTTTTACACGAACTTCAGACTGATTAACGAGCACGTTGAAATCGTACAGGGTCTATAGAGGTAATGATGTTCTCGAACTTCGTGGATCATCGGCGCTCTTCCATTATTTTCTGGACCTCTATCAATGAGCGCTAAGACAATGTTATCCTACATTATTGACCATTACAGGAAAAAAATCTTTCCATGTAGTTTAAAGCTAACTCACCTTTCATAATATTGAGATTGGTCAATCTTACTATCCACGAAGGCTAATAAAACATAATATAATATTATCTATTTGGTTTGATTAATTAATTAAATATTATTAGGATAGTCTAGAATTAAACGCGCTATGACACACGATACTATCACTACAAAAATACTAGTTCATTAAAAAAGAAAGAGAAGAAATACATCATAGAAAGTGTTGTACAAAAACATAGAGTTATAAATATTTAGACATGCCACAGACGAATTGTTGTATATCTGCATACAAACGCTGGGAGCTTTCCCATAGCGGGCAGTTCGTGACCGCTCGCCTTGTTAACGATGACCCGGCCCGAGATTATGCACTTACATCCGTTTGAGCGATGACTGCTTAATCGAGGCCATGTGAAATGTCTACCTGTATGTGAGGATTTTGCCAACATATATTTTGATATAAGTGACCTTAATTTGTTTTATAGTTATAACAATATAATATTCACAAATCTTAATAAAGCTTATATTATTTTTTGCAAAATAATTCATAGCTAATTTTGAAAATTGTAATAATATAAAATACGATATGAAATTTAACACTAGATATAATATCTGACTTTCAACAAACATGCAAACCACACACACATAATACGGATCGACCACAGAATAACAGTAAAAGTAGAGGCGAACATAATTTCGGCCGCGGTCGGGATCGCCTCTTCCGATCGGCAGATAACCGACGACCCGAGAATCTCTATTGTTTGCGGAGGCTAATGGCTACGAGAAATTTAGAAATGGACATTCAAATGCACTTTTGTAACTGTTAATTAAAAGTAGAAAACCACGATAAAAGGTAGGAACCGAAGGGTAAATAATGTAAACAAAAGACACAGTTACTTAACAGCAACCTTCGATTGAAGTATCCAAACTAATAATAAAACTTAATAATACGTCATTTTTGAAAATGATGTTTAATCAATATAAAAAAACCACAATAAACACCAAAAAATATATTAATTTTATCCTATATATTTCAATATGAAACAAGAAATTAATTAATAATAATATAGTCCGTTCTAAATATTGTGAATGCTATAACATTCGTTGAAAAGTATGACACTAAATGAAAATTACTGGCACCAACACTTACTTCCTTAATTAATTAATACCTCCGCAGATCTACGATTAACATTAACTTATCGTTTATACTATAGTGGGTTCGAATCATGGTAATTTATTATTACTATAATTTATGAAAACTGTCTAGTAGAAATCTAAAATTAGACTCATACAATCTCATAGGAAAACAATTGATGAAAAGTTTTCGGCCTTTTCAACATACTCGGATTAAAATTAAGACAATTTATTTTAATTCGTAAATGGATTTAGAAAATACAATATATAACAATGATATAATAAATTCAATAGAAAGACAAATATTACAAAAATCGCCGAGTGTTATATGAGATTTCTCCCACGCTTTTTTTTTGTAAAGGTGATATCCAACTCTTTGAAATTCCGACCTGTCAGCCCTGCACAAAAGGTTTCTTGACCAGAATTGGAACACATGCTTGGGGTTTTTTTTTGCAATATTGATTCGCGGCCCTTCCGTTCAAAAGTTGAGGCACATTAGTAAATTATAGCATGTAATAAGAATTGAGCATCATGTGGTATATTTTTTATTAAAGCCAAAAAAGATTGGATTTACCCGGTTTTTATATTGATAAAAAAATAGTAGTAGTCTCTATTTAAAAATCACTAAACCGATTTTAATAAAATTATAAATATTTAGTAAAATTATTGTTATTTAGGCAGAAAACTAAAGTTATCGGTATCACGCGAAGAATAAGCACGTATATGTGGCAATGGGCTGGCCACGCACTTAGGAGAACGGATGGCCGATGGGCCATTAAGGATCAAAAGTAGAGGCCGCGTTTAGGTGGCCTAAGCAATGGTCCGCCATTAACCAGGTCGAAGGACGATTTCACAGCAGTAGCTGAATCGTGTTAGATACGAGTGGCAAGGAATCAGCCATCTTGGCGCTTATTTTTTTTTTTTTTTTTTTTTTTTTTTTTGGTTGGATCTATGCTAATGGTCCTAGTGACCGTTATGCGTCATCGGAAATGGGGTGATCCGGTTGGATCATCCTATGACGTTAAAAATTTGGGGGGTTGCCCCCCGCCATGTTCATGGCGTCGGGTTTGTACCTAACTTGGTAAGCTACGGTCGACTGGTTTGGAACGGGTGACGTTAGAAACCTATCGTGAGGGCCGGCCCTCCCCTCCCCCGGTAGCGGGGGAGGCGGGTCAAGCGCGGGACCCGAGCAAGCTGCCGATAGCAGAGTGCTATCGGTGATTACACGGTCTATATTGGTGTCGACTCGTAGCTGATCTGAGCCTATCCTGTCGCGGTTGATCCGGATCAACTGGTCAACGGAGTGTAGGGTTCGACGTCGCATACGACCCCGGGGCCCATGCGGTGTGAATGTGTGCCTAACACCGGCTGTGTTATGTCTGAGTGTGTGTTGTAGCTTACGTCGCGCTTCAGCGTCGCGCTTTAACAGTTCTGTGATTTTATCAACAGGATCGGTTATGACATTCTTAGGTAACCTAGACTTATTAGGTGCTAAGCTATCGGGGGTGTAGTTTGCCGCACTCACGACGAGTGGGTTCGGGTGGAGAAGTGCCTTTTCGAAGTGACGTTCTGACATCGCTTTGAAATGGCCCCTAATCGAATCTAGTCTGAGGTCGCGATGTAGGTCGATGTTTCTTACGTACCACGGGCAACCGGTTGCCACACGTAAGAATTTATTTTGGATCGTTTGGAGGCCTCTGAGTCTATACTGAGGCACATGCGCGAATGCCACACAGGAGTATGACATGATGGGGCGGATACATGATTTATAGAGGGTGAGCTTGTGCCTGAGGGGCATTTTGCTCTTTTTGTTTATGAGGAAGTACAGTCTACTACTGACGAAACGGGCTTTTTTAGAAATCGCGGCGATGTGTGGTCTGAACGACATCGACCTGTCAAGGGTGACCCCCAGGTACTTGACCTGTCTAACTCTGGGAAACGCTTATTTAGGGAGGCCTATGTTATACAGAAAACGGATAAAGGCTGATAATGATGATGATTACGATCATAAAAGAATAGCACAGTAACATAAGTATAAGCTAAAAAAAGAAACGGCGTGAAAACATCGAAAATATGAAACAACAAAAAACCACAACAAAAATCGCACACGAATCCGCGAATCTGGTCCACTCCCGCGCATTGTCCATGCCATAATTACCGGGAACCCACCTGTTGCGTTTTCACACGCTCGACCAGGTACGGTAACTGTATCCCTTTTTTGTTCTATCCCGCTATTTAAACGATATTTCGTACTTGACAAAATGTCTTATTCGATTTCTTGATAGTGTTGGGACAGTTTATCGATAAAAGCATAGTTCCGTTTACGCTATGTAGTGATTATAATGTGACTAATTTACGGTTTGTTAAACTAGAATAACTTTGGTATAAAATTGTTTTAGATTGAAAAAGGCATAATTATACTTTTGACGACCTCTGTGGCTCAGTGGTTAGCGCGTTGGCGCTCAAGCCGGAGGTTGCGGGTTCGAATCCCGCCAGGGAACAAAAATAAGTTTCTGTGTTCCTGGGTCATAGATGTGTATTAAATATGTGTATTATATAATAAAAATCTTAAATATAAGTATTAATATAAAAAGTATTAAATATAATATGTATTTCCGTTGTCTGGTACCCGTAACACAAGTCTCTTCGAGTACTTACCACGGGACCAGATTGACGTGGTGTAAAAGCGTCCATAGATATTATTATTAATATTATTATTATACTAATTAACGATTTATAACTATTGCTTGTGAACATGACCAACTAAGACAATATCGAAACATAAAAGTCCACAAATCAAAATTAAAATCTTAATAATAATATTCAAATATTTCGTAAAAAAAGGTGTGTGTGCGATTTACACACGATAGAAGTGAAACACATGTTAAATGCTCAAATACAAGCAAGTATTAAACAGTCTGCAATATACATACGCACCAACATTTGCTCTCTCGCTCTTTTGTATCCGTGTCTCTTACCTGTCGTTTTTTCCGTTGCATCCGGTTTGAAATCACAACGATTCTAAAGAAGTTTCACTTCAAAAAGTTAATATATTTCTTACATTTTTCTTCAAATCCTTTGAACTAAAGGCTAAATTAAGCAATATTTGACTGTTGAGGACATACTCGTGTATCGCTAAGCACACGCAATTCTCCGACCGTACGAAAATCGAATTACGGTATTGTTTATCGCATCCCCCCCATTATTTGCGTCACCAGATGTACACTCAATGTCAATCTATTTACCTAGAAATAGCAAACATTCTGACATTAGGGTCACTACGATTACATTTTGGGTCGACAAATTTGATTTGCACAATTTCGTTATAATAATAGGCTAGGAAATCACGATATTTTGATATTATTGGAAACGAGTACGGCTGTAAAATATGGTCAATGCATTTAGGTCAGTGCTGATAACGCGCTTGGACACTTACTGATTTGGCTACCTTATCCATTGTAATTCCAGTAGAATTCTCATGTTTATAAGGCCTATTGGTTAGAAACCCTGACAGCTAAGCCAGGAGGTCGTGGATTCGGTTCACACCCAGAAAAATTATGTGATGAACACAAATATTTGTTCTGTGTCTGGGCCTTTTTTTGGAAGGACTTTTAGGCCTAATGGTCTTTAAGCTCTATCGGTAGGTAAATTTGTGTCTGAGCGTAATTTATCTATAATATGTATGTATTTAGAAATATGTATATATGTATTAGTTCTCCGGTTGCCAAAATAAAGACTGCTTAGTTTTGGGATCAGATGGCCGTGTGTGAGTTGTCCCAACATATTATTATTATTATTTATGAATTGGAGGAAATTATGAAATGGGTTTTCATTATTTCGTTGCGGTTTCTTAAGCTTCTTTACATGCCAAACGTTATAAAAACAACAACCCTGGTCACGGGAGGACTGAAGCCCTATAAGGACCTATGATATCCATAAAAGTATTTTCATTATTTTAAGTGAAATTCACGTAAACGTTAGAAGTAAACAATATTCGAGGAATTTTTTCAATTAGTTTGAGGTTATCCAGAAAAGAGCGACGGTGGTCCAGTGGTGGACGGACTCGGCCTCTTACGCGAGGGGTTCCGGGTTCGATCCTGACCCGTCCGTGTGTGTCTTGAAATGGGTTTTTCTAAATTTCTAAGTGCACACGAGACCATCGTTCGCTCACCGGTGAAGGAAAACATCGTGAGGAAACCTGCATGCCTGATGAGATTGAAAGTCTTTGAAGGTATGTGAAGTTCACCAACCCGCACTGGGCCAGCGCGGTGGACTATTGGCCCATTACCCTCCTCGCCTGATTTCGAGGAAGGAGACCCGTGCCCAGCAGTGGGACATATATGGGTTGATACTTATCCAGAAAAGGATAGCTTCCTTTTGTTAGTGGATAAGCAAACTGGACGTGTGCATAAAATATTTAATATCGGTGCTAATAATTGCCTGTTTAGTTCTTTTCGAAACACGGTCAAGCTGTATCATGGAAGATAAGCAAGATGGTGGTTCCACACGATACCAAGGACGCGACATAATTACTCACTTATAAACAGCGATATATATATAATTCTTTAGTAATCTTAATACTCTAAAAGCGAAAGTTTTTCCAAATTTGTTGCATTTTCACGTAAAAAGAACTGAACTGATTTGTCATTAGGTTGAAGTGATGAGGACCGTTTTTGATAGCCCTACCTTTTATTATAACATAGACCACATTTTATCCCAAAAAAATTTACTGAGGATTAATTTTGATCCTTTATTAATATTACTTCATAAGACGAAAATTTAATTGAAATGTAAAAAATGACGTGATTGTAGACTCACAAAGTTCATACGTACTGACCGAGCGCAACAAATTTTTACTTAGTATATTTTAGATGTGATTTAAAAAACGTTTAAATTTTATAATATTAGTAAGGATAATAATTACTACTTATTTATTTATTTTTAATCTCATTCTAGCAAGAAAATACAGAAACAATTTTTTTCGAACTCTATTTACCAGTAAGTTAAATTTCGAGTTCCCTTCCCTTGCAGGGCATAAGAAAAATGAAAATGTTGAAATGATTGCGTTAATAATGCTTGTGTTTTAAAAACTATAGTTACTCGTAATATCCCAAATTACCGCCTGCATATCACACAATGGCCGACCAATAATTCATGCTAAATACAACGATACACAATTATAAGTCATACGTACATAAATGGTATTCATTCGCTAATACCATTTTCGCAATGACGTGCAGTTTTTGCCATTCAAACGGGGGACACTAGTTTTTTCTATACTTTCGCCGCGGTCTTCGCTCGCTATAGACTTTTACGCATATTTTTGCACACATTATTAGGGGTGCTGTGTGAAAAAAAAGTTACTATTATAAATAAAATGAGCTCCACAAAGGGATGCTAGAGGGATCGGGGTCACTAGGAAACGGTGGTTTTGATACGGGTTTTTTTTACCTGGGGTTTTTAGGGGTCTTTTTTATTAAACTCTCCAGGACCATTTTTGATAGCCAGCCAGCCAGTCTGTGTTCATCTGCGAAGATGTTCACATGCTTCAAGACTAACTGGACTTAAACTTCGCGAAGTCTAATTTAACTACTGGACTTCGGTGTTCGAGCTGTGCTTAAGTGACTTTAGTTTATGAACTTTGCTTGACTTAAAAAACTTTGGTGCATATGAAAGTTTTCGAAGAAAATGGATTTATCTTCAAGGAGTAAGTCAAGATTTTTCGACTCTGGCATCGACTTAAGGCGGAAAGGTATTTGAGCTTTTATAAAAACATTTTCTATGGGGTAGTGATTTTATGTAATTTTAGCTGATTGCTTGGGCAATGGGTCGTATACAGAGGGTCTATAAATAAGACAATAAGCAATACACGCGACAAATTGGAAAGTAATATGGCAGTGAAAATGATATGTCCCCGAAACATATCTATATGCGAATCTGAGGGAATGGTATACCACTTACATTAGCATATAAATGAGCCAGTAAGTGGACTATACGTCAAAAGTTATGATTTCCTAGATCGATTTCATATACGAGGAGCTATAAAAGAATCTTAATATTTTATTTCTAGTATAGATATGATTAACTTTATCTATGTTTTTATTTATAAAGTTTCTTATAAGGAAAAAAAATTTCTTTGTGTTACATAATATCATTTTTTTCTATATTATTAATTTATACCAAATAAATTTAATTATGTACTATCTTTATATTTCAATTTTTACATAAAAAGGTTACACTTGAAATATTATAGAAATGATCAAAAGAACAAAGTCACAATAAATGCAAATAAGTTAGCTTATGCCAAGAAACCTCAGCACTATATCAGCATAGAGCAATATTTAAAAGAATATTTTAGATAAACTGCATTCCTCGGTTGCATTGACCGCAAATTTGTAGCCTCAAAGGCTGTATGTCAAAATAATGACCGCCATGTAATAGACAGAGCGGCGAGTAAGTACGCTTAAATGCAACTTTAGATAAATATTTAGTTTACTTTAATAAATGTTTGGAACGATTTTTTTAGTCATTTCTTATGGGCCTCCTAGCCACATATGTATTTTTTTTATATTTTATTATTTGCAAAATGGCATCAAAATTAGAATATGCTGATTTACTGAATTTTTAAATTTAATTTTATAAATAAATAAATAAAAAAATATTGGATGCGAGTGGCAATCGATTGTCTTGACGTTCATTGACATGAGGCCTACGTTCAGTAGTGGACAAATTAATGCTGATAATGATTATTATAATAAAATAAAATACTTCTTGAAATGAAAGATATGTGTTCAATATTTTTTTCTAATAGCCTCGGTCTCGCCAAGCCCATGTAACTTATAAAATTTATGTCCATACAAAATAAAGCATGCAGCTAAATCGTGGTGGGCTGTATGTCTGTCGGTCCCTGGCATGGCTCCCGACCGGACGTCTCGGTAAAACCCCATTTTTATTGCTTCAGGAAGGACTATATCTTTTTCCATATCCGTGAAAAATAGAATTTTTAGAATACGAATTTACTAAACGTAACCTAAATTTTTTGCATATGTTATTTGTATGAGTGTGTCAAATTACAAAATAAAAAAAATATTGAAAAGTTGGTAAAATATATCTTATGCGCTTTTTTGTTAGTTTGTATTTTAAGTTTTTCCAAGCATTATAATATTTATTCGAATACGTTATTTTAAAAATATAACCTACACAATTTAAAAATTTCAAATCAATTATAAATTTATCCTATTAAGGTTAATAAATATATAGGTATCGAAATAATACAATGATATTTTCAAAATTAACTGAATGAATTCCTGTTTAATTAGAAACCTTCATCAACATAGTTTGCGATTCATTCTTTAATAAATACATATTATTTCCAAAATTTTGAAACCAGGTTTTTAGAGAGTTCATCTCTCCCATACATACGCAATAGTGTTGTATATTTTATAGCAATAGAGTCGACGAAGGCAACATACACAGATAATATAGGTATTGTAGTGTTGTATATTTTATTGCCATGGAGTCGATGGTGCTCGATGTAATAGATACAGCTCCTGGCGATAATTAGAGGAGGGCAGTTAACGGCAGTGCCGCGGAATTAAGATTTTTGCCATAAATGCCCGCCAGCGAGATAAAACTGCCGCACAAGGATTAGGGGTTAAGTGTCCGCTTTACGGGTACATTGTTATAGTGATGTCTTCGGTAAAAGTATCGATATCGATAAAATATGGCTGCAATTGTTACAGTACCGTTTTAATAACATATTTTTGTTTACTAATGAAAATAGGGCTCTATCAATGAACACCAAGGTGATTGATCGCTGCGACTGACATTAACTTTTCTTCAAAATCCTAATAAAATAGGTGATTATTGTACTGTGATGGCGATATTATTAAATTTTTTATTTAATTCCAAATTAATTTAATTATATTTTAACAAATTTCTCAGGTAGTTATGTAATTTCACAGGTAGTTTATGTAATTTTGAAATTTGTTAAAATATAATTAAATTTATTTTGGAATTAAATAAACAATGTAATAATGTTGATTTTAATGAAAAAAAATGTGTTCGTAGTTACGTCATATTATAAAAAATATTAGTTATTTTTTTATAATTTGCTATAAATAGTCTTAAACTGTACTTTATTAATAATTATTACAATGTAAATAAAATACATGGTATGGTTATACAAAAATTGTTATACAATATAATTATGTAGATAATACTAATTTTGCTGCATTTTGCATTAACTTGTTATTTGGGATCGGAAAGCTATAAATAAATTAACTTCTTTATAATTAACATCTTAAAAATTATCTATATTATGTAAGATATAAACATTATCCTTTAATATTATAAATGTGAAAGTAAGGATATTTGTTACACTTTCACGCAAAAATTACTCAACCGATCATCATGAAACTTTGTACACATATTCTAGAAGTAACATAGGGTTACATTCAAAAAAGGATTTTGTTTTGCTAACGCAGTCAGTTTGACAATAAAGGATAGAATATATAAAAAAAAACTTACTATCGATAAAGCGATGAGACGTCACTAACCGTGTACTAGCTAGGCGTCCGGTGTGGCGTTTTTATTGACACTCGGCTGTGACAAATTATATCTTCTGAATGAAGCCAAATTCTTTGCTTATTGTATCACGAAACTGTCTACAAAATAAAAATATTATACTAACATTAGTAAGTAACAACTTACAAACAAAGTAAATACCATAGAATAAAGATGATACTTTTATCATCTTTATTCTATGGTATCTACTTTGTTTGTAAAAAAATATCTACACGTAAACATTGGGTTGATTAATTTTAGTCTATTTCTTGATATATTGCAGGTCGTCTTGGCGTTCAGTCTATTCTTAAAGTAATTCATAATGATGACAATCATTGATATAAAAATCAATCCACATATCAGATTTTTTATTTTCAACTCGAATTTCAGTCATTATAATAAAACAACACTTAACTATCGGACGACAGTACAGACTACAGACAGACACGAAGGTAAAGTAAATTGTAGGAAATATAAAAATAAATCTTAAAAAACCGTAGTAAAATCCATTTTTTTTAATTATCCAATTAATAAGAAAAATATGATTACAAAAAAATAATAATCATGAAAACAAGTTAAAATTAGATTAAATCACCCGATAACGATGCCACAGGCACCACATCGGTATGTAATTCAATCTGGAATTTTTATTAAAAATAATGGATTTTTTTTCAATTTTCACGCTGGAATTAGGGTTGTCCATCCCCAGACAGGCTCGTGTTACACCTAAAGCAAAAAATATTCAAAATCCCTAACGAAGGCCAATACACAAGAGAGCTCTGTTTTCCTCCAGTTTCCCGATATTCGGCCAAGTATTGGATATCTGTAACACGATTACTGACCCAGCCCTAATTCGATCAGCCATTTTGTTTTTTTGCCATTTGCGAGGGACACTCACCTGATGAGGAATATTTTTTAGTTTACACGGTTCGTTAGTTGTAACTTAATTTCGTTTAGCAAATAACATAAAGCGATTGGTTCTGGGGTGATGATTATGAATTCGATAGACTATGGTATTCGCGTAATAATAATAATACCTATAACTTTATTTCACAACATAATTTTAAAAGTCTTTAGCAAAAAAATAATTAATTGAATAATTAGCGATCTTATCGCTTTAAAAATGTTTCTTCGAGGTAACCATCCTCTGAAAGATTTATTATATTAATAATTGAGAAAGGTTTAAAGTATTTATTCAAAACCGCGGTTTTAGCGTGAAATGATAAAATACAAAATCATCATCATCATTATCATCATTGCATCAACACCAATCATTTTTAACTGGCAAAAATAGTCAAATTCAAAAGTTTATCAACATCAATTTTTATCCGCCCATTGCTGAACATAAGCCTCCTTCAATAAACGCCAAGACGGTCGATTCCATGCCACTCGTATTCAACACGGATCGGCCACTGCACTGCACTATCTGTGGCTGACTACTACAAAATCCCAATAATAATATACTACCGATCAAAATATTGATAAGGAATAATATTACATACTTACTTTTATATTAGGCACATTTATTTTAAGGAAAAAACGGTACTTTCAATGATATAAAAAATATTTTAAAGTAGTTTTATTCTGCTTTATTTAAAAAAATAACTTACGTATTTTATTTGCTTTTACGAGTATTAGTCTCGTAGGTCATGTCTAGTACGGGAATTATTTTTAAGATTTATAAAAGGTATTATTTTTTATCTAAATCTAAGTAAATTAACAGTACCTAAATGATTAAATACTTTCTTTTATCAAAATGCATTATCAGTTTGTTTTTAAAAAGTGTTTTGTGTAAAAAGACTGTCCATCTAATTATCACAAAAAAAAAACAGTTTTCGTTTTGCCGTGTCGGAACGCGGGGTGATTTGATTAGCCGCTGTGGCCGAGAAGCGTGCCCTTAAGTACTAATCCCATTTCATTGGGTCCTTTAATTTCGATACTATTTACTGTTTTATCGCGCTTCCTACTTTTTGTTACACTTCTTACTTATTAGTGAATGTTTGTGAAAAATTAATGGTAAAAGCGATACACACACATGCAAACCACTGATTGGTTTTTACTTAAACTTTTTTAAGGGTATGTTCTTCTTGATCGTGGCCTTATTGTAGAAGACTCTTCTTTATCTTTCCTGTCAGTTGTCTCCATTGGTTCTGTTGCGTCGCGTGATGTGGTGCATCGCAGACCGTTTATCCAAGTTGTAGAGATACCATGTTCCGACCATGGCATAGGATTTCATCCTCGAGCCAAGATTATATCCTAAAGAAGAATATAATATATACAATTATAATGCGAAATGCGATTGTCAAATAATAATATTATTATATGTCTACCTGCCAAATTTTATATAATATACACATATAAATGAAGCATTTATTTTTACTACCTACCTACCTTGACGTATTAATATGACAAAATTATTAAATTAGCTATTTCGTTATCAACGTAAACGCTCTTGAAAAATGGTTTTTCATAAATGAAAATTAGTATAGTTTTCAAATTGAATAGGGTTGCCAACCGCAGACTCAAATATGAAAAGCGAAAACCTTTACCCGGTACTCCAGCCACTTTTGTTAATACTTATATACTACATAGCTAAGTAATTATAGGTAACGCAGGGGTAGCTAAGTGTGACGTCATTAGCAAGCTGTTGACATAGCCCGCCTTTCGCTTGAATGGCGTATATCTGGCAGGGCGTTTACATCGTGGCCCCGATTATAGGCTTTTGGTATTGCCTAATTGTAATTATAATTATAGGAGGTATATTTAAAGCAGTAAGGTCTATAATGCATAGTAATCTGTGAAAATTGATTTACAATCGATTTGTATTTTCACAACTTGGAATTTCTGTTTTTTATTATTTTGCAATTATTTGGAATCCAATTTTTAATACCTAAGTTATTGTAGTTTATAAATAATATATTCTATATTCAAATCTTGAGTGAATCATATTTCGCTAAAACAAAAAAAAACATTATCTATGATAACTAATAAAATAGTACATATGGTAGAAAATAAGCAAAAGTTTAATTTAAATACAAATACCACCAACTTCATCTATTACTTGGAATAAAATATACAGACATAACAAGCGACAATTACTCAAGCAAAAAACAAGAAACGCATGCAACCAAAACAATTTTTGCTAAACTTATAATAAAACTAAAACAGCCTGAACAAGAATCGGAATTTGCCGACAAGGCATTATTTAAAAGAACCTTTGAACGTCCATTTCCGACAACAGCTATTGAATGTAGTCAAATCTCGATATAAACATACATACACGTGTTCGTTTTGTGCGCGGGAGTGTGTCGCACGCTTTATATTTTTTAATGAACGATGTCTTAAGCTAATTATTAATATTTTGTGGAGTAATTTGAGACGCTAAATCCAGTGCTTATGAAATAACTACTCATAAATAAATAGGTAGGCATTTTAAGTTACTGTGAGACAGACCTAACTTTATGTTTCACACAGTAACTTGAGATAGATTTTGATTAACTAATTTTAAGAATGATGATCTTCGTAACTGAGTAAATCTGGAATGATTACAAAAGGGTCTAATCCATAAAGCCCCTAGCTTAACGTCCTAAAAACTAACGCTCGATAAAATTATTAATATTTTAATATTTCATTACATTTAATGACTGTCTATAATTATTATAATGTAACTTGTAATATTATAGAATTGTGTCTGTCTGAAAGTAAATTCAATTTTGATTTATTCATAATTAGAATTATTACCTAGTATAGTAAGATTATTTTGATTATATTAAAAAGTCTATATTATTCCATAATAAAGTCCTCAATCTGGAAACACACGTTCATCTAATTTTAGTATATGAATACAAACGAATATTAAACTAGCACTCATAATAAAAGTATAACATCCACCCCCGCAAATGGTATTATTTTTCGTGTTATTGTCGCGAAAAACGTTCGATTTCAATGAGCTACCACAATAGGGCGATCCCCTGCCAATTAGAATCGGACACGGTGGTCACGATGATGTCAAAGTTGGACATTTTTTGTTCCAGTTCACATCTATCATATTATAGAAATCCAAAATTACACAAAATCTATCATATTTGATACAACAATGCGATCCTAAATAAGCTCTGGAAATGTATGGAGGGTTAAAGAGATTATTCCAACTGATTTTTTAATCTGCTCGCGATTTAATTTGAGACTTAAACGAAATTCAAATTCATAAAAGTCAGTTCATATACTTGTAAAAAGTAGCAGGGTGGACTTATTCTAACGTAAATTCGATTTATTTTAAGAAACACTAAATGTAATTTGGAATGTGTTAAAGATTCCAATATCGACAGAAATTTCCAATATAGGTATTATCTTCATGACATTCGTAAAACAGAAGAGCTCGAAAGGTTAGCGATAATTTATTTAAATGCTAAACCCGAGATCATATATTAATAATTAATCTCAGTCCCTAACACACAAGTTACCGTTGTCCCTTTTCTAAAAAACAAAGTACAAATCTAACTCGTACCTCATGTAACAAGCTCATTTAAACTTTCTCTGCGAGGGTGGCTCCCCCTGTCACCTGAAGAGTTGGAACACAGAAGTTTTCAATAAATCACAGTATACGACCAATTTTACAGCTCTCCCAAAAATAGAGTCTGTAGAGATCAGATGGGATTTAGTGTCCATGTTTGTCCAAAAAATCACATTTATATTTTGACATGTATATCCAACAATTCGCTTAACATGGCAGCGATGTGAAAGATTCTATTAGTTATGTATTAGTTCTAGTACTTAGTTATTCTATACATAAAATTCCAGACTTTTTTTTTAATTGGAATCTCTTCAAACTCAATTATTTGTCTACAATAATTGTAGATTTTGCTAATAACAATAATGTTAGATGTTTTGGTCTAGTAATAATGAGACATAGATATTTAATATATTAATAATACTAAACAGATAACATGTAATTTTTACTTGTTCATCATCATCATCATCATCATAGTTTAATGTCTAATGCTGAACATAGGCGTAACATTGAAGTGGTTTAATGAATACCACATGTAAGTGTTAATTACTTGAATAAAAACGATTAAATTTCTTGTAAACATTACGCAATTAAATATAAGGATTTTAATTATTACCATGAAAAAAGTAACTTATAACTTCCTGCATTTTGTCCATGCTATTGTCTATGGTTCAAGTATAGTTTACATGCACATACACGTAAATCAATGACATAAATTCAATAACGTAACGCTCACACATACATAAATACAAGTGTAAACATTACAGATGTAAACCAATGAAATAAATTCAATATATCACGTAAATGTGATACGTGGGTGTGCGTCGCGCATGTGTAGTGACCAGTGTCCGGTCGGGGGTGTGGCCTTGCCTTTAAAGTATTGATAGGGTTCGATTAAGCCTTTGATTGGTGGCAGTTCGATAAGGATTCGGGACCCGATCGCCGAAATAGGGGCGACTTCCGTCTTTGACTTTTATTTGCTTTTCGATTAGGAAATACGTTTACACAAAACGTTGTAATTTTTTGCTCTATTTTATTATATTATAATAATGAATTAATTCATCGTTTTTACACATTATAGTAAAGCGTCCTTAAATTCCTAAAGACTTTAATTACGGTATTAAATATTTCCTTTTTTGATACCTTTAACTTGTAAGAAGAACATAATATATTCCCAACCCCATAATTTTTCTATAAATATTATTACAATTAAAGCCACTACGACCTATTATTTTGTAGAATTGATATATCCTTAACTAAAGTTGGCGATGGTTAATACTGGATTTATATTTTCAAAACTCACTCGCATCTATGCATACAAGCTAAAATATTCTTTCTCTCTCTTTTCTCCCTCCCTCTCACTCTACTACGTATCTTAATATATAACATAAAATTACACAAGGTGCTATTAAGCAAACATCGCTTTTTCATAGACGCGTGCTAGCTCAATTCAATTAAAAGGAAGTAACATTAGGAAGCGATTAAAAAACAAAACGTCCACGAGCCAGAATAAATAAATCTCAAAAAAAGTCGACATGACACATTTACATAATAAACCCCCTAAACAAACATAAGCGAACCATGTAGTTTTTGCTATATTAATTTAGTGCTCAGGTTACAGGGCAACCCCTGTAAAAAGCACGGCCTACTTTCCTTATAAAGAGATTGAAGGAGAAATAACAATACGAAATGCAAGGGAGAGCGTAGTACTTATATAAAATTAGCTTCTTTGATGTGACGCCGACCAATTGTGTGCCGTGAATGTAGAAGTACCTTTATAATTCTTAGGCGTCGATGCCGCTGCCTCATTTATTAGGTAATGGTATGTGCTTTCAATATATCGAGGAAGGAGAAAAAACATGGCGGATATTGCCAATAATAAAAGGTTATTCGGAGAAATTATTCAAATTTTATTTTGGTATTCATCGAAAATACTAAAGACTAAGTGAAACGAAGTCTAAGTTTAACTTCGAATTATGCGTTTATATTCATACTATTGAGTATGTGTAACTAAAATGCATCTTTCTTTATACGTAAAGTATCAACTGATATCTTTCCCACTGCTGGGCATAGTAGAGTCTCGTTATCGAAATCATACGGTATTGGACCATAGTTCACCGATGTGCTGGGCCAATGCTGGTAAACTTTACACACCTTCAAAGGCTTTCAATCTTATATGCAGATTTTCTCACGACGTTTTACTTCACCACAGAGCGATAGTATCCTGTTTAAGGTGCACTTAGAAATTTAATAAAATCCATATCAACTAACAAAGGGTCAGGATCGAATCCGGATCTCTTTCTCAAGATACCGAGTCCACATCACTGAATCATAATCGCTCGTCGCTTTTTTATGGCGCATATAATTTGAATTATACTTGCAATTTCATTCAAAGGCATAAAAAAGGCTTAGTACTGAAAAATTAAACCTAATAAACTTATTGTTTTCTTATGTTTACGCGAATTTCACTCATTATAATGAAACAACTTTTACGGATTTTATCGCGGTTTATTTAGTTTTTTACTAGCCCGACGTTTCGGATACTTTACAGCAACCATGGACACGGGAGGACTAAGGTGTCAGACGTCCTACTTGTACTACTTGGGCTTGGGCTTGTAAAAAACTTAATAAACCGCGATAAAATCCGTAAAAGTTGTTTTATTATCTACATCTACACTTCTACACTAATATTATGAAGAGGAAAACTTTGTTTGTTTGTTTGGTTGTAATGAATAGGCTCAAAAAGTACTGAACCGATTTCAAAAATTCTTTCACCGTTTGAAAGCTACATTATCCACGAGTAACATAGGCTAAATTTTATTCGGGAAAAAAATAGGATTCTGTAAGATATTTGAGTGTAAAAAATCAACCAGAAAAGTTACTTATTTTACGTAATAAAATCCCGTTGTAAATCTTAGTTAACGCAGGTGAAGCTACGAGCAAGTAACCAATAAACTTATTTTATTATGACATATTTTAGTTTTAAACTTAATAAAAAAGACATCTTCGACACCACATAATTATTGTCAATTGAATCAGCTATTAATTCACACATCGGACATCTGTTATGACTTTAAGGCCTTACAAATCTCACGGACCACAAGTATAAGATAATTGCTATTGTCGCGAGATAACTGGTCAAAGGCGTAACTGACACTTTGGTTCGGAAACCGTGACATAATATAATTAAATGTAATTTAGCCAAGTGTCATTGCCCATATGCTCCTCAAACCTAATTGGTACCAACATACCTTTTCATCTTATCTTTTTGATGGTTAAGTATAACAGCTGTTTCATTGGTGTCATAATATTAATTTTAGTGTTAATGACATAAAACATGACATCATAATCATCAGCCTTTATCTGTCCACTGCTGAACATAGGCCTCCCTCAATAAACGCCAAGAACATGACAATCTAAATTTATTATTTTGTTTATATATTGTTGTCATAAATATTAATGGTTATAAAAAAGCTAAAATACTAATCGCGACTATCACCTTAATAAAAAATAATAATTTATTACCAAAGCTAATTATCACGTTTACAAATATGTACAATTTATTTAATAGTCTGAGATATTTGCCTAATTACATAATATTTTTAACATTATTAATAAAAAAATTGATCAATGAATTAAATTCTTTGCATCATACTTCCGATAGTAACACAAATCTTGTAGTACCTAAGTGTTTAAAACTATGTATTTAAAAACAATCTTTATCCATTTAAATTTACGTGGCTAATTATGAAATACAGAAAATAAGTTAATAAAATTATCAAATACAGAATATTCTCCGTTTTCCATTTTTATTTCTCTGAACTCCTTTATCATAACAACGTTGTCAATTGCCTTATTTTCAATGTCGTGTCGTGAAAAATCGAAATGTTTATTCAGTTTAAATATTTTTTAGTCTATAATCTATATTATGTTGTCTATTTAACAGGTTTCTTAAGATGATGCAGACGTTTATTACACTAACAGGTTATGGTCTCGGGAGGAGAGTTCATTATAATTAGTTAAATTCGCGTAAATTAATAAGCAAAAGTGTTCAGATGTTGCCCCGTTTTTATGATAGTGTTGTTTGCAGCGGATGCGGACAGCGCGGCAGAGGGGGGCGGGTCCCCCACCGGGGTCCCGGCAGACACGCTCACGTGCGGCGCGTGTCGCCGGGCCTTCACCCTGTCAGACATAGTGCGGTTCATCCAGCACAAGATCTCGTCGTGCGACAAGGACCTCACGTCGTACCACTGCTTCAGTGCTGGTAAGTCTTATACTGAATATACTAACATCATAAATATAATCTGACTGCTCTTAGCATCTGATTCTTAAGAGGAGACCAGGCAGCAGTAGCTTAGAACGCCAATGAATAATAAAGATGCGAGCTTAGGAGGATATATCCTCTATTAAGGTCATTGCACTACATTAATGAAACGCTATGCCTAGAACATTCTAGTTTATTATCATTATAATCCTACCTATAAGTATCCACTGCTGCATAGTCCTCCTTCAAAGAACGCCAAGTCAGTCGAACCCTTGCCAGAGAATTCTAGATATTATAAAATAGTAAATAAAATAAGCATATATTCAAACCTCGATAAGGACAGTCTTTTACGAATATCAAAGCGATTCCTGGTCATAAAGACTTCCAAAACTTGAAATATATTAAAATATCGGGTACATTTTTAGGTCCAAATTCTGACCAAGAGGACGGGTCAAGGACGGGTCAAGTGGCGACAGGCAACTCGAGTGGTAGACGGCCGTCGCTGCTCACCGCCCGAAGACCGCCGAGCAGCAGGGTCCACACACCACCCCTAGCGAGCCCTTCTATAGCCCCACCAGATCTCCTCGAAGATGGTGGAGCTTCGAGTACTCCGAAACGGCTGTTAGATGGTGAGTAAATGTACTAATAACTCCATATTTCTTCGCACGTATTCCAGTAAAAATTGTCGTGTCTTAAAATATTTAAAAGTGATCAATTTTTCTTGATATTTCTATACTAATATTTAAGAGCCTTATATTAAAAAAACATTATTATTCCTAATATGGCTGTAAATATAAGTTAATGCGGACGAAGTTGAGGGCAACAGCTAGTGCAATTTAAGTTTGTCATGAAATAAGTTTAACGGATTTTATTGCTATCCTTTTTTGGTATCTTACACGCCTGACGCTTTAGATACTTAACAGCTACCGAGAGCAGTTCTCCCGTGACGTCGGGCATGTAAAAACTTAATAAACCGCGAAAAACTCCTTAATAGGCGTTTTATTATAATGAGCGTAATTCGCGCAAACATCAATAAATAATAAGCTCATATCATTTGTTTAATACAGTCAGTGCCTGGACCGTTAAACAGTCACGGCTTAAAACTATTATATTACATACAAGAATCTAAGTTTGCTCACTAGAATATATTTTTTTTGTCCTGTCAAATGATACTTTCGGAGACACATTACTCAATGATTACAAGTTTCTTGATAAGAGCGTAATGTGTATGATTAATGCATTCTTAGAGGTTCATTCAATAATAAGTTTGCCAACACTAGGCGACCTCAATGTGTGTCCAGCTTTAAATAAATCATTATTATTATCTCGTATGACGATCGTAAAAATACTTTGCATGTTTGACTCTTCCTCAATTTTTTTTTATTTAATTAAAAGTTCAAATTAAAATTCGTGCTAGTTTGGAAAATAGGGTTATGATTTTGTCGCTGGTCTCATTGAATGGGTGTACAATTCCTGAATATTATCATTTATCTCACAGCCATAGAAACACTAAGATTAAATGAATTAACGTAAAAAGAAGAAAAAATTAACTATATTAATAAGTAGGTACTCCCAGTACCTACTTAAAATTGTAAAATTTAAGTAACTCTAAATTGCTTAATTATCTAAACCATTTTAGTATTTACTCGTTTACTTGTGTTGGAAGAATAGTATAAATACGCTTACTAAATTTTTTTATCCGGATAAATAAGAAGTATAAGTAAAAATTTACATTCGATTATAATACATGGTTACTATTTTGAACCAGAAGCTGATGCTGGAGTATCAACGCCGAAGCGGAGAGCATCAACATCACCAATGCCCTCAAGTTCACCAGACGAAGACATCAAACCCAAAATAAAACAAGAGCACATGGACACGACCAGCTCTCCTGAGGACCAAAAGAAATCTAGAACAGAAGTAGCTGACGCTGAATCAAATACTATGCATAGTGGTAAGTACAAATATTAATCGTAAAATACATCAATATCAATTATAGCTTTTTGATTAGGTAGCCAGAATAATATGTAAAGAGTTTAAGAAAAAAAGAGTGAAAGTTAACAACAATAAGGAAATATTAAATTATAATAAATAAGAAATAGCACTAATTCTTTATTTTATCAGAAAATGCACATTAATAATATTAAACAAGCTACAACAATAATAGCCTAAAATGCTTTCAATACAATGGATGATATCATGAAATCACTATTTATTTAAATCTTTCGCGTCATCACTGATTTCTTTGTGTATTTAGTACGTCGCATGTATTTCTTCCCGTTTCAAAGGATTTGGTCGTATGAGACAATTTTATCGTAACGCTCATCTTTTGTCCTCCATTGTGCAAGAGGTTACACAACGCATCGGCCACCATTTATAGATTGCCTACGTCATCATTTGGTTATACATTTCAGCTTACTGTTAATCTTGTCACTTCACAAACTCATTCCCATACAGGATGCTCTATTTAGCCTACTAACGTCCCAAATTTTTCTTGCGTTTTTTGATCAAATGCAAATACAAAGAAATAAATCTATTTATCAGACTAAACACATTAACCCAAGCTTTTAAAATGAAAATCATGTTGGCCTTCATTATAATTGATATCTTGACAATTTATTACAACATTGTCTAATTGGCATATTAAGCGAGTAAAATTTTTAATCTCTATAAGCACTAAACGAAATATCGTTTCGGAACATCTGTATAAGCAGACAATCTTGCGGGGGCGGTTCGAAAAATAATCTATCCGAGCATAACCCTTTGTGCGAGCAGATGTGCCGTCATTTGACACTTTTGTATTAAACCGTTGCACAACAAAAGCTTTCTTAAACCCGAAAATTGTGCACCGTTCAAAATTTTCGACCCGCATTTTGTCAACTGCTTTGTAACTGCTGGGATATTACGCTACAAATGCAGCCTCATTGAACCACGCGATTCACTAAACCCATTGGCTATTTTAGCACTTAATGAGTACAAAATAACAACTAATGGAAATATATAGGTCTCCGTCATAACAGATTATTGCGAGTTAATCGTAATTAAGTAGATATTCCTGGAAAATGAGAAAGAGTTCTTATGAATATACGTAATTTAATAAGTAGTTTTTCAATTTATAACAAAGTAACTTGCTCGTGTCTTTATGATGTTATTTTTATTCTCTTTTTATTTTTAGTACAACTATTTTTGTAACACAAATTTTATTAACAAAACAATAGTTTGTAAAGCAGAAGTCACAAATCACTAAAGATCTTCTTTATTATTAGTATCTTACTTTTCTTCAATCTGCATTGTTATTTGTATTGGTTATTTGGCTTATCTTTTTCAACTCTTATATTTGAAGCTGTCCAATATTTTATTGTTTATTTCAAAAATATCAAATATCTGCCATTTAAACATTGCGCTATCATTGAAATGTCAATAGCATGTTTGCTTCAACACCAGTTGCTACGGCTTATTGAGTTCCAACCTAAACGATATTAACCCCTTCGACTGAGCTGTCAGATTGACTATATTCAATAAAGTGAGCAATATATAAAAGTGATACCAGAAACAATACGCTCGCATTAATAAATCTACTAAAATAGGGATTATTGTCACAACAGGGATATAATTCAAACGGTGACACCTAGTGGCAGTCTCGTGCCAACTGAAAAAGGGTTCTTAATTTTAATTGTATTATTTTGTACATATTAATTAACCCCATCAGTATAAACAGATAAAGGGGATGCTTTTGAAGAAAAAAATTATTTGCATGAGCACACGATTGACGCACGTATTGTTATCTTGTGCCTTTTGTGATGACCCTTATGTTAACCACGACTCTTTTATGCGCAAAAGGAACAAAGTAGGCGAGATGAGGACGGATAAACAACGCTCCGGTGTTATTTTAAAGTTCTAAATCGAAGATCAGCCCGATGATGTAACGGCTTTTTTTGTTATGACAGCCCGTGATATTATAATTGTCAAAGATGCTACCGAGGCTCCATTGTCGACGGCGGTCCTTTATAATTTTTTCAAAGATAAAAAATGTTTGGCGTGCTCCTGACACGTACACGTTCATGCGTTCGCCGTGACCTACGGAACTTTGTGACACAATGCTCGGTTATTTTTAGTTTTTAAAGGGAAGGTAGCTAAGTGGCGGGTTTTAAATAAGTGGGTTTTAATTTTAGACGTGACAACTTTCGAAGGTTAGGGGAAGACTCGTGTCTAGCGCGTGGCCCTACAGGGAATGTTTCGGAACGTCGAATGTAGATTTAAGAAATTCATTTTCCACAATTGTGTTTCGAGCCTGTATTGTGTCCACAAGTAGTCCGTTCATTATCATGACAAAACCCCATCGAACCAATGGCCGTCATTTCTTTGTATGAAAACAAATATTGTATCAGGTGCAATTCACGTCCAGTATTCTCGCATTCTTTTTTATTTGCATTGAAAAAATATTTTACTTGAGTCATTAAAATACATTTTTGTAACATTCGGCTTATGTACTTTACTTGCGAACATTAAATTTGATGTCAAGCTTCGTAAAGTAGTTAGTTGTAGTTGCATAACGTTTTGGCTAGAAATATATCTTTGTCTTTGAAAATAGGCAATGTTGTTCGTCCTAATTTTTTTGCTGATATCAAATTTTAGTTAGCTTAGTATATTCTCTTATCTTACTCTTAGATGTGCCATCTGCTCATCTACTTTTCTGATGAAGCTTAAAGGCCATTAGGCCAACAGCATAGGTCCAATCGAAAAAAAAAAACTTTTTTTATTATTATCAATCAATATCATGATCTGTTTTAATCATATTTTTAAATATAACTCGATTGGTACTTCCCAAACCTAGTATAATTTAGGGTTCAATATCCAACAAGGGTCTGGCCCAGCCCTTTCGCGGTGTTGATAAAAATTATCCCTTACACTTGAAGCACGGTTGGCCGGACACAAAACGGTCAGCGGGTTGTAAACAAAGGTTTATCTCATCTACAACGAGATCTGTTTCATTGGCAGATACTTTTGTTTTCAGAACATGCAAATAGAGATTGGCTGGCTAGGGTAGTGGTTAGCTTAGTGAGTGTTTTGTAGGGAGTACAAATTCGGATAAGTTTTGAATTTAAATATTTTCTATTCTTAGTAGCCGTTACTCGAATTATTACGGTTTTAACAAGTAACTTAATTTAGGTTAACTTTTTATAATTCATTAAAAATGAGATAGATACCTTAATCAATTACTTGTAATAATTAAAAAAAAAATAGTTTGTTTACGATATTTTGTATTAAATATTACAATGTAAAATTTTTGATTAGAAATGTATCAAACTTTGAAGATGATAAAATTCACTTGTGATTTGGTAATAGGTAATATTGTTCATCATTACAATTATATTCTTAGATATTCAATAACGTATTTACAAAGATAACCCTTTACTTGAAATAATTATATAATATGCACATACCATTTTCGCCCTTACGAATGATTTCTCGCTTAGTCTTAGACATTTCCATATCAAGACATGTTTTCTTAAGGGCCGATCACAAAGGGCCTTCCCAATCTTTAATCCTATCTCGAGACCTTTGCGGGCAAATTTAAATTTCTTTAGAAATATCGTCCTTATTATGTATGTGCGGGTTCCTATTCCTTGCGACGTTTGTAAGAGATAACGTAAGTTAAGTCCGAGAGTAAGAAAAAACTCAACTGACTTCGATTAGATCTCTTCTACGTGTTTTTCGTCAGGCGAATTTGAGTTTTACATACCGTACATTAAAATATCATCTCCCTTGGCAAGTTTAGGATTAGTAGAACCTTGTTTTGTATATGAGGTGATAAGTCTTTATGAAGGGTCAACCTTTTCTATGGCTCACCCTTTTAGTGAAAAGAGTCCGTTGATAGCTGATTTAGGAATACTGATAATGCATTCAGTGTGTAAATATAGTCTATGATAGATCGCCCCAAAGCTATTGTTAAATGAAATATATCTAATAAATCGTTTTAAATTGTACTTATAATGGAGGGTTATGGGGTATTTGAAGGATTAATACATCGATTGTCAAGTAGCGGGTGCAATACATAGCTGTCATAGTTGCTTTGTGGTTGAAAATTGGGGTCGGCACTGACCGTTTGGAGAATTCGTTAATTAAATTTTTTATATTTTTTCCGATGACATTTTTAAAGATTAATCAATAAATTTTAACAAAATGTTTGTTAAAACAGTGAAATGCCTATAAGGTATTGAAACATCCTGAATTTTTGTACCATCCATTATCTGACATAATCTCTTGGGATTATACTAATTTTCTTCGTCGTTTTAGTTTGATTATTGCGTTTAAGTGTTTAATCAGTTTATTGGCGGTTCTACAGTTACACAACGAGATGATTGAATCTCTGATATTATTGAAAAGGTTATTAAGATTATAATTACATTCTTTTCTAAACGCTCTTCTAATTTTGTACTTTTTTTATCAGACCTTAACACCTATTCCTAGAATATAAAGAAGTCTAAAAGATTCTCCTATTTCTTTCATTTGTCATTCCAAATATGAAATCTCTAAAGCAACACGCGAACAACTTTAAAGCGTCCACTTTCCCCACACCCTACACATTTTATTGTTTTTCCTTCATTTTTTGTAATATGTGGTAATGGTTGCGCACGTGTTGACAACCGCTATTATGAGTTTAAAATAGCCCCCCGCATCTGGCCAGAGACAATTTGGAGGATCATTTCGTTGTAATAAGATTTAGGATTTACATAGTTTTGATCATAAACAAAGATTCATGTAAGATTCGTAAGGTCATTTTTTTTATTTGATATTTCTTGGTTTCGGTTTAACAAGAACTCCGCCAACACCTATTATATTTTATGAGAATTCCGTCTATTGCAAAGACTAATTTAGAACACTTCAGTCCTACCTTGAATACTATAGTAACTATGACGACGTTGCTAAATCGACGACCGCTTTAGCTCAGTGGTTACCGCGTTGGTGCTCAAGCCAGGGAGGTGGCGGGTTCGAATCCCGTCAGGGAACAAAAAAAATGTTTTCCTGGATCATGGATGTGTATAATATAATAAAAATCTTAGATATATGGATTAATATAAAAGTTAATTCTTGGTAAAAAAATACTGTGGCCATAAACTTAGAGAACATTTTCGTCTATTTACTATTTGGTCCACTTTCTTAAACTTTCAAATATTTCAAACTAAACAAAATCAATAAAATATTTGAAACTTTAAAGAATATTTTTAATAAGTTCCAAATCAATAAATCCACGCCTCGCTCGTTTAGGCGGAACTGATTTAGGCGGAGGGCGGAACATTTGCCTGTAAGGCGATAGTTTACAGAAATGACAATTTGGCGGCAATGGGCGCGTCTGTTTGTATGTAACTTTGTAGATGTTAAGGTATTTTATATTAGTACACAATTATGAACAAGCAACAAGGTTCCGGGTTCGATCCTGACCTCCCCGTGTGTGCCTTGAAATGTGTTTTTAATAATAATTAATAACGCGTATTGTGTGTAAATCTATCTTTAATTTTAAATTTATACCAAAATACGTTTTAAAAATGTTTTTCGTAGACTTTAAGTATTAAAATATAGAGACTATATAATATTAAAAGGAATTATGAATATGGAATTCATATTTGTCGTTATGAGACTAAATCAATATTATTCACATTTGGTGGACAGACACACATACATACACACATCTCTGATGCGTATATGAAACACCTGTACAATCATTGACTCGGTCAAAACGGTCATCACTGACGCGAAAGTCGCGGCACGATATGATGGCCGTTTTGACAAATTACAATAGTGATGTAAATGTCAAATTATTCTAGAAAAAATATACTTAATCAAATCTGTAAGTTTTAATTGCAAGTAGTACCTGGTTAAATAGGTTTAGTAAAACTATATCACAATCGCAGTGTACTCACAAATTTGTGATCATAATCAGTGATCATATTTTACTTTACATTTATTAAATACTTATACTAGATATTACCCGCGGCATTTTCCTCTTTGACATCATTTTGTCAAAAAAGGTATCTTACTTCTAACACCCCCAAGAATATGTTTAGCTTTATAATGATTAATTAAGCAGTTTTCACGTGAAATCGTAACAAACAAACTTACAACCACATTTATATTAGTAGGATATTATGTAATATAATAAAATATTATTATTAGGATATCTTAGATGACTAGGCAATAACACGTCTAAAGTGACAAACATTTTTACACCCGCACAACATGTCGGTTATGGGTGACAATTTGCACCACGGCGACCCCCCACCACCCCCACTCGGAAGGGGAAGGCGGTCATTCGGCGCAGCGGCGCGTCGGACATCCGCCGCATAACAAGTCCGCGGTCTAGCCTTTCATGATCACAAACGCCTTTTGGAAAAAAAAGTTGAAAACGCTATACCACTATAATATTTAACGTGTCTAAGACATGATTAACATACTCTAAGATGCTTTTGTGAGTATTGTAGGCTATATAAAAGCTATAAAAGTATATACCGAGTTCCTCGTATGAACCTAATAATTTTTAGCTTTTATTTATTATTGGTTGAGACTTGCTACACTCAGTGGAGAAAAGAAAGAGTGTGAGAAAGAGTGGAGATAACATTTATATTTTAGAAATACATAGCGAAAACGTATTTGTTTATAAACTTATAAATTCTATTGCCAAAGAACTAAAATTTAATGATAGGTAAAACTATAAAGTGTTACTAATTGCTTGAAACGAAAATTTATTTTTAGTCAATTAGCTTCTATAAATTGGCATTAAATTTTTGGTAATCACTATAGTGTATCTATGGATGAGAGTGGCAAGGATCGGCTGTCTTAAAGTTCATTGAAGGAGTCCTATGTTCAGCGGTGGATGTATAGAAGCTTAAGATGATGATAAAGAGGATGATGATGATGACGGTGGTTAATTAATAAAGTCATGATTAGAAACAGACTATTACAGCCCTGCAATGATGGCCGTCCTTATTACTTCAATATTATAATCAACTAGTAGCGGCCCGCAGTATCACCCGCGTACTTCCCGTTATATATATTATTATACAGTTTCAATAAAATACATTCAGTAGTTTACGGTAAAGTAACAAACATCCATACTCACAAACGTTCACGTTTATAATATTAGTAGGATATGTTTTAAAAACTCAAACAATTTTGAACTTTTTTAGTGTATAGTAAATGACGTATACTGGATGATGTCAATACTTGTCTACTCGTCTGTACTTATCTACTCGTCTGTACTTGTCTACTCGTCTATACTTGTCTAGGTGTCTGTATCGCCACTAGAGGCGCTGGGGTGCGAACTATCGTCGGCCGGAAGCAGCGCCGGCGGTTTCCGGAATGTTCTATGTGCCTCTGGAACCGCACTTTCTGGCTCTGTTTTAAAATTTTCATTTCGCACATACATTATTTGAACTGAAAGATCTTTTGTATTATCGCAAAGCAAGGAAAGTTGTTGTACAGTTTAGAAAACGGCTTAGGATTTATAAACTTAAATAAAAGCTAATCTAAGCTGAAATAGCCACTTGGTTCACTCTGATGACACCACCTTGGAAATAAGGCGTTTCTTCTAGGCATTTCATGATAATACGTAAAATTTGTTAGAGAATATTTGAAAAGAATAATTTCACCAAGTTGGATTCGACGGTTGTTCTCAGTGGGTTTGCCTTTGAACCTAGTGGTATGTGGTGGTACTATTTTGAATAAAAAACAAATTGATCTCTATCATTTTGATAAATATTATAATGATGTTGATAATTAGGAATTACAATAGTAGGAGAGACGTGGAAGATCGTCCTCCACCGATCTCATAACCAGATGAGACATATTTTATAACAAAAATTTTTGTATAAACAAATATGCCTATAATTACTTGCCAAGCCAAAAGTGCTCATGGCTATTTTTAAATAATACATCTCATCTGGTTATCAGAACAGTAAAGGACGATCTTCCTCGGCTCTTAGACCAAAAAGTCATACATAGAAACAACATTTATACTACAAAAAAAAATATTAGCTTGTTGGTGTGAGAGAGCGGAGCCTGTACTAGGAAACTCTGTCCTACAGGAATCTGGCCTCAACTGCGAATCACACAAAAACAAATTAATATTTCCATAAATATCATAAACTATTTAACTACATAGTTAAAATCAATATAGGATTTTAAATTAACATGGTTATTTTTATTGTGCTATAATATGTTCACGAGAACATGACATTCGTAGACAATGTCGAAATATTGAGCTGCTCGAAATAATACTAAAAGACATGGTAAATATCCCGTTTTAAATAGATTAAATAGTAAAAATCAATTATTAATATGTGTGTGTGTGTGTGTGTGTGTGTGTGTGTGTGTGTGTGTGTGTGTGTAGTAATAGTGTTGATGATTAGGGTTAAAACATTGCATAGAAACAAACAATTTAACCAAGAGTTTGCCAATACGCCTATTTAACAGTGCCCGTTAATGCAGATAAATGATTCACGACCACGTATTCTCCATTTAGATTAGAATCGTAGTTCATAAGTAAGATATGAGCTGAGATTAATTTATATTATGCGTATTTTACCACCTCAGTGCATGAACACGGAAGGATTAAAAGCACTAAATGACTAAGGTAATATGACAAAGTGCTAGAAACTCAGTATGGATTTTTCGATGTGCTTGTGTGCTATGTGTGTGTACTTTTTTTTTTGCACATGCAAGTTTAAATGATCTCCTAGATTTTTGTTATAAAAATCTTTCATTTTTGTAACTTTATTAAACATAATATATTAAATTGATATTAACTAAACACTAAACTATGAGCCTTAGGGCCTGTTTCACAATCTCCAGTTAAGTTCCCAATAGGCTATCGGCAACATATTTGACAGATAGAGTATGGAGTATCTGTCAAATATGTTGCCCATAGCCTATTGGGCACTGAACTGGCGATTGTGAAACAAATTAACTGAATATAATTCAAGAGTTAGACAGAAAAATGTAAAATAATAAAATTTAAACTGTCTTTTACTTCACCTATGTGTCATAAATAAATATATATTATTATTTTCCATGTCTATATAAATTTAAATCGAATATTAAAATCAAACGTCGTCGTGACGAAAATAAATCAACAATGACGGTAAAACTAAAAAAATTAAATCAACTGTATTTGACAGCGAACCTAGCCATTGTTGAGACCTGGAGGGGGGTAGTCCAGACGGGTGGCGTTTAAAAATTTCACCCCCACTGATTCCCAGTCCACATAATGCCCATAATAACGATTGCCTTTTGAAATGTAAACGGTTGTTAGGCACAGGATTGGGGTTCCAGCCGAGGAGAAATCCGGCATGTCAATAGACATATATGATACGAGTATAGAAATATATCTTCTATTCCTGTGAAAATTATTCAATAAATTTGTGAAATGTGAAATATAATTTTAAGCATTTCTTATCAAAAGAAGGATTATCGGTCAATAATCATCATCCGCCTTTATCCATCCACTGCTCAACATTTGAAAGAACCCTCCCTCAATGAACGCCAAGACGAGCGATCCTTTGCCACTCACATCCAACACGGACCAGACACTGCACGGAGATCGTCTTCCCACCTGGTTAATGGCCGACCAACACTCCATCTATAATTGCGCTTAATTTCTATTACAGTCAAGCGACTCACAAAAATAGTTTTACTGCATTTAAAGATTATGAAAAAAATTGGCATGTTGCTATATTAGACCAAAACTTTATGTGCTTGTTTTATTTATTCTATTTTTTTAACGTAACTTACGTAGTATCTCCGTGCGCCGCGGTGGAGCTGCGCCCTAATACCTTAGTACATGCACATTAATGGTCCTTTCGAGACCATGATAATATATGACTGTAAATAATCTAAAACGTGGCTATGTAAAAATCTTAGTAAGCCGCGATAAATCCGTTGATTTATAATAATTTGTGTGCCTAATTTGCATTTGTAAACATTAAAAACATGGCACTGTTAACTTTTTTTACTAACATCGATATCAAAGTTTTTACAATTAAAAAAATCGACTTTAATATCATAAGGCAACGCACCTCGCGATCAACTTCATAATTTTAGATGTTTTTACAAATAGGAGAGATGTATTTCAGAACCCATTTCTTCTTCTCGTCCTCATATTCGTGTTCCTCAGTGCTAACGCTCCCTTCTGTATCACTTTCTCTCGTAAGAGATCTTCCTAGTTAGATCCTAAGATCTTCCTTCATCTATTTCTGTCTCTGGCGGTGTAGATCTCTTTTATCAATATACTTTTCTTCTCATATCCTAAGGTGGACAACAACCAAACAATGCATCTCTTAATATTAGCCCATAGTCTTCTCTTCTCTGTGAACACACAAACAAACAACCGTCAGTCAAATTCGATCACCCACGGTCTTATTGTTTAATTATGACTATTATCACACGGGACATGACGTTATCAGATAATGAAATTACGCGGCCTAATCACGTAAGCCCCGGATCAATCGCGCTTGTACGGTCAGCAGAAAAATCTCCAAATTGTGTTTTTGTGTAGAATTTACTACTCTTTTATTTAATTAAATGATAATCCTATTATTTCCTCGTAAGTGGTAACAATTTTAATTTTAATGCGTTAGTAAGTTTAAATATATTATAAGGCAGATGTAGTTATTTTAAAATTCGAGTTCTAAGAGTAACCCTTACCAAAATAGTTTCCGCTAATGTAGTCAATAGTCCCACACTGTGAAATAAGATGAATGGACTGGATAAGCGATATAAAATAAATGGTAGAAAAATTAAAAATATATTTAAATCACAGAAACATTATTTGCTAACTCTACACATCTACGACTATTTAACAAATCTATATGCATCGTACATCTTAAATTTTATTTTTCAATTTGATAGCAATTCGTAATACGGTCAACAAAAATATACGTTCAAAAATTCAAACACTAACAAGATTTTTAATATCGACGATATGGAACTAAGTCAGAATTTTTGGAAGATTCATATTCTTGTGGATTTTTTTTAAATTTAGTTTTCTTGACCTGATATTGATGAAGCCTATTTAAATGTAAAATGCCGAGTGTAATCTGCGTCTCGTCACTCTTGGTATACTGGTCTATATGGTATCTCGTAACAATGAACAATGGTCGGGAGACTGAGGTCAAAATATTGATACCGTGATTTACATCTTATACAGCGTGTTAAATGTGCTGCACGCTTTTTTTTTACAAAAAGTAAAAAAAAAAACATGTTTATTATTAAATCACATAAGATAAGCTTGATTGTATTGATTGAGGTTGATTCTTGTTTCATACAATTAAAATTATAAAATTACTATTATACATTTTATTATCATCATTGTTCTAAACATTTTTTAAGTCTAGACTTTTGGTATTGAATTTTAGCTCAATCGAAATTATAAGTGAGCTGATGGCTCACCTAAGACTCTTTTAGCACTTAACAATTTTCTTTAAAAAGCCGTTCATCATAATTTACAAATATCATGGAATATTTTAAACATGTTCAATTAACGATATTACCATTTTTATCCAATTTATCACATTATAAAAAGACACAATATATATTACACAGATTTGCTCATACACATTTGTTGGTCGACCATTAACCAGGTGGGAATAAAATCTCCATGCAGTGGTCGGTCGCAAAGCAAGGATCGTCTTACCGTTCATTAAAAATGCCTATGTTGAACAGATAAAGGATGTTGATGATGATTATGATACTGCTCAGATTTTCTCAACCTGGTCATAACCATTGCAAAAATATTTATTACCATAAAACTGATCATTGATTTACAAGTGATTACAGTGTGATGGTTAATTAAAAACACCCTGTAAGTGCCCACGTGAAATCTTTCCGGTTGGTCACAATCTGACCGTTACATTTCAATAATCGTCTTAACATTCGAGATCATTTATCGGGCCGCGCCCACTATTCATAGTGATGTGCTATATCGATACTAATGTTATAATCGCTGTTAGAAAAAAACATACGTATTTATATTGTAATGCAAAAGTAATACGTTAATATAAGCCGCTGATCGCATTTCGATAAATATGGTTATGGTAGAGTCATCTAGGTGTTAAGAAATTATAAAAACTTTATCTTGTAATATTTAAGATTTAATCAAAAAAGAACCTCACTACCTAAGCTTAAATATTTCGTATCATAAATTCTTCTTATCAAATATAGTGTTAGTTTTGATATTTTTCTCTTACAAAAGTTATGTGTAGGTAAGGTACTTCGATTCCTATAATATCATAATTTTAAACATCATGTTTGCATTTATTTATTTTTAAACATCATGCGTGCATTCACTAAATATAACTCCATAATAATTTGCGGCATTAAAAAATTCATTCAAATCATCATCGTCATCAACCTCTATCCGTCCACTGCGCGAAGATCGTCTTCCCACCAGATTAATTGCCCAACAAACTGTCTAATTTTAATGAAAACATAACAAGTTCCACAAAATTAATAGAATATAAAAATAGTAATGGTATAAAATTAGATATATCGATATATTGCTACATCACTATAAGCTCGGGACGTATAAAAAAATTAACTTACATTCACAATGGACAATCAAATTAGTGTCAAAACTAGAAGGGTACCATATTATGAGCGGTAATTCCTACACCTAATTTTAACATTTTTAAAGAGTTTTATATATTTTTTAAATACCAACCATCGAGGGAAATAAGACATCACGCAATAGTAATTTAAAGTATATTAATTGATACTTAAAAATTAATTACCTAAAAAATTTTTTTTCGTTTCAATTTTAACTACTATCGAACGTCTCTTTTAATAAACTCAATCCCCTGAAATTTGGGTGCTAGTAATTTTAACTTTCTGCACCAAAATAAATTTTTTGAAGTAGCAGTAGCGCTACACCTTATTTATCACACCCAACTATGATAAATTATAAAACACGTATCTAAAAACGCTTGAAAAAACGATTGCGTCGCACCATACGTCAAGTGACGACTCCTCCCAGATAGTGTTACATATAGATTTCAATATCAACATTCTTAACCCGGAGAGGTACGTGATTCTGGCACGCGTATATTTCATAAGATTTTAGAGGTGCATGAATCACCCGAGACACGGAGGGGCCATCAGTCACCCTGCCGCCGTACCGGGCCCTTGGACCTTCTGTTTAACATGCGAACCGCGCGCCTACCCTAGGCCTACACCACGATATGTGAGAGCTATTACTAGACACTTTACCCGCGTTAATATCGGTGTAAATCTTCCGCGCAAGTGTTTAGTAAAAATTTTTGGTAACGTATGTTTCTTTGTTCACAGAACCGAGCAATTACGTGTGTTCGACGTGCAAGGCGCGCGTGCACTCCGCGTGGAGACTCTTGCAACACGTCCAACATGTTCACGGTGTCAAGATATACGTCGAGAGCATGCCACAGCAACCACAAAATAAACAGAACCATTCCACATCAAGCACATCTTCATCGAGCTCAGGGTGTTCCTCAACTGGCGCACCACTTCCACCGCCATCGCTACGACATCACCCGCTTTTGCCACCACCAGATATGCATTCCCCATTTGGAGTTGGCGGTCTATTACGAATGCCACTACCTGGCAGTTTACCACCACTTGCTCACCCTTCTGTTCCGCCAAACTCGCTGTTTGCCAGGCCTAATCATCACGACCATAGATTTCGAATGGAACAGCTAGTTTCAGAACAGTTTCGTCACCATGGCTTGAACTTAGCGGCAGCAGCTGCAGCAGCAGTAGCCGCTAATTCTCTTCCTCCACATCAAGCATTTCCATCGCCAGCTGATAGACCTCCAGTAGTTCCAAATTCTATGACGGGTAGAGAAAGAGCTCCTCCCGTATCCCAACCCCTCTCTTTGGAACCCCAGCTGGATTTTTACTCGCAGCGCTTGCGGCAACTGGCCGGTACGACCAGTCCAGGGGCGGCCACAGGCAATTCGAGCTCTCCTAGCCCCAGGAAGCATTCGCCGCCGTTCGCTTCCCCGTCGCCCTCCCGAGTCGGCCAGACTCCACCGGTGGGCGCCGGACCCGGGACGGTGGAGACGCCTAAAGAGGCAATAAGGGCACACAGTTCCCTGTCGCCAGAGCGTCGTATCGAACCACAAACTGCCGATGCACCGCCTACAGAGAGGCCGTCATCTACACCTCTGACAAAACGATCCAACGATGAAGCAGTACATTCCTGTGAATTTTGCGGTAAGAAGTTCCGTTATGAAAATACTTTAATTGCCCACCGACGCACCCACACCGGAGAAAAACCTTATAAATGTACCGAATGTGATGAGACCTTTGAGAAATCCTCCAAACTAAAACGTCACATGAAGATTCACCGAGGCCCAGGTTCTAATACGGAAGAAGGTGAATCTGGTGCCGATACAGGAGATGATGAATCTGAAGACGAATTAGATGATGATGAACTTGACGGTGAGGAGGAAGAGGAAAATGAGGATGGTGATGATGTTGAAGAAGCCGAAGATCTCACAGTTTCAAACAGTAGTGCGCCTGCCCCTCCACAGCGCAAGCCTACTCCTGTTGTAAATTCTCAACCACCTTCTGCTTCTGTGGTTGGGGAGTTAATGGATAAGTTTGGTTTATCAAATATTGCTCAATATAGTGAGGCATTTAAGCAAGCGTTACAAGAATCTGGCAATTCCTTAAAATGGCAAATGGCCAAGGACCGGGATAACAATAACGGCCCTTCGGCTGACAAGCCGAATGGAATGCCACCAACCGCAGCATTACGTTTAAAAGAAGAATTTGCTAAAATGCCTCCCCAGCCGCATCCACTGTTCAACCCTTTTGAAAACCCTTTCGAAGCTTCTAAACGAATGAAGCTAGAGATGGATAGAGGGGAAGGTTGGTGGCTCCCCACTTTACATGCTCAACGTCCTCCTGACAATATTTTCGATGGTCTCAAAAATAGCAGCAATGGCCTATTACAAAATCCATTGTTAAAATCTAAAGAAGGGCGCCGTAACGATACATGCGAATTCTGTGGTAAAGTTTTCAAGAATTGTTCCAACTTAACCGTTCACCGTCGATCTCATACCGGCGAGAAACCGTACAAGTGTGAACTGTGTTCCTATGCGTGCGCTCAGAGTTCTAAACTAACAAGGCATATGAAGACTCACGGTCGCCTCGGCAAGGATGTTTATCGATGTAGGTTTTGTGAAATGCCATTCTCTGTGCCCTCCACACTCGAAAAACATATGCGGAAGTGTGTTGTGAATCAAAGTAACGGTGCTCCTCTCGCATTATCCGATGACTCTAATGCTTGTCGTGATGAGGCGTCGTGACTCTACCCGTGGGGTGGTCTACGCTTACCACCACCAGCACCGCCAAGTCAGATCTTTTAGATCTAATAAAAATTCTATGTTTTGTTATACACGTAAAATAATTCGGTCTGTTATGGGTTAATTTGTTCATATCTAGTCTTAAGAAACCTTGTGACGAATATATTATTTAGTGTTAAATACAATTGCAATATTTGCCCAAAAATGTATAGCATCGAAGGGCATTAATTCACACTTAGTTACATATCTTTGTGTAATCTTAGGAACCTTCCGTTTATTGTTGATGTTAAGTCTTCGGTTATTACCATTTGAGTCTGTACTTCTTTGCGTTATTATCGTTTTTATCGTGTTCTATTGTATAAAGGAAACCAATGCCAAAGTTAGCTACGTTGATTTTAGTTTTTAAGCTGTATAGCGTCAATTAATGTGTTTTTTTTTCAGTATTCATAAGATCTTCACGGTTTTAAGTAGATATATTTAGATAAGTTGTTTCGTAATTTTAGTATATGTACAATAACACAAATGTTTCCTATCTAGATAATGTTGTAAATAAGTATAATTAAGGAGTAAGCCGAGTACCAACCTGATAATGTTCATAATATAGACATTCGATTCGATTGAAATTACTTTTCGACACGGTGAGATTCCTGTATTCGATAAATTAGGAAGTAGAAATCCAAATTTGTCATAATCGATAGGTGTTATCAACAAGGTACTTCTGTAATTAGTGATAAATTTTAAATTATATAACAGAAACGTTTCGCTTTTGTTTCATGATGAAAGCTTATTTTAAGACTGAAACTTATTCCAGTTTTATGTTAAATGTGATTGTGGGTGAACAACTCGTACCTAAATTAGTCCAAACATCTTTCAGTATACGTACTTAATGTAAATTATTATAGAATTTATAATAGAATAATTATAAGTAAATTATAATAGATGTCCCCGTGTCTCCTGTCTAGTTCTGTTATGATATACAGCTCATTTTAGACCCCCTTCAGAGTATGTGCTTAATGTACTCTAAACGGGGTCTAAATGTAAATCGAAATTAGTACAAATTTCTCAACTTTTAAATAAAACTTAATTTCTTTAAAAGATTATATTTAGATTAATATAGACCTAAAAAAACTTTTGTTAATAATAAATACTGTTAATTATATTTTTTGTATTTCTTTTTATGTAAAGTTTTAAATACAGGTATATCATAAAAGGCTATTGAGGACGACAAAAAAAGGCTAGGAAAAAAAATAAGACAAATTTTATTGTGTATCGTGAAAGATGAACTGTTTTTATTATTTTTCATTTTTATTATTTTTATTTCAATAAATATCCATGATTTGTTAATCATTGCATTGTTTTACTACAAACCCTGATAATCATTATAGGCGTCGCTCGTGATGATCACAGATCCTAAAGTGATACCAAATATCGCTTATATTGCCATCATCATCATCATTATCCGCCTATTTTAATGGGCCTCTTTCGATGAACGCCAAGACGGACATGGATTTTCAACTTGACAGTGATCCTGTATTGTAATTATTATTTACATCCTAACTAAGCTAATCTAAGAATAAGAAATTACGAAGAATGCTTTTTGTATAGAAATATACTTGCCTGATAATAAGTTTTGTATGTGCTACTACGACTACAAAATGACTACAAATTGATAAAAAATATACTGCCAATGGGTCAATGAGACTAAGAAGTAGACGAAGTGTTGGTCGGCCATTATTAAGGTATACAATCTTCGTGCGGTGGCCATTCGGTGTTGAATGCGAGTGGCAAGAGATCGGTCGTCTTAGCATTCATTAAGGGAACGATATGTTCAGCAGTGGACGAATAGAAGCTGATGATGATGATACAGCCCTGCCTTAATTTCCTCGCCTTGTTTAAAACAATCGATATTAATAGGAATATCGATAAACCAGATAACCCATCACTAATAGGTTATGATAACATGAAACTGTAATAACATAAACTGAAACACAAACAAGTTTGGTGAGGTTAAACTTTAACGCCGGGGTTAACTCGGAAAAAGTACATACCTACGTTAAACACAGTATACCTACATATTTAAAAAACTTTAGGTTATGCTGAGATCAATTTTACCACCCAAAAATCTGTTAGCACTAAAGACTAAGGAATCTCGAATTCTCGCATCCGTGAACCACAGAAGAGAAAAATCTTTAACATAATCTTCATTATTATCATCTCATTAAAATGCCGGGTGTAGAATAAAGTCATTGGTTTATAAAACATTCTAATATTAATAGTAGACCATTAATTAATGAATTAATTAATTCAGCCATTAATTCCGGAAGAAAAGTAAATTCTAAAAAAAGACACCCATAGATGTAAAAAAAAAGTAAAGCAGGAATCCGTATGTGTCCTACTGCTGGGCACGGGTCGCGTCCTCGAAATCAGGAAGGTATGCGGCCATAGTTCACTAAGGCGCTGGCCCAATGGGTTGGTGAACTTTACACACCTTCAAAGTCTTTTAATATCATCAGACAACAGTTTCCGCAAGATGTATTCCTTCACCGATGAGCAAGCGATCTTCTTTACGGTGGTGTTTAGAATGCACTAAGAAATTCAGAAAACCCATTTCAAGGCACCACAGGAGGTCAGGATTGAACCCGGACCCTCGCACAAGAGGCCGAGGACATACCCACTGGACCATCGTCGCTTACACTCAGTGGGCTATCAAACCACTCAGCCATGCTCAACGAAACACAAATGTATCAGAGATTAAATTCACTAAAGTAAACAATTCAAAAAAAACCTCCAAAACCTCTTCATTAGAAAATTCAAAGGCAGTATAGTATTAAGGCGCTTGTGTGGTAAAGGATATTATAAAGTAAAGGATTTTATGAAAGATACTACACCTTGCAAATTGGGTATTCCTCTCAGAGATTTCAGCATTAAACGTATAAAAGTTATTACATAGAATAATAAATTATATATATTATTATATAACAATTTTGAACCGATAGTAAACACAATAGACATTCAAAAAGATACTTTGTTAGTTTCTTAGTAATATCTTGAATAAAAGGTTTTAATTTGTGGGATGACTTTAATCTCGACCGGTTCCATCTATGGTTTTTCTAAATTTCCCCCTACGCCTGAACACGAGAACATCGCATGCCAGTAAAACATCCTGAGGTAAAAATATTTTGAAGGCAAGAAAGGCCGACCCACTTTGGACCAATAGGTATATAGGAAAACCCACGCTCTCTTTATCTAATTCCGAGGAGGAGACCCACGCCCAGCAGTGGGACATGAAAAATAATCATTGTAACCTTATAAATCTCAGGGCCTGTTTCACAATTTCCAGATAAGTTCCCAATAGGCTATCGGCAACATATTTGACAGATACTCCATACCCATACATATATGTAATGATGCTTTATCATCATCAGCATCATCACTAATCAGAGTGATATGCTCGTTGACGTTTATTATGTACTATAGAGTATATATAGTATAGGTAGACGAAGTGTTGGTCGGCCATTAACCAGATGGGAAGACGATCTCCGTGCAGTGGCAGGTCCGCGTTGGATGCGAGTAGCAAGGGATCGGTCGTCTTGGCGTTCATTGAGGGAGGCCTATGTTCAGCAGTGGACAGACTAACTTGCAGACGTGACTAAATGGTTGATGTTGCCCTTTACCTACACCTTGATGACTTCGAACTAGCCCATGAAACTTTGAATAGGTTGTGCCTATCCTGACATAAGATGTGTCTTGGTGCCAGTATTTTTTATAGCATATAGAAGGGCAAACGAACAGTCTACGCCCTGCGACTATCGCCCATTAACATCTACATAACCAGAGGTTATGCAGATACGTTGCCCTCCTTTTGCCTTTTCCTCCCAATGGGCTACCGGAAACTCACAAACCGCGCGAAACGCGACAGCATAACTGTCACTTTACGCCGGTATTATGTGAGCGAGAGGTACCACCCCGGTACACCGCCTTTATTGCTGAAACACAGCAAATAATATAAGTTTCCTTCACAAGTGTTACTTATTTTCAATGAATCAACTTTCACGGATTTTATTGCAGTTTATTAAGATTTATTTATTTAATTTATTTTTTACATTTCTAACGTTTCCAAAACTTTACAGTAACGAAAAGATGGGCACGTAAAAAATCTTAATAAGCCGTGATAAAATTCGCAAAATTTCAGGTAATATAAAGTATAAATTAAACAATCATACGAGTATAATAAATACGCCTTAAAAAAATTACAAAAGTTGTACTTCAGAATTCGAACCTGACACGAATCAGCCCAAGCTATAGTATATAGCTAATCTATGGTTATACCAGAGATAAGAGTAAATTCAATTAATCAATAAACTAGTGGGAGGACAGTCATACGCCTAACGCACTTTCGTAATTACATTCTGAGTGTAAGTTTGCATTATGATTAATTAACTAAGTACTAGGCTATTCTAGTAACTACTAACTAGCCTTGCTTACCAGCGTGTGGAAACCATATAAATCAGTGTTCAGGATGTTTTTCATAAAAAATTGTTTCCTACTTTTGGAATAAATATATATTTTTTGAATTTTAAATTAAATGTGAAAGTAGGGATGTTTGCTACGCTTTCACGCGAGAACTACTCAACCAATCATCATGAAACTTTGTACACATATTCTTAGAGATACTAGAAGTAACATAGGGTATGTTTCTTAATAATATAACTTAAATGGCGAACGCATTTATACTTTCCAAACGTAATTAATTTAGCCTTCCTGAACGCAACATTTCCTACTACCCTCATCCTAAATCTATTCCATTTCTACGAATCTGGGGGTACTGGGAAAAGTGAGTTGACGTTTCGCCGTGTCGTGGTCGAGTCGAGCTCTCGCGTGTCTCCTCAAATAAATACCGAAAACCGTCTGGACTCATCATCCCGTCGACGCGTATAGTTTTATTCGCGGTGCGACATCATCACGGGTGTGGAAAACAGTATAGCAGACGAGGCGCCTTTAACATCTTGCGCGGGGCAACGGGAACCAGGTTCGTCCCTAATAATTTATACCTTTTCCTAACAGGGTACTTACATAAAAAAAAGAATTTTCTTTTGCTAAAGCTGGCAAAGCCGCGGGGTAATAGCTAGTAATATGTAATAATAAAAAATATTCAACTAAGGGCCTGTTTCAAAATCTCCAGATAAGTTGACAGGAGTATCTGTCAAATATCTGTCAAATATGTTGCCGATAGCCTATTGGGAACTTAACTGGAGATTGTGAAACAGGCCCTAAGTCCAAACTAAGTTGTATATTGTATGAACTTATGTAGAAATCAGAAACTAGGAACATAAATGTAGGTATTATAATATAATAATATCTAATCTATATTCATCATACAAAATTAATTATCACGACTTGGCCGGATTCGAACCAGCAATCCTTGGGTAAAATGTCATACAAAGTTACCGGTAGTAATTTTGTAGGTCTATGTGGAAAATAATGAATAAAAATCTAAAGTGCTTAGAGAAATCCTTGCAAGAGTGATCAGTACATTAAAGTTCGGTCATCAGAAATATTTTAATAAAAAGAGTCCGAGAGTTTACGAAAAACTTGAAACCCTTGAAGTGTTTCTGATACTAATTAAATTATTATTTTTATATACATAGCTGCTGCTTACCTGTATGAAAAGTTAAACATAAGTATTAACATAATATTATTATCTTAGTGGGTTTAACGTAGAATATAATATTTTTTTTTTAATTAATAAAAAGATCTAATTAAGCATTATATAAAAAGGGTAATAGTTGTTTTCTTTTTAATAGATACGAGTTACAATTTTGTCATATTTAGAATAAGTTTTAAAAAAGTTATTAATTGCAACATGAGACTGGGAACTTTTCATTCGTAGGTTCATAGAGCGCCATCTGTGGGGGAGTAGCGAGACTAAGGGGTAACTTTAGCTAAGAAAGGAATTATGTTGTTGTTGAATGGTCTCAAATAATATTATTAATTATATTATTATAATATGAAAATTAAAATTGAAACATTTAATAGTGTTATGTTTATCAATAATTAATTAGAAACTTATTGAGAGCGACTACGACAAAGTGCTCTTATTCCAAGTTTACCGAATATTTTATAGAAAATTTTTGCATTTTACATTCAAACAATATATTTTCCACTGTAAATAACTGATTTACGAATCATTTATTTACGAAATTCTATAAATAAATAGCGAGCATTATAAATTGAAAACGAATGTTTATCGATTTTTGACCAAAATTATTGGATACTACTACGTAGTACCTTGCGTTTTAGCTAGATGGCAGTGTAAGTTCATGTATATGACATGTAGATGTCGCTAGTTTCAATAAATTATATTGCTTAAAATTGTATATGTTTTAAAATATATCTTTCACAATTTTGTCAATAAAATATTATTGAGCTACTTTCCAAACGAGAACATTTATTTTCTATAAAAACTCATTTGGAAAATATTTTGTATTGAAAATGCAAGCCTTTTTTACTAATTTTATTTCAGATATTTTTATTGCCGGTGATGTGTGTAGATTTTATATTTTGGTGATTATTCAAAATACTTCTTCACGTATTATAACTACGTAGTCTTTAAAAAAATTATATATTTTAAACCTTGAGAATTTTTGGGCCCATACCAAATTACAATTTTATTTAAAGAGAGTATATTGTAGTACCTAGTTATTTTAAAACAGTATTTTTCTTCACTTAATAAAAATGAAACCTATAATATTATTTCTGGAATATCAGTGTTAATAAAATAGAGATTAACGTAAGTTGTCACTAAATACAATACAGATGGCAGTATTATTTGTCTAATAAGACTACACATGCCGGATTACTAGGTACTTGTCCTAGACGATTATTTTAATTAATTTTAAGAACTTTAGTTTAAGTAGAGTTTAAGTACTGTACATATAAAGAACCGAAATAGATCTAACATGTTACTAGGGCTAATGATAGCCCAAAGTAAAGTTCATAACATAGGTAAATAAATTACCGAAAAACCGACACACGCCAACACGAAATGACATTCTACATATTGGATACTTCTCAATCAATAACGACAAGCTCCTAAAAATCGCTCTGAAGTTTTTAATTATTTGTCAGGTAAAAATACTAATTTCAATAGAGATGGCGAGCTCTAACCGACTTGGAACCGCATTGATAATAATAAAACAAAAACCTTCTCCAGTATATTTTATAGATATTATATAGTATACATTTGGAATAAAACATCAACAACATATTACAATAGACTACGATAATGCTATGATCAATTATTCTTATGAGACACATTTAGTTCCGCCAATTACACAAATTACAGTAACGTAATATAAAGTTCCACAATGTTCCGCCAGTACCGCTCGGTTCCGCCAGTCCGCTCGGTTCCGCCAGTTCCGCTCGGTTCCGCCAGTTCCGCTGTTGCCCGGAACACCGCCCCCGCGGTGACCACACGAATATTTAATAACAAACAGGATTCTTGATTTCGTTAAATGTGTCGCATTGCAGTTGCGCTGTTCAGATTAATAAATTACTTTGGAACAAAATTATCTCCTAATTTTCGGGGCTGCGGTATATTTAATTTAAGTAAGAGTTTACAAAAATGTTTTTAGTAAATAAATGAAATGTTTAATTACATTTTTTTCGTGTTTATTTTATATAGGGGTTTTCAGTTCTTTTCAGGTCTTCTTCATTATTTTATTTGTCCATTACCCTTACTACTTTTAAACTCTATTTAATCCAAGGTCACTTCTACTTCTTCACTGAGTAGGAAAAACTTTTTATATTTTTTTTATCATCAAACATTTAGGCTAGGTTTTCCGACATTAGCATAGTCAAAAACTAGAGCAGAAATTATAAAAAGTAGATATTGAATCTTATTCGATTTAGGCGCCTAATTATAAGATTTTTTAAACACGTTCTAAGAGCGGTTGTATAATCTGATTAGAAGCAAGGTCATATTATAGTTATTTAAAAATAGCTCGTAAGACTTAATTACTATAATATATAACTTAATATACTACCGAAGGAAATAATATCGTGGACTGAAGGTGAGTGCAGAGCCAACACGCATTGAGCCAGCGCATCGGTGAGCCTTTGACCCAGCACCCTCCTCGCTAGATTTCGAGGAATAATCCCGTGCCCAGCAGAACGTCAAATATGAGATGTTACTTCACATTTAACGTAATCTCAAAATAAATTATTGAATAAATTAATCTTATTTTATTATTATTATTTTTTTTTTTTTTTTTCGGTTGGATCTATGCTAATGGTCCTAGTGACCGTTATGCGTCATCGGAAATGGGGTGATCCGGTTGGATCATCCTATGACGTTAAAAATTTGGGGGGTTGCCCCCCGCCATGTTCATTGCGTCGGGTTTGTACCTAACTTGGTCAGCTACGGTCGACTGGTTTGGAACGGGTGACGTTAGAAACCTATCGTGAGGGCCGGCCCTCCCCTCCCCCGGTAGCGGGGGAGGCGGGTCAAGCGCGGGACCCGAGCAAGCTGCCGATAGCAGAGTGCTATCGGTGATTACACGGTCTATATTGGTGTCGACTCGTAGCTGATCTGAGCCTATGCTGTCGCAGTTGATCCGGATCAACTGGTCAACGGAGTGTAGGGTTAGACGTCGCATACGACCCCGGGGCCCATGCGGTGTGAATGTGTGCCTAACACCGGCTGTGTTATGTCTGAGTGTGTATTGTAGCTTACGTCGCGCTTCAGCGTCGCGCTTTAACAGTTCTGTGATTTTATCAACAGGATCGGTTATGACATTCTTAGGTAACCTAGACTTATTAGGTGCTAAGCTATCGGGGGTGACTTTATTTTATTAGTAAATATTAAGGCTAATAGAACATTAAATGTTCGTTTCATAACTGACATCATCATCGTCATCATCACCAGCTTTTGAAGTCTACATAGGCCTCCCTCAATAAACACCAAGACGACCGATCTCTTGACACTCGCATCCAACACGGACTGGTTACAGCATGGTGATCATCCGTTTTACCGGCTCAAGTTGGTGGTAGTCCGTAGCTCGGGGATTCTTAGCACCCCCTGTCCCACCGTAACCTAGGCTGCTACCGTAGCCAGGAATAGTGGGACTGCCGGGAACTAGGGGCCGTCTAACTAGGGGCCGTTTAACTTGCTTTCTTTTATTAATTTCTTTTATTTTATTCTTATGCTAAATGTTTATTTTATTAATATCGGTTTTTTAAGATGACACTGATATTTTCATTAAAACTTTTGGTCGTTAACAAGCGTTTAGATAATCATGAAAACGAGAATTGTTTTAATTATAGTACTATAAAAAAGTATCAAGACGAGGAGGGTAAATTGTACTATATTTTCACTTATATTACAATTTACTTACTACTTTCGCTCAAAATATTTTGTAACATTGTGTTCCTGTCGAATTGTTTCGGATTTGAATAATATTATTAACCTATTGTTTAGTGGTAGACTCAATTATTGACATTCAAAAAGATACTTTGATGGTACTATTTTGAATAAATAAAAATTGTGAATAATGGGTATTATTCCACAGTCGGGTCGAGTGGTAGGACTGGTAGGACTACAGGAAAGTTTGCGTACTTGTCGCGGGTTCGAATCCCGTCAAGTGCAGAAAATTAATTTGTATGATGAATATTCAATATACATGTCTGTATTCGCCATAAATTCTTAGTAACACAAGTTCTAGAAAATGTCGAGATATCTGCGAAATAAAAAAACATACTAAATATCCTGTTTTAATTGATTTTAGTTGTAAAAATGACCAAGTTAATCTAAAATCTTATAGAGTTCTGATGAGATTACCAGGGGACCAAGGTTAATGTGGCGTGATTGTTGCTTTATATTATTATTATTTTTTACTTTATTAAAAACTTAAAAAAATAATGTAGAAAAATGTTCGTGATTCGTGGCCAAGATTCTGCCTATTTCTTTCAAACAGCTCTTCTGTTTGGAAAATATACAGGATTGGCAACTGACACTGCATCAACCACTATTGGACCGGATCTCACCCGGATAAAATCCGCAAAAATCTGAAACGTAAAATAATGTATAATCGATATTGTCCCTCGTATGTGATGCTACCCTATTGTATTGACCAATGGGCAGCCCTTAAGCCCCACCCCTTTCGGACATAGGGCAGTAGGGTTAGGGTGGAGAGATTTCGCGCGCTTAGAAATTGAATTAAGAATATCCCGAAATAATACTTCCAACAAAAATAAATTTAAATTATTCCTTGGAATCATGGATTATATTATTTTGGGATTTATACTAAGTTCTTATTTCAAATGAATTTAAATCTATTTTAAGATTTTAGGTAATATTATAAAGAGTTCATATTTATTCGTTCGGGCGTAGGAGGTAAGCTTGAAAACTACTAGGACGAAAAATATGTTTTACAATATAATCCTAGCGATTACCTTCATCATCATCAGCCTCTATCCGTCTACTGGATCCCTTACCACTCGCATCCAACACGGACAGTACAGACCAGACTGCACTATGTTCATCTTCCCACCTAGGGTTAGGTCGCCAACCTTATTAGCCGGACAGACCAGCCAGCTTGGCCGGACATTTGGGTAGAAAGTCCGGACACCCAACATTGAGGATTTGTCTCAGTATTCATAGGTACGAGTGGTACGACAAAGAAATTGTATGTATAATCAAGCTTTTTATGAGTATGTAGATATCGTTTAGTTTAGAAATCATACATTTTGCTAAATTCTAGGCCAAGACAGTCTTAGCATAAGACTAATTTAGCATCGCTCGTTTGCAAAATGTAAAAAGTCTAACAAAAGCCGGACACTGTTTATTTTGGCCGGACACGCAATCAAAAAGCCTAACTATGTCCGGCTTTATCCGGACGCTTGGCAACGCTATTCCCACCTGGTTTATGGCCATCATTATGGCGATTAAGCTATAAAAATAATTATTTTTGTCAACAATAAACTATAATGTGTGAAATTCAAGTAAACATAATAAAATAATAAATAATTTCATAAACAAGTCATGGCTTGTCTGGCACGAAAGATACTTACTTACTTACTTAAGATAATTACTGCATATTTTAATTATAGCACAATTCATAGAACTTCTCAACCCTCCGTCTTAGAGGTATTCAGCATTTTTTTTATAGGAACGCCTTTTAACATAACATACTACAACGTGTATAAATAAAAATAAATACATAGATGTGTAAAATAAAACAAAAATACAAGTCACTAAAAAAATATTTGCTTGTAATGTGATATTTTTTTTTAATAAGTCCGTTATTTTTGCCATATGGCATTTGATAATGCACTCCGCCATTTGCAAAACTGGTATCGACAATGGAACTGGTTTTTTGCAATTATAATAGAATTATGGTGTTCAATTTATGCATACATTACGTTTATGACGTCATCATCATCATCATCAGCGCATTTCAAATTGGTTAAATACATAAGAAAAAAGGAGAAGCGAAGCAATCTTTCGGGGTTGGACAGAAAATAATTAGTTTGGCTTGTTATGTTATTAAATAATAACATTTATAAATACATAAAGGATAATTTAAAATAAAGGAAGCATTCTGTTAAGAAAAAAAATAATAATTTAAATAAGTTTTTTATTTGTTAAGATAGAGGTAATAACGCCTCGCGGTTCGATCCATCAAGTTAAGCAACACTTGCCAGGGTTGGTCCGAGGATGGGTGACCGGCTTTACTGCCGAGACTCCTCCTCGGAAAGCACGTCAAGCCGTTACTCCCGAATGTCATTCGTGGATATTTGAAGGTCGTTACGGGTTATCAGAAGCCTGAAAGTCTGACAACAAGTCTTTCCACCAGGTACCGTATTACCCAATTACTGAATTGTGGAGGTTAGATAGGCAGTTACTCCATTTGTAGTGGTATTCAGCTGCATTCGTTTAAATTAGAAGTTCGACTAAGCTTTACAGTAATTCAGGACAAGGAAGTTAGTACTAAGTTATATTTTAAATTTTTCTTGATTTTTTGTTTTATATACTTATATTAATAAGATATTGAGATACTATTGTTAAAGTAGTGAGTATGTTTTATCTTTTTTATGCCGAATGTGTGGACTACACATTCGGCATAAAAAAAGATAAAACATACTCACTACTTTAACCAACACAGTTTGGCCACTACATAAATAAAAGTTTGGAAAAGCAGCTTACATAATAATTTGTCAATTTGTAACAATTTAAGGCCTTAATTGTAATGAAAGGACTATTACGAATTTTATCGCGGTTTATTAGGTTTTTTAAATGCCCGACGTTTCGGATACTTTACAGCAACCGTGGTCACGGATGGACTCCGGCTGGAAAATCATTAAAAGTCGTTTCAATATAATGAGTGAAAGTCGCGTAAAAATAAGAAAACAATATTTTAAGCCTTAATTCAATTATTTTAAAAATCACAATCATTATCAAACATAATATTATGTTTTTAACACAGGGAATAAATACAACTTAAATATGTATAATATATCTATACTTCTATACTAATATTATAAAGTGGAAAACTTTGTTTGTTTGTTTGATTGTAATGAATAGGCTCGAAAAGTACTGGACCGATTTCAAAAATTCTTTGTCACCGTTTGAAAGCTACATTATCCACAAGTAACATAGGCTAAATTTTATTCTGAAAAAAAAATAGGGTTCTGTAAGATATTTGGGTTTTTCGGACCCAAGGTGTAAAAAAACAACCAGAAAAGTTACTTATTTTGCGTACTAAGATCCCGTTGTAAATCTTAGTTAACGCAGGCGAAGCTGCGGGCAACAGCTAGTATATTATATATTATCAAGTTGTTACGTATTGAGTAATTCAATAAATCATCTCACAAAAGCACTTATAGGTAATGATACACAAGTTTTATTACCAAAACTTACATTTTACCCCAACCGGCACGCGTGGGGCTAGTTTTGGGGAGGGGTCAGGGGGTCAGCGCGTCGGGGTTTGATTAGGGGTGATCCCTAACTGGCCACCTATATGATAACCGGTTATAGACCGTGCACTATTTAAGGTCTATGGATTTCAGCTGGGGTAGGGATAAGTTGTGTGAATAATGTATTTGCAGACCATCTTATACCTCCTGGAAAACAGAAGGGCTTTACAGAAATAAGGCGTTGATAAATCAGAAGTTTAGTTAGCGTTTAAAATTATTGTGCTCTCATTTTAATGATCCAATAAGTATGAGCTCGGTTTCTTCAACTGGAGTTCCGAGGACCCAGGTTCGATCCTGACTCCATGTGGTGCCTTGAAATAGATTTTACTGAGTTTCTAAGGGCGTGGCCCACCGCTTATTCCCACCGCTGCAACTCCTGTGATACGATCTCCGGGAGCCCGGGGGATACGTTAAACACTGCCTTGGGACCCGCAATGAAATTATTCAGAAGAATTTAGGAGTAGGAAATATTCCAGTTTCCCAATAAACATGAGACTATCGCTTGCTCATCGGTGGATGAAAAACATCGTCTAAATTCCGCACGCCTGGTGAGATTAAAAGCCCCTGAATATGTGCTAAGTTCTCCAAGCTGGATTGGGCCAGCACATCGGTGAAGTATGGGCTAATACCCTCCTCGTCTGGTATCAAGGATTCAAGGGAATTAATCATGCCCAGCAGTGGGACACAGATGAGTTGATACTTTACTTGCATTTATAAATGGAAAAAAGGAAATAGTAGTTTTTTTTCTACTCTGATAGAATCATTTTACACAAATAACAATGTAAAAATATTATATTTCACGTTATTTAGCTTAATAAAATACAAAACGATAAATAAGGGAGAATCTCAGCTAACGCTAAGTGTAATCTTTTCAGGGAAATTAAGTTTGAAAAAAAATAGGTTGTCTGTAAAGTAAACCGTCGTCAGTAGACGATAGTTGAACGTGACAACGTCATAAGAAAATACTGATGGGCCGATTGTGCCTCTTTGTCGTTCGTTCCGCGCTCTCGCTTGCACTTCAATCCTTAAATGGAACGCCTCAGAGCGAGGTAACGCCGCATGAGTCATGTTTTTTCGTGCGTGCGTCCGGTTCCATCGAATTATAAGACGTTGTCTCGTAAAAAAAAAAATTATATCTGCGTCAAAAATCGAAAATTATTTGTTTCATAATTAAATAAAACCCACAATAAACAGTAATAGGCCGATGACTCTGTTCATAACAAATATTATAATAATATATTAAGTGATAGCTTCCATCGAACCAATGCGAAGCCAATATCAACAGTACTATTTCAAACGCATAGTATATCAAAGCAACAAACCCACCAGGCCACCAGTTAGCATGATCTTTCACGCCTCCAACATTACAATTTGAAAAGAGACGGCGAATAATCCGCGAGAGGTCTAATTTGAATGGCCAAGTTATTTGCTACAATCCAAATCAAAATTCAAAACCGCGCTCTCTCTTAATCCGTGTTGAGGATCACAATAAAAGGTAATACATTTTAAGTCCCAGCGCCTGGGTAAGGTGTTTTGTGCTTTATTTAACGCGCAGTAGGTAGAATATGCGTTGAGCGGACTAAAATAAGATTATCCAAGCGAAAGTAGAAGGTGAAAGGGAGACATTTAGTCATAAGGATGCACGGAGACTGGGTTGAAACGGAATTTTATAAAATAAAATATTACTTTATTTTAATTCTTTTATTTTATATGATTTATTTATTTCAATTATGTGCTGTATTGTATTTCTGCTGTCACTGCCACCAATCTGCTTATTTATCCCATAAAATTAGCGTGTTTCGAAAGAGCAGGAAAGGCAACGTAGTCACTGACATAGGGCGTTCTGTTTTTAAAAGCTTGAGTCTCCACTCGCTCCGACTGCAGTAGACTCCTTGTAGCTACAATCGACTAGGGCTATTCTGTAAGGTCGTTTTGCGAATCTCGAAAGCGGAATCCGCAGTGATATGACGCATTTGACGAATTTGTATTCTTTAAAACTCCACTATCTATCTATAGCAATAAAGTTCCCTTTCGAAGTGACGTAAAGTGGACTCACTCAGGTGAAGCTCGACATCGAAATGGTTTTTACAGAACCGAAAATACCAATGAAAGATGACTTTTGCAAGGTTTCCTGATTCCCTTCACAGTTAATATGTAACAACTTACAGAAGTAAAAAAAGACAGCAACCAGGATCCCCAGAGGCATCTCTGGGAACTGCATAGTGAAATTGATATAAAACGTGTAATAATGAAAAATAACAATAAGTAATGATGTAGTAATAAAAATTCGACGAATATTAATAATTTATTTTATTCAAAAATAAAGTTTAAATGTTATATATTTTTGATATTTTTAGAACGCTATAAACATCAATTTTACTACTCAGAAACTGCTTGGCTTTGAGGGCTTCTTGGAGAATATTTTGTCTTTTTTTTGTGTTTGTTATTAGTCCTTACTTATTTTTTGTATTCCAGGACAGTGTAGCTATCTACAATAAATGTTTGTGAAGGACATTATCGAACTCGTTATCGAAGGAGCTACAATATTGCCAATTGATAATTAGTCGGTAAAAATGGCTGAAATTAACACAAAAACCACTGCTTGCTGAAAATCAAAGCCAGGCCTTTAGAAAGCCATAATAGAACCCCACCTCACTTATAAATAATTTAGTAATAATGATTTAGTTGGTAGTGTCACGTCATACCGGCCCATGTTGGATGAGAGTTTCAAGGAATCGGTCGTCTTATCGTTTCAAGAGGGAGTTCTATGTTCAACATGATGATGATAGTTTTGTTATATTTCCTAATTTTAATAGTCTAATAAAAATTTGTATACCAGTGTCCGTTCTCCCTTAGTTCAGGTGGCGGTCGGCAGGACGACGTAACGCACCGCCACTCGTCTGAGCTCGCAATTATCTCCTCCGACCCGTGATTAGAACCCATAACGCACATTAATGCTCACGCATTCTAATTATACGCACAGGTCAAAAAAAAATATTCCAATAAAAAATATGTCTTTAGAAAAGATTATACAATGTAACACAATCTTAATATATTATGTTATTAGATTATAAAAATGGAATTTAATTTTTATACATGAATATTTACAAAAATTTTCGTAAATTTGTTCACATACAATGAACATTAATTTCCATTTTTAATCATCATTAACACGTACATAATATCTACGGACACTTTTTACACCACGTCAATATGGTCTCGCGGTAAGTTCTCGAAGACCTTGTGTTACGGGTACCAGACAACGGAAATACATAATATATTTAATACTTTTATACAAATACATAATATATTTAAGATTTTAATTAAGTATAAAATACACATATTTAATGCATATCCATGACCCAGCAACTCATATTAAACTTTTTTGTTCACTAATGGGTATAACATATCAGCTGCAATCACAAATCTTAAAACAATCTCTCAATTTGGTGTAATTGCACCGTAAAATTTCATTAAGATCAGTTCAAATCAATCAATTTTTATATATTACGCTACAGTAATCGTCACGAAAACTCCTCCTGTATACTTCGTCTGCGTATAAAAATATTTTCAGAAGAACAGTGCTAAAAAAACAGATAATGATGCGAGTGGTGGAATGACGTCATAGTGTGCACTCAAATAAAATGTCTTGGTAAACGAAGAAAATTGATGATGATTATTGGCCTTTTCCAAAGCTCACCAAGCCTAAACTTCGACTGTTCTATTTATATATTTACAGCAACTTTTACAATCGTCAAAAATTACACTAAAATATATCAGCCGCATACATAACAATGATACCCCTAAATGCATCTGCAGGTAGGGAGGTGTGAGGTAAATAACAAAGAAGTAACACAAAAGCTAGGGAGGGAGTGTGGACAATTATTTTACACAAGTATTTACAACCCTGCTGTCCAACGGTCTAGAGAAATTGTGTGACTAGTGATGTGACGGATTTATGTGTCGATATTTTCATTTATGTTTTTAGATGCAATTACTAAAAAAGGCTATGTTAGATTGTGTTTTGCAGAGTGTGAAATAGGACACTGATGTAACCTCATTAATAAATTTAAACTCATATAAGTAGGAAGTATCAATTTGAATCACTCGAATAATACAAAATTTTCAAGCGTACGTAATTATTTTACTATTTACTGTCTAATTTTGAAAAAAAAAACCAAATTGAGCATTTTGGAATTGTTTCTATAATTATTAAGTCTACATTATAATATAAATCAATGAAATGAAATGGGTTTACCTAAATTGAAACAGTAGTTTTATTCATACCAAGCCGTTCGTTTTCGCTTCCTCATAGTAGTTCAAAGTATAATAAAATTTATACAACTAAGTTAAACATAATTAAAAACCTTTACAGTTATTTCTGAAATAATTAATCTGGAATAATATCTTACTTGTAGTTAATTTTATTACTTTATTAGAAAATCATTGTGTTTATTTTCTGTTTCTATTATATATCTAATTATGTGTGCTATGATTGTTAGGAAGGATAAGGATTTTCTGTATATAAACTATCTGAGTTACCATTACAGGGCCATATTTATAAGATGAAAGATCCATAATATAATACACATTTATTTATACATTAAATTTATATACATTAGTATAAAGTATTAAATATAATATCGATAGGAATATACCCATCCCTACTCGACCATCATCAACACCGCATTCGGAAAATCTACACTTAACCAGAAGAGCCAGCCCTCCCATTTATCCTTCGCTGTCCTGGGGTGAGGGTGGGAGGTAGGGGGTGTTGGGTGGGGTTAATTCGGGCCGCGAAGGGCAACGGGCGCTCGCGCAACTGATTTGCCCTTTGAGTAAGTTTTTTGGCAAAAAAATAGCACGAAAAAAATTACATACGTTCTTTCTTATTTTTCGGAGTGTAAAAAATTCTAGGTCTTTTTTCATACGAAGCGTTATGTAAAGTAAAAGCAACTATTGTACGATTTTTTTTCACCGTGTGTGGATTCAAGTATCAAAAATATGCCCCTTCTATACTCCGTCCAGCGCTTTACAGTGCTATAAGTATTACGTTTTAAAATTGTTATTATATTCTCCTTTACAATTTTCTCATATTGTCAGGAAATAGAATATCATTCTCGAACGATGTTATATGCAAAAAAAAATGTTTTTTGTAAATAACCTAACCGTCTAAATAAAAAAAGGAAGAAGAGATTTTTGACAATAAAAAATGCGGGACAATATAAATAAAAGTATAAGCTCGTATATAACAATATCCATAAACGGCGATATACTCGACATAAAAACTTGAATTATTTTATACATTACGAAATAATATTATAAAATTATATATTAATATTTGTGAGTCGCCATATTGATATATTTTCTTCTTATTTCCTAAATACTGTGCAAGCGAAAAATAACGTATCTGAAAACAAATTATACTGGCACTGATCATTTTAAAACTCCATACGGAAATGGAGCGGGGGGCTCTCGGGAGGTCCCGGGGGTGTGGGGGTGTCGGGGGGTGTTCCGGCCCATCAGTCTGGCCACGGCAATTCGGATGATGAATTAATCCAACAAATGTGACGCTATCACTTAGCCCTAATGTAGGGATATAATGTTACCGGGCAAATTTAAGATTTATCCCATTTACTATATGGTTTTTATAATTGTCATGTTATATTGTTACTGGGACACTAATAATGTATCATATTATGTTTTTTCTTGTGTGATATTTAATTCACATACAAGACACACACACACTATTTCCTATATGACGCTCTTAACTATTTTTGTACATAGTAATTTAGTAAAAGGTAGTGTCATGCTACTTTACACCCAAATTGGACCGGCACAACTGAGGAGGAACCTCTCGCTTACATGAAATCACCGTAAAGTGACAGATAAGCTGTCGTGTTTCGTGCGGTTCGCGAGTTTCCGGTGGCCCATTGGGGGATAGAGAAAAGGAGGGCAACGCATCTGCATAACCTTTGGTTATGTGGATGTTAACGGGCGTCTATAGTCGCAAGGCTACGACTGTTCGTTTGCCCTTCTATGCTATAAAAAAATACATACCTACAAAAACATTCGAAATAAAGGAACAAATTAGATATTGGAATAATTAATGTAAAAAGTCATACTCTATTTTACTATATTATATTGTTAATGAAATAAATAAATCATTATTTATTTAAGAAAAATAAGCTGACGTTCTAAAGCTCCAGAACCAATTTTGGTATTTCGATATCATTTATTGTACTGATAACACTTATCTTACACTAATTTATAAAGCTGAAGAGTTTGTTTGTCGCACTAATCTCAGGAACTATTGGTCGGATTTGAATGATTATTTCAGGGTCAGATAGCCATTTGTCCAGTAGGGCTATAGATTATCTGTGCTGTTATAAATTTTAGTTAACACAGACGAAGCTGCGGGCAACAGCTAGTATAATATATTATCACGTTTTTTATATCGCTTCATATTTTTTTCTTTCAGTCATTAAAATATTTATATTAGGTATCCAATTTTTTTATGCCGCCCGACGCTCATAGATACGTTGCCCTCCTTTTCCTATCCTAATGGGCCATCCAAAACTCTCAAACCGCACGAAGCACGACAGCACATCTGTTACTTTACTGCGGAGTTATGTGAGCGAGACGTACCAGCCCAGTCATTCCGGACCAATTGTTCTGCTGCTAGTTAATAATCAATTAAAAAACATAAATATAAAAAAAAACATTATTATTCGTGTTTAATTTATTTCATCATCACAATTAAACAAAGAAGCTTAAACGCATATCACGCCTGACAGTCGAACATAATCAAAGTTACATCGCAAATTGTGCGATCAAATTCGAAAACTTCATACGATTCTCGTATCTAACATAACGTGTTAGATATTAGAATCCCCTGCCGTATTTGTGACGTAGATGCGTCGTAGGAATTCCACTTTTCTCTCAAGCCCAAGACCATTATACGAATGTCTCCCAGTGAGAAGGGTTCGCGTGTGTTCGCCTGATAATGTAATTAAAACAACACCTTTATGGGTAACTATCAGTTTGATGTAGGTTCTTTAAATGCGTAAGGCATTTTTATGGTCACAATTCACAATGTTGGCGATATGTAAAGACTCGGCCTGGAAACGAGTGTTCGAAATTCGAACTTGGCTTTTCAAAAAATGGTTGTAATAATTTACAGTTCATCTGTAAAAACAAAGTACTGTATACATTTTTTCTGGGTCCCAATGTTCAGTATGTTGGCGATACGGACACCTTTCAAAGACATATCCATCCAAAAAAGTTGTATGCCCTAAGTGTGGAGTATGCCCTAAAAAAACTGCATATATTTCGTTGTAAATTAAAAAAAAAAAGTTGAATTTGAAAAATATCTTTTTTTATTTATTTTTATGACAAGTCTTTATAAAAAAGGCTACTTTTCACGTTGCACGCAAACAAATATAATACGCTGAATTTTAAACATAAATAATAATATTATACAACAATAAAATAATAAAGTCTTTATATAATTATATTGCTAGCTACACTCAACTTTAAGCGGCGCTATATGTGTGCGCTTGTCATTACACAACTTTAATGCCGCACACAAATAAACTCTTTCTAACCTCTCAAAGATTATAAAAGTTTGTTTCAATTTTTTGCAGGTAACATAATATAGTATACTTAGGGCCTGTTTCACAATCTTCAGTTAAGTGCCCAATAGGCTATCCGCAACATATTTGTCAGATATTTGAAAGATAGAGTATAGAGTATCTGTCAAATATCTGTCAAATATGTTGCCGATAGCCTATTGGGAACTTAACTGGAGATTGTGAAACAGGCCCTTATACTAAAACATATTATATAAATTCGTTATATATAACTATGGTTATTTATACTATATTATTATCTGAATTGGCGGATACTTAATATAAGGTACATTGATAATGTAACGACGAAAATTAAAAATTGATCCACAATTGACATAGGAATCGACGAGAAATATGCACATTGGAATATAAACCCTCCTTTTATAAAGTCGGTCAATAAAATCTATTCAGCCCGGGGAGGAGGATGCGTCACATTTCGCACTAATGAAAACTAGCGAGGGGTGTGTTTGACCATACATAACCCTACAGGAATTAGCCTACCATTGTCTCAAATCCGAGTTTGTTCGTTTGAATTCGGGCCGCCATTTTGTTCATTTAAAATGGACGTGAACAATGGGTCACCATTGTTTCGCTCCGGTCGGACTGCGAGCCGCGTCTGCACCGAACGAACGTTCCCTATTGTTTTACAGTTTTCTAATTTTGAATTTTTAATAAAGTTCCATGTGTCGAAATTGGAGTCCGCCATTTTTGTTTCTCCTCCTTCTTGTGTTCACATACAGAATTTAATCTGTACTTTTTGCCTTTATGTTGGTGTGATGTTTTGTCTTGCCCACTGTTTGTCACCAACTGAAACAAGCATAATATTAAGCATAACTATGCACACCAGGCTCGCATATTTGAATCTATACAGATAAATAAAATTAGATTGTCTGTGTGTAATATTAAAAAAAAAACACTTTTTACTAAATGCATATTGCAATTGTAACAAATGGGAGTATACATGGTATATATACATCAAAAAAATATTGTTTACAATTTTTACGTGACATTGTTTTGGCTAATCTCTGAAACGGCTGGACCTATTTTGACGGGACTTGCACTGGGCAGATAGCACAAGTACCTTTCAAGGAGTAACTACGTACACGTAACACTTTCTTATACCACCTACTTGGGTTATTCATGCATGTATTTTAGGTATTTTTATGGTCTAACCTAAGTAAGACCCTATGAATAGACACTAAATATTTTATAATATACACATTACACACTATTTACCAAATTAACCCGCACTAATGTCACGGTGTAAGAGTCAGATTAATCCCAATTTTAAAGAAAAGCAAAACTACTGTAAAAATTCGCTTTTCGAACATTACTATCTTTTTAATAGTAACAAAATAAAATTGTTGCTGTAGCTCTGAAAAAGTTAGCTATTACTTATTTATATTTGCTTACATACTATTTTTTAATTAGCTTGACATAATATTATTAGTTATGTGGCCCGAAAGTATCCGAAAAGTCGGGCTTATAAAATACTCAATAAACCGCGATAAAGTCGTAAAAGTTGTTTCATTATTATACTTTTTTGATGATTTGTAGATACGTCCATCTTGTTCGCATACTACGATGGGTTAACTTACAAATTAACAGACATCTAAATATTACATAGTAAAATATAACATTAAACACATTTGCCCACCATGCGTGGTCAAATAAATATGAAAACAATAATATTAATTCCATTTAATATGATATACTATTAGTACGAACACGAATTACAAAAATTTGGGGTCTAAACCAGAATTACGAGTTTCGGACCCTTTGGGGTTAAAACTAGATCAACTCATGGGTGTGTTAACAAAAAATTTGGGACAATATTGTCAAATTTTCGGTAATAAAGTTTTGTCAACAGGAGGCAGCGGAGGGTTGGTTGACAAATAGGTGCGGAAATAATAGGTGTTAATATTACATTGAATGAACAGATACCATCGATCATAAGGGCTTTTTATTAATGACAAATAAGAAGGTTTTGGTCAACATGTCATTATTAATTATTGTTAAATTCATGTATTTTTTTCTGCGAGGAAGCGCGCTTGTATGAGTATTTTTTTATTTAGCACAGAATACTACCGACGTCCATTTATAAATATCAAAAAGATAGGTAGGTAATGTAGATGAGTTGCCTCCTTTTCCCCTTTCCAAATGGCCGAAGTTACAAACGCCACGAAGTACTCCCGTGACCATGGTTGCTGTGAAGTATCCGAAACGTCGGGCTTGTAAAAAACTCAAAGCACCGCGATGAAATCCATTAAATTTGTTTCAATAATATTTACGTATTTCATTTACCTACAAAACCGTACTTTAACTTTAACTTTGAATTGAACTTTATCGAAATTAATTTATCATTTTTTATTTTAATTAAAAATCCAAATTGTTTAAACTAAAATAAAACTACATTAAAAGTAAAATGCATTATATATATTTATTTATATACTCTAACCATGATGTCTTTGAACATAAATTTGTTCGCTGTGAGGGTTTGGACGGCTGTTTGCAGGCCAAAGCCTCGGCCACCTGCGGCCGGACTGATAGATTCCTTTGTGGAGTATTGATTATCCTAAACTTATTACAGGCGGGGTCGTTAAGACCCAATTAATAAACATTCAGTTTTCAATTTATTTCAAGTTCGCTTTGTGTGGGTGAAATTTAGCATGGAAGAATAAAGATAAAGTGACGCGATAAGACGCCTAAAACAGGCGGACAAAGTCTAAAAGAAAACAGTAAAAAAAACGGAAATATATAAGGGATGTCGATAGAAGTGAACACCATTATTTCTTTATAATATTAATTTAAACATCTTACAAATTTATCATATTTGAGAAATATATTTCTTAATAAATATTAGAAATAAATTTGTAAAATGTTTAAATAAATATTAAGAAATAATTTAGTTTTCACTTCTATCGACATTCCTGGAAATTTTTAAATTAAAAAGAAATTATACGAATAATTTTAATTTTACAATGACGTCATATTTCTCAAAATTACGTCGGTAACACGAACCTATAAGGTTAACAAGAAGTAACTCTGAGTTACTTCTTGGTAACCTTATAGGTTTGCGTATCAATCGCTCAATAAATTTTAACTCGAAAAAATACTTTAAATTGAAATAAATTAAAAAATTATAATAGGACCCCGTGACCATGGTTGCTGTAAAGTATCCGAAACGTCGGGCTTGTAAAAAACAAAATAAACCGCGATAAAATCCGTAAAAGTTGTTTCATTATAACGAGTGAAATTCGCGTAAACATAAGAAAACAATAAATTAAAAAACTTTATAATTTTTTAAGGTTAGATTTCCGTGTCCGCCATTTAAGGTAGGATGGTACTGGTTGGTAGATACTGTAGATAGAATACGCTTTACGCAACAAACCGCATTGCGCCAGCGCATAATTGAACAATGGTCCAACATCTTCCTCGCCTGATTTCAAGGAGGAGCTCCGAGTCCAGCAGTGGAACAAATAACGGTTGATAATATAATATATTTAAATAGGTATTTACTTTTAGGATCCTGTGTATATCTAGATGTATCTAGGTCTTAGTAAACATAATGTTTCTATGTAAATATATAGTTACAATAGAAACATATTTTCGCACATCGAAATAGTGTGAATCGCCTCGTAAGGGGAGATTAGTATTAGCATAGAAACGGCAGCAGCTAGACTCGTTGACGGCGATGAATCTCCGTCTAATCTTATCTCGCGTGTAACTATTCCCAAAACAATTCTAAACGTATGGAACAACATGTATAACTGTGTTTTATAACAACAATAACATAATAATACACAATAAATACAAAAAAAATAATATACAATATGTTGATATTAAAAACATATTTAACTCTTACAAGAATACATAATGTATATTTTGCTTATAATTTTTTGAACATTAATACATGTACATAATATCTGCTTATTATCGATTAATACTAATAATTAATATAAGATAAATTAAAAAAAGCAACAGAGCTAAAAAAAAACTATTTATTTTAGAAAAAAATATACCTCGCCCGAATATAGTAAAATGAGTGTAAATAGTAACTTTTTTTCAAGAACCCTTTCCACCATGTAAGTATTAAACCTAATAAAACCTTTATTCCAATTATAAGGAAATTGAGCTATTTATATCCTCTGTAGTAATCGAAGGGTGAACCCTCCTCATAACAAATAAAAACGTTTTTCTAAGATTATAGTCTCAAATATTGTGAAAAAAAAGCTATTTGAAGATTTTTTTTGAAGTGAAACTTCTTTAGAATCGTTGTCATTTCAAACCGGATGCAACGGAAAAAACGACAGGTAAGAGACACAAATACAAAAGAGCCAGAGAGCAAATGTCGGTGGGTAAATATGCATATATATTGCAGACTGTTTAGTACTTGCTTGTATTTGAGCATTTGACATGTGTTTCACTTCTATCGTGTGTGAATCGCACACATACCTGTTTTTTTTCCATATAAACCAGGTGTATAACTCTTCCCACTATAAAATATGATAGGTGTAAGTGCTCTCGTATTGTGGCAGTTCAAACGCGTGCCCCAGTCAAATTAAAAACACATACAGTTCGATAAGGGCCCGCTAATTACCAATTAGAATTCTTTTCACCGCGGTGCCAACGAAAATTGTTCAAAGAGTTTTTATTGACAGCGGTTCCGTGCGTTTAAAACAAATACTTATAATGCAATATATGATTTATTATGTTGTAATATTACTCGATATACTTATATTTTGTGCGACGATGGTCCAGTGGTGGATGGACTCTTATGCGAGAGTTTCTGGGTTCGATCCTGACCCCCTCGTGTGTGCCTTGAAATGGGTTTTTTTCTTAATTTCTAAGTGCACCCTAAACACGAGACCATCGCTCGCTCACCGGTCAAGGAAAATATCGTGAGGAAACCTGCATGCCTGATGAGATTAAGAGTTTATAAAGTTATCTGAAGTTCAAAAACCCGCACTGGGCCAGCGCATCGGTGACTCATTACCCTCCTCGTCTGATTTCGAGGAGACCCGTGCCCATGATACTTTACTATTTTACTTATACCTATATTTTATTATATATACAACTTTCTCGTGATTTGACTGGTTCCAAAATTTAAAAATACGTGCGGTATCTCCCATATGAATTAGGCTATCGAATGCAAAAAATAAATTCGACTGACAGTATTCACGATAAAACAATATAATATAATGAACTTTACACACCTTGGAAGACTTAATTTCATTAGGCACGTAGGCTTCTTCGCGATGTTTATCTTCGCCGATGGACAAGCGAAGGAATTTAGGAAAACTCATTTCAAGGAATCGCATGGGGTCAACAAGGTATAACATATTGGAATATTATAAACTATATTATGTATCATATAATGAATTTAAAGCCACTATGTTGTACTTAAGTAACACAATATGATTTAACTAATGGTGTAGATTAAGTTTAGCACTTGTTTAAAACCTATGTGGTTTTTTGTTGCTAGTTATATTTTTTGTTGTATTTTATTGCTTTATTAGATAAATAACTTTAAAAAAAAAGGTAGAACCCGGACCTTTCGCTCAAGAAGCCAAATCCATACCCATTAGACCATGGTCGCTCATATATTATGTATTTATAAAAAATACATAATTTTATGCAATAAAATATTCTTAGAACTCGTAACACAAGTTCCTACGAACTAACCACGGAGCTAGGTTACTTTAGGTTATTTAGTGGGGACTCCCAAGTGGTAGAAGGGCAGTCCCCCTATTGAGGAGAATCTGGTCTTGCCGGGACCAGTCTGTCGCTGGGAGTTTCCCGTCGCCTGTAGATCCGGGTCCCTCAAATAGCGGCTGAAGGCTCACGCAGTGGTTTTAGTGGGGTAGTGCACCCAATGCGAGTCCCCACACACGTCAACGCGCCTACCCAAGGTCCTGGCATGGTCTGAAAAGGATTTCTGATGCGCCATCAAAAAAAAAGAATATTTATCTATATTAGCAATCTACCATGTACTCCATTATATTTTATGTCAACTAAATGATTCTGTAATCCACGGCAAAAAAGGCATTATCTTTTGCAAATCCTAAGGAACCCTAACGCCGACACAATAAGCGCGATATTGTTGGCACCTTAATTAGCGTAACACTAGCGACACTAGCGAGAGCACGGGGATTGCCACTCTATCCCTGATTGTATCCCGCTGCAGCCATCCCATCCCATCCCATCCCAGCAATCGGGGTGTCGATGTGTCAATTAGGATCATTACGAAACTTTATGCCATTAATGCCGTTGTTTGTTAGGCAAAGAATTCTGTAGATTATGAGTGCGCTTTTCAAGTTTGTGATTTGGGTGTAATGAGAAAAAAAAATCGAATTTGGAATAGAATTCAAGAATGTCTGGCTACATTGCAGATATATTTTTCATGTTTTACTATTCTATCCTGCCTGTGATACACCGATAGCTTGGATTATAGCATGTAAATCTTAAGTCTCGAAGGTTCTTCAACAATTGTTAAATAGCTCTCATAAAGAAACCTTGAATAGCGACACATATGCCATAGCTGAAATAAATCTAAACTTATCTGGGGGCCTAGCCAAAATGCCATTAAGAAAATGTTAGCGAAGTTCGAAAATGATAAAATGTATAGGATTGACCACGCGATAAAGCGCGGCCTTATGTCAATCCCATATATTTTATCATTTTCGAACTTCGCTATCGCTTTCCTAATGGCATTTTGGCTAGGCCGTCTGATGTCTAGTGCTAAATGGATAAGAAAACATCACTAACACAATGACATTTGAGTTCATTACTTTATTACTAATATTACTACTACTACTACTCCTACTACTACTACTACTACTACATTATTAATAGAATTGATTTGTCAACGATATATTTTTATAATAATCAAACATTCATACCAAAACTACAAAATATAAACGCAACTCTATAAAATATAAAATGGAAAAAGCTGTGTAAAAAATAAATCTGTGCCACAATTTCACAGCACATAGATGTCATTTAACAAAATACTCGTAATTATATGTAATGCACTCGGTATAAAACCACTATTTACAATCGGCAACCATCGATTCTGCGCGGGTTGTTTTGTCGCTCGCTCGGATAAACCATCTATGGTTTTAAACGAACAGCACTCAGGTGGATGGCGGTATGCAACGTGAACAATTTTTTAATATGGTTTAATTTATATGAGGATTTTGGCTGTTATGGCGGCTGTACACTCCCGAACACAGTGCGAGCCAAGAGCGCGCGGGTGTGGATGGTAGCGCTCGCCTAAGCCTGTCGTTTATATTAATAGGCGGAATGAGAGGCCTCTTGCGAGACAGCGAGTGCTCTCGACCGAGAGTGTGGAGCCGCAATTACGGTATTCATTGCTTTACACATGTTAAATAGGTAGGTTATACCTAATATTGTTATTCCAGTTACAAATTTGCTTGAAGTAAGTGTGCTAAATAATTTGATATTTTAAGATATCAAAGAAAATAAGTTCTCATATTTCTGGTACACTACAAATTAAATAAAAAATGTTTTTTATGTAAGTAACTTGGACAGGCAAAATGGCAGTCAAGCCACTTGGTGGTAAGACGTGGTCGACGCGAACTTCTCCTACGAACATAAGTAAGTGCATCTGAAATAACCCAGACAACTCAATTATGTGTTATCTATCCTGAGTGAAATCTGTGAGTGAAATATGATATACTTTATTTTTGTACACCAACGGGAATGCGAAGTAAGCGGGTGAAATCGCGGGCAGCCATTGGTAGAATATATAAATAACAGCTTAGTCAAATTTGAAAAATGTTATACTTGAGTATACTTAGGTAAGTATTACATTTTTAAACACAAAATTTGAAAAACAAGTCAATAAAAGAATATTGTAATATTTCCAACAGTGTTACACAGAAAGGTTCGAACTCTTCTAATTAATTTTTTCACTTATAATGAGTAAAATTCTCGTGAAAAAAATTTGAAAAAAATTTCTTAGAGCAATAAAAGTTTTTCGTAGTTCTTCATTACCGCCGTCCCTCAGCGAAGGCTGTCATTAAAAGCCTTTTAATTCTTGATGCTTTCACCGCAGCGCCGATACGTTAATCTGTAATAACATATTTTATGAATGTAGGTATTTAATACACGATACAACAGCGTAAAAGGGCCTTTTTAGAGAGTGTTCAGGTATGGATTCACTTTTGTAGGGTTTTCGACTTCTTTGACGTTTTACCGGTATTTTTTTTCGGCCTATTGGCCTTTAAGCTCAATCGGGAAGGAAGGTGAGCAGATAGCCCTCCTAAAGATAATTTACTGATTTAATCTGGTTTAGTTATATTGTTACTATAGAATATCTTGTTAGTGTGTAGGATACACGCTGGTGTATCCTACACATATATATTATGTTGGTGAATCGAATAAATAAAAAAAAAAATATTTAAATAACTATTTAAAGGATCTTAGTGCAAATCATAAATAAAATTGTATGTGCACTTTTCTTTAAATAGATAAAATCATAAAAAGTACACGGCAATAATAACAAAACAATATAACACATACAATAAGCTACAACGACAATAACAAATAAAACAATAACACCAAAAACATAACCATATTACGTTTCAGACCTAATTATCCTTTATAATTTACAATGTAACAAACAACTATTGCCATACATTAGACCTAACCCCGTATTTTTCCTTTGAAACCCGGTATAATGTGGTCTTTTGTTAGTTCCTATGACAGTGCATGCACCACTCTCGAATCAGCTCATTATAAAACCTCTACATCATTTCCTTCAGACATCTTGTTTTGAATAAACATTTGATCACAATGTACCATATTATGTCTATTCCACAATGTGACTTCATTAAAATTATTTACTAGTTTTTTTGCGCTAGTATGTTTTTTAAATATCTTTTGGTCTATTCTTGTTATGAAATTTGTATGTTATTGTCTAGTTTTGAATGTACAGTTAATTATTTGTAAGTTTTGTATAACTTTACTTTTCTGATATAATATAGCTTTGATTGTAACTTAAATTTCATTTATAGTGTTTTGAAACAGTACTATTTTTATATTCTACAAATTGGCTTAATTTTATTATGATAAAAATAGAATAATATTAAGTATTTACTACTTAATAGTATAATTACTTATTAGTACTTAATATTCTCAAGTCACTTTACTGCCACATTTTTTTTTAGTTTAAATAGGGTTCAATACAAGTACTTTAAATACGAATAAAAAAAGAATTTAACAAAAAAATAAAGTTAAAACAATGACTGTTCCGTCAGTTCACAATTGTAAAATCTTTAAATTTCCTCAAAAATAGCACAAAGCAATTTGACGATTTTTTCACAAAGTATTGCTCTGCGACCTTTAAAGTCGAGCTTTCAGCAAAGCGAAAAAGACAGCTTTAAATCCGCACAGGGGCTAATTCTCGGCCACACAGGAGGCTCACTAATTGGAAAACGTTGACAAAGGCAGACTCCATGAAAAAAAACCCACAAAATCTGGACTGTAATTTTAGTTTGGAGACTTCTAATATTGGGGATTTTAAGCTGTTTTTCACAAATTTACGTGCCTGGTGTTGGGAAAGATTTTGTATCGAGTCTTTTATTTTAAATGATGATTAATAATGAACAGATAAAGGAACATATCACGAAGAAACCTACATACATGCTTGACGAGGTAAGTTTTTGAAGGGCCAGCTTATCCGTGAACTATATCCCAGTAATCTCCTCGTCTGATTTCAAGGATGAGACGCGTTTCAATTTCAAGGAGGAGGAGACCAGTAGTTGGGCATGTAAGGGTTGATAACTTTAGTTTTTCATTTATGAATGAAAGAAATGTCTTTGTAACTATGTTCTTAAACGTAAAGTTACTTAAATAAAATGGTAATAAATATTCTTATTTTTGGAATTAAATTAGATAAGTATAATCTCTAAAAATAAAATATAAAATAAAAAATTAACGAAGCGATTCTTAAAATAAACGCTGTTACAGTGGAGCGGTGCTAGTTAATAATAAATTATTTTTTAAGATTTTTCTGTTAATAACTAGTATATGAAATTATATTAATTGTCATGTACCAAAAAAGAACATTAGTATTTCTTTAAAGTTATATTTAATCCACAGTACATGTGATTTAGGTACAGATTATAAAAAAAAAATATGGGTCTATTTTCTCCACTCATAATAAAGGAAAATCAACTGCCACATTTCCATGATACAATTCGAAATGACAGTAAAAACAAAATCGTTACAACAGAACAGTAATCTGTTAATGCGAGGAAAGGAGGGCATACAGTCATTTCTACGCTTTGCATCACCGGCTAATTTGTAGCCACAAAGAAAAAAACGCTAATTAAAAAGAGTCAAAGTGATGCTGTCTGTGTGCTGTTTATTGATACGACGTTTTTAATTTGGATCGTCATGACGCTTTGGTGCATAAGGGCTGGCGCGTTACCGAAAATGTTTAGAAAAAGCACAGAAAAAGTGTCACAAAACAAAACAAAGAAAAAACAAAATGATAGCTTCTATAATTTATACAAAAGCCTTTTGAAAATATTAAAGGTTCGTCGAGAGATGTTTTTTTTTTAATTTGCATTACAAAATACTAGGAGCGTCTCGCGGTTTCACCCGCGTATCCGCCATTCTTGAGAAAGTACATGGATACATTATATTCAATTTATGATTCTTATATATAAGCAATATTATTGTAAATTCTCATCAAAATCCATGCTGTAATTTTTGCGTGAAAGAGAAACAAACATCCATACGAACTTTCACATTTGTAATATTTATTTAGTATAATGTTTCTTCATTTTTCAGCCTTTATCTCAACTTTTAACATAAAAGGGACTAATAGTTCTATAACGACCAACTTGAGTCTTCCAAAGGATTGTTCTACTATCATCATCATCATCATCAGCATCAGCCTTTATCCGTCCACTGCTGAACATAGGCCTCCCTATGTTGTTCGACTATACTTGTACCTAATATTTATTTATATCATTTTAATATTTATATAATAATCTTTAAGAATATGAGATATTTAGGCATTGTCGAAGAAAACTTGACTCGAGAAGACGCTCGATCGTAATAATTACTATAAGTACCTAAACGTAATCGTGTAGTTATATTTATTGTCTTATACTAGCAGAGCCGGTTTCATCCGCTTACTTCCCATTTTCGTAAGAGTACGCGGATAAATTATTTTATGTCTTATTCTGGTCTGTAAGATATATTATTGTAAAGTCACATAAAATCACATCAAAACCAGTTCAGTAGTTTTTGTGTGAAAAAACAAAAACTCAAAAAAACATTAAAATTCCAAACTTTCGCCTTTATAATATTATTTGGATTTAGAATTTGATTTCACAAACTCTAATAAACACTTTCCGGGAAATGTGCGTAAAAGAAAATTCGAGGTAACTAGTATATGTATATATAATATTATGTATTATGTTCTCATTAATAAACTAACGTGTATTATCAAACACCTACGTCAAAGATATCAATTTCAAAGCTTTGCATGTCATTATCTATGAGCTAAAGCTGGGATGCGTCAAAATATTCGAAAAGTTATTTTATTTAAAGACAGACTTAGAACAGTTTGTATTCGAAGAGGATTGAAAATAAAACTTTACAAACCATTCTATCATCTATGCAAGTACAATATCATTTCGCGCGAACTTGTATCCACACCATAAAAATGGCATCCATTTAATTCTCCGCCATTTTGTTTCATATCTCTCACCCAATCCATCATATGAAGTTCCACTCGATCATTAAACGCAGCGCTAAATGACAACGTAGCAGACGCCATTGAAATTCAAGCCTTTATGAAACTATGAAAACGTAATGACCATACGTCACGTCGTTAAATACCTACCAAAACAATGGGCACTCGCGACAGAAATTAATATATCATTATGTCAGAGCCATGTAGTGGCAACCCTCAGAGTATCTCCGTCCCTTTCTAGTGTATATTGGAAATTTTTCGTCTCGTTCCCATGGGCCGCCAAGTTTGGTATGAATACGCGAATCTGTACCCCAGTGGTGATTTGTTAATTATATAACTGCTGAAAGTATTATATTATGATCATGTTTTGTTTTGGTTTTTCGTTCAATTTTATTTTTTAGCCTTTACAATACTCACTCACTTGTTCTTGTTATTATTGAAACATTATTTAAGTTACAAAAAGAAGTGTGAAAAGTCTTACGTTAAAGTTAAGTGATAAAAAAGTCGTTGTGTTGGAAAAAGATATATGATATATTTAAATAGATCTTCCATTTCTTTTTGGCGTGTGGTTTGACCGTCTTAAAAGTAATTAAATAGTGAATTTAATTATTTTTAAATTATACTTTCTCATTTTGTTTTTTTTCCGAAGTTTCGCCTGATGTCCATAAGCTTTCAATTTCTATAAACAATTTAGAGAGGAGGCCAAATATGAGTCATGACCATAATAGATAAATAAAACTAACGACCAATTAAGACGGAGGGGTGTTGGGGGGATGTGGAAGGGGGGGTCCCAACTATGATAATTAGCGTGCCTAATCCTTTCTTAACATATGGCGATGTTACCCGGTTGCAAGTCATCTAGGGGGTTACGTCTCCATAATCGTTAGCCTTTTGTACTTTTGGGGGCTAAAGAGAAATTAATGACTTATATATACATCAAAATATGTTGTTGCTTCATAATCATGTGAGGTCAAATAAAGATTTCATAGAGTATATATATTACAAGAAAAATAATTTGAACGTGTTTTGTATTGGGTAGGATAAGAAGTAAAACCGATGAAATATAGGCATAATCATAAAGGCAAAAAACTATAATTATTTAAATAACCGTACGCAATTATTATTTTAAAAGAGCATATAGTACGGTCGAATTGAAAAATGAATTTTTCCTTGAAGTCGTTTAAATACATACCTATATGTGTGTGAATCACACTTTAGTGTGTGAATATTATACATAATAGTTTTTCAGTGAAACGGAGAAAACAATATAAATTATGTTTAAATACATATTAATTTGGGAACTTACCGCATTTAAAGTCTTTCATATATAATTTAATTTTATAGAAATTTACTTTTATAGATTTTCGACGAGCAGAGAATAAAAGAAAAAGTAACACGGATAAGAAAGTAATAAATATTTATAAGCAAAATTGTAATAAAATAATTTAACAAATAAATCTTAAAATATAATTGTGCAATCTCGATGCTGTGACCGATGCTTGTTGGATGCGAGTGAAATGATCTGCGTATTGCATCGGCCTTCATTGACGGAGGCCTATGCTCAGCAGTGGACGGATAAAGCTGATGATGGTGATAATAAACAAAATACGATTGATATTAATATTTTCTAGAAATTTACCAGCTAATTCAAGAGCTATAAATAACTTGTTGCACATAAATATAATTTCTAGATCTTAATCTTCAAGCCTAGAAAACTTTGTGGTAATAATAACTAATATTTATACCACCTTCGAGTACAATGTAGTAAATTCTAATATTATCGAAACTTAAATATCAAATCACTCTCAAGTCGGCCATCGCGAACTTAACATATTAATTACATACGCAAACAATATACCAACGAATATTTCACTAGACATCCGACATTTCTTATCCCAACCCACTTAAAACATCCGAAGGGCAATGGGTCCGTGGAGTGTCATTCATCAACAACTCTCTCCCAACTTTGTATGTACCTAAACCTCTTATTATTTGCCACCCTTGACTATAAAATTGGACCAAACGTATTCGTATACGCGAAAATAATCAGCTTTATTGCAACGCGATAAAGTTGTTTCTCCCGATCGCTGGTACGTCAGTACAGTCGTTTAAGGCATTAATTATGCCCTCCCCAGTTTTAGGGTAACCCTTTCGGAAATTTTCGTCCCTCTGGTCACCCCTCGTCCAGGAACGTGCCTTAAAGTCATTAGTGCTGTGCCAAGGTATGTTGAAAAGCCTGAGTTTAATTTCAATGGTTGAAAAGTGTTTTTGTAATTACAGAAGTGCAAAGTGACCATAGACTTATAAATTACAGTTACAAAACTGGCAATTGTAAGTGTAATTAGTGTTTAATCTTTTGAATTTAGAACACGTATGCGGTTCTTTTTAAGACACTTAAAAAGAATAAGGTATCATAATACCTGATTGTCAAAAGCTTTTATGTTCGTATTTGTTGAATGGTCTCAGAATGACTGTCTTTTCTCAGGCCGTTGGGTTACAGTTTGATGATTTCGTCCAGATGAGTCACACCATCCGTGGCTTAACAGACCTAGTTACTTTGATGTCAAAAATGTGAGGAAAGAAGAGTCGACCGTGCAGTGGACTCATATCATTTGTGACCAGAAAAGGTCAGGCAGATAGTCAAAACCATTAATATTTTAATTAAACATCACATTAATTCGTTGCCTATTTTTTGCGGTAATTTTTAATAACTAGTCCAGGATAAACATAAATAAACTTACTCTGTAATGACAATTAATGTGGCCAAACTTATCGCAAACATTCGAAGACTGATTTAAATACTATAATTAACATGCTTAATTAATTTTGAGACTATTAAGCGTTGGATGATGTGTTGTTAATAACTCAAAATTGCTAGGCTTCTAGTAAAATTCTTCTAAATATTGAAATTCGTAAAATATCAAATCAAATCAAAAATATCTTTATTACGTAGGTACAACTTGTACACTTGAAATAAGTCAAAACATAAGTAGTCAATGAGTAGTAATAGTAATAAAAAAAATATGAACGTTATATGAAAATATGAACGTAAATATGATTTCCAAAAGATATAATATGGTAGAGAGAAAATTGATAAGTTTTAGTTTTAATTACTTGTTATTATGTTCACAGTGAACGGATAAAAGCTGATGATGATGATGATGTTCACTCATCGCACACATTTAAATAAAATGATTGTTTGCATATGATAATGGGCTAGCATGCAATGCATCTATTTATGGGAAATTAGTTTTCCGATACAGCCCCACGGTATTAGCTTATCTTTCCACTTGGCACGTTGTAAATTGGTCAAAATCTCGTTGCCTCCTCGACATTGCTATGTATACGTGAGTGGCGGGGTGAACATCAAGTATGGAGAATTAAGGACAAAATATATAAAGAAAAATAAGGTACAATGACCCAAACTCTGGCTGTAAGCTTTGTTCGAAAGGCTTTTAGGCCTGATGGCATTTAAGCTCTATCGGTAAGTAGGCAAGCAGATGGCTCAACTAGGAATTGTATGATTTATTATAAGATTTTATATTAATTTTTAATTCAATTGATAAATATTGTTAATGGTTAAGCATTAACGTTTGGTTTTAAATAAGTACAAATTATTAATATATTTATACATTTACAATGACTAAATTAAGTAGAAGACGAAGTGAACAAAAAGTGATGTTTTATTCAACTTACCAATCTATAACACACCTTATGAAATATTAAATAAGTTCAAGTGCAAAATTAATTCTCATATTGTTTTCTTATGTTTACGCGAATTTCACTCATTATAATGAAACAACTTTTACGGATTTTATCGCGGTTTATTTAGTTTTTTACAATCCCGACGTTTCGGATACTTTACAGCAACCATGGTCACGGGAGGACTGAGGTGTCAGATGTCCTTCTGTTACAAAAATTATTCGAAAACTCCCGTGACCATGGTTGCTGTAAAGTGTCCGAAACGTCGGGATTGTAAAAAACTAAATAAACCGCGATAAAATCCGTAAAAGTTGTTTCATTATAATTAATTCTCATGCTATATTTTAGTTGTTAAGAGGAATAAATTTAAAATAAATATTTCGATTTATATAACACACTTTAAGGATACAAGTATGTTATGATAATAAGTTTACTTCTATTATTTATGACTCATCTGCATATTTTTCATTTTCTTATTGTTTATAGTTAATTTCAAGCGTCATAATAAAACAATTTTCTACCGATATTTTTACGCATAAAAAGTATTCTTTAAGTTCTACGTTTCGAATACCAGTTGAGCCACCATTTACATAGCTGGACTGAAGTATCTTCTAAAATCTAAATAAACCGCGATACAATCGTAAACTATTAATAATATTAATAATAATAGAGACATCCCCATTAAGTAAAAGATCACTTGTGTTGAGGCTGTCTCGCTCATTCCCTTTTTTGCTTTTCCACCATTGTTTCATTACTTTTTGATTCGAAGTTCTATTGGTAGTACCATCGACATAAATTCTGTGACAACAATTAGCTCGGCGGTCAAACCGTCATGTATGATTTGTATTTAATTTTTATGTTTCACCTTACACATTTGTAACATATATATTATGTTACATAGATTTACTTACGAGTTTTGTACTATTTATTCGTTTTTTAATACTAAATTCATATTCCGCGCGCGAATTTCTTCATTCGCCTACTCGATTACTATTGGTCGTGTCATATTACGAACCCACGCTCTCTTACAACTTCTAATTAACTTATTTATTTAATTGTTTTCTCACATTTTTAATAATCGGCCTAAACTGTTTTCTAAATTTAAATTCATAACTTTTAATGTATAACTTTTTAATTTCATAATATATTGATAACTAATTTTATATCTTTTATTTCCATTTATTTCATTTTTTTTTAAAACGTAACATATTGGTCACCCTACGAGGCTCAGGAGCTAGTCTCCAAGAGTTAAGGGCACCCTTATGCCCACCCAGTAGAAAGATAATATCAATACAGACTCGCTAATGAATACATCATATCGCTTTGTGTTTGTTTACTGTTACATAATATAAACTAATTTCACAATATAATATAATTCGTATTTGGAATTATTGTTTTTTTTTATTAGTAAGTAAAACGACTCTTCCTTTGCTCTCTCTTCTTCTATAAAATAAAGGTTATAATGATGATGAATAAGTCTTTTGGTGAAAATCAATACGGCTAATCTCAAACGAGATAAGCCGTATTGGTATTTGGTCTAAAATTTGACGAAAAAAGTCATAAAAATCTACTAGTCCTACTCATATTAATATGTGATAATTTGTATGGATGTGTTTGTTACTCTTTTGCGCAAAACTACTGAATAGATTTTAATGAAACTTTTGTTACAATAATATTGCTTATCAGAATAACACATAGGCTAAAATTTACAAAGATATTGTGTAAATTGTCCAAAATCTGTGTGTGCGTGTGCAGAAATTGTAGCGGGCACCAGCTATTTCTTTAAAAGTGGGGGAACTCGCTCGCCTTAACATGTATAATAATAATAATAATAATTATTTATGGACGCTTTTTACACCACGTTAATCTGATCCCGTGCTAAGTTTTCGAAAAACTTGTGTTACGGGTACCAGACAACGGAAATACGTACATATATTTAATACTTTTATATTAATACATAATATATTTAATATTTTTATTATGTAATAAACAAATTTAATACACATCCTTGACCCAGGAACACAGAAAAGTTTTTGTTCCCTGGCGAGATTCGAACCCGCTACCTCCGGCTTGAGCGCCAACGCGCTAACCACAGAGCCACAGAGGTCGTCGTATTGAAAAAGTATTTTACTTTACTTTTATTGAGGTGTGTTAAATATGTATTGCACTTCATACATGCTAATGTATTGCCATGCCATTAAATACAAATCAAACACCGCCTTCCTGAAGTCGATTTTATTTACGAACCAAATTTATATGTCCGTATGAAAAATCGCAGACGAACCAATGACCTATCACTAATTCCCAATCTTTCATTATATACCTACATGCCTAAGATTACACGTACATTCACATAAACCTGATCAGCAATGGTTAAAGTGTGTTTAAAGTTATAATTCGTAAAGCCCGTGCGGTGAGGTTAGTACTATCAAAAACCACTGGGAGATGCAGAAGTTAAAGATAAGGACCCGCCCCCGCCCCAAAGTAATCTTTACGCACCCCCCAAGCGAAACCTTCTGAACTCAAAGTTGGAATAACTTTAGAAGACCATGGGCTGTTTAGAAAGGACCCCAAGTTTGAGAGCCCTGAAATATTAATTTAGTTTCACAGAATTGTATATGAGATCTCTATATGCTGGTATTCCTCGGTATTGACTTTGATAAGAACTTTCTTTGTCAATATAAAGAATTTATTAACAAGTTATATATTATGTCCTGGAATATATAGCTTCTTCTAATGATATTTTTTTCTTTTTTCTTATCATCACTAACCTTTTATCTGGGCACGCAGTAGACCTAAGCGATCGTCGGCTGAACTGGATCCAGCGCAAATAATCATTGCAAGCGAATAGCGTGTAACGTAAAGGAAATATCAGAAATCATGAAAATATAGTAGTTATATTAGTATAATATAGTATAGTATAGTTAGTTCCAAATATTAATACCCTATATATTATTATATAGTATCTATTAATATCGAATCAAAATATTATATTAATTCTAAATCTCCCGTTTTAATATGTAGTATGAACTTTTCACGGCCTATTATTTTAAAAATATTGTCAGACGATGGCTAAAAAAGTCCCTTTTTGAAACATTAAAATACTACAACATTTTGTTTTTCGAGAAGTAGACCTTTCGAAAAAAAATGCAACAATTCAAAAAATACCTTCCACCGTTTACATCAAAACAAAATAATTCTAGAATAAACATAATTGCGCATGACATAAATAAAAACATATAACGATATAAAATAACTAGACACAACAAATTCAAACGCAACGGACGAATAATCGAGAATGGCCGCTGCACACACACAAACGCACACACGCACAGATCCAACATGGTGCCATGTTAGGGGTGGACTACACTCGTGTCCTTCCTTTTGATTGCAATTAATTCGGAACTCGGGAGACAGGGGGTGGGAGGAAAGGGTTGGCCAACGCAGGGCCGAACTTGGAATGAATTGCCAAACTTCAGTTCCATGTTTGTAAGATTTATGATATGTGATGTTTGTTCGAGATATGATATAAGGTTTGGTGATTAGGTTATTTGTTATGTATATTTTAGTGATATAAGTTAAATATATAAAACGAAAAATAAATTATAAAATAGACTTTATTCTTTATGTATTCTTTCTAGTAATGGCGATAATTTTAAGCAAAAGAACGCTTGCGATTGTTTGCGTTTTGTAATAATTATTTTATAAATATTATCTGATTGTTAAATAATTAATAAAATTATTTATTTTCTAGTAATATTATTTAAGTATTTAATTTTTATTGTTAATATTATGGTAGGGCAGTATGTACGTAATTTTCAAGGGCATAGATTTTTATTTCGCACTTTACATTTTATTATATAAACATAAAATCTTAATGTTAACTAAAATATTATCTACGTTACTTTGCTTATAAATTTAATTAATTAATATAAGAAGTGTATCAAATCTAAGTTAAAGTTAAGGAGGCATTCTTCATAGGTATCTAAAAGAGTATGCACATTACACATATCTATCATAAAACATTAAAAATCCACAAAATCCAACCCTGGTCCACAAACGATCTCACTTGCCATTACTCTTTGAAAAAATATCCGGACATTTTTATCCAGTACTTATGACCTGTTAGGAGAATCTTTCCTTTTTGCTATTAGTGGCTCTGAATTGCAGAGCGAAAGGCCGCCTTCTCTTTTGTTTTTCATTCCTTACCACGACACGATCAAAGGGTACTGTTTTTCTAAAAAAAAATACAGCACATTTGAAATCTGCGCTTTAAAATGCTAAAACTACCAGCGAAAGGAAAATGTGTAGTAATTATATACTTTGACTTGGAAGTTCCATGTTTTGTCCATTTTTTCAGTTTTCTATAGACATGGTCTCATTTTGGCAATCCTAATTTAGAATAAGACGGCTTCAGTCTAGTATAATTAAATACATTTTTTGTAACATCCAAAATACATAATATAGATATTTTAGGATGAGATGCCAAAAAAACCAGCGTAAAAGTACCTACCGTATTGGTAGGGTAGGGCGTTCGAGAAAATATTCTCATAATCCTATTCAAGCCAATCTCATATAAAAAAGCAAAATCTAGTAATATATTTAAATACATTTATGTATTTAAATATATTACTAGATTATGTTATTTTCTACCGATTATGTTATACTTCAAAAGATTCTGAATATCAAAAATGTTTAAGCAATTATTAATCACACTTTTAAACCCCTCGTAAAATCACTAAAAGTAAAATAACATACTTAGGAAATACGCATTTTTTTACTAAAAACTATATTATTTTTTAAAAGCTTTTATGCAATAAATCATAGATCATACCCTCGTTAAGTTTTCGTACAGTACACTCATAAGTATCTATAATCATTGTTATTTAAATCTCATTTAGAGATCACCCTTTTTCACATAAGGTCAAAACAATTTGTGACACAAAACGTACCAATTGACCATAACAGATTGACCCAGCATCTACCCTTTGACATCAACCCATCACCTCAGATGCCCCACAGCATCCGAATTGAACTGGTTTGTCAAGTTTATCTCTTGACTAACCAACCCTTAAAAACACACCTGACAGGTGATTTCATTAACATTAAATAGGGGAAAAAATTCAGTGTCTTTTAAATGCATAAGATTTTAAAATAAATTAATTATTATTTATTTATTATAATAAATGATTTATCTATATTTTAGCACCTTTTTGTGTGTAATTTAAAACTGCAAAGCGCCTTTAAAATATGGTCCTATAATAATAACACTTTTGATTAGTATGTTTTAACTAATAAATAACAATATTTTAAGTTCTGTTTATTCTTATATTATGTCTTTATTTTCTGGTTGTATTCTTGGGAAATTAATTTTCATCACAATAAAACAAAAGTCATAATTTATGTATTTACATATAAAGCATAACACATTCGATAACACGCAAACACACATACACATAGACTCACAATGGGTTATAAATTAATCTCTCAATATCTCAGATAGTTCGGAACAAGCCGGAGGCGAGACGAGACCCAAACAAACTTACATACATTCGTTACAATTATTGCTTTTAGTTTTGCCACTGCTTTATCTAAGACGTGATTTTATATCGTCGATATGTATGTCTATTTTTGTAAGGGAATAGTTTAGGTTTTACTTTTGATTTTCAAGACATTATTCATTGTTTTATTTTTATTTCGGCATTTATCGTATTATGTAAATATAATTTTACTTCTTTTTATTGTATGTATAGTACTATGCGTGTATGTATGTATGTATGTATGTATGTATGGTATGTATTTGAAATATTATATATAAAACGTATCGTAGTCATGATATCGCGAACATTTCGTGTTTTTTATTACCTAGAAAGGAGTTTGATCACTGACTCCCTGCCCTTAATTTGCTTTTTTGCTTTTCTCTTTCCCCGCTGGTTGCCTGGTAGATATCGCTTGTAAGCGATAAGGCCGCCTATTTGTAATTCCTTAATATTAGTTTTGTTATCTTTGTATTTAAATAACTTGTGTGCAAATAAAGTATATTATTATTATTATTATATTCAGCAGCGTACGACAGATTAGTGATGTTAAATAAACTAGCTGTTGCCCGCAGCTTCGCCTGCGTTAACGTTAAGTTACATGAACAGTTATATGCTAACTGATGATCATAAGTGATAGCATACCTATATACCTCATGACTGTTGATTGCCGCCGACCGTGACCAAACCTAATACCTCCCCATTTTACCCCCTTTTAGGGGGGTTTTCCCAATTTACCTACATAGATAATTTTTAATTGTAATCTAGAATTTATACACTTACCTATTTCCATACTTCTAAGTACCTACAAAAATGAAAAAACTCCATATAAACTTAGCCCCCTTATTTCACCCCCTGTGAGTTGAATATATAAAAATCGTTTTCGCTGTACGCTGATATAATGTACTTGTCTATGCGTTTTGCCTTTTATATACATATTAAATAGATTGATAAAAATAGGTATGATAAGTTTTTACTTTGAAAAACATTACTATAAGTATTGTTGTAATCCTACTTTCTTTATGTTTTAACTGTGTTACAAACCACTGTCAAAATCAGATCGTAGCGCTCAACGGAGAATGCCATTGAGATTAATAATTAAATTATGACATTAATTAATCTCAAAATAATGTTAAATAATGCTTATTATTACTAATGTATTTATAATAATCATTTATATTAATAAATTTATCTTTATCTAACTAATTAGAAATCTAATGAAAAACTATTTATAGCGCAATATAAACTATAGCGCAAATTACTGTCTACAATCTAACTTAAAATAAAACTATCTAATGGTAAACATTTTCGAAATTCAAAAACTCCAATCATATTTAATACGACAAACCATAGACAATGCACTCAAACAAAAACATCGATAAAATGCCCCATATGTCCAGCGCATATAGCAAGTACATAGCCTAACCACAATGGAGGACAGAGCGTGAATATGCTCTAACCCTTCAGGTCCACGCGGCAATTATTCAAACAGAATAGTTTAACAGAAAGGATTGTGAACACGGCCGCTTTTCACATCAAAACACCCTAACTACCAAACAAATCCACTGAATATTCAACTTTAATGAAACCATTGTGAGTATAATTTCAATGAAAACACATTTATTACCTACAAATTTGAATATCCAAGTAAATTTCGGTATATTTAGAATATTTATACAATCGTCTGGTAGGACATAGATGCGGATGAGGTTGAAAGAGGTGATTTACAACGGTGGGTAATGGGCGCCAAAGATTTCTGGCGAATTAGTGCGGGCGGCCATTTTGGTTTCACTGTCAGGAATACAGATAATAAATTAGTTAGGATTGTTTATGGTTGTCGTTTTATTACAAATCGATGGTAATGTTTGTGTTTTAGTGCCTAGACATTACAATTTTTAAATTATATATCAACATTAATTCTTATAAGTATGAAAATATTATCTACATTTTTTAATTACTGAATCACATGCTGATTTTTTTTTAAATCGTTATTATGACATATTTTAATGACAAATATGCACATAAAATGCGATTCGCTCATTAGCCTGGCCTACAATTTTATTTTACAGCTATCACTCTCGGCTAAAAAAAATAAGATTTTGTACTCCATAATCCAACAAACAAGGATTTCTTCGCAAATAGGTACGTACAACTTTTCCTTCGCGAATCATGTTATTCCTGCTAAAAAAGAAATGAAATTATCACATAAAGGACACATTTGATACGCCTATCATTCTCGTTTCAGTATAGAGTGCAGACATGGTCGTGGGCAACAACTAGCACTCAATATTTTCCTCATATAACGTCTATTAAACCAGTACATACGAAATAACATAATACGGAATTATTCATTAATTCTCCAGGTCTTAAAACGTGTAATGTAAAGTATCAACTTGAGAGACGCATTCTACACATAACTTTGTGAGGATGTGAGGAAACGGCTTCTGTCTAAGCAAAAAAGAAAACGATATAGAGGTAGTTTTTTTTTGTCAAATATAATAGATACTTATATTAGGGCCTATTTCACAATCTCCAGATAAGTTTCGAATAGACTATTCACAATATATTTGACAGATAGAGTATTGAGAATCTGTCAAATATGTTGTGAATAGCCTAATCGGAACTTATCTGGAGATTATGAAACAGGCCTAGGGTTATATTTTGTAAACATTACAATGCGTATGTACTATGTATCTCTACTCTAGGAGAGTAAAGAGCTTACTTGGCATCGCAAATTCTTTTTTTATGAATAGTAACATTATTATAACGATTGGCTACAAATTGTGATTTAGCTACAAAACATACAAATTACATCAGTTTAGCGTAGTTTTTTGGTTTTTTCAACCTTTTCGGTTCACACATTTTTCAAAAAAACACATCCTAATCAAAAATCCTAGAGATATAGATTTATAATTGCAGCGAAACTGAGACCAAGCGTACCCTTTACAGCGTTTGTTTAAAAACTCTCCAAAACTACAATCTCTAAAGTTGATTTAACACAAAAACCTCTCCACACTAACCTACCAGCAAACCAGCAGGAATACGGTTTAAGTTGTGAAAACGGCAATGACCATGCGAAATAGTAACCATCAAAATTCCCCGAGCGTACTATAATAGGAGGGGGTGCTTCAGACATTACCAGCGCCATGTTGTCGTGCCACTTTTAATATTACTCCTAATTATGCTTTTGGCATAACGACGGAAGATGTGGGTTCAAATACCGATATTGGCAGATTTTTTTTATATTTTTATTTTGTTAGTTGGATAGGCAAATGGCAGACTAGCCCTCGGGGCCTAGCCAAAATGCCAAGAAAGCGTTAGCGAAGTTCGAAAATGATAAAATGTATGGGATTGACATAAGGTCGCGCTTATACACGTGGTCCATCCTATACATTTTATCATTTTCGAACTTCGCTAACGCTTTCTTAATGGCATTTTGGCTAGGCCCCCTGATAGTTACTAGTCAGCGACGCCTTTTATCATAAAATAGGAACTAGTCCAGTTTTACGGAATAAACTAAGTCATGGTAACCACGCAACACACAGATGGGAAGGCACAAACGCGACTACCACGAAAACTACTACATGTATGTATAATGGCTTAAAATCATTCAAACGAAAAAATTCAAACGATAAAGATTAGAAAAGTATTAATTTTTTTATGTTTCATATATTTGCACATTACATCTGAAAACAGCAATTTATCGATTGTATTTTATCTTATAAGTACCAACCCTTACATGTCCCACTGCTGGGCATGCGCTGGCTCAGTGCGGGTTGGTGAACTTCACATACCTTCAAAGACTTTAATCTCATCAGGCATGCAGGTTTCCTCACGATGTTTCCTTCACCGGTTTTTATTTGTTTATCTTATTTATATACATTTTTATGTACCTATGTTACATCCGAAAAACAATTACCTACTGGAAGAAAATGTTCCAGAATGTCGCTTTTGAAAATTATGAGTCGAGGGATGACCATGCGGAATGCGAGCCGCCAAAATTGTGGAGGAGGGGAGGGGGCGCCACCCCACCCTAGTGTGGTATGTCACGACCCCCCGAAGGTATGTGCGCATTAGAAAAGCTATTCCTAGATTTTACAATGATACTGGATAGGCTATATTATACATTCCAATATTGGATCTATTCCACATTAATATCATACTTACTTATATCAGAATTTAATTTACTACCGATTTAGTATGGCTATTAGAATCGCTATGGTGAATAATTAATTATCCTCACAGATAAGATGGATAGAATAGATAAACTATCATAGTATATATATATATATATATATATATATATATATATATATATATATATATATATATATATATATATGACGTGTGCTCAAAAAAAGGCTTCGGAGAAGATGCGCTGTGCCGTACTCACGTTACCACTATCTTGCTTGTTTCATCCATAAAGCAGCTTTGCTGTCTTTCAGAGAGAAGGGTAAGACAGACACTGGATTTATTGGAACCAAGACTCAACCTTCTATGTTTCAGGATAGACAACACGTAATGAATTGCCGCGGCTACGCTGCCATGGAGGTGCCATGTCTACTTGGCTATCCAAATATAAAAAACGACAGCCACGAGAGAGAAATGCCGTCATATTAGGAGGTGGTCACCATCACCTATGCTACTGAACGACGAAGAAGTATTAACAAGAACTTACCTCGTCTGCGAACATTAACAGGATGATGATAGCAGATATGTAGCGCAAATAATGTATTTTTGAAAGAAAGAAGCTTTTTTTGGTAAAGTTCTGAAAGATACAAGTAACTAATCATACAGCAAATCTGTTTGAAGCAAGAAGCACTTACTCATCCAAAAATACGCTCAATTTTGATCCTATTTTATTATAGTACCTAGACTTCCATTTGTTATAATATTACCATAATCATAAAATTAGAAAAGACATGTTTTTAAATACGACAATAAAATTGATAAACATAAAAACACGGTTTGAATCACGTTGCTTTTCAACTCGTAACAAAGTGTAATTTTGTTTGTATATCTGTTTGTTCCTTCTTACGAAACAATAGCTCTGTTTGAACAGCCCGTAGACATAAGATCGGAAAATAACTTCGGCTTCTTCACGTCTCTGATCTTATTTGCTTTGTAAAATAAAAAAATAAACGTAATTACAAGATGGCGTCATAACCATAGACCACGCTATGATCTTTTAGAACACAACGTGTTGCAGCAAGGAAAAGAACTTCTTAAAAAAAAATATTTGGTGTTAAATAAATTATTTATTACCTGAGTGTGTTAAATTCTGGATTTTTATTTTTTGGTTTTTATTCTATTTTTCTCATATTGTTATATTAATTTGCTTTTCTTCTGTAGTTGTAACCTTTTCCTTCAAATCAAGGCTTTTCTTCTGATTTCTCTTTTTCGGTTTTCGTCTGCCATTTTGTCTACAAAGAAAAAAAATCTTATTCATAAAAAACATCCTCTTTAGTTGCCTATGTAGTTATAATTAATACGTCATTATATTATGTATAACTTTAAATATTTTTTATGGAGGTCTATGTCCAGCAGTGAACGGATAAAAGCTGATGATGATGTATAATTTATAATGTCAAAAATTCATGTTCGTACCTATACAAAATGTGTATTATGACTTATTTGGACACACTGACTACCGCGCGATTTCCACATTCTTTTTTTTTTTTTTTTTTTTTTTTTCGGTTGGATCTATGCTAATGGTCCTAGTGACCGTTATGCGTCATCGGAAATGGGGTGATCCGGTTGGATCATCCTATGACGTTAAAAATTTGGGGGGTTGCCCCCCGCCATGTTCATGGCGTCGGGTTTGTACCTAACTTGGTCAGCTACGGTCGACTGGTTTGGAACGGGTGACGTTAGAAACCTATCGTGAGGGCCGGCCCTCCCCTCCCCCGGTAGCGGGGGAGGCGGGTCAAGCGCGGGACCCGAGCAAGCTGCCGATAGCAGAGTGCTATCGGTGATTACACGGTCTATATTGGTGTCGACTCGTAGCTGATCTGAGCCTATGCTGTCGCGGTTGATCCGGATCAACTGGTCAACGGAGTGTAGGGTTCGACGTCGCATACGACCCCGGGGCCCATGCGGTGTGAATGTGTGCCTAACACCGGCTGTGTTATGTCTGAGTGTGTGTTGTAGCTTACGTCGCGCTTCAGCGTCGCGCTTTAACAGTTCTGTGATTTTATCAACAGGGTCGGTTATGACATTCTTAGGTAACCTAGACTTATTAGGTGCTAAGCTATCGGGGGTGTAGTTTGCCGCACTCACGACGAGTGGGTTCGGGTGGAGAAGTGCCTTTTCGAAGTGACGTTCTGACATCGCTTTGAAATGGCCCCTAATCGAATCTAGTCTGAGGTCGCGGTGTAGGTCGATGTTTCTTACGTACCACGGGCAACCGGTTGCCACACGTAAGAATTTATTTTGGATCGTTTGGAGGCCTCTGAGTCTATGCTGAGGCACATGCGCGAATGCCACACAGGAGTATGACATGATGGGGCGGATACATGATTTATAGAGGGTGAGCTTGTGCCTGAGGGGCATTTTGCTCTTTTTGTTTATGAGGAAGTACAGTCTACTACTGACGAAACGGGCTTTTTTAGAAATCGCGGCGATGTGTGGTCTAAACGACATCGACCTGTCAAGGGTGACCCCCAGGTACTTGACCTGTCTAACTCTGGGAATAACGACGTTATTTAGTAAGATTGGTTTCATCGTGAACCATGTTTGTCTGCGTTTAGGTAAGCGTGTCTTTCTCTTACGAGAGAAATGAATCGACGCGCTTTTATCGGGGTTAATAGCTATTCTCCATTTTGCGAACCAGTTGCCTAGTTCGTTGACGGCACGTTGGAGAAATAGCGATGCTCTATTAGCATTAGGGTGGGTAACGTATAGAGCTGTATCGTCAGCGAAGAGAGCCAGTTTGACGTCCGGAGGTCTGGGGATATCTGATGTGTACAGATTGTATAGAGTTGGGGACAGCACGGAGCCCTGGGGGACTCCGGCCCTCAGAGGTCTCAGGGAAGAGAGGGTGCCTTCGACCCTATACCTAAATGACCGGTTTGACAGATAGTCGCGGATGATGATGACTAGCCTATCCGGTATTCCTAGCTTGTACAGTTTGTACACGAGGCCTTCGTGCCATATCCTATCGAAGGCCTTAGCTACATCGAAAAATACGGCGCACGTATCGCGGGAGTTCTTTTTATTGAAACCTCTGAGTATGTCTTCGGTCATACGGTGGACTTGCCTTGGACAGCAGTGGTTTTCGCGGAAGGCGAATTGCTCGTCTATGAACAGGTTCTTTTCGCCTATAACGGTTTTGAGCCGCTTAAGCAGAACCCGTTCGTAGATTTTGCCAATCGAGCTTAGTAGACTGATGGGCCGATAGCTAGACGGTTCCGTGCCCGGTTTGCCGGGCTTAGGTATGCCGATAACCGTAGCTTCTTTCCATTGGTCTGGGAACCTACAGTCCTTTAGGAGGGCGTTGAAAATGCTAACCAGGAGGTAAACAAGAGCGGGTGGGAGTATTTTAATGACTTTGTTGGAAATCCCGTCCGGCCCGGGGGCCTTCTTGGAGTGAAGTCGTTTGATAATGTCTTGGACTTCTTCTACATCCGTCGGAGGGATAGGATCCCCCTCCGGCGGCGCAGAAGTCTTCGACTCTACTACCCTAATTACCTCCTCTACGTGGGAGACTATGGAGGGTGAGGGGGTAGTGATGTTGGGGGTACACTGGCTCTCTAGTGTGTCGGCTAATAGTTCCGCCTTGTCGGCGTCCTCTAGTGCAGGCGCGCGATTTGGTCTTTTTAATGGCGGCATAGATGCCTCCGTTTTCTTTTTAAAAGAACGAGCGAGTGGCCAGTAGGCCACATGGGAGGGTGAGATTTCACTAAGGAGACGATCCCACTTTTCGGCTTTGTGCTCTAAGATGCGTGTTTTAACGTCTCTTTCGAGGTTACGGAGGTCACGACGATACTCGTCCGCCGGGTAGCGAGCGTATCTGCGCCTTGCGGTGTTTTTGGCGCGTATGAGTGCTTTAATGTCATCCGGGAGCTCCCAGTGTCCATCGCTGGACGTTGAGATCTCCCTAGATGACTTTTCCATCGTCGCTACCAGATGGTCGGTAAGGTCGGAACTGGCCGCAATGGCCGCCTCGGGACTATCTATAGTGTCCGGGATGTTGTCGAGTTGACTCGAGCGAAGTGAATTTAAATTTTCGTTTAATAATTTAAAGTCGATGATCTTTTTCTTTAGATTTTTAGTATTATTCTCGGGGTTACCTAATTGAATTAATACTGGTCTGTGGTCTGAGTTAAGCTCGTGTACTGTTTGAATAGAATGCACCAGAAGGGATACATTGCGTATTATACATATGTCTAATATGGATGGCCGCACATTACTCCTATCGCTGTTTGCGAAGTCGTAGCGTGTTGGCTCATCTGGGGCGACTACTGTACAGGCTAGATCATCAACGGCGCGGCAGAGAATTATACCATTTTTATTGTTTTCTCTGCAGCCCCATGCCTGATTTTTACTGTTTAGGTCGCCGGCTATAAAGACGGCGTTGCCTAGTTCTAATAGCGATTTGAGATCGCTGAAGAGTAATGTTTTATTACACGATTGATATACCGAGGCGATGATGATCGACTGATGGCCAGTCATGCTCACCTGGCAGACGGACGCCTCCAGTGAAGCTAGAGGCGGTGTGTCTAATGGGATACAATGGAGTGTTCTTTTGTAATAAATTAGTGTACCTCCGAGTCGGGATCGCAACCTATCATTCCTAACGATGTTATAATTAGGGATACGCGGATTGCTATTACATGGTTTTAGAAACGTTTCCTGCACAAGGAGGACGTCAACATCGTATTTTTTTACGAAAATGCGAATTTCCTCTAAATTCGCGCTAATGCCGTTCGCGTTGAACGACACTAGTCGGAGAGAACGCGGTTTTGTCCTAGCCGTGGTAGCCATTTAAGGGCTTTGAGAGGGGGGGGACCTAATCTTGGCGACCAGGGTGGCATGTTCACTATATGCCTGGCATGTCTGCTGTAGGGTGGTGGCGACGCGTAGTTTGCGGGCCAGGACGGCTAGCTCTTCTGGATCTATATCGCAGAGAGCCTGAAAGACAAACGCTAGGTTTATCCCGAATTCATCAGTGGGGGAAGCGGGACAGCTGGGGGCTGCTCGTACCTTCGTACTTGCAGGGGGGGCTTGCTGCCTGCTTACTGCCGCTGGGGGGCTTGGAGGGCCCGGAGCGGGTTTTGCGGGTGCAGACGGCTGGGAAGCCGCTCTGTCATGCCACGCGTTCGTCTTAGGGGGCGGAGCGGGGACAAACTTCTTCTCCCTGGGTCGGGTGGTGGATCTGGGAGCAGGACCAGGTTTTTTCCCGGCTCTCCTCCCTTTCCTTACCACCGCGGGGGCTTTCGGGCAGCCGCGGTAGTTAGCCGGGTGCCCTTGGCCTCTGCAGATAACACAGCTAGGTGGTTCCGTAGCTGTGGCCCTATCGCGGGGACAGTCGGGGGTCCCGTGGTCGCCGAGACACTTAACGCACCTGGGGTGCGCCTGGCAATTTCTTGCCGAATGACCATATAATTGGCAACGATGACATTGCCCTATGATGCCCCTTTTACGGGGGGACTCTACCTTTAGCCCGGTCATGTTACACACGGCCCGGACATTAAATATGGCTTTCGCCGCCGGCGTTAGCGGCAGGATAACAAGTACCATCTTGTACTTGTATTTATTGCGGGGGTGGTACATTCTATGTACCTCCTCCACAGGGTATCCCTGGAGGATCAAGTCCTCCTTGATTTCGGACGGGTCTATATCCCGGGGGACACCGCCGATGACAACACGCAGTACGCGCTCATCTTCGAGCGCGTACGTGTGGTATCCTATTTTGTTGGCGCTTAAGAAAGCGGTCAACCTACGGTGGTCATTAGAGTCCGCCACTTGGACTCTTATGCCGTCTGCGCACGAACGTGCAGATTTGTATAAAATCTGCTTCGCGTATATAGCCTTTGAGACTATTGTCCAGCTTTTGGTATCCTGGACGACTATCGGGGGGGGCGCTTTCGTGCGCGTTTCGGTGTCCATGCCCTCGTTTGGGGTGGACGCCGAAGTACCGGGCGCGGGGGACGCGACTTGGTCGCGCCTAGTGACCTGCGGCGATGATGATAATGCCGCTGTCTTGCCCTGAGGGGGCGGGGTCCCTACCTTCGGAGCCTTAGGCGGGGGGGATGGCGCGGAGGACGGCGCGGACCCGGTGTCCGGGCGCCGCCTCTTCTTTTTATTGCGGACCTCCGTGAATCCGCTGTTGGTGGTCTCCTCCTCGGAGGAGCTGCCGGCTACCGACATCTCCTCCTCTGACAGAGTTGACGAGCGGGAAGTCCGCGTGTTTTCCGATCCGGCATCGGTTGTGCCGGACTCGGTTCCTAGCGGGCCGTCGTCCGTTGACGCGGCGGGGGGCGCGGGTGAGTCGGTCGAGAACCTCCTCACTTGTTTGCTGTGGCTACTGCCTGATTTTTTTGCGTAGGCTTTTATTTTTACCTCGAAGTCGGGGACGTATTCCCGCAGGAAGGCCATAAGGGCCTCTTTGGGGATGTCATTAAGTTCCGCCATTGTTTTATTGTTTGTCGATGTTAAACAAAAACCGGTCGTCATTAAGACGCCATTGTGTTCCTACCCTCCCGCCTGGCGGGAGGTGTGTAACAAAGGAATTAAAACGGTTGACTACCTGGGCAGGTACCGGGACGCAACCCAAGTAGGTGTGTAAATAACGAAAACAACTTACGTGTTCGGCTTCGGGAACACACTTTTCGCTATGCGAGCGATTAATAACGCGGCACTATCACAACGAACGCGACTATGTGGCACCGGAACACCACTTAATTACGAACGCGGTTCTAAGCGCGCGATAAAACGGACGGGTTTAAACGCGATTGAGTCGTCTGACGGCCTCAATATCTAGGAGCACTTGTAACCTGTACGAAACGCACTAGGATGACGCAACACTGACTCTAACAATAGACAAAGGACAGTACTGGGGCACAGCCTTTGTCTACGAGAACAATGGAGCGCGAGAACTTGTACCTGCGCAGAGAGCGTAGGACGGTAGGTCTGTGCGTGTTGGCGGACACGCACCGAATGATTTCCACATTCGCGCGGGTCTTATTTGTATGTAGATATTTTTTGTATTAGTTCAGACTTTGAGCTTAGAGTTTTTGAATCGCGTGATTTTCGCTGTATCTGAACGATGCCTTAATGATAATTAATATTGGTATTTACAAAGTTATTGCGGGATATGTATATATCCCGTATATGTATACAAGTGGCAAATGATTAACGATCGTCGAGATCTTATTCCAGTGATTTTTTTTAATCTTTAAAATCATATTTAAAGGTAACGGATTTTATTTTAAATTTTTAAGCAACGACCAGTCTTCTTTCAACTCACACGTTATCGGTATCGCCACCAAAACTATCTTCTCTGTGTGTATTTAAAGTTAGAAAAAACTGTTTAATTTAACCACAATCGATACAGAAGTTTATGATTTTATTGCGGACAAACACGGTCATACGTACATTTTTTAAATTATAAATAAATGTTTATTATTTCACAATAATATGTAATGGAATTAAACTAAGTGTAGTAATGAACAATATAGTTAAAAAGCACTACACGGATAAATAAATCCTGGCTTATTAATATTGTTAAAGAGAATTTTCAATTCTGACGTTTCGGATGTTTTAAAGCAGCAATAGTCATGGGGTTCCTCGCATAAATATGGCATATCCTGTTTAAAAATTGCGAGGGAATCCGTAAAAAAACATTCATTGTAATGAGAAAAATTAGAAAATTGTCTTTAATGTACCATTTGAAATACCATACGTAATAAATTTTCTTCATGATATTTTTTTTTAAAGAGTTTTGCACCCCCTTAAAAATCACTATGAATCACGACAAAATCTTATAGTAAAGTATTATTTGTTACGTGTGTATAATATTGAGCATATTTACAATAACAAAAAAAAGAACAATAGGTAATAAAGTTCGACTACTTAAAGTTAATTAAATGAAGATAATATAAGTTATTTTTTCACTCGTCATTTAACCACACACCAATATTTTTAATTTGATATTACTTTGAAAAAAGAAATTACACATAACTTTCTAGAGTTTTTTCTTCAAATAATATCTAGCTCAAGCTATATCCACTGAAGATTTATTTTAAGAAAAAAAAGATTAATGTGTAGCCTTACATGAGAATCGCATGGTATATAATTAAAATGCGTAACTTACACGACAGTTGCATGTAATTATGTTTTACATACATAATTATTAAAAAAAGATCGGAACGTCTACAAGCTGCTTAACAGTTTGACAATTAGGATTACAAATCTTTATTTTAAGCGAATAAAAATTAGTAAAAAAATTATCTCACATAATTTATTGGTGGTAACACATAAAAAGGTACACAGAGAGCATATCGACATCTACATATTAAGTACAGGGTATTAATCATGTGAGACCGGGTAGCGGGTAGCGGGTAGCGGGTAGCGGGTAGGCGCGGTGCTACCCGTCATTAATCACCAGTAGGCGCAATCCGGACGCCTGTATCTTTTTGTTAATTAATCCATAGGATCCCTTTATGTTTTGATTGTTACATAATTGCTGTATACATATGAATGCTAAAGTCAGTTTTGCTATATGAAAGAAAGCGTTTTTTTTATCGGTAAAAAAAATCGAACTTTCAAATAATTTTTGAAAGTTCGATTTTTTAATAATGATTGGAGATACATAAATGGCCATGTATTATATAGACGAGCTAATGATAGCCTAGTATTTACTTAGCCTGGAGATATCGAGTGTTGCAATTACTTATTTCTAGAAATCGGAAAATAATCTTGGAAGAAATAAGTAACAAGGCTTGCAAATTGGCGCCACGCAATGGAAAATGTGATCGTTATTTTTTTGTTTAAATTTTATAGTGTAATACTTATTTTGAGCTAGACGACAAGTAATTTTAACGAGTATAAATACAAATAGGTACTATAACAGAAATAATTATATTCTATCAGAATTTTTTATTAAAATTTCAGTACAGAAATATTAATCAAAAATTCTGAAGGAAAGCGTTATGTGAGAATTCTTTTTGCCTTGACTATTTTCCATCCAGTAAATACTTTCATATTAATAAATATAAACCTGAAAACCAAACTGTGGCCGGTGCGCGTTGGATGCGAGTAGCAAGGGATCGGTCGTCTTGGTGTTCATTTAGGGAGGCCTATGTTTAGCATTGGACGGATAGAGGCTAATGATGATGATGAAAACAATAATATGACCCTTCGGATTATTCGGACCAGCAACGTTTTAAACTAGTTTTTTGTTAGATTTTATTTTCTTTCTTTCCTTGCAAAATATCCTTGTAAACCGATATTAGTAGATTAGCAGAACTCGGCAATCAGCCCGGCACTTTTATGAGCTTTTTACGGGCTGAGCAACTTTTCTTTCTTGCTATAATCTGGTTCTCGTCTGGACTGAATAATGGTAAGAGATTCCGCGGGTCACAGCTGGTTATAAATCAGTATTGAGCTCAAGATGTTACACATGAAGGCGCAGAAATAATGAGATGCCAACTATTCATTCATCTCAAAGCGGCCGCTGGAGCGAGTCCTATAATTCTTTGTGGACACCCACTTGCAATATATCCGATAGCAGGGAATTCTTTATGTAATATTAATAAATATCAATCTTTACAAGTACCCCTTTGAAGTGTAACCTTTGTACATGAAATGATAAAAATTGATAAAGTAAATATAAATACTTTTTTATATTTTTTAAATTCATTTCTATAATCCTGGCCGCATACTGTTCGAATCCGTGTTCGATTTTCGAATTCGTTTCCCGCGTTTGGACACCCGAATGCATCAAATCGATATGAAAATACATTGACTGCTTTTTTTTCGTACGGCATACACTATTTTACAATTATCGCGGAAAACGAATTCGAAAATCAAATACGGATTTCGAATGCATGCGGTCAGACTTAATAGAAAAAAAATCATGTGTACTACAATTATCTTAAAAAACATTTTGAATAATATGTCTTTTTTTATATTATCAGTGTTTTCTGAGAAAGATAATATTTATTATAACCTCTTTTATTGAACGTTGCAAAGATCGTAATGAAGTGAAGAGATCCTTCAGATAGAGGAGAAGATATTTACAATTTATAGAAATAAATCATAATATATAACACCAAACATCCAAACATTCAATGAAATTCAAAGTCCAATTTGTAAAAGTTGAAATCGAATTCGACTCGCTAAAAGGTTCCCTTAATCGTGGGCTAAACCAGACATTTCCCCATTTCCTGGGCAAAAACTGATTTACGAGGCAGTTAAAATGGGCGGCCACGGCGGGCCCATATCCGACGGCCGATTGGCTGCTGATTGATCCTGCGGTGGCTTGATGGATAGCCTGCGTTTAGATGTACTAGCTTCAGCCGTGTCTTTACTTCCTACTGAGTATTGCGTAAGTTGTAATCAATTGGCATAATATAATTCATTATTAGAATCAAATTTCTTCTTTTTTTTAAATAAAATAGGTTTTTTATCAGTAGGAGGTTTTATTTCGGATGGAACTATATTCCATAATGGACTTCATCATCGGACGAGAGGCGTGCCGTTTAGCTTCACCATTGCATGAAGATGGATGGGGGGTTGCCCTCCGCCAGCCGAGGACTGTGACGTTCCCCATCACAGTTCAGGCCTTGTCGTGGCGGTAGGGCTTAGTAGCCCAGGTTGTCCTCAACACCTTGGACGAATTGAGCCGAGGGGGCCCTTTGTACCCCTCTTATAAGAAGAGGGGACAAAAGAGCAGAGGGCAAAGGCGAGGACGGGAACCTCGCCTTATTGTACTGTCCCGACGTTGGGAGGCGTTGTTCTGTGGTGCGGGGCAACCCCTCTGTGGAGGTGGCATCGGTCCCTGAAGGACTGACTAGCCGTCGAAGTGCCCTGTTGCTTTTAGATCCGGGGCACCTCACCAAAGGCGGCAGTGGTGGCACTCGCCGGGTTTTATTGGGTAGAGCTGCGCCCATTTACCAGCTTTCGGGCGCAGCGAGTCCCACATACCCGCCTGGGAGACACACTCCCCCGCGGGATGCCTAAGTGCATATTCCGGGGTTAAAAATAAAATAAAAAAATATCTCGAACGATATGATCTCATTATAATAAACAATTATCTCTCGAGCTCCAGTAGTCTTTTTTCTGTTTTTTCACTCATGTAAAAAAATTCCCACCTAGTTAATACATTAAGGGCCTGTTTCACAATCTCCCGTTAAGTTCCCAATAGGCTATCGGCAACATATTTGACAGATAGCGTATGGAGTATCTGTCAAATGTCTGTCAAATATGTTGCCGATAGCCTATTGGGAACTTAACTGGAGATTGTGAAACAGGCCCTAAACTTAAAATATCATTCATATCAAATAAAGGTCATTTTTTTCACGTACCTAATTGGTTGTTAATGGCATAAACTGATGCTACTACCAGTCAAGTAAATAAATAAATCGTTTCTTCAAACAAAACGGTGACAAATAATAAGTTTTTAAATTTTGAGAGTTTTTTCTAGTGAATCTTCTTAAAGTCTATCTATCTTTTAAAGATATTCGAAATTCTTTTGAATTACACGTGTCCAAATTATGTGAAATTAAAATTCTAGTTCACATGCATTTCTAATGAAATACTCTAATTTAATTCGATCTATACTTAATAAAACAAGTTTGACAGACATAATAAATAATATCTCTATAGTCTTATGTTTACGCGAATTTGAAAAACTTTTATAAATTTTATCGCGGCTTGTTTGTGATATTTTACAGGAACCATGGTTATATAGTATTCTTATAAGTAGAGTTGCCAGGCGTCCGGATAAAGCCGATACGTAGGCTTTTAGATTGCGTGTCCGGCCACAATAAACGGTGTTCGGTATTTGTTCGGCTTTTTACATATCGCATTATGTGATTCACATACTAATAGAAAAAGCTTGATTTAGCTTACATTTTTTGTCGTACCTACGTGGGTGTCCGGTCTTTCTACCCAAATATCCGGCCAAGCTCGCTGGTCTGTCCGGCTATTAGGTTTGGCAACCTGGCAATCCTACTTATAAGTATGGTTGCTGTAATGTTGTTTATTACGATAAGTGAAATTCCCGTAAACATTAGGAAATAATCATCCAGCCTAGTCAGTGAGACAGAGTAAAGAGAACACCAGTTTGACAATAACCTTCGACCTTGACCTATATTTAAAAAACGCTGATGATGATGTACGAGGAAAGTTTAAGAAAAATGAAGTTCCCAAGAACCTTGATAGTTGAAATCCGTATGCAAATCACATTCCGCGGTGTTAAAGTCGAAGTGTACCGAAGAACACTTTTGCTTTCGTCCAAAGTTCACTGCATTTTTCACTTCGCCCGTCGGCGTGAACTTTCACTGGGGAACTTTAAAATAGAACTTCTAAAGTGAGTAACAGGTTTTTTCAGCATGACTCTTGTGGAATATAATCTTACAATTTACAGATAAATATATTTTTAAAACAACACGTTTAAATTATAGCCAATCAGAACAATATAGCAAGGCAACTCATAAAATAACTATCTATGTAATAGTATATTAAATTAAAAGAATTACAACATTTTTATTAGTTTTGTAAAAAAATGCACATTCTGTAATAGCCAAAAATTTGTAACAAAACTTTACTTATTATCATACTAGCGACATCTATATTACTCTAGTTAAGGCTACTCGACGATAGATGGCGCTGATTCCAATACTAATAAGAATGCATTGTCTTATTTGTTTCGCGGGGAAAGGAAAGGAAAACCTATTACAATATTAAAATTGTCTCTTATAAATTCTTGATATTGTATTTAAATTTTTACCAGATTTTGTTTTTGATCAAATCATCACGAATAAAAAAGACGAATTAAAATATTATTATGTCTACAATTTTAGTTTAATTTAGTTTAGTTCCATTAAGATTTTTGTGCCTCTGTATTATACTGGCTCCGCAGCACACCAATGTTAGTCAGAGTGTATTCTCAGGTGTGTGTCCTCTCCTGTGGGGTGGATGCAACTCCACAGTAATGTTTAAAATGTAAAATAATATTCAAAATAACTTATATTAGAATAAAACATATAATAATTGTTGTTACTAGACCGTTATGGGACTTTTTATGAATTAAAAGGTTATTATCATCAGCTTTTATCCATCCACTGCCAAATATCTCCTCTTTCAATGGATGGCGAGACTTGTTACTAGTCTAGTCCTCGCATTCAACGCTGTTACTTTATTTCTCCTCCGGAGATCTGATGGCCGATGGGGTTAGATATCCATTCGCCAATCGCCTTATTTGTATGAGAAAAAAAAAATATAATGAAGTATATTTTATGATGAAATGTATTATAAATTGAAGAAGCAAACTAAAGTTAGCTTCTTCAATTTATTGTATTTAATTTTTATTTATTTATGCGGCAACCTTTAGGTGAGTCTAATTTTTTTTTCGGTTGGAGCAATGCTAATGGACCTAATGGCCATAATGCTTCATCGGTAGTGGTGTGAGCCGGTTGATATCACCCTGTGATATAGTAAGTGGGGGGTTGCCCCCCGCCAGCCGTGGTGTGTGACTTCCACGGCTTCAAGAGGTCGGATTTGTTCCAGTGGCGGGTCTCTGCCTCACCACCGTCGGATGAACTGAGTCTAAATGCCGAAACATTATTTGAAAGAAAGAAAGAAAAATATTTTTATTGTTCATAACAACATAATATTATATCAAGAATGAATACTTAATTTAAATCTAACTTAAAACAGACATTGTGGCCATATAATATAGCTTATAGTAATGATATTGTGAACAATTTAGCTACTTACTACAAATAGATGAATCCTACATATTTAGTATCAAGATAGCTTGTCGATAGAAATGTCAAAGTCATATCGAGAGTGTATGGCTCTTTGAAGAATGTATGTCGCCCTTTATCTACTTAACATACAATGTTACAAATAGCTAGAATTATTTCTTCAACGATTCTTACCGATAAAATACACAACATACATTGAGTTATAAGATTTTCAATATATTTTTTTGGTAAAATTCTTTTATCATTTTCGTTTGTTGAACGGTATCATGGAAAATGCCGCAAAATTGGTGACAGTTGGCGAAATAGGTGTATCTATTTCGGACCACCGGACCCGTGTCACGCTGTCACGCTCGCCCCAGAGGACGAGTGGTGTAAGGTATGAGACATCGCGATAAACATATTAATGCAAAGAATTTTAAGTTTTTTATATTTATGCCATGATGGGTTGAAATATAGTTGTTATCATGTTGTTACGGTAATCAAACTGGTAAATGGAAAAAATCATAAAAAACCACGAATAAATACGAAGTATTATTATTATTAATATTAGTAATAAAGTATTTTTGTATAATACTGCACAATGTCGACGCTTTGACTCAATGATTAACGCGTTGGCGCTCAAGTCGGAGGCACGGGTTCGAATCCCGCCAGGGAACAAAAAACTTTCTGTGTTCCTGGGTCATGGATAATAATATGTATTAAATATATGTATTATATAATAAAAGAAAACTTAAATATATTATGTATTATATAAAAGTATTAAATATATACATAATATTTCCGGGTTTTCATAATATATACATTATTCTTACGGGACCGGATTGACGTGGTGTAAAACGTACGTAGATATTATTAATGTAGTTATCATCAACCCTTAGTTTCCAATTAGATATTCGCATACTAATCAGATGCATGTGTAAACACGTTCCAATAAGAATTTCCCTTTTATTGTAATACAATTTCTAAGATACAAATGACGAAATTTTATGACATCAACTTCAAGTTTTAAGATTAAGTTATAGTAGAAAATAAAATATAATATTAACCATACACAAACACGTTTCATAAGGACCCTTATAAAAGTCATCTCAATGAAATCTCAAAGATCTTTCTAATAAATATTCATCAACGGCTAAAAATATTATTATTGTTCTAACTTATTTAGGGTCATATAAAACTAGTATTTAAATTTCTATACGTTATAATTCATGAAACGTTTTACAATTTTTAGGTTACGGATTTGAATTGTTTTGAAATAATCGCAACAGCCATCACCAATAATATAATATAGTATAGTATTTTGAGCCATTAACATACAGTATATTCTGCCTTTATTCTAGCACATTTGACACTCTGATGACTTCCATTATCGTTTTTCACAGATTTATAAATAAAGACAGATGGAGCATGCCAAACACGCGAGTGACACCACCAAAGCGAATACAAATTCAAAAGCGGATTAATAGACGTTTAGAGTACGACGCTATGCCAAGCACTTGAGAGCGCCTTTGAATTTGTATTCGCTTTTAAGCGTCACTCGGGTGTTCGGCATGCCCCATTTGTCTTTATTTATAAATCTGTGGTTTATTGTACATTATAATTTTGTTCAAATATAATATAAATAATCGTTGATACGCGCAAGCGTGTAACTTGGACCACATGACGCGTAAGCAAGTTTGTACATGTAAAGGGTTATTTCTTTAAGTTGCGGCTACGGGCTACGGGCTACGGGCTACGGGCCGCGGCGTGTGTAAACAAGCCCTGTCATGTTTGGAAAAACGACTTGTACAAAGCAATTTGCGGACATTTGTTTACTGAATATTGCTTTTACGTAGTTTTTTTTTTCAAGTAGAATGCTTTTGTTCTCTAATGCTTACGTGAATTTCAAAGCGTAGATATAGAGTCACTACAACATAATTTGAATTATAGTTTTTACGTTTTATTAAGGTTTAATTTCCGATGTTTCGCTAGAGGAAAAACTTAATAAATTATGACAAAATTTGTGAAAAGTAGTTTTGTTATAATAATATCTACTACATATCTAAATACGCGGGAGCATGTCAAGCCAAGTTTAGCTGGCGAGTAAGCACCGTAAACAGCGTTACTAAATTACTGTTGATTGCTGTAACTTGTAAGGGTGACTCTATTTCCTGTTTTCTATGTGTAATAGAAAATACGTAGGTACTGTTGTAATATCTAGCTCGTCTCTACGTAGGTATATGATATTGTATATTTTTTACTTTAATAAAACAAGAATACGTGATCCTTTTTATTGAATCAATATATCTTGTTAAATAAACACTCTTTGAAATACTTAAATAATAGAATTTCAGATTGTTTGCGTCTAAGAAAAATAAGCTTTGTAGTTGAATGAGACTTCTCAATATTGCTCAAGTGTTCTTTAATAAGAGGATGACTTCATCTTCGACAGTTTATTGATCGTCAGCTTTTAAGTAGGTATATATAATAATAGTATCAATTTTTGAAATTGTATACAAGGTGTACTTATTAAGAAGTGTAACTAACAGATTACTTCCCGCAAATCCTCAAAAAATTTTGTGGTACTCCGCCATTCAAATAGAGAAAGATTAAATTGAAAAGAATAATTGCATAGAATAATAATAATAATAAGCTTTCTATTGCTCTTTTTTTTCGTAATAAATAATAATGTAAATGGCTAAAAGGTGTTACGCGACTGGCGAATGTTGATTTTTAGAGAGGTACTCTATTTGAGCAATGATTGTCTAGTGAGTGTGAGCACTCCATCTAGAGTAAGACCTCCGGGTTCGATCCTGACCCCCAGTGACACCATGAAATCATTTTTTCTTTTCTTCATTCACCTGAACATGAGATCGCTACTTGCTCACCGGTGAAGGAAAACATAGCGAGGAAACCAGCATGTCTAAAGAGATTAAAAGTCTTTGTAAAAAAAAAGTCTGTGAAGTTCACCAACACGCATTAGACAAGCGCATCGGTGAACTATGACCCGAAATCCTCAACGATCCTTATTACCATAGGAACAAGTGCCTAGCTGTGAAACATAATATTATAGGGATTGAATTTATTACTCCACATTATATTACTCTATTTAAATATTATTTTGTCTAAATTTATCTGAAGGTACTTGTACTCTGGAATATGCCTCAGAAAAAAGCTTAATTAATACAAAAATAAAATTTATTTACTTCAAATCGTCACGAAACAAAAGAGTAAAAATGTGTTTTCTCAATAAAAACATTACCTCTCAGCAAATATATAGAATAAAATCGAAATCAAAACTAAACAAACTGACTATAGTAGCCGAGGGTCGCCGTTAGCCAACCCCCTGGACTTACTGCCCACAATACACCCCCACCCTAAAACGAACCAAACCCCATACACATAGGATAGATATTCGTCTGGGTGTGGGGATCTGTTATAATGTTTTTTGTTATTGGGGGTTGTTTAGGGGTGGACTGCCCACAGCGAGGGGGAACTGCCCGCAAGGGTCCGCTCGTGCTTCGTTTAAATTAGTTCGCTGTGATAACATTTTTGTGTTGCAAAATGTTTTAAACATAGAGCATTCTAGGGGAATGCTTAAGTATATTGAGTACCTATACGAATCGTAAGAATTGAACTTACTCTTGCATGCATCATTGTATGCTTGGGTAAGCTACCTGCCCCCTTGCGATTTAGATTAAAAGCCTTATAGCAAGTATAGGACAGTAAAAAGAATATTTATTACTACCGAGACCGACTCTTCGTTTATAATAAGTATAAACAAAAAATATAATAATTTTTGATGTGACAATTAGCTATCCGTTTTTATTCAAAATCATTTTTAACATTAAATAACGAATAAACATAACAAATCATGAAATAAACATGGTTACTGTAAAGTGGAGCATATAACTTAATAAACAGCGATAAAATCCTTAAAAGTTGTTTCATTATAATGAGTGAAATTCTCGTAAACCTAAGAAAATAATATAATGGCAGATTATAGGATAGTTCAAGAACTTGACCGAATTCGTACTTAACCAACCAGGAGTCGAGATATGAAAGGCTAAAATAAAATAGTTGTCCATCCTGACAGATGTAAAATATCTAGATTATTGTTAGAATTAATAAATAATAAAAACGTATACGACGACGTAATGTTTTACTGACACGTTAATTCAAGTCGATGTTACTGGCAAGGCGCACCAAATGCCAATATATATTATTTTTTAATAATAATAATACATATTTATGAATGCTTTTTACACCACGCCAATCTGGTCGCGTGGTAAGGTTCTGGGTGAACTCGTGTTACGAGCACCAGACTGAAATATATTTAATACCTACTTTAATACTATGCATATAATATTTATGATTTTTATTTTAATAAAAATATGTTACACATAATATCTAATAGGTACACTTCAGGGATCTCTGGCTAGTTTCGAACCCGCTGCCTCCGCCCTAACCGCTGGCGCGCTAACCAATGAGCCCCATAGGGTGTCGTATTCATCAAATGTTTTCATCCTAAGAAATCTTTGTCATATTATCGTGTATTTTTAAACGACTTCAAAGAAGGAGGCGTTTCTCAATTCGATCATATATATATATATATATATATATATATATATATATATATATATATATATATATATATATATATATATATATATATATATATATATATATATATATATATATATATATATATATATATATATATATATATATATATATATTTATTATGCTTTTTTATGTTACTAATGTATAGTGCAAAAATAAAATGATAACCGAAATATTGCAAGGGTTTTCGCGCGTGCAAACGCGGCACGAAGGGTCCGTCCTGTGCATACATTAGGAACAGATATGGCACAGCTTTTTGGGCGGGATTAAATTAGTCCAACTTATTTGCGATGCTGTATTGTTACTGTTTCAATTAATCGAAATCTCGTTTATATTTCCATACAATTGTGTTCAATCACAAAAAATCATGGAATTTCAAAGCCATTTCGTGGGGCATTTTACTGGTGGTATCAAAACTTGGATCGCAATGACCGCCATTACAGAACCACTTACTATTCTGTTTCTTTTTAATCTGAATCGAAACTAAAGACAAAAATAGACACTACAACAATAATTAAAGTAATAGTTAAATTAATCAATGCTTTGAACTAATATCAGCTTGATAAATTCTCAACAATTTAACGCACATAGCGTTATTAAGCTATACAGAAAGTTAAGCACGTTATTTAATTCTTTTGAACCTTTTTGTTTACATACCTCTTTCCGAGGATAAAGCTTAAGCATATTAGATCGGTATGTCACTATTTGATTGTTTCTAGTCTGCAGATATCTATATTAGGATAGACGTATCTGCATTTTACTAAATAAGGCTTATTAACGGATACGTAGAAAGTAATATTTTTTTTAAGAAGAGCGGGCAAACAGACAGTCGATTTACCTGATGGTAAACAATAGCGATATCCATAGACACCCTTTTCATCAGATATTTAGCAAAAGGCATTTTAAATATCAGTTAATACTTATTAAGTACCGATTGGTACACAGTACGAGAATAGCAAATTATCTTATACTAATATTTAAACCTGATGCATTTGTTTGTTTCAACTTGTTAATCTCAGTAACTACTGGTCGGATTTGTAAGACCATTTCATTGTTAGATAGCCCATTTATAAAGGAAGGCTATAGGCTATATATAATATATTGTATAAAGTAGTAATCAACCCTTTATGTCCCACTGCTGGGCACGGGTCTCCTCCTCGAAATCAGGCGAGGAGGGTAATGGGACAAAAGTTCACCGCGCTGGCCCGGTGCGGGTTGGTGAACTTCACATACCTTCAAAGACTTTCAATCTCATCAGGCATGCAGGTTTCCTCACGATGTTTTCCTTCACCGGTGAGCGAGCGATGGTCTCGTGATTGGGGTGCACTTAGAAATCATAAAAACCCATTTCTAGGCACACACGGGGGGGTCAGGATCGAACCCGGACCTCTCGCATAAGAGGCCGAGTCCATCCACCACTTGACCACCGTCGCTCACATAATATTATGTATGCTGAAAGAATTTGTTTAAACGCGCTTCATATCATTCTGCTAAGATGGCGTGGTAAATCTTAGTTAACAAGCGAAGCCGCGGACAATAGCTAGTAATTAGTAAAATACATACCGGACTGTATTCAACGATTTTTAATTAAATGCCAACCTTATGAAATTGTCATGTACCCGGATTAGTTCACAAAAAATGCCTTTATTTTATTTGACTCCGGCATAGTTTGGGGACAAATATTGCCGTATTACGCGACCCTGGGACCCTTCAAATCGTAATAAAATGGCCCAACCTCCGACCACCTCTTATTTACCTCGCCGGCCGCTCCCGAACTTTTTCATTTCAACACAAAACATGTTGTTTTATTAAAACAATCTGATATATTCCAAACTATTGTAGGGTTGGTACAATTTCGGTAATATTTATGACTATCTTGAGTGGGGATAAAGCATGAAGTTTTTAACCGGGTTAATAAAAATTTCGAGCGACGATGGTCCAGTGGGTGGATTAGCCTCTTAAGCGAGAGGATCCGGGTTCGATCCTGATATGCACTGATATGGTGCCTTGATATAAGTTTTTCAAAATGTTTAAGTTCTCCCTATAGACCATCGCTCGCTCATCGGTGAAGGATAATATCGTGAGGAAACCTGCATGCCTGAAGAGATTAAACTCTAAGAAGGTGTGTGAAGTTCACCATTTCACATTAGGCCAGCGTATATTTGGTGAACTATGGCCCAATACCCTCGCCTTATTTCGAGGAGACCTGTGCCAGCAGTGGCACGTATGATACTGATCTGTCCAACAGTCTTACCACGATTATACCACGGTGGTGATGAGAATACCACTTTCTTAAAATTAGCACGATGCTATTTTCCATATACACAAAAAGTAAATGCGACATCCATTTTTACATGCGTTTTTCATTTTATCATTCTTAATTTAAACTTTTAAATATAGGAGATGTAGGTGTAGTTGCAATGGTACCCCGTGGACAGCAATTTATGTACGGGTCGGCCTAACCCCTCCCCCCGCGCTCCGCACACCGCTCACACCCGCACAAAGTAAGGGTTCGCGGAATAGCTACTGTTATTGTATCGGGAGGTGCCTGGACTTAACGGGCTTACGGGACATAGGAATGTTTAGACATGGCAAAAATTAATAGATGATAATATTGACTTTATAAACGAATGCCTAGTTCATCACTCCAAAGTACTCGTTAAATAAAAATACTAACCATGTTAATTGAAAGTGGATAATGCTTATGCGCTTGCCACCCCCTTGGCTTCGCAAGGAATCGCGGACGTCCACATCTCCCGCGCCGGGCCAGATGACATCTCGAGCGCGAAAATCTCACATAAAACCCCCATCCCCCGGACTCTGAGATGTACCTAAAGATACCTCAGTTTTAACTTAAAAAAAGTGGCAACTATGCATTGCTAAGGTTTTTTTATGTAGAGGATGGGTAATTCTAATTACCTATTTAAAATTTAATTATTTGAGGTTTCGATTTTGAGGATTATTATTTACTTTAAAGCGATATTTTTTTGATATCTATTTTTTTTAACACAGACTAAAATGAATTAATTTGTTATTTTATTACAGCAGTTTACTACAGTATAAAACTTAATTATGAAATATAAAATTATCATTTCACCTTAGCCTAAATTATCATCTTCATCATCATATTCATCACATCATCTGTCCTTTGCTGAACTGATAAAAGTAATACAAAAATTAAACACGCCATTTCTACACGCATGACCTTTTCTACACATTTACCACACACACATACACACGACCTGTCCCTTACCCACACAGCCGCAAGGGGACAAAGGTCACTCGCCGCAACCTTCTTATATTTGTTTAAGACGTATATTGTACCCAAACGCCGTATTCAAATGCTTTATTGTTTTCGCAAACTTATTTGTTTTCTTACCATTATGAACATCAGAATATACCGGTCGAAAAGTGACCTTTAGAAAAGCAGAAATAAGAAACTAAGAAATAATGATGATTTCATTATGTAAATTTTCATACTTTTTATCGAAATCTTTGGCTGATAGGATTCGAAACAAATACCGCCGCCAGAGAGCTAAAGTTACAGATATAACGCGAAGACACGTTGCAATGGCACGTTGAAATGGCAATGGGCTGGTCACACACTCAGAAGAACGGATGGCCGATGGGCCAATAAGATACAAGACTGGAGGCCGCGTTTAGGAGACGAAGTGTTGGTCGGCCATTAACCAGGTGGGAAGATGATCTCTATGCAGTGGCCTGTCCGCGTTGGATGCGAGTGCCAAGAGATCGGTCATCTTAGCGTTCATTAGGAGGCTTATTTGCAGCGGACGGATAAAGATTAATGACAATAATAATGATAATTGAATAAAATTTAATTAAATACTCAATTATATTCATCGCCAACAACCAACCAAAGAGGAACGTAAAGTAAAGATGGTTACCCCCGTGGATGGGTGTCCAATCCCAGTAAGCGATGCTTAATTTGGTAGATTGTCCTGAGCTACAGTTGTTACTTATGCGAATGGGTCTGGCCGTCTTGGCGTTCATCGAATGAAGCCTATCTGTATTATGGACCGATTTTTTTTTAATTGGAATAATGATGTAAGGCCTAATAATGAAACAACTTTCTTGGTATTTATAGTAATCAGTCCTCCCGTGACCATGGTTGTCAGTATACGAAATATTGAGCATATAAAAAACTTATTAAGCTACGATAAATAGCTTTCGAAACATTAAAAAAACCATATTATATATTCATTTTGTTCCGAGTTCTTAATTCAGATCTTCTCAAGCCGAGACCGCAATCCCGCTGATGATGATGATGCACTCGGTTATAATTTGTCGGAAGACACGAGACCTCTCGTAATGCGGATCTGATCTAATGGGAGCTGGGGCTCTCAAACGTTCAGTAGTTCAATCAAAATGATAGGTAATTCAGTTACGCCGCCGCTGGACGAATACCTACCTCGGTACAGTCGTGCGGAATTATATCGTCGAGTATTTAATATTTTTATGCTAGTTATAGGCAAAAAGGTAGGTTACGTAATCATTATTGGTCAGTGTCGTCTACAAAACTACAGTATTTTTTTTTAATATAATACATTTCTTGTTCTGCCTTTTAACGTAACTCTCCAGATCAATTTCCATTCCGGTGACTACTTTGATTCACTCCTTTAAATCCTCCGTCGGGTGTGTGCTCTGACATTGCTAACGAGCACATTTTTTTTGTAATTTGAGTACACTATTATAAAAAAAACCTTTTCTTATATATAATATATACTTTATGGTAAGAAGACGCTATATGGTGTTTCAGCTTACTAGTTACGGTAGGTCTTTAAAATCTTTACTCGTACATAAGTATTTTGTAAATATGCAAAAAAAAACTTTTTTTCTGCCTTTTAAAGCTTACCAACCCAATTAATTTTTTTTTTAATAGTCAATCACAGTAAGCGAGAATGATTCGGAACCTGGAACATATTATCGGCATCCTTTCGACACTATCTACCTTTATTCTACTCTTTTCTATCTTGCATATTATAATCCGCCTTGTTTCAAAACGTACTAACATGTGAGAGCCAATAAGACAATCTAGTTTTACTTACACCCTTTCTTTTTCCTTTTTTTATCTTTCTTCTCAATATTTAGATTAAAAATTATGTATTCGCAAATAGTTATAGCGAAGATTATAAGGAATTAAGCTTAGCTGTATAATCGTATAAAAAAATGAACAACAGTTTCTGTTCGCGACTGTACCGATCGCGTGGACTGCACGGATCCCTGTATTCCCTAATTAATCCTGTATCGCTCCGGCTCTCCGGAGTTTTGGTCCCGCAGGATGACCCTACCTAACCCACTTATGGCTCTCTCAAAGCGTGTTTGCCTAAACGTTTAAAATTAACGCCCTATATACTAGTAATGTATTTAATGATTAATTTATTTAATTTAATGTATATTGTATGTATACATTATAAATAATAAATATGATCAAAGATAACTATTTATCATTAATAGATTTTATGTCTGAGTGTCCGAGTTAATTAGTCATTAAGTGAACGCATAGTGTTCACCTTCAACTCCATGAGAATGTGTTCTTCGTCTCTTTGTGCTTTGCAATATTGTATGTGTTTCACCATAATTACCTTGCTATGAGTTTTTTTAGGACTATGTTCAGCAGTGGAATGTTAAAGGCCGACGACGATGATGATGATGATGATGATGATGATGGTGTTATGATAATAATGATGGTGATTATGATAATGGTGGTGATGGCGATGATGAGTTTTTTATGTTAAAATCTTTGGAATTTAAAATATCGGGCTCCGCGATTTAAGGTGAATACATGTTACCTAAATATCCTGGTTATATAGATTTGATGATGTATGTTTATTTTCCATTTAAGTATTATAATTTACACATAAAATACAACATAGAAATTAGGGTTTTAAATGATGACTAAAATATCTATTTAAGTAAAATATAATGTTACCTGAGTACATAAGGTTAAACCTTCCGTAAAGATTATATGCGGATCCAAACTTGATATTTTCCGTAATGAATCCGTAATGTACGTGGGGGTCTAAGAAGTGAGCAATTAATACTTGAGTAAAACAACCCCCAGGGTTTCCCTGACCCCAGGGATGACCTCGCATTAACGATGTTACGTTTATATATTGGTTCGTATCGGCTTCACATGCGATTTGATTAAGGTCATATTTAGTTCATATAGAGATGAGCTTTGAAAATGAACTTTCTAATGCTGCTGCACAATGCAGCACAATGAAAATCCAACGAAAATGATGATTGTAAGAGGCTAACCAACATTTTTTTCCTGTTTTTTTTTTTTGATGACGCAGCGGAAATCCTTTTTGGACCATACCAGGGCCTTGTGATCCGAAGAGGGGAGGGGAGGGGACTAACGATCTGTCGAGACGACAGAGATAGGCTGATTGGTGAATAACCAATGGTATTCATAGGCTTTTCTTGACGTAAGGAAATACACTTAGGTATGTAACCGGGTTCTTTGGGTAAGGCTCCTGGACCTATGTGGGACTCACACTTGTACAGTGTTCCAGCGCTTTCAGCCACTCTTTGAAAGTATCTGCTGGCAACATGAGCACCACATCGATGGATATTGTTCATAACCTATCATCATCATCTGCCAAGCCTTTTCCCAACTATATATTGGGGTCGACTTCCAGTCTAACCAGATGTAACAAAATACTAGTATTTTACATAGAGCGAATGCTTATCGGACCTCCACAACCCAGTAACTGGGTGATACGGTACCCCGCGATAAGACTGTTCATAACCTAGACGTGATGATAGTATAATTGCTAACAATAGGTATATTAACTTAAGATATAGGACATAATTATCCCTTAAATGCAAATACCCATGTTTTGATGATGATTATTATATAATCATCATTATCATCAAATGACAAGATGACCATAAACACTGCACGGAAACCATCCCGTATTATTTTTACATGCACTTCCAACGTGGAACATATTTAAAAAGTGTATGTTTGTCTGCGCGTACAAGCAACGTTGTTATTAAATTGAATCGATGATCTTCTGACTTTAAATACAAAATTAGAAGCAAAAGGAACAGATTATCTGCCCAATAAAATTGAAATAATAGCAATCTGATACCCCAGACACAGGTTTCCTTTTGAAACCCTAAAAATTATATTGAAATTTAATTGTATTATAACATAATGAAAATTAACACTAAAACCCCTAGGGGTTTGGGAAAAATAGTGGGTCTCTGTGGCATACGAAGTTAGTGTAATCGATACGGCCTTAGGGCTTTGCGTATAAATTAGAAGTTCCATCGATCAATGCCGCCCTTTGCCCAACGGCTCGTACCTTATTGATATATGTTAGCCGATAGTTTACTGAAGAATCAGCAATAACAGTCGTAACACTAGCTTTAAATAACATAAATCCAAGAAAGTCTGGACGAGAGTCCGAATGAAAGGCGAAAATATAATTTCAATGTTATAACAATAATTAACAAAATTAGTGGATTGTTCTAATTATAATTCCGATAGATAATTGTATAATCTAAGTAGTGTTTAGTACCTATTGTTGGCTGACCCTGATATCTACACTAATATTATAAAGAGGAAAACTTTGTTTGTTTGTTTGTTTGAATGAATAGGCTCAAAAAGTACTGGACCGATTTCAAAAATTTCACCATTTTCACTTTCACCATTCGAAAGCTACATTATCCACGAGTAACATAGGCTAAATTTTATTCTGGAATAAAATAGGGTTCCTTAAGACATTTGGGTTTTTTGAACACAAGTTGTAAAAATTCAACCAGAAAAGTTGCGTACTAAGATCCCGTTGTAAATCTTAGTTAACGCAGGTGAAGCTGCGGGCAACAGCTAGTGTGTAATAATATAATTCAGTTTCTGCATCACAGTAATTTATACTGTCTAATATAAGTTTAATTGGTGGTGGATGATAACCCTGGCTGTTCCAAGCGACCTAAAATAATAATTAAAAAATAATAATAATTAACAAAAAAGTTAAGTTTTCTTATTGATTTTAATTACTATCATCTATTACAGCAAATAATGATGATGCGACGATGGTCCAGTGGTGGATGGACTCGGCCTCTTATGCGAGAGGTCCGGGTTCGATCCTGAATGTGTGCCTTGAAATGGGTTTTTCTAATTTCTAAGTGCACCCCAAACACGAGACCATCGTTCGCTCACCGGTGAAGGAAAACATCGTGTGGAAACCTGTATGCCTGATGAGATTGAAAGTCTTTGAAGGTATGTTAAGTTCACCAACCCGCACTGGGCCAGCGCGGTAAACTATTGGCCCATTACCTTCCTGATTTCGAGGAGGAGACCCGTGCCCAGCAGTGGGAGATAAAGGGTTGCTACTTTACTTATTACAGCAAAAAAAAAAATTTACCGGTATGGTACTTCCGGCTACATGTTTCTCCCTTGAAACAGATTTCGGAAAAAAGACAGGATAGTTAATTACTGACCATCTTATGTCTCAGCACAGGCAACACATAAATGAGTTGCCTAGGCAAGTTCCAGGTAAACTAGTTTATGTTCATGGGTGACGTCGACCACTTACCATCAAATGGCACGTCTGCCAGTTTGTCTATCCAAATATCATGAAAAATCTTTTGTTATTTTACTATGCCATTTCGTTGTGATTAGTCTCTTACAGACGTGTGATGTCACAAGACAAATATACTATTTAGTTTGCGATGTTGGTTTTTGCTATATTTATTCTTTTTGGATATAATGATGATGATGTAAATAATATCATGTATAATATGATAAAATTGTCGTATTATGTATCAATAAAACTGGCGAGCACTTAGCCCCTAAGTATACATTAAGGCGGGCCACTAAAAACAACATTTTACACCCAGGCCGTCCTGTAGCGCATATTTTATTGCGGGGTACCGAAATGACCCTTAGATGCCATAGGCGTTTGATAAAATAGAATGGCATTTTTTTATGAAAATATATATTTTTTAAATTTGATATGTGCAAAAATCGCCGACTTATATAATATAAATCACAGCCGAAACTTCTTTATCTAGAAAATAGAAATGTCGTTTTTTTCGTGACGTAATTGAGCACTAAGAATTTTTAGAAGTTCATTCTTTAAGGGGTTAATATTGCAAACCCTGATTATGCCTTATACCATAGATTTGAGACGTACTACTTATCATAAGGTAGTATTTAAGTTCAAGATCATTTACATGAGTATTTTTGAAGTGAAACTTTTATCACATCGTTTCAAACTTTTCGTCTGTGTGTTGCATGTCGCGTGACAGTTGACCACGGAGTGTATTTACTCATTTGTGTCAGTGCTACATATTTAAGATTTTATACCCTTAACGGAATATTATTCAGAAAATTATAGTTAAATGTCTATAATGTGAAAAAAAGGTTTCACTTTTACCATTGTTTCATACAACACAATCCTTTATTTTCTCGTTTTGCCACTTCTATAGTTTCCAAGTCATCATACTGGTCGGTCCCGTGAGGCGCGGGTCTGATGGACGGACCTGGCCCGGGTTAACCCCGGTATAAATATTTGACGATAGCGTTCTTATCATCCTCCACAAGTAAAGTAATGATAAGCGCATTCCTTGGACACTGGCATAATGAAAATCTTAAATATAAGATTTAATAAAAAAAAGTATTAAATATACTTATTATGTATTTCCGTTGTCTATTACCCGTAACACAAGTCTCTTCGGGAACTTACCACGGGACCAGATTGACGTGGTGTAAAAAGCGTCCATAGATATTACGTTATGTTTGCCGATTTGTGTAATTTATCATAATTTGATAAAATTTTATTTTGTACATGTTTTATGCTGACCTAAAAGTTTGTTTAATAATAGTGAATGGTAACCGAATGGCGATCATGAGGTGAGCTTGATAACTATGTTCAACTATTCTTTAAGTAGTGTGCCTAAATAATAATTGTGATTGAATAAAAGAAACTTAATTCCAAGTAACGTAAAATGAGTTTACATTACTTACGCCCGGTTTCTGAAACATTGGTCAAAGTGTATGTCAACTAGCATGGCTGTTAATGGCGGTTAATATACGATTCTAGAGTCAAATTTGACAGCTTTTCATTGTAGCGGCTATGTCAACTGACAGGCTGATCAAATTAAATAATTTAACCATGCTTCTAGCAACTCATTTGACACTTAGAGACTTTACAGTTGATTTGTTAATTTTTGCGTTCATCAGCTTTTCAGAAACCGTTTGAATTTAATTTCTTTTTTTTTAATGTTAATTGGATAGAAAGTCCGTCAGACATGCCACCTGATGGTAAGTGGTTGTCGTCACCCATAAACTAGTTTACCTGGAACTAGTCCAACAATTCATTATGTTGCCCATCCTGAGACATGCCAATAATTACCCAGCCTGTCCTACCTTCTCATTTCTTTCTGAAATAGCATATTCAATATTTCTAACGTTCTGCAGTGCGTAAGTCTACCTTACCTGACTGTAAGACGTGAGGAAGCATTGAGAATTATGATCTACATTTCAGTATTGAAAGATCAGCCTTCTTGAGGTTTATGGAAAGAGACCATAACAATGAAAAGATTATTCTACTCTTATTCATTTGTTTTAAGGATATTTGCCGTACGATAGTTTGCTATTTTTGACTATTTTTAGTACCACCGCCTGAATTGAAACATTGATATGATATTTTGGTTGTAAAATACATCATCATCATCAGTATTGAGTCGTCTATTTTTATTACAATATAATATGTATTGTTTTATAGGTACTAAAAACAAACAAATTAAAATTCCCTCGCCCAACAAGATAGCATTCTGTATTTGACAAATACGGTATTATGTGAGAATTTTACCCCGGGAAAGCCCGAGAATTACCCAGAGTTTTATCCTGAACCCGTCATTCCCTGGGGACGCTCCAAAAACTTTGGCCTGACCCTTCCACAACTTAAATATACATTTAAGATACCAAGTTACTTCGTTTCGCTAATGTATATTAAAGTTCTCAAATGTGTTTTACAAAAATGAATGTTTGTCTGTATGTCCTTTAATGATGTCATGATGTTGAGCAAATTTGTTGTGTATGAGCCCACAAAGGTTTCTGAGTTGGTACCACTAATTTATGACAGATGGCGCCACTGTCATCACTATTTTAGTTGGTGGCGTAACAACGCGCGTAGGGTAGAGCTAGTGTAGTATAACCAAACCTGATTTAGGAGTTTTGATGCTTTATTCAATGACAAGTGACAGAATTAATATGTCAAATCAATTTATTATAATACTTATGCCTACTTCTTCTTATATTTCTTCTTCTATTAGCCTTTTTGCGACTGATAATGATTATTTTTAAAGCCTTTGTCAGTCAATGGAAGCATTGTATTAGGATTACATGATATTAAAGAACCCTTTTTGTAATGTAGTATACATTAAAAATCCATTAAAAAAATGATTAAAGTTATTATTGATCAATTTCATTTTTCCCTTTTTTCTCCTAAAGATCTGTAATAGACAACGCAGAAATTTCTAGAACCAGACAAATCATCGAATCCCACAAACATGCCGCGATGCAATAAAACAGAATATTAACAAGATATACATTATATAGAGCCGGCGGACCTTTTTACATCTGCGTAACCTCCTAAATTATAGGGTCCCGTAGACATAAAATCGCCAAATACAACCCCTGTGAATTTTTGATAACTATCCTTAATTTTACATAGGATTTTTAGAGCTTTTTTCGCTGACGAAGGAAAATCTTTATGGTACATCCAGCGATGAAAATGATTATAAGGGGCTGAAGACCTGCTCAGTCAACAGAGACAGGCTGACAAAATAATAAATGACCAATAGTATTCTTAGCCTTTTTTGACGCAAGGAAATGTCCAGCTACCTGAATGTTTCCTGAATCCTAACACTAAGTCAGACTTACGCTTAGGCCAACAAAAACTAAAACTAAAGCGCCATCAGTGATTTCCTTAGGCTCAGGGCTCTGTGGGCACCAGGATTACCTCGGTGACAGGCTGACCCCGGCGAAAGGGCAGACTACTCCTCGTAAGAGGACTCCCCAGCCGTCTTTCCACCTTTCTTACATTTAGCGGTAATGTCGCGCGGCGCGCCTGATAATAAACTTTATTAATTTGCAAGCATTTATAACAATATGCTGTTTAAGTATGTCGCTTATATTAAAGCATCAGGCGAAAAGCTGTTCGTTTACCCCATCTATATTTAAAGAAATACATAATTCACATAAAAGGAGTTATCGAATGAGAGTACGAGAGAGTTATGGCCTATGTTCAGCAGTGGACGGATAAAGGCTGATGATGATGATAATGATGATGATGATGATAGTGTTCTAAAACCAATTTTAATTAGAACCATCGCTTCGCTCTTGGCGTTTATTGATAAATCCAATACAGAGGCATGATAATTATGATCATAACGAATGATCATTTCTATATTTTTTTTAAGACCAGGTGGTCCTGGTCAATATATAGCCAATAATATGTGTGTATATGTATGTGGCAATCGCTCGGTCAGCAGTGGTCGGATATGGGCTGATGTTGATATGTTTGTACAATATACATACATATTTTTTACTATATATCTCATAAAGATTATTTATTAATTGTTTTGTGTATTATGTACTTATACATTCATTGTAATTGTTTGTTTGTTTGTTACCTATTTGTTATAATTATGTTTATGATCAATATTGCGCCTAGATTTTTACTGTAAGTGCAATAAAAAATGTAAATAACAATATAAAAAAAAGATCCCTAGTTCTACGAAATTATACGAACTATTCTATATTTTTTTAGAATTAATAGTTTTTCCACGTGCCTCTTTGACTATATCTAAGACCCCTAGTTTTTATACACAGTACATGGTACAACGAGCCCCTGGAGGCCTTCTCCTCTTTACGGCCTGTCAATGGCCACTAAATTCAGACCTCCCCGCCATTGATATGAATGTTTTTTGTTTTCCCAAAACGACCGTACGAATTGTAATTTAGTGTGGATGTACTGCAAATGGGTACGAAGGTCCAAAAGAAATTGAAAAGTAATATAGCTTAATGGTTGAGTTCAGTTGGATGGTTTTGGGTTCGATTCGTACCTTTGTGCAGTTTCACTTTGAAAACTATACACTATATGAGTATGCAATGGTACCAAGACGCAATTTGCTACGTTCTTTCATCATTATCAGCCTCTATCAGTCCACTGTCGAAAAATAAATATATACTCTTTATGCCAGATGAATTAAAGAGTTCACATCTTTACATAAAAAATTAACTGTTTTTTCTGCCGCCATTTTAAACTGTCATTGTTCAATTGCTAGGCGGATTTTCATTTGTGTCCTGTTTGCGAAATTGTATGGAATTTCGCGATCAATTTTATCATGTCTTGAGAACAGATCCTATTAATATTATAAACGCGAAAGTTTGAAAGTATTATACAATTTCCATTTATTTATTTTCTCGATGACACATCCTGTGAAAACTTGAAAGAGCGTCTTTTTTACATTATGTATGCATTATTTTATAAAAATATGATGTTTTCACACGTACAAGGTTATACCAGAGTCGGAGAAACTTATAGGGATAGAGCTATATCGATAAACGTAACACGATAACAGACCCGATATTTTTTACAAGATGTAAGAAACTAAAATACTGCTGGATACTTTTGTACAAATTTATTAACTAATATTATATTACATTACAAGATGTTACACGTCATCGAGAAAATAAAGAAATGGAAATGGTATAATGTCTGTTACTCTTTCGCGTTCTTCTTCTTACACCTTTTTTTGCTGATGCAGGAAAAATGCTTTCGCACCTACCAGGTCCTTGGGTAGGCACTCTGACGTGTGCGAGGACTCGCATTGGGGTGCATTACCCCACTAAAACTACTGCGAGTGCCTTCAGCCGCTATCTGAAGGACCCGGATCCGCAGGCAACAGGATCACCTTAGCGAAAAGCCTTCATAAGCTTGTATTTAGAAGACCTAGCGGGATCATGTTTAACACTGGTATAGAAGCTTCGAGAATCAAGTGGAAGAAGTGCATAGAGCTAAATGAAGATTGCGTCAAAAATTTTTATTTTTTATTTTATTCTGTTTTTTTATGGGTCATATTTTCATAGTAGCGTTTCTCTATCACTTAACTTTGCATTTTATTTGTCCACTTAACTTGACTTTAGTGTTTTTTAAAGAAAGGCTACGGAAAGGTAAAGTATAGACCACTTTTACTAAGCAGTCGTAACTATTTACGTACGCAATTTTTACGCATAAATTACAATAGGTAGCATAAAAATCGATCGCTCTAATCCCGGTCAGATGCACCCGCGTGCATATTTGAGCGCATACAATTCGCGACATATTAAATTTCAAACCCATTCATACGCATCACCCTATTTTATAAAAGTATCGATAAAATCGTTTTTAAGGCATTTTTCTATTTTATCGACATCGATAAAGTATATTTTACGAAAACTGTTATTGCTTTTGTTTAAGACAAGTGATAGTTTTCATATATAGCAAAATTTCATCTGTAAGTGTTAATGATTTGAAAATTATATGCATTATTATTATCGCAATGCAAATAAGCTTGTCCCAATATTATAAGTTCGAAATGTGTAATCTCCAAAAGCTCGATGATCGAAAAACGCAAGAAGGTTTAAGATTATAAATTGTAGATAATATAAAAATTAAAACATCGATAGCTTATTCACATCCCATCTCTAATCACGCTAAAATTACCTTCACTTATATTATACTATTCGAAAATAAATTAACTTTTTATATTTAAAATTCCATAAATTAGTTTGATAAAAACCTATTCATATCACCTTTATGTTCGGCTTGAATATATATTTTGATTTTTTTTATGTATACTATTATCCTACAATATTATAAACATGAAAGTATGTTTGTTGCTCTTTTACGCAAAAACTACTGAATGGATTTTGATGAAATGATATAGCTTTTACATTAGATTTACATATAGGCTATAATTTATCCCTGTACCCATATGGGAATAAGAAGTAGTCACTGCTAGTGATAATATAATAAGGTTTTTTAACACGCTTATACTGTCCAATCATACAAGAACACAGACTATTCATTAAAGTCTCAAATATTGAAACGACTGACCAGTTACATATACATTCGTTGACAATTAACAAAGCAGCTGCATCGACCAATACGAAGCTAACTTCACACCAGTCTGGTGACCGGTTTTGCCCCCATGCCACGTGTCCAGGCAGGTTTTCGGATGTTGATGGTACATAACTTTGACATGGTCAATTTATTTAACCGCTTAGTGGTCAATCTTTTGTCGCGTGCGAGATGAATCTCCCGGGATGAATGGGTTTAACCTGTTTGTAGTGGATAATTCATTGATAGGGTTAAAAGTATATTTGCTTGCCTTTTAACAGGTATTTACGATCCCATTATAACAAAAATTGATACATTAAGAGTGTATTTGATATGAATATTTTAATAATATTACGTACTCGTGTCGTATATCAATATTCAATAGTATGAAATGTGTATTCGTTGGTCAGGATTTTAAATGACTATTATCTCATGTTCATTTAATGTTTGACGAGATAATAATTTCGGGAGACCAGCAGCAGCATCTAAAGGTACTTTTGTATTTTCATAGTTCAGTAAATAATCAACGATGAAATGCTACGCTTCTAATAATTCTTAATCTATATGTACATTTTATTATGAATTCAATTAAATGTTTCCAGACAAACAGTAGTCTTTTACGCCCGGTTTCTGAAACATGTATGTCAACTAACATGGCTGTTAATGGCGGTTAACATTCGACTCGAGAGTCAAATTAGACAGCTTTTCATTGTAGTTGTTATGTCAACTGACAGGCTGATCTAATTATGTAATTTTTCGATGGTTCTATCAGCTCATTTGACACTTAACAAGCGATTTGACAGTTGAGAAAGAAGAAGAAAGAAGGGAGAAACCGGACGTTAATGTTACGCTTTGAATTTAAATAATATTAATATAACCATTTATATTGATGTACTAGATTACCAATTATAATAGAACAGAAGGTTAACGATCTCTATGCAGAGGTCAATCCGTGTTGGATGCGAGTGGTAAGGGATCGGTCCTCTTGACGTTTCTAGAGAGAGTTTAGCATTGGATGAATAAGGGCTGAAGATAATAATGAATAATATTTCAACAGTTATCACTAATTAATTCGTAAATCACACATGTAAAATTATACACGACTTCATCTCAAAGACTTCTAAATAATAATCAAAACAACGTAAAATTAAAAAGACTCAACGAATTAAATGGAATCTTAACCGATGAATACAAGAGAGAGACCACTAACGTTAAACTTCATTAATGGACAATCAAAAGATATAAATGGACCAACATGGGACCGGCCATATCCACCATCGTCCAATAGACCTCTTCTCATTAACCATAATACTGATCTCAAATAAAATCACCTGGGCCCAACCCATTAAATTATTTAATTGGATAGCAAACAGGCAGTAGAGGCAGCCTATAAACATAAATCATCGGTAAAATGGATGAACACTAAACAATAAACCTTATTATAAGGCTCAAGGTCACCCCCGAGCAATGGATAGGGCTGGGTATCAGCAATGAGGAGATGTACAGACGAATTAAAGTCACCGACAAAGCCCGAAGAATTTCCCGACTATGTGAAACTTACCTAGTTTCTTATAAGTTATAACTGTAAAGTATCCGAAACGTCGGGCTTGTAAAAAACTTAATAAACCGCGACAAAATCCGTAAAGGTTGTTTCATTATACTGAGTGAAATTCGCGTAAACATAAGAAAATAATATTACCTAGTTCCCTTAAGTCGGGCACGTTGCTTGCAGCACAGATGGCCGGTGGGGTCAAAAAGATCTGGACAGGCGACCGCGTAAAAGCACAGTGGTGGCTATTCTCTCACTAGATGGAATGAAGGCTTGGTAAGAGTCGCAATAATGTACTGGATGTGAAGATCCTTGAGATTCTTATCCGTGAGGTAATGAAAATAATAATCCAAGGAAGGCTTATAATATAACCTAATATATCAAGTCACACGAAATCACCATAAAACCTCGGCAACGGAACTTTCGTATTTACAAAACGTATATGTAACAAACCCACGAAATTGTAAAATGAAACTTAGCTCTATGTAATTAAAATTTGATTCGTATTCACAGTGAAGTGAGTTAAGACATTTTCGAATGTTCAAGCTACTATTGTTTCAAGAGATATTTTAAAGCGGTCTTGATAAAATAAAATCTATTCTTTGTTCTTATTGACAAGGTTAATTTTTGGCAATCTAGTAAGAGTCGCTTAAAATCTTTTGTTGTTTAAAAAAATAAAATTTTAAACGAACAGTCGTACTGGTGCCCTTAATACAATAAAATAAGGTTGACATTTAATTGAGGACATCCTTACGACGTTTCAGCAACAGTGGCGATCACTTAAGAATTGTTTAGACAGTGTGCGCGGCAATCCGTTCTTGAGGCAGGTTTTAAGGGGTGAAATGACATTCGGGATAAACGCGAAATCCCAGCATCTGGGGTCATTTTTCAAACTTATCGACAAATGCAAAACGCTTTTAATTTTATTAAAGAGCCCTTCCGTACATGTAATATTCCAAGTAAATAAGGGCCCTCTAAAGCGCGCGCCGCGGTAAGCTTATGAAAGCATAAAAAAATCAAAAAAATTCATGTGAACCAAAACACATGTAGCATAAACAGATGATGTAGGTAGATACTTACAAAAATATGAAATTCACCACAACATTTGCCGGGGACCGAGAATTGAGTAAGGGCAGCAGAAAAGTATAATGATTCTGATATTATAGTGAATAAACATTTCACAGTAAATGATTAAAGAGTTCTTTCGTCAAAATATAAGGTTTCTACGCTATCCAAGGTGTGGCCAAATGAAGGAACCTACAGTCTAAGTTAAATTTGCGTACTTCAAATTTCAAATGAGCCAGCCTGTCTTTTTATCTGTCTGATTTCCTAGTTTTCATGAGGTCAGATTTAGTTACATAAATATAGTTAGATATAGAAAATAATATATGTAAATATAGTTTACCTTATCAAGTAAACCAAAGCACAATACAACATAGAACATAAATGTAAGCATAGGCTTACATCTAGACATAGGTCAACAAGAGCATATAATGGAACCGGAATAAAGTTTAGTGGAATAAGATGCAACACATATCCCATGTGCATCTTATTCCACTAAATTCGTGCTGCGACACGCCGGTTGTGCGCTTTGATTGGCCCACTGATGGCTATTCATGGACGAATGGCCGATGGTACATACACAGATCACAGGTTGATTAAATTGTTATTACGTCAGTGACAAACCACTGACATCGCGAATTTTGATATTTATCCCCCCCATATTTCATCGAAAATATGGGGGGCAAATCTAGTAATAGTAGGACATTTTGATGTCCAACAAGAAACTTTGTAAAATATTGCGTCAAGTATTAAAAAAAAATACTTTTCACGGGTAACAGATACTGGAGGTTTTATAATAAAGCGTTGCAAGAGTGTATTAACATAACAATAAAAAAACATGTGTGTGTAAGTAAACCGTGTGTGACACGGTAGAAGTGAAACTCCTAAATAGTCGCTGAATAAAAATACTAATTGAAAAGCATTGAAGAAATTATCGATTACATGCAACACCTAAAAATCATACCTGAACTGTTACCGACAGTAGTAGTGCATCAGCTTTAGCTTCTTGCCGCTAGATGGCTACATCTACTTGAGCTCCCCCGGCACCCCGAACGTCTAATCACTTCTAATGTGTTCTATCTCATTCTCTCGCCGGCTGAATCTCATACATATAGGTGTTTGTCTCTCTCTCTCTCTCTCTTAGACTTATTTATTCCTTTCATCGAGTTTGAAGTCACAACGATTCTAAAGAAGTTTCACTTAAAAAAGAAAAATATCAACTCTTATAATATAATGTTCCAACGCTAGGCTTGAGGTTTCTCCTCAAAATCTGGCGAGGAGGGTCAAGATCATTGGGCTAGCGTACGTCTGTCCAATGCGTGTTGATGAACTTCACACCTTCAAAGTCTTTTACAAACTAGTAGAATTTCTCACTGAGTTCCTAGCCGAAACCCACTAGTCATCCGTCACTCCGACAAACAAAAATGAAACATAAATTCTAGTTTTGCTGACGCTCCCTACTCGCTCGTCCATAATGCGAGTTGATAGGTAGATGTATTAAAAATAGTATACATTAGACGTGAATACGACATAATATCATACATTTCTGCCTATACAAGCGTATAGTGCAAAGTGTATCATGGGATTACTCATATTCCAGGTACAACTAATGTAAGAGGACAGGCGATAATGGGAACTACTTCATACAAGTGTACTTGCATGAAACCTATTAGCCTAGTGGCCACTTAATAATAGTAATAATATGGTTAAGTAATGCTTAGTGCAATAGTCAAAATCTGAATGAAAAGATATAATAAATGTTGTGCACTTTTTACTAACATGCGCTCGATGACTATTTCATAACGTTTTTCCATGCAACTTCTTGCAATCTATTTCTCCAATTTCTGACCGTTGACATGTATAAATTTAAATACGACTAATTCTCACATATTTCATGCCTGTGAAACAGTTCAAAACCACAAATAATATGCTTTGGTATTAACAACATGTATTTTTTTAACAAAAAAAAAACCGCAAGGAATTCGGTCTATTCGTTTTAGAGTGACGATGCCACAGACAGACACATACACAGACAGACATCGACGTCAAACTTATAACACCCCACTTTTTGCGTCGAGTGTTAAAAATCTACTGAACACTTTGCAATGCGTACGCCATATACGCTACGCACTACATACGCTACGTACGCCATGTACGCTACACGGGTTACCTACGCTAAGCGCTCTACCTAGAAACCGCGTACTTACCACTGTGCTCTTCTAAATTAGATTTTATTTAATTTTATCGCAAATTAAAAGGCAAAAATAACTAGCTATCATTTTTTGGTGCTTCGTGCATTTTGCTGTGTGTAAAATTTGATGCTACCTCCCAACCCAGTAAATATTTTTTTTTGTGCAAAATAAAACAAATATATCGCAAAGCTAACGTGCAACATTATCACTTCGAAGATAGACGAGGATCATAAGGCGGTACCGAAGAAAACTGGACCCTTGTAACTATGTGCAATTTATTTCAGCCGAAAACGTGTTCAGCTTAACCCAATACAGTCCTAAGTAAACTTTAGGTAAACTTAACCGTGTCCCTTTTCGGCCACATTCTAAATAAATAACATCTAATGGGGGACATTCATCAGTACGTTTTTAGCTGGAACTCACTCCCCTGTCTGTTTAGTGTTCACGTTGGGATGGGGATGGAAAATGGAGTTTATATAGTTGGTAATACAGTGTACATTGATTTGAAGGGTTGAGAACAAATTACGTTCATAAAATACAGAGATTAGTGCTGGCGAGAGGATATGAGGCGGTGGGTGGCTGGACCACCCAACACCCTTTTTTGTTGTTTTTGTTGCATTTTTTTTGTGTTCGCCGAGTTTCATGCATTTCAGTGCAAGAAAAATTACTTGCATGCTTACATTTTTGGTCTCATTTTATTTGCATATCGATATGTATATTTACCACTAACCTTTTTAGGTAGGAAAAATATATAAATATACAAACAAATACAGATCTTGTGCTCGAAATGTGATATAAAAAAATGTATTATCGTTTTACCTATGCCATAGAATAAATTTGCTGACGATGATGTAAGGAGGTGCCGCTTTAATTTATTTACTAAAATGAATGTTCTAACCAACTTGTAACAAGTTTTGCTGTATTTTACTAAGTTTCCAATAGCTATGGTAACAATAAATTCGTTTCGAATGGGACTTTCATGCAGAATATTATAAAAATAATTCATTTTTAATTTAGTCACACATGCTGCATTCTTATAAAATATTAGTAAATTTAAGTTGTTAAAACAACCGTAAAAATAAATAAGACTTAAAAATTTTGCAAGTACGAAAAAAAGGAAAAGAAATAAAATAAGCAGATGCCTATCCATCTTAAATCAACGGTTTAAATGAAATAGATCAATAAAATATTAATCATTGGGTTATTGTTTTTAAATACATTATGGGAAAAAAAACTACGCGCAAAATAATCAAATTCCATCCAATGCCTCTATTATAATCTAATTACATTCATTGATACCGTCCTTAATTATCTTAAAACGTGGTCGGACTATTCAAAACAGCTGCCAAAGGCTAGAGAGGAAATGCTAACTGAATGGAACTAAATTCCAACCGTTTGCGGGGGTCAAACTAAACTGGACACGATCAAATGCCTCTGCTGAATCTAATATTTCGCCAAACTTCAGTAACTAATAACTAGACAACTAGACCTGGATATTGTTCCATCATCATCATCATCACTATCATCATCAATATTAACATTATTAGGCTTCTCTGCCTGCTGCTGGGCGTCACAATATTAGCGCCAATATTAGAATATTTACATAAAAAATAGATAATAATTGATAAGGCTATAAATTGTATGGGACCACAAAAATCTTATCTATACATATAATAAATCTAGAGGTAGACGAGTCGCTTGTGTACATTGAAAATAAAAAAGTCAGTTTGTTATAGGATAATTAAGAGCCTATTTCCAGAATTCTCAGAATTCTTGTATGTTTATCTGTTTAATTGTGTCTGTTAATTTTTGTTTCATTGCAATGACTTCACTCAATTGAGACAGTGGGAAGTACGCGTGTGAAACCGCAGGGCGCTGCTGGTATATAATATGAAAATGAAGAATATAGTTGCAATTTGATGTTAGAAAAAAAAATCATTACATATCGTTTTACTAAAAGAAAAAAAATACAATTTTTAGAGTTGTGTTTTGTTGTCCACAGTGTATTAATTGTGTTAATGTGTTATTACGTCTAATTTATTTTTGCTAGAACTATAAAAATTTAAAAATCACAGCTATCAAGTGTGCAACTAAAAAAAATTAATTTTAAACAAACTTACGTGATATTTTTTATATATAATCGTAAATGATTAATATTCTGTTTAAATCTGATTGAATATTATGTGAAAAAGCGAAGTCACGGTTAAAAATATATATTTCGTTATGTTATCATAAAATCAAGTTACCTTTTTTCATAAATATAGTCATATAAGGTTATCTTATCAAGGCAAAGCCGAAATAAGACACCGCCTTTTGTTTTCATTGTGCGCCCGCCATTACGAGACGTACGCAACAAAAACAAAAGAAAATGGTTCTATTATGTGAAAACAACCAAGACTACTACGGTTATTTTCATCCGTGGGCTGAATTTATATATTCAGTATTCACATCACCACTTAAACTTGACATCACATATCCTTGATAGCGTCACCGATTGCGTCCCACATTCATACGTCGGACGGGGCGGGGCGGGCCAACTTACGCTGGTCGCGTGAACATATTTCGAACATCCAAAGTATAAATTTCGTCGGTAAGCTATCGACTTACTTTTTATATTCGCAGGAATCGCGGTGTCGAAATGCGCCGCTGTTTCCAAGACAAACATGTCATCGTACATTCCGAGCAAAAAATACTATCGAGTTTACGTCAATATTTTTCATATAAAATATAGAGAATAAACGCTCACGGCATTCACAAGTGTGCTTCATATGAAACGGTATAAAAACATACAAGTTTTGCAAGCGCCATTTTATTTTTTTACTTCACCCGGTTATAAATAATTAACTTAAAGTGAGGCAAATAAAAATATTTACTAATTAAAAGGGCAGCATATTCAAGAGAATCATTTCATTTGTCGTTTCGGCTCTACATGAGTAATAGAACGTAGTGTAGAGTCATATTATGACAATTATTTAAATAATATCTCCAGATCATGTTAATCATACTACCATTATATTTAAATAAGGCTACTTGGACGTATGTCATCAAATAAAGGCATTACAACCTCTCTTCGGCTTCTCGAATAGTGATTGCAGAGCAACATCCATTCTATGACATGGCAGAGCAAAAGAAATAAAAAAAACATAGATATAGTTTTATAGATAGGCAAACTTTTTTTTCACAATTCCACTATATTACACATACAAATTAAGGAAAGCAAAAACTAAAGCTCACAAATAAAATAAATTTTTACAGCGTTAGTAAGAACACATTATACTACAAGATTTATTTTATTATTTCATTAAAAAACTAGCTTTGACGTACATATCGCCTAAAAGAAAACAAACAATAAGGATATTATTTATTATTTTTATGGATTATTATATTAAAGTACCTACGTTTAATATACACGTTTTAATTTATACGCTTAAAAGCTGGAATAAAAGTATGGTGTTCTGAAGTGTGCCGCTTGAGAAGACAATATAATAGACTAGAATAAAAATGTTTATTTCAGACAAAATTTCGTATATATTATACTTTGTTAGATACAATACTTATAATTATAACAATACAATTTTACGATTTAGTGAAAATAAACCATAAAAAGAAACCGAACGACAAATCAACGTGTTACGTGATACTGTAATCAATTTTGTCTAGGACTGACTATTCCAGTCTAGTCCAGTCCTTAGATCCGGATCCATTTTCATACAACTGGTGACATAAAAGTAGAATGGCCTACCTATACGATACATATTTGAAACAGCAAAACTGCTTAATAAAATACCAACTCAAGTACAATCCAACAAAATCATTATTTACTAGCCAATGTTGAAGAGGAAACGACAAACTTAAAGAATTAACAGAGTTCATTGTAACCGAATAGTTGTATAAAGGTTATAATATAAATGTATATATCACCTTAAGTAAACAAAGACAGCCTCTTAATGCCTTGTACCGAAACCTTAATCTTTTTGTGTCTCTAATTAAATTAACAAAACCCAGGCGTGCGGAAACTGGACACGCACACACACAAATTACCTGTAGACCCACACGTAACAGAACTCACACACGCAAAGACACTCCAAAGAGATTGCGCTGGTGTGGGTGGAATGGCCGTGCGTGCTGTGTGTGTGTGTTTTAGTTAAGGGTCGTCATTTCTCTTGGACCCTCCCCGTAGTGTCCGCAGAAAGGTGAGTTAAGATAGATTTATATAGAGCTGTTACGCTACTTAGAAAATAAATTGTTAAAATCAAATAAAAATAATTTGATAGTTATATTTATAATTATTGTAAGCTATGACAAATTTAATGAATCGCCTTAAGTTTTGTCGTCGTTATATTTAAATAATTGCTTTCGTCTTATACATTTTTAATAAGAACTTGTCATTATGTTAAAAAAAAACATAATATTATATTCGTACTTGTTTTTCCATCAGACTATAAATATAAACAAGCGGTACCATAGCTAAAATAACTAAATAATTTGTAGAATATTCTTCGCGTTTGGAGTTAGTTTTATTCCCGATACTTTCAAGATAAACATCATTATCATCATCATCTGACCTTTATGCTCAACGGACGCCAAGACGACCGATCCCTTTCCACTTACATTCAACACGAACCGCACAATTTTTTAGTACGTAGAAACACATTCCAAATATATTATGGCCATCAGTTGAAAAATAAAAAGAGTCCTCTTAGGTGTTTTAGGTGCTCACCTAAAGTAGTGATCGTATTAATTCGAAATACGATCTCAATTCGAAAACTTAAAAAAATAAAATAAAAATAGAAACCATATTTTTATGAGCACGGTACCTATAAATAATTAACCAACTATAGGTACAGTTACGTTCCTTTGCTACAAAATTTGTAATTTTGTTTATTTGTATTTAATATCAGCTCTATATAGATATTACAGACAAACAGACATCCCCCAGCATCCTCCCTCGGACTTTAATATTGATCAGTGTCCAGCGGCGGTCAGGTAGTCTCGGCCACTGGCGCATGCGTCTTGATACTTGCACTGTAACGTACCGGATTAGTGAGGCAAGTATCAAGTAAGTTCGTGTAAGGATTAGTATATATTTTAAGATGTATGGGAAAATCCTACTAATATTATAAACGCGAATTTTATAAGTATGGACTATGGATGTTTGTTACTCTTTTACGTAAAAACTACTGAATGGATTTTCATGAAACTTTACAATTTTATAGCTTATATATCAGAATTACACATAGGCTATAATTTATCCCCGTACTCCCTCGGGAATGGTAAGTACGCGAGTGAAACCGCAGGGCGCTGCTAGTATGATAAAAATGAAAGTTGTAGTTTTTTTTAAACAAAGTTTTTGCTAAAATACGACTTATTTTAAATTAATAGTCTATTCAATGTATTAAAAGCTACATTTCTTGATTTTTTATAGTTTTAAACCAAAGTAGTCACGTTATTCGGGGTCCATCCGTTAATGGTAATCATAAATCCGTTAATATAATTTATGTATGGTCGCTTAAATTATAAAAAACTGATACGAAATTTTTAAATAAATGCCAAGCTTGCAGAACACAAGGTCCGTTATAATATTATATCTCACAAATATTTATATGTATAATTAGCAGCGCCCTGCGGTTTCACCCGCGTACTTCCCGTTCCCGTGGGAGTACGGTGATAAATTATAGTCTATGTGTTATTCTGATGTATAATCTATATTATTGTAAAGATTCAATAAAATCCATACAGTAGTTTTCACGTGAAAGAGTAACAAACATCCATACTTACAAACTTTCGCATTTATAATATTAGTAGGACTAGTAGGATTAAATAGGATCATTTGAATGTTTGTTTTTATAAAACTACAAATATAACTCAAAAACTTATTTTATAATCGGATTCACGTGATATTCCTTTAAAACATTTTAGGAAATACATCTTTGCCAAATTAGACACTATTAGGGCCCGATTCACAATCTCCAGTTAAGTTCCCAATAGGCTATCGGCAACATATTTGACAGATAGAGTACAGATAGGGCACTTAACTGGAGATTGTGAAACAGGCCCTTAATATATTTGATTTAAAAAATATATCATATTCCACACTCGTGTTGATACTATCTTGGCTGAAACGAACAAAAATCCGCGACAGTCCGTTGCAAACGAGAAATTCCGCAAAAATCAAATAAAATCATCTATGAAATCGTGTATCAAACACAATATTAGAAACGAGGCCCGATTTAATATCAGAAAGAAGTCCCTAAATTCCGTATCATGTAAAAGAACACTTTCAATATTGGAATTGGTATCCCTTTGGCCGTAACAAGGTTTTATTAGATCCCACTAAAGGGCAACCCCGCACAAAGGTAGCATAAGAAACCCTTTTTCTACCTAACTTCAAATATATTAACTGTCCCACCTTAACTGACAAGGATGTGCTAAATGTGGACGAATCTCGGCCTTGTTGCCAAAAAATAGAGTATAAAAATGATAGTTTTATAATATTGACATGACAACATCTTATAATTCGATGGAGCCGGCTGCACGCACGAAAAAACAGCATGCGGCGTTACCTCGCTCTGAGGCGTTCCGTTTAAGGCTTGAAGTGCAAGCGAGAGCGCGGAACGAGCGACAAAGATGCACAATCGGCCCATCAATATTTTCTTATGACGTCACGTTCAACTATCTTCAGTAAACCGACTTCACCGACAACCGATTTTTTTAGGTATTCAGATTCGGGTACACAGATTAGCAAACATGCCACCTGAAGGTAAGTGTTGTCAATGTTGACTGACAATGTTGACAGGTCCACCTTAAGGTTGGGACTAGCCACATTGGCTTGAAATATAAGAAGGCAAGTCCTGTTGTTAGTGTAGTCTTTAAAAAGTTTTGGACGTTATTTTTTTATATGATACTATAATTAACGATAAACATTTATGAACAATAGTGACACGTTGACCTAGTCTAGTAAGTAAGTACTAGGAATTTGTGTAACAGCTACTTTGAACAGCTTACATTAATCATTCAAAATGCCCTTCGTTGTTTGAAAATTTAGATTTGAGCCCGCATGCCTGCGTAAAGTGGCATATTACAACATTAATATTGTCATAATTGATTTCTTAATGAAGCGTTTGTTAATAAAGTTAAATAAGTACCGATGATGGTGATAATGAAGTACTTTTTAAAGTCACTTGATAATTCTTCGTTTTGACCAATACTATATTCTCTAATATGCGATATTTTTTGTCAAATTGATATTGTAATTAATTTACTTGTCCATATGATATTTCTTCATTGAATTCTTCATCAAGCCTTAGATGATAATATACTTGAAATAAATGCCCTCTCCGAAAACTTATACATTTGTGTGTCGCGAGATTACAAGGACATTTGCCCTTGAAAAAAATGTGTCTCATACCGAAGTAGGGGTTGCCAGGATATGGTAACGATGGTGACCAATTCTGATCTGATTTCACTTGAAACTAATACGAATTTGATTTGGGAATCTAATATTTGAATAAAGACCTCGTAGTAAATAGAGTTGGACAGTACGAGAAACATTCATAAAAGCGAACTCAGCGTTCTAATTCAAAATTCAAACGTCTGAAACAAACAAATGAAAGACTTGTAGAGATGATAATGAAGTAAATAATAGCTTAATATCGATGCAAGTAATAACATTAACGAATGGGGGAAGCCTATGTTCAGCAGTGGACGGATAAAAGCTGATGATGATGATACAGTTTTTGATGATTAACATTTCTTGTCTTTCTGTCCTTCTCTTCGAAACACAGCGAAGCATCAAGCAAAATGTCGGTATGTAGTATGTACCCATGTATCGTGAGGCAGAACCTCAGCTTTGCCACCAGTAACTTCGATACTCAAATGTCAGTTCTAATTTATTTTTTCTATCTTTTTTATGCCCAAATGTCCAAATGCCCAAATTCATAATAATAACTAACTATAAGTTAGTCTAATATTGAGTCAGAGTTTAATATATAAGAATATAAAGAGCAAGCATAGTCGCGAGCTCCAGTTGAGTTACACAACATATTTACAAGCCATAATCAAAGCAAGACAACCCTTTTATATAAGAGAATAATAAGCCAAATGCGACATTTGCAAAAATGGCCCAGAGAGCAAACAAGCTAATAGCGTCGTAAACCTAGCTATAACATGGCCGGATTATCCTGATCCCCCTTCCCTCCCTGGTATCAGCCGAATTAGATGATAGCAGGGTTAAATAACTGTGAGATGGGGGTCAAGTAAGACTAGTTTATCCGAATGTATCCTCGCACCATTTGCGTTTATTGTCTATTCGGCCAGTTTCGAATCTGCGTCCGCTCTAATTGATTCTACCCTATTCGGTAATCGAATGTTTAGGATCAATATTCGTTAGCATCAGCCGGACTCTATCTGTAGTTATATAAACTTGATGAACGAAAAACTAAAACATATATTTGAATTTGGGTTACCGTTTATTCTGGGTGGTTTTTAGAAATATGGCGATTTAACGTTGCCCTAAAATACTTACAAAAAAACCGATATCTAATTCACGTAACTACAATATTACCTATCTACTTAGTCATTAAAAAAATAATTTGTCTTTCAAACGTATTCAAAGAAGTAACAGGTCATTAAAAAAAAACTATATATATTATGTTATTTGCAACATACTTACTTTGCAAAAATATTATACATAATACTAGCTGTTGCCCACGGTTTCGTCTGCGTTAGCAAAATAAAATATATATTTTTATGTATCCTATGCTACTTCTAGTACCTTCGAGAATATGTGTACAAGTTTCATGATAATCGGTTGAGTAGTTTTCGCGTGAAAGCGTAACAAACATTCCTTACTCTCAGTAAGGATTCTCGTGTCATCTTGGCATTGTGTGGCATCGTGGCATCTTAGTTCCCATAATCCACCGAAATATAATACGAATAGAGGCTGATGATGATGATGGCGTTTTTGCTTCTAGTAGTTTATGAAGGAATATTATAATATTATTCTTTAAAGACTTAGAAAGAAACGCTATCAGGGTAGGATCAAGATCTCCGTCAGTACGTGTTTTTATATACATATTATGTAATTGCTAAAAGGGATCACTCGTCTTGATGTTCGTAGGAGTAGGCCTATTTTCAACAGTGGAGCGTTAAAGCCTGATAGTGTGGCAATAAGTTACACCCGACAATATTATAAACGAATTGTGTATCCTGTAAAAAAAGTCCTGAATCAAAAAATGCACCTTTAAAAATAAAATAGCTGCCCCGACTTCTTTATGCGAAAAGTACTAATATTTCTGTTAAAAAATAAGTGTTGATCCTTAAAAAAAATAAAAAATTGACAAACAAACCTTACCATACAAAGGTTATGAAAAATAGATGGTAGCCGATTCTCAGACCTACTGTATCTATTTATATTATATTTCGGAGGAGTATGAGAACTAAGATTATGACACGAGAATTCTTACTAATACTATAAACTAGTAGCGCCCCCCGGTTTTACCCGCGCACTTCCCATTCCCGTGGGAGTACAGGGATAAATTATAGCCTGTGTGTTATTCTGATAATTGAGCTATATTATTTTAGTTGTACTAAAAACATTCAGTCGTTTTACGGGAAAGAGTAACAAACATTCAAACTTACAAACTTTCACATTTATAATATTAGTAAGTAGTAAGATATGAAAGTAGGGATGTTTGTTACGCTTTCACGCGAAAACTACTCAACCGATCATCATGAAACTTTGTACATATATTCTCGGACGTACTAAAAGTAACGTAGGATACATTAAAAAAAAAACCATTTTATTTTGCTGAATCGCGCGAAGCCGCGGGGAACAGCTAGTTTTGTATATAACATATGATCAAGCGCCTCTCGTTAAGAAGAATTATGAAATTCCAAAAGCAGCGGTCGACTGTTAATGAATATATTTTACCAATCTCTTCGTAAAACTAGATTTAATAAAATATAGTATAATTTATCGTTTGAACGCATCTCTAGCGATTTCGTAAATCGTGTTGAGGGGAGTGGGGGAGTGGGGGGCAAGGGTGGGCGAATGACCGCGACATTTGTTGCCCGTCTAGTAGCCTACCCACCCACACTACACAGTAGTTTTGCACACTATTACCTAACTTTATTGACTGCAAATTGTCGAGCAGAGGACAGAATAACGTATTGATTCGTAGCGGGCATAAAACCAGCTTCAAATACCTTCTAAACAGTGCTTGTTTTTTGTATGTTATTCATTTATATACAAAATAAGTTCATTTAAACAAAGTACAATAACATACTTAATATTATGTGTGAATGCAATTTTTTTTTGTTACGCTTTCACGCGATAACTATTTAGCCGATCATCTTCAATCGTTTAATTCATCAAACTTTAAACACAATATATCCTTTAGGATATATCCTTTAATATATCCTTATTTATTAATATTATCCTAAAGGATATATTATAGATAATATATCCTTTAGGATAATATTAGAAGTAGCATAGGATACTTATTATGATAAAAAAATTACATCCTTAAATATAAGTCAATGCACCCGATGCTAAAATAACTATGATTACATTATACAATATTATATTAAATAGACTCATTACTTTATTAATTATAAGTAGTCAAACTGACTACATCACGAGAGTTTATGAGATTTTATATTAACACGTAAATACCTGCCGGCTCATAACGATTGTCAATAAAATTTGTCGTTCCTCAGAATATTATACATACTATATTTTCGATAAATTTTAATGAAGTCAATTTTAATATCGATTTCGAACAATAGATTCGTTAGGCTTCTTGCAGAATTTAAAAGTTAAAGAACTATAAAATTTGAATGTTAAGTTAGCTGGCCATATATATAAAATAATAAAATAATATTTAATTAATCATGGTTGATTAATATTATGCCACATATCTTATGCCATAGATAATAGATACAATCATTTAACAGTCTCTCCGTAGAGAGGACTTATTTAAGAAAATCCGAAATGTCGGGCATGTAAAAATCTTAATAAGCCGCGATACAATCCGTAAAAGTCGGTTCATTAAAATGAGTGAATTTCACATAAACATTAAAAAACAATTCAATTAGACATATTATTTTTTATGTGTTAATGCAAAATTATGAATTCATCATTACTTACATGTTAGTGAATTCATCATTACATGTTAGTGAATTCATCATTGGACGCCATTACATTATTGATCTGAACTTTATATACGTTGAGGTCTGACACCCCGTGGGGCGGGTCCGAAGGGACTGACCACCCCCCACACTATTTACCGCCAGTTCGCAAACGACATGGCCGCTCAACCGAGTAATGGGATAATATCAAATGTACCAATATTACGAAGAGACCAGATCGAACTTTCAAACCCCAGGATACGTTATTCAAGAAGGCCCTAGCCTGCCAATTAAGGAGCGGACGTCATCTTAAAAAGACTAGACTAGACTACAGTTTACTGGACTAAAGGTGATTATTTTTATGATTATCTATATAAAATAGATAAAAATTTCATACCGGATAAAATTGACTTTGAAATTAACAAACTTAAATACATTAACTATCATAAACTTACGACTTCTGTGGCTCAGTGGTTAGCGCGTTGGCGCTCAAGCCCGGAGGTCGTGGGTACGAATCTCGCCAGGGAACAAAACAGTTTACGTGTTCCTGGGTCATGGATGTGTATTAAATATGTGTATTATACAATAAAAACCTTAAATATATTTTTTAATAATATAAAAAGTATTAATTATATGTATTTCCGTTGTCTGGTACCCGTAACATAAGTTCTTCGGAAACTTACCACGGGACCAGATTGACGTGGTGTAAAAGCGTCCATAGATATTATTTAAAAAAAAAGAAATAAAAATATATAACACGTACAATTAGTGTGTAATGTTCTCCTGAGTGAATCGAGCCCACTACCACTTCAACGAGCTTATTCTTCGCGTGATATGGGTAATTCTAGTTGTCTGGCGGCTGTCTTTGAATCCTATCTGCCAAAGAACGAGGTCTTTGTTGACAGGTTGTTGGTTGAGGCTGATGATGGTGAGATAATGTTCCTTAATTTAAATATCGAAGGTAATGTTCGACATCGCACAGGTTATAAAATAGTTGTCATCAGTTCAGATACGCCTGGAATCATATGTTATAGCTCTCAAACCAAACAGATGCTTTTTTTAGTTGGATTAGTAAACATAAGTTAATTTTCCTGGAACTAATAATAGCTAGAATCCGGAACTAGTGACTAGGAACACATAAATAAGTTGCCTTGACTAGTTCAAGGATTAGCTTTCATGGGTGACGTCGACCATTTTTCATCAGGTGTCTGCCTGCCTGTCCTGAGACATAAGATGTTAAGTCTTGGTGACAGTATTTCCACTGCCTGTCTTACCATTCTCAGAAATACAGCAAAGCTGTTTCACGGGAGAGATAAGCAGGCGATGGTACCCAGGAAGCTGGGAATGCGGCATGATGCATCCTCCCATCATTAGAAACTATGATGCTTAATGCATATAAATATTCCATTAGTAGATTCTTCTTTAATTATCAACTTCTTTAATAATCATCACTATTATTTCCTACTAACTATGCTTATTTTTAATTATAGTTGTATTCAAAACTCTACACTTTACAATATAAAGTGTAGAGTTATATTAATATTAAAATATATATTATATAAGTGTAGAATTATACAAATGCTTATTCTAATTTTCGCTTCAAAAATAATTTTATTTTTGCAAATTTTACAAATCGGTGTTTGCAACGCTAAAATAAAATACTACGGTAACGAAATTTATATATAAGTTTGATTTAAAACATTTCATTTTGATAAAAATATTGAATCTCATCTGAATTGAGCCACTCGATATTTCATCAATTTGAATACATCACATCATAAAGGTCATTACATATGAACGTAAACTAACAAGCTACGTAACGAACTCGAATCGGAAACAAGTCATGTTAAAAATAATTGGAACCGTTCGAGTGAGTCGAGAAAAATATCCCACTATCTCCGAGAATACGCTACAAAGCATTGTCCTTTGAAAAAAGGATATCACATAACGAAGTTGAGTTCTGACTTTATATCAAATATCACGCATGACGACCTCCCACCTCCCGGGCGGGGGGGTAATAAAAAATAATATATTGGAATATGTTGGAAATAACAGCGTATCATCCCTGGATGCGGGCATTCGAGTTTTGACGCGTCCGGCCTTTTGTTGCTTTTGCTGACTGTACCTTATTTTTGTAATTTGATGGCGACCCTTTTGTTTCTATTCTAATAATTGAATGTAAAAGAACTTTTTATGAATTCTCTAATTGATTATAATTTGTATAGAGAATCCGAAATATTATAAAGTTAATATAGGTATACGCGCAATAAAAACGTTTAAGCACTATGAGTAATTATTAGCAAAAAAAATCTGATGACTATTATTAATACAAGATGTGAAAATCGCGTAATAAAATCTATCACGGCGAAAAGTACTTTTGGGTATTTTAATGCATATGAAATTAACAACTAATAAATGTCATCATCATATACTTTACTTTAATTTTCGCAAACTTAGTTAATCGTCCATTTTACACTTATGATCTCTGAAGTCTTGGAATAGGTTCTACCATTTGCATTTAAAATTAAAAATAATCACACTTCCTATTAACGAATTTAGGACACTTGTATCTGACATTAAAAAATATAATCAACTTACCAGAAAGAAACACAACTAATCACTAATATTTTCTTGTAAAAATCCGATAGAGACCGATAGCAATCTGCGCACACGCAGACGGTTCGACAAAGAATGAGACGGGCCAGGTAAGAAGGGTTAGGCCACAAAAGGTGTAGGGTTAAGACACAAAGGGCTTAAGGTTACGGAGGTTGCACGCGTCTCCAAGAGTGTGATTAATTTTATTACATAATGAACGCTGTGGCTTTTGGAAACTAAGCTGGCCGATTCATTACCAGACACGAACTATGCGGGATTCTAGGCAAATTAGAAGCATTTTGTAGACGCATTTGACTTTGTCATATCTTTAGCAGATACATTGGCGTCCTTTACTTTTCGGAGAATTCAATATCATGCAAGAGGAATTGCAATGTATGCGTATATTATAAGTAAGTTTTTTGTAAATTATTATTAATGTGAAAAACAGGAAACGCAAGTGAATTTCCCTTTTTAGTTAAACTTATTTAAAAGATTAATTTTATCGTATAATTAAATCTGTTATATTGATATTTTTGTAAAGCCATAAGCTTCCTACCTTCTAGGTCCTGGTGTCCTGGATGTTCCAATTTTTTGCAACTTCTGTATTTCTTCTTTAGTCGAATTCTGGACTTCCTCAATTATGCATATCATTTTCTTCGTAATTTTTAAATGTATCATTTTAACACTGAGAACGACTTCTTATCGTTTGTTATACATAGCGTTAGCGATTCAACGTATTTTCGGCTACTTCTCCAGTCTTCTTCCGCGTTTATAGATCCGGTCTGAGCTCCTAAATCCTTCTTCTTCTTATTTTTTTTAATATTCGTGGAAAATGATTTGAGATATTCTGCCAGTGTCAAATTCGATTCTAAATCGAAATTTCTTCCCAAACTACACTTCTACTTGCACTACCTGACGTTCACGTGTGAACTGTCATTTTTGCAACCCTTCAACCCTTCCTAACTAATGTACCTGAAACATCCCAACCCAATAATTCATTACTTAACAATGGCAACACTGACTTATATTTTTAGTAATAGTAATAACCCTTTACAACCCGACTACCCTTGCGAATTTGGCACAAATAAAACACCCGTTACGTGCAAATATTGTAAAAAAACTGCTCTTACGATAAATCAAATTTTAAATAAACCGTTATCAATTACAGTAACTGAAGATTCAATTTTTTAATTATTATTATAAGTGATCTACTTTTATATAAATATGAAGTACTATATAATATGTTTGAGCAATATTTTTGGCGTATTAATGCCATTAAGAAAGTTTTTTTTTTTGCCAGAATATTTTCAGATTTATTTTAAGAATATATTATATTATGTATAGATATTATTACAATCAACATAAATACATTAAACATTGATTTTTAATCAGCAATATGAAGTGTTACTTGATATATTTGCAAGCGTCTTTCCTTTCAAAACTTCAATATTTTTCTATAAATAACTTAATACTTTAAGTAAGTGTACGGTAAAAACATATTTAAATTTCATCAAAGTTGTCATTCACTTGATTCTATCAAAGCACATTACAAATCTAAGATGAGATAAGATTTCATTATTATGCACTTGACGTATTCAAGTAGTAAGTACTACTCACAAATGCTCGCCCAATTACATGTTTTGTGGGCTAATTGTAGATTGTATGATAAGCGAAGTACTGCAGTGTAAAACAGGCTATAACAAGTATGAGTCAAGTAATATATGACTGGCAATCGTGCAGATTAGAAAAGAGTTTGAATTTAAAAATATATTTTTTTTCTAGCCCATCAGATTTTTTCGTTTGAAGTTTTTATGCGATTTCTTGATTCGGAAAGTTTTATTTTGTAATTTAGTTGCGTAGTGCCTAGTTATTTTTTAGTAAAAATCATTATGGAAGTAGGTACTGGTATTATGTTTGTCTACGGGTTTATAAGGCATAATATTCTGGAATTCATTTTTTAAATTTCTTATTTTAATATTCTTATTATTTTGTAAAGGTTTTTGAATTCAGAAGCCGTTCTAATTTTCAATTTAAACCAGTTCTAGTCAAAATTGCGAATTATAAAATAGAATCGTAATCCAAGTTTGTCTGTATTATACATAGCCCATCTGCCGCAAGCACGTCATTATAATATCCCTACATATTATTAAAATAGATTCCCCTATGCAAAATTGAATAGAAATTTTGGCGAGGCCCTATTGTCGTAGATCAGGTATAAAAATTGCAACATTCAAATTAATAAAATAATAAAACTAATTCATTCGCATCTAAGGGGTTAGATCTTTTGTTATATGGAAAAGGGTTTATAAGTTCCATATGCTTCGTTATGCAATAAGCTCTTACAATATACCTCTTTGGAGAGAGAATCAAACGCATTCTAATCTAACGATAACTTTTAATTTTTATATAACTTAAAATACGTTAAGACATCTTAATAAAATACCTAAAGCTAGACTAGTGACCGTAGTACGTACGGTACAATATATATAGTATAATACGCTTCATAGTGGACCGAGTTGTGAATCTAAATCATCTTAAAAACCACTTGAGCTTATACACAAAAAAAAAACAAATTTATTCCAACCATATTTTTATATATAGGATTTTAAATTAACATGGTTATTTTCTTTATTTAAAGTATTTAAAACGGGATATTTACTTTTTTTTATTATTTTACTTTATTTTTATAGCCTTAAAAAAAGTTCATTCATTTATAGGAGAGACAGAGAAAGTAGAAACATATTGTCAATTTAAAATCATACATAATATTATAGCAAAAAAAGGAAAACTAAAAAAATATCATGGGAATGATATCCTTTCCAAAAATTTCACAGCGATTAACACTTAACACCATAAATCCAGAGCGTTGCAAAAAACTTGCAATTTGGGAATTGGGGTTAAATCGACATGTTTTGTCGAAAATAACTCTTTTGTGTGATGTATTACTGCTAATTATGTTTGTATAGGACTGGAGGGTTATTTGTGACCTTTGAGTGCTATTATAGCTTATAAATTGATTTACAGATAAACAATCGTATTTGATGTTACCGATAGCAAAAAAAATACCAATTTTTGAAGACATGATATTTTATATTTGTTTTTATTCTTACATATAATTTAAAAGTTTTGTCAGAATTTCAACTGTAGCTCTTATTTTATTCAAGATGCAGCTGCTTAGATATATTTTAGGTGTGTAAAACTTATTTTTTACCTTAACGTTTGACGAAACAAGTCGTCACACTTGCGTATGTATGAACCTTAACATGCAGTAGATTTTATAGTATCCCATCAATAATAATAAGACGATCATATTAAATTAATTAAACTTATAGAAAGTATAGTGTAAAGACAAGGGATCAAGTCACGGACTTATTTGTTCCTTTTTCGCAAGTCGGAGAAATAGAAGAACAAAATACTTTTTTTTATTATTCCCTCGTGTTTTTCTTTTTTCCAAGTCATGGACTTATTTATTCTTCTTTCTTAAGTCCTTATATAAACCGGGTAAACAGAGAAATATGAGAGTAAAATATTTTTTTTATTCCCTTATCTTCTCACGCTTACAGTTTCCACTCACAACTCGAGATACTCATGATTTAAAGTATGAAAGTGACATTTGTGATCTGTAAATAATAAATATTATAAAATGACAAACGAATGGCAAGAGTTAAAAGGGGTCCTCGTCAAATATAAAAAAATGACAATAAACTATTTAGTGTATCGGCAGCTTACACCGCTTCCGACACTGTTTTTTTGTCAGCCATTGTAACATTTTGCGAGAGTCAACGAGTGCAATTTTTTTACTTTTTTTTTTACAAAATCCTATTTCTCGGATTTAAAGGGATTTAGACACTTTGTTGTGGCAACAATGACGTTTGTGGCGATTGTTATTTGTTTTGATTTAGTGCGTTTTATTTTTCTCACGATTCGCCTGAATGAAGTTCTCGTTCAAATATTATTTTTTTGTTTAATAGACCAATTAATAGTAATCAAAACGTTTCTGGCATTTTAATTTTAATAGTGAATATATAGACAAGTAAATTCATACATTTTAATGATTTACTTGTCGAAATTGATACTGAAATAAATCATTATTTAAACTATTTAAAAAAAGAAAAAACGATCCATTTACCATCTTATTTAACATTATTTCGCGGAGCTGGATATAGCAGTCTCGTTAACATGACAATCGTAGACATTGTCGAAATATCGAGCTCGGCGAAATAATTCAAAACATAGTAAATATCCCGTTTTATTATGTTTAAATAATGAAAATAATTTAAGATCCTTAATACTAACAGCTGAAAATCGTACTTCGATAAAAAAAAATATTACATCTTTGTAATTCAGACAGAATTACTAATAAATTATACCATCTACAATTTTTCATTAGCATTATCCACAAACGATACTATAAGGTGTCATAGTACTTCAGAACGCATAGGGTTAATACCAAGTCATAGACAATACTCAACTGAAATCTGTGCGTACGTCAAACTTGACTATTGACACGAGCACATAGATAGTAGCGTTCTTTGCATAGTATTGTTTCATTACTTAGCCAAGTACACTTCTAGAATACGAGTGTTAAACTTTCTCAAAAAACCATATGTTATATATAAAATGAAATAGCTGTTCGTTAATCTCGCTAAAACCCGAGAATGGCTGAACCGATGTGACTTATTTTAGTCTTGAAATATTTGTGTAAGTCCAGAGAAAGTTTAAACGGTGAGGAAATATGGAAAAAATAAGCCTTTTTTTACATGTATAACAAAGTCGCTATAATGACACTTGGTTCGGACAGCACCAGGTTGACAGCTTTTATTCTCTAACTAGCTGTTGCCCGCAGCTTCGCCTGCGTTAACTAAGATTTACAACGGGATCTTAGCGGGATGATATATCTTTATCGATAAATAGTCAATCTAACACTGAGTGAAACATTCAACTTGTGTCAGAAAATCCCAAATATCTTACAGAACCTTATTTTTTCCAGAATAAAATGTAGCCTATGTTACTCGTGGATAATGATGTAGCTTTCAAACGGTGAAAGAATTTTTGAAATCGGTCCAGTACTTTTTGAACCTATTCATTACAACCAAAGAAACAAACAAATTTTCCTCTTTATAATATTAGTGTAGATGGAAAATACTAACATGAAAAATAAATCTTTTGATATGTGAACATATTTTATTCATAACTATCAAAAGTCTTGCGAATCCTAATCACGCCACCCCTGTCTCCAATACAATCTCGTCCCCTATACTTGGCTTATCAACATTCGGACACCATAACAGGCCTTTTCTAGCCTCATACATATTTTAGGGTTCCGCACCCCGCTTGGTCAACTGTCAGCAATGATTTGCTGCCTTCCACCCCAATAACGCCCCCACATTGAACACCAGTTTAGCAAGAGCCCCGCATGATTTGCTGGGTTATTAAATATTTGGCGATTTCGCCCAGGTTGGCGAGTTTCGTAGTTCAAGATATACTGGTCGGCCAATGAGACCAAGGGGCGTTAGAAAAAGTTAGATTATCTATTTTTTTCGGACGCACCGTTGGGGTGATATCTGGAAAATATGGCTTCCTATTTGTATAGATTGGGTATTTTCATAGTTTCTCTATTTGTTCTCTATATGCTTGGGATATTTACGGCCGTACCTTATTCCGGTGTTTATGAGCATAGTATTTCTTTCATCATTTTTGTGCAGACCTTTTTTCTCTTTATGAACTATTTATTTAAATATTATTCGATGTTAAATATTCTATCTATATACTTTAGAGTGTGAGTGACAAATAAAAGGCGGTCTTGGCATTCATTGAAGGAGGCCTATGTTCCGCAGTGGATGGATAACGGCTGATGATATCAATGATGATGATGATGATGATGATGATAATGAAATAAGTTGCGACTAAAATAAATAAATAATTATGAAAGAGTTTATTGGTATTACCTACTCTACATAATTATTCATGGTTAATGATATTTTGTGGTTTCATTGTATATTATTACTCAGTCTAGTCAATTCAGTTGCAATGACCCGACAGAGACATAGCCTTTCATAAAATATAAATTTACTCGAGAGTTTTGTAATAGAATAAACTCTATTTCAGTCTATTAACCTATCCATTTAAGACGTCGCCACCAGAGAAACGTTTTACGTTCGGCAAACAAGCATTTGGATTTATTTGGGTAGCAGCAACGTGACACCGTCACTGGTCCGCGGATCTACGGCAAATAGAGTTTGTGGGTTAGCAAACAACTATTACTATAGACTTATGCACTAATATATTCTCTGGCGATACGCCAAAAAATAGGGAGAAAATGTTTGCACAATAAGCAACGTCAGCGGCGTGAGCCTGTACCTTACCTCGCAACCAAAGAATACTCATCAAATCATGGACAAAAAAAATCAAATTTATGATATTAATTTTAGAACACACAAAATTCGTTTTTTAAATAATAAATTATAAATGGTGTTGATAAATTACATTATATTAATTTAATCGCGTCGTCACAAAAATGTATTTATTAGTGCGCATTCCAGACTCAACCTACATAGAAATAGCCGGCGAAATAAACTAAAGAGAATCAATTCTTTTTTTTTTATTCTAAAAAAACTTCCAATAAAAGCAGCTTCATAGAAGTCTACACAATATCTTTATAGCGGAGTTTGTGGAGTAATGATATTTTATTTATCGCTAAGCAAATTTGTGTTTTAGAAAATGGCAGGAGCTTTGTCTGCAGGAAATCTAGATCACGTCCCAATTCAACGCATGGACTAGGACAGCATAGCAAACATACAGTGTATCACGAACGAATGCTGGACGCTTTTATTGTGCTCCATCTTGCAGAATGGATCGCCGTCGAATCTCCTGGATGTCATTAAATTATGAATTAGTACAGATTGCTACGTTTTATTCATTTATTTGTAAATATAAATAAACAAATATAAATATGACCAAATAATGTGAAGTACTTTTTAATAATAACAAAAACAAATAGATTAAGAATGTTCGATTCGGCAAGTTTTTTTTTTGTGTTCTTGATTTAGATTTTAGCCTGAATACTATGCCATTTCATTGTGTGATTTTGTGTGATACTTCTCAAGATTATAAGATAACCAAATCTAAGAAATATGTTTTTTTTAGAATAAAAAAATTTGCCCATGTCTAAGTAGATATGAGTAATAAGTCCTATTGTTGATAATAATGATGACAGTGACCACAAATGAATGGAGATAATAATGGCTAGGAAGATGATGATGATGATGATGATGAAAGATGACAGTGATAACAGTTAAGACATGATGATTAAATACTTCGAAGTGCATTTTTTTACTATCCCAATTGACTCCCCTCAGTAACCAAACAGTTGTGTCAATATAATCCTTCTAAAATCCGCTATCCGTGAGAACGCGGAAGACATGCACCGTAATATAACTGTTCGCAAACAAAAGGTAACCCTTTAGATCCGCGGGTCGGAAGGACCCAGGTTGAGGCAATCAAGGGTTAGACAGGTGACGGCAGATGCACCGTGATCCGCGTGAAATTATTTTTCTTACTATTCGATCTCACGTTGGCTGATGAGGCGTGAAAATTAATGGCCCTTCTGATATGCCATCGATAATGGTATTAGAAAATAATCACTGGTTCTGACAGAAATTCGGTGGATGAAAAAATTAATAAGCTAGAGGCCTGATTGAGGATTCCGTACTCACACAATTTATTTGATTTATAAGCTAAGCAACACAATATTATACTAAGGTAAGTGATGTGTAGAATAACAAAAAAATATTACGGACTCAAAGCCGCTATACAGTACGACGCGGACTGTCCGCCGAAAATAACTACGCGTTGCACTAAAAGATCTCTTCACATAATTTGACCACCATGGCCATACACGAGGACGGTTCGCAATTGTAATAATATATAAAATAAATAGTGAATAAAGTGTAAAAAAGTTCCATTGTAGAGGCTGAAACACACTTATTATTTCCAATTAATAGACTAATTAGATACAATAGAAATTAAATTATTAATATTTGAATTGTGGTCTGTAGGACCCATATATTTGAGCCAATTTTAATGGTGGCTGTTTAACGATGATGACGATGTTTATATTGGATATATAATAATAATAACAATTATTGGCTTATTTGTTTCAAATACAATCGACAAATTAAATTAACCCAAAAATATTTCATCGCCTCTAAAAACCATTCCGAAACCGAATGCAACCACCCACAATACATGTCAACTGACAAATACGAAATACCACTTCAAATAATTAATCCTCTTTGAGAACACATCGCAGCCCTTGAAATGTCAAAAGAGCCCGGATATAAACTAACCGCCTATTCTTTGCGCTTTAAAAAGAAAAAAAAACTACAAATGCACCGGTAAAAAGGGTTACTGGCATAAAAAATATAACAGCCTTAGCAATGTTACGCCAATTTTGCTTGCGAGGAAATTAGATATCCTTTTACAATGAAGACGGCTCCTTTAACCCTTTGTGGATGTGTGGGAAAATGTCTGTTGACTTAACGGGATCTTATGCTTTAATTTTACGTGCACTTTTAACAGTTAGGAAATATCAAAAATCATTATCATCATCATCATCCTTTATCCGTCCACTGCTAAACATAGGTCTCCCTCAATGAACACTAAGACGACTGATATCTTGCCACGCGCGTTCAACAATAAAATAATATCTTGATATTTTTGAGAAGCAAGCGTATTATGGCAAGTGATAGGCCGCCTGAGCGTTCATTGAGGGACGACTAACTTAGGCGTTCCTCAATGAATAGATAAAGGCTGTTGGTGACAATTATAATGAAAGCATTAAACCGGTGTGTAGTCTATTTTGTATTATATTATTACAAATTTGTTAATGATCAAACCTTAACATTCAAAAGATTCAAAAACTATATAATTTGCAAATCCATGTTGTTTGAGTAGTAATATAAAAAAAACATTCAGAACACGTTAATATTAAATACGTTATAAAAAATAGCAACACTTTTATGCTCTGTGACGTAACAGAAAATACTGGCATGCGGTAGAACGCGGTCGGTTCGACCCATCGGTAATTTCCCACAGGAAACCTCTCAACAAGGATAACTAATGCCCGCCGGACGGTAGTGTTTTCCAGTACCCGTTTTTGCCGCATTTTATAACGCATTTATAATATATTCAATAATAACTATTTTTATATGTTTACGTTTATAAATATTTTAAAATATTATATAACTGAAGAGTATGTCTCTTTTTAATTGTTTACCTAAATAGTATCTCATGTATAATACATTTGTTTTATAGTAGATTTTAACGTAGTTAAAATTACTTTTAAACGAAATATCCCGAAAACCATAGGAATCATATATTTTCTCACATTGAACAGCGTTTCTGTGTTTCAGATAGATTTAGGGCCTGTTTCACAATCTCCAGATAAGTTCCCAATAGGCTATCGGCAACATATTTGACAGATACTCCATACTCTATCTGTCAAATATCTGTCAAATATGTTGCCGATAGCCTATTGGGCACTTAACTGGAGATTGTGAAACAGGCCCTCAGTGTATTAGAATGTATTTATGTTATTACTGGTCATAAAACTCTCGCATTTTATAAATGTAGTGAGAATCAAAGGCGTTTTAATAGAAACTTCATTTTATACCTAACAAAAAGTATATTTGTAAACCTCCTTGTTTTTATCATTACTCTGTTATTATTACAGTGAGTTGCTATTAGAAAAATTCAAGCATATTATTATGGTGTCTGAAGGACACATCAAACACAAACAATGTTGAGCTCAGGGCAAGTGGTCCTCTCAGCCGCACTCCGAGCCTCGGAGGAGGGTTATACCCTCGAGATGCGCTAGCTGCCAGAAGTCTGACCAACTTCATTTGCCATCTTAAATAAAATATACATAACCCTATATCTCAAACTCTCAACACAAGTATATTATTCAGTTTATTTACCTTTTATGACAAGTCAAAATATCTAGGTAGTCACGCAATCATTAAATCATAAATAAAGAATTATGGGCTACTATCATTTAATTACCACCGGCTACTGCATGGAGAAAAAAGCATTATTCGTTTTTATATTAGAATTAATAGTATTAATATGATCTCATTGTTACATTTCATATTTTATAAATGAAGCGCCAAGAGAAAGAATATACAAATCAATTTATCTTCACATGAAATAAAAATATATGTAGATCAGAAACCGATATTTACTATCAAATCATGAACGATACAATACTCGGCATAATCGAATTACTGATACATAATCGATACATCGAATCGTCGAATCGAGTGCTTAGACGTATCTGTATAATGTTATATTGATGATTCTGGCACAGACTGATTAATGGTACCACGGTGTAGCGTACAATGTACATTCAGCCGACGAACGATTTAGGGTTAAATTCTCGAGGGTATTACGAACATTTCGTAATCCATTGCGGTTTTATATTAACGATCCCGTGCAATATGTAGCAAAAGCATCAGTGTATGATGCTAGTTTACAAATATTCGATAACAAATAAAAATATAGTCCATAGTTAGAATATAGGGTTGTCGCCACAAACATGACTAGCGACTTCGCCCTTATTATGTTATATAAAAAATATTTGATAAGCTTCAGTTAGATACGCCATAATAAATTACCTTGTTTTTTATATGAAATGCCACTAGGTATGCTTATTATAATTTATTTTTAACTATGAATAAAGTACGGAAAATAAAGAGAATTTTTGTTCGGAATAAAGTCATTGATTCATTCCACTAGCATAGGTCTTTTATTAAGGATGTTTTGGCAAGAATTTCTACCTTTCAAGGGTTCTGCGGAAGTTTCTTCCATTAATCTGCCATTTCAGCCATTACCTACTATGTTGAAAAGTCTAGCACTCTTATGATTTCTTCAACTTTGATCAAACTTAATTTGATGACGTTAGTAGACAGTAACAGTATTCAACATTTCTACTAGTCCTGTAGCAGTAGTAGCTACAAACACCCTCTTAAAGTAAGTTTTCATCTAAAACTTGGGCTTACACCATTTTAATGATAGCAACCCTGAATGCCTAAGTCTGGGGGACCGACGTGTATTATACAAAATTCATTTTGGTGGTCATTGATGGAGTTCAGTCAGCAGTGATGGTGATGAATTAGTTAAATAAAGCTAGATTTTCCTTTTATGATTACGAGCTATACGATTACTATATAGCTTATCCGGGAGAGGTTTATTAATCCTTATTAATATTATAAATGTAAAAGCGTGGATGTTTGTTACGCTTTCACGCGAAAACTACTCGACGAATTATCATGAAACTTTATACACATATTCTGGGAGGTACTAGAAGTAGTAGTCGATTGTCTTTTTTGAAGTGAAAACTTCTTTAGTCGCGTTTAGCATTTTTTGGTTTGGGAAAATCGTATAGGTTCGCGTCACCGACATGCTAATGTGACTGTATGACGTCATTGGGAAATTTTTTTTTTTTGGAATTCAAATTTGTCACAATTCGTAATGTAAAGTAAAATTTTCACTTCTATCGCAGTCCCTTTGACTGTAATTTTTTTTTCGACCGCAATTAAAACAAAAAAAATCTGTAGATAAAGATTAAGACTATCGGCAACATATTTGACAGATACAGTATGGAGTAACTGTCAAATATGTTGCCGATAGCCTATTGGGAACTTATCTGGAGATTGTGAAACAGCCCCTTAGTATATTAGTATACATTTGAAATGAAAACTTGCGACGAAGACTTTTAAGTAAAGGTCGTAAATAAAGAGTTATGAACTTGTTTTAAACATCAATCATTCATTCATCAATCATTGAAACTACAAAATAGTTTTTTTTTAAAATATTATTTGTGTTATAGAAGATAATACTCAACATGAGTTCTTTTAAGGAAATTATAATGATATTTTTTCACATTAGGCCATTATCCATGATAACGCAAGCTGTCGCATCCAAACGGCCCCATGGTTAACCCTTCACTATCGCCAATCGATTTCCGAACCCCGCGGCCTTCGGGCCAATACAATGCACATTTTAAAATTTAAAATCCGATATCTCGTCTTTTTTATGTCGCCACGATGCATTTTTAACCCTTCGCCGTGTGTCTCTCGCCAGTGGTACTCAAATGTTATTGGTAATATTGATCTTTTCCAATAATTCGAGTTCGAAGTTCGAATTAATCAATATATATATTTTTTTTTTTTGAGAAATATTATAGATATTTATGTAGGGTTATGTACGTGGGATAAGGTGTTTTAAGATGGTTATCGAAATGAAAACAACAATGTATAATAAACAAATAAATAATAGCATGGTTGAATTTTCTAAGAAACGCAATTATACTTTGATAATAAAAGAATCCAACAAATCAGCAACTGGTATTATTATTTTACTGGTATTTTTATCGTAGTGGCATAATATTTTTTATTATTACTTGATATGGTTTCACGATAAACTTGGAAGTAGTTATATTATAATGAAACAACTTTTACGGATTATATCGCGGTTTATTTAGATTTTTATGAGCCCGACGTTTCGGATACTTTACAGCAACCATGGTCACGGGAGGACTCAGTCAGTCCTCATAAACAAAGATAAACCGCGATAAAATCCGTTCATTATAATGAGTGAAATTCGCGTAAACATAAGAAAACAGTAGTTATATTCTTTACGAATTGTCATTTCAAATTGTACAATTTATAATAATTGGCACATTGACTTGCATGGACACAGATTATATTATAGATAAAGACCAAATTTTTGCGAATGAAAATATTTTAGGTAAGTCATTAGAAACATTTTGAGTACCGCAGGTGGGGGATTGTGTAACCGCGTCTGCCTGTACGTGACAATTTAAACAAATTCTAGGCCATTTGGCTCCTGGGGTGCTTCGCTTTTTTGAGTACTTATTTTGAATAAAAAAAACGTCTATTGAGAGTCATTCAGCCGGCGGTTCGGGTGTGGTCTGTCACACTGTTTACAATCGTTTTTTATGTTAGAAATCTCTTGGCATGCCTTGCCAGTAAAATCGACTGACACGCCGTGATGACCAAAACCATGAACTGGCACCGTCATTCCTTTATTTTTATCCATAACTAGCTGATGTTCGCGTCTTAAGCCGCCTCTTTTTTAATGTATCCTATATGTGTGTGTTATTTCTAGTACCTTCTATAGTATTATGAGTACAAAGTTCCAGGGTGATCGATTAAGTAGTTTTTGCATGAAATTGTAACAAACATCCCTACTTTCACATTTATAATATTAGTAGTTATAGATACATCATACAATGCACATTATAAAGTGTTGTTATAAACAGCTTGTAACTATGGATGTTAAATACCTTAAACTAAAATAGATCAATCACATCTGCATTAGTCAACAGTTTCGGAGAAACAACATCTCCTTGTAGCACTTCTCGATGCTGTTTGATTGGTCTTATTTGCCCTCGCAGAATAGGAAGCCCTCGTGATAGTCGCCTGAACCACACGAAGACGATCTCCGCGCAGTGGCCGGTCTGTATTGAATGCGAAATTACATTTTGATATATTTTATTTTGGAGGTACGTATAGGTAGAGTACTGAAATACATGGTATATTATAAATGAATTGCAATATATAATCCTTGAGACATTTATTATTTGTACAAATTAATAAATAATAATTATAAAAAATGTAAAAGGATAAACGTTGTCATCAAAAGTGAATCCTTAATATTCAATTTTTAAAATATATTAAGTTGGTATTGTGGAAGTAACATAAAGAGCGAGTAAATCCGTAGTGAATATTTAATACACCGATGCTCCACACAATGTGGATCCTATCAAAGCAGTGCTTCCAATAATCCAGCGCGGTAGGAGTTCTCCGCCCTATACATTATTGATATTATATTATATGGAACATTAGACTTTCTTCTTAGACTATCCTTGTTGGTAGTCTAGATGCTATAAACAAGACTATAGACGTTGATCAACATTATTAGGTACTTTTTTTGGCATAGCTTTGTCAACATTTCATTTTGATGGTTGAAGGAATACGTTTTGGTCGGATCCGATGAAAAATCTTCGAAGTTTCATAAAGTTCAGAATCCTGAATATGAAGGATCTTTGAAGTTACATGCATGTCGTAGATAGCTGTTGAGTATATACTTAAATAAATTTATTTTAAATTAAATAAAAATTAATACAAATTATTTTATTACAATCGCCGCAGCCAGTTAAAATACAGTTGTAAATTAAAATTGAGTTATGTTATAAATGCGACGTTTCGACGATGGTCCAATGGTGGATGGACTCGGCCTCTTATGCGAGAGGTTCCGGGTTCGATCCTGATCCCCACGTGTGTGCTTTGAAATGGGTTTTTCTAAATTTCTAAGTGCACCCAAACACGAGACCATCGCTCGCTCACCGGTGAAGGAAAACATCGTGAGGAACCTGCATGCCTGATGAGATTGAAAATCATTGAAGGTATGTGAAGTTCACCAACACGCACTGGGCCAGCGCGGTGAACTATTGGCCCATTACCCTCCTCGCCTAATTTCGAGGAGGAGACCCATCTCAGCAGTGGGACATAAAGGGTCCATACTTTACTTTTTACTTTTATGTTATAAAAGTTATAATTTGATTTACCGACCCTTTATTTTCCTTAAAAAGTGCAAAAATAGTAGGCATCATCAATTTTGATCCGTAAGGTAATAGTAAAAAAAATAACTTAATCGTAGAAAAAAAAGAGGATATAGATACCACGATTCGATGCCACCATCAGTCAACACCGCCCACGCCGTGTTCCTCGCAGATACCATTTATAAGGGGACAGACCAATTTATATAGAACATAAAGGGACATAATTGAATGTAAAAATCGTCCATTTTGTAGGGAGAGGGCGTTACGGATATATCATTTTAATACTAAATGACGAACACCGTATTGTATCCAATAATTTTTGTGTATACGAAATGTATTAGCTCATGCTCTCAAATAGCTAGTATATTACCCTTTTTAAAGTTCTTATGCTAATTGGGTTGGAAAACTGGCAGACGTCCTAAAGTAAACGTCCGTTTAGCTTAGAGATATTTTAATTAACAGAGCATTAGCCCTTTATTACACGTATCCCTATCTATACTAATTAAAAAGATGAAAGATTTGATTGTTTGTTTGTATTGAATAGGCTCTGAAACTACTTAACCGATTTGAAAAATTCTTTTAATGTTGTGAAGCTACACTACCCCGGTGAACACAAGCATAAATAAATTTCAAAAAAGTTAGGGACGTATTAAAACTTAGTTGACGCAGGCGAAGCTGCGTGCAACAGCTAGTGTTTAATAAAGGGTAAATGCTCTGCTAAATTCAGTGCTGGATTTACGTATAGGCCCGTGAGGCCCGGGCCTAGGGCGGCATGATTTGAGGGGCGCCAAAATTTCAGAGACAAAAAAAGTAAAGAAGACTACCTTTGAAAATGAGTTTGGATTAATTTTTGTAAAGAATTCTCTATAGAATATACCTATAACAATTCACTTTTTTTATTTACTTTTCAGTCTATGGATATGATTATGTTTTTTAAAAGATTAATTATAGTCTTTACCGGACGATGTTCTTTACTTTTTGTTTCATTACTGAATATCACATGCATATAAAGCTTTTAAAAATTACTAAATTTTAATAATTTCGCCCTGGCCCAGTAGTGGGACATAATATAAGGGTTGATATTTTACTTTTTTCTAGCATAAAGGGCGGCAATACAAACAGGGCCTTGGGCGGCATCAAGCCTAAATCGGTCACTGGCTAAATTCTTATAAAACTAATGGTGAAAAAGCCAGTGTTAACTTATATTATTCAATAAGTACGGGAATAAATTTAAGAAATTTATATATATAAATATAAAACGTCCCTGACTTTTTATGTTTTATGTTTCTTTTTATTGATTGACTTTGACGACTCTGTGGCTCAGTGGTTAGCGCGTTGGCGCAAAAGCCGGATTCGAATCTCGCCAGGGAACACAAAAAAGCTTCTGTGTTCCTGGGTCATAGATATGAATTAAATATGTATATGTATATATATATATATATATATATATATATATATATATATATATATATATATATATATATATATATATATATCTTTTGTCACAATGTTTGTCCTCAATGGACTCCTAAACCACTTAACCGATTTTAATGTTTTTTCTTTTAAAATGTGTGCCTTTCTCCAACTTAAAAGATAGGATAGTCTATTTCTCAAATTTGAGATTGCAAATTAATTGTTTTGACAGAACGAAGTCTGTCGAGTCCGCTAGTATATTATAGTAACTTATGCCGAGTTTATATTTAGACATATCAATGCCACACCCGCGCTTGGACAGTCGGCTTGGCAAAGATCCTATAACCTTTGAACTGTGAATTGGATTGGATGGTGTTATGTGAAACGTGATCATGCAAGTATTCAATTTTATATTAATACCGAAAAATGAGTTACAAATAATAAATCACAAATATTTCGTAAAGCGAAAAAAGCGAAAAAAATTCATTATAAATTAATAATATTTAAAAAAAAAAGATGGAGGTATTGAAGGAAGGAAGAAGGCCTATGTTTAGTAGTGGAAGTATAAAGGCTGATGGTGATGATGAAAGCGCTTAATTATGTTAGTAAAACTATCCGGTTACATCAAATGACCTATTAATTATGAGAACGCCTTTGGAATCTCGGAAAATCATGTCCACCATTAAAAAAGAGAAAGAATAAAGAGAGAGAAATTAACAATAATTCTGTGTCTCTATTATATTTCTTGCAAATACACAGCACACATTTACACAGCACGCTGCGTTTATTTTCTTTATTGTTTTCTATGTAATTTATAAAAGCAATAAAAAGCATCTCGACTAAAGTAAAAAAAATCCAAATAACATATTATAAAATATATACCTATAATAAATAATAAATGAAGACCTCATGAACAATAACTATTTATACTTAATACATAAGGAGGACAGGTCTCATGGCCCTCTGAGTGAAAACCGCTGAAACAATATGTGAAAAATCAGCAAACCTTACTTACCATAATAAAAAAAAATTAAGGTAAGTTCTACCTTAAAAAATTGGAACGCATTACTATCATGTCAAAGTTTTCGAGAAATAATTAAGCACTAAGCTTGGCCTCTTGAGCGAGAGGATCCGGGTTTGATCCTGACCCCCTGCGTGCCTTGAAATGGGTTTTTCTAGATTTCTAAGTGTTAGGTGATTTTTTGCGTTCCGGAGAAGGAAAACATCGGTAAAGTAAACCTGAGTATATTATCACATTACCATAAGAATAGTAATACAATAATAATATACGGTAAGTTGGAGGGAAAGCCGTCCTCCCGCCCTCTCGGACCGGCGGAGTCAGGCTGGTTTATATCTTTGAAAAATCCCATATCCCCTACAAAATCACACGGTCGTCAGCACAAACCTTAGACACGAGTGCCATAGAAAAGTTAAATACTAGATGTGGCTTCATAATAATTATTTAATACTAGTTATTTTCAAAGGTGTTGGTCGGACAGAGGGGAAGACGACGTTCGTGTAGTGGTAAGGGATCAGTCGTCTTGGCGTTCATTGAGAGTGTCCTATATTCAGCAGTGGACATATAAAGGCTGATAATGGCCATTGTTTTTTTAAAATATTAACAAGAATTTCACACATTGTAATTAAACAACTTTTATGGATTTCATTTCATGGATGGTTTATTTTCTAGGTTCCCGAAATTTCATAATAATATACTTTTCGACAACCATGAACCACGGGTGGTCACATAATAATGAGGACATTATTTTATGTAACAATAGCTGGAGAAACTAATGTGTGTACAATTATAATGTTTTTTTTTTCATCAGCATAAAAAAATCTCATTTATTACTTAGCTTGATAAAAAGCTTTACTATTATTAAATAATAATAGCCCAAATAGTAACATTTTTTTAATAATGAAGACCCAAAAATGCCTCAGTTTCTAATCCTCAATTACAACATTTTAATCATGACTTATACTGTATTTGAAACTTTAAACTATATCATAGTATAATATATAACTTTACATTCTCATTATAATGTTAATTCTAAGTTTGACTACGTAGTTGCAGATGTCGACCTTGCCACCTCCAGTGAACGCTACATCTCGCAAACTATATTCACAATACTGCTTTTTTATACATTTTCTGATACATTTCTTTCGGAATGCATCTTCGGGGGAGATATTATTTGTGATCGCGTTGCTGCCGCGTTATGAATATAGAGTGCGCTTTAATAAACTACGCATATTGTACCGACTCAATTATTGTTGTTCTTTTGTTTTATGTTCTAATTTTAAAATATATCCTCTTGTATAAATAGTGGTTTTTGAGTATCAAGCAGCCTAATGACAAAAGATAGAGAAGATAAAGGACAGCTGAACTGGACTTAGTCGAAGCTGTGAACGTCACCCATAAACGAATTGACCCGTCCGCGTCGTAGCTAAGGCTAGCAGGTGGTTAACTAGAATCTCACATGACTAGGACACTACCCGCGTAACGTGTCAAATGCTTTGTGCTTTATTAACATTTGTTAATAGCCCAGGGGACATTAAAAAATTAAATACGTTTATTTACTGCATGTCCATCATCATCATCTGCCTTTATACGTCCACTGCTGAACATAGGCCTCCCTCAATGAACTGCATATCCATCACCAACATCAGCCTTTGTCCGCCAGCTGTTGAACATAAGTTAGTTAATGCCAATGCGACCGATCCCTTATCTTGTTATGTTTTTAATTACACTGCCTTAAAATGTTTACCTTCCGTATTAAGTCTTGACAAAACGCTCTAAATCAAGCTCGTTTTAAATTATAAATTATAAAATAATGGATCACAATTTTATTTCATTAGTTGTATTTTTAGTAAATATGTCTATAAATTGACTAGTCTTACTCGTACATACTCTACTAATAGGTTTCTTGCGAAAAATGTCTAATATACGTAAGTAGGGCGAGGAATTGGATATTGTGTCCCATTTACGTATTTCTTTGTAGTAAGTATCACATACGTTTCGACACTTATCGACATATACCAAGAGCTATTGACGGTAAATTCTTTTTATTATAATACTATCAAGACAAATATCAAAAAATAAATATTAACGACATTTAAGACAAAGGTTGCCCGCAGATTCGGAACCCGCTGAAGGCTCTCGCAGGTGTTGTTATTCTAAGGTTTCTGCGTTGAATTATCCAATATTTCAAAACTTTTTGTTTTAAGCCTTATGTAATAAGTATATAAAAACAACTATTCTCAAGCTACATTGCAGGTTCGTTGTTGGCTACTTATATGTCTTTCCAACTCTGAATCCTTTGAAACTGGATTAATTATTTTCTATTGATTGTAATAACTATATAAGAATATATTATATATATATATATCTTCTTTATAAGTGTGTAGCTTATTTATTTAGTACTAGAAAGGACTAAATTCTTCTTTCTTATTTAATGTTGATCGTCACCTGCTTGTCATCATCAGTAAGATTTTTGTATAATTTAAAAATAAATTAAAATAAAATATAAATAAAAAAAAACAAATATCGAGAGGTTAGATTCTGACGCCTGTGATGACTTGAAATGGGGTTTTCTAAATTTCTACGTACACCTACATAATAAACATGCAATTATTGCATGCTCATCGATGAAGGAAATCATTGTGAGGAAACCAACATTGCAGATGATTTTTTTTTAATGTGTGAAGTCGCCAGCGCGCGCGCGCACTATACTATACGCCCATCCTCCTCGCCTGATTTAGAGTTTGCCAGCAATAAGATATTCAAGGGTATCTACATTACATACATATCATTTCTTTATTTATCATGAAAACTGTGACCCCAAGCTCAGAAGAAAAACATACCTTTTTTGTTTATCATCAAACTTTTACATAATATATTTAGGTTGATAATATTATAATTTATGATAGAATATTGTTCTAAATAAATTAGAAATGTCAATATTAAATATTCCTTTTAATAGTTTTAATCTTATAATATAAAACATACATAAAACTAGCACACAAAAATAAACGACCGGTGTCTCTGAAAGTACTCGTAAGTCGTAAGGAACAAAATCATCGAAGCCCAGTTAGGGCGTCTACTCACGTATTGCGTATACGACTAAAAGCCTTATTCTTTATGACGTTATCGGAGATCGTTCTTGTATCGTTTGCCATCGGATCCGTGCTTCGGGTGGTACGTGACCATACATACAACGTATAAAGACAGCGCATTGTATCTAATATATTTCTCTGGATATTTTGCTTGCAAAGGCTTAGATTTAAAGCCGCTCAAAAATATCTTAATTCGATGAAGTAGCGAGTTTTAGCGTGATAATTATAAAACCTTTTCCGTTTACTACTGATACTGCACTTCAAATGAAAGACAGACATTCGACACATTTTGGTTTCAAGTAATCCTTACTATAGTATTATAAATGTGAAAGCGTGGATGTTTGTTACACTTTACGCGAAAACTACTCAACCAATCGTCGTGAAACTTTGTGCACTTATTCTCGGAGGTACTAGAGAAGGTACTAGAAGTTACAAAGGAAACATTAAAAAACAAAAGGATTTTTTTTGGTAACGCGGGTGAAGCCGCGGGCAACAGCTAATAAATAATAAAAATGCAAGCTAATAAAAATCTCGGTGCTTGTCATCAGCTTCCACTCGTACACAATCTTCTTAAACCCAAACCGTTAACACCGTATGGACATACGACAGACTTTAATAACAAGAATTTACCTGAGCATAGAAAATCATGTGGCAAGGGATCGGCCGTCTTGGCATTCACTGAGGGAGGCATATGTTCAACAATGGACGGATAAAGGCTGATGATGATGATGGTCCTCCCATGACCATTGCTGTAAAGTATCCGAAACGTCGGGCATATAAAAAACTTAATAAACCTATAAAAATGATTATAATGGTGGTAGTTATGGTGGTGGTGATGGAGGTGGTGATGATGATGATGATGATGATGATGATGATGATGATAATGATAGCAAATGAACCTAAATCGTCATCGTCACCCATTTTTACCCTGGACAAATCATAGAGACTCATCTATACATTGCCTATCCAAAGCCGCTCCTAGCCATCACAAGACATGGCATCATACCTTCTATTACATAGTTTTATCCCCAACTCTTAACCCTACATTCATAATAAAACATTATATGCATGCATAAAACACGAAGGTGTGCCTCGTAAACTCTACCCACAGTCAGCGGAAAAAATAGCCATAGTAAAAAGTCCTATCCGAACCTAATAACCCGGCAATATTATCAGAGAGTCGTCGGGTCATAACCTGAAATTGGTTTCGGGGTCCGTAAGTCCCCAGTTTTATATGTCGCATTATGAAGGCCGTCAAACGAATTCACGTAGAAAATCGAATCTATATACGATATTGGCTGGCTCCAGATAAAATAATGTATCGCATTTTATGGGGTCGAAGTGACCCGAGTTTAATTGCGTTTGTTTCGGGTTAATATTTGTTGTATCTACATATGTATTAGGACAACAATTATATTAGTTATTGTTAGATCTTATTTCCTTACTTAGATATAGGGGTAAAAATGACCCATTTTATTTTCTAGCACCGAGACCACCACCTTCTGTCAGGATAGGCAACGCATGACTGAATTGTCTGTGTTAATCGCAACTGAACTCGTCTATGGGCGACATTGACCATTTTACCGTTCCAACTAACGCAGTACAGAAATTATATGCACTAAAATAGTGTTCTGTTCGTAGATATTGGACACTCATCAAGGATACTCTATCTACTTTCTGATCATCAAGGATACTCTATCTACTTTCTATCTACTTTCTGATCATAGAGAATATGTAGTAATTAGGTGAGAAATGGTGTTTATTTGGGTATCCACTACGACAGCCTTCAACCACCCAAAGGTGAATGCTGAGACCTTGAACAAGAATCCGCTACCATCACATAGAAGCCATCCTCACTGCCTCCAGGGAACCTAGCCAAAATGCCATTATGAAAGCGTTAGCGAACTTCGAAAATGATAACATGTATAGGGTGGACCACGTGATTAAGCGCGGCCTTATGTAATTTCAAATGTGATGCTCACCTTTAGACCACGAACAATTCTAACGTAACCTTCCAGAAAAGACATAATTTTAACAAAAGCAATTCTAAATTTGTCAGCTGACTACGTATATTTGCACTTATATTATTTGATAGGCACAAAACATATTTCATTTTGTCATCATCATCATCAGCCTTTATCCGTCCACTGCTGAACATAAGCCACTCTCGGTGAACATGAAAATAATATTAAATTAATGCTGTATTAGTTAACATTTCATTTACATTAGGTAGATTTATTATAGCATAGGAACACAAACGAAGACTCTTAAAACATTCAGCGGCTACCGACGCCCATAATGCCCATAATTACCAGACAGACAGGTGATTCAGATGCGTTGCCCCTCCTGTTTCCTAAATGACCACCGGAAAGTCACAAACCACACGAAATTCCACAGTATAGCTGTCACTTTACGCCGACCTCATGTGAGCGAGTGGTTACCTACCACTCGCTGACTCAGTTTTGCTGCAATGACTGTCTCTTGTCAAAAATTCTTGATATTGGAGACCTAACTTGAATAAAGTATGTCTTATATGTGTTACAATATTTACTGGGCTTACATTAGGTGAGCAAAAGTCTCTCAGTAGTAATAGGATATTTAAGTACAAACAAAATAACTATAAAATATTCTTTGTACCGGTAAAAATCTCTAGTAATCGGCCATTTTACATAAGAAAATAATATATTATTCAAAATCCACACGAACTCACTCCCGTATACTTATCGATAATAATAGCATGGGTAAGAAAAGTGCTCAACCGAAAAATCTCGGTTTTACATTCGAAATACAAAAATCATATTTGTGTTTAAGGTTTTGTATATCGATGTAAGCTGGGATACTATATAAATAGTTGGGGTTAGTATTTAAAAATGGTATCATTTTCTAATGACGAAAAAAAAATGTTATATCCGCAATTTGTGTACATTATTAGATGTGTAAGCTATATTATTGTAAAGTTGCATCAAAACTAATTTTGAAGTTATTGCACAAAAAGCAAAAAACAGCCAAACATCCAAACTTAAACACTTTTGTCTTTATCATATTAAACATATATTTATTTATCGGATGTCGTGACATCAATTGCAAAAAAAATCTGCATTTTATTTTTGCTCATTGATATTAGCGAAATAATTGTTGTTCGAAACCGGACCATAATATATATTTGTATATATATATATATATATGAACAACAATTATTATTTCGCTAATATCAATGAGCAAAAATAAAATGCAGATTTTTTTTGCAATTGATGTCACGACATCAGATAAATAAATATATGTTGCATATTTCATAATATTCACAAAGACAAAATATATATCTTATAAATTAACTGACCTTAAATATTCTACTTTTTATTATAACTGACCTTACTTTTTATTATACACTCTAGATACGATCATACGACATTAATTCAACTTAACGGCTATACTAGTTCATACTAGTATTTTGAATCTATCAAAAATGTCCTAACGTATATATAAAAAAAAAAAGATTTTTTCAAACAAACTAAATAGCATAAATATAAAATATTTGTAAAACAGTTATGTTAAAATAGGTTCACTGACCGATAACAATGGCCGTGACGTAGTGTGCGTACTGCGTATTGTCGTGTTACTTACGCCGTGATATTTTGGTGACAATAATGTCATGGTGATCATGATGATGATGATGAATGTTGATTAACGCATGATCACCGTTTTCACAAACAAAGTACGTGCGACGTCAAAACTCACAGGATCGCGGTGACCTACAAAGACTTCAGTGTCAGTACTGACACACAACTTACACGACACGAGTGCATAACCGTCAAGGTCAACATTACTTCCCAATTCCCATTTCCAACCAATTATCAAAACGAAATAAAAACAATCGGAATCCTTTCTGCACAATCGAAGTCCTTTTTGCACAGCTGTCTCTTTGACGATGCCGCGCCGCCCGGCCGGGGTCGTTCACCCGTACGTGATAGCTCAGTGAAAAGTTTATGATATAGAAATGAAAATATTGTCCTGTGCCTAAACTACGAGGTATTTTTGGATAATTTTTTGTATACAGACTCTTATGGTTGTTTTATATATGCAGTTTAATTAAATGTCGTATCGTCGTATCCAGTCTGTATATGCTTTATCATATTCTAACAAAAACTCATATTAATACCCGAAAATCTTTTAAAATCTCCAAAATCCATATTCCCGACTTACACAATTTAACCAGCCTATGCGGCAGTACTAAGACGGCAGGAAGACGCCCGGCAAATCCACCGCTCGCCGCGTCGCCCATTATTATATTTCTTGATTCCGAACCCCTTCGTAACCAAGGTGAATGATATGGCATTAGGTGAGTAAAGGAAATTGTATTTATTTTCCACTTTTATATAAATGAAATAACAAAGAAACATAAATAAACCTATGGGCTACTTTTATCTTATACTTGTATGTCTTCTACTATATATAAAAATGAATTTTACTAAGCGCGTAACTCGAAAATGGTTCGACTAATTCGGGGCCCGCCGAAGTTTGTTATAAAAAAAAAACACACACACACACACAAATATTGTAAATGTTTAAAACATAATGACCGGCATAATATTAACGTTTGACAGGACAGAGTATATCCCAGCTATAAAAATGAATCCTAGATGTACTTAATCAGAACCACTGCATAAAATTGCCAACTATATATATATATATATTTGTTTGTTCTTGTGAGTTCAAAGTTTGTATAAAAACCATCGGTAGACATCCATTTGCGGCAAGCAGGACCATGTTTGTTGGCAAGCTGTTGAGTTCAGGTTGTCTTTAATATAATTATTTTGTGAATTAATACCTATGTCACTGAATTACTCATAAACGACTGAAGAGATTTTAATGTTTTTATTTTTAATTTCTCCATTTAAGTATATCTACATCTACACTAATATTATAAAGAGGAAAACTTGGTTTGTTTGGTTGTAATGAATAGGCTCAAAAAGTACTGGACCGATTCCAAAAATTCTTTCACCATTCGAAAGCTACATTATCCACGAGTAACATAGGCTAAATTTTATTCTGATAAAAAATAGGGTTCCGTAAGATATTTTAGTGTTTCGGACACATGGTGTAAAAAATGTTATTTCGCGTACTAAGATCCCGTTGTAAATCTTAGTTAACGCAGGCGAAGCTGCGGGCAACAGCTAGTATTATATATACTAAATTTTCACCATACGTTCGCGGAACGCCGAAAATAGTTGGGAATTGTATCCAATAAGTTATAGTCATGAATGTCAAACTACAGGGTGGTAAATAAAAGTGACGCGTGACCCTTCCCGTGAATTATGGAAACCCGGTACATATTTATAAGGTGGTGTACGAGATACAGATCATTGGATGTTTCACAATGTATGAGAATAGTGACTTTCAAATATTTTCTTTGAACATAAATGAGAACACCATTTATAGTCACTTTTAACTACCACCATTCATAAAATTCTTCAGAAATATATAAGCACTAGCAGCGCCCCGCGGTTACACCCATTCGCTTGAAAGTACGGTGATAAATTATAGCCTATGTGTTTTTCTGATCTGTAAACTATATTATTTTAATATTTCTTCACAATCTATTCAGTAGGCTTGAAAGAGTGACAAACACATATCCGTGCATCCATACATTCTTACAAACTTTCTCGTTTATAATGTTAGTAAATTTCTTTCATTCATTTTTGATTTTTATTCGCAAATCGATTGGTCTACCAGTTGCCAATCCAACAAACATAAAATATGTTCCTAAGAGTCTTTGTTGCTGATTGACAAAATAGAAGTCCTAGTAGTCCTACTAGTCCTAGTAGTCCTAGTAGGAGATATTTTCAAGTTAGAACAACGATGGTTAATTCGGCCTCGAAGCAAGATATCAAGATTTAAGCCTGACTGTTTACTTTAAAGAGTTTTTTAAACGTTCCCTATGTATTTTTTATCCTAGTAGCTCTTTTTCTAATTCGCATGCTCCCCGGTAAAAGGAAAAAACACACGATAAAACCTGTATGTCTGATGAAATGATGGTACCAGACCCCCCCCCCCCCCCCCCATCACAATGCATCACCCAGTGATGAGCGTATTTCCTCTCGCTAGTTCCATCTACTATCTGTTTACATCTACGTTACAAATGTGTTACATCACGCCGCTGAAGTACCCGTTACTTATCTTGCTGAGCTAGGGTTGTCACTTTTTATCTACTAATATCAGTAAATAGATATTGTGGCCGTTGCTGGCTAGAATCGAGAGGTCGATGATCAGACGACGATGGAAAGAAGCATGCACCTGTGGGACTGAAGGAGATTAAGAATGATATAAGCCAAAATTTTAGGATTTCATTACATCGTTATCCATAGTTATTCGACATATTTTATATTCCTTTTTTAAATGTAAATATAACTTTTTTTAATTTTAAAAAAGGTATATCAAGATATATAGGTATAAAGGAATATCCGTTGCCAACGGTTTTACCCACGTTAGCATAAAAAATCTTTTTTTTAATATATTATCCTACGTATTTAGTGCCTCCGATATGTGTACAAAGTTTCATGATGATCAGTTAAGTAGTTTTCGCGTGAAGGCATAACAAACATCCCTAATTTTACATTTATAATACTAGTAAGGATTAAGGATTACTTTATTTGATTAAACCTACTTGCTACTAGTAATTAAAAGATTTTTTTTAAATTAATATCTGTCTTTTATATGTGTCGGTCTGGAACGTCGATTTTTTTTTCAAATACAAATTATAACCATTTATGTACTTGCAGGGCTAATTTACAGTTTATTTTTGTGACAATGAATAGGCTGACTATTATAATTAATTCGGATTTAATTATCACGCTCAATTACGTATACAAAATGACCAACAATGAAAACCGATTCTAATAAAATAAATTTAAATATAAAAACATTCCAAAAACCCCTAAATATCTTATTATTCAAATGTACTTGACCTCATCTTTCATTGTCAATTATCAACCTATTCACAGCATCCCCTGTTACACTTTTGATCTCAAGCATCGGGTCGGACAGGTTTCGATACAGATCTGATCTTTGCTGACCGATACGATGCTGACCTGTGACCCCAGCATCCCTAAGCGGCACGCGCCTATTGATAGGTAAATTGTGATGTTTTGTGAATATTTTCAATGCATATAGCTAGGGTATTTTTTGTTATGAATTATAATGAATAAATAATGAAATGATAAATAACGTAATACTTTAACATTTTGTTGTGATCGATGTATTTTGAATAACATCTAAAGAGTTTTGTTATTTATTGAGCGTGTTAGATGTAATTGTCTTATCCTAAATATATAATATTTTTTTAAGTATTAAAATAATCCTAATCTCGTGTCGATTTTTATTGATTTTGTCCAGTAGTTTATTCATCAATACTGTATTTAACGGCTTGTTAAGTTTAGCCAATATATACATATCGTGCGTTTAAGAATTACCTCAATGACATTTCGATTGACGCAATTATTAATTACGACTAATGATAAACCAAATGTCAGTTCCGTAGGAACTCTGAATTTTTAGGGATAAAGTGCTGTTGTATTATTATAGTAGGTATTTAAACTACCACTCTGTCAAGTTTCATCAAAATTCGTTAAGTAGTTTGGTCGTGATTGAATAAAAAACATCCAAACTTTCGAGCTTATAATAGTAAGTTCTTACTTACAATTCGTCAGCATCATCATCAGCCTTTATTTGTCCACTACTGAACATAGGCCTCCCTCTATGAACGCTAAGACGATTGATCCCTTGGCACTCGCATCCAACACGGACCGACTACTTACTATTTATACACGCGAAATAATAAATTGTAGAATATTGTTCAATGACATTCATTTATAAGACAATCCATTATTATATTATACCAAAACACCTTTAACTAAATAAAAGCAAAAATAGACGCGTCGTTGACAACCCTACCGTTAAACATGTTACAGTTAAACGCGCCATATGTATGTTTCAGCCGCTGACCAAACACCCGCCCACCGGGCCCGGACCAAGCTAGAGCAGAGCTGTGGAGTGGACGGGATAGAATTGCGCTAAATATATTTGAAAAGCTAAGTAAGATTACCCTTGACATTTTGAGCTAAATATTATCTTTAATGTAATAAGAAAATAGCAATAATAACATTGTACCTAACGTTGAATTCACATAAAATGCAACAAAAACTAGAGGTAAACTGTATGAATGATATGATCTTCAAAACTAATAAGTAATACGATTAAAATGACTAGATGCAAGTACTTTATTATATGATTTATGTCTAATAATTAAAATATATTTTAATTATAATATATGAAGGCGACTCCACCGCACGCTGTCCGAACATTGTCCTCCGCATTTACCAAACTGATGAACCCGGGACCGATACTAAACAACCTTAATGCACGCACCATTTAATTATTAACATCGCTCTCACCCACTCTCACCCATCCTCACCGACAGTATTGTGCAAAAACGTTATAACATTATCTCACTAACTTTCTACTGTTAATACAGAGAAATATCTTCTGGTATTAAGACAAATGTTATTTCGTAAATATCGGAGGATTTCGAAGTTTAATAAGTACGCCTAATAGCTGCGGGCGATCTTCTAAAAAAACATTCCTTATATCATGATCACTTATATTATAATATATGTGTGTTTATTCACACTAATCTCTGGAAATACTAGTGAATATACTGTTTTCCAATGTCTACGCGAATTTAAATAAAATACATCGAGCTTACGTAAGTGCCTACGTCAATTAAATCTGTTACGTTCACAGCAACCAGTTGCTTTAAAGCATGTTAGTAAGTACTTACTTAATAAAGTAAATTAAAAAAGTAAGAAACTTAATAAAGCTCAAGTCAACTTAATTTAACCTCTTATGAAACGATTCGTAGCTGGACGTAGCTAGTATAAGTAAATAGTGACTTAAGTGATCATTTTCGTTTCTAATGTCATCATCATCATTCTCATCATCATCGGCCTTTATCAGTCGATGCTGAACATTACCTAGGCCTCCCTCAATGAACGCCAAGATGACCGATTAAACATATTTCCATATTTATAATTATATGGCAGAGCTCGATATTTCGATATTCACCACAAATGCATTGTTCTTACTTGTTTATTGTGTAATTCACCAACCCGCATTGGTCTACTCCTCTCCTAATTTCGAGGAGGAGACCCGTGCAGTATAATGGTTGATGTTATTCATGTTTTAAATAATAAAGTAGCTATTATAAGTAGCAATGCGATTGAGACCGGGTTCGCAATGTCCTCAATATAAAATTGTTTACATAGGTGTTTTATAATTAATTGTTAGGCTTGCAAATAAAAAGTTATTATTTTTTTTTTAAGTTCGATTTGAGATCGGTTTTTTTTTAAACTCGGTACGGTCTTACACCAAGTATCCTAGTTTATTTTATTATTATTACTATTATTATTATTACTATTTCCCTGATGACTAACTCTTTATTCGTTTGGGATGGAATCTGTATCACGTATCCGCGCCCGTCCCAAACTTTTAGGTCGGAAAGGACCGAACCTTCTCGATCCGCTTTACCCGTCTCCGATGGTAAAACAGTAATCTCGAGCTACTGTTTTATCGATGTATATATAATACTTAACCCGTTTAAATTGAGAATCTCAATTATTTTTTATGCATTTTTATCTAAATCCATCACACAATTCACAACAAACAAACAAACAAACAAACAAACTTTGGACTTTATCAGGCTAATGTAGATTTAGGTTACATACCAATAATTGTTATATAGTCATGTAATTCTGTTGGTGTTTTCACGAAGGCCCTTGGGCCTTTATAACAACAATAACTAGGCCATTGGGCCTAATATTCTGAGGGAGTCTTATTTTAACAGCTGTCGGTTGAATATTGACGGAATAGTTATTATACAATCGCCTTTTTTAGATGTCTTTTTTCATAACCATGGAAGACACTATTTAGAGATTAAGATTCCTATTTACAGGGCCGGATTTAAACAAAACGCCGCCCCTGGGCACCGGAAGAAAATGTCACTTCAATACTGGAATTCTACACAAACTTTTTTTTATTATTGCTGAAAACTTATGTCTTTTTTACTTTCCAAATTTTGCCGCCCTAGAAAATTTGCCGCCCTGAGCACTAGCCCCGACTGCCCCTAGTATAAATCCGGCGCTGGCTGTCTCTGTAAGCTAAATATCATTGTTGGTATTGTCATATTGAGTATAGTTTTTACAGTGGTACTCAAAAAAGTAATGTTGCAACCCATATATGTCCCACTGCTTGGCACGGCTCACCTCCTCGAAATCAGATGACCAGATGGCCCACATCCGCTGGACCATCACAGCTCAAATTTGAATCATTTTGGTCGGCACGAATGGACAAGATTGGATTGAAAAGTTTGCGGCTCGGTTAAGAAAACAGGATAAAATAAATACAAAAATATTTTTTTACGTAATCTCCATTTAGCTCTATGCACTTCTTCTACTTGGTTACCAAAGGTTCTATTACCAGTTTTAAATAATCCTCGAGGTCTTCTTAACACAGATTTACGAAGTCTTTAACCTATTCAATAAAATCAACTTGCAATCTTGTTTTCTGTAAGATAACTAAAAATCGATATCACACGAAAAACAAGCTCGTTGAAGTGGCAATGGGTCGGACATTCAGTAGAACGGACGGCCGGTTGGCCACAAAAGTACAAGTGTGGAGGCCGCGTTAGGCCGCCGAAGTGTTGGTAAAGTTGGGACGATCTGCGTGCAGTGGTCAGTCCGTGTTGGAAGCGAGTGGCAGATCGGTCGTCTTGGCGTTCATTGAGGGGGCATATTATGTTCAGCAGTGAACGGATAAATGCTGATGATTGTTGCAATACAAACATTTAAGGAATATCACATAATAGCTACTTATAACAGTTTAGAATAGTTTAATAGATTATATGCTTAAAATATCCTAGGCATATTGCAATTTATCACATGAAACGCAATGCGAACACAACACTCATCATGAAAATAAAAATTTAGCCTTATTTTTACGATACAATCAATGTACGAGTACCTAAATCTTACATAAGTGTACGAAAAAGGGTAAAAAGTTTGTACCTTTAAAAACCAGCCAATACTGATCTACTAGCTCTCACCGATAGTATTTATTACACACACAGACAACAGAATATATTGTTGTGTGTGTTTGCCCGACCAATGGTCAGACGGTCAGTTGTGAGACAGAGAGGGGATATAAACATGTGTGTTAGAGTGAGATGAAAACAGTAGGGACTAAAACCCCAATGTAAAGATATTTATTGGCTATTTGGCATTGGTGATGATAAAATATTACAAAAAAATATATATTGTCACAAACATTAAGAGTTTATGTTGAGTTAAACACTTATAAAATGGGTAGAAAAAAGCTTCTTAAATAGAGTACCTATTCTTACTCTTTTTGTAGTCTAGTTCTAGTCTAGTTATTAACTATTAAGTACTAGCTGTTGCCCGCAGCTTTGCCTGCGTTAACTATGATTTATAACGGCGACTTATCGGGATGGTAAATAGCCTTATAGCCTTTCTCGATAAATATGCTATCTAACACTGAAAAAATCATTCAAATCCGACCAATAGTTCCTGAGATCAGCGCGTTCCAAAAACCCCTCCAAGCCTTTTTCCCCATAAAAGGTAGCCTATGTCCCTTCCCAAGCTCTAGTCTACATGTGTACAAATTTCATAAAAGTCTGTGCAATGGTTTAGGCATGAAAGCGTAGCAGACAGACAGACAGAGTTACTTTCGCATTTATAATATTAAATAGTAGGGATTGCAGTTGTTAAGATATCTATTTTTTTTATATTCCGAGCATTCAACCAATTTTGAATCCTAATTATAACAATATTTATAGTTCTTATTCCTAGAGTGAAAATACTTGAGATAATGGACTTTCATGCCTAATAATTTAGCTTCATTTATTTAGCTCAACCTTACTGTCACATTACTTTTATTCCAACTTATTTGATTTTATTGAAATTATTTGCGACTTTTCCGAAGTCTTCCATCACCTATAACTAAAAAAGCTGCTGTGACAGCTGTTGGCATACCTATATGAAATTAGTAAGAAACATCCGTGACTGCTAGGGGATTGTATTCTTGAAGTTTATTAGGAGGCTGTGTTCTTTAAGACTGTATACTAGGGGGCTGTATTAAAGGCTGTAATATCTAGGAGAGTAAAACATGTATGTGTGGTTATATATTTTTGCGTGGGCCGAGGGATTACCCGCAGAATTACTATTGATTTGGGAGCGCACCCGCTTGGCCGCCTTTCAAATGAGCACACCCGTTATATCCAGCTAGAGCTGATAAAACTACATCTTAAATTTGATACGAAAACAATTCATAGGCAAAATATTAATATTAAACTAAATTTATATGCTAAAATAATAATATTTAGCTTTTAAATACCTTGGCACTAATATTTATGTCTTTATAACGTTAAAAACGCTCATTAAAAAAAGCTCATCGCGTTGTTGTTACGGCAAAATGTCCAAAAAAATTTGTGTTTTAGCTTTTATAAAAATACAAATACGCGATGTGACGATTACAAAAAGATCAGAAAGACCACATAGCGACATTCGTGTTATATATCACACTAAAAAATAATGATAATATTTGTTGTTCAACCTAATAATGACGAAACCATATCATTCAAATCACAGGAATAGATATTGTGATGCAAATGATATGACAACACCCGTTTCATTCTTTGCTTAGTTTTTAGAACGAAGTTTCTTAGGGCAGGCTTGGAGGGGATAGGGATTTTGCTGCGCGACCGAACTGAAAAAAATGTGATAGTAAAACCGTAAGAAAAAGTGCGTGGAATAAAAGCGTTAAATGAGACGTGCGCAGGCGCGACAGTCGCATTCACAAGCGAGTAGTGTATAATACCTTTCTTTTTAGCCGAAGGAACTTCGTTCCTACCTGGTGTCCCACGACACCACATCTTTTTTCATTTTATACGCGTCTTGCACAAATTCATACAGAATTACCTATACAAAATTAATCACACTGCCTAAAAATATGTGGTATTCTTGAAAATAAAAAGTCATATCCAATATACATGACGTGGTTGAAAGAAGATAAAAAAGTCATATCAAAAATATGTAATATCCGCTCCATGTAGTTCCCAATAGAAAGTTTCCAAGGCCCAACCTGAATTTATTAAGCCGGACCCTAGAAAGGTTTGCCGTATGCAGATAAGGGATTTATTTAGCGGAAAGGTCCGTCCCGGGGTTAGCGGCAAAACCTTTCTCCGAGATGACCAGGATTGCGACAATTTATGGTCGGATTTCGAGTTGATTTATTCCTAGATACAATCTGAGCATTGATAACCGAATGCCTTGTTTATTGTTTTGGGGTTTTGATCATCATCATTAGCAATGCTTTTTACATGTGGTAGGGAATTGGCCATCTTAGCGTTCAAAAGAGTAGGCCTATTTAAATTACTTTTTAATTATTTTTTATTTGGTAATTTAAAATAATTACACAATTATAAAGCGGATAAAATATGGGACCATATTAGTAATTTATGATACAGAGAGGTTAGAAATAAAAAGAAGTCGCAAGTTCAAATCCCAAAGTTATTTCGTATGACGATCCCCTGATATGCATGCATACATAATTATACAAACTTACCGTTTTAGTGCTAGAAACGTAATTTTTACCAGCTTAAGTGAATGAATTCATACATTATTATACCGACACTTAATCATGCGGTGTTCGATATTTCGACATTATCAAAAAATGTTCATAATATAAATGTTTATTTTTATGTAGGGTATATTATACATAAATAATGCGTTAATATATTTGCGATTACTAAACAGTAGAGATGACAATGGCAAAACGTGGAAAACACAGAGGAGATTGACCGAAGAAATGGGAGACCTATTCTTAGCAGTGGCTAACTGGCTGATTATAAATTATAATAGAGAATGGTAATTTACTATATTGTATTTAGTAGACAGTGAAATTAACTAATTGTAAAATAAGGCTCAGAAATAGTTGAGCGTAGACGCACGGGCACGTGTAACGAACGGGGTCGGTAAATGGCGCCAATTACGGGCCGGCCCGGACGTGACGCGATTCAAAATGGCCGCGACGCCAACTTGTCGCGTTGGCGTTGTGCGGACAAGCACCCACACCAAATAATTTTATTTAAACTTGTTTATCGATAACTTTTTAATTAGACTTAAAGTATATTTAGATGAATTAATTACATCTCTATTTCCCAAATGTTATGGTAATTTATGAAATATTGTATTATAAAAGAAATATTATATCACAAAAGCAGTCACGAAATAATTGTATTGTGCAGCATTTTAGTACCCTCTTTAAGCAAGGGTTGTATTTCGAACAGCGCCATCTACTTACATCTTCAAACATTAACATCATATTGATTTTATGGAATACGCTATTCATTACTAGATGTCGCTTTCCTGTTGACATAAGAGCCCCTACACACTTTTTTTGCACCGTCGACGAGCATCCGACGCACGATCGCATGCGACGCTACAGCTACCTACCAACTTTAATCTATTCACACATCCAAAATGATAGTGCTACTTTCGCCGCATGCCTATGGTTAAAAAATATGGCTGTTATAAGAGATCTTAGTTCGATTGTAATTTTGGTCATAACAAATTAATTAATTAACAATAATGTTTTATAAGTTTGTAATCAATTAAATTTTATTTCAGTGCAGTTATAAGCATAATTAAATACGTCTTATTTCTTAATATTCCACATTTATTTTTTCTACATTATACTTAAATCTGGAAGAACGTAGAAATCCAAGTTATATCCACGCTTTCCTATCACCAACTTTCGGACTGTCCCATCCCGAAAGTTCCCTTTAAAGTACACATGTATCCCGGGTACACGTGCGTTTTACGACGCCACACACTATTGGGATCGGCCGAGAATTTCTTTTCCAATTTTTCCGTCGGTGAAATATTAGATCTGTGGCGGACGGTCGTTAGCCGGTTTTGTTCGGGTTTGTTCGGGTTCGTCCGACGTGATTGATATGAAACGCAATGTGAGGTCAATACAACCTTTGTGGAATAATTTTTGATAAATCGCGCGTAAATTGTTCTGTATGTGATCGATGACTTGTTTGGATTTTGCTTTCATCATCATCATCCTGTCAGCCAATCGACGCCCACTGCTGGGCATAGGCCTCCCCTGAGGATCTCCACAGCGATCGGTCCTGCGCTGTCCGCATCCAGCGGCTTCCCGCGACCTTTATCAGATCGTCGGTCCACCTTGTAGAGGGCCTGCCCACAGAGCGTCGTCCGGTACGCGGTCGCCATTCGATATTTTTATTTAGGATTTTGCTTTAGTAGGTACCTATTACCTACTATTTTCTATTATTAAAGTAAAATACAGAATGAAGTAATTTTTGTTAACGTGTGATGAATATATTATAATCCTACCGAATACCGATATCACGCAAAGAATAAACTTTTTGAAGTGGCAATGGGCTGGAACATACTCAGGAGCCGTCCCGAGGGGCTTTTAAGGTTCAGGAGTGGAGGCCGCGTTTAGTTAGACAGTGTTGGTCGGTCATGAACCAGATGCGAAGACGATATTCGTGCAGTGGCCGCTCCATATTTGAGACAGGTGGCAAGGGAGGGGATAAAAACTGATGATGATGATTGTGAATGAATAGGCTTTTAGTTTTTTATTTTGATTAAAAAAATGAATTTGATTGCTGACAATGATTTTTACACAATTAATGGATAACATTTTTAGAATAAGCCCACGAAGTACGTAATTTTTACGCGGGAAGTATTGTGGCGTTGACTGGTCTGCTACTTCAAACGCGATCCTGAAACCCTGTAATCAGTGGCGTAACTACCGGGTGGCAAGTAGGCAAAATGCCACGGGCCCCCAGCTGAAAGGGGCCCCCGGTCGGAGGAGAATTCCAACTCCCAACATTTGATATTACACATTTAGTAAAAAAAATGTGTCTTTCCTAGCATCCGATGAATTTGCCACGGGCCCCGAACGGTATAGTTACGCCACTGCCTGTAATAGGTTTTTTTTTTTTAATTTTGTTCACTCGCCGGTGAAGGAAAACGTCTCAATCACAAAAAAACATCGAATGCCTGATGAGATTGTTAGTCTTTAAAGGTGTGTGAAACTCACCAACCCGCATTGGGCCAGCGCATCGGTGAACTATGGCCCAATACCACTCCTCGCCTGATTTCGAGGAGAGCAGTGCCCAGCAGTGGGACTTGTATAGGTTGATACTTTAGTTTTTTTTTTAAGTGAAACTTCTTTAGAAACCGGATGGAACGGAAAAAACGACAGGCAAGAGACACAAATACAAAAATGTGTAGGATGAAGCCGGCAAATAATGAGACAGAAATATACATACCATTTTATATTATCGGTCTCTCCTCTTTGTCCCTTAGAGTCACCTGTAATTAGTGAGCCGGAGCGAGAGAGCAAATGTCGGTCTGTATGTATATTGCACACTGTTTAATACTTGCTTGTATTTGAGCATTTAACATGTGTTTCACTTCTATCGTGTGTGAATCGCACACACACGGGGGGTGTGTGTGCGATTTTTTAGTTACAGTAACTGTCATCTTTAAACTCGATAGCACGTACGAGTACACAGCATGAATGGCAAAAACCTAAGGGGTAAGTAAAAAACATATTTTCAAAACATTTTTTTATTTAGCGATCACAGTGGTTTAAAAAAAATAAAAAATATAAATTATCTTTACAGCGAAATCCGCAAATTGTTCTAAATATAAACTATATAATACTATTCATATATCTTATATACATTGTACAATAATCTGTCAAAAAATGTTAAATCCACTGCATACCATCGACTCGAAAACATCCATAACTTCCATATTTTTTTTTATATAGATAATATTATAATAAACAATAGAAATTGAGATTTAATCATAATACATAACTAACATCCGTACTTACAAACAATACTTTGAGGCCTCACAGTACTACCGAACGCATAGGGTCATTCAAACCAATTCATAGATAATAAATGAAATCCGCCACTGTGCGTCCGTCAAATCCGACTGTTGACAAAGGTAGCGCATCGATAATAGCGTTTTTTGTGTTGTTGCATTACTTAGCCAAGTACGCTTCTTGAATACTGGTGTTAATCATGTCATGTTCAATTTAGGTATGTATTGTGTTATAGATTCCATGACACATACATAGTCCTCTGCTAATTCTTACGGCAGTTTTTAAATCCCATATTCCTTTTTTAAATAAATATATAAATACTATTCAACAATCACACCACATTAACCTATCGATCTGTTGTGGGCACTAGGAAACAAACAAATTTAAGAAATATAAATATATATATTTACATAATATTATAATATAATCGGTGCAGTCATCTCATCGACCACACAACCCATAGACTCCTAATAACAGGGGAACGGGTTCTGGCGACACATCTGACTTATAGTTCCGATGTAAGCCGTAAACAATGTACTCAAACTATCGTGTCGTCTCATTCTTTGCCGTTGCGAAATATATCCATTTTTTTTAATGTTTCGTGATTGGTAATGTATGACATTGAATTAACTAATCACAGCATTGAAACCCCTTTCGTCTCACCTCAGCTAGTTGCCAGAATGCATTTAATACGAAAAATCAAACATTAGGAGTCTATAGGTTGTGTGGTCGATGAGTCATCTACATCCATCATACGAATTATCTGCGCCTGGTGGAATTTGAACCGTGTTTAGTAGCCTGACCATTCGACAAGCCGGCCGTCAAACAAGTTATTTTTATTTTTATTCTGAATAGCCCATTAGGCCTAGTTCACACGAGCGCTTTTTTCCCGGACGTTAAAAAAGCGTTTGAATTAGAAAAATGGATACCCATGTGTTTTTAAACGCAACTCCTTTTTTGAGCACTGTTGGATTTTCTACGTTGAGTGTTCGAGTTTAAATCGAATTGAGTGTGCCGAACTCGCAACTCGAGTCAACGGCGGGTTATACCACGACGCTTTTTAAGCGCTCGATCGAACGGGTCGATATAGTGATTACGAGGTTAAAAAATTATGACAGTTGATAAGTAAATAGGGCGTAAATATAACATCTTAATTATATATTACCGTTTTGAGATTAGGTAAAATTTGGGTTATATACAATGAGATCGCTGTGTCATAATCCATGAATTAAATGGAATTGTGCCATGTATCAATTGATGAAATAAACGGAAACGCGCCACTTCATTATGTATGAATTAAACAGAATCGCGCCACTTTATGATGTATGAATTAAACAGAATCGCGCCACTTTATGATGTATGAATTAAACAGAATCGCGCCACTCCATAATATAAGAATTAAACAGAATCGCGCCACTTCATAATGTATTAAACAGAATCGCACCACATCGTATTATTGGAATTTAACAGAAACTCGCGCCATGTCATTTTCTTGACCTTTTTTAATGATTTTTTAAATTTTAGGTCTTAGTAATCAGTTAGTTTGTTAACTTTGTAATATAATTTATTTTTAACATGCATTTAATCCTTGGTAACTATCTGTACAATTGTCTTAATGATTTTGTTCCCTTTCTCGTAATGTAGCAAGTTAAGGGACGGGTCGTTGATCTTCTCTTCCAGCAAATTGATCAGCTCCACTCTTATCGTTTTCAGCATCTCAGCCACCTGGGAAAATATAGTTGAAAGATGCTTTAAATATTATTAAGTCAAAGTAATATATTATAACGTTAGGGAGGTGGTTTCCCTAAGTTTTATCATAAATAACGATAATTCGTCGGTGTATTTCTAACAGTGTGTAAGTCAAAAATGGCCACTTTACAGGAGGGTAAAAAAACTTTATAAAAACGTGTAATCTATTATTATTATTGAATTGTTACGCGGTTACAATTTTTTTAAATAATGAACTTCTATTGGTCAGTCATGGTGTTTTAATTGGTCGATACGATGCGCGCCTTTATCCTTTATCCAATGCACAAATGACTTACGCACTAATAAAAATTCACCGACGAATAGGCATGATGACAAATTTTGAAAAACTACTTTACGATGTTATTACGTATCTACTTTATCCAAAATTAATATTATGTCTGCAAAAAAATAAAGTTTACAAGGAAAAAACGACCTTTTAAAAATACATTCTAAATTTTGCACCAAAACACCAGAATAGTAATGGCGTCTGTTTATGACGTCATGTTTTTGTAAACATTTGACAGTTCGCACGCTTGGCTAGCCTCGGCAAACCCTCACACATGTGAATATAGAGTTTGTCTTGGCTTGCGTAGGTTTATAGGGTTATATGTAGGGTTGTACTGTACTATAGGTGTATATGTAGGGTTTATAGCCGATCCGACGAGTGTCGGTATTATGCACAAATCAAAGGGAATTTGCCGCAAACGCTTGCGACGCGTCCGCATGTTTGTGCCTTGTTGAAGTTTGGAGTTTGAATTGAGACAGATTAAAGCTTCTAACCAGTGATGTCATGAGTTAGGTAAAATAATTTTGCTTCTGGACAGCAAGCCCGGAGTAAAATTTAGTCAGTCATATTGCTGGTAGTACGCTCTTAAGGTACTCAAGCATATAATCTGAAAAAGTGGTAATATAATAAAAATTCAACCAATGAGTGATCTGTGTGTACGTCCCATCGGCCAATCAGCTATCAATACCGTTAAGTCAGCCAATCAGAGATGAATATTAACTCACCTCGTGTTTCTCCACTTGGAACATGATCCATCCATCTTCCAGGGAGACTATGAACGTTCCGTTGTGCAATTCGACACCTAGATTACAACCTGCAACGCAAACATTTACATTATGTGAGTTTGTTTGATTATTATTAACATTATATAAAAATTATTATTATATAAAAATTATTATTATATAAAAATTATTATTATATAAAAATATTCCAAACCATGTTTCGAAACGGTTTGGATTATCTTTTTTTTTTGTTCGATTAATTTATTACTGTACTGTACTATAGGTCTATTTACAGTTACTGACCACCTCCGGAGAATAATTACCACACAGCTAGTAATACATAACATATTTTTTTTCCATTTCGTTAGATCAAGTCTCTAAGACAGATCGTTAGTTTTATTGATGACTAAATACCAACTCACCGGAGAACAACACGAGCGGCAGCTGCGGCACCATGGAGCAGTCCCTGATGAAGACCCTGGAGGTGCGCACCTTCTCGCCGTACACCAGGTAGGGGCTGGCGAAGTGGCCCACCCCCGCTATCACCGACGAGGGGTGCAGCGCCACGTAGCCGTCCGCCTTGGTCTTAAACCGCAGCTCGGAGGCGTTCGGCTGGCGGGGGACGGCTCCACCGGCCGCCATGTGGAACGACTTCTCCGGGGTCAGCACCTGGGGACACGCATCCAAGGTCATTCAATGGACATAATATGTCTAAGCAATATGGCGGACATTAAGGTCAGAAAATTTTAATATGTAATCAGGTCGACCTGGGACATGGAAAGTTTGGGTCGAATCGAGTCAATACTGAATATGCCAGTCTGTATCCAGGTAAATGAAGACGTGCAAATGTAGTGTGAAAATTAGCTTAGGTTAGACAATTTTAGTCTGTAGTCAGGTGATTTGGTATGTGCAAAGGTCGGGTCGAATCAAGGTCAAGGTGTATAGCAGTCTGTGTCTAAGTGAGTGAAGACGTGCAAAAGTAGCGTTAAACTTAGCTTAGGTTAGACAATTTTAGTCTGTAGTTGTGTCTGCGCAGAGGTCGGTTCGAACTGAGAGCGGGTCAGACGAATTGTATGACGAACTAGCGTTTCATCCGTATTTTTCACTATTCTAAGAACTTGCACATTTCGGGAGTAAAAGAGGCCTATTTACTCTGTGCAAAAATTGTGCATTTCATTCATGATTTTGCTATTACCCGCAGCTTCGCCAGCGTTATCTAAGATTTAGAATGGGATCTGAACGGGATAATTTATTATGCATGTATTATGCAATAAACCTTTCTATTGAATTGTCCTATCTATTAAAAAAAACCGCATCAAAATCCGTTGCGTGCTTTTGAAGATTTAAGCATACATACAAAGGAAGCGACTTTGTTGAAATGAAACTTCTTTAGAATCGTTGTGATTTCAAATCGGATGCAACGGAGAAAACGACAGGTAAGAGACACAAATACAAAAGAGCGAGAGAGGAAATGTCGGTGTGTATGTATATTGCACACTGTTTAATACTTGCTTGTATTTGAGCATTTAACGTGTGTTTCACTTCTATCGTGTGTGAATCGCACACACACCTTTTTTAAGATATGTATTGATAATTGGCAATGAGAAATGCTCGATGTTTCGCTAATGAGTAACAATAAAGGATGGTTCGTTGTATGTCAAATGAAATACATAACAGGATTTCAACAATTTGATTTACCTTGACGACGTTCGGATAGAGCGCGGCGCAGAGTATGGCCGCCAAGAGCTTGTCGTTGTTACCGTTTGAGTTCAGCTGAAAATACATGTTACCAATATTTATTATAATGAATATTCGAATAAAATATATACCCAGTGAACGCTTCGAAAGATTTAAGTCTAATAATGTTATATTTAAATACTATATAATGCATATAGCCATTTATCACAGAAACGTTTTTTAAGAAAATTCTAGCACTTATGCATTTTGCATGCCCGCGATGTTATACGCTATGAACTCACGCTGACCGCGAGTCGCGCGGGGTGCGGGACTTTGTACACCTCGAGCGACGCGGCTGTGAGACTTGTCTTTGTTGTCTTTTGTATAATCCGGTTTTGTAAACATAATGATACATACATTTAATGAAAATGCTTTAAAATAATCGTTATTTGAATAAAACAGAAATGTAACAGCTGACTCACAGCTGCGTCGCGTGGCTAATACAATCTCATAGACGTTTAGAGTACGACGCCATGTCAAGCACTGCGTCAAAATTGTATTCGCTTTGATGGCGTCACTCGCGTGCTCGGCATGCTCCATCTGTCTTTATTTATAGATTAAATTAATGTTCTGGCACCTCGTCCCCGGTGAGGCTGGCAACGCAGTCCTTCCTCATGTTCTTGCGCAGCGCGGGCAGGTCCGGCACGAAGCCGATGGCCGCCAGCAGCCCCAGCAGCTGGTGCTTCACGTCCGCCAGCATGGTGAGCGTCTTGTGTGACAGGAAGTGCTCGCTCGCGAACACCGCGCCCGCGTGCGTGCTGGACTTCATCGCGTGTTGCCATTTCTGAAAAATCACGTTTTATTAACATCCGACGCAAAAACCCCGATACGATATATTACATTATAAGATACGATTGTATTAAGAAAAATTCGTTTGAGCGTGATAAGACAATGGCGAAATATTATTTGATATTTTTTAAGCGTCTAGAAATTTTAATGTCATGCGAACAAAAACAATTATTTTATTTCTTTACATTTTACCAATATATTCTAAGGTTTGATAAAAGCTACCAAACAAAACCAATTATTTTTTGTAACTCAATTGACTACTTTCTACGGATTTCAGTACTATATAGTTCGTGCTTTTTAATTTGTTCCTGTTGGAACCGGCTAAGACTGGAAGCCATACTTCCATGTCTGTCGTAAGATACATCATTTATTGATTTCTGACCCTTTGTTACTCCCCGTCCAGCCCCGGGATATATCACATAAATGATACAAAACAAACGAAAGTAAAATAATACCAATAATACCAATGCAATATAACCTAAAATATTTACGATTTTTAAGATGTAATATCTAATAACCTAAGCCTTCTCGAGAATATTTCTTTTTAGAAATTAATTGGAAGTTGAGTTCCTAATCATTTGAGTATTTTTTTATGTATAGACGCTTCCATTTGATCTTAAATAAAATGAGAGTTCGCCATTGTCCTTTGTATTATTTAAAGTATAAAAATTTGGATTTTTTTTATTGTTCCTTATTTCTCATAGCTCAATAAAAAAAGTGTCTCGTAATTAATACAATATGGACTATACTCAACCATATTCAAATAAAAAATACTCACTCTGTAAGCCCTCAATGTAGTCAGCTGGTCACTGTTGGACAGGGCAAACTCCTTCCGTTTCGCATCGGCTTCAGACTGAAAAAATATATACATATTTTAATCTTCTTTGGAGAGAATCAAATTTGTTAAAATGTGTTTTAACTATAACGGAAATCAATTACAACCAGGTAAACTAAATATATCATACTGAAACTCGAAAATGTCATTAATTCTATCGTCATAGAAAGGTTAGTACAAAAAAGAACGTCATAATGTGTCATAGGCCGAACGCTTAGGCCGATTAGTGTCTTTCTATCGCTATTCGCTTATTACACGCTCGACTCAAACGGAATATGTGCATGCATTTTCGTGCGTGTAATCAGCGTTCAACGATTTAAAAGACGATATAACATTAAAAATCAAAACCAGTTAATTTAAAAATAAACGCAACATTAAATAAACAAATTTTGAAGAAACCTAAGACAGTAAAAAAGTTTTCAGATACAAATTATTATGATTACCAACCTTTTTCCATCCCCTTGCATAGGTCTCATTCAATAAACGCCGAAACGATCGGCACCCAGCATCGTAGGATCGGCCACTGCGCGAAGGCCTTCGCTCCGCCCACTTATTATTAAAAACTATTTTTATAAGAATGCCAACCAAACATACCTTTTTGCCAAAAGGCGCCACAAACGGGCTTTTGTGGCTCAGAAACGCGGCCATTGTGAGAGCAGAGTCCACGCAGCAGAATATAGCCCCGAACAGCATCAGCTTGCCTATCCTCACGTCTACGGGCAGCGCGGCTAAATGCTTGCCCAGAGCGGTCAGGGCGAAGCCCTTGTCCAGCGCTCCGACGTCCTGCAGACGCGCTAAGGCTCCGTCGATGTTGGACTTTAGGGGCGGCTCTATTGTTTTTCCTGAAAATATTATATTTATTTTATCGTGTCTTGGTTATCTCTCTCTCTATCTACCAAAACAAAACAGTCTTTAACTCCGGGAAATGCGCTGAGGCATCCCGCTGGGGAGTGGGTCTCCCCAGGCGGGTATGTGGGGCTCGCTGCGCCCGAAAGATGGTAAGTGGACGCAGCTCTACCCACTAAAACCTGGCGAGTGCCACCACTGCTTTTGGGTGCCTCGGATCTGTTAGCAACAGGGTACCTCGACGGCTAGTCAGTCCCTCAGGGGACCGACACCACCTGCAGAGGGGTTGCCCCGCATCACAGAGCAACCCCTCCCAACGTCGGGACAGTACAATGAGGCGAGGTTCCCGTCCTCACCCTTTGCCCCCTGCTCTTTTGCCTCCTCTTCTTATTAGAGGGGCTCAATTCGCTTCACTCAAGGTGTTGGGGTCACCCTGGGCTACTGAGCCCCACCGCCACAAGGCCTGAACCGTGGTGGGTCCACCTTTCCCTTATATAAACTTACCCAACACTTCGTGCACGCTCATCCCCCGGAACAGCGGCAGGATCTTGAGCTTGAGCAGCAGCTGCTCCAGCGGCACCCGGTGGATCTCGGGCACCGGCTGCGCGGGGAGGTGACGGTGCCGGTGAGACGTCATCAGGTGCACGCACACGCCGGGCATCACCCGCCCCGCGCGCCCCTTCCGCTGGCTCGCGTTGGCCCGGGACACCCACACCAGGTCCAGGGACTCCATGTTGCGGTTTGAGTCGAACCTGTTGTTGTATTCCAGGAAAGGGGTCTTAGCGGTGAATCAAAGACATAACGCCCAAAAGTGGGCGGTAAAAGGTGATGAAGGTCACTATAAAAAATGCAGACATACCGACTGCCGAGAAGTGAAAATGTATAACTTAAAATTATGAAATTTTAAATGTAGGACTAAAACAATCATAAATCCTTAAAAATATTATAAATGTGAAAGTAGGGACGTTTGTTACGCTTTCACGCGAAAACCACTCGAACGATCCTCATAAAACTTTGAACACATATTCTCGGAGGTACTAGAAGTAATAGACTTAAAACAAAAGGATAATTTTTTGCTATATAATGACATCATAAGATCACATTAACATTTTGGTGATGCGACACTTTCTCATCAAAATACATCGCATGATTTTTTGCTATTTGGTAAGAGGTAGTGCTATGTTATATGTATTTGCAATTACGACCGGGGTCGTATCTCCCGCTTACATAATATCGGCATGAAATGACAGCTATGCGGTCGCGTTTCTTTCGGTCTGTGAGTTTCCGGTAGCCCGTTGGTGCGATCGGGAGGGGAACGTATATGTATAACCTTACAGACGTCGGTAGTCACAATATTCCACCAACTGCTCGGTTGCCTAATGTGTCTCTGACCACTTACCATCGAATGGCTGGTCTGCCAGCTGGCCTATCTGAAGTTACATAGGCAAAACGTAACCTGACCTCTTCTCCTTCATCCTGCCGGAGTCCACCACGAAGACACAGTCATCAATGGTGACGGATGTCTCGGCTATGTTGGTGGACAGCACTATCTTGCGCACGCCGGGCCGCGGCTTCTTGAACACCAGCGCCTGCTCCTCGCTGGACAGCGTCGAGTGGAGGGGTACTATGACGTACTTACCCGTCCTGAAAATCAAGGGGAATTTTCATTTTGACGTGTCAACGTCTAGTAACTCGATATTACGGGCAGCGTGCACGAAAAAGATGCAGCCATGTAGCGTTCCACAAGCGAGAGCGCGGCACGAACGAGGGAGGCATGACCTGCTCGAGCAAAGAATTCAGACGTACATAGAAGCACAATTCTAAAGGATATTTTGTGCCGACTTTATTGGGGACATGTCCAAAGCGGGCTTAGTTCGCACTCGCTCACTCTCATAGGCTCATATGCTGGGGACATCGCGGTGTCCCTCTCGTCACGCCGCCAAGCGGACGTTTACATCGCAGAGTTTGTCCTCAAATTGCTCGTAAGAACTGTCCTTCTATGTACGTCTGAATTCTTTGGCTCGAGCGATCGGCTCAGTTCGGTTCGTGCTGCATGTAATGTTTGACGTTGTCACGTCTAACTACCATTCGTAAACCGACTCTACAGACAACCGACCAATTTTATCTTAATTATTATAATTATTTCACGCTTGACGGCCGTCTGGTCGAGTGGCCAGACTACTAATCACCTGACGCAGCGGTCGCGGGTCGAATCCCGCCAGGTGGAGATAACTTGTATGACGCTTAGCACCGATATGCGAGCGGCCCAAACGTCCTTATAAAAACTATGCTCCGAAAAGAATCTATAACTAGCCGCTATCGTAGGGCTAGCGACGATGGTCCAGTGGTGGACGGACTCGGCCTCTTATGCGAGGGGTTCCGGGTTCGATCCTGACCCGTTCGTGTGTGCCTTGAAATGGGTTTTTCTAAATTTCTAAGTGCACCTCAAACACAAGATCATCGCTCGCTCGCCGGTGTAGGAAAACATGGTGAGGAAACCTGCATGGCTGATGAGATTAAAGTCTTTGTGAAGTTTACCAACCCGCATTGGGCCAGCGCATCGGTAAACTATGGCCCACTACCCTCCTCGCCTGATTTCGAGGAGGAGTTGGGTTGATACTATCGTAAGGCGGCAGAACTAACTTGGGACTAAAGGTACGACTCTCAACCAGCTGGTCGTGTAGAGACATGATCTCGGCTATCCCGGGCAGGAACACCAAGATGGCGCCCGTCCGCGGCCACTTGTGATCGCCCTCCACTATGTACGTTAGGACGTGCTCGATCAGCTCCAAGTTAATCTGGAACAAACATTATTCAACAGAATTATAATGACCTGAATTATCATGGCTGCTGTAATGCCCGCGACACGTCAAGGGTCAGAATGAACTCGGGGAATTTAAAACCGCAATACAAGAACACACACGAACGGACACGCATGTGTGTGCGTGTGTGTGCGTGTGTGTACGTATGTGATACGTGCGAGCGTGTGGGTTTACTTGCGTGCGTGAATGTGCGTGTTTGCGTGCGTGTTTACGTGCGTGCGTGAGTGTGCGTGTTTACGTGCATGCGTGAGTGTGCGTATTTGCGTGCGTACGTGTATGTGTGATTGAACTGAATAACCTTTTCAGTGTCCATCATGTACAAGTTCTTGCAGGTAGTCTTGCTGCACTGGCTGTAGCGGGCCACCATCTGCGATATGCTGAGGTTCTCGTCCCGTATGCTGTCCTTGGGCGGCTCGGTCGACTCGGAGCGCACGTCGCATGTCTCTAGTTCGGTCTCCAGATCGCTTTTTTTATCTCTGTCGGCTGTAATAAAGAAAACACACTAAAATTACATTTTTTCATTCACTTATCCCGCAAGAGGCCAAGATATTAGATTATGATATATCATTCATCTTCACACCCTCATCATCAGTCTTTTTGCCTCCACCGCAGTAGATAAAACTCTATCAATGAACGCCAAGAGTGCCTCATTTCCAAGCTGGTCATCTCTGGAGAGAGGTCGACCAAGCCGTTTTGTTTATATTATTACTATTTAGGCACATTAAACTTAGTACTTACTCCTTTGGCTAAATAAATTATATTATGTCATCATCAGACACATACCTTTTTTAACTTTCCTTGCATACGGTCCATTTTCTTCCATAACATAGTTACTCATTTCCATAATCTCCTCCACAAAATATTGCTCCACTGGAAAGGTTCTGCCTGAAAAATAATAAAATATTTTTTCAACTTACACTCAGTCCATATTTCGTTTCATAAGAGAGAAGAATGTTGAAGAACCGTTAATATACATATAACATATTAATGGTAAAATACATGTAAACTAGCAAACAACTAAATCAGTCTAAGAGTTATAGGTTTAAAAATCTTATAATCTATAATAATGTATTATATTATTATATAATAAGTTAATATTGATCACACAATAATTTAATTAGAACACAAGTAAATAAAGAACATTAAAACAACAAACCTGGAATTTCCAAAACTGGAACATTTTCAAAGTAATCCGAGAACAACTCTGCGTTCAATGTTGCACTCATCAACACAACAGTAAGATCTTTCCTCACTTTGATGAGATCCCTTAAAATGAGCAACAGGAAATCACTTTCCTCAGAGCGCTCATGAACCTCATCCACTATGATATGGGTCACCGACTTGAGTTGGGGGTCATACTCGAGTCTTCTCAACAATATCCCCGTGGTACAAAAGGTGAGACGGGTCTTCGATGACACTTTACTTTCAAGTCTTATCTGGAATAGAAAATAACACACTTTATTCACATCTACCTAGCATTCTTCTATCTATATATTTGGGGTCGGTCAGTATACCCAGATTCAACTGAATATCAGAATTTTAAATGGAGCGACCGCTAATCTGACCTCCACAACTCAGTAACTGGATGATACAGTGCCCCGTGTTAAGGCTGGTTATACTCTCGGGCTTCTGACGACCCGTCAAAGATCCACGATTGACACCCATTCACGGACTAACCCTCTACATGCGTTGCTTATACCTGGTGACCCGATCCACATGGCTATTACCAATGAGCCACGAGCTCCTCGAGTTATTGTAAAACATATTGTTAAAATGAAATATGACAGTTACATTAGATCATCGAGTTATATTCGGATGCAAAAAATAATTTTAATCATCACCTTAAATACCAATACGAGCCATTGTTAACCCACAAACCACACAAATCGTGACAGCTATCATTCGAAAATATCGAAAAATATTTACCTGATATCCAACCACCTGTCCGGTCTTTTCGACCCTCTCTTCAGCCACTCTATCCGCGACCCCAATGGCAGATATCCGTCTGGGTTGGGTACAGACAATCTCAACATGCTCTCGACCACCCTTGTTGAATTTCTCCAGCCAATCGTCAAGGATATACTGGGGCACTTGAGTGCTCTTGCCACAACCAGTCTCCCCACTGATAACAATCACCTAAAATGTTGTTTATCGCGGTATTGCAGACAATGTACAAATTTAAAGGTATATGATATTATATGCATTATGGACAGATTTATTGTTCGATTATTCTAAAGATGTGAAAAAAATATCATTACAAAATTGGGATTGCGGCAAGTTTATAGTAAACATAACAGTTCATAACGAAAATTAATTAAGATTTTTTGAGTATGTATATAAAATCTTTACAAACTATACAAACAGACTTTTGGGAACAGCTAACTGAAATAATAATTGAACAAATTAGAAATACCTGTGACTTCTCCATTGACTGTAAGATCTCAGACTTCTTTTTCCAAGCAGGCAGGTTTCTTCTTGTCAACATCATTCTGTTGTATCTATCGTTGTCACCTTTTTCTAAAAATCTCTTAGCTATTTCCTTATTTTCCTTCAGCACTTCATTAAAATTAATATTCAATCTATTATCTTTGGATTGAGCCTTGTTATAATGAGATGGTTTTGACTCTTCTTTTAAATTATTTTCTATCAATTGTGGGAACAAAGCATCCGATGCATTTGGAAATGTTCTTGTATCAAATTGTATAAAATTTAATATTTCTTCTGAATTACCAAGCAATTCTACTAACGAATATATACTAGGTATACCATCTTGAGATAATATACGGGCTTCTTCATATAATTTGGCTGTAATTTTTAAACAAGTTGTCTCCGGAATAATGTTCCGATTATTTTCTAGTTTCAGGAACAGATATGGAGGTTGATAAGGGTATAAAGTGTCTTCTGAAAATCTTATTTCTAATTCATAAATAATGTATTCTGTGTTGCCATTATCCATATTACTACTAGAATCCTCTTTTTCTACATTTGTTTGGTGGAGGAATTTACATTTAGCACCAAATCTACAAGGGCCTTTCAAGAACAACTTACATACTTCTTTCTTTTTTGTTTTGAAATTTACATTTTCCTTTTTCTTTGGTATCTGGATTTCCTTGTTTTCATACATTTTCGTTAAATAATCTAAGTTCAATTGCACACGCCACACATTTTTATCAACTACTCTAAACTTGCTTTCATAAATTGATTCTAGTACTGCTTTTTCATCTAATCTCATTTCTAAAAGCTCAGATTGTGAGGGTACATTATTTGGTTTGTCTTGTAAATCAATATTAAAATATTTATAGAAAAGAATCTCTAAAGCCTTGTCTACACTTTCACCTGCTACTTGTAAAGCTTCAGCACAATGTGCCTTGTGGAAGTTGTATCTGTAATCATGCATTGAATCTAATTAATAATAAAATATACTATGGTAAAATCAGGGCTAAACTATACTGGTCAGAGTCAAAAAAAACTGTTTCAGTGCACTTCATAGAATTTATATATCTTAAAGGTTTTAAATAACAATACCACCAATATTGTACTCTTACAGCATTAGTAGCCAAACATAATAATAGTAGTAAGCTTCTACATTTGAGCTTGTACCTACAAAGAAAGCAACTCTGTTAGTACAGCTGTGCAATTATTTAGCATGTTTACTTACTTCTCTAATTTAGCTAAAGCAAAATCCCTTAGTCTTGCTTCTGACGTCTTTATATCTGGTTTGTCTTTAAGAGAATAATCACAGCCACCTTGTAGAACAAGATTACCCCTTTCCATCCAAAACCTATTACTAAGGTTTAAACCTTTGTCCTGAAAATATTTAGAAAAAAATGAGTAGTAATTTAATATTAAAAGACAAAAACAAAAGTTTTGGCTACTATAATATATCATAATATTACAACTCTTATAATAAAACTCTTATTAATAAAAAATTACATATTTTATGTATAAATTATCAGATACTAGTTGATATGAATAATAGTTATTACTTTGTATAAACTAGCACTTCCTAGTTTAAATCCAGGTCCATGTATAAATCTAAGTGTATCCAAAATAAGCTTCTGTGAATCGGCACTGAGACGAATTGTTTGTAATTCCACCTTCAAGGTTGGATGGGTCTCATCCTGTGGTTCCTCTTTCTGCTTTCTGAAACATAAATAATAATAAATACATTTAGAAAACATGTTTATCACAATATTGTGAAATAAAATAATGTTGAAAATTTTATTAATATTCTACCTTATTCGCGCGTCTACTGGTTCTTTCAAAAAGAAGTCTAAGGCCAATTCTCTGCTCTGATTATCCATTTTTTGAGTTTACACCAATTTTATTTAAAAATTATGTTGAATAAAACGTAAAGAAAAAATAGAAAAGGTTAGATTTTCTAGGGTTGTGATGACATGTTGTATGTCAAACTGACAATTGACTGATTTTTTTTAATGGTCTGCACTTAGTGCATTGCCAATGTCGAGTATCAAGTTTATCAAAGAAGAAGATGAACCTAACTATCTTTGTAATTTTGAGAAACAGCGGGAAATGCTAAGTCCCGTGGTTCCACTTATTAAATACCAATCATCTATCACTTCTAACTTCACCAATCTAGAACAGTCCATTATAATATTCGCAATTAATCACATAATATTAATTATGGTTTTAGTTTTTAAAACAAACACTAAGAAAACCGCCAGAACAGTCCTCTTAAGAAAACCACTCTACGATAGTAATTCTCAGCAGTATTCGCCAACCGTAAACAAAGAACTATCGGGAAAAAGAAAAAAAACACAACCTCGTGCTCTGACGCTTTCCACTGCTACTCAAATTTACCTGTTAAACAGTTTTTTTTTCTTGGACCATAGAGTTTGACAAACATCATTATTTTCTGTAATCAATAAATTAATAATATGAAATAACAATATTATGACAAAATTATTGGCTACGTTCCTGAACACATAGACCCCTTAATAAAATGCATTTCGCATTCGGGGGGTAGTAACATGGTGAACCAATTAAACTTAAAGCCACATTCCTGAATCGCACGCCAGAGCGTTTCGATGACTTTTTTTACAACACATATTTGATATTCCTTACTTCTATCCTCCAAGGATTATGGTTGAATGAAAAAAATAAGTATTTTATAGGAATATTTTTTATGGGTCCAAAGTAAACATTTTACAACAACGTAAGATAAAGCATTTCAAAACAAAGCACAGATTATCAACGTATCTTATCACTGACCATGTCTATAATGTCAGGCAATAACTTTTGCCAATCCAAGTCCAGCTTAACCTTAATTAGGGCAATACAAGTAAGGCTATAGCAAATCGCTATCACACAGGAAGTACGGTCTATGTATTTCGTCTTATTTACCTGCTATTTAAAGGTACCATTTATTTTGAGTATATTCTTACATCTGCAATTATTGCTGTGAGAAATATATTATATAAAAGATATAAAAAAAAATTGTATATTTTGACAAAAGATAAGGTTGTTTTATTTTATTGCTTATAATATATAGCTTTAATATAATATATGGCTCGAGACAAAAGAAGACGACATGGAGGGAAGCCAAAAAGAGAAGACGACGAGATGTTCGCCCCGCTTGGGGGGCGAGGATACACTATGCGCAATTTCTTTTACCGTCTAAGGGGACATGGAGTAAGGTTGGGTACCTGCCCCGGTAGAAAAGTTCTGGCGTCAGCAGGGGCGCTTATGGTTGTCGGAATCCCCTATACCTACGGTTTGCTATTTTGAGGCAACCCGCTCGTCTCGAGAGTTAACCCGTATCAATCAGATCCAAGCGTCCCATCAAGCGACTGGAGGGATCCCGCAGTTGTTTTAGTGTGATATACCAGCAGAGGTACTTACCTCTGTGGGCAGCGCCGGGAGTCCCACATAGAAATCAGCGCGACAACCTATTTCCTATTCCTACCTACCTATTCCTACACTATATCCGGTGATAGGCTCTGAAAAAAATCTTTCACTGTTGAAAATCTACACTATCCCCGGTGATCATATCACGGCTATATTAAATTTTCAACTAGTTAGGGACCCGATTCAAATCTTAGTTGACGCAGGCGAAGCTGCGTGCAACAGCTAGTATATTATACAACTGAAAATTGTCGTGAAGCAACTTTTATGAAGATTGCAATTGTGTAAGTTAGACTGGCGACAATGGAACTTCGGTCTTAGCAAAGATTTGTTGAGATATTAAGATCTGGTTCTTGGGATATTACCGTGCAATCGGACATTACCCACTGGTACTTGAGGATATCAGACTGTGGTCACATCATTTAGTTTTATTTTACACCTCATCATTGGCTTACTATTCACATTCATTCACTGATTAAAAGTGTCATTTTATGATATACAAGATAACTACACCATTTTTTTTTCTTTTGCCGTGATGAGGGATTCCAATTTGAGCGGATAGTATAATGTAGGTTTGTTTTATGAACTGTTGTGAACACCTTCATCACCAGCATCAAAAAACCTGTTTATATCTTTCAGTCCTCATTAAGGTTTCGTTTGTGGTCTAGGCTTAGTTTTATTTAGTTAATTAATTTAGATTATTATGAAATTGGCATGTACATAAATCATAATATTATGTATAAAAATTCCTTAAATAAATGAAAAAAAAAACACATATTTTTTTAAAGTCCTTTAAAGTTTTAATAAAAATATTCTTACTTATTTTGTTTTAAATGTATACCTAGATATAAAAACAAATAGTGGCGAAATTTTGATTGGATTTGTATCCCTTGTATAACTCAGAATAATCCTGTCCCTCTAATATTATAAAGGCGAAAGTTTGTAAGAATATATGGATGGATGGATGTTTGTTACTCTTTCACGTAAATACTACATAATGGATATTTATAAAACTTTACAATGACATAAGAGTAACACATTGGCTATAATTTATCCCCGTATTCTCTTCGAATAGGTTGTAGGCGGGTGAAACCGGATGGCGCTGCTAGTAATATCATAAAGGAAAGGAAAAAAGTTCTTTTTCAACCGTGATAATCTTCAAATTTAAAATAACCTTGTAGAAAATTAGGATTCAATGGTCCCCTTCATATGCAATACACGAATTTTCCATCCAAAGTCCAAACACAATGGTCCGGAAGATATTGCCATACATATTGACAAAATATCATTTAAATTATTTGTGGCGTTGCATTTCCTTAAAAGATTTGAAGGAGTTTACAAGGCAAGAAAATGAATGCCCTTATATGCAATTTTTGGGATAATTATTAATATTATACAATCTCGTTGTTGGGTTTTTTAACGTGAAAAAAAATTAACGCTGATAAAATGAACGTATTATATTTTTATATCTGCTGGGCACAGACATTTTTAATTGCTATAATAAAATTTAAAATTTGTAGACAATTACTTCATGAGAGATAAAAAAAGTAAAAAAGTAAAGTATCAACCCTTATATGTCCTACTGCTGGGCACGGGTCTCCTTCCTCGAAATCAGGCGAGGAGGGTAATGGGCCAATAGTCCACCGCGCTGGCCCAGTGCGGGTTGGTGAACTTCACATACCTTCTAAGATTTTCAATCTCATCAGGCATGCAGGTTTCCTCACGATGTTTTCCTTCACCGGTGAGCGAACGATGGTCTCGTGAGTCGCGTGCACTTAGAAATTTAAGAAAAACCCATTTCAAGGCACACACGGACGGGTCAGAATCGAACCCGGAACCTCTCGCATAAGAGGCCGAGTCCGTTCACCACTGGACCACCGTCGCTCGTGAGAGATAATTGTTCTATGGCAGCATTTTCTTCAAGCAATCTAATTAATAGTAATTTCTTTTTACAGCGCTAGCCTACATAGGACTAACAGTAATATTAATGATCTTAAGCACTAAATAAGACCTCATACTCTAATTAATCTCCTAGTGTATCTTGTTCCTTCCACGTTGGTGACGTTTAAGAGGCTTTCACGCTAATACCATAATCTAGCGCTTAACGATAAACCTTGTAAATATTTGTGACATATGACGAGTGGTACGAATTTCATCGCTTCAAGGATATTCTTGATAAGTGTACATCATGAAAGCTGGCAATGATAAGAAGAGGCCATAGCGACCCATACAAGCAATAGGACAATATTAGCTTGACAGACATAGTATTCGAAATTCGAATACATTGTTCACAGGACTGCCCCCCTAGACAAGTGGCAAAAACGCTAAGTGAATAGAAATAGAAAACGTTAATTTTGTATGGGAATGACATTTGGGCGATTATTGGTAGCCAAGTGTCAATCTAGCGTTTTGTATTTCTATTCCTTTTAAACGCACACGCTTAAGAAATTCAAATCTTCATATAAATCGTAGCCAAGTGGCACTTTTGACAAGCCGGAAAGCGCTCCCTAGCGCTTGCCGCTTGCACATAATAGAAATTGAAAATTCAAACGCTACAAAATGGCGGATCTTTGATCAGCTGACTGTGGAAGTGTGATAGTGTGAAATTTTTTGCTAAATGCATAAATTAAGTCTATTGTAAGCTAATAAATAATATATAAATAATAAATTATAACTAAGCCGAAGCCAAAGAAAAAAATCATCGCCAGTGTTTGGAGAATATTACCGATGTTTTATTTGTGTAAAGGTTTACACTAGACAAAATAATATTTCGAGAGATTTTCTTGATTTACGTGTCCATACAGCATTGAGCGGAACTAAAGGAATTCCCTTGGTATTAAAGGTAAATAAATAAATCATTATTAAGTACTTACAATGATAGGACTTAAAAACTAGGTACATGTTTGATGTTTTTTACAGGTTCTTTGCAATCTGAGCTGAGGGCCACAGGGTCCTATCAAAGGATCCTGGGTGTCTCAACATTTAACGCATAGAAGAACAAGTTGATGTAGTAGACAAGTTGTAGATGTACCTACTAAACAGTAGTTATATTATTATGTTGAGATAAATTGCCTTCCCATATAAAACCATAAGAAAGGTCAAGCATAAGACAATTATTAGTGAGTATTTATTATTTATTCAATATAAAATCTATTGCATCCTCTTTTTTATTATTTTTACTATATTTGAATAGGTATCTCTTTCCTAACAATATATTTTTATGGAAAATATATGTATTAGTTTAATACTAAATAAACTGTGTATATATAAACAATTTGTTATAATATAACACAAAACCTAATATTTAGTAAATAATATAATAGGTACAAAGCTTATTTTAATGTAAACAAATTTAAAGTTATTTGATTTCCTGATTTGTAAACTAATTTTGCTGTTGTTCTTGGTTATTATACTTATATGAATAGGTATTTAGTAGATTTAATGACTTTCAAAACTTTCTTGGTTAGTGTCTACTATTTAATTTAGATTAAGAAATGAAAATTGTATGATTTATTGAGTAGTTTCATGAAGATATTATATTAACAATTTACTTTTTTTTTGTAATTGAAGGCATAAGTAAATAGTTATAAAAAACTAAAGCATGATACATTTTAGGTGTGTATGCAGATGGGACATGAGTGAGCCAGTCAGTCAAAATACATAGGAATAAATTAAGCCAGTATATAATGAAGAAAAAACAACCAGGGGAAAAAAACAACAACAACTAGCGGTGATAGAAGCTTAAAAATTTAAAGATGTTTGATTTTATGGATTGGTACTAATTGTGCTGTTCTTCTCAGTGTGCTCACCCTGGAACCGGTGGTAGTTTCAATGGATAGACATAAAAGATACTTATATGTCTCAACATGTTGACCTCGTGGGGCATGTTTTTGTACAATTGATACATTTATTACATTGTCTTGGTAGCGATTATAATATTAACATAAAGCAATTATGTATGTGTACAATAGTTAAAAAATATAACATAATGTCAAATAATAATAATAGGATGGATTAATTCATTAGCAGCGAGAAGCTTTAGTGTCTGCGATTGTGTTTTTTCTATTTCCCATTAATTAATTTCAATTTCCCATTTTATTCATTTGGAGTAATGTTCTATAGTATTTTGTTTCAAAACTCAATCTGTTTATACTGTGATGGGTTGGCGAATACTAAGAACTTTTTTGCAGCTGTTTCAGCAGCATATAGGACTGCTATGGCGGTTTTCTATAGGTAGTGACTAGTGTTTGTTTTGATAATTTAATCCATTTTGTATTATAATGTGATTAGTTGGCGAATATTGTGGTGGACTGTTCAGGATGTGTGGAGTTAGTATGGATAGTTGATTGATAGGAATATGAAGAGCGAATTATTGTGGCATAACTCTGATAACAATTTGAGAACTATACGTTTCGTATATAAATTAAATGTACCCGATCAAAAACTAAATTTTATAGTAACTCTTTTGCTGCTATATCTGTTAGTCTTTGGAACTCGTTGCCAAATCGTATTAAGCAAGCTAAGAGTCTCAATATTTTTAAGGGACTCCTCAGAGAACATTATTTGGAATGCTTTAATTTATAATATATTTTGTTATTTAATTTTAATTATTTTATCAATACAAATTACAAGCCATCTTTGATTGATGCCTCTTGTTTTTTTTTCCTTTTTTTTCTCTTCTTCTTCTTCGTTTATTCATCGTATGATATTATTGTGCAATTGATTTTTATAATGTTCAGTTTTAGTGCTGCTTTTTGTGTCTTTTATTTATAATCTAATAAAAAAATATAATCTAATAAATACTATTGTATTCCAGCTATTTTATATTTATGTTACTTATTCTATTTTATCGTAATATCCAAGAGGAGCTATGTTTTAAATTTTGTATATTAAAATCAGACGTCCTAAATAGTTCAAGTAGGAAATATCTTTGTAATTCACAAAAAAATCTAATAACAATTAATTCATTATATTATCTTTTTTGACACTTTATGTTGTTTGTTATTGGTCCTAATTACAGGACCGAATTTAGGTTTATTTTTTCTTCATTGCAGGTAATGATTTTAATAGACGATAATATTATCTTATTTCAGAATCCCAAAAGATGTTAATTTAAAGAATGCCTGGTTGACAAAAATGCATATTTATTTGTGAAAGTTGTTATAAACTAATACGGTAATATACGAAACAAACATATTTCTGAAGAAAAGCGAAGTAATGTTTTTAATCCTTAAGATATGAAGCTAAAGAGCTTGTTTATTTGAGGGCGCTTATCTCAGGAACTTTCGGTTGGATTTTAATGAAACATTTCAGTGTTCGATAGCCCATTTATCAGTAAAGATATATCATCCCGCTAAGATCCCGTTGTAAATCTTAGTTAACGCAGGCGAAGCTGCGGGCAACAGCTAGTATAATATATTGTTTGAAAATTAAGGATGTAATTTAAGAAACAGACATAAAGCCAAAGAAAAGCGAAGTTATGTTTGAAGAGAATTTTTTACATAAAACTTATAGTTTAAAAATAAATGATTTTGTCAGAATTTGATGTTGTTTTTTATTCCCCTTAAGTAACGGTAAATACCTACACGCAGAAGAGGTAATCATGATATTTGACGGCGACGCGAAGGTGGTCTATGTACTAGGTTGTAGAGTTTACGGGAGTAGAAACTGAATCCCGTTGAGTGTTTTTTGATCACTCATACTAGCCCTGAGGGGTCCGATAGGCCCGACGGCCTTTGATGTGAGGAATATACATTCAGCCCCTTCAGAGCGTACTGAAATCCAATGAAGCACTGTCTTTATTACGAGATGATTAGCTTATATAATTGTATAAGCTGCTTACTAAACAAATAACGATTGGCTCGTTTAAAACATCCGTACGTGTTTAGTATATAAGGACATGCTTATAGGAAAGTATCTAGTAAAATAAGCTCAAATTTGTATTAACGATAATCCAATTTAAGAGATTAAGTATGTATTTTGTTGCTGAATATTTCACGAATAAAGTTTTCAAATCCATTTCCTCTTGTAATTGTCCCACATATTGCCATTACAAAGAAATGTTGTCCAATAATACGTATATAAGGGGATAAATTTCCCTGTGAAATTGTAAAAAGCTTAAGTAAAAAAAGCTAATATTGTTTTTTATGTTTGGAAGGCTTTAATACGTCCCTGTCTTTTGTATTGGTGTAAGTAATTGTTTTATACTATGTGAAAAGCTGCCACGCATTTTGAGGAAGAATATTACGTCTGCTAGTTTATAGTATATTGGTATAAACCAACTAAAATATAATATATTTTAAGTCACACATGGTAGCATGGTCTCTGGTCTTAACCGGTTCCAACAGGAACGAATATAAAAAAACAGTAATTACAAATGAATGACGTTTTAAATACTTCACATAATGACATTTTTAAAAACGAAATCATACTCTAGAAGTGTATAGCTATATGACGGATTGAATAGAATGAGCGTTCAAAATGTCTTTGTACACTTGGCTACCAAATTAGCGTTTGAGTTTGCGTTTACTCGCAAAAGAATAGAATCTGAGAGTTTGCCACTTGTCTAGCCCTGCTGTATCGTATGGACGTTTTAATAAAAATAATGTAAGAAAATGAATTTTATAACATTATGTTATTTGTTACTTGAGGTCAGGCTGGTTTCCGCAACTCGACGCTTTGCTCCTATTTTGCGTGCTGTGAGCCTGAAGCACTCCCTACTGCCAGTTAAGCTCCAGCATGAAAGCTAGCAGTCTCTTGACATCGGCGCAGATCTTCGGGAGCGTGGGCTGCTGTTTCTTCCTTCGCTACGCAAGCTCTGCATAACGGGCTGTCCGTGACACCTATAGTGAAAATATGTTTGTTATAGTGACCGTGTCCTGTTAGGGTGGCTGTTAGTAGGCGCCGTTCTGGTCGTTTTAGTAGCATTAATTGACGAGAGACGCGTGGGTTGCATATAGGTATCGCTTCCTTTGCCTGTCTACAATCGTCTCTGATAACATTATGTTAGTTTACAAATATATTATATTGACCGGCCGATTCTGATGGTTATCAGTTATGGGATTCGATTCCCATCAACGGCATATTGTGTGATGAAGATGAACAGAGTTGCCCATCCCGTATTTTATAGTATTGTAACTTTATAACACATTTCTTAACCCTTTCTTTAACTCCTGGTAGTGAGTATTCGGATGCGAAATTTTAGCGAAAATACTCTTTATCGTCATTGTGTCGTGAATAATATGTACTGTGTTTTTTATCTCATTAAGATGGAAGTACCGTTGGTTACTGATGAAGTGGATGGATGATTTTCCGGTTCATTCGAGAATTCTGGATGATCCAACTATGTCAAGTTCATCGAGGGAAAAAAAATGCACTGAACTATAAGAATACTAATGCATCTAGTGAAGGACTTCATCCAACTTTCAAAACAAATGTTTAATGACTTGTAATTTTCAATTGAGAATGATAATAGTTTTCGCATATTCTCTCTTTCATTCTCTTTCTATATATATCTCTCTCTCTCCATTTTTTTATATTATTATGCTTTCGCATTTGAATGCCAAGAAATCCACCGGAAAAAAATTGTGACATAAAAATTTGCTACCAACATTTTAAAAAATTCCTACGCTTTATCATCTTACAGGGATTTCGTCTATTATTCCTGTCGATGCGTCTATGATCTTTTATCAGTGTTTACATTTATAAAGCAATTAATTACGTACGTGCTAATTGTACCTCTTATCAACATCTGCGTATCTCATTGTAATAATTGTGAAAAATGTAATTTCGTATAAAACATCTTTTTCTCGCTCTTCTATTTACATTTTGTTTAAAAATAACGTTATAGTTTAATCATTACTACATGTTAAATACCCCTCGATTACGTCTGTATGTTTGTTAGAGATAAAGAAAACTAAGAAACTAGACAAAACTAGTTTGTCAAATCTTCGCAATGTGTATAAGCGTAGTAGATACATTTTTTGGGGGTATCAATATCATCATTATCATCATCAATGATGATATTGATACCCCATTATCATCATAATTTTTTTCCGCCCACTTCACATAGGCCTCCTTAAATGAATACCAAGACGACCGACTGCAGACGTGCGCAAACATAGGAATATCGGTAAGAAAAATTTAACCGCTTGGCTTGTCTGTGTATTAAAAAACACAACTTCCAAGACAAAGCTTTATTTTTATTATATTTTTACACTTTATTAGAGACTACACTACTTTTTAGTCTTTAGATCACTCGCGGGAATACTCTTGTACCTTATACCGGACCGAATATAGTGCTTTCCCAATAGTCTAGGCTAGAAGCCAACCGGCAGGCAGAAACCAGGTTTTTTTGTTTTTTTTTCAACCACCATTTGGGCAGCTGTCGACTAATTAGGAAATCGATTGACCAAACTTGGAAAAGTATGAGTATTTATATCAAAATTAAATGATGACTCTGTGAGAAGTGCAGTGTTTCTTTTTTGTTTCCAGTCCAGTTGTGTTTACTTTCTTCCTAAATAATCCACCGTGAGTCAAAACATTTTGCTGACTATTTTATTATGATTGAGGGGTCGCTCAGGAGAGAAAGTGACTTTAAAAATGAAGTGTCTTCTTTTTGTAGCATAGAAGGGCAGACGAATATTAAAATCTTTTGGCGTCTATCGACGACTAAAACATTTACACAAGCAACATCAATGCAGATGTGTTGCCCTCATTTTGCCTATGCTTCGAATAGACTACTGGAAACTCACATAACTGAAGTCACGTGACAGCAGGTACGCTGTTACTTTAGGCTGGTGTTTTGTGAACAAGAGATTAATTAAAAAACTGTCACAAAACGATTGTGTGGTGTAAGTGATGTGGTGTAAAATAAAAGAATTATTTGAAGATTAATAATAAAAAAAATATGGGAATAAGGCATTCGTTATGAGGCGTCTGTGTATATTTAAATGGTAAAATATGTAAAAGATAAGTTCCACTGAATTTGTTTAGGCCGTTCTTCTCAGTAGACTGGCCATAGAGTATATTTAACATTAAATAAAATACTTTTAATTTACCTACATAAAAATATTATATTTATTTTATTTTACAGGTACGTTAGGTACCCAAATACAATGTAAAATTTCATTTTTCATATCACATTCTTGTTTGTCTATGGTTATAATTCTATATTTAGAGTAAAACAGAACCTATTAAAGTAACGAAAAATTCCATTCTATTTTTTTCCGTATCTCCCAAATTGTCACTGAGAAATACCAGTAATTAACTCAAATGACGGAAAGAAGGCGAAGAGTCTGTACATTTAGGTATTATAAATCATAGAAAGTGTAGTTGAATCATCGATGATTTAAAAGCAAGCCCAAATAACTGTTGAAAATAGATAATATACTCGTATTTTATAATATTATTCAAAGCAATTCTATACTAGCCGGTGTCTGTAGCTTCGCCCAAGTGGAGTTTGCAAAAGCTTACATATTTCCTATATAAATAAGTATAAATAATCAAATAAGTAGTCTTTATTCTTATTTATAATATAAAATTGCATACGTGTATACAGTGGCACGGGCGCGCTAGGGAACCAAAGAAACTGAAAAAAAAACAAATTAGAGCCAACAAAACTATATTTTAAAATCATCTGTTGCATATTCAACGTGTTTCGTATTTGACATACCTACCCCAGATTTGTCGTAGGTATCATAGGTAACCATCGTAATACAAACGTCTCTGTAATACCCGAAAATTAAATTAAAGCGTGGAGCTCGCAACTCGCGTCGACGTCTGGATTTAACGCGACGCTTTTAAAGCGCTCCTGTGAACGGGGCCTAGTTTTATTTATCTATCAAGTCATAAATTACAGTTACATTAAAAAATAAGTTGCAAAGCTTCATCATCAGTTCTTTATTATGTTATATAGCAGAGCACGTCCTGCAGTGCTATTCTGTAAGAAACACAGCGCCGCGCTGTCGCAACGCTGTATACGCACTAAGCTTGTCAAACCATATCAAATACCCTAGCAACGTCAACGCTGTGGGCGCGACGAGCTCGTCGTGGCGCACAGCCTAGAAAATAACTCTTGCAGAATAGCACTGCTGCAAATAAAAGTCTTTCAATCATCATCAGGCAGTCATCAATCATGTAGTATTAAGGCCTAAAAAGGTTTATTACCTACATGATAAGCAATCAGACTAGTATATAAGAATAAAATGCAATTTTCTTTTGAATACAATTAACTATTAGTAATGTGATCGACATACGACATGCGATTTCCTCTTACATTCTAAACAGGAAATTGAGGAAGTAACCTCCTATACGCTGCCAAGGAAGTTGCAATCACTCAAAACAGATATTTATATCACCTATAAATTATAATCCTTTATACATGTATAATAATATAAATATTGTAAGTATATAATATAATATTATAATTATTGTAGTATCGAGTTACACTGCAGGCATTAACATAATACCGATCACAATGATTGATAATAATTGGTAATACGATTTCAAATTATGTCACATATTTCTTTTCACTTACCAAACTATTTAAAATGACTATTTCACGACACTAACACCCGTCTTCACAAACAATACTTTGAGTTGTCATAGTACTCGCGAACGCATAGAGTCATTCAAAACAATTCATAGACAATGCTTAAATGAAATCCGCAACTGTGCTTCTGTCAAATCCATTCCAACCATCTATTGATAGATAGATAATTTATAAATTAGAATAGATAATTTGGCGGGCATTGATTTTAATAATAAAATTTAATTAGTCTATTTTTTTTGTAAAATAAGCATTACCTCAGGGTTGGAGTGGTACCAAAAGGAAGCTTTCCCCTCCCCTCCCTTTACCTCTCACCCTCATTTCCCTCCGCCTGTAACCACTTTTCTATAGAAATCTCTAATATTTGAAAAATAACAACAAATTCCGAAAAATGAAACGAAAAATCTAGGGCGATTCATTTAAGTGTACCATTTTAAGGATTGTCATACAAAACTGTCAAAATAAATGATTCATTTAATGCAATTCATATGTGGTAGTTTTATGTTTCATTAAATATCTTGCCATTTTATGAATAAAAAAAGGAAACATATTATGTACAAATTATGAAACATGCAATGTCGCTATTTTAGGCCCGCTGATAAACACAACCAAACGACTTCAGAATTCTTATTTATATAATAAATTTATAATAAGTACGAAGATAGTTATTAAGTGCTTGTTCATTCTGAAATCGTACGATTTCAGAATGAACAAGCCGCTATCGCCGTATCCGAAATTCGCCGGCTCGTAGTCGCGCCGTATGACGTATCTAAAGTAGCTAGTCATTCCTGAATATTTACGACAGCTACTATGCATAACTAGAACTTAGTAGTCAAATATATTTAATTCAGAAAACCGTCCGAAATACATAGACCATCCAAGAGATGTGTAACTATATGGAAGAGCCATACCAATAATCTAGTCGTATAATGCGTGGTCTGGGCGTGGGCGACATTGCCTGCATTGTTGCTGGCCATCCTGTTGCAGCCAAACCTTTCAGTGAAATTATTGCCGGCTTATCGACAACCAACAATAAAATCTAAGAAATACAGTTACCGGGGTGAAATATGCATCAGGGGCTTACACAAAGTAACATTAAAAAACGATAACGAATTTCGAAAAGAATAAAATGTATGGGATAGACATAAGTCGCGTGGGCAGTCGTTATCGTAACAAAATCACAAACTACAAAATACAACTACAAAACGATGTTACTTTGTCTAAGCCCACAGAATGGTCTCATGACAATATTTGGGTCACAATTTTCTTGTCACCTATTTTTGTTGATGTATGCACATCTTAATATATTTCTTGTGTGTGTGTGTATGTGACTGAACTCCTCCTAAACGGCTGGACCGATTTGAGTGATTTTCTTTGTGTGTGTTCAAGTAGATTCGAGGATGGTTTAGATTCACAAATCAGACCGGCAGATGGCGCTGCAGTCGGTATCTAGGTTATTGATCTGTACTGCCACTATCGATTCGTACCTAAAGGACAACGTCTGTGGGGTCCGCTAGTTTTTATATAATTTTATATTATTATAAATTCATATATGTTTTGAGATTTTATCTTTTTCATCTCATCTCGTCTCATCTTTCTCGACGTTTTATCGTAGCCATTTTGACCTTTTTTTCTTCTTTAAGCCCTGGAAATGCGCTTAGGTATCTCGCGGGGGACTGGACTCCCCAGGCGGGTATGAGGGACTCGGTGCAGTGAACGCAGCTCTACCCACTAAAACCGTTTGGTGCCGCCTTAGCCCCGGATCTACAAGCAACAGGGCACCTCGACGGCTAGTCAGTCCCTCAGGTGACCGAGCTATGGTCAGGATGTACTTAGAAATTTAGAAAAACTCATTTCAAGGCACCACCGGAGGTCAGGATCAAACCAAACGAGGCCTATGTAGACGGATAAAGATGATGATGATGATTATGAAACTTCTTACACTTTGATAGTCGGGCATTTTTAAAGAGATAAAATAAGAGGAGTATCAAATAATAATTCATCCTACTATCCTACTTAATATTATTATAAGGGGCTGCTAGTAATTACATGATTTGCTTGTAGTAGATACTAGAGAGTACATACTCAAGTAAGCATATCCTTTGGACTCCCCTCATATTGAGTGGTCATGTGTGGTCACTGAACCTAACGACGGAAGGAACAATTGAAAAAGTGAAATAAAAAACGCGCAAAAATAGACTTTGAATTCTATCAGACATTTTAATCGTGAAGGTGTATTTTCAATATAGTCAATATTGAAAAGTTAGAAAGAAAGAAAGAAAAATATTTTATTGTTCACAGCAAATATCAAGACAGTATAAATTATAATAGAGCGAGTAATGTTAGAGTAAGAAAGTCTAATAAACTGAAAAGTATTTATTTTTCATTTCCTCTTTTAACTGTAAATAAAAAGTTTATCTATCTATCTTATTGGGGTTTATTTTATTTATTTACAATGGCACTAGAATTCCGCACCCTTAGTGCACAATTTCTAAATTCTAATGTATTTCGACCTGAGAAATAAAAATAGTTCACGTTCTCAATATTATTAGCTCGGCCATCTGACAAAACAATATCTCTTAAATATACCTCAAAAGTCTTACATTAATTATTTAATATAGCTTAGAATTCTTTACAATGTTTTTCTTTCGAGTTTAAAATATTATCAACCAGCAGTGCCCCACGGTTTCACCCGCGTTTTTCCTATTCTCGCGCGTCTCGTCTTCGTTTCGTCTTATTCTGATGTGTAAACTTAATTATTGTTTTTATCAGAATCCATTCACAAGTTTTTGTGTGACAGAGTAAAAACAGACATTCGATATCATGCATTTATAGAATTAACTAGCAGCGCCCCGCGGTTTCACCCGCGTACTCCCCGTTTCTGTGGGAATACGGTGATAAATTATATCCTATGTGCTAATCTGATATATAAGCTATATTACTGTAAAGTATCATCAAAATCGATTCAGCAGTTTTTACGCGAAGGAGTAACAAACATCCATACTTACAAACTTTCGCATTTCTAATATTAGTAGAATAAGAGTAGTGGGAAATTAAGATTCAGTGTGTATGTAGTTTTGAGTTTTTAAAAGTTTATATTTTGGTTGTGAAAAAAGAACTACGTTTAAAAATTCAAACATCCTAAATTCAGCCGTCGATGACCTCAAAAATTTTATATAATTTAATTTACATTGTTAACTTTATCACGAGTGATTGTATGTCATGATGGTATTTGTATTTTTAAAATAAAATGAAAATAAAAAACATAATTTAAACTCAACAATGGTATAAATTACAATATGAATATCAAGGATAATATTTTCTTAAACAATTTTAGAAATTCAATATATCAGTATTATTCTTTATAAGATTTCATAATTGCGTCAAAGGTGAAATATTTGGGAGGAATTCACTATCTCACATGATGTAACATCTAGACAACCATTATCAGTCGCTGAATCCTTTTAATCTTTTGTCGTAAAAATCTTTCACGCATTAGAGTAACTTATCATTGGTATATATGTGTACAGTAACCTTACATATTATCCTTTAGTAGTTAATACGACCGAACGTTCAGAGACATCCGTATAAAAAAGGACGCACTGTGGAACGAGAGTCGTATGCGCGCGCGCCGGGACATCAGTCGCATTGACCGTTAAAGTCGAACGTTGGATTGGAAAATTGGAACTGTATAATTCGAAAATGTCACGAACCATGAGTGCAGTGTTAATTTAAACGCCAATGCCAAATTCACAACTAAAGATGAATATGACAGATGTTAGACACCCTTCAGACACGCTGGGTGGATCTTAGAATATATTGTGAACTTTTGTGATTCGAACTGAAAAGCCTTCAAGATGATGTCAAAAAAGCAGCTCGCCTGCATGCTGGCGCTCCACATAGTCTACCTTCTAGTGGGCGCTAGCATATTCTACCATATAGAAAGCCCGCTAGAATTGGCACAAAGAGCTGAAGACAAGTTGGAAAGGCTCGAAATTCAAAGTAAGTCCACTACGTCCACACAATAGGAACATATTTTAAAATCAATTGTACATTGTGGGTGCTTAATTACTTATTGTTATAATTGTTAACAGGATGTAATGTCATCGCTAACATATTGCTAACGTTTTTATTATCCGAAAATTTCGTCATAAATTGTATATAATATTGTATAATAATATCTGGTAAAATAATTATATGCATATTCAAAGAAATTTTATGCATTTATTTTACAGTCCTCCTGTGACTTAGGTTGCTCTAAAGTATCAGAAACATTGAAATATAAAAACCTTAATAAACCGTAATAAAATATGTAAAATTTTGTGTATATAAATTATATATTCAAAAAAGTATATTCCAACACTGCTAACTAAGTACTCAAGAATGTGGATAAAATAGTTCTTCTCTGGCTTCTACCAAATTCTTTTGTTACTTCTTTATTCCAAGAGTGAACTGTTTTCAGTCCAGTTATTTGTGAGTTTATTAAGTAATAATTTAGTTTATTTTATTACTTATCTGCGAATTTCCGTACACATTTATTTAATTATATTGATATTATTTTTACGAGTTTAACGCGACTTTTACGTACCGATATTTTCGTAAGCATGGTTCTTGTAAAGTTTTATTTAAATTAATATAAATTGCGTTTATAATAAAAATAATTGTTAAATCATTGCCATAATGATTATTGAAAATCTTATTTGTTTGTAATAGATAATTGAGCCTAGTAATCAGTTTTCAGCACAGCACTTCACTATTGTATATACATCGACATCCACTCATATTTATCGATATAGTTTTAAACTGTTGCAATATACGTTTGTAAACAAGGCTTCGGTAGATAACAGTGATAATTGTTGTTATGAGCCTAGATGCTAAGTTACAACACTAGTGTGGAAAATAATTTTGATAGAGACGTGCGATCTAATATTTAGGCGAACCAATTATAACGAGACATCTGTAATGTTAAGAAAAAAGAATTGCTATTATCCTAATATATTTAAACTCATATTTTTCTGCGTTTTCCATAGTCAAGTTCCTGGTTATATTGTAATGTGTAAAAGGGTGAAAATGACCAATTCTCAAATTCTGATAGTAATTTTAAAAAACTCTAGAGACGGTTTTTGATAATAAGGATAATAAAATGCATTTCAGAAAGCCATCAAAAGTCATCGAAATGTTATGTATATCTTTACCCTATAAGCTACCTCAACTGCAGAGCTAAGTAAATTTACTGAAGATCTAACTAGTGTTCTCTAATCTAAAAAAATTAGATTAAAAAAAAAGTAAAAACGTTTTATATATTACTAGATGTTGCCTGCAGCTTCGCCCGCGTTATAAAATACCTCCGGGAACATGTGTAAAAATTTCATAATGATCTGTTGAGTAGTTTTCGTCTGAAAGCGTAAAAAATCCCTACTTACACGTTTTAAATAATATTAGTAAGGATAGACGTACACAATTTTTTGTAAGTTGGTAAGGCAAATTGGCAGATGTGCTACCTAATGAGTAATCGAGATCGCCCATAAATATAGACTATTTAACCTGGAACTAAGCAACTGATTGTTGCCTATCTTGACGCATAAAATGCTTACGACCGGTATCTGAAAGTTGGTCAAAGTGTATGTCAACTAAGATGTCTGTTAATGGCAGTTAACATACGATTCTAGAGTCAAATTTGTCAGTTATTCCTTGTAGTGGACGTCAACTAACAGGCTGATCAAATTAAGTAATTTAACCATGCTTCTAGCAACACTTTAGACACTTAACAAGAGACTTGACAGTTGATTTATTAATTTTTGTGTTGATCTGACTTTCGGAAACCGGGCGTTATGGCGGTAATTTAATAACACTTATAAAGCCTATCTTATGCGAAACACAGTAAAACTGTGAGAGAAACAAGCCAAAATATTCTAAAGCTAGAGGTTTACATCACATCGTCACATGTCATTTTGGAGGTAAACGGGCAGTCGGATCACCTGATGGAAAGTGATTGGGACATCCACAGACACCCGTTACACCATTAGCATGCGTTGCCTTTCAAATATATGGAAAAATCTTCCAAAATAAGTATTTTAATGTAAAGTAGAATGTGTATAATTTAAAATGCAAAGTAATATAGTTGAAACTATTTTTGTAAATTCTCTAGCAATAATTTAAAATGTTCCTTATTTTAGATTTTTTGATATTGTATTCGTATTTTAAAATTATAGCTAGTTAAAGTAGTTCCTCTCACTGGTTTTTTTTCTCTGGTAATGTCTGGTAATATATTTAAATTATTTTACCAAATTTTCCGTATGTTTCTCACTTATTTTCATTAATATACACAAGGATTTTATGTGTCGTCTGGTTTTTTATATAAAACACACAAATTTTAACCTCCTTAAGTAAAAAAATATGTAACAACTAATTGTTTCCTTGGTATATCAAGTTTTCCGTAAGATACAAGCGAAGTTGCGGCAAAGTAGCGCGTATGGTTGGGCTATTTCTTTGTTTTACACTTTTCCTTGTTTTTATTTATTTTGAAATTACTTATATAAGTTTCACAATTCTTATTTCACTTCCTAGACGTTTTATTCATGCAAATGAGGTTTTTGACGGCCATGTCTGCTGAGGTTATCATAATCTATTCCTCTATATCACCTACGGCGGTTTTCAATATCCTATCTATCTTAATATTTTCTTATCTATCTTGAAATGTTGACACAATACAAAATCTGTCAAAATTTTAAGATAGTTAAGAAAATTTTAAGATAGATAGGATATTGAAAACCACCACTAGTCTTCCTGTTTCATCTGTACGGGAGCTTATCCCGCCATAATATTTCATATTCAAACGTCATCCACTTATATGCTGACAAAAAGTCTAACCAAAGCCAGTCAGACAATTTTTTGCCGAAGAGAACAGCACTTATCGTAAAAAAAGTAAAGTATCAATCCTTATATGACCCACTACTGGACACGTGTCTCCTCGAAATTAGGCGAGGAGGGTAATGGGCCATAGTTCGCCGATGCGCTGGCCCAATGCAAGTTGGTCAGTCACTTTTTGTATCTATCTGTTATTAAATGTCTCTTAGATAGAAAAAATAGAATTCATAAAAATCGATATCATAGTTTAGGAGTCCATCGGAAAAGTGACTATTGTTTTTTCACACGAAAACAAAGACAAAGACATTGTATATAGATAATCGGAGATAGTTCAACTCAACCGTGTACTCGGCGTTATGTGTGCGTGCGCTTGTTTTGTGTGTGGCAGTTGATGACGGGCGGCCGGGTCACTACCCCGCAATAGTGCGGCGCTCAAAGTTGATTTGAACTTGTGTTAGTTATAATTCTATTATAGCTTAACCATGTCATAACTAATGATAAGTCGTTGTCTTTTTCGTTCTCTGAACCTAAAGCGCGTAATCGTTTGTGACAATATATTATTACTGTTCACATCCTTCTAGGCTTATTTAAAAGTACCACAGTAATTATTCTATTGTTATAGATTTAATTACGATAAAAACTAGAGACATTTATAATCATAGTAAAGTTTTATTAACGAACGAAACATTCTAGTTTGAATGAATGAACATTTCTATAACAATAATGTAATTTCCTGAAATTACGAGCGGTTTTTACGAGGTGCTTTGCTTCCACGAAACAGCTTTGCTGTAATGCTGTGTTTCGGAGAAAAGGGCAGGACAGGCAGATGTACTGGCGCCGAGACTTGACTTGAATTTATTTTGATAGTTGTCTTCTACAAACCATATATTATTGGAATCTAATCAAGTGTAAAAATTAAATAGACAGAATTAAATAATAATTTATCTTTTATAACATTCATCATCATTATCATCATCATTATCATCATCAGTTATGATTCATGAACACCATTCTATTACATTATGCAAGAATCACCATCAAAGACATACTAAACGAACTAACTTTGCTGAAGAGTTCTTGCAGACTAGGCATGTAAACCCATGGGCACGAGCTAGTTTAATCGATTTAAATCTTGGATCTCTGGTCGTTATCAGTTGCTTTGACATATTTGATTGTTTTATCTATTTTATCGACTATTATAAAACTATTATGGTGCAAGTATTGATTTTAAAGATATTTAAGATATTGCACAATTATATACGATTTATGATAAGGATTTGTTTCTATGTGTTTCTGGAAGGTTCATTAAAAAGGGATTAAAAAGAAGCGGAAAATTAATTAGATAAAAAGAAGTAGAAAATTACTATCTTTTCTAACTCGTATCTTTTACTATTCACAAGATTACTTCGGAGAATAATTAAAACGAAACTTCTCTCTTCCTTTCTTGCTTCTTTAGGGAGAAGTTTAACATAGATAGACAGTCGCGGGCCGGGTTGTCAAGTGGTCAGGCTCTACTAGACACTACGGGAGGGAGAGAATCATTGCGAATACAGTTTTACAGTTTTCACTGACAAATCGCGAAAAATTTTTTCGGCTTTAAATGGGTGATCATTCGTGGCTCTTTGGTGTCCTAAGACACTTTGACCTAGGCACCCAGGCGACTAAATAGTACATATATGTATATCGAGGAATTAATTTAGTTCCTTTTCAGCGCCCATATATGGTATAGGGGTTCGAATAATCGACGTAGAGTAGGTAAATATAGTTAATTGAAACAATGTAGAAATATCTAGTTCTATAAAAGTACAAAACATAAGTATGTTGTTAAAAATTTTTTTTGATAGAGAATATATCTATGCAAAATAACACCTACGAGATATTTTCAAATTTTACTGAAAATGTTAATAGTAAAACAATGTTTTGCGCCAAGTCAAGTCTGAAGTCGGGAGTAATGTACTTTATCTTTCCCCAGAAACGTTGACGTCATTATGGTGAACGTAATCTCTGTTTTATCCTTATTAGCGTGGATTATGAGATTAAGCTTGTATGTCAAAATTTGCTTGATCGTTGTCCGTTAATGTCACATTATTTCATTGAAAACTGTCGTTTACGGTATCACTTGTAAAGGTACTTCTTATAGTTTACGTAGCTATTTATGTTGGAACTCTTAACCATCCGTTTACTGAAACAATTTTTCGAAACGTATCAGAAACGTCGGGAATATAAAACCTTAATAATACTTTATTACCGCGATTATTCCGATTTAAATATCAGTTAAAGTTGTTTAATTATTATGAGTGAAATTTTGCGTAAACATAAGAAAACAATAATTTAATACATTTTCTGATCGGCCCCTCTAGACAAGTGGCAAACGCTCGATTCTATTCCTTTGCGTTTTCTCCCTAACTCCATGATGCTGCAAAATTTTTGAAAAACGTTTATTAAGCCACATAAAGTTTCAGTTTGTAAAAACGTTTAACAACCCCTGTACTTCGTTTAAAACGAACATTATTATTATAATATTTCTGGAATTTATTTTAATGTCGTAAGCTAGTGTAATTCCCATACAATAAGTATTATTTTCTTTTATATTCGTTTAACGTTTATGGCACTCTTCTATGGGGGACGAATTACATACGTTTTTAGACGTTTTTGCAAACAAAACCATATACTTTATATATCTTAATTAACGTTCTTCAAAAAATTTGCAGCAACCCTATGAGTTAGCGAGAAAACGCAAAGGAATAGAATCGCCGCGTCTGCCACTTGTCTAGGGGTGCTGAAGTTATCATTTACATCTTAGTGTCGCTGTTTCTTGTGTTTGTACAGAATTGAAATATCAAGTCGTTAAAAAATAACAATTAATGATTCAAAATAGAAATGACACGTAAACAAATGCTCTGAGGTAATAAAGTTTTACGCTTGTTTACAAGTTCGTGTACATATCGTTTTGTTTTTTACGCTTAGAAGTGAATTTCTGGAATGTTAAAAGAATTTGACGACCTCTGTGGCTCAGTGGTTAGCGCGGTGGCGCTCAAGCCGGAGGTTGCGGGTTCGAACCCCGCCGGGAAACAAAAAAAAAGTTTCTGTGTTCCTGGGTCATAGATGTATATTAAATATGTGTATTATATAATAAAAATCTTAAATATAAGTATTAATATAAAACGTATTAAATATATGTATTTCCGTTGTCTGGTATCCGTAACACAAGTCTCTTCGAGTACTTACCACGGGACCAGATTGACGTGGTGTAAAAAGGACCTGTCTATCTGATGTGTGTGATCTATGGACGCATAGATATATTATATTATATTATTATAAGGGGTACTAATTTGTAAACATATTTTTAATGAGCAAGTACAGGCTTTGGTATTATAAATCACATACCTATAATATTCAAAATTTAATTACAACTTATTTTAAAGTATCTATAATACGTCCTGGCGTTTATATTATATGGAGGCATATGTTCATGTTTATGTTTTGTTTCATTCGCATACAAAATAAAATTGCTTGTTAGTTGTTATTCTAAAAAAAAGGTCAATGGTTCAAATAACCATACTTACTCATAATTTATCAATATTTCATTTATTATTTGTAATTACTAAATGGTTATCAGCGAGCCAGTCTTTTCCCGCCTTCGGGAAAACTGCACCTCTACTAGCAACTTTGTGAATCTGTTATTCATTGATATATTATATTAATACCTAATAGCTTTGGCTATAAATTGTAATAATTAGAAATAAAATCGATAACTAAGATTACCGATATCACGCGAAGAATAAGTGCGTTAAAGCGACACACATTAAGAAGAACGGAGGGCCGATGGGCCAATAAAATTCAAAACCGGAGGTCGTGTTTAGATAGGCGTAGTGTTAGTCGGCCATTAATCAGGTGGAAAGACGATACCATGCCGATACGTGTTGGATGCGAGTGGAAAGGGATTGGTCGTCTTGGCATTCATTGAGGGAGGCCTATGTTCAGCAGTGAACGGATAAAATTGACAATGATGATTACACAGTGATTCAAACATCAAGCTCCATTTTCCCGCCATTGGTATACAAGCGCCATTTTGAAATTGCACGCAACATTACAGTAGTAATAATTATTGTAATCGTATTGTGACAAGATTGTGACATTATTCTCCAAACAAATATTACAATAAGTGATTTCCTATTATTCTTGACTGTGTCAAACAAAGTACCTGATTTTGAAAACAACGTAAATGATGTTTCATTAGCACAAATAATGAGAGAGCAAAGATTCTTTGTTCGTGAGTACTTATACATATCGTGTATCTAAATGTTATTAGTGCGCTTACGTCGGGAAATCTATGTTTTGTATCCTAGAAATCAATCACATTTTTTCGAAAATCGTTCTAATTTTTTTTATTGGAGAGTTAAAAAAAATGACAAACTCTTATCCATCCGGTCATTTAACCGTATTTTTAACGCTCGGAAAAAGTGCTCGGGCCCTAAATGTTTCATTAATAAATCTATGTTAAGTGAAAATATCTAATGAAACCATAATATTACAACAAACATTTAAGACAAGTAAATTTTTTGACAGCCTCACGTTGGTTCACCGTAGCTATGCTCTATAGCTATGAAATCTGGTTGTTTAAAGTGGGTCAAAATCTCGCCCAAAGGAGTCGGTTACAAACATAAAGGTGAAGCTAATAAAAAGCGTGGAAAAATGCGAACATACAGATGCGATATGCAAACTAAATTTTTTAAAACAACCCATATGCAACATGTTTATTGACATATTAAATTGAATATAAAACTAGTTTCATCAAATAAGCATCTCGGTGAAGGTCGTTTTACATACCGTATCCTATGCCATATGAATTACTAATATTAATAAGGCAAATGTTATTCCCGTAGGTACCATTTTCAGCAGTCTTTCACTATTATCATCAGAAATCCATCGAATGCTTAACACAAGCCTCCTGTCATCATCATCATCATTAACCCTTTTCAATTCTCAGCGGAATAAAGGCTTCCTTTTTCAACCTGAAATTTAAATATTTAACGGCCTATAATATATGCCTATAACTGATAGGCAAATAAGATAAAGTCTACCAACTACTAAACAAACCACCGAGTCTAAGAAATTTCAGATCTTTCCAATCTTAAATCGTAGGACAAACATCTAGGCAAAATCAAAACTAGGATTTAGCGTTTTCCGAGGGCATATTCTGTTCGTGTTATTTATTATATTAGCATTCGGTTGGGGTCAGTAAGCCCACAAGGAAAAGCGACCAGGCCGGAAGAAACCTCCCCCGTGCTCGGAATGTTGATGGGCAAACGGGAAAATAGGCCATTGATAAACGCGATTGTGAAGGCATTTGAGAAGATTTTTACCAACTAGCATAAAATATATTTAAAACGAGGTTTAAACAGTGCGTTAAAATGGATAAACTAGGTTTACCGTCTAACAATACATTATTAAATACACCTTATAGGTAAACTAACGTATTTTATCCTTAGAAATATCGATAGTAAAACTACATATTTTAAACTACAGGAAATTGCAATATTTTTGTCCTTCCATAATAGTAGTTTTCCTTAAAATTAATGAGCATTCAGTAGGCGCATTCGTGACTCTGGAAATAACGACCTCAACGATTCGTGATCTTAAAATTAGGTATTGATTAGAAGTGTCGCCTAGCGGTGGGTAAATAAGGTACATAATACATATGGACAGATAATATAATGTATTTCGTCACAGCTGCACACACTGTGACATATCTCACGGATAAAGAATTTACTTCTAGGGATTTCATGTATATAAAAAATGATACAAAAAATACAAATTAGGAATATTGTTTTCTTATTTTTACGCAGATTTTACTTATTATAATGAAACAACTTTTATGGATTTTAACGCGGTTCGTTAAGTTTTTCACATGCCAGACGTTGTCCTACCGTGATTATGGTTGCTGGAAAGTATCAAAAACGACGTAAAAAAAAATAAGCCATGACTAAGTCCGGAAAAGTTTTTTTATTATAATTCAGAGATATATCATTATATGGTTAAACATTTTATTTTGATGTTTGAAAATATTATTTATTTATTTTTCACCGAAAGATACATAATCGACATGATAAGAAATTGTGTAATTTAGATTCATTAATTTAAAAATCAATAAATTTTCAAAAGTTATTGAATACTGTCGTCCTACCTTTTCAAAATACATTTATTAATTATTTGAAAAAAGAAGATATAGGAATAGGAATCTCGCACTACATTAATAGAACCATTTGCTAGAGGAAAATCTTAAATCATATAGGTTCGCGTCAACGACACATTTTTTTTCCATCAGCAGTCTATTGACTACATTTTTTTTATATCAAATGGTAAAGCTATAAGTAAAAGTTTTCGAACGCATTTTAGTTAAGCCAATAATTAATATAATAATAAAACTTGAAGGCCTAAGATACTTTAGAGTCTAGACTGTAGCTCCTTCCAAAAACCCGATTGTATTTCTAAGCAATTCTTTTTGACGTATTTACATATTTACCCACTGCTCAGCAAAAATATTAATAGAATATTCAATTGACATCATTTTTAGTGCCAAATTATTTCGTCAAAAACCTAATTAATGACAAAATTTCCAATTATACCGGCACATGTAATCTACACTATAACATGGCGCTTAAATTAGACACATCCTTATTTACTAGGTGGAAAAAAAAATACTAATGAATTGTTCGAAAATTAAGAGAGGTTTTGCAAGTTAATGCGCTAAATCATCTCCAGTTTGAATGTGGCTGTAATTCTGACATAACGAGAGTGAAGCTGCGGACAACGACTAGTATTTAGAAAATCAGAATACTAGACGTGTAGTACCAAGGTTGTATTATATGTAAATTTATTTCCATATTCTACATGACTTGGTTGAACGTGATATGCTATTTTTATTGCAAACCAGAATAGACAAGCTTTTTATTTTCATTTATAACAGTGCACAAAAAGGCTTATCTACAGACAAGGAATACGAGCTGACTATAATGATGATAGTTATAATATAAGGATGAAAGTTATAATAGCCAAATAAACAACTAATCACAATAAATATTTCTTTTCGAATTTACCGACAAAATAAGCGCGCAGATTTTGGGGCCGAAACTGTTATTCTTGCTACCGATTGAAAATGATTTTTCGCCTTACGGTTTTTTATGTTGAGCAAAATATATACAGCATGTTCAAAATTGTTAAATCCGTTACTGCGTCAGAAAGTTAAAAATTGAAAAGATTAGTAAAATCTTTACAGTGTAGTTAGTAGGTAAAATATTTTTTTTATAAAAAAAATTCTGATAGTATAAAAAAGCTAAATCTAAGGATTGGTGAAAGAAAGGTGTATGCTCCAAATATCACAAACCTTAAAAATTAATAATCCGCTACTGCCATCAAACTCACCAAAACGTTACTTTAGAATGTACATTTTTGGAAACTTCAGAAAAGGCTTAATAATTTTTTTACTTAAAAAAGGTGACCCCAATGTGGTAACTGGTAGCGCTCCGGTAGATAGCTTAGGGGATAAAAAAAAGTTTATTACCGGTAACATTAGATTATTCCACGTTTATTATAATATATATAATATAAATGTATATTGTATAAATCTTATTTATATAAGTAACAATGTATGTTACAGCCAATATTTTATAAATGCAGGCAGATCTCAGAAAAGAACATTTGGGTAAAGTAATTTTATGCAAAAATGTGTTTTTCTAATTAAAAATTCTGTTCCCAAGGTTGTGTGGTGCAATTACTCATAATAAAACCTATTTTCTTTTACAGTGACTACTCAAAATTATCCGTCAACTTTACTCATGTCATTTTATGCTTTATATGAAACCGCTTTGCTTTTACTGCAAATCTAATGACGTCATAATTTGTATTTAATATAGAAACTTCATAATGGATCTAAATTTTAAGGCCTTGCATGTTAAAACAATATCGTGTGAATTGTTTGTCCCTTAGTTTATAATTAACACCAAGAATCGAAGCGGTCCGCGGCGGTTTTCATTGGGATTCCGCACGTATGTGATAAAAAGTCACTAATAACTTTACCACGCGTTTATCAAAAATAAACAAATTTTGTAACATGAAGATTTCACTTGTTTTTTTTTTTTTTTTTTGTAAAATCATTTGTTATTTATTTTTAGAAAATGAGATTCAAACTGAAGTATTCTTAGGTATGAAAAATTGACGATTAATCTTAGCTTACCAGTGGAAGGGATACGCTGTGTCGTGCCATCGGCTGCACGTACCATCTTGCATGTTTTTCTTGTCGATTAGCTTTGCTGTGTTTCGTACAGAAGGGCAGGACAGCAGTATATGTCCCACACCACAGAACAAACCCTCCCAAAGTCGAGACAGTACAATGAGGTTAGGTTCCCGTCCTCACCCCTTGCCCCCTACTCTTTTGCCCTCTCTTTTTATAAGAGGTACAAAGCTACAAAGAGCCCCCTCGGCTCAATTCGCTTCACCCAAGGAAGGCCACATTCATTTCAGGCAATGTTTATCGGTGCCACTTATCATCATAAGTCTGCAAATTTACCCATTCAACTAATATTAAAAAACTAATATTCATATTTCATCGTCATTGAATCATAATATTTTTATCTCTTATTATAATAAATCTTATACTAGGTATATATTTTTGAACGTTTAAATAATTATAAATAATATAATGTGTAATAATAATGAAACAACTTTAACGGATTTTATCGCGGATTACATCGTTTATTTAATTTTTTATAAGCCCGACGTAGGACCCAGGTATCCCGTGACCATGGTTGCTGTAAAGTATCCGAAACGTCGGGCATTTAAAAAACTAAATTAACCGCAATAAAATCCGTTAATGTTGTTCCATTATATTGAGTGAAATTTGCGTAAGCATAAGAAAACAACATATTGTGTATTTTAACTAATATTTGTACAATCAACCAGCTCAAAATTCTCAAGAGATCAAGCTGAAGGATATATTATCCTTCTATTGATACGAAAAATTACGTTCGTTTCGCACACATACAAATACGGAACCCGATATGCGTGCAAAACACACACTTGACATTTTTTGACAAATTAAAGTCACGAATTTTATTACATGTCACCAACGTAAATATGCAAGAAACGATCTTTGTGAATCACGTTCTCACTAATTCACAACGCACAATTTGCTGAGGCCAAAGTTAATAAAGTTGTCAAAAGTTGCTAAAAAGCCTAAATAAAATGTTAATGAGATAAGGCCTATTTTAGTTAATCATAATTCAGATATGGGATTAATATCAATATTATTTAACACAAGTTTATCCATTTATTAAAATTAATTATAATATTTTTAGATTTAAATATTACTTATTATAATGAAACAACTTTTACGGATTTTATCGCGGTTTATTTAGTTTTTATGAGCCCAACGTTTCGGATACTTTACAGCAATCATGGTCACGGAAGGACTGAGGTGTCAGATGTCCTACTGTTACAAAGTCATTCGAAACTACCCTATGATACAGCAATATTTTATTTAGTCCTATCTATGCAGAAGGTGCTGAGTCTTTAGTCTGTGACATATTATGCTTGGATTTAGATTTTATTACTTTTATTATGGGATCCGTAAAAGTTGTTTCATTATAATGAGTGAAATTCGTGTAAACATAACAAAACAATATTAGATATTACTTTTTTAAACCATAACGTCTACTACCTCAATGCCAAACATTATGTGCGAATAGGACGTAAAAACCTTAGTTTTTTTTTCTCTTTTACTCTCATTATAGTATTTAGCAACGGCTGTACTATATTTATAATGCTAATTAAATAGTTAAATAAACGTTGCGAAATATACGCCAAATTGAAGTGACGTCAATGTGAGTTATGTAACACAAATTATCTCCTGTAAATGTATGCTAAGATATAAGGTTCAAGAGTGGAGACCGCGTTTTGGCAGACGAAATGTTGGTCGGCCATTAACTGGGTAGGAAAACGGAGGGACCGCAGTGGCTGATCAATGTTGGATGCGAGTGGCAAGGGTTTGGTTTTGCTGTTAATTGAGGAAGGACTGTCTACAACAATGGATGGATTAAGTCTGATGATGATGATGCTGAAAGATTTCTAAGTTGTGATAAAATTCACCAAGTCCATTTCGTTAAATATTACTTATTAGTACTACTCAATGAAAATTCTTCTTAACATATACAATATTTGATAAAATCCAAGCTTTTATTCGTCTTCTAGTACTTCTACTACTAGTAATAGAATATGTGTACAAAGTTTCATGATGATGGGTTGAGTAGTTTTTGCAAAAGCGTTACATACATCCCCACTTTCACATTTATAATATTAAGTAAGGACTTAGGACCTTTCTTGAAAAAAATCAAGAAATATTATAATAATAATGTTCGTTTTACAAACTAAACCATCTTCATTATGTATCTTAAGAAACGTTTATCAAAAATTTTGCAGCACCCTATGGAGTTAGCGAGAAAACGCAACTGCATAGAATCGGAGCGTTTGCCACTTGTCTAGAGGGGCTGGTTATTTCGCCCGTGAGGTACGTGCAATTACTATCAGAAAGACTTTCGTTGCAATATAGTCAATGCAAGAATGAATTACCAAGGCTGTTCTGGTGAATTCTTTGGACCATAATAATTTGCGTAAGGCAATAAAGACTGCAGTTTGTGAGTTTCCGGTGGCATATTCGTGGCCGAATTATTGGAATAGGGAATAAGCAGCCCATGCTGCATTACCTTAGGTTGTGCGGATGTTTATATGTATTATGTAGGCGTCGATAGTCACTATAAAGCCCGTCACAGACTTAGCTATAATATATATTATTAATATTTTTATAGCTAGGCATATTAATATATATTTTCTATACTTATTACGGTATAGCTTGCTGACGTCACAGAAATATATATTATAGCTGAGTGTGCGGTCACGCGAAAATTAGTCCAGAAAATATATAGTAATATGCCTAGCTATAAAAATATTAATATATATTATAGCTAAGTCTGTGACGGGCTTAAGGCTGCTCGTATAAAAGAAGGAAATAACAATCGTGACATCTATAAGTTTGCCTATGTTACCTTTATTAACGTATGTGATTATTCGTAATATTTCAGCTTCTTGCTGTACAAATTTGGTCTTGAATGATAATCTTATCAAGCACTTCTACAAAGTCGCCTTCAATAATGCTTGTTGACCACCAAACCCTTGTAGAACAAGTGTTTTGTTATCAAAAACAGTTTCAAGAAACATAGCCGTGAATGCAAATATCAATCCTTATCAATGTATTGATATAACCTCCAATAAACGCCAAAATGAAAACAGGTGTAGTGGACTCCTCCTTCGAACAAAAAACTATACTGTGTATCTTTAGTTAGTACTAGATAATTATTATATTAAAAGTTAATATAAATTAACAAGACAATATCCTATCTTAAAACATGTCCTTAGCTAATTTACTTTCAAAACTATAATACTTAAAAAGAAAATAACAGGGTTGTACAAAGGAATAAGTTTTTACCCATTTACGTTAATATACACAATTTTTATTAGCTTTGCTTGTTATTGTAACTGGCTCCTTTGGGTGCAATTTAAAATTAAGCGGTCTGATTTCGTTCTAACTGTAGATATATAAAGGACCGATGACAATACACTATTATATTCCGTTTTTCAATTTGCAAAAGTTTTTTTTTTTTTGATTGTTCATTTACTTGTTCGTAAGTCCCGTATTAGTTTGCCGCAGTTTCGCATATAATGCTCAAAAGAGCCTCTAAATCCATCACCTATGATATATAATTATGAAATGCGAACCAAATAATATGTGGTCCTTCGAGTCGGACTTGACAGTGACCTTCGCACTGAATAGCTCAATCATTATTGTCGTAAATCGATTGTATATCTATTTAATGGTAATCAGATGACTACACAGCACTCCTCCTTTTCAAGCGTACTATAAAATCAATGAATGTCATGAAAAACCACTAACTACTTCCGTAAACGCAGTCAACGGTAAGGGCTAGTCTTCACTGATAGGTACTGATAATATGAATATTAGAACTGTAGGGCTATTCTTTAAAAACCATTTCGATATCAAGCTTCATCTGAGTGATTGAGCTCACTTTACGCTCACTTCGAAAGTGAACTTTATTAAAATAGATAGAGGGTCGAGTCTTAAAGAATAATAATTCGTCATATCACCGCGGATTCCGCTTTCGAGATTTAAAAACGACCTTACAGGATAAAATTTAGCCTATGTTACTCGTGGATAATGTAGCTTTCAAACGATGAAAGAATTTTTGAAATCGGTCTAGAACTTTTGAGCCTATTCTTTACAACCAAACAAACAAAGTTTCCCTCTTTATAATATTAGTGTACTCCTAGAAGTATAGATTATCACCACAGGTCACGACATTTTGCTTGTTTCTCCCGTGAAACAGCTTTGCTGTGTTTCGGAGAGAAGGGCGAGGCAGGCAGTGTAATTACTGGCACCGAAAGTTAACCTATTAATTACTGGCACCGAAAGTTAACCTATTATGTCCCGGAATTAACCCCCTTAAAATAGTTGCCTGCGGGTAATCTTTTTTGTTCTGGTTGACGTCGTATATGGTTACAATAATTGTCCTACTTATTTGTTCCGTAAACCTTGGCTGTAGCTTAAAAGAAGGGAGGACAGGTAGTTTAATTCCTGGAACCCTCACATCTTAGGATATATTCACATCATATGAATGAGTTTCCTGGTCTTACATGGCTTATGTTAATCGAATACCACATAGTATTATGGCAGCTGCTGCTGATCTACACTGACTTCTAAGTAAATTATTTAATTAAAGTATCACGAGGTAAAATAAGAGGTAGTGCCATGCTTCATTGCAGCCGATTTCGTGGTGGTACCCCGAAGATCAGGATGGTACCTCTCGCTCATATAATACCGTAAAGAAAAGGAGGGCAACGCATCTAACCTTTGTGCGGATGTCTATAAATGATGGTATCATAAGGCTCCAACAGTCCAACCTCTAGGATTCCTTTTGACATAAAAAATGTGCATTATCCCTTTCATGACCACTAAAAATTTGACCATAAAACATGAATAATCTTCGTCACATAATGCTTATATAGGATTTTGATAAAAATTATACTAAAAGTTACTAGCTGTAGTTATTAATTAATTTTACCGCGTAGATATAAATATTCTTGCAGATTTTATTATCAGTAAAAATTTCGAGGTCAAGCGAATTGCATATTAAATATTATGGTATTTTCATATTATATTCTTTATATTTTTTAAGTCTATGTAGTCGTCACGTTTTTGTTCCATATGTATCTTAAAAGCTTTAGGGAATTATTATTTAAAGGATTACTACAAAATTGTATTTTTCAAAATAGTATCAAATGTTTAAAAATCACACTAGTTTAACCTAAACGGGACCTAGGGCTAACTTCTTTTAAGAGGTAGTGCCATCAGCCATGCTGCGTTGCAGCCGAATTGGGTCGGCACGACCGGGGTAGTACCTCTCGCTCACATAATACCGGCGTAAAGTAACAGTTATGCTGTCGAGTTTCGTGCAGTTTGTGAGTTTGCAGTGGCCTATTAGGGGGATAGGGAAATGGAGGACAACGCTTCTGTATAACCTCTGGTTGTGTAGATGGGGCGTCGATAGTTTGTTCCACTGAGTTTGTTTCGCCGGTTCTTCTCAGTGGACTTACTTTGGAACCGGTGGTAGACTCAATTGACCTTCAAAAAGATACTTGGATAGTACTATTTTGAATAAAATTTTTGACTTTGACTTTGACTTTGATAGTTGCAAGGCTTAGGCTGTTCGTTTGCCCTCCTATGCTATAAAAAAAACTGCAGCACTGGTTCTTACGAACTTAAAAAGGAAGGAAGCTTAAAAATAGGAAAAAAGTAACGCGGTGCGATTGGTGGTTTACATTTATTTATCTCTGATGTGTCTTGACGTTCAACCGCGGGGTACCGTATCACCCAGTTACTGGGTTGTGGAGGTCCGACAGCAGTCGCTCCATGTAAAATACTGGTATTCAGCTGAATCCGGTTAGACTGGAAGCCGACCCCAATATATAGTTGGGAAAAGGCTCGGCAGATGATGGTGTCTTGACGTTCATTGAAGGAGGCTTATGTTCAGCAGAGGACGGATGAAGGCTGATGATGATGATAAAAAATTTCACTGAACTAAATTTAGTGAAATTTTCAATTAGTTCAGATTAGTCGTTTAAAATGTTCTCGGGGCAAGGTGATATGAAATATGTATTAAGGTTTTGTCTTGTATTTTATTAATTTTGTCTTGTGATTTTACAGTCGTTGGAATTTATGAGTGTGATTATAATAATTATTGCTCTTAGTTTATGGGAGAGCCACTTTATAATTGTCCAATTTGGTCGAAAACCTCGTCTGTTCTAATTTTATGTAAGTTCGTCTGTACTCAGGTGCAAGTTTTTTAAATTTTGATTAGGAATATATTTCTTGAAATTTTTTAATAAGGAATATATTTCTTGTAAAATCATTTTTTTTTTTAAATAGTACCATCAGAGTAACGTTTTGAACGTCAATAAATTTATCACCGGCTCCAGCCTCCAAGGCAAGCCCACTGGGAAGAGCCTGCGAAACAAACTCAGTGGTAGTAATCTTTTCAATTATAATAAATATACATGTTATCCTAAAATGCCTGGGAGTAATGCTTTATTCCTGTTAAAATAGTTGTTTACTTTTTAGCTCTAAAACTAGATTTACCAACTACCAATGGTACATCTAGCCTGTGACTAATACAAATAATATCTCCACTATGTGAGTCACTTTTCTTACGTCTCCCATCCCTTTTCTCTGACCTAATGCAGGTGTGAAAAACAACAAAAAAGACATTGGCTTTACAAACTTACTATATATTATAGTGCAAATAGGTGTTTGATGTAAATGGTGACAGGATACTCGCCATATAAAGCCTACTTTATATACACAGATCCGCATTATAGTAAATTATGTACTTCGATTACAGACTATTGAGCGAGTGAGAGAGTGTATGGACTTTAGTCCTTAACCTTTCCCTATGAGAGATAAATATTAAAAAAAAAACGTTAGGACGATCGATTCTAAAAAAAAAGGAATTATAAAATATAACTAATATTATAAAAATCCAGCCCCTCTAGGCAAGTGGTAAACGCTAAACGAATAGAAATAGAATAGAATACTTATTGTATGGGAATATCAATAGCTGCTCAAATTACATGTCATAAACTAGTGTCATTCCCATATAATAAGTATTCTATTCTATTTCTATTCGTTTAGCGTTTGTGCCATTTGTCTAGCTGGTTACGCAAACTGGCAAACCAATTACGCGATAATAAAAAGCCATTGCTCAATAAAAACAAGTTGAGCCAGGAATTTCCGAGGCAATTGTTTCATGCGGTACCTATCCCAAAATGTATGTCTTTTGAAAACTCAGTCTCATGGTTGTGTTTCTAAGACAATTTTTCCTGGGAAAGATATGCGATCCCGTCACAGGTGATTCCCCGGTGATAACTAATGATCATCAAATATTGAAATAAGGAACTTGCACAATGATTACTTAACGATCACTTAAACAATACAACTACAATGGAATACCAGCAACAAACAATCTGGTTTGTTAACAGAGCATTAAATTGTCTCGTGAAAAACTAACTGTCTAATTACCGGCACAAACTTTTTGTCGTGACCCGACAATTATACTTTGTTAACTAAATCGCTAAATAACAATGTTAATGGAAAACGTTTATGATTTAGACATTTGCTACCTGTATATGTTAAGTTGTGGTTATGTTTTGTGTAAGATTTTACATTTCGTTTTCTTTTGGTTGAGTTTTAGTAGATGTTGCGGCTTCGAGTTCTTGTGTTTCACTCGTATTTGTATTTGTGTATGAATTTCATTGTCAGGCGTTTTTTTCGTATATACATACAAAAATATGCTTAAACGTTACACAAACTTATGACCTTACCTAAATTGTTCAAATATATTTAAGTAAAAGTAACATTGGGGAGATAAGTACCAAAGAAATAAATATACAAAAAAAAATACCAGCCATTTAAACAGCAAATCAAAGTGAGAACGTATTACTTCGAATTAGTGTAGAGACACTTGGTTCGTGGGGTCCTAGCGCTTTAAGGCTTTTTAAAGAAATAGCGAAAAAATTAGTTGACATTACAGGAGACCGAAAAATTGGCAGCTACCTCGGACAAAGAATTAGTCTAGCTACAAAGGGGGAACGCTGTCAGTATCTTCGGAACCTTGCCTAAAGGGACCTTCTTTTATAAATATTATATTTTATATGTAAGTTATGCGTGGCATAATATTTTAATTATAGTATAAATTTTTACTTAAAATTATGTGTTTATAAATTTCAGATTTTAAAAAATCATAATACGTCATAGTGTCATTATCATGGAGGTGACGCAACCTATAGGATTTTCCCCTACCAAGAAGTTCTCAACCAGTGTTCGATGATCTGTCACCGAGACCGGTCGTTATCTGCGCGCACTAGTGAATTATTTTTCCACGAGTGTATTTCTACCCTCATTGTGTAAAGTGTTTTATGATGGAATCGGACTTTTTGTTTTTTCAATAAGTGAAAACACCGCAACTTACCAACTGTTTCTGACTACAGGAACAAAATGAACTCCCAAACGTTTGTCAATAACCCCAGTTACGCCACTGTGACCCAAAACACAATGTTCCCTAAAAAGGATCAAGCAATTATCATCGATGCTTTGGAAAACGTACAAATCAAAGATTATGCGCAAGCTTTAGGAAGATTAATCGACCCATCCCAAATCCGTTTTTTGTCCAGAATATCAAATAACAGAATTTGCATATACGTTTCCTCGAAGGTAGTCGCTGATGAGATCATTGATAAAATACAATTCGTCACAATTCAAAACCAAAAACTACCCATCCGACCGCTGATTAGTAGAAACAGACGTATCATCATATCCAATGTGTGTCCCATCATACCGCATATCGAAATTGAAAAGAAACTCCGAGAATTGAATATCACTCCACAGTCACCCATATCTTTCCTGCGTGCTGGCTTTAATGAAACGGGTTACAGCCACATACTAAGCTTCCGTAGACAAGTATACGTATCTCCCGAGGATTACACCCGACTTCCAGATAAAATATCTATGGACTTTGAAGAAACCAATTACTGGATTTATTTTTCGTCAGACACGATGACTTGTTTTATATGCAAAAAAGACGGTCACGTAGCCTCTAAATGCCCGGAAAATCTCAACGACACGAATGCTGTTAACCAAAAGTCACATGATACTACGGAAACACCAATTTTCAAGCGTCCACACCCACCCACTGAATCTTCAACTACAACTGATTTCATGGAGTCTGAAATAACAAAACAAAACAGCAGTATTATCAGCCGCGAGAACAGTGACGAGGACATTGATGATAAGTCTTCCCAGTCTAGCTCGGATGAAATTTACAAATCCAAGAGTGGAAAGAAGTTCAAAAGAACAACTCACAGCGATTTGCAATCAATCGACTGGGACCATGTGGAAAACTTCACAAACATCTCCGGTAAAACGTATCCTCTATCTGGAAAACAAGTTAAAGAATATCTATCACACACATACGGACTTAAGGACATATCAGAAATCACTTACAGTTACACAGAAGATATTAGTGCCTTGATAGAAATGTTTACTGACTTGATACCGATCTTTTCACATCGCAGTGTTAAAAACAGACTCTCTCGTATAGTAGGTAAACTTAAACTTTTATCCCGTAAGAAAAAGCCTAATTTAAATAAGTAAGTTACTTTTAGATTTATACTGCCTGTTTTTGTTGGATTCAATGGATTTGACTATAGCATTTAAACTTAACATTATTCAATGGAACTGTCAAAGTCTGATACCAAAGTTAAGTGAATTAGATTCATATCTACACAATGAAAAAATACACATATGCATTCTTTCTGAAACTTGGCTGCAAAGCCAACACCAAATTAATATAGCAGGGTACTCTGTCTTTAGAAAGGATCGAGCAGATGGATATGCAGGCTTGGCTATCCTGGCCCATCAATCTATAAATTGTTGTCTCAAAACTATTCCTAGTAACTATAATAATATTGACATTTTGTGCCTTGAAGTTCTTAATAGCAAAAAAATTCAACATATTATTGGCGTCTATTCTCCTACAAATGTCACAGTGAGCGTTGGAGACTATCAGGAACTCTTCAGCCATTTTTCTGAGAAAACACTAATAGTCGGAGACTTTAATGCGCATCACACGGCTTGGTCATACACAACTGACACACGTGGTAGACTTTTATCAGACACTAGCATAAAACATAATTACGTATTTCTTAACAATGGGGACTTTACCCGTTGCGCAAAGCTTAATGATAATATTATATACACATCACCTGATATCTCTTTTTGTAGTGCCGATCTCTCACTTGACTTTGATTGGAGCGTTACTAACGAATCTTTTGGTAGTGATCATCTCATTATTTCTATTAAAGCATTGGACAGTACCCAAGGTAGTTTCGAGTTAAGAAGGAACATCAAAAGAGCCAACTGGGTAGAATATACACAACACATAGAATCTGCAATTGAGGGATTAGATTTCGGAAATGATGTACAAAGTAACTACGATAAGCTCATAGAAGTAATTGAAGACAGTGCTAACAGAAACATCCCATATATTAAAACTGGTGTTAACCCTAACAAATTTAAGCCAAAACCATGGTGGAATCCTGATTTATCAAGGGCAGTAGCTGAGAGACGACTATCTCTTAAGAACTTTAGGAAATTACGAACTGTTGAGAACTATTTAATTTACAGAGAAAAAGTAATTATTGCTCGAAAGCTGATAAAACTCGCCAAAAGGAATTCCTGGCAACAGTTTTGCGATGAAATTGACTGCGATACGTCCAGTTGTGAAGTTTGGAGGAAACTCAGATGGCTTAGAGGTCACCGAAGCCCTAAACATTACTTACCAGAAAATACCGCAGTTTCTTTTGTAACAGAACTGACTCCTGACAGTGTTTCTTTGCAGCCCCTAGATTCCAATATTGATGTTTCCAACCCTTTATTTTTTACATTTTCGGAACTTATTTTGAATCTTAAAAGAGTAGATACTTCGGCTGGTTTGGACACTATTACTTACTCTATGATTAGCCATTTACCAAATAACGCGAAAAAATATCTCCTACACATATTTAACACAATTTATAAAAAAGGTGAGATACCAGAGCAATGGCGTAAGATCAAACTTATTGCCATACCTAAGAGAAACACTGATAAATATCGTCCTATCTCACTCATCAACTGCCTTTGTAAAATATTTCATTTAATGATAACTCGTCGTCTTGAACATCATTTCGAAAACAACAAATTATTTAATGGTAGCACTTTGGGTTTCCGCCGTGGATTTTCTTGTCGGGACAATCTTAGTAGGTTTATTATAGACACAGAAACTGCTTTTATACACAAGAAGTACGTTTTGTGTGCATATGGAGATATAAGTAACGCGTATAACAATGTTGCAATCGAACCTCTTATTGCCTCTTTGGCTGAATTTGATGTCGATCCGCTTATATGTAGATATATTAGGGAATTTTTAAAAGAAAGATTCTTGATATACGGGCTTCGCGATGGTACAGAAATAACAAGAATAAGCAGGCAAGGTTTAGCTCAAGGTGACCCAATGTCACCTATTTTATTCAATATAGTCACAACTAAATTATGTAACACTCTTGTTAAGACAGTTAAGGTCTCACAATATGCCGATGACTTCGTTTTGTACTGTTCTAATCAAAGTATTGAATTTTGCTCTAATGTCATTCAATCAAGTCTTAACATCCTATTAACAATGTTACAGGAGATTGGATTAGAGGTATCTCTCTCTAAGACTAAAGTTTGTATCTTCACTAGAAAATATAAAGTGCCTTCTATTAGTATACGAATAAATAATACTGAAATTGAGCTTACAAATTGTGCTAAGTTTTTGGGTGTTTGGGTGGACAATCGCCTGAACTGGACCCGACATATTTTAGAAACAGCTCAAAAATGTATTGCATTCGTCAATATCTTTAGTTCCATATGTAGTTCAAAGTGGGGTGTCCACCCAAACCACTTAAGAAGGCTTTATTTTACTTTGGTGCGATCTCGACTCGATTATGGATGTATTATTTACGGTAACGCTAGCTCTAAGCTCCTTCAGAGGTTGGACGTGATTCAAAACCAATGTCTTCGCCTTTGTGGAAGCTTTATACGGGATACTCCAATTTTTGCAATGGAAAGCGAACTATGTATTCCACCCTTAAGTCTCAGAAGAATATATCTGAGTGATAAATACTTTCTGAAACTTTCTTCTAGAACATCCGATCATTTGAAAAAACAACTAGAAACATTAGATGAAACTTTAAGTTCAGGTGTAAGATATTGGCGTAAAAATCAAATTCCGCTTCTGCTGGAGAGTTTCAGAAACTTATCCAACTTACCTATGTCAAAATTTGAAGTTTTGCCCCAATTTTCGCTTTCCTTCGATATTAAGACATTCTCCTGGGATAACATTATAGTGCATAAAGTGAACACTTTTAATGAATCTAAAGCTCAACTATCCGTTCACGATCTTAAGGGTCGTACTGAAGATATGATAGATAAACAGTTCTCAGACTATACTCGAATTTACACCGACGGATCCCAAACAAGAGACGGTTCTAGTTGCGCGTTTTACGATGAAGTTGCGGATTTTGGGGCCAAATTTCTTATTGAAAATTCATGTATACCCATTATGGGAGTTGAACTGATTGCAATTAATGAAGCATTACATTACATAGAATCGACACCATACCACAAAATTGTAATCTTTACAGACTCGAAGAGCAGTCTACAACATTTGTTGAGAAGTGCTAAGGGTGGTTGCGTCGGTAGAAAAGAAGCTTACCTCATTATTAAATGTATTCATAGATTAATACGTAACGGGGTTAAAGTTCGTCTACAATGGATTCCTTCACATGTAGGAATCAACGGTAACGAGATAGCAGACTCACTAGCATCCAAAGCTGTACAGGACGGCATACCTCTCGATATCGTACCGCACTATACTGACCATATTCCAAAAATAAAAAACAACATTTATATTAAATTTAAATCATATTTTAATGAATGCTCTCAAAACAAGGGCATCTGGTACAGAACCATTGTAGACGAACCACCGCGCGTACCTTGGTTTGCCTCAAGGAACCTCAGCAGAAAACATTTGACTATTTGCTTCCGAGCCCGCACTTACCACTTCCCACTTAACAAGTTTAACTTTGTCATGAAAAAAAGAGAAGATCCAAACTGTACACGATGTGAGAGAGAAGAAGACCTCCTGCACTTAGTTCTTGAGTGTAAAATTAATGAACAATCCAGACTAGATTTTTTAAATGAAACTCGATGTTCGTCTGGTGATTTCTTCTTCTTTCTCCATCAAATCCTAAGTTCAGAGTTCACTGCCGAACATAGTAGTCGTTTTTTAACTTTCTTAGTGGACTCATTGAATCTAAGATCTGAATATTATAAAAATATTCATTAAGAAGTAAGCTCATTAATTGTTAACGTGATACCTAAAGTATAAGCATTAAGCATCATTGTTATTAATTTTAAGCCGACTTAATCATTAGATGTATGGCTTATAAAATAAATAAGATTAAAAAAAAAAAAAAAAAAAAAGAAGTTCTCAACGCTGCAAAATATGTAATGGACGTAATAATATATAACAGGATCGAGCACTCGTAACAGAAAAACGAGCCGACAGAGATAGCCAGTGTTAGGGAGTGTGTCCCTTTCTTATAAGGTGACAATAAGATTTTGACAGGTGGGACAAATGTCTTTCAAAAATTCAAACTGTCAGGAAATGGGTATTGAAAATTTTTATTTAATTTTAATTTTTTTTATTGGTTTTTTTTTGTAAGGTTTTATATCCTACTAGTACATACTTGATGTATGCAGTTTTAAGCTGCATGAGTTTACTACGTCTGCCATAATATTATAAATCTCGAGTTTTTAAGTTCTTCAAAAGGCGCGTTTAGCCCCGGCAGATATCGCAAGTTAGCTTGAATGCATTTAGGGTGCTTGAAAAATCTGACACAAGTATTATACTTACTTATAAACGAAAATACCAACATTAGCAATGGTTAAAATCTGAAGAATAGTAGATGGATTACGAAATACATAATACGAATACTTCCATACTACAGACTTGACAGGAATCCGTCATCAGGTGGTCGAGTTATCATTATCATCCCAAAATATTAACTGCAAATCTTAGGTTTACTCTCATTATAACGCATTCTTGAATTAAGATTACAAAACAATTAAAGATGCCATGGATTCAAACTGATTAAAATAATTAGGAACGTGGGAAGTTTAGTATGGAGTCACTCTGTCTCACGTTCTGACCATTGCTTTTCGCATTGCTATTATTCCCCTCCAAGCCTGCCGTAAGGAACTTCGTTTCAAAAAATCATGGTCACCATAGTAGTTTGATTGACTAATTATGTTATTTAAGTAACCATAGCAACCATTACAATACAAAATGTCAAGATGACACTTAACTGGGCTACCATAAGAAATAAAAGAAATAAGCAAAATAATAATTTATGTTTTCTTTTTGAATTGGAAGTATATTTAAATAAATAAATTCAATTACAATTTCTTGACATACAATTGTCAAAATAATATTAAAAAGACATTTTTTTTCGATGAAATTTTTGATCAGCCCAAATTTTTAATAAAATACATTTTTAAGCTGGCAAGATAAAAGAACAAGACACACTTCTTACATATTGCTATCCCGCTCGGCTCGGATCAGCATCTGTGTAATGCCCATTAGAATATAATACTTAATGCGTTGAGTTAGTGTTCACTTTCGTAAATACATTTTTTCCGAGTAAGCCATCCTGTTATTATACTACATCCATGAAATATGTTATGATTGATTTTAATTATCGGTGACGTTGACCATTTTCTATTAGGTTGTCTTTCTTGTCATTTTACTTACTCGATAATAATGAAAAATTGTGGACAGTGATAAAAAATTTTGGGGTCATTTATTTGTGTGAAAACAATTGTGTTAACAAATTGCTCTTTTGAGTAGTTAAATTTAGAACAATCGTGAAAGGTAATGGCGTTACGTCATATACAAAAGGTAACAAACATTGTTGCTATAGCTAAAGTTTGGGAAAAAAATAGTAAAATAAAACAGATTCCTGATTGCCTTGTTGCTACTGTAGTTAACCCACTATGTAGTAGTCGACCTACCGTAAGTCACGATGAGACTCGTTTTTAAATAGTAGAATCCTATTCCAATTTGTATAATATCAATTTTGAAACAATTTTGGTAAACAGACAAGCTCGGCTTAAGGAATGAAGGCATTTTTATTTTACTTAGACGACAGCAAAGCCTAATCCGCCATTTCAATAATATTTTACCGATGCTAGTAAGAGGTAATGCCATGCTGATTTGCCTTTGGACCTACACCACCTCTTGCTCACAAAACACCAACATAAAGCGACAGCTATACATCGCATTTCGTGCAATTTGTCAGTATCCAGTAGCCCATTAGGGCTAAAGGAAAAAGGATAAAACATCTATATAAACATGTTTGTGCAGATTTCTATGAGCGTCGGTAGTAACTATAACGCTTCGACTGCTCGGTTTTCGCTCGGCTTCGGTTGCCTTTTTATGGCATAAAAAACTCTATTAACCTTTTCTTATTTTGAACTTTCCAGATCTACTATACGAGAATTATATCCCGAACGACCCTGAAAAGCAAGATGGCATCCTGCGCAAGTTGTCTGACTACTGCGGCAAGTCCATGTTCAACTACACTACTGAAGACGAGGAGCCGCCTGTCAAATGGGACTTCTACCATTCCTTCTTCTTCTCTTACACAGTCGTCAGTACTATTGGTAAATATCCTTTAAAATCTCTTATAATATACAACATCTCTCTCTCATCTCTCATATAATACACAAGTCCACCTGTATTTTTTATATCTAAATCTGAAACGTAATTTCCTCTAACTTCAGAACTTAGTATTAAATCAAGACATTGCACATTTATCAAATGGGTATCTATGATACTACAATATTCTAAAAAAATATTTTTAATTTTACCTTGCAACTTTACAATACAATTTTACCTTGAAAATATAGTAATAGTACTAATACTTAAGTACTGACATACACTTTGATTTATCTGATATGAGAGCTAACCAATGCTTAGCTGGGTGCTACATCTGATTCTTTTCTTTCTTTAAGTTTATTGATTATTCTCACCTTAAATGATTTCTGATGCAGCATTGAAATTAGGGCTACAACAAAGAAAAACCTACTAGTACTCTTTTTATAGAATTAGATTTTAAGATAGTTTATATTCAAATGTTATGTATATTCGTCGAAGCTGTAATAATTATCTATAATGATGTTATTTGTATGTTTCAGGGTACGGGAACTTGGCACCAACGACTCACCTCTCAAGAATACTAATGATCTTCTATGGTCTATTTGGTATTCCCATCAACGGTATCCTGCTCGCCAATCTTGGTGAATACTTCGGGCTACAGGTAAATACGGATATGGATACGTAATAATGATTCATGGTGGAATCTCCGTTATTTAGATTATTAAGATTTCAAAATGTGTCTATTACATATTTAAGTATATTAGCAGATTATTTTTTACATAAAATATTTTTAATTGTTAGTTAACATTTTTGAATATTGGTCTGTAAGATTAAAATTATAAGATTTTATGGAGAGACAGAATAATTAAAAAAAAATCTAGTTACATTCTGCAAAAATTAAATAGCAAAATCTAAGCTAAGCAGACTTGTTTACTGACATAAATAAAATGTCACATAATTTTCTTTTATTACTTACAGAATGAAAGCACTGGTAGGTTTAGTTACTGATGTTCTCGTCACCAAATTGTCTCATCTGGTTATCACAATTAAATATGTGCTAAATCGTGATGAATTTCTTTTCAGTTAATTTCCGTATACCGCAAGTACAAGAAAAGAAATGAAAAGCGTGCTGATAAGTTGGATTTCTTCTTCAACAACTTGGGCATGCTTGGACAAATATTCCTCTATCTTGTTCCTGGTTTCTTGTTCTTCATTTTTCTTCCCGCCTGTTTGTTTGTCATATTTGAAGGATGGGACTACGTAGCTGGAGTATATTACGCCTTTGTCACCCTAACTACTATTGGATTTGGTGATTTAGTTGCTGGTAAGTTACCTTAGGATGTGGTATCTATAAAATCATGACTAAGAATTTTTAACAGACAGTTTTTTATGTGAATTTCATTCATTCTGTTATTCGTTATCATCGATAATATAACTCCTCAAGTAGGGTGTAATAAAGATTGCCATAAAAAATTTAGGCGCAAAAATGTCATGGACTCTAATTTCAATAGCTGCGATTGCAAGTTTTTTCCCTAAAGACCTGCATTTAATATGAATATCTATATTGTACTAAATTAAACTAACATAATTATATAATATATAAGAAATATATAATATTGCTATTTTTTCAGGAACCGTCAACAATGGATTCAAATATGGCTACTACTTTGCGTACCAAATATTCTTAATAGTTTGGATCACATTTGGTCTGGGTTATATTGTGATGCTTCTTGGTTTCATAACAAGTGGAATGCGATCCGAAAGAGTTCATAAGTTAGAGAGGAAATTCGCTTGCCAACTCAAGTCGACGCAGAGTAAAATATTGCAAGGTTTCACAAGGGATTTAGCTGTGATAAGAAAGATAATTAATGAAGCTAATTTAATTAAGATAAAGGTAAATTTACAAGATTTTATTTATTTGTTACAAAAACATTAACAAAAGCACTGGCTGTTTGGATAATATACCTATTTGGTACCAATTATGATAACATCTAAATATATCCCGCAAGATATTGTACTTTCAATCTATTACTACCACTTTGACCAATACGGTCACCGTTGCTACGAGGAAAGCCCATGATTATTAATAGCGTTTATATCATTGATATAACATGTTAAGTGATTTATTTTGGAATCTGTTTCGTTATAACTAATTTTTAAAATTACACAAATTCGACATAATAGATTATACTTATCACTTAATAATGATACCATTAACTGACCATAATTTTTACTTCGTAATATTCAGCTCATTATATTGGTTATTATTTTTTTACAGCCAGTGTATTTAGAAACAAGAGGTCCACTGTATAGAAGCTCAAGTTGTCCAGTACTAACATTTGATGTTGAACCAAGAGTGCCGGTTTTCAAAAGAAAGCGAGCCAACTCTGAAAATATTCAATTGAACAAGCAGGACATACTACGCATTCAATCGGATACAGATTTACTTGGAATTGACAAGGAAAGGACATTTACTGCTTCAGCTATCGTCAAGCCAGCAGAATTATTAGCCAGGGTAGTAAATGTTTTGGGAGGGTTTGATAATCGTCAGGATAAAGGAATACATATATTTAATGATGATGACATTCTGGCAAGTGAAAAATATCCTCCCGTTTTCAGTATTGGACAAAGTATAATAACTGGTTCGCCCTTAAGGACAAGAGCATTAAGCGTGGCTGTGCCTAACTATAGAAAGGAATCGGTAGAAAAATTAGACCATGACTATACGTGGACTAATGGTGATAGCGCTGAAAAGTACAGAAAGGAAGCTAACATACGTAGCGGTAAATTATCATTACCATTAAATCCTCCCGCCACTGAAGAATATTCACACCCTAAAAGCTTATTTGCAAGACTTTTTAGAAAACCTAGTTCAAGTGAGAGCCCCGCAGAATATATAAAAAATACAATGAAAGGTCGACTTAGCAATTCTCCAGCATCTAACACTGATAGAGTTTCAGAAAGACGTGGAAGTTTGTTTCCATCATTTGGTGGACGCGAGGAACCGAAAAATGACATGGACGCATATAAAGAAAGAACAAAGCGTGGAAGACATAGCATTTTTCCGACATTCGATTTTTCGGAAGACGAAGATGCTGACAGATTTAAAGCTCATCAGAGCAGACCTAAAAGACATAGCATATTTCCAACCTTCGATTTTAGTGAAGATGAAAATGAAGCTGCAGCTAAAGAATATAAGCATAAATCGCGATCTGGTAGGCACAGCATTTTTCCAACATTTGATTTCAGCGATCCAGATGAAGATTCACAGCGGTACAAAGAAAAAACACGCAGAGGGAGGCATAGCATATTCCCCAATTTTAATTTCAATGAAAGTACAAGTAATGATGATGATACAGTAGATGAAGATGAAGTACGAAACTATCAAAATCGAACTAGAAAGGGACGGCTTAGTTTGTTCCCTACGTTTGGAAGATCAAAGAAGAATGACGATGAAAATATTCCAGAAAGTTCAGACGAGTTAGTTAGTTATAAAGAAAAGACTCGACAAGGTCGAAGTAGTCTTTTCCCATCATTTGGAAATTCCAGAAAAAATAGTACTCCAGAATATTCAAGTAATGATCTAGAGTCTAGTATAAAACAATATCACGACAAAACGAGAAAAGGTCGCAACAGTTTGTTTGCTGGTGATATAAATAATTACAAGCAGTCAACAGATCTAGAAAATTACAGAAATAGAACGAGGCATGGACGTCCAAGTCTTTTTGATCCTGACGTTAATATAAACGATCTAAATGAATCTGAACAAGTTGAGGTTTTGGAAAATACTAGTGTAGCAGATTTATTACGTGCTTTAGCTGTTTTAGAAACAGCGAATGCGCAGAGTACAATAATACCATATGAGACGCACGGATCAGGTGCAGATCCATCAAGAAGACGTGATTCAACTAGATACGACATGCCTCATTTTTCTAAAAGTGATACTGAAGAAATGTTAGGCCCTCGGCGTAGAAGAGTCTCAGCTAGACTAGCTGCTCCTCAATTTACACCAACATTGGCAACTGTTGTTGCTGGTGCGGAACTGCAAATAACTGCGGCAGCACAAAGAGAAAATAGGATGACAATGCTGCATCAGCAACCACCGCCACCGTACTCTGAAAATGCATCGCCAGAGGTTGAAACTACTTCTACACCTAGGACTAGGAAATATTCTCCAGCGCCAGTAGATTTAAGTAAATCAAGCAATGCACCGATTCCTAGACTCTTTTCGAGGATACGAAAGGAAAGTGCGTCTGGTAGTGAAGAAAGTTCAAGACGTAATAGTCTCACAGATATTGTAATTGAGACAAAGGATAAAACATGATAAATGTGTGATTTTCTAGTGAAAATAATTAATTATATTAAAATAGGAACTAATTTATTGATTATATTAAGCCGTCCATACGTTGTACACGAATGCCATTCCTGTAATCTACTTATTTAATTAATAAAATATCGAATATTAAATATAATTTAAGCAGAGTTTTTAACTCATTTTGATTCCTTTATTATTTACTTAACTGCTTGAAATAGGTCGATTATCACTGATTACTTGTATGTAGATTTCACGTGAATATTGTAAAGTTTTTAATTTTTTTTACATATTTATTATATTATACTTCGTCTTGTCTATTTTGTATGAATACTTCTTTATTAATAATTTCGTGCAGGGGTACGATAGACTCAATCAAAACATTACCTGTATAATAAAACATAAAAAATTAAAGATTTCGAGTCGACTACATATATCCACAAAATTCGGATCGTCGAGTATTTTGTTAAATTCTAATGCAATGACATAATCGCATATTGACCACTCTAGCGGAACTGTCACTGATATTATTTTTTGTTTTATTTAAGGCAGTTTGAAAACTATCAGCCACGAGACGTCAAGGAGCGCAGCTACTCCAAATTTAACGCGAGCGAAGCCACAACAGCTATTATATTATAGTTTCAGAATAAGTAGCAATAAAAGGGACTTCTTTGGAATTGAAATCTATCGGAGAGAATTTTACCAATCATGTTTTTTTTTTCATTACGATGATCATAATATTTGATTATTATAATTAAATTAATATTTTTCTTGTAAAACATAGGTCTTATAATACATTAAGTAGTAGTAGTAAAAATATAGGACCAGTGACTTAGTTTGGTCAAATTTAGACTGGGCTGGGTAGTTTTGAATAAATGTAAAGTAAAACAACCAATAATGTGATATGTTTTAATTAGTACCTCCAAAAAAGCCTGATTGATGAACACTTAGCAAATAAACTCATTAAACTAGAATTTACACTAATATAGTGTACTTACAATAACAACAATAAATATTTATAACATAGTTGGTCCTACGCAGCCGGATTCGACTTCAACATACATTATCATGGCTTACGTCGTACTCAGTCATTCTATATTCATGAAATAAATCAATGTCAGATCATCAAGCTCACATTGTAAATAAATTACAACTAAAATTAAGTAACAACATAAGACTAAGGAATTTCAATCATCTATATTTCTATTCACAAAATCCACAAAAATCCACATCTATTATTAGGCTCATCCTAATCAAATATATAAAACGATTCTAATAATCCAGATTTTCCACCAATGTTAGTAATTTGTTCAAATCAAAGGTTATGTTCACACATCCAAAACTAAGCGTCATAAAGGTTTGCTTTAACCTAATGTAGCATGAGTATTACATGTCAATTCATCTACATGGTTATAAAGCATCCAATATTTACAAATGGTCAGATTATATTTATATACATTTGTACATTCTCATATAAATGGAAAGTCAGCAATTGCAGCAGCAATTGTATCACAAGATGGAGTTTCAACCCCTATTGTCTATTATAGATCAAGTCGCCAAACTATCTCTTCTAACGTTTTTTTCGAGACTCAAATTTGAGTAGCATTGATCTATGTTGCCGTTGTCATCTTTAACTAACGATTCGAATATTGATATTAAATTATTAAGTCCAATGAGGTAGCCGTCTTCGTGGTTTCCAACCTTCCACGCGGATTTGTGATCTATGGTTATACCTTCTGGTAAAGGGATTGTTTTGGCGAAATCGATCATCCATATGGAAGCTTTTCTCTTGTCGTGGACGAAGAGCAGGGAACTGCCTATGAGCTCGTGTGTCTTGAAGAAGTGTGACTCCATGATGGTCGCCCTTATGGTCTTCAATCTTTCAAGGTAGGCAGGCTGTAATTTAAAAAATAAATTATTTTAATTTGCAATACTTTACATACTTGAAATTATTATTTAACATGATTTAAATTTAAAGAAAGTACATTATTTACTATCATCATTATCATCAGCATCCATCCATCCACTGTTGAATATGGGCCTACCTCAATGATCGCCAAAACGACTGATTCCTTGCCACTCGCATCCAACACGGACCGGCCACTGCACAGAAATCGTCTTCCTACCTGGTAAATGGCCGACCAACAATTCGTCTCCCTAAACGCGATCTCTACTCTTGAACCTTATTTTCCACCGACCATCCATTTTCCTGTATGTGAGACCAGGCCACTGCTTCTTCAAAGAGCTTATTCTTCGCGTTTTTTATTCATATCTAAGGCATAATATATATGAATTCATCCAACAACAAAAAATATTATTTGAATTTACAAAGTAACCAGATTGAAACGATTGCATGTCATTAAAACATCCTAGTGTGTAGGAGTGGTAAGAACAGTGCCAGTAAATTAACTTACTATTCAGGCCTCACTTCCAAAAAGGAAAGGATAGACAAAAAAATTGCAGAACGTTTAAAACCAGACCAAATTCTTGAGTGGTTTTTAAACCTGATGAATCATAATTTAAAAATTACTTACCAATGCATTTGAGAAGGTGTTTGTAAAGTCTTTGAAGGCTTTTATCAGCTGCTCTTTTGTTTTTGTGGTTTTGAAGTCTTTGGAGCTGCTACCATCTGATTTCTTGACTCCGTCTATCCTGAAGCCAAGCGTTGCTGTAGAACTTATGGTCTCTCTCCATATCATGTATCTGGGTTTTGTAACACCTTTACTTCTATGCTCTTCTTCAGTCGGCGCTTTAGGATCTATCTGTATCATTTTCTCGTACATATCCTGTAAATTATTGAACATTTTGTTATTTATTTTTATTGTTTCATTAGTCTATGTTTAACAAAATGAAATAATTTTTTTTTCAGATCCATTAATTTTTGAAACGAATTATCTAGACTAGACTATAGGATATATAGTCCTATCATATAATTAACTGATTGGATCTATAACATAGGCATTTAGGATAAGTATAATATTAGGACTTGTTCATTAAGGAACGGCAATAACCACGCGATTTTGGAATCGCGTCGGTATCGCGCGTGTCTTATTTATATTTAAATATTTGTTTAGTGCTTATTCAGACACCGGACCGCATGATTACACCTTAAATAATTAGAGTTTGAATCTTTTAATTTAGAGTCGAGCGAGACCTTATTAAACAAACAGCTCTGACGATATTAATAATATTATGAGTATTTTGATATTCTGTTTATTTCTGTTATCATTTTCTTTCTCTTTTTACCACTGATAGCCTTTTATTGGCGCACATATTATAAATGATGTAAGAAAATACTATAAATATATTTATGTTTGCGGTCAAAGGCCAATGGTAAAAACTCGGTTGATTAAAGTAACCGGTTGATAAAAGAAAATAAAAGTAGGTAATCGAATTTATTTCTGTATTCTTATCAAATAAATAGCGTATATACGAACTATTAATAGGACATTCTATTTTATTTATTAATGTAAGTAATTATAGATTTATTACACTCATATAAAGTACGACAGACTTATTTCTTTTTTTTTAATAGTTGTACAAACAAGGGTCAACTAAGAAGTGCTTTGTTCTGCTTGCCATTAATTTATATCACAGGGATTTGAGTAGAATTTAAAGTGACAATAATGATGATTTACAGTAAGACCCCAAACACACGAGCGTTAAAATACAACGCTGGCTCGAGTTGCGAGTTATATGGCTCACAATTTTAGGCAACCAAAAAAAACCCTTGTAAGTTTTATTTCTTTTGATTATTCTCTAACTTGCGACGATGGTCCAGAGCGACGATGGTCCAGTGGTGGATGGACTCGGCCTCTTATGCGAGAGGTTCCGGGTTCGATCCTGACGTCCCACGTGTGTGCCTTGAAATGGGTTTTTCTAATTTCTAAGTGCACCCCAAACACGAGACCATCGCTCGCTCACCGGTGAAGGAAAACATCGTGAGGAAACCTGCATGCCTGATGAGATTGAAAGTCTTTGAAGGTATGTGAAGCTCACCAACCCACACTGGGCCAGCGCGGTGAACTATTGGCCCATTACCCTCCTCGCCTGATTTCGAGGAGGAGGCCCGTGCCCAGCAGTGGGACATTAAAGGGTTGATACTTTACTTTTTTTTTATTCTCTAACTTTACTTACTTTTCTTAATTTCGTCTTCTCTTTTGCCTTTGCTAATTCTTCTTCCAAGTACGTTCTGACTCCAATCTTGCAGTCCATGACGCACGGGCATTCAAAATCTCCTAACAGATCTTGTAATTGTAAATAAGCTGTTAGGTATAGGTTAAGAAAATTAATATTTTATTTGTGGGTAAATTTGTTTAGTCAAAGTGATTCTGGATCAATCAGTTTCAATAGCCCTGCGTGTAAATTATTACCTTATATATTCTAGCAGAAAATTTATAACATAATTTTATAAGGATTTTTTTTTATTTATATTACAGGGAGGCCTATGTGCAGCAGTGGACGGTTAAAGGCTGATGATGATGATGACCATAAAAAATACCGTTTCTCTCTGAGTCGCTGAGTATGTTAGTCGTTTTGTGTTATTGACTTATTAGCCATTAAATTGTTATATTTCCGAACTATTTCACGTAAGGGCAGGAAATAATTAGTAATTTCAAATATATGGAAGACATTATGTATACAGTGACGTCAATACATAATATAATATATTCCTTATTGCTAATAAACAGTTACTTTGAAGGAAACGACGTAATATCGCTTTATGATAATATAATACACATAACGGAAAATACTTGCATTCATGAATGACTGGCATAACCAGTTTCCCTTTAATCTGGTCATTAGGTTGTGTGGCCGGGGATAGTTCCCGTTTTCCTCAAATGGTGAGACATTTCAGGAAAGTGGGGTTTTTGGTTTGTCTCTTAGCTTATATTGAAATAAACATAACAGGATAAGTCAGACTAAATAATCCTATACGTTAAACTTAATAACACTATAAGCGCGAAAGTTCATGTGAATGTTCGTTACTCTTTCACGCAAAACGACTGAATCGATTTTAATAAAACTTTGCAATAATATAGCTTATACACAAGGATAAGAGCGCGAGAATCGCGTGGCACTACATAAGGCGTAAGGTTTGCAGGTGCGTTGGTTGCCTTTATAATATACATACACTCTTCTTGATGTGCTCAAAGTTAAGTCAGTCTGTAATATTCCTAACATAATAATATTTAAGATGACATAATATAATCCCACTAATATTATAAAAGCGAAAGTTTGTAAGCATGGATATTTGTTACTATTTCGCGTAAAACTACTGAATAGATTTTGATAAAAATTTACAATAATAGGCTGCTTCGACAGAGTTTGTTCTGCCAAAAACAAAATTAACATTTAGGAGGATGAAAAATAGATGTAGTCCAATTCTCAGACCTATCTGATAAGCACACAAAATTTTATCAAAATCGGTTCAGCCGTTTCGAAGGAGTTCAATAACGTACACCGTGATACGAGAATTTTATATATAAGATAGCTTATACATGAGAATAACACATAGGCTATAATTTATCATCCCACGGGAATGGGAAGTACGCAGGTGAAACCGCGGGGCGCTGCTAGTATGTTATATTAATCATAGAAACGTAATTCGTAAAGGATACATTCTCCATCTTCGACCGTCACTTGTCCTTTGTACTGAGGGACGAAGGGCCGCAGCACGTCCTTCATCAGCAACTGGAAACAAAAAGATTATCATTATTATCATTAAATATTAACATAATATTATAAAGAGAGATGTTTGTGAGTTGGATTTAAATGGTAATCTTCGAAACATAATTTAAACGAAACGAAAGAAACGATTTTCTTAAAAGATATACATATCTTTCACTAATATAGTGTCACTTACGGCGGCTTTCAATATCCTATCTATCTTAAAATTTTCTTATCTATCTTGAAATTTTGAGACATTTTCTTACAAAATCTCACTAGGGCTAAAATTTGGATGTTTGTTACTCTTTCACGCCAAAAGTGCTGAATGGGTGTTAATAAAACTTTACAATAATATAGCTTACACATTAGAATAAGACAGGCTATTATTTATCCCCGTACTCACACGGCAAGTAGTCGGATAAAACGCTGGTAGTATCAATATATGGTTGTATAGTAAGTTAAGAGCGTTTACACATTTTGAGCGCGAAAATGCGTGGGAAGTCAAATTTAGGTATTCCACGGTCTCTTTTACCCTCTCAATATCCCTAAACCTTAGATCATTAATATGTCTAGATGGAGTGTTGCCCTACAATCAAAACAAAAAAAAACTGGCCATTTTCAAACATGTGTTCGTGAATAGTGACACCAGCTATTACAGTTCTCCCATAATCATCCTTTTTAATCTCGTTACACTTCAACACAAACCTTCATTATAAATAAAAACAATAATGCGTAACAATTCATGCGTATTCTATGACAGCGGGACGGATACTAAACACGGAGAAAGCATTTAGAGGCTAACAGTTGGACGCTATTTTTTTGGACGTGTTTTCCGCGCGACACTCTATCTAGATATTATTAATCTAAGCCCTAAACTTAAAAATATATGTGTTGATATTTTACGTTTATATCATAAGCTTTAAGAATGTAACAATTAAACACCAAGAAGAGAAAGAGAAGCGACATTAAAAAAGCTATGACAACATAACGGATAGGTATTTCACAAAAGCACACATAATATGATATTTGTTATACTAAATTCGATAAGTTTTTATCACAATATAGTTTACATAACAATAATTTATAATAGTGATAAGGTAATGTTGCTGGCGCTTTGAATATATTTCTTTTAAATTCCGAATATATTTTCCTCATCTTACGTTTACTAAAGACATGATAAATGTTAAAGTATTATTGCCATGTTTTCTGTAAAGTATCCGAAACGTCGGGCTTGTAAAAAACTAAATAAACCGCGATAAAATCCGTAAAAGTTGTTTCATTATAATGAGTGAAATTCGCGTAAACATAAGAAAACAATTTATAAATGCTTATTCACTCTACTGGTGGTTCATTCATTCATTCGTTCATTCCATTATTAATTTCACTAAACATTCACTCTACCGTTTGTTTTAATATTTTAATGTCTTTTTTACATTAAATCGTTTTCATTCATTCATTTAATTATCTTTGAATTGTTTCAGCAATATGCCATGTTTACACTATTGCAGCTTACGTTCATATTAATTTGAAATAATAACAATACTGACGAAGGTCATTGAACTCGTTGTTATTCATAATATCATGACACACGCAGTTTCATATCTCACAGTACTGAAACTGTCTGTTGACGTCAAGCAATATGATGAAAATCAAGCATAATATTTGTTTGAATGCAATTTATTTGTTAGTGTTTATCATTTATGAGATTCAAACCTTGGCAATATTCAACCATAGCACCAGTCGAAACCTATTAAGTTAATTAATTATTACTAAGGATTATTTTATAAATATTCAATTTAAAGCTCTTGAAAATCTTGAAATGCTTAATAAATCAAACAAAGTAGGTATTATCAATAAGTATTTTCATATTTTCAGAGATTATAAATAGCAAAAATAGAATTAAATAAGTAGACTAATAAGATGTAGAGCATCACGACATGAAAACGTTATTACGTTTTTCGTCAAGACAGTCTTTTACCCAAGAAGCACCCAATATTGCACACTAAAGAAGTTTGGATTTCTTCTTATACGAAGCGATAAATTAATCCAATTTATCCGTATTCTTTGATGCTTAATTATTAATAAAATATATATAGGTAGCGCCTATTGGTTAATCTATTTATCGGTGACCCATTATGTAATTAATAACAAAAATCACAAATGTGGTGTCGTGGGACAGGTAGGAACGAAGTTCCTTCGGCTAAAAAGAAAGGTATTATACACTACTCGCTTGTGTATGCGACTGTCGCGCCTGCGCACGTCTCATTCAACGCTTTTATTCCACGCACTTTTTTTTACGGTTTTACTATCACATTTTTTTCAGTTTGGTCGCGCAGCAAAATCCCTATCCCCTCCAAGCCTGCCGTAAGGAACTTCGTTCCAATAATTGGCATCTAACACTAGTTTGTAATTACTAGAGATGCGCCGAAAGTTCGGCCGAATGTTCGTATTCGGTACATTCGGCATATTTTTTATGTTCGTATTCGGCCGAATATTCGGTTAATTAGCCGAATAATTAAGTGTGGTTTATTTCGAAGTTTTACATAGTTTTTGTTTTTTTTTGTAAATGAAAGAAAATTGATGATTGATGTTGACTTGTTTGAATCGATGCATTAAGTGAATGATGAATGATGAATGAATGATGAATTTATTACAATGTATTAATGAGATTTCCATGAGTAATAATGTACATATAGTAAATGTTATAGAGTAGGTATAGAATAGTCTTAAAATATTATATTATTTTTTACATATTATCAGTATACCGTCAGCTTATTATCGAATAATGTAAAACTAAAATAATAACTAATAAGCTTGGTAGTAACTAGTAAGTTTGTCAAAAATATTATGTAGTTTTAAGCATGATTATGGTATTTAATAAACGCCATCTAGTGTGTATTTAGAAAACATTTATTAAAAGTTTTACCACTGCTAGCGCTATCTACCAGCAGAAATTAGAACTGCATATTATAATATCTCATATATTTGTAATGTAGATGGCTCTTTAGTAAATGTATTCAAACCGGATGCAACGGTAAAAAAGACAGGTAAGAGACACAAATACAAAAATGTGTAGGATGAAGCCAGGAAAGAATGAGACAGAAATATACATACTATTTTATATCATCGGTCCCGTCGTCTTAGCATAGTCGCCACTCGCCTGTAATTTGTGAGCCAGAGCGAGAGAGCAGATGTCGGTGTGCTTGTATTTGAGCATTTAACTTGTGTTAGTGTATGTGAAAACTACGTGAGCTACCGTACACTGTATGCGGCTGCGTATTACAGCTTTTTAGTCGGATGTCAGCCTGGTCTGTTATTATTTAACCGTGTGTTGTGAATATTTTTATATCGTGTTGTGCTAAATAATAAATTTTATAAGATGCCGAAAACGAATGCCGAAATGTGTCGTCAATATCGACTCAAAAAAAATGCAAATAAAATTAAAATTAAAAAAAAAACAGGAAAAAGTTCAACAGAACGGAGTCGCGAGTTTCGTGCACGTAAGAAACAATTATTGAACAATCAAAATAGATGTTCAAATGTGACTGATGTAATTAATGGTAAGTGTAAATATTTTTTAATCCCGTTTTAAGTATAAACTAATTTCAATGTTTTTCAATCAATAAATTAGATTTTTATTTTATACTGATCATCAATAATATGTCTAGATAGAGTGTCGGGCGGAAAACACGTCCAAAAAAATAGCGTCCAACCGTTAGCCTCTAAATGCTTTCTCTCGTGTTTAGTATTTGTCCCGCTGTCATAGAATACGCATGAGTTGTTACGCATACGCATTATTGTTTTTATTTATAATGAAGGTTTGTGTTGATGTGTAACGAGATTAAAAAGGATGATTTTGGGAGAACTGTAGTAGCTGGTATCACTATTCTCGAACACATGTTTAAAATGTTGGCCAGTTTTTTTTTTTGTTTTGATTGTAGGGCGATACTCCATCTAAACATATTAATGATCTAAGTATATAATATATTATAACCTCAATACACCACGTGTATACTTAACCTTATTTATTTTTTTCTGTTTTAGATCACCCTCAGCAACAAAATAGTGTCCCAACGGGATATAATTTAGTAAATAATCATTGTAAGTACCAATAATTAGTACTAACTTTCATCATATATTATAATGAAACAACTTTTACGGATTTTATCGCGGTTTATTTAGTTTTTTACAAGCCCGACGTTTCGGAAACTTTACAGCAACCATGGTCACGGGAGGACTGAGGTGTCAGACGTCCTACTGTTACAAAGTTATTCGAAACTACCCTATGATACAACAATATTTTATTTAGTCCTATCTATGCAGAAGGTGCTAACTAAGTCTTTAGTCTGTGACATGTTATGCTTGGATTTTGATTTTATTATATTTATTATGGGATCCCAAGCAGGTGGTAATGGCCAGCCATCTTCTCTATTGAAATTAGGATGTTTTTTAATTTCAATAGCCTCGCGAATCATCCTTGGTTGGAATCGGTGTTCTTTTGCGAGGACTTGTGGTTAAAAATATGTATGAAAATACTTACAAATTTTATTTAAAAAACATGTACTTAATTTACAATTTATGATTTAAAATATTAAAAAAAAAAAAATTTAAACTTATACTTAATAATTCTTAAATTAACAAATTGATTTAATATAATTTATAGGAAAAAAAAAAACAATTTTAAGACGGATGAATATTTTTGAAGTGTAAAAGTTACACTTTGAATTGTTGAAGTAAAACTTCTTTAGAATTGTTGTGATTTCAAACCGGATGCAACGGAGAAAACAACAGGTTCTTAGACACAAATATAAAAATGTGTATGAGAAGAATGAGACAGAAATATACATATACATAATAATATAGTCGCCTGTAATTAGTAAGCTAGAGCGAGACAGCAAATGTTGGTGTGTATGTATATTGCACACTGTTTAATACTTGCTGGTATTTGAGCATTTTCGTGTGTTTCACTTCTATCGTGTGTGAATCGCAAATAAATTATATTTAAACACACCTTTTTTTTGGTTGTCACAATGGAAAATATTTGTGCAGCCACGTTGTGATGAGTCATTCCAGGGAATATGTTAATCCCGGGCACTCTATTGCACTAAAACTACTGCGACTTTCCTTCAGCAGCTTTAAGGGGAATTCCCGAATCTGGCTAACACAGGGTACTAATTACGCAATAACGAACCACATGAGGTGGTATTTGATCTAGTCTGACCACTTCATGGTGTCATTAAGATGATGAGATTAATGACACATATTAATGATTTGTGGTTTTTGAGGCTGACGAACTAATCAACCGCCTGATCACATGATTGATTCATTAATCTGTAATCATTTCGTCGAAATGGCGGGAAACCCAACCGAGATTCGCTAGGAGGCGAAACGTCATTATCTAAGTGTGGCAGAAAGAAAATACCATATCTAAATACACCAGAAGAATATAAAAAAAAGAAATGTGGTGTCGTGGGACACCAGGTAGGAACGAAGTTCCTTCGGCTAAAAAGAAAGGTATTATACACTACTCGCTTGTGTATCCGACTGTCGCGCCTGCGCACGTCTCATTTAACGCTTTTTATTCCACGCACTTTTTTTTACGGTTTTACTATCACATTTTTTTCAGTTCGGTCGCGCAGCATAATCCCTATTTACCCCTCCAAGCCTGCCGTAAGGAACTTCGTTCCAAAAATCCATATCATTAAAACTTACGCTTTAAAGATTACTTCGGAACTTTTAATATGCGATGTAACTTAAATTGTGAAAAGTCGCTTTTTCACAAATGTATGTTCACAAAAGTAAGTAAATGTAGTTTCACAAAAGACTGGTCTCGCCCGTCCTCGCTGATTGGGTTCATCATCATCATCATCACTATCATCATCATCATCATCATCACTATCATCACTATCATCATCATCATCACTATCATCATCATCATCATCATCACTATCATCATCATCATCATCATCACTATCATCACTATCATCATCATCATCACTATCATCATCATCATCACTATCATTATCATCATCATAATCATCACTATCATCATCATCATCATCATCACTATCATCATCATCATCACTATTATCATCATCATCATCACTATCATCATCATCATAATCATCATCATCATCATCGTCGTCGTCACCCGTCTATTGTTGGACAAAGGCCTCTCTCAATAAAAGCCGAGACGAGCAATCCTGCGAGTGACACGCGCATCCAATTGGATATATTCTCGTATGAAGTAGTATAGTAAGGTATGAACACCCTTCATCATCATCATTATTATCAGGCCTAACACGAGTATGTAGTACACTAAATATATTCTAAGTACCTGAAAGCATTTCTCCTCTTGCGGGCTCAGTTTTTTCAATATGGTGCCTTGTTCGGGGCCTGCCTTGAAGTTGCCCTGGTGACCAGCTAGCTGGATCCAAGGATACCGTTGCTTCTTGTATGTTTGGAAGAATGGAGTCCACTGGACAATGTTCCGTAACTTCCGCCATCTTTCAGATTGCTGTAAAGATAAGAAGAGAATGTGAGATATTTTTTATTATGCTTCAGTAAAAAAAAAACCCTCCTCGCCTGTTTTCGATTAGGAGACCCGTGCCCAGCAGTGGGACATAAAGGGTTAATACTTTACTTTGTTTCAGTAAATAATATATACACATAGAAATACTTATTATTATTTCCTTAAACAATATTATTATTTCTATATAAAAAACTCTCAGCTTATAGCTGGCTTCTTCTACAATCACGGGCTATAGGGATGTTGACTATTTTTTTTAATTGATTTTATTTGATAGATATACTATAGATAAACACGAAAAAAAGATTTTTGTAAAGAAATATGTCCAATTTTAACAAAAAATTAAATAAAGAAAAATAGTTTTTAAAATTGCCGTTAAAACGCACCAAGCGCCATTACGTCACACACCGCATACAGAGCTCGCACTATGTTAGGTGAGTTTGTACTTAGCTCAATGTTCAGTGACGTCATCGCCTTATTGGCTTTTACAGTCACGTGATAATGCATGGTAAATAACGCATTTTAAATTAATTTTCTAAATTTTAAGACAAATAAATAGACTTTTTAAAAGTTATTTTAGGTTTTCAAATACTGTATTTATTATGTAAAACATAACTTTACATGAATTTGTAACACGTGTCAACATCCCTATTGCCAAGTGAGTGCAGATGAGGTGTGTTTATGTTGTGTTGTGTTATGAATTCTTGTGTGTTTTCTACTGTTATTATTATTATTAATAACGTCATGTTGTGACGGTCGAAGGAATTACTTCCCTGTTTATGTACAACAATATTGATTAATAATTATTAATAGATTAGCCTTGCCTTCTACACGCAAATGGTATCCGTCACTTTTGTTACAAAAGATAATCATAAACTAGTTGCTACCCGAGGATCTGCTCGTCTCAGTAATGATTGATCTGAGCCAACTTTAGCTAAGTCTGTACTTTTAATAATAACCGTCACACACGGTAGAAGTGAAACTCCTTAAAAGTCCATGAATAAAATTACTTATTTAAAAGTACTTATTGAAAAAAAATATTCATTACATGCACCTAACAAATCATACCTGACCTGTTACTGACAATAATAGTGCACCAACTTTAGCTTCTTGCCGCATCTAATGTAGAACACATTAGACGCTCGAGGTGCGGGGGACTTATTTTATCGTTTCATCGAGTTTTAAACCACAACGATTCCAAAGAAGTTTCACTTCAAAAACTGTATTCTAGAACCTTTTGCACATGAAAGTAATAAGAGGACGTACATTTCTTGAAGAACAACCTCTGTGTATAAAAATTAAAGTGTCGAAAAGTGACAAATTAAGACGAGACATTAGTTTTTTTGCTGAATGAAATTTTAGTATGTATATTATATCTATTTTACATCATATTATATTCAAGCGAAATTGGAATAGGAAAACGCGAGAAGTGAAAATTTCCCACATACTTTATATTCCGAAGAAAAGAAATGGACATTCATTTTTTTATAATTATTCCTGAACTTCATTATTTTCGGGAAGGATAGTTAAGCTAGTCATCTAGCGAATTGGGAAAAAACATGTTATTTACTTTCGTAGTTCATTCTGTATGATTTATTTTATACTTTCGAAGTTTATGTCGCATACGCTTCTATCTTTCCTCTCTTTTTTGCACATGGAAGTTAATTACGGCGGGCGAGCGTGAGAAAGATTTTCGGGTGTCTCATCTTACGGTATTAACGTGATCAATTACAGGTGACGCCACAGAAAGATTTGTAAACGTGTGTGCGCAAAGCAATTACGCACACATTTATAAATATACCTAGTAGTAGCGTAGTTTTTCGGCTAATTTCCTTTTAAAAGTTGACAATTGTGGACACCCTACAAAAGAGTTCTTAGTTTTATACCCCATAGGTGGTATATTTCGACAACAGACATGATGCTCAATCATCAAAGCGTAAGATGTAATCATCAACTAGTCCATCACTGATTGACCTATTTGTCTAGCTGCCAACCGGAAGGTCGTGAGTTCGATTTCCACCCAGGACAAATGTTTATGTGATAAGCATATCTTTTTCTGTGTCTGGACGTTTTATCAATGATGTGTATGCATCAGTTGTCTGGTTGCCATAGTACAAGCTCTGCCTAGTTTGGGATAATATGGCCATGTGTGTTACACACACACACATATTATTATTATCCTAATGAATTCTCCGTCAATTATAATAAACAATAGAATGCGTTCTAGAATATGGTTCATAAATACAGCATTATAAAATCATTAATAATATACGTCAGAGCAATTAAATAAAGCCTTAGATTTAATGTGAGCGACGAAGGTCCAGTGGGTATGGACTCGGCCAGCGGCATTTGAAGCGAGAGGGTCCGGGTTCGATTCTGACCGCCTGTGGTGCCTTGACATGGGGTTCTCTTAACTTCTACGTGCACCCCAAGCATGAGACCATCGCCCGCTCATCGGTGAAGGAAAACATCGTGAGGAAACCTGCATACCTGATGAGATTAAAGTCTTTGAAGGTATATGAAGTTCACCAACCCGCATTAGGCCACGCAACGCAGCATAAAACAATATGTATGTAAAAAAAATACATAGATTCACTTTTATTTTCATTTTATTAACCCTTGTTTCGGGGTGTAAAATCCTCATGGACTTCCCCTTCGCTTTGGCTGAGTGAAGGGGGTGTGCAGGACTTTAACCTGCTAAAAGCACCCCGGTGTTAAATTTAATTAACGTTATGTTATTATATTTATACTAATAAAATATAATGTCTCAACACTTCTAAATTATAAATTCTTACATCAGTACATTATAGATACACAATATTAGAACTGCTCTGATTAAGGCTGTTTACAAAATATAATTTCAAAGAAATATCCATAAATTCCTGAAAATATGTTTCTTATTCAAACATACCTTTTTAGGGTTCAAAATGTAAGCACAATACACAACATCAATGAAGTCTTGAACACGAGAACATATATCGGCTGTATACATTTTAAAAACACCACAATACTATTCCAAAAAAAAAAACTTCAAATTGTCTATGTGTAGCAAACAAAATTTTATATGCAACTGTACCGTGCAAATATCTTTGACAGACTGAATAGAACACTGAACTGAACAGTGGACGATATAAAAACCATAGACAATCTGTGGTTGAGTCAGTGTCGTGAAACCGCAACGACGCACAAATGACGTCAACGCTCCGAGACTTATGTAAAACCGTTGAAATACCGGATTCACTTGTAAGGATAAAAGCGAATTATTCGCATAAAGGGCAATTGCATTTTAAATATAATGAGGTCGTTAAAGTTAAAAATGTTGTAATTAAAATTATTTTAGTACAAATTCGGAACAAGCAAAGATGATTTTATGAACGTATAAAATTGAAGAATTGCTTGACCTATCTCTATGAACCTCATTAAGATTTTTTAAAATTAAGTACATAAACTTAATTTAACGGTCTGAATTATTTTTAGTTTATTTTGACCTCAGCATCATAAGAATCATGCTAGTCTACTCTTATGATATTTTAGAAGAACCATGTCTAACAGTCGCTATATATGTTCAAACTGGACTCTACATCCAATTTACTACAGACATAAAGATTAAAAACTTAAAATGTCTAGAAATCGTGTTGCCAGTATATTTATATAAGTATATCTATGTGCATTTTTATTCTATTTTTTAAGAAACACTGATCCATATAAATCATAGCAACAGAATTTGGCATGTCTTAAATATAACAAGGCTCTATCATCAATATGTAATATCTATTATAAAACATATTATCTAAGTAACTTAAATTTTATAAATTAAGCAACAAAAATTAGGCAATAAATTGTTTTCTTACGTTTACGCGAATTTCATTATTATAAAATAGGTAAAATACGAGAAAGTTGTTTCATTATAATAGGCAATAAATTTCATTTTTTTGTGAAATACAGATGAAGTTTTTCAGAAAAAGTTTGTACAGTCGTATTTTTTAATGTTCCAAAATACTTTTCATTTAACATGTTTTAATAATTTACGATACCAAATATAGTATTAATGCGTCAAAGAAAAAAAATGGTCCTTTTTGTACGAACACTGAACAAACATTGAATACATAAGTATCATTAATCATTATTATCCCATAATACCAAAGACAAAATAAATCATTATGCTCTACAATTTTTTGGACTATGGTAATTTCGCCTTATGATTTCCAGCTAGTTCTCTTTTAGGAAGGAACCGAAAACTTAGGGTTTTTAGGAGGCCTATATTCAGCAGTGGACGGATAAAGGCTGATGATGATGATGATGATAAGAGATCATTTTCTGCTGCAAAGTAATATATTACTTGACATTCTGGGAGTTTTCGTGCAAGTGATAAGTCAAAAATACAATCGTTCTAGACGATTGTATTTTTGACGGTCCAATAGATGCTAGTGGCGAGAATTTTTTGCATCGTTCATCATGTCGTTTATTGACATAAACATCAATGGACAGAAAAAGATAAAAGAAAAAGAACAAAGAATAATAATATTAGGGATTTTCGTATTGGTCGGCCATTAACCAGGTGGGAAGAGGATCTCCTTGCAGAGCCAGGCTCGTGTTGGGTGGAAGTCGCAAGGGATCAGTTGCCTTATGGTTTTCATTGAGGGAGTCCTAGGCTTGGAAGTGAACATATAGAGGCTGCTGATGATGATGTCGAGAAAAATCTTATTCCTATTTCAAGGTGACTGAAACCGCGGGGCACAGCTAGTTAGCATTATTGTATTTTTTCTCAAGTTAAATTATTGTTTTGCTGATTTTTCACTGTCCCTTTCACACTCCACTGTAATATACGTGTCTGAAAGAGACCGCACGTACTTGGGTCAGCTGCTAGTATGTCAAGATCGTTTGTGACGCACATCGCTAACACATTTTGAGGCATTTGACTATAAATATGAAATTACTGCAATCCTTGGTTTCGAAATATTCAAGTTTATTTGATATCGCTTAGTTTATGATCACCTGCCTTGCCACAAGGGGTTAAGTTCATCCAAGCATCTCTTTATTGCTCTCTAAAGTGGCGTGCCTTGGGAGAGGCCTATGTCCAGCAGTGGACTGCCGCAGGCTGATGATGATGATGACCACTTTATTCAGTACATTAAAATTATTTTATGCATGTCACTGAACTTCTAAAAACTATATCAAAATCGGTTCATCCGTTCACGAGCTACGATTCCGCAGACAGACACACAGATACATCAAACCTACAACACATAGCCCGGTTTCTGAAACGTTGATCAAAGAGTCAACTAGCATGGCTGTTAATGGCTGTTAACATACGATTCTAAATTCAAATTTGACAGCTCTTCATTGTAATTGTTATGTCAACTGACAGGGTGGTCAAATTAAGTAATTTAACTATGCTTCTATTAATGAGTTGCTCATTTGACACTTAACAAGAGACTTGACAGTTGTTTTGTTAATTTTGCGTTAAACAGCCTTTGCGAAACAGGGCGTTAGTGGTTTTTGCGTCAGGGGTTAAGAACAGCAACAGGGCATATATAGGCAGCATAGACGACGAACGGGGGTGCGTCGGAGGCGCTACTCGATGCACTTCAAAAATAGCCCTGTGCTCGTGTCGGGCTCAAGATGGGCAGTGGTTTTAGTGGGGTAGTACACTCCAATGCGAATGCGGCCCTGGTATGGTGCGAAAGCATTTCCTCTGCGACATCAAAGAAAATAAATAATAGTTTAAAAAACTAAAAAAAACACGCTTTACAAGTCTCTCCGAGTTCGCGCACTAGCTCTATCTCTTTTACTCGCATGCAAAGGATGCGGAAAGGAATTAATTAATCCTGGCGAATCTAATTGGGATAATCGGATTTTGTAATCGAATTATTGCATTGTCATCGGTCTTTAACAGGTGTACAAAGTTTGAATTAAATCTGATCGTTCAAAGTAGGACAAAATCGAGCTCAAAAGAGTCGGTTACAAACATACAACATACACGTGAAGCTAATAAAAGCGTGTTAAAAAGATCAGCATCGCCTATAATTAAATAATAAACACTTGGTCTAGTCCAGATAAGTCAATCATGTCTTATCTAAATCCTATGACGTACGAAGTCCTGTAAATCCTAGCGGGTACCAATGGATGTCTCTTGTAACTATCAGATGAATTACGTTTGCCCCCTCTCCTATAAAATAAAAAATAAATAAGCCTCAGTGCAACTAATAACGCTACCTGACATCCGCTTCTTTTCGTAACTTCATCAAGATTTCACGGTAGAAATGCCGCAAAAGTTGCTTAATTAGATACAATGATAAAGTATTTCTCATAATATTTTTGCTTCTCTCGTGCGAGATATATAACACGTAGTCAATATTTCATGTACAAATTGATTTTACAACCGTTTACAGCTGTCTGAACGTGCTAATCGAACTGTTTACTCACGGCGCCGATCTACAGATGTCGTTCATCATGAGATGTTTATACCTAGATGTATTTTAATATATGTAATAAGGTTTTTTCTTCGTAAAGAATAAGCATGTTGAGAATTGAAATAGCAGTGGGCTGCCTTCACACCAGGGCCATTGGGCTAATGAATTTCAAGAGTGGAGGCCGCGTTTAGGTAGACAAAGTTGGTCGACCATTAACCAGGTGAGAAGACGATCTCCGTGCAGTGGCCTGTTCGTGTTGAAAGCGGGTAGCAAGGGTTCGGTCGTCTTAGCGTTTATTGAGGGAGACCTTTATTGAGCAGTAGACCTAGACAGATAGATGATGATGATGATGATTACGGCGATGATGATGATGATGATTACGGCGATGATGATGATAATAATGACGGCGATGATAATGATGTTGAACAAAGGTTTATAATTTTTTTGCATATTTTTTTAACCTTTGCGGACTTTAGTCATTCTTTAACAAAATAGGTAACGTTTTAATAATAACAAACAAAAATTGATTTCAAATTACAAGGACAAGTAATATAAAGCCAATAACATCAATGAAGTTGTCGAAATGAATGAAAGGTGCATTATAGCCCGGGAGACAGTAACAGGTCTTCATGACCAATTTCCTCTCAAGCGATATTTAGTAAAATGTATCAGTATATATATGATAAAATGTATCAGTATTATAAAGCCTCGTGAACGTCAGCTGGCGCGCGAATGGGGGGATGAGCGGTGGGAGCCCCCCACGCATGAAGAAAAAAAAATCAGTCATTTCGTCTCAGCTCAAATATTTGATAAACTGTAGTTAAACCAATATCTCAACGAAAAAAAAATAATCAGCTGGTTATAACATGGTACATTGTACAGTCAACGTTCAAAAGTCCAGTAGCATCGTAACGACCGTATTCGCTTGCCGGTATAGTGCGTATTCTGAATGTGTGCGCCATGTTACCATGCACACACTTAAATGTCGTACAATATCAATACCAGAAAGTATAAGCGTGTAGTGGATGCAAGACAAAGATAACGTTATATTGTTTGTCCTCTTCATTCATTATTGCACTGTGTCAATAATAATGCAAAAATTTCACAAGCTACGTAAGATATCTGGTAGCTTCATCGGTAAATAGTTGGCCTCGCATCGACGCTAGTTGAAATGGTCACGGATCGAATCTCAGTTTTGCAAAGTCTTTATCTTAACATTCTTATAAACTCATTTATTTTTTAATGAAATGACTTTTTAAAAGTTTTATTTACTTAAGAATAATATTAATTATATATATATTAAGTAGTATATAGTAATATATTATATATACTACTATATATTATATAATATATATTAAGTAGGTAATATAATAAAACAACACTTTCAAAATATAAAATATATGTTATATTTATTTTAAGGACCTAACAATTAAACAATTGAATTGCTATATAGTAATATATTATATATACTACTATATATTATATAATATAATATATATTAAGTAGGTAATATAATAAAACAACACTTTCAAAATATAAAATATATGTTATATTTATTTTAATGACCTAACAATTAAACAATTGAATTGATTGACGTTAAAATCTTTGATCCATAGATCTATCAAAATAAAAATATTATAGATATATATTGTGTTACCAATATTTCATATTATTATTGAGGTTAAAGTTTAATTATTCATTTTCTCGAGGAAAAGAGGATTAAAACTTAACCTCAACCTTTAAATATTAAACCTCCTAATCATTGGCCAGCACGTCCCTAGGTAGAAACTACAATGCCCGATTGAAACTAACGAAATATAAATATTATAACAATTAATACTTAGTGTGACACAGAAACATATATTTAATGTAATAATATTGATTAATATTTTGTGTGTATAAATTCAAGATCACCCGGCCCTTGCGCACTAATCCATCCCCACATGTTCACACTTATTCTGCCAGATTCGGTGTTTGACACTACGTTATTTTCACTTTATATACTATTATCTTTACGCCATAAATGTAGTCTTCCTGCCATTCGTCTTTATGCCTTTGAGTCAAAAACGGTTTTTTCGCCGGCTTTCGGTGATGTAGTCCCTCGTCATGAAGTGCACGACGAACGGTTACCAATGAGGTGTTTAATTCATCGGCAAAACGTCTTGTCGGTATGAAACCACACGTTTTATACTCCGCTGCCATGTAACGCCGCTGAGTCTGGTTAATAAGAAGTGGCCTTCCACTTCGTTTACGACTCTGAAAGCCACCTTCTTCCTCGAATCTCTTCACCCGTCGACTTAACAGTATTTCCCTAAAAAAAATTAACAAATTGTAAAAGACAATTTTAACCATTGAAAAAATATGCATCACAATAATATAATTAATTTCTACTTAAGAGAAGCCAGTTTCGTTATAAATTTGAGAAATATTCAGGCCATTCGAATATAGGGCCACAATATTAGCTCTTTATTCGCTATTAATATTTGCTTGCATATTGGACACCTAATTATTATTTTAAATTGAAACAGTTAGCACACAATCACTCGTAGCTGAATTCACCAACCAACAACATTTTAATATTTTGTTTTTTCCAAGCCAGTAATCATTTTATTTTAAATCTACCCTCACATTCTTTGCTCTGTTTAGAATGTTATGTTTCTAACTAAGTTTTAGTTAGAAACATTCGTAATAATTTATAAATATTTCAAAATTTAAAACATTACAATTTAAAAATGAAGAATCGACGCAGACCCAATGTGGGATGGATTTGATCCTGCAATTTAACAGGTGATCGTAGAATAAAATATATGCACGTGCTTAACCACTGGGCCACGGCATTGCTTACACGTTGAGACGAAATTAACGATATGAATTTATACAGACAAACAAAGTGTATGTGTGTGTGTGTGAATTGTTTTTATAGAAAAAGGTCACAAGTAACGTTAAGTGTTGACGCTATAGCTGCGTTCGATTGCTACTGGACTTTTGAACGTTACTGTACGTCAGCTGGTGACTCGAAAATAAAAAAGAAATCACTTTCAGTGGAGTGGTTTATCTGGATGATATTATGCTTACATAATATATTAAGCTATCATCCATATAAACCAATCCACTGAAAGAAAAAAAATCATGTCCAAGTCACCAGCTGACGTACAATGTACTATGTCATAACCAGCTGATTATTTTTTTCGTTGAGATATTGGGTTAACTACTAGCTGAGAGGAAGTGACTGAATTATTTTTTTTTTTTTCTTCATGCGTGGGGGGCTCCCACCGCTCAAACCGAGAGCCAGCTGACGTTCACGAGTCCTTATGATACTGTTCTCTGATACGTCTCACGAAGTATCTCGCGGGAGGAAATAATTAACCAAATTTTCACCTGGCTCCCGGACCATTATTAAGGATAACCTAAAAACTTTTACTCATATCTTTATAAAATTTAAAAGAAATCATGTGAGAAATACCAGTTTTAAATCAATTCCCCTAGTGATAAAATTAAAAACAACACTTTGAGGTATGCAGTAGTAGTAGAATAAGTATGATTATTAAGAAAGCACACATTTTTTTAAGTCGTTCTTTCTCGTCCTTATAGTCAAATAATATAAAAATATTAATTTTGTGTAGCTTTGACCTAAATCTGCGGTATTTTAAGTGTAAAAGTTGTTACGTATGAAATTAAGATGATTTATTTAGCTATGCCTATGACTGAAAATGCCACCATATTATTTTTTTTACTTTACATTCGTCTTCAATTTTTAAGTCAAAATTTTGGAAGGTTTCACTTCTACTAAGTGTTAATTGCACCCGTTATTTTTTCGTAAAACTTCTTTACGCACGCATGACCTTGGCTTGTGATCGGACGAGGCGAACGAAAGTTGAGAGGAATATATAAAATAATAAGGATAGAAAGAGAGAGTTTCGTTACGGGAGGGCAAAGCGCGCGCATATTTTCTATCTCTCTTCCTCTCATAGCCAGTGCATGAAATATCTCAGTCAGTAGTTCCTTTGCGAGTTACCTAGTGTTACGTTTTCGGTGATTTCTTAATTTAAGTGAAACATATTTGGAAACGTTATTTCAACACAGGATTTCGTGTTATTAACGTGTGTGGGTCGAGATTGTTTATTATAGTCTATTAAAACGGTGTAAATTTAAGTGTTATGTCGAACAGATAAAAGCGACACCTAGCGGTGAATAGTTTAATTACGCTGGCACTACATTACTTGCGACCTGACGACATTAAATACAATAACACCCCGTTGTCAATATTTTCATCTCCTTGATAAATTAATTTTACAATTATGGCAAAAACTAAAGCTGAAAAGAATCGCGATTATTGGCGGAAAAAAATGCGAATAAAATTAAAAAAATCCCTAAATCGTCTACGGAACGTGTCCGAGAATTTCGCGAGCGTCGAAAAAAGTTATTATCACGTGTACACAATGAAAATGATAGCTCTAACGTGAACGATAATGTGCCCGGTGTACCAAATAGTAAGTACTTGAATAGATATATAATTATTGATGTGAAACTTCTTTAGAATCGTTGTGATTTCAAACCGGATGCAACGGAAAAAACTACAGGTAAGAGACACAAATACAAAAGAGCGAGAGAGCAATTGTCGGTGTGTATGTATATTGCAGACCGTTTAAAAGTATTAAACAGCCTGCAATATATTGTTTTTAATTTTTTTTTAGTGCTTGTATTTGAGCATTTAACATGTTCTCATTGTCTCATTTAACACTTCTATCGTGTGTGAATCGCACACACACCTTTTTGGTGGGAGAAATGTGCGCTTATCAGAGCATGGTCAGAGCAAATAAATGGGACTACATAATATGTAATTATAAATATACTACAGTTTATATGAAGCGACTGTTCATTTTTTTCAATATATTTCAACATTTTTAATCGAGGACAATTTAGGAGTTGGGTTTGAAAGGGTATGAAAATGTACGGGCACAAAAACAGAAATTATGCATTATGCTCGGTGGCGAAGACCTGTTTGCGTACTTGAAATTTTACAGACACGTAAGGGATAACACTTTCAAATCAAATCACATCAAAATATATTTATTTTATAGGTAGCAATTGGAACACTTGAAATACGTCAGCGAAAGAAGTCTATAAAAAGTAAAAAAAACTTAATGAAATCCTTTTTTTTTTTGATGACGCAGCAGAAATTATTTTCGGACCCTACCAGGGCCTTGGATAGGCACGCTGGCGTGTGTGTAGACTCGCATTGGGTGCACTTCCCCACTAAAACCGCTGCGTGAGCCTTCAGCCGCTATCTGAGGGACCCGGTACTACAGGCGATGGGAAACCTTCAGCGACAGACTGGTCCCGGCAAGGCCAGATTATCCGCAATAGGAGAACTGCCTGACTACGACTTAGCAGTCCCCACGACGTCGTGTCTAGCGGGACCGGGTACCCATCCCGAGCCCGACACAAGCACAGGGGTGTTACTGGAAGCGTGTTAAGTAGCGCACCCGACGCACTCCCATTTGTCGTCTACTTTCTCACTGATTCACGGGCTTCTTCTGGGACATCACTGCCTCGCAGAAGGAGGCCAGTGCCGTCCAAGACTCATCATTATCGAGCATCGCGGTGATGACGCTCGTCAGAGACAAGTCCCCTACGATGAAAGACATTAGATCATGGCGCAGGCGAAATGCCTCATGTACACTTACTCATAGAGCCCTTGGCTCTATGAGTAAGGCCTCTATGAGTAAGGCCTCTATGAGTGTATCTCGGCCAGAACCTCCGCCTCAAGTTCCCACGGGGGGTCGCCGGCCAGAGCGGATGCTGCAGCCCACAAAACGATGCGCCGAGTGCAACGCGGCCAACTTATTGAAATCCTGAAGAGACCTTTTTCTTTTTACAAATATTTATTTTTACGATAAAAAATAGCTCAACCAACAATTTGATTGATGATCCTTGTGCTCTCTTTCCTAGGATTTAACCATTTCTGAGAAGAAGCCATTGGAAAGTGAGAGCTGTATTATTCATAATATGCATGATTGCGCTATATTTGAATTCTTTAATATTATTAGACGCGGAATATGTATGAGTATATATATGTAAAATTTTAGGTTTGCGTAAACCAGTACAAAGCTTGAGGCCACTATAAAAAATTTGGAAAAACAGAAAAAATATTTTACGAAAAGACAATTCATAACTTTTTGTTTACGATTAATAAAACTTTCGAATCTCACATACTTACCTATTATATAGATTGTAAGTCTTCTTCTATTATATTGAACATTTGTTTCTTTACCGTTCAGTAACCACTATGCATCATCATGATGAAGAATTATGAATGGATTTTGATATTATTAACCTACTACATATTATTATGTTCCAATCATTTTTTTTCTGATATTCACATTCGCAAAACATTCGCAGAAATTTTGCGAATGCGAATATTCGTTACATGGGTTTATACTTTATACTTTACTTTTTTTCAGTTATGGCAGGAAGTGATACATCCTATGAATATAAAGTCGATGCTCCAGGGTCATCAAATATGAAGAAATTAGGTACGGAAACCGTGATTAGAAAGTGTCTGACAACATTTTACACGAGGCAAGATTTTAAACCTAATGAGACTGAATCAACTGACGATGAATCACGAAGGTGAGTGCTAAAACTAAACCGCTTTGTTACGTTTTGCGTATAATGCATATACAAATGATGAGGTGCGGAGGAATCGCGTATTGCTCCAACTGGAAATATTTTTTACTACTACGAAAATTTTGAGTATAACAACCTAAGATTTTTTAAAATTAAACGATTTCTACATTAAATAGTCAAAACTTAAATAAGTTAGCACTTCCATCGAGTGTCCTGAGATGTACTTTTCAAAATAGTATAATGCCGACGCCAGACATGGCTTCAAAGATTTGAACACTTGTTTGTTTGCTATGTGTGGCACGAGACTTTGAATTCAAAATTCTCGTGCCACACATAGCGAACAAACAAGTGTTCAAATCTTTGAAGCCATGTCTGGCGTCGGCTTTACTTACAATTTAAGAAACATGTAAATAATAAAATATTTATTGATTGTAGAGGTTCAATGTTACAAGTAATGATTGATGACGTAGTTATTCAACATGACAGTAATCCAAAGGAAGTTGATGATGAAAATTCTACTATATATCATGAACAAAAGCAGAAACAAATTATTGGAGATAGGTAAATTAATTTTCACTATATTTTTACTGTCATAATTTAATATCACTAATAATAATTTTCTGAACTTACCAAACTAAAATTATGAAATTTTAGGTTTAACGAGGCACCAAAACTTTCTGCAGTTCGAGATCAAGAGTCCAGAAAACAAATATCGCTGCTTAAACAACAAAGTAAGCAAAAACTGGAACCATATGTAATAGTTGAAATTGCAACAAAAGATACTCGAAGTGCTGGGCCATCAAAAGACAATCAAGTCCCTGGAACCACTGAAATAAGGACAATAGAACAAAGAGCAAAGTCTGCAGAGGCAACACGTCGATGGAGAGAGAAAAAAAGAGATATTTCTAACTCACCAAGAGAACAGGCGAAAACTGCAGCTCAACGCATGCAAGAATACCGAAAAAGGAAAAAATTGTAAATATTAATTATTTTCTTTATATATTATTTGGAACTAAGTAAACAGTTTATTGGGGTGGGCCTATCTTCAGCAGTGGACGTATAACGGCTGATTATGATGATAACGATGAAACAGATTTCTTTTAAATAGCTTTAGGGCCTATTTCACAATCTCCAGATAGTTCCTAATGGGCTATCGGCAACATATTTGACAGATACTCCATACTCTATCTGTCAAATATCTGTTAAACATGTTGCCGATAGCCTATTCGGAACTTATCTGGAGATTGTGAAACAGGCCCTTAATAACTTATGTCATTGAGGTTCATAAATTTCTAATATGCATTTTCTTACTTAGAGCAAAGCTGCACCAAAGTGAACAAGATTTAGAGGCTAATGAGATGATAGTAAGCACAACATCACCTCAAGTAAATCAATGCGCTTGTCTATCAGCAATAAGAGGCACAAGTCAATGTTATTCGTGTACTCCTTACGGCAATAGATTATGGTTTACAAATGACTTAGCAAAATCATCTGACGATTGTGGAGATCTATTGAAGAAAATAACAGTAAGAAATTATATTATTTTACCTTTCCAGAGTATTAACAAATTATTGATGCAATAATTTTTCCTGTAGGTTATTGGTTTGTTCGAATTTACTTAGAAAACATCTTACTAATATTATAAACTTAAAAGTTTGTAAGTATGGATGTTTGTTACACTTTCACGTAAAAACTACTGAATGAATTGGAATGCAACTTTACAATAATATAGCCTATACATCAGAATAACACATAGGCTATAATTTATCCCTGTACTCCCACGGAAATGGAAAATACACGGGTGGAACCGCGGGGTGCTACTAGTAAAAAATTAATCTTACTTTATCCTAAAAACGTCTTAATAAATATTTTTTCCAGTTACATACAGACTGCGAGATACCAATTGTCATAAAAACTGAAAAGGAGCCAGAAAATAATGAAGGATCGAATCCTGAAGAAACAGAGTCAGCAGAACCGAACTTACAACCCAGTCTCGTAACAGTAAAGAGGGAGATAGATGACAGTTGTAGCGATTCTGAAGATCCACTGGTGGTAGTGAGAGACAAGACCAGAAAATACAATTATATTAGTACCACTAACATTTCGACGGAAACAGTGAAAGCGGTGGAGACACCACTGTTGATACACCAAATAAAACAAGACTTAGATGCTAATGAGATTATAGTAAGCACATCACCTCGAGTAAATCAAAGTGCTGGTCCATCAACAATAAATAGCACAAGTCAATGTTATTCGCGTACTCCTTACTGCAATAGATTGTGGTTGACAAATGACTTAGTAAAAGCATCTGACGATTGTAAAGATCTATTGAAGAAATTAACAGTAAGAAATTATATTCTTGTTCTTTTCTAGAATATTAACAACTTAACTATGCAATAATTTGTTAGACATACAATTGTAATATCTCACTTTATCCTCAATATATTTATATTTTTTACAGTTTCACAAAGTTTGCGATATACCATTTGAAGAGGTTGTTATAAAAAAAGAAAACGAGTCAGAAAATAATGAAGAATCGAATCTTGGAGAAGAAGAGTCAGCAGAACCGAACTTACAACCCAGTCTCTTCACAGTAAAGAGGGAGAAAGACGGCAGTTATGGCGATTCTGAAGAGCCACCGGTGGTAGAGGGAGACATTTCTCATCTTGAGAAAAGACAATTCTATTAATGCCACTATCATTTCGATGGAAACAGTGAAAGAACTGATGGAGATATTGTGAGCGCTAAAGCAAAACGACTCTTACGATGCCTTTGGCAGATGCCTCAGCACTGAAAAGCATGTCGGCGCGGAGAACGCAGGAACTGCAACCCTGTATACAGGCTGCTAGTTGACGGCGGATAAGTTCACTGAAAGAAAACAGATCAGCACACACTCTTAAAATTTTAAAAGCATAAAGATTTAACGCTGATCTGAGTGAGGCTGAGGAACTTATTTGTTCATAATTTTGATATACAGCAATTTCATACCTATGAAGAATCTAAAATCCAAAAACCATCACGCTACAGAGTCTGTGAAAGAATATATACCGTAGAGGATATATAGTAATTTTTCAAATTCCCCCCTAAAGGGATAAAATGGTGGAGGACTTTAAAAGAACATTTTTCTTCTTTTCGTAGCTGTATGAAAAGTATGAACATGGTATGGCCCTGATTTAAAAAAATGAAAGAAAAAGCAGCTCTGCTTATTTAGTGGAGTTTCTCTAGGACTTGCTTCGGACTTAAAATATGACTGATTACTATTTAAATGAAAGTGTTCAATAGGTAAAGGAGAACACAAAAATTTCCAACTAAAATGTAGAAATTAAATTGATATTTTAAATTATGTATGAAATAGACTTGGCAATCTTGTACATTTTTCTCCATTGATTTTTTATAAAATAATTATATGCAATGAAAGGTCATATTATTCCCCTTAGTTTAAAACTATTTTGGTTAATGTCCGCCACTCTTCGCAAAGCGGGTCAGATATGCCCAATGACCTTTGTAGCAAATAATTTAAAGATACTTGGCAGGTGCATAATAAAGTCAATAATAATAATTGTTATCATAAAAAAGTCATCACTTGTCCGTGATCGCCGGTCTTGGCGTTCATCGCAGCAGGCCTCCGTTTAGCAGAGGACGGATATAGACTAATGTGTAGTCAGTGATCAGTTGCCTATAATTACGAATCTATCTTATTGTGCATACTCACACACATAAGCACACAATCTAAATCGACAGAAAATCATTAATTTACGAAACATATTATTAGTACTATTGACAAATGCGCGGGTAAAAATTGTACACTTGAAATAAGTCAAAACATAAGTAGTCAATAAGTAGTAATAGTAATAAAAAAAAAATTCTTGTGTATCCCTTATTTGTCTGTTATCTAATCTACAGAATATTTTGTAGTAGTAGTAAAGTAATACAATCGAGAATATACTTCGGTTTCTAGAATAATAATTTATAAAATGAATCTAAAGCCGGTTCTTCTCAGTATGCTTGCTTTGGAACCGGTGGTAGACTCAATTGACGTTCAAAATGATACTTTGATGATTTTGAATAAAAATTTTGACTTTGACTTTGACTTTGCCTTTTTATAAATAGGATTTCTAAATTCTTATATTGCGTTGAATTAGCACATCGTGTTTTTGTAAACTTATTAAAATTCGTGGCACGTTTGCGTTTATAATTTACAAAGGTGTGACAAAAAGTCAAATTGGTCGTATGTGGGCGTGTCTGTCAGTATGCGCTAAAACATTGTGCTCATATGTCACTACTGAAGAATTAGCATTTTAAATTACTTGTTCCTGTTACATACGCTTACTTGTGTGAATCAGCTTTATGTTACGGAGAGAACTTTTTTTTTTCGAAAGGACCTATGCTGTTGGCCTTTTAGGCAATAAAGCTACACACTGTCCTGCTGGCAGTTTAGTAACTGGCTCCAAGACCTTAGAACTCCGTCTTAGGATAGGCAATGAATTACCTGACTAGTCTTAGATGAGCTCCTGCCGATGACAAGGTGATTTTTTATGTTAATTTCTGTTATTGATGGACAAGTAGAGCAGTAATTATGCTGTTGGCCTTAAGGTTTAATCGGAGAAGTAGATGGGCAGATGGCTCATCTAAGAGTTTTCAGGGTGAGAGTCTCCAGCGCCAGCCGTGAAGTCGACCGCACGGCCTTTTGGCAACGTAAGTAAGTAGACAAATACGGTTAGGTAATCATTGACCAGACTCGATGATGTAGTGGCAGGTCCGTGATGGATGCGCGTGGCAATGGGATCGCCGGTCTTGGCGTTCATTGCAGCAGACCTCCATTTAGCAGAGGACGGATATAGACTAATGATGATGATGTGGTCAGTGATCAGTTGCCATAAATACAAATCTATTGTAATGTACTTATACTCGCAATCTAAATCGACAGATTTCTGAAAGATATAGGTACTCATTTCTGTAACATTATAGTAACAAATTTACTTTTATCATATAAGATCTGTAACTATTTACAATGTGAAGAGCGCAGTCCCACAGGCGTTACAGTGCTTAAAAGGAGCTGATCAACGCAAAAAATAACAAATCAACTGTCAAGTCTCTTGTTAAGTGTCAAATGAGTTGCTAAAAGCGTGGAGCATTACTTAATTTGATCAGCCTGTCAATTGACATAGCCACTACCAATGATATCCACTACAATAAATAGCTGACAAATAGACTCTAGAGTCGTATGTAACCGCCATTAACAGCCATGTTATTTGACATTCACAACAACGATTCAGAAAGCGGTCGTTACTCTGTTAATGCACATTTTTTTACGAAATAAAAGATTTTTTAATATGTATAATTTTCATATCGAACTAACATAAAACTGTTTTATCTTAACCATGATTCTTTAGCATGATTAGCTACAAAGTAATCATCGGTCATCATTCATCCCACGACAGGAACTGAGAATATTCTGATGGTAATCCCACTTGTACTATAACGAAAGTAACAATGTATGGATGTATGTTTGTTACTCTGTCACTTAAAAATAATAAAATTATTAAGGTTTTTATAATACACCTTACACGCCAGAATAACACTTGTATTAACGACTAATGCGCGGGTAAAACCGCGGGGCACTGCTTTAAGTTATATTGTTAGTTTGATTAAGATTTTATCAAGATATATAAAATTATATCTTGTATTGTATGCAAATAATCTTACGTAAATACAATAACATTGTTATTGTGCAAGCAAATATTTATATGTATATCGTTTTTAAGGATGGAGCTACTTTTTTTTTAAATATTGAGTACAATAAGCTATTTTCTGAAGTATTCATAATTCGCTCATTTATTTCAGACAACATTATTTTATACTCTCACCCAAGACATAAGAGGCAAAGCCCGTACCCACTGGACCATCATCGCTCTGTCTATTCATTTCAGACTAAAGCACAGTTTTTTTTATTCGAAAGGTCTAGACTTTTAGGCCTGATGGCCTTTAAGTTCAATCGGTAGCTAAAGCACAGTACACTTGTGGTACAGTATGGAAACTATAAACTCGCGCATCGACGAGACATCGAAGCTTTTTTTGACATCTTGTAATTCTATGGAGCCGGCTGCACGCACAAAAAACATGACGTATGTAGCGTTACCTTGCTCTGAGGCGTTCCATTTAAGGTTTGAAGTGCAAGCGAGAGCGCAGAACGAGCGACAAAGAGGCACAATCGGCCCATAGGTATTTTCTTATGAAGGTCCTCTAAGCGAATCTCGCAGTGCAGGTAGTAGTATTGGTATTTTTAGTGTGCCGTGTCGAGCGTGTCCTCGAAGTTTCCATACAGCTGTTATATTATATTGTGTACTGTGAATAAAGTTTAGAGAGATATCTAATTGGCTGTTGCAGCCTCACCTGCGTTAACTTGACTGCGTCAACCGAAGTGAACTAACGGTTGTCACTCAAAGAAAACTTACTGGCGAGAAAATCCAAACATGACTCGCTTTCTTTAGCATGTCTATTAGATTTTTGCCTGAATTGATGACATACACGAGTCAAAGACATCGCAATGATATTTGGTGACCTTATGTCTGTCCAGAAATACAGCAGGAAGGTCAAGTGGATCGGAAATTGATTTCCAACAGGAAAACGCAATCAGAAGCTTAAAGTGACATAGCGTTTCCATTGTTCGCTATCCTTTTAAGGGTTCATTACCCAGATTTTTTTGGGTGTCATCTCCCAATGCGGATGTTTGAGGAATTGAAGCTGTGTTTTGAATACATAAAGTTTGTTTTTGTTTAACTAGCCCTTTGCTATATAACGACTTTTTGACAAGATGATAATCATCGAAGTCTAAAGATAAGTGGTACCCTGGTTCTTCGGAATAGCTGGTATTTTAAGAATGAGAAAAATATTTGATTTTTAATTACATGTCCCTATTTTTTGGTTTTTTGAAACAGATACTTTCTCGTGGTCCAGGTTTTCCAGGTCCCAACATAGGTTCAAAAGCCTTACAGTACTCACACTTGATAAATTCAGAGCGCCTTTAACTGCTTTCTGAGGGTCCTGGATCAATAGACAATAGGTTCGCTTCATGTGACAGGCTGGCCCGGCGAAGGCCAGACTACTCCGTAAGAGGGACTGCCCGGCCGCCACAAAGCAGCCACTACGACCTTGTGCCTTAGCTAGGCAGACCAGACACGAGCACTGGAGCGTTAGGAGGCGTCTTTAGAAGCACCTCCTACGCACCTCCGCTTTACGACCGTGGGAAGGGTCATCGTTGGCCTCCTCTAGGTAATGGTTTAGCACTATCTAGTGCTGATGACAGCTAGTTTTCAGAAAAGCTAAATTATGCTTTTACCGTTCTCTCGTTTCGTAAATATACTGTAGTGTGTAAGTAGATGTAACATAGGAATGTAAGTATGTAAGTACCTATATAAAATGTGTTTTTTTAAATATTGATGGGCAGTAATAAATCATATTCGAATGGATCAAGTTGTTTGAGATCTCCGTCGACACAATCTAATAATACACACCACTACAATGCTTTCTAGTAATTTCCAAAAATTAATAAATAAACACACACACACGCGCACACACAAACACATACACACAACTTTTATCAAATTATTATACAAATACCATGGTATTATTACCATCACGAAATGTACATATAAATCAGAGCTTATGATGTCCCACCATGTCCCAAACAAATCTTGTACTTCCAATAATTGATCCTTCTATTTTTACCGTTTACCTTATGTTCTTTTTGCGATATTTTTTTGCCCATGATAAAAATGCTTTTTGTCTTAGTATCACCAGTCATGCTGGTACGGTAATGCACAGTCAGAGTTCCTTCGCAGTCTTTTGACCTATACACGGGTCATAGATTCCAGCGATGTTTTTGACCTTATATCCTATACGGTCTGTTCTGATTTCATGATATATTATAAAAAATATATGAGTTTACTAGTTTTTATACTTAGCTAGCAGCTATAAGTAGCTTTACATTTGAGCTTTTAAGAGTAAAACACGACTGTCGTCTCTAAGACTCCCTTTGAATTGATGTCGAAATATCATAGACTGATTTCAAGGTGGTTGTGAGTTTTCAGGCTGTGAGCAGAAAAAGAAAAACAAAAGAAGTTTTGTGTCAATTGTGCGACTTTGCGATTATCGTATCGTTTGAACTGAATTGTGTTCTTTTCTGTTTAAAAGATTTTAAAAAGATGTACTTATTTTGACTACTTAAATACGATAAAAACTAATGAATGATTTATTTGTACCTTCTATTAGTATAGAAGAAAGATCTTAGTAGATAGAAATTATAATACTACAATTAATATATTATCAACTATTAAATCTAAAGGCACAGTAATAAGTTATAAATATTCTTATCACTATTAACCCGTGAAACTTAACTAACCAACGTGTAATTGGTTAAGAGATTAATGTTCACTGACAGTTTATAATGTCAGTTATTCGTAAACAAACTATAAATATTAGCTCAATTAAAAACGTAAAAAAACATAACTGAATAAATTAAGTTAAAATTCATTAAAGCATTCGAGCTTATCTTTATTAATGATCCACGGCGGTTCCATATATGGCTCGCTCGATGGGTACATGGGATCTATGATCTATAGATCGTGAGATAGTCCGTACATTAAAATAGATGATAAATATTTATACATTGTATCTTGAGAAAAGATTGTGAACATCGACAATCGTCTGTGAATAAAACCATCGCCTGGGGAAGGCGTTGGTGCAGCTCCTGTTTATATCTTACTAGCTGTTGCCCACAGCTTCGCCTGCGTTAACTACGATTTACAACGGGAGCTTAGTACGCAAAATAAGTAACTTTTCTAGTTGATTTTTTACACCTTGTGTCCGAAAAACCCAAATATCTTACGAAACCCTATTTTTTCCAGAATAAAATGTAGCCAATGTTACTCGTGGATAATTAGCTTTCGAATGGTGAAAGAATTTTTGAAATCGGTCCGGTACTTTTTCAGCCTATTCATTACAACCAAACAAACAAACAAAGTTTTCCTCTTTATAATATTAGTGTAGATGTAGATGTAGATGTAGATGTCAAACAACTTTTGGTCACATATCGGTACAGAAGTACCGATATCCGACGATGGTCCAGTGGTGGGTGAACTCGGCCTCTTATGCGAGGGGTTCCGGGTTCGATCCTAATCCGTCCGCGATATACCTTGAAATGGGTTTTTCTACATTTCTAAGTGCACCCTAAACACGAGACCATCGCTCGCTCCCGCTGAAGGAAAACATCGTGAGGAAACCTGCATACCTGATGAGATTGAAAGTCTTTGAAGGTGTGTGAAGTTCACCAACCTGCATTGGGCGTTTTGGCTTTGTTGGCTGTTCAGCAGTGGACGGATAAAAGCTGATGATGATGATGCTTATAAAGGGATTAGACGGTAACAGATCGCATATAAATATTTTCCTTAATAAACTTAACAAAAACATATAAAACATTGACTGTAAACAATGAGAATAGGTCAATTGTAAATGGTATATGCAAACAAGGTCTTCGCGAGCTAACATTTAATTTAATACACTTGACCTCCGTCACCTCGCTGATGATGAATAGTCGAATTTAAATTGACATCAATAAAATGAACGTGACACTTTATGGATTTGAATTATTATTGCTTGTACAAGGCTATGAGTTCACCACTATACATAACTACACTTTTAAGCTCAGGCAAAAGGTATTTAGGAAAAAAGATGCAATAGCCTTGTGTAGGCTGAAGGCTACGGCATCCAGAAGGTTGTGTAGGGGGGATATCGTGTATCTCCCCTGCAGACTTCAGGTGGATATGCCGAGCGCGTCTGGCCTGGCAGAAATCGAGGAGTACGCCAACGAGGCTTAGTAGAATCTGCGTCCACTTTACCGTCTTTTAGAGGGAAAGAGAGTCTCACATAACACTTCTATGTATGTGGCACTGGAGCTCTTCAACGGATAGGCCGATTTAGATGCGGTTATATATAAGAAAATAAATTGAATTATAATATTTATGAAAATCATAAACGCGAAAGTTTGTAAGTATGAATGTTTGTTACTTTTTCACGTCAAAACTACCGAATGGATTTTTATGAAACTTTACAATTCTCACCTGATTTCAGGGAGGAGACCCGTGCCCAGCAGTGGGACATAAAGGGTTGATACTTTTTTTTTACAATTATATAGCTTTGATATCAGAATAACGCATAGGCTATCATTTATCACCGTACTCCAACAGGAATGGGAAGTACGCGGGTGAAACCACGGGGCGCTACTAGTAATATATAACAATATACATACCATACCTATATACACATACCTTCAATCTGATTATGCCCTGGTTACGGTTCAGTTCTGTTTAAGGTCTAGTTACTGCTCTAATAGGCAGTATGTTTTAATACAAGCAATATTCCGCAAGCATTTTTTTTCTTTCCATAGATTAATCACTTAAGTTGATTTTTGAATTTGAGATTATCTGTCTTCTTTTAGGTTAGCGTTCATTCAAGGAGGCTAATGTCAAGCTATGGACGGATAGACGTCGATAAAAACTCAACTTAATAATGGATGTACTTTTTCAGTAAAATCAGTTTTTTCCATATTACCATGTACTGAATAAGTCTTGACAAAATAGAAGAGTATTATAATATAATACTAAATCGAATGTAAATGAAATGAAATCTTATAAGGTTCTACGCGTACATGGATATGCATTTAGCTAAACCAGCCTTATTTGAATACTGCTACACGATAAAATTATCTATAAGGACCAGCGCTCACTCACGCAACCGCTACTATACTTCATATTGGAATAAACGAATAACGTTTTGTTTTATATAAGATATGGATAGTAAATATCTTCATCCGTTTTAATGCTCGGATTGGTCATTTTGGTTTGGAGAGAATTTTACGATGGTTAGAAATTTTATCAAAACAAAGGGTAAGAATCCGCTACAAGTGCGTGCTGTGCAAAATGTTAGCTATAATTTGTGATTAAAGCAGAACAAAATGAGACCTTTATTACCACAGCTGATCAGTTTTTTTTTTTGTTTCATTTGATTGGTAAATCATCCAAGCTAAGAAACTGGTATGTGAGGGGAATGCGGTTCAGGCTCATGAAGAACAAGATTTTATGACCAGGGTGCTAGCTGTTTTTATGCTGTCTTGTTCGGAATTCCCGAACACAGGAACCAAACCGTAGTATAAATAAACACTATGTAATACACTGCAAACTGGACGTACGCATCCCACTGCTGCTAAAGACTCCTCCTCGAACCAGGTTAGGGAAGAATTGACACTGACTTACAATATTTATTCTAGAAAATAAGATAAAAAAACTAACTATCAAATATACTTCTATACGAAATTAAACCTTGATTATTTAATAAAAACCGCAGAGGTCTAGCACATTAGCGAAGACCTTAATTGCATAAAAAGTTTGAGTTGAGATTAAATAAATGGACAGCGACATGGCGGATGTAGGTTACGGGTTCGAATTCCAGATCAAGATAACGCGTATTTAAATAATTATAAAGAGTATTTAGTTCACCGTTGGGACTTTTTAGTGAAACGTGCAGATGCAGTATTTACAAGTTATCCTGACTAGGCCCAAGGAACCTATCCTGAGACCTATCATGGTAAGTATCAGTACCAGTAATTACACAGCCTGTCCCGGAGCAGGCGGGATCGCTCTATTTTTGACGTGCCAACGTCTAATAACTCGATATTACGGGCAGCATGCACGAAAAAGATGACGTCATGTAGCGTTCTGGAAGCGAGAGCGCGGCACGAACGAGAGACAGGTATGATCGGCTGGAGTGATCGGCTCAATTCGGTTCGTACTGCATGTCATGCTTGTAAACTACCGTCCGTAAACCGACTTTACAGACAACCAATTTTTAAATGATTTATCTTATGATATACTATAATAATGTATTTTTTCCTTAAAAATAATATATTTTTTTAACCCAATACCCAATTAGAACATATTTATAAAGTTCAGCAAAAAAATACTCATATCATAAAGTATGTCCTCTCCCTTAAAAGAAACTGGAGGCACATTCATGCATGCATCGGCAGAATACGGCTATCAAACCCATAATGCATATCTCTTGTGATGACGAGGTCTGCTGCGTACGTGCAATAGGATAGCCATATACACATAATTCATTGAATATAAAAAAACCTTGACCAAGCCTTATTAAGCTGAATGATCAATGAAATTTTAAATTATCTGTTTTTTATTAATTTTATTACAATGTAATACTTGTACGTTACAGTTTTTTACCCAAGTTCGCTAAAAGAGAGCTTTTTGAGTGTATTTCATAAATTAATTAGAATATTATATTTTTATTAAAAAGCTACACGGTATGTTTTTTTTTTTTTGTTTACTAGCAGAATGTTGATCTCTAAAATTCTAAAATAAGCTTCTTATCGAACTATGCTCAATTCATTGATCCATTTGAATTTGGAAAAAAAGGCACGAATAAGGAATGCTGATAGAAGTGAAAACTTAAAATTTAGAATGATGAAATTCTTTTTTTTTTTTTAATTTCCTAATGACGTCATGATGTAGCATTAGCATATTGTTGACGAATACCTAGCTTGTAGGCGAACCTATTAGTTTTTCTTCTACCTAAAACTGCACATTGCGGCTTAAACTATTGTATTATAATGAAATTGGTTTATGACTGCGGTTTTTTCATTTATTCTTGTGACAGTGGCAGCAAAACTAACTCAAATACCATGATCGCATGACACCGCTTTGCTGTTCGCTTAGCTCTGGTAGAAGCCGAATGCATGTTGTATTTTTAATAATTGTTAATTCGACATTCAAATATCTTTTACACCTACCGTGCGTTCTGTGATAGTCAACATCTTAAATTTTTTCTTTCAATTGACATCTCTTTTTTATCACAATGGTGGTCACAGACAAAGCCGCCGGATTAAATATAAGTGCAGAATTGAATAAATAATCTACTTTATTTTTTTGTCCAGTTTTTACTTAGCCTTGGCTCAACCGCTTTGTCGGTTAAAATTTTCCACTTATTATTACGTCAATGAGAATCTGATTAATGTTTCCTTAAATCGATCGTCCCATATTTAATCTATTTAAATTATTATATAAATAAAAATGAATCGTCCAAATGTACGTACGCCGATGACTTTCGAACCACTGTATCAACTTATATAGATAATTCTTTTGTTTTGATTACTGTCAGGACAAGGTTTTTATAATAAAATGATGATAACTTTATACGTTTCTGGATATTGGCAGGAAACTGGATATTTGCTGAGTTTTGCTGACAAATAATAAATATCTTGCAGCCAACCGCTTCTTTCCTTGCGTAGGCTCATTGGAAAACTTATATTATCAAAATTTGTATGGTATTAAAATGCTACATGTCAGGAAAGAACAATATTGTGTAGATATTATAAAAAGGCTCGTAACTTTTTTTTTGTGTATTAAAGTTGAAATCATTTTTTACCGTACAAGTTCAATGTTGTATGTACTTTCCATATAAGTGTAACGCTGTAGATTATTAAAAATAATTATTAATAAAAACTTAATTTGAAAGAGATTTCAAAAGAAATTCACTTCCGTATCGGCCCATGATTGGGGTTACGTGCAGTGGCCAGTGGGTCACAGTCGAAAGTCGAGTGTGACGTAGTGATTGATAATCATCAAGACGTGCGACTCAAATGCAAAAATTTCATCACCCGTTCCGATGCCACGATTAATAAACTTCTCCAGAGGATTTTAAATATCAAATAAAAATGGCATACCAAACAAAATTATCAATTTATATGCGATAGAACCACAGACATAGCAACCTAGATTAGGTGGTCTGTGGATAGAACGTAACCTAGCTCGATATTTAAACCAACGTTCTTTGCAGTACCTATACAGTTTTGAATATATTTTGTCGCTTCATATTGCTTTTAAAACTCCTTCCGTGATCATGGTTGCTGTAAAGCATCCGAAACGTCGGGTATGTATAAATTAAAATAAACCGCATTAAAAGCCGTTAAAGTTGTTTCATTATAATTGTTATTTAAATTTTTGGTTTGTATTTTATTTTTATTTAGTTTAATTATTATGAAATTATGAGTAAGAATATTTTAATAGTTATATGGCTTTAATAAAAGATACTCATTATTAGCCTGATCACGGTTGACCCTGTGTACATCTGTGCCCCGCGGTTTCACTCGCCACCTATTCAAGAAACCTCCTTAACATTCAATTAATTTATAACAATTATAACTATAGACGATAAAATATAATATAATAACTAAAAAAGTTACTTATAAAATATAATATAATAACTAATATATAATATTATTAAAAGGAGTCCCTTTATGCAAGGTTCCAAAGATACTGGCAGCGTTCCCCCTTTGTATAGCTAGACTAATTCTTTGTCTGAGGATCTTCGGTCTAATTATTATTATTAATGTGGTAAAAATGTGTGTGGTAAAAAGGTCATCTGACTAGATCATTAGAATTCGGAATCGCGACTAGTTGTCAAGTTGCCTGACAAATGACACGATTAATATATTGAAAACAAACCATTATGACCATTTTATTGGAAAAAAATATAATAAATATGATTAACGATGTTATGGACTTATTTTAATAATTTCGAATTAACCAAGCAAGATATAATACAATATTATAACAATGTTTTTTTTAATAATAAGGCGCTAAAATGCAAAAAACCTTTCAAAAATGATTAATAAATCCATATATCAGATACAGATAGTAGATGCATTTGTACAAACAAACTTTCAAGCTTTATTACATATAGATATTAATATTTGCACAATTTCCCGTCAGGTAAAGCAAGAACTTTAATTTTTCTTGTTTTTCTCACGTAAGGTATCTTGTTAATTTAATAACATCGACTTCACACACCATCACATAACATTTGATGACGTCCATTACACGTTAGTAGTAGCTGGCTAACGACGCCATTACAATGTTTATGCGCTTTAAAAAGGTTTTATAACATAAACGAACATAACATTTTAAAATTCAGAAAATATGTAGTTTTTGTTTACTGTTGTTATTGGTTTCAAGTGTAGCTAAAAATAAGTTAATGACTTTTAAACTAATTAAATACACACTACTACCCGCCTGAATACGAATAACCAGTCCAAATTTGAATAACCGTTATCACAATCGATAATTTTACTCACCAAAACATAATATCCCAAAGTATTTGGTGTTCGCTAATTACCTGAAGAAAAAGAAAACAATAATTATTACCAATATTCACACAGTAAAAATACTGACCAAATCTTTGTAAAATACAAGATTAATAATATTATGTATCGACTACGCGCGGTAAATCGTCAAATTAAATTTCGAATTTCGAACACACCCAGGAGTAGGGTTACCAGATCAGAATTTCAAAATTTCGGGAAAAAAATTCAAATAGTCGGGATTTGCGGATTGTTGTCGGAAGGTTTAGTAAGAAAAAATATTTTAAATTATTTTTGGTAGGGAATTTTAGAAATAACCGTTTTTTTTGAAGATTTTGAGATTTTTCTGGAGTCTGGAGATCAATAAAAAAGTTTTATTTCGAGTGTTCAGACTCAGTTCAGACAGATTTTGAGAATTCAGACGATTTCCGACCATCTGGCAACCTTACCCAGGAGACGTCAGGTGCGCCTGCCGCGCGAAACAAAATTCTACGGTTTGTGTCGCATTCGTAAGCGCAGTAATTTTTATAACCCCTTATAACATTCGAATTTTACTAGGTGAGCCACCTGCTCATCTACCTACCGATTGAGCTTAATGGCCATCTGGCCTAAAAGTCTAGATCTTTCGAAAAAAAAAACCCCTTATAACATGTAAGACATGTCACTTAAGGACTAAAACCGCCGACTAAATCAGTCTGGTATATGGTACCTATATCAATCATCAGCCACAGGCCCTGCACCAAGGTTTTGTTAACCAACAATAATTATCACCGGTTGTTTCTGTCTGTCCGTCACGGTCGGATTCGCATGAGCTGTTTTCAATGGATCGCCGTACTTGTTCTTACTTTACGTCAACCGAATATCAGGGTTACGCGATTTTTTTGTATTTTTTTTTTGATTAATTCATATCTTTATAAATAAAAATATCGACGGAGGACTATATTCAGCAGTGGACGGATAAATGATATATATAATGATATATATCATTTACCATTAAATTCTTCATCATTACCAATACCATATCATTACCAATAAAATCTTAGCCGAAATCAAAATAACATACTTATTTATTTACCGTTTTTAGTACCCTACGTAAACAAACTGTTTGCTATAATTTTGGATAATCTGTCTTGACCTTGTGTTTTTTGGTATGTTGTTTTTTAAATTACCTACGATGTATTAAATTTCGTTACGAGACAAAAAATTGCAATAGTAACTTAAAAGTTACTACAAGTTACATTATAAAAATATTTTAAGTGGCTACTTTTTTTTTTTGCTAATCCTACTAATATCATAAACGCGAAAGTTTGTAAGTATGGAAGTTTGTTACTGTTTCACGTAAAAACTACTAAATGGATTTTTATGAAACTTTACAATAACATAGCTAACACATAGACTATAATTTATACCCGAACTCCCCCGGAAATGGGAAGTACGCCGGTGAAACTGCGGGACGCTGCTAGTCGTCTATACCACTCGGCAGTAACATGCAAATCGGATGGGTAATTTCGGAAATTAGAAACCCGTTACATCCTAGCTCATAATCAGAAAAACATATATTAATATCATTTTTTATAGCTATTTATTTTCAAATGTTATAGGTTGACATCGGTATTGCAGTATTGTATCGTTGTGACTATGAAATGTATGTGTAATTATTTATCGTGTGTAGAATTGATGTGGAATTCAGGAAGTCCTTCAGAAGGTATAATAATAGAATATGCTGACGAGTGCCATGCATGTTTTTCGTGTTAGGTATATTATACTTACCTACTAAATCTGTAAAGATTTTTTTTTTGTTTTTTTTTTTTATATGTTGCATTTTACCACCCTTACTGGTTTAGGTAAACAGCTTTGATTGGTAGGTGAAGGTAATAATGAAAAATGAATAATTTGACACTTGACAAAAGACTTGACAGTTGATTTGTTAATTTTTGCGTTGATCAGCCTTTCGGAAGCTGGTCGTAAGTAAGGTACTGTCAGTGACGTCGCTCAAAGCGATTGATCACGAGGAGTCTCTGAAAATCAGCGTCTCACCGTTCCTGTAATGCTGTGGTAAATGCTGTGTGGCTCCCTCTATTGATAGCAATAAAAATGTCTATGAAAAAAAATATTTCTCAAAAGTCTATGTCAAATTACTTTGCGATGTCTTTATTTTCGTTGTGACCGATAGAATATCTTTTTTTCTTTCTTAATATTTTATTTTGCAAGCCCAAAAAGGTTCCAGTTCATGATTGACTACTTTACTTTTTCCTATATTTGTTACCTGGTGTTGCCCGAAGCCTCGCCTGGGTCAGCAAACAAAATAACTTTTTTTTACTGTATCCTATGATTCCTATGTTACTTCTAGTACCTTCGAGAATATGTGTACGAAGTTTCAAGATGATCAGTTGAGTAGTTTTAGCATGAAAGCACAACAAACATCCCTACATTCATATTCGTAATATTAGTATAGATATATTTAATAAATGACACAAATTTGTAAAACGCTTCAAAAATAAACATTACAAAAGTCTGTTATAGAATATCAATAACATTATGTAACAATCCCAAGGTATGTTAAATTATTTTTTACAAGCCGTTTAGCGACCGCCTATGACGTCACTGTCCTAGATTCGTCCGCAGTATACATACTACAAATATTGGTTGGAAAAATTATAAGATAAATACATTTATGTATACTAAAACGACCTTAGCTTTAGGCAGACGAAGTGTTGGCCATTAACCAGGTGGGGAGACGATCTCGATCGATATTTCATGCCAGTGTAGTGGATTTGTTGTCTTGGTGTTCATTGAAGGCCTATTTACAATATGGAAAGGCAGATGATGATGATGGTAATAACCTATTTAAAATAGCCGTCATTGTCTAATATGATTATATTGACTGGCCTGTTGGTCTAGTGGTTAACGGACTGCTAAACCAGAGAGTCGTGGATTCGATTCCCACCCACGACAAATGTTTGTTATATATCTCTGACGACCTCTGTGGCTCAACGGTTAGCGTGTTGACGCTCAAGCCGGAGGTCGCGGGTTCGAATCCCGCCAGGGAACAAACAAGTTTCTGTGTTCCTGGGTCATGGATGTGTATTAAATATGTGTATTATATAATAAAAATCTTAAATATAAGTATTAATATAAAACGTATTAAATATATGTATTTCCGTTATCTGGTACCCGTAACACAAGTCTCTTCGAGTACTTAGCACGGGACCAGATTGACGTGGTGTAAAAAGCGTCCATAGATATTATATTAATATATGACTATTTGTTGTTATATATTTAGAAATATATAAATAGTGAATCAGCTGTCTGGTTACCATAAGAACAGGCTTTGCCTAGTTTGGGATCAGATGGCTGTGTGTGAGTTGTCCCAACATGTTTAAAAAAAACATAACATACCTAATTACTTTACATATTCAGATGTGTCGATCAATAGTTCATTAATATACAAGTACGCTCATTACAGATAGTATTTACATTAGAAATACAAATAAGGCGTTATCTAGCTATTGACCCAAATATACCCAATTCGAATCTAATCGCTTAACCAATTTGTAACAAAATAACTAATCACCGATCAATCTTCTAGCTTGGCGTGAATTTACTTTATGATATTAAATTAACATCTATAATATTAAATCTGAGATTTGAACGCGCTTATTTTCTTAACTAGAAGTCTTATTTGCTTTTTTGAAGTGAAACTTCTTTAGAATCGTTGTGATTTCAAACCAAATGCAACGGAAAAAACGACAGGTAAAAGACACAAATACAAAAGAGCGAGAGAGCAAATGTCGGTGTGTATGTAATATTATATTGCAGACTGTTTAATACTTGCTTGTATTTGAGCATTTAACATGTGTTTCACTTCTATCGTGTGTGAATCGCACACACGCCTTTTTTTTTGGTTTGTCTTAAGGTTTATTTCAATAACTATATAATAGTTAATATTGTAGAAAATTTTTTAATCGGTTGTTCGGAAAGTCATTTCGTTTTTTTTTATGTGGAAATCAAAGACAGTTTTAGTATAATAAACAAATACTCTGTAAAATTATGTATTGGCTGTTCTGATCCAATACCTTTTGCAATCTTTCTGAAAGTAGCATAATCCCGCGCTCATAAAGCTTTTGGTCTTTGCTGGCAAAAACAATTCGTTATGTGATGATCATTTGATGGCCAATTATGCCAGAATATCGTGCTCCACGTTATAAAAATCATTGTAAACATCTTGTTTGAATGTAAAAATAAAAGGTACTTGAAGCCTTATAATATTGTGGCACATATGTTTTTGTTTGCAGTAGAGTAGAGCAAGAAGCGAAAATACATTTTTAGCTTTTCACAATTATATCTTTAGGTCTTTGCCTTAACCCACTTTTAATCTCTTTAGCCCTAAATCTAGATTTATAGCCTAGGCTTATCGTAGTGTATTTATAATACTTGCGCCAATCTAGATGGCATTTGAAATATTTTATAAATGCACTGCTTACCTTTAACCGTTTGTGGCTTGTTTTACTTTCTAGTTAGACTCATGTTATATTCATTCAATTGCTTTATCAAATCAATCTTATTACTACAAATTATAGACAGTATTATATACCAGTATATATATCTACACTAGTAAAAATAAAGAGTCCTGTTGAAAGTTTTTACTGTTTTCTTTTTGAGTAGTATTTAGAGTAGCTATCTCGAAGTAAGTGGTTTCATAACAGTCGGATGTATCTGATGGTAATGATGAACAATTTTAACTGGAACCAGCCGAAACACATGAATTTAGCTATCCTCCTACAGCGTAAAATTAGTACTTAATTTCGGAGATCGGTCGCTATTAGAAGCTTACCCGCCATCGCCACCCGAAGAGAAAGGTAAGAAAATATTGGCAACTCTTAACTCTCCTCGAATTGTTGGCAACATTTATCTTTATTTTAGAATTGATATATAGTTATTTGTGCAACAAGAGAGCAAAGTTGTTTTTTGTTTCGAGTACTGATTTTGAGTCCCGTGCAAGCGAAGGATTCTATGATTGATTCACGAGCGTAGCGAGTGATTCAAAGTTAGAATCCTGAGCGCAGTGAGGGACTCAACAGCACGAGATGCAAAAAACTTTGCTCTCATGTTGCACACATAATTTTTCACCTCAGCAGTGAGAACACATATTACTTAGGAGACATGGAAATGAACAGCAATAGATTGAGATAACGTTTAACACGTTACGCTATAGCGTATACGCTATTTTTATTTTTATCACCGCTATTTTTTAAATTACATTTTAATACCGCGTCCCTGATGTTTATTTTTCAAATATAACATATTATAATATAAAAGCTTTATTTTTAAGATTTATTTTTCTACTTCTTCTTCTATAACATTGTTGAATATAAAATGTATTGGTTTTATATCATATATTATTTTTCATTTAATCTAAAAGGAAACTCATAATACCCTAGTATTACGCGTTTCCGAACGTGTTTTCTTTGAGGTCGAATTCCAAAATCAAATTTCGAAGGGGTTTGTTTTTTTCACTCGCTTTTTTATTTGTGCTCTGTCTCTTTCACATGCATGGATGTGAATGAGACAGACCTCAGTAAAACTCGATTTTTTCAAATTTATGGCTGAACTGAATTGAAAAATTAAAAAGCTACTTTGCCTCACGCTCGAATCAAAATCGCATTTTGTTTACTATTGACTCGCAGCAAAAGCGGCATGTTTGAGCTGCTGAGGTGAAATAGTTATTTGTGCAACAAGAGAGCAAAGTTGTTTTTTGATTCGAGTACTGATTTTGAGTCCCGAGCAAGCGAAGGATTCTATGATTGATTCACGAGCGTAGCGAGTGTATCAAAGTTAGAATCCTGAGCGTAGTGAGGGACTCAACAGCACGAGATGCAAAAAACTTTGCTCTCATGTTGCACACATAATTTTTCACCTCAGCAGTGAGGACACGTCGAAATGAACAGCAATATATTGAAATAACGTTTAACACGTTACGCTATACGCTATTTTTATTTTTATTCCCGCTATTTTTTAAATTGCATTATAATACCGTGTCCATGATGTTTATTTTTCAAATATAACTTATAAATTATAATATAAAAGATTTATTTTTAAGATTTCTTCTTCTTCTTCTTTTTCTATAACATTGCTGAATAAAAATGTATTGGTTTAATGTCAATTTTATACTATTAATTAGACTTAGTTTCATTAAAATCCAGTTATAAATTAAACATAAAAATAATAGGTATTTAAAAATAACGCAATTTCTTTATTATTAGAAATATATCTGAAGTTATTTTTCTTTCAATCTACTCGTAAAAGGAAACTCATAATACCTTAGTATTACGCGTTTCCGAACGTGTTTTCTTTGAGGTCGAATTCCAAAATCATCAAATAAGATATTTGTAAAAAAATATAAATGATATTTTTGAACGATTCAAAAAACCGTACCACTGCGGCACGGCGTCTTCTCGCTTTTTTCACTTTTATTATATATAGATTCTATTATTTCTTATGCAGAGCGCCAGTGACCTCCCGAGAGGGAATCGTCAGGCACTTACACATTTAAATGTGAACAAAGTTGCGGGCAACACAGTGTAATATAATGTAGCATGTTTTAAATGTGTCGCAGTCACTGACCACAGCTATTAAGTATAATGTCTTGATGTCCTGACGTGGGAAGTGTGACGTCAATAGCGAAAAGAAAACGAGGAAAAAATGTATTGTTACCGCGTCAAATATTATATTTTATATATTAGTTATATATAGAGTTTAGATTTTATAATATATTTCAATAAAAACGAATCACCGACATGTAATGTACGCACATAATTTCACAACTGCTGCACCAAATTAGATGATTCTTTTTTTGGGTTATAGGTTATCGTCAAGAAAAGGTTTATACAAAGAAAAGGCTGATGACGCAACATGTTTGGATAAAGGCAGAATGGAGCTGCGGGGCAACAGCTATTATATGCTGTAAATACTAAAATACTAAATCTTTGAATTAAATGAGAATATTATATTATGATTTTGCAGTGAGTATTAAATGATTACATTATTTCGAAAAGTAAGAGGAGTCCACAATCTCGGTCGAGAGTACTCGACAAGTCCCGCCCGAGACATCTCGATGCGCCAGATCCTTATTAATATTATAAATGTGAAAGAAGGTACGTTTGTTAAGCTTTCACGCAAAAGCTACTAAACAGATAATCATGAAACTTTATACACATATACTAGAATTAACATAGGATACATTTATAAAAAAGGATTTTTTTGCTAACACAGGAGAAGCCGCGGGCAACAGCTAGTAATATATAAATGTTAGGTCGAGGCGGGCCACCACTGCCATGGTGGATGAGTAAGATAGTGTGATTACTAATAACGAAACTTAACATCTTATGTTTCAGGATAGGCAACACTTAAAAAAGGTTGTCTGGATCAGTTTCAGATTACGTTAATGGGTGACGTTGGACAAATCCACTGAAATTACAAAGAAAGGGAAAGGCTATAAATTGCTACAACATAAAGTAAGGAAAATATGATATACATATAATAGAAGATAACTAAAGTGACGTTACTCTTTTCATAGCAATGATGCGCAAATTGTGTTCGTAATAATCGCTTTAATAATGTACAATTACGTTGAAAAAAGCTTAGTAAATTCCACATGCGCGCGTTGATGATGACGAATAAAACACTCATAAGTTCCATGTTAGGGTTATTAGTACATAGCAAGCGCTAAGTACATTTTATTAGTCACTGATAGCCTCAGTAAGTACTTCTCGTGCGTAAGTCACAGAATCAGGTTTAGTGGAAAACAACAAGGAATATTGTCAAGAATGCTGCTACTTGCTAGTGTTTCTGAGAAAACTGTGACAAACGTACAGAGAATTTAGCGGGACCATATTTTGCGGGTAATTTGAAATATTGTTGTAAAATATTAACTAGCAGTTTCGCCGCCCGTGGAAGTACGAGGGCAAATTATAGCCTATGTCCCATTCCGATGTGTTAGTATATTATTCTAAAGTTTCGTCAAAATCGTCGTAATTTTTGCATGAGAGGCAATAAACATCCAATGATCCAAACATTCAAACTCTCGCCTTTATAATATAATCAATATCATTTAGATTCAGATTAAATTGGTAGTTTTGCTTTTAATTCTTTACATGTAAAGTCTCAGCTATTGACCTAAAAAAAAGGAAAGTATCAACCCTTATATGTCCCACTGCTGGGCACGGGTCTCCTCCTCGAAATCAGACGAGGAGGATAATGGGCCCTTAGTTCACCGATCCGCTGGCCCGTTAAACTATTGACATGTTTTGTTCTAATTTATTTGCTGAATGAAACTTTTTTGCGGCTCGTAACTGACCGCTATGGGGGACGAGGATTTGACTCTAACAGTCTCTGCCAGGAACCCCCAGTTACTAACGATCGGAGAACTTCTATTTGAAGTGGTCCAGATCTGACAGCAGCAGTGCATCGGCAACAAGTCAGGCTCTCAAAAGCCGAACGATTCCGGGAATTAAAACTCGAATTCATACCCGTCTGAAGTTAATTACTAGAGCTACTCTATCTGTCGGAGATGTTTCGAGAAACACTCTGAATATTGCATTCATTAACCAGGCTATTAAAAGGCGATTCAAAACAAATCGACCATCCCAAGGTCCTTTGGTCATAGATACGACATCTGAGCGTGGGTGAATTATGTATTTACATTAATTTAAGTGCATTTTGTGATTTGAGGGATCGGCAAATATTATATTTTTATATTTATTATATGAAAAGAAGTAGTGCATCAGGAAGAGGTAGTGCTGCTTTGCAGCTGAATCGGGCTGACGCGACCGGGATGGTATCGCTCGAGTATAAAGCGGAAGCTACGCTGTCGTGTTTTGTGTCAGTTTCCAGAGGCGCATTGGGGGATAGAGAAAAGGAGGGCAACGCATAATATAATTTTAGGCATAACCTCTGGTTATGTGGATGTTTATGGGCATCGATAGCCCTCAAAAGGCTTTATTCATTTACTTTCCTATGCTATAAATAAAAGTATATATGACTGAACTCGTAAACGATCACTTTTGATGAAATAATTTGTGTTTAAGTAAAATTGAGATGGGTTAGATTCACTTTTCGGTTCAATCTAAATATGCAATAAAAATCTTAAATATATTAGGTATGTAATATTATAAAAAGTATTAAATATATTATGTATTTCTTTTGTCTGGTACCCGTAACACAAGTTCTTAGGAAACTTACCACGAGACCAGATTGACGCAGTGTAAAAGTGTCCATAGATATAAATATTATTTATAGGCTTAATAAATTAGCTTAATTCCTCCCGTGACAATTGTGGCTGTAAGTATCCGAAACGTCGAGCTTATAAAAATCTCAATAAACCGTGATAAAATCCGTAAAATTTTATTACACCATTAGCTTATAATATTCGTATAGTTGAAAGCCTCTAATTGCTAAAAATTCCTCTATAGCAAAGGTCAGCTGATTGTCTGTTTATCTGTCCGTGCTGAAGCCAGTGGGCGTGGGACGTGATGACATCGCCCATCCTAATATTATTGTTTACTGCGCAGTTTATATTTTATAGTTTGGATACTTGTATAACATAAAAAATATACCCGTAAAAACTTAATTATTTTCGCGAGTAAAGAAACTAATAAAATCGTGGCATTTACCCTTACTCTTATTTTGAACAGTTCGCGCAGCTCACATTCGTCATTGTTTACTAATGCCTTGTTCTCGAGTTTCGTGAAAAACATGTCTCCTTTTGAACATTTTTAATAGAAAGTCTTTGTCTTTGTATTTCAGATTATAGAATATTTCATAAAATATTTCAGAAACCGTAATGGCGGCTGTACAATCTTCCCGAGACAGAACGAGGCAGAAGCGCGAGAGTGTAAATGTTAGCGCTCGTTTATATATATTACTTCGCCGGCGCTAGCAAAAAAATTCTATCAGCTAGCTAGCAGCTAGCAGAAAATATATGTACAAAGTTTCATCGGTTTGATGGGTAGAATAGTTTTCGCGTGCAAGCGTAACAAACATCCCTATTTTCATATTCATAATATTAGCAAGGAAGTAAGGATTAGGTTGATCGAGTTTGAGAGGCCTCGTGCAATAAAGCTCTCGATCGAGATTGTACAGCCGCCATTAGTCTTTGCTGTAGTTTTATTTATCGAATTTCACTGCTAATGACTTTAGTTACCACTTTTCTAACAATTAAACGCAAATATCACGGGTTCAAATCCCGTTAAAGGCTCACAATCGCATGAACATAAAGGTGTGTACCGAAGTCGTGTATGTGTGTATTTTCTTCAATACACATCCAGCTTTACCAAAAGGCTAAGGTAATGCCACTGTCCGCATACTTTAATAGACAAACTGCGTCAGTGCACAGCTGGTCACGTAAAAGTCGGGTAAATGTATGTATGTTTATGTGGTGCTTAGCCATATCGTTTCCATTGTTCAAAAATATGGCGCTCCTTCCTGGTGGCCCATTGTAATTATACTCTATTTATAGCTCTAATAGTACGCAGGTATACCCGGAGGGCAACGTTGATTCGGAGATCATCATCATCATCATCATCGGTATTATGTTATCGGTATTAGGTTATTAATAATATCTACGGACGCTTTTACATCACGTGAATCTGATCCCGTGCTAAGTTTCTAAAGAACTTGTGTGTTACTGTTTACGGGCCTGTTATGGTCTAGTGGTTAGTGACCCTGACTGCTAAACCAGAAGGTTGTGGGTTCGATTCCCACCCACGACAAATGTTTGTGTGATGAGCATGGTCATTAGTTATCTATCTGGGCGTAATTTATCTATAATATGTACATATTAAGAAATATACATATATAAGTATATATATCAGCTGTCTGGTTACCGTAGAAACAGGCTTTGCCTAGTTCGGGATCAGATGGCTGTGTGTGAGTTGTCCCAACATATTATTATTATTATTATACAAAAACACTACTAAACTAATGATCAAAGCAAAGAAATCGTAGATTGATTGGTTAACGATTTTCGGATTTATCCTTTATTAAAAGCTTTTTTTATTTTTATGTCGCAAGGAAGCAACCTACTTGGTGCCTATCGACGATCATGTCGAATGAATTGGACTGCAAAGTAGCATGTGTTATTTTAATAGCCAGAAGCTCTCCTTGTTACGTCAGCTATTTGCCAGTAAAAGTCATTTTAAAATCGGTTCAGCCGTTTCAGACATTAGTAGAAACAGACATATAGGCAAAAAACGTGAAAAACATTACTTTGGTATGTGTACGGTTGGCACATACATATTATGCATTTAGTAAAATGTTGTTATTATAATATTACAAACAGACACTCCAATATTATTTATCTGTAGTATATGTATAGGTGTTTAAATTCAGGAGCCCTAAATTGATCTTATTATAAGCGTTATGCGTAACTAGCTGAATCACGCAGCTTCGCCTGCGTTAACTAAGATTCACAACGGTATTTTAGAAAAGGATTTTTCGAATCCGAATAATTAACGCCACCAGTTCCTGAGATTAGCGCGTTCAAACAAACAAACTCTTTAACTTTGTATAAGATAAGATAAGATTAGAATCTGTGACTTCTCCGAAACTGTACTAACTAGTAACTACCATACCATATACGCTGCAGAAAATGAGATGTTATCTTTCTTAGACATTTCCCTATCAAAATACAACACATGTAATAAATTAACATAACGTATATAAATATAGGCAGTGATCTGAGGTCTTATACCATACATAATACATATTATAGGCTTTAATTGAACGGAACTGACTTTATTACAGTGTACTGTCCGATAGCCTCCTCGCCTAATTTCGAGGAGAAGACACGAGAAAAAGTTTTGGGCACGGGTCCCGCAGTGGGACAAATATATTGATTGATACTTTTTATAGAGTTTATTGAATCGTCAATAGGCAACCTATAATCTTTGACGTGACAACGTCTTATAATTCGATGGAGCCGGCTGCACGCACGATAATACATGACTCATGCGGCGTTACCTCGCTCTGAGGTGTTCCATTTAAGGCTTAAAGTGCAAGCGCGTGGAGAGCGCACATCGAGCGACAAAGAAGCACAATCCAACACATTTCTTCCGGATAATATCTGTGCCGTGTTTCAGATGAGCAGGACACAAATGATGCATTTACTGATCTAAACTAATTGTTTTCTAATGTTTCCGTGATATTCTCTCACTATAATGATACAACTTTTACGGATTTTATCGCGGATTATGGAGTTTTTTGTTGAAACAACTTCTACGGATTTTATCGCGTCTTTTACATTACCCGATATTTGAAAGACTATAGCAATCACGGACTGAGGACATATTATTTCAATCCGTAAAAGTTGTTTCATTATAATAAAAACTAAAAAAAAATGTTTTCTAGGTCTGTAAAAGTTTGCGGAATATTGTTATACTTAATAATAAAAAAATAAATAAAAAATAAGAAACATTTCATTTCTTGCAAGCATGTTCAATATAAAACTGATTATACATAGATATATAACATAATATTATATAAAATGCAACATGGCATTGATTTCCGCTAGTTAACATTCTATTAACCCTATTAATAATTTATCGTAATTAAACCGAATATGTCATTAAAAATTATAAAACCATGTTAATTTAACATTTTATGAAACCTGTAGTGTAATGAATGTTTGGTAATAAATTGTAATTTTGAAAAGTCATGTTTCCGCGTAACAATTAACAAATATTTTAATCAGCTCATGTTCCAACGATTGTACTTTGTGAGGACAAAATGTCGTCAACAGTTTCCGTAAACAAGCATAAAATTATTGATTTATAATTATTACTTCAGTTGGAAATTGTGCATCCAAACAAAGAGAATGTTTGTAAGAATATTTTAGATGAATTATCTCAACCAGTCCTGGATTAAACCATTAGGCCTTTCATAACCACCACTTCTATGATAATCAAATAAATTTAGTATCAGTAATTAGCTTTCAACATAGAAAATATGCTTATCTAGTACCTACTTATTTCTGTTCAAAGCTGGCAAGGAAGTATAAACAGGTAAGTCAGTTTAAATAAAGTCATCGATATAACCAATGAAATGGAAAGAATGATTTAATTACAACAAAAAACAGCTTTCTTGCTTTAAAAAAACCATTGGAATTAATTTAATTGAAAATAACCATTTTTCGATTCGCTAGCTATCAAAGATGTGTATATAATTAAAAAATATAGATATAAAAAAGGTCTCATCTTATTATCAGATGAAAGAAAATCAATCTCCCTCAGTCTATTCTATTACATATTTCAAATTTAGATTAAACACTTATCAGGAACCTCTTAATTTGCTCCTCATTTTCTCTACATTTGAAGCTTTAACAACCGTACTAATTAATGTGTAGGGAATTATTATCCCAAAAGATCAATTTATGTATAAAAAAATAAAACTATTTATAGACTCATTCGATAAATAAAAGCATAAACTATATCATATTGAGAACAACGATAAATAAATAGAACGAAAGTTTCCACAGAGCATTCGTTAGTAATGCGAAGAGTGACGTCATAGGTTGCTACGACACGAGAGCCGCAAGTCAGACTCCAGACGGGGCACGGGGGTTATCGGTGTAATTGTCACAGTGTTAACGAGACGAGATCCGTATATGTTAGCTAGCCTTCACCACTGATGCTGTCTGTGTGATAAGATATTTGCGTCTATAACATATATTGGAACGAAGTTCCTTATCGCGCGTTATGAAAGGAAAAAATTCTTACGAAAAGTTGTCACGACATTTTTTGCTATAGTAAGCTATTGTAAGCTGTGCTGCGTGCGCATGTTTCTCTGTCTGTCTCTCTCTCTTTCTTATAGAAAGCAAGCCAGATATTTTCATTTCTATTTCGCATTGAACAGTGTGGTGTCGCGACGATTATTTTTGTTGAGTGTATACAGTGTGCCTTGTGCCCCGGGTGTGCCTTGATACCTCTCAAGTTATTTTTTCGAAAGGTCTAGACTTTTAGGCCTGATGGCCTTTTAGCTCATTCGGTAGGTAGGTGAACAGATGGCTCATCTAGTAAAATCATAATTTATGTTACAGTGTTATAAACGCATGAGAAGAAATCATTACACGTCATCATTATCATCTCGGATCTTTCTCCATCAATTGCTGGATATTGGATAGCGGCCATTGACCCTTACAGGCGTAGATAAAAACACATTGACATTTTATAGGGCAAAACTGTCGTTATGCGGAAAACTAGTAAATCCTTTCGAGCAAAAAAAAATAAAAGATGAATTTTAGCAACGTTTTTTTTCAACACGTTTCAAATCAAAACGGTGATAAAAATTTATTACTAAAATACATAATTGCGACTTCAAATGGCGCCAACGTGGTATTCTGCCTTTTTGTCGTTTCTATTAGCTACTAAATAAAGACTTTGAGCGCTGGACGTGTTAGGCTAATTAGTTTTAAATATATACAAAAATAGAAGTTCTAACACCTGCGAACGGTGTAACATTGCTCTCTTATAATCTCACTCTCATATCTCGTTTTGAATTAATATAGGCAATATCATTATCATCGTCATCAACATCATCAGACGGATGGGTGACGTCAACCACTTACCATCAAGTAGCCCATTATCTTATTGAAGTAAAACTTCTTTAGAATCGTTGTAATTTCAAACCGGATGCAACGGCAAAAACGACAGGTAAGAGACACAAAAGAGCGAGAGAGCTAATGTCGGTGTGTATGTATATTGCACACTGTTTAATACTTGCTTGTATTTGAGCATTTAACATGTGTTTCACTTCTATCGTGTGTGAATCGCACACACACCTTTTTTTTTAATTTATATTTTTTTTAATTTTTATATTTGGCAGTTTAAACATCCAAAAAACATAAAAAACACGACAGTGTCATTTACGCAAGTATACAATTTACGTTGATAGTTACGCAGGTAAGGAACGACGGGTTGACTCATTATTTCAATTATTATTTTTCCTTTACTTCTGATCGACTTTTTTGGTTACTGAGTCATGGTTGGCACTTGAATAAACAAACATTTTCATTATCGTCAAATTTAATATTATTCAAAAATGTATTAAACAATAGACTAGACTTAATATACGCCCTAAATCAGGGATTCCCAAAGAGGTCGTTATCGACCCCAGGGGACGATATCGGTTTCATAGGGGTCGACATTAACAAAAACTGATTTTAGGGGGTCGACGAGGTCTAAAAATGGGGTCCATTTTTTATTAAATTAACACAAGTTCATATTTAAAACTTTCAAGATAAGTAGGTACTATGGGTATTTCTAAATTTTCTATGACTACCTAAACACGAGGCCATTTTTGGCTAACCAGTGGAAAGCATCGTGTGGAAACCTGCATACCTGATGGGATTTAAGTCTTGGAAGGTACGACAGAAAAGATAGAGCTATGGGACAGGATTATGAACATATCGGTGATGATAATAATAAAGATAATGGACTGTTAGACTTTACTTATATCTACCCAGAAGTAAAGATTACCAATTCACAGAGTCTTTGCCATTATATCCTCCTACCCTGATTTCAAGGACGTCCATATCGAGTATCAAACTTTAAAAGGCACCGGGGCATAATCAGCTTGAAATTGTATTGATTTGATGTTCAAGAAAAGATGTTATTATTCAAATTACACTACAATGATATTAAAACATTAAATTTGATAAAAATTTAAAGGTATTTTTAGAATAAAAGATTACTTAAAGTTGTCTGTAATTAGCATACTGTAACATAATCCGGTAACAGTGTAAAACTGATTCAAAAAGGCTAATATGAATATTAATTCATATTAGCCATGTATATGTTTAAAGTATTAACTTGTATTATCAAAAAATGTCCAATCAATATAAAATCAGTTTACGACGTCATTATCATTTTGTTGTCAATAGTTTTGCGATGATTATGTTTCTTTTCATCGGCGTACGTCATAGTCATAAATAATTTACAAATTAATATAAATAGTTTAATATTACCTATATCATGCATAACATTCTACTGAAACATTTATTGGTGCTTAAATAAACTATAAATTAAAAGTAAAGTATGACATATACCTACGTCATATAAAAATTATATTCTTGTATTATTTTTGCGAGATTCTTTTATTAAATAGCACAATATTTTTTTAACCCATATATGCCCAGAACTATTTTTAGTTGCGATATCTTTGATTTTTGGATATGTTCACACCTGATGGGTCCTTATGAAGACTGTAAGTAGTAATTTGGAGTAGGAGTTGGGGAAGGGTGTTTTTTTTAATGGGTCGAAAACGACCCCATGGGCAGATTTGTTACTTATATTCAATACAGAATAAAAATGCAATTATTGTATTTATTATTCACTTATGATATAAAATCAAGAATTAAACTCGTCGAAACATTTTGGTTGCACATTTTACACCACTTGGAGTTTCGGAGAGAGTCCAGGTAAGAATATTGTGACTATCTTCATTGCTATTCTAGTACATGCGGCTTCGTGGCAGCGATGCATATGCTGACAAAATTAGGATAGCAATCAGTAATTGTAGTCGATTGAACAGCATATAACTGTTGGTTCACTAAATGAGTCAATTATTTATGATTGAAAAACAGTTCAAAAACTGTTACAGGTTCTTCGTTTTCAGAAGAAATAATAACAGACCTAGGTAGCGGTGTACTCCCTCCACTCACGGTTATCTATGTGGAGATCTTTCTTCACCCTAGCATGCTCCCTACTACTACCAGCTTGGCGTTGAGTAGTTCTTCGACCTCGTCCTCGACTGCTTTTACGTTCACTCTGCGTCCTCATCCAAATTATGTTCCTCACCCGCTTTCACATGCCATTCCACATAATCTTCCGCGTGCTCCCCCACGTATTCTACCACGACTGTCTAGTTTCAATGGCGATAACGGTGTATTATCTGGTTACTCATCTTCGCTGGATCTGGTGTCTTCACCATGTGGATGCCCAAGTAAGATTTACAAAAGCGAGTAGCTATCAACGGTATAAATTATGAAAATATGAATCTGACTCATCGCTGGAGTTGCCGTCAGGTACCATACCATCACCGGAAGGTTCCATTCACATATCAGAACCTTGTAACTCATCGTTGGAGTTCAAATTTTCCAATATTTCTATGCTGTCGTTCATTGTAAGTTGTCTTTTGCACTTGAAATAAAAATAATAGCAAGTTATACATCTGCCCAAGGGGTCGATATCGACCCACGTGTGTTGATGTACCTATATCTGTGTAATAAGTATTTCTATCCGAACACTTTTACTGTAAATATATAGGTAAACTATCTTATTTTATGACTATAACAGCACATTAGATAAATTAGTCTAGAAACAAATGTTACATACATTTTTTTCCGCAAAGTCACACTTTTTTGCCAACTCAAAACAAGTGTCGACTTCAAATATCACTAGAAGTTTAAAAATTGCCCGTCAAGGAAATTTGTTTAATTATTTTGGTAGAAAATACTCTCATCATCTTATAGATAGTGCCAGACGTCGCAAATAAGTAGTCATATTAACAATATCGCATTTCTCCTGCAACATACCTCGCAGGACAAAAACGACCCACTGGGCATATATGGGTTAAGCAACTGCGTCATTTGTTAAATACTATCTGTCACTGTTAAATTCATTTTGACCTTAGTTAATTTTAAAACATCGTGAAATGAAATTGAAGTAAAAGTAAAAACGCGTTGAGCACTTTTGGTATAGATTATGACTGCATTTTTTTATAAATAATAGAAAATGAATGAATCAATAAAAGAAATTAGAATAAAAATTTTAAATTTATTAAAAGAAAAAACTGTAAAAACACTTTATCGTCAGCTAAGTCAACTAGTATATTACATTTTTTGAATAAAGGATTAGACACATGAAAAATAAAACATACAATCGTCAATAACATAGTACATACACTGTGCATTAAGTGGGAATCAAACTGGCGACCCTGAAGTGGCATTTACCCGACGTCAATTAACAGAAATGAGTTCATTAAGACCCTACCACGAAACGATTATACAATTTGACCTCAATTTGAGTATTTATAAAAGTCATGCGGTGATTTTAAATTAAAGGAAAGTGGCCAAAAATAATGAACCAGTTTATCGAAGTTGAGAGACAATCATCATCATCAATCTCTTTCCACTGTTTGACATAGGCCTCAATCAATGAACGCCAAAACGCCGAACACTGCTATTTATTTCCTTTTGTAATTAGATTAATTAATTTTGGCTAGTAACATTGATATTTGAATTTGATAACTGTTCTAGTGCTTAATGGTCTAGAGTCTAGACGCAGAGGTAGAGTATTCAAAACCCACTAAAGACAGTTTTGAGAATATTTTTATATACATAAATAATAAATAGATTAATATTATTATAATAATAATAATTCCGCGTTGGATGCGAGTAGCAAGGGATCGGTCGTCTTGGCTGATGATGATGATGATGATGATGATGATGATGAAATAATAAATATATCTTATCTTATACCTTTAAACGAGCAATTCGTGTATATTATATATATGGAATCGGGATCTCGGAAACGGCTCCAACGATTTTCATGAAATTTTGTATACATGTGTTAATAAAATAATTTTTAACTAAAAATGAAACGACTTCAAACAGTAAACTAAAAACCAAAAAATAAATTTACTTTGCACAAAGTAGGTAATACGTATTTTTATTTAGTTAAATCAAAATGAATAAATAATTAATTATTTTATAATTCTGTAGTCGGTGCCAAGTAAAACAATAACTGTGTATGGATATTATCAATCTTTCTAACAACTTTTGTGATTCAATTATACATATTTCATCATTCATTTTCAGTTCATGCTATTATAAGAATTTGTCAAAAATTAATTTTAAAATTAATTAATTTTTTCTTATAGGTACCGTTATTATTTTGTAATTTCTTTGATATATTTAAAAATATTAAGTGTGCTTAGTAATTTCATATTGTAGTTAGGTTGTTGAGGCATTTACTAAAACTGTTTAAAGAATCATTTTAAACATGTAAACAACATAAATAAAGATTATTTACATCAAAAATAATAAAACAGTAAATGATGAACGTTAGTGATTTTTATATTTTTTTTATCCTCATATGATGTTTTCTTTGATTGTATTAATCAATTATAAAAATACTAGCAGCGCCCCGCGGTTTCACCCGCGTACTTCGTATTGCCGTGGGAGTACAGGAATAGACTATTATAACCTATATGTTATTCTGATGTGTAAGCTATATTATTGTACAGTTCCATTAAAATCTATTCAATAGTTTTTACGTGTAAAAGTAACAAACGTCCATACTTATTATTCATGTTTATAATATTAGTAAATAGTAAGATATCTATTAAGAGAAGAAAAACATTAAACAAATAGTTATCGGCATGGTGCCTATCGTAAGAAAAAACTCAGACATCATCTCAGTAATTAAACTAAGCCCAGCCCCCTGATTCTGTAAGTCATTTTCTAGGCTGTGCGCCGCGACGAGCTCGTCTCGGAGCACAGCGTTGACGTTGCTAGGGTGTTTGATATGGTTTGACAAGCTTAGTGAATACCAAGCTGAATTCACAGCGCTGTCACAGCGTTGCGACAGCGCTGCGGTTCTTACAGAATAGCACTGCTGGTGTTTGACATATTGATTGTGAGAAGAGTTTAAGTAACAGATGTTACTCGATAAAATTCATTACCGCACGAGATTTACATAAAATTAACTAATTAATTAATAAGATTGACGACTTGTTGAACTAAAGATCAACTAGCTGGTGCACGTGACTTCGTCTGCACCGGATTATATTTGTGACAATTCACATATAATCTTTGTAAACTAATGTACTATTATCTATATTATACTACATTAGTGCACAGTTTTATTATAATCCATTCGGTAGATTTTTGCATATAGCACCTAGGGTTGCCAGGCGTCCGGATAAAGCCGGACATAGTTAGGCTGATTGATTGCGTGTCCAGCCAAAATAAACGGAGTCCGGCTTTTGTTAGACGTTTTACACTTTGCAAACGAGCGATGCTAAATTAGTCTTAGGCTAAGACTGTCTTGGCATTCGATTTTATCTATTAGTTTACTAGAATTTAACAAAATCTATGATACTCATAAAAAATCTTGATTTTACATGATGACTCATACGGCGTTACCTCGCTCTGAGGTGTTCCATTTAAGGCTTTAAGTGCAAGCGAGAGCGTGGAGCGAGCGACAAAGAGGCACAATCGGCCCAATAATATTTTCTTATGACGTTGTCACGTTGAACTATCGTCAGTAAACCGACTATATAATACAGTAGGGCTATTCTGTAAGGTAGTTTTCGAATCCCGAAAGCGGAATCCACGTTGATATTATGACGAATTTGACGAATTTGTATTCTTTAAAACTCGACCTCTATATCAGATCAATAAAGTTCATTTTCGAAGTCACGTAAAGTGAGCTCTATCGCTCAGGTGAAGCTCGATATCAAAATGGTTTCTTACAGAATAGCCCTACTGACAACTGATTTTTTTACGCACTTTTTAATTCACATACAACGATGAAAGTTTAACAGCCTCGGCGACAATCGGCCACAATTCACGGTGCGTGGGGAACGGAGTTAGTGGCACGATAACGCGTGAGATAACGGTGTGTAACGAAGAGCCAACCAGATACCAATTATACAACAACTCATTACTCGAACAGCATAGTCTCATTGTATATAACCACTAGCTGTTGCCCGCAGCTTCACCTGCGTTAACTAATATTTACAACGGGATCTTAGTACGCAAAATAAGTAACTTTTCTGGTTGATTTTTCACACCTTGTGTCCGAAAAACCCAAATATCTTACCGAACCCTTTTTTTTCAGAATAAAATTTAGCCTATGTTACTCGTGGATAATGTAACTTTTAAACGGTGAAAGTAGCTTTTGAAATCGGTCCAGTAGTTTTTGAGCCTATTCATTACAACCAAACAAACAAACAAACAAAGTTTTCCTTTTTATAATATTAGTGTAGATGTAGATGTAAAGCTTCTGTGCGTGTGTATGACACAGGCATACCAACCTAGGTTATATTATGGTCTGTGGTGTATGACAGAACACCGGCTGGACCAAACGCAGGCGAAGCTGCGGGCAACAGCTAGTGAAATATAAATTAATGTGTGTGGACTTTCAGATAAAGCAAGTAATTTATAGATAAAATCCCAATAATTAATAATTTTGGTTTATGCAAGTAAAAATATCCTTTTGATGGTAAAATCATCCCAAACATTAAGTTTTAATACGGTTCCCTAACTTTTGAAAATTTAATATATCATATTATGTTCACCGGGGATAGTGTAGCTTCCCGCTGTGCTCGTGTCGGGCTCGGGATGGGAACCCGGGCCCAGCTTAAGACACGACGTCGTGGGGACTGCCAAGTCGTAGCCGGGCAGTCCCCTTATTATGGAGAATCTGGTCTTGCCGGGACCAGTCTGTCGCTGAGGGTATCCCGTCGCCTGCACAGATCCGGGTCCCTCAATTATAGCGGCTGAAGGCTCACGCAGCGGTTTTAGTGGGGTAGGGCACCCAAATGCGAGTCCCCACACACGCCAGTGCGCCTACCCAGGCCCTGGTAAGGTCGTAAATGATTTCCGCTGCGTCATCAAAAAAAAAAAAAAAAAAAGTGTAGCTTCCCAACAGTGAAAGAATTTTTCAAATCGGTCAAGTAGTTCCGGAGCCTATTCAATACAAACAAACAATCAAATCTTCAATCATCAAAAATTTTAATGATTTAAAATTTAACACATAGACAATAATTATAATAGTTAATGACGTAGTAATAAATATAGATACTAAGTATAGATAGTTCAAGTAAACTTTGCGCGAATCTATACGTGCTTGCGCTTGTACCAGTAACAAAGAAAAATTGTTCGACGATGGTCAACGACTTATAATCATTTAGAAATGAATCTCAAAATCTTGTTATCAAAGCACCGACGTACAGTTATTGAAATTGGAGGTAATATTTTTTCAAAGAGTTACTGTTTATGGGCATACTTATCATAGAACAATTTAATAAAAATTACTAATAATATATATTTGAAAGTTTGGATGTTTGTAACATGACAGTGTTGTGACTTATACAGACACATAGGCCACATTTTATCCCGAAGAATTTAAAGTCCCTGCGTTAATTACATTTGATTTATGATTGCAAATTTATTAGCAGCAATTCATAATTACTTCAATTGAAATGTCTAGAATGACATAATTGTAAAGCGCACAAAATTTATATGCACTGGTAGAACGCAACATGTATTTTAATATATACAAAGTCTAATTAAGTCACGTTTGCATTTAATAATATTAGCTCATAATATTTGTGAGTTTTTTATTGCATTCAAAGAAATACATAAACTGCTTTTGGAACTCCCCCGGAATACTAAATACTACAGAAGTAGCTAGTAAATCATAATGCAGTTAAAAGGAGCTATTTATCTATCATCAGCATTATATTATTGTTTTAAACCAAACGCCAAAACAAATAAAAGCTTGGCTTAGTAATAGGATTAAAATTTCTTTAGCCGTAAGTGGCCGTAACCATTTGCAGTAACCATTTCAACACATGGAAATAAATATTTTGATTCTTTTTTTAAATTCAACAAAAACTTCTCATGTTTTTAAAATTGTAAACTAATAAAAGTGAAGATAGTAATATAATAAAAATATTGTGCAAAAATAGACATAATATCTCATGTATACTTAAGCGACTGTACTTTATAATAGCTTGAATAAAATTCTAACTAATGTTGATATCATCTGTAAAACCGAATTATGAGCCTAAAATGTAAATAAACCATGCGTTACTAACAACCTTAGGCCCTAACCTTGAAATAAAGTCAGTGGATGATAAAACCATTTTATCAAGACCCCCGAGCATATCAGTATAAAAACATTCGAACTTCGTACATTTATTCTCGTGAATTAAGATATTATTAATTTCACACAATCTTTTGGAATTAATAAACTGTATGACCTTGTATGGAATTCCATCTGGTTTTTGTAAAACGTGTTTTAAATTAGATGTTTTCCATTTTAATACGAAACTTTGTAAATAAATTATTAGTTTGTCATATTAGGAAATAAGATGAAACGAAGACGCAAAAACTGTCGACCGAGACGTGTGACTTGATCAAAAAAAGTGGCAATATAAAAGAGAACTTAAATCTTAATATATCTTTATACTTATATAATATAATTCTCTTGTAGGTGTGTTGCCAGTGAACTCGTAAGCTGCTGGACCGATGTGAGTGATTTTTTTGTGTGTTCAAGTGGATTCGTGGATGGTTTAGATTCACAAATTAGCCCGGCAGATGGCGCTGCTGTCGGTATCCAGGTTATCATCTATACTGCAACTAAACAGCTGGATCGATTAGTATTTAAAGGGCAAGGTCTGTTGTGTGCCCTAGTAACTTTATAAAGCTGGGATATTCAAAAATCGACTTTTTATAATTCTGATATAAATATAGTATATTGTAACAGGTTTGGACAATTTTATTTAGAATAGACAAGACATAAATTTAAGTAAAAAAAACGCAGCTTTCGATGCTTCCTGCTCCTGTTTTTTTATATTAAATTTATTTCTTTATATAATTTTTCTAAGACTCGAAAAAATGGTTTCGTTTTTACGTTACGTTTTAACAAAGGATTAATCTGATATAAGGTCAACCACAAAACCAAGAAAAAATCTTTCAAAAATCGGGATTCCATGCAAATATTCCATTTCGTTAAATCGAAAAAACACTTCTAGATTTTTTATATGAATGGATTATCGGTAATCATATAATTTTATGGTCCTTACACCGTACCGGTTAAACGCCCCTTAATTTATAACAGATATAAAGCTATTTAATAACCGGTTGGGCCACTACACTGGGCTTATTACCTTTACTTTTTCATCAATTTATTTGTTCTAATAGTTAATGTTTATTATAGGTTTATTGTTATGAAACTTAAGGGCTCGATATGACGAATTTCGCACACAATGTTTTCTGAGAGAATCTTTCCAAAATTTTTGTTTATAAGAATTGCTATTATCTACATATTCTCAGTAAATAGCTCCTTTCTTTCTTTAATATCAAGGGAACGTTCCTTAGACAAAGTTTAACCAATATAGTTTTGGATAAAATTCAACAAGATATTGTGTCGCTTATGAGATTAATGATTTTACCAAGTATGTCAAGTAATAGCAAAGTATTATATTATTTACAATGTTTAAAACAAACATTGTGATTAGTCCAGCCAGTAATGTGCATGCTTTCGAGTGACCATTTTATGTGCAATAATTCAAAAGTGTGTCACTATGTCGCATCAACAGATTTATTATAATCAAAGTTTATAAATACAAAACATCTGATTAAAGTGTAAAGGTATGTCCCATGAGAGATAAATTAAAGAGTAGTATTTCTGAACTTTAGTATATTATTATTTAAATGCGTTTACATTAGGTGCCGGCAGGGCAACATACTCGTACCCTTACGATTACTAATTAACGACTACTGAGGCGAAATGCATACATGCTTCATGCACATACATCGAAATGCATATGTGCATAATTGTTTATACTGCAGTCTGCACGTTACAAAAGTATGTTAGAGCTGATGTCGACCATCGTCAAAACAAAAGTGGCCTTCTTTGGTCACTAGCAAAGAGGGCCCGTCTTGAAATCCCTACGGACAATCCTCGAGAGCAAGATACCGGGTAGAAAGCCACCAGGAAGATCTGGTGAAGTGTTTTGATGATATCAAGGATTGGACTAACCTAACGTACCACCAGTCCACCAGATGAAAATATATGCCATGATAGGATGGAGTAGCGAATGATGACCTCCAAACTTCAGTATGAAGATAGCAATCCCGTGATAATGAGAGCTAAGTTAGTACATTTATTTGGTATTCGATAATATTTGGTTATTTCTTTAATTGTAATAATTTTGCATATCAATACATATAATTCAGGTGTTTTAATAGTGTACTAATAGGTTTCGGTATTCATAAGAAAGCGGTACTCTTTAGTAGAGTATACTCTAGTACTCCAAGTTCAGTGCAATTATAGTACTAACAGAACGATGACTTCAAACACATAATTAAGGTCGATTTTGTCAATGTTACGAGCAAAAATATCGAATTTCAAAATGATGATATTATGTAATTTTACTTAATATGCTGTTGCCAGTATTCAGTTAATTTGCAATTCAAACACGTTTTTGAGCATGTGCAAATGAATGTGGACATTTAATTCGCCAGTGCCTTGATTAAAAATAAAACCTAAATATCCGTACGTAACTATGTCCTATATGGAAAAAATCCTTCATGAAAGGGATTTTTTCAACCGAGACTTAATTTCATATAAAATTATCAGGTGATGCAAAATTAAAATGTCTAAACAAACTTAAAGAAATAGTTACTATATTTAGACTTCGTAATTTCGACTGCGTACAGTCATCAAGAAATTGTCTTGCACATTAATATTATTTGTTTTGTATACCTTTTGTGTGGGAGGCGGCTCAGGAACATCCGAATCCCATTCGGAGCTGAGATCATCGCTCGACGCCTCCGTGAAATCCTCGGTCCAGGGCACCTCAGACAACGAATACTTCATCTGATCGTAACCTGGAGACAACGTGGACGGTCCATAGCCAGGAGGCAACGGACTCGAGGCTCTACAATCCTCACAATTACACGGCTTTGGACCAAACGTCTCTGGGGTAGGACAGTTTTCGGTCTTCGAGTGGCGCCTTGTATCGCGTTTCCTCGCACTCCGAGGTGACAGTCTGTTGTTGCACTGTGGCGGCATATAGTACCTCGTTGGTTCCGACAACCTCCTCCCCCCATCAGGGGTCTCGATTTTCACCGGTGGCATCAGCGACATCTTTTTCGTCCTCGGCTGCTGCCTCTCCGTGTCTTCAGTGCGATCGTCCTCCATGGTGTATCTAATTATCGGTACTGTGAATGGATATGAATCTGGACACTCCGGCATTATTGCTAGTGGCACTGCACACGGGTATACACGGCTGTTCCATCGGACATGGTAACGCGGGCAGCGAGGGCGCGCGCGTCGCACAGACTGTCGGTCCGCGAGCGCGTACGCACAAATGAAAACTGTGAACGGCTGGTACAGTCGGCGAGAGAAATGTTTACATGTTATTTATTTGCATGCTCTGTGATATATTATGCTTATTCTTAAACTAATTATGTTAGGTATTTGTGAAATGGAATTACGTGTAAGTCGGTCGACAGTGGTTGGAGTTTGGCTATTGAATTGAAAGAATTAAAAAAATATATATTTAAAAAAAGTTTTGAAATCTGATATATTACATAATATGTATAATTCTACGAATATAATAAACGTGAATGTTTGTATGAATGTACTTATTTTATTTTTCACGCAAAAACTAAATGAATGTTGGTTAAACTAAACCAACCGTTTAACGATTTTTTTATTGTCTATTTGAGGATAATTTCAAGCAGTATACTTGCACTTAGGTCTTCTTACATATCAAGCAGACTCGTAAGGGCTGGTCTTAATAAAACTTTTGTGTTCATGAATAATGTTGGCCATTTACCATAAAAGGCGTCCTTTGCCAATTGCTGGCATAAACACAATACTTACTAATATTATAAATGTGAAAGTAGGGATGTTTGTTTCGCTTTCACGCGGAAATTACGAAACCGATCCTCATGAAACTTTGTACACATATTCTCGGAGGTACTAGAAGTAGCATGGGAAACATAAAAAAAAATACTTTTTTTAGCTAACGCGGCCGAAGCCGCAGGCAAAAGCTAGTAGTCTATAAATTATGAAACAATCAACTATTTCATTCAATCAATTATTCTAATGCATAAATTAAAAATTAACATTCCATCGATTAAAATATCTTTAAAATTTACTTGTAAGGTTTCAACGTAATAAAATATAAAAAAAGCTTATAAAATATGTTGCCATGCCATAAAGCTAATTGAGCTTTTAAATTTTATCCACTTTAGGCGGACATGTGCGGTCATCAGTCCACAAATTCCGAATTCGACGGGACATCAACCCAATAACGGAGCTGAATGGATCACGTCAGAGTGACGCACGTCCCTGGACACAGGAGCCGCTTCCGGTGACGTCACACGACCCCAAACCCCCAATACTCGACTCTCTCCCAAAAATATAGAGTCCCTATTTCACTGTACGCTATTTCCAGTAACGTTGCCTAATTATAATTACTAATGGGGGAGCAAAGTCGTTAAATTAATATTTAAATACATTTCCGAATTTTTACATTAATTAATACATCACTAGCACTTATCACACGGCTTTGTCTAATAACTAGAGTTTATCGCAAGTCTTCCGGTGCCTTCCTCTACGGAGCAGAGTACGGACCTTAAATCTTGCCAGGGCGTCTCAGGTCACAGGTCTTCATTGGAGGTTTTAAGGATTCTTGGCTCTTAGGTCCATGCAGGATCAAGAAATTCATCGTTAATTTACATATTATATTAATAGAATAATATGTAATGGCATTATTCGACAATCGGCCACGTAGCATTGAAGAATATTGAACATTAAATATAAAAAGATCTTTACAGTATAGACGGTCAGACGAACTGAGAAGTATCAGGAGGTTTTAGGAACCAGCCCTTTAGTCTGTCTGCTATACACAGGTCTCTATCAATGAACGACAATACTGATCACCCGACACATTATTGAACTACCGTGATCGTCACCACACGGTCCTAATGTGACATTTCAAATGTTTAATGTTAAATTTCATAACTTCATGAGTTTTCATCGACTGTCGTTTATTTAGGTTAGCTCAAAAATTATTTTCGTGATTAACAGTAGTCGAAAAAATTCTTAGTTAATTAACGAGTAACAGATTAACGAGTTGCTCAGTTATGATTATACATACCTAAAAATGGCATGACTAATATTTGACTCATTGTACTTAAGACCATTGTATTTAGGTCCTCCGAATACTTCGGTGCAAAAAAACATGTCGATGCTCGTTTACAACGTAAAAGAATGGCAAAAAACTTATAATAGTAAAGCCTCAGCTTCGCCCACAAGCATTACATGGGCGGGAAAACAAAATACGGTACTCACAACAAAACTATTTTTTTCGCTTTTAAACTATGTTGCTAATTACTATGCAACTCGTGTAAAAAACGTGATGTAGTAAAAAAACTGTATAAAAGTGTATTTTGCTCACGTTAATCTTATATATAAAAATGAATCGCAAAATGTGTTGGTAAGCGGATAACTCAACAACGCCTGAACCAATTTGGCCAATTCTTTTTTTTAAATAATCGCTGAAGTCCAAGGATGGATGTTCCTGCGAAAAAAAATCGAATAATTGCCGGGAAAGCCCTAAAAACAGCCCTTTTATTTTTTCCATACAAACGTTTTCTAACTAAAATGTAGAGTCAATCTGAACTTTATCACTATTATATAAAGCTCATATTAGATTACAAACACTCATTGTTGTCTAAGCTATATCATATTAATAATTTCGTCGTAGACTCAATCTAAAAGTTACCTAAATAATAAAACATAAAAAACCAAAGGTTTCGAGTCGACAACATATATCCCCAAAATTTGGATTGTCGAGTATTTTGTTAAATTCTAATGGTGTTGACAGACAAAATATTGCAGTCCATTATAATACAATGACATAATTGCATATTATCACTGTCATTGATAACGGGCGACATCTACTTTTTTTTAATACGCTTTTCTTCCTTCATTTATGGCAAGGAGTATTTACTATTTGCCAGTGTCAAGTTTTGTTTTGTATTGTATTACGAAAGGGATTATTTAGACAAAGAAATAATATGATCAGGAGAATTTATAGGTACTATATCAGGAGAATTAATAGGTATACATTCTGTTCCACCTTGATGGCCCAAGAGGAACTGGATTTTTTTTTTGTATTTACAACTATTATACATTCTAAGATCTGAAAACAAAATATGCCTGCCTATTATAGCATTTACTGGGATTGCATCAAATTTTTAGATGGCGGTAGAACAGATCACTCGAGATTTAAAATTCCAATTGATTCTGATGAAGTCTCTACATCTTACATTGTAAATCAAATTTCACCCGCGCAAAGTCGGAATTTTATTTATTCTATCAAAACAACAGCAAACGCACACTGCGTTTGCTGTTGGAGGGTCTAATGTCGTGTCCAGAAACTAAAAAAAGGTGATAATATCGCGAATCCGACCAAATTACATAGGCACAAAATTTACGGGCTATGGATCATTAGTACTGATTTTCAATTAGGTCGGTTTCGCGATATTATTTCGTTTGTTTTAGTTTCGGCACGCGACATAAAATGCACCAGTTTCCACGTCATTACATCAGTCAAACACAATCCGCGTTACCAAGAGTGTTTTATTATTTTTAATTATTAATTTAATATCCCGGTCTGTGCAAAATTATTTAAATTTACATACTAATATTATTATGTACTTGGGATGAACACCGAATTAAATAATAAATATAGGAAAATTAAAACTTTACACACATGTGATTATTTGCTTTTAAATGTATTTTGTACATATTATATAGTATCGAAAACTTATCTGTTCGGGTGGATTGTTGCTATAAGCTATTGAAAATGAATAATTTCACTACAGTTTGTACATGAAGCCATCTGTCGAAGATTAGGACAGCTTCTGGCGTGACCGTTTCTTCTAGGCCGGAGATCTTATGATCGAAGACTTCTATAGCAGATTGTACACGTCCCATGCTCCTCAACCCGATACCCGGAACAATGATCTGCGTGCCAGCCTAACACGACGCCTCTCTGGCGAGCTTCCGAACATCAGATTAGACGGGGTTAGTCTGGCTCTTACGCAGCTAAAAGGGAAGGATTTAGCACCATAGACCACATCCACACTATACGGCAAGTTGTACAGAAGACCCATGAGTACAACCAGCCACCGTACCTTGCTTTTGTGGACTATGATTTCTTTGGCAGATAGGATTTGAAACGAAGTCCTCCTCCAGATTACTAAAGTTACCGATATCATGCGAAGAATATCCAGTGGCAAATATGGGCTGGTCACACACTCAGAGGAACAGATGGCCGATGGGTCAATAAGGTTCAAGAGTGGAGGCCGCGTTTAGACAGACTAAGTGTTGGTCGGCCATTAACCAGGTGGGAAGACGATCTCCGTTCAGTGGCAGGTCCGCGTTGCACGCGAGTGGTACGGGATCGATCATTTTGGCGTTCATTGAGGGGGGCCTATGTTCAGCAGTGGACGGATAAATGTTGATGATGATGATGATTATAAACATTGCCATCACAAGAACGTAACCAAAATAGATGAGTTTGTGTATTGTAATAAGTTGTTGATTATTGTAGGTATGCTTATTAAATTCCCATGACTTCCTTTCCACATCATAATCTCCACTATATGAGCGAGGCACCCACTTTTTAAATATTTGTCACCTTAAGGTTCACCACGAACACAAAGTTCGCCTCTTAGTCTGAAGCCCTATGGCAAACATCTCAGTCGGGGTTTTTAGTGGATCCCAGAAGGGAAGAGGTCAAAGTTCGTGGAAGCCAAGATCCTTTGGCCACCCGAGCTAAACCCCACACTGCCCTATCACCAGGGTGACAGTTTCGTTCAGAAGAACTTTTCGCGCCGACTATTGAAGATCCGATGGTGGTAAGGCATGCCTCGCCACAGGAACGAACCCGACGCCATGAAGCCGAGGAAGTCACACTGCACGGCTGGCGGAGCCCCCCCCCCCCCCCATTTTTTCGCATCACAGGGTGAAGCCAACAAGGCTTACCTCACACCCGATGAAGCATTACGGCCACCAGGGCCATTAGCATAGCTCAAACCGAAAATAAAAGATTAGTATTTTGTTTTATTCTTCAAAAGGTAGGAACAAAAAACTGCCACATACCAGATCTTTGTGGCAGAACGAAGTCTGCCGGGTCCGCTAGTATTTTAATAAAAATAAACTAAGACAATGACTAATGTGAATAATAGAAGTGAATCAAGTATTCTTAAAAAAACAACTTTCTGTTATTAATAATCATGTTTACAGGAATTAAAAGATACGCCAAGTGTTTTTTTTTTAGTATTGGCTACATAAATACTATTTGTATTATTATCATTTATAGAAATATTACTATAAACATCCTAATGAAAAAAATAAGCTCTGTAATAACATTTATTCAAACATGAATTAAAATATGAAAACTTCGTTAAATATGATAAACTATCTTTGTCCTAAAATGTGATTTCATTTTTTGTTTATAACTTATTAGCAAACTCATAATATGTCGATTAAAATCTTATTTTGAATTTGATAACCCGATTATTGAAGGTCTTGACGTTTATTAAGGAAGGCCTATGTCCAGCAGTTGACGGATAGAGGCTGATAATGATGATCGTTAGACTTCAGATTATTAGTGTAGAGTAATTATTTTAGAGTAAAGTTAAAATTTATAGTAAAATAGTAAAGAACAGAAAGTTTAGAAGGAAATGAAATAATAAAAAAGCTTGTTGAAGATCGATATGAGTAGAAGTGGATCGGCCGTCTAAGTATCTGTTTAGCCTTCTACTAAGTTGATGGAATGTTTTTCGTGTTAACGATGATGATTAAAGAATTGATACTAAAAGGTCTAGTAGTTTATATATATAATAGAAAAATCCACTGAACTCTAACAATGTAGAGTCGTGAGTCAATTCCGCGCCATCTATATTTAGCGTTGTGAACTAATATTCTATAGTACTACTAAATCCTAGATCAATGAATGGAAATAGTTAATGTATACGCACATAGAGGCCGCTGGTTGTCGTATTAATTTAAAAAGGTACTATAATGTTCACGGCGTGAATTTCATTTATTATAATTTTTTCGGTTTATTATGTTATTTGATGCCCGACGTTTCGGATTCTTTTCAGAAACTATGATCACGATAAAGACAAGCGGACACCAACGTGGCTGATGTGGTGCTTCATCTTTCTGAAGGTGATGGTTTGATGAGGATGGTCGCAAGAGCGCGTCCCACATAGGGTCCAGGAACATACCCGGCTATAATACATGCGAAATATATTCTCACATGTATTAAAACAATGGACCATGTAAAGATATATAAAAAGAGATATATATATATATATATATATATATATATATATATATATATCTACATCTACACTAATATTATAAAGAGGAAAACTTTGTTTGTTTGTTTGTTTGTTTGTTTGTTTGGTTGTAACGAATAGGCTCAAAAAGTACTGGACCGATTTCAAAAATTCTTTCACCATTCGAAAGCTACATTATCCATGAGTAACATAGGCTACATTTTATTCTGAAAAAAATTGGGTTCCGTAAGATATTTGGGTTTTTCGGACACAAGGTGTAAAAAATCAACCAGAAAAGTTACTTATTTTGCGTACGCTGCCTAAACTATAAAAGATAGAACCATAGAATGTTCTAATTAATTGTAGATCTTATAATTATCTACAAAAAAGTCCGCGACACGTTATACCTATCTGTGTCGAGTGAAGCACAGTAACCATTTTTTTATTTAGATATTTTGAATTTTTTTGGACTACATTTAAACGCGTTTATTTTACTCATGCTTTGGATCCTTATCAAAATAAATTATTTCATCACTAAGTACAGTTTATATAGATAATATTTCGACTTTGAATAATTAAAATTGGACGATCGGTTTTGAAGTTATGGCGAAATCTATCTATGCAATATATCTACACTAATATTATAAAGAGCAAAACTTTGTTTGTTTGGTTGTAATGAATAGGCTCATAAAGTACTGGACCGATTTCAAGAGTTCTTTCACCATTCGAAACCTACATTATCCACGAGTAGCATAGGTTAAATTTTATTCTGGAAAAAAACAGAGTTCCGTAAGATATTTGGGTTTTTCGGACACGAGGTGTAAAAAATCAACCAGAAAAGTTACTTATTTTGCGTACGCTGCCTAAACTATAAAAGATAGAACCATAAAATGTTTTAATTAATTGTAGATCTTATAAATATCCACAAAAAAGTCCACGACACACTATACCTATCTATGTCGAGTGAGGCACAACAACCATATTTTATTCAGAAATTTTGATTTTTTTGGACTACATTTAAACGAGTTTATTTTACTCATGCTTTTAATCCTTAAGATATGAAGCTAAAGAGTTTGTTTATTTTAACGCGCTAATCTTAGGAACTATCGGTCGGATTTTAATGAAACATTTCAGTGTTCGATAGCCCATTTATCGGTAAAGATCATCCCGCTAAGATCCCGATGTAAATCTTAGTTAACGCAGGCGAAGCTGCGGGCAACAGCTAGTATATATATATAGGATCTGTGCTGTTGGCCTTAAAGCCTTAAAGCTACATCGGAAAAGGTTGTGCAAGCTTACGTTAGTCTACGGCAGCAGGTACTTTCAGAGTTCTGCTGAGAGCTCCTTATTAGTATATAATATATAAATATTAAACAACATTCACACTGCGACAGCTGGCCCCATGGTAAGTTTGTTAGAACTTGATACGGTCTACGGACACTAAGAACAAAAAAAATTGGTTGTCCGTAAAGTCGGTATACGGACGGTAGTTTGACGTGATAACGTCCACCGAACTGATCCGATCGCTCTAGCCGATCATGGGGCTTAGTCAAAACGCCATTACGAAAACTACAGCGAAGTTCGTTCGTTCGTTCGAAGTTGTGATTGGCTAAATTACGTCGTCGATCGCTGAATCGTTCGATCGACGACGTGATTTAGCCAATCACAACTTCGAACGAACGAACGAACTTCGCTGTCGTTTTCGTAATGGCGTTTTGACTAAGCCCCCATGCCTCTTTCTCGTTCGTGCCGCGCTCTCGCTTGCGGAACGCGACATGATGTCATCTTTTTCGTGCATGCTGCCCGTAATATCGAGTTATTAGACGTTGGCACGTCAATAAATAGATAAAAGATATCCCGGACTACATTGATTAGAACCCACGAACTCCGTATAAACAGTCCAGCACTCGACTAGACACCTATAAACTGGTTACGTTTATTATCTCAAAAGATCTAAAAGGTCATTCCAGTATCTTGGTCGCATCGTTACTGTTTGTTCATCAAACATACAGTAGACAAAAACGTTATTTACTCTGACACAGTGTCGATATATACGCGTTTTAAATATTACGCATTAATTATAATGAAACAACTTTTACGGATTTTATCGCGGTTTATTGAGTATTTTATGAGCCCGACGTTTCGGATACTTTACAGCAACCATGGTCACGGGAGGACGCATTATTATTTTTGTCTGTAGCGGCAATAGAAGCCTATTATTAACGACAAGATTAGAATGTTGACTGGAGATTTGTCATCGTATGTCTCGGACTAGGCAATGCACAAACAGGACGTCTGGGGCACTCTGGGCTAGTCCCAGAACACGATCATGCTTAAATGTGACCCTCTCACTTTATGTCAGCCATTTTTCCCTTCTCAGGTGGCGTTAAATCCGTATATGTTTATGTTTTTTTAATCATTATTATTAAGTATTAAGCTATATATAACATGTTCCACTGCTCGACACGGATCCTCGAAATCAGGCGAGGAGGGTATGGCCCATAGTTCACTGGCCCAGTGCTTGTTGGCAATACCGTCTTCACCATAAGGGCACACGGGGCCCGTGCCCGGGGCCCCCTGAGAACGGAGGCCCCGAGGACCTACAAATTCTTTCACACATTTATTCTCAAAACATTTTTGTCGGGCACATTACACTTTTACAAATCAGTAGGTAATCTTATCAGAAGGTCTTTACAACTAAGAAATTTACTTTACCATAAGATATAAAGCAGAAGAGTTTGTTTGTTTGAACGCGCTAATCATAAAAATTATTGGTCAGGTTTAAATCTTAGTTAACGCAGGCGAACTTGCGGGCAACTGCTAGTCTATAATAAATGGTCATAGGGACCTTAGGTACTTAATAAATAACGTTATTATAATTAGTTTTTTTTAGTTTCCAAAAGGGGCCCACAATCTAGTGCGCCCAAGGGCCCCAGCCTAGTTTAAGACGGCCTTGTTGGTGAACTTAACACACCTTCAAAGACTTTCAATCTCAACAGGTGTGCAGGTTTCCTCACGATGTTTTCCTACACCGGAGAGCGAAAGATGGTCTCGTGTTTGGGGTGCACTTTTATCATCTAGAACTCTCCAATTACCCGAAAAGTCGAAAGTACTAGTCATAGGTATTCATTATTTACCACCAGCCTATACTGTTTATGGTGGGGGCTATGTAAAAGCCATGGCGAGGTCAGCCTGTCGCTGAGGTGATCTGACGTTCCAGGACCCTCACAAAGGCTATAGGCACTCGCAGGTGGTTCAATGCATTTCCTAAGCGCATATCCCTATGTAGGTCTCATGTCCTGGGTTATACTGAACCATTAACATTAACCTGCGTCAAAAAAAGGTGGAGACTATATTAGATTTATGTTGGACCGAACAAGCAGAAGCGTCTGATTACAATATGACAGTGGTGAGTGATTGGTAGTAATTATCGCCCATGCAATGAAGGAGTCTACGAGAAACCAGGCAACTCATTTTTATCCTGTCCTAAGTGAAGATGGCAAGTCTCTCTGCCCATACACTCCTACACACTCCCTTTCCTGCCCTTATTTCCGAAACACAGCATAGCTGATTCGTCAAAGTTATAGGATAGTATTGCTAATGAAAATCCCGCTTTGATCACGCAATAAGGAGATAAACACTCTATATTAAAGCCATTTCCGATCGCATTAACGCTAAATTCTGTGCCAGGAGTCATAAGTGGTCGCCATGGCCGAAATCGGTCAGACAGACACACACACACACGCACACACACATATTAAAGTCTTACGCCCGGTTTCCGAAAGGCTGATCAACGCAAAAATTAACAAATCACCTGTTAAATCTCTTGTGTCAAATGAGTTGCTAGAAGAATGGTTAAATTACTTAATCAGCCTATTAGTTGACATAGCAACTACAATGGAAAGCTGTCAAATTTGACTCAACAATCGTAAGTTAACCGCCATTAACAGCCATGTTAGTTGACATACACTTTGACCCACGTTTCTACACTACATACTATTTAATACAAAACTTGCCATTCTCAAAGGTTTTTCTATATATAAATAAACGTTACTCTAAAATAAGTTTTACCATCTTCTCACCTACCTACCGATTGAGCTTAAAGGCCATCAGGCCTAAAAGTTTAGACCTATAGAAAAAAATGTAAAATAAATATTCTACTTCCTTCCTCTGAAGTCTAACGATCATCATCATCATCCTCTAGCCGTCCTCTGCTGGTAAAGCCTTATATAATATGTATGGATATATTACACTATTTTCTGATTCTTGGTTCTAATGACCATACTAGAATAATAAAGATATTACCTTATGGCTCATAATCATTTATCCTGCATTTATCTTTAGAATGGCAGCTATACGGATAATTACAATCTTATGGTGCGATTATAAAAACATTTCCCAGTCAGACAAATGTAAAATCACACAGCACGACCTGTTTTCCGTAACAAGCTTTTAACAAAGCAATTATATTAATACAATTATATTTCACTAGAAGACCATTGTTAGGATCACGAAATATGATAACTTTAATTAGATACATAAGTATACAATGAGTAATGACAATATTTCTTCCCGCGATCATAAGTTTCGTTTTTACTTAGTAATGCATAGAAAATATTCTCAGGAACTTAATATAATATCTACTATTCATTCGAATATAATTATAATACTAATTAATATAAAAAAAACATATTAGCGCGAGAGGAAATCATACAATTTGGTTCCGTACTGCAAAGAAAATTGTATACATATTTTTTAGATTAATATTAAACAAAACTTCATACACATTTTCTAATGTTTACGCTAATATCTATAACTTTTACGTGACCACGAATTTTATAGCGATTTATTGAGTATGTAAAATCGCTATAAAATCCTTTAAAGTTGTTTTTAGATTAAAAAAAACAATTAAGTTATTAATATGAGTAATAATTTTTGTTTTATTTTAATATACTATCGTAATTAATAATACAATAAAATTGTAAAATTATCTTAAATATAACTTTCGAACAATTCATATGTATCAGAAAATTATTCTAGGAACGATTGTTTTATACGATATTTCTTAAAATGAATCGGAATATTGGTAAATATTTAAGATAAAATATTTATTAACCATCTTCATTCATAAATTACCGCATACGAAATAAGTGTTTGTTTGAAATATGTCTCGAATATACTTCGAAACTATCTAATTAACTTCAATGAAAATTAACGGGATTCGAACTTTATGTTCCAATTATAAATCCAAAATGGTAAATTACAGCGAGTTTCAAAATATAATAAAATTTCACAGACTCGCATCGAAAAATAACATACCACTTTTATGTGACTGAAAATAATTCTAAGTAATAAATATATTTTTTACAGATTTCCTTCTGAGTAGGAACACATTGTCAAATTTTGCATTACGTAACTTTAATTAAAGATACCTCCCGGAAGCTTTTATCTTCACATAATATAAGTATGATACAATTTACAAAGGCGTTTTCCAAAGTAAAGATTTTATTTATTTTTGTTTTTTTTTTATATCATTAAATTCAAGGGGAATATTTTTTATATTTTTTCTAACTAATTTATATACTTATGTATTAATTTTCTTCTTATTAATCTAATATTCTATTAATCAAAAATATAACTTTTAAACTTTCTGTAACGCTAAATAACGCTATACTATAAGCAGTAACTTTAAAATATCGTAATTAAAAAAACATACCTTTTTGTGAGTCTTATTCTCCGGTCCCGGCAAATACAAATCCACGATCCCCAGCAAACAATCATCACACCTGCACACGTCACTCGGTAACGACGACATCGAACCAAAACTGCTGCAACTGTCCATCGAGTCGGTCCGCACTAACTTGCCCGTGCTCAGGGCCTCCATCTTAGCCACCAGAAGTGATTCCATCAAGGATCTAGGCCGCGCGGGCGAGCGAGACCTCCTCGGAAAATCCGGCGAAAGTGTGCGGTCTAAAAGGTCGGGGGACAGAGGTCGATGGCGGGAGAAGTCTAAAGATAGGTCCGGAGATAACGTCCTATGCCGCTGGTCAGGGGAGAGAGAACGAGGGACCAGGTCGGTCGAGCTCGCCCGTGACAGTGGCGGCGTGATACTCCGACACTGTGATGATGTCATCTTGGTCGCACGCATTAGTTCTGCTTCCGCAATTACACTTAACACTTACACTTATTCACTTATGTCTATGGCACTGTTTTTCGTCACTGGTCACATTTTTGTTTTGCTGTGTACAATTTGTGTATCTGTGTATAATGGCGGGCGTAAGACGTAAGCGTATGTAAATGACGTTACTTCACACATATCATCACAAATAAATACTTCCTATTGAAGCTCGCATACAACTTAATAGCCTTGTAATCAAAGAACACGTCAACTGCGTACTACCGAATTGAGTTATACAAAAACCTCTCGGAAGAATGCTTTGGTCAAGAATGGGAGTACGAAGACAATTACTTTTTTCCTGCCCAAATATTTTTTAAAATGAGAATTTATTTAAGACGTATCCGTTGCATATTTCGGATTCCAGAATAAAAAATCGAACGGGTTTTACATCCTTAAGGAATAAATTTCAGAACGATATATTAAGTAAATTAAATTAGTACACTATTAAACGTGCTGACACCTTCTACTTTATTTTAACCATACTTTTTCTACCAATATTAATCTGATGACTTTGGGTAGGTTTCATATTGACTCAACCGTGCGTATGCGCATCAATGGATTTACATGAAATTTTGCCCGAGGATAATTTTGGATCCTTTGATGAGAGTGAGAGATTTTATCATCAAATACGCTCAAATTTACTTCACTGGTGTGATAAGTTTATGTGATGTCACAGTTTGTCTTTGCAAAGCCGCGAACACACTCATAACTCTATGCAACGTTCACTGGGGTCAAGTAACATTTGAGTCTGCTGCATTTAAATTTTAAAGAAGAATATTAGAAGAGTAATACCCCTTCTAGAGTAGTATACCTACCTACTTATGTTTCCTTATTGCTTGGAATATAATCGCAGAATCGCACCGTTCAAAGGCCCCATTTCACACGACTTAGCTCATTAAATTCTGTCTCATTTACCCAAAAAAATATTTAATTTTACGAGCTCAAATAACATTTATGTTTAATTTAAACAAGCATTAACTTTAACGACTACCAGGACATTACAGTTTTTTAATTTAAGACGTGAAGTGTGCGCAATTAAATGAATTTATTACAAATACTTTTTGTGAAATAATTCGGCCGACAAAACCTTTTTGTACAAAATATATATTTTCATCGTTTTAATTAATGTAGAATATAGCTTCAGATACTTTTAAAGTGAAACTTAATGTTTTAATACGAAATAAACACTTTAGTGAGCATTAACTCTTAATTAACACTAATTAACTTTTAATTCACAATATTAAGTCCAGGACAAGGCGTTGTAGATATTAAGTAATTTTGATAATTGTAATTGGTTAATAATCATTAATCCTATCGATTTGAGTCAGCTTAATATTAAATCAATTAAGCAATTTACGTATTTTTATCAAAAATGGTTGAGGCATACCTATCATGTAGGCACTCAAACTAGAAAACGGCAACGTACTTGTTATCTATCTATCTATATAGAGTGTCTATCACTTACGATCAGGTAGATCGCCTATGCGTTTGCCTTTATAAAAAAAAGTTCATAATAACAGATTCTAGATAATATTATGTTGTCTTTTGAGATAGTTCTCTGAATCTCTCATCTCATTATATTTTGAACTAGAAGTATTCTCAATGACGAAATTTTTCGTTTAAATATTATTTAATTTTAAGTACTAGGATCAAAAAATATCAATCCCAGATATAGTCACAGTTCTCAAATATCCTTGACCTCCTGTTTGTTTAAGAAAATATTCATAGTATTCTTACAACTACCATTAATGTACTAATTTCTATTCATAACAGTGCGTCCCATAGCGGTGGTCTATTGTACTATGTTGTCAAATTTTATGATAACCAATAAAGATGTGAAGTGTGGTGATGAATTCGTAATGGTGGGAAGAGGAATTTATTAAATACCTGGTAGCAATACTCTGGAGGAGCCTTCACAGGAGGGACAGATATGCAGACTGTATAATTGCTGATACCGAGACATTAGTCTCAAAATAGGCAAAACAAATGAATTGCCTATGCTTCATCCAGCGACACTGACCACTTATTATGGTATTGAAGCTCGTCCGATCGGATGCCTATCAAACATATTATAACGTATGAAGACCGGCTGGTTGTGTGGTCAGGCTGGACACTAAACGCAGTGGCCACGGGTTAAAACGAATTACCTTTACGATTATTATCGCGACTTATCGAAACTTTTAGATACAACACGTTTCGAATTCTTTACAACATGATGTGGACTTCACACGGGTGGACGACGTTATAAACGACATAGGACAATCGAACCTAGAATATTGATTAGAATATGATACCTTGATACCTTTGATACCTTTAAACCCGTAATTTCAAAATTAAAATTTACAAACTATTTCCTAAAACGAAATATTTAAATTATATTTGAATATCTACAGCCTATTAAATAAAATGCTTTAGAATATATCATGGAAACTATATATAAATAATGACATTCGCTTTCGACAACTTGAAGTTCGCTTTAGACAACACTGTCGAAAGCGAGCGTTTCTCTGATACATTGATATTGTTTCTGAAAAAATCTCTTGTTCTCCACGAGTTCAAAAGATATGCGTGTTCTACAACAAACTTGTCAGTGTTATATACAACGAACTGTACGCCATTTCCATGATTATGGGAAAGGCCCGATGGTAATCCATCAATGCGGATGGCATTATGCAACTTACACCGTTAGCGTGCAGTATTCAAATTTATTCACATATATAAAACAGTTTATCCCAATTTAGCCCGTACTCTTCATTGATAAGATCTACATTAGCATACCTCATTGCTTATTGATGTATACGTTGAGTCACTGAACGGAGCTCGTATTTCACTCAGGTGTCGATATTTTTACAAGCTAGAGAATTTTTCAAGTAAATTAAAAATGACTTATACGATCATGATTTCCATATCGGTTAAAGCTAGATCTTAAGGAAATAATGAATAACAATATAGTAACAATAAACGAAACCGACAATTTATTTTTAAACTATACGCCTAAAGTTTTCTCATATTCTCTACATTCGTTACATTAACACGGCATGGTATTAAATTTCCACAGGCGCACAAAATTTATCAGTTTTTAGTTGACTGCTTTTTTATCCGTAAGATGGCATTTAATATAAATATGTAATATAGTCCTCGCCACTTTTAAAGTCCTGCGACTAATGCCCGAACTAAATTTGACAAGATTGACATGTTGACATCTGTCTGGAGTAAGAAGTTGTGATATTTTAAATTGTTTTACGTGAAATATGGAGCATATAATATAAAGTAAGGTGTAAAAATTTAAGGCCGTATAATGATCGTTAAAGTGAAATTATTTTGTGAACTAGAAAGTAAAAATAAACAACAATTAACACCGTTAAATAATATGTTTATAAATGTCACAGCCATGACAGGTAAATTTTAGAGATGCCAGAGCCACTCATTTTTGCCTAATTTATGGTTAAAATATTTTTCATTAACTCTATACCTACATTTATCGTATGATATTTTATATGAATATAAATACAAGGTAAAAGAATAAAACCTTGTTCAGATGAATGATATTTTCAGGTGTTTCTGTAACAAAAGTTGAATAACAAAGGAAGTAACAATGGCAGCAATTACTTCTGAGAAAATCGTCACTCCTCGGCAATTTCACTTTTATTCCAATAAAGTAATGCATTTCAAGCAATTTGGATTTACCAGGGGTCGTTCAACAACCGATGCAGGTGTTGAACTAATACGATGCATATTTGATACTTGGGAGGAGTCGCATGACGCTTTGGGTGTATTTTGCGATTTGTCCAAGGCTTTCGATTGCGTTGATCACAGTACCTTGGTCAGCAAACTTCATTATTACGGTGTGAGAGACAGTGCACTGAGCCTTTTAAAGTCTTACTTACATGGACGCGTACAGAGGGTTGATGTAAACGGAAAAGTGTCGGGTGGGTCCGCGGTTACCATGGGTGTCCCGCAGGGCTCAATTCTTGGTCCGTTTCTCTTTCTAATTTATATAAATGATCTACCGAGTCTTGTAAATAACTGTCATGATATAGTGTTGTTTGCGGATGATACTTCTTTACTTTTTAAAGTTAGACGACAACAGGATAAATATGACGACGTAAACAATGCCATTAATAAAGTTGTTGAGTGGTTTACTGCAAATAATCTTGTGCTCAATGAAAAGAAAACAAAATGTGTTAAATTTACTCTGCCCAACGTAGGACAAGTTAATACGGATATAGAGATAAAAGGAGAAAAATTGTACCTTGTGGAAACAACCTTGTTCTTAGGTATTACTTTAGATTCTAGATTGCAATGGGGCCCTCATATTGACAAGTTAGCGGATAAGCTCAGTTCTGCAGCTTACGCGGTTAAAAAGATAAGGAACCTGACGGATATTCAAGCCGCCAGGTTAGTTTACTTTAGTTATTTCCATAGTCTTATGGCCTATGGCATTTTGCTGTGGGGTCATGCCGCTGATACCGAGCGCATATTTATTCTGCAAAAGCGAGCTATTCGAGCTATTTATAAATTGGGTCCCAGGGAATCTCTTAGGGATTTTTTTAAAAATATTGATATATTAACATTAACATCACAATATATCTTCACAAATTTAATGTATACCAAAAATAACCTTCATCTATTTAAACAAAAAAGTGATATTCATAATGTAAATACTAGAAATAGAAATAAGCTAGTGCCCTATAGTAGTCGACTTAACAAAGTAAGTAGTCTTTTGTGGGTCAATGTATACGCTTTTACAACAGGGTCCCTTCTAATATACAGGAATTATGCCCCAAGAAATTTAAGATTGTCATCAAACAAAAACTAAGGGAAAAAGGATATTATAAGATTAATGAATATTTCGATGACGCAAATCCTTGGGATTGAACTGCTCTTCTATCAAGCTGTATTTATTTAGAATGTATATAAATTTTGAGCCTGCAGTATGATAAATTAAACTTGTATTAAGGTGAAACGTATGACACGTCATGCTCGCTTATGCCATTGCAGTGGTGGCGTTGTGTGATGGGTCCTCCACTTCCCTCTAATATGTGGAAGAGGTTGACGCTGGCACACGCGTCCTAGCCTATGTGAAGGTGCCGCTGTGGTGGCTGGTCGTGTTATGCAGTTTCTACCTCGCTTGGTTTTTTTGTTTTCTTTTTATTAACATCCTCTTGTTTGTTTTGATATTGCGGGGTCCAAATTTATTTACTTATTTATTTTAGGCAAATGTGAATTAATTTATGTAACTAGCATGTTGTTATTATTTATATGTATATTAGTATGTTGTTATTTTGATGTATTTACAAAAATTGTAAAACTATATTTTAAAAAGAGCAATCCTACAGAGTTTCTTGCTAGATTCTTCTCTGAGGAAAACTGCTACTTTGCGAATCTAGCATTAGCTTATAAAAAAAATTGACATGTTTCAAGTGCTATGTAATTTGCCTACGAAATAAATATTATTTGATTTGATTTGATTTCCTGGCAAAAGCCGAACACATCCGAAGAAGCTTGTTTTGGATGAATTCTACTAATCGGTTATACGTAAAAACTACGAATGAAATATTTACAAAAAAATGTTTTATTTTACTAAAACCTGGCAGGGAGATTTTTATTTTGCTGGTATAATTATTTTTGTCATTATTATAATCATCAGTCTTTATCAATGCACTACTGACCATAGGCCCTATAATTATTTAAATTTTTTATTGTACTAGACTTGGTGGAAAATCATTACAATAGAAATTGGCAACATTGAGTTATGAGATCGCAGCGCCGCGTCTATCGGACTTCAAAAGTGGCGATGACTCTATTAAGATAATTCAAACAATCACAGGCTTTTGAAATTGACATAAAACATTTATTTACATTAAAATTATTTATTAATGTTTGGGGCTTAGCAAAAACGATATGGCGTAAAGGGATATGACGTGATAACAAGTGGAACTAAATATTTTACTAAATTGAATCGTATTATGATGTTGACCCATGACAATGGCGACAAGTGCTAGATTTTGAGTATCGCTTATTGTTTTTTGTTAAATTCTCTTACTGTTTTCCCAGACGAGCCCTAAGTGAGATAGTAGCGCCCTCATTATTCCAAACTTATTATAAATACCCAACCATACTAGTTTATGTTTTATTGTAATCTATTCCTATGAGACAATAATATTATTAATAGATTCAGGTGTGGCTGATAGACAGACAATCTACATAATGTGTTTTATCATTAGATATATCTAGGTTTCATGGATCAATTTGAATAAATACTGCCCATACGTGTAATAGAATGTAGATTTGTATTGTTTGCATAATTATCGTTGTCGCATATCTACAATTCTCCTTTAGCAGGATATGCAATATCATATAAGTATTTTTGACGTTACTCGATATTACAGCAAGCACGAAAAAGATGACGTCATGTAGCGTTCCGCAAGCGAGAGAGGCATAATCAGCTCGAGCGCTCAGCCCAATTTGGCTCATGCTGCATGTAATGTTTGACGTTATCACGTCAAACTATCGTAGGTAAACTAATTCTACAGACAACCATTTTTAGTTATAGACAAAACGTACCAACTGGTTGTCAGTGGTCAACGTCACCTATATTTTATGCCCAGAAAGCAAACGAGCCTTTTAGTGACTATCGACGCCCATAGACATCAGCCCGACTAGTTATGCTTTGCCCTTATTTTCCCTATCCCCCCCAATGGGCTACAGGAAACTCACAATCGACACGTAACGCGACAACTATGGTGTCACTTTACGCCAGTATCATTTGAGCCAATTTATGTGTTATCTGTCCTGAGGCATAAAATGTTTAATTTCAGTGTCAGTAAACAACATGCCTTGTCCTTCTCTCCTAAACGCAGCAAAGGCAAGTAAGCCTTCAGCAAATTATAGATTTTTAGAATTCAATAATCTCTATATTATTTGTATGTACAACTAAGCATTTTGAACCGATTTCGTAAAATACGTTCCGAAGAACCCGCACATACAAATTTCCGCCATTAGATTATTTCGTTATTCATGAAATGTGTGTTTGGTAACTGAAAGCGCAAATGAAATGGAAGTTTGAATGAAATAAAGAAAAAAATGGAAGTTTATAACCCACACTATCCAGCAAAAACATTAAATTTGTTATAAAAAATCTTAAGTTTCAAACCGATGACCTCTATGTCTTGTACCCAGCTACATACCAGCTATACCTACGAGCCGTGCCTATTTCTACTCGTGAATTATTCTAAACACGTCTCCGACTGTACGCATTCAATACCGATTCTAAACACATGAATAAATATTTCTTCAGATTATTTAACGATTAGATCGGTAGGCGTGTCTTAGCTAACCCAACCTCTATCTGATCACTCCACCCACTAACAGTGACAGGCTCCTCCCCTTCTTTGTATATTTTATGTAATTCAATCATTAATGCTCTAGAATTTGCGTGTGGGTTTGCTTGTGACGTACATGGTATGGTTAAAAGAAAATGCTGTGTAATTCTTAGGTACATGTAAACTATCATTATACTTACAATAATTAAATTGTTGCCATTCTAATGTCACCCAAATATATCTTACCAAATTCTTAGACTATTTAGTGAAGGGACTACTGCCTACATGCCTACTTCTACCCTACAGCTTTGAACACGTCATTATTTCCACTGTTCTTAAAAATGCATCTCGAAATATCCCCGAATTATATAAATTTATGCGTTCAAGCTAAAGAATAAAAAGCCGGTATTTTGCCGTAACAACATTGGCAAAAATGCGAGTTCACGAATAAAACCGAAGATCTAACGTGGAACCTGAACCGTTCACAGACAAAAAATGTAATTACAGGAAATGTCATGCGTTTCAACGTCAACCACAATTTATTGTTGACTGGTACTCGGAAACTCGCACTATCCTCTTAATTATGATGCTGTTTCCAGTAACAGGCGTGCTGTGTGGCATCTTTAATTCAGTATCGTTTCAAACAAATACTTTGTGGCAATTACACACTGTAAAATAATAAAAAGAAGAAGAGGGACAACGAAGCGGAAGGAATGTTGCCGCCATTTTGCAGACAAATATTTTTTGCTGTTAAGATTTATTAGGTTGAATGTTTTGCATATTTTTATTAACATAATGTACACTTTAATATCAACTTAATATTACAAAAAAAAATGCTTTTGACCATCAATCTTGTAACAAGGATCTGACATGCAGTTAGAAAAAAAGTACCTCTGAAATTATTAATAGGTTGAGTACCTCTTAATAATTTCAGAGGTACTATAGGTAGGATACAAGGATTTGATTGATTAATGAGGAATTGAAATGGATACCTCTACTCAAACTACTACCATATTGAACTGTTTTTAGCATATGTCAGTATATTTTCCTGATAAATTCAATTTGCAACATGGTGAAAGTAACTTTTGCGGATCTTTTCTTATTTGTAGGCGCTCACACCAAAACATAATTTAATATCATGTTTAAAATAATGTGTAAAAGATTAAGGGTTATTGCGTTCATTGAAGGAGGCTATTATTGCGCAGTTTAGTTTCAGGGGGTGGTGATAAAATGCTGGTTAAATCTGTCGCCTATCCTCTATTTGATATAAGATCGAGTATTTTAGTTCATACCATCGAAAATAATGGAACCCTTTCATTATTTTTGCAGCATTTGCATGATGATTGCTCAATGTGATTTTCGCCAAGAAATCATAGTAAGTGATATTGTATGGCGTTATGATATAAATGATACCAATACTGCCAAAATAAGAAATAAATTAAAAACACGAAATCGACAACCCTAGTCTCAGAGCATTTTTGGGTCCTAGAATTCAAAGTATTCCTAGTATTAAGTACTCTCCATATATACGAGTTTTTCAAGTAAATACTTCGATATCCGATCATCAAATTAAAATCCCATTACATGCCAGTACGACCAATTACCCCGCAAATTACCGCGAAAATCGTCGAATGGCGTGTACATGACTTAAATTGACAGATTGACAGTTGTAAAATGACATAAATTGTATGAAAACGATACGTATCTAGAAATAACTGCGGATAGTAAGTATAATAATAACTAACGGAAAGCGGACATACCATTCAGAACAGTTCGGAAAGTATAATAAAGCTAGTATTGTGACATTTTTCGATGTATATTAATTATAATCTATTACTACTACTACTACTCTACCTAGCGATTAAGCTTAAAGGCCTAAAAGTCTAGACCTTTCGCAAAAAAAATAAATGATAAAACGAAGCATAAACATTTTTGGCAGTGCACCTTTTGATATTGTAAGTTCACTAGCGATTAAGCTTAAAGGCCTAAAAGTCTAGACCTTTCGCAAAAAAAATAAATGATAAAACGAAGCATAAACATTTTTGGCAGTGCACCTTTTGATATTGTAAGTTCACTACGTGAATGAAATTTTAGTTATATAATTTCATACTGCGAAATTTCTAGAAACGATAGTAATACTAATTAACTAGCGAATTGGGAAAAATCATGAGATTCGATTACGTAGATTTGTTTATTTGATTTATTTTATAGTTTCGGAGCTTTTCCGCATACGTCTTTGTGTTTATTAGCGGCACTTCTGTCTTTCGTCTCTTTCTTTGTGCACAGAAGTAAATTAGGCTATCTCATCCAAAATGTGAAATGGACGGGTGTGGTCATTATTTTCATGTCCTTCATTTAAACGAACGCAAATGTTTCTAGTCAACCAGCTAAAAAACGTGAAAAATAGAGATAAAGGTCCTAAAAATATAAGCGATAGCTTATTCGATTCAGAATCGCGTATAGAAAAATGTTTTTGAAGGATTTTGGTGCAGGTAAAATTGCAATTGTTATTAACACAATAAGATGAAAAAAAAAATTGTTTTAATAACTAGAAAAATATTAACATTTAAGCAATTTTAAAAAAACTCGTTAGAGATGAGAAAATTTCCAATAAAAAGGTCCTAACTCCCGGAAGAATCTATATCTTCATATAAGATCCAAATAGACAGATTCATATTATGTAGTCACCGTCAACCGCTGACCACCACCACGAAGGATGATATGATCATAACATAACTTGTCAAGTAACGATGGAATTTTTGATTAATTATACACATTTTGTCCATCACAATATTATATTGGGCCCATACAACATTTGCATCCTGTTTTAAGTCATTAAGTACAATCATTCACTTAAATACTATGAATATGGTGAAAACATATCAACTTACTCGTATGCGAAGGATTCCTAATATGATTAGCTATGCTTATTTCAACGATATATAACGATAAAATTCATGGATTTTTTTTTACGTAAGGGCCTGTTTCACAATCTCCAGTTAAGTTCCCAATAGGCTATCGGCAACATATTTGACAGATACTCCATACTCTATCTGTCAAATATGTTGCCGATAGCCTATTGGGAACTTAACTGGAGATTGTGAAACAGGCCCTAAATGTATTAATTTTGCAATCGACGAGAGCGTTACAGCGATGAGGTTATTAGTAAATAGTAATGATGCAGGCTCGAATCCCTCCAGAGACAAAGTAAATAATGTTACGGTAATCGTTAAGATCTACAGCAGTCAGCAGCGTAGCTACCGAAAGGCTAGCCGAGGTAGTACCGCTCATTTGACTCTGAACTACAATTAACTATAAATTGAACTTGTTCTACCGTCCGAGAATCCCCCACCTGGACACGAGCTGCCGTGGCCAACCTGGAAGTGCCTTAGAACTCAGATCGGCCGGATCAAGGATAATTGTGTTCGATAGGGATTCACAGACCCCGCCAATGTAGAGTGCATGTGTGGTGCCGCCCACAAACAACGGATCATCTCGTGTCGTGTCCTGCGTGCCCTACCACCTGCAGGACTTAATGGACGCTACTGAGAATGGAATACTCGTAGCTGAGTTCTGGTCGGATAAAATTTAGGTAGCCATCGACACGCTAAGAAGAAGAAGAAGATTAAACTTGAGGAAAATTCTCCCACATTCGGATTATAATTAGTTATATTTTGCCCTGGGGTCTTATTTATTTGGTCCTCTGATCATTCTGGAGATTCTTTCAATGCGAAACACGGAGATTTAGAATATTGATGAAGATATGAAAAGGATGCCATTTTACTTACAGAAAATGAAGGTAAAGCGGTTATTTACTTTTATATTCGACATTTTAGCAACACTATTAAGATTAAAGTGAAACCAAATGATTGCTTGAACGTACGAATCTCCAAAACTACAATTCTTATTTGAAAAAGTCGATCGGATTTAAAATAGGCTATTTATTTGGGAATAAAGGTGTTTTGTCTTTTTTATGAATACTTTGAAATTTTTGTGCCTTCAATATCTTTTATGATAACAAAACTTATAAATGTCATCATTACCATCTCAAAATCTTTTAATAACAAAATATAACTCACAATCATTTGTCCTTTACAAAATAAGCATAATTCCATACATTAACTACTAAAATATGATTGTGCAAGGTTTTTGTGCTTGCAACAAATTGTATTCAAAACTGTTTAATATGTATGTTAAACACCCAATAAAATTTTATGACATACATATAATAATATGAGGTTGGCCAGCGGCCACGTATGGAGAGGCCGGGGCAGTGATCAGAATATTTGCTTTGTACGTTATTTCGGCGCTTGAACGTTGATATTTTAGAATAGATGCAGCGATTTTTAAATTCTTATATTCGATAAATATGCAAAAAAAAGATGTGGTGTCGTGGGACACCAGGTAGGAACGAAGTTCCTTCGACTAAAAAGAAAGGTATTATACACTACTCGCTTGTGTATCTGTCGCGCCTGCGCACGTCTCATTTAACGCTTTTATTCCACGCACTTTTTCTTACGGCTTTGCTATCACATTTTTTTCAGTTCGGTCACGCAGCAAAATCCCTATCCCTCCAAGCCTGCCGTAAGTAACTTCGTTCCAAAAATATTTAATAGTAAGTATCTAGTAAAGTGTTTGATAACTGCGTAAATGAAATTTTAATGTGTTATTTTTCATCATATTAAATATGATATGGAAGTAGGTTAGAACAACACGATTCAAATTTAAAAATTGCCCTATAGAGTTTTATTCCAAAGCAGGATGCTGCTTGTTTATATACAATTAATGTTTTGCTTATTAATTCGAAACCATATGTATTCATACTTCGACATTTTCAAAAACAATAGTGCTTAATGATACATTATTTATCTAGAGAAGTGGGCAAAATCGCACGGAATATTTCACATTTAAAATATTTAGGTACACAAGTTTTTACTTCACTTTGTAGATTATGTGTTAATTAAAAAAATTAAACACACTTTTAAACTTCTATGCTAACAACCATGATATTATAAACGAACACGAAAATATATATTAAGAACTCATAATTATAATTATTATCCAATAATTATTAATATTATAAATTAATCTTACTGTGCAGTTATTGTAGTTTTTAATTACCGGGCTTCTCCTGGCTTTCTGGGTGTTAAGTATCAATTTGATGTATCTACAATAAAACATCAACGTCAGCACTTCGATTGCATACACTGCATTATGTTGACGGTTTATGGACAGGACAAAAACCGAACCGAATTCCAAACGAAACATGAACATGTCAAGGTCCCGGTGACTGGCAAAGACAAAATGTCTCCGATTATCATCCGTACAAAACAATTATATTTAGCAAGCGATTTATAGCAAGGAAAATCATTTATTAATATTGACCTATTTAGAGATTTTTGCTACTTATTTTTTTTACATCTGTAAAAAAAGTAGTAACCCATATAATATGTCCCACAGCTGGGCACGGGTCACCTCCTCGAAATCAGGCGAGGAGGGTGTCGGGCCATATTTCACCTAAACGCTGGCCCAATGCGGGTTGGTGAACTTCACACACCTTTTAATTTCATCCGGCATGCAGGTTTCCTCGCGAAGTTTTCCTTCCTCGATTTAGGGATGTATATATCGGTAAGCGAACTAAAACGACCAGAACTGCATCTGTTAACAGGCACCTTAACAGGACACGGTCACTATAACAAACATCTTTTTACCATAGGTGCGACGGACAGACAGCTATGTAGAGCCTGCGTAGCGGCGGAAGAAACAGCAGCTCATGTACTACTGGAGTGTACAGGAGTAGCACAGCTACGGGCTGCCCATCTCGGAAGTCCGAGAACGCTCCCGGAGATCTGCGCCGATGTCAAGAGACTGCTAGCTTTCTTGCGGGAGCTTAACTGGCAGTAGGGAGTGCTTCAGGCTCACAGCACGCAAAATAGGCGCAAAAGCGTGGAGTTGCGGAAACGAGCTGTCTACCGGCTGTCCCGTGGTAGACATATTGCTTAGGTAAGCCACCTGACCACCTACTGCTCCATTTAGCGTCAAAGCCTCTACACAAGTATAGGACAATTCGAAAAAAGGAAGACATTTTATTTGTTTGGTTGCCAAAATTCCTTTAAACATCCAAACATGTAACTAGCATGATAATAAGATGAATATGAGTACAATTAAAAAAATAACAGTGGACTTTGAGAGGCTAATACCACTAACAGTAAAGGGATAGAATCTGATAGAATACATAACGACTGTAAAACAGTGCACACAGTATTTACATTTTCCTTACAAAAATAATCTCTGGATATGCCCTAACGAGGACAGACATACAAAAGACAGATGTCGACCAAACATGTTAATTTAGTTGTTAAACAAAAAACCATACAAATGTAAATCCCATACAAAGAATGTATGGGACCATACAAACACTTTTTGCTTGCATTTGAATGGAAGTGCATGCACTGGAATTTATTACGTGCCGGTATTCGAATACCAACGCTTTTTTGGCGGAGGGTTTTTGCTCAATAAATTGTATGTAAATCGCTAATGCATACAATGACCGTAAGAAATGTTAACTCGGTTGTAAGAAGCGAAATATTTTAATCATTGCTTAAGGTATTCAGTGTATAAGGTAATGTGGAAGAATGTACTTTTCTTTATTCGCCTTGAAACAAAGAAAAATATCCTCAAAGTCTATCAGACACAAATCTACGGAATCCAAGAAGAAAAAGGAATTCTATCGCATCAGAATATTCGTTATTTAAATATCAAAAAAGTCCACTCATAAAAATACGTAAACCTTTCAATGTGTGAAGGGAAGGGCATTCAAGCTGATATTGGCACCTCATGTGAGTTTTGATTCTCTTATTCAGACTCATTTCAGGCCATAGGTGGAAAGTATGTATGGTCATTTAATATGGCTATAAGATCAAATTATAACATCTATACCAAATAATATAATAATATCAACCCTTATTAATTGTCCCACTGCCGGCCCGTGCCCAGCTCTTTTTCTTGAAATCAGGAGAGGTGGGGTCATATTCCATGCGCTGCCCCGCACTGGCTAAATGCGCGTTGGTGAACTTTACACATCTTCAACGACTATGAATCTTATCAGGCATACAGTTTTACTCACGATGTTTTCCTTCACCGGTGAGCATGTTATGTGCACGGAGGCCAAAAAATATAAGTATTTTAACACACCAAAGGCAATCAGAATCGTACCCGAACCTTACTCAAGACAGAGAGCACAATTTATTCACTGAACCATCGTCGTTAACGTATCCTTAATATTAATATCCTTAAAGTAAAGTAAAGTAGCAATCCTTTATCCCACTGCTGGGCACGGGTCTCCTCCTCGAAATCAGGCGAGGAGGGTAATGGGCCAATAGTCCACCGCGCTGGCCCAGTGCGGGTTAGTGAACTTCACATACCTTCAAAGACTTTCAATCTCATCAGGCACGCAGGTTTCCTCACGATGTTTTCCTTCACCGGTGAGCGAACGATGATCTCGTGTGCACTTAGAAATTTAGAAAAACCCATTTCAAGGCACACACGGACGGGTCAGGATCGAACCCGGAACCCCTCGCATAAGAGGCCCAGTCCGTCCACCACTGGATAGTATCCTTACTTTAATATTATAAATGAATAATCTTCGAATATTATAAATGAATAAAATTCAAAAAAAATCGAAATTTGTTATAAATGTTAAAGTTACACTTTCACGCGAAAGCTACTTAGCCGATCGTCATGAAACTTTGTACATAGAATATATGTATTATGTATTCTATGTGTGACATAGAATACATAAAAAGGGAATCTTTTTTGCTAACGCGTGAAAACCGCGGGCTACCCGCTAGAAGGTCCATATTCATATACATTTTTTTTTTATCTACTTTTTACGAGTGATGTGTCATTTATTATAGAGAAACACTTTTTCTTAGTATAGGTATGAAAGGCTGGAGAAAAATACACGTAATAGACTCGAACGATGATCAGAATATAATCATACAAGCAAAGTCTTGAGTTTACCATATTTTGTTTTAAATTAGAAAAGCAAAAAGAAGTATACATCTATCAATTTTTATTACGCCTTTATCACCAGTGATTAATAAAAAGGTGAATAATCATAAATTCGTATGACAATGTTGTGACATTTAAAAAACATGCGTTACATTAAGATTGATATTGATAACGGCTTTATTTTGCTAATTAGTAAACCGGCTGGGTGGGTTCCGTGACTTTTAAGACATGATTACTACGTCTTACTATATAGGTATCTACACTAGCAACGCCCTGCGATTTCGCCTATGTACTATGTACCTGTTCCCGTTGGAGTACGGCGACAAATATAAATATAACCTTTATGTTATTCCAATGTATAATATAAAATTCCATTGAAATCCATTAATTGGTTTTTGCGTAAAAGAGTAACAAACATGTATACAAACTTTTGCGTTTATAATATTAGCAGGATGCATTCTATTATTTGTGTCATATAGTTATAGGGTACTTTACTGGTACATTGTGAAACAGACCCTAAAGCTGTAGAATTTATTCGATTGATTAATCGTAAGTGCTAGCTTATTGTTTTATATGAGCAGTTTTATTTTTTTTTAATTTTGGGGCGCGCGATTTTGTGGGAAATGGTTGTATTTATGTGTGAGGTCGGTCGTCTTATGTATCCACTATCCAATGAGAAAAATAAAAGCTTGCACGGGATTACGGCATGCCTAGATTAAAGTCTGTTATAGTGAAATAAATGTTAGTGAAGATATATGTTAGTGAAGGGCACTCATACGCATCCACTGACATCCAGCTTGATAGTGGATATTAACAATGCTCAATATAGTAAGAGAACCCTAAAAGTACAACCTCACCAAATATGAAGTTGTGTTTTTCACTTAACTTATACACATGACATTCACATCACAAGTAAGATTCAGAGTGCCTTTATTACGCCTTCACGAGCTTAAACTTTTGCATGCCTTGTATAATTTTACTGTATAAAAACAGCACAACATTTACTTAGACTTAGACACGCTAAGACTTAGCGTGTCTAAGCGTATCCGCTTATGCACAGCACGGAAAGGCAAGATGCAATAAGGGAGAACACGTGAACGCAAAACGCCAAACCTATAACACAAAACAAATAAGGTGAGCGCAAAACGTAAAATGCATAAGGTACACACACGCACGTAAACGCAAAATGGGAACTGCTGGGTTTGAATGCGTAACCGCTCATTGTGACTTGTCAGCACAAACTACAAGCTATTATTTCCATTACAGTATATCGTGATTCGTGTGTCACTAGCCTTATTAGACGGAAAAATATTACCTGACAATTTAAATAGTCGAATACGTCAATCTGCTAATTGTCTCGTGTTCAGAGATTACAATCTATTGCTTTTAGTGTCTTGTAATCTAGTAATCTGTTTGTATTTAAAATCTTGGAGTTGGTAATAGGTATTAACGATCTTAATACGTTTTGTTTTAGTTAGGTTGCATTACCTTACAAAGAAACTTAGGGCGAAAACGATGTGCCATTAAGGTTCAAAAGTGGAGGCCGCGTTTAGGCAGACGAAGTGTTGGTCGGCAAGATGGGAAGACGCGGATTTCCGTGCAGTGGCAGGTTCACGTTGGATGTGAGTAGCAAGGGATCGGTCGTCTTGCCGTTCATTGAGGGTGGCCTGTCATGTTCAGGAGTAGACGAATAAAGGCTGATGATGATAATGATGAAGCCTTAGCTTACCAAAACTTTTGTCATTGACGTTATTGCCCAAGAAAGTAGAAACAAATAGAATTTGGGAGTACCAGGGGGCTTTAGTCATCATTATGAATCTTCTCCTTCTTCTCTCCTTATCTTTATCTTTTTACAGTAAACAGTGACCTCAGCTCTCAGCTGTGATATATGGGACAATATTGATGAGTCGATAAACGCAAGATCTCCGTATCTGCTACTTTCACACCATCCTTCATTTGCTTCGCGGATGAAGTAACCGGGGTGGCAACTGGTATACACTCGAACAAGTGAGGGAGGATCCTTTCCCCTGTTCTATACGGTACTAATATTATAAAGAGGAAAGATTTGATTGTTTGTTTGTATTGAATAGGCTCCTAAACTACTAGACCGATTTGAAAAATTCTTTCGCTGTTGAGAAGCTACACTATCTCCCGGTGAACATAGGCTGTATTAAATTTTCTAAAAGTAAGGAACCAGTTTTAAATCTTAGTTAATGCAGGCGAAGTTGTTGAATCATATAAAAATGTATGAAATGAATAAAAATGTATTATACATACAAAAGATTTTTTTTACAATTTTATGCTGTCCCACTGCAACAGTGCTAGACAAAAGATCGCCGAAAAAATATTGTGCTCTTGCTCCATCGCAGGCCAGCCAGCCTGGTATGGATCTAGTTTATCGTGGGGAGCCAGCATGGGTGATGTTGTCCATCTTTTGACTCCCAAAATATGGTGATATTTGCGGAGCGGTTGGAATGCAAAGGCTGACGGATCACGGAGCCTGTCGAGTCACATTTGAGCTTAGCTTTGATACTCGCGTCAGTTATGGCCGTTATTGAGAGCAGTCTGCTGTTTCCCAGTTCCCACTCTATCTATTCTTTTTTTGCCCAACTCCTGAGACGGAACTTCTGCGACTCGGTCGATGACCAAGTCTAAGCATCGAAGGTTAGGTTAAAATTATGTTATTAAAATGTATAAGGCTGTGAAATAAATAACACACCAATGATACAGATCGTGTACAAGATAAGAGGTGTCGGTTGATCGATAGCAGATAACATTTCTTATTAGTGAAACGAAACGCTCTGCGTTTTTAGAATTGTTTTACTAAATATAGTTGTTAATTTTTAAAATGGGAGCATAGTGGGCAATACTTTGTTGTATTTATGATTTAGTGTTTGGAGATTCTTGACCAATGGGATTAGCCTAAAGTCCTTGGAAATTCCAATGGTCAGTTAGGTCCGATGATTTACCGTTGCAATGGCAAGGATGTGCTGTCCTGCATCCTTTCGCGTACTTCCCATTCTTTGGTATTTAAGAACAGGCTAGATTAACTATCCAGCTAAAATGGAAAATTTTAACTGTCATTTAGCAGATCAGCACAAATTTCAAAATCGTGGATCGTAAATAAAAAATGTGTTGAAAAAAAGCCGCCCGCCGAAATTCTATTTTCTATCTCCCAAGTAAAAAAACTATATCAATATATAAAAAACGTTCCGAGATAATGTTTGACATCAAATATATTATGCCTCTTTCATATATGTCCTTTGGATCATTAAATACATGAGATTAGATAGCATGGGCAAATAAAAATGTAAATCGTTCTGGTAGCTGTTTATTCGATTTACGGCACAAGCCAAGATACGACGATAAGCGGCTGATTTAGATCTAAAGAAAATGTCCACATCTGGATATTGCTTTAAACAGGAGAAAGATCTGGAATATTTTAGTGTTGAGCGCTTTTTAGATACGACTTTTTTGCTGAGGAGTGTTAGAACGGGATGTGATTTTTAGTTGACAGTGCTGGATGTTTCCAGAAATAGATTGGCGTGTGTTCGGTTTTTATCCTTATTATTATCATACCGTTGCATGTTACCGGATAAGGTAAACTAAGATAAGTAGTAATAAAGCCCTTCGGTGAACAAAAGGTGCAAAGTAACCGAAATGTCAACCATTTAAAAATCACAATAAATACGAACAAAAAAGTGAAATTCTCGTAAAGACTAGGAAACAATAAATGAAATGCACATCAATTATATAAGCTATAAAATAAGCGTTCCTGATCTGCACGTCTATTGGGGGCATTCTCTTAAATCATCATCGTATACGGACCCCGACTCGATAGTCCGTCGTTTTTATCAGAACCACAGAGGGTACAAATCATATCGGACCGGTAGCGCCATAATCGCTCGCAAGTTAAAAAATACGCCAGGACTTGACGAACGAGCGCGCTGGACCTATAAATACTCGACAAAACGTTACTAGGGTCGTGAACATATGTAAAAAATGTATTTATTTATTTACACTTATTGATTACTTGACTACGAGGCGATGGGTCGATAATCACCGTGTAATAGCCGAAATGTTCGAGTAGGTCGAAAATCAACTGACTTATATTTAGGAGTGAACGTAAAATGTTACTAATAATGTAAAATATGTATTTTTATATTTCTTATTTTATATTATTTTTCGTGAATAACACATTTATGTGACCTATGATCATAAAATCTCCAACCTAATCTTATCAGTTCAAAGACAATAATTGATGCAAACGATTATCCAATTGCTTGTATCTGGCCACTGCAGCTATTATAAATGCTTCAGGTATTAAAAATTGTTGAATTTTATACTGTTGATTACTTGTCACTTCAAATTAATTAATATTTAGAATATATTATCAAATACTTTCTGAAAACGTTAAAAACCAGACACATTATTTCGGACTAGGGCAAAAGATTCGCTGTGAAGCTAATATGTGAGAAATGAGAAATTATTTGCAATTTGTTCTTACAACTAAATCCATCAATCTATCGTTCCAATAATCATTTCAAACAATCATTTTATTTTGAGGAGACGCCATTATAAATTTACAAATATCGATAAGATAATATTACTTATGTCCCCTCTCTATCAATACAATAATGTCTGTAATAATGTCTATAAAGTATTAAAATATTTTACCTCTTACTTTTTTAATCTCGTTATTCATTAACGACCTTATGAAGTTTGTTCGATTTATGACAAGTTGGAGAGAAAAATAAGGTTAATGACAGCCATGTACAATAGAACTTATATAATATGCATTATTGTAAAAACTCAACTTATCTACATTTTCATTTTAAAACAGACCAGTAAAGAATAAAAGAGAGAGACGATTAGAACTAATTAATAATTATATATTAAAACATCAGACTATTTACATTAACATAACTATGTCATGTCTGACTATAATTCTAGCACATATACATATAGACTTAAATTTTTTTAGACTTCTGATTAAAAAATTATCATAGACATCTTCATCATAAGATATACTTTCAAACTAGCAGCGCCCTGCGGTTTCACGCGTACTTCCAATTTGCGTAGGAGTACGGAGATAAATAATTATAGTTTGGGTATTATTCTGATGTGTATATATTATATTATTATAAGGTATTATAAAAATCCATCTGCAACATTTTTATGAAAGAGTAACAAACTTACATCATGCTCACAAACTTTCGCGTTTATAATATATCAGTAGAAAATATGATCTACGTTAGAAAAAGATTAATCCTAGACAAATTTTGGACCTCTTACACGTGTATGATATACTAGCTGTTGCCCGCAGCTTCACCTGCGTTAACTAAGTTTTACAAATCAGATCCTAGTACGCAAAATAATTAACTTTTCTGGTTGATTTTTTACACCTTGCGTCCGAAAAACCCAAATATCTTACGGAACCCTATTTTTTTCAGAATAAAATTTAACCTATGTTACTCATGGATAATGTAGCTTTCAAACGGTGAAAGAATTTTTTAAATCGGTCCAGTACTTTTTGAGCCTATTCATTACAACCAAACAAACAAACAAAATATTCTTCTTTATAATATTAGTGTAGATGTAGATTTAAAAGTACTATAAGCCATCATTATGTGTTGCCAATACAAATGTATTAGCGGTGCAGACATTAATCCTATGAGGCTCCGTAAGTCCATATAAGGCTGTTCCCTTGTAGGTTGCACCGCGGGCGCCCGTGGTGTCCGCTTGACACGCTGTTATTATTGCAACAACTATATAACATTCATTTAAATACGGCGTATCATCATCACTATCAGCCCTCATCGTTCCACCATAGGCTGCCTTTACACACCACGCCACACCTTCAGAGATATTGTCTTTTAAGGCTGCAAAACGAGACAGAGGCTGCGTCCATCCTTTTCCGTCAACTGCCTCCCGTCTATCGGGACGTAGTGTTAGGCCTGTCCCAATAGAAAAATTCTAGCATCGGCGGCAATGCTCCGGGTTGTCGGAATTCCGCCATACTAGGAGTAAGCCTAGGTAGCCGTTTTGAGGGAATCGGTCGGTGTCTTTTTGCTTCAAAAAGAAAAGAGAACGAAAATGCCACCTGTTGAAGCTATAATAGAGACCATACAATGACATCGTCACATGTAAAAAGACACTTTTAAATTATCCTAACTAATATTATAAATGTGAAAGTAGGGATGTTTGTTACGCTTTCACGCGAAAGCTACTCAACCGATCATCATGAAACTTTTTACGCATATTCTCAGAGGTAATAAAAGTAACATAGGGTACATTAAAAAAAAGGAAATGTTTTTGCTAACGCGGGCGAAGCCGCGGACAACAACTAATAAAAAAAAACCTTAGTTTCAAAATATTTACCAGAAATTGGTTGAAAAGATCTTGCGATGTTTAAATTGTGCTTGTGGTTTTAGGTCTGTTTGCCAACGAATTCAACGAAGATTTAATTAGATTACAAAAATACAGTTGTATATTTTTATTAATCAAACATTTTGTAAGCAATGTAAGATCGGTCCAAAAGCGATAATTTATAAAACAATGTCTGACTCGATCCGGAGCAGACTCGACGGTCGTTTTTACTAACATACATTTAACAATTTATTTCAATATTTTATTAGAACCAACATGGGTCGTGATCACGCAGATATAAAAAAATATCGGTTTCAACCTATTTTTTTTTTTTTCGGTTGGATCTATGCTAATGGTCCTAGTGACCGTTATGCGTCATCGGAAATGGGGTGATCCGGTTGGATCATCCTATGACGTTAAAAATTTGGGGGGTTGCCCCCCGCCATGTTCATGGCGTCGGGTTTGTAGTTTCAACCTAACGCGATCACTAATCATATCGACTTCTACACTTCTACATCTACATTGTTTGTTTGTTTTTTTGGTTGTAATGAATAGGCTCAAAAAGTACTGGACCCATTTCAAAAATTCTTACACCATTCGAAAGCTACATTATCCACGAGTAACATAGGCTACATTTTATTCTGAAAAAAATAGGGTTCCGTAAGATATTTGGATTTTTCGGACACAAGGTGTAAAAAATCAAAATCTTAGTTAACGCAGGCGAAGCTGCGGGCAATAGCTAGTGCTTAAATATGAATGTAATGATATTTTCCGCCCGTCTGCGCTACACCAAGAATTCTACAATCCGTGCAATATATGGTTTATAACTTATGTGGGTAATTGATTGCGTGACAACGCCAACTTTTAGTTTTGGTTATTTATAGTCCTTGTACGAGCAACGCTTTTGACACAGACATATTGGTCTAATATATAGCTATATTAAATCCACGATTGATACAAATGTATCTGAAACAGAGTAAGATATTGCCATGTCATGAAAGCAATTTAAAAAAAACTTAAATTACAGTTTCCATGGTTTGGAATATTAATAAATATATTTTTACGTATCTCTAAAATATTGTTGACTTAAATTCGTTACTCAAACTAGTACTCTTAGGGCCTGTTTCACAATCTCCAGTTAAGCTCCCAATAGGCTATCGGCAACATATTTGACAGATACTCCATACTCTATCTGTCAAATTTGTTGCCGATAGTCTATTGGGAACTTAACGGGAGATTGTGAAACAGGCCCTTGGAATTATTAATTTCATAGAAATTTTATTTAGTCTAATTTATTATTTGTGCCAATTAATAGTTGAAATTAATCAATTTTATTCTATAAATAATTAATAATAATTGGTACTAATTTTACACACTACTTAATTATTGAAAAGTAATTAGCTAACCTGTAAACAGTTTTCTGAAATATTCTTTTTTTAATATTAACAATAATTGAAATATTGGGTAAGTAATTGAAAAAATATGCCGAACGTATACGATACGAATATTCAATCGGACATTCTGCGCAGTTTTAGTAAGGAATACCAGCAGATGAGATAAAGCAGCTCCATCGACTATTACAAATTACTTCATCCGGAACTTATATAAACCACTAGCTGTTGCCCGCAGCTTCGCCTGCGTTAACTAAGATTTACAACGGCATCTTAGCGGGATGATATAGGTATCTTTACCGATAAATGGGCTATCGAACACTGAAATGTTTCATTAAAATCCGACCGATAGTTCCTGAGATTAGCGCGTTCAAAATTCAAATAAATAAACTCTTTAGCTTCATATCTTAAGGATTAAAAGCGTGAGTAAAATAAACTCGTTTAATTGTAGTCCAAAAAAATCAAAATTCTGAATAAAATATGGTTGTTGTGTCGTGGACTTTTTTGTAGATAATTATAAAATCTACAATTAATTAGAACATTTTATGGTTCTATCTTTTATAGTTTAGGCAGCGTACGCAAAATAAGTAACTTTTCTGGTTGATTTTTTACACCTCGTGTCCGAAAAACCCAAATATCTTACGGAACCCTGTTTTTTTTTTCAGAATAAAATTTAGCCTATGTTACTTGTGGATAATGAAGCTTTCGAACGGTGAAAGAATTTTTGAAATCGGTCCAGTACTTTTTGAGCCTATTCATTACAACCAAACAAACAAACAAAGTTTTCCTCTTTATAATATTAGTGTAGATTACCCTTTAATATCTGCACTTGGACAAAAATAGTAGACAGTACCACGGCACGTTCATCCTATCTTTTCGATCTACAACCAAAATATGTGGAAGAATGGGCTAAATACTTTCCATAGAGACGAACGTGGTATATGGACCAGTGTGCATCTGCCGATATTAAACCTCTTACTTATTGCACATTTCTATCTCTCTGTGATTTGTTCTGTTATATTATAAAATTAAATTAAAAAGTAAAGTAATAGCCATAAATGTCCCATGTACTATGTAGCACGGGTCTTCTCCTCTTAATCATGCAACATGAATCTGATGAATTCACACAACTTCAAAGACATCTCGTGAGGCATCTAGGTTTCCTCACTATGTTTTCCTTTACCGGTGAGCGAGTGGTGGTCTCGTGTTATTTAGAAATTTAGAAAATATTTCAAGACATTACAGGGTGTACGGTTACACCGTACACCCGCGCATCATCATCAATTTTGTATATTTCACGCACTTGCGTTATAAGTTATAACTTTTAGACAGTGCACGAAATATTGTCGCGAGCCGCGGACGTTTCACTCTATAGCAAATATACAGCATTAGCAGCATATCCAAAGTATTTTAATTATCATCAGCAACAACCCCAGCAGCAACTCAAGAGTACGAACCGAGGGGGTTGAGATTGAACCCGGACCCTCTCACTCGGGAGACGAAACTAGCAGTTATTATTATAACTAGCAGCGCCCCGCGCCTTTACTCGCGTACTTCCCATTAGTGGGAGTACGGTGATAAATTATAGCCTATGTGCTATTCTGATGTATAAGCTATATTATTGTAAAGTTTCATAAAAATCCTTTCAGTAAATTGTACGTGAAAGAGTAACAAACATCCATCCATCCATCCATCCTCACAAACTTTCGCGTCTATAATATTAGTAGAATTATTAGATTAAGAAGATATTAAACTATTTTCCCCGCTAGAAATATCTACGCCAAAACACGCTTATTTTTGTGTATTTTGTTTGTCATGGAAAGAGAATTTATGAGGGGATTATGTAATATAATGCCTGATGATTAATAGCCTTATAATGATTTTACGAAATAAACTGGTACGAAATGCAAATGGAAATAGCACGAGCACTTCGCGCCGGCCGTTTAATTATTCCGTGAGACATATCTCGGTTAAGTCTATATTAAACATTTTTAACTCCAATTACATTTATTATTGCCGTGTCTATAATCGACAATCTAAAGGGACTGCACACACTTGATCGGAACAGTAAAATACGTATCTAATGTTATACATCGAAATTACCTTTGTTTTAGTATTCTCCATACCACCATAATAAAAACCACTAAGTTTTGGCAGGGACAGATGGTATGTAAAGTGTTGGTGAACCATTAACCAGGGGGAAGAAGATCTCTGAGCAGTGGCCGGTCCGTGTTGGATACGAGTCATCTTGGCGTTTATTGAAGCATATGTTTAGTAGTGGACAGATAGAGGTTGATGATGGTGAAAGACAATTTTCCTGTTCGTTTAGAGATGATCGTAAGCTTAGTTTGTAAAAAAATGACAACTTAGTAACTAATTTGAGGAAAGGTTTTTCTCAACATGATGGATATGAAGCTCAAAGAAGTATGATAAATGCAATTTTTTTTTAGCACATTGGCTCGGTAAATAGTGTACTCGTATCCGTTGTCCGATGAAGCAATGTTTGAAATAGTGTTGTTTGATATTAAGGTTGGACAATAAGTTTTTGTTTTATTATTATGCTTGGTTTAAGCTGTGTTAGTATTAATAGTTTTGAAAGAAGGCGACATGGTCGCCTTTTATTATTATATTTTATTTATTGAGTGGTCTGGCTAATTGACACTTTACGCAGCGGTCATGGGTTTGAATCCCGCCATCCGCCATATTATAAAAATTGAGTAAGGAATGGAAACAAATTTAAGCCTACCAGAACACAAATTCTTACGAACTTATAGCGTTGCTAAGTTAACGTGGTGTGACCTGAGAGGTAATGCTGTTTATTATTCTTACATTGTTTTGCATTAATGTGTGAATCAATAAATTATAATTTTTATATAACAAGTCCACTAAGACTTCGCTTTAAACGCTAATTAATATAATGAGACTATCTACTATCCTACTAGTCCTACTAATAATATAAACGCGAAAGTTTGTAAGTATGGATGTTTTTTACTCTTTCGTGTGAAAACCACAATAATATAGCTTTTACATCAGTAACACATAGGCTATAATTTATCACCGTACTCACGGGAATGGGAAATACACGGGTGAAACCGCGGAGCGCTTCTAGTTATAATATAGTAAAATAGACGAAATAATTCACACACGTTACTTGATCTTGTTATAGTATAAAATGCACCTAAAAAGCGAGACATGCAAAAACTATATCTGACACATACATACACACCGTCGGAGCCGATATACTGACGTAACTATTGATTGAAGCGGAATGTTCTGTATATACATACATACACACATTATATCACATATATTCATAATTCTTCTGTGTGTGTGTAAGTGATATTCCTCCTAAACAACTTTGTTAAGAATGGTTCGATTCGGTCCACAGTACATTACAATATGTTTTGAACAGGACTTCTGTCGGGTTACCCTAGATCAGTGATTCCCAAAGTGGTCCAGGTGGACCTCCAGGGGTCCACGGAAGACTCGAAGAGGGTCCACGATGAGCGTGACAAAAATAGGGGTCCACTATCTCGTAAGCATGATAATTAAGAAAATTAATTTGGTTTCTATAATGAAGAACCAATGAGCCATTCAACTAAGAAAACCCATGTTGGCTTGACTTCTCCTATCAATATTGTTAAGAAAATTTTACTATTATAATAAAATATATTTAAACGAGCAAAAAAAATGTCAGCAAGGGGTCCACCTGATGCAGGAAAAGTTTGAAAGGGGTCTATGAACCAAAAGAGTTTGGGAAACACTGCCCTAGATATTAGTTTATCAAACGATTAATAAATCTGGAAGAGCGAGGCCTTCTAAAACACGTTCATTAAACCTACTTACTACATATTATATTGTTAAAAATAATTTATCAACCTCTCCAAATATGCCTATTATATTATTTAAATTATTTAAAACGGGATATTTACCATGTTTTTTAATTTAATTTTCGTTACGTTACGTATCTCGAAAACAAGACATTCTTAGACAATTTAACAAAAAAAAAAACAAATTGAGCTTCTACATTTTTTACTACTATATTTAAAATTATGATAAATATTCCGTTTTAAATAGTTTAAATAATAAAAAGAGAAAAAAAAAAACTACGTTGATTTAAAATCCTATGTACTTAAAGTATCAACCCTTTATGTCCCACTGCTGGGCACGGGTTTCCCTCCTCGAAATCAGGAGAGGTATGTACTATGTACTTATTACATACTAAAAAAATTGTTAAAACATATTTGAACGGCAATATTACTTTAACAAATTACCACAACACGATATCAATAATCGAACTTCGTCATACTGTTTTGAGACATCTGGTATTTGTTTAAAATTCATCATCATCATCAGCAACTCGATCCCACTGATGGGCACAAGTCTCCTCAACTTCAGGCGAGGTGCTATGCCTATTTATAGTCATAGTTCACCGATTCGCTGGCCCTGGTGGTGTTTCAGTTTCACACCTTCATTTTTAATCTCACCAGACATACATTTTTCTCACGATGTTTTGATTAGGCTGTCCTAATTTAGGGCGATGCCCTTTAACTGGTTAAGCTTACTATCAATCACTTTAATTTTATTCGTTGTAGGTGACAATTATAAATTACCATAGTACATTTATCAAACTAAAACTGTAGTGGCATTTGGAAATATTATTTAACTAGGCAGAGCATGCGGTTTCACCCATGGCGTTCCAATTCCCGTGGGAATAGGGGGATAAAATATAACCTAACTTACTCGCTGATAATGTGGCATTCGACTGTGGGAGTCTTTTTAAAATCGATTATTGAATCGGCTTTAGCGCGAAAGCACAACAGAAAACCACATTCACATAATAATAACTGTCATAATTGTAAGTAATTGTTTTGATATATTTTCGATAGGCAAACCGGTATGTGAGTCACATGATCTAGTCGACTTGACTAAAAAATGAACGGATTTACCCGGAGCCTTATATCGTGATATGATAGATTGTTATATATTTTAAGAAGTTCCACTGGTGATTCCTAGACATATTGGAATGACACTTATACTTCCATCTCTTTCTGCCAGCTCTTTCAGCCACGTGCTCTAATTTTATTAAGTTAAAAGGCCAACATGACGAGAAGCAAAATACTTTTGAAAAAAGAACAATCTTCGTAAGACTATTTTGTATTAATATAGTACGGCCAGGGAAGCCTTCATTAATGTCAATCATCAATAGAAATGATTTGCTTACAAAAAAACAGTTTTTTGGTAGGTGTTGGTTTGATAACAGAGTGGTTAACGCCCCCGCCTTTAACCTAAAATACAATTGACATCTCTCTAATGCGTTTTAACTGGAATGAACCGAGATACACGTGCAACCATATATATTATAATAATTATATAATATTATGATACATAAAATTAATGGTCGTAACATAGGTGTAACTATAACTAGTTTAGGTAATTCGTTACAGCGCTGCGTGTATATCCGTCAGCCGCTAACGAGGATTAAGCCTGGTTGATATAAAAGAACTCCACGACTGTTTAACATACATTTAGGGTCAGCGCAGACAGAGAGGCATAATCCCCGCGCGGCCTCGGGCATTTACTTTACGGATCGCGTATGCTCCATGTCTGTGGCTCCCGCGTATCTTCGAGGATGCGCATTTTTTGAAGTGAAACTTCTTTAGAATAGTGATTTCAAACCCGATGCAACGAAAAAAACGACAGGTAAGAGACACAAATACAAAAGAGCGAGAGAGCAAATGTCGGTGTTTGTGTATATTGCACACTGTTTAATACTTGCTTGTATTTGAGCATTTGAGAGGAGTACGTGCGTCAGAAGACCAAATACACAGCGAGAGTGCAGCTGCTGGAGTCGCACCGCAACGTCAACTTCAAGGCGTTCGTGGTGCGAATGCCGACTTGTTTTCTGCACCTCGTCATGCAGGAGGACTTCTGGCCACAGGGCGTGGTGTTCCGCCGCTTCCGCGGGCAAGTTCCACCAGAACGCATCAAGACTTAAGTGCAAGTGAAGTGATACTAACATACTTTTAAGTTTTATTTACTAACACTAAATGTTATTATAATATGTATTATTAGGTTAAGGTATTTATCTATGGGCCTATGCAGCCTGAAAATAAATGGTTATTATTATTATTTAACATGTGTTCACTTCTATCGTGTGTGAATCGCACACACATCTTTTTTGTTTTCAGGTTCAAGCATTTATGCACTGTATTGTAAAAAATTAAAGTTGATTTTCAAGTGCGTCAGTAAAATCCTCCCCGCTGCGCTCCGTTCTGTCTGTGCTGACCCTTAAACTGACTATGTAACTATACAAACTTTGATCCGATTTGTATTTAATCATCATCGTCAGCCTTTATCCGTCTACTGTTGAGTATAGTCATCCCTCAATGAACGCCAAGAAGACAGATTTCTCCAATTTCTTAATACAATTCTAATATTTCCTAAGGTATTTTGTATAGCGCTTATTTATATACAATATAGTTTTATACTTTTTTCTTTCTATTACATAATTATAACTATCCCCGTGGAAGTACAGGGATTAATTGTAGCCTATGTGTTATTCTGATGTACATAATAAGCTATATTATTGTAAAGTTTCATTAATATCCATTCAGTACTAGTTTTAAGGTGAAAGAGCAACAAACATCTATACTTACCAAAATTCACGTTTATAATATTAGTAAGAAGTAAGAAGATGTAGATAGTTCAGAATTTTAGATTTTTTAAGAAGTTTTATTGCATAAAATCCGATTATTTTATTTTAACTGGAGACGAGGGGACAATTTTCCTCTGTATGATAGAAGAATCTTTCTTGCTTTGTATTTTACGTCACAAGCAAAAATTTTGTGCTGATTTGCATTATTTAAAACGGTATATATATAATTAACACTCATTTTTTTTGAGAAAACGAAATATTAAATACATACTGTATACATATCTCCCATCTCTTGTGGTACCGAATTCCTCGTGGTTAAATAAACAGGAAAATCGGGTAAATAATAATTTTAAATTATAATGAGTTTAACACATTAATGGGTACCTTTTCAAAAAGTACCATCCTCATTTCAAGATCAAAGAGAAGAAACATCACATGCATATAATTTAAAACCAATTACAGTTTTTTGCGGACTGTACTCCGTCCTGATTGTACAGACCACACCGAAAACATAAAATTAACACAATTGTGCTAAATTGAAAATAAACACGAACTTTCAATTACATTTGCAGTTTCACCTCTTAAAAAATATTAAAAAAAATATAAAATAATAATATCTATGGACGCTTTTCACACCACGTCAATCTGGTCCCGTGGTAGTAACTAGTAAGTACTCGAAGAGACTTGTGTTACGGGTACCAGACAACGAAAATACATACATATTTAATACTTTTATATTAATACTTATATTTAAGATTTTTATTATATAATACACATATTTAATACACATCCATGACCCAGAAGGAAACTTTTTTGTTCAAGACGAGATTCGAACCCGCTACCTCCAGCTTGTACGCCAACGCGCTAACCACTGAGCCACAGAGGTCGTCGGTAGAAAAAAAACTATCCTTCAGTTATTATATCTTATATTAACCTTAATAATCGGTGATTTTTTTTTCCAACTGAACTACTCATTCATTGGGGAGCCACCTGCCCACACACTGCTCCGATTTCACTCTACGGCTTTAGGCCACAGCATTGGACATTTCGAAAAAAAATGGTAAAAAATGCAAAAAACCATGCAAATTCGTCAAATGGGTACAGAGTAAAGACTACAGACTACGGAGATTAGTACGTTCTAAATATTGAGCTTTATTTGTATAGCTGTTGTCCCGCCTCACGTTATTTTAGATTTACTTTACAATAGCGTTAGTCTCAGTGATAAAGAAAGGCCCAGACTGAGGCCTAAAACCAACTGGACAATTGTGTTTCTGGCGGACACGAAGAAATGCAACGTTTCCGAAGACGACGTCAAGGAAACAGCGAATTGGAGGAGTTGGATAAGGAAGGCTAACCCCACCACCATGTGGGACACATAGCCAGGAAGAAACAGAGAGAGAGTCTCAATGATAAAACATCATTATTGTGAAAGATTTTTTGGAATCGGTTTTGATTTGTAGTATATTATATACTTCCTATATGTATCAAACACAAACATTACAAGTAATTATTATATAAATAAACTGCATTGGAAACTATTATTAAAATACTATTATTATTAATTTTGACGACCTCTGTGGCGAGTTCGAATCTCGCCAGGGAATAAAAAAGTTTGTTTCTAAATATAAAAAGTATTAAGTATAAGTATTTCCGTTGTCTGGTACCCGTAACACAAGTCTCTTCGAGTACTTACCATGGGACCAGATTGACGTGGTGTAAAAGCATCCATAGATATTATTATATTATAAAAAAATATATATGAATTAATACATAATACAAAATAATCGGCCTCAGACGCGCGACAAAATGTATCCAGTCCCAGAAAGTCAGTATAAAAATAAATATTCATTGGAAACCAGCCTTATAATTTGTCGTATTGCTTTAGGTGACAATGTGAGTAATATTTCCTTTTGTAGAAACATCACAAAAAATATAGTAAACATATTTTATTGACTATTATCCTTTATAGGTAAAAGTAATATACTACTACTACTACTACTACTACTACTCTACTACTACTACTACTACTACTGCTATTGTTCATATGACATTTACATTTACTAAATTTTACACACATTTTACAAATGATTTTTTTAATTATTAATTAAATCTGATTTGTATTTTACTTATACAATCTGAGCAGCTCTCCTAGACAAGTAGCAATAACTTTAAACGAATAGAATAGAATTCTTATTGTATGGGAATGACACTAGCTTACGACATGTAATTTGACAGCTATTCTAGCTATTCGTTTAGCGTTTCTGTTACTTGCCAAGGGGGGCTAAGCTGAGCTACTACTGCGCTTTTGATATTCCCCACGTTTCAGAAACACTGATGATGGATAACAAGACAAAATGATGATATTTGCGGGTAGTTATAGGATTAATGGGAGTAGAAGTTACCACGGCTTATGTTAAAGTACATTTATGCAAAAGCGACGGTGGTTCAGTTAGTATAGGCTCGGCTTCTTGTGCGAGATGGTCCGGGTTCGATCCTGACCCGCTGTGATGCCTTGAAATGGGTTTTTCTAAGTTTCTAAATACAAGGCTGCGCTGACCGGTGATGGGAAACATCGTAACGATATATGCATGCCTGATGAGATTCAGTCCTTTTAAGAATGTGAAGTTCACCGGCATTGGACCAGCGCATCGGTAAACCCTCATGTGTCATTTTAAATGCAATTAAATTTAATTTATTTGCAAAACAAACAGCGATATAATACAATGAAAATAAAACTATCACCAAATACATGATTTTCTTTTTCGCATTCGCATCGCATTTAGATTACAAAAGTTGAACTCAATTTATTAACACCACTCACACAACATACCCTAAAAAGCACACAACCGCTGCCTTCTACCTAAATATCGGTTCGAGAGCCATCAAATCACGTATTTGTCAAGGTATTTTTGAAATGTTGTTATAGAAGTGAGCAAATCAAACCGCGGAGAGCAAGTAGATTGATTTGTCTAAGGTGTAAAAAGTTTTTGCAGCACCAACAAAGAATTAATTTTGTCTATGTTGTGACCTGCGGAATGTCTAAACGTATAGGTTTTATAAGGTACTTTCAAATTAATATTTGAAAGTAGATGTAGAAAATTAGACCCAAGATATAAATCATAAGATTCTGATAAATTTAAGATTAAATGAAATAATTTTTATTTACGAGTAGAAGACAAATTACATAGCACTTGAAATGAGTCAATATTTTTTTATAAGCTAATGCTAGATTCGTAAAAGTAACTGTTTTCTCCAGAGAAGAATCTAGCAAGACACTCTATTGCTTTTTTCAAAATACAATCTCACATAGAATTCTTGGTGCATAAATCGTATTTTAGCCGTTACTACTTTTTTTCCATCGCAAACTACTTGGATTAGTTCTAGCTAGGATTCCGCATTTAGCTATAGGTACCTCGGACGTGAGGCTCCATAGACAGTCGGCAGGTCTGACGCAAATGTTCCTTCTAATCACTATCATTAATATCGAGCTGCTTCAAATACAAGGCTGGTTACACACCATTTTTTATTTATTACGCATTAGTGATAATTTTGTTTTGTATAACTTCCTTTGGTGAATATGAAGATTATATTATCAGTAAAGCCCTTTTAATTATCATCATCATTATCCTGATTACCCTTACTGTTGGACAATGGATGGAGTAGATTTTTCAATGAAGGCTGAGTCGGGTCCCTCGCCACACACATTGCACATTTGAGAAAATAAGTTGGTGTAAGTGCATAACTTCCAAAAATAATATAATAAATATACCTTGGATAAGAGAAATAACCTGATCTCTCTTCTGTGAAGCCTTTTCCTATTTCCTGACGGGATGCATATGAATACCAGTCAGATTTTCGGGCGTCTGACGACTTGTATTACGGCTTAACGTGCTCTCCGAGGCACAGAGGGGTCTCGGTAAACCTCGGTAACCTGATAGATTGACCCGTGCATTTAGTTTTTACTTAGCCGCGAGCCACTCAAAAAAACTTTACCGTTATATATGCCCTAGTCCACGTATTTTTAGTTGATGGTAGTAATTTTCGTTTCTTGTATCGTGTGTCCCATCCTTACGGCACCAGTTCACAGTACGACATCCATTAACGTGCCGTACCACGTAATTGTTGGTTTCGATCACGTATAAGCGATCCGTGTAATTTTTTCACCAACTGCTTCGCGGGGGATCGTGTATCGGATCGAAAAGCGAATATTTTACATTTACGGTAAAATACATAAACATGGTTTAATTCAATTAGTGGCTTCACCTTGTGACTGGTACTTGTGATGTGTCCATTACCCTTTACTGTCATCATCATCATCTACTATCTTTATCACCAGCATCTTTGATAAATTAAGATATACACACGACTTTCAAAATTAGCATGGATATTTTAGGACGATCTCCGTGCAGTATCCGGCCCGTGTTGGATGTGAGTAGCAAGGGATCGGTTGACTTGGCGTTCATTAAATGAGCCCTATGTTCAGCAGTGGACAGATAAAGGCTGATGATGTTGATTTTTTAGTTGATGATGGATATTTTTACTATCTATTAAAACTACTTACTATGTCGCTTATTATTTCCCGAGTACAATATTCAACTTTTTTTAACTACTAATATTAATTCATAAGGAAATTTGTGAACGAAAACGAGACGCGGAAGCCTTACATTGAGTTCTATTGAACTTTGTTGGTTTAAGCATGTACATTAAAACAGTGAAAGAAAGAACACTGCTCAATTAAAATGATTCAGCTGAATGATGAAGATATGTCCGTTAGAGACTGTAAACGCCCAACTGCAATAGACAGGCTATTGTTTCTAATGTCAATGGATTCACTGTTCATTTAGAATATTTAGACCATACAAGCACGAAACAGCATGCCTACGTTATACAATATGTGTAGCAGAATCAATCAATCAATCATTATTATATACAGCATTAGTACTTAAGTATGGAGCGACAGCGTAGGCCCCAACAGGTCGTTGCTTACAATACAACAAATATAAAACATGATTAGTATCTCAAAAATTAACCAATATTCGTCAAAGTTCACATATTCACAAAAATAGCTAAAGAAATACCTACAGATTAAGCTTAAATCCATCAGGCCTAAAAGTCTGGATCTTACGGAAAAAAGATAAAGAAAATAGAGACACAAATATTGTCATAATTGCTGTAACTATTTGATGCAAAAGATGAAGAAAAAATGATCTAAACTTATTGTAAGTTGAATAATACCAAAGCTAAGCTTCTTTATGTTCAACATAGTCCTCAATTTTGTAAGATACTTTTTAGATAAGGACTAGTTTTTTTATTTTACTTTTCTAAAGTGAGTTCTATATTTGATTGTTTTGTTAATCTAAATACAGTATCAAAATTTCATGTTCACTGTTTTTATTGTCAGAGTCGTTTCTAAGTTTGAAAATAACTCGACATTTGTGGACGTATAAAAATATTTAAAGATATAAAGTGAGGACAAAGTTAGTATATCGATTTCTTAAAAAAATTCACCGACGGACTTAGCTTTCTTAGCTTTACCTACGCTAAAAGATCTAATGTGCGCACACTGCAATTTAAAACATTTATCTTAGGAACATTCATTATCAAATTTAACTTTTTTACAATATCTACTGGAATACGCATAAAATATATACAATTCGAAAAAAATAAATCATAACAACTAAAATTTTTGAGCTTTCAATGCTATTGCGACATTTGTTCGACTCTAACGCGTCAGTCTGTCTTGTCTTATCGCTGTCAAATCTGACCGCAGGTGATGGAATCCACTTTCGGACTTGAGTGACACAACACTATATATATTTTAATATCAGTATTAATACTTACCAAAGTGGCGAATTAGGAGACAACTGTATGAGCTACTTAATGAAATGTAATTAACTACGGAAATACTAGTAGTAGTCCACTTGGAACTGCCTTAATAGTGAGATTACTAAGTCAGATTTAGCAGTTATAACCTTGACATGCCCTCTTCGTTGGTTTTCGAGGAGACACGTACCTTGCCCGTTTTGCTCTAAGCGAGTGCTCGCTTTAGGCCCTCAGGTAAGCAGGCAATCGAATGGTTTACCAATTTACCCTGTAACTATTTTTCATTACTAATTTTGTTAAACCAAAACCGATTGAAAAGACAATAAAAAAAAAAAGACGTGTGGCACTCGGGGACTGCCGCGGTAATGCTATTGCATAGCATTTTGTATCAACTTATGCAATTATAATTATTTATTTATTTTAATTATTAATGCAGTATTTCTTTTTCTTTGATATTAATTCAAGTTACACTTTTTGAGCGTGGTGACCGATAAGAAAACATTTTTTTTTCCTTTATTAAATAAATAAAAAAATATAAATATTTTAAACAATATTAACTAATATTGTTTAAAATATTTTTATTATTTTACAATACATGTGTTATATTTTATTGTTATTCGTGCGAGCTTCGTAGTGTCGTACAATACGTCTAGTTGCAAGCACACAAACACCGTGTCGAAGACTGCCGAAAAGAAACGACGTTAGACGATGCATGGCCTTCAAGCCACACCTCCGCGCCGTGCCCGTCGGAGTGGGGAGCGTTAGGTTTTTTTTTCGTTACGGAATTTCTCGACTCGGTCCCCGCGCTCAAGGCCCGCGATAGAAGCTATGCAATAGCTTAACAGTTTTTATATAATATTATTGTCTACCTATTTACCCAAGATGCAGAAAAATTTAGGAAAATAAAAGTGTCCATATCGGACACAGAAAATTTTAAAATAAAATTTGTTTTAAATTTTCACCCGACATTAAGCACGACAGCAATCAATACTTTGTAACAGGCCAACAATGTTATTCTGCTACACGAATTGTGTTTGCTAAAAATTTGCAAATATATTCATTATTAATATTTATATGCACGTACCGAACACATTCGGTGATTGGTTTGCTGTTCGAATTGTAGTGATTTGGTATTGGTATGCATGCAAATATTCGCATATGCTGTGGGAAATGATGAGAATTGCTTCATGCATGCATATGCGTAAATTAACCTATCCTAGAGTCTACAAGGTTCGAATCCTATGCTTCAAAAATTTTATAGCAATAATTTTAAACTGGTCTAAAATGCATGAAACTCAACTCTCAACGAATGAGATTATGAATCACAGATGGCTTATTTTGTTGTGATTACAGTGAAAGGTACCATACTCCACAATGTCGCAGATTTTAACATACATAGATACGATCTCCTCGAGGAATTTCAACATAAGTCAACATGAGGTGAAGGAAGGTGTGAAATGCCGCCATTTTGTCACGTGTCTCTTCAAAATGGCGTCTTTTGTTATGTCAAAGCATTTCAATATTTTATATTAAGTTTTAAACCAGGACTTAACCTTTAAAATGAGAAAGAAATCAAAGGATTGTGAGCTAAAAATAAATTAATTAAACATCGCTATCAAAATACGATACGAAATTGTTGGATGCGAGTGGCACGGCCGTTTCAGCGTTCATTTAATTGCGTTGGGAATGATAGCAATACTGCAAATTAATATTAATGCTTCATAATAATGTTTCTTTAATGTGACAAACCTATCACCCAGATATGGTTAAGCAAATTATTCGCTAATAAGAAAAACATATCTATATATATACCTACTTAATACAGGAAAAATATTTTATTGTACATGATACATTTATGATGTCTTAGCTGGAAAATATTTAGAAGCTGCGCGCCATGTGTTCGTTTTTGGCGGGACAACACATTGAGTGCTCACATAACGTACAAGATTGTAAATATTCGCGATTGGAAACATTCTACGCAAAATTCAAACAAACAGACAAAAATCCAATACAATACATACCACAGATACTTTTAGGAGATTTTTAGTTTGTAACGTATGTAGTTTATTAAATGACAAGGAGTACAATAGAATATAGGGTAGGAAACTTATGACTTGTAGCGAAATTATACTGAACGTTTATTTGCCGTCGCGTCAGTTGGAAATTGGAGTTGTAAGATGATGTTGAAAACTTTCATATTTTATGAGGGTTGCGATCTGCCAGGTCCCGGCTGCATATTTATAACCATATGTAGGTAACCATGGTCCACCGCCATAATTTTATACCACCATGATCATATGAGGAAGATGGAGGTCGTAACGTAACGAAACCCAGCTAAACCGCTGGTCAAACCTAAGTTAACCATCAGAGAATCCACCAGGGAAGAAAATAAAAAGATAAAATAAATTGTCATTAGAAAATCGAAGAAAAATAGAATTTGGAAAAATCCAATCGTTACAAATAATTATACCTAATTTGACCACAAATGTGTTTTATATTGTGGCGTCATCATTGTTATTGTTCTACTTATGTTTGTTTTATTCTATTTTATTCTATTTATTTAGCGTTTGTGCCACTTGTCTAGGAAGGCAGGATACCCAGGTCTCAGTCCCACATAGGGTCAAGGAAAGGACCCGAGCTTAAGAGTGCACTACCCTAATTAAATACTGTATTAAATAGACAATCTTGGCTAGTCATCTTTGAGTAAAGCTCATTCACCATGTGGATGGCTCATCTGCTGGTTTGTCTTTTCACCATAAACAAAAGATATAGAAGATAAGAAGTCCGTAGAGTTGAAACAAGATCTCTAAACAGTTATTTTGGTGTGAATTATACCGACCACTCAATAAATATTCCGTTTCTTTAACTTCGTATATTTGTTTATAGATAATTAATGTTCAAAATAATATGCCCGCCTCACAATCGATATCTTCATAACCTAAATAACGTTTTGAATTATTGAATAAGACACGGAACGGGTTTATGAATACTTTGAGAGTAATCTCAATAATTTCCTGTTCACGCTGAAGGTAATTTATAATTATCGCAGTAATTATAAGTGTGATCAATTATTTGTTTATTTCGCCCGATTAAAATACCTGTTCATTGATTTTTCCTTTATTTTAAACCAGCTTTGCTGTTCTTTGCTTATGCTAGTTGGATAGACAAACTGGTAGACGTGCCACCTAAACCTAATAAAAGAGCCTGTGTTGCCCTTCTCTCCGAAATGCAATATCTATTTTGTATTCTTAAATGATTTATCTGTAAAAAGACTATATTTACGCAGATAAATAAATCATCAGTATAAAATATCGGTTTATCCACCGTCTGATTTAGCTTTTTTATAGTATTTAGAGGAATGTAGTACTAAAACATTGTCGCACTAAGTGTTGGTATTCATAGTCATGCTGCATGGAATGAACTTGTCACAAGCATCCAACACGGACCGGCTACTGGCTACTACACGGAGATCATCCTGCCACCTGTTAATGGTCGACCGACGTTCTTTTGAACATTATTGACGATTTGACGATAAGTCGAAAAAAGGCCATCCGTTCTTCTGTGTGACCACGGGCGCTTCAAAGATGTCTTCGTTAATTTGAAATATATTTTACACAAATTAAACACATAATGTTTGAAGTAAAATTTCTTTAGGTACTACTACACTTACACGCGTATTCACAAACAATACTTTGAGGTGTCTCAGTACTCCCGAACGCATAGGGTCGTTCAAACCACTTCATAGGCAAGTAGTGAAATGCGTTTGGCAGAGGCACAGTTGCGGATTCCATTAATTGTCTATGAATTGGTTTAAATGACTCGATGTAGTTTGGAGTATTCTGACACCTCAAAGAATTGTTTGTGAATACGCCAACTAGTTGCGTAACTATAACGTTCGGGGCCCGTGGCGAATTCATCGGATGCCAGGAAAGACATAATTTTTTTAACAAAATATGTAATAATAAATGTTGGGAGTTGGAATTCTCCTCCGACCGGGGGCCCCTTTCAGCTGGGGGCCCGAGGCATTTTGCCGACTTGCCATCCCGTAGTTATGCCACTGATGCCAACTAGTGGCAAGGATCTAATAAATTTGAATTATTCATTTCTAGTTTCTTTTTAACGATTGAATAATAAATAACACGGTAAATAGAAATAAATTTTGTGACGACTTCAGTGTTCATTTTTTTATTAAAACTTCGTAAATTGTGAGAATATTTTTAAAGAGTTTTGTTAGACTTACGAAAAACATAAAACGTCAAATCTTCGTCCGTCGGGATTAGGTATATATATTTTTTATCCCGACGCCAAAAGGCAGTTGTTCTAATATAACTGTTGTCCGTGGCACCGTGTATCTCAAATAGAAGAACCCATGTTCTATCGAAATCGGTTCTGCCGTTTTAAGGTCAACCTAATTTAAAGCTATTTACAATCAGTGTACTTTTAATGATATAACTAGATCAAAAAATGAACTGTAAATTATGAAACATAGTCATTAAAATAGAACATTGGAGTGTACGTTGCGTTTTGTTTATAATATGTATTTTTTTTAATAAAAGGTTTTAAGAAACTAATAAAACTTATATACTAATATATAAAGGGTTTGTTTGTTTGAACGCGCTAATCTCAAGAACTGTTGGTGGGAATCTTTCAGTTTTAGATAGCCCATTTATCGAGGGAGGCCGCTATCATCCGCTAAAGGGCCTCAATACGCCATTTTTTGTAATATACTTATGTAATAAATCTGAAAAGTTGGTTTGTTTTACCTCCGAAACGACAATTCATATTTAAAATCTATATAGTATTTGGTAGCCCAAATATTAATATATCTTTATAGCGTAAAATTTTGTTTCATTTGGAAGCTGATGAAATCGCGCACCTAATACTCATTTTTTGAAGTCGGTTAAGGAGGAAAATATAATCCTTTCTTTCCTTTTAAGTATCTTTCCTTTCTATATTTCTCAATTTCATAATTTTTGCTTTGCTAAAGATTTGTGCTTTCAATAAAAAAATATTACAGTTTCGCAAATAGTTTGGTCGAATCTTTTCTTGTCATTTCTGCTTTTGTATTTGTTTTGTATTTAGAGGGGACAGTCTGCTCTTTCCTTTATTATTGCTAGTCAAAATATGAAAAATTATTCGGTTAATGTAACAGTTGAGTGTTCGAATTAAGGCTTTAATACGATTGTTTTACATTTTTTTAATCTGTATTATATTTAAAAAAAATGACCCTCACGTGAATTTTATCTATTTAAATAATTCGAATGAGAATTTTATGACTAACATAAGTACAGTTACAGAGGCTATAAGCTATTGGTGTAATTAGAGGCATTGACAGCTTGGAGATCGACTTACAGATTACTTCCATCAAGTCAAATAGCTCGCGAAATGCGACACTCACAATTATCGAAGTTTTATATCGATATTTACAATATAATATTTATTACTAGCCCGGCTAAAATGTTCAGTGTTTTGATGGAATACAAACTTACAACATATGACTTGTTTACCTCTGGATAAATGGAATTCTGTGCACTATAAACCTGTATTGTTTATGTAAAATCGATTTCACTTAATTCGACTTGCGCACTATCCGAAATTTGTGTTTTAACGTCATCGCACTGGCCGAATTATTTAAAATTCGAACTGATCTGTCATAATCACGATTGTCCAAAGGCGTGCGAACAGTCCAAGAGTTGTGTCACTACTGGCGGTATCAATCGTTCAGAAACGATTTCAAACCCGCTTTACTATGAGGCATTAATTCATGATTTGAGATAACTTTGTGCAAACACGGAGTAGGTTTGAGTGTACTCATAGACTGCTATATAAAACGAGACCAAGATAAGTTTTTGTGTATGTATTTATGTGTCTGTGCGTGTAATAATACGATTTTGTTGTTTTTTCATAGATGAGTTACTTTAGATGAAATCACAAATGAACATTACGCAAGAAACTTTTTGCATAATTGCATAAATAAGTTGTTTTTTTCGTTATAATATATCTAACGTTATAGGCCCGTGGGCCAATAACTTCTATGTGAAACGGACTCATCTATCTATCTCGCTCTAACATTTCCGTATACTATGCTACTTTTTACTTACATTGCCAATCTATAATATAGTATTTGATACAAACTGTCGTGAGATCGAGACGTCGAAGTTCTTTGACGAGCGTATTAATGTTTTTGCAATACGTTTGATTTCGTATGGACGTGGTTTTAGGCCTTGATCTTTTGAGTAACAGATAAAAATATGGTGTAAAAAAACATCAATCAATGTCTTTATGAATCATGGCAATGTTACTTATAAATCATCATTATTATTATCATCCTTTGCTCTCTTATGGACGATATTATATAAAAACTAGCTGTCCCGACAGACTTCGTTCTGCCAATATTAAAATTGCAATTACAAAATAGGGGTTGATCGTAGAGAGGTCAAAATTTAGGGTTGTATGTATTTTTGTATGCTGTATCATAAAAAAATAAAAACAAAAAATTTCGTCCAAAAATTTAAAAAAAAATTAAGGGTGAACAACCCTTATTACTTAGGGGTATGAAAAATAGATGTTGGCCGATTCTCATAGATACCGGATAAGCACAAAAAATTTCATGAAAATCGGTCAAGCCGTTTCGGAGGAGTATGGCAACGAAAACTGTGACACGAGAATTTTATATATTAGAAGTAAAAAGTTTTAATTATATAACAGGCACATATTGTATTAAATATAAGACAAAAATATACTAAAACTACTTAAAATAAACTATATACTATATCAAATTAAAAATAAAAATAAAACTAAATAATATAAAAAATCGACCCCAAGTCGCTACGCTAAAGTAAATATTACATATATCCCACTGCTGGGCACCCGTCTCCTCCTCGTAAGCAGACAAGGAGGGTGTTGGGCCCCAATTCACCGATGCGCTGGCTCAATTCACACACCAATACTTTTTTTAAGCTTGTCAGCCTTTTTTAATGGACCTATGTTATTAGCCTGTTGCCCTTTAAGCTTCCTCTGAAAAGTGGATGAGCAGATTGCTCATCTAAAAACTTTTATGGTGATCTCCTCTGCCAGCAGTTAAGACGAGATCGAACGTTCGGTCATCTAGCACCGGATCGGAATACACTAGGCATCCCGCCGGGAAGTGGGTCTCCCCAGGCGGGCATGTGGGACTTGCTGCGCCCGAAAGATGGTAAGTCGACGCAGCTCTACCCACTAAAACCCGGAGAGTGCCACTAATGCCGACTTTGGTGAGGTGCCCAAAAAAAATAGCAAACAGAGCACCTCGACGGCTAGTCAGTCCCTCAGCGACCGACGCCACCTCCACAGAAGGCTTGTTCCGCACCACAGAATAACCACCCCCAATGTCGGGACAGTACGATGAGGTGAGGTTCCCGTCCTTACCCCTTGCCCCAGCTCTTTTGTCTTTTTATAAGTCTAAAACTGAAGAGAAAATAACATAGGCCTCCCTCAATAAACGGTAAGCCGAACGATCTCTTGCCACTCGCATCCAACGCGGACCTGCCACCGCACAGAGATCATCTTCCCACCTGGTTAATGGTCGACCAACACTTCGTCTACCTAAATGCGGCCTCCACTCTTGAATCGTTCTTCTGAGTGTGTGACCAGCCCATTGCCACTTCAACGTGCATATTCTTCGCGTGATATCGGTACATTTAGTTCTCTGACGAAGCACTTCGTTTTGAATCCTATCTGCTTAGTGCTTATGGTGATTTAAATCTAAAATATTTATTTAAATTTGCGTAGTTTATTTGAAGTTTACATGTTAACTTTATCTTAAAATATTAACTAACAATCGCTACCACATTAACCTAAACCCACCTTCCTAAAACTAACTTACGAAAATAAATTTGATAACAACCAGCAGATCAGAAAAAAAGAAAAAAAAAGATCAATCCCTGCAGAACCCAATTGAAAATACAAACGCGCGCTTAATTCTCGATTCTAATAGAAATACCACATTTGGCCGTAAACATATCTAGTATTGGAGTTATGTAAAAGGCGACTCAAATGAAGCTGGTCCGAAAACTCTACATCCATCAAGACTGCGGCGGTTGGTTTGATGTTTGAAACGTTTGCCAAATAAATTATCACCTAGTAACTACTACTAACACTGACTCACTCTACGGATTAGAGTTATTTATTGGGTGGTATAGATAAGTGGAAAACCGCAACATGGTAAAAACTTTGTAAAAACAAATAAGCATTATTGAAAATAACTTAAAAACCGCTGATTAGATATCGATCAAATTAATATGGGACCAATTCAGAAACAAGCTTTCAAACAAAACAAGAATCACCAAAATCCATTCCCAAACAGCGGAGTGATCGAGTAACAAACATACGAAAAAAAAAAGAAACATACAGACGAATTGATAACCTCCTTCTTTTTTGAAGTCGGTTAATAATTCTAAGCCGTTGAGTACCTGTCGCTAATGAAATTTACTAGAAGAGCCATCTGTTCACACCTACCTACAATTTGAGCTTAAAGGCCATCAGACCTAAAGTCTAGTCCTTTACCTTTCGAAAAAAAAAAAAAAAACCTGTCGCTAATACCGGCGTAAAGTGACAGCTATGTTGTTGCGTTTCGTGCGATTTGTAAGTTTCCTTCTCCTTTAAAAAAATGCATAAATTTTAAAATAATATCTTAAGTTAGGCCATAGTTCACCAATGTGTGGTTAGTGAAAAATGCAGGTTGATGAACTTCACACACCTTCAAACATATTAATCTTATCAGGCATGAAAGTTTTCTCGCGATGTTTTCCTTCACCGGTGAGCTAGCGATGGTCACGTGTACAAATTCGAATGAAAATATTTTATTTTATTCTGAGGTAGACAATATATCCAAGGGGGGTGTGCTCTTCGACGATTGAGAACATCAACCAAATCGTGAGGATCAGCTCTATTTCTTCAAGAATAATCGCTCCCTCATTGTCAATCCTAACGCGAAATATTCGACAGAATTTATTTCGATTTTCTATTCAGAAAACCGAATTCGCTTGTAAATAACCAAACAACCATTCTGTAGGCGCTTAGCAAAAGCTCAGTTTGGGAACTGAGCTTTTGCTCGTTATCCCTATAACCATTAATATAAAAGCAATTTATTTCTAGACAAATTATTTGATAAACTTCACAGCACTAAAATCAAAGCTGTACCATAACTAAATGTTAGATAAAGTACCAATAAGATATATGCGACACAGTCCACCGCCCAGCTTGCTCGGTAATTGGCTAATAAACTTCTAGAATTAACGATCGAAGGCATACATGTACGGGTGAAATACATATAGAACATAAATTTGTTGTACTTTTAACCTATGTGTAATTTATTCAAATGATCGTTCAAATTTGTCTTTGTGCCAATATTGTAATGGCTTACTCGAATTTAAATACCACGCACATTTGAACAAGTCAACTGTTACAAGGGGGTTGTGAATTCAAACTCTCTCTATGTAAGGGAGCGTTCAAGTATTACGTAACGCAATTTTGAGAGATTTTTAACCCGCCCTCCCCCCTATGTAACGCGCCGTAACGTATTGCTGTAACCCCCCCCCCCAGGCAAAACGTTATGTAACACCCAAAGTCACTATTTTCACCTAAAAATGACAATTTTGTGGCGTAAAGTACCGAAAAGTCGCTGATAATAATGTTACGTAACGCGTGGTGCAAAGACCCCCTCCCACCTATGTAACGCGTCGTAACGTTTTACTAGACCCCCCCTCGCCCCTAAATTCGTTACGTAATACTTGAACGCTCCCTAAGCCATGAGGGGGGTGATATATAGCCTTTCCCGATAAATGGGCTATCACTGAAATAATATTTCAAATCCGACCAGTAGATTCTGAGTACTGATCAAACAAAATTCTCTTATATATATATATATATATATATATATATATATATATATATATATATATATATATATATATATATATATATATATATATATAAGATTTAAACCCTATACAATAAAAGGGCACGGTTTGATGCACGGCATTTAGCTTCTCAGAAACGGGACACGAAGTGATACTTGAAAGGTTATCTATGGTAGAGAAGATTACATATAGGAGACACCAGTAGGGCTATTCTGTAAGGTCATTTTCGAATCTCGAAAGGTGATAGAAGGTATCTCGCGGTGATACGACGAATTTGACAAATTTGTATTCTTTGAAACTCGACTAGCTATTTAAAATATCAATAAAGATTCGAAAGTCGATTAGAAGTGACGTAAAGTGAGCTCTATCACTCAGATGAAGCTCGATATCGAAATGGTTTTTTACAGAATAGCCCTACTATTATGTCTGGGTGATTGTTGAGTTGCATGTATTTAAAGACGAGATTGTGTTTCTCGAAACCATAAGTTCGTTAGAATATACTTCGACATCTCATGATCTGAAAAGTATTGTCTTCATTGACAGATTGTTGGACTAGCAGCGCCTTGCGGTTCGTGCCACGTAATTCACACGTGGATAAATTATGTCCTATCATTATTATCATCAACCTTTATCCATCCACTGCTGAATGAACGACAATGAACGCCAAAAAGACCGATTCCTTTACATTCGCAACTAACACGCACCGACAACTTATAGCCTAGAACACTCACAAATATGGTAGCCTTATATTGGTCAAAGAATCGTCTAAATCAGTTTTGTAGATACTGATATTACCCTTTACAAACACACAAACTTTACCTCTAATATTAGTATTTTAAAAAAAGTATCAACCCTTATATATCCCACAGCTGGGCACGAGTCTCCTCGTAATCAGACGAAGAGGGTAGCGGGCCATAGTTCACCACTGCGCTGGCCCAATGCGGGTTGGTGAACTTCACACACCTTCAAAGACTTTAATCTCATTAGACATGCAGGTTTCCTAACGACGTTTTCCTTCACCGGTAAGCGCATGGTGATCCGTGTTTAGCACATAGAAATTTAGAAAAACCCATTTCACCACAGGGGTCAGGATCGAACCCGGACCCTCTATTTTGAGAGGTCGAGCCCAGCCACTGGACCACCGTCGCTAATATTAATATATAAAAACATTTTCAACGTATGGTAAATGTTCTTGTGAAAACGTAAAGTATCGCTATATTATCAGTTGGGATTTAGGTATCTAGAATGTGCTGGAGCATAAAATACCGTACACGATATCTTAGTATTTATGATGCGCGATAGAAATCACTACACGACCCGACAGATATTTATCGTTATATAACTCACAAGCCGTCCTAAAGCAGGCTTGGCTAACCCGCGGTCGCACGTATAGAAGTTATACTCAATGTATATAATATAATATACATATTCCTGTTCTCTCTACCTCAGCCTTATTTTCTCTTTAACTCCGGGAAATGCGCTTAAGCATCCCGTGGGGGAGTGGGTCTCCCCAGTCTTGTATGTGGGACTCGCTGCACCCGAAAGATGGTAAGTCGACGCAGCTCTACCCGCTAAAACCCGGCGAGTGCCACCAATGCCACCTTTGGTGAGGTGCCCCGGATCTGCTAGCAACAGGGCACCTCGACGGCTAGTCAGTCCCTCAGAGGGGTTATCCCGCACCACAGAACAACCCCTCCCAACGTAGGGACAGTACGATGAGGTGTGGTTACGTCCTCACCCCTTACATCCTGTTCTTTTGCCCCCTCTTCTTCTTTTTCGAGCCCTACCACCACGACAAGTCCTGAACCATGACGGTGCGTGACCAAGCCCTCCTTCAATGATCACAAAGAAGGCTTATCCCCCGACGACACCGATTTACCGAGATCGAGCAGGGTGTTGGACCAAAGTTCACTGATATCCAATGCGGGTAGGTAAACTTTACTCAGTACTTAAAAGCACATACCTACTCAAAGAAAGAAATACTTCAGTCATATTTTCTAAAGAAAGAAATACTTTTAATCTCATCTGTCCCTCTAGACAAGTGACACAAATGCTAAGCGAATAGAATAGAATATTTATTGTATGGGAATGACACTAGCTTACGACATGTAATTTGACAGTATTCTATTCGTATAGCGTTTGTGCCACATGTCTAGCGGGGCAGCCATTGTTGTATTCTCACAATCGTTTACTTCACCAGTGTTGTTCAGATGCACTTAAAAATTAGAAAAATTCACTTCAAAGCACCACAGTGAGTAAAAAAAAATACTTATTGTATAATACACAACCAATCCAATTGCTCTTTATAATTTATACGCGACTTCAAACGCCGTAAGGTATCTTAAGTAATCATCAACATTGGAACGCAAGATGAGATGTCAACTGCAGCTTCACTTCAAACTCTCGCCTCCATATAAATTAATAATACGCTCACATACACAGCTTTAACCTATCCCATTGCATATGTGTTGTAACAGGGATCGAGTAAGTGGAATGAGCTTCTTAATCTAAATATAAACAAAATATTGGAGAGTCTGTTCGTTATATTAAAATAACTACTTCTAAATTCTATTACGTAAGTACTATTTGTCTGTGAGCGTGATATGCTTCTTTTTCGGTAGCTAAGCTAGGTAGGTTAGCTATGCTAATGGCCCTAATGCTTCATCTGTAGTGGTGTGAGCCGGTTGGTTTCGCCCTGTGATATAGTAAGTGGGGAGTTGCTCCCCGCCAGCCGTGGAGTGTGACTTCCACGGCTTCATGGCGTAGGATTTGTTCCTGTGGTCTCTGCCTCACCACCGTCGGATGAAGCGTGAAATGCTAAGGGCCTGTTTCACAATCTCCCGTTAAGTTCCCTATAGGCTATAGGCAACATATTTGACAGATGTTTGACAGATACTCCATACTCTATCTGTCAAACATCTGTCAAATATGTTCCCTATAGCCTATAGGGAACTTAACGGGAGATTGTGAAACAGGCCCTAAGTGTTTCTTTGCATATAAGATTCGAAACCAAGACACCTAGCTGAAGAACTAAAGTTAATGATATCATGCGAAGAATAAGCTCGTTAAAGTAGCAGTGGGCTGGTCACATACTCAGAAGAACGCATGGCCTATGGGTGAATATGATTCAAAAGTGGAGCACGGTTGCCACTAGATAAACTTAGATAATCGAAAAAAAAAAGAAATAAAAAATCAAAAAATCAAAATTGGTCAGAAAATAACCAGGCCGCAGGCCGGAAAACGATAATTTTAAGCTCTTTCATTGAGCGAGGTCTATTTTTTACTTTTTGTAACGTGTATTTGTTTCGTAGCTTCATCGAATGGCCGGAACGGAAGACCAGTACTGGAATTTCCGCCAGAAAACATCGGGTTGAGGCCAATTTGTAAACATTATAAATAAATACTGTATTAATTATGAAGCAGTGTAAGTGAGAGAATTTCACAAGTAATTTTCTTTTCTTTCTTTCTATGTTCGTGTCGCTACTCGCTGAGATGTTCCTGTCGCCTGCTGATCCGGGACCCTGATGAAGCGGCTGAAGGCGCTCGCAGCGGCTTTAGTTTGTGTATACGCTACCCAAATATTAGTCCCACAGAGGGTCAAGAACAACACAAGTTGAGTTTTTTATGAGCCCGACATTTGGTCCTCCCATGTTTGCCGTAAAGTATCCGAAACGCCGGGCCGCGATCAAATCCGTTAAATTTATTTCATTATAATATTGTGTAATTGTTGTTATATAAGTCCATCTCCACACTTGATTACCCTAACCGATTCAGTTAGAGGCGTAAATAAATCACGGTTTGACACGTCATATATCTCCGGACAAATATTGTTTTATACCGCCTTATTAACTGGCAGCCTCTCGCAGCCTCTCCCATCCATCATGAGAGATCTTTCCGCCTCCGGTGTAACGGAGAGACAAAAACGTTTGTTAATTATAATTAGCACTAATTTGACAGTATGTTACTGTTGATCGTATATTTGATTATCAAGCAACGGTAGCGAGTTTGGTTGAATATAATTCGCGATTTATTACTACTCCTCGTGGGTTAAGTTTTATACTATGACTGGCTTTTGCCCGCAGCTTCGCTTGCGTTAACTAAGATTTACGGCGGCTTCTTAGTGGATATATAGCCAATATTTAAAACTAAAATAATGATTCAAACCAGTAGTTCCTGATCTAAGCAAACAAACAAGAAAACAAGAATCACCAAAATCCATTCTCAAACAGCGGAGTAATCGTGTAACAAACATACAAAAAAAAACATGCAGACGAATTGATAACCTCCTTCTTTTTTTGAAGTCGGTTAAAAAGCTCTGACCCGCCATATCTGGAGTCTAGTCGAGATCACATCATATTTTTTCCTTTATCACACACATACACACACACACATTTTTTACACATTCGGCAATCCTAGATAAATTTACGCACTAAATAGTAAATACAGGGTGTATTTTTAATGCTTTGATAAACGATGAAGTATGATAGTGTGGGCGTGGCCTGACATGATAGAAGTGAAAAAAAACGTGAGATATTTTTTCTTTTTAGTTGTCTATTTAACTTTTTTATGTATAACCCGGTTTGTTAAACATAAAGATATAGACATTTGATGATAATGCTTTAAAACAATAATATTTTGAATAAAACAGAAATGTAACAAGTGACCCAAGGCAGCGTCGCGCGAGGTGTACGAACTCTCGCACCGCGCGCGACACGCGGTCAGCGTGAGTTCATAGCGTGTATGCAAAATACATAAATGCTAGAAATTTCTTAAAAAAACGTTCCTGAGATAAATGGTTATATTTATTATATAGTATATAAGTATTATATTATTAGACTTAAATCTTTCAAAGCGTTCCAAATACACCCAGTATATGAACATGCGGTCATGTCTTCATGCATCGAATGAGGAAATCAAAGCTGATATTATCTAGTTTCATATGAGCTTATCTCGTTGACAAATTGCCTATCTCGTGAGCAACGCAGGTTTTATGTGACTTGCATTCACCACGTATGAAACTATAACGGATTGGATTTGTGTGATTTATTTTAGTTTTACTTGTTAGATAAGAGCTTAGAAACTAGTATTTACAAATAACCTGAACGAATATGATACAACTATTACGGGTTTTGATATGGTTTATTAAAATTATAGCGTCGGATGTTATGATATTAATAAATATATTTGGAAAACAATTTCTACGCTCGCTCCGCCCATTTCATATCACCATCATCCTCATCATCATCATCACTTGTCACTCTCATCCAACACGGACCAGTCTCTGCTCAAAGACTTCGTCTCCGTCTACCGACCAACACTTCGTTTACCTAAACACAACCTCCACTCTTCACTTAATCTTCATATAGTTTCGATGAAATATTTTTTTTACTTCTACTTTTTTTTTCCTGTTTTGAATCTGGCGTTTTAAAGTGAATGAAAATAATGACAAACATTTCCATTACCAGAGCACAACATCTGAAGCTAGTAAAAGCGTGATAGCTTTGAAGCAAACAATAAATAAAATTTTACCTGCGCCTGCATATTTCGAAAAGCAAAAAATAAATTCGCGCCTACGATATATTTTTAGCAATGTTTTGTTTCAAGAAAACGCCCGATGTGAGAACTTTTTAAACTTAAATCATAACATTTATATTTAGTAAAACGTAAATGCTGACAGGATAGTGACATAAGGATATTGCATTTGATAGTTTAAATTCTACGCCCGGAAGTCTTTAGGAATTTCAAAGAAATTATTTGAAGTGTGGTCACAAAAATTACGAATTCCAGCAAGTCTTAATTTCTTGATAATAATCAAATCACAAATGTCTAATCTCTCGCCCCTGATGTACACATTTTATAAAATGGATTACGCCTTTTAAGATTAATCAGTGTAGGTTCCTGCCTTGATCATCATATTTTTCTGGTTATGATCTGAGGAAAATTACAAAACAAATTATCTGGTTAAAAAAATATTTCACCAGTACTGTACGTAAGTGATAACAATAATCATCATCTAAATTAACCCCGATGAAGCTGCGGGCAATAGGTATTTATTAGGTAATTGCTAATTATGTAGCAATTTAGCACAATTTTAATTAATAGTAGATAACGGGAATGAAAACAATGATTAGATAATCAATTTATATTAATACAACAAACGGTACAAATTTGCTAAAATGTTTTATATAAAAAATCATTTTATTATTTCACTACCATAATAAATCTTCAATATGTATTTATACAAAAACAACATTATTAATGTAACGATAATAAACATCTCTAATATCAAAATCGTCCTTGTATGTATATCTTTTTGGTATATCTACAAAACTATTGAACAAATTTCTAAAAATATATTAATATAATTTATTATTTAGCAACCGGAGTATTTAATATCTAAAATTTAATCACATGAAGAAACCATATCTAAATAATAAATAATATTATTTAAACTTACAATAACAAAATAATTAATAATATAATAAATATCTAAGGCAAGATTTTTTTTAGGTTTTACAATATCAACCCAAAACAATTAGATAATCCATTTTTGTAAGAGATAGTGTCACGATGCTTTGCTGCTAATCGATACACCTTATTTAACCTACAATTTAACTTTGGCCGATTAATTATTGACTGATTACATATTTTTGAGTATGCCCATAATATCATACATTGGACGTGTTTGGCCGAATTAAGTACTTACAAAATTTAGTAATCCAGTAAGCATAAAAAATAAACAGCAAAATGGTATTTCTTGCTCACTGTTAGCACTTAATTTTGTGTCCCGGCCGAAAATTTTGCAAGCATAGTGAGTGACTTACTAAATTTTGTAATTATAATTGATAATTCGACCGAACACGCCCATTTTGTAAATAAAACTTTTACTGCGACGTCACGTGCGGCTTACTTCACTCCGTCGAAATGGAATAAATTATTATATCATATATGTATGATCTCCGTTAGCATTTTTTTATTCTCATTTGAATCATTCACAGCATGAATTGTGTAACATTTCTCATAGAGTAATATAATTGCACTGTCTTCTATTATAAGATTATTTATCGCACTTTTAAAAGCATTCGATAAAAACTTATCCTACAATTAGCTACGTCTTAATTTTTTATTTCGTAAAGCGCTAACCACGTCGCGTACAAAGCAAGCTAAACGTAAAGAATGTCTTATAAAACAATTTTTTTTGTGTATACGTTAACATTCTCTATACGTGATGTAGCCTATATTTAGGTTCAATTTGTCATATCTAATTATATTGGTCCCTTTAGCACTAACTTCAAAATAAAATAAACAATTTCGCTTAATTGATAATGATATGTTTTATTCTGTTACTCTTGGCTTTCTAAATCAAAAGGCGAAAATAGAGAAATAAGTATAAAACGGCTGCTTTATAAAATTGGATATTGATCTAAAAGGTTATTTGTAAAACACCAGCGACCTCACAGGACAAAATAGCTAACATAATAAATAATGTTTGTTCTACGATTTTGATGATTCATTAGATTTTATTTCCATACAAAAATAAATATCACTTTAATTGTGCGTTTGAATGTTAATAACTCTATGCGCATCGCAAGGATTAGGTAATAATATAATTCGCATTCAGAGTGCCAAACGGGGAAAAGCGGCGCTCGAGTCAAGTATAGGGTCTATAACAAATGTGAAGAAAGTGCAATAAAAATACCGATGTGAGCTTAGAGCTACCTATTCTGCCAGGTTCCTGCTGATGTCTAAATAAATCTATATAATATAATAATACCAACAAAATAATTTGCATGCATCTCTACATGGTTAACAGTAATAACAAAAAATACTTAGCATGGATACTGTATGAACATAGATAAATAATTACAATCATGTTCTGCGCACTTGCTATGAAAAAGCATTAAATTTTAACATAGTATTAATTTCGAAACTTATTTATACAATTTTATGTCTTTTTTTTGTTTAAATTACACAATATACATTGAGGTAATTTATTATATATTAATACTGATTAATACTGAGCAGACATATATTATAGTAAGACCTAATTTCACCATAGTGTGTTAGTTATTTTTACAGATGGTTTAATGGCTTAACGGTATATCACCCGTATTCACAAACAATACTTTGGGTGTCACAGTACTCCCGAACGCATAGGGTCAGTCAAACCAATTCATAGACAATACTTAAATGAATTCCGCAACTGTGCGTCTGTCAAACTTGTATTTAAAACCTGACTATTGATGTCAAGAGCGCATAGATAGAAGCACTCTTTGCATATTATTGTTTCATCACTTAGCCAAGTACGCTTTTTGAATACGGGTTTTAAACTTATTGAGCATTCCACCATGCTTTAACATATAATATACGACTTGATAATATGACTTGACTAATCAGTTGTATCGAGTGAACGTCATTTTACTCTACTAAGATTATTTGGCATGATAGGCTAATAAGCGTCTATCGAAAATAGAATAGCAGCCGATAACAATGACATGACTGACAACTACATTTCGTTTTAGTCGGTTTAAAATAAGAGTGAGAGTTTTTGATTTCATTCACATAACGTTGGATTAAGGGCCGGTTGTTTCAAACCATCTGTTAACGTAAGAGACTTCGTTAAATTTTGACGTCTGTTAAAAACAACACTCTTGGTCACTAACATTCGTTACCGCCATTTTTAACGATTACATATTCGTTAAAATCGGTCGATGCAACTCGCCCTAACTGACAATTTGTGAAATTTCCTTCGTAGGACGTATGATCTCGTACTATATGCTTGTTAGTTTTAATTCCTGATTAATAATATATTGGTGAAATTAGGTCAAAGATGTATAAACCTACATCAAACAGTGGAGAAACCTCAAGAAATATATACTAAATAAAAGGTTCCTTACGTCTTTATACCACAGGCCTTCGTTGTAAGACCTTAATCCGACATGGTCTTTATCACTACAAGTATCTAATAAACTTTGAATATATATAACATTTGATTTAACAATAATTATGTCAAGCTCCTCTAATCATTTATATTTCATCGTAATTATTTATTTAATCCTTATAATTAGATTTCTTGGTGTAAAATAGTTAACAACTGACTGATTTATATAAAAAAATCAAGTCAAATAATTTTAATTTTTACAATATCATTCTAGAGAAATCTCATTACGAAATATATCTTTCGGTTGCCCGTAAGTATAAATCATAGGCTAATAATTAGGCTAATATGCAATTTTCCTTAAGAACTTGAATGCAATCTGATGAATTCAGTGGCGTAGCTCAGCTCAGAAGTTGATGCACCTACTAACAGGTGCTCTGTGTCAACATTTACTGAGACCACTTAAACAGAAGAATTTATTTGTATTTTATTTATACACTTTTGAGACCATTATAACCCAGGGCACCTGCAACTTGGTGCCTAGCATTAATTATGGATCTTCCACTATGGTAGCCAACAGCGGTCGCTACGCCCCTAAATCATTGTATTGATTTTACACACAGTAAAAGCCATATCAACCTAATCATAATATGTCATCAAAACAAATAAATTTAGGTTACAGAATTTAGATTATAATATTTAGAAGTAATAATTAAATAGCCTCAAATAATATTGCTAAAACGCACCGGGCGTATCAAAAATATATGAAATACATAAAATGACTAAACATAAGCCTCGACATATTAATTGAGTGTAACTTAATAATAATAAATAATTAAAAGTTAGAACTAATAATATTTAAGAAGGTAGTTCCTATTGAATATGTGTTCATATACTGGTAAGACCTTAAAAATCAAGCCAAGTTTACTTTACTTTGTTTACAAGCCTCAATGAATCTAGATCGTTACAACAATTATCATTTCCTTATCAGCGTATATCGTTGATTTTCTTAGTGACGTCTTTCATCATGCTGAATACATATTGAACATAACAATTTCTTTCTCCTATTATAGATTCTGTATGAATTCATCACTGTCAGATATTTTAGCAATAGTTATATAAAGCTAACAATTTCTAAATATTATGTGTTTTATTTGAATATGCTAAATATAATTCATGGGAAATGTGGCCAAACGATAAATTGTTAAATTACAATCTGAGACGACTGCTTTTACCGAGCGATCATTAATGAAGTTATATATAATAGTGTTCAATTGATAAGAAAGAGAATATCTTAAATAATGCCTTTACTAGCAGACCAGGGGCCTAGCCAAAATGCCATTAACAAAAGCGTTAGCGAAGTTCGAAAATGATAAAATGTATGGGATTGACATAAGGCCGCGCTTAATCACGTGTTCCATCCTATACATTTTATCATTTCGAACTTCACTAACGCTTTCTTAATGGCATTTTGGCTAGGCCCCCAGATCACGCTGACTCTAGTCTTGGCTAGCTTTAATGCGACATCTGTTCACCAAGTTTCGGAAATATCCTACTAACGCGAAAGTTCGTAAGTATAGATGTTTGTTATTCTTTCACGTAAAAAAATGCTGAATGGATTTTAATTAAACTTTACAATAATATCGCTTATACATCAGAATAACAAATAGTCTATATTTATCCCCGTATTCCCACGGGAAAGGGAATTACGCGGGTGAAACCGCGGGGCGTTCCTAGTTAGTAGATATTTTAACGCTTTATATAAAATATATATGTATATGGTATCCTATGTAAATTTAAAATGTTATTTAGAAAATCAACTATATTAAAACTAAATAAAATTTCATTTTAATTTAAGCAAAATTTTAAAAAATATTGGCTGGTACACGAGTTATTTTTAAATTTAAACTTTAAAAGGCAGTCACAAAAAATATATACTCATTTAAATTCATACGATAAATGTATAAAAAAATCATAATAGATAGATAGGATCTGACGTTGCATTAGCAGGCATAGTCAATCTGCATTCAGCATAATAAGTCCACCAGCTACCAGTTCTAAGACTTGATATCAGCAATTACTAATAAAACAACGCAATATTAATAGAACTACCTTCATAAAATACAAATGAGAATCAACGTTATCCGACGACAGAATCCCTTAGTCTAATCTATTGCTTGTCTTAAATTTTTGTCTACTCTAGTGATGTCTAGATGTCTAGTCTAGTCTAGTGTTGCTGCCACTTGTCGCCGCCGCAGATCGCTCAGGAGTCAACCAAGCCCTCAATCAGCATTTAGCATCTGGAACAAGCAATTTACTCTTTAAATCTTATGGGAAACTAATTCAGGGAATTGAGTCCTGAGCGACCTGTACGAAAAACCGCGATTAGAAACATCCAGAATATTCGACGAAACTCAATTCACAATTTTTCTTTTTTTTCTCTTCAATCTCGGTTTTTCGATACTTTGTCGCCTGAATAAAAGAGGTTTTTGAAAACTGACACAAAGGCATATGCGGCATAAGCCCCGAAAGTAGAGTCGCTGGGCATCCGGATAAAGCCGGACATAGCTAGGCTTTTCGATTGCGTGTCCGGCCAAAACAAACGGTGTCCGGCTTTTGTAATGCTTTTCACATTTCGCAAATGAGCGATGCCAAATCAATCTTATCCTAAGACTAATTTGGCATTTAATTTTATTTATTATTTCACTAAAATTTAACAAGTTTCAATTTTCATGATACTAATAAAAAAAGCTTAATTTTACATAATTTTTTTTTACCCTTTAATACAAGACATAAACCTAAATAATGTAGGGTATTTCTATTCAAATGTCTGGCCAAACTAGCTGGTCTGTCCGGCTTTTAGTTTTGGCGAACTTGCAACCCTACTCGAAAGTAAGAAACAAATCAGATAAAATAACCTACGCAAATAAATGATTGATGACATATTTTTTTCCTATTCGCCATATAAGTAGCAGTCAGTACTAAACTATAGTTTCTGAAAATTTTGAACATATTTGTTTTAAATTATAGTTTCACAATAATTTGCAGAAAAAAATGACACTCCTTTGAAATAAAAATCTATCGAGAAAATTTTTACTTGTGCTATTTTAAAGTCTAAATCTTTGGAAAAAAAAAAATTGTGTTAGTACTAATAATATACTTAAATGTCATTAATGTATTAATTAATTAATACATTTACTTAATTTGCTAACAATATTGAAATGGAAAAATCCTAAGACATAAGATGTTAAGTCTAGTAGTCATTACACACACACAAAATATCCACGACCCCCAGGATTTACCATTCAAACTGTCAGTTCATTACAAGATCCAAACCCATTCATTACAACATCTCATAACAATGACGTCAGTGAATGTATATCTAATGATACAAAGAAATAGAAGTTTAAGAAATTCGATTAAAATTTTAAAGTATTTAAAACTTTATACGGTCCTACTAATCCTACTTCCTACCAATTTTATAACGTAAAAACTACTGAATGGATTTTTATGAAACTTTACAGTGACATAGCTTATACATCAGAATAACAAATAGGCTATAATTTATCCCGGTATTCCCACGGGAGTGGAAGTACGCGCGCGAAACCGCGATGCGCTGTTAGTACGGTTCAATTCAACAAACTCTTACAGGAATTTAATAAATCGAATGTTTTTAACATTAAGTATGAAATACTTTGTAAATACATAATATTAGCTATTAATTATTATGTGTAATTGGTGTACATGTTGCGTCAGTCAATATTTACTAAGATGTTATAACGAATCAAGCCTGGTAACTGAAATATTAATATTTACATACGAACACAAGTAATTTATGATCTATTGCCGTGGCTCTCGGGGACTCCAGGTTTTTAAGTTAGCTTTGTGAACTAAGCGACGATGGTCCAGTGGTGGATAGACTCGGCCTCTTATGAGAGAGGTTCCGGGTTCGATTCTGACCCCCCTGTGTGTGCCTTGAAATGGGTTTTTCTAAATTTCTAAACGCATCCCAAACACGAGACCATCTCTCGCTCACCGGTGAAGGAAAACATCGTGAGGAAACCTGCATGCCTGATGAAATTGAAAGTTTTTGAAGGTGTGTGAAGTTCACCAACCCGCATTGGGCCAGCGAATCGGTGAACTATGGCCTATTGCCCTCCTCGCATGTTTTCGAGGACGAGACCCTTGCCCAGCAGTGGGGCATAATATAAGGATTGATACTTTACTTTTATACTTTTTTGTAAACTAGACCGTATACATATACATAGTAAGTTGACCTATTAATTTACAGTTCGCCCTACTATCCTGAAGAACTCGTTAATTAGTTTATTTAAGCTAAACTGTCAAACAGGCAATCAAGATTGCTGATGATAAGGATTTAACATTGGCTATGAACACAAGTTTACCAGACAGTAGCATAAGGCGGCATAATACACTGACTAATCTGCAATTTTTCCAAAATACAATTAAGGTGTTCTAAAAACAAAAATTATATTGGGAGTTGCTGTTAAGAGTCAGTCAGTAAAAGCAGCAGACGGTCTGCTGCCAGCAGTTATAAATCCTACTAATATTATACATGCGAGCGATCGTCTCATGTTCAGGTAAAAGTAGAAATTTTGAAAACTCATTTGAGGTTTAGACTGGGGTCAGGATCGAACCCGGACCACTTAATCATGAGGCCTAACCCACACCATTAGACCACAGTCGCTCGGTATGATTCAATATTATTTAGCTAATAACGTCGTCCTGGCAACGTTTTCGCGGCGGCCGATTTAACACTTGCTTTGGACTAGGGCTGCAATAATAGAGTACTACAACTTCTACAAGGAAATATGTTTTTGTTCTAGCCGTCTTTTCGTTTGAGAAATAAGCAGCAGCAGGACGCAGAAAAAAGGTAATGAAATATGTCTTATAAGTCAAGAGATTTTTAAATAGTATATAATAGATCAGGAGTAAATTATCTCTCGCTTGCGAAACGCGACAATGAGCATAACGGGACAATGACGTCATCTTTTTCATGCATGCGCCATGCAGCTCGTAGTATTAGGTTATTAGGTGTGGTCACGTCAAATTTTTAAAACGGGATATTTACCATGTTTTTTGTTCATTTCGCGGAGCTCGATATTTCGACATTGTTTACGAATGTCTTGTTCAAGAGACTGTCTGTCTACCAATATTTTATTTTGTGATTATACAAAATCTATGGAATAAAAAAGGAAATATTTGTATTATTTAACTGTTTCACCAAACTACCTCCGAAAAGTACGGGATTCGAAATCTACACACTCATGTTTTAGAATAAATTATTTTAGTCAAAGAGACAGCGTCGATGACAGGAGACTTTATGGTTGACAGTTGACACCAAATCTGATCAGGGGAGTCATTACTCCGTCACATACAGTCTTTGGGATTATTCACCACGGCCCTCGAAGGTCTATAACCAGCTGCAGATTGATAATGTTGACAAGTACATGGAACATAAGACTCTCACAACGAGCGCCAAGACGGCCGACTGTGTAACGTAATTAATTAATACTCAAGACATTTCAGGATACAAAACGTAATATTTATTACATTATGAAATGATTAGGCCCACTGAGTTCAGTTAACGTTAAGCCACTTTATTGGTACCATTTTTATTAAAAAAAATACATTAATTAAAAAAAATATACTATATATTATCTATTACCGTAATGCAAGCCCTGCGACCCTGCACACACACACTCTCCGCCACACACACACACACTTACGCATAATAAACCGGTCCATTGACGTCAATGGTGGGTGGGGACACAGTGTACAAAAAAATATCTGCTAAGGGTCAACGCAGACTATCATGCTAAATGTAGTGAAATTTTCTTGGTATCATATTATCTGTTGCTACCAGCTTTCTAAAGCTAAGCTAAGCTCGTTCGCCTTCTAACATGTTTAGTTTATCATGAGTTTATGCTACCGTCCTTTAAAAAAAACCTTGACAGTTCATTTCGTACACATAAGTTTGGTGTTACCCGCGTCTTCGCTCGCGTTAAATTCGAAGTAGCGCAGTTCCGGACGTTCGTATAGTAAACACAGATTATTTTTTTAACTACCCTGCGAACTTTCATCTCCTATGTCATGCACATATAGGTAAAAATCTTAAAAACGGTGGAACAATAATTATTAATGGTTATTTAATTCTTATCAAGTGCCTAAATGCAAAATTTCATGGCGTCATCTCCTATGTATAATGACGAACTTCCATACAAACTTTCGTCCCCTATTTAAACCCCTCTAAGCTTTTTTCGCAACAAAAAGTAGCATATGTCTTTTCCCAAGCTCTAATCTATCTCTTTTCCAAATTTCATGAACATCGGTTCAGTGGTTTAGGCGTGAAAGCGTAACAGACAGACAGAGTTACTTTCGCATTTATAATATTAGTAAGGATAAATAAACTGGAATTTATGTTAAAGCAAAGCTTTCCTAACGTGAGACGTGGAAATATCTCAAGTTTCACTTTGTTACCTAATTTTAAAATTCAATAGTAAACAGCGAGCAGAATTAGTCTGTCGATTCTGGTATACTTGACTATGAATCGTTTCTAAGCTATATTATTGATTGCGACTCAGCAATCGCGTAAATTAGTCGCTTGTGTGCGTTCGCCCTAACATTGCAATAGCACGACTGTACCATAACAAGGCATTGTTTTTTATCTGCGATTCATTTGCTATGCTCGACAAGCCATTGACAGGTTTTTAGGCTTTAATAAGCGGTTTCGTTGGCCGATCACGTCCATGCAGGCATTCTCTTAATTATACATTAGAATAAGTTATATTTTTTTTTAATATTAAATGCTTAAATGTAGAAATGACCATAGACAACAAGGAGTATTTGACTGTATTCTCTCTGAGGGACGCATGACGAGTTATGCACAGGATATTTCTTTTATATTCTATCAATGAATGCATTATGCATCCTACTAATATTATAAAGGTAAAAATTTGTAAGTATGTATGTTTGTTACTCTTTCACGTTAAAACTACTAAATGGATTTCAATGAAACTTTACAATAATATAGCTTATACATCAGAATAACACATAGTCTATGATTTATCTCCCACGGGAACGAGAAGCACGCAAGTGAAACTGCGGAGCGCTGCTGTTGTCTTGTAGTGTATTTCGTGGATATTTTTTACGATTGTTCGACAGGTCAACGAGCAGACGTACCACCTGATGGTAAGTGTTTGACGTCGCCCATGAACTGGTTAACCTGGAATAGGGTAATCCTGGTACTGGATTTTAAGTCTAGTTGCCTGTCTTACCTTACTCTCCGAAACAATAAAACTGAGATCGATAAAACAAGCAATATGGTGGTAACAATTGCTATTTGCTACTAATAATCTTACAAGACGAATTCAGTGATGAGTGACACTTTATATTCAATCCCGGAAGATCCCTATTCATGTGAAAATGTTAAATATAAATGCGTAAAAATTCATCTCATCATCATCATCAGAATTTATCAGTCAACTGCTACTGCTGCTGTACTGCTGCTGAACATAGGCCTCCCTCAATGAAACACCACTCGCATCCAACGCAAACAAAAAAATCAAAAAAAATCATCTCTTAAATTTAAAATTTCTTAACCAAATCTTAATCATTTTGGACTATGAATTTTTTTCAAGGGACCACACTTATTTAATTTCTACTCGTTTACTCCACTGACCGTCCTGAATCCTGGTATCTAATACCAAGTACCTGCAATAGACAGCTCCGACCGCGGCAATACAACCTCGAAGGCTACTTTATGACGTCAATACGCACAAACCACTTTCATGTAATACTAGGATATATTATAATATAGATTCACAAAAAAAATTCTGATTACATATTATAATAACATTACATATTTATGAAAACAAGAATATAAATAGAATTATAGTAGAACAGCTTTAATACTTCAAGGGTGCTTAAAGCAATATTATTAGGTGGTATGTATGTATATATTTTAAATGCAAAATTTATTAATTTTATTTTTTTCTCAATGATTTTGGCAATTTATATTTTTTTTTTCTCTTCCCAATGGTTGCCTGGCAGAAATCGTTCATGAGCGATAAGGCCCCCCCTTTTGTACTTTTTTAACCATTTTATATCACTTCTGTCTTTGTTTACTTGTGTACAAATGAAGAATAAATAAATAAACAAGTTAAAATATATTTTTTGCACTTATACTACAGATTTTTCATTACTGCCTATTGAGGCAGTTATTGTATAGTCATTGCCCATTGGACTAAATAAAGTATCACATAGGCTTCAAAGAGTGCTAACAGTTATACCATAAAATATTTGGCATGGCTTTCAAAGCATAATTTTTCCAGAGCTTTTATTTCAATTTAAAAATTATACCTTAATATAACAATAATTATAGTAAATAATTAAATTCAAGTGTAATACATCGATGTTCGCAAACAAGCGCTTATCATTCGCCAAATCTTAAGTGGACGCTAAGCGAGGTTTTGTTCAAAACTATTACTTTAGTAAAAGGAATCCACATGTTTTTTTTTTTGTGTGTGAATGTTGAAATAATCCATGTCTAGTGTTTAAAATAATGTTAATATACCGAGACCAAATCCGCAAAAGCTTTGATAAAATAAGTGATATTTGCGTAAAAATTAGAAAACAATAAATCTTGGAAATCTTGCATTGCAGAGTCCAATTACAGAAACAGGTAAAGCTTTTGATTTGGAACTTTTTCCGTTTTATATGAATTTTATAGGTAGATATGAAACTGCGGTCAACAGCTAGTCTTACTATTCTACTAATATTATAAACGCGTTTGTATGTATGTATGTGTACCTTATGGCCCAAGCCACACATAAATCCTGAGACATGTGGTTTTAAATCTTAGTGCCAATAGTATGCTGTCTGTCTTACTCTTCTTTCTGAGTTTTACTGAAGCAAGCAAGCAACAACTGAGAACATCTTCTCCACCAGCTTTCCCACATGTTTGTGACTCTTTCCGTAAAAAGTACGGACTCGATTTTAATGAAACCTTACAATAAGTTAACTAATACATTGGTATAACACAAAGGCATCTGTGTATGTATCCCAGTACTCCCACGGGATTGGGAAGTACGCGGGTGAAACCGCGGGGCGGTGCTAGTGTTTAATAACAACACATTAATCGCTCTGTGCTCCGTATACCGTGTTATAACGGATGCCCACATCCGCTTCAAATAAAAAAAACATTGTTCTCAATGATAATAACTATTATCTATATTGTCTATTCGCTTTTATTAAAACAAATACATTAATATGTTTCGAAGTTTTGAATTGTTTTCATTATTAATCTGTATCGCTTGTCAATAAGATTTAAGAGTGGAGGCTGCGTGTCCACGAAGTGTTGGTCAGCCAAAGACGATCTCCGCTCAGTGGCCGGTTCGCGTTGGATGCGAGTGGCAAGAAACCTTTCTTTGCGTTCATTAAGGAAGGCCTAAGTTCAGCAGTGAATAGATAATGTGGACAGATGATGAGGTTGAGTGTATTTTAGTAAAAACAACCGTCGCTAAAGGTTTTTTAGCTATATAAGAAATAGCTTTTTTGGAGGAGGAAATATTCGACTGCGAAATGCTGTTTTGGCCAATCTTATCCATCTAAAATGGTCTGAGCTGCAAGAGAAGTCAGGGATTCTTATATTATGGCGCAGCAGCATACATTGAGACAGGAATATTTAATTCTAACACCCATTTCTTAAGACTTTTAGATTTGCTGTTAAAATACAAGAACACGACTAAAGAAAACATTTTTTTTATTTTATTTTTCAATGAATTTCTAGATTCATCCGCCGAGCCTAAGCTAATCAAATCACTTCTGAAACGCCACTCAATTCATATATTCCCACCAATAATTACACGAAACATAATTTAATTAACAATGTACAATTGGAGATTGAGATTCGAGTTCCCATGCTCAGATGATTTATGAACAAGAATATTATATTCTTTTATTAATTATTATGAAATTATGTGAATTTTTATAATTTGTTGTCTAAGGAAATAGATGGAAATAAGTTAATTAACGAAAGAAATAAGACAATGCCGAATTGTTTTTGTACACGCTACATCTATCTACTACTGATTATATATTATGTAAAGGTGAGTAAGTATTATGAGTAAGCAGAAAAATTTATATAAATGTCGTAAATTTAAAACGAAATGAATCCAGTTAGTAAAAAAAATCCCGAACATAGGTCTAGATTTATGCGCATCAATGAAGGGGCTATAAATGCATTGAAATCTGTGTGGTAAGCCAAAGAATTGTTGCGACAACGAAACTATGAAATAAAAAAACTTTCATCGAGCTGCTTTTGATATTACAAAACTGTACTATACTTATAAATCTAAATATCACATTTAATAATAATAATAATAATAATATCTATGGGCGCTTTTTTATTTGGATATTCTTATCAATTATCATTACACTATATTTTTAATTCATGAATAAATGTTTTTTTTATAAGCCTTCAAAACAAGAATAAGTCGGGCAGTATCTGATCGTCTTAAAAAAGTTGGCAAAATATTTTTTTTATTTATATAATAAAATTCGATTACAAATTTGTAATTATTTAATTATTATTTTTGGCTATTTATATGTACGTCGATTAGGCTAAAAACATTACTTTATTTTTAGGCCCTTCAAACCACAATACTATTTCCGATATTCCGCAGGTTTTTTTTTAAATCCGAAGACGTTTCGAACGACTTTCGAAATTTTAATAAAAAGTCAATCTCATACTTGAAAGGCCCTCAAAATGCAAGTTCTCCTGTCTATGGATGTCTTCTATATGCCTTCTATAAAAATAAATCATATCAATATTTAGTTGCTCACCATGTATAAAGTGAACTAAGTTTATAATGTTCCTTTTATTGATATTACCTTCATCTTCCTAATTAGTGGGTAGGCGTAGTAATTCCATCGCCCACCACTATTTACCAGACGGTGAACTCACCAGTGATTTCTCACCGACCCCCTAGACAAGTGGCACAAAAGCAAAACGAATAGAAAAAGTAATTTGAGTCAAGGAATATTATAATAATAATATTCGTTTCAAACGAAGTATACAGGCGTTTTAGACATTTTGACAAACAAAACCATATACTTTATGTATCTGAATAAGCGTTATTCAAATTTTGCGCAACAACACTAGAAGGAGTTAGCTTTTATAGTAACTGAATAGATTCGGAGCATTTGCCACTTGCCTAGGGAGGCAGGAATACGCTAGCAGTTTAAGTTATTCTATAGAAAATAAAGAGGAAAATAGAAACTCATTAGAAGAATCAGCCTTAGGTTTTTCATGGCAACTTTCACTAGCTACCATCAAATGGCCTGTGCGTCTATTTCTACCGTAATCTCAACAAATAAGAGATCTTATTTAGAGATCATTAGATGGTGGCGACTTCCGCCGTAGAACCCTATTATCCCACTATTTTCCAGGGTATGTCCCCCTCACATTAGCCGAGCTTATCCTTTCTATAATCTTGACTAATTATAATTTGTTTACTTGTATAGTTGTATTAATAGCTCCACGACACATTTTAATGTCACTCTCGAAGGAACTCCGGAATTCAAAATATACGACTACTTAAAATCCAGTCGTTTTTTTAATTTTTCTACCATAGATATTATGCGTAAGTACGATTTTTTGTATACTATTAACTATATATCTATCCCTATTGATATTATAAATGCGAAAGTAACTGTGTCTGTCGGTTACACTTTCACGCCTAAACCACTGCACCGATTTTTATGAAATTTAGTACACATATAGACCAGAGCTTGGGAAATAGCATATGCTAGCTTTTATCGCGAAAAAAGGCTTAAAGGGGTTTGTGTCTTTCAGCGTAAGATAGCCTTTATATCGAGAAAGGCTATAATGCTATATACCATCCTTACTATATTAACGTAGGCGAAGCTGCGAACAACAGCTAGTATAATATATACAATGAAAAAGTTTACTAGAGCGATTCCCAAAAATTTACTAGTTTAAACAGCATTTTATGATGTTTTTCACTTTTGGTTCGAAGCAGCCTTTTAGTTATTCCCTGTTACAGCGGCGTAACTACAGGGTGGCAAGTCGGCAAAATGCCACGGGCCCCCAGCTGAAAGAGGCCCCCGGTCGGAGGAGAATTCCGACTCTCAACATTTATTATTACACATTTAGTAAAAAAAAAAATGTGTCTTTCCTAGCATCCGATGAATTTGCCACAGGTCCCGAACGGTATAGTTACGCCACTGCCGTAGTTGTCATCATGAAATTGACCATTTTTGAAATGTTAAGAACAAGCTGTTCATTATCAACCAAGGATTGTTTCCATTCGATCGATATATTGTTACCGTTTAATGATCGTGTAAGATAATTACATTAATCAACGGTTAACATAATTAAATCATTGTAACGTCAATGGGATAATTTTATCGATTGAATCGTGTTTTTTTTTTGAATGATTTCTGTTATAGCTTAGCTTTTACTAATATTATAAAGAGGAAAGATTTGATTGTTTGTTTGTCTTGAATAATCTCCTAAACTACTTGACTGATTTGAAAAATTCTTTCACTGTTGTAAAGCTACACTATCCCCGGTGAACATTGGCTATATTAAATTTTCAAAAAGTTAGAGACCCGTTTTAAATCTTAGTTGACGCAGGCGAAGCTGCGTGCATCAGCTAGTTTATTATACAAGCTTTTGCGCCCGTGACTACTTTTATTGCTGTTTTGCGTGAGGATAGTCCAGTGGGTATATCAGGCTCGGCCTTTTGAGTCAGAGGTCCGGGTTCGATCCTGACCCAAAGTGCTATGCCTTGAAATGAGTTTCCCATATTTTGTAAGTGCACTCTGAACACGAGACCATCGCTCGCCCACCGGTGAAGGAAAACATTGTGAGAAAACCTGCACGTTTGATGAGATTGAAAGTCTTTGAGGTGTGTGAAATTCTGTAACCCTTTTTGGGCTCTGCGCATGGCCTAACACCCTCGTCACTTTTCGAGGTGAAGATCCGTGCCCAGCAGTGGGACATGTACGGGTTGATACTTCACTTTTTACTTTTACCTATGGTTAGCTCGTTATAACTTAGGATTGACAAATGAATATTCTGCATACAAACGTTACATTCTACGCACTAGCACCTAACACCATTCTAGTTGTGACCTTGTCAAAATGTAAATAGGTGAAACTGTGAACTAATTGTAATATTGTATAATTAAAACAATTAATGTTTTATAAAGCAAGTGCTTATAATGCATACGATTCTTAAATAAAATCCAGACAAAAATAATTCGAATACCATCTGTTTTATAAATTAGCATTTTACGGATTCGGGGAAGGTAGGAGGTAAGCCAGAAGGTGGGTAAGACGAGACGAGATAATGAGAGTAAATATGTGAACATATCTCCTTGCAAAAATATTTTAGCTAAATTATCTTTAGCCTAAAAAGCTAGATTACAAAAAAAAACACTTAAGCTTTTAAATTAAAGTTGTATCATACAAACTTCCATTTTTTTATTATTTCAACGTAGCTTTATATCTTAGCCGATCAACAAACGTTTACGAATGAGTTAGTTTGAAATAATTGTACTACGCTACATATCCAATTATATTTAATTATTATCTATACAAATATTTTATTAATAAATAAAATTATTTATATAATAATTAAATATAATTAAAAATAATTGATTTATCAGATTTAGGTACTGCTTATTACATAAGAAAAAATCAATTAATCAATAAAACCTTACCTTTTTGTTCAAGGTGGGCGTGTCGAACTCATCATCATCGCGGCTGGACAGCGTGGAGCACGACGAGCAGGCGGAGTCGGCGGACAGCGAGCGGGCGCGCAGCCAGCTCACCTCCTCGTCGGTGGCGCCCACCACCGGCCCGTCCGAATAGTCGCTCACCACCACGCTGGGCGTGCGCACGCTGCGGGGCCGGCCCTCGCAGGCCTGCTGCACCACGTGCGCCTCCACCAGCGTGCGCTCGCGGCGCGGCGACATGGCGGGAGCGACGTCGCGCGGGTGCGAGTGTCGCCGGCGCGGCTCCAGCTCCACTGCGGAGTCGTCGCTCAGGTCGCGGCTGCGCCGGCGCACGGCGGCGCGGTCATCGTCGTCGGACGAGCTGATGTCGTCGAGCGGGCTGCCCGCACGCGGGATGCGCAGGTACTGCATGGGCGCCGGCTCGAAACGACGCAGCAGCTCGGAGACGCGGGGCTGCGCGGGCCGCGAGGCGCGTGTCACCGCCCCCCCGCTGTCGCTCGCGCGCCGCGCAGGGCTTCGCCCCGCCCGCACCGGCGGCACTCCCGCGCCAAGTTTGAGATAGAACAAGCTGTGGCTCAGCGCTTTTTCCCGAAGCTCGCGCCTGAAGTCCTCCGGTGGTTTTTCTACATGTGGCATTTTCAGTCCTGAAAAAAATAAACAAGCCGTATTTAATTTTTTTACACCCAATTTGAACACTACCTTAGGGAAAGGATTGAAACTTAGAGCCTGTTTCACAATCTCCAGATAAGTTCCGAATAGGCTATTCACAACATATTTGACAGATAGAGTATGGAGTATCTGTCAAATATGTTGTGAATGTGTAGCCTATTCGGAACTTATCTGGAGATTGTGAAACAGGCCCTTAATAAAATTAATGAAAGATGTATACTTATAATTATATTATACTTTAAGCTTATTTTTCTCTCGATATGAAATGGTTAGGAACGTTGTTGTGTCTGAGGCATCTCTAATGGTCAGCCAGTAGTCATATGTATCTGAGAAATCATTTTCGGAAACTATATAATCTCCAACTCCAGGAATGGACAAAAGGGTGGAGTGGGCAAAGCATCTGATCCTGCAGGCTATAAGCATCGCGTATTTAGTGCCTCGTGAAACACTACTTTGTAATACTTAAAATTTCCTTTGTTCCTTACAAAAGCGCAATAATTATCATTATAGCGCTAACAATGATAATCATAAAATAATTATAAGTATCGATCTTGATTGCATATAAAAATAAGAGAACTTTTATAAAAAAAAATCACCTAAATATAGTGATTTATTAGTAGATAGATGTATATGAATATCAACACCGCTGGGTAGACTACCCCTAGCACCCGGTGTACCGCACTAAAGCCACTGCGAGTTGCCTTCAGCCGCTTTATGAGCTTTCTGATCTGACACAGGACACCACGAGTGAGTGTGAGTGACCTCCACAGGACACCCACGAGTGAGTGTGACTGACCTCAACCACTTATCATCAGGCGATTCGTCCTTGACTATCCAACTAACATTAACTCATATGAGTTCCATCATGACTCGTGAAAAACATGTACAATATATTACACTGCTTAAGAACTTTCGATCTCTTACAATTAAGTTTAAGTACATTTTTACTCACTTTTTATCGATTTGTAATCTATGTATATTTAATTATCTATATAATATAATAAAAAGGAAAGATTTGATTGTTTGTTTGTATTGAATAGACTCCGAAACTACTTGACCGATTTGAAAAATTCTTTCACTGTTGGGAAGCTACACTATCCCCGGTGATCACAAGCTATATTAAATTTTCAAAAAAGTTAGACACCCGTATTAAAACTAAGTTGACGCAGGCGAAGCTGCGTGCAACAGCTAGTAATAAATAAAAACTAAAATTTATTATAAATACAAAAGTATTACAAATAAAATATGGGTCCCAAATCGCTGTCGGCTGGGAACGTTCCCAAAACGCTGCCGCATTGCCACGTTGGATTGCAACGCTGATGCCCCGAATACAGGCCAGCCTTTTGGTCACGTGGGACCTCTATCAAACGAGTTGATAGGTCTGTATATTTTATTAATAAATAAATACAACCTTTTATCCTTCTTAAGCGACAATGGTCCAGTGGTGGTGAGAGGTTGAGGTGTGTGCCTTGAAATGGGTATTTATAAATTTCTAAGTGCACCCCAAACACGAGACCATCGCTCGCTCACCGGTGAAGGAAAACATCGTGAGGAAACCTGCATGCCTGATGAAATTGAAAGTCTTTGAAGGCATGTGAAGTTTACTAACCCGCACCGGGCCAGCGCATCGGTGAACTATGGCCCATCACCCTGATTTCTAGGAGAAGACCCGTGCCCAGTAGTGGGACATAAAGGATCGATACTTTACTTTTTACTTTCATCCGCCTTAAGCCTCCTTAATCCTTGAACCATAACCCTGAACCAAACTAATCTCGATGAAGGCTTATCACAAGCATGATGCAAACAATATCATGTTCCAATGATCGGTATTATGATACACGAGCTCGGAAGTACGTCGGAGCCTTCGTGAGAGGTAATACGACACCCGGGCTCGGATGACCAGGGAGAGTGTTAATACTAGTGAAGCTGATGGAGCAAACAAAACACTTTCGCCTCCGCCAAGAGTTCATCGTCTTCAAATGCCTGTAGGGCTATTCTGTAAGGTCGTTTTCGAATCTCGAAAGCATAATATGAACCGCGGTAATATGAGGATTTGACGGATTTGTATTCTTTAAAACTCGACTCTCTTCACATATCAATAAAGATCATTTTCGAAGTGACGTAATGTGAGCTCTATCACTCAGGTGAAGCTCGATATTGAAATAGTTTCTTACAGAATAGCCCTACTGAACTGATATCGATAAAAAATATTTTGGAACCGCCACTAGAAAACTTGCCTATAATAGATTCACTGGAAAACTACAAGATCAGCGGTCTAACTTATTACTTATAGCGAGATAAGTTGCATATTATGTGTTTTAAAGAAGACCATGTTTCAGGCCTTGTCGTGGCGGGTTGGCTCAGTAGCCTAGGATAAGCCAGCACCTTGGGCGAAGCGAATTGAATCGAGGTTGCTCTTTGTACCCATGTTATAAGTAGAGGGGACAAAAGAATAGGGAGCAAGGGCTAAGGACGGAAACCTCACCTCATCGTACTGTCCCGGCGTTGGGAGTGGTTGTTCTGTGGTGCGGAACAACCCTTTTGTGGAGGTGGATTTATTTCTAACGTTTCCTTGCAATTCTTTTTTTTATTAGTCTTAACTAACTGAAATAATTAAACTAGGTTTATATTTGTGTCGGTGATCTGGATGTGAAAACATTTTGTTTACGTCGCGTCCTATAACAATGGCCGTAAAACAATAACATTTATTCATGCTGACACGAACTATTGCCCGTGTATTTGTCTACATACCAAGGATTAGGTAATAATGATCTCATGACATCTCATGCAGAATACAGAAATCGATCTTGGACAGTAAGCCCTTGTTCACACAAGCGCTTGAAACCGTCGCGGGTTTCAGCCCGACGTCGTATTGAGTTGCCAGTTTGGCATGCTAAATCCGATTTAACGTCAAACATTCAACGTCGAAAATCAATAGCACTCGATAAAAAATCGTTCCGTTTTAAAAACGCCTTCATGCGATGCGTCTTATTCAAACGGTTTATTTGCCGCTCGTGTGAACGGGGCCTAAGTAATTTAAAAAAAACAACGCTGTTTTGTTCTGACAGGTTGCGTACAAGACCCACATGTCACATCGACTAGCTCTTGGGTCGCAGCAACAGTCACAATTTAATCTCCGTTAGGACGAGAGCTTTTTTAACGCTCGTTAAATCCAAACACCGATCCTACTAATTTTATAAATGCGTAAGTTTGTAAAAATGTTTGTTACTCTTGAAAGAGTAAAATCTTTTCGTGAACGAAAAAACTACTGAATGGATTTTGATGAAACTTCATAATAATATAGCTTATACATCAGATTAGCACATAGGCTATAATTCATCCCCGTATTCCCACGGGACCGCGGGGCGCTGCTATACTATATATAAATGCGTAATGCCGTATATAAACGCAGGCAAAGCCGCGGGCAGCAGCTAGTTGTACCATATTCTTGCAAATAAAGATTCATTCATTCATTCATTCCCCTTCCACTCTTACTTGAACAAGCCACGGGATTTTAACATCAACCCCTCATTACTCCCACCTTTTTATTGCCATTCATTATAAAGCATTTGCTTCAAATTTAGGTATATTTCTATCTTTACAAATTTTATAAGTTTTCATTAAAATATGTATATTAGAGACGATTCAGATCATACATGGACAGTTTTGTAGTAAAGCGTCAAACATCTTACGCCCGGTTTCCGAAAGGTCGATCAACGCAAAAATTAACAAATCAACTGTCAAATCTCTTGTTCAGTGTCAAATGAGTTGCTAGAAGCATGGTTAAATTACTTAATTTGATCAACCTGTCAGTTGACATAACAACTACAATGAAAAGCGGTCAAATTTGACTCTTGAATCGCATGTTAGCCGCCATTAATAGCCATGTTAGTTGACATACACTTTGACCAACGTTTCAGAAACCGGGCGTTAGTGCCCCAAAGCTTAGCTAAAGGGACAGCTTTATGATTTGTTCAAGCCATGAAGTTTTATTTTCCGTTTAAAATAAGATTAAAAATAATAAACGAATGTCACCAGTGTCAACCCTAGCGAATTTATTCAAATGTATTTTGCCTTACTTAACACACATAGATCATTAAATCTATTTAACAGTTAGAAAAAAATATGGTTTGCCGCATTTAGGCCCAGCTCGCGATAATGATAATTAAACGGAATAATTTTATCATTATCTAATCATTATTTAATCTCGTATCATAAAGACATTGACGCTGCTCCGCAAACACCGCTATCTATACCGAGAACATTTATGAGGCTAAAAATTTCCGTTTCTCTCTTATTTACTCTCAGCCTCTATAAAGACGAAAGGTTCTTATTTGTAATGTGAATCTCTCTCTCTCTCTCTCTCTGGTCGCTCCCTCATGACTGAGGATCGCGGTCATCTGTGGATGTGGATGGTTCACACCTCATGCGGATAATCTGCCTCCAACCGTGCCTATCCTCGCGTCTCTGACAACCGAGTAAAACGTTTCTGAAGATGGGCCTTTTACTTGATCGCTCCATCGCACCGGGAACCGTCCATAGGGTCTTTTACCTTCCGTGTTCCCAACAACAATCAGTTTTTCAAGACTCTCATCTCCCTTCTTTATAATGTGGCCAAAGTAATGTGAATACAAAAAAAAATTCATCATTATATTTTCATTCAATGTAAAGGTAAATTTAATAAATACCAAAGCGTAATCATCAAGTTATAGATCGATCCTTAATCTTCTCGTGGCTTCCACTCCAGACACTGATCGGACATCACTTCTCGAGCTCTTACTAACTCATTAAATATCATCCCTTCTACAAGAAATCTCAACATTTCACGATTGCTTTTAACAAAACTGACAACCCTATGCTCTAATAACTATTCCCACACTTATATTTAATTATAATTTAGACAATAGACACATATTGTATTTATTCTTTACGATTTTGTTAATTAAACATGGTTTCTATGATATATTGCGTATTTCTAGAATGTACAGGAAGCAGGAAATTCGATAACATGATATTATGTACATAAACTAAACATATATTGTTATCGTATGTTAAATGTACTTCACTACATATTATAAAACAAAGTCGCTTTTTCTGTCCCTATATCCCTTTGTACGCTTAAATCTTTAAAATTACGCTACAGATTTTGATGCGGTTTTCTTTAATAGATAGGACAATTCAAGAGGAAGGTTTATGTACATAATTAATTAAGTTTTTATATACATTGGCTAAGATATAACAATAATTGTTGGAGGAGTCGGAAAAATAGGCCGTCTGGGAGTTTTCAACGAAAACGCTGCCTAAACCCTTTGAGATATAACAAAATACTGTATGGTGAAATTGTGTATCTTAAATAGGTCTACAAAAAAGTCCGCGATGGCATATGACTATCTCTTAAGGATATCATACAATATCCATTTAATACTTTAAAAAAATGGGCAATTATAACGTGATAATTTGAAAGTTATTTACACAAATACGGTATGAATCCTTATCATTTTTAATCAGTTAATTAGTTTAAGCACTTCATGATGATTATTTTTCCCCTTTACATCATGCAAATTAAATGAATACTTTAGGAGATATGGCAAAATCAAAAATAATACGCAAGAAAATAAATCGTGTTGCCGTGATTCGAACGGCAGATCTAAGTTCACGCGGGCGAAGCTGCGGGTAACAGCTTACATTATAAATGCGATTGCGTTTATATATTAGTTAATCCTTTTAAATCAGCAATATATATATATATATATATATAAAGTACTTTTATTAAAACTATTTAAACAATATTCTCTAATTTCGCAAATGAGACCATTCCATCATCGTTGAGATAATTATTTTTTTTCTTTAAATTTTTAATTTTTAATCAGACTACACTAAAGATTCCTATTATCACCATTACAACAGTAAATAATCTTAATCTCAATGCATCTTCCTCATCATAATCATCATTAGGCTTTATCCGTTCACTGCTGAACATTGGCCTCCCTCAATAAACGCCACGAAGTCCGATAACATGCCACTTATCATAATAAAAATCACTTTATAAATAAAGATGTGTAGTAAGGACTAATGAATAGAATTTAAAAAAATGACATTATTAAAACGCGTGCCTGATTTTGCTCCATGTTATACGTATTACGTAATATATACATGAAAACCCAAGAGCTATACACCGTTAGCACGAGCGTTTAATAAGCGTCGCGTTAAAATCCAAAGTTGGCGCGTATAATGCAGACAATGCAGTCCGTATTTCCCAGGGTAAAAACGAAGTCTCGGCAAAATCGCGACGCGCTGGTAGTTATATAATAATTAAAAATATATTCATCTACCTATATGTTATTTCAATATAGGTAATGGCTATATTACTGTTCATTAAAGTTTCTGGGCGTATGTTGGACTTGAACTCTTTGCAAACTGACTTGAATTTGAGAATGGTTTAAATTAATAATTCGGCCCACAACGAACTGACAGGACGCATGTCAGCCCCCCTAGACAAGTGTTACAAACGCTAAATGAATAGAATAGAATACTTGTTGTATGGGTATGACACTGCTGTCAAATTACAGGTCGTATGCTAGTGTAATAACGCATACAATAACGTCCGGTTTTTGAAACGTTAATCAAAGTGTATGTCAACTAACATGGCTGTTAATGTCGGTTAACATACGATTCGAGAGTCAAATTTGACAGCTTTTCATTGTAGTTATTATGTCAACTGACAGGCTGATCTAATATGACTACGATTTAAATATGCGATTTCATTGACACAGCCCCATATGAATAAGGTTCAAAATTGCAAAGCATAAATGAACCGGGCTGCAAATAAGCATTTAATTTGCGGGTTGTACCTTACGTATGTACATTGTAGTTGTTACGTCAACTGACAGGCTGATCTAATTATGTAATTTAACCATGCTTCTAGCAACCGGTTTGACAGTGGTTAAGTTATTTTTGCGTTGATCAGCCTTTCGGTAACCGGGCGTAAGTATTCTATTCTATTGTATTCGTTTGTGCCACTTTTCTAGCGGGGCTGATCCGCTAGTTAATAGTATATTGTGTTTTTATATGTATAATAACTCGATAAAATAGATTTATTGGTCACTAGTCAAGCTCGTGATGTCACCGAGGAGTCGTACCACGCAACACTCCGCTTAAACATACGATCGCTTGCGTTGTGAATGGACCAAGACATTCAAAATTACCTAAGATCAGGCTTTGGTATTATGCGTCCTGTAGCCATCGCTGTAAGATTCATTTTGCCCTTGTTTCGGTCATATCTCGAGCCCTGCGCTGACGTCAAAGGTAGCCTTGTGGCACACAAAAACTCCTGTACCTTCAACTACTCCATTATAAATTGTTTTGTTTACATTTAATATTTAATTAGACGGACAATCGTTTGCTCTTGTCAATGTTTTATTTATACGTTTTATTTCGTAATAGTAAAGTAGCAACCCATATATGTCCCACTGCAGGGCACGGGTCTACTCCTCGAAATCAGGCGAGGAGGGTATCGGGCCATAGTTCAACGAGGCGCTGGCCTAGTACGGGTTGGTGAGCTTCACATACAATTCAAAGACTTTCAATCTCATCAGGCATGCAGGTTTCCTCACGAGGTTTTCCTTCACCGGTGAGCGAACGATGGTCTCGTGTTTAGGGTGCACTTAGAAATTTTGAAAAACACATTTGAAGGCACACACGGGGGGTCAGGATCGAACCCGAAACCTCTCGCATAAGAGGCTGAGTCCATCCACCACTGGACCATTGTCGCTTATTTTTCGTAATAATAGAGGTTTATGAGGTTTGCACTTGATCAGATGCATTGTTTGTAGACTGCAGGCTTAGTCAAAACGTAATTTAGCCAATCACAACTTCGAACGAACGAACGAACTTCGCTGTCGTTTTCGTAATGGCGTTTTCACTAAGCCCCCAGATCTCTGTCATATGTTTCTAAGACGATGCGAACATCATTAAAGTAAGTTATCTTGCATTTGTATCGTCGTATTGTGAAGAGATAATTTTTCTAATTATGAAAATATCAAATGATTTTTTTCCACATCCACATCTTGCGGTATAAAGAAGGGGAAGATAGAAGATAGGTGTGTTAACTGTGAAGCTTCGTAATCCGAAGATATATGATAGACTAAAGCACGGCTGACCCATATCTATTTTTTTTACTCCCCTAATACTAACACTAATTTATGTTTTGAATCTATATTTTATTTTTAGAAAAATACCTATTGTCTCAATTCATGATTTACTCATTCATGTACTGCACTGCAGCTTCCGAGAACTCTTAAATACTACAATTGAATGTACTACTTACGTGTAAACAACAAAACGTTCACATCTTTATTTACTTGTCATTCATATAATACCTCGTTCGCTGGTACACTTATTTATTCTTCTACAGGCCTACAACGCGACTCATTTCTTTCTGATATATAGGGTAGGTAGAATCATCATTAAAACTATAGAGAACCGAAGAGGAAGTAAGATTGGTCACCTGATACGACATGAGCCGTTTATTTTAAATATCATAGAGGGGAAAGAAGATAGAGGGAAAGATTGAGGGAAAAAGAGGAAGAGGAAGACCAGGACAGACTTACATGGAACAAATAAAGGAAAAGGTACAGGTTATGTCGTATCAGGAGGTAAAGGTGTTGGCGGAGAGAAGTGAGTGGCGAATACTCCGCCGACAAGAGCAAAGCTCTTAAATAGAGAGAGAGAGAGTTTAGCACTCAACCAAGTGCTCCTAAAGAGCTTAACTTCTGAGTATTAAGACAAGGCAAAAAAAAATCTACGTTCGCTCCGTTCCAAACTCGCTAGATATGTAACAATATCGTCGTTTCTGAAAGTTTCGTAGTGTGAATACCTATAATTTCCAAAAAATTAGTAGAAAAGGGGAAAAATGAAACTTTGAAATAAAAATCTATTGGGAAAAAATTTAATATTCCTGTTTTACTATCCCAGTTCGTTAGATCATATAATAAAAAATAACAATAAAATTTCTGTCACGTAAGTACCTACTTAATTTCAAAAAACATTCAAATACCTAATTTTACAAAATACGCTTGTTTTTTACTATTATGTTCAATAAATGAAAATCTAAGCTGTATAAAAATACTAAGTTTATAAAAACCGACATATTTTTAATGAATCAACTATCCAAGAAAAAAATTGTTAATGAAACAGTTGTCGGCCTAGTTACGGATAAGGCTAAAAGCCGATAACAAGATCTGCCCGGACCGTGACTGTGACGGATCGGGGACACTCAATATTTGAACAGAGATACTTGGAAGCTGAGATAACGTATCCTAATTAATATCTTTATATCATAAGAAGGAAACTGAGCAGTCGAAGCCTTATAATGAATACCGACGCCTAGAGACATCTACACAATCAAAGGCTATGCAAATGTGTTGCCTTTTTTCTTCTTTAACGCCGGGAAATGCGCTTAGGCAACCCGCTGTGGAGTGGGTCTCCCCAGACGGGTATGTGGGACTCGCTGCGCCCGAAAGATGGTAAGTAGACGTAGCTCTACTCGCTAAAACCCGGCGAGTGCCACCACTGCCGTCTTCGTTGAGCAAAACCCCGGATCTACAAGCAACAGGGCACCTCGACGGCGGTCAATCCCTCAGGGGACCGACGCGACGCCAACTCCACAGTGGAGTTGTCCCGCACCACAGAACAACCACTCTCAACGTCGGGACAGTACGATCAGGTAAGGTTCCCGTCCTCACGCCTTGCCTCCTGCTCTTTTATTCCCTCTTCTTATAAGAGGGATACAAAGAGCCCCCTCGACTTAATTCGCTTCGCCCAAGGTGTTGGGATCAATCTGGGCTACTGAGCCCCACCGCCACGACAAGGCTATGCAAATGTGTTGCCTTCATTATACCTACATTTAATCGAATCTATTAAAATGTATATTCTAATTTATTTAAATGCTAAAGTTGTACTTTTTTTCAATTAGATAACTTAGCTTTAAACCTTAAATATATTATGAAGGTTTTAATATCTTTTATAATAATAATAATAATACATTTATTTCAGATTTTGAAATCCATATTTTGTTAGTTACTATATGTACTTATAAACTATGTTAGTGGCTGTAGACATTTCTTTTTATGATCCATGAATAAGCATTTTTATTCATAATAAAAATTATCATGAGGTAATACTGAGATGGCGAGACGATGCAATACGGCTCGTTTCAGGCGTCTATCTTATGAAAGTCTTACTTACTTACTAAGCTTACTACTTACTAGCGATCAGTGATAAGAATTCAATAATAATGTGTATGCCTAAGAAAAGTAAATAGCAAAAATTGTGATGCGTAATGATTATATTTTTCTACAGATACATTAGTTATAATTCCTAAAAAGATATAGATTAAATACAAACTAAGGAAGGAGGACATCTCATTCACCAGGTTAACCTACCCCTATGGTAAGGACTAAGATTTTATACGTTTAAAAATTATATAAATACAGATCAATGGGCCCGGAACAGTCATCTATAACATATTCAAAGTATTTCAAAGATTTGGAGTTAACGCTATGGTGCACCAATTTTTAAAACGCAATATGAGAGATGTTCTGCATGTTAGGATTTTAAGTCGAATAGAAGGTTTTCAATCTGACAGATGAAATATTCATACGTAAGTACTACTTCTAGCGGAAATCTATTATGCAAGAATGTCGATTTTAAAATTAAATGAAAAGTAAACAGACTGAGTCATTTGATGGTAAGCTGTCAACAACTAACTGGTGCCTATCTCTAGAAGTAAGCAAAGCTTCACAGAAGAAACTAGTTTTACAGAATAATGCTGTTTCCCGGAGGAAATGTGATGACGGTGCCCGCAGAGACAGGAGCGCTGCACTTTACCGGTAATTATAGATACCTACTATTGCAAGCAATGTAGACCAAGCAAGACCGCCATTGTGCTAATCACAGATTTATAAATAAAGACAGATGAAGCTTGTCGAACATGGGCGTGACGTCACCAAAGCGAATACAGATTCAAAAGCGATACAATCTAATAGACGTTTAGAGTACGACGCTATGTCAAGCACTTGAGAGCGCTTTTGAATTTGTATTCGCTTTGGTGGCGTCACTCGGGTGTTCGGCATGCTCCATCGGTCTGTATTTATAAATCTGTGCTGTTATTATGTACTTTTTTGTGTGCACAATTCATTCATTCATTCATTATTTCGTCATTCTCACGATATTTAGGTAAATACTTTCTCAACATATAAATTACTAGTTGCATACGCTTCTCAGCGAGATATGATCGTCACGGTTTCTAGGCTCTAATGCCTATTGCAAAAACACGATGTTATCGGGACCGGCCTAAAGAAAGTAGAATGTTATAATTACTGTAGCCTCTGTGCTATGCGCAACCCGCCAAGTAATCTTACCGATGCTTCAAAACCTTTTTTTTTCTTTAACGCCGGGTAATGCACTGAGGCATCCCGCTGTGTAGTGGGACTCCCCAGGCGGGTATGTGGGACTCACTGCGCCCTAAAGCTGCTAAGTAGACGCAGCTCTACCCACTAAAACCCGACGAGTGCCTCCAATGCCGCCTTTGGTGAGGTGCTCCGGATCTGCTAGTAGCAGGGCACCTCGACAGCAGGTCCCTCAGGGGAAAGACGATACCTCCACAGAGGGGCTGTCTTGCACCACAGAACAACCCCAACGTCGGGACAGTGGTGAGGTAACCGTCCTAACCCCTTGCCCCCTGCTCTTTTGCCCCGTCTTCTTATAAGAGGGGTACAAAGAGCCCCCTCGGCTCAATTCGCTTCGCCCAAGGTATTGGGCTTACCTCAGCCTACTGGGCCCCACCGCAGCGACAAGGCCAGAACCATGGCTTCGGGGGTTGCTTCAAAACCTTCTTTGTTCTGTGCCAATCACTAATTTATGTAAAACATGGTTGTTTGAGAGGTATGATCATTTTGGTGGGCACAGTCATCACGTAGCTGACCAGAAAGGCCTTACTTTGACGATTAATATATCAGTGGCCTTAATCAAAGGATGTTTCAAAATACATTTTTTGTTTGTATCTCAAATCATTCAAATATTTATGTGGAAACAGTTTCAAGTACAAAAGTACGTAAATTTGTTTAATATTAATAATAGTTGAAATGTTTTATTTACAACCAGATATCCAAAAATTCTTTGTCGCCTTTTGCGAAAGGCTTTTTATTTCATATAACAAAAGATATAATTATAAAAAGGCTACATTTTTAAGCTAATTAGATAAGAAACTGGAAAACTTCGCTTGATGATGAGTGATCAGCCTAGCCAGTGAACATAAGATCTGGGTCTAATCCAGGCAACTCAAAGATTTGTAGGATTTCTTTTTGACGATAATTCGATGGAGCCAGCTGCACGCACGAATAACATGACTCATGCTGCGTTACCTTGCTCTGAGGCGTTCCATTAAAGGCTTGAAGTGCAAGCGAGAGCGCGGAACGAGTGACAAAGAGGCACAATCAGCCCATCAGTGTTTTCTTATGACGTTGTCACGTTCAACTATCGTCAGTGAACCGACTTTACAGACAACCGATTTTTTTTATATTAATTCAATAGGCAAACTGACAGACGTGCCACCCTGGTGTTAAATGGTCTACTTAACCACGGAGGTCGCGTTTAGTTAGACGAAGTGTTGGTCGGCTATTAACCAGGTGGGAAGATGATCTCCATGCAGTGACCGGTCCGCATTAGATGCGAGTGACAAGGGATCGGTCGTCTTGGCGTTTATTGAGGGAGGCCTATGTTCAGCAGTGGACGGATACATGCTGATGATGATGAGTAGTATTTAATAAGTTCATATTTTAATGCCAGTGCTTTAGCAGTCGTATTACAAACAGGTCGTCGTACGTCACGCCAATTTCAACATAATAAATCTTATCGGAGCGCACTTGAGTGAGCGGGCTATGTTTAATGAGTGCTGATAACTGTGTGTACACGGCTATGTGGGACATACACTGTGTTAGGATGTAGTATACTACCCACCTTGTAGTATACAGGACACGCTATGTAGCGATGTAGTAGGTAGAAGTAGCGCAATACTCTGTGTAGGACAAACCTTATATGTTGGATAGTAGTAAGATGCGCCATGTAGGTACCTTTCAGTATACACACAGCTATCTACCGTGGGCAAATCTTTGTTTCAGAGAGCACAAGGGATCTGTGATGAGCAGCACTAAGAGGCCGAGCTTCAACATGTCAAGCAAGTACTGCGGCACAACAAGCTTCGGGTACCGCGGCTCCACCGCAGTGAACGTGTGAAAGCAGCCACCGTCGGGCTAGTACCTGCTGTACTACCATTCATGGAGGGAGTCACTGACTAGATTGGCTACATCCTAAATACCACCTGCTTGAGATCCCGAGAGATAAAAATAGGAAAATCAAAAAAAGCATTACATTATGTCAAAGACTAAAGATTCATATAGCACTTTCTGCGTAGGACTAAATAAAATATTGTTGTATCATAGGGTAGTTTGAAGTTTCGAATAACTTTGTAACAGTAGGACGTCTGACACCTCAGTCCTCACGTGACCATGGTTGCTGTAAAGTATCTGAAACGTCGGGCTTGTAAAAAACTTAATAAACCGCGATAAAATCCGTAAAAGTTGTTTTATAAAATTCTAATTAATATAACGACTCTCTTATTACCATTCTCTCTCTTACTCTTATTTAGAATACATAAATACCATCCTACTCTTTCGCGAGGCAGCTTGGCCATAGTCCAAAAGAAAAGGTGAGGTATTAGAATACTGAGATATGCATCTCAGTATTATTAACCAGGCATGTATGAGCTCACAACAATAAAGTTTACTTCCCTATAACTTGTTTGTATTCTTGTGAAGTTTGTAATATAAAATCTTGGCTTTGTGAGAGAAGCGTTCAACGATGATTGCAAGAGGCCAGTTTAACTGTCTCGTAACTTATATTGTAGCGCGTTAACCGTTATCCTGTTGGGCTCGCCTATCCACCGATTGAGCTTAAATGCCATCAGGCTTAAAAGTCTAGACCTTTCGAAAAAAAAGAAAGTTATCCGGTTGGTTTGCAAGTACGGTCGTTGAAGAATGGAATAAATCAGGAGACAATATACTAGCAGTTAACCGCTACTACTCCTAAGTATTCGCTGGGCGACTATTTGCTTCCCAGTACCATCACTCGATACCACAGCTGCTGTTCCCGTATAACCAGGACCCAGGAGTGAATGCGCTTATATTTATAATGACCCTTTTTATAAGTAATGTACTTATAAAAAGGGTCGCCCAAGTCGGGAGATAGCGATTTCGAATCCCGGCGGGGAATAAAAAGTTTCTGTAATTCGGGGCCATGGATGTGTATTAAATATGTGTATTATATAATAAAAATCTCTTAAATAATTATGTATTAATACAAAGAAGGACCTATGGACTTAGGGACTAAAAAATCTGGACCTCGTTTTGAACGATATGAAGATGCGTCCAAACTGATAGTTACAAACTGAAAAACCGTTATGCAATAATAATTGTTTATCAGTAATTGATCTTAAACACCAATGAGCACATTATTTTACCGTAATCAGGTTTAATGAAATTGTTCCGACGAAGCTGCGGGGGACTGGCCAAGCGCGACCGATAGGGTTGGCAATATCCCGCAACGAATAAAATAATTTTGTTTGTTTCATACACTCATAACATAAAGGTAACGTGGGGTAGGCGAACGCCCAGCAATGGATTTTTTTTTTGTTCGAATGAATGAATAATTCAATGAAACAAATAAACAGAAACTAAAATTAAAATTCGAGTCAACATAAACTATAAATTAAACGTTAATTGAAGAATACCTAGCATTTTTTATAGTATTTTAATGAATATCTTTTTATACAACACTAGCTGTTAGCCGCGGCTTCGCCGATCTTTATAAAAGTTTATAACGGCATTTTAACTATAGCCTTCCTCTATAAATAAGCTATCAAATACTGAAAGAATATTCCAAATCCGATTATTAGTTACTGTGATTTTCGCGTTAAAATAAACAAACTTTTATACATATTACATATGTATATCAGTATCAGAAGGAATAAAAACAGCGACAGAAAATAGGTACCCATAACAGACAAGATTACAAATCTGTTGAAGATGTGTCAAGATATTGCTACACAGGAAGAAAACTACTAAGCCCACATTTTCGTCCATTCATTTATCTTTAGCCTATCTGTATTCTGCTGAACATAGGCTTCCCTCAATTGACACCAAGATGACTAATCCCTGGCCACGTTTGACTATCTTTAAAATTATCTGGTTGCGAGAAGATTCGTACCCAATTGCAATGTAAAAGTATTATAAGTGACTTTAGTTATGCGATATTATTTTTAGAAAAAGTTTGCTGACTCACTCGTGTCGACTTTACTGCCAAGATGCCAATATTGATGTTTCACATAAAAAATATAAAAGTTGACAACCCTAGCCGTGCAATACATTGCACAAAAAGTGTAGCAGTGTAAATTGTATTCCTTATCGTATCGGAAGCGTGATCGTTGGGTTCAGTAACGGAGAACCATCCACGTGCTCGCTGGACTATGAATGTGGTAGGGTACCATCACCACCACGCTGGTTATGCTTGAATTGAGTATAATAAAAATACACAATATTTAAAACGAGGACCCATTTTACCTGACCACGACTGTACGTACCAATATAACGCCCAAATAAGTATATAACGTACTTACATGATTTTTTGTCAGTCTGTTTATTCTTAATCTCAGAAACAGGACGTCAATTGTACTGGCAGATAGCAGACGCTATAAGGCACGGTTTCTCAAACGTAATGGTGGCTTGATAACTGACACTCTCACGCAAAGCAATTGATACCCAATCAGAATTATGGTTATTTTGTGCTACGAGGCCATTTGCGACAAGAAACAAGCACACCCATCACATTAATATAAAAAAAATAATAAAATCATGATTTTCTTCAAAATTCAAATGTATTAGATAGTTAGGATCACTGTCACCTTAAAATTTCAGCAGGGGTTCGTGGAGATAAGGAGTAACTTAGTAAAAGCGGGCAAAGATTAGGACACAACATGGTTGCTTCAACACCAAGCGCAGGTCATTGAACTCTAGTTAGGTACTGAATGTAGATGAGCCAACACATCTCAAGCGTGAACGCCTAGATGATCCTAGATGTTTCACAATATTCATCGTTCCTACAGCAATATGTGTATGTATGTATATTTGTAAAGAGGTAGTGCCATGCTGCTTTGCAGTCGCATTGGGCCGGCACGACTGGGGTGGTCATCTCACTCACATAATACCGGCGTAAAGTGACAGTTATGCTGTCGCGTTTGTGAGTTTCCGTGTATGTTAATGGGCGTCGATAGTCGCAAGTCTTCGATTGTTCGTTTGCCCTTCTGTGATATAAAAAATATGCTCTCTCCTCGAAATAAGAGAATATGCTAAAGTTAAATAGCATGCTGTAATTGTTATTTCCACTAATTATTTCCACTGAGTTTGTTTCGCTGGTTCTTCTCAGTGGACTTGCTTTGGAACCGGTGGTCGACTTAATTAACTTTTAAAAAAGATACTTTGATGGCACTACTTTGAATAAAAATTTTTGATTTTGATATTGGTCACTCTCAAATATACTCAAGATAATCTCATGAGACACGTCATTGTTAATGAGATCATGAACAGGAGAGGGGTCTATTCCTTTATAATCGGAGGTGATATCGCCTGGGTCATCACTCCCAACTTTTTCGTATCCTTTGATTACCTGACCTTTGACCTTTGACCACTTAAATTGAGTAATCATTTTGAGCACCTACATACGACATATTAGTCCGGATAAACGACGAGTAGGTAGACATAGTTAGCTTAATATCACCTTGGTGATTAATGCGGGATAACCCGATAAAAGATTAGAAAATTTTATTTTCAATCCAGCTTTGACTAGGCTAACTAAATGATTTAAACAATTGAAATAATAATTAAAATGTAAAAGCAGGAACATGACAATTAAAACTAATAATTAATATTAATTATATATCTGATACATAAGATCCATTGTTAAATTGCGTTTATTCATACAAGCGAAGCGATTTCACTTCACAGCCAGTGAGTTTTTGAGTGAAACAAAAGTATTGTGTCTTATGAGATGTTTTTATCAACTTTCCAATACTTATTTTAACTAGTGTTGTTATTACTTCCTGCTAATATACTATATGTGAAAGTCTGTATTTTTATTCACACGTTACTCCTAGTAAACTAACTTTCAGTTGTATTACTTTACTCTATAAAACTAACTATAGACATTTTATTTTGTCATAATAATAGCTATACAGTATAATAATAATAATAATTATTATTATTATTAATAGCTATTTACTTGCGCTTTTCTTTCAGGTTCTCTCGTTTTAGTTTCTCCTTAGTGGGCTCGCTTTAAGACCAGTGGTAAATTCACGTTTTACACTAAGGTACTATTCGTAGCTATTATTTTGTAAATTATTATATACTTATCTAATACTTTATCCTTTTTGCCTTTATTTATTTAAAATATATAAATAAACATTGTATTTATGATTACATTATTTAAAAAAAATTGAGGAGCTGTTCGGTAAGTAATAACAAGACACGCGAATCGATCCATCGGGATTCTGACAACCTCTCTTACCAGGGGGTACCGTATCAACCTAGTCACTGGGTTGTTGAGGTCAGATAGACAGTCGCTCCATTCAAAATACTGGTTTTCAGCTGCATCTGATTAGACTGGAAGCCGACCCCAAAATATAGTTGGGAAAAGGCTAGTCAGATGTTTTATTTATTTAAAATAAATTCCATAGAGTCAGCAAACTACTTACATGCCTGAATAATAAAACTATGTCTACACTGGGATTCGGGAAATACCACTGCAAGATGAGATTCCGGTCATGGGACTACAGATTATACTGATCTTTTAATACCCCTTGAGCATATTTATCTTGCCAATTTTATACTCTCTAAAGTCATCTTCAGGCCATTAGCCTGCGAGCGAAACCACCTTGATTTAGACTTGCTAAAATGTGAGCAATAAGCACGAGATATTCGTCTTAGAACAAATTATTATAGAAAAATAGCAGCGCCCCGCGGTTTCACCCGCGTTCTTCCCGTTCGCTTGGGAGTATGGTGATAAATTACAGCCTATGTGTTATTCTAATGTATAAGCTATATTAGTGTAAAGTTTCATTAAAATCCATTCATTAGTTTTTATGTGAAAGAGTAACAAACATCCATCAATCCATCCATACTTACAAACCTTCACATTTATAATATAAGTAGGAAGTAGAATTGTAACAGCACCTATTTTCGTACCAGGTGTGATGAAATTGATCTTTGCTTATTTTAAACAGCTTAAGGCGCTGTGCGTAGTCAAAATAACCTTAATCAAACAGATTTTAAGGGAGCAACAACAATAACGTCGAAACAAATATATTATGTTAATCTTGATCATAAGTGGATTGTGTACAAAAGACATTTTTAGAAATTTTTTTTCGATAGCAATAAAAAAATCGATAACATTAAAATTTACATTCTAGCAATTTTACCTGTACTATTTGTAACCAAATCTTAAAAAAATAATAGTTGTTTATTAATTTAATATTTTATTTATGAAAGAAGACTTTGACTATGTCTCAAGATTGGCAAATTGGCAAAGTAGGAAGACAAGATGGCCGCCACAGACCAGCCTATCTACGATCCGGCTGGCACATGCCAATAGAATACAATTTACATTGAACTTGGAGATAATCTTGACATAATATTATGTTATTAAGGTGTATACTGCATATGAATGCAATTTCGTGAAAATTCGTGATGTCGCTTATAGATGATCAGTAAACAAAAAAAACTTATGTACTTCCAAAAATTTTTTGTTTAAGGTAATTGCATCCAGGGACCAATTAATCTTGTATGCATAAAAAACACTCTAAAATATATTTATAGACGTTTTGTTATATTTATCCTAATGAGTGATTTTCTCATAACTCATGTAAAATAATTATATCGCGAACATTAACCTACACATTAGCATATTATAGTCATTATTATAAAAAGATGTAAGCATGTCAAGGGTACAATGTTAGTATATATTTTTAAGAATATTATTTATGTAATGTAATGTAATGAACATAAAATAAATAGTTATTGAGAGTTATTTTACGATAAATGAGTTATTTCTGTTTTGTGTTTCCAAAATTGATTCAGTACTTATTGCGCAAACATTAACAAAAATTCATGCAAACTTTCGCATCCTAATTTTAGAAGGTAGAATAAGTTGTCTTTAAAGAAGTAATGCTTATGACTTCAGATATAGGAGATAATCTTACTACTGGGTACTCGAGCGATTAGGAAAAAAATCTTTGGTGTAATTTAAAATAGTATTGCGGCTGATATGCGGCTGAAGTGAATTGATAATCACTACTGTATATCACTACATATTATAAAACAAAGTCGCTTTTTCTGTCCCTATATCCCTTTGTACGCTTAAATCTTTAAAACTACGCAACGGATTTTGATGCGGTTTTCTTTAATGGATAGGACAATTCAAGAGGAAGGTTTATGTACATAATTTATTAAGTTTTTATATAAATTGACTAAGATATAACAATAATTGATGGAGGTGTCGGAAAAAAATTGGCCGTCTGGGAGTTTCCAACGAAAACGCTGCCTAAACCCTTTGAGATATGACAAAATAATGTACTGTGGAATTGTGTATCTTGAATAGGTCTATAAAAAAGTCCGCGATGGCATATGTCTATCTCTTCGGAATATTATACTATATCCATTTAATGCTTTAAAAAAATGGGCAATTATAACGCGATAGTTTGAAAGTTATTTACACAAATACGGTATAAATCCTTATCATTTTAAATCAATTAATTGGCTTGAGCACTTCATGAAGAATATTTTTGCCCTTTACATCATGCAAATTAAATGAATACTTTAGGACATATGGCAAAATCAAAATAATACGCAAGAAAATAAATCGTGTTGCCGTGATTCGTTTTTTTTTTTTTTTTTTTTTTTTTTTTTTTTTTTCGAAAGGTCTAGACTTTTAGGCCTGATGGCCTTTAAGCTCAATCGGTAGGTAGGTGAGCAGATGGCTCACCTAGTAAAGCCGTGATTCGAAAGGGCGGCGTATGTATACAGAAAGTCTGCGAAGGGATTTAATGTGTCTTTATGTTCAAGATAACATAATATAATATCCATTTTAATATTGTTTTCTTAAGTTTACGCGAATTTCACTCATTATAATGAAACAACTTTTACGGATTTTATCGCGGTTTATTTAGTTTTTTACAAGCCCGACGTTTCGGAAACTTTACAGCAACCATGGTCACGGGAGGGCTGAGGTGTCAGACGTCCTACTGTTACAAAGTTATTCGAAACTACCCTATGATACAACAATATTTTATTTAGTCCTATCTATGCAGAAGGTGCTAACTAAGTCTTTAGTCTGTGACATGTTATGCTTGGATTTTGATTTTATTATATTTATTATGGGATCCCAAGCAGGTGGTAATGGCCAGCCATCTTCTCTATTGAAATTAGGATGTTTTTTAATTTCAATAGCCTCGCGAATCATCCTTGGTTTTAATCGGTGTTCTTTTGCGAGGACTTGTGGTTTATCAAATCTAATATAATGGCGAGCGTTGTCTAGGCTATGGTCACAGATTGCTGACTTAGTATAGCGACGGTGTCAGCTATATGTTCTTTAACGCGAGTTTTTATTGATCTTTTTGTTTGTCCTATGTATGAGTGACCATGGTTGCTGTAAAGTTTCCGAAACGTCGGGCTTGTAAAAAACTAAATAAACCGCGATAAAATCCGTAAAAGTTGTCCCATTTTAATATTAAACTTAGTTAAGTATTATTAAAATAGAAAATGATCATCGTCAGACATGATAAATCCGTAAATCTAAGTTCACGCGGGCGAAGCTGCGGGTAACAGCTAGTAAATAATAATTAATAACAATTTTTACATATAAACAGAATGTAGTAAAAAGCGACGCAGCAGCAAAGAATTCAGATGTATATAGAAGAACAGTTCGGATTTTTAGTGCCGAATTTATTGGGGACATGCCTTGAGCAGCCTTAGCTCGCACTCGTTCGCTCTCGTAGGCTCATATGCTGGGGACATCGCGGTGTTCTTCTCGTCACGGCCCCAAACGGACGTTTGCGTCGCAGAATGTTTGTCCTCAAAGCGCCCATAAGAACTGTCTTCTATATACGTCTGAATTTTTTGGCAGCAATAAAGACCAGCCGAGTGTATCTTCGATCGGGTACATTCGGCAGTCCCGAGTTCACCAGATCGAGCCTTTCACTTCAGTGGGTGACGGATCAGCCTCACTCACAGCAAAGTCTACTGCGTGGTCACTGAGTGACCAAACTTTGTAAGAATATTTGGGTGTATGTTTGTTAGTCTTTTCTAACTATATAACGGATTTTGACGAAAAACAATAATATAACGAATAACAGTTTTTCAATCGTTTTAAATTTCTTAGCAACTCTGAAAAGATTTGATTATGATTTTTCTGTATATTTCAGCATGGACTGGTGCAGATATAGTTCACAATGTCCTCAAACACAAGTGCCCGTGGTCGTAGGTGTCGCACCAATTACCGGCTATATATATCCCACTGCTGCGCTGATCCAATTGTCCCGAGAGGATCCCCCGCATTTACTTCATACACACAAATTGATCATTAGCATATTATGACGTAATCATTGACGCAACGAGGATGTTGCTTGGAGACACTGGCACAGCAGTCTTGAACTGTTTATGTTGGACATTTGGTTGGACGGGCAAACATACGTGCCGGCTGATGTACGAAGTCGATGTCACCCCATTGGAACTGACCTAGGCAACTCTTTTATGTGTCGTCTTTTTTATATCCTATGCTGTGGCCAAAAGGCCTTTGAGCGAAATCGGAGCTGTGAGTTGGCAGGTTTTACTCAAGCAATATGTGTCGTCTTTATTTATACGAATGATTAAATTTTTCCGGTTTCCGAAAGGCTAAAATATTAACTGTCAAGTATCTTGTAATATTTAAAATGAGTTGTTAGAAGCATGGTCAAATTGCTAAATTTGATCAGCCTGTCAATTGACATAGAAATTACGATGAAAAGCTGTCAAATTTGACTCTAGGATCGTATGTTAACCGCCATTAACAGCCATGTTAGTTGACATACACTTTGACCAAAGTTTCAGAAACCGGGCGTTAGTCTCGTTGCCAGTATCTAATTACACTGACTGTCTTGTCCTTTTCTTTGAAACGTAAAGCTGCAGCTTGCAGCTGGGAGCACAGCACAGCGCATCTCTCCCACTGGTAAAAAGTTAACGCATACATAATATGCGCTTCCTGTTGGGAGATGTAAGTCTCGATGCGAGTTTCACATATATTTTATTTCACCAAAGCGGTTGAGCTATTCTTGTGTTTGTGAATGTACATGCACATTCATATGTTTGTGTGCGTAAGCTCGGGAGCACACAGTTACGCCCTCCAGTTACGCACACAAAAATGCATGTATATACTCGTACAGCTACGTATCACCCGCTTTCGTGAATAAGGCTGTATTCTGCCTGTTCTTCTTTCTTACACTCAGATAAATTATTTCACAGTAGAAATAATCAGTATGGCGGTTGTATTAGCTGCAGCAGCGAGAAAGAATAACAAACATACATTCATACAAACTTTCGAGTTATAATATTAGTAGGATTCAGTATTCCGCTATGTATTTATATATATTATGTTTTTAAATGCTCTGAACATCGTGCTGAAGCGGAGAAACCATATTTAACAATAGATTTAAGTGAAACTTTACAATAACAATTACCGGCCTCTGTGCTAGATGCTGTGCGACTATGGGAACCAACAGCGCTACGGAAAGTATTTTCCATCCGCCATAAAAACGATTTACATTTCGCACTCGGAAGCCATTTCAATCGTCGGTCACAACACAGACACGCAATGTTAGACGCATTAAAAAAGCAAATCGCTTCCGTAATTTGTCCAGTCCAATTACTTGAAAGCGTACAAAAAGTTATTCTAGCGCATTTCATAATGTGACAAAAGTACCCCATTATTTTTGTCACATTAACTTCCTCTATGGTAGAGTATCTTACACAGTAGTGTAAGATACTTATACTTACTTTCTAAGGGCCTGTTTCACAATGTCCAGATAAATGCCGAATAGGCTATCGGCAACATATTCGACAGATAGAGTATGGAGTATCTGTCAAGTATGTGTCTTATCTGGAGATTGTGAAACAGGCTCTAAGTTTATTAAAACTAAGAAGCGAGTCGAAGTAATTTGAAGAACGGGCAGTCGCTTCAACAATTCTTAGCATAGCCATCTGCTCATCTACTTTTCCGATGTAGCTGGCCTATAGCATTGGTCCTTTCGAAAAAAAAAACAAATGGCAAGTGATCTGATCATATCTATTAAAACACCTCAAGGTTTGATAAGTGGATTTTCCGCCCAAATATGAGTATCTATGCTCTTTTTTAAGTCGTATCAGATTTACCTATGTAAATGTTTGTTTTAATGTTAGTTGAGTAGGAGACGGTTTGACGAGCCATGATGGTAAATAGTCGACTTCGCCCATGAGCACGAGTTAACCCGAGCAAGTTAACTAGCCTAGGCGACTCATATGGTGCCCATCCTGAGAGAAAAGATGTTAAGTCCCTGTGCCAGTAATAACACTGCCTGTCCCGAAACACAGCAAAGCTGTTGGCAGCGCAGACCAGATAGTGGTAAAATGATGTGTAAATTCAAGAAGAAAAAGAAGAAAAAAAAGTAAAGTATTAACCCCTATATGTCCCACTGCTGGGCACGGGTCTCCTTCCTCGAAATCAGGCGAGGAGGGTAATGGGCCTATAGTCCACCGCGCTGGCCCAGTGCGGGTTAGTGAACTTCATATACCTTCAAAGAGTTTCAATCTCATCAGGCATGCAGGTTTCCTCACGATGTTTTCCTTCACCGGTGAGCGAACGATGGTCTCGTGTGCACTTAGAAATTTAGAAAAACCCATTTCAAGGCACACACGGACGGGTCAGGATCGAACCCGGAACCCCTCGCATAAGAGGCCGAGTCCTTCCACCAATGGACCACCGTCGCTCACTACTTCATACGTACGCAACTCTTATTATAATTAAAAGTATTCAAACAAATGGATAACTTCCTGTAAACATTTGCCAATAAACTGCAAGTACGTACGAGAGCCCTTTTTGCGCCGATGATTGACTCGTCCGTACGTATTGTATATAGTGTATTAAGACAAAAGTTGAGTTATTTATTTATTACTAGCTGTCCCGACAGACTTCGTTCTGCCAATATTAAAATTGCAATTACAAAATAGGGATTGATCGTAGAAGGGTGAAAATTTAGGGTTGTATGTATTTTTGTATGCTGTATCATAAAAAAATAAAAACAAAAAATTTCGTCCAAAAATTAAAAAAAAAAAAATTAGGGGTGGGACTACCCCTAACATTTAGGGGGATGAAAAATAGATGTTGGCCGATTCTCATAGATACCGGATAAGCACAAAAAATTTCATAAAGATCGGTCAAGCCGTTTCGGAGGAGTACGGTAACTAACATTGTGACAGGGAAATTTTATATATTAGATTAGGAACTCCAAAGGATACACAGTACATACAAAGGAAAAAAAGTATTTGGCAATTTGTGCTCCTTCAATTATAGGAGAATACATCAAGCGTACATCATCATTTCCGTAGGCCAAAAAATAAGAAAACCAACATATAGCACATAAAGATATTAACCTAAAAATAAAGATAAAGAAAGATATAAATAGAGAAGCGTACATATAGAGGTAGAGAACAAGAGTTAAAAATACATTGGAATTTTACGTCAGCTTAAAGTTCAAAACAAACAAAGTTTAAACCATTTAAAACAACACCCAAGACAAATATAAACTATAAGATTGTCTATAAAACGTTATAAAAAACTACTAGCTTTTCCCTTCGGTAATATCAAAAACGTTACGAGATATTTCGCAGATCAGAAACATCTAATAAAATTCATAAAATACAGAGATTACAGCTTCAAGCCGATTTGAAATGGCGCACCAAAAATGTTTTACATGAAAAATTATCTTGGCCATAAATAAATACCGTACCGTAGAACCTCGATAACTTAAAAACCTCTATAACTTCAAAAAATAATATGTTCCCTTCCCTTAACCTATCACTAATATGACCCTTGATAACTTAAAACCTCTATAACTAAAAAAAATGTGTATGAATGAAGAAAAGTGCAAATGAGTTACACATAATTTTATGAATAAACTAAAAAAATAGATCCTGCATACGGAAGCACTGCAGATGACTAAGGAGCTGGACTTTCCACACTCGCGCCAAATATCATTGACCTCTCCATTACATTTACATAAATAGTAAATACAAACGAGCATACGACTTATCTGGTTGTGATTTACTCAAGCCCACGAGAGTAGACATATCCCATCAAAAACTGAGAGCCAAATTGAATTATATGATATATTATGCCTTGTTGTTGACTCCAACGACAAAAGAAGTGAAATATATATGGGTGCGAAGTTCAATGGTCAGTCCTGAAATTTATTTATTAAATCATATCAATTAATAATTAGGCAAAAAGATATACAAGTTATTTGGATAGAGTTGCCAGGTCGCCAAACCTAATTGCCGGACAGACCACCGAGCTTGGCCGGACATTTGGGTAGAAAGATCGGACACCCATGACCCAACACTATTAAGGATTTTGTCTCAGTATTTATAAGTACGACAAAGAAATTGTATGTAAAATCAAGCTTTTCTATGCGTATCATACATTTTGTTAAATTCTAGTGAACTAAGTCTGTCAGAAAAACAGTCTTAGCCTAAGACTAATTTGGCATCCCTCGTTTGTAAAATGTAAAATGTCTAACAAAAGCCGGACACCGTTTATTTTGGCCGGCAGGCTATCAAAAAACCTATGTCCGACTTTACCGGACGCCTGAAAACCCTATTTGGTTCTGGTTTTATAGGCACTAACCATTTTGTGTAAGGGATTTTTACGAATAAAATTTATGAGTTATTTTAATTTACATATATTAGTGAGTAATAGTTATGTAAAAATATAATATTAAATAATTTATGATGCGTAAGCTGTATGAGGAAGTACAATGTTTAATTATACTCGTCCATCGGCTTCGGTGTGTCGGACTTTCCCAATACGATCAACTGCCCGTGGGTTCAGGTGCTTGGATTTTTCTGATTACTGATTGATAAAATTTATTTTAATACTCTAACACCCGGTTTCTGAAAGGCTGATCAACGCAAAAATTAACTAATCAACTGTCAAACCGGTTGTTAAGTGTCTAATGAGTTGCTAAAAGCATGGTTAAATGACTTAATTACATCAGCCTGTCCAAGTGACAGGCTGATGTAATTAAGTCATTTAACCATGACCATAACAACTACAATGAAAAGCTGTGAAATTTGTAAATAAAGCTGTAAATGTGAGTTGACATACACTTTGACCAACGTTTCAGAAACCGGGCGATAGTCTCAAATTCATTAATCTTCTTTTAGTTTCAGTTAGACCACGTCAGGTTACTGTTGTATCCGAACAATGAAGAATATTAATTTTATAAGATTTTTTTAGACTCATTTTTTTTATACTTCATAGGACAACTAAATTAACTATCTTCTAACGTAACTAACGTAAGCTACCTTCAAATTTAAAAAGTCAAATCAATAACAGTTTAATATTACTGTCATCCATACTAATATTATAAAGAGCAAAGATTTGTTTGTTTGTTTGTATTGAATAGGCTCCGAAACTAATTGACCGATTTGAAAAATTCTTACACTGCTGAAAGCTACACTATCCCCGGTGAACATAGGCTATATTAAATTTTCTAAAAAGTTAGAGGCCCGTATTAAAACTTAGTTGACGCAGGCGAAGCGGCGTGCAACAGCTTTAAAATATTATATGTATATAAAAGTAAAATCCTGTATTTCACTGAACTCTAAGCCAACTGAATGCTTTCTCTCTGTTTCCGATTCATTGTTCTCCAGTTCCTATTATTGATTCCTGAGTCTGATTGATGATTTCCTCGCAGATTTGTTTTTTGCACACTTATAAGTCATCAATTAAAATCGTCATTTAGATAGATAGATAGATATTTATTTGTGACACATATGTAAAGTGATGGTACAGTTTGAATATAATTACTTTACATGTTTTGACGTTGTTAAGACAGTTTTCACTTAGTGTTCAATACTGTGATAGTCTCCGGCTAGATACCTGGATTAGAAAAAAGTGGACGCCCCTAATTGTTTTACAAACAAAATGAAACAATTTCTTTATTATTCACTAGCAGCACCCGCGGTTTCACCCGCGTTCCTCCCATTCCCGTGGGAGTACGGTAATAAATTATAGCCTATGTATTAATCTCATGTATAAGCTATATTATTGTAAAGTTTCATTAAAATCCATTCAGTAGTTTTCACATGAAATAGTATCAACCATCCATACTTACAAACTTTTGTGTTTGCGAATTATATAAGGGAAATTTTACAATAACCTTAAAGAGCAGAAGCTTTTTTCTAACGAAACTGAAATAGATCACCTTTAATTCTGAATAGACTTATTATTTTTAGGACTCTACAGTGGGCTCTGACTATAGTCAGATGCCCTAGATGGCCCCTGAACTATTCAGGAATCTCTGTTGTAGGCACCTCGGCAAGGCTATATATATATACTAGTGTAAGAGCCAGCGAGTTCATTTTCCAGTAATCGTGGTTCTGACAATGCAAGTCATCAGCGAACAATGCCTCGTATTTAGATCAGAATACAAAAATCTATATTCAGCACAAAAATAATACGCGATACACGTTCATGTACGTATTAATATTAAATACTCTATAAATATCATCATTATCATCATCATCAGCTTTTATCCGTCAACGGCTGAACGTAAGCATCTTTCGGTAAATATGTAGAAAGCCTTAAGGTAATATTATTATAATGTTTTGACGAATTTTACTCATAAAATAAAACTACATACTTAGTATAAATTTTATCGTCGTTTAATTAATTTTTACCGATCCTGACGTTCCTGTCTTGATAAAAATCTTAAAGAATCGCTACAAATTATGTGGAAAGTAGTTTTATAACAAACCTTGCACATTGTAATATGTACATACGCATATTATTTATTAGCACATTATATTTTTATTATTATGGCGATCAATTCGTTATATCAAATCTTACGCTAATGTCCCTATAAAGCAGAAGAGTTTGTTTGTTTGCAGTAAGGCTGTTAAAGTAAGTAAATCTCGGGAACAGTCTGATTTGAAAGATTCTTTCAGTTTTTTACAGCCCATTTATCGAGGAAAGCTATAGAATATATATCTCCCTAAGATGCCGTTGTAACTTGTAATTTTAGTTTACGCAGGCGAAGCTGCCGGCAACAGTAAAAGATATTGCATATATCATATTAATTTAAAAAGTAATACATATCACTGAAAAAATATTTTTGCGGGTAGATTTAAAAGTCAAAAATGTGATCATAAAATCTAATTTTTTTACAAATAAATAACAGAGGACTGTATCATAACATTCAGTTTATGTTACTCATAAAGAGAGTACCAAGAGGTCTCGCGGCTTTTGAGGTCAAACAATTTAGTTTAATCATGGATGAAATTATTTTCTCTAACCCGGTCAGCGCATAATAGAGAGAAGATTAGTACTGTTCATTTGAAATGTATGAAACATTGTGTGAATACGATACTTGTATAATATAAGTTATTAAGATAACGATAAAATAATGTAAACTTTTTCAAAAGTTTCACCAGGCATATAAACTTTAAATTTGCGAGATAACATTAAATTTATATTTTAACATACACATACATTAAAACCTCTTATGTACAAGACAAATTCAAGTTTACAAAATGTGTGTACAACAAAGTAAAGACTAAACACCGAAGGTTAACGCGAAATTAACAAACAACGCGTATATTAGAATTATCGTTATTATTTTATGTTTTTTTGCAGTTTACAATAATAACTAACCTGTAAGGTTCCGCTAGTTCTCCCGTTACACTTCACAACACAACACAGTACCACGACCGACTATCTCTGGTTGCACGATACGACTAACGAACTACCAACTACCAAGTACGGAGTACCAGCCACCAGGCACAGATAGTAAAATCTAGATACCGTAAAAGAAAACTAAGGCGGGCACACAGCGAAAGTGAATAGATAAACGGATAACAACGCTTGAAATAGTTTTTCATCATCACATGATTAATTGCAGATGTCCTAAAACCGACGTTGAAACTTGTATTTATTAATAACTCGGCTATCATTATATTATAAACGATTATTATAAAGTAATATAAAATTTACACTTCTTCATGTGAAATAATTAAAATGTTACGTCTACGTCATTATAAATTATAATCAATGCATTTATAATGCATATTTTTGAGATTAATCAAAAGATTATTATTACCGCGGTATAAGAATAAAGATTTAACAATTTATCATTAACCAAATGGATTTTGTTAAAATGTTACAAAACTTGATTTGAAATTGATATCAAAACAGACACAAATCAATAATATTACAATGCTTCAGACAATTTTGAATGTTTTTGAACAATTAAATAAATCTGAGAATTCCTTAGAAAAATGTTGTATAATGATTAATTTATTAGATCCTCGAAAACGTTGAAACCATTCGGAAGATAGATCAGAATAAATGATTCACGAATGGATTTCGTAAGGTATAAACCTTAAAACCTTAAAAGAATTGTGACAACTATTTTACTGTGCGTAGGTTAAATGGTTTTCGGATATAAAATGTTATAAAACGGTTTTAACGTTAGTTATCATTTTTTAACAGTCGTGTGGGAGCAACAAAAGAGTCTTCTAGGTGGTTCTACATGATAAGTTGATATTCAGGGAAGGAGGGTCTACATATACCACTGCCTTTACACCCCTCCCTTTTTCCCACGAAGCAAGTAAGTTATGCAAAGGAGTTTTATGAAGATATAGGCAACAAAATCAGTTACAGAGATTAGAGACATCGCGGCCTAGTGGTCTTTGTCTACTATAATGGACTTGCAATTATATTTAGCTCTAATCAAAATAACATGAAAAGCTTCTCATAAGATCACTTCGAATAAAATCTATTCCTGAATACTTAACTCTGACTTATCTTTTGAATAGTTTAAAAGTTTTTGCTACTTACTATACCTACGCAAATTGCAATGAATCCCCATGACCATGGTTGCTGTAAAGTATCCGAAACGTCTTGCAAAAAACTTAATAAACCGCGATAAAATCCGTAAATTTGTTTCATTATAATGCAATGAATGCGTCAAAAATAAAATAGTTTCGGTTTTCTTTTTGATATTTTTCGGTAATTTATGCCTTCTGTTCACCTGTTCTTGAAGATATACAGAGACAAGACAGTCCATATTTCAAAATAATTTCATCTTGTTCATTTTACACACAACGATTTTACGTTACACCGAAGTGGTCTGGTGAGCGTGAGTCAGATGGTGGACTTCCCACCAGCTCAAATGTCGGTCTCTGAGGCGTCATTTCCATATAAATTATAAAATTACAGACTTGTGTCTGAATTTTAATTTAACTTATATAAAGATTCCATTGCTCATCTATTCAAATAGATTCAATCAGTACCTAATCAAAGTTTGCTTTATTTATAAATATAGTTTTATATTATCTAACATAATTATAACTATGTAAAATAATCTCATGATTGTTGGCGATATATTACTCTGCGATACGATTTAAAATTTGCCCATCAAGCTCGCAAAATTATAAAATTCTCGTCAAAAACTATACTTTAAAAATCTTACTTATGAGTATGATTATAAGTTAATTTTTTCAATGGTTTATTAGATTCATACTTCCTCATTACATCCCTCTAAATAACTTAAACTAACCTACCACGGGCATTTTCTTAGTCCTTATACCTGTATTAAATTTTTTTACTTAGATTCGTCTAAAAGTACATTTTCAAAAAAAAATGACACGTTTCTTATCGCAACATGTACAACACTAAAGTGTAAGTGTGTTTTATGATAGTGATAGAACCGCAATAGTGTGCGCCTTCCCTAGTGGAAGTGCATTTTGTGGTACGTCAAACATCACGAATGCTGTGCAATGCTGTGACGCTGGGGTCGATGACTGGAAATTGTCCCCAAGTTCAAAGACAAGCGCGGTATAATACCTACCGTGTACTTCCTACTAATATTATAAACGCGAAAGTTTGTATGTAAGAATGCTTTAAATAAAATTTTCACACAGTAACTACTGAATGGAATTTAATGAAACTTTATAATAATCTAGATATAATATCTAGTTAGTAAAACAATGACTAGTCTTCTAAGTTCTAGCTTTTATATCAGAATGACACATATTTTGAGAATTGTCTAAAATCTAATTCTGCGTAAGCGAAGTCGCCTTCACCAGCTAGTATGTGAAAAGTGTTGTGTTCCTATTGTTATCTAATAAGTTTTAAACCACAACATCATCATCGTCAGTCTTTATCTATCCCCTGATGAAAAGACATAAAACATTACATTCAGTCCCTGTAATAAAATGAAAAACTAAGTATCGTCGTCTAACCGTTAGCAATCAGGATTCAGGGCGAAAGCAAAACATATAACTTTATTCAAAAAGTCACTGGTTCGAATTGCGTTATCTGCTTCCACGTATTTATTTATTTTATAGAAAAGCGACGAGTGGACAGTCGGCCACATTGTGTGTAAGTTATCAGCGACATCAATAGACACCAATACCAAAGGATATAATATTATAAGGATAGAGCGACGATGGTGGTCTCGGCATCTTATGCGACAGGTTCCGGGATTAATCCTGACGGGGGTCATGTGTGCCTTGAAATGAGTTTTTCAAAATTTCTAAGTGCACCCTAAGCACAAGACCAACGCTCGCTCACCGGTAAAGGAAAACATCGTGAGGAAACCTGCATGCCTGATGAGATTGAAAGTCTTTGAAGGTATGTGAAGTTCACTAACCCGCACTATACTACTACCCTAAAACATTACCCTCCTCGAAATCAGCAGTGGGACATAACGGGTACTTTACATTACTTTTGAAGTGAAACTTCTTTAGAATCGTTGGGATTTTAAACCGGATGCAACGGAAAAAACGACAGGTAAGAGACACAAATACAAAAGAGTTAGAGAACAAATGTCGGTGTGTATGTATATTGCACACTGTTCAACACTTACTTGTATTTGAGCATTTAACGTGTTTTTCACTTGTATCGTGTTTGAATCACACACACACCTTTTTTTTCCTAAGGATTAGGAGGTGGGTTCTAGCGTTTCAAATAAGAGAATATCCGTTTCTTGATCGTCCAAGTATGAAATTATATAAGTCGTATCAGTTCGGAAGTAACATAAGTGACAACTCGTCCCACAAAATGGTGCGAGACAGGGCATTATTAAAATCTACTCATGGTTGCCATGCTATAGGAGCCTTCAAAACCAAAATATATATTTTTTAAACGGATACAATTCACTGAAATGCTGACACAGTAAATTCTGGTTATGCTCATGTTTATGTATGTTTATTTAGAAATAGTGCCTACTATTTAAGATAACGTTACCATCAGCTAAATTAAGTAAAAAAAAGTATTATATTTGAATACTGAATTTTAGTCACAAATGTATGACAAATGTGTAAAGTGTCTCACAAATAAACTTTCTTTCTTCCTTCAGATCTAAACAGGCACGAAGCTAAACTAAAAATCCATTGGAATAGTCTGCAAACATACCGCAGAGCGTGGACTTCTCGAGGTGCTTTTGGCAATTATAGCATACTGCATCTGAAGTCTCCTCGCCTGGTTAACTTTCTTCGTTAGTCCAATAGACTCCACCAAAAAGTGAATTATACTCCTAGTAACTGATCCTCCAATCATAACAGCCTGTTGCTCACCTGACAGGCTAAAAAGCAGTGTTTGTTGAATGAGTTTACTGTCAACGTTGTATAACTTACCATCGGGCTCTTCATTTTTTGCCTTTCATTATTATTACCACTAAAACACTATCTAATCTTACTGAATACTGCCTATAATAGAAATGTTATTAAAATTACGCAATGTGTGTCAAAAGATTTCAACGAGAATCCCGCGCCATATAGTTTTATCACATAGGTACGAGAATTATAAAAAAATGTCCTAACTATAATTAAATATCGTAACACATAATTGCTGACTATTTACGTCCAGTTTGCGTCACGTTACTATTTTTGGATTAATTATTATTAGCTTGATTGCAATGATAAAAATTTTGTCGAAATACGAGCCGTGTTTGTTGTGTGTATTTTGTTACTCTGCAACAATAGAACTGCGATTCCTTGAACTAAAATCCTAACATTCTATTAACATTATGAATGCAAAAGTTTATAATAATTTATTGTTGTACTTAAGTTGCACGTAAAATCTACTGAATGTATTTTAATAAAGCTTACGATAATATAGCCTAACACATCAGAATAACACAAAGGTTATAATGTATCCCCGTACCCCAACGGGATTGGGAAGTACGCGGGTGTAAACTTAAAGTCATGGCTTATAACAATGATGATATATATTATGTTTTATATACTTAGTAAAAATCGTATTCAGGTAAAACTGAGGCAATCTTGTAGGCAAACATGTCATAATATGTAGGTATTGATCTGTCTCCGCCTCCGTTGACGGTAAACACTCCATATCTTCAGACTTCGTGTGTAGGTACTAGTGCGATAAGAGTAATTTACCTACACTATAAAATTGAAGGTGAAATGAGATACATTTTCATATAAAAATAAATTTATTTTCCACATAATAACTACCTTGAGTACATGCACACCGTGTCGATTTCAGTGATGAAATGCGTGCGAGTTCAGTCGGATATGTAGGACTACTCTGTAAGGTCGTTTTCGAATCCGAAAGCGGAATCCGCGGTGATATTATGACGAATTTGTATTCTTTAAAACTCGATTATCTATAGCAATAAAGTTCGCTTTCGAAGTGAGCGTAAAGTGAGCTCTATCACTCAGGCGGAGCTCGATATCGAAATGGTTTTTTACAGAATAGCCCTACTGGCTTACGGGTGTTGCGCTGAAAATACTCGACTAAAGACTTTGAGCGCCTTAGATTCAAAGATGCTTTTAATAGTAATTCAATAAGTCAATACCCACTATAGAAGTTCTAGAAGTTAATGCCCACTACAATAAATCTAAAGTTAATATCCTCTTTAGTCATTTAAGAAGTCAATACGCAGTATATAAGTAGTAATTTCCTACTCGGCTAGAAAGACAGGCAAATCAGAATCATTTTAATTAAGTAAGCTCTTATTCTTTCGTATTATCTTAATATTTTGGATAAATGAAAATAAAACAACTAAATCAAAAAATATTTTATATTTAATTGTATTAAAAGTACTTTTGTTTCCTAAACACAACCCACGGGTGGCAAAGGCTTTTCCATAAACACGGCCAAGTAGAACGAGTGCATATTCAACTGGACAACCATACAGCTAGCCCACACCTGGGGTTCCGCTGATGGGACATCATGCGATGAGCATTCCACTCAAATGCCATCTCAACATCTGGTATACAACCACAGCCGCAGCACCATACAACCAGCCGTGTCATTTACTAAGCCTTTCTTTGCCATTTCTTTTAACCCAAAACCCAGAGCGAATCATACTTTAACTTTCTTTCACAGCTTTTTTCAATCAACAAAATTCTTTGTTTTTTTTTTCATTTTTTCATAAACACAATAGTACTCTAAACGGATAAATACATTTACAAAATTAAATAATGTTTACATACAGCAATTTTGATTTAACAGGAAAAAAAAAATTAATAAGAATTTAACATGAAAATTCATGTACAGTATGAAACAGTATTTATATTTATTGGCGAATTCTACACGTAAGATCGAATTACAATATTTATTGAAATGTAGGGTAGTGTATGGACAGATCACAAAATTATTATTGGTTTCTAGAAATACTTGTGATTTGTCAATATTTATCACTCCATTTATTTACGTGTAGAGTTCGGCATAGAAACATTAAATCATCTCAGTCTTACGCTTATTTTAGTTTTAGTAAATACATTTGCAACATTATTACTAAAATAGTATTAAAAAATAGATTACAACTCAAGTGGTTAATGGATGTTTTTTTTTCTCATGAAACAGAAACAATGACTTTGTTACGTGTATATTCTTATTTGAAATAGAACATACAAGATATTACATAGTGTATAAAGTACAAGAAAATTTACACATACAAATTTATAAATACATAAAATGAACAATGAAAATATATTCCTACTCTTACTATAAGAATAGAAATAAATATACCTGCTAAGACAAACATCTTAATAACTGACTTAAAGGAAAAACAATTACTTATATTTTTAACATTATTAATTATCAACTACAGCTCTGAATCTAGTCATTTGTAGGATGGAAATTAAAAATTATGTCTATTTAAAGCGAGATTCAGAGCAGAAAATTTACATTCCCTTATTTTTTTATATATACAATTATTATCTAACTAAACCTAATCTTCTAATTCTAGATATTCTTCATTATTATATAACAGTTTCTTGCTTGAGATTTATTTACAAAGGCACACTCAATAGCGGAGCAGGCAGCTTTTTCTACTTAACAAATGCTTCCGGAGGGATTTTCCCTTCTGAATTAAGCTGGTTAAAGATGAACAAAGCCCGTTGGAAGTCCCAACCCGTTTCTTGCAGGCAACTGCAATGGTAAAGATAAAGATGTACACACTTTAACAAATACCTGTATTAACTTACAATTACTAGACTAAAAGAAATATATTATGATTTGTGAAACGTTTGAATATCTAACAATTGAGTAAAAGATTAGTGTACTACTAAAATTTTTAGTAGTAGTGTCCTCCATTGGCTCTAGCACATCGACCACACAACCCATAGACTCCTAATAACAGGGGAACGGGTTCTGGCGACACATCTGACTTATAGTTCCGATGTAAGTCGTAAACAATGTACTCAAACTATCGTGTCGTCTCATTCTTTCCCGTTGCGAAATATATCCATTTCTTTTTAACGTATTTATACGGTAATGTATAACATTGAATTAGCTAATCACAGCATTGCAACCCCTTTCGTCTTACCTCAGCTAGTTGCCAGAATGCATTTAATACGAAAAATCAAACATTAGGAGTCTATAGGTTGTGTGGTCGGTGCTCTAGCATGATCCACACTGAAAGGTTGCCAGTGTTGATACATTTAATTGAGATCTCTTATCTCAATTCAAATATCCTAGATCCAGAGTCGATTTGGATCAATATATACGGGACTAGGTGCAATGAATTTATTCATACGAAATAAAGCTCATGTCAATACATTTTATACCGTAAAATATTTAAAATTTTAGTTTTGTGGAGTTTTTTTTCTCACGTTTAGTAATTAATTTGACTTTCAATAAGATACTTTTACATACTACATTGAAATATATTTTTTTCTAACTATACTTGCTCTATAAAAATGGTACTAACTTAATGCTCCAGTGTTCGTTCATGCCGGTCTGCTGCGATAGCGTACTGAGCATCATGCGTTGGGTGTCGTCGTGGGCAGGTCCGGGGGCTGGCCCGGGGGCGGGGCCAGGGGCGGGACAGGGCTCCGTGCCTGAGAACGCCCTCTGCTCCTAAAAAACATTCATTTATCATCTCAAGTTTCAAGAATAGAGGTCTTCAAAACTACTATTATCAAAAATCACAATATGAATGGGTCCTTTAATGGTTAGCAGTGACGATTATTGACACAGAAGAAGTAGTGATGGAAATGAGTGATAGCTCTTTACATTACATGGCATCTCTTTTATGCCTTGTGACAGTCCTTTTGTAATATCCATGACGTACATCTCATTTTATACCCACTTTTTTGCACTATTTAAAACTCGTTTTATTTAGTATTTTTATATTTACTTCACACTATTTCTAATAAACTACTTAGATGTCACATAGATAACAAGACCAAAGTGTTTCGGGCACCACGTGAACGATATTATTTTGATAGCTTAGTCTTTGTATCTATATAGCAGTTAGTAAGCTTGAAATAGGCCAAGTAACTAGCCTAGTTTATGTAAGTAGGTACTGTATACATAATACAAAAAAGTAAAAAAACTGTGTCATTAAAATTCTAAAGTAGAGCCTGAATATACTAATTGTATTAGAACATATTTAACCAAACCAAAAATTACCTGCTCCTTGGTTGTGTTGGTGACGAACAGCATATCATTGATGATGGAAAATCCGCCGCTGTTGTTGGGCACTATGACGAACGTGCGGTGGAACGATCGAGAAGGATTCCCATTGACGTTTCTCTCTTGGTACACTCCGTTCATTGTTAACACAATCATGGCAGGCTGCAAAGGATAAATTAATAAATATTTTGTCTAAACATAAATATTTTTTTCGGAGTTCTTTAACCGCGCTAAGCGCGTTCGCGACAGTGACATCATTATGAAATTTCATCACATTCATAATTCAAATTAAATGTTTACACTTGCAGTAACTATGAAGGTTAAGTTTTTTACACAACAGGAATGAAATATAACATTATGATGTTTGACTAGGCCTGAAGGGATCGTAAAAGTTTAAAGAAAACAAGGGATTCGTAGATGATACAGAAATATTGTCGATTCCGGCAATAAAAAAAGTGAAAAAATAGAAAATTGTCGGATTTAAATAGTTTTAGTAATATCGTAAGAATCTCAGGGTTTTTGTAATAAAACAGGGAATCTTGAGCAAGCATAATTTATAGTGTTTTCTTTTTTGGTGTTTTTATCATTAAGCTAGTCTACATCTACTCTACACTAATATTATAAAGAGGAAAACTTTGTTTGTTTGTTTGGTTGTAATGAATAGGCTCAAAAACTACTGGACCGATTTCAAAAATTCTTTCACCATTCGAAAGCTACATTATCAACGAGTAACATAGGCATCATTTTATTCTGGAAAAATATCTGGAAATAATATAAATAATATACTTATCGATAAAGGTATATCATCCCGCTAAGATGCCGTTGTAAATCGTAGTTAACATAGGCCAAGCTGCGGGCAACAGCTAGTATGAAATAATTTATTTCATACTAGCTTGATATAGATAATAGTGTTTAAGTAGTAGATAGTAGTATACTTACTGTGTACACTAATAAGTCAACAGCAAAACCCATTAGGTCATGTTTAGTCTTTGGCAGGTCCGAGAGGAGTGATACTATGTGTAGTTTTCCTGTTTTCAGGTATCTCTTCCTGTATTCTCTTTCTGTTATCCTCAATATATTTCGACTATTTGATATGTAAGAATTGAGTCTGTAAGAAATATAAAAATAGCATATAATATAAATGGGTCAATACTGATATATACTGCATTCCTCAACCAGACATATAATACAGTTTAGTTGAAACATTTTACCAAAAATTTTAGCACAATAAGTATAAAAATCAAATTAAAACATATACATGTAATAAAGTCTGTAAAATCCTACTGCATAAACGAAAAAGTTTATAGGAATATAGATTTTGCATCAAAATAACACAAGCTACTAGAAATGTGAAGAGGGCGGGCAAAACCGTGGGCAGTTGCTAGTATTGTATATATGTAGTACTGAAGTAAATTTTATTATTCTTTTTTGGTACATTATTAGTAATTCAACCACCCCAGACACAGTATACATCTAACAACAGTATGGAAACAACAAACAAACGCACGGAACGGCACACTCGCACAGCGCACGACGAGACCCCTAAGCGAACCTCGCAGTGCTAACAGTAGTAAGTGCCGCGTGGCAGGCGCCTCGATGCGCTTGTTAGTATGAGTGTGCCGTTTCGAACGTTTGTTCGTATTTTCAATACAGCTTGTACCATATCTTGTAACAATACCATATTAATTAAGTGGAATATGCACATGTTCAACCATGATATTTGTCAAAATAACAAATAATCAAAACAGGCACATAATATAACGGTCATGTCACTTGTTTGCAATGTGGTTATTGCTTAGAAGCAGATTCGTGGGTTGACCTTCGAAAAAATATGTTAAGCTAAGTTTTTAAATAATTAATTTCTTTACCTGTTAGTAGGCGCATTCCTATTGTCGTTGGTCAGGTAGTTGGAGGCTAGAGACATCATGGCGCTGTCGTGGTATGCCTCCAGCAGCGGCTGTCTCGAGTCCGAGTCATATATGGCGAAGTACTGAGTGAGGAACTCCCTGACCAAATCCTGGCCCGAGGGATCCACCAGGAACGACTGCTGGCGGGCCGGCAGCACCGCATCCTCGGCAACGTCGAATCCGATAGTGGGGGGAAGGTCCACCCCGTCCTATACATAGAGAAGTTATTGGTAACTTAACTGTCTCAAAAGACCTTGATATTACCAGACTATTTCACTATTCAATGTTTGAAGAGAAACAACTTAATTCTAGCACAGAAGTTTAATACCGTACACGGTATTTTTATTTTTTAGAAAAAAGTATGAATAACTCGTTTTTCTTAGGGGATCCTGCATCTCAAACGAGTTTTTTTTTTTTTTTTTTTTTTTTTTTTTTTTTTATATACTATAACTACTTATTGACTACTTATGTTTTGACTTATTTCAAGTGTACAAGTTGTACCTACGTAATAAAGATATTTTTGATTTGATTTGATTTGATTGAATACGAATTTGTAGATTTTAAATTAATTCATTTATTCAGCGAAAACATGTACACAGCTGGGTGGCGTACACCCATCTAGGATTTCCCCTAAGACCGGTCCTGTGTGCCTTTACCAGGTAGTCGAAGCACCTAGTGGAAGGCCTAACAGCATTGAACTTGTAAACATGAATTTTAAACTCACCAGTCGAACAAGCTTGGGAAACTTCTTCCGGACATCGCTGGACACAAAACATGGCAACAAATAGACAATCTGAAACTCTCAACTTGGATAAATCAAGGCTAATAATTAACAATATAATGAAACTATGTAACAGCAACTCAAATTACCTTTACGCATCAAAACTTTACAACAGATATTGTAGATGTTAGCAAAATAGAAATTAATATTTATATGTAGGTAGTCTACATAGAAATATTCATAGCAATAGAAGGCAATTTGAATTCTACATAGTTCCATATAAAAAATGCATATATAATAGTAAAGTAGTTAAATGAGATATTAGGTATCTCATTTATCACCCTGTTTCTGAAACGTAGGTCAAAGTGTATGTCAACTAACATGGCTGTTAATGGCGGTTAACATACGATTCAAGAGTCAAATTTTACAGCTTTTCATTGTAGTTGTTATATCAAGCAATTCATTTGACACTTAACAACCAGTTTGACAGTTGATTAGATAATTTTTGCTTTGATCAGCTTTTCGGAAACCGGGCGTAAGGTTACCAGATATGTTAGAATATAGACAAAACATGGTATATTCAAGGTAAGGATCATGCATGAATTAGGAACTTTTATCGGAGACCGTGAGATATATCTTACACATACATACAGATGTCCTTTAGCCTGGCCGCATACGTACGGAGTCCGTGTTTGATTTCCGAATGCGTTTTCCGGTTTCGTAGACACAAGTGCATCCAATCAATATGAAAAATACATTGGACACACACATAGACAACATTTATTTTATACAATATCGGAAGATGAATTCAGAAACCAAATACGGTTCCGGTCGGCTGAATGTTCCTAGTTAATGCATAACTTAAATGCCAAATATTGACATTTTAAAATATTTTTTCAGAAAAATAAATTCTTGATTAATTAGTGCAATAGATATTGGTATCTGGTAACTCAGAGAAGCATTCTCATCAAACGATTGCCATCCCATTATTTACGTTACTAAACGACATCAATAGTCAAATTCTTTATATTGTAATATGAGACTTGAAGACATATTTATTTTATTTCAATATTGTTGTTGTAGAATTCAAAATAGGGATGTTGACACATGTTACAAATTCATGTAAAGTTATGTTTTACATATTAAATATAGTATTTGAAAACCTAAAATAACATTTTAAAAGTCTACTTATTTGTCTTAAAATTTAGAAAATTAATTTAAAATGCGTTATTTATCATGCATTATCGCGTGACTGCAAACGCGTATAAGGGGATGACGTCACTAAACATTGAGTTAAGTACAAACTGTCATAACTCACCTAACAAAGCGCGAGCTCGAATGCGGTGTGTGACGTAATGACGCTTGGAGCGTTTTAACGGCAATTTTAAGAACTATTTTTCTTTATTTAATTTTTTGTTAAAATTGGACATATTTCTTTACAAAAGTATTTTTTTCGTGTTTGTCTATAGTATATCTATCAAATAAAATCAATTAAAAAAATTAGTCAACATCCCTATTGAACTAAAGTGAGTAATACGATTAATTATAGTATATTAGTATAAGATTATTATGGGGCAAACAACATTAGATTAGAAAATAATCACTAACAAATAGTTGGCAACAATGAAAAAAAAAATTACATTTTTTATTTTTTACATAATATGTAGTTTTCAAACACACCCTACAGTTTGGTAATAAAATAATATAAGTGATAGTATTCCAGTATTAAACTAAAATAAATTTTATATTATTTTATTATAGTACTGTGTTTCTTTTCTTCTAATGATTTCCAGTAATTTTTAATACAATTTTTACTCCAAAATTTACACTTTGATTTTCTATTTGTATTTACGTTTAGCTCAACATTTTAAGTATATTAATATAAATATTTGAACTTAAAATTGATGTAAAAAATACATAGAACTTTGCTTTAATTTATATGTCTATCAGAGATGCAATCCTATCCAACAAGTCACTGAAACAGGGTAATTTGTATCAAATATATATTTACTTATTAATTATTCTTTGTACACTTTCTATTTGGAAGTATTCATTCAAATATGTTGTGCAATCGATAAATATTTTTAGAGTTAGTTGTTAGTGTGAACAGACAAAAATATTAATATTTCAGAATTCAACATTACAAATGTTTTATTTATTATTGTTACTGTTGTTAGTGTTTGGATCATTAGACATATTTAATTCAACATTAAAATAGGTAAATAGTTTAGAATAAATAAATGTATTGTTTTCTTATTAAATCACTAAAAGTATTGAATAAAAAATATGTCCCAGACAATATGTATTAGACTTTAGCTCAATAGCCTGTACATAAAATATACCATTTAATAATTGAATTGAAAGAATAAGGAATATTTTGCCACAGATTTGTGCAAACTTTATTTATAAAATGGCATAAAATATATTTATTACCAGGTAGTGTTTAACTATACCATTTATTAACGATATACAAAAAATAAAGTTTATTTTCAATTTTAAACGCTACAAGACATAAATACCTACAGCATTCTCTGCTAAAATTTGTCTCATTCCTTCCGCATCCCTACTATGCCTGCCTTTCCGTCAAGGTTCCATAACTGTTTCAAAAGCATTGTAATGATTTTGCTGTTCAAAACAAACTCATAAAACCTGTAGCTGGTCATTATTTCACCCTCATATCCTATTGATCGACCACAGGATTTATATAAGATAAATCCTCTCAATGCTAAAAATTCATGCGTTTTGAAATGACCACTTTCAAGATAATTGATAATTTTTCCAAACATTACCTGACATAAATTTCATGGTCACTGAACCTGTTAACCAAAGGGTTGCCTTTAAGGTACAGCTCAATCAGCGGCAATTGTTTCAATGGGTCCAAAGATCCCAGGAAAGGTATCTGCAATAGCATATACATACAGATAATACACAAATCATAATGTTATTTTGTTCATATGACAGACAAGACAAGGACCTTTCACCAAGCAATGGGATAGTACAGGCTAGAAAATTAAATAAATACATGAAAATCCTGACCTCAATAACCCAATTTTAAGTTAAATTCATTGTTTCAGGGTCACCTTGTTTTTTTTTCACTGTTATTGGTCATTTGGTTCAATAAAATATAATGGACAAAAATATAATAGACTTATTATTTGGAATACTGTAGGATCTATTGGGTATTGAAAAAATGATGTATAAATACTATTTATACATCATAATATAGTACAAAAATGAAAAAAAGGTTCTTGACCTCTCCCAAAAAATGAAGAATGCATTAGCAATCTCAACATTTAAACCAAGACAAGCTGCCATAAATAAAAATGTAAAAAATGGTCACTTAGATATAATTTCAAATGGTTATTATTTATTAACCTATTTTTATGTTTTACATGACTTAATAATATATATTATAGACAGTTTGATTGATTTTTATGTTAAAATGATAAAAAGTGTAAAATTATGATAAATTGTGAAGGGTCAACCCTAAAAATCAACTGCTGTGGTTTGTTTACATACATTCTACATAGAGTTTCGCTGGAGTAAAGTCAAAAATATTCAATTTCATCAAAAATCATTTTAAGCAAAGAATAAAGTTCTCTAGTAAATCAGCAAAATACATATTACATGAAAATAATTACCCTGTTGTCTCCCAGGTACAAAATCTTCAAATTTTTCAGTTTTGTACACAATATGTTCAAGTGTTCAATTCCATGTATTTTATTATCATTTAAGTTCAATGCTTCCAAGTCGGGAATGTTTTCAGCCATAATGTCAATTGCAGCAAGCATAACTATTGGACGGAAGAGGGCACAAAATATGTCAGCGAGATCTGTAATTTAAAGATATTTAGCGAATTAGCTGTTAGACATTAACAATGAAACACATGACAGAGGCTCAAATAATGCTAATTTATACACTAAACCAATGTAGATTTTCCATAATTTACAGAAAGTCCAATTTAAAAATAGCACATGACATAGGAGCAGATTATAGCTCCTTAAAACAGTGCATGGCCTGACAAGCAAATGTGCTTTAATGGTGATAAAAATTTAGCAGAGAAAGCAGTAAAATTTATTTATGGAATTAAGTAAATAAATTGATAAAACAAATAATTCTTACCTGGATCTGCATGAAACTTGGTAAGGTCCAAAGCCTTTGTAGCTGGATTATATCTTTTAGCCATAACTAGCTTCATTTTCTCTTTTACAGTTTCATCTATTTTAATAGTCGGTATTGAATTCTTCACAATCAACACCAACTTAAACCCATCCGACATAAATATTTTTCTGTCTGCATAATACAATTTTTCAGCTATTTTAACATCGTCAACATAAAATATAGCAGCATTCCCATTAACTTTGTAATAATGAGGTATAAACACATCAGGAGAGATGAAGCCAAGGATAGCACGTAATAAGACATCTTTGTCATGCTTCGCACCATATGGTATTACAATTTGATACCATGGTAACATTCCAGGTGTAAATCTTCTCTTGCCTGATCTAGGGGCAGGTGAACCGAGGCGACCGCCGCGGGACTTGAATGAGCCTTGTTTATAATGTGGTGCCCCATTTTGCCCCACTTCCATATTGAGTATAATTTCTGAACTGTCCCAGTTGCGGAACTTGTTTTTGCCCTTGTTGGTGCCTGGTTTGAAACTGACCCTTCTCGTGTTAGTATGTATCCGATCATCATGTTCTAAAAAAATTGCAATAAAATGTAAAATATGTATATGAACACTTATTTATATTTGTAACATAGAAACTGAGAGCAAAATATAATACTGATAAGTTAGATTCCACAACTGTAAAATATATGTATTATTATATTATGTACTATAATCACAATTTAGAGGGCTATGGTTTTATGTCAAATATTATCATCCATGTAAATTAAACTTCTAGCATCTAACCTGTATCAGGTTAAATGCTAGTAGGACGTTATTTTTATTTACAAATATAAGTGAAATGTAATTTGGGTTAGGTGGAACAATATTAATATTTTGCAATAATTCAAAAGACTGATTAAACAAAACTATTTGATTATAATATGTCCGATGACGACATTATAAAGTATTGTCTCGTAACAAGTGGTTTAGCTATCGACATATGCCATGATTAACAAACGCAACAAAATTCTACAATATACAATTACGATTAATTTACAGAAACGCTTACCATAATGATCATTTGGTTTCCAGTTTCTAGATTTTCCTCCACGTTTTGGCATCGTTATTGGTTGTTATGATACTTTGGTTTGTGCAAAAAAATGGTGATTATGCAAAAAATTGCACAAGACTTCTGTATGATAGTTAGGCAAATTAATTAATAGTTAATACTTCAATAAAATTAACGTTATCCAATAGATTGGAATTGAATAAAAATATTCAGAAAGGTAACTCCAATTTTTAACACGCTTTACTACTAAAACGCGGCCATATTGCTAATTACAAGTATAGAGTATAGACAGTAGATATGTCAGTTTCAGTTACGAGATATCGTCCGTTTTCTCGATATATCGATACATTTACATCGATATTGGACTAGGAAATGTGTGGTTTCATGTATGAATCATGTCATGTCGACATTAAATATCACATTAACTGATACAAACGACGTTGCTTGGTACAAAACATTTTTATTGGGCCAAAATGTGCTAAAGTCTATGGTATTCTCGAATCCAGCTAAACATTCACAAAATATCTCATCAAAATCGTTCCAGCCTCTCAGAAGAAGTTAAGTAACATACATAGACAGCGACTGAGAATTACAATACTTTTTCCTGGGAAATAATTATTTCAGACTGACTTTGACATATTATATGGAAAAGGTTACAAAAAAGAAAATACGAGTAACCATAAGCGTAGCTAGCCTTGGGCTCAGGGTGGGGCAGAAGTGAACCTATGGTTACGTGTTGTGGTTGGTGTACGTCATCCATTTTATAATACATTAGATCTCATCAAACATGCAGGTTTACTTCATCTAAAGAAAATGCCACATATCGATTTAAAGCATCGGAAAAATATAATTGAACTAGAAAAAAATATTGTTTTCTTAAGTTTACGCGAATTTCACTCATTATAATGAAACAACTTTTACGGATTTTATCGCGGTTTATTTAGTTTTTTACAAGCCCGACGTTTCGGAAACTTTACATACTTAGATACAACTTTACATACGTAGATGATACTTTCACAATATTACCATCTGACAAAGTAACCATATTCTTAGACCATCTTAATTCCATAAATACTAAAATTCAATTCACAATGGAATTAGAAACAAATAATTCTTTGGCTTTCTTAGATGTATTAGTCATCCGCAATCCCAATAATACCTTAAGCCATACAGTGTATAGGAAGCATACCCATACTGATAGATACCTAAACGGCGAATCTCACCACCATCCAACACAGTTAGCTACCGTGGGTAAATCTTTGTTTCAGAGAGCACAAGGGATCTGTGATGAGCAGCACTTGGAGACCGAGCTTCAACATGTCAAGCAAGTACTGCGGGACAACAAGCTTCGGGTACCCCGGCTCCATCGCAGTGAACGTGTGAAACCAGCCACCGTCGAGCGAGTACCTGCTGTGCTACCGTTTATGAAGGGAGTCACTGACAAAATTGGCTACATCCTAAAGCGAGCTTCTATTAAAACATATTTCAAGCCGCCAAAAAAGATAGGTCAATTCTTACCATCTGTCAAGTGTCATATACCCTTACAAGATGCAGGAGTATACAAACTTGATTGTGACTGTGGTCTCTCATACATAGGACAAACAAAAAGATCAATAAAAACTCGCGTTAAAGAACATATAGCTGACTTAAAACACCGTCGCTATACTAAGTCAGCAATCTGTGACCATAGCCTAGACAACGCTCGCCATTATATTAGATTTGATAGACCACAAGTCCTCGCAAAAGAACACCGATTCCAACCAAGGATGATTCGCGAGGCTATTGAAATTAAAAAACATCCTAATTTCAATAGAGAAGATGGCTGGCCATTACCACCTGCTTGGGATCCCATAATAAATATAATAAAATCAAAATCCAAGCATAATATGTCACAGACTAAAGACTTAGTTAGCACCTTCTGCATAGATAGGACTAAATAAAATATTGTTGTATCATAGGGTAGTTTCGAATAACTTTGTAACAGTAGGACGTCTGACACCTCAGTCCTCCCGTGACCATGGTTGCTGTAAAGTTTCCGAAACGTCGGGCTTGTAAAAAACTAAATAAACCGCGATAAAATCCGTAAAAGTTGTTTCATTAGAAAAAAATATCTAGCATCCCTATTGTATGACATAGAATTGTTGCCAAAAGTGGCTGTGTGTGACCATAGTTCTTTTCAAAATATTTTTACGGACGCAATAACTAGAGATCTTAAACAATACGGCCTCATGTAATCACTTGTATTTGTAGCTTTTTAGATAAAATGCTATACTGTATAAAAAGATAACAATAATTTCTTCTGTTTTATACTAAAAAGGAAAATGATACTTTATGTAAATTGTAAATTTTCTATTTCATTCCATAAACCCATTACAGTATACGAGCATCTCAGTAACTGTAATCCGAAATAAATACCTGTAACCTGTGGATTTAATATAAATTATAATGACACACGATTATTTTTATCAACAGCTTTATTTCAAACAAAGACCAAGTTTTTTCGATCTACACATTCTCTTTTTAATATATTTAATATTGATATTGGGTAAAACAATGCAGTCGTCAATTAATTGTCTAAAAATAAATATAATTTATAAAATATTGTTGAAACCTTTTGGTTTTCGGGAGTATTCATTTTATTTAGAATTTCTACATAAAATAAACATAGGCCGTACAAATTTGAAACAGTTACAAACAAAGTACATCCCGGTGCTATATATTTCTATTAAATAGATTTTTATACACATTATTTCAGTTTATTAATTTTCCAAATGATCTTTTTTTATTGAATTTCAACAATAACAATAGACAACAAACAATATTTTATGAACGCATCCATTTAGCATGCTCATCATAAAAACGACCACAGACAAGATTCGTGTGCTTTTCGTAGAGTCTGCCATGTTTTGTCCTACTTGTCGCGCTTGATCAACGCGTTCGCGATTTCTATTGTAAGATATAATTTTACTGAACGTATCACGGGCTGTGTTTTGTTTACAAATAGTGTTTCTGTAACGTTATAAATAACATAGTTAAACTTGAAATCGTTCTTTTTCCTTTGATACTTATGTGTATAGTGATGTAGTTCGCATTTTATCAAAATTTGAATCGTTTACAAGCTTGCTGTGGTACATTAGCTGTGTATATTAATTCTGATGTAGTTTTGATGTTTTTGTATGAAATAGATTGTGCCGTTTATTTATTAACGGATAATGCGATGCAACCCACGTGCACATAACTAGTATCTCATGCACATTTGTTATTATTTTGTTAGCGACTTAAAATTCGATTCGAGCTCAAGGATTGGATCGAAGAAGGGAAATCGCGTCTGCCGTCTTGCTCTCTCATATCGCATTTCGTCTGGTTGCATTCATTCATTTTGATAAACTAAAATAGCTTTTCGTTTCTAATTTCGATTTATTGTTTCTGTGCGCGAAAATTGGAGGATAGTGTTGGTGTCGGTGCGGTCGGAGCGCATTAAGTGCACACGTGACGACGGACGAGTGTTTGGGTGTCAGTCTGGTAGGGTTCGCGGGCGCCGGGCGCCGGGCGCACGCTATAGTCTGCCTGCAGTGCGGAGCGCGGCGCACATCGGAGGTGAATCACCGCGCGGTGCCGTGTTGATCGTGCTTATTTACTCGCGAGTGCATCTTAAAGTGCGTATAGCGGAAGTGCAAAGGCATGTGCGGCGCGGGTTGGCGCCGATGACACCGCCGTCCGTGGCGACGGCGCTATAAGCTGGTGATCGAGTGTTAGATATGTCTTTTGGGTTATGAGTGTGTGACAAAGTTCTAGTGTATTGAGGACACTGGAGCCCCTAGACGGAGTTGGGCCCGCCGGGGCGGCCCTGGTGCTTCTCGGGGCTCCTCACGAAGGCAAAATGGCTGCGTGGAACCGCCACCACCATTTTAATATGCTCATGGATGAAAATGCTAAAAATAAGTGTAAGTGACAATGATTATTTACTTAATGTTTTTTATTTCATGTTTTGTTTGAAATTGTTTCGAGTTACAAACTTCACAAATATTCATTTTTACAATAATTTTATAGCTTTATAAAAGATATGTTAGAGTAGATAATAACTAACAGGTAAAAATTAAAAACAAAAAAATATGTATCCAGTTAAATATTAAAACATCAATTTGGTCCAAAGCAAAAGATTTGACATGGTATTATTATACACACATAGATATTCTATGTGTACCTATATATAATACTATTATATTTAGATACTTATGGAATATCTATGTGTTTAGAATTCCTAATCTTTTAATTTAGATGAAATTGAGTGAAAAAAAAAAAGACATAATGTATCCAGAATTCAAGAATTTACATTTTTTGGAATTTAACAAGTTTGAAGATCTCAACAATATTAAGGTTAAACAAATATTCAAAAAATTTTGTTTTAAAAATGTTTAGTTCCGAAGATTTTCAAAGTCTGAAAATTCCATTATCACTCAATTTTTTACTGACTTTACTCACTACAATGTTTGCGATGATCCTAATAATATTAGAGGAGTTATAAGAGTTTGTTAACTTCAATAGATATATTGATGTATCTATAAATAAATGTTGGATTATAAATGATATACATATGATATATAATTTACTTTTAAAAAATTTACAGGATGAAGAACATACAATACTAGAATATTATCTTGTATGAGGTGTTCTTAGACACTAATTCATACTGAACCATTTGAAGTTTAAATATACCATAACACACATGTACACACATGTGTACTGTTTATACATTATTGGTAGTTACAGTACATATTTATGCTGTATTTTCAATTCCAAGCAATAACTGATTGCCTTATTATGTGTGCAAAAAGGGTGCATATGATTATAGGATCTTACAATTTCTCTACCTACCTCTGTAACATTGGCAGCAGGCATGAAATTTAAACTTGTGAATAGTAAAGCCGATTTATTTTAGACTACACACTATTTAATATTCATTTTGAATCTTATAATATTATGTCTTGCAGTTTGTCGTGCCTCTTAGCGTGGGCCTTCTCCAGCTTTCCATTGAGCTTAGTCTTTTGAACTCTGGTCCAGTATGACAGGTGGATATTGTAAATTCTATTTGGAATAGTCTGTACAAGTTGTTATATTAGTTACTTTTAATTTACTTTCCGTTTAGATAAGTTTTTCTGTTTATTTATCCATTAATGTCGCTTGTGAGAAAATGTAATCTTGCAGTCGCATATCATACAGAGGAGAATAAAGGTGTTGAAAGTCTTTCTCTTGATATTTTGCCTTGATCTTTGTTCTTCATTATTTCAAATGCAGGCTATTATTTAGTTTTTTCCTCAAACAAAAAAGAGAATAAATATATTCTTTCACATATTCAAACTTTGGTCTGTATACATCTATGTTGTTTTATGTTGAGTTGGTTGTTTAGTTTTAGGCACATTAATTTCTAAACTTAATGCTCTGTTTTTTACAATATTTTTTACTGTGTTTTCCAGTCCCAGTTCCTTAGCATCTCCTTCTAGCAAGACAATATCATGTGCAAATGACAAATTATTGAGGCAGCGTTGATTAATTATAATACTGTATATAATTGTGCCAGTGCTAATATACACATAAGTTATTTACTTTCTATTTATTGAATTGTAATTGCATGAATTTCAAGATATGACTTAAGCAAACTTGTAAGAAATATAAGTTTAAAAATTCTATACTTTGTTCATTAAAACATCAATTTTATTATGTTTATATGCACTTTTTAATCAAAACTTTATCATGGGGTTGTATATTAGCATTAATTTCTTCATTCTGACTCTCCGAGGAGGACAACAACCACCATTTATTATTTTTGAACATCACATCACATCACAAGAAATGTAAAAGGAAAACTAAAAGACAAAAATTATGTCCATGGTATGCAAGTATGTTATTTAGCATACCTACTTATTAAACAAATAAATGCTTCTGTAAGTCTAAGTCCATCACAAGAACAACAATGGCTTTTAACTTCCTTAGTACGGACTTAATAAAAATGACTACTGTAAAGTATATTGTATAGAAAGCCTGTCATTTATTGGTCCATAAAATAACAGTTAAAATTTTATTTTGTCCTCCTAAAGCTTGTTATTTTAGTGTACAAATATTAATATTTTTTATTTGCTAACTCACTTATTGAATATAATTAACTCAGTCACACAACTTTGTCATTGACAAATATATTGTTTTGATGCTTAAGTTGAATGAGACTCTTTTCTAATAATGAAAGTAAACAGTGATAATGTTAATAAGCAAACTAATTACTATTATCAGGAATTTTAAATGTCTGCAAAGTATTCTTAACCATGTGGACAACCCTAGGAAACTTCAAACGATGTTTCGACTTTTGAAGTTTACTAGTGCTTTACACCCTTATTTTATATTTATATAGTAGAGTCTAGATTGCGTTCCAAGTTACACATGCCCTTAATGCAGTAGGCAATATAATTTTCCGTGCTATCACATCTATTAGTGACAAACGCAGGCATTCCCAGTCACTGTAACTACATGGGCTTACATTGTTGAATGCACACTGCCCCCTTGTTCTACCTGAGCGTGTACATTAGCCTACATCCCTTCGACCTAATTAAATTAAAAAGTCATGTATTGTTATTGTTACGATTATTTATATATTTATTCATTACGATACATAAATTAGATGCCATGGACCACCATAAATGTTAACACTTGTTGTATCAAGTAAAGACAAGACATCTGAAAATATTATGTCCCTCCTATTTGCTTACTGCTTTTTACATGGGTTCTTATTGATTTCTAATGTTTATACGATTTTAAATCATTATGATGAAACGTTTTTTACGACTTTTATGACTTTTATTGTGTAAATTTCGAATTACTCAACGTTATTTTTTTTTGCACCTCTGACCCCTCAGTCTTCCCATGACCAAGGTTGTTGTAAAGCCGCGATAACATTCGTAAATTCCATTCCATCCAGTTGACAGGTTCTTCTTATCCTATGCCGATATTCCGATCGACTTGTTCTTTAGCTTTGTAACTGAAGGTATAATGTAATTAATCTGTTTAACAAGGAGTTCCGTGCATAGTCAAAATATTAAACAGTTTAAAAAAAAAGATATATTATATGTTAGTCTTGATTACATTCATGGATGTAGACAATTGTGTACAAAACACATTTTCGAAAAATACAAAAAAAAAGTGTAAAATAACTTAATTCTTCATAAAATATTTGTTAAAAATAATATACAATATACTCCAACGACCTACCATTGTGGCGTGTTTTCGCTTCTCTTTCATTTCTAATTCGAGCGACAGTGACTACCAAGAGCGATTGTCCTTGCACTTCATTTGCTTCACCCCCTCAAATACATTTAAAGTTGTCTATTCTAGTTTAATAGTTGTATATGACTATCCACCCTAACATTCGCCATATTCGTTGTTTATGACCATTTTCAGACGTGAGTGAAACTATATGACAGCTGTATTTCTATACCGTACATCTTTATTTGGGGTTATATCAAGTGTGATGAGCAGTGAGCAGTATATAACCTCGACCCCAAAATGGTTTAACGCGCGCCAGTCCCCCTAACCTTTAACCCAATTTCCACGTACAACCCCCGCAGATGGGCCCTTGCATTGATGCTTTTATTGGATAATACGTCTCGAATGCCCTCCGCCTTCGTGTGATCTTGGAGATATTCAATTGGTGTACTCTTACACTTATCGGGTCGAAATGGCCAATATAAAGTTGGTTTTATTTATATGTATATGTACAGCCAATAGAATTGCTACAAGAGGCGACGCGAAAAATTTATAAAGTTGTTATAAATATCGATAAAAATCTAATTGATTATCGAGACGTTAATATTCTTATTAATAGTGTCTTTTTATTCCGAGTAGAATACGACATTCTACTTCTAATTTTGCGGCCGTATCTAGCAAATGCGCTTTTTTAAATAGGTAAACAGTACAATATTTGTAACAATTTTAGTTAATAATTTGTCTTCCATTACAATTTTTATCGTAGACATAGTACTAACTTTGCACGCAAGCACACTAGGGTATCACATGAACTTAAAACTCTTAATATCTTGCCAACCTAACAATGATAAACAGAGTAAAAGCTCGTTTGTTTTGTTACTCTATAAATTTTGATTTTTACGCATAAACTTAGTGGGCCATTAATAAATATATTAACGTTTACGATGCCTCCCGTTGATCGGATTTACCCGCCCACGCGTTCTCTCCCCTTTAAATTGTTACGCCGTATAAAAAACAAGCGGAACTGTGATGTTAGTAAGTATATTAAATACAGTCGTACTCACCGCAATGACGCGAGAGAGGTTTAGCTTTTCGAGCGTATGTATGTCTTTTGTTACGAGATTTTATGATATATTTGAATTTGCATTCATTGTGAGACAGTATTATTTATTATAATGAATTTTGACGATCGATCGATGAACGATCATGGCTCATCAACCTAGTCTCGTGGTACTCTTACGAGTTTGTGGTATACGTAAAGGGAAGTCAATTATGTATCAAAATTTAGGATTATTGGTACATAACACAAGTAGTATGTTTCAATTGATCGGTGGAGGAGGCACCTTATGACAAAAAAAAAAACGAACCACGTTAAATGGAGCCTTCAATACCATCATCGTACAAGTACATATTATACACTATTTATAATATTTTGAAAAAACAAAACACTCTTGCGTCACTTGTCATACGTCACTTTCAATATTATTCTTCGAATATCAATATTCTTCTCGTCTCAATCTTACTTGTCACTCGATGTCAGCGGGAAGGTGAAAGCAACATTGAGACCAAAAAAAGCTGTATATGAAAGACTTGGTTATGGGTTGATTAAAAACGAAATAAAAATCATCAAATTTCAGTCCTAGTTTTCAGACCCATCAAACCCATATTGTTTTTTAGTTTTTACGCGAATTTCACTCATTATAATCATACAACTTTACGGAATCTATAGCAGTTTATCAAATCGAGCTTTACATTTGTTATATGATGCATCTGCTGCAGGATGTGTATTATAATTCGGAGGACGTATATGTGAATCATTGGACGTGACGTTTCATTTGCGAGCTAGCGGTCCGCTCTCGAAAAGGAGTGCCAAATATTTACGGCGGTTCCGGTGTGGACGCCGCCGGCGGGCCGGTGTTTGTGCATGCGATTAACTTTCATTCAACGTCTCGGTGCTGTTGCCACGCGGATGCCGGTGCCTGCTATTGAACCCGGTGCACCGGCCGCAGCCGCGTCGTCGTGTAGATGATATCGTGTTTCGAAAGTAACTCGCTATAGTTTACTCGTTTCGAACGTTTTCTCATTTCCATTGGCACGTTCGGTTGTCAGCTCGTTAGGGCGAAGTAAATCAATGTTGAATGGGATTTGTGTGGTGTTGAACTCGGGTGGGATGGTTGGTTTAATTATTTGCACCGTGGAATTATTGTTTATGTTCAAACGTCATGGATTTGTTTTCTATTATTTTGTAGTTTTTAATTTATTATCACGACGTCGCCGAGGTCGGCCCCGAAAGAGATGGCGCGAGATGGCCTTCGGTGGCGCGGACCGTGATAAGTGGAAGAGCTTAAAAGAGGCCTTTGCCCAGCAGTGAGATAGTATTGGCTACATTAAAAAAAAATCTCGATAAAAAATTTCATTTGGATATTTATAAATGTAGATTTACTAATTTTTTTAGCAATTAGTAAATGTTTGAGAGATAAATGATGGCTTTAAGTGAAACTACATCACGTTTTATTTTTATCAGAACCTGCGACTCTTCAAAGCAAAAACTCGGTAACCTTCCCGAGAAATAAAAATAGTCCCGCCGCCCGCGCAAAATATTTTTATAATTTCCCAAAGTGAAAGGTAACGGTTGTTCAAAACTTTCATTCTTACTATAAACAAAACCTGACAACATATTTATAAATATCTGACGTGCTAAGTTTCCGATGTAAAGTTAATTTCGGTAAACGCTATTAACATTTAGTGTTGGCGGTTTAACGGTAACGGTTAAATGGCGTTATCTCGGCACAGCCAGCCTGTCTCGACAGCGAATGGTCACCTTTCTCCGACAAACAGTCTAGACGTTTCGGCATTATCGGTGAATGAGTTTGATCTTGGAATGCGGAACGAATCTGGTCCTATCGAAATCTTTCGACAATATGCATAATGGATTTTGAAATATGTGAAAGTGTTGTAAGATCGTTATTTGTCACATCTGTTGCTTTGACGCTTATTAAACGTACACAGTTGAACGACGATGGTCCAGTTGGTATGGGGTCGGCTTCGTATGCGAGTGTCCGGGTTCGATACTGACCTCTCTGCCTATAAGTTTTTCTAAATTTCGAAATGCACACCAAACATGCCAAAAGATTGAAAGTCTTTGAATGTGTGTGAAGTTCATCAACCCGCATAGGTGAACTATGACCCAATACCCTCCTCGCCTAATTTCGAGGAGGAGATCCCTACCCTACTTTTACACGTACACAAAGATAATTGTACTTTAAAATGGTTGAGTGATACTAACGGTAGATTAGGAACACAATGATAGGTGACGACTAAGAACAGAATAAAGTCTATCCCTTTAAGACCAGCCCTTCATATCTTATGTATGTATCTTATCTCTATATGAGTATTACACTACCTGACGAAGTCTTATATAAAAAAAAAACACTGACGGGTTAAATATATGATAAACTAGCTATTGTCCGCAGCTTCGCCTGCGCGTTAACTAAGATTTACAACGGGATCTTAGTACGCAAAATAAGTAACTTTTCCGGCTTATTTTTTACACCTTGTGTCCGAAAAACCCTAAAAATTTAGCCTATGTTACTTGTGGATAATGTAGCTTTCGAATGGTGAAAGAATTTTCGAAGTAGGTCCAGCACTTTTTAGCCTATTCATTACAACCAAACAAACAAACACAGTTTTCCTCTTTATAATATTAGTGTAGATGTAGATAAATATAATCCAACAATCACACCGCGTTAACCTAGCCCCAGTGGTGAACTCTTAAGAACTCGCGTTGTGAGTACTAGGAACGGAAATTTTAAGATCCATGACCCGATGCAGACGTCTATAATTCATACAAATTATATGCACTCGACGGGTTTCGAACCCGCGACAGTCCAGTAGCCTGACCAATCGACCAGCCGGCCGCCAAATGATAATGGGGATGAGGCGGATCTAATATATTATATAAATGTATTATATTATGTATTTGAATGTGTTTTTTTTCATTCAATTTTATTGAATTTAAAACTAAAATAATATCTTGTTGTAATGTCCTCTCTTATAATGTGTTATTTTTGGGGTTACGTCCAATAAATAATTAATGTTACGTTAATTTATTCAAATTTAATCTTGTTCGTGAGAATATTTTTTTGTCGTCGCGTTTTTGAAGGTTCTATTTATTTCCACGTGTAGACCATGCGGCTTACGGATATAGTGTGTTAGAGCCATTATTAGGAGTACAAAAAGGAAAAATAAGTAAAATGTACATGATACAATTTAATAAATTCACTTTCGTCTCAACACTCATCATCATCATCATCATCATCATCATCATTTTATAACTATACATTAAAATTTAATGTACAACACGATCGGCTTTCACGATTTTGACTTTGATCAGTGAAAGCCTATAACACTGCTTACAAGTGAAATCTCGTTCGTCCCTTTTCATACTATGTACTTTATTTTAGTTGTGTTCAACTACATATATAAATTATTCATTTAAGTAATTAGATTTATTAATAAATTAAACAAAAATTACCAGAATACTTATAATAACGTGAGCTATTAATACTTGGCTTTTATTTGTATTATTTATTAGCAATAAGATGACATGTAAGCATTTGTTTATTCAAATTTTGGATTGTCACCGCAATGGTGCACTATAGTCCTCGCCACTTTTGAAGTCCTGCGACTAATGCCTGAACTAAATTTGACAAGATTGACATCTTGACATCTGTCTGGAGTAAGAAGTTGTGATATTTTAAATTGTTTTACGTGAAATATGGAGCATATAATATAAAGTAAGGTGTAAAAATTTAAGGCCGTATAATGACCTTTAAAGTGAAATAATTTTGTGAATTAGAAAGTAAAAATAAACAACAATTAACCCCGTTAAATAATATGTTTATAAATGTCACTCTCCCTGGCCAGAGTCACTCATTTTTGCCTAATTTATGGTTAAAATATTATCATTAACTCTATACCTACATTTATCTTAATTTAATACAAGGTAAAAGAATTAAAACCTTGCTAGATGAATTATATTTTTTGGTGTTTCTGTAAAAAAAGGTCGAATAACAAAAGAAGTAACAATGGCAGAAATAACTTCTGAAAAAATCGTCACCCCTGGCAAAAGCCGAACACAATCGAAGAAGCTTGTTTTAGATGTATTCTACTAATCGGTTATACGTAAAAAATCAAACGAAATATTTAAAAAAATGTTTTATTTATAATGTATATTACTATAATTATTTTTGTCATTATTATCATCATCAGTCTTTATCAGTCCACTACTGAACATAGGCTCTATAATTATTTAATTTTTTTATTGTACTAGACTTGGTCGAAAATCATTACAATAGAAATTGGCAACATTGAGTTATGAGACCGCAGCGCCGCGTCTATCGGACTTCTAAAGTGGCGATGACTATATATTTTGTCAGTCCTTAAATCATTATATTTGTTTCAACGTCCCGAATAATCATTGACTGTTTGCATTTTAATTATTCTTCCGATCATATTCGGTATGCTTACGTTGTCGCTTCCGTCTTCCGATGTTCGCAACGTTTGGTACACGCGTGTACGTAATTCTGCTCATCATAATATTGACTGAAAGGATATCGGTGTTAATATATCTAAGGTAGAGTTGACATTTTATTTAATTTTTTTTATTCGAGAATTATGAATGCGAAGATCTAGACATGATCTAAGTTTTATTCAAATATTAGCACTTAAAAGGTTTTTAAAACTTCTTTGTTAACATGATAAAATGCAAATTTCCCTCGCCTAAAACTACGAAATGGATGCTATTAAAAACTAGCTTTCAAAGTCTAATTACTCGTGTAGACATAAAATTATTATTTAGTAAATTTTATGAAAATTTACTTAGCCTGTACAGTGTGTCCTCGAGTAGAGTATTATTAAAAATGAATAAATAATTTATAATGAACGGTTAACGTGTCGTGGGTGGGATTCGGGCACTTGTGTCTGTACGATATTAACGGTTATAATCAACTATTCTTAATGCTGTATAATCAACTGTTGTTAGAGCTTAACATTATATACATACATAACATTTGTGCTTGGGGAAGCTACCTGCCAACCCAGCTCAGATTTTGCTCTAAGGCCTTAAGGAAATTTCGAAAAAAAAACCAACATTTTTCGCATGATGATTCTCACTCAGCTGCTCCTGTGGTGGAGGGAAACCTCACACATACGTTAGAGAATGAGTACATTTGGGTTTCATTGAAATTATCATTAAAGATAAAATCACAGACCCATGTCGGTGTTTATTAGTGTACGAAAAAATAAATCTTGATGGTATGTGAATATAAAAAAGGATTATTATAAGTTAAAAAAAAAATGCACAGGTAAAATTAAACTCAAGTGCGACGGGAAGTGTTAAAATACTTGCTTGTGTCGGAATTAATAGAATTTTACTTCAATTTTAGAATAAAATATAATCTGTGGTAAAATTCACACTAGTTCCAAAGTTATATTAAATTATGCAAGAGGTACGGATATTAATAAACATATAAAAAAATTATTAGACTGTCGAGAAATAACTTAATATTTTGCTGGATGAATTTATATTTTAATCTCAGCACTGTAATAGTCAGATATGAGATAATAATCGGTATCGTTCAGAAAATAAATGATAAAGTAACAACAGCGAGACGAAAGTAGTCGCGTGAAATATAAATACTTTGTTAGGTGTTATTATAAGGTTCGTCGTTGGCCAAGTCACCAAGTGTGACGAGACAGCCCTAAAGTGCCCCTCGGTGTCAACGACCGGCCACGAAGGTTTTTGCGCGGCCAACGGTGGTTTATTTTAATAATTGAATAAGAATGAAAAGCCAAAATGTTAAATGTTACACGTAGGTAGGCTAGTTTATATCAGCTTTATAGTTTAGCCACGAATGTAACAGATGTCGCTGGCGCGTATCGAATTGATTTTGTTAATGTTTTTATTGTTTACGATCAGTAGGGCTACTCTGTAAGGTCGTTTTCGAATCTCGAAAGCGGAATCCGCGGTAATGTGACGAATTTGAGGAATTTGTATTCTTTAAAATTCGACTATACTATCTATATCAATAAAGTTCGCTTTAGTAGTAAAGTAAAGTGAGCTCTATCACTCAGGTAAAGCTCGATATCGAAATGGTTTTTACAGAATATCCCTACAGGTGGCCCGTGGCGCGCATTTGCTCCTCTTTGGGCCTTGAACTCGGCTTGTCCATCCTACATAATATATTTGTAAAAACAAATATTTGACCTTAGAACTTCACTTTTAAGTATAACGTTCTTCATCCTAAATTTTTCATGTCAGACATATAAGTGCGTTAGCAAAAAATGTCTCGATGCCGTGATGGAAAACGACATAATACTGGTACCTTTCATTTTTTATAGATTCCTTTTTTTTATTGATTTGATTTATTGTGAATTGTAATACATATTTACAACGGGTTTCGGCTGACTTTTCATTCTAGTAGTTATCAATCTATCAATGCTCATTCTGCTCAATATCAAGATAAGAGACCGGCGACGAGTCGTAGGAATGTTTGATGAAAACAATTTGTTCTCTAATTGAGGTGGAACGTCACGATCAGGATATATCCCTGTTGATTGGGGATGACCAATCTGGCACCCTTCACGAAAGCCATAACACTAATTGTGCTTTTCTTAGGGTGATAATTGAGTGCACACGAAACGGACAAGACGATTCGGGTCTTAAATGAAAGAATGTAACTGCCGGGCAATGATTGCCGCTTAATGTTCTCATAATGGTCACCGTCCGGGATCGCCGAGGATAATGGAATATTGCGTCAATCCAAATTACCATTACCAATGTTTGCGGTTGGCCCACGGATTTTTCACTGGAATCTTGCGAAACGTAACGTCCAATGTACAAATCAGTAGATGTGATGGAATCAGATCGTTCGGTTTGCAATGTTCTTGTTGCTATGCTAGTTATATGACCAGGATTGATACATTTGTTTTTTAAAACTTTAAGGACCTGTTTCACAATCTCCAGTTAAGTGCCCAATAGGCTATTGGCAACATATTTGATAGATATTTGACAGATACTCCATACTCTATCTGTCAAATATGTTGCCGATAGCCTATTGGGAACTTAACTGAAGATTGTGAAACAGGCCCTAAATTGCTACACCGCATTTGAACTTATATGCTATTCGTATTCGCAGTCTTCATAGCGTGTTCCGTTTGTTATAGCGGGTTTTCAATAGCTTAACTTCCATCCTTGGCTAACGCCGCATTTGCCTTTTGTTATATTTTGCCAGTGTCTAGTATGATTCATATTATTTAGGCATATATACTGAGAAGTCCGATGGTGCAAGAGTTTGGAGGTGATTATGTGTCATCTATAAAATATGCCATTGTGGTGTGGGAGGTATCGAATTTACTGGGCGACTTTTATTTGGTTTTCAAACGAATGCTAGTTAATAGGTGTCTGGTCTTAATACAGCTTATCAGGCTACTGGTCTTCAGTCTTCTAGATACACTGAACTGTTTTGACACGAATCACGATGCATCTACATTGTTTCTCTTAGCAATTCAGTCTAGACTGTTGAAAAACTAAAATTTTAAACAGTTAAAACAATAAAAGTGGATATTATCGGTTTCGTCTTATTGCTACACTTATACATTTGACTTTGATAAAGCAATTTTCAAACGTTTGTACGTTTTAAAGTTTTTGCGGGATGTAACATCGTTTGATATTATTCTCGAGCGACTAAAGTAACATAATAGTAAATTACGTGTATTTCGCTCATGAGTAGGTGTAAGTTGTTGATAAAATTTGTAATGTGTTTTATAGTGGGTCGATTTTAATTTTCATCGTAATTATATTATTAAATATGGATCTACGTAAACGTTGTGTTTGTACGAGTGTCGGTCCGAAGAGAATACGGCTACGTTAAGCGTTTGTCGCCCCCGCTTGGAATCCGTTGGCGCTTATTCATTGTTGTGCATTTTAAAATTTGTTTATTCTCAATATGTATATTTAGTATGATATTTTCACATCCCAAGGGGCCCCAGCGTCGTTGACCGCTAGTTTTTGCAATCCTCAAGACCGCCTTTGCGATCTAGAGCACAGCGCACGAACCTCACGGTACCTGGAAAATTGGGCTTGTTTAATATAAACGTGTACATGTTTTTAAATATAAGTAGTACTCGTTTGACTCGTTCAATTATTTCGAAGTAGGACCAACACGGCCGCATTGCATTGGTTTGATTACTTTGTATGTGAAAATAAACAAACCAGTCTCCAGTGAATATGGTCGCATCGTATCTCGATTAGGTTACGGGGAAAATTTGTAAGAGTATTATAATTTCAATAAACGAACCCCACAGAAATCGCCTATCGTAAAAATTCACGTAAAATTAATTATATTAGATAGTTGTAGTAGAAAGAAATTGAGTAAGTAATTTAATTATGAATATAATATGCCCGCTCATGTGAGTTTCAGTTGTTTATTTTTAATAGCACAAGAGTCACATACGCTGTTTTATTGTGTTATAATATATTTTGAGGTAGCCCAATACTTTATGTGAATGAAGTGGGCTCCTCACAAACTCAGAAGAACGGACGATGGATAGGCCAATTAGGTTCGAGAGTGGCCGCGTTTAGGTAGATGAAGAGTTGGTCGGCCATTAACCTGGCAAACGATCCGTGCAGTAGCCGGTCCGTGTTGGGTGCGAGTGGCAAGGGATCGGCTCGTCTTGGCGTTCATTGAGGGAGGCCATCATGTTTAGCAGTGGACGGATAAACGATGATGATTATGATGATTAATACTTCATAATTTCGCTTTTTACATAAAAATTAGATAACACCGATAGTTCTGAGAGATATCTTTAGACGTTGGCACACTTGGCGGCCGAATCGTATACAAAGATCTAATCTTAACAATCATAGAAAACAACTATCTTGGAAATATTGAGATTTATTAATACAAAAGCTATTACTAATTTGGACACTGGTGACAATTTACTGTGTAAAGTTATATTAAGGAAGGAAAATTGTTATTTAACTTGATAACCTTGAGATTTATCACTTAATCTGAGTTTAATTATTACCTAAATAATCCTTAGTAAAACACAAACTGCTTCTCATGGAATGTTTTACGACTTGCGACATTAACACAAAAATTATGTTGACGTCAATTATTTGTATATATACTTACCTTTTTTTTACTGGAATAGAAATATTGTTTTCCAAAAATCTTCAGATATAAAAAGTGTTACATGTATGGTTAGTTGTATTGTATATAAATAATGTTGGACCACATTATATCCCGATTTAGGTAAATGATGTGGATTAGGTAGATCTGTAGGTTTTCAATGTTTTAAAATATTCAGATAAGTGTTTTTACTTAGTCGATTACATATTGTTTTCTTATGTTTACGCGAATTTCACTCATTATTTCTGATTAAAGTATATTTGTAACATTCGGTTAGTATATTAATGATCTATTGAACAATAGAAAATATTAGAATAATGTTGTGATTACAAGTCAAACAATCACAATCTAAGGTCAACCGGTAAGAGCAACAGCCGACAAAGTTAACACGCAGTTGATCCGTCCACTTTGACCGAAGTGATTAATCAAAAGAGGAAATTAATGGACATCGGTTTACGATTTACGTTGTTTGTTCTAAACCGTTACCGGGAATAGGGATTGCGTAGGTTTGCGTAATTTTCCTCGAATTTCAGACGTTTTTGTCGCGCGTGAATTAAATTTTCACATTAGTGTCATAAGGGCATGGGCATGGAACATATCGATAATATCGATGTAGGATATCTTTTTGAGATCATGTGTCTATCTCATTAATATTGATAAGGAACATGTTGTGATCTGCATATTATCTTAACTGCCTTTTTAATGTCTAAAAGCTTGTTTAAAATAAATATCGAATATTGGGCACGTGTAGCATGGATATGTTGACGGATCATTAAGCTTTAGATAACCTTTTTAAAACCTGTAAAAATATGTAAAAGTATCGACGGTATATGTAGAACCAGAACCATTTTTACTTTCGAAAGAAAATGAAAAAATGTTGTCAATGTGTACAGTCATCTGCACTGATATCATAGTGATAGACACTTCAAAAGGTGCTATCAAAATGTTTTAAATATACCATCAAATGTCCAATCATATTAACTTTATTAAATTTACTTACTCTTCATAAATTTTATAGCGGCTTTCAGACCCCTAGGAGTGTTAATAAAATGGGGTGTGGTGGTAATATCTGAAAAATCCAAATGTTTAAAAATCATGAAAATCGCGTGGAAAATCTATAAATGAATTAAAATACATACACGCGTGACACAATTGCTTATGAAAAAAGAGTGTCACGAAAATGAATGTGAACGCATAATCGGCGTCGAGTGTACACAAAATATTCATCAATGATAGGATCGAATCGCGTGTTGTCGATAACGGCGCGGGCGACGTTTTCGCGCACCTCGCGGGCCCCGGGTGAACGGCCAGACGGGCGGGCCGGCCGTTAAACCTGCGCCCGCGCCGCCGGACCGGCCCGTGGCCTCGCGCGGATCTGCAGTTACACACTTATCTAGTTTACACTTTTTTGTGTACGTGTGACGCGCCATTATGCAAAAACCTCGATTTGACAACGCGTCTGTTGATTTGAGGAAAAGTCGGAATTAAATGTGATGTTCTCATTCATGAGGAGATGTCTTTAATGTATAAATTTTAATGTCAATAAAACATTAACATAAAGAAAAATGTAATATACCTACTTTAAAATATTTATAATCTTTATATATCAAATTTAAAAAAATAAATTCTATTATTTCTAAGCGTGAAGAATGCTTTTTTATACGAGCAGACTAAAAGAGTGTTTTTACTAACAGACCCCCAAAAGTTTTGTAATAAAAAACATATTTATGTTTTAAATAACATTTTCATTTTAATATAAGAAAAAAAAAATTGTTTCAAAATTTTACATACTTAATTAAGTATGCATTTTTTTAAATTTAAGTAATATTATTAAAGACTTTAGACAAGATGGAAATTCTATATTATGTATCATCATCAGCCTTTATCCGTCCACTGCTGAACATGGGCCTCCGTCAATGAACACCGACGAACGAGCCCTTGCCACTCCATATTGATAGTGCTTTCTAAAGTTACTATAACATTTAGAAATCATGAAACGGATCGTTTACTCTTCGCTCCGTCCCTTTTCCTTGATATGTTTTCTTGTAACGAAAAGGGAAAAAATCCTCTTTTCGTCGGGCCAAATGTGGTGCGGGCCGGGGTGATGCAAATGAGACTCCCGTCTTGTGTGTTTATGCGGTGCCGGCGCCCCTGTCGCTATGAAAATCTACCAGATGCATTATGCTCCTGCCTAAGTACTTAATAGAAAACTCGTTGAATAATTCACAAGTCCGAGACCGCTAATAAAACCGCTCGACAAGACGTACAGTCGATATGTAAAGATGCGATCCGTGGAATAATATCCAGTTGCGATTGTTTACGTTGCGGCTCGGAGGGATTGCGTCCACTCTAGTCTAGTTGGTCTCGAGACGGGCCGGGCACAGGTGGGATGAAGGCGAGCGTCTACGTCGGTGCTTTTTCATTCTTTGTTTGCGTCGAGGATTTGCATACAATCGGAGAAATTGCGTGGCTGGCAGCCGGGTAAAAGGAATTCGTGTAGTTTTTGCATATGACTTGTTTCAAATGTGGGACCCCGGCTTTTCTCTTGATATGCCAAACATTCTTTTTTATTGTTCATGATCATCGGAAAGCCACATGTGGTTTGGATTATTTTTTCATCGCTTCGAATGGATTGCCTGCTTTTCATTTGTGTCTTAGATTATATTGGTATGTTATTTTACGATTTCATGAAACTACAGATTAAATCTTAAGTTCCACCTTTTTTGCTTTTAAATGACATCCTTTCTTTTACCCTTTTCATACATTTATCGAGTATGTCCACGTTTAACAGGCATTATAATATTCTGTATTATTGCTGATGATGATGATGTTCTTTATTATAATGTTAAAATAATTGAAAAAAATAAAAAAAGTATTAAGTAACTCAGCGAAAATTAAATCAAAATTGAACGTTATTAAACGTTAATAAAATGAACGATAAATATTTCGACGGCGAAGACGATAGGAGAAACGTAACAGATACGGACGTGTTTGTCGTTGGTATCACGTGGTCCTCCTCATGGTTGCGAGACGGCAGCACGCGCTATTATTGTGTTCGCGCGTTAGTTGATGCGGGCAGGCCGCGCTGAGCGCCGGCATATCCTTATCGATGTCGATGCCGGAGTTACCGACATTACCGACGCCGCGCACCGACGCCACGTGTATAAACATTGTTGCACAACAATACAACTAGTGACGTGCAAGGACGCCCGACACCGCGATAAATGCTCGACTGTAAATATACTTAGCGGATGTCGAAATGAGCCGAAAGTTGTGTTTGTGATGTTCAAGTGTTTTTGTTGATTGTTGTGGCGAAAGATGCGATCTTTTTGTGTTTTGCGCTCAGTGTGTATGTGTATAGTGATATGTCTGTAGAGGACGAGGCTGTACAATGTAAGTTTAACGATTATCCTTATTGAAGCGTAGATACCCTTTGAGTCTGTTTGTAATATATTATGTTTATTACGACTTGGGTGAATATTTATTACTTTTAAACGTTTAACCGAACTAGATATATCAATAGATATTTATTGTTTAAGTCTATTTAATAATTTGTTGTTATGAGTAGGTAAATATTTATGTATCAGTTCTTTAAATATTCCAAATAAATATAAATCTCACAAAACATCTTGTTCTGTCTATTTATTAGGATATATATAGAATGAAATGTATTTTTATGGAGACAGGGTTTGAATAGGTATATTTTACTTAGTATAACTACATTGTTTTAGCTAGCATTTACGTGAAACACATTTTGATTAATTAAATATTGATTTTAATCCCTTCACAAATAGTACTATATTTCTCAGTTAATTTTATCGCGATATTATATATTTTTCTCGAATTCATTTCTGATACCTTTACAAACTTTAATCAGCTGATATCCGTTCACTTTGAATATGTTAATAATTTTTGATTAGTTTGTATCTGTATTTTAAACACGCAATCTGTGTTGAGACTAGAGTATCAGTGCTAATGTACCGGCGAACGGTCGCATACCGCGCATACCTTCGGCCGTCGCCCGGTACTTGGTACCTACTTCCGAACAGCCTGATCGGGTGACGTAGTAACCCGTCTCGACCACCAACGAGCGACCCTCGCCCCCCGTGCGCCCGAGCTATATTTAGATGAGAACGGGGAAACCCTATGTCGCTTGGGAGATCAAATAAAACTGGATCACGAATTGCGCAGTTAATCCTCTTTGGTAATAATTACAGTGGAATTTGCATTTTAAGATTTATATCAACAAGTCTTGCCTAAGATTCCTCTGTTGTTGACGATGGTGTCAGTGACTGAATTAGATTTACCGCAAAGGTCGCGCGTTCGAGTTTCGTCGAGTGCAGACAATTTGTCGAGTGAATATAATGTCCCTATGTCAATGAACATTTCAATCAATTTTTTAATTTTTATACTAGTACAAGAGCTTTAACTTTTTCAATCCGAGCCTAGCAACGTGAATCGATTCATCATAAATATTTATTTATTTACTACACAAGCGAGACTGTTATGTTGGATCCATAATGTAAACGACATATATAATAACCGATGAATGCAAATGGTCGTAGTGTAATGCCCTCTGTCTCGGGGCTGGTAGAATATGGCAGGTACACAACCCTACAGAGCCCTCGTAAGGTCGTTCACGTTTTGTTTGAAATAATTTTGGTGGCAATTTGCCGTGGTCGCGTCCTTCGAAGAAATGAGTATAATAAAAAAAAACAATGCCTTTTCATAATGTCAAAATATTTTTATGGCATTTGGCAATATACCTTATAGTTAGGTAGCGTTATACGTAGGTAACTTGGATAATAATGATAAAGAATTATATATTTTTTTTAATTTGAAGTATTTTGTAGGGTCTGTTTTTAAGTTTGTTTTATATCGCAATACATCGTTGTATTATTAAATAAAAGATTATTAATTTCATGAGCGTTTACTTAATCATCGGTGAAATGTGGTGCAATCCTGAATCAAAACAAGCTGTAAGCAAATTTGTCATTGTTTGTATAAAGAAATGGCTCTCAAATAGGTACATAATAATATTATAGTTGCAAAGACTTACTGCGAAATATCATGTGTGGATACTGGATATCATTTTGAGTTATTCCTTTTTTTTAATGTCGCAGGGTAATGCATCCAGGTTACATGGGTAGGCTAGGGACAACTTGAACTAAACTATTTTTTGAGGGTTCTGGTGATAGAGAACTCTGTCGTGATGCAGATGTATGCAACAGGAATACCTCAGCGATAGTCTGCCCCTGACGAATGCCAGACTGTCCCGCAACGAGCACCCCCGTTAGTTGCCCGCGGTGGGAACCCATGTTGGCATTTAAGTGTTTGGGTTATTCCTTGATCATATATTTATTATCTTTTTGACTTTTGATCGTCACAATTCTTGCTAATAATAGAACTTATTTTCCACATAATCGAACTAACATAAGCTACTTTTTATGTATTTTGTGATTAATATTTTTTAGTAAAGCTAAATCGCATATAAGTTATGTGCGAACAAAATTTGTAACATGCAGTCGTAAATCGGATTGTAAGTACGCAGTAACAGTCACATGTCGTAACGTGCGCATGTGACATGTGTGCAGGTGACGCGTGTCAAAGAGAACCGCTCGCACTCACCAGGATTACGAGTTATCATTACTACAACCCACTGGAGGTGCATCTTTAATAAAGATTTACAGGTGTATTCTGTTATGTCTGGCCAATCGCCGTTTGGACGCTACTACCTACTTGGTTTAACTAGACAGCCCGAGACTTTGTCTGCTCAGGATAATATTTATTTATTTGTTTATTGTTAAAACTTATAAGGTACACCAACAGCACTACATATTACAACATGTACATTGTACAAATAGAACATATTAATTAAGGAACAATATCTGATATATATGCTAATAAAAGGTATACACAGCATTCACCACAAGCTTAGCCTAGTTAATTATAATGAAGATAAAAAAAATTAGACAATTCACACGGTATTTTTATAAATTATAGCCTATGTCTTATTTTGATGTATAAGCTATATTATTGAGAAGTTTTATTATAATCAATTCAGTAATTTTAAAAAACATCGATACATACCTACAAACTTTCGTTTATCCTAATAATATTATAAATGCGAATGTATGTGAAAATGTTTGTTACTCTTTTACCCAAAAACTACTGAATGGATTTTGATGAAACTTCATAATAATAGAGCTTATACATCAGATTAACACATAGGCTATAATTCATCCCCGTATTCCCACGGGAACGTGGGATAATATAGACTATATCATCCCGCTAAGATGCAATTGTAAATCTTAGTTAAGCAGGCGAAGCTGCGGGCAAAAGGTTAGTAGTATTAATATTTTAGTACTACTAGTGGATTTTTTTTGTCAAATGGCCCTAGTAAAGCATAGAAAAAGGGGAAATAAAATCGATGAATATTACTTTACATTTGAAGCTGGTTTGGTCGCGCCTGTTTTGCAAGATGTTCAACGTAGGAGCGTTTATCAGACCTTCAGGCTATATTTTGCCAATCTGTTAGTGTTCGGTTACATAAAGTGTTTGAATAGATCGGGTATAGAATATAGAGAGGGTGAGCCTTAAGTTATATATTAGAAATCCCTTTAAGAATGCTTTAAAAAGCGGAGATCGTATTTAGTTAAAAAATGTGTCTTTTGTTCTATAAAATGTTATTTTTTCAAAAATTGCGTTTGCGACTATGAATATTATCGTGAATCTTGCATAGACAAAATCAATAATCCTTTTGATATTTAAAAATACAAGGCTAGGATCAGAATTAACGGTCCAGTGAGATTTCTCTCATTGCCAATAAACAGTATACGTATTACAAAACAAAGTAGAGAAGAGTATCTTATACTAAACATGCTAGACACTCGAACACAACAAGGGATCGGTCGTCGGGGCGATCATCGAGGGAGGCCTATGTTCAGCGGATGGATAAATGCTGATGTATGAATGTATCAACCACACACGGGGGGGTCAGGATCGAACCCGGAACCTCTCGCATAAGAGGCCGAGTCTATCCACCACTGGACTATCGTCGCTGTGTATGTAAGTGGATATAGGAGTTAACGAAGCTAGGTTAGGGTAGCTATTATATAGATCTCGAAAATAGACGGTATGTTTAGATGTCTGTGTGTTTAAGTTTACTTATATTAAGAAGCAATATATAGTGGTAGACTAAATGCTAAAGGGCGTTAAACCTATATGAATGTAATTAAATATACACCAAACAATTCGTCTCCATTATCATTCCATGTATATCTAATATCTATCTCGTATTCGCCCCGAACATTGACATTTTTACACGAAAAAAGCAATGTAACACGTAGCACCAAGTGCTTCAGTGATTACTTTAAGACTTGTAACACGTACGCTCCTACACTTAGTAAACATCGCGAGCCTTATAAACTTTTCGCTTCGTGAAAGTCACCTTGGATGTTAAAACAAATGACTAAGTCGAACCCTGGCGTTATTATGGAATGTCACATTGAGCCAGACGGGACATAAATAAGTCTGAATTAACTTGTCTGCGACCTCTGCCGACTCGTGACAAGGTTCACTCTTACACCTAGAGGTAAATTAATCTTGGTTACTTTAATCTCGAAATTATCAAGAGACACGAATCGAATCACGAAAATATTCAAAGTAGTAACTAGTGAAGTAATTAACTTTCAATACTTAAAACACTTCGTGCGAGCGCCATGTAATGACTAGCTGGTTTTTCAACTTTTCCAAATTTACAGTAAGACTGAAAAGTTTGTATTGCTTCGAATAAAATTTTTATGATTATTATGCGTTTGGTCCACAATAAATGTATTGATGAAATGATGTTAACGCACCCTTTATGTAAATGCTTTATATAAAACTTTGTGTATAATTGGAGTTTACTTAGAAGACAAAATGTAAATAATGCTATTTACATTACACGATTGCATTTGGTAAGTTAATCGGAAAATCAATTTTGTCAACCCTAAACAATTTTTTACTTGCGTGACTGTTAGTTTAGACTTTCTATTGTTAAAAGTAATCACTGCTGTCATGCTATATCGTTATCTAATTGAATCCTTTGTCTCATGAATACATTGAATATATGTAAAACATATAAATTACATCGAAACACGTTTGAAGTTATCTTATACAGGAATTTAAAGGTCGGTAGCGTCAGCACTCTGCAAGTAGTATTAGGAATAAAAATGTTTTAGAATGGAGTCGGATAACTCGATTCCCTTTGATTTAAAAATAAAATCATGACCAGTTGGTATCATAAATAACAGTACAACAACAAAACATTGTTTCCTTTTAATTCTCGAAACCAATCGTCGCTTTTGCAGAATTATCGAGAAAACTCGGTGAAACGCGCAAGAACATTTATTTACCTCGTCTACCGTAAGTTTGAAGCTCAAGAAGCCACATTCTCGTAACTTGTCAAAGCAACCCCACTGGGAAGCCCCCGAACGATACTTAGCGACTTACTCTCTTGTCGGGACATACAACGCCATATCGAGGTTGAGATTGATAGGTTACTCAGAAACTGACGCGGTAGAAACGACGCGAACACCCGCGGCGGGCGTGGGATGAGGGCTTTTAGTTACACGTCTTGAAAATTTAAAGTTTTACAAGCTTTGTTCTTAAAAGTAGCAGTAGCTGAGGAAACATAAAATAAATAAATAAATAAATAAATAAATCAAATAAATAAATAAATGACATGGTCACAGATAATATTTAAGGCCACATTCTGACACAGCGACAATCGCGCGATTTTAAAACTCTAAATTCAAATTTGACAAGTTATCGTGCAGTTCGCGCGTGTATATATAAGGACTAAAAAATCTACACATTATTATAAAAAAAAGCTCGCGTGATTTCTACGCCATTCTGAAATCGCTCGGTTATCCGTCGTCTGAACAAACTTAAATCAGATCTTGTAAGGACTATGTCATTCGGTCGCAGTTATTGAAATAGACTTTCTTATATTTTAATTGTATTGTGTACATACAAAACAAAAAAAGAAACAAGACGATTCGAATACAACATTCGAATAAATATTCTAAAATTGATAACTGAAAACAACCGCGATCTATATTATGGAGGAAATAGTATTGTAAGTAATTGAGACTATTTATCAAGGAGACATGAACATTTGTTCTCTTAATGATTATAATATTTATAAACATAAACACTTATGTGAGAGACTTATGAATATGAGATCACACATGTTGGCGTCGTTTCCCGCACACCTACATAATATGTTTGTTATGGATACGACCTAAAATAGATTATTGAATGACCCAATGACTATTCAGCTAAAAGTTATCGCGTTTCCATTCAATTAAATTGTTCGTCACTGACAGTCTTCATAAGTTCGAAGTCGACGACGTCGAAAGTTCTCACCCCTTTTCTGTTTTTTTTTGCTTTAACGCCGGGAAATGAGCTTATGCATCCCGGGGGGAGTGGGTCTTCCCAGGCGGGAATGTGGGACTCGCTGCGCCCCAAAGCTGGTAAGTGGACGCAGCTCTACCCACTAAAACCCGGCGAGTGCCACCAATGCCGCCGTTGGTGAGGTGCCCCGGATCTGCAAGCAAGTCCCTCAGGGGACCAACGCCACCTCCTTCCTTATGCAGCTCTGCTCAGCAAGGCAAATTTGAACAAAAACATCTCGACTTAAAAAACTGCCAGGATTGCTTAAGTCGTTTAAAAGGTCAATATCCGGTTGGGATAATACAGACGGAGGACGTATGATGCGTGACTTTTCTCGTCGAGTATGTCAGCGAATATTTCGGTATGAATCACGAAATGTAGTGGGCGGCCGTTGTGTATGACTTGTTTAAACAATTTGAAACGTGCCGTCGGCTATGATTGACGTGTAACATTGATTGTGTGGAATTTGAAGTATGTGACGTGTGTTGTGGAGAGTCGGCTCCGTTGGCTTTTTTGTCCAGCGGATAAATGGTGAATTCCTCACATGCGGACATGACAAGTTCCGCATGGTATTCGAGATGATCGAGCTTTCCCTGAGATGCGGGAATACGACTGCTGATAGTGATGATGATTTTATAACATGTATAAAATATGACTTGAGATTTTTATGTGGCAACACAGTATCTTAAGGAATTCCCTTTGCGTCTCTTTAAATTTTGGGATAAAAGCTTTACAGCTACTTCACATCTTATTACAATCTAGCTGTTGCTAGCAGCTTCGCCCGCTCTATTGTCAATTTTTGTAAATTGAAGATAACGTGCCTATCCGTATGCGGATTGATGATGATTATCATATAGCCTAGTTGAGACTAAAACATCAGCTATCTGTAAGTGAAAGTCCCGTCAAATTCAGTTCAGCCGTTTCCGACAATATCTTTCATAATATGTAAATTTATTTGTGATTTGTGAAGAATTAGAATAATCATTTCATTTTAATGCAAGTGGCAAACAATTAGCCGCCTTGGCGTTCATTGAGGGAGGCCTCAAAGAGAATAATTGAGAGGTTCAGCAGTGAAGTGATACAGGCTGATTATGATGCTAATTATCAGTCAAATTTGGGATCGGTTTTACAAATAAACCTAACATTATCAAAGGTTTCAATACGAGATAACGCTATCACAAACCCGACAAAAACACCGAGACAAGGTTAAGATTCATTGTTATGGATATGTATAATAACATAATGTAAATTTTGTTTTTGAAAACACTTATCGAATTATCGTACTTTTATATAATCTAAAATGCTAACTAACGCTAGAAATGAAATATCTAAAGTCAAGACCATCCTTTATTTTATATTCATGTCTCTTTTTTAGTAGATAATAACGATCAATGAAAAATTTAAAATAATTAAGTAGTTTGGTCTAAGTTTGAGCAATAAATACTTATATAATTTGTGATACTAGCGCCCGGTTCTTGAAAGGCTGATCAACGCAAAAATTTACTAATCAACTGTCAAGTCTCTTGTTAAGTGTCAAATGAGTTGCTAGAAGCATGGTTAAATTACTTAATTTGATCAGCCTGTAAGTAGATAATATTATACATCAATGTATAATATTATCTACTTATTTATAAATCTGTTATAATATATATATATATATATATATATATTGATGTATAATATTATCTACTTACAGGCTGATCAAATTAAGTAATTTAAATTTAATGTACTGTAACTTTAATAATTTATACGAAATATTTTTATCAAAAAATCAGTCTCTCTATGTGTTTCAGGCATTTTATATTTACACACCGCATTCTTATGTTTACGCGAATTTCACTCATTACAATGAATTGACTTACGTATTTTATCGCGGTTTATTTTCGCAAGTTGTCGCTTTCATTCCACCCGTGGCAATGGTTGCTTTAAGATAACCCAAAAGTCGGCCATGTAAAAACATAGCAAACCTGACACATAGTGGAAATCTGTAAAAGTTGTTTCATTATAACCAAAGTTTCCTCAAAATATTATACTCCATTGGCCATAGTGACACGCGAGTGCCCATTTTTGTTAGTCGCAGAATGTTGTCTTCTTTTTATAGAATAAAACCAACGAATAAATATATGACGACTTATAATCATTGTGCGATTCACAACATAGTTCGAACAGCCCATGGCGTGAATCGACAAAAGACTCGTCATCATCTTATAAACACTAAACAAGTAATCTCTTTCGTCTACTTTGTATAATAATATTGTTGTTCTCTTTGTTGCAGTGGGCGTGGTCGGCGGCGGCATGCCCGAGGCCGCTGGCGGTGACAGGCGGCATGTGCCCCTCTACGGCCGCCTGGTCGCTGAGGAGCAGCTGGCGTCCATGAGTGCCCCATCAGACATTCAGGTGAGCGCACCTGTGCGCGATCCAACAGCTTTCTGGCGGCACCCGACACCCACCAAGGTAAATGATGCACGAGGCAGTTTGGACTGCACTTAGGGCACGTAGGGTTTTAACTGTAAAGATCAGGAATATGTTGATAGTACAATGAAAGATACAGATAGACTTGACACCTATAGTTAAAAAAAGACTCCTTTGTAAATATATACCTATTTATATAATATATACTATTTATTGAAGCCCACGGTAAAATCGTTTTCAATACTAATACGAAATACATGGACCTAAATACGATATACATATATTTTTTATGGTCACATTAGATTTTTTTTCTAAAAATGTATATGAGCAAATTCTAATAGTAACACAGTTAATGCTCACATTTCCACTTCGAAAACATTCTGGAGGAAATATTTTTATAAATATAATATACAAGGAAAAATTTATGGGATTGTTACCAAGAGAAGGAGGACTTAATGTTTAAAATTCCAAGTTTAAATACGACCAGCTTTCTATTTATGCCATAAAAGTTCACATACGGTGCAAGTTTCATTACAATATATTCACAAAATCGATATTTATGCAAAAATTACCAACGAACTCATCGTCAAAAAATATGACGAGTGTACCATAAAAATTACTGACACTGCAACAAATTTAATAAAAAAATTAAAAGATTAAAAGACGTATATAAAGCGCCATTTTGTTGTGGCGGCCATTTTGGATTTGAATCTTATCATAATGCATAGTATTCTACTAGTCTGTAGGACTTGACATGTACCTTTCATTGGGTTTAAAAACATAGCTGACTTGAATCACTCTATAGAAGAACAAATAAAGCTCAGCAGCGACCAAAAACAACCTACTAAATTTGACTAAATCTGGAGATTTTTAATATTACAAAGAGTATACATATCACTGAAACTGTCATGTCCCGAATGGACTGCAAAGGAAAAGCAGGTCCCTGGTCTAGCACAAGAAGAGCCAGCCAACAAAAATAATGAACTTTACATTAGACCACTTTGCCACGTTTCCATTATTAGTGTATTAGCAGAACCATTTATAAAACTTGACAGTCCACAGTCCAAACATTTATGTACAAGAAAACAAATTACCCTTTTAAGTGACTCTAATTATGTAAGAACTCCCTTCTGCTAGGAGCAAGATATATTAAGGTCCTAAGTGTAGACAGGCCCTTAGTTGTTACCTACAATTTGAATATGTTTTATTAATTGTGAACGGAGTGCTACAGATTTCTCTCAAATTAAATTTTAATGTACTTTAAAATAGAGAAAGCTATTCAAATGTATTCGTTACTTTCGTGCATGGCGGTGGTAAAAATTTAGAATCAACGGAGTATAACGCTAATTAAACAATATTCAAAAACAATGACTCTCTCGCCATTCTAGTAAAATTTTGCCATCAGTGATAAATGATGAAATTGTAATCTGAGGTCTTAGGGAACAACAAACTGTCTCGTGTATTCTCGCCTTTGCTCGCATTTCATTTGAACTTTCATTTGCTTTTCATAAAAATACTTTATACCTTATTTGCTAGAGGCTTATATCAAAACGATTATACTCTCTCAATAGTGTAGTCACTGGTAACTTCACAATAATTCTGAATTCACACCAGCTTCCTCTGTAGTTAGTGATGTTTGTTAAAGCACGTTCAAGTTTGATTCAAGTATTGCTTTGTGCTATTTTTATTGCTTTTTAGCTTCATGTTGATAAGGTTCTATTTCTAATCGTATTTTTATCCTCTAGGCGATGCAAGCTCGAATACCACACCATTTTCGGGATCCTTCAACGGCGCCCTTAAGGAAACTCAGTGTCGACCTTATCAAAACCTACAAACACATTAATGAGGTAAGTGACAATTTTTTTCGAAAGAAAACGTGAACTTTGAAGTATATAGTGCAAGCCTACTAAATAATATTATAAAAGCGAAAGCTTTTGGATGGATGTTCGTTACTCTTTTGTGCAAAAAAAAACGAACTACTATAATATATAAGAATAACACATAGGCTAAAATCAATCCCTGTACTCCCACGGAAATGGGAGAAAGTACGCGGGGGAATCCGCTGGACGCTGCTAGATAAACGCGCAAAAAGTATCTGTAAAGTAAAGTATGGTTATAATAAGTTATTTACGTTTTTCGAACGTCAATTTCTCACTGTATTCTGTTATATTGCTATTGCGCCTTACTTACCCTCAATGATTGCCTGATGTAATTAGTTAAGATTATGATGCGTAGAATCAAGTTTAAATGCCACCAAGGGCAGATTTTGTATGATAAATATAAATTACGTTTTCATAATATGTATTTATTGTATATGTTTCAAAACCGGAGTCAGAAACTTCTATATACGTTTATATTTTATATGAATATCAGAATACTATTTCCGTTATCTGATCCCCGTAACAACTTCTTACGAGTTCACCTCGGGCCTAGGAAAACTGGTAACTGCTTATGTAATGTGCGAAAATATAATAATAATAATAATATTAACCATATAACCATTTATGTATCCATAGTCCACTCATCTTTGTCATTAAAAATATATATTACTTAAAGTGTGTGTATGTAATTTCAAATAAACCGTTTTCTACCTAATGCATATAAAAGTATATTATAGAATTTTTGCATAAAAAAAATTGCTTAAAATATTTGTCTGTTTGTTTGTTCCGGTTGATCTTTGAAACGGATGCACCGAATTTGACAGGACTTTCACGGGCAGATAGCTGATGTTGAGTGTCATTTCAGATACGGCTAAATCTGAGTTAAGCGGCCTAAGCCGAGGTTAACACTAGCACAGAATTATAAATAATAAACTTGAAAAGTTTTCTTTAACGCACCAAACTTTTTTATCAAAAATAAAAATAAACAAAACTTTTAAATTCGACAACCTAATTATTGGGTGTGGTAGTTCTATTCATTTTACTCTGATTTTAAAATGAATGAAAGTAATGTTTTATTTTTACGTTTTTATTTGGTTACGTTAAATAAGATGTCATCTCATTAATTTGTAAAAACCACCGACAGCTTCGTCGTATCCTTCGCTGGTTGTTTCACACGATTCATACAAAAAGCTATTTAATAATAATTGTTGTTTACATTGCTGTACGCGGAAACAATTTCTCGACCTTGGCAGTCCTCTCAAACCCTAAATAAAAACTTTTTTTTTAATCCTGAATATTTGTTGTCAGTCCTTTTTCTGTATGTAGATGTAGGTTGATTTAATTAGGTAATTTTTTTTATTATTGATATTTCTTATTTGATTTTCCTTATCTTTTTTTTCATTTTTTAACTATTCTAAAACAAAGGCGGTAGTGATTACTAAGTATATCTCAATAATAATAATATCATGATTTACCATAAAAAAAAGAAATTCCTGCAAAGGAACGTCGAACAAACCGAACCCTTAGGCTGATCGTGCCTCTCTATCGCCTGACCGCGCTCTCGCTTGCACGCTCGGCTCTCTCGGAACGTGAGCATGAGTCATCCTTTTTCGTGCGTGCAGCCGGCGTTCATTGATTTGTAAGATGTTATCACGTCAAGAAGTTGCTAATTGTATCAGTTTCGGTATTAATTGCATTTCACTGCGATGTCCAATCAGCTTGTTTTGCGTGACAAATGACAATCATTAGCTTATCCTAATGAGAATGTCAACACTAAATCAGCTGTACTTCCTGGCAAAACGCCGCGTACATATCGTTTTAGTTTTCGTCATTATGATATGATTCTTTGTTTGCTCATATGCTGAAATGTACTTGGACCTCCTTTAACCCGGCGTCATGGGGGCAGGAAAGTGTTACACGGACGTTGGAGTGGGTCTCACAGACCCGTGTGTTAGATATCAAAATTAGTCATTTTTTTTTTAAATAATCAAGTTATTTTAAATGTTTATATTTAGTTCATAATGTATTTATGTGAATTAATAAAACAAAAATATATTATATAATTTTTAACCATATTTAATAAAGCTTTAAAAAAAGAACGACAAAAATCAACAAAATATTTCTCCTCTGCTTAAATGTTACTCTATTACTAATTAACAATCAGTCTTCATGTTTTAAAAGCATTTATTCAAAGAATACTAAAATATTTTTTATAAAAAATTAACAAATAATCACTTCTAATCATTATCTTTGGTACAATCAGCACAGAAAGGTACAACATGTTCTAAGCCAATGTGTTTGTTGCAACATTCGCAAGTGTTATTCGTTTTACGGTCTTTTTGGCTGGACAGTCTTAGAATCTTTTGCGAATATTCGGCTTCGTTACCGGAGGTTCCCCTAAGGATTCACCAACAAATTTTTCAATTGATGGATTATATTTTCTGCTCTGGTTCTGAAATTTTGTCGAAAAGGCGTCTTGTACCAAATTGTACCATCTTTGCCACGATATATACCAGAAGAAAACAATTAAATCAATACACTCAAGGCTTGCGTTTGAACTAGCCGATTCAAATGTACAATCCTCTTCCGACAATCGATTTCATGTGGAATGTCATCATCGTCAGAGTTCAACTCTCAACTCAAGTGATCTTCTTCGCATATTTCCTGATCTGACGAGGTAGAATCAGAGATCGACTTGTAAAATTGAAAAAAAATGCGTTGTAGTTCTGCCTCTTTTTGATCCATTTTGAGATTAAAGCACTTCAAGTACCTACAAAAACACAAAAAAGGAAGTAAGTAAGTACCTACAAAATATAAAATACATTTAACTATAAATCATCTAATTTTATTGTAAAACACAACAAAAATATAAAAATGAAATGTTAAAATACAAAAAAATCACTGATAATTATTAAAATAATGTCTGCGTAAAATGTCTCGAAATTGTTACACTGACTGCGGGGATGGGTCTCACATACCTTATGCAGCTTTGGGCCCCTGTTACTCCCGCTGCGGCTGCCGCACCAATAACGCATTACCTGTGACGCATAGACCAACTCAACAGCTCCAGCTATTGAGAAGTTTGGAAATGCCGCACGCATGATAACTGAATTACAGGTGAATTAAAAAGTGACGGGTCTCACAGACCCAACCCCCATGACGCCGGGTTAACACGTCATTAATATTGTTAAGTTAAAAAGAGTTTGCTTATAGCCATGTTAAGATTCCTCGGTATTAAATTTTATTTGGCTATCGTTTAGGAGAGAACAGATAAGCTAATAATAATGATGATCATAAGGAAATACATTATTAATGCATATCTGAAATAAATACATTTACACGAAATTGTATTTCTGGAAATCATGACACGTATTAATGTAATTTGTTTAGTTTTGGCAAACGATGTATTAATGCGATCAGCCAAGTCTTTGTTCATTCAATATATGGAGAACGATTCCTCTAATAATCAGCCAAGTACGAGTTGAATTATCATACTACTGAATAATGAATAAAATATTGCGTATTTTTTCGAAATACTTTGGTTATAAAAATCTATATATCAGAATTGCTTTGAAATCTGATTGCTTGTTTGTTTAATATGTAATACTGCTCAGTTGAATCATTTTCCTGTTTTTCAAAAATAGAACTTGTACTCGCATGGAAACTGGAGCCTTAGCAACATGTATGAGGCATCCTATTGCCAAACATGCTGGGGAATTTTAAAATATCGTGTCTTGTATGCGCGCCGTCTCTTTTAACTTATTTTATTTTTCCAGGAATTAATAATACATTGTGGAAATTAAAGTTTAGTTGATGCTAACGTTCAAAAGATCTGTGTGGCAGGCAAATAGATAAAAGAGAACTTAAGTATTTTGTTTCCGTTGGTACGTAACCCTGTGGTATAAAGCGCGGGACGTTATAACAGCGTCTGCACTCTGAGGCGTCGTTTGATATCGTTATTATATTCGATGTTGCATGTCATTGTTCCTGGTTTCCGCGCGTGTAGCCGTATAGCCGCTGGCCTCAGTCACGTGGGGGTTTTCGCTGCAGCGTAGGAGACTGCGTAATACACGCTGCGTCACAGACTTTTCCACGGGTCAATTCGACCAATTTGGATTTATTGTGACGCGAGTATCGTGTTAAGCGTTTTAATTTCTTACTATTCTTTGTGTATTTTCCGAGAATATGCATCATATTATGTATTTTGCGTTGGAAATGTTTGATATAAAAATGATTAAATGTTTATGTCCATAAATTATAATTTTCTCGTTTCTTTACCTGTATTTGTTTACTCACGTTGGTTATTTTTGAGTAAAAAATAAATATCTATCTAACTCGTACATAAGTATTAGTATTTATATTTGAATCAGATTTATTTAGGTATTAGGTACTAAATAGAATCTTTTGAAAGTTCACCTATCAGTCACCATACATACACCGACGCGTCTAAACCTAAAGCCGGTTGCATGATGTAACGACTTTTTGTTACGGAAATAGATATCTAAAAAACCTCTGTTTGTCCAACCCAATTAGCGTTCCAAAGGCGGACTAACCGATCCGATTCTATTTCGGTTAAACTGAGAGACGATTAATCTCTCAGGACTCCCCCATGCTCTCTCTTTATTATTTTAAAACGTTATATTAATAGTATTCTATTTATGTTGGCGAGGTCGTTGCCCTATTTGGTTGTTTACATGTGCGCCAAAATGACGCTTCATGTTTACGCGCCTAATATTAGAGTTTTCATTTTGAGTTTACAGCCGGTCGGTTTTGGAGTACAGCCATTACCCTCCTGTTCTGGTTTTGAGGTGATCTGTGTTGAACGGGCGTATAGGTCGAGGTTATCCTACTGTCCTCATTAATATGAAAGTTTGTAGGTTTATTGGTTAGTTTGTTTGCTTCTCGATAATCTTTATCACCATCAGCCTGTCCGTCCACTGTAATTGAACTTAGACTTAACTCAATCTCAATTACACGGCCGATCCGAATCTTAATGACCCATCGGCCATCGGCCTGAGTGTGGCACCGGCGCACTGCCTACAGTAGATAAATAAGTTTATGAAATTTTATGAATTATAATATCTCAACGTAATTTATTTGCTCGATAATGAGCTGATTTGCAAGTGACAATCGACTACGCTGACAATGTGGAAAAGTAAATAGTTTCTTATCATTATCCATGTCCGATAAGCACGGGTCGGCTAAGTTAGTTTTGGATTGCTCTCTATCCTCCGTCACTTGTCACCATCTTTGTAATGGTATTTCTCGGTCTCGTTTCTTAGTCAGTAATTAATAATATTTAATCAACGGTCGGCTTGGCGTTCATTGAAGAAGGCCTTTATTCAGCAGGGGACGGATAAAGGCTGATGATGGTGATGATGAATCATTTCAGATGTGATAACGACTTCTTTCTGATTGAATTCATTAGATGATTAAAAACACTTGATTCAATTCCCCCTAATTGCTCACCCCTGTTACTTGGACATCGTTATTTTGCTATATCATCCATAATCAGCCACGATACCCGAAACCTGTGTGGGCACCCATTCATAGCGTGGGCGTTGATTATAATTCATTTTTCAGCTGGTATCATACGATTTTATTACCCAATTTTTTTGATGTTTACATTATGACGAGTTACAAATTATATTATCATACGTCAAGGTTGAGGTTATCAAAATAATAACATAAATCTCACAAATGTGATTGGGACGCTTGAATGAAAAATATCTTGAATCAAATTTCATATATTTTTATACGAGCTTACAGCTTATAACCGGAAAAATAATGGGTTTACTAGAGTTTAATTAGCATTATCCGTACAAAGAATACGAATATTTTGTAATCTTCTAGTAGGTGTATAAGTTTACCACATTTGAAGCAGCGAAACAAAATATGTATATATACAATATGAGACCATTTGAGTAGACGTACAGAGGGGTAGTTGTAGCTTTAATAAAATGAGTTAAAATTGACTCGTAAATATTTGCAGCATATCCATCTATATATACTTAAAACAAAATTGAAAAGTGAATTATACATAAGAAACCTAATATCTGCCATTCTCGTTGGCAAAACGTATTGGGACGACTGCAAATAAGGAGCGACCAAATGGCAGGCCCGGTTAATAAAGACAGTGGTTTGGGCGCATTCGGCATGAGGCAACTGCACGAGATGCAATAGGCGACAATGACTAACGCCTGTGGGCGATTTCGCAAGCGGCCGGTTATTGCGATTCGAGTCAAGGAGAGCCGAGATCAATATTTATAGATCGGTTACTGACTCGAGATCGACTGACCCCGTTGTCTAGCAGGAGATTTATTTCGTTGTTCTATCTGTGCATTATTATGATTTATGTGCTTTTTTAAGTGCCCCGAATATGTTGTTATGCGGCTATTTATAATGCCCCAGATGGTGATTAGTTGGTCGTTTGATAACGTTTGACGTCACATAGAAAGGCTGTCGTTCCTATTGGATACAGTGATGTTTTGGCGTGCGTTGAGGGAATAAATCATTGGGATGATATTGGCTCTTGTTAAGATTCACTTTTAATTGATATTACGCGTACTTATAGATTCAGAAAGTGTGCACTATTACGAGGTATTATTATTGTATATTTAGTATTGAGGACATGAGTGTACGAGTGACGTGTGGATTCGAGTATTACGCAATCAAATTACTATGAGTTAACGTTCAAACCAACTTAAATTTTAATATAATTAGGGTACAAAATTATTTTATCTCCGCCTCTATTTAAATCGCGCGTTTACGCGGAATTCCACATTTTATAATGGAAGTGATGATATACGTAAAGGGTTATTTTATTTCGATCATCGTTGGCTAGTATAAAACTTTCGTCTGATGTGTTTATATGATCGTTCATACTAGTAGACGATTTTCTAAAGATTCCTAGGCCGCATGCTTACGTGTTAACAACGCGCTAATTTCGTAACGGGCATCAGCTGGTCGCTGCGTGCGCTAAAAATATTTCTCTTTATTTTTAATTGTGACGATAGCATAGCGTTTCCTTTGTATCCAGATTGCTCTTGCCAGAAATTCCGCGTCATTATGTTTTCTTGTGTCTTTGTATTTTGGATTATTGTTCAATATTTCCTTATTTCAGACAATTTTTATAGACGAGCGAGACGAGCTCGTGATAAACTTTTAAAGGTTATTCAGTATATCAGTCCAAATTGTGCCAGGACCAGGCGTCTCATTTTATGATTCGCCTATCTTGGGACGAAAACGGTAACGATTACTTCAATATCACTGCTTATTCTGCCCTTTGTTAAACGGAGTAAAGTTGTGTCATATGAGTAAAGACGGTATCGCGATATAAAAGTCCCCCCTTCACACCGGTGAGATTCCAGTGACGAATGATAATTTGTGTCGAACATGATAATAGAATGTTCTAGTGCCAGACGTGCAATGGTTCGGTAGCCGGCGCACAACTCCCGTCGGTCGGCCCGGCGGCGCCATATGATATGCTAATCCGCGTGGTAACAGCTATGACGTCTATCTCACCTTGACTCACTTCGCTCCGTCACGACGCACCGCGTCCCGTGCTAACGTATTCTTTACATTTTCATACGTGTCCGATAAGGCTGTTTTGTGGACTGAAAACTTTGGCAATTTTTGCATTTGTCTTACACGCGTCATTATTGAACTGTAGCTTTAGAAAATATATATTCGTTGGTTTTTTTTTGTTGATATGGGCGAACGTATCAAGGCACATGGTGGTCAATGCACATAGACGAGTTTGATGCCAGTATCGTCATGGCCTTACTTCAAACAGGCCTATATCTAACACATGTGAATAGAGGTTAATCAAATGATCAAGGATAAACAATGGTGGACTAACTAAGAAGTGATATAATATCTTAAAATTATCCCAACATCTAAAACAGTAATAAAAATATAAATTTGTAAAAGTGAAAAAAAAAAAACATGACGTCAAATGTAAAATTGCTAACTTGCGTATTTATTTTTCGTGAGAAAAAGAGTAAATGTATTCAGTTATGCATAAATATTTGAAAATCTATTTTTATTTTTGTAGTCATTTGCGTTTTGCTGACGTGATGTGGCGTCACTGGCTTGATTTTTAAGGCTATAACGTCATAACTCATAACATTGTGTTACCTACTCGTACTTCGTATGTTATCAGAATTTTTAGGTGTTCTTTAAATACCTACTCACTTTGCCTTGTCGTTCAGTGGCATCTGGCCACCAGTGGACGGACGATGAATGTAAATGATGATGATGATTAATTCAGATTATATATTTTTTTGGCGAATTGACAAAAGCGAAACTTTTTTCATTGTTTAAATATTTATTCAACTACCTTGTATGTACGATTTGTTTCATATCTCAAGGTCTTGATGGATTTAAACTTGTGAGTTAACATAATATAGGAACTGAGCATTGTTGCTGAGCACGAGTGGTATATGAAAGCAAAAACAAACAAACATTCACTTTTAATGAAAAATCGACAGATGCATGTTTTGAATATTTTAAATAAGAATGCACTTTATTAATTACTTCCCGAATAGGAATGCAGGTGCTTTAAATACTTGTCATGTTAATGTTGGATATTCATGATTGCAAATAGTAGAAAAAAAAGTACAGAACTGATCCAGTAGTTATTGCCGGGAGAGGATTTTGTATATTACTGAGAGTCTGTGTTCAATTGCAAATCTTGAATGACTTACGCCCGGTTTCTAAAACCTTTGTCAATGTGTATGTCAACTGACATGGTTGTTAATGGCGGTTAACATACGATTGTAGCGTCAAACTTGACAACTTTTCATTGTAGTGGCTATGTCAACTGACAGGCCGATCAAATTAAAAAATTAACCACGCTTCAAGCAACTCATTTGACATTTAACAAGAGACTTGACAGTTGATTTGTTAATTTTTGCGTTGATCAGCCTACCGGAAACCGGGCGTAAATCTGTTCCTGTTGTTTTAAAGACTATTATTATGATCATCATCAAACTTTTCTTGTCCACTACTGGGCTATTTTCAATGTAGGACGGGCGATCCGCTACCACTTGCATTAAGAACTAGACAGGCTGCTTAAAATTGAAAATGGAAGATAGCGCAGGCTAAAGCTAGTGTGAGGTCGGTGACGTGAGTGGTGAAGCATTCGCAGCGTGCAGCGACACGTCATAGGATCGCGTTATTTTTCGAGAAGGCGACGAATCGCGGCGAGACTATCCGTGTCAAGGTGTCCGTCAACTTACTAATTGCGTTTTAAATTTTACCTGACGGCGCGCGGCGCAGCCTTCACGCTCAGAAAACCCAAGACGATCTGTTCGACTGTACGGTTATATGTCATTTTGTTTTAAACACTAGCCCTACCGCGTGGTTTTACTTCAGATAAAAAAAAACCTATTGAAATCCTCGTCCTGGAATGAAAGTTTCACCAGAGATTAGCTTGTTGAATAAATGAACTAAAACCTTCCAGCTGTATTAAATAAGCTGACGAATATGAAGGAAATTCATTTCATGTAATATATATCATTGTTCTGCTTTGGTCCACTAAAATGATTGTCTTTGATTAATTTTTCATCAGATACTGTAGGTGATATATTTCTGATGATTTTCCTTACTAAATGTAAAGCTTATATGATAACTATGTTATCTTAGAAACAAAACGCTTAAAATGTCAATTTTTTCTAGAGTATAATATTATTTGCCAATTTCATCCTAAGAAGAATTTCGGATTTGTTGTTATTCTTAATTAATTATTTAACAGACACATAAGCGAATGCAAATCGGGAGGTCCTTTATCAATTGTAATAAACCTTATAAGTAGTGATTTTTTTGTTAATATCCTGATAGGAAACGAACATGAAACTAGTAATTTAACGTAAGCGAACGGCTCGCATGTGTCCGGCACTTATATGGACCCCCTGAGGGTTCTTGTCGAGGTTAGGCCATATATAGGACGCCTAATAGGTTTTAATTTTGATTGATATACACCTACGGGCCACTTCTGAGAGTTAAACCCCTGGAATAAGTGAATTTCAAACGATTATACATGAAAATAATATGTAGTTAATACTCGTCGATATGACTGAATTCTTTCTAAGGATTGTTTTTAATTTAGTCCAGTGTTTTTTTTATGATCGCATCTTTAAGGCTTAAATCTTAATTTATTAGTAATATCAAAGCATGGATATTTAAAAAAGGATAATATTCTCATTCAGAGAAACGTTGGTATATTACCTATGTTCATTGGATTTTTTGCTTGAAAAACTACTTGAAAGTTTTATGACGATCTGATTTCTGGCGATAGAAAATAAATATCAATTATTTTATAAATTAAAATCTAATATATAAAATTCTCGTTCGTTCCACTACTCCTCCGAAACGGCTCGACCGATTTTTTATAAAATTTTATGCGCAGATCTGGTCAGTCTGAGAATCGGCCAACATCTATTTTTAATCCTCAAATTTTACCTACCCCATTTTTTTTAAATTTATTGCCGAAATTTTCCATTTTTATTTTTTTATGATACAGCATTAAAAATACATACAACACTTAATTTTCACCCTTCTATCACCAACTCCTCTTTATTAAGAGCGAATTCTTAATAAAGAGGAGTAACTACTAAGTACTTTTGGTAGACCGAAGTCTGTCAGGGCAGCTAGTATATCATAATGCAACGTAACTCGTAACAACGTAAAATTTTTATTCATAAACCACAGGACAACCATGACAGACCCATTAACGGTCGGTTGTCGCGAAATCGTTTTCGAGGTTTTTCTCTCGGGTGCTACGGGCAGCCTTGTCACAGTTATGCGACAAAGCTTTCGCGGGAATTGGGACGCCTTGTGTCCTTACTTAATCTTTGTATTATAATTAATGTGGCGACCATGTTGAATGCACCGACCTTGGTGAGTTAACGAGTCAATTTGGACGAGGCGAGGCGGTGATTTATTTTTTGTAGTAAAGGTGCGAAACGAAGGTTGTGCACTTTGCGAGTTTCGATATTGTGTCTGTGCAGACTGTAGACCTTGAAGTGGATTGGAAAAAAATGACGTGTGCTAACAAGTATGTATGCTGGATAGTGGATACTGAACAATTTTGATATAGCCGTGGGTCGGTGAAAATGTATATCGATCAAGATGACCTTGAATACTCATCACATAATTCTTGACCATCCAATAACGGTTTATCAGTTACCATAAAACATGTAAGCTTGTTTAGCGAAAGAGAATATAGAAAAGCATGTTAGTCTCCCTATTTTATGACCTAATGAGATAAACGAGCAGTTGGACTCTTATGACTACCGACACCTACCACCGGAAACTCACGAACGGCACGAAACGCGACAGTACAGCTGTCACTACGCTGGGATTATGTGAGTGAGATGTACTACCTTTTACAACATGGCACTACCTCTGAGAATAAAATGACTATTCCATCGCTAAGTAGATTGGACTGGCCTCTACGACCGCCACAGTTCTAGATTATACACGTTTGTGTACAATGTAACATTATATCCTATTATATTATATCGATATTGTATTATAATGTATTAATAGATTATAACAACGCATATAAATGCATGGTCCACTTATTGCACTCCTCAGTGAAAGTAAACAAGATTCGCGTAATAATATATCAGAGCGTGTTATAGAAATGATATGTGCCTTTTGCGGCTTCGCTGTCGTCGTCTGATCTATTTTTATTTGAGTTTAAAGTTTCCCCTGTCGTATATCGGCTGGCGTGTATGTCGTATGTGGCTTATCGATCGGTGCTCGCGCACTTGGCACGTGGGTCGTGGGACGTAGGTCGCTCATCGTTTGTCGATCGTTTACAATGAGTTTGATGGTTCTAACTTCAAATTATTCGTAGGTGATTATGACAATCGGTCGTCTTGGCGTTCATTGAGGGAGGCCTATGTTCAGCAGTGGACGGATAAAGGATAATGATGATGATGATTATGACAATTGGGCTGCTTATAATATAATAGTATATAAACATAGTGTTTAATTATTAAGCAATATTCCGTTTGATGGCATAGCTTTAGATCTCGATCAACAACTAAGGTGCAATAGATAAGTGTTTTGATATAATATTGTTTTTCACTTCGGCATAACATCTAAAGTTGTTTTTATGTTTTGAGTAAGTTTTTCGTTACTTTCTTCTGATTTGTTGCAAAAATAACTTGTGTATTTGAAAATATTTCTATGTGAGCAATGCTCAAATAAAATGCTGATAATGATAGAAAATGTATGTGGCGTATTCGTGTAATCACATGCGCCATATTGAATAGCATAAGCATTGCAAAAAAATCGCACCAACATACAATTATTGTTCGATTATGCGCGTGTTTACAAAAAGTGGTATCCACGGTGTTTGCCCGCGTATGTCCTATGTGGGTCATGTCCGCAGTGATAATAAAGTGTTCCAAGGAGACGGCGACGGTGGCGGTTATGCAACGGACGAGACTTGTGACGGCGCGACGGACAGACAGACACGGAAATGTTCACATACAACACTCACGGGTGTTAGGATATGATCGCGTCTTGACGCCAGACCGACGCTAGTAGAACCTATTGATTCATCATAGGGTAAAAAAGACAGACGCTCAGATAGAAATATAGGATAAGTGAATTGACTACCATATATTAATGATATGAATATAATCACTTGATTGTAGGCTCCGATGAGCATGCTAGAAGAGCTCATGCGCTCTGGCTAAGAGGAAAGAGTATGAGGTGCACATAGTGTGTAGGTGTGAAAGGGTCGCTCGAATATAATGTCTTAAGTTATGATGGAAAGCCATTGTCATTGTCTATTGATAAGACATAAGCATAGCTTTTAATCTCACAAGATACGATGAAAGATGACGTTCCAGTCTTTATTGTACCAAAAAAAAAAAATTAACAGCATTTATATGAATAACGGTTCTAAAGACTCTACTTCGTGGTATCTCTTTAAACTGCTGAAAGCGTTGGATCAGCCGTCTTGCCGTGCACTGAAGAGGCCTATGCTATACAGGACGCCCATGGATGGATGGGGGATGATGGATCCATGGCGCTGATGAGGGTCATATAAACATCTAAAGTTCACCCCTAATTTTCCTGTTTGCTTCACTTTTGTTATACCATGAACGTGTTTACATATTTCATTATTAACTCATAACATCAGCGGTTAGTTGCTATGAAAACGTATCGCTGATAACGATAACAATATAATCGTGATAATAAAACTAGTTGTCGTGACGTAGCGAGTTTTGCGTTCTTCGTGCATACAAACACTGGGGTATGAACCACTTCCCATCGTCAATATTTTTTTGAAAAATACTTACAATATTATAGGTAGGTTTATTAAGACTGACCATAAGACATTACAAACAGGGTTTCTTGATTTTATTTACGAATAGGATTTTTATTTTATCTGTCATTCTCATCATCTTCATTATTAACCTATTTCCATTGCTGCACAGATAATTTTATAAAATCATCATCAGCTTTTATGCGTCCACTGCTGAACATAGGCCTCCTTACTTCAAGATGATGAAGATCCCTTGCAACTCGCATCCAACACGGCCCGGCCACTGCAAGGAGATCGTCTTCTCACCTTGTTAATGCCCGATCAATCTGTCTTGAACTTTATTGGCCCATCGGCCGTCCGTAATTATAATGTCGACATACGTTAAACCCAGCTTACATTTTTTGATTTTGGGAATTTTATGATTCTATATGCAAGGATTTTTATTGGACGGATAACTTAGTGATCTAAAAGATTAGATTCTAGATACTATATGTCATTTTAAGAAAAGGCACCTTAAAAACCGGTAGGTAAGGTACAACTCCTCGGAACCATTTGCTGAGAATAGCACCCGAAAACCTTGCTTATTATGATTAATCTTGTACGGCTAACCCATTCGACGTGCGTTTAATCCACCTCGCTGTCTCCGCGAGACGGGATTACACGTTTATCGGGTTGGGATTATGTCATGAATTACATTAGTGGAAAGTAGGCAGTTGGAACAGCAGTAGCATCATCATAGTTTATTTGGACAACAGTACAGAAACAATTACAAAATAACAGTGTAGCATTAAACAGAAGAAAAAAATACAAATTGTTCCCGCTGTCTCACTAAGAACATTTAGACTTAACAACAGGGACAGCAAAGATTGGTTGTATTATGGTACAAAATTTAATAATTTAGAGTTAAAATAAACACCATGAGATTAATATAGATATCTAAATCTGAAGTATTACTGGTTTTTAGAACTTCTCTAGTCTCTGTATCTTGTTGGCATTTTTAAGCTGATCCGATGTTTTAGTGTGAAGATATAGGACCTAGGAAAAATAACATCCACAGTTTCAATACGTGACCGCTGTTGATCCCAACCTACACTGGACTTGCTACGGTGAGTCGAAAACAATTCAAAAAGTTAGATTTCGAAATATAATAACAATCTTTTTAAAGCTCATTGTTAGGCCCCCAAATTATCATAACAAAACAACCCCCGCAGTATTGTTCCCGAAGTATAATTATTCAATTTGTCGCGCTTTTCATTTGCGACTTACGCAATCATTGTTTCGTCTCAATCAAAATGTTGTCCTTATCACCTCGAGACCCTTGTTACGTACAAACTTAACGTACAACTTTTTAGGAAAACTCTTATACTTTTTACTTTTTTGGAGTACTACTACTACTACAATGTACTAGATGTTTCCCATATCTCCCATAGCGTATGGGCCTATGTCTAATGCTGTCAAATGCACAAAAAGCTATTCAAATCGTCCGGGAGCTCTTGAGCTCTTGTTTAGCGCGTTAAAACAAATAGAGTAGGTAATATCTATTGCTTCCCTGCTTTTAGCAACTCCACTTTTTTGCGCCTTTTATACGAGAGGTGAGCCTGAAGCAAGTACATCAGTTTATTACATAAGTATAGCTTTATATTAGTAGGAAACTATGTATGTTTTTTTGGTTTTAGAGTCACCATAGAGTGTAAAGTTTGATTGAAATCCATTCCGATTTTCCAGCCGTTTTGGTGTGCTCGAATATAATATTCCAGACTTATTTAGAATATTTTAGATAGTGTCCAGTAATACTTATGAATACTACATAATATATATTATTATAATAATATGTGTTTAACGAAATTCTTTAAATACAACTTTCTCTGCATTCCAAACTTTGTAACTTTCATACTTTTCATTTTATATTTCGTCACGATTAAGTGTTTGAAGTTTTATAATATTAAATTCCAAAATAAGTATATGTGTATAGAGAGAGTAACATTTAATGTAGGAACACCAGCGCCCATATTGGATGGGGTCTGTTTTGTCAATATTAACAACCAGGCAACGCAGATGAATGTATGTCCCGGTAATAACGACCCGTCGCGATATGAGCGACCACGACTACAGACTTTCAATACTCTTCTACAAGAAAGTACCGGTGAAGGAAAACATCGTGAGGAAACCTGCATGCCTGATGAGATTGAAAGTCTTTGAAGGTATGTGAAGTTCACCAACCCGCACTGGGCCAGCGCGGTGGACTATTGGCCCATTACCCTCCTCGCCTGATTTCGAGGAAGGAGACCCGTGCCCAGCAGTGGGACATATAAGGGTTGATACTTTACTTAACTACAAGAAGGTTACTACATACATGTAATACCAACTATTAAAATTATTAATATGAATATGTTATAAAAACTTCCAATACTTCTTTAAAATAGCTTGTAGATGCGCCAATTTTCACAAATGACCGTTTTGACTGTTTTGGAGTTCAGCTCGTTTATATGTTTTTTAGTTATTCTCTTTTAGTCACGGTTTTTTTAAATACAATATCTGATGGACCGCCTGTTGAACTTTTTTTAATTTTTAGAATTTTAATGTTTTCCGGAATTCGGTGATGAATTCGGGATGAATGCTGTCAAATTTTTTTAACCTTTTTTCCCCAAAACTCCTTCCATGGACCATAGTTTAAGAAACCCTTTTTTTAATACGAGCTGTATACTATTCCTAGGAAATAAAAATTGAAATTATCCCCGACCGCTTCCTATTAACCAGATTATAAGTTTCTAGGGTATAAATAAAAGCTAATTAAAGTAAACTTAGGAAGTTGGCACATTTGTTAGATAAAATATAAGTGATTTTATTCCACAGATAATAGTGTACAAAATAAGATTTCCGATGCAGTAATATTATAAATAAAAGTGCGGAGGATATAATCCTTTAAAAACAACAATTCCCGTTCGGTAATTGGATTGCGTCAGGAGCGATTGGGGAGCGCCGGTGTCCGGTGGCCGTTTTGTTGCCGTAACGCGCCGGCCGGTAATCTCGTTTGTACGGTTACCGGCAATTAGCCGGGCCTAACTATACCGGACAATGTACCTTTTTGTGCGGGCCGTATTAGTCGTGTCGTTGGGCCGGTGAGAATTCGGCCCCGGGGGAGATCGTCTAAGATATGCGATGACCATTTCTCAACAAGACAGATGATTTTGGTATAGACATTTGTGTGAGGTGTAAACTTCATAATGATTTCTAATGTCATGATATAAATTATATCGTAGGTGGTGATGATAAGCCTATAAGATAATGATGTCCTTTTAAGGTTTCTCAGCTCGGCTAAATCGTCCGAAAAGCCTCGGTCAATGTTTAGTCAATAATAATATATAATAACATAATCAATTGTTGTTTAAGGTGTTTGTTAATATTTGTAGCATTAACACCTTTTAATAAAATGATTATTTTTGTATAATGTTTACAACTATGGAAAGGAAAACTATCATTAGGACTTTTAATGGATTAGAAACTATGGAAAGAAAAAAGTTTAGCCAAATTATATTTTATAAGACACGGTAATTTTTTTTATTGCGGAATATTATATAATTTTTACTACCGTTTTATTTTTTTAAACTAAAAGCCTTTTTAACAAGCTAATAATAATAAAGCTCACACGAGAATGGAACCGTGGGAAGTGCCCAGCGATGGGACATAATAGTCAAGTTGAAATATGTAATATAATATTATAAAGAAGAACGATTTGAATTTGTTTATTTGTTACGATTTAACTAAAACACTTCACGATCTATTTCCAAATATCTTGTACTATCAGATGCGCTTTATTATTACGCTGAGTGACATATGCTAAAAAATAATCGTCATTATCTCGGATGTGGCTGTAAATCTAAGTTTACGCGGGCGAAGCTGGGGGCGCCAGCTAGTGTGCAATAAATTCCCCGTCACTTAGTTTCGTATAATATAGCTTGGATTGGTTAGCGCCTATTTATGTTACAATAAACCGTTCTCCCAGCGTCTTATTGTGGTTTGAAATATGAACAGGGGCGATATCCTTACGACTCCAATCAATCAGATACCCCCGCGCCAAGATTTCTAGTTACATGTACGTCATGTTCAATTCAAATATAATAGCCGTAGGACGCTCGAGTTTCTAATGTAGGTACTGGAGCTATTACTCTTTTGTATTTGGAATATCCATTTTGCAGACTTATTTTGGGTTCAGAATTGCAAATAGGGATAGAAACAGGAACCTAAGTCATGTGTAAATGTTACGTTTACGAGAAGATAGAGAATAAAATGGCAGAATAATTATTGTAATAGTTTATAGATATGTAGATAACATTTCTCGACATATGATTTTGGAGTATTTTATTAATAAAAAGAATTGGATCCATACACACGGGCTACTAAACCTGTCAACCCGACATGAGGCTAGAAAAACTGTACTGAGGTTTAATTATCGGTACTAGTTATAGTACCGATAATTATACTACCTTGTGTTTTAAGATTCTTATCTTGAAAGACCATACCAGAGACCAGACACAAAAAGTCAAGTCTGAGGTAGTGTTGACCTCTTTATCACTTTGTGACTAGTTTTCCAGACAGTTCTTTAAAAAATATATAGCGTGTAATATAAAAAAATTGTTCTAGAATTTATTGTCTCGACGACCGAGCAGTGTTATAATTGCTTTATTTATTTCGTTGGAAGCCTACGAAGTGTTTAATACGGTAAAGTCTCAAGACCTTGCAGCGGTTACAATGTCGCCTGTACGTCAGGCTGTAAAAATCTTAATGGCTGACCATTAAGACGGAAGCCATTTATCAATAAATTGTCTCATTAATTGAATAAGGATTGCTTTCAAATTGATTGCTTTACGGAATTTATTATAGAACTAGACATTGCTTGCGGCTATCGTCTTGTGGTGTCTTGTACATACATCGTTACTTGAAAATATGTGATTAGAAAACTATGATAATGTGTGCCTGTTCTTGGTCAGATTACGGTATGAAAAGAAATTTTACAACTCCCTGGATCTTCAAATATCTGGCCAAACAAACTTTTGCCTGTCTATCAAAATTAACAAACTCCTTTTTTACTATCTATATCTATCTATCTATCCGACCGATTCCGGCCATGACGACCACTTATGACTCCTAGCAGAGAGTTTGGCGCTTAATATGTATTGTCTACTAGTACACGTCTTACTCATTACGTTAATGAACCTCCGCTTACCATGGTTTGTAAACTAGATTCTAATAGACGTCCACAGCAAATCTCGTGGGCATCACCACCGACATCGACTAGTAAAACTAGTCGATGTCGGCGACGATATTGTTAAAGAAACATCAGGTAAATGCTTAGAGAAATGTTAACACGGCCTTTTTTTCATTTTTAATGAATTTTCTAATAAGTTTATTAGCCTTGGCAAAAGGAAAAGGGGTGGCGAACACGAAGCTCGGGGCCCTACACTCTTCAGTGAGCGTTAATCTCGTTTTTCGCAATTAGGTGAGAGTCCATTGCCCGACAACGTGCCGGTGAACGCGGGCCTTTTTATTTTATATTCCTTACTCGCTGCTCGTTCTGCTTGGCCTGCCTTAACCTACGTTTGCAGTTGTGTCCGGACTGATCATGATTATTTTTGTAGCCTTTATTCCTTTATATACAATTTGTATTTCGCAATTATTGTTTTATCATCAATGTTACTGATATGTGTTACTTGTAGGCTGTGCAACCGAAAAATGTTTTCTCTGTGTATTTTTGTTCTTATTTTTTTTCATGTGTGTCTCTTGTTAGTGTTAAATAAATGTTTCTTTCTTTCTTTCTTTCTTTCTTTCTTTATTACAATATAATCTATATCCTTTCGAAATTTTAGCGGAATCCCAGAAATAGTTACCCCGTGAAAGCTTAACAAACAAAGAATACCGCTTTCGCATTTATGATATTAGGGATTGCTTATAACACCGCTCGTTTCCATTTCATCTTTGTTTACGACTGTGTGCTCGATGAAGTTCTTATAATTGTATCTATTACACACGTATTGGTTTTTCTCTGTTTTATTGAGTATTGAGTTACGGTGCTGTGTTTAATTGATTTTACCTTACCTGCTTTTCATTTGTAGAGATAGGCGAACTAATTTTGCTATCCTCTGGTAAGCGGTACTGCGTGAGCTCTGGGTCGAGGACTGGTCAGAAGTTGCGCAGGATAGAGACCGGTGGAAGTCTCTCGTTTCGGAGGCCAAGACCCACTTTGGGTCGCTGAGCCACAGAAGTTAAGTTATGGTAAGCGGCCTTTAGCGGCTGAGACAACTTGACGTTGTTCTTCATTCCTTCTGTGTCGTCCTAAGACGCAAGAGGGTAATTCTCTCTCTTCTATCTGGGAAACTGCATGTAATTTGTTTTTTTTTTCGAAGAGTATTTTTTACTTTTGGTTAGGTTTTATCGACATCATCATCATCAGCCTTAACTCAACGTTCATCTTCGGTAAACGCCAAATGTAAGAGTCACCAGTTGGTCACAGCATTGTGAATTAACGTGACGCCGCGTTAGCGTTACGAATAGTACGTTTGATTCACGGCAATCGCAATCAGCTGACTCATTCTACTGTCGGCCGGCCTTGCATGCAGCCGCTGTCATTGACTCTAATTATATTGTTTATGCACAGGACATACCCGTTGAGGGTACAAAGGTTATTTTCATAGTATAAAAGCTGATGTATCCGACTCTGCTACCAAACTCCAAAAGTTCATCAATTTTTTTGGCGCAAACTCTTAGTAAAATCCATAGAACTAAATTAAGTATAATTCATTGTACGACTCTTATAAATATTTGATATAATTCGAACACCCATTTGTAAAAAAAAATTAAGGACTTACATTTTACCACAGCTTTTGACCATTTAAAGAACTTCGGCTTGGGTGAAATTGGGGTCTTTGCGTGGTAAATTATCCAACGAAAAAAAAACTGAATCTTAACTAGCTGGGTCATCTACCCATGCTTGGGTTATCAGTTCATCGGTACAACAAACACAAAATATTTAGTTTTTCTTATAATTTCAATTGCGATGTAACATTTTTACTGGTAAAGCGCGTTGGCGTGGACAGAGCGAGTATGCTATATCGATGGTCGAAATAGATAAAATCATCATTTTCAACCATCCGTCCACGGATATACCTTTGACAGGTCTCTTTAGATGAACGTCGAGACTACAAATCCCCGAAACCCGCATCCTACATCCTACTAGGACCGACCAATGTCGGATATCGTGGTCCTGAAATTGTTAGAGGTCGTCTTACAACACGATCAGAGACTTGCGAGATCTTATCTTATCTTAATTTAATTTCCAATATTTTTTTGGTCGCGTTATTGTGAATTTCATCAACAAGATGGTTAGTTAGAAGATGAATATAATTATAACCTTGAGTTATGAATGAAATGGTGCGTTACCAAAATCGATAAAAATGCCGTCGATCAAGTTTCGGAAGCAAGGTGACACCCGTGACCCGAAGGTGACCTCCGGGTGGACTGAGTTTGACGACCCAATACCATATCGTTACCAACTGATCTCCGTGCGTTATCAATGGCGACAGGTTTAGTTGAGAGATATAAGTTCAACTCAACTTTGCGCGGCGCTATGTGTGCGTGCGTTTGTCATTATACCGCTCGCTCGCACACTGGCGTACTACATAGCGCATATCTTACGTATAATATTAATACAGTAAATATTATGCTTCAGTGTATAATTTTAGTATAAGTACAGGGAGCGAAACTCGAATATTTTTTAAATTTTATATTGCATGTGCGAAGTAGATTATTGACTTAAAATTTAAAAATAGTACCGGTTCAAAAGGCCCCGCCTAAAGAAACCGGCAAAACAAACTCAGTGACGATGATATAAACCCAATATAAGAATGAAGAAGATGACAGGATGAGGAGGGTTACATTAACACTGCATGGAACGATGTTGTCTAATCTTTATGACTATAATTTATGTTCGTTACGTATGTTCGTTTACTTTTAGTTAATAGGTATAAAGCGAAAAATTAACGTAACTTACAAGTAGCAGTGTTATATTTACTGTATATTACAACATAGGAGGGAATAAAGCACCTTTATTTTTATTTTATTAGGGAGACAGACAGCTATATAATATTACAAAACATTACACAAAATCAACAGAACATAAGCCAGTAAAGTTTCCACTTAAGTTTATAATTATAGGAGTGAGTATAGGTACGTAAATCTACTTTTAACAAAAACGTATATGTATTTTTAATTTAGCACTTTATGCACCTTTATACATATTGTATGATATTTAATGAATTCTCGCAAAGCAACATTATTAATAAAAAAATGGGTTTCCAAAGATACCTCTGGGCCAAGCAACTACCTTATCGCCCTCCTGGTCTCAGAGGACGACAGTACGTTCAACCGACCTAAGGCTAATGGGACTAACGAAATTTGTCTTTGTGTCGTCAGTCTGTGTGTATCAAGGACGAAAGACCAAAAAACCCTGACGACGGACACCAAAAACCTGTGTGACGCAAGTCAAATCACAATGACTAAAGCCGGCTACACACGATACATCCAACCTTTGCTCCGACGATTCTCTTTCAACTTGTCGACCTACGAAACAGCATTGGTACTGTTCCTACGTTGAGACGAACGTTGGTATTGGCTGGAGAGTTTTGGTTTGTCAGTAAAAGATCGAAGGAATCTCTACCAACTTTGGCGGTCTGTCCACACATTGGTGATTTACCGACCAACTTTCTTACCGGCGTTGGGTGTTAGGACGAACCTTTTATTGTTCTACTGTACTTATTTATATGTGTCAGGTCATGGTCATTTTGATTTTTTTTTTTACCTAAATCTGGTCAGCTTTAAATGCCTAACACAAAGACAGTAACGTTTGTATTTACACTATTAACATGAATAATTACTTACTTTTTCTAATGTACTTTTTTAACTAGTTACAGGTTTTTTTTAAATAACGGTGATACAAGTTTAATAATTTTGTGAAACCTTAAACTTAAAAAATAGAACTATAATATACTTACATATAATTATACAATTCAAATTAGGAAATGATTTATTACTATTACTTAAAGACTGCATTAATTACTTACTTTATGTAAACCTTGCCCCCAATGAATGTAAAAAATACTTATATAAAAATCTTATTAAATATGTATTAGGAACTCATATTCATATAACGTTATTTGACATACCGGCGTATATTTTTCAAATAGGTTTGTAATGCTAAATTGCAAGGCTTTCTGACCCTAAATATAAGATGCAGTTCCTGTATCTGTTACCGTGACCAGATAAAATAGATAAAGATTAGTGATTAAGAATTTGAAATTGATATTTTATCTATATAAATTAAAATGAATGTTGCTAAGCGCGTGACTCGAAATTCGGTTAATGTTTTTTTTGTAGGTTCCTTCCACGGGAGGTTTTTATATAAAAAAAAACACGAAGATATTGTTCAAAACGGTATCCACGGGAATTAATTGCAGAAACAATAATTACCGGAAACGCAATATTAGCATTTGATAAGACGATAGTTGTGCGGACAGCTAGTGCCGCGCCTATGCAGTAAAACCGAGCCGATTGCCGTGGCATCAATGGCACGTCGTTGCATGTCACGCGTTGTATTTTAATAATTATGAACTCTAATACAAACATAATATAGTAGATGTTTCACATTTCCAGGCGTCCCGTGACGGTCGTCTTCTTTTTATAATTGCTTCTTTGTTCCGTGAAACTAAACGTCTACGTCACAACCGTGAGTCTTGTTAAGTGGCGTACAAAATGGTCCGTTAGTGTGTTACGTAGATAAATCTGTAGTCGACAAGAGCGGCAGCTGGCGTCGTAAGTGGCTCGCTGTATAAAGACATAGTTCACAGGGTGATTAGCGCGTATTAGATCACGTCTTTAATGGTGCTCCGACACTGGCGCGCTGCGATGATGGAATCTAACGAATGCATGTCGTTACGGCAATAGCAATTTAACGGCTTGTAATTGAAACATTGTAAGGCAATAATTTAGTCTTAAAAACGATCTAGTAAAAAAGTCCATAATTCAATGCATTGATGACTTTTTTCATCATTAGCTGTCCCACCCGCTTCAGATAAAGAAAAAATCTTCAAAACTAAATACAAATATGTAGTTTATCTAATGCAAAAATTCAACACCTACTTGTGGTTTGAGATTACAAATTAAAACATAATTTTTTACTATTTCATTAATATGACTATTGAAGCTAAGTATTGATTTAACGTGCAATTTATTGAGTCTTAATCCAGTTGAGACGGTTATTGATCTCAGTCAGTCTTATTAAGTTAATAGTTTTCTCTTCATCGTCGTAAACATATCAATGTAACTCATATTGTTGCTAGAAAACGTAAAGCTTTTGTGAGATTCTGTTGAGATGTACCTAGTACCTACTGTGGCGTTTCGCTTGATATAATAAAAGATAACAGTTTTGGGTGAGTTTCTTTGATAGAATTTCTACGATAGAAATTCTGCGGGAAAAGTATGTAACAGTAATATTAAAATGAAGTATTTTTAGGAAGGAACGTGTATTGTTTTAACTCTGGTCGTATATATGGGTAGTATCTAACATCTAAAAGCGATTTTTTTCCAAGTACATGATGCATTATTTATGTGGAAATATAATATTTATGCGGTCGCAGAAAAACCTTGTTTGTTTTTGAGATGACTACAATTATTTCTATAGTTAAAATGGATTCAAAGAAAACTTTAATCACCAACACAAAAGTCTTGGCACGCAACACCTTTTTTTTTCAAGTGTTTTTCGCAAAAAAAAAGCGTTTACAGTGTTTTTTCTCTCTGTTCTATTAATCGGAGATGTTTGCGTGTCATATTTTCAAAGCGTGACCTTGCGATGACAAGTATGCAGCATGTCCGTCCGGCGTTAAACACGAAAATAGGCTGATGTGAGCCCGGCAACGCTAATGGTCGGAGCGGATGTGTCACTTGGGTTTACCCGGGCGGAAAAAATGACTTACGACTCCCACATAAAACGAATAGTGTTGTGGTAATGTTTGAACAATGGTCGCGGGTTCGAGTCTGACTGAGCCGACAATCTGACAAGGGGTCATGTTTATTTTATTCTTATTTGGATGAAATATACATGCAAATTGATATTGCGGGCTTAGGTTAACTTGCTGACAAAGAATTCAATGTTTATTAAAATAAATGAGTTTGTGCTTCAGATCATACGGCTGAAGTGAAAACTATTGAATAATTGATAATAATTAATAATAACAATTAGAACATATAAATTGAATACAGTAAACAGCGAGGCAGCAGTGTAGACCAGCCGAGTGTATCTTCGCTCGGGTACAATCGGCGGTCCCGAATTCACCCGATCGAACCTATCACCCCAGAGCGTGGACAGATCAGCCTCACTCACAGCCTACAAATAAATGTGTGCGATGCGCCAAAACAAGCTTTAAATTAAAACATTATAAGGAACTAATAAAAAATATTTCAAATGTATTTATAAATTAGAAAATGTTTTGCTGTATAGCGGTATTATACTTTGCTTGACACTGCCGTTTTTTAATGTAATAGGTTCCTCTAACGTTCGGTGAGAACATGCAGTGTTATCACAACAGCTGAGCCGAATTAAGGACGCGGTGAGAAACAATAGATTTCCCATTCCCATTCGCCAACGTACTGAGTCATCTGATGTGGCAATGGCACCGAGTGACTCACGGCTGATCTCATAGACGACGAAACGGACTCGCGAAAAACTACTTCGTTAGCTTTAACCACGCGATATGGTGGGTCCACTTTACTGGCATTGAAAAGATAATAAATTGGTTCATGCTTTTTTATAATCAAAACTTATTTGTCAGAAGCAATGATGTAAGAAAATCTTACGTGTCCCAATGACGTATTTTTAGTCTGTGTTTGGAATTACTATGAATGCCTAGCGACCAGATAATCGATGGATCTCAACAGAAACTACATTTTTTTTCGTCGATTTAATAGTTTTGTTACAGTATTGCCCTAATAGATCCCTTCTTCCTGATTTTATAAGCTCGTGGAACGACTATTAATTAACAGTTCATCGTGACCAACTTCCTCCCGCGAGATAATTCGTGAGATGAATAAGAGAATAGTATCATGAAGCCTCGTGGACGTCAGCTGGCGCGCGGTTGGGGGGATGAGCAGTGGGAGCCCCCCAAACATGTAAAAAAAAATTCAGTCATAAATATGAAAACATTAACTTTAAGGCCTTAAGGCCAACAGCATAGATCCTTTCTAAAAAAAATATGGAAACAGAATAAAACAGAATTAAAGAAATTTTATGATATGAAAAAATCGCGCTACGTCGAATAATTAAAGATACGTTATTTCCTCCCAGATGAAAATTTGTAAGCAGATTGTTAATATACTGCTGTGATAAATAAAAAAATCAGCTAACAATAAGTAGAGGAAAATCTAGTCATTTGATGCATTTAAATAGGCAGTAGGTGCTTCTGACTTACTCCTACGTAATAACTTTCAAAGCATCAGCTGACGGTTTTTCCCCCAAGGTACAGCCAGCTGACATATATATTTATTAATAGTTATAAGCTATCATAAAGCTATCTATATTATTATATAGGCAAATTTTGGTTTGAGAGGAACTCACTGAAAATTTAAAAAAAAATCCATGTTCGAGCCACCACCTGACGTACAAGGTACCATAACCAGCTGAAATTTTTTTTTTTGTTAAGATATTGGGTTAACTACAATTTAACAAATATTTCATATGAGAGGACATGACTGATTTGTTTTTAACATGTTTGGAGGGCTCCCACCGCTCATCCCTCCAACCGCGCGCTAGCTGACGTCCACGAGGCTTCATGATACTATTCTCTTATTCATCTCACGAATTATCTCGCGGGAGGAAATCATTAACCAAATTTGCACCTGGCTCACGGACCATACGGTGTTGGTGGATACGGCGCGGGCACTTCGTTAGTAACAACCTTAAGGCCAGTATATTCGGGCGTTTTATGCATTGAGCGCCGTCGCCCTGCCCGCACGACGAGGTACGCGTAGTCTCCAAACAAATGAACTTTCTTGAACCCGGCGTGAACTTATTGTCCGTCCTAGTATAATTTTAAACGTATGGCAACTTACTAGGTTTTTTTTTTACTTTAGTTTATTTCATAAGAATTACATTATATAAAGACCGTTTTATGGTTTTGTTATCGATCCTAAACACATGATCATTTTCTATTTTAATAATTACTAAGTTTTTGTATTAAAATGGATACGTTACGTGAGTATTTAATCTTGAACATAAATACATATTTCCCTTCGCAGACTTTCTGAAGGCATATTTAGGATACTATTATTGCTTTCATATTTTCATTTTCATATTCATACCGTATTTGTGTCAATAACTTACAAATTATTGCATTATAATTGCCAATTTTTAAAGTATTAAATTGATATAGTATATATATATGCCATCGCGGATTTTTTTGGAGACCTTTTTAAGATACACATTTCCCCCATACATTATTTTGTTATATCTTTAGGCAGCGTTTTCGTTGAAAACTCCCAGGCGGCCTATTTTTTTTCCGACACGTCCAACAATTATTGTTATATTTTAGCCAAGGCTTATAAAATTTTAATAAATTATATACAAAAACCTTCCTCTTGAATTGTCCTATCTATTAAAAAAACCGCATTAAAATCCGTTGCGTAGTTTTGAAGATTTAACGTACAAACGGGTACAGGGACGGAGAAAGCGACTTTGTTTCATAATATGTTTAAATGGATATAGCATGATATTGCTAAGAGATAGACATATGCCATCGTGGACTTTTTTGTAGACCTATTTAAGCTTCACAATTCCACCATACATTTTTTTGTTGTATCTCAAAGGGTTTAGGCAGCGTTTTCGTTGAAAACTCCCAGGCGGCCTATTTTTTTCCGACACGTCCAACAATTATTGTTATATTTTAGCCAAGGCTTATAAAATTTTAATAAATTATATACAAAAACCTTACTCTTGAATTGTTCTATCTATTAAAAAAACCGCATCAAAATCCGTTGCGTAGTTTTGAAGATTTAAGCGTACAAACGGATACAGGGACGGAGAAAGCGACTTTGTTCCGTAATGTTTAAATGGATATAGCATGATATCGCTAAGAGATAGACATATGCCATCGTGGACTTTTTTGTAGACCTATTTAAGCTACACAATTCCACCATACATTTTTTTGTTGTATCTCAAATGGTTTAGGCAGCGTTTTCGTTGAAAACTCCCAGGCGGCCTATTTTTTTCCGACACGTCCAACAATTATTGTTATATTTTAGCCAAGGCTTATGACATTTTAATAAATTATATACAAAAACCTTACTCTTGAATTGTTCTATCTATTAAAAAAACCGCATCAAAATCCGTTGCGTAGTTTTGAAGATTTAAGCGTACAAACGGATACAGGGACGGAGAAAGCGACTTTGTTCCGTAATGTTTAAATGGATATAGCATGATATCGCTAAGAGATAGACATATGCCATCTTGGACTTTTTTGTAGACCTATTTAAGCTACACAATTCCACCATACATTTTTTTGTTGTATCTCAAATGGTTTAGGCAGCGTTTTCGTTGAAAACTCCCAGGCGGCCTATTTTTTTCCGTCACGTCCAACAATTATTGTTATATTTTAGCCAAAGCTTATGACATTTTAATAAATTATATACAAAAACCTTACTCTTGAATTGTTCTATCTATTAAAAAAACCGCATCAAAATCCGTTGCGTAGTTTTGAAGATTTAAGCGTACAAACGGATACAGGGACGGAGAAAGCGACTTTGTTTCGTAATATGTTTAAATGGATATAGCATGATATCGCTAAGAGATAGACATATGCCATCGTGGACTTTTTTGTAGACCTATTTAAGCTGCACAATTCTACCATACATTTTTTTGTTGTATCTCAAAGGGTTTAGGCAGCGTTTTCGTTGAAAACTCCCAGGCGGCCTATTTTTTTCCGATACGTCCAACAATTATTGTTATATCTTAGCCAATATATATATAAAAACTTAATAAATTATACACAAAAACCTTCCTCCTAAATTGTCCTATCTATTTAAAAAAACCGCATCTAAATCCGTTGCGTAGTTTTAAAGATTTAAGCGTACAAACGGTTACAGGGACGGAGAAAACGACTTTGTTTTATAGTAGTAGTAGTAGCTAACATGCGTACCCGGGATATTCTTCTGTGCATTATTAATAATAATAATAATATCTATGGACGCTTTTTACACCACGTCAATCTAGTCCCGTGGTAAGTACTCGAAGAGACTTGTGTTACGGGTACCAGACAACGGAAATACAATATATTTAATACGTTTTATATTAATACTTATACCTATTTAAGATTTTTATTATATAATACACATATTTAATACACAACCATGACCCAGGAACACAGAAACTTTTTTGTTCCCTGGCGGGATTCGAACCCGCGACCTCCGGCTTGAACGCCAACGCGCTAACCATTGAGCCACAGAGGTCATATTACAAACAGACACACAAATCATTGTAAACGAAATAAGTGTTAATTATCACCTCCATCACCATTCATCACCACCACCACCACCATCATTATTCTCGTCAGCGTCATCACCACCATCATTATAATCATCAACTTCATCATCATCACTATTACAATTTACACCCCCCTCCCCCACCACTACCACCACCACCATCATTATTCTCGTCAGAGACATCACCACCATCATTATAATCATCAACTTCATCATCATCACTATTACAATTTACACCCCCCTCCCTCACCACCACCACCACCACCATCATTATTCTCGTCAGCGTCATCACCACCATCATTGTAATCATCAACTTCATCATCATCACTATTACAATTTACACCCCCCTCCCTCACCACCACCACCACCACCATCATTATTCTCGTCAGCGTCATCACCACCATCATTATAATCATCAACTTCATCATCATCACTATTACAATTTACACCCCCCTCCCTCACCACCACCACCATCACCATCATTATTCTCGTCAGCGTCATCACCACCATCATTATAATCATCAACTTCATCATCATCACTATTACAATTTACACCCCCCTCCCCCACCACCACCACCACCACCATCATTATTCTCGTCAGCGTCATCACCACCATCATTGTAATCATCAACTTCATCATCATCACTATTACAATTTACACCCCCCTCCCTCACCACCACCACCACCACCATCATTATTCTCGTCAGCGTCATCACCACCATCATTATAATCATCAACTTCATCATCATCACTATTACAATTTACACCCCCTCCCTCACCACCACCACCACCACCATCATTATTCTCGTCAGCGTCATCACCACCATCATTATAGTCATCAACTTCATCATCATCACTATTACAATTTACACCCCCCTCCCCCACCACTACCACCACCACCATCATTATTCTCGTCAGAGACATCACCACCATCATTATAATCATCAACTTCATCATCATCACTATTACAATTTACACCCCCCTCCCTCACCACCACCACCACCACCACCATCATTATTCTCGTCAGCGTCATCACCACCATCATTGTAATCATCAACTTCATCATCATCACTATTACAATTTACACCCCCCTCCCTCACCACCACCACCACCACCATCATTATTCTCGTCAGCGTCATCACCACCATCATTGTAATCATCAACTTCATCATCATCACTATTACAATTTACACCCCCCTCCCTCACCACCACCACCACCACCATCATTATTCTCGTCAGCGTCATCACCACCATCATTATAATCATCAACTTCATCATCATCACTATTACAATTTACACCCCCCTCCCTCACCACCACCACCACCACCATCATTATTCTCGTCAGCGTCATCACCACCATCATTGTAATCATCAACTTCATCATCATCACTATTACAATTTACACCCCCCTTCCCCACCACCACCACCACCATCATCATCATCACCACCACCACAATCACCGCGATCATCATCATCACCACCATTTAGAATTTAAAATTAATATTTTTATAATAAAGATGCGAGTAGCAAGGGATCGGCCGTCTTGGCGTTCATTGAGGGAGGCCTATGTTCAGCAGTTGATGGATAAAGGCTGATGATGATGATGATGAATTAGTAACATTAAATCGATATTAAAATAAAATTGAGGAAAAAAACACGCTGATGATCATGATTACGACAAAAATGAGAAAAAAATATTAAAACTAAATATTGTTCAAATTTTTATTTTTATTTCCTATGTACACTATCATACCAGGCACCGGCTTATATATTCCACACGTTGTTTTAACGATCTATAGCGGGGGAGAGCCGCCAGGCAGCAGCGAAACATAGGTCCTACTTTGTTAACGCCTCGCAGGCAACTAAATTGAGGCCGCGCTGGGGACTAGTCGAGTTTTTCACATTATTTGATATTGAGAAAAATAAAAACATTTATTTAAAAAAGTAAGATCAGAATAAAATTCTAAATGTTATTACCTATTTTTTCATATAAATTTTGTAACTTAAAATCTCACATTCTTCAATTACAACTAGAAAAATAATCAAAAACATCTTGTGTTTGTGATTTTTTTTTATCGAGGCAAGTTACAATGATCGTGTTTTGAATAGGTTAATAAAAAAGAATGTATACTAAACTACAACATATATTTTTAACGGATCCAAAAAACCAACATTACTATGTTTACGACTTAAACAAAAACAGGCGCTTTGGGATATACTGGCCTTAACATTTCTGCGAGCTGACTGACGTGTTCATTTACATTATACATTTATTTGCTAATGCACGCTGTTGCCAACCTAAACGTATATCGTTTTGTTAACCCTTAATACCTGTAGGTGGATATTTTGAATTTTTATGCCTTTAGTTCTATTAATATACATTATTAAATAAGAAATATACTTACTATTCATTTTGGTCGGTGTCGAATATGGTAGCGTTACTTCTCCACAAGGCGACGAAAAGGGTTGCGTAGGAGGCGCTACTTAATGCGCCTCTAGTAACGTGTCTGTGCTCGTATCGGTTTCAGGGTTCTGGACCCGAACCTGGGTTCTGTATGGCATGACGCAATGAGGACTTCTCAGTGGCCGAGTAGGCCCCTCTCTATCTACTCGAAAATCCTGGCTACATCCATTAAGGATTTCCCTGCGATATCAAAAAAAGGTGTATCTTAGAAATTCAATTGGGGCTGTGGCCATCAAAGTTTCGTCCACATGGAACTCAATTAGCCTGTTCTCTCTACTATTTCTAGACCTTTCTTTCCAACCAAGAAATATGTTTGTCACTAGGAATGAGAAAAATCGTCGTCTTATTCAGTCGCCTATTCTGTTTATTTATCTAACATAAATAATGTCAATCCATTACATTGAATGGGGAATGGAAAAAATAGGAGTTTTAGCGAAAGCGATACATGTGTACGATTGTTTGTTACTTCGTATTACTAAATATAGGTTTAGCTAACGACATGTACAGTGAATTAAATGGAATACTTTATACTATGGGGATTTATGTCTTTAATTTGTGTACTCCAGTTTTCCACCACACCTATTTTCACCGCTAATTGTTTGAAATAAGGTTACATTTATTTCATAGAAGTTTAATAGTAGCAATAAACGAGTAAAATATAACATTTTTTTACTTTATTCTATATTTAGTAGTAGAGTCTATTTGACCCTCGATAAGATACTTTAATGTACAACATTGAGTAAAAATGTTTTTATACATGTGTAATATTATATTTCCCCTGGTGGGTAAGGTTAATGAAGATAACACGTTTAGGTAGGTCTTAAAACCTTAATTTTATTGTTTTATTACACGTTCTCAGCTTCATTGAACTGTCCTACTGAATTTGTTTCGGTGGTTGTTTTATTGGCCTCGCGGGAGCCATGGTAAATTAAATTTACGTTCAATTTCAATTTGTATAACTTTGTATGATTTTCATACTTTATAATAGAAATATATGTGTGGTCTACATCCCTCGATACGGGAAGGTCAATCGACGATCGGAACGCTTCGATCCAGTCCAAAGTCAGAGGTGAACAACCCGGCGGTGGGCATATCTGTTATGTAAACATCCGTCCAGATACCTTCGCTGATAGCATTGACGTTATCCGAGTGTACGCAATAATGTGATTCCAATGCGTAATGCGGAATTCGAGTGTACGCCCACTGGATCGAACCACTTATGTTATCACATATCGTAGAACTTCGTCTATGGCCTGTTGTTGTCATATATAGAAGGTTGCCGGTTCGAATTCCTACAACGGCAGACGTTTAATTTTTATAAATTAAATTCATTGTAATTTTTTCTCTCAGCTAGAATTAAACTAACTCTACTTATTAAATCTTGGATTGTTATATAAATTAACAACATAAAAAAGTCATATTATTGAACGAAATTCACGATTAATATTACAAATTGACCCTATTGTATAGTATTTAAATGACTTGTTTATTTTGAGGGGTCTTTATCCAGAGTGGACAGTTACAGGCTGATAATAACGACCATGACGATCTTAAAATGTAAACGTCTGCAATAAAGGGCTTCAATCACAGATTCAATCGTTATCGTCAAAATACTCAGGACAAAAAAAAAACACGAAACTTGTAAAATTTTTATTGTCGTCGTTACTTAATTATCTGACCATGACATAGCATAAAAATACTTTGATAGTCTTCTGTGACCCTTATAACCAATTCGCAATGTTTTCAGACTATTGTCACAGTGTACTAAATTGACTTTCGGTCTTCTGATTTTCATATTATTTTAATGACATAACAAATGTACCCGAATAATTAGTATCTTATATTTAACAATGTGTTTGCCTCTTAAAAAGTCAAGTCTCGTTGCTAGACGGAAGTCGAGAGCGAATGTAGACTGTTGCTAGCCGCGGCCGACGTATGAATGGCATTCGGCCGGGCGCGAGCGGCGCGCGGGGGGCGCGGTGACGCAACGTCGCCTGCGCCGGCGCACCGTTGCTTGTTAGTATGCAAAATAAGTTAAATATTCATGTCGGTCAGCCGCGGTATGCACTTACCGTTTCGCTCCATTCTGATGCGATACTGAGGACTAAGGCTATGGGCCGGTGTTCCTTTGTATGTGTCTGTTATCTTATGTATGTGGTGATATTTCTGAAATGTACGTTTTTGCGGTTTGGTGATACCTAATGTTCTCAGTAAAATATTTTTGGATATTTTGAAAGTAATGGAGCGTATTTAGTATTTGAATTGACTAATACATAAAATTATTTTATCAAACTGTTGACATAAATATTACCTACTTTATATTGTAAATAGTTAACCTTTAGCTACGCTTGCATATGTAGTAAAATATTAATGGTAGAAACAACTAAATTTTAGTAGCCATTCCATAAATTGGCACACAAACAGGACAAACATTGTTTTTTTAATTAGTACATGTGGAAAACCCACCCATATTTCTCGGGAATTATATTGGCCCAGTCCTGTGCGTAGAAGGAAAAGTGATAGTGGGTTGCTGAAATACCCAGTAGTCACGTCATAATAATTATAAATATAGAATAAAATGTATTTATAAAAATACTATAATTAGTGAACTTAGATAATTTCTTGGTTTGTTAATTTATTCAATTCGACTCCCGTATAAATGTCAAAATCTGCCCTGGGGTTCATGACACCACGAAACACTTTGTGATGATGTTACTGATATGTTTTATTACTTAATGATAATGTCTTTTGCATATACTATGTTTTATAATTCAATTTAACACCCTTCACCCAACAATTTGGCTGCATAAAATCAAACAACTCGGACATCCGTGTGGTCATCGGTGTCATTTATATCTTAAAGTGGCAATAATTACAATTGAAATGGTTTTTATCGTCACACGTCATTGTCGATGGGGAGGGGTGGAATCCGTTCGAAATTCGCTCTCGATCGCAAAAATATCGCAAAAGAGACCAATGCATACCGGGGACTGCATTTATGCGAGCAATACCTCCGGGCCGACGGCGGTCGAGTGATATTCGATTTTCAATCTTTTGTACTCATATTCTAAAGTGACTGTATCTTGAGACGCATTTAGTGAAGAATGGAGCGTTGGCCTGCTAAGAATGTTTGCAGCTGACCCAAGTGGTCAATAATGATCGCTTGTACGGCTTATACAGGGCGCTTTCCTTGCGCGATGAAATATGAAATGCTATATTTTAACACCTACGATACAAAGATTTTATTGTTGATGTTGGACAAGATTATGTATGAGCGTAATTTTTGCTACCTCGTTTGCTGCTAATGGTTTTAGACTGTTTTCGTGTAAGGAGAGTTTAAGCGTACGATTTGTTTCCCAAAATGAAAATCCAAAAAAAAGGAAAAAAGCTACTTACGATGGAACAAAATGTAAAAATTCATTTTAAATCGTTTTATAATGAAATTTTGCAATCCCGACAACAATAACCCATATTCCCTATATTTATTGTCTATCTCTGCTGGACTATGTCATATCTCATTTATATTTGCGGTCTGATTAAAGGCGGATTTTACTCATTTCATGAATTTTGATAGTCAAAAACTGGTTTTCCTCAATTTCAAATGTTATCTATGTTCATTGCGGAAAAATTGATACATTGACGAATATGGACATGTATTGCAACTAGTATTATGTAATGCAATTAACATTTTGAAACATTAATTATAATCATTACATTTAAGTATGTTGATAATTGGTTCAATTTAGCAGTTGCATAAGCACTACCTTTGTCACTGTTATGAGAGCATAATATCAAATATTTTTATTTGGAATGTCTGTATTCATTATTTTTGTGTGAACAAATTTACCCTGGTGTACCAAGAGACTCGATTGAGTGCTGCCATATCACTATGCAAATGCCTTCCTTTCTGTGACCATCGTAGCTAGGTCGCTTGGCGAGTGCCTAAAATAAGCTAAATAGTGTTACCAGATCTCATCTCCCAGAATATCAGTTTAATATCGCGCGTGCACAGAACACGTGAGAAACCATACGCTAAGTAAAATTATAGCGGACGTCAGAAACTGGACGCTTGTACCCCTGACCGTTAAAATTTTTTAATGTATTTACGTCCAAAAGCTTGTTCGTTCTAATAAATGAACAGTTGTTCTTAACGTTTAAAGTTTGCAATTAAAACGGCATCGGCCACAAACTTACGAGCCATTATCAGTGCGCGGCGGAACAGTTAGTCCCGGTTAACGCGGGCCCCGACGTTGACCGACATTTTGGGTTTCATTAAACCGCTCACGACCGCTAATTTTATGAACATGTACTTTGGCGAAGATGATCGAAGTGTTAAACAAACGTTCAGACATGATAACATCTCTTAACATGTTTAGCACATAAATAATATTACCAAGCTTACCTATCCTATATTTAAAGAAAGAAAGAATAAGCACATCGAATAAAAACGATGCTGATTCTATCCACCCTGATGCTAAGACTTTAAACTCCTGTGATAAGTGAACTGAAGTACATTTTTTTGTATTTGATATTGGATTATATCATAGGCTTAGTCTTAGCTTAGTCTCTTATTTTAGCCCTTAGAAGCTTCATCATAATCTTTATCATCAACTGTTTTCTATCATCTGCTGGATAAAAGATGCCTAAACTAAGACCGCTGAATAGATCGTCGTCCCATCCGTTTGGAAATCTATCTAACTTATATCAATAGGATTAACATTGTACGTAAAAGTTGAGAGAACAATCGAAGCACGGTACCGACGAGGGGGCAGCCCACCGGCTCACTAGCCCACCAGCGAGGCCCACGCGGGGAATGTACAGACTCGTTAGAGTAAGAGGAGCGTGGAGTGCATTCATTATTATTTACTGCAATACATATCTTACCGGAAATTAATGATGTCTTGGTACAGGGTAATATTCAATAGGTCATAAAATAGGAAGCAGTAGGTACTGTAGGTAATAAATTCCCTGTAGAATATTATGTACAGGTAATGTTCATAAATCCATATGTAACTAATGCTGTTTCGTTAGTTCAGAAAATATATTTATTGTTACTTGATATAAAGTTATTATTATCATCATTTTTGTTACGGAATTGTCGTGAGTTGGTAATCCGACCTCTAATCCATAGTGCTAGAAGTTATACAAAGAATATTATTATTAACTAGAACTTAGATCCCAACCATAAATACCTGGTTTCAACCAATTTAATTCTATAAATAATAGATATAATTTATCAGGTACTAAATTTAATTTTCAATGCACTTATAAATATCACAGCAGTTGCAAGGCGAAAGTTGAGACAATTTTAACTCTTAATTAAACGTCTACATACACCGTGTCCCCGCAGACGTGATACTACGATAATAAATCGTTTAAGTGTGTCTGTTACGAATTTAACGGGATTTTAACTTGAATATAAATGAGCGTTAGGCCGCGTCCGTGTGTGTAAATCATAACGTTTATATATTCGGCTGCATACAGTAGGGCTATTCTGTAAGGTCGTTTTCAAATCTCGAAGCAGAATCCGCGGTGCTATGACGATTTTGTATTCTTTAAAACTTGACCATCTATTTATATCAATAAAGTTCACTTTCGAAGTGAGCGTAAAGTGAGCTCTATCACTGAGGTGAAGCTCGATATCGAAATGTTTTTTTACAGAATAGCACTACAGCTCGTCTACAGTTCGCGACCAACAACCTGCTTTGTAAAACATAAGTCGATAATATTTTAGTATTGTCCTTGAAAAAGTCAAATGCTGCCTCATATCTTGGATACAAAAGCGACTAGCTATATATTCTACTTTTTTCCTTGTAAGTACAAGAAAACGTATGCTACCTAACATAAATTCAAACTAAAACCATTGCGAGCACTTTCCATTGTTTTATAAGGATCCCGGATCTGCAGTCAACAGGAGCGTCTCTGCGAAATACTGTTGCTTACGAAAGGCCAGACAGCTCCTCGTACGGGGGCACTGCCTGGCAGTCATTAAGTCCCCGCGACGCAGTGCCATACTGGGCCCCAGTTTCCCATCCTGAACTCAACACAAGTCTAGGGTGTTACTGGAGGCGCGTTAAGTAGCGCTGCCTCCTACGCACTTCCGTTCTTCGCTGTCTCGGTGGCATCTAATATAGACCTAAATTTATGAAGTGGGATTGTTGATTGCAAAATCCGATACCCACGACTTTTGCCGTTTTTAATTGATCGCACTCACAACCTTGATAGTCTAAAGTTTAGACTCTAAAAAATCTAATGGAGTCATATTATATTTTATCCCTTTTTGAGCTGTATTTTAGAATTTGTGGAAATCTTTATAGTTTTGTATAATTATAAAAATACATCCATTAGCAAATCGATTTCAATATTACTGAGACAGTACTACAAGCAAGTTAAAATGGTTAGACAATCATAGTCGTGCCCCCGGCTGCCGGCTGGTCTGTTGGCCCGTCTACCCTTGGCAAATATATTGATGCTATTTAATCGTTATTAGTTTCACAATCGGGATTAATTCGATCGTCTATTTGTGTGGGCGCTGGACCTGGAGCTGTATGATTGATATCAACCCGTAGGACCACCATCAGCGTGATAACCTTGGACTTGGTGAAGGTTTATGGGAATTATCCTCATCATTTATAACCAAAGGACTCCAATTATATATTTTTTTCTGAGGTTAAAAAAGTTTTATTTAATATGATACATATGTGATTTTTCCTTTACTTACGTTGTAACACTTAGGTTTTTGCCAAATTATATGATTCTGTGGCAATAGAAGGTATATAATAAGCTTTTGTTCGATAGAAATAATGTTGTCCATCGATCCTTCGTACAGCAGGACAGGTTGGCAACGATAGAGTAATGCGCACCTACACCATAAAAACTATAAATATTTGTTTGATAATTTTAAATGGTTGGAACTTGGAATGTCTCAGTGTCTCAGTTGAAATATGTAAAGCCCATATATTTGATGAGACAGTATTAAGGTCACTTAAAACGTTCTCAATTTTTATTCCGCACGGCGTAGAATATAAATATTATTATATAATTCAATTGGTGATAGAAATAGAAATCGATTGGCATTTTAAAAATAACCCGACACGCGGATCGCGTTGCGTTGGCGTTTGAATAGCGAGCGCGGGGAGATACTATTTATAGAATATAAACAGGAGCGAACATCGCCGGCTATACCGCCTTATATACAGTGTATATAGAAACAGTATTAACAGATATAACCAACGATCGGCCATCTTCAGCTGTGGACGAATAGAGGCTGATGATGATGAACTGACAGTCACACCATGTTAGTATAGGCCCGTGGTGAGCACGTACAATCTACGAATGTGTGTAGACTGTTAGAGATATCTATATCACGCGTATCTTGCACTCACTTGGTGGGATAGAACCGGCGTCCGCTCTTTTGCCGGTCTGAAAAAGTTGAGGTTGAGAATGTTAAACGTGCCACTAAACTAAGTTTAGTAGGTTTTGCGGAACCGATAAACAAATGTATGTATGTGTCTGCATTTAACGTAGCGCTAATTATGATTTGTGGATGTTTAGTTCAGTGAAAATATTGATAGTGGAGGCTGACGACGAGGCCTCCACCGTCGGGGGTGCGTAGGAGACGCTACTTAATGCGTCTCCAGTAACGCCTCTGTGCTCGTGTTGGGTTATGGGCACCTGGTACACTTAGGCACGACGTAGCGGGGCGCTTAGTGGCGGTTAAGCAGTCTCCCTCCTTACGAGCAGCCTACTCCTGTTGTCTGCCGATTCGGGACCCTCAATGAGCGGCTGAAGGCGCTTGCATTAGTTTTAGTTTGGGCATAATATGCAGTGCCTAAATGTAGAAATGTTGGGCATAATATGTAAATGTTCCACGTAGGTCCAGGAACCATTCAGATACCTGGTTACATCCATAGAGGATTTCCCTGCGTAAAAAAGTGAAACCATTCATGAAAATGTCTGGTCCATGAATCGTAATCTAGCAGTAATCTTATATCATAATAATGATAATAGAGATTATCTATATAGAACTATCAACAAAGTATATCTCCACAATGCCAATCAACGAAAGGGCCGATAAACAGTTCAACGTCGGCCATCGATTGTACTTCATCGGACGTTTCCTAATCCCATTTCCCGGCCACGTGTCCCGCCGGGCGTGGGCCGGGAGAGGAGGCTTAGGTTCCGATTTCCCCCAAATGCGTCATAACACTCGACGGCAGTGACGCCGGCTAAGGTTACGGCGTGAAGGTCGCGACGATATGGACTGATGTGCGCGTCTACGGCTTTGTGTTTTTATTTAGATTTTCTTACCTATTTATACTTGTTGTTGTGTGGATTTTTAGGACTCCAAAACGACAGTATTCAACAGTGTCGTTTGTCGTCTTTTAATGTGTAGTGAGGTTGTGGGGCTAGTGATTATGTTCTTGCAAAAATGTTACCGACAAGCTGACTACTATTGATACTATTATATCGAGGAAATGCTGATTTGCTTGAATACTTACAAGCGGCACGTTAAAATTTTATGATTATGTTTTAGCTGTGATGATTAGCTTCCACGGTTGAGCTTTTTTCCATGCGTCATATGCGTTTATGGACATGAGGTTCACTGACGATATTAAATTGTAAGTTAGAATCGCCCCACGGTTTCATCCTCGTTCTTCCCAATCCCGTGGGAGTACGGGGATAAATTATAGACGATGTGTTATTCTGATGTATAAGCTACGTCAAGTTTCATCCAAATATACTCTGTGTAGTCTTTGCGTGAAAGAGTTACAAAAACATTTATCTGACTGTATTGATGCACCGTGCATTTTTATAAACTTTCGCGTTTATAATATGAATAAGATTAGCCTAGTGAAAGAACGTACGGGTTTTATATGCATATGTATCAAATACTAGCACAATGGGCAGGATGTATTAACCTATTATTCCATATATATGATTTAAAATGTCTGTGTATTGCAATCTAGTGGCGAATTATAACATAAAATTGTAATGATCGGTCATACGCTGCAGGAGTACTTGTACCGATTTCATACACACAAATATTTTAATAAACATGTAAATTGATGGCTCCTCGGGAAGTAAGTATGAGATGGAGATTATATTCAGAGATGTTCAGTTTTATTTGGAATGTTGGTGTAAACGACCCTTCAACCTTAGCGCGTCTAGTACGGTCGTCATATAAAAACGTAGGTCAAACGAATTGTCTCCTTTTATACGTGGAAGACAGTGTGTAGTATTCAGGCCTATGTGAATTATATATAGTAACTCTTACGTTTACGGTAACAATTTTTTAGTGAATATCGATGAAGAATATCATTATCGTCATCGTTATGCAACTTATTTCGTCCATCTGTGAATAGGGATAAGAAACTATCAAATTAATTATTATCAACAGTCACTGCTGACTGCATCTTAGTAGCTTATTCTTGAGCTAGCTCATTAGAAAACTTGTACACTATGAATGAATGTTACTCGTTTACGCCTAAATGTCCGCTAAGATTTCCGTAAAATTAGAAGACACATTTGTCGTACTGAAGAAAATTACCATCAATCATATGAAATACAAGTGCGAGTCTAAAATCAACACGTGTGTGCAAACAGTGTTATTGCAGGTAATAAGGGATATTTGTGGAAAACGGTGTTAAAACATACCATTTATTAATCATATATGCCGGCGGATTCCGAGAACGTGGGGTGTTACGAGTGAGTCGGCATTATCTATCGTTCGCTATGACATTTTCTACGAACGGTATCTTTTTATTGGCATTGCAACACATTAAATGCTTCCGAATCCGTTGGACATTATTGCGCGTACATGCATATATGACTATGGTTAGTAAAGGCCAGTTAAAACGGACTAGGCGGTAAAGAGTGATTTCAGATAGATATATGTGATATTCTCTTTATTCTCTTATTATTCTTACTACAACGAGTATTAGTATGAAAAGTATGATGGTTTATTACTTCCATTAAATAAAGCTATAACTAGTTCTTATTCAGACCATTATTGTATCCAATATTAAATATATTTTTATTGTTTTTTCAGGTAAGAGAAATTTGACATCTTTGAATGTTTCGTGCGCGGGGTAAGTTGTAGTAGAGTCCTCGCCACTTTAGAAGTCCGATAGACGCGGCGCTGCGGTCTCATAACTCAATGTTGCCAATTTATAGTGTAATGATTTTCCACGTAGTCTAGTACAATATTTTTTTTTAATAATTATAGGGCCTATGGTCAGTAGTGGATTGATAAAGACTGATGATGATAATAATGACAAAAATAATTAAAGCAGCAAAATAAAAACTCCCTGCCAGGTTTCAGTAAAATAAAACATTTTTTTGTAAATATTTCGTTCGTATTTTTTACGTATAACCGATTAGTAAAATTCATCTAAAACAAGCTTCTTCGGATGTGTTCGGCTTTTGCCAGGAGTGACGATTTTCTCAGAAGTAATTGCTGCCATTGTTACTTCTTTTGTTATTCGACCTTTTTTACAGAAACACCTGAAAATATAATTCATCTGAGCAAGGATTTAATTCTTTTACCTTGTATTTATATTCATATAAAATATCATAAGATAAATGTAGGTATAGAGTTAATGATAATATTGTAACCATAAATTAGGCAAAAATAAGTGGCTCTGGCATCTCTAAAATTTACCTGTCATGTCAGTGACATTTATAAACATATTATTCAACGGGGTTAATTGTTGTTTATTTTTACTTTCTAATTCACAAAATTATTTCACTTTAACGATCATTTTACGGCCTTCACTTTTTACACCTCACTTTATATTATATGCTCCATATTTCACGTAAAACAATTTAAAATATCACAACTTCTTACTCCAGACAGACGTCAAGATGTCAAGGTTGTCAAATTTAGTTCGGGCATTAGTCGCAGGACTTTATAAGTGGCACGGACTGTACATAATGATTGATATTTTCATTTAACTAATACATTTTAAACTAAACAGATTGCATATTTTTGTATGTTATATTATATTTATTTTATAACATTTAAAATAAGTATAATTATATTTGATGTCTATGTGTGTGTCAGTGGACCGACAAAGGCTGATGATGATGATGATGATGAACCGAAGTATTAATAAGTATTGAGATTTGAGACTGAGCGTGGTATCATAGCTTGTATATCGATTATCCTCATTATGAGTACACATGTACTGGTCTAGGCATTAGTATTGCAACAAATATTTCAACTTATATTTGAATTTCTGTACTAAAAAAGTTAAAAACATGTGGCAAAAGATCAGTCATTTTATTACCGTTTTCAATTTACAATTGCAAGAGATAGCTGGACTTTGGCCTACAATCTGGATCATACACCCAGGATTGGAACCAACGCATGCTCTATTGAAGGATAATGTGTGATTCATCTCTATATCAGGTTTCAATCTGTATATGATGTATCTATTTGATAATATCATTACGCAGTCGCACGGGTCACAGATAATTTATTAGTATCCTACAAGGCCGATTGACTGATAAAATGACTAATGATTCAGGTTTTTATTTGAAACACACTATGAAAATCATTTACCACGCAAACTCGATAAACTATTTGTCTTATTTAAGTGGAGCCTATTCTATTTGACGATACGGTCCTGGGAATTCTCAAGAGATAAGAGAAAACAAGTGCAGAGACAAACAACAATTTGTTATATGAGTTCGATAGCAGTTGGCGACAGACTTCTCAACGACGCTTATCTCGTATCGGGCCCGATAGCGACGTTTCATAGGATTATAACCTAGCGAGGAATGCGAAATGGCCTATCGACCGATCGGAATTCTATCGACAACAAAGTAGTGACGTGACTCATAACGGCTTATCAAGTAGCGCCACTCCTTGTCTCGTACGTGGAAATAGTGATGTCACATATTATGATAAATTCAATATCGATTCTTATTAAGGATACATTATTGTGAGAATGACGTTATCGCGGTTTATATGCATGCTGCATAGAATTTCCACCGGCGCACGCTTTGGGATTTAACCCAATGATGACTTCAGAGCAGTGTTAAAAGTCTGCTCAGCAGGCATTTGCTACTTGCTCTCGTTATACTTAACATTTATCAGTGCATGATATTGCTCAGTGAAGACTAGTTCTGGCTAATCTTATTTACGTTCTTGGGCAGCATTTAACACAGTGGTTCGTCTTTCAGTTTGCCTATTTTAACCAACTAAAAATAAATAAAAGCAGGTAATACCTATGGTTGTGAAGCCTTAGAAATTTCGTGGTATTTAGTAATGAATTTAATTTGCAATAATCCCTTTAAATTCAACTATAATTTTGGCATACATTATGTTGTTCTTGGTATTTGCATATATTAGTGCGTTACGGTTCGGTAACCTCTAAATTCGGTGACGACGATTCAAATTCAATATATTTTGTTTTCAACAAAAAGCTGTCCAGTCCACCTGTCTAGATAAACGACGTCGAGTAAGTATATAAAATATTTCGCGAAGAATCACTTTTTACGTCCAATTATCGTTTTTGCCTTCGTCCCTTTGCGAATAATTTCACCGGAACAAGTGGTCTTTCAGTAATTATTTTAACAATGCGCAATTAAAAATTTGTTTCTTGCTAATTGAATGAATGGTTCGTTCTTAGACGTTGTTATGGAACACGATCGTGACATGATTCATTAAACGACGTTGATGTACCTAGCGATTGGACATCACTTTGTAACGTTCCAATGTACTTTGCCTTCAGATATTATAAAGCCATAATATTTAAAACCACAAAAATTAGTAGATTATTGTTATATATTTATGTTCAAAGTAATCAAATATATTTCTAAATCTATTCTAGATTTCACAATAAAATTTCGTTTGTATTTGTTTAATGGTCAATAATAACAACATAATCTCACACTCTTAAATTGATTTGGTAATTTTTAAAATTTATTTACCATAAATTTTGCTCTCTAAAAATCTGTCTAATTATTTTTTCGCCCTATAATGAAATAAAATTAATCGTGTTATCAAGAGCGTATCAATTCAATGCTAGATTTGTTTTGTTTTTCAAGGGCTTTTTTCAGTATCTGATAACATGTTCTACTTTTATTTACAAGTTAACATTACATATTATATAATTCTCATATTAACATTTTTAAAAAGTAAAAATAATCAATTTTTTTTACTCAGTTTTTTATATTCCCAACGTTTCGAATACATACAATAGTTGCGAAAGTACCAAGATGTAGGATGTTATAATGGCCACAAAAAAAAAACTGGCAATAATCTGGAAAAGGTGTTTTAACAATATGCGAAAACGATGTACACCTACACCTTTAAAAATATTTTCTGTAGAATAAAATATGTTGCGTATCGTATCTTTTTTGTCTATTCCATTAAATAATATGAACGTTGATTTGCAGATATTTTATATCGTTGTGAGAGCCGGGAACTGCTTCGCATAGTTGACATACCAATGCACGCGTGGCGATGCAAACAATTCTCATTTTTATTTGTATCCAATTAAGATTTATTTGTGTGGTGGCATTAATGTTATCTGGTGATAAGCGCGAGTGGTATCACGAGAGCGGTCCGTGGTACGTTTGGTGCGTATGTACCGGGGCGATGCGGGTCAGTTGGTTACTCCCGGTGGTATTTGGTAGGCAACTGGCGGGTAAGCCACCTATGAGGACAATAACGTAGATGGACATGGACAAGTTTACTTGGGGATCAGTGGTTGCACTGAGTCTGGCGCACACACGTAGTCCATTTTGAGACGCGAGGTAATAGACAGAATACGGTCATCAATTGTGGCGTCGCGCGTGACGTCAAAAGGTGCACAACAAACATGTAACAATGTTGATGTTTGAGTTAATTTTATAAATTAATAGTTACCAAAAAGTTCTCAAGTATAATGGGTTCTAAATATTACAAATACTTTATAGTACCGCTATAATAATGTTGAATTAACACTGTAAAAAAAAATTTATCAACTGACAAACTTTGCGTTACAGACCGTGACGTCACGAGCTGTGACTTGTCACTTCATTGTCACGTGATCAATGGGCCTATTTTCGTAAATTTATTTCACAAACATATTATTTAATCTTGTATATTTTGGTCAGATTACTATTTTGCAATCCTGTGTTTTAATTTCCATATTAACTAAAAAAAAATCCATTATTTTTGTTACTGATGAGATTGAAAGTCTTTGAAGGTATGTGAAGTTCACCAACCCGCACTGGGCCAGCGCGGTGAACTATTGGCCCATTACCCTCCTCGCCTGATTTCGAGGAGGAGACCCGTGCCCAGCAGTGGGACATATAAGGGTTGATACTTTTTATTTTTGTTACTGTCAAATAACGTATTAAGTGACCTGGCAACTTTGTGCTGCTTATTCTCAGAAATGTAATAGGTGAAATTAAGATCACATTATACTCATACTAGAAGCACCTATAATGTATATCGATAGATTTATAGGTCATTCAATAATTATGAGGCGAATGTTATAATCGTTGTAGATACGCAAGTTCTAAGCATGTTTATAATATCATGTCACCCTTTAAAAGTTAAAGTCTTTACTCATTGGGGTATATTATCTGGATTCTCAGATGTCATGTCATCATAAATTCATAATACATAATATATTACTCATTTAGAACAAATCTCTCCTGATCAAGAATTTGGTATCGAATTGATGTTATTTTGAAATTGAGTAAAACGGTAATTTTATTAAATTGTTCAATCCCCGTGGATTTGCCGTTATTTTTGATTCGGTGTGAATAAAAAAGCCTATATTTTTGTAAACAGATTTTTTCTCGTATAAATAATATTTCAACTCGTTCCTGAGGTTGACGTCCTCTAAAATACAACTGCATCTTTATATTCTGATGAGGAGACAGCGTTGATATTCAAAGATACCCAGAAAAGTTGTAAACAAATATTATGTGCCACCATGATGTTACGAGTCACCAGCGCCATACGCAAAATTTTCCAACTTTATAAATCGTGAAATAATTTTCAAAAAGAAACTTGACTAAAACTGTCTTAACTATTGCCCGCAGCTTTTTTTACGGATGTACACTGACTGATAATAATATTTATTTCTACATTTTATTTACATCTCCAAACGAAATAAAGCAGCGTTTTCAAAGCAACAATAATTAATTTATCCTTATATTAGGTAAAATATGAAATAGTAATTCAGTGAAATATAATAAAGAAAGAAGAAGTAATGTTTAAATACTGTGCATATTATCTACTTTATTGTCATCGATATTAAATTTAAAGAGTCTTGTCCCTATTTTGGATATTCGGGCTATTCCAATACGACTAATTTATTTATTAGCATAGATGAAAAGAACAAAGTCAAATGAATTACCCGCCGGAGGTAGATAAAGCGGCGAGCGTTGAAACGACACCGGATGGTACAGATACTTAGCTCCTTATAAAAACGGCTCAATAACAACAGGTGTTCACTTCTTTAGTCACAACATCCGCTTTTGACGCTTCGACAATTTCTTTTTTTATATATACCCATATATAAACACTTTCGCTGTAAACACAATTGTTTACATTTTTATGTACAAAAGTTTTGTACATACAAAAAAAGGTTTGGTGCACCTGTCGCTTATTTAGGGCCTGTTTCACAATCTCCCGTTAAGTTCCCTATAGGCTATAGGCAACATATTTGACAGATGTTTGACAGATACTCCATACTCTATCTGTCAAACATCTGTCAAATATGTTCCCTATAGCCTATAGGGATCTTAACGGGAGATTGTGAAACAGGCCCTTAGGCTCTTTATTGTTTTTTTTATCATCCTATCTCTTAAAAAGGCGGTAGTTTTTAATTTGGGTGCATGGTTTTCTTCTCATATTCTCTTTAAATGTTATAAATTGTGTGATCTTAACATATGGATTTTTTTCTAAAGTTCACTAATAAATTGATCAATTCTTTTATTATCAGGTACGTATATAGCATAACGTCATATTTATACACATTTAGTATTCTGAATTGTGTTCATAGTGCGATAGGAATAAATGCAAGTACATGTCGAACGAAAATCAAGTACGAGTAATAGTTACCAATCGCATAATATATAATATATATGTTCACCAAAATATGTTTATTAAAATGGCGGAGTGGCGCCAAAAAATTTGTTATCTCGAGCAAAACTAGTTCAACGTACCGCGTGTCCCCAAACCGGTGGGTACTAGAATGCGATACGAATTTTATAATTATAGAGATTTGATAAGGTAATGCAGTATTGAGCAGATAAAGAATTGGCTAATGGTTTTGGCAAAGGAAACGACGTCGGAATTGATTAAAGCGCCAGTGGCTTATACTTGGGCCTAAGTGGTATTTCATAACTCTTGGTGATAGTAAAAAAGTGTGTGCGTGTTACCTTTACAATAATTATTCGTCATTTATTATGATCTTTGCCACTAGTAATTACAGTTTTTTTTATGGCGACAATGCCCAGAACATGTTGGTCGCTGTCCGAACTCACGCACCGACCGCGCTTCGCCAACGTGTACAGCAGCCTTTACAATTTACATAATATTATACTCACGACCAATGCAAGTTACTATTTTTGTATATATAGAACGAGAGTTACTTCCGTCAGAATTCTTTAATCAGCCAGCTGCCCACTAGTCGCGCCTAAAGAAGTTTTACAAATCACTATTTTAAATATGGAACACTGAGCGTTACTTTCGTGAGAAAAAAAATCTGAGTTACTCCCTAGTCGCGCCTAAAGAATTTTTACTTCAATAAATACTATTCAACAATTGCACTACGTTAACCTCGTCCGGTGTTAAGCTCGTAAGAACTTGTGTTACTAGAAACGGAAATAAATTAATTAAATTAATTTATACAAGAGAGCGACGATGGTCCTGTGGTGGATGGACTCTGCCTCTTATGCGGGAGGTCCGGGTTCGATCCTGACCCCCCCGTGTGTGCCTTGAAATGGGTTTTTCTAATTTCTAAGCGCACTCCAAACACGAGACCATCGTTCGCTCACCGGTGAAGGAAAACATCGTGAGGAAACCTGCATTGCCTGATGAGATTAAAAGTCTTTGAAGGCATGTGAAGTTCACCAACCACTGGGCCAGCGCGGTGAACTATTGGCCCATTACCCTCCTCGCCTGATTTCGAGGAGGAGACCCTTGCCTAGCAGTGGGACATAAAGGGTTAAACTTTATTTATACAAGGGCAAGGGGTCGGTCGTTTTGGGGTTCATTGAAGGAGGCATAAGTTCAGGAGTTGATAGATAAAGGCTGATGATGATGATGATATAAATACATACATCTATATTCATCATACACGCTCTGCTCTAAAGATTATTGCGATTGCAGGATATTGAAAAGATTAGCACCACTGAGTTTATTTCGCTAATTTATATTGGTAAGCACACCATAAAAGCTGGAACAGGTAGATTTAACTTTTGTTCAATGAGCCCTTTCTAGGTATCTTACTGTTGCAACTAGGTATAACAATGGATGCATAACTATTTATTTATTGTACAATGTAGCCAAACCAGGATTAATAACAATTGAAAAGAGGATTATGTCATTATAATCTCGCCTATTAGAACTTCCGATCGGTTTATAACAAGTATAAGAAAATGGTTGCCATTTCAAATGTTTTTACGCCAGTTTAATACAATGTTGCATTAAGTTGAACATTTTTATGTTGCGCGGACGAGAAACGATTCACGGGAGACGACAACCCTAGTTTATACAGGATGCTCTCACAATATGCAATATATTAAAAGGTTCGATTTCCACTTGTTCGTGTGTGATACAATGATTCCGAAGTGGAATGCTTCCGGCGTCTGCGTATGACGGAACATTGAACAATGTGTATATCATACACACGATCCACCTCGAACGGTGGGTTTCCCACGTTTAATGACACTCCCACACCCAGAGCGGGATCGCAGCGATGTGATGGTTATCTAGGTGTTGAGTTCAAACCTTCAAGTTGCCTTTCGTTGGACGTGATACCAAAAAATGCATAAATAGTCACAATCTCTAATAAATTTGGGGTAGGGTTGTCAGAAAGAAATTATAGCCCGGTTTCTTAAACGTTGGTCAAAGTGTAGGTCAACTAACATGGCTGTTAATGACGGGTAACATACGACTATAGAGTCAAATTTGACAGCTTTATATACTAATAAAAGAAGATCGATTTTCCCAGGTAACACATAAAAAATGCAGTCGAATTAAAAAGTCTATTTTTAAGCAAGTTTTTATAAGCATATCTGCAAAAGAGAATAAAAAGTATCCTTGGATATATCCAGCAAGACCTATAAGAATATTTGTTTATGTATATTTTTAATAATAGTGTTTTTAATAAAAAAAAACTTGGAAACCGCTCCTCGCTTAATACTTGCCAGAGTCCACAGTACGTCGTTCGAGCTCAGGGGAAATTACACGCCACCAAACAGTGTATGTTGGTTTAGTGCATGTAATAAATGTAATTACGTTCTCATACCGGACCACGTCTTATATTTATTAAAAATAGGTACCCATGCCTGTCGCGGTGATTGTCTCCGAAATTATCAACTGATTTTAATTTTTTTGTTGGCAGCAGGTTGGTCTAACATGAGCAAAGATGAGTTCTGTTCTTTGCGGTGGTATGTCTTTTTCTTCTCAGTTTTTAACCGATCTAAAAAAGCAGGTTTTAAAGTAAACAAATTTATGTCGTGGTATTAGAAATATGGAATATATTGTTTTACATTCTGTAAACAATCATTCCAATTGGCAAAATTATAAATTATAATGATGTACGTTTAATATTTTCGTTATAGTGAGTACTGAGTATTATTTCTATTAGTTGGTATTTAATTTTTACGTATATGTATTTGTATCTATTTTAAATTCGACCATAACATAGTCTATTTCAGAACAACAATTATTATATATATAATACCACTAGAAGCGCCCCGCGGTTTCACCCGCGTAATTCCCGTTCCCGTGGAAGTACGGGGATAAAATATTATAGCCTATGTGCTAATCTGATGTATAAGCTATATTATTATTGTTTCATCGAATTCCATTCAGTAGTTTTTGCGTAAAAGAGTAACAAACATCCTCACAAACTTTCGCATTTATAATATTAGTAGGATAATAAACACGTTTGACGCCCTCTGTGGCTCAGTGGTTAGCGCGTTGGCGCTCAAGCCGGAGGTTGCGGGTTCGAATCCCGCCCGGGAACAAAAAAGTTTCTGTGTTCCTGGGTCATGGATGTGTATTAAATATATGTATTATATAATAAAAATCTTAAATATAAGTATTAATATAAAAAGTATTAAATATATGTATTTCCGTTGTCTGGTACCCGTAACACAAGTCTCTTCGAGTACTTACCACAGGACCAGATTGACGTGGTGTAAAAAGCGTCCATAGATATTATTATTATTATTATAAAAAAACAGACAACGACAAATACAACATAAAGCTACATTCACAACGCTCAAAACCGCTCCCGACACAACAAAATAACTATCAGCCAGCATCTATAAATTGTAAGAGGTTCAAGTACACAGAATGTCAACGACACGGCGAAGGTCGTTGCGATTATATATGTCGTAGTATGATTTGATAAAACGTTTTTTTGCGAAAATACTAGGGTTTTTGCGAAAACACGGATAATTAGACATTGGCATTACGTTTCTCAATCTTACTGAAAAAAGGTAGGGTTTTTGCAAAAATACCAGTCGCCTTAGCAAGATTGAAAATCCTTAACTCTGATTGGCTTGATTTTGGTTGACAGGCAAACTCTTAATGCGATTGGTTCATATTTTGCCTTGTAGGTTCGAGTATACAATAGGATCCCAGACAACGTTCAAAATCCTTCCATCAATAAATTTAAAAAAGTTATTAAAGAAAGTTTGTTTTTACCACACAAATAGGATATAACAAAGTAAGTCTTAATGGAAGATACCACGCGATGGGAATAGGGCGTTCCTCCCAGGAATTTCAGGATAGCATTTAAATTTGTAATAGAATATTTGAAAAGATTAGTTCCACTGATTTTGCTTCGCCGGTTCTTCGTGGTACTATTTTGAATAAAAAAAAATCAATTTTTAATTTTAAAGGGCAAGAAAAGGCTATGCCTTTCATTTATAGTTTCTTTGCTTTTTTGCTAAACAATTTAGTTAAAATATAAACTAGTGACCCGGGGAACACATCAATCACAGAAAACTAATCATACCTTAACTACTTTAAATAATCAAAAAATAGCTAACAATAGGATAATAGGATATAATATTTCTTAACCTTACTAAAAATAGTACCACGAAGAACCGGCGAAGCAAAATCAGTGGAACTAATCTTTTCAAATATTCTATTACAAATTTAAATGCTATCCTGAAATTCCTGGGAGGAACGCCCTATTCCCATCGCGTGGTATCTTCCATTAAGACTTACTTTGTTATATCCTATTTGTGTGGTAAAAACAAACTTTCTTTAATAACTTTTTTAAATTTATTGATGGAAGGATTTTGAACGTTGTCTGGGATCCTATTGTATACTCGAACCTACAAGGCAAAATATGAACCAATCGCATTAAGAGTTTGCCTGTCAACCAAAATCAAGCCAATCAGAGTTAAGGATTTTCAATCTTGCTAAGGCGACTGGTATTTTTGCAAAAACCCTACCTTTTTTCAGTAAGATTGAGAAATGTAATGCCAATGTCTAATTATCCGTGTTTTCGCAAAAACCCTAGTATTTTCGCAAAAAAACGTTTTATCAAATCATACTACGACATATATAAAAAGCTCAAAAAATATAAAGGGTGATGACAAATGTTCATTATACGCGTCTCGCTCGCTCGCACCGACGCTTAGCATCCCGTCTCGCTCCCACCTATATTCATACATATTAACATCTAACTGATCGTTTTCGATTATATTTAATTACATGGGCGGCGTGTAGCTATAAAATAATACACAGTGTTATTTTAATTTTAACTAGCTTAAAATGTGTTGAGCCGTTTAAAAACAATGTTAATCTGCTTCGGGAGAACACGCTATCGAAATAATTTAATACTCGATTAGTTTAGAAAAAAGGGGGAAAAATAATATAATTATAACTACAGGGGTATTTTCTATCCCCCGTCCAATGGGGACGTTGTTACGTATGGTTTTTTACTGAGTTCCCGTCTAGCTTTTGAATATGTGTACACGAGCGGTTACCAGTGAAATATTGGATTTTCCTTTCGTTTTATGCGGGAACGATTGCGTCGAAAGCTCTGCGTAGATATTTCAGTATGTTTCATTAACTAAAAAGGACAACTTATGCAATTTTTGATGACTTATTTGTTAAGCTAATGAAATCATGTGCGATGATTTTACGCTAGGATTCCAAGAAAACAAATTTATACAGCACAAAGATCAAAATATCTTGCATAGCTGACCTTTTAATCTATCATATTATTCGACCGTATCTTAAAATATACACCCCATATCTTAGGACCAATGTAGTAAATGTTCCTCTAAGCACTTCAAATAGGTCCTACTCAGGTTACTTTTAATACACGACGGACAGACTAAAGTACACCAGACACAAGCAATATCAAAGATGGGCTTTTCCTCACCTCAGACGGGACTATTCTTTCGAAAGATAATGAGATAGATAAAAGTATTCGTTTAAAATTTTTCCATTTGGTCGCAAGATTAGCTCTTTGTAAAGGTTTCTAGACCGTCTATTATTTTGATTTAATTCAATCGTTGATACTCTCTTTGTATGTTTTGTTTTGTATATCTCCGTAATAATGTTTTATCGTTGTTTATGTTTGTTTTGTTAGAGCTTCCGTTTTTGTGTTTTTTGTTTGATTAAACGAGCCGGTTCGTTTAGATAAAGCTCGCAACACTTGTATTGCAATACGTGGCTACTAATGTCATACAGCACACCGTCTGAAACACATAGACCATACAAAACATGTGTAGCTATATGGAAGAGCCATACCAATAATCAAGTCGTATAATGCGTAGGCTGGGTGTAATTGCTGGCAATGTTGCTGGTCATCCTGTTGCAGCCAGACATTTCAATAAGTTGTCCATTTAGAAGCACCTTTATAACCTATTTAAATAAAATAAATAAACATTATCATTAGGTGTCACGGAGATGCTTTTACCTATATGTAATATGTATAGATAACTGCCATAGATATATCATGACGAGAAACATCTATTAATAAAAATGTTTTGCACCATTATTTATTACTTAAACATACAACTTTTTTATTTTACTTTTATTTGAAAAAATAATCACGACGCTATCTTCAACTTCAACACGAAACGATGAGTTGAGAGTAGGATACACTCATTTCAACCATTGTGCATATTCGAGGGTCATCGGCGTTTTAAAATTTAAAAAAAAAACGTACCGAGGTCCGAAAACGTCGCATAGATACAGAACAGGTGTCTCTAGGGTAACAGGTTCCTACACCGGGACCGTGCGACTGGCCGCGGTGCGTATTCTCATAAACACGAACCGGTTAACCGGTGCCGAGGTATTCCGAACGTTTTTAGCATACGCCGTTTTTATTTGCACATCACTATTGATCGCTAGAATCGAATTTACCAAATATGTAGTGTTTTATCATAATCATTATCATCAGCAACAGCCAGTGTAGTGTCATCATCGTCATCATCAACCCTTTTACAACTATTGTTGTAAATTGGTCTCTTTCAAGTAAATCGATCACTGCCGATCCCACTGATGTTCAGACAAATGTTATATTTATTGTATTTGTTATAAGGTGGATTTTATTTTGAATACAGTACGGTTTGATTCTTCGCCAATGTGGCACTGAAATTACTGTATTATTTCCTCGGATTCGATTACGAAAATTAGACTGAAATCTTATTGTTACTCAAATAAGACCATGTTGTAACATTATTGTAACTTTCTTAAATTGTGATAATATTATAATTGAAGTCATTCCACATTGTAATAAAACATTTTATGGATTTTTAAAACGCCCTATTAAAATTCTCGGGATTCAGAGGAAAACTGTGATGTCAGACGTCCCAATGTCAAAAAGTAAGATTCATCAATAATTTAAATTAGATCAATCTACACGGAAAACACTCGCAGTGTCTCAAAGCCGTGAAACAAATCAGTCATCTGCGAGCAGTGGGCACGGGATAGATATACTAAATCCACACCAATATAATATTTGATTTTTGACAATTAAAGATATTTTAGAGATCTAAGAATGAATCTCTATCAGGATGCTACATTATCAATGAATGGCTTGTGCTGTAACAATAATCAATAGAACTTCGTACACAGCTGCAAATCTAAGTCAAAGCGAATCAGCGGATATCTAGTCTGTGATGAGACGGGGAAAAAATCCGTGCGTCACTCTACTTCGCAGTGCATCTCAATGCGCACTTGCAATTGTAAACAATAATCAAACTGCAAGTGAAATGTATCGCAGTTCCATAATTATAAATGCTTTTCTTAATGGCATATGAGAGCAAACGAACAGTCCAAGCCGTTTGGAACGAAACTACTTTTACATTTATAATATCAGTTAGGATTTGTATTGTGTCAGGGATTTGTTGATCGTAAATCGTAATGCCTTATTTTATTAATTCCATTGGAAGCTGCCTTTTTGAAATTATGTCTGTCTAGTGGAAGGCTCGGTAGTATGAGAACAACAAGAGTTTAGCGAAAATATTATTTATTAAAGAGGCTAATATAGCCAATATAGGCTATTAAATAAAAGTCTAGGACTGGCGGCGACATGTAGCTAAATCAACCTAATTGTAGTGCGTGTCCAATTCTGTAAATACTATTGCGCTAAAAAATTAAACCCTTGCAATTAGAAATATTTAAATGTTTGTCTCGCAATTATATGTTTACGTGCTGTAATGTCGTTTAGTGGCGAGCTTTTGGTACAGTCTCCTACAAAATTAAGTACATGTTCAGTGATTTTCAAACGCCGTTGCAGTAATATTTTTGAAGTGAAACTTCTTTGGAATCGTTGTGATTTCAAACCGGATGCAACGGAAAAAACGACAGGTAAGAGACACAAACACAAAAGAGCGAGAGCAAATGTCGGTGTGTATGTATATTGCACACTGTTTAATACTTGCTTGTATTTGAGCATTTAACATGTGTTTCACTTCTATCGTGTGTGAATCGCACACACACCTTTTTTACTTGGATGGATGGATGGATAGTATTTTTATAAAATTGAACACTGTAAAGAGATGTATAGGAATAATGGTGGGTGACTGTACACATGAAAGTATCGCTAATTTCTATATCCGTTATTTTTCGATGGCTTTGTTCCACGCCACGTTCTCAGCGCGGGCTCTCACGTAGTTTTATAATGAATGGCCTGTAAACTGGGCGATGGTTTCACTTTTAGTTCCATTCAACACGGTGACGGTGGCAATGGTGCGATTGACTGAGCCTTTGAGTGTCAGAAAAGACGTTGCACGGAGACTGAAGGAAGTCTTCTAGCTACATCTTGACTTGCAGAGAGGTGGAAATTTGGCTTAGAAAAACATACAAAATTGTTATGAAATTGACCTAAAGGTTTTGGTGGAATTAGATTATATTTTATATTTGATTTATCATATGGATTTTTTTTCATGTTCTTAGTGGACTTAAAAATTTAATTATGATAATGCTAAATTCATGATAAATAATCACATTGTTTCTCTATATAGAAGGTGTTTTCGTAAAAATTTTTAGTCGCCACTTATCGTGACATTGGATCTTGCGAAATGAGTATGGGGTTAACGACGTTTTAGTGGCTTTCGTAAAGTTCAAGGCCGGTGGACTTGTACCTACTTTATTGCCAAGAAAATATATTGAAATATATATTCAATAAGATCGTTAAAATGGAAGTTTCAATCGTTGATTAGGCTAAAACTAAATAATTTTATATCTTTTTAATACATTTGCCAAATAACATTACATAGAGAGTAGAGACACATTTGACAAGCACACAAATATGTAATTTACAAATAAATGCCGTCGGATATTAGGAATATTGCAAGGCTATTTGGTAGAAAAACTAACTTAATTGTTTTAACCATTTAAGTCTTTATTTATGTGTTAGTTAGGTAAATTATCAAACTGGCAGACGTGCCACCTAGTGGAAAATGGTTGACGTCGCCCATAAACATAAACTAGTTCACCTGGAACTGGCACAGCCAATTGATTCCTTTGTTGCTTACCCTGAAACATAAGATGTTAGGTCTTGGTGCCAGTAATAATAATACCCGCCTTGGTCTTGTACATAAGAATAACACTAGGATGATACTGATAGTTTTTTTTTTCGAAAGGTCTAGACTTTTAGGCCTGATGGCATTTAAGCTCAATCGGTAGGTAGGTGAGCAGATGGCTCACCTAGTAAAATTCGAAAGGGGGACGCGCCCCTCCATGCCCCGCAGGAGGCGCGGTATATCGCGCGCGCTACTCTGGAGGTGTTTGGCTAGTCCAATCCAATACGGTCGACGAGTCATTAGCGGATGAAGTTAAACTATTAGTCGGAGGGCAATACTGATAGAGTACATGGACCTGTGATCAGAAGGGCTTTTCTGTAAAAACCATTTCAATATCGAGCTTCACCTGAATGACGGAGCTCATTGCACGCTTACTTCGAAAGTGAACTTTATTGATATAGACAGATAGTCGAGTTTTAAAGAATACGAATTCGACAAAGTCGTCATGTCACCGCGGATTCCGCTATCGAGATTCGAAAACGACCTTATAGAATAACCTTACAGGTCTCAATTTTCATTTTACTACGCTGATTAAGTGTGAACGCATCGCTTGATTTTTACTAATTCTTTTATATTCAAGGCCTTAACTTTATGATACAGTCTGGGCATTCGGAGAAAACCTAAAGGGGTGAATGTCAAAAGTGAGCAAAAAGCTAAGGCCAACATTCCCTTTCGACTCGCGGTGAAAAAGGTCACCAATAAAATTTTACACTCATCCTAATCCGCCCTATTCAGTATGGTGGAGTCCAATTAAAAAGGTCATCAATCAAATTACACCGAGTGATAATCCATTAATCTCCAGGCTTTGTCCCGGAGTCTCCACGCGCCACAACACCAGGGGTGTCTAGTGTAGTCACAATGACGTTTCATCATCACTTTTGGGAGTTGGACTCAAATATATCATAGTTGGTATCGAACTAGCGTGAACTAAGACACATACGTTTTATTAAAGCAATAACTATACCTATTTGTAGTTGATAAGCTCGCTGCCGTTCACCTGCCCCTAAAGAGAGAATCATCCTTAATCATTCGGCTATCAAATGATACATCCGACTGGAATTTTCGGCGATAAGCTCGTTTTCAACAAACTATTCACATAATACTTACTTACTTACTTCCCGTTTCCGTAAGAGTACGGGGACAAATTATAGCCTATGTGTTATTCTGATGTATAAGCTATATAATTGTAAAGTTTCGTGAAAATCCGTTCGGTAGTTTTTACGTGAAAGAGTAACAAACATCCATACTTACAAACTTTCGCGTTTTTAATATATATTATTAGTAGAATTAACGTACTAAAGAGCCAATATAAAGCAATCATACGCTTATAAACGTGCGGCGTACGGTCCGTCACCTCGTTAGCCAAATAGCACGGCCGAATGTTTAATTCCAAAGGAAACTATAAGTTAGTGGTGTGATTGAATAAGTAAGTCACGCCATGCGGCGCCGCGCGGGTATTCCCCGCGACGGGCCCCGTGCACGTACCACGGTATACGTTATGAGCTACTAAACTATAATTCATTCCATAGTTATACCAACCTACCTTGATTTATATTCAATACGATATTTACTACACAAATGACAAAGGCTTTTATTGATGTTTCAATCGTTTGTGTATCTAGTTTTATGCTCAATTTGAGGTGATCATCTCCATGATGAAAGATCATAAGTCTTATCAGCCTGTGACCATTGCGATTTGTAAGCTGTATTAATTTTAATATCAATACTCGCATTTAATATGAAAGTTTGATTAATATGTCTTCATCTTTATTGATATTACAAGAATAATATTATTGTAATATTTTTATAATACTATATTTAAATATAGTATTAATTGAAGATGAACCAAAAACAGGATTGGATAAACATACCGTTATTAAACTGAATTAGTTTATACTTTCGTAAAACTATAAACGATTTGAATGCGGCATTTTTTTGGTTTTTTTTTGGAATAGCAAAATTTTTGAAGAGATTATCTTAAAATATTCCAGCTATTACAGAGCATTGATTACTGTGGAGCCTCAATGATAAGAGTAAACAGTTGAGGATTGCGTGGCCTTTGCCACCGTCGATATTGTTGCCGGAGGTGCAATAACTCGTCCGGCCGTATGATTCACGACGCCGCGCCGTGCGCCCATGTACCGCCCTCAATGCGGCACTCATATACATTTTTATTGGCCGCAAAGTGAGGGAACTGTGACCCAATATTTAGGCCTAGCCTTTAACTTGAATAATAATCTATGTAAGTCTTTGTATGTGGACGACGATCTAGTTGGACATTATTTCTTGTCATTCATCAAAAGAGACTCGACGACTCGACTAGACGAATATAAGTTATAGCTAATATCTATCCACGAACGAAACCTTTAATTCTCACTCTCAGTTTGCGGAACGTAAGTAATCGGCATTAATGGGGATTATGATGATTATTGTGTCCGAAGTACGGGGCAATCGTTCGGTCGCGTCGCAGAGGCCACGAGGCCGTCGCCGAATTTGTTTTTGTTCACATCACACTACCATGCGCGATCTACAAGTCTATCGCCAGCGTGTAAACTGGAGCCATGGCAAGTGGAAAGACTGTCCTCAGGTCAGCACCAGGCAGATCACGATGCCAGGTCCGTGTGTGATTGTTACACTGATCTTTGGCTGTCCTGTACTTTTACAGGGATGCAGGCTGTTTAGCAATCGGCATAAAACAAGCACTATGGTTGGTACCACCACAGGCGGTCGGGCCGTACGCAAAGCGCTACTCTGCCACGAATTAAACGGCCTAACATTTAATTATTTAGTAATCTATTTCCATGAAATTATTCTCTTTCGCGTCTTTTCTCTACACACAATCGAGCCGTATTTATGTAGACTGGTAAGGATACAATGATAAGACTTCACGCAGGCGAAAGTGACTCATACTTTATGACAGTTTGATGTAGCTACATTGGGGGTCTTATGATTTAATCAAATACCTATTTGCCCACACTCGGCCCGTGAGAAGGGATTTGAGACTTTCTGTGTTTTGGGAGATGTGAATTTGAAACTAGTAGACTGTGTTGCTTTCAGGGGTTTTGGGTTTCTAAATCGAATATTATGTACAACCACTGTGGTTGTTAAACCACTTGTTAAGGTAATCAATGGGGTAACAGGTAGCCAAACAATTAGAAAATGTCCGTTCAACTATCACTCACTGGATTCCAGTACCTCATCATCATCATCATCATCATCATCATCATCAACCTACCATCATCGTCATCAGTACCTACTGGCATAGAAGTATGGTATTTTCTGATTACGGTTATGTTCCTAAGTAATTTCATAAACTAATAAACCAACACAACTATTTACTATGATCTTGACAAATTCTGATTAATTGATGCTTTCATGATTTGTTTTACATTGATTTTCGATTTTATAGGAAATTATGTCATGAAGAGCGAAATAGGGTAGAAAAATAAAACATCGTAAGTACGCATACTGCTGTTAATCGCAAGTTATATTGGGGGCGACGCTAAAAAGCAGTTTTTAATGTTTGTAACATTGTTTTACTTTATATTATTATGTGAGCGGGTACTGTGGCTACTGAGAACTCTGGCGGTCGGTGTAAATGTAACATGCATAAAGCTATTATTTTCCAAGGTTGTCTGGAAGACACCATAATTTTATGTGAACGTTGCTAGTGTGGATGCCGTACAATTGTTTTATAAATTATTTTAGTTCTTTTATAATATTAGTATGTAGTAGGTGTACTTCCCATTCTCGCGGTAGTACTGGGATAATTTATTGTCTGCTTATTCTGATGTGTAATCTATATTATTTCGAAGCTTTATCAAAATCCATTCGGTAGTTTTTGCGTGAAAGAGTACCATACCTTAATCTATACATTCACAAACTTTCGCGTTCATAACGTATACTTGGAATGAATATGGAAAAGTTGATGATAATGTTGAAGTAACTTTACAATCAAAATTTTTACAATTCTGAACCCCCCCCCCCCCCTTGTGTGTCTTGAAATGGGTTTTCTAAATTTCTAAGTGCACCCTAAACACGAGACTCGCTCGTTCATCGGTAAAGGAAAACATGGAGAGGAAACCTGCATGCCTGTTGAAATTAAAGTCTTTGAGGGCATGTGAAGTTCACTAACACGCATTGGGCCAGCGCATCGGTGAACTATGGCCCATTACCCTCCTCGCCTGATTTCGAGGAGGCCCGTGCCTAGCAGTGGGATATAGGGTTGATACTTAATTTTTTTCTATTCATATCATATTCAACCTTACCCCTACTCGAGTTCTTTGTATGACAAATTAAATCAAAATAATGTCCGAATAAAAAAATAACTTTCGAGATGCAGTATCCACTAAGAGAAACGAGAAAAACTTGGGGTACTATTCAACTCGAACACTAGGCGTGCTGGTAACGAACATATGCCGTGAGTTTATAGACACATTCGACCGCATCTTTTCCTCCCCGACTAGTCAAGTGAGCACACCATCCCCCGGGCTATCGTGTTTCAACTATACTGTGGCTTCACAATATAGATGTTACGCACACAGGGATAAGTAGGTACGGGCGCAATGTAGGGCTGTCGAACGTTCATAATATTATAGAAAGCAGATAAGGCTCGCTTTTTTAAGTACTAGAGTTATAGTAACAGAATTATTATAATGTACGTCATTTTTCACTGATGTGTATAATGCAAAAGCACATAGATCAACAAAGTATAAAGTTGTAAAGTTTAGAAATTTGGTAGAAGGATTTACAAGAACTTTTAGTTTGTTAATTGTGTGTTGTATACGAGTGGCAACGGATCGGTCGTCTTGGCGTCCGTCGAGGGAGGCCTATGTTCAGCAGTGGATGGATAAAGGCCAAAATCCGAATTATTTTACATTCGTGTTCTCTTTTTTTGCAATAAGTTCGGGTACGAATGAAATGGGTTCTTCTATATTTCTAAGTGCACCCTAAACACGAGGCCTTCGCTCGCTCACCGTAAAAGCAAAACATCTTAAGGAAACCAGCATGCCTGATGAGATTGAAAAAAATTGTAGATGTAAAGTTCACCAACCCGCACTGGGACATCGGTAAACTACGACGGTATTAACAAAAGCGAAAAAAAAATCTTTAATGTTTTAACCCAACAAACCGATTTCTGTTACTGGCGAATAGGGTTTATTCTTTCATTAATTGTCAGATTTCTACCAATATTTCACTCTTGTCCCTTTTAACCCTGCAATACTTTGCCGCTCAAGCGCATCTGGCGCTAGATATATACGCGTAACTTTGGCCGGCTGGAAACTTGAGTCCCAGTTACCTCGGCGGAGGGTGACCGTTGGGTGAGAGGGGTTCGAATCGGCTTGACACTGGTGTACATAACTACACACCTCACTTGACCTGTATAAAGTTGCTTTAGTAAAACATCACGAACAGAACTCACTATTATTGAATATAAACATGATTATAAGTGTTTTTTAGCGTTTTTTAAAATGGTGGAGGCTTTTTTGGAAGGCACGACTGTGCTGCGGAACCCAAGTACTTATGTATCATAGGGTAGTTTCAAAAAACTTTATAACAGTAGGACGTCTGACACCTCAGTCCTCCCATTACCATGGTTGCTGTAAAGTATCCGAAACGTCGGGCTTGTAAAAAACCGCGATAAAGTCCGTAAAAGTTGTTTCATTATACCGAGTATTATTTTAAATAATATAATTTAATATGTCCCGACAAAAAAATTTAGATTAGGAGGGTAGAGCTTTATTATATATGTAGTGTATTAGATATATGGATCAAAATATGTTCCTGTATTTATATGGCGTAAATTGTAAGCAATGAGAGAATACATACTGTTTTCTTACGTGCTGTAAATCATTGTGTATAATGTACGTAATGATATTATTTGTGTTTGCCGCGTGGATCTGACAACCCTGCCGCTTGCGCTTTTTTTAACAACAAAAAGTCTAGGGTAACCAGTAGTCTCATTCGTGGGTTATGTTAATAAACGTATTAGTACAGGCAACACTCATTAGGGCGCTTATGCACTGCATCCGAAGCGAAGCAGTGATAATATTAGATAACTGTAAATAAAACTAAGGTCTCTTCGGTCAGTCAATAAATAACCATCTCATCGTTATTCATCGTAGATTCACGAATGATGGAGAAAAATCGGATGACGAAACCAACAGACCCGGATCGCAATCCGTGGGTACCGCACTTAGGGTCGGTTTTTTCAAATCATCTGTTTACGTAAGAGACTTCGTTAATTTTTAACGTCTGTTAAAAACAACGCCCTTTGGTCACTAACGTTCGTTACCGCCATATTTGACGATTACACATTCGTTAAAATGCTGATGCAACCCGCCCTTAGTGTGTCTGTTCCAACGCGGATTTGTGAGCCGTATCATACTCAAATTAAACATCATTTAAATTTTAGATGACAATTTGTCATTGTGTCATCAACACACACAGATATCTTATCTTAATATTATGTTCGATTGTTTGTATTGGCTTGGTGCAAATAAAAATGGCGGATTTGCAATTATTAATGTAATATTCACTTGGGGCATACTCGACGGGTAATTTAGAACATATACAGACTGTTAATGATGATTATTAATGATTTGATGATGATGACTGTTAATTATGATATATACTCAGGAGGCATGGCAGGTATTCATCATCATCATTTCATCCATCCAGAACTAAATACGTATATTATATAATATAACTAAACTATGAAGGCATTGTGACCTATCTAATAGTAATTCTAATAGTAATTGTTGTTTAAAATCTCCGCACCTGTCTTCACTTTCCTTGTTTATTTGTCGAGTTTAACATATTATAAGAACACACTAAAGACAAATTATGAAAACTAGTTTTCATAACGTCTCTTACGGGAAGTTAACTTTACCTACATAATGAAACTGTATCTGCAGTTTTCATATTCAGTTACATTAAAAAATAAACCTTTTTTACCTCATATATTTTATTTAACCAGTTACATCTCACTTATTCTATTTTATAACCGACTGTTAGCAGTGTATAGTTGTAAAGACAAGTCAGTTTGTTTCAAAGAAAAAACCCCACTGCTTAATCATCGCCTGTCAAAATATAGTGGCCGGCTGTCCTTGACTTAACAGGTCGTTGACGTGTTGCGGGGGAGCGGGCCCCGCGCACGCGACCGAACCCCTCTGATGTGAAGATACCGGCCCCTCGGCCATGGGGCCTCTGCGGCAAGGGGCCCTGGGCGTGGGGCCCTCGGCACGTGCCCCACAGCCGCGCCGGCCAAATGATTCTTAATACAAACGCAACAATCATGATTGTTCATGAATTTTATTTATATCGTATGGGGATAGAATTTTATTGGGGTGTAATTTTTATTGTAAACAGTTTAGATTGCTTTTATTGCTTTCGTCTAGGGCGAATTGTTGTAATGATTGGTTATGTAGCGTTACATCGCCCGGGTGTTGCGGGTTCAAAGACGTGTAAGGACTATAAAATATGTTAGTTATGCCTGTGTATATATAATATGTATTTATATAAATGTTGTCTGTTTAAATAGTACCCGTAAGGAATAGTTTTATGAGCAGCATTAGGCATTATCTCTTTATTAATAGAATATTAATATCCAAGCGTATCAATTAGACATTTTACTGCCTGTAGCTATAGATATTTTACTGCCTGTATTTGATGCGGCAAGCCGATATCTCGGAATAGAGTAATGATAAAAACAAACATCGTCACCGCAAATGAGATTTCATATTCGCTCTTTGTGTCGCGTTTCCGTTGTCGTTGCGACTTGCGAGGTGGGCAAAAAGCGAGCGGTGTCAATTGCGACGCACGCTCACCCCGCGCCCAGCGTGCCGAGATTTCCCGCTGCGAACTTCATCCCAGAGGAAATTAGCGTCTTGTGTCACGCGTCTTTCCCTACCCCGTCCTCCCGCTACCGCAGACAATTGAATCTTCTCAAAGCAAATTGATATTTTTTGCCACCTCTCCAATTGCGCCGTGCAATATCCGAACGTCCAAGTCGCCTATGAGACACTCGTCGTGGTTTTATGTAAAGGTTTTGTGTTGGTAGTACAGAATTCTGTGTGATATTCGACAGATAGACAAAAATCGACGCTTTGTATTCGAAACTGAATAAAAAACTGATTTTAAGGTTCTAGAAGGCTAAATATCCCAACTAGGCAACAATGCAATAATCTTCATCGACGAAACTGTAGGCCAGTTAGAAGCGTGTGTATGTTTAGCGTAATCGACGAGAATGGCGTAATAACTGAACAATTATTATAATCACAGTGGCACGGGCGAGATTCCCTGGTCTCCATAAACCAGAGTTTCCGTAGTGCGGCCGTTATGGCTGCTTTACGACGGTGCCAGGCGTGGGTGCATAGGGTCGCGCCGATGTTCGATGGTGAGCGTGTAACAATATAATAGGTCGGTTTATACGCCGTTGTATTGCATTGGGTTAATTGCACCCCACCGAGTGCCTACCCCCCATAGGAAATACTCCGCTAATGCCACCACTTAACCGAATTACGATACATTCTTTCAATATAAATAGTTTTGGTTAGGGATGTGAGTATTGTGAAGGGGTAACCATGAAGTGGAAACTTATGGTTTTTCGGGAGGTACCTTTTTGTATCAGGTCCGAAATATCATCATCATCTTCAGCCTCTATCCGTCCACTACTGACCATAGGAAATTGAGTAAGCTCAATGAACGCCAATCGATCGCTTGCACTTGACTCAACTCGTATTTAAAATATGAGTACACCTAATCTAGAATATCGTCTGAATTTCGTTTCGCTGAAGATAGCAGGTCTCACTCATTTATCTCGTGACATGTAAGAGGCATACCTCTTAAAATAGTAATGTAAGACCATAAGGAGTTCTCGAGAAGAGTTCTTAAAAGAAATTAAAAAACGTTTCAAGATATTCACTTCACAAAAATAATTCGGCTTTTCTTTACTTCCTCACGATGTTATACTTAACGACTGCATTTCAAAGGCCGAAATCAACAATTTTAAATCAAATCGCCATGCATTTAGGCTACTCGAATTTCATCGTACAATTAACTCCTAATTTCGCCTCGAACAACTTCTGCGGCCATTAAATACAAAAGGGTGGAAAGTCAAAGCGGTCATTCTTGGTATGCGATTCGGCAAGTTACAAATTCGACCGAACTGGAGGGATTACGCATGTCGCATTACCATATAATGGTGTTATTTGCATTCACCCCTTCGCCCTCTTTGCGCCCACTTTGCGCCCTCTTTGCGCCTCGATATTTTTCACAAAAATCTTGCCCGATTGTGGTAATTTATGCAAAACGCCCCACCTGATTACCGGCGGGCCGTTCTCAAATTGTCTTGCGATTTTGCGATGGGGTAGTTTTAAAAATAAGACAGGCTAAGTGTCGGGTTATCGTGTGATTCATTTGGCAACGCATGAGAGTTGCTTTTATTTTTGGTAAGGTAATAAACGAGAAGATAGAACTGGTAAATAATCAACATCATGAATGTTTATCAGCTGGTCTAGTGGTTAGTGATCCACAACTGCTAAGCCAGAAGGTCGTGGGTTCGATTACAACCCAGAACAAATGTTGTTGTATTGAGCATTATGATTTTTCATGATCATATGTGTTTATGACGATCTCCGTGCACTTATGTTATGTTGGATGCGAGGGCCAAAGGATCGGTCGTCAGGGCATTCGTTGCTGGAGGAGGATGTTCAGTAGTGAACGGATTATGCTGACGATAAATAAGTATGAGGTCAGTTGTCTGGTTAACATATTTCCGGTTTTGCCTAATTTGGGATCAGATGTCCGTGTGTGAGTTGTCCCAATATATTATTTTTATCCATTGTACTAGTTTAACTCAGAAAGAAATAACTGTGTAATTATTGACGTTGAAAATTACAACGGAAAGAAAAATGGAATAGTTTGTCTTGCTTTTCTCTTTGGAATGGAAAAGTCACGTTAGCTAAAGGAATAATCATAATAAGCAAACACCACAAGTATTAGACATTAATATTTGCAGGGTGTACCCAGTGTCATGCTACTCAGCAGCCGAATTGGGCAGACTCGACCGCGGCGGCGTAGCTTACGGCGACTCACTGGGCGGATTGGAAAAATAAGGGCAACGCTTTTTTAAAACCTTTGGTTGTGGGGTCTAAGGGCATCTGTATTCACCATAAGGGTCCGAATGATCGCTTGTCTCCTTATGACATGAAAAAATGGTGACGGTTGAAAACATGAAGGAAGCTTTTCAGACGTAATTATATTTCAAAATTCAAATTCAACAGAGTCGTTGTACCATTATAGTCGTCTTTTTAGAATTGCACGTCGAAAAAAAAAATATAAAACGAATAACTGCTCTAGAGTCACACGGAGATATGATAAAAACGTGGAAGGGCCTCACCCGTGGTCCGGGAAGGAATTTCAATAAGTTGTTTTCATTTGCAAATAGCGCACCACGACGACACTTAACGGAATAGGAATCTGGGGGGCGCGTGCCGGTGGTGGGAGCCAGGGAGCCGGGGAGCCGGGGAGCCCTTATCACATTATAAAGAGCTCCATGAGTTTATTTGACGATTTCACCATTAGGGAATGCATTTTTACATATTATATTAATAAATACCCATTCGGTCTCGACGCGAAAATGGAGATACGATAAATGGATTCATGGATTCACTGCAAATATACCTAGGAATATATACAATACAATGTTGAGATAAAGGTAGATGAATGTGTGTGACGACCCCCACGGTCTTCTTGGCATTAATTGAATGAGGAAGAAAGCGGGGTATCCCCGGGTCCATCAGCGCAATGAAAGACCTTGATAATGATTATGATGAAGAGAGATGTGTACCTAACATATTGAATCATTGCACTGTCAAATCATTACTACCATTTTGCATGTTGCAAGCATTGAAACGAATAAAATAATAAAGAAGTTAGTTCGACCAAAGTATAGGCTGTCCCGGATTGACCTCTATGATCACGGGTAATGACCATTGACCAGTAGTAAAACAACGATGATGGTCCGGTTTCGACCCTGACTCTCTGTTATGCCTAGCAATGAGTTTTTCTAAATTTCTAAGTACAGCCTTAACTCGAGACCATCGTTCGCTTACTGGTGAAGAAGAACTGCCTGAAAAAAGTCTGATATGATCGAAAGTCTTTTAAGGTGTGTACCAACCAAACCGCATTGAGCTAATGCATCGGTGAACTATGAGCCAGCACCTTACTCGCCTGATTTCGACGAAACCTATGCCCAGCAGTGGGACATATGTGGGTTGATAACTTAATAACTTTCCCTTATACCGGACGATAACCGAAAGTTATTAGAAGTAAACGGTGTACACAGACGAGTCTACGCTGGTCTGACATTGCCCGTCTCTAACATAAAAAAATTGCCAAATTATCGAAAACAATTTGTATTCATATGATTGAATGTCGCCAATTCGGTACTTTGTTGGGATCTTTCCCCCCTCCCCCTTACTAAAAACGCCACCGACATTATCAGCGAATTGGTATGCCGCGAGCGAACGACTCGAAACGCCATTATTCATTTATTCATCAGGCTCTTATACTTGAGACCCCAAATTTGCTATCATCCGAACGGCGAACGCTGGGAGCGCCATCCACGTCGTATTGTCACATTTCGCGGTGTATTATCGTGACGCGTATTTGTTGTTAGCATCATCATCAGTTATCCACGCAAAAACTGATCACATCACACCTGGTTTCAGGTTGTTAAAAGTTTGAGATAGACTCTTTGTGTTGTCTATACTAAAAGAGAATATATTTGATTGTTTGTTTGTATTGAACAGTTTCCGAAAGGACTTGACCGATTTGAAAAATTATTTCACTGTTCGGAAGCTACACTATCAGTGGCGGCTGGTGGGTTATCGAACTGGTAGTGCACTTTACTTGCTCACTAAGTATTAAGATTAGAAATAACAACAAAACAACAATTTACCTAAAATATGTTAATTTTTTATATTTTTTGTACAATAAATCAATAAGAAACTTTTCTGAAGCGAATTGTTCGCTCGCTCACATCCACACAACCATTTCTTTCTATTAAACATTTCACTTTTAAAATCTCTGTTTAAGATTATTTTCACTGACACCACACAGAATATTACGAAAAGAAAAATAGTAATTGTTTTTATGTATGTTTATAAAAAATTGTAAACTATATTTTGAAAGGAGCAACCCAACAGAGTTTCTTGCTGAATTCTTCTTATGTACTATACTAGTATAGTATTATGTATTGTTTGTATTACTATTTTTTGTAATATTGTATTTGAAAAGACTAGTTCCACTGAGTTTGTTTCGCCGGTTCTTCTCAGTGGACTTACTTTGGAACCGGTGGTAGACTCAATTGACCTTCAAAAAGATACTTGGATAGTACTATTTTGAATAAAATTTTTGACTTTGACTTTGACTTACAATAACTAAAACAAACAATAATTAACGCGGAATCTCAACTTGCAAACATCATGTCCGCCGTCGTCGTCGTGCGCCCGGCGACATTCGTTAAACATCGGGTGCTCTCGGCAAATTCGGCTTCGGACGCGCGTGCGGCGCACGAAATCAGACTAATTTCTCGGTACATTTCTATGAACTATCTTTTGTTTCACGCGTCAGGCGTATAGCGCGTAACTCATACAAGTTATATTAGCAGTCCTCGTGCGCTCGCGGAAGCGCACGAAATTTTTTCTATTATGGAAAATAAGTCTTAATAGTTTAGCAAAGCGCTCAAATTGTGTCGTCATATTTGGAAATTTTATTAGTTATAAAGATTTTTGTCTGTACTTAAAAAATACTTAAATATCTATTAACATGGTTTATAAATAAAGATCAAGTAATGTTTGAAATTTTTAAATCTTAAATTATTGGTGGTTCAGCGCACGAGCGCACTTAAGGTACAGCCGCCACTGTACACTATCCCCGGGGAACATAGGCTATGTTAAATTTTCTAAAACTTTAAGGACCCGTTTTAAATCTTAGTGCAACAGCTAGTATTGTATATGGTGGTTACATTTGACTTCCTATTTTATTTAGGCATCTTAATTTAAAATTCACGGACTTAATTGTAGGTTTTCAATTTGATTATTATTCTGATTACAAACTTCCTTGACGTCTGATCATGTATATTATTGGGTATCTAAAAATAGATTTAACTTGGTTTAATTAATTTTTAAGAATAAAGTACGAGGGATGATTTGTGTAACGCCATATAAGATTAGCATTTCTTTAAACGTATAAAAATACATTACATATGGGAGTGGAGCGCTATGCCGCGCTTTCGGCTGCATGGGTACCACCTTACGGGAGTAATAATTTTCCTGAAACAGATTTGCTGTTTCGGAGACAAGGGTACCTCTTATATCTCAGGATTGGCTACCCATAAATGAGTTGCCTGGCCTAGTTTCAGGTAAACTACAACATTTTTATGGGTGACGTCGACCGCTCACTATCAGGTGGCATGCCAGATGCCAGGAGCCAACAAAGATCGGCTGAAGACGGAAATCCACTAATAAGTCGTGGAGGGACTAGGTGGAGGGACGGAGTGCTCGTTAAATCCTGCACTCAGTGCATAGAAGTCGTGCGGCATCTTACAATGTACACTGTGATCTGTATAGGTACGTTCTAAATGGAGGGTGTAAAGATAGCAACAAATTGGAATAAGATTTGTAATAAGTAATTTGATAAGCATTGAAATTTGTGTTTATAAGATAACATACAATCGAGGAGTAAACAAGTACAATTTTATTAGATTTTATGGCTTAGAATATTAGGTAATTCTTAATAATGTATGTGATATTCATCTAGCTATCGTAAGAAAACTTGGTAATAGTTCGAAAATAAGGGTTAGCTACGATTTTTATAAACACCTGGATATGTGTACAATGTACATATAATATTATGTCAAAATGTGTCTTGTCAGTTTGTATATTCATAACACTACCTTCGAGGAATATTATACAACTATACCACTTATTCACAGTAAGCGTGTGCAACTAAAATCATCATCATCATCATCATCATCATCAGCCTTTATCCTTTTATAGCAACTATAATACTGGTATTAATTTCTGGAAAACATAGATAGATGCGTAAATGAATAACATGTTGTATAAAAAAAAAAAGTATCAACCCTTATATGTCCCACTGCTGGGCACGGGTCTCCTCCTCGAAATCAGGCGAGGAGGGTAATGGGCCAATAGTTCACCACGCTGGTCCAGTGCGGGTTGGTGAACTTCACATACCTTCAAAGACTTTCAATCTCATCAGGCATGTAGCTTTCCTTACGATCTTTCCTTCAACGGTAAGCGAGCGATGGTCTCGTGTGCACTTAGAAATTTAGAAAACCCATTTCAAGGCACACACGGACGGGTCAGGATCCAACCCGGAACCCCTCGCATAAGAGTCCGAGTCCTTCCACCACTGGACCACCGTCACTCCACGTGTTGTATACTCTATGGTAATTGCGAAAATGGTGGAGTAGAAATGGGCTCGGCTTCTTGAGCGAGAGGGTCTGAGTTTGATCATGACCCCCCGGCGATGCCTTGGAAGGGTTTTTTTTTTAATTTCCACGTGCACCCTTAACACAACACCGTCGCTTGCTCACCGGTGAAGAAAAACATTGTGAGGAAACATTCATGTATATGATGATATTACTAGTGAAAAGTTTAAAACTAATCTAGAAATGTCAACGCTTGTAGCGGTAGTGAACACAATATAAACATATAATTTTAAAGCAGAAGGACTATCGACGTCCCAATTGCCCCAACTTCTACTGTCCTCGAATCTTGCAGAGGAGGGTATTAAGGGCATAGCTCGCCTGTGTGATTCAATAAATGTTGCCAAAGTTGTAGCTCCAACCTCAAAGAATTCAATATTGCCATCGCAAATGCGATATAAGATGACTTTTATCCTTGAGCGTTAGTAGTATAAAGTACACAGTAAGCATTAGTACAAATAATCCTTTGGTTTGCAATAGAATAATTTAAGATATCCTGGTTGTCGGCTGGTCACAATAGATCCGCCTGTTCCGTCCCATATAACTGTTAAATGATTTCCCTTCAATCACAATTGTCCGGTGCACGTCTAACGAGCTTAAATCATCCGATATGTGGGCAGCCGGCGGCAGGCGCCCGACGGTGCGTGTTCTCAATCAAAACGGCTGTTTGTTCAACCAACTATAAGATTTATTCACTAAATGCGGATTATCATTGTCATCCTCCATATACTCGCTGGACACTGCTAGGCTCAAATAGAAGATACTTGTATTGGTTTGGATATGCTGTGTAGCCGATGAGATTAAAAAGCCAAGTGGCGCCCATTAACATGTGGAGGTCATCAGAATTTAGCTCTCGTGCTAGGATTGGGTCATTGGATCGTGCATCGTCCAACTTGAGAGTTTAGAATTGTAGGAAATATACTGTCTGGAGTTTGTATAAAGGATGACGGGAGCCAGCCAGCCATTGCAGAACAGCGCACCGTGTCATATACTAATGGCGTAATATGTTCATTATGTAATTCATAGGTCAATTAACTCATTAACTTTTTCATCGATGTCAAAATACTGAAACATAATAAGTTGTTTTCAGTTTCAATATCGTTAATAAACAACAAACCATCAAACCACTTCTTTCCTTATAAGCGTCAGCTCAATAAAAACGTGTATTTTCATCAAGCCATTAAATCGGATATTCAATGAAGTTTAAAAATAAATAAAGTTAAAAGTTACCGTGCCGCAGTTTATTTATACAGTGCCCGATTCCCGTCCGAAAAGGGACCGCGGACGAATATGGACAGACGAAAATATCTCCGCAACGCTCTTGACACAAGAGTCAATGGACGTACAGATGTTGGCCGTCTTCGACCCGTTCGTCTACTAGGGATTAGTATTCAGAAAACTATTCTTATATCCTAGCGACTAGTGTGGAACTTAAAACAAATAAGCCAGTCAATATAGCTGAAATAAAATCGAATTTCAGTTCGTATTTATGTATAGTCCATTTTTATAGAAGTGACCAAAAGTGTAAACAAATATGGCGTACTTCCGGCCATAGACAAATAGAGTAATAGTGCAGCTTAGTGAAGTGACACAAAGAGCAAATTAATGAATAAAAATAATAAGCCATAGACAAAAGTATAATTAATTTTATATTCTAATATTTCAACGACACTATATTGCTAAAATTATTTCAAAAACTTATAATATATTATTATTAACTCATAATATTTTTTAAGAATTAGTAGAAGTACAAAATTATATAATAATAATAGAAATAAGTTACTCTTCGACTGGAAGAGATAAATAAACTATTATAACTGATTTATTTATGAAAATATTAAAGTAGAATACGTAAAACGCCAATAAGGAACTTATTTATTTTATTTTTTATTAAATGCTGTTCATACTTTCTGATGAATCGGAAGAGTCTCCAGAGACGTGGATATTGAAGCCTGGGGCGTCTGATGCAGCATCTATAATTCCGTCAAGCTGCATCATTTTATCTTCTTCTTTTATTACATGTTCAATACTGTTCCTCCATGACACCGCACTTATTTGAGTTAAACTTTATATTAATTTTATGGGGTTTAATTCGCAATAGTAGGGCGGAAGACGTAAGACAATTTTATTATTTTGGGCTGCCATTTCGTCAATATTTTTTTGTCATAATCGTGCTTATTAAATTTTGTTAAGAGTTCAGCTTTTATTTCAGTTTCTTAGTAACTTATATTATTTTCTAGCAACCACGCTTGTATGTTTGCTTTCCGCCAACTCATGTTAGGCACTTTGACAGAATGTCTTGAGTGGTACGGTGCATTGTCTAAAAATATTACTGACCCAGGCTCCACTTTATTTAAAACAGTATTAAACCACTTCTCAAAATAATGAGCATCCATTTCACTGTGGTAATCCCCATCATGTTTTTTGGCCTCAAAAATCCACTCTGCTCATTCTAAAAATCCATCTGCGCTGCCGATGTGCGTAATTATTAATCTTTTACCTTCTATCTATTAATAAATTGCATTTATGAAATTTTAAAATATGTGTATAGAACACGGCCTATTTAATTGTTCATTTTGCTCATTCTCAAATACACAATCACCTATAAAAATATAATGATTAACAATAGACAAAAGAAAGAATAATGTTTTTTAGGAACACGTGCAATTTAAGCCTTTCACAATTTCTATAAGATAAGGAAACAAAAGAGACGCTAGTTATTTTGGATGCTTATATGTAAAATGTCATTATGTGTTCACTATTGATATTTGAATACAATAAGGCGGCCTGGCCTAGAAAAAAAAGTCAACCCTATTATATTATTCGTATTTACTATGGTTAAAAAACCTTGCGCCAGCGGCGCTCTGTCTCCAACATCGAAACCAATTAATGTCTGCCAACATTGTTTTTCGCATCCTTAATCTCATCCTAAAGTTACAAAAAAAAATTCCTGTGAACTATCGTGAGCTTTCATGCCAGTGCTATATTTTTATATTATCTGGGACATTGTTAAATGTTTAAGCTTAGATATTCAAAAATATTCATATTATAAAAATATAAAAACTAAACAATTTTATGTAAAAGATTGACCTTATTTTGTTATATTTTGTAAGCATTTTTTGCTCGCAACATTTAAAAAAAATTGAACGACTTAGTAACAAATTACATTATAGTAACATTGTCTTAAAAACTATCAATAAATTGTAATTAATGGAATTTTAAAATATCTGTACTACAGAACACGGCCTGTTTTATTGTTCATTTTGTTCATTCACTTATACACGATCACCTCTAAAAATGAAATGACCCCATCCCTATTTCTCTTCTAAAAAAAGTAAGATGAAATGTCACATTCAAATTTATTAAATATCTGTGCACGCGATATTCGTATTTTATAAGATTTTAAGTGTTTTAATGCTAGATTGATAGTTGTTTTTAGTGAAATAAGTAGTAAATGGAGTGCTACAAATGTCCGTAAGCTAATTTGTTGTGAAAGTGAGTGATAAAAGCCGAAAAATCGTAAATTACGCATCAACAGGGTTTGTTTACTAGTTTGGTCACTTCTAAAAAAATGGACTATAGGTATAAACTTATTGTAAAATTTTTAATGTCTCAAAAAGATTCAAATTCTTTACATACATAAATGTAATATAGTAAATCCTATTACACAATTTGAATACCGCAGCTTCAGACACTCGCTGCAAATGACACTTGAGTTTAAAAAATAGATGTTCTTTCAAAAGAGCATCTTGAAGTAGCTTAAGAGTATTGGTGAGCGCAGCATTCCAGTGTTGCAACTGCTCGGCTGTCGGGGCCCTTGCGTGACATTCGCGACGGCCGCTAATTGTCGCCACCTCTGTCGCTACCGTCCGGGTGGCGGAGCGGGGGAGGGGAACGGTCGTAGTACCTCGGATTTCTCTGCAGCATCTGATTTGATGCAACTTTCGCTCAGCCACGATCTCTTATACTACTCCGTGTGCATTTCTTTTTGTCTCCGTGAATTCCTTTTTTTTTTTGTTAGTTTATAAATGTACAATTTTACTGTGCGACACTTTTCAACATTCGTTCTCAAACATCGTAAGACATACATCTTAGAATTGATCACCGATTGTTGATCGTCTCTATGCGCTGGTCGGGGCTTTACATAAAGTTATAAAGAAATAATAGACTGTCTTATGGACCATTTAAATTTATTTCCTTTATTGCACATACAATGAGAATGGTCAGTTGCAAAATACCTTTAAGATCTAATTTCAATATGTATGACTCGCTCATAACCGTAACGGTCGCCGTACTTTGACGGATATGCATTTCATTCCTAGGAAATTGTCTCCGCCGTAGGTACTAAACTGGTATACATATTGAATTATCACAATATGCAACAACAAAAACATGGTAAATAATACCTTTGTTTAACATGATTGTAATGATTACATCAGCGGGTTGGCCAATCGGCCCAGAATGCGGCGTCGCCTGCGTGAAATTGGAGCACGGCTCTATAGCTGCCAATAGAGACCATCTCGGTCAAACATGCGGGCTACTTTTAGATGCGCTTGCATAAAAAATGCATACAAGGCTCCGAGCTAACCTCGAATTGTTGCGAGTCGTACGAAATGCGACAAACGTTACGTAACGTATTTGTTGATGGTACCAATACGACGCAATTTATGGACTGCCATCATCATCATCATCACCAACAATACACCTTTATATTAGGTTATTATTGAATTAAAATAAATCCGCATATAAACCCGGCTGCGCGAAAGGCCGGCTATTCAAATTTTCAAATCTTTGATATACCTATATAACTAGTATCACTTTTTTAATTAAGGCGAATCAAACGTTATTGTTCAAAATAACAGAACAGCCAAACTTCTTTATTTTTCCCCATTAGACGGGAGTGACAAAAATGTCTCGATAAGTTTTAGTAGTAGAAAAAGCGAGCTTTTTGTCTTAATCTATGATCTTGGCGCCAGCACAAGTAGCCCTCTCGTTATGATGCAAATAAAGACGCAATTTTATTTATAATAATAAAAAAAATGTCTGTTTATTTCATGCCGAGTGCCTACATAATCATGTTTTTACGTTCATTAAAAATGTATACACGCTCAATGAACTGGGGAATATTTACCGGGCGGCTACTTGTTAATCTAGTTTTTTATTTTATACCAACGATAGTGATATATCTGTGGCGATAATCCGTTGTTTCTTTTTTTTTATTTTCAACGCAATTATCGTATGTTAATTAGAGAATCCCGAAGACACGCCTCATGTGATCCACGCTCGATACGTCTATTTCAACTGAATGGGTATAAATAGCATATGCACGGCATAGCGGCTTGATGACACGCGATGTTTTATCTAGATGATATTGCGTTTTTTTTCTAACGGTTTTTGGTTGGCTGTGTATTTTAAGTGAAGTTTTGGCGTTAGTAATGCGGCATACTATTTGATGGCTAAGAATAGCAGTTTTGGTAAGTGCAGATACAATATTTTTGGTATGTTCCATTAAGATAAACCTGGTCATGATTGCTGCTGTGAGCAAACGATCGGTAAGCAAAGAGTAACCAACCAAACCAAAATGACATTCAATTTCCAATAATTGTCTGTAGCCTCCAGCATCTATTCATTTATTTATTCTTTAGTTTACTAAGTTAATCGTTAACCAAATATGTATGTGGCGGTTGACAATCTTAGAAGAAAAACATAGCTTACTTCCAAAAAGTGAAGTGAGAACATTATAATTAGGTTTTTTTCCGTATTCACTACTACACCATTAAAATCTTTGTCCTTCGATCACTGCAGTCATATGAAGTCGGATATTCATTTCATTAAATTAACTCTTCTCGCGTCCAAGTTTCGATCATAATTGCCAATGATGGCGTCTACCGAACCATTTAATCCCATCAACACACACTTTTTTCTTACCAACAGCATATCACGTGTGCTCCTGTAAGCCGTAACATTAACGTTCCCTTTGTGTGGGGTATTTTCGCGAGTGCGGTTAATTTAATAGTATTAAAGTAGTTTGCGGCTCTCGGAGAATTCCTCCCGACAGATATCGCCGTTCGCACTCCTTAAAGGAAATATCCACTACCAATCGGACTTTTTATTTTGTTTTTATCAAGGCTCCCGGCTTCTTTGTTTTGTGATACAAAAATAAATGCATTTTGTTTGTTGAAATGGCATAGTCAATGCCCTTATGGTATTCAGTCAATGTGACCATTAAATGATTCATCCATATTACACCATCTCGGTAGTATCTTTAACTCTAATTAGTAATTACTTACTGGCCATCTTGCCTATACTATGTTGGCGGTTGTCAATCTTAGAAGAAAACTAACATTTCACTTTATGCTATATTAACAAACACTTCACTTTATGGAAGTACACATTGCATACTTCCATAAAGTGAAGTGAAAATATTATAATTAGGTTTTTTTTCCGTATTCACTACTACGCCATAAAAACTTTGTCATTTCGATCACTATAGTCATAGAAAACATCTTTGCATTTATCTCATTAAAATAACACTTCTCGCGTCCACGTTTATGGAATCGTAGAAAATTTTGCCAACTGACCTCCGAACTACAATATGACATGTGCCACGCTAATGATGATGATGATGATGAAGTCTTGCCTATTTTGAAAATAGTAAAATGAATAGGCGGGCGCGCCACAAAGCATATCTCTCGTTGAAAAATTATACAATGTCCTGTCTGTAGTAAAGAAAATTACAATAATAATAACTGTGACTAGGATAGGATATAGAAAATAAATTAAAATGTACCAACAACATCAATATGGATTTTAATGTCTGCATTGTTAATCTGGAAATTACTCAGCTTGGCTAATACCCAACGGGCCGGCTAAGCTTCGTGTTGCAGCGGACACGAGAAGCCACCAAGTTACTTATTAATTATATTTCGGATATGCTCCGGTTAGGAGATGACACAGAGCGTTGTGACTTGTGTGGCAGGCACGTATGGTAATGAATGCAGCCTTATAAATATCTCATTGTTAACTCGCATTTTAACTTTTGAGACGTGCGTAACTCTGTGTGATATGACCGGCTGTTGACCTCCAATCAAGAGTCCGAAATGATTCGAGTCAAATGAAAATGGATTTCACCAAATTGTTGAGTCTCATGTAACCAATAATCGCCTTGAAAGTGTTAGCTTCTATAAATTCGTATTATTAAGGATTCAATGATTTAAACATTATAAGTGTAATAGAAGCATATTTTGCATCTTATTATAAAATATATAGTAAAAGAGTTCATAAAATATTGTTGACTTTGTATAAATTGTATGATTATATTTAATTTCGTATTAGCCTAATAACTCAAGTATGACTTCCGGTTCGTGGAATAAAAAAATATTGTTTAATTAATTTATAAACAGAGATGCAATTTGACTTCCGATCTTTGTTATAAAATCTTGTGGAGTGTCAATTGAGATACTATACCGAGTTTACGTATTAGTGACATAATAAAATGGAAGCAGTCTTACTTGAGCTACAGAGTTGGTAGTTTCTTAAGAGAATAGTATGTTATAACATTCAAGTTATACAGAAGTAAAGTGAAGTGATTCTAAAGTGTTTAAGTATTGCTTTAAAACCCATAAAAACTGTCTTAGTTAGCAAGTGAAAGAATAAAACATTAAAATATGATATAGTGTTATTATATTGTGAGCCCTAAGAAGAAGAATAATCCTCCGAAATAAAGAGAGATTTTAACAATTCAGAAGCAGGGATAACACTAAGGTATTGTCGAATCCTATTAAGCCTTAGTGTGATCAGACGCCCATCTTAAGGCCATTAGAATATTGTGATCACTATATAAGTGAAGATGCCTCGTGATTTAACTGAGAATAGACGAGAACACTCGAGACGCAGCCGATCGCGAGCACGTGGTCGAGAATCACGACAAAGTCGTCGCCCGTCAGCAGGGCCGAGCACGGGTAGGTGTGATCGACGTACATCTAGGAAGTCTCCTTCATCAAGGAAGAAGCCGCGACAAAGAAGCTTAAGCAGGTCAGTCGTAACTCCCCTATTACAGTGCCATGCTAATACGCTACCAAGACGTACACCGAGGCATGAGCCGACCCGTAGTTTTAGAGACCATAGTGGTAGTCGACAGAGTATTTACAGATTGAGGAGTCCTGGAAGAAGAGAAACTGGTGATAGATCGCGTAGTCCAGTACGCTCTCGCATTACTGAAAGACTCTCATCAGTGGCTCCACAGTCTACAAATATTGATAATTTAAATAAGGAATTACTTGTAAATATAAAAGATTCGTTACAATCTATCGCAGCTTTAAACTCTCAGAGCAAAGAAAGATTTACTAATAATAATGTAGTTCCAGAATTCGACCCTAAGTCAAAGAACCAAACTATTATTTCGTGGTTAAATAAAGTTAAGGAATGCTCTGAGATTTATGGTTGGGATAGTAAACAGACGGCTCACTATGCTCTTCCGAAGCTAGTCGGAACTGCGAAAAAATGGTATGAAGGACAACCATCGGTATTACTTACATGGGAAGAATGGGAAATAAAACTTAAATCTGCTTTTCCCACTTACGAAAATTATGGACATTTACTGACAGAAATGTTGGCCAAGAGGGCAAAGTTTGGGGATGATTTGGAGGAATACTATTATGACAAGATAATAGCCTTAAATCGATGTGGCATAGTAGGTAGAAACGCTATTGACTGTATTGTGTATGGGATAGATGATAGGTCTGTCCGTTATGGTGCAGAAGCTGTAGGTTTTGAAGACGCCGATAAATTATTAGGCTATTTGAGGGGTGTCAAACACGAACGAGTAGATAAGTTCAATAGAAAGCCAATACGGTTAAATGAAAATAATCCGCGTAAATTCGTTAAAAACGATATTGGTAGAGTCCTAAAATGTTTTAATTGTCATGAAACCGGTCATATAGTATCAGGCTGTAAGAAACCAATTATCAAATGTCAAAAATGTAAGCGCATTGGCCATGACGACCCTGAATGTAATAAGAGTCTTTGGGTAGATAGAACCGAGGTTAAGACATTATGACTAGAAAAAAGTCCCAATAGTAGTGTAGATGATAAATTTATCAAGAATATAAGCATTAATAATTTACAGTTAACAGGATACGTAGACTTTGGTAGTCAGTGCACGTTAATAAAAGAAACTGTTATTAAAGAAATTATACCTCGCGATAAATGGCATATAGATGATTTGCCATCTCTTAAAGGTTTTGGTAACACGTATGTGACAGCTTTAGGTAAGACTAAGATATCCTTTACAATTGATAATGTCCAAATTTGTGTTGAAGTAGTTATTGTTCCTGATAATTATCTGAAATATGATTTACTTATTGGACATACTGCTACGGAGCAGCCCCAGATATTAGTAGTTAAAACCGACAAAGAGTTAATAATAACTGATAATCGTATGAAGTGTGATACAAAATTGATTTTAAAATCTTGCAATAATTTAATAGCTTACGGTTGTATATCTGTAAAAGTACATACCGACGCACATTTTAGTGGCGTTGTTTTAATTGAAAATGGGCATCGTTTGGATTTTAGCATAAAAGCTGGTCCGTATAATATTGAGAAAGGTAAAGGCTATTTAACTATTCTAAACTGTGATAATAAATTAATTAAATTTAAAGAAGGTCAAGTTTTGGCTCGTGCTTACATTGCATTAAGTGACTATAAAACTAAAGCCATTAATACAATACAAACAGTTCATAATCTTAATAATACATCTCCACTTACATTGGACGATCTTAACATTGATGATAATTTAAATAGCCAACAAAAGCTGCAATTGTTCAATATATTGAACCAGTACCGCGACTGTTTTGCCAAAGATTTGTCTGAGTTAGGTCATACAACGTTAGCAGAGATGGATATTCAATTGAAGGATTCAGAACCAATAGTTTATCGGCCATACAGACTAAGTCATATGGAACGGGAGGAAGTTAGAACCATGGTTGAGGAGCTTTTAAGATATAACATAATTAGAGAGTCTCAGTCACCATACGCTAGCCCAGTCCTGTTAGTTAAGAAGAAAACTGGTGACAAGCGTCTCTGTGTAGATTATCGTGCCTTAAATAGAAAAACCATAAAGCAGCATTATCCTTTGCCTCGCATTGAGGATCAGATTGATCGTTTGGCGGGAAATAAGTATTTTTGTGCTCTAGATTTGGCTGCTGGATACTACCAGATTCCATTAAGCGAAGAAAGTAAGAGTAAAAGTTCTTTTGTCACACCCGATGGGCAATTTGAGTTTAATAGGATGCCATTTGGGCTAGCAAATGCCCCAGCAGTTTTTCAGCGAACTATCAATCTGGTCCTGGGAAATCTACGTTATAATATTGCTTTGGCCTATATGGATGACGTATTGGTACCCAGTAAATCATTCGAGGAAGGTATTGAAAGATTACAAACCGTACTTCAAAAATTACGAGATGCAGGCTTAACTTTAAAACCACAAAAGTGTTATTTTTTCCAAAATCATGTAGATTATTTGGGTTTCGAGATTTCTGTTAAAGGTGTTAGGCCGGGAATTAAAAAAATAGAATCTATCAAAAACTTCCCTAAGCCTAAAGATTTCCATAATGTACGCCAATTTATTGGGTTGGCTAGTTTTTTTCGACGTTTTATAAGAGGTTTCGGTGAAATAGCTCGTCCTCTCACGAGGTTATTAAAAAAGAATGCTGTCTGGGTCTGGTCACAAATCCAAGAAGACGCATTCGAAAAATTGAAAAACGCACTTGTGTCAAGACCAGTATTAGCTTTGTATAACCCCAAACTAGAGACACAAATACATACAGATGCAAGCAAACATGGTATAGGGAGCGTATTATTACAAAAGCAAACTGACGGAGTGTTTAAACCAGTAGCATATTATAGTAGACAGACTTCACCTGAAGAATCCCACTTTTCATCGTACGAGTTAGAAACTCTCGCAGTAATTGCCGCTTTAGTAAAGTTCAGAGCGTACGTACTTGGATTAAGCTTTACCATCGTAACAGACTGTAATTCATTAAGAGCAACATTTTTAAAACGTGATATGATTCCTAGGGTTGCGCGATGGTGGAGTTTGATACAAGAGTACGACTGTAACGTTGTATACAAATCTGGGAAAGGCATGATTCACGTTGATGCATTGAGTAGAAACCCAATTATTGAAAATGCAGGAATAATTCAGGCTATCGACAGTTTTGACGTTATGACTATAACAAACGATTGGTTAACAACAATACAGTTAGAGGACTCTGAAATACAACGCATAAAAAAAATTCTTTCTGATAAGGAGTTTGACGATTATGTAGAGATACGTAAAAACTTTGCCCTTAAGCGTGATAGGGTGTTTAGAATAACTGAGGACGGACTAAGATGGGTAGTGCCTAAGAGTTGTAGGTGGCAGATACTTCAAAAGAACCATGATGCTATAGGTCATTTCGCGTTTGATAAAACATTAGACAAAATAAAACAACATTATTGGTTTCCTCGAATGAGAAAGTTTGTCAAAAAGTATGTGAATTCGTGTTTAGAATGTGCTCATAATAAATTACCGGCGGGAAAGAAACAGGGTTTCCTACATCCTATACCTAAGGAAAAGGTTCCCTTTCACACCATTCATATTGACCACGTGGGGCCTTTCGTAAAATCAAAAAGGAAGAATTGTTATATTTTGGTAATTGTAGATGCTTTCACGAAATTCATTATTTTAAGAGCAGTCAAGAATACTAAATCTACTTCAACTATCACAGTACTTAGAGACTATTTCGGGACGTTTGGTTTACCAACACGACTTATTAGTGATAGAGGGACGTCATTTACAAGTTCGAAGTTCAAAAGTTTTATATCTCAATTAGGAGTTCATCACATAAAGAATGCTGTCGCTTCACCTAGGGCCAATGGTCAGGTGGAGCGATATAATAGAACAATTCTGGACTCATTAGCTTCACAAAATCACGGTAAAGATGAAAGACTTTGGGATGATTGTTTATCTCAGGTACAATGGGGGTTGAACAACACAGTGAACAAAGGTACTGGAAAAACACCATCTCAGGTCTTGTTTGGGTTAAGACTTACAGGAATCAGCGAGGGTAAGCTAGTCTCAGATATACAGAGTGACATAATTGATAACATTTCCGAACATGATGAGTCTGATACAGACAATGATAGGAGATTACTAAGGATAAGGGACGAGGTAGATAGCTATACGAAGCAGACGCAGGAGCGCCAAAAGGATAGGTTTGATAAAAAAAGAAAAAGGCCATTGAAATTTAACGTGGGAGATTTAGTAAGAATTGATAAAGCTACTCATTCTACGGGGAAAAGTAGGAAACTATTGCCGAAATGTTCAGGTCCATACAGAGTGACTAAAGTTTTAGATCATGATAGGTACGAGGTAGAAGATACACCAATTACAAAAAAAGGGGCTTCAAAGTACAAAGGTATATTTTCTATTGACAAAATTTATCCTTGGCTCTGTTTTGAAAAAGTAGACAGTGAATCGTCTAACAGCGACGACACCGATGATTGACCACTGCAGAAAATAAATTATGAGTTGCACATACCATTTTTTTTCTTTAGAATAATTTGTGTTTAGAAATAATTACGAAATGGTTAAATCTATTATGATTGATTTGCACATAGGAGATTAAAATGAATGTAGTATGATTTAAATATTTTTATTAAAACTAAGTACAATGATTGTAAACTAATGTTTCTTTGAATACAATAAATATGAATCACATCAGTATGGTAGAGTTAGTACATAAATTATAATCCTAAATTGCTTTGAGCGTGTGTATAGACGTCTCCTAAGTGCTATGAGCATAGCCGTCTGGAAGTGGCGCATCCTACACTGCTATGAGCGTGAGTGTAGGCGTCTAGATAAACTAATTCCTACACTGCTATGAGCGTGAGTGTAGACGTATGGGTAAACTAATTCCTACACTGCTATGAGCGTGAGTGTAGGCGTCTAGATAAACTAATTCCTACACTGCTATGAGCGTGAGTGTAGACGTATGGGTAAACTAATTCCTACACTGCTATGAGCGTGAGTGTAGACGTATGGATAAACTCATTCCTACACTGCTATGAGCGTGAGTGTAGATGTCTGGATAAACTAATTCCTACACTGCTATGAGCGTGAGTGTAACGGAAATAAGGCTCGATGCTAATAATCCTGCACTGCTATGAGCGTGAGTGTAGACAACATAAGGTGCAAAGTGCACATTAATCTGCTATGAGCGAAAATAAAGTGCAACGTGCACATTACATCCTACGGTGATTATTGTATGTGCAAAGTGCACAATATAATGAATTGGTAAAATACTTGTATGTTAAATGATTAAAGTTAAAATTGATAAAACGATCGATAAAAATGTTAAAAATTGTATTAGTATCCAAATTTTTCATCTTTCGCGAGGACGCGAAAAAGATCAGGATGGACGAGTTGTTAGCTTCTATAAATTCGTATTATTAAGGATTCAATGATTTAAACATTATAAGTGTAATAGAAGCATATTTTGCATCTTATTATAAAATATATAGTAAAAGAGTTCATAAAATATTGTTGACTTTGTATAAATTGTATGATTATATTTAATTTCGTATTAGCCTAATAACTCAAGTATGACTTCCGGTTCGTGGAATAAAAAAATATTGTTTAATTAATTTATAAACAGAGATGCAATTTGACTTCCGATCTTTGTTATAAAATCTTGTGGAGTGTCAATTGAGATACTATACCGAGTTTACGTATTAGTGACATAATAAAATGGAAGCAGTCTTACTTGAGCTACAGAGTTGGTAGTTTCTTAAGAGAATAGTATGTTATAACATTCAAGTTATACAGAAGTAAAGTGAAGTGATTCTAAAGTGTTTAAGTATTGCTTTAAAACCCATAAAAACTGTCTTAGTTAGCAAGTGAAAGAATAAAACATTAAAATATGATATAGTGTTATTATATTGTGAGCCCTAAGAAGAAGAATAATCCTCCGAAATAAAGAGAGATTTTAACAAAAGCAACTATGATGTAGGTTCTCGAATGCCAAGCGCCAATGAAATGACTTTGAAAGTGAGAAATATTATACAACTAGCAACGCCCCGCGGTTTCACCAGCGTGCTTATCATTCCCATGGGAGTACAAGAGATCTCCATCTATACCTGATGAGGTGGAAAGGTCTAGGAGAAGCCTACGCCGCAGAGGCGACTACTACCACTAAATAGTTTTACTTTGTAAATAATATTAGTATTAATAGTAGGTTATGATGATAAATAGGTTTAATTGTTTGATTTTAGTTAATTTTAGAGACATTTTAACGTAACAATTTAAAGGCTTAAAAGCCTTAATAATTTCAAATATTCCAAAGGAAACATTGTTCGCGCTACAAGTTATTAACGTTTATCTAAAATTAACTCTATCGTTGTACCCTTTACATTCAATTTATGTTCATACAGCCGCTCCGAGTGGATATTAATTCACTATTTATGAATTGCACTAACTCCGAACTTTCCTAAGTCGTCTCGGCTCGTGATAATGTAACGTTATATCTTTAACATTGTTAATATGATGAAAACTCTTTTCTAATTATTAAAAAGTTTTAAAGGTCCAAGTTTTAAAGGGTTCAACTTTATATAAGTTTATTTGATTTGAATTTGATGCTGAACATTTCTTTAGTGAACGCCATTAGGGTCGTTCGATTCCTACTCCTCCTTCCTCCTTTCCGATTCCTATTCCTATTCCTATTCCTACTTCCTCTATTTTGGCATGGCATCAACAATTGAAACTTAATGGCCCATCGGCCATCCTTTCTCACCAATCTGAGACCAGCCCACTGCCACTTCAACATGATTATTCGTAGTATGATATTTGTAATTTTCCTTCTCTGACGACTTTGTTTCGAATCCTATCTCCTAAAGAAACACCCAGCATAGCACGCTCCATAGCACGTTGAGCTACGGTAAACTTACGGACCAGTCGTAAAATCGCCACGTTGCGTCCCTGTAGGTCATCATGGGGAGAACGCATTGGTTGAAGTCGTTCGCCCTCAAATTATTCGGTGTAGACAAAGTTAAAATATTTCCAAGCCTAGACTTAACATCAAATGTCTATTGAACTGTGTTGACTACATATAAATTAGTTCGCTGGGCTTGTTTCAGATAAACTAACTATGTTTGTGAGCCAGTCGACCACAACGAGCATAAAATAAAAATTATAAGTATTTGCCAAATTAAATTCAAATCTATGTTAGTGTGATCGGAGCTGCGTGTAAAAATAGCATATTATAATAATTTACTATAAAAATAATAGTAAAAATAATATAATAATAGTAAATAATATAATAATAATAAAAAATAATAATAGTAAAGTATATGTAAAGTATGTTATTTTCCATGTTACAAAAGCTTTTCGCGGAAGCGATTGGAATTTTTACTATGGAAAATCATCTTTCCATAATAGTAGTTGTATGGCCGCAGTGGCGTACTGGCGTGTGACGTCACCGAGTGCGTCAAAACACGCTCGAGTTGATGACCCGGATGACTTGCGTTTGCTCGATCTCGCATCGATCGCGCCACCCGCCTTAGTGATCTATTCATCCTTTTGTACATGATCCCCGTTGTATAGGTACTCTCTAAATTGTTGTTTACTCAAATTATTCACGTAGGTCTGTATACGTTTAATGTATTTGGTCTAATGCAAAGTGAATCTATGCATTTAAGTAATTTTTTGTTTATTATAATTTTAATGTGTGTGTGTGTTGTGTGTAAATAAGGATCCCAGATATTCAAATGACAATTAAGTTATTACATTTGCATGTACTGTGTATCCTTTGTAGGAAAATTCCTCCTAGTAATAAATTCTAGTCATAAATAAAAAAATACTGAGTGATAGAGCATTGGAATTATAGTTGTTCATGAGTTAAACAAAATATTCGATTGACTTAAGCATGTTTTTGCCTCGGTAAGGCCAAGGCAAATGGTTTTGCCTCGTGTATGTAAAGTGCTGACCGCTTGCATGTTAAGATGCGTATCATGACCGTGAATCATCTTAGAAGTCATCTCATATTATCCGTAGACTACCAATGCCGTGAACGCGAAGGAAAGTATAATTCCTCAGTAACAGACGTCTATAGATCTATCTATTTTCGCTTTAATAAATATATACTTTAATATTGTTTATTCATTATTATGAGACAACTTTTACAGATTTTAGATAAAACTTAAAAAATCGCGAAAAAATGTGTAAAAGATGTTTCATTATAATTAGTGAAATTCGCGTAAACAATAGGCGTTAATTAAGTTCATCAAATGGAACCATATCTGGATAAGAACCGATAAAGATGATATCGTCATACTCTGATAAGAACAAGCCAAAGTTCGGTCCAGTTTGTCAATCGTAAGACCACACTGACCTCATAACATCAGCGGCGTGACGCAATCGAAGTAACAACCTCTCCCCGTCTATACAAGGTGCGATCTGTTACCCGTCCAAAAATAACCTGTCTAGACTCCAAGTTTCTCTTAGTGTTTACCGTGCTGGTACACCCAAACAACGGATATACACAAATTCGTTTCCGAAGACAGAAAGAAACACGATTAAAAATTGGCTCTTTATACAGTTTTTATGTGATTAAGTGAACAAGTATTTCCATGTTTTATTTTATGTAATCACCGGTGGGCGCTCCCGGCTGTAAGGTTGACAAAAACCATCTTGCCAGTCCCTCCCGTGAAACAGTTTTGCGGCTTTTGAGGATAAGGGCAAGACTGGCATAATAATTAGTGGCACAGAGATTTTATGTCTTAGACAAACACATAAACTAGTTTATATGCTTATAGGCGACGCTGACTTCAGTTTGCCCATCCAACTAACATATAAAAAGGAAAATGAAATTTAAAGGATAGATTTATGGTTGATATTTGTAAGCATCCACTGCTGAACATAGGCCTCCCTCAATGAACGCCAAGACGACCGATCCCTTGCTGCTTAAGGCCTATGTTCAGCAGTGGACGGATAAAGGCTGATGATGATGATGATGATGATTTGTAGGCATCTAGATTCTAGATTTTAGAGTCACATATAATTATTAGATAATAATTAATGCCTGTTTTTTTCTAAATGTGTTTTTATTTATTTTTTACCAAATATACAAAACAAGTAATGATTACAATGTTATATCTAAATAAAAACATAGAAATTGTTTAATACGTTTGTTTGTTTTGCTCATATGTTTGATGTTTATATCATTCTAATTATAACCTTTATTGTTTCAGGTGAGTTTAAAAGACGTTTCTCAGTTGGTAAGCTTTTATACAAATTTTTCAACATTGTGTATAATTAAATTAGATGTTCGTTACGACATTCTATATATATAATTAGTGAAAACGAATTGTTGCAAACGCTTAACAAGATAGCATGCCAAGTGAAGTTTATTGAATGGCAGCCAGCTCTGGGCGGCCTCATTAAAACTGTGTTACGGCCTCACTTGAGCGTCGGAGGCGTTTATTTTGGCCTGTGCACGTGGTATCGGTCAAGGAACTGTTACATGCACCCATACAATATCCCCAATGATGTACATCGTTCAAACAACAATAGTAAAAGTAGATCGTTCTATTACTTTGAATGAAACGTAAAAAAAAATAGTATATTTGATTATCATGATCGTGTATTTAGCCTTTATTTTTTGTAACGGTTTTATTTGCTTGTATGTAGAGATTTCATGTACAAAAATCGTAAATAAGAGTCACCGCTTTTCCGAAGTTTGCGTTTCAATATTTGCACACTTTTATTGTCAGCATAAACGACGTCTTTTATTTGACGATATTTTTCGAAATGTTTATTTATAACATTTTAATAGTAAAATAAGTAAATAAACATTTGTTAAAATAACTAATAAATAATATTACCCAATTACTATAAATACTAACAAATAAAACATTTAATTGACAAAACGCAACCGCACGGTGTCTAGTTCAGATCCCATGTGCGGAAGTACCGTATTTCATTCAGTGGTCACACTTCATCGTGGGCCCTTTCCACGGCTCAATTCTATTGGCTTCCGGAGGTTGAATAACACGCGGGATACACTATCGAATATGATCATTATTAGTATACTATTACTAATAGCGCCAGGGTGAAATATCGAGCAATCGAATCGAGTCATTCTTGAATTTTCAGTCAATATGAAAAAGAAATTGGTCAAAAGTCGAAGCAACTCCCCGGTCGAAGGACTCGGCACGCGTAGGAAAGCATAGGTATTCGATGCAGGTTGGTTTAATCGAGTGTGCTCGTCGTAACTAACATAACCAAAGAAATATTCAAATGTCTGTGACATCTTATTATTATTATTATTATCTTATCTTATACCTTTAAACGAGCAAATCTTGTATATATATATATATATAGAATCTGAATCTCGGAAACGGCTCCAACGATTTTCATGAAATTTTGTATAAATGGGTTAAAAACGGAGATAAATCGATCTAGCTAGGATAAATTTTTAGAAAACTTTTTTTTATCCGTGTTTTGAGGAAACGATAAAATGTGATTAAAATACAAATGTAAATTTCGCTGTCGAATAGTATGTCATGATAGCTTATAATGGAAAAATTAGGCAGATAGATCCGAACGAGCCTGGTTCGAATCTCCAGTCCGAATTTTTTTTCCTTTTTTTTAAATCATTTTTTTTGGAAGAAAAATTTTATCGTATTTAATCACTAAGGGTACCGAGCAAATGCTCGGTCAACCATCTGGTTAGTACCTACTAACAATATATTTGTGTATAATTTTTATGTGCGTGTGTTCTAAAAGGATGAACCGATTTTGAAAAAAATGTGTGTGCTCAAGTAGATTCGAGAAGGTGTAGAATCATTATTGTGGATATATAGTGTAAATCTATAATAAATAATAAAATAAATATGCAGAGGGTAAGATTGATGGAAAAGGAAAAAGAGGTAGACAGAAGAGGAGTTATAATATGCAACCGATAAAGGAGAAGGTATAGGTTATGTCGTATCAGGAGGTGAAGGTGTTGGCGGAGAGGAGGAATGAGTGCTGCAAAGCTCTTAAATAGAGAGAGAGAGAGTGTGTGTGTAAATCCACAATTCGATCTACTAGAAAATGTTACCTACAGGAAAACGTCTGTCGTGTCAGTTAGTACTTTAATAACGGGGATAATATTTAGTGCACTGTCCACTGGTAATGACAGAAGTATGTTTGATAGGTCGCAAATGGGATGGCCCGATATAATATTGATGGGCGGCCAATACCGTAATGTGACGGTGGCGCGGTCGCGGCTATCGCGCCGACGATCTGTTTGATGCCGGCCCGCCCGGACATTATATCCAAGTACGGGGTTGCCAGGACTCTAAAAGTTCACATGCACTTATGCACTTAGTTTCCAGGGATAGGGACTGTCCCGGAGTTCATGAATTCAGGTGGCCATGTATAGGCATTAGGCACTTTCCACGACTGAGTACCTCACAACCTATATTATAATACTATACATCAATGCTAATTTTAATAGAGAAAAAATCGGTTTCTGTAAAGTCGGTTTACTGACGATAGTTGAACGTGGCATTGTCATAAGAAAATACAGATAGGCCGATTTTGCCTTTTTGTCGCTCGTTCCGCACTCTCGCTTGCACTTCAAGCCTTAAATGGAACGCCTCAGAGCGAGGTAACGCCGCAAGAGTCATGTATATTAGTGCGTGCAGCCGGCTCCATCGAATTATAAGACGTTATCACGTCAAAAATAATCATTCTGATAGATGGATAGATGTGTTTCAGTCAGTATGAAACCGTTTAACTTCATCAGCATCATCAGCCTTTTTCCTACCCTCAAACTGGCGATATTCAAAACAGCATCAATTTATTTAGACTTTTCGACCTGACAGCCCTAGATGTGGTGTGCTAATCGCGTGCTGTGATCATAAACGTATGACTGGAAATGAGTTAAAAATACAAGCGACTCGCCCCCCGTTCGCAATTTGTCGTATTATCAGGCCCGTGTCAATGTTGTGATAAGGGTCGGTGTAATGTGCGTTTTTAGGAATTCTATCCCTCAACCCGTTCGGTTGTACTAATGGATGTACCGATCTGTTGGAGTATTTATAATTTACATGTTGAAAGCTTACATCGCCTAGCTTTCTTTATTGTACGCGTGTTAAAATGAGGAAATTTCAGGTCGGTGAATGTGTAAGTGTAATAAAAGAATGTTCAACATTGTTCGAGTCCAGAACAAGATGACACGCGGAGGTGGTCGCGGCACACGTCAATGGAGTGAGCCCCAGTATTGCGCGCAACATCTGCTGGGCCTTTCTCAGGGAAATCACGGGGTAGGGGTCCGCCTGGGGTTACACTCCAACCTCCGACGACGTGGCGCTGACCCGCTGCATGTCCCGACTCGATGCCAGAAGGCCGTGCGGTCGTTCTCGACTTCGCGGCTGGCGGGGGAGACCTCCCCCTCATAAAAATTCTTAGATGAGCCATCTGCTCATCTACTCTTCCGATTAAGCGTTAAGGCCTTAAGGCCACTAGCATAGTTACATTCACAGCTTAGCTCATCTCCGGTGGAAACGCAGCCTATACCTTCGGTTGATTAGGATTTATTAACTGCAACCCCATACCTATAGAGTATATAATCGCGATGTTAGGTTTGGCCATTATCCGCATCAATAATCCGTACACGAGCTAAGATAGATGACAAATATACATTATCCTCTTGGTGAAAAATTTTCAGTTTTGCGGAACCTGCACATCAAGTACATGGATCAATATAATATATTAGTATTGAGATCTTAAAGAGAAAGATATCAAAATATTTATAACATCGTTGATTCATATTTCATGTGCCCGTTTTATATTAAGATTTGGACGAGTGTTTATTCCGAGATCTCTTTGTTAATGACATTTGTGTCGCCGGCCAGAAATATCAAAATATCGCACCCACTGCCGCACCTACTGCATTTTGCACATTTCAGTTATTAGTCATGTGACATATTGTCGCGGATATTGCTTTTACCATCAACCCTAATAATAGGGAATTGCTATCCTTATCATTATTAACCAGTTTCAGTTCATTACTACTATGTATTACTAGCAATGGTTTCACCAGCTGTGGAAGTACGAGCAAAAATGATAGCCTGTAATATTCTGATGTGTCAGCTATGTTACTCTTTAAGTTTTATCAAAATCCATTCAGTATTTTGTGGGTGAAACAGTAACAAAGATATCCATCGATATATTCTTACAAACTTTTGCGTTTATAATATTAGTAGGATTTATGAATAATAAATGTATGAATATCCGATGCTGAAGAGCTTTTCTTATATTTGAAAGATTAAAGAAACAGTAAAATGAAGGATATAAAAAAGTTTAGGTTAGATTTCGATTTGATTCAGACTTTAAACCTAGATGTTTTACCATATAGAGATCATTAGCAAATTTTAATCGAAGGTTGACCCTCTCTAAATTCGGGTCCACTTGAGGGTCTAATCCAACGATCATATCGTTACAAGTTTATTGTTCGAATAAACTGCGTCTAATTTTAGTATTCGAAAGAGACCGTGTTTCAAAACAGCAGACAATTGGAAAGGTCCCATTAGTTAATTACTTTATGCTAATCCGTATTACAAAATAACAATCGTGCCGGTACAAAAACAAGACTCGATAACGTTAATGCAAATATGATTGGCGATTTGAATTTCAAAATGTCTCGTAACGTTATCGGCATCGGCGGCGGCGGCGGCGGGCGGTAACAATGGGAGTGCGCGTGCGCCGCTGACACGCTCCAGTTGTGAGCGTCTGCGCACGAGATGTACACCACCTAAACGTACGCTGCGGACATTTACATATCGATGTTTCTATGATTGTTATGGCGAGAAAAAATATACTAAGATATAGTGGCGTAAGCTTGTCCTAACGGGGCCCAGTATTGATGTCGCGCATAATTTTTATATGGGGTACGGATAATTTTTAAGACTTTAGCTTACGCACGCATATCTGCTAGGTCATTGATTTTATAAATTACGAAAATTATTATAGGTATAAATTAAAAAAAGTGCTTGTTCCCGAAGCTGCCATAATTATTTTAAATATATATGAAAGAAATTAGCACAAAAATGGAGCCTATTGGCTAAAAAAATAAAAATGGAGCCAATAGAGACAAAACTGATGACTTGTTTACATATAAACTGAATCAATTTTGCTTGTGTGTAAACTGAGCTCGTACTAGATTGATTCTTCTCGTTTCGGCGTTTAGACATTTAAGGACGCGTTTACAAACTTGATAGGTACAGAATCGAACAACTACATTGAAAAAGTCACGCACACACGCGCACCCGCGCAATACGCACGCTTGCGTGCGGGAATAGTAGTCAAGTAAACGGATTTGATACTTTACAAATATTTGTTATTTTTATTATTTATAACACAAAATTATATTTTATTTGTGTTTGTTTTTACTATTTATCTTTTTACTTAGAATAAGTATATTAAATATATTATATATATAATAAATAATTATATATTATAATATGTAAGTAAACTGATATCTGTAATTCATCTTGAGGGGGGGGGGGGCTTATAATTGCCACGATGAGCAGGCGCATTGGCGATCGCAGATGATGATGAAGTCACATCGGCAGCATTGCTGCCTGATCCGAGTGGCACGGGATCGATCGTCTTATCGTCTTGACGTTTATTGAGGGGGGCCTATGTTCGGCAGTGGATGGATGAAATTTGATGATGATGACTATTTGTTTGCAAGTGGAAAGGGATCGGTCGTCTTGGTGTTCATTGAGGGAGGCCTATATCCAGCAGTGGATGGATGAAGTTTGATGATGATGATGATGATATCTATTTGTTTGCGAGTGGCAAGGGATCGGTCGTCTTGGTGTTCATTGAGGGAGGCCTATATTCAGCAGTGGATGTATGAAATTTGATGATGATGATGATGATGATGATGATATTTATTTGTTTGCGAGTTTCAAGGGATCGGTCGTCTTGGTGTTCATTAAGGGAGGTCTATGTTCGGCAGTGGACGGATTTAGGCTGATGATGAAGAAGTCGCATCGGCAGCACTGCTGCCTCATTAGAGTTTCACGGGATCGGTCGTCTTGACGTTCATTGAGGGAGGCCTATGTTCGGCAATGGACGGACTTAGACTGATGAAGTCGCATCGGCAGCACTGCTGCCTCATTAGAGTAGCACGGGATCGGTCGTCTTGACGTTCATTGAGGGAGGCCTATGTTCGGCAGTGGACGGATTTAGGCTGATTATGATGAAGTGGCATCGGCAGCACTGCTGCCTCAGCATAGCACGGGATCGGTCGTCTTGGCTTTCATTGAGGGAGGCCTATGTTCGGCAATGGATGGATTTAGGCTGATGATGATGAAGTCGCATCGGCAGCACTGCTGCCTCAGCATAGCACGGGATCGGTCGTCTTGGCGATCATTGAGGGAGGCCTATGTTCGGCAGTGGACGGATTTAAGCTGATGATGATGAAGTCGCATCGGCAGCACTGCTGCCTCAGCATAGCACGGGATCGGTCATCTTGGCGTTATTTGAGGGAGGCCTATGTTCGGCAATGGACTGATTTAGGCTGACGATGATGATGATGATGATGATGATAAGTGAGCAAACGTCGAGAGAGAACGTCTTCCCACCTGGTTATAATGACCAACCAACATTTCGTCTACCTATGTATATGAAATAAACCAATTCCATAAAAATATATTGTGGTAAAAAAAATATTGTAAAGTATCAAATCCAATCCAAAGTATCCAATATCAAAAATAAATCGCGATGTTTTTTGAGTCGAATTGCTGCTGACAGGCGACGCAGTGTCCACCCAGAACCGCGGCCGAGCGCGGACTGAGTTCTCATTTCAAAAATGTAAAAGAAATCAAGACAGAGACAACGATAAAATAAACCTTAATGCAATGGAATAACATTCATCTTTAGTAGCAAAATTGGTAAAAAAATTAGTTATCTTCTTTATTTTTTTTAAGACTATTTTTAGCATTTTTGGGTTATTTTCTTGTCCTTTATTTAAAATTGAACATATTTCCCTGCTCCTACTATTTTTTAAAAACCTTAATAAATGTGGATATTAGACCAAAGGGGTACCGTAATTCTAATCGATTTCGTTCGTTTCATGGAAAATGGTAATGGAAGAACGTTGATTACTATATAAAAAAGCAACATTTATCAAGAAAATATACGTTACCCTTGTAGATAAAGAACCATTCTATATGAAATAAATAATTTTTATATATGATTTTGTGTACTTTTGTTACAAACGGTACAGAAAAACAGCATAATTTCGTCTGATTCGTAAACGCGTCCTTAAACAGCTTCTAGCATTTGGTGTTTGTCGTAAGTAGCAAGTAGTGACAATGTCTCCAATAGATTGAAGCCAGAGATGGTCATCAAATCTAATCAATTTAAATATTACAGACATATAAAATCTCAAAATAAATACTAAAAATTATCTATATGTTATATATTTAGGACGATCGTATAAAAGTATGCGTGTATCTACGCGTTTATTAAAACATTAAAAATATGTATTTCTCTTTGTAACTGCACACTTATGAAATATATTTTGCAAAATATATTTCCTATTTCCAATGCAGCGAACACAAGCGCCGCAATTCTTGGGCACCCCCGACTGCCGACTGCCGGGACTAGTTCGGTAACAGTTTCTTCCAACTTTCGGCCCCTCACTACTTTTTCGGTATTCAACACCACCAATAAAAACTTGAAAAGTGTTTTCAATTGAAACGATACTGCGTTTCTGCAGACGATAGTTTAAAAATATCCGATTTGTAGCGATAATAATATGCGAAAAAAATATATTCGTACGTACGTCGGGATCGGCTTGGTTGTTTAGTTAGCGACTGGAGATTTTTAATTTGAAGAGAGAATTGGATGCATTAAAGGTTGTAAACTTCTTGGCTCTAGGAATGAATTCATTATTTTCAGTCTCTAGTCTAGATGCCTAGCGTTTAAGAATCCGCCTCAGTGCAATGGTCGCGTTTCATTATGGTTCGCGGTCTCCGTGCTGCATCATTATACATCATAAAACCAGCGTCGTTCAATTATCCATCGTAAAGTGGGAGATGTCGATCGTACATCCAAGACCAATGATGCGTGGAGGTCCTTAGAGCTTAGCGTTTTTTTGCATTCGTTTTTACGCCGCCGGACGACCAGCAAAACAAACACAGCTGTTTCCATTTTAATTATCGTAACGAGAGCGATTTCCTGTTGTGTGGTTTTGTGTATTAGCGCAATGGCAGGTGATCCACCTGATGGCGTAGCTCTTGATCATCAACGAGTCTGACCGGAACTGGTTCTCGATGCCAGTAATTCTGCTTTAGCTGGTACCTTTAGAATCTCCTAACATTTTACTGCAGCAAGCTTGATTCGGGGAGAGAAGACTAAGACGATAGTAAAATAATTTGAGGTGGGCGTGGGTTTCGCATCCCTTCATCATTATCAACAGCCTTTATCCGTCCACTGCTGAACATAGGCCTCCCTCAATGAACGCCAAGACGACCGATCCCTTGCTCGCATCCCTCATATTGGCTAAAACATCTGGTGAATGTAGGAATATTATTAGTGTAACACATTCACGTTCAAGTAGTCGAAGTGTTGGTCGGTCATTAGCTAGGCTGGAAGACGATCTTCATTCAGTAGCTGGTCGGTTTGGATGCGTGTGGCAAGGGAGCTCATCGTCTTGGAGTTCATTGAGGGAGCCTATGTTTAACAATGGACGAATAAAGGCTGATGATAAGGATGACAATGATGATGATAAACATATACAATAAATGAATTAGTAATACTTTATTCTTACATCATGTTATTATTATTTAATGATTAATACAAATAATGCTGAAAAGCTATCATTATAACGGGTACTATCCATTTTAATCTATAAACAGAATATTATGTCTAACACGTGATGTCTGTCGTGGTGCTGTACCACAAGGTCGTGAAATAACAAGAACATTGTAGACGATCGAAAGTATTACGTTGACAAGTATTGCAAAATTGTGGTGTAGAGTTTGGCACCTCATCTCAAGCTCGCAAATATGGTCTAGAATTCAGAATTTTGTAGTATGAACTCACGGTTTAATATAAGAAATCAAAACTTACATTGGAGTATACTGTCCCCTTATGTGTTTTATGATTTACTTTTTTTTTATGATGGTATATTATTTTACATTTTTGACTATTTACGGATATTTTATAGCAACTATTTTAAATTTTGTGAAAATTGTAATGCAAGTCACAGATTCAGAGACAATCACTAAATAATAGACATACCTACAATTCCTAGAAAGCGAATTGCTGTATCATATTTTCCGGAACGACCAGTTGCTTTTAATATTGTATTTGCTGTTACTTTTAAAATCCTTGGAATTATAATTTCATTGTAAGTCTCTATTTTAGGAATATGATATCACAGATTTCACAGACATGAACTTATTCTTGAGGTGTTTTGAATACGAAATATTATGACAAATAATCTCTGTTTTGTTTTTGTACCTGTGTCTATGTAATCAAATTAGGATGGGTTGATTGTAAAATTTTGCAATATTAATAGGAAATTGGAATGTCTGGATTAATATGATTACCAAGATAGGATTAGAAGCAGGGAGTGTAGAATAGAATATCAATAGAGTCGGTGTCCCCTGTAGGAGGATAAACGGATGGGGCTCAGTGCGATTATTATGAAGCAATTTTAATAACGCGACCATCAATAAAAAAAACGTTTATCCTTAGAAAATACGATTAAATGACAGCCTCTGTCTCCATCAATTATTTATAATGATTGTAAAGTGATATACGATTTTGGCCCCCTCGAAAATGTCTTCTATACGGTACCCTCGTTAAGGGGACGGTTTGAATTAAAATTCTTGCTCCGATCTCTAATAAATTCATTTTAGATTTTTTACATATTTTAAATAAAAAAAACATCAATTTGAATATACAAAATGCACTAACATGATTATATACAAAATGCCCAAAAAGTGTTTAGTCATCACAGCGAATATCGGTTTATTAGGTCTCCTATAAAATGTGATAATGGTCTTGAAATGTGTCTAATGTTTAGGGCTTTGAACTTTTAATTTGTTGGAATCGTTAGCATATTACGAGCGGAGTGTCTTGTATTATCGGGCTATTAATATACATCGTTTATGTTTCGTCGGTATTGTGTTACGTCGGCCAAATAATTTCACTTGTCGGCATCGCCCCGCCCAAGGTTACTCGGCGCGATGACATTCAGACGAATGTCAGATCAGACGGATCCGCGAGACGCGCTATTGCTGTCGTCGGTGTTGCCTGCTTCATCTGTGTCGCCTGCTTCGTCGGTGTCGCCTGCTTCGTTGGTTTTGCCTGCTTCGTCTGTGTCGCCTACTTCGTCGGTGTCGCCTGCTTTGTCGGTGTTGCCTGCTTCGTCTGTGTTGCCTGTTCACCTCTCCCTGGTATCTGTTTATCTCTATCTCCGGAATCTGTTTTACGTAACTTTGACGACTTCTGTGGCTCAATGGCTAGCGCGTTGGCGCTTAAGAAGGGAGGTAGCGGCTTTTAATCCCGCCCGGGAACAAAAAGTTTCTGTGTTCCTGGGTTTCTGTGTTATAATAAAAATATTAAATATATTATGTATTAATATGAAAAAATTTAAATATATATATATATATATATATATATATATATATATATATATATGTGTGTGTGTGTGTGTGTATTTTGTATTTATATTTATTTGATAGTTTTCGAAAGTTTCTTTCGTAAATATGTATTAGTTTCTACTAATATTTTAGCCTGCTCAACACTTAAGATAAACAAATGCCATAGAATTATTTATTATTTATTATTTATAAAGAATCTCGGATGAATTAGATATGATCAGTATTTCCTGTGATTAATGAGTTACCAATTCACAATACAATGATACGTGACTTCAATTTCGATGCAAATATACTTTTCAATTGAAAACCGTATTTTTGAATATAACAATTAGAATATGGAGAGCGGAGTATCATTACCGTCGCCCGCCAGCGGGCAGCCGTCAGCCGCCAGCCGCCTTAGCTAAGAGTATTTATAATGCTCTTGTCACCGAGTGCCAGTGGCGTGCGTATCTTATTGAATTTATTCACGGCACATCCAATGAAAATATTAAAGTGAGCGTATATCGTTTACTCATGAATGCCCCATCGTTCCATCCTGCTGTTCCTTGCCAGGAGACGGGATTGCTCGTTTGCGAGTTGAATCGCTGATTTGAAATCTTTTAAAGTCGGTTATCGTTTTAATTGGTGGATATAATACCTATTGCTTTGGATTCGATCTGTGCGACTCTTTCTACGTTTAGGTCTGAATTGCATATAAAATGATTATGTCTAAATGAAATTTAATTAAACTCAATTAACCACCATTATGTCCATTTAAGTAATATGATGACACTATAAGCTCTCGTTTGCACGAGCGCTTAAAAACCGTCGCGGTAAAACCCGACGTCGGCTTGAGTCGCGAGTTTAGCATGCTTAAATTCCATTTAACGTCAAACACTCAACGTCGAAATTCCAACAGTGCTCGATATAAAATACGTTGCGTTTTAAAAAAAGTCTTTTTTTGAACAGATACATCGGTGTCCTATGTGTCATTCAAACGGGTTTTTAACCACTCGGTGAAAAAGCGCTCCTGCGAACGGGGTCTAATTGTCGATAGGAAAAAATTTTACATTGTAAAGTATGTAGAGGACAATTAATATTATAATGATTCTATTGGTAACAGTTGGTGTTGTAGGTCCCTTATTAATATTTCGCATTTGCAAGATCGATCGGCATTCGTGGCTTCGGAATTCGCCATCGTCTTGCTTGAGGCCAATTCACGGATAATGGCCTGAATAGTGGGTACGCCGCTCCGACAGATGGATTTATTGACCGATACCGTCATCGCTCGATTGGAAGCCGATGGTGAGATGACCGCTTCCACGAAATGACTGGCCGCGATTCTCCGAATAACCAACAAATCATCATGCATAGTTTGAGGATAACTTTTTGGGTTATAATTTCATAAGATGTTCTAAGTATTGATTAGATTATTATTTGTGTAGTTATAAATCTAAATGTTTTGTTAAGGTGGATTCAGATTTTTTCAAATTATTATAGTTAGATTAAATAAGAAGGTTTCGCACTCCATAATTTTGTAATTATGACATAATTTTGTAATAATTACAGATGTAAACTGCATATTATGAACCGGGGTCATGCGGGAGTATTTAAGTATGAATTTGTTAATGTTTACTAGTGCCCGTAGTAAGATTTCGTATATTTTGAAACATGTTATTTTCCATTACTATTGAAGCACAATAATAGGGATGTTGACTAATTTTTTTAATTGATTTTATTTGATAGATATACTATAGACAAACGCGAAAAAAAGACTTTTGTAAAGAAATATGTCCAATTTTAACAAAAAATTGAATAAAGAAAAATAGTTTTTAAAATTGCCGTTAAAACGCTCTAAGCGTCATTACGTCACACACCGCATTCAGAGCTCGCGCTATGTTAGGTGAGTTATGACAGTTTGTACTTAACTCAATGTTCAGTGACGTCATCGCCTTATACGCGTTTGCAGTCACGTGATATTGCATGATAAATAACGCATTTTAAATTAATTTTCTAAATTTTAAGACAAATAAGTAGACTTTTAAAATGTTATTTTAGGTTTTCAAATACTGTATTTAATATGTAAAACATAACTTTACATGAATTTGTAACATGTGTCAACATCCCTATTTAGTAAAATTAGTTTATATTGTCTAAATACAAGATACGTAAAATTAAAGTAGTACCTACCGGCGTTACAGTCGAAAGCCGCATGTTTGCTGACAGATAATTTAGTGAGACCTAATGCAATGGGCCGGCTAATCGTGCTCTGGCGGTGATGGGGCTCCGGTGCACTCCGGCGGAGCCCGATCCGTATCTGGCTGTCACGCTGGCCCGCGGGGCCATCGCCTTGCCTCTGTGAACACATTTCAATTTATTATTGCTTTGGATTTTATTTAAAGCACACTCTTTTTTGTAAGGCTTATAAATATATTTTACATATTATTATTACGAATTTTTTTTTTTTTGGATAAAATCTTTCATACATAGGTGAATGGTATTTGGTGACATAAAATTTGTTAGTTTATCGAGACATACTAAATACGAAATAATTTTACTCGTTATTTCTAAGGGAAGTATCTAACGATAACTCATCTTTTCCCACGGGGATAGATAGTTTTAATATTCAATTTATAAGACATTATTATCCTTTTACAACGTTTATACAATGTAACCTTTTTACAAGCAGTATTTATTTAGACTTTCAGTATAAACACATACTAAAAAATGGGCGCGGTTGATGAAGTGAGATTTCAAAAAAACTGACAGTGCAGTAAGTAAAAGTATATTAATAAATTCCGTTGCGTGTCGACGCACTATAAAAAGGTGTCTGCTCCGAGCCATACAGATTATTATTAGGGTGATGCCGGTGACACCATATTTAATTATCGCTAGTGATAAAATGTGTACCGTCACGCTTGATTAATTAATCTTCAGGTGTTTGGAGACCATCTCCGAGTTCATATAAATATATTCGATACGAGTTGTAGTGGAGCGAGAGGCCAAGAACATAGTTTTTTTTTTATTATTAAACTAGCTGTTTTTATCAGCGATAACTTAGATTAGTAGGAATATCGGTACCGATATGATGATTATTTTTGTAGCCCAAGCTACTTCAATCGATCCAGCCGTTTCAGATATTAAAACAGACTGACAGACCGACTGGCAAAAAATTAAAAATGCGTATTTGATGCTTGAAAGTAGTAAATTTGTTTTTATGTTCCTTAGTGAAAAGCTGTCAATTTGAAATTACCAAACAGACACTTCAAATTTATTTATTTGTATCATCATCATCATCGGACTATATCCGTCCACTACTGAATATTGACTTCCCTCAATAAAGGTCATTAAAAAAATAATATTATAATAGTATAGGTAGCATAAATGGGCAGTCGTGTAGTCGATGAAGATATCTTGTGAGAAATAAACACATGGTCTTGCGAATTCAATACGAGAATAGTTAGATAGAGATGTACAGTCAAATTTATTAAGTTCATAACATAGTCTAAAAGATCATGTCTAAGACTTTAATCTCAGAATTATCATATGTACCTGTTATCTTTTATATCGCTGTTACTACGCCATTCCATCCATTCCATAAGACCCTTCGCGAATACGTACCGATCGATACCTATAGGAATGCAAATAATTGGAGCTCAGGGCATATCGAACTCTTATTGACAATCTCTACACACCAAATGGAATCCAAAAACTGTCTTAGTCAAATCCGCCTCGGGCGAACGTCGAGAGCAAAGAAAATAATGGAAATTATTCGTCGCGACTCGCCTTGATAGGGGCAATTTGCCGAATAAATGACTAGGTAATGATGGACTCGTACCTGCTTTGATCGCGTACTTAACTTTCATGTTTGTTGTACGTTTAATAGACGAAACTAGTTGAGTGCCCCGGGCTGTGCATGCCATTATTAATAGCAATAATGATAGACAATCGATAGCAATTCGAAAATTTGTTTTTGTCTTAGATATTATGTTAGTCATACGAGTAGGCGGGTCTCGATATCTCTACATTAGAGACATCTTACAATAAAATGACTGGCCTGTTGGTCCAGTGGTTAACGACCCTGACTGCTTAACCAGAAGGTCATGGGTTCGATTCCCACCCACGACAAATGTTTGTGTGATGAGCATGATCATTTGTTCTGTGTCTGAGCGTAATTATTTATCAATAATAATATGTATATATGTAGAAATATATGCGTATGTATATCAGTTGCCTGGTTACCATAAGAACAGGCTTAGCCTAGTTTGGGATCAGATGGCCGTGTGTGAGTTTTCCCTACACATTATAAAAAAATATTGTGTGGAATGAAACTTAAATATTTATAAAATTATATTGTTTGCACCTAATAACAGCTAAATATTGCTATTATATTTTTATAATCATATATTATTAATTATGAGAACTAGATTAATTTCTATAAGAGTGTAATGCTTCTTAGTAATCGCTTTGCCTTAACGATATTTACCTTATGTAAATAAAACGTAAACTGAACGCCACCTAAGGGGTTCAGAATATTCCAAATATTTGAAATTTCCTCAAAGATATAATTTAACAAACGCTGCAAGGTGAATATTTACACAAGGTCTTAAGTATACAGGACAAATGTCTCATCGCAATGAAAATTGAATTCCGTTTTATCTAAAGCGTTTGAAATGAAATTCTCTTTAGCTGCGTGCTCTAACGTCGAATCGTTCAGATGCTTTCAGTAGACGCCTCCCTTATGCATTTCCGTATTTATTGTGTGGTGCGGACATTAGCTTTGTGGCCGTCATATAGTTTTACAACCACTATTAAATTCTCTCTGTCGATAGGAATAATGACTTATGATACTCGGGTTTGGTTTTTTTTACAATATTTAAGTTTTTCTCTGGCCTGGTCTTTTGTAAAGACAATGCTAAAAGCTAGAATGTTTTTGTTTTTTCTTTCATTTGTAGTTTATGTTGATACCGGAGAAGAGATGGCTGGACGGGATAAAGAGGGATATGGAGAAGTGTGGAGTAACGCGAGAACTACAGAGCATGAGGCTAAAATGGAGGCACAAAACATACAAAGCCAAACCCATATAAACAAAAGTATTGTATAAGCTATTACACCTAGCTTAATAGCTCATCACATACATTGAATTGATAATTTTTATTTTAAAGCTCTAGACTCTAGAGAGTTTGAGTCTGATAATGTTGTTAATTTAGCTTTTAGAATTCAGTTTTTGTTTCACCGAATAACAATATTTTTGTTTCAAATTTATTCCTAGGGTTACTTGGTCCGTGTGTCCAATAACTAGTTTTGTATTGATCTCGTCCAATCATTACTTAACGTAATTACTGTAATTTATGTAATTGTATGATAATTATAATCTAATCAATTCACGGCGGGCTAATGACTTAATGTTGTGAGACTGTATGAACTCGTGTTTATCATCATTTACATTCTTATTTCGATTTGGCATTCATAGTTTCTTTTTCTTTTGTTAACGGCCTTCCCTACAACTCTTTCTTTCCTTTATTGTTTAGAATAAATTATAGTAGAATAATTAATTCCCATAAATAAATGTTTTTACGGAATCTTCCCCGCCTCTTTATGCTTATTATTCTATTTTAATGCGCTTATGTAATGTTAAATCATTTTTAATTATTTTCACAATTCCTTTAATGCTTTTCTTATTTTAAGTAACATTTGCATCGCCTCGAAATTGTCCCTGCATCTCGAGCTTAACAGCATAAAGATCGCATCGCATCTAACCCACTTGGAGGTCAACCAATGCCTTCTTGAAAGTCCAGTTTATTTTAAAGTATGATCAATCCGATATCCCCGAGATTATTTTGCTGGCTGATTGCCACTCCAAAGGGATATAATCCTTTATATTCTGCAAGGAACGTTTCGATGGCAATAAATTATATGAAAAAAAAGGTAAAAATAGAAGTGAAGAAAACATGTGAGACAACATTCAGTCCTCTGAAAATCCGACTTTTTAAATCTTTTAGACGACCCTCGCTGAGATAGTCTTATTTCCTTGAACACCATGAAACTTCCTAGTAATGTACATAATCTCATCTCTATAAATCTAAATAATGGGCCGCCCCGTTTCTTTAGTTATTACGTTACTAAAATTAGAATATCCTCTACTTAGAATAATCGTTTAATTTATTAATATAGGGAGCTTCCAACCTTTAATCGGGTAATGATTCTATTTCGTCTTGGCGTTCATCAAAATAGGTCTACATCCAGCAAACGGACTACGAACTACGTTGATGATGATGATTTCACTAAGGGATATTTCATATATTATTTTAAGAGCATCACGGAGAGTTTATATGGGCCAATCTTCAATGATGCCGGAATCCGTGAACGTCGCCGAAACTATATTGAAAACTAACACGGTTTTTTTGTGTCGTGCAAATTTATAAAGTGGCTATTTACAGCCAGAATACGATTCGTTTGTATTTCCGGAAAAATCCTGTCAACGACCGTGCAGCCAGTCCGTTAGCCGAGTGATCGAGCTGGACTCCTGCCACGGAAACGGCGCCAGCTAATTATAAACTTGCGTAGGATAAACGAACACAATGTGAGCGCGAGAGGGGATACTATCGCATGACCGACTCGGACAGATTCAATACAGCCTTTTTACTGCCATGCTAATCTTATGCCGTTTGGTGATTGATTTATTTAATCCTATCAATCATGCTATCATGCGTGTTAAATCGATTTGAAAGTTGAATTTAGTATGTCAGATTTGATTAGAACATACTATCTACTTAAGTTCTAGGCATAGATGCAAAGCACAAATTAATATGTCGTGAGTATCGATTATGAGGAAGATAAGTTTCTTGTGAAGCTTTTGAAGTAAACACTTTGTATTTCTCATATAAGAAGTGAGACGTAGAACGCTACTCAGACGTAGACATATTGTATCCCACAGAGGCTTCCCACGTGATTAATAAATAATAATGGGCAATTAAACTATTTGTGAATGAAAGCTCATTTGAATAGCGCTTATTCTCTAGAGAATTTGACGTAGAATGTGATAGTGGGAATCGCAAAAACACCGACACAACGAGCGCCAACAAAAGCGACAGTGGATGTTGAAAGACGGGATGTTTTGAGTCAAATTACTCATGTTGTATTTCTGTCCAGATTCCTATCTGCGGCGTCATGTACCCCGAAGCCGGTGACATTTAGGTCCCGCGTCAGCAGACCAACGCAGCGGAGCCATTCACAGCTGTGCCCTCGCAAATGTTTGGTGTATAGGTGTGGAGCCGATAGCGTGCCAGTCGTGTCCACGCGGCCGATTATCGCGGTTGCCACATCACTTATAAATATCTCCGCGCGTTTGTTTATTTACAAACGAGAGTCGAGCTCGGACCGCGGTCGCGTTTGGAGAAACTCGTATCGTGCCAGTGTTGTGAGTCCAGTGACCCACCAGCCGTGCGTGAAGAGATGGTCCGCAAGGGGGAGACGTCCACCGGAGCCCTCGTCAGGAGTCTGCTCGACACGCTCCGCTTGCGATCGCTCAGAACCGCCACATTGGTATGTCCAAGTTTGACTTGTGGCTACGTTACGTTAGCGTCTGCTACTCGATACCTCTTTTCGAATAAATAAACGTTATAAGATTTAGTTTTTTTTCGTTTCCGTTTAGCGATTGCTCTTTCTCGTAACGTTAATCACGATAATATGCGCTTCTATGGTGGAGCCCTTATTGCCATTTTTTATATTAATTTGTATTTATTTTGTTCAGTATTATAATATTATATATTTTTTTCTATATTCATATTATTGCCACGTTTCTCTTATAATAATAATAAGTTCGTTAATGGAATGAATCATATTATTACATATTTTTTACTTCATCTTTTATTGTTGTTGGTGCGTCATTTTGTTCTCTTAATTTGCGTAAATGATTTTAACAAACGTTCATAATGACGGAGTTAACGTCATAGCGTTTAATCATTAGCAGATTCAAGTTTACACCTGTATTGTGTTGAATACACGTAATAAACTATTTTTGCTTATACTTGATCCTTTGTCTTTATCTTTATGCCTTTGAAATAGATAAATGACGAGTTATTTTTCTCTTAAGGGCGTACTAAGTACGTATTCAGGGTTTTTCGACTGACAGGATAAATTAGATAAGTGACAATATTATCAGTTATTGCAATTTTCATGTAAATTTGTGCAACCGTTTTGTCTTAGGTTATATAAGACAATATAGTTACTTATATCACACAAAAGGCATTGTGCCTGCAGAATCGACCAATAGCGTACTAGAACGGAGATAAGTCAACAACGGAGTCATAAAAATCCAAAAAAAGTTTCAGAATATTACTATTGCTGCAGTAATTGTGATTGGAAAATATGGTCCTTCTAGCCGGATTTATACAAAAATGACTCACGCCTCCAATCTCTTTGCATCTGGGCCCTTGCAAGACGGGACGCCTATCTGTTTCATTGGTGAGAAAGAAATTCAGGTAACACAGAAACGTGTCGAGTGAATGTTTTGACGGGTCACGCGTCGCGAGGCTCACACGGCCGCCGGCTGATACGGGGGCGCGCGTGTTTATCGCCGCATCTGACCTCCGCGCCGCGTCACGTCTGACGCGTCCGATAGCACTATCGATCATCGATACCAACATCTGGATGTGGCTTGGTTGGTGTACGAGATAAGAGTGCTAGCGCAGGTACAATCAGTTGCTGTGCAGAGTAACGGGCCGATGGGTGAATGATTCTGGTGTGGTGGATATTCTGCATAGCTCTGCCAGGTCGGATAGGATACATAAGTAGTTGGTTGTCAGTTCGAATATTTGTTAATAACAAAAAGTCTATATTATCTACTACATACTTACCTTACCTTGGGTTGATTACACAGAGATTTATTTCTTGATTTTGAGATTTGGATGCGCTGCGCGGCACTCCCGGTTGCATGGGTTCGGAGACCTTCCTGTGTATTGGAGAGAAGGGCATGACAGGCAGTGTAATCACGTCCCTAACGTTCTTTGTCTTGGAATATCTTTATAAATCAGTGGCCAAGTCAGCTTGCTTACGTTGACGACTTACTATCAGGTGGCACATCCGCCAGTTATATAAAATAGACATTAGTCTAAAGAATTTATGTAAGTATAAATATGTTTCGTATCCTGATGTTTCTTACTACCTCTTATTTGTTGAAGCAAGCGCAAAAGCAAGCTTATGAATGTGTCGCTTTTTACCTACAATATTAGACCTCGCCGATTTCTACAGTTATTTATTCTAATATTATTTAAGTTGTAATAAATCTATATTAAAAAGCAGAAAACCTCCAAAAAAGATTATAAAAAAAATTCAGGCACAAATATAAAACGTTTGCAAAGTTGCCGACGTGTGGCCCCTATACCGCAATGTCTAGCCGTGGCGCGGTGCGGGCTAAGGCCGCCTTCGTCCCCGCTCTCGTCTCCTTGGATTCATAAAGTATAATCTGCGTTGTTTTTAACGTCTAGAATATATTATTAGAGGAGTTTTTTTTTTCTTTTTCATCATACACAGAATAATCTATACGGAAGACCGTGTATCAGGAAATATATTTTCGTCCTTGTGTTCTCGGTTGTTTTATTAGTTGTACTCAATGTATATTTGGATCTCGTTAAGATATCGTGACGTCGTTACAATTATTATTATTAACATGCATAATTTTATTCAGGAAGGTTTTAGTAGTGAACAATTAATGTAGTGTGAACTGTTTCTATGTCATTAAAGTCGTGGCGTGGTCGCATTTGTTGGCGCATATTATGTATCTACATAATATACGCCTACTTGACTATTTTTCCCACAAATGTGTTTTGCTGTTTCGAAAAGAAGAGATGAACAGGCCGTACAATTAAAACGAAAAATATATGAACTATATTAATATCTGTATCTTGTCTTGTTTCCTGGCTTTTGCCGGGTGACACATTAACGTTCGTGTGAAGATTTATTAAGACGAAATATTAATAGCGAATGCTATCCTTAGAGTGATGTAGAATCGTAACAAAAACGAGAATTATTTCGTAGCCTCTGTCCACTGTACTCCATGCTAATGCCGCCGCTCAAGTTTCTTGTTAACTCAATATGAATCACCATGTAAATACAATATGTATATAGTGAAATTATAAATAATAAGTAATAATTTGTTAAATTATCAATTATACTTTCAATGATTTATAAATAATTGCAATAGGTATAAACCTTCCGAGTAACATAAATTGCTAGCTTTAACAAAATATCTCTCTATTATCGAGTCATGATGATGATGATTTCTACAGCATATTACCATTTATCACGTAGATTACAAATATAATTTTGGCAAATGTTTGTCTGAGACAAGACGATGATGATGATGAAGAATATGGATAAATATTAATTTATGTTACGCGATCAAGCATGTATATTTAGAAGTAGGCCAACGGACAGGGCAAGTAACCTGATAGCATGTGCTTGAATTCGCCCATGAAAATGAAAATTGTGTCTGAGTGCCTCGTGCTTTGCTCACCTTGAGACTAAAGATAGTAAGCATTTAATACTAAAGGTCGCCAGTTCGAACCTAGCCAAGGGTAGATATTTATGTGATGAATATAATATTTGTTCTGAATTCTGAATTCTGGTTGGGCAAAGGATTGAAGTGTATGAATTTCTCAAGTTCATTTGTTTTTCCACAACTACGTAGATATCACGAAATCTATTCCAGTAGATTGGTGCTGGCGGTATACCACCTGCCACCTTCAGTCGGGTATATTACAATATCTATATAGGATAACATTCTATAACTAAAATAGCTTTTAATTAATATACTACATTAGGTGAGAGGAAGAACATAGCCGGGCAGTCCCCCCTCCCCCCCTATTGTTGAGAATCTGGTCTTTTCGGGACCAGTCTATCGCTGGGGGGTTTCCCGTCGCGTGTCCTGCAGATCCGGGTCCATCAGATAGCGGCTGAAGGCTCACGCAGCGGTTTTAGTGGGGTAGTGCACCCAATGCGAGTCCCCACACACGCCAGTGTGCCTACCAAAGGCCCTGGTATGGTCCGAAGAGGATTTCCGCTGCGTCACCAAAAAAAAAATAGAAGAACATGACAGTAAGCTGTAATAAGCTGGTAGTCGACTTAAAGTGGTTCTGATGATGAGATTATTGCTAGATCCAATATGCATCTGTGGCGTAGTGTGTAAGTCGGTATAATAATGTATGTATTAGGTTTAAATAGGCAGTAATAAAGGCAACGTTAATCGGGAACGTAGTCATTCAATGTCCTGTCCTCATACGGCGACCCGGTCACTTCACACATCTAACGACGTCCGTCTTTGAAGACAAGTTAATTATCATCATAATAAGCATTTCATGGTCCATACATACATGTATGATGTACATAGACAATGTCGATAATCCACCTTGAAAACTGTAATCATTTAAGCCTGGCGGCGTACCGCGGTTTCAACCGAGTACTTCCCATTCCCGTTAGAGTAGGTACCTAAGGGTATAAATTGTAGTATGTATTATCCTGAGGTGTAAGCTAATATTGTAAAGTTTAATCAAAATCCGTTCAGTCGTTTTTGCGTGAAAGAGTATATACAAACATTTATCCATTTTACAAAACATTTGCGTTTATAATATAGGCAGGTTAGTATGTCTAAATTAATAATTCGTTACTACTATGAATAACATGCTTTTAGTATTTAATATCCGAAGTAAAGGACAAATTAGCACCAGTTAACAAAACACAACGTTAATGTTGACGACCGTCGGATAAATTAACGGTTGGTGAATGGGCGGCCATCTTTTGTGTTAGCTGTTTACGCTGCACAGGCTATTACTGCAAATCCATGCGGCCGCTCATGCATCCGTCGCGCGACGATCTCGGCTAAATCCTCTTTACAAACAAAAACCTTTCAGACGACTTGCGATGCTTTGTGAAAAATTCTAATGCACCATCTTCAGGTCTCGGTCTCGGTTCAATGAACCCTCAAACCCGTGGCCCGTCTATGAACTCACCGGGCCACCGCAAGTAGCTGGAGTACCCGCACCGACCAACCTACATATTATAGTTCTAGTACGACTAGATATTACTCAATCCCACGTCTATTCCAGAACAAAATTGCTGGTAAAGTAAATTGAAAGTTTATATTAGTACTAATAGTTGGTTGGTATTGTAATGTATGGCGATGGCAACATGTGTTATCAGGGCAACCCGAATGATATCGCTAGTCAGGATTATCTCCGAGCGAGGAGCGGGCCGATCGGCGATCGTATCGCAGGGCCTATCGGATCGCCGGCGGGGGCTCTGCCCGCCATCCGCAGAGACGGCTGTGTGCGCTCTCATTCATTAGAGGGGCGCGGCGGGGCGGGGGGTCGGGCGCAAGACGTCGCGCGCCGCCCGACCGTATCGATTTTGTCCCATCCCCCGCCCGCGCCACCCCCACACCTCTCAGCATCCGACCTCGAGTGCTCTCCTCTCGCGCCTCCGGACACCTCCGACAGAAACTACGCCTTAACGACATGACGCCACAGCTCAAAATGCCGACCCGGGACGCGCGCGCCGCGCCGCCCGCCCGATCCCTAATGAACTCTCCGGCCGAAAGTCACTCGGTCGAGATTGCAATGCCCCACTGCGATGCCCTCGTCCACGCCGGTGGAAAAAATAAGCTTTTTGTTACAATTAAAATGGTAAATCAAACCAATTTTAGTAATTGCGAGGTCAAACTTTCGAGTGGTGGCGCACGGCGAGGGCGCTTTTCGAACATATGATTTTAATGGCCCGCCGTGTGATTGTTAACGTGCGATAGACGGACGCCGAGCGCGCGCGGGGCCCGGGGGGAGCGACGGGGGCTAGAGGACGGTGAAGCATGCGATACACGCTTGATTTAATTGCTACTTCGATATTGCGATGAGAGGGAAGGTAGCGGTGGTCAAACATCTTCTCGCACTGCTGTGTCGCGTGGTGGTATCCGCCGGCCGCCCGGTCATAGGATAGCAGTAAATCGCTCCCGCTCCTGACTCGATCTCGATATGTTGATGTAACTAATTAAAATTCCTGTGTTGTCTTGATTTTGCTTGCACAGGGCGAGGTGAACTAACATGTACACGGAGAGTTGAATATTACGAGCGAGTGTTGAAATATTGTTGTATAAAGATTAGCTCGGTTTACCCTCCGTATAATGAAAAAGTTGTTCGCTGATAATTAACAAGAAACGAAGGAATAAATAATGATTTTGCGGTTACCATTTTTGTATCTGCGGCTTTGCCGTTAAGGAAAAGGGATTTTAATATACTCAGATTGTATTAGCTCGTGTTTATGTTGTTTTAACATGAACCGTGTAAATAATTACAATCCTTTATAAGGCTTTTTAATTAGTTACTCTTTTATTTAGCATGTGTTTATGCTTGTTTATAAACTGTATATAACTTCAATCTCCAGGATTTGGATCGGCTGACTTACAAAAACTATATTTTATTTAAATTTTAAAAATCACTTTGTCGAATCTTCTTCGACTTTGTGTTTTTTTTTTAAGTTTGAGTTAATGATTTTATTTTATTTTGTTTTAAAGGAACACAAACAGTAAAGCATAAAATACATAAAAAATATACAGAAACCAATTATATGTCCACTAAAATATTAAAAGTGGTTAAAAAGTCTATACACACTATACACTTATTAATAATTATTATCAAAAAGTAAAACAGAGAAAAAAGAATGAGAAAAAAAAACTCAATCATATATTAAAGTCGATGAATGTTGAATGTTGATTGTATTCTAGAATACTTAGGTAAATCTTACACCAAAAAACCCAATTTTAGATCCTCGTGTTGTTTCCTTGGTACATGAACTGCCTAATTCAGTATCAACACCCTTTCGACCTTAATTGTGTATTCCCTAATTAATGGAGTATTAGAGCTTTTAGACCTTCGACAAAGTTAATCTCTTATTGAGCTCGTTTAAGTGAGTTGACCGAAACTCGACGAAGTTAACAGATTTTTCCGTCTCGCAATGTATTATTATAAACAAATACATTGCTTTGCGTTCCACAGCCGTTTCGTAAGTTAATATTGTAGTTATTTATTTACTAGATAATGGAATAGCCGGAAGCGTAAAGTCAGTGTGTACTTTAGTGTCCTAGGAAAGGAAATTTTCTAGCTTAAAATATATAATGACTTAACATTGATTTATAGAGATAGCAGTGCCGTGATTGTTGATTTATTTATGAAGCTCAAATTGTTTTGACTACATAAACCCAAGTTTGTCTTAAAACGCAACAACAAGACGCTATATAGCAGCGTTTCCCAAACTTGGGTCTGATATGGCCCGCAAAATTTCATACAATCCTCTTCGTGACCCGCTCAAGATTTGTGGCTCAGCTTTTTACTTTTGTAGTTCAGCGACCCAAAGTGGGTTTTGGCCTCCAAGACGAGAGACTTCTACCGGTCACTGTCCTGCGCAACCTCTGACCAGTCCTCAGCCCCGAGCTCACGCAGGTCAGCCTCCACAATGTCCTTCCAGGAATATCTGGGACGATCAACTGTGCGCTGTTTACACTGTTGACCAAGATATAAGCTCTCAATACTCCCCCATCCTCCGCCATTCGGACCAACTGGCCGAGCCCTTGGAGGCGGTGGACTTTTATTTCTCTCTGTCTTTTTTTTTTAGGATTTTTGTTTCGGCCCCTATTTTTTCAAACTCCGCGTTCTTTCGGACTCCCCAGCTACCATCCTGCCTTTGTATTAGACTCAGGATCTTAGGAAGAATTTTTCTTTAATTATTTTTACTCAAAAAGGAACATAATAACTTAATATTTCAGGATAACATGTAAAATTTGTTATTCGAATTAGTTCCGCTGAGTCAGTTTCGCCGAGGAAATTGCCTTGGAACCGGTGGTAAATTCAGTTGACACTAAAACAAATACAATTTTTATTGACTGTTGTCTCGTCAGTCAAGACCTTATCCTGTTATCTATTTAAAACAAGGGGTCAGTCATGCGAGCCGATATGTTATTTCGTGGCTCGGTACCGTGTCGCGACCCACCAAATGGGAAGCGCTGCTTTAGAGGCATATCAAATCATAATATACGTTGAACTGATGACTAACGTCAATGTCATTCATCAATTTGATGATTCAGGATCAAAGTCAGTCAAAGTCAGTTAGTCTAGTCAAATCAAGTCTAGTCCTAAATACTCTTTTAGTTTGCTACGCTTCACGTGATGACTATTTTAGTAAATTTCGTGGGTAAATGTCAAAGAAAAGCTCCCCTAATTTTTTAAAGGGAGTTTTCTCATTTATAATCATTAGGGGAGATTAGTCATTAGACAAATGCATCAGGTATGGTTGGCTCCGTGGTCCCATTGTTTGACAAAGAAAAATAGAATATAGAGGTTCTATATATATTTTTTTTTCGAAATGCCAACCCTGGTTTCGGGTGTAGATCCAACGCTTTATTTTGAGTCAATATTGTGCGTTAAATATTAGTCTTTCGTCGATTGGGTTTTTTGGTGGGATTTTTTGTTCGTTTACAATTACCGACAGTAATAGACTCATTCGTTAATGTCAAGTTTACACTTTAGCATATTTCATCGGAATTGCTTTTTACGTTTTTCGCTGTACCATACTACATAATATAAACAACATCCCCCCAAAGCTATTAGTAAATGTGCTTCTCGTTTAAATATGTCTTAATGATGGTAACGTTATTTGCTAGATCGTTATCCGCGAAGGGCGATCTTGTCGTGTTAGATAGAGAAAATAGACAAGCGCCAGGATATGCATTTTGGTGTTCATGAATAAATCTAAGGGATTTTAACAAAGAAAAGACCGTGATTTTAACAATTTTAATTTATATTATCTTTATATGAAGATAGCTGTATCCATTTCCGTGTCATCGTCATCATCATCATCATAATCATCATCATCAGCCTTTATCCTTCCACTGCTGAACATAAGCCTCCTGCAATTAATGCCAAGACGACCGATCCCTCTCCACTCGCATCCAACACGGATCGGCTACTGAACGGATCGTCTTCCCATCTGGTTGATGGCCGACCAACACATCTCTCTCATCGTCTACCTAATCGCGGCTTCCACTCTTGAACCTTATTGGCACATCGGCCATCCGTTTTCGTATACTGCTTTCCAAATTGAAATTCGCTAAGATAGTATTTGTTTCTGTTTTCTTTATTTATAAAAAAAAATGTCAACTTACCTTTTGCTTTGAAACGGGAGCCGTCGTACACTCAGTTGTCGGCGACATTTTGTTATTTTGACAATGACCGATCTTGGTTTCGTGTTATCGACATGAACGCTGTACGTATGAATGTGAATGTAGTTGCAACGCACGCCCCGGCCCACCGATGTCCTGGGCATCGTTGCGGTAGGTCTAGGAATTAGTACATTATATTGCGTTATGGGTATGTAGTATGTAGCATATACCACCACAATGTAGACCGTTAAGATAAAATTATCATGTGAATAACAATCTGTTATGTTGTATATTAATGGCTGCCCCGACAGACATCGTTCTGCCAAAACTACTGATATCGCTTTGAAAATCAGAAGTGTATCTTTATGAAAGGTGAAAAGAAGGGTGATAATTCAAAGTTGTATGTATTTTTCTGCCATACAATAAAATAATTTAAAAAATTGCCGGAAAAATAAAAAAATGTGGGATGAGCCACGCTTAACACTTAAGGGTAAAAAAATTTAGTGATAAACCTTTTCTCAGACCTACTAAATAAACATATTAGATACATTTCACCAAAATCGGTTTTCCTCCGTGTATTTAAAAATAATAAATTATCGTGTCACAGTTTAATAGTGTTTATACACTATTAAACTGTGACACGATAATTTTATATATTAGATTCCATACAAACAAAATACCACTAGTCTTTCTCCGCAAGTTGTTTTCTTGAATATGGAACAATCGTGATGTCTGGAACATAAACTAGGAATATTCAATATAAGTCAATATTTTTGTAGATTTTAGGGCTGCATAAATGAGGTGCTTAAGAGTTATCAAGTAACTAACAAGTATATTCTCCAAATAGGAGTTTGGAAAGATGTGATTCTTATCAGCGATCGTTAGCAGGCACTTGGACTCATTGAGTGAAGTCGATACGGTCACGACTAGACTTCATAATTCGTGAATTTTTCTGCTCAAAAATAATATGCAACATTTTTGCGAGTGTGGAAGTGTTGGTCGGCCATTAACCAGATGGGAAGACGATCTCCGTGCAGGGGCAGGTCCGCGTTGGATGCGAGTAGCAAGGGATCGGTCGTCTTGGCCTTCATTGAGGGAGGCCTATGTTCAGCAGTGGACGGATAAAGGCTGATGATGATGATGATAATGAATAAATGTTAATAATAATAATAGTTTATTTGCAAGAATGTAGTACATGATAGGTGTATTTACATTGATTTAGTATCTGTCTGTTATGACTGCTGTCTTAGCAAAAATCGGTCCTAAAATGGACATAAAATAATATCTGCCGTAAATAGATTCGAATCCGGTTCAGATTGCAAAGAATCCGATAATTTTTCAGTAGTAATTAGACATACCAAAATCTCATGAGCTCCGATGAATTTGATATAGACAAATGTTTACATACAATTCGTTTGTGCATCTAATCGGGCTGGAGTCCCGCTGAAGTTGTCCTCAACTCGGAGGAGCAATTATTTTATTCAGGCCCTCAAAAGATCGTGCATTGTGCCGGGACTCGATTAATAAGTTTGCACTCGTAGGTCCGTTATTCAAAACTTGCTCGTAATATTAATTATATGTAGGTACATATTTATATACGGTATAGTAGAGTGTATTAAGGGTACCTGGATGGAATGACGATAAAAGATGTAGTTGCAGCAATGGCTAGTGTGATTGAAAACATTCAAATGATGTCCAACATCCATAATATGTTACATATGGATGTGGGACACAAGCAAAATATATTATCGTCAAAAAAAAATATTAAGATATTCGTCAAGTTCTCATTGTAAATAAAAACGTCGATTGATGCGTGGACAACGAGATTTGCATCTGTCCAGCCATCTCACGGGAGGAGAATGCTTGGAAGTTAAATAATGAAGTTATAGACAACAACAAAAAACCAACTGTAAAGAAGAAATCTGAAACAATCGTTTACTATGGCAGTCAATTTAAAACTAAACTATTACGAATATTTGCTTACATTAATAATATTAATGTGAATGTGATAGACTACAGCCACATTTAAAATGTATAACGTTTCATAGCAACAACGTTAATATACAATGTTTATCATTAAAATACACGTATTACAGAAAGCCGCTTGTAAATACTATCTATGCACTGATTATTATGTAAATGCCCTTCAAAAGCGTCTGCCCTGACCTGCCGCACCGAGGGGAACGCTTGGGGTAGGTTATGGCATTGCATCCGACCACTCGCCCGTTGCAAGGGTGGTTTTGCATAAGTATACCCCGTCCTATACCTTACCGCCGTGAATGTGTCTGTCTACTTTAATCACGGGGTTTATGAATGCTTCGGTACAATTATTATGACTCGGCAAGCATCGCCGTACATTGCTATTTATATCGGAAATTAACACGACAACTTACACTGTGAGCTTTTGACTCCTCGGCCCAATATGCACGCGAAGTGTCGCTTTCGATATAATCCTGTTAATGTACCGCCCGTACGTAAACTATCGGACGTCCATTATAAATATTAAATCAGTTGTCGAGACCAGATCAGAGTTGGAAATAAACACGGGATCGATACGGGAGCGGAGACCGGCCGAAGTCGCGCTGCCGTCTAGTCCGGATCGCGGACGCAGGCCCGCCGCGAGCTAATATAACCCGTAGGTATCCGGTGGATGATTAAAAAAAGCGTGCGTGCCCACTTGACGCACAGTGTTAGCTTTTTGCGCGGGTGTGCGGCACGGGGGCACTAATGAAACGGGGGCCCCGGCGTGTGCGTCGCGGGCTACGTACGGCTTGCATTGGGTCGGGTCAGTGAACCCGCCCGCCCACTATCGGGGTAAATATGCCGAATGCACACAGATGCGCGCGCCTCGCCTAGCCCACCCCCCGCCGGGCCCGTCGCCGGTGCACTCTGCACGCGTACACTCCCCCGACCCCTCTTAAAACTCCTAATTGATTGCGCAAATTTTCTCGCAATAACTGTCTTTTTATGGTGTTAATGATGTAAACTTGCGCAGTTCCGCCACTTAATTGATGCTACGTGCGATCTAGTCTCGTCTGACGCGACGCTCGCCCAGCTCGAAGCCGAGGTGGCAGCCGACGCCGACAACGAAAGCTATGAAAAATTAATTAGCGTGCACTCGTTGTTAATATTCTGGGATTTCCTGCGATGAAACTCGTACGCAAAACGGATGCTGGCCGCTAATGAAATGACTATGTTCTCATTGCTTTCCAATTCGGTTTTGAAATGTACGTTTTATTTATGATAATAAAATGTATAATTTTAGTATAGCGTTAACACCGCAAAGAGAAACCACGATTCGTCTTCTGTTTTCCTATGTATGTGACTTGGATCGTTGGTTGAATTTCCGAATGCTATTATGACGTGTCTTCCGATTATTCCATTTCCTGTTCTATGGTAAAATGTTAAAAAGATGGATCTCAAAGTTTAGTTATAACATTAATAGTCACCTTTTCCTGTCAGACATCTTAAAGAATTCCTTACAGGCAGTGCACGGGTGCGTAAAGATAACATCCCCCTGACACAATGCAGTTCGATTGGCTTTGTGTGAAATGCCTATACTTGTTAGCACGTAAAAGGGCGCGTACGATGTAAGGGTTAGGATGTCTAGCACAATCAAGAAACTAACGAAACACGTACTCAGGAGTCTTATGAGCTCCTCTCCGTGTGAGTGGCGGGTTAGCGGATTCTGATGGACGACGGTCTAATAACTTTCTAGGGTGGGGGTTGGGTTCGGAAAATGGACGTTTTGGTCGACTTCCCCACTTCAAGTTGAGGATTACTGTACTAGCTGTTTCTGGTATGCTAGGAGTAGCAGAGGTTCAGTGACATACGAGTATGTAGAGTAAGGCGTGATCAGTATTGAATAAATGCGGACTAATGATAGTGTATGCCAAAAGCAATTAATATACGATCGACAATAAGGCCTCATTCGCACTGCGACTATGCGCGCTATTATTTTATATTATTAAGTCTATATAAAAAAATATACTTGATCCTAGTTAATATTATAAATTCGAAAGTTTTTGAGGATATTTGTTACTCTTTCACGCGAAAACTACTGAATGGATTTTGATGAAACTTCATAATAATATAGCTTATACATCAGATTAACACATAGGCTATAATTCATCTCCGCATTCCTACGGGAACGCGGGGCGCTGCTATACTATATATAAATGCCGTTGTAAATCTTAGTTAACGCAGGCGAAGCTGCGGGCAACAGCTAGTTATTATATCATCATCATCATCATCATCAGCCTGCGGCAGTCCACTGCTGGACATAGGCCTCTCCCAAGGCACGCCACTTTTCTCTATCTTGAGCTTTGAGTATTCAGTTAGTATTATTAGTTATTATATATGTTTATATAATTCATTTAATGTATTCCTGACTATAAATAGGATAGAGACATGATTACAATAAAATTGAAATAATCTTTATTATGGAAAATAGAATTTGCGATTAAAAGTACACTGTACATTTTTGTACAGTGTACATTTCGAAATTGTCAAGACGTGATAATTAGGAACACACCACTAATTGGAGGCAGACAGACAATCGTTCATTACGTACTATAAGTACTCTTGATAAAAAGCCTAAAGTTGTCTATGGCGGAAAACTTACGTGTAGTTTCTGATAATGTGAAACGACGTCCTGGCTGGATATACAGCAGTAGACAATATATTATCTTTTATTTTAACACTTACTCTCACTAATTACACACGGAATGCCTATAATAGTTACTATGACTAGAATGTCTTTAGACCTTTAGACAATATTACATTTGACTTTAAATTTAATTAAGTATATTTTTTTTACTTTATTATAATTTGTACAAGTAGTAAATGACTAATTGTATTAAATTAAAAAGATATTATAATGAAACAACTTTTACGGATTTTACGGTAGGTCCTCCGGTGAAAAAAAAAACTAAATAAACCGCGATAAAATCCGTAAAAGTTGTTTCATTATAATGAGTGAAATTCGCGTAAACATAAGAAAACTATATAAAAAATATTACTATATTAACGTAAGGGAAACATGTTTGCTGCTAAATGATCAGGAAAAAAAAGACATGTGAATCAGGGATGTTATAGATATGAAATTTCGAATACGGATTGGATATGGATATAGAAATGATTAATATGCCGGATACGTTTACGGATACGGATATGAAATTATTTCGGATTATCCGTTAATTTCGGATAATTTCGGTTACGGATATTAGATTTTTAAGGAATTTCAGAAGTAAAATATGTTTAAATAGCTAATAAAATGGTTTTATTTGGTAGGAACAAAAGTCAGTCAGATAAATGTTGAGTGTTTTCTACTGAAACTGCCTGGCCGATCAAAACAACATATCATGACGTGTAGCAATAAGTCTCCGCTCCTATCCGATATTATTCGAAACTTTTATTTCGGATTCGGTTACGGTTATGGATATTATTTTATATCGGATATCCTATAGTTTCGGTTACGGTTACGGAGCTCCCTAACAACCCTGATGTGAATGACGTAGAAATCTCTTTTACATGTACACACGTCATTTCATCATCATAACCGCGTCCACTACTAGAAGTCTTTTGAATTATCATAAAGCTTTAATTATCTACATAATATTGAACATTTCTATTTCACGTAGATAATAAATTAAGCTCGCCAGAATGGACCATTTTTGTTTCGAGAAGTGAATGATATACGCGGTTCGCGCTAGTGTGGACCAAGCTTTACCTTTCACGTACCGAAGGTCGCAGGCGGGAGTATGAACCCTATAAAATATTAGTATCAACCCACTCCGGGACATTACTGTCCACTTGATCGCTTTCCGATTTCATTATTATTGTACGCCGGCAACAGATGACGTGTTGTGGGCGTGTGTGACACTGGCTGACAGCGCGTTTTCGTCCACAACGAAATAATAAAACTTTTCTACAAAATTTTATAGTTTTACTTTTTATAGTTGAGCCACTAAATGCGATTCAAATGCGTAAATGACATTGGCAATTAGCAAAATAGCAGCGTTAAAGCAATGAAAATATATTAATCATATTTATTATTATCGGTCGTCCTGGCTTTCATTGAGGGAGGCCTATGTTCAGCAATGGACGTATAAAGGCTGATAATGATGATGATGATGATGATATTTATTATTGCAAATTTAAAAGTCGTGATATTATGTCAATCAAAGTCTTAGGACTAGGTATTGTACAGATTTTAATGAAATATTGCATATTGCCATAGTTCTTGATCCAACGTGAAAATTCGGATGAGTGTTAAAAATTCGGATGAGATACGAATTACGACTACGATTCTGTATACGTGGCACTATTTGTATACTTGTCTGTGGTACGTCTTTCCGAATCACTTGTATGTATTTACAAGGGACTATTAATCACTGACTGGACTAGCGGTGGCACGCGGCTGCACCTGCCTACGGTATTCCTGGTGTTATGGTGTGTCATCGGATGCAGGTGACGTGACCTCCGATGACTAATGATTGGTATTTTAACGAACAAAGAGGCTGCTCTAGAGACGTGCTACCGTTAAGGTTATTAATGACCGTCATTAAATACTTGGGTTTCAAGGAATATATGCAGAGTTGGTGATATTTTGATCAGTGCTACTGGGGGCGAAAATCTGAATGAGTTTTGAAAGTAATATAGCGGACCAGACATTAGACACTAGAAATATTAACAACGAGTAACCTATAAACATAGGCAAGACTCATTGACTTAGTATATCAACAGCCGAAAATACTGTATCGTGTAAGTGTGCACGAAGGAAGGATTTTTTAGGAATACAACCTCCTAGGGAGTAAAGTAGGGGTGAAGTTAATATGGAATTTTCTCACTCCGTGTCGTGATTACTAATAAAAATATAATCTGCTTAGCAATGATAAAGAGAGAAGATGTAGCATATCACAATTATAATGGGACTAATGAAAACCTATGACAGCTAAAGTACACGGGGACGAGACGAGGGCTAAAGCTGGTACATGGACCTGGTAGAATATGATCCGATCCGCGTAAACTCTATAGTAGGTGTAAAAAAATACACAAAAAATAAATTCAGTATTATTATACGTGAAATGCGCGTCAAAACAATGATGAATGAAGTCAAAGTATTCCAAAGTTATTTATTTGGTTTTTAAATAATAATAATAATATCTATGGACGCTTTTTACACCACGTCAATCTGGTCCCGTGCTAAGTTTCCGAAGAGACTTGTGTTAGGGTACCTACCAGACAACGGAAATACATATATTTAATACTTTTTATACTAATACATATATGTATTTAAGATTTTTATTACTGTATAATACACATCCATGACCCAGGAACACACAAACTTTTTTATTCACTGGCGAGATTTGAACCCGCTACCTCCGGGCTTGAGCGCCAACGCGTTAACCATTGAGCGACAAAGGTCGTCAAATTTAAATACCACTGAACTATAAAATTGTAGATTCGGTTTTACCCTGGTCTCGAAACCCCGCAACGTCTACTGCAAACAGTTTGTATATTATAATGATGAATCGACGAAAACGTATGATGCTATTCACTGTCGATTCTGTTATCGTAGTTTACGACTTTCCCCTTTACATTGTAATAAAAGTTTTGAAGTTGTACGTGGGGTTGGTTTATTTTGCACAGGGCGAGATGTAACTGCGGAGAAATTATCTGTACTCGTATTCACTTTGCTTGTACACTCGCCGACATTAATATCCACATATTTTTTCGGATTTTAAAAATAAGGCATTTTTACAATGAATTACAATGAAGCAACTTTAACGGATTTTATTGCAGCTTATGAAGTAGTTTACATTGGTTCATTATGAGGGAATTTCGCGTAAACATAAGAAAACAATATGATTTAACAGTGTTAAATTTCATTATCATTTCCCTATCTACTCGCTCCCTCACTAATTGTCGCCATACTTGTATACACATTACAATTTGAGCAATACACAATACACATGTTTAGGTAAGGTAATGCTGTAGCGCTATTTGTAAATTTTGGAACGTGTACAGAGCACATTTTATTGCAGCCGACTGTTCCACGTGGAATGCCCGCGGTGAGGATCTGACGTCGTGTTTTCGACTGCTCACAAACATCCACTTGCATCGTGTTTGTAACGTACATGACTTTTTGTCTCTGGAACGCTCGAAAATAGACAAATTTTATACTCACCGGCTTAACGATATGAATATCATGGTTTTGCGATAATACCGAGGACGACTCAATTATAATATGGTTATGGTTATGGTATATTTATATGAAAAAGGTTATGTCTGCATATATGGAGACTGACAATATTTTCGCAATCGGCCTGTGTGTCTGCCTATCTAACTGACGTCAATAACTAAATGATTGTAGTCCATCTTGTAGTACACCTTGAATGTAAAACTAAACTTGTCAGTTCCATGACCCCTGTGGCTCAATGGTTAGCGCATTGGCGCTCAATAGCGGATGTAGCAGGTTCGAATCGGTATAGTGGCGAAAGCGGTATATATATTAAATAAATTATGTGTATTATATAATAAAAATCTTATATATGTATTAATATAAAAGTATAGGTGTTTTCGTTGTCTGGTAACACAAGTCTCTTGGAGAACTTAGAACGGGACTAGATTGACGTGGTGTAAAAAGCAAAGTCCATAGATATTATTATTATTATAATCATCTTTCCAGACATAAGTGTTAAGCTAAGACGGACAATGCGGCGGTAACGAGCTAGTGTTTAAAGGTCCCACTTACTTCGATTTGACCTCATTCGATACTGCAGCCTTGCCGGGCCGGCGTCCCACCTCGTGCCGATGTATGAGTGATGTCGGTAAATCTTCCTCTTTATCGCGACCAATCAATTACCAGTTTAATGTATTACTGCGATGGCTAATACTATGATACTATCTAGATTCTAGATGATTTACGCGTTCCTAATGTTTCTGGCATAGTATGTGTGAACGGACTTAGGAATTTCGTTGGTAGAGAAGCTAGTAGCATAAATCTCAATCGCGTTTGTATCGGTCATATTGAGTGATGGACTACGTAAGAGTTTTAGAATAATTTTTCACTGCGTATTAATTAAAAAACGTTGTCTTCAAAATAAATAGCCTACAGGACCTTTCCGAATGTGCTGATATGGCTCAAAATCCAAAAATCATTTGAAATCAGACCGGTACAAACTCAACAGCTCAGCAACAGTCAATTAATTTGTAGCTATTAGTATAACTTACAAAAGAAAATTCGAATGTAATACGCCGAAGGAAAAAAATCTAATTTTCTAAAAGGTCGTTAATATGTTATAAGTTGCTATACGACGATCGACTCCTTGCCTCTCTCATCCATCACGGCAGACCAACACTTCGTCTATCTAAAGTCGGAGTTGGTTTCGGTCGTCGCCGCGTTCACTGAAGGAGCCCTATGTTTAGCAGTGGACGGCTGAAGGCCGATGATGATGATGAAGATAAGCTAAACGTAGTGGTGGCGACCTCGTGGCGCAGCCTTGTAATCAACGCAAATTATGTATTGTAGGAAAGTCAACAGCGATACTCGAACGGCTAAACGGTCAGCGCGCTGGTACATAATGGTAGGGTTTCAATGTTTGTTTACTGAACAGCACATGGCTTTGGCCGCGAAAGCTTAGTTTTTCTATTTATCTTTTGACACATAAGTTCACAACATAAACATACTGGTTACTGAAAAAAAGAATTAAAAAATACAAAGCCATAAGATGTTAAATAATGGAAAATATGAATAATAAATGCGGGTGAGTAAGCTAGAATCTTAGAAACTCTCAGTTAGATTTGATTTATTAGTTCTCGGATTGTGTGGCTTGTTTATTAAGGAAGTTAGGTTTCATGACATCATGCCATACGCTCTACGAACACTGGATAAAACCGACGCGGCAATGGACTCAACGCGTATATAATCATATGACGAAACAGTCGTCATCCTTAATTATTTTAATAAAAACTATGCACGTTAGGAGATCCTTCAGCCTCCCCCACACATGATTACCGAGCGGCTGTTGAAACTCTGGTCTCGACGGGAAATTATAAAGTTGTGGCTATACACTATACTGTAGTGTAGTCTCGATGGCAAATGTTTATTATAAATTCACAAAGTCGTCGCCGGCTCCCGCTACCACGCAGTTAGCGGGTTCAAATCGGCGCGGACGGCCAAGCGGTCCGCGCGTTCATTAGACGGACGCTGGGACAACCGCTATCAGGTGCGCTGCAAACAAAACGCTGAATAGAGGCCGGGTTAAACATGCACGACGGGTGTACGGGTATAATTAAAGTTTAGGAGACGCTCACGTCGCCCGTTAACCTCGTTATCGGGCGCTGGAAGTGGGTGAGACGCGGCGGGGAGGGAGCCAGCCTCGGTGGGGGGCGGCGGCGGGGGCGGCGGGGGAAAATCAATGACAGCCGCCGCGCGCCGTCTCCCCGGCCCGACGCGCTCATCTCGCCACGTGCCGCGGTCACTGGCCCGCCCGCCGTCCGCGCCACCATCATCCACCACCACCACCACCACCTACCATCAACCGACGTAGTCCCTTCCGCCGTGTAGGAGAAACTACAGCTAACATGAACACATCAATCTTTAATGATCTCGTCCTTAATAGTTTGGGAACTGACCTGGGTCACGGAATTCCTCCCCCGATATATCGATCAAGGTGGCACGAAATTACAATTAGGTACGATCTCACAGGCGACACTAGACGAGTCAACGATCTCTAGGTGCGCTCGGTCGGTCGTCCTGCGAAGCCCCCTACGTATGTAGGTCGTTGCAAATTTGGGTTATCGTTCGGCCGCGTCGATATGTGACACTTCCGCTACGCTGCGAATGCGGTGCAGCCTCCGATATTATGCGCTATCCCCACGTACTGAAAGGCCGCATGTTGTAGGTCATATTGTGACGCGACACACTCGTCACATGCGCTCGCCGTGATAAAGGAGCCGCGCGATCCGATCTCCATAGCCATGAGTCATAATCTATTCGGCTAGACGCGGCGGTACCGCATAAAAACCGGTAGCAATGAACTGCCGAGCGCCGAATGCGTCGGGCACTATATGAATGTTTTATATACGTATCGGGCATCGTCGATCAATGTCAACCGCATATTTGGGTCAACGTCCGGCCAAATTCCTTCGACTCCTTATTTCCTATTTCGTATGGGTTTTTATTGTTAATTTTTGGAACTGTTGTTGTCCAAATAGAATCGTGGTATCGAATGTTTGGTCGTATTCTTTAACCTCGTTGCCGTTTTACTGTGTGCCGTATATTTGAATGGAACACTATTAAAAATTGTGGCATTGAGTCGCAGTGTCATCGTCATTATCAGATGTATACCTATCCAAGAAAATGGCCCATATATGATCTTCGGACATGATAATTTAGGTGTCTTAAGATGAGGCACTCGATAAAATATAATATTATTGAAATAAGATAGACCTATGGGACTAAACACAAATACAAATTGGCCAGGTTGTGATGACTATGCATATTCTAGTACACGTCCCTACCTGACATGATATTACAGTCTCTTACTCTTGTCATTTTATCCTCTTAAAAAGAAAACCAATAAGGCCGTGCACCGTCTATATAACAAAAAAAATATGTTTTATTATAATGAAACAAATTTACGGACATTATCGCGGTTTATTAAGTTTTTTACAAGCTATAAATTAGCAAAAGCTAGCAATACTTATATGTGTTTCATTATAATGAGTGAAATTCGCGTAAACATAAGAAAACAACAATGTTTTAATTCAAATAATTCAATGGTTTTCCCGCATGATCAATATCCTATTTTTTGTAATGTCACATTATATAAAAATGTTTTGTAACGACAATAAAGCCTTTCAAATAGACCAAGTCATTAAAAAAAAACCGACATTGACATGTAAATATGTCAAACACGCGAACGGCATAAAAGTGAAACTTTTAAAACCAAATAACTCAAACAATTTGATATAAAAACTGGGAAACAATATTTCCGCTGCCTGGGAGAGGAAGGTAATTATTAATAATTACGGTGGCAAAGGTCAGAGGGCTGGAGGGCTTTTACCTCCCACTTGATAACTGCCGTTGTATACAAGATGGACCTTTTGGAGATGAAATGTTAGATTTGTGTATGTTATATGTATGATTTTAGGTATGAGACTTATTAATTTTTTCTCGTACCATTTTAAGTACACCGGACGAGAGTGACGACTTTTAGTATATATTTTGTGATAAAGTTTTTCAATGATGACACAGACAGAGGTACCTTTTTCGACAGCTAGATGGGGTTGCCTCTTAGAAACCCCTTCTAGTAGGTGTTCTTACAATATAATTGCAGTGGTCGCTCAAAATTATAGCGTTGGCCATTATAGCGTTCGATGTGAGCCAAGTTTCAGCGTTGATTACTTTTTAGAGCACGATCTTAGGGAACGTCATATGTATTAAAGGTGATCTGCATTCTAAAAATTTCATCTGACTGTTGCTTAAATGAGTATATATTTTTAGTGTATATTTTTATTTCCCAAACTCAAAATAAAGATAATTTTCCATTGTCCACAGGTATATTACGCCAAGAAGAAGCGGAGAGCGCAACCTTACCTGGGCGACGACGGCTCCCACAAGAAGGAGCGCAAGCTTTATAACGACGGCTACGACGACGACAACCACGATTACATCATCAAACACGGAGAGAAGTTCCTCGACCGATACGAGATCTCTTCGCCGATCGGGAAGGGGTCGTTCGGACAGGTGATGAGTTTTCAGCATTCCTTACAACTTTGCTACTGTGTACGATTGAGGTTATCGGTTATTGAGGGATACGTTTATCCATTAGGACGGCGTGGTAGATCGCCCTTCGATGGATTGACTATCTCCATGCAGTGAGACGTCACGTCTCTTTTATATTAGTCGAATAGACAAATTAGTGGTAACTAGGTTACCATCAAAGTTATACTCAGCATGAATCAGCTTTAGAGGAGAAAAAAGCAAGGTGGTTGTTTCCGTGTAACTAGAAGCGCGGCAGGCCGCATCCGTCCCATCGGTGATCCTTGGTATTAACCATCTGTTAATATGGTTGCTATTCAGAGGCCAGGTTTCCATTAATTATTTGCAAAGAAGCGGACGAATAGATCACCTTTGGAGTATAGGTCAGAGTTCAGATCACTCTATCGTTATAGTTTAGATTAATTTGCATTTGAACGTTTGACCTTTAGTGTATAAATAGTGTCTGTCAGGTTAATCTGGATATCAGGCCAAATTTTGATTCATCATCATCATCATCATAATCATCCTTTATCCGTCCACTGCTGAACGTAGACTTCCCTTTTGAGGAGGAGAGAAATTATGGTTATCTATATTATATCAGCAGAGATTATTCGCATTTTTTTTCTTCTATTGTAGACCTCCCGACGTTTTGTCATAACTTTGGCCAGTTAGTGCTTACATAAGAGACCTTGATTGTCGACTGCCAACGTCGATCTATTTTTAACTTTGCTAATTTTAGTAGCTTACGCTCTACGGACACTGTTACACAACCTTATCGGACGGGCTTTCATAAGGCACATGGATGGTGAGGATTCGCTGATGATTTCACAGTAGAAAAGAAGGATTGTGGTGATCGTGAATCGCGTTCCAAGATTAGTCCTCTACCCGTAGATCTCTATTCCAGGTTTTGATGGAAAGATCTCGATAGATCATAGTTGTGAGCCAACTAGCAGCGTCCCGCGGTTTCACTCGAGTATTTCCTATTTCTGTAGTTCAACGGGCATAAACTATAGTCGTATGTGTTATTCACTCGTGTAAGCTTATATATGTATATCATTGTTAGGTTTATAAAAATCCATTCAGTAGTAGTAGTAGTAGTAGTAATCCATCCACCTATACACTCTTACAGACTTCGCGCTTAAAATCTTTGTGGGTTTTTTCGAATTACTTCCATAATTGTTTATACCAGTGTTTCCCAAACTTTTTTGTTTAATAGACCACTTTCAAAGTTTTCCCGCATCAGGTGGACCCCATGCTGTGCTTTTTTTTTCAATAGGCGGGGTCAAGCCAACATTTTTCTTTTTGGTTCTTCACTATCGAAACCAAATTAATGTTCATGGACGATTACGATTGTGGATCCCCATTTTTTATTTTTTGTTGCGCTCATCGTGGACCCCCTTCGAGTCTTCCCTGGACACCTGGACCACTTTGGGAATCACTGGTTTATACGATAATTATTGACATCCATGACCAGGTCTTCTCTCGTGATCAATCTAAGTCTAATTCCTCTCACCTAGTCTGAACCATGATGATCACAAACAGGTTCCCGACAAGTTAGCTTATGCTGATGATGGTGTACCTTAAATAAAATGACACACTAACCTACCTGTTGCAAACTCGGATCTAATTTTAGTCGAGCCTTGATCTACGTTTCAAATTAAAGACGAAACAAAAAGGTGACATAATTTTTTTCCTTTTATCCAGATCACTGGGTAACGTCGATTAAGATTATAAACACGACTTTAATGAAAGGAGGATTTAATTTGATTAAAGGACTTTATCCCGGTTTATTATTAGATGAAGGTTTTTGAGTTATATTAGGTACGCTTATTATGTATATGTTACTAGTGTGTAGAATGAAGTCGTTTTGTCTTAACTTAGGGTAATCTAGTTATTCTTAGTAGAGCCATATTTTCAATGACTGAAAATAGTTTCGAATTGAGGGACTATTGGACCCGTTATGATATTTGCAGACATATCCAAATTGATGACAATTATTTGTATAGCCCAAGTCATTCGGTGATGATTTGGCCTTTTATTGGTGGAAGATTTTTTTTTAAATCGAGGAATACTTTCGAAGATTGTCTTCTTTATACTCACAAAAATTGGTTCCCTTTAAACATTTTTTATCAGACTTTAAAAAAGAATGCGGCTACTGAGGGAGGTTTATAGATGTTCGCTCATCCTTTAATTCTTTAAGGGCCTGTTTCACAATCTCCCTTTAAGTTCCCTATAGGCTATTGGCAACATATTTGACAGATGTTTGACAGATAGAGTATGGAGTATCTGTCAAACATCTGTCAAATATGTTGCCAATAGCCTATAGGGAACTTAAAGGGAGATTGTGAAACAGGCCCTTAATATTATTATTTATTATTCATATTTATGTGTAAGTAGTTACCACAGCGCTAACGCGTGTTTCGTTTGTGTTTTACAGGTTGTGAAAGCGTACGACCACGAGGAGCAGTGTCAAGTAGCGATAAAAATAATTAAGAATAAGAAACCCTTCCTAAACCAGGCACAAATAGAGGTCAAATTACTGGAGATGATGAACAGGGCGGACGCCGAAAATAAGTATTATATAGGTAAAGTATCACCAAACAATATAATAAACACACATGATTGGTTTGTTAGAATATTATCTTCCAACAGAATATCAATCAAAATATTATACTGTACTATGTATGGCACATCACATATAGCATATTTCGGCACATTTGAATTGGATCCGCAGGGTATCGGCATTCGGTCGTCTCGGAGTTCATTAAAAGAGGTCCGGCGGTGATAATGATCAAGCGTGATAATGATGATTGTGACCTGAATTCTCGTTCTAAAGATATAAGACAAGACCAGGAGAAGAAGGTTGATATTTATAAAATCATTGCATAGGTCCTTGAAGGCCCATCTCGTATTTTCAATTTGGAGGTTTAAATACAATTATAACTATTTAGTAAAATAAACATTTCTGTTTGTTAATAACATAAGAAGCCGTATAAGGAAATCAATATTTTATTTCAATCTGTACAATTTACAAGAAAATATTAATAAGCTACGTGGGAAGGGCACGTCGGAGAATTTTTTTTTTGTTCTTTATTTTATTACACTTATTAAAAGTTGGCCCGCGGACGGAAGATAAATTATTTTAGTCTTTGCATTAATAATACCGGCGTTACGCGAAACGGCTTTGCTGCGTTTCGTTTAAAAAAGAAAAAGTGTAGTGTGCTTGATGTCTTAGTGCCCACCGTATAGGCTACACAAACTACCCGCAACAAATACTCGATAGATATGATCTCTATATCCATCCTACTCTATTGTTAGTTACAGACTAATGAAAGACTGACTTTTTAATGATGAAATAGAGAAGTTACCCCGGGCTCAACTTGTGCTCCTATTAAGTCTAGCTAGAAGAATACGTCTGTGCTTATGTGGAGTCTATTTAAGATAGTAAAATTATAGATTGCAGCGTCATGTAACAATTATTTCTCTTTTCTTTCCAGCAACTTTTTCTCCTATCAATTTTTACTCTTATTAAAGCTCACTAACTCTTAGCTCGTATCTTTTTCTCGTGTGCAAATACCTAACCAAGAACAATTTTGTGTGTTGCAGTAAAACTGAAACGTCACTTCATGTGGCGAAACCACCTGTGCCTAGTGTTCGAGCTGCTCTCGTACAACCTGTACGACCTGCTGCGGAACACCAACTTCAGGGGCGTCTCGCTCAACCTCACGCGCAAGTTCGCGCAGCAGCTGTGCACGGCGCTGCTGTTCCTTAGTCAACCAGGTACGTGCGCGCCGCAGCACAGCTACATCTTAAACGTCATCGATTGTGTCAAGGAGGAAATACCTCTAGAAGGAACCGAAGGGTCGATTCATCATCTAGACACGCGTCAAGCCAAGTTCAGCTGGCGACCAGCATTTAGTGTAATATTACACGAACCATTTGGCGCTACTTTTTACTCCCTCATCTAGACACGCGGGAGTGTTTCAAACCAAATTTATAATTATATCTGCGGAACATGGGCTGGTTCAAAGTCTATTACTTGATAATTATTAAATACCACCCAACACCTTAACACTGATTACGTCATAATAATAAGAATAATCATTATTATCATCATAGTCTGTCAAACACTGGTGACCTTTAGTCAAAAGAAACAGACAAAGCTAAGAGACGATTCTTAAATAATAACTAAAAAAAAAAAAGATATATTTGTTGTGTAGTTTATTTTTGTTTTTTGTTTGTCTATACTTTTTGTTTGTCTGAGTTCGCGACGATCGCCGTAAATAATTCTATAAAAACTCCTAGAAGTAACCATGATTCACGCTTTATGTGAAACGGTCCAGCCGGGCTAGAGTTTTGCTCCCAGTACGTACGAACTACGTCGTAAAATAAATTCCTACTGATAAAACAAAAAGAGTGACAAAAAACTGTAAAAGAAATAGTTACTGAACTAAGTCTTTGACTATACAACTTCTAGATTTACCTCCTTATATAACTTATAATATATTAACCTACTTGTTAAGATAAGTTGAAAATTTACAGTAAATATGAATTAAGACCATAAGTGTGTTACAACTTACAATATAATTATATTGAAGAGGTTCGATAAGTGGATTATTTTACTTTAATGTTGAAATATTCTGTATGGCGTGAGCGACTTGATAATAAATGAGTTATATTAGTCCATTCATAGCCGGCGAGATTTCGCAAATTACTTTATGAATAAACACTCGATCAAGGAAAGTGTTAAGTAATTATAGAGAACAGACTATTTACAAGATAAAACATTATCATTTTATCTCTATATAATATACTAGCTGTTGCACGCAGCTTCGCCTGCGCTAAATAAGATTTAAAACGGGTCCTTAACTTTTTGAAAATTTAATATAGCCTATGTTCACCGGGGATAATGCAGCGTCTCAGCTTAACAGTGAGAGAATTTTTCAAATCGGTCAAATAGTTTCGGAGCCTATTCAAACAAACAATCAAATCTTTCCTGTTTATATATCTCGCTTACCTCTTGCCAATGGTTGGACCGATATTGATAAAATAAAAGAGTGTGTGCAATTGGATTTCCGGATGATTTAAAACTTTAGATCCACATTTCGGTCCGCTACAAATCCGCTAGTTTATCTAAATATGTACTGGAGCAATAATCTAATATATAAAATTTCCCTGTCACAATGTTAGTTACCGTACTCCTCCGAAGCGGCTTGACCGATCTTTATGAAATTTTATATGCATATTCAGTAGGTCTGAGAATCGGCCAACATCTAGTTGTTCACCCTTAAAAGTTTTGTGTTAATTTTTGGACGAAATTTTTTGTTTTTATTTTTTTATGATACAGCATACAAAAATACATACAACCCTAAATTTTCACCCTTCTACGATCAACCCCTATTTTGTAATTGCAATTTTAATATTGGCAGAACGAAGTCTGTCGGGACAGCTAGTAGTATTATAAATAAAACTAGTGACGTCGATTCGAATGTATATTATATATGTTTTATATACGACTGTATATTATATAGTATATACGTTTTTGTTGAGTGTACTTATTGGTGGCAGTACATACAGTGCAATATCTTCATGCTAGGATTGTATTGTATTCTAATTTGTTCGCTGTCAGACGTAGTTTTTGATTGCGCAGGATTCGATTTTGAACCATTCACCATAATATTTTGTAAAGTTTATTTGAATTCAATCTTTTTTGCGGAAAGAGTTACGTACATCCATACATACAAACTTTTACATTTATAATATTCGTAGCATGTTGTTTTTATGTTCATTTGATTGTAATGTTTTGTTGTTGTTTCAGAACTAAATATAATTCACTGTGATCTTAAACCTGAGAATATACTATTATGCAATCCGAAGAGGTCCGCCATCAAAATAGTGGACTTTGGAAGCTCGTGTCAGCTAGGACAAAGGGTATGTACCAATTGCATCTTGTATTCAGTGGCAAGAATCAAAGCCAAAAAATTTTATGGAAGATATATACTTTAGTGAGCGACGATGGTCAAGTGGTGTGTGGACTGTGGACTCAACCTCTTATGCGAGGCTTCCGGGTTCGATCCGCATCACCCGTGGGTGCCTTGAAATGAGTTTTTCTAAATTTATAAGTGCGCTCTAAACACGGATCACCGTTCACTCAACGGTGAAGGAAAACATCGTGAGGAAACCTGCATGCCTAATGAGATTTAAATTTGAAAGTTGTTAAAGGCATGTGAAGTTCACCAACCCGCATTGGGCCAGCGCCTCGGTGAACTATGGCCGGACTTTATCGCCTTTACATAATAATATAAAATTAGGGATAAACATTGTGTTTTTCAGATATGACAACTGTTACATTAACCGGTGGAAAGGATACGCTTTGAACTATATTTAATAAATTTTAATTAAGTTTCGATATTAGTTAAACTACTATAAACACATGATGTATCTTTAGATGTTTATAGGACGCTTAGGCCATCGCAATAAGTACTAGTAACCACATTCAGATGGCTAACTAACATAACAGCTATGCAGTCAGTGCGATTGCATAGCAGTTATGTAATTAGTACTGTCTATACTGAAATCTAAAACGCATATTTAACAAAGTGCGTCGAATCATAAATAATAAATATCATGTTATCAATAAGTTCACAGTAATTGTCACATAATGCGTTTTATATTATGAGCACAAATAGATGCGTATTATAATAATTAATGAGTGAATATAATATCGTTTGTGTACTGGTGAGCCGTGAGACGCAATTCGAGCTGTCACTAATTATGACAGTCGGTATTAATTGGCCCCGACCTCTGATAACGTCGTTTTTCTCCTTCAATTTTGTACCGCGGCTGATAACCAATGACACGGTATTGTCATGGTGACGTTCTAAAGACAATGAATTAACAAATATATTTTAACTAGCAGCGCCCCGCGGTTTCAACCGAGTAAATTATAGCCTTTGTATTATTCTGTTGTGTTAGGTATATTTTTGTAAAGATTCATCAATATTCGTTCACTAGTTTTTGCATAGAAGAGCACCAATTATCTAAACATCAAACATCCAACATACAAACTTATCTCTAAGATATGATTGTGCTTAACTAGCTCATGTGCATGGGCTTCTTTGACCACTTAATATCTATTGGTTTGTCTGTTCGTTTGCGTATCCGACTAACATATCGAAAAAAAATTCCTACAACAACATAAACTTGTGTAGTTCTTTGCGCGTGCACGCTAGTGCCCACAGTGTATTACTAACTGTTGCCCGCGACTGCACCCGCCTTAGAAAAAACAATCCTTTTTGTAATGTATCCTATTTTACTTCTAGTACCTCCAAGAATATGTTTACAAAGTTTCAAAATGATCGGTCGAGTAGTTTTCGCGTGAAAGCGTAACAAACATCCCCACTTTCACATTTATAATGTTAGTATGTATTCAATCAATAAAGGAGTATGACACCGGCATTTGAGGGATACATTTTTTTCCGATTATCGTATATTATTGTTCGGTACGCTAGTTATAAACTTGCGTACCTACCATAATAATATACCTAATAAACCATAACCATAATAAATACCACTTAAGACTTTGCGTGTGCTATTTGCGTATATATAACGTGATGCTTCGTGTTGCAGATATACCAGTACATCCAGTCCAGGTTCTACCGGTCGCCGGAGGTGTTGCTGGGCATCCCATACGACCTGGCGATCGACATGTGGTCGCTGGGCTGCATCCTGGTCGAGATGCACACGGGCGAGCCGCTGTTCAGCGGCGCCAACGAGCTGGACCAGATGAACAAGATCGTGGAGGTGCTGGGCATGCCGCCCGACCATTTGTTGGACCAGGTGACTATCATACTCGTCTGAGGGTCATAAGTCATTGAAAGACCAGGGGGCCTAGCCAAAATGCAATTAAGAAAGCGTTAGCGAAGTTCGAAATGATAAAATGTATGGGATGGACCATGTGATTAAGCGCGGCCTTCTGTCAATCCCATGTCAATCACATTTTATTATTTTCGAACTTCGCTAACGCTTTCTTAATGGCATTTTAGCTAGGCCCCCAGGTGTTTACGATATCGTCTTGCGAGTTTACTAATGCCTCCATATGAAGTATCAGGTAATATAAAGGTAAGGTTGAGAAGAAAAGATCTTGTATTTCGGTTGACCGTACGTCAGCCCTCTCTTTTTAATCTAGCAGTAGTGAAAATTGGTTATTTAATATTATTGTTCTCTAAATTTAAAACCTTGTAAATTGCACAAGAAGTTCTGTAAAACGAATATTAGATATCTGTCTTCCTTGAAAGTGTATCGGTAAAATAAAGTTACGAAAAATAAATGCAGCAAAAAAAAAGTGAAGTTACATTTACAAGAACCAAAAAAAAAAAACAAATTATGCATAAGATTGAAATGATACGAGACTATATTGAAAGCGTGCAACGGTTCATATTTTGCTTATTAATAGACTGGTTTTAATAATGTTTCCCCAATAACGGATGTATAATTAAATGTGCGAGTGGCGGAAAGTTTTTAATTGTTCGGAATTGGCAACACATCGGGCGGGGCTCGTTAAAGAAAACGCCGATGAAGACCTAACAGCTCTCGCGGTAATTGACCAAGTTTCAACGAGGACTCGGCTAGCACCCGACCGCCCGCTTGCTTGTGTTTATACAACAAATATATTGTGTTATGTAAACTATAACTAATCAGTCTGAGACTTCGTAGACAACGCGTGGACGAGTAGGTTGAATTAGTCCCATGTGAGCTTTGTTATCGTCATGGGCGACGTTTACCATAAGGGACGTCGGCTTGTATTTATTATGTCTACTCAAAAATAAAACTAGACATGGCTTGTGAGTTTGCTGATAACAGCTACTTAGATCTACAGCCGCGTGCAGACTAATGATGATTATTGACGTGACAACGTCTAATTGCTCGATGTTACGGGCAGCATGCACGAAAAAGATATCATGTCGCGTTCCGCAAGCGAGGGCGTGGCAGGAACAAGCGAGGCATAATCGGCTTAAGCGATCGGCTCAGTTCGGTTCGTGCTGCATGTAATGTTTATAAACTACCGTCCGTAAACCGACTTTACAGACAACCAATTTTTTTGACATAACGTTTGTCTCTGTAATATATTGGACGAGTGGTTTCGAAGATTAATACACACTAAACTATTGCTGATGTTGTTCCCATAGGGAATATATAATGTTTTGTTTCAGGCACACAAAACGAGAAAGTTCTTTGACAAATTACCCGCGTCAGAAGGTGGTGGATACGTATTAAAGAAAGTTGCTGGCAAAGACGGGTGAGTTGTGTTGTATATTCTAGCATTTATTATTACGACCTAATAGTGACAGTTTACCCATAGTATTTTGTGTCTGATTTATAAAAAGAAAATAGCGCTGCGCTGTGCTCAAATGCGCGGGGACACTTACTTAATTCTAATATATTGCTATAGAAGAACTAATTTTAAATTGCGAGTCATGACAGAGTATACGCGTTCAAGCAAATAACTTGAATGATGTCCAGATCCATCATCATCACTTCGTCCATCGATTGCTCCTTCAATGAACGCCTTTATCTTTATGATGATTCTCATTTGTTGTTCCAGCGGCTACAGGAAGTACCGCGCCGCGGGCACCCGGAGACTACACGACATACTAGGAGTGGAGGGGGGAGGGCCGGCCGCGCGCCGCCGCGGGGAGCCCGGCCACTCCGTCTCCGACTACCTCAAGTTCAAGGTGAGAGGGCTGCCGATACCGGTGGAACCATGGCTCATTTATCTCGGAAATTAGGGTGGCTATGCGCTCGTACCATATTTTATAAATCCCGAGAAGCAGCGTTGATTTATTTTGGAAAAACGAACAGGACCAAGCAGTTTTAATACTTGCGGAACCCGCTTATTGTCAGACAAAACATAGTTGTGATCACCTGGCACAACACGAACTGTTCCAGGCTGAATACATATGTCCTATAGTGTCTTACCATCAAATGGCTCGCCTGCTAATTTGCATATACGCATAACACCAATGCGATTAAGATGTATAGCTGTATTATACAGATCATCAGACAAAAGTCCCTACAGCTTTTAAGACATAGCAAATCAAACGAACTCATCATTTAGGGAGTGATTTACTATACGAAAGCAATTCATAAGCTCATAATGTTAAGACACGAATGTAACGTATTCCAGGATCTTATCCTGCGCATGCTGGAGTACGATCCGAAGCAGCGAGTGACGCCGTACTACGCGCTGCAGCACAACTTCTTCAAGCGCACCGCCGACGAGTCGACCAACACGCAGCAGGCGCAGGCGCACCATCAGCATGGTACGTCCACCATAACCCTCCCTATCCAGCCCCCTACCTGAGGGGATCGAATGGGTACCTACCATTTCCCACCATCCTACCCCCTTGCGTTTAGGTATACTTCGGTTAACTGGACATCGTGTCATGATTGGACATGCCCTTCTGCTATATAACAACATTGAGGCCAGCCAGTATAAACATAGTAATGTAACACTTAAGCCTATGATTTATTTTTCGAATGGACCTATACCGTTGGCCTTGAGGCTTTTAAGCTTCATCGGAAAAGTAGATGGATCAACTAAGAATAACCCTATGAAGTTGTGATGACTTCTTAGCGATATAAGAATATATTTTATATACTCAAACTTGTTAACTCAAGTTCTGAGAGCAGTATAATATACTAATGCCCAATATAATCTTCGTTCTATGAATAACACTTGTATGCCTGTGCTTCACTAATAAAATAATATTCTTATCTTAACACCACACATATATGACAAGTCTAAGTACTCTCTGGTAAGATCATATACATGAGGACTGATAAATATAGGAAAAAAAAATTCTACAAAAGAGGTATTAGTCATATACATCTCAATTGCTTGCCTGTCTTAAGCCCAAACAACTTATAAATTTTATATATTATATTGTTCTACCTATTCATAACACATTTGAAATATTTTTATGTGTTAGGAGGATTTGGAAATTTTATTTTTGGCATACGTATGCCTTTGTGTATCCATATATGTAATATTATACATTAAAATGACTAACCGTGTTTCAACTAGTTTTATATCTAAGGTGTTCTAGACATAAGTGTTTTAACATTGTCATCGGCTTCTGTCGCGTGCTACCATGAGGCTTCCATCATTTCACGGCGTATCACTGGTGGTGCTGACAATCGCTGGAAATATCCTAGATTTGATCACGGCGGGGTCATTGCGAGTGTTCATACACTATTGCAGCATGTATAGATGGACAGTGAGTGGTTTAAACACGTGGAAAGGCTGTCAAACTTATTTAATTGATTGTATTTGAGTAGATTTTTGTTTGGAAATGGTTCTCGCATACAAAATTGTATAACTAAACCTCAATAATTATACAATTACTCAATGGATAACGTAAGGTTATAAGGATGAGGTTTTGAACTATTTTTAGATATATCACTTTTTATCATTATCATCATCATCATTTTTTATTCATCCAACGCTAAATATATTCTGCCCCCAATGAACGCCATTTTTTAAACTTAGTATTAAATTGTAGCCATGACAAATTATACTGACTTAATAATGTATGAGCTTCGAAAATTTTAATGCTTCATTAAAAGAGAGTACTAAGTATTACAGTTGATGCAAATATTTACCATATTTACTTATAGGGCGCCCTTATTTTGTGATGGATTTTTGGTTAAAAACGTACGGGTTTGCCCGCTTTAAATTTAACATTTACAATTTACTTTTAACATGAGGAGAAGTTATTTCTGGTATAACTGTTGCACCTAAATAACGCCATAATCAAATTATATGCCTCACTTTTTTGTATTGGTAATGATAATTTGCAATGACCCCAAGTGATATGTAATTTATTTTTTATGCCCGATCTTTGTGTGTTGATTTGCTGATGTTTATAATAAAGATGTGGGAATATATTTTTAAGGATTTTCGGTCATTAATTTCAATGGATGACTCTTTCTGTCTCTCTCGTGACTCGTAATTATTGAAATATGCTTATTTGTCCAAGTACCTACTCGTTTTTATCAAGACAAACCAAGGTAATTAAAGTTATATAAATTGATAAAAAGTACACTACATATTTTGATGTTATTGTATAAAGACCATCAGAAGGTATTAACAACCGTTTCATAAAAACTTTTTTTTTTAATTTTGCATTCGATTAGAGGATTACGTGAATATACATGTCGTTTTTGGCAAATCCATAGACACTTACATCTTAGTTATTTTATGTTGATCATTACCGACTAACGCAATGCTAACCCTATCGTGTGAAATCGACAATCAGTTTGTACCTCTTCTTCTATAAGAAAACAATATTATGTTCGTATCGTGTCATCATATTACTAACGAGTGAGAAAGCTTATCATAATTTGTAACTCGAGTGACAGAGACAGGAATACGCGACCGAAAATCCGTAAATGCGTATTTTAGGTGTTTCCCACGATTAGCACCGTGTTTATAATGCGATGTTCCATGGCAGATGGTCCGTCGGATCCGCGATGACTAGAGCGGTCCGGCGGCGCGGCCTCGCGACACTAGCGCCGCCATAGCCTAGACGTTACACGCCAGGTCTGCCGTATTACTGTCGGAATGCTAACCCCTCCCCCCGCCTCCCCCCATACCACACGACACCCGACGCGCGAACACAACGATATCGTGTGTTTGATTTGAAGAACATCCTGTGAATTGGCGTGATTAACCCTTTAACCGCCCGACTTCAAATCAATTATCGTGCCCCCAGCGCCCGGCCCTGTGAAACTAAAAATATCGTTTTTGATGGGAAACAGCTTAATAAATAAAAAATCACACTAAACGAGTTGTGGTATTTCGGTCGGAGATATACGACGCAAGCGAAAGGGACTCGAAAATATTTGTCGGACAAATCCGACGTAAGCGGTTAAAGGGTTAAGAGCCTCGGACGAAAATTGTCAGAAAAGAAAAACATATTTTTCAATTGATTTTATATATATTTTTTTAATTTATTACTATATCTCTATGGAGATGAAAGTTATTTACATAATATCGTTGTGATTGCAACACTCGGGTCTCCACACGTTTTATATTATTTTGGCATGTTCTCATCTAGTATCGCTAGTCCGTAATGCATGACTCAATGTGGCATCAATATTTACAAGCTATCCCATCCCATATGTATGTTAATTTATTGGATATAAAATAATTTATAAGTACAAGTTTATATTAATAATAATTGTAGATTTTGACCACATATTCATAGTAGTTTATTATTATAATATTTATTTAAGCTCCAATACACGCTAGTTTACCAAACGTGGGTGTTTGATTTTATATCAATCATATAAACTGTAAATACTGTCAAATGTTTTGAGATTTTATCTTGTGATCAAATTACATGTTTGAGTCAAAGACCCACGCTCGGTTATTACACTAGGTAGGATATAGACTATAACAGTACGTACAATCTAAATTCTAAGCCATATCCCACGTAGATTCAAAAAATGAAAGTACTGTGATCGATTCAGACATAGACAACCCTAGATTAGGTATTCCTTTAGACTAGTTCTATAGTATAGCTCCTATATTGTGATTTGTAAATCAAAATTACGCTCGCACTGACATAAAGCGATAATTTCGGTTTACAAATGTATGTAATTGCGTATATTGAATTGAGTTTTGTTTTTGAACGCAGTGGGCGGGGCGCGGCTGTGGGGCGGAGCCGAGCGTATGGAGGTGGAGGGCGTGCGGCGCGACGACGACATGTTGCAGCCCGTGTGCCAGCACAGCCCCGTCGCCATACACTAGCGTGCCCGCCGGCGCCGCGCGCGCGCCGACCCACCCACCAGAACCAAACACGCCGCGCCCAAGCGAACGCGGAAACGGAGGAACAAACGCACCTAGTGCGGCCGCATCCACGCACGTGTGAAGTGACGCTAGCGCGAACAGTGAGTGCGAGTGTTACCGCGAAGACACGAGTGTATGGTGCTCAGACATTGCGATGTATAGCTAAAATTAAACTAAGTGATTTTGTACTCTAGACGAGCGTATAGTATAATGACGAGCCGAGACCGAGTCGACCGTCGGCAGTTTCGAGGCTCGGAGGTTCTGAACCGGTCTAGTAAAATTCCATGCTCCTTATCGGAAACTACGGACGATCCGTATGTCGTGCGACGACGTAGTGTAAGCCGACCACGTGTACAGAGGACGGGACAGCCCCGCGTCGGTACGGTACTCCGGTACGAGCGACACTCTCGGACTGAATCCATATTTATAATTCTATATTTTTATTTAATGCGATAAGTCTGACTGTAAAAAACGATATGGCGACTCTACACGTCGTGTATGTATTATTTGTTCTCAAACGCTTCAGTCGACCGTACTTAGTGTTCCGCGTGCTCACCACACCGACACCCGGACGTCGAGGGCATGAAAGCTAGGTTTTTTTATTGTTACGCAATGCATATCAAGAACGCAATATGGTAGAAAATAAATATTGTACATACATTTTTAGGAGACCGATTTATAATGGACAGACTGCTACATAACCGGTCGATCGATAGTTTAGTTACATCTATGCTAGTTAAGCTTACGTTCAGTTTATTATCGCAAGCTTGTACTTTGAAGTGTCGGCAACTGAATACTGATGACTGAATACTAAAGGGCCAAACATTTTTGTTTTACCGATGACGAAACAATAAAATATACACATAAAAATGATTATTTTTTGACTGTACGATTTGATTGAATAAAATTATTTGAATCGTTGCCCTCGCATTTCGAAGTTGTTGTATATTGTATATGTTCATACGTCGATCTCGTATGCTCGAGATTTGAGATGCGTACACCCGTACGTACCGTTTATATATATATATAGATTATTTTTGACCCATTGGTATATTCTGACGATACGTTAACTGAGAATAGTGTATAGGTGATACGAAACACAAATTGTACTTGTAGGTTATGGGAGTGTTGAACCATATATAAATTTTTGGGTATTTCACATAGGAGTTAATAAATTGAATTACTGACTCGTTGAACCTTTTTGGATTTGAATCTACAATAGACTAACCTCATCGCAACAGACTGCTCGTAACTTTGTATTGGAGATATTTTGTATAGCATACACTGAATCACTGCCTTATTGTGCCGGAAACGAGGACGGGCCCGCCGCCGACACGCTGCGACATCCCCGCGGGACAATATGTTACATTGGATCGTATTGTAATATTGTGATAATTTGTGTAATAACGTCAAATGTAAAAAGTATTTGTCCTCCTGTCGATGCACTGTAAATGCTTTGGATTCGTCGTGCCGCGCTCGGAGCGGTGTAGCGACGCACCGAGTCGGGGGCGGGCCTCGCGCCGGCCGCACTGCGCCCGACGGATTAGCAAATTATATTTTTTTCAAATCGTTTATAGTTTGTGACTATGGACTGAGCGCGTCGGGCGCACGGCCGCCGGCGCTGCAACTGGAAGCAGAGTTTTATGTGCTGCGGAATGTTGCCGTGAATTTTTTATAATATAACTCTCCCGAAAAATATTTTAAAATACTACTGCATTTGTATGGTACGACTATTTATTTTCTCACATGAAGCATGAAAGTATACATCGCGCTCACCGGTGTTTTCGTCGTAGATTTGAATCTATCGCATCTCGCTGGTACGATGTAAACCCTCCCCCCTCCCCAATATCTGTATAATAATTACCCGTAACGATACTTTTCTGCTTCATGGTGTAAGAGGAGCGCTAGGAGTATAAGAAATAGGTATGGGATATATGTTTTTTTAAGGGGAAAGTGCCGGTGGGTTTCCAAAATATTTGATTTTAACCAAATTCGATTGATGTAATTTGCTTTGTATTTTTAACACGAACTGACATTTTTATTGGAAAATTATCATGTCCGGCTCGGACCGGAGCCGCCTTAGGAAACCTACCACAGTTCTGTTGGACCATCTGGACCATCTAGCCGAACGACGCGACACGTAGCTGTGACCGGGGGCCCTGTTTGCTTGTGTATGTAACGTATACTATTTATTTACCGTGGCATGGACCGGCGCGAATGAGTGATGTAGTTTATTTCCTATCGGATTGTCAGTTCGCAGGCACTGTAACAATAAAAGGATAGAGCTTTATGTCACTAAGTTTTGTATTTTAAATCAATAAACGATAGCAATGATGCGTGTTTGATTCCTTCTCCCAATCCTTTTATTAATTTATATATGGACTCAGATCGACAACAGTCAGATTCTCGGGTTGTGAGCCTCTGCTTATGACTCGCTTTACAAGCTTTACAACTACCCTCAAGCAAAATGAACTCAAATCAAGAAACCGCCTAAAGGCTTAAAAGGAATCAAAAGAAAAAGTTATGCTTCCTTCTTAAAATTACAATTAAATAGTTTATTAGGTACTTATACGATCTCGGGTGGCAAAATATAACTTGGAGCCCCACGAGACATTTGATAGAAGTATGTAAGTATTCTTCTCAGCATGTCGATGGCTACCTGAATTTTATCCACTCAGAACTCGGCTACGAGTATTCCGTTCTCAGTAGCGTCCATTAAGTCCTGCAATGTGCACGTGGTAGGGCTGCAGGGCATGACACGAGATGGTCCATTGTTTGTGTAAGTATTCATAGTTATCTACAATATTAAAGATAAAAATCTATACCGCAAAATGGAAAAAAAAACGACATACGTATGTCGTATTTTTTTTCCATTTTGTCGACATGTTTATAGCGTTGGCAACTTATTCCTGCGTTGAATATACGCAATTACACTTTGTCCTACGCTTTTTTTATGAAACGGAAAAAATGTGTCACGAAATGTACCACCGGTAAACATGCTGTTACCGATGCTTTATCGTCCATAGTAATATTACGACTTTGATAATCTTGTTTACCGAAGAACAATATATTTTCGTTTACTTTGCTTACCTTCAGACAAAAACTAACGCTGCTATCATCATGATCATCATCAGCCTTCATGCTTGCACTATACATGCACTGATGAACATTGGCTTCTTTCAATGAACGCTAAGACGACCGATATTTAAGAGTCATGCCGAGTCAAAACGTACCACTATGTTATCTATAATAGTTCTGCGAGATTGCTGCTGCTGATGTGACTTTTATGACTTCGTCGTACTTAAACTGCCGTGAACATAGAAATCGAAATAACTATAAATAGGTACCTACATATGTACATACATTCTTATTTAGATTTCTATGGCCGTAAACGTATGCTGCTTAAACTTTTTCGGTGACAGTTGAATCACTCCTGAGTCCACTTTCCTATCACACAACCTGAGGTTTCATCCTCAATAGGGATGTTGACTAACTTTTTTTATTTATTTTATTTGATAGATGTACCATAGGTAAACACGAAAAAAACTATTTTGTAAATAAATATGTCCAATTTTAAGAAAAAAATATGAACTTAAAGAAAAATAGTTTTTAACATCGCCACTAAAACGCTCCAAGCTGTCATGTGCGGTTGATTACGTCACAAACCCGTGTACAGAGCTCGCGATATATTATGACTTATGAGTTTGTACTTGATTCAATGTGCAGTGACGTCATCGCCATATATTGGCGTTTGCAGTCACGTGATAATGCATGATAATTAATGCATTTTAAAATTAATTTTCCAAATTTTAAGACAAATAAGTAGACTTTTTAACTGTTATTTTAGGTTTTCAATTACTGTCTTTTCCATGAATTTGTAACATGTGTTCCCTACCCATCTCTATTCTCCAATAGATAGGCATGCAAGTGTCTCGATTCAAGTTGATAACGTCTGGATGCCGTGATGCTATCCAGCGTCTCTTGCTGGATTGTCATAATCATTAAAATATTAAAAGACAGTACCCACTTTAGGGTATTTGGGGCCATCAAGGACGGCAATGGCCTCTTTCTGCGAGACAGTAATATCCCAGTAGGAGGCCGACTAAGTCGTAGCCGGACAGTCCTGCTATTGTGGTGAATCTGGTCTTGCAGGGAACAATCTGTCGCTAAAGGTTTACCCGTCGCCTGCAGATCCGAATCCCTCAGATATAAAAAAAAACAACAAAAAAAAAGGGTATTTGGGGCCATGCCCGTACAAATCACAAACGATTATTCTATTGAAAAAAGTATGAACTGTCCTACATACCAATATTATAAAACGCAAACATGTCATCTTTTTTATCATGGTCATCATCATTAGCCTTTATCTACTGCTGAACATAGGCCTAGCTCAATAAACGCCAAGACGACCTATCCTTTGCCACTCGCATCTAACACGGATCGGCCATTGCACGGAGATCGTCTTCTCACCTAGTTAATGGTCGTATAATAAATTACTTCGTTTTCCTAAGCGCCTTCTCCACTCTTGTACCTGATTGGCCCATCGGCCATCACACATACACACACATCACACACACTATAGCTACCCCGACAAACTTCGTCTTGCCAAAAGTACTAATATTGCTATTAAAAAATAGGCGTATATCGTAGAGGGGTCATTTAGGGTTGTATGTATTTTTGTATGATTTATTATAAAAAAATAAAAACAAAAAAAATCTAAGAAATAAAATAAAAATTTAATAAAAATTAGGGGGATGAAAAATAAATGACCGATTCGCAGACCTAACCGATATGCACACTTTCGTGTGAATCAGTCGAGCCGTTTCGGAGGAATTCAACCACAGACACCGTGACACGAGAATTTTACATATTAGATTATTATACTACATAGGTATTATATACTTCTTAGATGAGCCATCTGCTCGTCTACTTTTCCGATAAAGCTTAAAGCCCTCGAGGCCAAGAGCATATTAGGTAGTAGGAACTTCAACTAAAAGAATAAAATAATAAAATGGTTCTAATCCAAGTTCCAACCCATCACTATTTGAAATTTCAGCTAAGTTGGTTTAGTCATTTTTGTCCGCAATAAACAGTTTTACATAAGATTGTGTGAGAAATTACCACCCGATTCTAAATTTCACTCGTGTTAACATCGCTCCGATAGCCGTGATCGTCTAGTGGTTAGGACCCTACGTTGTGGCCGTAGTAACCCAGGTTCGAATCCTGGTCACGGCAGTGTCTGACACTGTTACGGCGGAGCATACTTTTTTGAAGTTTTCAATTATTTCAAATATTTTTATAATCAATAATTGAATTTTTTTAGGTTAGAAGTATCTAATATTTTTATTTTTTAATGTTTACATTTTTATAAAAAATATAAACAGGTTCTTTTCATATTATTAATAAATAATTGAATACCAGCTTCTAGAAAAAAGTATTTTTTTCGTTAAATTACAATAATAATTGTAATTGTAATACCAGCATACTGCTTATAGTTTTATGTTGTATTTTTTAAATAAACAGTACTAATATTAGTCTGAATCTCGCTTTTTATATAGACAAACAATAATAATAACATTATGTTTTTACGAAAATCATTAAAATTTTAAGAAAGAGTTTTATGCCTGCCATCTAGCGTCAACATTTATAAACTAGGCGAACCCAAAACATCTATCTTGCTAAGAGTTTGATATCGAAGATTACGCTGTATAGATGGCGCTACATGTTTTGTTTTGATTCAACACGCGTCGCAGCTGTTAGCTATCATAGGAATCTGTGTGAGAAAAGGAGTGGTGATTAGGTTGTCTTTGCCAAATATTTACGTTTTTAATATGGTTTTGTTGAGTTGATATTGCCGTGGAGATCATATGTGGTAGATTAGGTCCATGTGCGTGTGCTGTATTGTATTCAGTGTCTAAAAACATAGTCGGGCCGAGTAATTAACGCTGAAACGTTAAAAATGACATTTACTAGTGCTATGCGTGTGTGAGTGTGTATTCATCTTGACAGCATTGCCGCTGGTTGTTGAAGCGAATCTTGTAACGGGATGTTATGTGAGAATTTTTAGTTATGGTAAGTACTAAGTTATAATGTTTTAGTTTTACAACATAACCTGTAAGGCTGCATAGAACAACAGTGACCTCGATTTTACGAATCAACCGCCTCGCCTTTTTTAAAGGCTGGTTTCTAAGTTTTTGTTCCAATTTATCAAGTTTCAATTCAATTCAATTCAATTTATTTACGCGAGCTATTTTTTTCTATTATTTTACATTGTCGTTAAATAATTATTGAGTATATTTTCAATTATGCATGATTTTATTTATTGGTACTTATATAAATTAGATTAAATAGTTTAATCTATACATATTATAATTAATAATTCTGTTTGAAGTCCTAACTCCTATTATTACAAGGGGTCAGCTAATACAGTTGACCCTCGTTCATCTCGCCAGCGTAAAAATTACACGGACGCAGCTTCGGCGTATCAAGAATAAAATATTTTGAATAATTCTTATTAGCATACTTACTATATAGTTTTCAGGGCCTTTACCCTAATAATAATCCTTTGTCCGTATGCTAATTTTATTGGTATGTACTTTTGAGAATATTTATATTATTTGTAAAAAAAAAAAAATACCCACGCAACAAATAATTACCAAACAACAAAAAAGACGCTAATGTTAAGTTTGGTTTTGAGTATGTTCCTTTATCAAAAGGATAGGCCTTTTAAAGAAAGGTGCTATAAAAGTCATGTCGGAATCATGATTGTCTCATGTCTATTGAGTTCGGTGAAATTAGTCATTAATTATGAGATAGCGGTGGTCATATAATAAGGGGATCAGGTCTATCAATCACATGAATGATGGAGAATAATTGTACTTTATCCTTTTTAACAGACTTAGCAGGCTACAGCCTACAATTCGTCTGAATCTTGTTTTAGCAAACTAAGATGTAATATGAAATATTTCACTCTTAGTGATATATCTTTGTTAGGCTCGGATGAGGCCGTTAAAATCGTCAGGAAGTACCTACAATTTTTTGCAACACACACCGTCCATAGTTAGCTAAACACATTTCTAGTCCTAGAAAGAAAGTAATCCTTCAATATCATCCCAATCTTAGGCGAGTTCGATTATTAGTTTATATTAGCTGTAAATTCGCGGGTTATTCTTGAGCTAACTTTATATTTCATCAGTCATCTCATGATAATTATAATAAAGAACAGATAAAGATGTAAAATGTTTCGCTGATGTTTATCACCCACATTATATTCTATAATGTAAATCATGTGTATATCGTAAAAATATGTTTACGCAATCTGTTTTGATGTTTCAAACGACCCTAATTTTAATTGGCCGTTTGCCCTACAATTTATTTGACAACTGTAAACGACATACGAATTAAAGTGTCACTTTCAGACAGCCAAAATTCTCGTATTAATCTGAAATGTTATTTTTTAAATTAAAGTAAAATGTTTGGAAAAAATTTAAAGCAATTTGACATAAAACCGAAACGCACAGAAGCATGGCCCGAGGTGGCGTTAGCAGCTATCGTGTCGTCGAAAAACCAAAAAGACGTCGCTGAATATATGAAGTTCTTTATCGAAGCTCTCGAAAGAAACGCCGCCTGGCTCAACGAGGTCGTTGAAAAGCAAACCGATTTCAAATGCGCTTTGCTGGTAGGCGCCGGGCCCAATCGTTTCCAGCTCCAAACCGTTATATACCCGATCGAAGAAAAGAATATGAAATTCGAAGTGGAACTCAGAGATTCCGACGATTATGATAAAATAGCCCTCGCAGCGTTAATAAAGCTGAGAAACTTCGAGATGGATCGGCTTTTGAGTTATATTAAAACTATCGGTGATTCGACGCTCAAAGAGGATTTATTTAAACTTAAGTCGATGGGAGTTACTTTCGCTGTGCTAAGACCGATCTCAGACCACCAATACAGAATCAGTACGAGGATCACAATTGACGAAACGAAACCGTCGAAGCGGCGTCGGGATGATAAATCTATAACGCGCATATTTAAAAAGACGAAGAGAGCTTTGGTATAAACGAGTCCCATCACCAGGTACCACCACATAATTTCACCACTTAATGATGTCAATTTGCAATGTAAAGTGTGGCGATCGCGCTAAATTATACTCATCATAATACTGATCGCTTCCGATTACCGCTGATCGATGGCCGCCGTGTAATATTGTGTGACGATTATTTCTTATTTCACGCTTGTTTTATAAATCATATTTCATAATATAAATACCACTACTACGTTATGGTTATTGATGACATTATCAATATTCTTACTCTAGTTTACATATATACAACACCAAACTGTTGAAGAATCGATTGTCTCGACAATCCTCTCAATTCAATTCAGAAAATTTATATTACATTATGTATTGCTTCTTGATACGAAGCCATTGTAAAATATTACATTTTGGATTTATTAAGATATCAACATGAATATATTCTGTACCTACCTAATGTTATTTATTAAGTATACTTTATTTGGTATATTTTATTTTAATTATTACGGGAGACCAATAACAATATCTTTGTGATAGGTCCTAGGATCCTGGTCCTTGATGTTAAATAGCCTGGTGATAGTTTTACTTGTGTTACGGTTCTAGTAACAGAAATTAATTTAAGTATGTAATTACATTATAATATTTGAATTTATATGTAATATGTCCCTGGACTGGTGTAGACATCTATATTCATCAGACAAATTATCTGCACCTGGCGGGATTCGAACCCGCGACCTACGCGTAAAGTGTTCAGGAGTTTGACCACTTGACTATGATGGTGATCAATATCGTTTACTCTAATTAGTAACTTAACAACACGAAGGAGACTTCGTGCCTATCCTAACCTCAGACATATGGTGTTATATGTTACGACTTATTAACGCCGAGTCGATTACCTGCACTGCCTGAGTCTCTGAAACTCAGTATGGCTGCTTCACCGTAGAAATAAGCAGGAGAGAGCCTACGCAGACTGACGGGAAAAAAACCTTTTTTTCCGAGGAGAAGGAAGTGTTTTTTAGATAAAAGGAATGAGAAACCTATAAAATATGTCTACACAAATACCTTCATTGGGTCTTCTAAGTTGGAGCGGCCTTCTCAACATAAATCACTTAGTTTCCCTATTCCTTGGTTTTTTCGGACCTCCGAGGATCGAGGGCCGGAGGGTAATTGGACCAATAGTTGTATGATTTACTATCGCAATTCATAACGCCAGAATATTAGCGTGGTTTTGTGTATTTTGTATTTGCTTGGTATTTGATTTTTCGTGGTTCTACGATGTAAATAATGTTGAATTTGTTCATATTTAAATGAATATTGACATTATTGTCTACACTAATATTATAAAGAGGAAAACTTTGTTTGTTTGTTTGGTTGTAATGAATAGGCTCAAAAAGTACTGGACCGATTTCAAAAATTCTTTCACCATTTGACAGCTACATTATCCACGAGTAACATAGGCTAAATTTTATTCTGAAAAAAAGTTCCGTAAGATATTTGGGTTTTTCGGAAACAAGGCGTAAAAAATCAACCAGAAAAATTACTTATTTTGCGTACTAAGATTCCGTTGCAAATCTTAGTTAACGCAGGCGAAGCTGCGGGCAACAGCTAGTTGTAGATAAAATACATGTTTGTAACCCATGATTTCGAGGAGCCCTATGGCCAGTGGCGAGAGGCAATATTGAGACATACCTATATCATGATTTCTCTATTTGATACATACTAAAGCCTTCTTATTAGAACTTTTACGGCTGTTACCGCGTTAAAAATATTTTGAAGATTTCCCCTCTAAAAGGAGTTTGCGCTTAGCTATAATCTGTGGCTAAAACCGTAACTATATTAATTATTATTAATTATTAATATGTAAATCTTAGTGGCTTGCATTAATATAGGTGTATCCATTTTGATTGGTTTGGTGGTTGATAGATTCTTATAGATAGCATAAATAATTATTATGACCAGAGAAGAAGCGAGAGGAAAATTCAGTTGAATTGACAGGGATGTAGGAAGCTTAGGTGTTATTTGCCTTGGTCATGTTCCAAGCAAAGGACTCATTAAGGCATCTTAGCCCTGAAAGAATGATAGTACCATCCACTGTCCAAGAGTATCTAAAGCTATATAAAACAGATATATTGAACAAATGTTGAATTCAGGTCTAAACGTTCAATCTGTAGGTGACCATAATACGCTTTAGCGGCGTCAATTTACATAAATATGCTATCTTGACATTCTGACACCTCGCGACGCTGCCTACGTACCAGATTTAATCTGTATCCAACGTTTTATTTCCTTAAACAAAAACTAATTCAGTGAATGGCTCCTCCCACGGGTACTGCTCGGTCGACACCTAGCGACACCTAGCGACACCTAGCGACAGCTAGCGACATTAACGTTCAGTTCAGTTTCGTATATAAATCCACTAGTTTCTAAAATGTTATTTACAGTAAAATAGAATAAATATATTTTGAAATTATTACAGGCCAAATATTGACTTACATCTCACAGTCTACAGGGGTGGTACCTCTCACTCATATTGGCGTAAAGTGACCATGCTGTCGTGTTTCGTGCGGCTTGTGAGTTTCTGGTGAACACTAAGGGGATAGGAAAAAGGAGCCTAACCTTTGGTTGTTCGGATGACTCCTACAGCTCGTTAGCCTATACAGCTAACATAAGTATAGTTAATTTTAAATAAAAAAACAAAATACGAAAACTATACCTTCTTTTTTTTTCTTTTACGCGGGGGAATGCACTGACGCATACCGCTGGGGAGTGGGTCTCCCCACGCGGCTATGTGGGACTCGCTGCGCCCGAAAGATGGTAAGTGGACGCAGCTCTACCCACTAAAACCCGGCGAGTGCCACCAATGCCCCCTTTGGTTGGCTAGTCAGTCCCTCAGGGGACTGACGCCCCCTCCACAGAGCGGTTGCCCCGCACCACAGAACAACCACTCCCAACGTCTGGACAGTACAATGAGATGAGGTTCCCATCCTCACCCCTTGCCCCCTGCTCTTTTGTCCCCTCTTCTTATGAGAGGGGTACAAAGAGCCCCCTCGGCTCAATTCGCTTCACCCAAGGTGTTTGGGTCACCCTGGGCTACTGTGCCCCACCGCCACGACAAGGCCTGAACCATGGTGGGATACGAAAATTACCTATTATAATATTATGTATTGTATAAACTAAAAAAATGAAATACATAGCTTGTAAATGTTTCGAAGTGAAGTTAATTAACAAAAACAATTAATGAAAATATTAGAACTTATATGTTTTAAATATACTATTTAAAATTAGTTCTTTTTCGAGTCGGGGCCAGTCAAGGAGGACGTTTTAATGATTAATCACAATTCTCAGCATTTGAAGAGTATGAGTATTTTTATATTATACTTACAAATTTATTGCAATAAAAACTAATAAATTTTATTGCAATTATTGATTTTGTACTCATACACTAAGTTTGAGTAATGTCTGTTATGAAAGAAAGAAAGAAAATTTATTTGTTACACACATTAGGTACACAGACATGTATGACAAAAATTCAGTATTGATTTTTTATTTTTTTTCTTGCTTCATCATCTTTGCTTCGGCGGGCACCGCCCCTCAGGCATAAACTTACCTTATACAAAGCGTGTATAAGACCGATTATATCGTACTCCTGTGTTGCGTTCGCGCACGTGCCACAGAGTCGACTCAAACCTTTGCAGATATTGCAAAACAAATTCTTACGCATAGCAACCGGTTGCCCATGGTACATAAGAAACATCGACCTACATAGGGACCTCAAGTTAGATTCGATTAGGGGCCACTTCAAAGAGATGTCAGTACGTCACTTTGAAAAGGCACTCCATCACCCAAACCCGCTCATAGTGAGCGCGGCAGACTATGTCCCTGATAGCTCAGTCTCAAAGAGTTTTAGGTTACCTAAACATGTTACAACCGATCCGGCTGACGAAATATCTCAGCTATTAATGCGCGACGTAAAAGCGCGACGCGAAATTCAAGCTAGAATACACACACATAACAATACAACATCCGGGGTTAGGTACTCAGTCACACCGCTTGGGCCTCGGGGTCGTGAGCGACGTCGACCCCTACACATGGTAAATACATCGATCCGGATTGATCGGGTAAGATTAGGTTCGAATCCGATACGAGTCTACACTAATCAAAACCGCGAAAACACCGATAGCACTTTGCTATCGGTCGATTGCACGGGTACCGTGCACGACCCACCTCCCCCGTCAGAGGGGGAGGAGAGGACCGGCCCTCCGACTAGTAGTTTACCTTCATCCGCTAATGACTCGTCGACCGTATTGGATTTGACTAGCCAAACACCTACTCTCCAGAGTAGCGCGCGCGATATACCGCGCCCCCTGCGGGGCACGGAGGGGGGCGCCCCCCTTTCGAATTTTACTAGGTGAGCCATCTGCTCACCTACCTACCGATTGAGCTTAAAGGCCATCTGGCCTAAAAGTCTAGACCTTACGAAAAAAAAAAAAAAAAAAAAAAAAAATTCGGCGGGCACCGACTCCCTAACTATCTTATTCTTAGCAATATTATAAACCTGAAAGTTTGTAAGTATGGATGTTTGTTACTCTTTAACGTAAAAACTAATGAATAGATTTTCATAAAACCTAACAATAATATAGCTTATACATCCGAATAACACGTAGACTATAATTATCAGCGTACTCCCACGGGAATAGTAAGTACGCGAGTGAAACCGCGGGGCGCTGCTAATATATTAAAAATTTAATGGTTTTCGCAGTTTGTAAAATATACATATAAAAACCATGAAACCATAACCATTTCATAAGCTTGAATAAGGACACCTTTGGTGACCATAAACGTAAGATAAAGTGATTTTTTGGGTTTAATTTTTATTTTAAACATAGGATGGGCCCTCCCAAGTCGTAGGGAAGATTTAGTGCGAGCAATAAGACAGAAAATGGCAGTTCTAAATTTCTCGATGACTAACGACTTTCTTTGATATTGCTGTGCTATTTTCTTCATATGCTAACGTGTTTGTTGGTGACAAATTTAGGTTGTGACTTGTGTTAGCTTGGATGTTTTCACGGCTCATATATATTAAGATTTATTCCGCGATTTAGACGACGGGTGACGAATTTGTGTCATAGAAATAAAAAAAATCGCCAAACGTGAGTCGGTCTCGCAGACGCAGGGTTCTGTGTTGTTATGTATAGGACACGAGACAATCATTTAAAACAAAAATATGTTTCTTGTTCGCTGGTACGGCTACGGTATTCCGTGGTAAGACTGGTTGTCAAACTCTCGGGCTTCTGATGACCTGTAACGATCCACCGATATTAAAGATCCACGAATGACAGCCGGGACCAACGGCTATTTGACTATAGCCTCTTTTTTTACGCCGGGAAATGCACCTCCACAGAGCGTTTGCTCCGCACCACAAAACAATCACTCCCAACGTCTGGACAGTACGATGAGGTGAGGTTCCCATCCTCACCCCTTGCTCCCTGCTCTGTTATTCCCGCTTCTTATTAGAGGGGTACAAAGAGCCCCCTCGCGTCGGCTCCAAGGTGTTGGGGTCACCCTGGGCTACTGAGCCCCACCGCCACGACAAGGCCTGAACCATGGTGGAGTGGCTATAGCCTCTTGCTGGAATTGCCGGTATCAGATTGGAAGAAATTTTATGTCAATGGGAAGTACGACTATAGTCTATAATAACAGACAAATTGACAAGTTATCATGTTTTTTTTCATTTTGTCATTTAAGGAAAGGAAACCCTGAAAACGTGTGGCTGTTGACTTGTATCCATGCAATGTGCCTTGTATATTAAATTTCAGCTTGTTACTCGCGTATCTATGCCAACCTTTAATACTTTTCCTTGAAGCGAAATTCACGTTAGCAGATAAGGGCGTCGTGAATTTGTCACGAAATGTTTATGTGGAATCGCGAATATATAACGAAATTATGGTACAGTTTCCAAATACTATATTATGGTATTCAGTAATCTGTGTATTCTGTAATGTTTCATAATGTATATTATGAATATGTTTGGAGTCAATTTTTTATACGCGTTTTATAAAGCACTAGAGGACCAGTCTATTATTAATGTACAATATTTTCTAAATTACTTAAAACACCCAAAAAATTCCTCATAAATTGCTCCAAACATATTTAATTTTGAAAGAATTGGTTCGCTGTTTGTAGCTCATGAGTGAGCGTGAAGGATAGTTATTAGAAGATCAAGATTCCCCTAGAATATACATTCTAAGGTTAATGGTCGCAGGGGTAATATCTGCTGGATATTGCTGTAATGCAATATTTATCTTATCTGCGTAGGTTTATAAATAAAAACAGATGGAGCATGCCGAACACCCGAGTGACGCTTCAAAGCGAATACAAATTCAAAAGCGCTCTCAAGTGCCTGACATAGCGTCGTACTCTAAACGTCTATTAGATTGTGTTCACTTTTGAATTTGTATTCGCTTTGTTGGCGTCACTCGCTTGTTCCACCTGTCTTTATTTATAAATTTATGATTATCTGCATATTTTTTTGTTTTCTTTTAATGAGTTACAATTTATTTAACTACCGATAGAGCACACGGTCAATTGGTGCTAAATTGACATATTATAATAATTCGGCTACTTAAAAAAAAAAAAACGTAAAACTTATTAAATATATTATGTTCCTAACAATTGTTACCAAATGTGGCTTCTATGTGTTATTAGAGTAGTTATCATCAATTCCTATACGACTAAATCTAAGTTAACGGAGGCGAACAGCGAATACATCGCTCTGACAATATTTATGAGGTCATATACAGGGGCCCGCATTAAAAGCCTGTCGAGCGCGTCGCTCCGCATCTGTCCCCGCCGTCCACCTGCTTCCTGTATGGAGAGTTGGAGGCTTTTGTAACGGTGCAATTTAATGTCTGACGATTACGTGAATTTGTTGCCATTTTAAACGCAGCTAAATCTAAATTCAGTGCTGTATAGTATCTGGCAAGCCAAATCAAACTGAGAACGTATGACTGATAAGACAATAAGGTTCAAGAGTGAGGGCAGTGTTTAGGTAGACGAAGAGTTGGTCGGCCATTAACCAGGTGGGAAGACGATCTCCGTGCAGTGACAGGTCTGCGGTGGATGCGAGTGGCAAGGGATCGGTCGTCTTGGCGTTCATTGAGGTATGCCTATGTTTAGCAGTGGACGGATAAAGGCTGATCATGATGATGATGATGATTAAGCCTTCAGGAGAGCAACTGCCTGCTTGCTGCTCACTGCTCAGACCCAGGCATCGCATCAATTACAACACGCTTATTATAGGATGCAAGTTTTAGTCAGCAGAAATTGTTCTGTGTTTCTGATTATTTTCGTAATGCAGCAAAGATGTTGAAGGATATACACAAAATTGTGGTAATCATATAAACGTTAGCTAAACAATAGTTTCTTTTGTGATTGAAGAAATATGACGTTTTACGGCGAGATAGGAAAACGATTTCCGTGTATCAGTTGGTGAGAATAAGACGTTTTTGGGATCTATAAAATTGGGGTTATACCTTATCTTATTTGCTTACTGATCCGCATATAATATGTCTATAATGTTTTATTACACAAACCTTTCAAATCCATGACTTTAACCAAAGACAGAATTTATATTATAAGCAGAGTCACTTATGAAAAATAAGTAAGAAAGCGCTTTTCATGTCCTTCTCCCATTTTAATATTTGATAAGAAGCTAAGTCGCGACGATAAGCTTGAGACACAAAATCCTTATTTAGGTACAAATCTTACAACAGAGGTACTTACGTATTAATCTGTGGATATTGTTTTAAGAGCATTTTACTAGAGAAGGGATTCTTTTCTGGGATAGGGAGCGATGTAGAAATGAATATGCCTTTCGTTTTTTTAGGATGGCTCGGCCGTCTTAGTGTTCGTTTTAATCCTATGCCTGGGGGACGGTAAAAGACTGATGATGATGAAAATTAACATTAATCTTCTAAAAGTATATTTAATACAGTTTCTGTTTTTGGATTGTTCAGTTCATATATAATTTTATTTTTCTCTTTTCTTCTCTCTTTCTATTCTTCGGAAACTAAGCACGAAACCAGATTGACTTGGTGTAAAAGTGTGCTATACAATGAATTGTTAAGGCAAAGAATTCAAACATATATAGAAGAACAGTTCTTATGGGCGCTTTGAGGACATTCTGCGACGCAAACGTCCGTTTGGAGCCGTGACGAGAAGAACACCGCGATGTCCCCAGCATATGAGCCTACGAGAGCGAGCGAGTGCAAACTAAGCCCGCTGGGGACATGTCCCCAATAAAGTGGGCACAAAAAATCTTTAAGAACTGTTCTTCTATATACGTCTGAATTCTTTGGTTATGGTTAGTTAACTTTTTAATTTATAAATTTCCTGCTTTGTAGACAATACCTGCATGATATTATTTTCTTTTTTTTTCATTTCATCCAAGACGCAGGTTATTATTATATGGGCCTGTATCGTAGCGTAAGTAAATGCAATATTATATAAAAAATCTTACAATGTCTTTCACTTGTATTTCCCTAACTTTGTTTTGAATATTTTACCACAAAAGCGTAATAGCCGAAACGTGATGCTCCAAGTTAAGATAGCAGGGTGTTCTTTGTGCTGCGTCAGTTTTGTAGAAAATATAGAAATAATAATAATTATGATACCGAAAAAAAAGTAATTTTATTCAACATAACTTTATTAAGAATAAACAACTATTGATTTTTTTTAGTTAAAACTTTTTATGAAGAATTTCTTTAAAATCCTATAAACGATATTGTTTGATAATATAACTTTCGAAATTTCTGATTTACAAAATCATTTATAACTAAACTATATTTTGAAAGGAGCAACCCAACAGAGTTTCTTGCTGAATTCTTCATAATATACTATACTACTATAGTATGTAATAGTATGAATTGTTTGTATTTAATTATTTTTTGTAATAGAATATTTGAAAAGACTAGTTCAACTGAATTTGTTTCGCCGGTTCTTCTCAGTGGGCTTGCTTTGGAACCGGCGGTAGACTCAATTAACGTTCAAAAAGATACTTTGATAGTACTACTTTGAATAAAAAATTTTGATTTTGATTTTTGATTTTATACATAATATTGTATTTTCATTTACTTTTTGAAAGTAATCGGCTATAATTTTTTTGTCAATAGTACGAGTATTATTAGAGTGGGTTATATTACAAGAAGCTAAAATATTATATTTACGTATCTAGTTTTGAGACTGTTAAATAAACATAGAGTTTCGAAAAACTTTTACCAACAACGAATCATTCATTTTAAATCTCTATCCTTTTGCGCAAACCAAATCATAAATTTAACGCCACGTCCGTATTATTTCCAACAAAGTTGAGGAGAACATTTTAACATAAAAAAGAAATATAAGTCAAAAAGGTTGACATCAATCTTGAAAAAACATTGAAAAGGGGTTTTTCTGAGGTCATAAATTTCCTACGATAAATATGTATTATTGGTGACGTCACAAGGGGGGGGGGGGCTTCCAATATGGATGAAGCTATCCGCTTACACAAGCAATATCTCATCTGAACACTTGACAGTCGATTTAAATAGCTCCTGTATTAGAATAGCAAATACTATTAACTTACCGTAACCTAGTCCGTAGCGACGATGGTATGGACTCGGCCCCTTTAGCGAAAGGGTCCGGATTCGATCCTGATTCCTGACCTATTGTGCTAAATGGGTTTTTCTAAGTGGATCCAGAAAACGAGACCATCGCTTGCTTATCGGTGAAGGAAAACATCGTGAGGAAAAAAAATCCTGGTAAGATTAAAATTTTTTGAAGGTGTGTGAAGTTTCCCGCATTGGGCCAGTGCCTTGATAAACTATGGCCATTGGCCACCCACTTCACCTGATTTAGGAGGACCCGTGCCCAGCAGTGGGACTTATCTGGGTTGCTACTTTACTTTACCTAGCCCCGCGGTAAAGTCTTTATGACTACAACCGGAGCTAAATTTGAACTGTAGGCTCGAACCAGGGTCTTCGGATCATAATTGCCTTATTCGCCCACTTAGCTATCATGACATACCTACTAATTGACAGTGAAATTTACGTCCGTATTCTAATGATATTTTTTCATTGCCTCAAAACACGGATAAAACTGAATTTTTAAAAAATGCATCCTAGCTAGATCGATTTATCGCCCCTTTTTAACTCGTGTTACATACAAAGTTTCATGAAAATAGCTGGAGCCGTTTCCGGGATTCAGATTCTATATATATACAAAAAAATTCTCGTTTAAAGGTATAAAAATATATGATATATTATGTACAGATGTAAGACATACAGTTCCGATAGTGTCCAATGGTTCCGGACACGTCCGCGCGTGACACATTCGCCAGTAATAACGTTATTGGCGCCCAAGATTGAATTTGTTAATCCAAAGGACTCTGATTGTAAACATTCTATCTGTGGAGGCGACATGTCTGTAGTCTAGACTGTAGGCATTGGGTATTCATTAAAATTAATAAATATTTTTGAATTAATATTTATGAATTCAATAGGATATCCCCCGTCCCCCGACTCTTGCACACAAGGGCTTCACTTGATGAAGTTCAGCATATCGTCCAGTTAGAGGTAGTTTGTCCCTTTGTCTTCCCTAAAAAAACCTTTCGCAATGGCTATCGTTTTACCTGCGTGTGTGACTGATCATTCCATATCATATAAAACAAACATAACATTATGTTTACTGTGCTATTGTTAAGTGCAACAGTTCGGAAAACATTTAGAAGATCTTTACCAATAATCGTTAATAGTTCAAGATCAAAGAGCTTTAAGGATCTTCAGCATTGTTCAGAAATTTTAGAGTAGGTACTAACGAAAAAAATATGCCCTAATCTTAATTTCTACGTGCTGGCATCTTAATGACATAGTTTTTGTTATTCTTTATTTTTGGCCTTAAAACTGCCTTAAAGAAGTTTCTTCATTTCTGTTCATAAATAATAATTCATCTTAAGATCACAGTTGTCTTAATAAACCGCGATGTATCCGTAAAATCACATAACAATACTAATTACAAGCTTCATATAGGTATGCTAACTTAAGCCTGTGTTCCATTAAGGGGATATTATGCTCATGATTGCCACGCTGAGCAGGCGGATTGACCATCGCAGATGATGAATTCGCATTCGGTCATCTTGGCGTTCATTGAGGGAGGTGTATGTTCAGCAGTACGGATAAAGGCTGATGATGATTATGATGATGATATGCAACATTTGCACGCCTATGAAATCATTGCATACGTAATGATTGTAATCATTTACCAGTTCTGTTGGTGTGAATCAGAACCTCGACTGCCGCGACGTTACAATCAGGCGCGATATTTCTGTCACGTGCAGCGTGTTCTTATGGGGCTTATCTGGCCCCACCCCACCTGGTAATCTCTTCCTCTCTAATGAGCTGGGATTGGAACTGCGTCTCATTTTTATCCTTATTAAAATTTTGGGCAATATTGCACGCACGGAAAGTTTGAGGGTAAGCTTTTAACATGGATATACTATGTTGATGAAAGTGTAATTCTTGTGTGGACGTGCAAAGATAAGAGATTACGGCATAGCAGTGTTTCGACATAGCATTAATCAAATTTCTGCTACTAATATTACTACAAATAAAACTATAGCTCAAAAGTATGAATCTGGGCTTATCCATAACTGATTTTATGGCGTTCATTGAGGGAGGCCTGTGATCAGCAATGGACGGATAGAGACTAATGATGATGAAGATGATAAACTAATTTAGTAGTAAAGAAAGAAAAAAGAGAGAAAGAAACATTTATTCAACACTAACAGGAGATACATATGAAAAAATAAAAACAAAAATACACAGAGAAAACATTTTTCGCTTGCACAGCCTACAAGTAACACATATCAGTAACATTGATGATAGTAACAGTAAAATAAGAAGTAAATCTCAGGATTGATAAAATTGATTATATATTCGAGATTTTTTATTTTGATACATTTCTTATTTAATGTTATCATTGGAATGGAGCCCTTGGCCATCCGTCCTTGTATCGAACGTAGTCGCTTTTTTTTATCTAAACCAAAACCAACCAACCAAAATACGTTCTATTGCTTTATTTGTCTTTATATACTTTCAATATATCTTTTGAAAAATATTCCACAATATTAGAATACGTTTACAACCCAATATATCAGGGTTTAAGATACAACAGACCGCGGCTTAGCCATGGTCGCGTTTTCTGAAACCCCAAAAAAAAGACATAATATTAGGCTCGCCACACACAATATGGCCGGATGTGTGGTGACGAATGCTCCTGTCCCGGCGCGGGACGGGATATATAAACCGTAAAATTACTATCCCAAAATACCCTCATATTTTATTTTTTCGTCCGCAGAAATGTCTGTATTTATTTAGGATTTCACAAGCTATTGGGCAATTTGTGTAATATTTTAAGGTGAGGAATTGGAGCGAAAATTTTGTGCTTTTTTGGTTCCTTTTTAATTTTATGTAATAAAGGGAGAGTTCACTTTTAATGTGTTAAAACGATATATTAACATCGGATTCCTTTTTAAAATGTTTTGTGTGATGTTGACATCCGAATTTACTCGTGCTAAAGTTTTTAAAATAAGGCAAAATTCTGAACTGTCGCATCCAAATGCGACAGTTCAGAATTTTCCATGAAAGCCTGAGATGCACCAATCTCTTATTGTTATCAGTATTATAGGACCCGTGTGCTTCGTATTTTCTTACTAATGTGTACGCATTTATCTATGAAAAAGCCTAAATTTTAGTTTTATCATAATTTTAAGGGTGACTATAATTTAAATGCTTTAAAAATATAAGTTTACTCTACAGGTTTTTTTGTTCTAATCTTAATACTATCATCATCTGCCTTTTGCGAGACATAATTTTACCCAAAGCAATACAATAACAATGGCTATGTCATAAAAATGCGTATATACCCCGATTTAAAACATAAAAATATCATGTCGCCATTGTCGTGGAATAGCTATAGATGGAGAAATCCTTCGCCTATAAATATTTATGTATTTTTTATCCTTTTCCCCTTTGAAGGTGTTTTGGATATTTTGGTGAAGGTGGCATAATACGACTTTATTAAAAATTGAAAACCGGGATAGAACGGGATCGTCGGGAATGAGGGCGAGTATCCCGGGATCAAGAGATGTTCGAGATGGTGGCAATATTATCATCAAATTACTATATTATGTAATGTATCTTTTAGTGCGAGGTAGCGCCATGCTGCTACGAACTATTAATGTTTTAATATAATAATAAATAATAATAATATGTTAGGACAACTCACACACGGCCATCTGATCTCAAACTAGGCAAAGCCTGTTCTTATGGTAACCAGACAGCTGATACACTACTTATATATTTCTAAATATATACATATTATAGATAAATTACGCCCAGACACAGAACAAATGATCATGCTCATCACACAAACATTTTTTCTGGGTGGGAATCGAACCCACCACCTTCTGGCTTAGCAGCAGGGTTGCTAACCACTATACCAACAGGCCAGTCGATATACATTAAAAGTTAAATCCTTCTATGCTCTAATTAAAATTATGACTAACTTTAGATATGAATGCGTTTTCTTATGTAAAAATTTGAGACTTTGATTTCTAGTTAAATTTGTACAGGACTCCCCTAAACGCCAAATCATCGACAAAGCTTAGTCGTATTATATTTATGGTATATTTATTGTATCAGTTGAAAGTAAAGTTCTTTTCTCCCCATTACCAGAAGCTATTCTGCTTAACCCCTTTTCCCCACTAGTAATGGAATGTCACAAATATATTTCATAAACTCAAAATATGATGCCAATAAGAAAACAAGGAGGCACTTAAAAATATATTTATCGTTGACTTAATTAGAATTACAAAGTCCCTCAGTTCCTAGAGGTAATTAATTTACAATTACCTACGAAGGGCTGTAAGGGAACGAAATGTTGGTACTACGTAACTAATTTGGGGCAGTTTCTTTTCTTGACGAAATTTTAATTACAATAAATTAATAATGTTCCTAAATCATAGTACAAGCTGGCGCATTGTATTTATAAAATAAATATCGCGAAGTGTATTAATAAAGAGAAAAACCTGAAAATAGTAAATATCCGTTGGGAGGGTTGCACTGTGCATGAGGGATGGAAACCAACGAAATTGAACATTACCATGCCAACTTCCACTGCAAATTAATTTGAATGAGATCTAATAAGTAGTTTTTCTTATACCTTTAACCGAGCAATTCTTGTATATGTTATATATACAATCTCGGAAACGGCTTCAACGATTTTCATGAAATTTAGTATACACGAAGTTTCGGGGCGATAAACCGATGTATACTCCGTGCGGTGTAGCTTGGTGCGGCTGACACATGCCAATTCATATTGGCGTTGACATACATGATTAGAGATGCGACGTTATGCAATTTATTTTTATCGCTAACGATACTCGCAGCGTAGGTATAGTTCTTATTCATAGTAGTGTGTATTAGTGTGTTTATTCTGTTGTGCAGTGTATCTAGGTGTATAAACTTCTCAATGTATATATTTAGGGGCTACATAATAGTAGCTTTGAGCTTATATTAAATAATCAAAATCAGGTTTATATTTTTATCGTGACAACTTTTTTAACGATAATGATAGATTCTGTTGTTTCATTAATATAATGATAGACTTTTTACAATTCATATTGGCGTTGACATACATGATTAGAGATGCGACGTTATGCAATTTATTTTTATCGCTAACGATACTCGCAGCGTAAGGATAGTTCTTATTCATAGTAGTGTGTGTTAGTGTGTTTATTCTGTTGTGCAGTGTATCTAGGTGTATAAACTTCTCAATGTATATATTTAGGGGCTACATAATAGTAGCTTTGAGCTTATATTAAATAATCAAAATCAGGTTTATATTTTTATCGTGACAACTTTTTTAACGATAATGATAGATTCTGTTGTTTCATTAATATAATGATAGACTTTTTACAATAATAATTGAACTACGCCCAATATACATTTTTTATTATAAAGAACATCGACTTTCCATCCTAGTATAGTACATCCCATCACTAAGCACGTCTATGGTTTTACGTTATACGCATAGGACTTTGCTTATTTTTTCTTTCCATTTGATTTTATTTGGAGACTATCACATTCTGGTTGGGTTTGATTTAATTTACCACAGTAATTGGCGATCTACTATTTTACGAATGAGGTATTAATAAAATACTTAATTATATTTTTTTAATTGCGACGGCTTGCAAGAGTAAAACGTAACGTTACTGGAACTGTCACCCGCACCATGCTACACCGCAATAGGGGTATAGTTAGAATTATTTTTTAGAAAATGTCATTTTATTTTTAATAATCAATTTTACCGAGAAAAGCTCGGTCATCCGGGTGCTATGTCATAAATCGTAAAGCGCGATACATTATTATTAGTCGATCGCAGTTGTAACGAACTGCAGGAACTTTTATATTATGTTATTTTATGCTACGGAACCCTTCATGGGGGAGTCCGACTTACACTTGACCGCTTTTTATAGATAATCGTGTGACATGATTTTTTTAATGTAAATATGTTAACTATTAGTATTAAAGCTACTTACATTTATATTCTTTACATTGTTTAAGTAACACTTTGTATTCAACGCATTTTCCTTCGTTTTCATTATAAAAAAAGCTGGAAAAATGAAATGGCGGGAAAGCTGGTTTCAATCGGCTTTATTTAATTAAACGCATCTCCCGGGACTTAACCGGACGCCGTCGAACTCGGGTTAAATCTCCGGCTGATACTTTTAGCATTTTATTAAAACTTGTATTAATTTCATATACCATAACGTTCTCCTGCGGGTTCTGACCGGGCTTGGAATTTTCTTTGTCCTGATAAATTAATAATTTCTATAGTGAACTATGACTGCGGAAGGATTATAGTTTTCGGGTCATTCTGGTCCCATTTTAAGTTCGAAAAAACTTCGAAGCCCTTTTACGACTATCGACGTCCATAAACATCCACACAACCATAGGTTATGCAGATGCGTTGCCCTCCTTCTCCCTTCCTCCCAATGGGCCACCGGAAGTACACAAACCGCACGAAATGAGACAGCATAACTGCCACTTTACGCCAGTATTGTGCGAGCGAGAGGTTCCACCCCGGTTGTGCCGGTCTGATTCGGCTGCAAAGCATGGCACTACCTTTTCCTAAATCCCTATGGTATGCTCCACTGACTATAATATGGTTGACAGCTTGATTGTAATCAGCTTGAGATGTGCTTTTAAAATCGTTTTTGATGTCAAAGTTATACAAGGTTTTAGGTGTAAAAGTGATTATACATTGTAATTAAATTTTGTAATGTATTTTTTAAAATTAAAAATGTTTTACTGTATGGATGACTTATTGTAGATGCCTGATGGAGCCGGAATAAAGGACCGAAACGTCGCAAATTTAACGAAGTGTTTGAATTGATATCTCAGTGTCCACTTTCTTGCGAATTCAGATAATCTATATTTCATCGCGCCCAAAGGAGTCGGTTTCAAACAGGTAGAGCTAATAAAAAGCGTGTGAAATAAAGAAACGGTCGATGTTTAGCGCTAAACTAAGCGCCGTAGTTGAGGCTCTATTTACAAAAATATATATTTAAAAAGTCTTGTAAAAAATTGTGTAAACGTTAAATTACTTGTTTCTTAAATCATTATATTATTATGGTGATACCGGTGAAGAAAAATATCGTGAGGAAACCTGCACACCCGATGAGAAAAGTCTTTGAAGGTATTTGAAGTTCACCAACCCGAATTGGACTAGCGTACGGTGAACTATGGTCCAACGCCCTCCTCGCCTGATTTCGAGGAGGCTTAGCCGTGGGACAATTAAGTTTTTATTTTATTATTATATAGCTGTTGCTCGCGCCTTCGCCCGCGCTAGCAAAAAAATCCATTTTTAAAATGTATCCTATGTTATTTCTAGTAGGTACTAGATCGGTTGAATAGTTTTCACGTGAAAGCGTAACAAACATACCTACATTCACATTTATAATATTAAGTAAGGATTAAGGATTATAATTAATCTGATCATTGTTAAATTTGATGATTAATAAATGTATAATTCACATGAGGTTAAAATCAAACAAAGACTAACCTACTTAGAGTAGGTATAATTCGTACAAGCACACTACTATAATCATAATCAGCTCACGACGTTTTTATAATAGTGTAGAGCGTAGACTAGTAGATTGCGTTATTGAATATCTAGGTTATACTTCAATAAGTTATGAATTCAATTTATTAACACAAGAGAAAGCTTAGACAGTGCGTAGAAAAAAGACCCTGAAAATTTTATAAAGTATCAAGTGAGGCGGCGCGTTATCTTCACATTTTTGCTTCCCCTCAAATTAAATCAGCACGTCCCAACCTCGGGGATTCTTCAGATTAATTTACTTCCACGGTTTAGTTCATGAGATGGGCTACAATAAATAAGTCATTTCCTTAGCGAAAAAGATTTTTAACGGCTCAAAATGTGTTGTGAATTATGCATGGTGATTTCTTTATTAAACAGGCATCTAATGCTAGTGTATTTTACTAGAATTTGGGGTAGATAGAGGGGAGGGGGGAGGGGGAGGGGCAAACTTCACTTATATTTAAAAAATGTAGGACGTTTCTTTGAGATACTCATCCAATTTTAAAATGAAAAAAAATCACTCGTGTAATTCCAAACTTTATAAGAAACACTAGGCTCCGTTTGCACGCACATGAGACGAAGGGGTTTTCATGTATCTGTTCACACGAAAGCGGTTTTAAAGAGCGCTTTTTAATCGACTTCAAAAAAAGAAGGAGGTTATCAATTCGTCTGTATGTTTTTTTTTTTTTTTTGGTATGTTTGTTACACGATTACTCTGCTGTTTGGGAATGGATTTTGGTGATTCTTGTTTTGTTTGAAAGCTTATGTTTTCGAATTGGTCCCATATTAATTTGATCGACGTCTGATCAGCCGTTTTTTAAGTTATTTCAATAATGCTTATTTGGTTGGTTTTGTATACGCAGACGATTTTCTCATTTTATTACTTGTCGATGAATAATATGAACAAAAACCACTGAATAGGATACTTTGGAAAGTATCAAAGTATTGTGAGGTCATCATCATCAACTTTCATCCGTCCACGGCTGAGCATAGGTTCCCTCAATAAACGCTAAAACGACAGGTCCCTTACCACTAGCATCCAACACAGATCGGGAATGCCAAAAATTTTGCAAGAAAAAATAAAAACTATATTACTTATGTATACACTTAAAACTAAAAAGTACAAAATAAAATTAATTTTAAATAAAAAACCAAAAACCGACTTCAAAACTATACCTTAATTAATGTACAACTAAAAATTTTAAAATAATATTGAAATACTTCGAAGTGAAGTAGAAGACTTATACTATTTAAAATCGGGTATTTTTGGAGTCGGTACCAGCCAAAACATGGCTGCCCTTCACAGGCATCTTCTCAATATTGGTGTATGTGATTGATCATTAAAATATCCTCTTTGGCTGGCACCGACTCCAAAAATACCCGATTTTAAATAGTACATATATTATATCCTCAAAACATGTATTGCATCTGGAAATAATTTTAAAATTGATATTCAAATGTCTTGTTAAATGCAATAAATCATTATAACTAGATAGAGAAACATTAATGAATCTTCAACAATTTATTGTTCGACTGAAAATACAATCATTGAAATTCATACGTTAAAAGTGCCTTAGACAGCCTTAAGAATGTCTCGTTTTATGCCCAACTAAAAATAAAAAACACCACTTCATTAACCTCAACGTCCTCAACAATAGATAATATATTACTCATACTACTAACGGTGGTAGGGAGTCTCTTTGTGCGTTCCCTTCTGCATGGGAAAGCCGCGAGCATACTATGAATAAAAATATTAGATTTGCTGGCAAACTTGTTCCTCTCGTATGAATGAAATCCTTTGGTACGGTTATCTTTTTCTTCATAATCACCAGTCAGCGCCTCGTCCGCCAAACATCATGGAAAATAGAAAACACAATCATTAAAATTTTGTGTATTATATTATCTAAGGAAATTACAAGTGATAAACTCGTAGTTTGTATATGACTCTGAAGAGTAAATCTATTTGTAATCATAAATCACCATCACCATTATCAGCACCATCACCACCACCACCACCATCACCATCAATATCATCATAACCTCACCTCACCATTTGTTTCAAAAGCTTAGGGCTGTGTAAAACTACTTAAATAATAAGTCAAGTGCACAAACGTTTCTCTCATTGGTAAAACACATTAAGAGTATTAGTCCCTTAAGTTTGAGGCGCAGGTGTGCCAGAGCCCTGTTAGAAATCATTTAGTTCGGGTACTTTAAGGGCTCCCGGGGGAAATATTTATTTTTATCCTCTTCCAAACGGCTCTTTGGACCCATTTCATTGACAATGGCTTATTGTAAGATTAAAAAGTAAAAACTTTAAAGATTCTTAGAAGGTTTGTTGTTTTGAAGATGTGAAGATGATACTAATCAACAGTGTAAGAGGTACTTTATAACGTGGTCTGTATGGATGTCAAAGTCAAAGTATTTATTAAGACTAAGTACTTATACAAAATGGTTTCTTAAATATTATCGTTTTACATGTCTCTTCTAGAAAAAGCTATGTTATGTTTGTATTGAACGTCAGGATAGGCAGCCGCCTAAAAAAACTGGTTTTGACGCCAAAAAAATCTCAGAGTCTCAGGGTCTTCAAAATATGTAGTCAAGTCTGAACTTGACTGGCTTTATCGTTCATATCAATACTAGTATTCATCATATCTATTCTAGCTAGTATCAAGTAAGTTTTGTTTTCGATATTTCTCATTATTAATGAGATGTCTAAACTACGAATGGTCTGTAAATAAGTCCTTTTCTTTGTCAATAAATACTTTCTCAATAAATCATAGCTATACACAACTGTAAAGATTTTGTATATCTTCACTATGAAAGGGACTATTATTCTCAAGTAAAATCTCGACGATTCCTTGTGGAATCACAAAAGCTTTAGAATTTTTCATCCAGACTTAACTTTAGTGAAATCTGAATGCTCCCAGACACCCATTCAGATCGGATATATCCGAGACCAACATAACACTGCGTTTCCAATATTTTATAAATTGGCGGTGTGGAGAGGGTTTTCTAAATTTCATATAATACTTATTTACTAACTAGCTATTTCTAGAAGTTTTCGCTACGCTCGCGATAATATAATGGCATATTTTAAAATAATATATTTAGGCATTGCTAAACAAAATATAGCACTATCTGGAGCATAAAGTACCCAGTGAAATATACGTCAACTAGCCAATAGCTAATTTATCTGCCAAATAAATTAGTGGACATCCTTATTATACGTGTTTGATAAATATGATTTAAATAATTTCCTGCAAGGTTTGTTTTGTTGTGAAAGAAAACAAAAAAAATAATAATAATAATTGAAAACGAAAAATATCTATCCTTCCAAGTTTCAATGGTCAATTATCTACGTTTTACTTTTATTCATTTACAAGAATAATGTTTATTCTATTTTAATCAACACAAAAAGATATAACATTATTCAAACTCTAGGTAAATAAAAATGTACAAGAAAATGTGAATTTATTAAAATTTTCAAATATCTATCATTATTTAATTGAAAATTAAATATAAATCATTGAAATTATAAGATCATCTTCTCATCTTATCTTTCTTATAATATATATAAATCTCGTTAATATATATAAATCTCGTGTCACAATGTTTGTCCTCAATGGACTCCTAAACCACTTATCCGATTTTAATGTTTTTTCTTTTAAAATGTGTGCTTTTCTCCAACTTAAAAGATAAGGATAGTTTATTTCTCAAATTTAAGATTGCAATTTTATTTATTGAAAATTAATTGTTTTGACAGAACGAAGTCTGTCGAGTCCGCTAGTTATATCACAGGTAATATATTATGTACTTGACATAAGATATACTTGATCATATGAATATGTGCACTTACTATTGGAATACGTATTTTATGTGTAGTATAAAATTGAACATTGAAACGCGAAACTGCCAAATTAACTAACCTACAGGCTAACAGCTACATATATGCCCAATAAAATAGGTAAGTGGTAAACACAATCAAAACATATGGGTATTTTACTTGTACACTGTAAAACAGACTCTTAATAAAAAATTTTCGAAATTTTCAATATTATTTTGAAATAAAAATAGATTTATTGCAACGTGCAAAAAAGACACATATCTAAATAATCATTTTTATTGTACTCATTATTTTTCTACGTGTTATTGCATTCTGGTTGAACAATGGCATAATATTAAAGCAATACTATGTTCAAACTTCTTCTTCTTCATCAAGGCCACAAATTTGCAGATATCCTAAACATTTTGTATTATGTGTTTATGTAAATGGCGATAGGAGAATACGTATCTACTCTTCTTCGATTGCATAGGCCCGAATTTATTTGCTGAATTGCGGCATCAAAGGTCATTTCTGTGCATGAAAGATTGTTGGGCTTCTGAATTCTTATTAACAAACGTATCTCTAAGATTTTTTCCATTTCATACATTCGAATTTTCCATAGCAATATTTGAATGAGAAATTCCAAATGTTTATAAAAATTTTCGCTGGTTTGTTTTTTTTATATATCTTGCAACTCGTTTAGTAATAAGATATTGAAATTATGTAGTTAAATATCTGACTCAGTTTAGGCGTACAATGTATTGTTAATGTGTAGCTAGACTCTTTTAACAATTAATTCTTTTTTATAGAATAAATTTAATATATCAAAAGAAATCTTTTAGTACTTACCTGACGAATTTCAAAAATAGCTCGCTGCGTTGTAGGTATATATTTACATATATATTCTTATTTGCATACATGTAACAAACATTTGGCATTCGTTTTAAAATAATCCATGAAACTCCAAATTGCACGGAATAAAATGGCAGTTATTCCAAACGCGCAAAATAAAAACGATGATAACGAAGTATGGTAAACAGCGCTGAAAATATCTGAATATTCCGAGTGTTTAAGAGATTCCCGTTGAAGGTTTCGACGCGGTTTCTGTTTAAATATGGAAATGGCATCCACTTAATACGAGTGGTCGGGCGAGCTTGGAGATGCGCCTTTGGAAATAAATGTAACTATCTTAATAATTCGGTTTATATTTTAGCCGCGTTTGTTTCGTACGAATATTGTGTGGAAAATGTTGACGATATATGTGTACGATTCTCGTAAATTCTTTTGACTGTATTGTGACTTTTTTGGAATTCATTTTTTAAAAATGTCGTATTCCTTACAGAAGCGTCCCTCTTAATCGTTTGTCTGCCCGTCTCTCTGTTCAAATGTCAATCGTAAATCTATGGAGTAGGAACATCCTCTTTACATAAAAACTGAAATGAAATTTGGCCAAAAATTCGGATAATAAAAAAAACAGTAAAACTATGGAGTGGCAACATCTTCTTTACATAGAAAATTAAAAGAAATTTGGCAAAAAAAACGTTTATAGATTGAAATAAAAAAAAATGCCTTACATTGAAAAAATCTTTCTCACGGAACCATAAGCGTACGTCAAATTGGAACATAAACCTAAACGTGGGTATGAAAAAGTGAAATGAGCTAACAGTGTTAGGTTTCTCTTTGCGTTAGCAATACAGTTGGTACTGCAGTGATATCCACTTAATCCCACTCCAGTATCCACCCAATAGACCACCTGAGCTCACGCGGGCGGGCGGGCGCCGGACAGATGCTTCCTAATAACCTGTTAGCTTTTATTTTTGTACTACAGCTTTGTCTGGTCTGGGTTACAGTATTTTATGAAGTATAATAATAGTTGTATATTAATACGCTTTTATTAGCTTTAGACGTATGTAATATAATCAGAAATAGTTTGAATATGATTTTGACCCTTTTCAAAACGTCGGATTAACTCGAAATTTGGAATATTCATTAAGGACCAATGACAATTCAATATTTCAAAGTTTTAGTTTGATCCATTATCAGGATTAGCTAATTTTTACTGACCCGGAGTGTTTGCGTCAAGATCAAAGGAAATTTAAAATAACTAAAAAATACTAATTTTCAATTTTTTTGGATTTTCTATAAAAGTGTATTTTTTTAAACTATTTTTTATTTTATTAACATCCTTTGTCTGTCTTTACGAAGGTATAATCCAATGTAATGAAAGATGTATTAAATTAATTTAGAGATCTGTTTGATCTTAAGTTATTTTTCTGGTTTATTTTTCTTAAGATTTTTTACTTTAACTAGTTTAGAACTTAAAAGAATCTAACTAACCCATCAACTCTTGTTAATAAACCTTCCCTTGTCCACCGTTGGGGGGATGGGGTTTATTAATAATCGCTGGCGCTGGTTGAAAATGCTGCCGCTTTAACACCTCTAGACATCTAATCAGCTCGTGTAGCCCTATCTTTAATATAAATAAATATAAAAACCCTACACTCACCCCAATGAACCGCAGAACACCAACATACACAATTTCTTATTTAATTTTCAATTTAATTCGCGCTGGTCGGCCGACACAATTTTTTACCGCTCCGCCATATTTTTTCATTCTCACCCCATGTAACCCCATTAGAGCGAGAGAGACATACGTATATTATATATATTGTGTGTGAATAGGCACGAGGCCCGTGTAATGATGGAAAATGTCAGTTCCGCGTTCAAAATTCCATTAAAGACTTATTTATTGGCGTTAAAACTAAACATCCCCCCGCCCGAGAAAGGCTAAAGCCTTTATCAACTTAAATAAACAATTCTGTGGTGCAATAAACCGCAACATGCAACCCCGAAAAAAAAAAAAAAAATAATAAAAGAAAACCGCAACTTAAAATCTACATTAAACCAGTTCTGTTACAACTTAATCGTCTAAAGGAAGTCTACATATTTTAACGACCGGACGTAACATAGTACCTGAAGGGGTTTTGAGTCTAACAACCCGTACGACACCGTCTTTGCCCGGTAGCAACTCCTCAATCCTACCCCTTTTCCACTTCAGAGGAGATAAATTTTCCTCTTTTATAAGTACGAGGTCACCTACTCTAGGAGGATCAGTTGGAGTCGTCCATTTCCTGCGCATCTGTAAAGAACTAAGGTACTGCTCACTCCACTTTCTCCACAACCGCTGTGACATAGCCTGAATAAGGTTGAACCGAGTTAACCGCGAATTCGGTACATCCTCAAATTTATATTCAGGGACCGCAAGCAACGGTCTCCCAATGAGTAAGTGTGCAGGCGTCAGTACCTCAAATTCTTGAGGATCCTGAGACAACGGACACAACGGACGACTGTTTAGAACCGCCTCTATTCTGGTAAATACCGTTACCAGCTCATCGAACGTCAAGACTTGATCTCCTATGACCCGCCGCAACAGGGTTTTAGCCACCTTGACGGTAGCTTCGGTGAGCCCATTAAAGTGAGGTGCCGCTGGAGGATTGAACCGCCATGTAATGAAATCCTTGGCAGCGCCATCGCTAAGCCTTTGCTGAACTTCTTGAGAAGCTAAATACTTTTGGACCTCATCTAAATATCTACTCGCACCAATATAATTGGTCCCGCAATCTGACCGAATCACCTCCGGATAACCGCGCCGAGATGTGAATCGTGTCAAAGCTGCAAGAAACCCGTCCGTTGAAAGGTCCGTTACACATTCTAAGTGGACTCCTTTCGTAGCCGAACAAATAAATACGCACAAGTATGCCTTAAACGTCTTTGCGTTCCGCAACCGAGAGGATTTTATAATAAAAGGACCCGCAAAATCCGTCTGTACAGTATGAAATATCCCCGTAGCATTAACTCTGTCCCATAGTAGAGGTGCCATCATCGGTGCTACTGGTCTGGCATTAGTCCTAATGCAACTCATGCACTTAAAAATTCGCGTACGGACCACTTGCCCCGCTGACAGAATCCAAAATTGCCTTCGCAATACACTCAGTAGAACAGTAGCCCCTGCATGACAATACATAACATGGTAATGATCTACAATTAAAATAGTTAATGCATGTGACTTTGGCAGAATGATTGGGTGTTTCTGCCCGAGAGTCAGGCTGGAATGCTCCAAGCGCCCCCCAACCCGCAGTATCCCATCATCTCCAATGAAAGGCCCAAGCCGTCGCAATCGCATAGAACATGTCTTATTCCGAACTAAGCATTGAATGTCCTCATAAAATTCCGCATCTTGCACTAATTTTATCAATCTCTGCATAGCGAATCGCCGCTCTGCTACTGTTAGTGCCCCCAGAAGCCGTTCTTGTGACCTTCTGGCATTATTAATGAAACGAAAACAATACGCTACGACCGCCAGCAGCATATCCAATTTACTATACCGCGTAAATATGTTGTCGTCTTCAACAAGACCCGCCAGAGCGCGAATATTTACCTTCGGCTTTCGCAAGCCAGGTAAGGGCTCATCCGCTTTGTCCATAATATTGTTGGGCCATATGTCCGCATTACCTGTCAACCAAGCAGGCCCCCACCATAGGGGATGTTCAATCAGGTCCGATGCGCGACAACCGCGACTCGCAACATCGGCCGGATTCATATCCGAATACAAATGTCTCCAGGTTATATCCAATCCGCAATTAACTATTTGTGAAACTCGGTTTCCTTCAAACGTTTGCAGGAGATGGGGCGATATCTTTAACCACGAGAGTACAATAGTACTATCGGACCATCCAAATATCTTATCTATCGCCACATCTTCACTAATAGCAGCGACAACGTACTTAAGTAGTCGTACTAATAATGCCGCACCGCTAAGTTCAAGTTTGGGTATTGTTAGTTTACATTTTACCGGCGCTACCCGTGATTTGGCCATCATTAAACTAGTCTTAACTTCTCCGTCACTCTTTACAGTTCGCAGATAAACCACTGCGCCGTATCCAAGCTCGGACGCATCTGAGAATCCGTGCAGAGAGCAAAACTTTACGTCTTTCAATACAAAACGCTCCAAACGCAACTGTGTGATCAGCGGCAGATCTCGCAATATGCTCTGCCACTCCGCAATAATATCCGCTGGGGGTTCCGCATCCCACGATACTTTTCCAAGCCACAACTGCTGCATGAGAATCTTGCCCTGAAGGATAACTGGACAAATCCACCCTAAGGGGTCAAATGTCCTAGCCAGTGTCGATAGGATCGACCGCTTCGTACATCCGCTAGCGTCATCGAGTTTTATTCGGTATGAAAAACTATCCGTGTTTGAATCCCATTGAATGCCTAATATTTTGAAGAAGCTGGGCTCCCCCGCATTATCAAATATTTTCTTAGGCTTCTCTAAGTGCTCAGCTTCTATGTCCCTTAAAATCTCCGGGCTATTAGAAGTCCACTTACTCAGCTCGAAACCGCCACAGCGTAGTAAGTTTATCAACTCAACCTTTAGTTGATCCGCTTCTTCTATTGAGTCCGCTCCACCCAAAATGTCATCCATATAAACAGAAGATCGGAGGAGGCGCGCTGCCGCCGGATATCGCTCTCCTTCGTCTTCCGCCAATTGCCTCAGCGTCCGAATCGCGAGGTAAGGACTGGACTTCATACCGTAACTGACCGTGTTGAGTGAATATACTAGCAAAGGCAAGTCTGGTGACTCCCTCCATAAAATTCTCTGAAACTGCCGGTCAGATTCTGCTATCAGAATCTGCCTAAACATCATTCTAATATCCGTGGTGAAGACATAAGCGTGTAACCTAAACCTACATATGATATCCGCTATATCCCGCTGTAGCTTAGGTCCTGCATGCAGGCAGTCATTCAAAGCCACTCCATTGCTAGTCGCACAGCTAGCATCAAACACCACTCTGATTTTGTCAGAATCCGCCTTAAATATTCCATGATGTGGAATCATATAACCTGCGTTCGCATAGTCCTCTGGTTTACCGCCACAGAGTGACATATGTCCGGTTTCCGCATATTCCCGCATAAAATCTATGTATTTCTTACGAAATGCTTCATTCGCATGAATCCGCCTTTCCATAGCCAAGAACCGCTTCATGGCCAATGGGACCGAGTTTCCAAGCTCAGGTCTGTCAGATAAAAAAGGTAACCGCACCTTGTACCTGCCGCTCTCATCCCGCTGATGAGTCATCTTAAATACCGCTTCACATTCAAAATCCTTAGGAGCGTCGACCTTTGTGGGAACGTCTTCCACTTCCCAAAACCGCTCTAAAATCTCATCCGTAGTTGCACCGCAGAAGAACGTCTGAGAGAAACAAGTCGCCTGGGGATAAGGATTTGGTACCGCAAACGTCACTGGCCCGGTTAATACGTGACCGAACACCGTATTCATAACCCGTGGCAAGTGAGCACTAATCTTGAGACATTCACCGCCTAATAAAATGTCACACAGTAAATCCGCACCTATCAAAATGTCAATATCCCGACTGACATAGAACTGTTCGTCCGCCAGATACAGTCCCCGATAATATTCCGCTAATTGGATAGGCAAGGAAAAGCCAGGTAAATTATTTGTTATTTTGTATAAAACCGTAGCCGTAGTAACCAGCTTCGGCTGTTCTGCATACCTCGGAGTCATGGTCAAATTAACAGCACCTCTGCAACCGCTAACAGAGGCACCGCTCAGTCCCGTGACTGTCACTACGTTAGATTTAAACCGTTTTAAACCCAACCGTACCGCGCATGATTCCGAGATAAAAGTACTTTGGCTGCCGCCGTCAAGCAGCACTCTGGCCTCCTGATAGTTACCGCAACCATCCAACACCTTTACAACTGCTGTTGCAAGCAAAACCGTGCTTTGGTAAGTATCTGTCTCACCAGAGTGATACGCCATCAGTCCAGTGACTCCAGGGACCGCACTACCTGGATGTTCACTGGCCGCAGGCGCGCTCGCACTAGGAGCACTATCCGACCGGTAAGCCGTGGCCTTACTTGCCGCGCGTTGAACACCTTTCGATTCCACCGCTGGATAATCGAAATGTAACAGATGATGATGCTTGGAAGAGTTACACTTATAGCAATTGACAGTATAAGTGCACTGACTAATATTATGATTTTTCAAACACCTAAAACACAACCGTAGGAATATCACCTGACTCTTCCGCATAGCAGGCTTCATGTTTAAAAACTTCTCACACTTATTGATATAGTGTCCGCTTTTTCCGCATAATCTACATGACGCCAAATCCGCATTACTAAAAACCGCATGAGCCTTTACCGCATGGCTCTGCCCCCCTCCGCCACGTCTAACCGCTAATGACGTACTAGCGTGGGGCTCCACACTCGATTCCAAAATCCGTATTTCCGTTTCTAAAAACTTCAATAGGTCCACAAAAGTTGGCAACTCTTTGTCGGCATGCTTATCCTCAAAATGCTTTTTTAAGTTACTATCGAATTTTTGAAAGTTGAGGTAAAACAATAAATATGACCAGGAGCTAACAGGAAACTTCATCTTTTCAAGTGCCTTGGTATTTTCCATCAAACTATTCAACATCAATTTTAACCCACTCAATCCTTTACTATTTACGTGAGGTGCACTTAATAAATTTTGCAATAGACGATCCGCTAATAATCGTTTGTTATTGTACCGCATGTTAAGTAAATCTATTGCGACCGAGTAACTATCCCCAGTAATCGATAAATGTTGAATTAATGTTTTCGGTTCCCCTAATAACGCACCCGCTAAATAATACATTTTTTCAGTTTGCGACAACGACGCGTCACTATCCACTAGTGACTGGAACAATTCCATAAATGAAACAAACTCCTCTATTTTACCTGAGAACGTAGGCAATTGTAGTCGGGGTAGGACCGCTCTGCTAGCCGCGCGTGAACTAGAATTGTTATTTCCGCCGTCATCTTCCGATTTTAAGCTGAACAATTCCAAATACCGCTGCTTAATAAAATAATATTTCCTATTATAACTTTCATACATTTGTATATGACAAGCAGGATCAAAATCCTCCGTGTCCGACTCCGCAACTTGAATTTCATAAAACATATCCGTAAATGACTCGAACACCTTATCTAAGTCCTTACAACGGGCCATAAATTCCCGCCTTTGTTCAGCCGACAACTCCGCACTTTTAGCTAGCGCGTCAGTCATGTCTATATTCTGAGCCGCTACCTGATATTTCATTTGACTAAGTACTAAACGCCTAGCCGCTGCCATGTTTCCCGCAAATAAATATACAATACAGCTAACCTAAATAAAAATTAAACTCCGCAAAATCAACCGCAAATCTTAATTATACCTATTCCGCACCGCCTATAGCAATAGGTAAATAAAACAATTTGTTCTTAATATTTCCGCAAATATTAAAACAAACTTTATAAAACACCAAAATCACGATAAATTCCGCTAGTTATCGTTCCGCAATAATTAAAACATATTTTGGTGTTACAAACAATGGAGAGAAAAAATAAAAACTAAACCTGTGTTCCGACCCAGACACGAACCCACGACCTTTTTATCGTGAAAACTAATAATGATAAAACCTCTTTTAAAATTAACGATAAAACCTCTTTGATAAACTCTCTATACCGCTGTACCGCGAAGCGTTTGAATGAGTTGTCAAATTTTCCCCGCTGTCAAACAATTATTAGAACAAAACTGTTTTAATATAATTTTACACTCAAACACAATATTACTCAAAATAAACCATTCACTTCTTTACAATAAAAATTATCAGTTCTTATCGCCAATAAATAGCATCCATAATGCCATACAAAAAAAAAATACAAAAAACGAGTGCAATTTGAAAATGGTGTTTGTATGTGGTGAATTATATATGGGTGGGCTTAATATAATATGTAAAATAAAATATGACGAAACTAACACTAAAACATATAACATTCCCTAAATCTTATGTGTAGTGTAGTTGCCCGCAATGCCATATAACAATAATACCGCTTATAGGCTTGATATATATTTTCGTCCCCTCGAAAATATATAGTCAAGTGCTTGTTGGAGCTAATCAGATGTACCAGAGGCGCAACAATCTTACTAATAAAAATCCGAGTCGAATGGACCAAAAAATGTTAATAAACCTTCCCTTGTCCACCGTTGGGGGGATGGGGTTTATTAATAATCGCTGGCGCTGGTTGAAAATGCTGCCGCTTTAACACCTCTAGACATCTAATCAGCTCGTGTAGCCCTATCTTTAATATAAATAAATATAAAAACCCTACACTCACCCCAATGAACCGCAGAACACCAACATACACAATTTCTTATTTAATTTTCAATTTAATTCGCGCTGGTCGGCCGACACAATTTTTTACCGCTCCGCCATATTTTTTCATTCTCACCCCATGTAACCCCATTAGAGCGAGAGAGACATACGTATATTATATATATTGTGTGTGAATAGGCACGAGGCCCGTGTAATGATGGAAAATGTCAGTTCCGCGTTCAAAATTCCATTAAAGACTTATTTATTGGCGTTAAAACTAAACAACTCTGCTATGAAAAAAAAAATTAAGTTCATATTTTATATTGGAAATTTTAATTTTAGGCAGTATGATTAATAATATTTTTCGTATTTTATTTAAACTATATTCCTGAAGACTAGCAACTAAAAATAGCTAGAGTGAAATAATAGATTCATATTATATTAATACGTTTCTGCTAATGCACGGCAATCGAAGTTGTAGGTAAATAATATGTAATATCGGTGAGTGAAAGCTATGGCGAAGTATAGCCATTCATCTCACTCGCAAAGGGCTGCTGATGTCGCCTTGCTATAGTATAACGTACAAACTAGAAGCGGCAATTATACGGGCCAGCGTACACGTATTCATGAAAAAAAAATGATGGCAATATATTACAATACATTTTAATAAAACATTGTTAGCCTGGCCGTATACGTTCGGAATCCGTATTTGATTTCTGAATTCGTTTTCTGCGTTCGCTATTGTAAAATGAATGTAGGTACATTCCGTACGGAAAAAATTAACGTGTGCGGCAGTCAATTTATTTTAATATCGATTTGATGTTAAAAGAAAAACTATCTACCTCTAAACTATTAATCTAGAAGTCACTTCTAGGAAACCCGCATCTATGTCATGTATTTCATACAAAGGAAAGCAGGACCCGGATAAACAGCTAATTCCATTACTGGAATGGCTCGGCTCCGGAGGAGGTGGACACCTTGGGGTCTGGAATCACACAGTTCTTACCATTACTGTTCACTAATATCGGAATAAAGGATTGTATTATTAAGGTGCGTGCACAAAACATTAAGGGGGCCGGGAGGATGAATGGATTAGATCTCATGGATTTATTGTAAAAGATGCTACAGTATAATAATTAAAAAATACGATGAAAGTTTCTGCTTATTTTAAAAACATAAAATGTCACAACAAAAAGGACAGCAAAAAAAAAAAAAAACCAATTGGATTTAAGATTTGTATTGGTTTTCGCAGCAATTTTTTTAATATTAAGAAAAATGATAATAATCAACAATCCCACCACGTTAAACTAGGCTGAATTCGTATAAATGTGTTACAAGTAGATACTAGGAATGATAAACAATCTAAGAAATATTTATAGATACTAAATACATACCGTTCGACGCGGTGCTGACTTCAATATTCATCATACAAATTATCTACACTCGGGTGAATTCGAACCCAACACTTCCTCTACCTCCATGCCTCACTCTTGAATCTTAATGGCCTAAGCGTTCTCCAGAGTGTGACCAGCCCATTTCCACTTCAACGAGCGTATTCTTCGCATGATATCAGTAAGTTTAGTTCACTGGCGGATGTCAATAAAAATAAGTGATAATCTGATAGCGTTGAATTTTTAAGAGCCTGTGAAGTTTTGGTACGCAGAAGGATTAGTACGCAAACAATTGCCCGATCTAAGAAAAATAGGGCTAGTGTTTGCGTACTAATCCTCGTATAATTTCTAGAAGACGCTTGGACGTATAATACTTATACCATCATCAACGTCCAGGAGCGACGATGGTCCAGTGGTAGATAGACTCGGCCTCGTATGCGAGAGGTTCCGGGTTCGATCCTTAAGTGTGTCCCTTGAAATGGGTTTTTCTAATTTCTAAGTGCACCCTCAACACGAGACCATCGCTCGCTCACCGGTGAAGGAAAACATCGTGAGGAAACCTGCATGCCTGATGAGATTGAAAGTCTTTGAAGGTATGTGAAGTTCACCAACCCGCACTGGGCCAGCGCGGTGAACTATTGGCCCATTACCCTCCTCGCCTGATTTCGAGGAGGAGACCCGTGCCCAGCAGTGGGACATAGAGGGTTGATACTTTACTTTTTTACTTTTTATGACCATGTCAATAAAAATAAGTGATAATCTGATAGCATTGAATCTTTGAGAGCTTGTGAAGTTTTCCTATATTGGGCAAGTATTTGCGTACTAATCCTCGTCTAATTTCAAGAAGACCTTTGGACGTATAATAGTTATACCATCTTCAACGTCCACAAATTAAATGAACACTTCCTAAACGGGTTGGTAAGACTAAAATATTTTGCTCCATCTAATTTCGTTCCTCGTCTAATATGTCTCCTCTGCTGAAGACGCTTGCGTTAAATTATAAACCTTATTAAGCATTGTTCCCTGGCGTGTCGTAAAGTCCCACAACGTTCCCAACTTGCGAAGGTTCCTGAAATATTTACATTTGGACTGTATAAGTAACTAGGGTTATAAGGCTGTTTTGTTGATTAATTTAATTTATTAGATCCACCGATCTTGGGTTCAGGGATGGGTATGAGAGTTTTCTTCTATTGATAAAATGGTACAGTTTTGAAATAAGTGAAATAATAAGTAATATAAGGATTAACCGATGAAATACTTATCTTTGTGTTCAACTGATTGACTTGTAGAAACATATTGACTTTTAAACTCTAATTATTTTTAATATTGGCGAAAACAAATAAAGGAAGTGAAATAAAATTTGCAAACTATGACGTAGTAAAAGTACAAAAGCTTGTATTTAAGAACTTAAGATATCTTAATTCGTATTTATGGTTATTATAAGATGAGTTACCTACACTTAAAAAATTATTAAAACTTATATGTACCTACTCAAAAATATAAAGGAATTGAAGGCTTAAACATAAATTTTATCATGCTTTTGAAGTAAAAGTAAATAATATATTCAAAATAAAGCTGAACATAAAAAATGCCATGTATAATGAACTGAACAAATCTCATACTGATAAAAATTTTGTAAATGGATCATAACTATGAATATAAAAAAAAACTGATTATGTATTTTAATTATTCTACAAATAAAACTAAGAAACCATCCTTGGTGATTCTTGGTAAATCGCCTAAAACGAAAAGGCATAGGCATTACGTAGTGTTCCGTTAATCCTATTGTTATGCTATAGCTATAGATTTGAATCTGTTTGTGCTGTATGTTTCTTTTCATTAATCGATATTAAGAGGCTCGTAAATAACATCGGCGTATCAAACAATTTATATAAATTATAATAAACAACCCGATCTGATCCGAGAGTTATAAGTATCTTTAATATTCCGATTATTATAACAGTTTTTAAGCTATTGCATAGCTTCTATCGCGGGCCTTGAGCGCGGGGACCGAGTACAGAAATTCCGTAACGAAAATAAAACCTAACGCTCCCCACTCCGACGGGCACGGAGGTGTGGCCGAAAAGAAACGACGTTAGACGATGCATGCATCGTCTAACGTCGTTTCTTTTCGGCAGTCTTCGACACGGTGTTTGTGTGCTTGCAACTAGACGTATTGTACGACACTACGAAGCTCGCACGAATAACAATAAAATATAACACATGTATTGTAAAATAATAAAAATATTTTAAACAATATTAGTTAATATTGTTTAAAATATTTATATTTTTTTATTTATTTAATAAAGGAAAAAAAAATGTTTTCTTATCGGTCACCACGCTCAAAAAGTGTAACTTGAATTAATATCAAAGAAAAAGAAATACTGCATTAATAATTAAAATAAATAAATAATTATAATTGCATAAGTTGATACAAAATGCTATGCAATAGCATTACCGCGGCAGTCCCCGAGTGCCACACGTCTTTTTTTTATTACATTTACCATATAGAATCGGGATCTCGGAAACGGCTCCAGCGATTTTCATGAAATTTTGTATACATGCGTTAAAAACGGCGATAAATCTATCTAGCTAGGATAAATTTTTAGAAAACTTTTTTTATCCGTGTTTTGAGGCATCGATAAAATAAGATTAGAATCTCCAGTCCAATTTTTTTTCCTTATTTTATTATGATCTTTTTTTTAAATTTTTTTTGGAAGAAAATTTTTATCGTATTTTATCACTAAGGGTACCGAGCAAATGCTCGGTCAACCAGGTACTATTACATAATAAGCGGTATTTTCAACTTAAAGTTAATTCCATCTCCCTTTTTAAATGTTGCATTAACAAACTTAAAAACGTATCTTTAAACATAAAATCTGTATACAAAACGACACGAATACTCATATAAGTCTAGTAATTGGCAAAATGACAATCGATAGATTATTTATTATAAGCACAAAAATAAAGAAGGAGAAGGTAATTTGACATATCGCTCACAGAATCCGCAATTCGGAATTGATCGCAATTGCTACTGTCAAAAACGACACACAATCGGGCAGGTTCGTTTAGTCGAGTGGAGATCGTTTAAGTTTAGTCAGTACAGTGAAATGGTGCTATCGTATTTCAGCAATCTCTTAGCGGATCGTATCATATCGGAAATTGAATTTCCGATTGGCTCTCGAGAACAGTCCGCCTGTAATGGATAGCTGTTTCGCAGTCCGCGAGGATGATAGAACGCTGGGTTAAAACATTGACAAGGTAATTTATGGGTTTGTTTTAATATTAAACTTTTGTCATATGAATTATACACGTCCCTGTAGATAATTAGTTTCAGACCGAGCTCCGCTGCGTTCCGTTGAAAGTGACACAACTAAACTAGATACGAAACCAGAGAGAACTATAATGTGTCTTGTCTGAGATGGGCTAGTGACTAGTTTATTCAAATTTACATATTATGCATTCCACATTCGCTTTTATCTTCCCGGTGGCTTTCTCCCCGGTATCTTAACCTCGAGGATTGTCCGTCTCTTTGCAAGTGTCCAAATGAGACATCTTTTCCTATGGTTTTTCTATTGTTAAAAGTTTGTCTAGTCAATCTGATGACCAACCAAACCCCAAATTGTTATAGATTCAAAATTAAACGAAGTAACTGGCATTGGGCTATCTTGGCGTTTATTGAAGAGACGAATAAAGTCTAATGATGATGATGATGATGGGCTGGAACCACAAAATAATATATAATATTGGCCGTAGAATGTGTGTAGCGGATTAAAATTATTATATAATAGTCGATTGATTTGTGAGATAACATCGTAGGAATATAATAGTTGATACGAGCACAAAAACACTCACACAGACAGAATGTGAAGAACAGACAGACAGACACACAGACAGAATGTAAAACACACAGAATGTAATACTAAATTTCTAAATTCCTGTCTTACCAACGTCCAGAAACAAATGGCATCGATTTAAGCGTTCGCAGTTAGTGTGTTAAATCGTGAGTGATGATTATGAAGAAAACGACATTTTTGATATTGTTTTGTTGTCAAGTATCACATATTATCTACACCAATTTTAGCTTTAAACAATTTTATGTAAACATATTGGTAATATAAACTCTATATTCAAATGTTCGTAAAATAAAATGCAACAAAGAATTCTCAGCGTCTTGAAGGTGTTGAATGCAACGAGGATTTTCATTTCCACTTTGAGAGGAAATCTTTGTTGGATTCGACGTTCCGACTTATCGGTTATTTGTACACATTTTGACAGTTAATGTAATATGTATCGAGATGTAGCTGGTTGTGTGTGACGTGTCGGATTTGGTCCGAAAGGTTATGTGATTTACTCAATATTAACCAGATTTATTGTTAGATAGATATAATTTTTGGAACGAAGTTCCTTACGGCAGGCTTGGAGGGGATAGGGATTTTGCTGCGCGACCGAACTGGAAAAAATGTGATAGTAAAACCGTAAGAAAAAGTGCGTGGAATAAAAAGCGTTAAATGAGACGTGCGCAGGCGCGACAGTCGCATACACAAGCTAGTAGTGTATAATACCTTTCTTTTTAGCCGAAGGAACTTCGTTCCTACCTGGTGTCCCACGACACCACAATTTTTTTCTATATACAATAATATCTGCTATTATTAGAATTAATTATTTAAAACTATATATAGTATCGTTAGTCTGCAGCAAACTAATATTTGAGTAGCTATAATAAGTTTTATTTTGAACTTTGGTTCTCATTGAAAAATGGTGCACCATTTTTATTTTATCATTGTGTATGCTTTGTAATACTCAATATAAATACTATATATGAAAGAACGCATTGTAATCTAATATATACCCGAATTTATTATAAAGAAACAATTAATTCTACCGTGACCATATTCACTGTTAAGTATCCTAAACTTTTTGCATGAAAAAACTCAAAAATAAAATAATAATAACAGCCATAATCGGTAAAAGTTGTCATGGTATAGTTTAGAAATAATACGTCAATATCAAACTCTAAAAGCCACAATAGGTAACAAGTAATAAAAAAATATTTCATAGACAAAATAAAAGTCTTTCAAAAGCGCTACGGTAAAAAGTAATTACTTCATGTAGGCAATTTTAATATATATTCAAGTTTTCCGAGACATGTTCTGTATTTCATTAGTCGAGCTAAGCGAATGTAAATCCCACACGAGGAAGGAGAGCAACTTCAGCTAATAATGAATTAATGAATTTCGAGCTAGCGTCCTAAGGCTGGTAAACTTGGGAAAACTAGGAAGCGTGCGGGCGTTTAGAACTAACTTCTTAGTTCTTGTACCCTTTTTAATTGAATATTTTATGTTAGGCTAAAACATATGTTTTTCCGTTGCAACGTCATTTGGTAAAGGACCAAAGTCGCTCATAAATAATTCTCTAATGCTCATAAATAATAATTTTTTACTCGGGTTTCTTGAATATAGCTTGAATTTTGCTTGCCGATGCTGAGTCGTAAGAGGATAAGTCTTACATTGTCTGCTCGGTCTTTCTTACTGAACTATTGGAAAAGTGACACTGAAGGAATAAGCAGGACGGTCAAAACACACAAGCCCAGCAAGAGAAAATACAAGCCGGATAGTGGTATCCCTTATGCTGTTATAAAATCAGGCCGTTCTAAATATTGCTCTGAACCTAATATATAATGTACAATTGGAGTCGTTCTTAGAATCTCCAATATCTTTAATTCGCTTAGCCGATCCTGATGAAATAAGCTCTGAATGTTACTTCGTATTATGGATATTCCTGGAAAGTATTCGAAACAGCTTACGTTGCACTTCTTTGAACAAACAGCGAAATCCTTTTACAAAGAGATAAAGTCTTCTTTTTAAAGGATTTTATTTAATTTGAAATCCATTTTCTGCCCAGCGAGCAGTTGAATGGAATTATAAACTTTGTTTTTCAAATTCACGTCTACTTTCATTGAACACTGATCGATCTGTCATCGTGACAAATATGTGGTCATTAACATATTGGTCCAAAATCCAAATGTTACAGACAGTATTTTTTGAAGGATGGACTTTTTTAGTAACCTATGTTTTTTAACAAATGTCTTTGTAATAACAGTGTTTTATTGCCGGATTTTTTGCATCACTGATGTACTTATTTATCTCACATGTTCTTGTCAGACTGCAATTTACGGACATATTTTATGCTCACTACTAAGTATTTCATGATACTAGGTTAGGTACTAGGTAGATGCTACCTATTGATAATAAATCCACAGTTTACATTCTGCCTTTTGGAAGTTCCAACTAAAAGTAAGTCACAGGATATTCAGGAATTGTCGCATCACGGTCAATGGGCTGACATAAATCCTTTTTCACAGCGTTAAAAATGGTTTACGTCACGACCAACGTCCGACCGAGTATCGTAGTAAAAACCCTAATTTCCTGCACCCTTTCATTTATGCCCGGCAATCTGGACGCCTGTAGCTTATTTATAGAGGTCCCGTCTGGTTGATGGCAGGGAGACGGAATGCGTAATGACAAAAGACGTGACGGTGCACGCGGACGACTTACTCATGAATTTTGAGCATGCCATGGCAGGCGATCCGCCGTCTAAGCGTTCATTGTAAGAAGCCTATAGATTAGCAGTGGATGAAAATAGTGATGATGATGAAAATGTGACTTTAGGTAATTAAATGTATCCGTATATGTAATATATCCGTGTATGTAATATAATATATATTGAATTTTTCGTAGGCTCTACTAAGGATAACTTTATATTATGTAACGGAAGGAGTGATGAGGTGCAGAGGTTATTTATTTATTATTTATTTATTTATTTATTTATTTATTAGGACCAAATACAGTTTTGCATCAATAAAGACAACAAAGAAGTACATTACAATAGTCTAATCTAGACACAATAACTAATTACATTCGGTCACAACTTGCTTAAAAAACTTATATTTATTGAATTATATACAACAACAACTATATTCTATAAATATGTAATTACATTAATTAACATATTTATTTGTTATTAATGGAATTTCTAATTAATTGTAACAGTTATTATTAAAATATTTGCAGTAGGTACTTATTTCATTTAAAAGTCGTAAAAATTACATATTTATCATTAAAACTGTGAAAAAGGATTTTGTTTGACAAGGCAATCATAGAAAATTCACAACCGATTGAGCTTAAGGTCACTAGGTCCAAAATCTAGATGTTTTGAAAAAAGAAAATTACGAAATGAAGCAGTATTGCCCACGGAATACCTTTCCTCTCTGTTGCCACGATGCGCAGGAGTACCTTGCGCATCTCGGTCCGCTCTGGGACTCGTTTAAATGGGCGACTGCATCCCAGTTGTCTCTTAGACAGTTTATACTATTTCATATTCCTGAACTTTCAATGCCCCTGCAGTTTTTATGGTAGAACACTGCTTTAATTTTTTTGTTAATCACCGTGTCTAAAGTCAGTGATCATTAGATTTAAAGACTATAGGAAAATATTATCACTACATATTATAAAACAAAGTCGCTTTTTCTGTCCCTATATCCCTTTGTACGCTTAAATCTTTAAAACTACGAAACGGATTTTGATGCGGTTTTCTTTAATGAATAGGACAATTCAAGAGGAAGGTTTATGTACATAATTTCTTAAGTTTTTATATACATTGGCTAAGATATAACAATAATTGTTGGAGATGTCGGAAAAAAATAGGCCGTCTGGGAGTTTACAACGAAAACGCTGTCTAAACCCTTTGAGATATAACAAAATAATGTATGGTGGAATTGTGTGTCTTAAATAGGTCTACAAAAAAGTCCGCGATGGCATATATCTATCTAATAGGGATATCATACTATATCCATTTAATACTATAAAAAATGGGCAATTATATCGCGATAGTTTGAAACTTATTTACACAGATACGGTATGAATCCTTATCATTTTAAATCAATTAATAGGCTTGAGCACTTCATGAAGATTATTTTTGCCTTTTACATCATGCAAATTAAATGAATACTAATGAATGAGATATGGCAAAATCAAAATAATGCAGAAGAAAATAAATCGTGTTGCTGTGATACGAACGGGCGCGGGCGGTTGTCTGGTGTCTAAGGCCGTAGTGTATCAACTCTGGTAGACGTAATGTTATGATCAACGTATGTATGGTGGAATATATTATAATAATAGTATCCTAAATATGGCTACAGAAAGTCTGCGAAGGGATATATGTATTTATGCTCAAGATAACGTATATCCATTTTAATACAAAAACTTAGTAATTATTAAAATGGTAAATGATCATCATCACACATGATAAATCCGTAAATCTAAGTTCACGCGGGCGAAGCTGCGGGTAACAGCTAGTATAAATATATATTATTTGCTTCACCGGAGGATTAGCAAATCTATTGTCGGAAAGAATATATTTCTGCTATTCGATGGAGTCGCCCGTCTGCGCCGCACATCACGACGTATGCAAACGTTTACGAGTGTCAGTTCTGCCGGTCACAATGATGCCTTATCACCGTCGATGGCGACCCGTTTCATGGGTTTATAACAACTACTCCATTATGGACGGTTTCGTCACCAAAAGATGGGCGATTTTTTATGTTTCGGGAAGTGCTTTATCTTTTTGTGTGGGGAGATTCACATCATCAACATATATCAGTTAACAGATTGGTGTTATGTTTCTTTTATAAGTTAATAAACCTAGCCTTGTTTTTAGCATCTAGGTAAACATTCTTTCTTAATCCTCAAGATAATCTAGGTCTAATGAAAATATAGTAAATAATAACTCATGACGCCCATATCAACGTGGACCATCGTCGAATATTATATCCTATATATTGTGTAAATGACTAGTATATTATAATTTATGTCATGGTCCCGGCATGTCGGAAGGAGGTACGGAACCCTAAAACCATATTATAATTATGCACGTTACGATGTTGGTATAACGTTTTCATGTAAGTACAAGACCCTTTTAGCAAGTCTCAAATTTTCTCACCATTTGAGGGCTCGGGGAGGGGCGAGGGGGGGGGGGATTTAAAAGGCGCTTAATTGAGCTTAAGCTGGATGCGAGCGTTGAAAAATATAAATTGCATTTGTTTTTGATAAATATATAGAATGACATTGGCGTAGCGAAATATCCTAAATCTATGCATATAATAGAGATTTAAACAAATAAAATATAACGAATTTAGGGATTCTTTTCGTTTTCATTTGATTTTGTGTGATGAAACAACTTTGTTTATTCTGATTTTTTTCTTGCTCCACGTTTCGAATACTTTACACTTTGGTCATCTCGTGACCATGGTATATGCATTAATAATAATAAATAATAAAAAACATAAAAGTATAAGATAAAATTCACATAAAAAGTAAAGTATCAACCCTTATATGTCCCACTGCTGGGCACGGGTCTCCTTCCTCGAAATCAGGCGAGAAGGGTAATGGGCCAATAGTTCACCGCGCTGGTCCAGTGCGGGTTGGTGAACTTCATTCAAAGACTTTCAATCTCGTCAGGCATGCAGGTTTCCTCACGATGTTTTCCTTCACCTGTGAGCGAACGGTGGTCTCGTGTGCACTTAGAAATTTAGAAAAACCCATTTCAAGGCACACACGGGGACGGGTCAGGATCGAACCCGGAACCCCTCGCATAAGAGGCCGAGTCCCTTCACCACTGGACTAAAAAAAATAATAATTCTTAAATCACATTAAGAAACCGTAATTCCCTATTTAATATTCATATAAAAAATATGTTATCAAGTAAATTAGGTTAGCCCAGGTCCTCGTGGAGGTTTTATGTGATGTTACATGAGCGGTAAATTAGGCCCGCCTCAAAGGCCACACTGATAAGCGCCTCACAGAGGGCGCGATAGCGTGTGCCCAAATCTTTGGATGAGATTTCTACATTTTGTACGCTCGCTATTTTCATTAACATTTCAATTTTATTTTCCTGTATAAATTTTTGAATTAATATAGTGCTTTTAACTTCTTTATATACTTGTAAAAACGTAATATTTTTGATTTCAACATTACATATAAGTTCTAAAATTTTGGTCAGTCTCTGAATCCTGTGTATTTTGTTTTTAATATCCGGCAATTAAATAAAAAAAATTTAAAGTAAAAGCAGTAAATAGTAAACTTTCTATTAACAATTAAAATTAGCAACGCAACCTTAATTTTTATTCAGCATATAATTCCAACTAAACGAAAATGGCCTTACTTTTAATTTTATTTATGCTTATAACCTTATTGCTTTGAAACAGATTTTCGGATTTTATAGCGGTTTATTAAAGAAAAGACTAGATGACGGTGGTGTTTCTTGAATCCGCGAATCCTTAGGAATGTAAAAATCTAAAAAAAACTTGAACAAGAAAATATGTTTCTACGATATAATTTTCAGAAAAAGATTTGAATATTGTGTTCTTATCTTCCTTGGTGTGTAGAAAAGATATGTATAAACATTTGGAGATAACAGTGTTTAGGGATACAAGGAATTTTGAAAAATAATATACACGGTGTATTTGGAACGCTTTGAAAAACGAATAGGTATTAAGTATGATAGATAGTGTAGGCGTGGCCTGATAATATGATGCAAGTGAAAAAAGCGAAATCATAATTTTTTTGATTCTCTTCTTTAACTTTTTTTGTATAATCCGGCTTGGTAAACAATGCTTTAAAATAATCGTTATTTGAATAAAACAAAAATGTAACAGCTGATTCATAGCCGCGTCGCGCGAGGCGAAGAAACTTCCGTACGCGCGTCTCGCGGTCAGCGTGTTCATAGCGTGTATGCATACATAGCGGGCATGCAAAATACATAAGTCCTAAAGTTTTCTTAAAAAAAAATTGGTTGCCTGTAAAGTCGGTATACGGGCGAAAGTTTTACGTGACAACGACTTTGAGTGGTAAAATAATTTTAATGTGAATATTCATTCGTATAGTAGGAAGAAGGATGAAATAATAGTAACAATTTAAAACATTTATTTATACAAAGAATTATATTTAAAACATTAATTTATACAAAGAATCTCGCACTCACTTTTTATGTCTGTCTCTCTCGCTCTTAGGCGGGCTAACCATGCCCGAGTGGAAGGGACGCGTGCCTCTCACTCGCTCTCATTGTGAGCGCATAACGTGAGCGGAGCGTAACGCAGTTTCTTGAAGTGTCACCCGGCAAACCAATTTATAAGACGTTGTCGCGTCAAAAGTTTCGGTTATATGCATTATATAGTACATAAATAGTATATTATTAGGCTTGAATCTTTCTAAGCGTTCAAAATACACCCGATAGGTATATATGATAGGGCGTTATCTAAAGGTATAGGGAGACATTTTCCAAATAATACTCATAAAGGGCGATAACATCGATCCATGCTTTCTGTTATGCTTTGAAAAGCATCTATTATGTAGGCTATGTTGAATAAACTGTATTTTATATGAGTATACATATTATTAATATACCATTTTATCTTGTGATCGTCGATGGTAAACTATCTTCCTAAGATAGTTTTAGCTGGTTTTATAAGTCGTAAGAGTCTTCATTTTATTTCCTCCTTAATAATTTTAATGAAACATCTTATACTAACATAATATAAACCTGAAAAGTTTGTTCCTTTGCACGCGCTAATCTCAGGAACTATTTGTCTGATTTGAAAGATCCCGTTGTAAATATTAGTTAACGATGCCGAAGCTACGGAAAACAGCTAGTTTTAATAATTTTGTACTTTTAACAAAAATACTTAGCATTTATTTTTCAAAAGAGGCACTTATTACTTTCTTTAACGTACGTCCTAAAGACTGCTAGATATGAGTTTCTCCTTATATTTCTTTAACATTCATAAGGAATAAAATATCGTATGTTTCATTCATCAATATTCACTAAAAATCAATTTCTATTCGACGTCACCGGCTGCATCGCGTTCACCTTATAAAAATACATGACCGCATTTAAATATCGCATGGGGTCAGGCGCGTGCTGGTTCATTGATATGCCCTTCAATGGTCGATTGATTTATCAACGTATCAATTAAATTGAGTTGTGTGACTAATATGACTGTGTTTATTAGTTGCGTGATTTGGGATATTGAAAGAAAGAGATAGTGTCTAAATAAAAAGAGAAAAATAACATATAGGAATGCGCAAACGCAGAAATTTGAAATATATAAATATCAAGTGAAGCGCAGAAAGCTATTATGTGTGTGTAATGTGCATTATAAATACATTTTATAAATTAAATAAAAGTTTGCACACACTACGATTCGCAAACATACAAGTTCCAATAATGATGTCAAATAGATAACGTTTAGTTTTTTTTTTATAAAGAAGTTCTGAAGCATTAGCTTTTACTTTTTAGGTACTGTTGAATGTATGTTCATTTTTGAGATCGATATCGCCGGGCGACTTCTAGCTTAATTAATTCTTTATTATTGTAATTGCTATCAATAACTATTTAATCCAATCAAATCAAAATATCTTTTTCTCGTAGGTAACAACTTGTACATTTGAAATAGATAAAAAAATACTCAATAAGAAGTAATAATTTAAAATAGAAGTAAAACATAAATTCTTTCAATAGCTTTAAACTTTGTTTATCACAACATGTCATTAAAAATTGTTAATCTTAATATGTATTCCTAACCTAACATTAGAAAAATTTGTATTGTAATAAGTAATTATGTTCGAACTATACTGTTATAAATAAGTTTATTTGTTATCTTGTTCTCGTGTAAGTGGATGTTATCCTTTATGAGAATAAATTCTTTAAACCTTAAACCTTAATAAAAAGTTATAAAAAAAACTCTTTTGAGATGCAGGATCCCCTAAGAACCCCACCATGGTTCGGGCCTTGTCGTGGCGGTGCGGCTCAGTAGCCCAGGGTGACCCCAACACCTTGGCCGAAGCGAATTGAGCAAAGGGCTCCGGGGCACCTCACCAAAGGCGGCAGTGGTGGCACCCGCCGGGTTTTAATGGGTAGAGCTGCGATTGCGAAGATTTTTAATAATTATTTTAATTTAAACTTTAATGTCCCTGAGAAATAGCAACCGTTGAGAAGTCCCACGATCAGTCTTGGTTCATGACACCGAAGCTGTGGTATCATATTAAGAAATTGTCGTTCGGAACTTGGAAAATTATCAAAATCGTTAACTAAAATAGGTCATATTTCCATCAATAATCATCTAATTACTCGATGCAAGAGAAACTGCGGGCAAGAAGCAAATATAAAATATAAGTCACAGTCACAGAGTCCTCCCGTGACCATGGTTGCTGTAAAGTATCCGAAACGTCAGGCTTGTAAAAAATAAACCGTGATAAAATCCGTTTTGTTTCATTATAATGAGTGAAATTCGCGTAAACACCAAAACAATATCTACACTAATATTATAAAGAGGAAAACTTTGTTTGTTTGTTTGGTTGTAATGAATAGGCTCAAAAATTACTGAACCGATTTCAAAACTTCTTTCACCATTCGAAAGCTACATTATCCACGAGTAACATAGGCTAAAGTTTATTCTGAAAAAAATACACAAGGTGTTAAAAAATCAACCAGAAAAGTTACTTATTTTGCGTATTAAGATTCCGTTGTAAATCAGGCGAAGCTGCGACAACAGCTAGTAAAATATATTTTCTTCTTGCCCGCGTGTGAGTTAAATGATTTGAGGTACAAATATGAGTGTGAGTGTAATTCGAGGCGCTGCTAATGTTTGCCATTTGTATGAATGGCTTTAATCACGTTCCCGCTCTCCAGTGAAAAATATATGTTTTTAGACGGGAAAAGTGCTTAAAATTTGCGTATTTCATTCTGAATTTCCATGTGTTTCAAAGTAATAAACTGTACTTTATTGTACGAATTATAGTGTAAAATTTAAAATAAGTAAAACCTACATCTGAGATGAGTGTTAAATTCTGCTCTCAATTATAAGTTTAAAGAGCATTCTATGTATTGTTTATAATAGGCAAAATGGAGTTGACTTGATGAACAAAAACTCCTATTTATTTTCCTCTCTACTCTACTACTCCGATTTAAGACAGTAGTATAAAAAGTGTTACTTACCTACTGTATAAGTTTCATTAACACTTCATGTCGATTCTAAGATATCAAATCGAATGGAGGCAATATGATGTTTTTTTTTCCGAAAGAGACTTTTAGACCTTCAAGCTCGGTTCTCACTTAGATATTTTGATTATGTTGATTGCCTTTAAGAGCCTGTGCATGTATAATAAAACTAAAGAGTTAATTTGTTTGAAAATGCTCATCTTCAGACATACATAAGTTGTATTTTAGAAAAAAAATCGTATTATAAAAAGATGGCGGTTGACAGTTACAAACCTAAAATCGTTACCATCAATAGCTTGAAAATATTTACCTAATGTAGAAAATCCCGGATAAGTTCTCTAAGTAAGAGCATTTCACGGCGAATACATCTCAACGGCCAGATCGGCGCCAGTTTATGGGATTTACGACGCTGGTACCAAAAAATAATGACGTCTAGACCGGACGGAGAGCCTAGCGGCTGTCCGGTAGCGGGATAGCGGCTAACATCTTAATGGCCAAGCTTTAAAAGATTTAGAAGAGAAGAAACAGAAATATTGAATTTACGACTTTTGGTAACATGAATTCGATTTTGCAAAGTATTTGCTAACTGTAACCAAACCACTCAAAGCAAAAATAATTAATTAAATAACAAACCAATCCTCATTTTTTTTTTTCAAAAAATCTATATCGTTGTTGACTATGACTCAGTGGTAACTCAATTTCCATAGATCTCCACATTTTTGTCAAGGTTTGGAAATATAATATAAATATTTATAAACCAGCAAAATTTCAGAAAAAGTTGAAACCAAAAAAAAGATTGCAAAGTTTTAGACGGACGATGTAATTTCGAGCTCAAGTATAACATATTTTGTTTATCAAAATTTATTTCAGCCACTTTGAAAATATTTTATTCAAAAGAATATGTCAAATATTTACTGTATATATTTTAGCACAGTAAATAACATTTTCCGTTAACATCTCGAGGACACTTTGTAAAAGCTATTAACCTCCGATGATGTCAAAAGCATTAGTGACCTTTCAAGAGCCTAACGCCCCCCGGAGTTTCCGAGTGACGTCACTCGCCCTTGATTGACGGCCGACTAAATATTTACTTATTATGTGTTGACCGCTATGAGAAATACAGGGAAGAGGTGCTTGTACATAAAAAAGGTTTGACTAGATATTGACAGCAGCTTGGAGCATGTTTATTTTGGTTCATTGGGTTTTCCATTATACTAGTTTCATGAATATTGAAAAAACTTAAAAGGACAAAAATACTCGTAAGTAAGGTGTTGAAGTAGGTTTTTTAATGTTACTGCAACAGCTGTCAGTTAGTTGTTAAAATAGGTTTTCTCTTAATCCTTACATCCTCATAAAAAAAACTTGTTTATAATGTGTTTAATATCATTTGTATTGTAAGGAGTAAGATAAGTTTTACCGATAGGAGACGGCCATTTTCTTTGCGATTAATTCGAATTCGAAAAAAAATTTCGAATAAGTAAAACTTAAGGAATAAAATAAATTTCAGCAAACGAAAAGATTTTTTCTTTTGTCTTAGGGGAGGCCTAAGCCTTTCATATATTTCCGGTAAATCCATAATCTACGGATTGTGCAATAGTCCGCCATTTTGCTATCCAATTGGTTTTCTTATAAACATTTCTGCCCTATCCATTCAGCCTCATATACAATTTAAATGTCCCGAACCTATTCCGGACTTATGGTTTCTGCCAATAGCAGTAAATTTTTCACCCTTCCAACATTCGATACCTTTAGGGTACTTTGTGTAATACGGCTAACGTCAAACTATAATAAGAAGCTAGGGTAAAAAAGGTGTATCGACAGATAAGTAAATAAAATTTAGGTAAAGTATATTTTTATAAATAAATATAAAATAAAAGCTTCGCAGATTATTTCTTTTAATCGGTAGGTACAAGTGCAGAAGAAACTAATGGTTGAGGTAATTGACGCTAATGGATCAATATCAGAGTATTTATTAAAGATTTACTCATTATAATGAAAAAATTCGCGTCAACATAAAAAAACAATAAAGATTTACTCAATTATCTTCAAGGATTTTTTACTGCACTATGGACGGTTTTGAAGAGCTCTTGTCTCTTGTTTTTGCTACTGCCGTTTTATTTTGTTGCTGAACACAACCTCTTTTAATGTCAGTAAGAACAAGTATCTAGCTGGCGTCTATCTTGCGTGTTTAGAACTCATCGTAACGACGATGCGCAACTGCGGATCAACGTATGGTAGGAGTGTCGTGAGGTGCACTTTGCATACTAGCATTTGGATGTTCTCAGCTACAAACAAATAGTCATATACAGTCCATACAATTAATTAACCCAATACCAGTCTAAGCATTGGTCCTTCGAGCCGGATGCTGTAAGAGTTAACGTAGATCTACAAGACGTCTTGGTTTAAAACTTTAGATCGCATAGGATAGGTTCACCTAAGAACACTCAAAAGCTAGATCATGATGAACGTATGGCACAAATCTGAAGTCATTCAACCTGAAGTTGAAAAGTACCCTAAAACTGTACCACAGCGCGCCCTGGTCCCCTATAGGAGGGGGAGGAGGGCGCTGAAGTTCGCCAACTACCTCCCAGGGAGTGATAGCCGGAGTTGAGTAATTTTAACTAATGACATTTTGTTGAGGACCGCCTACACGTAATGTGCCGTGCATTATAATTGTCTGTATTGTACTCTTGTGGTTCCGTAGGAACTGAAAGCAACGGTGATTTTAGATGGCTGTTAGATATGAAGAGTTTGGGATTGGGTTCGGCGTATAAACTACTAGCTGTTGCCCGCAGCTTTGCCTGCGTTAACTAAGATTTACACCGGGATCTTAGTACGCAAAATAACATTTTTTACACCTTGTGTCCGAAAAACCAAAATATCTTACGGAACCCTATTTTTTATCAGAATAAAACTTAGCCTATGTTACTCGTGGATAATGTAGCTTTCAATGGTGAAAGAATTTTTGCAATCGGTCCAGTACTTTTTAAGCCTATTCATTACAACCAAACAAACAAAGTTTTCCTCTTTATAATATTAATAATAATAATAATAAACATTTATTTAGGAACATAATACACTGTTAAACTTACTTAATCTAACACACATTTCAAACGCACACGGCACATATACAAATTTTAGCTTTGAAATTCTTATAAATTAAAAAAAAAAAAAAACAAAAAAGAATATAACTACAATAATACAAGAAAAAAATTGAAAGTATAGACATAAGTATGCGCCGGAAAATGCACAACAGTGTAATATAGTTCCTTAATAGGACACCACTCAGTTGTGTGATTATTAGTGTAGATGTAGATAAGTATCGACAGTTTGCAAATGAAAATCATACGATGTAGTAGACTGTTAACCGTGGGTGTGCGTTTTATGCTATTGCCAGGAAAAAAAGTTTATTATATTACACGTTAGTATGAAATAGGTATCTGCACTAATATTATAAAGAGGAAAACTTTGTCTGTTTGTTTGGTTGTAATGAATAGGCTCAAAAAGTACTGGACCGATTTCAAAAATTCTTTCAACACTCGAAAGCTACATTATTCACGAGTAACATAGGCTACATTTTATTCTGAAAAAAATAGGGTTCCGTAAGATATTTGGGTTTTTCGGACACAAGGTGTAAAAAATCAACAAAGAAAAGTTACTTATTTTGCGTACTAAGCTCCCGTTGTAAATCTTAGTTAACGCAGGTGAAGCTGCGGGCAACAGCTAGTATTTCATAAAATGTCTTTCTCTTAATTCAAAGTAAAGATCTTTTATGGACATTTTATAGATATGATATTTCACGAAAGCGGTTTAGCCAATATAAGAATATTACTAGCAGAATCCAGCATTCGTCTTATCTATTATTATGTCTACATAAACTAAATTTCCATTAAATTTTCTAGTTATGATTTGCAGTGAAGAGCATGGAAATCTCCTTTATATTAGGGGAGGGATCAGTTTGTAACGCATGCTTATTTCTTTTTTGTAACAGTTTTGCCGGGCTTTGGAGGGAAAGGTATCCACGTAGGAACCATCGTATGTCTGATGATAGGACGCATGAGTAATTTGATTAGGTGACGTTAACCATTGACCATCCCGTAGCTCGTCTCAAATTGAATAAAATATTTCTTATGGACTGCATATTGATGAAGTATTGTCTTTTCAGATAAGATGTGTTACCAAAGCGGCCACCACTGTAAGTATCTACTCTTAACCTACCGATAGTATATTTTTGGAGACTAAGGGCCTGACAGGCCCTGACACTAATTGATTTACTCGCCACCCACACCTTTTACCACAGCAAAGCTGTGTCTTTAAGAAAGTGCCTAAAAGCCTGGGAATGGAATATAAAATATGGAATGCTCTAAAGGGAGATCTTCATATGCTCGTCCAGACCGACTAGCTATCGTATCAGGTGTTGTATATATTATAGCGAACGAACTATTTAATTCCGATAGCGCGATTCAGGACTGATTGGTCCGCTACAAGACAGACTTACCATGTTACGTCTCACAGCACATGAACGAATTACGTAAGTTAGTTCAGGGGAAGTTGTTTCTATGTCGTTTGCCAGAACCCTGCCACCAAACTCGATGGGAGTGCCGCTGGTTTGTTTAGTGGGTATACCGGGAGTCTTTCCCGGGTGTCCCACATACCCCTTCCGTCCCCCGACGGGTGTGCGTAATGCATTTTTCTCAGCGGGGGAAAAAGGGGGAAGATGTTTGTTTATGGACTGCTGACTATTTATCATCAGATAGCCTTGTTTAGGTAGGTATAAAGTTAAAAAAGCCACAGCCGTGATTTTAGATAACAACAAAGCTTTTTAATTTCGATACTGTTCATTGATTGCGTTGACCATTCACTTAATTGCTTGCCTACCATCTTGTCTGTCCAATTATATACAAAAATATTTAACAACCTTAACCACAAAGCCATATAAAAGCTAAATAAATAAGTCTGAAGCTTGAAACAAGAGAAGCATTTGAACAATTAGTACAACCGGACATATCTTATAATTGTTTACAAAGTATACTGCAGAAATTGTGTGCTCTAATGAAAAATACTCCAGGACTTCGCCTTTGTTTCTTTATGACCTAAGTTTCGGGTAGGGTTGTCACATAGGAAAAACTAAAAAATATACGAAACAATATACGAAAATCTTTTTTACTAACATTAGGTAAGAACTTGATATAAAAGTACCTAATAACCTTAGCAAGTCCGTGGCTTGATTTTCATTCATACTTAACGCGAAAACTTCTATCTGACTAAGCAATATAGTCCTGTCGATATATATTCTCAAACTCTTAAATATTACATAATTTATTTACTATACAAAGAGTTTGCAACTTTGGATTTCCAATTTTGATCTGTGTAAAACGATCATAATTTTCATATTGGTTAATTTTATATTTAGTTTGATTATATAAATTTTATACAGCTGTGTAAATTCTAGCTCATTATGCGAGATTAAGCTACTTTTATTATCTATTAGAAAGGTTTTATAGATCCATACTACAGACATTGGTAATACAAAAAATTACATGTTACTAAAAATCTTTCTCAAGATTTACGTTATAGCGAAGCAAATCCAAGTTTTCGCTGATTTCTACTACCAAAAAACTAAATCTCCCTTTTGGCAACCCTGGCGGGACTTAAATTATTTTAAGTGCGCCCATTTTAGAGCTTCTTGCGTTTATCGCCTTGTGGTCTTGATTAATGCTGAGCTGACTTGAGGTTTCCCGTGATACTTCTTAGCCTAGATTTTTAGTGTTCCAAAAAGCTAATATTATCTGGTGGTAGTTTTTATTCGAGATTTTTAATGTTCCATCTTAGAAACTAATTGTGGTTGACTGGTGGCTAGTGCTGCTTGTTGATACCTAATTTAGATTTTAATGTCTTATACGAAAAAAAATGATGTTATCTTATAGAAATGTATACTTAGCCTAGATTTTTAGTGTTACATTCGAAAAGTCGATTGCATCTGCCAGTAGTTTATGGCTTGATTTCAAGTGTTCCAATTGGCAAAGCTGATTGTATCTGGCAGTTCCGAGCCTAATCCTCGTGTTCCACCGTTAAAACTGGTATTTGAAATGGAAGATAGAAATCTATGAGTGTGGTTTTGCGTCATTTGAAACGTTGAAATGTATACATATATACTTTCTTATTATCTTAGAGAGATTCATAGTTAGTTATGAAAACAATTTCCATGCAGTGGACGGCCCGTGTTGAAGTTTGCGAGTGACAAGGGCCACCTTCATGTGGATATATTCACCCGCTGCTGATTATAATGACATCGAATGCCTTACTGCTCTAGTCAGTGCGACGAAGGACCAGGAAAGAAATACAGTTTCGGATGGCGCTTTGAGGGTGGCCTATGTTCAGCAGTGGATGAGATTCAGAGTGGAAAGGCTCATGATGATGATGATGGTTACATAATATTATATGGAACTGAACTAAAACGCTGAAATTGAGCAAATCTGGTATAACTAATCTTTTTAGATTCTCTTGTCTAGTACTATCAATAAAACCTATATTCGTTTAGAATCTAGTTCTGTACATCCAAAAAATGAAGTTACATTAATTTAGGACCTGAAGTAGCTTTGAGCATTAGCGGTATATTCGGAACCTTCTTCCAGATACTCACCTGAGATACTCATCTCGACTTCTGACCAAAATAACTCACCTAAAAATGTCGTAACATTTTTCTACGTCTTGGCGTTATCAAAAAAATCTTTAATTAAAATTTTAACTATCAGATGAAACCATGGAACCTTTGAAATGAGACATAAATAGGACATAAATTCTAAGAATAAGAATTACGCGAGTTTCTTTTATTTTAAAGTTTTTTAGATATGGATTTTTAGGGTTCCCTTAGTAAAATACGGAACCTCAGCCGTACTAGTGGCACAACACTAATCACATTCCATTCACCTTTTTTCATTACAATTAGTCTTTATCCGTCTATTGCTGAATATACGCCTCCTTTTAAGAAAAAAGAAAGAAAGGGCTCTCCCTTTCTTTCTTTTTTCTTAAAAGGGGAGACTAAGACCGATCTCTTGCCACTTGCATCCACACAGACCGACCACTGCATGGACATCGTATTTTCATCTGGCCGACCAGTATTTCTTCTACCTTGACGTGGCCTGCACTCCTAAACCTTATTGGCCCTTTTTACAATAATATTATGTCTTTGTTAATCTATTTCATTCCTATATAACATTTTTTCTACTTTTTCTTCGGTTTTGCGTCGTTTTTAGAATTTAATCTTATTGTATTTTTGCTCGAAATCTGATCTCTTGTTCAGGCGTTAAAATATGACTCAGTTACTTAAGTATTCAAATTTTTTCTTTTATAACAATTTCCTATATATTACGGAACCCTAAAGGACCACTCTGACTTGTCCGTTTGTACATTTTATTGCATATAAAAATACGTTTTCAGATAAGCTTGAATTTATATTCGTCAGTCGGGGAGACTCATGTTTATTTTAAAATCACGACTAATAAATTCTAAGTATCGGACTTTAATGTTTCTCAGTAATTGGGTCCCCGCGATATTACAGGGTCTTATTTTATGTTTATATTTGAATTATTCAAAAAGGTAATTCAATTATAAAATGAATTATCCCTCTTGATATTATTTGTGTCTATACTGATTTAATAAAGGAATTTTTTTTTTCGATATTAGGGCGGGTTTTTTGGGTGTGTGAGCGGTGCGTGAATCGATGTCGGGGTTTTTTTATTGTTGTCCTGCAGGAGTGCAAGGAAAAGGGCTAATTGGAATGAATAAAAAGGATGATTATATACACTGAAGTAGTAGCGCCCCGTTTTCACTCGCATACTTCCCATTCTCGTGAAGTAAGAAAATGTAGCGTGTGTTATGAAGTGTAAGCTATATTATAGTAAAATTTAATTAAAATCAATCCAGTAGTTTTTGCGTGAAATTGTTACAAACATCCATATTCTAGCAAACTCTTTCTTAGGATTTTCAGTTTAAAGATGTCGATGGATTAGTTATTTTATCAGCTGTAGCTTGAACGCAATGGAGGAATGGAACTGGAAGGAATGGAATTTCTCTCAATTTTGACTACGATTCCAATTCTCAGGCTATTCCAAAAAACGAATAAAGTTTTTACTGTATTATATATTAGCTGTTACACACATTCTAACACTCGGACAGTATTAGTATTGAATAGATAGAAAACAAAACTCCTTTATAGCATTACTTACAATTATGTTTGTTGTTGTTGAGTTTGATGTATTTTCTTTTGTTGTCGATTTATCTGATGCAGTTGTTATTATTCTCGCGACGCCCAACTTTTCCCATACGTCTGCCAACTTTCAACGGTTTTTGTTGTTCGCTTTTTCCTCTTTGAAGCGTTGTTGAAAGTTTATTAAATATGAATTTCAGCAGATACTAGCGGACGCGTTGGACGCTGGCCGTGTGTATAAAACAGTTTGTAGGCCTAATTATGAATATAAAAGGTTCTCGAATATACTTGAATACACACAAAAGATGATAATGGCACCAGCCAATTAGAAGGAGTTTCGTTGCATACATAGGCAGAAGAATCCATAATTCGAATCCTGCCAGGAAATAAAAAAGTTTCACGCAAATAAAAAAGTCTCGTGTTCCTGGGTCATGGATGTGTATTAAATATGTGTATTATTTAGTCTTAATCTTATAAGTGTTAATATAAAAAGTATGAAATATATATATTTCCGTTGTCTGGTTACTACGGGACCAGATTGACGTGGTGTAAAAATCCATAGACATATTATTATTATATAAAGCTGTGCAGTTGATGTTGATTCTATGTGGTATATATGAGCTCACATGAACTATTAGTTTGTGATTTGGAGACTAATGCGTGTTGAGATAAAACCTCTTTAGCAGTTCGTAGGGAAACGGGAGATTAAACTGATGAAAAGTAGTATACTACAAGTGTCGCCAAAACTAGCCCAAATCATTAGTCAGGTTGCCTAGTGCTAGGTCCTGTACTAATAATAATTACTCTGCATGTCACTACACTCAGCAAAATAATAGTAGAAAACCTGAAATAAGATAGCTGTTGTTTTCATCATCATATTCATCATCATCATAATCAGCCTTTATATCTGTCCACTGAAGAACATAAGCCTCCCTCGTAAAACGCCAAGACGACCGTTTAATTGCTACTCACACCCTATTAGTGGTGTAGTGTTAGATTTTAAATATTTAAAACCTTTTTGCGGTCTTATATAACGTAGTTAGGAATACAGCCTGTATAATTATTTCACAATCTTGTTATAACTGAAAAATGGCTTAACAGGCTCACCGCGAAATTATGTGTGGACTTTTTCAAGCTTTAAAATGCGCGCTTATTTTGTATCCCCAGCTTAAAAGTTTCCTTTGGTTTATGAATTGTAACTTTTTAATGTCTCGAGTGCGGTTTAAAGTTTTATCTAAGGCGCTGCCAGCTGTATAAATGTGGGTGAGCCGCGATTTCCTTTGGGAACTTTAAAAACTTTGCTCATATGAAACTATTTATTTTTTGCCGGCTTATATTTTGTTAAAATGTTTTTTTAAGGCATAAATGTGTTATTGTTTAATTTTTACACACGATGACGAACTGACAGTCGGTTTGTAAGGTATAGCGACATCCATAGACGGTGGATTATCATCATCATCATCATCTGTCTGTCCGCTGCTAAACAGAGGTCTCCTTTAATGAACACAAAGACGATCGATCGACGATCCCTTGCCACGCTGCCAGCGATCATCACGGAGCGGCCGGTTGATGGTAACTTATTTTCTAGGAAAGATTGTTTTGAATTAAGTAGCGATATACCGCGGCTATATTGATATTAAATTGATTTTTCATACATTTAAAGTATCAGCTTATATGTCCCACTGGTGGGTACGGGTCTCCTCCTCGAAATCAGGCGAGGAGGGTAATGGACAATAGTTCACCGATACGCTGGCCCAGTGCGGGTTGGTGAACTTCACACACCTTCAAAAACTTTCAATCTCATCAAACTTGCAGGTTTCCTCACGATGTTTTCCTTCACCGGTGAGCGAACGATTGTCTTGTGTTTGGGGTGCACTTAGAAATTTAGAAAAACCTATTTCTAGACCCGGAACCTCTCGCATAACAGGCCTCACCCACCACTGGACCATCGTCGCTCATACATACATTTATTATTTGGAAAATAAAATATTACGTTTATTGTTTTGTCCAATGCCTGCCTTCAGTGGCATAAAGTAGTGCCAACGTTACCCGTACAAGTAAACTGTAATAAGTGGATACGATATCACGTGCTGACGTCACATTCGTCCTTATACCATGGAGATGCGGGTGAACGCTGTATGTATCGTTATAAAAACAAACGACTCGTAATTATTTCGCATTTCCATTGTTATTCGACGCTTGCCAGTTAAAATTGTGTTTTTTAATTATGAAAAAAGAATCGGGATATTTCCCATAGAATATACTAAGAACTCTTTTAATTATTGTATATTTTTGTATTTATATGCTACTATACGCCCGGGTTCACCTACATTAACGTTTTCTAGAATGACAGTGATAAATTTTATAACAAATGCTATACTACAGTTATAACCTGTGGTTATAGCGTTAAAATATATTTATGAAAGTTTTTTAAATAATGTCTGTAGTACGAAATTACACATAAGTTACTTTTTAACGTTACTTAGTAATAAGTTACTAAGTAATACTTGCAAACATTACCTCCCAGCATAGAGGACAAACAAACTTGCGAGACACCTGATAGTAAGTCCATCGCAGTCTATGAATGTAAATAAGTTTACCATCAACTAGTCATCGTTGTTGATATAGAAAGTAAAGAGTAAAGCAGCAAACCATATATGTCCCACTGCTAGGCATGGGTCTAACCATCAGGCTAGGAAGGTATCGGGCCATAGTTCACCGAGGCGCTGACCCTATGCAGGTTGGTGAACTTAACACACCTTCAAAGACTTTCAATCTCATCAGGCATGCAGGTTCCCTCACGATGTTTTCCTTCACTAATAAACAAGCTTCGCGAGCGATGGTCTCGTAGTCAGGGTGCACTGAGAAGTTTGGAAAACCCGTTTTCAAGGTACCACAGAGAAAGACCTGCAGAGGGGACCCCTTTTTGAATTTCCAAGGTTGATCCTAGAGGGCAGAATCCCGGGAAGGCGAAGCCCAGGCTGACAGAGGAGAAAATGGTTAGACGACGACAAAGACTGGAGACCAAACAAACTTATACGCAACTGAAAGAAGCAGCCTGTCATCGCAAAAAATTTTGCCAACTGATCTCCAAACTTCAATACGAAGATGGCACCTGATGATGATGATGACAGAGAGAGGTCGAGATCAAACCCAGATCTTCTTGCTCAAGCGGGCGGGCCTTTTTGCTAGGTTTTCTATCCTACTCGGATAGAAAACATAAAAGCATAGAAAACATACACATTTATAGCCCGGGAGCCAGTAACAGGTCTTCATGACCAACTTCCTCCCGCGAGATAATTCGTGAGACGTATCAGAGAATAGTATTATAAAGCCTAGTGGACGTCAGCTGGCGCGCGGTTGGGGGATGAGGGGTGGGAGCCTCCCAATCATGTAGAAAAAACAAATCAGTCATTTCCTCTCAGCTCAAATATTTGTTAAATTGTAGTTAACCCAATATCTCAACAAAAAAAAAAATAATGAGCTGGTTATGACATGGTACCTTGTACGTCCGCTGGTGACTAGAACATGATTTTTTTTTTCACTTTCAGTGGAGTGGTTTATATGGATGATAGCTTAATACATAAAGATATCATCCATATAAACCACTCCATTGAAAGTGAAAAAAAAAAAATTAACAAATATTTGAGCTGAGAGGAAGTGACTGAATTGTTATTTTATTTTTCTTCATGCGTGGGGGGCTCCCACCACCGAGAGCCAACTGATGTTCCCGAGGCTTTATGATACTGTTCTCTGATACGTCTCACGAAGTATCTCGCGGGAGGAAATGATTGACCAAATTTTCACCTGGCTCCCGGACCATTATAGTTAGGTAAAATTCATATGAAATATGCCACTTTAGTATGCAACGCATTCAGCGCTTATTAGTTGAGTGATTCCAAGAAAATAACTGCAGCATTTATATAAACAGCGCTTAGTATTTACCCCGCTGTTCCGTAATAAATAGGTCACAGTTATACATAATTTCGTTTTTAACGCCTACTTGTTTGAAATAAGTACTATAATTTACCCATAAAGTGTAAACTCTTTTATGTCCCACTGCTGGGCACGGGTCTCCTCCTCGAAATCAGGCGAGGAGGGTAATGGGCCAATAGTTCACCGCGCTGGCCCAGTGCGGGTTGGTGAACTTCACATACCTTCAAAGACTTTCAAATCTCATCAGGCATGCAGGTTTCCTCACGATGTTTTCCTTCACCGGTGAGCGAGCGATGGTCTCGTGTTTGGGGTGCACTTAGAAATTAGAAAAACCCATTTCAAGGCACACTCGGGGGTTCAGGATCGAACCCGGACCTCTCGCATAAGAGGCCGAGTCCATCCACCACTAGACCATCGTCGCTGACTTAAGATGATTGATGTGCATCTGCTTAAGGTAATCCTTAGACCCAAGACTATTCTTATTGATAGAATAAGGTTAAACAGTAAAAAGTAAAAAAAACAATGATTGAAGTAATAAGAGATTAATGAAGTAAATTATTGAAATGATGATGAAGAATATATTTCTATATCCATCCTAGAAACCCAAAAAATAATACTACATTCAATAAAGTACAGGATTAAGTTTTAAGTCTCTTCTTAGTGTTTTCTCGGAGCTACTTGTTAAATGTTTCGGATGGACATAAATTGTTTTAAGTTCGCGCAACTAAACTCGTTTCGACACAGCTCAACATGCTTAGCGCTAACACAATTAAAGTTTTCACCGTGCAACTTCATTATTTACTAAATTCCAATTACTTTATGGGATCAAATCTAAATTCTTTGCGGGTTCTTTGGGGATGGAAATTGGAAAACATAGCTATGTATCTATTTTGTGTTGACGCAAAGTATGTTGCTCCTAATGCTTATGATTATACCACTCATATGACACCTCATCGACAGATCTTTGAACAGTGCCATGTTCAGCCAAGTTGTGAGAGTTTTTCTGCAGCTGAATTGGGCCGGCATGACCAGGCTGGTGCCTCTCGCACACTGATACTGACGTAAAGTAACAGCTAAAATGTCGAGCTTTGTACGGTTTCCGGTAGCTCATTTGGCGGTGTCGAGATAAGGAGGGCAACGCATTTGCATAACCTTTCGTTGTGTGGGTGTCTATGGGCTTTGGTAGTTACCATAAGGCTTCGACTTCTTCGTTGACGTAAAAATCGTGACCATGGTTGCAGTAAAGTATCGGAATTTGTTATCCAAAGTGCATGGTTGTTTACCTGTGGATTACGCCTTAAGGGCCTTCCGTGGTGTCAAGCTTTTGATAGCTTGTGAAGATTCCTTATATAAGCATTAAAACTAAATACTTCCCAATACTAGCGTAGAAATCTAGTTGAATACGGTTCAAAGAGCATTTCGCTCATCATATTATATAAGGGAAGTTATCACCGAGAGTACCTTTAGATTTGCTGCACTCGATCACACATGTTCCAAAGTAGCTTTTAACATGGCGCAAATAATGTGGCATAAGTTTCAGTCGCAGCATGCATAAATCACCTCTGAGTTCCAGTCGCTAGTTTGTTGGGAACTAAGTTCATTGTTAACAGGGATGAAAGTAACCATTTGCACATGCACGACATGCTACTTATGTAAGATGAAGTTTCTCATTCGTGCCTCCTCTTGAGGATTTGGATGAAATTCGAAGGGGTGTTTGAGTTGAGTTACACAGATGTAGATTTTATTGAAGTTTCAAATTCTTGACATTACCTGGTTTTGATGAATCAGAATGATTTTTTGTATTATTGATTAGATCTTGAGATGATTCTCAGAAGCAGCACACAGAGCATATAATATCCGTGACTTGTCATTTAAACTGTTGTTGCCTCATGACGAGAAGTATTTATTTACAGTTACGAATTAACCACCAAATCTGGACATGCAGGTTTCCTCACGATGTTTTCCTTCACCGGTGAGCGAGCGATGGTCTCGTGTTTGGGGTGCACTTAGAAATTAGAAAAACCCATTTCAAGGCACACTCGGGGGTTCAGGATCGAACCCGGACCTCTCGCATAAGAGGCCGAGTCCATCCACCACTAGACCATCGTCGCTGACTTAAGATGATTGATGTGCATCTGCTTAAGGTAATCCTTAGACCCAAGACTATTCTTATTGATAGAATAAGGTTAAACAGTAAAAAGTAAAAAAAACAATGATTGAAGTAATAAGAGATTAATGAAGTAAATTATTGAAATGATGATGAAGAATATATTTCTATATCCATCCTAGAAACCCAAAAAATAATACTACATTCAATAAAGTACAGGATTAAGTTTTAAGTCTCTTCTTAGTGTTTTCTCGGAGCTACTTGTTAAATGTTTCGGATGGACATAAATTGTTTTAAGTTCGCGCAACTAAACTCGTTTCGACACAGCTCAACATGCTTAGCGCTAACACAATTAAAGTTTTCACCGTGCAACTTCATTATTTACTAAATTCCAATTACTTTATGGGATCAAATCTAAATTCTTTGCGGGTTCTTTGGGGATGGAAATTGGAAAACATAGCTATGTATCTATTTTGTGTTGACGCAAAGTATGTTGCTCCTAATGCTTATGATTATACCACTCATATGACACCTCATCGACAGATCTTTGAACAGTGCCATGTTCAGCCAAGTTGTGAGAGTTTTTCTGCAGCTGAATTGGGCCGGCATGACCAGGCTGGTGCCTCTCGCACACTGATACTGACGTAAAGTAACAGCTAAAATGTCGAGCTTTGTACGGTTTCCGGTAGCTCATTTGGCGGTGTCGAGATAAGGAGGGCAACGCATTTGCATAACCTTTCGTTGTGTGGGTGTCTATGGGCTTTGGTAGTTACCATAAGGCTTCGACTTCTTCGTTGACGTAAAAATCGTGACCATGGTTGCAGTAAAGTATCGGAATTTGTTATCCAAAGTGCATGGTTGTTTACCTGTGGATTACGCCTTAAGGGCCTTCCGTGGTGTCAAGCTTTTGATAGCTTGTGAAGATTCCTTATATAAGCATTAAAACTAAATACTTCCCAATACTAGCGTAGAAATCTAGTTGAATACGGTTCAAAGAGCATTTCGCTCATCATATTATATAAGGGAAGTTATCACCGAGAGTACCTTTAGATTTGCTGCACTCGATCACACATGTTCCAAAGTAGCTTTTAACATGGCGCAAATAATGTGGCATAAGTTTCAGTCGCAGCATGCATAAATCACCTCTGAGTTCCAGTCGCTAGTTTGTTGGGAACTAAGTTCATTGTTAACAGGGATGAAAGTAACCATTTGCACATGCACGACATGCTACTTATGTAAGATGAAGTTTCTCATTCGTGCCTCCTCTTGAGGATTTGGATGAAATTCGAAGGGGTGTTTGAGTTGAGTTACACAGATGTAGATTTTATTGAAGTTTCAAATTCTTGACATTACCTGGTTTTGATGAATCAGAATGATTTTTTGTATTATTGATTAGATCTTGAGATGATTCTCAGAAGCAGCACACAGAGCATATAATATCCGTGACTTGTCATTTAAACTGTTGTTGCCTCATGACGAGAAGTATTTATTTACAGTTACGAATTAACCACCAAATCTGAATTGCAATTTTTAGTTATTATTTTTAGTTATTATTTCCCTTATCAAAGTATTACAAATATGGGCTAGCTTTTGATTAAAATCTAGTGACTTTGGAAAAAATCGCTTCTTCCACATTCATCTGCTCTATGCATCTCATATATCTGCATCTGCATTAGGCGTAGCAAATCAAAACACAGTGAGTGTTCTAATACTAGCCCGATAGCTGCTTGTAATGCCTACAGAGAATTATCGTATCGTATTCATTAGGTACGGTTGTCGGGCGTTCAATTTTGGAATTTTGAGAGAATGGAAACAAGACTTGCGGAAATATCTCAATAATTTCGCTAGGACAGTATTAAACTCAATGGTCTTCTGTTTAGGTGACGTCCTGTACTATATAATAACGATTAAAAAATAGAAGAAAACAATAATTAATCGTTAAATTATACTTAGTTGATTAAACGTTTTTGCAATCGATTGGTCGGAATGGAAATCGGCTGATTGCGAATATGTTTCCAACACATATTCTTATCACAGATGAAATCGGATTATCTAGTGCAATTTCCATATGATGTCGACACTGACGATATTCCGCTATCTGTCAATGACAAATTACATTTCGTGTTCATTTCTGTATAATATGAGATTCTATTTCTGTCCGTGTGAGATGAAACTCGCTATTTATCAGTGACAAATTACATTTTGTGTCCATGTATATCTGTACGAATGACCAAAACATAACGAGTTGCTTTGTACAAATTGCTTCTCCATTCGACAAACTATTGAATGTTATTTTTTTCGTTGCAAGTTCTTTGTTCAATATCGTTTAGTATACTAGATGTTGCCCGCAGCGTCGCTTGTGTTTACTAAGACGGCATTGTAAACAACGGCGGGATTATATACATTTTCCTCCTTCTCGATAAATAGACTATCTAACACTGAAAGAATCTTCAAAATCTGATTAGTAGTTCCTGAGATTAACGCGTTCAAACAAATAAACTCTTTAGCTTTTTATATTATAACAGTAAATAGTAAGATTTACTATGAATAATAAGATTATACTATGCAGTAAAAAGTCCTACTAATATTATAAATGCGAAAGTTTATAATAAAGCTATGAACGGATCTTTGTTAATCTTTTACGCAAAAACTACCGAATGGATTTTGATGAAACTTTACAAATAGCTTAAATAGCTTACACACAAGAATAACACAAAGACTATTTATATATCCACGTACTCCCACGGGAATGGGAAGTACGTGGGAAACCGAGGGTGTTGCCAGTCAACCATAATCATGCACTAGTATTCTTAGACAATCTTTGGTACTCTCTTTTTTTCGAGATTTCTGCGCTTATTTTTGCAACAGTTTTGCTTGATGGGAATAAACAGACTTTAATCTGTTTATTTCATGCAGACACACTTTACGAAACACCCGTCCCTCACGTTTTATTGATTATGTAGTAATAAAGGTATGATAATTTTCAATCAATTATACCAATTTTATCGGTAAAAGATACGATGATGGAAATCCAATTTCACGCACACGCGACGGGCGGCCGGAAATTATTTAATTACGCGACCGCACCGAGGATAGCCGATAAAGACTCCATATCTAGATGTCACCCGCAATTTACCAATTGTTTCTGTGTTAATCGCTCCCTGACATGGCAGGGTAAAGGCACCTGTACATCTCTGGAATTTGGACTACACGGGCGACGAAGAAGGAAGCTTGGAATAGAATAGATTTGTGTGCATAAGTAACTATAGTCTGACGTATATAAATTCTGAAGGAAAGAATAAAAAAATATAAATAATGAAAATGCGTCAAAAACAAGAGCGACCATGGTCAAATGGGCACGGACTCGGCCTTGTGCGAGAGGATCCGGGTTCGATTCTGACCTGTGGTGCCTGAAATGGGTTTTTCTCAATTTCTAAGTGCACCCCATACACGAGACCATCGGTGAACGAAAACATCGTGAGGAAACCTGCATACCTGATGAGATTGACAGTCATTGTAGGTATGTAAAGTTCACCAACCCGCCTTAGGCGCACCGGTAAACTGCCTGATTTCGACGAGGTGACCTGTACCCAACAGAGGGACATACATGGGTTTTTACGACATGAACAATCTCAAAAAAAAAATGGAGCGAGTTGTGAGTGTGAGAATTATTAACAAAAAAAAACAATATTTATACGTGGTATGTTTTTTAACCTTTTAGAATATTCCGGCACGTGTGAAGGGCTTCTAACATTTACTTACCGTATTTAATGGTTTTTTGTTCATATCATTATTATGAAAATATATTTATTATTTCTATTTCATTTATTTCTTTGAGTTATTCGTTCGAGTGCAATTATTCGTAAGCTCCTCAGCTCTACCTAGAAAAAAGTAATTTAGTTAACTGTCATAAAATACAACGAATAAAAAATGTACCCCGAATTCTTTTTGATAATAAAATGAAATCTTTCTTAATATTCCCCAAAATGATTCGTATATCAGAATGCAATAAAGGCTGAAGTGCGGTATTAATGTCCCCTTGTAATCTCTGCATATTGTTTCGAGAGTATTTGAGACTCGAGATTGTCAAGATTGAATACACAATAGATTTGAGAGGCTCCAGTGGCGCTGAAAGGAATTCTTGAATCATTCATATTGTCTTCCCGGTTTGGGGTAATTGCAGAATTTTTGGAGAATTTATTACCCTTAAGCTGTCTAAGCGAAAAATCCGAAAGTTGGAACAATATATGGAGTTCTGTGTTTGATCTTTATTTTTATAAATCTTTTTTTTTTACTTTGGTTCCGAATAACTCTAAAAATGTATATTGATTGACACGTACATGTATTGTCGATATCCTAAAATCTACATTTGTACTGTATCACGGATAAGGATATTCTTTGGAATGAAATCATTATGATAAGTAATTCATTGTTAAGAGTGAATATTTTTATAATTTTAGTATTTTTTCTTGTCTTTCTATATTTACCTATCGCTAGTGTTTGTGCGTTTGATAATTGATATATTTTTGTATGTTCATGATGATAGGTTGAGTAGTTTTTGTGTGAAATCTTAACAAACATTTCTATTTTCACATTTTATTTAGTAAGAGGTAGTGCCATGCTGCTTTGCCAAATTCTGCCGGCACGACTGAGGAGGAACCTCTCACTCACATGAAATCGGCGTAAAGTAACAGCTAAGGTGTCGCGTTTCGTGCGGTTTGTGAGTTTCCGGTGGCCTATTGGGGGGATAGGGAAAGGAGGGCAACGCATCTGCATTACCTCTGGTACTTTTTTTAATACGAATTATTTTGACAGAAAAGAAAATTGTAAGTAATTTTATCTTTAGAAGGTATTAATTAATGGCACTATGCATTTAAAATGATTCATCGTATGGGTGTTTTTGTCTTTTATTATTTAACGAGTTCTAATTTGTTGTATTTGGTGATCTTGTCATACATATAATTTTTTTTTGAAGAAAATGAAGTTAATTATATTATAGTTCTACGTCATGCGTACGCCAAGAGTACGTGTTTACTTCTTAAAACAATTCCACTACTATTTTTATCTCCTAAAATGTTTATTTCGGAGATCTTGAGTTTGAAGCCAGACTCAAAGAGCCATTTAATTTTTAATATAGGGCTAGTCGAGCCTTATGATTCGGCCGTCCAGACATTCCATTTATTTTCATCGTATTGTAAAAGTCTTGCTTGTTTTGTTTGCGTTTGAACATTAAGAAAATTGCAGGCGAATTGCATATTCATATTACTTTTGTGTAATTTTACTTTTATGATGATTTTTTATATAAATGGTATTTGCTATCTTAGAGACATTTTTAAATAAGTAATTAAATTTTTTAAAATGCCTCTTAGTAGAAATAGCCTATATTATATTTCAATGCTATAATAAGATAAAAAGGAAACAAAGAAATTAGATAGATAGATAGATAGATAAACTTTTTATTCACCATTCCACATTACACATACAAATTAAACAAAAACGAAAACAAAAACTAAATCTAAGAAACAAAACAATTAATAAATCTTTACAATGTTAATAAGATCACATTAAAATACAGAGTATGTGTGCTGCAGAATCGCAAAAAGGTAAGTAAATTAAAGTCTTAGGATAGATTTGAATTAATTTTTGAAAATTAATGAAGTGATATTGTCTGCTCATGTGCCTATTTCATTTTGTTTCATCTCATTCTCTTTCTCGCCTATTTTCGAGTAGAAAATTCAACAATGATTGTTAGAACTAAAGTTAGAAAGATTGTTATGAAAATAAAGCATTAGTAATTTGTATGGTTTAATAAGCTCGAGCGCGAGGAGCGATGGCACTGCAGCAATCTCATACTCCGTCCATACAATCCATACAAATTTCATGCATTCGTCGGGCGCTCATTTGCACAGGTTGAGCGGATCATGTTCGTTTGTCATCGCCTTAGACACAGGATAACTCTGAAACAGAGAGTTTATACACTGGTGAATTATTATATTTATCAAACCAATAAAATTTTATGGTACATATTTAAGTCAACGTTATTATATATTCGAAAACACATTTCGTTATTGATAATGTTGCGATCTTTTGAAAATATATATATTTAATTAAAATTATGTGTTGTTTTCTTATGTTTGCGCGAATTTCACTCATTATAATGAAACAACTTTTACGGATTTTATCGCGGCTTATTAAGTTATAAGCCCGACCTTTCGGATACGTTTGAGCAACCATGGTCACGGGAGGACTCGTGGAGGCTGTACCGTGACCATGGTTGTATATGTTGTAACCACATAATAAAATTATGTGGTTAAAATAATAGTAAAATGGGCCTCTCTTAATGAATGCTAACACTACCGATGGATAAAGGCGGTGAAATGGTGATGATGATGACAATAAATAATAAAACACTTAAAAAGACCGGCTCTTGGCCACACAAAGTAAAGACAACAGTGAGTGTTAGGGACACAAACATAGCGTTGAATGTAATATTTTGTTTGTAAAACTATCTACATTATATATGTACAAAAATGTACACATAAAGTACTTTTACATAAAACGTTTTGTTATATTAAGTGAAATTCAGACATACATCAGAAATTAACTAATGAAATATGTTAAAACATTCGCATTTCTATCGACGGTTTTTAGATTTGAGAAAAGTAGCAATGCCAATCTAAATTATTTAATGTATTTATTCAGCAATAAGCTGATATTACCCTTTTATTACACCAAAGTAATATAACAACAAAGATTTCGACATAAATAAATTTTGCACGAAGACCATAAAAAGAAACACCATTTAATTATAAAATGTAATATAAACTCTTATAAAACATTTTCTATTCATTACAAAAGCTCCGTTGGTTAATAGAAACTTACTTAAACTTTTAATAAAGCTTTCCGGAGCTTTTGCTTAACAAATATATAGAGAGGTATTAAGCTTACCAGTACTGAGCCTGAATCAATATTTACCCGGGAACTGTGCAGGCCAGACAAATCCCTGCTGTGCCTAGATTTATGAAAAACTTTTCCTGTTTTGTATTTTAATATCATCATCACTCAATCACCTTCATATTAAATAAAAAGGTTCTCTGGATATTCGGGCGTTTCGTAGTTTTTAACTTATGAATTAGGTTAGATTCTCTTTCATTTGATATGTTATTTTTATTTACTTAAACAATATTAGCCTTCCGATATTCTACAAACAGGAACGCACTAAATAATACATCACACATAATCATCATCATCACTATCATCAGTCTTTATCCGTCCATGGGGAACATATGACGCATCCTTACTTAATATTATAAATGTGAAAGCGTGGAATGTTTGTAATGCTTTCATGCAAAAACTACTCGACGAATCATCATGAAACTTTGTACACATATTCTGGGAGGTAGTCTGCCTACTAGAAGTAACATAGGATACATTGAAAAAAGGGAGGGGAGTATTTTTTTCGCTAACGTGGTCAAAGCCGCGGGAATTAGCTAGAAGTAACATATTTTACAATTAATTATTGATTTTTGTACTTAAGAACTACTAATAATAATTTGTCTTTGAAAAAAATAATAGTAATATAAGAGAATATTTTATCACAGAATACTCATAGCAGAATACGTTAGTACAACGGCCTGGCCTGTTGGCCCAGTGGTTAGCGACCCTGACTGCTAAGCCAGAAGGTCGTGGGTTCGATTCCCACCCACGACAAATGTTTATGTGATGAGCATGATCCTTTGTTCTGTGTCTGGGCGTAATTTATCTATAATATGTATATATTTAGAAATATATAAGTAGGGTATCAGCTGTCTGGTTACCATAACAACAGGCTTTGCCTAGTTTGGGATGAGATGGCCGTGTGCGAGTTGGCCCAACATATTATTATTATATTAGTATAAGAATATCATTGAATCGGAATGGACTGTTGGCTGCTCATAGACTTATGTACTAGTTAGATTCATTATTATCACATAGCTAATACATAAGTGTATGTAGTGACAATTACTAGCCCACATAAGCGAGGCAACAGGTATGCGTTAATAATGTACAGTATATTCATAGGCGGGGTAGTGATAGCATAGGATACGGTATATAAAACGACCTTCACCGAGATGCTTGTTTGATGAAACGTATTTAATATGTCAATAGAAGCAGAAGAAATAAGGAATGTAACGAAAGTGGAAGACATATTAAAAAAGATAAAAAAGTTAAAATGGCGTTGGTCAGGACATATGACTAGAGACAGCTAGAAGAAATGGACGCAAATAGTAACGGAATGGCAACCACGAGATGGGAAAAGAAGGAGAGAAAGACAAGTTACAAGATGGGCGGATGACATAAAAAAGAAAGGAAAAACGACCTGGACTAGAAAAAGCCAATAATAGAATCGAATAGAAAGAGCTGGAAGAGGCCTACGTATCACAAGACACGCTGAACAGCAAACCGAAAAATCCGTAGTAATTGCGATTCAAATTTTTATTGTATTAAACCTGTTAGTATCTAGGTTATTTTGATTCAACAAACCAATATGTAAAAATGTATATGTTTCAGCAATAAAGGCTTATATTAAATTTAATATGTCAATAAACATGTTACATATGGGTTGCCTAAAAGAATTCAGCCCAGGTCCGGTTTGATTATTTGACAAATTTTATACCAATCGAAAGTATGAAGCCCATAGAATATGCTGACATTATTTTCCTATTATTTTCTGGTCACAACTCGGGTTGCCACGTGTAAACAGGTAACTCGATACTAGAGAATTTTGAACCGGTCTGATTATTGAATTGAAATTAAATGATATTAAAGATTATTTTATAATTAATACGGTGGTAAAAAGATGCCTGCGAAAAATCAGTTCCGAACTCCGGTTGACGAATTTTAAAAATCATATCCTGGACTGAATTTTTTTAGGCCATATGCAACATGTTATTGACATATTAAATTGAATTTAAAACAAGTTTCATTTCATTCGGTGAAGGTCGTGTTATATACCGTATCTTAGACTATGAGCGGCTTACGGATAATATCACAGAGTGAATGTTTCGTATCTCCGCTGTAGGCCGCATCTGGTTTTACAATAGTTTTAAGCACGATCTTTTGTTACATGAAGAAAATTTTTACTCTATTTTGATGCTGATGAGACGGTTACATAAAAATTAATAATAATTTTATTAAATATCGTACGTTAAAAGTATCTTATTGGACGTTAAATAGACTCTCCAAAACTATATCACTGAACTAGAAAGTAACTAGAAGAATTGGGGAAACAAACTTTGTGAAACTAATATTTTAAATATTTTACAATAAGTATACGTTTAAATCCAAATCCTTATAAATATCATTAATGTGAAATTAGGGATGTTTGTTACGCTTTCACGCGAAAACTATTCAACCGATCGTCATGAAACATTGTACACATATTCTCGGATGTACTAGAAGATACATTAAAAAAAGTATTTCTTTTGCTAATCCGGTCGAAGCCGCGGACATAGCTGATAATATTAGAAAGGCGAAAGTTTATTATATTTAAAACTAAAGACCTGTCTTTTCTGGTTTCAAGACTTACTTGGTAAACATAATATTCTGGAAATCTTCGTTCCACCTACATAGTTAAAAAATGACCATACATTGGCCTGCCAGTTGATAGAGAAAAAAGCAAAGCAGAAAAGGGTTAATAAAATAAAAAGATGGCGATCATTATACTATTTGACTTTTTATTTATTTGCAAGTATTTTCAAATCGGATATTTAGTATTAACGTTCCTTAAAAGTTTACTCTGAATGTAATGTACTCTGTGCAACTTATTATAAGATTTCTAAAAATTATGAAGCGTATAAATAATGATTTCGTCTAACATCATTTCTTGTTCGTTGTGTTTATTTCTATCGGGCTTATTATAGACTTATAGATGCGGGATCGTAATTTCATAATTAGCCACCATCACACATTAAAAAAGAAATACTAATTTAATGTATGTAAATCTGTATTAGCAAAATATGATCTTTTGTACGGTGTAGAATTTCAACAAGCCTTTATAATAATATAATTAAACAATACAAGTAAATCACCAAATCAATAAATAATAATGTGTTGAATGAGCATCTTTTTATCATAATATATTATTATTACTGTATGACGACCATTCAAATATTATGTATTTAGTTATGTTTAAATATTCTCATGTAAGTGACGTTGTCTTTTTGAGAATAAAGTCTTTAAACCTAAGTGTTTATCAAAAAAAAGGGGAATCTTTCTCCATGAAAAACGATCTAGTTTTTTTTAAAGCGATCGGTAAAATCCAAAATAAAACATGTATTATAGAGGAATACTCGTATAATGTAGATAGACTGGAACGCGTAAAAATACTTGTATGAAACATAGAAATTTCTAGAATTATCGAATTTTCAATTACTCAATAGGAAGTGCATACTAAAATAAAACCTTTTACTGTTCATAAAACGAAGTGCATTTTTCTGCTCCCATGAAAGGCTAATTAGAATTCCCTCTTCGGTAAGGAAACTATTTTCAGGTCGACCGTATTTTCATCGATAAGATCTCGACATGATTATTTATGCTAGTCCTAGGGGGCTAACCCCATTGATGTGGTACAGTGGGATAAACAAGTTTTAAATAAACTCCTAAATTCTCAACATATAGTATTAAGTTTGTTTTGTCGGTTTTTTCCTCAGTGGTTTTGCCTTGGGATCGGTGGCAGATTCAATCGACATTTAAAAAGATACTGTGTTAATACCTTTTCAATTGACAAAAATAATTTTGTATTAAATAACAAGAAAAGTGTTTTTGTAAACGGAATTTATAAATCACCGGCTACATAAAGTTATATTTGGTGAAAATACGATTACTAAGTCGTTTTGGTAAATTCTGTAAATGACACAAGAATGTTTACTTTGATAGTTTTAAACGACCACAAATATGTATCGGCATTATAATACCCAAAATAAAATTAAACATGGAAAAAGTACTCCAAATATTTCATCCATAGATTGAAATGATAGCAAATTAAAATGATAATATTAGGTTTATATTCTCAAACTAACAAAATGAAAAAATTAAAGTAAGACAATATATCTCTGATCTCGAATATTCTCTTGACATTAAAACATAAACGTGCACTCAACGAAAGCATGGTTTACAGAATTTATCGGAAACTGGTACACGCGACGCCTCCGTCTACTTAGCTCGATGGATATGTTCCAATTCTTTTGTTAAACTAGGTCTGGCGCATATCGTGACGCAAACATACTGACGATCTACGTGCAGTGGCCGGTCCATGTTGGATGCGAGTGGCTAGGGAATGGCTTGGCGCTAATGGACCTATGCTGAGCAGTGAATTGATAAATGTTGATGATGATGAAACATACTGATATCACTCATACATTATTTTTATTTTTCTTTTACTTTTTTGTGACGTGTATTTTGTTTCGTGGCTTCACTAAATGGCCCCAACGGAAGACTAGTGCTGGAATTACCACCAGGAAACACTGAGTTGAGGCCAATTTGTGAACATCTTATTGAGTAAATGTTATGTGATGTATGTATTAGTGTAATTGTTCACAAATAAATCTTTCTTTCGGACGAAAATGATTTAGAACATAATGTTGGCGCGTAGACTAAAAGAAAGAATAAAAGAATATTTGAAAAGACTAGTTCCACTGAGTTTGTTTCGCTGGTTCTTCTCAGTGGACTTGCTTTGGAACCGGTGGTAGACTCAATTAACGTTCAAAAAGATACTTTGATGGTACTACTTTGAGTAAAAAATGTTGATTTTGATTTTGATTTAGACATTTAGCTTATTTAATAAAGTAAAAAAAGTGTAAATAGTAAAGTGCTTTTGCTTGTATTGTAAAGTTATAGATGTCTCATAAACAAGACATTCGCAGAAAAAGACAAAATATCGAGCTCTCCGAAAATCATCGCGTCGTTTATATCGGCAGTAAAAACTTGCTAATAAATGTTCCACTTAAAATCAAGGATATATAAAAATATAGCTTTCATGTCAATTACTTAATTTCTGATTTAAGGTCCCTATTTTAATTATGAATCAATAAAGGCCACTATTCCGTTTCCAATTGGGTCAGTCATCATATTATCATCACCACCATTATCGTTGTATTAACATAGAAAAGAATAGACAAAACGTAAATAATAAGAAAAAAGTTTACATCCAACAAAACTCGTAAAACGAAGCCTTTCTAAGGGACTGTATACAACTGTACACGGTCCTAAGAGTAGATAAGTTTTTCAGTTCATTCGTTAAGTGGCCCGTGAGGAGGCGATTTATGGGGTTTTAACGGCACAGCTGATAGTTACCCCTTCGAGATAGGGTTACAAACAAAACAACGGGCCCCCGTAAAAAAGAAGAAACTCCAAAAGTATTTAGAAACGCCCAAACGAAAGATCCTTCTTGTGATGTTTTGAATCTGATAATTTATTTGAAAAAGTAGGAAATAAGTTTTGATTTAAAATAAAGTAATTTATGCGCGTGAAGATGAAGGCCCGGTTTACTTCTATCTTCGCGTTTATTAAGAGCAGAGCCGTAAATAGGGCGGTGCCACCGGTGCTCAGGCACAGGGCGTAAACTCTGGGGGGCGCAAGAATGGCCAGACTAGGCAGGAGTATTATTTCTTTCGGTTGCTAAGAGCGCAGTAGTGGGACAGCATAGGCTAACTAAAAAAAAAGGCGTTATAGAAGCTCGCACGGGGCGCAAAAAAGGCTATTTCCGGCTCAGTTTAAGAGAGGCCTAAGTGAAACAGCATACGAATAAAGGCTCATAATCATAAGCGGGAATAAGTAAGAAGTAAGAAATCGCTCCTTCAAGCATTTCGCATTTGCGTTATGCTCGACAGTGGGAAATATGTTATATAAAGGCCTATAATATATTTATTTTGGCTACAGTTGGACAAGCTGGGTCACCAGGACATATTTCATGTGAGAAATCTTAATACCGAACCGGGATTCAGGGGTCATAATTTATAGTACTGGCAGTGCCGATAAATAATTTATATGCAGACTAAAGAGAATTTTCCATTAGTTTGATTAATCCTGATAATATATGTTCAAGATCGAATTTGCAAATTGTCGCACAATTTTACGTTAACACTGCAAAGTTAAAGTAATGGGAAAAGCTTATTTGTGATGACTAGAATGGTTTTTTTAGCATTGTTATGAAACTTGAGTTTTAGTTATATCTCAGTAACTTTAAATTTGGCAATTGCACAAAAGCGTGATTTAAAAATATTTTTCGTTCCTCAGTCAAAAATTTTTCTTCGCTTGCAAAGAGTTTTTTAACTGATGTGAGCTTTTTCTTTTTACCCACTTTAAGGCCCTTTTTTACAGAAGCGTAACTGCTAACACTCTGGTGTATGGCACCAGAGTGTTAGCAGTTACGTTGTGGGCCGTCCAAATATGAATATGCTCTTTTTTATGTTTTGTTAAAGAACAAGGTTTTTTTGGTGCCGCACGGAATTGCATGTAGCCTATGTGGGACAGACTTGGGCTGTGTTATATCCAAACTAAAACCACTGCGAGTGCCTTCAGTAGTTTTTTGAAGGTTCCCGACATGCAGACAAGGGCGACAACAAAAGAACGACCTCGTGATCTTTTATGTTTTTGGCCACCCTGAAAGTACATATTCAAAGAAGAAATATACAAAAGATACACCAGTAGCATCATGTAACGACCACACAAATATAATTACATTAAACTGAATACATTGTGTGCATTATAGAACAAATAAAACGGGAAATTCGTTCCGCAAACAGAGTCAAATAATGAATCAATTTAATGTTTTGCGTCAGGCATAATAACTCCATGCAAGAACCGCATGCATATATTAACGTTTTGTGATCGTTTTTAATAATGGAGGTCATTGATTTTTGAGCCGGTTAATCCCGTGCTTCGTTCTAATTAAACTCGCCGGGTATTGATGGTATTTTTGGTGCTATCGTTACAAACAGCCTTTGTTCTTTATTGGGTGTTTCATCATCATGTCTGCTAGTGGTCTATGATCAGTAAAAGTATACGGTCGAATTGAGAAACGCCTCCTTCTTTCTAGTCGTTTTTTCTGTCCTCTTCCCTCTGAACACCTATGATGTGAAATGTGATACATTTCTTAAAAAAAACTTTAATATCTCGTAAGCTAAGTGTCTCCGTAAGGGAGGGGGAAGTGGTGCCAAAAGAAAGCCCTCAACATCTGTACCACTATTCTCTATATTTCTCAAAAATATAAAATTGTTACACTGAGAAGATTCGACTGTTGCCGGCTGTGGTGTTCAAGTAAGAGCCTATCTTGATCTGTAAATTACTTTTTACTTTTGAAATCGATTAGAAGTATTTGAGTGACGGTCGTTGGCCAGTTGAGCATAGCAGTGGCTTGCTCCGGGCCTTGGGAGTATGTACTCTCTAAATGTTGTAACTAGACTTGGTTAACGTGATGTATTTCTGATTAAAATGTTATTATCATGATAATGACCGTAGTCTTTTTGTCGAGTGTTTGGCGTACTTTCAAAGCGAAACGATTGCTAATAATTAAATTGAGATAATTATTGCTATTTTTATTATAGAGATTAAATTAGCTTTTCTCTGTGTTAGTAGCAAGGAGCAGTTGAGAGTACTTGTGAATTTTAATGAGTGTTAGGGCCTGTTTCACAATCTCCAGATAAGTTCCCAATATATTTGACAGATAGAGTATGGAGTATCTGTCAAATATCTGTTAAATATGTTGCCGATGGCCTATTCGGAACTTATCTGGAGATTGTGCAACAGGCCCTTAAAATAGTAATTGGTACTGTTTCATGGTAGTAGTAGCCTTTGACGATTCTACATTTAGCACTATTTATATACTTTTCTTAACACTGATTCGTATTCAAAGGCCTTAAAAATATACACAATTTTATCTTTGAAATATGCGCGGAAAATAAAATGAAAATCCACTTTACTCTTGGTTATAAATTGAAACGCCACAAATAACTTATTCCTGGCATAAAGAGCGACTGCTCCCGCCTCGACCTAGTTGAACTTCCTGTCTTTTATTTAATGTCAATTTTAAAAACACAAATAACCACTTTACAGATAAATGTTGTTGAGTTTATTGTTGCATTTTTAGACGAAAGAAATAAAAAAGAAGAGTGTCCTGATAGCAGAATCAATTGGGTAGAAGATAGGCATCATAGGAGCGTATTAACCTTTCATGCGCAAATCAGTACTTATTAAACCAGTTTTACACCATTACCGGATTATCTTACAATTATGTTAATTACAGATAACTTTAGGAAATTTCTTATTCTAAAAAATGACTGAAAAATATATTTCGATATTTACAACATTTTTAGAAAATACTTAGTTTTGAAATTTTTGAATCATAGCATGTGATGACTTACGAAGCTATGTATGGTGTCTGTCAATGCGACTGATTCGCAATTTAACCAAGGCCAGCAAGAATCGTAGCTGAAATGCAACAGCAACAGAAAACGCGTATTCCAAAGAAAATGGGTTGTTATTTGTTAGGTTTATTAGAATTATTGTTTATAGTTGGTATTTTGGTAGTTTTATTTGCAGGTTATAATACATAAAAATAATGAGTATCATTTTTATCTTTTCTTCAATTTTCGTGCATCGATATCGATTTTTGAGTTGTTGGCCTAGTTTAAAGTCTTCATTTGAAAGTTAGTTTAAATTCAAATACAAAATTCCACCCGACTGACAACATAATATCTAAACTAACCAAAAATATCCAGTTAGGTTTTAGTATTTAATTACCACATCCTGGTTAGTTCCACAGCGCTGACGTACCTGATACCACAAACAATGATGGAACAGTGGTCGCAGGATTCTATTTGCAAAAGCAATTTAAAACTGTTTTGTCATCGATCTATGCAAACTGAACGTGACTGTTTAGAACGAAAGTTTGGTAACAGTCTTTTTTAAACCTTTATATTTTTATTTATAGCTAGTATTTTTAAAATTCTCGATTGATTAATACGATTATTTATAACAAAGATCTTATTGAGGGCGTTTTCTATGGCTGTTTTAATAAGGATCAATTAGAAGAGGTAGCGCCATGTTTTGGAACCAAATTGGGCCGGCAAAACAGCAGTGCTACCTTTAGCTCACGTGCTACTAACTTAGGTTAGCTATGCTGTAGTGGTCCGGCTTGTAAGTTTCCGGAGACCCAATGGGAGGATCTGGGATAAACCTGTTAGCCAAAAGGTAATAAATAAAATAAATATCTGCCAATTTGATTATCCAATTAACATAAAGAAACCGAAATAATTGTCAAGACCGTAAGCTGTATGTATATTTTGTGTGTGTGTGTTTTGTTCTTGTGAATAATAAAAGTGTTTTTCTTTCTTTCTTTCAAATAGTCGCGTAACGACTGAGCACCCGTTCGCACGAGCGCTTAAAAAGCGTGTCGCGTGGGGGTGGTAGATGCCCCCAGCGAGCAGGTTAGTTACGGTAGAGTAGGTTCGGACAAGTCTTACCTTATCTCGAGCCAAAAACTTTCCTTGGCTGGCCCACGTTCCGACAGCGTATTGCGTAAGGGTAGAAAGGGAGGAATCACTGGTCTGACCGGACTCCTGGCGATGGTAGGTTGGCTGCTTGGGTCTTCACGCTGGGCGTTCGGTTCAGCCGGCCGGCTGTTAGGTCTTCAAGCTTGGATACTTAGCCTATCCAATGTGCTCCGTGAACTCCCAGCGGAATCCAAAAAAATTAGACGAGGGTTAGCCTCGGCTTCCGCCAGCCACGAAGTCAGGACAAGAAAAAGGTCGGTTAGAAGTGACAGCAAATCAAAAGGTCCCTAATCACAGCTTGTCTATCGTTCCATAAACAATATAGTTCTATAGTCAATTGTCAAACAGACTTTATAATTAATTAAGTTTTAATTTAGATTATTTATAATTTTAGTTTAGGGATTAGATTAAATTATTATATTAATTATTATAAATTACAAGAGGTAAATTAATTTTATTTGAGAAAAAGAATATTAGAAAACGGTTATTGAATTATAGAATGGTCGCTAGTGAGACAGTAGAAATATGTCAATAGTTGACAATTATCACCGATAGATGGCGCTTATGCCATTAGTATGCTTAGTTTAAACATAATATCTATTGCTGAATTTTTAATTTAAACCTAAAATTATGTAACGAGCAAGCGCAACGTTACAAGCGTCGCGGTTAAACCCGACGTTGGCTCGAGTTGCGAGTTTGGCATGCTTCAATCGATTTAACGTCAAACACTTAACGTCGAAAATCCAACAGTGCTCGATAAAAAAGATTGCGTTTTAAAAACGCTTTGGTGTGAACAGATACATGGGTATCCATATTAAATGTCTTATGTAAACGTTTTTTTGAGGCTCTTTAAAAAATCACTTGTGCGAACGGGCATAAAGCCCCTTCAAAAACAAGGATAAAAAAGACATAATAACATGAAACTCCAATTACCCTGGACTTGCAGCTGATGTATTCTCATCATCAGCCTCTATCTGCAGACTGCTGAATCGACCTCTCTTACGGCTGCTTTCAATATCCTATCAATATTTTGACACATTTTCTTACAAAATCTGCCAAATTTTAAGATCGATAAGAAAATTTTAAGATAGATAGGATATTGAGAGCCGCCGTTAATGAATGGTGAGACGGCCGATCCTTTCCTGCATCGATGAAAGTCCGGCTTCTGCACGGAGATCGTTATCTCGCATGGTGATGATGATGATCACAACTGCACCTAAAATAAAGTAAAGAAGTTAGCGCTCTTATTACACAAATTAATATAAAGTATAACATTCCGCTCATTAAAACTTGCGCGAAATGTAAGTTGGAGCTCTAATTCTAAACTAACATGTTTGTTTTGTACTAACTATGTGAAACTGAATAATTTTGTAATATTTTCAAACGGCAAGGCTTATTTTATTTAAAATTAAAGTTTATGAGAGTGGCCGACTTATCTACGTAACATTAGAATATCACGTATATATTTAACTGTTTTAAGAGGAGGGGCAATAAGGTTAGGCACATACACACACACACACACACACACACACACGCCCGCACATACACACAAGTCTACAATATAGGTCTGGTCTTCAATATATAACATAAAACCGTCCAGTACAAAACATTTTTATAGTGAACTGAATTGTAAACCGTTCTGCGAATCTACTTAAACGCGTAAAAAGTTTCAACAAAATTGATTCAGCCGTTGAGAAGTTCATTCACATGCACAGAAGAAATTATTAATAATTTGGTGATTTCAAAATACAAACACATACTACAGTAGCTTTTCGCTATTGCTTGACTATATACGGTACTTCCATTAAGTCGGACAATCTCTAAAAAGTCTAAACCAGGGGTTCTCAACCAGTGATCCACGGACCATCAGTGGTCCGCAATAGCAAGTTTAAAAGTCTTATTGAGATAGTGGTAACTAATGCAAGTTTCAAAATATTATAATCAGTAACGTTAAATGTTTAGATAAAAGTTTTTAGATGGCTCTTCTGTTTTTATAACTGGTGGTCCCTGTTAAACACGTTGAAATAAAAGTAGGTCCCGATAAAAGGTTGGGAACCTCTGGTCTAAACCGATTTTTATGGAACTTTCACATAATATGGCATATATGCTATAGGTAATTTAGGCTACAGAAACAATAATCGATCCGGATACAGCAGTAAATATAAATTATCGCTGGCGAAACTGCGGGCTACAGCTAGCTTTGTTTAAAAATAGATAGGCAAAGATGATAAAAATGAACCCTAATTCATAAAAGCGTATAGTTTAAAATAACCGTCTAATAAATGTGTTGGCTGATTCGCGTGGAAGTCCTGGGTTGGATAAGTGGGTCACGCGGACGTCAAACGCCGTAAACTGTGATGTTGGCGTTTATTGCCGTTTACTTGGGGCCACCACATTGGCGTTTTATTGGCACTAAAATATATTACGATAAAGGCTAATTACAAAAATACTTATTTTATGAACGAAAGCGGTTAAATTCATGAAATACGTGTTGAATTATTTAAAGTTTTTGCGATTCTGTAATCATCCTCAGTAAATAATAATCAAACCTTACTAATATATTATTACAAATGTGAAAGTGGCGATGTTTGTTACTTTCACATATTTGATCGATGGCTTTCACGCGAAAACTACTAGACCGATCATCGTGAAACTTTGTACACATATTCTCGAAGGTACTAAGAACGTAGGATACGTCATTTAAAAAAGAAGTATTTTTTTCCTTCGTGCAGTGGCAGGTCCGTGTTAGATGCGAGTGGAAGGGAATGGTCGCTTCGGCGTTCATTGAGAGAGGCCTATGTTCAACAGTGGACGGATAAGAGCTGTTGATGATGATGATAGTTTATATTTCCATACTTGTCTGTTGTTAATGTTTTATTTATAAATTGCGTGATTACTAATAGAATCTGGGTAGGATATTCGCATAACTTACATCAAGATAACTTAATTAAATTAAATGCGGTCTTGACGAGATACCTAGTTCATTTGTCGGAAGATATAAGGTTTTATATATTTTTATCATAAAAGGTTTGCAGCTCTAATTATAGGCTGTAAGAAATATTTTAGATTAATTAATTTATATTGAATTTTGTATCAATTACGCGCGCCAGTTGATTGTAATTACGCGCTTTGTAAAAATATTTCTTTATCTGTTTGCTTATCAATGCTCTGCAGCAGTAATCACTAATAGATTTCATTTAAGACTAGCTGTTACACGCAGCTTCGTCTGCGTCAACTAATTTTTACTACAGGCCCGAACATTTTTGAAAATTTAATATAGACTTTGTTAACCGGGGATGCTTCTCAACAATGAAATAATTTTTCAAATCGGTCAAGTAGTTTCGGAGCCTATTCAATACAAACAAATGTTTCCTCTTTATAATATATATTTTTTATTATTTGTCTATCCTAAGAGATGTTAATTACACAAGTTCTCTTGCCCTTCTATTCGAAACAGAAAAACTGGAGAATTAAGCAAGATGGTAAAATCGATTCAGTCGGGAGCGTGGCACAGCGTACTTCTCCCTCCGATAAAAGTCCTAAGTAAGATCATAAAAATGGATAAAAATATTAGATTTTTTTTGTACCAACCCTTATATTCCTTTATAAAACCCTTTTTATCTCATCTGGTATGCAGATTTCCTCTCGATGTTTTCCTTCACCTGTGGGCGAGCGATGGTCTCGTGTTTGGGGTGCTCTTAGAAATTTAGAAAATCCCATTTCAAGGCACACACGAGAGGGCAGGATCGAACCCGGTACCTCTCGCATAAGAGGCCGTGTCCATCCACCATGGACTATCGTCGCTCGAGATTATTTCTTCAATCTGTATTATTTCGTGGCCCAGCAGTCGGTATACCTTCATCAATCATTGGCTGCAGACAAAGCAAACTGCCTAATACTAGGCGTCGATCAAATTAGCTTACACCAGACGCACGCTAATTAATATTAGGGAATTATTCCGTTCCTGGGGCCATTAATTATGGATACAGGTAAGGGACCTTAAGGGGTCACTACATAAGCCATTTGATAGAAAGGATTCTCACTAGAATGATTTTATATACTAACTAGATGCCCCGACAGACTTCGCTCTGTTAAAAGTACTAATGCTAAATAATTGCTGTTAAAAAGGGGGAAAATTAAACGATGTATGTATTTTTTAATGTTATAAAAAAATTAAATAGAAATTTTTTGTCAATAAAATAAAAAAAATGTATTTTTGTAGTGGGTCACGGAAACGGATATTTCTATGGATTATAATTGTTGTATATAAAAACAGGAAAAATAAATTAAATTAACCAAAAAGTGTCACTATTTTAGTTTATTAGTTAAATAAAAGACTAAATCATGATAATAATGATAATAATCATCATCAGCCTTTATCCGTTCTGCTGAATATTTGCCTCCTTCAATGAACGCCAAGACGACAACAGACCGAGAACTATGTAGTTTAATACTATAATTATGTAGTTTATTTGTAGTAGAGTGGCAACTGGCAAGGGATCGGTGACGGTCGTCTTGGCGTTCATTGGGGGAGGCCTATGTTCAGCGGTGGACGTATTGTCTTATGTAATGCCTGAAAAATGTTTAGCAGAAACGGATAGAGCTGATAATGATGGGAGGTTTGTAAATGGAATATAAATCAATATTTCATCAAATATTACAAGGTAAATTAAACAGAATATTTTCGGAAATTGGAAATGTATTTGTACGTCTTCTGGCCTCAGAAGTCTTGTCGGGTTTCCAACCAATTCCACAATTTCTCGGAAAATTGCTCTTCAAGAAAATTATTTGGTATTTATATTGTATCAATTACTTTTTTTCGATTGCTGAATTAATTGAATAGTATGATGAAGTTTCAATTTGTCCCGTCTCTATGTTATTTCAAAATTACGTGATTTGAAGAATTATTTGGTCTTTTTAATGTTAGTTGCTTCGAAATGATCGAGATTCGAGAGGATCGAACCCGGAACCCCTCGCATAAGAGGCCGAGTCCACCCACCACTGGACCATCGTCGCTGAAAAATAGCATTTGATATATTTTAATGAAAGTGAACGTTTTCATTTATTTCGTCGCATTTCGCCGTCCCAATCCCGCACGGTTCCGTATCTGGAGGCGAACGTTGTTTATTTAGGCACATCTGACTATTACTACAATGGTCCACGAACAAAGGTAAGGTAAGGCTTTGTGATGTTGTTATATGTTAGCCCTTGAGGGATTGGAATCATTCTGACGTCGTTGGTGTGGATGTTTGTTAAAGCTTATTTAAACGTTATGTGCCTCACATAACGTTTTAATTAGCTTACCAATCTCGACAGCTACTATCATAATATGATGTGGTGAATTTGTGTCAGTATTGTTGATTTATGTATTTTTATTTGTTTGCGCTATGCGTAAAATATATAAAAAGAGCCGCCCATATTGCTCGTATGAAAGAAGACAGATATAGCCTATAAGCAAGAGAACCAAAGATCGGCTGTCACTATGTTTCTTTTTCGGAAAAGCTTTTTCTCTGTCAGTTTTAAAACATCATTAAAATCTGATTTCTCGTCAAATGACTGTAAAAGCATACTGATCTTTGACACTTACTAAGACATACTTACTACACAAATAATTTTAATAATAAAAAAAACAGTTATAACGATCATGCTGTTCACAAAAACAGAGAAAATACGGAATCTATCAAAATACAAAATCTCATCTAAATCATTAAATACTTCCACATATCAAAATGCGACATGACATATAAATATACCTTTATATATTACGGTAAGTTAAAACCGTCTGTACCCTACACTTAGGGTTGCCACATAATGTATATGATATGTATATGATAGCACATCTAAATCTCGTTGTTAAATTCATTAATGATAATATTCGAATAAAAATGATTTTTAAATATACTTTCTTTACCGATTTCATTTGTGTTTTCTACTTCACTTCATTGTGTTTGACGTTGATTTTTATCAAATCTACAAACGAGAAAATGTAGATGTCAAGCGGAAAGAAACGGAATGATAACCACTATCAACAAAATAGAGGGTAATAGTAATACAAAATATGATATGTCTTTAGAATTTGTACCACCTGACAAGTGACAACCCTAAATGTAATAGACATTTAAAATCCACCAATCAATGCTGCGAATGATGGCTCCAGTGAACAAAGAGAAGCGAACAATGACCGAAACTGCTATTGTTACAAACCGAAGTTGGATAATATTTAGCTAGCATTCAGTTCTGACCATTGAATGACAGGTTTATTAAATGGTAAGAGATGTATTTTATATGTTCTGAGAATGGTAAGTAATGAATTTAGTTAAAAAAATCTAGAGCTGACTTGCAACCCCCTAGTGGCATAAACGAATAGAATAGAATACTTTTTGTATGTGAATGACACTAGCTTACGATATGTCATTTGACTCAAGGAATATAATAATAATAATAATATTCGCTTAAACGAAGTATAAGCTATACTTTTTTGGGCGTTTGTACAAACAAAACAATACACTTTATGTATCTTATCGAGCGTTCTCCAAATTTTCTGCAATAACACTAAGTCGTTAAATTAGCGTTTATCGCAACTGATTAGATTCTGAGCGTTTGTCACTTGACTAAGAGGGCAGGTGTATTTGAGCTTACAAAAATTACATCGCCTGTCGATCTCACAAGCAAACAGTGTTTCATAATTTGCGCCTCCAATAAAAATTTAATATAACCTATGTTCAGCGGGGATAGTGTAGCTTCCCAACAGTGAAATAATTTTTCGAATCGGTCAAGTAGTTTCGGAGCCTATTCAATACAAACAAACAATCAAATCTTTCCTCTTTATAATATTATAGTAAGTATATATTTAATATGTTACCAGAAAATATTAGATGGTTCAAAATAATTTTGATAAAATTATTAAATTGTCAAAATAATTTTAAAAATCTATACGGGACCCTAAAACCCACCGCAACAAGTATATGTATATACAAATGGGCGGGAACAAACAAAAGCGCAGCCGGCGGCGGAGTCCGTAATTAAAATGTGCCTTTTGGCTCACATTGTCTGGTGTGAGATAGCTGGGACAAGCAACCCTTGGAAACCGTACATCATCGGAGCGGTCCTAACTAGTGTTAGGACCCAGGTTAGTATCCAAACAACGAAAAGAAGGAGATTGCAATAATCTTTAAAACTATTCATCATTTATTATACTTTTACCACGCGATAGTGTGTAAGCATTTGTCGGTTTAACGTATTTGTATATATGTGTACTTTATCTCTAAATACCAGTATTGTATGCGAATTTGGAAAAAATACGAATAAAATATGATAAAATACTTAAAACGTTCAAATATATTGAGTGGCGAAACAACTTTTACGGATTTATCGCGGTTTATTTAGTTTTTATGAGCCCGACGTTTCGGATACTTTACAGCAACCATGGTCACGGGTCATTGCTGTAAAGTATCCGAAACGTCGGGCTCATAAAAAACTAAATAAACCGCGATAAAATCCATAAAAGTTGTTTCATTATAATGAGTGAAATTCGCGTAAACTTAAGAAATCAACATTGAGTAGCCATATACTCTTCGCATTTAAGGATTGATATTTGCGTAAATATCATCGAATATTAATTATTAATAGTAAATATTAATAGTAAATAAAAAAGGTTATTATTAATAGTACATTAAAAAATGCGTCTCAGCACCGACGCACGACAGGAGTTTACTCCTCACAAACGATTATAAAATACTAGCTGTTGCCCGCGGGTTCCCTCGCGTTAAATTCGAAGTAGCGCAGTTCCGTACGTACGTATAGTAGACACAGACAGATTTTTTTTAACCACCCTGCGAACTTTCATCCCCCATTTCATGCCCATATAGGTAAGAACCTTAAAAACGGTGGAACAATTATTAATGGTTATTTAATTCTTATCAAGTGCCTAAATGCAAAGATGATGACATGCAAATCAAAGAAGATGACGCCATTAAATGGCGTCATCTTCTATATTATAATTACAAACTTCCATACAAACTTTCATCCCCTATTTAAACCCCCCTAAGCTTTTTTTCGCGACAATAAGTAGCCTATGTCCTTTCTCAAGCTCTAATCTATCCCTGTTCCAAACTTCTTCAAAATCGGTTCAGTGGTTTAGGCGTGAAAGCGTAACAGACAGACAGACAGAGAGACAGAGTTACTTTCGCATTTATAATATTAGTAAGGATTAGTAAGGATTTCGTTTGATGCTTTGCGTAACATCGTAGTTAGATTTTACTACCATAGATTTTCATACCCCGGCCATATTATATGAAAATCGATCCTTAAGGAGAAAACTCCAAAAAACAGATCAATCGTTTCATTATATTTGAAGTGATATGGGATACGCGGGATCTGGGTCGTGTGGATAGCATCCAGTGATTGGGCAGCGAGCCAACCCGATTGCCTGGAGTACGGGCGTTTGAGCTAAGGATCTGATAACACCATTGTTGCAATACTAATCTTTGGAATGAAATCGATCTTTACTTAAACTGACAAACTACCTAATGGTCAAAGATGACCATGTTCCCCATATCCTCCCATGATTACCGTTGCTGTGAAGTATCCGAAACATCGGGAATGTATAAATCTTGACTAACCGCGATAAAACCCGTAAAAGTTGTTTCGTAAATTTTTAACCGACTTCCAAAAAAAGGAGGTTCTCAATAATGTGCCAGCCAAATTGGATATTTTAATGATTAATCACATACACCAAGTATTGAGTAGATGTCTGTGTAGGCCATCTTTGTTTTGGTACCGACTCCAAAAAATACCTAAAATTATTATAAATTTAAATAGTAGGTATTAGTAAGACATAATATAAGTTTCAATATTTTCGTTAATTATTTTTATCTTCATCTCTACGTATTTTAAAATTTTTAGTTGATCATAATTTAAAGGTATAGTTTTGAAGTCGGTTTTTGGTTTTTTTATTTAAAATTCGTTTTTCTGTTGATAGAACTTGGCATCCATTTAGAGTTGAAGTCTTCGCCGGTGAAGTCGACGCCATAACTATAATAATTTCTAACTTGGCATTCACGTTTGTGGTCAGATACATGTACACATCAAAGGAATATCTAAGGTCCCTTATTATGAATATAGAGGATATAGTTGCGGGTCCAACATACCCCGAACCCTTAATTTCACATTTAACTTTTGCTCCCGTGGGATATTTAATTACGGACCCCATCATTTAAAAGATTCTGAATTCACGTAAGGGTTGAATTACTGTACAGGCCCTTTTGTTATGACGTCCGGATTTACTGTTCAAACAGAATAAAAATGGTTTTTTTGTACTGATACTTTTTATTAAAAAAGGGGGATTTTTTGCCAACGCGGGCGAAGGCGCGGGCAACAGCTAGTTTATTATATGTTTGGTTTATTATAAATGATATGAGTGCTATTATTTTATCATCATCATCATCAACCTTTATCACTTCACTGCTGAACCTACTGAGCTGGCTTACCCTAATGAACGCCATGACGACCGATTCCGTGCCTCTATCATCCAACACGGACCAGCCACTGCACGGAGATCCTCTTCCCACCTGGTTGATCGATGGTGTTTGTTACCCTTTCACGAAAAAATTACTGAATTCATTATAATGTAACTTAACTTTGCAATTATATAGCTAACACAGAATAGCGCTATAGAATCTATTCCACCCACGGAAAAACGCGAGTGTAACCGCGTGGCTTTGCTAGTATGTCATAAAGTCATGTATATTTTTATTTACTTTCTGGAGCTTAAAAAAAATGTTGAAGAAAATCTATAGGTATATTATTTTTTTTCTAAATTATATATTGTGTTAAAAATTCATTAGTTATTAGTTATTCTCCCCAGCTTTTTCTGCGTTAATTAAAATTTCCAGCCTTATCTGGAATGCTGATGATTAATTTTTATTGCCTATTTCACTCAGTGTTAATGTAGAATTCGAACGTTGAAAGAATTTTTAAAATCGATCGAAAACTTAGTGAGTCAAATCGTAATAAACAAAGAAACTAAAATCAAAGGTTCCCCTATATGGAGGGTAGAGGCGAGGAGAACCATCTAGTTGAAAAAGTGTCCTTTTATAAACAGCAAATTATGGTTCGAAGACTCGTCAAAATAGCGCTAGTGTCGGAAAAGGTGTGATGTGAATTTAGCAATGCGGAGACATGCAATAGTTAGATTTTCGTAAAATACGCGGTGTCAAAGAGGAAGTTTATCTTTCCTTCTTTAACCTAGTATCCTACTCTAATTATTTGTGGAGCCTTTTTAGATACATCCCACTTGCTATTATGGCGCCATCTCAATTTGCTGCCTTTCAGTGGACATTTTTTAATATACTGAGATGGTTCTTCTTGCTTTCTATAATCCATACCCTATATAATACTAGTATAGAACAATAAAAAGCAAACGAAATTTACAAATATAAACAAACGAAACCGCGGTAAAAGTATGTCAATCAGTCTCGTGTAAACCGCGCGTCAGTCAGGAGACACACGTCGTCAATCTTGTTCGCGTCTGAGAAAACGTTTGTCGGAGTTTTCTACAATTTCCCAAGATTTTTTTTGTTCGCTAGCATTGTTTGTTAGTAACGAGCTCTTGTTACGGACTTTTTATCCCATCGTCAGTTTATTTACACGGTTTTAGTTTGGGTTTTCGTTTATTTAAAACAATGGTTCCCTTTTATTAAAAAAAATTATCAGACCACTTTGGTAACAATGTGATTAATATGGACCACAAGTTAACATTTGAAGCATTAAAATAAAACACTTCGGCTTAACATTTAACGTTAGTCATTTTGTCATCTTGTAAGTTGTATTATTTAATACTAGATGTTGCACACAGCTTCACCTGCGTCAACTAAGATAAAAATCCTTATCTCTTTAAAAATTTAATATAGCCTATGTTCATCGGGGTTAGTGTAGCTTCCCAACAGGGAATAAATTTTTAAATCGGTCAATTAGTTTCGGAGCGTATTCAATACAAACAAACAATCAAATCTTTCCTTTTTATAATATTAGTATAGATTGTCTCTATAAGACTTTTGAGTATTGCATCTACGTTATTCATTATCAAACCGGTGAATTTCACGGGCCTCTCTTTCTAGAATTCGAAATTTTAAATTCAATTCATTCTTCTAGCTCTTGTAGATCACTGATGGTCTGCGGACCACTGGTTGGGAATCCCTTATCTAAAACAACAAAAAGGCAAAGGATCACAGCATTGTCTTTCTGTAAAATCCTATCCTATGGGGTAAAAAAGTAAAAAGTAAAGTATCAACCCTTTATGTCCCACTGCTGGGCACGGGTCTCCTCTTCGAAATCAGGCGAGAAGGGTGTTTAGTTCACCGATGCGCTGGCCCAGTGGCCCAGAACAAAAATGTTTTCTGTGTTTCTGGGTCATGGATGTGTATTAAATATGTGTGTACTATATTATTTTTTAAATAATAAATATTATGTATAGTGTAGATGTTTAAATATATTTCCATTATACAAGTTCTTCGAAAACTCACCACGGGACCAGATTGACGTGGTGTAAAAAGCGTCCATAGATATTATCATGTGATGGTTATTTCGCGTCATGTAGTTCCCCTCTGCTATCAGTTCCTGCATATTAGACGCTTATGCCTATCGATAGTCCTAAAATCGCCCACCTCCGGGGGAGGAAAGGGGGGGGGGGGGGGTCAATCACGCTATCTCGACGACGCAGGAAGCGAACGAGGCACTGGGGCGCTGTTACTGATACAGGCCAAATTAGGGTCACCGACACGCAGTAAAGATGTTTTACTGCAGTTTGTTGCTTCGCTTGAAATGATAACATAATGGACTATGTGGTTGGCGTCTGAGCTCAATCATCATCATCAGCCTCCGTTCACTGCTGAAAATAGGTCTCCCTCAATGAACGCCAAGAACAACCGATCATTTGTCACTCGCATTCAACACTTTATTTTTATGTAATATATCAACATCATATTCTATAGTATATTTATATAATCTATACTGTTACATAATATAATAAATTTGTTTGATTTTATGTTATTATTTCTGTGTGCTAAGTAAGACTTATTAAAAATTATTATAAGACCGTATTTTATAAGATAATTCCTTAAATATAGTTCTTTTGAAATTGAAATGTTGCGAAAACTAAGATATTTCAAAAGCACAGCAAATATTACGTTTTCAATAAATTAAATTTTAATTCTTCGACGATTATTACAACTCCGAAATTGATGATAGGCCTAAAGTAGAATTAGTACTTATTAAATATAATATTAATTGTGACCTTAAAATCAATTATCATATAAATATATTGTGTGGCAACCCTAGCCACGTAGTCAATTTGAAGGAACATTAACTTATTCTTTGCCTATTTTGTAATCTTTTTTTGCTTGAAGAGTTTTTATCTTTTTTCCCATATAATATTACCTTGTTTGTTTAATAAAAACCTTATTACTTTATAATGTACTAGCGGTTAACCGAAACTTCGCCCGCGTCATCAAAAAAATACTTTTTTTAATATGTATCCTATGCTACCTACTACTAGTAGGTATTTCCAAAAGTATGTGTACAACGTTTCATGATGATCGGTTGAGTAGTTTTCGCGTGAAAGCGTAACAAATATCGCTACATTTTACCTCGCTTTATAATTTTAAGTATATTAGCTATTTATTTATCGATCAGGCTATAACTTTACATATGAAAAAAATATTCAAATATATATAACTTATCTAAACTATACTACTATCTGGGATTATAGAGTACAGGGTCTAACCCTGTAGTCTATAATCCCATCAAAAACATAAATGTGAAATGAGAGCCAAGTTCTACTCGTTGACTCCAACGATAAAAGAAGTGAGATCTAAATGGGTGCCAAGTTCAATGGTCAGTATTGTATTTATAACAAAATAAAATATCATTTCTTCTTATAACTTAGGATAATATATTGTAGCCTTACGGACTGGGCTAGTTCTCATATACGAATTATTATGTTCGGTGGCTAGTTTCTACCAGCAAGCCATTCGGAATAATAAAATAAGAACTGGCATAGAACTTGCGAAGGCTACAATATGACCAGCTGGTTTTTAAAATGATAGAAAGTTTGTAAAAACCTTCTGTGTAAACGGCTAGGACTGCGCGACGTAATAGCTGTTAAACCATTACTTACAAACAGACGCTAATGAGCAAAATTCGTCATCGCGAACTGGACACGAGTATTTTGCTTACATGAACCAACAGGCAGGGTCAAAAACAATAGCATGTTAACCCAGTTCCATTAAATTCGTGTGAAAAATCGCCCAAAAGTTGTAGATAACCTTTGAACTACTGCTATCTAATATGAAATTCTCGTGTCACTGTGTTTGTAATTAAACTATTCTGTCCACCGCTTCTTTATTTTTAAGTTAGTTAATAGAACTTAACAATTACTAATCGTAGAGTCCCAAGGATGCCTCGGTGTCGGGGTGAAACGTGCGTAGATTTCTGGTGGTCTTTTATGGTAGTGTGTGCTGCATATGCGATTGTACGCATATGCAGTGTGGGAAGGGAGGGCAATGCTATATGCATGCATATGCGCGCACTAAAACCTTTTCTGTAAAAAATTGCATGACTTGCGGGATATTGCTAATTAATATAAAATTTAATATCTTTTTGGAACGAAGTTCCTTAACGGCAGGCTTGGAGGGGATAGGGATTTTGCTGCGCGACCGAACTGAAAAAAGTGTGATAGTAAAACTGTAAGAAAAAATGCGTGGAATAAAAAGCGTTAAATGAGACGTGCGCAGGCGCGACAGTCGCTTGTTTTGCAATTTGTGTCGATTCTACATTAGCCGAAGGAACTTCGTTCCTACCTGGTGTCCCACGACACCACATCATTTTTTTAATGTTTTAGACAATTTTTAAACAGCATTCAAAAATACATACATACATTAATAAGATAGGCAAACTGGTAAGTTGCCTGATGGTAAGTGGTTGAAGTCGCCCATAAACATAACTTTAACTTTTTTACCTGAATCTAGGCCAAGCACTTCATTTAAGTGTTGCCCATTGAGCGACATGAGATGTTAATTCTCTGTACCAGTAATTACACTACTGTGTTACCAGTAGTCTACTACTCTCCGAAACACAGCAACACTGCTTTTTCTCCTTCCACCATTGGTCGGCCATCACTCTTTTCATCTGGTTAGATGAAAAGACGATCCCCGTGCATTGGCTGGTCCATGTTACATGCGAGAGACAAAGGAATTGCCGTCTTAGCGTTCATTGAAGGAGGCTTATATTTAGCAGCGGACGGATAAAGGCTGATGATGATGCTGGTGAAAATAAAGAGCTCGTCTAGATTTTGAAATATCTAGAATAAAATATACAAAGACTGTTTACCATCCTCTATACGGAGACCCTGTATCAATACTAAAACCACGTAACTTTGAAGGCTTAAAGTCTAGGCCTAACTCCGTTTCTGCCATAAGTTTACTTTGGCAGCGTAAGCCGAGATCCGATGAAGCTGCCAAGATTGGAACTCTCTAGAACAGCGGTGGCATGACATAGGACACTCGGGAGAAAAAAACTTAGGATCGATAACTAAATTATCTTAGTAACAAAATTATCTCAGTAGGTACCTAATTATCTTAATTCTTTTTTATGAGCCCGACGTTTCGGATACTTTAAAGAAAATCATAGAAGCTCATAAAAACTAAATAAACCGTCATAAAATCAGTTAGTTTGTTTCATTATAATGAGTGAAATTTACGTAAATATAAAAAAACAATAAGTAAATATATGTTTGAAACAAATCCTACTAATATATAAATGCTATATAAAAGTTTGTAAGATGGATGGATGGACGATTGTTACTCTTTCACGTAAAAACTACTGAACTTCATCTGTAGATTGCAGTGGAGACAATCACATACATTTACTTGCAAAGCGAAGCTTAACGAACATAGCCACACCTTAATTAATATTAGACTTAGATCAATAATATGTCTAGATAGTCTCGCGGAAAACACGTCCAAAACAATAGCGTCCAACTGTTAGCCTCTAAATGCTTTCTCCGTGTTTAGTATCCGTCCCACTGTCATAGAATACGCATGAATTGTTACGCATTATTATTTTTATTTATAATGAAGGTTTGTGTTGAAGTGTGACGAGATTAAAAAGGATGAGAATTATGGGAGAACTGTAGTAGCTGGTATCACGATTCATGAACACATGATTGAAAATGTTGGCCAGTTTTTTTATTTTGATTGTAGGGCGACACTCCACCTAGACATATTAACGATCTAAGATATTAGACTAGATTTTTTCAAATTCAGAAGAAGGTATTAGATATTTTTAATAGCGATTTTAATCAACTTGCTCTGTTTATAATCTTATCACATAATCTTCATTAAGGAAATCCGAAAATGTAGAGAGCAAAAACGAAAAAGGCGAAAAATCCGCCAAATATTTCACCAGGAATAAATTACATCTTTGGTGATACCAGAAAAAGGGTTGACCTCAATTTAGAGGGGCCGAAGATAACGTCCTTGATAACATTAATCAGGGCTCGCATCTAGGGTCCGACGCCAATTTTCTGGTCATTGACCTTTTAATTTGCCATCCTGTGAAGTAATTTTTCACTCGAGCGGTGATGATGGGCATTCCTCGGATATACGCGATAATGATGGAGCGCTCGTGCAAATACTGATTTCCTTTGCTTTTGTATCTAATTTTTACGATTTTCCATAGAAATAAAATCGTTTTGCCTGAAAATTATTTTGTCTTTGCTTGTTAAATGGTTAGAGGGGAATTGTAAGCAAAAGTGAAGATTTTTTTTTAAAGTTCAATTGGCAAAATAGACCTAGAATAGATCTGTCGTCTGGTTGACGTCACCTATAATTATAAACTAGGTTACCTGTATTCCAGCCCAGTCAACTCATGTATGCCTAGACTGAAACATACTATGTTAAATCTCGATATCAGTGATTACACTGTCTATCTTGCTCTTTTCTTTGAAACAGCAGAGCTGTTTCGCGAAAGAAACTAGCAAGATGGTGGTATCCACGAAGCTGGCAGTGCAGCACAGCGCATCCTAGTACGAAACGATATGGACATTTTTTCTTTGTGTAGTTAGTATAATAAGAATATAATATAAATAAAATAAGAATATTGTATACTTATATTTAGCGCTTCCCAATGGACTGGAATGCTTTGCTGAATTTGCGGATGACAAGCGAATGCTTGTAGCCCGGGAGCCAGTGACAGGTCTTCATGATCAACTTCCTCCCGTGAGATAATTCGTAAGACGTATCAGAGAATAGTATTATAAAGCCTAGTGGACGTCAGCTGGCGCGCGGTTGGGGGGATGAGGGGTGGGAGCCTCCCAATCATGTAGAAAAAACAAATCAGTCATTTCTTCTCAACTGAAATATTTGTTAAATTGTAGTTAGCCCAATATCTTAACGAAATAAAAGTAATCAGCTGGTTATGACATGGTACCTTGTACGTCAGCTGGTAACCCGAACGTGAAATTTTTTTTTCACTTTCAGTGGAGTGGTTTATAATATGGAAGATATCTTTATATGTTAAGCTATGCTGGCTAAGCTGGCTCCCGGACCATTGTAGAAATAATAGATTACTGAAACCACAATACAAAACCGCTACTAATTGTAATCGGGAAGAAAAGCTAAATCCCATGTTGACTATTGTTAACACATTTCATAGCCTATTCAAACCGTATCTAATTGACTCAATGCATAATTTAGCGCTTCGGCTCTAACTAATACGTCTTTTCTTTTTCAGTTCTAATTTCAAACGCGGCGTAGCGGATTGCCGTGAAACAAGATGGCGGACGCGCGCCAAATACATTCTGAGCGCCATCTGTCAACGCGAGCTAACAATTTCCGTATTTTGAATCCGAACCGTTACATTTGAATTTAGTGTGACTAGTGATGTGATTGTGATCAGTGTAGTGAAGTGCTCAAGATGTCTGAAGAGCGGTCGCGGAGGCTGTCGCAGATCTTCGACCCGCTGTCCCGGTTCACGGACCACAGTGGGGCTGGACAATCGGCCAGCACTCCTAACAGCCCGCGACTGCTGCCCAGACGGTCTAGGGATCCACCACTGCCACCTCCGAGGTAACTGTTCATCTTATTTTGTATCCATGAGATATCAGAGTAATTTAAGTTTTCCATTTCATGTTTTTATATTTTCCTTGCAGAATTGTTACCGTTCATTGCATATTGCATAATGAATTTGTATTTAAAATATTGCATATTAGAGTGAGAATATTTAAAAAAGCCACAACAGTCAATTCAAGTGACTAATTTACACAAGCGTATGAGCTTTTTAAAATAAAATGAAACCATGATTTCTTGTAATTAAACACATAAGCTATCGCAAAATTAGTCTAGTCAATTACATGAAACGAAAAGCAATAAGCAAATACAGTTATACTTAATAAAGGCAAAATGAGAAAAAACTTGAATGTTCAATATTCAAATTAAAAAGTAGTCATAGATTAAATAGCCAACAGTTATATTGTGCCTACTAAACTACCAATATCGTATTATACCTAAGAGATATAAAAATAACGCGTAAATATTGACCTAAAATATTGATTTTAGATTGACATTAGGGTTCATTAAAATGACAGCTGTCACAGTCAAACCAATAACTGTCACAATAGGTAGGTACTGACCACATGCCTATGTATGAAGTAGTTGTTTCAAATTGACAGATGCAATAATAGCCAAGTTATATAAAGGACAAGAAGAAATGTAGAAGCTATATTGATTTGAGACTGGACATCTTATTGTTCAAGTGTACGGGTAAAATTGATGTATGTTAAGAATGATCTAAGTTGAATAATAAACAAACCATAAAATATTTAGTTGTTCGCAAATATCAAGTTCTTTTTTATAGTGCGATTTTTTTTACTCGACACGTTTGGCTGTAGGCACAAACTACTAAGGGATACTACCGTATCAGACGACCCACTCCCTTACATTCAAACTAGCCAATAAGGAATGTCGAGTTTAGAGTCTGACAGTTCTTTTTTTTTTAATATTAATGGCATATACAGGCAAAGGCGCAGTGTTTAACAGCCAATTTGTACGGAGCACCTTAGCCTATCAGTATTGTTTAATGGTTTATTCCCAGTATTCTTATTAATTGGTAGGAATACTTGGCATACACATAGTTTATTCGTTATTTTTTTTTAAATGAAACAAAGATTCATTATTTTATCTTTTTACTATTTTTAATTTTTTCTTGTATTTGCTGGCACAGTTTTGCTGAGTACTCTCGTACAATTCTGCACCTGTAAGAATAATAATAATTATTGTGATGACTGAAAGTCGAACGGCAACACTCTAGGCGCGAAATTCAAACTTTTTTAATTTATTGTCGGGAAACTATGTAACTTTTTAACTGGATATGTGTACTTGCGGTTGTAAAAGAGTGTCTTCATATAATGCAAAAATATTATATACGCACTGGTGCGGTATTTGCAACTTTGGTATTTATATATTGTCTACTTTAGACACAAATACATTTATTTATTTATCTTATCAGATTATATACAGATTGGCCCATTTAAAATAAATGAAAACTAGACAATTTTTATTTCAGTGTTGCATATTTTGACATTTTTCATGCATATTCATCACATTATATCATATTTGCATGCATATTTCTAGATTTCTCTACTAATTAATTACTGACTAGATGAAGTAGGTATTATACAGATTCGTTTTGGTATTGGTTTAATCAAAACAAAATTATAAAATATCTATACCAGGCTTATAAAATAAATAATTGTATAAAAATAATCGTTACTTGTTTTCCTGGCAGGAAAATTATAGGATTTTAATATTTACTTACTTTTGGTCTCGGAAACTACTGCTGGTACGCCGCTTTCGATCTCATTTTCCGAAAATAGCTTGGCTATGCACCATAACGAAAACGAGAGGTGGTTATGATTATCCTCGTTTCAAAATGCTCGTGACACACAAACACCTTACGAAGGCTCTGTGAACTACAGCTACGAAGGTGAACATTACCAATGCACTGTAACCACTTTTGGAGTCCTATCTCAGATTTGGGAAACTGGTGCATTTTAACGTCCTGTCGTTTACTTGCACAGTTTTCAATGCAACACTTGTTGTACATGGTGATAAATACCACAAGGTACAACGAATTACTGGTTTAGCTGAGAGGATAAGCTCGGATAAAAATCAACGTAACTTCACTCGATCAACGTAAACAAGTTAGTAAATAGTGTGGGTATCTTCAAACAGCACAGATGTGACAAATGTCAATCCGAAAATTTTGACGGGTGAGACGGCCATTTTGAATTTAAAAAAAAAACACGTCAGATTCTAAACTAGACCCATCGACAATACCATAGACATAAGGCCCAAACAATTGCTATGAAGATTAACAGCCGTGGCTGTAGGCATTTTATGTATAATGCGATTTATTATCTCTACGTATTTGTTAGTTAGTCTATGTCAACGCAAATTGATTACAACGTTATTATTCATAGATTCATTATTTTAGCGATTCTTTGTGCTTCGTTAGCTTTAATGGCTGATATATTTGTAGGGGATTTTTTTGTTTCTGAACATTTTATTAAATCATAAAAGAAAATACGGACTTCGTCTTAATAAAGGTCATTAATATTGAGATTATTATTGTTGTTAGTGTCCCCGGAACTGAATTGATTGAATTTCGATTTAGATCAAAATTACCATTATTTATAGAATATAATGATAAATAAACATAGATTTGGGTTCTCATTTTTTTAGATTTATTGACGAAGATATTTCGCTCGAATTGAAGAAAAAGAGTAAGCTATTTTAAATCATGCTATAATTTTTTTTTTGTTAATCGAAGAGATGTTAAGCGAGTCGCCGGTCTATTTGTGGTAAATCATAAATGATCACTGACACTCATAAAACACCAGCCAGAATCCTTTATTATTAATTTAAAAAAAATCGAAAAAAATGTCTTCGTGACTCCTGTTCAGATAAATTTTCACATTTTTTTTCAGACCCTTTGCCCACTCCTCCCGCTTGGACCCTTTGGAGTTTGAACTGGCGGCAGATCTGGGTTCGGTGAACTGGCAGGAGCGCTGTCTGGAGCTCCAGCTGGAGCTCCACAGAAGCAGGCACCAGGCCACAAGGGTACGGGACATGCTGCGAGATAAGGTCAGTGGAATTACTGTTTTTTAAGAGTTTTCTAACGCTTAAAACAATTTTATGTTCTTTTTTTCAACTTTGATACTGTTTCATCAAAAATAACTATCATTATCAGCCTTTATCTGTCCAGTATATCGAGTTTTTAAAGTAGACGAAGTGTTGGTCGGCTATTAACCAGACGGGAAGACAATCGCCGTACAGTGGCCAGTCCGTGTTTGATGCGAGTAGCAAAAGATCGGTCGTATTGGCTTTCAATGAGGGAGGCCTATGTTTAGCAGTGGATGGATAAAGGCTGATGATGATTCATCTACTGCTGAACATAGATCTCTCTAAATGAACGCCAAGACGGCGAGCCTTGTCACCCGCGGTATATGTCTAGTGAAAAACATGGCGGAACAGTTGTAATTTGCTTTCCCATAATTACGATTGTAAGTGCCGACTTCAATGTAAGTTGCAGTCGTTAAGAACTTCTCCGTCATCTGTTCTTTATGGCCGGGGATTTAATTTCGCGGGACATTATTCACCGTCGGGTTTTTATAGAACATCCCCGCCATGATCGATGTTTGAATCCATTTTTCATGTGCGGCATGTAAGGTGCTTTTTATTGTTTTCATCTTTATGTAGAGAAATGAGGTCAGATTCAAGCCCGCTTTTTCCATTGGGCACGTGGGGCAACTGCCCAAGGCCCCGCGATCCAGGGGCACCGGTATTTATATCAGAATATGATCTAGTGTTAGTTTTAGGAAGCTAAACAATGATTGCTGGGAGTACTTAGTAGTGTCCTGATTGTTATGATTAGTCCTCTCTAGTCTGAAATTCCTAGTCTTGCCCACATGTGTATAAAATGTTATTTATTTCGGGGCTTACCCTTAATTACCTTACCCTTCTGCCCAGGGCCCGCGATATGTTAAAGGGGACTGATGTCAGATTCACCACGAGATGTGAGGCCATCAGACCACTGCCAACTTCATTATTTTACTATAACTTTGCCAACTATTCAGTAATGAATAGTACCGTATAACATAGGGAAGTGTTATAACAGTAAAATATAATACAGAGAAACCTCGTCAAGCGTGAAGCGATTCGTGTAAATATACCCCCTTGCCCCTCTCATGCCTTCCCTCTTCTCCCCATTAGAAGGCAGTGGCCCGTGTCTAATGATACGTCAGAGAGGCTATGAAATATGCCATAAAAACCTTTCGCGCAGAAGAGTGTACTGATAAGGTTCGATATGACTATATAGATGATATATGTATATTAAAGCTCAATTTTATATTGCAAATAAAACTAAAAAGTAATAATAATATACGTTTACATGAGATTGAATAAAATATGGTACACCGTTATGTCGTTCGCCCAGTTGCCCTTCATATTAGTCGACTACTGCCAAGACTCGACAATGAATGTTTTACTTGAAATTTTATGTCGCATTAGTATGTCGGTGGCGCGAGCCTATATAAGAAGTTCTAAGATAAGATTTTCCCCCTACCAAAAAATGCTCAACGAGGCTAAAGAAGTATTCACTTAAAAAAAAACTAGTCGAAACTAACATAACTATCATCATCACCACTACAATTCCTACTAACTGTACTTAAATATGCGATACACAATAATGTAAGCATTAAGAAAACATATTCTTTTCTTATGTTTACGCGAATTTCACTTTGAAACTGCGATCAAATCTGTTAGTTTCATTATAATTAAGAAAATACTTATTTCTATCAACTATCCATTCAATAATCGACCCCCAACTTGATGACAAACCCCAACTGCGGTCTGATGATGCGAGTGGCGAAGGATCATCTTGCGGTTCATTGAAATAGACCTTCATCCAGCAGTGCTGGGGAAAATTGATATTGATGATTTCGACTATAGTGTTGCAATTCGACGAAACTCCAGAACGTTCCACCACAATTACGCCGTGAGCAAATTGGACGTTGACAATTGTTTGACTTCGCAAATTGGCTCCGACATCGCTTACTTCACTTCGCTCAATTAAAAGTTGGGACAAATACCGGTGAAGCTAAACAACTTAATTTGGAACGGTTTATAAAATTTATAACGACTTCTATACAATTTGGAAAATTGTAAACGACATTTTTTTACCTTATTGGAGTTTTATTAGAGTAAGGGTTTGTTTCACAATATCCTAATAAAGTTCCATTTAAGCTATTTGCAACATATTTACCACATAACTACAACGTTTTTGTTTCACAAATGACAAATAAGCAATATTTGGCTAATAAAGTTCCCTGTAAACTATAGGTCGGATCAACTGGCCATTAGCAAATTCATCTGTCAGATAAATTAGTTGACAGATATATACGCGGTTGACAGCTTCACGACATTTGACAATTTGACGTTCCGGTAACAGTAATATACAAAATAATTTAAATTGTGTTTTGATCGTTTAATAATTAAGGGATAACATTATATACAAGTTCTATGTAAATAAAAGGTATAAAGATGGTATGATACATACAATTAAATTATAAAAACATATTTTCATGTATATTTACAACATGGAATGTTTTTCTAAAACATATTTATCGTAAAATGGAACTATGAAATGCAAGGTTGCCAAGCCTACTAACCAGTAAGTGCCAAATAGGGATCTGCCAAATAAATTTACAGGGAAGATGATGGTGAAACCCAATCAAGACTAACTAGAAGATTTATTTGTCAGTTAATTTATGTGTCATATAGTTATAGGGTACTTTAATAGTATATTGTGAAACAGACCCTCAGTTTATGTTTTTGTTTTTTGTTACATTATATAATTAGCATTATCATCGTCATCAGTCTGCATCCGTCTACTGCTGTTGTCAACATAGGTTACCCTCAATGCCATCACCATGGTTCAGGCCTTGTCGTGGCGGTTAGTAGCCCAGGGTGAGCCCAACACCTTGGGCAAAGCTAATTGAGCCGAGAGTGCTCTTTGTACCCCTCTTATAAGAAGAGGGGGCAAAAGAGGAGTGGACAAGGGGTAAGGACGGAAACCTGACCTCATTGTACTTCCAGCTTCCAGGGTAGAGCTGCGTCCACTTACCATCTTTCGGGCGCAGCGACTCCCACATACCCGCCTGGAGAGACCACTCCCCAGCGGAAAGCCTCAGAGCGTTTCCTGGCGTAAAAGAAAAAAAGATAACCCTTCATGAACGCCAAGACAAACGTTCCTAGGTCACTCGCATCCAATACGGACCGGCCACTTCACGGAGAACGTCTTCCCACTTGGTTAATGGCCGACTAACAATTCGTCTACCTAAACATGGCCTCTTAATTTACGACTTGTCCGAAAGTTTGCCGTAGCTCCACGGGCTATGGAGCGTGACATAATGTGTTTCTTTCAGGACTTGTAAGTATGACTGAAATTAATTTCTAATAATTATGGATGCATTGTATACATGTATTATTGGAAAATAAGCATGAAGTATGTTTGTAAATGCTAGCTATGTAACATGTTCGTGGGTGACGCATACCCCTGATGTCTACCAGATTTCCAACTCAAATGAAAAACCGACCAAGTGTGAGTTACATTCGCGCACGAAGGGTTCCGTACCAGAAAAAAAACGGTAAAAAAATACTTTTGTTGTATGAAAGCTTAAAATATTATTTGTATTTCATTTTTAGCATTTGTTATTATTATTACAATAAAAATACATCTGTGAAAATTTGAACATCCTTGCTATTACGGTTCATGAGATACAGCAAAAAACGCCAACAACTTCTCTGTTGTATTGGAGCCCCCCTTCATAATAATTATTATTTCGTTTTGTGTATTTGTTGTTATGGCGGGAACAAAAATACACAATCTTTGAAAATTTCAACTCTCTAGCTATTACGGTTCTTGAGATACAGCCTGGTGACAGACGGACGGACAGAGAAGTCTTAGTAATAGGGTCCCGTTTTTACCCTTTAGGTACGGAAACCTAAAAAGCAATTTTACACCAGTTTACATCACAAAATACGGGACAGCAATGAGACGTTACATCCGCAACAGTTTTGTAGCTGTTCTCTCAAGATGAATTATGGCGCTTGTTGGGAAGCACATTCAATTTCTCAACTCGTAGCAATAAGTACTACAATAAAGTATGCACCTGGGAGGAGTAGGGGTTTACGAGCTGTTGAGGTTTCAGGAACATTTTATAAATTGTATATATAAAAATTTCGTATTACGTTAGTCCGCGATCAACTGAAACGGTTTAAGTGAAGATATAATTCAAATATTGTGTACGAAAAATTAAATTTGAAATTCACTCTTAGATTTGTCGAACCAAAATCATTGCTTAGAATATTAATAAGGGTATATATTATTTATAGTCGAAGACCTTCAACATGTTTTGATGGAATGTGCCCGTGCCCAGGTAGAGAGGGAGTCATTAGTGAATAAATATAAACTGAACATATAAGATGTAGGAATCATACACAGTATATTAGCTCAACTAACAGCAGAGGTAGCTAGAGACTTGTGTCGGATGTTACGAAGACCCCGCAGTGACTCTCTCTCATAAAATTAGGGGTAGATACAATGGGTTTGGCATCATAGGAATAAAACCCCCTAATATAATAAGAATAAAAAAAAGGATTAATATATTATTTGTCCGCGATTAACGTCTAAACTAATTATTGGAATTTAATAAAAAAATTCACGCGTGCTATTTGGTAGGTATAGACCGGTTTTGAGCATCTCATATAGCCGGTCGATGGTAGGAGGTCTTTCCGGTTTCCGGGTTAGTTATTTATGAACAACCCCAGACACAACATAGTACAAGTATTCCTGATAAGACGAGGTGGCTATTTTGTTTGACAAAATATTTCTATAATTTCCGGGATGTCATCGTTCATTCGTAGTTTATCATTTTATGTTATTTTCTTTACTGAAATATAATTTTGCTGCACTTCAGTGTATTGGTGTGTTAAATATTAAATAAATAAGGGTTGGTTTGTGGTGACGCTCAATCCAGCTGCATCAAAATCATATCCAATTACAAATTTTAAAGTATTATTAAGATAAGAAAATGAAGGATTTTGAATCGATTCTACTGAAAAACATGTTATTTACACATACAAGGAATTAGATTATATTGAAAAATCTTTTCTGATATTAAGAACAATATGACTTAACAGCCCTTACAGTTTTGGACAAGTATATACGGACTATTATCCTTACACCAAAACTAATAATTTCTTGTTGCAGTTCTTCAGATTGATCCCTCAAGATGTTGAATGTTAATTCATATATACCTACTATTAATAATAATAGTATCTATGGAATATGGATGCTTTTTTATTACGTTAATCTGGTATCGTGGTAAGTTCTCGAAGAAAATGTGTTACGGGTACCAGACAATAGAAATATATTTGATACTTTTATACTATACCTATATTTAGGATAACTATAGGTATAGCTATATATAAGCTAACGATTTTTGCATAGATATTTATATTTTAACTAAATATTTAACCTAAAAAGCTTTTCTTATAGAAGTTACAAAGTAAGTGTAGCTAACGCCCGGTTTCCGAAAGGTTGATCAACGCAAAAATTAACAAATCAATTGTCAAATCTCTTGTTCAGTGTCAAATGAGCTGTCAAGCTCATGCTCAGCAATGAGCTGAGGCCGATCAATTGTTTCTACATTTGATCGGCCTGTCAGTTGACAAAAAAAAATTGAAATGAAAAGCTGTCAAATTTGGCTCTTGAATTTTAACCACCATTTCATACCGTTTCTTGTTAACCACCATTAACAGCCATGTTAGTTGACATGCACTTTGACCAACGTCTCAGAAACCGGGCGTTAATCTATTGGTTTAGAATTTAGATGAAGTTTCTTGTTGGTGAAATACACCCAGCTAAATGTTGTACAAAGTACAGTGAATTATTGTTAACCAGACACGGACACTATATTAGCCTATTCATTTGCATAGCTAAATGCCTAGATATGAAAATGAGGATTAGTCAAATCAGCGCGCCCGCTATTATCCTGTCGGTAATATTTACGTTCTAATTAGTAAAATTACGTGTAGCACGTGTTGCGTTTTATTTTACCCTCCTCGCTTGATTTCGAGGAGGAGACCCGTGCCCAGCAGTGGGATATAAAGGGTTGATAATTTACTAACTTTTAATTGTTGCGTTATGGAAAATTGCTATTTTATTTTTAAACATTTTGGAAACTTAATTTTTTTTTTCGGATGGAACTATGCTAATGGCCCTAATGACCTTAATGCTTCGTCGGAAGTGGGGTGAGCCGGTTGGCATCACCCAGTGATATAGTAAGTGGGGGGTTGCCCCCCGTCAGCCGTGGAGTGTGAGTTCCACGGCTTCATGACGTCGGGTTTGTACCTGTGGCGGATCTCTGCTTCACCACCGTCGGATAAAACTTAAAAAAAATGTACTCCCTAGTGTAACTTGCGACTTTTTACTGGGAGATGCTCTTACGCATCTCGCGGGCGAGTGGAGCTCCTAAGGCCTGAAAGATGGTAAGGTGGTGATTTTTAGAAATTTGCAGAATATAGACTTCGTTGTACGGATCTACCGTACGGCGAAATTGGCTACTTCAATTGGAGGCTTTTCGAACAAAATGTACAGCTAAAATGAGGAAATTGAATTGATATTTAAATTGATTTATGAAATATATTTGCAAAATAATAAGCAGTAAATAAGCGACGGTGGTCCAGTGGTAGACGGACTCGGCCTCTTACGCGAGGGGTTCCGGGTTCGATCCTGACCCGTCCGTGTGTGCCTTGAAATGGGTTTTTCTAAATTTCTAAGTGCACACGAGACCATCGTTCGCTCACCGGTGAAGGAAAACATCGTGAGGAAACCTGCATACCTGATGAGATTTAAAGTCTTTGAAGGTATGTGAAGTTCACCAATCCGCACTGGGCCAGCACGGTGGACTATTGGCCCATTACCCTCCTCGCCTGATTTCGAGGAAGGAGACCCGTGCCCAGCAGTGGGACATATAAGGGTTGATACTTTACTTTTTTTTTTTTTAAGCAGTAAATAAATGATTACTTATCCGTTTCATCATTATCATCATCATTATAATGAAACAACAACGACCATGGTCACGGGAGGACTGTCCTCCCGTGACCATGGTCGCTGTAAAGTGTCCGAAACGTCGGGATTGTAAAAAACTAAATAAACCGCGATAAAATCCGTAAAAGTTGTTTCATTATAATGAGTGAAATTCGCGTAAACATAAGAAAACAATTATCATCATCATCAGCCTTTATCCGTCCACTGCTGAAGAACTCCCTCAATGAACGGCAAGACGACTGATCCCTTGCCACTCGCATCCAACACGGACCTGCCACTGCATGGAGATCGTCTTACCACCTGGTTAATGGCTGACCAACCCGGTTATAGTAATAAAATTAATAATATAAAAGGAGCGTCATTGTTGTGAAACCCTTCTTATTTATCTTTTATCTAATCTACAAAATATTGTGTACAGTGAAATCTAGAACATGCTTAGGGTGCTAGAATAATGAATACAATATAAAAAATGGATGAAGAAAATCCAAGTGAACGCGGACGAAGCTGCGGGAGAATGCTAGTCTACTTACACGTTTACAGGAAGAACAATATCCCAATAAAGGGTATTCACACTGCAATAGTCTCTGTAGGCCGATACATCAGACCCAGGGGCGTAAATATAAATCAATCTAACAAAAACTAAACTGGTAATTTATATCAGCTAATATAGTTCCCGTCCAACATGATTTGTGACTGTACATTTGGATTAAATGCAGATCGATATTAGAGTTATGAGTCAATATTATTTGTACAGTAGCATTTTATTTTGGAACGAAGTTCCTTATGGCAGGCTTGGAGGGGATAGGGATTTTGCTGCGCGACCGAACTGAAAAAAATGTGATAGTAAAACCGTAAGAAAAAGTGCGTGGAATAAAAAGCGTTAAATGAGACGTGCGCAGGCGCGACACTCGCATACACAAGCGAGTAGTGTATAATATCTTTCTTTTTAGCCGAAGGAACTTCGTTCCTACCTGGTGTTCCACGACACCACATTTCTTTTTGATTTTCTTTTTTGAAGAGACCTTATTAATCACTTTAATCGCAAATAAATCGGCAAGTCGTCGCAAATAAAAAAAACTTGACAATGCGTAACACACATAGTAACGAACATTTAACACGCTAAAATAATAAAATAAAATAAACCATGGCCCTTGCCACTTGGCAAGGGATCGGTCGTCTTGGCGTTCAGTGAGGGCTTATGTTCAGCAGTGCACAGATAAAGGCTGATGATGATGAAACCAAAACTAAATTACATATAATTTTAAATGTTGTATTTTCGTAAATTCTTAATGTAATAATATACATATTTCACAAAGTTAATAATGTCTAACTTGTTATTTATAAAAAATTGAAAAAAATAGCTGCTTACTATAATACTAATATTACTGCCTGCGTCAGGTAAAGGAAGTAAAGATGTCTCTGAATTTGTAAATATAATGGAGACTTTAAAGCCAAGAAACACCGTTCACCGATCTCCAACATTCTTTCTGTCCAGCAATATAACTGATAATACTGAAATACAAAACAATGATTTCAAATCGTTTACAATTGAGATATGCAACAGATCTGCGACGCTATGAGAATACTGAAGGTATTCTCCGTTGGTGAACTGAAATCACGCCAACTGCAAATCGAGATCGTGTCCGTCACATAACTGGCTCAGCTTCGGGCTTAGGTAAAGCGTATACAGAAATATATTTCGATGGAAAATTGTAAAAAAATAAAATAAACAAATTTCACGGTTTTTTCAAACAAAATAATTACAGTAGGGACTCCTGCGACCGTGGTTGCTGTAAAGCATCCGAAACGGTTCATATGAAAACCTTAATTCACGATAAAATCCGTAAAGTTTGTTTCATTAAAATATACATTGTTTCGTATACTTTTCAGTAACCATGGTCACGGAAATCCTTCTTTAATTATTGTTGGTTGAAGATAGAACTAAAAATATCCGATAAGATAAGATAAAATCTGTAAAAGACGTTTTATCCTAATACGTGAAATTCGCGCTGCTGTTAGAAAAAAATAATTAGAAATAGTTTTCATCAATATTTATTTATTTTTGTTCCTACTCCGTATTTTTCTTGACATGCCAAGAAAAAGAAATTGTCGTTTATCGAGGTAGTTAGAAAATAAAGTCGTGACTTTAAAGTATCCTAAATATCATTAAGTACACGGAAGGATTCGACTCTGGAAAATGATTAAATAGGTTATTTAAGGCTTACCCTTATGCTCGAGCAATGGTGGTCCAGTGGGTACGGGGTTGGTCCCTTGTGCGAGAGGGTCCGGGTTCGATCCTGACCCCCCTGTGCCTTGAAATGGTTTTCTAAATTTCTAAACGCACTGTGAACACGAGGCTATCGCTCGCTCACCGGTGAAGGAAAACATCGCGAGGAAATCTGCTTGCCTGATGAGATTAAAAGTTTTTAAAGGTATGTGAAGCTCACCGACCCGCATTGGGCCAGCGCATTGGTGAACTATGGCCCGACACCTCGCCTGATTTCGAGGAAGAACATATATGGGTTGATACTTACGCTCATAGAACCTTCGAGAACGCATCCCAATGTGCGCTCACCCATGTCGACTGCGATAGTCGTAGTGAGCTCAGTTACAGTAACAATAACCGCTTCTATTTTATGTCACTTGCTCAATATTAAATTTATACGTTTTCTATTTTCCACGCTGTGTTCTTGTTTATTCGTCAGTGTTTGATGTCGGAATTCCAAATGATAGCCTTTTGAAAAATAAAACCTTCGAGACCGGCCTCGGATTACACAATAAATGAAAAAAGTCAAAAATGTGTTTTTCAAAGGAACGTACGGTAGCGTTTAAAATACTAGTTTTTGTCACACGGTTTCACCCGCTTAGTGACAGTTCGTGAAATGCGGGAATACAATATTGTCCTATGTTACTTTCTGATTATCTAGCTTTCCACTGGGGAAAGAATTTAAAAAATCGATTTAGAGGTTCAGGTTTGAAAATTAAACAAATAAATTCATATTTTCATTCATTATATAAGTTAAGACTAGTAGCGTCCCGCGGTTTCATCCGCATACTTCTCCTTCCTGCTGCTGGGAGTACGGCGATAGATAATTGTAAAGTTTCATCAAAATTCACTGAGTAGTTATTTCGTGAGAGAGTAACAAACAAACATCAATACATTTCGAAACGGTTAACTGATCATCAAGAAGTCCTGTCCATCCATCCAAAGCTAAAAACGATAAATACCCCATTTAATAGCTATTTCAATAGTGGAAAATTACACATTTTTCAATAAACCCTCCACATATCAACATGTTGGCTAAAATATTTGATATTATCAAACGCTTGCTAGCGCGGAGTCTGCGAAATTGACTTTTTCATTTAACCGACCAAATTGTCGGAACGTATTGGCTGTTAACAGGTTCAAATCTGTTGAAATATAAAATCGCAAATGATTTTTGTATAAATGTATATTTTATAATCTACCAATTAGTATAATTTTCGTGTAGAAGTTTGTTTGTTTGAACGAGCTAATCTCAGGAATTACTGATCGGATTTGAAAGATTCTTACAGTTTTAGGTACCCCCATTTATCTGGGAAGGCTATAGGCCATATCAAGCTAAGATCCCATTGTAATAGTTAACGCAGGTAATGCTGCGAACAACAGCTGGTCTCTTACAATATTTTAAAAGCTTAAACGACTAATGCGTTTCCAATCTTTAGACCCTCGTATGACCTCGTTGCCAGTGCTTACACTGTTGCCCTTCATTTAAGAAACGAGCAGAACAGTAGTACCTAGCAGGAGGAGTGAGAATGAAGCACTCTCTCCTAACAGCAAGGACTGACCTGCGCTTGACGAAGCAGTGGAACTGTACCACAAGTGGTACCCACACATGGGTTTTTAGTTTTCTTCTGTAGGCTGATGATGATGATGTTCGCGTTGTAAGTTTATTATCTTATGGGTTATTTCAATATAGATGGCGTGACGGAGACATATTCAAACGAGCGGGTCCGGCGACCACCGACAATTGATATTTAATAAGTTCCACATGTTACTAGCGGCGTAAGTCATGAGATGTAGCGTTTATTGATTTAATGCATTATTTTCGAATGCCCATGACAAGATTTGTATCTTACACAGATCCATCGTAGTTTTTTTATGTTATACGAAAAACATAAATGTTTGAGCATCTGCCATCTGTTCATCTACTTTTCCGATGAAGCTTAAATACCTTAAGGCCAAGAGCATAGCCATTCGAAAAAAATGTTGGAGCCTCATAGGTAGTAAAAACTAATGACAACTCTTGATTTCAGCCGTTAAGGCTGCTGAGCGTGGCAAAGAAATAGACATACTAATAAACTGATGCTTGGAGAACAGAGCAAGGTAACGTGTCACGGCTTCTGTATGTCAGGCTTAAAAAGTGAGGCATTAATGACTGATATTTTCATATTTAGATTGGATTTCAATTTCGGAGATATTGTTATTGATGGTTTTGGCTGTGTGAAATTTCTTTAAGCTCTGTACTATTGCTTCGTCGATATCTTAACACGTCTATGTTATGACTTGTACCATACTTAAGTAAATACCTACGTACCATTGCCGACCGCAGGGCATGCAAATTTACACCCTCGCTGCGACGCGTGCCCTCTTAATTACACTACGTTTAATGCCTTTTCGATAACCCTACGAGATCTTAATTATAATTTCACTGTCCCATAAAAAACAGCTTTTGGCATAGCCGGAGGCCTCGTTATTAATTAAGAGAATTTTAGCTTAGAAAACGTACTATTACGAGTATAATAATTACTTTACGTTAACATTTTTGAATTTTTTTCAGCAAAAAGCTAGGCTCGCAGGTCTGTGTTTATACTTCATACAAAGATTGATTCATTCACGGCGCCTTTCAATATCCTATCTCTCTTAAAATAGTCTTAACTATTGAAATTTTGACACATTTTCTTATAAAATCTGTCGAAATTTTAAGATCGATAAGAAAATCTTAAGATAGATAGGATATTGAAAACCGCCGTTAATGAATGAATTAATCTTTGTACATTTTTTGACTTCCATGCAATTTACGTGACAAACATTATTAATATTGACGAATATAGCAACATAATCATGATTTGTTTGAAGGCACTTAATACTATTGCATTTTAATCCCCGAAATTGTTATGCGGCTATTTTTCCAATTACCTACTGAATATACCAGTTAAGACTTAGTAAACTTCTTTTTCAAGAGTGGAGGCCGCGTTTAGGTAGACGAATCGGTCGGCCATTAACCAGATGGGAAGACGATCTTCGCGCAGTAGCAGGTCCACGTTGGATGCGAGTAGCAATGGATCGGTCGTCTTGGCGTTCATTGACGGAGGCCTGTGTTCAGCAGTGGACGGATAAAGGCTGATGATGATGATGATGATAAAACTTCTTTTTGTTAGATTTGTTCTCAAAGAACCTAAGTGTCTGGATAAAGGACACTTATCAAGTTGAAAACGTGTGTTTTGTTAAATATGTTTAAAATAAATAAATAAAATAAAATTATGGAAGAGAATTTAGGCTGTTTATTGGTAAGGATTTTTTTTTAGCGCAGTGTATCCTCGCATCACAACTAGTTGATTACATTCACAAGAGTAAAAGCGCACGCCATTTTTTGCCTTTGTTCAATTCAATATTGTTAAAACATTTTCGAAAACGTAGTGGACTATTCCCGTTAGTATTCTATTTGTAAAGGCTGTAATTTTAGTGTACCTTTGTGTAAACCACGTTACAGCCGCTGTCCACGGCTAAATTTGTTGCCCGCCTGCATTGGGATTCCGTACTTGTAAATATAAAAAAATCTATGCTAGCAATGAAGATAAACTGGAAAGCAAAAGGTAAAATGAAGGGAAAGTAAATGGGATTATTTCTGAGCAATTTATACTTAAAAAAATAATAATAATGTCTATGGACGCTTATACAACCCGTAAATCTGGTCCCGTGGTAAGTTTCCGAAGAACTTGTTTTGCGGATTACCAGACAACGGAAATATATATATTTAATACTTTTCATATTAATACATATATTTAAGATTTTTATTATATGATACAATTTTTTTTTTGTGTACGTGGCGAGATTCGAACCCTCTACCTCTTGCTTGAGCGCCAACGCGCTAACCATTGAGCAACAGCGTTATACTTGAAACCAATATTTATGAATTTCGGGCAAACAGGTAGTTGATTCACGTGTTTGTAAGTGATATACGATATTCATAGGTAACACCAGAGGACTAGATGGTGCGTATTTACGGCTACAAATCCAATTAACATAAAATAGCATTAGCCAGGGTACAGAACCATATTCCACCATCGTTCAAGCCTTGTCGCGGCGGTGGGGCTCAGTAGCCTAGGGTGAACCCAGCACCTTGGGCGAAGCGAATTGGAGCGAGGGGGCTCCTTGTACCCCTCTTAAAAGAAGAGGGGGTAAGGGGCGAGGACGGAAACCTCGCTTGCTTGTACTGTCCCGACGTTCGGAGGAGTTGTTCTGTGGTGTGGGGCAACCTCTCCGTGGTTGGCGTCGGTCCCCTGAGGGACTGACTAGCCGTCGATGTCGTCTAGGACTAGTCGTCGTTGCTTGTAAATCCGGGGCACCTCAACAAAAGCCGCATTGGTGGCACTCGCCGGGTTTTAGTGGGTAGAGCTGCGTCCACGTACCATCTTTCGGGCGCAGCGAGCCACATACCTGCCTGGCGAGACCCACTCCCCCGCGGGATGCCTAAGCGCATTTCCCGGCGTAAAAGAAAAAAAAAGGATACCGAACCATATAGCCGTAGATCTTTCATATTTTCTAAATGCGTATTTCCTACATTTAGTATTCAGGACGCGCGTCACCCACGAATGCTAATTGTCGAACTTTTATCAAATGGCGCTATATCTGCGACAGTGCGGTCTAAACTTTGATTTAGATATGAATGGGTTTAATTGTTTAAATTTTATTGCTAATATACGCTCTCTGCGTTCAGAATAATGCTTTATCTAATATAAAAAATTCTCGTGTCACAGTTTTCGTTGCCATACTCCTCCGAAACGGCTTGACCGATTTTGATGAATTTTTAGTGCTTATCCGGTATCTATGATAATCGGCCAACATCTATTTTTCATCCCCCTAAATGTTTTATGATACAGCATACAAAAATACATACAACCCTAAATTTTCACCCTTCTACGATCAACCCCTATTTTGTAATTGCAATTTTAATATTGGCAGAACGAATTCTGTCGGGGCAGCTAGTAATCTTATATATTTAAACGAGCAATTCTTGTATATATATAGGATCTCGGAAACGGCTCCAACGATTTTCATGAAATTTTGTATACATGCGTTAAAAACGGCGATAAATCGATCTAGCTAGGATAAATTTTTAGAAAACTTTAGTTAAACTATTTAAAACGGGATATTTACCATGTTTTTTAATATTGTTCTGCGGAGCTCGATATTTCGACATTGTCTACGAATGTCATGTTCACGAGACTCCATGTTCTGTCATGTTCAAGAGAAAAGAAACAATGATAAAAAACATGGTAAATATCCCGCTTTAAATAGTTTAAATAATGAAAATAACCATGTTAATTTAAAATCCTATTTTAGAAAACTTTTTTTTATCCGTGTTTTGAAGCATCGATAAAGTATGATTAGAACACGAACGTAAATTTCGCTTTTGAATATTATGTCATGGTAGCTTAGTGGTGAAATTAGGCAGTTAAACCCGAACGAGCCTGGTTTCGAATCTCAGTCCGAATTTTTGTTTCCTTTTTTAAGATCATTTTTTTTGAAGAAAAATTTTATCGTATTTTATCACTAAGGGAACCGAGCAAATGCTCGGTCAACCAGGTACTAAAAGCTTAAGCGAGATATAGATATTTATGATGCACTTTGGTTTCGCATAGCTTGATATCCTGAATTTTCTACGATAAATAAAATTGTCGATAAATAAATTGCAGAGCCGTAAATAGGGCGGTGCCCAGGCACAGGGCGTAGACTCTGGGTGGCGCAAGAATGGCCAGACCAGGCAGGACTATTATTTTTTCGGTTTGCTAAGGGAATAGTTATAGAAGCTCGCACAGGGCGCAAAAAAGGCTATTTACTGCTCTGATAAATTGTTTACGAATGTCTTGTTAATATTCGTTTTGAATATTTACAGAAGTTAAAATAAGCATGTTTATTTAAATAGTATGTACGCTTACAATATTACTATGGTACTATGGTACCATTATAATCTATAGTCAATGCTATAAGTTATCGGCCAAGATAGGTAAACCGGTTCATAGTATGTGCCATAAATCATAAACATTAAGTTATACAAAAAGTTTTCAAGATATAAAAGATGCGAAATTTCATACTCTACACGATCTCAATAATGTTTTCCCTGGCGTGCATAGTTTCCGAGATATCGGCTAAATCTTATTTCAAGATGGCGCTTGAAGTTCCATCTTAATTTCAAAGTATTGTGTAATTTTATTCTTAGTGAGTGAGCCCAAACCTTATAAAAAAAGTTGAAATTTTGATCGCAAATTTAGTTGGAGGTTGTCCAGGTTAAACGTCTTTTTCAATTGGAGTAAGAAACTATGTAAGTTTTATATTTCTTACTTAGCAAATGCTTATGTTAAAACACCATAATATAAAATTATTAGCTTAGCTTATATTATAAAGATCGCAATTAAAGAACATTTTGTTCATTACAATTCATATTTCATAAATAAGATAAGTAACGAAATACAAAAGTGATGAACGAACGGTGAAGCTTAAAAGTCATTAGTAATCTGTTTACTGAAATACACAATTTGTAGCCCAATAACGAGTACCAATTAAAATTAATAAAGTACCTTCTCCGGCGTAGAGATTAAATTTAGATATTTATTATTTCAATATAATATGAAATTATTAATAATATTATCAAATTGTTTAGGCAGTTTGTTGATAAATTGATAGAATTATTATTTTATCATCATCACCAATATCTGGAAGCTACTTACTCCGCTGGCTCAACGACCCGAAGTAGCATGCGATGGGGCCAAAACGCCCTACACCATAAAGATGTTATTTAAAGTATTTTGGTAGTTGAACCAGAAAGTCTGCTTAAACAGAGTCGACAGGGGATGCTAGCCTTCTTCAGCTATACATTAAAAACAACAGCAAATAAGCGTGCAACAACTTTATTAATGTTGACAATGGCCAGGAACATATTATGTCTATTAGAATGGACACTCATACACACACGCAAACAGTCACGTGAGGTTCTGGGGTACGAAGTATCGATACAAGGAGTCCGAACGTTTTTTATAGTATTCATGTACACATCAATAAACGGTCAGATCTTAGTTTTCTTTTCTGCGACTGGCTTCGCTAGAATTGAGTACGTACACCTTTGTGTATTTTGCAGCGTAACAATCATCGCCACAATACTTCCCGCGTAAAGATTCAGACAAGTACTTCTTAAAGATAAGGTATTTTTGTTAAAAAGTCCTTGTTTGAATCTTCGACAAAAATTCTGTCCTCTAAATTGAAACCATTCGTTTAACATTACGTTCGGACTCCTTATATCTTTACTTCGTGTTCCGGAAAACAAAAGGATTGAAAATCATAGACAAATTCTCATGTAGAGCAAACGGTAGATACGATCAGACTATAGTATAGATGGAAATTGTTTTCTAACGGTTTAAATCCTCTTCAGCAGAAAACTTATGATGAAGTAGAAAATCCAGTAAAGTGTATCATATTGTTTTCTTATGTTTACGCGAATTTCACTCATTATAATAAAACAACTTTTACGGGCTTGTAAAAAACTAAATAAACCGCGATAAAATCGGTAAAAGTTGTTTTATTATAAAAAGTATCATTTCCACAAAAGAATAATCCAGTAAACACATCAGTTGCGTCTGTTGAATAATTACATTCGGCAAAATAAATTCGTTCTTATGAAATCCTTCGAGAAGTTTCTTTATGAAAAGAATCTGATTACAAGCGTTAAAGTTAAATGGGTCATGGCGGGGTCTCCGAGAATGTCATTAGACGCGTTCATCACCGGCCATTGTTCGCGAACGACATGTTTTTTTACTCAGACCTATTTTGTTGTGGTAGATAAGGTTGTTGGATCTGATTAGATAATTGGATTTCTTGAATGAGGAGATGATTGGAATTTGGAGTCGCGACTAATATTTGAATCATGAATTATTCTTTTTTACACGCTTTTTATTAGCTTCACTTGTATGTCAGTTTGTCAGTTTGTCAATTTGTCAGTTTGTCAGTATGTCAGTATGTCAGTATGTAACTCTCCGTGGGTAATCTGCGCGCCTGCGGCCTTCCTTGGTTCTGGTAGCCGTTTCTCAGGCTCCCTCTCCGAAATCGAACTCTGATTCCCCGTATTTATAATATTTATAAATAATTACTAAAAAGTAAAAAATAAATAATAGTTTAAAAAAACTAAAAACACGCTTTTTATAGAAACCCAAACTAAAAAATAGAAAATAAATTTTAATAAATTTAAATTAAGAATAGTGCTAAAAATTTCAATAACTATAAATTAATAATAATGTAAATAAAAAAAAATTATTTTATTTAAAAAAAAGCGTGGGGTGCTTTTTAAGATATTATCAAAATGATAATCACTCTACTCATATCTGTCAATAAAATATTTATAACTATATTGACACCATGCACCCCACGCTTTTTTTTAAATAAAATATTTTTTTTTATTTATTATATTTTTTTGTGGATGGTCTTGGCCTTTACGCTTGTTCGAGAGTTATAAATAAGCAGATGTATCTTCTAAAAGTTTTAGCGTGGGGGTTGCCCCGCCAGCTGTGGAGTCTTCGACCATACCGTCTTAAAGCATAGAATTGGACTCTTTAGAAATGCTATTTTAATACCATTTTGTATCATGATCGTAATTGAAAATCACTTGGTATATCATTTATGTGAGCCGTATAGATAACTCAAGGCTAGAGCTGGATAGAAATAGAAGTAGTTATGACTAGCCTATTGATTTAGATGCTGGAAATAAAGATATTTTAGTAAACTTCTATCAGTTTCAGCCTTCAGGTCTGCGTGGTAACTTCGTTTTTTTTCATTTTTCATCATCGTCATCATCCTTTACTCGTCCACTATTGAACATAGGCCTCCCTCGATGAACGTCAAGACGACCGATACCTTGGCATTCGCATGCAACACGAACCGGCTACTGCTCGGAGATCGTCTTTCCACATGGTTAATGGCCGATTTACACTCGATTTATACCGAGTGATGGTGGCACAATCAATTGGACCGGTGGCAGGCAGTGCCGCAAATGCGAACTCATCATCAACTGCGTTTGCCAACCCGTCTGCTCGGCGTGGCAATTATGAGCATATCCCCTAAATGGGTCACATGCTAAAGATTTCCTTGCTTGACGACCTCCATGGCTCAATGGTCAGCGCGTTGGCGCTAGAGCCCGGAGGTAGCGGGTTCGAATCTCGCCAAGGAACAAAAAAGTTTCTCCGTTCCTGGATCATGGATGTGTATTAAATATGTGTATCATATAATAAAAATCTTAAATATATGTATTTCCGTTGTCTGGTACCCGTAACACAAGTTCTTCGGAAACTTACCACGAGACCAGATTGACGTGGTGTAAAAGCGTCCATAGATATTATTATTATTTAATTGCTTTAAAAAAAAGTGATAATAGATATTATATTAATTTAGGGCCTGTTTCACAATCTCCAGTTAAGTTCCCAATAGGCTATCGGCAACATATTTGACAGATACTTGACGGATACTCCATACTCTATCTGTCAAATATGTTGCCGATAGCCTATTGGGAACTTAACTGGAGATAGTGAAACAGGCCCCTAATATCTTATTTATGTGACACTAGTACCCACAGCCATAATTCCATAACCAGATGTTACATAAATTATCATGGGGTATCGAAAAATTGCAAAATCCACTCGCTCTCCTTCACGTAAGCCAGCCGGCCGTTGATTGAATTAAAGCGAAACTTTTTGGTCTCTTGACAAATTTATCGCCACCAAATTTCATAACGATGTCTAGGTACATCGACGGTAAAAAAAGTGATATTATTTTGGGGAACGTTCATTCGATTTTCACGTTTCTAATCTAGAGTGTTCTTTCGCTGATAATATTTATGGGTATTTTACGGCGTGCTTTCGGGGATTGGGAAATTTTTTAACCTAACTTTCCGTTCGCGGTTTCGTTCGATTTCGGTTATGGTGGTCTTTAGGGAAACATGTGGAAATTTATGGATAAAAAGTATAATATGTGTTATTCTATGTTATCAGTTATTGGGTATTATCCTACTAATAATATAAACACGAAAGTTATGGATGTTTGTTAAAGAAGAAAGAATAAAAGAAAACACTTTTATTATTTACAACAGCACACCTACGATATACAAAATAATAATAAATATAAATAAATATAATATATGTTACTCTTTCACGTAAAAAATACTGAATGGATTTTATGGATAAAACTTTAAAATAATATAGCTTATAGGTATATCAGAATAACACATTGACTATAATTTATCACCGTACTCCCATGGAAATGGTAGGTACGCGAGTGAAACCGCGTGGCGCTGATAGTATTTGATATGTTCGATACAGCAAAGTGCTAATAATTTGAAAGATAGAAGTCTGCAGCTTGCTATTGACGTGTGTATATGTATTTATATACATTTCTTAAAATTGGTCCCAGTCATAGTACCCGTAACAAGATCTTATGAACCACAAGGCTAGGTTAACGTTTTGTGATTTAATCTTAAAGTCTAAAAATAAAGTCTAGGCTCTTGGTTACTTTGTCTTATTAATTATTACAATGCTGCTTATTTTGTGCCTTGCAACTGTTTTCAAAGAAATTCTAGTGGACCTACCACCTGGGGTGTCAGGACAACGTAAAAAGCCACTTCAGCTTACCTTATAGTAGTATAGTATCGAGCCATATATGTCCCACTGTTGAGCGTGGCTCTTTGCCTCGAAATCATGCAAGGAGGGTTCTTGGGCCATAGTTCACCGATAGGGCCCAATGCGGGTTGGTGAACTTCACACATTTTCAAAGACTTTTAATCTCATTAGGCATGCAGGTTTCCTCACGATGTTTTCCTTCACCGGTGAGTGAGCTATGAGTTTCTTGTTCAGGTGCATTTATAAATTTAGTAAAACTCATTTCAATGCATCATTGGGGGTCAGGATCGAACCCGGGTCCTCTAGCTTAAGAGGCCGCGTCCATACCCACTGCGTCACTGAGTGGACAGTGTTAAAACATTCACAATTAGTCCATTGAAATGTTACATTTTTTTAGGCCTAACCTTGCGTTTTTTAGAGGATGCATTTTTATTTTGCGGCCGTGGGACAAGGGTGGCGACCCCACAAACTTGGTTTTAGCTTTACACTGACCCCCACTACTCATCAAAAAAATAAAATTGCGTCCTCTAAAAAACGCAACCCCAAATGTAACTTTTCAATGGACTAAATAACGGGGGGGGCAAAATGCCATTAAGAAAGCGTTAGCGAAGATAAAATGTATAGGATGGACCACATGATTAAGCGCGGCCTTATGTTAATCCCATACATGTTATCATTTTCGAACTTCGATAACGCTTTCTTTAGGCATTTTGGCAAGGCCCCCTGGTCGATATAGGAATATCGATCGGTAAAACACTTGATCCCTAATCCATTATTCCAATTTCTATGACCTGAATTCCAATGCAAAATTAAATAGCGCTTACTGTCATCTGAGCGTGGCATAAAAACGCGGGATCATTAAACAAGATAGCCATCCTAATTGAATTAAAAATTCCGGCACGACCCTCTCAGAGACGTGTCCTCCCAGACCCTCCCAGTCCCTCCAAGACTGTTATAACATGTACTTATTACATTTTATGCTTTATTAAATTTTGACAAGTTTTCAATTCGTGTCTTTTGTCATTAGTTTTCATTATCGTGATCTTAATAAACTCGAAGTTTAACCGTTCAGTTAGGAATGGCTAAGGGCTCCTGAGGGAATATTAAAGAATAGGTTTTTGAATTCAATGTTATTAATTTAATTGCTGCCGATATAAATGGAGCTCTATTTGATATGTATATTTATTTATTTATCCATTATTTTTATAGCAATAGATTTTTTATATTTACAGAGACTGAATAATATTTGATGTGCATTGCGCCTTTTTAAATAGTCTTAAATGTGTGGGTGAATTGAAGCTGATGATGATGATGAATTGTGTTACATTCATAATATTACAGGATTGAGAAAATATTTGATGTGCATTCCGTTTAACTTAGTGTTAGTTAAACTAAAGTTTTAAAAATTATAGTGATATCATTAAAGGATACTTACTACAAGTCTTTGAATCTAGACGTCAAATCTTTGATTCCTTCTTGTCCAAAACCACCTAAACTGTATGGGTTGGCAATAATACACAAGGATAAAGCTCCACTACGTCCAATTGTAAGCCAGATCGACTCACCGACCTACAGCTTCTTTTTAAATAAACCTCATAATACGCCGCATTTTAAAAAACAGTTTTTAAAAAACTGTGTGGGTAGATGGAGGCTGATGATGATGATAATTGTGTTTCAAACATAATTGGCTTGGACAGTTTGACGATTAGTTGATAAGGATAACAAGTATTTGAAGTGAATGAAAATGAATAATAGTTACTATCAGAAATACTCCTAACATTATCGAAAAATTGCACAATTCTCTCCCCAATGTTCAAAATCAGATGTAGACATAACCAATATTCTATAATATCAGAACGATAAGCGTTAATCGTACGACTGCAGACATACCCGGAGGCTTGAGATAACTTGGACCAAGTTCTATCTATGACTATTTGTGTCTTATCTATGAATACAATATTCTTTCTATCTATAAAGATACTTCTTCTAATCCGAGCTCGCATGGAATAATTAATATATAAATCTTAGCGATAGCTGATAAGTATAATTGAACAGGTAATGTAGCTAACGTTTGTTAATTAATTATGAGCGTGTGAATTAAGATATTATATTAATATATTAATTAGTTCATGTTTGCGACGATTGTCAAGTAGACATGGGCTAGGCCCCTTTAGCAAGAGGGTCCGAGAGGACCTCATGTGGTACCTTGAAATTTTAGTCCTAATGTCTAAGTACACCCTAAACACAAGACCAGCGCTCGATCATCGGTGAAGGAAAACACCGTGAGGAAACCTGCATGCCTGATGTGATTAGAAGTCATTGAAGTTCACCAACCCGCATTGGATCAGCGCCTCGGTGAACCGGCCCAGCTGTGGGACATATTATAATATTATGGGTTGCTACTTTACTTTTTTTTCACATTTCTTCTATAAAGTAGCTTCGAGTTCTGAAAAAAATCATAGAACAGCAATACTGCTCCTACGATAGTCCGTTTATATTTCGTTACATTTTAATTGGAAATATTTTAGGAAACCGAAATCTTGTACAAAAAAATGAACTCATTTACGTTTAGGTACCTATCCAAAACACTGTCATTACTAGTAAGCGATAATCATGTGTCAGTTTGTCTATCTTAATCACATAAATCTTTGCTTACTTTCTCATATTTTATAGCGAAAAATCCATCAGAAAACGTTGCATAATTAAATTTCAATTTTAATTAATAAAGCTCTCAAGTACGCTCGAATCCATATTAATATTTAATTTATAGTCGGCTAAAAGCTATAATAATTTTATACACGTGTACAAACCGTACGGGAAAAAGAAAAAAAGTGGGATAGGGTATTCATTTATTTCGCTTTGAACGGATGGATTTGGTGTTAAAAGCTGGTAGGTACTATTGACGACAGCTTAAGAAGAGTGGAAGGAAACGAGCTATGTTTCTTTTGAGTTTATGTATGTATGTGTGTGAATTTCTCTAGGCACGCTATTCAGCAATATCGATTTTATAGATTTAAGCACAGATTTAAGCTTATAAAACGTGGTTTAATTCGTCTTTTTAGTGGCCCATAAAGAAAATGTGGGTATATGAAAATATAAAAAAAAGGTGTGTGTGCTTTTCACACACGATAGAAGTGAAACACGCGTTAAATGCTCAATATAATACATCAATATATACAATACAAGTAAATATTAAAAAGTGTGCAATATACATACACACCGACATTTGCTCTCTCGCTCTGGCTTACTAATTACAGGCGACTATGCTTAGAAGACGGGAGTGGGGACGCTACGATGTATGGGACAAAGAGGAGAGACCGATACATAAAATAGTATGTATATTTCTGTCTCATTCTTTGCCGGCTTCATCCTACACATTTTTGTATTTGTGTCTCTTACCTGTCGTTTTTTCCGTTGCATCCGGTTTGAAATCACAACGATTGTAAAGAAGTTTCACTTCAATAAAATGGCTCATTTTTAACGTCATACTGTGGTGTGAATGCTCTTGCGTTGGTATTATTAATATTGCTTTTCATGCAGTTAAATTACAAAACATATTTCTACTAGAGTATCTTGAATAGAGGTATTGAAACAGCTATTGCCCTCGAAGTCGAGATGGCAGCTGCGATGGAGGAGACTTAAGATATCTTGACTGAAGCACTTTGTTCTTATCCCTTCTAGTCCAGTGTAGTGTACGCTATGGAAATCTGAATATATTTTCGTCAGAACAAATAAAAAGTTTATGAAATATGTGTTTTAAGAACTCTTATAGTTTAATATTATATTAATATGTTTTTAAATAAAATGTCCATCATCATGAGCCTTTATCCGTCTACCGAAGAACAAAAGACTCCCCCAATGAACGCCAAAAATAATAATATTAATCAAAAATGTCTATACTTTTATTAAAATAATTATCATTTTTATACTCGGCTTATATTTGTAAGGGTGATTATTAAGAAGATAGATTTGATAAATCTTGATTATATTTATGATATCAGATCATCATCATCATCAGCCTTTATCTGTCCACTGCTGAACAACTCTCAATGAACGCCAAGACGTCCCATCCCTTGCTATTCGCATCCAATGGGACTGGCCACTGCACATACTGTCATCATCATATCAACAATTATAAACTCTCAAAAAAGGGAAAGTGAAAATTTCAAAGTACAAGACTTTGAAATACAAAAAACCCACGCAGACAGACCGACAGGGGTCTGATGTAATACCAATCCATCATTATAGCCCATAACAACCTAATGTTCTCAAGCAATTGTATAAGTACTGAAAGCATTTGAATACATTGAAATGGCAAATTTCAAAATGAATTTCTCCAGTTTCAATTAGTCGACATACCTGGCTCTGGCTTAACGTAATAACGGTTTGACGTCGCGCTGCCTCCTGCCTTACACCAGCTGCCTCCTGCCTTACGAATGCCTCCTGCCTTACACCTACCTCCTGCTTACTGCCTCCCACTTGCTTCACATTTTCAGCCTGCTATATAATCGACTTATATAATATACACGCCTTTATAGGGTGCGGCATGGCCACTTGTGAATTTTCCGCTTTTTTTCTGCTGTGTAGTTGTGTGTGTGTGTGTGTGAAATGCTGCTACAAAATTCCTTTGCTATTTGGTACTTACTTAGCTGGTACTTGTGCATGAATATCTTTTTATTCAATACAATTTCGAGTAATTTAAAACTTCATGCTTCAAGTAAGTATACCTTATAGGCTAATTTCCAAGTTCAAAATATTCCATTAGAGAAATGGAGGCAAAATTTTTGATCCATCATTCGGAATATAAAATGATAACTTTATGAAACCTATTTTTAATTTTTATGCATTTAATTTTTTACATAAAATTTTATGTACAAGATTTTTATACATCCTATTTATACGATATATCGTCTTTATTCAAGAGTAGACCGCCACATTCATCACGATAGTTTAAAACGCGACCAAACTCAAAAAAGGTAATAAGTTGTTATATAATAATTTTACATACTCGTCATGGGGATGGACTATATATGAGGACTTGCTTTTTGACGTGACAACGTCTTATAATTCGATGGAGCCAGCTGCACGCATGAAAAAACATGAATGACATTCAACTATCGCCAGTAAACCGACATTAAAGACAACCGATTTTTTTATTTATTATAATTTTAAGCTCGCACCCTCGTCTCTCGCGTGTCCCGTCGTGTCTCCGCCTGCGACATCTATGCACGTCTAATTTACGATATTGAAAGGAGGCTTCACGGTTCTTTGTCAGTCTCATTTGGCGCGGGAAGACGGATCCAGGTCTTTACGAGATCAAAAGGACAATTAATCCCGTTATATACTGGGGAGTTATCTTTGTGTTTTGATGTTTAAATTAAAGTTTATAAAATATAAATATTATTTTTAGGTTCTTAAAGCTTATTTCTTTTTAAATATAGCAAAAATATCGACTGGATTTAAATTCAAGGTCAATAAATCTTTATTTAATTAATTTAAATTAGAATTCTTCAACACAGATCAATTTTATAGAGTTCATTTAAAAGTTAGAAACAACTAGTATGTTTCCCGAACGATATCGATAACTAAGCTATAACTTTATTTTTAAAAATCCCTCAAAGGTATACAATTTTTATTTTTATTTTACAAAAACGGTTTCTAAATTAATTTTTCACTCGTGCTACAATTTCGCAATTTGCAAGACATTTCCATAGATTTATGATTGATTTACAGACAGACACACCTACACACGGTAATTTTAAGTAAAGCAACCTAAAAACCTAATAATAAACCCTCTATACACTCACTTCTTTATTATTATAAACAAATTTTTAGTAAAAAATATATAATATTTCCACTTTTTCATTTAATCTTAATTTAACGACTCATGGTTTCGTTTTTTTAGTTTTATTTAGTTTAGAGATTTTTTTTTGTTTATGAACGTGGCGATGTTAATAAAAAGACCTAGCATACCTTGATATTTCAAAAAGGTATACGACGTACCTATTCGAAATATCAAGTTACAATCCTACTATCTCAGCTCTTTATCTACATAGGCTTTGCTTAATACTTTTGCAAGCATCACAAAAATGATTTGCATAATCCACCGAGATTCATCTATGAAACGTGTTCGGAAATATAATGATATTTGCAAAATGCTCGCTCAAGAATCATTATTCCCATACAACGAACATCTTTGCGGCTCCCATAGCATATTGTGGATAGTTTACGCGAGATACGCAGCCAGGAATTCAATTTTGTATGCTAAATAGCGACGCTCGACGAATTTAACCGGGTACAAAATCTGAGGGTCTTTACGTTGTAAAATGATCGTGTTACAAATGTAAACTTACATTTACAGCGTAAATTTTTGACTTTCTGAAAGTGGCTAATAGGCTATCCACCAGGTATCCAACAGATAGAGTATTTAGTATCTGTCAAATATGTTGTGGATAACCTATCCGGCATTAATCAGGAAGTGGTGAAACAGGCCCTGAGTGGCAAAATATTTACAATGTTAGTAAAAACGTAAAAAGCATACAAACTTGCGATAAAGTTAATCTATTTTACTGCATTTAGTTATTGAAATAAAACATGGAAAATAATAATAAAACTATACTATGTTCAGTGGTGGATGGATGGGTGATGATGATGATGAATTGTGTAACATTCGAAATGTTATACGATTGAGCAGTAAGCAAACAGCATTTACAGTTAGACTAGTATAATAATGATGACAAGTCTGTTTTAAGTGAATAATAGAAATTAAACAAAAGAAACATAGGTAGGTAACAAACTCAAAACAGTGTAATTTACAAACAGGATAAACTTATATTTACAGTTGTAAGTTACAGAGAAAACAAACTTTTTTGATTCCTTATTCATATTAATTGTAATAAATGAATAAATATCACATTTAGTATACTTGAAATGGGATCTCGAAAATATGACTTAACCTTTTAACAGTTTATCGATCATTAAAAGAGGTCTTTGCGCAGCAGTGGACGAAAACAGATTGCTAGTAATGACGCTGGAGATAGAACAGCAGGCAGTTTTAACGTTAAAAAGCAGTGAAACTTTCAACGTCCTAAAATCCATTTCCATTCCATATAACCCATAACATTTGACTTTAGCTCATCACTGGAAATTGAATTTCTCAATCAAACGGCATTCCTTCACGCCGGTGCCATAAAACTGGAGTCGTGTGACTGCATTAATGAATGGAGAACCAGAGGGGAGTGGAGAGGAGTGGTGAGGTGAGGGGGGAGGACTAATATCACAGTATTAAAGCGCTGAGAATAGTCTCTAGTAGGTATTATTCAAATGCTTATTTCGTCTTACATTTTATAGTAAGAGTTTATTAAAGTGGTGTGAGACTCATATTGGGGTATAATGTCTTGAAATATGGCTCTGTCAATAAAGATATAATATACAATGAAGCGATGAATGTCCAGTGGTGGATGGACTCGGCCTCTTATGCGAGAGGTTCCGGGTTCGATCCTGACCCCCCGTGTGTGCCTTGGGTTTTTCTAAATTTCTAAGTGCACCCTAAGCATAGGACCATCGCTTGCTCACCGGTGAAGGAAAACATCGTGAGGAAACCTGCATGCCTGACAGATTGAGAGTCTTTGAAGGTATGTGAAGTTCACCAACCCGCATTGGGCCAGCGCATCGTTGAACTACGGCCCATTACCCTCCTCGCCTGATTTCGAGGAGGAGACCCGTGCCCAGAAGTGGGTTAATAAAATAAAACATATAAGAGTTAATACTTTTTTACATAATAAAACTGTCCGTATTGGATGCGAGAGGCAGGAGATCAGCGGTCTTGGTGTTCATTGAAGGGGCCCTATGCTTAGCACTATACGAATATAAATTTAAACCTACGAGTCGATAGCCTAAGGGACATAATATTAAATGTATGAAACCGATATGCTTCTGGCGCGTCACGACACGCCACGACACGTAAGTGTGTTTTGCCTTAATCATTAAGAAATGGCATTTTTAACGGCAAAAATATTTTATGCCATAAGACATGTTGCGTAAAACCAAATTAAAAAGAAAAAAGTAAAGAATCAACGTTAATATGTTCCACTGGCTAGACACGGGTCTCCTCGAAATTAGGCGAGGAGGGTGTTGGACCATCGTTCACCGATGCGCTGGCCCAATATGGTAAACTTACATACCTTTAAAGACTTTTAAGCTAATTAGGCGTGTATGTTTCCACACGACGTTTTCCCTCATCGGTGAGCGAGCGGTTGTCATATATTCTGGTGCACTCAGAAAATTATAAAAACCATTTTAGGGGTTTCAGGATCGAACCCAGGGTCTAAACCTCTCTGTCTAAGTCCGAGTCCATAATCATTGAAAATTCGTCGCTCTCAAACCAAATCTTAAACATAAAATACTGCTTGGTCAATAAAATAAGGATAAACGTTCCTAAATTGAACGAGAATACGGTATTGATAGATAAATTAATTAGACGAGGTCCCGATCTATAATTGACATGACAAAAACAGACGCGTTTCGATTATCAATCCGCTTGTGGATTGTGTGGACGATGATGGGATGACTTAGTACCCTTCATCTTTGTTAGGATGTTTAGTAAAAATACTTTTTGGAATGAATATATATTTTAAATACAAAATGCAACGCTATATAATCTCTGGTTGTGTGGATGTTTATGGGCGTAGATAGTCGCTTCGACTGTTCGTTTGCCCTCCCATGCTATATATATATATATATATATATATATAGCATGGGAGGGATATATACATTGTTGTTACAGTTAAATTGTTTTTTACATGATATTCGCGATTCACTTTTTTAGCGGATCTCGATATTGTGTAGGAATTGTTACCAACTTCCGGAAATAAGAGGCGGATGTGACATTATTGACAACTTCTATAGTTGCTGATTTTAATAATGGAAATTTAACTGCTGATTTAATTTATATAATTATTGTTTTAAATATGCTATTGTTTATTTTAGTACATGTTAATTATTATGTGAAATGTACATGTGTTAATATAAATGACTAATGAATTATTATGAATTGAAGTTCAGAGAATGTTAACTTATTTTGGTATAAAAGGGCGCACATATCGACTATAGGACAGTATTGTTATTGCTCTTGAAGAGGCTGTTACTCTGCCGAATATATCTCGCTCAAAAGTTTGTGTTCTAATTTCACTTTCTGCCACTTCTTAATATCTATTGTTCTCGTTCATGTATTGTAAAACTTATAAGTCGTAGTTTGCGTATTAATTTGTGACGGCCTGTTGGTTGAGTGGCCAGGGTATAAGTCACTTAAGGCAGTGGACGTGCATTCGAATCCCACCAAGTACAGATAATTTATATGATAAATATAGATTTTTTTTTAAATTTATTGTCGTTCTTAGTACCCGTAACATAAGTTCTTACGAACTTACCACTGGGTTATGTTAATATGGTGTGATTGTTGAATAATATTTATTTATATAAGAAATCATAGACAAATTTCTGTCCATGTATCCAGGCTACTCTGGACGTTCCCAGACCCTGTCTGGGACTCTCTTTGGAGGGCGCGAACCTTTTTTATTATTACATCAAAAGAAACATTAGTACGAATAAAGTATAACAGGAGGTAAATTTTACCCGCGCAGATAAATCAAGTATTTGGGGGTGGGATCGAAAGTTCCAGACGATTTACGGGGTGCCTGGTGACGGATGGGGCCTATTAGCGCCATCTATCTGGCCCTGGATAATTTAGTGGTGCACCGGGACACCCAGGAGTCGGAAGGTGCGGTATGCTGATGATGAAAACAGGATGTGGTATAAAATATTCTTGAAAATCTTAATAAAAATTGTCAAAAGTTAAAAAAAAATTAAAACCCCCTTCGTTATATAAAAACTCTGATGGTTTTAAATCGAGAAATAGAAGATGGACCACTGTCAGAAATCCTGTTTTCTAATGGAGAATCCAGACAGCGTGAGACTGACTCCTACACTGAGGGTTCTAAAATCGAAAAAACCATTAATTTTTTTTATTGTTATTATTAGTTTGATAGTGACCAAACTTATAAAATAAATCCTCTTTTTCTAAAATTAATTCTTGCATTTGAATGTATTTTGGTATTCGTATAATTTTTGAAACAACTTTAATATTTCCCATCTCTTCTTCCTTGCCTAGGTAAATGAAGTATTTCAGACATTTCTACTTATAGCAAACATTTCGGAACTCGGCGAGATTTGAACCCGTGACTTAAAGGAATACAATACCATAGATTGTCATAATGTCTAGACAAGGAAATGCTATTTTCAATCGCATTGAGTGAAACTTCTCAAAAGCTTTCGATATTTATCTGTCCTTAAAACTCGATCGTGTATTGTTTTTTTTACGGCCGATTTTATGTCGTCCTAATTCAAGTGTCGTCCTAAGTCCTAATTCAGTCCGAATTTCTTTCAGCACTCCGCAAATTTTACATTTGAGCAATAAAACACAACTCACAATTAAGGGATGTTATGATTTTTATCGACATTTATCTATGTACGATCTTACCATGTTATGTTCGACTATCAAAAATATGGGAAGCAGATAAGAAGATTAGCGTCTTAAAATAAACAAAACGTTTTAATATTATAATAACATGGAAAATAAATAAAAAACATTATTACGGAAGAACTAATAAGAAAAAATAATACAATTATATTAATTTGTTTCACCTAGAACATTTAAACAAAAAAAAAATACTGGTTAGCCCAATTAATTTCTTCGTTATTTTTGTGGAAACACTTTGTCATATTGTTACCGCTCATTCTCCTGAATACTACTTCTGATAATAGTGACTTGTCAATCAATGTACGCGGTACCATTATCAGACTTTACCAAATACCCAGTGGCTGATCATAAGCTGATGAAGCCTTTACATTACATTTTTATAAATACCTCCCTAGTAGCTACGTAAACGCCACATTTACCTATTTAAGTCTATTACTAATTCAAGTTACTATGTTATATTTAGCTTTTTTCAAAACTATTTTCATAGTTGAAAATTTACAAATTTTATAAGTATAGGGATAAATTTTGTGTATGATGAAATAAATGTAATATTGTCATATTTTTTGCCAAATAAATTATATTAACCCTTGTCGTCTTGGCGTTCATTGAGGGCCTTATGTTTAGCAGTGGACTGATAAAAGCTGATGATGATGATGAACCCTTATATGTCCAACTGCTGGGCACTCTTCGAAATCAGGCGAGGAGGGTGTTAGATCATAGTTTTTGCCAATGCAACACGGGTTAGTGAACTTTGCAAACCTTCACAGACTTTGTATCAGCTATTTCGGATTCGTCACGATACTTTCTTCACCGGTGAACGAGAGATGATCAGAATTTAGAAAAAGTCCATTTCAAGGCACCACAGGAGTCAGGATCAAACCCGTACCTCTCACTAGACCGTCGTGGCTAACTCAAATAGTTTTATAAATATTAAATTATTATTTATCGATATACATACGAGGCGTCCCTACTCAGCGCGTATTGGGCACGTGGTGAAATAAACGGGCAATAAAAGTTGAGTGCATTAGAATTGGTTGCACGCCCAAGAGCCACCCTTGATACGCTCCGTTCCTCTCACAGACATTCACAATTTATCAGATTACTTCAAAACTGTTTTAAGATTTAGTGCATTGCCTAATTTATTGCATGAATAGTGAAACAACTTTTATGAATTATATTCATTTTATTGGCAAAGCAATAGTGATTCATGTTTCACTTTCAAAGTGAAACTTCTTTAGAATCATTGTGATTTCAAACCGAATGCAACGGAAAAACGACAGGTAAGAGACACAAATATAAATGAGCGAGAGAGCAAATGTCGGTGTGTATGTATATTGCACACTGTTTAATACTTGCTTGTATTTGAGCATTTAACGTGTGTTTCACTTCTATCGTGTATGAATCACACTCACATCTTTTTTTTAATATTATAAATGTATAAATAATAGTTTAAAAAAACTAAAAACACGCTTTTTATAGAAACCCAATCTAAAAAATAGAAAATAAATTTTAGTAAATTTAAATTAAGAATAGTGTTAAAAATTTCAATAACTATAAATTAATAATAGTGTAAATAAAAAAAAATATTTTATTTTAAAAAAAGCGTGGGGTGCTTTTTAAGATATTATCAATATGATAATCACTCTACTCATATCTGTCAATAAAATATTTTTTTTTTAATTACACTATTATTAATTTATAGTTATTGAAATTTTTAACACTATTCTTAATTTAAATTTATTTAAATTTATTTTCTATTTTTTAGTTTGGGTTTCTATAAAAAGCGTGTTTTTAGTTTTTTTAAACTATTATTTATTTTTTACTTTTTAGTTTTAACAATACGGGGAATCAGAGTTCGATTTCGGAGAGGGAGCCTGAGAAACGGCTATCAGAACCAAGGAAGGCCGCAGGCGCGCAGATTACCCACGGAGAGTTACATACTGACATACTGACATACTGACAAACTGACAAACTGACATACAAGTGAAGCTAATAAAAAGCGTGTAAAAAGTTGGGATGTTTGTTACGCTTTCACGCGAAAACTAATCATTCGATCATAATGAAGCTTTGTACATTTTACTTTAGTAAGAGGTAGTGCCATGCTTTGCAGCCAAATTGGGCTGGCACGACCGGGGTACCTCTCGCTCACATGAAATTGGGGGGATAGGGTAAAGGAGGGCAACGTATCTGCATAACCTCTGGTTATGTGGATGTTAATGGGCGTCGATAGTCGCAAGGCTTCGACTGTTCGTTTGCTCTTCTATGCTATAAAAAAGAGAAAATCTTCGTCTAGTATACTGTCAACCATCTCTATTTCGCTCTCAGTTTAATAAACTGTACAATTAACTCACAAACTTAACTTTTAGTATATACGGTAAGAGAATACGAGTTTGAACAGCACTAATTAGGGTTAACTGCAGGTTAAATAATTACACGAAGCGTCTAGTATTTGCGTTACCTTTATACTGTAGTGTATGAATTTACTCTTTATGATATTCATAATCATCACCAGTATCTTCTTTGATAAAATTTATTGTGTATTAAAGTGGTTTAGATTTAAAATTTGGACATCTAAATATATTTCGAACAGGAAATCGTCTGTCGGATAGAATCTGCTAGTGTATTTATATTTTATTAAATTTATTTCCGTTTCTAGTACTCGTAACACAAGATGCTCCATAAAAATAATAAAGTATCAACTCATACACGCCCCACTGCTGGGCACGGGTCTATTCATCCGAATAGTAGTTCCAAAGATGAGCGCTTTCAAACAAATCATATTACAATAATAATATTCTTAAAAGATATTGTTTTTATAGCCGGTATGATGTATGTTTGCGTTCATAAAAAAGTGATTCACTTGAAATATTACCACGTCATTAGGGATGCTACCCCAACGTAACAACCCTCATCCCTTCTAACAGATTCATACTCTCAATCCAGAAACAATATCGCTAAAGTATTCATGACAAATCGCAGTCTAACGAAGAGAAATAAGTTGGCAAACATTGGGTGTCCTTAGAATGGGTACTAGTGGGGTGCGGTCGCAGTGAGAGCGATTTATGAAAAATATATGCTATTAGTAGATTAACTAGAATTTTCTGATCTTTATCAGCACCAAAAAATCTAAACACATAAAAAATTTACTGTTTAATACTAACGACACAAATATAAATAATATTTGAATAGATCCTAAAGTATATGTGATAGTTGGCTTTACGAGTTATTCTGTCTGACTTTTATCAGTATATTTCACACTGGGTTTTATTTTATGCGCTTTAAATTGTATGCACGTATGCACGCAAAGAGAAGTCACACAGTCAAATTGTTTCTTATCCTGAAACTTTTCCTAAATTGGATTTTTCTTCTGCTTGTGTTCTCAATGTGATGCCTGTAAAAATTAGATATTACCTAAAATTTAGAATTAACGATTTTTTTTGTTAGATAAATGGTCAAACGTATATGGAAGGGATCATCGCCACGATTAGACATATACCAATTCCCCTTGTATTAGGATGGTGTGACCAATTTAGACCGGATCGCGGGATAGCGCATTCTATCCGTATTACAATATATTATGTATCCAATAAGTTTACTCATAAACTAATAAAATCTAAAAACTCAGTAATCATCAAATGTAAATCATCCAATCTACAGCTTTGAGACAGTGCAACAATATCAACAATATAACTATCGTAGTTTTCAATAATTTTGTAACGTTCGGAACTCACGTCTAATACCTCAGTCCTCCCGTGACGTAGCTATAAAGTATTCTAAATTTTGGGCATGTAAAAATCTTAATAATCCGCTACAATATTCGTTAAGCTGTTACAAAATGTGTACTATTTTTATAGGTAATTACCTCGCATGCGGTTCACCTCTGTCACTCGCACCACACACATGACGAAGGGTGCGTAACTAAGTAACACTTAGATTGATAGCAGATGCAATTTGTGACCGACTTGAATTTATTGTCTGATAAAGGTACATTTGTAGCGCAGTCATGGAGGCTGAATCGATGCAATCGCTTACGATAATAGACGATAAGGTGGGAAAGGATAGAGAAGGTAGCAGAACAAAAGACGTATTATTTGAATGATTTTTCATGTTAGTTGTATAGAGGCGTACCACCTGATGATAATTGGTCGACGTCACCCATGAACATTAAATAGTTAATAACTAAGTTTTGTGGTGCCTGTACTAGGCATAAGAAATATCTAAGAGAGAGAGGAGACCTAATAAAGCCTCCGGCCTGATTTGGGCTCTCTACACTCCCGCGAGAATTCAAGAACACGAGATTCTCGCGTGAGTGTAGAGAGCCCACTGTCTATCTCTCCGAAACACAACAAAGCTAGATCACGGGGGAAACGAGCAAGGTAGTGGTACACATACGTTAAAAGTAAAAAAACAACTAACAGTTTAAAATCGCAACTATACAAACAAAAGTGAAGCTAATAAAATAATGTGCTAATCTTTACTTCTGTCGGATTTTGAAAAATATTCGCATCGGTAATTATTGAAAAAGCTTTTGTTTTCATTAAAAATATTTTTTACGTAAGGTGAAATGCGTAGTAGTAGTAGTAATCCTCTTTTGTCAAGGAACGGGGAATCTAACTTTACCAGTCTTCCACCTTCTGGGTGCGACTTTTAAATCTGGTCGTGCCAACTTAGAAGGAAGGGTCGTACTAGATACACAAGTCAATGTTACGGGTGACTGAGAAATTGAAACGTCCTAATTCATATTCTCTGTCTTTTAAACGCTACTTAGGGACTTCTTTTGCGCAAGCTTTTGCGAAGTTAGCTTATCTTTTGTGACACCAATCTTTTTATCACCAAGGATAACAAAAGCACTCACAGTGTACCAGATTTTAGAGAAACCCGTCTTTTGTTGTCCACTCAGTTGATTAAACACATTTGAAGTACGAGTAAGATGTTCAAACACAATGATCTGTAGTGCAGATAACATTGGCTTATAACATTTTAGAAATCATCTTTAGGAAACTTCTTCTCCTTCTTATTCTCTTTTATTAAGTGCTGTACTCTTACCATAATTTCAAATATCTAAATGGTAATACAATGATATCACGGTGGTTGTCGATTCTATTGCCAAAGCTCTACCAATTTAAGTTTCGAATTCATTAGTAGCAAGCAACGGTCGTCGAGGCGTTTGGCCTGTCAGTAGCAGACGAATAATGGCTGCTGCTGCTGATGATAATGATGATGATGTTGATGATGATAATGATAATGTTGATTATTATGATGTTATGAATAGCTGAGATATTAAGGTTCATATGCCACTTATTACTAATGCAATGTATGCTACATTTATCAAGTATTTGCATTTAGAAAAGTAATAAAATCAGTAGTTCTTATCAATCACACGGCTATTGAAAATCCCCTCCGCTGAGTCAGGTTATCTGGACCTCCTTCGTTAGAGGGAAGGAACAAATCACCGATACACGCAGCGAGCTGTGGGATGATCCTCCGGGGACAGGGCCTGAGTGTCCCCGGGAAACTGCATTTGAAATGTGGTATTGCGGACAAGAGGTAGCGGGAAAATTAATTAACTGTTTTCACGCATTTCACCCTATGTAAAAAATATTTACAATGAAAGCAAGAGCATTTTCAATAATTACGGATGCGAAAATATTTAAAAATCCGACCGAACTAAAGATTAGCACATTCAAACCAAAGAATTCATCAACTTTATTACAGCTTTTTAATTGATTCGCTTATATGTTAGTAAGCGACTCTTTTAGGTGCGACTTTGGCCCACTTTGAACGGCCAGATTTCGTTCAAAATATGTAGATCCATCGAGGACCGGTGGAAATATATTAATTCGATTACATTTTTCAATTAGCAAAAGCAAAAGCGATTTTTTTAGTTTAAGGCCTGTTTCACAACCTCCAGATAAGTGCCGGATAGGCTATCCAGAACATATTAGACAGATACTCCATACTCTGTTAAATATGTTCTGGATAGCCTATCCGGCACTTATCTGGAGGTTGTGAAACAGGCCCTTAGACATATTAATTATTTTATAAAACACAATTACAAGTGCTGTTATATTAAATAGCTTTATTTGAATTTTAAATAAGTTCTTGTAAATAATATGATACAAATACCTTCATTGGCTTATTTAAATTGTTTTACTATTGTTTTCCATTCCATTCGTATTCCATTCAATTTCAAAATTGTTTAAATATTCTAAAATTCCATTGCTGCCTCAACCCTTTCAGAAAGCATGCGTTCAACGTCTTTGATTTCGTCCCTTGTACCACACGTAAAAGACAACTGCAAATAGCAGTAAAATGGGAGCCGAGTCCCCCTGACGTTGACGGATCTATCTCTTGCACCTAATAAACTAATGCTTTGCGGTCTCCCCCCATTACCCCCCCCTATTACCGATACGCTTCCTTTGCCTTTCAATATTTATAAGTATCATTCTTTCGTGTACCACTGCAAAATTGCTGTGACAATGACGAATAGTGTTTGGAAATAACTATGATATAAATTATCTTAGCCTGTACAAAATTCATAAGAACTGATACGGGTACCAAGTAAGAAATATAATCTTATACCTATAAACGAGCAATTCTTGTATATAATATATAATATATTTATATATAATCTGAATCTCGGAAAAGGCTCCGACGATTATCATCAAATTTTGTATACACGGGTTAAAAACGGCGATAAATCGATCTAGCTAGGATACATTGTTAGAAAATTTAGTTTTATCCGTGTTTTGAGGCAACGATAAACCGCTACAATATCATTAGAATGTAGGACGTAAATTTCACTGAAAAGAAATATGTCATGAGAGCTATGTTGATAAGTTAGGGAGTTATGAATCGAAACGATCCTGGTTCGTATCTCCAGTCCGATTATTTTTTTGTCTTTTTTTTTTCTTTCAGGAGAAAAACTTTATCATATTATCACTAAGAATATTCAAATTAAACCAAAAATAAACGACTAAATGCTAGGTCAACCAGTAGGTATTCTGTAAGAAACTATTTCAATATTGAGCTTCACCTGAGTGATAGAGCTCACATTACGTCACTTCGAAAATGATCTTTATTGATATGGTTAGAGAGTCTAGTTTTAATTAATACAAATCCGTCAAATTCGTCATATTTCCGCGGAATTCGCTTTCGAGATTCGAAAACAACTTTACAGAATAGCCCTACAGGTTCATTATAGTAGGTACTCTTGTTTATGTGCATTACAATCTAGAGTGTTTCAAAACACATTGAAGTGACAACCTCACCTTTTCACGTCAATCAAAGCCTTACAGCGTGACGAATTCGCGCTGCAGTCACAAAGGCGAATTTATCTCGTCACCGAGCACGTCATTCACATAAAAAGCCTTCACTCAAGGCATGATTGAGGCTTTATTACAGCTGTATAGACTGCTGAAAGCTGATAGAAAATTGGATTCTCATGGAGTGAATGTGCATGTACGCCTTTATTAAATTTCCAAGTCATTTTAAAAATTCGAATTTCCGCACACGACTTGCCTCTAGTGTACTGCATAGTTTGGGCACGGCTTAGACATTTTTGAATAGATACTTCATGTTATATTACGCTTCTGAAAGTGCTCTTTATTAGGTTAGTTTAAATAGCAATTTATAGCAGAATATAAGTTAGCCTGCTGCCCTCGATTTCCTCGAAGTTTTCGAGGACAAGATTCGACTTTAGTTAGCCTACAATATAGGCTCGCAAGATATTTGCGTCGAATAAATTGGAATTATTGAATCTATGGTTTTTGTCATTTTGCAATTAGTGTTTGCAACGATTTTTCGTATTTACGAGTAAGTATTGAACATGCTATTCCAAAGTAACCCTTTTTCCTTTTCTAGTTTTGATATAGTTCACAACTGCATAATTCAAAACCCTATATAATGGCAGCGCGTTATTAACTTTTGGTAAGATAAGCTGTTTATCTCTACTCCGGTGGACTCTGCCCAGCACACCCTCGAGGTGTGTTCGAGATGGGCGGCGCTGCGTCATGATTTGACGTCTGACATCGGAGGGGACTTGTCTTTGTTGAGCATCATGACCGTGATCCTCGGCTGTGACGAGTCCTGGATGGCAATGGCCTCTTTCTGCGAGACATTGATGTGTAAGAGAGGAGGCCGCTGACTCAGCCTACCCCAGTAGACGACGAACAGGGGTGTGTCGGAGGCGCTACTTAATGCGCTTCCTGTTACACCCCTATGCTCGTGTCGGTCTCGGGATGGGAACCCAAGCCCGCCAGAGACACGACGTCGTGGGGACTGCTAAGTCGTAGCCGGGCAGTCCCCTTATTTTGGAGAATCTGGTCTTGCCGTGACCAGTCTTCCGATGAGGGTTTCCCATTGCCTGCAGATCCGGGTTCCTCAAATAGCGGCTGAAGGCTAAAAAAAATCTCTACTCGCTTACTCATTTAATCTAACTAAGGACTACAACTTAATCAAATGTTTTAGAATTAAACATATAATATTACATTGATCCATTTTCATTTCGACTCCAACAACATAACTTCCAACGCGAACTGTGAAACATTAAAACACCATTACATAGTGACATATAGGTATAAGACTATTAATAAATCGTTAAAACGAAATTGCGGACTTAAAGTGCCTCTGGGGTCCCATGTACCTCAATAGAGGATTTAACTTCACTTGAGATTTTAGTACCTCACAGTATGTCGCGCTTGACGAATTATTTGGGACAAAGTTCTGTAATTACGTTTTGTGACACAGGTGGGGATCGAATTCCTAGTATTTAAGAGACGTATAATAATATCTCAATAAACTAGTGATTTTAAAACGTGGATTAGTTGTGAAAGCCAATTTAAGAAGAAGTACGCCATCAAAATATACGTTTTAAAGCAACAGGATACTTCACTTTTATTTTCCGGAGCTTTAAATATCAGTATTGCCATCGAATGCCTTGTTTATGAGATTCAACTTTTTAATAATTTAACAGTTTTAATGTGGGTAGTGATGCTGTTTAAGTGTTTGTCGGCCATTAACCAGGTGGAAATACATTCTCCGAGCAGTGGACGGTCAGTATTGGATGCGAGTGGCAAGGGATAGTCTTGGCGTTTCAGCAATGGACGGATACAGGCTGTTGATAATGAATGTGGATGCAGTTAATTTGGTAACTGGTCTTATTCGCGCCATATTAGTTGTTCTTTTTGCTAAACATCTAAATACACGGCGGTCATAAAAGAAAATATATTCCTCTATCTATCTTTCGTCAAGTACTCGTAATATCGAAATACTATATTCCACCCAAGATAGGAAGTGGTGGTTAGCATTGCCTATATATTTTTTTGACGCCATAACGTCTAATTACTCGATATTACGGGCAGCATACACGAAAAATATGACGTCATGTAGCGTTTCGAAAACGAGAGCGCGGCACGAACGAGAGAGAGGCATGATCAGATCGAGCAATCGGCTCGGTTCGGTTCGTGCTGCATGTTTGACGTTGTCACGTCAAACTACCGTCCGTAAACCGACTTAACAGATAACCATTTTTTTTCTAACAGCATAGGTCCATTCGAAAAATGATTAGCATTGCCTATCATCACAAACAACTTTTAGCCACCCATGACTAGCCACCAGATAAAATTATTATTATAACGCTATAATAAAAATGTTTCAATAATTATACGCTCATAACCTATATTTATCTACGTGTAAGATAGTTCTCTTTGTTCACGCTCTCGGCTCTGTTCCTAAGCGTGAAGTCATTAGGAGTTGTATTGTGAAGGAGCCCTCAACTTGGACCTTACACGCGTTATCTTTTTCTTGGAAAACTTATGCACCTCTTCACCTACAAAACATTTTTCTTTTATAAAGTATTTTTTTTACACCTTAATAATAGCATTAACTTCTTTTTTATATTATTTTTTACTAAACATGTGATATATTCGTCATTACCTCCATTTATACTAATATTATAAAGAAGAAAAATTTGATTGTTTGTGTGGATTGAATAGGCCCCGAAACTACTTGACCGATTTGAAAAATTCTTTCACTGTTGGTAAGCTACACTATCCCCTATAGTAATATAGTATATACTAATAGGCTCTATTAAATTTACTAATATTATAAACGCGAAAGTTTGTAAGTATGGATGTTTGTTACTCTTTCACGTAAAAACTACTTAATGGATTATTATATAACTTTACAACGATACAGCTTATACATCAGAATAACATATAGGCTATAATTTATCACCGTACTTCTACAGGAATGGGAAGCACGCGGGTGAAACCGCGGAGGGCTGCTAGTATTATAAACGTGAAAGTTTGTAACTACTGAATGGATTTTTATAAAACTTTAGCCTGTGTTATTCTTATGCGTAAACTATTTTATTGTTAAATGTCATCACAATCTATTCATTAATTTTTGCATGTAACAAACATACATACATTTAGTCTTCTGGGCTTGTAATATGAGTAGGATATGAAAAACCCTACAACGCGACGCGAAGTAGTATTCTCATATAAGGTATTTGAGGTAGTCAAGTCACAGGCATGTGATAAGGGCCTCTCCTATGGACATAAGTTACTTCATCTGTAACTATCCTCACTATTCGGAACCAGATTTTTAATGACCTATCCTGTAACACAGTATCTAAGTGCCAATAATTAAACTAGAGAATATTTTGAGCTTTTAAGACATTAAGGAATTTAAAATCATTCTTATTTCAAAAGAGAAGATGGCTGGCTTCTGACACTTGCTTTGGATCCTATAACTGAAATATATCAAAGTCCAAACATCATATGGCATCTGAATAAAGACTGCGCTTTCTGAGTAGATAGGACTAAATAAAATATTAGTGTATCATAGAGTAGTATCGAATAACTTGGTAATAGTAGGGCGTCTGACACCTTGGTCCTGCCGTGACCAAGGTTGCTGTAAAGTATCCGAAACGTCGGGCATATAAAAAAATAACAAACCGAGTTAAAATCTGTAATTGTTGTTTCAGTATAATAAAAACACTTATCTGAACACTGAAAACATATGAAAACAAAGTAATGATTTATCTTCATCCAGTCATTTATACGAGAACAATATTTGCGCTCTGGTGTCATTAAAAACATGTTATTTCTGATCTTTTTTGTTACAATGGTTATTTTCAACGGCACTAACAATGCGCAGATTCCCTGGTCCCTCGCAAACATTGCCTTATTGAAAGCAAACAATATTAGAGCGCTCCCGGACATTTTCTAAAGATATTTTCGCTCGCAAAAACGTGATGTTGTTCTTTTAGAATCGGTTCTTAGAAATTTCAGATACTTTTTGAACCGGTTCATGCATTGCGACTTTATTGTTTTCGTACCTTATATTTAGTAATAAAAGATTTCATATAGCCTTAAAGAACATCTTAAAATGTAGAAATCATTACAGCAAAATATATATGTAAATTTGTTAAAAAAACAACAAATATTTGATTGTTAATAATTAATTTTCTTTGAATTTGTTGGAAATCTGCAATTTAGCTCCTAAACCCTAATCGAGATTGAGCTAAGACTTGAGTACGTCCAACTGACCTCGACACTCCCTCGCTTGAAACTGGCAGAAATATCTTTAATCAAATTAATCACTGCAGAAATCACGATCAAAACTCTTGTTCTATCCTCGATTTTCTCAATAACGTAACCGCTGTCAAAAAAGTGGTTGGATCTCCATTCTAGAACAGCTTAATTGGTCCTTTTCTTTAGTTAGTTTCCCAGTTGCTCAGTCGTAGTCTTAGATTATATAGATTTTCACTGCTTCGGATCTTCAGTCTAACGACTCTGATGTCCTGTTCTCATGTTCGTCTAGTAACATAAAAAGAAAGAGATACTTATTTTTTTTCTGAATGCATTTTTTAAACATCTGTTTAATTAAAATTGGTTCTGCTTTTTAAATGTTATACCGGCTTTTTATATGATATTTTATTGAATCTTCAAAGTAAGAATCATTAATATTTTATGTTCATGTTTCAAAACGATTACACGTATATGTAACTATGTAATTTCAATATTATTTCTCGTAAACAAGACATTTATTGTTAAAGATCACCGCGACATAAAAGTAAGACATCTTGTTATAAGTAGCTAAAGATTTATTCATATTGTTACGCTTGTCATTTTATGTCAATAGTGACGTAATACTGTGACGTCATATGTACCGAAGCACTCCTGAAGGAAGGCGCCCCAGGGAGCGCCTCACTTACAACTTACAAGCTCTGTATTAATATTAAATAATACCCCGTATACAAGACGGACGTGATTCCTTCCGCGAATATTTTTTGCTAGTATTTTTACATAAAATATTATTTTGTTAACAGAAAGTTACTTTAGCGCTGTGTAAAAAGAAATGGATTTTTTTCTACTTGATTGACTTGTTAATATGCACCATCGTTCATAAAAAGTTAACCTTTATATTATGGTGAGGCAAAAATATCAAGTAATACTTAGCGTGTCTGTGTGTTGCATTGGAGACCATAGAAATACTTATTTCAAATATCTGTGGTGGAGACAATCACAATTTCTTGCAAAGCGAAACTTGACAAACCGGCGCAGTAGTCGTGGCAAGTTGCGCCTTTCATTTTAAACTGAAACTGTCGTCTGATAGTGACTAAAAGGTACATATTGATGTCAAATTTTACGCTGTTTTCATGATTAACCTTTTGATCAAATAATACCGCTTTATTCAAACGAGACGGTTCAAACTTGCCATTAAGCAAAAAAAACAAACCTCTGCTTAAGATTCATAACAAATTAACTAGTTCAAATGCATTTTCGCAACGCAGGATTAGAAATATTATAGTATATAGAGAATTTAAAAATACGAAAAACTTAAAAAGTGCTCCATTATAACTACTTTAAACAGTTATATCTAAGTATTTCAAAGTCCAAATCTCGAAACGAAGCATTAAACATGTGGTCTGGCTATTGTGGGCAGGGAGGCGGAAACTGCCCCCTCCCCCCTCTAGAATAGGCCTGCAAGTAACGACTTCTGCGTTTAACGGTCATATTTTAGATGGGCTGCAGTTTGGTTCATATTTTTAAATTATTTTCAACATAAAGGAAAATGTTGATAGCATTTTAATATATGCATGTGTCTATATGTGAAAAAGCTGTACTGAGCTTTCCAAGGCATCTCAAGGATCCTCGTGAAAAGCTGTGTAATGATTTGACATTATTTCTGGGTTTCAATGATAAATTTAAAATGAAATATTTACCATGTTTTTTTTGACATTGTCCACGGATTCATGAACATGACATCTTCACACGATTTGAATGTTAAATCACAGGATTTGAATGTTAATTTAAAATTTAATGATAATGACTTTTATCTGACTGATGACTTTTATAGGTATTTAAATTTACTGTTGCTTATAGCTTCGCCTACGTCACATTTTATTAGGTTCCCAACCGTAGCCTGACCTATGTGATTTACACAGCCACTGTCACTCCTTATCACATTATCTATCTACCAAAGTGAAGTCAGTGCCGTCAAAATTGGTTTAGTCGTTTCAGAGATTATCAAGATCAAACAGGTAGACACAAAATGGTAAAAAAAGTTATTAAAAGGTATGTAAAGTGTATCAAAAAAGCTATTTTTAATATTACATACAAACACTACAAATCTTACGTATTTGTCTAGACAAATATCAAAACGGTATCTTATTGCTTTTGTATATATTTTTATTTGTCATAATAGGAATACAACTTTACCGAAATATCAGAAATGTAAATAGAATAAAAACGTTATCATGTCCCATTTAAATATTAAAGTATCGAAAGTGATCGTGCTAACTAAAAACAGATGAATAATTATTATGGATGAAAGTTAGCTACTGGATTATAAGCGCTCAGTTAGTTATTGAATTGCGAATAAGTGAATTTTAATTTGAACATGCACAAGTTTAATGTAACTAGCTAAATAAGTACTCATGGGCTATATGGTTGGTAAAACGTGTTATAGAATTTTATTTACAGTAATTTTACTGTGTTATATTTTTGCGCATGTTAGTAACAATGTATGCACGTATGCTTGTTACCTTTTCACGCAAATACTGCTGAATTGATTTTGATGAAACTTTACAACAATTAGCTTTCACAATAACACAGGCTTATAATATATAAAGGAAGACGTGGCACTGCTAGTATTAAAGATGTTTCGCATTGGTCGAGCCGCCCGTAACGTCCATCTTTTTTTTAAAGAAATACATGATGTTATCTTAATAGCAGATCTCTTTAATCTTCTATTTTACAGTCTTTCGAAGAACCCGAAAATTAAACTATTCATACAAGTAAAGTATGTTTATTTTCTTTCGATTCGATAAATAATGCAACAACTGTGGAACAGTTTAAACTTCTTGTCCAATAAACGAGCTGTAATTGGAGGACGCCATTAAAAAATCCATCAAAGTTGTAACTGATGGTATCACCTACCAATCAAACTTACTGTCGGACTCAGGACGTATAGATACTAGACGAGACACTGAGATTCAAATGATTTTCATTAAAGATTATTTTATATAAGATTAAGAAGAGAAGTTTAAAAAAAACTACATTATAATGAAAAAACTGTTGCGGATACGGTAGTTGACATTTTTTGGAAAGTTATTTTAAAATGTTTCTCAGGTTGTAATTTAGACAAAATATGAATATTTAATTTGAAAAATCCAGCGTTCAATATAAATTTTAATTATTTTAAGATTTTTAGGGTTTTATTTTAAGGGTAAATACATGATATAGCGCACACACACACACACACACACACACACACACACACACACACACACATTCATTACTGTAGTTCTAAGGATTAATACTGTTAACATTTTTCTGTATGTGAATCTGGAACATTCTCTTCTGGAACAGTCTTTAATGGAACCAACAGGACAGGCTACGCTTAGTGTGGGGATCCGTCATAAATCCTGTGTAAAAGTTATTTTTTGGAAATAAAGATATTTGTATTTTGTATTTTTATTTTTGACATTTCGACTTAGAGAACTTGGTGGCAATAATTGCACTACTTGTTCTGTCTTCTGACACATTATAACTGCACTAGGATAGTTCAATAAATTTTAAGCATTCGATATTTAAATTCGCAAAATTCTGGAGTTTATATTTACAGAAATATGCAATCTAGTTGGAATTTAATTTGAATTTTAGGCTGTTGATTTTCTTGACCTTTTCTTTTTCCAATCAAACTTTTCAATTTTTTTTTGGATATGGCATTTCCAGTGAGGTGAATTGCATGTTTCGGTACGATCGAGTTTTATTACGTCGGACTTCATTATGCTAATAGGGGTACAGTTTCACCCGCCCGGAACATGTTTCACTTATACGCTGAATTGTCGCCCGCTTCTATAAAATTGTCAATCTAAGATCAACTTTTTTATGATTTTCATTCGCATGATTTAGCTATTATTTTCGACGCGTAAATGAATATAATGTCTGCCCCCCCTAGACAAGTGGCACAAACGCTAAACGAATAGAAATATAAAATACTTATTGTATGGGAATGACACTAGTTTACGACATTCAATTTGACAACTATTGTTATTCCCATACAAAAAGTATTCTATTCTATTTCTATTCGTTTAACGTTTGCCACTTGTCTAGAGGGACTGATGCTACATTAAATTCTATTGCGCGAGATTATAAACGACATTTCAGATTTTTCAGTTAATCATTATCCTAGTAACATTAGTGACACGAAAGTTTGTTTAAAATTTAAATGTTCGTAACTTTTCACGCATACTAAATGGATTTTAAAGATACTTTCATCATCATCGTCAGCCTTTATCCGTCCACTGCTGAGCATAGAACTCTCACTATAAACGCCAAGACGATACTTAATAATACTTATTTGATACTATATAATGAAATATGCCCTAAAAATTTTATAGCCCACTTCAGCGATGGTCATGAAGGCATTTAATTGTTATGTGGGGAGATGTACTAAGGGTTATATGATTCTTAAACACGCCATGCTAATCTATTTTTTATTGTTTCAGGTATGGAACTGAAAGCTTTTGGAGTCCTTTCGAACGTTTTCTCTATATAGTATAAGTAAGTTTTTTTTTGAATTTGAAATGGATTTTTCTATATCATTTGTATGATACAAATGATATAGAAAAAAAACATGTGACTTGAAATTTAAAGGTTAAACACCTGTTATAAACAAATTATATTAAAAAAGAAACAGTCATTATAGCAATGGTAATTTTGCGAACAATATAAGATCGGCCGTGTTAGGCTTATTAGTCTATAACGGTTGCCGGATGCTGGTTAAAGTGATGATGATGTTGAATACACATATATTATGGCAAGTGCAGACTACGAAGCGTCAAATCCTTATAGATTTGATTATATAGAACCGTAAACGGGCTGTAAGAGTCGTAAATATAAAAAATATGGTCTCATAACTTGTGGGTTGTCCGTAAAATTGGTCTCAAAGCTGTGCGTTTTGAAGCTGAAGGTTTTTGCAGAGAGCTGAACTGTAATCCGTTTCATTGTATATGAATCATGATGTATGAATCATTGCTAGTAAAGTTATTGTGTATGAATCATTATCAACATCAGCCTTATCTTTCCACTGCTGAACATAGGATAACTAATAGCCTATGTGTTATTCTGATGTATTTATAAGCTATATTATTGTAAATTTTCATCAAAATCTATTCAGTAGTATTTACGTGAAAGAGAAACAAACATCTACACTTACAAACTTTCGCGTTTATAATATTAGTAGGACTACTAGGATTATAATATTAGTAGAACTAGTAGGACTAAGGTATTTCACGGAAAGTACAAAGTTATATTTGATTTGCTATTCTTTTGAAAAAAAAGTAAAGTATCAACCCTTTATCTCCCACTGCTGGGCACGGGTTTCCTCCTCGAAATCAGGCGAGGAGGGTAATGGGCCAATAGTCACCTCGCTGGCCCAGTGCGGGTTGGTGAACTTCACATACCTTCAAAGACTTTCAATCTCATCAGGCATGCAGGTTTCCTCACGATGTTTTCCTTCACCGGTAAGCGAACGATGGTCTCGCGTGCACTTAGAAATTTAGAAAAACCTATTTCAAGGCACACACGGGGAGGTGAGGATCAAACCCGGAACCTCTCGCATAAGAGGCCGAGTCTATCCACCACTGGACCATCGTCGCTCTATTCTATATTATATTCTTTTGTGTATGTCCTTATTTATTGGTTACCTATTCATTAGTTTTATTGTAGAATTACTGACATAATGACTTACCAACTGTAGAATCAAATATCATGGAGGTTCAATCGTATTACGTTTAACTACATTCTTGATATTGAGTTCCAAACAGACATAAAAAAAAGTCTAAAAAGTACTGTAAGTAATTAGTTTTGCTCTTAACGCTCTCCGATTTGCATTAATTTCAGGATTTTCTTCCAACTTCGCATGGGGCCTGAGTGACCCCGTTATCCTTCGCGTGACGCCACCATTTTGTATACTTTATACTAATTTAGGGCCACTAATAGACATGTCATAGTTTAATTTATTAAATTTTTTTATAAAGTTCATACATAAATTTTAATACAACTCGAAATATTATCAACGTTGAGGCACGAAAGCTGAATTCGGGCCCAAACCGTCAACAACCGAATGACCCCTCGTGGCTCTGGGGGTTTTAGTGAATTTATTGGATGCCGTCACGCGAGAGTGTGACTTTGGACGGTCAATCATTCACCAACTAATTAAATGAAACGAAATCTTTGGTAAAAATAATATTACAAGCCTAGAGGCTTTTGTTTCGGCTAATGAAGTCTGGCAGTTCAGGGTTAAGTCTGAGCTTAACCAGCACAGAAAGAGCCCTGTGGACATTCCGTTGATGATGATGATAATGCTACTGATTCATGATGAATATAGTCGTCGCTACACACAAAAGACCCTTCGAAGTACTTACAAAGTGTTATAAATAAGATGAAAAGATACCTTTTGTGCAACCATGGACGCTATAAAGTAAATCAATTTTATGGGCGTATATATGGTCAGGACGAAATTAATATGATACACAAGGAATGGTCGCCGCCGACCTTTGGATGCTAGCCAATTTAGATGAAAGGACACCAGGCTAGACTCGCCAAACTATAATGGGAAGGTATATAAGAAAAGTGTTGTTATTCGGGTCTGCTTGCCAACAGTTTATTACAAATTTTATATCTCTCTATTATCATATAATTATAAATATGTATTATATTTACTAACTGAAGTCTTACTTTCTTTGTTCGACATTGTTTATTTTGGAAGCACTTATATAATCACTACATATTATAAAACAAAGTCGCTTTTTCTGTCCCTATATCCCTTTGTACGCTTAAATCTTTAAAACTATGCAACGGATTTTGATGCGGTTTTTTTTTAATAGATAGGACAATTCAAGAGGAAGGTTTATGTATATAATTTATTAGGTTTTTATATACAATGGCTTAGATATAACAATAATTGTTGATGGTGTCGGGAAAAAATAGGCCGCTTGGGAGTTTTCAACGAAAACGCTGCCTAAATCCTTTGAGATATAACAAAATAATGTATGGTGGAATTGTGTATCTTAAATAGGTCTACAAAAAAGTCCGCGATGGCATATGTCTATCTCTTAGGGATATCATACTATATCCATTTAATACTTTAAAAAATGGGCAATTATAACGTGATAATTTGAAAGTTATTAACACAAATACGGTATTAATCCTTATCATTTTAAATCAGTTAATTGGCATGTGCATTTTATGAAGATTATTTTTGCCCTTTACATCATGCAAATTAAATGAATACTTTAGGAGATATGGCAAAATCAAAATAACGCAGAAGAAAATAAATCGTGTTGCTGTGATACGAACGGGCGCGGGCGGTTGTCTGCTGTCTAAGGCCGTAGTGTATCAACTCTGGTAGACGTAATAATATGATCAACGTATGGTGGAATATATAATAATAGTAGTATTATAAATCCTAAATATGCCTACAGAAAATCTGCGAAGGGATATATGTCTTTATGTTCAAGATGACATATATTCATTTGAATACAAAAACTTAGTAATTATTAAAATAGAAAATGATCATCATCAGACATGATAAATCCGTAGACCTAAGTTCACGCGGGCGAAGCTGCGGGTAACAGCTAGTACTTAATAAATGAGCTATTAAAATTCTAATTTAAATCAATCTTGAAAGGTCATATTAGCTGAGGAAGATTTAAACGTCTAGACAGGCCAAGATTTTTAGGCTTAAAAATCTATTCTTTCAGCCTGTAGCACAAGCCTCTTAGCCGACATTTCAAGTCTTGATAAAGTATTTAATCTATTGAAGTACCTTTCTTTTCATTACTATTGACGTTATTTTTTATATTACTATACTTTTTACATATCATTAATTTTTTTATATAACATTGGTATATATATATATACATTTTAAAGGCCAAAAGTAGAATTTTTACCACAAATATTTTTCAATAAAATTATTCATAGTAATGATTTAGCTTTCGTAAAATGAAAGTGTAACAAACATCCCTACTTTCACATTTACATGTAATATTAGTAGGGATTATAGGAAATACATTTCCTCTGAGTCGGAACAAGCCAACATCGGGGCTTCATTCTTTGGTGTTTTGTAGAGATATCGGATCACGCTGCAATATCTACCGCATTGACAGGGGGGAGGGGTTAAGAATTTTTCGGGCTGATAAGCAAAATTCTCAACATATTTCACCAACACCGCCTCGCTGTCCGGAAAACGAAATTATCGGTTTGCCCCCTTTACAAAACAAAAAAACAATTCTTTTTAAACAGATGTTTTGTATAAGTTTAAAATGACACACTACGAAAAAGCATAAATATTTAATTATAAGATTTGAAAAACATTACAGTCCAATCAACTCAACAGAGATTCAAGATATTTATACACATTTATCAAGAAATTAAAGATTAAATTTTAAACATTTAGGGCATGTTTCACAATCTCCAGATAAGTTCCGAATAGGCTATTCACAACATATTTGACAGATAGAGTATGTAGTATCTGTCAAATATGTTGTGAATAGCCTATTCGGAACTTATCTGGAGATTGTGAAACAGGCCCTTAATTAATTATTATTTAAACATTTAATTTACAAATAGAATATTATTGAATCCGGAAAGGATAATTTAACAAAGTTCACCTCAAAATCAGTACCGTAGATCCCCCTTGCTAAACCTAAGTATTCTTCGTCTCCTTTATAATCCGTGCATCTATCTAGCTGGATCAAAACATCTATCTGTCTTTGTCACTCAGCTGAGTCTCTATTAATAAGGCTTTTCTTCCGTCCCCATAAGCTCTGAAAACCGTAAGCTCCTCTGATTGTCAAGTTATTTACTATATGCTTTTATTGTGGGGGATGTCGAATTTATTAGACGGTTTGTGGACTTATGCTAGGATGTAGTATATTTGTGGAATAACCACATTTTTTCAGTTTTATAGCTTTATCCAACTTTGCTGATATGAAACTGAAAATTATTCCGTCTGTGACTTTGTAAATATAAAGAGGCATATAGCTTATTGGTTTTGATGTATCAAACTTTACTTTTTCGTATATAAAATATGTATAAATTCTTGTAATTAGAATTTATTCAGTAGAAGTAATAAGGGTTAGATGTCTTAACGTTACAAAGTTATTTGAAACTACCTTATGGTACATCCATATTTGCATTAGTCCTACATACGCAGATAATCAGCGATGGTGATTCAGTGGGTATGGTCCAGGCCTCTTCAGCGAGATGGTCCGATTAGGCATGTCGATTTTTAATCGATTAATCGAAAAATCGATTCTTTTAGGTAATATAATTGATTTTTCAGATCGATCTTGAACACCACATCCATTCAATGAATCGATTCATAAACCTCCCGAATCGATGCGATCAATTCAAAGAATTTAATATTCCTCAATTGGCTGCGGTATTTAGTTTTTTAATTTTTTGCGGTTGTCGGACGCAAAATTTAAGTACTTAGTCGTAATTTGAACGCATCATAGTGTAAATAACGTAACAATAATGAATGCTTTCATTAATTCGGAGTGTTTTCTATAGTGTTTGTTTTAGGCAATAAGGCATGTTTGAAATTGGCGCGAAATCGAAAATCGATCTTTTAATGCTCGATTTAAACTAGAATCGATTCTAGTAAGTTCGATTCGAATGGAATCGGAAATCGATTTTTTTTAATGAATCGACATGCCTAGGTCCGATAATTCGATTCTGACCCCCTGTCGCGCCTAAAATAGGTTTTCATAAATTCATAAGAGCACCCTAAGCATGAATCAGCGTTCGCTCATCGGTGAAGGAAAACATTGCAAGGAAATCTGCACGCCTGATGAGATTGACAGTCTTTGAGGGTGTATGAACCCGCATTGTGCCAGCGCATCGGTAACCTATTACTCTCCTCGCCTGATTTCGAGAAGGAGACCCGTGCCCAGCAGTGGGACATAATATATGGATTGATAGTTTACTTTACTTTTAAGCATAAAATGCTGTCTTCAATATGCGACATAATATTATGCTTAGATTTTGATTTAATTATTTTAATAATGAGATCTCTTCCAACCATCTTATGTCTCTATTGAAATTAAGATGTCTTTTTTAATTTCAATACCCTCACGAATTATCCTTGCTTATGAACGGTGTTCTTTTGAGTTTATTTGTTTCATTAAAATTAATTGTTGTTTGTTTCATAAAGTTGTATTCTAATATTGAGTAAATTCGTATAAACATTAGCAAATAATCAAGAAATCAACAATAAATCAAGTGACATATCCATTTTTATCATAACAAATCCGAGTCACGAAACTACAAAGGCCTTGAGACCTTTAACTCAAAGGCCGCGTCACGATGGCGAAAAGTTTGCGCGAGCAATTTTTCTCCCAACAAAAAATATATAAGTGAACTAAAAAGCCGCAATCCCTGTATATATCGTGCGCTATCCCATTCATCCATATTATTTCCACACGTACTCCTGTGAGTGTTTCCCAACACCTATCTCCTTAAATCTTTGCACTCCTCCCTCAGGACGCTTTACTGTTATGGCCGCTCAGCGAGCACTGGTTTATTGATGTTTCAGTCAAATAGTAGAAATTAATTTCTTTCTTATTTCGTGTTCCTTTTTTAGTCTTTAATTTATTGGATGCTTTAGATTAATAAAAATGAAACGGTGGAATGCTTCAGAAGGATTGCACCGTTTGTGGGGGTAAACTCCAAATATCAAGTTCTTATTTCAATGTATTTAAAGGAATATATACATGACAAAAACATTTTGAAATAAACTGCTCTAGATTTAAGTGACCTCATGAAATAATGATCAGAATTAACACGATAGAAACCCAGCAGTTTTTTTTCAGAGCTCTTTTCGTTACATTGTTGAGTGAAATTCGCGTAAACGCTAGAGAACATAATATTTGGCTTTATATAATTACACCATAGGTCATCAATAGGATATTGTATAATATAAACTATAAATTAGCATTAGTAGGAACAACCTATTTACTTTAACAAAATTCATGTTTCATGTATTGTACTTTTTAATCATTTTTCTTACATTCGCCTTTTGTTTAGGAAGAAAAAAAAAATATTTTTATGTTTTTTCAATAATAATGTTAAGAAACGCAACGACAGGACTAGTAAGAGCAACTCAGCTTATCCAGTGACGTAAAAAAACAATGCCAGTTAGTAATTACACTGCTCGTCCTGTCCTACTTTTCATATCTAGTTTTACTTAGCCTACTTTTACCAGCTATTTTCCTTTTACAAAAAGCATAGCACTAAGGAAATAAGTCGGTTAGTGGTAACCATTTATATAGACATTTGCAAGTAGAGCACAGCTCTTAAAACGCTTGAAATACGAGCAAAAATGTGGTAGAGAATATTTTAGGAATTCCTGCTAGTGGCAGATATATTTTTACGGCAACTGACTTCGAGTCCAATACTAGTAAGAAACATTTAATATAGTTTCAAAGTAAATGATATTTGAGTTATTTCCAAGAAATCTTTATATTTCGCGATCTATTGAGTTAACGAACTACGCCAATTTCTTTCTCCACAACTTTCTAGACTTATTTACTTTTTAAACCCAATGAAAGTCGGCTTTTATATATATTTCATTTTTATTCCTTTGACTAAATATTTCGCCATTTAAAATACTGGTATTATTTAATTTTTTGTTTAAATATTTTTTTAAGTTCGCTCGTTCTTCAGAACTTTAAATATGTTTTTAGTTGTTTTCGTTTTATTAAAACAGGGCTTAAAATGAGTAGATTTTTTGAAATTGGATTGTGAGGTTCATATAAAAGGGCTTATAATAAACGAAAGGGCAATAAAAATCATTGAAACGTACTTTACGTACGGCAGGACTATTCCTCGAAGATTATAAGGTTGGCTATACTATGGAATGCCTCATACAAAGGGCTTCTTAGTGTAAATAGTATCCTATCCTACCACACAGTACATATCCTACTAATACTATAAATGTGAAAGTTTGTGAAGATGTTTGTTACTCTTTAACGCAAAAACTACTGAATGGATTTTGATGAAACTTCATAATAATATAGCTTGTACATCAGAATAGCACATAGGCTATAATTTATTACCGTACTCCCACGGGAATATGAAGTACGCGGGTGAGACCACGGGGCGCTGCTAGTTAGGAATAATGGTAAATTTAGAAATAAAAATGTGGTGTCGTGTGACACCAGATAGGAACGAAGTTCTTTCGGCTAAAAAAATATAATTTTTTTCAGAATATAATTTAGCCTATGTTACTCGTGGATAATGTAGCTTTCGAATGTCGAAAGAAATTTTGAAATCGGTGTCGTACTTTTTGAGCCTATTCATTACAACCAAACAAACAAAGTTTTCCTCTTTATAATATTAGTGTAGATTTAGGATTCTATTATTACGCTACCCATTCAAATCACGGCAACACGATTTATTTTCTTGCGTATTATTTTGATTTTGCTATACCTCCTAAAGTATTCATTTAATTTGCATGATGTAAAGGGGAAAAAGATTCTTCATGAAGTGCTGAAGCTAATTAACTGATTCAAAATGATAAGGATTCATACCGTATTTGTGTAAATAACTTTCAAATTATCGCGTTATAATTGCTAATTTTTAAAGTATTAAATCGATATAGTATGATATCCCTAAGAGATAGATATATACCATCGCGGACTTTTTTGTAGACCTATTTAAGATATACAATTCCACCATACATTATTTTGTTATATCGCAAAGGGTTTAGGCAGCGTTTTCGTTGAAAACTCCCAGGCGGCCGATTTTTTTCCGACACCTCCAACAATTATTGTTATATCTTAGCCAATACATATAAAAACTTAATAAATTATGTACATAAACCTTCCTCTTGAATTGTCCTATCTATTAAAAAAAAGATATTATACACTACTCGCTTGTGTATGCGACTGTCGCGCCTGCGCAAGTCTCATTCAACGCTTTTTTGATTCCACGCACAAAATCTTACGGTTTTACTATCACATTTTTTTCAGTTCGGTCGCGCAGCAAAATCCCTATACCCTCCAAGCCTGCCGTAAGGAACTTCGTTCCAAAAATGTTAAATGTTATAAATAAATCGTGTTAACATAAGATGCGACAATGATAGCTCAAGGCATACTCCATCAATTTTAGTGTACTAAATATAATTATGATATAGAATATGAAGTCGCCGAGTTATTCGGTTGCGTAGCGCTCGAACTTCCCATTCATTCTATTCTGATCTGGTCTTCTAAGCCAGGTCTAGATAAAGTGCAAGACTGTTGCGCGTATACAATGAAGAAGTTTCTAGTTTGCTTATCTCAGAAACTCGCCAATTTCAGTTCTAGTCGTAACTCAGTTTATGTAAATTGAAATTTGTATGCGACTATCATTTAATTATTAATATCAATGGATGAGCAGTTTCCAAGTTGGATACAGACGAAACTTTAAATCTGATTTACTATGTGTAAGACAGACAAACATAATATACTATAACAGTTGGTGATAAAGCTGAATTTGCTTTACTGGATACAAACTTCTTAACATCCGTTAATATCATTTGAGCAAGACTCGTCCCATTCTAAGAACCAGTGTAGCTTGAGCTTTTGTTCCACGTTTGAGGTATCGTAAGTCAATCATGCGATGTAACTCTAAGGGGTCAAAGTGATAATACGTAAGCCCTTCATCCCTCAGGGGCATTTAACAGGGTATTCGGGCCTTAACGCTTAGCCTCAGTAATTACTTGGGTTGTGTTGATACCTACTTCGGGCACAATAAAGTACAAAGGCTTAGGTTGTACAGAGGAAATTATTTTGCCCGTGTAATCCTTCACAGGCTTACTTCCTTGATGTTTTTTTCTTGGGCCAATCGAAATCGTACCTTAAGATAAATACAAGTGAGACGATATCCCGTAATTTCAGGCACGCAATATAAAAGGTAAGTAAAGACAGCTGTAATTACAACATGTGTAGTAAATAAGAAGAGCTCTTAAAGTTCATTGTGAAGTATACGAGTGTGTTTCGTAAAACGAAGATGATTGTTAGGGTTACGTAGCTAAATTATTGCTATTTTGGTTCTGTATGAAAAAAAAAGTAGTTGTCTTGCTTATGCTCTACAAAAACTATCTCCGCCGGTAAACATAGAAGCACTGGTCACAGCGTATTATGGCATGGTAAATTCTGTACACCTTAAATTATCCTTACTAATATTAAAAATATCAAAGCGAGGATGTTTGTTACGCGATGTTATTGTTTTTACGCAAAAACTACTCTACGAATCATCATGAAACTTTGTACACATATTCTGGGAAGTACTAGAAGTAACATAGAATACTTTTTATTAAAAAAAGGGATTTTTTGCTAACGTGGATGAAGCCGTGGGCAACAACTAGTTTTTTTATAAAAGAGGGGATAAACGGACAGTCGGTACACCTGATGGTAAGTAAGCGACATCCGCAGACACCAGCACCAGAGGATTAGCTGATGCTTTGCCGGCCTTCAGAATATGAGTTACATGTGAGGAAAGAAATCCTGAAATAGTATATTGTAGAGCATTTCCGAACATCACGGTAGTGTAGTTGAAATTTGGACTTTTGACGCGATGTCCAGTGCTGGAATTCTAGACTGCTATTAATTAGCCCTATCAATTCCTCAAAACACTCCCCGTGTTAGAGTGTAGGTAGGTATGGCATTATTTTCTGGCGTAGCCCTCCTAATAGGAAATTAATATTTAAATTTAAAGATGATGTCTTCGAGCTTCGAATTATTTAAAAAAAAATCCACGCTTACTTCCAAGAAGAGCTGAAGTTACAGTTCGAAATAGACGCGACGACTTTAGATTGCATACAAGCTTCCAAAAATTGCATACAATATGACACCTAAAACCAGTGTTTTTTAAAATAACATAATTGCATTGTATGGTACGCTAGCTGTTGCACGCAGCTTCGCCTGCGTCAACTCAATTTTAATACTTGTTCTCTAACTTTTTGAAAATTTAATATAGCCTATGTACACCAGAGATAGCGTAGCTTTCCAACACGAAAGAATTTTTCAAATCGGTCAAGCAGTTCCGGAGCTTATTCAATACGAACAAACAATCAAACCGTTCCTCTTCATAATATTAGTATAGATCACATATTAATGTGAATAAAGTATCTTTATATATGTATCTTTGATTATGATCATACGTGATCTCGGAGGTCGTGATTGTACATGGATTCTGACCGCAAGCTCCTCTCCCATCTCACGCACGTAACGGTCTCACCGAACCTCACCACGTAGTTGAATTAAAATACCTCGCGACCCTTTTTCATTAATAAGAGATCTTTGCTCCCCGCTGAATATTTATAACGTTGTGGTGGAAGTCTCAAGATGAAGAGGGTTTAGCGAATATGGTGTACCTGATTATCCTCATCGCATTGTGTGTTCGATTTCCCCCGATTATCCTCATCGTATCGCGTGTTGATAAACTTTACACACCTTCAAAGACTTTTAATCCTATCAGGCATGCAGGTTTCCTCGCGATGTTATCCTTTACCGATGAGCGAGCGATGGCCAGGGTGGACTTAGAAATTAAAAAAAAAACCCATTTTAAGGCACCACAGGTGGAGGTCAGGATCGAATCCGGACCCTTTCGCAGAAGTGGCCGAGCCCCCTACCCCCTGGACCATCGTCGCTCTAGACTGCAAGTTAAACGGAATTCAACATTATCGTTGATTAGTACTCAACATTAGAATACTTAATTACCAGTATTGATATTTGAAAATGCTATTTCATAATGAAATATTTAATTGTATTTTATTAAATATGTATTTTCAAAAAAGTAATGACTATACTCTCGTGCCTTGTACCACACGTCTAAGAGGTGAAGCTCCTTGATTTTTCTGATACATTTTCATGAGATAGTCAAGTACGGTACCTGCTTATGTGGAGATTGGGCTAAACGTGTTACGCCCGGATCGTATCAATGGACTGACGATATAATTTACTGGCTCGCCTTTTAGTGCTTAGAATTAAATGGCTTATGAATAACTCCCTAAGATAGTAAAAGGAGGCAAAATTAAGAGGTTGGAAATAATATATTTATTTCCCAAATGAATTATGCCTTCATCATCATCATCAGCCTTTGTCCGTCCACTGCTGAACATAGGCCTCCTTCAATGAACGCCAAGACGACCGATCCCGTGCCACTCGCATCCGCATTTTATTAGGTCATTAATACCTTTTCCAAATCAGCTTATAAAATAAAAGATAAAAAACAAATGAACAAGGTACATAAAGGGGGTATTAAATTCAAAATGTCTGTCGCGAATGAGAATCAAGCTAAAATAGGTCAGCGCTAACCCAGTTTTGGGGTTTAACGGTATTGTCTGGAGTCAAGCCGATTAGCGCTGAATTCTCCCGACACTGCCGAGGATTCGAGACGGAATAATTGGGATTAAAAATATAATACAGCTTTTGGGACATTCATACTTTATTGGACTTTATTGGAGTGTTGGCGCAAGGCAATGATAGTATAATGAGAATACCAGATAATGAATATAATAAGTCTGATATCCTTTAAATAGGTGTACTAAACCCACCACGGTTCAGGCCTTGTCGTGGCGGTGGGGCTCAGCAACCCAAAATGACCCTAACACCTTGGGCGAAGCGAAATAAGCCAAGGGGACTCTTTGTACCTCTCTTATAAGAAGAGGGGGTAAAAGATCAGAGGGCAAGGGGCAAGGACGGGGACCTCGCCTCATTGTACTATCTCGACGTTGAGAGGGGTTGTTCTGTGGTGCGGGGAAACCTCTCTGTGGAGGTGATGTCGGTCTCCTGAAGGACTGACTAGCCGTCGTGGTGCCCTCTTGCTTGTGGATCCTGGGCACTTTACCAAAGGCGGCAGTGGTGGCACTCGCCGGGTTTCTAATATAAAATACTAGCTATTGCCCGCGGCTTCGCCCGCGTTAGCAAAAAAAATTCCCCTTTTTTAACTAAAATCCTATGTTATGCTATTTAATAGTATCCTATGTTACTTCTAGTATCTTTCAAAATATGTGTACAAAGTTTCATGATGATTCGTCCAGTGAAACGTTTGCCTATACATAAAAAAATGTGTTCATCGCATTTTATATTAATAGTATTTATTATACTAACACGGAATTTCTTTATAATTAAGCAGAGTTTTTTACGGCGATAAAACAATAATATGATCATTAAGTTGATCCTCCACTACTCGCATCCAATCTAAACCGTGATCGTCCAATCTAGTCGACTTCACTTTTATTACTACAAATGCTACTGCCAACTTGGCACGGCATGTCCGTACCGATTTCTTATATTTAAAGCTCACCGTTTAATGCTTTTCACTGTTTTATCACTCTATAAAGATTTAAAATTAAAGTATCTGAATCGAAAATATACGCGATGATATTCTTTGTGTTTCAGCATAGTAATAAAGGTAGATTTTATTGAAGTGAAAATATCTGTTGCCCAACAATTTTTGCTAGGAAAAAACTTTTAGGTTCGCGTCATCGACATGTTAATGTGACATTACAACATACACACGACATATGAAATTTGTAATTTTTAATATTAAAAATTAAAAAGTTTAGAAGTTATAAATTTTTACTTCTATTGGCAGTAACTATGACTGCTATTTTTTGTGTGCATTTACTAACATCCGGAAATTCTTGTGAGATTTAAGAAAATTAGTTATGAGAATTTTGTTTGAGTAAATTATTAATGGATGGAATTTTTTATTTTTTTACTTTAACCGCATGAAAAGACATTTAAACAGACAAAACTGAAGACCAACTAGAAATTCAAGTAAGACCAAAGTGCTAGAAATATTACGCCTGAGTAATATTTATGTAGGTCACACAGAAGATTGAAAATGTAATATTAAAGTTTCACGTTAATATCGGGATAGCTCTGGCTGGAATTTCTTCAGATTTCGTTTCGTACTAACTTTTCACTGTGACTTTATTCGACCTAACCATTTTCATTGGAACATTTAGAACAGTATTTTGAATATTTTAAGACAATTCAAATGAATAGTGTTACTCCGAAGGTCTCCTCGAAATTACACTAGGTATGACTGTTCAACGAAAGTTATTCTAAAATTTATAAAACCTCAAATATTTTTTATCCCACCGTGCAGGTTTCCGTAGGATATTTTCCAGTGAGCAAGCGATGTCGATAAAACCATAGTTTAGTAAGTCTAACCCATATTTCAGTAGAGTAGAAAGACTTTCACGTAATTACAAAGCAGAAATTAAGCCGACAGTATCTAAATCTACCTTTTGTCCACCCCTTCTTCTTCTCTGAGTGTCTTCACGCCTTTTGAGGGATGGAACTGCAGACAACAGGAGCAGCAAAGCCTAAGCAACAAACGAAAGAGATCTATGTTCAGCAATAGATAGACAAACATGTTTAGGTAATTTGGAAAATAGATAACTACTGTATGTGTAATTTTATTAAAATAAATTTAAATTTACTTTACTGATAAAAGTATCTTCATCATGAACATTAATCCGTCCACTGCTAAACATACCTAAGCCTCCCTCAATGAACGCCAAGACTATTTCTTAGGTATTCGAGTCCAACACCGACCGGTCAGTGCACGGATTTCGTTTTTCCACCTGACAAATGGCCGACTAATATTAATTCTTCTCCGTTATAAAATTATATACCAAATAAAAACTAAGTTTTCAAAAGTTCAAAGTAATTTCAGAAAAAACATGTCGTTTGGTCTCTTGATTTTCAATTTAATTTTTTATTATAATAGGAAATAGCATATCGCGAAATAGTAATGTTATTCTTTCCATTTTCATTATATATTCCAAAGTTTTACCAGTACAGTTGTAAAGTGCGACACATTCTGTTACACGTAAGGTGTAAGTTGTGGCCACAAAAACTAGCGAAGTCACTGACCTTAGTATTGGAAACAGAAACATCTGTGCAAACACAACTTCGCTAACACTAGTTAGTAAGTTGGCGAAAAGTGAATACGGTTGATACTTGTTTTTCATTGTGTTTTATATAGGCTTCTGTATGTTTTTAGCATACTGTACTAAGATGGTAATATAAATTTAATAATACCTATCTTAAATATTATTTTTATATCTTAGTCGAGCAAACGTACAATCTAATTCATTGAGGAAGTTGTTTTCTGCCTTGAACGGAAAAAGGATGATAATAATGATGACGGATAATACGAATATACATTTTAATATTGTCCTCCTAATGATTGCTATTGATGTCTTTATATGAATGTGAAAGATGTGTAAATGATAATAATGAGGATGACAAAGATGACGATGATGATGATGATGATGATGACAGCGATGGTGATGATGATGATGCAGATGATGAAACAGTTACAAAACTGCATATTGATACGAATCAATATGCTGAATAATGTAATAATATTACCATAATTACAATTCGACCAAATTTCACTATAGGTATTCATTTAGTTAACCAAATGTTCCCTAGCTGTTCAAATAGGTCCGATGCATTCATACTCTAGTCAAATAGTGTAAATAGTGAATGTAAATCACACCCCATGCCACACCGCACGAACACATAAACATACGCCGTAAACAGTTCTGTTGTTTCTGGAATATTGCAGTATTTGGAAAATGTGTTGTTGGTTTTAATTCATTTGCAGTAAATTCAGCTGTATGAGCGATGACCTAGTGGGTACGGGTTCGGTATTTTGAGTGAGCTTGTCTCGATCCTGTGGTGACATAAAATGAGTTATTTTTAATATTTTCTCGTGCTGTATACAAGAAGATAGCTTGCTGAATGCTCGGTAAAGGACCTGGAAAGGACATTGCGGGGACCGAAGTCTGATGGGATTAAAAGTCTTTGAAGAAACTATGACCCAACATGCTTCTCTCATTTGGAGGATGAGACTCGTGGACAACAGTTGGATATATAAAAGGTTGACAGTTAGTCCACCATCCTATTCGCTACTCCCATGTAGCAGCTTTATTATCTTCTTAAAAAAAATTCAAAAGTAAGAATTTGTGGAAATAGGGCCTTTTTAAACAAACAATTTTGCTCCATTGCCTCAAATATGCGCAATTTGCTTTCATCAAACAAGAACACAACTTATAATCAGCACTGTCGTATAATTTGACGAACCGTTTAAACAAAGTGCTCCCAAAATTGACAACCACGGGCCCACATCGGGGAAATGGAAGTGAGAAGGTAAATAAAGGAGGAAATGAGAAACATCACATAAATATTCAAGAGCATGTCCTCCATAATGAAAAACCTGGAGGGTTATTCAAATTTGTTCCTTGTGATGTGTTGATTTTAATGACGCTGCTTGGACATGATGCCGTGCTGGGCCAATTATTTTTATTAATTTTGAGACTTCATAATCGGGTGTATTAAGGGTCGTTTAAGAGGAATGGTCATATTGGTAGCTTATTGTGTTTTGAATGATTAAGAAACTTTGAAATACTTTTTAATTTTTTACGTTTTTAAATTAGCATACATTTGGGAAATACTAACGCTGGTAGTTATTAGAATCAGACGTTACTTTGCGGAAATCCATTTTAAAAAAAGATATTAAATTATATATTAATTAGCAATATCCCGCGAACCGTGCAGTCTTTACAGTAAATGTGTGAGTGCTCGCATATGCATGCATATTGCACCGCCCTCCTGCATATGCGTGCACTCACACATTTACTCTATATAATTTAATATCTTTTTTTACTAACGCTGGTGATTTTATGCTGGGAATTTAATTGACGGGGGAGTTGTATTGTACCAGGCTCCCGCTGCATGGGTACCACCATTCTGCTTTTTTCTCCCGTCCAACAGCTTTGCTGTGTTTCTGAGAGAAGTGCGATACAGCCAAAAATATGGGATCTGATTTCTCAAGATAGGCATCACATAGATAAGTTGTTTGGGTCATTGCCTGATAAACCAGTTGGGCGACGTCGACCGCTTACCGTCAGGTGGCGCGTCTGCTAGTTTGATTATCCGACTAACATAAATGGCGGATGTCTTTTTTCTATGCCATTAAATTTATTATTCGATCTCAATATTATTTAGATCATCATCATCATCATCATCAGCCTTTATCCGTCCACTGCTAAACATAGGCCTCCCTCAATGAACGCCAAGACGACCGATCCCTAAATCCCCTCATTATTTAGATGGTTATGCTTAATTTTAAGTAAATTTTAGAAATCTTCGACAAGTACGTGACATTCACAAAAGCTAAAAGATTAGGGATCATGACACGAACCTTGAGGCACGCCTCTTGTCGAATACAATGATCAAGTTCATCAGTATCATGTGAATAAAATATATTTCTGATGAATATAAACGTCTAGGTACACCGAAAGTGCGATGTGGCTATATATATATATATATGTATTTATGTAGATATTAAAAAAATTCTGTTTCTAACCAGTAAGATTTTAAGAAGTTAATTTACGTTGCTAGGTTATCGTGGTGTGATTGAATTTAAACAATATTTATTTTTGTTTATTTATTAAGTAAGTATAGGAAAATATAACAAAACTCAAGTAAAAGTAAAAAAATATTAAACATAAAGTAAAAGTAACGCCATTGCCTCGGTTATACTGTTGACATTTAATTTAAATTTTGAATAGTTAACGTTGATGTTATGCTAACAAAAATATCGTAAGCAAAACATTTTGCACTAAACTTTGCCGTGCTAAAATTAATTACTGTACTGAAATGTTTGCTCAGCTAACAACAGTTCGTACTCGTATATGAAGCTTTGAAACTCTTAACTTATTTTTGTCATGATATAAAACAGCCCTTAAGGTATATTATCCGATTAAGAAGGTATGCAGCCAAATCTAAAAGTAGACTACGGTATACCGGGTGTATTTGGAACGCTTTGAAATATTTAAGCCTAATAGTGCAATATTTGTATACTATATAATGTATTTAACCATTTATCTCAGAAACCTTTTTTTTAGGAATTAGCACTTACGTATTTTGCATGCCCGCGATGTATGCATACACGCTATGAACTCACGCTGACCGCGTGTCGCGCGCCGTGCGGGAGTTCGTAAACCTCGCGCGACACGGCTGTGAATCAGCTGTTACATTGCTGTTTTATTAAAAAACGATTATTTTCTAAAATAAAATTTGGTCAAATTTCTGTATCAATATGTTTACTAAACCGGACAAAAGACAACCAAAAAAAAAATTTTTTTTGATTTCACGTTTTTTTCACATGCCATGCCTACACTTCTTCGTTTTTCAAAGCGTTCAAAATACACCGTGTATACATTAATAAATTGTATCAATAGCTCGCTGATAGGAGGGATGCGCTGCGCCGCGATCTTGACTGCATGGGCACATGCTGCTTGTTTCTCACGTGGAACAGCATTGCTGTGTTTCTGAGAGAAGAGCAAGACAAGCTGTATTTACTACGCCTTAAAACAACCTCAACCTGCGACACTTCTTTAAAGTATATCGACGAATGTTATTACAATACGCTGTTTAAATCTAAGTTACATATAGGTTTAGAATTGTAATAGATAGGCAGGCATAAAAAAATAAGTCAGACAGAATCTAAAAATTTATACACATATAGTAGGATGGTTGCAATTTCCATTGCACCATTAGTAAAAAGAACAAGCCAGAGATATCACAGCGATATACGGTCATTTAAATTAGCGGCCATGTTTCCCAAAAGCTCCACAACTCACGCCGGTGGCGCTGTTATCGCGACTAGAAATATACACGACATTTTCCGCAGTACCGTAGGGTTGCCATACCAAGATAATCGGTAATACAGTACATTTTTTAGCTACAATAATTTTAAAATTATAAGACCTTCTAGTGACCGGGGCCCAGCTTTGAACGGGTTTCATGCTGATCTTTACATAATATAAAACAAAGTCGCTTCCCGCTGTCTGTAACATATGTTTTTTTTAAATCTTATTGTAACAGCATGGCAGCCAAAGCAGGGTGCGAGTCGCTAGTTATACATATACACCTTTCTCTTAAATTATTTCAACTATTAAAAAACCGCATCAAAACCGGTTGCCTACTTTTAAAGATTTAAGCAACATACATATTTCTTCGGGTGCTTACCGCGTTTATAGTTTTATGGAGGGTGCAATATTTCGTCAATGTTCCAACTACCATGATCATGGGATGACTGAAAAAACTGTAACGTTAGTAGTGACCGATATAGTTTAAAACAATATATTAGATATGTGAGGTTAGTATAGTATTATTGAGAGATTAGTTAAATTAAGACGTGCATAGCACGGGATTCATATATCGAATCTCGACAAACATAATCGACAAAAATAATTAAATGAATATTTTTGGGTGATCGAAAAATAATAAAGAGATTGAGCACGAAATAGTTTTCAAAACCATCTTAAACATAACGGAGAAAACTTTACAGGAAAACTGGACAGCTCCGGAAAATGGTTGTGGCAGCCCTACGCCGTCTGTTGTTCCCAGCGCTCGGAAACGTTTCGTTGATATGAGATAAATACACATTTTACTTAATTGAACCACTTTAACTAAATAATATAACTTAACATCGCTATTTTTCTGTACATTATTGTCATTTATTTGCAAGCATAAATGCTTTTTTCATTTGTATTATGAATAAAGTACATAAACGTGTGTGTCAGCTCCGACGCACGACAGGAGTTTACTCCTTACGAACGATTATAAAATAAATTAATTAGTGAATAAGGGTAAATAAATGCATTTTTATGATACTTACAGCATGCGTGATATAAACATTTTTATGAAATATACAATTAAATCGTTAAAATACATAACAAAACCATAAGACATAAACAACAATAATTTAATGTAATAAATGATGATGAAATGATGAACGTCAAAACTATAAGTACAATAATATAGCTTATGTAATAATATCAGAATAACAACAAGGCTAAAAACAAGGCTATAATTCATCACTATAATCCCACGGGAATGGAAAGTACGCGGGTGAAATCGCGGGGCACTCCTGGTGCTGTAATATTTCGTAAGGTATACATCACTAGACATAGCAAAGCGAAAAAATCCTTAGTTCAGCTGTAAATCAGATTATTAAATAATGAACGCTAGTACAATCAGCAAAAAAGAGCAAATATATAATTTTCCTATCTCTCACCCTCCTGTAAATTGTGTGCAGACGCTACCGGTGTATTACCCAGCGCATAATATTCTTACAGGGCAATTGGACTTCAACAGAAATATTAGAGAGTTAATTCAAGTTACAGAATAGACACAGAAGAAAATATATATCAATAAAAATGAATTCAGGAAATGTACGTACGCCGATAACTTCAGAACCACCGCACCAAATTAGATTATCCCATTTTTTGTGTCAATTATTATGTGGTGTCTATACACAGCTTGATAATCAAAATGATGCTAGTTGTATTATAAAAAAATAAAAAAAAAACATATTGCTTTATATATATTTTAACCGACTTCAAAAAAAGGAGGTTATCAATTCGTCTGTATGTTTTTTTTGTTTTTTTTTGTATGTTTGTTACACGATTACTCCACTGTTTGAGGATGGATGTTGGTGATCCTTGTTTTGTTTGAAAGCTTATATTTCCGAATTGGTCCCATATTAATTTGATTGACATCTAATCAGCGGTTTTTAAGTTATTTTCAATATATATACAAAACCAACCAAATAGGCATTCTATTTGGTTGGTTTTGTATATACAGACGATGCTCATTTTATTACTTCCCGATGTAATATGAATAATATGAACAAAACCACTGAATAGGATACTTTGGAAAGTATCAAAGTATTGTGAGGTCATCATCATCATCAACTTTCATCCGTCCACGGCTGAACATAGGTTCCCTCAATGACCGTAAAACTAAAAAGTACAAAATAAAATTAATTTTAAATAAAAAACCAAAACCGACTTCTAAACTATACCTCAATTTATGTACAACCAAAAAATTTAAAATAATATTGAAATACTTCGAAGTGAAGTAAAAGTATACTATTTAAAATTGGGTACTTTTGGAGTTCGGTTTTTGGTTTTTTATTTAAAATTAATTTTATTTTATATAGCATAGGGGGCGAACGAATAGACGAAGCCTTTTGACAACTATCGACGCCCCTTCACATCTAAACAACCAGAAGTTATGCTGATGCGTTGCCCTTCTTTCCCTATCCCTCAAATGGGCCACCGGAAACTCACAAACCGCACAAAACGCGACAGCACAGCTGTCACTTTACTCCGGTATTATGTGAGCGAGAGGTACCACCCCGGTCGTGCAGCCTAAATTGGCTGCAAAGCAGCATGGCAAACCTCTTACAACGTACCTAATGTAAACATGCAAGAAAAAGGCGATGGTTGAACGATTAATCTTAAGATTAGATTTATACTTAGTTGCATTCCTAGGGCACTCTGTTTATTATAATAATACTTTGGAACTACTATTGGTAATAATTCCAAGTAGAGCTAAACTCTCTATTTCTGACAAAAACAATGACGCAACATCATGTTCCATTTGTCGCTTGTGAACTGTATTCTTTATTCCAGAAACTTCTTGAAAGCAATTTTCTCAGGAGTAAAAATATGTAGCGCTAAGCTATATCGACAGTGCATTTGTGAGAGCAAGTATTTGCTAAATTACTACCGTGTGCGGGGATGGGGTTGACAGAGCAACATACATAGCACCTGGGAATTCCTGCTACCCTAGTACAACTTGGAGAGCAGTATTGAGTTTTGAATATTTCAAATGCTTAGAGATAAAATGTGCAATGATTATCATCATCATTATCAAACTTTTGTGTCCATATGCTCCATTCCATCTACTTTAATGAACACCAAGACGGCACCATCACTATGAGTCACTGCGCAGAAACCGATTACAATTAAAAAAGCTATCTATCCTATCAATTTCGGGGTACTGAATTTAAAAAATTAAATCATCATCATCGTCAGCCTTTATCCGTCCACTGCTGAAAATAGGCCTCTCTTAATGAACGCCAAGGCGACACGATCGCTACTCGCATCCAACACTGCCCGGCTACAGCACGGAGATCGTCTTCCCAGCCAGTGCCGGATTAACCATATAGCAAGGGTAGCAATTGCTATTGGCCCCGCGATTGCCTTATCCGGCACTGTTCCCAGCTGGTTAATGGCCTACCAACATTTAGTCTACCTGAACGCGAAATTTAATTTAAAAAAAATGGATTTACAATATTACAAAAAATTGGTTGTCTGTAAAGTCGGTTTACGGACGGTAGTTTGACGTGACAACTTGAAACATTACATGCAGCACGAACCGAACCGAGCCAATCGCTCGAGCCGATCATGCCTATCTCGTTTGTTACGCGTTCTTGCTTTCGGAACGCTACATGACGTCATCTTTTTCGTGCATGCTGCCCGTAATACATATCTAGTTTTAAGGCATTGTCACGTCTAAAGCTAATAACATATTATAATGTATGTACCTATAATTTCTGTCCGTCTTATAGGAACATTAAGTTACATATACTGAAAAAAAAAATACCAGCCTTAGCGATTGCTGATAGAATTGAAAACTTATTTTGCTTATAATTTTAGTTTATCAGCAAAAACTTAGATGAAATACAATTTCCATTTATGGCGCGGCTATATATCTAGCCTTTTGTACTTGGTCGTTAATGTAGTGTAGAGCCCTCACACAATATTAGCAACTCGTAACATCTTAGAAATAAAAGAAAACCCATCATATTCCTGCATCCCCTGCATCAACTCATGTTCGTGATAAACACCATTTGTTGCATCACTCAATAACACCATAGCAAACTTCTGAAACAACAAAAGAACCCTAAACGTGTACCGTCAGCGTATAATGAACTTTATATTGACGTAATATACTCTCATTTCCCACAATTTCTACGTGTTTCTGTTAATTGAAAGCGGTGAATGGGTAGATATAGCACGATTGTGGAGCGTCAGCAAATAAATTAACCATATTGTCAATAGAAAACGCTGATCGGCTTTTGTGATTACTGTGAGAGAAACAATTATATTTTATGCAATGTCATAGTTTATTTGTGACTCGTGATTAAATTTAATTAAAAATAAGTCAGAAGCTTGAATGTCTGACCACCAGTCTTACCGCGGGATAACGTATCACCCAGTTACTGGGTTGTGGAGGTCAAATAAGCCATTTAAAATACTGGTATTCTTCAGAATGCAGTTAGACTGGAAGCCGACCCCAGAACATAGTTGGGAAAAGGCTAGGCAGGTAGATGATAGTTATTGTTATTTCATTTTAAACTGTATCGAGGCAATTTCAATCATGAGCTCGCAGACTTGACACTGATTCGACTCAGGAAATTTCCCTGAATCTTGTAAAATGTTATTGGGAAAACAAAACTTACCATGTTATACGTTAAAATATGGTGAAATTAAACTAAACGGCTACTTTCCAACTGTGAATATTTTTAATAATGTTTTGTTGCTTAACAGTTACTCAACTATCATACGTTTGTTTAACATTTTTAATTATTCATATATTAAAAAAAATCTACCATTTGTAGTTGTAGCTCACAATCTTATACACCCTTATGTTGTAAATAGTTTTTATCAATTTATTAATACTTGTTAGTAATCTTAGTGACTAGTGTGCATGCGACGAAAGAAAATACGTTTCTTGTTATTAGATCAAAAAGTGACTCTTGGCTTTTATTAAAAAAAATATTATTAAGGTGTATGACATAAGGAAAAGACAATAAAAAAGAATTGTTTGTGGACAAACATTTGCAATACCACTATAAAATTTGTCGTACACTTTGTAAAAGTTGTTTTCTAATTTTACAGAAGCACGTAGCTAGACGCTTATTATACATCATGTTCCAATTATTGTCGTCTCACAAGAATAGAGAGCGCCCTGTAGCTGCCGAGATTTTACTTGCCGTGTTATTTTAGCAAATTGTGTAAATATTTGCGAAGAAAGCAGTTGTTTCATTTTGTCCCCGAAAAATATTAACAGAAAATACAACTTACATTGTTTTTTTTTTTTCAAAAATGAATATCTTAGACGGACGATATTGAATATGGTATTTTTGGGAATATTTTTTTGTGCCCTGTGTAAACAACATAGGACTTTATTTTTAAATTTCCGAAATAACTTCTATTAGGATTTTTTCTATTTAAAATTTACATTCTACAAATTTCCACTTAGAAATAAAATATTGATTAAATTGACTTGTACTCCTAGGTACAAATATAGTTCCATTATAGATTGATATCTTAATGTAGATGTGGGACGATATTGCAGATCATTTGTAGCAGGCTGTGCTATCGCTCTATTAGGCCTTTTATTACATAATATTACTTATTTTTACTCTCGTGTTTATATTGTGAAAGGCGAAATTGTTTAAATCTTTAGAAATATAAGATATTACATACGACGCCGACGTTCTGTGTATCTCAATGGTTAACGCGTTAGCGCTCAAGCCGGAGGTAGCGGGTTCGAATCCCGACTGTGAACAAAATAGATTTATGAGTTCCTGGATAATGGATGTGTATTAAATAAATTTTCGTTATCTGGTACTCTTAACACAAGTGCTTCGAGAACTTACCACAGCACCAGTCTGACGTCGTCTTTAACAGCTCAAAGCGTCAATAGTAATTATTATTATTATACTGAATATAAAACATAATGCAAATAAGTTTGTAGCGGACCAATCACAACCCTACAATCCTGCATCGCGCTATCAGAATTCTAGCGTCCGTCTGCTAAATATACAACATCTGACACAATAACAAGTGGGCTTCGGCCTGGCCGAGCATTGCACCTCGCTCGGTCGGAGTTCGATGAAATGTTTTTTGTATTCGTAGATATATTTATGATCATTTACCAACCACCACATACTACTTACCATTAGGTAACTCCTCTGCCCATCACAAGAACAAACCCCCGTCCGCACTAGAACTCAACGGTATCCAAGCTATTTAAATAATTTAATTGTAATATCAAATATGACGTTATTCGCATTTCTGGATTTAGTCAGAAATGGCGTGCCGCATGCAATCCCCCCGGAAACAGATTGTTACTGTATTATATTACGGATAGTATAAAGTCTAGGAAACGAATAAAAATGTCGCCGAACTAAAGTTTGAGACAATGTTGGAAGCTCGACTTTATTGTTTGATAAAAACAATTCAAGAAATCGTAGATTTTGATTTATACAGGCAAATGTTAGATGAGAGATAATGTTGGAATACGTGAGGTTTTTAATAATAATATCTATGTACGCTTTTACACCACGTCATTCTGGTAGCGTGCTAAGTTTCTGAAGAACTTGTGTTACGGGTACCAGACAACGGAAATACCTACATATATTTAATACTTTTATATTAAAAAGTATGTTGTTGTATATATATTTAAGAGTTTTATTATATAATACACATATTTAATACGCACCCATGACCCAGGAACACAAAAACTTTTTTATTTCCTGGCGCGATTCGCACCCGCTACCCCCGGGCTTGCGCGCCAACGCGCTAACCATTAAGCCACAGAGGTCGTCATTTTAGCTATTGACATCTTCAAAGCCTTGAAGTTAGAATAGTACCGATAGGTAATTTTTTTTTTTGAAATAAATTATTTAACTTCTTTTACTTATGCGGTGGATACTTTTAAAAAGAAGTAGCATATTCAAAAAGAAAAGAAATAAAATATTATAATTTATTGCGACTATAAGAAGACAATTTTAGTTCATACATCTGTCCAAAATGTGTACTTGATAAAATATATCTTTAATATGTTTTTTTTTTTCATTTCATTGTATCATTGCATATTAAGATCATATATTATGTAGAAACATGTAGGCTATTTGGTCATTATATATTATTAAGAATTTCATTTTATAAAATATTATGTGAATGCACAACAAAACAGTTTTGAATAAACACGAAAACAGCCACGCATAATGTGTTTAACATAGCAAAAAAGGGTAGTATATATTTTTGTAAATTGACCTTAAAAAAATTAATCACCGAACACGTAATGGTGTTTTTCGGATATTTATGTTTTCGGTTTTGAATAAAAAGTCATGCACAGGAGTAATTAATATAAATAACGATTTCCCAAAAATACAACTTAATTTCCTTCTATCGTTTGATTCGTCGAATCAAATATTAAATTGCTTGTTACTATAATAAATGCTAATTTATTTTACGTGATTCTAAACAATTAACAAAATAATATAAATGATAACAATATTATTATATTTTCACTTTGAGTTATCGTGGAAGGTAATGGGATATTTTTTGATATCAAAGCAGCCTAACTGCCACTTATTTACACAAATGTATAATTTTATCGAGAAAAATAAAGATTAATGTTTGATTATGCTAGTATTAAAATAAATAATATAATAAAATAAAAAAGTTTCTCAATTCCGTCATACATAATTGTTATGTAATTTTAAACGTGTGACTTAAATAAACAAAAAAAGACTTCTGATAACGATGATGATGATGATGGGGCTTATGATGATTGTGGTTCACTTAATTTTCTAAGATTATTCTTTGTTACAAATAGTTTGGGAGGTAAATACTCACCAACATATCGATGGACTGATTGTAGCGGCAAATTCGATTTAGTGTTGCTAATTAATATAAGTTGACCAGAATTTGGTATGTTTAAAAATTTGATATATATTACAAAATGGAGGGTCTGTTGACCATGCGCATTTTTATCTCAAATAAAAAATTAAGAAAATATGGTTTAATCAGCAACAAATGTTCAGCAGTGGACGGATAATGGCTGATGATGATGATGATGATGATGAAGCAACAAATACGTAATAGTTGCCACCACACACTGACGTCACAATAGACTGCTGACCAGCAACATTTTCAAAAAAGTCAGCAAACTCAACTGTTTCGTGTTCACGTCGTTGTTAAAGATTAAACTAATTAATATGAGCCCTGTGATTTATACACCGCTATTACCATCTTGCCATGACTATTATATTATTACCATTATAGTGTTATACAGGCATTCTTGACATTTCTTTAATGCTTATTTGACAACTCTCAAGACTGCGACTAGAGGTGTCGGATCACACTGTACTTACATCTTCTCTAGTGCTCGGGTTAATAATAGTTCTGGTTAGTACCGTTCTCAAAATTTCAAATTTTGCTATGATTTACCATCGGGTGATCCGACTGTTCATCCCCCCCTCCCTCTTCTCTATTAAGGCTTCTCTTGACAAGCTGGGAGCGAACTCCATGACTTCATCTAAGAGTAACACAACTCATATATGTCCTGTCTCTGCAGAGAAGAGATGCGTCTTCAAAAAGTAAATCTATTCAAAATCAAAATCAATGTTTTAATCAAAATGGTATTATTTTCCAAAGTATCTTTTTTAAAGTCAATTGAGACTACCACCTGTTCCAATGCAAGCCCACTCAGTAGAACTGGCGAAACAAACTCAGTTAAACTAACCTTTTAAATAGCGATGACCTTGATAAAATCGTACTTCTGTGAATCAAATCTACTAATTAATTAATGTACCTACTTAAAATTGACTTATCCTAAAGCTTGATTAAAAGGTCTAACTAACATTAAAATAAATTCCCTTAGCCATTTCACCAACAGAACCCTAACACAATTCCCAATTGTAAAGTTGAAAAACTAATTCGCCACCTTTATTTTACCTTCTCCGTAACAGTAACAAGGTAAGTTTAATAGACAATATCGGAATATGCGGAGTTGAGAATGGGCAGTAAATAGCTTACTAACAGTAATACTGCCTTTTATTGCCCAAACGTGTCGGCGGGCGTTGAATATCAAATCGATTTTTGTAAGTGTCTCGTGACTATGTTGTGTACTTTTCGGGTTTCGTCGCGTTTATTGTATGTGATTCTTTTTTTTTTGCGAATACGAAATATGTAATCGATTGAATGTGCCGTCGGTCCTTGATGGAAATTCATGTTATGGCCACTATAATGAAGTTTCTTTACACTTTTTCCACTATTTATTATGTATTAAAGTTATCATATATATAATATTACAGTTACAATTTAAACTTTAAACTAAAAAAAATTATATATAGTTTACCGATGCGCCGGTCTCAAGCGCGTTGTTACTCACACACCTTCAAAGTTTTTAATGATACTTATGCATGTTTCTTCACTATATTTTCCTTCGCCGAAAAGCAAGCGATGGTCTCGTGTTCAAGTTTTTCTTGAAAATTTTGAAAAACTCATTTCAAGACCCGATAGCGGGCGAGGATTGAACCCGGACCCTGTCAGTAGAAGCCGGCCCGTGCCCAACACCATCGTCGCTCACACCACCACGGCCATACATAAAATGACGACCTCTGTGGCTCAGTGGTTAGCACGTTGGCGCTCAAGACCGCAGGTAGCGGGTTCGAATACCGCCAGGAAACAAAAAAGTTTTCTATGTTCCTGGGTCATGGATGTGTATTAAATATGTGTATTATATAATAAAAATCTTAAATATATGTATTAATATAAAAAGTATTATATATATGCATTTCCGTTGTCTGGTACTCGTAACATAAGTCTCTTCGAGAACTTAGCACGGGATCAGATTGACGTGGTGTGAAAGCGTCCATAGATATTATTATATATTACATAATATCACCATAGCTAAGTAGGATTTTCAGTTTGGAACACGGTTGTTTGACATACTGAAGTAACACAGAAGTTCTCAAGCAAAGTTAACGTTAATTAAAGCATTCGTTTCAGTTTATACTTTGGCTGAGCATACAACTATTATGGCTGCAAATATTATTCCAGCCAGGATTTTACCTAGGACAACTTTAATACAGTCATTTTACTTTGGACTTCTCGGCAACTCCTAGTTCGCAGTAATGTATAGCTAACTTTTGTGCATGTATTTCAAATAACATAGTAGACTAGCTGTTGCCCGCGGCTACGCCCGCGTTAACTTTGATTTACGGACGTGTACGGATTGATGATGATTTTTTGTGGCTCAAGTTACTCCTTGTTACATTAGCTATCTGCCAGTGAAAATTCCGTCCAAATTTGTCCAGCCGTTTCAGAGGTTAGCCAAAACAAACAGACAGACATACAGACTAAAATTCTTTAAAAATTTTTTTTTTTGATGTATGTACCGTGTATCCACATATGCGTTTAGTAAAAATTGGTTGTGATAATACTACAAACATACACTCCAATTTTATTTATCTGTATAGGTTGTTATTTTTACTAAGATTTATTCATGTTTTGTTGGTTTGGAAAAAACCCTACTGTATCTATGAATTATATAACACTTTCAACGCATTTATGCCTGGACAATGATATTTCAATTTTGTTCTTTCTAGAAATTAGTCTGCGGGAATCAGGACTTTAATATGTCGCTGCTAGGGTAGTTTTAGTCTTGTTTTAGTATAATGAGAGGAATTCGTAAAAATGTAAAAAAAAAACAATATTGAAAAATTATAATAATATCATATATTATGTACATTTTATACAGTACAGACATTGTATATTGCACATATATGTTAGCTTTCCCACTTCCCCGTGTAAAGTGCTCTGGTAAATCTTAGACGCCTTTGAGCATGCAATAAACATGACTGACTTCAGACGAGAGTGACTTCAGCTTTATAAACGAAAAGTATTTTTTATATTCCGTATTAGAAATACATATAGTCGGTGACTAGTTTTTAATCTTATGATTTGTACGTATGAATACGAAAAAAATTTTCTAAATATAATAATAATATCTACGGACGCTTTTACACCACGTCAATTTGGTCCCGTGTTAAGTTCTCGAAGAGACTTGTGTTACGGGTACCAGACAACGGAAATACATATATTTAATACTTTTTTTAAATATTATATATAGTTATATTTTATATTTTTGTTATATTATACACGTATACACATTCCCAGGAACACAGAAACTTTTTGTTCCCTGGCGGGATTAGAGCCCGCTACCGCCGAGCTTGTGCGCAATCGCGCTAACAATTGAGCCACAGAGGTCGTCAAATATATAGGCTGTGTATTTTTTTCATTTCATCTTATTTTAAATTGTTCTACAGCCTATTTGAGAAATGTTTTCTAGAGTAAGAGACATTACTAAATAGCATCCAAGCATCACATCAACAGGCTTAGTTCAAGCCGTGCGATGTTCGCATTGTCTTTGTTCATGCCTTTGACTGGCGTGTTATGCCTTGTTAGAGAGCTTCGGCTTTGAGCATACGATCGATACATTCAATGGAAGGTTGAGCAGACACCATTGAAACTTGATTCTCGAAAATTTGGTCAAGTACATGTATGTGCGAAAAGCATAGTTTTCTAGATACTTCTAAATTTGGATCTTTTTCAATTTGTTTCAAGACTTTTTGATTTCGAAATTTCTCGAAACTAGAGGGATATTATGCAACTCTTATTAATGTCTATAATATATTATATAGGTCCGCGTTGGATGCGAGTAGCAAGGGATTGGTCGTCTTGGCGTTCATTGAGGGAGGCCTATGTTCAGCAGTGGACGGATAAACGCTGATGATATGATGATGATATATGAGATGCACATAATTATAATAATATAATAATAATATTAATTGTTAACTTTTAAAAATTATTAAAAAGTTTGTTGGTTTGGTTTGTAGTTTCACCACAGTTAGTTCGAATGTTTCAAGATCATCAGCTCGTTATAGTGTTGCGGGTTGTCGATTTCAAACATTTATTACCGGTGAAGGAAAACATCGTGAGGAAACCTGCATGCCTGATGAGATTGAAAAGTCTTTGAAGGTATGTGAAGTTCACCAACCCGCACTGGGCCAGCGCGGTGAACTATTGGCCCATTACCCTCCTCGCCTGATTTTGAGGAGGAGACCTGTGCCCACCAGTGGGACATAAAGGGTTGATACTTTATTAGCGCTGCAGCAGTAACTTTGAACGACGTGACAGCAAAGGGATGATGTTGTGTCGTGTCGTGATTCTTCTCCTTATATATTTCTATCTAAGCATGGTACTTTGATGAGATAAGTCACAAGACACAATTTAAAAGACTTAGGTCTTATACAAAAATATCTTTTTTTTTTATGACGTAGCGGAAATCCTTTTCGTACCAAACCAGGGCCTTGGGTAGGCACGCTGGCGTGCGTGGGGACTCGCATTGGGTGCACTACCCCACTAAAACCGCGTGAGCCTTCAGCCGCTATCTGATGGACCCGGATCAGCAGATACAAAAATATCTAGACTATCATTGCACCAACAACAAACTCATATTCTCATAGTTGAGGACATGTACCACGTTATATATGTTTACATTGTCCGAAACGAGTGGGTGATCGTTTATCATCACAAATATCAATATCAGAGTCGACAGTAACTAATGGTCCGGCGCCTGTGAGGCGTTAGGCGCAAAACTTAACTCCAATCTTTTCCTATCTCGTTTTTGATTTAATGTATTGGCATGTGTTGAAAGTTTTATTCGATCCGCTTCGGAGTTTTCGAGGGTTATTGGTTTGGTGATATGATAAGTAAACCCTTTTTTTTTGGGTTCCGTTCCTCGAAATTACAAGTCGGACTTATCGGATCGCTCCGTTGGCTGTCTGTCTGTCAAACCAAAACCCAGGGTACTTCTCACCCCCATTGTCCCAGTACTGGGCGAGCTGTTGGCCCATAGTTCACCGAAAGTTCACCCAATTCGACTTGTTGAACTTCACACACCTTGAAAACCTTTAATTTCATCGGACATGCATCACGGTATTTTTTTCACTGGTGAGCAAATCATGGTCTCGTATTCATGGGCACTTAAATGAAAAAAAAACCATTTGAAGGCATCACGGGGGCCAGACATTAAGAGGACATTAAGAGACCCGAAACACATCGAATTAAGGGGGGAAGTAAGAAGGGGAAAGTTTCATCATCATCATCATCAGCCTTTATGTGTCCACTGCTGAACATAGGCCTCCCGCAATCAAAACCAAACGATCGATCCCCTGCCACTCGCATCCAACGAGGACCTGCCACTGCCCGGAGTTCATCTACTCACCTGGTTAATGGCCGACCAACACTTTTGTCTAGCTAAACGCGGCCTCCACTCTTGAACTTAATGGCCCAGCGGCCAGCCGTTCTTCTGAGTGTGTGGCCAGCCTATTGCCACTTCAACGTGCATAGATAATGTTTACCCGCCAGTAATGTTATGTTCAGATTATTAATTGAAGTCGGTTTCATTTCTCAGAAATATACATAAACACCTGAATACGGAGCAACGATGGTCCAGTGGTGGATGGTCTCGGCCTCTTATGCGAGAGGTTCCGGATTCGATCCTGACCCGTCCGTGTGTGCCTTGAAATGGGTTTTTGTAATTTCTACGTGCACTCCAAACACGAGACCATCGCTCGCTCACCGGTGAAGGAAAACATCGTGAGGAAACCTGCATGCCTGATGAGATTGAAAGTCTTTGAAGGTATGTGAAGTTCACCAACTCGCACTGGGCCAGCGCGGTGAACTATTGGCCCATTACCCTCCTCGCCTGATTTCGAGGAGGAGACTTGTACCCAGCAGCGGGACATAAAGGGTTGATACTTTACTTTTTTACCTGAATACATAGAAACAACGTGATAATATAATATATGCTCTTTGTTTTGTTTGTCAGTTGTGAGACGAAAGTGATTTATCTGTACGGTGGCCCACTTTACTTTACTTTACTGGCGTCTGTTTATCTTCCCAACTCCACAAGAGGCTTTGTTCTCAACTTAAATGACATTCTGTTTGTCATTGACACACGACAAATGAAAGAGGTGATTATTTTGTTGCCTTATTAGATGATGATGATAATATTTGTGAGAGGGATGATGGTGACTGTGTAAGAAGATGATTTTGACACAAATTGATTGAATCTTCGGGCTATTAAATGAGTTCCACTCTCGCATCGCCTATTTTACATAGTTTTGGTGAGATAGCTTAATTTAATTCCGTGTGCAAACAAAAAAGATGAAAGACTAATAAACACAAATGCGTATGCGGCGAAAGTATAAAATAAATCTAATAAAATTTACTACATAAGTAAACAATATTATTTCTCTCTATACGTTGTCTGGGGATCGGTCGTCTTGGCGTTCATTGAGGGAGGCCTATGTTTAGCAGTGGACGGATAAAGGCTGATGATGATGATGAAATGCTGTTATATAAAAGAGTATTCCAATTTTTCGACGTAATTGTCAGTAAGTAAGGGAATTCTCGTCAAGTCCAAAACCATTTTAGTAATGTAAGTCTTGGACTATATTCATTCATTATTAATTACAAGCTGTTATTAATATACGTATAGTTGTGACGTCAGTCGTCACACGCGTGTCAACTCAATGATTGATAACGAAGCGTCAACTGTTCCGAATGGATCAAGGGGCCTAGCCAAAATGTCATTAAGATAGCGTTAGCGAAGTTCGAAAATGATAAAATGTAAAGGATGGACCACGTGATTAAGCGCGGCCTTATGTAAATCCCATACATTTTATCATTTTCGAACTTCGCAAACGCATTCTTAATGGCATTTTGGCTAGGCCCCCGGTTTCAAAATCATCAAAACCTATCGATATAAAATATAGACTTTTCTACGAAATTCTCGGCTCTCGAAGTCTATATTTTAAAGTGTTTTCAGAGTTCGTTTTTTTTAAACATATCAATCGCTGGATCGCAGAATATAATAGTAATAAAGTACACAAGTACATACATAACTGAAACTTATTTTCTTGATACGCATTTGAAATTTGATTTTGACTTCACCAGTGTTTTAATTATGATTTATAATGGTTTACTTAAACTTGAGCAAACGTGACTGAAACTTAGGCCTACTTAACTATTATTACCTCTAAGCTTTATGGGTCTTCATGTGATCAAAATAATTTCGAGCTTAAACGCTACTAATCATTTCAGGTTAAAATTATTTAAAAAATATTTCGATTTAATCCCAAAAATTTCGAGTTTTTCTCCGTTATCTGTTCGAGGATCGTATGATTAAAAGGTCTTTATAAAATCCGTATAACTAATACCTTACTATCAAATATCTCATCCTACTAATATTATAAATGCGAAAATTTGTGAGGATGTTTGTTACTCTTTTACGCAAAAACTACTGAATGGATTTTAATGAAACTTCTTAAAAATGTAACTTATACATCAGATTCACACATAGGCTATTATTCAACTCCGTATTCCCACGGGAACGCAGGGCACTGCTATCCTATATATAGTTGCTGTTGTAAATCTTAGTCCACGCAGGTGAAGCTGCGAGCAACAGCTAGTAATATGAATTCCTGTAAAGAACGTCTGATTGATTAACAAAGGAACATCTAAACCTCGTACTGAATGAACTACAACTAATCCCAAACTTCATACGAGTGATATCTAAGACCGGGGCTTGGAAATGAGCATTTAATATTATCTGCGTTACCTTCACGAAGATCATTTTCCAAAGTTTGGCAAGTACGCCAAAGTGTCATACACAGACGTTAGGGGTTTGCGGTTCTAGTTTGGAACTGTTAAGCTTGTAACAAAAGTGTGTTACGAAACTAATTCACTGCAAATGACACGTTCATTTTGGTTTTAATTGAAACTAAACATATATTTTTATTAATTCAAAGTTCTATAATATTATAAAAGCCAAAGTTTGTAAGTATGGATGTTTTAGCTACTATAATGAAACTTACTACTTTTTTCCACTATTTATTTTATATATTATAACAGTTACAATTTAAACACGACCGGTTTCGACAAAGTCATCATCAGCCCCCTGACTCTGTAAGTAGCGTTGCCGGCGCTAGAGTGTTTGATATGGTTTGACAAGCTTAGTGAATACCAAGCTGAATTCACAGCGCTGTCACAGCGTTGCGACAGCGCTGCGTTTCTTACAGAATAGCACTGCTGGTATCTGATATATAAAATAAATAGTGGAAAAAGTGTATACTATAAAGTTTCATTATAACAATAACAATCAAAGCATATAATATGAATTTCCATCAAGGACCGACAGTACATTCAATCAATTATAATTGTATGGATGTTTGTTACTCATTCACGTAAAAACTACTGAATGGATTTTTATGAAACTTTACAATAATATAGCTAGGGTATTATTTATCACCCTACTCTTACGGGAATTTCAAGTACGCGGGTGAAACCGTGGGCGCTGCTAGTAAAGAATAATTATACGATTGGCTATGTTAAAGGCTTATGCTTCGTTAGAGTTTTTTTCTGCTAGTCAATCTATGGTTGATTAAGTAGAATGTGGTGGTGACACATGGACAGACAGACGAAAGATATAGTCACTTCAATATAAGGGTTCCTCTTTATATTTTTTGAGATATATACCACTTATTGTTTTCTTATTCATTACATATTTCTGCGCCATATGAATCCATCTGCTCTAGTCTCTGGTCGATAATCGTGGACCTGTCTAGTTGAGGTCTTTTTTTTTACTGATGTCGCAGTGGCAATGCTTTAGCACCATACCAGGGCCTCGGGTAAGCACACTGGCGTGCGTGGGGACTCGCATTGGGATGCACTACCCCACTAAAACCACTGCGAGTGCCTTCAGTCGCTTTGTGAGGGTCCCGGATCTGCAGGCAACAGGATACCCTCGGCGACAGACTGGCTCCGGCATGGCCAGATTTTCCAGATATAGGGGAGACTGCCCACGTCCACTTACCAGCTTTCGGGCGCAGCGAGTCTCACATGCCCGCCTGAGGAGACCCACTCCCCTGCGGGATGCCTAAGCGCATTTCCCGGTGTTAAAGAAAAAAAAAAGGTAAAACTTTAACCAGGTTGCCTATCAAAATAACTTAACAAAGACTTTTATTAACTTTATAATATTGTACCTTTTAAAGTACCTAGTTGAAACGGGCTTTGCACAAAACATAAAACACTATTCAACTTGGCAGGCTGTCGGCTTTAAATCTACGTTGTTTTGACTAAGTGAAAAAGTTGAGCCGCTCAAACCGCAACTTTGCAACGGACATAGAAAAGGCTTTATTTAAAAGCATCAATATTTTATTGCTAACATAAACATTGACTTTATTTTAACTTTTGGGGGAATTGTGCAACGGAATGCGTTAAAAATGGAAAATTGCTTTGTTCGATATTCCCAACTTTTAAAATGGGGTCAAAGTATTTTAAAGTTTACGCGAATTTCGCTCATTACAATGAAACATGTTTTACGTATTGTTTTCTTATGTTTACGCGAATCTCACTCATTATAATGAAACAACTCCCGTAACCGTAACGTAAACGTTTCGGATACTTTACAGCAACCATTGCTGTAAAGTATCCGAAACGTCGGGCTCGTAAAAAACTAAATTGACCGCGATAAAATCCGTTTTGTTTTACGTATGTTATCGCGTCTTATTAATACTTTGGCAACTCCCTCGTTTCGGACACAAAACAGCAAGAATTGTTACTGGAGGCTCATTATATTAAAATGCCTTTTAAATACATGTCTATACTTTAAACGATTTACTGGTTATGTTCACTAATAATAATTTGTCATGAATTTGGATTAATTGATTAATATATGTATTTATTGATTAACTTATGTATGCATTCATATAAGTGTTTTAAATTTCCGTTACTTACTACATTACTACTTAATAAGTAGGTATTTTATAAACATGTCACTGGACTAGATTAACTTGGTGTGCATTGTAGGTTTATAATGATGTTTATTAAATACTTTTTTTTAACAATAATTAAATGCTATATTTGTAAAATAAATATAGGTAGTCTATTTTTAATTCGGACTGTACAAAATCCGAAAACAAATTTGTATAGCTTTTACCCTTCGTTTGTTTTGCTGCTTTTTCCCCGTTAAGTGAAATAACTGCAATTTAAATAGTAAACTAACTTCCATTGAGTTTTAAGTTTGTATTAATACTTAGTGGCTCAGGTTTAAAGGAATTATTAAATTATTTTTGGTTGAATATACAAACAAAAAGCGGCATCCCGAGGTTTCTCCCGCTTGCTTTCCATTCCTGTGAGCGTATATGCTTTATTCTGATATATTATAGCGATATTATTGAAAAGTTTAATTAAAATCCGTTCAGTAATTTTTTTATTATTAATAATTTTAATAATTTTATTATTATTATTATTATTATTAAACATCAGTATTTTCTTATGATGTTGTCACGTTCAACTGTTGCCAGTAAACCGACTTTACAGACAATCGATTTGTTTTGACATACCTAGGTACAGAATTAATTTCTATCAGATATAAAAAGTTTTAAACTACTTAATGAATGAATGAATGTAAACTAAAACCTTATTCAAATGTTCCCTATGGATATAAGGTAGTGTAGAAATACTACGTGTATCATACAGGACATACATTTGTTTGTGAAGTCACATTTCCCCAGACACGTAGACCCGAGTGCTAACACGAGTATAAACCAACATCTTACAAAATACTATTATGGCGTTATTGACACCTTGCATATATTTGGCAACCACAATAACCAATATAACTTGAGCCATGTTCGTATGAATTTTAGTGGATTTAGTTATGTTTAAGCGTCGTAGTTATAGCATCGGTATCGATACCGATCTTTTGATGTTGTAGGCACTTACTATATTACTATAGTAGGTGTAACATGAAAGCTTACCTTTTTTTAGGTAATTGAAAGGTATCACTTGTAATTCGCCATTCTATTTTGTCTATATTTTTTTATTAATTTTATAATAGCTCCGAATTAAAGAAAACCTAAATCTAGAGTTATTTTATTTAATATTTAAATCAATTATAAAAGGAGATTTATCTTAAAGAGAAAATCTACTGTAGTATATTTTTCTTACTTACATTAAGATTAAATCTATAAAATCTGATATGTGCCATGACCTTTTCATTTTATTGGCAATATTCAAATATTTAGTAATGCTAAGTAAAGATGAAGTATATGTAAACTTTTATATAAACGAGCGACGATAGTCAAGTGAATATGGCCTCGGCCGCTTGAGAAGGTTCAGGTTCGATTCTGGCCTAGGGGTGGTGAAGGAAAACATCGTGAGGAAACCCGCTAGTCTGTTGAGATTAAAAGTTTTCACACACCTTGTGAAGCTTACCAACCCGCATTGAGCCAACGCCTCGGTGAACCTCTATTATATATTATAATATGGGAAATATTTTGGTAAATAACTATGTCTATTATAAAGAAAATATCTTGTTTTAAGCGGGTTGATTAGTAAATAAATCTAAATAAGTAATTAATTAAAAATCTTACAGTTGTTGCTAAATGTATACATACATTCATTTTCTATATCAACTCGTTAGTCTGGTAATTTATCATTTTGTCTTTGTCCATGGGTCAAGTTATATTGGTCGCTCATACAATAACTAACCATCAAGCCCCACGTATTTTCGAAGCACGGATCGTTAAATGCGAACTATATACGCACTCGTCTTTGTCTGAAAATGAGGGTATCGTGGTTTACAGTAAATGTCTTTTAAATACTTCATAGACAAGGTTGAGCTGTCTATGATTGATTTCGTAAGGGTGATGAACTCGTGAAATACGAGATTTTGTTTTGGATTTTAAGTATTACCTATTTGACAAAGTAGAAATATACGGCGATTTATTGTAATTATAAAGATTTGATTGTTTGTTTGTTTGTATTGAATAGGCTTCGAAACTACTTGACCGATTTGAAAAATTCTTTCACTGTTGGGAAACTACACTATCCCCGTTACACATAGGCTATATAAAATTTTCAAAGAAGTTAGGGACCCATTTTAAATCTTAGATTACGCACGCGAAGCTGCGTGCGACAGCTAGTCACTTCACTACATATTATAAAACAAAGTCGCTTTTTCTGTCCCTATATCCCTTTGTACGCTTAAATCTTTAAAACTACGCAACGGATTGTAATGCGGTTTTTTTTTAATGGATAGGACAATTCAAGAGGAAGGTTTATGTACACAATTTAATAAGTTTTTATATACATTAGCTAAGATATAACAATAATTGTTGGAGATATCGGAAAAAAATAGGCCGTCTGGGAGTTTTCAACGAAAACGCTGCCTAAACCGTTTGAGATATAACAAAATAATGTATGGTGGAATTATGTATCTTAAATAGGTCTACAAAAAAGTCCGCGATGGCATATGTCTATCTCTTAGGGATATCATACTATATCCATTTAATACTTTAAAAAAATGGGCAATTATAACGCGATAGTTTCAAAGTTATTTACACAAATACGATATGAATACTTATCATTTTTAATCAATTAATTAGCTTGAGCATTTCATGAAGATTATTTTTGCCCTTTACATCATGCAAATTAAATGAATACTTTAGGAGATATGGCAAAATCAAAATAATGCACAAGAAAATAAATCGTGTTGGCGTGATTCGCACGGGCGGTTGTCTGGTGTCTAAGGCCGTATTGTATTAACTCTGGCAGACGTAATATGATCAACATAATATAATGGTGGAATAATATTATAATAATAGTATCCTAAATATGCCTACAAAAATCTGCGAAGGGATATAAGTCTTTATTTTCAAGATAACATATTATATCCATTTTAATACAAAAACTTAGTATGTAATTATTATAAAATAGAAAATGATCATCATCAGACATGATAAATCCGTAAATCTTAGATTCACGCGGGCGAAGCTGCGGGTAACAGCTAGTTTGAATATAAATGTTAATTTTGTAATTCATATTAAGAAGAGCATAATGAAGCTAGTGTTATAGCAAGCTATATTATAATATATCAACTTCATTAAAATACTACTTACATTTGCCAGTTATTTGAGAGGAAATTTTTGATGTTCCTGCAACGTGTGAAACGATGTGTTTAATTTTTAAGGATCTACGCCTGACTTAGGGCAACACGGTCCTTCTCCGGTTCTGTAAGGTTGTGTTGCTCTAAGAAGCCTGATCAAATAATAATATAACTGACAGATTTGTTCATTACAAATATAACAAAGAATCAAAATCATTTTTTATTGAAATAGTTCAATCAAAGTATCTTTTGAAGTGAAACTTCTTTAGAATCGTTGTGATTTCAAACCGGATGCAAAGGAAAAAAAAACATACAAACGAATTGATAACCTCCTTCTTTTTTTGAAGTCGGTTAAAAACGACAGGTAAGAGACACAAATACAAAAGAGCGAGAGAGCAAATGTCGGTGTGTATGTGTATTGCACACTGTGTAATAGTTGCTTGTAATTGAGCATTTAACGTGTGTTTCACTTCCATCGTGTGTGAATCGCACACACACCTCTTTTTTTAACCGACTTCAAAAAAACGAGGAGGTTATCAATTCGACTGTATGTTTTTTTTTTTTTGAATAATTAAATCTTCCACTGCGAGAAGACCCGGCTAAAAAAACCCAGTGAACCTAGTCTTTTCAAATATTCATTATTTTGTTTATCTCAGTAGAATACAGTAGTTCTAGATTTCTTCCGGTGTGTAGCAAACTCTAACTATAAACTAGTGTAAAATCCATTCCATATATATTTGCTGTTAACGCTGCTGTTTGCCAACACTTACCTTAAGAGTATCGCACCTGCCTCAGAAATATTGTTATGTTCTTCTGAGTCCTTATCGTACACATGTCTTAGACAAACTTTATTGTACTGTTGTTGAAAAATCGCGTGTTTTGCTGGAAAATATTCGCTTTCTTACCGTTTATAAAATATAAGAAGGACATGTTTTGGTTAAATAAAAAGAGGGTAAAAACTTTTATCTTGTATATGAAATGTATGAGGAGCGAATGTCTTAAATACTTCATAGACATATTTAAGCTATTTATGATTGATTAAGGGGTCACAGAATTCAACAGACATTTTTAACGGGTTTGAGCTTATTTTAAGACCTCTGGAACACCCTCGAAAACGTTGTACTCGTATCCGTATTCATAATGACAGAATACATTTATCAAAGATGGATTCTATTTATAAAAAAAGTAAAGTATCACCTCAAATACGTCTAACTGCTGGGTACGGGTCTCCTTTTCGAAATCTCTTAAGGAGGGTAATGGGCCATAGTTTACTAATATACTGGCTTAGTGCGGATTGGTGTACTTCACACACCTTCAAAGTCTTTTATCTCATCAGGCATGATGCAGGTTTCCTCGCGATGTTTTCCATCAACGATGAGCGAGCGATGGTCTCGTGTTTAGGGTGCACTAAATACGAGACCATCGCTCTATTTATATTCAATAAAAATATTTAATTTTATTCATTGAGAAATGCGCAAATATAATAATTACTGGAGTATATAACCGCTTCACTAAATACGACAATAACACTTTGATTACTACATTTTGGTAAGAAGTAATGTCATGCCAGCCGAATTGGGCCGGCGCGACTGGGGTGGTTACACTCGCTCTCTTATTACCGTAAAATAAGAGAGCCGCTATTTTGTGGTGTTTCGTGTGGTTGGTGAGTTTCTGGTGACCCATTTGGGAGGCTTGGGAAGAGGCCAATGCATCTCCATGAGCTGTTGTGGTCTGTGGTCGGTAGTCACCATACAGCTCTGACTGCATGTTTGCCTTCTTTGACAAAAAAAAATGTTTTGTAACCTACCAGTGGTATCTTATCATGATTCCACGCATTCTATAATGGACAAGCCCTTTAGGTTTTGGTTTGAAACACACCCTCAGGCCCGTTTCGCACGAGCGCATCATAAGCATCGCGTCAAATCCCGAAGTTGGCGCGAGTTGCGAACTCCGTATTCTAAATTCGATTTAACGTCGAAAATCCAACAGTGCTCGGAAAAAAGCGCTCATGTGAACAGAGCTTTACTATTATGCTTATTTTGTAACGAAACCTATTATTTCCCCTGTATTAATATTAAACAATAGACACAAGCGATGGTTTCAAACAATTTTAAACAAAACACGCTGTATATAGGTGATATGATACAGGTTGTTTGGTGTTACTCATTGTTAATACATGGAGGAATCACGGCGGGTACGTTTCTATTGATAGCACCGTTTGCGGTTCGTAATGTACAATGAACGTTATAGGGTTGAGGCACTCGCTCTCGATTCTTTACCGTTGGGACATCGTTCTTTTGTTTCGTTTTTAGATATTTTAGATGTGAAACATCTATTGTCGCATTGGTATCGACACAAATGTGATGATAAAACGGCAGAATGTTCTCATTTTTAGTTACGGATTTTTTAAATAACGAAATTCCATATTAACTTAGCTAATTCACATCTGCCGGGGGTCCCGTGAGCTTTTTAAAGTGAAAACGTCTTTAGCAGCGTTTAGAGCTTTTTGGTAGTGAAAAATCTTACAGGTTCACGTCACCGACATGCTAATCTGACTTTACTAAACTATGACGAATTCTTTGAATCAAAATATGAAATTGCATTTTATAATTCAAAGTCATAAGTTTTAATTTCTATTAGCCGTCCCTACTATTGCCATTTTTTTATTGTCGGGTCGGAGGAGTTAATGACTCACTAGTAGAAGAGTGAGAGAGAAAAGAGAATGATGGTAAAAAACAGTTTTGTACGTTGAAACTCTTATCATTTAATCCACCTAAAAATAGCTTCATTTACTTTAGTTAATATTCTACAAATGCGCAAGCAATAAATGTCAGTTCATTCATTTATTTCAATTTCATCTTTATTAATTAGTCAGCTAATTAATAATTGCTTCTTCGCTTCGCATGCATTTGCATATTACGAAGATCGAAAATGACTTCGTAGAAGTAAATTATTTCAAAGATCTTAATAATTAGAAAGACTTAGGTAAATGTTTTTATACGTTTTCACTCTTTACTAAGAGTACTAGTTTTCTATATGTAATATGTACTGGCGTTTCTTGGCAAAAAAAAAGGTTTGTGTTCGATTCACAGACGATAGAAGTGAAACACACATTAAATGCTCAAATACAAGCAAGTATTAAATAGTGTGCAATATACAGATTACATACACACCGACATTTGCTATCTCGCTCTTTTGTATTTGTGTCTCTTACCGGTTTGAAATCACTACGATTCTAAAGAAGTTTCACTTCAAAATTGACTCTATTGCCGAGACACCAAACGGCTTGACTCAGACAGTGTCTGTTCGTATGCTTTATTTTAACCGTCTTTTTTAAATTACTTTATTTTAATCCGTATTCCGTTATAGATTTTCTATATATATATAAATATTTTTCTATCAATGATAAGAATAAGAAAGATGTTAAGAAAGTGTATTTTATAGTTTTTTTTAACTATTAATTATTATCATTATTTTCTTTTATGATTATTCGTAAACTAAAAGCTGCTGAAAATACAGCTTGTAGCAAACTGTAGAGCTTAAGAGAGGGCTAAAATATGCGATACGTTGCAGATAAATACCGCCCTCCAGCTGCGGAATGCAAACTTATTGTTTTAAATGCGGTTTCGTATGCGGTGTGTGAATTATATGCGGTCTATGTCGAATATGCGGTTTGTGTCGAGTATGTGGCGAATGTCGATTTGCAGTGTGGGTTGAATGCGGCTCGTGTCGAGTGCGCTGCTGGTGTCGAATGTGCGCCCGATGCCGAATGTGCGCCCGATGTCGAATGTGCGCCCGATGTGGAATGGGCAGCGTGATGAGAAATGAAACACTCGTGCGTTATGTACTGACGCTTAATTACAGTTATGGCGTTGTTCACGGTTACTGATGCTGCACTTAAATTAGCGCATTTGATGCAGAATCAAAGTTTTGGTTTGCGATTTAGTGAATTCCAGTGTAGTGCCCTAACATATGTAATTAGTATATAAGCTAATTTATTTATTTAATAAAGGAGTATTTATTATACCGGTACCCGAATCTCACACACGCCAACATCCTTACATCAGTAAACATGTCATAAGATATTGTTTCTGTTACATCAACTACGTTATTGGATATAACGCTTAAATTTCAGAGTATGTATATTGCTTCTCATAAAACACCAACTGAATCCGCACAGAATAGAGAATACCTATATAATCTTATGGTGCAACGAGATAGACACCCGTCTATCTCGTTATCACTTTCCATCAAGTGAATCGACCGTTAGTCTTCTATTAAATTATATACTTAAAAATACGAGCAAGTTAAGAATATTTTAAAGCTGCATACACAATAATCAAGGCGTGAAAGATCTAAATTGGTTAATATTTTTGGTCTCAACATCCCGACCATAAGTTGCACCCAAAAACTTCCGGGCTCATCATATTTCGTGTATTTTATTCCAGCCCAGCAATCCCATCCCTAATATAAAATAAACGAAGCGCATAAAAGGCACGATATAAAGACGCCACGTCAATTACTCAAAGGAAAGTGCTCGAAGCGGAATACCCGGGGAATGCCGGGACACGGCAGAACACGGCAGAAACAACACACGACAGACATGGCAGAACTCGGCAGAACTAATAAATCACAGTGTTTGATTGCCTCAGATAATTTGGAATGCAGAAAATATTGCATTTGTTTAAGGGCGTGCGTAGACTGTTGTATTGTTGTTATTTTTGTCTTTATTGCGAATTGTAGTAGGTACAATTCCAGATAATCCAATATTATTTTGATTTATAAGCTGTAATTACTTCCGTATTTTTTAAAAGATATTATTCCATAATCACACCACGTTAACGTGGGCTTGTTGTTAGTTCTTTAGAACTTGTATCCACACTAATAATGTGATAAAGAGGAAAGATTTGAATGCGTGTTTGTTTGTTTTGAATAGGCTCCGAAACTAATTGACCGATTTGAAAAATTCTTTCACTCTTTCACAAATTATCTGCACCATCATAATCATCATAGTATGATGGTCGAATGGAAAAGTGAACGAGTCGTCAGTCTACTGGCCACATAACGCGGCGGTCGCGTGTTTGAATCCCACCAAGAGAATTTTTATGATAAATATAAATCTGCACCGGGCCATAGACGTGTAAATATGTATTTATATAACTTTTTTTAAATTGTTCTCGTGACTAGTCTACATAAAACCAGTGTTTACAAACTTACTAAGGGTTCTGGTTAATATAGTGTGATTGTTGAATATTATTAATTTATTTGAGACGATCCCCTTGCAGCGGCCCGTCCACGTGGGCCATTTGGTGTTCATTGAAGTCTTCTGGAGTCAATCTTCAAGGAGTCTTCTGCTCAGCAGTAGACGAATAAAGGCTGATTATGATGATGGTTATTATATTGATTTATTAATTTCTTTTATCTGACCACTACTACTACATGACCTTTTTCATTGAACGCAGCCGACACATAGGAAAAGTCACTGCGGCAGCCCATTTTGTGGTAACGAGTTGTCTTTGAATGTTCGTCTCTCCAACTGAAGCCTCTAATATACTGCTTGGTCATAATGATCTTATCAACGATTTCTGGTATCCTGGTAACGCTGATAGACATTATTTAGTATAATCAAGGTAATTTAATCTAACAACCAAGGAGCCCAAAATCATGGTCATATTGTGTGCGCCTGACCCTTACAGGTCATAATTCAGGCGGTGAAATGCAATTAGGGCTTAGGTGATAACGCCCCTAGACTGAATCAAACCTTTCATTAAAATTTACAATTGCGTATGTATGGATGAATAATTAAAATCTCATAAATGGACACCATATAGTTAAGATATCTCGATAAATAAAATGTTTTGATTTTTGTGTTAATCTTATAAGATTCTCACTCTCTCTCTCTCGCTCTCTCTCTTTCTCTCTCTCTCTAAGGAGATATTAGAAGATCTCTTTCATTACTATAAAACAAGAGATCACAATATGACAGTCCACATAGTTTTATTAGTTTGTCATTAACCGAGAAATAATTTCCATGCAGTGGGCGGTTCATGTTGGATCGGCCGTCTGAGCGTTCATTGTAGGAGACCTACGTTCAACAAAGTTTTACGATAGTAGATTACATTATTGAATGTTAGCATAATTATTTTTATTACGACTTAGCTTACTACACGTCATGAGCTCTGTAAACTTTAAAAGTATAGGATCCATTTTATTTAAATGCCATATAAATGTTTAAGGAAATAAAACTAATTGACAAAGTAAATACATGACAAATATAATGACACACATTGATATGTTGGCCGTCACGTTACGACGACCATGTAATATCTTAAGAATATTTGAATTCGCTCGCGTTAAATTCGGAGTAGCGCAGTTCTATACGTACAGAACACAGACAGATTTTTTTTAACTACCTTGCGAACTTTCTTCTCTTATTTCATGCACATATAGGTAAACTTAAATAAAACAAAAAATAATATCAGTGACAGTTTCGCTAGAGTGGTCAATATGCGATTATGTCATTGCATTTTAATGGCTGCGATTTGTCTGTCAGCACCATTAGAATTTAACAAAATACTCGACAATCCGAATTTTGCAGATATATGTTGTCGGCTCGAAATGTTTAATTTTTTATGTTTTATTATACAGGTAAGGTTTTGATCGAGTCTATCGTACCCCTGCACGAAATTAATAATATAGATAAAGTCGGTTTACGGACGGTAGTTTGACGTGAAAACGTCAAACATGACAATATGCAGCACGAACCGAACTGAGCCTATCGCTCGAGCTAATCATGCCTCTCTCTCGTTCGTGTCGCGCTCTCGCTTTCGGAACGCTACATGACATCATCTTTTTCGTGCATGCTGCCCGTAATATCGAATTATTAGACGTTGTCACGTCAATAATATAAAGAAATGACAACTTTATGTCATTTGGCGTCGCGGAATTCTAATCTATTTGACTGCAAAGACAGACTTATCGATGGTTAATATAATAATAACTATATACGTTATATTTATTATAAGCGATCGACATGCATTTGATTTATTGTAAGCTGATAGTTTCTAGAAAATTCTACAACTCCTTCAAAGCCTCTAGAGTCTGGAATATTTAATGGTGACATGGAATCTAATGGACCAATTTATAACGGATGACGTAACGACAGAGTAAGCCCTCCCACATGAAAATTGCTTCCCTACAATTTGACGAGAGGCAATCTTCTAGTAATTTCTTAAGATGTATGGAGGAACGCACCTGGTACTCTAAGGTGAAATTGTTGAAGGATATATACTTTCCTTATTGTACAAATTACCTTTTTATCTTTACATTCACTGTCTCAATACAGATATACAGATACAGATACAGAGATACAGATATCTTGGTGGTGTATATGAAGTCTAAAGCCTATATCAAAGTGATAAAAGATGGGTCTATCTCTCTAATATATAAAATTCTCGTGTCACAGTGTTAATAACCATACTTCTCTGAAACGGCTCGACCGATTTTTATGTTTTATATGCAAATTCAGTAGGTTTGAGAATCGGCCAACGTATATTTTTTATACCCCTTCAATAACCCAACCCTAACTTTTTATTTTTAGTTTTGGTCAATTTTTTTGTTTTTATTTTTTATGAATTATGATGCATTATACAAAAATACATTAAACCTTAAATTTTCACCCCTCTACAATCTACCACTATTTTCAATTACAATTTTAATTTTGGACGTACGAAGTTTATCGGGGCAGCTAGTAATGTAAAGCTTCAAAGACATCTAATCTCATCACGCTGGTTTCCTAATACAAGCAGCGTCCCGCGGTCTCACCCGCGTATTTTTCAATCCCCTGCGACTGCCGGGATAATGATAGCCTGTGTTATTCTGATATGTATACTATATTATACTAAAGTTTCATAATAATCTATTCAGTAGTTTTTACGTGTAAGAGTAACAAACATCTATACTTACGAACTTTCGCGTTTATAATATTAGTTGGTAGGTTCGAATCCGGCCGGAAGGTACGATCTTCGCTCAAACAAAAACAACAAACAATCTTACTCCATACTTGCTGTCTACGTCATGCGTGTATGTAGACTACACCAGGTGTACACAGTATTACCATATTGATTGTGTACAGATCTACCCAGGCGGTACATCTTACCCACAAACTGGCTGGTCATGCGTGCCAAGTGCTAATAGCCAAATGCACCGAGGTCCGTTGACTATGTCAAAGTTTAATATAACTTGAATAGCTTTTAACTTATATTTAGTTTAAGTGAAGATTTTTTTGATAAAAATTCATATGTTTCAACATCATACGACTTATACATGAAACCACTTCTCATTTAGGCTACGTTCGTACGAGCGCTTTTTTAACCGAGCGTTAAAAAATGTTTAAATGAACTCTTATAAAAAGTCAACGTTCCTGATTCTTCTCGTGTCTAGCGGGTATCTATGGATGCCGCTATCACCTGCCATCGGGTGCCCCGACTGTCGTTTGAACCATTTTCTAAAAAATGCTTGAAATGTAATCGCTACTGAGTGTAGAATCTAATTTATGTTCCGGTGTATAAGGGTAGTACTTCAAAACGAAATTCATAAAAAGAACTTTTTATTTATAAATTTATTTGTATCGCATTATGAGGTAAAAAGTAATGCTGATGTAAATTTTCTAATTATCAAATTTCCAATTTTTTAATTGTACTGGTTTTGTTAAACATTTAATTTATTTGTAATGAAGTAATTTTTTTGAAGTACAAAAGCATATAAATGATGAAAACATATTGATATGCGATTATTTGTTTGATGTGCAATTAAAAATATTCCATATAATATTACCTATTAGATAATATGTATTTTTTTTTTTATTTTTTTTATTTATTATTACATTAAAAAACGATAATAACATTATAAACATAATATCACATAGACCACGAAGGTCTGTGCGTGATATGGATTCAACGCAGTAGAATACAATTATCTTATTGCCAAGTACAATAGGCATATTATATAATATACAATAAATATACAGTAATTGTCCCCATGTTTTAGCATTAGAGTCACCAAACAACCATATTATGTAGGTATATGTACTTGTAAGCAATTTATGTCTGTGATTAGGTGTAATGGTAAATTATGGGCATATCTAATTACAATTGACATACAGTGCAATTAAGATATATTTGTGAATCGTATTGTGTGATCGACCGTCTTGGTGTTTATTTAAAGAGACCTATCTTTTTTTTTTGATGACGCAGCGGAAATCCTTTACGACCATACCAGGGCCTGGGTAGGCGCGCTGGCGTGTGTGGGGACTCGCATTTGGGTGCCCTACCCCACTAAAACCGCTGCGTGAGCCTTCAGCCGCTATATTTGAGGGACCCGGATCTGTGCAGCCGACGGGATACCCTCAGCGACAGACTGGTCCCGGCAAGACCAGATTCTCCACAATAGGGGGACTGCCCGGCTACGACTTGGCAGTCCCCACGACGTCGTGTCTTAAGCTGGGCCCGGGTTCCCATCCCGAGCCCGACTCGAGCACAGGGGCTTTATTGAAGGCGCATTAAATAGCGCCTCTGACGCACCCCCGTTCGTCGTCTACGGGGGGAGGCTACGTCAGCGGCCTCCTCTCTCACCCGTTCGTCGGCCTCCTTCTGGGACATCACTGTCTCGCAGAAAGAGGCCATTGCCGTCCAGGACTCGTCGGAGCCAAGCATCGCGGTGATGACACTCGACAAAGACAAGTCCCCCCCGATAACAGACGTCAAATCATGACGCAGCGCCGCCCATCAAAGAGACCTATCTCCTGTTACGATCGGAAATAACTTGATACTGATGGTTTAATATTGAATATTAATTAATTTGCATTTGAAACACTATTTGTTTTTAAAGTGAAAACTTCTTGTGGCGCACCAAAGACAGATTAAATTGTAGACTGTGAGTTAGGCTGATCCATCACGCTCTGAGGTGAAAGGCTCGATCGGGTGAACTCGGGACCGCCGAGTGTACCCGAGCGGAGATACACTCGGCTGGTCTTCTTATCACTGCTGCGTTACTCTCAAAGTGACAGCACAGCTGTCGCGTTTCGTGCGGTTTGTGAGTTTCCGGTAGCTCACTGGGGGGATAAGAAAAAGAGGGCAGCGCATCTGCATAACCTTTGGTTGTGCAGATGTTAATGGGCGTCGATTGTCGCAAGGCTTCGACTGTTTATTTGCCTTCCTATGCTATCGGTCGTCTGTAACGTCGGTTTACTGACGATAGTTGAACGTGACAACGTCATAAGAAAATACTGATGGTCGGATTGTGCCTCTTTGTCGCTCGTTACGCGCTCTCACTTCAAGCCTTAAATGGAACGCCTCATAGTGAGGTAACGGCGCATGAGTCATGTTTTTTCGTGCGTGCAGCCGGCTCCATCGACTTCCATTATAAGACGTTATCACGTCAAATTAAAGTAAATATTATTTAATGTTATTTGTAAAGGCTAACTGGCAGACGTGCCACCTGATGGTATGTGGTCAACGTCGCCCGTGGTTATAAACTAGTTTACCTGGAATTAGCTCAGACAAGTCATTTAAGTGTTACCCATCCTGAGATATAAGATGTTAAACCTCCCTGCTTTAATTACCCTGTCACTTACAACCAGATGCGCTGTTTATTAGGAGGGGTCAAATAAAATAAAACCACCTAAAAATCAATTTCTTTTCATATAAAAACACTTAGACACTGTTGAATCATACTTCTTATTTTACTAATATTATAAACGTGAAAAATTGTAAGTATGGATGTTTGTTACTCGTTCATGTAAAAAATACTGAATGGATTTCAATGAAACTTTACAAAAATATAGTTTATATTTATCGCTGTAATCCCACGGGAATAGGAAGTACGCGGGTGTAACTGCGGGCCGCTGCTAGTCAAAAATATATGGCATGGTTCGGTTTTCTTGCACGTATCATTCTAAATCCGCATGTAATTGCGACTTATGAAAGACGGCCAGGGATGAACGGCAAATTGATAAGGATATTGTCGAATAATGCATTGCATAGTGTTGTTTCATTACTTAGCCAAGTACGCTTTAGTGTTAGACAGTGAATCACATTTGCCTTTTATAAAATTGTAGATAATCTTAACATAATATGTTAACATTTCGACTTATTGTTTTACTGTCTTGGAGTTTGTTGTGCCTAGCAGATGATTAAGGGCTGTTGATGATTAAGGTTGTATATACGAGCCCAAAAGGTTCTGTATAAAGCATTCACCGTGACTGCTCGTGTTACACGCAACATTACTATTTTAATGAACGGGAATCTCATCTAGTCGTATTGTTCGAATGCGCATGCGCCTTTTATATCCGCCATCTTATCTAGAATGTTAAGGTTTCTTGTAATTACACAAATTAAAATAAATTTGCATTTTAAAATAAAAATGCTTTCGCTTACTGGCATTGTGTATTTTGAACTTAACTACAACTAACACGACAATTTAAATAAATCTTAAATATTATTGCCAAATTGAATTTTTCGGACTCCATAGATCCTACTGTCCTACTAATATTAGAAATGGGCAAGTTTGTAAGTATGGATGGATGGATGTTTGTTACTCTTTCACGTAAAAACTACTGAATGGATTATTATGAAAATTTTGTACAATATAGCTTACACATAAGAATAACACAGCCTATAATTTATCCCCGTACTTCCACGGAAATGGGAAAAACGCTGGTGAAAACCGCGGGACGCTGCTTGTATAGGATAAGATTCCTTCTTTCCAATCCAATAATCTTTATAAACCGTGGTAAAATCTGTTTACAGTTATTTCTTCATAATTAGAGAGAATAGGCTTTGAGCACGAGAAATTAATAAAAGGAAAACAAGACAAATTACTGACCTAAAAAATTGCCAGTCATAAATTAGATTGCCTTATCTATTGATTTTATTATGTTTTTAGCTTCGGTAGTACGGAGCCCTAAAACCTGGCTACATTCAGTACGTAAGACCCTTCAGGTGATGATAAAGTTTTTGATTAAAAAAATCTTATAGGTTCGCGTCACCGACACACTATATGTCTTTGTGACGTCATTATGTAATTATTATTTTTTATAAAAATTTGGTTTCATTATCCTATAACTTCTACCAGTAGTCACTTTGACCGCCATTTTTCATGTTTATACATTTTCTACCTTCATACAACCGTGTCAGCGCATAAATATGTGCTTGAACAGTGTTTTCACATTTGTCCGTCTGTAACATTAAAAGTCCCTGTGATAAATCCCCCATTACGCCGGCTTCGCCTGTTTCTCTTGTCATTGCTTTAATTATACATACTGTATACTACATGTGAAATATTACAGATGCTAGTGTGAGTTTGTATGGTACACTTTCACTCCTAAACAAATAAAGCGGTGAAATCCTTTCATTAAAAGAAACTACATGGTCAGAAAGTAACAAAACTACCACGATATAAAATGTACCTATTTTATCTCGTGGTATATAACGCGCAAATAAAGCAGCGGGTGAATTATAAGTAATTTTGTAAATGCTATAGTGATTTTGTTTTTAACGCTTTCAAGCCAAAACTTCTTAACGGATTGTGAAAAAAATGAGAGATAGAATTATTAGATAGACAGGCTATCAAAATTATCATCTCTGCAGGAGTCTAATAATAAGAACTTTTGTTACGAGCATTACGACATATTGAAAAGTGTTACGAAAGAATGATGCAATGGTATTGGCAAATTGATGACTCAGCATAAATGTAGTATAGTGTGATTGAAATTTTCGCATCGATTGTTATAAGCAGAGTGGCGCAGTGGAAGCGTGCTGGGCCCATAACCCAGAGGTCCGTGGATCGAAACCACGCTCTGCTATCAAACTGTTTTTAATTTTCCTATTTTATAAAAAGTAATTAAATTTTGAACTTTTTTTATTAAAATGTATTTAGTGTTAGAATTGTCGTATATTATATTGTCAATCAAAATTATTAAACTTTTACATGTAAAAATTTACTAGCTATGATGACGTGATTGTATAAGAACTTTTTGTTAGAGGAATGTTATTTATCGTATTTTTTTTGTTCCAGGTACTTGTTTGGTCTCCGGTGTGATGTAACTATCATTTACTATTGTAAGCATTTTTATACATATGGGTTTTATAACTAAGATTTGCGACTGAGCAAAAACAAAGAAAAATACTAATATCATAAATTTTATATTACATACTGAAAAAAAATCTAAATTTACAAGAGTCACTATTGTGATCATGTCTTTCAAGACGCGTCCGTAGAAGGTGACTCTTTGTACGTTTCGGACGTAATGCAGCGCCATCTATCTTAAATTGTTTTCTTTTGGTTTTACCAGAAATAAGATTTCCCATTAAATATAAGTTGATCTTTATGACCATGACGATATTTTGTTGTGTTCATACTGTTTCAAAAATTTATGATTTTTATCAGATTTTAGATAAAAGCAAAGAAAAAACCCTTAATAATACTGAGATAGATATTTCGTTTTGAATCCCGCTAAGAACAGCCTATTTGTGTGTATTACTGTGTAGTCTACTTACCTAGTACAATGATCTATAATGGACATGGAATGGAAATGGAATGACAATGGATTTATAAAAAAATACTTTTTTTATAAATCCGAAACTAGTCAGTGATTCGACACTTGATATATTAGGAACTTCATCAACCAGTGATCTGTGTGTATGTAACATCTGCCAATCATCCATCTTTTGCCAATCAGACCGCAAAAACGGCGCAGCGTCGCAGCACAAATTTGGCGGAATTTTATTTCATATACGGCACTACCGCTCTATTACAGTTATATGCTCTATGGGTCAAACTGACCGTCCGTGCTCCGGTTACCTCGTTTTAGTGATAACGACATTCATAGACACCAGCTACATTAGAGAATTAGCAGGTGCGTTGCCGGCCTTTCAGCACCCCTAGACAAGTGGCATACGCGCCGATTCTATTCCTTTGCGTTTTCTCGCTAACTCATAGGGTTGCTGCAAATTTTTTGAAGAACGTTTATTAAGACACATAAAGGGTATGGTTTTGTTTGTAAAAACGTATGTAATTCGTCCCCCCGTCGTGGCATAAACGCTAAACGAATATAATAGAAAAGAATACTTATTGTATGGGAATTATACTAGCTTACGACTTTAAAAACAATTCAAGAAATATTATAATAATAATGTTCGTTTTAAACAAAGCCAGAGGTTGTTAAACGTTTTTACGAACTAAACCACATACTTTATGTGTCTTAATAAAGGTTCTTCCAAAAGGCAGCAACCCTATGGAGAAAACGCAAAGGAATAGAATCGAGCGTTTGCCATTTGTCTAAAGGCGCAGATATGAGAAGGTATCTTGTCTTGAAGGTCCCTAAGTCCCTAAACATGCAATTGGAAATTGTCTTGTCAAAGGTCAAAAACTTGACCCCATATGTAATTTTTCCTGAAATGAAACCATTCTCGATGGTCAGTACACAAGTCTTATTGTATATTCAAGTCTAATAATATTATTATCCAACCAACAGCTCGAATAACCACTATATTAGCATAATGTCACCAGATCAGAAGCAATATAATTTGTGAGTGAGCATCATAACGTGATCACTTTGCATTTCAAGTCTCAGCATAAACAATATTAGAGCTGCTCTGATTTCGGAATTGTCCCCCAGATAGATTTCCATGGTCGTATAATCCATACTAATGTTATTGCCAAATACCTCTGGTTAACTATGAATGACAGAAACTCGATTTATTAATCATTGTTATTATATTTAATAGAGTGGAGGCCGTGTTTAGGTAGACGATGTGTTGGTCGGCCATTAACCAGATGGGAAGACGATCTCCGTGCAGTGGCAGGTCCGCGTAGGATGCGAGTAGCAAGGGATCGGTCGTCTTGGCGTACATTGATCCTATGCATTGGCCTATGTTCAGCAGTGGACGCATAAAGGCTGATGATGATGATGATTATGATGATTATATTTAATTCTTTATTTTATTATCATAATCATCAGCGTTTATCCGTCCAATAAACATAGGCCTCCATCAACAAAGGCCAAAACCGATCCCTTGCGACTTGTGTCTAACGTGGACCGGCCGCTACACGGTGATCGTCTTACTACCTGGTTAATGGCCGGCCAAACGGCATACGCTCTTGAACCTTATTGGCCATCCGTTCTCCTGAGTGTGTGACCAGCCCACTGCCACTTCCACTACATAATTAATATGATTAGTTTATTTACTAGTTAGAATTAAGACATCAGCAGAGTTACTTTGGATTATGTAAGATTTTCATGAAATATTAATATCATTACAAGAATTATTGTAGGAGATGCTCGTGGCGCAGTCCACCAGGCTAAGCAACGCTTGCCGATGTTGGTCCGTGGATCGGTGACCATCTTTACGTACCGAGACTCCTCCGTGCCTCGAAAAGCACGTTAAGCCGTTGGTCCCGGCTGTCATTCGTGGATCTTTGACAGTCGTTACGGGTCGTCAGAAGCCCGAGAAACTAACAACCAGTCTAACCGCGGGTACCGTATCACCCAGTTACTGGGTTGTGGAGGTCTGACAGCAGTCGCTCCATGTAAAATACTGGTATTCAGCTGAATCCGGTTAGACTGGAAGCCGACCCCAATATATTATAGTTGGGAAAAGGGTAGGCAGATGATGATAATATAATTACAAGAAGTAAATCTACAAGACGTCTTTGTATTTTTTTTTGTTGAAGCATGTATTAATGAATACTGTTTGATAAAATAATAACAAAATGATAAAATTAACCCAACGTGAAATCAAATATGTGCAAGAAATATTTTTAATATGGTAATAATATTGATACAAACAAACATCCGTCAGCCGTTCCCTTAAAAGGGCTACTTCTCTGCGTGCCGTTGCTTAGCAACCCTCAAGGGTGGTTAATCTGTCTATACCCGTTCTGAGAGCGTTTTGATGATTTCCTAATTGGACACAATTAATTTGATCATTGGTTATGTTCAAGTTAAAATTATTAATCTTACTAAAGCTTTCGAAATTTGTTGTGGTGAAGCAGTATTCCACTACGGTTCTTGCTCGCCAGCTAAACTTGGCTTGACACGCTACCGCGCGTCTAGATAGTTTATTTCAGGTTTCAATATAATAAAGGGCACCTAGTCATAGTTTAGACTTTAATGTAGAATAAGTAATAAAATAAATTGTTCGATATTAATAAGAGAATTAATGTAGTCTGTCCATCTCCTGTTTGGAACACAGCAACTGCTTGTGAGAAGTAAGGTGGCATACTACCTTATTTCTCACGCCGAATTTCTACCACCTACCTTACTCCTACTGCTGGTGTCTCATATGTCAAATACCAAAACACTTTTGTCCGTCAGCTTACGAAATACAAGGTCTTTGCCGTATGGGCAGATAATTGCTGAGTTCAAATATAGACTATAAACCAAAAGCGGCAAGGTCCAAATTAGAGTATTGAGGTCACAAATGACTTGATATTGGATAATAGTAGTGTGGGCGAGACGATTAAGTAATTTGAACCGTTTGTTCCAGTATTCCAGTACTAGTTGATATTAGATTTAGATAGATTAAAATATCGAAAAGAAGATTGATATGAATCTTATCAGAATGGATTAACATATTAGTGGTATTTCTTTCGTTTAGCATATGAGGTCAAAAGAGCAGTCAAAGACGTATAGACGACCATAGGTATACATCGTAACAGTTAAAGATTATGTAGTTGCCTTCTCTTTCCTCTCCTCGCCAATGGACCACCGGATACTCACATGCCATTTGCATGAATTGCTTTTACTTCACAGGGGTATAATGTGAGCGCGAACCGTAAAGGCGGATGACGATGACGAAGAAGAAGACGGTAATGATGATAACATACTCAAGATTATAATGAAACAACTTTTACGGATTTTATCGCGTGTTTTATAAGCCCGCCGTTTCCGATACTTTACAGCATAAACCATCACTGGAGGACCGCGAAAAAATCCGTAAAAGTTGTTTCAAAATTATTAAACAAAAGAAAACAATATACTCAAGGTTGTTGACCTTGTTGGTCACTTAACATAATCAGTATCAACGCCCACAACAATATCATGCTAGTTTATGCTTGGCTTGTTTTAATCTCTTTAAGAAGTGTAAAGCCAGTTGTTAAGCTCTTGTATTAAATCCGCACATGGCCTCGACAGTCTGCACCAGACACGCAGATGTTTCTGGAATTGCAAGCCGCAGATGTTGCGTTTTCCAGCACTTTTTCACTCTAATTGCCAGACCATATTCTGGTCATTTACCAATTTTATCACACGGCAATACGGTCTCATTTGCATTATATATAAATGTTGGTATTAATTAATATAATGGAGTGACGGTACGCCGCAGAGGTATCGACAACGTTCGGCGATTTATAAACTTTTAGTTTAATTAATATCTGTGGATGCTTGATATATGTTTCAATTTCATGGCGAATTGCTGAGCCACATTATATGGACCTTATTGTGGTATAATATTTATATATTTCCGACGTTTGGTATACTTCACAGCAATCTTTACCGGTAGGATGCTCTGTGCCCCACTCTCGACCGTGCCTGAATGTTCAAAATATCATTCATGTGCTGCCCAAGTCTGCTGGCTTTAAATCTTGGTGATGGTAATTACACAGCCTTTTCTGCACTTGTCTCCAAAACATAGCAATAATGTTTCACGGTAGAAACCGGAGACATAAGGCCAGCAGACTTAGGCAGCACATATATGAGTTGCCCGGAACTAGCACTAGCTGAAGCTAGTTGGAACTAGCTCTAGCGGAACTAGTTTCGGCCACTTACCGTCAGGTGGTGTCCTTTTCCTATCCAGCATACAAAAAAAATCTAAAGACAACTTTACCGACCGTCAACTATACGAGAAGATTTCTATCTCAATTCTCAAGAGAGACTACTACTGTGCTACTACTAAAAGAACTAGCTAAAAGAAGTTTAACTAGGTTTTAACTAGGTACTAGGTAACTGACTGGAATTGTAATATAGTGATCGCCTTTACTCAAATTTTACCTTACTAGATCTGTAGTAAAGAAATAGCCCATGAGATTCAAGAGTAAAGGATGCATTTAGGTACACGAAGAGTTGGTCGGCCATTAACCAAGTGAAAAGTCGGGCTCCGTACATTGGCCGATCCGTGTTGAATGCGAGTGGCAAGGGACTAGTCTTGGCGTTCATTGAGGAAGGCCCACTTTCAGCAGGAATGGGTAATAAAGGCTGGTGATAATTATGAAAGAAATAGCTCAATCATCTTAATCAACTAATAGTGAACATTATGTCCGAAAAATATTATTTCTCTCTCTTAGATACCTCTTAGATATCATACGTTCTTTAGATTGTGGTTATGATTAATGTGTAATTTTATATAAATTTTCAAATAAACTTCAAAGAGGAGCAAATTGTAAAAGGAACTTTGATGAAGTCCAAGGAACTACTTGCGCAAATAAAAAGAACGTTTAAATGAAAGAACTGTCGGGTCTCCAGCAACTCCGATTAAATTCCATTCCGCTACATTTATCAAGCTTTTGATTGCCTTTAAATGATATTGCTTTTCCCATTGTAAATATAATATACATACATCTGATGCTTGAAATAGAGAATTCAAATTATGAGTACATCGTCCAAAAAAGCATCGTTGTTCAAAAAAGGGACGGCCTAAAACGTAAATTTTATTGTTACTTTTTTATATTTGGAAATGAACCTGACGTTTGATTATTTTGAGCGACGATGGTCTAATGGATATGGACTTGGTCCATTGAGTTGGAGGTCCGGGTTCGGTCCTTGCTCCTGTGGTGACCTCAAAAGGATTTTCCAAAATTTTGACCCGCACCTAAAAATAGTCTGGACTATTAAATTAAATGTCTTTGAAAGGTGTGTGAAGCTCAATGCGGGTTGCATTGGGCCAGCGCATCGGTAAAAAGGGACAATACCCTCTCGTCTGATTTCGAGGAGACTCTTACCCAACAGTGGGATATAATTTAAGGATTGATACTTATTTTTATGGCTTCGATTACGATTCCAAAAGACCAAAACTTCCGATTGATGACTCATGAATAGATTTCACTCAGTCGAGACTCGAGACTCGACTGTCCGTACATAGTCTATCTATGCGTTCTATCTCGTACACAAGACCTTAGTGCCAATCATGTGAAATCTACAAAACATTTTCTAAAAATAAGTACTTAAGACACAAAGAAATTCTTAAAGCTTTGAGTTTAAACATGAAATCCAGTAAGGTCGAAACATAATACAAAACATCTCAACTTCCAAACCCTTAATTCAGTTCACCCTTCATGGAATGACCTTGTGGAATTTCAATCCGGAGCCTCAACCGAGCCTTTGAGTTGCACAACTTTCATACGGTATTAATATGGAGCCTGAAGTTGCCACGGTAACGTGCATAATTACTGTGAAAATTGATATTGCGCTTCGTCATGGAATTTTGCATATTTAGGGAACTGGCTGTTTTAGCCGGGGTCGCTTATAGTAGATAGATAGTAGAGTATAATGTATCTTACTTTTGCAAGTTTTGTGGATTATTGATAAAAGTAGAACAGTGTTCTTAATTTAAATCTTTATTTAATTTATACATCTTTTAATTGTTATTCGACGTGCGTTTCAAATTTTTTATTTTACTTTTAGTTACTGTAATTTTGTTAAGTATTTTCATACATCTATATTTCTCTTTATCTATTAATTTTGCTGTCGTCTTGATTATCTATATTTTATAACTGCTGTTGCCCGCAGCTCCGCTTACGTTAACTAAGATTTACAACGGGATCTTATTACGCAAAATAAGTAACTTTTCTGGTTGATTTTTTTACCTTGTGTCCGAAAAACTTTTATCTTACGGAACCCAATTTTTTTGTTCAGAATAAAATTTAGCCTATGTTACTCGTAGATAAATAGCTTTCGAATGGTGAAAGAATTTTTGAAATCGGTCCATTACTTTTTAAACCTATTCATTACAACCAAACAAACAAAGTTTTCCTCTTTATAATATTAGTGTTAATGTAAATATATGGATGTATAATACGAAAGGTTGTAGTGTGCGCACAGCCTAATGGTTTATCCCTTCAAATCGATCTGTGCATAGTTAACAGCGATCAGAATCGTGCCGTCTTATTACCGGTCCATGGATAATGCAGAGGCAATTTGTCAACAGATCCAGGTGCTCAGATGATGTGGTGGTACTACCAAGGGTGTTTTATAGGCAATATAAATGATTGAGTATACAAATGATGCTGTATTTCAGGATTAACGTCATTAGCCTTCATCCATAGTTTATGAACATAGGATTCCCTCAATGAACACCAAGACGACCGATCCGGCGGTAGGCAGCAGTCACCGATACGAATTCTGGTTTATGATCATTCATCATCATCATTGCGAATCCCCTTGTTCAGCGTGTCAATTGTATAATATGATGCTATCTGAACGCTATAACGTCTTATTTAAATCGGTATAAATAACTACAATAACAAACATCTAATGAAACACAATAATATATTATTTGATAAAGGTTTATTTTTAAATAATTTAAAAATATATTCAAAAACATATATATAAGTGTTTGTTACAACTACAATTATACTAAAATAGATCCCGATTTGTTTTATTAACCCTGATGTATTAATACGGTTAAATACAGACATGAAATACAATAAGCAAACTTCGTGTTTTCTTATCCGAATCGACCGTTTCGTATTACCGCATCCGAATGTTCGGAATGTCCGCACGAAGTTTTATAATCAGGCAACATCCGCAACATGCATACGTTACAATTGGAATTCCAGGCGCCATTGTTTATTTACAGGATCCGTCGTAAAAGGTTTCTAATGTGTTCGCACATTACAACATATATGACGTAGCGGGGCTCTACGGCGTAGCGCGTAGCCGTCGGCTGCTATAGTAACCGCTCAGTTGCCCCGACAGGCCCGCGCCGCGTAGACGCGCGTGTGCGCTACGAAACGTAACCGTACGTAATACGTAACCGTAATAATTGTACGTAACCGTAATTGTACGTAGCCGTGTCCGTACGGATTTATGTCCGGATTTTATTTTAATGATGGCTGACGTGGATTGTTTTATATAATTTTTGTGTTTGTTGTATGTGTGTTTAGTGGTTCTGTGTATATATGTATTGTGTTTGTGTATATATAATATGTTTTGGTTTTGATTATACATAATATATTTTCTTATCAACTGTATTGTAAGTATTGACTTATAATAATTAGTTACTTTATTATTCGATCATATTTGTATCTTACAATTAATTACAGCCTGTTTACACCATATTAAGAAATAAAAAAAAAATAGTTTATTTTACATATCTATTAGTTTTTTTTACAGAATATAAACAAAGAAACTAACACGTTTATAATATGCGTGTCATTCGAACTAAATTTCAAGCTATATGCTTACAATATTATGATACTTTTATATCGTGAAATGGAAATTGTTTTAAATTTTTACCGAAAAATTTTCGGAAATTGCAAAAATGTTATATGAAAACTATTTTAAGTTGAAAACTATTTGCTAGTCGAGAGCTCGGTAGATAAGTGGTTTGACCTTAGGTAATATTTCAAAGCCTCCATACTCGTGTACCTTTCAAAATGTGATTCGTACCCTAATGTACGTTTTCACGCGTGATAAATGTTATAACGTTTTCTGCCATTAGTCATTTGCAGCGTATTGAAATAGGATATATTTGAACAGTTATTTCCAGTGGAAGTAATACTAGTAAATGTACGAGATTTAATAAAATAAAGTAATCATCATCAGCCTTCATCCGTCCACGGTTGGACATCATGAACACCAAGACGACCGATCCATGCCAGTTACCACTTACATCCAACACGGAAAATATAATAGTCGAGTTTATTTCGGAGTATATTATTTTATTCAAAATGCATTATTAGAATTCCATTAGTTGTATTAGTTTTTTACTCGAGATATTTTTAATAGTAATTTTATCGAAGCTTCTTTTTTTCGTAATGGAATTACGTGACCGATTTATGTTCTTTGTTATAACAATCATAATTTTAACTTTATTAAGTATACAAAATAGATATATTGAGTATTTTTTTATAAACTATATCCTTTATATATTACCAAAAAATGCTCATTACAATAAAAGCATAATACTATAAATTGAAAAAAAATGTAGTGCCTTGTTATGTTTTTTTTTATCTATATAGAAAATATTTGAGTATATTATTTTAGTTAACAAGATCATCTTCAAAGATATAGTATAAAGATAAGTTTAAGTAATACTTAGAATTTAGACCAAGCGAACCTAAGTATCAGGTGTTAAGCTAACCCGTATTCACAAACAATATAACTATTTAGATCATTATGATATACATATGTGTCTTGGCGATCATTGGTTAAGGTCTGGTGGATGGATCAATTAGATAAACAAGCTAGTTTCGAGGCAAGGGATCGAATGTCGTGGCGTTCATTAAGAGAGGCCTACTTTTAGCAAAGCACGAATAGAAGCGGGCGTTGACACTATAACTTTAGTGATTAAATACGCGCTACAGCATATACACCTGTGTTGTTAATTACGCATTTCAATCAACATTACTTTATCCTGTTCGCTGTGAAATCATTGTTTCTTTATAAAATACGGCTACGTTTTTTTGCTCTTTCATTTTCTAATGTCTAATGTTTCTGTATTTAGTAATTAGTATTAGATCTACTATTTTAATGATAATCTGGGCTTATTATAAATCAATGTATCATCATCATCATTATCGTCAACAACATCGACCTTTATCCGTACACTGCAGAACATTCCAGACATTCCGTACATTTCTAGACCTCGTTAAATGAACGCCAAGACAACAGATCCCTTGTCACTCGCATCCAACACGTACTGATCAAATGATGTTACATAGTTTTTCATGCTTATCTATTGTGATTTCTTCTACTGTCTACATCACTATCAGCCTCTATCCATCAACTGCTGAACAAAGGCGTCCCTCAATGAACGCCAAGACGACCGATCACTTGCCACTTGCATCCAACACGTACCGATCAAATGATGTTACATAGTTTTTCATCCTTATCTATTGTGATTTCTTCTACTGTCTACATCACTATCAGCCTCTTTCCATCAACTGCTGAACAAAGGCGTCCCTCAATGAACGCCAAGACGACCGATCACTTGCCACTCGCATCCAACACGTACCGATCAAATGATGTTACATAGTTTTTCATCCTTATCTATTGTGATTTCTTCTACTGTCTACATCACTATCAGCCTCTATCCATCAACTGCTGAACATAGGCCTCCCTCAATGAACGCCAAGACGACCGATCCCTTGCCACTTGCATAGAGCACGAACCAGCTTCGGACATCGTCTTCCAACCTGATTAATGGCCGACCAAGCGACAATTATTCTCTTACTAACTCTTAATATCATATAAATAATTATGAAGTACATATTGATCTCATCACAGACTTATAAATAAAAACAGATGGAGCATGCCGAACACCCGAGTGACGCTTAAAAGTGAATACAAATTCAAAAGCGCTCTCAAGTGCTTGATATAGCGTCGTACTCTAAACGTCTGTTAGATTGTGTTCGCTTTTAAAGTTGTATTCGCTTTGGTGGCGTCACTCGCGTGTTCGCTATGCTCCATCTGTCTTTATTTATAAATCTGTAAATCTCATGTTTTGCGTTTCTTGTAATAATGTAGGAGACTGGTCAAGTGGTCAAGCTACTGGTCACTACGCAGCGGATACAGGTTCGAATACCGTAAAGTGCAGATGATTTGTATGATCAATATAATATTTCCCTGCACCGGGTCATTAATATGTTCTAGTAATAAATATATACATTTTTTTAAGATACTAGCTAACGAGATAAGACTAGGTTAACGTGGTGAAATTGGTAAGTAATAAGTAACTTTATTTTATAAATTAACAAAAGTACTTGTTCGATTTAATTTCTAATTTGTCCAATTTAAATTCTTTCCCTAGTGAAATCAGTCGGAATACGATTGTAAATTTAAAGGGCCAAGCTGTGAGAAACAGTTGATAAAATGGTTATAACATTAAAAAGTCCCAATAATGATGATAATACTGGCGACGGTATTAACTAAGAAAATCTTGTAATAAATGACAGTTTTCATCACGAATAGAAACAATCAAAATTTAATGAAATAAGGTCGGTCGACCCGCCCTTTAACATCCTAGTATTAAATAGATTTCTTAGACATTCAACTCGGTGCTGCGAAAATTTATGCAAAGCATAAAGGTTATGTGAAGTTGATGTTATGTTAAACTGACACAAGGCTGTCTAACGAACGCCTTATTAGCATGTATATACATTACTTACAACTATATACCATATAACCGGAATAGAGCAGGAATATACAAATTAGCGCTGCGCCGCGACAGTTCTGGACTCTGATTGGCTGTATGACGAATATTTATAAATGGTTTTCGGATGGAACATCGTAAGCACAGATCACTGATTGGTCGAATTGCTGTTACGTCAGTGACAATTGACTGATGAGATTCGGATCTTATGGCCCACATTACTTTTTCATCCAGTATACAGTTTTATGCTTACAAAATAAAGTGACATGTAAATATATGATGAAGTATTAGCGATTGCAGTAATGTACGAAATAATCGTTGTTTTTACCATTTTTGACCGTATAGGTGTCATTCTGTTACTCTCTTCCGTAAAACTTTGCCTTGTTTCGGACAAGCAGTTTAATTACTGGTATAGAGACATAGCTTACGTCTTATGATGCAACGAATGAACAAGCTGCCTGGGCATAGCCTAGTCCTACGTGAACTGATATATGTACATGGGCGACGTCGAAGCTGACCATAAGGTAAGGGTCTCATAAGTACCCTGTGTATCAAGTATGTACTCAACATGGAAGGACATTCCGTCAAGGGCACATTAAAGGGCCTAGTTTCAGGTGTTATGGGCGACATAGACCATAGACTTATTTATCTAAGAAATGTTTCAGGCTGCACTCATTCTGGTGAAACAGGTTTTGTCAATTTATACACGGCTTCATGAAGTTCTTTACACCCAAGTTTAGTATCACTAACTGTGGTGGTAAGAGGATTCTTTAGAGTGATAAATTGCAGCTGACTGCTGATGTTGAGTCAGATTATGTACTGTTAGCATTTACAATGTGTAATGCGTTTTACTCAATTAATATGCACCCTGAGCTACACACGACCATTCGTATAATACAAGCCGTACTAACATGAACTGCGGGCAACAGCTAGTATATTCATACGAGCTGTTGCCCGCAGCTTCGCTCGCGTTAGCTTAAAATTACAACCTTATACCGATTGATGCTGAGTGAATTGGGTTTTTCTAAATTTCAAAATGCATCAAACATGAGACCATTGTTCTCCACCGGTGAAGGAAAATATCGTGAGGTAACCTGCATGCCCGATGAGATTAAAGTCTTTGAAGTTATTTGAAGTTCACCAACCCGCATAACGTAGAAATTGAGAAAAACCCATTTCAATCAGCATCAATCGGGATAAGGTCAGGGTCACACGGGCGGGTCAGGATCGAACCCGGAACCTCTCGCATTAGAGGCCGAGTGGTGGACTCGGACACCACTGGAATCGTCGCTTTTTTATTTTTCATTTTAGGGTTGATACATTTTAAATAACAACACATTAAAACCCTACAGATAATATTTATCCCCATACTTACTCCTAAAGATATATTTTCATGATATTGTAAAATATCGCACAAGTGAAAATCAAAATGTTTCATTGGAAATTTAGAAAAAAGTTGTCTCGGCGGATTCGAAGTCGCATCCTTTGTTCGGTTTTCTCGAGTAGCTCGGAATTGCGGCATTGTAGGTGCTTTGTCTTATTCGTTTTATAAGAAGCTTAATGTGATTGAAAGTTCCGTAATAAATTCAGAATATGATCTCTCTTTTACGTAATTTCCATTTCATAAATTTTATTTTGTGATCATTTGTTGAAAACAGTTTTATAAGAAGTTGTCTAAAATGTGAAACATAATTCCATTTTCAATCAGTTCAAAATTAGTTGCAAAATGTTAAAATGTAATCTACTAATGTTATAAAGAAGAAAGATTTGTTTAAATTGAATAGGCTCCGAAACTACTTGACCAATTTGAAAAATTCTTTCACTGTTCGAAAGCTACACTATCCCCGGTGAACATAGGCTATAGTATATTTTCAAAAAGTTAGGGACGCGTGTAAATCTTAGTTGACGCAGGCGAAGCTGCGTGCAACAGCTAGTATGTATATAAACTAATTTTAGACCGGTTAATAAAATTGCAGTCATATCGCAGTATGGATAGATTGGCCGGGTTTTAATTACAGCCCTGACATTATTAACACGATCCGTACTATTTTTTATTATATTGTTTTTTTTTTTGTAATGAATTAACTTTTACTGATTTTCTTTTTTGACGTTTCAGTTACTTTCCAGCAACCATGGTCACGGGAGGCCTGACCGATTGATTGATATTTGGCTTATAAATTATGTGATGGTATAATATTCGAAGTCGTGACGAAAACTAACGCGATACGAACAGAGGACCGACAAATAATAGTTTTCTATACTCTATAAACCTAGATGCTATTTTATATGACAAATACAAAAAAACGATAAAATACAACTTATTGTTATTTGTGAGCAAAATGGAATAAAACCGGGAGTAATTTACATAAAAACACAAAGAAGTCGCGAAATTATTCAGAAAAATTGAGACGGAGAACTTGAGCAAGTTGAATTAATATTTTAAAATGCTCAGAATAACTTAACAAAGGGTTTCTTAAGTTGTTTCGTTGTCCGTTATTTGGACTTTCTAGAGTTATTTGAATTTCATTATTTCTTTTTCATTTTCATTTTATTGTTGACAAACGAACAATAGACTACCGTTTTGGCTTTTTATTTGATTCATCATCAGCTTTTATCTGTCCACTGACCAAGCCTCTATCGCCAAACGCCAAGACGACCGATTCCACGCCACTCGCATCCAACACGGGCGCATATTTGATTGCATTGACAATGTGGTGTCTGTATTTTAGCTCTCAATGCAAATGTTATGGTACACGAAGAAGATTATCTTTGAGACGTCTTATTAAGCTGCGTTATTTAAAATAGAATTGAGCAGCAATAGAAATGATTATAATCATTAGATAATACGATGCAATCTTAAAAACGAAAAAGGTAAAATCTCGAGGACATTTTTTAAAATTATTTCTACATCAACAGTATCAAAAAACTTTGGTAATGAAAGTCAAATTGATGATGATTAAGCTATAAGTAAAAAAGTAATGTAATTAATATCACAATGGTGGGAGCTACTGAGGCGTCGTGGAAAGGCTTGTGGACAAAATATGAGACAGGCAAGTGACATAACATTGGCAGAAAATATGGGAGGCCTCAGCAGTGGACAACGAGGAGCTGATGATGATTATGATGATATTATTGCAACATATTTAGAATAAATAAAATATCGTATTTCATTTTACGTTATGAAATATGTACAAATAACAGTAAGTAAATAGTAAAAAGTAAAACTAGCAGCGGAACTGGGGAAACAGGAAACATCAGGAAACTCCCGGAGCCTGCTTACATTAATTGCGGCGCTGCATTTGAGTTTATTCGCTATTTATCCGGGGGTATTAAGTAGTTTTGTTCTTAACAACTTTCTTTAAATATACTGTTAATATATTGAAATCTCTTTGTGTTTCTTTGTTTGTTTATATTATAGTACAGGTCACAGCTAACTCTGAAATTAGCAGCGGTATCCTAAGTCTCGATGATGAGCCTTCGAATCATATGCCGTGACGACAAATGGCATGGCGGTGTCATGTCATGTCGTGGTGCATTTTTTACGTCGCCGCTCTTAGCTTTGTAGTGCCTCCTGCGTTTTTTATTACATATTTGGTAATTTTGGTAATTTGCATTTTTTTATGAATTTTAATATATTTTTTTATGAATTTTTATTTTAAACGCATCTTACCCATTGTTATCATCACGTACTTTTCGCGTGGTTTCATATCCTAGAGATAAGCTATATTTAGTATACCCCCAGACTATGTAATATTTTTGCTCGAGGCTCACAAGAAGTATAATTTCGTCGACATTTTTTCAGTTCTTTACGGGATTCAAACCCGTATCTTTCTGGCTTTTTATCTACTTCATAGGAGCAACTTTTGTTATCATTATTCTGTGCCAGCTTACAACCGCGAGACAAAAATTAAGATTTATAAATCTAAGCATATATAAGCATTCCTAATCAGTAAGAAAAAAATGTGAAAATGATGATGATGATGATTTAAAACATCATCATCACTTTTATGTTTTTATGTGTAAGAAACCCTTTCACGCAACGAGAGTCCTAGTAAACGGTGCTCCCCTTTGTGAGCGGAGTGCACTTGACGATAGAAGCCAGCTCGAGTACAGCCTTACTCCTAGGTTCATGCCCTCGTATCATCATCATCAACATTATTAGCCTACATCCGTCCGCTAGAACTCCAAGACCATAGAAATCGTACTGGCAATAACAAGCAATACTTTTACTGAATTTTTTTAAGAAGTGAATTCGACTAACATTTATACTAATATAGAATATTTCTCTACCGGTCGCGGGAGGAGAACCTCCCGACATGGTAGTAAAGTATCCGAAAAGTGGGGCATGTTAAAAAACTTAATAGACTGCGATAATTTTGCACCTTTATTTGAAAAAATCATATTCGAGAAATGACTTTTTATCAATTAGCAAGCTGAAGTGGCAATAGGCGGGCCGCATAGCGCGAAAATTGGACGGCCGATGGGGCAAAAAGATTCTGGAGTGGAGACCGCGTACCACCAAACGCAGCGTGGGACGGCCACCTACCAGATGGACCGAAGATCTAGTGAAAACCGCTGGATCTCGTTGGACAATGGACCGGTCGCGCTGGGCAACCATTGGAGAGGCCTATGTCCAGCAGTGGACAGCTGTAGGCCGAGATGATGATGATGATGGTTGACACCTCGGGGTGATTAATAACCTGCTTACCTGAGGAGATGAAAAGTCTTTGTGTGTGAAGTTTGCCTCTGAATTATGTTTTAAACTCTCGTCTGATTACTAAGCATCATTTACCCAGTAGTGGGACTTAATAAAGTCGCGTTTAAAAAGTCAACATCCAACTTGTTAAGTTAATAGTTTTATAAAATCGTGTCAATGCGGTGCTTGTGTGGAAAACAGTTTTTTAATTACGTCAATGTGAACAGCGAATACGAGTGTTGCATAAAAAGCCTTTTTCATTTGAAATTAAGTTAAATTTATATAAAAATGGAATATGTGCGTATTTTTTTTAAAACCATTAACGCCATCGAGAAGTGAAAATGAATTATTATTGGTCGTCTGATACGATATGACTCATTTATAAAAAATATCACACAAGGAAATATTGAGGGAAAGAGAGAGAAGAGCTTATACGGAACAAATAAAGGAGAAGATACAGGCAGTGTCGTATTAGGAGAGGAAAGTATTGGTGGGGGGTCAAGAAATGGTTGGCGACAAGAGCAAGGCTCTAAAGAATGTTTTAGTTAAAGGGAAGTGACATTCCTGCATTGCCGACGAATGGTCCCAACATGACCGAGGACGAACAGCTATGCTGTCGCGTTTCACACGAAACGCGACAGCGTAGCTGTTTATGAGTTTCCACTCCGGACTAGTTTAATCTACTGAGACAAAAAGAAGTAAGTGTGCTTCAATAATAATAATATCCTATTAAAATGTACGATACAGTAAGACACTAAAACCTTTCTTAACATTATCAAAGACCTAATTAAACCTACGAAATCTAGTGGCACCGTTCCCCAAACGACATTTCACTGCTGTCTTGTGCTCTGTAATGTGGAGGTGTTATACGGCTTTGTTTCGAGAGCGGGCTTAACGACTTGTCTAAATACATCTTAACATCGCCATATTGGGCTTGTACAGTCCACAAAAAAGTAAATTTAAAGATGATTTTTTATTTTAGTAGATATTATTATTAGTTAGTTCTAATATAATTTTTATAATAATAATGAATAATAAGTATTTATTTATGTAATATAATATTATCAAAGCATATTTTTACTTTTAGTATAATATTTTTGTAGATTTCACCCTTTCATTTTTTCCTATCTTAATCGATAGTTATACAATATTTCGAGATAGATAAGATAAGAAAGATGTAAATAGATTATGAGCGTAACAAAGTCTCTTTCGCATTTAGAATTTTAACAGGCTAACATAAAAGCTTCAACCTACATATTCAAATATAAATAATGCAAAAGCATTCTCTTTGTATGAATTTTGTCGCTCTTTTGCTTCTAGCGTTTTTTGCCTAAAGAGAATACATAATTTTGGAATGGCCGACTAACAAAGTGACAGTTGTTTTTTGCCCTCGAATGAAGTAAATGAAACGCAAATTTTCTTTCGTAACATGCTACGGATAAAATGAATAATGACAGAATTAATGTAATTACAGGCATATAATAAATATATATAAAGCATGCAAATATAAGGGTCCAGGCACTGAATATGATGTAGTCCCATTCGGTGTCGTGATCCTTGGACTGTGAGGTCCTAGCGCTGTAATGCTCTTTAAAGAAAAAAAAAACATTAGTCGACATTATAGGAGACCGAAGAGCTGGCAGCTCTGACCCAGGACGAAGAATTAGTCTTCGTCGCTGCCAGTATCTTCGGAACATTGCCTTAAGGGGATCATTTTAATAATATTATATATTTTTAAGGTTTATAGTTTAGATTCATTCATTTTTCTTGTATTATTAATAACGATGTATAATATAATTTTCCCCAATATTTCAACTTATATAAATACAAGAAATTACAGGCATTCAAATCTATCCTTTTCGTATGCACAATGAGATAAAAATGCCTAATCTAGAAAACATATTTATCATTCGCGATGACGAAAACGAAGTTAATAAAACGACTCTACTCAACGGTTACGATGTGCGAACAGTGCCCTTCTTCTTCGGCTTCGCTCGCGTTAGCAAAAAGAAAATCCTTTTTTTATGTATTCTATGTTCCTTCTTGTACCCCTGAGAATATTTGTATACAAAGTTTCATGATAATCGATTGATTAATTTTCGTGTTAAAGCATAACAACCATCCCTACTTTCACATTTATAATTTTAGTATAGATAAGTTACACAAATCCAATTAAATGTGTAACTTCTATGCGAAGCTTCTAGAACTTTCCTAGCATATCTGAATATATCTACAATAGATGGCATTAATGGTTTAAATATAATATGTATTTCCGTTGTCTGGTACCTGTAACACAAGTCTCTTCGAGAACCTTAGCACGGGAACAGTTCACGTGGTATAAAAGCGTCCATAGATATTATTATTATTTGATTTACATATTAAAATATTTCAACAAAAACTTTTATTGCGCCACATTTTTCTTCTGACTGTACACACCCACATATCACATAACGTTGCTTAGCTTAATAGCAAAGCCTCTTAAGACTTAGGAAATCTCTTTGGTGTTCGCGTGGTGATTATATACCCCCTGACCCCTAAACGTCAATGCCTAGTACTTAGCTAATGGATACTAATTAAATTCATATACAAAGAAAATAATGTTGGTAATATAATTAATATAGTTATTTTATATAATTATTTTATATGTCCCACCACTGAGCACGGTTCTCCTCCTCGAAATCAGGCGAGGAGGGTAATGGGCCAATAGTTCACCGCGCTGGCCCTGTGCGGGTTGGTGAACTTCACATACCTTTAAAGACTTTTAATCTCATCGGTTTTCCTTCACCGGTGAGCGAACGATGGTCTAGTGTTTGGGGTGCACTTAGACATTTTAGAAAAACCCATTTTAAGGCACACTTGGGGGGATTAGGATCGAACCCGGAATCTCTCGCATAAGAGGCCGAGTCCGCCTACCACAGGACCATCGTCGCTCAATGTCTAATATTCGTAAATCGTAGCATATTATTGTCATCATGATCAGTATGCGCGCCGCGCTCGGCGGTGTATCATTCAATACGCGTCTCATAAACGCAGTTCCCCGTATATTACCTATTGCGGGCGACCGGATACAGCTCGTAATACATATTTAAATATAAGGCCACTTACACGACACAAATACACCTATATTGTCACTATCGTGGCAAATAAAATGGACCTAATACGATTAATAAAGTTGTTAAAAACTGAGCTCAAGATTTTTTAATAAATAAAATAAATAATAAAATCAATTTACGGATTTTATCGCGGTTTATTAAGTTTTATGGTCATTTTGAAGCCATGGTCCTCCCATGTCCATGGTTGCTGTAAAGTATCCGAAACGTCAGGCTTATAAAAATATCAATAAACCGTCATAAAATCCGTAAAAGTTGTTTCATTATAATGAGTGAAATTCGCGTAAACATAAGAAAACAATAAATAATAAAGTTTATCTACTAGTTAGTGCTCGTGAGGTGACTCAGTGGTAATAGCCGCGAGGATCGATTCACCAGGTTAAGCAACGCTTGCCTAGGTTTATCCGTAGATGGGTGACCATCTTTACATACCGTATCAGCCAGTTACTGGGTTGTGGAGGTCAGATTGGTCAAGAATTTGACTCAGTGGTTGGAAAAGACTTTTTCCGTATGATCTACTTACTGGTGCCCGCGACTTCGTCTCCATAGAATTACATTTTGGACAATACACACAGTATCTCTATAATAGCCTACGCGTTATTATGCATTTAGCATTAGCATATGTATTTACAAGAAATATTATTGAAAAATGGACAGATTAATAAAAACAGATGGAGCATACCGAACACACGAGTGACGCTTCAAAGCGTATACAAATAATAAAAAGAAATGTATATAATATTATAAAACTTCAATGGTATAATATACGGTCATTGTCCCTTATGTTAATAGGCTACGCTGTAAGATATGCGCCGCGCGTGACTGTGCGCACGCGCCGCAGTCTCCATTCATACTATACTTGAATTATTCATACAGTCGAGCGTGTTATTCGCTAATTATTGGTGTCTAGCAATGGCCGATGTACAAACACTCGGGATAAGTCGTCAAAGTTCGTACCTTGCTTACGGTCAAATAATCTTCATAATAGCAATACTATTGTAATAACTGAATAAATATAGATTAAACGCAAGCGTCTACATATTGTACGCATCGTACGCATCGCTTCTTTTGGAACGTGACACTTGTGCGTTTGTTATACTTACTTACTTACTTCTGTGGCTCAGCGACCCAAAGTGGGTCTTGGCCTCCGAAACGAGAGACTTCCACCGGTCTCTGTCCTGCGCAACCTCTGACCAGTCCTCAAACCCGAGCTCACGCAAGTCAGCCTCCACCATGTCCTTCCATCGATATCTGGGACGACCGACTGGGCGCTGTCCACTCTGTTGTCCAAGATATGCTCTCAATACTCCCCGATCCTCCCCCATTCTGACCAAGTGGCCGAGCCATCGGAGGCGGTGGGCTTTTATTTCTCCAAGGATATTTGGTTCGGCCACTAGTTCTTCAATCTCTGCGTTCTTTCGGACTCTCCAGCTACCATCCTCCCTTTGTACTGGACCCAGGATCTTACGGAGGATTTTCCTTTCCGCGTTTGTTATAGTGAACATTATTTTCGTTATTTTCAAAACGTAACATAAGCTTTGACGAGCTTATCGCATGACTTTAAAATAAAATAGCAGTGCCCCACGGTTTCCCCCGCGTACTTCCCATACCTATGGAAGTACGGTGATAAATAATTTATCACCTACTCGTAGCTTAGATGTTATTCTAATGTATATAAGCTATTTTATTGTAAATTTTCATCAAAATCCATTCAGTGATTTTTACGTGAAAGAGTAACAAACATCCATACTTACAAACTTTCGCGTTTATAATATTAGTAGGATATTGATTATTGTCATTATAATTATTAATAAAACATTATAAATTACATGATGATGATGATGATGATGATGGTGATATTATGTACCCGGTATGTTTTAGCCGGGTATTCGGCACTGATGTCCTCGTAGACTATCTTTGTCAGCAACATAATCACGAGAGGACCACGTCGGGCTTGTAAAAAACTTAATAAATCGCGATAAAATTTGTTTCATTATAATGAGTGAAATTCGCGTAAACTTAAGAAAAAATTATTTACCGGATATTTTAAGACAATTCTCTCTCTCTCTCTCTCCCTCTCTATCCTTATTACAAAAGTCTTATTCTGCCTCTCAGCCCACAAATGTCCCGTCAAAAACTGTAGTACTAATCGCAGTACAGTCAGCCTATTATGACGTGGAGCTCGTGGGTGTGCAGTGAAGGGAATACGGCTTCCTTGACCCGGACGTGGGCGCCACATGTATATTATCACATAGTACAAGTATGACGCTAGGTCACAGTTAATAGACATCCCACTAGATATAGATAAATATCGGAGTGTCTGTTTGTAATATTGAAATAACCACTTTTTACAAAATGCAAAAGGAGCGACGATGGTCCAGTGGTGAATAGACTCGGCCTCTTATGCGAAAGGTTTCGAGTTTGATCCTGACCCCAGTGTGTTTTTTAAATTTCCAAGTGCACCCCAAACAAGAGACCATCGTTCGCTCACCGGTGAAGGAAAACATCGTGAGGAAGCCTGCATGCCTATGAGATTGAAAGTCTTTGAAGGCATGTAAAGTAACCACAGTACCAACCCGCACTGGGCCAGCGCATCGGTGGACCATGGCCCATTATCCTTCTCGCCTGATTTCGAGGAGGAGACCCGTGCCCTTTTTTGTTGATTTGATACTTTACTTATTTTACTAAATGCAAATGAAATGTGTATATACACCAAAATCTTAAGGTAAAGGACGAAGTGTGGTGGACAAGCAATTGATATATTTATTGAATCATCTCGTATCCAGGGTACACTTAGAAGTTAAAGAAAACCCATTTTAAGGCACCACAGGGGGGCTAAGGATCGAACCCAGGCCCCTGCTCTCAAGACCCCACTAGATCAATGTTGCTAGATGGTCATAATATTATGTATATTAAATTAATATCATTAATAGCACAAAACACTGTACCGTCTAAAAGCTGTGTATTTTTAAGCTTACGCTAGTTAGAGAGCTTTGGAAACAAAACTAGGAGCTTTACTGCGGGTTCATTGCACCTCCATTCATTTCTCGTAGAGCTGACACTTGGACACAACACTGGTACAATGGCCAGGCTTTTTGTATACACAGGAAATGTTGCTGTTTGTTTGATAGTAAATTATGATTGAGCATGTATCAGTAATTGAAATGTAAAGTAAAAAGTAAATAAAAAGAATCATCTAACTTAATCTATTTTTGTCCGTCGTTGTAGCTAATAACTTTAAATGAAAAATCTAATGACATTCTAAATTATTGCTTTAAACTATTTTCGTTTAAAACTACGTAGGTACTCGCATATCTCTGCTCTGCTTTCATTTATAATTTTGCATGTTTAATTTTCTATTTACATGTAAAATAATATTGTCATTATATTCTAAATATGTATATAATATAAATGCAAATTTAATGATCCAAAAATTATTTTTCGAATTCGCAATTTTTCAATTCAAATCAAATTTAAAAAAATTGACGTCAAAAGACACATTAGATTGGTGTTATTAGGACTCACACACCTTTGTCGTTAAGTATCCGAAACTATGCAATCTCAGATTTATTGACATAATTATTTACAATTTACATAAACCATATTATGTAAAAAGTAGTTTCGACACAGTCAGTGATTATTTTTATGTCACTGACATGACATGGCCACCCTGCCCACACGAGTGTAACCGTTGGTGTAGGTCACGAGACAATAGTGTCACACCGTTTGACATTTAAAAAGTCACCTACGTAGAGAACTGGCATTCTTGAGCTTTGGTCCTTCAAGCCAGATATTTCTATTTTCTATACTATATATAATATACACGTCCTGGTGTTGTATTGAAAATAAGTAACAATTTTGATGAGCAGAAGCATAGTGGAAATGTAAAATTGGACTTACTTGAATGAAAATGAAAAAGAAACAAAATGTTTTTTCATCTTTGGGTTTTAGCCCTTTCTTATCTTCGACTATGCTCGTTGTGAGTGTAATATTGTAAATATTACACTTTGCACCAAAGTATGGTTTATTATACTTAGTCGTAACGTAAAACAAAATCTATATAGAACTTATAATATATAACTTAACATTGATATTATGATGTAAATAAGCGACAATAAAAAATTATTAAACTTAAAAAAGTGCATCTATTAAAAGAATGTATAAATCATCGTTGGCAGCCCTACATCTGTCCCCTGCAGAAAAATCTGTATCCTGGTAATGGTTCACGCACCGCGCTCCCATTGTCGGCGGGTCAGTGGCACTTGGCACATCCTCGTGGCATTCCGAAAATACTGGCACAAAAACAAATATTACACAACTAAATACCGATGTTTTTGTTGTTGTGATACATTTACTACAATGCCAAAATGCCATTCTACGTGACAAGAAAAAACATAGTAAACATCCCATTTTAAACACATATAAAATTTTTAACTTGTGTAGTGTGTGTGGTATTTCTGAACTAAAAAAATCTTAATTTCTTAAGAAATTTTAATTTTGGTTTGAACTCAAGACATATATATTAATTGTTGTGAAAACACCTTCCTATTTATATTATAAACGCGAAAGTTTGTAAGAATGTATGGATGTAGGTGTGTTACTGTTCGATAGTAATAGTTTGGTTACCAAAATATAAAAGTAGATGTCAAGAATTTATGAAAAAACTAACGTTTGAAGAAATATGAATGCAGTGAAAAATAAAAAGTCAAAACAAATGCTAAATGCTTAATACATACATATGTATTTAGTTAGTAAGCTACATTGTCATTTCATATAATTAACGTCTTGATTTTCGATGTGAATAATAAAAATCGTTGCTTTCTTCTTCCTTTCTTTAAAACAGATGAATTAAACTCAATCCCATTAATAAAAAAAACGTATGAAGCCATTTAAAGTGATGGTTACGTCTAAACCGATTTTATTCGTTTAAAAAATTATACTATCCGGCTTTAAAATGAATATACCAAAAATAATAGAAACCCTTATTAAATAGAAACGGGAGGTAATTGTGTTTGCTCTGGTGAGCAGACCTCTACCTCCCGGAGGACATTATCGTACTGTTCACTTCTATCAATTTTATATTCTTTAATTATAGTCCTGTCTGTTTATTCTAAAAGCAATTTAGTTTTGTCTTTGCGAATATTTCGAGTATTGTTTCGTTTCTCATCATTAAATTTTTTAATCATCTATTTTATTTTGCTACTTTGATCTAAGATTTGATTTTAGAAAACTTTCTTTTTAATTAAAAACTGAAGCCAAAAAAAACATACAGATAAATGAAATACCCTTTTTTTAAGTTGGTTTAAAATATATATAAATAAGTAATAATTATAATCGGCGTTGGTGTTCATTGGGGGACACATATTTTCAGTTAATGGATAGAGGCTGATGATGATGATGATGAATAATAATTATTATTGATTTCTTCTATTTCCGACCTTTTTTTTATTTATTGAGTATAATTATTAAGTATAATTCTTCTTTTTTTTCTTTATATAAATCCAGAAAGTACTTGATTTGTTAACTATTTTGTACGGTAAGAAATTTTCCGAATATTCTTTTCCCTTAAACTGTAACGTCTGTGATCTAATAATTTCCGTTATTTATCATACGGACGATCCATCACTGTCCCGCTGTAATTATCAGGCTGACGAGAGAGACCGTCACCCATTCGAGCTCGCAGCATCGTTTATCTCCTAAACTAAATAAGCTAGACGTTGTCTTTATATTAACGGTCGTACGCGAGCTGATAATGATTATATGATTATACCTTGTTCTTTTTATATACAACATGGTAGAGTTTTATCAATATCTGTTCAGTAGTTTTTTGCATACTAAATAAAGAACATCAATATTTTTTATGATTGCTTTCATATTGCAATATTTGCGATCGGTTTACAGGGGGAGAAATTAGCTATTTGTGTTACGTTCGTTTTTATTATAACTACTTTTGGAGATTAGCATGTTCATACCAACAAACAAAACATCTAAAGTTAAGCTTTATTATATTATTTTCGAATTTAATATATTATATTGCATAAGTTTTTACAGATTTGATCGCGGTTTATTAATATTTTTACAAGCCCGACGTTTCGGATACTTTTCAGCAACCATGGTCACGGGAGGACTGATATGTCCATCATCGTAACGACCTATCCCATCTACGCAAGTGCTGAGTTTGTAGCTTGTGACGTCATTCTTGATTTTAGATTTTATTTACACGTTTTTAATCGGGTTTGCCCACCACTCGTTCCCACCGCTGCAACTCCTGTATAGCCAGGATCTGTATGGAACCAGTGATTGATTGACACGTAAAAACGTATTATAAACCGTTATCCGTAGTAAAGCTTAATTATCATCATCATCATCATCATCAGCCTTTATCCGTCCACTGCTGAACATAGGCCTCCCTCAATTAAAAGCTTAATTATATTATTGTACTATTATTTATCTGTGTAATATAAATTTGTTAGCACCCCGCCTTAATGTCGTTTATTCGAAACTACCCTCACAATACGTTAGTGCTTTAACCGGGTCTTAACGAATGGCCACATACAAGCACCAATTCCGGCTCAAACAGTTCTGCAAATTGAATTTTTCTATTTGCTTTAAGCGTGCCTTTTTGTGAAAAGCTTTTATGCGAAAAGTTGAGAAGTTTCATTAAGCTTTTTTGTTTCCTGTGAATGTATTTAAAACCTTTATCTTTTATGGCTTTATGGTTGTCACTTTAAAATTCATCATCATAATCATCATTGTGTGCACGTTTTATGTTTGCTGCTGCCTCTAAAATAAGGTTTACCGGTGAGGTTCACATCGGCGTAGAGTGATAGCTTAGCCGTCGCGTTTCGTGCGGATTTTGAGTTCCCGGCGGCCTATTAGAAGTGGGGGGGGGGGATAGGGAAAGGAGGACAACGCATGTGCATAACCTCTGGTTATATGGATATTGATGAGCGTCGATAGTCGCAAGGCTTCGACTGTGCGTTTGCTCTTCTATGCAATGAAAAGAAGAGAGGGATGTGCAATTCCGCCCTCCCGCCTGCCTGGGTACCTCAATCCTGCTTGTTTCTCCTTTGGAACTTTGCTGCTTGTAACAAAGGACAGGCAGCGTAATTATTTTCATCGAAACTTGGCTTATGTCTTAGGATAGGCAATACATGAATGAATTGCCAGGGCTAGTTCCAGGTAAACTTATTTATGTACATGGGCGATATCGACTACTTGCCATCAGGTGACTAATCTGCTAATTTGCTTATCCAACTCATATAAAAAGTTAAGTTATATATTTTAATCCACTAGGTTGGTAGGTAAAAGCACATACATGATTATTTAATTATTTTAGCTCACTGGACATAATTCTACCATGAAAGCGTTATTCCTTATGGGAAATTGTCACCTTATTTGCCATATATAAATATACTAGCCACTGCAAGCAGTCTCACTCGCCTCTTTGAAAATGTTGCTCCAAACCTAACCTAACTAAACCCTAGCGTTCCGGAATTAGCAAGTTCAAACAAACAAACAAACCATATTATATACAAAAGCACTTAATGACATGCAGATAATATTATTTATATTATATATATATATACAAATGTAATGCGGTCTGTTTATGCAGTCGCACGCCCGACTGTCTCCGTGTTTACAGCGGGTTAGGGTGTTTTAGCATTTTCATATTAAATAGAATGTGTCAGAAAGTTACTATCGTCCTATTTCACGTATCTTATATTTATGACATTTTATAAAATACTAGCTTTAGCAGATTTATTTCGATATTTTCATTCGCGGGTTATAATCTATACCTACTATAAATTCAAATAAACATAAACATAAAAATCGGTTAGTCGTATTGGTGTTGATTGTGGGAGGCCTATGTTCAGCGGTAGACGGATAGAGGCTGATGATGATGATGAGATGAGAGAACAGATATATTAATTAATGTCATAGAGGTCATATTTAATTTAGTAAGTTTGTCAAACATGGACAAGCTCTTAGATAAGAATAATTTGCATACTTCCATTTATAGTGTAACAGGCTGTAGTTAAACTTAACAAACTTTAAAATTATAAATTCCCAAAATAGGCAAATCTAGTCTACCTAGTCAGTGTAAAGTGCGGGTTATATACGACTAATTATAAATGTGTCAAACGAAAAGTGCGGCTCATCTATGACGAACAACAACAACGGAGTGAACGCGGCGGGCGGGATACGCGTCGCGGCCGACATGGAGTCGCTAGAGGAGATGCTTCGCAAGGTAAGGTTTATCAGATTTATACAAGCACCCACAGGTTTGATTGCTTTAGCAAAGAAGTCATCAAGTGCAATACGGGTCTACGAGGAAATAACATTCTACTGACAATACGATCTCGCATGTCGAAACTATGTGTATACTGTCTGATGGCTTGTACAAATTCAAAAATTATTTAAAAACAAGAATATAGCTTATGTGGTAAGTTGCGTTAATAATTCTTGCTGTTGTCTGTAATGTGTTGTTGTGCTTCGCCAAGTTAAGTGGGTCTTTCTTTACAGTTGTGTTAAGATATTGTAATATGTGCATTCTGCATCCACCTCTAATGGACGCCACAATTAGCTGTAATACTCGTGAATATGTTACAGAATAATATATCAGTGTGTATCCTTGCAGCAGCAAGCAGCAGACAGCTACGTCTCGCGCGTTGAACGTTCTATAAAAAAAATTGGTTGTCTGTAAAGTCGGTTTACGGACGGTAGTTTGACGTGATAACGTCAAATATTACATGCAGCACGAACCGAACTGAGCCGATTGCTCGAGCCCATCGCTCGCTTTCGGAACGCTACATGACGTCATCTTTTTCGTGCATGCTGCTCGTAATATCGAGTAGACTTTGTCACGTCAAAAACTTTACTTTCATGTAGGTACCTTATAGTATAGATTACGATTGAAATGACTAGGTGTATAGACCTTCTAACCCTTCTATTAGCGACAGAAAATCTTTATTCAGTGGTAATAGTTGATTGCAACAGATTGAAAGCCATGCGTGTGTCATAACCTTTATAGCGATGACATGATAGTTAGCGCTATATTTTTTTTCGAAAACATAGGTACTTTCGAAAAAAAAAATTATAGCGCTAACTAAAGGAGTCATGTGTGATCATTATGAACTGAAACGTAAATAACTAATGAACGGTAGGGCCGAGCCCTCGTCACTCATTTGTCAGACACGTGTAAACGTCACACGGAATTAATTAAACTGCTCACCTAATTACCAAACACAGTGGTCAACAACATGTTTTAAAATGACCTTTTCATGTCTGAAAGTTACATTATACTTTATAGTTGTATTCTTAGATTGTCTTTTTATGATAATAGTATACTTCATAATTCATATATATATTTTCTGTACTTCACGTCATCTTAAAAAATTAAATGACAAAGCTTAGCTTTAATAACGTCGAATAAGTTTCTTATAATATGACTTTGGTCGCTGAAAAGAAACCGAAATGTTGGACATGTAAAAAACTTCGTAAGCCTAATTTTCCACCTTCTTCGTTATAATAAAAGTAAAATTCGTAAAAGTAATAGTAAAATTCGCCGTAATATTAGAAACCAAGTCACATGTTAAATGATCTATTCCTACCAAAGTACAGCTTAATATAATTGTAAACGTAGTAAAGTAGCAACTCATATTTTATGTCCTACTGCTGGGCACGAGTCTCCTCCTTGAAATAAGGCGAGGAGGGTATCAGGCCATAGTTCATAGAGTCACTTGCCCAATGCGGGTTGGTGAACGTCGAACTTGAACCCTCGCGCTCAAGAGGCCGAGCCGTTACCCACTAAACCATTTTCGCTTATAAACGTATTTTTATTAAATTATAAGTGCTCTCAGTAAAATAGAACGGAAAGTAACTTGATTATGAAATTTTCATATTATATTACAAAATGAAGACTTAACGTTTAAGTGGACGTTAAGATTTACCCTACATGAGAATATCGCATGAGGTCCTTTATTAATACACTTCAGCTCAACGGGATACTGCAAAATAAATTATACTAAGTGTAAGATATTAACCGGGCGCCTGCACTTCCCTGCACTTCCCCGTACTTGCCTGTACTTCCCTGCACTCCCGGCTCAGGCTAATTACTGCTAAGTACACCGGCTAAGCGTGAGTCTTATTTATTATGGCCATTATTAAAACATAACTTTCATAAAACATTAAAAATAAGTAATTGAAAAAAGGTTTGGGATCTATGTAATTTATTTTATTCATTGTTTGTTTTTTGTAGTTTGTGTCTTGTTTTTTTTTGTTTTACAGTGTATTATGGACAAGGTTGTATATATCATCATCATCATTTATATCAGCCGTATATTGATAATTAATTATTTGAATCTGGATTGTCCATAAGAGGCAAGCTTATATCCATTAGACCACTGTCGCTTGTCCACCAATTATGATTATACAATAATGTCATGTATTAATCATCATCATCATCATCATATTCACGGTAAAAGACGATCACTAAAGACAGATTTCATTGTATCGATGACATTAAATTCATGCTCCACCGATTCTATGCTTTCCATGTCTTTATGAATACGTAAGGCATAAAATGTACGCCAGAAATATGAAAATGCGAAACGGATATTTTAAATTTCGAACGTAGTGGAACTTTTTTTTTTGTTCCGCCCGGGATTCGTGTCGTCACGCCGTCTGTGCATCGATCAAAGCCTCCATACGGCTTTTATTTTTATTAGTAGATTTTTATGGTTTTGTATAAGTTTTAAAGTGTGAAATCTGCCTCGCGTCATAATTTCTTTTGTATTCAGATTGTTTGATCGCTTGGAAATGTATGCATTCATTAGTTCTGAGGATTAATACTGTCAATAAGGACATTTTTCTGTATGTCAATCTGGAACATTGTCTTGAATGGCCCCACAGGACAGGCTACGCCTAGTATAGGGATCCATCATAAATCCCGTGTAAAAGTTATTTTTTGGAAATAAAGATATTTGTATTTTGTATTTATAATAACATAGCCTATAATAATATAGTATATGCCAGTACTATTTAATATAATATATAGTAAAAGTGTGCTGTACACAAAAAAAAATGATTATTTTATTTCATCAAAAAGAACTAACTACACCTCACTGTGCGGAGATCGTCATCCCACCTTGGTGATGGTCGACCAACACTCGGTCCCGTGCTCTGGTCTCAATGTGCACCACCATCCTTTGTAGAGAACTAGACGCAAATTTTCTATTTATTGAATTTGAACCAAAACCCAATGTACCTATGTGTAACATTCACTATTGCCAAAACAAACTACAATATCAGATTTATAAGTTTAGCCAGTCCCATAGTGTTTTGTCACACTGCCAATATCTCAACCCATAACACATACCAAGACAGGTGTTGGAACAGATATAAGTCATCTTTAATATGCCGTCAGAAATCTAACACCTGTATTCGCAAACATTACTTTGATGTGTCACAGTACCCGAACGCATAGGGTCAAACAAACCAATACTCAAATGAAATCCGCCACTGTCGTCTGTCAAACCCATATAAAACCCGACCATTGATACCAGGAGCGCATAGATAGAGGAGCGCATGCAAAGAACTTGCATAGTTATGCGTTCTGAAGTACTGTGACACATGATAGTATTGTCTGTGAATACGGGTGCTAGTTCCAAAGTAAAGTCAAAGTTAAATATTAATATGTTTATATTATTTACTGCTCCCGGCTGCATGGGTACGACAATTCTGCTTATTTCTCACGTAAAGCAGCTTTACTGTATTTCTGAGAAGGGCAGGACAGGCAGTGTTTTGACTGGCACAGAGATCGTTCATAATCAATGATCACTCACCATAATGTATCTCGGTTGCTCTTTTGCTTATCCAAGTAAAAAGTTAAATATAAAAGTCACAATCAACCTTTTCCATCCACCGCTGAACCTTTTGGTGAAAGCCAAGATGGCGGCTTCAGTATACATAATGATCCATTAACATCCCTAATTTCCCTTATCATATTAGGACAGCTAATGGGATAGCGGGCGACATGTGTTGAAGGCATTTGGGATGTTGATTTTGGGGGGAATGTCCTCTAATCGTTGGATTAGTGTGGCACGACAATGTGGAGACTGCTTAGTGGCAGCTGGGCAGTCTCCCTTATGAGAAGTAGTCTCTGGAGTCAGCCTGTCTGAGGTGCTGTTGTCTGCGGATCCAGGACCCTGATAAATCGGCTGGTTTTAGTTTGAGCAACGATGGTCCAGTGGGTGTGGACTCGGCCTCTTATGCGAGAGGTTCCGGGTTCGATCCTGATCCCCCTGTGGTGCCTTGAAATGGAATTTTCTTAATTTCTAAGTCCACCCTCAAACGAGACCATTGCTCGCTCATCACCAAGAAACATCGTGAGGAAGCCTGCATGCTTGAAGAAATAGAAAGTCTTTGAAGGTATGTGAAGTTCACCAATCCACATCGAGCCAGCGAAATGGTGAACTAGGGCCCCTCCTCGCCTGATTTCGAGGAGGAGACCCGTGCCCAGCAGTGGGATATTTAAGGGTTAATACTTTAATTTTTTTTTAGTTTAAGTAAGCCAAAGTGTGAGTTCCAAATAGAGTCATGAACCATCAAGGTACAACTATAAAGATTTCCCAGCGAGACAAAAAAAAATGCCACATCCATTGCTAAACCCACATAAATTACTTTACACGGGACTAGATCTACAATAGAAAGAAAAAAATAAAAAGGTGCAGTAGGCCCTTCGTGTACCACTATTCTTCAAAACACAAAATAAAGACTCGCCAAAAATAATACTTCACTCGGGCTTTACGTATCAATTATCTTGCAAATGGGATCTGAAGTCTTCATATTAAAGTTTCTTATGGATTTGAAATCGCGTACCTCTGTCGAAAATGCTCTCCGGGTGGACGATAAGAAGCCCGGAAGCAAGCAAGGAAGCGCTGGTGTCACTTCGTGGAAGCGAAGTCATGAACAGTTATCAGACGGTCATCAGACGAGCACAATTGATGAGGAGATTTGTACCTACTACCTCATGTAATCCACTCAAACTTATTTACACAATTAACACGAATACCGAAAACAAATTTGCTCAAACATTTTTGTATCAACGTTCGGAATTGTCCAAATAAAAATATATTCGTTACGGCTAAATTAAAAATTAATTGCCAGGCGCGTTATTGTATGGCGGACCGGGGGCGAGAAGCGGTCAAGCGCGAGTCGTATTCACACACCGTTCCGTACCTATTCGGTACGGAGAGTACATTTTATTTAATGTATTGTTCCGGGGTAATTGTGTGTAATGTACGAAGAACAAAGTATAGAAATGTTAGAGATGGAACCACAAAATATAGAGGAGAGAGTACAAGCAACTGAAGAAATTATGTTGGAGAACACTAAGAGGAGAAATGAAAGGAAATTTGATATTTGGGATTTAATCTTTAAATTGAGGAATATAATTAAATCAAAAGATAGTTTTGAAGACAAATGTAAATCAGTTCTAAGAATAATTGTTCAAGAATGTTTAATGAAAATATTTTCGGGGAGTGAAGTAATCGAGAACCTTTGTAAACTATTTGATGGATAATGTTTTAAATATTTTTCAGTGGAACTCACAAAGCCTAAGACCAAAATTAATAGATCTAGATACACTTCTTTCTAAGGAAAAAATCCATATTGCAATAGTTAGTGAAACATGGTTGGCAAGGGAATCTACTCTTTATATTAGTGGATATAATGTATATCGTAAAGACAGATCTGACTCATATGGAGGTGTGGCAATAATTGTTCATAAGTCTATACATTCTCAGGTTTGCTCCGTCAGCGGCATAAATTCAGGTATTGAAGCAATTCATATTAAATTACTAAACTGTAAACAGTTAACTAATATTATATCAGTATACTGTCCGTCGTCGGTACGCACGTCTCTCTCAGATTGGGAGGACATTTTTAGACTAGCAACGAAACGAACATTGGTAGCGGGCGACTTTAACGGTCACCATACCAATTGGTCCTATAAAAACGATCAGAGAGGTATACAGTTATATGAGGCGGCATTAGAAAACGGATTCATTTCCCTTAATAATGGAGAACCCACAAGAGTTAGATTAGTAAACAATGTGCTTCAAAATTCATCCCCTGATATTACTTTTACTTCATCAGATATAGCCATAGACTTCAGGTGGAAAATTCTTAATGAAAGCTTAGGTAGTGACCACCTCATAATTAAAATCACAATGAATATGACGCATTTTACTGACTTTAAACACAAACGCAATTTTGCAAAAGCCAATTGGAAAGCTTATAGAGACAGTCTTACTGACAGCTTTTTTACCATTAATAGTTATAACAGTAGCCATGTCGATGTTCAAATTTATTATGATTATTTTTTGGATGTTATCAATAATTCCGCTGATAAGAATATTCCGATGGTAAGAGTAGTCACCGACCCTACTAGAAAATTCACTCCAAAAAGGTACTGGTCTTCCTCTCTATCCAAAATTATAGCAGAACGTAGATTAGCCTTAAGAAATTTTAGGAAAAATCCTATACCGGAAAATCTCATTAAACTAGAGGAAAAAGTTGAAGTAGCTAGATTGGCGGTGCGGCAGGCGAAATCATCTAGTTGGCAGTGCTTTTGTAACGGTGTCAATGAATGTGTCTCCGTGTCTGAAATGTGGAATAAAATGCGTTGGTATAAAGGATTTAGACAATCAAAATTTTTTACATCTGAAGATAAACAAAATGAATTACTACATTCGTTGACACCCGATTACGTAGCTAACAGACCGCCCGCTTTTACTTCAAATAATGTTCTACTTGAGTCTACATTTACGTTGCAAGAGTTAGAAGTTTGCTTTAAAAAAAAAGACACATCACCAGGTAACGACGGTATCACTTATTCTATGGTTTTCAATTTACCATTGTCGGGAAAAATCTTTCTCTTGAGCATTTACAACGCCATTTTTAGATTAGGAGCTATACCTGACCAGTGGCGAACTATATTAATAGTCCCCATACCAAAGTCAGGAACCGGACTAGTTTCAGAAGTCAAACTCCGACCGATATCACTTATATCATGCATATGTAAAATTTTTCATCAAATGATATGTAGACGACTAGAATGGTACATAGAAAAACATGCAGTTTTGTCACCATATACATGTGGATTCAGAAAGGCTCAATCATGTTTAGATTGCTTAACAAGACTCATTAGTTATATACAGATTGGTTTCGCAAAGAATTATCCTACAGTAGCGTGTTTTCTCGACATAGAAAATGCCTATAATAACATTTTAGTGGACAAAGTCGTAAATATCTTGGATGAGTTACAAGTTGGTAAAAATATATGTAATTATCTATGGTGTTTGCTGAGTGAAAGACGGCTTATGATTAGAAATAGTACAGACGGACAAACGACTCAGATTAGATATACTAATAGGGGACTAGCCCAAGGAGATCCCATTTCACCATTACTTTTCAATATAGCGACGTTTAAATTATGTCATGAAGTAAGTAATGTAGCGGTATCCCAATACGCGGATGATTTTGTTTTATTTATAAGCCATAAAAATCTTAACTATTGTGAATCCCAGTTACAAGTTGCTCTAAATATTTTTATGAAAAAGCTAGATGATATAGGCCTTCAACTATCTCCAGAGAAAACTAAAGTGACTGTTTTTAGCAGAGGACACAGAAGAAAAATAATAAATTTGAATATTGAAAATAAATGTATTCCGAGAGAGGTTAATATTAAATATTTAGGATTATGGTTAGATGCAACTTTACGATGGAGCAAACACGTGAATGAGACTTTAGGAAAAACTTTAAGATTTATGAACTTGTTAAAAGTATTAGCGGGTCCAGGTTGGGGCATTCACCCGAAACATTTAAGAACGATATACATTTCCCTAATAAGGAGCAGAATCGATTTTGGCTGTTTTCTATACGACACAAGCGCTAAGTGCCATTTAGCAAAACTAGATCGTGTACAAAATCAAGCCATGCGTATAATAGGAGGATATATTAAAAGTACACCCATTCACGTTATGGAAAGCGAGTTATGCCTGCCACCATTGTTTCTGAGAAGGTTATATCTTGCTTATAAGTATTGTATTAAAAGTATGTCTTGGACAGATAATGTCACAATAACCCTCTTGAGGGATCTTAGTTCTAACTCTTATGTAAGATATTGGGAAAGGGTTAAAAAACCTCTTCTGATAACTGTGTACAATGAATGTAAGGAATGTCATATACATACGTCAAATCCCCTGGAAATATTTAATTTAGAAATATGGTTGAGCTATATTGAATTGAACGATATAGTAGAAATAAATTTAGAATCTATAAAAGGGACTAAAAGGGATCAAGACGCTATGTTGCTAAAATATAATATATTACAAGAATTGTCTAATAGATACACCGGTTGGACAAAAATATTTACTGATGGTTCTAAAAGTAATAATGGTCTTGGAGCTGCGTATTGTGATATTTCAAATAACGTTACAGCTATGTTTAAAATCAAAGCACCAGTTTCAATTATGACTTTAGAACTCATTGCAATCTCAGAAGCCCTAAATTCCATTACGGGCCTAAATGGTAGAAATTTTGTTATAATGACAGATAGTAAAAGTGCATTACAGCATTTGACTCGGTGCGCCTCTGGTTATAGCAGAGGTGTACCGATAGTCTATGATATTTTAAGAGCGATCTATGAACTAACTACAAACTATAATATAAACCTGAGATTGCAATGGGTTCCGTCACACATAGGCTTAAAAGGAAACGAGGAGGCTGACAGGTTGGCTAAATTGGCAGCGACAGATGGCTCGGAAATTCGGATTATGCCACATTATATGGAAATTCTTACAAAATTCAAAATTAAATGTTACATAAAATTTAAGGAATATTTTGATGAAAGGAGTACGGAGAAGGGTATTTGGTTTAAAACTATACAATGTCAGCCTCCTCGAATTCCTTGGTTTTACAATAGCAAGTTAAGTCGATCCTGCATTGTTACTTTAGATAGATTACGTTCTGGTCATTATCCCTCAAATAAGTTCGCATTTCTAATGAAAAAGGTTGATTCCCCGAATTGCGATATGTGTGATAGGATAGATGATGTGCAACACATTCTCGCAGAATGTGTTAAGTACCGAAGGGAAAGGGAAACTTTGATGCAACGATTTAATATTAATAAATTCGATCAAGGGGCATTTTTATGTATATTAGCAGAACCAACTTCTGAGGCAGCTAAGTTTATTGTAGAGACTATAACTTTGCATCAATGATTCCCAACCTTTCGGTGAACCTTTGTTTTTCATTGTTATTTTTTTCTTTTTGTTTAAGTACCTAATTAAGTAGGATTAATATATTATATTATTAGTTAGCAACTAAGTTTAGGAAACGTTGGGGCTCACATGTCTTATGAGACAAATGCCCCTAAATAAATAAGATTTAAAAAAAAAAAAAAAAAAAAAAAATTGTTCCGGGGGTTTTGCTGGGAGGGGATCGGGGATCAGCAGTTTTGACGTTCAGTGAAGGTGGCCTAAATATAGTGGTAAACAGAAAAAGCTTGGGGATGATAGCCATCGTAGTTATTGGAGTCAAGCTTTCATCTTATTATAACAACTCTGCAAAGATAGGACTAAATAAAATATTGTTGTATCATAGGGTACTTTGTAACAGTCGGACGTTTGACACTTAATTAACCTCGATAAAATCCGTGAATTTGTTCCATTATAATGAGTAAAACTTTCATCTTATTATTGTAAAAGATCTCTTCTGCCCAGTTTCATGACAAACAGACAGAAAGTACTCAGTCTCAGTAATAAGGTTCTTTAGACTTTCGGTCAAGGGCTCCTTCAAACATTCAAATATTGTCTCATAGAATTGTATCGCTAAAATGCCAAACTCTGGATCGAAACGGCGATGTCATTGTGACATTGCTTAATCGTTTTATGGATTAGGTGAATTGATGGATGACTTTCGAAAGTACGGTCAAACGGTGTGGAGAAAACTGGAACGAACGAATATGATATAGTAATACAGTATTGTGGGTTATACGTGTCAAATTATGATTATGATTTGACACGTATAACCCACAATAGCGGGTTCAAATCCAGGCAGGATACAATAAGTTTTCTGTGTCATGAATGTGTTAAATATGTGCATTATATTCTAAAAATCCTAAGTCTATTATAATATAAAAGTGTTAAATATATTCTCGTTGTCTGGTACCCGTAACACAAGTTCTTCGAGAACTTACCAATAGAACAGGTTGACGTGGTGTCCCCACCATGGTTCAAGCCTTGTCGTGGCGGTGGGGCTCAATAGCCTAGGGTGAGCCCAACACCTTGGGCGAAGCTAATTGAGCCAAGGGGGCTCTTTGTACCCATCTTATAAGAAGAGGGGGCAAAAGAGCAGGGGGCAAGGGGCGAGGATGGAAACCTCGCCTCATTGTACTGCCCCGACGGTGGTAGGGGTTGTTCTCTGGTGCGGTGCAACCCCTCTGTAGAGGTGGCGTCGGTCCCCCAAGGGACTAGCTAGCCGTCGAGGTGCCCTGTTGCTTGTAGATCCGGGGCACTTCACCAAAGGCGGCATTGGTGGCACTCGCCGGGTTTTAGTGGGTAGAGCTGCGTCTGTTTACCAGCTTTCGGGCGCAGCGAGTCCCACATACTCGCCCAGGGAGACCCACTCCCCAGCGGTATGCGTCAGTGCATTTCCCGGCGTAAAAGAAAAAAAAAAGGTTGACGTGGTGTAAAAAGCGTTGTTAGATATTATGGCATTCGTAATAGTCATAACTCTCACTTTCTTTACTAATATTATAAAGAGGAAAGATTTGATTGTTTGTTTGTATTGAATAGGCTCTGAAACTACCTAACCGATTTGAAAAACTCCTTTAATGTTGGCAAACTATACTATCCCCGGTGAACCGGATATATTAAATTGTCAAAAAGTAAGGGACCCGTTTGAAATCTTAGCTGACGCAAGCGAAGCTGCGTGCAACAGCTAGTTATTTATAAAGTATGTATGTATCAAGTTAACCTTCAACATCGCTCGTCGATCGCCATAAAAGTTTGTGAATGAGTATTTTTTCATTTTTTTTTTTTGTTTTATTTGTATATGGCGACGCAGAGATAAATTCAGCACGCAAAGCTGCAGTTAAAAGCTAGTAGTGTTATTTTATTATTTTTTAATTACTATTACAATTTTTTTAGTAGTCGTTCCACATAATTTGAATACTAATCGAAAGTATATGTCATAAATCTCAAATAACGAATAGAAAGTCGCTTTCTTTAATTATTTGCTTGTAATAACGATAAAACTAAAAGCGAATACGAAATAGTAATTATCGTCCAATTTACGATTCTATTTACCATAACGTAATAATCTCGGAGTGGAATACGTTTCGATACAGTTTAAATATTCAATTTATTCGGTAATAAGTACGTATTTAATTATAATGAATTGATCATTGATATGAACCGTGTAATCATCGAATACTTATTAATGATAATATCACTTCTGTCAGTTCATTAAAAGCTATTATTAACTTATGTGCATATGGGATAAAGGTTTGCATGAATGTAACTTTAATTTGTGGATAATATTTGCTGTTTTGTATGAGTGATATAATTATTCACAGATATATAGTAGTATCATTATAATCAGTCTTTTCCCCGTCTACTGATAGATACTAGTTACAGCTTAAATGACCCAGCCAGGGTGCAAAGTTTTGAAAGCCTATTTCATAGACACTATTTTTAGGGCTGCCTCTACCGTCTAAAAATCTTGGTAACAAAAAAATAGTAGCATAACTTAGAACCCTGTCCTTAGTTAATAACTAAGGACAGTTTTATAATAAAAAAATAGTGATTTAAATAATTACTCTTATGTATTTAGTTGCACCTACCTCATATTATTTTATAGAATCATTTCCAATACCTAAAGTTTACTTGGAAGAAATCGATTGTCAGCAATAAAGTCGCCTTTGTGTTCATGTGTTGATTTTGTTTTTTATTTATATTTTAGTAATGTGTGTGCATAATGAAGAATATTCATTCATTCATTCAAAGAAATACGTAATATTCACTAATAAAGCTGAAGACCTTCACATATGTTTGCCTGTACGGGCTTATCTTCTAAACTTTTAGATTTAAAAACCTTTATTCATTTAAGTTAAATGTTAAATGATTTGATAACGTCATAGGATGATCCAACCGGTTCACCCCATTTCCGATGACGCATAACGGTCACTAGGACCATTAGCATAGATCCAAACGGAAAAAAAAAATGATTTAACAGCCTAATTCTCGAGGACAGGGTAGCCTTCGTCTTTTTTTTTTCATATAATGGTAAGTGCATCCACGACGAGCAAATATTAAAGCTATATTAAGCAAGGCAGCGTTAGTGCTTTTAGCGCTCAATAAAAGCTGTATCACCATAAATCGTCTCACCACAACCTCCACTTATCGACAAGACCAGAAGAAATACTGGAACGATACTAGCGTTAATTAGATCGTGATGCTAAAACTATAAAACACTTTCTTAATTAAGCTAATTAACTTTTTATGGACTTTTTATGTGTAGCATTAAAGTAATCTGTTATCTCGGTCTGGTGCAATTACATATTATTGTGGAGCTGTGTTTCGTCAAGAGTTTATAGAGACGACATAATAACTATGAAAATATATTTCGTTACAATCACAATTTTCTAAATAAACTTTAGTAGCATAATATTAACGTTTTTTTTTTCGCTAAACTCGATCATTTATTGGTTTTCCATCACACTTAAATGATTTTTTTCGGTTTTATTTTGGGACTTTTGCATAAATTATATATCAGTAACATCGTAAATACAATTAAAGTAAAGTTATTTAATTACACTTATAAGGTTTTATAAAATGAAAGAAATAGTCCTCCCGTGACCATGGTTGCTGTAAAGTATCCAAAACGTCGGGCTAAAGGCAGAAACACACTTACGTGTCGTGACGCGCCAGAAGCATATCGGTTTCATACATTTAATATGGTTAGGGACACACTTACACGACACGTAAGTGAGGAAACGAAACGAAAGGAAACGAAACGACGAAAGTAAGGAACACAGAAACTTTTTGTTTCCCGGCAAGATTCGAACATACTACCTCCGGCTTGAGAGCCAACGCGCTAACCATCAAGCCACAGAGGTTGTCGAAAGTTTATATTTTAATACTATTAATAATAACTATATATACTAAGTAACAAGGATTTATGATCCTATATTAATGACTTATATGTATTTACATATTTCTACTGAGAAATTCCTCAAATTCTTTCCTCCCGTGAATAGCGTTTGCGTTGAACGCTGTCAACGGGCCAGTATTAAACAACGAAAGCCGCTTTATTATTTATTGCCCAACGCAATAACTCCCCCCAAACGCGTTATTTGTTTCCAACTCGTTATGAGATTTGCCCTAAATTCCTAACTTGATTATTTATTCATCAGTTGCCCGAATAATATTGCCCTTTTCATCATCATTATCAGCGAACCTGCCGTTGTACTTATTATGATCATCATATAGAGTTTTTTTGCAGGTTCACAGGCCACGAGTTCCTTGGTCCAAATGACGCCAAATCTGACTGCATTCTCCTATTTTGGCAACTACACAACGACATGTAAAAACCTAAAAACACCGATAAAATTGGTAAAGAGCTGTTTCATTTAAATAAGTGATATTCGCGTAAACATTAGAAAACATTCTCCGTATTTATCACTGAGGTCCACTGACCCTGACAGTGAACTGACCCTGTACAGAAACTCTCCTTACCTCAGTATCTGGTATCCTGCCGCTAATGATTATGCACTAACTGAAACTAAAGAGCAGGAACAAAAATATACGACGAAAAAAAAAGGCTTTTAGTGAAAATTAAAGAATTGACGGCCGGTCTTGTAGTCAGATTACTGAACGCTACATTAGCGGTTGCAGGATCGAACTAGCTTACCTCGAGGTTAGGTTACCTTGGTGTGATTGTTTAAGTGAAACTTTTATTACATCGTCTCAAACTTTTTTGTCTGTGTTGCATGTCGTGTGACGGTCGGATGCCAATATGTCCGCGTCTATAGTTCGCATCAGCTGACCGTGTAGTGACTAGACTATTACTCATTCGTGCCAGTGCTCCACGCTATTTTGTTTGTTAAATGTCTATAATGTGAAAAAAAGTTTCACTTTTACTGTAGTTTCATAAAACCACACCATACCTTTTTTAAATAATGTATATTTCTTTAATTATATAAAAGAATAAGATTGTTTCGGAGATTAGCACGTGCAAATTAACAAAGCAACAAACTCTCAAACTTTATTATATTATAACAGATAAAATAACATATTCGTAGCACATACTTAAGACTACACAAACAAATACAGTGCCAATAAAAATATACAAATCGTTTATCCGTCACCTTCAGTTATCCAGTTGAACAAAATTAAACCATATCACAATGGTTCAAAGGACACGTTTGTTTAACTCGATCGCGGTGGCATCCGCAATGCAGTTTAAAGCTCGCATCGAACGAGCTCGCGCTAATACTTATTAATGTGCCCCACGCACGCAATGGGTGGATTTTTTGTACGAATGTATTGTTTCGTTATGTAGGGTCGCATGTTCGAATCCAGCGATGAAAAAGACTATGTATATATAATAGTTGAATAAGATATATATACATATTACATATCTATCTTTAACAGTCATTTCCGCTTGAGTACCATTTGAAAAATGATGTTACTAGGAAGGGTACAATACAATGTATACCACGCAATCTGGTCCCGTGGTAATTTCTTGAAAAACTTGTGTTACGGGAACCAGACAACGGAAATATATTTAATATTTTTATTACATACACATATTTAATACACATCCATGACCTAGGAACACAGAACTTTCTGTGCCCTGGCGAGATTAGAGCCCGCTACCTGGGTACTTTACGTACTAATCTATTTCATGACTATATTCTTTGTACCCTGTACAAATGATCATAAAATATATTAGTCAGCATATAATCAGAAGTTAATAAATTTAGAGAAGACGACCACTAGGTCGGGATCCATTTCATAAAAACACAAGTACAATCGCTAGTAAATCAAGGAACAAGAATCAATATTATGTCAACATTTTCTAGTATTTTGAAAAAATCAAAATTATAAGGAGTACAATAAAGTATCTGTCAACCTATATATGTCCCATTGCTGGACACGGGTCTCCTCCTTAAAATCAGGCGATAAGGGTAATGTGCCATAAGGCCATAGTTAACCTATACGCCCAATGCGGGTTGGTGAACTTCACATACCTTCAAAGACTTTCAATCTCATCAGGCATGCAGGTTTCCTCACGACGTTCTCCTTCACCGATGAGCGAGCGATGGTATCATGTTTAGGGTGCACTTAGAATCTAAGAAAAACCATAGAAATCCTAATAATGAAGTTACCTTATTATTTAGAATTTTTATGAGAAAAACCCCACCACAAGAGGTCAGGATTGTGCCCGGACCCTCTCGCTCGAGAGACCGTTGGCCGAGCCCATACCCATCTTTCCTGCTCCACATTATACCAAAATCAATATTATACTCAGTACAAATCTTTCCCGTATTGTTTCTTATTGTTAATGCGAATTTCATGGTCATTGCAATGAAACAACTTTAACGGATTTCACGTTTACAAAAGCAATTTTTATATAAAGCCAAATGTCTATCTTTAAAAGTTGGCAGCGGCGCAGTTGCTCTCACCCGGGTAATACACTATAATTATTTTTTCAAATGAACACACATATTAAACTCCGATACACCAATTTGGTCTCGTAAAATCAGTTATTTGGATGTGTTCCAAACCGGAGACTATATTTGTACATAAATACACTCAATAAAGGCTCATGGGTGATATTTTGTAACTCGCCGTTTGATAGACTCTCAATACTTGACAAGCTGATAATTATATTATGTTGACGAAATATCATAATTACAATCAATTTGTCAAATGTCAAAAAATTAATGTTACTGACAGACTACAGAGATGCAGATGCGTTGCTATCCTTTTCCCTATCCCCCCCCAATCGGCCACCGGAAACTCACAAACCGCACAAAACGCGACAGCTTAGCTGTCACTTTACGCTGATTTTATGTGAGCGAGAGGTTCCTCCCCGGTCATGCCGGCCCAATTTGGCTGCAAACCAGCATGGCACACACCTTACAAAATATAATAAAGTTGTACAATATAAATATCAACTATTATATTATGTCCGAGTGCTGAGCAGCTCGAAATCAGGCAAGGAGGTTATTGGGCCATAGTTCACTGATGCGCTGATCCACTGCGTGCATAAAACACTTTTAGTCTAATCAGGTTCCTCACGATTTGTCCTTCGCTGTTCATATAAAACATTATTATCTATTTATTGCTAACTTGGATTTTATATTATAAGGAAACATATACAACATCATAATCAACAGTCTTAATCCGTCCACTGCTGAACATAGGCCTCCCTCGATGAACACCAAGACCTTGCCACTGGCAAAGGGATCAGTTGATATCGGATACAACAAACTACAGTGAAATTGTACTACGACTATTGGAGACAATGATCTGCCACTTCTATTCCACGAAATACTATGCTCGTATTGATACACCGCCATAGGAGACAGTCATCTTGTTTCCACAGGATGGTCCCGCCAACCGAGTTGGAAATGATATTTTTAATTTCTATTATTTCATCAAAGTTTTCAGCGCTATCGCGGTAGGATAGTTGATGAATATATTAAAAACGTTTATCAAATCAACATAATTCCCGGTAAACGCGGGATACGAAAGGAACTAGCGGAAAACTCTATGAATAATGAAAATAATATTATGAATATTTGAATAAAATTTTATTGTGAAATTTAGCGTTATAAATTTTAAAACTTTTATGACTTGTACTAACTACTAAGTAACTTCAAATTTAAGTATTCATACTTTCCAATTTTCAATCCTGATGTGTAAGCAATATTATTGTAAAGTTTCATCAAAATCCATTCACTAGTTCTTGCTTTAAAGGGTAACAAATATACATCCATATATCCTTACAAACTTTCACCTTTTTTTAATAAAAAATACGACAAAAAGATATTGTAGAATTCTCTCGCAAATTAGGTTTCTGAAGAGTTTTATTATAACTATTGACCTGTATCTCCTTTTCAAAATTAAGATTTTGCCCACATCTGCGACATTTTCCTGAGACCCAAAAAAAAAACACCGCTCACTCTAAATCATGTATTGATGATTTAGAGTGAGCGGTGTACCATGAGACATCAAATCAAACACATCATCCTCACAAGATTGTCCGATCACGTGGAGACAGTAAAAACTTAATATCCCATCGCATTTATGGGTCAGTTACGGCCTGTCCCGAAATAAATTGTCAAATTCTTCGTAAATAATATATCTACGTCCACTTCCAGATTATATTGCCAGTCATAGCTATATGGTCCAGTAGGTCCCGGCCTCTTGAGCTGAAGGATCCAGGTTCGATTCTGACTTGTGATGCCTTAAAATGGGTTTCTTAATTTCCCAGTGCACCTTTCACGAGAACATCGCTCGCTCACCGGTGAAGGAAAACATCGTGCGTAAACCTGCATGCCTGATGAGATTGAAAGTATTTAATGGTGTGTGAAGTTCACCAAGTCGTATTGGGCCAACGCATCGATGGACTATACCCTTATACCTTCCTCGCTTTATTTCGAGGAGGGAACCCGAGCCTAGCAGCGCGACATATATGGGTTCTACTACTTCTAGTAAAGTAATAGAAACACATTAAACTCTTGCTCTGTCTCTAAATTTAAAGTTAAAGTTAAAATTAAATTTCTCTTGCTCTGTCTCTTATACAACCTATTATTGACTACGCTGATATTTGCTGTTTGGATGCCACCGAGGAAATACTCAACAAACTCGAGCGACTTCAAAACTTATGTTTGCGATACATCTTTGGCTTAAAGAAATTTGATCATGTCACTCATTTTCGTAAGCAATTACAGTGGCTACCCATCCGCCATCGGAGAAATTTTCGTATTTTATGTTTCCTCTTTAATATCCTCTTTAATCCTTCTTCCCCTTCTTATCTTCGAGATCGTTTTTCCTTTCCTCATTTTTATGATTCTTCTTGTAGACCACAAAAGCGTACGCTCCTTCAGATACCAGCCCATAAAACCGACTTTTATTCATACTCCTTTTCTGTTCACTCTGCTAGACTGTGGAATTCCCTACCTCATGAAATTCGGGATTGCAGGACGTTGACACTTTTTAAGAAAAAATTAAGAGAACATTATTTAAATCAAACATTAATTTAGAGCTGAACTGAATTATATATAATATCAATAATAATCATTATATCATTATATTATTTGAGTGTGTTTTTTTTTTTTATTTCTATTATCTATATATATATATATACATATATAATTGTATGTATGTATTTGTGTATATATAAATAGGTATATATTTGTATGTGCTGTGTATGTTCATTTAATGCTAATGTATTTATTAAGTATTTATTTCTATGTATTTAGAGTATTTATAAGGTTGTTATGTGCACACTGATTTTGTTTTGTCAATTATATTCTCCTGTAGTAGGACTACTGGAAGAAATTCCACTTATGGAATAAGTAGTACCTTTGTACTAGTGTTTATTTTCACCGTTTCGCTGTATATGTTTCTAAGTGTACATAAATTATTAAATAAATAAATAAATAAACTGATACATTCAATCATTTATATTTATATATAAGTTCAACACTCAGAGCCTATTCAAGCAACTCCTAATTCAACCACTTAATCACAAATTTACTCATTCTCTCCTTCACTCATTATTCCAAAGACTCGTCCATTCGTTAATTCATTCACTTGTTCATTAGTTCATTTCGTTCGGTTCGTTGATATCTGATGTAGTGTGTACCAGCCCTTACCTTCCGCTCGGAACTGATGTATCTACATGTTGTGTACACGAAATGTAAATATCAATATTGTTGACATCCGCAGCGCCGTCCCAGTGTGCACTAGACCTTACTTTCCGTTCCGTTGTACTGTCACTGCAATAATACGATTCATTTTCAAATTGTCACAGTTGCTATACAGCAAATACTTTCTGAACGACGATGGCCCAGTGGTGGTTGGAATCGGCCTCTTAAGCGAGAGGTTCCAGGTTCGATCCTGACCCTCCCTGTGTGCCTTGAAATGTTTTTTTCTAAATTTCTAAATGCACCCCAAACACGAGACCATCGCTCGCTCATCGGTAAAGGAAAACATCGTGAGGAAACCTGCATACCTGATGAGATTGAAGTCTTTAAAGGTATGTGAAGTTCACCAACCCGCACTGGGCCAGCACATTGGTGAACTATGGCCTATTACCCTCCTCGCCTGATTTCGAGGAGGAGTCCCGTGCCCAGCAGAGGGACATATAAGGGTTGATACTTTAGTTTTTTTTTCAAGTACTTGTTATTAAAAAATAATGAAAATAGTGTAATAATACATGTGGACTAGTAACCGAAATAAGTCAAAGTAGACAGACGGCACAACTCTTATCCAAATGCCAATCCAAACGTGGCTTAATAGTCCCGATATCCTTATATCTTGAAGTATAATATATATGAAATAGCCTACGTTCACACCAGAACATAACACCATATTCTTCTCCCTAATTCTCGTTCTTTTCTTAGCTTCTTTCGTTTTTTTTATTATTTTCCAAACTAAAAATGGTGGTAATTACTTAACATCTCGTAAGCGTGTGAAGGAGATTTGTAGTGACCTATTTTTAACGCCCGTTTCAAAAATATCGGTATTATAAGTTTGATCGCTTTGTGTTTAGTTTGTGACTATAGCTCTTAAACTTGTAATAAAAATGCAATTTTTTTTCGAAAACTGAACTTGTGGAAGTTATTCTTACTATACGGTTTAATCGAAATTGGCTTAGCCGTTGAATACCATTAGCTCTAAGAAGCTTTTCAGTTATTGTTATACACCATTGCAGGCGACTGTACAGTGTACAAACGCAGTTAGCAATTTTGCCACCCGGGGGCGCTGTACAAGTTTACGTTTTTCGAAATTTTATTAGGGGCCCCATTGTCGCGATCAAAGGCGGGGCAATAAAGTTCGCGCATGGGGCAGAATGAGCAGAATGGGCACATCTATTAACTCTTGATGGATTTAAAACGATTGGCGTTTCATTGTTAATTGAAAACGATATAAACGGTTTTTTTTATTATTATTGAGCAATTGTTTAGAATATTTGATTTTACTAACCGACTTCCAAAAAGGAAGAGGTTATATGTTCTTCTCTATGTATATTCCAGAGATCGAGAGGAACTTTCAAAAATAGTAGGAGCGAATAGTGCGTTTCCTAACTTTATACCTACGCTCGAATAGATAGGTTCATACGGAGACCATAAACTACCAAGACCATAATATCATGGTATTTATTTCAACTTTTAGGTATCCTAGGCAAATGTATTCCTTCAAAACGAAGCCTATATGCGGTCGTTTGGATCGCTCGCTTGAAACGCGGTCTATCCAATTTAAAAATCATATTTCTACCGTTACACTAAACGCGCGTTATTCTTAATGCGTTATTTTTCCTACGCTTTATAATGTACAGCTTTGCTGCTTTTGTGCGTCTTTTTACATTGTTCTTGGAATCAAAATTAATATGAGATTTCAAATAAAGATTTTTCTTATAATTTCTTAAACTCTAATATGAAGTGAGAGTTTCGAATTTTACTAGGTGAGCCATCTGCTCACCTACCTACCGATTGAGCCTAAAGGCCGTCAGGTCCAAAAGTCTAAAAGGTCTAAAAGGACCTTTCGAAAAAAAAAGTGAGTGTTGAGACACAATGTTCTGATAATTGTCTGATCTATTAATATACTACCATTTTTAAGTGGGAATAAGAAAATCAATGTGTTAATAATGATTTTTATAAATACAAATAAAACAATAATAGTTCCACCGTGTTGGATGCGGATGACGAGAATCGATCGTCTTGGCGTTCATTGAGCGAGGCCTATGTACAATGTCGGATAAAGGCTGATGATGATGATGAATCACGCCTTACAATTGTATTTCAAATAAACAGTTATTTCCACCCCGTTCCCGTGTAGCCGAGGCTTTGCTCTTATTTCAAGAAGGTTTAATTGGCCTGGCCTCTTACGTCACGGGACTTGACTCGTCAATGGTCTGGAGGAAGGGTTGCGGGGCGTCATGGTCGGGACGCGTTAGCTATATAAGTTGCTTTTTTACAGCAGTTCCAACGTTAAGAAAAATTATTACATAGATAAAAAGCGATATTACTTTTATCACCAGCAGTTTACTTGTTAAACTCGCTTATGTAAGGTTTCGTTTACTTTGTTTACATTTGCTTATAATAATTTTGGCATTTTTAATTTCTTGCACTGGCCACACTGGGAATCCAAAGAATAAGTGGGGTAGGAAGGTATTAAGAGGAGCAGTCTTGCGGACTAGGGGGCAGTCGGTCTCAGGCCGTCATTGTGGTTTAATAAGTGTTGTTGATATTGTTACTAGTTGGATAAGAGTTCAGAAAATATAGTGTTATTGGATTAAAAATGATTTTGGAATAAATATAGTAATTCACTGTTACTGGTTGTTTTTCTGAGGAGTCTTACATCTCAGAAGTGGAACACCGTCGGAAATTCCGTAAGTACACGCCTGCAATATTTTATTTTTCTTCTTACACTACGTAATGCATATACTTATTAAGGAAAGAAAGTTTAATTCATAACTACTAGAAAAATTTCGTAGCGATTAGCAGCGACCTACCCTCAGGAGTATATTTGATGTGTTCTTTAGAAAACCCATGTCTCTAGCTCATTTAAGAATCAATTAGAAATTATCAAAGTTATAGATATATAATTTTCACGTCATGGACATTTAAACTTACAAATAAAATAGGAATGCCTGTTTCTAATATTAAACTAACCGGTTTTTGCTACATGCGTAGGAGTATAATACAATATATGGCACCTACATAATATACCAAAGTAACGTTTTACAATTTTGTCTGTCTGTTCGTTCCGGCTAGTCTCTGTAATGGCTGGACCGGTTTTGACGGGACTTTTTTTTGGCGGGTAACTGTTATAACGAGTAACTTAATACAAAAATAATAATAATTATCGTCAAACTATACCGTACATATTTTTATCAAAATGAGGGTACATTGGAAAATTAGCCAAGGGTGTAAGAACTACTAAATATACACAGGAGCTTTGAAAGGGAATAAAAAAAAATATGTCCGTTTTGTCTAGAGTGCACCGTTTAGTAGATGCCGACTATTATTTATGTTATTTTGTTATATTTTTTTTTAACATAATCCTTTTTTTGGTTTCATGTAACGAGTTATGGATTGATGTGAACATGGAATAGGGAACTTGGAGAAGTCTAGCGACTCCTCAACGAGATCATTCTCACACTAGGCGTCAAGGTCGCAGCCGCAGCCTCAGCCGTAATTGGCCGAGAGCGGGTAGGTGTCGAGACCATAGCAGCAGCCAAAGCCGCAACCGCCGGCTGCTGGAGCGCTAACTGGCATTAAGGCATAAAGAGGAGCATCTCCTTCGTATGACGCTGCAATTGCGAAGGACAGCGAGCAATGGCGTCGCAGCAGCGAGCGACGCAACTTCCGCAGCAAGGAGATGGAACCAAGTAGGCGCAGCTGTGGCAGGTTGCCGGGCCCGTATGATAAATTTATTTTTAGCTGTTAGTGTTGGCGGTACGCTCGTAGAAGTTTACGTTGATCTTGGTAGTGAGGCGACATTGATTAGGCAATCCACCTATAAACAGCTTGGATTTATTCATGATCATACTGAATCGTGTTGAGAGGTTTTGGTAATAGCTTGGACACAGTTTAATGTTTTATGCAAGGTAGTAGATGATTGTAAATCTAGGCGAAGACTACGAATGCTTAGAAAAAGTCCGTATAGTGATAGATGGTATGCTTAAGGAAGGGATCATTAGGGAGTCTGTTTTGAACTAAGCAAGAGTTGAGGATTATATATTTGAGTGATAAAATAGGACTTAGACTCTCATTATTCGTTAACTTTCGTTACATATTCTATGACATGTAGATAGTAGGTACATAAATTGAACAAATTTAATATTGGTTTATATTATATATTAGGTGATAGGTGTTGTATACACAGTATATTGCCCTGTATTGTTTCAGACAGCGAGCGGGTGTAGGCCATGGTTTTAGGCCACCACTCGATCGGATACACAAACATAAATGGATATTGTTTATTGTTTAACTTCACATATAGGATCTTTATAGTGATCACTTATGATCGTCTTAGCGGCTAAGTTTATAATGAGCGTTCGCAACGCGCCCATGTCCGAGAAGATACCCACGAAGAAAAGAAACTCTTCTGGGTTCCTATCATTCTTTTCATTGTGATCAATAATTCACAAAGTCACTTAAATCTATAGCAATTAATTTCAAAGCGTTTTTGTCATTTATATATTCTTTTACATTATAATAGGATTTTAATAAGTTTCTGTTTAATGATAAATCTAAATTTATTAATTGACAACTGTTTTATACTGTCGGGAAGTTTATTATAAAAACTTATATTATTATAACGTATATAATTACCCGCAAAGGAGTAGCTCATTTTATGGAGCCTTGAGCTGGGCACAGCAAGTTTATTTTTATTTCCAATATTTAACATTGCGTTGATCACATTATTCTTGATAATTTTTCGTAAAAAATTATTCGTAATAGGATACAATGACATAATAATAATAATAATATTTGATAATGCTGTTAAAGTAACCAAAATAAACTAAACCTAGCTGTATTTACGTCAGTTAATTGTCGAATATTTTTAATGCAAATGCTGCAGATGAAAGTCTGTTGGATAAACTAGATATGTGAGGGTCGCACTGAAGTTTAGCATCTAAAGTAATTCCTAGAAATACCGTAGTACTTTCCATATTTAATTCTTCATTGTTAATATTTACAGTTGTTTTATTTAACATTAGGCAAAGTGAATTTAAGACATTTCGTTTAAAAATAGGTTATTGGCATTGTACCATTTTACAATTTTAGAAAGAGCATTGTTCACATCGTCAGTTACAGGTTGCCGCCTATGTGTCTTTAAAATAACTGATGTGTCATCTGCGAACAATAATATTCCATGTTTATCATTTAGAAGATACGGTAAGTCATTAATATAAATAAGAGATTGTTTTCCATTCACGTCTACCTTCTGGATTATATCACTTCAATAAGAATTAATTAAATCTAGCGCGATATCTTCTATGCCGTAGTGATAAAGCTTCCTGACCAATGTTTTATGCTGTACACAATATTAGATAGCCTTAGATAGATTACGTAAAATGCCTAATGCATCATGTGAATTCCTCTCAGGCTTAAAAAAAAATAGTCTGTATTAATTCTCCAGCCTGCATCAGTTGTAGAGCGACCGCGTGTGAAACCGAATTGTTTACTATGCAGTAATTTATTTCTATAAAATGATTCATTGATTGATTTAGAATAATCTTTTCAAAAATTATGCTAAACGTAGGTAATACGGATATCGGTCTAAAATTTGTGGGATCTAAAGTACTACCTGATTTAAACAACAGGATTATTTTGCTATGTTTCATTAAGTCAGGAAATACACCACAATCAATGCAGTTCTTTTTAGGATTTATCAATTTATAGGTTTGATAATATAATTTCTGATGCGGTAACATGATTGAATTGAAAGGTATTATAACATTCAGGTACATTGTTTTAAAAAAAGGAAATGGCGGCAACAGGTGAAGAGTTCGGAGATAAGATATTTAAAAGAAGTAGCTTTTGCGAAATCTGACGTGATAGTTGTTTCATACATTTAATTTAACATCTTTGTTTTGTGGTTTGACTATTCCTATTTCATTTTTAATAATTTTCCAAGTCTTTTAAATAATATTACTTCTGTTTTTAATTTTTGAACTTGTATGTTGTGATTTTATAAATGGATGAAGTGATTTAAAAAATTATAAGTATATATAGATTGATCACAAATACAAACAACTAAAACAATGATAATGTCCAAAACCATGACAAATAGCAGATCAATTACATTAAATAATAATATGTTAGAATAACAATTCTTTAACAAAAAAAAAATACATATTCAAAAGCAAAAACATTTCATTAAACATTAGGAAGAGGTTTGTGGGAAATATGGTGGTTGGCCCCAAAGGGAGATCTCCGACCGGGCGAGGTGCAATGCTCGGCCAGGCCGAAGCCCACTAGCTAGCGTGTCAGATGTCGTATATATAGCGACCGGGCGCTGGAACTCTGATAGCGCGATTCAGGATTGTGGCGCTGTGATTGGTCCGCCACATCACTCCCCCCCGAAGACCGGAGGTCGGTATCTTGAGTCTTGTGCTTGAGTCGCCAGTGCCAGTGAGTCCCAGTGAGTCGGAACTGTGCTGCTGCTTGCACGGGGCTCCAGTGAGTTGGAGTGCTGCTGCCGTGCGGGGCTGATACTACGTGCTGCTGACCAGGAAAGATGAGTGCTCTGCTTGCTGACCGGTCCGTGGTAGTGTGATAACCCGTTGAAGCCGGTGAGGGTTTGACCAGGCCGCGGTGCGTTGAGGCTAGTGGTCGAAGTACCCGAAGAGGCTTGAAGCTGGCTGGCGTGGTGCGGAGGGGTGGGGAGTGATGATGATGAATGTCCAGAAAGAAAAACAACCACAACACAACCACCATATTCCCACAGGTTTATTCAATTATTCAATCTTATATTTGGAGCATTGCATTCTATGGAAGTGAATCATGGACACTGACGCAAAAAGATAGGAAAATAAAAGTCTTCATAATGTGGTTCTGGAGAAGGATTAAGGGGATAAAATTAACAGAAATGGTGACAAACGCAAAAGTTTTGGAGATAGTGAAAGAGGAAAGAAATATTATTAAAACTGTTAGAACCGAGGAGGAATTTTGATTGGTCACCTGATATGACATGACTTCTAAAAATATAGAGGGAAAGATTGATGGAAAAAGAGGAAGAGGTAGACCGAGGAGAAATGGAGATAGAGATGTTGTGATTTAATGACTCTGCAATTTCTCTTAGTTTTTTAGAAAAGGTTTGACATAATTGCAAAACTCTTCACTTGTATAGTATTGTCTTTCCGCATATAGATCATACAACATTCGCCTATTTTTATGTATTTCTGATGTTGCCCAGTTATTGAACATCATTGTATCGCTAACTAATAATGTTTTAGGGGTAAATATTGATTGAAAAATTGGAGTATGCTATACATGATAAAATTGGTAGACTTTTAATTAAGGTATGTCTCAAATTGTTCAAACGATCTAATCTTACTGGAATATTTTGTGCTTATTTATACTTATTCTTTTATTTGGAAATTTCATCAGCTGTCCACAATGCTGAATCTAATTTATTAATTATAGATTTACACTAGTAGACGTTATTCTTGTAGGTTCCATAAACATGTTATTAAGATTGTAAGATTTTAAAAAAATATTAATCTGAAAATGATTCCAATCCGTTTAAAAAAAAATTACATTGAAGTCTGCGCACACGATTAATAGTTTTTTTATTAGAATTTGGTGATTTAAGTAGGACCTTTTCCATTACTTTTTCAAAAATATCAGAAGAACCTAATGGAGGTCTATATGCTAAAGTTACAATGAATAATGCAAATCAACACAAATGATAAAGGACGGATAATTGGATTGATAATTTTATGGATAATTTGATGGATAAAGGATGGATAATTGGATGGATAAAGGATGGATAATTGGATGGATAAAGGATAGATAAAGGATAGATAATTAGTTGGATCATATAGCTGAAAAATGTTAAATAGATATTGGTTTATAAGTACAGTTTTTTTAATGGCATAAATTACATGTACTAGGTTTCTATAAATATACAAATGTGAATATTGCGATTTCTTGAGAATTGGTATGGTTTATATTACATTTTTTTTGTATACTTTTACTTTATATATTTTTTTTTTGAACTCTAATGTATTTTTATAAATGTATAAATTCAAGCTTTGGTTTCTTGGTCCGCCGAGTGTAAGGTTCCACCTGGTCCGTGTATGAGGACATACACGTTATCAGGATGGACGAGTGTAAGGTTTCGTTTACTTTGTTTACATTTGCTTATAATAATTTTGGCATTTTTAATTTCTTGCACTGGCCACACTGGGAATCCAAAGAATAAGTGGGGTAGGAAGGTATTAAGAGGAGCAGTCTTGCGGACTAGGGGGCAGTCGGTCTCAGGCCGTCATTGTGGTTTAATAAGTGTTGTTGATATTGTTACTAGTTGGATAAGAGTTCAGAAAATATAGTGTTATTGGATTAAAAATGATTTTGGAATAAATATAGTAATTCACTGTTACTGGTTGTTTTTCTGAGGAGTCTTACACTTAGATATATTGTGTCTAATAATATTTATCAGACTAATCCAAAGATTTCAGTATAGAGTATCAATATTAAGCTCTAAGGCGTTATCTATAAAGAAAATATATTTTAATAATAAAGATGATATTATCTTCATGGATTAAGTCTATACAAGCATTGTGTAATATTTTGAACGTGGTTTTGTCGAGACTTACAAATAGATTAAGTAGACAAAGACTCAAGTTATTAGTTTTGTACAGAATTATTATTATGATTTATACAATTGATTGTTTTTTTATTGATTTTAATAACTACAAGCTTTTCACTTAATATAAATGTATATTAGCAAACATCTATTAAAAATACCACTACAGTGATATTTTACATCTTTATCTAAATAAATAGTGAAAAAATTGTAACAATGTTTCATTGCATATTATAAAATTGTATATTATAAAATATGAATTTCCACCAAGACCCTTCGGTACAAACAATCAATTATATCAATTAATAAAACAAAAATTATTTGAAAAGGAAATGTATTTTATGAGAAGGTAAAACAAAGAACGGCATGTAATAAATAGTCCAAGAGCTATATAGTTTATCATTTAATATATCACTTCGGGCTGAGGTCCCATCTCCGTCTATAGCCGGAGATATAAACTGTTATCACAAAGCACTCCTGCACTCAGAGGATTCCTGGAATGGTTTTCGGGATAGCAGGCGATGTATTTCCTTTGTGATCTGATTCTTTTGTAAAATATGTTTGCTTTGCTTTGGTGTGTTCAATCCTGATTTGTGGAATATTAAAAATATAGACCGTATACGTGTTGATAAATTGGAATAAAAATAAGGTTGTAGGAAGATTTGATTGTTTGTAGTTGTATTGCTTTGCTTAGTTGAAACGCTCAGTATTGTATGTTTGTGGGGATCTGTGTTACCCACATATATTTGAAATAAGTTATGTTCTTAATATTTCAATCAATCATTAGTTTTTATCCGTTCGCTCGTGTACATAAGCCTTACCTCATGAACACCAAGACGACCTCATCACTTGGATCCGACACTCGAATTAAACACGGAGCACTTTCGTTCCCATTCGATTTATGACATATTGTAAAGAACTGCAATGTTATGTGAAAATTAAAAAAAAACATTCTCAGTTTCGGTCCCAATCATAGGTAAAGAAGCTAAGTTTATCTATACAATTAAAAATTAATCGTCAAAACCCAATTAGTTCATTTTCAGTGAGATTCGTATAAGGAAATGACGATTAGAAACTGGTAAGGGCAAGGTGTAGCAGCAACATTATAAATATTACTAGCTGTTACCCGCAGCTTCGCCTGCGTTAACTTAGACTTAGAACGGGGTCTGAGAGGGATAATATATTTTGCATGTATTATGTATATAAACCTTCTATTCAATCTTGAATTGTTTTATGTATTAAAAAAACCGCATCAAAATCCGTTGCCTACTTTTAAAGATTTAAACATACATACAAAGGAAGCGACTTTGTTTCATACTATTTATATTATATATTTAATATACGATGCAGGACATTATATTTTTCCCATTTCTTTCTAAACTTACAATATTCAAAATAAACGCAGAACCTATTACTCAAAAGGGCGATCGCATAACGACCGGCTAAACGGCTAAAATAGTTCCTTGGACGTTTTACGTGCTAGACTAAATAGCGCTGGATCTAGGGTTTAAAGGCAATCATTTAGATCAAATAATACCTAGATTAAGCGTTCGACGACTGAGGACGGGTAAGCGCCCGTAAAATGCTTCTTTGTATTTACTTTTAAACAGAGATGGTAGCTTTTGTTTTGTAGTATTTTAAATTGAGTATATTGTTATTTTATTATTACTTTGATAGAATATACTACTTATTGATAAATATGTAGTGATTTTTTTAGAACAATAGCCTCTCTCATGTATCAATGAACGCAAGGTTGATGGATTAAGGCTCATGATGATGATGATGATATTTTTAATTTTAAGATTCTTCTCTCTTTTAAACTCCTCTTTATCTTGAGAAAGAATAATCGATCTATAAAATTTGGTGCATAATAGCGAGTCCCCCGCCAGTAACGTACTTTAAACAGCAATACAAAAGTTTTTACATATCCATACAAACTAAGATCAAATTGAATGACATAAAACTTGAATAGAACATAATTTTAACCCCTCACCGACTATATATCTTTCTCGGTCGAAGAGATCTATAATGAACTGCTTGTTAGATGCAAATCGAATAGAGAGTTAAACGCCTCGGGCTGACCCCAGGATGGGGGAAGAAATGCTGTTTATTTTATAGCCGTTTATTGTGGGTTACGTTAATATTAAAAGCTTCAAATGATTATTAGGTTAACGATAAGATATATTGATTAAATTTGGATTGTGTATTCCGGCAAGCATAATCAACAGTGCCAGCTATCTTATTAAAATTGTCCTAATCATCAAGAAACAACAGTTTTCAAAATTTAATGTGTCAGTGCTTTTTGTGACAGACTAATAACATCACATATTTTTATTTATAAACATAAAATGAAATACTGTTGGGTACGAAAATGCAATTGGTTGTCTGTTTTTCAGGAATAAACTTTCATTCCATACATTTTTGATGATATTAATTCTTTATTTACCACTGTTGAACCGGCCTACTCCTCGAAATCAGGCGAGGAGGGCCATAGTTCACTGATGCGCTGGCGGTTTGGTGAACTTCACACATCTTTACTAAGTTTTCCTTCGCCGGTGAGCAAGCTATTTTCTCGTGTACAGGTGGATGTAGATTTTTTGTATTAACAATATATTGAGTGAGTAAATAAATAGAGCTTAACTTTCTTGTGAAAAAATCTCAATTATAAAGTCTTACCGAGCTTGAAAAACAATCATTTCTTGAAATATACCGTGTTTGAGAAATGATTATTTTTTTTTACTGTTGGACGGGCTTGAAGCGCTGGCAAGACCTAGTTTTGCTTTAAGGATATTCCATTATCAAGACAGAGTCTCAAACAGAAAAAAAAACGAAAATCGACGATAATCGTGGGCACGGATATCCGGATAAAGTCGGCCCGGGGCGAATATCTAATGTATTCGCGCCGCGTCGAACGACACCCGGCACAATCCGGTTAAGGTGAAGATATGCCCGGCTTGATCGCTCTTGATTTATGAACGTTCCCGGATTGGTAATCGAACGTTGCGTCTAATTAACACCGCCATTTTGATTTGGGTAGAACCAGTTGGCCATGCAATCTTTTGCTTATGGTCGATTGGACCATGGAGGTTTGCTATGTTAAAATAATAACCTTTTAAAAACGCTCACTGTTTCCGACGGATGTTAAATGTATTTATAATAATAATCTAGCCTTTTTTTACTCATATTCTTTTTATTACGAGAGATACTGATATCCTATGATCGTTTTTGCGACATTTACACTAAAGAAATCCCGAAGCGTTATGTAAAACTTAAACATATTTTTTTGTATCCGATATTCTTTATAAAATGTCGCCCAATTAAATAATTACACAAATATTTGTGAATTATACGTAATAGGTATTATAATAAATGTGGTATCGTGTTCCAGTGATAAATCAATAAATCCGTAATCACGTTAATTCACTGAACAACCTTGAGACGTAAATCACGCCGGGCTAAATAACAGACTTGCTGAGATGAAATAAACAATAAACACATTAATTTTTATCATCGATATTAGTAATATAACTACACTAATATTATAAAGAGGAAAACATTGTTTGTTTGTTTGGTTGTGATGAATAGGCTCAAAAAGTACTGGACCGATTTCAAAAATTCTTTCACCATTTGAAAGCTACATTATCCACGAGTAGCATAGGCTTAATTTTATTCTGAAAAAAAATAGAGTTCCTTAAGATATTTGGGTTTTTCGGACACAAGGTGTAAAAAATCAACCAGAAAAGTTACTTATATTGCATAGGTACTAAGATCCCGTTGTAAATCTTAGTTAACGCAGGCGAAGCTGCGGGCAACAGCTAGTTAGTTACTTTTTACTTTACTGCAAAGGTTTCCAAATGAGCCGGGCAGTTGTGGAGAATCTGGTTTTACCGGGACCAACGGTTTTAGTGGGGTAGTGCACCCAATGCGAGTCCCCACACACGCCAGCGCGCCTACCCGAGGCCCTCATATGGTCCGAAAAAGATATCCGCTGCGTCATCAAAAATGGGGTTTCCAACCAGTGGTCAGCGGAGCATCAGTTAAATGTTTAGATTAAAGTTTGTATTATTTTGTTGCTTCTACTGTTAACTTGTGGTACCTGTTAATCACGCTGAGACCAAAGTGATCCCTGTTTAATAAAAAGTTGGGAACTTTGGTAGAGCGGTGATTATAGTTTTCGAAGCGTCTGGAATATATAAACCGCGATCATATCTCATCAATATTGTATTTACAAGGATTAAAGTTCGCGAAAATATTAGATATATCAGTACAGGTCATAAATAAAACGACCTTCCTTGTGTTGGAACTAATCAGAGATCTTGTCGTGAGGATAATGCGTCTTTCAAACGCAGTCTAATCTCAATTGTTTTAATAATTTACGTTGGTATAGGCGTCGCCTCTACACCACAATCTTGTTGATTTCTCTAACGGCCGATTTCCGAAGAGCTGTTCAACGGAAAATGAACAAATCAACCGTTCAGTCTCTTGTTTACTGTCAAATGAGTTGCTAAAATGCTTTCGCACCATATCAGGGCCTCGGGTAGGCACACTGAGGTGTGTGAGGACTCGCATTGGGGTGCACTACCCACTAAAACCACTGCGTGAGCCTTCAGCCGTTTTTTGAGGGACCCGGATCAGCAGACAACGGGAAACTCCAACTAAAGGGGCACTACCTAGCCTAGCCTGGCCTCAGCATCATCACGTATGGACATCATTTTGCTTAACATGCCTAACTTAATAAAATACACACCTAATTTTTTTAATTACGCATGCAAACTTTACTAAACTCATTTATCTCTTAAAGCTATAACCATATCTTGTAAAAATCTTTTGTGAGTACTTCATTATTATTGCAATAATAACGAAATACTCACAAAACATCAACATCTTTATTATCAGCTTTTATCCGTCCACTGCTGTATATAGGACTCCCTCAATGAACGCCAAGACGACCGATCCTATATACAGAACCATTGAATGAGAACCATTACTTTGTTATTTAAATTACAAATCGGTCGTTATTAAAACATTTAAGGAAATTTCACTGAATTATTTATATTTATTAGGAAGTTTGAAAGCTGACTAACGCAGTAATGAAGTCGTAAAAGGATTTAATGAATTTATTGAACGTTTGTCAGAAGTTTACTAAATTCCCCACAAAGGGTAGGCCGGTCCGAAATATGCTTGATGTTTGAATTACAGAGTTACCCTTATTAAATAACTAACCATTTTTGGGTTTTGATTTTTAGGGTTCCGCTGCCAAGTGGCAAAAAACGGAACTATTTAGATTCGTCATGTCTGTCCTATCTCTTTGTCAGTGTATGTCACAGCCACTTTTTTTCCGAAATTATAAGTACTTACTGTTGAAAATTGGTAAGTATACACGTTATCTTGTTCGCTTTTTTATTCAGATGATTTTAAAATTTAACATTTGATAAAATAATTAACAAATGTTGAAATATAATAATATGACAGCGACATGCTATTGCCGTCACTGCCACGATTTTCCTGCTAAGGCGCGCCAATAGATACAACAGAAAATCAATAGATTCCATGTTTCCTGATCGTGATCAAATATGGAATATCGTATCGTATCGAATGCTACAATTATTGTAGGCACACGTTGAATATATAAAAATGTAGCGGACCTAACCAAATTCAATTAAAGTTAATATAATTGTTATCTACACGTGTAACACAACTGTTAAAATGCCTGATGAAGCTTCAATAAAGGACCGAAACGTCGCAAATAAGCAAATGTGTTTGAATTGACATCTTTAATGTCCACTTTCCTGCTAATTTCAATAGTTTAAAAACAAGTTTCTTAACAAGACTTTCTTCTGTTTATTTCTAGAAACAATACAAAAAATATATCCCGTAACCCGTTTTAAACAATGTTGATAAACGAAACATCTCTTATGCAATCAAAATGCGAATTCGGTGGTATTGCATGACTCTCCGTCAGCTTATTTGTTTCGACGGAATGGCAATTTTGGAACGAACAAGTCGGGTCCCCAGCGCAAAAGTTTGACCAGCAATTTTAGAATGCAAAATCTACACATGAAGGAAGAATAAATTCATGATATGCTGTGCCAATAATAATGAGCGATTTTCTAGTTGGCATTGACGTTTATACAAAGGACTGAGATCAAATTTTGCTTGAGTTTAGCGTCCCTGAAAACTTTGTTCCCCTAAAAAATGTTTGGTTTGAAGGAAAACGTATCCAAATTCTGTATGTCTGATAATACTGTTTGATTTAAGATTCTGTGCCTCAAATGAAAAAAAAACGGATCTTATGAGATCTCTTTGTTGTCTGTCTATCTGTCAAGACTCAAGGCTGTTTCTCAAGAACGCTCGGAGGTATCAATCTGAAATTTATAGCAAAAACTCAAGTCTACTGTCCCTTGGAACTGAAAAAAATCGGTTGTCTGTAAAGTCGGTTTAATGACGATAGTTGAACGTGACAACGTCATAAGAAAATACTGATGGACCTATTGTGCTTCTTTTTCGCTCGTTCCACGCTCTCGCTTGCACTTCAAGCTTTAAATGGAACGCCTCAGAGTGAGGTAACGCCGCATGAGTTCTATTTTTTTAAGCCGCCTCAACAAAATCAAAAGATATAATTGTATATGCTGGGATTTTCAACACTCGACATATTTGGACCCTCAACAATTTTCGACAGTCAACAATTTTTGACACTCGCACGAAAATCAAAACATTGCAAACATGCATGCATGCAACATGCAACAAGCATAAAACAACAATAGCACACAATAACTAAAAATTACGAAAACCTTAAATTTTTTAATACATCAAAAAATTATTTTCTCAATAATTACTTACAGTCATCTGGAAGCCTAATTAAAAATTACTTATCAATAATCCAGAAAGAATTATGTCTTCGTGTACCTATCATATTATGGCAGACATGGCGCGGGCCTCAAATGATGCGAGCTACGACGGCTCCAGGGGAAATTGGACGGGAAATGGACCACGTGACGTAATCGGACGTTACGTCATCGCCGTCACACCAGCCAATCAGGGCTCATTCAATTATTTGGACTATTTTCTTATTTCGATTATCGAATTGCAATATGTTAAGATGTTGTTAGTTTATATTTGTTTTGTATAGATTACTTAGAGATTTAAGCTTTTATATATACATTAGCAGCGTCCCGCGGCTTCACCCGCATGTTTCCTATATGTTTTGATCAAATAATCTTTTGTTTTTTTAACAAACAATAAATTAAATTTCTTTGTAACAGTCAAATATAAGAACACTGCTTTAAGTAATATTTGTCAGAGAAACATACAACAAACAACAATATCTTAGAATATACATTGATGATGAACCGAATATTCGGCCGAACATTAAATTCGGTACATTTTGGGCCGAATATTCGGCCGAACATTGAATTCGGTACATTTTGGGCCGAATATTCGGCCGAACATTGAATTCGGTACATTTTGGGCCGAATATTCGGCCGAACATTGAATTCGGTACATTTTGGGCCGAATATTCGGCCGAACATTGAATTCGGTACATTTTGGGCCGAATATTCGGCCGAACATTGAATTCGGTACATTTTGGGCCGAATATTCGGCCGAACATTGAATTCGGTACATTTTGGGCCGAATATCCGGCCGAACATTCGCAATCGGTCGCAACCAACATTGCATGTGTAAATGTCCATTCCCCTGAAGGTAAATTTAATTTTGTATATTAATATAGTCGTTATTGTTACAGGTATGTTAATCATGAAGAATATTTGGAAAATTATCCGGAATAACGTTCCAGAGCTCGATGCGTACGTACTTCTAAAAAATTTAATTTCTTAGCATTAATAATAATAATTTCTTCAATATTAAAATGCTACAATTTATTAGAATACTTAGTACTTAAACTTGTTAAGTTAGGTCAATCAAAAGATTCTGGGCCTTCTTAGTGTTCGTAGACAGATCCCTCAGTATCCCTCCGTAAGCTCATAATAATAATGATGATGATGATGATGATGATGATGGTATTAAAACCTTCAATAAAGTGTAACGACGATCACCGGGCATTGTAAAGTTTATTTAGTCTACGTCTAGTATCTACACAAATACTACTCATAATACATACTACTAAGACGCACTGCTGCCATGCCATCATGCTACTTTGCAGCCAAATTGGACTGGCAAGACCGGGATGGTACCTCTCGCTCACATACGCACATTGACAGCTATGCTGCTGCCGTGCGATTTATGAGTTTCCTGTGGCTCATTGGAGCGATAGGAAAAAGGGAGGCAATGCATCTGCGTAACCTCTGGTTGTGTGGATGTTTCTGGACGTTGATAGTCTAAAGGCTACGAATGTTCGTTTGCCCTTTTTATCATAAAAATCTACTTCGCATTGACATTATCCAAATAAGATCATCATCTTCATCAGCCTATCCGTCCACTGCAGAACATAGGCCTATCTCGATGAACGCCAAGACGCCCGATCCCTAAAAACATAAGTAAATATAAATGCATAATAATATAACACGATACTCGATACGATTAATTGAAAAATAAAAATGAATGTATAGAGCTGCACTCCGGTACGGATATCGGTAGTAGGAATTAAAAATACCAATTTCACGCAATCCGTACCAATTGTTTGAACCAGTCACTACCAGTGGCTGTTCTAATTTCAAAATCGCACCACCTTTATTTGTCTTCGAAAGAAATCCATTTTCTAAAAGCGTGGGGTGAACATTTTCAAGCCGTTCGCGCGTTGAATTCACAATGCACTGCCATTGTATATTGGCTAAGTTTAAGTTCTTAGATAAATGGACCTAGGAGTTTACTTTAGTGCTTGATAAATGACTGGAAATTACACTGGGGTACCGTTATTGTCAGAGTTTGTATGTATTGCTATGTATTGCTATACATTTAAGCTTTTATTGTTTGCTAACGTTTACTTTCCATCTCATATGCTTTTGAGTTTAGTTAATAATAAAATTATTATTATTAATAAAATTGTATAAAGAATTAATTAAAATTAAATAAAAGTTCTAAAAAAACTAAAAACTATATTAATAATGTAACTTTATCGATTGAAGGAGAAGACAAGCTTACATCTGATACAGTTTAACGTCTTACTATTTCATTATCATCATCATCAGCCTTATTTCCACTGCTGAATATAGGTCTCCCTCAAAGAATGCCAAGACGAATGATCTCTTGCCATTCGCATCCAACACGTTAGTATGATTATTAGTATTATCTGTATTATCAGAGCATAACAATGAACTAGCTTTATTTAGTTCCCTTATTACTCGAATTATCTTATAAAACGACAATTATTGTTTTTTGCAGACTAAGACTTTTGTTTATTTAAAATTAGATAACATATTAAAACCAGAAAATTATGTATCATTCAATTAAAAAAAAAATTTACAAAATTGTCTATTTCGTTCAAATATAACCTGATATTTTTAGATAAGTACCAGAACCTTACTAATTGGTTTTCTTTCGACAAAAACTTAATAGAATGTAATTTATAAAATTCAGAAACATTTATTTGTAAAACCAATTAGATCGTCCGAAAAATATTCTTCAAATTCATCGTACAACGATAAAAGAACTGTCGAATTTAATTAAGTGAAACGACAAAAGCATCGTTCCTAATCAATTTCGAGTTTACTAAGGTTAAACAAGTCATAAAACCCAGCTAAACTGTTTGGCGCAAACTAACAAAGCGTTCTGTTGGGTGACATCTGACGGCAGCCATGCGGTTACGATGTAACAAAATTCGTATCTCACTCTGAAACTGGCAAATCCTTCTGAGAGCTAAAGCCAAAGAAGAAGAAGAACAAAATTCGTACCAAATTCGTAAATTCGTACCAACTTTAATTTTGCTGGACAACACTAATTTCCTTTTTGAGATGTTCATATTTTTATATAGTATCAACTCATATATGGGATATATATGGGTTGACAAGACTCCATCATCACTCTAATATTTTTATATAATACTAGCTGTTGCCCGCAGCTTCGCCTGCGTTAACTAAGATTTACAGCGGGATCTTAGTACGCGAAATATCATTTTTTACACCTTGTGTCCGAAAAACCAAAATATCTTACGGAACCCTATTTTTATTAGAATAAAATTTAGCCTATGTTACTCGTGGATAATGTAGCTTCCGAATGGTGAAAGAATTTTTGAAATCGGTCCAGTACTTTTTGAGCCTATTCATTACAAACATACAAAAATAGGTACAAATCTTTCCTCTTTATAATATTAGTATAGATTATAATATTAGTATAGATTAACAGCGCCCCGCGGTTTCACCCGCATACTTCCCATTCCCGTGGGACTACGGTGATATATGATAGCCTATGTGTTACTCTGATGCATAAGCTATGTCATTTTAAAGTTTCACAAAAATCCATTCAGTAGTTTTCACGTGAAAGAGTAACAAACATCCATACTTACAAACTTTCGCGTTTATAATATTAGTAAGATAAATTAAAGTTAATATACTTTTATTTAAATTCTAAGCACAAACTCAAAAGTAAATAGTAAGCATCAAATTTAGAATATTTTAGTAAAGCTGTCACCTCGGTACAGATATAATACACATGCTGTCAGATTTGAACAGGCAGCATCTGTGTATTAATTCATCTCTACACCTGCCTACATCTCTACAGCTACCTATTGTAGTGTTAGATATTTTACTACTGTAGATATATATTATTTAACTTACATTCGATAAATAGATAGAGACAGCAGCACGCTATCTCGCTCTATTTTTCTTTGTGCGTCTAAAAATCATCAACCGTTTATTTACAACGCTCCGTGCCGGCTTCTAATCAATTTCGTTTGAAAGATCAAATGAAAAATTTGACTTTTTCCCCGCAAAAGAAAAAGCTGGGTTTGCCGGGTTGATTGAGTTATGATTGGGTCTTTTATTTATGGGCTGAATTAATGGGATTCCTTACAGTTCATTTCCTTCATCTGGATCATATTTTTCATTTTGGTGTGTTTTTCGAGGGTTTCGGGGTTTGACGGGAGACCAATTTGTTTTGGCACCCAGTGTAGATGATGACGTGATTTTTATATTCTGCGAGTCAAATTATTAGCAAATTGGTAATACTAAGCAAAGGATTAAGGAAGTCAAAATATTGCCAAAGAAAAACAAAAAAATTTGTAATTATTCGAATAGAATACAGAAACATCTAGCGCAATAATAAGAGCTTGAACCTAAAATTGCTTCGATTTTATTAAACATCTAAAAAGTAAAACCTAATAACCATAGGTATGAAACCTTCTTTTCCTTAAAAACCGGATCGAAATCGGTTCAACGACTAAACTGCTAGTGACATGGCGGTCAAACATATATATGTTTGAAATACAATATAATCACCTATACTTATAGGTTTATATTGTATTTCATGTTGTTGACAAAAGAGCAACCCCTAAGTTTTTTTCTCGTTTTTCTTAAGGGATCCTGCATCTCAAACGATTATTGAAGTGAAACTTCTTTAGAATCGTTGTGATTTGAAACCGGATGCAACGGAAAAAACGACAGGTAAGAGACACAAATACAAAAGAGCGAGAGGGCAAACATCGGTGTGTATGTATATTGCACACTGTTTAATACTTGCTTGTATTTGAGCATTTATTACATGTGTTTCATTTCTATCGTGTGTGAATCGCACACATACCTTTTTATTTTTTATACTTCTTTTGACTATTGATGTTGACATATTTCAAGTGTACAATTTGTTATCTACGAAATAAAGATATTTTGATTTGATTAGATTTTTCTTTCGTCATTGTCCACATAATAGTTAAAAGTTAAAAGTGAATGTTAGCGTTATAAATTATAGTAAAATACGACATATTATTTCGTGCAATGTTTGTAGAATGTCGTGCGCGGCCCGTCAGGAGAATTACTAGAACGATCGTAAAGGTAGTTTTATTTACGCTAAATGCCTATTACAGGCAATAAACTTTTATTATAAACTTTATCATTCATTTTTACATTTTTTAATAATAAAACGTGTAAAATATGCTGGGTTTTACGGATATAACTAGTAATGTTAATGTATATTATATTTTAATGGAATAAGTTCCAAATTACTTAAGTTTTATTATAGCTTTCAACGTTTATTACTATTATTATAAAATTAATAATATATGGGTTTTTATTTTATTTTATTTGGGATAAAAAACAATTGTACAGTAGATAAAAAAATATTAAAACTTAAGCATACGTGTAGTTAGTTGTACAATCAATCTATAAAATAAATCATCATTATTCTCAAATTACTTTAAATTACTATTATTATATACTTTGCACATCCCTGCTAAATCCGCTGTAGTAAATTCAAATTTACATACAATAAAAATATAAAGAAAAAAGTACTTTAAGTAGTAAAATATCCTCTAAGATTTAGTCCAGCACCCACTAGAGGTCCAATTGAAGTGAAGAAGGGCCCTTCAGACGGTCTTCAGACTTGTTTTGAGTCTCAGCTGCATTTCCAATTTCAAGATCTATCCCGTTTCTCGAATATTTAATTCCTATATACTTACCTACTAAAATTTAAATCCAAACACTATATTAAGATGTTTTATGTGCTAGATAAAAGCTAGCTTATTTTAAGAATAGATGTTTCTTAGATTATTTTTTATTAAGAAGCTAGGATTGGGATAGGAAGAGGCTAGTTTTATAGATATTGTGTTATCCCTTATTCATTTATGTCAATGGAGTTATGTGCGGTGAAGCGGGCGGCGCACGTCCAGTTATTTCAGTGTGGCTTGCTCTGGCTAAATATCTACTCTGGACATATCAAATCAAGTCACACTACTGCTGAAAGGACTGGAGGCAAACGGACAGTCTGGCCACCTGTTGGTAAGTGATAGCGACATCCACAGACACCAGCACCAGAGGATTAGCAGGAGCATTAACTTTCAAATGTATGTTCTTTTCAAGAATGTCCCTAAGTCACATTGGTTCAGAAATACCGAATTTTGGGCGGTTGCATCGACCGATTTTAACGAATATGTAATCGTTAAAGATGGCGGTAACGAACGTTAGTGACCAAAGAGCGTTGTTTTTAATAGACGTTAAAATTTAACGAATTCTCTTACGTTGACAGATAATTTGAAACAACCGACCCCTTTGCTTGGTTAGTTTTAAAATGAAAGTTTTATAACATCGTCTCAAACTTTTTCGTCTGTGTGTTGCATGTCGCGTGACGGTCGGTCGCGTAGTGGGGACAAAGTGAAAGTCGCTCGTCAGAGTAGCTGATGCTAATATAGCGGCGCCTATAGTTCGCTTCAGCTGGCCGTGTAGTGTAAAGACCATTTTTTAATATGTGTATATATGATCTAGTTAATAATTGTTAAGTATTATGTATGTCGTACGCTAAGACACAGAGTTCAATAACAATATTAGTTGGAGACCTAGTCTTATTTTATCATTTTCCATTATCATCCCCATTGTCCAAGTATAAAATTAAGATTAAAAAATGGAATTTAATTTCTTTATTGGAAAATTATTCCAAAACTGTTCAGTTAAAAGTTAATAATATGAAAATGCTTCACTTTTACTGTAATTTCATAAAAGCGCACAATTATTTTTTGATCAGGGCCTAAATGACGGCCTCCACAATAACGATAATAAACGCTTAGATCATTAATATGTCTAGATGGAATGTCGCCCTACAATCAAAACAAAAAGAACATGCCAACATTTTCAATAATGTATTCGTGAATAGTGATACCAGCTACTACAGTTCTCCCATAATTATCCTTTTTAATCTCATTACACTTCAACACAAACCTTTATTATTTATAAAAACAATAATGCGTAACAATTCATGCGTATTCGATGACAGCGGGACGGAACTGAACACGGAGAAAGCATTTAGAGGCCAACAGTTGGACGCTATTTCCGCGCGACACTCTATCTAGACATATTATTGATCTAAGAATAAACGCACATATAGCTAACAATCTCTAATACAATCAAGTTGCAATCTCTAGTCTTCAAGCGGACTGATTCGTCTACAGTCTACACTAATGCACTTGTCCACTCGCTACTCGACGTTCTATCGACAGGCTAATTCAATACTTCTTAAGTGTAGATTGAGTTTTATTCCTATTAGATATTTTATAATGGAGACGACGCTTCTCTTGTGCAAAAAAGATTTTAATGTAACAATCAAATTGTGGTGGAAAAACCAATGAGCTTATCCGATGGTTATCAACATAATAATCAAAATAATCAAAATCAACAAATATGCCATTTGACAGTATGACTAAATAGAGATGATTTTATTGCAAACATAGACATGGAGTATGGGTTTTTAAAGTAATTTGCATCAAAACACATAAAAAAGATGTCATATCATCTCCAAAAAACCCAAATTTTTTTTAAGCTTTGAATGATATAACCATAAACGATTTTGATTGGCTAATATATTTGATGTTAAACGTGAAAACATCCACAGAGCAAGTATCAAGTAAAGCTACGCAGTACACTAGATTTACAGACGCGTGACGTCACTAGTCTGACACGACGCCATATTGACTAAGCAAGCATTTTTACAGCACAAATTATTTTGTAATATTCATCTTTAATCAAAATACTTATAATAAATTAAAGTAAATAATATTTGTAAAATCCTTATACAGCAATAAACAATAAGAGATTGTTCTCAGAAACCAAACTAAGAGCCTTATTAAGCTTTCGCGGAAGCCATTTGCTAGATAGTACATAATATATTGTATGGATGTTTGTTAGTGCTTTACATAAAAACTAGTATTTAATGAAATTTTACATTATAGCCTATACATCCGATTAATAAAGGCTATAATTTATCCCGAATTATCCTCCCATTCCCAAGGGAATTGAGAGGATGCGGGTGAAAAGTGTATGCATATATAAAACATATCATATGCTATACCAGACCATCAAACCATCTATTATATAACAAGCATATAATCCATATTCCGAGAATTTGATTATATAATACACTAGCTGTTACCCGCAGCTTCGCCCGCGTGAACTTAGGTTTACGGATTTATGTTTACGGATTTATCATGTCTGATGATGATCATTTTATATTTTAATAATTACTAAGTTTTTGTATTAAAATGAATATATATGTCATCTTGAACATAGAGACATATATCCCTTCGTAGATTTTCTGTAGGCATATTTAGGATATATAATACTATTATTATATATTCCACCATACGTTGATCATATTATTACGTCTACCAGAGTTGATACACTACGGCCTTAGAGACCAGACAACCGCCCGCGCCCGTTCGTATCACAGCAACACGATTTATTTTCTTCTGCATTATTTTGATTTTGCCATATCTCCTAAAGTATTAATTTAATTTGCATGATGTAAAGGGCAAAAATAATCTTCATAAAATGCACATGCTAATTAACTGATTTAAAATGATAAGGATTCATACCGTATTTGTGTAAATAACTTTCAAATTATCACGTTATAATTGCCCATTTTTTTAAGTATTAAATGGATATAGTATGATATCCCTAAGAGATAGACATATGCCATCGTGGACTTTTTTGTAGACCTATTTAAGATACACAATTCCACCATACATTATTTTGTTATATCTCAAAGGGTTTAGGCAGCGTTTTCGTTGAAAACTCCCAAGCGGCCTATTTTTTCCCGACACCTTCAACAATTATTGTTATATCTTAGCCAATGTATATAAAAACTTAATAAATTATATACATAAACCTTCCTCTTGAATTGTCCTATCTATTAAAAAAAATCGTATCAAAATCCGTTGCATAGTTTTAAAGATTTAAGCGTACAAAGGGATATAGGGACAGGAAAAGCGACTTTGTTTTATAATATGTAGTGATTTGTAACTAATAAATTTTACGATACTTTAATAGAGAGAAAGAACGCTCATAGAGTTTAAAGTAGACGCTTCAAAAAGAATAAAAGATATTCTTTAACTAGACGTAATTGTTGCCTAAAAATTTCATTGTCGTTTTTTGTTTTTATTTTTTTTAACTTAAAATTATACATTAGTCGAAAACCTATGGGCTGTGTAAGAAGTAGGTCCGTATCGGTTGTTCAGCATCATCATCAGCATCTATCCGTGCACTGCTGAAAACGGGCCTCCCTCAATAAACGCCAAAACGATCCCACGCCACTCGCATCCAACACAGTCGGCCACTGCACGGAGATCGTCTTTCTATGCGTTAATAGCTGACCAACACTTCGTCTATCTATACGCTATTCGTAGACATGCACATATAAATATTTACGTATACATAATATACGTATTATTGAATTTATCTTCGCCAATTGTGACTGACTTTTTATTGTAGTATTACAGAAACTATATAAGCCAGGGCAGGTCAAGTCAGCCGTCTCTGTGTTCTTTAAACCTTTCCTGCGATTGGCCGATATTGATGAAGATGAAAATCATATTTTACTGCCATACATGAGAAATATTTTATGTCCAATTAAAGCAAGCAGTAGGAGAATAAGGAATCGCACGAAAGTCGCCGTTATCACCAACATAAAAGGTGTTTTACGGCAGCGGCTGTAAAAAATTCTCCATTATTTTATTCTTTATGATACCATAAAGTTTATAATAAAAGCTGGAACCAGTAAACCTCTTCATATCACGTGTACAAGTAAAAGCCTACGTCCCTAATGGCGGGCCCGTTTTAAAAAAGGAATCATAAATGACATGGTTGTTTTAGAAAGTATCGTTTTTTGCTTCTTAGGTGAATTACTGGTGTTGGAAAGGCCCCATGTATATTAAAATAGCCCAAACTAGTATTTTTTGTGGCACGCCTAAAAAAAGAATGGATAGTAAATATATCATAAAAACTTTATATATCAAACAAGATTTTTGTATGACGATCGTATAAATAGATAGTTTATCTCAAAGCGACTGTCATCGTCCACTGCCATATAATATAATAATAGCTGTATAATGACTAGCGCACGCGCACAACGCCGCATGCAAAGTTGAATTTTACTATCTATAGTTCAGTTCAGCTTCAATTTAGTTTTTTAAATTATTGTTTTAGATTTGATCTTACTTTGATAATATGACCTATTTAAAATTCCCTCTACCTTCATTATTTAAGAAGCATACGCCCTGAATCAGATCAGAATAGAAATCTGTGTATGAAGTTTGCTAACCCGCATTGAACTAACTCAAACCGTTTGTAGTCTGCCTTAGCCTCCATGATCTTCGTAAATAATATATTCCGTCGCAGGTGGTTGGTGCTATTTATTATTAATCCACCAAAACCAGAAGCTATGATTTTAACGTATGGTGCATATTCTAACCTTGAAAGCGTTACGCGCATGTCTGTACCCTGTCTATTTCTTGCTAAAGAGTTTTTTTTAAGTGAAACTTCTTTAGAATCGTTGTGATTTCAAACCGGACGCAACGGAAAAAACGACAGGTAAGAGACACAAATACAAAAGAGCGAGAGAGCAAATGTCGGTGTGTATGTATATTGCAGATTGTTTAATACTTGCTTGTATTTGAGCATTTAACATATTGTGTTTCACTTCTATCGTGAGTGAATCGCACACACACCTTTTTTTTTGGGCAATAAATAACCTAGGTCCAAGGATCAGGAGACTAGAGTATCAAAGAAGCTTATGCCTGGTTTGGGTCTAGCACCAAGGCTACATTCTATTACCTCTCTATTGTTAACCGCCCGGTGTTGGCTTTATTTTTTTTTATTTTTTTTTTTCGGTTGGATCTATGCTAATGGTCCTAGTGACCGTTATGCGTCATCGGAAATGGGGTGATCCGGTTGGATCATCCTATGACGTTAAAAATTTGGGGGGTTGCCCCCCGCCATGTTCATGGCGTCGGGTTTGTACCTAACTTGGTCAGCTACGGTCGACTGGTTTGGAACAGGTGACGTTAGAAACCTATCGTGAGGGCCGGCCCTCCCCTCCCCCGGTAGCGGGGGAGGCGGGTCAAGCGCGGGACCCGAGCAAGCTGCCGATAGCAGAGTGCTATCGGTGATTACACGGTCAAATGTTGGCTTTATAGGAGTGACGATGAACTAGTAGGTACAGGCTAGGCCTCTTAAGTAAGAGGTCGGGGCTCGATCCTGACCCGTGGTGCCTGGTTTTTTTTTCTAAATTTCCAAGGACACCGTAATATAAGCCGCAGCTGTGGGATATATATATATATATATATATATATATATATATATATATATATATATATATATATATATATATATATATATATATTGATGATAGTTTACTTTTTTATAGACTAGAAGTGTGGGAAATTTACCTTTGCCGATCAACTATTGTTATATAATATTTACGCTAATTTCATTAAAATAAAACAACTTTTTAATGATTTTATAGCACTTTATTTAGATTGGACCGGCACGACCGGGGTGGTACCTCTCGCTCACATAATACCGGCGTAAAGTGACAGCTACGCTGTCGCGTTTCGTGCGGTTTGTGAGTTTCTTGTGGCCCATTGGGGGGGATAGGGAAAAGGAGGGCAACGCATCTGCATAACCTCTGGTTGTGTGGATGTTATGGGCGTCGATAGTCGCAAGGCTTCGGCCCATTCCTTAATAAACAATATTCCTTTATTTTTCACAACAATAATAGAAATTTATTGATACTGGTGTAAACACAATCTAATATAAAAGTGTAAAATGTAAGAAACACGGCACATAAAGCTCCGAGATCCCAGCCCTATGTAAAATTCATCGCTGAATAATCAGCGGGTCGAGATTCGTATCCGCTTTACAGCGCTTTGATTTATTGTTCGCTTGAAGGTGGCCCACTTACACGTTGTATATGGGTCAAGCTACTCTACCTTAAATTGTGGAGGTTTTATAGGTGAAAGGGATGGTTTAGTCAGTTCTGTATGTCTATTGATAAACGAGGCGTACTGATGATGAACGGGAACGAATCATAATGATATGCTGCTATCATTATCAACAGCCTTTATCCTTCCACCGCTGAACAGGCCTTAGGTCAGGACGGTATAATGAGGTGAGGCCCCCGTCCTCGCCCCTTGCCCTCTGTTATTTTGCCCCCTCTTCTTATAATAGGGATACAAAGAGCCCCCACGGCTTAAGTCGCTTCATCCAAGGTGCTGGACACACCCTAGGCTATGAACCCCACCCCCACGACAAGAGCTGATCAGATCTGACTGATCCATGGTGGGGACTCTTGAACCCTATTTTACGTTAGCTGAAAAATAAATTTGTAAGAGGTAGTGCCATGCTGCTTTGCAGACAAATTGTACGGCACGACCAGGGACCTCTCGCTCATGAAATCGGCGTAAAGTGACAGCTATGCTGTCGCGTTTTGTGCGGTTTACGAGTTTCCAGTGGCCTATTTTGGGGTTAGGGAAAAGAAAGAAAGAAAGACATATTTATTTGTGAAACAATTACGCTATTAATACAATATACTACACATGACATTTATTAACTAAGTTGTTCACAAATTGGCCTCAACTCAGTGTTTCCTGGTTGTGATTCCAGCACTGGTCTTCCGTTGGGGCCAAAGAAGGGCAGCTCATCTGCATAACCTCTGGTTATGGATATTAATGTGTTTGTTTGCCCTTCTACGTTAAAAAAAAAGAAATATGGCGGACCTGCCACATGTTAATAAGTCAGCGTCAGCAATGAACATACACCTAGTTTACCTGGTAACTTATTAAATATGGCCAATCCTGAGACATAGATGTCTTGATGCCAGTCTGCCACTGTCTGTCTTGTCCTCCTCTCCAAATCGTTTCTCGAAAGAAATAAGGAAGATGGTGGTACTCATGTAGGCAAAGGGCAGCACGATGCAACCCTAACACCGGATAATTATTCAGCAGTATCTCATTCATACGCACCTTTTTCAGCCATCTAACGAAAAGTTGAATTATAAATAGAAGAGCAACTTTATTCGATTTGTTTTTAGGGTAAACCCCGGTTTCGGTTATAGTTTGTACAAACACATTTATTTATACTGGATAGCACAATATTTTCGTCAATTTCTATACATCCGTTTCGCGAATTCGGCGAAAAAAAAACATGGAACAATACAAAATAAACCGGAGAAGTCCATAGGAATATGAAAAGTGTGAGCATTGAATATGGACTGCGGTTTTGACTGTTTTAACCGCTAAATAAAAAACACAGACGTGGCGTTTAGTCCGTCCGAGAAACAATGAAAATGTTAAATTAATTTAGTTAGTTAAAAATAAAATTTAATTAGCTCCCCACATATATATAGCGCCATTTTGTTGTGGCGGCCATTTTGGACCGTTTTCCATCACATATAGCTTAGAACACTCTAAACTATTATTATTATGATTTATTATTGACCTTTAAAATATAAAATAAACAAAATGAATCATTTTAATTGATACTCATTTTGTCCGAGTAATTCTAGACAAGCATTTTTAATGAACACCAAAACGGCGGATTATTAGAAGAAACATTATGGACAATATTAGCTAGTGATAGGTGTTGATGTATAATTACCTACATAATAAAAATTGCATCTCTTTGACCGACTGGCGTCTTCTTAGAATACAGTAAACAATCCGATGTATACAGTTTTTCTCTTCCACAAATTTGGATCTTTAAAAAACGATATAAAATATATTTAGAAATTCCATAAAGGCACTCAACCTACCCCATACACCCGCGATGGGGCATTTTACATTCCATTATCACATTTCCATGACAGGCTATCACTTGTCATACACCCGAGTGGAGCTGTCATGTACAGACGCGTATATATCATAGACATGCATTATTACAATCATATTTTGAATTATTAGGCCCCGTTCAGACGAACGCTTAAAAACGTCGCAGTCAAACCTGACGTTGGCTCAAGTGGCGAGTTTCGCATGCTCATTTAGATTAACACTCAACTTCGATAAGGCCACGGTGCTCGATTAAAAGAAGCATTGCGCTTTTAAAACGCTATTGTTGAACAGATAAATAGGTATTCAATTGTCTTGATCAAACAATTTTTTAACTCTTGGTCAAAAATTGCTCATGTGAACTTAGACTATATTAAAAGACATGAAGATCAACGTTTCTTCCACTCGTCAACATGACCCACCATTATCCCTCTGTAAAGAAGCTGAACAAGCTTAACAAGAAATATATAATATCAAATAAACTACAAAGCTATCCCACTGAAAAACACTGGCTAAACAAACTGTGTGGACCTAAAATTTAATAAAAACTATTATCATAGCAAAGAGATGTCAATCACGATAACTAATAAAATAAATCTCACTTGAAATAATGACTAAATGTACGCGTTCTGTTTTTATCCCCGAGAAAAACAAAATAAACTCGTTCGAATTTAATACACCGACAAAATTCTCTGTAACCGCTTTGTATCCGAAAACATCTTTTATATGAATAAACCCAATCATGGCATCAAAGGACCCCTGTGTCTTTGAAACAGGGTTTGTTAAAAATTTATCTTGTACGTAAGTACTGCCGGCGAAAAAAACGTTCAGAACTCTCAAAGGGATTTTATGATGTCTTTATATTTGAATAATTTTTATATTGAGTTGTAACAATCTTTAAAAACATTCTTCGGTGTTCAAAAAAGAAATATGGAACACATTTTTCATTGAAATCTTACGCTAATATGTAAATATCAAGAGCTTTTTTGTTTGAACGCGCTAATCTCAGGAACTATTCGTCGGATTTAAATGATTCCTTCGGTGTTAGATAGTCCATTTATCCAGGCAGGATACATACTATATCATCCCGCTAAGATTTTTCTTTTCGTTCTTATTCTTAATTAATGCAGGCAAAGCTTTGGTGAATGCTGTGTATACCTTTTATTAGCATACATATCAGATACTGTTTCTTAATTAATATGTTCTATTTGTACATGTTGTAATATGTAGTGCTGTTGGTGTACCTTATAACAATAAATAAATAAATAAAAAGCTGCGGGCAACAACTAGTAAGAAATATAAAATAATTAAATTTATTTTAATCACATTTGATAAGTAAAATTGTCTTAATTAACTCATTCATGGTTGATAAATCTTAATTATGAAGCCATTGTGTTAAAAGAGTTCAAATATTCACTCACTCGTGATAAATCTATTTTTTACGCTCTTAATCGCAGTCTATTAAGCTTTTTACTCGGCCGATCTTTCGGATGCTTTAAAGCAACCACAATCTTGGTAGGACTGAGTTGTCAGACGTTCTTAAATTTCAAAATTACTATAAGTACAGCAAGCTGCCACTAAGTAGTACAGGGTCATAGCTTTTATCATCAGGCTTATGACAATTATGAAACTGCGTGCAGATTATGAATATGCGAAAAATTCTTAGTTGAGCAATCTGCTCAGGCCAACAGCATAGGTCCATTCGAAAAAAAGAATATGTGAAAAATGTTGGAGCTCTGCGTTCTGATGATGATGACTGATTGTTTTTACGCGCGAGTGATTTATTTTTCGATTTTTTAATTTTCTTTCGAGTACTTCACAACAACCATGACAAATAAGTAGATTTATTATAAGTAAAATTCGCGTAATTAGAAAGTAGATACTAAAGTACACGTTAAGTTTGTCTATTCCTTACATTATCTGGTAATGATTGGTATAATTCATATCTAACACAATTCCACATGCTTAGACATAAGCTTTTCCACCGAATGTGTTTTAGATCATGGGAAAATTGCAGTGATAATGTGATATTAAAGCCCACGTATACTAATATAACGTAATGTAAAATTACGCGCCATTACTGTTATACAACAAAGTTGTACAAAACATAAATTATTCACTCGATTTTAGACTGGAGTGCTTTTAATTAAGCGATAATATGCAACCGGTTTTGTTGGGTTGCTGCTGGCAGTAAAATAATTTGCTGTTACAATGTCGTTCTACTGTATAATTATTATATCCTGTTTTATGTCAAAAAGGGGCAAACGAGTGGTGTGACTTTATCATCATAAAGTCAGTAGTCATCACTACCGACGCCCTGATGCTATGACGTGGTTTTCCCTAATTTTCCGGATCAGACCAGACCGCATGAAACGCGGCAGCATAGCTGTCACTTTACGCTGGTATTGAGTGAGGTCGTGCCGCTCAATTCGGCTGCAATGCTGCATGACACCACCTCTTATAGGTCTACCGGGATCATATGGAAAAAAAAGCTTAAAAAATAGCGATTTTCTTGAGGATCCAAAAAAAAAATTCATGTGTCAATTGAAATTTCGAGGAATTGTTTTTGGGTTGGCTTCAAATTTCCATTAAAAAGTGGTGAAAATGGCGAAGGAACCTATTCGATCGCAATTTCTTTTTCCCTTTTTTCCATTAGATCCTGATAGACCTAGGTATATCTATTTATATATATTATTTCCATGCAAATGCGTCTGTCTCTGGAATCCTTATAGACAAGCAGCTGAAACATTTTTTTTCAATGTATTCGAGAATGGCTTAGATGATCAATTCGGTTCAGTAAAAAATGTTATAAGAAGCGTCTGTTACTAGTTTTTTAGAAAGTAATAGATTTTTGGCCACTTTGCCTTTAATCTTATTCGGAAGGAAGAAGAAAAGAAGGCTGTTAGGTATTCTATTACATTATCTACATATTTTTTATCAATTTAATCAATAAATGAGGATTTATCTAGACAGTGATCTCTTTTTATATTAATATTGACAGTAAATTAATACTTTTATGGATAATAATAATGATGAAAAGAATTAATATTCATATTTTAATAAGGATGTAAAAGTTAGTAACGTACAAAATTCTCTCAGCTCCCAGTTGTATGGAACATTCTAGCAAACTTCTCAACTAAGCACTCACTGTCAGAACTTGCAGCATTTTAATTTTATCATTAAAATTGTGTTTATATTATAATTATCTGTTTTTAGGGTTACGTACCTCAAAGGATATCTTAATAAAATAGCCGTTTTCTCAGGTACGGGTGGGCCTATCTAGTTTAAATTTATACCAGCTACTGAGTTCTGAGCAAGTATCATGCCATTTTGGAATCCAGATTTAATGCGCAATCTTTTAAAGTCACATGCCAAAATAGTGTCATTCTTTTTTTTTAAGCAGTCGGTTAAAGTTAGGTGTAGTAATTATTTTGAATTTAATGGCTGTTCAAAAATGCAACATTATATTGGAAACTGGGGTGGGTATGTTATTAATGCTAAACTGTAATTTACAGAAAGGGTATCAATAATTATATTGGAGTAAAAAAAAGACTAAAAAATAATATTTGTAGTCTTAGCACATGAAGTCACAGGAGTAAGGCGGTTCCAAAAGATTATAACATAATATTGTTAGACCCTTCAAGTCCTGAGAAGCGAAAATGTGGTGCTTGTAATTCATCTATTCTACCCTTATTTCTTACCGACAAAATCCTTAGAGAAGAAACAAGTGTGCCACTTATTTCTTCCACCGCTACACTTAGTTTCTGAGTGAGGGAACAATTAAGAAACTTTCAATTTTTTAATACTTTGACCGAAAGTCATAAAGAACCGACTCTCTAAAGGCTTGATAAAAATTTCCTTAGGTAAATACATTATACAAGAAAAAATGTTTGACCTACTTTTAGTAAATTCGTTTGAACTGGTCAGAGCCTTGATGAAGTTAAGGAATTTTTGATGTTTTGTTACAAAAAAATACGAAGATAATGGATAAATGTAAGCCTATAAGATTCAGCTTTTCGCAAAAATGGAATTAAAACATTTTCAGAGAGAGAGATTGAGAGACGTGGACTTTAATTCTTTTTAAGGCTTTTCTTGCTAAGCCTTAATGGTTAGATAGCAAGCCTTGATCAAGAGAGCCACAGGTGTGGGTTCGATTCTTGCCTAGTGAAGCTAATTTTTGTGGTAATATCAGTACAGTATCGGTCCTAAGACCCATATTCTATTTGCTTACAAAAAGTGCTTGTTGAATGATCGGTAGTTTCGATTTTCCGGGGTTCAATTGATTATAATAAATAATTTAATGTTTGTTTTGTCAAAAGATTATAATAATATGCTAGTGATTATTCCCCTGAAATAGTAAAGTATCAACCCACATATGTGCCACTGCTGGCACGGGTGGAGTCCTCTAAATCAGGCAGGAGGGCATTGGGCCATAGTTTACCAGTGCGCTGGCCTAGTGTCATGTGGGTTAATGAACCTTCAAAGACTTTTCATCAGGTCTGCAGGTTTCCTCACGATGTTTTCCTCCACCGTTAGGCGAGCGATGGTCTCGTAATAAGGGTGCACTAAGAAATTTATAAAAACCCATTTCAAGGCATCATTTAGGATCGAACTTGGACCCTCTCGTTTAAGAGGCCGAGCCCGTTACCCGCTGGACCATCGTCGCTCATGAAATAGTAAGTAATACTCGAATAATGAAAGCTTTCCCAAATCTCTTGTACTGTCACTCGCATTTCACCATCATTAAGATAATGGTCATGTAATTTGATGACAGATCGACGGACGATAATAGGGAACCACCCAAAACCTCCTCCATGTCTTTAATCAGACACAGCTTCAGGAAAATATCGGATACAGAGAAAAACTTGCAGGTTATCAAAGGGAATTGAGACGTATTCTCATTTTATTTAAGCTTTTATTTCAATTATTGTTTTGTAACATTTCAAATGTTTTTAGGTAGCTGTAGCTTGCGGCAATGTGTTTTGTGGTTATGTATGTTGTGTCGTTAAAAAATAACAATTCATTTGAACCGGTTCGAGTTCTCGAGTTAAAGTACATGCAGACAAGTATAATTTCATAAACAAAGGATAACAATAATAATATTAATCATGTTTTTTATTAAAATCTCTAATATGTAAACTTAAAAAAAAAGGTAAAGTTTTGTCAACTTATAGAAATTTAAATAAAAAATATAGATAAAAATAAAATGTTTGGATTACTAGCTGCTGCCGGCGGCTTCGCCCGCGCTAGCAAAAAAAACCTTTTTTTAATCAAAAGTATCCTAATTACTTCTAGTACCTACCAGAATATGTGTACAAAGTTTCATGAAGATCCGTCGAGTAGTTTTTGCGTGAAAGCGTAACAAACATCCACGCTTTCATATTTATAATATTAATAAGAATATCCCGATTTATAACAGTAAAATAAAACGTATAAATCATAGTTTTATTATAAGAAAAGATTGTGTAAATCCTCACGTGGTTAAACTATTCAACATAAATCTAATACATGTCATGTGTAGTCAAAGTTTAGACGCACCATTTGGTCTAGACGGGATATAAATCACTCGCTGTTGCCCGCGTCTTCGCCTGTGATGGCTGAAAACTTATAACACTGATTTCCTCATAAACAAGATTATGTAATGGTATTTCAATATTCCTTTAAAATTTTCGACAAATAAGGCAAAGCTTGCACGCCAGTTGACAACTTCGCCTATATCCTACTAATATTATAAACGCGAAAGTTTGTAAGTATGGATGGATGGATGGATAGATGTATGTTTGTTACTCTTTCACGTAAAAGCTACTGAATGTATTTTCATAAAACTTAACAATAATATAGTTCATACATCAGAATAACACATAGGCTATAATTTATCCCCGTACTCCCACGTGAACGGAAATTATGCGGGTGAAACCGCGGGGCGCTGCTAGTAAAGTATGAACGCGAACGTTTGTAAGTATGGATAGATGGATGGATGTTTGTTACTCTTTCACGTAAAAACTACTGAATGGATTTTCATAAAATTTTACAATATATAGCTTATACATCAGAATAACACATAGGCTATAATTTATCACCGTACTCCCACGGGAATGAGGTGAAACTGCGAGGCGATGCTAGTCTGTGCTAATATTATAAAGAGGAAAGATTTGATTCTTTGTTTGTATTGAATAAGCTCCGGAACTACTTGACCGATTTGAAAAATTCTTTCACTGTTGGAAGGTTCCACTATGAACCCCGCTGAACATAGGCAAAATTTCAAAAAAGTTAGGGACCCGTCTTAACCGCTAGTGTGTAAATAAATAAGTCGAGCCTCATTTGTAGAAGAAAGTAACTCTTTGCGATGATCCTAATTTAAGACGCAAGGTTGTAAGTCTGAACAGCAAAACAGAATATACAAGTACGGGTAGTTCCCATTGACGCGGTGTGCAGCACACATCATCCTACTAGCAAAGTTAGAAATTATCATTCAAAGTGTAATTTAAAAATATTCGATTCTTCCAGAATGTTCTTTTATCCCAAGCGCTGGATATTGGCAGTGGAAAATCACGGGATAAATTGTAACCGCGATGAGACAGGTCATTTAACGCGGGGACGCTAAGACATTCAATTATCCTGTGCTATGGGATATCCCGGGATACGACAGGATGACAGGAATATGGAGTGTGTATGGATATTTTAATTAGAACATTTGACAATGGAGCTTATGCGGTGATAATATTCGATATTTAAATTCCACCAATCTTTGCGTTCATTGTTTTCATGGCTGTAAAGGATTATCCATAAATTACGTCACACGTTTAGGAGGGAGGGAACTGACTAGGTGTGACATCGTGTGACAAGGGGGTTGGATGGGAGATCTTGTTAGGTCACATTTCTACTTTTAATGAAACACGAATTATAAACTAATAATTAAAAATAAATTAATAGTAGTTTCAATATTTTGTAACAATTTCTAAGTATGTGACGTCACACTAGGGAGGGGGGAGTCTCACAAGTGTGACCAACAGTGACAAGGACGACCAAACCGATATTGAGAAAAAAAATGGTTGTCTGTAAAGTCGGCTTACGGACGGCGCTCTCGCTGGCGGAACGCTACATGACGTCATCTTTTTCGTGCATGCTGCCCGTAATATCGAGTTATAAGACGTTGTCACGTCAAAAATATCAATGGGAAGCTGCACTATCAGCGAGTAACATAGAATATACTTCATCTACTGGAACTGAGCGACGGTGCTCCAGTGGTGGACGGACTCGGCCTCTTATCCGAGGGGTTCCGGGTTCGATCCAGACCCGTCCGCGTGTGCCTTGAAATGGGATTTTCTAAATTTCTAAGTGCACACGAGACCATCGTTCGCTCACCGGTGAAGGAAAACATCGTGAGGAAACCTGAATGCCTGATGAGATTGAAAGTCTTTGGGCCAGCGCGGTGGACTATTGGCCCATTACCCTCCTCGCCTGATTTCGAGGAGGAGACCCGTGCCCAGCAGTGGAACATATTATAAGGGTTGACACTTTACTTACTTTTTACTGGAACGGGACCTATGCGACTAAAATCGTGCTAAAAAACCACCTAGTAATATATTTAGTATTCCTTATAACTATTATCAATGCTACTAAATTTACTGCACAGTTTCGTATGAGCGGTATACGTTTTGCCAAACAGTATTTTAGTTTGGCGCGATTAATTTTAACATTCGTAATACCTGGCCCCGCAATGATTCAGAAGACGTATGGCATCCTTTAATATCTGGCTTCCTGCCAGCTACCTGGCTATCCTGCTTATTAACGTGTAGCTCAAACATAATGCCCGCGTATAATGGAGGCCTGGCTAAATTGTATCCAAGTTATAACTTCCTATGCCGTTTGCCAAGACCTTGCAATGGCAATCAAAGATATAACGTTATGTAAATCTAATGTTGGCAATTTTCTTTGGATTGTTCTAGAACTATTTAGCCGTATTCGAGAATAAGCGTTTGAATAAATTCCGTCAAATTGTTATGGCGTAGATTATGTGTATCAGATAAGAATAGAAATAAGTTTATTCGGTACAAATAGCAATATCATGACATACGAGAAACAAATGAAAAACGTTACAAAAGGCTTTTGTCTTAAGTGCCCAAAATAATGCCGAAAAACTTAGATAATCTCTAAGTCTGGCTAAATGAATAAGATAACAAAATCCCTGAGTTTAGTCTTGCTACCACGGTAGTGGCCAAAACATGGCTGCCCTTCACAGGCATCTTCTCAATACTTGGTGTATGTGATTGATCATTAAAATATCCTCTTTCGCTGGTACCGACTCCAAAAATACCCGATTTTAAATAGTATTCGTCTTCTACTTCACTTCGAAGTATTTCATTATTATTTTAAAATTTTTAGTTATACATTAATTAAGGTATAGTTTTGAAGTCGGTTTATGGTTTTTTATTTAAAATTAATTTTATTTTTTACTAAATGTGTAATAATAAATGTTGCGAGTTGGAATTCTCCTCCGACCAGGGGCCCCTTTCAGCTGGGGGCCCGTGGCATTTTGCCGACTTGCCACCATGTAGTTACGCCACTGGTTGTCACGTCAAAAGCTTACGTATGACCTCAAAGAAGAACTTTAATATCGTTAACACAATTTACTCATCATCCCTAAGCTAAGATGATTAATGACTTTAGATGAACAATTTTAATTAGTTTTCCAGAACGTTCGCATGAAAATTGGAATCTGTACTGACATGTTGATAGATTGGCACTTCGTTGATTGGCGGTTGGGCAACCTTGGTATTTTTTCCAGACTCCATTTGGCCGTTTCCATGCCATAAGTCTGATTGGATCATGCCAGGATTTTATTTTTCCTGTTTGAATAACATATACCTTTGTCTATTTTTCCGCGGACTAGTATTTTATAGTGTGTGATTATAGAAAAATTCTAAAATTGATGAAAGCCACTTTTGTGAAGTCGAAATTGTTGGAAATGTAACGTAAAAGTTGTTTATTAGTATTTTTTGTATTTTCACGAAACAATTATTTTCATTTTTGAGGTATGTCCAATTTTTTTTTTCTTAAAAATCTAAAATATTCTAAAATCGTATAGACATCGGTAAACAAGCAGCTGTAATAACAACTAATAATCTATTTTTTATAATTGAACAAACAAATCGTCAATCTGTTTGCCCTAATGTTGTCAGCAATATGTACTTTGGACAACATTACAGATTACTTAATGACAGACACTTGACACATTTACAAGATGGCTGTCGTAAGGGAGAAACGTCAGATGTCAAATCAACAAGGAATTATCTATCTTAACTGTGTCGTAATTGTCATAAAATGGTTTGAAATAGGTAGCAAATTATATTAATCAATTGAAATTAATAAATAATTGAATCTGCTACATAATCATTTATTGATTTAAAGAAAGATCATTTTATATGATCATAAATGGCGATTATTAAATAGTTTCAACCTTAATTTAGGATTAAATGCTGTAGACTAGAAACATATATAATTTACTTTGTGTTTTTATAAAAAGTAAAGACGTAATACCAATGATAACCTTACCATCACAGATTTATACCATCATCACCAATGAAATTATGAAATATGAAAACATTGAATTATCATCAAAACGATGTAATTAAATATTATTTTATTTTCATTTATTTTTCTATCACGATACTATTTTTCTATTAAAAATATCTAGAAATTTTACATCCATGGTATCGATATAAAAAACGTTTCCGAATAGAGTAACAAATCGGCCGCGCCATACAAAAAATATTTGAGCCAAAAGTTTTTGAAATAGATACACCAAGCGGTGGGTAATTTATTGAAAGCCTGCACGTTATTTACCCGATGGGACAGTTTAATAAAAATAAAATGGATGGCTCAGCTGGGTTTTACGGGACTAAAATACAGGAGGACTAAAAGTCAAACTAAATCCAAATGTAGTGATGACTATAAAGTCATAAATGTTTTGTATGAAACAGTCGAAATTAGTTTTTTGCCTAAATCCTTTTAGGGCCTGTTTCACAATCTCCAGTTAAGTGACCAATAGGCTATCGGCAACATATTTGACAGATATTTGACAGATACTTCATACTCTATCTGTCAAATACGTTGCCGATAGCCTATTGGGAACTTAACTGGAGATTGTGAAACAGGCCCTTAACCTGAAAAGCCTCGTAGACAAAGCATTTATAAATAGCGAAACGCTTAATCTGGGAAATGAAAGAAATAACTGGTAAATAAATGTAGAGTTGAATTTGGAAATAAAGATGTTAATTTTATTTTAATTAGTTTATTAATTACTTAACACATTACAAGCGTAAGGTGAAGAGAACGTAAATTATTGGTTTTAATTTCGATAAATCGATGTATATTTATATATTACTATCTTATTTTAATTCTTGGTTCTGTGTTGTAGCTACAAAAGCGGGATATTGCTAGGTAAAGATGCACGCAACAACTGTGTTTAAAACACAGATTGCCACTCATTAGGACTCGAGTCTTTGGTAATCACTTACTATCAGAAAGCTCGTTTGTAAAAACTCGGTCGTCTTGATGAAATAAAATCAACTTTATCAGCGACAGCGCTTGGTTTATTTTTGCACCCCTCATGCTATTAGCGGCCTTATCAGGCCCTTAGAGATCCGACAAGATAACGTTTAGGGGTCCATTAGAAGCTCACATAACCGCTAACTGCCTACTGCTCCACACTGCTCCATACTGCTAGTTACTGCTCCCACTGCCACTGCTCGCCTGTTTTCCGGAACTTCGGTGATTATAAGTTTAAAAATGTCTCCCACAATCGCTTTCGGAAAATAATTTTTTATTGATTTGTCATTTATTTATGAAATGTTTTTTGTTGAATTTGGTTTCCACAATTCTCGGAGTTAAGTTACATGTACTAGAATATGGGTTGTTATGTAATTGTCATCATCACCACGCACCGCAAACAGCCGCTGGTTAGTATATTATAGTTAATAAAAACTAGTTAGGCTACAAAAATGGTCCCCACCATGGCTCAAGCCTTGTCGTGGCGGTGAGGATCAGTAGCCTAAGGTGAGCCCAACCTTGTGCTAGTAGATCCGGGGCGCTTCACCAAAGGCGGCATTGGTGGCACTCGCCGGGTTTTAGTGGGTAGAGCTGCGTCCACTTACCATCTTTCGGGCGCAGCGAGTCCCACATACCCGCCTGGGGAGACCCACTCCCCTGCGCCTGTGTGCACTTCCCGGCGTTAAAGAAAAAAAAGGCTACAAAAATGATATCTTTAGCAAGCCAGAAATGCGGACTGCGGAGTGGCTATTCCTATATTTCACAATATTAATAACTATGTTAAACTACTTTCCAATTATGTCTTGATTTTTTTTAATGTGTCCTTACGTTCACGCGAATTTCACTCATTATAATGAAACAACTTTTACTTAGGACTTCACAGTCCTTCCGTGACCATGGTTGCTATAAAGTATCTGAAACATCGGCCATGTTAAAAACTTTATAAACTGCGATAAAATCCGTAAAAGTTATTTCATTATAATTGATTTTTGTTGGGAACAATAAAAATATTTTTCTTCATTTCTTTCCATACATAATATGCCGACACACATAAACAATACCTACATACATAATACACACACGCATACAGTAACTACAGTACAGTTTCGTAATCTGAGAGTATGTCCGACGGCGCGGAAAATAGAGCCGGATGTCTATAATACCAAGCAGCTTCAAATGGACCGTCATATTTACCGATATAGGAAATCTTATTGGATACAATAATATATGTTATACTGGTTCTTATTATACAGATACAAAAATAGAGATAAGGGTATGATCATCAATCATTTTAGTAAGAGGTCCTGATGGTTTGCAGCTGAACTGGACCAACGGTATGCAATACCGACCTAAAGTAACAATTATGTAAGAGGTAGTGCCATATTGCTTTGAAGCCAAATTGGGCCGGCACGATCGAGGAGGAACCTTTTACTTACATAAAATCGGAGTAAAGTGACAGCTAAGCTGTCGCGTTTCGTGCGTTTGTAATTCTCCGGTGGTCCATTGGGGGGGATAGGGCAAAGGAGGGCAACGCATCTGCATAACCTCTGGTTGTGTGGATGTTAATGGGCGTCGATAGTCGCAAGGCTTCGACTGTTCGTTTGCCCTCTTATAATGTAAAAATATATGTATAAAAAATATGATGACGTCTTACGGTTAAGATGAAAATCATTTGTGTGTGACGTTTTGTCTTTTTATGTTCCTATTCTTAACTAGCCGTCATGTTAACAGATTGAAACCAAAGGTAATGCCTGTAAAGAGTTTAGATAAGTAACAATTTATGAACAATTATACTAACGTAAGAGCGACGGTGGCCCAGTGGTGGACGGACTCGACCTCTTACGCGAGGGGTTCCGGGTTCGATCCTGACCCGTCCGTGTGTGCCTTGAAATGGGTTTTTCTAAATTTCTAAGTGCACACGAGACCATCGTTCGCTCACCGGTGAAGGAAAACATCGTGAGGAAACCTGCATGCCTAATGAGATTGAAAGTCTTTGAAGGTATGAGAAGTTCACCAATTCGCACTGGGCCAGCGCGGTGGACTATTGGCCCATTACCCTCCTCTCCTGATTTCGAGGAAGGAGACCCGTGCCCAGCAGTGGGACATATAAGGGTTGATACTTTTTTTTTATACTAACGTAACCAAATCTCGTGGTAAATATTTTTATTCACTAATAAAATATGACATAAATATTTGATTGGTGAAAGCTCACTATATATAAATCATTAAAGAGTTTTCGAGTTGAAGCTGGACCCCAAATTAGATCATTGTCATAGAGACTTCATCGAGCACAATGATTGGTCACCCATGACTTAACGCCTATCTCAGTCCAATTACAAGTCCACAGATGGGCACTCCTGGGAGATATCATCTTAGGGACGTGCTACATGCCAAAGCTAAAGCACGTATATCATAAATCATTTTTTTTTACATTATATTTAAAAGTTTAATGGACTATGACACTGGTAAATCCTTGGGGAAGCGATAAAAAAAGTCGAAGTACTTACGAAGTAAAGGCAGAAACACACTTACGTGTCGTGGCGTGTCGTGATGCTTACTGTCGTGACGGTGAGTGTGCACATTTACGTGTCGTGTGACGTGTCGTGGCGTACTCTGACGTTATTTCTGAACAGTACTTACTGAACCTTTGCAGTGTTCAAACATATATAATGTTTTCTTCTGATTCGGATAGTGATTTTGATGATGACGATCCATGAGCCACGCGCCATTATAGAAACACATTTGCCTGTTGTGTCGTGTCGCGTCATAGCCCCACCACTGCTCTGGCGCAATCGGCTGCGAGCTGTCGGCGCCACGGCAGAACGAGTTGCGACACGACACGACATGCAAATATGTCCCTAACCATATTGAATGTATGAAACCGATATGCTTCTGGTGCGTCACGACACGCCACGACACGTAAGTGTGTTTCTGTCTTTACTACGTAATTAAATGTCAAAATAAGATTGTTATTGTGCGAATCACTGGTCGCGACTTTCCCGCGCGCCGCCTTATCTAGACATATTATTGATCTAAGGGTTAATAGCCTATTGGTTATCAGCTACACTAAAATCAGGTTATGGTAGCGTATTTTTAAAGAGACTTGAAAATATTTATTATTTATTCGTACATAGAGCGGATTATGATGATGATCATATTAATTTAGACTTAAACTTTAAACCTAAATATCTAGACCCGATAAAGTATCATGTTCAATGTAACGCAATCGTTTAAAGTGGGTAGTTGTTAATATTAAATTGCTATCTCTCTCTACGACGTCTATCTCACTTCTCACCTGTAAATCGTTTACAGCGGGTAGGTTAATATTTAAGCAGGCTGTCCCGTTCTAAGATTCAAGCCGTTTATCGCTTACCTTCGGAAATAAATGTAAGGCAGTGACTACATCTATTTGTTTATGTATAAAATCGTTATTAGCTTGGGGAATGGGATGGTTTTGGGAAATAATAAAATGTAGTTAAGGTAGAGAAAAATGCTAAAAAACATACAGACGAATTGAGAACCTCCTTCTTTTTTTTTGAAGTCGGTTAAAAAGCTGTGTTATGCTGTTAGCGATATTTTTAACGAAGTATGCGATGGCCTGCTTAGCTTTTCCTTACCATACTTTACAAATGACTGTTATTACAACATTTTTCTCTCCTAATTTGTATTGGAACATATATTATTCTACTCAACCGCTATATCGAAAAAAGTATTTATATTTTTTAAATATGATTAAATTTAAAATCGATAATTTCCACGTTTTCAATTTTCGTTTTTCGGAGCTCGATATTAATACGACTCGAATGTCATGCTTAAACAAACTTGATAAATATCTCGTTTAAAAGTTTTATAAGTAAAAATAACCATAAAAAAGTAAAGTATCAACCCTTATATGACTCACTGCTGGGCACGTGTCTCCTCCTCGAAATGAGACGAGGAAGGTAGTTCACTGATGCGCTGCCTTAATGCGTGTTGATGAACTTCACATACCTTCTAAGACTTTAATCTAGGCAATCAGGTTTCCTCACGATTTCGATAATCTTTAAGGCATGCAAGTTTCCTCACGATGTTTTCCTTCACCGGTGAGCGAACTATCTTCTCGTGTTTGTGATGCACTTAGAAACTTAGGGAAGCCCATTTCAAGGCACGCGGGGGGGTCAGGATCGAACCTGAAACCTCTAGCTCCATTACCCACTGGACCACCGTCGCCATAATTAATCACAAAAACAACCATATTAATTTAAAATGATATTTAGTATTTATATTGCTCCTGAACTTGCATTGAAACTGAACAGACACGTGACTGCAACACGCTTACACGCTCGAGTTAATTACAGCCACCGTGGCAAATGTGAGGTGGAGCCATTATAACTTTACGCCATTTTTAATTTAAAAAGTGTTCGATCATAAAGGTTGGCATTTTATGCATTTTATTAGTTAAGCTTGTGTTGTATACATTAAAGGAATATACATTTATATTTTTATTCTTTGTAACATTCTAATAGAAGTTTCATGTCGTGTATGGCTTAACTGAATCAAATTAAAAGTTTTATATAGTTTGCAAATACTTGTTGAAAGATTTTCCCATTGCATATTCCTGTAAAGTTTTACATAGGCTACATTAGCGTTCATTGTGGCTTATATCCTGCAGCTGCAACTCACAAGCTGACATTGGTACTGATGATCAAAGAGTATATAAACACTACGTTATACTGATGATCATGACAGTATTGATTACAATACTGCTTTTTTTTGCGTTTTTTTTTTAAATATTGACGCAAATATATTCCATCCCATTCCCTATATCTCAAAATGTATAAGCCGCAAAAGACGCGACAGCAAGCTATCACTTTACGCTAGTATCGAATAGGCGAAAGGTCCTGCCGGCCCTGTTTGGCTGCATGGCACTTCGTCTCACAAAAGTCAGGGGTCAGCCACGTCGAGAAAAGCCAGGAACAAAAAACTGGTTTGAATCGACATCAGTTAGTAGTTCCTAAAAGTAAGGGTAACAAAACCAAAAATGATACAATATTTCTCTTTTTTCATAGACTAATGTTTAAAGTCTGCGTTGGATGCGAGTGGTAGGGGATCGGTCATCTTGGCGTTCATTGAGAGAGGACTATGTTCAGCAGTATACGGATAAAGCTGATGATATGATTGTGTTAATAACTAATATTATAAGACTATTTGCACAGCCATATTTTGCTCGTTATGAACAGCATAAGTAATAGATGATGTTATGTAGGATGTTACAGTGGCCAGCGCCGAGTGTGTAATTACCTTATCGGACCAACCGCCCTGCGTCCGCTACGGCCGGATAGTGTAAAGATGATATTATAATCATCATCATCATCATCAGCCTTTATCCGTCCACTGCTGAACATAGGCCTCCCTCAAACTCAATGAACGCCAAGACGACCGATCCCTCGCTACTCGCATCCAACGCGGACCTGCCACTGCACGGAGATCGTCTTCCCATTGATAAGATGATATTATAAATGTGTTCAAATTTTGAGAGCGTAAATTTTGTAGTAAAAAATCTATTCTTGGCTTAATTTTATGGCATTTTAGAGGTGTAGATTTTCTCGTTAAAAGTAAATGTATATGGTAATATAATTTTTGGATTTAATGAGTTAATTTTCCTAATTGTATTTTACCGAAGTGCAGACATATTTTTTAGCATAGACGGCTTTTGATCCCGCTATCACTTTACGTCCTAAGCTATAACTTCGCGAGCCATCAAATATAGCTTTCCTATTGTCGGTAAATTTTTAATTATATTACATGAATTTTAGTATCTGATTACAGGAATAGGAAAACACGGTTAGTACAAATTTCCAAAAGAGATATTAAGTACTTCCAAAAAATATGCTTATTTGTTACTTATTCCGGAACTATATGTATTCCTACTTCCAAATTTTCAGAAACGATGCTACTTATCCAACCAATTTGAAAAAATTGGTCACCTACTTGCGTAGTTTTTTTTATGCTTTAAAGAGGCAAACAATCAGCCGCAGTTTTATGGTGTCTACTAACGCCTTTAGACATCAGCTAATGGAGACCAGGATATGCAGATTCATTGCCCTCCTTTTCCACTGGAAATCACATGAAACGCTACAGCATAGCTGTCACTTGTGAATTGTTTTATACTCTCCAGGTCACAATAATAAGCTGCATATACCTTTGTGTTCATTAGCAGCACCGCTGCCTTTCATCTCAGTTTTAGTAAATACTAAATTATAAAAACTATGAAATCTCATTGAAACTAAAAATGGATGGTGCGAGCGTAGGAATTAGAAATCATTTTTCAGTGTCTCGTCTTAAAGTTAAAAAATTATGAAAACCGCACATAGCAGATGTTTTAATATAGCGGAGTTTTAAAACAAACTGTGAGAATTTAGTTTAAGAGAGTTTCATAACTCGTGTTACTTTAGCTCAATAGTTTGTGATTGTGAATTCATAAAACAAGATTAGTTCTAAGTAATTTAAAACATCCAACTAATTATTAACTTGAAGTTTTATATTGCTTTTATAATTTTATACTTCATAATAAATCTGCACTCATTTATCAAAGAAAATGTTGCTGAAGAGTTTTGATGTTTATTTGTTTGCTAATCTAAGGAACTTATTTCGCACTTATTAGTCCTAATATTTCTCAAGAAAGTAGGCTCTTTATCAGTTAGAGTGGGTTAAACCTCAGTGTCGTCACTTATAACCTAACCTAAGCATCTATTTAAGTATTAATTTATAGCTTAGACTTAGACTTGCAAATAAACTATAATTATTATTATTATTACTGACAGTGTAATAATGAAACAACTTTTACGGATTTTATCGGGGCTCATTTAGTTTTTTACAAGCCCGACGTTTCGGATACTTTGCAGCAACCATGGTCACGCTGCCGTGGTATAACTAAAATGCCGTTATCCAACATCTGGGCGATTTTCGTTTTTAGACACTAACGAATAGAGAAAAAAAATCTCTATCGATCTGTATTTTCAGTTTTTTGATATCTTCATTAGTTTTAAAAATAAAAATTATAAGATTGCCGTTATCAACATTTATTTCGTGTATCAAATAAGCAAAAATGCCTTTATGTGACATTGTGAGACTACATAGCCGCTAAGGTACATCAACTCAAAATTTCAATTTAATTTTTTAATATGTTTACTAACCAATATTGCCGTTAACGGTATTTTGTGTACTATGACAAATCATAATTTTTTCGCGTTTACTCAAAACTATAATTTGGTAGATAACGGCATTTAAGTCATACCACGGCAGCACGGGAGGTGTCAGACGCCCTAAGTCCTAACAAACAAAGTTATTCGAGACTATTTTATTTAGTCAATCAATCAAAAATAATTATCAATATTTTATTTAGTCCTATGTGATGTTCACGAGGAGAATATTCAGGGGGTAAAAGTAAAGTTGCGAAGAAAATATTCTTAAAGTCATTGAAAGCATTAATTTTCAATTTTTCAACAAATTTAATTTAAAATAATTATAAAATATAATGTAATATAAAATTTTACCGATTGATATTTGGTTACCATTGCTGGTTTATGCGTTAACGTATCATCATCATCAGCATCAATCTATCCACTGCAGTCCAAAGGCTTCGAATGAACGCCAAGACGGCCGATTCCTTGCCCCTCGAATCCAACACGGCCCGAAGGTACATACCGACGATGGTACTGATTGTCTTCTTGTCGTTCATCAAGATTCTTCATTTACTATGTCATTGAAAGTAGAAGCCATCTTGGTATTCATTGAAGGAGGCTTTATCTGTAGGCGATAATGATGATAAAGTTGAAGACAACAAGATTCATTACATCAACCTGAACATGATCAGTACTATCAATTTTTTGTTCGTAACAAAGGTCCCGAACTCTTCCGTTTGTTTCTCACAAGCAATATGGATGTCCCGCCTGTACAATGTACATGATCATGAGCAGCCCGTAATTGTCTCAGATCCTTAAGCATAGCTATGTCATCCCGCTAAAATTTCCTTGTAAGTCTTAGTTAATTCAGGCGAAGCGAGCAACATAGTAGCAAATATTATTCCAAAGCATTAAGGTCTTGTTTCGTTTAAATATGACAAATATTACATACGAATGTGAATAAATAAACTTTTAGCTTTTAGAATCTGAAGATCTGATTTGTTGTTGCTTTGACGTCCATGTTTGTCTATTCGTTAACTGCACGGGGTACGGTTATACAGTTATCCAATACACTCAAATCGTGAGCATAATATTAAAGTTTTGAATTTAGAATTTTCAAATCACGGTTTAAACGGAGAAGTAAATCGGTTTAACACATTTAAATTAACATTTTGAACGGTAAGAGGAAAATAGAATCGTAGATAATATGAAAAATTAGACGACGTCTTCTTGGGCTTGTCTTCAGGTGGATATCTATAGCTGGTACTAGTTAAATGCAAGTGAATATCAGCCGTCTTGGCGTCCATCATCAGGTGATGATGTCAAAAAACTATGACGTATTATTATACTATACTAATATTATAAAAAGCTGAAGAGTTTGTTTCTTTGAACCCATTAATCTTGGGCACCACTTGGTCGGATTTGAAAGATTGTTTCATTTTTAGATAGCCCATTTATCGAGGAAGGCTATATATTGGCTATATAATCCTCTGCTAATATTCCTTTGTAAATCTTAGTTAACGCAGGCGAAACTGCGGGCAAGCTAGGATTATACAAGGTCGAGAGAATCCATCGCCATACAAAATCATCATTTAATTAGGTTTAAAGAAATTTATTCTCAATAAAGAAACTTATTTCACTTACATGATAAAAATAATCTACACTAATATTATAAAGAGGAAAACTTTGTTAGTTTGTTTGGTTGTAATGAATAGGCTCAAAGGTACTGGATCGATTTCAAAAATTCTTTCACCATTCGAAAGCTACATTATCCTCGAGTAACATAGGCTAAATTTTATTCTGGAAAAATAGGGTTCCGTAAGATATTTCGGTTTTTCGGACACAAGGTGTAAAAAATCAACCAGAAAAGTTACTTATTTTGCGTATCTACTAAGATTCCGTTGTAAATTTTAGTTAACGCAGGTGAAGCGGCGGGCAACAGCTAGTAGCTTATATAATAGTTACATACTCGTCGTTTCACTCAATGTTTTTGTAGTAATAATGTGGGTGGGTACAGATCTAATGTACTTATTTTTAACTGATCTAATGTAATTATTTTTTATAACTTTAGATGTATTTATAAAAATGTCAATAAATCTCTTATGACAACATACGAGGCACATACGTGTATCATAGTAAAGGCTCGGAGACTCGAATAAAAAAACACAATAATATTAAACGTATCGAGTTCAAAATATATTTTGGAATACTACAGAATTATTTTCATTCCAGAAAAAAATGTCCAACTTTATCGGTAATCTATTAACATCTTGCGAGACAAATTCCAACAATGGCGCTTACAAAAGCGATAAATAATAATAATATGATGGATTGTGATCAGTCTGTGATAGTTATTTTTTATGTATCTTGGCCGTTTGCCTGGGACTCACCGTCCTGTCTATTTTCACTTGCAACAGCATTGCTGTCTGGATTTTGTTGCCTATTTAAAACATCATCAAAAGAAGGAACTTTGTACACAAAGCAAGTTTCAAATAGGTATGTGATAGATAGACCCAATAATGCGTAGTAAAGGGTAAAGTCTCTGAAAGTTTAAACCTTATGAAACCCGATCCGCCTTCTATCCTTTGAAAGCGCTACTCGTTTTGCCTTAGAAACCGCATGAATATGTAGTCTTACATAATAATACATCTATAGTCTATGTAAAAGGCCTATGTGGAATCTGTCGCCACGTGGTTCAATAAATATGCGCGGTAGTGGCAATGCCATCTAGCGGGTGGTTTGTGAGCTACGTCGTCTACGCGTCTACGTTACGCTAGCTAGAACGGGTTCACGTCTAAGTTTTAGTCGCTGTAAAAGCTGTGGGCACATAGATGGCGCTACTAACAACATTTTACGTTCTGTTGACTTCACATAATTTCTGATACATTAAGCTTTTATTTAAAATTAAATACGCATTTATAGTATTACTCATAGCTTTGTGAGCTACAAAAATCCTTAATAAATATTAAGAAGCTTATTTAAAGATTCTAAACAAAATCAATACCATTTTTGTTTTATTAGGTGTGTCTTAAAACATAGTTCATATAATTATTTATCTAATATTATGTATTATTGTTTCAGCTCTCAGAGCTCGAGCAGCGAGTTCTGGAGGCGGAGGGACGGGCGGAGGAAGCAGAGGACAAGGTAAATTGATTTATCATATTATCTGTTTGGGGAATAGAAAAATGAAACTGGAAGTGGTTGACGTTGACCGTGAATATTAATGTAACCCAGCGTACCTAGGTACATATTACTCAACTGTGGACTTATCCTCTTTATATCGGATTTTCGTTTCACTATGAACCTAAAGTTGGCGCCATTACTAATACTCTAGGTAAGCTTTAGTAGAAAACACTTACCAGCCAATTCCATTTAGAGTAAGTACAGATAAGCCTGTCATAAGCCTCTATCCATAAAAAGTTCGACTGAACATCGGTCGAGCGTGTAGGGTCGACAAAAAAGTTCCTTTAAAATATCCCTTTGTTATGAAATCTCTTTGATGCAAAGAGAGGGTTGAGTAAAAAACAGCTTAAAGCAATCACTGCGGGCGCTTTTGACAGTTATTAATCGAGCTAAAAACATTTGGTCGAAAAAAAGTTTTTTTTTTGTATAATTAATTTTGTTATACAATAAATTAATATAGACAAGCTTAACATATCAAAATAAATGTTATGAGTAATTCATATGAAATCTTTACTCGAAGAATTTTTATTTTAGGTAAGTTTTCAATTTGTATGTAAAGTTTTCAAATGCTTGTCGTGTTTTTCATTTTTACTTTTTAATTTGATAACGAGCATTTATTTATGAATAAGTCCAATTTTTGTCTTTTAATATTTGTACGTGTTAATGTTTTCTCTTTATTATTATTATTATTGTCGCCTACTTTGTAAGTGAAATAAATTATTTTAGTTTCTTTTTTAGCTATGTGTAATGTGAGATATAAATGAACAACGTTGTAAATATTTATCATTAGTTTTAGTAGTCAAAATACCTACGGTAAAATATAAAATGTTTGTAACTCTTTTGTCGATGAAACTAACATCAAAAATACATACACATATGAATGACATCAGGTAGGCATTTGTTGAATTCAAATTACAAATGAGCAGTGGGGCAACATCGTTTGGGGATTATGAGGGGTGAAATATGTACTACTGTACTAGTCACAGCCGCATTTATTTTAGAGTTTTACATTAAGGAAATTACAAAATAAAATAGTTTATTGAATATACCGGGATTTAGGCGTTCGCTACGAATCTTATGTGTATATGTTTTATGTATATTGTAAAATATTTATAAGAACAATTTCACTGAGTTTGTTTTGCCAGTTCTTCTTAATACACTAGTTATGGAACCGGTAGATAAGATACTTTAATGTACTTTAAAAAAATGTATTTATGTAGAATAAATACTAAAACTACTCTCTACACTTTTAGCGTAGAGGGAATCCGACACAATCCCGAAAAAAGCTAAAAAGCCGATTACAACATAAGGCATCTATGTGAATGATATAATTTTATAATTAGCATTTTTGTATTGTTAATGATTAAATAGAAAACTGTAAAAGCTTACTCAGTATGATTTACCGTTTATTAAGTTAATCGATAGCTTTACTGGGCCGATTTTGAAAATCATTTTACCAATAATATTTTTTAATGATACATTTATATGGTAATGAGCTTTATCCATGCTAATGTGAAGTACGTCGGTAAATCCGAAAAACCGTTTAAGTTAGTATTAAAAATCATATGTAACAAAACATATTATATAACAAAATACTTTCCAATCTTTGTATCTTAAGAGATAAGTAAATATCTCTAACATTATATTCATGTAAGATTAAAAATAATAAACATGCTTGCAAATATTTTTTATCTCCGCTGTATGTTGCGGACGGTACTCCCGAGAACTGAGCTAACAGCCTCCCGGGCCAGCTCTCATCTATTGATTTTCTGGATTGCACAACGATGACTCATACACATTTAAATTAAACGCTTTCGCCATTTCATTGTGAAGGATTGAATGTTTAGTTTTATCATTTCAAAATCGTTATTTTTGTTTTTTTCTTACACTTTTAAGGCACAAAGTTCTCTGCCGATTCTTTAAGTATTTTTGTAAAGAAGGGAAAGGTGGTTCTTACCAACTTAAAGACCAGTTGTGCTGTCGTCTTGTCAGAAGCTTTCAGGCTTTCATGAGACAAATTTAATGTCATCATATTTCAATCAGTTATTAAAAAAATAAAGTGTCATACTTTTACCAACATGGACGCATATGCAAATCCCGACAATAGCGATTATGTTAATCCCTTGTAATTTCTCCAAGGGACTCGGTTAATGTAGTGTGAATGGTTCATAAATATTTAACTAACAGTTTAGGTTAGACCCAAGTAATGGATTACCGTATATCGGGTATTAGGTGGACTAGGTCGCCTGGCTGCAGCCCTATGCGGGTTTGGCGAGAGTCCATGTTTAGGAAATAATAAATTATATATATTACTCATGTATACAAGTATGTATTATTATGTAAAGACATATAAATGTTAGGCTATATTCTCACGAGCGTTTTTTAAGCGTCGCGTTAAAACCAGACGTTGGCTTTAGTTACGAGTTCGGCTTGTAATTCGTTCGGCGTGAATAAATGCATGGCTATCAATTAGTCTCACTCAAACGTTTTTTGACGCTCTGATAAAAAGCGCTTGTGCGAACGGGGCCTAAGTTTCTATGCATTAGGTACTAAGATGCGGGTGTTTGTAGACATTGTAGACATTACAAATAACAATGTCTCAGCAGTGTATTACAGCTGCTGGGCTTTTCCTGGCTTATGTAAGTCATTGCAACACTGTCTTGTATTCTGATTTCATTGAAATGGGAAAGTGAAAGGTGTTTTAGACTTATTTTCTGATCTAATCTGTTGCCAAGTTATTTTTCACCATGTCCCTCGTGCTCTCTAATCGTATCAAAGGGTGGTTACCGGATTCTATCGGCGGTCGATCCTGGCTTTATTGATCCTATTGCATGCTGATCTGGGACCGTCACAAAGCGGCTGAAGGCTCACGCAGTGGTTTTAGTGGGTAGTGCACCCCAATGCGAGTCCCCACACACCTCAGTGTGCCTACCCGAGGCCCTGGCATGGTGCGAAAGCATTTCCATTTCCACTGTGACATAGAAAAAATGGTTCCAAGATTTATAGAAGAAAATAGTAGGTAAGGTAATATGTAAATAGGTAAGGAGTGGCAGTGAAAGTGTGCTTATAAGTATGCCATCTACATTAACAGGCCAGGTAAAAGATTATACCGGTGGAGGGAATGCGCTTTTGCGAGGGATGTTCCCGTATAACAGCTTTTGTGTTGAAAAGAAGGGCAAGACAGGCAGTATAATCACTGGCATCGAAAATCAACATCTCTGAATAGGCAATAATTAATTGCGTGGGCTAGTTCCACGTACTCTAGTTTATTTTCGTGGGCAACCTTAACTATTAGTTAGCAACTTACTATTAGGTGCCACAACATAAGTTTGCCTACCGAACTGTGGTAAAGAAAGGAAAGATGAAGATTGATAATAATGATATTACGAGATCAATCGATTTTGCTTGGTCAAAAGTCAATCAAAAGATATTAAGTACAGTCAAACCTGGATAAGCGAGGGTTCAAGGGAGCACAGTCTCATTCTCACTTATAGAGATTTCTCACTAACAGGATTTTCTAGCTAATGCAGGTACAAGAGTAGCGTTTCTTTCTTATAGAGGTACGCAGCAATAACAAGTTAAAAATTCATGCACAATGTAATTTTATTTTGAACTTATTTACATTAAAAAAAATCGTCATATTCGTTTGGGTTTCCGTTTTTGTATTTGGTATTTTTTTCTTTAACTCATAAATTTTGTCGAATATTGCTTGATTAGGAACCGAGTCTTCAAAGTACTGATGGACCGTCTGAAACGCATTTAAATCTTGTCTTTTATGTATGTATGTATGTATTTTTATTGTATCTATAGTTCCTCCTAAATAATATTAATAAATAAATCTCGCTTGTCGCTTATAGAGGTATTATTATTATTATTCAAAGAGCGGCTATTCCAGGCAAGGCCTGCCTTCGTATCACTGCGACCAGGGTTGATCTATTGTGATCGCCACTATTTACAACTCCGGTCCAAGTCCTGTTGTTTCTATGAACTCTAGGACTTTCTTGGCACCAAGAGATTTGATCTCTTCTGGGTGCAATACATGCTTCCCTAGAATAGAGCTACGTCTATACATTAGGTTGGGGCAATCAGTAAGAATGTGCATAGGCGTTTCCTCTACTGAGAAGCACAGTCTGCAGTGCCTTGTGTCACTCTTCCCGACTATTTTTATATGCTTATTGAGACGACTGTGTCCCGTAAGCTACCTTTATAGAGGTATAGATAAGTAATAGTCTCACTTACGGAGGTCCATGAGGAAATAACGACTCTCTCTTACAGAGGTTCCTGTTTCTCGCTAATAGAGGTTTTGGGAGCTTAAAATGACGGGTCCTGGCTATTGTCTACTTATAGAGTTTTCTCTCTTATCCAGTTCTCACTTACCCAGGTTTGATTGTATTTGTTTTATCGTTTTCGTTGCACCCGTCAAGAGATGGCGTTGCATTTATTACTCAAATAAGTGACCACGATTTTTGGAATACCCAGATAATGATTCTTCGACTTTTTTGATGATAGATAATCCGTAAATTAGGTTTCTGGAGTGCTCTGGGTTTGATTCGATTAGTTTATTATAAATTAGTATTCTATATTCATATGAATTTCTCGCATTATAATGAAACAACTTTTATGGATTTTATTGCGGTTTATTAAGTTTTTTTATAAGCCCGACGTTCTGGATCATAGCGAATGTAACTTATATTAGATTATGGAATTTCTAAAATATTCCTGGTTTTTTCCGAATTTGATATGACTACTAAATATTCAATCTGATCTTACATAACGTCAGTGTGTTGTATAATGTCATACGTCATAACCCCCTGAGCTTCGGCCTATTTATTAAAAAAAACACTATGAAATACAAACAAAATTGACCCATATATTCGGGAAGCTAGAACATAAACTCGTATAAAGGGGGAGTCTCTTTTTTTCCACAAACGTCTGGTATTGGCAACAATACAAATTCACCCTTGCGGATGTCACACGCATGCGCAGGACCCGTCCAACTTCACACCGCTCACACCAAGCCTGAGTACGCGACAACTTCACACTTTAATTGTATATACATAAAAACCTCATATTTTAAACAATATAAAACAAATCATCCAACCAATCCGTCTTTAACATAGAAAACTAAAATATTGATATATAATATAGAACCACAGAAGACTGTTTCGTAATAAAGATGTTAGCGATAATAATCAATATCTATTAATTATTTGTGTTCAAAGCGTTACCTCTCGTCGGTGTTAGTAAATACGTAAGCAGGCCTAAATCTACAACGAATATTAAATAGTGTGTAAGATATTTGAGACTTTGATTTTGACTGTGTTGATATGTCGAAACCTAACACGTTGAAGGCGCACCGGATAAGTGCAGAATTTGCTGAGAAAAGAGAGCAAGCTATGAGAAAAAGCGGAGCATCCACATCATAGCAGTCACCAGTAAGTACATTTATTTGCTTAAAGCCAACAAACAATGAACATAAAAAAATAAAAAACATTTAAAAATGGAACTCATTTTCGTTCTAAAACCTAGCTAAATAAAAACTCATTGCCATAAATGAAGAAAAGAAAAAAAAACACCCTAGCTAAATTTTGGTACTGATCTTTTAAGTATAATATCTTGGAATGAAATAGGTAATATATAACTAAATATAACACAATATTATGTTATTGTAATACACATGTTACTTTGAAATTGCATTTGCTCATAAGCTTGTAATAACAAAAATAACATTGACGCTTATTTCTGTTTGTATTACTTGCTAAAAATACAACGGAAATTTGTAGTAGAGAACTGTTTTTTTAAGATAATTTTTGCAATTGTATACTTGAATATTTATTCATAATTTTCACATCATATAATAATACTCATTCATCAAGTGTTTAATTATTAATTTATATAAATAAGAAAAAAAAACTATTATAATGAATACATAAAATATAAAGGACCTTTATTTTATACATTCCATATCGCTGAAGAGTCGTATCTATTATATTTATAAACATTCGCGTAAATATAAAAAATGAACTAATTCCTATTATTTATTTCGACTCCACGATATGTAATTTTTATTTCACCGATTTTTTGACAAATTACGTTACTTACGTTCAGAGATATAAAATCGATTAATAATAATCGACCTTGGAATGAAATAGGTTATTCAAAGTTCACTCTATTATAAGGGGTGAATAATTCCTTTCTCGGAATATATTCTATATCGCGTGGTAGAATTAGTCCAACTATCCCACTAACATTATTAACGAGGGTTTGCAAGGAAGGGGGTTAATGACAAAACGGTTCAATGGACTTTTAAACTAAACTAAATAAAACTGCATCTTGTGAACTACAAAAAAATAGTCAATAATAATAGTTCGAGTATCTATTATGTGGTAGTAGGTAGAACTTCGCATAGATGCAAAAGCTGATCGGGGGATGCACTGGACCTATGAATGTCAGGTACGACCTGAGGATAATCAGTCTAAAACAAGCTATATAATATCTAAAACAGTATCGCAGACGCGATTTAATGACGCTTCTATAGACCATAGATTAACGATTCTATTTCCTAAATACAGTCCATAGACTATATTTGAAGTCTATGGTTTATTAGAAACGTCTAGAACATCACTCCAGATTCATGCACCGGGATCGGGATTCGTGACTACGAAACGTAATATTTGAAAGCGTCCACCCGTCTGCAAGTCCAGACATGGCTAGTATGTAATCATCACTATCAGCACTTTCTCCACTAATTTTAAGATCGCTATAAAACGTATATGGTTAAGTATCCTCGTCTATTTCGAGGAGACATGTTCATAACAGTGGCTACCGTATTTAAAATATCTGTCATTCTGTCTCATTCATAAAATGTCTGTCTATTAAAGCGATTACTTTTGTCTCTACAAAGACTATCCCACCATCAAGCCGATTCTATGTTCATCCTCTTCCGTTCTTAGTATATTTTTATTATTATTTTAACATATATTCTGTGTTCATGTTTTATCAATATCAATTTCAATAAGAATCAATAAAATAAAAATGTCCGGGCAACTTTTCAACACGTCATAGTTATATATATATATATATAATCGAGATCTCGGAAACGGCTCCAACGATTTTTATGAAATTTTGTATACATGTGTAAAAACGGCGATAAATGGATCTAGCTAGGAAAAATTTTTAGAAAACTTTTTTTTATCCGTGTTTTGAGGCATCGATAAAATATGATTAGAATAGGAATTCGTAAATTTCGCTGTCAAATTATATGTCATTGTAGCACAGTGGTGAAATTTGGCAGTTAAATCCGAACGAGCCTAGTTTCTGGTAATTTTATTTTTTTCCTTTTTTAAGATAATTTTTTTTTTGGAAGAAAAATTTTATCGTATTTTATCACTAAAGGCTACCGAGCAAATTCTCGGTCAACCAGGTTCTTATATTATATACGAAAACAACGCTTTTTTAAAAGTGTTTAATAAACCCAAATGTATATATTGAAAAAAACGGCTACATGTAAACGAAACATTTATAAGTATAAGTATAAATTTGTATCAACATAGAACATTAAATTTTATGCAACAAGGCGTATTTGGCGGCAAAATTGTAAATGGAATATATTTACTACAGACTATAAAAAGTTATATGTTTCGTATACGAATAAGATGCATGTAAAACACGAAACAAAAATTCAGCTTTGTCTATGGTAGTGCTAACTGAAACTTCTAGGTTGTAGTTTCCACCTATAAAAAAGCTTTTATCGTAGCAGGTTGTTTGAAAACTTCAGAAGTTTTTCTTTTCTTATTAACACTTTTATAAAGCTTCACTTTGTGCTCCTTAATATTTTTCAATCGCAGTGGATTTAGTATAGGATCCCTGATACACTTTTAATCGTTTATTATTAACAAGCTGATTTTTCTCTTAAATAGAGAGAGAGATCCTTTTTATTTATTTTAAAGTATTAGAAAAATGCAATAATAGCTGGCCATGTATAGACACTGATGTCTGATGAAAGTATGTATTTAAAATTATTCCAAAGCTATCGCTTTTTAATAAAGCTATTCTCATTAAAGGTTTATACGTGTTTTAAAGCTAGTGCGAGCTATATAGTAATTGTAATTTTTATTGCTATATTATATAAAATAATATATTAAAACGTGTCAGAGAGTAATAAAAATTTATATTGCTCTACAGATATTCGTGTACAAATTCATAATGGCTATTAAAAAGTTGTAAAACGTAAAAGCACATGATTACAATCATGCGTGTCGCAAGATGGCCGCCACAGCTGTTTGTAGTACGCGTGCGCGGTGTGTTCCCGCCATTACACGCGAGGGATGCCATTGTGGAAAATCAAGAATGATTAGAAAGTGCATTGCACTTTCTAATCATTGTGTCTTTTATACGTAGGTCGTATCGTAAAAATTAAACTCATGTCTGTCGCCTTTTCCCGTGTTGTTTGTCAGTTTCCAACACATGAGCGACAGTGGTCTAGACTCAGGGGTATGGGCTCAGCCTTTTGAGTGAGAGATCTGGGTTCGATCCTAACTCACGTGGCGTCTTGAAATGGGATTTTGTAAATTTCTAAGTGCACTTGCACTTAAGACAATGGTGCAAGAAATCATTGTGGGGAAACGTGCATCCCTTCCCCTGTAGACTTGAGTGGCACAGACGCTTAACGAATAGAATAGAATACTTATTGTATGGGAATGACAGTAGCGTAATTTGACATATCTTTAATGGTGTGTGAATTTCACTAACCGCATTGGGTCAGTGCATCCGTGAACTATGGTCTAACACCCTCCTCGCCTAATTTCGAGGTGGAGACCCGTGCCCAACAGTGAAATATATAACATTTTGAATATATACTTGGCAAGTAGATAATAATATTTTGAGTAAGGATATTTTTATTTATGTAATTACGACTTAGCCAAGTCAGATAGTAGTAGTCAGATAAGCTTTAGACTAGAGTAAGCCAGATTACATAATAAAGATTTAAAAAAAATAAGTATTGTTTTCAGTTTTCTTCATTTCTAAAACTATGTATTTTAGCCTTTCTAGGCTATTCTTGATATGTGTACGAATTTAAATCATTTTAATAAAATAAAGGTTAAATTGTATATATATATTATATTTTTATTTTAAAGGCGTCATAATGCGTCAGTAATTCCAAGTAGTCATATAATATTTATTATCATTATAATAATCTATATGTCCAATCTCAGAAATATCTATAATTTAACATATAAAATTACTTTTCATTTCATATATAACTTCAGGTAGAACATTCGAGACACTAAAATAGGCATTGACTGGCTTTAGAACTGCTAGAACTAAGTAACTACAAACAACAATTAAAATAGATAAGCTTTCCCAAACCACAAATATGCAGCAATCAGGATAAGTAGCCAACGTGAAGATTTCTGGTATCTTTTATAGATAAATATGTCTATATAAAGATTTTGTTATCTTTTATAGATATAACCTTCTAATATATCTAAAGGCGTAATAGGCTAAAGCACGCATTAGGTTTGCCTCTTGCCCACCCTGCCCGATTTAGCCTGAACAAAAGCTTCTAGCTCATACGTGATTATATTAGCAACTTGCTAATAGCAAGTAAGATACGTGTATAAATAAGGGCCTGTTTCACAATCTCCAGTTAAGTTCCCAATAGGCTATCGGCAACATATTTGACAGATAGAGTATGGAGTATCTGTAAAATATCTGTCAAATATGTTGCCGATAGCCTATTGGGAACTTAACTGGAGATTGTGAAACAGGCCCTAAGAGTAATAAAAAATATTATGGTGATGCAAAAATTTTCTCAAACCTGTTGGCTTTTACATATCCTTTATATTAGACATGCCTTATGTCTTCAGATTAGCAAGTAGTTGGAACGTTTGGAAATTACCAAATTTGTATTTATAAATCAACATACTTTTAAGTCAGTTTAATATCTTTTTTTTTAATGAAAAACTTTGGGGTAAAAAGTTAAGCCACTTAGTCAGAGCCGCGGAAAACAATATAGACTAAAAGTCCTCGTATCCGAAATGGCAAAATGCACGAATCAAAAAAGTCAATAAAAAAAGTCTAAATGCTTTTCCATCTGTGGTGTTTGGCGATTATTCCCTAGACTCGGTGTCGGGTTATTGTACCGTGAGTCAGCGAGACATCGGTTAGACCTGCGCGGATATCTATAGCCTAGCACTTTATATGTTAACATATAATATATTATAAATAACTCCTTTTAATAATATATTATTAAAAGGAGTAATTTTAGGCAATATTCCGAAGATACTGGCAGCGTCCCCCTTTTAATAGATAGACTAATTCTTTGTACCAAGTAGCTGCCATTTTTATTATAATAATTATTATTAATAATAATAATCGTTTATTTGCAAGAATTATCATTTTTATTAAATAAACATACCTACATAAAGCATTTATTATTATTACTTATTTTTATTATACAAATAGAGTCTGACGTTTCGAACTTATTATTCCGTGGAATCCGTAAGAATATTGAGTGTAATGGAAATATCAACAACAAAATCAAAGTGGAATTTCCCGGAACCCTATTATTTTCTTTTCTTCACAATATTTGAAGCACATGCTTTTTCCCACAAGTTTGAAAATTGCCTCAACTTTATTTTCCCTGTTTTTCTATTCAAAGACTTGCTTAAATACAAACTGGATAAAATAAAGAAGCTTTAATGATTTCTACGACTTTCTTGAGTAATTGATACTATTAACACGCGCTTGACTTGACCTAGATATTACGTTCTTCATTAATCAGTCTTAATTAAAATGTAAATATTAGTTAAATCCTATAAGCTTCCATAACTCCGCTACCTTTATTTTCGACACTTAGCTGACCTTAGCTACTCATACTACCTTCTCGTTCTAGAAATCTAGTAGAAATTGTTACTCCTAAAAGCCTTTCAAAATTTTGTTATTATTCATAAGGTTTGGTCAGGCCTTAAAATTTAATTAAAAATGCCAGTCATAGGCACGGAGAAGTGAAAACTTATAACTTATGTGAATAATTATGATATTACTAGTAGCGCCCCGTGGTTTCACACGCGTATTTCCCATTTCTGTAGAAGTACAGAGATAAATTATAGCCTGTATTGTTATGATGTGTAAGCTATATTATAAGGAAATTTCATTGAAAATCATTCAGCAGTTTTTGCGAGAGAGTAACAAACATACATCCATAAATCCATACATTCTTACAAGCTTTCGCGTTTATAATAATTTTAACAAAAATTTCGAGTTTCATAAATATTGTTCAAAAAGTGTTTAACGCTCCTAAAGAAGTTTTCACTTTAAAACACAATACGTTTTATTAAGCAAGTCTCTACAAAACACCGAAATATAATATTATTCTTGTCAATTATATTACAATTAGTTATTTGAATTTCGAGATGAAACCCGTGCCCAGCAGTGGGACATATACGGGTTGACACTTTACTTTTTGTAGATCTATAAAAAAAAGTAAAGTAAAGTATCAACCCTTTATGTCCCACTGCTGGGCACGGGCCTCCTTCTCGAAGGAGATTAATGGGCCAATAGTTCACCGCGCTGGCCCAGTGCGGGTTGGTGAACTTCACATACCTTCAAAGACTTTCAATCACATCAGGCATGCAGGTTTCCTCACGATGTTTTCCTTCACCGGTGAGCGAGCGATGGTCTCGTGTTTGGGGTGCACTTAGAAATTAGAAAAACCCATTTCAAGGCCCCCACTGGGTCAGGATCGAACCCGGACCTCCCGCATAAGGGGCCGAGTCCATCCACCACTGGACCATCGTCGCTCAACCTAAATCTATGTCAGTATTAATTAATGTAGGTCCTAGGACATCTAAACGTAGCACCACGATAAGGGCAACATTATTTATGGCGTGGAAGGGAACTTTTTTGACATAAATAATAGGTGGCGTGACTCGGGCCACGCGTCGGTGTTTTGCTGGCGGAAGGGCTACTATGTGCCGCTATCTCGACTGCAATGCTATCCTGCTTGTTTCCCGTGAATCAGCTTTGCTGTATCGAAGAAAGACTGACAGGTAGATTAATTACTGGTACCGATACTTGAGCGACGATGGTCCAATGGGTTCGAGAGGTTTCGGGTTCGATCCTGACCACCCGTGCGCCTTGAAATGAGTTCTTCTATAATTGAAAGTATTTAAAGGTGTGTTAGTATTAGAAATACCTTCTCTTTGTATTAGTTTTAGAAATATTATTACTTTACTAGCTGCTTTGCCCGCGGCTTCGCCCGCGTTAACTTAGATTTACGGATGGATTTTTTTTATTAGCAGTATACTATGTTACTTCTTGTACCTCCATAAATATGTGTACCAAGTTCAAGTTCACTTCATGATGATCGGTGCAATAGTTTTCGTATGAAAGCGAAACAAACAAACTTACATTCACATTTGCAATATAACTAGAGATAGCATAGGGATAGCGAACACTAGAAGAGACGACACTTATTGTTCACTCTGATAAAAAAGTACTTGATGATGATGATGATGTCGACGATGCAGGCGATGGTCCAACTATATGCCGTAGGGCGTACACTGTAGAGTAATGCGGTTTACGTGAGATTGGAAGGTTTAAACAAAGACAAGTTCGCTCGAGGCGTAACAACTTCCAGCCTGAGTTGGATCACATCCTAATTGTGCTAGAAGTTCAGCATTAGAAGTTGTTAGCTCTGGACGCTTATGTTAAATAATTGTAGGAAGGAAGTTTCGAAGTTTATACAGGAGATATCGAATTACATTATCAGGAATGGCTTGTCTCTAATGCAATTTTTCACGGTAATAAAACAAATTTCAAAGATATAATTATTGGTCTTAATGAGATAAATTTTAATAAGGTCATATAGAAATCACCAGCTTTCAAATAAAACTATCATTAATAACTTTATGATTAGATAGATAGTAATATTGTGGTAATATCGTAAGAAGATACGAGAGATTAGAAAGAGAGTAATATCGTAAGAAAGAGATACCAGAAAAAAAACATACAGACGAATTAATAACCTCCTTCTTTTTTTGAAGTTGGTTAAAAATAGAGTTGTATTGAGAATCTCTTGCATTTTAAAGTCGGTTAAAACACATTTAGCCAATCTAACTTAATTTAAGTAGAGTAATGTAGTTAGTGACTTAGAAGAGCTGTGCTGCGACTTTATTCTATAATTACGCGATCTAGTTAAAATGCATTTTGAATTATACTAAGAATTGTTTTTTTTTTTTTAAATTAAATTAAGAATTTAGAAAACCACCAAACTATATAGTGTGCCATTTTGTGTTGGCTGCCATCTTGAATTTGAAATTGTTATAGTCTTTTCATGTGAGACCCATAATGAGGGAATCGAAGGAGTCGTGAATCCGCCATTTTATGGTGACGGCCATTTTGGACCGACTATAGTCAAATAGAACGCGAATCACGACTATTATAAATATAAATAATAATAAAAAAACAAAATCTATTCACCCGTTCGCAAGCTACGATACCGCAGTCAGACACACACACAAACACACAAATACGTAAAACTTTACGAAGGGGCTAAAAAGGATAACTTAATTTATTAAATAATGATCTTTTATCATTGTTTAATAAATGATGAGTTGTAGAGACGCATAAATTAGTCATACAAAATTTAGTGATTGTGTTATAGGATTTAATATTTTTAATGAATTGTAAGTAATTAAAACCTAAATTTAAAACAAAAGTCAAAATTAGAAACGTAGCAACATGGTCAACTACGTTCATCTTAATTTCGACCAGGGTACGCTTAGACCTCAGTGTTCTGTGGCTCATACAAGTAACGGAAATGCGGTTACTAAAATCTTCCTAATCTATCTAGTATAATAACAATAAATATGTTGGGTTAGGTATTTATTATCAGAAATTATACTGCCAGTACTCTCCTAATTTGCCAGGTTTCCTGGCTTGAAGTAAGCTCGTATTCAGCATATCCCGACCGGTAAGAGAAAAGATATTTCAACATTGTACAGTAATATCCTTAGTTATTCTTTACGTAAATACCACTATTCCTGGAATGCTCAGTCCCAACAGTGGTGGGGGTGACATTTTTTAATGTTCTCGTATCTCCGGGCGGGTGGAAGGCTATTACAGTCTTCCCGCTTTTTACACCGCAGAATTCTCGTTATTTCCAGAAAATTCCATCCCATACATTCCTGTTGCCCGGAGGTTTTTCGAAAATCCTGCGGTGAGGTGCTTACGTTTCATATTACGTTGAACGTGTTTATTTCGTGATGTATCTTTATTATTTGAATGTGGAATATTTATTTATAGTGATGTGACAAAATTGTTAGTATTTTGCATATAATATCGATAAGAGGGATGCGGCGTGTCGCGCTCCCGACCGCATGGGTGCCACCATCTTCCTTATTTTTTCCATCATACAGCTTTGCTATGTTTTGGAGAGAAAGCAGGACAGGCAGTGTATTACTGGTACAGAGACTTAACGTGTTATATCTCAGGATTGGCAACACAGAGACAGAGAGATTAGAAAACATTTGTTATGATTTTATTTTAGCTTAAACCTTGTTTAATTGATATTCAAAGATTGTTACCCCCACCTCAATTGTCATAGCAACACTAAAATTAAGAAGTGCCAGGGAGTTTAAATAGTCTTTTTTGTATACATATAAAACTTAGAAGTGCCAATTATTGTTAGTTCCAACAGTATCCACGCCCTTCAATCACATGGCTTGAAACAAGAGTATGTAAAACTTAGAAGTGCCAACGATTGTAGGCTTCAGTTATACCTAGGCCTCCCACTTTAGTTATTACAGAGTGACCTAAAGGAAGACTATACAAAGTTTAGAAGTGCCAACTTTGTAATTCTAGAAATATCTAGGCCAACACGTCTATTTTCATTTATATGGGGTGAAGTGCACACTTAAAATTGTCAAGAACCAATTCAAAAACAATGGAATCTTCTTTTGTATTCCATGTTGACGCCATTTTATTTTTAGAAAGGAATTTAAAAAAGACAGAGAGTGAATAATAGTGTGAAATTAATTAGCCATGTTATTCAAATAATATTAATTTATAATAATACTTAAAGACTGATGTCGGTGACTATAATCATGAAAACGAAAAATATAGTTTTTTATTTAAAATATATTTAAAAAGTTATTAATTTATTTGCTTAATTTAAATTTATTTTATTTTTCGAGTTAGCTTTATTAAGCTATTAGGTAGACGTTGAATTTTACCGTATCCAATTTCAAATAAAGTTTATAAAAGTTCAATGCAAGGATTATTTTTCACCCGGAATACAAAATAATTTGTGAATTGTGAATTTTGAAAATTGAAATTTGAAAATTTGTGGCTTGTAATGATTATAGAAACAACGATAAAATGTTGTTTTCTTATGTTTACGCAAATTTCACTAATGAAACCACTTTTACAGATTTTATCTATAATGAAACCACTTTTACAGATTTTATCGCGGTTTATTTAACGATAAAATGTCTTATTTCAAAAATATTTCAAAAAAATCGGGTCACAATATACACAATAATAATAAGAAGTTTTCAATCAAATTTGAAAGTACATAGACATAGTTTATGAGACCGCATGAGTACGCATGAGACCGCATAGGTCATGACGCACTGCGCACGTCGGATGCAGCAGATCAAACAGGCATTAGGCGCAGCTGCCAATGGAATACATATTTGATGGGACTTTTATGAGCCATCGCTGTGATATTAGTGAAAAACTATCAGGAGTTTTTCCCATGTGGAACATTGCGCCCGGCATTTTTTTTTTTTGGACATAATATAGAGAACTGAGTCACATTTAATATGCAGCCGAGGAGTTTATGCTTTACTAGGAGAAAGCCACCCTTTTGATGTACCCGGACCATCGACCACATAACCCATAGACTCCTAATAACAGGGGAACGGGTTCTGGCAACACATCTGACTTATAGTTCCGATGTAAGCCGTAAACAATGTACTCAAACTATCGTGTCGTCTCATTCTTTTTAACGTTCCGTGATTGGTAATGTATGACATTGAATTAGCTAATCACAGCATTGCAACCCCTTCCGTCTCACCTCAGCTAGTCGCCAGAATGCATTTATTACGAAAAATCAAACATTAGGAGTCTATAGCTTCGATTATTGTCGTCGATGACCCGGACGATCCCGGAAGGTGTCTTGTGCTGTTCGGATCGGGGGCACTCCTCATCAAGCTAAAGTTAACTCACAGTGCGGTATACCAGGGACTAGCGCCATAATGTCCCACATAACCCCAGGGATTTGGTCTAATGTGCCTTGAAATGGGCTTTCTAAATTTCTTAGTGCGCCCTGATCATCGCTCGCTCACCGGTGAAGGAAAATATCATGAGGAAACTACATGCCAGATGAGATTAGAAGCCTTTGAAGGTGTGTGAAGTTCACCAACCCGCATTAGGCCATCGCCTCGGTGAACTATGGCCCGATATGCTCCTCGCCTTATTTCGAGGAGGAGACTCGTGCGGCGTGCCCAGCAGTGGGACATAATGTCCCATATATTGCCACTTTTCCTTACTTTTTTACTTTAAACAAAACTATGCAAAGAACGCTTATGTCTATGCGCTCCGGTGTCTATAGTCGGGTTTCATATAGGTTTGACAAACGCACAGTTGCGGATTTCAAGTAAGTATTGTCTATGAATTAATTTGAATGACGCTATGCGTTCGGAGGTACTGTGACACCTCATAGTATTGTTTTAAGTTACAGGTGTAAAAATACATTTGACACGCTATGGTGCGAATATATCTCGGATGAGAAAAAATGGCGTCAGCAGGAAGTCACGTGTGGATACGTCACAGGAAGTGTCGCGGGGGCTTATCTATATTCGTGCGCCGTCCGTCCGTCCGTCACTGACATTACCAATGATGATCTGTTTAGGATTCAGTACAGGCGTACATCACTACAGGTGTTACTGGTTATTCTGATTAAAAGCAAACGTTTAATATATATTTCTTAATACATACATATTAAAGACCAGCTGTTGCAAGCAGCTTCGCCTGCGTCAACTAAGATTTAAAAACGGGTTCCTAGCGTTTTGAAAATTAATATAGCCTATGTTCACCGGGGATAGTGTATCTTCCCGACTGTGAAATAATTTTTCATATCGGTCATGTAGTTTCGGAGCCTATTCAACACAAACAAACAAATGTTTCCTCTTTATAATATTAGTATAGAATTATAGATAGAATACACCCAGACACGGAACAAATGATCATGCTCATGACACAAAAAATTGTCCTGGATGGGAATCGAACCCACGACTTTCTGGTTTAGCAGTCAGGGTCACTAACCACAAAACCAACAGGCCAGTCAAAATTAGTTATAATTGATTAAAAAAAATATTAAATTATATATTAATAAAAACGCAAACAACTCAAAAATTCTTAATAAACACTTAAGTATAAAACATTTGGTCATGTTACCGTCTACAGAGTGTTCCAATTTTGGCCGCGCGCCAGACCGAAGCTCCGGCGATCTATAAATCCTTTATATAGATCATTTCTAACGAGCAAATCAACGCATAACCGTTTTGGTATGTATGCCTGTCATGTTTATTGTTATTGCCTTGTAACTTACGGGCATATTTCACGTCGGCTGAGAATTACTTAATTCTACGATTTAAATATATAAATCAAATGCTTTTTAAAAATATTTATATCTTGTGTGATTGGTCATAAATATCTATTAATTCGTTATGACGTCGTTTTATTAAAACATAATTTACTGCTTGCCATTAAAAAAGTATTTATAAAAGAGGTCGTTTCTAAGATTAGCACGTTCCAACATAATATATATTCTTTTTTTAAATTAACGTGCAAATGGCGCCATTTATGTAAATGTAGCTTAGCAAGTTCAGGAACGGAAACAATTTGTAAAATCCAGACGCTAAAATTTATCAGTCTTTTAGCATAACCTAGCATAAGTCAAGCTGCATAACTTACCGGGATAAACGTCGTAGACGTGAAGTATTTGGTTACTTTTTTACCGTAAAATAATCGTTTGGCCTTTTTTCTGTCGCACCAATTACATAGAATTGAGCAAGATATTTCCAAAAGAGAATAATAATAATAATCAGTCATTTTTATGACTTAAAATTTCCCTTTTTAAGAAACGATGGACATTAATATAATGTCATGGCTCACGTCTGAAAAAAAAGTTAATTTTAGTAATTTGCTCTGTTGTTAATGAAACTATCCCGTGAGATATGTCCAAAGACAGGATGGCGAAAAATCATTGGATTTCAGTAGGTGAGAGTCCTATAACCACCAGTCCTCTCCCGAACCCGGTGGTATACATAACGACTTTAAGAAATACCAGTCATAGCGAATGTCTGTAGATGCAAAAGCTTACAACATTGAAGAAATTTTCAAATTTGGAATTTCATAATGTGATACAGCTACATAAAAATCTAAAGCTACATCTACAATCTACAACTCTCGCTATTTGAGTGATGTACTTGTCTGGTAAAATATCTCCCAAGCACTCCTGAGATTTGAAATGAGTGCTCTTATTCGTAACTCTCGTTCAACATATACATATATTTCTCTCTCTAGTTATGTCAAGTGTGTTGTTAGCCTTATTGGTGTTTTTTCGTGGAGGTCTTCCCTTCGAGTCGATCTTTTTTGTGGTTACAAAATGATCTTTGAATGCGCAATTAATAAAACGCTAAGAGAATCCCAATTGGGAATCACACGTGGGATTCACTTAGCGTTTAATGAATTGCGGATTCAAAGATCTTTTCTAGGCAATTTTCGTTTACGTCTCTACGTCAAAGAAAATTGCCTAAAATGATGTCTTAACATTTTTAGGTCGCTCTTCCGTCTGCCCCGGTATTGTAGTGCATCCTGGATATTTGCCGATGCAGGAGTAGACGACTTTTACGTGGTAATGCGAAAGACAGAAGCGTTAACAGTACACCGAGTGCTTGGGAGCCGGAATAGTGTCCTGAAAATGATGGGAGATAGAGCAGACACTGCTCTCCTTCGAAGGCTCACTGAACTACATGTCAGGGTTGCGAGATAAGGAGCGTGTTCATTATTTAAATAAGTATTTTCTCCCCTTCGTAGGGGGGCTCCTAATTATTCTTATAGTAAATGATTGCAATGATAAAAATTTATTAAGAAGACGAATGCCGCTTATAATTATTTTCTCAATTCTACATGCAATTACATTATTACATAAGTATTTTTCCGAAAAAGAATCTTATCTCGTGTCTTACTTCTTGATCTATTCCATCCTAGCGAATCATAAAAGCGACAACACCTCATTAGTTCTCTGGCTATTACAGACATTGTATGTCTAGAGAACAAAACAATTAATACTAATTATAAAGATATATTAGAGCGGTAGTCAAAGTAAATGTAAAATGTAAAAGTAAATGTAGACATAAAATAGTGTATTATCTGTAATAAAAAATCATATTATACCCGAGATCTCAATGTAGCCGAAAGTTGAGCTGCGTTGATTTTTGTTCCCTTTTCTGGCAATCAAGCTCGGAGCTTTTGACGCGGGCTACGAGCTTTAGACTGATCAAGAGCTATTATGCGAAGAGGAAAAGTTTACGTTGAACTTAAAATTGAAGCGAAAAATGTATTTAAAAGAAATAACTGGCTGATGTTGAAATTAAAGCGGGAATATGTGAATGTCATAATATAATATATTTAGGACTAGTTTAGTGACGAATATATTATCACGTATTTTTATTAAAAAATATTATTCAGCAATTACACTACGTTTGCCTAGTCTCATGGTAAGTTCGTAAATACTTGTATTACTTTTCATTACTCTCAGCTATATTGCTAATACTATACTTGTTATAACTGGATAGTGGGGTTTGAACTTAAGACACTCTTATCATTGTAAAGTATCAACCCTTATATTACTACTGGGCACGGGTCTCCTCCACGAAATCAGGCGAGGAGGGTAATGGGCCATAGTTCACCGATGCGCTGGCCCAGTGCGGGTTGGTTAACTTCAAAGACTTTCAATCTCATCGAGCATGTAGGTTTCCTCACGATGTTTTCTTTTACCGGTGAGCGAGCGATGATCTCGTGTTTATGGTGCACTTATAAACGTAGAAAAACCTATTTCAAGGCACACACGGGGGGTCAGGATCGAACCCGGAACCTCTTGCATAAGAGACCGAGTCCATCCACCACTGGACCATCGCTATCGTCGCATTTGGCTTTACATCTTAATTATGTCCATTGTCCTGTCTCCCAATGATTTACCAATACCAGGGTCGATCGCGGGACAATCAGGGCTCCTGCAGTGACAGAGCAACCAGAGCGCGCGGAGCCATCCGACCTGACACATCGTTTCAATGACACCATTGTTCTTGTCATGAAAGCTTTAATTAAGTTGTATAGTCCAATGATAAAAGGTTCATTGTTTAAAGAGTATTTATTTTTTTATTTATGTTAGTGAAATAGGCAAAGGATGTTATCAATAATGCTTATCAACATAAATAGCTCCTTTGTTATAAGGATGCAGGATAGCGAAGCAGACGATGCCCAGAGACATCTGCAAAACCAAGGTGTTGCAGATATCCTCCTTATCCATTCCATTGCATCCCCAATCCATTGCTTGGGGAAGCTTCCTGCGAACCGACAGCTCCGATTTCGCTCTAAGGCCTTAGGGCCACAGCATAGAACACTTCGATAAAAAATCCTCCCTTTCCCTATTAACTCAAAATCCGCACGAAACCCCACAGCTAAGCTTTAAAACAGTTACTCGGTGTTTTGTGAGCGAAAGCTACCATCCCAGTCGAGACGGCTGCATCACAACATGGCTACCTCTCACTGTGACAATATATATTCTCTCCTGTAAAAAGTAAGTGAATTACATAGAACACGTCTACAAAACGCTCAAGCTTTTATCTCTAGAACTGACAAACTGGGAAGAAAGAGGGTTTATTGTAAGGAACTGGAAAACTTAGCCAATCCTATGTTAGATATTTCAAATCCCTGTTAAAAGTGTAGTACTTAAATGTTTATCATATAGTTTCCAAAACACTTCTCCCTTATTCTCTTTATCCTGCTGCTTGAAGCAACCTTTATAATTTATGCTTGATGCTTTATATTTGAGCATAGGCGACTGCAACCATCGTTTTGAGTATGGTAATTTACATCAAATCGTTTTATTAGTCATCTAAAGTGATCTAAATATGGAAATTTAAAGTCTTCATTCTTTTGCACCTTACGTTACTCTACTACTACTACTCCACGGTAGAGGTCAGGGATTCGTTCTCTCTCCCTCCCTCCCTCTCTCTCACTCACTCACTCTCTCCCTCTATCTTTCTCTCTCTCTCTCTTTTTCTCTCTTTCTATCTCTCTCTCTCTCTCTCATGTAATAACTTACCACCTCGTGTGCGTTTTCAAAAATCTGATGAGTCAAAACCATCCATACCTACTTTATTATTTCTTTAAGAAATTACCACCTGGTGGTGTGAATAAAAAAAATGTTACCCTTATCAAGCTGCTTACACAATGCTGTCTTCATAATGTCTGGTTATACTTAGACATATTTGTCAATCGTTTTGTGGAAATTCTGTAATAGTTTTTTCACTTTGAGGAAATATAAATTTCCCGGGACAGTAGACCTTTCCGGTTGTCTAAACCTCGTAAACTTGTCGCTGGGTTTTCATAATATGCAGTGTAAATTTTTACGGGACATTTAAATAATCCGACCTCAATTTCAGAACCTACATGATATGTTTTTAATCTTGAATATAGAATACATACTTTTTGTATTCAAATATAGACTACGATTGTCTTTGTCAGCGTATTCTGGTTGTAATATATTCTAGATTGTACGTCGACTGGAGAAATATCGCCAACATTAAAGACACGCCCCGCCGGCGCCTTGGTGGGCGTGGCTCGAACAAAGATCTTTACTGGACATCATCATCATCATCACTCTCTTATCTTGATCATTTATGAAAATCTTTGGAAGTGTGTTTATATTTTCTTATGGTTGTTTTGTGTTGGTAAAAAAGCGATTTCATATTTGGAAGTTTGGGCAAACTGAGCGTCAAAGGGAAATCAGCTGAGTTTGGCACAGTTAGGGCGTACGTGTGAACCGTTAATATTCATGAGGGTTGTACCTCGTTCGCTAGTTTACCAATATCACTTAAATGGGTTTGAACATCGCGAAGAGTTTAGTATGATGGTTACAACATGCCATTTTCTACTACTTTTTATATTCTACATTAATTATTGTGATATTTTCAAAGGACTCAAACGGCATAAATATGTCCCGAGGATTGCAGACACATTTTGATATTTCACATTTTTCCCCGTCTTCGATATTTTTGCCAAGTCCATGAGAAAATCACATAACATGTGTTGTTGAAGTGCTTAGAAGTAATGCTGGCTTATTTATGCCCACCATTTATTCTTACCACCGCTGCCCAGGTGCCACCATGGACACAGTAACCAAGTGACCCCTTGATACGATCTCCGGGGGCCGGGAAATGCGTTTAAACTACCTTGGGGCCAATGAATTCGAATAAAGATGTAAATATTTTTGCCTTATTAGTATTAATTGTTTATGTATTGAACTAATTAGGTTATTACGTTTATATATTTTAGGATTTTGTATGTTTGCAGTATTTGCCAAGCCAACTCAACCCCTAAGGCTAAATTTTATATGAATATATAAATCTAAAGAGTGTTTATTTGAACGCGCTAATCTCGGGAACGGTCGGATTTGAAAGCTACTGTCCAGTCTTAGATAGCCCATTTCTAAAGGAAGTCTATAAAATAATATTTTCATTCCGCTAAAGACGCCGCTGTAAATATTATTTAACGCAGGCGAAGCTGCAGGTATATAAAAACCTGAAAAGAATCTTCTAGATTTTATAAAATCTATGCAATCAGAGTTTTCTTAATTGTATTTGGAATCTGGCAAACCTAGGTAAATCTAGGCGCCATTCGCTTTGGGGACTGCCAAGTGGTAGCCGGAGAGTCCCTCTATTGTGGTGAATCTGATCTTGCCAGGACAGGTTTCCCGTTGGCTGCGATCCGGGTCCCTCAGATAGCGGCTGAAGGCTCACGCAGCGGTTTTAGTGGGGTAGTGCACCCAATGCGAGTCCAAAAAACCAAAGTACCAAAAAAGGATTTCCGCTGCGTCAACAAAAAAAAATGGTGACATTCACTCGATAATTTTAAAAGTACTCGTTTAAAATCAGACCTGCTTTACCAAGGAAGAATCAAGTGATTTCAAATGTAACCTATAAAATTTCTCATTCATTCAATCTCTACAATTTTATGTCAAGCTCTTAAAATGGCGACCATAATAATAAGAATTTTCATCACGCAAATGGTCAAATATTTGCCTATCGCCCCTGTTACAATACCCTACACCACACACGGGATAACGTACCATATGCCGAGGTCCGAGAGACTAGTTTCGTGTATCGGTTCTCAGGCCCCAAGTAACTTAGCGAGCAGGGGTCTCTAACCCTCAGTCACAATAGAATCAATATTTTTGCCCTCAATATTGTAATATATGAACCTTTAAATAGGTCGTTTGGTGTTGAGATGTTTTTTGGAAGGACTCCAGTAAATTAACCTTGTACTGGATAAAAGTTGACGACTTCTGATAAGTACAAGTAATGACATTTGTTGGCACATGCCATTTTACTCGTTTATGGTTTATGGCAAATGTTACATATATTTTCATAATCATCATGTTGATTACTTTAAGGCTAGTATTACCTATACAGATTTTGTCCACCTAACATTCACACACACTAGCTTTTGCCCCCAATTTCGCCAGCGTTAACTTAAATTAACAGCCGTTTTAATGATGATTATTTCGTAACCTGGGTTTCCTTATAAGCTGCCAGTGAAAGTCCAGCCGAAATTGGTTCAGCTGTTTCAAAGATTACCTGGAAAAAACAGACTGACAACATTTTTTTTTATTTATTTCAGTATCATATTTATATCATCGCATGTAGTTTCATATCATCATCATCATCATGCACATATTTATTAAAAACACATACAAATTCTGTACTGCATTCTGTAGGTCATCATCTCTATGAAACATCTCTATGAAGAACAAGTGCAACTTTAAAATTAACGTGTCGTGTACCATAAAATTTATTTGACCTTATACATATTTTGTTTGCTCAAAGAGTGCGTTTGTTTTAAAAAACCTATTTATATACTCTCTTGCGTGCCACTTTTTACCTACTCTCATAATATGTTGACACCTTGTATTACACATTAACTTTTTAAATATTTATAATATACACAACATACACCACAAAACATGCATAGTGCTCTCTCACCGTAACAGGTAGTGACTGAAAATCAGTCGATCTTTCTTCGGATTGATCTTTTAGTACTGAGTTACTTACCTTTTTGCGATTCTGCAGCACACATACTCTGTATTTTATGTGATTTTATTAACGTTGTAAAGATTTATGTTATTTTTTTTGTTTGTTAGATTTAGTTTTTGTTTTCCTTTTTAATTTGTATGTGTAATGTGGAACTGTAAATAAAAAGTTTATCTATCTATCTATCTATCTATCTAGGTATTTATTGTTTTATATTAATAGACAAACGAGTAGTTGGTTATGTATCAGTCGGTTAATGGAGACTACCAACGCCCATACACATCCGCATAAACAAAGGTTACGAAGACACGTCGCCTAGACGTGATACTTATATTCTCATCTTCTTTACGCCTCCATTCTCCACTATTTTTATAACTAGCTGTTGCCCGCAGCTTCGCCTGTTAACTAAGATTTACAACGGGATCTTAGTACGCAAAATAAGTAACTTTTCTGGTTGATATTTGATACCTTGTGTCCGAAAAACCCAAATATCTTACGGATTTATCAGAATTCGATATCGAAATTTTACTACCTATTTTTTATCAGAATAAAATTTAGCCTATGTTACTCGTGGATAATGTAGCTTTGGAATGGTGAAAGAATTTTTGAAATCCAATCCGGTCCAGTACTTTTTGAGGCTATTCATTACAACCAAACAAACAAACAAAGTTTTCCTCTTTTTAATATTATTATATTAGTAGTTTATGTAGATGTAGATAAAGATTGTAAGATCAGCAGAGGAGGAGCTTGTGGCGCAGTGGTAACAGCCGCGCAGATCGATCCACCAGGTTAAGCAACGCTTGCCGAGGTTGGTCCGTGGATGTGTGACCATCTTTACATACCGAGATTCTTCTGTGCCTCGGAAAGTTCCATAGCTGGGAAAAGGCTAGGCAGATGATGATCAGTGGCATTGATTTTTTAATGGTCTTTAATGATACCCCCGTGACCACGGTACCTATAAAATCATGTAAAAATCTTAATAAACCGCTATAAAACCTGTAATAGTTGTTTCATATTATAACGGTTGATAAAGTTCCAGCTATAACCGGTATTTTCCGGTTCACTCGGATTTTCCATATGAATAATGCCAGAGACAGTGTGATGTTGCATTTCATGTGAGATGAACACCCCCCTTTCCACACCTCCACCCGGGAATTACTAGTGCATGATTAAGTCTTTGAATATTCACTGGTTATTTATGTTTGTGCATAATTAAGTAGAATATGTTTTCACTAATAAGAAACTTTGGATACAACGAGCTATATTAGCACGAAGACCTCTGTAGTTCAATGGTTAGCACGTTGGCGCTCAAGCTGAAGGTAGCGGGTTCGGGTGAACAGCCCCGCACCAAAGAACAACCGCTCCCAACGTTGGGACAATACAATGAGGCAAAGTTCCCATCCTCGCCCCATTGTCCCCTGCTCTTTTGCCCCCACTTATAAGAGGGGTACAAAGAAGCCCCCTCAGCTCAATTCGCTTCGCCCAAGGTGCTGGGTTCACCCTTGGCTACTGAGCCCCACCGCCGCGACAAGGCTTGAACCATGGTGGGGGAACTACACTATACCTAAAACATACTGACCCATCAGCCCCAACAGAGGTCGAGAGTCTGAATTTCTCGTCATCGTGACAAGAAATCCAGCCCAAGCTTTCCACTAAGAAAATCCTAATTGGGCAATGTAATAATTTCATAATTTCCAAAGTAAATCCATTGTAACTTATTTAAAAAAATAATAAAAGTAAAAATCATAATGCATTCGGAACAGACTCAAATAAGAAAAATAGACACATAACACACAAACTACTTTTATTGCACTGCGTCGCGCGAGATACATAAAAATAATGCAGTCTCAGAGATGGCGGTTTAGTGTTTGCAGAGATTATTGTTCACTTTTGGGAAGTACTTTGGTTTTAAGATATGAGATTTTTTTTAAATTGAAACGAACTGACAGAAACACGCATTGAAAAATAGTCAATAATGAATATAGCCTATCCACCTGCCTAAAAGATTATCACCCATATTCAAGAAGCGTAGAAAAAGTGTCAAAAGTTTGGGTTTGACAGACCCACAGTGGCGAATTTCACTTAAGAATTGTCTATGAATTGGTTTGAATGACCCTATGCGTTCTAAAGTATTGTGTCACCTCAGAGTATTGTTTGTGAATACGGGAGTATATTATGTGTTACATATTTTTCTCGGCAGCATAAGAATAAAGTAAAATAAAATAAGACACCCGAGCGTGGAGAATGAGAAATCTTAATAAACCGTCCTCAAATAGTGTTATTAATTAAGAGTCGTATGTATTTTATATGCTTGGTTATACGAGAGAAATGCTTTATGAAAATAATTACTGATCTCTCAAATATTTATTTATTTGATATTATATCTTTTATATTTTGTTTTAAAAAATAACCTTAACACATCAAGGGAAACATGCTAACTAAGATAGGGTTGCCAGGCCTCCGGATGAAGCCGGACACAGGTAGGCGTTTTGATTGCGTGTCCGGTCACAGTAAGCGGTGTCCGGCTTTTGTTAGACTTTTTACATTTTACAAACGAGAGATGTCAAATTCGTCTTAGGCTAAGACTGTCTTGGCATTCGATTTTATGTTTACCAGATTTTATGTTTAGCAAAACGTATGATACTCATAAAAAAGCTTAATTTTACATACAATTTCTGTGCCGTGCCTATAAATACTGAGACAAAATCCTCTATAGTACTGGGTGTCCGGTCTTTCTACCCAAATGTCCGGCCAAGCTGGCTGGCAACCCTAAACTAAGATATGTACTTTATTAAGTTATTTACATGATCGACAATTCGGATATTTTACAACAATGTTTAGTTGTTTTATTATAAGTACCTGGTTGACCGAGCATTTGCTCGGTTTTTTTTGTTTTGTTTTATTTACCCTTAGTAATAATATTATGATAAAGTTTTTCTTTCAAAAAAATGAACCTCAAAACACGGATAAAAAAAAGTTTTCTAAAAATGTATCCTAGCTAGATCGATTTATCGCCGTTTTTAACCCATGTATACAAAATTTCATGAAAATCGTTGGAGCCGTTTCCGAGATTCAGATTCTATATATATATATATATACAAGAATTGCTCATTTAAAGGTATAAGATAAGTGAAATTCACGTAAGTAAACAATAAGTCCCGTTTTCGACCAACTTAGACAACAAAACATATTCCCTATTTTATATCGAACAGACAACATATCTTACCCGTTACTAATTGTCTAATCTCAGGAACGTGCTTCTCTAGTCTAAACAATAATACATGCATGCATTCTGAATTATTGTTAGCAAACTCACAATATGTAGGTATTTATGAGAAGCATTAGTAAACTGCAATGGCTAAGAAACTAAACTCAACTCTCAAACCCTAAAAGTGAGTTCCGTTTAGGTATTCTGTAACGAGTAGCATTTTTGCTATATATAGCCGTAGATTCGACAGCAGTAGAATCTACGGCTATATGAATTCAAGAAATTTGATATAGCTGGTATGTTAACATTCAGGATGTGTATGCTTTTTAAGTGAAACTGATTCTTCTTTTCTTTCATTTGAAAATTCGATGAAAGGAAACAAAGCCTCACCATAAAGAATTGATCGATTAATTCAGAGTCTACATTTATTTCATTATTTCCTTATTCTAAATGTGGCCATTTGTGAATTGTACTCACACACTTTTTTTGTTTGAATTTGCTGAAGCAAAGGTTACGTCAATTTTGAGTATCTTTCGCCACGGAATATTGTAACGGACTCGTGAAAAATACTGTTTTCGTTTATGAGCCAGATTATTAATGAATATATATAGTAATGACTATTAATATTATGATAATAATTTTCATATTTATGATCTAAGAGCGCAAATTTCTAAAGTTTTTGTTTCGTTACTCCTACTAGAGACTGTTGTATAGTGACCTTATTAGCTGATCTAAAGCGGATTAGCTTTACTTTTTGACGTGACAACGTCTTATAAATTGGTTTGCCGGGTGACACTTCAAGAAACTGCGTTACGCTCCGCTCACGTTATGCGCTCACAATGAGAGCGAGTGAGAGGCACGCGTCCCTTTGTTACTATTATTTCATCCTTCTTCCTACTATACGAATGAATATTCACATTAAAATTATTTTACCACTCAAAGTCGTTGTCACGTAAAACTTTCGGCCGTATACCGATTTTTTCTTAGTCTTGGATGATATGCGATCGTTATGTATTCCTTAAGCAATTCTTGAAAAATTATTGAATATTCGCACAATATAATCCGGTGAAATTTATATGGGCGTTCAATTTCGCAAAGAGATATCCGGAATCTGAATACCAATAATATCCACGGGGACCGTATTGTAGATCGCTGACTATTTTCTATTGGAAATTTCACGTTCGATGTGAAATTTTATATTTTTGATAACAATATATTATCTGAAATAGCCATTATTATATTAACAAAAAAATTCAATGTATTATATTATTATACTCTGTACGAGTGATACAATATACAGCGTGTCCCAAAATTCAACGATAAAAATGCACCACAGGGTGGACCTGCTACAGATGACACTACAGAAAAAATAGAGAAAAAAAATATCTCGAAATTTTTTGAAATTACAAAAAAAACTACTAATTAATCACAGTTTACAGGGTTGGTCACGGGGTGTGAAAAGTAAAAAAAGGGGGGCTTTAAATAAAGAAAAGTCGGCAACAGTTTAACAGAGTAAACATTTTGGTGTTTTGTTGGAACGTGCTATAAATATTTGTAACTATTGGGCGGGTTAAATGTTTGCAGTCATTGGTGTCTGGTAAACCTACAATTTTGAGGATGTTTTTTTGGGGCGAGTAAAAACATGAATATCCGCTGGACAGAAATATAGTTACAGTACCACCAACTTATCTGTGAACTTGATGGATGTCGCCATTGTCGTTTAGTTTTTTTGTCGTTTCAATTTTTTTTTTATATCATAAGAAGGCAAACGAAAGACTTACGACTACGATATATAAAGACGAATTTATGATATAAAAAAAAAACAATTTAGGACTTTAACTTTGAATTACGTGAAAGAGTAAGAAACATACATCCATACATTCTTATAAACTTTCGTGTTTAATTTATTAGTAGTAAAGGGAACTAAGTCTATTCAAGTCTACATTTGAGAACTGATCTTTGACAGAGGACGACAAAATACTGATAATTATGAGGATGAACATTCGTTCTACAACACAACACAACATATAAACATCACATCCACAGGCCGTAGCAATTCCAATATGTTTCTGTCACAGATAAAATCGGATGATATTTCACAAGAAAATACACCGTGTAAAAACCGTACAGGTAGGGGCTGTTTGCATGAACAAATTATATGGGTCACAACATATTATAAATACGTTATGTTGATAACACATATGTGGCAGAACTAAAACTATCTTAATTATCGTTTATGTAACCTCTGTGGCTCAATGGTCAGCGCGTTAACGCTCAAGCCCGGAGGTAGCGAATTCGAATCTCGCCAGGGAACAGAAAAAAAGTTTCTGTGTTCGTAGGTCATGGATGTGTATTATATAATAAAAATCTTTAATATATATAATACTGTTGTTGTATGCATTTCCGTTGTCTGGTACCCGTAACACAAGTTCTTCGAGAACTTAGCACGGGACCAGATTGACGTGGTGTTAAAAGCGTCCATAGATATTATTATTATGAACACTGGCGTACTCGATGGTGTTTTTTTTCTATTTTCTCCTTTTTTTTATGAGACCTGTTTCAATATAAAAAGTGAACCTTTGATAATGAGAAGATAATAAATATTATTATTGTAAAATGCTTGTATTAAATTTGCATAGATGAATTGATTATTCTTCTTCACACGAACTTATATTACACATGAAATTCAGAAGAACATTGATTGTTCCTACGATACGCTGCTATGGGGTGATGATGATTAAATTATTACACTGACATTACATTCATGGGCGTAGCCACACGGGGGCAATCTAGGGCGTTTGCCCCACCCTGGCTCTGACCTATAAGGTCAAACTACAGAAAGTTACACAAAAAAATAAATCGACATGAAAAAAATTTCGATCAAAACAGAAAGCGCGCACGAAATCCCTCTAAATTTACAGATTAACAAATAACAAAAGAGCCCAAACGTTACAAAAAAATTACCGCAGGTTGACTGCTGCCCCACCCTGAGCCCAAGGCTGGCTACACTCATGATTACATTGACATCTTGTTGAACAAACTGTTTGCAAATTGCAGCTAGTAATGACTAAATCATTAAAAAAGAGCGATGATAAGACAATGACCTTAGTTGAATGGTAGATATTTTTTATAAAATTAATCTGCATTTGAAATGTCTCTTTTTAATACTTTAACATTTTACCATTAAAAAGAATTGTTCACGTTCCATTATTAAATTTAAAAAATGGCAATCATAGAGCATGCCGATACAAGTAAAGAATTACAACTTATATATTATGACAGTATGAAATTACAAATTTCAGCAAATTTCAGCACATAAAATCATAGTAATGACGTCTTAATCAACGGATGACGGAGGTATAAGATTTTTCGCTATCAAAAAATGCTAAACATGGCTAAAGAAGATTTCACAGGTTTTCACTTTAATATATTGTAAATGATAAAAATTATACCTGTGATTAAAGTTAATCACGGTTCATTAGCTATCCTAAAGGGCGTATCTATGAAGCGATAGCCATAAAGATAAAAATAAACAAGTTAGCGGCAGAATATTAAAAGCACTATGTAAATATCGATCCATACAACGTCCTGTAGGATACTCTGTTAGTTCCCTTCCGTGCCGCGGCGAGCCCGTACGTCGCGTGTTCGAAACTCAAATAGCTGGCCACGGCCAACGCGATAGGCTGTGTTCGCGGCTTTGTGTGCATTTGTGACAGTTGCGCTTTTGCGGATAAAACATTTGACAGATTATAAATACTGTGGTTTTTTTTTCAATTAGTGAAAACTGAAATTTTCTAGTGCTCGTTATTCTATTAAACGCTTTTCATTTCTTTTTTTATGATAGAAAAATGAGGTATCAATATCGTCATTATATATTTTGATCAATACAATCAATAAATCAAATCTAAACGTTCCTAAACAATTTTTGGAATTCATAAGTTATTAAATGATAAACCCTGTGATAAATTATTCATGACGTTTATAACGTAGGTGACGTTATTTTTAGGATTCCGTGTCTAAAGAATGCGACTATACCTACTTCCGCCGTCTATTCATCCGTCCGTTCCAGCTTTAAACGGCTATCTATATCTTAATTGAATAGATAACATTCAATCTGATTAGAATTTATAGAGCGTCACTAAAAATATAAAGGAAAATGTTAATTGACCAACTTGGACTATTACTATTAGAATGATTAGATAGCATGCTAATTCAAAGATTTTTTTTTTATATTCTTATATTATGTGGTATAAAATTTAATAAAAAGTGTTTCATGATTTGAATATAAGAAAGATACATTTCCCAGGCAACAAACTAACAGTACTTAAAAATCAATAATTGGACTTGTTTACTGTATTTTTATAACAGATAATATTAGATGTATTTTAACACATTATTTTACTGTCTCTACTACTACTACTGTGCTAACAACTTGAAAAGAAAATTCAGGGATTGTGTAAAGACGATTAATATGTATTATAATTGCATGCAATGCATTTATTCCATCTTCGACATAAACAACTTAAGTTATTAATATAAATTTATTTATACATATTATTCTAAACTCTAAAAGAAAAGTATAACTTGAACTAAACATTCTCATTATAAAGAACATGCCAGTTACTGGCGTTAACAACATTTTCTTACATAACGTTGGCTTAATTAATTAAAGTCATACTGATAATAATACACCCCTAACTTAAATTTCAAATATCGTGTTACAACACTTCTATCGAAACTCGATCTGTGTGGGTCTTCACCCCAAATGTGTTCAAAGCAGAACTACGCCAACTTAATTACAGCTTGTGTAATATTGACGTATACCGCCATATTTGGATAATCTCTTTGATGTTGCCAATTTATACAACACAATCCTTGTGATATATATGACCCCTTATTTACATACTCTTTTTTTAATTAAAAAAGAAGTCCCCTTTTATCTAGAAGGTTCTAGAAGTCGAAGGTAATGGCGCCCAATTGATTTTTAAATGCTGTAACAATTTTTCATTTAGAGATAGATTATGATAGAACTAGATGTAAGTCGGAAGAGAATGTGACTAGGCAGCGCCCGATGTAGGTTAGGTAAATGTAAGAAAGGAATAAACCGTCCTGGCGTTCATTGAAGGATACCTAGTTGAATTTTTTTTTATATTATTATGGTTTAGTTTTATAACCACCACCAAAGAATGCGTTCCAAAATTGCATGGGGCGTAGGTGTACCTTTGTACAATAATGAGATGAAGGAAAGAAAATATTCAATCAGTTTTGATTGGTTCATATCCTTGAATTCATCTCAATTTCCGCGGTAACATAATTTAATGCTTCTAATACATGTAACGCTACGTATAAGTACGTAAGAAAAATGGCGTATGGATATTCTTCAGCGTTCTGTCAAATATAAGGAAATAGGTATGTCATTGATCGATCGGAATCTTAAAATAGTGTTTTATTTTTTGATTGTAATTTGGTATCGTGTACTAATTTATTGAAGTAATAACTACTTTGAGGCGCTCAGTACTTTTTAGCATGAAGGAATCTTACAGGTTCGCGTCACCGACATGGCAAATTCATAATGTAATAAGTTTTCACTTCTTGTGGTAGTGCCTATCGCTGCCAGTTCTATTTTTAATTTTTAATCTCTGTATTGTTCTCTATTTATGGAATACAACCGAGAACAGTTTTTTTTCTTTAACGCCGGGAAATGTGCTGAGACATCCCGCGGGGGAGTGGGTCCTACCAGGCGGGTATGTGGGACTCGCTGTGTCCGAAAGCTGGTAAGTAGACGCAGCTCCACCTACTAAAACCCGGCGAGTGCCAGCAATACTGCCTTTGCTGAAGTGCCCCGGATCTGTTAGCAACAGGTCACCTCGACGGCTAGTCAGCCTCTCAGGGGACCGAAGCCACCTCCACAGAGGGATCGCCCCGCACCACAAATCAAACCCTCCCAATGTCGAGACAGTACAATTAGGCGAGGTGCCCGTCCTCGCCCATTGCCTCCTGCTCTTTTGCCCCCTCTTTTTATTACAAGAGTACAAAGAGCCTCCTCGACTCAATTCGCTTGTGGTTCGGTGTTGGGTTTACCCTAGGCTATTGAGCCCCACCGCCACGACAAAGCTTGAGAAATAATGAGGACCAAGAACAGACCTGAGATCCGAATAATCAATAATGCTTTTATAAAGGTGATCCTTCGATTATTCGGATACTATAGATAATGCAATAAGATATTCTTATTCCAATACAAAAAAAAAAACGAACGCTAAATAAAAATATATTCAAAGGAATATTTTCTAGGGTATAATAAATTCTTCAGAGATACGGACGTGAAAGTTTTCTCGTTACAAGATAAAAAGACTTCGTAAACCTAGCCAGCTCGTGATGGAAAACTGCAGGGACATATTGATATACTTCTAGCATTGTTGAGCGCTTTATCAAAAAGCCGTAGTGGGATTTTCTATAAAGTTATAGAAATTTTTAACTAAGAGCGGGTACACATTGGACGTTTTGAAACGCGCGCTTTGCTAACGCGCGTTTTGAGAACCCCGAATTCTTTTAAAGTGTACACATGTAAACGCGGACTGCTAGTCAAGCGCGCGTCTGACGCGCGCTTACATTTTTTAGTTCTAACGCGCGTTGTTATGGCGTCAGCTGCGCGCTTGGGGATACAAGGGCCGCCATATGGTTGTACATTTGATCGCGCGCTTTTGTGTAGAGTGGACACACGTTACGAAAATGGAGATTGAACATTTCAATACTGATTTCTTTAAAGCTGAAATCCAAAAGCGACTAGCTATTTGGGATATGGAATGTCCCGATTATAAAAATAAGGTGATTTAAAATCGTAATTGGGAGGAAATGGTGGAATTTTTTTATGACGCTGAAGATAGTTTGGAGAAAAAGAAATTATTTATTTAGAATTTTTGTTTACAATAATGTGTTATTTATATAATATTATCTTGCAATTGGAGCTTTCCCTCGTTTACAAAATAATTAATTGGCAAATTTGTCTCTAGCAGTCCTAGCTGTCAAGCTGCCGAGGGGTATATTTTTATGTGTGTGAGTTGTTTTCCACTATAAGGGTGCATCACATTTGACATGATTCCGACGTCCATTTTCAAACTGAGCCAAAATTATATTCGCCCTACTAACGCATGTCGAACGCCGTGCTAAGCGCGGTGTGTGTATGCAACTAACGCGCGCTCGACGCAACTCCGAGCGCCTAGTATGTACTAGCTCTAACAATTAGTTTTGTTGAGCTTTTGTGCTACATCATACTTAGCTCGCTCTATGATTTTACCAATTAATTCATTTATGTCGACTCTACTGAGTTCTACATCTGAACACTTGGCCAATATTTTAACAATCATCTTCATTATCTTCAGCCTTTCATCATCATCATCATCATCATCATCAACCTCTATCCGTCCACTGCTGAACATAGGCCACCCTCAATGAACGCCAAGACGACCGATCCCTTGCTAATCGCATCCAACGCGGACCTGCCAGCCTTTATGCCCTGGCAATGCACGAAGATCGTTTTCCCACCTGATTAATGGCCGACTAACACTTCGTCTGCCTAAACGCGGCCTCCACTCTGGAACCTTATTGGCCCATCGGCCATCCGTTCTTCTGAGTGTGTGACCAGCCCATTGCCACTTCAACGTGCATATTTTTCGCATGATATCGGTAACTTTAGTTCTCTGGCGGAGGACTTCGTTTCAAATTCTATCTGCAAAAGTAACACCCAGCATAGCACGCTCCGTAGCACGTAAAGTATCAACCCTTTATGTCCCACTGCTGGGCACGGGTCTCCTCTTCGAAATCAGGGAGGATAGCACGTAGAGCATCATTTTCCCGTTGAGCTTCATTCTTAATACCGAAGTGTTATAGCAACACATAATACATTATTTTGGTGAACAACGCCTTCGTTTTCGCCTGAATTAGCGGTATATCTTTGAAATTTCTTTAAATCGAATTTCGTCATCATTACAAATTTTTTTTCATTTACCACTAAATGGAACTGTTTCGATGATTTCGAAATGAATTTTAACATTGTTAAAACTATTTAAGAGTCTTTAAGATTTAATGTTCTCGATGTTTCATGTTTCGTGGTCGCAGGTCGATGTGTTTAATCTTCCTGTACGAATCGAGGTGTCGTCTCCCGTACCCGAGTTACGAGCTGACAAGACAAATATTCCCCAAACCACACGTTGCAAACGAACACGTATTTGTTGGTAGGAGGGGGGCATTCTACTGCGCTCCCACTGTATGGCACCACCACCTTGTGTCTCCTGTGGAACAGCTTTGCTGTGTTTCGGAGAGACACAGGAGTGTAATTTCTGGCACCGAGACTCAACATATGTCTCAACCCAATAAAAGTATAGGCAACACATAAATGAGTTTCCTGTCTTCGTCCAGTTAAACTAGTTTAGGTTCATGGGCGACGTCGACCACTTGCCATCAGGTGGTATGTCTGCCGGTTTGCCTATACATCTGACATAAAAAAATCTTAACATCAAGTTATTATATAATATTATGTTATTGCCATTATTTTGTAAGAGGTAATGCCATTGGGCCGGTACGGCCGCAGTGCTAATAAAATAAAACCTCTCGTTCATATGGTACTAGCGTAAATGACAGCTATGCTGTCGTGTTTCGTACGGTTTGTGAGTTTCCGGTGGTCCTTTGGAGAGGAAGATGGGCAAGGCATCTACATAATCTCTGGCAGTGTTAGCTTGTACGAGCGCCGAAAAGCAAAAAGTAGCTTTCAAAATAACATAATACACAATAATTATTTCTGTAATAAGAACCGGCAATGTAAACTAGTGCATGGTAAAATGTTGCCATATGATGTCATGCCATTGTAACAGTATTGCCAGTGGACGGTGGCAACAGGCAAATGTCGTCAGGTCGCTTCACTGCGGCGGAAGATAACAACATTTAAAACCCAAAGTCACGTAGAAAAAGTAGAATATCGTTACTCGTTACGCAGTATTTTCACCATTAGCCTATAATATTGTGAACACATTTACAAGAACGTGACACTCTTACAAAAGCTGAAAAAGTTTTTTTTTTCAGAGCCAAATAAAATGCGGTGACTAGCGATTTTAGGTTATTTTTATGGCAATACTTGAATTTCAGTGTATTGCCTGGGTAAGACTTGTATCCAGCTCATAATAAAGTAAAAAAAATTGACGGGATCATTATTTCACGTCAAGCGTTTAATTAAATTTATATTTCAATTGTGGTTTAATATTTTGCTTTTCATACCGCTAAGCTATAAGCAGAATGTAAAAGAAATAAAATTCTTCGGCTAAAACGCGCGAAAATTTCTTCAACTTTGCGAAGCACTTTATTAAATTTATGATCCTTCATTATACGCACGCCATGGAAGAATTATTATTTAACTTAACCGAACTCGAAAATATTTAACATTACAGGAAACATAAATATTCCATATCATTCTAACGCCACATATCTGTTTAAGGGCCTGTTTCACAATCTCCAGATAAGTTCCCAATAGGCTATCGACAACATATTTGACAGATACTTGACAGATACTCCATACTCTATCTGTATACATAAGTATACCTATTTCGGTGTAGCATGGTGCGGGTGACAGTTCCAGTAACGTTACGTTTTACTCTTGCAAGCCGTCGCAATTAAAAAAATATAATTAAGTATTTTATTAATACCTCATTCGTAAAATAGTAGATCGCCAATTACTGTGGTAAATTAAATCAAACCCAACCGGAATGTAATAGTCTGCAAATAAAATCAAATGGAAAGAAAAATTAAGCAAAGTCCTATGCGTATAACGTAAAACCATAGACGTGCATAGTGATGGGGCGTACTATACTAGGATGGAAAGTCGATGTTCTTTATAATAAAAATTGTATATTGGGCGTAGTTCAATTATTATTGTAAAAATTCTATCATTATATTAATGAAACAACAGAATATATCATTATCGTTAAAAAAGTCGTCACCAAAAAAATATAAACCTGATTTTGGTTATTTAATATAAGTTCAAAGCTACTATTATGTAGCCCCTAAATATATACATTGAAAAGTTTATACACCTAGATACACTGCACAACAGAATACACACACTAACACACACTACTATTAATAAGAACTATACTTACGCTGCGAGTATCGTTAGCGATAAAAATAAATAGCAAAACGTCACATCTCTGATCATGTATGTCAACGTCATATTGGCATGTGTCAGCCGCACCAAGCTACACCGCACTGAGTATAATAGTTTTTATTTTCAAAGTAATAGTTTTTATTTTTTCTTGCAAAATTTTTGGCATCTGTGTTGGATGCTAGTGGTAAGGGACCTGTCGTCTTAGCGTTCATTGAGGGAACCTATGTTCAGCCGTGGACGGATGAAAGTTGATGATGATGACCTCACAATACTTTGATACTTTCCAAAGTATCCTATTCAGTGGTTTTTGTTCATATTATTCATATTACATCGACAAGTAATAAAATGAGAAAATCGTCTGGGTATACAAAACCAACCAAATAAGCATTATTGAAAATAACTTAAAAACCGCTGATTAGATGTCGATCAAATTAATATGGGACCAATTCGGAAACATAAGCTTTCAAACAAAACAACAATCATCAAAATCCATTCTCAAACAGCGGAGTAATCGTGTAACAAACATACAAAAAAAAAACATACAGACGAATTGATAACCTCCTTCTTTTTTTAAGTCGGTTAAAAATGAGGATTTATTTTTATTATATTATTAATTTTTAATATAAATATTATTTTTATTTACCTTTATAAGCACTTAGCGCCATCACCTTTTTCCTGACAAATAAAAAAACTGCCGGATGCTCCACACACTTGCGATTCACACTTTGATCTATTTTTGGCGGCAAATGTTCCGTGTCGCTAGTAAACATACAGATTGATAGCACTAGCGCAGTGTCAATAAACTGAGACGAAATGGAAATGACCGTTAACGATATTATCGGAAACTGTTCGTATATATCTATGAATACCTTTTTAGAATTCCCCTTTATACGGGTTTTTTTCTACTGGCCACACAAAAAAGGTATGACAAAGCAAGATGTACCTACCTAGATGTGACTACCAATGGGCTACCAAGCTAAACGTCGCTAATATCATAAACGCGAAAGTTTGTAGGTGCTTGTTACTCTATCACGCAAAATTTATTAACGTGTAATGAAACTTTGTAATAATATAGCTCATATAACAGAATAACACATAGACTATAATTTATTCCTCGTCGGAGTACCCAAGAAAAAGCGAAGTACGCGGGTGTTTGGGTGTACGATAAAATTTTAAATTAAAATGTACTCTTTAGTTTTACATCCCCTTTCTTGAAAAGCCATTTTCAAATACTCTATATAAATCTACGTTTAATGTCTACCTTGGTTTTTCTTAAAACTCTACTAAAATTTACATACGTATATTCATATAATAAACGTGGTTTATTTTTGTTTTATACGTTATATATAGTTATGTTAAAATATTTTACTATAAGCGCACGTGGATGAGAGATGTATGCACATAAAGTTTATGGTCCCATTTCAGTACATTAATTGCTCGCAGTGAAAATAAAACACCTCCCGTTTCCTCACACATTTAATTATAAAGTTGACTGGCGTTCAGGATAAATAAGGAAGTCAAACAATTCACTGCCACGGCTTAATTGTATGGAGTAACGAACGCGCCGTGTTCGCGGATTGAATTGAAATTGTTCGTTGATTGATGAATATTAAAATTATTAACGAGAAGAAATAACAATAATTAATATTTTAAGATCTACGGACCTATGAATATAGGAACTATTTTTTTTCTACACAATGCAATGCAGGCTGCATAATCCATTGTCTCCTGCAAAATAAAGCTTTATTGGTGGCAAAAAAAAGGTGTGTGTGCGATTCACACACAATAGAAATGAAACACATGTTAAATGCTCAAATACAAGCAAGTATTAAACAATGTGCAACACACCACACCAAGCACACACACCGATATTTGCTCTCTCGCTCTTTTGTGTTTGTGTCTCTTACCTGTCGTTTTTGAAATCACAACGATTCTAAACAAGATTCACATCAACAAAAAAAAGATAGTTATAATTCCAGTTACTTTATCAAATAGCACTTTGATAACACAAAAACTTAGACACTAATGTTTGATATTCAATGCATAATCGCAAATAAATCTCAATAACTTATTACCTAATATCGCCGTAAAGTGACAGCTATGCTGTCGCGTCCCGTTCTGGTTTCGCGTTAGTATGTAAGTTTCCAGAGACAGGGAAAAGGAGAGCAACGCATCTCCATAACCTCTGGTTGTGCAGATTAACATCATCGACAACAGCTTCCTTGAGCTAGCTTTAACTGTCTTTTTGTTTTCCGTGTGCCTATTGATTTAACGATAGTTTTAAAATATAAATTATAAGTATTGAACTTAGATCAATAATATGTCTAGATAGAGTGTCGCGCGGAAAACACGTCCAAAAAATAGCGTCCAACTGTTTCTAAATGCTTTCTCCGTGTTTAGTATCCATCCCGCTGTCATGGAATACGCATGAATTTTAACGCATTATTGTTTTTATTTATAATGAAGGTATGTGTTGAAGTGTAACGAGATTAAAAAGGATGATTATGGGAGAACTGTAGTAGCTGTCACTATTCACGAACACATCTTTGAAAATGTTGGCCAGTTTTTTTTTTGTTTTGATTGTAGGGCGACACTCCATCTAGAGACATAATAATGATCTAAGGTTCAATACAGATACAGAACTACTTACCGACAAAAGCCTTATATAGTACGTTTTTCGATAAGCTAAAGTTCAAACTCTATTAGCTTAGGTACTCTTGCTTACAGTATATTACTCGCAGGTTATTCTGGTCGATATGATTATGATTCATGTTTTTGTCCACTCCCATTGATCTATTTAGTTTTACATGCTAAATGTTGCCCGATTTAGAAAGTTCTGGAGGCGTCCCCTCGTGTGACTCAGCGAATTACGTTTGTGATTAATGCCGTCTATTCTTAGCACAGTCGCCATCTTGACAATAATTATTGTAATGCAAAAATATTGTTTTAGTTTCATAATCCTCTATTTTAAGGTCTACATGGATTTTTATTTCTATGTTTAAGACCAAGCATTTCGTTTAATGTTAAAGATGGTTTGCAAGATTATATTATTATGTTACTTAGGTACAAGATAAAGGAAATTTTGGATTTTTCGTAATAAATTATTCAATGTCTTGGGTTTTTCTTTATTTGCTTATATGAAACACCTTTCTAGCTACTCCTTTATAGATATTCCTAAAGAATGCGATCAGGTGCAGTTCTAATCACTCAAAGGGCAGACAGTGGCATCTATCAAACCTGCATAGAGCAGTAAAATACAGTGAAAACAAAATCCGCCAATCTTGTGCTGCTTGTCTTTGCGCTCTGATTGGCCGACTGATAGCCATTGATACATGATTGTCTAATGGGACAGGGATAATACAGATCACTGATTAGATGAATAACTATTAAATCAGTGACAAATCACAGACGGGGTTTTATGGCTCAGTTTACTACTTTAGCCGGTTATACGTTCGATTGTAACATTATTATAATATTTTGTTTAATATCAACGTCGCTATGAGGTTATTATTAATAAATTAGGTTACGAGGAGCATTTAATGATCGCCTTTATTGCTTTTCTATTTTTTAATAAAGACGTACATAATATTCGTAATATATTAAATGTAATAATTCTTCTATGCGTGTGAATGTCACTGAAATCCTAGACGGCGGGATGAATCCTAATGAAATTTTTTAAGTGTTCCAGTAGATTCTAGAAATGAATCAAAGAAATGCACATTAATTTACTCTTTATTCGATGCTAAGCCATCCAAATCAAGCCAAAGATTTGCTTAGTAAGAAATGAACAGTTTGCATGAAACAATCTGATATTGATGCACCTTGATATTTTTTCGTATATTTGCTTAATTATATTACAAATTCGCAGACTATAAAATGTTTTGTACAGGACAAACCAGAGCCACTAGTAATTTAATAAATTCGTATAGCCGACTGTTTTGTCTTAGATTAGAGTTACTTATTTAATATTTAATTTATAATATTTATCTTAATTTATATTTATATCTTTCGTTTTATTAGGTAAATATACACGTAGAATTTAGGCATTACTCCTCCTAAAATCAAACTCACAAAACCTATATTAATTAGTATCTACCTAATTAGTATGGGGCAGCATAGTCAAAGTTGACTAGACTCCTTAAATAAAGGTTAAAAAATCTACCTAATTAGTTTACGTAATCGCACAAATATAACAAACTTTTTTTTATTTATTAACATCTACCCTACATAACAATTGTACTTTGCAGTGAAACATTTTACAGACATTAACAGTAAAGTGTACTTATTATAAAAGTGTGCTTTATTTCTGACTTTATAACATAAACGTGTCAGGAAAGTGAAGTGTGTTGAATCCAAAGTGCAGCTATAAGACGGATTAGAAGAGCTAGTGTTGATGACTCAACATCCAAGACGGGAAGCCATCAAAATGCAGTCCTACTTCAGTGCGGACTTGTGTAAGAAGAATTATAGTCTATTAGAATAGAAGTATAAGTATATATTATAACGAATATGTAGAGAAAATGTATATATACTAAATATATATTTTGAAAACTATATACTAAAAAATATTTTGAAAAAACAACAGCATTTATACTGAATATTATGTACCAACGACCTATATTACTGAATATTATGTATTGACGACCTCTGTGGCTCAGTGGTTAGCGCGTTGACGCTCAAACCTAGAGGTAGCGGGTTCGAATCTCGCCAGGGAAGAAAAAAACTCTATGTTCCTGGGTCATAGATGTGTATTCTATAACAAAAATCTTAAATATATTTATTAATATTAAAATTATTAAATATATGTATTTCCGTTGTCTAGTACCCGTAACACATGTTCTTCGGAAACTTACCACGGGACCGGATTGACGTGGTGTAAAAGCGTCCATAGATATTATTATTATTAAACCTTTTTAGAATGTGCACCTACTACCTAATTACAAACATAGGGTACTTCATATATTGGAGATATTTGATGAAATGTTTTATCGAAGGGGAACATAATGAAGGGTCCCGATGACGTAGAAAAGGGCTGTTTCACAAATTAGCGATAAATAAACATGGGATGAAACGTGCTATAATGCGTGTTGGCTATATTCTTTATAATGAATGGATGTATTTGTCCTATTTTCTTTAGACTGGATTCTTAGTGCAGCTATACTAGTAGAGCTCTTTTAACTTTATCTGTGTAAGAAAGATGCGCTCTCGGCTTCATGAGACCATCGAGTTTATTCCTCCCGAGAAACAGCTTTGCTGTGTTTAATAATAATAATAGATATTTATTTGTGACACATAGGTAAAGTGATGGTACAGTTTGAATATAATTATTTTACATGTTTCTCCATTGCCCTCCATGTCTTTTACGCTTACAAATATATTGCAAAAAATACACAATAAAGTCAAATTGTAGAAAATTATTACAGAATTTTATCATTTAAAAAGTCAGTAACATAATAATACACCCGGTCCAATAGTCTTAAATTAATTATATTTTTCTTAAATTTGTTGGCATTAGAGTTTCTCCAAGTCATTGGTAATTTATTAAATATCCGAGCCATACAATATATTATACACTTTTAATCAAAAATGTTGTTTAACATTTTTGTAAACATATTCTGCTGTTATCTTTTCTATCTCGGAAAGGAAGGCTAGACAGGGGTATAATTAATGGCACAGAGACTTAACGTCTTACGTTTCAGTCTAGGCAGTACATAAATGACTTGCCTGGGCTAATTCCAGGTAAACTAGTCTATGTTCATGGGTGGCGTTGACCACTCACCATTAGATTGCCCGTCTACCAGTTTGCATATTAAGCTACAAACATAAAAAAATATACCGAACATAATATTAGTTATAATATTATGAAAAAGAGCACAGTCTATAATTAAAGGCTGTGGTTAGGTAGGTAAGAAATAGCACCCGCGTTAGACTCATGTTTCGTTATATTGCCTAGTTGTGGTTACTTCGGCTTATGTTATTTCCTTTATTGGTTATTGTATAATCCATACATAAGCAACCCTAAGTAGAAAATAGAGGGCAAGACATTATATTTTTACGGACTAAAATTGCGATAGGCTCATATAAAAGAATTACATTAGAAATTATCCAAGAAGAAATTACTTATAGAAAAAATATTTTTACAATTATACATGTTTGATTTTGTAGAAGCTAATGAAATTACTAGCTACAACGAAAGCTACCAACTTTATCACGAAGCAGCCAACTATAAAGGAACTACACAAGAGGCCTGGTTTTATTGCAAAATAATGGAGCCGGGTTAGCTCCTACTCTCGTCGGACGTTTTATCAATCTCACCGAAAAACTCTATTGTCGTTGTTCTCGTGTTTATTTCTTTAATTTGCATGTCTTTTGTTCAGGTCCGCGCCATGGAGCAACGATTATGCGAGTGGCCGGCGGGCGCTGATGGCGCTCCGAAGGCCATCACGCGACTAGAAGGTCAAATCGAAGAACAGGTAACAAAATCCTCCCATAAGACCACAAGTACTTATATTATACTTATGATAACTATTTTCACCAACTAAGAGATGTGCTGATGCATGATTTTTATGTTTTATGTTTGACATAACCGAGTAGGTAGTCTTTACAATGTAATCCTTAATACAACTTAAATATGGAGGGTAGAGGCAAGGAGAATCATCTAGTATGGGGTATCAGTTGAAAAAGTGTCCACTTGTAAACAGCAAATTATGGTTCGAAGACTCGTCAAAATAGCGCTAGTGTCGGAAAACTTGTGATGTGAATTTAGCAATGAGGAGACATGCAATAGTTAGTTTTTCGTAAAATGCGCGGTGATAAAGAGGAAGTTTATCTTTCCTTCTTTAACCTAGTATCCTACTCTAATTATTTGTGGCGCCTTTTTAGATACATTCCACTTGCTATTATGGCGCCATCTTAATTTGCTGCCTTTCAGTGGACACTTTTTAATATACTGAGAAGGTTCTCCTTGCTTTCTATACTCCATGAACTTAAATCGTTTATTCGTTAATACCTACCTACCTACATACAGTATCATCCTATCAGTAGACACAATAAATTTTTATATATATAGCGGAAGTTAAGGTATGCACGTTTATTATCAGACTCGTAATAAGTTTTTCCCAAAAAAGGGCACCAGCCAATTACAGGACAATTAATTGGGTCAAATTAGTTAAGTACTGCGAAAGTTTAAAAAGGGTCGCAGTAAAACATGAGTAATATAATAATATTTCATCTCATAATTGTTATAAAAAATATGCTTAATACGAGCGACTAAATTGAGGTCCTTCGTTCCGTAGACATGCATGCCATAAAATGTTTGAGGTCACGTCCATGCCTTTGTGATTAATGGCGTCACGGGTTACGAAATGTCAACATGACGTTTGTAAATAGAAGAAGAATGTTTGTTTTGACTTTTGATTCGAATTTCGAAAAAGCTTTATAAATTTGTAAAGTTATTTTTAAGTATATTTATGAATTAAACTTGCTCTGACGACACGCAATCTAAATCATATGAGCTAGTAACGTATTATAGTAAGTGATATAAGTGATTCTAAAACTACTACACTATGCAGGTACCCGAAAAACAAAAAGTCTTAGTGTTGTGTTTAAAAAGTTAAAGTAGGTACTAAAATATATGTTTGCTGTTACAGAAACAACTAAGACTCCAGGACGCGAAGCAAGTTGAAGCGAAGGCCGCTCGTATAAAAGAGTGGGTGACGAACAAGCTTCGAGAACTTGAACAGCAAAACCAGTTGCTAAGGGAACAGAACGACCGTTGCAATCAGCAGCTTGAGTTGCTAAGGAACCACATAGCCGCTCAGGGCAGTAGAAATTGTGCAGTAAGTACAAAAAGTTGTCGTTTTATTTATTAGGGAAGACTACAGAGGTAGCTCTTTAATTATTGCCAGCTTTCTATGAAGTACCCCTCAAAACTTCCATACTTTAGCTATTTTAAATTAAAATAAATGCAGCATTTAGCTATATCATGTCACACATATTTTTTCTGCTTTATCCAAATGATTATTTATCACTATTTGGAGGTACTATTTAAAGGTGACTTTATAATATAATTAAATCTCAAAAATGTAAAAAAATATGAATAGTTAGTAACAGGTTCCTGTTAAACAAAATGTTTCATAAGGATATATTGTACTGGGTCTGAATTTACCTCATTTATAAAGTTGCTTACATTATTGTCCACCAGTTTCTACCCTCTCGGGGAAGTCTTTCCCTAGAAGTGAGGTCTGAGGACTCCACTCGTGCCTCTGCAAGCCTTTTGGCTGCCAGCCGACGACGGTCAGAGAGCCTAGAAGGGCCACAGGTAGACAGCGATGTTAGAATGTGTTAATGTTGTATGCTAAAACATAAAGCACCTGTATTAATGTTTTTCACTATATTTCCATCCTCTTTTTCTAGATACTCCAAAATATTCTCTCTTTTTTATGTTTTAGCTTTTGCACTTTTATTTCACTATTCTAAACTGAGAAACATAAAACTACGAGTTATTATATCTAGGTTGTTGTTTTATCATAATCTAACACATTATTAAGAAGCATACATTTAAGATAATATGTTAGATTGTAATATTTCACTTTAAGGAAATAAGTTTTGTTAATAAATATTTTTTTATTTATTATTGCATGCAATGCATAAAATTACTGGCATTAAAAAAATGTTCTAAAGCAAAAAAAGTGCCAGAATAAACTTCTTGTAAGGCATGCCCTTTAAAAATCAATGTAATAATACATAATCTATGCTCAAATGTACAGTCCTAAATAAATTTAATTAATAAATACAATTAATTTTCAGTTGCCTATAGTTTCATCAGAACCACATTATAGTACACCAGTTCGGCACAGAAGGAACCTCTCCATTGGCACAACCAATCCGACCCAATCATCAAGTGTGGCCACTCAGTTGACTACAATGAACAGGACAATGGATGAGAGAACTACCGCCAGTCTGCTAGCTGATGATTTAGCAGTAAGTTTATTTCTATTGCCACCATGTAGTTTAGTCACCGTTGAATATATCCGTTCATGGAAGATACCTATAATTAAATAATCATTAGTTTGTTTCTATTAATGTAATGATATGATTTTGGTTAGGCAAATGGGCAGAAATGCCATCTGGTGGTAAATGGTGGATGTAGTACACAAACAAACTAGTTTACCTCGAACTAGCCTAGATAACTACCTAATGTGTTGCCTATGCTGAAACATAAGATGTTAAGCTTCGGTGCCTGTAATCACCTACCTGTCTTATCCTTCTCAATATGAAAATATAAATAAGTATGACGATACCCTGCATGGGTATCATCATACTTATGCGATGCTCTCTGACTGCTTAGTTCCTGTCGTTCACCTCCATAGGGAGAAATCTAATCATCATGAATTAATTTCAGACGGCTGTCGAAAATTTGGTGGTGCTCCCCACCACTCCCAATACATCGACTGACGGTGACACCACCCACGACTACGCCGAAATTTACACACCCAGCAGAGGTGAGAACAAGCTTTTTACTCAATCTGCATGAAATCTGAAACATCTAGGTTTAGATTAGGTCTTAATTAAAACAAACCCTGATTAGGTAAATGTGGGTTGGTTAACTAATATATTAATTATTTATTTATATATAATAAAAACTTATTAAATTGTCAATAATGCCTTGTATCATCATGTCAACGGAAACTTGCACCTATAACACAGTTACGTCAACTGTGTTATAAAACAAAAAAAGTAAAAAAAATTGAATTCATATGATAAGTCAATATGTTTGTCAATAATATGTCTGCGTCTATACTATCCTTTGAGTCGATTTCTACAAAACATCACATGATTCCAGAACGTACCCCGGCGTGGCAGGGAGCGGTGAACGTGATCGTGCAAGGCAACAGCCGAGGCGGCTCGTCAACGGGTGAGAGCTGCACGTCGGAACAGCCACGCCCACCCACGCCGCCCCTCCACCGATTCCCCAGCTGGGAGGCCAAGATATACCAGGTGAGTGGAGGGAGTGAAAATTATAATATAATTTGAGTAGAATGTGTGAGACATATACATCTGAGTTACCTATAATATTCTCACTAATCAACAGCTTTGGAACTGAGAGATGGTCTATTAGAAATATTTCTCTAATAATTATCCGTTATATTATATTGGTTGCCGGAAAATAGATGTAGAGTGGAAGATGTCATCTTAATCCATGTCCGGAAATCGACAGAAAATTATTTATGGTAATGATGACTGTGGGAATCATGGTGGTTGGCCCAAAGGGAGATCTCCGACTGAGCGAGGTGCAATGCTCGGCCAGACCGACGCCCGATAGCTAGCGTGTCAGATGTCGTATATATATAGCGACCGGACGCTGGAATTTTGATAGCGCGATTCAGGATTGTGGCGCTGTGATTGGTCCGCCACATCACTCCTCCCCCGAAGACCTGGGGGGAGTGATGTGGTGAGTGGTATATTTCTATCTTAATTTTTATTAATTACTTACTTGAAAATCAAATAGCTAACTCTATATCAATGTTCGTTTGTCCAAATCTGATCATGTTGCAGGTGGCTGATGACGGTCTGCAGCAGTCGGTGGAGGAGGAATTAAGTCCACCTCCGTGCCCGAGACCAATGCACGAGTCCACCAGCTACCAAGATATCTCAGTGCCGGTTTATGCTACTGTTAAAGGAGTATGTTTCTTTTAAATTATGTATTTGTTTTTATTTCATGTAAGGCTTTATACATATGCTTATAAAATAAGTGTTTATAAAGATCAACGGTTAGTATACCAACAACAATTGAATCCAAGTTGGATCTTCTGTACCCCCATTGCGCAGTAGCTATTGGTACAGCCTCTTTTACCTTATATATGTTTTCATCATCACGAAATCTTGTAATTTATCTCAACAACAACTCATAGGTTGATTAATATCTATACATTCTATATACTACTTAATTTGACTTTACTAGAAAAACTTAGATTAAAAAGTATATTAAACACATTAAGTAGCATCACTACAATTAAGTATCATTTTATAAGAAAATAAAACTGACACATTAAAACGAAAATGTTTGTTTCTAATATTTAATTGTTGCATATTATTTCAGCGCGCTAGTCAAATAAGATCAATGCCGTTCACGGGCGACTCGTCGGACGATTCCTCGGACGGGGAGGAGTCGATGGGCGTGACCGTCCACAACACGCCTCACCACAATCCTGTATATTGTAAGGCATTTGAATTAATCATATAATCATAAAATCATCATTAAAAATCATATATATATATATATATATATATATATATATATATATATATATATATATATATATATATATATATATATATATATATATATATCATTTGTGTGAGCCATTATCTATCTATAATATACTCGTTCTGATATCTACAATAGACGGAATCTCTTGCGAAATAATTGTCTATTAAATATATGATGGTTGAATACTTTCGAATCTGTTATATTACCAAAGTCAAAGTCAAAATTTTTATTCAAAATAGTACTATCAAAGTATCATTTTGAAGGTCAATTGAGTCTACCACCGATGACCAAAATACCTACCTACCTACCTACCTACCAAATGAAAAATTTCATCGAAAAAGGATTAACAGTCTAAGTTTAACACATACAAACTAACATTCAAGGGTTATTGTTGCAGCCCAACCCCCCCAAATGCCGATCAACAACGTGAACCTGACGAGCGCGCTGCCCGCGTCCATCCAGAGCACGGGGCTGAACGGCTGCAGCTCGTCCGACACCAGCCTCAGCGCCAGCTCGCCGTCCAAGAGCGTCAAGACCAGCTCCAGCCTGAGTCCCGCCAAGCGCTCCAGCAGCGGCTCGCCCAGCAAGAGCAAGACCAGAGGTACGAGAATATATGGATATTAAAACCAGGGAGCCAAATACAGTAGAACCTCGATAAGTTAAAGTCCAAGGGGAAAAAAAAAATTTTAAGTTATAGAGGTTTTAAATTAATTTAGTAAAAGGATAAAGCAAGGGAACATGATATTTTTTAAGTTATAAAGGTTTTAAGTTATCGAGGTTCTATCGAGGTATCTTTTAATATCATTAAAAGTAAAGTGTAAAGAAATTGCCATCTTGACTATAGGCTCTCAATACATAGGTGCTTGTCTGATGTAGGTTTCAAAAATATCTATAAACAAAATGCGACAGTCATAACCTAGATGCAAGGAACAAACATATATTAAATGTTTAGTAATTCTTTAATTTTTACAACAGGATGCCAGAAATATAAAATAAAAACTCAAGTAATTAATTTAACAAAACTGTGTAGTAATGTTCGTGTGGTAAATTCTACTATGAAATAAAAAGTGTATGTGTGTGCAAGTCACACACGGTAGAAATGAAACTCCTAAAAAGTCCCTGAAAAAAAAAATACTTATTAAAAAGTATTGAAAAAAATTATCAATTAAATGCGACACTTAACAAATCATACCTGAACTGTTACCAGCTGTAGTGCACCAGCTTTAACTTCTTGTCGCTAGATGGCTACATCTACTTGAGCTCCTCCCGCACCCCGAACATCTAATATGTTCTATCTCATTCTCTCGCCGACTGAATCCTATATTTTTACGTGTTGTACTCCCTCTCTCTCTTAAACTTACTTTTGCGTTTCATCGAGTTTGAAATCACAAGGATTCTAAAGAAGTTTCACATTAATAAAATATTTTCTTGTAGATACCACACCTTAATAAGACATTAGCTCTAAAGGTTTTACATGTGTATAAATTATGTGTTTTTATTAGTTGACTAAACAGCAACCCTGATAAATTCTTAGGCTATCCCGCATTCTTTACCTACGAGTTTTTTTTGCCTACTTTTTAATAAGGCAAATAAAAATATTTTGATTTGATTATAGATTTATCTTTTTTTATTTAGCACCAAGTGAACCGGCTGTCTGTTGCCCCCTCTTTTATTAAAAAAAAAACAGGAAACCATTTATATGTACCGGTGGAAAGAACCCGTGTCCCGCTGGTCTGAAGGTGCGCCGCGCCCCTGTCTGGATGAACACAACCATCTTGCTGAATTCACCCATGGAACTGCTGTGCTGCGGAATTGAGAACAGTGATTCATTGCAATGGGTCTTACGAGGATATACTGCACGAATTCAAGCGCAGTAGGATATCCTCGTAGGACATGTTGCGATTGAATACTTTCGTCGCTCTTCGCTGGATTTTGCAAGTTATGTGCTCTTGGTAATGCAAATATTGTAGATAGTCAATATCAATGTTTTGTAATCCAATATTTCAGGTGGGTACCGATATTTTTATTAATCTGCCAATAAATGTAATTGTGTAAAAATGTTTTGTGTGCGTAAAAATGTCTTATATTGGTCAGAATAATTTAGTATTTAAAGGACATCTATAATAATCAAATAATTTCTTCCAGACACATCATTCGAGTCGGGTGCGTCTGATGACTACGCGGTGCCACCGGACGCGCTCAGTGAGATGACAAGCGTGGGGGCGGGGCCGGGACCGGGGGCGGGGCCGAGCGGCGCGGGGGCGGTGCCAGCACGTGACTCACCGCGGCGACACGACGCGCTAGAAAAGAGCGGTCATCTAGCCAAGCTGGGTGGCAAGCTCAAGACGTGGCGGAAGAGATGGTAATTAGGACACAATGTATTAAACACCTATTCACGCTGAACCAAATTTTGTTTGTTCGTTTCGATAACTCAAGTGAGTGAACTCGCTTTTGGGTTGGTAGTAGATATAACCCGATTGAAGAAATATAAAAGCCTTCTGAATTAATAAAGTAAATGGCTTCATTTTTCACTTACCACCTTTTTCAACTTAATTCAGTTTAAATATGGAACACCTAAAACGTTCCTCTTTCCAGGTTCGTATTAAAAAATGGCACCTTGAATTATTGGAAGTCTCAATCGGAGACCCATCGGAAACCTCAAGGTCAGATAGGTCTCGGTGAGGCCTGTAAGATATCGCGCAATGACGGAGCCGCCACCTTCGAGATATTCACTGGGACTCGAACATACTACCTCACAGCCGACAGTATTGCCACTATGGAGGACTGGATACGAGTCCTACAGAATGTCCAGCGACGGAACGCCACCAAACTGCTGTTGAGCAAGGAAGACAACAAGCCAACGATTCAAGGCTGGTTGACAAAAGTGAAGAACGGGCATGCCAAAAAGAGTTGGTGTGTGCTGCTGGGCAAAATGTTTTTATACTTCAAAACGCCCGGTGATCAGGTGAATTACTTTTTAGTTTTGCTTAAAAACAAACGTCCGATACTATTTAAAGTACAATTTCTATTCTCTATAAAAATAACTCCTTTATAAAATTTGTCGAATCTCGCAAATATAATTAATAAATTACAGCAACAATGCGGAGATCATAGTCGCAAACCTGTTTCATTACAATGAATAAAAAAAAACACTAATGTATCGTATGTTCTAGAATCCCAGCGGCCAGATCAACATGCGGGACGCGCGCGTTGAGGACGTGGAGCACGTGTCCGACTCCGACTCCGAGGAGAAGGCGGACGACGCGGCGCGACACCTTACCGTCGCCATCTACCCGCAACACCACGCCTCCGCGGTAGGTACCCCACTCACCACGCCTACACTCGCATTCACCACGCCTGCGCGGTAGGTACCTCACTCACCACCTCATCATCATTCACACATACTTGCACATACCACGCCTTCATAGCAACGCCCCCACACCACATTCCAACACAAAAAGGACAGATCACTATGACTCACCATCTAAATAGAGGGACGGACGAATCACGAAGGCGTAATAGCCTTTTTTCTCATAGATTAAAGACTGCCTTATAACTATTTCCACCATCGCAAAGAATTGCTGATTTTGAAGTGAAACTTCTTAAGAATCGTTGTGATTTCAAACCGGATGCAACGGAAAAAACGACAGGTAAGAGACACAAATACAAAAGAGCGAGAGAGCAAATGTCGGTGTGTATGTATATTGCACACTGTTTAATACTTGCTTGTATTTGAGCATTTAGCATGTGTTTCACTTGTATCGTGTGTGAATCGCACACACACACACACACACACACACACACTTTTTTTTGTATATAACATTTTGAATCCCTTTTTTTCCCTATATTGTAGTTATATTAAATGGGACTAATCAATATAAGATTATAATCGTATTGCAGGGCCCCACGTACCTGCTTTTCGAGAACAAGGCGGACAAGGACTCGTGGCTGTACCACCTGACCGTGGTGAGCGGCGCCGGCCTCAGCCGCGGGACGCACTTCGAGCAGCTCGTCCAGAAACTCATGGAGACGGACGGAGACGCCAGTGAGCTACATACCAATAATTCTATATGTATATCCAGCGACGATGGTCCAGTGGTGGGTGAACTCGGTCTCGGCGAAAAGTTCCGGGTTCGATCCTGAAATTGTGTGCCTTGAAATAAGTTTTTCTAATTTTCTAAGTGCACCCCATACACGAGACCATCGCTCGCTCACTGGTGAAGGAAAACATTGTGAGGAAACCTGCATGTCTGATGAGATTTAAAGTCTTTGAAGATATGTGAAGTTCCAGCCAGCACATTGGTGAACTATGGCCCATTACCCTCCTCGCCTGTTTTTTAGGAGACCCGTGCCCAGCATTGGGACATATAAGGGTTGATACTTTATTTTACTATATCGACCTATTATGAGCTTATGTTCTGTTCATTATAAGGATTTCTTTTTAGTTTAAAAAATCCATTTTCCATACAGTTATATATTCTTTTTGCTGATGCAGTATAATCGTTACAGATTGTGTTCTATGGAGGCATCCAACGCTACTGTACTCCAAAGAAAGTATCACTTCGCCGCTGACATCTCTGAACTCTGAAGCCTTGCAAGCAGAAGCCTTAAAGCTGTTTAAAGTGAGTGCTTAAAATATTGTTAAACCCAAAACATAAAAAAAAAACCTCGTTAAACTTAAACGCAACTCAAATTTGAGAGCTGCTTATGTTTATGACATATGGATTAAGGGGTGCTTAGTAGTTTGAGGAGACCCCAGAGATTATGTGGCGTTTGAGAATTTGGGCGTAAGAAACTGTATACATTTTAAACTTTTTATATTTTAAACTAAGTTAATTCATAAAAGCTATTATAATTTTATGTTTTATGACGCAAAACTTTTAATGAAATTTTTAATTGTATTTCTTTCTTCATATTTTAAACATTTTCAATGCTAGATAAATCAAATGTAATAAATTCTATGAGAATTCACACATGTGGCAGTGGGTATCTAATATCTATAAATACTTAATATATGTATTCGTGCATTGGTCTGCATGAACGTGTAACATATACATGTGCGTGTGCGCAGTGCGTGCAGCTATTCATGTCGGTGGCGGTGGAGCACGCGGGCATCGACTACCACGTGGTGCTGGCCCAGAACGCGCTGCAGCAGTGCCTGGAGGTGGGCGAGCTGCAGGACGAGCTGGTGTCGGCGCTGTGCCGCCAGACCGCGCCCCACGCGCCCGCCAAGCTCGGCGTGCAGGTACGCGCGCGCCGCCCCGCCCCGCCCCACAAGCGCAGAGCCACCGTAAGTGCCGCATGCCGCTGGCGCGCTCGCGACGGGGAGAACTGACACGACTTCACCCACAGTGGCGTTATATGACATGAGTCCACCCACAATGGCATCGTATGACGTAACTTGACACTTGTCAAAACAATTAAAAAATACAAAACACGAATAATATAAAATGACCGCTAGCACCACTACGTAACATAACCCAGTAGCATTGACTTGACTTGACCCTCATAACATCATGTGACATTCCCTGACAAAATAAGAGAAAAAGTGAACACACTTGAATGTTCAATTGACGTTAAAGTGGTGTAGCTTAACATTCAACAGAACAAAGAGTAGGTACTCACTTGACACTTAAGCATTGCAATTATATAGTAGTACAGAAGTGAAACAATAAATTGCATATTGTACAGTATATGGTTGTAATAGACAACCGACTGTAAAGTAAGAATTACCGAAACAGCATTGGTATAATATGAAGCCACCGTGTTTTAATATAAAATTAACTAACTACTAAATAACTTAAGCTTGACATTGACAAATACTCAATAAAACAATGCAGACTCAAGCCTGACCCCTATCACAAAGGTCCAGACTCGACCCCAGTAGATGACTCACCCCGATTTGTCTGACTTTACTTTAACTAAGGGTATACGCTCCCCGGCGCGAAGTGCAAGATTTTTATAACAACTTAAAACATCATAATGTTATATTTCTAATTAGAAATATTTTGTATAAAACATACCTTACTATAATTATTTTATATGGCAACAATATTATGATGTTTTGAGTACTTGCTCTAACTTTATATAATACATATAGTTGTGTTTGCAATAGTGTTTATCAAATAAAACTTCCGAGTAACTAACATAATTAAATGAATTCGAAATGTCTATAGCAATTGAGAAGACGAAATTTTTTAATTAAGACAGAACTTTCAACTTATTTAAAACACCATAATATTAATCATTTATATGGCTCAATGAGTTGAGGTTCATTGTATGTGTCTATGGCCAACATTTTATAAAAATAAAAACGCGTAAAAAATTATTACGATTGCAAACATAACATATGTGTTAATTTTCTTTTTATGCGGACAATTTACAAATGAAAATGTAACAGCATGGCTTTAGTTTAATGAATATAAAAACGATATACAAACAGCGTTCACTAATAAAAATATATTTGGTGAATTCTGGACTTCAAATAAATGTCGCTTTATTTACGCTAAAATAAGCTTAAAGCGAAGCTTTGCTTTTCTCATATGCCATTAATACATCACGGTCGTAGTTGTATCACGTAGTGTAGTTTATTACACTCTGGCATCATAACGTGAATTTCATAGCGGTGATGGTGTTGCCAATATAAAGAGCAATATTTGTCACAGCTTATAAAATTAATTTGCGTTTTAAATATACACTAACAAACCATTAATACAGCTTTGTGTGTCGCTGTACAGCTTTGTATCGTGTTGGATCAATTTGGAATTGTGTATGTGAACATTATTATTGGCTTCCACGGTTTATATAAAGAGCAAAAAAACGGATAACCACTTTGGTGTTATTCCAACTTGATCGGAATCGTTCTGGCACCATTGACATGTTGAAATGTTGCCATGACAAAAAAATGTTTATTTTCCTTGTCGCAATCAAATGGAATGTTGGTGTAAATTTTTCCCTCATTTTTTACCTTTTTTAATCCAAGAATGTTGTTCGACCCCATAGTTTTAGGGAATGTTTCTGTACCGTTCATAATATAGCTCGCTCCCTCGCACTCTCCTTTGTATGGAAAGGTTGATGTTGCAAGTTTGTTTTAGATTACATTTAGGTAGTAACCTGTTAAGGTAAGTTTTGGTGTACGTAAGACGGTATATGCCCTTTTTACTTATTACTGTGCTTAACATTAAATTCCTCTTAATTATTTAAAAATATTACTAGCAGTAACGAGTGACTTAAAGTAGCCATCAGTAATTAGGAGAATAAATTAAAAATCAATGCATAAATAAATAATGTCTATTAAACATTAAAAACGGACAAATCTTTATAGTACTATTTCACTTTATATGTTTCTAAGTTAAGTGCCCAATAGGCTATCGGCAACATATTTGACAGATACACCTATTGGGCACTTAACTGAAGATTGTGAAATAGGCCCTAAGTGTACATAAATTATTAAATAAATAAATAATTAAATAAGTACTTTGGCCTTTGTTACAATACAATAGTTAGTTTAATATTTTTATGTAAAAATATTTCCCATTTCTGTTCTTATTATTCTGTTGGTGTTTTCACTGAGACAGGGCTTATACAGTCTTACTTTGGAACGAGACACTGTATCATATCGCTGGACACACGTAGGTTACTCACAGCACAAATATCTGTAACATTCACTTCATTACTAAATGTCCACTTTCATGGTGTAGGGTAAAGCATAATGAACCTTAACTCATTGGTGGGAAAGAATATTTATTTATATATATTTTATTAAACATGTACATTATAAAAACATAGTGAAATAATGTTTTACATACAACTCGATGTAAAGAATGTCAATAGTTGGTCCAATCAGACAATTCGACTTTTTGGTGTTAATCAAAGCTCTACCAGAGGTATTATTGGATTTGAATAATCATTATGTATAAAGTATACTTGTAATGTTTATTTTAAGTGACATCCAGATTAAGTGCAAGTCGATTTAACCATCTATAGTGGATGGTAGAAACATTTGTATATAATACCGTTCATACAAGATGAGAGATAATCAAACATGTCACATTATACTGCGCTCCCTGCGGAAGGGGGCGCCCCCCTTTCGAATTTGACTAGGTGAGCCATCTGCTCTCCTACCTACCGATTGATCTTAAAGGCCATCAGACCTAAAAGTCTAGACCTTTCGAAAAAAAAACATGTCACTAGAATTCTAGATTAAGTTCTCTTCTAGTTGAAGGCTAACTTTAGATTATATTAATGGGTGACGTCTACACTTACCTTCAGGTGGGACGTCTGCTAGTTTACCTATCCAAATAACGTTTTAAATTTTTTTTTCCTCGATCAGACGCTATTGTTAAATAAAAATAAAAAAAATATCATAACATGATCTTCATTATTACGACAAATGTACAAAGATCTTATCGTGTAGAACATACCCCCATAGAACACAGAAATATCATTCGCAATATCAACACAAGCTATAAAAATATTAAAAACCCTTATTATAATGGTTTGAATATAAATAACTAAATGTGAAATATCTGAAACAAATACTGTCCTCACTACTGTCTAGATGTCGTATAGTTGTATGTTATGTATATTAGATAATAGATGTATATAATATACTGTATATTTATTAAACATTAGTATGTCCTTGCGTGTATTTATTATTTCATATATTCATTAATCTCGTAATATTTTTTAATAATAACGTGTTACAACGTAAATGTTATTTGTGTAGGCATATCATATATTTTCTTTTATAATATATAAGTGTGAGCGATATCTTTTCTTATGTATACATAATGTTATGTATGTGTTAGTATATATTGTGGTAGGGTTACACATCACAAAAATACTTTGTATATATAAAATACTCTTGACTTATTAGGCAATCTAGAAACAGTATCTTATATGTACAGAGTACAGACTATGCAATATAAATTGGAAGAAGCTCCAATAAAAGTGATTACACTTTGTCTATAATGTAGGTATCAACCAACCTACAATTGTTATAATAAATTTTTAAAAAAATATTAAGAAATAAATTTACAAAGAAAACTAGTCCCACGTATCGCACACCAACATTTCATTTGTACAGCAACTGCTACTGTGCGCGACGCAGTCTCTGTTCACGTGCGACACGGGAGCGTCCTCGGTGGGCGGGGACTCGAAGGGCGACGCCCCGCTGGACTCGGCCGGCTCGCCGAGCTCCATACAGGTAACGGAGAGGGCTCTGTGACGCACTAACAACCATCGTATTTAAACGTAGGAGACCCACAAATTATTATAAGTAAATTAAGGAAATTACGAAGCAGTAATTTGCTAAAAACTATACTTACAACTTTCAATTAACATATTATGTTATTAAATTAATATCATACTAGTTAAATATAATGAAAAAATATAATTTCTCATGCTATAGGTTTATTATTAGAAAAAAATACGTTTCAATAGTGGCGAAAGCTATAAAATCATTTCCGCCATTTTGATTATTAAATTCTTCTCTCTTGACTTTGTAACTCGCGTTTTAGTTTTGAGAATTATTTAAATTAAATTTCGACATTTTATATGTAATTGATAAACTGTTAGTATAAGTAAAAAAATGTATCTTAGCTAATTTACGCGGCCGCAATGCCGTTTTCCCTTTTAGTAGTCTTAAATTCACGTCTTAATAAAGTATAGTGCATCGCAGACGCTCTACTCATCTCACCGCACTAGTTAAGTGCCATGCAGGATGATATAAAACACAATATGTATGAATGTAGCTCGTAATTAGGGGCCAATGATATGTTCACTACATTGATAACAAATGAGGAAGGCAAGTATGGTAAAAATATAAATACAAAATTATAATATGCACTGAAAGATAAAATTTGAAAATATTAAAACATACGATTTTAATAAATATTCCCTTTTTTCCTCTACAGAGAAATATATTTAAAAAGTTCTATTTTATATGTATATGAATACCTAAAGCTTAAACATTATTTTGTTAATCAAGAAATAACTCTTCAAATATATAATAAATAAATTTTAATTTACTAAAATACTTGAAAAAATTCAATAGTCGATATTGAGTTAATAATATTACGTACACGTTTAGACAAACATACGTATGATAAAAATATGAAATTGATAAAAAAATCTATTTTCAGTATTGTCATACATTACAGAACTGTATTAATTATGTTGCTACTATTACAGGCTCCTTTAATATCTGTGGACTGCAAGAGCAACCCCCCGACGTACAGTTTCGTGCAGGGCTGGCAACTGCTGGCTCTGGCCGTGAGCTTATTCGTGCCGAGGAACAACAGGCTGCTGTGGTACCTGAAACTACACCTGAGCAGGCATTCGGACACCAAGTGAGTATACCAAACGCTGTTAATATGAAAACTCATAATTAACAAAAATATATAAGATAATATTGAATAAAATAAAGAAATGACAAAGTCTTGTCGTCCCGACGCTAAAGTCGATTTGATTGCAACGGCTCCATGTTTTTTTACGTAACGTGTTATTTCCAGAACGGAATGCGGCAAGTACGCGGCGTACTGTGCGCGCGCGCTCGAGCGTACGCTACGCAACGGCGGACGCACGGACAAGCCGTCGCGCATGGAGGTGCTGTCCATCCTGCTGAAGAACCCCTACCACCACAGCCTGCCGCACGCCATACCCGTGCACGTGCTCAACAACACCTACCAGGTGAATATTATGGATACCTTTTATTGGTATACTTGGTACCTTTAGGTACAGCATTGGGACAAAATTTGCCAGATATACAAGAGCCAAGTTTATTTAAGGCATTACGGCAAAGTACTAGCTTTTAATTTATAAAAAAAAATTAGCTTATCGATGGTACGTGAAGTGAATTCGACATCAAACTAAACATTTGTAGAATGTACTAATTTTATGTAACGATACTTTATTTGTTCTGAAATAAATTCGAATTTATTCAGTCATTTTTGTACCCTTCTAGTGTCTGTGACCTAATCTATGACTAGGTTACAATAATGCCCGCCACCCACATATCATACCACTAGGCGGGTTTTTAGTTAATCTCAAGTAGGATTGAGGTATCGGGGCCAGTGGACACACGCCCAAACAGCTTTAGAAGGCGCACAAGAGTAAAATCTTTATGTATGGATTGTAGTCCTAACCATTTTAGAAGCTGGCATGGTTTCTATTGTGAAATAATGAATGTACACCAGGTGGTAAGCTTCGACGGCTCGACGACGGTGGAGGAATTCCTAACGACCTTGAGCGCCGAGCTGGGCTGCCGGGAGCCCGCCGCCTCCGGCTTCTCCCTGTTCAGCGACGACCCCATAGAGAAGGATCTAGAACACCACATCAAGTCCGATAAAAAGGTAACGTCATTTCGTGATGAAAATTATTATGCCAATTGTGTGAAAACTAAAAAACAAAAGAGAAAATATTAAAGCCAAATCATGAAATTTGTAATATTTTAAATTAGCAAAAACTATTTTTTACGAATTTTTGCGGCGGCTTTGCGGCTTATTGATATTTATATATTTTCAACGTACATAAATACAATGTATGTATAATATGCCATAATTCAAGCTCTCATTAGCTTGGGATCAGATGACCGTTTGTGACTTGTCTCAAAGTATTATTTATATTATTGCGTCATTGGAAATATCTTTTCCATTCCAGCTATGCGACGTGATATCGAAGTGGGAGACGGCTCTGCGCGAGAAGGGTTCCGGAAAGTTCGAGAACTCGCGCGTGATCCGCCTCACGTACAAGAACCGCCTGTACTTCCGCGCCGCCGTCCGCTCGGAGACCGACAAGGAGCGCCTGCTGCTGTGCTACCAGGTCAACCAGCAAGGTCGGTACCCACGCTGCTGACGGTCAACGTCGCCCGTCAATACAAATTACTAGACGGGATGACAATCTTCTTCTATCAGATGGCTTAAGTTAGGACGAAGACTACTTTTTCCCCCAGAAGTTAGAAGTTAAATGATCTACTCAATATGTTATCAATAAGAGATTTCCACGTTCTTTTTTCTAATATGAAGCGTACTCATTTAATAAGCCAACACGAGGGGTGTTGGCTTATTAAATAAGTACGCCTACCCCTCCTAAAGATGCGACGACCTATTTCCGACCAAGCAATGGACGTATAAGTAACCAATGTTGTTGACGATCAGTGGTGGCGGGGCGGTTCCCGGTGAGCCGCGAGCTGGCGGCCGAGCTGGGCGCGCTGATGGCGCAGCTGGACATGGGTGACCACAGCGCCCTCACCGCGGCGCACAACCAGCCGCTGGCGCACCGCTTTTACCCGTACCGGTACCGCGCCGGCCTCACCAACGACGAGCTCAGGTATCCACGTCAAAAAATCTGAGTCAAAGGAAAGATGCTGGGGCCTAGCCAAAATGCCATTAAGAAAGCGTTAGCGAAGTTCGAAAATGATATAATGTATGGGATTGACATAAGGCCACACTTAATCACGTGGTCCATCCTATACATTTCATCATTTCGAACTTCGCTAACGCTTTCTTAATGGCATTTTGGCTAGGCCACCTATGGAACGTATTTATGTAATGTATCAGATGTTTAGAGAAATGTATCTCAGATTCCTGTGCTAAAAATACATGATTCACCAGGGAGGTGGAAGAGCGCCTGAAGGCGAAGTGGGTGGCGCTGCGCGGGCGCAGCACGGCGGACTGCGTCAGAATATACTTGAACTGCACCAGGAAGTGGCCCTTCTTCGGTGCCACGCTCTTCCAGGCCAGGGTGAGTTTTCTGATATTATAAGATTTTTAGCTCCATTGAAAGAGGCCCTTTAAATGAATCTGAATTGACGAACAATAGTAATAAAGATCATTTTTGTGTTTATTCTGAGGATTTAAGAAAAGAAGGAATATATTTTATCTTAATGATAATATGTGGGATAGACAAAAGTTTAGTTCGATCTTTATGGCGTGACGAAACAAAGAACGATTACACTTCAGGTAGGGAAAGGGGTGTCGAAGCCATTTGGACTCGATCAGACTTATGTTCATATCAAAGTTCATAATTGTCAAAATTCTATAACAAAAGATGGAAGAAATATAAGACAGCCGCAGTACAGTTTGATGCTACGTTAGAAATCAAATCGAACAGCCGGATCTCATTATGTAAATCGAGCTGTGATCATGGCGATGATTAATTTTCATTACGCGTCGTGTTAGTTGTCAGTCGTACACATTCAGTGCGCGTGTCGGTCCTGTACAAAACAGCTGGAGCCATCGCATAACTTTATCTTTAATCCTTTCGCATGTGCGTTCGTGTACACTATGTTTAAGTTTATAAATTGGATTCCATCTTTCGTTATGGATTTTATATTGTAAAATTTACATTTCTGCTAAGCTGGTTAATATATAACTGTTGTGACTGTCCTAAATAAATAAATCAAATAAATATATTTGACGGCCGGCTGGCTGAGCTACTGGACAATAGCCAGACAGCCACACAGCGGCCTTGCCTTAGATCCCGACGAGTGATATTTATATGATGATAGATATCTGCACCTGGTTATTATTTATATATTTATTTATTATATATTTATTTCTGTTCCTAGTACCCGTAACACTTATTACGAAGTTTGGTTAACGTGGTATTTGAACTATATTTATTTATTTAATATCCAGATCAAGCAGCCGGAGCCGTCGCTGGCGTGGCTGGCGGTGGCGGAGGACGGCGTGGCGGTCCTGGAGCTGGCGGGCATGGGCGCGGCGGCGCGCTACCCGCTGCACACCATCGGCCTGTTCGGCGGCCTGCAGGACGACCTCATGATGCTCATCGACGACCCCGCCGGCCCGCGCAAGATGCTCATCAGTCTCAATAAACCTAAAGTGAGTTCACATGATCCGAACATATACACCGCAGTACATCCGAACCGTGCCTCTATCAGTAATGGTTATCCGCGCAAGACTTTTTGATACTATTAAAATTTTCAAGTATTGTTTGGTAGCAGATCATTGGCTAGTATTAATTATATGACGTTACGTTTTTATTGTTTTTCGGTATAACTTTATCATTTAACATTAATTGGCTCAGCGTACTCCACGTAATTCAGCTTTAAAAACGAAGATATTTAATAAAGATTAAAAAAATTATAGATGATTTTCAATTCAATTTCATTTAATTAATGTTGGTTGAGAACTAATGATCGTTATGAATCACGCTGTACTTTTTCCTCGCAGATGGCTGAGCTGACGCATCTCATAGCGGACTACAAGAACGCAATCCTGCGCACGGGCACTGGTACGCCACAGATGAACTCGCTCACGCGCAACGGCAGCCACCGCTCCACCAGGAAGCCCGTCTCCGCGCTGCCCCACTCGAGTCCCTCCACGCTGGCCCACGCCCACCTCGCTCACGCCCACCACCCACACAACACGCTCAACTCCCACGCCACCACCATGACCCTGGGCTCCGACAGGAACGCCACCCTCACTCAAAGCTCGCACACTTCCACCTTCAATACACAAGACCGAGTCCTCTCCCATGGACAACCAGACATCCTAAAGTCTACCCCCGACCATCACAGAAGCGAGAAGAAAAGAAGCCACGCCCAAGACACCGGCGTCGCGTGATTTTAAGAAACACCCCAAGTTATGAGATGTGAATTTAGATAGACCCGGTTGATGTAACACAACTGCCAAATTAGGTTTGTAAATTTAGATATCGGTGCTAAGCCTTTCAATATCCAAATCGCTTTTAGGGTTCTAGATATAATGTTAGAGTAAAAAATTCGATGCTCGCGAGGTATCAAAGTTAAGTGATCATGGTGTTACAAGTGAAAGAAGTATGTAAGACTTAATGAAACGTTCAAGTTTGTTAATTCTACATCACGAAATTCCTTACCTATCTTGGACTTCAAGTTATTGGAAGACTAGTTATAGCCTTGGACTACATCTAAAAAAGAGATGTAAGTAGTTTTTTAAATTACTTTTACTAAACCTTTATCGGTGTAAAATTAAAATGATTTAGTAAAACATAATCACGAAATGGACAATTAAACATTAAAGGAAGAATAAATCGATGTTGATCAAAGGAAAATAATCACAAATGAAAGAAATCTATCACAATCATGTCAAATATAGTTGCGATGATCAATTTTCATTGCGCCATCATTTGTCAGTTGTATTATATCAATCATTAGTACTTGACGTAGCGAGCGATATAGAGCGATTTCTAAATATTACCTCATATTTTGTAGCGTCTTACGGTTCTGCCTTTTTATATGTGTGGCATGTTATGATTTGTACAATAGATTAATTTAGCTCGGCTTGATAACCGATTACAGAGCAGCTTTTGCATTAGATGTAACTATACACAGGGTTTATTAGTGGTCACATTGAAATTGATTTTTACAAAAAGTAATCATATTAATATTATGATTACTATTGAAATTAATTAAAAAAAAATTAAAGTTTACAAAAAGTAATCATAATAATAATATATGATGATTACTTTTTGTAATCTTTTTTTATTAATCACATAAGATTAATTTTATTATATACTTATGATCAGTTGTAATGTGACCGCTATATAAAATGTCTTTATACATATGTGCAGGGTATAACGCTATGTAGACAAACGATGTAGCTTAGTACTAGACTCACATTCACATGCCGTACATGAGGTGACTGCAATAATGGGTTCCTCTTTAATGTCCAAATTAGAACAAATTATCAACGCTGAGTGTTTGATTTCATAGTATTATTTGTAGTATCGAAACAAATTACCCGCATCTGTGATCTGATTTTATAACTCGCTTAGTATATACAATGAAATGTTGATAAACATTTGCAATATTTTGTAATCGTATTGGATAATAGTACCAGAATGAGATATGAAATTATTGTTACCTTTGTATTTTTTTGTTCCTAAATGCTGAAGTTTTGTAAGAGTGTACACATTCTTAAGTTTTATTTAGGGCCTGTTTCACAATCTCCCTTTAAGTTCCCTATAGGCTATTGGCAACATATTTGACAGATGTTTGACAGATACTCCATACTCTATCTGTCAAACATCTGTCAAATATGTTGCCAATAGCCTATAGGGAACTTAAAGGGAGATTGTGAAACAGGCCCTTAGGGTTGTACAAATAGTAAACCATTTATTATATAGTGTACATCGTAGGAGGACATCGAAGTGATAAAACGATGACAATATAATTTGATGCAATTATTTCGATTTGATTTTGAATGATTATTGTAATGTTGATTTATATAGCATTACTGATATTGTGATTATATAATACCATAAATATTTTTTAACAAAGTTTATAGGAAAGTGGACATAGTATGTTAATAAAAATACTAATGTCCATTTTCCTACGAACTTTGTAAAATTCTATATAAAGAAGAGATACAATGACAGGTTATAAATATTTTTCTTATTGTTACAAAAGTATGTCATTTTTTTTATATAGTTAGAAATGGCAGCATAAAACACCATAGAAATTACAACACATAAATACCTAACTTTTTTTATTCTTACAAAAATAGGTAGAATTTCTGATCTCGGCCAAGATCTTCTAATGAGTCTCGTTTTTTATTTTATTTTTTAAGAAATATTAATAAAAATATGATTAAAGATATGTATATGAATTAAAAATAGCTCTGATTTTTTTATACAATACTTACAAAACATGCAATCCTGATGCTGTTACCAGCTTAGAATGTGATCTTGTTGCATAATAAACGATGAATGAAGTTAAAGAGTCATATTTCTTAGCATGTCTGTAATTTTTGTAAGAGTACTTTAAAACTGGGATAATAGATGATTTAATAATTTTTGAGCATTTTCCACTTCCTTGTTCTGTTGTTATTCTAATATGTGCTTTAACTTCATTCAGTTCTGGCTTAAATTTGAGCTAATCGTAAGCTACATATATGAATAAATATAGATAGTTTATGATGGAGATGGGCTACATAGTGAGTTATTTATAACACAATATAATTTCAAATATATCAACTAGTTATCTGCTAAATAAGTAAATTATAAGAAACTAAATGGTATCATTAATGAAATTTTCATTTTCCGGTACATTACCTCTTAATATTAAAGAGTAACGCCCATCTCCAAATGTCCATGATCGTGCAAAAAGTGGTCTTGGACGGCCAACTATGCGATAGTTATAACTTGCGACTGACTTATAATAAGTAAAATCGCTTAGTCGGTACACTTGATGTCCTTAGGTGTGGATGCAACATTCGATCAAGTTCAAGTATTAAGAAATTAAATATTTTATGTAAAGAATAGGCTATTTGACTAGATTCTAAAAACAACATTATATTCTTCATTGGTTTATAATGACCGTACAAATAATTTTTAATTTATCATAAGGTTTTCAAGGTTATTGAGGTGTTTGTAAAATCATTTATAATGTAAAAACGCTCGCTCCAGCAATATGGCGTCGACTCAGACTAGTGACGTCACGCGTCAGTAGATCTAGCGCGTAGTGTAACTTAATACATCGGATGTTTACACAATATGTTTCAGGCCACATTTGATTAGCTAATCAGAACCGTTTATGCTTTTATCGTTTCAATCTCAAAACGAATAATTTTATTTAGATCAATAATATTCTTTTATTGTTTTAATGTAAATTATTTTTTAAATCTATATTCTACGGGAATGGCAATAAAAATATTTTTTGCGTGTCAATTGTCAAATAGCCTATTCTGAAATTTATTCACTTGTCGATATCACTTTCGATATTATTTACATTCGGTGTGTGTCCATCTTAACGCGATAGAGACAGTGAAAAACTGCAGAATTCTGCGTATGATATAACGTTAGGTCGGTGTTCATAAAAGTCACCATCAAATTTTCGGTGTTATTACTCCAGTAGAGACGTTCTCTGAGAGCGATTCACAGACATTAATTTCCTGGACATAGGCTAGGAGGTGTTCGCGACCAGTGTCGTCCGACGTTTGTGTCGCGCGACTAGAATAAGTTGAATTGCACTTTTTGCATTACACATACTGTTAATATTATTGTGTATAGATAAAAATTTTACATTAAATCTTTTGTGCAGTTACTAGATTAAGAATTAATTTATTAAGTATTTATTGAATTATTTTTGAAATTCGTATTTTTTGTTTTTTCTTTCTGTTTGTAAATGACTAAGTAGGAGCCTAATTTGTTAAGGCCTAAATTGTATGATTGGCTGACTTTTCTATGACGCAACAATAAAGCTGTATGAAGAGATTTTTTTTGTATACTTTTTCCCACCTTACACGATCAAATCAATTAGAACAATATTTGATTTTCACATCATTAGACTGGCGATTTAAATAATTTCATATTACAAGAATCCAGGAAAAGGATAAAAATAAGTGCCAAATTACTTTATAATCGAGCATCAAGAGACAATCAAATTATACAAGTATCTTAACCTGTTATTATTATATTCAATATATTAATTATGTATATACTTAAACTTTAACAATTTTACCTAAAGTACCTTAATGTACGCATTTGTTGAAAACTAAATTTCCAAATTTAGTCAGATCATGTAAGAAGAAATTCCTTGTTGCTAACATCAAGGGCTCTCAATATCGCTTCTGTTGTGTACGGGATCTCTGCAAAATTAGAATGTAAATTAATTCACGTCGAAAAGCTCCTACTACTAAAATGAAAACGAACTACCCTCTATTTCTGTTAAAAAAATTAAAGTATCGACCGATCGAACAGGTCTCCTCGAAATCAGGCGAGAAGAGTATGGGATCTCAGTTGCTGTTTGTTTTGTTTTTTCACGATGTGGAAGGACAATTAAAAAAAACCATTTAAAGACACTACATGGGGCCAGGACCGAACCAGAACCTTTCCCTCAAGAGGTCGAGTGAGACCCACGAGACTTTTTATACTAAAAAAATTCAAAAGACTGGACGGTCTTGAATTTTATTTTTAGTTTTTATAAAATGTCCATAACAAGCTCTCTTTAATTATTTTATTTACTTCAAATTATTTTGCGATTTAATTTTACGTATTTTTCGTCACCCAGCTAACTACAGTATTCTCTACAGCACGATCTCATGGTGAAAGAATAAAAACTAATAAAGACTGATCGATTTCAAGATGTCGGTTATCGATTTCATTTATACGGACATGATATTTTATATAAACATTTAAATTTCGGTCTAAAATATTTTAGTCGATGTGGAATCATTACCGATGTCTATCCACTCCGAGGTGTCGTAGCCGGACTCCCTCCTGGACTCGAGCACGCACTGCCGCAGCGCGTGCGTCACGCCGTGCGCCGTGCACACGCCCATCTCGCCGACCGCTGTACATTCAATGAAATAACTTGAAAAACATGGAGGATAGAGACAGAGAGACCCATCTCTATCATTGAAAAAATAATTTTAAATAAAAAACCAAAAACCGACTTCAAAACTATACCTTAATTTATGTACAACTAATTTTTTTTAAATAATATTGAAATACTTCGAAGTGAAGTAGAAGTATACTATTTAAAATTGGGTATTTTTGGAGTCGGTGCCAGCCAAAGAGGATATTTTAATGATTAATCACATACACCAAGTATTGAGTAGATGTCTGTGAAGGGCATCGATGTTTTGGCTGGTACCGACTCCAAAAATACCCAATTTTAAATAGTATAGGTACTTCTACTTCACTTCGAAGTATTTCAATATTATTTAAAAATTTTTAGTTGTACATAAATTAAGGTATAGTTTTGAAGTCGGATTTTGGTTTTTTTTTTTAATTAATTTTATTTTGTACTTTTTAGTTTTAAGTTTATACATAAGTAATATAGTTTTTATTTTTTCTTGCAAAATTTTTGGCGTTTCCGATCTGTGTTGGATGCTAGTAGTAAGGGACCTGTCGTCTTAGCGTTCATTGAGGGAACCTATGTTCAACCGTGGACGGATGAACGTTGATTATGATAACCTCACAATAATTTGCTACTTTCCAGAGTATCCTATTCAGTGGTTTTGTTCATATCATTCATATTAAAAATACAAGTAATAAAATGAGCAAATCGTCTGGGTATACAAAACCAACCAAATAAGCATTATTGAAAATAACTTAAAAACCGCTGATTAGAGGTCGATCAAATTAATATGGGACCAATTCAGAAATATAAGCTATCGAACAAAACAAGAATCACTAAAAATCAAACAACTGAGTATTCGTGTAACAAACATACAAAAAAAAACATACAGACGAATTGATAACCTCCTTCTTTTTTTGAAGTCGGTTAAAAACTAGTCTAGTCAATACAACAGCTATGTTGATTTCATAGTTTTCCCGTGATTCGGTCGCTAGCGCTATGCGCTATAGTACTGGAAACTTATTTTCCGCATAAAGTGGGAAACTTTAAGTTACTTATGGATGGTTTATTCCAGGTCAAAACCTAAAAGACTCGACACCAGCAAAAAATATCTTAGGAATGTATAAAATTGTAAAATAATTTAAACTGGCATCCTTAGATCAATAATATGTCATAATCTAAGCTGGCATCCTACCTAATAATATGAAAGCTAGAATTTACTGCGTTTTGATACGCCACAAAAAGTCCTCCTTTCCAAATAGTTAACAAATACATAAATATTTTTTTCATTCGTATCATTTACCTTCACGTCCAATATTAAAACGAACTTTAAAGAAAATGAAACGAAAAAATTAACGGCTAGATTGTTACTGAAATTATTTAGTAATTCTACGCATACATAGAACAGCAAGGAGTTATCAATTATTTTATATAATCATCATCATCAGCCTATATCTGTCGACTGCTGAACATAGACGTCCCTCAATGAACGCCAAATATTTTATAACTTTGACCCAAAATATGTTAGTACTAATTCATAAATATAGAGACGTAAGTCCGTAATAAGTTAGCGCATGAGTTGTTTAAGGTACCTTTAGATCCTAGCACGCCTTTTGGGTTGTCCGAGTTGTACCTTAGCTTGACCCTGAAGTCAACCGGGATGTCGTTGGCCAGGTACACCTCATAGTTCAAGCCGTTGTTGGTGAGGAGCTTGCCAGTATTTTCGTCGTACACAAACTTCTCGTATGTGTAATAGCTTAGACCCTGTACGTAGGCTCCCTCTACCTATAAACAAAATCAAATCAGATATAATCTGCACCCTGATCCGTCCTGATAGAACAAAAACAGCAGATAGAGCAGTTTTTTCATGATAGTAAAATTTAACACCAGCTGTCACTGCCTTTCCAGGTAGTTCTTCTAGAATATTCTGCTACGATTGGAAATTTCTTTGCAGAAATCTTATTATGACTTCGTATAATCAAAATGGTGGTGCCTTACATATACAGTACGTACACCAGTATGATATCATGATGATATTTTGTCCAATTAACATTTCTAATACGAGCTCATGCTTAAAAATATTAGTTTGACATCTACTGAACAGCTTCAGACAAATACTACGCATACTAATACGATGTGTAGAAACACATGCAGCAAGATAAAAATGATTTAAATTCAAAAAATTAAAATATCGCACCTGGCCAATATCGACAGTGGGATTGGCGCTCAGCCCCACATCTTCCAGAATATCCGCCCGGTCTATCTGGAACCTTCCAGTGAGAACATCCAGTTGCACCTCAATCACCACCACCGCGAACGCAGAATAGTTCTGCAAATCCGGCTCCTTGTCTGTCATCATGTACATCGCTGTCAGGTCTATCTCCTCCTCTCCCGCCTTTTGGATCAGCTCCGACCAAGAGGGATTCTTCATTGTATCGCGAATCGGCTTCAATCTTTCCAGTAACATCTTGCAGCACTTTATGACAGAGTAACAGACGCTTTCACTCACTATACTCGATCCTGAGAAGACATTGTTCGCAGCTACGAAGGAGTAGCTTGGAATTACTGTCACGTTCTCCAAGGGAATTCCTAGTTCGTACGCGCAAACCTGTGCGGCTTTCGTGTTAACGCCTTGTCCCATCTCTATTCCACCAGTTGTCACGGTAACGGAGGCATCTCCGCGGTAAATGGATACCATTGCTGTGTAATTCCCGTAGAATTGCACAGGAAAAGCCATCACACTGATTTTAATGGCTTTCTTCTTCCATCTGTTCTCTTCGTTGAATTTCTTGACTTCGTCCAATCTGCTTTCGTAGTCTGTTTCTTTCTTCCAAGATTCTATCATGCCGGGTAAATCGTTGTCGTCTTTTCTCATGTTTATTAAGCGGACGTCGGTTGGATCCTTTTGGACCTCAAATGCAATGTGCTCCATAATATGCTCTATACTAGAAATGCCTTCCAATGTACCTGTATATTTATGACAAAAAAATGATTAAATATAATACGTTGATAGCTTCGTAACAAGTTATTAGATACACTTGCCTGGTAATGGCATAAGGAAATTTTCAGACTACTAGAAATTTCCATCTGCAATTGTCTAGTAGGTACCTAACAGCTTTCTTTTGTCTTCCATTAATAATTAGATATTGAAGCAGAAATAATTGGTTCCGCTCTGCACAGTAATTATGATTAAATAAGTAGTTAAGGAACTGAAAGCCTAAAACCTTTTAAACCTTTTACATTTTAGAAACAAACTCAAAATACTCAATATTCCGAGAACCCTTACCAGGTGCCCTCGCGTACGTATTCGAAGGTAGATCGGTAGTGATAGCGCCAGTTTTCAAGTTGATATAATCCACGTCGTAACAGTTGGGGAACCCTCCTGCGGTGAAAGCCAGGATCCCTTCGTTGTGGGTGCATCCATCGTCTTCCGTGATCACCGCGTTCAGGTACTGTATCTTACCGTCGTCATCTACACCGGCCTATTAATACAAAATATGATCTATGATTTATTTTATTGGCATTTTATATATTGACAAAAACTTTAGCATCTGGCAAAAGTATCCAGCAGCTTTGCTACTGCCAGGAGCAATTTAATGTGTGAGACTAAAACAAAAAAGTTGACTATGGGGATTACGGGCCATATTTTCATACGGGGCCCAACCAGACTAAGCTACACCATTGATCCTAATCAGCTTAGCTAAGCGTGATTGACTAATTACTGTTAAAATGTATTTCAGTGGGTATCCAATTGAAAATTTGCACGCCTTCAAAAGTGAGCATTTAATATATTATGACAGTCCAATCCGTTTAATGTGGTGAAAATAGCGTTCTCGAATTTCAAACTGTTAAAAAGTATCCAAAAGACAAATAAACCAGTCAAATCTGACCTTGTGAAGAACTGCTCGGAATGATCTAGAATTATTCTCTTGATAATGGTATGACGATATTAGTATAATAGCCTCCTAAAGTTATTTACGAGTAAACGGTCGTTTCAGAGATTACTATGAAATGACTGTACATTTGTTATGAATAAAAATCGGTTGTCTGTAAAGTCGGTTTACTGATTATAGTTGAACGTGACAACGTCACAAGAATACTGATGGGCTGATTGTGCCTCTGTGTCGCTCGTTCCGCCAGGACAAGCACTAATCAGAAGAGAGTCGCTGGACTACTCCCAGTTGAACTTCTTTATATCCATGTGCAACGCCGACCTCTTACGATCGGCTAAACTATCGAGCTACCTATTATCAAAAAATTTGGAATAATCACCTCGTATACAGTCCGGCACGGTAGCCTCCTGCCCGCGATGGTGAGGTTGGTTGGCAACGGCAGGATGAACCTGCACGGCCGGTCCAGTTTCCTGGCGACGAGAGCGCAAGACGTCGCCACTTGAACGTTACGGCTGATTTTGCCTCCAAAACCTCCGCCCAGGCGACGCACTTTTACATGGACACTGAAATTAAGAAAAATAATACTTATAATTACAAAAATGACACCTAACAAATTCAAAAATATATTCTCACAGCAAAAATCAGATTTGGAAATATTCCAAAAGCTCTAAAATGGTATTAGTGGGGCTGATTTAAAAGAAAAGGATGTTTTCTGTAATAATTCTTACTTCTACTACTTACATCTAACTTTTCCTTAAAACCCAATACGGCCTGATAAAAAAATTGTAAAGAAAACACGAATTTAAATTTGTAAATGTTCTTCAAGGTGAATCTCAATACCATTATGATGATTGTAAAATCTAAAATTAAGAAGTTAATTAACTTGTATCTTTATTTTAAATTAATTACACGACTCTACAAAAAAATTTTCGTTCTTTGTCCTAAAGTTTATACTATTATTTTCCAGTTAGTTATGCACAAAAACGAAAAGAAAATACCTTTTTTCGGTATAAAGTTTGCTTTTGTGATAGTTATAATAATAATACTCATTTTTCAATTTTTTCATAAATTTTAATTGATTTTAATATTTTTAAAAAGACCGCGCGGTGAGAGTGGGGTATTAACGTTTACACTGTGCCGCTAGATGGCACCCGAGTGATAAACAACCATCAGGTGTTATTTACAAGCCCAGAATAACTTAAAATGTCGTCACGAAAGCGCAAATACGATGCTGATGCATTTTCTTTTATATGTGGTCAATTTATTAAAGTTCGAGACGTGAAATATGAACATATGCTGCATGCTCATTTGGATAAATTCAAAAACAATATGGGAGCCTATTCCGAAGAGCAAGGACAACGTTTCCATCAGGACATCATGAATTTTGAACAACGCTATCAAGGCCAATACAATGAAAACATGATGGGCGACTATATTTGGGGTTTATTGAGAGAAAGTAGCTATGAACATAAAAGAAAAAGTAAAAGTGTGCACTTTTATGCTATTTTCTACTTTTCTGTAAGCTAATTTGATAGTAAAACTTAATAAAAATAATAAACATTTTTATTTCAATAGTTTTATTTTCAATCAAAAATTAAAATCCGAGATTTTTAAAAATTTCGTTCAATCAGTCTTCGAAGCACAAAAGCAAAGTTTTTCATGCCATATATTTTTTTTCCGTCTAATTACGACCTAAACTACCGAAATTTAATGCTTTGCAATCAAAGTCAAATTTCATGTTGACCCGTGTTATGAAACCTAATCTTTCGTGAATTGGGTCCTTTAACATTAAGAGAAATTTTAAATACTTTAAGATAGGCACCTACTCGCTTTCTTTCATTTTCAAACAGTTGGCGACAGCAGTTTGCGTCAGATCCATCCACTGCGTGGTATCATATACCTCCAGTCCTTGGTCTATCGGCACTACGACACACGACAACGGCTCTAAGTAGTAATGATACTGGGCGCCCGTCTCATAAGTTCCTTTCACAATCTTCTTTACGTTTTCTCCCTTCTTAGTCGCTTCTATGGAATCCCCTGCTACATATCTCTTGGCATCTCTTTCAGCTTGAACGATTTTTAGCACCGGATGGGCTTTTGTCACGTTTTTGTAAGTGACTTTGACTTTCTTAGCTGCATTAGTCGCTAGAATCTCATTAGTAGCGACTAATATAGCCACAGGCTGGCCGTAATATTGCACCGTTTCTGCTAGTATTTGTTCGTTTTCGGTTTCTAGCTGGTATCCGGGGAATGCGAAAGAGTTTACCCCTGGGAAGTCTTTCGCTGTGTATACCGCTAGCACGCCTTCTATTTCCTGGAATGCAAAATATGTAAGATTTAATAGACAAAACAAATTTTATATATGACAACTTCTTTTGCGGAGAACGGAACATGGATTTTGCCAGAATTAGTTTACAAAAAATAAATATAATAAATTATTCCTTTATCTTGAAGAACTATTGTGTCATCAATACATTTTAAAAGATTTTGTATCGTGTTGAAAAAATTTCAGTGATCATAATTTACAAAAAATTTGCTTAAATGTGTAAGATGAACAAGGATAGCCGTTTGTTTAAATAAGAAAATAGAGAGTTTAAGAGAACCACATGGTTTGCGCATATAAAAAGCTTTTTTATTAAATTTTTTATTAAGCTTTAATATGAAGTTATAGTTCTCCAATTAAAACTAAAGTCAATGAAAACATTTAGTAATGAATATTACAAACAGTTTAATTCTTTAAGAACGAGAATATAATTACTAAAGTTACGTAAATAATGTCATGTATTTTTGTAAATTGCAAAATAATTGACGACATTCGCATTGTGAACGACTCAAGGCGAGACCAAGGTGAGATCACGAAAAGTACGTTTATTTTAAAAAAGGTAGGTTTAATTCAGAATATGTTGATGCATGCCTGCCCCACTAAACAAGTGGCACAAATATAATAGAATACTTATTGTATGGGAAAGTGCAGACGTTTTTAAGCGTTTTACAATATTAGACTTTATGTGTCTGAATGAGCGTCCTTCAGATTTTTTTGCAACTACACTAAAACGTTAGCGTTTATCGCAAAATAGATTCGGAGCGTTTGCCACTAGTTTAAGTGGGCAGATGAGATTAAAAATGATCGGTAGCGTGTCTTATATTATTAAAAGAAGAGAAAGAAGAAATCTTACCATAACCTCTGAATCGTCTACCCCGACGACCTCCCCGCTATATTCCGTGGACAGTACAAACGCCGCAAAGACCTCGTTCTTCATCGGAGGGATGTCGTTCACGTATTGCGCCTCTCCAGAACTCTGTATGATCGCCTCATACTTGGGGACGGCCTGGTTGAGGGGGTACAGGGTAGGGTTCGTTTGGAACGCCTGCTGACCCTTCGATAATGGCCGGTAGATCATAGAGCCTCCGGATGTGTACTTGGATGATGTTATGTTTGGTGAGCATATGCTGAGGACATACTGGAAATAAATTATTAATTTAGTTATTAACAGACTTTGAACTTCGATGGCCATGAACTGGAATATAATATGGATGAGAATGGAAGAGAGCTCAGTTTAAATATTAAGACCTCTGCCTTTCTAGCACTTATGACTTACTATCAGTCAATCCGTGTTGGACGAAAGAGGCAAGGGAAAGGTTCTTGGCGTTCATTGAGGGAGTAGATAAATCAAGGCTTAGTACTTAACAGGCATTAGCTTTTTCATAACAAAATTGTAACGAACGTTCTGAGAAAAATTACCCTGTAAAACAGTCCAATAGCTATCTTCTTTCTGTATTCCGGTGTGATTTCTGGCGGCTCTATCTCAGGCTTGATTTCGTTGTCCAATTCGGCAATCGCTTGTTGTAGGGTCTGATTGGTGAACACGTTCTTGCCCCGCAGGTACCTCTCGGTCCGTGTCGCGTGGCTGAACTCAGCTGAAATATTCCCGAAGACTAGACTGGCTTGCTCAATGACGTCGCTTTTGTTGAACTCAACGCTGAACGCCGCGTTTACAATGGCCAGAGCGTTTTGGCTTCTTGGCATTATCTGAAAAACAAAATCTCGATCAATTTTAACTTTAAGTAACACACTCGTACTACTAAATATTTTAATGCATATTTAGAAACAGATATATTTGTAATATAATTAATAGGATAAAATTTTTGAGACTTTCGGACTCGTAAAAGGAGCTCATGGCTCTGTGGTAATAGCGGCGCGGATCGATTCACCAGGTAAAGCAACGCTTGCCGAAGTTGCTCCGCGGATGGGTGACCATCTTTACATACCGAGACTCTTCCGAAAGCACGTTAGGCCGTTGGTCCCGGCTATCATTCCTCGATCTTTGACAGTCGTTACGGGTCATCAGAAGCCTTATCGCGGGGTACCGTATCACCCAGTTACTGGGTTGTGAAAGTCCGATAAGCAGTCGCTCCATGTAGAATACTGGTACTCCGCTCAATCCGGTTGACTGGATGCCGACCCCATAACATAGTTGGGAAAAGGCTAGGCAGATGCTGAAACTGTCGGACTAGGCCCACCACGGCCCACCAAATATCGCGCCCGAAAAATATCAAAATAATTAAGAAGTAGAAAATAGAAGTATTCTGAGTTCTCCCGTGACCATGGTTGCTGTAAAGTATCCGAAAACTTAATAAACCGCGATAAAATTTGTTTCATTATAATGAAGTATTCACCTTATAACTTCTGAAAATATGCAATGGACTTTGAGGAGGTAGCAAGAAGTTCACGATCAGTTTACCTCTCATGTCATAGTCAAGGAACTTTGTTAACGACATCGATGTCTGGCGGCCACTTTTGTCACCTGTAATTTTATCTTATGATGAAATTGTATGCAGATTGGAGATGCTTTTCCTCTCTGCAGTTGAATGCGGTACGTTCCAGCATTTCCAGTTTCCTAGCCAACCACTGTATTAACAAGGAAAGAACACGTTTTTAAAATTTGGGTTCAAAAAGTTTTTATAATCTCAGAATAGGAAACAGATCAGATCAGGCCAAACATACTAATATTTTTATATTATGTAATTAGCCTATTAACTATAGGCTAATTACAAACAGCCCCAGATAAATTCATAATTAAAATCAAAGGTAACATGGATAATTTCATTTTTTTAAGATTCATAGTTTCCTATCTTAACAGTCACATCTCTCAAGGTTTCCCATTTCCGGAGTTTAACATTCCCATTTCCAAAGCAAACTCACGTATTGTCACAGTACCACCAACCGCCTCAAACAATAAGAACAAGTCTGACTGGTATGAGCGCTTCGTGTGCTTTATCATAAAGTTACCAGCTAGGGATCCGATCTGAAAAACAATCATGAGTAAAGGAAATTTCTGATGTAGCAAATAAAACAAAGAAAATAATGTCAAAAAAGGTAACTAAAAAATATATGTAATCAACAATGACCCCAAATTCGTTCTGTGAATTTTTGGTCAATACTGGTTGGTAAACTTCACAAACTTTCAAAGTTGGATCTTATCAGGCAAAGAAGGTTACCTAACGATGTAAGGTCGCCGGTAAACGAGCGACGATCGCATTCGGGTGCATTAGAAAAACAAGAAATAAAAAAAGAGTAAATCAGTAAATAACTTAAATGGATAACAGCATTCCGAACAATTTATTGAGAGCTTACAACAGCCTGGACACGTTCGTAAAAGCTGTTGCCCGCAGTCTTGACTGCGCCCGCGCCCGTAAGGCAAAACATAAAAATAAAATTAAAGTATAAAATATATTGAAATTGTTGAGAGTTACTCTAGATCCCAGCTTTTTGGTAACACGCAACGCAGTTACTTACGCTTCTGACAGGATAATTGGCCACTAAATTCAAATGTTTAGCAAACTCTCTTAAATATTTAAATTCATCCATCGTTTTTGACGCCTTTTCAAATATCTCCTTGCATTCCTCGAGAGACACGTTAGCACCCAGGACCAAATTTTGATCAAACGAATACTTCTTTAGAGACGCCACATCGCTTATGTCTATAACTACGGGTGGATATTCAAAATCTTGAAAAACACCTGCAAGTGAAAGAGTTTTCTCAATACTTTATTACAATCTGAAATCCATGCGTAGCTAAATGTAAAGCTTCCATAAACAGCGGTGTTCTTGAATAAGACTTATACCACCGAAAATTATCTATTTCTATATTACTTAGGACAATTATCATTTCACACCTAGTTATATAATCAAACTACAATAAATCCAAAATAGTTTTCTGTCGTAGCAAAGCTATTTTCAGAATTCATCGGTCGTAGAACTATTTGTTACTTTTTAGGTACCTTCAGTTCGACTCCGAGCTTGGAAAGTTCCTTTTATATTATTCTAAGGAGATCCATATCGTTTTCAGACACACTGAATTAACATTACCTTTACTAGTATCGCCGTCTATAAGAATATATGGATCGGCATCATATTTATCAATAGCTTTAAATATTTCATCTTCCTCAAAAACTTTTACAAAAACACCATTTTCAAAATCCAGTGTTATGGTGTCATTTTTTTCTTTCACATCATCTACTAAACTCCAATCGCTGCTGAGACTATTTGTGGAGCATTTTCTTTGACAATTTGTTTTGCACTCGTTTACGTCTTCTATGTCTTTGATCTTTTGGCAAATATCGAGGCTAGGGTTTATAGCAAATGATTTCATGGTATCCAATATTGGCCTGTAGCCGGTGCATCTACATGTGTTACCAGCGAATGAACTCTCTAGCTCCGCCATTGTTAGATTCTTATCTCTATATCTGTGGAAATGTTTAATAAATCAAATAAGAGCACAATAAGTGGGTTCAGGAATACATAACAAACGGAAATACAATGCTTTTTTTTATTACAACACCAAATAAATTTCTATAAGAGCTAAATGAAATTTTTCAAACAAACGATTTTAAAAATAGAATCAGTTCGTCGATTCTATCAGAATTTTTTTTTTTTTTGGATTCAACGGGAGGACACTTCTCTCGTTATTGAAATATGTTTTTGTAGTGAACTTAACTTACGTGTTCATTTGCATGACCCACCCTGGGGTGCAGTACCCGCACTGGGTACCGTTAAATGCAGCTATACGTTTCTGGATGACGTCGTATCCATCTCGCCTGTTGCCCACACCTTCGACAGTGGTTATATCCCATCCGTTACAAGAGAATACTAACACCAGACACTGTAGACAAATTATTTTAACTTCACATCTTTTAACATATTGTTGCTACAAGTAAATAGTAAGAAGCAGTAGATGTCCTTGTAAGTAAAATAAAGGAGAAATAGAAGAGGATACTAAAATAGTTTTCCACTTTCTAACAAAAATCTAAAAATCAGTCGATCGCTCTTATAAAATATTCACATGTTTGATGTTACATGCCCATGTATGTATATCGTTTTCTTTGATTCTTTGACAAAAAATCAGCTCCTTTTATGTTAAACTATATTCATAATATCATCATTATCTAACTTCTTCGTCCACTGCTGAATATTGGTCTACTTTAATGAACGTCAAGACGATCCATTTTTCAACGTCGCTTCAGCCAATAGACATCCACATATTCTGGATTTTCTGCCCCAAGAATTTCCAATCGGTCTTGTGCTGTCTGCATCCATTGATGACGACTTCTGAGGCTCAATGGTTAGCGCGATAACGCTCAACGGGTTCAAATCTATCAAAGGAACAAAAAAACTTTGTACGGATTTTATCGCGGTTTACGGGAGGACATGGTCCTCCCGTGACCATGGTTGCTGTAAAGTTTCCGAAACGTCGGGCTTGTAAAAAACTAAATAAACCGCGATAAAATCCGTAAAAGTTGTTTCATTATATTGAGTGAAATTCGCGTAAACATAAGAAAACAAAAAAACTTTGTGTTCCTAGGTTATGGATGTGTATTAAACATGTGTATTATGTAATAAAAATCTTAAATATGTTTATGTAATTCCGCTGTCTGGTACCTATAACACAAGTTCTTCGGAAACTTAACACGGGTAAGATTGACGTGGTGTAAAAAGCGTCCATAGATATTATTATTATTTCACTTACAGAATTAACTGAAAACGTTTCTACGGTGTCTGTGGTGTGCCTGCGTGCCCGGACGGTGACGATGCAGGACCCGCATACCCCCTGCTTGCACATCGCTTTCGTCCCTGGCAGGCCAAGGGTGTACCGGAGATAGGCGTACAGGTTGGTCTCTCGGTACAATCTTGCGTCCGCTGAAAGAAAAAAATATTGGACTAAACTATTGCTACCAGAAATAGGGTCCATACAAAAGACAACAAAAACATTATTAGGTCTAGTTTATTGGGTATGTTACTTCCACACGTAAGCCACCATCTTGACCAAATCAAATATTAGCTACTTACATACTTCAAAATATCCTTCTCAGTTTTATATTTTAAATATTATTTTAATTTGCTCCATTTTGTATTGATTGCTTTATTATGATCGGTTTTTTTGTTATAATGAGACTTAATGAGTGCAGTTCACGTACACGTGAATTAATTTTAAATTAATATGACCAGTGAGTAGTGACGAATAAAAATCAACAAACAAAATTCAAATGACTTTAAATTTCGAATAAATCTGTCTACGTTATTATCCACTAAAATGTGCTGGTGATTAAGAACGTTATATAATAAATATTAAATATTATTATCACGTTATGTATAGTTCTGTCGTGACTCAATGTAGATAAAATATTCGTTTTATTAAACTAAACCATTTGTTCAATAGAAGAAAACGTGGATTAAGTACCTCTAACTTATTTTGAAATATAACTAGACACCTATAGACAAATAGAGTGTAAATTTCCTTGAGATTAGTTGGTAAATAATTTAAACGATTAAGAAATATCAAATACACATTTACTATAATAATACCCAGCTTTCCCATTCAACTTTTAATATTAGATATTACACAGTTCACTGTGTCACATCACACTTCATGATCTTCACAGAAATCGTGCCGTCAAGTTGAAAGTCTCTTCCCTTACATCGGTGTTCTGGTGTTCTTGCAAGGGACCTCCGTTCCTAACCTCATGGGATCAAAGGGAAACCGGTTATTAATATATAATAATATATATATAAAGATAACCGGACAGACGTATTGGAGACGTATCAGCTATTCATTTCTTGCCATGATTACCTATTCATGAAGAAACTGTACAATCCACCATTTTGTCCCGTAAAATTGTGGAATTAAATAAATGAGAGAAGAACGAATTTTAAAAAAATATTTTGCACCTATACAGTTACTAGACATGTAAACTGTACACGAAAAATTGGAAATACGTGAAATCGTAGGTCCTTTTGTTAGTTGTTTACAGAAATAATAAGCCGACAGAATTCGAAAATATTGTTTCGGATGAACTGGTAACTGGCACAGCTCATCTCTTTCACCGATAATACTGCTATTATTAATATTATGTGTGAACAGAAACTTTACGTATAAAAACATGATTGTACGCTTTTTATATAAAATATCTCGATACCAAATGACGGCTATAGGTTCGTTAGTGTAATTAAGTAGGTACTTGATTACAATATATTGGTGAATGCACATATAACCATAATCCAGGATATAATTATGTATGTTTCATACCCAGACATAGACACCTCTATTAAGATTGTATTCTATTTAGTATCTTTATACTAGATAAAAGTGAAAGCGATATCCTTTAATATAATTTAATACAATTTTACATGATTTTGCTGGAAGAAATCTCTGGCAAAGATTTCTGGTAGAGATCTCTGGTAGATATTTTTTACCTACCTACAACTGTTATGTGAAATTGTAAATAAAAGAATGAACAAATAAATATTTTGGCGAATCAAAAATATTATAAGTTAACAATATTTTTCTACATAAAGCCAGTTTTGGAACCAGTCGCACAAGTTACGAACAGATTTAATGTGGCATGCTTGTTCACAAGATTTATTATATTTTTTTCTGTCACACCATAATTAATGTATATACCATAGTTATGTAATAATATAATGTAGTAAGGCCTAAATCAAATACAAAATTCTAGTGACAAAAGAATAATAATTATTATTTAAAAATATAATATTTTACCTGAACATTTTTTCCCGTTAACAGTAAACTGTATCGTACACATGTTACAACATTGAAACTCTGCACAGAATGATTCTTGGGCCGAGTGCGCGATTATAAAAATGAGCTCACAAGTTTGTGCGAGTCTATAAACAAGCGCGGGTCTCCTGCTCGACTGATAAGGTTGTTGTGAACAGTGTTTAGCCCATCAGTGGGCAACTTAAGCTTAATGACACCTTTTGGAAATATGCGCGCCCGTCAGACCCTTACGCGAACTTCCTTTCATACTTATCCCGTAATCGATAAGCGGAAAACTTAGAAGCTTTGTGCTCACTTAATCGTCCCGTCTCTTGGAAAGAAATGCATAAGTATCAGAATCCTTTGTAAAACCAAGCAGAGTAAGTAGTAAAATATCATTGCTGCATTCCAGCGGAAATTGGCCGGCACGCCCTGGGTACCTTACGCTTCTTTTCATTATACTGGCATCAAGTGACAGCTATGCTGTCGCGTTTCGTGCGGAGAGGTTCTGGTCGCCTATTGGGTGGATGACCTCTGGTTGCACATAATGTAGTGCTTGCAAATATTTTGTGTAAAGAAATAATTTTAATTTTACACTAGGGCTGAATTAACTGTCGAATATTTTGTGTCCACTGTATATCACGTGGTGAACGAATATGTAGCTGATTGAAACAGTAAATCTGTCCTGAAAAGGACATCGAGTATTCTCATTGAAACAATAAGCCTATCCTGAAAAAGACATCGAGTATTCTCATTGAAACAATAAGCCTATCCTGAAAAGGACAACAGTCGAATCGAAACATGGAAAGCATAATATTATGGTTCGTCCTGAAAAGGAATAATAATAATATTTTCTTTTGTTTACGCGAATTTCACTCATTATAATGAGTCCTCCCGTGACTATGGTTGCTGTAAAGTATCCGAAACGTCGGGCTTGTAAAAAAACCGCGATAAAATCCGTAAATTTCTTTCATAATAATAATAATAAGAAATTCTTAATAATAATAATAATTGAATCTTTTATCCGGCAAAAAGCCGAGACTCGAATTGTGTACAACATAATAATAATAATAAATTCTTCACCCAGTAGAAACACGCAGAAAGTCCCGTCCTTTTCAGGACGAATACTATCGTTTCCATGTTTCGATTCAACTGCTGTCTTTTTCAGGACAGTCTTATTGTTTCAATGAGAACACTCGATTTCTTTCTCAGTGCAGATTAATGTTTCAATCTGAATATTCGCTGTCCTTTTCATGTTTATAAGTTACGTGTTACTTACCCTACTCATATTTCTCGTTTCGCTTAGTTTGGGACTAGACCACTGTGATAATAGGATTTCAATAGCCACTCATATCTTCCATTTTCACAGGTCAATATAAAACCAAAAACCACATGCATTTTTACGATTATTCAAGAACCAGTTACACTTCGGAGCGCTAAAAAACCCAGATCAAGTGATGAAATGTTTAATTTCATTGTGGTGGATATTTTTCATAAAACCCTCCATAAGATTGCTCTAATGTTATGTAAAACTAGCTGTAGCCCGTAGCTTCGCCTGCGTTAACTAAGATTTACAACGGGATCTTAGTACGCAAAATAAGTAACTTTTCGATTTTTCACACCTTGTGTCTGAAAAACCAAATACATATCTCACGGAACTCTATTTTTTTTTTTCAGTATAAAATGTAGCCTATATTACTCGTGTATAATGTAGCTTTAGAATGGTGAAAGAATTTTTGAAATCGGTCCAGTACTTTTTGAGCCTATACATTACAACCAAACAAACAAACAAAGTTTTCCTCTTTATAATATTATTAGTGTAGAAATGTAGATTATATATTATATAGTGTAGAAGACGTGTCGATTGATAGAAATTAAGATATAAAATTAATGAGCGACATGGTTCCATGGTGCATCTCTTATGCGAGAACTTCCGGTTTCGATCCTGATTTCTGACTATCCGTGTGCCTTGATATGGGTTTTTCTAAATTTCCAAGTGCACCCCAAACACGAGACTATCGTTCGCTCACCGGTGCAGGAAAACATCGTAAGGAAACCTGCATGCCTGATAAGATTGAAAATCTTTAAAGGTATGTGATGTTCACAAACCCGCATTGGGCCAGCGGCTCAGTGAACTTTGCCCCGATACCCTCCTCACCTGATTTCGAGGAGAAGACCCGTGCCCAGCAGTGGGATATATACGGGTTGCTACTTTAAATTATAAAGCCCAAAAGAAAAATATTTCAATAAATTTTTCTTACGATCCATTTATTACGTTCTTCATACTGTAATTTAATAATAATATATTTCTTTCTTACCTATGGTTGTCTGGCAGAGACCGCTTCAAGCGCTTCATTTTTGTCCATAGTCCCAATTTTAAGTTTTATGTTGTCACCTTTTATTAATTTTTATGCTACAAAATAAAGCATCTTATTATTATTATTATTATTATAAAAAGTAATAGTAAAAAGCTGCAGACAATTTAATTTGCTACGAATAATGTAGGTACTGTAAAATTTTCTGTAGAATCACAAATTTACGAGATACAGCGAAAACCCTACCCTACACAAAAAAAATAGTGACGCAACCCTAAATATAACTCTATACATACATAACATACACAACTATATATTTTGTAAACTAAATAAAATTTATCATAGAATTATTAATTGTATTATCCCGTTATGTGTTAAAAAGAGTAAATTATCAACCCATATTACGTCATGTCCCACTACTCAATCTTAGTCTCCTATTCAAAATTAGGCGAGAAGGGTTGTGCCATAATTCACTGATAAATTATCGATCAAATATTGTTATTAATATGTTATTACCTAAAGGAGACGGTCCATTTCTGGCCTACTCTTGTACAGTATACTATAAATAAATAAAAATACATAGATTTCATTAAAAATAGAATAAATTAGTTTATCATAATAAATTACGTGCAAAAAATTTAAAAAATTATCAAGTTTTTCAAATATTAGCTATTCCACATAAAGATGGTGGCTATTACTTAAACGTCATTATTGAAAAATGGCATCACTCATGGTACTTTCGTAACTATTTCAAGCTTTGTAATGGAGTTGTTAACTCGTGAATGTGTTTCTTGCATTTTTGTAGATATTTTGACGACTTGGACTTTTTATTTGAACATAGATTTATAGCCATAAACGCCAAAGAAAATAATCGTACGGAAATATTAAATTATGCTTACGCTGAAATTGAAAAGAATTTATAGATATGAACATATTAAAACTGTTTGAATATTTATTTTCCTTCATATCATTATGTGTACAAAAGTACACCAACGTCCCATACAATTTTGGACCGTCTCCTTTACGTGTAGAAATATAAAAAAGCCATTCACCGTAGGTACTTAGTAGTATTAGTACTTAGTAGCATAGTATATTTTTTTTTAATTATATTGAAAACAATAATTATTATACTATTAAAAATATCTAAATATTTAATAATTTTTAAAACTTTTCTATTTAGTGTTGCTCTTAATAATAATTATTATTGACTCTCTGGCGGGCTAGACAGAATCCGTGACAGAATCGATTATTTTTTAAAGAAGTTTTTAGTCTGTGTGGCAAGTGGCAGTGTTATCAAATTGTCATTGTCAAATGTCAAACAGTCAAAACACTTTAGAAAACAGAGTCGTGTATTTTTTCTGTTTTTAATAAGAAAGTGATTACCTTATGAATGTTGTGAATCTAGCGACGTAAGATAAATAGTACATTTGGTTGCCTGTTTGTGCGTCTCGCGTAGAATATTATGCGCGGTTGTATGTTTGATAAGCTTATCAGTGTACCGGCTAGCTACGTGTGAGTGTAGGCTAGTGTTGAGATTAAGAATTAAGTGCTGGAAATTTCATTATGTCCGGTGAAGGTTCCACCATGAACAGTAATAATACCAGCAATAAAATTGCATTGATTACAGGGATCACAGGACAGGTTTGTTTAACAAACAATATATATTTATATTTTTTTTCTTAAACCACTACGATATTTGTAAATTTATAATATACTAGATATAGATATAATATTATGTAAATTAAATTATAATTTAAATAAAAAGCGATATGATTAAGTTTGACTTGATACAGGGGCGCGCCGACCCCTTACAGCGCCTGTGTGCGAACCTATCAAGCGCCTAGTTTTTCACGAATATTTATGCTTAAACTTGTTAATTTTTATTATTTGCTAAATAAGGTAAAATTCGGTCGGTAAGTTTAGGTTTTTGTTATTTTAATAAATTAATGCTTGGTGCTTAGAAAAAAAAATCTTTGTTCGGCGCCGCGGCGCCCCTATTGCCTTGACGCCTGTGTGCGCCGCACACTTTGCACATAGGGGCGATACAGCCCTGACTTGGTACTATAATATTTATATTTTAAGCTTGATATTTTTTTTTATATTTTTTCAGGATGGTTCATACCTTGCCGAGTTTTTAATTGAAAAAGGCTATGAAGTGCATGGAATACTTAGGAGGTCTTCGTCATTTAATACTGGTAAGTCTTTTTTTTATGCATAATTTATTTACACTGATGATACCATCAGCATCAAGTGGATTTATAATATAAAATTTACTCAAATGGTTTTCATTCTACTTAATCTTGTACAAAAGCCTTCAAAAGTATACAGAGAAAACCTTGCTTTTAGGCACTGGATAGTGATTATATTTAAACTAGAATTCAAAAATGTATGGTAAAATAAATCAAATAATTTAGACTCAAAGTATTGACATTGATCATCACTTGTTTCAAGAAGTAATCATATTTAAATTTACAGGTAGAATTCAACATTTATATGGGAAGCCAGCCTGTCACACTGGTGGACAAATGCATTTACACTACGGCGATTTAACAGATACAACCTGCCTTATTAGCATTATTACTAAAGTGAGTAGATTATATTGTATATAACACATAAATGAATTGCCTGAACTATCTCTTGATAAATGTTGAAGTAAAAACATTATTGCAAGATATGGAAATAACATTTACAGCATAGGTATATTACCATGGTGTTTTTATATGCTTATCTTTCTGATAGCTAGCATGACATCCAAAAATATAAGCTATAAATTCCATAGAAATAATGATGGATTTTTAATGATGAATTCGTAAGCTTAGATTAGTTTTATATTTATTTGCTAGGAATAATAATATTCATAAACAATTCACTTTTTTTTTATAATTTTAGGCAAGAGATAATTATAAAAAATACCCCAAATAAGTATCAAATATAAATCAAACAATTTTTAGTAGTTAAACATTCTAAAATATAAAATACATATTTCTACAACAAAAGAGCAGACCTATTATAAACATAACAATGGCGTAAAGAGCCTTGAAATTTACACAATGGTGAAATTTTACATGTTGTGCACACTATTGGCAAAACCGTATATTAATTAATACCTTGAGGAGAAGCTATTTAAATGGTAATTGAGATATTACTATAAATGGGCTGTATGAAAATATGTTTTTATAACTTCATAACTCTTATCTCTTGAACCATGTGAAAATATTTTACTACAAAAATCTATCATATAGGACTAAAACCCGTAATCAAGAAGCGTACTTGGCTAGCACCCGTATTCAATGAGCGTACTTGGCTAAGTAATGAAACAATACTATGCAAAGAATGCTTCTAAGCGCTCTTTTAAGCGCTCCTGGTGTCAATAGTCGGTTCATTTAGTTATTGTTCAAGAGTACTATGAAACCTCAAAGTATTATTTGTGAATACGGGTGTTAATATATTTAATACTTTATCATACATGACGGGGGAAGGTCCTCGCCATCATGATTATTAGCACTCATAGTCTTTAGTTGTGGGCGTCGGTGGGTAGTGTCGGATGCAGTAAGAAGACTTACTCACTTGATTGTATTTAATTGTCTTTGTTACAAAGTAGATAGGCACAATAGAAAAGTAGGCACGTATAACTAGATACGTATCGCAGAATGCGAGATGGTTTAGCGACGACCGCTCGCACTGCAAAGAATGACCCCTTTGTCGGTGGCGTGCGCGCCTCGCCAACTCCATCGAGCACCACCAGGTGGCGCTGGCATACCGGATACGACTCGATTGCGACATACATATCATATCTTAATGGATATTATAATCAAAATACCGACACAATTCGAAATAAACCGTAAACCGCTTGTTATCATAAAATCAATTTATGATGTAGATTCATTCAGTCATTAGAAGTACAATTTTTTTTATGACATGTTATTAATTGCGTCAACACTTCCGTTGAAAAATGTTAAGCCGGAACCGCACGCTTGCGGAGGCTTGGCAAGCCTTCACAAATTCAAACGTGTGGATACAGAGTTTGTCTTGGCTTGCGTAGGTTGTCAAGGGTTTGTGGCCGATCCGACGAGTGTCGATATTGTGCACAAGCCAAAGGGAACAAAAGAGAATTTGCCGCAAGCGCTTGCGAGGCGTCCACATGCTTGTGACTCGTGGTGGCTTGGAGCTTGCGGCAAGCCACAAACGTGTGGATCCGGTATAACAAGCTAACATCGTATTCAACTGTACTTCATGGTTTAATCGTCTATAATTGTTATAGTTCACTAATACAACTGTATAATATTGTCACGTTTGTCCACAATATGGGCAAAGTGAAACAAACACTACCTTTAGTGTTCTTATGTATACCCTGTGTATAACAAAGAAATAGCGATAAAGTAATTGACAACCCGCGAAAAGCGGATTCTAACTAGATTGAGCTACTATTTAGTAATAAAAAGTGAACTCAGAAGACTAAATTCTTTGATAATAAGCAGTGGAACATATTAAATCTTACAAGAGCTTTACAAGAGACTAAAAAGTCTTAACTCGTCTAGGGTCAAGTTAGGGCCTGTGTAGGTCGTGTATACAATTGAGATCCGCAAAAGAAATACACATTCCTTCAAAACAATTTCTTAATACAGACATCAGTCGGGCACAGATTTAAAGATAATTTTTATTTAATTAATTTTCACGTTAGACTAATCTTAAAATCTAAAAACGCCTTTAATTGCGATAACAGCGTAAAATTTTATTGCAAACAATTCGATCTGCGTGTATGTCTGACGTAGGTATGTAAATAGTTACCATGTGGTTAATATTTGCTGGTTGTAACTTAACATAAGACGACTTAAGGTGCGTTTCCACTGACTCAGAACTGTACACAATATGAAGGAGTACACTGAATTAACAATATTAATTAACAAATATGGAAACAAAATGATTGGCCAATTATGGATATGATTGGTGCCCAGCACCGCGTCAATGGAAATGCACCTTTAGGCCACGATTAGGAACTTACATACTAATTTACTTGCTGATAATTATGAGGATAATACAAAAGTACACAACTGACTTATTTAAAATGAACTTTGCAGGTACGTCCTAAAGAAATATACAATTTAGGTGCCCAGTCCCACGTGAAAGTGTCCTTCGAGCTTAGTGAATATACTGCCCAAGTGGACGCGCTGGGCACCCTCCGACTGCTAGAGGCAGTAAGGGCGGCGGGGTTGGAAAAGGAGGCAAAAATATACCAAGCGTCCACGTCGGAATTGTACGGGAAGGTGGCCGAAGTACCGCAGACTGAAACAACGCCGTTCTACCCGAGATCTCCTTACGGTAAGATGCTTATGATAAGTTCCGCTGCTCATTTATTTGTAGACAAAAAGTATTGCCGTTATTAGATATGATTTGAGGCAAAAGTTATTAATAAATACTATTCTATAGAAAATAAAAAGGAAAAAGATGTTTACTGATAGGGCAAAAGACTTGTATCCAAATCTTAATAAAAAAGAAAAAAAGATGTTTGCTAGTTTGTATAGAACTCCCTCCTTTTTATGCGTATGTTTGCATGCGTACTACTAGCCTGCCCAATTCCGTAAAACAGACACTGTATTTAAGGACACCGAAACTTCAACTCGTATAAGCATACTGGCAGACATTTTAAATATGCCATGTCTATCAATATTCTTATTTCAAATTATATTTTTCATCAGAATTAAAACCGAGTACACATACTAGTATCATGTTTGTTTGGTCAGACCAGCTCATAGATATGATTTCATATAAGCTTAGCCAATAGAACTTATCTAGATTAAGATCCGTTCCAAGTATACATACCATAGTTTGATGATTAGATAAGCGGCTTTTAGGTTTTTTACAAATAAAGATATGATCTTTTAATTACAATTACTGACCTATTTGTAATCTCGTTTAATCAAAAAAGTGTTATCAATAAATACAAAATGGTCTGTATCCTTGGCTCATTGAGATGGGAGGATACCGGCCCTTTTTATTAATTGTTTTCTCCCTAAATAATGAACACTAGACAACACTAGATTAATTATTTTTGTACCATAAAACCTTTAATTTCAATGACCAGTAGGAATTTTCAGAAACTAGAAATTTTGTGTAATTGTTCAATTGTTGTTGTTGTTTTTTTCTAATTTCATTTTGTCTAATTCAAAAAAAAACCACGCATAATTAAAAAAAACGAGACTATTTATAATGGTACAAGTGGTCTTTTAGCTGTATAAAAAATATTGGAATCGTTTTGGGAAAAGATATTATGTCGACTACGAAATGTCATTTTGGTCAATAATTGACTAACGGCGGTTTTCAATATCCTATCTATCTTAAAATGTTCTTATCTATCGTTAAATTTTGAAACATTTTCTTACAAAATCTGTCAAAATTTTAAGATGGATAAGAAAATTTTAAGATAGATAGGATATTGAAAACCGCCGTAAAACGTTACGAGCGGCAGTTTTCCCTTTCTTGCTTTATGGCGTGGCGGCGACATAAAGCGAAATAGAGTTCAAATGTCTCTCAAGTAATCTTTCCTCTTAATATGGGTCAACTGTAAAAGTAATTTTATAAAACTAAAAACAAAACATTCACCGACAAAAAAACAGTAAGAATTAAATGTAAATAGCAGTTTGTGAAATTGACTTACGTTCAAGTTTAGTGTTAGATGTTTGCTTGGAATTAAAAACATATCGCGGTTTAGGATTATAAATAACGATTAAAACAAGGATAAAGCCAAGCGGCTCCTCCTTAGGTTTAATACCTCGACGAACATAAAGAAAACAACTTTCACCATGCTAACGGAAATATGTAAATAGAAATCAATATAAATTATTAAAATCGAACGACAGATCGATACTCATCATACAAATTATGACACAACTAGATTCGAAGTCACGACCGCAGCGTCTCAAAAAATTTTATGTCTTTCTACTCCAAAGCGTGTGCAAAACTCTACGGCTACTGGATAGTGGTGAACTACAGAGAGGCGTACGGAATGTTCGCGTGCAACGGCGTGCTGTTCAACCACGAGAGTCCACGCCGGGGGGAGAACTTCGTCACTCGCAAGATCACCCGGGGGGTGGCCAAGATCGAGCTTGGCCTCATGGACTGCTTAGAGCTCGGCAACCTGGACAGCAAAAGGGACTGGGGACACGCCAAGGACTACATCGAGGCTAGTTAACACCATCTTTTGTTCTACGAAGCTACTAAGTTTTTAGTATAAAGTGCAAACAGTGTTAATGCCTAGCGCTACGGGGTAGGCATCGCATGAATTTGCTGCGTGGATCGCAACATAGAGCTATCCCAGAGTAAAATAGTTTATATCCGTAAGTAACGTTTGCTACATCGATAGCTTTTTGCCTAGAATTGACTTGTCTTATCTTAAGTGTTTAGCGATTGACATACCCCGATAAAGTATTAAATGTTTGAATTTAACATTTGCAAAATCAGATTATTTTTACACTATATTTTGAACTATAACAATCGTGTGTAAAAAACATTAGACGTCGAAAGGACCAGTAAACGAAGAAAGAATCGGAAAATCGTAATAAAAAAATTAAAACATTAAATATCCCGTTTTAATGACTATTATGGAATTTCAGGCAATGTGGCTGATGCTGCAACAGGAGGAGCCGCAGGACTTCGTAGTGGCGACGGGCGAGGCGCACAGCGTCCGCGAGTTTGTAGAGCGCGCGTTCGCGTGCGTGGGGCGGGGCCTCGTGTGGAGCGGCGCGGGCTGCGACGAGCGCGGCTGCGACGCCCGCACCGGTGCACTGCTCGTGCGCGTCAATCCCAAGTACTTTAGACCCACAGAAGTGGTAAGTGATATTTAAAAATCAATATTTGCATTTATTCAAGAATATTATACTATTTCCATTTCTTTATTTTCTCGATGACAGCTCCTGTGAAAACTTGAATGAGCGTGTTTTTTACATTATGTATGCATTATTTTTAAAAAATATGACGTTTTCACACGTACAAGGTTATACCTGAGTCGGAGAAACTTATAGGTATAGAGCTATATCGATAAACGTAACACGATAACAGACCCGATATTTTTACAAGATGTTAGAAACTTAACTATTGCCTGATACTTTTGTTCAATATTATATTACATCATAAGATGTTACACGTATTAATTCTTGATTGATAGTGCCATTTTCTTTAAAATTTTCGAAGCTCTTGTAAAACTGTGATTCTCGACACTCTAAAATCGACAATGAATCGAAATAAACGAAAAGAAAAAATATATTTGAATGTTTTTGTTGTAAGTATTTGTCTTTGTTCAAAATATAATAAATTTATGTTATCGATATCATTAGGAATCGGTCGTCTTGGCGTTCATTAAGCGAGGCCTATGTTCAGTAGTGGACGGATAAAGGCTAATGATGATGATGATGGTGATATCGTTACTTATTTGGTCACAACACTACAACTACCACATTAGAACTGTCATCGAGAAAATATAGAAATGGAAATGGTATAGTGGTTATAGATAATAAATTAAGTTAAACCATTTTTATTAATTTTAGCCACTATAGTGAAGGCTTTTTACACTTTTTCTTCTATTTATTATATATTGTACCTGATGATGACTTTGTCGATACCGGTCGTGTTTAAATTGTAACTGTTATAATATATAATAAATAGTGGAAAAAGTGTAAAAAAGTTTCATTATAGTGACTATAGCATGAATTTTTATCAAGGACCGACAGTACATTCTATCAATTTTATTATTTTTGCTCTAACAGGATCTCCTACTGGGTGACCCGGCGAAGGCCAAACGAATCCTGGGATGGACGCCCCGGGTGTCCTTCGATGAGCTAGTCAAAGAAATGGTCGAATCGGATCTGGCGCTTATGAGAAAGAATCCCGAAGCGTAACTTGGTGTAGTGACAATACAAACCTCAGTGCAAGTTTGTGCACACTATTTTGTAAAAAGCTTAAATTTATGTTCTATAGAAAGCTGAAGATTTTGTTTGTTTTAACGCCTTAATCTCCGGAAATATCGGTTTTGAAAAAAAAATACGTCTATAGACCAATAGTTGTTGGAGCTTTTTGTTTTTTAGGGTTTTTCTCTTTGGACACCAGATATTAAGACAATATATTAATAAAGTTCACTTGGTCGCGATGAAATTACACTGAAAACATAAAGTTTATGTTTCATAAATTTTTGTATGTATCCAACATTTTTTTCCCAGTGAAAGAAGGGGGATATAAATGCAATAATTACGCTATAGGCAAGTATATGAATGTTGTGATTCGGCAATTTTTTTAATAATTTTAAATCGATTCCTACGAATCGAGTAAAAATCGATGTGTATATATTTTTTATTTGGAAGCTTTGTAATTACGATTTAAAATAAATCCATGCACTGATAAATTGTCCCTAGAATGTTATTCATGGCTTTATACTTAGTTTAAATTTGAACCGGAAGAAATATTATGATTTTATTACAGATACATGTAGGAACATTTTATGACAAAAAATATTAAAGTTAATAACCATAAGTAATGTGGATATACTGGGTACTCGCTATTATTCATTTTTAAGTTTTAAGACTGTGAATAAGTAAGAGGATAAAGTGACTGATGTTGCCAGCAAAGTACGAGCAATTTATCTTGACCAGAGTGAAGTTAGTTATACAAAATATACGCGGCCGATGCTCACACATAACGTTTAATTAATTGAATTGTGACGTCAATCTTACCTAACTTCGCTCCGGACAATGAACGAGTGGTTTACGCACGCATTCCAATAAATTGTGGGAGATTGAATTTAGTAGTGAACTAGCGAATAATGAAGTTGCTAGTGTAATAGACTATACATTAAACGAGACAGGACGAGGTTACACAAGCATTTCGATAAGGTATTTAGTATTCATGTAACCATTATCGCTGTTTTATATTTAATATACTTATATTAAATCATCGTTTGAATATATTTTTTAATAATTTAGAGAACTGTTTTTATTATTAATTTTATAACTCTATGATTAGTATAAAGGGTTTGAAAATGAGTAAATCTTACTTAACTTATTTTTTCTTGTTTGATCTTTGTTTTCACAATGATTGCCATTGATAGCACCGTGAGAGAACTAGATTTAGCCCGGTATACAACGGAAGTGATTTGACTATACCTACCTTTTAAACTTAACTTGGTAAAACATAAGTGATTATACAAAGTATTATCCAGATTACTTTTATTTTTATTATTCTTATCGTTGTTTTTTTTTTTTATTGATGTAATATAATAGATATGTAATGTGTACAAATAAATAATGTTAAATATTTTTTCTTTTTTTTATTCTATTTTTTATGATTTATAATCGGAAAGGGTCTTACGGCCGGTTTCTGAGACGTTGGTCAAAGTATATGTCAACTAACATGGCTGTTAATGGCGGTTAACATACGATTCCAGTCTAATTTGACAGCTTTTACGATCAGCCGGCCAATCAGAGCTCAGAAGCGTCGCAGCGTAAATTTGAACGCATTTGTTTTCATACAAAAAACAATATTAATGCTCAATTCGTTATATGCTTTAAGTACGCCCGAACTAAGTTTATGGTGATTTTATAGGACATAGACATGTTTTTTGTCGCTTATAGCTAGTTATGAATTTATATTCATCTGGCAATGAAGACAAACGACGAATATGGGCGTTATTTAATCATTTTAATAGCCAGTAACAAAGAATTCAGTATATAGAAGTGTTCTTCGTTCTTCAGGATTTTTTGTGCTGACTTTATTGGAGACATGTCCCCAGTTCGCACTCGCTCGCTCTCGTAGGCTCATATTATGCTAGGGACATCGCGTTGTCCCTCTCGTCACGCCGTCAAGCGGACGGTTACGTCGCAGAAAGTTTGTCCTCAAAGTGCCCATAAGAACTGTTGTTCTATATACGTCTGAATTCTTTGCCAGTAGTTTAACGCCCACTTAAACAAAGATTTATGTCCAATATTCAAGTAAATTTAAAGAAAATTAATGAAAGCCCAATACATAAAACAAATACATATTTATTTACACATAAAATTAAGTCGACTCTTGCAATATGGAAATAACAAATAGCGGTCGACCCGTAAACACTTAAAACAGTTTAAAAAATCAAAACAATAATGATAAAAATAACAAAAAAACCATAGATTACAATTATTGTAATTTTGTATAGTGTATGTACATCACTAATTTGTAAACTTTTATCAGTATTCTCTCAGCAGGTATAAAAATATGATTCTACTAGTCGACCAAAAAAATTAGGCGCATGACAAATGCTGTTACGACTCAAGATTTCCGCCTTCGTCTCGCATTTCCAATAATTCTAAGGGACAGCACGACACGAAAGCAGGATTTGCCTGTCATGCGCCTAATTATTTTGGTTGAATTTAAGTAGAACCGTTATAATATTTTGATACAGTATAGCATATCTAAAGATTGTACTCCAGAGATGCTACTAGCTATAATAGCGTATAATACAACAATAAAACGGCGGCGGCGGCGAAAGTACAGTACAAGCAATTTTTGGTCACTTAGAAGTTAGATTTACGCGTTAACATATTAACGACCAGGGTTTCTCAAAGTGGGGTACGCGAACCCCTAGGGGTTCGCCAATCGACGGCACAGGGTTCGCGACAAGATTTACGTAATGGCTCGATAATTGCTAATCTTTCCCAGCTCTCCGACGAACTGGAAAGATATTTTCCGTATATTAATAATATTAATTATGGCTGGAGTAACAAGAGTTAAAGATGACCGTAGATGAAACTCTTCAAGCTGATTAAAATTTATTTTCTTTAACAGTCAATTTTATATACATTTTGGGGGGGCAACAAGTTAGTTAGGGGTTCGCTGTCACCTGTGTTAACCTTAACTGGGGTTCGTGGAGCCTAAAGTTTGAGAAACCCTGCCATAGATAAATCACTGCGACAGCATGTATATTATATGCGGGCAAGACCTTTTACTGTGTGCTGTCTGTCAGCCTTGGCACTACAACATATTTCTTCCATCAAATAAATTAGTTTGTACACGTTTAGGGCTATGGATGACGTTTTGATCAATTTCTTTAGAGAGGCTCGCCTGTCGTCTAATATAAAGGAGGTATAAATAATGTCTTGTTGTAACTCGCTAGCAAGTCTAAAGAATACAATTAATCATGCATATGTAGTATGATAGTTTCCTCATAATTTCCAAAGTTAATGTGAAATCTTGTATATTATCATTCGCATTGCAAATATATGATAAACAAGCCCGTTTAATATCCTGTGAGCCTGCTGGCGTTTTACAAATCCTTAATCCTGTTTATTCGCAATACCATCATGCCGTATATTATTGTAAGGCACACATTTATTTTTAAAAGAATTATTTCCATCAGTTAATGTATTTCGATTTATGTCTGATAAGGATTTATTGATAATCGTAAAAAACTAACCTTCTAATCTATAAATCTAACTCATACTAATTACATACTAAAAGGTACATTATAGGCTTATTATGTGATGTTGACAAACTGAGAGACGTTAGTAATTTAAGATCCTGTTAAAACAGTCAACTCAGTAGGGCTATTCTGTAAGAAAACCATTTCGATATCGAGCTTCACCTGAGTGATAGAGCTCACTTTGCGCTTACTTCGAAAGCGATCTTTATTGATATAGATAGATGGTCTAGTTTAAAAGAATAAAAATTCGTCATAAAGCGAAATCCGCTTTCGAGATTCGAAAACGACCTTACAGAATAGCCTTACAGTAAAAAAGCTACACATTGAAACAATCCAAGTTCATGAAAATACAAATTGAGAACATTCTCCAGCCCATTGATACTGCTCATTCAAATAAAATTATGACTTCTTCAAAATAATAATTACTAAAATGGTGATTCACAAAGGATGTTGGAAACCAGATGACAGAAAAAGATCTAGAACTTAGGGCCTGTTTCACAATCTCCCGTTAAGTTCCCTATAGGCTATAGGCAACATATTTGACAGATGTTTGACAGATACTCCATACTCTATCTGTCAAATATGTTGCCTATAGCCTATAGGGAACTTAACGGGAGATTGTGAAACAGGCCCTTAATCTACCATATTAATTAGTTCAGATATATCCTTGTTCTGCACTCACAATACAAATAACATAACAAGAGTGAAGTTCGTTTGAAATAGTTTGGATGTGCCCATCTCGATTTTGCATAGAAAAATTGTTTGTAAGACGTCACAAACGATTATTTGCTTGTAGTTAACTCCAGTCCGTCCAAGTTAAATTGCTCATTGTGAGTACAAAAAACAACAATCCAACTTACACATTTCTCATCGTATTCAGTAAAATATTCATATGTTATAAACCTTAATAACAATCAGGTAACAAAATAATTAATAATTAGTAGAAATGATTAAACTCTTTTTTATAAATTTTACATCATTATTGTAGATTTACCTTAAATAAGCTACTCCGTAGGTACAACACAATCGACTTCACTCTCACTTTGTAAATATGGCAACCTGAGGTGGGTAGTTTGAAAAGTCTCACACTAGCCTATTGCTCTCTATATCGAGTCTCTGTTGCAGCACTCCAGCCAGGATGAGCTCCGTGGACACCACTATGGCGCCTTTCCTTTTGTACTGCGGCCACAGGGGCTTGTCAGCTGGACAGGACACGCACAGCCAGTTCCTCCCACCCTCTTTGAATGTGCCACCGGAACACTCGACTATCACTGGAATATAAATGGTGATAAAGGCACTTTAGATGTTTGCAATTTCTATTCACAGAATAGGGATGTTGACACATGTTACAAATTGATGTAAAATTATGTTATACATATTAGACAGTACCTATTTGAAAACTTAAAAAAACACTTTAAAAGTCTACTTATTTGTCTTAAAATTTAGAAAATTAATTTTGTATGCGTTATTTATCATGCATTATCACGTGATTGCAAACGCCAATATAAGGCGATAACGTCACTGACCAGAATACAAAATACAAACTGTCATAACTTATAATATTAATTAAGCTTTACTATTGCTTAGTGTTACCAAATAATTATATATGTTTGAATTCGTTGGTGGTACCGGGTGCTAATTTAACTATTTTGTAATTATTTATAACAATTTTTTATGACTTCTATTAAACTGTTTCGTAACAATTAGTGAGAATTAAATCAACTTCGACTGAGCGTTGCTTATTAGATTTTGACGTAATCGGCAATCGGCCGTTTAGCGGCAATTTTAAAAACAATTTTTCTTTATATAATTTTTTGTTAAAATTGGGCATATCTCTTCACATAGGTATTTTATTCGTATTTACCTGTATATCTATCAAATAAAATCAATTAAAAAAATAGTCGGCACTAATACGGGTTTTCTTCAAAAACAATGATTACATTTACACTTGGCGGGATTCGAACCAGCCACCGCCGTGTCTGATGGCTTGCCTTTGATGGCTGTTAATCATACATACTTTTCATTTCCTGCGCATTGGGCATAACTTTGGGCGTGCACGACACCTTGTATCCTCTCAAGAAGTTCCGTCTGCCTCTCAGAGTCTTCTTCAGATCGAACTGGAATCGTTTTTCCGTCTCCTCATCATAAATTATGTATTGTTGAGGATCTGAAAATTAATGTATATTATTATTATTTCAAAACAATTGAAGGCAAGAATATCTAGAATGAAGACCACGTTCTGGAGTGAAGGCGACGTTCGGGACTCCTTCCCGGTAACCTTCAACAAGTTAGGGCAGCGATCTCCGTGTTGTGTGCTATGGAGCATGCTATGCTGGGCGTTTCTTTGGCAGATAGGACTCGAAACGAAGTCCTCCGCCAGAGAACCGATGTCATAGATAAAGTTACCGATATAACGCGAAGAATATGCACGTTGAAGTGGCAATGGGCTGGTCACGCACTCAGAAGAACGGAAGACGAAGTGTTGGTCGAGCATTAACCAGGTGGGAAGACGATCTTCGTGCAGTGGCAGGTCCTCGTTGGATGCGAGTGGCAGGGGATCGGTGGTCTTGACGTTCATTGAGGGAGGCCTATGTTTAGCAGTGAACGGATAAATGCTGATGATGATGATGATGATGATGATGATCTCCGTGTCGTGAGTTGGATGATGATGACGCTCATGAAGACGGCACGGAATGCCAACTGCTGGTATCACACTTTTAGGACATCTTATTGTAGGGGCCGAAAGGACCCACTCAAAACACAGGGTTTTTAGTCTGGTCACTTTTAGCCGTATCCTATGTACCTTTAGCCCTCAAGACTTTTAATAAAAGTTTGAATCACAATATATCTCATACCAACTATACACTTGGCATCCACACAGGCTTGCACCCACGGCGGTCCCACGATGGGCCTGCCGAGACCCACAGCACACAGCAACTTGAACGTCCTCTTGATCTGGAGAGTCAGCACCATGGTGCAACTCATCACATCATTGACGATCACCGCACCTGGTCATATCAAATGTTAATCATTGCTGTGTGTGTTCATCAAACAATATGACAGCCGATACTTCAAGCAACGTTCGAGATTCTTACCAGGTGCCGATGAATTTTTTTAAATATATTTCTGTACCATTTGTAAATATATTTCCGTACGTACCTACTATAATAGACACTAGGAACAAAACTCAAGTTCTTATTAGCTTAGCATAGTGGTTAATGTGGCGTTGCTTACATTATCTTATATTTACAACGGTATCAAGATTAACGAAAAATATTTTATAGTCGTACTCAATGTTAACATAGCATTTTAACTTAATTAGTTGACAACCAATAAACTATATTTTTTCTAGTTTCTTTAATTAAAAATATGAATATCTTATGCTACTAACATGAGACTGACAAACTGACTGACTGACAAAAAATTACAATGTACACACAAAACCGACAAACAGACCAAGATAAAAAGTGACTTTAATTTATCCTATGTGAAGAAAAGATAATCAATCAAATTCAACTCACCAAGTGATTCTAGTTTGGATTTAACTTCTTCGTTTGGGAATGCAGTGAACAGTACATATTGTGTGTCTATGGTGTATTTAGAGGGGAGCATTTCAGAACTCGTCTTAGCTTTTTTCGCGCTTGGCAATTGGTAGCTTTCTGCAGATCTTTTCATCGCATTTGATGAATCTAAACTCGATTCGGAAGACATGTTGTAAACCGTGCTCTTTTCGTTCTGTTTGGAGTTTCTCTGGTCTTTATCCTTACGTCTTCTACTACGACGTACACTCTGCTCTGATATCGATTCAATCTTATCTTTTTTATGTTTTTCATGCGATTTGTCATCTTTTATTCTATCGGCTTTTTCGGACAGAATAAGTTTTCTCTCATACGATTTGTTAGATTTTGTTGCATCAGCTTTTTCGGGCAAAATAGACTTTTTCTCATTGTCTTTTTCGTACAATTTGCTAATTTTTGTTTTATTTGCTTTTTCAGGCAAAATTGATTTATTCTCATTTTCTTTTTTGTACGATTTGCTGGTTTTTGTTTTATCTACTTTTTCAGACAAAGTAGTTTCTTGCTCGTTTTGTTTCTCGACCGATTTACTACTTCTAGTTTTAATGATTTTTTCAGGCGGTGTTGACTTTTTGTCTGTATCAGCTTTCTTTCTGCTTCGGCTTCGAGTATTCCTACTAGTCGCCACTGATTTGTCGAGGTTACTATTTGTTAAGTAATCATCTATAGTATTAACCCCGCCTTTATTGTTATCATTGCTTTTTGTCGTTTTCTTTTCTGTCGATTTTTGGTTTTTCTTTTCTTTCACTTCCTTATCACTTTTAGTTTTTTTATCATTATTGGTGGTATCTTTTTTTATACTTTTCTCAGTTGATTTACTTGCGTTGTTTTTTAAGCGAGAAATATTTTCTGTTATTATTTCCTTATCTATGTTTTCTTCTTGATCCGTTAAGAATTTCGGTTTCAATATATTTTTGCAAATATTACTTGAAGTGTCTGCATTATTTAAAGCCTTTGACGTGGGTTTTCTAACTCTGGTTATAATCCGAGTTGGTAATGCATTAATTTCAAACTTTTTTGATAAGTTCATTTTTGCATCATTACTCTTTTTCTTTTTGTGGTGAAATAATATAGGCGTCGATTGTTCCGAATCGTTCTCCGTTTCAGATCCACTTGATAACTCAACAATACTATTTCTAGGATTAAGAGAAACACTGCTTTTTATTTCTTGACTGTTAGGCAAATCTATCTCCATAAATGTTAAGTGCGAACCTTTTTTTGGAGTGATTTCAACATCAGAAGAACTATCTCCGCTCCCAAATTTCTTCGGCTTAGCAACATCTAAAACATTGCATTTATTTATTTTGTTATTTGACACATTAGCGAAATTTTCATTAAATTTTTCTTTTATGTCAATCGGCCTTTTGTCAGATGGATCTCTTTGATGATTTTCATTGTCAGTGTCATGTAGTTTAGGCTCGTTAAGACGAACCTCTTTTTGGGAACATAGGTCATCAAACACTTCTTGTGTTGAAGCATAATAGACTTCATCATGAGCTTTTGATGTCAATACTTCCGTGGTTTGTTTTGGAGAAATTTTTTGATCTTTTTTTACCCGTAAAGGTGATTGAGGTACTTTAAATGGTGTTACACTTGGGTTAGTCGGGAATTGCGTGGGTTTATCCGCTTGTTTATTCTCGTTCTGAACAATAACTTGTGTCAGCATGTCTTCTATTTTGTTTGGGTCAGGTTGAAACGGTACTATTTCCTCATCATTTTTATCAATGACTTGAGTTAACATATCTTCAAATGGTTCGACATTTTCATCTTTACTAGTGTTAGGTATTGGATCGTCTGCTAATATTTGTGTAGGCAAATCTTCAAAATTTGTGCATTCTTTACTTTCATCTTTAGTCTTATTATCATGTGGTATATCAACAAATAAATCATCTTCACAATCTGTTAGGTCCTCATCAATTTTTGATTTTTGGATTTGTTCTTGACAATTAGGAAAATCCTCACAGTCAGTTTCATCATCATCATTATCATCACATCGCTTCTCAAAAACATTTTGGGACAATCTAATTTCATCATCCTCACAATCTGTTGAACTATCAGATTTTAAGCGCACATTTCTTAGATTACTTTCTGTGGTTGCACAATCATTATTATTTGGTATTAAATTTTCTTTATCTGCTAAATGCACTTCTGGCAGTAATAAAGCCTGTGATTCAAATATTTCTTCAAATGGTTGGCTATCAATCTCATTAAATACGATCACTTCATCAGATGTATCATGTTTTGTATTTTCATTACAAATATTTTCATCTTTTTTAATAATTGTCAGTGAAGTTTTATCAACATTATGAGCTTGGCTTTCAATATCAAAAATACTTTTATCATTTTCTTTATTATTCAAGGAAAGTTGATCCTGTATCTTACAACCTTCAGACATAGTGTCTGCAGCTGACACTTGTGTTTCCATGTTGTAAATATTCAGGGACTTACGATATTCTGGCATTTGTGTTTCAGCTGCAAAAAGAGAGTCTGTACTATCATTATTCTCAAGATCATTTGGAATTTGAGTATTAACTTCGTGAATACTATTACAGACTTTAGATTGTGATGTCTTCAAAGTAAGCGAGCCGTCAAGACTATTGATCATAGTATTCGTTTGGAGATTTAATGATTCTGATTTTCTGGAAGAATTCCAATAAACATTATCAATTTTTTTAGGTAAACTTTTTGGTATTGATAATGTGTTTCCAGGCAATTTCGCTATATTAATATTAGGACTTCTGAAGGTTTCTTTCGTCTTTGGTTGGGATGGCATGATAAATGAATCATCCTGAAAAATTAAATAATTATTGTTACTTAGACCACAATTGTACCATGAAAACAAAAGAACTGAGTATCCCAGGGTTCCTATATTATCCAGAGGCTATTTATACTGGATCTAGGCTGGAATTTTTTTTTTTTTTTTTGTTTGCGTTTGGGTGCCGCCCTGGATGGTTTAGATTCACATCACATCATCACAATCACCCCGCCAGATAGCGCTGCAGTCAGTATTTAGGCTATTTATTTATACTGCAATTAGCTGAATTGATTTGTATAGGTGTAAAGGACAATGTATCTTGGGTCCGCTAGTATTCTATAATACTATATATCTAAGAAGTCTATTTAATTCTTGCAAAGATGAGTTCATTATAACACTATTTATATGATAATAATTTTATTCCAATTACAAACAATTACAAGAGTTAAGAAAAGTTTACTACTGACAAGTCAATGTTGATAATGACAACAAAATTTTGGCAAAAGTATGCTATTTTGTATATTCACTTCAAAAATTTGAACTAGTTTATATAAATTTTTTTCATAAACTTACCTTATCACTAACATCAGGGGATTCCGGGACGGTGGTGATATGTACATTATTAAACTTGGACTTATGTCGATTTACTATTGGTGTTTCAGGTATGTCAATTGCTTGTGTCATGGGCAGATTGTTATCTTCTTCTAATAATCTGAATATCCCAAAAACTTGCCCAAACTGAACGGTGTCACCATTTCGGATCGGATAAGGAATGTATGGTTGTAACGTTTTCTGAAGTAAAAAAGTTTAATTTTAAAATTTTATGAACATATTATGTAGTTGCAAAGAATAATATGAAACTGCTTGAATAATATTCTTAGATGGAAAATGAGATTTGACTTAAAATCCACCAAAAGCATATACATAAATAGGAACGACTCAGTTTCTCTATGCATCTTCAGTAACTTGCATCTAAAGGTAAGTAATGTCAAGTCAAGCAATCAGATTACGGTAATTTAGTTAAAGGCTGACATCAATCACTTCTAATGAGGTGGCTCATTTGTCAGTTTCATGACATTAAGTAATGCAAAGAAAAAAATCATTTCAAATAACTACTCACATTTTCAAGTTTAGTCTTGTTCGCTGAATCTAAATCCATAAGCATATATTCCGAATTGTTTAAAACATTTATAACAGCATGTTGTCTGGAAATAGACTGAAATCAATTAACATATATTACTATATGAATGAATAGAACACATCTAATAAGCCCTTTGTAATGGCAGTGGTCCACAGTGGTTACATATTTAGGAGAACAGATGCTAATGGGCCAAGGTTTAGAGATGGTCTTTCCGACTGATAAGCAGCCAACCAATACTTTGTATACCTAAGCACTCTTAAACCTTATTGACCCATGGCCATGTATTCTCCTGAGTTTACTATCAGTAAATTTAGCTCTCTTAGATGTCTTCGTGAAGAAATAATGTACTTTATTTTATTACGAAATGTCAAATTTACTCTATTCGTACTACTGGAATAATTTAAATATTATGGTTTGTGGGTTTTTTTTAATAAATTTTGAAAAGTGAATTATGTTCAATTTTTTTTAACTTACATTTAATTTTAGTACAATGTTACATGTGTCGGGATCTCTTCCTATTTTGTTTGGACCTTTTACCACTGGATACTTTTCTCCACATATTCCTAAAAATGCCACCTGAAAGTAGATTTTTCTTGAATTTTCACAGTATCCCACAACTTTCTATTTTTATCACATTAAGTTCAATATAAAATAGTTTCGTATATTATTATTTTTGCCGCCGTTTTGAAAACTTCACTAAAAGATCGCGGAGAAATTTTATGAATTCATTATGGATACGGTAAAGTAATTATATTTTAATGAATTTAAGAACATTAGTAAAAGAGTCGTTATTTCACTATATAAACAATACCTGATCGGGACTTATTTTTTCGGTTTGATTTCCATACAAAGTCTGTGTACACTCAAGACGTTGCGTTAATTCCATGGTTTTATGTATAATATGTAGAACATAAAACACACCAAAGAATAAAACAATAAGTAAACATAGTTTTCTATTTTGTCTTTAGAAGTTTTAAGTGGTTTATTTAAATCATGTCAAAATGCCTATTATACAAAATACAAATACGTCCATCAAAACGTCCATACTAACATAATATATTATACTCTATTAGGGATGGCGATCTGAGATCGATTAATCGAAGAATCGATTTTTCGAGCAGAAAATATCGATTTTTTAAATCGATATGAAGTACTGTATCGATTCACTGAATCGATATATCACCCTTGAAAATCGACATTCGATTTTTTCTGTTTTGATATAAACCATACAATTATTTGCATTTAGTTGAATGTGCCTGAATTATAAGAGTGCTGCCGGTTAAAGAGTTAACTACTCATAAACTCGCGAGATGGCTGTTTGTTTAGTATCCTTTACTCGCCTCTCTTTTATAAAAAAGTTACGTTTGTAGTCTTTGACTTTATGTATCTATAATCTGTGACGATTGATATTGCATTATTCATTTGTTGTTGTCGTTTAATGAATACTATTATTAGCGTAATATAAGTATTTTCATGATTGATTTCTGTACTTTACTGGCAAGAACAAAAGAGCTCCATTTATCATCACGTTCACCCAATCGCCATGATGTATATGAGTATCGTTGGATCATCCGTTCCTTGTGAGCGCCTGTTTTCAATTGCTGGAAACATCGCAAGTGATGAGCGTAACCGCTTGGATCCCAAAAGGCTTGACAGACTGTTGTTTTTAAAAAGTTTAGATATTGAGCATTGGGAACTATAGTTCCCAGGTATAATTCCCAATGCTTAATATTTGAACTTTTAACTCTTACCTTATTTTTTACTTTTTTGCAATCAATAAAAACATTCAGTATATAAATACTTATTTTTTTTATAGTTGATCTTATAGTTGATACGGTAATAAAAATAATTGTTATTTTTGAATTCCCTGTTTTTTTTAATGATAAGATATCACTAATTGCAATATAAATCTTGTTTTTAGTAAAATTGATACAAATTTACATTGTAAACGCAAACTTGAAAAAAAGATCGATTTTTTAAGAATCGATTTTGTAGGCCTCGATTTTTTCGTGAATCGATTCATTAGACTACGATTCGAATCGATTTAAAAATCGATCTTTTTCGTAAAGAATCGCCATCCCTATACTCTATGGTCCATACTCAAATCCACATTCCACAGACCTCAAATCAGAAAACATGAAAACCAAAGAGTATAAACTGATGAAAACATTTCGTGCCACAGATAATGACACATGTCACAGATAACAAGCATGGACGTCTAGGAGCCGTATTCAGACACGTGACTTGAGCGCTGATCGGCGCTTGATACTAGATTTTGGTACCGCTAAAACTAGTATCAAGCACCGATCAGCGCTCAAGTCACGTTTTAGAATACGGGCCTAAATATAAGTCCATGGGCAACAGGTTTATAGACTACTGCCCGTAGCTTCACCTGCGTTAACTTAAATTAACCCGCGTCTTAGCGGGATAATATAAAGCCTATTCTCGATAAATGAATATCTAACACTGAAAGAATCTTTCAAATCCGATCAATAGTTCCTGAGTCTCTTTATGTCGCAATAATCCTGCACTTATCATTTATTTAGGTAAGGATTAAGGCATAGGTATATTTAACTGGGTCTAATTTTAGTCGGAATTTTTGAAGTGAAACTTCTTTAGAATCGTTGTGATTTCACGACAGGTAAGAGACACATATACAAAAGAGCGAGAGAGCAAATGTGGGTGTGTATGTATATTGCACACTGTTTAATATTTGCTTGTATTTGAGCATTTAACGTGTGTTTAACTTCTATTACAAATGATATGTTGTATTCAAATATTTTAATTTTAAAATAAATATATAATATAGTTTTTGGGAGAAGCGGGGGGAAACGTCAGGGCGCGCGGTTGTGTTTTTACTGTGCTCCGTTTATATTATTGTGATTGGTTGGCGAATACTGCGGAGAATTGTTCTTTTTCCATTGATCCATATATATTATTATAATGTGATTGGTTGGCGAATATTGTGAAGAACTCTTTGGGATGGATGGATTTGGAAGTGATAGTTAATTGATGGTGACGTGAAGGACGAAGCCCTACCTCTTGGCGTTTCCCGCTGTTTCTCTACAGTCTAAATATATTTTACGTCAGACATGGCTGTATTGACATAGTTCTTTGCCTTTCCCTGGTGGGATATATAAATTAAACAACAAAAATATAGGAATGGTGGGAAACGTCAAGGCTAACGGTCGTGTTTTTCTGTTTTCCGTTAATCAATTATTATTTCCAGTTTTGTTGTTTCGAAGCGATTTTCTATAATGTTTGGTTTAAAAACGCAATCTGTTATATTGTGATTGGTTCGCGAATGCTGCGTAAATTGTTCTGGGGCTGCTTTCTGTATCGGACTGTTTCGGCGGTATTATATAGTGAATGTTCTGGTGGTTTTCTATAGTGTTTGTCTTCGAAACTCGATCCATATATTATAATGTGATTGGTTCGCAAATGTTGTGGCGGACTGTTTCGGAATGGATGGATTTGGAGTTATAATTGATTGATGGTGACGTATGGGACGGGGCCCCCCTTGGCGTTTCCCGCCATTCCTCCTTCTTCACACAAAAAATGTTGTTTTAGGTCAGCATGGCAGCATGGCCTCTGGTCTTAGCCGGTTCCAACAGGAACAAATATACGAAAAAAAAACAAAAATATAGTTTTTGGCACATAGTTGATCAATCATCAAAATAATCTTTGCTGACTATTTAATAAAACAAAGTTTTAATGAAAACATCATTAATATTTAATGTCCACTAAATGCGCGTGAAATATAATAATAAAATCCCTATGTAAGCGATTGTGTCTTAAATTTAAAAACATAAAATATGGAGGGCAAAAATGGTTCATCCGATGGAGAGGATATTCCTAGTGACTTTTTTGACGATTTTACAAAAGATGAATTTATAGAAGGTCTTAGTGTGATTGATAGTTGGGATAGTGATGATAAAAACCCAAAAAAATCACTGGCAGACAATTTAGATGGTGTTCGAGATTTACGCGAACTAATAGTGCGCGACCGAAAGGAAGAGGATATTCGTAAAAATGATTCTACAGATCGTAATAGTTCCCGTGGTCAACCTCACTTAGATGACTTCATAAGTCCAGGCAGCCGGCGTGATCCATCAAAAACGCAGGAGGCAATTAAGAAAGATAAAGAATTAAAAGTTAAAGAATACTTAGCCAAACATTTAGAGTCTAGTGATGATTTACGCCCGCCAGGAACAGAACTTGACGATTTCTATGAAGATACCAAAAGCGTGAAGAAAAAAGAAAAGGTATTAGAAGAACAACTAAGTCTTGAAAACAAATCTCAAGAACGCCGAGTTTCGCCACGGAAATTTCGCCGTGATCCTCCGAAATACAGTCCTCCAGAAAGAAGACCATATCCGAAGCACCCGAATTTGCGAGGAAGATATTTGGATCACTCTGCAAAATTTCATAACCCTTCAGGAAGATATAATGAAAACCAAAAAAGATATCGTGAATCTCCGGGAAGATATCGTAAATCTCCAGAAAGATTTCACGATTCTCATGGAAGGCGCCATGAATCTCCAACAAGGCCGGATCGACGCATGTTTTCAGGACCACAGCGGTCACCTAAACCCCATCGGTACATGCATCCAAGACGTGAACTTAATCATCGGTCTCGGAGTCCGCAACACTTCCCTGGATATCGTAAGGACAAAAGATATTCCAGCCCCCGCGGCAGTCCATCTAGAACAAGAAGAGAAAGGTCACCAAAATCACCCGTGAAGCAGTATAGAAGATCTTATTCACGATCTCCTCGAAAAAAAACAAAGGATGATTTCTTGTACCCCGACAATATCCCAACTCCAAATTATGCCAATAATCCTGGATTTGAAATGGAACATAAACCTCAGTATTCTGGACCAATGCCGATAAATTACTATCCACCAGGTAGTGTTATACCTCCTGCGGGCCCACCTATGGTAGCTCAAAGTTATAATTTACCCCCTGCTCCAGCATACACTGGTTATACTGTTCCATTTGAATATGCGAATCAACCTCCTGTAGTAATGCATCCTCCACAACCAGTGCCTGCCCCATTATACACAGCTATTAGTAATCCTGCCATAGGTCCTGTGTTGCAATCACCTCAATTAATTTCTCCCATTCCTACTAAAACAATTACTCCTAAAATCGGAGATTCGGTGGAGCCAATGGATGCATTAGCTAAAGTAAATATAATAATTATTTCTATTTGTGTTTTTTTCTTGTGTATTATGATGTAAATAAATATTAAATATTTCAGTTGGTTGCTGATGGGAAACTTTCTCATGAAGACTATCTTAAACTTGCACCGAACAAAGGTATATATTTTTTGTATACTAATACATTCTTGTCACTTTTTGTAATACATTTTTAGGAAAATGTACATTTGGGTACTGCTTACTATCATAGATTTTTATTTATTTCAGATTTAATCAATTTAATAACTAATATATAGTGTTAAAATTAAAAATGTTTATGATTTACAGGCGTTGTTCAGCAAATGGATACCAGCACACGAGTTAGCGGTGGGTAATCTCTTGGTTGTATTTTTGTCATTTATATGATTTGTTAAAAATTATTTAAAACATTTCTTTAATTATGTATATTATTGCTTATTCATTAAGTTTTAATAATTATATAGATAGTTTATTTGCTTTTACATTCGTGTTAAGATGCATTTCTGTAATTTCTGAAAATCCATAGTAATATAAACAAAACTATTACTATGGATTAAATCACTATATTAAGAGAAAATGTCTATCTTATGAAGGAAAAGCTTTATTGCTTTGCCTAATACTTACATTGCAAAATATAAATCAGCTCCTATTTCATCTCTATAGTGAATTTTTATTTACATAAATAAATAAAAATTTGATCCTCGATACTATACATCACAATAGTATTTTCGCCTTACATAAGTTCTATCTATTATTGTGTTTTTAGTTTATATTAATTTTGATATAATAGTGTCTATGAGAAGGAACAAGTGTGACTTTTAAAAACTTTTGTGTTTACAGTGCTTAATCGCTGCCATAGTGCTATGTCAAAACTTGGTGACTTAATGCCACCAAATCGTCTGCTTTTAGACAACATTAAGAAGGATGGGTCTCTGAAATCAATTAAACCTAAATTCTGTTCGCCGCTTAAGAAAAACCCGACAGTGGAGTTTAATTTTACGAAAATTTGTTCGACTTCTAACGCTCTACAAAATAAGTGGATAATAGATTCTATAATTTCAACACTGGAACTTCACAAAATTGTTGGTCGTCCTAAGAAGAACTTACCAAATAATGTGCGAGATGTGGCGGTGCAAACTTCAAATCCTCAGTGTGATGTGTGTGTTATTCGTAAAGCTACATTAGTGAATGAAGTGGGTACGTCAATAGATCCTGAACACTTTTCATCAACAACCCATACTCAAGTGGTGGAGGAAGATTTGCATAGTTCCAGGTCCGTGTTTGTTCCTAGTGGCAGCGTAACCAGTGGTGCACCCATGTCTTTCGCGCATATGACTCCCGCCCAGCTTGTCTCCCAACTCGAAGCTCGTGCGAAGACCTTCAAGCAATCCGAAGCCCAGGCGAACCGATTTGATATGAGAGGAAATTACGACGGAACAGGAAATAAGCAGAGCTATCGAAATAATTATAGCAATTATAGATACTGAATGTAATACCAAGCAAAATGTTCCAGGTTATTGTTGGCGTTAGCATGTATAATATTCTTTATTGTTAATGTCCTATATTTTAATATTTTGCCTTGGTAAAATGGTTTGTTATAAAATCTGGGCATTACCAGCTTGAAGCTCAATACTTTTAAGATTTATTTTTCATTAAATGTAAAAGAAGTGATTTTTTTTTTATTATAAAGGTGTCCAAGACTTAAAAAAAATGGAAACATTATACTAAATGTACAAGTTACTCGGTTTATTAATATTTTATTACACTGCAACATATAATAAAAACAATACATTGTCACAAATTTAAGCATGAATACAAAAAGTTTTTTTTTTTTATTTTGTATAAAAATAATGTAATAATGATTTTCGATGAAAATTCGGAACCGCTGTTTTACTTTTTAAATTGATTTTTAATTGTGATGTAAGATATATTTATAAATGTTTTAAAAATAGATATTTTTTTATATAAATTAAAATTATTTTACATATGCTTCTAATATTCGTAGTTTTCCAATGCTAGTGCTAAAGCGCATTATGAGCATGATTCAACTACAGCAACGCTTCGCCGAATCAAGCACTGAGAAATGAACTACTGCGTGCGTGAATTGCGAAATCTCAATTGTGATGCGTGCTAAATTGACAAGTGTGTTTTTTTTAAGTTGGCATTGCTTAAAAAATGTATCTACGTATAAATTATCATAAGTATTATTTGTTTATAGTAGAAAAATGTTTTAATTATTTGGTATATCGTAGATTTTGTGACTATTATATTATATGAATTAAGCTCGTTAATATAGTATGGAATGAAGGTATTAGCATTAACATTTTTTTATACATTCTACATATAAAAAATAAAAGGACCTGCAAAAATCTTGATCAACCGCGATAAAATCAATAATTAAAAAAAACATTTTTTTCACATTTTTTTTCGACACAACTTGGTGCACTTGAAAAATAATTCACGTTCCGACTAAGCATTGGCACGATACGGCATTTTGTTAAGCTGAATCGCATTGTGCTATCTAATTGGAAAACTGCTTGTTTATGCAATATTTACTTTGTATGTTTACGCGCGAACCAAAGCCCCTGAAAGAAGAGAAGAAAATTTATGTCTACTCGAGATTTCAAGACGCCTGTACATTCTCAATACGAAAATCCTGTTTTTGCCTGCCTGCCATCTACCGTTTTTAAAACTGAAGATATCAAGTCGTCACAACAACTTTGTCGCCGCTCTTTGTAATTTTTAAACAATAAATAGTAAAAAGTGGATTTTACTGTCAGACCTATTCATTTATATACCATTAGCGACCGTGATAGATGTTTTTCTGCACGACATCTTGTATACATAGTGGGCTGAATTGTGAATTATTTAAGCAAATGTACGAAATCAAAGGAATGTACATTTATATCAGACTTATTATATTCGTTGTAAAGAAATCTGTTATTTGCTTTTTATTTTGTACTAGCTGTTGGCCGCAGCTTCGCCTGCGTTAACTAAGATTTACAACTGCGTTAACTAAAATTTAGCCTGTTACTCGTGGATAATGTAGCAACCAAACAAACAAAGTTTTCCTCTTTATAATATTAGTGTTGATGTAGATATAAACTTTGTCCAGCCGTCTATGAGTTCAGTGACATGACACACACAGGTCAATTAGAATATATTACCACTTTGTGTTGATTTCCGCCAAAAAAAAAAAAAAAAAAGTATTCATGGCGCAAAATGACGCAAGTTTATTTGTGTAAATGGTATCGAAAATCGCGTATAGTCGAAACTTGTATTTTACCTGGCGCTGAGTAATAACGTTGCAACCAAAAGGTAAGTATGTATTATGTTAAAATATACATTTATATTTTTTTTTAACAAAAGAAAATAAAATTTTTGGTTATACTTTTATCAAGGCACGGGTAAATACCTTAAAACTGCATTTATAGAAATGGAGTAAATCAAGCTAAGAATGCAAATATATAGGAATTAATTATTATCGGAGAAACGTTTGAAAATAATGAAACTTTGCAGTTTGAATATATTTTTAATAAATGATGATTTACAATAGTGTTTTTGAATTTTACTCATTAAATATCACATATATTAACCATCTAAGAAATCATCAAGCCATTTCTCTAGGTCTTCGGGAGATTCGATTACTGGATTTTTAGACTCTTTTTCTGGAACAGTTACTTTCTCTGAAAAAAAAAAACCATATAAAAATCAAAGATTTTCGATATTATGTTCTTACGTTCATTTGTATTTCATACGAAGCGGTTTGCTATAGAGTTTGTTGTAAAACTAAATCTATACATGGTGGGTGAAGTAGGTAATCATAATTAATGTGGGAGTCTAGGGAAACAAGGTTTTTCCATACTTTAGACTTGGCTTCCAAACAAATACAGACTAAGGCTGTATTGATTATAGACTTTGCCTTTCCCTGTTGGGAATAAATTATCAAACAACGATAAAATTAGTAGAATACATAACTTTATGGTTAATTATATGGTAATTTTATACGTTTTTACACGAGGTCAAACGAGCAGTCTCTGACTCGCATTAACATCCAGAGGTGCAGATGCATTGCGCTCCTTTTTCCTATCCCTTCAATAGGCCACGGATACTCGCAATACCCCATGGAACGCGACAGCATTGCAGTCACCTTACGCGTGGCTACCCTCACCATCTAGTCCCCGATTGTGTCGGCACAATTTGGCTCCTACAGCTTGCCAAACGTCCAAAAACAAGCGTGTCAACGGAGGGTAGGGCTTTGCTTGGATGAACTTGTCACCTATCCAGATTTGTGTGGATTTTAGAACACAAAAGACAGCTTGTAAAGTATTGTGTTGTATTTTTAGTTTCGGTGACAAGCTCGATTCGAACGGGCGTTTGTTATACGCTAAGAACATGTTAAGTGGTAAAGCTCACGCGGCACGCCACGCCAAGTGCGTTTAGCAACGACTAAACAGTCTGATATTTGTAAAATACACAATTTATTAACAGTGAATTGAGTGCTCATATAAATTGAGAAAGTCCGCAGTGTGTTGCTTTCGAGTTTTTATCATCTAAAAAAAATATTCCGATACAAAATCTTTTCCAGTGGCAGGGAAAATGGTCAAAAAATTGGTATTGAAATATATATTTCATATGACTTACAGATAAATTGACTTCATATAAGTGCACTCATATTAATCTGAAGTGCAATACAAATAATAAAATCAATTTCAGTTTCAAAGAATCTGCTTTTTTGACGTGTCGAGGGATTCCGACTTAACTAAAACGAAGATTGGAATACCTTTTTTTAGCAGGGAAATATAATTAGCACCTACCAGAACCATGGGTAGGTACACTGGCGTGTGTGAGGAGTCATATTTGGGATGCATACCCCTAAAGCCACTGACGGAATCTTCAGCCGTTTTCACAGGTCCACAGGAAATAGGATCACCTAAGCGACAGGCTGGTCCCTAAAAAGGCCAGACTCTCCAATTTGGGGGGACTGCCCGACTGCTACAAAGTAGTCCCTACGATGTCGTGTTTTTAGCGGGACCCGAGCTCAAGGGTGTTAATGGAAGCGCATTAGATAGCGCCTCCGACGCACCCCTGTTTGCACCCTTCCGTGGACGAAGCAGGCCTCATCCGCGGCTTCTCTCATCCTTCGTTCGTCCTTCTGTCTCACAGGAGGACGAACGGATGATCATTACCAAGCATCGCAGTAAAGACGCTCGACTTTTTTTAGAAGATTTAGTTTTTTACAATCTCCTTAGCTATAATCAACTCACATTAATAAATACTCAAAAAGCAACAAAATCACCACATACATTGCTTAAGTTGGGATTCAAATATGCCACTTCAGGTAACCAAAACTGATAGAACTTACCTTTAACACGCTGATCTTGTTGAAGTGTCTCTAAAATAACTTTTGATTCATCTTTATTTATTTCTTTAATATCCAAAACATTGTTTAACAGGTCATCTTCGTCTTTATTTTTATTTCTCTCATCTATTACCTCCATAAGTTTGGGTAGAGGTTTCCCATTTCCATCAGTTTCTGTTTGATTAATTAAATCTTTTAAATCATCACTAGTTTCACTTAATTCTTTATTACTATCTTCATTGTTTAGAGATATTTTTTTAAGTTCAACTTTTGCTTCTTCTACATCTTGGTCTTCCTTTTCTTTAGCATTATTTGCTTCATCTGATTTTGTTAGGTTTAATATTCTATTTGCAGCTTCTATTTCTGGTGTGATATACTTTTTATCATTGAAATATTTATATTTATACTTAGCCGCCCTATGGTTCATAGTTTGTATATCAGCTTCACTAAATAAGGACGTGTCTATGTTGTTTCTTTCATAAAAAGGGATTGACGATAATGCTATACTTAGATTATCCATATTAATGTCAAAGTACTTGTCATATGGCGATGGTCCAGAGGATATATCCCAGGATTTCTCATGCTTGAACTGGAAGTGACCACCAACTGATAGAGATGCCTGGATAAGACTCTGAAATGTATATATAAATAATGAATTATTATTTTACCAAACACAAGGTTAAAAAAATCCTAACCACTTTTTATAAGTACTAAAATGTGTATTTTTTTTCAACCACACCAAACTCTATACATAGGAATTATAAAAAGTAAATTTAAAAGGTAAAGGAAAATAACAAATTTATATTTTGATCATTTTGATATTTTATCATAGAAAACTTCGAATTGTTTTTCCTAATTGCACTTCGAAGCATTTAAAATGTTATTGTATGTACAATATTAGTTTTAAGTGTTTTTATTTTTCCTTTAAAATACTACTTTTTAGTTTTCGTTTAAGTTTGTACATAAAGGTGTAAGTAATTTTTTGTTTGTCTGTTTTTGTTATTTTTAATTAAATTATTTCTTTATTTTTTATTTCTAATTACCTGCTAATACAGGTATAATGTAGGTACATAATAATAAATAATAAAAAATAAAGTATTAATTGGAATGTATTGTCATTATAATAGGCTTTAATTTGAATAGGTGATAATTATAAATTATGCATGCTGAGTACATCTGTAAGTAATTGTTATACGTTAATTTTTTTTCCTTAATTCATGCATGTATTTTGTAATGAAAATGTCTCACGTATAATCAATTGTTGATGTACCTAAATAAATAAATAAATAAATAAATAAATTAGCCTACAAAACGCACTGCTCATAATAATGCGAGACAGCGTCGTTTGGAAGAAAGTAGTGATGAGAAGGAAGCTCGTTTAAAGAAAGGCAAAGTAAGTAATACTATAAACATTTCAAATAGTAGTGATAAGCAGCGGCCCAGTAGACGTTCTCAGATTAGGGCTTACACAAATGTATAAAGGCTTAATGAAAAGCAAACGAAGAAATGAGTAAAATCAACACACAGCAAGGAAAAACAATTTAAAATTGTTCTTGCAAAACATAATATTACCATACATGTAATAGGGATGTTGACAATTTTTTTGATTGATTTTATTTGATAGATATACCATCGGTAATCACGAAAAAAAAGACCATTTAAGAAATATGTCCAATTTTAACAAAAAAAAAAAAAATGAAAAACGTTATCGCCTTATATTAGCGTTTGCAGTAATACGTGATAATGCATTTAAAATTAATTTTCTAAATTTTAAGACAAATGAGGTGACTTTTAAAATGTTCATTTAGGTTTTCAAATACTGTCTTTCATATGTAAAACTTACTTTACGTGAAATTGTAACACGTGTCAATAATATCCCTATTCAAAGCAATCATCCCGATTAGAATTATTGATGGACCATAAGGTTCAAGAGTGGAGCCCCCGTTTAGGTAGTGTTGGTGGACCACTAACCAAATGACAAGACGATATTCAAGCAGTGGCCAGTCCGTGTTGTAAGATCATTGAATGAGGCATATGTTCAGCCGCGGACGGATAAAATTTGATGATGATGATTAGAAAAACCTTAAAATACTCTGATACTTTTCCAAAGTGTCCTATGCAGTTTTTTAAGTTAAGTGCAAAAGCAGTTAAATGATAAAATAAGCACATCATCAGTATACAAAACCAATCAAATAAGCATTATTGAAAATAAGTCAAAAATCGCTGGTTAGATCTCGATCAAATTAATAATGGACCAATCCGGAAACATTAACTTTCAAATAAAAAAGAATTATTACAACACATTCACACTGGAGTTACATTCTCATAAACATACAAAAAAACCAGGGAAATTGATAACTTCCTTTTGTTTTGAAGTTAGTCAAAAAGTACATTGATACACTGAAATCAGGTAAATTACAATAAGATACAATGTCACTGAAATATTTAAAGTGTTAAGTTCTATAAATTATTTCTGACCTCCATACAGTAGCTTTTCCGTGTTAGATGCAAGTGGCAAGGGATTGCTCATTTTGGCGTTCATTAAGGTGGCCTATGTGTGTGAAGTTATTTCCCTAATGGTGTTATAGTTTAAGATAAACATCAACACAATCTCTGTACTAAATTGATCAAAGCACCTCAAAATCTGCACCAACGCTTTCCTGTTGATCTATCTCCTCATAACTTTCAATGGGCATCTCATATTTTGCCCAGTTACTTTGTATTTCCTTCTTTTTGTATTTAGAATTTTCTTCTTCTGTTATTTTTAAAATTTCTTCCGTTTCTCTTTTCAAATTTTTGTAAAACTCTGGTGGAGGCTCAACAACCTTGGGGACAGGCTTTTTCTCTGAAACTAATATTAAATTGCTTGATGACATTTCAATACAATTATTTTATTTTATTTTACAATTTTTGGGGAACTTACAGCTACCATTAACATTTATAATAATAGGTTATAACTACATATACAGAAGGCTATTGATAAGTTTCTGCATGATACAGTATATTTGATTTAATTGGAAATAAACATCTTTATTTTAAAAGGAGTTTCATTCAATTCTACCAGTAGCATAATAAATATATGAAAATTTGTATTTGTGGCCTTGATTACAAATAAAAATGATGTGTAGGCAAAGAAGTAGCTAAAAACTAGAAAAGTTTTCAGAGGGAAGTTTCTATGAGTCTTCTTTATATCTAGACTTAAAATATTACTGGTCACAATCTAAAGTGATAATTTTTATAGCAACGTTGGTGACTTTAATATAAAACTTTCTTACAATTTTTTATATTTTTATGAATTAGAAATAATTTATATGGCAAAACATGTTTGCCGGGTCAGCTAGTTTGTATGTGAACATCAAAATATGATTTGTAATACAAATGCAAAATATTTTAAATCTATTACTTTTACCTAACTCCTAGTTAGGATGTTATTAGAAGTGAAAGAGATTTATTATTTTATATATTTAACTACCAAATGAATTACAGCTTAATTAATGTGTATATGAATTTTTACTTTGCAGCATTGAGTGGATGATTAATTATATCTTGATTAAACAATAGGTATAGCTTAATTTACCTTTCTTAATATCAACATTTGTTTCTACGCTTTTCTCTTCAGGACCAGGATGCCGGTTTTGTCGTTTTCGCCTCTGTTCCTTGGGCTCATTTTTATTTTTTTGGCTAGAATAAAAATGGGACTTTATTACTTTGTTAATTTTGTAATGTATTTATGAACATGAAAATAACTTACTGGCTACTTTTAGAATGTTCAGGCATAATCACTTTGATATCAAAATTCTCTACGTTCACAATTATTATTGTCCACTGCTCCAAATAAATTTTTATAACAAGTAAAAAATAAAAATTTAAAATTTAGCAATATTGTTTTGAATTTTGACAAATGACATTTTTTTATGGACTGTACTTAGTGTATTGCCAATTTCAATTTTTTTTAAGTATTAAGCATATCGTAAACTATATTAAAAGAAGAAGAAAAAACTATCTGTAGTCTGTAATTTGGAGAAACGGCGGAAAAGTGAAAACGCCGAGTGGCTCGGTTTTGTCCTTCAAGGCAGTTCAAGGCCTCATTAATCAATGAACAGTCCACCAAAGTATTCGCTACCAAAATCATACTAATATTGATTGAGTTTTTGAAACAAACACTTTAAAATCACGCAAGAACAGTCGTCTAAGGAAAACCGCTCCACAACAGTTCTTTGCAGTTTTGCCAACCAATTCGAAGCTTTCCGCCGATCTCAAACAAGAGGATATTATAATCACTACGTTTATCTCGATAAATGACATACACTACCTTTCGTCAAATAGGGCTGCGAAGTGCAAACGCACAAAGCACGAAGTATAATAGTTTGAATCTTAGATTATTAATATGTCTAGATGGAGTGTCGCCCTACAATCAAAACAAAAAGAATAGGCCAACATTTTCAAATATGTGTTTTTTTTTATTTATTAAGAGACCTTTGCCTCAAATATGTGTTCGAAATTAGTGATACCAGCTACTACAGTTCTCCCATAAATCACCTCCCATATTTAAAAAATAGACTAATGAAAAAATATAAGTGTTAGGTGGTTGTCATTATATTCAATTTAAGTAACACTATTATTTTTATTAAAAATAATATATAATTTCTTATATAAATAAAAAGCACATTACTACTCTACTTTAATCTAACGCATTTGTATGTGTGTGAATGTTGTATTAAATCTGCTAAGTTAATTAAATTAGTAAGTATATCAATATTTAGCTTTATAGGCAAATACAATGGTATTTGGAAATTTGAAGCAAAAGATCACAGATATTATGGATGATTTTTTAATCTATACTAATACATAACTATAAAGAGGAAAGATTTGTTTGTTTGTTTTCCTGATTTGAATAATTCTTACACCGATAGAGGTTCATATCATCAGCTAGTAACATAGGCTATATTATTATACATATATTTATTCCCGTATTTACACGGGTGATATCGCGATATACGGCTAATTACAAATAAGCATGTTGAAGAAAGAAGTTTTTGAGAAAAGGAAAAGCAATGTTTTATGAATTGCGGGTATAGTATGTTTAAAAAAAAATATCTCCATAGAGGTTGTAGACCATGTTGACACTCTTAAAATGTCCACCATAATTACCTTCGAATACATAACAAGTTTTTATTGCACAATAATTTAAAATTTGTATTTACAATTTGTATAACAAAGTTTTAATTATAATATGATATTAAAATGTGATATTACGATTATAATATTATTATTGTCATTTTCATTGTATCAATAAATAAAGGAAAAAAAAAAATTAAACCTTAATTTTATTTTGGGAATTCTGAGTATGAATGTGGCAACACACACATGCGCCAATGGCGCACAACATGCAAAAAGGCGAACAACAATAATATCTTATTTTCAAAAAAATTTATTACACAATTCAGCTTGAATCATTGCTATATAATGATAAAATATCTAAGTAAGTACTTTCTTCGTAATTTTTGATCATCCTTTTTAATCTCGGCACACTTTTACCACACAAACCGTAATTATAAATAAAAACAATAATGCGTAGCAATTCATGCGTATTCAATGTCAGCGGGACTGATACTAAACACGGAGAAAGCATTTAGTGGCTAGCAGTTAGCCATTATTTTTTTGTACGTGTTTTCCGCGCGACACTCTATCTAGACATATTATTGATCAAAGGTTTGAACGTAATGTTGAACGAATGGTCACATTTTAGTGACAGAGTTTTTATTATTAGAGGGCGCCTTTTTATGAAGTACTCGCTTAAATCTTTACGTGAGAAATGTTGTGGTGCTGATTGGTCCGCGACAATAGCATCAGTACGTACTCGATTCTAGCGCAGCCAGTGGCAGAAAAGTAAACTAAGACCTGGGTTTATTATTGTGTTCTGTATATGAATATGTACTATGGAAAAACCTATACCGTTCGGACTGCTTACATCTATACTTCGTAGCACGAAGTATAGAGTCCGCGCTACCAATCGAGTCCGATAGACGAGGCGCTCCGGTGTCGTAACTCAATGTTGCTAATATCTACTTAAATCATTTTCCACTAAGGCTAGTACAATAATAAATATAATAATTAATTATAGGGCCTATGTTTAGTAGTGGATTGACAAAGGCCCATGATGATGATAATGTTCAAAATATTTATGACAGCAAAATAAAAATCTCTACCAAGTTTTTAGTAAAATAAAATAAATATTTTAAATTTTTTGTCATTTTATATTTTTATACGTATAGCCGTGAAGTCAAAATCATCTAAAACAAACTTCTTGGGGTGTGGTCGGCTTTTTCCAGGAGTGACGATTTTCTTTAGAAGTGATTGCTACTATTGTTAGTTCTTTTGTTATTCGAGATTTTTTATTCACAGAAACATCTGAAAATATCATTCATCTTGTAACGTTGCGCTAGCTCGTTACATGATTTTAGGTTTAAATTAAAGATTCAGCAATAGATATTATGTTTAATCTAAGCATACTGGTGGTATAAGCGCCATCTATCGTTAACTAGTGTCAACTATTGACATACTCTGTTAGCTCACTAGCGACATTCTAAAATACAATAACTGCTTGCTTACATCTTTTTTTCAAATAAAATTAATTTACCTCTTGTAATTTATAATAATAAATATAATAATTTAATCTAATCCCTAAACAAAATTACAAATAAACTAAATTAAAACTTAATTATAAAGTCTGTTTGACAATTGACTATAGAACTATATTGTTTATGGAACGATAGACAAGCTGTGATTAGGACCTTTTGAGTTGCTGTCCCTTCTAACCGACCTCTTGGCCCTTTTCTTGTCCTGACTTCGTGGCTGGCGGAAGCCGAGGCTAACCCTCGTCTAATTTTATTGAATTCCGCTGGGAGTTCGCGGAGCACAGTTCGGATACTAAGTATCCAAGTATAGAAGACCTAACAGCCGGCCGGCTGAACCGAACGCCCAGCGTGAAGACCCAAGCTGCAGCCAACCTACCATCGCCAGGAGTCCAGTCAGGCCAGTGATTCCTCCCTTATTACCCCTACGCAATACGCTGTCGGAACGTGGGCCAGCTAAAGAAAGTTTCTGGCTCGAGATAAGGTGAGACTTGTCCGAACCCCCCCTTCCTATCGTGCTCGCTGGGGGCATCTACCACCCCCTACGCGACAGCTGGCATAAGGCATAAGATCGAGATAAGGCAAATTCTGCAGATGAATGGTTCGGCAGTGGACGCGACCATAGCTGCCATGTTCTGCAACGGCATCCACAACCAGCAGAGCATGGGTCTTGGGGGGGGGGGGTGGTAGATGCCCCCAGCGAGCACGATAGGAAGGGGGGGTTCGGACAAGTCTCACCTTATCTCGAGCCAGAAACTTTCTTTAGCTGGCCCACGTTCCGAAAGCGTATTGCGTAGGGGTAATAAGGGAGGAATCACTGGCCTGACTGGACTCCTGGCGATGGTAGGTTGGCTGCAGCTTGGGTCTTCACGCTGGGCGTTCGGTTCAGCCGGCCGGCTGTTAGGTCTTCTATACTTGGATACTTAGTATCCGAACTGTGCTCCGCGAACTCCCAGCGCAATTCAATAAAATTAGACGAGGGTTAGCATCGGCTTCCGCCAGCCACGAAGTCAGGACAAGAAAAGGGCCAAGAGGTCGGTTAGAAGTGACAGCAACTCAAAAGGTCCTAATCACAGCTTGTCTATCGTTCCATAAACAATATAGTTCTATAGTCAATTGTCAAACAGACTTTATAATTAATTAAGTTTTAATTTAGTTTATTTGTAATTTTGTTTAGGGATTAGATTAAATTATTATATTTATTATTATAAATTACAAGAGGTAAATTAATTTTATTTGAAAAAAAGATGTAAGCAAGCAGTTATTGAATTTTAGAATGTCGCTAGTGAGCTAACAGAGTATGTCAATAGTTGACACTAGTTAACGATAGATGGCGCTTATACCACCAGTATGCTTAGATTAAACATAATATCTATTGCTGAATCTTTAATTTAAACCTAAAATCATGTAACGAGCTAGCGCAACGTTACAATCTGTTTTTTTTCTTTAACGCCGGGAAATGCACTGACGCATCCCGCACGAGAGAGGGACTTCCCAGGGGTTTGTGGAACTCGCTGCGTCCGAAAGCCGGTAAATGGACGCAGCTCTACACATTAAAACCCGGCGAGTGCCACCAATGCCGCTTTTGGTGATGCGCCCCGGATCTACTAGCACAGGGCACCTCGACGGCCAGTCAGTCCCCTCAAGGGGCCAACGCCATCTCCACAAACGGGTTGCCCCGCACCACAAGACAACCCCTCCAACCGTAAGGACAGTACAATGAGGCGAGGTTCCCATCCTCGCCCCTTACCGCCTGCTCTTTTGCCCTCTCTTCTTATAAGAGGGGTGCAAAGAGCCCCCTCGGCTCAATTAGCTTCGCCCAAGGTGTTAGGCTCACCCTAGACTACTGAGGCCCACCGCCACGATAAGGCTTGAACCATGGTGGGGATAAACCAGTTTACCTATGACAAGCCAAGGTAACTCATCCATAACAGACTTCGATCAACAGCAATTGTTTGTTTTTTTATTGTTTATCGAAGTTTACCTCGTGCAAGTGTTGAGGTATTGACAAGACCGATTAAAGCACCATTCGTTAAATCTAATTAAGCATGCCGAACTTGCAAATCAAGCCAACGTAGAGCTTGAGCAAGACGCTTAAAAAGCGCTTGTGCGAACGGAGCCTTACCAATATTGTACTTATATTATGAGCGCCATTATTACAATGCTTTTCAATTGCCAGATAGAATGCCGGATTAACAGATTTCCCGCATCTGAATGTGACTTTTATTTCAAGATTTTATCGAACTTTTATTTTGTTTAACGTCGGTCTTAATGCGATAATTACACAGCCAGCCTTGCTCTATTCCCCAAAACACAGTAAAGCAGCTTCCAAGAAGAAATAAGCGGGATGATGGTACGAATGACGGTGGTACTAATCCAGACGAAAGTGCGGCACGACGGATCCCTCTCAACATTTGCAAATGTTTTAATAAATTAGGTACATACAGTCAGACGGGAGGAGACATAGTTATAGTTAATATAAAAGGGTAAAGTAGACTACTTTGGAAATGTGTTAGTATAATGGTACGGAACCCACCGTGCGCGTGTTCAACTTGCACTTGACGATTATCAACGGACTGTTGCCCGCTGTATCGCCCACGCAAAGGAATATCTAAAATTAAACATCGACCGGCTTATGAATGGGCTTGAATCGATGAATTTTGATTTTATTTTTGGTTTTAAGTATAGGCAAATTGGCAGATTAGCCATCTGATGGTGCGAGGTTAACGTCGCCCACCAGCACACCTAGGAATAACCTAGGGAACTCATTCATCCCCACCATGGTTCAAGCTTTGTCGTGTCGGTGGGGGTTAATAGCCTAGAGTGAACTCAGCACCTTGGGCGAAGCGAATTGAGTCGAGGGGGCTCTTTGTACCCCTCTTATAAGAAGAGGGGGCAAAAGAGGGGCCAAAAGGCAAGGGGCGAGGACGGGAACTTCGCCTCATTGTACTGTCCCAACCTCTCTGAGGAGGTGACGTCGATCCCCTGAGGGATTAACTAGCCGTCAAGGTACCTTGTTGCTTGTAGATCCGGGGCACCTCACCAAAGGCGGCATTGGTTGCGGCACTCTCCGGGTTTTAGTGGGTAGAGCTGCGTCCACTTACCAGCTTTCTCTATCAGCAAAAAAGGGAACTCATTCATGCTCGGAGGACCCGGCGCTGTTGTGAGTACCAACCACGTGCAAACAAATAAGAACAAAACGAAAACAATCGCATTGTGTTGTTTAATTGCCTACTCTTAACCCTTTCGGTATTTTTAGGGTTCCATACTCCAAAGGTCTTTTTAATACTTAGAGCTGTTACGACTTACGCCTGTACTGTAGTCTGTACCCATAAGCTAGTTTGTGCTTTACCTATAGTAAGTTATGCTTTTTGTTTGATCTTTTTTATACCTAGGTAATTTTATGCTAGGTCGTTTAAAAGCTGTGTGCGGATGTATCCTCACACTTCGATGATTTTTATAAAATTTTACAGTTTACATGAGACAGTCACCTAAATCATCTGATACATGACACTTTATCAAGCAACTAAAACAAAAACAGGCACAATGAAACGTTACTCAGGAAAATGGTGCTAGAACTTGTTTGGGTTAAAATTGGGATACAGATTGTAGTTTTGCCAAATGTTTACGCGTTCAAGAGCATAACTCCAAAATCCCATTTTGTAGTTCGCCGCAGTCGGTTAAATAGTAAATCATGAATGTCAGTCCGCCCTAAGCAAAATTTATGCCCTATTCGAGGGGAGAAAGAATAACAAATAGTCATTGTTCGGGGAATGGCTCTCAGAATTTTTGTTAATAGTAAAGATTTATGCATGATATATTAATAGTTGTGGTAATTTTTTTCTGTGGCATAATGGTCTGCAAGTTTCTGCAACGTATGACTATATTTGAACCTGGGACGATTTCCTGGTACTATTAGTATTTGAATACATACACGAACTAGTGAATTAATTTTCATTTGCCTACCGAAATTCGCAATTTTTGCTAGAACTGCGTTTTTATAGTTTTACACAATTCGTAACTTTTTTGGCTGTATGTGCGAATTCTACATCGATCTTCAACAATTAAAATAAAAACTAAAACTTTTTTTTTTTCAAAATATATGGTGTAGATATTTTGGCAAAAAGTTGCTGGGGTCACAAAAAGTCAGCGGCCGTTATCCTAATCGGAGTAATCGGTATAGGACTATAGGAAGAAGGCGCGGGCGTCAGGGGTGACGTATTACGCGTGCGCCACACGGCCCAGGGGCGGCTGCGCGCAGTCGCCACGCGCCCGTCCTTTAAACAACATGGCGTGCCGTATCCCTCAAGGACGCGTTCAGCTCCGGCAAAAAAATTAACCAGCTGTTGTATTAGTGTTGTGTTTATGGTGTTTAGTTCATAGTGTGATTGGAATAGTGATATTGTGGATACTGGTTGCATCGCATTTTATATAAGGTAAGTTTTTTTCGTTGATAACTTTTTAATTTCATCTCGATGATACTAGGATTCTCGGATAAAGTACATAATATGTAAAAACAAATCTTTGCAGTATGTTGCGTCTTTGATAACGGTAAATAATGTCACGACTTTTTTGCGTGAAATATTCTGTTCAGGAAAATAAGCATTTTCCTTGATTTCATATTGGCATATTCTAGTAAATCTAAAATTATAATAATATTTAATGCAAGTAATACTCACGCTAAAGGCATGTTTTGTTGTATGTATGCACAGTTTTTGCGTGTGATTTAATAATAATGCAAATAATTTTTAAAATTAACAAGTAATCACGACACTTAATTTCTGAAATGCTATCATACCTATTCTACTTCTTCAGACTTCAGATTTTTTATATAATAATAGTAAACATTTCAATATGGAAAAGGTCTGATAATTATGATGATGAATATAGTTGAGTCTGTATGGGCGTTTTTAAAAATAAATCTTTGTTATGTCTGTTCCAAGTGACGATGGTCAGTAGGCATGGGATCGTACCCATCATCATCATCACCACCACCACCACCATCATCAATCATCATCATCATCATCATCATCATCATCATCATCATCATCATCATCATCATCATCATCATCAGCCTTTATCCTTCCACTGTCATTCGCATCCAACGCCGACCGGCTTCATAAGAGGGCAGGCAGCAGTCCCGCCCATGCGAATTCATCATCTGCAATTGCCAATGCGCCTGCTCGGCGTGGCAATTATTCCATATCCCCCCAATTCATTATAGTTTACCAAAAACTAAGCCTAACAGGCTAGCAATTAGTCCTATTGGTACAGCAGAAGCAATCACGACGGAGTAATTCGTTTGACCTCACGTCTAACATCAATAATACTTCCGTAGGGGGTGTAACGGAAGATGTGCTCTGCCGCCCCTCGATAGGAACATCTGTCCAAATTCCTCTTCCTCCTGGACCGCGCAAGCGTAAGGACGTGTGCACCGTTGTGAATAATATTCATTATTTTAAAATATTTACATTATATCCGCGCCGTAAAGTTTTGCGAAGTACCCGCAGAATTCGCGCGACGTCAACATATTACTACGTGTGACAAGGACAACATCTGCAGTGACCTGTGTGTGCGACGCAAATTGTCGCTTGACGCAACTTAAAGGCGGAAGCGGTAGCGGGATAAAATAAGGACTTGGTCTAAGAATATTTCTTTTTGGTGATCATATAATAATATTATTTTCCATTATCTTATAACATGCCGAAAGTACAACGCTCCCCACTGGGAAACAAACCACTTAGTGCATCCGAATCCAACGTTGACAAGATTGAAACGTTCAACATAGACCAGTATATTGATAGTACTCCACCGAGCTATGTTCAACAACGTCAAAAAAGAGGTCGAGAGCATGGATTCGAGGAAGAACTCCTGGATTTTAAAAAAGAAATGAAAACCATGATATCGTCAATGTTTACGGCTCAACAAGCTGAGCTTAAAAAAATATCGTCTGCACAATTGGAGATACAACAGACTAGTATCAACATAGAGAGCAGCATTGCGTTCCTCGCAACGCAATACGAAGACCTAAAGAAGAAAATGGAACAACTTGAAATCCAGGCAAGGAAGGACAGAGATTATATTATTATACTAGAAGACCAAATTGAGAACCTACAACGGGAGCAACGTAAAACAAACATCGAAATCAAAAATATGCCAAAGATTCCTGGGGAATCGAAGGAAGACCTAACAAACATGGTGGTATGTCTGTCGAAAACTCTAAATTGTGACATTAGGAAGGAGAACGTCAAAGATATATACAGGGTGAAAGGGAAAAAAGACGCTAACAAAACTAATACACCTATAGTCGTTGAGCTGTCATCCACGATTTTAAAAACAGAAATACTAAAATCTACGAAGGTCTACAACATAAAACACAAAGAAAAAATCCGAGCGAAGCATTTAGGAGCAACCAAAGATGAAGAAACCGCTGTATTTATCTCTGAGCAACTCACCGCCAAAGGAGCAAAATTGCATTTTGTTGCCCGTGACCTTGCGAGATCAAAGGACTACAAATTCTGCTGGACTGCCTATGGCCGAGTTTATTTAAGGAAGAATGAAAGCTCACCTGTAATCCTAATTAGAAATGAAGCGCAGGTACACAACTTAATGACGGCATGACTTCCTCTCGCTTGTTCTTTTTTTGATTTGTTTAATATTTTTCTATTAATTTCTTTGTTACTTTTTATAAAACTCCACAATATGTCTATAATAATCTATTACACACAACATTATTATATAATGCTACACACACATAACAACAGCGACACATCCGAGACGATCATTATGTTATCTTTACAAGCTTCATTTACACTGCTCAACTCTTATGAACACTATCACTACATGCGTATTAATGTCCACAGTTTCCACTCACGCGGTGACACATATGTAACACACATGGAGATTTATTCTAACGAAATTTTATTTGATTTGTTTGTCCCGTATCACCAACACACAACAATAGAAATCACCTATGACAATACGAATTTAGCACATTATATACCAAAGCCAAAGTCAATTATTATAATTCTGAAACGTATGGTCGGTCTTCACTACTACGATAAGTATGGATAATCAGCTTATAAGTTTGAATGAAATAGACAACATAAAAATAGCTCAATCCTTTCCTACTTGTATTGATGAATTCTCAAGACAGACACACGTAAAAAATTCCGACTTTACGATAATCTCGCAAAACATCAGAAGTATATACAAAAATTTTGACAATCTACAAATAACTTTATCTCAGTTTAAATTTCATACTGATATTTTTGCATTGAGTGAATGTTGGATTGATCCAAATAAAACTATACCTCAAATGCATAACTATACATACCTTTCTACTAAAAGCCACTTAAATCATTGCGATGGGGTTGTCGTCTACATAAAAGACACCCTGAAAAGTACGATTAGGGAAATAAATATTAAGCATGCATCTTGCCTGCAAGTTGATGTAGGTAATCTTATTGTATTATGCCTTTATCGTTCTCCATCTGTCTGTAATGCTGAACATTTTATTAATTCATTAAATACTCACTTAAATACTATAAAAAATCAAAAAAATATCATTATAACAGGAGATATCAACATAAATCTTATACAAAAACAAAATGAAACCTCACAGGAACGTATCAACAGATTAACTTACCTAAATATGTTGGCCATACATGGCTTGCTACCAGGTCATACACTGCCCACCAGAGATAAAAATTGCATTGATCATTTCATGCTTAAGCTAGAGAGAGATAAAACTACAGCTACTATTCATGTCCTTGATTCAACTGTTACTGATCATCAAATGATATTCCTCAAACTGTCTTGTATTGCTGCGTTAAGGCACAATAAGCCAAAAACGAAAACAACAATAAACATGGATAACGCCATTACAAGCTTAAAAGAAAGTAATATAACTGATTTGATACACTACGATAATCCAATTTTCTTAACTGATACATTAATAAATATTATGAGACAATGTACTTTATCAAATACTATTACAAAAGCTATCCCGAATAAACAACGACTTCTCAAACCCTGGATAACGCTGGGAATCGTTAGATGTATCCGTAACAGAAATAATATGCAGGCTAAACTTCGTGCTGATCCCCAAAATGACATCCTAAAAATTACTTACAAAAGATATAGAAATTACTGTAACGGCCTCATAAAGAAACTAAAACAAAAATATGAAAGAGAACAATTGTCTAAATATAAAAACAACCCTAAAAACTTGTGGAAAACAATAAATAATATCACATACCGAAACCTACCTAAAACACAAAATTTAGAATTAATAAACAATAATAAAAACCCACTACAATGCGTCAATCTGGTGAACGATTACTTTATAAATATTGGTAAAAGCTTGGCTGAAGACATTATCTCGGATACATCCTCGCATAATGAGAGACACATAAATAGTCAGTATAGTTCCCAGGTGTCGTCTTTTGTTCTTTTAGACACAGACCCCGAGGAAGTCTACTTAACCCTTATGAGTCTAAAAACTGATAGTACGCCTGGATGGGATAATGTAAATACTAGGTTCTTAAAACAAGCAAATGAGGTCATTGTGCCTATAATTACTCATCTGGCTAATCTTTGTTTTCGACTAGGTGTATTTCCACCAGCGCTAAAGCAAGCAATAGTTACACCTGTATACAAGAGTGGTGACAGAGAAGATGTATCAAATTATCGACCTATATCCGTTCTGTCTGCTATCTCGAAGATCCTTGAAAAACTGATTCATAAAAGACTTATTGACTATCTTCAGAAGTTTAACCTACTATCAGATTCTCAATATGGCTTTAGACAAGGAATATCAACTGAAGACGCAGTAACTTCACTCACATCTTATATTGTTAAAGAAGTAGATAAGGGCAATAAATGTATAACAGTGTTTCTAGACCTAAAGAAGGCGTTTGATACGGTCTCTGTCCCCATTCTTGTACGCAGATTGGAAAATTTTGGAATAAGAGGACCAGCACATTCATTGATATCTGACTACCTTAGAGGACGTAAACAAGCGGTTAAAATAGGTAAATTCATAAGTGACCAATCCGAAGTGACCTATGGTGTCCCCCAGGGTAGCATCCTGGGACCTACTCTGTTTTTAATCTACATAAACAGTCTATGCAGCATGAACATCGATCATGGGAAAGTATTCTCCTATGCAGATGACACTGCTATAGTATTTACGGGGAAAACTTGTGAATTGGTGCACCAATCTACGGAATTAGGACTCGCTAAAATAGCTGGATGGTTAAGAAGCAACTTATTAACGATTAATATAAACAAAACAAATTATATCTATTTTACTAAATACAATAACACTCAACCCATTACTGATCTGGAAATAAAAATACATACATGTAACTTTAGAAGAGACTGCTCTTGTGGTGTTATAAGCAAGGTCCATCACGTGAAATACCTAGGGGTAGTAGTTGACCAGAGAATGTCTTGGCACGAACACCTTGAACTAGTAATGTCCAGGATTCGAAAGCTGATTTGGACTTTTAAAACACTAAGAAACATCGCGGACAAACACCTTTTAGAACAAATTTACAAATCACTAGCTGTGTCTGTTTTAACGTATTGCATTCCGGTCTGGGGGGGTGCTACTAAAAAGAAGTTTCTGGAACTCGAGAGGGCTCAAAGATCATTATTAAAAGTAATGTGGTTTAAGCCGTTTAAATACCCAACTACTTCCCTTTATGCTTTAAGTGGTCTCCTTTCGGTCAGGCAACTGTTTATCCTATGCTCCGTACTGAGAGTCCACAAATGCCTAAAATATGATGTCACCAAGCTAACTAAGAGACGCAAACACACTGTCATTGCAGTTGAGACATTTAAGACTGCCTTCGCGGGAAGACAATTCAGGTATCAATCTGCTAAACTCTATAATAAAATAAATAAGAAATTCAATATATATACAATGACAAAATTTGAAGTTAAAAAGATACTATTAAATGAACTCAAAAATTGGACTTATGTGGAAACCGAGAACATAATATACGGATAACACAAGTACACGCGAGTGTATCACACGTATTCTCTCTCCTTCACGCACACGCACACACACGCACACACACGCACACACACACACACACACACACATACACACACACACACACACACACACACACACACACAAACACACACACACACACACACACACACATACATACACACACACACACATATTGTATTTAGCTTTTTATTCTTTACATTATAAATTGTAATAACATACTAAAAAATATATATTCTTATATAAAATGGATTACGATTCTAGTGGAGTATCCAATTGTTATGGAACACTAATGTTATGGAAGAGCGGGATCTCCTAACACAAGTCTATATGTACTTAAAAGGAGATCCCAATCACGATTCAGCCTTTGTAACATCCTAGATATGAATAAAGTTTATTATTATTATTAAATATATATTGTGTATTTAGTCGTCTGCCAATCGTGGTGCTTCAATAAATAGTTTGACAGACAAATATCATCAGCTTAACAATGCTTATATTGTAAAGAGCTAAAGTTTGTGAAGCTGTAAAAAAAATCATTTACCAATAGAAGGCTATATTATTACTGAGTGGTATAGGCTATAATGTATCCGCGTAATTCCACGGGATATAAAGTACGCGGCTAAAACCGCAGGGCGCTGCTAGAATATTATAAAACCAAAGCAGTCTTCTGAGTTTTTTATCTAATTAGATGGGCTGGTATTCGATTGTAATCGATATGTATAACTATCCAGCTTCTTTTTATAGCATAGGGAATACGAAGAGTCGCATCGTTTTGACCGACCCCCACAAATTCCTTTTTCCCCATTGGGCTACCAAAAACTCATCAACCGTAGGAAACGCGACAGCATAGCTGTCTCTTTATAGGTATTGTATGAGCAAGAGATTTTGGCTTCAAAGCATTATTGACCCTGAACACTACCTCTTATATTTTCAGCGAATTTTTAAGTTGATTAATCAGATTCATTTATAAACTTATGCAAAAGATTGTGAGGAGCTCTAGAGCCAATTTTGTAGATCTAGACTTTCTAGAGTATGTATAATATAAAAAGTATAGGTTGTAGGCTGTAGGCATTACGGCCGACTGCTTCTGGACGATTTATGAACACTTGAATGGTTTTATGTTGGCTTTAAAGCCTTTAATTTAGTCTTAATGACAGAGCAGACGATTTGGAACATTGCTGGCAAGTTTGCCGTCTGACATAATAAAGTAATGCAGAGTGCAGACGTCTAAAGGCCGGGTTATACGTAACTAGATCTTGCTTTTTATTTAGCTTTCGTGGATATCATTAATAATAAGATACTTACGCCCGGTTTCTGATTCGTTGGTCAAAGTGTATGTCAACTAACATGTCTGGTAATGGCGGTTAACAGACGATTTTAGTCAGATTGTAGGGGCTATGTCAACTGACAGGCTGATCAAATTAAGTAATTTAACAAAGCTTCTAGCAAGTCATTTGACACTTAGCAGGCTATCGTCCATCTACACTCATTAGAAAGAGGATATGTTATATATATAAGGTATGGATGTAGTAGGCATACGATTGAAACAATTCAAAACTATGTAATACTGAGTTTAAATAAAATTATAATCACCAATATAAAACGATAATCCAAACCAAAGTAAATGGAATCCAAAAAACAAATATCTTAGATATTATATTTTACTGTACCGTAGTTGTGGTTCAATAAATTTTAGTAAGGTATGAAGTTAGGAACTCAAACAAGGCGTAATAAAACCGCGAAGTGTGAGTCAGGTTAGTTCTAAATTCAATTTTTTTTCTACGTTTAAACCTGTGTGTAAGCGTTCTGTATCACAGTTGAATAACTGCTTAAATCCTATGCGTCAATTGAAAATGAGTAATTTAAAATTTTATCATGAAACTTCCGATGTTCCAATTCTTTGAGCAATTCTGGGATGACTAGATTCTATGTTTTTTAGATCGTTAATACTTTTGTATGTAACAGTGAAGGGTTCTTTTAAGGAGTGATTTTTAATGATATAAAAAGTTTAATATATAATGTTGCAACGTCAACTTGGCATAATTGGAAGAGGTCAGCAGGTGGATTTTGCTGCTGATGTCGATGAGTAGAAGGACACGTAGAACGAATGCATTCCTGAAATATTTAAATGGAGTTTTGATAATATAATGACAAAAGTTTTTTTTGTGAGCACCCTAGTACTAATCTCAGAGACTATGGCGTAGCAAGAATAATTATGCAGTTCATTTAAAATGCACACCTCACCTCAAACGCCGCGTCAGCTATTTTTAAGTAGGCCATCGATTTACGTGCCTATACATAAATGAAGTGAAATGTAGATTCTTTGGTTTTAGGGTTGTGGGGTAATTAATGATTTATCATTTCATCAAACGGAATTTTTGGATTTGGATGAAAACCTGGTTTACGTTGAGTTGCGGTTCATAAAACTTGGTACGAAGCAGGAGCCTGTGTCTCGGAGCATATACATGTGTCTACATTTGAAAATCGTTAATTTGTTGTTATATTATATTTAGAAAAAATCCAAACGAGTGCATTTTTGACTCGCGCGCGGAGGATTAATTGACGGATTTTAGATTTGCGTTTCGTATATTGTTTTTTTTCTCATGAGGAAATACTTTTGGGACTACTAGCCACCAGCTTGCGAACCCCTAGCGTGAATCAGACAGTCCCAAGCGTTTTTTTCAGACGTAAGCGGAAACAAAAGTGCTACTTCATATTTTATTAATTAACCTTTATTATAAGAGCTTTTAGATTCTTTCGCGGATGATTTTTATAATCCCATGCGATGTTTCGGATACATTATCATCATGGTCGAGGGAGGATAGAGATCCAACCCCTAAATGTGACATGATAATTACGACTTATGACTTGGTTCCCGAGCGTTATGGAAAAAAAAAGTCTTTTTAAAGGGATAACCTTTATACGGAAAACGGAAAAGATAAACGGCGTTCCTTGTTTGAGCCATATACGTTTGGCAGTAGACAGATACGGGCTTATAATGATGATGAACGGCGTGGCACAGTATACAATGTTTATTAAGTAATTGGGTTCGCGTGAATGCACCAGGCATTCACCCGAAAGAAACTTAATCCAAATATATTATGCCAGTTTTTGTATCGGTCAGCGATGCGGCCATTAAGGACGCGTTTACAAACTTGATAGGTACAGAATCGAACAACTACATTGAAAAAGTCACGCATACAAGCGCACCCGCACAATACGCACGCTTGCGTGCGGGAATAGTAGTCAAGTAAACGGATTTGATACTTTACAAATATTTGTTATTTTGATTATTTATAACACAAAATTATATTTTACTTCTGTTTGTTTTTACTATTTATCTTTTTACTTAGAATTGAAATCTTGAGAGGGGGGGGGGGGGGGGGGCTCGTAATTGCCACGCTGAGCAGGCGCATTGGCGATCGCAAGTGATGATGAAGTCGCATCGGCAGCACTGCTACCTGATCCGAGTGACACGGGATCGATCGTCTTGACTTTTATTGAGGGAGGCCTATGTTCGGCAGTGGATGGATGAAATTTGATGATGATGACGATGATGATATCTATTTGTTTGCGAGTGGCAAGGGATCGGTCGTCTTGGTATTCATTGAGGGAGGCCTATATTCAGCAGTGGACGGATGAAGTTTGATGATAATGACGATGATGATGTCTATTTGTTTGCGAGTGGTAAGGGATCGGTCGTCTTGGTATTCATTGAGGGAGGCCTATATTCGGCAGTAAATGGATGAAATTTGATGATGATGATGATATCTATTTGTTTGCGAGTGACAAGAGATCGGTCGTCTTGGTGTTCATTGAGGGAGGCCTATATTCAGCAGTGGATGGATGAAGTTTAATGATGATGATGATGGTGATATCTATTTGTTTGCGAGTGGAAAATGATTGATCGTCTAGGTGTTCATTGAGGGAGGCCTATTTTCGGCAGTGGACGGATTGAGGCTGATGATGATGAAGTCGCATCGGCAGCATTGCTGCCTCATTAGAGTAGCACGGGATCGGTCATCTTGACGTTCATTGAGGGAGGCCTATGTTCGGCAGTGGATGGATGAAGTTTGATGATGATGATGATATCTATTTGTTTGCGAGTGACAAGGGATCGGTCGTCTTGGTGTTCATTGAGGGAGGCCTATATTCGGCAGTGGATGGATGAAGTTTGATGATGATGATGATGATCATGATGATATCTATTTTTTTGCGAGTGGCAAGGGATCGGTCGTCTTGGTGTTCATTGAGAGAGGCCTTTATTCAGCAGTGGATGGATGAAGTTTGATGATGATGATGATGATGATATCTATTTGTTTGCGAGTGACAAGGGATCGGTCGTCTTGATGTTCATTGATGGAGGCCTATTTTCGGCAGTGGACGGATTTAGGCTGATGAAGTCGCATCGGTAGCACTGCTGCCTCATTAGAGTAGCACGGGATCGGTCGTCTTGACGTTCATTGAGGGAGGCCTATGTTCGGCAGTGGATGGATTTAGGCTGATGATGATGAAGTCGCATCGGCAGCACTGCTGCCTCATTAGAGTATCACGAGATCGGTCGTCTTGACGTTCATTGAGGGAGGCCTATTTTCGGCAGTGGACGGATTTAGGCTGATAATGATGAAGTCGCATCGGCAGCACTGCTGCCTCATTAGAGTAGCACGGGATCGGTCGTCTTGACGTTCATTGAGGGAGGCCTATTTTCGGCAGTGGACGGATTTAGGCTGATGATGATGAAGTGGCATCGGCAGCACTGCTGCCTCATTAGAGTATCACGAGATCGGTCGTCTTGACGTTCATTGAGGGAGGCCTATGTTCGGCAGTGGATGGATTTAGGCTGATGATGATGAAGTCGCATCGGCAGCACTGCTGCCTCATTAGAGTAGCACGGGATCGGTCATCTTGACGTTCATTGAGGGAGGCCTATGTTCGGCAGTGGATGGATGAAGTTTGATGATGATGATGATATCTATTTGTTTGCGAGTGACAAGGGATCGGTCGTCTTGGTGTTCATTGAGGGAGGCCTATATTCAGCAGTGGATGGATGAAGTTTGATGATGATGATGATGATAACTATTTTTTTGCGAGTGGCAAGGGATCGGTCGTCTTGGTGTTCATTGAGGGAGGCCTATTTTCGGCAGTGGACGGATTTAGGCTGATGATGATGAAGTCGCATCGGCAGCACTGCTGCCTCATTAGAGTAGCACGGGATCGGTCGTCTTGACGTTCATTGAGGGAGGCCTATGTTCGGCAGTGGACGGATTTAGGCTGATAAAGTCGCATCGGCAGCACTGCTGCCTCATTAGAGTAGCACGGGATCGGTCGTCTTGACGTTCATTGAGGGAGGCCTATGTTCGGCAGTGGATGGATTTAGGCTGATGATGATGAAGTCGCATCGGCAGCACTGCTGCCTCATTAGAGTATCACGAGATCGGTCGTCTTGACGTTCATTGAGGGAGGCCTATTTTCGGCAGTGGACGGATTTAGGCTGATGATGATGAAGTCGCATCGGCAGCACTGCTTCCTCAGCATAGCACGGGATCGGTCGTCTTATCGATCACTGAGGGAGGCCTATGTTCGGCAGTGGACGGATTTAGGCTGATGATGATGAAGTTGCATCGGCAGCACTGCTGCTTCAGCATAGCACGGGATCGGTCATCTTGGCGTTCATTGAGGGAGGCTGACGATGATGATGATTATGATAATGATGATTATGATGATGATGATGATGATGATGATGATAAGTGAGCAAACGTCGAGAGAGAACGTCTTCCCACCTGGTTATAATGACCAACCAACATTTCGTCTACCTATGTTTATGAAATAAACCAATTCCATAAAAATATATTGTGGTAAAAAAAATATTGTAAAGTATCAAATCCAATCCAAAGTATCCAATATCAAAAATAAATCGCGATGTTTTTTGAGTCGAATTGCTGCTGACAGGTGACGCAGTGTCCACCCAGAACCGCGGCCAAGCGCAGACTGAGTTCTCATTTCAAAAATGTAAAAGAAATCAAGACAGAGACAACGATAAAATAAACCTTAATGCAATGGAATAACATTCATCTTTAGTAGCAAAAATGGTAAAAAAATTAGTTATCTTCTTTATTTTTTTTAAGACTATTTTTAGCATTTTTTGGTTATTTTCTTGTCCTTTATTTAAAATTGAACATATTTCCCTGCTCCTACTATTTTTTAAAAACCTTAATAAATGTGGATATTAGACCAAAAGGGTACCGTAATTCTAATCGATTTCGGAAAATGGTAATGGAAGAACGTTGATTACTATATAAAAAAGCAACATTTATCAAAAAACTAGGCGTTATCCTTGTAGATAAAGAACCATTCTTTATGAAATTAATAATTTTTATATATGATTTTGTGTATTTTTGTTACAAACGGTACAGAAAAACAGCATAATTTCGTCTGATTCGTAAACGCGTCCTTAATTGGTATCTATAAAAAAACTCTGCAAACTCGAGTCGGTTTCGCACCGTGGGTTCTGTACAAAAAAAAATGATGACAATAATGTGAAGGCACAGTGATTATGCAATAAATTTGTTTAAATATTTTCATTTCAAGTACTTAACGATAAACATTTTAGAAGTCAATAATCAATTAACAGGAAATCTAGTTATTTTTTTTTATTGGGACATAAGTAACAATAAACAGTTATACATTAGGACTTTGAAATCAAAAAAAAAAAAAAAAGAAACAGTACTTACATCCCATTCGAAATCGATCCCATTACGAAGCTCCTAAATCATACTTTGAAGCTTAAATGATTGAAGCTAAATTTTGTCTGTAACAACTGACAGAGATAGCTTGCAATTGTTTGTCACCTGTACAGCATTTGCGCGTTCTTTTGTGCGGATTTTAATTTTAAAATTATTCTTATTTGATTATTGTTCTGTGAAGATTTTAATGTAAATTTCTTGGCATAAAACTTTTACTTATTCACGGATACTCTTAAATCTAGTTGTTCTTTAATCGATCCTACTTCTCGAGGGCTGTTACAGTTATTTTGGGTGCGGAACCCTAATCTGTGGATTACTGTGTATGTTTTGGACATGTTTGTAATACGTATTAGCGACTTGTAATTCGCGACTCATCGCTTCACTACACAATATGCAATCATATTGCAAACACCGACGACGACTCGGTTGAATGAACGGAATACAACGAAAAGAGTGAACACCTCCTGGAATTTGAATAAATTTGGACAAGCCCTTTAAAGCATTTCTACTATGAATATTACGATGGGATAAATGGATGCCGTGCCTGACATGTGGTCTTCAGTTTATTTGCTCCATGTTCATGTCTATCAGGCGACTCGCTTGCTTGTCTGCCTGCCTAACAAGAAATAGGTGGCCGGCAAAGGACGTCTGGTAGCTCAGAAATATCTATTTGAATAATGTCATTTAACCATACTTCCTTACTTGTTATAAATGTGAAAGTAGGGATGTTAGTTACGCTTTCACGGGAAAACTACTCAACCGAACATCATGAAACTTTGTACACATATTCTCGAAGGTACTAGAAGTAACATTGGATAAATTAAAAAAAAAATCTGGCTAACGTGGGCGAAGCCGCCGGTAACAGCTAGTAATTCATAAAAACAGATATAATTTGTAAGAATATTTAACAATTAGATAGATAGATATAATGGAAACAAAGAGAATGGGGCATCATCATCATCATCAGCCTTTATTCGTCCGCTGTCGAATATAGGCCTCCCACAATGAACACCATACGATATAGGCTAGCTTAAAGCATTCATCATTATTTTGTTTGTAAGTTGTTATTAATCAAGTTACACGAGATTAGCTTCTATTATAATAATGTATAGCGATGTATGATATTGCCATTACATCCGCGGAGTGATTTCCTTCCGGGTGGTCGGGAGTTGGCCCAGTTCCGAGACTCCGGCCTCTGGTCATCTGAGCACTTCCTTTGAACATTTATCAGTTGAACACGGAGTGTGCGAATGCTATAAATGTACATCACCTAGATGTGATGAGAAATACACGAGTATTTTATGTTGGAAAAGAATTATTACCTTATTCAAGTGGTGAACCTTTTATTATATAAAGTGTATCTAAATTCTGGATTTTGAATATTTGTTTAATAACTAAAGGAATTGGAAATTGGTAATTCGAAACGAACTCCTCCGCCAGAGAACTAAAGTTAACGATATCACGCAAAAATATGCACGTTGAAGTGGCAATGGGCTGGTCACGCACTCAGAAGAACGGATGGCCGATGGGCCAATAAGGTCTTGAACCTTGTGGGGGCCGCGTTCAGGTACACCAAGTGTTGGTCGGCCATTAACCAGGTTGGAAGACGATCTCCGTGGAGTGGCAGGTCCGCGTTGGATGCGAGTAGCAAGGGATCGGTCGTTATGGCGTTTATTGAGGAAGGCCTATGTTCAGCAGTGGACGGATAAACGCTGATTATGAAAGGTAATTGTAATTTTGATAAATGACTGTTTAAACGGCAAGGCCTTGTTATAGATATTATATCAGCAAAGTATGGTGAAATGCATAATTGGTAATCAGGCGAAAGGTGATGTCGACGCTCATGATACTTGGTCATTGGTGTCTGCGTGCATGTAGCCTGTTATCAGCCCGTCACCCTGATCAGACTGATGTCAGTGACGGGTTGGTGTTCACTGTTATATGGTCAGTCCAGTGTGTTAGTTCAGCGACTTTATTATGTGCAAATTCTTCATATGTATAATATATTATATAATAATAATTGTATTATCTATGGACGCTTTCACACCACGTCAATCTGGTCCCGTGTTTAGTACTCGAAGAGACTTGTGTTACGGGTACCAGTTTTTATATTAATACTTATATTTAAGATTTTTATTATATAATAAACATATTTAATACACATCCATGACCTAAGAACAAATAAACTTTATTTGTTCTCTGGCAAGATTCGAACCCGCTATATCTTATAATATATTATATTATAATGGATTGTCGTAATAAAAGTAACGCCTGATTCTACTAACTGTATCATGACACTAGCGTTTGCACGAAACTTCGCCTGCATCAACTAAGATTTAAAACGATTCCCTAACTTTTTGAAAGTTCAATATAGCCTATGGTCACCGGGAATAGTGTAGCTTTCCAATAGTGAAAGAATTTTTCGAATCGGTCAAGTAGTTTCGGAGCCTATTCAATACAAACAAACAATCAAATCTTTCCTCTTTTTAATATTAGTAATGCTAATCTATAGCATATCAGAGAAAACCCTGAACGTCAAGATTATTATTTCATTAAACCCGTCTACTCCTGGCGAGGTTTGAATATTGCGAGTCCGTGAACCCGCTCCATTTAGTCACTATGCCAGAGTTGATAGAAAAACGTAACTTTATCATAATTTATTCTTTTCATCTATTAATAAAAGTTAGTGCTATACTGCATTGCAGCTGATTGGTCCAATGACTTCTCACTCACATAATATCGGTGTAAAGTGACATCTATGCTGTTTCACGTGGTTTGTGAGTTTCCGGTGAGCTATTGGTGGTTAACTTCCGGTTGTGCGGATGTCTATGGGCGTCCATAGATTAGGCGCCATAAGGCTTCGACTGCTCGTTTGCTTCCTTATGGCATAAAAGAAACATCTGATGACAATTCTTCTGCATCTTTTGTCTTTATTCTATTCTATGTTTATATATTTAAAACAAAAAATAACATGAAACACTTTCCCTCACAAAGCGGCTGAAGGCCAGTGTGCCTACCCGAGGCCCTGGCATGATGCGAAAGCATTTTCGCTGCGTCATTAAAAAAAAAAAAGGGATCGGTCGTCATGGCGTTCATTGAAGGATGCTTATGTCCAGCTGTAGACATACAAATGCTGAAAATGATTACTTTAATATCTTGTCCAATCCATACGGTATATTGTTTGAAAACGACCATACAAGGATTAGTCGGTGACTAATCTAGTACTCGTAACACTTATATTTAGGCCCATGATTCACGTGAGCTGAGGAAGCTGGTAAGGCCTGGGTTTGCACAATCGAAGACGTTTATAGACCTGGACGAGTGCCAGAAGCAGGACATCCATTATGCACACGCAGATTGTATGAATGAATTAATATATTGTTTATTATGCTCACGTAGATTAGCAACTTGATAAAACATGTTGGAGAAATTACACTGACTGATTGGCATCAAAATGTTTGCTCATGATAACTTTCAAGTATTTTTTTAAGAATATACTTTTGCTTGATTGTTCTGGAAAAGTTTATCTCTTCCATATATTTTGTTCATTAATTAATAACCTAGACACTTTTTCGAGTTTTTAGTTAAGCAGTTCTCGATTTGTCTGGGTTGTTCTTAAGAACAATTCAGTCTACTTGAGAACTTAATCTAAATAATAAGAACTGATTAAACAGTTCGCAGATTCAATGAAACTTGGAGGATAAAAAGTTGACAAGTGCTCTTTTAACGAGCAAGAACATAACAAAACATTTATAACAATTAGCTTTGAGCGGACTCGGTTTCCAGTAAGTAACTTCATTTATTAACGGCATTCTTTCACATTTATCAGTGACTGTATCAGTGCCAATCAAAAGGGGAATTAGGTAAAGGTATGTTATTATATATTTTGTCTACATCTACACTAATATTATAAAGAGGAAAACTTTGTTTGTTTGTTTGGTTGTAATGAATAGGCTCAAAAAGTACTGGACCGATTTCAAAAATTCTTTCACCATTGGAAAGCTACATTATCCACGAGTAACATAGGCTACATTTTATTCTGAAAAAAATAGGGTTCCGTAAGATATTTGGGTTTTTCGGACACAAGGTGTAAAAAATCAACCAGAATAGTAACTTATTTTGCGTACTAAGGTCCCGTTGTAAATCTTAGTTAACGCAGGCGAAGCTGCGGGCAACAGCTAGTATTCAATAAATCAAAAAATACTATCATTTGCAAAAAATATTTTTACATTAGAAAGCTTTTCTTGACGCAGTGGAAATACTTATGTCCTGTCCTGTAAAACGAGGAGGCATTTCTCGGCGAACACCAATCACGAGCATCCACGAAGGATCTCCAACCAAACCAGGTTGTCACCCAGGAGACCGTACGGTAGCCCCTATCCGCAACAGAGCCTTATTGCAAGCCGCGAGGAGGTTTGCCCTGATAAGGGGTCAGTACTTGGCAATACAACCGCCTGTAGGCTTCGCTGCGCCCTTCCATGTTTGGAAGGAGTCTCACCATTAGAATACTACGTTAATACTCTGCGACGTGGGCTATAATATAATCATAAGCGGTCGGGAAACGGCTATAAAAGCTGAGGGCAATATGGAGTAACAAATAAAAGTTTAACACATGACCTTGTACGTCTAAGCATCTTCGCCAATATTTGCCCGTGAGGCTGCGTGCCGATCGTTTAGTCGCGGGCCGGTTCGGGTCTTTGAACCCCCAAATTCCCCCAGCATGCCACCAATTCTATATTTAGAACTGCACGCACCATTTTGGGACATGTTCCCTAGGAGCTTTGTTACTTCTTTAGATGGGTCTATAATTAAATGAAATCACACATAATTGGAACGAATAGCTTAGACGTTAAAGAAAGTCCTGTTAATGGCGGCACTTAACAGTTGAATGGCGGGCATGGAATTTACTAGTTCCATTTTAAATTTAAAATTTATGATTAATTTTATGTACAGAAATAGTATTTTAAAGATATTTAACTTTTTATGGAATCCATATGTCGTTACACAATTATGTTTGACAGTGAACACTATTTTTTTTAAATGTAATAATAATATTGAGGATTTATAAGACACGAAACGTGTAATGCAACTTTTAGTAAAATGCTCATTATTCATTGAATCAATTTACATCACTTTAATTTTTTTGTGAATCCATGGCACATGCTAGTCAGACAACTAAATAGGATAATGTCTCTTCCGTAAGGCTTGGAAGTCGTTTTAAACGCTAATATTTAGGCATCGATTGCACGCTAGATTGAGTAAGATATCCTTATCAGAGGCCCAATGGGCTATTAGCTTGCCATTTGACTGTATGTGCTGAATGGTAATGCTTTCAACGTTGCCAAGTGTGTTTTATCGTCGGGTATGTGATCATCTGCATACATTACCGGTGGTTTATGAGTTCTATCAATTATCTCTTTCTACGATAATAGGCGTTACAAAAGACAAAGGATTAGAGACAGAAGTGTATTTTATACTTTACAAGCCGTCGCCTGCGTCTCTACATTTCTTTTAAGAAATTGTATAATTATTTGTATTTATTAGATTATATTGTAGAAAATAATACATTAGGACATGAACTAACTTCTCGTTGAATTGTATCGAAATCAGTTTATGGAGGAAAACATAAGATAACTTTTGCATTTACACAATAGTAATTGTGTAGTTCTACAGGAATAATTCTATATTATAATTTAGTTAGGGTGCTAATTAAAATATGACTTATAAACATTAATTTTTTAAACCCTAGCGGAGATATGAAATTCAGCAAATTATTGATAACTAGCTGTTGCCCGCAGCTAGCTTCGCCTGCCTTAACTAAGATTTACAACGGGATCTTAGCGGGATGATATATCTTTACCGATAAATGGGCTATCGAACACTGAAATGTTTCATTAAAATCCGACCGATAGTTCCTGAGATTAGCGCGTTCAAATAAACAAACTCTTTAGCTTCATTTCTTAAGGATTAAAAGCATGAGTAAAATAAACCCGTTTAAATGTAGTCCAAAAAAATCAAAATTTCTGAATAAAATATGGTTGTTGTGCCTCACTCGACAAAGATAGGTATAGTGTGTCGTGAACTTTTTTGTAGATATTTATAAGATCTAAAATTAATTAGAACATTTTATGGTTCTATCTTTTATAGTTTAGGCAGCGTACGCAAAATAAATAACTTTTCTGGTTGATTTTTTACACCTCGTGTCCGAAAAACCCAAATATCTTACGGAATCCTGTTTCTTTCCAGAATAAAATTTAGCCTATGTTACTCGTGGATATTGTAGGTTTCGAATAGTGAAAGAACTTTTGAAATCGATCCAGTACTTTATGAGCCTATTCATTACAAAAAAACAAACAAAGTTTTGCTCTTTATAATATTAGTGTAGATATATAGTATATAGTCCTCGCCACTTTTAAAGTCCTGCGACTAATGCCTGAACTAAATTTGACAACATTGACATCTTGACATCTGTCTGGAGTAAGAAGTTGTGATATTTTAAATTGTTTTACGTGAAATATGGAGCATATAATATAAAGTAAGGTGTAAAAATTTAAGGCCGTATAATGATCGTTAAAGTGAAATAATTTTGTTAATTAGAAAGTAAAAATTAACAACAATTAACCCCGTTAATTATAATATGTTTATAAATGTCACAGCCATGACAAGTAAATTTTAGAGATGCCAGAGTCACTCATTTTTGCCTAATTTATGGTTAAAATATTATCATTAGCTCTATACCTACATTTATCTTATGATATTTTATATGAATATAAATGAGTATTTACCAAAATTATTGTCCATTTGACTAAAAAAAAAAGTGCCTCGAAACAATCAAATAGTTTTGAATGTTTTAGCCTGTAATACAAAGAAAAAAAAACATAAATGTAAAGGAAAACTACTTCTCTTTGAAAATTAAAATAAATAAAATCGTATTTTTTTTTTTATTTAATATATTAAACGTTTTTTAGTAAAACTATATTTTTACTCTCCATATAAAAAATTTTTGCCACCCTCCACATTTCATGTTTTAAGACTTCATAAAATTTAATTTGTCCCATTAAAATTATTTATTTGTGGGTAATATTTAGAATGATTTCATGTTGTTTTTATTAAAAACATCTTAATGTGGGGTTCTCTTAATAAAAAACCTAATTAAACGCAAAAAAGAAAGTGAGTCGGATACATAAACATTTTCGTTATTACTCTTTAGTTACGTTTTATATTAAATTCGATTAAAGTGAAGAACGCACCCGTAAGATTTTATTAACGGCATCACTAACTTGTCGCTTATTGGATGTTTGTTTGACGCCTCTGCCGTTTCTTTTTATGTTAAAATCAATGTGGACGTGTTTCGATAGTGGAACTACTTTTTCGAGACAGAAGATACTTCAGTCTATTTTGGAAAAACAACAAGTTGAAATCTATGTTTCTTTTTTAATTACATTTGCAAAGAATGTATGAAATGCGTATGTATTCTCTGTTCTAGTTCATAATAAGCCATTTACAATTGCGAACTTTGTTTTGCTTATTTTAGATAATTATTTCGTTACGTTACAAAAAAGTAGGTCCTAAGGATGAGTTTACAATGAGTTGAAACAAAAAATGTGAGGATGTATAGATGTATGTATGGATGTTTGTTACTCATTCACGCAAAAACTATACTGAATGGATTTTAATGAAACTTAATAATAATATAGCTTATACATCAGAATGAGACATAGGCTAAAATTTTAACCGATTTTCAAAGTTTTTCTTTTCGTGTATAGAGTATCCCAATTTAGTACTATATTCACTAAAGTGGTTACCTTAAGGATGGATCAATAAGTAATCGAGGGAACTCCTCAAAATTTATATGGAGACACGTGGTGACTTCAGTTTCGTGAGAAGTATTCTAAGCGTAATATGCTACCAACAAGTAGGATTTTGCACCAAGGTATACCATGATTTGGAAGGTGCCTGGAGAACTCCTGATTCTGTATAGAAACAAGTTTAAGAGTTTCGGCGTTATTTTAAGAATGGAAAGCATATGCTGCAGTATGCAAATGATATTCATCATCAGCATCACTACTATAATATACCATCCTTCTTCACATGATTATGAGCCTATTATGGCTTTATTATTGTTACTTTTCATAGTCTTTTAGTCATCGAAACTCGAGTTTGTCAAGCGATCAAAAAAAATCTATACATATATTATAGACCTGAAGAGTTTGCTTGTTTGCTTTTAAACAATTTATATTAATATGGGCATGTCGAATTCTTTTTGGTTATATAACTTATTTTTTAGGGTTAACAACACATACTAAAAATAAAATAAATTAAAACCCTTCGTGCGCGAGTCCGACTCGCACTTGGCCATTTTTTTAAGTAAAATGTGTTAATGATCAGGGGTGATCCTTTAAAGATCAGAAAGGGGTTTCTTAGCATATTGTTAAAATAATTATTTTATTGATATTTTTTCACCATTGTGAAACAGGACTTATGTCCTGTATGTTTTACTATTTAGTTACAATTCAGAACTATTTCGTAACAATATTTCGTAACGACATTTTCGTTACGTACAATTATTTTGGTAAATACTCAAATACAAGGTAAAAGAATTAAAACTTTGTTCAGATGAATGATATTTTCAGGTGTTTCTGTAAAAAAGGTCGAATAACAAAGAAAGTAACAATGGCAGCAATTACTTCTGAGAAAATCGTCACTCCTGGCAAAAGCCGAACACATCCGAAGAAGCTTGTTTTAGATGAATTCTACTAATCGGCTATACGTAAAAAATACGAATGAAATATTTAAAAAAAAAAAATTATTTTACTAAACCCTGGCAGGGAGATTTTTATTTTGCTGCTATAATTATTTTTGTCATTATTGTCATACTCAGTCTTTATCAATCCACTACTGACCATAGGCCCTATAATTATTTAAATTTTTTATTGTACTAGACTTGGTGGAAAATCATTACACTAGAAATTGGCAACATTGAGTTATGAGACCGCAGCGCCGCGTCTATCGGACTTCTAAAGTGGCCATGACTCTAGATAGATTTCGCCATAACTTCAAAACCGATCGTCCAATTTTGATCATTCAAAGTCGAAATATTATCTACCTAAACTGTACTTAGTGATGAAATAATTTATTTTGATAAGAATCCAAAGCATGAGTAAAATAAACGCGTTTAAATGTAGTCCAAAAAAATTCAAAATATCTAAATAAAAAAATGGTTACTGTGCTTCACTCGACATATATAGGTGTAACGTGTCGCGGACTTTTTTGTAGATAATTATAAGATCTACAATTAATTAGAACATTTTATGATTCTATCTTTTATAGTTTAGGCAGCGTACGCAAAATAAGTAACTTTTCTGGTTGATTTTTTACACCTTGTGTCCGAAAAACCCAAATATCTTACGGAACCCTATTTTTTTTCAGAATAAAATGTAGCCTATGTTACTCGTGGATAATGTAGCTTTCGAATGGTGAAAGAATTTTTGAAATCGGTCCAGTACTTTTTGAGCCTATTCGTTACAACCAAACAAACAAACAAACAAACAAAGTTTTCCTCTTTATAATATTAGTGTAGAAGTGTAGATAATTTTATTAGTTCGACTCGTACGTGAATAGACGATATGTGCATTTACATTTACGTAGAATATCAAACATTCAACAACATTGCCATAATAGAGTTAACTTCTATTGTTCTAATCTTGCAGTAAAAGGAATTGTGTCCTACAAATAGCTATCCTATTGTTTAGTATATTATACGACCTAAACCAGGCAAACCTTGTCCTGTCTTCACCCAAAAGGTAAGGACAGGACAAGGTTTGCCTGGTTCAGATCGAAGAATGTTTAGCGTCATCTTCATTTGTTTATAAGTTTACAAAACTTTGTCCCAACGATAACTAACAAAACAAAAAAGGAATTTCCCACCAGGGAAGAGACTGGTCACTTACAACACAGGGAACCCTGTAGGGACCCGGGAAACATTGTTAAAAATTTGTGACCACCTTTGTAAGTGAAATAAATGATTTTGATTTTTTTATATTACCTATCTAATTTGGTGCAGTGTTTCTGAAGTTGAATGTGCGTACATATTTCAGGGATTCATTTGTATTCACTAGATAGTAAGATAGTAGTAAAACTCGGAAAGTGAGCATCATCAAACCGTCGGTCCCGTAATCGATAGAGAGGAAATTATATGCCCCACCTCTTAGACGGGATCACGTAAGGACCTCCAAACATATTAAAACTCAGAAAGGTTTGAGTCTCGTGGCCTCACCTATAGACAGAATAGTTAGAGAAGACCTCGGTCTACTAGCATAGGTCATTAAAAAAAGACGAACATCATAGTAGTCTCACGAGACGCACTCATAGATTCATATCAAACATCTGACGCCCTTCATGTTATCCGTGACTTCGATTTCTATGGATTCGCAATCGTGCGCCCTCAGCTAGTTTACACAACGATACAGTAGGTATTTGCGAATGACGTCACCTTTCGGCTCCACCTACAACCCCGTCCTCCAGCTGCAAATCATGCGTCATCAAGATAGGTTATAGGTAGCGGCTACTGCAGATGAGTCTTTGACATTCAAACACCATAATCTGGTAGTCTGTGCGCTGTCATATTTGTCACTTCTGATAAATCTTGAACGCGGCGATTCAAGTATTAAAATAAAGAAATGAAAATTAATCTGATGTATTTTTGCGTCATATAATTTATTTTAATACTAGCCGTTGCCCGCAGCTTCGCCTGCGTTAGTAGAAAGTGAAATAGGAAGTTGCGCCCCGCGTTTCCGTGGGCATACGGGGATAAATTATATCATGTATTAATGTGCTAATCTGATGTATACGCTATATTATTATGAAGTTTCATTAAAATCCATTCAGTAGTTTTTGTGTGAAAGAGTAACATAACAAACAGAATAGAACTTTCGCATTTATAATAATATAAGTAGGATATCAAGCAATATATTCTGATATATTACAAACCGTAGTTGAAATATATTTTCCTTCAAATGCCTCTTCAAAACAATCTTACATCGGATGAGTGCTAAATTATTTTAAAATTCAGTATGTGTCTGACTTTTATACTGCAAGGTTGGTTTTTATTTGAAAATATTCTCATGGGCGAAAGGGACACGCATTCTGTTTTTGCCATTCCACCTTCTGCCAGGAATCGTGACCAGAATTACGCGTTATTTAAGCATCATTACCATCTTCAACTGTTTATATTGTGAACGTGCAATATAATTTTCCATCCACATCTCTCTTGGACCGGTTTCAGCTCAAGGACTGTAATCCTACCCAGTCGAAGGTCAACTGAACTCCGTCTTCCGGAACGCGGCTCGCATCGAGAACTTTATTGGCCCACCGCCTGTTTCTTGGAAATTGTACCAAAAAGGTTTAGCCTTAGTTTTAGAAATCTTAACGCTGTTGTAGTCTGCAATTTTTTTAACAGTATTGGGTATGGAGTTACTAAGCTGAAAATGATGGATAAGACCTCACTGAAATTAGACATAACTAAAAATCTGATAAAATTTTCTTGAAATACTGGCCTAATTTCGAGACGCCTTTTCTTTTTTTTTCGGTTTAAGAAAACCTTCTTAATACTTCACTTAGGTTTTGAGCAGTTATGAGGTCCACACTGCTAACTCCACAGAATTCCTCCACTCCAAATTCAGACTCTTGTGTATAGACATAAAGCATATTTTTCCTAAGGCATGCTAGACCCAAAGAAGAAAATTAACAATGGACGGTGTCGTAGTCGTTGTAACTATTACCATCAACTATTCAAAACAATATATCGTTTTCTCATTAGGTAATGTAATGGAAACTTCGTACTAGCTCGTGTTATGTCTACAAAGTGTCGCTTTTCGCTATTATAGTGTTGCCATATTTAATTAGCTCCCTAATTTAGAGAGAACTTGTATGTTCTATTATTACTTAGTCGCAAATTAATAGTTTTCGTTTGTACAAGAAGGATTATACCAGCTATAAACTTTTTTTTTTCTAAATTTAACTGATATGGTTAAATTTTTTAATGCTTTGTGTATCCCGAATTTCTTTTTACAAAAATCGCATTAGATTTAAATATCAAATTTATATAATATTATGTGTAATGTGAAAAAAAAGCCATAATATATAGTTGACTGACAATGATGGAAGGACCTTAAATGTAACAGAAGAATAAATTAATTGTTATTAGAGCTGGAACGTTCTCCCTGCGATGCCTAGAATTAGGGTTTTCTAAATTTCTAAGGGGAAGAGGTGACCCACACTCAACACTGGTACATATATTTAAGGGTTAATGCTATGTTTAACTTAAACGAAGAAAATAATACATTTCTCTCATAGTACCTATAATTATTTACATCGTAAAAATATTGAATTGATTTTCCAAAACAATTTTTATAATAAAAAGGTTTTATCCCAGTTTTACCCGCGTATAAATTTAGTATAGTCCATTTTTATAGAAGTGACCAAAAGTGTAAACAAATATGGCGTACTTCCGGCCATAGACAAATAGAGTAATAGTGTAGCTTAGTGAAGTGACACAAAGAGCAAATTAATGAATAAAAATAATAAGCCATAGACAAAAGTATAATTAATTTTATATTCTAATATTTTAACGACACTATATTGCTAAAATTATTTCAAAAACTTATATATTATTATTAACTCATAATATTTTTTAAGAATTAGTAGAAGTACAAAATTATATAATAATAATAGAAATAAGTTGCTCTTCGACTGGAATAGATAAATAAACTATTATAACTGATTTATTTATGAAAATATTAAAGGAAAATACTAGAATACGTAAAACGCCAATAAGGAACTTATTTATTTTATTTTTTATTAAATGCTGTTCATACTTTCTGATGAATCGGAAGAGTCTCCAGAGACGTGGATATTGAAGCCTGGGGCGTCTGATGCAGCATCTATAATTCCGTCAAGCTGCATCATTTTATCTTCTTCTTTTATTACATGTTCAATACTGTTCCTCCATGACACCGCACTTATTTGAGTTAAACTTTATATTAATTTTATGGGGTTTAATTCGCAATAGAAGGGCGGAAGACGTAAGACAATTTTATTATTTTGGGCTGCCATTTCGTCAATATTTTTTTGTCATAATCGTACTTATTAAATTTTGTTAAGAGTTCAGCTTTTATTTCAGTTTCATGGTAACTTATATTATTTTCTAGCAACCACGCTTGTATGTTTGCTTTCCGCCAACTCATGTTAGGCACTTTGACAAAAAATATTACTGACCCAGGCTTCACTTTATTTAAAACAGTATTAAACCACTTCTCAAAATAATGAGCATCCATTTAACTGTGGTAATCCCCATCATGTTTTTTGGCCTCAAAAATCCACTCTGCTCATTCTAAAAATCCATCTGCGCTGCCGATGTGCGTAATTATTAATCTTTTACCTTCTATCTATTAATAAATTGCATTTATGAAATTTTAAAATATGTGTAAAGAACACGGCCTATTTAATTGTTCATTTTGCTCATTCTCAAATACACAATCACCTATAAAAATATAATGATTAACAATAGACAAAAGAAAGAATAATGTTTTTAGGAACACGTGCAATTTAAGCCTTTCACAATTTCTATAAGATAAGGAAACAAAAGAGACGCTAGTTATTTTGGATGCTTATATGTAAAATGTTATTATGTGTTCACTATTGATATTTGAATACAATAAGGCGGCCTGGCCTAGAAAAAAAAGTCAACCCTATTATATTATTTGTATTTACTATGGTTAAAAAACCTTGCGCCAGCGGCGCTCCGTCTCCAACATTGAAACCAATTAATGTCTGCTAACATTGTTTTTCGCATCCTTAGTCTCATCCTAAAGTTACAAAAAAAATCCTGTGAACTATCGTGAACTTTCATGCCAGTGCTATATTTTTATATTATCTGGGACATTGTTAAATGTTTAAGCTGAGATATTCAAAAATATTCATATTATAAAAATATAAAAACTAAACAATTTTATGTAAAAGATTGACCTTATTTTGTTATATTTTGTAAGCATTTTTTGCTCGCAACATTTAAAAAAAATTGAACGACTTAGTAACAAATTGCATTATAGTAACATTGTCTTAAAAACTATCAATAAATTGTAATTAATGGAATTTTAAAATATCTGTACTACAGAACACGGCCTGTTTTATTGTTCATTCACTTATACACGATCACCTCTAAAAATGAAATGACCCCATCCCTATTTCTCTTCTAAAAAAAGTAAGATGAAATGTCACATTCAAATTTATTAAATATCTGTGCACGCGATATTCGTATTTTATAAGATTTTAAGTGTTTTAATGCTAGATTGTTAGTTGTTTTTAGTGAAATAAGTAGTAAATGGAGTGTTACAAATGTCCGTAAGCTAATTTGTTGTGAAAGTGAGTGATAAAAGCCGAAAAATCGTAAATTACGCATCGACAGGGTTTGTTTACTAGTTTGGTCACTTCTAAAAAAATAGACTATAACTATTTAATTACTTCCTAAAGTTTGTAAGTAGTCCTGGCAACTCTGATACAGTTCTTCACCGCGTCTGACGTCTCTCTCAATTTGCATGTCCAAAGACGCTTAAATATTATCATATCAATTACTCATTCAATTTTCTAATACAATGGGATTTAAGATATTCAGGAGAGGCGCGCGTGAAATCATTTCCGCTGCCGAAAAATTGTGGGCGACTGTTCACTTCCGAATATTTTTAATAAATGCAAAACACGAACATAAAATATGCATCGGAAAAGACCAGTTGTCGTTTAACAGGAATAAAGGAAGTACAAACATTATATTATAATTATTAAAAGCAATGTGTAAATTCCTTGCAAAGTTGTTAAACATAGAACTTGTTTTATGGGAGACGGTGTGCGTTTTCTTTGAACATAAAGAAAAACTAATATGTATCAGGACCTAATCCTAAAAAATGTAAGGACGCAAATTAGTTTGATGTAACTAAGTTTTTTTTTTGGTCCGTAATTCATACTATCTGCCTTGTCCTTTTACGAGTATTCCAAAAAGAATCTTTAAGGAATGAGTAAAAAGGCAAAAATTAAAATAATCCAAATCACAAATCATGTGTGGCAAATGCATTATTATGCTGTTTAAAAATACAAAATTTTTATTAAAAAATGAAAAAGTAAATGTTGGATGCTGCATTTTGCTGATTAACACACATTGTTCGCATCCACACATGATTCATTGCACTCAAATGTTTAAAATGGAGAATTGAAACGAATATCGTTTTGTTCGAGATTCAAAAATGTTTTTACAGCAGGCTCTTGAAGCGGGTATAAAAGTTGTGAGCCAACTCGTTAATCCTTCCGAGAACACGTGAGCGCACAATTACTTATACGTGCCATATCTTGCAACTTGCAGGAAGCCCGCTTTTACATCCACGTCTATTTTAATATACCGTCTCCTTTACGTTGATTTAACGTTTAGAACCGGAACCCAAGGTTGACATTCGCTTGGGAGCAAACGTCCCTTGGCTTTCTACACGGTTCGGATCTTGTTTCAAATTAATCTACGTCGTCTATGTCATTGATAAGGTTAGAAATTGCTTGTGCTCAAATTTCGTTCCAGCTTTTTATATAGCATACTATACTTGTTGAGGGAATTTGTAGTTTCTCCCAAAAGGATAAGGTTTTGTTTAGTTAGTTTCGGCGCCAGTGTGTTCCCTGTCCGTCATTATCATATATGTAGACAGATAATTAATTTCAACATCAACATTTCTTTTGGCTTTCTATAAATGGATTGTTTTTCTTTTCGTTTCACGTGATGTACGGAAGATTTATTCGATGCTTTTTGGATTGAAATAAGATTGGTTATTAGTCGGGACTCTGGAATGTTTTTCGGTCGATGCCGGTCAAATTGTGTATTCGGTTCTAATGATGTTTAGATTTAGTATCCTTACTAATAATATCACTATGATCGACATGAAACTTTGTAATTTATTCTTTGTAAAAATATTCTCGGATGTATTAGAAGTTACATAGGGAAGATACATAAAAAAAAGGAGTTTTTTTGCTAACGCAGGCAAAGCCGCGGGCAACAGCTAGTTATATAGAAATTCCAATAATATAATTGTGAAACTGATTATTTTTATCATAGTTTGGTGTTATATCTTAGAATTTAGATGATTATTTTTCTCGCTTTATTTTATTACGTTAGTTTTCAATCCTGGCTGGGAAAAGTCTATCTCAGAAATCTTTGGTGGCTCATTCACCAATGGCCATAATAATTGCGCTGCTAGTTAATTAATAATATTATGTTTTGTGTACATATATAAATATAATGCTCGGCGGCGTTGTATTTTTCTGTAAGGAAATATAGTTCCGGTCTAATGCAAAATAAATAAAATTTTATTAATTATATTATATTATAACCTCCTCCTTTTTTTGAAGTCGGTTAAAAATTGAATGATCGGTAACCGTTACGAATAATTTAAACTGAAACGATTTATTATCAAATTGAAGTTGTACGTATTGCTAAAATGTTTTTACAGGCGCTTCTCATCAGGTAATGTGGAGACTCGAGCCTTAAATATTGTATGGGCGCGGCGGTATATCCAAAGTTTTTTCTTTACATTCATTACCAAACCAAATCTCTTTATATTTTGTTGAAGTGTAAATTTTGGGGAAAATCTAATTTGTTCGCATCATCGCCATTCGCCATGCTAATGAGATATCACGCAATTATAATTTATTTTAGTTATTAAAATTTGAAATTTCAATACCAAAAATAAATTATATCTAAAATCACATGGACTAATGTGTTTGACCGACATGAAAAAATGCATTTTTTCCGTAGACGACGTCAAGGATAGAGCGAAGTGTTTGAGTTGAGGCTGACCCCACCACCATGTGGCCAGGAAGAGATAGAGAGAGAAAGAGAGAGAGAGACAGATAAAAAAATGAAATATTATGTATAATTCTAAGGGCCTGTTTCACAATCTCCCTTTAAGTTCCCTATAGGCTATTGGCAACATATTTGACAGATGTTTGACAGATTCTCCATACTCTATCTGTCAAACATCTGTCAAATATGTTGCCAATAGCCTATAGGGAACTTAAAGGGAGATTGTGAAACAGGCCCTTAGTCATTTAATTTATTTTGACGCCACGACTAGGAAGCTTATGTGTATACCTTGGCCGTCATATTATTCTGCATCTTGCAACGATACTTAGTCAATTCCGTAATCTAATATACCTCTTCAAGCGTAAAAAAAACATAAGTTCAATTCCATATACTGTTATTCCAGATAAACAGAGTACTTCACGTATTTCTCTCTGTTGGAGATTGAAAGATCATAGAAAAAGATGGATTAAATACGGTCAAATGAAATATTCTAATTGTTGGAAAGACACGATTTCTCGTATAAAAGCAGTGGCGGTCAATACCGTATTGGAATAACAATCGTTTGGACTCTGCATCGGATGTGCGCTCGATTGTAATGTGGAGCAAGTTGTGGTCTAAAATTTATCTCGCTATTGGTCTCTTATCCATTGTATGATTTGTATGGTATGACCTGTATTTTGTATATAAAAGGATAATAATGTTGGCTTAGGGATATTGGGATCCGTCCCTAGGGGAAGGATAGTATTCTTAGTATTAGGGATATAGCCCTAATAGATATCGCTCCTTTAATAATAAACCGTAATAACTCAAAAAACCAAGATTTTGAGATTTACTCATACAACGAAATATTTTTACTTTAAGAATGGGTACAATTCAACTCTGGCTACATTTTACCGACCTACATTTGACTAACGATTCTTATATTATAATAATCGGTAGTCTTAGCGTTTACTGAGACAGGCCTATGTTCAGCAGTGGACGGATAAAAGCTGATAATGATGATGATGATGATGATGATGTTTTGATATGGTTTTCTTTGACGAAAAATATTCATGAAATCCTTACGAGTCTTACGAGCAAACATAAATTCTTTTGTTACGTATAAGTTCGTTCATCCAAACATACAAACTTTCGCTTTTACACGTCAAGTGAGATAACATAGTTATCATTTCATCGTTATGCTAATGTGATACTTCTATTACTCGAAGTGTGTCTCTAGTGAGGCGAGAGATTTTATCGATGGTATTTTACGATATCGATACACGCGATACTTGACGCCTCTTTATCATTCATTCAATCGACATGACTGACAGAATTGGCCATTGCAGGACGAGTCATTACAGAGAAGTCTACGACTTCCTGAACGCAGCCTCTATTCCAGAATGTTATGAGAAATACAAAATTCTTAGATACAAAAAAATCAAAGCTAGCGTTTCGGGCCGTGCAAAAGTTACAAGATATCCCACCGCAATAACTCAATAAAATTAGTATTATGTGAATACAGCAGTGCTATTCTGTAAGAGTCATTTCCTAGGCTGTGCGCCGCGACGAGCTCGTCGCGCCCACAGCATTGACGACGCTAGGATGTTTGATATGGTTTGACAAGCTTAGTGAATACCAAGTTGAATTACATTGACACAGCGCTGTCACAGCGTTGCGACAGCGCTGCGTTCCTTACAGAATAGCACTGCTGAATAGCCGGATGTCGTTTTGACGCTGACCAAAGGAGATTAATCTGACGGATTACCATTTCTACGATAAGGTCAAATGAATCTATCAATAAATCCGGTGTGTCATTAAGTGTGGTGAAATTAATAACGTCCTGCCTTAAAGAAACGAAGTATTTGAGTGACATTTTTTATCATTGCCATCATTATTAGCCCATTTCCTTCCACTGCTGCATAAACATACGACGATGAAACATGGAAGATTGCGGACCCTCTACTACATGGAGAACGTCGTCTATGTAGATTGACCTTCCCTCTGTCCCACGCGTTATGTCGGGTACTTTACAATCTTTGGTCAATATGTATCGATATTTAGTGCGAAAGTGTGACAACAGTGTCGGTCGCGCATCGAATGCACAAATGCAAAACAGGTCCGAAGGCCGCCCGGTACGTGCCCATCGAATAGAGGTCGCAGACGAGACGCAACTAGGGCGGTGTAAAGATATGTCGATAGATGATATTACACTGATCTAGAATCTAGATCGCTCTTGTCGATATTCAGTGTACATCATTCCAGAGATGAACTTAGCCTACAAACTAATTTCCCTTCTGATTGTAGTCATTATTTTAACTAAATATCACAATCACCCTCATAATTACTTACTCGTAATTTTATCTCAAGGTAAATAATTGTAATATTTAATAATTCAACTTCTTCTTCTTCTTCAAAATCTAGCTCTAAAAACGATGTGAAGACTGAAATGGGCCTAGCGTCTGTTAATAGTTTTCGTGTGCCACATCTTAATTTATTCAGATACTTGTCATAATAATAACTAATCAAATATAAATCACTTCTGCAGGTGTAGTTACAATATTTTTATGAAATATAAAAATTTAAAATATAAAAATTTATAATATGTTTAATAAATGTGAATAATTGTGAACACAATGTTACAGATATCGTAGGAGGTCATAAACTAACCTTAGGACAGTACAACATCTATTGTGTTCGCTAGTTTTTAATGGAATTAGAGTTTACGGCTTTTTTAATTTATGTGATTACGTGTTTACGGGCATTTTTTTGTTTTGTTTACGTATGTAAAAAATCATAATATGTAATGTTCAAAGTTTGAAGATTCTATGATAATTTAAATGCATAACAGTTTTCGTATGTCATATTATACGGACAGAGGTATACTGACTGATTGTCGGGCAATAGACATGACCATATAAACAGGATCTCGACAATTGTGTCTGTAAAGTGTCATGTGTGAAGTACACGCTCGGACCACTTGATACAACAATGACTAGATGGACTGGAGATACGCCTGGGGCTCAGTTTATCCGACGGTGGTGAGGCAGAGACCCGCCACAGGTACAAACCCGACGCCATGAAGCCGTGGAACTCACACTCCACGGCTTGGCGGGGGGGCAACCCCCCACTTACTATATCACTGGGTGATACCAACCGGCTCACCTCACTTCTGTCGAAGCATTAGGACCATTAGCCTAGCTCCATCCAAAAAAAAAAAGACTGGAGATATTGTTCTCTTATGTTTACGCGAATTTCACTCATTATAATGAAACAACTTTTACGGATTTTATCGCGGTTTATTTAGTTTTTTACAATCCCGACGTTTCGGACACTTTACAGCGACCATGGTCACGGGAGGACTGAGGTGTCAGATGTCCTACTGTTACAAAAGTTATTCGAAACTACCCTATGATACAACAATATTTTTATTTAGTCCTATCTATGCAAAAGGTGCTAACTGAGTCTTTAGTCTGTGACATATTATTATGCTTGGATTTAGATTTTATTATTTTTATTATGGGATCCCAAGCAGATGGTAGTGGCCAGCCATCTTCTCTATTGAAATTAGGATGTTTTTTAATTTCAATAGCCTCGCGAATCATCCTTGGTTGGAATCGGTGTTCTTTTGCGAGGACCTGTGGTTTATCAAATCTGATATAATGGCGGGCATTATCTAGGCTATGTTCACAGATTGCTGACTTAGTATAGCGACGGTGTTTTAAGTCAGCTATATGTTCTATAACGCGAGTTTTAATTGATCTTTTAGTTTGACCTATGTAAGAGAGACCACAGTCACAATCAAGCTTATAAACTCCTGCATCTTGTAAGGGTATATGACACTTGACAGATGGTAAGAATTGACCTATCTTTTTTGGCGGCTTAAAATAAGTTTTAATAGAAGCTCGCTTTAGGATGTAGCCAATCTTGTCAGTGACTCCCTTCATAAATGGCAGCACAGCAGGTACTCGCTCGACGGTGGTTGGTTTCACACGTTCACTGCGATGGAGCCGCGGTACCCGAAGCTTGTTGTCCCGCAGTACTTGCTTGACATGTTGAAGCTCGGTCTCCAAGTGCTGCTCATCACAGATCCCTTGTGCTCTCTGAAACAAAGATTTACCCACGGTAGCTAACTGTGTTGGATGGTGGTGTGATTCGCCGTTTAAGTACCTATCAGTATGGGTATGTTTCCTATATACTGTATGGCTTAAGGTATTATTGGGATTACGGATAACTAATACATCTAAGAAAGCCAGAGTATTATTGGCCTCTAATTCCATTGTGAATTGAATTTTATTATTGATGGAATTAAGATGGTCTAGGAATATGGTTACTTTATCAGATGGTAATATTGTGAAAGTATCATCTACGTACCGCTTGTAGAACCTGGGTGTAATGGGTGAAGTGTGCAGAGCAGTCTCCTCGAAGTCCTCCATAAATATGTCGGCAACAACAGGGGATACTGGTGAGCCCATCGCTACCCCATCTACTTGCTTGTAGAACTGACTATTCCACAACATGTAGCCAGATGTAAGGCAGTGTTTAAGAAGTTCAGCATATTCCATTGGCATGTTATTCTCTCTTAGCTTCCTTGATACAATATTGATGCAATCTTCAACAGGTAAGCATGTAAAAAGTGATTGCACATCAAAACTGACCATAGTTTCATTGTCGTTGAGATGTAGGTGTTTGATCTCACTGACAAAATGGTAGGAATCCCTTGTATGTGCTCTGGTTTGTCCACGCAATGGCGAAAGTACATGGGCCACATGTTTAGCCAGTCTGTAGGTTGGTGAGTCGATCTGGCTTACAATTGGGCGTAGTGGAGCGTTAGCACAAAAATACACAAGGCTATTATGGAGGACTTCGAGGAGACTGCTCTGCACACTTCACCCATTACACCCAGGTTCTACAAGCGGTACGTAGATGATACTTTCACAATATTACCATCTGATAAAGTAACCATATTCCTAGACCATCTTAATTCCATCAATAATAAAATTCAATTCACAATGGAATTAGAGGCCAATAATACTCTGGCTTTCTTAGATGTATTAGTTATCCGTAATCCCAATAATACCTTAAGCCATACAGTATATAGGAAACATACCCATACTGATAGGTACTTAAACGGCGAATCACACCACCATCCAACACAGTTAGCTACCGTGGGTAAATCTTTGTTTCAGAGAGCACAAGGGATCTGTGATGAGCAGCACTTGGAGACCGAGCTTCAACATGTCAAGCAAGTACTGCGGGACAACAAGCTTCGGGTACCGCGGCTCCATCGCAGTGAACGTGTGAAACCAACCACCGTCGAGCGAGTACCTGCTGTGCTGCCATTTATGAAGGGAGTCACTGACAAGATTGGCTACATCCTAAAGCGAGCTTCTATTAAAACTTATTTTAAGCCGCCAAAAAAGATAGGTCAATTCTTACCATCTGTCAAGTGTCATATACCCTTACAAGATGCAGGAGTTTATAAGCTTGATTGTGACTGTGGTCTCTCTTACATAGGTCAAACTAAAAGATCAATTAAAACTCGCGTTAAAGAACATATAGCTGACTTAAAACACCGTCGCTATACTAAGTCAGCAATCTGTGAACATAGCCTAGATAATGCCCGCCATTATATCAGATTTGATAAACCACAGGTCCTCGCAAAAGAACACCGATTCCAACCAAGGATGATTCGCGAGGCTATTGAAATTAAAAAACATCCTAATTTCAATAGAGAAGATGGCTGGCCACTACCATCTGCTTGGGATCCCATAATAAAAATAATAAAATCTAAATCCAAGCATAATAATATGTCACAGACTAAAGACTCAGTTAGCACCTTTTGCATAGATAGGACTAAATAAAAATATTGTTGTATCATAGGGTAGTTTCGAATAACTTTTGTAACAGTAGGACATCTGACACCTCAGTCCTCCCGTGACCATGGTCGCTGTAAAGTGTCCGAAACGTCGGGATTGTAAAAAACTAAATAAACCGCGATAAAATCCGTAAAAGTTGTTTCATTATACTGGAGATATTTTTCACTGCTATTATTTCGAGACCGCGTTTGCAAAACCATTATTGCTGAATCGACCTGTTTTGAAAACATTTTTGCATACTTGGGCAATAAAGTAAAATGTAACAACGTAGGGGTCGGACTACCTCAGAAACAATGGGTGCTTGAGCATTGTTCAGCCAAGGTCGTCCGATTTTAACACCCATGTCGGGTGGCGGTTTGATCGAGGACTTTCAATATTTTTAATGTTAAAAAAGATGACGTGATCGAGCTTTTATTTTATTTATTTACTAGCTCTTGCCCGCAGCTTCGCCTGCGTTAACTTAGATTTACAACGGCATCTTTTTTTAGGTAACAAACATCCATCCAACCATACTTACAAATTTTCTAATTTATATTATATAGTATAGCAGCGCCCCGCGTTCCCGTGGGAATACGGGGGTAAATTATAGCCTATGTGTTAATCTCATGTATAAGCTATATATATTATTATGAAGTTTCATCAAAACCTATTCTGTAGTTTTTGCGTGAAAGAGTAACAAACATCCTCACAAACATTCACATTTATAATATTAGTAGGATCATCCTATTTCTTACTATCCCATCCTACTAATATTATAAACGCGAAGGTTGTAAGTATGGATGGATCGATGGATGTTTGTTACTCTTTCACGTAAAAACTATGTAATGAATTTTCATGAAACTTTATAACTACATAGCTTATACATCAGAATAACACATAGGCTATAATTTATCACCGTACGTCACGGGGTACGTACAAGGGTGAATCCGCGGGGCGCTGCTAGTAAGGACCTAATATTATGTATTTCAAAGAAGTGTAAGACACAATAAATTCATAACACTTATGCTCGCTTTGTACACAGATAAACACTCATGTACTATTTTACAGTGAAGAATATATATAATACTAGCGGACTCGACAGACTTCGTTCTGTCAAAACAATTAATTTGCAATAAATAAAATTGCAATCTCAAATTTGAGAAATAAACTATCCTATCTTTTAAGTTGGAGAAAAGCACACATTTTAAAAGAAAAAACATTAAAATCGGTTAAGTGGTTTAGGAGTCCATTGAGGACAAACATTGTGACACGAGATTTATATATATTAAGATGTATATATTTTTTGCATTTTTTGTGTAAATACATTCCGGTCAATTCTTCCGAGTTCCGAAGTTAATGTTGTTGTCCCGTAACTATTGTTTTTGTAAGGTTGTTTTCTATGCTCGGCTAAAGTGTGGTAAAATAGTAATGGAACGTCGATATAATAAAGACACAACCGAGGTTATAATTGGATATTAGCATTTCCCCGCGATTTCACCTGCGATCATTCTTCCAATCCCCTTTGGTGTACAGGGATAAATTAGGTATAGATAATTTTTTCTGATGCATGGGCTATATTATTGTAAATTTTCGCGCCACGCTTTAAAAACGCTTCCGCGTAACATCGCGCTTTCTTGAATTACTTTTTGTGCCTGGACCGAGTGTTTTTTCTCAAGTTATATTTGGTAAAACGAAATACCATTGTTACACATAAGAATTAATATCCTGAGTACCTTCATAATATGAAGACCATACATTATATTTTTATGTCTCGACGGAAAATTTAGTAGATTTTTATGGATTTCTATTAGGTTTCCACGTGGGAGGAACGCTTTCGTATTATATGCATTTGAGTCCGTTAATCTGTAAGCAGGTGGTCCACAAGCAAATATGTGATAAATTTGTATGTAAATATTTGAAAATTTAGGTCAATTCAAATAGTAAGATACCATTCATTTACATCTGTAATTTTTAAAATTAAACGACAGCAAATGGTCTTTGACGAGGTAAACAATTCTCTTTCGAACATGGTGCATTGGTTTAGCGCCAATAACTTATTGCTTAACTCAAATAAAACAAAACTGATAAAATTTACGCTCCCTAATGTTAAGCAGGTGCAAACTAGTGTATCACTTAACGGAGAGGTGATGGACTTGGTGGATTCAACCAAATTTCTCGGAATTACCATAGATACTAAGCTACAGTGGGCGCCACATATAGCCACGTTGGCAAGTAGGCTCGGTACTGCAGCTTTTGCAGTTAAGAAAATAAGAATCATAACGGATGAAAATACGGCGCGATTAGTATATCATGCATATTTCCACAGTATTATGTCTTACGGCATTCTACTGTGGGGGAATGCCGCGGATATTAATACGATCTTCTTGTTGCAGAAGCGAGCTATTCGAGCCATATATTGTTTAGGCCCCCGTGTATCATTGAGAGATAAATTTAAAGAAATTGCCATCTTGACTGTCGCTTCTCAATACATATTTGCTAATGTGATGTATGTCCGTAAAAATATTAATGAATTTGTAAAAAAATGCGACAACCACAATATAAATACTAGAAACAAAAATAAATTAAATGTTCCATTCTTTAGACTGAATAAAGTTAGTTTTTTTTTTTTTTTTTTTTTTCGAAAGGATCTATGCTGTTGGCCTTAAGGCCTTAAAGCTACATCGGAAAAGTAGATGAGCAGATGGCTCATCTAAAAATTTTATAAAGGGGATTAACTCCCCCGCCAGCTTCCCCCGGGGGCGTGGCTTGACGGTCGCGTCACTACGTGGTGTAGAATTTAAACTATAGGAATGCGATACTGTCGACGTTTTGTTTCGGGTGATGTTGTTATCATGATGGCCGGCCATCTCCCCACCCTCAGATAGAGAGGGGCGGGTCGCGCACGGTACCCAGACTATCAGATGATAGCAACGGGCTATCGTTGTTATCGCGGTCTGTATTGTTATCGACATGTATCGGATTCGAACCTGTGCTAACGCGGTCGGTCCGGACCGACGTATTTAACATGTGTAGGGAACGGCGTCGCTCGGAATCCCGGGACTTCGAACGGTGTAAATATTTACCTATCCCCGGCTGGTGTTTGTTTATTGTGTTTTGTAATGTTTTACGCATTTTTGCGTCGTGTTTTAACAGCTGTGAGATTTCATCAGCTGGGTCGATTAATACGTGTCTTGGGTGTCGTTTATTAATTCTCACTGAGCTATCGGGGACATAATTCGCCGCGTTTACGACTAGCGGGTTCGAATGAAGGGCTGCCCTTTCAAAGTGACGTTCTGACATCGCTTTGAAATGACCTCTAATGGACTCCAGTCTAAGGTCACGATGTAGGTCGATGTTACGTATATACCAAGGACAGCCGGTTGCCATACGCAGGAATCTGTTCTGTACTATTTGAATGGCCTTGAGTCGGTTCGGCGGCACATGCGCGAATGCGACACTTGAATACGACAGTATGGGCCGAATACAAGTTTTATAAAGAGTTATTTTGTGCCTGAGGGGCATTCTACTGTTTTTGTTTATAAGAAAATATAATTTATTAAGGACGAATTTTGCTTTATTTACAACGCGTTTGATATGCGGGGTGAATGACATCGACCTATCGAGCGTAACCCCTAGGTATTTGACCTGTTCTACTCTAGGGATTATTGTGCTATTTATCTTAATTGGCGCCATGATTCGGCAGCGCTTAGTGCGCGGACCCACCTTTCTCCTTCTGGTGAAGTGAACTGATGCACTTTTTTCTGGATTTATTTCTATTCTCCATTTAGCGAACCAGTCACCTAATTCGGTGACGGCTCGCTGAAGGGAGACAGAAGCTATGGAAGCTGCTGGGTGGGTCACGTACATTGCGGTGTCGTCGGCGAAGAGCGCTAGCTTCACCGCTGGACTTTTAGGGATATCTGACGTGTACAAGTTGTACAGGGTTGGCGAGAGTACTGAGCCCTGAGGAGTCCCGGCCCTCAGAGGTCTGCGGGAGGACAGAGTGCCCTCTACTCTATATCTAAAGTGACGGCCGGTTAGGTAGTCTTTGATGATGATGACGAGTCTGTCCGGTATACCTAACTTATATAATTTATATATGAGACCTTCGTGCCATATCCTATCGAAGGCCTTGGCTACATCAAAAAAGACCGCGCACGTGTCTAGAGGTTTTTTCCTATTGAGACCTCTGAGGATGTCCTCCGTAATGCGATGGACTTGTCTCGGACAGCAGTGATTTTCGCGAAATGCGAATTGTTCATCTATGAATAGGTTCTTTTCGCCTATGACTGACTTCAGTCGTTTAAGCAGAATCCTTTCATATATTTTACCTAATGAACTTAATAGACTTATGGGTCGATAGCTAGACGGTTCCGTGCCCGGCTTTCCGGGCTTAGGGATCCCTATAACCGTCGCCTCTTTCCATAAGTCGGGGAACCTACATGCCTCTAGTAGGGCGTTGAATATGCTAACTAATAATAATATAAGAGCGTGCGGAAGAATTTTAATAACTTTGTTAGGTATCCCGTCCGGACCGGGAGCTTTTTTAGAATGGAGGTTTTTGATGATGTTTTGAACCTCTTCAACATCCGTCGGAGGGATGGGATCGCCCTCCGGCGGCGTGGAGGTCCTCCTCCTTACCTCTTGATTAATTAAATCTACATGGGGACCTATTTGGGAGGATGCTGCTATAGGGCTCGGAGTACACTGGCTCTCGAGGGCATCGGCTAGACATTCGGCTTTGTCTGCGTCCTCTAGTGCAGGAGTATCGTTTACTCTATTGAGAGGAGGCATTGATGCCTCGTTTTTCTTTTTAAATGACCTCGCGAGTGGCCAGTAGGCCTTGTGAGACGGGGAAATTTCACTTAGAAGACGATCCCACCTCTCGGCCTTGTATTCTACTATACGGGCTTTGACCTCCCGTTCAAGGTTACGGAGGGTGAGGCGATATTGCTCAGACGGGTAACGTGTATATGTACGTCTAGCGGTGTTCTTAGAACGTATGAGGTCTTTGATGTCCTCCGGGAGTTCAAAACAGCCCTCATGGGATGCTGAGATTTCACGGGAAGACCTCTCTATGGTCGCTACCAGGTGGTCTGTGAAGTTATAGCAGGCTGACACAGCAGCTTGAGGACTGTCTATTGTGTCTGGGATTTTATCGAGATTACTCGATTGTAATGACTTTAAATTTTCATTCAACAGTTTATAGTCAATAATCTTTGTTTTATGATTATTACTAACTAATGGCTCACCTAGTTGTATTAAGACTGGTCTATGATCCGAGTTAAGCTCATTTATCGTTTTAATAGTATGTACATTAAGGGCTACATTCCTAAGGATATAGAAATCTAATTTCGATGGCCGTATATGTCTAGTACTATTCGTGAAATTAAAGCGCGTCGGCTCATCGGGGGCGACTATAGTACAATTTAGACTATCGACTGCTCGGTTGAGTATGAACCCATTATTATTGGGTAAATTACAGCCCCATGCTTCGTGTTTACTATTTAGGTCGCCGGCTATGATGACAGCGTTGCCTAGATCAAATAGCGATTTTAAATCGCTGACTAATAATTTTTTATTACCTGATTGGTATACCGAAGCTATGGTGAGCGACTGGTGGTCTGTCATACTCACTCGGCATACAGATGCCTCGAGGGATACTAAGGGCGGCGGGTCAATAGGGATGCAGTGGAGGGATTTCTTATAAAATATTAGAGTGCCTCCGAGATGAGATCGTGTCCTGTCGTTTCTTATCAAATTATAATTTCTAATCTTAGGATTGGTCATAGAAGGTTTTAAGAAGGACTCCTGCACAAGGAGGATGTCTACATCATACCTAATGATGAATATGCGAATTTCCTCTAGGTTTGCCCTAATGCCGTTCGCGTTGAACGACACCACTCGCAAAGAGCGCGGTTTAATCCTACCCGTGGTAGCCATCTAACGGCTTGGAGTGAAGCACTTGATCTTATCGATCAAGGCGGAGTGGTCGGCGATCGCTTGTATGCGATCGGAGAATGAACCGCGCAGCTTTGCTGCTAATATTTGCAGTTCGACAGTGTCGATACTGCCGACGAACTCCGACACAAATGCCAGGTCCGCCGCAAAGCTAGATGTAGGTGCGGGATGGGGGGCTGCAGGCATTGATGTACCGGCAGCTGGTCCCGATGGCCTGCTCGTACCTACTGGGGCCCTAGGTGGGCCCTGGGTGGGTCTCGTGGGTTGGGCCGGCAGAGCCGTCGGCTTGTGCCAAGGATTGGACTTTGGCAGGGGAGCTGGGATGTAATCATCATCCCTAGTGACACTTGGACGGGGCGGGACTTGCGGTGAAGCCGCCTTCTTAGGCAGGGGTTTAGGTAGCCCTGCAGGCTTAGGAACCCTACGTGCTTTCTTGGGGGCGTTAGGACAGCCCCTGTAGTTAGCCGGATGGCCTTCTCCCTTGCATAAAACGCAGCTGGGAGGTGTCGAGGAGACGTCTTTGTTACGGGGACATTCTGATGTCCCGTGGTCGCCCAGGCACTTGACGCACCTGGGGTGGGCGAAACAATTACGCGCGGAGTGGCCGTACAGCTGGCAGCGGTGACACTGCCCGGGAGCGCCCCTTTTACGTGGGGCTTCTACTCTAAGGCCGGTGAGGTTGCACACGGCTTTTATATTAAAGATGGCCTTGCCGGCCGGTGTGAGTGGCAGGATTGCCAGGACCATATTATAGGCGAACTTGGTCTTCGGATGGTACATACGGTGTACCTCCATGACCGGGTAGCCCTGTTGGACCAGGTCGTCTTTTACGACGGCCGTGTCCCACGTCTTAGGCACTCCTATAATAACTACGCGGAGAACGCGTTCGTCCTCAAGCGCGTAGGTATGATAACCTATGCCTTTAGCTTTTAAAAAGGCCGTGAGCTTCCTATGCTCGTCAGGGGTACCTACTTGTATTTTAATTCCCTCCGCGCACGAACGCGCAGAGTTATAAAATAACTTTTTGTCGTATATCGCCTTAGATATTTCGTTCCAGGACCTGGTGTCTTGGACGACGATCGGAGGCGGGGGCCTGCACTTCGGTGGTGCATCCATGATGACGTCGGCGTCAACAGCCGTATCAGCTGATGCGAGTTGGTCGCGCCTACTTATAGACGGCACAGATGGTGCCTCTTTAACCCTATCCCTAGTAGTGAGGTCATCCGTAGACCTAGATAGGCGTTTGCCCTGAGGGGGCTTTGGTTTAGCCACTTTAGGGGCTTTAGGTGGGGGGGAGGGTGCGGACTCCGGGTCCGGACGACGCCTCCTCTTTTTGTTCCGCACTTCGCGGAACCCTGTCTCATCCTCCTCGGAGGAGTTGCCCGATGTGGACATCTCTCCCTCTGACGGAGCAGATTGATTAACGTCGGGGGACGGGGGGGACTCGATAATCGATCCCTGCAGGTCATTAAAGCGAGCTTCCGCAGCTGCTTTAGCCTCCGGGTACAGGGAGTAGAAATAATTTAACACTTCTTGTGTTGAGGTCGCCATATTTTAAGAGTAATAATTTAAATGTATACCTATCCCCGCCCGCCTGATGCGGGAGGGTGTATGATACGGTAGCGCCTACCAGAGGTAGGTGTGTGTTTAAATATTAAAGACTTACTCGTAATAACACTGTTCACTAAACTCAATATCACGCAAACGTAATCACTTACAAATCGAACAATTTGGCGCCAAAACTGCACTACGCGCGCTTGGCAACAGCCTTGACGGCACGGGCCGCTTGAATCGCGCGCAAAATCCGTTGCGACGCGGCGGGTCGTCGGATACACTAGCTAACTATAAAGTCACTCGGGACTGCACTCATACGCAATATACTACCTACTTATCTAATACACGAGAACGCAAAGAAAAATTAGGGCTTCGAATCGGAATATGTGAATCACTAAATCGATCGTCCACTCTATTGGATGCGTCTGCGCTAGGTGGCGGCTAGCGCGAAACTGCTGAATAAAGTTAGTACTTCGTTTATGGGACAATGTATACGTTTTTACAATAGGATCCCAGAAAACGTTCAAAATCTTTCCATTAATAAATTTAAGAAAATTGTTAAGGAACGTTTGTGTGGTAAAGCCTATTACGAAATAAAAGATTTTATTGAAGATACCACACCTTGGGAATAAGACACTCACTCTTAAGATATGATGTTACATGTTGTATTTATAAAATATTATGTACTCATTTTATTGACAAAAGAGCAACCCCTAAGTTTTTTTCTCGTTTTTCTTAGGGGATCCTGCATCTCAAACGAGTTTTTTTTTTTTTTTTTTTTTTTTTTTATATATACTATTACTGTCTACTTATTGACTACTTATGTTTTGACTTATTTTAAGTGTACAAGTTGTACCTACGTAATAAAGATATTTTTGATTTGATTTGATTTGATTCACTAGACGCCAGTACCTACATGTTTAGGTCGAGTTTAATCTTCTTAAAGTTTCTAAGCGCTTTTATTATTAATCCAAAGAGATTCTTTTTATCATCGTATTATATTCCAAAAGGAGAATAAAATTCTTAGTTATAAGTAGTAATAAAAAGAAAGCTTGTAAGAATGTATGGATGTTTGTTACCTTTTTAACGCAAAACAAACTAAATGTTTTGAAAATTTTGATGAAACTTTACAATAATATAGCTTACACATTAGTATAATTTGTTGTCTTCTTGTCCCACAAGGCATCTAAGTTCGCGGGTGAATCTGCTGGACGCTGTAAGTTTTGTAAACAATAAATACATTTCCTAACAATGCGTACATCTATTTTAAAGGGGTAAATGGCCCATGGGCTTTTCGTCATGGAAGTCATGATTAACGTTTAAACAATGGATGCCTTTCCGTTAAGAACCGGAACGAGTTTATAAGGTGGAAAATTGTTCCTTTTAAATGATTAACATCTGCGATATCATCGTTCGGTAATGATCAGTATCGTATGGCCCGACATGGATCTGCAGTTAGTCTTGCGTCTTGAACCATTTACCATGAACGTCTTACCTCCTGGGGTTGCCCTAACAGAAGCATTTTGGTATTTTATTCTCACATATTTCCTGACCTTTTATCATGGCTGCGGTAGCCGTTGGTGAAGTTCAGAAACTTGATGTATTTTTTGTAAGCAATAAGGCCCCGTTCAGATGAGGGTTTTTTTACCCAGTGTTAAAACGTTCATATGACACAAATGAATACGCATGTGTTAATTCACACGAAAACGTTTTAAAGCGCGGCGCTTTTCAATAAAGCGCTGTTGGATTTTCGACGTTAAGCGTTGGAAGTTAGATCTAATTGAGCATCCGGAAATCGGAACTCACGCCAACGTCGGGTTTTAACGCGACGCTAAAAATTAAACTCACGTGCGAATGGGGCCTAACGTTGTGTGAAAAATCAAGTGCATATAAAGATAGTACCCGCTCTACATGTGGGTGTCATATAGAGCGGGTCATAAACCATTTAGGTTTAGGTTTCCCTTGGGAATTGTTCGATCGGCGTTACGTAGGCTGGAATAGGTGACGCCTACCGCCATAACCTAGTAACGAGTCCGCCTACGCGTCGCATTGTACTTATCGATTTAGATCATCGAATCGTGTATTATGGATCGCCGTAGATCGTTCATTGTATGTAGGTTCTTGCTATCAAGTTTTTAAGTTATCGTAAAGGTATAATTTAGTTGATAACACTTGAGGGATAGAAAAAGAGAGAGAGAGATAGAGAGAGAGTACGATGCGAGACAGAGAAAGGGAAAGCAAACACATTTCTTGGTCATGGAATCCATAACTATTGAATGTAAATTATAAAAAAAGAATTACGATGCTTCACATGTTATAATAATCATCATCAGCCTTTATCCGTCCACTGCTAAACGTAGGCCTCCCTCAATGATCGCCAAGACCACCGATCCCTTGCTACTCGCATCCCACATGGAACGGCTTCTGCGCAGAGATCGTCTTCCCAATTTCCATCTGGTTAATGGCATACTAACACTTCGTACGAACAGAATATCAGTGTAATGCCCCATTTTGATTATTAAATTTACTTTAAAGAAAGAAAGAAAGAAATATCTTTCTTTCTTTAATTTACTTCTTACTTATTTTAATGTCTATTTATTTATTTAGTTTTTATAATGAGAATAATTAAACAAAAATATTTAAATTTTAATATTCTCCACAAACGAACGAACGAACGTCATGTCATGTAGAATGTCTAGGTAATAAAATAAACTAATAACCAACATTGAAGATTTCAGTGTTATAACGTAAATAATAGAGAATGATTTCGTCTGCACGACAAGCCTTAGAAATACAGCGGCAGGAAAAAACTTTATACAGCAAATCGACATAACAAAAAAACGACGAGACATCTAAAGGAAATGAAGGGGAGTAGTTTTTCTTTCAACCCCGTCGCTGAAAACGTAAGCGTGTAAGAACAGCAAAAAAAAACGTATTCAAATATTTAATTTATTCTTACTGTATTATACCTTTCTTGCCACGTACGTTATTATTTAACCGCGTTTTGGTCCGTAGGAATTTTTTTATGAATATAACCAATGACTTGCAACGATTATTATCTATCAATATTCCTTCCCTGCGTCACTATAAAACAAGCTTGTCGCCTTGCTTATGAGATAAATTTAAGTACTCAAAATAAAATGGAATTTACACCGTCGTCGTAATGTGTTATAATATTTTCCATAATAAAAAAAATATATTACTCAAATTGGCATCCATGTTGTATTTAAATATTTTTATTTTAAAGCAGGAATTTGGACAACTTCGACGAAATCGTCCAAATTCCTGCAATTGAAAAAACAAAATGTTGAACCTATTGTTCACAGTTAGTGATGTCAATGAGTCGGCGATCTTGGTGTTCATTACAGTGCTATTGATGAATGAAAATAGGTTAATTAGGATCTGATTAATATTTACTTTACGTAAATAAAGTATTAGTACCTGGTTGACCGAGCATTTGCTCGGTAGCCTTAGTGATTACATACGAAAAAATTATTCTTCCAAAAAAAAAAATTCGGACTGGAGATTCGAACCAGGCTCGTTCGGATTTATCTGCCTAATTTTCCCACTAAGCTATCATGACATACAAATCGACAGCGAAATTTACGTTCGCATTCTAATCATATTTTATTGTTGCCCAAAACACGGATAAAAAAATGTTTTCTAAAAATCTATCCTAGCTAGATCGATTTATCGTCGTTTTTAGCCCAAGTATACAAAATTTCATGAAAATCGTTGGAGCGGTTTCCGAGATTCAGATTCTATATATATATACAAGATTTGCTCGTTTAAAGGTATAATAATAATAATAATAAGATACACCGTATTTTTTGTTTTTTTGAGGACATTGTTTTATTGAACTTTTTGTAGTTTGTTGTCTTTAGTGATAGGCTGTGGGGTCATTAGCACATACACAGAGCTTTGTCTTGAAGATTAGCAGGCAACAGGCGGCGGAGATTAGTGTCTGGCTTCGTAAGGCTTCCGTCGCTGACTGTGGTTCAAGTTGATTAAGTAGTGTCAGCAAAAATGTCACTCGATAAAAAAAATTAAATTGATTTTTTACGCTTGCTTTTTTAGCGTGATATAATGAATGCAGAATCGTGACTCTTGAGGTCATGTTTGATCCTGAGTGCAGATTCGTATTATATTTAAACTTTTACGTAGTCTATGCGGCATATAATATATTATATTATAATACCTATGATTTAAAAGTAAAAAAAAAAAACATAGATAAAGGATATTCTATTTTATCTTCTAGAATCTAGAATCTAGATGGTAGATGATGTTATGAGCTATGGTCAGGTATGGGCTAAAATTCTTTAGTGCGAGCTTCGGGTTCGATTCTGACCAGCCTTGAAATAAGTTAGTAAGTAAGAGGTTAGTTAGTTCAAAACTCTCTCTGCTTGATTTTGAGGACACCTGTGCCCAGCTGTGGAATACATAGGCTTGATACTTTTTTATTATTATAGATTTGTTGTTATTACTATATTAGAATAAAACTTCATTACTTAGAAGTTAGAAGTCATGACAGGGTATGTCAGAATTAAAAAGTACCCAAAAGTGGAGTGGCATGAAGAGTTCTTTCGTTACCCGCCCGTCGCCATCCGGGTGTCGGGTGTCATGTGCTCAGACTGATGAGTGACGGCTCTAGCTACGAGAGTCCATTGTTGCCAGTTGCTAATTACCCTCTTACAGGGAAGGGAAACGTTTGAGGATGAATCCCGTCTGAAAAGGTTTTATCAAAAGTCTAGCATGTGTAGGATTCTGCCATGAAACCTGTATAAGCAAAGAATATTAGGATTAACTATAGGATTGAAGTTTTACTTTTATACTTTTCTATGCAATGGAGTGTGTTGTCTGCCTTTTCTTCCTTTCAATATTGTTAATGAATTAAACAGAAAATATCAACGTGTGATACATTTATAAAAATAAAATTCAAATCAAAAAGCCAGAAAAAAGCCACCATAAATTAGTGCCGTGAACGTTTGTATGAGCTGTGACACACAGATGATAAAAATAAAGCCGTATCGCATGACATCGGTAAAGACAATTTTTATCGGTACGCCCTTGACAAGATTCGAACCCTTGACCTCCGTGGCGTTTTGGCCGGTTTTGTGTTGTCAGAAATTTTCAATTTAACGTACTAAATCGCACCACTCCTTGAGGTGCGGTTTGTTTGCACAATACCGTTTAGTGGGTTCACTCCATCGACCACACAACCTATAGACTCCTAATGTTTGATTTTTTGTATTAAGTGCATTCTGGCAACTAGCTGAGGTGAGACGAAAGGGGTTGCAATGCTGTGATTAGCTAATTCAATGTCATACATTACCAATCACGGAACGTTAAAAAGAAATGGATATATTTCGCAACGGGAAAGAATGAGACGACACGATAGTTTGAGTACATTGTTTACGGCTTACATCGGAACTATAAGTCAGATGTGTCGCCAGAACCCGTTCCTCTGTTATTAGGAGTCTATGGGTTATGTGGTCGATGGTTCACTCATAGGTTGCCTTGGATGGCGTAGGTACTATTATACAGGCTATTATTTATTACGACGTTGGTTTGTTTCGTAAAGCTTTGTCATACTGGCTCTGGTGCACTTGCCTTTATAGGGAGATGCAATGAAATCCCACAATTTGTCTATTTTAATTGGAATAAAACTGTGGAGATTCTTGATAAATAAATGTTTGTACGAATATAATTTGTTTGTTCCTTTGAACCTAATTACAAAGCTATCTAGGCTATGAAGTAAGGACTGTTTATTGTCAGATGTGTGAAAATTTACTTAAATTTCAAGCTTTTTTTGTCAAATTTCTTGGGCAGTTAGTTATAGTTTTATGAGGACTTAAAATTATGATTGTTTAGTTATATTTACTTTAGCAATCATAAATAATGTGCTATTGAGTTAATTCATGCATTTCATTTAAATTCATGTCTATTAAATATGAAAACTCTCAAGAGCCTGTTTTCCTTGCTCGGTGGGTGGTACGTTGCCGTACGTATACAAACATACTTACTAAAATAATTAATTATTAATAGCAACTCTTCGTATGCGGAACAGAATGACGTAAAGAGTAATTTAAAGTAACCAACATTAGCCACTCCATTCATCTAGAACAGAGCAACTAATAATTATGTATTTATTTTACACGATATATTAGAAAATGAACGTTTAACACTCGAGTGATTAATACTGATGGTTTTACTCTTACCAATTTCCATGATATTAGAAAGACTAGAGAAAAAAAAACCGGTTTATATTCGTACATTCATAATACACCAGTACCTGGTTGACCGAGCATTTGCTCGGTACCCTTAGTCATAAAATACAATAAAACTTTTCTTCCAAAAAAAAAAAAAAAATATTTAAAAAAAAGGAAAAAATAAAATTCGGACAGGAGATTCGAACCAGGCTCGTTCGGATCTAACTGCCAAATTTTACCATTAAGCTACCATGACATATTATTTGACAGGGAAATCAAAACACGGATAAAAAAAAGTTTTCTAAAAATGTATCCTAGCTAGATCGATTTATCGCCGTTTTTAACACATGTATACAAAATTTCATGAAAATCGTTGGAGCCGTTTCCGAGATTCAGATTCTATATATATATATATACAAGAATTGCTCGTTTAAAGGTATAAGAATAAGATTAAAGTTTGAACTATTTGTTTGAAACTAAATACAATTTTTCTTATTTTAAACTATTGCCTATCTTAAGATGCGTATCTATTACCAGTAGGAGGGATATGGTAGTGCCGTATTTTCGTCTTTATGGGTACCAACATTATGCTCTTTCTTCTGTCAAGCAGTTCTGCTTTCGAAAAGAAGAGCTGGACATCAATGTAATTACTGGAATCTAGAATTGCTATATCTTATCTCCCTGGATGTGTAAAAAATAAATAAGTTGTTTAATTTGTAAGTCTTGGTGAACTTTTTAAGTTCTTGGTGAACTTACCATCAGGCGGTTCGTCTGCCCGTTTGCCTATTCATGTAAAGTTAAAAAGAATACGCAAAATAGTTTGCGAGGTGGTTTGATAACTTGTTGCTAGAAATTAAAGCAAATAGAAGCTATTCTGATCCACTTATCGAAACAGCAAAGGATTCTCGAAAATCGGAATATTTCAGAAAAATATATTTAAAACACCTTGACCCACATTTCGCCAAAACAATTATCTTTGTGTAAGATGGTCGTTCGTTTTTATTTTGTGGTCGTATGGAGTATGATCAAGGTCATGTTTCTCACCTTACACCACGACTAAGTGGAATTGCATGTTGTATTGTTTCCGAAGGAAATGGATTTGGAAAGCGGAGTAACACTTGCGAGTAAATATAGATTGCCTATTACAAGATAAATTACATGTCCTAATTGTATAGAAAGTTTTACATGTTGGATCGACATCGGGTACCACCACCATCGCATCATGTATGCTTATTTCTGATGTAGGAAGCAGAATTTATATTCCTCAGTCAATTCGCCTGCTTTTAAATGTGAAATTGATCTCTTGTTGTCACATCAAAATATATCCTTGGCATGAATTGTCTGCTACTTATTTACCATCAAATAGAATAAAAAATTATGGTGAAGTACACATCATGGAGCGACGATGGTCAATGGGTGAGGTTGGGTGCTCAGCCTCCTGAGCATGAGAGCCTAGGTTCGATACTGACACCCCTTCCCGGTGTGATGCCTTGAAATAGGTTTTCCTAAATTTTTAAGTGCTCATTGAACACAAGACCATCAAGCCACGATACCCTCCTCACCTTATTTCGAGGAGGAGACCGAATCGAACCTCTCCATACATCTGTATTTTTTTAAAGAATGGATTATAGTTAATTTTATCGTTCCCTGTCAAAAAAGCTTACTTATCTATGTAGAAAAAAAATATGGAGCGAATTATTTTTATACGATTTTTATTAGCCTTATTAATAATTAGCATTTACACCACAATTATACGCATTGGCGTAAAATGTGTTACGACATAAATCTACATTGGTTTTACACAGTACTACTTGCATTTGAACCTTCAACCCTTGCGTTTACAACCCAGAGAACCTTCACCACAGCAGCCTCATATTTGCCCGTGCCTTTATCATCATCATCAGGTAATAGTTACCGACATGCCATAGTTCCTTGCCGTCACACTTAATTTGTCAACATCAGGAAGCTATACGGAAGCAGCGTCGGTATAACGCTACCACGTACCAGCTGAATACCGTCCGAACAGCCATCCGTGAGTAATTAATGAACTGACCATCACGTAGTGGTAATAGAAAAGTTAATGCGTGAGGGTCGCGGATTCAAATTCAATTTTAACAATTAAGGATATGGAGCTCGTAGCCCAGTGGTAATGGTCAAGCGGATCGATCCACCAGGTTAAGTAACGCTTGCCGAGGTTGGTCCGTGGATGGGTGACCATCTTTACATACCGAGATTCATCCGTGCCTCGGAAATATACCCACCCTTATAAATACATAGGTAGATATTATAATTACATCCAGATACAGCAAATAATCATGCCCAAACATTTGTCCTGGGTGGGAGTCGAACCCACGACCTTCTGGTTTAGCAGTCAGGGTCACAAATCATTGGACTCAGGTCAGTCTCATGTGTCTGCGGACGTCGATAACCATTTGTCTTAGTTCCATTTGATGTGTGTTCGTGTTCGGAGAATTATCCAATTATGTGGTTTACATTATATCTTGGAAACATGTAAAGTTCTGTGTTTCACGATCCGTTCATAAATCGCCATAATAATTTGAGTTATTTATGCATATTGTATGTGATGGTTTTGGTTAGCGTGAGATCTGTGCATCCGCATTCTACTATTGCATATTATGTCACAAGTGACAGATGAACTACCTAATGACAAATGGTCAAAAAATGGTCACCGTCGCCCTTATATACGAGTACACCCGAACTAGGCCAGGCATTCTGTGTTACATATTCGGAGTCCTAACATGTTTAATTTGGGGCTTACGATTTATGGGTCATCATCATCATTATTAGCCTTTATCCGTCAAATGCTGAACATAGGGATGCCCCAGTTGGAAAGGAAGATGTACATTTTTTATGAGATGGTAATTTTGTCTCAATCACATGAGTGCAAAAAAAGTTTCGAAACTTTAGCGCTGTGTAATGTACAGGCACTAAAACTAGACACATGTTATGTGTCCAATTGGTGAGTCCACGGTGAGTCCCAAGCGAACTAGTTTATGTTCATCGCCTTTATAGGAGTTACCATCATCACCCGCATTTGTTTATTATATACTAGCTGTTACCCGCAGCTTTGCCTGCGTTAACTAAGATCGGGATCTGAGCGGGATAATATTTGCATGGATTATACATATAAACCTTCCCCTTGAATTGTTCTATCTATTAAAATAACAGCATTAAAATCCGTTGCGTACTTTTAAAAATTTAAGCATACAAACAAAAGAAGCGACTTTGTTTTATACTATGTATATTTATTTTATCGAACACACACAAAAATTTACATTAAATTTAATATTATAATGCGTGACAATGCACTTGACTCGCCTGTCAGTATGGGCTATGCAATTAACATAAAAAAATAAAATCAAATTATTTAAGTGGTGCCATAACATCTGACCTCCAAACCGTCTACAATCTAAACTTCGAACTTTAAGTAATGGCATGATTTAAAATATGCGGTAGTAGTTTTGACCGTGCACGCGTTTTGGTTTTGTAAAAATAAATGCGATGGATGTTTCTAGGAAACCTGGGGGCCTAGCCAAAATGCCATTAAGGCGCGGTCTTAGTACGATTTGAAATTGCGATTTCACTCACACAACCGCATATCTACGCGCGATACGGTAACACACACACACGCGCCATTAACCATTTTTGCTCACAGAAAGATGCATGGTTATACGCAACGAGCAGAGTAAACATGGGTGTTATATTCAAAATAAAAAAGCGTAACCACCAGCATAAATGCATACACTTTTATGTTTATAATAGATAGTTACAATCATTAGTTAAATAAAACAAAAAATAAAATTATTTTTTTTTACAAAGTAATCAGACATTTCCTACTCATATCACTACATATTATTAAAAAAAACCGCTTAAATCTTTAAAACTACGCAACGGATTTTGAAGCGGTTTTTTTTCATGGATAGGACAATTCAAGAGGAAGGTTTATGTACATAATTTATTAAGTTTTTATATATGTCGCAGTCATCTGGTTGAATCAGTCATTTGATTGTATCACTAACGCGTTAATCAAATGACGACATTTAATTGAATGACTAAAGGACAACTCGTCAAGTTGTTGAATGTGACGTTTAACGCCTTGACTGAACGTCATTTAGCATTGTCGTTGAATGGGATATAGCCGACTTTGTAATGTTTTAAGAGTGACCATAAGTTCGCAACTCAAAAGGTAGCTTCCTTTACATAACAAAAATGAGCAATGAACATTATGATTTTATATTGTATTTTAAGTTTTATCATAGGCTAAAAGTAATGTATTAAAATATGGAAGTCTCTATGACTCCAGAAAGTTTTTAATTTAAGTCTTTGTCACCTTGTGAAATGAAAGTTTAGGTAAAAAAAAAACAAAAAATTTATAATCATAGGATCAGTTTCTAGCTGTTTTACGCCAAGTTTGTTTTAGTGACTACTAACGCCGCGGTGGGAAAAAAATGAACTAAATTACAATCACCTGACTAATTTTACGTCCGCTCTGTTCAAAAGGCTATGTTACAATCCGCTATCTAGTTGGACGATGAGCGACGCTTGTTCAATCAACGTTTGGCCTAGTCATTCAATTAAATGTCGTCATTTCATTAACGCGCTAGTGATACAATCAAATGACTGATTCAACCAGATGACTGCGACATATACATTATCTAAGTTACAACTATAATTGTTGGAGGTGTCGGAAAAAATAGGCCGTCTGGGAGTTTTCAACGAAAACGCTGCCTAAACCCTTTGAGATATAACAAAATAATGTATGGTGGAATTGTATATCTTAAATAGGCCTACAAAAAAGTCCGCGATGACATATGTCTATCTCTTAGGAATATTATACTATATCCATTTAATACTTTAAAAAAGTTAATTTTAAATGAAAAACCAAAACCGACTTCAAAACTATACCTTCAAATTATGTACAACTAAAAAATTTTAAATAATATTTAAATACTTCGAGTACTACTTTTTAAAATTAGTCATTTTGGGAGTCGGTGCCAGCCAATAAGGACAGTCTAATCACAATTCACAGCATTTGAATACATAATATTATACTCTCACATCTATTATAAATTCCTTTGCAATTATTGATTTTGTACTCATACGAGTACACCCAGTATTGAATAGATGTCTGTTAAGGTTATCTTTGCTTTGGCTGGTACCGACTCCAAAAATAACTAATTTTAAAAAGTAGTACTCGAAGTATTTAAATATTATTTAAAATTTTTTAGTTGTACATAATTTGAAGGTATAGTTTTGAAGTCGGTTTTAGTTTTTCATTTAAAATTAACTTTATTTTGTACTTTTTAGTTTTAAGTATAGGGCCAGTAAGGCTAGTAAACTTTCTTAGAGGGCTTACACAAATTTATCAAGGCTTAATGAAAAACGAACGAAGAAAGGATTTAAATTAACACACAGCCAAAAGCGATTTGGAAAGTTGTATGCAATACATATATTATCATCGACATCAGCCTTTCTCCATCCACTGTTGAACATAGGCCTCCCTCAATGACCGATCAGAGAATGACAATGAGATGATGATGATAATTTTATGTTTTGCATACTTACACAATTTTACAGAGTGCATACACAAATTAGTTAGAATTTCTGCCACAGACCGCATCCTTACAGGAAGCCGTTGAGGAATTGATCATCATGTTTGGCTACGACAGTTACTTGACCACTGGACCATAAAGACGTTACGTTAGCCAAATATCCTGATGGCCTATAAAAAATTCAGCCGAGTATCGTTAATTTGCTCCTAAGAATTGAAGAGTTCCGTCACTTTATTATGGATCCCATGATCAGAACCTAACCAAGTTTTCACCAAACTATCCTTGAACTATATTCTTTCATATAAACTAATAATCATCGAAATCGGTTGGCGTGATATTCAGTTATTCATCTATTTGTCGCGTACATGCCTAATGCAAATTTATGACTTTTATGGTTTTCTCATGGATACCATCATCAGAACTGGACTAGATTAAAATGGGACCACATGGGGAGCATAAGCTTTCTAATACAAAAAGAATCATCAAAATCGGTTCACCCAGTCAAAAGTTATGAGGTAACACTTATAAAAAAATAAAAAAAACATACAGTCGAATTGATAACCTCCTCCTTTTTTTGAAGTCGGTTAAAAATGGGCAACTATAACGTAATAGTTTGAAAGTTATTTACACGAATACGGTATGAATCCCATTGTAAATGAGTAAATTGGCATCTGCACTTCATGAAGATTATTTTTGCCCTTTACATCATGCAAATTAAATGAATACTTTAGGAGATATGGCAAAATCAAATTAATGCACAAGAAAATAAATCGTGTTGCCATGATTCGAACTGGCGGTTGTCTGGTGCATGGGCGTAGCCACACTGAGGCAAGCTGGGGCGCTTGCCCCACCCTGGCACCTATAGGCTGCCTAATTAAACATAAAATATTTTTTCTAATATTAACAACAATCATAATTTTTGTTTTGTTATTATGTCAAATCAATCAATTAATCAAAACAGTAAAGCGGGTCCGAAAACCCTCAAAATTTATACATTAACAAATTGGCATAGATGCAGCCCAAACGGCTTAATTAAAAAACCCCTTTATTGCCCCACGTTGAGCCCAAAGCTGGCTACGCCCATGGTCTGATGTCTAAGGCCATGGTGTATCAACTCTGATAGGTGTAATAATATTATTAAAGTATGGTGGAATATATAATAATAGTATCCTAAATAAGCCGATAGGACGATTCAATTAGGATGGGCAGCATTTAGATAGCTTCGCCATATTCTCACGTCGTCTATACCGCAGAGTTTGAAGACGAAAGTTCAACCGATGATGATTATCCGTCCACTGCTGAACATAGGCCTCCCTCAACGAATGCCAAGACGACCGATCCCTTGCTACTCGCATCCAACGTGGACCTGCCACTGCACGGAGATCGTCTTCCCATCTGGTTAATGGCCGACCAACACTTCGTCTACCTAAGTGCGGCCTCCACTCTTGAACCTAAACGGCCCATCGGCCATCCGTTCTTCTGAGTGCGTGACCAGCCCATTGCCACTTCAACGTGCTTATTCTTCGCGTGATATCGGTAACTTTAATTCTCTGGCGAAGGTCTTCGTTTCGAATCCTATCTGCCAAAGAAACACCCAGCATAGCACGCTCCACAGCACGTTGAGCTACGGCAAACTTGCGGACCAGTCGTAAATTAAGAGGCCACGTTTCGGCCCCGTAGGTCATCACGGGGAGAACGCATCGGTTGAAGACTTTCGTCTTCAAACTCTGCGATATAGACGACGTGAGAATATGGCGAAGCTTCCTAAATGCTGCCCATCCTAATTGAATCCTCCATCGGCAGTCGCAGTCGCAGATGATGACAAAGTCGCATCGATGGCACTGCTGCCTGATCAGAGTAGCACGGGATCGGCCGTCTTGGCGTTCATTAGAAGAGGTCTAAGTTCGGCAGTGGACGGATAAAGGCTGATGATGATAGGTCATCACGGGGAGAACGCATCGGTTGAAGACTTTCGTCTTCAAACTCTGCGGTATAGACGACGTGAGAATATGGCGAAGCTTTCTAAATGCTGCCCATCCTAATTGAATCCTCCATCAGCAGTCGCAGTCGCAGATGATCACAAAGTCGCATCGATGGCACTGCTGCCTGATCAGAGTAGCACGGGATCGGCCGTCTTGGCGTTCATTAGGAAAGGTCTAAGTTCAGCAGTGGACGGATAAAGGCTGATGATGATGATGGTATATTGTTCTTGTTGTATTCGAGTGGCAAGAGATCGGTAGATCGGTCGTCTTGGCGTTCATTAGGAGAGGTCTAAGTTCAGCTGTGGACGGATAAAGGCTGATGATGATGCTGGTATATTGTTCTTGTTGTATTCGAGTGGCAAGAGATCGGTAGATCGGTCGTCTTGGCGTTCATTAGGAGAGGTCTAAGTTCAGCAGTGGATGGATAAAGGCTGATGATGATGATGGTATATTGTTCTTGTTGTATTCGAGTGGCAAGAGATCGGTAGATCAGTGGTCTTGGCGTTCATTAGGAGAGGTCTAAGTTCAGCTGTGGACGGATAAAGGCTGATGATGATGATGGTATATTGTTCTTGTTGTATTCGAGTGGCAAGAGATCGGTAGATCGGTCGTCTTGGCGTTCATTAGGAGAGGTCTAAGTTCAGCTGTGGACGGATAAAGGCTGATGATGATGATGGTATATTGTTCTTGTTGTATTCGAGTGGCAAGAGATCGGTAGATCGGTGGTCTTGGCGTTCATTAGGAGAGGTCTAAGTTCAGCTGTGGACGGATAAAGGCTGATGATGATGATGGTATATTGTTCTTGTTGTATTCGAGTGGCAAGAGATCGGTAGATCGGTCGTCTTGGCAATCATTAGAAGGGGCCTATGTTCAGCAGTGGACGGATAAAGGATGATGATGATTCGTTTTGTTGATCTTAAAAAGAAAACATGATATTATTTCGTTTATGTTACGTTTACTATGCAAGCCATGACCGATACGGTCGATCGACGTAGCAGACAAACCACGCTTGCACCTAGCGCATTCAAATATGTATTCTATGCGCATATAAATAGAATGCCACAATATGTTTTTGGATTTAGAATGTTATGTTTGTGCAATTACTCAAATTACACAATATCGTATATTTCAACAAAAAAACATTATAGCCTTATTATCCATCTTATACTTTCCCAAATATTCCAATAAATTTTTACAATTTACACATAAACCACGAAGTTTTATGTCACAAGAAGACCGTCCGGGAACGAGCAGCCAAAGCGAGCGTTGCTCGCGGACTGAATATGACCGCGTAATCTAATGCTACATTTACCACACATTGAATAAGGTTAAAAATTGCAAAGCAGAAGTGTAACCCTGTTGCAAATAAACATTTAATTTGCGGGTTTTTCTTTAATAACTCAGAATATACGCATGAAATTCAATATCTGTTGGGCCAAATAATTAATAAAACCATATTCTAATTATATTCTTACAAAAAAATATGTTGTTACCGCTGAAAATACAGAGAACTCCAACGTCTAAGTCTATTTTTGAGAAGGAAATTACGATTTTTTTATTGGATATATTAAACAAATATTTAATATTATATGACCGTAAACATTTTCTTTAGACCCTTTTCTATGCTCTGTATTTTTTGCATTAGTTATATTCATTGGGTTTCCTCGTACCGGAGCGTCAAAAAAACCCAGTTTTGTGAGTTTTGAGCTAAGACCGCGCCTTAAGAAAGCGTTAGCGAATTTCGAAAATGACAAAATATATGTGGTCCATCCATCTTATACATTTTATCATTTTCGAACTTCGCTAACGCTTTCTTAATGGCATTTTGGCTAGGCCCCCAGATCGCCATGATGGAGTATATACATGGTGTGGATTTTTACTCTTAATATTGATTATTGAGATATTGACATAATATTATAATATATTATATATTGATTAACTACGAGATGACTAGATATTTGATTGTCATATAGTTTTGTTTGGCTGTTTTTAGTATTACTACCAATGTGAGTTTAAACTTTAATATTGATATTAAAAATGACGAATGGCCCATATATCTTACTAGCAGCGCTCCACGGTTTCACGTGTACTTTCCATTCCCGTAAGAGTACGTGGATAAATTATAGACTGTGTTATTCTGAAGTTTAAACTATATTATTTGGAAAGTTTCATTTAAATCCTTTCAGTCATTTTTGTGTGAAAGAGTAACAAACATTCATACTTACATACTTTCGCGTTTATAATGTTAGTGAAGATAGCAAAAGGCCGTGGAATATGGGGTTAGTTTTATTGTATTATTCCCTCTATTGAGATTACGGTACATTGCGGTCGAAGGTAAGCCTACTCATGGTATCAATAGATAATTTATCGAATATTCTTCTATGCCTTGTCTATCCGGGGACGTACATATGTCGGTGCCAGTAATTATATTTTAAAATGATATTTCCAATGATCATTAAATTATACTTAAAAATAGCCAGTCAATATAGTTGACGATGCTTTATAGCCTCTCTTCCTCTTTCCTCACTCTTGAAATATATTAGCTGAGTAAATTCAGGTATAGATTCGGTATTTTAAGTCGGTAATAAAAACTATTTGAAACGAAATAATTACTATGTCTATCAATATTTAGCGAAGCACGATATTTCGGCATAGTCTACGAATGCTCACTTATTTCAAGTCTGGTAAAAATAGTAATGCATTTAATGTTTATATATCACTTCATATATCCAGGATAAAATGGATAGGAAACTCTCTTAATAACCTGAAACTTTAAATCATAAATATGAGTAACAATAGTGCGCTTACTAGTAGTAAAATTGCACGGAATTGTGAATCGTCTACAATTTTAGTTCACTATTATACTAATTTTATAATACGAAATATCTGCTTATTTGTTTGTTTGTTTATGCGTACAGCTGCCTCACGTAGGGTAGTTAGCGTTCACTGGACACGCGACGTCCTTATAGGCCCAATGGGGCTATCGCGCCATGGTTTCACACCATATGCACCGACCATTAATGTGACCTACAGACGAAGATGTACGTGCTGCTAGACAAGCATATTTTATGTTATGGTATCAGTCGTAGGTTGGAACTCTCTCCAACATATTTTTTGTGGTGAATTTAAATAACAAACTAAGGTGTATGGATGGACATTTATCTGCACACTTTGAGGTTTTCTCTTCAATTCATCGTAATGGTAACTAGATTGGTAAATAAGATGAGATGAAGATATCTGTGAGTCTAGCGGTTATGAGGTTCATTGAAAGATACCAACCTCTAGTGACAGTACCTACTTAAACTGAGTAGTTATGAATCTCACTCAACTGTCTAATACTAGTTCGACAGTTAAATAGGCAAACAAACCCCCTGTTGGTAAGTCGGCTAGTTTACTATATATTTGACGACCTCTGTGGCTCAGTGGCTAGCGCGTTGGTGCACAAGCCGGAGGTAGCGGGTTCGAATCTCGCCAGGGAACAAAAAAAAGTTTATTTGTTCCTGGGTCATGGATGTGTATTAAATATGTGTATTGTATAATAAAAATCTTAAATATAAGTATTAATATAAAAAGTATTAAATATATGTATTTTCCGTTGTCTGGTACCCGTAACACAAGTCTCTTCGAGTACTTACCACGGGACCAGATTGACGTGGTGTAAAAGCGTCCATAGATATTATTATTATTACTAGTAACTACTTCATGTTTTAAGATATTAATATGTTTTTGTTAAGTATCTGCGCTAGTCATTATACTGTCTGTCTTACTCTTCTATCCGAAACACAGCAAAGCTGTTTTATGAGAGAAACAAGCAAGGTGATGCCTATAAAGCGTATCTTTACTCCAATAAAAGTAAGAGGTAGTGCTATGCTGCTTTGTAGCCGAATTGGGCCGGCACGACCGGGGTGGTACCTCTCGCTCATATAATACCCGGGTAAAGTGACAGTTATGCTGTCGCGTTTCGTACGGTTTGTGAGTTTCCGGTGGCCCATTGAGGGGGCAGGGAAAAGGAGGGCAACGCAACTGTATAACCTCTGGTTATGTGTATGTTTATGGGCGTCGATAGTCGCCAAAAGGCTTCGACTGTTCGTTTGCTATGCTATAAAAAATACTTTTAATGGTCGTAATGGAAGTGGTTCTCATTCAACTAAATTAAATTGTTGTTGGATAAGCAGTAGCAGACGGGAGCGGCACCTCGCATTACCCTCACCGGTACAACGAAATCGCTTCCAGTGCTTCTATATCAATAGTAGTATTCATCACAGCTACGCGACGTGATGTCGAAATCACGGTCGAACCTTTTGAGGTCGTCCGCCCCATAGTTAGTGGTACCTACCGTCGTTAGAGCCATTGGTATTGACGACCATCGCGCATCTGAACATTTTCCTTGTGTTTCACTTGCCGTACGTATCATCAGACCCCTCGTTCCACCTTCTTTTACTTAAGTTAAGGATGCATCAGCTGGCTAGTTATGTGATGCCCTATATTGGCGGGTGTATGTATTTAAGGAATGGTAAAAATAAATTACTTTTACGGATTTTATCGTTATTTATTAACGAGCGACGATGGTCCAGTGTGTATGGAGTCGGCCTCTTATGCGAGAGGTTAGGGGTTCCATCCTGATTCCTGACCCCGTGTGTGCCATGAAATAGGTTTTTCTACATTTCTTAGTGTACCCCAAAGCCAAAGTCAAATTTTTTATTAAAAATCATACCATCAAAGTATCTTTTTGAACGTCAATTGAGTCTACCCCAAACACGTGACCATCGCTCGCTCACCGGTGAAGTCTTTGAGGGTATGTGAAGTTCACAAACACACATTGAAAACATGATGATGAGGACATAATAATGTGTATTTGGTATTATCTTTGTATCCCTTTTTTTGGCGCAGACGTGATTGTGTCAAATGATACAATAACAGATAAGATAATAAAGATAATGCAATTTCTTCTTGTATTTCGTATGTAAATGTAACAGGTGAAATTTAATATGTAGTTTGTTTTTGTGTAGTAAAATACATATCACTAACTATTCGGTCCAAAAATCGACGTAAAAGCAAATGGTGATTTCGATTTTTGATTTTCAAATTGACTTTATTGCCTTTATACACAAGACCGGACAAAACAGTGAAATACAGACATTAGCAGAGGTAGAAATTAAAAATTAGTCTATTGACATCGTTATAAATGATTCATTCGCGTCGCGACGTGCAACCGCCACTGCATATTGATGATTGCATATTGATCATTACTGTTACACATCACATTGAATAATTCACTGTGAAGTTGAGTGTTTGTTTGTTGGTCATTATTCCTACTGCTTTTTTATGTTAGTGGGTATGCAAATTGGTAGACCGCGGCTATAAACATAACCTAGTTTACTTAAAATTATTCCCGCAACTCATTTATGTGTTGCCTATTCTAAGACAAGATTATATGTCACTGTGTCAGTAATCCTTATCTCCGAAACAGCGTAATTGTTTCGGAGAGAAGTGGGAAGCAAGAACAAGTATGATGGTAGTACCCATGTACCAGCAAAACAGCTGTTGGAAACTCGATAAATATTTGATATTTTTTTAACAATGTGAGTGATGGGTAAGTGTCGCGTTTCATTCGCCATGATCTTGCTTATCTCTTTCGCAGTAAAATTGTGTAGGATATGCAGCACGATTTGTGAGCGCAGAACAAATTGTAGCAGAACTGTTCTGCCATTGCAGCACAATTCCTGGCGCCAAGTTTTGTCTTGCGTGAATGAGTCGCGTGGGCTAGTTCCAGTTGTATTGGTGTCTGTTCATGGGCGATTTAAAACTTTTACAATCACGTAGCTTGTATCCCAGTATGTATTTGGCCGGCTGGTCGAGCGGTCAGGATAGTGGTAACCAAGCGATCGCGGGTTCGAATCCCGTCACGTTTTCACGTTAATTTGTATGATGAATATATTAAGATGTCTGCATTTATAGCCATGTGTTATTCTAATGTGCCAACTATACAATTGTAAATTTATATCAATATCCTTTCTGTATCTAGTTTTTACGTCAAAGAGTGATAGACAAAAATCCACACGTTCATACATTCTGTCAAACTTTCGCGTTTATTTAGAAGAATTACATTTACCAAGAAAATAGACAAAACGCTTAACCCTACAGCAAAACGATAGCGTGGGAAGTTACTATTTCGAGTGCTTGGAGTTCGGTTGAACTAGGGTTGCCAATTTTTCTTAAAAGAAATAGAGTATTTCTGATTTTAAAAGAGGACTTATGTAAAAGAGTATCATTTATTCAACATTTAGTTTGGGGCACTTTATGCGGCACACCAACTTTTTCCATTGTTTTTGAAAGAATTAAATTCTAAGTTTATATAGATAATTTTTTAATTCATTTTAGTTTCCCTCTTCCCACCATTTGCCATATAATATGGGTGACTGAAATTGTGTAAAAACAGTATTTAGCGTCATATAATATCTATTGTTATAGATCATAGACTACCTTTTTTTTCTTTTACGCCGGGAAATGCACTGACGCATCCCATTGGGGAGTGGGTCTCCCCAGGCGGATATGTGGGACTCGCTGCGCCCGAAATATGGTAAGTGGACGCAGCTCGGCGAGCGCCATCACTGCCGCCTTTAGTAAGGTGCCCCGGATCTACAAGCAACAGGGCACCTCGACGGCTAGTCAGTCTCTCAAGGGACCGACGCCACCTCCACAGAGCGGTTGCCCCGCCCCACAGAACAACCACTCCCAACGTCTGGACAGTACGATGAGGTTAGGTTCCCATCCTCACCCCTTGCCCCCTGCTCTGTTGTTCCCTCTTCTTATAAGAGGGGTACAAATAGTCCCCCTAGATCATAGAGTACCTACGCCAAAATGAAATACAGTACATTTATACTCTATGTTAAGGACGGTCGGCAACCCTAGTTGAGCTTGAGATGCAAGGACCAGTATTCTTGAATGATAAACAGAGTGTCTGTTTCGACAGGGCAGAGAAAAAGTTAATCCATCAGTATTGTTGCAAATTCATTATTATTGACTTTGAATCATATTGTTACTTGAGAGTTCATCGCGGGAAAATTATGTAATACGAAATCTTTAAATTCTTTTAAGATATATTGCGATTATCTGTTAATGACTGCAATCTAAAAAAAAAACCATAAAAGAGTTTCTAATATGGAGTACATTTTTATAATCGCTGGTTGTGTTCAATCACTTGTAAGAAACGCTTGCTTGCAAGTAAATCTGCGTCCAGTGGCTAGTATACGAGTCATGTATGTATGTGTGTATTGTAATGATATTCTAATGAAATGATAATCTAATGCAGTAATTAACACTCGGCGACGCTTCTGGCGCTATGGGATGTTCCTTATACAGATGAGTTTTATCAGAAGTTTACTCTTTGTTGTCAACAAATGCGATATCTTTGGACCCATCTCTATATCGGCCGTGTTCCCGGCGGCATAGTTCCACCATCTTGCTTGTTTGTCTTCTCTTTGAAACACAGCAACAGAGGGAGGTCTGTTGATGTGTTTCAAAGAGAAGAGCCATGACATGCAGTGTCATTGCCAGCGGTGGATTTACAATAGGGGAAGTAGGGGCTAGTGGCCAGGACGGCAAAATTTGGAAAAAAAAACAAACTTGTTCTTGGCTTAGAGTCTGCATCCACCTTACCATCCTTTCGCAAAGAGTCCCACAAACCTACAAAGGGGCGAATTTTTTTTCGGTACCCAGAGGCGGCTTCAGTTTAAATCCGGCCCTGGTTATTGCTGTTCAGAATCCGGTGAAGACAGATGATCCGCTCCAGAGTCCAGCTACTCGGCAACTTTACAAGTCAATATACACTTTTTTGTAAGCCAAAAGAGATAATCGGAAAATCAATAATGATTTAATTAACAAGGTAAGCTAATGGATAATGCGAGAAAGTGAAGGTTATGTTTGTAAAGTATTTGCTTTTAAACACAAGGGCAGGTCTAACTCCACTTGCGGGGGAAACCACTTAAGTGTTACGACATGTCTCTTACATATTCATAATATGGAACATACATAGAATTGAAAAGTACTATAGTAAGAATCGAAATAGTTCAACGACTGGATGAGAGAATTAAAAGGTATATAGGTATAGGTCACGGGTCTCCTCGAAATCAGGCGAGGAGGATATTGGGCTATAGTTCACCGATACGCTGGCACTTTGCGGGATGAACTTCACACACCTTCAAAGACTTTCAATCTCATCAGGCGTGACGGTTTCTGTGAGAAACCGTATTTTCCTTCACCGGTATAATAATAATGAAAATATTATTGAGAGTAATCGCGTACGTTATGATGCCATGTCCTTGAACATCAGCTCCTTATCAGCGCTATCTTGATTGATATTGTACGTCTCTCTGTTTGTATTTCAAAATAAACAATTTCACTCGCTCATAACATCGTATCGAACGATAGGAAACTAGGATCTGATGATCCCCTCACCATGGTTCAAGCCCAGTCGTGGCGGTGGGGCTCAGTAGCCCAGGATGACCCCAACACCTTGGGCGAAGCGAATTGAGCCGACGCGAAGGGGCTCTTTGTACCCCCCTTATAAGAAGAGGGGACAACAGAGCAGGGGGCAAGGGGTGAGGATGGGAACCTCACCTCATCGTACTGTCCAGATGTTGGGAGTGGTTGTTCTGTGGTGCGGAGCAACCGCTCTGTGGAGTAGTGGGTAGAGCTGCGTCCACTTGCCATCTTTTTTCGCCTGGGGAGACCCACTCCCCAGCGGTATGCGTCAGTGCATTTCCCGGCGTAAAAGCAAAAAAAAAAGGATCTGATGATACCAAATAAATCGAGGGGAACTTTCGAAAATCGTAGGTACAACTAGTGTAGTTTGTTAATTTCATTGTATGTTTAAGACAAACTTATAACCTGGCCGATGTGAATTTATGGTGTTGAAGAATTCCGTGTTATCACTATTACCTATAATGGACTATCATCAGAGTTATTACATAAAGACAATGGTGCTGTAGATATTATTACCATTAAAACAAATTTATGTTCGATAATTTATGTAGATGGATCTTTATGGACTTCTTTGTCGTAAATGTAAGGTTGATGGCGTTCAAGTTTATAGCTTTCTTTGTTAAGCTCTAGTCGATATTTTTTTACTATAGTGATATATTTTTATATTACTAGTTGCAACTAGTAAATAACTAGTGTTGTAAATAATTAATTTAAATTGCCAAACTAGAATTTTAATTTAATAATAGAATGAAAGTGATATAAAGTATCAACCCTTATATGTCCCACTGCTGGGCACGGGTCTCCTTCCTCGAAATCAGGCGAGGAGGGTAATGGGCCAATAGTCCACCGCGCTGGCCCAGTGCGGGTTGGTGAACTTCACATACCTTCAAAAGACTTTCAATCTCATCAGGCATGCAGGTTTGCACTTAGAAATTTAGAAAAACCCATTTCAAAGCACACACGGACGGGTCAGGATCGAACCCGGAACCCCTCGCATAAGAGGCCAAGTCCGTCCACCACTGGACCACCGTCGCTCTTGTGTGAAACCAGTGAACCGAAAGTGTTATACTTCTATGTAATTTTTTTTCTTGTCTTCGTAAACCCTTAATCAGTATAGCTGTATAGGTCAGCATAAAGCTCAAAATTTTAATAAATGGGTATAAGATGAGATCCTGAAACACATATCCGTTCAAAAAAAAAACAAATATGCATTCAGAGTTTTATTTGAATAAAACCTTACTAAACTTATGTCTGTTGCGATTTATAATTTCATAATTCTATTACAGGTAAGCCCGAAAACAAGAGGATCGTACGGTACTGTAATGTTTGTTTTCTATTTTCTCTGGCATACCACGCGGCAGCCTACTTCGACCGCCGCAGCAGACAGAGCCTCGCTGTTCGGACCTCAGTCACTCGCCCGAGTTTGAATGTGCTGCGCGCGATGCCGGTTCGCGTATCGATTCATGACGTGCATAGTGCGGTGTCTGTGTTGTGACTGATATTTCCCATTGAGGTTTATGTCCATGAGGTAATTAGATAAAACCTTATTTTCTAGAAATGAGGTGGTGTACATGAAACCTTCTTTGTTTCGAGATGTGTTGTTTTATATTTTTAATATAATGCTAGTTTACCTACATTGCACGCAGGTGACCTTTTCAATTATCACCTCAGATTGAAATTTACATAATTCAATAATCCCTCGATTCAATCATAAAAAAATAAATATTGTATAAAAATGCAAATTAACATTAAATAATATTTTTTCGTTGTGCGAAACTGTTTAGGTCTTTAAATAGCAATAATCAGGAAGCAGATTTAAATATTCGTAGGACAACAATATGTTAAAAAACGGTTCGACGTTTTTGAAGAAATTCCTAATCAGCTTATCGAGATAAGAGAGGATAGTTTAGGGTGCAACGGCCCAGAGATTGCATTGAAATTGATAATAATTGTATAGTGAGATTGATCTTATAAATATCACTAGCCCACATCTCTGTAATATACATGCGTTTTAAAAAAACTATCCTGTTGTTCGTCCACTGCTCAACATAGTCCTCCTTTAATGAACACCAAGACGATAGACCCTTGCCACTCGCATCCAACACTGTTCAGCAGTTGACGGAAAAAGGCTGTTGATGATGATGATGACGATAATGAAGATTTTGTTATTATTTGTAAAATCCTACTAATATTATACACTCGAAAGTTTGGATGGATGTTTGTTACTCTTTCACGTAAAAACTACTAATGTATTTTAATGAAACTTTACAATAATATGGATTATAGGCAGTAATTTATCACCGAATTCCCATGGGATTGGGAAGTACGCGGGTAAAACCGTGGGGCGCTGATAGTATTTTTATTAGCACAAAAATTGTGTATAGCCAATTTGTGATGTATCTTTATTTTGTGAATAAATCATATTGCTATAAATAAACATTCAAATGAATATTCAAGATTAACAACTTTACATGAATCTGGTCTAGTAGGTTTATAAGGACGTTTGGTGGCCAGCTGGTGTAGTGGATAAGACTGGTAGCACGCTGACGTAGTGGGTTCAAATCCACGTGAGCTTCGCTTACGTTACAGATGAATTCGAGCTGATGATGATTATTTTTATAGCCTTACTCGGTGATAATCTAGCTTTGTAATGGAGAATGTTTTTTAATTGCTTTAGTAGTTTTTAAGTTTGTTTGTTACAAACATACAAAAATACAAAGGTTATCCTCTTTATAACATTAGTATAGATTTAGTTAGGACTATTTACGAGATTATCTTAAGACTATTAATATGCTATATATTTATATATTTAACTCTGTTTATTCAACGTGTATATTATGGATTTTTGATAAGATTCTTCTTCCATTTTCCCCGTCTCTTGTATTTCTGAAAGAGTTCTCGATGATATCATATTAACAGTATTATGAAATTCGTGAAACTATAATTCATATTCAATTTATATGTAGTTATTTATTATCTTCTCGTATACAATTTCACACTAAACAGGTAATTATAGGTGAGACTAAATTTTATAAGATAACTTTGAAGCGCCAATCAAACATATGTTAGCTTTCGTTTGTTCAATTACATGAATAGCAAAATAATTTAATTTGTAGAAATTTATGCATAGACTTGTAATTATGTTGCGTGTTCTATTAAAAATACATCAGTGTGATTTTTAACATATGATAATTATATCATAAAATAAACTATAAAACGATTAAAAGTTAATTTAGAAATTTGCATAAAATATTATTAATTATCATTTATTTACCTGTTAGCTTTTAAGATGCCAAAAGTATACAAACATTGATGTATTGAAGCCGCAGTGATAGTGGGTTTTAATTTCGTCTAATGTGTAATGAATCGGTTATAAAATTAAAATTTACATTCGCTCCTTGTCCAATTCAAGACTTTTAAGCTCATACAGGTAATACGCAATGATCGACGATATAAAAAAGTCGCGATTATCTTTTTTAATTTAATTCTTTACTCATTATGAATAAATAATTAATTAATTAATTAATAATTTATTTATAAATAAATTAAGCAAAAAACAGGTTTAATTAAATTAAATTTGAATTCTAACGGATAAAAATATGACATTGACGCGGGTGAGTTTTTTTACAAGATGGCGATTGTGTGTGATTGTCGTCTACCCTCATATTGTAATTTTTCTGTCTCGTTCGCCTCGAATAGTTCCCAGTCACGATCTGCCGGCATCATAAGTTAATAAGTTCAACTGTAGTGCTTTGTGGTGATAATAATGGTACGGCTTTTTAATTTTATTTGTGTTTCGTACAGTGTGAATGTTATTATTATTAATTAGGGTGTTAAATTATTTAATGCCGGAATTTGTGTGTTATAAGGATTAACAAATGTTAAATATTACGGAATGATAAAAAGGCATATAGAGCGACAATACAATTATTATACTTAGGTAAAGTATATTAATTGTAAGTAGTCGCTCGAGAGAGTTTGCGAAAAAAATGTGGTCATAATTTATATAATTATATAACATAATATGTAATGCCATGAGTTATTATTATGTTTTATATTTATTTCATAGGACGTATTAGCCACGTGTAATATTCTATCTTAATTTTTGACGTGTTGAATTTGATCGGGTTCATAAGAAAAAAAAACTGTCAATAATATATAATAAGGTTTATTACTGTATTAATTGCACAATTTACCCATAACGATTCTCAGAGCACTGGGTCTCAGAGTCTTATTTAATCAATAGTTTACAGGCGTGTAGTTTGTGATATACTCCATAAGAAGACGTTTCACACACCTGAAACAGCTAGTAGTCGGCTCAGTTGATAAAATAAAGCGAGTCGCGAATATGTATCTTATTAACTCCTCTGCTTACAATTAAATATAACGATATTAATCAAAATAAAAATAACAGGGTATATCTTATTCGTGGTTAATCTATTCGAACTTGCACATTATTTTTAATGTCAGTAAACCAACCAGGCATATGGTGGTAAGCGGTCAGAGTTTTCTTAGATGAGCCATCTGCTCATCTACTTTTCCGATGTAGCTTTAAGGCCTTAAGGCCTACAGCATAGGTCCTTTCGAAAAAAAAGCGGTCAGAGTCGCCCACGAACATACAAGCAAACCTGAAAATTGCCCATGTGACTCACGCGTTATCTATCCCGGGATACAAGATGGTTTTTTGACACCAATTTGGATTAGATTGGCACCAATCTATAATTGCATTGCATGTCCATTTATTAAGAAACAATGAAGGTTTTTGATGAACCACCAAGCAGGAAGGTAGTACCCTTGCAGACGGGAGCATGACACAAAGCAACCCAACGGTAAAAAACCAAGTAATGTCAGCAGTTGATGGATTCGAACTGATGATACAATCCGACATACCAGTAGCGATTACGTAAAGACACAGTGACACGCAAGCAGACAATCTTCATTTGCGCCACAATCATTCGTTTTGTCATCTACCGTTTTACTTGACGTGAAAATTGTCCATTTGTACGTTCGCGTATTTCATGTTCCTCAATCATGTTGAGGCTAGGCTCTAGTGTGGTCTAGACTGGGTGTTCTTTATTTAAACTATTTAAAACGGGATATTTACCATTTTTTTTATCATTGTTTCGCGGAGCTCGATATTTCGACATTGTCTACGAATGTCATGTTCACGAGACAAAACAATCACTACATATTATAAAACAAAGTCGCTTTTTCTGTCCCTATATCCCTTTGTACGCTTAAATCTTTAAAACTACGCAACGGATTTTGATGCGGTTTTCTTTAATGGATAGGACAATTCAAGAGGAAGGTTTATGTACATAATTTATTAAGTTTTTATATACATTGGCTAAGATATAACAATAATTGTTGGAGGTGTCGGAAAAAAATTGGCCGTCTGGGAGTTTCCAACGAAAACGCTGCCTAAACCCTTTGAGATATAACAAAATAATGTATGGTGGAATTGTGTACCTTAAATAGGTCTATAAAAAAGTCCGCGATGGCATATGTCTATCTCTTCGGAATATTATGCTATATCCATTTAATGCTTTAAAAAATGGGCAATTATAACGCGATAGTTTGAAAGTTATTTACACAAATACGGTATGAATCCTTATCATTTTACGAAGCACTTTACGAAGATTATTTTTGCCCTTTAGGAGATATGGCAAAATCAAAATAATACGCAAGAAAATAAATCGTGTTGCCGTGATTTGAAAGGGCGGCGTAGGCATACAGAAAGTCTGCGAAGGGATATAAGTAATATGTCTCTATGTTCAAGATAACATAATATATCCATTTTAATACAAAAACTTATTACTTAATTATTAAAATAGAAAATGATCATCATCAGATATGATAAATCCGTAAATCTAAGTTCACGCGGGCGAAGCTGCGGGTAACAGCTAGTATATATATAAACAATGAAAATAACCATGTTAATTTAAAATCTTATATGGGTGTTCTTTAGTTCATGCACTAGAATTTGAAATTGTATTTGATGTATTGTATTATATTTCACACACTTTTTTTCTTATAGTAATTTTAGTAAAAGGATTTGTCCTCTATATTTATTAAATTGTTTTGAATTTAAATTACATTTTCATCTATACTAAGATTTGTAAATGCGAACGCAACACTGTCCATCTGTTAGAAACTAAGGCGTTAATTTTTTCATATTTTTTATTATAATAACTTTTTAAGATTCCACGAACTTGTCGGAAAAAGATAAAATATTTTCAGCCCGGATATAATAGAAAGTTAAAAGTTGATGTCATAAAGATAATTTTATCTTTACATCCATGGTAGCAACAGAAGATGTCTAATTCTAGTTAGTACTTAGTTCGAAGTGTATGTACCTAGCTCGAAGGCTATAGTCCAGCCTGCGTTACTCTCACCGAAATTGCGTTATTTTTTATTGTCTCGCTGTGGCAATGGATTTTGACATTAAATTGTTTAAACCGCTAGAAAACTGTTACTAAATAATCCTAAATTAGCCAATAAAATGTTATTACATTCAGTTCTGTACATTTTTATCTTACAAACTGCTAAACGATGAAAAAGTATTTGAGAATATTCACACACTAAATCTAGAATTTAGATCAATGGAATATTCGTTAGACCTTTTGGTTTTTCTACATGTAAGTGAACGTAAGATTTACATTTTGTTTTAAATCCATTTTTCATGAACAATCATACCGCGTTAGTGATGATAAACTAAAATGTTGCACGTGGAACTAGTGACATATATAATTCTCAATCAAAGTTGCGATTCGAACCCGCGATCCCTCTGTGATACCTTGTGCGGATTATATACCACATAATATTATACATCAGCTGCCGTACAAATTATGTAAACATTCATAACAATCAATTCGACATTTAAATTCATCACACAAACGACCTTGGCGGAGTTCGAATCTGTAACCTTTCGTATAGCCCGTTCGCCTCTTCACGTCGGTCAAGAATTAAGGATTATTGTTTATTTATTTATTTCTCATAAATTACCATTGGAGCTGTAATTCGATAGCGAAGTAACAATATAATATTATATAAACTTGAACTATACATATTTCATTACATTTAAAATATGTCTACGAAATAATAGAACATTAAATGTAAAATAGATTCGTTGAAATAATAAATAAAAATAAGTAAATAAAATTGAAAAAAAAAGATAATAATATATCAATCGAATCTATAATTTGTTTATTATTAGTATTGCCAATTGAAATTTTGGTTGATCACATAGATTTTCATTAGGCTCTAGTTTAGCCGCTCATAATTATTAATTATACATAATAATATTGTGTCTGTGAATATTTGAGCACTTTAGACACGCGTGAACTGTATAACAAAATATGCGGTTCTGAAACCGCGCGGTTCCCGACATGTATGAACTAGGGTTAAGCAAGCGATGGTCACATATGAGTTCAGTGTACGTAGAAATTTAGAAAAAAAAAACATTTCAAGGCATCAGGCAGGCAGGCAGTGGTCAGAGAAAATTGTGCTGAGTATAACATTTCAAGAAGTTGTGTTTTCTGTCATGAGATTCTACGAAAAAATATATCGAAATCGCTCGACTCTAAGCTCAATAGATTTGCAAAAATAGTTTTGATAAATTACCTCCCCTTTTTTAGAATTGTTAAATATGCTTCTACATTTCAAAGCAATTAAAAAGTAATTTAGTAATCTATCTACGCAGTTTTCACCGGTCATGTAACAACTTTACCGAATAAGCGTTTCGGTGAAAGTACCAATACTTATTAATTTGTGAACATTGCTCAAAAGGCATGAAATCGTTCACGCTATGCCGTTCCAATAAAGATTCGTAATGCAAGGTGATAAGAGCAACACTTTCGGTTTCGTTGATATGAATACGAAAATATAGTATCAAATATGATAGATACATTTATTTTAAGTGTGTTCTGAAGATAAGTTGCCTTTTTGTACTTCTTCTTATTACACTTTTGCTCCCTGAAGGTTTTGCCAATTTCATTTTACTTAAAGACGAAACATCTAACATTAAGTGTCAAATTCACCGATAATAACATAAACGAGTGTATTTGGTTCTAGCCGAATTGTGCACAATTCGTCTACGAATTGCCTACCTCGTGGCACTATGTTCTTGAATACGATAAACAGTATCATCATCAGTTTTATGCATCCACTGCTAAAAATAGGCCTCCCTAAATTAATCCAACTCGACTCTCCATCGGGTTTTAACGTTGACCAAATAAAACGAAGAAAAATCTAAAAAACCTTTAAAAAATCAGGCAGCGACTTTAATCTAAGATGGCTTGTGTATTTTTCCCAAAGTTTTTTTATCACGAGATACTAGGACATCACGACTGTGTAGAAAGTGCTTGTACGTGGTGATGTAATAATGATAAGAGTAACACCGGGAGCCTTTGAGATGTAATCTTTGTATGTTGAATTCACTCTATCTTTTTAACCCGAATCTGTATTACATTTTTTGCATCGTTGTCTGAGTCAACTTTGGAAATGTCAACGTTTATTACTCTCAATATTTTATATTTTGTTTTGTAGAGACTCTGTTTGTTTTTTTAATTTTTATCCATTACAAGACATATCTAATGAACACCCAAACTATTTAAATTCTCGTTAGCGCTTCATTTATTTATTTCTAAGTGTTCGCTATAACTGGTGGACGGCTGACGATGATAGTGAAATTTCAATTTTACATATCTTTTGATTAAAGAAAATGTTCTTTGAGTATTTAATTAATTTTAGTTAAAGACCTTTACAGATCCGCATAGTGCCTTTCTCCATGCCATAATTAAATAATTTAAAGCATGCGAGGTGTGGTTATCAACATTCACCCGGCCAACATAAAGGCTGTGATATTAATCTGAATATAAACTCCGTATACGGATCGTAAGTTAGACTTTCTGGTAGATTACATCTCAAAGGCTCCCGGTGTTGCTCGCCTTTCATCAACGCGTAAATCTTTGGACTTTCTACTAAACACTGAGTTATGATCGCCTGGTACTTTTATTGAGATACTTTAATGGGTTTTGCACTTAAGTAGTTATAATATGGTAACTAGATTTACCATGGGTTGAAATACCGCGAGAGAAACGTTTGTACGAGAAACGTGTTCTTGACCTTTGTATGTGCGTATGCAATTCCTTAAAATAATTTCCGTTAAATGTTACCGGATACACAAAATACGAGCTCGGCAAGCGACTACGTTATTTGCTTGTTCACACATATTGTAATTCACTAACATTAGCTGTGCTAGCGTTTTGTCAACATTACTTAAATTTAGTGGTGTCTGACTGATGATGAATTTTCAGCTGGTCGGTTGGTTGGTTAGCGGTTACGGGTTCAATTCTGCCAAGTGCAGGTAATTTGTATGATGAGTCTATATGTCTGCACCGGGGTCATGGGCGTATGATTCTTTTAGTGTTAGATAGCCCATTTATCGAGGAAGGCTATAGGCTGCATATCACCCCGCCAAAATGGCGTCGTAAATCTTAGTTAACGAAGACGAAGCCGCGTGCTGTAGCATTGTGCAGCTAGTGCTTAATATGAAAGAACGTTTGTAAGAAAATTAGTATGAACAGAAGTTCAATCGTTTATTGCAAACGGTTTAGATTGTTTTAATATCTTGCAAATCTCGCAAACCTTTCTTGAACTTGGATTGAATTGAAAACTCTGTTACTCTAATTTCTGTAAAATCTATTAGTTTTAATAATAAGCATGTTATACATAAATACAGTAGCTTAATTTAATAAATGATTATCATCAGCTCTTCACCGTCTTCCTGGCCTGGTCCAATGATATTGACGCCAACGGAAGAGCCTATCAGGTCCATATTAGATACAAGTCGTCCGTGCTTCTAGTAATGCAAGTATGCTCATATGCTCATAACGGTGAAAGTAATATGTATTACCAGTGGCGTTTCTCCTGACCTCCGACCTTCCGTACATCATTGATATACGTTGACAACGCCAAATGCAACATCCGTTTTAAAGGTGATGTATATATCATGTTTAAAATGCTTGTAATTCTGCATAATATCTTATGATACTGCATATCAACATTTGTAGAAACAAATTTTATTGTTCCGGCATACACCATAGCATGATACCTCCATTGTGTCAAACTCTTATTTTCCGCAAATCCTGATGTTGGGATATTAATAGCGTCCCCAACAGTTATTATTTTGAATTGCTTGTTTCAATTATGAGTTTACGTCTTAACGAAATCGTATAAGATTTTGTGGATAAATAGCAATCAATATCGGGACTATTAGTCAATGTTACTACTGCAATAATAATAGTATATTATGTACATACGTGGGATACTTTATAATCTTTATTACCTATTCGGTTGTTAATGTTCTATTATACCGGATCCGCACGTTTGTGGCTTGCCGCAAGCCCCAAGCCTCCACAAGTCACAAGCATGGACGTCTCGCAAGCGCTTGCGGCAAATTGTCTTTTGTTCCCTTTGGCTTGTGCACAATACCGACACTCGTCGGGTCGGCCACAAACCCTTGCAAACCTACGCAAGCCAAGACAAACTCTGTATCCACACGTTTGAATTTGTGAAGGCTTGCCAAGCCTCGGCAAACGTACGGTTCCGGCTTTAGGTTTAATATTTTAATAATTATTTAAAGTTACCCTATAGTAGTCGACTTAACAAAGTAAGTAAGTCTTTTGTGGGTCAATGTATACGCTTTTACAACAGGGTCCCTTCTAATATACAGGAATTATGCCCCAAGAAATTTAAGATTGTCATCAAACAAAAACTAAGTAAAAAAGGATATTATAAGATTAATGACTATTTCGATGACGCAAATCCTTGGGATTGAACTGATCTTCTATCAAGCTGTATTTATTTAGAATGTATATAAATTTTGAGCCTGCAGTATGATAAATTAAACTTGTATTAAGGTGAAACGTATGACACGTCATGCTCGCTTATGCCATTGCAGTGGTGGCGTTGTGTGATGGGTCCTCCACTTCCCTCTAATATGTGGAAGAGGTTGACGCTGGCACACGCGTCCTGGCCTATGTGAAGGTGCCGCTGTGGTGGCTGGTCGTGTTATGCAGTTTCTACCTCGCTTGGTTTTTTTGTTTTCTTTTTATTAACATCCTCTTGTTTGTTTTGATATTGCGGGGTCCAAATTTATTTACTTATTTATTTTAGGCAAATGTGAATTAATTTATGTAACTAGCATGTTGTTATTATTTATATGTATATTAGTATGTTGTTATTTTGTTGTATTTACAAAAATTGTAAAACTATATTTTAAAAAGAGCAATCCTACAGAGTTTCTTGCTAGATTCTTCTCTGAGGAAAACTGCTACTTTGCGAATCTAGCATTAGCTTATAAAAAAAATTGACATGTTTCAAGTGCTATGTAATTTGCCTACGAAATAAATATTATTTGATTTGATTTGATTTGATTTAACCTTCTCGTCGGATTTCGTGGAGGAGACGCGTGCCCAACAGTGGGACATATAAGGGTTGATACGTTTAAAGTTACTTACGACTAAGTCAACGTGGTAAAAATGTGGTCATTATGACACCATTACCATCATCATCAGTGACGTTATCACTTTAATTGTATAATCCGTTGATTACACCATACACATAGTACTGACTCTACTACATTTAATATCCTCAATTACTCATGTCTTTCTATACCATTTGTCTACGATGTTACGGCACAGGAACCAGTTTGTGAATGCACGTGCAGGAAGTGCACGCATCGCCGCCCGCTGCCACTGTTCCTAATGTCATGCATGTCGTTCACAAATTAATGCTCTTGAAATGTTCAACATAGTCATGATGCCCTAGTAATTCTTAAAAAATGTTGTATTTACTCAACACCACAAAAATAGATCCCAAATGCTCTGAATCATCTTCTTCGCATAGAATTCGGCTGCTGCAGCCTGCAAGACGCGCGTACGCAAATCAGCAAAATTCGTAAAAACCATTTGGAAGTGTTGGACCTACCATATCCGTAAAATAATCGTGTTTGTGACGCTTTGAACTCTCCTACAAATTTGACTTAAAATTGGCAATTTCGAACCGTGTGTGGAAGAAACATTACCTACTAGGAAAGAAATAAAATGAAATTACAGAATACAATATATAAAAATGTCTTAAAGAAAATTCAATAATACAAATTATGGCACTTCGCGGGGACTCGAATCCGCGATCGCTGCGTGAAGGCTTTCAGCCGACTATTTGCCAATAAGATTACGACAAATTCAATACATTATAAAAGATTTTCCTCTAGTATGAAAACCACGATGTTTTGTTAAAGACTGTTAAGTCTGTCACTAACCAGTACATCGGAAAGGTATTTAGAACGATCTAATTTATTTTAATTTGTTAGACATATTTAAATAAATATTTTAATATTGTATTAATTAAAACACCGTTAAGTTGGTTGCATATTAACCTACAATTCTAATTTCAAATGTATCTAACGATGAATGAACTTAAAAAATGTGCATTTGACATTCGCAATAATATACACAAATAAGATAATGTGACATGTCACAAATGGACGAAATGAGCACAACTATAACCGTCAACAAAACTTCGGCTATCAATTTTTGTATGTTTTTTGTCTGTAAGACATGACTGGTTATTTATATACCAAATAAAATCATTATTTTTGTCACATAAAAACTGCTGATTAATTTTGAATTAATATGTTTGGCTTTCAATTTTCCGTTTGCGTATTTTTTAGATTCATGTTTTCGATATTCGAATTCTTCAACCATAATATTTTTTAAACTTTAGTCTTACGGAAGTCGAGCGCACGCGACGACGCGACGGGCCAGTATCATGATGATGATGATGTATTATTATCTCCGCAGGTATCTAAAAGCAATCGATACCGTAATTAGTGTCAGCGTTGATTATCTGTCGAAATGTAGTTCACAACAAAACTATTTAAATGAACAATTTGATCGATATCGATATATTTATGGGACGCTATGTTGTGTAATAGATTCCTAAGCGTGTCGTAAGGCTTTGTTATGATGGTTTGTGACCTCAAGCGTGGTGCTATGGTATATTCTAGAAGTAACATGTTTTTCTAGAAGTTTTTGGGAAGATTCGATCTTCAACTTGGTGGTGTCGTTCGTACGGTAGCTATTCCTAGTTGGATTCGAGTGAAGGTGCCGTCTTAGCGTTCATTGAAAGAGGGCTTTGTCAATGAACGGGAATAGGTTGATTATGATAATGATGATGATGAATGTGTATAAACCGACTGCCAGCCATTTTTTACTACGAAAGATTAACTAAGGGCCTGTTTCACAATCTCCCTTTAAGTTCCCTATAGGCTATTGGCAACATATTTGACAGATGTTTGACAGATACTCCATACTCTATCTGTCAAACATCTGTCAAATATGTTGCCAATAGCCTATAGGGAACTTAAAGGGAGATTGTGAAACAGGCCCTAAGTCTATTAAATTACGTGTTGATAAGGATAGGAGATATCGATGTGTCGGTCGGTCATTAACCTTATGGGAAGACGTTCTCAGTGTGTGTGTCTCGACTGTGCAGGCTCTATACTTGATAGAACATACATACATTTCACTAGCTGAAACACTTTTACGTCAGTTAAATTAAAAGACAGACACTGAGCAGTTTAGAATTTACATCTATTCGGCTTCTCTAAAATATTTACTTTACAGCGTTTAGGAGTTCATGACATAGGTATACACGTATTGCAGAACTTTATATAATACTAGCAGCGCCCCGCGGTTTCACCAGCGTGATTTCCATTCCCGGGGGAGTACGGGGATAAATTATAGCCTTTGTGTTATACGTATATTAAGCTATATTATTGTAAATTTTCATCAAATCCATTTAGTAGTTTTTGCGTGAAAGAGTAACAAACATCCATACTCACAAACTTTCGCGTTTATAATATTAGTAGAATAGGATCTACAATGTAGACCATTCTAGCAATAAAAGTAACGCATAAGAACAAGAGTAAGTCAGCCGTTACCAGGTGGGAAGACGATCTCAGTGCAGTAGCCAGTCCGTGTTTGATGCGAGTGGCAAGGGAACGGTCGTGTAGTTCATTGAGGGAGTCCTATTTTCAGCAGTGGTCGGATAAAGGTGATGATAAAACTATTAACGCTTCCTCACCTTTTCGGAGGATACGTGACATATTTTTTATTTTTTTGTAGTTTCTTACCAGTTACCACTTGCGAGATGGTTTGGTACCTAACAGGACATGATTCATTTGTGACATTTATAATAAGTGGATCAGTTTTAGACTATCGGACAGGTTTTATACCTACGAGTAAGTACATACGAGTATTTCCATCGAAAATATATTATAAAGATATTATCTATATAGGTATATGCAGACATATTGATGACAATATTATATACAATACAAGACTTTCTCAGTTTATAGTCCAAGAAAATAGGTCTTTAAATCGAAATTTCGAGTTTCTTTGAAAAATTTAAAAACGAACTGTGATAGTTTTTTTTTATACTCCAGAGAAGGGGTGAAAAATATAAAAGAAGTAGGTTTTTCTTAATTTTGAGGAAACAGTAAGTGTTCGAAAAAAAATTTTTAAACAAAAGTTGTAGAGCGTAAAGTTTTATATAAAAATGTTCTAGGAAACTAGTAGTAACTGTGTTTTAGTGCCGAAACATATCCATCTGCATAGCTAACCCGCCTGCAACTACAGTTATTGCATTTGTTTCACAAATAAGTATGTAATATTACAGGACTCTTATATTATCAATAATCGAATTTCGATATCATTAATTAATAATATCATCAGACCTCAATGAGAAATACAGATATTTGATTACGAGCGTTGACATACAAACATTCTAGAATAAGAAACACCTTCTAGAATGTTCGCAACGTTCTAGAAGGATCTAGACCAGTGAGTGAAATGTGATCATACAGACATACCAGTGCTAACATCAATCACCATGTGCAGCAAGGATCAAATCAGCCATATCCTGGGGAAGATCAATGTGGTGAGTATTATTTTTCAATACGAATATGTTTGAAGTAAAACTCCTTTAGACGCGACTAGGGAGTAACTAAGATAATTTTTCTGAGGATTACTCTATAGTCTACACAGACTATATAAAAAATTTTTTTTTTGAATAGCGGAAACTACACAGTTTCCGCTATTCAAAAAAAAATTGTTTTTCTTAAATTTTGTTGGAACCGGCTAAGACCTGAGGCCATATATAAAAAAAATATAATGACATTCAATTACGGTCTATATTGAATGAAAAAAATATATTAATATAAACATTTGAAAATATTTTTAAAGCACACGAATAATAAATATAATATGATATTTTTTATTATTTTAGTTAAAATTTAATCAAAAAGTTTTACTTTAATCGCGCGTAAAGCACACACAAAAACACACACTTTTTTGGCTTGTCTCATAAATCTTCTAATATTTTTTTATTATAAACTATTAACCTTTTATGGGTCTATAAAAGATGATCTTCTTTAAAATTAGTCGAGGAGGATGTTAAGTCGTAGTGCGCCGAATGGAGGGGGGAAACTGACATTTGAATGGCCTGGTGGTGAGTGATAACCAACATCCTTAGACACGTGACACCATAGGATGCCAGGCAGGAAATGGCGTAAGAGTTAAGTTGTTTTAGATTTATAAAAAAAGCAAACGGTTATCGGTTTACGGACGAAAATTTTACGAGATATCGTATGTGTCACGAGCCGAACGCTTAGGTCGATCGTGCCTCTCTATCGCTTGTTCCGCGCTCTCGCTTGCACGCTTGGCTCTAGCGGAACGTGAGCATGAGTCATGCTTTTCCTGCGTGCAACCGGCGTTCATTGATTTATAAGACGTTACCACGTTATCATGTCATTAATATATGCCAAAAAATTTGGCGTCGTTAGCGTCATTGGTTTATCATTATAGAGTCTGAACTGGGGATGCAGCTTCGACTCTAATTTCAGTTTCGATACTTTTCGGAGGTTAGAATCGGAGAGCAAAGGAGACATCGCGATCTAACAAGATAATACTTGTGATGTCGTTCCGGGAATTATTGACGTGTTAGGGTGCCACGTTTTCGGTAGCCCGTTGTCTTTTTTAAATCATTCGAATTGTTCATAGTTATTACTTTTTGAAAACAATTGAATAATATTAAATCTGTTCCTATCATATTATCTGTCATCTGCCTTCGCCTTCAGTTCCGGTTTTGATAACTCAATTTTAAAATTTGCGCCATATTATATTTTGATGCCCAGGGGCAATGCTCTAATGTAATATTCAAATCCAAATAATATCATATGGAAATATATTATAATACATAACTACATAAATACCATTATAAGGTTAAACGAAGATTTGCAATCCTTATGAATTTTGCATAACATTAATATTATAAAATATTTTTTTACTTATTATGAAAGTGTTTTATAATATTACAGAAATCTTATGTAACATGAAGAAATAATTGCCTAAAAGAAGTCATCATGATTTAAACGTGCAATTTATTTGATAACAATTAATATATTATGTATATATTTATTTTATTTAGTCGCAGAAGGCGTTCGTTACGGTCTACGTGTTTTATGGTTTATTGAATTTTGTGTTCCATTATTGTTTTTTATTAATGAATTCAATGTATTTAATGTAGCTCATAGACTAACACCAATTTACTAATCATTATAATTGGCGCATCAATTTATATTTTTTAAACATTTTATAACGTCGGTCTAACTGCATGGAATATCATCATCATCATCCTCTATTCATCCAGTGCTGAAGATAGGCCTCCCTTTACGATCGCCAAGATGGCCGATCCCTTGCCACTCGCACCCAAAACGAACCGGCCTCTGCACGGAGATCTTATCCTCTCTATCCTCTAGATCTTATCTACATGGTATACTATTCGTCTGCACGTCGTATTCGTCTGCACTCTCTTTCTTACATTGACAGTCGTATTTGGGCTTACGATTATTTTGTTAGCCTACGTTCATATTCCAGTATAAAGTCAAACAGGCTAGATTAACGAAAGCATAGGTTGCCAGTGGTCCTATACTCCCTGCTGTCTTGAAATAAGTATGATATCTTATATCATAGTCTTCCAATGCGCTGGTCTGATGCGGAACCGCGCAAACTTCACACACGCTCAAAGACTTTCGCCTTTATATTATAGCACTATCATGATGACCTCTAACAGGTGACTCACGGATCGTTGTCATTCTTAGAGGTGTGTGCTGTTGGAAAGTGGACATCCTGTAATATATCATAGTTTTATTACCATTATACTCGAAGACCGATGTTGATAATCATTATCATTATTATCATCATCAGCCTTCATCCATCGACTGTTGAACATAGGCCTCTTTCAATAAACGCCAAGACCACTGTATGGAGATCGTCTTCCCACTTGGTAATAGTAGACCTACACTTGTTTTTAAACTTTACTTTTTTACTAGAATGATCTAGATAGTTGATTATACACACCTAATACAGTTACAATTAAATACCGGATAGATTCAAAACTGGTCAGTGATTTGTATTTCAGCCAACTAGTGATATGTATGTACGTCCAATCGATCAATCATTCATCTATGAATCGGCCAATCACAGCTCAGAACCGGTGCAGTGTCGCAGCTCCAATTCGGCGGAATTTGTTTTCATACTAAACACAAACAATAACGCTCTATTTCCGAATTCGTATTAAATAACTACCTCAAGTTATTTTTTTAAATCGGAAAATAATTCTATGTTGACTCAGTGATTCGTTCTGTCATTGGATTGGTACACATGTCAATGGAATCATGGCATATTTACTTTAATTTCATTCGATATAATCGATTATAGAATTATGACATATGTCCGGATATCTCGCTGATATTCATAACGGGTGGGAGTGATTGATGTGAACGAGTATCGCCCCCGTTCGATATGAATGGACTTGCGGTTTCTCGTTCACGTTTCCATTCATTCATCTGTACAATGTCAACGTAATAGTCCAGCGCGATGACCTAATGTCGCTGTCTTGGGCGACGTTACATGCATATTTTTGTGTGCCCGATGGGAAAAATATTTAATATACATATACTGTTAACAACATCAGAGGAGCTCGTGGCGCAGTTGTAACAGCCGCGCGGATCGATTCACCAGGACCACGGAGGTTGGTCCGCGGATGGTGACCATCTTTACATACCGAGACTCCTCCGCGCCTCGGAAAGCACGTTAAGCCGTTGGTCCCGGCTGTCATTCGTGGATCTTTGACAAATACTGGTATTCAGCTGAATCCGGTTAGACTGGAAGCCGACCCCAATATATAGTTGGGAAAAGGCTAGGCAGATTCATTCATTCATTATAAAGACTACTGGCTAGTTCTTACCGAAATGCATAGACTCTATCAAGCATCCAGGGGAATCGCTGGGGACTTTCAGTTAGGAATCTCAGCATATCAAATTCTTTGCATGAATGGATTTCAGAAGATATTTTTGAAGATCTTCCCCCTCCTCGTGAAAAGAAAGGGAATGTTCAATGTTGACGATACTGGGGCTTAGACAGTGACATTAAGAAAACGATAACAAAGTTCGAAAAGATGAGTGAAATTCGCGTAAACATAAGAAAACAATAAAGTTCGAAAAGATTAAAATGTATGGGATTGACACAAGCCGCGTAAAATCACGTGGTCACTTGTTATCATCATCGCTAGTCGGTAGACATTAGACAATGTTAATATTCGTAACAAAATCATAAACTTTTTATCGGCTATCGTTCATTCTTGTCTATCACTAGCTAGGTTTTTTTTTATGACAACTCAGAGCAAAGAGTATATAAACACTATGTTTTATTCTAGAGACGATGACGAATTTCGGTATCTTTTCGCTACGAAATGATGTTACTTTGTCTAAGCCTTTAGATCGTGTTATGTCTGTATTTGTGGTTGATTGATTTTGAAGTGTATGCTCGTCCTTGGCCCGATATTAAGGAGATGTCAGCTTAACCGACGTTCGACCAGTCAAGTGTGAGTGTTGTCGGAGATCGTTAATAGCTTGTGTGTAAAGTTTAAATATGATTAACCGGCAGAGTCGTAAAACTCTTGATAGTATTCAAGAGGTAGAGTATTCAAGGTCATTTTGACGTGAGGGGAAATTGTTTTTCATTTCATGAAAATCAAAAATCGAAATAGCAACAAAACTCCAAACATCCGGCCTTACAAACTTTAGCCTTATGTATATTAATATTTGGAAAATATTTGTTAGGCCGTTAGTTGAATTTTTTTGTTTGCCTTTGTCTTACTTCTTGTAGAACATACTTTTTGTAGAACGTCATTATTTTATATAATAATTATGTTCAGTAACTGAATTCCGATTTTTTTTTAATTTTAAATTGGGCTTTGTTTTATCATGATATAACAGGTATATTTGTGTTGTATGTTACAGAGCTTTTTTAAATAATAATCATACAAAAATTTTAATCATTATTTATTACCTGTATTACTTTTACATAAAACATAGAGTGCTCGCTAAAAACTGAAAAATATGGCAAATGTACTCATATTAATAAATAAGCAAAATTATAAGCTCACGCAATAAATTTGTTGATAGTTGGTACAAGGGTCCAGGTTCCATTCCCGGTGCAGCACTAGTCTAACGATGTCAGTCGTGCGCGACGGTATTTTTCCTTTCTTCCGCGTGCATTGTTATTTGTTACCTTATGTCACGTTACGTGTATCTAGAGCAGATAACATTCATATGAGGAGTTTTTTTTTGTTTTTTGTTACTCATTAGAATGCTGGGAAACAAAGATTAAGCAGTGCTTGTTATGTAGTTATTATCGTGTATACATAATGCTAGAATTTATGTCGGTGTAAACTTTTGTATATGTATTTGTATTTTTTGTATACCAGATGAAAAGTATATCCCACGATAGGACGGAGTACCAAATGCTGACCTCCAAACTTCAGAATGAAGATGGCACCGCATGATGATGATACGGGTAAACAGTAGAAGCTCTTCTTTTTTTAGTGTTTTAGTGGCTGTAGTTTTTTTAAGTTCGTTGAGACTGACTGGTAAGATATGATAGATATACATAATAGTTAATGATTCAAATTCAAATTATTTAATAATAATATAAAGGTGTTGTTAAAAGTTGATAAAAAGCGCGACATAATAACTAAAATTTTAAATCTTTGAAACGATATTTTGTTCATGTGTGGACATTATATGACTAAGACAAATAAGGCTATTATTAGGTACTTCTAATAGCTAATAAATATAATGATTAACATAAAAGGAAAGAATCAGAAATATCTTAACGATCCATAAAATAAGCCTATGCTCAGAAATATATACGTCATGAGAAAATTTCGATCGTTAACATTTTCTTGATAAAAGTAATGATTAATTTGAAAGTAATAATTATCGTGATAAATGTAACCTTAACCCATGTGAGGTGAAGAACGTTCTTTAACCGTCACTTTTAATTATTATTATGATTGATGTAATAATTAAAACGCTTATCGACCTTTAATGTTCAATGGTAATAATTTTATCTGTCATTGTCAAAGTTGTGTGTGGTTCCGTTCTATTACACCTTCCTTTGTTTTGAAAAGGTTAAAATTAAAAGTTTTACGGTACGATTGTACGATTAGTGGCTTCATGGTAATTAAGACAAATCAATGAAAAAATAAGGGCCTGTTTCACAACCTCCAGATAAGTGCCGAATAGGCTATCGGCAACATATTTGTCAGATAGAGTATGGAGTATCTGTCAAGTATCTGCCAAATATGTTGCCGATAGCCTATTCGGAACTTATCTGGAGATTGTGATACAGGCCCTAAATATAATAAAATTTTATTTTATTTTTTATTTTATTTTATTTAATCTTTATTTCAGGCACAAGTATGCCCATATTATAGTTAGTTTGTTAGTTACAATATTAGCTTATAATTATGTTAGTAGTGTTAGTATTTTACAGGAATACATTTACAATAATGCTGTTGCTGGCCTTCCGCGGATATATAAATCTTGTTTTAATACTATTTAATTTAGATATCTTTGAGGCCTTCTACCATATACAGATACATACATATGGGACTTTATCCAATGTCCCATAATTGGGCAGTCGTACCTGCCACTTATCATCTTCAGAATGGTGTTGTTACTGCCGCGAGTTCTGTGCATCAGCGACGCGATATGTTTCCGAATCACAGCCAAAAAGCTATCGGTATGCGTTTGTGTAAACATTTCCGATGCACTACAGAACCGCGGCAGACCCAACATCACTCTGAACGCATTATTATACTGTACTCGGAGAGCGTTGTAAGCCCGCTGAGTGTAATTAACCCACAGATTGCAGGTGTACATGTTCTGACAAAAAGTTTTAAACAGAGTTAGTTTTACTTCTGTGCTACACCGTGCAAATCTGCGGGCCAACATGTTGCAGCGGACTGCCAACGCTCTCCTTTCCCTCTCAATGTCACAGTCATCTCTCAAGTCTTCAGTCACCACATGTCCAAGGTACTTGAAAGACGAAACCCTAGCAAGAGCCACACCATTTATGCACACCGGCGGTACGCTAGTTAGACTGCGTCCCTTCGCCTTAAAAATCATCAGCTCACTCTTTTTCACATTGTAGACGAGACCATGCGATTCAGCATATTTCTCACAGAGTGATACTAATTTTCTTAGAGCGGCGATTGATGGACTCAGCAGCACCATATCGTCCGCGTAACTGATATTGTTCACGCAAAGACCACCAAGAGAGCAACCGACATGTGTGCTGCTAAGTTCAACAATCAGTGCGTTTATATAAAGGTTAAAGAGTGCAGGGGAGGTCAATCCACCCTGTCTTACTCCACACTCCAACCCATACTCGTCAGATAAGTGTCCCAGCCATTTGACCTGATTTATTTGGTTTCCATACCAATATTTAAAGATGTTCACTATATCAGCAGGTACACCAGAGGTAGTCATCTTCGCCCATAGCACATCGTATCTTACCAGGTCAAATGCCTTTGACAGGTCAAGAAAGACAGCATAAATACTAGTTTTTCTACTCGTATAGTAGTTGACGATATGCTTGAGAGACAGGATTGCGCATTCTGTCGATAGCCCCGCTCTAAAACCAAACTGCGCATCATGCAGGTCGAGGTATTTTTTAAGTTGTCTCTCAAGCAAACCATCCAGGACCTTGGCTGTGACTGTTGCAAGAGAGATAGGTCGATAGTTAGACCTATCTGATGTGTCACCAGTCCTATTTTTGACAATGGGTACCACTATGGTTCTCATCAAGTCTCTGGGCAGGTAAGAATGCCTTTTACATATTGTAAATAGCATTCCCAGTAGTCTTGGTAGGTGTGGCCCCGCATATATAAAATGTTCTATACTAAGGCCATCGTGTCCCGGCGATTTTCCTCTTGTCATTTGCTTAATGACAGAAGTAACCTCATTACCAGTAAAACGCTCATAGCCCCCTGGCATACCAGTCTTCACATTCACAGCGCTGTCGCACCTCGTACTCACAGGTTTGACATTAAAATGAGTTGCAAACATGTTAGCAATATCCTTGGGATCAGTCATATTGTCAACGCTCACCGGGACATTAGGCCTAGAACTCATTTTTTTTATCTGTTGCCAAAAACCTCTAAAGTCCTTATTCTTATGCTTAGTGGCTATAGCATTCATTTTAATTAGCTCCTGATTATTTTGGCAGAACCTAAGCCTTTCCTTAAATATCTTTCTGGACTCACACATATCAGAAAACAATTGACCTATACGCGGCCGACCATGCCAAACCCAGTTCAAAAATTTTTGTCTGGCATCCTGATGAGCATTCCTGACGTGCTTATTCCAGCCAACAACGGGGCGACGCTTCTTTTTACTACAATCTACTAAAAGAGAATAGCGTTTCAAGTATGTTTTTGGAATAAAACTATTTCGTTTTCCAATTTTTTTTTAATTTGAAATAATATAGCCTATGTGCTATTCTGATGTGTAAGCTTTATTATCAAGAGTTCAATCAAAATCCATTCAGTAGAGTTTTGGGTGAGAACTAACGGACATACAATCGTAGATAAATGCATTCTTACACTTTTTTTACACACAGAAGGTACATATTCAAAATGTTCTCAGTAAACTTTTAAGATCGATATATTTCCTACAATTATTAGTAATTCATACTTTCGGTACTATACGATTGGTGAAGAGATAAAATTGTTTTTAAAGTACGCTTTTTGGTCCAAGCAGCAAAAATCGGCGTTAACGCTCTTAACTTTTTCTTTTCGTCTACACTAATATTATAAAGAAGAAAACTTTGTTTGGTTGTAATGAATAGGCTCAAAAAGTACTGGACCTATTTCAAAAATTCTTTCACCATTCGAAAGTTTTTTTTTGTTTGATGACGCAGCGGAAATCCTTTACGACCATACCAGGGCCTGGGTAGGCGCGCTGGCGTGTGTGGGGACTCGCATTTGGGTGCCCTACCCCACTAAAACCGCTGCGTGAGCCTTCAGCCGCTATATTTGAGGGACCCGGATCTGTGCAGGCGACGGGATACCCTCAGCGACAGACTGGTCCCGGCAAGACCAGATTCTCCACAATAGGGGGACTGCCCGGCTACGACTTGGCACCATTCGATAGCTACATTATCCACGAGTAACATAGGTTAATTTTATTCTGGAAAAAATAGGGTTCCGTAAGATATTTGGGTTTTTCGGACATAAGGTGTAAAAATCAACCAGAAAAGTTACTTATTTTGCGTACTAAGATCCCGTCGTCAATCTTGGTTAACGCACGCGAAGCTGCGGGTAACAGCTAGTTTATAATATTGATAGAATGCATAATATTGTATAATTGAGTGATATAAAAAATTATCCATTACATGCATTATGCAGATCAAACAATGTATGTCATTTATTGGTTTCTTTGTGCTTGAATATCCTGTGGAGAGCACTTAAGATAACTGGATGTGACTGGACCGGATCTTGAATGGCATAATCAGTTCAATCGTTAGCCAATATTACATAATAGCTTGCGGGAAATTCGATACACTCGTATGCACATGTATGTATGTATGAAACTTTCTCCAGTCCGTACACATTCATAATTATTGTTATTACTTTGATTGCAGAATTGTAATAGGTGTAAATAATTTAATGTTTATTTTTGCAATGTGTTAATATTTTTTTCGTTCAGTCCAATGAAGCTTTTTATTTAGTTAAAAAATAAAGCTGATGAATTATATTATGAACAATATTTTTGTTTTCTTAGTAATAAGGTCTATTTCTCATTAACTATATTTAAGAAGCCTCACAGCATGCATAGTTGTTAACTGATTGGATTGAGGTAGATTTAGGTGGATATAAGTGCCCAGTAAGTGCCCTTTTCTAAAATATTTTTTAATGTTTTAAATTAGATCGATTTACATAGAAATAGGGCTTGAACTTTTAAAACTTTATGCACGTTTGATATGATTAAATCTGTATAGGGCTGATTTTATAATTTTATATCTATATCATGAGTGAAATTATCATAAGTATATGTTTTAAGAAAACGACATAAATCGTATTAAACTTACAAATATTCGGGTTAAGGCTAAGTACAATATTGAATTTCTATTTTAATTAATATGATTAAAATTACGATTATATTGGGTAAGAGTTCACGATTTGGAAATCTATGGATTTCAACAGGTTCTGTGTGTTCCGATAAAAACCAATGAGTAATGCCAATAAAAACGAAGGTTAATTTAATACGTATTATATCATTAACATTTATTATAATTGTATAATTATACCAATACAAATGAAGTATTTTAATTATGGCGTTAAAGTTGTGTGTTATGTGTTCTAAGTATTGGATTAAAAGGCATCCTGGAATTTTAATTTATATTATCCTAGTAAAGTATGTAAAGTTAAGTATCAACCCATATTTCTCCCACTGCTGGACATGGGATTCCTCGAAATCAGGCGAGGAGGGTATAGGGTTGTAGTTAAATGGTATTTTTTTTTTCGAAAGGTCTAGACTTTTAGGCCAGATAGCCTTTAAGCTCAATCGGTAGGTTTAGTTAACTGGTAACCGGTAAAGTTCACGAGCATCTTTTTAATCGGGCTTGGCACACCACACGTTACCACCGCTCCAACTCAGCTGTAACCACCAAATGACCCTTTGATCCCGGAGCCCGGGGGATACGTTAAACACTGCCTTGGGACCCGCAACAAAATTAATCAGAAAAATTCAGGAGGAGTAGGAAATATTCCAGTTTCCTTCACTTCACCAGCATGCCAGATGAGGTTTAAATTCTTTAAGTCTTTCTTCAGGCCTGCAGGTTTCCTCACGGTTGTGTATAATTGTGTCAAAACCGAGATACATGTTATCGTGAGATGAATTGATATTTATATATTTAATACTACTTTCCTACGAATTTTATAAGCGCTATATATAGAAATATTTTATAAAAAAGTTTGTAAAAATGGATGGATGTATGTTTGTTACTCTTTCACGAAAAATTACTGAATGGATTTTGATAAAACTTTACAATAATATAGCTTACACACCAGAGTAACACATAGACCATAATTTACCCACTTACTCCCACGGGAATGGGAAGGTTGCGGGTGAAAACGCGGGGCACTTGCAATCATAATTTAATTAAAATTAAATATTGACTTTATAATACTAGTTATTATAAAATGGCGCCATAAATCATAATGTACTGTTAAACTTAAGTAGATACTTCACCTTCAACAGAAATTATTTTGACGTGTACAAATACTTTGAGGACAATTCTTCGTAATTGTGTTTAACGGCTGGTAACCTTATTAAGACTCGAGTTGAAGATTCAATAATCAATTTCATCTTAAATCATTGACAGCATCTCCAGTTACCGGCTCAAGTAGTGATAAACACTTGCTACCAATAACGAACTCTGTGTAATGTTTCTCTTTAATAACTTTTTACGTTCGATTTGTAAATCTGCCTGAGGTATCTGATGGTAAGCTTACCTAACTTAGGGCTATAAAGCTCATATTATTATATCTTGAGTTAGATAAGTCTCGCCGCTAGCCCATATGGACCTTTATTGTGAGCGCAGCAAAGATGTAGACCTAAGAGCGACGACCTCTATGGCTCAATGTTTAGCGCGTTGGCGCTCAAGAACGGAGGTGGCGGGTTCGAATCACGCCAGGGAATAGAAAAGTTTCTGTGTTCCTATTTATAATAAAAATCTTAAATAAATGTATGTATTTCCGTTGTCTGGTACCCGTAACACAAGTTCTTCGGAAACTTACCACGGGACCAGATTGACGTGGTGTAAAAGCATCCATAGATATTATTAACAGATGGGCAAGATGTCGGTATCATCATCATCATCATCATCACTCAACGGCGTACGGCAGAAGCGCATCCGTCCAAACTCGAACACGTGTCACGAACGTAATTTACCAAAAAAACTATGTTTTCTTGATAATTGTTCCAATTAGTTATTCGACCAAATAAAGTAGAGAAATGAGATCAAAACTAATAATTGTAACTGTTACAAATAATAACATGCGTAATAGTAATTAACTGTAGACGGCTCTTCTTGTCCCACATTATATTATAATTGTGAAAGTATGTTTACTTGTTTCCGTTACTCTATGATAAACTCTCAAAATAACGTATTTATTGAATGCACGTGGGTAGACCAATATCAATTAAAATCACCTACTGTGAGTGCCTATAGACTGTAACTAAACATATAAATAAATTAGCCTTTGTCTAAAATAAGATCTGGAGTCTGGTAGGTAATAGGATATTTTATATTATAGAATTTCAGCTGTTTAAAGACTACTTACTATGCCGAATATATTCACAAATATGACAAATTATATTCGACAGAAGAAAAGACCAGAAGCACTGCTCATCATCATTAGCCTTTATCCGTCCACTGCTGAACATAGGCCTCCCTCAAAAATCGCAGCTCGTATAAGTATTATTAGAATAACAATATTACCGTACATTAGAATACCCTAAAGTTTATCTCGACGCCCCGAATTATTTATGTTCGAGTGTTTACATTCACAAAAAAGTATAAATGAACGTGGGGAATGAGGAAGCACACGTCCAATATAACACAACACCGAGATTCGATTATTATTAACGATAATTGGGGTCAGCGTAAGCCGGTTACGCAATATCGATAGATCCGGCTGTTTGTTTCCGGCCAATTTTCAATACGTGTGTTGCCAATTTATTGAAACAACGCTTTTAATGAAAGTGTTCTTGTAATTGTTGGTAGCATTGATTTGAATTTATATTGTTATGTTGTTTAAAACAGGCTATTGCAATTTAGGGTTGTCAACTTTTATAAAAAGAAATAGAGTATATTATAATATTATGTGTGGTCGCTTCTGAAGGCGCTCGCAATGGTTTTAGCGGGATAGTGTGCCTACCCGAGGCCCTGGTAGGTCCGAAAGGGATTTCCACTGCGACATCAAAAAAAAAAAAAGGTCTGCAACTGCTGAACATAGACTTCCCTAAATCTCACTCCCATCGAAAACGGAAACAGACAATAGCACGGAGATCATTTTACCAGTCTTCGTAAACGCGGCGTAACTCTTAAATTTATTGACCCATCGACCATCCGTTCTTTGAGTGTTTGACCATTCTACTGCGACTTTAATGAGCTTATTCTTTGCGTGATATCGGTAGCTTTAGTTGTTTGACGGAGGTCTTCATTTCGAATCCTATTTGCCACAGAAACACGCATAGCTCGCACCACAGAACTTAGAACGCTTTTATTGAAGATTTAAGGATTATTTTCCAGTAAATTCGTGTATAATCATCGGCGACGTTGACTATCCTATAAAGCAGTGATTCCCAAAGTGGTCAAGGTGGACCTCCAAGACTCGAAGCCTGACAAAAAATGGGGGTCCACAATCGTAAGCGGTCCATGAACATTAATTTAGTTTCGAGTGAAGAACCAAAAAGAAAAATATTGGCCTTACTTCTACTATCAATATTGTCAAGAGAATTTCACTATTATAATAAATATAATGAAATATCTTTAAACGAGCAATTCTTGAAAAAAAAGGTCGGCAAGGGGTCCACCTGATGCGGGAATACTTTGAAAGTGGTCTACGAAACAAAAGAGTTTGGGAAACACTGCTATAAAGTGATCTGTCAGTTAATCTTACGTCGCTGTCGACAACTGTTTATTATCTCATGCATAATATGTAGGCGGTATTTAAATTCGTAACAACAATAACCTCATTGCATATTATAGCGTAAAATTCGTTCTGGTATTTTTTTATGGTAATTACGCTGAGTTATGCTCATTAAAACATTTATATGCTGACGTTACATTCCGAGAGTAGTGTTACGTAGATTATGTTCAGGAAGCTGTAATACTAATATCATACAGGAAGCTAGCCACTTGTATCTTACTAATATTGTAAGCATAATGATGATGATGAATTTAATGAGTAGGAAATATGATTATTTTATAGCATATTATGTCACGACATTTTTTTAATATAATGATATTCATATTTCTAAACGGTCGCGTTTAGGTAGACGAAGTGTTGGTCGGCCATTAACTAGGTGGGTAGACGATTTCCGTGCAGTGGACGGTCCGTGTTGGATGCGAGTGGCAAGGGATCGGTCGTCTTGGCGTTCATTGAGGGAGGCCTATGTTCAGCAGTGGACGGATAAAGGCTGATGATGATGATAATGATTCACATGTCTTGCGTGTGAGACGAATTTCGTTTGTTACTGGTGTTGAATTTTGTAAATTGGGGGAATTTGATCTAGGACACCTAAAACAAATAACATTATATGACGGCACACATCACAAGATAATAATGCTATCGTACTTTTTATTAGTAGGAAGTATTAGGAGGAAATGGAAAAAATCCTAAGCCATAACGAAGCATTGTAGTAGTGATTAAAAAAGATTAGGCGCATGACACCGAAGACCCGGAGCCCATCTTCACCCCACACATCCTCGTACTGAAGCAGTGACATTTCCAAAGTGGTCCCGGTAGATCCCCAGGGGTCCTCGGAAGACTCAAAGGGAGTCCACGATGAGCGTGACAAAAAATGGGGGTCCACAATCGCAAGCGGACCATGAAACTTAATTTGGTTCCGATAGTGAAGAACCAATAAGTTGGCTTGACTTGTCCTATCAATAATGCTAAAGAGTTTGGGAATCTCTGTACTAGAGTGTTATGTAACTAGCATATTGTTATTATTTAGATGTATATTAGTATGTTGTTAATTAGATGTATTTACAAAAATTGTAAAACTATATTTTAAAAAGAGCAACCCTACAGAGTTTCTTGCTAGATTCTTCTCTGAGGAAAACTGCTACTTTGCGAATCTAGCATTAGCTTATAAAAAAATATTGACATGTTTCAAGTGCTATGTAATTTGCCTACACAATAAATATTATTTGATTTGATTTAGAGGATCTAGTGAGAGAAGAATCACGTCTTTATAATATTAGTAGAGGTTGTTAGAGAAAGATCGGCTGCGAATGGCGGAATAGCGGATGTTTATGTTCCTATATCAAACAAAATGTCGAGAACAGAATAGGCATTTTCCTTATTGTTTTGTTATGTTCACGCCAATTTCACTCGCAATAAAACTCCTGTTCTACTGATTTTATCGTTAACAATAACGGCTATATGGTTTTGGCTTCGGTGTTATATTGACTAATATCACAAAGCATCTGTATCAGGGGTACCACCATATTGCTTGATCCTCTTGAAACAGCTTTGCTGTGTTTCGGAGAGAAGAGCAGTGTAATCATTAGCTCCGAGACTTTTCAACCTTACTACTGAGGCAAGGCATGAATGAGTTGGCTAGGTTAGTTCCAGGTTATTTGTGTTTTAGGGATTCGAGCTTTTCATGGTAGTCAGCTCTATCAGGTGGCTTATCATCTCGTTCGATTCGCTGAAGCTAATAAATTAATAATATTCTAAAGCAAATTCAATCTTGACGTTCATTGAGGGAGGCCTATGTTCAGCAGTGGACGGATAAAGGCTGATGATGATGATGATGATGATGAAATTCAATCTTGAGTAGATTGAATTATGATTTGATGATTCATAATATTGACGATTCGTGGTTTAGTTTACTGATCCATTTTTAGATTTTCATATTGCACTTCACTATGGTGATGTATATTGTATCTGGTAGATAAGATAAGTGTCCGATGGCATGTATAGTTTGATTACAGTGTGTTAGGCATGTAGGGTTACTACGTGTAGTTCTAAATGGAATTCTAATAGTGGCATGTACCAATCAAGTAGTGCTTATCTTAGAGAATGTGTTCCTAAATTGCACTGTGTATCTACTATTTTTATTATAAAAATATATTGCATGTCCTATAGATATATCTTTGTTTTTTAATATGTGGTATACTGGTCCAAGAGTAGAAGCCATACATGGGAAGGTTCGAGTGGAAAAATTACCGTCTTAGCGTTCATTGAAAGAGGGCTTTATCAATCAATGAACGGGAATAGGTTGATTATGATAATGATGAATGTGTATAGTAAACCGACTGCCAGCCACTCTTTCTTTACTACGAAAGATTAACTAAGTCTATCAAATTACATTGATAAGGATAAGGAGATATCGAAGTATCGGTCGGTCATTTACCTTATGGGAAGACGTTCTCAGTGTGTGCCTCGACTGTGCAGTGAGAGTGGCAAAGGATCGGTCGTCATGGCGTTCATTGAAGGAGGCCTATGTCCAGTAGTAGATGGATAGGAGCTGGTGATAATGTTGAAATACTAAAATGGATATTGTAAAAGGCACTATATGAAAACGAGTGGCTAAAGGCAGAAACACACTTACGTGTCGTGGCGTGTCGTGACGCGCCAGAAGCATATCGGTTTCATACATTTAATATGGTTAGGGACATATTTGCGTGTCGCAACGACACGACACGCAAATATGTCCCTAACCATATGTATGTGACACGTATAAGTATGTTTCTACCTTTACATTCTTAATGTGAATCTTTTAAAGAAAATATTCTAATTTCAAAATATCTGTGGCAAAGCTGCGGGATGCAACTAGATAAATAACTTAATCTGGTGTTAGGTTATACTTCACGGTCTAGATAACGCTATATTACGTTATTGACGCAATACTCCTAGATTTACATCTCTCTTAAAACTTAGCATAAGTAGGTATGTGCAAGAAGGTATTTATTACCGTACTTACGTGATACCGTTATGTTAATTGAGACTAACAGACGAGTCATCTGACGGCTAGTGGTCAACGTCGCACAACATCATCAGCTTTTATCCATCCACTGCTATTCTCTTATCGGCTTCTTTTCGAAGTTGTGGCGACCTAGCACCAATGAATAGAAAACTCTCGATAAGCCACGAGCTTTTGTAATAAAAAAAAAATTGGTGTCAGTTATTAAACAGGCAAGCAGCTTACCCAGTCTCAGTACTCTTCATCTATCCAGCCTTTTCCCAACTATTTTTTGGGGTTCGCTTCCAGTCTTCATGATTCAGAAGAATTCAGTATTTTAAATAGAGCGACTGCTTATCTGACCTCCACGTTCGCCACACAATCCATGGGTTATGTGGTCAGTGGACTTCCACAACCCAGCTGGGATATACGGTACCTCGCGGTAAGACTGGTGGTCAGACTCTCGGGCTTCTGACCCGCAACGACTGTCAAATATCCGAATAATATCCGGGACCAACGGTATAGCGTGCTTTTCGAGGCCTGGAGGTAAAGATGGTCACCCATCCACGGACCAACCTCTACAAGCGTTGCTTAATGAGTCGATCCGTGCCGGTATCACCACTGAGCCATGAGCTCTGTTGTCTCTTTATGACATTGAAAAATATTTATAATTTTGATAAAAATTGTGGGCAATAACAAACACTACGTTAATCCTGTTTCGCGGTAAACTCGTAATAAGAGAGAACCGGTGCCACGGGTTCTTTATAACGGAAATAAATTTCACATCCATGACCTTCCTTATAATCGTCTCAAAAATGCCTGCATTTGGCTCGATTAAAAAAATTAAAACCCAATTAGAATCTGACTTGATTAAACGGTTGCCTATTTTATTGCCTTTATTTGATAGTTGATACGTAGGTATACCGACGCCAGATTTAAAAATTATAAACAACTTTTAGAAGTTCATTGGAAGAAGCTCGTGAAAAAAGGACGGAACGATAAAACAAAGTTATCACAACTTATACTCGAAAAATAAAACTCACTATTGTGTCTCTATGTTCTCGAACCTCATAAAGTGTTAACACCACATGTGATGAAAACACTGCCAAGTACACTCCAAATTTCTCAAGCCATCGCTCTGGTCAGGGTGACAGCATGAATAATTCATCACGCATCATTCACCTTGACGCAGTCGAACAATTTATTGGTGGACAAGCGGCCACCGTCCAACCGGATTCGAACTGGACTACTTGCGGTTCCGTTCTGAATTATTTACAATTCGTTGCGCGTAAGTGAAAAGTACTTTTTACGAGTGTTTTATGGTATATTGTTTTCATCATCACTGTCTTCTTCTTCTATTCATTCTTCTTACCTTATATCGGTAGAAGATCGTAGACCCTTATGTTCCTCCATCAGGGAAACATTTTAGCTATATCCAGGACAGCGACAGTGTACCGGCATTAGACATATTAGTCATTAAATTTAGTCACAGTAAGCTCTAGCTTCAAGTAGAATTAGTAGTGTTTGTTGATGACAGAACTGACGGAGTCATGAGGGAGCTGACGAAGGTAGGTCAATAACCACCTAGATTTATGAGTCTTCGTCTAGTATCCTTTTCCAATAGGTTCCAGTAGCAAATGATTAAGGGCTAATGATGAAGATGTTAGTTTATTTACAAAAGTCCTATGTTGTTAGACTCCTCTTAGTTAGCTCTTTTGTCCCCTCTTCTTATAAGAGGGATACAAAAAGCCCCCTCGGCTCAATTCGCTTCGCCCAAGGTGTTGGGGAATGGGGTCACCCTGGACTACTGAGCCCCACCGCCACGACAAGTCCTGAGCCATGGCGGGGCATGTTGTTAGACCTTGACTGACCTGGTCTTGAGACATTAAATTCGAATCTGTGATTTGTATTAGAGAAGAAATGTAAAATATGCCTTAAAACATTTTTACGTCTATTTCTATAATCTTCGAACCCATATTATCGAACACTTGGCACTAGGTTAACGCGGCGCGATTGTTCTTAATGATGCGTCTGTCCCCGTTCCCAAACTCGTTTCAAATCATCGCTCACATCAATCATAATATTTGTATTAATTAATCATTCAAATTTGATATAATATGCAAATTTTGTTTCGTAATAATAATACCGACACGATTTCTAAACATAACTGCCATCAAAACAACCAAGTGCAGTAATTTCTTTAATTTAAGCTTACGAAATGGTGCACTTTAGATGCTTGGTACTGTTAAGATTCCTTTGACCGACTTTTGAAGATTTGCCGCTGTTTGAGATATTATATATTTTTGACGTTTTAACGGCAGTAAAGCGGATTCAAGTGCCGTGACACACCCTGTGTCAAGGTTTAATATAGCCTATGTTCACCGGGGATAGCGTAGCTTCCCAACTGTGAAAGAATTTTTCAAATCGGTCAATAGTTCCGAAGCCTATTTAATACGAACAAACAATCAAATCTTTCCTCTTTATTATATTAGTAAAGATGAAATCTAATATTGAAATAGATGTCTCAAATTTGCCGAACGATAAGTTTTTACCGCAATTCTTGGCACTAATGAGAATATCATATAAAAGTTTGGCCTGACCTGTTACCTGATAAAACTGACCTGTTAAAACGAGGCCCCGACAGACGTTCCTGTGCAATGACAATACCTAAACTGCCATCTTTTCGAAACAAATACTCAGGCCAGATTAAGAGGCCAATCATCAAAGCGAAGGACTGAGAATGCACTTCGCATTTGCTTGAAGACTAATGACTTGAAGTTCCACTAATCACTAGCCGCTACCGTTTTTGTCGGTGTTCTGTATTGGCGGTGATAAATGTAATTTATTAATGATTGGCCAATGATGACTAAAATGCAAATCGGATTTTCGTTTATGACCAAAGTGCATTCGGTAAATTGGTAAATAATGAGTACAGTTAGCGAGGAAATATTTATGTATACGTATTGTAATATACGCAATTATTGTACTGTCGAATTTGAGGAGCTTGCCGGGTTTGGTCCGTGGATCTTTACATACCGAGACGTCTCCGTGCCTCGGAAAGCACGTTAAGCTTAAGCCGTTTGTCCCGGCTGTCATTCGTGAATCTTTGACAGTCGTTACGGGTCGACAGAAGTCCGAACTCTGAACTCCGAAAGTCTGTCAACCAGTTTTACCACAGGGTACTGTACGTATTACCCCGTCACTAGGTTGTGGAGATCAGATAGGTCCGTATAAAATACTGGTACACAGTACCATCCGGTTAGACTGGAAACCGAAATCAAATATAGTTGGAAAAAGGCTAGTCAAAAGAAGAAGAAGAAAATATTACTGACTATTTAGGTAAACCTTTCTCTTCTGGATCTTTGTTAATCATTGATCAATTAATATTTTCAATATAAATCAATTTCATTCGCATATTAAAAAAACAGCTTTTTTAATTAAATTTACAATAATTTTAAAAGGGCTTATGATTTTGTTCGCGACTGTACTTCTGAATGTCAACGATGCCAAGGGCGAGTCGTTAATATTATAGTGACGTATATAATTGAGTTTATCATTATGTCGGTCTGTTCGTAATTAGAGACAAAAACGACTAAAGTAAAGTATCAACCCTCTATGTCCCACTGCTGGGCACGGGTCTCCTCCTCGAATACAGACGAGCAGGGTAATGGACCAATAGTTCACAGCGTTGGCCCAGTGCGGGTTGGCGAACTTCACATACCTTCAAAGACTATTAATCTCATCAAGCATGTAGGTTTCCTCACGATGTTTTCCTTCACCGGTGAGAAATAGAAATTTAGGACAACCCATTTCAAGGCACACACGGACGGGTCAGGATTGAACCCGGAACCTCTCGCATAAGAGGTCAAGTCCAATCATCACTGGACCATCGTCGCTTAAAAAAACGACTAATTGAGTTCTAATTGTTAAGCAGTTATCATTTAGCGTAAGCGGTACCGTTACAACTGTACGAAGGACGAGGCACTTCTAGTGCGGATTGCTGCATTGCAGCTGAATTGACCCGGCATGATGGGACCTCTCGCTCACATGATATTGGCGTAAAGTGACAGCTATGCTGTCGCGTTTCGTGCGGTTTGTGGGTTTCCAATGGCCAATTTTGTAGGATAGGCATATAACTTCTGTGCGGATGTATATAGGCTTCGGTCCTCACCAAAGGGTTTTCGCGTCTCCTCCTTATGGCTTAGTAAAATGATTAATGCTGATCACGATACACTTGAGTTGTCAAGATTAAGGCTCACTACACAGTAGTAGTAGTAGTAGAATGTTTATAAAAATTCTTAACTATATTTTAAAAAGAGCAACCCAACAGAGTTTCTTACTATAATAATATAGTATTATGTATTTCATTTTTTGTAACAGAATATCTGAAAAGATTAGTTTCACTGAGTTTGTTTCGCCGGTTCTTCGCAGTGGGCTTGCTTTGGGACCGGTGGTAGACTCAATTGATTTTCAAAAAGATTATTTGATAAATTTGACTTTGACTTTGACACGACACCGAAAAAGGGTTAATATCATCAAAGACATTTCAATAAACAAACTCGGGTCAGAAAGTGCTTCACTTTCACTCGTCTCATCGTGGGCATACGTGATGGCCACTGTAAGGCTGACCCGCTGACACACTGGCCGCCGAACCGTCCACGGCCACAAGAAAGTGGTCGCCCATTGTGGACACGGGTCACGCTTTCGACAATGAGTATGCGTTATAAAATTTTTTCTATTCGTATTATGTTTTGAAGAATGAGAATATCGAAATCGTGATCATCTTCTTTCGTCATCATCATCACTATTATATTTTTAATGCCTTAGGATGACCACCGACTCCCATACACATCCGTACAACTGGAGGGAATGTTTGCATTGCCATCCCTATGCCCCCAATAGGCCCCCGGAAACTCACAAGTCGCCGGTAATGCGACAGCATAGCTTTACGTCGGTATCATGTGAATGGCAGATACTTATGATTCGGATGCAATGCAGGAATCGCACTACCTCCTACTTAAATGATGTTCGATCTATACCGCACAATATTGATGAGGTTCGGAAGGACGCTTTGTTAGGAGGCCGTAAGCCCTCCATGCAGGGCTCCCAAAAGACCATATACAGCAAACAACAGAATTGGTTTGTTTCGCCGGTATTTTCGAATGCTCTGATGTACTCATAATTGTAATTGTATTCATCAATCAATTCAGAAATCAATCAAAACAAAAAAAAAAGCTAAAACAAAATATGTATTAACAGTAATCGAGAACTTACTTATACACCTATTTTGTAAATCTATTTTCTAATAGGTACTTCTAAATCCAGAATGAAGAAAATTCCACATAAAGTTCACCCCCCTATATTACGCAGGTTGAATGTAAACCCTAATTTCAATTTAGTTACAGAAATTAATGTTGTGCGTTGATATGTAAGTCAATGAGTCTAACTTACCTTTCAAATAATTATAAATACATAGACAATAAATCGATACTCAATAATTTGTCTTACTCCTCGCAAGGCAGTTGATATCAATTTTGCTGTTGCCACTGCTGTTCTTTACGTTAACAAATCTCTTTATTCGGGATACGATATCTTTGAAATCCCGGTAGTATATTCTAAATACAAATAATTATTACGAACAACCACTGAACCAACACGCTAGAGGGACAACCACTTCCTGAATGCAGGCAGATTTTGACAACGATAAATCAAACTGTCAATTAAATAATTATTGACCAATTCAACCGTAAATGCTCTTTTCAAGTAGACTTTAGACAAGTTGTCTAAAAGTATATTATATACTTTGAATATGTTAATATATGTCATGTTACTTAATAGATATGTATATCCGTTTAATAACTAATTAAAATTTGTCGTTTGTGTGTAGACGTGGTATGTGTGTGTGTGTGTCTGTGTGTAATGTTATTGTCCTGCGTTTTATGGAAACTGGTTTCGAACTGATGATCTAGACGTTAGGAATTCGAAAGACATTTCCTACCCGGAATAAACTTGATTGACGCAAGGTTGAGTTAGAAAAAAAAAAATATTATTAGGGAAACAAACAGCAATATAATATTACAATTATTGTACTTATTTACTTATATTATCTTATTTAGTGTATAAATTATGCATGACTGTGTGCAATAAAGTTTATTATTATTGTTATTATTATTATTATTACAAAATATAACACGAAATTTACATAATATAAGCCAGTAAAGTTTCCGCTTAAGGTATTAATTACGTGAAAGCGAGTAAATACGAGTTTTACAGTTACAATCAAGATGAAAAAAAATATTGATTTAACATAAACAGAAGAAAATTATTATGTAAATCAATAAACCAGTAAAGAATTTCAATCTTTATCGTCCTTTGGAAAATAATGAAAAAGTTAAAATTAACATACTTCAAGAACGAAATCTATCTTTGAAATTTGTCTGAATTTTTTTTATAGTAATTAGATATCTATATCGCTATTATATCTATTGTAAGCATTATAATATTACTGTTAGGGCCTGTTTCACCACTTCCTGATTAGTACCGGATAGGCTATCCACAACATATTTGACAGATACTCTAAACTTTATCTGTTGGATACCTGGTGGTCTCTTGTAAACAGTGTGTAATTCATGCATCAATTTTTTGCATCATATTGCAATTAGTTACAACTATTTTAGACAAGTCCGTAACATGCCAGCTAAAATGAGAATAAGGACAATTTCCAACAATAGCAAAGCCCTTTTGAATCAAATTTCCCCGTTGCTCACTTGTTTAATCATCCTTTAAGGCCACAGCTGGACATAGAGAATTATTTAAAATGAACGCAGTGGTGTTGTACGGAAGAGAAATACATGTATGTCGTCCCTCTAGGAAGTGCGCTGAGTAATTCGTAAAGCCTGTCTGAACAACAAGGTTCTACCAGTTGACCGTACATCGTACAAGGTGGTAGACGGCTTTGTATGTAAAGCGGACGAGTTTATATGATGGTAAGAAGAATTGTGGACCTAAAACTGGCGTGTGTAGCCCTGAAATTGAAATGACATGCGACTAAAGGAAATCGTTTTGTTCATACCATACAAGTGATTAATAATATTGCGGTTTTTTTTTAAGAGAAAATGTTATAGGTTCGCGTTACTGACATGCTGTAATATTATGACGTGTTTCGAAATTTAAAATGTTTAGTTATAGGTACTAAAATTTGTAATATCATAATGTTATAATTGTAAGTTGTAAGTTTACACTTCTATCCACAGTACCTATTATGTATTATTAAAACTACACAATATGTAAGTTCATCCGTAGTGCATCTTAGGATTTTAAGGGTTCATTTCATCCAAATGACAAAAGGAACACTAATAGGATTATTCCGTTGTTGGTCTTTCTGTATGTGCAAATCGCTAATTTGTTGTCAAATCACACAAAAAAATTAAAACTATTTCGGAACTCTCAAGGCGCGAATCAGTTTTGCGCTCATCTATGTATTATCTAAGTCTATAATATCTTGCGTGGTTGCTGCATGTTGTAGAGAAAAGGATACCAATTTCCACGGTGGTTCGTGCTTGCAAATCCTGCTAAGGTCAGATATAAATAAGGTCATGGACTGATCTATGTACTATTTTAAGTTGCTAAGTTTATTCCTTATCATACTTTCACACATTACATTATTATCTTACTACTAATACTAATATAAAGCTTATGAATTGGTTCATAAGTAACTCGGCAACAGTCGAAGTCGGCGACGGGTCTGCCATTGTTGTGACAGTACAGTTCGCCCACCTATCTGCTAAAGTTCACGGTCAGATGCGCTTCACTCCATTGTCGTGCCGCGCTCTCCATCTTTTGTTATCTCTGCATTTCGCTCGCTGATTACAGTATACATGTGTTGAGGCTTAAGTAAGGCCATTGTTTGTATGCGCGGATGTGACACTGATTTTTTTATGGAGTTATAAATCTTTGTATTATGTGTAACAAGATTGATTTAAGGTGTAGCGAACGTTTTTAGAACATTTTAATCGTATACCTTTAAACGAGCAATCTACATCTACACTATCTACATCTACACTAATATTATAAAGAGGAAAACTTTGTTTGTTTGTTTGGTTGTAATGAATAGGCTAAAAAAGTACTGGAACGATTTCAAAAATTCTTTCACCGTTCGAAAGCTACATTATACGCGAGTAACATAGGCTAAATTTTATTCAGAAAAAAAATAGGGTTCCGTAAGATATTTGGGTATTTCGGACACAAGGTGTAAAAAATCAATCAGAAAAGTTACCTATTTTGCATACTAAGATCCCGTTGTAAATCTTAGTTAACGCAGGCGAAGCTGCGGGCAACAGCTACTTTTTTAATTATGGGTACATGGAGTTTCGGAGGCGATAAATCGGTCTAGCTAGGATTCATTTTTAGAAAATGTCATTTTATTCGTGTTTTCAATAATCAACATTAACGAGAAAAGCTCTGTCATCTGGGTACTTTTTTAGTATGTAGGAAAATTGCGCAAGGCACAACAGGATATCTCTTAGATGTTATAATATTTTTATAAATTAATAGCTGTACCTGTTGGATAGATAGTTTGGTTCAAATATGTGTTTTCAAACAATGCTAGTGTTGCCTCACTCAACATTTGAAGCACACTTCGTAGCGGCCTGACTTATCACCGATTCCGATCAGCGCAACTCTAAATGTCGGATAAAGTTCAGACGGTGATGAAATCATTTATTGATACTGACGGAGGTCGGGGGGTAACGAGCGTACAAAGGATTGGGCACTCGGTCAGGGGCACGGGGCCCTTGTTGGGCCTAAAATTGGGCCTATTGAACTGTACTGCCCTTTGTAGATCAATCGTGATTGATATGTTTTGACACAGTTTACGAAATTTTGAATTGGATTTGGATTGGCGTTCGGATTTCGCATTTCGCTATTAGTTGTTTACGCGGTTACTTACTCAATTTTGGGACATTTAACATACGAAGTAAAATGGTCGTCTTGGCGTTCATTGATGGAGGCCTATGTTTAACAGCGGACGGGTAAAGGCTGATGATGAATGAATGAATGAATGAAAGATATGTAACCAGTTGAGGAGCTGGATTAGCGCAGCTCGGTTATAGTCTTGTTATATCGACACGGTGGTCTCGGAGCTCATAATTCACTGGAAGGGGTTTGTATCGACTGCTGAACCGAAATTGACTGATGATGATAATAACTTTCATGATGATGATGATGATGATGATGATACATAGCTTGTCAATACGCTATCAATAAATACGCAGGTTATTGTGATTTGTAGCCGTAATATTTTTACCGCCAATCTCTCTCCGAGCGTGGTCTATTAGCATTTTACATTGATGTTATATCGCAAACTATCATCTAGACACAGCAAAGCAACAAAAAAACAGCAATAAAAATATATATAATTACGATATATTGAACAACAATTGCTAGTACAAGTGTGGATAAACAATAATTTCTTTTAGTAACATATTCATAATAATGATTAAACATGTATTTTGGGTAATTCTATTACTTTCGTTACGGGTTGGCTTGTTTTTCCACATAGAACTAACTACACTTCGAACAACTAATAATAACTGCATCTTTATAGCTTAGTACATGTTACCTTATATTGAATATATAGTTATAGTTTGGGCTAGTTCGCACATTTTATATTTTCATAACCGGAAAGCAAACAATTTTAGCAAAAGCCGAATAAAAACTCCACAATTCAGTTAAGCTCAAATATAATTAATACACAAGAAAATAAAAAGGGTGTGTGTGCGTTTCACACACGATAGAAGTGAAACACACGTTAAATGCTCAAATACAAGCGAGTATTTAACAGTGTGCTATATACATACACACCGACATTTGCTCTCTCGCTCTTTTGTATTTGTGTCTCTTACCTGTCGTTTTTTCCGTTGCATCCGGTTTGAAATCACAACGATTCTAAAGAAGTTTCACTTACAAAAAAAACATCTAGGCTTTTCCTAATGATATTTTCTTTGAGCGTGTGATTAGTCTCAATGCGAGTGACCTTGTTATATATCGTGTGTATGGCGGGCTGCGGGCGTTCGCATTCCGCATTACTTCCTATCCTTACGTCAGAGCTAGGAGCCACAATGAAAGTTAATCGGTAACGTTTTCGCTTTTCCGCGACCATCATAATATATGACGATGATTTTATCACTGTCTTATTTATGGTGGTTTTTTGGGGTCGAGAATTAGGTTATATGTGTGACTATGTGCGTCCACTCTAATAATCTTTACTAGTACTAGTATACTAATCCTAATACTAATATTATAAATGCGAAAGTAACTCTGACTGTCTGTTACGCTTTCACGCCTAAACCACTGAACCGATTGTAATGAAATTTGGAACAGGGATAAATCAGAGTTTGAGAAAGGACATAGGCTACTTATTGTCGCGAAAAAAAGCTTAGGGGGCAAGTTAGTCATTATATATAAGAAGATAACGCCATGCCAACGCTAAACTTTGCATTTAGGCACTTGATAAGAATGAAATAACCATTAATATTTATTCCACCGTTTTTGAGATTTTTACCTATATGGGCATGACATAGGTGATGAAAGTTCGCAGGGTAGTTCGAAAAAAATCTGTCTGTGATTACTACACGTACGTACGGAACTGCGCTACTCCGAATTTAACGCGAGCGAAGCCGCGGGCAACAGCTAGTGGTAAATATATTACACCGATGTGTGGCTTGTAGCAATATATAATTTATGGTTTTTACTCGCTTAATGTTATGAGATTATGTTATATAAAAGTCGTGTAGCCGTGATATTCACATTTTTTGTGTGAAATCTGTGGTGGTATTATTGCGCTTATAAGCGTGTTCATTGGATATATAAGGATTTATTGGTTTAATTTTTTTATGGATATACAGTAAATCGTACGATCGAAATAAGCGTCATGTAGGATGTCTTCCCGGCTTTGGATACCATTTTTAATGATGAAGGATTAAAATTTTTGTTAGTATAACTTTAAATATTGTAGCCAAAGTAAAGTAACTACGTGAATTAAATATTTGTATGTTATTTTTCAACTTAAATTCTAACGAACTAGGGTAAGAAAACTCGACGACAATTTCCTCGAAAGATTTTAATTCCAATTAAGCGCCATCTTTTTATTTTTGCATTTTTTTTAGTCATTGATATGTTTTGAAATCAAATTCATCTCTGATTCTCTGTTATCTGATTTATTTTATAAATTAGGGGCTTATATCCCATAGAATTTTGTGTTCATTATCGGTACCACTGTCTTCGTCTCCTTTTTTGCGTTCAGAAGTGATTTAAGCTATCTCATTGAATTCTTATGTTTACGCGAATTTCACTCATTATAATGAAACAACTTTTACGGATTTTATCGCGGTTTATTTAGTTTTTTACAATCCCGACGTTTAGGACGGGAGGTCCTCCCGTGACCATGGTTGCTGTAAAGTGTAAATCCGTAAAAGTTGTTTCATTATAATATCTCATCGAAACTACATGAAATAGGCGAAGCGAGAAAATCTTAATTTAGTCCTTGTTTTTAATTAGTAAACTATGTACAACAGTATATATTTTTCATTTAAGACTGTCTTAATTCACCTTTAAATAAACGGGTAAGTACTTATGTATTTAAATCCATATAAATCGATACCTAATGTTAATTTTTGTTCTCGATTAAAATCGCCTGAGGACACAATCTAAATTGATATGACAGTTATTTTTATATCAATACTAGCGGACCCCACAGACGTTGTCCTTTAGATACGAATCGATAGTGGCAGTACAGATCAATAACCTAGATACCGACTGCAGCGCCATCTGCCGGTCTGATTTGTGAATCTAAACCATCCTCGAATCTACTTGAACACACACAAAGAAAATCACTCAAATCGGTCCAGTCGTTTAGGAGGAGTTCAGTCACATACACACGCACACAAGAAATATATATATTAAAGATTTGTTAATTTAGCTTCGGCGTTTATCTCAATGATCAATCGAGTCACATTAAAGGCTGCTCATTAATCATTATAATGACAGCCTTTGTCTATATTATGTTCCGTTTTGGAATCCATTTGTACATTGATATGTTACATATTAATTGTATTTTTTTTGGTTTCTACTTTCAAATGGCAGTATTTTCTATATGTTAGGATATACTTCATTATAGATAAACTCAAATTATAACTAATTTGGTAAATTTTTGTGCAAACAATCTATTAACGCTACTTTAGTAATTGCCTCGAATGCTACGATAGCAAAAGGCACATCGCTGTCATCTCTATATTATATTCGATGTTTCGGTATAATTTCATCAATTACGATTTTTTATTTAAATAGACGTATTAAATAATAAAGCATAGTAAAATTCAATAGTATTGCATATCCGGACTTTATCATATTCAAGCAAAAAGCATCGCGGATCTCCTTACAGTGTCGCTTTACGTATTCAAATTTCCACGTTTAAATCTTTTTGTGTGTCTCTAAAGTACTTTTTCCCGAACTAATTGTTTATCACCATTAGTAAGTATTATCGATTCAAATAAGTTTACAATATGCAGCTTGCAATTACAAATAATGTGTGGTTCGCCATGATGTAGGAGACTTTTTATATGAACTACGAAAAACTAAGATCTATGTCTCAATAAATTCTAAACTCAACAGTTTAGAATTTATTAAGACACAGATCTTAGTCGTTCAGAAATTTTTATCATTTGTAATTACCTCTCCCGCCTTCATATATTGAGCTCGTGCCAACGCGACGGTGCGGCTCACCGCTGAGCTTTTAATAACTATACTAAGCTCGGGATTTCCAATTTGACTTTTTGATCGTGACGTATTTAATATTTTTATCAATGTCACATAAGAGCTGATAAAAATTAATTCCACACACAAAACAATCACAAACTAAAGCTTAATTCGATTAGAGTCTCATTGGCAAATATTTCAAATATTTTTTAAGTAAAAAAGTAAAAAAAAGTAAAGTATCAACCCTCATATGTCCCACTGCTGGGCACGGGTCTCCTTCCTCGAAATCAGGCGAGGAGGGTAATGGGCCAATAGTCCACCGCGCTGGCCCAGTGCGGATTGGTGAACTTCACATACCTTCAAAGACTTTCAATCTCATCAGGCATGCAGGTTTCCTCACGATGTTTTCCTTCACCGGTGAGCGAACGATGGTCTCGTGTGCACTTAAAAAAACCCATTTCAAGGCACACACGGACGGGTCAGGATCTAACCCGGAACCTCTCGCGTAAGAGGCCGAGTCCGTCCACCACTGGACCACTGTCGCTCAAGTCATTTTTAAGTACTTTACTTGAATAAATAAATTAAATATGTATCGATCGGGTCTGCCTCACATACAGGTCACATGTACATGTAAATTTGTTTGCCAAACCTCGGGCAAAAAGCACAACAACTACCGCTGTGTAAACACCGTTGCCAAAGTGTGCAATATTATGCAAATTGATTCTTTGTAATAATTTACGTGGTCAATTAGAGAGATGGCGGATGTGAATTGCGCTAGGCTTGTGTTAAGTAATTGTTTGTTTGTTTTGTGGTTTGTGTGTGCAGTGTGGGCAGCTCTCTATGGAAAAGTTGATGTTTGAATGACGAATGTTTTATATGAGTTTGTGTGAAACTAAAAGTAGTTTGTTGGCTTTGGATTAATAATCATTGTATGTTGGATATTCGCGATCATATTATATTTAAAAAATATAAAAAAGTAGCATCATCTTATGACCTATATAAAATATTAGTTCTTCCTTCTCTTCATCTTAAGGTTTTCTTCTATTGTCATTAAAATGACGACTTAATTTTTATTTTCTTTTAAGCATTAAGTAAGATAAATGATTTTTAATAATGAGATTAATTAATATTTTCCCGTGAATATTTACATTTTCTGAAAGAGTCTGTGAATTTTAAAATTGTTTCAGCCTAATTTCAGATTTTCAGCTTAATATTTAAAGATGTCTAATATGTGATGTTGTTCCAGGGCCTGCCCTCCTGGTCGCGCGGGCTGGAGGCCGCGGAGGCGGCGCGCGCGCGGCTGGTGCGCTGGGCGTGCGGGGACCCGCCCTCGGAGCCCGAGCCGCCGCGCAAGAAGATGCCGCACGCGCTGCGGCGACGGTGGCCCGTCTGCTCCTGTCTACAGGTAATACTATCACATATTACTCCTGGATTTATTGTTGATTAATGTTACTGCGTCTTTAACTCTTATACGGACCTCTACTGACCGCGGTAAAGGATCTGGGGGCAAGCAAAGCGTTAGCGAAGTTCGAAAATGATAAAATGTATAGGATGGACCACGTGATTAAGTGCGGCCTTATGTCAATCCCATTAATTTTATCATTTTTGAACTTCGCTAACGCTTTATTAATGGCATTTTGGCTAGGCCCCTGTAACATAGGACGTGTTAGAATCTTTATAAACTGTGATAATCCATGCAATTCATTCATGTGTTACCCATCCTGAGATATAAGATGAAAACTCTTGAGTCAGTTATTATTTTCACTGCCTGTTCTGCCTTTTTTCTTCGTAACGCTGTTCCACGGCAGAAGCAAACAGCATAAAAGCGCGACACAGCGCAATCCTCTACATCTTTTTGAAGTGAAACTTCTTTAGAATCGTTGTGATTTTAAACCAGATGCAACGGAAAAAACGACAAGTAAGAGACACAAACACAAATGAGCGAGAGAGCAAATGTCGGTGTGTAAATTTATATTGCAGACTGTTTAATACTTGCTTGTATTTGAGCATGTGTTTCACTGCTATCGTGTGTGAATCGCACACACACCTTTTTTTTTCTTCATTCGCTGTTAATTCAATATTTTTTTAATACCAACTGCCCGAGCGTCACTCCATTCGATCCCAAACAATGGCCTTTACGACCATAACAGTACATGTAAGCCCTTAAGTAGAGTAGAATAAGTCCAGTGAAAGTGGCGCGGCACTCGAACCGGCGACCCGGGCTCGCGTTACGTGACGCTGCATGTGCCGATACTACATGCTTCAGTGCTACTGACGGCAGGCAAATTATTGCACTTACCTGATAAACTAATGCGTGCCTTATATGGTGATACCTATTTGGTGGGAAATAAACGATAACATTTTATAAATCGTTGGTCAGAAATAAAGATTTTTTTTATTATTTATATTTTTTACTATTTCGTAGGAAATAAGTAAACGATACAATATATATATTATTTATTTATTTACCAAAATTTTTGACTATCGATAACTAGCTGGCCTCGCACTTCACTCAAAACTTAAAAGAAAAAAAAACATTTTCTGTCAAGTAAAATCTAGTCTCAATAATTTGACTATATGGAAAAAATATTTCTTCAAATTCCATCGCCGATTACCGCATTAATACCAATCAACGAGTTGTAAAATAATTACTTTCTTTTGGGTTAAAACTTATATCCTATTGTCAGTTATTATATTAATTTTGAGCTTAATAAAAAAAGAGGCTTGAAAGAAGTTTTTTTTGTAGTTTAAACATTTTTTTTAAAGCTAACGGACCCGAAACAATAGACTCCATAAAACGTGCTCTCTTCAAGTCTCGTACTATATGGATTGGAAAGCCGATAGAGATGTCGGTCATACACATTCGTATGGCCCCATCATGTCATACTCCTGTGTGGCATTCGCGCATGTGCCTCAGCATAGACTCAGAGGCCTCCAAACGATCCAAAATAAATTCTTACGTGTGGCAACCGGTTGCCCGTGGTACGTAAGAAACATCGACCTACACCGCGACCTCAGACTAGATTCGATTAGGGGCCATTTCAAAGCGATGTCAGAACGTCACTTCGAAAAGGCACTTCTCCACCCGAACCCACTCGTCGTGAGTGCGGCAAACTACACCCCCGATAGCTTAGCACCTAATAAGTCTAGGTTACCTAAGAATGTCATAACCGATCCTGTTGATAAAATCACAGAACTGTTAAAGCGCGACGCTGAAGCGCGACGTAAGCTACAACACACACTCAGACATAACACAGCCGGTGTTAGGCACACATTCACACCGCATGGGCCCCGGGGTCGTATGCGACGTCGAACCCTACACTCCGTTGACCAGTTGATCCGGATCAACCGCGACAGCATAGGCTCAGATCAGCTACGAGTCGACACCAATATAGACCGTGTAATCACCGATAGCACTCTGCTATCGGCAGCTTGCTCGGGTCCCGCGCTTGACCCGCCTACCCCGCTACCGGGGGAGGGGAGGGCCGGCCCTCACGATAGGTTTCTAACGTCACCCGTTCCAAACCAGACGACCGTAGCTGACCAAGTTAGGTACAAACTCGACGCCATGAACATGGCGGGGGGCAACCCCCCAAATTTTTAACGTCATAGGATGATCCAACCGGATCACCCCATTTCCGATGACGCATAACGGTCACTAGGACCATTAGCATAGATCCAACCGAAAAAAAAAAAAAAAAAACATTCGTATGATAACGACCTTGTGGTTAATTTAATAGTTTACGTTTAGATGTTCGTAGGTTGTATATTGACTAGTTGAGGCATTATCTGAATGATAATGATAAGAGACAAGAGTATCGTTAATGACGTGCGGTCAGAATAAGGTTATAATTAGTTAAGTTTAGTTATATGTAAAAGGAAGAGCACATATTCCTAAAATTTATATAAAAATATTATTTAAAATAACATTAAAATGGGAAAGGCTTAAAATTTTCAAAAAAAAAAAGATTGAGTCGGTTTTTTTTACAAATTTGATGTTATGTTTTTACATAAAATCTTTAAAATGAGGCCTCCGAAAACATATATTATGTACATAATAGGCGTCTTGGCGTAACGCCTTGAGCGAAGCGAATTAAGACGAGAAGGCTCTTTGTACCCCTATTATAAGAAGTGGGGGAAAAGAGTAGGGGGCAAGGATGGGAACCTCGTCTCATTGTACTGTCCCGACGTTGGGAGTAGTTGTTCTGTGGTGCGGGGCAACCCCTCTGTGGAGGTGGCGTCAGTTCCCTGAGGGACTGACTAGCCGTCGAGGTCGAGTGGGTAGAGCTGCTTACCAGCTTTCGGGCGCAGCGAGTCCCACATACCCGCGTGGGGAGACCCACTCCCCCGCGGGATGCCTAAGCACAATTCCCGGCGTTCATTGACTGAGGGCTTTCAATGGGAGGTTTAAGCTTGATACTGATGGTGCACACAATACACACATCAAGTTCGCATTAGGCAATGGCGTTCAATTTAATTGGCGTTAATGAAGATCAAGTTCTGGAGTGAGGTCACCGCGCGTGCGTTCTTATATAGGATGCGCAGAAAAGTACTCATTACAAGGGAACTGTCCTTTTCTAAATAATTTAGAGTGGATACAAATGTAGTGATTATTGACTAGAATTCATTTCGTATCATATTTCAATTTGATCATATTTTGATATGTTGAAAAATGAAAACAAATTTCCCAAAAAAACATTATCGATAAAGTAAGCAATTTTCAAAATTTCCAAATATTTGTCCTGATTTTTTTTATTTGTCCAGTAGCTAGATTATTAATTAAAATTTAAATATATTGATCTAAAATCAATCCTGTTTTAATAACAAGAATATCGCATTTGCATTAAAAATAGTATTCGTTCAGTGCTTCAATAAGTTAATTAAACACAACTGGGTTAAGGCAGTGCTGAGGCATGCCTCAGTTTGCAAATCAAATAAACATTGTTCTATTTTATTGTAGCGAAGATTCTTCTAGTTCATTTTTTTTCTTCTTATTCTGAATTTACCTTCATTGTACTTTCATGCAAACACTTCTAACATACGGAACGTACCTACTACATGACTCTTTCAAGGGGGTCTTTTAAAATATCACGCTTATTCACAGAGAGGCGTGCGATGGCTTAGGTTTTAGTCAGTCAATTATCCCTACAAAAACTATTTTTTTTCAATATTCTTTAGCCCTGTGGACTACTAATGGTCTGCGTACCTCTGGTTTGCGACCCCTGTAGATAGACCCCATAGATGATGATCCAAACTAAAAATATAGTTATAAGAATTCCAAATGTTGACATTAGTGAGTTAGTCATTAACGTAAACATAATTGTTGATCGAATTAGAGCGAGACAATAGACGGTGATAAACACTCGCCGCAGGATAACCGACGGACAGACTGACACTCTTATATGTGTGACACCTGACATGCTTGTATATGTAACACATATAATGGTTTGGTCGATCTTGGCGTTACTCGAATGCCTTACGATAAAATAGTTTAAATTGGCCTCACAAGGGTGCAGCAGTGGACAAATAGAGATAATGATGATGAAATATGTCCATGACACGATGAATATCAATATCTATAGTCCAAGTAGTCCAATCCAAGTCCAATAGCACGATTCATCCATCAGTCGGCCATCAAAATAGCAATGGAATATTTTATATTATGCGTCTCTTAGTTTTCCGATGGGTAGAGTCCAAATGAAGTATAAACGATGTATACACAAAATATACATTATAATAATTTATATTTGTTGTAAATAATTTGTGTAACGCAGTGGTCCTGCGGTAAGGCTTCTAATGTTAAAAAGGCACACACATATATTGAATCAATCGTACCAGCCCCCCAGACAAGTGGCACAAACGCTGAACAAATAGAATTAGAATAGAATACTTATTGTATGGGAATGACACTAGTAATTTACGACATGTAATTTGACAGCTATTGTTATTCCCATACAATAAGTATTCTATTCTATTTCTATTCGTTTAGCGTTTGTCACTTGTCTAGAGGGGCAGTCGCGTACGTGGCATACGCTCACGTGTCACGCCTTATATTAATCATATAATGCGTCTGTCTGTAGGTTACTCTGTGCCCACTACTCATAGGTCTTGTCTTAATTGACATATGGTTCGGACGCGTCGTTCACTACGGAACCGGGTCGCGGGAGGGTTACCTTTTGGATTGCGTTACGTATCTCCAAAATATTGTGGTGGTTAGTGAAATATTTGTGCCAGTGTTATGTTAATATGTTTACGAAGAGGAGGAGTAAAAAGTTGAAGATATCGGCCATAGTAGGCCATGGGGTAAGTTATTGATTATTGTAGGATTCAAAATTAAAAATTTTTTTTTTAAGTCTAAGAATTTATAAACGAGTAAAATAAATTTGGCATTTTTGTAGATGCATTTATATATTTTTCTTTCAGTTTTTAATTAATTAAAAATGATACCGTATACCTACATGTATTAATTTGAATGCATTAGCATTTAACCTTTAAGATATTCCAAATCTAAAAAGAAAAGTATAAATTCAAATGAGATGTTTAGTTTATAATAATGGTTAGTTTATGACCGGCTGGTCGATTGGTCAGGCTTCTAGGACACCTTACACAGCGGTCGAGGGTTCGAATCCCGCCAAGATGTAGACATTTTTTATGATAAATATTGATATGCACCGGTTCATGGACGTGTATTAGATGTATGTATTTTTATATTATATTAATTCCTTATGTTTTTCCTTTTCTAGTACCCCTAACACAAGTCCTTATATACTAGGTTTACGTGATGTGGTTGTGGAATAATATTTATTTATTATTATTAGTTAATGCTATATTAATTTTCTAATATTAGCTATACAGGAAAATATATTGTACTATATGACAGCTAAACTGTTAGTTATCTAACAGGATATGAATTGGAAACTATAGGTCTGTAAACGAATTGTGGACCAATTAATAATAATAGCAGAAGGACAAAATGGATGACCATTATATATGTCAATAAAGTTCATCGCTCAAGCCGCAGATCTCCGATTGTACATAATCGTTTTTTTGATTCATAGCTTCTAAACTAGAACTTTCGTATATAATATGTCACATGTCGTATGTCGCATGTCATATGTAGTGTCATATACTTGTGACACCACATGTGACATGCTATATACCGAGCCCGTAGCGCACCAACGCTTGTTGGGTCAAATACTTTTCTAATTAACCATAGAATTATTTCTATGATAGCTGACATATTCACGGTATATCCGAAGCGACTTTGGATCCTTCGAGAATCGAATATATACATTTTAAAGGCTGGTAAATTTGTCCCCTCTATTAAGAACATAGATAAAGCAGGGCTAACCGCCCTTAGAGTTGTCTAAAGTGGTTTGTTCGTCTCTCTCGTTAAAGCAAAGCTCGATAAGTTATCTATCGGATTGAAAAGCCGCGGATACACGGACTAATTAACTGGTACTCCACTTTCGTTTATCCGGTATATAATTACAGGTATAGTTGATGTAATTTCTATTCGCTTGTCTATCGGGTGTTTCTGGAATGGTCTAGTATTTTCCTCATAGTTTTATATTTTAATTAGCTGTTGCCCGCAGCTTCGCCTGCGTTAACTAAAATTTACAACGGGATCTTAGTACGTAAAATAACATTTTTTACACCTTGTGTCCGAAAACCAAAATATCTTACGGAATCCTATTTTTTATCAGAATAAAACTTAGCCTATGTTACTCGTGGATAATGTAGCTTTCGAATGGTGAAAGAATTTTTGAAATCGGTCCAGTACTTTTGGAGCCTATTCATTACAAACATACACCATACAAAAATAGGTACAAATCTTTCCTCTTTATAATATTAGTGTAGATCAATACTAATATTATAAAGAGGAAAGATTTTATTGTTTGTTTGTATAGGCTCCGAAACTACTTGACCGATTTTGTTCCCTGGCGGGATTCAAACCCGCTCCCTATGGGCTTACGCGCTAACAATGATGACATATTATACGCATTACATTGTGTAAATAATTACGGCCATACTTGCACGTTAGAGAAATTGTAGGTTATGTAAAGTGGGAAGTCATGAGGGAGGCGGGAAAAGTGGAGCGTCAGTCCCCTGCCATTCGCCAGGTCGTATACAATGGGAACATAATTTATCATTAGGTGTGAATGGAATTTTATTAATATGTATGAAATTGTTTGGGTGAGGAATTTGTTTTCAAATAGCCGAATTTGCACACTTGACTTCGTAATGAGAAATGTATTCTTATTCTTGGAATGGCGAAGATATTTTCATTTAATCTCTTAAACTAAGTGTCCGTCTTATAAACTAGGGTACTGTAACCTGAATACTATAAATCTTAATCTAGACTGTTAAACAGAAACTAGTTTTATAACCATAATCATCAGGCTCTTTCTACAACTGCTTTTATTTTTTATGTAAGAATTGCTCGTTTAAAATCCTAAGTAAAATATGAGAAAGACAGTAGGTAATATTTCCCTCCATGAAATCCGTTTCTAATGACAATGGCGGTAATGAAAGGGTCTGTGGATTAGACTGCTCCCGGTAGGGTCGGGGCAGAGTAGGGTGACTGCTGCATCTTGATGCGAGGGAAATTTGCAGTAAATAGGTGTAATATTGACTCATATTGTCACTGAAATTGTATAGTTGCTACCGTTTAGGCTTTAGTGAATGCATAATCTAGTATTAAAATCTAAGTGTCGATTACAACGACGAGGACCTCTGTGGCTCAATGATTAGTGCGTTGGCGCTCAAGCCGGAGATAGCGGGTTCGAATCTCGCCAGGAAACAAAAAGGGTCATGGATGTGTATTAAATATGTGTAAGTATTATACATTAAAAATATTAAATATATTATGTAAAAAGTTTTAAATATATGTATTTCCGTTGTCTTGTACCCAGAACATGTTATTCGAGAACTTACCACGGGACCAGATTGACGTTGTGTAAAAGCGTCCATAGATACAAAATTTATACTAACTTTGATATTCGTATTTTGTATACAGTTGTATTGGATAATTAATAATACGATCACGATTAATACAAGTACAACGCGTGACTCGACGTCATGCTGTTTGGTGTCACGACAACGAGTTGATTTTAGTTCTACCCTGCTAAAGATGGTTCACATCAAACCGTATTTAAAGCCAATATCGGATGGAGGAATGTTCTTTGGAATGAAACAGGTAGTTAATGAAGTTCACCAACCCGCATTAAGACAGCGCATAGGTGAACTATAGCACAATATCCCTCCTCGCCTGATTTCGAGGAGAGGAGATCCGTGCCCAGCATTGGGACATAATGGGTTGATACTTTTTACTATCGAAGTGTATGCGTCGTGGGTGATATTGTAATATACTTATATTCCTGTTCAATAAGAGCCGTTTGTGTAAATAATGGAGTGAGACATACGGGTCAGTGGCGGTGAAGTCATCGGCCAGAATTATACTTACTAGGGTTGGTAACCGAAGGAATCTTACACTGGTGACTTACGGAAATTAGAGTTACTTAAATGATATTTTTTTGTTTTGGCAAACTGGTCAACGAACCACATTGGTTGAGTGGTCAATATATTCCAATAGTGACTAGCATGTGTTTCCCTTCTATTCCATATTTCCCTTACTAGTTGTTGCCTACAACTTCGCCTGCGTTAACTAAGATTTAAAACTGCATCTTAGCAAGATGATATATAGCCTTTCTCGATAAATGGGCTATCTTATATCTCACACTGAAAGAATCTTTCAAATCCGACCAGTAGCCCCTTGCCTACAGCTTTGCCTGCAAGATTTACAACGGCATCGTAGCGTGATGGTATATAGCCTTACATATTATTTAGCATATAACCTTCTTGATAAATGGACTTTTTTACAATGAAATAATCTTTCAAAATCGACCAGTAGTCCCTTATAATAGCGCGTTCAAACAAACTCTCCAGCTATATATATTAGTATAATATACTGAAATACTAATAATACGTTTCAAATTGGACGCGTGTAGCAGAGGATCCACCATCGTGTCGCTAAGGTTCCTTTCCTTCCTGTTTCCATTCCAGGATCCTCAAAAAGTAGCTGAAGACTCGCAGTGAGTGGTTTTATTCAATGTATAAAATTGCTGAAGTGTGAATCTTACATAGGGTGTGGAATCACCGAGATATCCATAAGGGATTTTCCTTTTTTTATAGTATAGGAGGGAAAAACGAACAGCCGTAGCCTTGCGACTATTCATACCCATTAACATCCATACAACCAAAGGTTTTACACAGATGCGTTGCCCCCCTTTTGCCTATCCCCCAATGGGCCACCGGAAACTCGCAAACCACACGAAACGCGACAGCATATCTGTCACTTCACGCCGGTATTATGTGAGTGACAGTACCACCCCGGTCGTGCCGACCCAATTCGACAAAGCAAAATGCATCCAAAGCAGCATGACACTATCTCTTTCCTGCGTTAATAACGGGACTTACCTTCGTAGCGTTGATTGAAATATTGATTGTCGTGATGATAATGATGATGAATATTATGATAATGGAGCGTGGAAAAGTGAAATGCCATGCAGGCGTTATCAGATAATTACCGTCGACCCACAACACTATCAGTAACGTGTCCTTACTCCTTACCCTGGTATAAGCCAGCATTGTTCATTTGTATACACTGTTGACTGAAGTCAAGAAAAAATATTTTATACTACCGCCCTGCAGCTTCACTCGCGTTGTTTTGGATTCACAGCTCTGTCGTAATATGACACATATCTGATCTTAATATGATTATTTTGTTAGCCTCTGCCTCTTGGCGATAATTTTGTATTTATTAGTGAAATAATTTCTAAAATCGCAAAAGTAGTGTCGAAGAACACCTCAAACATCGTACCTTCAAATTTTACCTCTTTATTATATCGATTAAGAAATAATGAGGTTTATGTACTTATTTGTGGCTAATGTTAGACGAGAAACGCCACGAGCTTACCCACAACAATATACGAGTAGGAAGTAAGCGAACTTAACTATGGAGTATTATTTGAACTCTAATTAGGATGACAACTAATCATACAGTAGTTTGACCAAGGTCCAAGGAGCAAGCTAGCGGCCGTGAGTCTCTTGGGTATCATTCTAATAGCCGTGTACCCATCAGGATGCCCTGATTATGATGATATTGTAAAATTTCATGTTCATATTTGTATAAAACATCACCGTGTCTGTATACATATGAATTTTCCTCTGTTGAATTTCCATTCACAAAATGTTGAATGAATGAATATTTCCATTGTTCTCAGATCAGATGTCCGTTATTGTTTCACATCTGTATGTGTAACTTGTGCATTGAGTTTACTGTCCCACTTGTGTTGTCATAACACTGTTTCATTTTCATATCTAGCTAATATGTAGATAAGATTAATACATCTGTATGTACTTCCAGAGGTTTAAAACCCCAGGGTTTACCCGTATTCTAAAAGGTTTACCGCCACCACCGTGCCACCGTCCTTGTCGTTCCTCTCATGCAACAGCTTTGCTGTTTTTCAGAGAGAAGAGCAAGAAAGCCAGCGTAATTACTGGCACAGGGACTTGATCTGCCTCTTCCTCTCTTTCCTTTAATCCTTTCTTCTATGATATTTTTTAAAATCGAGTTTTGATAACCCTACAAGTGATGTTAATGAATTTGTGAGACGTTGGACGGAGCGTCGCGTCGGTTCAAAGCAGTTCATCGCTGATGCTGCACTTACTCCGACTTACTAATATGCGTTTTCGTTTATACAGCGTGTGCAAAAAATGTTGACATGACTCTCTTCTTTTAATTGCCGAAATTATTTAAAACTTGGCACACTTATCAAGAAATCATGACAATACAAAAATCCACTGAATATAAATAAAGTTTTCTAGTTGATTACTATTAATTAAATATAAAAGTCATCATAGTGATTGTGGATGTCGCATGTGTGGAAAATGTAAAATATAAGAGTGAATTGTGTTTCCTAAAACTGACTACAATATGGAAGAGAATCTCATATCAATATTAGGTATACAATAATAACGACCTCTGTGACTCAGTGGTTAGCGCGTTGGCGCTCAAGCCGGAGGTAGCTGTTTCCGATCCCGCCAGGAACAAACAGTTTACCGTGTTCCTGGGTCATGGATGTGTATTAATGTATTTTGTAATAAAAGTATTAAATATATTTCCTTCGTCTTGTACCTGTAACACAAGCATTTCGAGAACTTACCATGGTACCAGATTGACGTGGTCCAAAGGCGTATGGATATTTTAATTATTTATTATAATAATATATCATTACTAATTATATAACATTTTTTTTATTTTTTTTACTTTTAATAATGACTTATAATATACTTAGATTAGATCAACATGTGTTATTTATTGCCGGTAGAAGTTTCTATAAGATAAAATAATAAAGAAATTCGATTATTTCCCGGTACGAAATCGTCAACCATATATTATTATTTCGAACGAATAAATCTTAAACAAAGACATGACACTACCGAGTACCGACAGCATTGCAGTTTCATTCGCTGTAGCCGTACATGGTGATGGCTTGTGTGATCACGGTTGACCATGTACGCCGGATCGTGTCTGACGAGTGGTTATGAATCATTATTGATACTGAGTAAAGATAGCTCGTGTATGGATTGAGACAAAAAATGCGATCTGATAAAGCTGGACAAATTCTTTTTTGAAACTACTTGTATTGGAAAAATAATATTTATATTAATTGTGAAATAAACATGCAATAACATAGGTTATAATTTAAAAACATTAAGCCCCACTATGGTTCAAGCCTGTCGTGGCGGTGGGGCTCAGTAGCCCAGGGTGACCCCAACACCTTGGGCGAAGCGAATTGAGCCGACGCGAGGGAGCTCTTTGTATACCTCTTATAAGAAGAGGAGACAACAGAGCAGGGGACAAGGGGGAGGATGGGAACCTCACCTCATCGTACTGTCCAGACGTTGGAAGTGGTTGTTCTGCGGTGCGGGACAACCGCTCTGTGGATGTGGTGTCGGTCCCCAGAGGGACTAACTAGCCGTCGAGGTTCCCTGTTGCTTGTAGATCCGGGGCACCTTACCAAAGGCGACAGTGGTGGCACTCGCCGGGTTTTAGTGGGTAGAGCTGCGTCCACTTACCATCTTTCGGGCGCAGCGAGTCCCACATACCCGCCTGGGCAGACCCACTCACCAGCGGGATGCGTTATTTCCCGGCGTAAAAGGAAAAAAAGATACCTCATAACGTCCAACGCTTATATTTAAAATTTTAAATATATATAGAAATCGTTTTAAATAAATATGATACTTATTTATGCCAAGAAAAGACAGCAGCCAGGAGAAACCTGAAGTGTATTTTCTATGTCAGTAAACAGTAAACGTATGTCTTTTTCCAGAATGACGAACCGCCCGAGATCACGTACTGCGTGGTGGGCGGCGAGGGCGGTCTGGCGCTGCAGGCGGTCACGCCCACACACCCCATGCCGCCACAGGACGAGCTGGACGCCAAGTTCGCGGAGCTGGTGGTATGTACTATTAATGTTACTTGGTGTACTGATTATATTTTGCTACGGCACTTTAGTAAGGCAAATCGACTTTTTGTTATACTGTTAAGTTTAACTACGGAACTCTGCTACTCATAGGCAAAGTACCTAATTGTTATACTGATTAATTATTTTTTACTAGTTTACTCTTTTTTATTCCTTAAGATAGACAATATTAGCTGAAGCTCACGGTTTCCTAGACTAGTCCTCCTAGTCCTAGGATAGGCAAAACTAGACGAAGAATGATGCAATGGCTATAGCGACTAGCCCACTCTCATCTGACAGAAAAAGACTGTCCTGTTTTTTTTCTTTCCGAAACACACCATAGCTATTTCGCAGGATATATGATAAGTTTCCAAATAAAAAAATATATAAATGTATACATATTATTATCATGTTCAGCAGTGAACGGATAAAGGCTGATGATGATGATGATGATATTATATGTAAGTGTCGATACTATAACCGAGCAAAATTAAAATTATAATTGAACGTACATGAGAAGACAAAATAATATACAAGCGTTTCGATCACACGTTGTATAAAAGAAATTTTGTCCTGGCCTTTAAATATACTTGAACACATACAAAAAATTATATCAAAATCGATCCAGCCGAGTGGTTCAGTTAAATAGAAGCATTATATAAATAGAGTGTAGATAATGAACAAATATAATTAATATCGAACATAAACAAGTTACGTAACGCCTCCATAACTTTCCTACAGACTTATCTTGAATACACTCATAGGCGTCAATTTAAATGTATTTTGTCTCGTCGCCAAAGTGCTGTCCAGACGCCTTAATACACTAATGGACTAGAACTTTGCAATATTCCGAGACAGATACATAAGAAATTTGACTTAAATTCTAATTCCAATAAATCTAAGTAAAGATCTAAATAGAATTGACGATCTCTGTGGCTCAATGGTTAGCGCGTTGACGCTCAAGCCCGGAGGTAGCGGGTTCGAATCCCGCCAGGAAACAAAAAAGTTTCTGTGTTCCTGGGTCAAAAAATAATAAAATTTGACAACATAGTACAATAGACCACCACTATGGGACGCACTGTTATGAGAGGAAATTAGTACATTAATGGTAGTTGTCCTCTCTCTCTCTCTCTGGAAACACAGGAAAACAGAGATGCAAACAGTTTCCAGATCAGACAGGGTTAGAAAGCTCACTCACTTTGGCAAAGATGAATGAAGACATCCTGTCTAATAGGCAGAAACTTACGACTTGTAACACACGCCCTACACCATCTAGAAAGTTCCAATAAATTCTTCGTTCAAGTGTCTTTTTAATTAGGCGTTTGTCAGTTAACATACAGTAAACTAGACGCTTTATATTCGTACGTGTAGTTTCACTACGCGAACAGGTTGCGCGGATGGCGCCAAATAAATTAGAGTAGATACATACTGGAGTAATTGAGGTGGCTTTCCACCGGAGAGAGATGCTTGTGTTGAGGATGTTTGGGATTATGGAAAGATCTCGAATGATCTTGAGCGACGGATGACGGGTGACGGTTCTATGTCCGTGCACTACTAGTTTTTTCCCCATGTAACGTTTAATAGATTTTTGTTGTCGTTTTAGATGAGTAGTCAGAGTTTTATAGGTCATTCAAGGCCTTTTAGACATCAGCACAACATAATATAACACATTATGCGTTGCACTTCTATTCCCTTTCCTCCCAAAGGGCCACCTGAAACGCGACAGCATAACTGTCACTTTACACCGGTATTATGTGAGCGAGAGGCACTATCCTGGTCGTGCCAAACCAATTTGGCTGCAAAGCTGCATAGCACTACCTCTTACTAGTAGTAGTGTCCTTATGTGAGTCTGTTAGTATAAAGTGTGATACTAAACGTGTAAATGTTATTCTTAGAAATCAATAACAGAGATAATTAGCTCCCTGATAAGTTACAATAGTAAGGGCCTGTTTCACAATCTCCAGATAAGTTCCCAATAGGCTATTGGCAACATATTTGACAGATACTCCATACTCTATCTGTCAAATATGTTGCCAATAGCCTATTGGGAACTTATCGATTGTGAAACAGGCCCTAAGTCTTACAATTCTAACTTCTAGCTTTTGCTCGTGACTTTGCTTACTTTCACGTGTAATGGACAACATTTGGCAAAATAAAGTGGAACGTCTATCTGCATCTATAAGCTACCACCTTGCTCCATTCCTTGCAACAGCTTTGCTGCGTTTCAGCGATAAGGGCATGATTGATACTATCCGCTTGTAACGTTGCGCTTGCTCGTTACATAATTTTAGGCTTAAATTAAAGATTCAGCAAAAGATATTATGTTTAAACTAAGCATACTAATGGTATAAGTGCCATCTATCGTTAACTAGTGTCAACTATTGACATACTCTATTGGCTCACTAGCGACCCTGTAATTACTTACCTAGTAATTACTGTAAACGAAACTTTACGCCTTACAACGCATGGATGAGCCAATCAGTAGACTCGTTGCTGTCCAAGTCGACCGCCGTGCCGTCCGTTTCCCATGACAACCTTTTTTATCGAGGGAAAAGTTTTATTGCGTATGATCCATACTCTTTAGGGTAAAAAGTATGTGAAGGCTTTACCACTAAAGGTGGCCTGCCTCCGCGCAATGATAGGCTTTATGGCTGAGTAACAAGACTACAAAAGTACGAAAAAGATTCTTACTATCACAATCACATCTTTTCTAGTACTTTTAATCATACCTACATAGTATGATCGAAAGTACTAGAAAAGTAAAAAAAAACATACTTTTACCATACCAACCATAATTGCATCATGCAAGTTATGATGAGGATGACGGATGTCCACAGGGGAGACAGAAAATTATTATCATTTAAGCGCTTAATATTATTTATATGTCCCACTGCTGGGCACGGGTTTCTTCCTCGAAATCAGGAGAGGAGAGCGATGAGCCATTGTTAACCGAAAGCTCTGCCTCAATCGGGATTTGTGAACTTAACACACAAAGATTTATATCGCATCAGGCATGCATCTCACGATGTTTTCCTTCACCGGTGAGCAATCGATGGTCTCATGTTCTGTACATTATGGTGCACGTAGAAATTTAGAAAACCCCATCGCAAGATGTTACATGTGCCAGTATCGTAAGGAGGAAGGATACTGGCCATAAAGCAACGCGGACCGCTTTGTTTTGTGGCCAGTATTGAACTCGGAAATCTACTATTAAGATAATTATGTCATCATCATCTGCCTAGCCTTTTTCCAACTATATACTGGGGTCGGCTTCCAGTCTAGCCGGATTCAGTTGAATACCAGTATTTTACATAGAACAACTGCTGTCAGACCTCCACAGCCCAGTAACTGGGTGATACGGTACCCTGTGGTTAGACTGGCTAGGCTTCTGACGACCCGTAACGACTGTCAAAGATCCACGAATGACAGCCGTAACCGACGGCTAACGTGCTTTCCGAGGCACGGAGGAGTCTCGGTATGTAAAGATGTCATACATCCATCTACGGATCAACCTTGGCAAGCGTTGTTTAACCTGGTGGATCGATCCGCGCGGCTGTTACCACTGCGCCACGAGCTCCTCCATTATTATTAAGATAATTATATATAAGTATATTTATTTTACACACATTTATCCTTGACAATATTTTAATACGCTATATAAGACATTCCACTACACTAAACCGTTACATGATAACATTAATAGAAAAGAAACTAAATGCCATGTCATGCAAAAAATATATCATGATTGACATCGTATCACTGTCATGTACTGGACAGTGATTACAGATTATAGATAAGTGGTTACGTAACATTGCATGCCACTTTCCCCGAGATGATGACAGATTGGGTTCGGTACTAATGAAGAGCTTGCCCGGATGTTTATCACGTCGTCTGTTTGTTGAGGTGTATTGTTATGTAAGTCTGGTCAATGGGCTTCAATAACAAGTGGTCTGCCGGTTAATGTGAGGTCTATGGTTTGGTTCCGCAGATTTTATGGTGTTATTTTAATAAATACACGTTAAATGGTACAAGTGTTAACTTTCTTTGGTATATATTATAAGCCTCGGTCAAAGAATTCAGACGTACATAGAAGGACAGTTCTTATGAGAACTTTGAGAACAAACTCTGCGATGTAAACGTCCGCTTGGCGGCGTGACGAGAGGGACACCGCGATGTCCTCAGCATATGAGCCTAAGAGAGCGAGCGAGTGCGAACTGGGGACATGTCCCCAATAAATCCGGAATACGAGTGAATTCTTTGCCTCGGTTAAGTTGCGATAAAAAGAGGAATTCATACCCAAATGTTATAACTGAAAGTAGAACTTTTGAATCTAGATTAGGAGTCAGTTGAAGGACGACGGAGGGGGTCAACGAACTGTGACAAGGGGTAGTAGGTGTCAAAGACTCTGTGACGTCACATTTTGACATCAAATAATATAATTAAGCTTTAACGCGAATTATGAACTTATAAACTGAAATTAAAATAACCTTATTCAAAAGAAAATAAAAGTAATTTCAGAATCACCGTACAATTTTCTAATTTCTCTATTATGCGAAAATTGCAAATCACAAATCAGGAGCTTTACAAATGTGACAATGTGTCACAATGACGGGGAGAAGAGATTCTACTACACCAAGTGAGTTGGTCTTGGCGTTCATTTAGGGAGGCCTAGATGGGTAAAGGCTGGTGATGATGATGATGATGAAGTGAATTGCCCAAATTCTTATTCGATTAGTTTTGGTCCATACTCCATACACACGTTGCTAAAAGCTTGCACGTTTTTGAACGGATTTAAATGCTAATTATTTGTCGAAATTATGAACATACTCGATAAAGATAACCATTCATGTACGACGCCATGTATGTGTGTATGTCCACGACTTTCTCCGTGTTGTAATGATTGGCACCAGTGTTATTCGCGTTATTAATGACATCGTAATGATCTTTGCTGGTTTCACTGGTATTAATCATTTTTATCTGCTTTCTATGTTGTTTGTTTGGGTTTATAGTTGATGGGCTAATGTTGTGCACGTCTATAGATACATTATTAGGTCAGATGAGTTATGCATTAAACGAGCTTTGCCAATAGTGGCAAGTTTTAGTTTTTGGAAGTTAGATGTAGTGTATCCGTTCCGTTATGGTCCAGATATAATTATAATATACAAGGTGAACCCGGCAAGCGTTGTTCTGAGTTTATTATTATTATTATTTTAAATTAATTTAATTCTGTTCTTACTTCGCCAATACAAACCTTTTCCTAACTAGTAAGTAAGAACCGACTTAAACTAAGTTATAAAATATCCGTGCTTACAATTTTCCATAAACCATAGACTTCCAAGTAGGAAACTAGGTAAGTAATGTTGCATTATGTAATTTTGTAAGAATAATTTTCCACTGCGGTTTCAGAGCAAATATCTTTGATATGCCAAGATACGAGATAGCTCAGACGAGACTGTTTAGATGTCACTGTGACCTTGGCGTTGTTTTGTAAAGGTCTATTGAAGACACCGCCGTCATCAGACTTGTTCGGTTTATTTTGATTTTAACCTTTCGTTGGTGTTTCCCGTATGATATCCGAATCGTCGGTTATGGAAATTACCTAAGAATTGTAAAAGTAGGTTCATTAGGATTTATATTTGTAGTGTGAGCTACCATGGTCTAGTGGGCATGGATTCGGTCTCTCGAGCGAGAAGGTTCGGGCTCGATTCTGGCCTTGTAATAGGTTTTTTCTTAATTTCTACATGATATTCGCTTGTGAACGTGTGAAGGAATACGTCGTGATGAAACACGCCTGATGAAGTCTTTGTAGATGTGTGAAGTTGAACCCCTATTGAGCAAGCGCAACATTGAACTAAAGTAAGTAAACTAACTTAAGCCTAACACCCTCCGAGATTTCGAGGAGGAGATCTTAGTTCAGCTGTGGGACATATAAGGGTTGACAGTTATTAAATATTTTATCACTTAAGAATTTCTATCTTTAAAAAGTATCAACCCATATATTTCCTACAGCTGGGCACGGGTCTCCTCCAGGTAATCAGGCAAGGAGGATATAGGGCCATGGGACATAGTTCACCGATGCGCTGGCCCAATGCTGGTTAATGAACTTCACACAGCTTCAAATACTTTTAATTTCACCGTAATCTATGTTAATTATTGTTGCCGTGTTTTTTAAAGTTTTGATTGCATGATGTAAATAATATGAGTGGACCGCTAAATCGTATCCAATAATCATCACTAGCGATGATTATCACTGGCAGAGTGATGATGATCATGAAATCATGTTACTGATCTCTACAAATCCTATCGAGGTTGCACCAGTCTAATAAATAGTTATAAGTGAGCTATTAGCGTATCTATTTACTGCGGCTATTAACATGGCCGATCGTTTGAAAGCTCACCAAAGCTCCAAGACCTATTCATTACCTTGAGCTTTCTAGTAGCGCTTGTACGAGCTTTTGTGTTCAACATCCAATTGAAAATTAATTTGTAAGTAATACGTTCAGTTATATGCCAGTTGAGTTTATGAATGATACAATGTTACAACTGTATAGTACTGGTTAATAGCTGGCCTGTGTAGCAAAGAGGTGAACTTATGTTCAGGATTCCTGATCGGATCCCGTAATTTTGATGAACAATTTGTCTGCTCGGTCTGCAGATCTCCTTTCGTCACACCAAGATATGTCTAGTGCGGTGATTGTAAAATATCATTTTCTTTATCATAATCATCATCATCAGACTTTATCCTTTTTTTTAATTTTTTTTTATTAATAAATGTTAATTATTAGCCTAGTGCTTAGTTGGATGGTATTGGCGGTGAATGGCCTGCAAACAAAGCGATGTATGACATAAGCCTGATGATGATGATGATGATAAGACCTCAGTCACTTTACACACGAGTGAAGCCAAGATCACCAATTCAATATACAACAGTAAGGGCCTGTTTCACAATCTCCCTTTAAGTTCCCTATAGGCTATTGGCAACATATTTGACAGATGTTTGACAGATAGAGTATGGAGTATCTGTCTGTCTGGAACTTAAAGGGAGATTGTGAAACAGGCCCTAAATGATATTTTTTCCATCATAATGATTAACTATTTATTTGATTTATTCGTCTGCGAAACAAAGGCCTCTCACAATGAACGCCGAGATAAACGATCTCTTGACACTCGCATCGCGATGCCGATGCGTATTCATCATCATCTGTGATTGCCAACCCGCCTGCTCAGCATGACAATTATAAGCATATCCCCGAAATGGGCTTGAGTGTATTCAATTCATTAAATTAATTTTGATGTTTTATTTAAGTACATCATTTTTGTTACAAAATATACGTATAGGATTAAGAGGGGCTTATTCCTTTCTTCGTTTCATGCGGCACTAAAAATATTTTCTTGCACGTGCGACAACCCTAAAGCTACTTACGCGTAAAATAGTGGCCTGTCTTGTTTCGCGGCCGAGTGCAAGTTGTCAAGAGAGCTTGTCAAAGTCACGGGTCGCCGGAGCTTTCGTCTGACGTAGAAAGTTCTAGGTGTTTGGGACGAGGGCGCTGGACAAGTGAGTTTCCAATTTCTAGACAAACAGCACGGTCGGTGTGGTGTACTTTTGTCTTGTCGTTTCCTATTTTGTCGGGAGTTCGCTTAGACGAAATATTTGTCACAGTTTTCAGTTTTTTTTTCTAAGTCTTTTTTTTTGACTCCCAATGTAACATTGTGTTATAAGTTTGATTGCTAAGTTCCTTAAAACTTATGAATCGATTTAGGTGCGATTTTATTCGATGTGTAAAACCAGTTAAGCCGTTCTGAGGCCATCCATCAGCTCTGATCATTGTGTGGTTTTATAACTATCATATTTATTTTCACAAAAATACATCGTCGAGAAGGGAAACTATTTATGTATCTTCGACTGCTCATGATGTAGTTAACGGGAAAGGTGTGTGCGCGTGAGTGTCTATCATTGTTTTACTTCGGATCCTAAGTAGGTATTTAGTGAATTCAGCTCAGACAAGCAGTTGCTGGTACAGTCCTATTTATTATGAGTAAAGTGTAAAAAATATACCCATAGAAAAATTATGTAATGTATGACTTTCACTTATGAACTTTCATTGTATGTAATTTTAATAACTGCTAATTGTCTTTGTCGCTTGTGATATATTTAAATGAGTAGGTAATTAATGTATTATATATCTTATGCGTAGCGTTATGCGAGCCATAAAGCTCTGGATATAGTCTTGTATTAAGATCATGTTTTGCCATTATATTTATCATCAAAAAAAGCATTTATGAAGGGATAGAAAATTGGTAATAGTACCTACTATATACTATATAAAACTCAGTTTAGTTTTTCTTTGATCTCAATCTATGTGGAAGATTTTGTCTATCTGTTTTCGAAATGCATGTATATGCATTTGCATGCATTTAGCGACTATGGTCTAGTGGGTCATGCCACACACCAACACGTGGGCCAGTGCATTGGTGAACTACGAACCAAAAATCGACACCTCCTCGCCTGAATTCGAGGAGACCCGTGCTTGAGTGGTAACTATAAAGGTTGATAACGAGACTCATATGTGCATGAATATGTGACGGTCTCACGGTGCAGAGTTAGCTGGACCCCGTTATCGAGTTATCTTACTCGTCCCTCCACGCTAGTTGCATCCGATCGCAAGGCTACAAGATAACTACGTTTGCTCTCATTGTTATCTTGTTAGGAAGCTGTATGTTCCTCTGAAATATGATTTTTCTATAGGAAAAGTAAATGGAATTTGACTTGTTTGATAAATTGGAACATTTAAGGGCATTTTAATTATGTTCCTGTTTTTTGAGTAGAAAGAAAATTATATTTAAAAATATTTTTAGCATAACATGAAAAGGGCTTAGGTTACAATTAATTAGAAACATAATATACACGTATAAAATATTTCAGTTAACTTTTTTCTATATATTAATTGCGTGATAAGTGTCCCTAAAGTTTTGACCTAAAATCTAACTAAAACTTTTAAGTTATGGTAAGTGCAACTATTAGCTAACCGGTTTGAACGCTCGCCATTAGTCGCGGAGGAGACATTAAAAAATTCTCATCAAATCTTTATTATACATAATTATGTTTGCGTTTTAAGATTCCTGTGGCATTAGGGTGCAAGCACATTGACGCGATTAGATGGCAATAGTGACATAATAAGTACAATTTCTTCGTGTCGCGCCACCCACGGTCAGAATTCTATGTTTTTTAATCAGATTTACCTGACGTCTATTGATAGTGAGATCAAATTTTATTGAACTTTGAAGAATTCGACATATTGTTCAATCACCATTTTAATGCTTTCCTTGCAAATCAGCCCTTAGTGAAGCTTTTTGAGAAATAGTTTTCTTCTTTTAAATTCAAATAAGACTAAAATCATTAGTCCAATCGCAATCATAGTTGCCATAAGCGCTGATAGACAAAAGACTCGCAATGTTATTACGATTGAGTTTAAAAATCTTTTAAAGCTAATGCTTCAGACTCAAACTCAGAGAGATACAGAGGTTTTGTCACGTGTGATCAATAGCTGTAATATCGCGCGTTGCGTTCGTAAATCGCAGCGTATTCGCTAATATGCACACACCCTAGCCACCTCTATTCCGTTTCTAGGTCGCCAATGTATCAAGTACGCCTAAACTTTAGGTTCGAAATGTGTTGAATAAATTATTAAAATAGCTTTTATCATTGTTGCTTGCCTTTAAAGATAAAGTTTGGATTTATTGATAACGAGGCACTGGAATTTTTGAAAGTATAAATATGGATTGCGACACGGCCGGGTTCGTTTAAATTTGCAATTAATGTTTTTAGTATGAATAGATTTAGATTGATTTGAATATTTTAGGAATTAATATTTTCAGGGTTAAAATATGTCTTAGGTATAGAAAGTAGATATTGAAAAGCTTAGAATATTAATAGTTAATGATGTTAAGAACAAAATAATACATTCATCGTTGGTTATAAGTTGCACCTATTATATAGTTGAATAGTGTGTAATATGTAATACCTCGATAGACACATAGAGCGGTAGCTTAATAAGTTTTCATAAAAAAATATCATTAATCATTATCATTACCGTATATGCCCACTGGTGAGCAAAAGCCTCCCTTTTTGCCAATTTCCACTCTCCTTTAGTTAATAATTGTCTTTGTCATATTTTGCTCGCTAGTTAAAAGTAATAATATTAGATAAATTATAAATATACCCACGTTAAGTTGGAAAATAAAATCATGCGCACCAATTGCTATGCACACAGCGTACCCAATTCAAATCACCCTTGACATTATGTCATGTATAATGACAGTTCGGGAACTCCCTACACTCGCGATAGACTATAGTATACTTGCAGCGTATCGCACGGTGACCGCGTATTGGTGATATTGGTCCTTCCTCCTTACGGTGTCGGAGTAAGGAAGACCGTGTCACTCTAAGCTATTTAGATATTATAATTGTAGGATTTGCCGATAGTGTGATTAACAGGCTTGATCACGCACGCAGTTACAATAACTATCACACGTCCACTCTCGTCTACGACTCCCGTGTTATGCGACGTGGTGCGTTCAAGACAGTGTTACCAGTATATAAAATATAAATGTATAATCTATGGTGTTATGGTTGTTTGTATGTACGTATGTATATAGGTAGTATATAATATATATGTATATATACAAATATGTATGTTATTAATTTAGGATAAATCACATACTTACACTACAATAATGAAACAACTTTGACGGATTTTATCGTGGTTAAGTTTTTTCGGATCGACATTTCGGATACTTTACAGCAACCGTGATCACGGGAGGAACGTTGTCAGAGGTTAGTCAGCTTGGTAAGCACGCAGACGTGTATATGACAGGTTGTCAGTCGCCCATGGACGTAAACGAGGTCACCTTGGACCAGCCCAGACATTCATGTTGGAGCCATGTCGCTGAAGTGATCCTGGGGCCTCCAGATTTAAATTGCAAGATGGAGGCGCTCGGAGGGGTTTTAATTTATGTAGTGCACTCTCAAGTGCGAGTTCATCATCATCATCATCATCATCCGAGAATCAATCTGGAGACCCTTAAATGTCAAGTCATTGCCAGTCTACTTTTCAAATATCGAAGCAAATATAAAACTTGGTATCTTCGCGATTTGATCAGTATTCATGTGTTACGCTCATAAATTCGATGATTATAAAAATATGATTAATGACGACCCTATCGATGACGTGATGAATCTCGTTACGATTGGCTCATAACCATAATGATAGGTGAGTGATATAATGATTACCGTGATGTAACGTTATCACGTGATATAAGATGATTTACGGTTGTTGTGTGTTATTATATGATGAGATGGGGTGTAAAAACGAAAGCGGCTTTCCACCGGTGATCAGTTCCGATATGGGGTACAGTCGGTGTCAGAATTATATTGAAATATTTCATCATTATCATTATTATTAAACGTCTACCGTTGACTGTTAGACAGGCCACTGCCTATAAATCCACGGCGCCCAGGAAAACCTGATAGATTTTTATTTTAGAAATAGCCAGGTAAATGTACCTTAACTTTATTCTGTCGTACGAGTATAAATGTTACTGGTAATAAACAACGTCTCAATCAACAGCTATGATGAATGTATACATCTCGTATTTTCTCGATTACCCAAACATATGCACTACGAGAGACTAAAATTAAATGATAATATCCTGGGGGCTTACACAATGTAACTTAACTAAAACGATAACGAAGTTCGAGAATAATAAAATGATTGGAATTGGGATCGACATAAGTCGCGCTAAATCACGTGGTCAGTCGTTAGCGTAACAAAATCATAAACAGTCCATTGGTTATCGACCGTTATTGTCAATATCTTATTGGCTAGAAAATTGTCATTGATAACTCAGACACGATAACAAATTTACGAACGCTACGAAACGATTTTACTTTGTCTAAGCCCTCTGTTATCCTTTCTTTCGCCATAACGTCATGCGTGTACGCATGTTAGCTGCTACTGTAGAGTGTAGATATAGAGAGATTACCTACACGAGAAAAATGGTACACAAAATTTTGACGTGGCGCGTACGCTAGGCCGACAAGAAAGGAGAACAAAGGAACAGTTATAACTTGGTTTAATTCGTCATTATTTAACTGATTTCAACTTTAATTTTATAAAATACTGTCTTAACGCACTTACGCTGCTGACTGTACCCGTAGTATATAAACAATCACACCTCCGTAGATCCAGAAAGTGTTATTGGTATTTGAGACGCTTACCACTTTCGCCTTTTACTTCCATCATCATCAGTTCGATAACGTCCATACCCAATTGACACTTCGTCGTAATACTTCTTATCACATTGTCATTTATGATTAACATCAGCTGCGTATCTGCGTGGATGAGAAAAAGATCTTACGTATTTCCTTGCTAGAATGAGTTTTGAAAAACAAATAGGTAATGTTTATTTTTATTTATAGTTATAAAACTTTGAATTTTCGGGATAAAATGCAGTCTATGTCTAATCTAAGGTATGGCTTATATCTCCATATCAACCTTTAGCCAAATCCGTTTCGCCGTGGCCAATAAACACCCAAACTTGCAACATTCGCATTTATATTATTAATAAAATGTAGATAGCTAAATTTTACAATAAATGTGTGATCTTTAAGATATAATATGACTTATTCCGTCAGTGTGTGTGCCGACAAACAATCATTTAATAATACCACTTAAATAGCTATAATTATTAATTGAAAATTAATAAATGATTAATGATTATTAAATAATTAATTTCACCGTCTACTGCTGAAAGCCTTTTTTAAGCTATTGCATAGCTTCTATCGCGGGCCTTGAGCGCGGGGACCGAGTCCAGAAATTCCGTAACGAAAAAAAACCTAACGCTCCCCACTCCGACGGGCACGGAGGTGTGGCTTGAAGGCCATGCATCGTCTAACGTCGTTTCTTTTCGGCAGTCTTCGACACGGTGTTTGTGTGCTTGCAACTAGACGTATTGTACGACACTACGAAGCTCGCACGAATAACAATAAAATATAACACATGTATTGTAAAATAATAAAAATATTTTAAACAATATTAGTTAATATTGTTTAAAATATTTATATTTTTTTATTTATTTAATAAAGGAAAAAAAAATGTTTTCTTATCGGTCACCACGCTCAAAAAGTGTAACTTGAATTAATATCAAAGAAAAAGAAATACTGCATTAATAATTAAAATAAATAAATAATTATAATTGCATAAGTTGATACAAAATGCTATGCAATAGCATTACCGCGGCAGTCCCCGAGTGCCACACGTCTTTTTAAATTTGACTTAATTATTGAGAGAGGTTGTAGACTAGAGGTTGTAACTTGTAGGCTATGATTTCACAGGAAGGTTTTTGAAATTCGATGCAGGTTAAGTCGTTAGTTTGAAGCAAAGTCACAGACACCAGCTACCTTAAATATTTAATACTAGTGACATTAGCGTGTGTATTAATTTAGACCCAAAATGGCGGCGTCACATTCTAACACAAGTTCTAAGTAATCCTACTGGTGTTTTTGTCAGCTCTGGTATGTGTGTGAAGGTAAATCCCAGATCCGGTGCAATTAGTCTAAGCCTATTCAAATTTGATACACTGGACTCACGGCATCCACGCCAATTCCTGATGATAATCACAGCTTGATTCCGAGACGAAATCGGATTTGATGTCTTTTTATCCGCATACCTGTGTAGTTATGTGCTTATGCGTTTTTTTCCGATATACGGTAGGAATATCTAGGTGTAAAATAGCTTTAGACGTCTTTATAAAGTCTTAGAAGAAATAAGGATAGGTTATATGGGACAGGTTTTAATAAATAGACATTGCAGGCCTTGGTGGAGATTGGAGTGGCTGGCTAGTTAATGATGATGTTACTGTTACCAGTATACATTATAAAAGAGAAACATGATAATAATATATTTAATTAAGAAAAACAAAAACCAGCTTTCTATACATTATATTATTCTATTCCATACAAATATAAATTGGTTATGAAAAACGCTTAACTCATTGCCATAAAATTAATATGGGACCACCTCTAAAAGAAAACATATTATTAATATAATAAAGAGAATCTTTATTATTTATTTAAGTCAATTAAAACTGAAGAAGCAAAATATGCGCTTTGCAACGCCTGCTAAAACCTAAGAGCAACACAGTAGATTGTCTCGAGTGATTTTAGTTGTCGATTTGTCTACAAGTAGCTGTACGTGCCATGTGCCAAACATTATAAAATATGTCTGATGGGGTGATGGGAATCATTTAATAATAACGATAACCGCATTTAACCTGATTACTAAGGATTGGGTTGAGATAAAGTCATTATTTCAATGTCCGAATTAGGATAAATTTTACAAGCGTTCATGACGATGAAGTCAGCTGACTAGCCATAAATGGATAGGCAGATAAATCGTTTATGCTGTCTCCTGGATCTGCCCATATCAGGGTTGCACTGGGTTAGGGATCGTTTATTCTTTGATTATAATAACACAAAACATATTTATTCGAAATACGTTTGTGTAGAGCTTGATGTGGCTTGCTTCACTTACTCCCTTGCTTGTCCTTCTACCCGAAATACAGGAAGCTATTTGACGTAAGAAGCAGACAGGATGGTGGTGTCTATGCATACGAGAGCTCATCTCTCACATTGGTTATATTATTTTTACTGTTTTAACTTTAACCTTTTTGCCCTTTAGGAAGAACTGGACCTGACAGCGGTGAACAAGGCGGCCATGATGGACCTACCGGCGGTAAAGAAGTGGCAGATCTACTGCAGCAGGCGGCCGCCGCCGGGCCAGGCGCCGCCCCTCGCCACCGCACCGCAGGTCGAGGACTACATCAAGGCACTCAACGAGATTGCAGATGTAAGTTTAACGCACACATAGATGGGTTTTTGTGTAAAAAGTATATAAGAGCCGCGTAGATTTATAATTTCTATTTCGAGGGTTCCGTTTCTTAGGGTAACGAATCGAAACTATATGGTTTTACTCCTTTGCTTGTCTGCTTGTGTGTATGTCTGACGCCCGGTTTCTAAAACGTTGGTCAAAGTGTATGACAACCAACATGGCTGTTGATGGCGGCTAACATACGATTCTAGAGTCAAATAATGCTTTTGTAGAGTCCATGTCAACTGGCTGATCAAATTAAGTTAGTTACCTATACTTCTAGCAACTCAACTCAATTATAAGATTTTTGACTGTTGATTTGTTAATTATTGCGTTGATCAGCCTTTCGGAACTGGGCCCGAGTGTCGTGGAGGAAAAAATAATGAAGTGTTAAAATTTTCCCGCCAATAAGCACCAACAACTTTTAAAGAAGCGCATTGAATATATAATATGAAACAATCACACAAATGTATGACACAATAATTACAGAGAAAATTCCAGTTCCACATTGAATATTTTCAGGCATTCTCATCATCAGAGGCGCTCTCACCAGTGGAAGCGTGTGCGCTGGTGGACGGGCTGAAGACGGCGCTCCGGACCAGGGCTCACAGCTTCGTGCTGCGGTTCATCAAGCAGGGGGGACTGACGTCTCTGCTGGAGGTGCTGCAGAGGGCCCCGCGGGATGATGCCACCACCAGACATAACCTCATAGCGGCCATTAAGGCCCTCATGAATAACTCGGTGAGTTATCTAGCAAAGTATAATATATTATAGTAAAATATAAACGATGTAAAAGTTTTCTTATGTTTACTCGAATAAAAGTGGTTATAATTGTTTTCCTCCATTTTTATCGCAGATTAGGTATTAAGTTTTCCTATAAAAATGTTGCTAAAAGTATCAGGAACGTCAGGAAAATCTTAATTAGCGAGAAAATTCTCATAAAAATGGTTCCAAAAAATGAAATAGAAGTTCTTTTGAAATAAGCAATGTTTGTTTCGTAGATTTTCTTTTAATTAGGATTATTATGTAAATGTTAAAGAAAATTTGTAAAAGCCTGTTCCTAAAATGATTATTGTGTTTTATAAATTATTATAATAGGAACACTTCAAGGCAAGTTACTGAAGTAATCTTGTGCTAAAAATATTTTGTAAATAAAACAATGACTAGTCTACTAAACTCCGCCTAGATTGTATTACTAAGTACCTAGACAGATTAATAATAATAGATAATTTCTACTTGCAGACCGGACGGGCCCATGTTCTAGCTCACCCCACCAGCATCGACCTGATAGCTCAATCGCTGGACACAGAGAATGTCAAAACCAAGGTCGCAGCCCTGGAGATATTGGGAGCGGTGTGTCTGGTACCAGGAGGTCATAAGAAGGTTAGATTTTTTAAGATTCTTTTAGAAAATTTACAAAGACAGCGCATCTAGGGTTAATTCTTCAAAGATAATTATTACAGTAATTACTCTAAACTCAAGAGCACAGATTTAATATGTGTAAAGATAAGTGATTGGCTTGACTTTTTAAATTAATATTATCACCAATTACTTTTATTGCTCACTTTTCGCACTTAATATTTTTTAATAAACACGAAGAAGGCTGATCTCGCCACTCAGATCCAATTAGAACCGGCCACCGTTGATGTAAGCAACGGAGAGAAATCATTGTTATTTAGACTTATTTGTGTTTCATCATCATCATCATCATCATCATCATCAGCCTTTATCCATCCACTGCTGAACATAGGCCTCCCTTAATGAACGCCAAGGCGACCGATCCCTTCCTACTCGTATATTTGTGTTTATTATATCATAAACTGCGGATTAATAGTGTACGAATTTCGAAGTTGACCTTCAAATAATTTACTTAACAGCTACACAATGAGGACGTATGTATAATTTATCTAACCTTAATATTCCAGGTGTTGGAAGCGATGATTCACTACCAGAAGTACGCGGGCGAGCGAGCCCGGTTCCAGGGCATCGTGAACGAGCTGGACCGAAGCACCGGCGCCTACCGCGACGACCTGGGCCTTAAGACGGCCATCATGTCCTTCGTCAACGCGGTCCTCAATTACGGCCCGGGAGAGGAGAGTTTGGAGTTCAGATTGCATCTGCGATACGAACTCCTCATGTTGGGGATACAGCCGGGTGAGTAACTGCTGGCATAATGACTTTTCTAGAAGTAGGTACTTACTTAAATACTGTCCCAAATACAACTGATATTGTAAAGAGGTAGTGTCAAGCTGCTTTGCAACCGAATTTTCCCGGTATAACCGGGAGGGCTCCTCTCGCTCACATAATACTAGCGTAAAGTGACAGCGATGCTGTCGCGTGTCGTTTGAGAGTTTTTGGTGGCTCATAAACTCTGGTTGTGTGGATATGAATTATGAGATGTTCTGTTGTGTCGATAGTTGCCAAAAGGCTTCAATGGGTGGTTTGCCCTCATATGCTACAAAAAAAATACTCTGAGTTGTCAAAAATCGTTCAATTGAGATTCTTAAGCCCATACACCCATACACTTTTCATTCACCTGAATATTATACCTTCAGTAGTCTTTAAACAAACCAGGGAGCACTATTGGGAAAAATGTGGCTCAAGCACACAATGGTCAAACTTGGACAAACCCACTTTTGAGTCGTAACAAAATAATAACACAAAACATATTTAATCCACAGTGATCGAGAAACTGCGCAAATACGAGAACGAAACACTCGACCGCCATATTGAATTCTTCGAGATGGTTCGGAACGAGGACGAGCGCGAGTTGGCGCGGCGGTTCGACAAGCAACACGTGGACACCAAGAGCGCGGCGGCCATGTTCGAGGTACTGCGCCGGAGGGTCAGCCACACCGCCGCCTATCCGCACCTGCTGTCGCTGCTGCAACACCTGCTGCTGCTGCCGCGTGAGTCCACCTACTTTATATCTTTCCAATACGATTGTGCTTCGGTTTTTAAAGCTAAGTAAGATGGAATAGGTGAGCGGATTCCTATTAGAATAACGTTCTAGAACACATAAAATTAAAGTGAATTCAACTCATACAAGCCCAACTGCTGTGCACGTGTCTTCTCCTCGAAATTAGGGGAGGAGGGTAATGGACAATAGTTTACACAATGCGGGTTAGTGAACTTCGGATATCTTCAAAGACTTCAATCTCATCAGACATGCAGGTTTCCTCACGATGTTTTCCTTCACCGGTGAAGAAGTTGATGGAACTCTTCTTGGAGTCTGTCACTGACTTGTCACTTTATCTTGTATCAAATGCTGAAAAATATTTTATTATAAGAATTAGACCTGGAATAAAATTGTGATTATTTTTTTCCGTCTGTTTTGCGCTCCCTGTTTGGAGGTATGGTATATTTAAGAGGCCCTCCAAGAATTCCGATTGGAGTACGACATACCCTACATTGTCCCGAACGTGGCTCGCACTTTGGAACAATAGAGTTGTCCCTCAGAAAGATGAATATAATACACACGAAAAAAGCTTTTGCACCCTGTTTGTGGAAGTCCTAGATCGGAGAAAATCACACGCGAATTCTTTTCTATTACCAACTGTGAGTATATTTAAAATGCTGCCTGATAGTGATGTGTCTATGTTAATCAAATTGATTGCGGCGGTACACAGGCATGGAGTAGAGACCGTACTGTTTCCCCACTATGTGATATAGGTAGTATTAAGTACATATATCGACGGACGTTAAATTAAACTATATGTGTTACTTGAAGTCTAACAAGAAGGATAAATTTAAAAAAAAAGTGTTTTATATCGTATAATAAATATCCTGTCCACAGTGGAATACAACCCGCACTCGCAGCACTGGCTGCTGCTGGACCGAGTGGTGCAGCAGATAGTGCTGCAGCAGCCGCCGGCCACCAGTCGAGCCAACAGTGACAACAGCAAAGACACCGCCTCTGACCACGGGAAGGTAGGTACCACACCACACTATTATAGTGACTGGAAATGGTAGGAGCATCATGCTAATGTTATTAAATAGGCAAAAGGGAGAAAGGGTCAGTCACGACGCCTACTTCACGAGGAGAGACCTTTTAAATAGCTGTAGCGGTAAGCGGTATTGTGATTGGTGATTATCTGATTACCAGTAAACATTCGGTAACTCTGCTACCAGAATATCGATATCACTGGAAAAACATATTATGAGACCTACTACTTAGACACTAAGGATAGTTCTTGCAAAGAAGGCGCAGTGGTAAAACGTAGCCACAAAAATGAATGAAATATATTGTCCACAAAATACGTCCAAGAATGTTAAGTTTCGACGTATTCTGATGTGAACGTCACTGTAATAGAAAACTGAAGTATTGTCAGAACATATGTAACATTTCAAAAACATTTTGAATTCCAGATTTACGACCCAGACGTAGCGCCTCTCGAGATCAACGTGGCTGAGATAGTCCACCTGCTAGCCAAGGAAGAGGAGCTAGTCGCTGCCAGGACCAAGGCGGACAACTTAGAGAAGGAGAACGTAGACCTGGCCACGGAACTCGCTAAGAAGGTAGGTTATTTATGAGTTATCATGTCACTGAAATAATCAAAGCGACTCCATGATACATGGTGCGTGGTGCAATTCATGCCGCCAGAGGTCTCTGATGACGACTCGAAAGAGGAAATCATTTTGGATGCAGCCAAACATGTCATGTCATCATAAACTCTGCTATAAAAGAAAGAGCGGCCGTATGACCCCTTTTAACTAACGATCATGAGCTAATATTAGATAATATTCTAATTATGAGGAAACTCTAATCATAAGCTACATTTCTATGCTACAGCAAACCAATTTATTAATGAAAATTAAATGCATTCCAAAGAGTATGTATTACTCTTTGCATCATAATAATATTTCATACCATTAATACATAATACATTTGCTGATACTAAATATTTTTACATCAAACCTACCATTGCGCATCCGCGAGCAAAGATATTGAATTAATTGTTTTTATATAAATTAATAGCTATAACGTAGTGATATATTTGTCACTGCGATAAATCACAATCGAATTTCACGAGTGCTTTGACAATTAATTCGACTGAAGTTATTTTCTTATTACAATTGATTTATCGAGAGGTAAAATGTTTCATTCCCATAACGGGTATAATGGGCATATTTTTTAATTCCACTCAAACGTCTTACATTTCATTTTAATACCTATTGACACAGATTTATAAATAAAGACAGACAGGGCATGTCAAACACGCGAGTGACGCCACCAAAGCAAATACAAATTCAAAAGCGAACACAATCTAATAGACGTTTAGAGTACGACGCTGTGTTAAGTACTTGAGCGCGGTTTTGAATTTGTATTCGCTTTGATGGTGTCACTCACTTGTTCCGCATGCTCCATCTGTCTTTATTTATAAATCTGTGCCTATTAATAACGTGATTTTAACATCATTTACGTGATTTTCATACCACGAGTGATTTATCAAAGTGACACGAGTATATATTATGCGGCGAAATGGTTCCAGTAAAGATGATACGGCAGTGTTTGCTTCGCGCTCGATTTGGCGGGGCACTGTCGTGCCCCCAGATGTTAAAAAAATTATATTGATCTTACGATATCTTTGCTCGCCTACGACATTCATCGACATCGGTTGTCGGTTGTAACACGGTGCACGCGGTTCACTAACAGGAGAAGCAAGTGGACCAGCAGAGCCAAGAGAAGGAAGAATTGGAGGGAGTCGTATCTCGCCTCAAGGAGAGGCTCGAGAGGGAGACGGCGGCGCATATGGAGTGCGCTGAGAGGGCGCGTGCCTCCGCCTGCCGCGTGCTGCATCTAGAGCAACAGGTGAGATTGCAATGGGCAAGGTGAGGTAACTGAGCTGGAGGTAACATCTCGTTAGTGAGCGGCGAGGTGAGACTAAAGGTGACTAAAACAGACTATAGACTAAAATGCGCATGCTGAGCACTCAAGCGATCGATGGAATTGCAGAGGTTGGCGAATGAGATATGGATTAGCATAAAGATAGCCTACGCGTACCAACCTGAATAGAAAATTAGTAAGATGTGTAGGAGATTGTCATTTCCAACTACAGAGTCATATCATGACTTTGTACAATTTCGATATGACTCTGGTCGTCAAATCTTTTAAGCCACGGATTAAATTAGTTGAAATACTAGCAAGAAGAGCAAGTAGTGATCGAGTATTAAGATATCAATGATACTTGTAACTAAAGATGTTGTTTATTATTTTAGCTAAATCAAGAAAGAGTTGAACGAACGAGATTCGAGAAGCTAGTGAGCGAAGGCAGTATACCTGATGATGCGAAGGTGTGTGTTCAATACTATACTAAATTTACTACTTTACATATTATGTATATAAAACACGAAAACTTAACAAATAACAGCCAAATGATATAATCATGCCGGGACAGAAAAAAGAAATAGTTATTAGCTAAGTCGGTTTACGGGCGATAATTTTACGTGGTAACGTCATTATGCGTGCGTCTCTATCGCTTGTTCCGCGCTCTCGCTTGCACGCTAGGCTCTAGCGGAACGTGAGCATGAGTCATGTTTTTAGTTCAGAAAGGATGTATTATAAAAATTACCATGCAAATATTCAAAATGTATGCAATCTACTACAGCTTTCCCAACGTTTAACGAATAGTAAAATCACACGAATGTGATAGAGACAATAAGCTCGAATAAAGTGTGTTGCACACGATAACACTATTAGAATTATATTTTTTGATTGACATAATTTTTAACATACAATGTTAAATGTGTTCCAGGTTTCCAATCTCAAGAGCGCAGTGATCGAAACCTGTAGCATCCCTCCACCACCTCCCCCTCCTGTCTTATGTCCCCCTCCCCCCGCAGCGCCGCTCCCCCCGCCCGCGCCCCTCGCGCCACCCGCCCCGCACGCGCCCGCACCCCCGCGGCCCAAGAAGAACGTGCCCAACCCCACCAACCCGCTAAAGAGCTTCAACTGGAGTAAACTACCCGATGCCAAACTACACGGCACCATATGGCAAGAGCTGGACGACACGAAATTGTACAACGCCATCGACCTGCACTCAATCGATAAGATGTTCTGCGCATATCAAAAGAACGGTGTACAGGTGAGGAGATAAATATAGTAATTACAAGCCCTAAAAATATATGAGTAGTGCTACGTATTGGATATAAACAATGCTGCGTAAATATTGTAAGCAGTCATAATATTACGTAACTTTTATAAGCTATGGCCTATGCTGCAGTGCAACATTATGTTTTACAGTTGTAAAGTTTTTGCGGCCACTCTACGCCTATTAAACAATCAAAATATTGATTCATCAATGAATAGATTTTTCGCAAAAACTGACGTCATAGGTTGCAACCATAAAATGCTTTTCTTATATCTCTGTGGGATTTAAAGCTACACTTTTTAAAAGTGTTTAGAACTTTGCTTTACCATTGCATGATTTTCACACAATGATGATAATTTTATTTCAGAATGAAGGTTCGGTAGAGGATCTGAGACAGTTGGGCTCTAAACCTCGCACGAAAATACTATCGGTGATAGACGGGCGCCGCGCGCAGAACTGCACGATTCTGCTGTCCAAGCTGAAGATGACTGACGAGGAGATTTGCAGGTAACCTTCAAAGTAATTCTTTAATCTAGATTTGAAACTTACTCTTGTCCACGGTTTCATACGCGTTAACTTAGAAAGAATTATAGTTATATTCGTGCCCAAAATTTTTATCGCGGAAGGTATCTCTTGTCCAACTGTGAACAGTGGCTTAGGCGTATAAAAGAAACATACAAAGAAATAATATACAGTTGGACAAAGTTACTTCCGCATTTACATTAATATTAATGCATGTGAAAGTTAACAAGTTTCCCTATTACTTGATTTTCCGTGAACGGCTGAATTTGCATGATATTTTTTTTTTATAAAAAGGATGAGATTATTCCAGCAATGAGTTTGTTTATGGTAATTTACTCTGGTTTCTATTTGGTTCTTAACTAATTCTCTTCCACGCCGAATGCCCCAACATACATAAATAAATATAATTTTAAATTAAGTTATGAATAAGTAAGTATCTTATCCGTTATTGTATTCCAGAGCGATTCTCCGCATGGACAGCGGCGAACAACTGCCCATAGACATGGTGGAACAGCTGCTGAAGTTCACTCCCAGCGCCGAGGAGGCAGCCCTGCTCGAGGAACACCAGGACGAGCTCGACAGCATGGCTAGAGCGGATAGATTCCTATACGAGATCTCCAAGTAAGTATATGAACAGGAGGTAACGCGTCAAACAATGATACGTAACTATCGCGCTAATTAGATGTTATATATCGGGTAACCGTGGAAACCAGTGCTTATGGATTTCGGGAAATCCGACTAAACCATCCACTGCATGTAAAATTATAATGCTTTTATTTTCAGAATCCCGCACTATTCGCAGCGCGTGCGCACGCTCCTATTCAAGAAGCGATGGGGCGGTGCGGTGGCGGAGGCGCGTGCGCGGGCCGGCGTGGTGCTGCGTGCGGCGCGCGACGTGCCGCGCTCGCGCCGTCTGCGGGCGCTGCTAGAGATCGTGCTAGCGCTCGGCAACTACATGAACCGGTATGTGAAATATACACACTATAAGGCTCAGATCCGGCTCGAAGGACCTTACAGTACTATGTAGAGGTCGGGCTTGACTATTTAAAATCTTTATAATCTACCATAATTTTTTTTCCCTAAAAAGTCATGAATATAACTTAATACGCCTGTAACCTGTAACTAAGAACCTGATTATCGTGGCCAATATTTACATTATTAATGAAACCTAAATTGGTATTGCGACAGTGGTGCCCGAGGGAACGCGTCCGGCTTCAGGCTGTCGTCGCTGAACAAGCTGGCGGACACCAAGTCCAGCGTCAACCGCAACACCACGCTACTACACTTCCTGGTCGAGCTACTCGAGACTCAGGTGATTATTAAAGACTGGCTTTTGCCCGCAGCTACGCCCGCTTAAACTAAGGTTACACTTAACTCACGTTAGGTACAGTCATGTGATGATGATTACCATATTAGACTGCGAGATAACGTAGAGCTCGTCTGCTACTCTCTGCTATTGAAATATCTGATATCTTCTAAGATATTTTGAAGTGAAACTTCTTTAGAATCGTTGTGATTTCAAACCGAATGCAACGGAAAAAACGACAGGTAAGAGACACAAACACAAAAGAGCGAGAGAGCAAATGTCGCTGTGTATGTATATTGCACACCGTTTAATACTTGCTTGTATTACACACCTTTTTTTAAAAATAAAATACTGTGAAGAGCAATTTAGGTCTATTTGAAATGTACAACGTATATTAATGTATTTAATTGGGTAAGGAATACCTGTACACATTACAAAAAATACATTGGTCGATAACGTAATTATATTTTTGTTACTCTGGGTTAGCCTTGGGATATAAATTAACGTTAGTGTTTAACGATCTTTTTAAAATATGCGATTCCGTAGTGCATTAATTTGATCTATCTCGGATGGTTTAGCCAGTGTTTACGATTTAAAAATACAACAATACATTTCGCGGCTTCTCCGTCCACTAATAATATGTACGTATTATACATATTAAAGTTCTTATTGAATCACTCTATATTGTTGAAGAAAATGCGTTGAGTAGTTTAAAAAATTTAAGTGAACAGTCAGCGGAAGCAGCTTTTTTTCTGTGTGGTTGCTTTCTTTTCCTTTTTATAAATGGAATTAAAAACAGTCACTTAAATGTGAGTCAGATATTAAAACTCACGTATTTTAAAGGAATTACGTAACGTTATGTATAATTTCAGTCTAAATAAAATGTATGTAATGTGAGACAATTTCTAGGACCACGACTCTTTGTATGAGCTAAGGATCTGTGTACATCATGATGCTCGTTACGTGGCGTATGTTTTTTTTTTATAGCATAGAAGGGCAAACGAACAGTCGAAGCCTTTTGGCGACTATCGACGCCAATTGACATCCACATCACCAGAGATTAGGTAGATGCGTTGCCCTCCTTTTCCCTATCCCCCCCAATGGGCCACAAGAAACTCACAAACCGCACGAAACACGACAGCATAACTGCCAATTAACCCCGGTATTATGTGAGCGAGAGGTACCACCCCGGTCGTGCCGGCCCAATTCGCCTGCAAAGCAGCATGACACTACCTCTTACTAAAATTGATAATAACAGACGTGTGGTTTCAGTTCAAGGACGTGCTGCTCCTGGAGGAGGACCTGCCGCACGTGCGCGCCGCGGCCAAGGTGTGCGCGGAGCAGCTGGAGCGGGACGTAGCGGCACTGCGCGGGGGGCTGCGCGAGGTGGCCCGCGAGCTGGACTACCACGCGGCGCGCGACCCCAGGGACGCCTTCGTCACCGTCATGCGCGACTTCCACGCTCACGCCGTGTGCTCCTTCACCGAGCTCGAGGACCTCTTCCAGGTAATACATGACTAAAAGGCCCAAATCCTGATCTCCGACCGAGCGAGATGCAATGCTCGGCCAAGCCGAAACATACTAGCTATCGAATCAGGTGTTGTATATATAGCGGCCGGACGCTGAAATAGGGATGTTGACTAGTTTTTTTAATTGATTTTATTTGATAGATATACTATAGATAAACACGAAAAAAATATTTTTGTAAAGAAATATGTCCAATTTTAACAAAAAATTAAATAACGAAAAATAGTTATTAAAATTGCCGTTAAAACGCTCCAAGCGTCATTACGTCACACACCGCATTCAGAGCTCGCGCTATGTTAGGTGAGTTATGACAGTTTGTACTTAACTTAATGTTCAGTGTCATCGCCTTATACGCGTTTGCAGTCACGTGATCATGCATGATAAATAAGGCATTTTAAATTAATTTTCTAAATTTTAAGACAAATAAGAAGACTTTTTAAATGTTATTTTAGGTTTTCAAATACTGTATTTAATATGTGAAACATAACTTTACATGAATTTGTAACATGTGTCAACATCCCTATTCTGATAGCGCGATTCTGGATTTATGGCGCTAATTGGTCCGCTACATATACATTACCAGAAACTAGTCCAAGCAACATCCTAAGTCTCGCTTCACATACCTTCGTGCCATTAACACTGTCGATTTTGCTCTTCTCTTAGAAAAACAGCAAAATTATTTAATGGAATTTGAATGATTGTGAGCGTGGTCTTGGGCAGACGCGATTGATCCGTAAAAGTAGTTCCATTGTAACGATGATATCCGTGTTGACATTACAAAAAAAAACATGTTATTCGCTTTTCAATTTTGGTTCCCGACCTTATAAATGTGACTTTTATACATAATAAATCAAGTTACGCGAAAAAAGTGAAAAACATGGAAAATATCTACCTATCGAAATTGGTCTGCAATTGTAATAGTCGAAATAGATAAGACTATAACATACACACACCTGTAACTGTATTTTTATGTACCGTAACATAAAAATAGAACCTCATTACACAAGTATCAGACCCTTATATGTCCCACTGCTGGGCACGGGTCTCCTCCTCGAAATCAGGCGAGGAGGGTAATGGGCAATAGTTTACCGATGCGGTGGCCCAGTGCGAGTTGGTGAACTTTACATATCTTCAAAGACATTCAATCTCATCAGGCATGCAGGTTTCCTCACGATTTCCTTCACCGGTGAGCGAACGATGGTCTCGTGTGTGGGGTGCACTTAGAAATTTAGAAAACAGAGGCCGAAATAAGAGGCCGAGTCCACACACCACTGGACCATCGTCGCTCCATTACATACATTATTACTCTCTAATTCAACTTCAATGTTCAATCGTCAAAAAATACACCAGTGTCGGTATATCGAGAGACAAGTCAACGACCCCAGTTTGGATTTGTAGTATTTTATTATTGTGACCATACATCATTACAATATTTAAAGGTGCATAATGTTCTTAGAAACAAATATTTTCAAAATCTGCAATATTATCTTATCTTATATATTTAAACGAGCAATTCTTGTATATATATATGTATAGATAGAATCGGGATCTCGGAAACGGCTCCAACGATTTTCATGAAATTTTGTATACATGGGTTAAAAACGGCGATAAATCGATCTAGCTAGGATAAATTTTTAGAAAACTTTTTTTATCCGTATTTTGAGGCATCTATAAAATATGATTAGAATACGTACGTAAATTTCGCTGTCAAATAATATGTCATGGTAGCTTAGTGTTGAAATTAGGCAGTTAAATACGAACGAGCCGGGTTCAAATCTCCAGTACGAGTTTTTTTTTAAGAAAATTTTTATCGTATTTTATCACCAAGGGTACCGAGCAAATGCTCGGTCAACCAGGTACTATATTATAATTTAACAGTGTATTATATTAAAATTATTAAAATCAAATTCAATTCAATGCTGTATGTTCAGGATATGAAGAGTCGGCTGGAAGCGTGCGCGCACGCGTTCGGCGAGGAGCCGGGCTCGACGCCCGAGCAGCTGTTCGGCGCGCTGGACTGCTTCCTCTCGCAGCTTGCGGAGGCCCGCGCGGAGTGCGACGCCGCCCGCCGCCGGAGGGACGAGGAGGAGCGGCGCTCCCGGCACGAGCAGGAGGTGCATACCAGGCTTCTCCTCTGTATTAGCGCAACTGCTTTTCAGACAGCTTATAATAATTACAACTACCAATAGATCCAAGTAGTAGTAGCCAAGATATTTTCAATCTAATACGACTTAGCGACCCCCTAGAAAAGATTAAACTGAAACTAGAAAGTGAAATATATATTAGATAAATATTTTAATGTCTAACTATAATATTTTGAAGTGAAACTTCTTTAGAATCGTTGTGATTTCAAACCGGAGCAACGGAAAAAACGACAAGTAAGAGACACAAATACAGAAGAGCGAGAGAGCAAATGTCGGTGTGTATGTATATTGCACACTGTTTAATACTTGCTTGTATTTGAGCATTTAACGTGTGTTTCACTTGTATCGTGTGTGAATCGCACACGCACCTTTTTTTAAAAATACGAGCTAGCGCTGCTGCTGCTGAGCTAGCCATGGTAAAGTTCGAGTTTAATAATTAATTATACATTATTTCCTCACTAGCTCAAGAAGCGCACCATGGAAAGGAAGCAAGGCTCAAGCTTGCTGGGTTCCGTCGGCAAGTCGCTCGGCAAGGCCAACGGGGCCGACTGCAATGGTCACTCCGAGTCGAGGGACGGCACCCTCACCAACGGACAGAAGGGAGAGTTCGATGACCTTATATCCGCCCTCCGGACCGGTGACGTGTTCGGAGACGACGTAGCCAAGTTCAAAAGGTCGAGGAAGGCGTCCAAAGCCAGCCACAAGGGAAGGGACTCGCCCCCCCGCGGCGTGTGCAGAGAAGATTCCAGAGAGAGACAGAAGAATTGAACTAGGAATTGATGACGGAATTCGAATTTTGAATTCCGTTGGCTGTATCAAAGAATCGATTAATCGATATTAGTCAATAAGAATCGATTTGACCAATAAAATGACGTGGTTTTTCTGATTCGTGTTTTGAGTTGCCATCTGTTGACTTGAAGCTGGCTGGATATTAAATATAGGAGTTTCAGTGTACAGCCGGTTTTTAAATAATCTGATAAAGCGAATCGTAGTCTTGTAGATAATCGAAATAAGGTAAACCCAAAGTAAGTCACAAAGATAAAGACGAAAAAAAATTGAGGCTAATAATAAAAATGGTTGTAATAAAATAATCTCCGATTATTATTTCGATAGTGCTCAATTTTATTAATATATTAATAGAAACATTTTTAAAATTTTTCACATGAAAGGCAAAGGACTTGTGAACGGGCTATAATAAAGTAAAAAAAATACATACATAGACATACAACTTTGATTACGCCTAATATACCAGCCTAAGGATTTTGCTTGTATAAGACTGTATTCCACTGATGGGAATAAATAAGGTTTGTGTGATTCTGGTTACTATTAGAACATAGATTTCGTTTTTGGAATGGATTTTTATATATTTAATATGTTACAATGCTGTCGATACAATAGGGATGTTGACACATGTTACAAATTCATGTAAAGTTATGTTTTACATATTAAATACAGTATTTGAAAACCTAAAATACCATTTTAAAAGTCTACTTATTTGTCTTAAAATTTAGAAAATTAATTTAAAATGCGTTATTTATCATGCATTATCACGTGACTGCAAACGCGTATAAGGCGATGACGTCACTGAACATTGAGTTAAGTACAAACTGTCATAACTCACCTAACATAGCGCGAGCTCTGAATGCGGTGTGTGACGTAATGACGCTTGGAGCGTTTCAAGGGCAATTTTAAAAACTATTTTTCTTTATTTAATTTTTTGTCTATAGTACATCTATCAAATAAAATCAATTTAAAAAATTAGTCAACATCCCTATTACCGGTGTGTATTAATTTTATATTTCATTATGTGATAAAATATTTTCATTCTTCTAAGACAAAAGTACTTCTTATTTTATTTCTTAAACCAAGAAGTAAAATTTAAGATGTATTTAGCATAAATAAATCTTAGACAATTTTAAACATTATATTTTTTAATCTTACTATGTATCGACAGCATAGTAGTTTCAACACTCTGTCTAATCTTAGGAAATTCGGACCTTTTTAGTAATGTAAAAAAAAAAACGCTAATCACTGTTACATAATAGGAATTGTTAGAAATTTGTATTTTAGAGTGTGAGTTCAAAGTAGCGGAGCTTATAGCGGGGCGAGGAGCGGGTAAAGAGTTTTAAATCCTTTTACTTCGTTATAATGATAACAGTCTTTAATTTTTTCTTCGTTTTAATGAAGTCACTTATGTGTATATATTATTATTTATTGATTTAATGTAGACTATTATTGATGTAGTGGTTGTTGGTCAAATGATTACTCATATTAAGTTAGAAGCAACGTTATGATTGGTTGTATTCTTAGCGTTTATCAAATGATGACGCGCGATATTATGACAGTGATAATCTTGTACCAATTATTTGTAGTAAAGAGTTCCCGCCATTTTGAACGCTACACGCTCCGTGACTCACAGTCCTTATAAAGTCAGTTTTGAATGTTAACAAATATATAGGTAGGTAATTATAATGCGATACAGTGGCGTTTTGGATATATTTACATTTTGTATTTTTACATGTTTCGTAGTTATATCAGTTCCATCGTTTTTATCGATTCTCACACTGGTTATAAATGTGATTTATTCAACTTTAATTCTACTGCAAAACTCACTTCTACAAAAATGAGACAAAGACAGAAAAACATAATATAGTAATTTAAATAAAAAACTATAATCTTGTTCATTGGACGAATATGTTTAAGCCTTTTTTTTGCGTACTTTAGTTGTACTCATATGTTACATATTTATTTGACATTGATGAGGCAACGTCGCTAAAAGTTAGGCCAGTTACATAAATAAAATAATTTATATGTATAAATAACATAGTAAGCAATTTATCTGTCTTTGTCTTACACTAATAGAAGAATTGAAAATTCTGTTTTATTTGTATCACTACATAAACAAAATTCTAAAATCGCTTCATCTTGTGAATGTCATCATAGCATTACATTTTAGTTTCATGTTCAATCACGTGCTTTGACGGCGAATAATCTTATGTTGAAAAATTTAACACTATTTGATATAACTAAAGCTAACAAAGTATTTGAAGTGTTATAAAAACATTCAAAATATTGTCTTTACAAGGGAATTTTTAAGTATTTTGTGATAGTATTTTTTATGATTTTCTTACTGACTATTTTCCGATTTTTCACACGACTTATTATTTATATATATTTATTCGCAACGTCGATTTTCGTCGTCACTGCCAACTGGAATCATTATCCGTGACAGTTCAACTGACAAGAAAATTGTACTGAAATTATATAATTTTCACGTTTATTTCGTAGAGAAATGGATTCTTAATAATATCCCGTGATGTTAATTTGAATGTAAATATAATTTAATCTGTTACCGCCCCCGTATTTATTTATCGAATATACGTATGTTTGACGATTTGTAAATTTTATCGTTTTGTTCAGTATTTCATAAGCGTGTAGAATATTTCATACCCTATAGAACTATTTAAAATAAACATTTAAATTGATTTTTGTTTCTCTTTGATTCCCTGGTCTCTAAGTGTAAATAATTTTAGTGGTAACCATACGCCCAAAAGCTGGCTGGTGGAAAAATGTAGTTGATTGAAGGTTTAGTGTCTGATCTCTGTGCAATATTCGATCCAAGTTGGATGTGAGTGTCATGCTCTAAAGTCTAAAGAACTGAGGGCCTAATTGGACTTATACATCAGAATAACACATAGGCTGTAATTTATCTCCGCGCTCCCATGGGAATGGGAAGTACACGGGTGAAACCGCGGGGCGCTGCTAGCTTTACATATGGTCACTAAGCAGAGTTTAGTGAGGCGGATCTAAAAATCTTTATTCTTTCTTATCGTATTTATGTTTGATTCACTGGGAAATTACTTACCCAAACAACTAAAATTGTAGCGGCCATTTTGTCCGCGTACCGGCGTCCATGTCCGGAGTACGGCGCGCACGTCCGCGGCGTGCGTCCGCTTACCGCAGTGAACGCCCTTGAATGCCAGTGGACGGTTGGTCGTCTTAGTGGTTGTTTTGATAATGACGTTAAACAAAACAGCCCCTCTAGACAAGTGGCAAGCGCTCCCATTCTATGCAGTTGCGTTTTTCGCTAACTCCAAAGGGTTGCTGCAAAATATTTGAAGAATGTTTATTCAAATACATACTAAATGCGTATAGTTTGTAAAAACGTTTAACAACGTCTGCACTTCGTTTTGAAATATATATTATTATATCTTTTATTATTTCTTGAATTATTTTAATGTCGTAACCTAGTGTCATTCCCATACAATAAGTATTCTTTTCCATTTTATTCATTTGGGATTTTTTTTTTCGAAAGGTCTAGACTTTTAGGCCAGATGGCCTTTAAGCTCAATCGGTAGGTAGGTGAGCAGATGGCTCACCTAGTAAAATTCGAAAGGGGGGCGCCCCCCTCCGTGCCCCGCAGGGGCCGCGGTGTATAGCGCGCGCTTCTCTGGAGAGTAGGTGTTTGGCTAGTCAAATCCAATACGGTCGACGAGTCATTAGCGGATGAAGTTAAACTATTAGTCGGAGGGCCGACCCTCTCCTCCCCCTCTGACGGGGGAGGTGCATGATAGCAAAGTGCTATCGGTGTTTTCGCGGTTTTGATTGGTGTAGACTCGTATCGGATTCGAACCTAATCTTACCCGATCGATCCGGATATTCATTAGGTGTTTATGCCACTAGTCTAGGGGCGGACGAAGTACATGTACGTTTTTAGACGTTTTTACAAACAAAACCCATATACTTTAAGTATCTGAATAAACGTTCGTCAAAGATTTTGTAACAACCCTATGGCGTTATATTTTTAGCGTTTATCGCAACTGAGCTTCGTTTGCCACTTGTCTAGGGGGGCAGGCTATATTAATAAAGGTAGGCGAGGGCTATCGCGCATCGGCTTACTGTAATGTGTAAGGCTGTAAGCCTTAGATATTTCACTCAAAACTTAAACGAGTAGTAAAATTAAATTCACGTATAATTGCTTTGAAACTTTAATAATAATCATTAAAATAGTAACTGAAACTGTTTTTCATTATCCTTCCGTTAATTACTATAATGAAGGGTTGAAGTTAAGATGTAACATTTTAATGGTCTAACTTTGGGCAATCATAATAGTTTTTAGTTGGGATCTCTGCTTTTCCTCCCACATACTATGCCTCTAATGATATATGGAACTAAATATTTTTGTGACGTAAAACTCGCGAAAACTTATTTATATTAATATTATAAACTGTTTTAGTTATAAATTGTCTGGCAGGATAATGCACATTATATTTATACAGTCAACCACAATTAATATTTATTATATGAAAAGTTGCACAATACAGCCTCCAGAGATTGAACCCGTTATACAACGTAAAATATTACCACCGTTCTAAGCGACCCTCAAGTACGAAATGAACATCACATATAGCTATAGCAGTATATAAAACCGTACGAAATGCAGCGGCATAGCTGGGCCAATAAAATAGGTCTTTAAATCGAAATTTTGAGTTAAAGAATTGATATTGAATCTCGCCATCATCTTCAATATCACCTAAGGCTTGACTTGCGTAAGTATACGTTTTATTTTTACCAGCGTGAACCTTCACAAGTAAAAAATGCTCGAATGTGAAATGGGATTCCTCGTCCACTAGTCCCTTGTCAACAACATTGTCGAAGTCTCAAGTGTGTCGAGTAAGGTTGCATATCTCGTAATCAAACTTACCAAGAGATGTTGCATATCTCGTAATCAAACTTACCAAGAGATACAGCCTCAAGGTGATACAAGTATATGCACCAACCTCGACACACTCTGACGACGAAGTAGAGGCAACTTACGAGGATGTCTCCAGGGCCTTACACAACACCTCCAAGGTCCACTTCAATGTTGTTATGGGGGACTTCAATGCCAAATTAGGAGGACGATTTGGTATCGAATCGTTTTTAGGGCCACATGGTGTCGGCAGTCGTAACCACAGGGGGCAAATGCTAGTCAACTTTCTCGAGAAATAGGGGCTCTTTTTAATGAATTCGTATTTTAAAAAGAAACCCCACAGAAAGATGACCTGGCAAAGCCCCAGCGCTGTGACGAGGAATGAGATAGACTTTACCACTTTCCATTTCTTCAAAGCCTGAGATTTTATCGGAGATCGAAGATTTATATGGCAAATTGTATGCGTCTCACGCTCCTCAACCCGATCCCCGGAATAACGATCCGCGTGCCAGCCTAACACGACACCTCCCCGGCGAGCTTCCGAACATCAGCTTGGATGAGGTTAGTCTGGCTCTTAAGCAGCTGAAAGGGGGAAGAGCACCGAGGAAGGACGGAATTACGACTGAACTTCTTAAAGCAGGTGGCGAACCTGTTTTAAGAGAGTTGCTAAAGATTTTTGATTTCGTGGTTTATCGGGGCATTTCCCTCAAGGAGTTGCAGGGAAGCGTGGTCGTTCTGTTTTTTTAAGCCATTTTTATTATTTATATATTTTCATTTCTAAGCCATATATACAAGCTGTTCTCGAGGGTCATGACGAACCGCCTCACTAAAAAGCTCGATGGATTCCAGCCACCGGAGCAGGCTGGGTTTCGAAGAAGATTTAGCACCATAGACCACATCCACACCATAAAGCAAGTTGTACAGAAGACCCACGAGTACAACCAGCCACTGTGCCTTGCCTTTGTGGACAATAAGAAAGCTTTTGACTATGTTGAAACCTGGGCTGTTCTGGAAGCTCTGCAGCGATGTTAGGTCGATTGGCGATACTCGAAGTGATGAGAGGATTATACGAAGCCGCTTTTATGTCAGTTCTGATTCCGGGAAGTCAAACAAGACCAATCCAACTGCATCGAGGAGTGCGACAGGGGGATGTTCTTTCCCCGAAACTGTTCACAAATGCTTTGGAGGACGTCTTCAAGACTTTAAACTGAGCAGAATGTTGCATAAATATTATTGGCGAGTATCTCTTACACCTTCGTTTCGCCGAGGATATCGTTATATTGGCCGAGTCGCTAGAGGGTTTGCAGGAGATGCTGCATAGTCTAAATGAATTCTCCTGACGGGTGGGCCTTAGGATGAAATTTATAATGAATTAGGATGGACAAGACGAAAGTCATGTTCAATGAGCACGTTCTCCCTAGGCCAGTTAACGTCGATGGCAAAACTCTCGAAGTCGTGCAAGAGTATGTCTACCTTGGGCATACTTTGCAGCTAGGTCGACATAACTTCGAGAGGGGAGCCAATAGGAGGATTCAATTAGGATGGGCAGCATTTAGGAAGCTTCGCCATATTCACACGTCGTCATTAACTAATATATGACCGAAATTGTATGATGAAAATAAATACCGGACATTCACCAGCATGTCAAAAACATTAATAATTTTTCTAACTCCTCTAAAAAGTCTCTTAAGTTATCACGATGTCTCTTATGTTACCATCAAAGTAACGTAAGTGACCGGTAACTTAAGAGACATTTTATAGGTTATACCAGCGTACTCACTGTCTTGTTCAATAAACACGAAAATGCTTTCTAGTATTGTAAATAAGACATAATCAAAACAATATGCAAGTATTTACAAATAAAAATAATGTATATTAACCACTTTTTAAATGAGAACTTAGGAGACACTTAATTAACACACCTTCTTCCTTGAACGACTTGAGTGGTTCTAACGCGAGGTAACCGTGCAAACAAAATGCTGAAATGCTATTGCATCATCCTCTGACGTTCATTGATACGTTTAGGATTACTATGGCCAACCATGTTTTTATTTCAGAACTTTCAAAGGCTACAACTTAGTGGACAGCAGTTTTGAAAGAAATTTAGGGACACAGTTTGTTATTTTTTTTTAAATAGTAAAATTAAACATTAAAAATTTGGAAAACATGTAAACAGGTTAAGAAAGTATTATAGATTGTAAAAAAAATGGAAATTAATGCGTTTTCATACAATATTTTAAAATAATGCGTCAATGAATGATTGAACTAGTCATGAGGACAGCAAGTATTTGTATGGGAAGGAGATTTTGTCAACTAAGTTACCATTAAAATAATTAAAAGTAATTGAATCTTGATAATGAAATTGCGTTTAATATCAACACTGTGTATTCTAAAAACTGTTTATGATATGAAATTTGGTAAATGATTTGTTTTGTGAGTCATATAAATATATTATGGGTAGGGACAAGGTTTTTACAAAGAATAGTTGATTGACCCAAGTAAGTTACTTTGAAAAATTTAAAAACGAACTGTAAAAGTTTTTTAATTAATCGCCTACGAAGGATGAAAAAAAAAAACAAAACAAGTGGTTATTTTAAAATTTTGAGAAACGGTAAATGTTAGAAAAAAAGTTATAAGAACATTTTTATATACAATTTTACGTTCTACAACTTTTATTTTAAGGGTTTTCTTTTAACACTTACCGTTTCCCCAAAATTCCGGTGGTGCAAGTAAAAAAAACTCTACCAGTACACACTTTAAATTCTTCAAAGTAACTTATATCAAAAATTTAACCTTTATCTCGAAATTTCGATTAAAAGATCTTATTTAGATATTTTCTTGGACTACGTACCTCTTACTTAAATTTATTATATTACTTAATACAATAAAATACATTTTAAGAAGAAATAAAAATAAACTTTATGAATAAAACGATCGATCCCTGCAGGACTAGTTAGTACACGTAATATGTACGCTATGGAAAAATTTGATTTGAATGACTAAAGTATGAATGAAATAACTAGGTTTCGAAAAATCCATCAAGTAAATTAATAAAACACAAATTGGAAACGTTGATAGATTGAAATATTAATACAATTGTAAGTTTCTTTAGGCTGGTGTCACATGGCGGGCGAGATTAAAGCGAGGCGATTGGATTGCGAGCTCGCATTCGAAGCTAAAATTCGGTCATTCCTGCTACCCTTCTAAAAAAAGTTTACGTGTTATAAAGCAATATAAAAATCAATGAAATAGATAGACATTCCGAATACGTTTTCTATTTCGTTTAAACGAAATGGCTGTGAAGTAGGTATAACTTTCCATATTAACATAACTTCGAAATCAAAAAATAAAACTACAAGCAAATCTTGTTTGCATGAATTAATCGACCGAGTTTTCGATAAGTGATAAGCTTGGCTAATACGTAAATCTATACCAGTATCAAAAACGGTACAGTTTTTAAGTTTAAGCGGTTGTAATTTCTGGATCTAATGAATCGATTTTAAAAATTATTTTACAGATATACGGCTACGTTATTTTTCAGTAGCGTTGGCTATAATTTATCCCCGTATGTGTGAGAACTACCAAAGAAATGGCGCTGCTCGTCTTTTGTGTACATGGAACAGTTATAAATTGTTTGTCACTTGTCAAGAGAGGCTGTTGAGCGAGAGTGTACAAAATAATGTCAACGGCGCTATTACAGGGGTCCTAGCCGAAATGCCATTAAGAAAGCGTTAGCGAAGTTCGAAAATGATATAATGTATGGGATTGACATAAGGCCGCACTTAATCACGTGGTCCATCCTATACATTTTATCATTTCAAACTTCCCTAACGCTTTCTTAATGGCATATTGGATAGGCCCCCAGACGCGCTTAGGTAGCGCATTAGCCTCGCTATCGACTCGCTTGTAAATCGTCAGTGTGTCTTTAAATTCAAGTCCCGACGACTGAATATTGAATACGAGGTTAATTTTTCGATACGAATAGGCATGCCTTATTGACTTTTGTGAGATCAAAGAATAGATTTTTCCGAAAAATAGAATGAAAATAGTGTGATATTTACGGTTTTTTCGGTTTTTTTAATTATATGTGATATATATTTGAGATGCTTTATCTTAAACACTTTAGTTTCATTTCGAATTAATAATTAAGGTTCAGGTTAAATGAAACTAGACAAATAATTATCAATAATTGTGCTTTATTAAAACAACAATGAATTATAAATACAATTAATTAATTTTGTTTAATGAATTGTCTTAAATATAAAAATATTCAAATCTTATAGCGTAAAGTTCAAGTAAATTTTCGCAATGAGAAAAACTTTTGTAGATTACGCCACGTAAAAAGACGGCAGGACATAGAGACTTAAACCATACAGGTTTAAAACGATCCACAATTTACACCGGTCCTTTACGTGACGTGATAACGAGTATAATTATAACATCCACTTTCTAAAGTCGATTAAGAGATGAAAGCTCAGTACGAATGGACTCGAAAATTATGAAAAATTGACAAAGTTTTCATCCCATCATATTGTATAAAATTTAGGCTTCAGATTCCGCTCTTCATAATATACTAACACCTATAAAGCCATCAAATGGTCTTCAAGTCGTTGTACAGGTGTACGGAACCTTCTTTTGGCCAAATCGCTTTACCTTACTCCTTCCACATATTGTCTATAATAATATTTATTGTATACGCATACATCTAGTTATAAATATTAAAGCTTAGGAAATAATTTTTGATTTCATTCATTTGGTGTTAATAATCTCTATAACATTCGTCGACACCATTTTACTCTACAACATTCAAAAACAACAAGGACATATAAATTACTTCATATTTACCTACCTACTGCTAGGACTAGAAAATTATAAATAAACTTATGGTGAGAGAAATATGTGAAGAAACAAAAATAAGACAATGTTGAATTTAAATATTAAATAACTAAAGAATATATAGAAAGCATAAAAGAACACGACAACTAATAATATTAAGTAATACACAATGAGCTCTAAATTTTATGAAATTAACTTCAATTCAGGCAAGATATAGCAGTAGTTTAATGAACCTATTCTCTAGACTAAATGATATTCTGATTTGTTTAAAATGCAGTTGCAAATTTTCAATATTTGTAGGCGCATTCAGATGGCTCATGTTTGCTGGATTATGAAATGAAACTGTCAATAGTCAACTTCACAAGATGCAAGCAATATTTGGAAGTAAGCCAAAATGAGGAACGCTGCATTTTTTTAAGTTCGTTTTCATTTGGTTGTTACATTTATCAATCACGTAAAAGGCAAAAGTAACCGAAGATTACTTCCTTTAATGACTTGTCAGTATATTTAGGTAGAAAAAAAAATGAAAGGTTTTAATAACAACGAGATGAATAATGTTATAATATCTCAAACATAAACCTACATAATATAGATTATTACAAAAAGTTTCTGATATGACATTAAAATGACCACATAAAACATTAACTCCTAAATAACTAAATTCAATTATACTAACTACAAATTATATCTTAATACTAATACAAGTAAGTGGTTAAAATTGAAACAGCGTTATGATAAATTTTAGTCAATCTAATTCTTTATCTAATAATTCGTTTGTTTTACCAATCCAAAAATATTTTCCTATATATCTTGGCACTGTATGTCTATCACAGATCCTTAGTGTATCATTCATATAAAATTACTTGTCTCCTAATTGGACAGCACCACCCTAACATTCTAAATTGTGTAATTTCAATTGATTGTCATGATAACGTCTCCATTGCCTGCCACCTGAATTTATATAATGGGAAAATACTAAGAATTCCCGCTATCTTCATTCGTGAATCTTTCGCGCAAGTGGCTTTTAAAACAGTCTTTGTTTTGTATGAAGTCTCGACCGAAAATTTTATTTGTTACATTCTCTTTTAAAAACTGTTTGGACGAATTGAACGCGTCTAATTTCGTCTCTATAGAGTACTTCCTTTTCTTCTCCTTCGGTGGACCTCCTAAATCGAGTGAAAAGCTATGTTTGATGACGTTTATTTTTAATTTATCTGACATATCTAAGATTATATCGTTATTTGTATGTAATTCTTCGTCTTTGTTTAAATCTGTAAAATCAAAGGTGTTACCCGCGTCTGCTGTGGAAGGACCTGCACTAGATGACGTTTCTATGTGTAGTTGACATGATTCACCGAACACATCGTCTAGTTTATCATCTTCACTTTTTTCTTCTTCAAAGTCAATGGCGCTTGATTTCTCATATTCCGAAGTACCTCTGCTTTCTTGAATTGTGCAGAGTTCACTGACTTTTGCCACTTGTCGATTTGCTTCATTGCTGGAATCGGATTGTGTTTCTATTCTGACCGAGCTGCTTTTGTCCTTCTGTATGATTGGAGTGCTGGACACGATTGTTTCGGAGGAGTTGTACCGGACGGTGAGGTCGTTGAAGGCGGATAACTTGTGCGCCGGGGACAAGATTGTGTTGTTGTAATTCTTGTCCGTTTGCGAGTTGGTCCTCTTCGAGTGGATGCCGAATACTCGTTTGATCGATTGCCGAAACTATAACAATGTTAACATTTAAGTAATAATATAATAATAATAATAATATCTATGGACACTTTTACACCACGTCAATCTGGTCCCGTGCTAAGTACTCGAAGAGACTTGTGTTACGCGTACCAGACAACGGAAATACATATATTTAATACTTTTTATATTAATACTTATATTTAAGATTTTTATTATATAATACACATATTTAATACACATCCATGACCCAGGAACAAATAAACTTTTTTTTGTTCCCTGGCGAGATTCGAACCCGCTACCTCCGGCTTGTGCGCCAACGCGCTAACCACTGCGCCACAGAGGTCGTCAAACAACAGTTTTTACTAAATATATTGTTACATATTAAAATATCTACGGGAGCAGATTTCTTTCAAAAAATCATATATGGCATAATATCATAGAACATCTAGCATTAAATGTCTTTGTATTAAATCTATCCTTATTGTGAGTGTAAATTTTTCACCGAGGTGAATGAATTAGTCTTTATATGGCTTAGGAACCCGACCATGCATTGCCGATCAATAAAGCTTGGTGTTGCTTGTGTTTAAACTTTAAAGCTTTAACTACCTGTGTATTCATGCCGACGTATATGAGGGGGTCGTAGCAGATGGAACTCTTAGCTACCAGTGCTGGTATCACTCCCGCCCCCGGAGAGACCTGGAAGGAAGAACATTACTTTTGTAATATTTCCTCTTTTATATAAGTATCATCACTTTGCTACGACTAACAATTTACAATACCAGTAAATTTATAACTTGACCATATTAAGCAATTTATTAACATAAAGAAATATTATTTATTTATTTATTTATTTAATAATTTATGTACACTGAGAAACACATAATATAGTAAAATATTAAAAATAAACCTGGTACAAAGGTACTACTTATTCCATAAGTGGAATTTCTTCATTTTTTATTATTCAGCAATCACGCCACATTAACCTAGCCCCGAGGTAAGTTCGTAATAACTTGTGTTAAAATGGTTTAAGTTCCTAGTACCCGTAATAAGAAACTGGAATGATTTAAAGTCCATGACTCAGTGCAGACATATGACTTTATCATACAAACTTGGCTTTGGCGAGTTAGAACTCGCAACCATTGCCTTAAGTGTACAATAGACTGACCAATCAAGCAATCAAGCTAATAAGTATAATATAGTATATTTTAGTTTCTAAACATTTAAAGTAAATCAATTCAAATTCAAAAAATCTTAATCAAAATATTTATATAGCTTTGTATCATCAGAGAAATCAAGTCTAAAGAGTTTATCTTGTAAACTCGTTAGCTTTGACGTTAAAATATCGATCAAAAGTCACATCTCAAAATAGCTTGAGGACTATTAACATTACGTGAAAATAACATTAGATACGCTTATAATCATAATGCAAAAATAAAACAGCTAGTGAGCTAGAAACTGCTGAACCGATTCTGATTGAAACCACAGCTGGAAAACCAAATTAAAAACCTGCATCGCAATGGGTCAGACTGTTTTAGAGCTAGGGTGAAACAAATAGACTAACAAAGCAGAAAAACGTTAACACAATTTGTCTTTGTGCATTTAAAAATTTGCAGTTTAAGTAATGGTTAGCTTTACAACTAACATTACTTGAAACAAGGAGCAACTTACGATGCCTTCAGTAGCGAACTGTTCCATCAACGCGAACACCGAGTATGGTGTCCAGGCGACTGTGAACGAGATGATCATGATGAAAACCATCGCCGTCGCCCGCGCCTCCGCCCGGCTCACACGACCCAGGCGCTGCGAGTTCTGGAAAAGTCGGCCATTTTTAGTATCGTAGCTGTGTTGCCAATTGTTTTAAATCCTAGCTCTTGGACTGAATACCAAAAAGTTAAAAGTCGCTTGAAAGTCGCTAGGAAGTCGTTAGAAAGTCGCTGCAATTGATGATACACCAAGCTTTTGACCTAGATGGGAAAAATGTCTTTGTCTTTAAATATTTTTATGTCCCTAAGACTTAAAAAAAGTCAGCTTAGTCGTCAAAATTTAAGCGTAGATGCTAAGTTTTTGGATTCACATAAAACAAGGCAGGGAATATTAAAATGTTACTAATAATTTAAACGCAAAATTTTCTAAGTATGTATGGATGCATGCATATAATATCTTGGTTTTTATTTCACGAAAAAACTACTAAATGGATTGTGATGAAACTTTGCAATAATATAGCTTACACTTTAGAATAATAAATAGGCTATATTTTTTCCTTGTACTTCCACAGCAATAGATAGTACGCGGACGCGGAAACCGCGGGGTTCATCCATCTTTAAATAAAACAAGAGAGCAAGAACATTAAAAACGTAGACAGCATAATATTATAGGATACTTGACTCTCTGTGCCACTTTCACAATATATAGTATACTAACTATCATTTTTATATCAAATATGAAATAATCCTGGAAACCAAACAATAACCGTCCTATGGCTATATTAATACTCGTAAGTATGTTACGACTTACGATCTAATATGAATGTTCTACATGTTCTTCTATATCGAATTTAATTTATTATCTCTTATTTCTTTTGAACTTATCTTTTACTTTGTACTTCGATATAAAATACAATCGTTTTCCGTTTATTGCTTACAACCTCCATTGTACGTTCCTTAAAATAGAAAGATAAATATTTTAAGTCCAACGACCTCGACTGGGGAGCTCAATTCAACATTTTGAATTCATCGGGTTATATTTATGAAAAATATGATTAGTATCACACAGTATCAAAAAAACGTTTTTTTTTAATTGTAACAAATAAAAAAACAACACTCCTGATAATAAATAAAGACAATAAAGAGAGCAACCTAATAGCAAGTGATTAATAAGTATAAGCCCAGGCTCACTTGCTCTCGAAGACAGTCTACTTCTTTTCATAAATGGTTAAGATATAACGTTAAGGTGCCGAGAAATGAATTTTCCTATATTGCCTAGCTTTGTCTAGAAGTTTCTAGATGTACTTAATTTAACACTTCTGTCTATATACGCTAGATGTACAGACAGACAAAACAGTTGATGACGCTCCACAAATATCTTCATTAGACAGATTATATTGACTTACAAACTTTTTAATGTGCGTCTCTCTAATATTCCCCAAAGTAATGTCAGATTAACTCGCTAACAGAAAGTTTTTAACATGTTAATGCACTCAATTTATATAAGATATAATTAGAAATCTGTAAGTGACGGTAGTCGAGTTAGTAATACGATTTGAGTCTGATCTTTGACCCCACTTGGGTGTAATATGACCCCTGTATGCTGCACTTTTTTACTTTTACTGACTGGTAAAGGTTATCGTAAAAATGCATACCTGACAAGATTGAAATATATTTAGGGGGAGAATCCACCTTTCATACATAGTGTGTATAAGACTGTAATAAATGTGTTATAGTAATAAATGTATGTAATTATGTATGTTTATAAAAAATTGTAAACTATATTTTGAAAGGAGCAACCCAACAGAGTTTCTTGCTGAATTCTTCTTATATACTATACTAGTATAGTACTATGTATTGTTTGTATTATTATTTTTTGTAATATTGTATTTGAAAAGACTAGTTCCACTGAGTTTGTTTCGCCGGTTCTTCTCAGTGGACTTACTTTGGAACCGGTGGTAGACTCAATTGACCTTCAAAAAGGTACTTGGATAGTACTATTTTGAATAAAATTTTTGACTTTGACTTTGACACAATTTGGCCACGCCTGTAACATTATTAATAAGTAAAATACGTAAAAACATTTAATATAAAATACTATGCTAACAAACCTCTAGAGGAACAATAGGCAAGTTAGTAATGTTAAAACAACTCAAGTGATTTTGACAAAATATGTCTATTAATCTGCTTTCAAATATAAGAAACCTCATTAAATATACCCGCTTGAGAAGTCCGTCGTCAGAAGGCAATTATAGCGACATGAAAAAGACAGAAAAATAAAAAAAATACGCGTATACGACTCCCGCTGGATTAGTTTTTTATTTAAATATTATAAAATTTTTAGCTAGTGTCCTAAGATCATTAATATGTCTAGATGGAGTGTCGCCCTACAATCAAAACAAATAAAAAAAAACTGGCCAACATTTTCAAAGATGTGTTCGTGAATAGCGATACCAGCTACTACAGTTCTCCCATAATCATCCTTTTTAATCTCGTTACACTTCAACACAAACCTTCATTATAAATAAAAACAATAATACGTATATAGCAATTCATGCGTATTCTATGACAGCGGGACGGATACTAAACACGGAAAAAGCATTTAGAGGTTAACAGTTGGACGCTATTTTTTGGACGTGTTTTCCGCGCGACACTATCTAGACATATTATTAATCTAAGCTAGTGTCATTAAAAGTCAAAGTTTACAAAAAACATTTTTAAGATTCTCATTTTATATAGATTGTAGATTTCATCAATATTTACATGATATATTTATAATTAATTTTCTATTTGTGATATTTTTTACATTTTTAATTCCACGCAGATTAGCTTCGTGTAAATGACAGATTAATTAATTACAAGAAAATCGATTAACCACAGAGAAAATTATGTCTCGTGAGTGCCTAATTTATGGAATACGGGATAAAATTTGTCGGGCGAGATGCGTTTTACAACTGTATGTTTGTCTGTCTTCTTGTATGACAGAAATGTGATCGTTATCATCACAGATTTATAAAAAAAAGACAGATGGAGCATGCCGAACACGCGAGTGACGCCACCAAATTGAATACAAATTCAAAAGCGAACACAATCTAATAAACGTGTAGAGTACGACGCTTTTGAATTTATATTCGCTTTAAAGCGTCACTTGGGCGTTTGGCATGCTCCATCTGTTTTTATTTATAAATTTATGGTTGTCATCATAATAGTCTTTATTAGCAGTACGTTTATTGTCATGGCTAGTACCTATTTCATGAAAGCCAAGACGGCCGTTCTACGCTTGTTCAACTTGAAACGGATTTCGAACAGATATTGTCATCTCTAATACTGAAATTTAACTATTTAGTTTAATGTGAAATTATAAGGTCAAGGTAGTCAAAAGGAGTTAGATCAAACGCTCAGTTGTGGTGGTAATTTTTTATTATTAATTTCAATTTCACAGAATCAATCATATTTAAAAGCAAATAGAAAATGTAAGTAAGGCAATCCGAATAAGCGTAGATGAGGTCAACATTTGGGAGATGATCTTCTAGGTATTGCTGTACTTAAGAATAAATTACTTCTCTCTGATAAAGTATAGCCTTCGTTTCATTCTGATTTTATCACCAACCAAATCATTCTTTATGACTCTGAGACGGGGCACCCAAAAATAATTTACTTGCTAGTTCCGTCCATTTCCCATGGTTTAGAAGATATAGCTTATTTTATTTCTGTGTGTAAAAAAAGAGACGTAATGGCGCCGCTAATGAATACAAAGACGCATGCGGCATAAGCGGTGAAAGTATAAAATAAATCATATAAAATAAACTACACAAGTAAACGGCATGTTTTTTCCCAATTCACTAGATAAGTAGCATTATTATCGTGTTTTAAAATTTCGAAGCATGAATACATAGAGAAAAAAAATAGACACTCTTTAGGAATGAAAATATATGTTTAGCAATTTTTTACTAATCGCGTTTTCTTATTCCAGTTCATAAGAACATATTATGATGAAAAATAACATACTAAAAATTACATTCACATACCTTACTTTGCTTAAAATATCAAAAGGTATACCGCTTAAAACTCAAAAGCCTCGTCCTAAACAACTAGCCCGATGATATGCTCACTAGACAGATAAAGAGACACATACCCGCTTCATGGTCCTGATGATGTTGACGTAGCTGAAGGTGATAACGGACAGCGGTACGATCTGCCCCATCGCGAACAGGAAAAGAATGTAGGTGAGAGTGTTCACCGACTGCTCGTGCCAGTTTACTGAGCAACTGTGAACAAAATTGCAAATTAATAATAGCGAACCTAACCTCTCCATTTACCACTACATTTTGAAGTGGTAATTGTGAATATAAACCATTCTCGAATCCACAAAACTTACTACAAGCTTACTACACTATTACAAACGGGTACTCAAAGCAACTTGAGTACCCATTAAATCTATATACACGATACATAGAAATTTATAAGTTTTTTTTTAAAGGTTTTATACGATTTTTTATATTATATTTGATATAATATTAAAAAATATTATTTATATCTGGCTTTTGCTGTTATGTTTCTGACTGTTGAAAAACGAACAAACAAAATATGATCTTTCAGCTTCATATTAGATTTCATTTATTTAGCATTGTACTAACCCTACAAACCTACAAATAATATATTTATTGGAAGCTGTATTGTTATCTCGTTTTTCTCGCTGCAGTAAGTACTCTGGAGCTCTTCAAGTAATAACACTTTACAAAATTGCATTCTACAGTGGATTTTAATCTATGATAACAAATAAAAATTGTTAAACGACGATTTCAATTGTTTCGCTGGAAAGATTGCTGTGTTATTTTTTATTATTTGATAAAATGTCCAAGGCGCTTTTTCATCACACAGTCAAGCGTTATGGAAAGAATAAATCGGAATATAAGGCTTGCTAGTAAATGGAAACATCTCATTTTCACCTCAAAAATAAAAGTTTAAGTACTATAATTTTAAGGAAAGATACAGATGAGATTAGTAAAGTTTCGTAAAGATTATTTTCGTTTAACAATAGATTAACTCTGGGGATAGGGACAAGGAGGGTAACGCATCTACACAACCTCTGGTTATGTGGATGTTTAGGGATGCTTATGGATGTTTTTCAGTTTGAAAAAAAAAGCGTGTTTATTAGTTTTTTAGAACTATTAATTATTTATTTCAAACTACGTAACGTAACGTAAATCCTACTAAAACGTAATAATATTATTATTTTAAAAACCCACTGTAAGGATGTATGTTTGTTTCTTTGTTACGCCAGAACGAATGAATGGATTTCGATGAAACTTTACAATGATATAGCTTATACATCAGAATAAGACATAGGCTATAATTTATCACCGTACTCCCACTGGAATGGGAAGTACGCGGGTGAAAACGTGGGGCACTGCTTGTTTAGTAATTGAAGTAGGTGGTTATTATTTTATTATTTAAAGATATTTTGTACAAGATTGAGATGATTATAGTGATGATGATAGTTGCTCGGCGTAGCTGTGACTGCCCTCTCCTCGGCTCCTTAATTTACCGTCACAAATCCCTGGGGGGTGCTTCTAATGCAAACGGATTTGAAATGCATAGCATACGTTAGTGTAAAGATGTGGCAAAGGCTTCTATTATAAAGGAATTTATGGAGGTCACCGTACATATGTACATATGTACATATATACCGTATGAGTGTGTAATGTCTATTAGATTAAGTTGTATAGCAGTGTATAATCTGTTTCCTAATAAATGTTTTATTATTATTATTATTATTACATTGGGAATATTTCATTTGCCCTAAGTCCTAAGGATATAATAAAAAAACCAAATTAAATCTGTGAATATTTTATTATGTACGTAAAATAACATTTTATAACAATTAATCATCGGTTTGCATATTTTATTTCTCGTTATGACCTGTGACCTAGTTTTTAATTTTTTTTTGTATATATTTTGTTCCTGTTGGGACCGGCTAAGACCAGAGGCCATGCTATTATGTCTGACGAAACTAAACATAGTCCGTGTGAAGAAGAATGGCGGGAAACGCCAAAGGAGGGGGGGGGGGGCAGTCCGCCACAATATTTGCGAACCAATCACATAATTTATGGATTGAGTTTTGAAGACAAACACTATAGAAAACCACCAGACCAGTCACTGTATAATACCGCCAAAACAGTCCCATACAGAAAACAGCCCCAGAACAATTCTCCGCAGCATTCTTGAACCAATCACAATATAAACAGATTACGTTTTTAAAACAATTACTATAGAAAACCACTCCCAAAATTGGAAATAATAATTAATTAACGGAAACCATCCCCTTTTTTTATTATTTTGGCAGAAAGACACACGGATAGACAGGCAAATGATCCTATAGGAGTTCCGTTTTGTAATTTTGAGGACCGAAGTCTAAAAATTTTGAGGTAAAGGTCTAAAAATTATGAGGTAAAGGTCTAAAAATTATATAGGCTTATTATAGGCTTAAAAATTTTGATTCACAGAAAAATCGTACAAATAACCATAACCAAATATGTAAGGTTTAAAAAAGCCAATTCTAATAATATCATCGCATCACTGACCACAGTCTCCACAGATCATAGGGTCGAGGATCAAACAACGGAACGGGTTGAGTGGAAAAACAACATTCATACATGACATCCGTATAATGTGTTGGTTTGCCCTACATTCGGGTTGTGGGTACGAATCCGGGCAAACATAATCTTTTTTACGTTAGTTGCATAGGCTAATTTTATAATAAAAAAAAAACTGGTAAATTTGCTACCTGATGGTAAGTGTCTTCTATTCCAGCCGTTTAGGAGAAGCTCGCTCAGCAGAATTATTATAAAATTGACAACATTTCATATTTTTAAGCTGCATATATTTTAACGTTATATGAAAGTAAATACAAAACTAGGGCACACGTATTTTTCCGTTTTTAGAAATTATGAACTTTTCATTCATAATTTTAAGTCTGAAATTCAGTGTATTCTAAAAAGATGTAAGCGCCAAATAACGTCACACTTATGATGGAAATGCAATAATGCTTTTGATTTCCTGTGACCCGTCAAAACACTGTCATGAATCTCGAGTTGTCATTTTTGTCAGCTTGTCAAACTTGTTTGTTTTCAATTAAATTCGTGAATTTTCTTATTTTCCAGTGTTATATTTTATTTCATTCTGTTTTTATTAAGTAACTATTAAATTTTCAAAAGTATTTCTAGTTGCGAATTGAAAAAATTTGTCGAAAATAAACAAGACTTTGACAATTGACATGTCTTGTTTGACTTTAATGTTTTCATCTAAGACATTGGAATGCTAAGGCAAAGGCCACCTCATTCTACCATTTATATGACGTCATCACATGTTTTCAGGTTTTTTTTTCTCAGAAATGAAGAAATAAAAAAATATTAAAAAAATATATTAAAAAATAAAGAATACAAAAATAAAGAATTGGTATTTTTATTTTAAGGTCATGTCAATTTTGAAATGTTGTCAATTACCGCTAATTTATATTTTTTTAAAATTAAGTACAATAAATAAATTGGGGCAGCAACATAATATTATAATAAGCTCATTGGCAGCAACGATCAGCCAAACTACGATTGTTTTCAAATAATAACGTATACTATTTCGAATTACGTTTAATATAATATTCGTTTTACAGTATTGACATTTTTACAAAATTTTATTGAAGCGTATGTTCGAATTAAGAGCGAGAATATTATTCGAATATCTTCAAATTATGAATTTATATTTTCTTCTTCTTTTTTTATTATTATTAGTGGCTAATGTCTATGACTGTCTTATTGTTAAGCCGCGACATAAATGAAAATAAAATTATATGCCTACCAGTACGGGGCGGATCAGTGCGATCAAACAAAGAAATTCTTCACTTTTGTTATAATTTAGTACACGAGTGATCCTCACCCAGCCCCCAGGTGTCATCGAAACTTTCCTAACCTACGACATTTATTAGTGTTAAACTTTATTGTTCCAAATTATTATTTTTTACAAATTGGCGGTAATTCTATAATAATTCTGGTGAGCGGGCTTTTCCTAAACGGTTGGAATAGAAGACAGCCACCCTTACCATGAGGTGCCAAATTTACTAGTTTTTTTTATTATTAAATTAGCCTATGCAACTAACGTAAAAAAGATTATGTTTGCCCGGATTCGTACCCACAACCCGAATGTAGGGCAAACCCGAATTAGGTTAATGTCCTCGAAAATTAAATAAAATCTCTTTGATTTTATATAATTTATGCGCTTGTTTCGATTATACACTCCCCAAGAATGAAGTGTATGGTCTAGATGACGATCATAATGTATGGTTTCTAGTCTAAAGACAAACATTTATATTCTCCTAGTTTAGATACATTCATACCATAAGTATCAACCCTTATAAATATTCCACTGTTGTTGGGTCTGACTCTTGGGCACATGTCTCTCAAAATCACGCGAGGAGGGTAATGAGAGTAAAAAAGGCCATAGTTCGCCGATGCGCTGGCCCATTGTAGGTTGTGAACTTCACATAGGTACCTTCAAAGACTTTCTATCTGATGATATGCCTGACGAGGCGTAGGTTTCCTAACGATGTTTTCCTTCATCGGTGAGCGAACGATGGACTCGTGTTTGGGGTGCACTTAGAAATTTAGAAAAACCCATTTCACGGCATCCGAGGGGTCAGAATTGAACCCGGAACCTCTCGCATAAGAGGCCATACCTACTGAACCATAATTTATAATCGTTTAATCTAGACAGGTAGATACTGTCGAATAAATCTTTGGAGTAAATTATCGTATTCGCTTCAATAAATTGTTTGAAAGAACTTGGAGAAAATATCGAAAATTCTAGAATGAAAAGATAAAAGTTTTTATTAAATCCCACATTCCTAACGTCTCGCACAGTTTATTGAACACTGGTAGATTTTCGCGTGTGTGTGTGTGTGTGTGTGTGTGTGTGCAAAACGTCAATAATGGCAAAATTATAATTAAATTCTTTCTTTCTTCATTGTGTTGTGTTGTATCATTCGCTGAGGGTTCGGAAGTCGTGTTTTTAGTTGGTTTTTATCCCATCAATGTTTACAGTTTTCAGATTTTTCTCTGCTTGTGTTGTGAGTTGTTTTTGTGTGTTGATCTACGATGGTGTGAAGACCATACACACGCCAACATCCTCTATGTTGGCGTGTGTATGGTTCGGGTGCCGGTATAATACTCCTTTATTGAAATGAATACAATATATCTTATATACTAATTACATACAATATGTCAGGGCACTACAATGGTCTTGTGGGTATGACCTCGGTTTCTGAGCGAGAGAGGCTTCGATCCTGACGGTCCCGGTCCCTGTGGTGCCTAGAAATTGGTTTTTCTAATTCTCTATGCACACCCTACGAAACTGTTGCTCACTCACCGGTGAAGGAAAACATGTGAGGAAATCGCCTGATGAGATTTTGAGTATTTGAAGGTGTTTGAACTTCACCAACCCGCATTAGGCCAGCACGAGCGCATGGGTGAACTATGGCCCAATAACTATCTTCGCCTGATTTCAGAAAGGATGTCCATGGACAGCGCTGGGACATGTATGGGTTGATATCTTACTTATTTATTATACTTTTTGTGTTGTGAGACGTAGGTTCTTACAAAATTCATTTTGTTTGTTTGGCTTTCATGGCGGACAACAGAGTGATCGTTTTAATTTCTAGGTGAACCATCTGCTCTGATTGATGGATGACTGACTCCAACTTAATGATTGGGCTTAATCGTGTAAGAGTTCCGTTTCGTCATTTCGAGGAACGGAACCCCTAAAAAAGGTATTTCGAACATACTTGTCACATTTCAATTATTTTTTGAGAATTAACATTTCAAATTATTTTATGGTGTTTGGCTTTAAGATGATTAAGCATTAAAATCGTTCTTGTTTTCTCATTAGTTCACAATCATTGTTACAGAAAAGCCTTTTATTTGTATATTGTATTGTTATTGTTTTCTCAGATGACAAAACCGCGGTGAAACAGAGAGCCTTTGTTATTTATCCATTTGAACCTTATTCATTAATTAATATCACTATGTATTAAATAATTATTAAAACATTGTGGTGTTTGTTCGGCTGAACTTTGATTTTACTCGTATAATATGTAAACGATTTTCATTAAATAGTGGAATTTAAAAAAGCGCATAGGAAAATTAAATATATTATATACACATTATAACATATTGATAACACATCCATAACCCAGGAACACACAAACTGTTTGTTCCCTGGCGGGATTAGAACCCGCTACGTCCGGCTTGAGTGCCAACGCTCACCATTCAGCCACACAGGTCGAAGTTACATTTTGCATTAGATAAATAGAGCATAGAAACATAGTCTGTTATTGCACTATGTTTTCCTTTTTCTGTCAATGTTCTGTCGCTTGTCTGTCTTATTCCTGTTTTCCCCATATTGTATGGTAGATTCATTCTAAGATTCTATGTCGTAATAAGGACCTACGTGTCACACAAATCTTACGATAATTCAGAAACTATAGACACGTAGTAATCAACCTGATATATAGAAGTTGTAATTAAAAGCGATTCATTTTGGTTTCATAGCGAGTAGGGTTACTTAATTGATATACCGGGTGTATTTGGTACGCTTTGGAAGATTTAAACCTAATAACATACTATTTACATACTATATAAAGCAAAAAGTAAAAGAAATGTGGTGTCGTGGGACACTAGGTAGAAACGAAGTTCCTTCGGCTAAAAAGAAAGGTATTATACACTACTCGCTTGTGTATGCGACTGTCGCGCCTGCGCACGTCTCATTTAACGCTGTTTATTCCACGCACTTTTTCTTACAGTTTTACTATCACATTTTTTTCAGTTCGGTCGCGCAGTAAAATCCCTATCCCTCCAAGCCTGCCGTAAGGAACTTCGTTCCAATAACCATTTATCTCAGAAACGTACTTTTAAGAAAATTTAAGCACTTGTAAATAAAAATTTAAGCACTTGAAAATTTAAGCACTTTAATGTATTTGCATGCCCGCGATGTATGCATACATGCTATGAACTCAGCGTTAGTTCATTGTCATCAAAGGTCTGTATCATTATCGGCGGCTTTCAATATCCTATCTATCTTCAAATTTTGACAGATTTTGTAAGAAAATGAATTGAAAGCCACCGTATGTTTACCAAACCGAATTATACAAAAAAGTTAAAAAAGAGAACAAAAAAAATTGTATGTTATTTGGATTGGCTAAGGCTCTGGTTGTGGTATGGTTATAATATAGGCGTTGATAGACGCCAAAATGGCTTCGACTGTACATTTGCCCTCCCAATTATATTAAAAAAAACACACACAGTTATGTAAAATAATGTGAGAACTAATGCATGTAAAAAAGTCTGTTTTTTTAATACAGTTAAGTTTACAAAAAGCAAAATTTTAGCATTAATATTGCTGCTAGTAAAATTTTGTGATGCTTTATATTTATTTATTCAAGCTAATTTACTAATTAACCAGTCATTAGAAAGTTATTTGGAAAACGTCCGGCGAAAGTTAGCAACTCTCGTTAGCGATTCCGTTACAAAACTCAGTTAAGTCTAAGGTTGTAAATTAAGTTCTATTAATTCAACCGTGGACCAATAGCAGTTTCATCTGAACTTTATTAAATAAAATTCATAGAAATTTACCTAGGTAGATAAACCCACAGGAGGCCATCTTTGAAAACGTTTTTACATTCATTATAAAAATAATACTGAAGTTCAAATTTCAATGGAAGTTTTAAGTTTAAGTTATTGGAATAAAAAATAGAGAATTTATGTTCAATTAAAAAATAACATATAAATGATAAATTCAAAGAGTTAACATCTCTCTCAATAATGGCTAATTTACTTTAGCTTAACTTCGTTTGTAAGCTATCCCTCTTGATAAGTAGTACAAAGCTAAATGAATAGAATAAAATAGAATAGAAAACTTATTGTATGTAATAACATGTCGTAAGCTAGTGTCTTTCCCATTCAATGAGGATTCTATTCTATTCGTTTAGCGTTTATGCCACTTGTATAGGGGGGGGGGGGGGGGTTTGAACGGAGCTTATGCCTTTTGGTAAATACAATAAGATATATAGTACGTATAAGGATAAATGAATCGAAAGCGATATTTAATCCTAAATATAAATAAAGATCCTTAGAAGTCAACATGCCGTCTCCATACCGTCTCCATACGTATCAGAATTCAACAGGGTATAATAATTTATTCAGGCTTTATAAAAGCCGGCTTCATTAATAATTAAAAATGAATCCAAAAAGTTTTAGAAACTTAGGCTTTGTGCGCACCGCGCTTTTTAACCGAGCGTTAAAAAGACGTTAATATGACACAAATGGGTTCATATGTGTTTATTCTCAGGTAAGCGTTTTTAAAGTGCGGCGCTTTTTAATCAAGCCCTCGCGGATTTTCAACGTTGAGTGTTGGAAATTAAATCGAATTGTGCATGCGGAACTCGGACTCCCGCATTTAAGCTCGCTATTAAGCTCTCATGTGAACGAAGCCTGAATACATTGGCATCAATTTATTTCTATTCATTAATATATATATTGAAAGTCTTTCAAACGTTTTTTTAACACTCAGTTATAAGACGTTGTATGTCAACACAAATTGACTGAAACTCCGTGTATTTGTTCTGACGCGCGTTATAAATCGCCAACCTAGCCTGAACGTTAAAACCTAACAATTATTGATAAAAAAGTGCCACGCTTTAAAAACGTTTTTCTGTGAATATATATATATATATATATATATATATATATATATATATATATATATATATATATATATATATATATATATATATATATTTTATGGGTATATTTTGTGTCATTGAAACCTTTTTTAAACGCTTAGTTAAAAACCGCTCGTGCGAACGAAGCCTTAAGATTTATATCTATTTTTTTTTTAATGAAAAGAAGAATGCAACAACTTTTACGGATTTTATCGAGGCTTATTAAGTTTTTTATGAGCCTTACATTTCGGATACTTTACAGCAACCATAGTCACGGGAAGCACGGTCTTCCTTGCATTGCATGGCAAAATTTTAGCGCGAAGGAAATAAAATAACCTTTTTTTGTAATTGCATGCGTTTTAAAATTACGTAAACAAAATTAATATCTGCAAAACGAGAATCGCGTATTTTCTCATCGATATCAGGCAAGGAGGTTGCTGGGTCACCGCTCTGGCCCAAAACTGGTTGTTGAATTTTTCTTTAAAGAAAAAAGAAATATTTCTAATCTCATCAGGCATGCAGGTTTCGATAGAACTTTGTATAGAGATCGGTTCATTATATTATAGACTTCATCTATTCCATACATATACAAATAAGTATCTGTTCGATCGAATATCTATAAAGATTTAAAGCTAGTTTAAAGACAAAAGTAGTTTATGAATGTAAATTATGTATAACAGAGATTAGATAAGAGAGGGACGCTGCTCGTCCCGACTAACAATTAGGATGAATTTAAACACAAAGCACTCATTAAAACAAACAAAGCCCTCATAAGTATGGAAGGTATCATTGACGTCATATGATTAACATATTTTATTACAATTAAACAAAATATATTTTTTCTATGCGTGTATGACTGAAGGTTCTCTTATCTGTTCTGATAATGAAACAAGTTTTCACGGATTTTATCGCGGTTTATTTAGTTTTTTATGAGCCCGAAGTTTAGTATGTCACAGACTAAAGACTCAGTTAGTACTTTCTGCTTACATAGAACCAAAGATTTAAATCGTTAGATATGCCTTCGCCGTCAAAAAGTGTGGACATTGTATTTGGTTATGAACCGGTATTGAGACAATGGTGTCGACTCTGTTTATTAAACAAATTGTATAAATTACTTTCTCTGTCGCACTGATTGCAAATGAGTGAGCTCTCTCATTTGAGGTTGGACACATTTTCCCCACCATGGTTCAGGCCTTGTCGTGGCGGTGGGGCACAGTATCCCAGGGTGACCCAAACACCTTGGGCGAAGCGAATTGAGCCGAGGGGGCTCTTTGTACCCCTCTTATAAGAAGAGGGGACAAAAGAGCAGGGGGCAAGGGGTGAGGATGGGAACCTCATCGTACTGTCCAGACGTTGGGAGTGGTTGTTCTGTGGTGCGGGGCAACCGCTCTGTGGAGGTGGCGTCAGTCCCCTGAGGGACTGACTAGCCTCTAGGTGCCCTGTTGCTTGTAGATCCGGGGCACCTGACCAAAGGCAGCATTGGTGGCACTCGCCGGGTTTTAGTGGGTAGAGTTGCGTCCACTTACCATCTTTCGGGCGCAGGGAATCCCACATACCCGCCTGGGGAGACCCACTCCCCAGCGGGATGCGTCAGTGCATTTCCCGGCGTAAAAGAAAAAAAAAATGTTGGACACATTTTGGAGCGGTCCTACAGTGGTAAGGGCGTATCTAATGATTTAAATCTTTGCATAGAACTAAATGAAATATTGATATATAGGTTAGTTTCGAATAACTTTGTAATAGTAGGACGTCTGACACCTCAGTCCTCCCGTGACCATGGTAGCTGTAAAGTTTCCGAAACGTCGGGCTTGTAAAAAACTAAATAAACCGCGATAAAATCCGTAAAAAGCTGTTTCATTATAATGGTTCTCAGTTCTGTTCTGTTCTTCTTAAGGACTGGACCGATTTTGATGAAATGTAGCGTTGCGTTCAACTGGACTAGAAAAAATAATGATCGTTATCGCGTAAACATTAGAATACAAAGACCTTTTATTTTATTACCATATTAAAATGTGATGGCCACACAATTATAACGTGTTAGATACAGTAGTTTATTTTTGTTACATTATAACGTACAATAGTAACAGAATAAACTATTCAAATGACCTTCTCGTCAGACTACTCAAAACCATGGCAAATTGGATCGACCTTTCATTCTTTTGTCCTTTTTCTGGCGAATAGTTGAAAAGGCCTGCGGCGAAATAACACTGTATGATTTTTTATGAGAGCGCTGTGATAAAATACACCTTTTTTGTTTGTATTAATTTTTCATTTAAATACTAGGTGTATTTAAAAGCGAAATTCTTCTTTTAAAACTTAGTAAATAGTTTAAAGTAAAATTATTCTTTCAAAAAGTAAAACTTCAACCTTTTAGGGCACTTTATGATTTTTAATTCGATTTGATAAATTGTTTCACAGCCTTTTCTCACAACTTGACATATTCATAAGACGTGTTGAAACGAGATTAAAATGTAGGTTTTCGTCGTCGTAGAAATAACAAATTTTACGGATTTTATCGCAGTTTATTAAGTTTGTTAAATGTCAAACTTTTCAAATACTTTACAGTTTACAGCATCCATAGTCACGGGTCGGCTTATGACTGTAGTTGTTGTAAAGTATTTGAAAAGTTTGACATGTGAAAAACTTAATAAATAACGATAAAATCCTTAAAAGTTGTACCGCGAAAATGAAATTCGTGTAAACATAATATAACAATCATCATCATCATCATCAGCCTTTATCCGTCCACTGCTGAACATAGGCCCCCCTCAATGAACGCCAAGATGACCGATTCCTTGCTACTCGCAAATATAACTACGACACTATAACTATTTCATTAATTCTTTTTACAAATTTATTAATAGAGCAAGAGCCCACGACGGCCAGACATAAGTTATTTTATAAAAGTTGAAAGTTTCTCTGTACATGTCTCCTATACAGGTAAGAACGACCAGCAACTATAGAGTTTGGGTTGTGGTTACTTGGGCAGGTCTCAGGTAGTAAAGGTGCATAAAATAGTACTAAAAATTCCTTAGTGTATAAAGCTCAATTTTTTCATATTTTCTTCGAGATAACTTTAGAAATTTCGTCACCCATTGCCGGACACTTATGACAGTTGCTACCCCCTGCCAGACACCCCTAAACTTGAATAAATTACAATTATACTTTCGTTATAGTATAAAAGCTAAATTTTAAATATGTTACTTGGGGACCTATAAAAAGATGTTACCTTAATAGCCGGACAGTTTTCATGGTTTTTACATCTTGCCAGACACATCGAAAGTCAGTGGATTTTTGGTGCGGTGCGAGGTAACAATTGTTCAAGCAGGTGATAGTGAGATAGAGCGCTTAGTCGAGTGCGTTCTTTTACTTTTTTTTCGGTTGGAGCTATGCTGCGCACCATCTGTTATTTATAGAATAGTTATTTTCTCCGTGCAGAAGTGAATTTCGCTCCCGATCCCGATTCTATATATATATATATATATATATATATATATATATATATATATATATATATGAGTATTTACCAAAATAATTGTCCATTTGACTAAAAAGAAAAGTGCCTCGAAACAATCAAATAGTTTTGAATGTTTTAGCCTGTAATACAAAGAAAAAAAAAACATAAATGTAAAGGAAAACTACTTCTCTTTGAAAATTAAAATAAATAAAATCGTATTTTTATTTTATTTAATATATTAAACGTTTTTTAGTAAAACTATATTTTTACTCTCCATATAAAAATGATTTGCCACCTTCCACATTTCATGTTTTAAGACTTCATAAAATTTAATTATCCCATTAAAATTATTTATTTGTGGGTAATATTTAGAATGATTTCATGTTGTTTTTATTAAAAACATCTTAATGTGGGGTTCTCTTAATAAAAAACCTACTTAAACGCAAAAAAGAGAGTGAGTCGGATACGTAAACATTTTTGTTATTACTCTTTAGTTACGTTTTATATTAAATTCGATTATAGTAAAGAACGCACCCGTAAGATTTTATTAACGGCATCACTAACTTGTAGCTTATTGGATGTTTGTCTGACGCCTCTGCCGTTTCTTTTTATGTTAAAATCAACGTGGACATGTTTCGATAGTGGAACTACATTTTCGAGACAGAAGATACTTCAATCTATTTTGGAAAAACGACAAGTTGAAATCTATGTTTCTTTTTTAATTACATTTGCGAAGAATGTATGAAATGCGTATGTATTCTCTGTTTTAGTAAATAATAAGCCATTTACAATTGCGAACTTTGTTTTGCTTATTTTAGATAACTATTTTGTTACGTTTATTCAAAATTTCGTTACGTTACGAAAAAGTAGGTCCTAAAGATGAGTTTACAATGAGTTGAAACAAAAATTGTGAGGATGTATAGATGTATGTATGGATGTTTGTTACTCTTTCACGCAAAAACTATACTGAATGGATTTTAATGAAACTTTATACTAATATAGCTTATACATCAGAATGAGACATAGGCTAAAATTTTAACCGACTTTCAAAATGGGGGAGGTGTTATATTCGTTTTTTATGTTCAACGATTACGCCGCCGTTTGTGAATCGATTTTCAAAGTTTTTCTTTTCGTGTATAGAGTATCCCAATTTAGAACTATATTCACTAAAGTGGTTACCTTAAGGATGGATCAATAAGTAATCGAGGGAACTCCTCAAAATTTATATGGAGATTTACGTGGTGACTTCAGTTTCGTGAGAAGTATTCTAAGCGTAATATGCTACCAACAAGTAGGATTTTGCACCAATACACACAATACCATGATTTGGAAGGTGCCTGGAGAACTCCTGATTCTGTATCTGTACAAGTTTAAGAGTTTCGGCGTTATTTTAAGAATGGAAAGCATATGCTGCAATATGCAAATGATATTCATCATCAGCATCACTACTATAATATACCATCCTTCGTCACATGATTATGAGCCTATTATGACCCTATTATTGTTACTTTTCATAGCCTTTTAGTCATCGAAACTCGAGTTTGTCAAGCGATTTAAAAAAAAACTATACATATATTATAAACCTGAAGAGTTTGCTTGTTTGCTTTTAAACAATTTATGTTAATATGGGCATATCGAATTCTTTTTGGTTATATAACTTGCTTTTTAGGGTTAACAACACATACTAAAAACAAAATAAAATAAATTAAAACCCTACGTGCGCGAGTCCGACTCGCACTTGGCCATTTTTTTAGTAAAATGTGTTAATGATCATATATATATATATATATATATATATATATATATATATATATATATATATATATATATATAATCGGGATCTCGGAAACGGCTCCAACGATTTTCATGAAATTTTGTATGTGTGGGTTAAAAACGGCGATAAATCGATCTAGCTAGGATACATTTTTAGAAAACTTTTTTTTTATCCGTGTTTTGAGGCATCGATAAAATATGATTAGAATACGACTGTAAATTTCGCTGTCAAATAATATGGCATAGTAGTTTTGTGGTGAAATTAGGCAGTTAAATCCGAATGAGCATACTTCGAATCTCCAGTCCGATTTTTTTTTCTTTTTTTTTGGAAGAAACATTTTATCTTATTTTATCACTAAGGGTACCGAGCAAATGCTCGGTCAACCAGGTACTAATAGGATTAATAGGCATAAAGTACAGAATTAGTACGATGAGATGTACGTATAATATACGGTTGGGTTAGCTTTATCAGGATTTGCAGCATTTCATGACAACAGATCCCTGTAGAAAGATATGTGGACCGCACCACATTCATTTACGTTTTTATTTGCTGAGTATATTAAATATATATTGTAAATAATATACGAATACAAAAATATATAATGAAACAAATTTTACGAATTTATCGTGGTTTAATCCTCCCGTGGCCATGGTTGCTGTAAAGTATGCGAAACGTCAAGCTTGTAAAAAACCTAATAAATCTCGGTAAATCTGTTAAAATTATTTCATTAAGGGCCTGTTTCACAACCTCCAGATAAGTGCCGAATAGGCTATTCACATAATATTTGACAGATAGAGTATGTTGTGAATAGCCTATCCGGTACTTATCTGGAGATTGTGAAACAGACCCTAAAGGTCACGTAAATATTAAAATCACAAGCGCTCGCACACTAAACGTCCTGGCAAAGTTGAGTTGAACTATCTAAAAAAATAAGACATAAAATATTTCAAAAACTCATGGCTTTTGGTACGTCACGGATCCCTATTCTACCGACTCGTACTTGGCCGGGTTTGTATTCTCGCGTTAACGCAATAACATCAATGATTCCGTAATACTACCAATATGTTATCTTTATACCGGATCCACACGTTTGTGGCTTGCCGCAAGCTCCAAGCCTCCACAAGTCACAAGCATGTGGACGTCTCGCAAACGCTTGCGGCAAATTCTCTTTTGTTCCCTTTGGCTTGTGCACAATACCGACACACGTCGGATCGGCTGCAAACCCTTGCAAACCTACGCAAGTCAAGACAAATTTGTATCCACACGTTTGAATTTGTGAAGGCTTGCCAAGCATGCGGTTCCGGCTTTACATAGTAGGTATGAAACAAAGTCGCTTTGTTTGTATGTATGCTTAAATCTTTAAAAGTACGCAACAGATTTTGATGAGTTTTTTTTAATAGATAGAATAATTCAAGATTATATTTTTTTGTTTCTTCTAATTGTGTTTTACTTTTTTGATGATCCTACTCTGTATTATTTTAATATCTCCTCTTGTGCATGGTTGCCTGGTAGAAATCGATACCCCAGCGATAAGACCGCCTTTGTGCATACTATATAATGTAAGCTTTATTTTTTAAGATACCAATTGTATTATGTTAAGTTGTATGCGCAATAAAGTATATTTCTTCTTCTTCTTCTTCTTCAAGAAGAAGGTTTATATGTATAAAACATGCACAATATATTAAACCGCTTGGATCTCGTTCTAAATCTTAGTTAACGCTGGCGAAGCTGCGGGTGACAGCTAGTCCATTATATAATGCAGTGGCTGCGTTGGATGCGAGTGGCAAGGGATCGGTCGTTTGGCGTTCATTGAAGGAGGCCTATGTTCAACAGTGGACGGATAAAGGCTGTAGATGATGATGATGAAGATATAATACAATATATTATCCGATAAATATATATAAGTAAACGTATATACCAATACTCTCCCTTAATGACCCTTTAGGGTTCATGTTGCCTTATAATACACTTATATCAGTCGTATTTCCCAGTAGTATAGGCGCTTGACTATTTTTGCTCACGTAACAAAATTATTCTCTAGCCCATTTTTAAATTTTATATTATTCTCAAATCGCCCTTTTGTTCAAGTAAAATGTCTATTATTTCGCTTAGAGGCAATTAAAGTTTTGCCAAATTCAAGTTGCCAAGGATATTAAGTACGATAAATATAAATTTGTACTAGCTGTTGTCATCATCAGACTTTTTCTGTCCACCACTTAGGCCTCCTTTCAGTGAAAGCCAAGACGGCTGACCCCTTACCACTTGCATTCAAATGAAATAATATGCTGAAAATAAGTTCTTAGAACTATAAAGGTAGGATTTTTTTATTAAGTACATAGTATTTTTACAATCTGAAAAAAGTTCCTACTCTCCGAAGTAGGTAAATCCCTGTACCTCGAAAAACAACCATCGCATTTTGTTGTGCACTACATAATATAAATATTAACAAGAAAAGATAAAATAATATTGTTATTATAGAAAATCTTTAGATTTAAAAAAACATATTATTCTTTTAAGAAATTATACATTACAAAATAAAATGCAAAATAATAAATATAAACAATTTTGTAGGCATGTATTTTTTACGTCCATTAAAGAAAAAGGCGTTGCATTTTCGGTTAACAAATTCAGGTCAAATTAGTTTTTTTTATGACATTTGTCCATATTTTCTGTTGTTGGTGATATTTTCATAATGGTTTTCATACATGCATGAGAAATATATGTATGAGCTCGTTTATTTTATATTTTGTCGTATCTCGCTAAATTAGATTTAGGCTTGCGATGCATTATTCATGGCCTTCAACTGGAAGCTCACCAAATATCCACTTGAAAGAAAAGCATCTCTCGTGACGTTTACGAATATCCCATACGGCTTTTCATGTTAACGAAATAACTTACTTTCATTTGATTAGATTTTTATAGAGGTTTAAAAAAGGAATTTCCTAAATTTCATGCCTTAATAACATTTTGACAGATTATCAGATCTTCGTATTATGGTATTTATGGACTTAAAACTTAATCATAATAAAAGTAAAAGTAAAGTATCAATATAAGTCCTACTGCTGAGCACGGTTCTCCTCCTCGAAACCAGGCGAGGAGGGTAATGGGCCATAGTTCATCTAGGCGCTGATCCAATGCGGGCTAGTGAACACATATTATCTTCAAAATGTTTTAATCTCATCAGGCATGCAGGTTTCCTCACGAGGTTTTCCTTCACTGATGGGCGAGCGATGGTCTCGTGTTTAGGGTACGCTTAGAAATTTACTAAACCCCATTGCAAGCATCACAGGGGGTCGAGAATCGAACCCGGACCCTCTTGCTTAAGACGTCGAGCCCAATACACACTGGACCAGGGTAGCTCTTCCTAACTACGCACTTGTCTCTTAGAAATGAGGCGAAGAGGGTATATTGTAGTTGGCCTAAATAGACAAGGTTACGCGCACTTGGCACTTGTATTAGCGTATTATTTAGATTTCTATGGTTGATACTTTACCTTTTTAAGTGCGCAATAATGTAAGCTGCAAGGTTTGCTTTTTCCCCTTTTTAAGAAGGGTTTTGTAAGGTCTGCTTATGATTACTCACCTTATATTAGCAGCTTCGTTGACGTAATTCCCCCACCCGTAAAGTGGTGGGGTAGTCAGGGCCAAGGAGTACGCCCATATGAAGAGTACGGATAATGTGGCTCCCTTGGAGGTGAGGTGTCTGGAACTGAGGGGTCTGGTCACCATCAGGTACCGCTCGAAGGATATCACCGTCAGCGTTGTGATGGAAGTGATACCTGGAAAAGATATAAGTTTTAATATAAAACATTAAAACCAAACCAAACACAAAATGTGATCCGTATTGATGAAAACCTAAGAACCAGCGTATGACCTGCTTTTAGATAAGAATAGCTGCATTATAATCGAGTGACCTGTTAAAAGGCCTCGGATGCGACGAACGAACACATATTTTAGCAGTCAAATTTATAACGATAGTTTTATACAAAGAGTATTTATCTACACTGATATTATAAAGAGGAAAACTTTGTTTATTGCTCATAAAGTACTAGAACGATTTCAAAAATTCTTTCACCGTTCGAAAGCTACATTATCCACGAGTAACATAGGCTAAATTTTATAAATATAAAAATAGGGTTCCGTGAGATATTTGGGTTTTTCAGACACAAGGTGTAAAAAATCAATCAGAAAAGTTACTTTGCGTACTAAGATCACGCTGTATCTTAGTTAAGGCAGGCGAAGCTGTGGGCAACAGCTAGTAATGCATAAATTATAACTACTTCAAACTATCACTACATTATCTCTTTAAAAACTATTCAAATTCACAGGAAAGTGGACAGAAAGATGTCAATTCAAACACATTTGTTAATTTGCGACGATTCGGCCCTTTATTAAAACTTCTTCAGGCATCTACAAATATGAACAAACGGTGAAAACCATTACACGTTCAACATTATTTTGTACTATATGTTTATGAACTTAATATTTGGAACGAAGTTCCTTACGGCAGGCTTGGAGGGGATAGGGATTTTGCTGCGCGACCGAACTGGAAAAAATGTGATAGTAAAACCGTAAGAAAAAGTGCGTGGAATAAAAAGCGTTAAATGAGACGTGCGCAGGTGCGACAGTCGAGCGAGTAGTGTATAATACCTTTCTTTTTAGCCGAAGGAACTTCGTTCCTACCTGGTGTCCCACGACACCACATTTCTTTTTTTATTAATAATAATTGATATGAATATTAATTAACTTTTATTATTATTAATGCAGGGGCATTATATAGGGATATTGCATATTCCTCCGTCAAACAGCTTTACGTTTCCCAAAGGACAAGGAGCAAATACCTAACAACTAATACCACACAACTACTACGTAGTCTCAGGTAAACTTTGGGCTTAAAGCTTAAGATCATGAGCGACGCTGATCGCTTGCTTATCTATCCAACTTAAACAAAAAACAAACAAAAGTTGTTTCATTTTAATGAGTGAAAATTTCGAAAACGGATAATAACGTATGTGTATGGAATTGTAGGCTATTTATGTACCAATGTTATAAGCATATAAGGACATAAATAATGTAAAGTATTATTATGTATTACTCAGAACAAATTACCCTTGGGTGTATGTAACCGGTAGTAAATCAGTTAAACGGCCTGGCCCCAATTTACTTATAGCTTATGTTAATAAAGAGATTTTACGCGTATTATGATATGGGAATATTCGACCATGATTTGCACATAAAGGATTATTTCTGGAAAAACGACACAACCCTTTTTAGATTTTTTCTATCCGTAGATATAATAAAAAGCTACCCGTAAGCTGCCACAATCAGGGGTCAATAGAGTAACTCTGTCTAGAGTGCTCATTTCAATACTCATCTTTTTCAAAAGATGAGTATTGTTACTGGGCACAATAGAGGGAGAGAGATAGGGGAGAGAGAGAGAGGAAGAAAGAAAGAGAGCCGTCACGAATCTGAGCCTAATACTTCATCATAATATAGTAAGTAAGATACTATTAGTAAGAACTAATGGAGAAATTTAATATAGTCAATAGAATCAGGCGTTACTTTGCGGAAACGGGAAATCCATCATCCAATCACATCAGGCATGCAGGTTTCCTCGCTATGTTTTTCTTCACCGGTAAGCGAGTAATGGCCTTGTGTTTAGGGTGCGCTTAGAAATTTAAGAAAAATCCCATTTCCAGGCACAACAGAAGGTCAGGATTTAACCCGGACCCCATACTCACAAAGCCGAGCTCAACCCACAGTTGCTCTATATTTTAAGTTTGATTGTAGAGCATCGCTCATTTCAATAAACCCTAAAACATTTATTTACGGTATGTTAAAATAAGAGCGTTCTTTGAAACCTCAAAGCGGTAAGGTCTATTATGGAAATTTCTCTTAATATTTGTATACAGAAAAATTATAATTTCAATAAACTAGGTCAATAATAATATCCACTGGTGTTTTCACTGATGTCTTGACCTTGTCTAGCCCATGGCACAAAAAAATATGTGCTATGATTCATTGCAATTTGAATTCGTTGCAATATACATAGGCAAGTACTTTGCTGGTAACCAGCAGTAATAATACCATCTTGGCTACTACCTTCTCGGGTACAACTATTTTGTTTCTTTCGTGTAATAGGTCGTTATTTCCCTGCGATTTAATCACGGCGAACCGCGAAAAAGAAGTGAAAATTCCAATGATTGGTATTTGTGACATTGTTCAAGAAAAAAAACTCTGACCAGCTCTGGAGTCTAAGGCCTTTGAATTTAGTTCACAAAAGATCTAAATGTTTTAAACGTCTTTTTCGTGGAAGCTAGCGCGTCTGCCTAAAACTTTCTTTTGTTTTTGAGAGTCGGCATTGCAGGGCTAGGGAAATGGAAATACATTTATTACAATAACCATTGGTAGTGCGAATGTACATGTGTCGGTAGCCGACACAATAATCTGACTGATCGGTTGCTTTTTTATGACATGAAGAAAAATAACGCCAGACAAACATACATAACATACCCCATTTGAATATAAGTCGTCGCCTTAAAATACTAATTGGTTCACTTGACTAATTAAGGCATCGTATCCACGCGATCCTGGTGCAAGATGCTAAGCCCCTGGGCCAGTTTTTTCTGTGGTGTCTATGCAGATGGACGAACGAAAATGTATCTTTTTCAACAGTCTTTAGAAGTTGTTTTAGAACCGTCGCGTCGTTTAGAAGAAGGCGTCTCCAGTCTAATATAGCTGCATAATCGCTCGTATTGGCGTTCATTTAGAGCGGCCTATGGTCATCAGACATGGGCCCCTTTTAATGAACGCCAAGACGGTCGAAGAACTGGCTCTTCAAAAGTGTTATATAGCTAAAATAATGCTCATATTTTTTTCGTAATATATAATAAGGGTATGTCAACTGTTTAATGATGTTTCATGTAGTTATGATATTGATTTATTCAATAGCATTGCAAATAAATAAATATAAAAAACTGTTTAATGATATTTTTTTTCTGTATGATTTGATGGATATGTATTAAACAAAATATAATATATCTAGGAATAAGTGGAAACTTGTAATTGTCCATCATCAGTTTTAGTTTTAAACTTATGTAATATGTACTCTATCTAGACGTAAGTTTTCCTGCTATTGTAAAATAAAATAAAATTAAAATTAAAATATTTTTTTAACTACAAGGACGATAAATCAGAATAGGTTCGATGAGTAGCGCGCACTTTGCTCGTCTTCAATATTTTATATTATCATCAAAAATACCTAAGCGAGTGTTTTCATATCAACATCGACAGAAATTTAGGAAAGATAACTTACTTTATCAATATACTAATTTTATAGAAAAAAAAAACTCACAATATAATAGTTTATATCACAAAAATACTCGAGACAATGTTTTACAAGCTTGTTAAAATTCCACTACAGAAGGGATTGTATGTAAGTTGGTTGTTTGTTCGTCACGGTAAACAGCTTGCGACTTGAGAGGCAGAGTCGATACAAGATAACGTGTTGTACAATATTGTTTAAATTCACTAATTTATTTTTTAAAATTTACATAACGAATTTGTGGGAGAGACTTTAGTTTCATTATCATCAATGTCAGCCTTTATTCGCCCGCTGCTGAACATAGGCTTTTTTTTCGCAGTGACAATGCTTTGCGCATTCACCCGGGAATGGGTCGTCCCCGGGGATATGTGGGACTCCCGGCGCCCCCAGACTCCTGCAGACGTCGGTATATCTCACTAAAACCACTGCGGGTTGCCTTCAGCCGCTTTATAAGAAGTGTCCCGGATCTGTCTAGCACAGGCCTCGCGACCGGCTGGTTCCTTCAAAAAGGCTAACCAGGCTTCCTACAAGTATGGGCGAACTCCAACAACGACGCCGGAACTTTTCTACCGGGGCAGGTACCCAGCTGCTGAACATAGGCCTCCCTCAATGAACGCTAAGATGGCTATCAATAAGGGAAGTCAATTACCGTTCAGTGGTCGGTCCGTGTTGGCAAGTAGCAGCGGTCGTTTTGGCGTTTATTGAGGGGGAGCTACGTTGAGCGATTGATGGTATAATGGGTGTGCTCTTCCGGTGATCCTTGCAAAGCGTTGAGTCCATTGTTCGCTCACCGTTAAAGGAAAACATTATGATGCCTGATGAGATTAAAATTATTTGATGGTGTACGAAGTTCACCAACTCATTGGGCCAGGGCATCGGTGAACTATGACCCAATAACCTCCTCGCCTGATTTCGAGGAGACTCGTGCCCAGCAGTGGGATATTCAAGGGTTGATACTTTACTTTTACTTTTCATCCCGTGCCCAGCAATGGGGCATTTACAGATTTACCACAAAGTAGCATGCAAATATTAGGATTTAACCAGTCAATACTGCGCTCAGCAAAGCAATTATTTTCTCCTAATATAACCTTAAACTTAAATCAGCTTTCACATTTTATGAATTATGATTTATCCTAGGCTCGGGTCTCCGTAATAAAACGATCATATATCAAGCCGAGCCTAAAGTCTAGATATCCTAAAGCCACGCTCGATTAACGACATAAGTTTTCGGTTGAAATATTCTGAGCGGAGGTTAATTGTGTTTAACACACGTTTCGTAGGTAATGGGACATGATTTTTATACCGTCGCCTATTATTACATTTATAACACTAGATGTTGCTCGCGACTTCGTTCATGTGAACAATTACAACATACATTATTAGGTTTACCGAGATCATTTATGGTATTTTATGTAAATATATTTGCCGGAAGCTCAAGCCGGAAGTGGCGGGTTCGAATCCCGGAAGACAGAGAACAAAAAGTTTTCTATGTTATATTATATTATATAATAAAAATGTATAATACAAAAGTATGAAATATTTATGGGTAACGAGTTACCCGTAATATAAGTTCTTCGAGGATTTACCACGGGACGAGATTGACGTGGTGTAAAAAGCGTTCATAGATAGCTTCAGCACGACCAGGTACTTCTCACTCATATAATTGTGGCAGACTTAGATCATTCATATGTCTAGATGGCGTGTCGCCCTACAATCAAAACAAAAAAAAACAGGCCAACATTTTCAAACATGTGTTTGTGAATAGTGATACCAGCTACTACAGTTCTTCCATAATCATCCTTTTTAATCTCGTTACACTTTTACAACACAAACCTTCATTATAAATAAAACAATAATGCGTAACAATTCATGCGTATTCTATAACAGCGGGATGGATACTAAACACGGAAAAAGCATTTAGAGGCCAACAGTTGGACGCTATTTTTTTGGACGTGTTTTCCGCGCGACACTCTATCTAGACATATTATTGATCTAAGGTGACAGATATGGTACCGCGTTTCATGCGGTTACTTATGTATGTACTTACGAGAAAAGCTCACAGCATTATTCTTTGTCACTGTAAAGTACCATATGGGTTTCTGTTGGTGTAGACACTAGACAGACAGACACAGGTATTCTGTGTCGTCATTTTGAGCAATAGAACCCTAAAACAGTCTAGAAAATCCAAAATATTTCGGTAAAAGTCTGTTTTATGCGAGACACACTCCTGATATACTTCTAAAGATAATGTTGAAGATATGTCTGCGAGACGAGTTTTACGTCTCCAAAAGGCGAGGTAATGATAATAAATGTTTATGAACAAACCACGTTATTGGGTGAACTTGTAAAAACTTATTATATACAAGAATTTGAAGGTCATATTAAAAAAAGTCGAAACAAAAGGACGAATGAACTTAAAATGGCTGAACCGATTTTAATAAAACATATCCAAGAACCACCACTAACAATAGCAAAGGGACGGTGAATTTGAAATGGCTGAGCCCATTATGATAAAAAATATCCAAGAACACAAGAAAATTTGATTTCAAATAAATAAACCGCATTCAAATCAGTTCATTCGTTTAAGTGTGTTTAAAATACTGAGCAGTAAATCTACAACGATCTCTTGCGTTGGCTAAAACTAAACTCACGATGATTACCTACTGTAGTTAAGGCTTGAGTCTGCAGTTCGTTTATATCAGATTCTATTAACTTTTTTTTTATAGAGCCTTGAGTCAACCTTTATACATCCTTACTCTAAAAACTTAATTTTTTATGGCAAATGGTCGTAGTTCGTGGGTATTACACAATACCTACGGCTGTGGAGGGCCTTATGTTGCAAACGCAATCAAGAATTACAAGCAGTTTCGGAGATCATAGCGTTAAAAAAATACAGATTAATGTTTGGTATCGTTGGTTTCCGTAAGGCTGATCAACGCAAAAATTAACAAATCAACTGTCAAATCTCTTGTTTAGTGTCAAATGAGTTGCTAGAAGCAATGGACGTAATAATATATAACAGGACCAAGCACTCGTAACAGAAAAACGAGCCGACAGAGATAGCCAGTGTTTAGGAGTGTGTCCCTTTCTTATAAGGTGACAATAAGATTTTGACATGTGGGACAAATGTCTTTCAAAAATTCAAACTGTCAGGAAATGGGTATTGAAAATTTTAATTGCAGTAAGGTTTATATCCTACTAGTATATACTTGATGTATGCAGTTTTAAGTGCTGCATGAGTTTACCACGACTACCATAATATTATAAATCTCGAGTTTTTAAGTTCTTCAAAAGGCGCGTTTAGCCCCGGCAGATATCGCAAGCTATCTTAAATGCATTTAGGGTGCTTGAAAAATCTGACACAAGTATTATACGAAAATACCAACATTAGCAATGGTTAAAATCTGAAGAATAGTAGATGGATTACGAAATATGTAATACAAATACTTCCAGGTATAATATACTTGACGGGAATCCGTCATCAGGTGGCCGAGATATCGTTATCATCACAAAATATTAACTGCAAATCTTAGGTTTACTCTCATAATAACGCATTCTTGAATTAAGATTACAAAACAACTAAAGATGCTATGGATTCAAACTGATTAAAATAAGTAGGAACGTGGGAAGTTTAGTACGAAGTCACACTGTCTCACGTTCTGACCATTGCTTTTCGCATTGCTATTATTCCCCTCCAAGCCTGCCGTAAGGAACTTCGTTCCAAAAAATCATGGTCACCATAGTAGTTTGATTTACTATTTATGTTATTTAAGTAACCATAGCAACCATTACAATACAAAATGTCATGATGACACTTAACTGGGCTACCATAAGAAATAAAAGAAATAAGCAAAATAATAATTTATGTTTTCTTTTTGAATTGGAAATATATTTAAATAAATAAATTCAATTACAATTTCTTGACATACAATAGTCAAAATAATATTAAAAAGACAATTTTTTTCGATGAAATTTTTGATCAGCCGAAATTTTTAATAAAATACATTTTTAAGCTGGCAAGATAAAAGAACGAGACACACTCCTAACATATTGCTATCCCGCTCGGCTCGGATCAGCATCTGTGTAATGACCATTAGAATATAATACTTAATGCGTTGAATTAGTGTTCACTTTCGTAAATACATTTTTTCCGAGTACGCCATCCTGTTATTATACTACATCCATGCTAGAAGCATGGTTAAATTACGTGATTCGATCGGCCTGTCAGTTGACAAAGCCACTACAATGAAAAGCTCTCAAATTTGACTCTAGAATCGTATGTTAACAACCATTAACAGTCATGCTAGTTGATATGCACTTTGACCAACGTTTCAGAAACCGCACGTTATTTTCTATCAATTAATAATATAAAGAAGTTAAGTAGTAGTAACTAGTAAGTAAAGATTGTGAGTTTAGAATCTTTATATCTATACAACCGATTTTGGATTTTTTTATCAATCTAACTACTACGTTACGTTACGGCTACGATATTTGTGTGTGATATATTGTTCACTTGCGTATTGTATAGAATAAAACACCACTGCATGTTTCCAACGCTGTAATTCATTTTATCTCAGGCTTATACAAAGTAACATAAATATAGCGCTAGCGCGATTTAACAATAAACATTTTCTTTACTAACGCCATCTAGTTTAAAATGAACACACCAATAAATCTAAGAAACGTAAATTAGCACTAATAATTATAATCCTATTTAACATATATTCTATAATTATTTATCCCCGTACTCCCTCGGGAATGTGAAGTATGCGCCCGAAACCGCGTGGCGCTGCTAGTATTATAATATATATTTATACATTTGTTTCGTATGTTGTTGTAGAATGCTTATCAGAATATGTAACTTGAAGCTTACACCTAAACGGCTCTCAGTTTCAGCTAATTTATACGTTTGGGGAATATCTAGGTCAAAACGAAGAATCCAAAATATACTAGATAGGGATGTTATAAAATACTTATCTTATACCTCTTATACCTTTAAACGAGCAATTCTTGTATGTATATATAGAATCGGGATCTCGGAAACGGCTCCAACGATTTTCATGAAATTTTGTATACATGTGTTAAAAACGGCGATAAATCAATCTAGCTAGGATAAATTTTTAGAAAACTTTTTTTATCTGTGTTATGAGGCATCGATAAAATATGATTAGAATACGAACGTAAATTTCGCTGTCAAATAATATGTCATGGTAGCTTAGTGGTGAAATTAGGCAGTTAAGTCCGAACCTCCAGTCCGAATTATTTTTTTCCTTTTTTAAGATCATTTTTTTTGGAAGAAAAATTTTATCGTATTTTATCACTTAGGGTACCGAGCAAATGCTCGGTCAACCAGGTACTTTAATTTTAATTTGAGTAAAAAAATTTATAGATAATTTCTAGAATATTAATAAATTTTGTGTTTACTAATTATTGCAATAACATTTAATGAATTGTCATAAATATTTTGACGGGACAACGTCTAATAATTCGATATTACGGGCAGCATGCACGAAAAAGATGATGTCATGTAGCGTTCCGAAAGCGAGAGCGCGGCACGAACGAGAGAGAGGCATGATCGGCTCGAGCGATCGGCTCAGCCCCCCTAGACAAGTGGCACAAACCATAAACGAATATAATAGAATAAAATAGTTATTGTATGGGAATGACACTAGCTTACGACATGTAATTTGACAGCTAGTGTAAGGACACCAGCAAGGGCTGGTCACTTTGGTCCTCATCCATCAAACCAGGGCCTGTACCTCTCGCCCAAAAGACCGAACCTACACCCAGGAGTGACTAGACTCTAACTAATTTTAGCTCATTATTTATTTCGATCTGTTTACAGACGCATTCCGGAACGAGGTCAGCAGAAAAAACATTTTTATTATTTGAATTAATAATGAATTGCGTTTTATTAAAAAAACACGCGTTTCAGTCCCCCGCAAGGGAACACGAACCGTTATTTTTGTAATTTAAACAAACATTCACCAAGGTATGGTTTTATATTATTCTTTTGTACCACACGAGTGTGGAAATAATATAAGCTCGCAATATAAAGCGTTGTAAATTTTATAATACATGGGTTTAATTAAATACGTCTATGGGAGCGACGATGGTCCAGTGGGTAAGGGGCTTGGCCTTTATGCCAGAGGTTCCGGGTTCGATTCTGACACCCCGTGTGTGCTTTGAAATGGGTTTTTCTAAGTGCACCCTAAACACTAGACCATTGCTCGCTCACCGGTGGAGGAAAACATCGTGACGAAACCTGCATGCTTGATGATATTGAAAGTCTTTGAAGGTACGTAAAGTTCACAAACAAGCCAGTGCATCGGTGAACTATGGGCCATCACCCTCCTCGCCTGATTTCGAGGAGAAGACCCGTGCCCAGCAGTGGGACATAAAATCATTAATATTTTTAGATCTATTACATTAGAAACATTTAAAATAAGGCTAAATTTTATGTCGAAAATAGAAAAGAAAAACTGCAAATAAACCTTTTTCAACGCAGATTCTGTATAAGAAAATCATGACACAATAAGTGTTGCTATATGTCGATAATAATATTCTCCACAATTTGTGGGAACGTGATATTCCCAAAGTGATGTCGTAAATAATTCGTGTATTTGCTGCCTGTTCCTTCGAAGCCTTCGAGCTACTTAGATTTGTTTATCTGAATTTTTTACAGGCTTTTTCAACAAAATGTCTGATGTTATTTTAAAAATCTATTTTAGATTTAAATATAGAGCTTTAGAATTTAATGAAAGCCTAAACTGACATTTTGATTTTCAAGCCTTTACTAGGTACTACATTCCTATGTTACCGAAGTTACTTATAACAGAGAGACTTATACTAGAACAAACGTTTGTCTGTGGCGCCCTTAATCTCAATAAAGCCTTTTCGTGTTGGGAGATGAATTCAATGAAACATGAGACATCAAACAAATAAGGGAGAAATTATTTCGGATTTAATTAGACACTGACATACTATTTGCTATTTTTATTCATGGCTAAAAATTCATTTCCTTACTTCAAATTGAAACGAGGGAAAGACGGCCAGGAAATGACGAAATGGAACTAAACTCACAAAATATTGTAACGTTTATTTTTTTTTAACTATTTGTACATCTGAATGTTTGTCTAAGTTTGTGTAATTATTATGTACACACACATATTTACACATTTTATCACCTTTCTTTGAAGTTGAATTTCTTTGAAGGTGATGATGGTAGAAAATGTAATTTTTTTGTTTATTTATCAACTTAGTGCAGCGCAGACTTTAATATGAATCAGATGAATTCTGATCTTCTTATTTATCGAAAACTAGCGTTGCCCGCGGCTTCGCTCGCGTTTGCAAAAAAAAATATCCTTTTTTGAAATCATATTATGTTACTTCTAGTACCTCCAGGAATATGACGTGTATAAAGTTTCATAATTATCGGTCGAGTAGTTTTTGCGTAAAAGCGTAACAAACATTTGAAAGTAATAGTAAGGATTAAAGATATCATATTTTAACAACTAGCAAGCTTACAACTAGTAAATAAGTGAGTACCGACGCCTAAAACGCCATGTATTAATTGTAAGATAACTGGGAAGGAGAAAATGATATTATATACGGGATAATTGGTAATGGTGCGTTCGTACTCTTGTGAAACACAGGAATATGACACGACAGCCTCATGAACGAATTGAGGTCACACCAATACCCTCAGAATGGATTTGGGTTTAATTGCAGACACGTTTTTAAGCAAAATTATTTATTTAACATCTTCTAAAGAAGTGTTGGTCGGCCTATAACCAGATGGGAAGACGATCTCCGCGTTGGATGCGAATAGCAAGGGTTCGATGTCTTGGCGTTCATTGAGGGAGGCCTATGTTCAACAGTGGACGGATTAAGGCTGATAATGATAAAAGTAGTTAGTTTTACTCATTTTTTTTATTAAAAACATTGAGCACTTTGGTTCATTTTTTATAATATCCAAACAATATTTAAAATGAACATAATAAAAAATGTCTATGGATGTTATGCAGTTGATAACGTTGTAAGATAATTTCAACAAATAACCTGTTTCCGAAAGGCTGATCAACAAAAAATTAACAAATAAACTGTCAAGTCTCTTGTTAAGTGTGAAATGAGTTGCTAGAAAAATAGTAAAATTACTTAATTTGATCAGCCTGTCAGTTGACATAGCCACTACAATGAAAAGCTATCTAATTTGACTCTAGAATCGTTAACCGCCGTTAACAGCCATGTTAGTTGACATACACTTTGACCAATGTTTCAGAAACCGGGCGTATGTCTCTGAAACTCAATCTTTTTTCTGTTGTAATTTCATCATAATTATGCCGTTCATTTTGGCCCTTTATGTAGAGAACATTTTTAAAGTAACAGATACCTTAGATTAGTCCTTCTAATATTATAAATGCAAAAGTTTGTAAGTATGGATATTTGTTACTCTTTCACGGAAAACTACTGAATGGATTTTAATGAAACTTTACAATAATATAGCTCATTTATCAGAATAACATATAGGCTATAATTTATCACCGTACTCCAACGCAAACGGGAAGTACGCAGGTGAAAACGCGGGGCGCTGCTAGTAGAAAATATATTTTGGTATGGGACTAGACAAGACACTACAACATTTGGATCTTTTATAGGAACATAAAATTTAATTTCGCAGATATTATAGGTTTTATTAATACTGTTAGTAGTTTTAGACTTTAGGTAGGATGAACTAGATAGATAATATTTTAGAGCTTACTTCGAGCAAATAACAAAGTATCTACCGGTAAAAGAGTTGCGCAGTGCCGCGCATAATTGCATTAAACAGTTTGAATTGAAAATAAAAACCTTACGCCCAAGTTGTAGTATCAATAAAATATTTTATTTTTAGTAAAGTAAAAAGTGTGTAGCTTGTATTGATTTGACTAAGGGTATCGCGTACCGGTAGCCATGCCACAGATACATGTTGCTTTACTTTCAAACCATTTTTAATCTATATGTGATGAGAATGCCAGACCTACTCCGGGAGATGCTGACATGAATGTGAAACCTCTTACACTTGACCTGTCACACGTCGCGCGTCTGCGTGTCACTCTGAGACGCATGTGTCACTTTAGGGATTGAGGAATGTTTTGGGGATCTGCCCTCAAAACGTTTGTGTGCGTATTGTATATTTAAGGATAAAAAAATTGGAGAGTTTATTTGTAATTTGAAAATAGCCGCTAAAAAATCTATACACGGTACACACACACACAAACACACGCACACACACACACGCACACACACACACACACACACACACACACACACACACACACACATACACACACACACACACAGATATTTATATTTGGTTTATCCGTCGTCCATGAAGAAGAATATATATTACGTTATGTTTTAACTAGTATGAAATTATGTTAATAGAACAAGCGAAACCGACACCAATCCAGCCCTTTAGCTACAGTATACATAACCTAAATACCGACTGCAGCGCCATCTGCCGGGCTGATTAGTGGATCGAAATCATCCAGGGCACCACCAAAACGCATTAAAAAAATCATTTAAATTAGAATACACACGTAATTTGAAGTTCACCAACCCGCACTGGGCCAGCGTATCGGTGAACTATGGCCCATTACCCTCCTCGCCTGATTTCGAGGAGACCCGTGCCCGGCAGTGGGACATGAAGGGTTGATACTTACTTCACTTACGCACGTAATAAGAAATGTGTTATTGTTATTTAATACTGCCTTTAACTATAAAGTGTATACCAAAAGTGTCATCCCTTAATGAACGCTAAGACGACCGATCCTTTGGCACTCATAGGAAACACGGACCGGCCACTGCGGCGAAGCCACGGCAGAACATGGTTTGAAACCCTGACATGGTGATAATAATGTTATGAAAACATTTATGGCATGATCAGTTTGCGCTCAAATTAATTGTGAAGCGAGTGTGAAGAGCCTGTAGGGCTATTCTGGAAGGTCGTTTTCGAATCTCTAGAGCAGAATTCGCGATATGAGGAATTTGACTTTTTTATTCTTTAAAACTCGACTTTCTAGCTATATCAATAAAGTTCACTTTCGAAGTGAGCGTAAAGTGAGCTCTATCACTCAGGTGAAGCTCGATATCGAAGTGTTTTTTACAGAATAGCCCTACTGATCATTAAATGTGTTAATTAGTGGGGTCAGTCAGGTGGACTCTCATTGTGAATATTATACACACATTATGTTACAGTTACAGTTAAATGACTCTTATGCTATATTTTTTTTATAAAAACACCGTATAACCGCGTTAGTCAATTCAAATCAAATCAAATCAGCATACGTTATTCCGTAGACCAGGTAACAATTTTTACACTTGTCAGTAAAATATGTAGGCCATAAAAAACTCGTTTCGGTATTTATTTAAAGTTATTGCAACTATTACAAGAATGTTTATATTTTATATAAGTTGATATAAATAAATAAATATCAGTAGCAATTGTTTTAAAATTAGACAGTGGGGACAATAATATAATCGGTTAAAATATTATAATTATGGCAACACTGAGCATTTAAACAAAATAATATTCTATAATTAAATTTAAAAAACAATCAAACAATGTTTCGATTGAAAATATTGAAAGCTTACCTGTGAAAATTAATGTTATTACATTTCTTTCGTTTTCCCGATGTGTTTTTAACTGCACAAATCGTCATATTTAAATTTTATTTTATTTATTTATTTTATTTTATTTTTATTTATTAATTTTTATTTGTAAGACATGTTCGAGGTGCTTTGAAATTTTCTACTACGGAGCGGCCCGACATTTGGAGCTATTTCTGGCTCCAATGAAGGTGCTCCAAAATTATCAGGCGGACAATCGATCTATGGGCTATTATTCTATGGTAATTACATATAACACGTCATAGCGTGCGAAGGGGGAGGATTCGAATCTGTGTTTGCTACGAGTAGTACTTTTAGGCCTGACGTCCTTTAAGCTCAATCGGTAGGTAAAATGTTTTCTGACTACTAGTCCATCCTTTTTTTTTTTTTTTTTGTAATCTTTATTGAAATAAAGGGGTTTTTATCCACAAGGATACGCCAACCCCATCGTACCTTGTACATAAATATCCTTATTACTTATTTAACTTAACTAGTTATAATATAAACTAAAAAGAAAAAAAAATACAAGAAACACTCGTCAACTGATTAGGTATATTATTGTGTATCAAACTACCCATCTTTTTCGCTATTTCAGATTTTGGTTGAGACAAGATACTTTGTATTAAACCTACATCGAACGTATTCAAACGAAATTCTTTAATCAGTGATTCTCTTTTGTTTTGGTTCCTAACACAATCCATCAGCAAATGTTGCACATCTTCAATTTAGTCCATCGTGTCTCGCGTGTTTATTTTGAATTTAATTTCTCATTATAATAAAGTTAAATTACTATATTATTATTGTTTCATTTAAACTTCTTCTGATCTACATTCAACAGTAGAAATCATATTCAAACCTGCAGCAACAGCTAGTGTTAAATAAACAAAGAAATCAAATATCCTTATAGCTGGAGCGATGAGATAAGAAGGATAACAGTCAGACTGTTTGTAATTTTATTCAGAGTAACTAGAGTCTACACTAATATTATAAAGAGGAAAACTTTGTTTATTTGTTTGTAATGAGTAGGTTCATAAAGACCTGGACCGATTTCAAAAATTCATTCACTATTCGAAAGCTATATTATCTACACGTAACATAGGATAAATTTTATTTTGGAAGGTTACTTATTTTGCGTACTAAGATTTCGTTATAAATCTTAGTTAACGCAGGCGAAGCTGTGGGCAACAGCTAGTGTAAAATATTTTAAAATTTGTTTTTTTACACAACAAGTTTGCTATTTAATAAAAAGCTTATAATAAAAGTTCGAATGTCAACTGGTAATGTCGCCCATGAATATAAACTAGACCGAGACTAGCTCTCAGACAAAACAACATGAATTGGCTCGAGCTGGCAGCTCGTCCACTATCCAACACAATATGCTTTGTCTGATGTCTCGCTGCCAGTAATTATACTGCCTGTCTTGTCCAAGTCACTCTTGCAGTTTAAAAATATGCTTTAAATGTTAGTAAGACGGAAAAAGTAAATAAAAAACTGTCCACTATACTTACTTAATATTATATTTTTACACTGTTTACTAAACATGATATTTTTTTCACACTTGACTTTCTTACGGTTTGATAAATAGTGTGTGTTGTTGTTGTCTGTAGGAAGACGAACACCTCCCCCCGTAGACGACGAACGGGGGTGCGTCGGAGGCGCTACCTAATACGCTTCCTGTAATACCCCTGTGCTCGTGTCGGGCTCGGGATTGGAACCCGGGCTCCGCTAGACACGACGTGCCAAGTGGTAGCCGCTATTGTAGAGAATGTGGTCTTGCCGGGACCAGTCTGTCGCTTAGGGTTTCCGGGGATTTAGGGGATCCGGGTCCCTCAGATAGCGGCTGAAGGCTCACGCTGCGGTTTTAGTGGCATAGTGCACCCAATGCGAGTCCCCACACACGCCAGTGTGCCTACCCAAGGCCCTGGTAGGGTCCAAAAATGATGTCCACTGCGTCACCAAAAAAAAAAAAAGAAGAGCGAATGGCTCGTCTAGTCATTAGGTTTTAGGAATTACTCGAGTGGACAAACCTACAAGCGAGCCGCAGATGTTGAATGTTACAAAAAACAAGTTCACTCCTTACTCTTTGTGCCACGTCCAGCCAGCCCTAGTTTAATTACAAATCGTTACTCCCAATGTAGTCAGTTCAATAATTTCAAATAACCTACAAACGGTATGTTGTTAATCAATATAAACGCCCCCAGTTCAAATTGCTGACATTCCACAAGCGAAGATATTCAGCACAAATTTTATTAGCATAAAACTGCTGAATTCTATTGTATTTCAATTTAACATTTTTATTACGCTTATTCAAAATTAATAAGAAAAATGTTGTAAATATATATTATGACTAGCTGTTGCCCGCAGCTTCGCCTGCGTTAACTAAGATTTACAACGGCATCACGGTGGGAATACCGGGATGAATTGGCCTTTGTCTACTAAGCATAAATCGGTGTTATTAGGGTTTCTAATGATAAAGCATGGTATTATAGTAAAAAGTTAACTTATTTAATGTAAAAATGAAGAATTGTTTTTATTTTTACAAAATAAATTTTGCAAAATAAGGCAGTAAGTCACGTGACCGTGAACACCAATCAGAAAGTGTGACGTCACGTCGTGCGAAACACTATGGTTGGTGTTGATATTTTCATAGGACAGAACAAGTCTGTTGCGCACGGCATGACGTCTTTCAGAATGCCAAGAGAGTTTGGGATGTTTTTGCGGCAACGTTTAAATTGATTTTTTAAAACGCAAAATACATAATATTAGCACAACACTTTTTCAAAATAATACATATTTTGGTCTTAAAAATGAATAACCAATATTTGATTTTTAGTACACTAGCCTATTATAGCCTATGTGTTAATCTGATGTATAAACTATATTAGTATAAAGTTTTATCAAAATCCATTCAGTAGTTTTTGCGTGAAAGAGTAACAAACATCCTCACAAACTTTCGTATTCATAATATTATTAGGATTTTGTGAACTTTTGTCTCTAGTTGTTGTGGGCAACGGTAATAATTAACCATCTCTATAATTGCTTGCACACTTGTTCTTATAACTTTTATTTCATATATGAAGAATTAATTGAATTATGAAGAGACTGAATCCTTACTAAAATGTATGTTTTGTTTAGTATTTCATCTCTGTATAATGTAAGAGTGTGTTAAGGAAGAGTGTTCGTGCACTTAATAAAAAACTACCCTTGAATAATTTAATGTATGTGTGAAAATGTTGGATGAAATAAATTATTATTATTATTATTATTATATACCTAGTCTGAACGTTGAACGCGTGAAGACGAAATAAACGCAGAATACATGAACGCGAAGATTATACACGGTGAATTTGGAACGCTTGCAAAAATGAAGAGGTATGATAGTGCAAGTATGGGCTGACACGATTCAAGTGAAAAAACGCGTCCTAACGGCAATGGCCTCTTTCTGCTACACAGTGATGTCTGCCGACGACGTGGCCTCCCCCCGTAGACGACGAACGGGGGTGTGTCGGAGGCACTTAATGCGCTTCCTGTAGCACCCCTATTCTCGTGTCGGGCCCGGGATTGGAACCCAGTCCCCGTTAAAGATACGACGTCGTGGGGACTGCCAAGTGGTAGCCGGGAAGTCTCCCTTTTGTGGAGAATCTAGTCTTGCTGGAACCAGTCTGTCGTTGAGGGTTTCCCGTCGACTGCAGATCCGGGTCCTTCAGATAGCGGCTGAAGGCTCACGCAGCGGTTATAGTGGGGTAGTGCACCCAATGCGAGTCCCTACACACGCCAGCGTGCCTACCCAAAGCTCTGGTATGGTCATTATAAAGTATATTACAAAGAAATTAGTTTGCCCGTTTTCCATATTAAATTCCCCTTACCTATTTAACCGTCAAAGTGGTGGAATTACTAAAAATCCTTCATTAGTACTCACTAACATCAAAGGAACGTCTGTGCTAAATTTCAAGTCTCTAGGTACAATAGTTTCAGCTGCTCGTTGAGTCAGCAAATCGGGTTTAAGTTTTTATATAATAGAGACGAACGCTTTAGCATACGGAGCACGCAACTCGCGCTAACGTCGGGATTTAACGCAACGCTTATTAGCGCTTAATAAGCGTTGCGTTAAATCCCGACGTTCCAGTCCAGTCGTTTTCAGTCGTTTAACGGGACCTAATGCCTACCTTACTGAAAGTTTATCTCGAATAAACTTTATGTCAACTGTTATGAATTTCGATAAATTGAAAAACGAAAACAATAATGTAAAGTAATGCGTAGTTTTTTGTTTCAATATAAAGTACAATTCCCATTTATCATTTTGGCGGCGTGATGGATTTCAACATAGTAAAAATTACCAAATTTTGCTTCTGATAATTTCATAATGAAATAGCCTAATCTAGTGTTCTGTATATTGTATGTGCCCGCGGCTTTACCCGCGTACTTCCCGTTCCCGAGGGAGTACACGGATGGGTTAGTTAGCTATGGTTAGTTAGCATATATGCATTCTGATGTGAGCTATATTATATTGCAAAGTTTCATGACAATCCATTCTTAGTAGTGTTTACTGTTTACCTAAAAGAACAACAAACTTCCAAACATCCGAACTTGCAAACTTTCGCCTTTATGATATTAGTAAGATATAAGTCGGTAATTAGAATAGCCTTTTTATGTTACTTAATTATGAAAGCCATTGTATTACTAAAGTTTCATTGTTTGTATATTACAAACGATTTGGCTAGACTCCGGTAAATCTCATAGAAATGATTATTATAGCCTTAGTATGTAGGTATGTCTCACCGAAACACATAAACTATTTATTTGATTTGTATGTATAACTGAGATATCTCTCGATTCTTTATTCCGAAGGAATTAAATTTTCGACAGTTTTTAATCTTTCTACTATTGTTCGATCTTATCTAAATAAGTTCAAAACTGAGATGTCATGGTTGTGTGTTGCATTTGGCTGAATTGTTTTGAAGCCTTATGGTAGAACTCACCTAGAAGAGCCATGAAGAAGCCGTACAGCACACACATGGTGTGACCAAAGACCCACCGGTGAAAGAGCGCGGAGATTAGGGTGAGCGGGTTCCCGAAGACCGACACGGAAAAGTCCGAGCATACCAGGTTGAAGAGAATGATGTTAAGGGGAGTCCATAGCTGAAAGTGGAAAAAATGGCGTAAGTGCGAGGTACTATTTCATATTAGTAGGATAAGAAAACAGACAGCCACTTGATGGTAAATGGTCAAGGTGGCACATGAAAATAAACTAGTTATTCTGAGACTAGTCATTGAGATTCAATACAAATTATCTGTATCTCTTAATTTAACATTGCAAATCCAAATCAGGCGAGGAGGTTATCGGGGCATAGTTCACTGATGCGCTGGCCCAATGCGGGTTGGTGAACCTCACACACTTTTTAATCTCATCAGCACCTCTAGACAAGTGCCATACGCGCCGATTCTATGCAGTTTCGTTTTCTTGCTAACTCCATAGGGTTGCTGCAAAATTTTTGAAGAACGTTTATTACGACACAAAGTATATAGTTTTGTTTGTAAAAATGTTTAAAAACCTCTTTTTTATGTCGTAAGCTAGTGTAATTCCCATACAATAAGTATTCTTTTCTATTATATTCGCTTAGCGTTTATGCCACTCTTATAGGGGGGAATAATTACATACGTTTTTAGACGTATTTACAAACAAAACCATATACTTTATGTGCCTTAATAAACGTTCTTCAAAAATTTTGCAGCACCCTATGAGTTAGCTAGAAAACGCAAAGAATTGGCGCGTATGCCACTTGTCTAGGGGTGCTGCTCCCCCTAAACAAGTGTCAAACGCTAAACAAATAGAATAGAATAGAAAACTTATTGTATGGGAATCCCACTAGCTTACGACATGTAATTTGACTCACGGAATATAATTAAAATAGAAATATTCGCTTAAAACAAAGTTCCTCTATAAAGTTTTTCCAACAACCCTATGGCGTTAGCGTTTATCGCAACTGAATAGATCCGGAGCGTTTGCCACTTGTCCAGAGGGCTGGCATGCAGATTTCCCCACTATGCTTTTTTATCGATGAGCGAGGGATGCAAGGCACCACAGGGGGGAGGGGGTCAGGATCGAACCCAGACCCTCTTGCTCAAGAGGCCGAGCCCATACCCACAGGACCATCGTCCCTCCAACCCATAAAGGAACGTTTTATAAAATACTAGCTGTTACCCGCAGCTTCGCCCGCGTGAACTTAGATTTACAGATTTATCATGTCTAATGATGATCATTTTCTATTTTAATAATTAAGTACTAAGTTTTTATATTAAAATGGATATATTATATTCCATCATACAGAGTCGATACACTACGGCCTGAGACACCAGACAACCGCCCGTTCGATACACGGCAACACGATTTATTTTCTTGCCTATTATTTTGATTTTGCCATATCTCCTAAAGTATTCATTTAATTTACATGATGTAAAGGGGAAAAACAATCTTTATGAAGTGCTCGAGCTAATTAACTGATTTAAAATGATAAGGATTCATGCCGTATTTGTGTAAATAGCTTTCAAATTATCGCGTTATAATTGCCCATTTTTTTAAGTATTAAATGGATATAGTATGATATCCCTAAGAGACAGACATATGCCGTCGCGGACTTTTTTGTAGACCTATTCAAGATACACAATTCCACCATACATTATTTTGTTATATCTCAAATGGTTTAGGCAGCGTTTTCGTTGTAAACTCCCAGACAGCCTATTTTTTTCCGACCCCTCCAACAATTATTGTTATATCTTAGCTAATGTATATAAAAACCTGATAAATTATATACATAAACCTTCCTCTTGAAATGTCCTATTTATTAAGAAAAACCGCATCAAAATCCGTTGCGTAGCTTTAAAGATTTAAGCGTACAAAGGGATATAGGGACAGAAATAGCGACTTTGTTTTATAATATGTAGTGATGATGTACTCCGTCAATATTGTTGCTGTATAATACCTATCTCAAGCGGCTCACCATAAAAATCTTTATAAGACGCGATGAAGTCCGTAAAAGAGGTTTATTGCAAGTAAAATTTCCTCGTTTGTTATTTTAATGATAATAAGGAATACACAATTGTGTATAAAAAACGTTTTGTCAATTAATCATACTACGACATATATAATATCAACCCTTATAACATGATCCACAATTATTTAAACTATTTAAAACGGGACATTTACCATGTTTTAGTGTTACTTCGTGGACATGACATTCAATGTAGACAATTTCGAAATATCGAGCTCCGCGAAACAACACTAAAAGTAGTTTAAAAAATTAAAATAAGCATGTTAATTTAAAATACTATATGTTCCACAATCCTCCTCGCAATCAGTCGAGGAGAGTGTTGCGATAGTTCGCTGATACATTTTTTTTTTCTTTAACGCCGGGAAATGCACTGACGCATCCCGCAGGGAAGTGGGTCTCCCCAGGCGGGTATGTGGGACTCGCTGCACCCGAAAGCTGGTAAATAGACGCAGCTCGACCCACTAAAACCCGGCGAGTATCACCAATGCCGCCCTTGGTGAGGCGCCCCGGATCTACTAGCACAGGGCACCTCGACGGCCAGTCTGTCCCCTCAGGGGGCCAACGCCACCTCCACAGACGGGTTGCCCCGCACCACAGAACAACCTCTCCCACCGTCAGGACAGTACATCGAGGCGAGGTTCCCATCCTCACTATCAAAGACTTTTAATCTAATCCAGCTTGCATGTTTTCCTTCACATGTGAGCAAGTTATAGAGTAATATTCAGATGCATGTATTTTAGAAACATTTATTTCATTGCATCACAAACGTGAGAATAGAACCCGATTCCATTAGATCATCTTCGCTCGCAATGTATAAAAATCATATTTCATAAATTTCACCAGCGAGTGACGTCACTATACTATATGAACTATGACCATCCGCTACAACCACCGCGTCTAAATATAGATCCTCTTATTAAGCCATTTTCGGTCTCCCACAATCCGAACCGGCTATTAGGCAGGAGGTCAAAACATATAATTTGATATTATCATCTATATTCTATACGAATAAAATAAATCTGAAGAGTTACGTTTGAGAACTCTTGTCTTCGTAATTGCTATTTTAGTATAATTTGTAAGATTATGATTGAAATTGATTCTCCTGTGTTTGGGTCCTTTATCTTTTTCTTTTTTATATCTTCTGCTGTACGTGTGTCACTGAACTTCTTCTAAGCGGCTGGGCTGATTTGAATGATTTTTTTGTTGATGCTAGTGTGAAAGGACTATAAAATCCTACTTCCTACTAATATTATAAATGCAAAATTTTGTAAGTATGGATGGATAGAGGGATGGATGTTTGATTCTCTTTCACGTAAAAACTACTGAATGGATTTTAATGAAACTTTACAATAATATAGCTTATACATAAGAATAACTCATAGGCTATAAATTATCCCCGTATTTCCACAGGAACGGGAAGTGTGCGGGTGAGACATATAACAATAATTTGAACATACACATATAAAATCATTTTATTTATTTTTGTACTGTTATAAATCAGCTGTTATGTTAAGCCGCTTAATTTATTTCCATTCTAACAATAATTATGTTAATCACCAGATAATATTATCTTCTATTATGGGTATATCTTTATACAAGAAATATATATAATCTGAATCACGAAAACGGCTCCAGCGGCTAAATAATACACAGAGTTTCTGGGGCGATAAATAGATCTTACACTACTAGAACTAACTAGACTTTATAGAAAATATATTTTTATTCGTGTTATCAGGCAATGATAAACTGTTACAATATCATTAGAATACGAACGTAAATTTTGCTATCCTTTACTATATTATAATAGCAGTTGGACAGTTAGGCAGTTTCGAATCCAAAAGAATCCGTGTTTCTAGGCTGATTTTTTTCGAATTTCTTCTTCTGAAAGAAAAACGTTATCATAGCATTTATAAGGGTGTCAAAAAAAAAAAACAAAAAGAAGAACAAATGCTCGCTCAAAAAGGTACTTATTATAAAGAGGTAACGTACATCGCCGGAGGCATCCCGCCGCATATGATGCTGATGATGATGATGATGATAAAATTATCAAGTCTTTTCGTTCATTACACACAAGATCTCGTCTGCACGAGCAGATTAACTCCGTCAAGGGTGTATTCGATTTGATGCTAAATTAGTTGTTCAAACTCGAATTATTCAGTCGGTAAATTCAATGCTACGATAACGTCGTTATCATTTTCAAACCTAGAGATCTGGGTTCGATCCTGTGTAGTACTAGAAATATTTAATTAATCATTGCATGCTTTTATGATAGATTAAGTGTATTTTTTCGGAAAGCAATGACTATCGTTATAAAATAGTATATTCACTAGAATTTGATTAATTTATTCGTTAGTTAAACGTTAGTTATTTCTACGCATTACATATAACTTATAAGTATCAGATCTAGTCCAGTCCAATCCATCCATCCATCCATATTATATCCACAGAAAGATACAATATAAGGTACAAAAAACAATAAAATTTATAAATTATGATGTAAGGTTCCTTACCTTCGCGATTGACTTTTATTTTAGAGTCTGATGTGAACCGTCACTGCTCTGTGCTAGGAGTCACATCTAGCTTTGTGCTATGAGTTACATCTAGCTTTGTGCTACGAGTCACGTCTAGCTTTGTGCTACGAATTACATCTAGCTTTATGTTACGAGTCACATCATGCGAGCTACGAGCCACGTGATGCGTTTTGCTACGACTCGCATTACGCACTGTACTACGATAAAGCTTGTGTTGTGCAGTGTGCTACAAATCTAATTTAAGTGCTACGCTACGCATGCTACGAATGACCATATATTGGGAGATGTGCAACTAGTTACATCATTGTATTATGAGTATTATGCGTTGTGCTACGCGTCATTAGTTGTGCTACTATAAAGGTTGTATTTTTGGTAATTAATTATATAAAATGGTGGCTTATAAAAGGGTGTATTGCGCGAAACAAATTTCAACCTGTTAATTCTTAAAAATAATGCAATAATGACGATAAAAAATACACATGTATTCTGAAAAATATAGATAAAAGATGGGGCCGCCGTTGGCTCATTTCTAAGTCAGACACAAATCCCGTTTTGTATCCCTTTTTTATTAAATTCGTTTTCCATAATATCAAAGCATTCCTGACGCTTTATTTCTGACAAACGAGATCAGTCACAAGAATCTCCTTGATGTCGTCGGCGAGGTGATTTTTATTATTGTTTTGAAGGAGGTTTTATTAAATCCGAACATTATTATCATCGCATGTAATTTATTTGTTGAAAGTAGGCTACTGCCAGTGGGATAACTATACCGTTCGGGGACCGTGGCACATTCATCGGATGCTAGGAAAGACACAATTTTTTTTTCACTAAATTTGTAATAATAAATGTTGGGAGTTGGAATTCTCCTCCGACCGGGGGCCGCTTTCACTCTGTAGTTACGCCACTGGCTACTGCCTACTTCTCTTAGCACCAGCTTCTAAGCTTCCAGCTAGCTCTAGTGAACATTATAATTTTTAATGTTGACGTAAAAAATGAAGTGTTATAAGTTATTACTATAGTTCTAACACGGGTGAACCGATTATTTTTTTTTTCTGACTCAGCTGGCATCAGTGTTTCAAGCGCTGACTTTTTGTTACTTTCAACAACAATTATTTACAAGTAACAAATTATTTTTTCTGCTTCTAATCGATTAAAGAATACAAAAATTGCTATAAGTTCCTCTGAAAAAGCTGATTAGTAGCCATCTTATTTGTTTTCTAGGAAAAATGCTTTATCTAATAATGTATTTGGGTGGAAATTGATGGTTATGTGGGACTAGGCTTAAGGCACACCTGCATGGGGAAGTCAGAAACCTTTATCCATAAGTGCCCCGGATCTGCCAGGAACTTTGGCGACTGGTAGGTCCATCGACACGTCAGTTTTCTTCATCAATGTGAGTGCTTCCGACGTTGATGGTCAGGGTCTCAATCTGATCCTAGGCTCTAATTTATTTAAAAAGGTGATGGCGCCTTCTTCGTGCCCCATCCGTCGCCTGCGAAGCGGCATCTTCGTTACTTCCTTACTCTGTGCGTCATTATGGTGACTTATTAGTAGCTTTTTGTCAGGTTGTACTATGAATATTATATTTATTCGTTCGTTACACGAAATATTTTATGCTGACCACAGGATTATATTAACGAGGTGAAATTGTTTATAAATATTTATTTTATATTCCACGTCGTTTTGATTGTTAACACAAAATTAAAAATCACATGAGTTTCGCTGAATTCTAGGACAACATTTCGAAAACGCTAAAACACATTTTTATTTTTTTATCGCAAAAGCTCTGGCCAGATAAACTCAGTAATACGGACTGACCTAGAGATTTATACTTCATGTTTTACCAAGAATTCAAAATAAAGTAATTTGAATTTTATGTTGTTTACAGGTCGCTGGTAGAGTCGGGCTACTCTGCACAGCGGTTTTGGGTTGGAATCCAAGTTCAGATAATTTGTATGATGAATATGGTATACGCGGCGTCGGTGACGTTAGGGGGTCATTGACTTCATCATCATCATCATCATTAGCCTTTATCCGTCCACTGCTGAACATAGGCCTCCCTCAATGAACGCCAAGACGACCGATCCCTTGCTACTCGCATTCAACGCCATTGACTTGTATATGTATAAATACATATTTCTTAAATTTATTTCAGTTCCTAGCTCAAATTCTTACGAACTTACGGTCTAGGTTGACGTGATGTGATTGTATATTCATTTATTTATTTTTGTATAATATTTGTTTATTTATGTGGCAATTCGGTATTATTTACGACAAAATGTATATCCGGACCACCAGTATACAAATATTATATGAAATGAAAATCTTAATTTTTTCTTTTATTTCTTGCGTTCATTGAGGAATCAGTGAATGGATAAAGATTGATGATAATGATGATCTATCTAAAAAAACAATGTGTATAATTATATATTGAACTTAATAAAGCAAATATCATGAAGTTTACATATTTAATCGTGTCTATATTTATCAGATTATCTGTAGGCTTGAATCCAAGATCGATATCCCACAGACTAGTGGTGTATTACAAATGTGTACGGTAAAAGAAACCAGCCACGTGACCGACATCACGTTCCCAACGCGCGGTTATGAGACAGGCTATTAATAGACTATGTATCATTAATGTTCTTTTGTGCTTTAGAAGATTTTGTAATTTTGTTATTTCTATATTTCGCACGAGCGACGATGGTCCAGTGGTGGACGGACTCGGCCTCTTATGCGAGAGGTCCGGGTTCGATCCTGACCCCCCCGTGTGTGCCTTGAAATGGGTTTTTCTAATTTCTAAGTGCACTATAAGTACTTTTTTATATTTCACATGTTTACTATAAGTACTTTTTTATATTTCACATGCTTATAAATTACGAATGTTATAAAAAAGTTTGCAAATTATATAGATAAGTGAGTTTTGCCTTTTATATTTGTATATAGGAGGTGTGTGTCCCTATATTTCACTTTACAGTTAATACTACGCATCGTGCACTATGGTGGTTGTGAGTCGATAGTAAGGGTGTAGAAGGTACGGGCTGAAACATGTTAACTTTAAAAATATAATACTATAGGTCTTAAGTGATCTGGATTGTTCTAGAAATTTCTGGGATGATCTAGAGATTTCTATAACTATTTACAAAGTTTTCAAATGTCAGCCTGTATTCTGATTAAATATGTATTTGATATAAAAAATAAATGAAATAAGTAGTGTTTATTATTAATATTATCAAATAACTATAATATAATTAAAAATGACCCAGCGGAGTGGGTTTTCACAGCTAGTTTATTATATTATAGATAGACACTTCACAGGTGATAATATTGATCATGGACTTAGAATTGACGACCTCTGTGGCTCAGTGGTTAGCTTGTTGGCGCTCAAGCCGGAGGTAGTGGGTTCGAATCTCGCCAGGGAACAAAAAGTTGTGTGTTAAATTTGTGTATTATTTACTACAAATCTTAAATATATGTATTAATATAAGGGCCTGTTTCACAATCTCCCTTTAAGTTCCCTATAGGCTATTGGCAACATATTTGACAGATGTTTGACAGATTCTCCATACTCTATCTGTCAAATATGTTGCCAATAGCCTATAGGGAACTTAAAGGGAGATTGTGAAACAGGCCCTAAAAGTATTAAATGAAAAAAATCCGTCGTCTGGTACCTGTAACACAAGTTCTTCGAAAACTTAGCACGGAACGAGATTGACGTGGTGTAAAAAGGATCCGTAGATATTATTATTATTATGTCCTGTCATCTGTCAAATGTCTATTATGCCATTTGACAGGTGCTAATATTGATCATTAGTAAGTCCATGATATTGATAATGGACGTGACATTTGATTTGATAAGTTTGCTAAAATAGAGGAGAATATTCGGAACATGGGATTGCTTTCAACCCTTACTGAAAAGTTGAACAAAACGACCACATTGACAGCTTGGTGTCTAAATGATTTGAGGGTAGAAATATGTACCTGCCTAGAGGTGCAAAATTGTTTAGTTTTCAATTATATTCTGAGATTTCTTGTTACTTGTAAGAGCATTAAGAAAGGAAGCCACGTAAGGAGTGGTACCTCTCGCTTACATAATACTGACAGTTGACTTAAAATTGGCCCTTTATATTAAAAAATATGGTCCGGGAGCCAGGTGAAAATTTGGTCAATCATTTCCTCCCGCGAGATACTTCGTGAGACATATTGAGCTGAGAGGAAGTGACTAAATTGTTATTTTATTTTTCTTCATGCGTGGGGGGCTCCCACCCCCCAAACCCCCCAGCTGACGTCCACTAGGCCTTATAATACTATTCTCTGATACGTCTCACGAATTATCTCGCGGGAGGAAGTTAGTCATGAAGACCTGTTACTGGCTCCCGGGCTTATTAGATATTGGGTAAGGCATCTGCATGACCCCTAGTTGTCGGATATCTCTGGGTGCTGGCGGTCATCATAAGGTTCCGACTTTTGCGTCCTGCCATAAAGGACTGGCTGACTTGCCATTTGTTGATGCGTGGTCAGCGTCGCCCATGCTCATAAGTAGGCTCACCTGGCACCAGTCCAGTTATCAGGATGTTTAAAACACAAAAATGTCATGTTTATATTTCTTCTCAATTTCATTATGGTTTTGATGATGTTTTTTTCCTCTTTTACTCTTTCCAAAAATTCTGCATTTGACACCATTTCTGTCCAACTTATCTCCTCCAGTCTCCTCCAGAACAGTTTGAAAGCTTTCAATCTTTACCTATCTTTTTGTGTCATTGTCCACGATTCACTTCCATAGAGTGACTGTTATAAATATAAGACCGTTTTAATCATGACAGAATAAATCAATCAATACGAATATTATATTGACCTAATAATCTCTAGGCAACTTTCTGTTGTGAGGGTCAATTTATTGATTGTATTAAACTTGCCTCCGGCTACGTTATACCTTATTATATCCCATATTTAAGATTGGAATCTGACCTTCGAAGGGATAATTAGAAAATAAATTTTACTTTTATAAAAAAGTATTAAAATTTCTTTACTTTTTGTACTTTAACATTAGTTTTTGGCGTAGAAATAAAATCATACGTCAAAAACCACTGCGTGAGCCTTCACCTAACCTAACCTAACCCTCAGCGACAGACTGGTCCCGGCAAGACCAGATACTCCACAATAGGGGTCTGCCCGGCTACCACTTGGCAGTCCCCACGACGTCGTGTCTATCAGGACCCGGGTTCCCATCCCGAGCGCGACACGAGCACAGGGGCGTTATTAGAAGCGCATTAAGTAGCGCCTCCAACGCACCCCCGTTCGTCGTCTTCGGGGGGAGGCCACGTCGGCGACCTCCTCTTTCAATCTCATCCCGTTCGTCGGCCTTATTCTGGGACATCACTGTCTCGCAGAAAGAGGCAATTGCCGCCCAGGACTCGTCACAGCCAAGCATCGCGGTGATGACGCTCGACAAAGTCAAGTCCCCTCCGATGACAGACGTCAAAATATTAATACCTGGGTTTATAGGCTATATCGACCATGGTACGTCTGCCAGTTTACAGTGTACAAGTTTTTGTCGTGAAAATATTTTTTAAATGAGGGATAAGATTATTGAATATGTTATTTTTACGCGTCTTGGTGTTCATTGAGGACTAATTGTGAAGGCTAATTGGGAAAAAGCCTGATAATGAAAGATGTAGATGGACATCATTTATTATTTTAAAAATAGCGCCGCTTCCAATTTCGTCTGTTAGTAATTACAATGGAACTGAGGCCGTACTGAAAATAATTGTGTTCATTTACGTTTGCCCTTCCTCGATGAATTTTAGTGTAATAGTCAGATACCGAGAACTGGTGGTCGTTCTGTGGAACACAGACGAAGGCAATTACGTCTAGCAGTATATAAAGAATAAAGAAATTCAACTCTACAATTATAGACATAAGTACCTACGTAGGAAAAACACTTAACACATACTTTTTCACAGATGTTATCTTATGTTATAAGACACAAAAAAAACTTACTTGTAAAACATAAAGCTAAAATTAATATAAATATAAAATATACTTGCAGATAATTTTTCGGGAATATTTTGGTAACACACATCTGTTTCACAATCTCCAGATAAGTTCCGAATAGGCTATTCGCAACATATTTGTCAAATATGTTGTGAATAGCCTATTCGGAACTTATCTGGAGATTGTGAAACAGGCCCTTAGTAAACAATTTTTGGCAGTTTTTTTCATCTGGATGGACACCTAAATGCAAACTTCGATATTGCGTATTTACTTACTTCAGCAGTGGACGGATAAAGGCTGATGATGATGATGATGATTCTTTATTTCAGGCTACCAAATTAAAATATACATTTTTAGTTTCAAATTGTAGCAAACAAATTAAAAAAAAATACTCTATTGGAATGTATAAAATATATGTTAAAATTCTCACCTGTCGATCCTTGAACATCAGGAGTATTACCATCAGATTCAGGAAGAAGCCGAAGAAGCCGATGAGGAATAACACGAAAGCCGATGCCACATATCCCCATCTGGGCATCAACAGTGGGAAATCTTCTTCATACGCTCGAATGATCGTAGCGTTTATATCGGGGTATGACGTCATGATCACTTCACTTTAAACTTCACTTCATAACTTCACTTGATCACTGTTCACTGCAATCTGCAAAGAAAAAGAAAATTTGAATTTGGAACACCAAAAGTAGGCATTTTGAAGCGATATTGTAAAGATTTATTTATTTTTTTGTTTCTTAGATTTAGTTTTTGTTTTCCTTTTTGTTTAATTTGTATGTGTAATGTGGAATGGTGAATAAAAAGTTTATCTATCTATCTATATTGTAATTTCGTGATATCCCAACTACATCCCAATTCCTACTATGCGAATAACTATTTTCGTTTTAGAGATTTTTTATTAATAGCTTTTGTCCGCGACTTCGCTCGCGTTTGCAAAAAAAATCTCTTTTTTAATAAAAAGTATCCTGTGTTACTTCTAGTACCTTCCAGAATATGTGTACAAAGTTTCACGATGATTCGTCGAAAAGTTTTTGCGTGAAAGCGTAACAAACATCCACGCTTTCACATTTATAACATTAGTAAGGATGAACATACATAGGCTTCAAGGACGTCCGTGACGGCTAACAGGATCCCATAATGGATTGTCCGTATGTTTGTAAAGTTTCTGCTTTTATGAATGAAAATAATAGTTATTTTCGAGTCGTTACTTTCATACATTGTGACAACCCTATCAAAATAGTCAATCAACTAGTCACAATTTTCAGTTTATGTTTAAGTTAATTATCGGTAAAGAGAAAAATATTTGTTTCGAAAAATCTCCAAAAGGAAAAATATATTTGAGCAATGTCGGTTTCTTTACTAATGTAATTTACACCGTACTATTTTTTTAAACTTGGTATTTTTTTAACATGAAATGAAAATAACATTAATAATCGGACTGAAAACATCTGGTCAATGTGTCAAAATATAAAACGTCATTTCAAAAATGTTAGTTCAAGTTAGTTCAATTTATCGCCCCCGAAACACCGTGTATAACCTTACCGACGTAAGTCCAGTATTCAATAAATTCATGTTAGTCAAGTTTGTTTCTACCATAATAGTATATTATTTAAAGATAGCTAGCATGGCTATTTTCACTTCTAAAACTTGACGGGCACTGTTTTAACCTCTTTCACTAAGCATGTTTGTTAAGCATTCGAACGCGTGCCTCATGATTTACTAAATACTTTGTTATGTAGGTTAATTTAGTCCGTACATAGATAAACCTCGTAACTGCTAAACTCGTAGAATAATGTTACTCGGAAGTTAAGTAATCTCAACTTGAAGACTTACTAATCTAGATAAAAGGCTGAGATATGTTCACTTTATGGCCTCATGAGGCCACGAATTAGTCCGGTTTGGTCCTTTTATTAGCATTAACGAGATATTATGGCCACGGCTTAGGTCGCCCTAATATTTATATTCTAATATCGCAGCTAGGAAAGATTGGGTTTTGTTTGTTCGTCCCGATTTGACTCAAAACTATTTTTTTTATAGTGAAATAAATTTACGGATTTTATCGCGCTTTATTAAGTTTATTACAAGCCCGACGTTTCGGGTTCTTTACAGCATAGTCCTCCCGTGACATTCAAAAGACACGTTGGTAATCAGTTTTTGAATAAAAAAACGTTAGGATTTGATTACCAATAAGTTCTGGATCATTCTGTTGTAAACGATACAACAGAATGATGAATGATGAGAGCCAGGACTTTGTTCAGCAGTCGACAGATAAAGGTTGATGATGATGATGAAGAAGAAGAAAAGGATGATGATGATGACGATATAAACTTGAGCGTATCCAACTGTTAGGAATACGAATATGTTTATTATTAGTACCCAGGCACCGACCTGAATATCAAGACCCCACTTATATACAACAGAATGAAAAAGCAATAAACAATAACTTATTTCGTGTTTGGATAGCATAAATAATGTATTCGTTGTTTTTTCAAACAACTTATTAGCTTCACCAGTATGTATGTATGTTTGTAACCGACTACTTTAGGCTCGATTTTGTCCTACTTTCAACGATCAGATTTATAGTCCTCGCCACTTTAGAAGTCCGATAGACGCGGCGCTGCGGTCTCATAACTCAATGTTGCCAATTTCTAGTGTAATGATTTTCCACTAAGTCTAGTACAATAAAAAAATTAAATAATTATAGGGCCTATGGTCAGTAGTGGATTGTTGAAGACTGATGATGATAATAATGACAAAAATAATTATAGCAGCAAAATAAAAATCTCCCTGCCAGGTTTTAGTAAAATAAAACATTTTTTTATAAATATTTCGTTCGTATTTTTTACGTATAACCGATTAGTGGAATTCATCTAAAACAAGCTTCTTCGGATGTGTTCGGCTTTTGCCAGGAGTGACGATTTTCTCAGAAGTAATTGCTGCCATTGTTACTTCTTTTGTTATTCGACCTTTTTTACAGAAACACCTGAAAATATAATTCCTCTGAGCAAGGATTTAATTCTTTTACCTTATATTTATATTCATATAAAATATCATAAGATAAATGTAGGTATAGAGTTAATGATAATATTTTAACCATAAATTAGGCAAAAATAAGTGACTCTGGCATCTCTAAAATTTACCTGTCATGGCAGTGACATTTATAAACATATTATTCAACGGAGTTAATTGTTGTTTATTTTTACTTTCTAATTCACTAAATTATTTCAGTTTAATGATCATTATACGGCCTTCACTTTTTACACCTCACTTTATATTATATGCTCCATATTTCACGTAAAACAATTTAAAATATCACAACTTCTTACTCCAGACAGACGTCAAGATGTCAATGTTGTCAAATTTAGTTCGGGCATTAGTCGCAGGACTTCAAAAGTGGCGATGACTCTAATTCAAATTTTGCACACCTGTCAAAGCCTGATGACAATGCAATAATTCGATTACAAAATCCGATTATCCCAATTAGATTCGCCAGGATTAATCAATTCCTTTCCGCATCCTTTGCATGCGAGTAAAAGAGACAGAGCTAGTGCGCGAACTCTGAGAGACTTGTAAAGCGTGTTTTTTTTTAGTTTTTTAAACTATTATTTATTAGTATGTTACTTGAATACCCACAAGCCACATCGGTCAGCGTCATTACAAAGTCACATATTATGATACCTGTATACGTGGAACTAGCCCAAGAAACTCATTCGAGGGTAGACTATCCTCGAATGAATTCCTGAAATCCTGAGACGATGATCTCCGTGCCCGTGATTAAGCTGCCTAACCTGCCCACGAGAAACAGCAAAGCTGTTTCATGAGTGAAACAAGCAAGATGGTAAGAGCACAGCAAAGCTATTATGGTGTAATCAGATATTTATGATATGACATAGCAGAGAAGTAGAATAGAATATTATAGAACATTTTTATTTGCATTTAAATAAGGTACATACATTTCCGCTGTTCATAAATATAATCAATTCAGCTTATTGAGCCATTAATAATAGCATGCAAAATATTATACGATAATTAACTATAATTAATACATACGAACTCATTATGGATAATATAGGCATCAAATGTTAAATTATATAGAAATAAAACAATTTCACAAAATCATAGGTAATTGGCACCTATGATTTTGAGTAATTGTTTTATTTCTATATTATTCGAATAGTAATTATAATAATATTGATTAAATTAAAATTTCAAACATTAAAATGAAGTAAATACGTCAAACGCCAAACGAATGATTTGATGATACACATCTTATTTTAATATAAGTAATTAATTACTTTCAAGAAGCACTATAATTTGACAAAAAGGCACAGATTTCTTTGAAAGGATCTAATAAAGTGGAAACGTGTTCCTTAAATCCGTCCAATAAGTCGCTTGCGAAGGCTCGTTATAAACCGTTTTAATTTCATACAAATTTATACTTTGCTATTTCATTAATGTCCTTTAATGTTGTGGTCCAGGTAAGAAGGTTTTTACATAAGATTTGACAATGAGATTCCTAAATCTTTATGGACAACATTTTTGTGTTATGTTCTGCGATGAGTACCTACACAGATTTCAATCATCATAATATCTTTAACCGAGCAATTCTTGTATATATATACTGAATCTCAAAAAACGGTAATGGTCGAAACATTTATTATTATATTATGACCAGTTTTTCTAACAACGAAACATTATTATTTTTTTAATAAGCTTAAAACATGAATGTAAAGTTTTTAGTGTATTTGTGGTTAATCATCAACCTTAGTTTATCCACTGTTGAACATGGCCTATCTCAATGAACGCCAAAACGACCGATCCCTTTCCACTCACATCCCACACTGCAACTGCACAGAGATTGTCTTCCTACCACAATTTAGTAAATCGTTAATGTTAGTACTGCGTAAAAGAGCGTAACTGTTCTTCGACCAAGAAATTGACAAGTTGAATCAAGAAAACATCGTAAGGCTCAACAAATTTGAGGTCGTGTTTATAGAGTAAGCGACTATGGCGAATGTATTCCATTTTTGAAAGTGCTAGGCCACCATTCATTCTCACCGCTGCTAATCCTGTACATCCAGGATCGACATGACCCTTTCGTACGATGGGAGTCTGAGGGATTTGTTAGAACTCCCTCGGGACGTGCAACGCATCTAATAAGAGGGATTCAAGAGTGCCACGGACAAATTACTATATGGTGTATCTCATCCTTTCTGGTAAATTGGCAGGCTGGTGTTTACAGCACGCACAAAATTCCATCCTCCCAATTACCATATAGACTTCCCTTATTTATTTCCAAAGGAACATTATTACTAATTAAGCAATTTCTGCGTATTAAATTTAAATATAGAACTTAATTAACTATAATTAGATAACCCCACGTAATGTTTCATTGAGGCCTCGTTCGCACGAGAGTTTTTAAACTTCGCGTTGGAATTTGACAATTTGGCGCGAGTTGCGAGTTCCGCATGCTCAACTCGAATTAACCTCTAACGCTCAAAAAAATCCAACAGTGCTTGATAAAACGCACCGCCTTTTTACCGCGCTTTTGTGAGAATAAATGGGTATTACATTTCTGTCACACGTTTTTTTTATATCGTGATGCGGACGATGCGATCACGTGAACGCTTACCTTAAGGCTGTGTTTCAGACGGCAAGTGTTACTGGTAACAAGACTTGCCATTTTTAATCTAGACATCTAGACTTTACGATAGATAACGCATACACTGCCCGGGATATTCCAAGTAAACTGGCTCATGAGCGGCTTTGACCACTTACTATTAGATGGCACGTGTGCTGGGTTTAAGCCTTGTCATGGCAGTGGGGTACAGTAGCCTAGGGCGATGCAAATTAAGCTGAGACGCTCTTTGTAGCCTCTCATAAGAAGAGGGGACAAAAGAGCAGGGAGACGGGGTGACGACGGGAATCTCACCTCATCGTACTGTCCCGACGTTGGGAGTAGTTGTTCTGTGCGGCACAAATCCTCTGTGGAGGTGGCGTCGGTCCCCTGAGGAACTGACTAGCCGTCGAGGTGCCCTGTTGCTAGCAGATACGGAGTATCTCACCAAAGGCGGCATTGGTGGCACTCGCCGGGTTTTAGTGGGTAGAGCTGCGTCCACTTACCAGCTTTCGGGTGCAGCGAGTCCCACATACCCGCCTGGGGAGACCCACTCCCCAGCGGGATGCCTCAGTGCATATCCCGACGTAAAAGAAAAGAAAGGTGGCATGTGTGACTGTACTATCTTATGTATCTATCTTTTAGAAAGCAATTCATTACGTCATATAGATAGAAAATACAATATAATTAAAAACGCTTAAACTTCTAATCCTAAGCAAACGTTTACATAGTTATTAGAGAACCCACGGGAGCCTAATCCAATAATTACGTCTTATATAACATTCTGGGGGCTTATTAATATGAAGATTATATTAAATTTGGATTTTATCTTTGACTGGCGAAGTAAAGAAGCCGGTTTGATACCTTCGAAGGTAATCTCTTTAATTATGGCATATGGATAGCGCAAAAATATTTAAAACCAGCTACGCCAAACGGTTCCTATTGCTTTGAAATTTAAAAAGTAGTCTTTAGAAGTAGAAAGTTTTTACAAAAATAGTCCAAAACACGAAAAAAAATCTTGAGCTTTACAATGACTTGGTTGAGTTCCTCAAGTGGCTCTGTTTTTTCTAACCAACATAAATAAAATAATAATGTGGTGTCGTGGGGCACCAGGTAGGAACGAAGTTCCTTCGGCTAAAAAGAAAGGTATTATACACTACTCGCTTGTGTATGCGACTGTCGCGCCTGCGCACGTCTTATTTAACGCTTTTATTCCACGCACTTTTTCTTACGGTTTTACTATCACATTTTTTTCGGTTCGGTCGCGCAGCAAAATCCCTATCCCCTCCAAGCCTGCCGTAAGGAACTTCGTTCCAAAAATCATTTGCCTTTAGCATTCACTTTATTAGATCTTCATAAGTTTTTAAATTCACACCACGCTTTCCGTCCGCGATGAATTCATAAACTACTGGGTCGATTTTAATTTAATTTTTCCAGCTGCAGTTTGGTAGAGAGATAGTTTGAAAGCCGCTGTCTGATTTATCTACCAGAAGTGCCATATTATTTATCTTACATCCCTATTTATATTATAAATCTTTCGAGCGAAAACTACTTAACCGATCATCATGAAACTTTATACACAATATGTGTATAATATGTATAATATGTTTCTGTCGCGAAACAGCTTCGCTGTGTTTAGGAGATAAGGCCAAGACAAGGAGTGTGATTACTTTCACTGAGACCTTTGTATTAATATTGGCAACACATAAATAAGTTCCCTAAGTTGCCTGGTCTGCTAGTTTTATCTAACCAATTAACATCAAAAAAATATATACAAGCACATTAGTATAGGTATATAATATTTTGTACGCAGTTAGTTCCATCCAGTACGCACTATTGCCTAACCTAACTTGGCCTCCATTACAAAAGTACGACCATTCAAACACAAACAAAACTATACTAATCTAAAACTAAAGCATATAATGAAATTGTATCTAACCATCCTATTATACAAGTTTTTTAATTGAGAAAGGAATATTATAATCAGTCTATTTGTTTCGGAGATATGTTATATATTAACATATAAGTAACAACAACAATAATAAAAAATAAACAAAACAATAATAAATAAAAAACCAACAAAAATGTTTATATACTAACAAAAAAATGTTTATAAACATTTTTTGTTAGTATATAAATATACTAGCTGTTGCCCGCAGCTTCGCCTGCGTTACCTAAGATTTACAACGGCATCTTAGCGGGATGATATATCTTTACCGATAAATGGGCTATCGAACACTGAAATATTTCATAAAAATCCTACTGATAGTTCCTGAGATTAGCGCGTTCAAATAAACAAACTCTTTAGCTTCATATCTTAAGGATTAAAAGCATGAGTAAAATAAACTCGTTTAAATGTAGTCCAAAAAAATCAAAATTTCTGAATAAAATATGGTTGTTGTGCCTCACTCGACATAGATAGGAATAGTGTGTCGGGGACTTTTTTGTAGATAATTATAAGATCTACAATTAATTACAATATTTTATGGTTCTATCTTTTATAGTTTAGGCAGCGTACGCAAAATAAGTAACTTTTCTGGTTGATTTTTTACACCTCGTGTCCGAAAAACCCAAATATCTTACGGAACCCTGTTTTTTCCAGAATAAAATTTAGCCTATGTTACTCGTAGATAATGTAGGTTTCGAATGGTGAAAGAATTTTTGCAATCGGTCCAGTACTTTTTGAGCCTATTCATTACAACCAAACAAACAAACAAAGTTTTCCTCTTTATAATATTAGTGTAGATGTAGACTAACATAAAAAATGGCCGCTACAAACCAAATGTTGTAAATTTTAATTTTATTTTGAGATTGTCAGATTTTCTTAAGTAATTATAATTTATTAACTCCAATCATTTCAATCAATGACCATTCTATGTTAACGTTTAAATTAAGTTTGAGTGAGTGTCATTAAATTAGCCATTTTATCTTTGAACTCCCCTCTTCTCCCCTGGCAAGCTTTAATGACATTGGTGGAACCCTCTCTCTGACGGGTGAAATCAACGGTAAAACGGCCATATTTGTGTTCATAATGTAAAATAAGTTGTAAAAGTTAACAAAACGATTATAATAATATTTGGAAAACATTTTGCCGTTAGAATCTTACAACAGACACGATCGAACATCTGAAAAAACTCGTAGGAAAGATTTAATGATCTTTATATTATCTGCATGAATGAACATTATTTAAAAGTTGAAAAATGATTTTTATATCTCCCTAGACTTAAGAAATTCTCGGAAGCTCTCTCCTCATTTCCCGGGGACTTGAGAACATTACGTGTTATTTTTTAAAGTTTTAATATGAATAAAACAATACCTTGAAAATGTTTGACATAGTTTTCAAACAAATATCGTGCCAAATGCTGCCGTAGATACCATTTGAGAGTTTATTATAGTCCAGTCATTATAGTAAGTTCACCTCGGAATTCGAGCTACCCAGCTGTAAATTTGTAAATACTTGTATATTGACATCCTAAAAGTTGTCTCAAAACCTACGTATGGTACGCGTGTATGGGTGTACGCGACTATTAATTTTCAAGGTCAAAAGTCACGAAAATCGGTTATTTGCGCTTTTTTTGTGAATATCTCATTTCCTATGGGTTTTTGGCTATCTGTATGTATTACAAATATTGTAAGATACAAAATTCTCTACAACTTTTGTTTAAATTTTTTTTTATACGGTGAACCGTTATTAAGATAAAGGGCGAAGAGCGCGCGGTTACAGCATCAAGTCAACCAGTGCCTACGATCAAAAACGCGCCAAATATAGTTGATGAACCATCGATAAATCAATGATTATAAGCTTTTGTCAATTTTTGTTAACAATTATATTATATTTTATCATTTTTTTCCTAACCTAAACTTTTTATTCAGTATTAATTTATTTAACAACACTTACCTGAACATGTAATTGCAGAATTGTTAATGAAAATATGGAAATTATATTTTAATCTAATTAATATTAATAACTTCTTACATGATGAAAAAAAAGCAAATAAATTATGAACCAATCTTTTTACTACAAAATATCATTTAAAATATTTATTTCTATTAAGAGTAAAAAATGGAATAAAAACTACAATTTATAATTTTAATTATCTTCTTCCTCTTCATTATCGTCTTCAATGACATTTGTCTCGAGTTCTGCCATGATTTCGGGTTCAAAGGTTTTATATTCGTTAATATCGCGCTGATATGGTAGAGCATTAAGACAAGCTTGCCCCATTACATTGGGCACAAGCTAAAGAGCATTGCAAGCTTTCCGCTTTCTTGCATCCGCATCGCGAACCACAACCACTCTTGCAGTTGCAGAAAATTGTTTCGCATTGCCCAACCCCATACCTGGGGTTCCGATTCATGCTCTAACCAAGTTTGAACTTTATGATATACATGATTAAAAGGTTGATGTTTGAACGACCGCGCGCTCTCCGCCCTCTACCTCGAAAACGGTTCACCCTATAAAAATTTTTTTTAATCAAAAGTTGTAGAGAATTTTATATCCTACAATATTGATAATAAATACGAATAGCGAAAACCCCATAGGATATGAGATATTTACAAAAAAAGCACAAAAAACACATTTTTGTGACTTTTGACCTTGAAAATTAATAGTCGCGTACACCCTTTTTTTTTTTGATGACGCAGCGGAAATCATTTACGACCATACCAGGGCCTGGGTAGGCGCGCTGGCGTGTGTGGGGACTCGCATTTGGGTGCCCTACCCCACTAAAACCGCTGCGTGAGCCTTCAGCCGCTATATTTGAGGGACCCGGATCTGTGCAGGCGACGGGATACCCTCAGCGACAGACTGGTCCCGGCAAATACCAAATTCTCCACAATAGGGGACTGCCCAGTCGCGTACACCCTACGCTATGTAGGTTTGGAGACAACTTTTAGGATGTCAATATATAAGTATTTACAATTTTACAGCTGGGTATCTCGAATTCCGAGATTCTTACCTAATTTAAGCTTAAATGACTGGGCTATTAATTATTATTATCTTTTGAACTTTGTATGTTATTCAAGTCTGGCCGTAAATAATATTGCAATTTAAAAAGTCTTATCTACTTTAAATTTCGAACGTGACATTATTTAGTAAGCGTTGTCCGCCATTAAAGTTTGACACCAGGCTGGCGAAACTCCTATACAAAATAAATGATGTATGAAACGGACGTCCTTTTTAATGGCTGCTATAGTCCGATAAAATTAAGAAGAACATTATTAACTTGGACCTACATATACCGATGGCTCTTCTACATATAGATGGATTATATCGACCGCCATTTTGATTTTTAACAGACAAATTGAAAAAGTCAAAAAGTGATATGAGATGGACGGTTATTGCAGATAAAAGATATTGTATTTTCTAAAGTTACATTTTCACGTGTTTATTACATAAAAGTGTAATATTAATTAGTTATAGTCATTTTGTGAGTGATTCTCAGAGATTCAAATAGTGTTTCTGTAAAACAATATGAGAACAGTAACTTGTGAGATTTGTGGTATAAAAACATGCCGGGTTGGTAACAAACGTATTTTTATTGTAAAATATCCATTAGATAAAGATCGGCAAGCTAAATTACTTATTTAATCCATAAAGGAAGTCAATTCTAGTAGAAATTATAGAGGTTTAATATATTTTAACAACTTAAATATATAAAATAAACTTGTTATAAAAACTTATTGTAGTGCTTACCCATCAATCAGGATTTATCGACATCGATGTATAAACTCAGACTAATTATTTATAATATATTATAACGTAAGCATTACATGCTGTTTGAGTCATTTAGTTAAATTTTAAGATTCAACTTATCATTCACTTTTAAGGTGTAAACAATGGGTCAAAGCGATATCTTATTTCAGATTCCCAAAAGATGTTAATTTAAAGAATACCTGGACCCTGATTGACAAAAATGCATATTTACTTGTGAAAATTGTTATAAACTTATACGTAAATTTAAGAAACAAACATATTGCTAAAGAAAAGCGAAGTAATGTTTCTAAGAATTTTTTTTATATAAAAAATTATAGTGTTTGAAAATAAATGATTTTGTGAAAATTTGAAGTTTCTTTTCCGTTAATTCGTTAATTATAGATTTATTAAAACAATCTGTGTATCATTTACCCTTCATTTGTTTATTTTTTTTAAATAATATTCGCACTATAAAGAGTCTTTAAAAAGTCGATATCGATAAATTATCACTAGTCCTAGCCCAGTACTAACTAGTTATGACATTATGTTGGCAGTATGTACCGCCAGGCGCCATGGATCTGTCTGTTAGGTTGGTATTGGTTTAGAGTGCACGTTACATACATCGTTTTTTTTGTATGGCAGTCCCGTCTCTTAACGTTAGTTTTACATACTCTTTGTTTGAAACCTCTTTTTATTTTCTTGGAGTAATATTATAGGGAATTTAGGAGTATTCTTTTTTTGTTCTTTATAGACAATGAAGTATATTATAATTGGCGTAAATTCGAACATAGTCATTTTTGTGACTGCTCCTATTTTTCATGTTTAAAAATATGTAACGTTCTTATGCTTGTAAAGTGTTAGACGTATCTCTACAGTTGTCTGTGTTCAAAGTATGGAGGGTAGAGGTAAAGAGTGTTATCTCATATGGGTAAATAGTATAAAAAATGTCCAGCTGTATGCTATAAATAACAGTTCAAAAACCGTCCGCAATGGCGCTGGTACCCTTTTGAACTGTAGCGCCACCCTTATTTAACGCTTTTCGACGGACAATTTTCGTACGCAGAGATGATACTCCTTACCTCTACCTTCCATAGTTCAAAGTCTGACAAATAAACTTACATATTAATCGGTTACGTAAAAAAACATCTTTTCAGCGCGCCGGAATTGCGCTTGCCTGTTTTTTTATCATCTATCTTTTTGTGTTTTATCGACATCTGATAGCGATTTAGGCGCGAAAGCTTAATGAACAAACAAATCATTTTCGCATTCACGGACCGAAATAATATTTGGAGATAAATTTAAATATTTTATCAAATGAAAGGTAGCCTGATGAAAGAATGGCATTATACAGGTATCATATTGAGGCATGGTGTTGAATCTCAATGACCCAGACATCTTTACAATTATGACTTCATTTGTTTCTTTACAAATATCGAGTTTTTGAAGTAAACTAAATTTTGTTATTGTTTTCTCTAAAATTTTTCAAGGTTATAATTGTAGTGTTTGTAGTTAGTGTATAACTATATAAATAGTTATAGACACGATCTCGTGCTCACGGTACGGGTGGGACGCACGTCACTACAGTGAGAGCCATGGGCGAGAGCGGACGTGCGCCTGCGACCAACAAGTATCGTTTGTTGTCGAGCCCGTGCAATTGTGGTATCGGTTATTATAACAGAGTATACTACAATAATGAAACAAATTTACGGATTTTATCGCGGTTTATCAAGTTTTTTACAAGCCTGACGTATCGAATACTTCCGAAACGTACAACTTTTTGCGTTGTAAATATGTTAGTTACATTGTTATATTATATTAATAATAATAATAATAATAAGATGCTTTATTTTGTACCATAAAAAATGATAAAAGGTGACAACATAAAACTTAAAACTAGGACAATGGACAAAAATGGCGGTCTTACCGCTTGAAGCGGTCTCTGCCAGACAACCATAGGTAATAAAGAAATATATTATTAAGTTACAAAGTTAAGGAGCAAGTGGCGGTGGTAACAGGTATTTTATTCAAGCATAAATATTCATTTAAATATGTATGGTATAAATTATTAAAGCTAAAAAAAGCAGGACAATCTAAAAAGCGTGTTACTTGTACGGCGCCTTCCCCCGAAAAATATATTAATATAATTCCAAATATTATGTGTAGAAGCAGCCTATAATCATTCGTCTCAAAGACACAAAGGTCTAATCGCAGGAAGGAAAGACGTACAGGCAGGGTAATAAGGGAGATCGTTCTTTGATATGTAAGCCATTAAGTAAAGTAGTGGCCAGAAGAAAAGTATCAAAACAGTTTTTAAATCGAAACTATAACAACATATATTTATATCGATACTAACTTCGAGTTAAGGAAGTAAAAAAATCTTTTGTTTATCTGTCTTGTTCCTTTTTTTTATTCTTTCAGTGCACCAGAAATCATTTGTGTATTTTCATCGATTATTACTACTTTTTTAAATTGAAATGTAATTTAGGATTTTAACTTTATCGATCCTACTTGTTATTATAATATGCAAGTATTTGAAAAAAGCTGTCTTAAATATGAAATTTTTCCTGTCGTAAAAAAATTCTTATCACTAGAGGTGGGACGGATAAAGAAGAAGTTGTCGCGTACATTTTTTGTGATTTCATGTACCAACAGTACAAATTATAAACAAAAAATCAACAACCTCGATGTACTATGATTTTTAATATGTTAGTTATATTTTATACAAAAGTAAATATTAATTCAATTGTCTGTCTGAATGTTGTTTACTCTACGTTCATGCCAAGAATTAAGTGAGAAAATCCATGAGAATCGCGGAGTTGAAGTTGGGGGACGCTAGAACGTCAAGTTTTGATAACTCGATTAGGAATATGTTATACAAAAGTAAATATTATTCAATTACCTGTCTGAATGTTGTTTTCTCTACGTGCATGCCAAGAAATAAGTAAGAAAATCCGTGCGCATCGCGGGGTTGAAGTTGAGTGGCGCTAGGACGACGACTTTTCATAACTCGTATAATCATCATCATCATCACCGGCCTTTGTCTTTAGAAAATATGCCTGATATTTTACACAAAACTAAATATTAATTTAATTGTCTATCTGAGTGCTTTTTATGCTAGGTGCATGACAAGGATTAAGTGAGGAAAATAGTGCAAATCGTGCGTTTAAAGTTAGGCGCTAGCGCAAAAAAAACATAGACTTATAAATGTTACGATACTACCACTAGTAATATTTTTTATTTAATATGAACTATGTCAAATATCGATCGTTTTACACGCTATTTTACTAACTACGCCCGTATGTTTGTTTGTAACAATCTCCTTTGGACTTGATTTTGACCCTCTCAAAATAGTCAAATTTTATTAAATTTAACAAGTTTTAACATAGCACTTTTACAAAATACAATAATTTAATAATATTATACGTCTTAACCCTCATTAGAATCGTCAGGATCAAATGATTTTTTCACGCAACTTTTTCGTTAATTTTTCTCATAGTAACTGTTAAACATATTGTATTTGCTAAAGTATTTTCGGGTTTCCTGTACCAATCCACACATAAATTTATTTGGTTTATTTATAAAGAATGCTTTTTTAAACTACTATTTCTTATATTGTTTTCTTATGTTTACGCGAATTTCACTCATTATAATGAAACAACTTTTACGGATTTTATCGCGGTTTATTTAGTTTTTTACAATCCCGACGTTTCGGACGTCACGGGAGTCCTCCCGTGACCATGGTCGCTGTAAAGTATCCGAAACGTCGGGATTGTAAAAAACTAAATTAACCGCGATAAAATCCGTAAAAGTTGTTTTACTATTTCTTATTTTTAATGCTAATTACCTAGTTTTCGAGGTTGGTGGTATTTCACAGATAACTCTCGATAACGGGATTTCGCAACAAAACTCACCACAATCAAAGGTTGTTGAGGGGTGCTAGAACCTTACGGCATTCAAACATTGCTCATACAAAGGTTCACGAATTTTGCGTATAACTTTCGATTGTGGATAATGTTTAGGCGAATGTATCGGGCGTTTTAAAAGTTTACTAATTATGACTATGTTAAAAACGGGTAGCGTCGAAGCTCTTTTAATACTGACAAACAATTTTAATAAATACATATGAACTTAGTTTCACAGGCCCTCTGTGACTTGAATGGACAAAAGTCGGACCACTAGCTTTATTGTGCTAGAAACAGATGATTTAACTAGCTGTTCTCTGCAGCCTCGCCTGCGTTAATTGATAATTAATATTGAATAGCCGAATATACCTGTTAGCCTCGATTAATGGGCTTTCTGACACTAATCAATTATTCAAATCAGATCAATAGCTTTTGAGATTAACGCGTTCAAACAAACAAACTCTTTTGTTTTATGTATTAGTATAAGGTCGCGTCTATTAGGCTCAATCTTACACTAATATAATATATAGATATAGATTTATGAATTTTGAAGTGGCTAAACCGATTTTAATTTTTTTATTTGAAAACATACCTAAGAACTACCTTGCTACAAAAATACTTTTGAATAAGAAAATTAAAAAAAAACTGCATAAAAAAAAAAGAAACAAATATCTAATTCTTTAGTTGACCACAACTTTGTACATTAATATATCTTTGTATTATAATATAAAGAATTATAAAATAAAAATCATTGTATAATACATTTAACACGTTGTGTGTTTTCGTTACCAAATTACTAGAACTTGAAACTAGAAGTAGTTTGATATAAACTTAAGCACGGGTAATATAAGCTTTACTTTTGGGCTTTATCTTTAGAATATTACGTAAAAAGAAAACGTCGCAACTTAGAACTTGGCGAACCTTGACTAAGTATGTCATATATAAATATTTTTAAATTTTCCGTACAATAAAATTTATCAATGTCTACACTTAATAAAAACGTGTGAAAACCTTCATTTTTGACGATCTACATATTTGAATAATGCTGATATAATATTAAAATTATTTTCCGGTTATGAAGTACAATAACTTAACCAATTTTAGACCAATAGTCAATTAAATTATTGGCAAATACCCTTATCAAGAGACCCGGTAGAAATCGATTTCAAATGATTTAAAAGATCGTTTTTATTTGTTTTCATTTTTAATTACTAGCAGCGCCCCGCGGTTTCACTCGCGTACTTCCCCTTCCCGTGGGAGTACGGTGATAAATTATAGCCTATGTGTTATTATATTATAAATAAATAATCAATATTATTGTTAATTTTCATAAAAACCAATTCAGTAGTTTTTACGTGAAAGAGTAACAAACATCCATACTTACAAACTTTCGCGTTTATAATATTAGTAGGATTATTATTATTATAATATGTTCAAACTTCAAAGTAAACTTTAAATGAGACGTTTATAATAAAAATTGAGATTATTACGTTTACAAGTCACATCATTCTATAAGTTTAATTCTATATACTTCATCAATTTAATTTTTCACACTAAAGACCTATTGTTAAGTTACTTTACGACTAACAAAGTCGTGGGAACTGTTAGTCATTAATAAAGTTCCAATACGTCATTTATTTCTTCCACATCAACAGCAATTACGAAATTGCCAGCGTACCTATATACTGTATTTGTAGTGAGTATTTCCTCGCCAATTTATATTTGACTGAGAGCATTGAAATGGTTCTCATTAAAAAATATACGCACAATATCATGAAGGAACTATTATATTTAGTTCATTAGGAAATTAATCTGGAAAGGAACTTATCTGGAGATTGTGAAACAGCCCCTTAGCCTATAATTGTGTTTGTGGAATCGTATTTTTCATATTGGTAAACTGGCTTGAATGCGTGATTTATTTAAAGCAGTTAGGCAAGCGAGCTTTAGCGGCTCAGCCAGCTCGCGGTCTTAACACTTTGTTTGAAAAAGTATATATCATTGTGATTTTGTCTCTAATTTTATTTTATAACACTAAATTATTTATAGATAGTTCAACTCAACTTTGCGCGCGGAACTATGTGTGCGTGCGCTTGTCATTTCAATAATTATATGTACAGCACTTAGCAGTGGCACGACGATGACCGTATGATTAGTCATTATCACACAATTTAAAAGCACAGCGCCACGAGCAAAGTTTAGTTAACCTACCTACAGTCGTTTGTGAAAATTTCATAGTCGTAGTTCAGCAAGTTTTGATTTTCACCCCATCAAAATATGTCGTATAAAAAGTATTTTTTATTACAAGTTGCTATTTCGAGTTCAATGACTAGAGGACTTTGAATTTCTCGTATTCCTAAGAAATAAAGGACCCTAGAAATACCAGAACCATTACGGTCTTCAATTAAAGGGCGCATTATAATACGCAATCAGCGAAGGTACAGCGTTTAATGAAGCATCGCGGGGAGGAGTGGGAAGGGATAAGGGCAGTCCCTAATGAGACCATTGGTATTGCAATTACTGACATTTCCATGAGCCTTGTAAGGACTTGGAATATAAGTTTTTATACTTCACAATGTGTAAATTATAGATATAGATACATCTTTATTTTCTTTCATTTTAATTTTGGAAGACGGGCAGATAAACCACCAAGTAAAATTGAAAACGTTGAATTTGTTGTTTACATAAACTAGCGGACCCGACAAACGTTGTCCTCTACAATATTTTGTAAAAAAAAAAGTAAAAAAAGTATCAACCTTTATATGTCCCACTGCTGGGCACGGGTCTCCTTCCTCGAAATCAGGCGAGGAGGGTAATGGGCCAATAGTCCACCGCGCTGGCCCAGTACGGGTTGGTGAACTTCACATACCTTCAAAGAATTTCAATCTCGTCAGGCATGCAGGTTTCCTCACGATGTTTTCCTTCACTGGTGAGCGAACGATGGTCTCGTGTGCCCTTAGAAATTTAGAAAAACCCATTGCAAGGCAGACACGGACGGGTCAGGATCGAACCCGGTACCCCTCGTTTTATAGCTCTTATATAGTTTACTATCATAGCTCAAGTCAGACTCGCGCTTGTCAGGATTTTCAAATTAAATTCTTCACAAAAATGTTTTTAAGCCAACGTATTACGTAGTACGACGCACTATCCTTCGCATTTATTAAAATGGCCGGCTCTGAATAAATAAAATAATACAAAAAGGTACTTAATTCTATATTCCTGGCCTTTACTATAATCCGTTAAAGAGATTTAAGCCCAGGATCAAGTGTACCTTTATAAGCATTTGTACGTTTAAATGGAATACACAAATCATTAAAATAATATTGTTTTATCTTTGATACATTTGTGAAGAGTGGGATTCTGACTATTCTCGAACAATGTACCCAACTACTAATTTAATTCTTCCGCGCGTTTTTATGTTACTGAATTTCTAAGCACTGGCTGTGCGTGTGCAAATCAACTTGTATTTGTGTGTGTGTGTGTGTGTGTGTGTGTGTGTTCAATTTGATTTGAGAATTGCTTCATTGAGAATTCACAATCGGTCAGCTATACAATGTGAAGTATAGCTGTTCTATTCTGTAAGAAACGCAGCGCTGTTGCAACGCTGTGACAGCGCTGTAAATTCAACTTGGTATTCACTAAGCTTGTCAAACCATATCAAACACCCTAGCGCCGTCAACGCAGTGGGCGCTACGAGCTCGTCGCGGCGCACAGCCTAGAAAATTACTCTTACAGAATAGCACTGCAGGACAACGTCTGTGGCGACCGGTAGAATATCTGCATATTCAAATCTAAAAAAGAAACATTAATAATGCATAAAAGTGCTTTCCTGCCAAACACAACAGCGCCGCCGATCATGACTAAAACTATCAAGTTATCCATCAAACTATCTGCCCAAACTGCACACTGTGCGAAAATTTCATCAAAAGTTTAAAAGTTTTGCGGACAAGCTACGTGACACGGTATTTATAAGCGTAGATATATACAGACACTTTCGTCACACTGAAACGAACTTTGTATGGTCTTTTCATGAAGGTCCTTAAGTCGAATCGGCTTAGGAATACCGTGGATGGCAGCTGATTCCATAAATTGGCAGTGCTGGATTTACGTATAGGCCTGTGAGGCCCGAGCCTAGGGCGGCATGATTTGAGGGGCGCCAAAATTTCAGAGACGAAAAAAGTAAAGAAGACTGCCTTTGAAAATGAGTTTGGATTAATTTTTGTAAAGAACTCTATAGAATATACCTATAACAATTCACTTTTTTATTTACTTTTCAGTCTATGTTTAAGATTATGTTTTTTTAAAGATTAATTATAGTCTTTACCGAATGATGTTCTTTACTTTTTGTTTCATTACCGAATATCACATCACATGCATATGTAAAGCTTTTAAAAATGACTAAATCTTAATAATTTCGACCTGGCCCAGCAGTGGGACATAATATAAGGGTTGATACTTTACTTTTTTCTAGCATTAAGGGCGGCAAAATAAATAGGGCCTAGGGCGGCATCAAGCCTAAATCGGTCACTGTAAATTGGTGGTGAGAGGCGGGAAATGCCGTGAAAATCGAGTTGTTGTGGATCCCCGGACATCAGGGTGGTGAGTGAAATTTGGAATTTCGACGCGATGTCTGGTGGTGGAATTCTTCTATAGGTATTAGTGCGAACTGCGAACGATTCCTCAGTGCATCGTATGACCTTATTTTATTCTACACTTACAGTATTTTCTATATTCTGTATAAAAAAATGGCAGTTCAAATAATTTTTGGACTACTCAAATAATGGATTTTTTTTAATCACAAACATATTATATATTCCGTTATGTATATTAGCATAATGGTTAATATTATACTCCGATATTAAAATATCTAGTTTCGGCAACGCCAAACTGAATTTGTCGCTTATTGCCTACTGAGCTAGTTTTGTTGTTTCTAAATTCGTGTAGGTTCTCAAAAAATGTCTCCTTAACGGTTAGTTCTAGTTACGGCTATTTATAGCTTACCTCTACCCCATTACACATTTAATATTCTCCTAGCGATAAAAATACTGATATTTTTAGAATGGTTCGTATTTTACTATCGTTTATAGATGTACGAAGACGACAAAACGTCTAAAAAAAAGGTATATGTATATTTTTTACTCATTTAACGGCGTCTTTCAATATCCTATCTATCTTAAAAATTTCCTATCGATCTTGAAATTTTGACACATTTTCTTACAAAATCTGTCAAAATTTTAAGATCGATAATTTTTTTTAAAGATAGATAGGATATTGAAAGCGGCCGTAAATGTCGTATAGTCTCGACAGAAATACAGGCGCATGTCTTTTTTTTCAGTCAGTATAATCGAAACGCAAGTTAAACAGGAAGCGATTTTTTTATGATATGACTTTTTGTTCCCCAACAATTAACAATAATACTTACAATAGCAACAACTTTAACAACAATCTGAGAACAGTTTTATTGATAAATAAAATAGACTAATTATTAAAATATTTGATGTGGTTTCGAATAAAACCGGTGGGCCGGGAAAAATCTCGTAACGATTGCATCACATTTTAGCTTCAAAATTATGGAGTGTTTAGTGATACTATTTTATTTTTAAATTTACAATTTGATTTAAAAAAACCACCAAACGCTGTCACGTGTTGAAAAGATTGAACCGATTTTGAATAAATATAATAAATATTGCCTACATTCATCTAGTATATAACCGGAGAGAGTAGTACTGTAAGCTATAAAACGACCTCTGTGGCTCAATCGTTAGCGCTTAAGCCGGAGATAGCGAGCTCGAATCCCGCCAAGAAACAATATAAGTTTTCTGTGTTCCTGGGTCATGGATGTGTATTGAACATGTGTATTATATAATAATATAAATCTTAAGTATAATATGATATAGCGCCTTATTAAATAAAGTTAAATGTATCATTCATTCACCATCAAAATATCAATTGATCCGTACCCACCCTTTCGGTAACTTGTTTTGATCGCCTTATAAAAGCACTGCTTGTCTGTAGACTGGTCATTAGTGTTGAAACTCTGCTCGAATAAACAATTTTTGCAAAATAGACAGTTGTGCCTGGTGGTACCGGGGGTTACCCCGCTCTAACATATTATATATTGTATAGTATTAAGTATATTTCCGTTGTCTGGTACCTACGAACGTTTATAAAGATTTTGTAATTTGCAAACATAATTTTTAGGTGCTTTATCCAAATCGAATGAAAATGTAAGTATATCAAATCTAAATGAGAATTAGTCTTTTCACAAGCCCACTTTTTAATTGGCAATTCGATTTGACCGTTTTTCGGTGTTGGAGTATTTATCGTGCGGCATGAAAGAGCCCTCGTCCTTCCACTCGTGTGTGTATTTTTAGACCCATCAAAAGAAAGCTTTACGGGATTCCAAATTAAAGTGATTTAGGCACATCTTGAATGTAAATCGACTAAGGGCAATATAATGGTCTAATTCCAGGTAAATTAGGTTATGTTCTAGAGCAGTGTTTCCCAAACTCTTTTGTTTCATAGACCACTGGACCACCGGGACCACTTTGAGAATCACTGTTCTAGAGCGACACTAACTCACCTGCAATTTTTTTTATTATTATCAGAATTCTTACGTCCACTACTGAATATAGGGCTTTCAATGAACGCCAAGATAGCCGATCTTGCCACTCGCACCCAACCGGCCACTGTATGAATCTGTCTGAGTTTGTCTTCCCACCTGGTTAATGACTGGTCTACACTCCGTCTACCTAAGCGCGGCCTCCACTTTTGAACCTTATTGGCCTGTCTACCCTTTGACTATATAGTATTGAAATATAAACAACTAGCTGTTGCCCGGAACTTCGCCTGCGTTAGCTATGGTTTATAACGGCGACTTAGCGGGATGGTATAAAACCTTATAGCCTTTCTCAATAAATAGGCTATCTAACACTGAAACAATCATTCAAATCCAACCAATTCCTGAGATTATAGCATTTGAACAAACCCCGCCAAGCCTTTTTCCGCGATAAAAGATAGCCTATCTCTTTTCCAAGCTCTGGTCTACATGTGTACTAAATTTGATAAAAATCGGTGCAGTGGTTTAGGCGTGAAAGCGTAATAGACAGACAGACAGAGTTACTTTCGCATTTTTAATATTAGTAGGGAAGTAGGGATTTCCTATCTACTTCGAAGTTACCGAACCTTTCGACATAACTATCACCACGCTGTGCAAACAGCTATAAGATATATTTGGGGTAGTCCAGTAGAGACTAGAGGTAGATTGTAGAAGACTGATCAGGATGAAGAGGTGAAACCCTGAAGATATACGAATAAAGCTGAGAACAATATTTTTGCATGTTTAAAAGCCGTAAACGCATTAAGAGCTTCTCAATTCGAATCAACGTTACAGAGTACATTTTGTTACTTTTGTTGCTTTTACAGTACCGAATGTTAGTAAAATTTTCGCCAAATATTGAGATTGATATACGCGTGAGAGATATTCGCTTAAAGCCTCCTTCGTTACGTTCTATTACAGACGCGTATTATATCATTAAAAAAATTCATGAAAAATATTTCATGTTTGATGCAAAACGTTTTGAGCAAAAAAATCGTTTTCAGAGATGCGTGTCACAGATTTTTTCATCGGTGGACAAAAACTCGCACATATCCCCTATAATTGCGCAGTTTGTTTTATGTGATTATCATCATGTCCAGCGAACTTCAATTCTCATAAGGCCCTGTTCGCACGACCGCTTTATAAGCTTCGCGTTAAAAACCGATGTTAGCTAGAGTTGTGAGCGAGCCGTGCTAACTTCGATTTACCGTCCAATACTCAACGTCGAAAATCCAAAAGCACATAAAAAAAAAGCGCCGAGCTTTATAAACGCTTTCTTAAGAACTGATACATGGGTATCCAATTATTGTCTCTTTTTTAACGCCTGATTAAAAAATTTTGTGTCGTGGGACACCAGGTAGGAACGAAATTCCTTCGGCTAAAAATAAAGGTATTATACACTACTCGCTTGTGTATGCGACTGTCGCGCGTCTCATTTAACGCTTTTTTAACCGACTTCAAAAAAAAGGAGGAGGTTATCAATTCGACTGTATGTTTTTTTTTTTATTTTTTTTTTTTTTATAAGTGTTACCTCATAACTTTTGACTGGGTGAACCGATTTTGATGATTCTTTTTTTATTAGAAAGCTGATGCTCCCAGTGTGGTCCCATTTTAATCTAGTCCAGTTCTAATGATGGTATCCATGAGAAAACCATATAAGTCTTAAATTTGCGTTAGGTACGTAACTAATTTTAAAAAGTATAAGTAAGCCATATAAGTTTCATTATATTCATTGATTAATTATTTTTGTTAATTAACTTCACCTCGAAGTATTTAAATATTATTTAAAAATTTTTAGTTGTACATAATTTTAAGGTATAGTTTTGAAGTCGGTTATGGTTTTTTATTTAAAATTAACTTTATATTCCACGCACTTTTTCTTACGGTTTTACTATCACATTTTTTTCAGTTCGGTCGCGCAGCAAAATCCCTTTTTTTTTTTTTTTTTTTTTCCGCCGGGAAATGCTCTTACGCATACCGCGGGGGAGTAGGGACTCCCCAGGCGGGTATGTGGGACTCGCTGCGCCCGAAAGATGGTAAAATGGACGCAGCTTCTACCCACTAAAACCCGGCGCTACTCCTCCTATCCGTCATACTGCTGAGCCGCGGGTTGGCCCCCATCGTTTCCTCTCTATTGCCACAATGCGCAGGAGTAGCTTGCGCATCGTGGCCCGCTCGGGGACTCGATTAAACGGGTGACGGCGTCCCCACACCGCCACCCTGAGTACCCCTGCTAAGGCGGGACGTTGCGGTCGTCGTGATTGACCGCACGACGTCTTCGTCTCGACCTTCTTCTGGGGTCGAGCGTCTCTATCTCTCTCCGACGCTCGGCCTCTTCTTTAGTGGAGACAACTTGTTGCGCGAATAACTCCACTGCATCCCACGATGTCTCGCTGCTCAGCATGGCGCATATGATGGCTGGCAGTGAGAGATCAGACCCAATGGCGGCCGTTAGAGCCGCACGTTGTCCAGTCCAGGCAGGACACGCTGTGATGGTGTGTTCGGTCGTGTCCCTGTCCGCGTCGCAATGGTGGCAACGCGTCGTTTCTTCTCGTCCTGCAATCTCACACAGGTATTGCCCAAAGCAACCGTGCCCCGTCAGCACCTGTGTGAGGCGGAAGGTGAGCGCACCACTCTTCCTCTCGACCCACTCCTTTAGAACTGGTCGGATGGCAGTCAGAAGCCTCACACTGACATGAGGTTCTTCTAGCCGCTCCGCCCACAGCTCTATCGCCCTCTCTCTTGCCGAGTCCCTCCACTGACGAACTACTTCCGGTAGAGGGTTGCTGCCCTCCGCGCGGACCGATGCGTACCGCCAGTAGACATCAGCGAGGGATACGGCGTCTAAGTCCCAAGGGACACTTCCTGCAAGTACGCATGACGCGTCTCTAGAGACGGTGCGGTACCCGCGTACTGCCCGTATGGCCATGACTCTTTGGAGCCTTCCGAGCACCAGCCTATTTTCGGGCGACAGATGTTTTGCCCATATAGGCGCTCCATACATGGCCATGGAGCGAATGACTCCCATGTACAGGCGACGGCAGCCGAGGTTTGGACCCCCAAGGTTTGGGAGGAGTGAAGCTAGCGCTCCAGCTGCCTTCATCACCTTCTCCGACAGACGTCGAAAATGTTCCCTGAACGTCCATCTTCCATCTAGAACCAGGCCTAGGTACGTCATAGATGTGGTGACGTTAATTCTGGTTCCGCTGACGACCACTGCAAGATCAGATGGTGGTTTGTTCCTAGGCCCGTGCATACAGAGAGCTTCCGACTTTTCTAGGGCCACAGTGAGGCCCAACGACCTTATCCGACGGACCACCTGCGCGATGGCCGCGGTCGCGAGTATTGTGACGTCCCGGTAGTTCTTGCCGCGACTGACGACCAGGGTGTCGTCTGCGTAGCAGATAACTTCCACGCCTCGGAGATTAGCGCCGCGAAGCACTGAGTCGAATCCGATGTTCCACAAGAGCGGGCCGAGAGCTGATCCCTGTGGAACACCGCAGACCACTTCCTTCTCTTCCCAGCCTTCCTGCGTAGGGAACCGCACTGACCGTGCCGAGAGGTAATCGCTGATGATATTGCGTAAGTCGCGCAGCAAAATCCCTATCCCCTCCAAGCCTGCCCTAAGGAACTTCGTTCCAAAAAAGGGTCGTGGAAACGAGGCCTTAGGTGTAATGCGTCGATTGATAACAACGGCCGAAAGCATGGTCCTGTTAAAAAGTTTAGTAAAGTTTGGAAAATAAAAGTCAAGATTCATTTAATTTTGTCTTGTTTTAACGCAGTTTTATAACATTTGTGATTCAAGTAACTTGGGTTTATTAAGATTTACGTACCCGACGTTTTGGATATTTTACTGAATGGACTAGTAGGTGAATCCTTAATTCTTAAATTTGGCGACAATGGTGAAGAGTAAGTGAAATATGACCTAACTTCTCGCTTGAATACGATACATATTACTTATTATTATTAAAGATCACTTAGAGTTTCGAAGGTTTTTTATCTCTCATAAACTATAGTAAGAGTGACAGACGGGAATATTATCTATGTTTATTGGCTGTTACTGCCGTGCCCGCAAATATTTCATATTTACTATCGAAGCTATTTATAAAAGTATGTTTTGATGAAGAAAGAATTAGGTCGGTATTATAGTGGTCTATAACCCTATGGGATGGTGACACCAATGGGCACGCGAATCTGCATTGGTTTGGTTTACAAACAAGGAACCAACGTTTTCAATAAATTTCTTCTTAGAATTACAACAGGGGCGTACGTTTTTCCAAACTACGAAATGCATCAATGATTCGGGCCCTCAGTCGACGAGGTCCTTAAGGTGTCTAAATAAACCCTTAAGATTATCCTAAATTCTTTAAAAAATCCCGACTTGTCGATACGGACTCTAGAACAATCTACTCCAATGTATTATAATGTAAATGTATGTTTAAGCTAATCAATGAACTTCTTCCGTATCCGAATTGGATAGAATCAATAATCTGGGATTTCTAGAATTCAAATACGGATAGAGCTAATCAAATTATTGAGAAAATTTTGCATTTCATGTACCATTTTATATCAGCCACGAATGAAGATTGAATTGAACTCTGATTAAATTCCATATTCCATAAGTAATTTATAACATCTTACTATAATGTTATAATATTTAGGTTAGCCAGATAAGGAAAGGCGTACTGATGGGAACATAGAAATATTAAGAACAGCAGTGGACGCAGTGGACGGATAAAGGATGATAATGATTTCCGCTTTTTTTTTCAACGTGAATTTTTTAGGTCTGTTTTCAAATAATATCTCTACAAGAGATGCACACCAGTGTATAAGTGTGCCTTAAGTTATTTTAATTACCTTCCATGTAGACCGTACTTATAGAATAAATTAAAAAAAGAACAAATTCAAAATGGTGTTTTAGTTATTTTTGCTTAGTTATTTAGTATATTTATGCTCCATATTAATAAACACGTTACTGTTGAATAATAAAGGGCTGACCCACATACAGCAGACGTTTTTACTATTCACATCTGTATTACGAATAGACGAAGAGATTAAGAAAGTTCTAGATAGGTCATACATTCAGTACACCTAACAATGGAAGTGCTGAGGTTGCATTTATGTTACGAGCATGAGATGAGAAATTGTGACTGGTAGAGTCGTTTGTAAGTCTATGTTTATGAAACTACTGAAAATGTCATTATTTATTATTTATTGTATTGCGACTGTACATTCTCTCGGAGACAGTTCGAGGCAAGATCAACGCGAGAGTTCAGATGGTAGCGCTAACCGCCTAAACATTATGTGTGAATAAATGTATGTAACTAGTATGTATTTACAATAAATTGTAAAACTATATATTCAAGAGAGCAACCCTACAGAGTTTCTTGCTAGATTATTTTCTAGGAAAAACTGCGACTTTGCGAATCTAGCATTAGCTTATAAAAAAATATTGACATGTTTCAAGTGTGTATTTACTATGTAATTTACGAAATAAATATTATTTGATTTGATTTTCTGTTTATAAATGATTTCACAGAAATCTATAACCGTCTTATTAAGATATTTATATTATCTTTTAATTTTATTTAAATTAAATAATAATGATTAAAAAATGTGTACTGTATACTAAAATAGTCTTTATTTTTTTTTAATACATACCTACTAACTAAGTAATATGGGGCGACATAATCGCTCTAGCGATAAAGCCCTTTAAACTGATTTGAAAAAAGAAGAGTAGAGAAGCAAATAGGTAGCCGAGTGGCAGAGGTCTAAAAATTCGTTGAGATAAGCGTGAAAAGGTAAAAAGATGTAAAATCGAGAACAAAACGACGCAAAATTAGAAACCAAAGAAAAAAAGAAGAGATTAAAATAAGTTTAAGTAAAATAAAAGGTCGGACGAAGAACGGATAAATAAATGATGAAAAAATCTTTGTCAAAACGGGAACATCCGAAATACTTATAGTGCGCGCCAACAGGAATTCAGTGGCAAAAATGCCGCGCGCGCTCCGAGCCTTTATGTAACTATATAAATACATAAACACTTAGCACAGAAAGAGCGGAAAGGTCTTGCGGTGAGCAACTTGAACTTCCGTACAGAAACTTCAAT